>CM077668.1:250061883-259451883 GCA_039707655.1 Elymus sibiricus | reverse complement strand
TTCTCTTGTTGAGGAACAAACTTCGTCTTGGGGTATTGATCTTCTTCCCACTCAACTCCATTGGCATTGAACTTTCGTTCAAAACCAACACCTTGGTTCTTCCGGTGCCTTCCTTGCTTGCGTACAATTTCCTCAAATTGCTTACTCCCGGCAAGACTCTTGTAGACACCTTTTTCTATAATTCCTTTCAATAGCATATTTTGTTGCTCAAGTGTAACTTGGCTAAGAGAATCATTAGTGGAATCAATAGAACTACTAGAAGCAACAACATTGGATTTAGCATTTTTATTGTTACTACTAGAGGTAGAACCATTTTTACCCTTGTTGCTGGTTTGCTTAGGTTTAACTTGTGGCATAAAGGTAGACAAGAGTAAACGCTTGGCAAGATATGAAGAACTCTTCTTTCGAAGATCATCATTGATAGCTTTAAGAAACGCATGCTCTTGCTCTAAATTTAGCTTCTCGAAGCGTAGCTTCTCATGAGTTCTTAGAAATTCTCTATGATCCTCTTGAATTGTTTCATGGGCTAACTTAAGAGCATTTAGTTCTTTAGTTAGACGCTCAATCTCCTTCATAGCATTGTCACTCGTTTCCTCTTGACTATCATAATTACTAGCACTTTCATTATAGTTCACATCACTATCCTTATCAACAAGTAAATCATCATCACCAAGCAAATCATCTTCATTACTATTGAAATCAAGATACTCGGGGTGTGATACCTTGGGGCCTTTTGCCATGAAGCATCTTCCAATTCCTTCATTTGGTGAGTCAAATAGATCATAGGAGTTGGATGACACAAGAGCAAGTCCGGCAACACCTTCATCTTGACTATAGTCGGAGTTGGAGTGATAACTTCTCTCGGAGTGGTTGTCGGAGTCGGAGCCGGAAACCCATTCACAAACATGAGCTTGATGTCTTCTTCTTGTGTAGCTCTTGGATGACTTGTCCTTCCTCTTCGAATCCTTTCTTCTTCGAGAGTGTCTTCATTCCTAACGATCATCTCTACTCCTTCTCTCCTTATGAGGTGACTCATCTCTTCTATGTCTTCCTCTTGGTGATTCGTCTCTTTTCTTGTAGGGTCCGGGCTTTCCGCAATTGTAGCAATTACGGTCACGACTTGATGATCTTCTCTCGTAGTGTCTTGAGCTAGAGCTTCTTTCTTTCCCTTTGTTCTTGTAGAACTTGTTGAACCTTTTCACCATTAGGCTTATCTCTTCATTGGATACTAGCTTGTCACTTGAAGTTGTTGGAGCATCGGTTGAGACTTTGTAAGCACCACTTGATTTGTTGTGCAGCTCCTCTTTGTCCTTGAGTGACATTTCATGAGCAACAATCCTTCCAATGACTTCCGTGGGCTTGAGATATTTGTAATTTGGCATCATTTGGATCAATGTGCAGACGGTATCATATTTTCCATCCAAAGCTCTAAGTATCTTCTTGATGATGAATTTGTCGGTCATCTCTTCACTTCCTAAGCCGGCAATCTCATTTGTGATGAGAGCAAGCCTAGAGTACATCTCAGCGACTCCTTCACCATCCTTCATCTTGAACTTGTCAAGTTGACTTTGAAGCACATCCAACTTAGATTCCTTGACGGACTCGGTACCCTCATGCATATCAACCAAAGTATCCCAAATTTCCTTTGCATTCTCGAGGCGGCTGATTTTGTTGAATTCTTCAGGACATAAACCGTTGAATAGAATGTCACAAGCTTGAGCATTGTATTGCAACATCTTCAATTCTTCCGGGGTTGCTTCACGATCCGGTTCCTTGCCATCCTCAAAGAAATCACCTTGCAAGACAACATGAACAACAGCCCACACGGTGGGGTTATGACCAAGAATATGCATTTTCATCTTATGTTTCCAACTAGCAAAGTTTGCTCCATCAAAATATAGACCTCTACGGTGATAGTTACCCTCACTAGACGCCATACTCTCCTAGGTTGTGAAACCAAGGCTATGATCACCAAAGCAATGGAAATCAAGGCTTACGGAGACCAAAGCTCTGATACCACTTGTAGGATCGAAAGTATGTCTAGAGGGGGGTGATTAGACTACTTGACCAAATAAAACCTAACCTTTTCCCAATTTTAGTTGTAGGCAGATTTTAGCAATAATACAAGTCAAGCATCACCCTACACATGCAATTCTAAGAGTATAGCAGCGGAAAGTAAGCAATTGCATATGTATGTAAAGGAGGGGATCGAAGATTTCAAACGCAATGAAGACACGGTGGTTTTTGGCGTGGTTCCGATAGGTGGTGCTATCGTACGTCCACGTTGATGGAGGCTTCAACCCACGAAGGGTAACGGCTGCGCGAGTCCACGGAGGGCTCCACCCATGAAGGGTCCACGAAGAAGCAACCATGCCTATTCCACCATGGCTTACGTCCACGAAGGACTAGCCTCACTCGGGGTAGATCTTCACGAAGTAGGTGATCTCCTTGCCCTTACAAACTCTTGGTTCAACTCCACATCATGTCGGAGGCTCCCAAGTGACACCTAACCAATCTAGGAGACACCACTCTCCAAAAGGTAATAGGCGGTGTGTTGTTGATGAACTCCTTGCTCTTGTGCTTCAAATGATAGTCTTCCCAGCACTCAAACAACTCCTCACAGATTT
The DNA here is from genome assembly GCA_039707655.1 of Elymus sibiricus. Lineage (NCBI taxonomy): Eukaryota > Viridiplantae > Streptophyta > Magnoliopsida > Poales > Poaceae > Elymus > Elymus sibiricus. The sequence goes on along the minus strand of CM077668.1, from coordinate 259,449,256 downwards.
GGCTATGGTGGAAGAAGGATTTGAGTGGAAAGCAACTTGGGAAAGGCTAGAGATCAAGGTTCAAATGGTAGGAATGGAATATCTTGATCTCAACACATGAGTAGGTGGTTCTTTCTCAGAAAATGTATGGTGGAAGTGTAGGCACGTTCTGATGGCTCTCCTTTCAGAGAAGGAGGTGGTGGAGGGGTATATATAGCCTCCACACAAAATCCAACCGTTAAACACTTTTGACCCAACTCGGTGGCACCAATTCAGAAGACTCGGTGGCACCGAACTGTGTAAAAGATATAAACGTTAGGCATTTCGGTGGGACCTATACGGACAACTCGGATGGACCGAAGTGCAATGGCTTAGGGCAATCCTCATCTCGGTGGCACCGATTTCATCAACTCGGTTGGACCGAAGTGAAGCAATAAGGCAGCAGAGACTTGGCAAGCCATCTCGGTGAGACCGATTTGCATAACTCGGTGAGACCGAAGTAAGTGCAAAATGATTACAGAGAGTTGGCAAGGCCATCTCGGTGGGACCGAGATCCATTTCGGTGGATCCGATTTGTTAGGGTTTTGGCAGTGGCTAAGGTCTAGATGAACTCGGTGGGGCCGGATAGAGAATTTCGGTGGGGCCGAGTTGGAATGTTGGTTTTGGACATATTTGGATAGAGAGAGTGGTTGAGGGTTTAGGAGTATTGTCACTAAGCACTTGAGCAAAAAGACCATTAAGCAACACCTCATCCCCTTTTAATAGTATTGGCTTTCCTATGGACTCAATGTGATCTTGGATCACTAAACCAAAAGTGTAGAGTCTTGATCTTTTAGCAATCCTTGTCCTTAGCATTTTGAGGGGTCCACATCTCTAGTCCATGCCATGCCAATCGTTGAACATTCTGAAATCTTTAACTTGAATGGACATTAGTTCAATGAGATATATGAATTACCAAAACCACCAAGGGAGCAAATGTGCTTTCAATCATTTTCACAAAAGACATTATAAAGATGAATAATATGAGGCAACCTCAATTCCATTTTTTGTAGTTTTCTTTTATAAGCCAAACTAGTGATAAAACAAGAAACTAAAAGATTCGATTGCAAGATCTAAAGATATACCTTCAAGCACTCACCTCCCCGGCAACGGCGCCAGAAAAGAGCTTGATGTCTACTACACAACTTATTCTTGTAGACTCGTGTTGGGCCTCCAAGCGCAGAGTTTTGTAGGACAGTAGCAGTTTTCCCTCAAGTGGATGACCTAAGGTTTATCAATCCGTGGGAGGCATAGGTTGAAGATGGTATCTCTCAAACAACCCTGCAACCAAATACAATAAATCTCTTGTGTCCCCAACACACCCAATACAATGGTAAATTGTATAGGTGCACTAGTTCGGCGAAGAGATGGTGATAAAAGTGTAGTATGGATAGTAGATATAGTTTTTTGTAATCTGAAAATATAAAAACAACAAGGTAGCAAGTAGTAAAGTGGAGCACAAACGGTATTGCAATGCTTAGAAACAAGGCCTAGGGTTCATACTTTTGCTAGTGCAATCTCTCAACAATGCTAACATAATTGGATCATATAACAATCCCTCAACGTGTGATAAAGAATCACTCCAAAGTTCCTATTAGCGGAGAACATAAGATATAAATTGTTTGTAGGGTACGAAACCACCTCAAAGTTATCCTTTCCGATCGATCTATTGAGCCATTCCTATAAGTGTCACAAACAGCCCTAGAGTTCGTACTAAAATAACACCATATGATACACATCAACCAACTCTAATGTCACCTAGATACTCCAATGTCACCACAAGTATCTGTGAGTTGATTATACGATATGCATCAAACAACTTCATAATCATAATATTCAATCCACACAAAGAACTCCAAGGAGCACCCCAAAGTTTCTATCGGAGAAAAGATAATGAAAACGTGCATCAATCCCTATGCATAGATTACCCCAATGTCACCTCGGGAATCCGCGAGTTGAGTGCCAAAACATATATCAAGTGAATCAATATAATACCCCATTGTCACCATGGGTATTCATATGCAAGACATACATCAAGTGTTCTCAAATTTGAAATATTCAATCCGACAATAACGAAACCTCAAAGGGAAAAGATTTGATTCATCACAACAAGGATAGAGAGGGAAGAAACACCGTATGATCCAACTATATTAACAAAGCTCGCGATAGATCAAGATCGTGCCATATCAAGAACACGAGAGAGAGAGATAAAACACATAGCTACTAGTACATACCCTCAGCCCCAAGGGTGAACTACTCCCTCCTCGTCATGGAGACCGCCGAGATGATGAAGATGGCCTCCGGTGATGATTCCCCCCCCTTCGGCAGGGTGCCGAAAAAGGGCTGTAGATGAGATCGTGGAGGTACAGAGGCTTGCGGCGGCGTAAAAACTCATCTAGGTTAACTTTCGGGGGTTTCTAAATATATATGATTTTTTGGACTTCATTTGATATAGATTTTCTGGAAAACCAAAAACAAGCAGAAAACAGCAACTAGCATTGGGCACTAGGTCAATATGTTAGTCCATGAAAATCATATAAAAGCCACATAAAAGTGCACCAAAATCACACAAAACTATAATAAACATGGCATGAATACTTCATAAATTATAGATACGTTGGAGACGTATCAGTAGGCAACACAAACTTATCAGAGCATAATCAGCAAAATCCATTACACAACCAAAAAGGAGAGGGGCGAGGCTGCCGTGCCCGGCACGGGTTAGGTTGAGGTTGGTGCAGCCCGTGGGGCGTCCTCAATCGCGTTAAACCGAATCACCTTGGCGGAAGGGTCCTGGGAGTGAAGGTGCATAATGCGCCGCGAGATGGGATGCGGGCCGCGTGAGACGACGCTTCGGACGCACCTGGCAGGACCGTGCTGGGGGATTCGTCAGATCACCTGGCGAGGCACGTCAAGGAAGCCCGCTCCTCCAGGGCTGGAGGGCTCATGAGGCCCCGGGGGCTCACGAGGAGCAGAGGGCTCGTGAGGCCCTGGCACGAGGGGCGCCAGCCTCTGGAAGGAGGCGTCGGCGTTCCTCAGGCCGAAGAGCATATGCATGCCGCCGACGGCAGGGCTAGCACCCTAACTGGCTCGTGGTGGCAGGAAGGGGTCATGACGGCCGGCCTTGTTGAGGCTGGTGAATTCGACGCACATACGCTCCTTGCCACCTTTCTTGGGGACGACGACTGGGTCGGCGAGCCATTCAGGATGGCGCACCTCTCGGACGACTCCAGCTTCTTGGAGCCTCTGAACTTCCTTGACGATGGAATCTTGCTTCTCTGGCGCCTGGCGCCATGCTTTTTGCTTGACGGGGCGTGCATTGGGGCACACCACTAAGTGGTGCTCGATCACCTCCCTCGGCACACCGGACAAGTCAGATGCTTTCCAGGCGAAAACATCCGAGCTTGCCCGAAGGAAGGTGACGAGCGTGCTTTCCTATGCAGGAGGGAGGCCTGTGCCGATGGTGAAGGTAGGGGCGGAGCTGCTGCCATCCACCGACACCTTCTTCGTCTCGGCGCGGTCCTGAGAGAACAGCTGCTTCTTCTTTGCGGGCGCGGCCTCAGGAGGTTCGGCCGCGTCCTCGTCGGCCGGGTGCGTGACCACGGTGGCTTTGTAGGCACGCTCGAGTGTGCTGGCCGCGTCCTTCTCGTCGCAGGTGACGGTGATGATGCCGTTGCAGCCAGGCATCTTGAGGACATTGTAGGCGTCATGGGTGGCCGCCATGAACTTGGTGAGAGCCGGGTAGCCCAAGATGGCATTGTACGGCAGGCCGATGTTCGCCATGGCGAAGTCGATGAGCTCGGTGTGGTAGTTCTTGCGGGTGCCAAACGTGACAGGGAGGCGCACTTGCCCCAGAGGGATGGTGGAGCCATCGGTCACTCCGGAGAAGGGCCTGGTCGGCATCAGCTGGTCGTAGGGCACTTGGAGCGTCTCGAAGGTTTCAATGGAGATCACGTTGAGGCCGGCACCCCCGTCGATGAGGGTCTTGGTGACCGCGATGTTGCTGATGGTGGGAGTGCACAACATGGGGAGCACGCCTGCGGAGGCCACAGACTTGGGGTGGTCCTTGGAGTCGAAGGTGATGGCGTACTGTGACCACTTGAGGGGCCACGCAGCCTCAGGCCTCGGGAGGGCGGCATACACCTCGCGAGAGAATTGCTTGAAGTGGCGGATGGACGCGGGGGCTTGAGACCTGCCAAGGATGCAGGCGACCGCGCGAGGCTCCTGGTAGCCCCCAGCGCTCTCATCAGGCTGGTTGAGGTCGTTCCTCCAGGGTGGCAGCGGCAGCGGCAGAAGAGCGGCATTGGCCTGGGGGTTCGCCTCACGAGGCTGGTCACGCCAACCCTGGCGGAAGTTACCGTTGCCGTTGCGGCTGTCCCAGCGGTTGCCGCCACGGCCGCCTCCGCGGCCGACGTCGCGGCCATTGCGATCGTCCCGGCGGCCCTGGCGCTCGTCGCGGAGCAGCTTGAGCTCCTGACAGTCCTCAGTGTTGTGGGAGCGCACGTTGTGTGTGGCACCCCGGCTCAGAGCAACCGGTTTACCTTGCATTGCCAGCCCAGAGATCAAGTCTTCTGGCAATACACAACAACTTGGTACAGAAAACAACCGCTTTATTGATCTCTTAGCGGAAACATGGGTTTACATATTACATGATGAGCGAGGCCAAGTGGCACACACGGTGCGGCTGCACTTATGTACATTATTTAGTAGACATGGCAGGGGCCTCGATGATAAGGGAACTACTAAGCGGCAGCGGAACGACGGGGTAGCGGAACTCCATTCCACAGGGACACTGCTAGGACACGGCCTAGAGCGCGACATACTGCTCGACATCCACACCATGCACGGCTTCTCCTGCATCTGGCATGATAAGCCAGGTGAGTACGTTGAATGTACTCGCAAGCTCACAGCAAACAAAACAAGTACGACAAACAATAACAAGGCATTTAACAGGTGTAATGCATGAGCATGATACTATCGACATGAAGTATGCGTGAGACAATGCCATGGTCCTCGGGACCAACTTACCATTACGGGGTTACCGAGTAACCACCGTGATCCTTACTTGATCACAAACATTCCTTTCATAGTGAACCTGACTCGATCACCCCTTCTGCATGTGCCATCTTGTGAGTCTTAGTGTGCAAGTTTATTATATCTGTTGACCCACGGTGTGACCTACTACGAACTGTGTCCATATCCGAGGACGCGGCTAACGATAGATTATACACTCTGCAGAGGTTAGTACACTATACCCACACCACGGAACTCATGGCCTCGTGCTCCCATTCGGGTGGACCAACGACATTCCGACAAAACCAATCTATTGCATGTCACTCTCCCGGCCACTCCGACAAACTCCCCTTTGGGCTATGTCCTGGGTGACCCTGGTGCCAACATGTGACACCCGCCACCTCTGTGGCTGCCACCGTCGTGGCCAAACATAAACATTGTCCCAAACGGGGACCTTGGTACCATCAAAACTCGGGTCCTCAAGGTTATGACTGCCTACCGGGCCAGGGTAGCGCCAGAGCACAACCTTCCCTCGTAGGAGGCACCGGCGAGAGGCATGACAATAGACCGCATTAGTGCCTCCCCATCCAGGCAAGTGTGGTTGCACTGGTGAGCTCGATTCGGTGGCACCATGACTCGATCAAAAGCATGTTCAAGTTGGATTCTTATCAAGTTTAACTTGAAAAGAGAATAATTTGAGCCATAGTGTATGAATGGATGCATGGGTCACGATGAATGCATCATACTACCATATGTGCATATGACATGATTTCTACTGTCCATATTAGCAAGTACGCATATACCCTACTGCATAATATCAAATTGGCAGAACAAAGTCTATGCAATAAAAGTTATATAGCAGGTTATTTTAAATAGTGAATATATGATGAATTTAATTCAATTAAACCAATGTCATTGCAATGCCATCCTTGCATATGAATGTTGTGGCTTGCCTTGGTTCAGAGGAGTGTCACAAAACTCCTGGCCTTCTTCAACACAACTAGGTTCCTGTGAAAATATTTTAAATGCAAAAAAGAAAATGTCACATAACACTGTTTATTGCACCAGAAATTCTCAACAGCAAGAAAAATTCTGAAATTTGGCATACAGAAACTTTGGAATTTTACAAACCAGTAGCAAAAAGAATCAACTCAATTGGACTAACAGATTAAAAGTTATAGCAGGTCAAAGTTGGATTAGTTCTCGTCAAAATTTCTAATAAAAAGAAAATCCAGCAGCGGCCACGTCGAAGACGTATTCAGAGAATACGCCTCCACTTATACCGTTTCGGCCGAGCGAGTGAGAGGCTGACGGGCGGGGCCCGCGGTCAGGGTTAAACAAAGGAGAGGGAGGGAACAGAGGGAGCGGGACTTTCGCCGGCGATACTCCAGCGAGGAGTCCACGGCGGTCACTGGCGATGGGCGGAATGGACTCAGGGTAGTACGGCGATCACGTACGTACCCGGAGTTACGGCGGGGGTGGACGGACGGCGTCGGGATCTTCCTCTCCAGAGACGGCGGCGGCGGAGCTGATCGGACTCGGCGATTCCGGGGATAATCCGGCGAGCTCTTGGTACCGTCGTGTTCAGGAGGCTACTACGGTTCCGATGGTGGGAGTCGCTGGAGCTAGGGTGGACTAGGATGAGTGCACGAAGGAGGTGGATCCGCGGCTGTCTCCGGCGATCAACGGCGGTGAGAGGCCCTCCCGGCCTTGCCGCGCTTGTGGGGGAGTGTTTTGTGGCCAGGTGAGGTGAGGGCGATGATCAAATCGAGTCGGGGAAGCCTCTATTTATAGCCGGAGCTCGTCCGGCCTCAAGTGTCCGCCGGAGTTGGGCTGCGGAGGAGGAGAGGGGAGGATAAGCACGTGCTCGGCGTGGAGGTGAAGCAGAGGAGCACAGGGCGACGCGGTACACGCGTGCGGCCACAGTGGCACGCACTACGCTTGGAAAACGGGCACGCGAGCTCACTGTTTCTGCCGCTAGCTCTCGGCCTCTTCCGGCGAGTAGCTTGCCGGCGTCGGGGAGGAGCAGGGAGAGGGTTGGGTGGCGCAAGGAAATTGGCTGCGGCTCTGGGACACGGTGAGGTGTCGCGGGGAGGGGGAATGGACGGCGGCCGATCAGACCCGACGGGCAGAGCACCCAGAGTGCGTGCATTGCACCCTGCCCGCACGCGGTCTCCGTGTGCACTGGCACGCGGGGTGCTTTCGGCGTTGCCAAACTATGTCAAACGTGAAGTCCTCTCAATGCTTTGCCTAGAAATGAGCTTGGCTTGCCATCTGTCTCACTGGAAAAGACTTGAGCCTGCTGCCAAGTTTCTGGACAGAAACTTGCTCCAAGAGCTGGGGACAAATGGCTAGGAATCTGAGGCTGAGATTAGGCGTTTAAGCATCACCTAGGAGGGTAATCAAGTGGTAAAAATTTCAGCTTAAAAAGATCAAGGAAAAATATACTTGCTTCACAAAGTGCTCTTTCTGACCAGAAGCAAAAACATTTTCCTTGGCTGAAATTTTCCAAATGACCATGGGATATTTTTGCATAGGAAGGTGAGGCATGACCCAAAGAATATTTGGGAATTTTCTTGGAATTTTTAGAGCAATAAAAATAGGGGTTGCTTCATAGCTATATGAGCAAATGGGCATTTTCAGAGAGAAAAATGAATATAATGCCATTAAATAAAATATCCAATGGCATTATTATGAGAGGGATGAGGTCTAGGGAGGGTTTTTGGATGAATGAACCCACTTGGAAGAAAATCAAAAATAACTCCAAGTGGTAAGTCCAAAAGTATTGACTGGAAAAACCAATTGCAAATAAAATATTTAATAAATCCAAAAAAAAGAAAAAGGCAAAAATCCAGGGTGTTACAAACCTCCCCCCCTTAGGATGAATCTCGTCCTCGAGATTCGGTTGCTCCGGAAACAAATATGGGTATGCAGTCCTTAAGAAATCCGCCCTTTCCCACGTGGCTTCATCCTCGGTGTGGTGCTCCCATTGGACTTTGTAAAATTTTATAGTCTTGCTGCGGGTGACTCTGTCCATTTCTTCTAAGATTCTCAAGGGTTTCTCCTCGTAGGTTAAATCCTTGGTGAGCTCTAGTTCTGCCATATCCGTCCGTTTTGCGGGTGGTGCGATGCATTTTCGTAGCTGAGACACGTGGAACACATCATGCACCTCGGATAGCTCGGGAGGCAATTCTAACTGATAGGCCACTTTGCCTATTCTGGTCATAACTGGAAACGGACCGATGTATCTTGGTGCGAGCTTTCCCCGGGTGTGAAACCTTTTAAATCCTTTCATGGGGGTAACTCGGAGATATGCATATTCACCTGGTTCAAAGCTGATATGCCGATGCTTTGAGTCATAGTAGCTCTTCTGACGAGATTTTGCCACTTGCAGTCTATCTCGAATTTCCTTGACTTGCTTTTCTGCTTCCATCATCAAATCAGTCCCGAAGATTCGGCTGTCTCCTGTCTGAGACCAATTCAGCGGGGTACGACACTTACGTCCATATAGGGCCTTAAAAAGTGACGTCTTGAGGCTAGTCTGATAGCCGTTATTGTAGGAGAACTCAGCGTACGGCAGGCTATCTTCCCATTTGGGTCCATGTGCAAGAGCGCATGCCCGAAGCATGTCCTCCAGGATTTGATTTACTCGTTCTGTCTGCCCATCTGTCTGAGGGTGGTAAGCGGTGCTATGCTTCAAAGCGGTTCCCAGGGCTTGGTGAAGACGTAGCCAGAATGCCGAGGTAAACAAAGATCCTCGGTCTGAAGTGATAGTCCTGGGTACCCCATGCAGACTGACAATCCTGGATACGTAGAGTTGAGCAAGTTGGTCTGCACGGTAGGTGGTCCTGATAGGAATAAAGTGGGCCACCTTGGTAAGCATGTCGACCACGACCCATATGGCATTGTTTCCTCGTGGGGTTCTGGGTAATCCCACGATGAAGTCCATGCAGATATCATCCCACTTCCATTGTGGAATGGGTAAGGGTTGAAGTAGACCGGCTGGTTTCTGGTGTTCAGCCTTCACCTTGTTGCATATATCACAACAGGCGACGTAATAAGCAATATCTTTCTTCATACCTTCCCACTAGAATGTTTGCTTTAAGTCTTGATACATTTTAGTGCCTCCAGGATGAATAGAGTATACGGACTCGTGAGCTTCCTTCAGAATCTGCTGCTTTAAGTCCTTGAGGTCTGGTACACAGACTCGTCCTCGAAATCGGAGTGTACCTTTGTCATCGATGTTGAAGTCTGGCGCCTTCCCTTCTCGTACTTGAGTCATTACCCTGAGCAACATTGGGTCACCAAGTTGAGCTCTTCGGATTTCGTCTTCCAGCATAGGGGTTACTTCCAAGGTAACCGAGCAAATTGCAATGCACAAGATCATATTGAGCAGCGTTATTTCTTCCTGAAGGGTGGGGTGCAGACCCTCGATTAATGAGTTTGTAGTAGCCGGTTTGCGACTGAGGGCATTGGCGATCACATTTGCTTTTCCTGGGTGGTAGTTGATACCCAGGTCATAGTCTTTGACCAACTCAAGCCATCTTCGCTGTCGGAGGTTCAAGTCTGGCTGAGTGAATATATATTTGAGACTCTTGTGGTCGGTGTAGATTTGGCATCGTTTCCCAATGATGTAATGCCTCCAAATCTTTAAAGCGTGAACCACAGCTGCCATCTCTAAGTCATGGGTAGGATAATTTTCCTCATGGGGTCGGAGCTGTCTTGATGCATAGGCCACTACCTTTCCGTCTTGCATAAGTACACACCCAATGCCACACCTGGATGCGTTGCAATAAATGTCGAAACTCCGGTAGATGTCTGGTAGAGTCAATACTGGGGCTGTGGTCAACCGGGTCTTGAGTTCATTGAAACTGTTCTCACATGCTTCTGTCCATATAAACTTCTGATTCTTCTTGAGTAGCTTCGTCATCGGCTTTGCAATCTTTGAGAAACCTTCGATGAAGCGACGGTGAAAGTACATGTGCTGCCCCCATGTTGGGTTTTGGTAATTCATGACAATCCCTATGGACTAATGGTTGCCTTGAGTTATATTGAAGGGTTTGTCCATAGGCATTTCTTGAAGTCCATTTGTTGGTTTCAAGGAGATTATGTGATGACGAAGGTGTTATTCAAGGATTTATCCAAAGATTTTTCATGTGAGAGTTGAGCTTATTGCAAGCATGTCTTGAAGAAGAAGATTGTGTGAACATTCATGTTTACCTTCAAGACATCATCTTTATGCTGAGAAGATTTGATTCAAGGTTGATCAAGACTAAGTCAAAGAGTGATTCAAGTTGATCAACACACAAAGCGTAGAAGATGTACCGAGAGGGATCAAGTGATCCCATGGTATGGTAAGCATTGTCCATTACGCTTTGTGTACTAACCCATTGTCTACGTGAGAGTTCTATGTGGGGTTAGGTATGTTTCCATGGGCTTGCGTCAAGAGGAAGATCTCATTCAACCCATGGAGGATGATATCAAGTGGTGATCGTCATCCGGTTTGCGGTGTGCAAGTTCAAGTGGAGCATCACGAAGAGATCATGCTTGAAGCTTGCCGTCCATTGTGGTGACAATGGACTTGTGAAGATGTGCCGAAGAGTGGCTCACCCATAGTGGAGTATGGGGGAGCAATCAACTTGTCTTCATCGAGCCGGCGCAATCAAGAAAGGTGGTCCAACTTGAGGAGGTCAAGGTCATCATCATCTAGCTCAAGTGGACTATGCGCAAGGCAAAGGTTTGCCCTTGATAGGTTTTATATTTTACCGGTCTCATGGTGGTAGTTGGGAGACCGAGTTATAGGATCGATAGCCGTACTATCAAGGGGGGCTCTCGGATGAGTAGCTTGATCGTATCGTTCATAGAGAGCTCAAACCATTGCATCCTTGCATCATCTTTCTTGGTTCTTGTTTGGTTTTTCTCTGTGTGAGTCTTTGAGCTTTTGGTCACCTTCATGACAAGCTCAAGTTCATCGAGAACGGATTTCTTTTGCTTCATCTTGTATGTTCTCGATGTTGGGGTTTTTGCCGGATCATCACTGATAGAGGTTTCACATCTCTATATCTTAGGCATATCTCTACTGCCACTTCTTATTATAACCAGTCGCTGTTGGATACTACTCGTCTTCGTCTATCCAACGATCTTGAGTTTGCTGGATTCGGAGTTCACATGTACAAGTTGTGGCAGTTCTGGTTTTCTTGCTTCCTTCTGTTTGCTTGGGCCTCTTTGAAGCTCTCTAGCGGTAGTACCGCCCTGGGCAGCGGTAGTACCGCTTGCGCGGTACTTCCGCGGTTCCAGTGCTGCGGGCACTACCGCTTGTTTTCAGCTTCTGGACTCGTTTTCGCTTCGGCGGCAATAGGGCGGTAGTTGGGCACGGTAGTACCGTTCCGGACGGTAGTACCGCACCTGCCCTGCGGTAGTCCCACTCAGTGCAGTAGTACCGCGCTGCCCTCCCCTACTACTGCTGTTCTAGCTGTTTGCTCAACACTACGCGGTACTACCGCTGGTGGGAGCGGTAGTACCGCTCCGGCGGCACTACCGCCTCCCTAACTTGTTCAGTTGTACGTAGATAGCCGGAACTTCCGTGCCAGCGGAAGTACCGCTCACCCGAGCGGTACTACCGCTTGTGCACGGGCTGAAGGGCATAACGGTTGGATTTGGGGAGGCCTATAAAAGGGGGTCTTCTTCCCCAATGGTTTTCTATCCTTCTAGCTCGTGTTTTCCCCCCATTGTTGACCTTCTTCGAGCTTGCTATCCCTCAATCCCTCCAATGATTCTTGCTAGTTCTTGAGGGAAAAGAGAGAGGAGATCTAGATCTACGTTTCCACCAATCACTTTCTCCTCTATGTGAGGGGAACCCCTTGGATCTAGATCTTGGAGTTCTTCGTGTTCTCTTCTTCGTTCTTCCTCTCATTTTCCTCCCTAGCATTAGTTGCTTTGGTGGGATTTGGAAGAGAAGGACTTGGGCACTTCGTGTGCCCTTGCCATTGCATTTGGTGCATCGGTTTGAGTTCTCCACGGTGATACGTGGAAGTGAAAGTTGAGAAGCTTGTTACTCTTGGGTGTTTGGGCACCCTAGAGCTTGTTCCTCTTGGGTGCCTTGGTGCCCTAGACGGTTGGTGTTGTCGGAGCTCAATCATTGTGGCGTAAAGCTCCGGGCAAGCGTCGGGGTCTCCAATTAGGTTGTGGAGATTACCCCGAGCAATTTGACGGGTACCGGTGACCGCTCCCAAGGGTTGCCAAAGTGTACGGGTTCGGTGACCGCCCCCAAGGGTTGCCATTTGTACGGGTTCGGTGACCGCCCTCAAGGGTCCCTTAGTGGAATCACGGCATCTTGCATTGTGCGAGGGCGTGAGGAGATTACGGTGGCCCTAGTGGCTTCTTGGGGAGCATTGTGCCTCCACACCGCTCCAAACGGAGATTAGCATCCGCAAGGGTGTGAACTTCGGGATACATCGTCGTCTCCGCGTGCCTCGGTTATCTCTTACCCGAGCCCTTTACTTATGCACTTTACTTTGTGATAGCCATAGTGTTTCATGTTATATATCTTGCTATCACTTAGTTGTTTATCTTGCTTAGCATAAGTTGTTGGCGCACTTAGATGAGCCTAGTTGTTGTAGGTTTTGTGCTTGACAAATTAACCGCTAGGTTTATTCCACATTTGTTCAAGCCTAAACCGTAATTATTTTAAAGCGCCTATTCACCCCCCCCCCTCTAGGCGACATCCACAATCTTTCAGACGGTAATAGCCTGCTAGCCCAAGAAACTCCTGATTCCTGTTACTGAAACCGGTGTCTTCCACTTCAGGACTTCTGTAACTTTGCTTTGGTCCACGGCTACTCCTTGAGCGGAAAGAGTATGCCCAAGGAATCCCACTTCCTTAAGCCAAAATTCGCATTTGCTGAACTTGGCGTAGAGTTGATGAGCGCGTAATCGCTCCAACACTGCTCGGAGATGCTACTTGTGCTCTTCTTCACTTTTGGAATATATGAGGATGTCGTCAATGAACACCACTACAAACTTGTCCAAGAAGTCCAGGAACACCTTGTTCATCATGTGCATGAAGAATGCAGGGGCGTTGGTCAGCCCAAATGACATGACCGTATACTCGTACAGCTCGTATCTAGTGGTGAATGTTGTCTTGGGGATATCTTCTTTTCTGATTTTCAGCTGGTGATACCCGGTGCGCAAGTCGATCTTGGAGAACACTTGACCTCCGCTGAGTTGATCGAACAAATCATCAATCCTCGGCAGCGGGTATTTATTCTTGATTGTGACATCATTGAGAGCACGGTAGTCGACACACATCCGAAGACTGCGGTCTTTCTTGCCCACGAATATCGCAGGTGCACCCCAAGGAGATGAACTGGGGCGTATATATCCTTTTTGGAGCATCTCATCCAATTGCTTCTTCAACTCCACTAGTTCAGACGAAGGCATTCGATAATATTTCTTGTAAATTGGTGCTATCCCGGGCACAAGTTCGATTGAAAATTCAAGCTCTCGATCAGGTGGCATGCCTGGCAATTCATCTGGAAACACGTCTGGGAACTCACAGACCACTGGGACTAGATTCATTTCTGTTGCAATGGCAGCATAAATCACCCCTTTCTTTGGTATGGCTCGACCGGCATAGAATCGAGCGGACTGGCCCGAGGGATTTATTAGGGTGACTTCTCTTGTTGCGCAGTTGATGCAGACCTGGTGTCTTGTCAACCAATCCATCCCCAAAATAATATCCAAGGTGGGAGACGCAATGGATACCAGAGATGCGGGGAAGATGAATCCATTGATCGATATTTTCAATCCTCGGCATACGATATTTGTCTTGAGCCTGGATCCGAGGGATTGTACCACCATAGCTTTGTCCAAAAGAGTATAGGAAAGGCGATGTTGGGCAACAAAACTCCGCGAAATAAAAGAATGGGAAGCTCCGGAATCGAATAAAATGGTTGCAGGTATGTTATTAACAGGAAACATACCAATGACCACATCGGGAACTTCAGAGACTTCTTCGGCGGAGATGTGATGAACTTGCCCTTGAATATACCTTCGTTTGGAGAATTGCCCCACATAGTTGACTTGAGGCTTCAGGTTGGCTGTTGGCTTGCCGTTCTTGGGGCACTGCCTAGCGTAATGCCCAGTCTGTCCGCATGTGAAACAGGCATTGTTACGCTGACAGTCTTCCTTGTTTGGTTTGGCGACCACAGTCTTGATTTGGCTTTCATTCTTGATGTTCCCCTGCTGCCAGGTTGGCTTGAACTCAAACTAAGGTTGCTGCCAAGTACGGACTTTCTGAAAGACCTGCCCTTCCTTCTTGGGTTCAAACTTGCGTTTGCGGTCATCATTGGCAGTCTTATGATCATTAATCACCTTGTGTTCCCTTTCGGCAATGAGGGCTTTGTTCACCAAAGTTTGGAAATCGGAGAAATCCAGCATGCTGAGTGCACATCGGAGGGTAAGGTTGAGTCCTTCGAGGAATCGGTCTATCTTCCGTTCTTCGGTGGCCACATCATGTGCAGAATAACGGGCCAAATGATTGAACTTGTTTAAATATTCACTTACAGTCGAGGTCCCTTGGGTAAGAGTGAGAAATTCTCGCTGCTTGACCTTCATGATGCCGGCTGGAATATGATACTTGCGGAATTTATCTTTGAATTTGTCCCAAGTAATTTCGTCTTCAATAGGCCACATCATCTTGGCATTGTCCCACCATATAGCAGCTGGTCCTTCTAGGTAATGAGTGGCGAATGGTACCTTGTCAGCCTCTTCAGTGCGAGCAATTTCCAGCTTCTTTTCAATGGTCATCAACCAATCATCGGCTTCCATCGGATCCACTGCTTGACTGAAACTTGGTGGTTTGGTCCTTTGAAAATCTGACAGCTTGGAGTGACTACCATTGTGATTATTCTGCCCAACCATAGTCTGCATGCCTCTCAGGAATTCCATCAAGTCTTGGTTTCTTTTCTCCTCAAACATCCGCATAATCTGCTCTGTCGTGGGTGCTTGAGGTGGAGGAGGTGGTGGCTGATATGGTTCCGGAGAATGTCCTGCTTGCCTGGCGGATCAACGAACTAGAGTATCGTCGCCACCATGACAGTTACTGCCACACCTTGTCATCCTATATATGTTTCCCAATACGAAGCATCGAGATGAGCAACATCCATTGGGGAAAACAAGAAAAATAGGGAGGTGAAGCAACAAACCCGGAAGAGAAATCGAGAAAAGCCAAAGCGAACAACAGAAAACACATAATTATACAATACATCATCCAGGATACATAGCAGGGCAACAGCATAGCTAGTACTACTACATGCATACAACCAAACACTCCATCATCCTTGTCTACATGCGACGACAGGGATCGCACTGGCACACTGACGGTCCTGCTGGTGTCTCCTCCGTGTCGGACTCCGAATCGGAACTGATAACGGACACATCCGAAGCAAAGGAAACACGACGACGCTGACGGGAAGACTCTCCCTCAGGGTCGGTAGCAGGGTGGCTCCGTAGCATCGGAGCGGCGGGAGTAGCGAGAAGCATAGCCCACTGGGCTGGGGACTCATGAGGAGTCACTACCGAAGTGCCTGAGTTACTCTGAGAAGGTGTGGGGGTTACTGGGGTGGATGGAGGTAAAGTAACTGGGGGAACAAGTGATGTGTGGATAAGCAGAGGTGGAGCGAAGGCAGATCGAGCGGCCGCTAGCTCGCTTCGAACGCGGTTCAGCTCCTAGGCTAGGCTGGCGATCAGAAAGTATCCCGCCATTATATAGCGAGACAGGTGACTGGCTGACCGGTCACACTCCGGATCAATGTAAGGGAAGCGGATCTGTCCTGACTCATACAGGGACGGATAGAAGTAGAAACCTGGGTGAGTCTGCATCTGGATCTCGTTATAGCGCAAGTCAGTGAGAGCCTCGAATGCTGCAAACTGGACCGCCTGGTCGGGTGTAGAAGCAGTCCCGCCCTTGGTGGAGCGAGTGTAAGTGCCCACTACGATACTGTTGTGCATGACGACCTCCGCGTGATACTCGTAAACACCATCCGCAAGCTGCTCTCGGTACATCTGATATAGGGGTTCATCGCCATCGGGGTAGAGTCGGCGCCACACGTTGCTAAGCAGATGCGGAAAGGTGGAAGGTGCCAGCTCAGGCTGGTATGGATAAGGGACTGGTGCCATCTACACTCACAATATTATATGATCAGTATTAATAATAAGCTATATGCATGCAATGCAACACCCAAGTGCAGAGTCTAACCTCAAACTACTTCAGAGTCTAAAACTACCGTTTTCTAACACGTTGGCTGTCTAGGGCGTCCTTCAGTCAACGCGGCTCTAATACCAAGCATTGTGGCACCCCGGCTCAGAGCAACCGGTTTACCTTGCATTTCCAGCCCAGAGATCAAGTCTTCTGGCAATACACAACAACTTGGTACAGAAAACAACCGCTTTATTGATCTCTTAGCGGAAACATGGGTTTACATATTACATGATGAGCGAGGCCAAGTGGCACACACGGTGCGGCTGCACTTATGTACATTATTTAGTAGACATGGCAGGGGCCTCGATGATAAGGGAACTACTAAGCGGCAGCGGAACGACGGGGTAGCGGAACTCCATTCCACAGGGACACTGCTAGGACACGGCCTAGAGCGCGACATACTGCTCGACATCCACACCATGCACGGCTTCTCCTGCATCTGGCATGATAAGCCAGGTGAGTACGTTGAATGTACTCGCAAGCTCACAACAAACAAAACAAGTACGACAAACAATAACAAGGCATTTAACAGGTGTAATGCATGAGCATGATACTATCGACATGAAGTATGCGTGAGACAATGCCATGGTCCCCGGGACCAACTTACCATTACGGGGTTACCGAGTAACCACCGTGATCCGTACTTGATCACAAACATTCCTTTCATAGTGATCCTCACTCGATCACCCCTTCTGCATGTGCCATCTTGTGAGTCTTAGTGTGCAAGTTTATTATATCTGTTGACCCACGGTGTGACCTACTACGAACTGTGTCCATATTGGAGGACGCGGTTATCGATAGATTATACACTCTGCAGAGGTTAGTACACTATACCCACACCACGGAACTCATGGCCTCGTGCTCCCATTCGGGTGGACCAACGACATTCCGACAAAACCAATCTATTGCATGTCACTCTCCCGGCCACTCCGACAAACTCCCCTTTGGGCTATGTCCTGGGTGACCCTGGTGCCAACATGTGACACCCGCCACCTCTGTGGCTGCCACCGTCATGGCCAAACATAAACATTGTTCCAAACGGGGACCTTGGTACCATCAAAACTCGGGTCCTCAAGGTTATGACTGCCTACCGGGCCAGGGTAGCGCCAGAGCACAACCTTCCCTCGTAGGAGGCACCGGCGAGAGGCATGACAATAGACCGCATTAGGGCCTCCCCATCCAGGCAAGTGTGGTTGCACTGGTGAGCTCGATTTGGTGGCACCATGACTCAATCAACAGCATGTTCAAGTTGGATTATTATCAAGTTTAACTTGAAAAGAGAATAATTCGAGCCATAGTGTATGAATGGATGCACGGGTCACGATGAATGCATCATACTACCATATGTGCATACGACATGATTTCTACTGTCCATATTAGCAAGTACGCATATACCCTACTGCATAATATCAAATTGGCAGAACAAAGTCTATGCAATAAAAGTTATATAGCAAGTTATTTTAAATAGTGAATATATAATGAATTTAATTCAATTAAACCAATGTCATTGCAATGCCATCCTTGCATATGAATGTTGTGGCTTACCTTGGTTCAGAGGAGTGTCACAAAACTCCTGGCCTTCTTCAACACAACTAGGTTCCTCTGAAAAAAATTTAAATGCAAAAAAGAAAATCTCACATAACACTGTTTATTGCACCAGAAATTCTCAACAGCAAGAAAAATTCTGAAATTTGGCATACAGAAACTTTGGAATTTTACAAACCAGTAGCAAAAAGAATCAACTCAATTGGACTAATAGATTAAAAGTTATAGCTGGTCAAAGTTGGATTAGTTCTGGTCAAAATTTCTAATAAAAAGAAAATCCAGCAGCGGCCACGTCGAAGACGTATTCAGAGAATACGCCTCCACTTATACCGTTTCGGCCGAGCGAGTGAGAGGCTGACGGGCGGGGCCCGCGGTCAGAGTTAAACAAAGGAGAGGGAGGGAACAGAGGGAGCGGCGCTTTCGCCGGCGATACTCCGACGAGGAGTCCACGACGGTCACCGGCGATGGGCGGAATGGACTCAGGGTAGTACGGCGATCACGTAGGTATCCGGAGTTACGGCGGGGGTGGACGGACGGCGTCGGGATCTTCCTCTCCAGAGACGGCGGCGGCGGAGCTGATCGGACTCGGCGATTCCGGCGATAATCCGGCGAGCTCTTGGTACCGTCGTGTTCAGGAGGCTACTACGGTTCCGATGGTGGCAGTGGCTGGAGCTAGGGTGGACTAGGATGAGTGCACGAAGGAGGTGGATCCGCGGCTGTCTCCGGTGATCAACGGCGGCGAGAGGCCCTCCTGGCCTTGCCGCGCTTCTGGGGGAGTGTTTTGTGGCCAGGTGAGGTGAGGGCGATGATCAAATCGAGTCGGGGAAGCCTCTATTTATAGGCGGAGCTCGTCCGGCCTCGGGTGTCCGCCGGAGTTGGGCTGTGGAGGAGGGGAGGATAAGCACGGGCTCGGCGTGGAGGTGAAGCAGAGGAGCACAGGGCGACGCGGTGCACGCGTGCGGCCACAGTGGCGCGCACTACGCGCGGAAAACGGGCACGCGAGCTCACTGTTTCCGCCGCTAGCTCTCGGCCTCTTCCGGCGAGCAGCTTGCCGGCGTCGGGGAGGAGCAGGGAGAGGGTTGGGTGGCGCAAGGAAATTGGCTGCGGCTCTGGGACACGGAGAGGTGTCACGGGAAGGGGGAATGGACGGCGGCCGATCGGACCCGACGGGCAGAGCACCCAAAGCGCGTGCATTGCACCCTGCCCGCACGCGGTCTCCGTGTGCACTGGCACGCGGGGTGCTTTCGGTGCTGCCAAACTGTGTCAAACGTGAAGTCCTCTCAATGTTGGGGAACGTTGCATGGGAAACAAAAATTTTCCTACGCACACGCAAGATCTATCCATGGTGATGAGCATCTACGAGAGGGAGAGTGGATCTACATACCCTTGTAGATCGCTAAGCGGAAGCGTTAATAAACGCGGTTGATGTAGTCGAACGTCTTCGCGATCCAAATCGCCGAGCGTCCCGCGATCCAATCACGATCCTTCCGATCTAGTGCCGAACGGACGGCACCTCCGCGTTCAACACACGTACGGCTTGATGACGCCTTCACCTCCTCGATCCAGCGAGCGATGGTGAAGTAGTGGTTGAGTTCCAGCAGCACGACGGCGTGGTGATGGTGGTGAGGAACAATCTCTGCAGGGCTTCGCCAAGCACTACGGAGATTATGACGGAGGAACTAGAGGGCTAGGGTTGCCGGCACACGGCTTGGGAAATCCTGATGTGTCCCGTGTGCTAGCCCTGCCCCTCTATTTATATGTTGAGCCTTGGGGTCTAAACTTGGAGTAAAAGCCTCTTCCGGGTCGGTTTTGCCCGCACAAGGTCGGTTTGGCCCGCAGGAAAAGAGTCCAATTCGGACCCTGCCGAATCGTGCACAGCCGCGCACAAGCGGTAGTACCGCTTCACACAAGCGGTAGTACCGCTTGGGCGGTAGTACCGCTTCACACAAGCGGTAGTACCGCTCCGGCGGTAGTACCGCTTCACCAAGCGGTAGTACCGCTTACGCGGCAGCAAAACTACTTTTGCACTTTCCAATACCTTGTGGGCTTTATCCCTTTGGCTCATATAAAGTGTTGCTGCACCCGAACACTTCGGTAAACATCCGGAACCTCTTCCGGTGAACTTCGGAACCCTTCCAGAGATCAAAACACTATTATCACATATATCAATCTTTACCTCCGGACTATTCCGGAGATCCTCGTCATGTCCGGGATCTTATCCGGGACTCCGAACAACTTTCGGTCACCAACATAATAACTCAATTATACTAATCGTCACCAAACGTTAAGTGTGTAGACCCTGCGGGTTCGAGAACTATGTAGACATGACCGAGACACCTCTACGGCCAATAACCAATAGCGGGACCTGGATGCCCATATTGGCTCCTACATATTCTACGAAGATCTTTATCGGTCGAACCTCTATGTCAAGGATTCAGTTAATCCCGTATGCTGTTCCCTTTGTTCTTCGGTATGTTACTTGCCCGAGATTCGATCGTCGGTATCACTATACCTAGTTCAATCTCGTTACCGGCAAGTCTCTTTACTCGTTCCGTAATACAAGATCTCGTGGCTAACACTTTAGTCACATTGCTTGCAAGGCTCATTGTGATGTTGTATTACCGAGTGGGCCCTGAGATACCTCTCCGTCACACGGAGTAACAAATCCCAGTCTTGATCCATGCCAACCCAACAGACACCCTCGGAGATACCTGTAGAGCACCTTTATAGTCACCCAGTTACGTTGCGACGTTTGATACACACAAGGTATTCCTCCGGTGTCAGTGAGTTGCATGATCTCATGGTCAAAGGAACAGATACTTGACATGCAGAAAACAATAGCAATAAACTGACACGATCAAATGCTACGTTTACAGTTTGGGTCTTGTCCATCACATCATTCTCCTAATGATGTGATCCCGTTATCAAATGACATCTCATGTCAATGGCTAGGAAACCTTAACCATCTTTGATCAACGAGCTAGTCAACTAGAGGCTTACTAGGGACACAGTGTTGTCTATGTACCCACACATGTATTTGAGTTTCCAATCAATACAATTATAGCATGGATAACAAACGATTATCATGAACAAGGAAATATAATAATAACCAATTTATTATTGCCTCTAGGGCATATTTCCAACAGTCTCCCACTTGCACTAGAGTCAATAATCTAGTTCACATCACTATGTGATTTACATTGTAATGAATCGAACACCCATGCAGTTCTGGTGTTGTTCATGTTTAGCCCTTGGAAGAGGTTTAGTCATCGGATCTGCAACATTTAGATCCGTGTGTACTTTGCAAATATTTATGTCGTCCTCCTTGATGTAATCGCGGATGGAATTGAAACGTCGCTTTATGTGTCTGGTCCTCTTGTGAAATCTTGGTTCCTTGGCTAGAGCAATGGCACCAGTATTATCACAAAACAGAGTCATTGGGTTAAGTGCACTAGGCACTACTCCAAGATCTGTCATGAACTCCTTCATCCAGACACCTTCCTTCGCCGCCTCCGAGGCAGCGATGTACTCCGCTTCGCATGTAGAATCAGCTACCACGCTTTGCTTGGAACTGCACCAGCTAACCGCACCCCCATTAAGAATAAATACGTATCCGGTTTGCGACTTAGAGTCATCCGGATCAGTGTCAAAGCTTGCATCGACGTAACCCTTTACGACGAGCTCTTGATCACCTCCATAAACGAGAAACATGTCCTTAGTCCTTTTCAGGTACTTCAGGATATTTTTGACCGCCGTCCAGTGTTCCATTCCTGGATCACCTTGAAACCTTCCGACCATACTTATGGCAAGGCTGACATCGGGTCTTGTGCACAGCATTGCATACATGATAGAGCCTATGGCTGAAGCATAGGGGATGACACTCATCTTTTCTCTATCTTCTGCAGTCACTGGGCATTGAGTCTTACTCAACTTCACACCTTGCAATACAGGCAAGAACCCCTTCTTGGACTGATCCATTTTGAACTTCTTCAAAACTTTGTCAAGGTATGTGCTTTGTGAAAGTCCTATTAAGCGTCTCGATCTATCTCTATAGATCTTGATGCCTAATATGAAAGCAGCTTCTCCTAGGTCCTTCATTGAAAAACTCTTGTTCAAATATTCCTTTACGCTTTCCAGCATTTCTATATTGTTTCCAATCAGCAATATGTCATCCACATATAATATTAGAAACGCTATAGAGCTCCCACTCACTTTCTTGTAAATACAAGCTTCTCCGTAAACTTGTATAAACTCGAACGCTTTGATCACCTCATCAAAACGAAGATTCCAACTCCGAGATGCTTGCACCAGTCCATAAATGGATCGCTGGAGTTTGCAAACTTTGTCAGCATTTTCTGGATCGACAAAACCTTCTGGTTGCATCATATACAACTCTTCCTTAAGGAAACCGTTAAGGAACGCTGTTTTGACATCCATCTGCCAAATTTCATAATCGAAAAAGGCAGCTATTGCTAACATGATTCTGACGGACTTAAGCATCGCTACGGGTGAGAAGGTCTCATCGTAGTCAACTCCTTGAACTTGTGAAAAACCCTTTGCCACAAGTCGAGCTTTATAGACGGTGACATTACCGTCCGCGTCCGTCTTCCTCTTAAAGATCCATTTGTTCTGAATGGCTTTACGCCCTTCAGGTAATACTTCCAAAGTCCATACTTTGTTTTCATACATGGATCCCATCTCGGATTTCATGGCCTCTAACCACTTCTCGGAATCCGGGCTCATCATCGCTTCTCCATAGCTCGTAGGTTCATCGTTGTCTAACAACATGATGTCTAAGACAGGGTTGCCGTACCACTCGGGAGCAGTACGCGTCCTTGTCGACCTACGAGGTTCGATAGCAACTTGATCCAAAGCTTCATGATCATCATCATTAACTTCCTCTTCAGCTAATGTAGGCTCCACAGAAACAACTTTCTGCGCTGCGCTACTCTCAGGTTGAAGTAAAGGTTCAACAACCTCATCAAGTTCTATCTTCCTCCCACTCAATTCTTTCGAGAGAAACTCTTTCTCAAGAAATGCTCCGTTTTTAGCGACAAACACTTTGCCTTCGGATCTGAGGTAGAAGGTATACCCAACTGTCTCTTTTGGGTATCCTATGAAGACGCATTTCTCCGCTTTGGGTTCCAGCTTTTCAGGCTGAAGCTTTTTGACATAAGCATCACATCCCCAAACTTTAAGAAACGACAGTTTTGGCTTCTTGCCAAACCAAAGTTCATATGGCGTCGTCTCAACGGATTTCGATGGTGCCCTATTTAAAGTGAATGCAGCTGTCTCTAATGCATAACCCCAAAACGATAGTGGCAAATCGGCAAGAGACATCATAGATCGCACCATATCCAATAAAGTTCGATTACGACGTTCGGACACACCATTACGCTGTGGTGTTCCAGGCGGTGTTAATTGTGAAACAATTCCACACTGTCTTAAGTGACGGCCAAACTCATAACTCAGATATTCTCCTCCTCGATCAGATCGTAGGAATTTAATCTTCTTGTTACGATGATTCTCAACTTCACTCTGAAATTGCTTGAACTTTTCAAACGTTTCAGACTTGTGTTTCATTAAGTAAATATACCCATATCTACTTAAGTCATCAGTGAAGGTGAGAAAGTAACGATAACCACCGCGCGCCTCAATGCTCATCGGACCGCACACATCAGTATGTATGATTTCCAACAAGTCACTTGCCCGTTCCATCGTACCAGAGAACGGCGTTTTAGTCATCTTGCCCATGAGGCATGGCTCACATGTGTCAAGTGATTCAAAATCAAGTGACTCCAAAAGTCCATCAGCATGGAGCTTCTTCATGCGTTTTACGCCAATATGACCTAAACGGCAGTGCCACAAGAAAGTGGTATTATCATTATCAATTCTATATCTTTTGGCATCAATGTTATGAACATGTGTATCATTACTATCGAGATTCAATAAGAATAAACCCCTCACATCGGGTGCATGACCATAAAAGATATTACTCATATAAATAGAACAACCATTATTCTCTGATTTAAATGAGTAACCGTCTCGCAATAAACAAGATCCAGATATAATGTTCATGCTTAACGCAGGCACCAAATAACACTTATTTAGGTTCATCACTAATCCCGACGGTAATCGAAGAGCGAGCGTGCCGACGGCGATCACATCAACCTTGGAACCATTTCCCACGCGCATCGTCACTTCGTCCTTTGCCAGCCTCCGTCTATTCCGCAGTTCCTGTTTTGAGTTGCAAATATGAGCAACCGCACCGGTATCAAATACCCAGGCACTACAACGAGAGTTGGTAAGGTACACATCAATAACATGTATATCATATATACCTTGTTTGTTGTTGGCCGCCTTCTTGTCAGCCAAATACTTGGGGCAATTCCGCTTCCAGTGTCCAGTTCCCTTGCAATGAAAACACACAGTTTCTGGTTTGGGTCCAGCCTTGGGTTTCTTCACGAGAGGAGCAACTGCTTTGCCACTCTGCTTGGAGTTACCCTTCTTACCCTTGCCATTTTTCTTGAAACTAGTGGTTTTATTGACCATCAACACTTGATGCTCCTTCTGAATTTCAGACTCAGCGGCTTTCAGCATCGCAAACAGCTCGGCGATTGACTTGTTCATCCCGTGCATGTTATAGTTCAACACGAAGCTCTTGTAGCTAGGTGGCAATGATTGAAGAACTCTGTCAGTGATAGCCTCTGGCGGAAGGGGCATCCCTAACTCAGCCAGACGGGTGGAGTACCCAGACATTCTGAGCACGTGATCACTGATAGACCCGTTCTCCTCCATCTTGCAAGCATAGAACTTATCGGAGATCTCATATCTCTCGATCCGGGCATTCTTCTGAAAGATAAACTTCAACTCCTGGAACATCTCATATGCTCCATGACGTTCAAAACGTCTTTGAAGTCCCGGTTCTAAGCCATACAACATTGCACATTGAACTATTGAGTAATCATCAGAACGAGCCTGCCAGGCGTTCACAACGTCTAGAGACTCAACTGGAGCGGGTGGATCACCAAGCGGTGCATCAAGGACATAAGCCTTCTGGGAAGCCGTAAGGATAATCCTTAGATTACGGGCCCAGTCCACAAAGTTACTTCCATCATCTTTCAACTTAGCTTTCTCTAGGAACGCATTAAAATTCAGGGGTGCTACTGCGCGAGCCATGATCTACAACATAAATATAGCAAAGACAACTTAGACTATTGTTCTTAGATAATGAGTTTAGTTAATCATATTTTAAAAAACTCCCACTCAAATTGACATCCCTCCGATCATTCGAGTGTAACATGATCCAAATCCACCAACTCAAGTCCGATCATCACGTGAGTTGAGGTGGTTTCAATGGTGAACATCTTCATGTTGATCATATCTACTATATGACTCATGTTCGACCTTTCGGTCTCTTGTGTTCCGAGGCCATGTCTGTACATGCTAGGCTCGTCAAGTTTAACCCGAGTGTTCCGCACGTGCAACATGGCTTGCACCCGTTGTATGCGAACGTAGAGTCTATCACACCCGATCATCACGGCGTGTCTCGAAACGACGAACTTTCGCAACGGTGCACACTTGGGGAGAACACAATTTATCTTGAAATTTAAGTGAGGGATCACCTTATAATGCTACCGTCGTCCTAAGCAAAATAAGATGCATAAAAGGATTAACATCACATGCAAATCATAAGTGACATGATATGGCCATGAACTTGTGCTTTTGATCTCCATCTCCAAAGCACCGGCATGATCTCCATCATCACCGGCATGACACCATGATCTCCATCATCTTGATCTCCATCAACGTGTCGCCATAAGGTTGTCGCGCCGACTGTTGCTTCCACGACTATAGCTAACGTTTAGCGATAAAGTAAAGCATTACATAGCGCTTAATGATTGACACGCAGGTCATACAATAATTAAAGACAACTCTATGGCTCCTGCCAGTTGCCGTACTCATCGACATGCAAGTCGTGATATTCTATACAATACATGATCATCTCATACATCACATATATCTCATCATGTAATTGGCCATATCACATCACAACATACCCTGCAAAAACAAGTTAGACGTCCTCTAATTGTTGTTGCAAATTTTACGTGGCTGCTACGGGTATCTAGCAAGAACGATTCTTACCTACGCAAAACCACAACGTGGTGTAGTGATTGCTTTTTGATCTTCTAAAAGAACCCTCTTCATTGAACCGATTCAACTAAAGTGAGAGAGACAGACACCCGCCAGTCACCTTTATGCAACAAGTGCACGCAGCGGTGAAACCAGTCTCGCGTAAGCGTACGCGTAATGTCGGTCCGGGCCGCTTCATCTCACAATACCGCGGAATCAAGTATCAACTAGTAACGGCAAGCAATATGTATACACCCACGCCCACAACTCGTTTGTGTTCTACTCGAGATCTCATCTACGCATAGACCTAGCTCAGATGCCACTGTTGGGGAACGTTGCATGGGAAACAAAAATTTTCCTACGCACACGCAAGATCTATCCATGGTGATGAGCATCTACGAGAGGGAGAGTGGATCTACATACCCTTGTAGATCGCTAAGCGGAAGCGTTAATAAACGCGGTTGATGTAGTCGAACGTCTTCGCGATCCAAATCGCCGAGCGTCCCGCGATCCAATCACGATCCTTCCGATCTAGTGCCGAACGGACGGCACCTCCGCGTTCAACACACGTACGGCTTGATGACGCCTTCACCTCCTCGATCCAGCGAGCGATGGTGAAGTAGTGGTTGAGTTCCAGCAGCACGACGGCGTGGTGATGGTGGTGAGGAACAATCTCTGCAGGGCTTCGCCAAGCACTACGGAGATTATGACGGAGGAACTAGAGGGCTAGGGTTGCCGGCACACGGCTTGGGAAATCCTGATGTGTCCCGTGTGCTAGCCCTGCCCCTCTATTTATATGTTGAGCCTTGGGGTCTAAACTTGGAGTAAAAGCCTCTTCCGGGTCGGTTTTGCCCGCACAAGGTCGGTTTGGCCCGCAGGAAAAGAGTCCAATTCGGACCCTGCCGAATCGTGCACAGCCGCGCACAAGCGGTAGTACCGCTTCACACAAGCGGTAGTACCGCTTGGGCGGTAGTACCGCTTCACACAAGCGGTAGTACCGCTCCGGCGGTAGTACCGCTTCACCAAGCGGTAGTACCGCTTACGCGGCAGCAAAACTACTTTTGCACTTTCCAATACCTTGTGGGCTTTATCCCTTTGGCTCATATAAAGTGTTGCTGCACCCGAACACTTCGGTAAACATCCGGAACCTCTTCCGGTGAACTTCGGAACCCTTCCAGAGATCAAAACACTATTATCACATATATCAATCTTTACCTCCGGACTATTCCGGAGATCCTCGTCATGTCCGGGATCTTATCCGGGACTCCGAACAACTTTCGGTCACCAACATAATAACTCAATTATACTAATCGTCACCAAACGTTAAGTGTGTAGACCCTGCGGGTTCGAGAACTATGTAGACATGACCGAGACACCTCTACGGCCAATAACCAATAGCGGGACCTGGATGCCCATATTGGCTCCTACATATTCTACGAAGATCTTTATCGGTCGAACCTCTATGTCAAGGATTCAGTTAATCCCGTATGCTGTTCCCTTTGTTCTTCGGTATGTTACTTGCCCGAGATTCGATTGTCGGTATCACTATACCTAGTTCAATCTCGTTACCGGCAAGTCTCTTTACTCGTTCCGTAATACAAGATCTCGTGGCTAACACTTTAGTCACATTGCTTGCAAGGCTCATTGTGATGTTGTATTACCGAGTGGGCCCTGAGATACCTCTCCGTCACACGGAGTAACAAATCCCAGTCTTGATCCATGCCAACCCAACAGACACCCTCGGAGATACCTGTAGAGCACCTTTATAGTCACCCAGTTACGTTGCGACGTTTGATACACACAAGGTATTCCTCCGGTGTCAGTGAGTTGCATGATCTCATGGTCAAAGGAACAGATACTTGACATGCAGAAAACAATAGCAATAAACTGACACGATCAAATGCTACGTTTACAGTTTGGGTCTTGTCCATCACATCATTCTCCTAATGATGTGATCCCGTTATCAAATGACATCTCATGTCAATGGCTAGGAAACCTTAACCATCTTTGATCAACGAGCTAGTCAACTAGAGGCTTACTAGGGACACAGTGTTGTCTATGTACCCACACATGTATTTGAGTTTCCAATCAATACAATTATAGCATGGATAATAAACGATTATCATGAACAAGGAAATATAATAATAACCAATTTATTATTGCCTCTAGGGCATATTTCCAACACTCAATGCTTTGCCTAGAAATGAGCTTGGCTTGCCATCTGTCTCACTGTAAAAGACTTGAGCCTGGTGCCAAGTTTCTGGACAGAAACTTGCTCCAAGAGCTGGGGACAAATGGCTAGGAATCTGAGGCTGAGATTAGGCGTTTAAGCATCACCTAGGAGGGTAATCAAGTGGTAAAAAATTCAGCTTAAAAGGATCAATGAAAAATATACTTGCTTCACAAAGTGCTCTTTCTGACCAGAAGCAAAAAACATTTTCCTTGGCTGAAATTTTCCAAATGACCATGGGATATTTTTGCATAGGAAGGTGAGGCATGACCCAAAGAATATTTGGGAATTTTCTTGAAATTTTTAGAGCAATAAAAATAGGGGTTGCTTCATAGCTATATGAGCAAATGGGAATTTTCAGAGAGAAAAATTAATATAATGCCATTAAATAAAATATCCAATGGCATTATTATGAGTGGGATGAGGTCTAGGGAGGGTTTATGGATGAAAGAACCCACTTGGAAGAAAATCAAAAATAACTCCAAGTGGTAAGTCCAAAAGAATTGACTGGAAAAACCAATTGCAAATAAAATATTTAATAAATCCAAAAAAAGAAAAAGGCAAAAATCCAGGGTGTTACATTGTGGTAGGCGCAGAGCGGCCGGCCGTCCTTCCTGGGCTCGTCGTGGTCACGGCCGTGCTTCTGCTCGGGCTCCATCGCGAGCACGGCCGGGCCCTTACGCTTGACGTCCTTGTTCTTGGTCTTGGCGGCCTCGAGCGCCGCGTCGGGGTCGTCGTGGACGAAAAGGCGGCCCTCCTCAGCCTTGGCGCACTTGTCAGCGAGGTCGAACAGTTCAAGCACCGAGTCCAGCTCGTCGTTGATGGCGAGCTTCTCGCGCATCTTGACGTCCGTGACACCGGTGGTGAACGCGGAGATGACAGCCGCGTCGGAGGCGCGCGGTATCTTGTTGCGCACTTGGCTAAATCGCTGGATGTACTTACGGAGGGTCTCGCCTGGGCACTGCCGCACGTGCCGCAGGTCATTGATGGTGAGGGAGCGGTCCTGCGTGCCCTTGAAGTTGGCGACGAACTGGCTGCAGAGCTCGGCCCACGATGAGATGGACGCCTCGGGAAGGTTCATGAGCCAGGAGCGCGGGCCGTCCTTGAGGGCCATGGGGAACCAGTTCGCCATGACCTTGTCGTCGCCGTTCGCCGCCTCGACGCTCAGCGCGTAGAGCTGAAGGAACTCCGCAGGGTTGGGGGTGCCGTCGTAGTGCGGAGGCAGCTCAGGCTTGAACTTCGCGGGCCACACCACGCGACGCAGCTCGCGGGTGAAGGCGCGGCAGCCCACACCGCTCGAGGGGACGCCGCCGGCGAGGTTGGCGCGGTTCTGGCGCCCAGCCGCCGCAACCTCTTGGACGGCCTGGTCCTGGCACTGGCGCTGGCGCTCGAGGAGCACTTGCGCGTCGGATGATCTGGCAGCTGGCCTCGTCACGGGCTGGCAGGGACGCGCCGCGGGACGGCTCATGTGCCCGCTCATTTCGCTGGGGCCCACCGTGCTCGTCGCGCAGGGGAGGCGGCGGAGGAGCGCCGTGCGCCAGGTCCCCAGTGCGAGAAGGCGGGGAGTGGAGCAAGTGGGAAGGCGCTGGAGCGTCCCTGGCGGCGTTGACGAGCTCGGTGATGCGACCAAGGCAGGCGTCGTAGCCGGCGTCAGCTGGGCGATAGTGGAGTAGCTCGCGTGCCATGAGTAGCACGGCCTGCGCGTTCGGTGGCCCATGGTGGGCGAGGGAGGAAGAGGCCGTGGCAGTGTGACCGTTCGCCTGCACGAAGGGGTGCAGGGAAGAGTCCTGCTGCTCACGAGCAGCGGGGTCAGTGGCAGCAGCAGCCTCGACAGGGCGGCGGCGGTTGCCGCGGGCCACAGGCTCCGTCTCAGCCACGCGGCCGGCCCTGCGCTCAGCGCGCTCGCGGCGGGCGTCGGCCATGAAGCTGGTGGAGCGGAGGGTGGAGCGGAAGAACAGTAGCGCACCCCTACCTGGCGCACCAAGATGTCGGAGTTGGGGCTCCGGGGACCCAAAGGTTCGAACACTGGGGTGAGCTCGTTCCTACCGCCTCGTCCCCTACCATGGCTAAGCTACGGCGAAGCTACGGCGGGAGCGCGCTAGCGGGGGCAAGCCACGGACTCAGCGGTTTACCCAGGCTCGGGCCACCTTGTGGTGTAAATCCCTACTCCTGCTTGCTTGGGATTGCTCCGGTGTGTGAGAGTACAAGGCTGGGGATGATGGGAACAAGAGCCGATCGGGTCCCCTCTACAATGGCAGCTCTGCCCCTTTATACCTGCCTTGGTCCTCTTCCCCCAAAAACTAGGCGGGAAGGGTTCCCACACTTGGCGGGTTTTGAAAGGGGACAGGCGCTCAGGCTATCCTGACTAAAGGTGGTCTTCGCCTACAAAAGCATGATCCATGACGCGCCGTTGGGCTCGGTGATGACCTCCGCCCTGCGCGCCCGCAGTCTTGGTCTTCTTTCGTCGATCGGGCAACCTTTGGGGTTGCTTTGGGAAGTGGACTGCCGGCATGGCTCCCTTAGCACAAATGGGGAAGCCCTGTTCATCCGCACCTGTTGGCACGGCCTCTGCCGCCGTTCGTAGCCACGCACGTCACCCACATGATGGGCACAAGACCGCGCGGCTGGACCGAACAGCCCTTGCCTTGAGCGCCTTCGGGAGGCCACCTCGGGAGGCCGCCTCGCGAGAGGGCCTCGGGAGGCTGCTGTCGAAGATGCCAAGCCTTGCTCGCCGCTCCCTGAGGAGGGGTCCTCAGGAAGCCAGGGCCTCATGAGGGGTCTTGGTGAAATGCTTGGTGGTGACGGCCTGTTGGGCCCACGCCAGGCGTTCGCCCTGGGCCAAAGGCAGACGGGCCTGGATACCCTGGGTTCCACGGGCCCGACAGAAGCCACCGATGCAACTGACAACGCCGAAGATCTCGCCTTCATGGAAATCATGGCCGTCAGTTTCAAAGGTGTCCAGGAATGGTATGGTCAGAGGTGGGATAAGGTTCAGGAAGAGCACAAAGCTGCGGATCTGGTTGACCAGAAGCTGAGAGAGAAGGCGGACGAGCTGCGCACATGGTACAACCAGCAGGCCCGCAAACTTAATGCTGCCAAAGAAGAAGCAGCAATCCATGACGGCAAGCTGACACAGCGTGAAACGCTGCTCAATGCGAAAGAGAAAGATCTTGCTGCACAGGAAGGAGCCCTTGCCACCACTCTCCGCGGCAAGGATGAAGAGATTGAGAAGCTCCTCGAGCAGAGGACGCAAGAGCTGGAGAAGAACCACAAGGATACAATTGCAACCCAAGCTCGAGATAGCGCCGCCAAGCTCAAGGAGGCTTCCGACAAAGTTGCTGCCGCTGCCTCTGCCAACACAGAACTGGAATCCCAGGTGGCCAAATTGAAGGAAGACCTTGTCGGCAGCGATAAAGAAATCGAGGCTCTCAAGGACGAAGCGCTGAAGGCAGCCCGCACTCTAGGGGACTTGCAAACGCAGCTGTCGTCCAAGAACCAAGATCTTGATGCCGCCGCCAAGACAATTGGAGATCTAAAATCCCAACTGACCACCGTGGTAGCAGCTTCAGAATCCGTCAAGGAGAGGGAGAGGGTCTTGACGGAGAAACTGGAGAGGGAAGAGGCCTTGAAGAAGGACGCCGAGAACAATTACGCCCAATTGCATGAGAACCTCTCCCTCTGGACCGGCAGGCTTGTTAATGTTGCCGAACGCATCAGCTCCCAAATCGCCGTGATGGACATGAAGAGCTGGGGTTTCACTGTCAATGACAAGGAGGCCACCAGCGTCAGACTGACCAAGTTCTTCGAGGGTCTTATCGACGCCTTGAAGACGTATCACGAGGACAGGTCTGCTTCGTTTGCTGATGAATCCCGGAAGTTTGCGCGTGAAATCGTGTACAGGGTGCTGCTCTAAATCGCTCATTGCAATCCCAGTCTCGATCTCTCCGGGGTCTTCAGGAGGCTGCCGGCGAACACCGACATTACTGCCGCCGACAAGATCGCTGCTCCTCTTGCCAACAAGGTTCTCCAGATTCCCAGAGTCCAGGGCGATCGTCGGGACTGAGTTTGCCATTATATAAATCATTGTGCTGTATGCGAAAGATACATTTAATCTTATGTTAGATCTGCACTATTTTTGTGATGTAATATAACTTGTGCTGATGGATGAATGTATGATGTTTCCCCTCGTTTTATTTTGCCCTTGTATGATTGTGCTCCCTACGCTGTTTGGAAACTTGCCGGTGCGCACACTTGCCGCGAGCGCTTCGAGGAATAGGTCCTTAGCAGCCTGCTGGAAGTGCCGCAGCCGGCAAGGTAACTTTGCCGGGCCAGAACACAGCTGCTAAGCTTGCCGAGCGGACTCGAGGCAAACTAGAGCGCGGACCGATCATGACAAGGTTCCTTCGCGTGCAGGTTTCTCATACAAACACAGAATCATTCAAGGGAAGTCGCAAATGTAAGCAAGGAAAAAGTTTCAAAGTTTTTCAACTTAGCTTTTCCTTGCGTTGTTTTTTTCGTCGTACGAAATGACCGCTTGAACGTCATTAAAATGGTCCCGCATCTCCACTCCCCCCGGGAAACTTGCACGCGAGGGACCCTTCTGTCCTTTTAAAAAAAAGAAAGAAGAGAAAAGAGTGGTTTGGGAACCTTGACGGTTCATCAGCCATTCCATATAAACTAAAGTGTAAATCACAACATCGTAAGCATCCATATGTAAATGAACATGTACGAGGAGTTGCGAAACACTTAGCTTTATTATGCACAGGATCTGCGCCTGGCTTTGTACAAAGGGTTACAAGTCTTACCGACAAAGCTTGTACAAAAGGGGTTGCCGGGCCGCGCCCTATATTCTGGCACACGTGTGGGATTGGTGATCAATCGCCCATGTCTCTCACGAGTCAAACGTTTCTAATTGCGCAAGGAAACCAAATGGTGTTTCACATTGGACCATTTTTTAAATAGTACCTAAGGCACACGGGCCATCACAGAAACTGTGCGCGATATGTGGCCCATCACACACGAGTATTATATGGAAATCGTCTGCTATACATGACATCATCGCACACATTTCCTGAACAATTTACGAGTGGGATTGCATTTAGCATTGGGCACGGTTTCCCCTAAGCTCTCGTGTGCGATAATGTGCTATCACAAACGGTTCAGGATCCCCTACGCACACGTAGAAATGCTGCAAATCATCTGCGATTTGTTGTGTATCACCGACGGTTGCGCTATGAGTGATGTGTGCTTTCCATTCTAGATTGCACACCCTCATTTAGTCAAACCGTGTGAGCATCAAAGGCCAGGTTAAAGCAAAAATATCGCATTTGAATTGCCCTGCAAAAAGCAAATTCGCCACAATATGCAATTGAACAAATAGTGTCCATAGGAAGAACATTCATCAAAATTCGCAACAATATGCAATTGAACAAATGCTAGCTAAATTCCACTGATTTATCGACAAATGCAGTACATAATCATAGTGTACGAAATATGAAGACCTCATCACATGGAAAACAATGCATCCATGCATATATGTTTAGCGGCTAAATCGTGTTGAATGTTTACTCATTGTTTCAGGAACAGCCATGCTGAAATCTTCATTATCACCAGTGGGCATGATGTAGTGATTCAGGAAGAAGTTGCTGATAAATCTCCTAACCTCCAGCAATTCACCAGCGGGGAGCGGTTTAGGGGTCATTGGTTCAAAGATGAGCTGCAGGATTTTTAGATCAGAATGTGCCATACGATTGGAGTAGAAGATATTAATTAAGATACAGACTTACTGGTACTAATTTGCGAGCATCCTCATAGCAATCAGTAAATTTGCAGATGGAGATCATGTGTCTGCAGACACAGTGCCCACAAAGGTTGGTCCTTGCTTGTTGCTGAGGACACTGATTTTTTTTTAAAAGAATTAGTCATGTATTTGCCCTGTTAGGAGCAACCTAACCGGTGTAAGATGTTTATTTTTTTTCCTTGGAGAGAAATAGAAAGAGGTTTATTTAGAAACTTGAACATTAGACTAGAGTAAGAAAATGTATTTGCAAACTTTTGGATATATTTTCCGAAAATAACGGATTTCGGTGTCTTACCGGAGAAACGATCTCGTGCTGCAGAGGTAGTGCACTATCAAACTGGTTATCTTCTTTAGTTATGCACGATGCCAACACACTGCAAATGAAGATGAATTTCCACATACTCAGTTCTTGAACTAGATATGAATCCAAATTTCAACATCATAGAATTCAATACCTATCCATGAATTGCTGAAGATGCGTCAGATCCTGAGGCTTTATTGACTCTCTGAGAGAATCCAGGTAGTAAACTCTGTTCTAGTTTGGAACAATGACTACCAAGATCTAGTGAATGCTACAGATTAAGAAAACCATGAACTTATCAACTATGACGAAATGTGAAAGACGATCAATGTATGCGAGGTTGTTTATTTGACTTACCCTTCATGATATGCCCAGAGAAAGAGTTCTGCATGGGACGTGCAACACAAGATATTGGCGACCTTACTGATACGTCCCAAACGTATCTACTTTTCCAAACACTTTTGCTCTAGTTTGGACTCTAATTTGCATGATTTGAATGGAACTAACCCGGACTGACGCTGTTTTCAGCAGAATTGCCATGGTGTTATTTTTGTGCAGAAATAAAAGTTCTCGGATGGACCTGAAAATTTATGGAGAATTATTTCAGAATATATAAAAAATACTGGCGCAAAGATCCACCAGAGGGCGGCCACCAGGCGCCACAAGCCTGGGGGGCGCGGCCACCCCCCTAGGGCGCGCCTGGCAGGCTTGTGGGCTCCTGGCAACCCCGTTTGACCTAACTCCAACGCTATAAGTACCTATTCCTAGAGAGAAATAATCATCGCATTTTACGAGACGGAGCCGCCGCCACCTCCTGTTCTTCATCGGGAGGGCTGATCTGGAGTCCGTTCGGGGCTCCGGAGAGGGGGATTCGACGCCGTCGTCATCATCAACCATCCTCCATCACCAATTTCATGATGCTCACCACCATGTGTGAGTAATTTCTTCGTAGGCTTGCTGGACGGTGATGGGTTGGATGAGATTTACCATGTAATCGAGTCAATTTGTTAGGGCTTCGATCCCTAGTATCTACTATGTTCTGAGATTGATGCTGCTATGACTTTGCTATGCTTAATGCTTGTCACTAGGGCCCGAGTGCCATGATTTCAGATCTGAACCCTCTATGTTTTCATGAATATATTTGAGTTCTCGGTCCTATCTTGCAAGTTATATGCACCTGTTACGTGTCATGATCTGCATACCCCAAGGTGACAATAATTGGGATACTTTCCGGTGATTGCCGTAGTTTGAGGAGTTCATGTATTCACTATGTGCTAATGCTTTGTTCCGGTTCTCTATTAAAAGGAGGCCTTAATATCCCTTAGTTTCCTTAAGGACCCCGCTACCACAGGAGGGTAGGACAAAAGATGTCATTCAAGTTCTTACTATAAGCACGTATGACTATATACGTAATACATGCCTACATTACATTGATGAATTGGAGCTATTGTGTATCGCCCTAGGTTGTGATTATTACATGATGAATGTCATCCAACATAATTATCCATCACCGATCCAATGCCTACACTTTTCGCATATTGATCTTTGCTAAGTTACTTTCGTTGCTGCTGCTGTTACAATTACTACAAAACTGCTTCTGTTACTGTTACTACTGCTCTTGAAATTATCATACTACTGTGCTACTAAACACTTTGTTGCAGATATTTAGTTCTCCAGGTGTGGTTGAATTGACAACTCAACTGCTAATACTCACAAATATTCTTTGGCTCCCCTTGTGTCGAATCAATAAATCTGGCTGAAATACTACCAGCGAAAACTGTTGCGATCCCCTATACTTGTGGGTTATCAAGACCTTTTTCTGGTGCCGTTGCCGGGGAGCATAGCTCTATTTGTTGAGTCACTTGGGATTTATATCTGTTGATCACTATGAAGAATCTAAAAGACGCTAAAACCAAGATCGTCCCCTCTATGACTAGAGGAGGTAAGGAACTGCCATCACACTCTGCACTTGATTCACCTTCTGTTTTGAGTAGGCTTGCGACACCACCACCTGTTATTCACTCTGATATGTCACAAGTTATTGATGATACTACTTTTGCTATGAATGATACTTATGATGATGCTAGTACTATGCTTGATAATACTGTGCCATTTGGTGAATTTCTTGATGAACAAATTGCTAAAGCTAAAGAAACTGAAAATATTGAAACTCTTGAAAATTATGATTCACCTATTATGCCTAGCTCTCCTACTAGAGTTGAAATGTCTGAAACATCTGATGGACGTGTCTTTGATAGGGAGACAGCTAGGGCAATTCTTGCTTGTAATGATAGAGATGAGGTTATAAAATTGCTTGCTGAGTTGAAAGAAAAATCTACGTGGGAGAGAATGAAATATGATCCTAAGTTTGCTACTTCTCTCATATATGTTACTGATAAGGATTATGAATTCTCTGTCAATCCTGAGTTAATTACTTTGGTTGAATCTGATCCTTTTCATGGTTATGAAACTGAAACTGTTGTGGCACACCTTACTAAATTGAATGATATTGCCACCCTATTTGCTCATGAGGAAAAATTCGCTACTATTATATTCTTAAGTTATTTCCTTTCTCATTAAAGGGTGATGCTAAGAAATGGTTTAATACTCTTGCTCCTGGTTGTGTGCGTAGTCCCCAGGATATGATATATTACTTCTCTGAAAAATATTTTCCTGCTCATAAGAAACAAGCTGCCTTACAGGAAATATTTAACTTTGTGCAAATTGAAGAAGAGAATCTCCCTCAAGCTTGGGGGAGGCTTCTCCAGTTACTTAATGCTTTGCCTGATCATCCTCTTAAGAAAAATGAAATACTTGATATCTTTTATAATGGACTAACCGATGCTTCTAGGGACTACCTAGATAGTTGTGTTGGTTGTGTTCTCAGTGAACGAACTGTTGGACAGGCTGAAGTACTATTGAATAATATATTGAGAAATGCCGATGATTGGACACTTCCTTAACCACCACCTAAGCCAACTCCGAAGAAGAGAGGTATTCTATTCCTCAGTCCAGAAGATATGCAAGAAGCTAAGAAATCTATGAAGGAAAAAGGTATTAAAGCTGAATATGTTAAGAATTTACCACCTATTGAAGAAATACATGGGCTCGACATCCCGACACAGGTAGTGGAGGTAAATTCTCTCACTAGATTTGATGAAGGTGATATTCCGTATAATAAATTTGCTAGTCAATGCATGTATGAGTTTGATAATTACATCATTAAACAGGAACACTTTAATATGTATGTTAGCAATCAACTAAAATGGAATGCCATCATGATTGAACGCTTGAGTGATTTGATGTTTAGAACTGCTAATGATGTTAAATGCTTGAGTAAACATGCTTCTATGGTTCAGACTCAGTTAGAACAAATTGCTAAGTCACAAAATGATTTGCTTGATGAAATAAATAATAAAAAGAATGACCATGCTGTTAGAGTTGTTACTAGAGGAGGTAGAATGACTCAGGATCCTCTATATCTTGAAGGTCATCCTAAAAGAATTGAACAAGATTCTCAAAGAAATAATATTGATGCACCTAGTCCATCTAAGAAGAAAAAGAAAAAGAAAAATGATAGGACTTTGCATGCTGCTAGTGAACCTGAAATAGAAAAACCTCCTGAGAATCATAATGATGCTTCTATTTCTGATGCTGAGACACAATCTGGTAATGAACATGCACCTAGTGATAATGAATAATGATAAGGATAATGATGATGTTCATGTTGATGCTCAACCAGATAATGATGTAGAAATATAACCTACTGTTGATCTTGATAACCCACCTCCTAAGAATAAAAGATATGATAAAAGAGACTTTGTTGCTAGAAAACATG
Organism: Elymus sibiricus; assembly: GCA_039707655.1. Lineage (NCBI taxonomy): Eukaryota > Viridiplantae > Streptophyta > Magnoliopsida > Poales > Poaceae > Elymus > Elymus sibiricus. The sequence goes on along the minus strand of CM077668.1, from coordinate 259,411,118 downwards.
GAAAGGAGAGGGAACCATGGGTTCAAAAACCTATGTCTTTCCCTACTAAACCATCTAAAAACAAGGATGATGAAGATTTTGAGCGCTTTGTTGAAATGATTAGACCTGTCTTTTTGCGCACTCGCTTGATTGATATGTTGAAAATGTGTCCCTATGCTAAATACATGAAAGATATTGTCACAAATAAAAGGAAAAAACCGGAAGCTGAAATTTCCACCATGCTTCCTAATTATTCTTTTAAGGGTGGAATACCTAAGAAGTTAGGAGATCCGGGAATACCTACTATACCATGCTCCATTAAAAGAAGTTATGTCAAAACTGCTTTATGTGATTTGGGAGCCGGTGTTAGTGTTATGCCTTTCTCTTTATATAGAAGACTTGATTTGAATAAGCTCACACCTACTGAAATATCTTTGCAAATGGCTGATAAATCAACTGCTATACCTATTGGAATTTGCGAGGATGTTCCCGTTGTAGTTGCAAATGTTACTATCTTGACAGACTTTGTTATACTCGATATGCCCGAGGACGACAACATGTCGATTATCCTTGGAAGACCCTTTTTGAATACTGCAGGGGCTATCATTGATTGCAACAAAAGCAAGGTCACTTTTCATGTCAATGATAATGAGCATACGGTTTATTTCTCGGAGAAACAAACTTCGGTGAATGGTATTAATTGTATTGAAAAGGTTTCGACGATCACTATTAGGGGATTCAAAATTCCTGTTCCTACTGTCAAAAAGAAATATGAAATTCTTATTGTTGGGGAGATGCATATCCCATTGAGGTAACCTAGTGTTATACAAAAATTCTTCGGTTTCATGTCACTCGGAAATAATTTGTTAATAAGACTTGATCAACCTTATTAATGGATTCTTTTTGAAAGGCATGTGGTCGATGGATTTAGTAAGCACAACTTTCTGTACCCACCTTTTGCTATCTATTATTTTTAGTAGAATAAAATAAATTGCCATGATTATGCTGTTTTCTGAATTTTCCGTGTAATAAAAAATGGCCCAAAAATAAAAGTTCTCAGAATGCCATGAAAATTTAGTATGATTTTTTCCAGAATATTTAAGAATTTTTGGCACTGAACACACCCCAGGGGGGTGCACCTGTGAGCCACAAGCCCACAGGGCGCGCCCACCCCCTGGGCGCGCCTAGCAGACTTGTGGGTCCCACAGGGACCCACTCACTTATGCCAGCCACCCATCTCCTTCTTCTTCCTCCAGAAAAAATCAAACTTGCTCCCAAGCCCGTGTTCTTGCTCATTTTGCTATGATTTTTTATTTCCTTGCTCGAAACTCCGTTTCCAAAACTGTTTTGAGGAATTACTCCTTGGTATGTGACTCCTCCAATGCTCCAATTAGTTTTTGCTCTAGTGCTTTATACTTTGCAAATTTTTGCGGTTGTGGTGACCATGTTTATGAGCTTGCATGTTGAATTTGTATGGTCCAAAGTAGTTTTGATGCATGATATAGCTTCTAGATACATGTGGGAGTAGTTGGTATCAATTTTGTTGAGTTTCGTTCACTTTTATCTTGAGTCACTAAAAATTTCAGAAATTTTTCAGAGAAGAAGAAAATGTTTAGGAAGATTTTCCATGGTGGTTCCTCAAGCAAGATTGCTCCTAGGCCCGCAATACGCGAGCAGGATACCGAACCGCCGCGAGAGGCCGCGGTGCTACCGTGCGAGTGGCCGACGGATGCCTTCATGATTCGAGCCGGCATCAAAGAAGAGTTTGATATGTACGTGCGCAACACCGAGCTCACGGAGTTCCTGGCAGATAGGTGCCCGCAATACTATGACCTCACTGATTCCTTTGTGCGAAGATTCAAGTATGTATATCAGCGCACTTCCCATGATATTATTTTCAACCTATATGAAAATCCTTTTCGCATGTCTGTTGAAGAATTTAGTGAAGCATGCAAAATTCCATTCTGGGGGACTTGCACTGAACCTATTGCAATGAATTTCTCATAAACATCACTAAGGGTGAAACTAGGGGCATCACACAAGCTACTATGGGGAGCATTCATTTTCCTGCCATACATTATTTTGCTATGTTCATTGGTAGATGCATCAATGGTAAACAGGACCCTAGTCATTTATGTGCAGCTGAATTGAGCATCCTTAAAAGTGCAGTGCTAGGAGATAGACAAGTTAACATGGGGGCTATTGTTGCACGTCGTTTACATAACAATGCCCTAGTTGGTGATTTCTTTGGTGGAATCTATGCCACTCGCTTAGCTGCCTATCTTGGTGTGCCCATTAAACAAAATTACACCCTTTTGCCACCTAGTTTTCTTGATTATGATGCTATGGAACGCCACCAGTTCCTTGAGAGGGGTCTTCCGCCGTTCAGATACAGGCTAATCTTTAACAGGCGTCGTGTTTTCCATATTGTTTTGCCTGCTCCTGTCTTCTTTGATTTCCAGGGAAAACATAGACATTTCATACTTGAGGAGGAGCCTGAGGAGTACGAGAGGGCGGCAGAAAGCGAGCGCCTTAACGAGGTAGCCCGCCAAGCCGTGGCAGCCACATTTCAGTACAACCCGAACTACCATCACGGGCATTATCCAGGCCAGAACTGGCCGTAGACCAACTTAGGCCAAAAGCCTAAGCTTGGGGGAGTACGTATCTCTCACCGACATTACATTCATGTTCACACATTCATTCCAGTTGTCGGTGTTCACCCTTTTTCATTGTATATCCATGCTAGTTTTATTTTTGCTCTCTTCTTGTGTGTTTGAAAAACTTTCGAAAATCCAAAAAAATTAGTTGTAGTTTCTTTCTTGTTTAGTTAATTCGTAGTAGTAAAAGAAAACCCAAAAATATTTATCGCTTCTTCTTTTACTTGTTGGGAGCTTTCCCGTGTAAATAGTTTTTCTCTTTTTCGTTTTTCCTTCGTTAATTTTCTTTCTTCAGAAAAACCAAAAACTCCAAAAATATTTCAGTGTGTTTCTCTGAATTTCTTTTCTTTTCGTTGAGTCGTCACAAGGAGAAGACAACGATGAAAATGTTGAGTGGCTCCCATATGCTTTATTGTTGATCTAACAACGAGCCACTATTACTTTGTCTTCTCCTCTGAATAAATGTTTGCAGATTCCAGCTTAGTCCGCGGCACACTTGCACCATTCTTATTATTATCACATCATTCGGTCGTGCAAGTGAAAGGCAATAATGACGATATTTGATGAAGTGATTGCGGTGAAGAAAAGCTGGTATGAACTCTTCTTGTTTTTGTCTTTGTAAATATGTTTAGCTCAGTATTCATGATTCAGCATTATTATGAGTAAACATATTTGTGATGACAATTAGAGATTATAGTTGCTCATGCCATGCTTAAATAGCTAGGAGTGGATAATGATTTATCTTGAGTGTCAACATGCATTAAAATGGTTGTGATGTAGTATGTTAGCATGGTATCCTCCTCTGAGTAATTTGAGTGGCTTGACTTGGCACATGTAGTTGAATCAAAACCAACATAGCCTCCATGATATTTATGTTCAGGGTGTTGATATCCTACTCATGCTCGTGTTCAATGTTAATTATTCGCAATGCATGCCTATGACCGTTTTCGCTCTCTAGCTGGTCGCTTCTCAATCTATTTGTTAGCCTTCGCCTGTACTAAGCGGGAATACTGCTTGTGCATCCAAATCCTTAAACCAAAGTTGTTCCAGATGAGTCCACTATATCTACCTATATGCGGTATTACTCTGCCGTTCCAAGTAAATTTGCAAGTGCCACCTCTAAATATTCAAACAATCATCTGTTTTGTGTGCCCGTACCGCTCATGGAGCGACAGGGGCGGTCAGTATCTTCCATGCTAAGCGGGTAACTCTCAGATGAGTGTTTATTCACTTGTCATTGCACGAGAGAGGATGGTAATCGGGATGCCCAGTCCTATGCTCAAATCGAAATCATATAATGCAAACAAACTCCCCCGAAAATTTGTTGGTATGGAGGGCACCCGTGAATTCGGCTAGCCATGGCTTGTGTTGGTACGGTGGAGGGGGAGTAAACTTTACCTTTCCGCTTGGGGACTGCCTATAATTTGTTTAGCATGGAGGATATTGAAAACTCTCGGTCGTGACGTTGACAGGAAAAGTATACCTCCCAAAATTATTTTCATCTCTGTTTTAAGCTTCGAGCTCTGGCACCGCTGCAGATCCATGCTTCCCTCTGCGAAGGGCCTATCCATTTACTTTTATGTTATTTTACTTTTATTGTTGAGTCATCACCTTCTCATTTAAGCACCAGTTGGAGAGCACTATTGTCATTTTTATGCATTGAGTATAGTTAATGTTGGGTGTGACCATGACTGGATATCCTCTACCCTGAATTACAATGTTTAGTCATTGCTTGAATCTCAGAGGTACTCTGCATTTATGTTTTGCGGTCTCAGAAAGGGCTAGCGAGATACCATGTTATCATATTATATCATGATTGTTTTGACAAAGTGTTGGCATCCGAGATATCTTATTATTGCTCGCTAGTTGGTTATGTTATTACCATGAGTAAATATGAGACCTAAGTGTTATCATCAATATGGTTAGTTCATAATCTTTGCTGAAAACTTGGATGCTAGTTAAGTATATATACAGACAACAAGAACAAAAGAGTTTGTAAAAGTTTTTCTTTATCACTTTCAGTTTGTCAACTGAATTGCTTGAGGATAAGCAATGAGTTAAGCTTGGGGGAGTTGATACGTCCCAAACGTATCTACTTTTCCAAACACTTTTGCTCTAGTTTGGACTCTAATTTGCATGATTTGAATGGAACTAACCCGGACTGACGCTGTTTTCAGCAGAATTGCCATGGTGTTATTTTTGTGCAGAAATAAAAGTTCTCGGATGGACCTGAAAATTTACAGAGAATTATTTCAGAATATATAAAAAATAGTGGCGCAAAGATCCACCAGAGGGGGGCCACCAGGCGCCACAAGCCTGGGGGGCGCGGCCACCCCCCCAGGGCGCGCCGGTAGGCTTGTGGGCCCCTGGCAACTCCGTTTGACCTAACTCCAATGCTATAAGTACCTATTCATGGAGAAAAAAATCAGAGAGAAAGAATCATCGCGTTTTACGAGACGGAGCCGCCGCCACCTCCCGTTCTTCATCGGGAGGGCTGATCTGGAGTCCGTTCGGGGCTCCGGAGAGGAGGATTCGACGCTGTCGTCATCATCAACCATCCTCCATCACCAATTTCATGATGCTCACCCGCCGTGTGTGAGTAATTTCTTCGTAGGCTTGCTGGACGGTGATGGGTTGGATGAGATTTACCATGTAATCGAGTCAATTTGTTAGGGCTTTAATCCCTAGTATCCACTATGTTCTGAGATTGATATTGCTATGACTTTGCTATGCTTAATGCTTGTCACTAGGGCTCGAGTGCCATGATTTTAGATCTGAACCCTCTATGTTTTCATGAATATATTTGAGTTCTTGATCCTATCTTGCAAGTTATATCCACATGTTATGTGTCATGATCCGCATACCCCAAGGTGACAATAATTGGGATTCTTTCCGGTGATTGCCGTAGTTTGAGGAGTTCATGTATTCACTATGTACTAATGCTTTGTTCCGGTTCTCTATTAAAAGGAGGCCTTAATATCCCTTAGTTTCCTTAAGGACCCCACTACCACGGGAGGGTAGGACAAAAGATGTCATGCAAGTTCTTACTATAAGCACGTATGACTATATACAGAATACATGCCTTCATTACATTGATGAATTGGAGCTATTGTGTATCGCCCTAGGTTGTGACTGTTACATGATGAATTTCATACAAGATAATTATCCATCACCGATCCAATGCCTACGCTTTTCGCATATTGATCTTTGCTAAGTTACTTTCGTTGCTGCTGCTGTTACAATTACTACAAAACTGCTTCTGTTACTGTTACTACTGTTACTACAGCTCTTGAAACTATCATACTACTATGCTACTAAACACTTTGCTGCAGATATTTAGTTCTTCAGGTGTGGTTGAATTGACAACTCAACTGCTAATACTCACAAATATTCTTTGGCTCCCCTTGTGTCGAATCAATAAATCTGGGTGAAATACTACCCACGAAAACTGTTGCGATCCCCTATACTTGTGGGATATGACTTGCCAATGTCCCACTCCTGATTTTCTGGGCTACCACGTAATAATGTGCCATTTGCTACTTGAGGATCTATGAAATGCGCTCTCTCCTTTTTTCTTTGCGTGATCAATCCCCTGAGAGGAATACAATAGAGTTAGCTTTTTTCGTTTATAGCCTTGTATGGAGAAGTTGGTCAGAGTTTGTGAAGTACTTACAACATCAAGCATTTAACAAGAGTGATAGAGAGCACATCGAAGTTGAAGAAGAGATGAAAGTCCTCGAATTCCACACTGATGGATCCTCGATCGTGACGGAAATGATCCCTGTCGTAGTGGACTAGCAGAACCTCATGACCTGCTGACATTTCATCCATGCAATATTTATGTAACTTGCGGCAACTGGAACTGCACTCCTCTAAGTATTCGTTGATACGTCTCCAACGTATCTATAATTTTTGATTGTTCCATGCTATTATAGTATCAATCTTGGATGTTTTATATGAAATTATATGCCATTATATATCATTTTTTTGGGACTAACCTATTAACCCAGTGCCCAGTGCCAGTTGCTATTTTCTGCTTGTTTTTTCCTTTTCAGAAAAACATTATCAAAAAGTGTCCAAACGAGAAAAAAACTTTGGATTAATTTTTTCTGGACCAGAAGAGACCCACGAAGCTTCGGGAGAAGACCAGAAGAGCCACGAGGAGGCAACAAGCCTGGAGGGCGCGCCCCCAGGCTTGTGGGCCCCTTGTTGCCCCTCCTGGCCTAATTCTAGCGCTATAAATTCTAAAATATTCCCAATATACCAGAAAGACAGAAGAGAAAACCTTTCCGCCGCTGCAAGCCTCTGTTCTTCCGCGATCCCATCTGGAGGCCTTTTCCGGTACTCTGCCGGAGGGGGAATCGATCACGGAGGGCATCTTCATCAACCTTGCTGCCCTTCCGATGATGTGTGAGTAGTTTACCACAAACCTACGGGTCCATAGCTAGTAGCTAGATGGATTTTTCTCTCTCTTTGATCTTCAATACCATGTTCTCCTCGATGTTCTTGGAGTTCTATCTGATGTAATCTTCTTTTGCGGTGTGTTTGCTGGGATCCGATGAATTGTGAGTTTATGATCAGATTATTCATGAGAAATATTTGAGTCTTCTTTGAACTCTTTTATGCATGATTATTATAGCTTTGTATTTCTCTCCGATCTATCGATTTGGTTTGGCCTACTAGATTGATTTGTCTTGCAATGGGAGAGGTGCTTTGTGATGGGTTCAATCTTGCGGTGCTCAATCTCAGTGACAGAAAGGGACATGACACATATTTGTATTGTTGCCATTAAGGATAAAAATATGGGGTTTAATCATATTGCTTGAGTTTACTTTGTCTACATCATGTCATCTTGCTTAAGGCGTTACTCTGTTTCATACTTAATACCCTAGATGCATGCTGGATAGCGGTCGATGGGTGGAGTAATAGTAGTAGATGCAGGCAGGAGTCGGTCTACTTGTCTCGGACGTGATGCCTATATACATGATCATTGCCATGAATCCTTCATAATTATTTTCTTTTCTATCAATTGCCCAACAGTAATTTGTTTACCCACCATATGCTATGTGTTCGAGAGAGAAGCCTCTAGTGAAAACTATGGCCCCCGGGTCTACTTTATCATATATAAAAAACCTAAAAATACCTTGCTGCAATTTATTTACTTTTATTTTTATTAGTATTTTAGTTTATCTATTTACCTCTATAAGATTTAATCCTTGCAAATAACCGCTAAGACGATTGACAACCCTCTTATTTGCGTTGGGTGCAAGTGTTTGCTCTTGTGTGTGCAGGTGCGCTTAACGGAATTTTGCTTGGTTCTCCTACTAGGTTGATAACCTTGGTTCTTAACTGAGGGAAATACTTATCTCTACTATACTGCATCATCCTCTCCTCTTCGGGGAAATACCAACGCAGTCTACAAGTAGCAGGAAGAATTTCTGGCGCCGTTGCCGGGGAGACATCATCAAAATTACCAAGTACCTTCGCACAAACTATCATCCACTTGCATTTATTTTATTTGCCTTTTATTTGCATTTGCCGCTAGTTTTCATCTCCCCCACTTCTAATTTTTTTTACAAAAACACAAAAATATTTTTATTTGCTTGTTTGCCTCGTCACTATGACTAGTTTTACCATCCCTCCTTTGTCTCCGGATTTTGAAGTTCTTTACTTCAAACAGAAACAAGGAGAAAATTTGAAAGATGCTTGGTATAGGATAATTGAATCTTATCATGTTTTGCACTATAAAAGGGGATATGAAAATTTTGTTGCGAAACTTTTATGTAGGGCTAACTATGCCAAATAGACAACTCTTGGACTTTGCTACCAAAGGAAATTTTATTGAGAGCGATCCTAATACTGCTTATGAATTAATAGAGGGAATAGTGGGATCCCCACCCTTACAAAAAGGATCTAATTATACTCAAGAAGGGATCCAAATTTTGGAAAATCTAGGTGACATACAAAAAATTTGGTGGAGTTACAAAAGTCTAATGAACCCCTTAAAAATGTTAGTGGTAACCTCAATCGCATGAATAATCTCCTCACTATTTGCAATAAGAAGTTAGACACTTTAGATAGCAAAATTGCCTTATTTTCTGAAAGTAATGGGAAGCATAAAGAGCCTCCCGGGTTCTAAACCAACCCATCTAAATTAGCAAAAACCAAGGATGACAACACTTGAAACTATGCATTATGCCAAGCTAGGGGCATAAAACAATAGCGTTTGTTGGGAGGCAACCCAATGAATAAAATAAAATTTTGCTTTTACTTTCTGTTCTTGAGTGTTTACACAATTATAGGCTCTGTTATGATTGTATTTTTATGTTTTAATTAGTGTTTGTGCCAAGTAATGCCTTTGGGATGATTTGGAAGATAGTATGATAGATGCTGTTGGAAAACAGAAACTTTTGCGTCAAGTGCTGGAATTTTAATTTTTTGCTGGAGGGTGATCAAACTCTAAATTTTTTACACAGTATTTATATATGAATTTCCCACGCTGTCCTAATTTTTCAGAATTTTTAGAGTTACAGAAGTATTACGTTAATTCAGATCTTTACAGACTATTCTGTTTTAGACAGATTCTGTTTTTGTTGCATAGTTTGCTTATTTTGATGAATCTATGGATCGTACCGGGGGGTATGAGTCATGGAGAAGTTGGAGTACAGTAGCATTATGCAAATATTAAATATGAATCAATTTACAACAGTACCTAGAGTTTAAGATTTATTTGTTATACTAACGGATCTCACGAGGTTTCTGTTGAGTTTTGTGTGCTGAAGTTTTCAAGTTTTGGGTGAGACTACGATGGACAAAGGAATAAGGAGCGGCAAGAGCCTAAGCTTGGGGATGCCCAAGGCACCCCAAGGTAATATTCAAGGAATACTCAAGCGTCTAAGCTTGGGGATGCCCCGGAAGGCATCCCTCTTTCGTCTACAATCTATCGGTAACTCACTTGGAGCTATATTTTTATTCATCACATGATATGTGTTTTACTTGGAGCGTCTTGTGATATAGTTTGTTTGCTTTTTAGTTTGTCACAATCATCTTTGATGAACATACCTTTTTGAGAGGGACACACATTATTCGTGATTTGTTAGAATACTCTATGTGCTTCACTTATATCTTTTGAGCTAGGCAGTTGCTCTAGTGCTTCACTTATATCTTTTCGAGCACGGCGGTGGTTATATTTTAAAGAAATAGTTGCACTCTCATGCTTCATTTATATCATTTTGAGAGTCTAAGGAATAGCAATGGTAATATGCACGGGTTATGAATTTGGTCCTGATATGATAGGTATTCAAGAGGGATATAATAAAAACTTTCATGTAGATCACTGAATATGATAAGTTTGATTCCTTGCAGTAGTTTTGCGATATTAAGATGGTAATATATGGGAGGTATTAGTAGATAATTGTGGTTTAGTAAGAATATTGGTGTTAAGGTTTGTGATTCCCGAAGCATGCACGTATGATCTGTCGTTATGCTAAGAAGTTGGAGCATGATTTATTCTTGATTGTCTTCCTTTGTGTGGCGGTTGGGGGCGCGCGATGGTTAACTCCTACCAACCTCCCCCCTAGGGGCATGCATAGTAGTACTTTGCTTCGAGGGCTAATAAACTTTCGCAATAAGTATGTGAGTTCTTTATGACTAATGTGAGCATGGATTATACGCACTCTCACCCTTCCGCAATTCGCTAGCCTCTTCGGTACCGTGCATTGCCCTTTCTCACATCGAGAGTTGGTGCAAACTTCGCCGGTGCATCCAAACCCCGTGATATGATACACTCTATCACACATAAGCCTCCTTATATCTTCCTCAAAATATCCACCATACCTACCTATCATGGCATTTCCATAGCCATTCTGAGATATATTGCCATGCAACTTCCACCGTTCCGTTTTTATGACACACATCGTCATTGTCATATTGCTTTGCATGATCATATAGCTGATATAGTATTTGTGGCTCAGCCACCGTTCATCATTTTTATACATGTTACGCTAGCATCATTGCACATCCTGGTACACTGCCAGAGGCATTCATATAGAGTCATAATTTTGTTCTAGTATCGAGTTATAATATTAAGTTGTAAGTAAATAAAAGTGTGATGATCATCATTATTAGAGCATTGTCCCAGTGAGGAAAGGATGATGAAGACCATGATTCCCCCACAAGTCGGGATGAGACTCCGGACGGAAAAAAAAGGAGGCCAAAAAGAGCCATAAAAATGAGAGAAAAAGAGAGAAGGGGCAATGTTACTATCCTTTTTCCACACTTGTGCTTCAGAGTAGCACCATGTTGTTCATATAGAGAGCCTCCTATTTTGTACTAGTGGGAATTTTTTGTTATAGAACTTGGCTTGTATATTCCGATGACGGGCTTCCTCAAATGCCCGAAGTCTTCATGAGCAAGCAAGTTGGATGCACACCCACTTCGTTTTCATGTTGAGCTTTCATACACTTATAGCTCTTAGTGCATCCATTGCATGGCAATCCCTACTCCTCGCATTGACATCAATTGATGGGCATCTCCATTGCCCGTTGATTATCCTCGTTGATGTGAGACTATCTTCTTATTTTTGACTTCTCCTTATTTATCTCTACCACCACACTCTATTCCACCCATAGTGCTATATATGTCATGGTTTTAACACGGCAGATGCCCTTGTGAAAGGACATAGAGAAGGAGCCATCGCACGAAAGTGGAAGCTTGACGGGGTTGATCGGGAACAGGAAGACACGGAATTACCCAGGTTCGGCCCCTCACGATGGAGGTAAAAGCCTATGTCCTGCTTGATTGTATTGCTTTGTATCTCAATTACAGGGGTACGGATTCGCTAACCTAGCTCTCGAGAAATTGCAACCTCACTTTTCCACCTTAGGCGCTCCCCTTTATATAACAGGTTGAGCCCTAGGTTTACATGAAAGTCCGGGTCATAATCTTAACCCGTACCCTACTCTTATTCTAATTGTCTTGTTCCTCAAGGTAACCTTCCTTTTCTTGTCTTTATTCTTAAGCCGGCCCACGTACTGAACCGCCTCTTCCCACCGGGTCTCTGTCAAGACGGCCCACTGAGAGTCTTCAAGGCCCAGCAACGAGATAAGCCACTGAGCCTTATAGCTCTATGGCGGGGTCGTCCTCCTGCTGGGTCTTCAACACAGGGAAATATCCCCAACATTAGCCCCCAGTTTGACTTGGATTTATCCATGTTAAACTCCATCCTGAAAAACAAAACAAATAAATCGAAAAATATGCGAGGGAGCTCTGAATCTGCCTCTTAAACCGGTTCTTCAGCGTCCTTCATCTACACTCAAATTTGCCAGCTCAACCATTTTGCCGGGTCATCCACCCTCCATAACTTGGTATATGTTCACCACTTTTCTTCATGACGTCACAATCCACTTCCAGAAAATCTGGGGTGACATCACAACGAATCTTTGAGTGGGTTCGTATTGTCTTGTCAGGCGCAAAAATCGAGGAGCCCATGGCTGAAATTTACTGCGTCGCCTGGGGCTCCACACCCGTCGTTCCAAGTTCTACCATGCCTATAAATAGGCCAGCACACCTCCATTGCTTTCCTTTACCACTCTCGCTCTTCATCTTCTCCTCTGCTCCTGATGCCGCCGCACTGTCCCAAGCTCATCGCCGCCAGAGGCAGCACCAATCGGGCCTTCCCACCGTCGACGGAGCCATCTGACGCCGCGCGGCCGCATCCACAGCACTCGAAGACCTCAACCCTTGACCTCCAGATCTGTAAGTTCCTTCCTCCATGACTACCAGTTCGTCGTTGTTCTTCACAGTCCTTGCCACAGCCACTATAGATCTAAAGTCTATTTGATTCCTCACGTTATTGGTCCACAAGACAGTTCCGCGACATTTTCATTGTTAGCAGATCTATTGTATCGCCTCGTTGAATCTCCTCATAACTCCTCCATATCCACGAAGAACAGCTCCAGATTGTTTTATTTTTCATTTTAAGCTAATTTTCAGATCCAAACAACCTTGCGCCTTTTCTAGAAACTGTTTGTCGACTTATCACCAAAGCCACTTATAACACTTGTAACAAATCCGGAACCTTGGGATTGCTTGCATACTTTGTTCTGGAAATCATAACCCGTGAATGTTTTGGCTCATCTTTCTATTTTCAATAACCCAGTAATTTCTGAGTCCCGCCGGCTTATATCATTTTCTTAATTTCTCTGCAGCTGAGACCATGGCTCCGAAAGTTAAGATTGTCAATTGGGCAAAGTCCAACATGTCAGAGCTCAGGCTGCAAGCCCTGGTAGAATCCGGGTTACTTCCACCCAAGGAAGAAATCGAGTGGCGAGCCCCTAAAGAAGAAATCCATCCACAGCCGGGTCAAAATGAGATCATTTTATTTGCCGACCATTTGGACAGAGGCTTTCGTCCCCTGGGTTCCAAGTTTTTCCGGGACATACTGCACACTTTTGCTATCAGACCACAAGACTTGGGCCCCAACTCCATTCATAACTTGTGCCAATTTCAAGTTTTCTGTGAAGTCTACCTACAAATTGAGCCGTCTATCAGTTTATTTCAAGATTTTTTCTACTTGAACCACCAGACCGAACAGAAAGGTGGACCCAGCCTTGAACTTGGCGGGGTCACTATTCAAAGAAGGAAGAACTCCGCCTTCCCGAAAGCCAAGCCGGCAAGCCACCCCAAAGGATGGTACAAGACTTGGTTCTGCTGTAAGGATACCTCCCCAGACCAACAGCACCCTCTGTCGGGTTATAGGGCGGACCGGCTCGACGCCTCTATTGTCTTCCCAGGGTCTGCCTCCAAGGAAGAAAGAGAAGCCCTTGAACCTTTATATTTGAAGATCAACGCTCTGACTGCCCATGGCCTCGCCGGTGTTGATCTGACCCGGACTTGGGTGAGTTGGCGCATCCAACCCCTCAGCCTAAGAACCCGGCTCATGCACACTTACTCTGGTGAAATTGAAGACCTACTGCGATTTAGCCGGGTTAACCTCGAACTGAAGGATGTCATCAAGTTCGCTAAAAAGCTTCTTGGTGAAACAAAGGACTCCATTAAGCTCGTGGGACTTACTCCCTTTTATACGGGCAACCCGGCCCCTACAGTAAGCCGCCCTTACTACTCTCCTTTATCTTACTTGCACTGCCTTGTTTTTGCTGTAATCTTATCAATCTGTCGCTACACAGGACGATGCTGACTGGTGGAAGGTCGAACCTCAAGACCCCACTCCTCCTCAAGAAGATAGTGAGGAAGACCCGGAAGATAATTAAGACCAAGAGGTAGAACTCGACTCCCTTGGTCGTCTGTTTAACCAACTTGCTGATGCCACCTCCTCACAGGAACAGGTCGAAACAAGTCACGCCGGTGAGACAGAGGTAACATTGATCTCTTCATGTTCCAACTCACCAATACCCGTCTGAAAGAAATTCTGGGTTGCAATCCGAAAAGTTCCATTTTCACACCGAGATGCTCACTTAGACCCACAATTTCTTTTGAAGAAAGTGCAGCATACAGGAACCTCTAAAAGGAAGACCCGGAGCAGTGAGGGAGAACTTAGCGGCGGGTTGCCAGATGAGCCGCCTGCTCGAAGGGCTCGTTCTGAAGTCCCTCGTAGTCCTACTTCCTCCCTTCCTCAAGCCGGCCGCTTCAAGGAGCCATTGCCCTTGAACGACTCGGCTTATCTAACATCCCCTTCTTCGGATGAATCCAACGCTACTCAAGCGCCGGCTTTCAACATCAACCCTGGGTACAAAATTTGACTTTGTTTATCATACTTTAAAACTTCTGCCTTTATCCATTAACTGAATAACTTTTTACTTGTACAGCGCAAAAGCCATCAAAATGAAAACGGCCGCCGGGTCATCTGACCCTGTTGTTCAAAAGGACCTCTCCCAGGAAATCGCAACAGAAAACCTGGAGATTCCAGATGAGCCACCGCACCAAGATACTACAATGAGTCCGGCTCCTGCCTCTCCTCTTGGCAATGAGGAGAAGGGAGATATGAACAAAGAGCAGCATGTTGCACCGGCTCAGGATGAGGTAATGGTGACAGGCGAGAATCAAAATCTTCCGCCAGCTACCTCCACCGCCATGACAAAGATTTCTGCCAAGGCTGAATCGCCAATGACAAACAATGGAAAAGTGGCTCTTGACTTTCATTCCTTTGAAGACCAGGACATCCATTCGCTGCACCAGTCTGTTTTGACCCGGCTATCTGAGAGCCGGGATACTGAAATTGCCATGGTGACTTCCCTTAAGCGGAAGTATGAGGTAACTCCTGTTTCCTGGCTTGGTATATATATATATATATATATATATATATATATATATATATATATATATATATATATATATATATATGTAGCCCCCAAGGGCCGGGCCATTATGATATGATGACCCGGGACTTCCAATAATGTGTGCATATATAACAACAAATGGTAGCCCCCGAGAGCCGGCGCATCATTATATGATGATCCAGGTCTCTGTATGTAATGAAAAAGCATATGCATTAGCCCCCAAGTGCCATGTGGAATGCTTGCATCCTCATGGGACTTATTATTTTTTGAAAAAACGCTAAAACACGTAGCCCCCAAGTGCCGGGCCAACCGACATGGCGGCTCGGGACTTTATCTTTCTCCTTTAACTATGAAACTTTCATGCAGGACATGCTGAATCAGGTCGAATCACAAGCATCCCGCTTCTTGAAGGAGGCGAAAAAGAAAAGAAGCCGCGGGAAAAGGCTGAAAGCATGTCTTCAGACCTCCACAAGTCATTGCTCCTAATGAAAGAGACCCAGAAAGAGGCCGAGGCATCATTTGAAAACGAAAAGGCAATCTTGGTCAAGCGTGCAGAAGAGGCTGAGGCAAAGCTTGAGCCGGTGGCTCAAGAACTAGCCACATTGAAAAGCCAGATTACCACAATGTGTAGTGCCATCTTTGGTAAGTCAAGATTCGTCAAACTCTTGCAGTAAACTTTTGCTTAACACGTTGAGCCGGATTTGCTGACACCTCAGTTGTAAATTGCAGGCCACAGGACACATAACCTAGGGGAACTTCCCTTAGTGAAACTGAAAGCGGTGTACTCGTTTTGTGGAACAGCTGTACATTGGCGGCTCACGCTGCATCATGGCAGCCAACAACACAAAGTCACCTCCCCAGCTAATTGTGGATACACTGAAGGAGCTGTCCATTATACCGCAATGGTTCCAAGAGTGGAAGATGGCACTTGTCGTCATGGAGTGCTGACCGCCCTTGCACGAGCCAAGGCATATGTGCCGGAGCTCGATCCGGCTCAACTAGTGGGCGGCTACCCAGAGTTCAATACCGATGACAAGCCATTTACCAAGAAAGACTTTCTGTGGTGTGTGAGAGAGACCCGGGTGGCCGCATCTCAAATGGTGGGAGAAATAGATCTGACCAAATATCAAGCTGCATACTCTGAAGCCAATGAATGGATTGAGCCGCTGAACCCTCAACCAGTTGCCCTGACTCGGCCGCGTAAGCAAACTTTCGCCCCTGACATTGACCCTTCACCTGTGTTAATGGCCAATTCAGTTTTTGAAGCTTTGCGGTCAATCCAGTGGCACGAGGATGACCCCCGGGCTGTAGAAGCAGAGGAGACGGCGCCTGAAGACGAAGCTCCGGCACAGAACTAACTCCTGGAACAGGATCAACGACCCGCCATAGCATTAGAGCGGCTTGTAGTCTTGTTGATATTGGAAGTTGTAAAGAACACTTGTCTCTTTTGGCCCTGAGGCGGCTCGCAATAGCTGCGATAAAACTTCATCAGATGTTGTTGGTGCCATCGCGCACTTATGTTTATACTATGATTGTAACTGTTGTGTTTGCCAACCATGAAATTTGTTGTTGCCTTTAAAGAATGCCTGATTGACAACCCGGCCTCTGGAGGCGGTTCATGTAAGAGCCGTCTTATTTCCAAGACGAGTAGTTAGGATTGCCAAGTAAAATTGATGGTATAATAACCCAGCAATCATGCTGCCGTGTTGAAAAACAAGAAACAACCATAAGAAAAACATATGCCACGTATGGATGTATGCATGCATGCAAAAGATAATAATAATACAAAACAGAAATTTAAGAGCCGGCTTGTAAGGCACGACTTAAAGACCGGCTTTCGAAGCTCGAGTCTGATTCGCTTTCATGAAGCAGGCTTATTACCTCTTTTGGTTTATCATAGCTTTCTGAAAGCCGGCTCTCACGTGACCAATCGGTGTTTTAACTCAGACAAGTTCAGGGTCACTCTGGGACTGACTCATCGGGCGTACACCGGGTCACCTTTTCAGAGTAGCATCATGCTAACAGGCAAGTTTAACCAAGAAAATGTTTTGGCATGTTGCCGGGTTAAAGGGATGTTAAAGCTAAACTCGATGAGTTGGAAGCCCCCAAGTAACCGCTGATCAAAGAGTAAAGACTCAATACACAATATGAGGCGAAACGACAATCTCTCTTATACAAAGACGCCGACTTGATTTCATTGATCAGAATATGCATATACATGATGAAGGTATGTACAAAAGATACTCCCCAGTCTGTGACTTAGGTAAAATACGGCCGGAGATGCGCAATGTTCCAGGGCCGGCTTCCCTCTTCCTCAGAGGTACGTGACTTGTCTGCTTCATGTATATCAACTAAGTAATATGACCCGTTGTTGAGATTCTTGCTGATGACGAAAGTTCCTTCCCAATGGGGTGAAAGCTTATGCATGCCTGTCTGGTCTTGTATCAGACGGAGCACTAAATCGCCTTCTTGAAAGGTACGGCTTTGAACTCTATGGCTGTGATAGCGATGTAGGTCTTGTTGATAAATTGCTGATCTGGACACGGCGAGTTCACGTTCTTCTTCCAGAGCATCAAGAGCATCTTGACGAGCCTGTTCATTATCGGCCTCCACATAAGCTGTTACTCGGGGAGAATCATGATGTATGTCACTTGGAAGCACTGCCTCTGCACCATAGACCAGGAAAAACGGCGTGTAACCAGTTGACCTGTTGGGCGTGGTCCGTATGCTCCAAAGTACTGCAGGTAACTCTTCTTCCCAGCAACCCGGCGTGCGTTATAGAGGCACCATGAGCCGGGGTTTGATACCACACAGCAGCTCTTGATTAGCTCATTTCGCCTGTCCATTAGACTGAGGATGCGCCATAGATGCTAAGTCCAACCTGATGTGCTCCTGGTGACAGAACTGTTTCATGACTCCTTTGGGAAGATTAGTACCATTGTCTGTAATGATACTATGTGGATATCCAAAACGATAAATCAGCTTTTTGAGGAATTGTACTGCTGTAGCAGCATCACAATGACTGACTGGCTCTGCTTCAACCCACTTAGTAAACTTGTCCACAGCTACTAGTAAATGAGTATGTTTATTCTTGGATCTCTTGAAGGGCCCGACCATATCAAGCCCCCAGACTGCAAAAGGCCAGGTTATTGGAATCATCCTCAACTCTTGAGCCGGCACATGCGCCTGACGAGCATACTTCTGGCAACCATCACACTTGCGTACAATATCCTCTGCATCCGCATGAGCTGTGAGCCAGTAAAACCCATGCCGAAAAGCCTTGGCGACCAACGAACTTGAGCCGGCATGATGACCACAATCACCAGAGTGGATCTCATTGAGAATTGCGTGGCCCTCCTCAGGTGAAACACAACGCTGAAAAACACCCGTGACACTCCGTCTATGCAACTCGCCATTGACAATAGTCATAGACTTGGACCGTCTGATAATCTGTCAAGTGATGATTTCCTCCGCTGGGAGCTCACCATGGCTTAGATAAGCCAGATAAGGAACTGTCCAATCAGGTATAGCATGAACAGCGACCACTAGAGCCGCCTCCGGATCAAGAACAGCAAGACCTTCCTCCGTCGGTAACTTGACTGACGGGTTGTGCAACACATCTAGAAAAACATTGGGTGGAACAGGCTTTCGTTGAGACCCCAAACGAGACAATGCGTCCGCCGCCTCATTAAGCCGGTGATCAATGTGATCCACCTGATATCCTATGAAATAGACAGCAATGTTTGTCACTTCGCGTCGATAAGCTGCCATGAGAGGATCCTTGGAATCCCAGGTGCCAGAAACTTGCTGAGCCACCAAATCTGAGTCGCCCAGGCACCTGACCCGGCTCAGATTCATCTCCTTTGCCATACGGAGCCCATGAAGCAAGGCCTCATATTCAGCTGCGTTGTTAGTACAAGGAAACATAAGCCACAAGACATAACAAAATTTGTCACCTCCCGGGGAAGTTATCACAACTCCAGCCCCCGAGCCTTCCAATTGCCTGGAACCATCAAAGTGAATAGACCAATACGTGGTATCCGGCTTCTCCTCCGGAGCCTGCAATTTAGTCCAGTCATTGATGAAGTCCACAAAAGCTTGAGATTTAATAGCAGTTCGCGGCATATATTTGAGATGATGCGGTCCCAGCTCAATCGCCCACTTGGCAACCCGGCCAGTGGCTTCTCTGTTCTGAATGATGTCACCAAGGGGTGATGAACTAACCACAGTAATTGGGTGCTCATGAAAATAGTGTTTCAACTTCCGGCTTGCCATGAACACACCATATACCAGCTTCTGCCAATGCGGATACCACTTCTTGGATTCTGTTAAAACCTCGCTGATATAATACACCGGGCACTGAACTAGATATTCTTTGCCTGCTTCCTTTCGCTCTACAACAACTGCAACACTGATAGCTTTACTATTAGCTGCAATATATAGCGGCATGGGCTCCTTCTCCTGAGGGGCGGCCAGGATGGGCGGCTTAGATAACTGCTTCTTAAGAGATTCAAAAGCCTCATCTGCAGCATCGCTCCAAACAAAATTATCTGACTTCCCGAGCATTTGGTAAAGTGGGATTGCCTTTTCCCCAAGCCGGCTTATGAACCGGCTCAACGCCGCAACCCAGCCAACCAGCTTTTGGACGGCGTTGAGATTGGTCGGCTTGGCCAGGGATGTGATTGCTTTAATTTTTTCTGGGTTGGCCTCAATCCCACGCTCAGAAACGAGGAATCCTAGTAACTTTCCTGCAGGAACACCGAAGACACACTTCTCCGGGTTAAGATTCATCTGATAAACTTGGAGGTTGTCAAACGTTTCCTTGAGATCATCCAACAGGGTCACCTTCTTCCAAGATTTAACCACAATATCATCAACATATGCATGAACATTACGCCCAATCTGCTTGTGGAAACAATTCTGAACGCAACACTGATAAGTCGCCTGTGCACATTTCAGACCAAACGGCATGGACGTGTAGCAGAAAGCTCCAAACGGTGTAATGAAAGCCATCTTTTCCTGGTCCTCCTGCTTCATCTTGATTTGATGATAACCAGAATAAGCATCCAGAAAACATAAGGACTCACAACCTGCCGTAGCATCAATGATCTGGTCAATACGGGGCAGCGTGAAAGGATCACTAGGACGAGCCTTATTCAGATCCGTGTAATCCACACACATTCGCCAAGTCCCATTTTTCTTCAGAACAAGAACTGGGTTAGCCAGCCACTCAGGATGAAACACTTCCAGAATGAACCCAGCAGCTAGGAGCCGAGCCACTTCTTCGCCAATAGCTTTCCGCCTTTCTTCATTGAATCGACGGAGGTACTGTCAAACAGGTTTAAACTTAGGATCCACATTAAGGGAGTGCTCAGCGAGTTCTCTCGGTACACCTGGCATGTTAGAAGGTTTCCATGCAAAAATGTCCCGATTCTCATGGATGAACTCGATGAGCGCGCTTTCCTATTTAGGGTCCATGTTTGCCCCAACAGTGAACTGCTCAGATGAATCACCCGGGACAAAATCAACTTGCTTTGTATCTCTGGCCGACTTAAATTTGAGCAAAGGATCAGACTCGGTCGTTGGCTTCTTGAGGGAGGTCCTGTCAGCCGGGTCGACATTGTCCTTGTAGTACTTCAACTCCTCGGCAGCACAACCGTCTCTACATAAGCTGCATCTCCTTCTTCGCACTCCAACGCAACCCGCCGGTTGCCCTCAACAGTAATCGTTCCTCTTGGACCCGGCATTTTTAACTTCAGATAGACATAGCACGGTCGCGCCATGAACCGCGCGTAAGCCGGTCTTCCGAAGAGGGCATGATAAGGGCATTTAAGCTTCACCACTTCGAAGGATAAAAACTGCGAGCGGTAATTAAGTTCGTCGCCAAAGGCTACTTCCTGAGAAATTTTGCCAATAGGATAAGCTGACTTGCCAGGGACGATGCCATGAAAAACTGTGGTGGAAGGGGTGAGCTGTTTCTCAGATAAATTCATCCGTCTGAAAGTATCATAGTAAAGTATATTGATGTTGTTGCCGCCATCCATAAGCACCTTTGTCAATGTATATCCGCCGACTTGTCGTGCCACCACCAAGGCCAGATGACCCACGTGATCAACGAACTCTGGATGATCCGCCCGACTCCAGGTGATTGGCTGCTCCGACCAGTTGAGGTAATATGGGACTGTCGGCTCAACCAGGTTGGCGGCTCTCCGCTGAACCTTCCGATCCCGTTTGCAGGTACTGGTCGTAAAGACATGATATTGACCACTATTCAACTGCTTCGGATTACTCTGGAAACCGGACTGGCCACCTTGATTCTAATTGCCTTGGTTGCGTATTATTGCCTCCAGCATTGCCAGCCCCTTGAAACCCGGCATTATGACCTTGGTTCCCCTGGAACCCGGGGCCTGCGAAGGGCCCTTGTGAGCCGGTTCCCTAAAAGCCAGCTCCCTGATTGCTGGGTCCGAGGCTACCGGGGTGTCCACCGTTGCCGCCTCCATTGTGATGATTCTGAAACACCCTCTTGGAGAATTCCTGCATAATATAACAGTTCTCGTAGGAGTGGGTAGACGGCTTGCCATTAACACTATGTTTAGGACATGGACCTATGAGGGCCTCTTCAAAACTGTGGGGGTGGTTTCTTGGAAAGGGCCTCCTAGAGCCGTTGTTCTGACGTTGGTTATTTCCACCGGTATTGGTATTTGCTACCAGATCGGAGCTGGCTTCATAACTCTTGCGCTTGTTGCTGCCATTGGCCTGCCCATTGCCATTGTTCTGCTGGTGACCCTTGCCACCATTTTTCTTGCCCTTGCCAGATTTTCATCATCAGACGTGGGGTCCTTTGTATTATCTGACTCGGCATACCGGGTTAAGACGTCCATAAGATCGCCCATGTCCTGGACCTTCCGCTTGAGCCGCCCTAATTTCTGAACCAGGGGTTGAAATTTATAAGTCCGCTCCAGAACAAGAACCGCCTGTGCCGCTGTGATGCTATCCGAAGAATGGATGACTTCCGCAACTCGCCGAGACCAGTGGTGTGCTGACTCGTCCTCATGCTGAACACAATGTTCAAGATCGACAATTGTGGTAGGCCGTTTGCAGGTTCCCTGAATTTTTTTAATGAAGCGCTCCATCAACTCCTGCCAGGTGTTAATCGAATTCACCGGCAAGTTTTTCAACCAGGTACGTGCTGGACCTTCCAACATGAGAGATAGATGGCGTGCGCACACAGCTTCACTAGCTCCCAGCAGATCCATTGCCAACTCATAACTCTCAATCCACTGGGTCGGCTCTAGATCCGCTGTGTAATTAGGAACCTTGCAAGGACCCTTAAAATTTGGTGGCATGCGTGCATCTCACAGTGCCGGGACTAAACAAGGGGTTTCAATTATGCGACTTGACAAGCCACCAAGGTGACCAGCCGCCTGGGCTGTGGTAGGATGGTCCTGCGTCGTGGGTTGATTATACACTGCCCGCGCGTTTTCCTCTTCCAATGCTCGTAGAGCTCGAGCGGTGTCCACAATCTCCTGTGCGTTTGGGATCCTGGGGGGTGGCTGATCCTCCAGTGGTTGGGCGGCCCTCCTACGCCGCGCGCTACTAGAAGCTGGTGGCGACTCAGGGCGTTGGCTCTTGGTGCGGCTCTGGTGCGGAGTGGAGTGAAGCCGGTGCTGGCTATGAGAATAGTTTGCCTGCTGCGTTACTGCTGTCTTGAGCATCTCAATGGCGTTCCTGGCCTCTACCTGAGCCGGACCGTCCCCTTCAATCGGAATTGCTACCAAGTTGTGAGTCGCCGCCAGGACATTGTCCACCGGGTTGGAATAGTGTCCAATTGGGGTCTGGAACCGGTGAGGTGGCAGTGGCTGCTGCGGAACTGGCGTCTGATGCTGAGCCGTCTCCCTCTGCTGAGCCGGCTGCCGCGGTGGTGGCCCTCCAGGGGACATAACACCAGCCCCCGGGTTCACCGGAGCCCGCGGATCATTCGGCATGGTAAACAGCTACGTTGGCTCGATCTGGGCCGGAAGCTGGCTTTGATGTCGCCTCCAGTGAACGAATTCTGACTCCGCCTGCCGGCGGCTCAGATAAAGGGCTTCCTCTTCTAAGCGCTTTGTCTCCTCAACAATCCGGGCTTGCGCTTCTGCCATGCGGGTATTTTCAGCATTGATATCCTCCTGGATCTTGGTCATCTGCTCCCGGCACTTCGTGATATCTGCATTGCGCGCCGCTGCGTTCTCTACTGTCACCGGCTCGGCCAGGAGAGTTGCCAGAGTGTTCATCAGCTCCGCGAGCGCCTGCGCCCCGGTCTTTTGTGAGCCGGCGGCGGCCGCGCCAGCCCCTCCTGAGCCGACGATGGTGAGATTTTGCCTGGCCGCTGGATCCACCGGGTCGCGAAGGGGAGGCGGGTCTTGCCTGCCTGCCATGTAAACCGCAGCAAACCGAGGCAGCTCAAGGGTTTCAGGGAAACCTTTCTCAGTGCATCCTCGGAGTGTCCAGTCATATAGGGGACAGATTGACTCGGTTTCCCCCATTGCTGATTCACCATCAGATTGCACGAGCGTCTCGTCTCCGGACAGCGAATTCTCAGACAGAGTCACCCCCTGGGTGAATCCGACAAAGGCGTGCGTCTGGCCGGCTCTCGGCGGGCCGGGTTTCGCCTGTGGGGGTCTGGCGCGGCGGGCCGATTCGGTGCTGGTAATAGCCTCCAAGCCGGCGGCCGGCTCGCCGACCATGCCGATGAAGACATGGATCTTGCCGAAGGGGACCCGGTACCCGTACTCGATCGAGTCGGCCTCGGGGCCCCAGTATGAGTCGTCAATGTAGAGCTTTCCACGGCGGCTCTTCATCATCTGGCCGATCGCATACTTCCCGAACCTTGGGAGGGCTCCCGCCAAGAACTCAACTCCACCGTGCATAGGCCCCACGGTGGGTGCCAACTGTCATGGTTTTAACACGGCAGATGCCCTTGTGAAAGGACTTAGAGAAGGAGCCATCGCACGAAGGTGGAAGCTTGACGAGGTTGATCGGGAACAGGAAGACACAGAATTACCCAGGTTCGGCCCCTCACGATGGAGGTAAAAGCCTACGTCCTCCTTGATTGTATTGCTTTGGATCTCGATTACAAGGGTACGAATTCGCTAACCTAGCTCTCGAGAAATTGCAACCTCACTTTTCCACCTTAGGCGCTCCCCTTTATATAACAGGTTGAGCCCTAGGTTTACATGAAAGTCCAGGTCGTAATCTTATCCCGTACCCTACTCTTATTCTAATTGTCTTGTTCCTCAAGGTAATCTTCCTTGTCTTGTCTTTCTTCTTAAGCCGGCCCACGTACTAAACCGTCTCTTCCCACCGGGCCTCTGTCAAGCCGGCCCACTGAGAGTCTTCAAGGCCCAGCAACGAGATAACCCGCTGAGCCTTATAGCTCTACAGCCGGGTCATCCTCCTGCCGGGTCTTCAACACAGGGAAATATCCATGGCTTGCGCTCATGTATTGCGTGGGGTTAAAAAAGCTGAAGCGCGTTAAAAAGTATGAACCAATTGCTTGGCTAAAACCGGGGTTGTGCATGATAAATTTTTTTGTGTTAACAAGATGGAGCATGACAGGATTATATGATTTTGTAGGGATAACGTTCTTTAGCATTTTTATTTTGAAAGACATGATTGTTTATTAGTATGCCTGAGTATTGATGTCTTTATATCAAATTATAGATTATTTCTTTGAATCATTCAGATCTTATTATTCATACCGTAAGAGAGAGATTACATGATGAAACATGATAGGTAGCATTCCACATCAAAAATTCTGTTTTTTATCATTTACCTACTCGAGGACGAGCAGGAATTAAGCTTGGCGATGCTTGATACATTCCAACATATCTATAAGTTTTGATTGTTCCATGCTATTATAGTATCAATCTTGGATGTATTATATGCTATTATATATCATTTTTTGGGGCTAACCTATTAACCCAGTGCCTAGTGTCAGTTGCTATTTTCAGCTTGTTTTTGCCTTTTAAGAAAATCATTAGCAAAAAGTGTCCAAACGAGAAAAAAAAACTTTGGATTAACTTTTTTCGGGACCAGAAGAGACCCACGAAGCTTCGGGAGAATACCAGAAGAGCCACGAGGAGGCGACAAGCCTGGAGAGCGCGCCCAGGGGGGTAGGGCGCGCCCCCAGGCTTGTGGGCCCCTCTTTGCCCCTCCTGGCCTAATTCCAGCGCTATAAATTGTAAAATATTCTCAATATACCAGAAATATAGAAGAGAAAACCTTTCCACCGCCGCAAGCCTCTGTTCTTCCGCGATCCCATCTGGAGGCCTTTTCCGGTACTCTGCCGGAGGGGGAATTGATCACGGCGGGCTTCTTCATCAACCTTGTTGCCCTTCCGATGATTTGTGAATAGTTTACCACAGACCTACGGGTCCATAGCTAGTAGCTAGATGGCTTCTTCTCTCTTTTTGATCTTCAATACCATGTTCTCCTCGATGTTCTTGGAGTTCTATCCGATGTAATCTTCTTTTGCGGTGTGTTTGTTGGGATCCGATGAATTGTGAGTTTATGATCAGATTATCCATGAGAAATATTTGAGTCTTCTCTGAACTTTTTTATGCATGATTATTATAGCTTTGTATTTCTCTCCGATCTATCGATTTGGTTTGGCCTACTAGATTGATTTGTCTTGCAATGGGAGAGGTGCTTTGTGATGGGTTCAATCTTGCGGTGCTCAATCCCAGTGACAGAAAGGGACATGACACGTATTTGTATTGTTGCCATTAAGGATAAAAAGATGAGGTTTAATCATATTGCTTGAGTTTACTTTGTCTACATCATGTCATCTTGCTTAAGGCGTTACTTTGTTTCATACTTAATACATTAGATGCATGCTGGATAGCGGTCGATGGGTGGAGTAATAGTAGTAGATGCAGGCAGGAGTCGGTCTACTTGTATCGGACATGATGCCTATATACACGATCATTGCGATGAATCCGTCATAATTATTTGCTTTTCTATCAATTGCCCAACTGTAATTTTTTTACCCACCGTATGCTATGTGTTCGAGAGAGAAGCCTCTAGTGAAAACTATTGCCCCCGGGTCTACTTTATCATATATAAAAACCTAAAAATACCTTGCTGCAATTTATTTACTTTTATTTTTATTAGTATTTTAGTTTATCTATTTACCTCTATAAGATTTAATCCTTGCAAATAACCGCTAAGAGGATTGGCAACCCTGTTATTTGCGTTGGGTGCAAGTGTTTGCTCTTGTGTGTGCAGGTGCGCTTAATGGAATTTTGCTTGGTTCTCCTACTGGATTGATAAACTTGGTTCTTAACTGAGGGAAATACTTATCTCTACTATACTGCATCATCCTCTCCTCTTCGGGAAAATACCAACGCAGTCTACAAGTAGCATTCGTCAACAAGAAATGGCTGGCCATGGACGTACCTGCATGCTACAAGTATGTCTGCTTTATTTTTAGCAAGTATCCTTTCGACTTCTTCATCGGGCAAGCTATCAGAACCAGTATAACTCTCTGATTCGAACAACTTGCTGGTAATTTGGTTCTGGGCGATGATTGCTTTTAGTAAGAGGCTATCGTTCGCATTCCTCCTCGGTCTCGGGGGCCGCTTCCTCGCGGGTGCGGCCATGCCCGCTTTCCTCTTGGTACATGAAGCACTTCTGGTGCAAGGTCTAGATGGTTGATAGACGGACTGCTAAGCCGGCGGTGAAGATACGACGGACTACTAAGCAAACGATTTAGCTACGCCGGACTGCTGAGTTGGCGGCGCTGCTGTGACGGACTGCTGAGCTGTAGGAGCAGAGGCATCGAACTGCTGACCAGGCGGTGAAGCTATGTCGGGCTTCTACGCAGGTGGTGCCAACACATCAGTGTGCTAAGGAGGATGTGCCAACGCGTTGGTTTGCTGAGCAGGCAGTGCCGACGCATCGGTATGCTGATCACGCGGCTGCGAACCGACGAACTGATGAGCAGGCGGTTCCGGACCTTCTGACTGCTTAGCAGTCCGTTCCACCGGGTTCGTCTGCTGAGCATGCGGTGCCGCTGTGTCTCCCCCTGCTGCTTCAGTGGCCGGCATCTGAACCGGTGGTGCGTCTTCAGCAGTTGTAGGCCTTGCCATTGGCTGCTCAGGGGCGGATGATAACATGGCCTGTACAGCACGAAGTCAGGCAGGCTGATCAGAGGTTGATGCATCAGCCGTCGGATTACGAGTATTAGGTTCCTCGGGGGAAGCATGCGAGAACTGCTATGGCAAGGAGAGAGTCACCGGTTGAAAGGCGACATTGATTGCTCTTGGCGGGGATTGAGGGATCTCATCTATGAAGCCTATTTCCTTTCGTGGCCACTGGATATTGTTTAACAGTGTTTCTTCCAAGGTCATCTGCTCATCACAGTCCCCTAGGACATTCTTCAGGGCAAATTTATTGAATCCAGGCTTTACTTCAGTCACGTAGCACTTCACACAGCCCGGCTTCAATGGCACATTGTCCAACAAGAGGCCCCCTTCCGAGTGGGGGGGGCAAAACCCAGGCTATTGCACATTTTAACGTACCTTCATAATGTGTAAGCATGCCCCTCAGTCTGTCTTTCATTCCAGATAGATCAGATATAGCATCATCATGCGTAGCTGCAGTATTAGTGTCGCTGGGGTCATCTGATGCACAGCTACTCTATTGCGGTGTTGTCGCGCAATAAGCAGCATCGTCCATGCCCACCTCCCCTCCCGTCTGCTGGCTATCTCTCAGTGTTAGAGTCTTCTACATCATCATTGACTCCTCAATTTCCATTCAAACTTTCGGATACATGTCCATCTTCAACATTTCATACAATTCTTTCTTCTTCTGTTCACTCCTCGCTTTTTTCATGGCGAGCTTCTCTTCTTTGCTGAGTGTGAAAGCCCTCTTGTGCGGGACATTGACACCTATACCCCTTGCACGGCCGGGGGGGCTCTTTTGTTGCCAGAGCATCGGACAGAACCATGGCCCTGAGTTCCTGTAGAACTTTCCAGGGTTGCTGGTGGAAGCCTTTAACATCGTGCGATATAGTTCTTCGTCATGTGAGTTTTTAAAGTAATAAGAATCGTCATCACGCCTCCTTGCACGTGCCCGCAAGTAGTCTCTAGCGCGTTCGCCCCTGATGTCACTAAAGGCCGGTTTCCCACCTGCAACTACCGCTTCTTTGTCCTCCTGGTCCCATATTGGTTTCATGCTGTAGTATCCTGCCACACCCATACGGTGGGGGTGTGTGTTCCTCTTCTGAAGTTCCGATTGCTTGGCACTCTTCTCGGTAAACTCTGTAGTTGCCCTAACCCTTTTGAATTCTGCCCTGTCTACCTTTGTAATTTGGGGGTATGCGGGGATTGGGTCCTTGCCTTCACTCAAGTACTTCTTGTACAACACGTGCTTCCAGTTTCTCCAAGCATCCCTGGCCTTCTTCAATGCAGCGTGTTCCACCTGCATTCTCCACTGCTCTGGAACGTTGAAGTGATCCACAATCTCCCGGACTATTCTGTGCCGTGTTTCTGTGTCAGCCTTCCGAAACCCCAGCGGATTAATGTTGAGCCTTGCCCTGCCAACAAATCCACACACACTCCTGAACCTTGTGCGTGCTTTATCTGGTCTAGTTGGAGCCCAAGACTTTAAATCGATCTCGGTTACTTCATATACACCTTTAGGCTGGTGTGTGGGCTTTCTTGGAGCATTCTTCCGTGTCCTGACCAGAAGGGTGATTGTGGCAGCTCTATCCCGTTCTAGATTACTTGATCCCTGATCATCTGCTGGAGACCTAGGGTTGTCGGACTCAGATGAAGATACATCGCCTGAAGCATGAGTGATGTCGCCGCTACTCGACATCTACAGAGAACACATGTGAAATTCAGAAAAAGGGGGATAAGCATAAAGCTAACAACTTGGTAGCAAGCTGTCTAGACATGTCATGTAATAATTTGGAAAATGTACGGCTAATTTGTTCATTTTGTGTGACTCGGGCGCCCACGATCTATAAATCGACAATAACTAATTGGAAAAATACAACTTATATGTACTAGTTAGGAAGGTAGATAATGAACATATATACGCTCTCTGTTATTTTATAGCCAATTTGGGAACATACAGAACCAAATAGGAAGAGGGATCGCGAGGAAATATGCCTCACCGCGATGGAGAGCAGTAACTGACAGGTTTTTGTCCAAACCCGACAGGAGAGGCGAGGGTTATAGGATGGATATGCTCGAGGGCGGCTGGCGAGCAAACGAAGACGGTGAGGCGTGGGCAGCCACGTGTTGGGAATGGCATCGAAGGTAGGGTTGACGCCGAAGAGCGGGCACACGGCCGGATTGAGCACGTTGGCGCCGAAAAGGGTTCTGGTGTGGATCTGGGGGAGGGGGGAGCTGGCGATGGAGTTTTGGTAGAATATGCAGACTGTTGAGTGAAACGGGGGCGGCCGGTGGGGGGGTGTTGGCGGCTTCGGTGAAAAAATGGCGCCGGTCGTGGCGCGGAAAGGCCTAGGCAAACGAAAGCCTCTACGAGCCCGTGTGCACAAACAGCATAATTTCGTTTGAAATGAAGACGTGGTAATTTTGAAATGAAGACGTGAGTTCAACGTTTCGCCTCAATTTTTTTTCCATGGTACGCAATCACCATCATACCCTAGGTTTGATTTTCTGGCGCATTTCAGGTCTCGTTTGCTACATATTTTTTGCATTTACCATGCATTTAGTGCATATAAATCAAAACCCTACTGCAACTACATGTGGGTGTTAGCAAAGAAGGTGTAAATATCATTTATGTGTCGCTTTGCTAGTTTTAATTCATTGTCCGAGAAACGGGAAGAATTTTCAAACATTTCGGCCGCGAGACACGGCCACCGGTGTAGGGCTTGTTGGTAATTTAATTATAGGAAATGCGGATGGACTTCGAAAATCACAAAAATTGGTGTGTCACCGTGGCGTGATCTCAAGACCCAGTGGAAAAAAGTTGGTAAAGTTTGGCACAAGTTACGATGATCGCTCCTTGCAAACCGGAGCATTTCACAAGAAGGATCATAGTTCCCAATAGGAGACGTGGCAATTCGGACTCCAATCGTCGGTGACTTCATCGTTTCACCTCAAAAAAAATTCCATGGTACACAATCACCATAACACCCCAGTATTGATTTTCTGGCGCATTTCGGGTCTCATTTGCTATATTTAAGCCATTTTTTGCATTTACCATGCATTTTGTGCATATAAATCAAATCCCAACCGCAATTACATATGGGTGTAGGCAACGAAGGTCTACAAAATCCTTTGTGTGTCGCTTTGCATGTTTTCATTCATTGTCCATGGAATTGGAAAAAAATTCAAACATTTCGGATGCGAGATGCGGCCACCGGCGTAGGTCTTGTTCGTATTTTAATTACAGGAAATGCAGATGGAGTCCGAAAATCACGAAAATCGGTGTGTCACCATGGCGTGCTCTCAAGACCCCGTGCAAAAAATTTGGTAAATTTTGGCACAAGTTTGGATGATCGCTCCTTGGAAACCGAAGCATCTCACAAGAAGGATCATAGTTTCCAAAAGGAGACGTGGCAATTCGAACTCGAGTCGCCGGTGAGTTCATCGTTTCGCCTCGAAATTTTTTCCACAGTACGCAATCACTATTATACCGTAGGTTTGATTTTCTGGCGCATTTCGGGGCTCCTGTGCTATATTTAAGCATTTTTTGCATTTACCGGGCATTTAGTGCATATAAATCAAATCCCAACTGCAACTGCATGTGGTGATGAAAGGGGTGAGGATTGCCGTTCGATCTGGGTGCATCCAACGGTACAAACGTACGATCCGTGGGGTTTCGGTTTTGGCCAATCAGAACGCACGACTCACATCGCGCGCAGTAGGTAGGGGTCATCGGCCACAGTTTCGTAGGCAGACGGCTTTCGTGAATGAACCGTGTGCTATTGGAAAACATTTACATCAAGGAGCAGCATAATTTCTTTTGAAATGAAGACGTGGTAATTTTGAAATGAAGACCTGAGTTCAATGTTTTGCCTCGAATTTTTTTCCACGGTACGCAATCACCATCATACCCTAGGTTTGATTTTCTGGCGCATTTTAGGTCTCGTTTGCTACATTTAAGCCATTTTTTGCATTTACCATGCATTTAGTGCATATAAATCAAAACCCTACCGCAACTACATGTGAGTGTTAGCAAAGAAGGTGTAACAATCATTTCTGTGTCACTTTGCTAGTTTTAATTCATTGTCCGAGAAACGGGAAGAATTTTTAAACATTTCGGCCGCGAGATGTGGCCACCGGCATAGGGCTTGTTGGTAATTTAATTACAGGAAATGCGGATGGACTTCGAAAATCATGAAAATCGGTGTGTCACCGTGGCGCGATCCCAAGACCAAGTGGAAAAAATTTGGTAAAGTTTGGCACAAGTTACGATGATCAATCCTTGCAAACCGGAGCATCTCACAAGAAGGATCATAGTTCCCAATAGGAGACGTGGCAATTCGGACTCCAATCGTCGGTGACTTCATCGTTTCGCCTAATTTTTTTTCCACGGTACACAATCACCATTACACCCCAGTATTGATTTTCTGGCGCATTTCGGGTCTTGTTTGCTATATTTAAGCCATTTTTTGCATTTACCATGCATTTTGTGCATATAAATCAAATCCCAACCGCAACTACATGTGGGTGTTGGCAAAGCATGTCTACAAAATCATTTGTGTGTCGCTTTGCGTGTTTTCATTCATTGTCCAAGGAATGGGAAGAATTTTCAAACATTTGGGATGCGAGATGCGGCCACCGGCGTAGGTCTTGTTGGCATTTTAATTACAAGAAATGCAGATGGAGTTCGAAAATCACGAAAATCAGTGTGTCACCATGGCGTGCTCTCAAGACCCGTGGAAAAATTTTGGTAAATTTTGGCACAAGTTTGGATGATCGCTCCTTGGAAACCGGAGCATCTCAAAAGAAGGATCATAGTTTCCAAAAGGAGATGTGGCGATTCAAACTCCAGTTGCTGGTGACTTCAGCATTTCGCCTCGAATTTTTTTCCACAATACACAATCGCTATTATACCCTAGGTTTGATTTTCTGATGCATTTTGGGGCTCCTTTGCTATATTCAAGCCATTATTTTTGCATTTACCGGGCATTTAGTGCATATAAATCAAATCCCAACTGCAACTGCATGTGGTGATGAAAGGGATGAGGATTGCCGTTTGATCTGGGTGCATCCAACGGTGCAGACATACGATCCATGGGGTTTGGGTTCTGGCCAATCAGAATGCACGACTCACATCGCGCGCAGTAGGGGTCATCGGCCACGGTTTGGTAGGCACACGGCTTTCGTGAATGAACCGTGTGCTATTTGCAAACCAGATTGATATGTTCTGTTCATACATACTGGAGTGAGATCAATTGAGTGCGCTAGCTCTAGGGTATATAATCATAAATAGTTCAAACTCACTGCCTGTGCTGACAACATATCAAGCTCAACGTATTAATCATTCTTAGATCAACAGAAGGCCGGGCATAACTCACAATTCAGTACATGCGACAGTTGTAATTGGACAAATTAAGTTGCAGAATAGACATAATAAACAGTGTTACGTATTAATTCCCATGTACATGGGAGAACTGGGATCATTAGGTTGACCCCGAATGAACTTAGGATTTCTGATGATTTTAAGCCTCTCTTTATGTTTGGTGCGTGATCCCTTGGCTGGCAACTCAGCAAATTCATCATACTCTTCCTCATCAGCAACACCCTCGACGCCCAATACCCTCCTCTTCCCACGCATCACTACATGGCAGTTCTTATGCAAGGGGTCTTTCACATAGAAAATCTGGGTTGCATCGCTGGCAAGAATGAACGGGTCCTTGTGATATGCCATCTTTGTCATGTTAACACAGGTCTTCCTGTATTCATCAACCTTTACCTGACTAAGAGGGACCCATTTGCACCTGAATAATGCCACCTTAACTTCCACATAGTTAACCTCCCAAATCTCTTCGATGGTTCCATAGTATACCCTTTTATCATCTTCATCTATAGTTATGCATTCTATTTGAATAGAGCTGTTCTGATATGAGGTCTTCTTATCACGTTCCTCAGTGTAGAATGTGTAGCCATTTATGGCATACGCTTGGTACCTCAATACCGTAGGTGATGGCTTTTGTGCCAACCATGTTGCAATGTCATCCATGGATCCGCGTGACAAACGATCCTTCAGCCATCTAACGTAGTCCTTATTGTGCGCCTTCATTACGACATCTAATGGATGCACCATGGGTAAGAAGCTTCGTCGTATCTTCGCCAAGTGTTCTTTAGCATAAGCATCGAGAACTGGGTTGTTAAGCAGAACCGTCAAATGGGCTTGATCGGTCTCATCTCCGGGTGCAGCGTGTGGCACGCCAGCAAGGACTGGCTTACCACCCAGCCTTCCCTCGTGGCAAGAGAGGGGCAAACCTATAGGGCTTTGTTTCATGTATTCGGTGCAAAACTCAACCACTTCATCCGCGGTATAACCTTGTAGGATGCTTGCCTCTGGATGGCATTGGTTCCAACAATAGCGCTTCAATATTCCCATGTACCGCTCGAAGGGATACATGTTGCGAAGAAACACAAGACCATAGTACTTTATCTCGTCGACAAGGTGCACAGTGAGATGGACCATGACATCAAAGAATGACAGTGGGAAAAACATCTCTAGGTTGGACAATATTCTTGCAATATCGTCTTGCATATAATCCATCTCTTCACGATCTACCACTTTCTGCCATAGTTTGTTGAAGAAATCACAGAGATCAATGAGTGTGTTTCTTATGTCTGTGTCCATCAAATTCCTGATGGCCACCGGGAGGATTTGTGTCAACATTACGTGGCAATCATGTGACTTCATGTGTGCCAACTTCATTTTACCCGAGCTCACATCCACTAAACTTCTGATGTTTGCGGAGTAGGAAGAGGGTGTCTTAACTGACAACAAATAGTGGAAGAACTCTTTTGCTTCTTTTGGAGTGAAATTGTAACTCTGGCGAACGTGGAGGAATTTGTCATCATCTTCTGCTTCATTCATGCGTTTTGGTTGACCACCAAGCATATCGAGTCATGCACCTGTTGGAAATATGCCCTAGAGGCGATAATAAATTGGTTATTATCATATTTCCTTGTTCATGATAAATGTTTATTATTCATGCTAGAATTGAATTGACCAAAAACTTAAATACATGTGCGAATACATAGACAACACCGTGTCCCTAGTAAGCCTCTACTAGACTAGCTCGTTGATCAAAGATGGTTAAGGTTTCCTAACCATGGACATGAGTTGTCATTTGATAACGGGATCACATCATTAGGAGAATGATGTGATGGACAAGACCCAACCGTAAGCTTAGCATCAGATCGTTTAGTTATTTGCTACAGCTTTCTTCATGTCAAGTATCAGTTCCTTAGACCATGAGATCATGTCACTCCCGGATACCAGAGGAATGCCTTGTGTGCTATCAAATGTCACTTCGTAACAGGGTGATCATAAAGATGCTCTACAGGTATCTCCGAAGGTGTCTGTTGGGTTGCATGAATCGAGACTGGGATTTGTCACTCCGTATGACGGAGAGATATCTCCGGGCCCTCTCGGTAATACAACATCGTAAAGAGCTTGCAAGCAATGTGGCTAATGAGTTAGTCACGGGATCTTGTATTACGGAACGAGTAAAGAGGCTTGCCGGTAACGAGATTGAACTAGGGAGATACCAACGATCGAATCTCGGTCAAGTAACGTATCGCCGGACAAAGGGAATTGCACACGGGATTAACTGAATCCTTGACATCGTGGTTCAAACGATAAAGATCTTCGTAGAATATGTAGGAACCAATATGGGCATCTAGGTCCCGCTATTGGTTATTGACCGGAGAGGTGTCTCGATCATGTCTACATGATTCTCGAACCCGTAGGGTCGCACGCTTAACGTTCGTTGACGCTAAAGTAATATTGGGATATGTATGTTGGTGACCGAATGTTGTTCGGAGTCCCGGATGAGATCCCGGACATCAAGAGGAGCTCCGGAATGGTCCGGAGGAAAAGATTTATATATGGGAAGTCCTATTTTGGTCGCCGGAAAAGTTTCGGGATTTTTTGGTATTGTACCGGGAGTGCCGAAAGGGGTCCGGGGGTCCACCCGCCCCAGGGGACCACATGGACTGTAGAGGGAGGCGCACTAGCCCCTGGTGGGCTGGGCGCCCCAGCCCCCAACAGGCCCATGCGGCTAGAGGGGGGCAAACCCTAGTGGGGAGGGGTGCCCCACTTGCCTAGGGGGGCAAGGCACCCCCCTGGCCGCCGCCCCCTCCCTTGGAGGAGAGGCTAGGGCCGGCGCCCCCTCTCCCTTGCCCCTATATATGGTGGGGAGGTGGGAGGGCAGCCGCACCCCTCTCCTGGCGCAGCCCCTTCCCCTCTCTACCACCTCCTCGTCTCGGTACGGCTTGGCGAAGCCCTGCCGGAGTAACTCCACCACCATCTCCACCACGCCGTCGTGCTGGTTGAGATCCCATCTACTTCTCCCCCTTCACTTGCTGGATCAAGGAGGAGGAGACGTCACCGAGCCGCACGTGTGCTAAACTCGGAGGTGCCGTCCATTCGGCGCCAGATCGGTTGGATCGTGATTGGATCGCGAAGAGTACGACTACATCAACCGTGTTTTATATGCTTCCGCTTTCGGTCTACAAGGGTATGTAGACACACTCGCCTCTCATTGCTATGCATCTCCTAGATTAGATCTTGGGTGTTGATAACCCACAAGTATAGGGGATCAATTGTAGCTTTTTCGATAAATAAGAGTGTCGAACCCAACGAGGAGCTAAAGGTAGAATTAATATTCCCTTCAAGTTCTATCGACCACCGATACAACCCTACACGCACTTAACGTTCGCTTTACCTAGAACAAGTATGAAACTATTTTGTAGGTGATAGGATAGGTTTGCAAGAATAAAACTAGAAGTACTTTGCGAGAATAAAACTACGAGTAATTTGCAAGATAATAAAAGTTAGTTTTTTAGTAGAAAGCTTTTGTAACACAAGAGAATGATTTGTCCCTAGGCAATCGATAACTAGACCGGTAATCATTGTTGCAATTTTATATGAGGGAGAGGCATGAGCTAACATACTTTCCGTACTTGGATCATATGCACTTATGATTGGAACTCTAGCAAGCATCCGCAACTACCAAAGATCATTAAGGTAAAACCCAACCATAGCATTAAGTATCAAGTCCTCTTTACTCCCATACGCAACAACCCCCCTTACTCGGGTGTAAGCTTCTGTCACTCTAGCCGCCCGCCATAAGAGAATTATGAATGTATTGCAAACCCTACAGAGGGAATCCCTCACGCTTGCGCGACACGGAGGGCACCATAGGACAGCACCAAAATAAAACATACAACTCAAACCAATCACGATCATCAATCAACCCATAGGACAAAACGAATCTACTCAAACATCATAGGATGGCCACAAATCATTGGATAATAATATGTAGCATTAAGCACCATGTTTAAGTAGAGAATTACAGCGGGAAAAGAGAGGTTACACCACTGCATAGAGGGGGAGAGAGTTGGTGTTGACGGCGGCGAAGTTGTTGGTGTAGATCGCCGTCACGATGATTGCCCCGGCGGCGTTCCGGCGCCACCGGGAGAGAGGGGGAGAGAGCCCCCCTCCTTCTTCTTCTTCC
The DNA here is from genome assembly GCA_039707655.1 of Elymus sibiricus. Taxonomy (NCBI): domain Eukaryota; kingdom Viridiplantae; phylum Streptophyta; class Magnoliopsida; order Poales; family Poaceae; genus Elymus; species Elymus sibiricus. The sequence continues at coordinate 259,374,459 of CM077668.1, read as the reverse complement.
TTGGCCTCCCCCTAGATGGGAGGAGAGTTCCCCCTCTGGTCCATGGCTGCCATGGCGGCGGAGGGGCAGGAGCCCCTCCTAGATTGGATTTCTCTCTCTGTTCTTTTCTGTTTCGCGCTTCTGTTTTCTGGCCTTTCACCGTTTCTTAAATTCCTGAAGATCCGTAACTCCGATTGCGCTGAAATTTTAACACGAGTTTTTTTCCAGATATTATCTTTCTTGCGGCGAAAGAAGGGGGTCAACCGACCTACGAGGGCCTCACGAGGCACCACGGCGCGCCGAGCCCCCCCCTGGCGCGCCCTGGTGCCTCGTGGGGCCCACGAGCACCGCCTTGCATTGATTCCACATCCCAAAAATCACATATATTCCAAAATAATTATCCGTAAAATTTTATTGCATTTGGACTTCGTTTGATATGGATTTTCTGTGAAACAAAAAACAAGCAGAAAACAGGAACTGGCACTGGGCACTGGATCAATATGTTAGTCCCAAAAATAATATAAAATGTTGCCAAAAATATGTGAAAGTGGTAAAATATTGGCATGAAACAATCAAAAATTATAGATATGACGGAGACGTATCAGCATCCCCAAGCTTAATTCCTGCTCATCCTTGAGTAGGTAAATGATAAAAAAGATAATTTTTGATGTGGAATGCCACCTAGCATAATATTGATCATATAATCTAATCATGGCATGAATATTAAGACACGAGTGATTCAAAGCAATAGTCTATAATTTGACATAAAGACATCAATACTCAGGCATCCCAACAAACCATCATGCCTTTCAGAATAAAAATGCTAAAGAACGCTATCCCTACAAAATCATATAGCCTTGTCATGCTCCATCTTCTTAACACAAAATATAAATCATGTACTACCCCGGTGTCAGCCAAGCAATTGGTTCATACTTTTTAACATGCTTCAGCTTTTTCAACCCCCACGCAATACATGAGCGCAATCCATGGATATAGCACTATAGGTGGAATAGAATGATGATAGAGATTAATAAGTAGAAGTCAAAAAGAAAGACAGTCTCACATCGACGAGGCTGATCAACGGGCTATGGAGATGCCCATCAATCGATATCAATGCGAGGAGTAGGGATTGCCATGCAACGGATGCACTAAGAGCTATAAGTGTATGAAAGCTCAACATGAAAACTAAGTGGGTGTGCATCCAACTTGCTTGCTCATGAAAACCTCGGGAATTTGAGGAATCCCATCATCGGAATATACAAGCCAAGTTCTATAATGAAAAATTCCCACTAGTATATGAAAATGAAAGCATAGGAGACTCTCTATATGAAAAACATGGTGCTACTCTGAAGCACAAGTGTGGTAAAGGATAGTAACATTGCCCCTTCTCTCTTTTTCTCTCATTTCATTTTTTTTGTTTTCTCTTTTTTTTCTTTTTTTTCTTGGGCTCTTTTTGGCCTCACCTTTTTTTTCTTCTTTTTTTTTATATTTTTGTCCGGAGTCTCATCCCGACTTGTGGGGGAATCATAGTCTCCATCATCCTTTCCTCACTGGGACAATGCTCTAATAATGAATAATGATGATCATCACACTTCTATTTACTTACAACTCAAAAATTACAACTCGATACTAGAACAAAGTATGACTCTATATGAATGCCTCCGGCAGTGTACCAGGATGTGCAATGATCTAGTGTAGCAAAGATATGAAAAAATGGACAAGCCATGAAAATATCATGCTAGCTATCTTACGATCATGCAAAGCAATATAACAATGAATGCTCAAGTCATGTATATGATGATGATGGAAGTTGCATGGCAATATATCTCGGAATGGCTATGGAAATGCCATAATAGGTAGGTATGGTGGCTGTTTTGAGGAAGATATAAGGAGGCTTATGTGTGATAGAGCGTATCATATCACGGGGTTTGGATGCACCGACGAAGTTTGCACCGACTCTCAAGGTGAGAAAGGGCAATGCATGGTACCGAAGAGGCTAGCAAATTGCGGAAAGGTAAGAGTGTGTATAATCCATGGACTCAAATTAGTCATAAAGAACTCACATACTTATTGCGAAAGTTTATTAGCCCTCGAAGCAAAGTACTACTACGCATGCCCCTAGGGTGGAGGTTGGTAGGAGTTAACCATCGCGCGCCCCCGACCTCCACGCAAAGGAAGACAATCAATAATAAATCATGCTCCAACTTCTTAGCATAACGAGAGACTATACGTGCATGCTTCGGGAATCACAAACCTTAACACCAATATTCCTACTAAACCATAATCATTTACTAGTACCTCCCACATATTACCATCTCTATATCGCAAAACTATTGCAAGGAATCAAACATATCATATTCAGTGATCTACAAGTTTTATGTAGGATTTTATGACTAACCATGTGAATGATCAATTCCTGTTGACTCTCTAAATAGATATAAGTGAAGCAAGAGAGTTTAATTATTTCTACAAAATACCATGCTCTAACAAATATAAGTGAAGCAAAAGAGCATTCTACAAATAACGGTTTTCTATATGAAGAGAAACAGGCATCCAAATTTCAAATGATATAAGTGAAGCACATGAAGCATTCTATAAAGCCATACTCAAAAGATATAAGTGAAGTGCTTGAAGCATTCTATAAATCATCCAAGGACTATCTCATACCAGCATGGTGCATAAAATAAAAGGGAAAAATAAACACAAAAGACGCTCCAAGAATTTACGCATATCATGTGAACAAAACAAAAGCCGAGACATACCGGTAATTGTTGAATAAAGATGGGATGCCTTTCGGGGCATCCCCAAGCTTAGACGCTTGAGTCTCCTTGAATATTTACTTGGGGTTCCTTGGGAATCCCCAAGCTTGAGCTCTTGCCTCTCCTCATTCTTCTCATATCAATACCTCCTCGATCTTTGAACACTTCATCCACACAAAACTTAACAAAACCTTCGTGAGATCCGTTAGTATAATAAAGCAAATCACTACTTTAAGTACTGTTGAAAACCCATTCATATTTTATTTTTTCATTATACCTACTGTATTCTAACTTCTCCATGGCTTATACCTTCCGATACAATCCATAGTTTCATCAAAACAAGCAAAACAATGCATCAAAAATAGAATCTGTCAAAAACAGAACAGTCTGTAGTAATCTGAACATTGACCATACTTCTGTAACTCCAAAAATTCTGAAAAATTAGTAAAAAATAAACAATTTGCATATAAGTACTGTGTAAAAATTTCAGAATTTTTGCACGTTCCAGTAAAAAATGTAAATTCACGCACTACAGCAAAAGTTTCTGTTTTTGCACCGCACACACCAAACAAGCAATTTAAACATCCTAACGGTAAATCTTGGCACATTATTTTTATAATACAAAGGATTTGTACAAGGGGATAATTATTTTTGTTTAAAAGTTTCTGTAATTGAAGATTCACAAAGTTTCCATGGGCATGAACAAAGTTCAAGGAGCTCCCCCACTTCAATGGTGCTCGTCTTTATTACTTTCACTTTCCTTTTTGAAAAGTTTTAGGTTCCCCTCTATATTTTTTTGGTTTTTAAACTTTATAAAAGCACTCAACAGAAATGAATGACTCTCTAAAACTTCCGGGTTGTCTCCCTGGCAGCGCTTTCTTTAAAGCCATTAAGCTAGGCATAAAGTGCTCAAGTAACCGATCCACCCGGATCCCAAGGTATATCAAAGCCAATTTTAATTAACAATGATTTGTAATTTAGTAGTGAGCACAAAGCAACATATATCATGCAATGACAAAGTCTAACTCTCTTCCTATGCATCGGCATGTCATAAAAGAACAATTCACGCACATCAAGTAAAGGCCAATGCATAGTATAAACAGTTTCTTGCAATTTTATTGTATAGAAAACATAGAGAGGCGGAGATGTAGTCCCTCTCTCATAATAATTGAAATTAGGAGCAGCAAGCACATGCATATTATATCCATCAAAATTAGCATGTGCAATAGTAAAACGCAACCCATCAATATAATCCTTAATAAGCACAAACTTCTCCGATATAGTGTAGTTTGGAGAATTCAAAAAGATAATAGGACTATCATGTGTAGGTGCAATAGCAACAATTTCATTCTTAACATAAGGAACTATAGCAAGTTCATCTCCATAAGCATCATTCATATTGGAATCATGGCCACAACCATAGCAAGCATCAATTTCATCAAAAAGGGATATTTCAAACGAATCCAAGGGATCATAGCAATTATCATAGCATTCATCCTTCGGTAAGCACGAAGGGAAATTAAACAATGTATGAGTTGAAGAGTTACTCTCATTAGAAGGTGGGCATGGGTAGCTAATCCGCTCTTCCTCCTTTTGTTCTTCGCTCTCCTCCTCATCTTTTTCATCTAATGAGCTCACAATTTCAGCAATTTCTTCTTCCATAGTTTCCTGCAAAATATTAGTCTCTTCTTGGACAGTGGAGACTTTCTCAATAAATTCATCAATATCGGCATTGTATTTATAATTCTCATAGCAATATTTAAGTATAACAAAATTTTCAGATCTGTAAACGGCATCATCACAATCTTCATACTTTTCAAACAAAGATTCAATTTCATAAGCACCCTTAAAAGCAACAAATTCTTCTATTCGTTCCACATCATAGTAATCATATATACCATTAGTATAAGAAGCCAAGGTTTCATTATCATTAAATTCACATGAAAAGGGAAGGTGTGGAGCCTTCATCCTAGAACAACAAGTATAATCATATCTCAAGCATAAATTCCAAGCATACCAATGCAAATAATAAATTTGATCCCATAAGAGTTTCCCTTTTGGAGACAAGAAGTATTCCTGTTGATCCAAAGTAACTCCCATTATCAAGTTGAATGGGGTTTTCTCAGGATTATCAAAGTAGTGTTTAATGTTTTTCAAATAACGAGCATCGAGGGTTTTAGGAGGTTCCCCATCTCCATGAGTAGCAAGTACAACTAATTTTTTTGGTATTTCGTGTTCCATATCCATAACTAAAGATATAAAACAACTTAGAATAGAAAATAAAATCTACTTAGTGCTAAAGCAAACAAGTGCACACGAGAATATCAACCCCACGCTATTGCTCCCCGGCAACGGCGCCAGAAAAAGGTCTTGATAACCCACAAGTATAGGGGATCAATTGTAGCTTTTTTGATAAATAAGAGTGTCGAACCCAACGAGGAGCTAAAGGTAGAATTAATATTCCCTTCAAGTTCTATCGACCACCGATACGACTCTACGCGCACTTAACGTTCACTTTACCTAGAACAAGTATGAAACTATTTTGTAGGTGATAGGATAGGTTTGCAAGAATAAAACTAGAAGTACTTTGCGAGAATAAAACTACGAGTAATTTGCAAGATAATAAAAGTTAAGTTTTTTAGTAGAAAGCTTTTGTAACACAAGAGAATGATTTGTCCCTAGGCAATCGATAACTAGACCGGTAATCATTGTTGCAATTTTATATGAGGGAGAGGCATGAGCTAACATACTTTCCGTACTTGGATCATATGCACTTATGATTGGAACTCTAGCAAGCATCCGCAACTACCAAAGATCATTAAGGTAAAACCCAACCATAGCATTAAGTATCAAGTCCTCTTTACTCCCATACGCAACAACCCCCTTACTCGGGTGTAAGCTTCTGTCACTCTAGCCGCCCACCATAAGAGAATTATGAATGTATTGCAAACCCTACAGCGGGAATCCCTCACGCTTGCGCGACACGGAGGGCACCATAGGACAGCACCAAAATAAAACATACAACTCAAACCAATCACGATCATCAATCAACCCATAGGACAAAACGAATCTACTCAAACATCATAGGATGGCCACAAATCATTGGATAATAATATGTAGCATTAAGAACCATGTTTAAGTAGAGAATTAAAGTGGGAAAAGAGAGGTTACACCGCTGCATAGAGGGGAAGAGAGTTGGTGTTGACGGCGGCGAAGTTGTTGGTGTAGATCACTGTCACGATGATTGCCCCGGCGGCGTTCCGGCGCCACCGGGAGAGAGGGGGAGAGAGCCCCCCTCCTTCTTCTTCTTCTTTGGCCTCCCCCCTAGATGGGAGGAGAGTTCCCCCTCTGGTCCATGGCTGCCATGGCGGCGGAGGGGCAGGAGCCCCTCCTAGATTGGACCTCTCTCTCTGTTCTCTCCAGTTTCGCGCTTCTATTTTCTGGCCTTTCACCATTTCTTAAATTCCCGGAGATTCGTAACTCCAATTGCGCTGAAATTTCAACACGATTTTTTCCAGATATTATGTTTCTTGCGGCAAAAGAAGGGGATCAACCGACCTATGAGGGCCTCACGAGGCACTAGCGCGCCCTGGTGCCTCGTGGGGCCCACGGGCACCGCCTTGCGTTGATTCCACATCCCGAAAATCACATATATTCCAAAATAATTCTCCAAAAAAATTTATTGCATTTGGACTTTGTTTGATATGGATTTTCTGTGAAACAAAAAACAAGCAGAAAACAGGAACTGGCACTGGGCACTGGATCAATATGTTAGTCCCAAAAATAATATAAAATGTTGCCAAAAATATGTGAAAGTGGTAAAATATTGGCATGAAACAATAAAAAATTATAGATACAATGGAGACGTATCAGGTGTTCGTAGGAAATTTTTTGATTTTCATGCAACATTCCCCATCAGTGGCATCATGAGCTAGGTCTATGCATAGATGTATTTGCATGAGTAGAACACAAAAGTTGTGGGCGTTGATGTTCAAATTGCTTACTTCCTTTGTCTTATTTGGATTCAGCGGTATTGTGGGATGAAGCGGCTCGGACCAACCTTACTTATCCTCGCACAAGAGACCGGTTCCACTGACTGACATGCAACTTGTATTGCATAAAAGTGGCTTTGCGGGTGTCTGTCTCTCCCACTTTAGTTGAATCTGATTTGACAAGGGCGGTCCTTCTAGAAGGTTAAAAGGCAACTTGTATATCACCATTGTGGTTTTTAGTAAATAAGAATGGTTCTTATAGTTTGCCATAGCAGCCATGTAAAAATTGCAACAACAAAGTAGAGGACGTCTAACTTTTTTTGCAGGGCATGTTGTGATGTGGTATGGCCAAAACATGATGTGATATATGTTGATGTATGAGATGATCATGTTTTGTAATAGGTTCACAACTTGCATGTCGATGAGTACGGCAACCGGTAGGAGCCATAGGTTGTCTTTAATTTATTGTATGACCTGCGTGTCAATGATTAAACGCCATATAATTGCTTTACTTTATCGCTATGAGTTAGCAATAGTCGTAGAAGCAATAGTTGGCGGTGACAACTACATGGTGGCATGATGATGGAGATCATGGTGTCATGCCAGTGACGATGGAGATCATGCCGGTGCTTTGGAGATGGAGATCAAAGGCACGAGATGATAATGGCCATATCATGTCACATATTGATTGCATGTGATGTTTATCCTTTTATGCATCTTATTTTGCTTAGGACGACGGTAGCATTATAAGATGATCCCTTCACTTAATTTCAAGATAAAAGTGTTCTCCCTAAAGTATGCACCGTTGTCATGGTTTTGACACGGCAGATGCCCTTGTGAAAGGACTTAGAGATGAGGCCACCGCACGAAGGTGGAAGCTTAACGGGGTTGATCGGGAACAAGAAGACACGGGATTACCCAGGTTCGGCCCCTCACGATGGAGGTAAAAGCCTATGTACTGCTCGATTGTATTGCTTTGGATCTCGATTACAATGGTGCCGATTCGCTACCCTAGCTCTCGAGAGATTACAACTTAGTCTTTCTGCCTTAGGCGCTCCCCTTTATATAACAGGCTGAGCCCTAGGTTTACATGGGAGTCCGGGTTGTAACCCATAACTTGTTCTCCAAGGTAATCTTCCTTGTCTTATTCTTCTTCTCAAAGCCGGCCCACACATTGAGCCGCCTCTTTCCCCCGGGCCTCCGTCAAGCCGGCCCGTTATGTAACTTCAAGGCCCAACAATGAGATAACCCGTTGAGCCTTATAGCTCTATCGCCGGGTCATTCCTCCTGCCCCGTGCTGGGAAATATCCCCAACATTAGTCCTCAGTTTGACTTGGATTTATCCATGTTAAACTCCATCCTGAAAAATAAAACAAAATAAATTGAATAATCTGCGAAGAATTTTCATCTCTGAATCTGCCTCTTAAGCTGGTTCTTCAGCATCCTTCATCTGCAGACACATTCGCCGGCTCAACCATTTGGCCGGGTCATCCACCCTCCGTAGACTTGGTATCTTCTCACTACCTTTCTTCATGACATTACAATCCAATTCCGCAAATCCGGGGTGACATCATAACGAATCTTTGAGTGGATTTGTATTGTCTTGTCAGGCGCGAAAATCGAGGAGTCCTTTAGCCGAAATTTACTGCGCCGCCGGGGGCTCCGCCCCTGCCGTTTCGGGTTCCACCGCACCTATAAGTAGGCCGGCGCCCCCCCAGCGTCATCCTTTACCACTCCTACTCATCTTCTCCTCTGCTCCCGACGCCGCCGCGCCGTCCCGAGCTCGTCGCCACCGAAGACAGCTCCAGCTACGTCCTCTCATCGTCGCCGGAGTCCATCCAACGCCGTGCGGCCACATCCACGACACTCGAAGATCTCAAGCCTTGACCTCCAGATCCGTAAGTTCTCCCCCCTATTGCTACTAGTTCATCGTAGTTCTTCATAGTTCTTTGCCATGGCTGCCATAGATCTAAAATGTCTTTGATTCCTCATTTGTTAGACCGTAGGACAGCTCCGCAACATCTTCTTTGTTTTGTAGTTCTGCCTCATTGCTTCACTGAATCTTACTGCAACTCCTCCATATCCACGAAAAACAGACCTAAACTTAATTTTTTGTTTTAAGCCATTTCTTAGATCCAAACAATCTTGTGATCTATTTGAAAATAGTTTGCCGACTTACAATCCAGGCCACTTATATCACTTGTAAAAAACTGTGACTTCAGGAATTGCCAACTTAACTTGTCCTGGGAATCATGACCCGGGAATGTACCGGCTTATCTTTCTGCTTTATAACAACCCAACAAGCTTCTGAGTCCTGCCGGCTTATATCACTTTCTTATTTTCTCTGCAGCTGAGACCATGGCTCCAAAAATTAAGATTGTCAACTGGGCAAAGTCCAACATGTCAGAGCTAAGATTGCAAGCCCTGGTAGAATCCGGGTTACTTCCATCCAAGGAAGAAGTTGAATGGCGAGCCCTTGAAGAATAAATCCATCCACAGCCGGCTCAAGACAAGATCATTGTATTTGCTGACCACTTGAACAGAGGCTTTCATCCCTCGGGCTCCAAGTTTTTTCGGGACATACTGCACTTCTTTGCTATCAGGCCACAAGACTAGGGCCCCAACTCTATTCACAACTTGTGCCAGTTCCAAGTTTTTGTGAAGTTTATGTGCAAATCGAGCCATCTATCAGTTTCTTTCAAGAATTCTTCTACTTGAACCACCAGACAGAACACAAAGGTGGACCCAGCCTAGAACTTGGTGGGGTCACTATCCAAAGAAGAAAGAACTCCGCCTTTCCAGAAGCCAAGCCGGCAAGCCACCCCAAAGGATGGTACAGGACTTGGTTCTACTGCAAAGACACCTCCCCAGATCAGCAACACCAACTTCCGGGTTATAGGGCGGACCGGCTTCATGCCTCTATTGTATTCCCGAGTTTTGCCTCCAAGGAAGAAAGAGAAGCTCTAGAACCCTTATACTCAAAGATAAATGCTCTAACCGCCCACGGCCTCACCGGTGTTGACCTGACCCGGACTTGGGTGAGCTGGCGCATCCAACCCCTTGGCCTGAGAAACCGGCTCATGCACACCTACTCCGGTGAGCCTGAAGACTCACTTCGATTTAGCCGGGTCAACCTCCAGCGGAAGGATGCCATAAGATTCGCCAAGAAGCTTCTGGGTGAGACAAAGGACTCCATTAAGCTCGTGGGACTTGCTCCCTTTTACACGAACAACCCGACGCCCGCGGTAAGCCGCCCTTACTGTTCTCCTTTATCTTACTTGTACTGCTTTGTCTTTGTCATAAACTTATTAGGCTGTTGCTACGCAGGAGGATGCTGACTGGTGGAAAGTGGAACCTCAAGATCCCACGCCTCCTCGGGAAGATGACGATGAAAACCCGAAAGATGAAGAAGATCAAGAGGTAGAACTCGACTCCGTTGGTCGTCTATTTAACCAACTTGTTGACGCCAAATCTTCACAGGAACAAGCTGAAACCAGCCATGCCGGCGAGCCAGAGGTAACCCTGATCTCCTTTGATTCTGACTCAACAATACCTGCCCAAAAAATCCGGATCGCAGTCCGCAAAGTTCCGTTCTCACACCCAGATGCTCACTTAGATCCACACTTTGTTTTGAAAAAAACTCAGCATGCTGGTACTTCAAATGGAAGACCCGAAGTAGCGAAGGAGAACTAAGCGGCGGGTTACCAGATGAGCCACCTGCTCGAAGGGCTAGTTCTGAAGTCCCTCATAGCCCTACTGCTTCCCTTCTGCAAGCCGGGCTTTTCAAGGCGCCCCTTGCGCGTGATGACTCGGCATACTTGACCTCTCCTTCATCTGATGAGTCTAGCGCAACTCAAGCCCCGGCTTTCAACATCAACCGCGGGTTTAACACATTTTTTTACCTTTCTGTCTTGTACTTCTGTTTTCCTTTATTAACTGAATAACTCTTTATTTTTCAGCGCAAAAGCCATTAAGAAGAAAACTGCTGCTGGGTCATCTGACCCTATTCCTGGGTCAGAGGATCCATCTCATGAGGCAGCTACAGACGACCCAGCCATTCCAGATGAGCTGGCCAGCCAAGACGAGCCGCCCCATAATGATTCTGTAACGAACCCTTCCCGCGCATCTCCTCCTCTGGCTGATCTGGAGAAGCCTACTGAGCCAAGTAAAGAAAAGCCTATTGAGCCTACTGAGCCGGCTCAGGATGAGGTGGTAGTTACTGGTGAAAACCATAATCCTCTACCAGAGGCGTCAACCGCCTTAGCCAAAATTCCTGCCAAGGCTGAATCGCTAGTTAAAAATAAAGGGAAGGCGGCACATCATTACCACTCATTTGAAGATCAAGATCTCCACTCACTCCATCAAGCCGTCTTGACCCGGCTCTCTGAGAGCCGGGATATGGAAATTGCAATGGTGACCTCCCTCAAGCGAAAGTATGAGGTAATTTCTTCCACCTATCCTTTTATATGTACATGCGGCCCCCAAGTGCCGAGTTATTATAACATAATGACTAGGGACTTGCATGTATCTGTAAAACTTTTGATCAAAGTATAGCCCCCAAGGGCCGGCTCATCATGATGTGATGGGTCGGGTCTCTAAATGGATGGAGACAACAAACTATGCATTAGCCCCCAAGTGCCATGTGGAATGCCTGCATCTTCATGGGACTTAATTGATTTGAGAAAGAGCAAATAACTATAGCCCCCAAGTGCCGGGTCGACCAGTATGGCGGCTCGGGACTATTATGAACATCCTGTTACCTTGTAAATATTATCATGTAGGACATGCTGAACGATGCTGAGTCCAAGGCGGCTAATCTTCAAAAGGCTACGAATAAAGAAAAGAAGCAGCAGGAGGAAACATAATGCTTATCTGCCAATATCCGCAAGTCCTTGTGTATTGCAACAGATTCGCTGGAGAAGACCAAGGCGGCATTTGAATTAGAGAGAGCCGGCCTTCTGAAACGTGCTGAAGATGCCGAGTCTAAGCTGGAGCCGGTAACACAAGAACTGCAAACCCTCAAGGACCACATTGCTGCCATGTGCATAGCGATTTTTGGTAAGTCCCGTGTCACTGTGTGAGAAAAAAGACCCGGGTGTTTGTACTGTTGTCTTTACTGAAATTGCACCCTTGTTAACAGATAGAAGAACAACACAAGCTGTTGCCCCACCACTTGTGAAGCTCAAAGCCGTGTATACCTTCCTGGAGCAGTTGTACATAGGCAGCTCACGCTGCATTATGGCAGTAAAGAACTTGAAGACACCGCCGCCGCACATTATGGATATGCTCAAAGAGTTGTCTGTGGTGCCCAAATGGTTCCAGGAGTGGAAAAGGCGGCTTGCCGTCATGGAGCTCTTGCTGTCCTTGCCCGCGCCAAAGCCTACGTACCAGAGTTAGACCCGGTTCAGATAGTAGGTGGATACCCGGAGTACAACACCGATGACACGCCCTTCACTAGGAAAGACTTCCTACGGTGTATCAAAGAAACCCGGGTTGCGGCAACAATCCTGACAGAGGAGGCTGATCTCACCAAGTACCAAGCTGGCTATTCCGAAGCTAATGAGTGCATCGAGTTGCCAAATCCAGAGACGGTTAATCTTACTCGTCCTCGTAAGCACTCCTTCGCCCCTGATGTCGACCCATCACCTGTGATGACGGAAGACTCAATTTTTGAAGCATTGCGATCCATCCAATGGCTGCAGGACGACCTCCAGATGGCAGAAACAGACGCGACAGCACAGGCTGACCCGGCATCCAGCGGTGCCAACCGTGAGTCAGAAGGCCAGCTCGCCGGCTCGCAGCCATGAAGCTCCATAATGAATTCAAAAACACTTGATCATATTTTTGGCCCTGACATGGCTTGTAATATTGTAGTTAAACTTTTGCTGGATCTGCTTGTGATGATGTCTTCGTACATCTGATCAAGAACATGTCTTTGTCTGTTCCATGATGCGACGGATCTTTGAATTTGGCAGTCATGAAATATCTTTGAATAGAACCACTATGCATGCCAAAATGACCCGCCAAAACATATATAATATATAAGAAATCCCAAACATGCCGCAATATGCTGCAACATACTTAAAAGAAATATTGAAAGGTTGGGTTATGCACACAACTCGGCAAAATTCGATGAAAATCTGCAATGATTATAACCATATACAAGTATAAAGAAACAGTATCATAAAAGACATAATAAGCCGGCGTGCGAGACATGACCTGGGCCAATATCTGAGACCCGTCTACGTGGGCAACTGAAAACACCAGTGGTGTGTATGGAGAAACTCAGGTTGTATGATAACTTGGCAAAGTTAATCTGCTAACTTTAAACAAGAAATAACCTTAGTTCAGGAATATATGCAATGCATGGATGTATGTATGCATGTCACAGATGATACTACTGTAGGAAACAATAAAAATCCGGCTTGCAAGGCACGACTGAAAGACCGGCTTTCGAGGCTCGAGTCTGATTCGCTTTCATGAAGCAGGATTTATCACCTCTTTTGGTTTATCCTAGCTCTCTGGAAGCCGGCTCTCACGTGACTAACTGGTGTTTTAACTCTGACGAGTTCAGGCTCACCTCTGTGATTGACTCGACAGGCGTACACCGGGTTACCTTTTCGGAGAAGCATCTTGCTAACAGGTAGGTTTAACCAAGAAGTGCTGGCTTGTTGCCGGGTTAAAAGGGATGTTAAAGCTAAACTCGATGAGTTGGAAGCCTCCAAGTAACCAATGATCAAAGAATAAAGACTCAACACACAATTTGAGACGAAACGACTATCTCTCTTATACAGAGACGTTGGCTTTATTTCATTGATCAAAATATGTATATACATGATGAAGGTATCACCCAGTCCGTGACTTAGGTATAGTATGGCCGGAGATGTGCAATGTTCCAGGGTCGGCTGCCCTCCTCCTCAGAGGTACGTGACTGATCTGCTTCACGTATGTCAACAAGGTAATATGACCCGTTGTTGAGATTTTTGCTGACGACGAAAGGTCCTTCCCAAGGCGGCGAAAGCTTATGCATGCCTGTCTGATCTTGTATCAGACGGAGCACTAAGTCACCTTCCTGAAAGGTACGACTTCAAACTCTACGGCTGTGATAGCGACGTAGGTCTTGTTGATAGATTGCTGATCTGGGCGTGCGTGTTCTTCTTCCAGAGCATCAAGAGCATCCTGACGAGCTTGCTCATTATCAGCCTCCACATAAGCTGCGACCCGGGGGGAGTCATGACGAATATCACTTGGTAGGACAGCCTCTGCACCATAAACCAGGAAAAACGGCGTGTAGCCTGTCGACCTAGTGGGAGTCGTCTGTATGCTCCAAAGTACTGCGGGTAACTCCTCTTCCCAGCAACCTAGCGTGCGTTGCAAAGGCACCATGAGCCGGGGTTTGATACCACGTAACAGTTCTTTATTAGCCCGTTCCGCCTGTCCATTAGACTGAGGATGCGCCACAGATGCTAAGTCCAGCCTGATGTGGTCTTGTTGGCAAAACTGCTTCATGACTCCTTTGGACAGATTGGTTCCATTGTCTGTGATGATGCTATGTGGATAACCGAAGAGATAGATCAATTTTTTCAAAAACTTGACAGCCGTAGCCGCATCACAATGACTTACTTGCTCTGCTTCAACCCACTTGGTGAACTTATCAACAGCCATCAGTGAATGAGTATGCTTATTTTTGTATCTCTTGAATGGTCCGACCATATAAGGCCCCCAGACTGCAAAAGGCCAAGTGATGGGAATCATCCTCAATTCTTGAGCTGGCACATGAGCTTGACGAGCAAATTTCTGACAATCATCACACTTGCGGACAATGTCCTCTGCATCTGCATGAGCCGTAAGCCAGAAAAAACCATGTCAAAAAGCCTTCGCCACCAATGACCTTGAGCCGGCATGATGCCCGCAATCACCGGAGTGGATTTCATTGCGAATGGCTCGACCTTCCTCACGAGAAACACAACACTGAAAAACGCCTGTGATGCTGCGTCGATGCAACTCGCCATTGACTATAGTCATGGACTTGGACCGCTTGATGATCTGTCGAGCAATGATTTCCTCTGCTGGGAGCTCGCCTCGACTTAAATAAGCTAGATAAGGTACTGTCCAATCTGGTATAGCATGAACAGCGGCCACTAGAGCCGCCTCTGGATCAAGAACAGCGAGGCCTTCCTCTGTCGGTAACTTGACGGACGGGTTGTGCAACACATCCAGAAAAACATTGGGTGGAATAGCCTTTCGTTGAGACCCCAAATGAGACAATGCATCTGCCACCTCGTTAAGCCGGCGATCAATATGATCCACCTGATATCCTGTGAAATACCCGGCAATGTTTGTAACCTCGTGTTGATAAGTCGCCATGAGGGGATCCTTGGAATCCCAGGTGCCAGAAACTTGCTGAGCCACCAAGTCTGAGTCGCCCAAGCACCTGACCCGGCTTAAATTCATCTCCTTTGCCATACGGAGCCCATGAAGCAAGGCCTCATATTTAGCTGCATTGTTAGTACAAGGAAACATAAGCCGTAAAACATAACAAAACTTGTCACCTCATGGGGAAGTTATCACAACTCCAGCCCCCGAGCCTTCCAATTGCCTGGAACCATCAAAATGAATAGACCAATATGTGGTATCCGGCTTCTCCTCCGGAGCCTGTAATTCAATCCAGTCATTGATGAAGTCCACCAAAGCTTGAGATTTAATATCAGTTCATGGCATATATTTGAGATGATGTGGCCCAAGCTCAATTGCCCACTTAGCAACCCGGCCAGTAGCTTCTTTGTTCTGAATAATGTCTCCAAGGGGTGCTGAACTGACCACAGTAATTGGGTGCTTATGAAAATAGTGCTTCAACTTTCGGCTTGCCATGAATACACCATATACTAGCTTCTACCAATGCGGATACCGCTACTTGGATTCTATTAAAACCTCACTGATATAATACACCGGGCACTGAACTGGATACTCTTTGCCTGTTTCCTTTTGCTCTACAACAACTGCAACACTGACAGCTTTGCTGTTAGCCGCAATATATAGCAGCATGGGCTCCTTCTCCTGAGGGGCAGCAAGGATGGGCAGCTCAGACAACTGCTTCTTGAGAGATTCAAAAGCCTGATCTGCAGCATCGCTCCAAACAAAATCGTCTGACTTCCGGAGCATCTGGTAAAGTGGAATTGCCTTCTTCCTGAGCCGGCTTATGAACCGGCTCAAGGCCGCAACCCGCCCGGATAGCTTCTGGACAGCATTGAGATTTGTCGGCTTGGACAGGGACGTGATTGGTTTGATTTTTTCCGGGTTGGCCTCAATCCCACACTCAGAAACTAGGAATCCCAGTAATTTCCCTGCAGGAACACCGAAGACACACTTCTCCGGGTTGAGCTTCATCTGGTAAACTCGGAGGTTATCAAACGTCTCCTTGAGATTAGTCAACAAGGTTTCCTTCTTTCGAGATTTCACCACGATGTCATCAACATAAGCGTGAACATTACGCCCAATCTGCTTGTGGAAACAATTCTGGATGCAGTGCTGATAAGTCGCCTGTGCGCACTTCAGACCAAACGGCATGGATGTATAGCAGAAGGCTCCAAAAGGTGTAATGAAAGATGTCTTTTCCTGGTCCTCCTGCTTCATCTTGATTTGATGATAACCCGAATAAGCATCCAGAAAGCACAAAGACTCACAACCCGCGGTGGCATCAATGATCTGGTCAATACGGGGTAGAGCAAAAGGATCACTAGGACAAGCTTTATTCAGGTCCGTGTAATCAACACACATTCGCCAAGTCCCGTTTTTCTTCAGAACAAGAACCGGGTTAGCCAGCCATTTTGGATGAAAGACCTCAACAATAAACCCGGCCGCTAGGAGCCGAGCCACTTCTTCGCCAATAGCTTTCCGCCTTTCCTCGTTGAAATGGCGGAGATACTGAAGAATAGGTTTAAACTTAGGATCCACATTATGGGAGTGCTCGGCAAGTTCTCTCGGTACACCTGGCATGTCAGAAAGTTCCCATGCAAAAATGTCTCGGTTCTCACGGATGAACTCGATGAGCGTGCTTTCCTATTTTGGATCCATATTCGCCACGATGGTAAACTGCTCAGAAGAATTACCAGGGGTGAAATCCACTTGCTTGGTGTCTCTGGCCGACTTGAACTTGAGTAAAGAGTTAGACTCAGTCATTGGCTTCTTCAGAGAGGTTCTGTCAGCTGGGTCAACATTGTCCTTGTAGTATTTCAGCTCTTCGGCTGCACAAGCCGACTCAGCATAAGCTGCATCTCCTTCCTCACACTCCAGTGCAACCCGCCGGTTGCCCTCAACAGTAATGGTGCCCTTTGGACCTGGCCTTTTTAACTTCAGATAAACATAGCACGGCCGCGCCATAAACCGTGCGTAAGCCGGCCTACCAAAAAGGGCATGATAGGGGCTTTTAAGCTTCACCACCTCAAAAGACAAGAACTCTGAGCGGTAATTAAATTCGTCGCCAAAGGCCACCTGCAGCGAAATCCTGCCAATGGGATAAGCCGACTTGCCTGGAACGATGCCATGAAAAACTATAGTGGAAGGAGTGAGCTGTTTCTCGGACAAGTTCATTCGTCTAAAAGTATCATAGTAAAGGATATTGATGCTACTGCCGCCATCCATGAGCACCTTTGTCAATGTGTAACTGCCGACTTGTGGTGCAACTACTAAGGCCAGATGGCCGGGGTGGTCAATGAACTCTGGATGATCCACCCGACTCTAAGTGACCGGCTGCTCTGACCAGTTGAGGTAATATGGGACCACCGGCTCAACCAAGTGGGCGGCTCGCCGCTGAACCTTCCGATCACGCTTGCAGGTACTGGTGGTAAAAACATGATACTGCCCACTGTTCAACTGCTTCGGATTGCTCTGGAACCCAGATTGGCCACCTTGATGCTGATTTCCCTGGTTGTTGCGCTGGTTACTGCCTCCAACATTGCCAGCCCCCTGAAACACGGCATTGTGACTGTGATTCCCCTGGAACCCGGGGCCTGCGAAGGGCCCTTGTGAGTCGGCTCCCTGAAAACCGGCCCCCTAGTTGCCGGGTCCGGGGTTGCCTGGGTGTCCTCCGTTCCGCCCCCACTATGATGATTCTGGAAGATTCGTTTGGAGAATTCTTGCATAATGTAACAATTTTCCCATGAATGGGTAGACGGCTTACCATCAAAACTGTGCTTAGGACATGGACCCTTGAGAGCCTCCTCAAAACTTCGAGGGTGATTACCAGAAAAAGGCTTCCTGGAACTATTGTTCTGGCGCTGATTCTTCCCACCAGTATTGGTATTTGCTACTAGATCAGAGCCACCCTCATAATTCTTACGCTTGTTGCTATTATTGGCCTGTCCATTGCCATTGTTTTGCTGGTTACCCTTGCCAACGTTTTTCTTGCCCTTGCCAGACTTGTTATCATCAGACGTGGGATCCTTTGTGCTATCTGACTCGGCATACCGTGTTAAAACGTCCATGAGATCACCCATGTCCTGGACTTTCCGCTTGAGCCGCCCTAGCTTCTGAACCAAGGGCTGGAATTTACAAGTTCGCTCCAAGACAAGCACTGCTTGTTGTGCTGTAATACTGTCGGAAGAGTGGATGACCTCCGCAACCCGGCGAGACCAATGATGTGCCGACTCATCCTCATGCTGCACACAATGCTCTAGATCAACAATTGTGGTCGGACGCTTGCAAGTACCTTGGAAATTCTTGATGAAGTGCTCCTTCAACTCTTGCCAGGTATTAATGGAATTTGCCGGCAAGTTTTTCAACCAAGTACGTGCTGGACCTTCCAACATGAGAGGCAGATAACGCGCGCAGACCGCTTTGCTAGCCTCCATCAGATCCATAGCTAACTCATAGCTCTCAATCCACTCAGCCGGCTCGAGATCAGTTGTGTAGTTAGGCACCTTGCAAGGACCCTTGAAATCTGGCGGCATCCGTGCATCTCGCAACGCTGGGACTAAACAGGGGGTTCCAACTACCCGGCTTGACAGACCACCGGCACGGGCAGCTGTCGGGGTTGCGGTGGGAGGGTTTTGCGCCGTGGGCTGGTTGTACACCGCACGTGCGTTTTCCTCTTCCAATGCTCGTAGAGCTCGAGCAGTGTCAACAATCTCTTGGGCATTAGGGACCCTATGTTGTTGCTGATTCGTGAGTGGTTGTGCTCCTCTCCTGCGCTGCTCACTGCTGGAAACTGCCGGCGACTTAGGATGCCGGCTCCTGGTGCGGCTCTGGTGAAGAGTTGAGTGAAGCCAGTGCTGACTATGAGAATAGTTCGCCTGCTGCGTTACTGCCGTTTTGAGCATCTCAGTGGCATTCCTAGCCTCCACCTGAGCCATGCCATCTCCTTCAATCGGGATTGCTGCTAAGTTATGTGTCGCCGCTAAAACATTGTCCACCGGGTTGGAATAGTGTCCAATTGGGGTCTGGAATCGGAGAGGAGGCAACTGCTGCTGTGGCACTGGCGTCTGATGCTGAGCTGTCCCCCTATGCTGAGCCGGCTGCCGCAACGGTGGCCCTCCCGGGGACACAATGCCAGCCCCCGGGTTTACCGGAGCCTGTTGATCATTCGGCGTAGTAAACCGCTGGGTTGGCTCAATCTGGGCCGGAAGCCGGCTCTGGTGCCGCCTCTGGTGAACAAACTCTGACTCAGCCTGCCGGCGGCTTAGATAGAAGGCTTCCTCCTCCAAGCGCTTTGTCTCCTCAACAAGCCAGGCTTGTGTTTCCGCCATGCGGGTGTTTTCAGCATGGATGTCCTCCTGGATCTTGGCCATCTGCTCACGACACTTCGTGATTTCTGTGTTGCGCGAGGCAGCGTTTTCTACAGTCACTGGCTCAGCTAGTAGAGTCGCCAGAGTATTCATCAACTCCGCGAGCGCTTGCGCTTTGGTCTTTTGCGAGCCGGCAGCGGCTGCGCCGGCCCCTCCTAAGCCGGCGATGGTGAGATTTTGCCCGGCCGCTGGATCCACCAGGTCGCGAAGGGGAGGCGGGTCTTGCCTACCTGCCATGTAAACCGCAGCGAACCGAGGCGGCTCGAGGGTTTCAGGGAAAACTTCATCGGTGCATCCTCCGAGCCTCCTGTCATACAGGGGACGGATTGACTCGGTTTCCCCCATCGATGATTCGCCATCAGATTGCACGAGCGTCTCGTCTTCGGACAGTGAATTTTCAGACAGAGTCACCCCCTGGGTGAAGACAACGAAGGCATGCGTCCAGCCGGCTCTCGGCGGGCCGGGTTTCGCTTGGGGGGGGGGACTGGTGCGGCGGGCCGATTCGGTGTTGGTAATGGCATCCAACCCGGCGGCTGACTCACCGACAACACCGATGAAGACATGGATCTTGCCAAAGGGGACCCGGTACCTGTACTCGATTGAGTCGGCCTCGGGGCCCCAGCATGAGTCATCGATGTAGAGCTTTCCACGGCGACTCTTCGTCATCTGGCCGATCGCGTACTTCCCGAACCCTGAGAGAGCTCCCGCCAAGAACTCAACTCCACCATGCGTAGGCCCCACGGTGGGCACCAACTGTCGTGGTTTTGACACGGCAGATGCCCTTGTGAAAGGACTTAGAGATGAGGCCATCGCATGAAGGTGGAAGCTTAACGGGGTTGATCGGGAACAAGAAGACACGGGATTACCCAGGTTCGGCCCCTCACGATGGAGGTAAAAGCCTATGTCCTGCTCGATTGTATTGCTTTGGATCTCGATTACAATGGCGCCGATTCGCTACCCTAGCTCTCGAGAGATTACAACTTAGTCTTTCTGCCTTAGGCGCTCCCCTTTATATAACAGGCTGAGCCCTAGGTTTACATGGGAGTCCGGGTTGTAACCCATAACTTGTTCTCCAAGGTAATCTTCCTTGTCTTATTCTTCTTCTCAAAGCCGGCCCACACATTGAGCCGCCTCTTTCCCCCGGGCCTCCGTCAAGCCGGCCCGTTATGTAACTTCAAGGCCCAACAATGAGATAACCCGCTGAGCCTTATAGCTCTATCGCCAGGTCATTCCTCCTGCCGGGTCTCCCGTGCTGGGAAATATCCCCAACAACCGTTGCGAAAGTTCGTCATTTCAAAGCACCTCATGATGATCGGGTGTGATAGAATCTACGTTCGCATACAACGGGTGTAAGCTAGTTTTACACATGCAAAATACTTGGGTTAAACTTGACGAGCCTAGCATGTACAGACATGGCCTCGAAACACGGATGACCGAAAGGTCGAACATGAGTCATATAGTAGATATGATCAACATGGAGATGTTCACCATTGATGACTGCCCCATCTCACGTGATGATCGGAGATGGGTCAGTTGATGTGGATCATGTAACACTTAGACAACTTGAGGGATGTTGATTTAAGTGGGAGTTCTTAAGTAATTTGATTAGAAGAACCAATTATCATGAACTTAGTCTAATTGTCTTTGCAAATTAATGTTGTAGATCAATGGCTCGCGTTGTAGCTCCCCTGAATTTTAATGCATTCCTAGAGAAAGAAAAGTTGAAAGATGATGGTAGCAACTATGTGAACTGGGTCCATAATCTGAGGATTATCCTCACTGCTGCACAGACAGTTTATGTCCTTGATGCGCCGCTAGGTGATCCACCCGCTCCTGCAAATCTAGACGCTATGAACGTCTGGCAAGCAAGGAATGATGACTACACGATAGTTCAGTGCGCCATGCTTTACGGCTTAGAACCGGGGCACCAAAGACGTTTTGAGCACCACGAAGCATATGAGATGTTCCAGGAGCTGAAATTGGTATTTCAGGCTCATGCCGGGGTTGAGAGGTATGACACCTCCGACAAGTTCTTTAGCTGTAAGATGGAGGAGAATAGCTTCGTTAGTGAGCACGTACTCAAAATGTCTAGGTACTATAATCGCTTGAATCAGTTGGGAGTTAATCTTCCGGATGAAGTAGCGATTGACAGAGTTCTCTAGTCACTGCCACCGAGCTACAAAGGCTTCGTGATGAACTATAATATGCAAGGGATGGAGAAGACGATCCCTGAGCTCTTCGCGATGCTTAAGGCCACGGAGGTTGAAATCAAGAAAGAACATCAAGTGTTGATGGTCAACAAGACACCAGTTTCAAGAAGAAAGGCAAGGGAAAGAAAGGGAACTTCAAGAAGAACGGCAAGCCAGTTGCCGCTCCCGTGAAGAAGCCCAAGGCTGGACCCAAACCTGAGACTGAGTGCTTCTATTGCAAGGGGAATGGTCACTGGAAGCGGAACTGCCCCAAGTACTTGGCAGATAAGAAGGCTGGCAACGTCAACAAAGGTATATTTGATATACATGTTATTGATGTGTATCTTACTAGTGCTCGTAGTAGCGCCTGGGTATTTGAAACTGGTTCGGTTGCTAATATTTGTAACTCGAAATAGGAGCTGCGGAATAAACGGAGACAAGCTAAGGACGAGGTGATGATGCGCGTCGAAAATGGTTCCAAGGTTGATGTGATCGCCGTCGATACGCTCCCTCTACGTTTACCTTCGGGATTAGTTTTGAACCTGAATAATTGTTATTTGGTGCCTGCGTTAAGCATGAACATTATATCTGGATCTTGTTTATTGCGAGACGGTTATTCATTTAAGTCAGAGAATAATGGTTGTTCTATTTATATGGATAATATCTTTTATGGTCATGCACCCTTGGTGAATGGTTTATTTCTGTTGAATCTCGATCGTAGTGATACACTTATTCATAATATCGATGCCAAAAGATGCAAGGTTAATGATGATAGTACCACATACTTGTGGCACTGCCGCTTAGGTCATATTGGTATAAAGCGCATGAAAAAATTCCATGATGATGGACTTTTGGAATCTGTTGATTATGAATCATTTGAGACATGTGAACCATGCCTCATGGGCAAGATGACTAAAACTCCGTTTTCCAGAACAATGGAGCGGGCAAGTGACTTGTTGGAAATAATACATACCGATGTATGCGGTCTGATGAGTGTTGAAGCCCGCGGTGGATATCGTTATTTTCTTACCTTCATAGATGATTTGAGTAGATATGGGTATATTTACTTAATGAAACATAAGTCTGAAACATTTGAAAAGTTCAAGGAGTTTCAGAGTGAAGTGGAGAATCATCGTAATAAGAAAATTAAATTTCTACGATCTGATTGTGGAGGTGAATATTTGAGTTACGAGTTTGGTATGCATTTGAGACAATGTGGAATTGTTTCACAGCTCACGCCACTTGGAACACCACAGCGTAATGGTGTGTCCGAACGTCGTAATCGTACTCTATTGGATATGGTGCATTCTATGATGTCTCTTACCGATTTGCCACTGTCATTTTGGGGTTATGCATTAGAGATAGCCACATTCACTTTAAACAGGGCACCGTCTAAATCCGTTGAGACGACACCATATGAGTTATGGTTTGGCAAGAAACCTAAGCCGTCGTTTCTTAAAGTTTGGGGATGCGACGCTTATGTCAAGAGGCTTCAGCCTGATAAGCTCGAACCCAAAGCGGAGAAGTGCATCTTCATAGGATACCCTAAAGAGACCATTGGGTATACCTTCTATCACAGATCTGAGGGCAAAATCTTTGTTGCTAAGAATGGGTCCTTTCTAGAGAAGGAGTTTCTCTCGAAAGAAGTGAGTGGGAGGAAAGTAGAACTTGATGAGGTAATTGTACCTTCTCTCGAATTGGAAGGTAGCACATCACAGAAAGAAGTTCCCGTGATGTTTACACCAGCCGGAGAGGAAGCTAATGATGATGATCATGAAACTTCGGATCAAGTTACTACTGAACTTCGTAGGTCGACCAGGGTACGTTCCGCACTAGAGTGGTATGGTAATCCCGTCCTGGAAGTCATGTTGTTAGACAACGACGAACCTACGAACTATGAAGAAGCAATGATGAGACCAGATTCCGACAAATGGCTTGAGGCCATGAAATCCGAGATAGGATGCATGTATGAGAACAAAGTATGGACTTTGGTGGACTTTGATACGTCTCCAACGTATCTACAATTTTTGATTGTTCCATGCTATTATAGTATCAATCTTGGATGTTTTATATGCAATTATATGCCATTATATATCATTTTTTGGGACTAACCTATTAACCCAGTGCCAAGTGCCAGTTGCTATTTTTTGCTTGTTTTTGCCTTTTCAGAAAATCATTATAAAAAAGAGTCCAAATGAGAAAAAAACTTTGGATTAATTTTTTCTGGACCAGAAGAGACCCACGAAGCTTCGGGAGAAGACCAGAGGAGCCAAGAGGAGGCGGCAAGCCTGGAGGGCGCGCCCCCTGGCTTGTGGGCCCCTCGTAGCCCCTCCTGACCTAATTCCAGCGCTATAAATTCCCAAATATTCCCAATATACCAGAGAGACAAAAGAGAAAACCTTTCCGCCGCCGCAAGCCTCTGTTCTTCCGTGATCCCATCTGGAGGCCTTTTCTGGTACTCCGCCAGAGGGGGAATCAATCACGGAGGGCTTCTTCATCAACCTTGCTGCCCCTCCGATGATGTGTGAGTAGTTTACCACAGACCTTCTTTTGCGGTGTGTTTGTTGGGATCCGATGAATTGTGAGTTTATGATCAGATTATTCATGAGAAATATTTGAGTCTTCTCTGAACTCTTTTATGCATGATTATTATAGCTTTGTATTTCTCTCCGATCTATCGATTTGGTTTGGCCAACTAGATTGGTTTATCTTGCAATGGGAGAGGTGCTTTGTGATGGGTTCAATCTTGCGGTGCTCAATCCCAGTGACATAAAGGGACATGACACGTATTTGTATCGTTGCCATTAAGGATAAAAAGATGGGGTTTAATCATATTGCTTGAGTTTACTTTGTCTACATCATGTCATCTTGCTTAAGGCATTACTCTGTTTCATACTTAATACCCTAGATGCATGCTGGATAGCGGTCGATGGGTGGAGTAATAGTAGTAGATGCAGGCAGGAGTCGGTCTACTTGTCTCGGACGTGATGCCTATATACATGATCATTGCCATGAATCCGTCATAATTATTTGCTTTTCAATTAATTGCCCAACAGTAATTTGTTTACCCACCGTATGCTATGTGCTCGAGAGAGAAGCCTCTAGTGAAAACTATGGTCCCCGGGTCTACTTTTATCATATATTAAAACCTAAAATACCTTGCTACAATTTATTTACTTTTATTTTATTTAGTATTTTAGTTTATCTATCTATCACTATCAGAATTAATCCTTGCAAATAACCGCTAAGAAGATTGACAACCCTCTTATTTGTGTTGGGTGCAAGTGTTTGCTTTTGTGTGTGCTGGTGCGTTTAACGGGATTTTGCTTGGTTCTCCTACTGGATTGATAACCTTGGTTCTTAACTGAGGGAAATATTTATCTCTACTATACTGCATCATCCTCTCCTCTTCGGGGAAATACCATCGCAGTCTACAAGTAGCAGGAAGAATTTCTGGCACCGTTGCCGGGGAGACATCATCAAAATTACCAAGTACCTTCGCACAAACTATCATCCACTTGCATTTATTTTCTTTGCCTTTTTATTTGCATTTGCCTCTCGTTTTCATCTCCCCCACTTCTAATTTTTTTTTACAAAAACACAAAAATATTTTTATTTGCTTGTTTGCTAGTTTGCTTGATTCGTCGCGATGTCTCAAGAAAACACAAAATTGTGTGACTTTTCCAATACTAATAATAATGATTTTATTAGTACTCCTATTACTCCTCCCGCCACTAGTGCGGAGTCGTGTGACATTAATGCTGCTTTGCTTAATCTTGTTTTGAAAGAACAATTTTCTGGATGGTCGTCAATGACCACATTGCTAGGCAGCGGCCAAGGTTTAGGGGATCGATCCCGGGCCATGCTCCGGCGTTGAACCGCAATAGAGAGAGTGGCCATTGCCTACTCTTCACCGATTATTTTCAGTGCACGTCCCACTCTACAATCCCAAGCTTTTCCGGTGCCGCTTCCAGATGGCGAGACATGTGTTCAACCGTATTCGGGAGGGAGTGGTGGTGTATGTGTTGGAAATATGCCCTAGAGGCAATAATAAATTGGTTATTATTATATTTCCTTGTTCATGATAATCGTTTATTATCCATGCTATAATTGTATTGATTGGAAACTCAAATACATGTGTGGGTACATAGACAACACTGTGTCCCTAGTAAGCCTCTAGTTGACTAGCTCGTTGATCAAAGATGGTTAAGGTTTCCTAGCCATAGACATGAGATGTCATTTGATAACAGGATCACATCATTAGGAGAATGATGTGATGGACAAGACCCAAACTGTAAACGTAGCATTTGATCGTGTCAGTTTATTGCTATTGTTTTCTGCATGTCAAGTATCTGTTCCTTTGACCATGAGATCATGCAACTCACTGACACCGAAGGAATACCTTGTGTGTATCAAACGTCGCAACGTAACTGGGTGACTATAAAGGTGCTCTACAGGTATCTCCGAGGGTGTCTGTTGGGTTGGCATGGATCAAGACTGGGATTTGTTACTCCGTGTGACGGAGAGGTATCTCAGGGCCCACTCGGTAATACAACATCACATTGAGCCTTGCAAGCAAAGTGACTAAAGAGTTAGCCACAGGATCTTGTATTACGGAACGAGTAAAGAGACTTGCCGGTAACGAGATTGAACTAGGTATAGTGATACCGACGATCGAATCTCGGGCAAGTAACATACCGAAGAACAAAGGGAACAGCATACGGGATTAACTGAATCCTTGACATAGAGGTTCGACCGATAAAGATCTTCGTAGAATATGTAGGAGCCAATATGGGCATCCAGGTCCCGCTATTGGTTATTGGCCGTAGAGGTGTCTCGGTCATGTCTACATAGTTCTCGAACCCGCAGGGTCTACACACTTAACGTTTGGTGACGATTAGTATAATTGAGTTATTATGTTGGTGACCGAAAGTTGTTCGGAGTCCCGGATAAGATCCCGGACATGACGAGGATCTCCGGAATAGTCCGGAGGTAAAGATTGATATATGTGATAATAGTGTTTTGATCTCCGGAAGAGTTCCGAAGTTCACCGGAAGGGGTTCCGGATGTTTACCGAAGTGTTCGGGTGCAGCAACACTTTATATGAGCCAAAGGGATAAATCCCACAAGGTATTGGAAAGTGCAAAAGTAGTTTTGCTGCCGCGTAAGCGGTACTACCGCTTGGTGAAGCGGTACTACCGCCGGAGCGGTACTACCGCTTGTGTGAAGCGGTACTACCGCCCAAGCGGTACTACCGCTTGTGTGAAGCGGTACTACCGCTTGTGCGCGGCTGTGCACGATTCGGCAGGGTCCGAATTGGACTCTTTTCCTGCGGGCCAAACCGACCTTGTGCGGGCAAAACCGACCCGGAGGAGGCTTTTACTCCAAGTTTAGACCCCAAGGCTCAACATATAAATAGAGGGGCAGGGCTAGCACACGGGACACATCAGGATTTCCCAAGCCGTGTGCCGGCAACCCTAGCCCTCTAGTTCCTCCGTCATAATCTCCGTAGTGCTTGGCGAAGCCCTGCAGAGATCGTTCCTCACCACCATCACCACGCCGTCGTGCTGCTGGAACTCAACCACTACTTCACCATCGCTCGCTGGATCGAGGAGGTGAAGGCGTCATCAAGCCGTACGTGTGTTGAACGCGGAGGTGCCGTCCGTTCGGCACTAGATCGGAAGGATCGTGATTGGATCGCGGGACGCTCGGCGATTTGGATCGCGAAGACGTTCGACTACATCAACCGCGTTTATTAACGCTTCCGCTTAGCGATCTACAAGGGTATGTAGATTCACTCTCCCTCTCGTAGATGCTCATCACCATGGATAGATCTTGCGTGTGCGTAGGAAAATTTTTGTTTCCCATGCAACGTTCCCCAACAGTGGCATCATGAGCTTGGTCTATGCGTAGATGAGATCTCGAGTAGAACACAAACGAGTTGTGGGCGTGGGTGTATACATATTGCTTGCCGTTACTAGTTGATACTTGATTCCGCGGTATTGTGAGATGAAGCGGCCCGGACCGACATTACGCGTACGCTTACGCGAGACTGGTTTCACCGCTGCGTGCACTTGTTGCATAAAGGTGACTGGCGGGTGTCTGTCTCTCTCACTTTAGTTGAATCGGTTCAATGAAGAGGGTTCTTTTAGAAGATCAAAAAGCAATCACTACACCACGTTGTGGTTTTGCGTAGGTAAGAATCGTTCTTGCTAGAATACCCGTAGCAGCCACGTAAAATTTGCAACAACAATTAGAGGACGTCTAACTTGTTTTTGCAGGGTATGTTGTGATGTGATATGGCCAATTACATGATGAGATATATGTGATGTATGAGATGATCATGTATTGTATAGAATATCACGACTTGCATGTCGATGAGTACGGCAACTGGCAGGAGCCATAGAGTTGTCTTTAATTATTGTATGACCTGCGTGTCAATCATTAAGCGCTATGTAATGCTTTACTTTATCGCTAAACGTTAGCTATAGTCGTGGAAGCAACAGTCGGCGCGACAACCTTATGGCGACACGTTGATGGAGATCAAGATGATGGAGATCATGGTGTCATGCCGGTGACGATGGAGATCATGCCGGTGCTTTGGAGATGGAGATCAAAAGCACAAGTTCATGGCCATATCATGTCACTTATGATTTGCATGTGATGTTAATCCTTTTATGCATCTTATTTTGCTTAGGACGACGGTAGCATTATAAGGTGATCCCTCACTTAAATTTCAAGATAAATTGTGTTCTCCCCAAGTGTGCACCGTTGCGAAAGTTCGTCGTTTCGAGACACGCCGTGATGATCGGGTGTGATAGACTCTACGTTCGCATACAACGGGTGTAAGCCATGTTACACGTGCGGAACACTCGGGTTAAACTTGACGAGCCTAGCATGTACAGACATGGCCTCGGAACACAAGAGACCGAAAGGTCGAACATGAGTCATATAGTAGATATGATCAACATGATGATGTTCACCATTGAAACCACCTCAACTCACGTGATGATCGGACTTGAGTTGGTGGATTTGGATCATGTTACACTCGAATGATCGGAGGGATGTCAATTTGAGTGGGAGTTTTTTAAAATATGATTAACTAAACTCATTATCTAAGAACAATAGTCTAAGTTGTCTTTGCAATATTTATGTTGTAGATCATGGCTCGCGCAGTAGCACCCCTGAATTTTAATGCGTTCCTAGAGAAAGCTAAGTTGAAAGATGATGGAAGTAACTTTGTGGACTGGGCCCGTAATCTAAGGATTATCCTTACGGCTTCCCAGAAGGCTTATGTCCTTGATGCACCGCTTGGTGATCCACCCGCTCCAGTTGAGTCTCTAGACGTTGTGAACGCCTGGCAGGCTCGTTCTGATGATTACTCAATAGTTCAATGTGCAATGTTGTATGGCTTAGAACCGGGACTTCAAAGACGTTTTGAACGTCATGGAGCATATGAGATGTTCCAGGAGTTGAAGTTTATCTTTCAGAAGAATGCCCGGATCGAGAGATATGAGATCTCCGATAAGTTCTATGCTTGCAAGATGGAGGAGAACGGGTCTATCAGTGATCACGTGCTCAGAATGTCTGGGTACTCCACCCGTCTGGCTGAGTTAGGGATGCCCCTTCCGCCAGAGGCTATCACTGACAGAGTTCTTCAATCATTGCCACCTAGCTACAAGAGCTTCGTGTTGAACTATAACATGCACGGGATGAACAAGTCAGTCGCCGAGCTGTTTGCGATGCTGAAAGCCGCTGAGTCTGAAATTCAGAAGGAGCATCAAGTGTTGATGGTCAATAAAACCACTAGTTTCAAGAAAAATGGCAAGGGTAAGAAGGGTAACTCCAAGCAGAGTGGCAAAGCAGTTGCTCCTCTCGTGGAGAAACCCAAGGCTGGACCCAAACCAGAAACTGTGTGTTTTCATTGCAAGGGAACTGGACACTGGAAGCGGAATTGCCCCAAGTATTTGGCTGACAAGAAGGCGGCCAACAACAAACAAGGTATATATGATATACATGTTATTGATGTGTACCTTACCAACCCTCGTTGTAGTGCCTGGGTATTTGATACCGGTGCGGTTGCTCATATTTGCAACTCAAAACAGGAACTGCGGAATAGACGGAGGCTGGCAAAGGACGAAGTGACGATGCGCGTGGGAAATGGTTCCAAGGTTGATGTGATCGCCGTCGGCACGCTCGCTCTTCGATTACCGTCGGGATTAGTGATGAACCTAAATAAGTGTTATTTGGTGCCTGCGTTAAGCATGAACATTATATCTGGATCTTGTTTATTGCGAGACGGTTACTCATTTAAATCAGAGAATAATGGTTGTTCTATTTATATGAGTGATATCTTTTATGGTCATGCACCCGATGTGAGGGGTTTATTCTTATTGAATCTCGATAGTAATGATACACATGTTCATAACATTGATGCCAAAAGATGTAGAATTGATAATGATAATACCACTTTCTTGTGGCACTGCCGTTTAGGTCATATTGGCGTAAAACGCATGAAGAAGCTCCATGCTGATGGACTTTTGGAGTCACTTGATTTTGAATCACTTGACACATGTGAGCCATGCCTCATGGGCAAGATGACTAAAACGCCGTTCTCTGGAATAATGGAACGGGCAAGTGACTTATTGGAAATCATACATACTGATGTGTGCGGTCCGATGAGTATTGAGGCGCGCGGTGGTTATCGTTACTTTCTCACCTTCACTGATGACTTAAGTAGATATGGGTATATTTACTTAATGAAACACAAGTCTGAAACATTTGAAAAGTTCAAACAATTTCAGAGTGAAGTTGAGAATCATCGTAACAAGAAGATTAAATTCCTACGATCTGATCGAGGAGGAGAATATCTGAGTTATGAGTTTGGCAGTCACTTAAGACAATGTGGAATTGTTTCACAATTGACACCGCCTGGAACACCACAGCGTAATGGTGTGTCCGAACGTCGTAATCGAACCTTATTGGATATGGTGCGATCTATGATGTCTCTTGCCGATTTGCCACTATCGTTTTGGGGTTATGCATTAGAGACAGCTGCATTCACTTTAAATAGGGCACCATCGAAATCCGTTGAGACGACGCCATATGAACTTTGGTTTGGCAAGAAGCCAAAACTGTCGTTTCTTAAAGTTTGGGGATGTGATGCTTATGTCAAAAAGCTTCAGCCTGAAAAGCTGGAACCCAAAGCGGAGAAATGCGTCTTCATAGGATACCCAAAAGAGACAATTGGGTATACCTTCTACCTCAGATCCGAGGGCAAAGTGTTTGTCGCTAAAAACGGAACATTTCTTGAGAAAGAGTTTCTCTCGAAAGAATTGAGTGGGAGGAAGATAGAACTTGATGAGGTTGTTGAACCTTTACTTCAACCTGAGAGTAGCGCAACGCAGAAAGTTGTTTCTGTGGAGCCTACATTAGCTGAAGAGGAAGTTAATGATGATGATCATGAAGCTTTGGATCAAGTTGCTATCGAACCGCGTAGGTCGACAAGGACGCGTACTGCTCCCGAGTGGTACGGCAACCCTGTCTTAGACATCATGTTGTTAGACAACGATGAACCTACGAGCTATGGAGAAGCGATGATGAGCCCGGATTCCGAGAAGTGGTTAGAGGCCATGAAATCCGAGATGGGATCCATGTATGAAAACAAAGTATGGACTTTGGAAGTATTACCTGAAGGGCGTAAGGCCATTCAGAACAAATGGATCTTTAAGAGGAAGACGGACGCGGACGGTAATGTCACCGTCTATAAAGCTCGACTTGTGGCAAAGGGTTTTTCACAAGTTCAAGGAGTTGACTACGATGAGACCTTCTCACCCGTAGCGATGCTTAAGTCCGTCAGAATCATGTTTGCAAACTCCAGCGATCCATTTATGGACTGGTGCAAGCATCTCGGAGTTGGAATCTTCGTTTTGATGAGGTGATCAAAGCGTTCGAGTTTATACAAGTTTACGGAGAAGCTTGTATTTACAAGAAAGTGAGTGGGAGCTCTATAGCGTTTCTAATATTATATGTGGATGACATATTGCTGATTGGAAACAATATAGAAATGCTGGAAAGCGTAAAGGAATATTTGAACAAGAGTTTTTCAATGAAGGACCTAGGAGAAGCTGCTTTCATATTAGGCATCAAGATCTATAGAGATAGATCGAGACGCTTAATAGGACTTTCACAAAGCACATACCTTGATAAGATTTTGAAGAAGTTCAAAATGGATCAGTCCAAGAAGGGGTTCTTGCCTGTTTTGCAAGGTGTGAAGTTGAGTAAGACTCAATGCCCAGTGACTGCAGAAGATAGAGAAAAGATGAGTGTCATCCCCTATGCTTCAGCCATAGGCTCTATCATGTATGCAATGCTGTGCACAAGACCCGATGTCAGCCTTGCCATAAGTATGGTCGGAAGGTTTCAAAGTGATCCAGGAATGGAACACTGGACGGCGGTCAAGAATATCCTGAAGTACCTGAAAAGGACTAAGGACATGTTTCTCGTTTATGGAGGTGATCAAGAGCTCGTCGTAAAGGGTTACGTCGATGCAAGCTTTGACACTGATCCGGATGACTCTAAGTCGCAAACCGGATACGTATTTATTCTTAATGGGGGTGCGGTTAGCTGGTGCAGTTCCAAGCAATGCGTGGTAGCTGATTCTACATGCGAAGCGGAGTACATCGCAGCCTCGGAGGCGGCGAAGGAAGGTGTCTGGATGAAGGAGTTCATGACAGATCTTGGAGTAGTGCCTAGTGCGCTTAACCCAATGACTCTGTTTTGTGATAATACTGGTGCCATTGCTCTAGCCAAGGAACCAAGATTTCACAAGAGGACCAGACACATAAAACGACGTTTCAATTCCATCCGCGATTATATCAAGGAGGACGACATAAATATTTGCAAAGTACACACGGATCTAAATGTTGCAGATCCGATGACTAAACCTCTTCCAAGGGCTAAACATGAACAACACCAGAACTGCATGGGTGTTCGATTCATTACAATGTAAATCACATAGTGATGTGAACTAGATTATTGACTCTAGTGCAAGTGGGAGACTGTTGGAAATATGCCCTAGAGGCAATAATAAATTGGTTATTATTATATTTCCTTGTTCATGATAATCGTTTATTATCCATGCTATAATTGTATTGATTGGAAACTCAAATACATGTGTGGGTACATAGACAACACTGTGTCCCTAGTAAGCCTCTAGTTGACTAGCTCGTTGATCAAAGATGGTTAAGGTTTCCTAGCCATAGACATGAGATGTCATTTGATAACAGGATCACATCATTAGGAGAATGATGTGATGGACAAGACCCAAACTGTAAACGTAGCATTTGATCGTGTCAGTTTATTGCTATTGTTTTCTGCATGTCAAGTATCTGTTCCTTTGACCATGAGATCATGCAACTCACTGACACCGAAGGAATACCTTGTGTGTATCAAACGTCGCAACGTAACTGGGTGACTATAAAGGTGCTCTACAGGTATCTCCGAGGGTGTCTGTTGGGTTGGCATGGATCAAGACTGGGATTTGTTACTCCGTGTGACGGAGAGGTATCTCAGGGCCCACTCGGTAATACAACATCACATTGAGCCTTGCAAGCAAAGTGACTAAAGAGTTAGCCACAGGATCTTGTATTACGGAACGAGTAAAGAGACTTGCCGGTAACGAGATTGAACTAGGTATAGTGATACCGACGATCGAATCTCGGGCAAGTAACATACCGAAGAACAAAGGGAACAGCATACGGGATTAACTGAATCCTTGACATAGAGGTTCGACCGATAAAGATCTTCGTAGAATATGTAGGAGCCAATATGGGCATCCAGGTCCCGCTATTGGTTATTGGCCGTAGAGGTGTCTCGGTCATGTCTACATAGTTCTCGAACCCGCAGGGTCTACACACTTAACGTTTGGTGACGATTAGTATAATTGAGTTATTATGTTGGTGACCGAAAGTTGTTCGGAGTCCCGGATAAGATCCCGGACATGACGAGGATCTCCGGAATAGTCCGGAGGTAAAGATTGATATATGTGATAATAGTGTTTTGATCTCCGGAAGAGTTCCGAAGTTCACCGGAAGGGGTTCCGGATGTTTACCGAAGTGTTCGGGTGCAGCAACACTTTATATGAGCCAAAGGGATAAATCCCACAAGGTATTGGAAAGTGCAAAAGTAGTTTTGCTGCCGCGTAAGCGGTACTACCGCTTGGTGAAGCGGTACTACCGCCGGAGCGGTACTACCGCTTGTGTGAAGCGGTACTACCGCCCAAGCGGTACTACCGCTTGTGTGAAGCGGTACTACCGCTTG
Source organism: Elymus sibiricus (assembly GCA_039707655.1). NCBI lineage: Eukaryota > Viridiplantae > Streptophyta > Magnoliopsida > Poales > Poaceae > Elymus > Elymus sibiricus. The sequence goes on along the minus strand of CM077668.1, from coordinate 259,340,437 downwards.
TGCGCGGTTGTGCACGATTCGGCAGGGTCCGAATTGGACTCTTTTCCTGCGGGCCAAACCGACCTTGTGCGGGCAAAACCGACCCGGAGGAGGCTTTTACTCCAAGTTTAGACCCCAAGGCTCAACATATAAATAGAGGGGCAGGGCTAGCACACGGGACACATCAGGATTTCCCAAGCCGTGTGCCGGCAACCCTAGCCCTCTAGTTCCTCCGTCATAATCTCCGTAGTGCTTGGCGAAGCCCTGCAGAGATCGTTCCTCACCACCATCACCACGCCGTCGTGCTGCTGGAACTCAACCACTACTTCACCATCGCTCGCTGGATCGAGGAGGTGAAGGCGTCATCAAGCCGTACGTGTGTTGAACGCGGAGGTGCCGTCCGTTCGGCACTAGATCGGAAGGATCGTGATTGGATCGCGGGACGCTCGGCGATTTGGATCGCGAAGACGTTCGACTACATCAACCGCGTTTATTAACGCTTCCGCTTAGCGATCTACAAGGGTATGTAGATTCACTCTCCCTCTCGTAGATGCTCATCACCATGGATAGATCTTGCGTGTGCGTAGGAAAATTTTTGTTTCCCATGCAACGTTCCCCAACAGTATGATGATTACTACTTTAGATGCAAGAATGATGCCCTTGGAGAGGTTGGCTTCTCCTCTTATCAGAAATGCACTGCAACTATTCGAATGCTTGCATACGAAATTCCCGGTGATCTTGTGGATGAGTATGTTCGCATGAGTGAGTCCACATGCCTTGCATCATTGTACAAGTTCTCCAAAGATGTGGTAGCAGTGTTTGACCCGGAGTACTTGAGAGAACCAAATGCTGCAGATACAACCCAATTGTTGGCAACCATTGAATCGAGAGGATTTCCGGAAATGCTTGGTAGCATAGATTGTATGCACTGGAAGTGAAAGAACTATCCATTTGCTTGGAAGGGGCAATATAAGGGGCATGTTAAAGCTTGCACAGTCATACTTAAAGCAGTGACATCACAAGATCTCTGGATTTGGAACTTTTTTTCGGCATTTCTGGTTCTCACGATGACTTCAACGTGCTTCAGCGGTCTCCGATGTTCGGAATGCTAGCAGAAGGCAACTTCCTAGAGGTCAACTTTGAGATCAATGGGCACGAATACAATAAGGGATATTACCTAGCTGATGGTATATATCGTCGGTGGTCAACTCTTGTGAACACATTCTCCAATCCGGTAGGAGAGAAGAGGGCTAGGTTTGCCCAAGAACAAGAGAGTGCTAGGAAGGATGTGGAACATGCTTTGGGTGTGCTCCAATCTCGATGGGGCTATCGTTCGGCACCCTGCTAGAACATGGAACACTAAGAAGATGTGATTGGGCAACTCACATTCAACTTTAAAATGATTAGGTTAAGCATATGAGGACTCACCTTGGCAACCAATAGATGCATCGTCTCTTTTTCTTTCAATGCTTTTGTGACAATTTAGATTTTATTTGGTTGTAAACTATGAGATTTTTATTTCATTGACTATTTATTAATGTGATGTAAAAACTATGTGATTTATTTGGTTGTAACTATGTGCAATGTTATGAAAGGCTAAAAAATTATGTAAATTTTGCCGCCTACTGGCCAGGCGGACCAAATGGATCGGCTGGTTGGCCGGACGTGGCCGGACGGCGCGTCTCCAAGACCGAAACGGACAAAAATAAAACGGATCAAATCCGCGTTCGTTTGGGTCGGTGCGTTGGAGTTGGCCTAATATGTTTTGCTTATTCCATAGTACTAATGGAGAGTAACATAATTTTTGTCCAAAAGGACCACCTGTCGAATCAAATTGACAAAAAGGACCACCTCCGAGACGAATTGCCAGAAAAGATCAACCGAGCTGTGGCGGTAGGCACGCCGGCCGACACGTAGCACCTGCTGCCACGCACGGAGGTGGCGGCCCCTGCAGCCACGAGACCAGGCGACACACACCGCATAACATGATTCGACGCCCACTCGCGAGCCGCGACGGGACGGGGCTGGGGGGAGCGGGCTATGAGATCGGATCGATGGGTTACAGGAGACAAGGGACACGATGATTTACCCAGGTTCGGGCCCTCTTTGAGGAGGTAAAACCCTACGTCCTGCTCTTGTTTATATTGTGGATGTATCAAGGTACATAGTTGATCTACCTCGAGATCGTAAGTTGTGGTCTAAACCTAGGGGGTATGATGAATGATTCATTATAATTGTGAGATTCGATGATCTATCGACTAGCCTAGCCTCGGCTTATATAATGTACCAGAGGCCTAGGATAACAAGAGTCCTAGTCAGCTACGTCGGTGGAGAGGAGTCCTTGTCTTGATCACCAAGTCTTGTGGAATCTTCCTCGTATATGTCATGGGCTGCCCGAAGTGGCCCATTAGTGAACCACCAAGGGGGTCCTCGGCCCGACCCACTGGTCGGGAGCTGACATGGTGAGTACCCCCTAGTCCAGGACACCGTCAGTTGGTGTGGCAATCTTTGCAAGGTGAAGGAGGTGACGGATTTTTCGGATTGGTTGGGCATGAAGTTTTTCATGTGCGCCAATTATGAGGAAGATCCACCCGTAGCTAGTTCACCGTACGACAAGCCTCTGGTATGCTTTAACCATCATGAATAGACATACTCTCGGTTTTTTGGTTGATTCTTTATTAACATTCTTGTTCTTGTTGTAGTCTCCTCCGCCTCTGTGCATGTACTATCATTGGATTAACACGGAGATGCTGGCTTCGGCAGTGACTGAGATTCGGGAAAGAAGTCGCCGTGCGTGGGATAGTTTCTACATGGAAGAACGACGTGAAAAGGCGGCAGCAGAGGAGAAAACAGAGCAAGAGAGAGAGAGAGAGAGTTAAAAGAATACTATGCAGAGCAAAAGGGTTACTTTTAGGATTTACTGAAAAAAATAGGGAAGAGGCTCGTCGCATGGAGGAGCAGGAACGGCAGCGAAAGGAGGCTCGTGAGGCGGAGAGACAGAGAAAGAAAGAAAGGGCTCGTGAGGCCAAGGCAGCAGAAGAAGCTGGCGATAGAAAAGGAAAATATCCACTCATGGCGTGGTGGCAGGGCCCACCACCGCGGCTCCGTTCCGTCGCGGCGCGGGCGCGGCCGATAATTCCTGTTACGCTCGACTGGCCGCCTCCCATCATGGCGGCAGGGGCTGCCACCTCATCCCATGGCGGCAGGCGCCACGTGTCGGCTGGTGTGCCTGCCGCCACGGCTGGGGTGGTCCTTTCTGCCAAATTGTTTTAGAGGTGGTCTTTTTCGTCAATTCAGTTGGGCAGGTGGTCCTTTTGGACAAAAAAATTAGAGTACCAGCCTAAAGCTAATTTTAACAGCGGCATGCCAGCGCTTCAGTCTCACGTCTGCGCAGCTGCCCATCCTCTCTCAGCAGAGACTCTCGCCTCTGCGACACCGTCCGTCCTCCTTGCTGTGCGTGGGTCCCGTGCCTTGCGCTTTCTTTCATCCTCCACCTTCGCTCGCTTCTTTTCTTTTTCTAGCAGCGCAACACTAGTATGCTAGGAGCGGCTAAATTTGCTGTTTTGACCCTTTTTGAAAAGTTAAGCAAGATTTGACCCTAGTCCCAATTTTTTTTGAGATCTGACCCTTTTCCTACCGCCGGGGAGGTTGGCGGTAGGTTAACGGCAGTCGCCGTTAGGTTTCGCTTTTTTGTCTGACGTGGCCTAATGGCCCTACCGCCAGAGATGCTGGCTGTGGGCTACCGCCGAATAGCTTGGCGGTAGGGTCCTGCGTGCCACACGGTTCTGTAACGGGAATTCGGAAAAAAATACGGTAGGTTTACACACCCTACCGCCATGGACTATGGCGGTAGGGTCCTGTTCCAGCTTCTGTACCCCGAAACCTGTCAAAATTTTACGGTAGGGTGTGTAACCCTACCGCCAGGGCCTATGGCGGTAGGGTACTGTCCCACTTAATATTTCTGCAGAACTTGATCATTTGAATTCCAAAAAATTATTGACACCAGCAAGATACTTTACAAATCAAAAAAATGATGATTTCACACATTATAACATGCATCACACATCGATGTAAATGATAGTTCACAGCTCAACATAGTAAATAGGTAGCAAATCGACAATACTAGTTCGACATAACCAACAGGTTCTCGTTCACAGCTCAACACAAATAGGAAATAGTTTAACTAGTGCAACATGACGATAGTAGTTCGACATGACATCATTACTTGGCCATCCTCCCCCTCTTGGCGGTACGCTCCTCGTTTCTCTTCGAGCGGGTTTCATCCGACTTCTTTGTGCGACGACGACGCTCTTTCTGAAACGGGGATGGACTCTTCCAATCCTTCTTCGGCAGTTTCCCCCTCTTTTCCTGGGTTGGCTGAGTGGGTGGAGGTCCGTCTTCATCGTCGTACTCCTCCTCATCACCTCCTTCGTCGTCACCTCCTTCCTCTTCTCCCTCTTCCTCCTCATCCTCTTCTTCCTGATCATCTTCTCCCTCGGCCTCCTCAACAATGCGAGACGACGAGGCGGCATGGCTAGAGGAACTTCCGTCGGCGTGGCTCGATGAAGCGAGGGCACGTGTCGACCCTCGAGGAGCATGCACGTCAACTGAGGCAGCGCACCCAAGCATGCCCGCTAGCTTGCGGCAACGGTTCATGATCTTCTGAAATAACAAATAAAGAAGAAAATGGCATGGATCAAGTTTCGGGTTACAAATAAATAAGAACATGGCATGGATTAAATTTGTGGTTGCTCGAATAGAAGGCTATGAGGCTCAAAGTTACCTTCAGCGCTTCCCTCAGCTTGCCGTCAAATTCCACGGTCCCGGGGTCATAACTTAGCGCATTCGAGCCATCAAAAATGTTTCTGTTCAGCTCCGAAGACTGCAAATGTAAAGATCATGAATAAGTTAGTGAGAATGACCATGTCAGCATCGTCCAACTGCTGGCTCGAAACAATTGAACAAAACTTACCACTCTGTTCATCAGGGGTGCATACTCCCTGAAATCACCTTCCATGTCTCTGAGGCTTTTCTTGTAGGCTTCATCCTCAGAGTCATCCTCCTCCAGTGATGCGATATCCGCGGCCATCCACTGTGGCCTCAGGCGCACACGGAATTTGATGCCATCGTCATACCAATTCATGTGGTTCTCGTACACATCCCAGTCAACCCCTTTCCTCTCCTCGTCTTTGCGGAACCTCCTCTCGTTCCACATTTTCACGTGCTGCTCGTGCTCTTTTCCCCAGTCCGATATCGACTGACAATGCTGCCTACTCTTCCTGCAGGGCATAAGAAACAATAAAACATAAAAGACCATAAGAACGTTAAACTGAATGAAAACATGGTAAAAGAGATGGCAACCCATACTAGTGAAGGTCGAAACCACCGGTGTCGTCCGGGCGTGCCGGTGGTGTGTGTTGCAATACACCAAATTGCGTGGCCACGCGCTGTGGTAGGTGCCACTCGACGGCGTACACGCATATCATTGGGACAATGCACCGGTAGACAATGTGGTCCCGAGAGCACATCTCATTCAGCTGGAAACCCTAGTCTCTATCGTGATACGACCACCAGTTAACCTACAGAAAGACTGGTAAGCAACCGTGAAAGTGGCTACATTAAAAAACTAGCTCGTTGGTATACCTGGTAAGCTGTCAGGTTGTCCAGCTCGTTGGTGAAGGCCTTGTAGATCGCATTGCCCTTGCCCGAGAAGACTTTAACCTTGTCCCAAGCGTACGCGACGGTCGAGTATCGAGCACTGTCGCCATCTGCGCCATACTCCGTCCATGGAGTCCGTCTCAGTTTCTCAGGACGACCCATCGGCAGCCGCTCCCAACTCCAAATCGAGAGGGCCCAGACAAATCCGCACATTCCGGACTTCTCTTCCGTCCTCTGCGTTGCCTCGTCCAGCTACAAACAACAATTGATGGTCAGATGACACAATTTAAAGCAGCACACACATACGTCCATAAACGAATATTGAGATATCTCTCTTACCGAACGGTATAGGTACGCGAGGCCTGTAGACCCCCAGCTGTACCCTGCATCCCAGTCTTTCAGGAAGTCGAGATACATCCATAGGGCAGTGTCCCCCGAGCAGTCTGGAAACACGACCTCTGTGAGAAGATACCACAAGTAGGCCCTCGCATATTGCTCCACGGTCCTCGCCTCGGCATCTTTCGGGCATACGGCCGATGGGTCCTGAGCCAGGGCAGTGGTACATCGGATGTTCGGTTATCCTTCGCGGGGGGCAGTCGCCGATGAGGGCGATAACCCTGTCCCGCCAGTTGGTCCTCTCCACGCGCCCAGTGAGAGGAAGGCCCTGGAGCGGTAGCGCCGTGATCATGGCGAAGTCCTCAAGGGACACCGTCATCTCACCACATGGGAGATGGAAAGAGTGCGTCTCGGGCCGCCAATGGTCCACCAAGGCTGTGAGAGCTGAGTGGACTAGCGTCGGCGGCACACGCTTGAACTGGAGCACGAAACCCAACAGCCCTGCTCTCCTGAAATACGGCTCGTAGCGGTGGTCGTACTGCATCTCAACGGCCTTCGTGTGACCCCTCATACGCAATGGCGGAAGCATCTGTCAAAGTGTACAGGAAAAAAGTTAGTAACTAACTTTTGCAAAGCCAAATTTTTGATGCAAGACCTTGATCATTGTTCTTACCACTCCATTCTCGATGTAACGGGCGCGATGACCATTATCGAATGCCGGGTCAAGCATCGTGTAATTAGTGCCGACCGCGGGACCAAGGGGGCCCTCCTAAAACAACAACATTTACTTATCAACATATAATCCACTAATATATAGTACTAACTACGGAAAATGAATTATATGTAAATGAATTATATGTAAATGAATCATATGCAAATGAATCATATTGAATCAAACTAAAAAAATCATATTGAAACAACTATCCATCATATCTATAATGAATCATAATTATTCATGCATCATATCATATTCAACAAATGTATCATATTCAACCATTCAACCAACATCAATCATATCATATTCAACAATTGCAAATAAATCTACAATAAAGGCATAATCACCATCATATCATATTCAACCATTCTACTAGATGCATATGAATCATTTATCCAACCTCAATCATATTCAAATGTATCATATTAGCCAAACATCATTGAACCATTCAAAAAAAATACCATAAACATGATCTAGGGTTCATCTTGAAACTAGTTAATACATAATGAACCCTAGTTCATTTTCAACCACATACATCATATTGAACCAAACTAAACAAACCCAGGATTAACAAAAAATTGTAACTACTAGATGAAATAGGGTTCATCTTGTGCCAAATAATGCGTCAAATCGAAAACGTTTCGACGAAAACTAATTGGAGGGATTGAGAGAGCTTACTTCTCTCGTAGTGGAGCCATCTCGATCCGCAAAAACGGTGGAGAAACGAAGGAGATTGGAGGGGGGAGTGGAGGGGATGAGAGAGGGAACATCCTCTCTGTTCTTGCGGGCAGCGGCAGAGGAGAAGAAGATGGGGCTGGGTTCGTGGGTGGGCCCCACGAGCCGGCCCCCGTAGGTTTATAACGGTTGAGCACCTACCGCCAGGGTCTTTGGCGATAGGGTTGCACAATCTAACGCCAGGGTCCTCGGCGGTAGGGTCGACGGCAGGGCTAAACGGCCGTTCACCAGTGCTGACGTGGATGCCAGCCCTATCGCCACAGGGCTCGGCGATAGGCAGTGCAGCCCTACCGCCGCGGCTATTGGCGATAGGAAAAAGGGTCAGATCTCGAATTTTTTGACACTAAGGTCAAATCTTGCTTAACTTTTGGTCAAAACACAAAATTTAGCCGCTAGGAGCAGCTCTCTCAGCAGCAGCTCTCTCAGCCCCACGCCTCTTCTCTTCGGCCTGACAGTCAACATAGCAGAGTCACAGACGGAAGAAGCGTGGAAGCCCCGCGCGGCTTTATCCAACAAATATACTACTCCGTAGCCCTGGTTCCCCCTCTGCCTCCTACGAGCTCCCCCAGCTAGCTCCCCACCACCACCCCCTATAGCCATTCATGGCCATCACCACCATGTGTCCGTCGCCACCCCACCTCCACTCCCCACCCAGTCCGCTTCCCCGCCCCCCATTAAACCGTCCGTGAGCTAGCTCGCGATCCCCTACCCACCACCGGGCGACGTGGTCCGTCTCCATCATTCTCGACCGTTGCTCCGTGTCCGCGTTTGCTCCGTGGAGAGGCGCTGCGGCCTGACCTGACGGCGGCCATGACAGGCATCGACCTCAACACCGTGGAGGAGGACGAGGAGGAGGAGCCGCCGAGGGCTACGGTGTGCCTGGAGCAGTGGCACGCGTGCGCCGGCCCCGTGGGGCCGCTGCCTCGGAAGGGCAGCGCCGTCGTGTACCTGCCGGAGGGCCACCTCGAGCACATCGGGGAAGCGGCGGGCGCCGTGGCCGCGGTGCCGCCCCACGTGTTCTGCCGAGTCGTCGATGTCAATCTCCAGGTGCGTGCGCGCGCGGCCTGGTGCTCCCGCTGTACGGTGTCCGCGCGACCACAATGTGTTCGAGGTATTAACTGAGAGAGCGTGCTCCCTGCAGGCGGACCCTGCGACGGACGAGGTGTACGCGCAAGTTTCCCTCGTGGTCAGGTACCAGCACCACTGATCTGAATATGCCAGTAATGGTAGTATCGGACATGGTCAATGTGAGCTGAACGATCGAAGGTCTGTGATGGTTGCAGGAAGCCAAGAGGCGGATGCGCCAAGGGGAGGGCGAGGAAGCTTGCGACGGTGACGGCGAGGACACCGATGCCGCGAAGCGCCGAGCGCGCATACCCCACATGTTCTGCAAGACGCTCACGGCTTCCGACACCAGCACGCACGGGGGCTTCTCCGTGCCGCGCCGTGCCGCTGAGGACTGCTTCCCGCCTCTGGTACATGGCGTTGGTGACGAAGTGATTTTGTCGCAAGGTGACTTGCTAGTAGTGACTTTTTTGCTTGGCGTCTGCAGGATTACAACCTGCAGAGGCCGTCTCAGGAGCTCGTGGCCAAGGATCTGCACGGCGCCGAGTGGAGGTTCCGACATATCTATCGAGGTACTGCAAGAGCGATTCACTGGCTTAACTTATAGCTCAGGTTCAGCGTATTTGTTAGGCTGGGGCCTGGGGATCCACGTATAGCTGTCCACCTGAGATATATAGAATGCTACGACATATCATGAGGTGTTATAGAGATGGCTTATTTAGATGTGTATAACCAAACAACAGCGAAGATTGTTGGTCATCTGCATTTCCGCATTTGCCTTCGTTCATGAGGTAATCTTTTGGTTATGGTCACTCCGAGAGGCATTCAGCAGCTGATTCTTTACTACTTCTGACTTCTGAGGAACATGACAACATGACATACCGTTACAGCCGTTGTTAATATGAAGACCAATGGGGTTTGAAGAAACCCTGAGAAAATCTGTGGTCCTGAGTGTCAACAGGTCTGCTCCCAACTGTTACAGGCCAGCCACGGAGGCACCTTTTAACCACTGGATGGAGTGCATTTGTCAATAAAAAGAAGCTTGTCTCTGGGGATGCAATGCTGTTCCTCCGGTAACGATTTATAACTCACTATGCCATTCATTGGAACTTACTCTAGCTTCCCTTCGGCAATGATTTCTTATTCTCGTCCAGAGGTGAAGATGGAGTGCTCCGATTGGGAGTGCGCCGAGCTGCTCAGCTAAAAAATGTATCTCCTTTTCCTGCACTTTTTAACCAGGACTCAAGTCTTAGTAGTCTCGGTAATGTTGCCCATGCTGTGGCTGTGAAAAGTATTTTTCACATCTACTACAATCCCAGGTACTTTGCTGATTGTTTTCATAACCATCTCAATTGCCTGTATTAATTAAGATCGTACAAGTCGCTTAAGGATGGGGATATTTGGGGTCAATGTTGCAGAAGGATGGGGATATCGATGAAGATGTGAACCATCGAATTAAAGCCGGATGGATGAAGTGGCGCCAAGCTTCTAGCATTCTCTGTGACAAGAGGGTGCCACAAAAGCTAAAAGGCAAGTTCTATAGGACGGCGGTTCGACCCGCAATGTTGTATGGCGCTGAGTGTTGGCTGACTAAAAGGCGACATGTGCAACAGTTAGGTGTGGCGGAGATGCGCATGTTGAGATGGATGTGTGGCCACACAAGGAAGGACCGAATCCGGAATGATGATATACGAGATAGAGTTGGGGTAGCGCCAATTGAAGAGAAGCTTGTCCACCATCGTCTGAGATGGTTTGGACATATTCAACGCAGGCCTCCAGAAGCCCCAGTACATAGCGGACGGCTAAAGCGTGCTGATATTGTCAAAAGAGGCCGGGGTAGACCGAACTTGACATGGGAAGAGTCCGTAAAGATAGACCTGAAGGATTGGAGCATCACCAAAGAACTAGCCATGGACAGGGGTGTGTGGAAGCTTGCTATCCATGTGCCAGAACCATGAGTTGGTCGCGAGATCTTATGGGTTTCACCTCTAGCCTACCCCAACTTGTTTGGGACTAAAGGCTTTGTTTGTTGTTGTTGTTGTTGTACAAGTCGCTTCCTCTCCTTCTCTCAACCATAATAAGAAAAGGTTGGACAATGCACAGTTATAGTGTTCTCCTAGAAAAAGTTAAACACGTCGGCAACCATAATAAGAAAAGGTTGGATGAATACACAGTTCTAGTGTTTTCCTTGAACAAGTTGTACATTTTGGCGACCATAATAAGAAAAGGTTGGGCGAATCAGTTATAGTGTTTACCGAAAAAGGCTTTCGCCCCGCTTTATATATAAAGCAAACCACCAAAGCCATAAGATCCAACAAAGGTTCACACTGTACACACACACACAAAGGTAGCACAGACAAGTGCAAGGGGGTTCTGCTGATGGCACAGCTCAACAAGCCCTATATAAAGCAAAAAACAAGGAAGCACAGGCCACCAAGTGGCTAATCCGGCTCGGGCGGTGGAGGAGGGAGCGGCGGCGCCAGGCGGAGAGCCATCGCACGAAGATCGGTGATGAGGATGTCGATGGCGTCTCGGTCCTGAGTGTCGGTGTCAAAACCGGCAGATCTCGGGTAGGGGGCCCGAGCTGTGAGATCGGATCGATGGTTAACAGGAGACGAGGGACACAAAGATTTACCCAGGTTCGGGCCCTCTCTAAGGAGGTAATACCCTACGTCTTGCTCTTGTTTGTATTATGGATGTATCAAGGTACAGAGTTGATCTACCTCGAGATCGTAAGATGTGGTCTAAACCTAGGGGTATGATGAACGAATGTTGCCTCTACGGTCTAAACCCTCTGGTTTATATAGGCACCAGGGGTATCTAGGGTTACACACGATCGGTTACAATTAAGAGAATACATGCCAAATCTCGTATCCTTGGGGTACACGCCAAGTCTTCGGGAGGCCTGACACGTCGGTTCTTCAAGTTGGAAACCTCCGGAGTCCCTGTCCTTTAACGAGCCCTGAGTTCAGCCCATGGACTAATCACCTAGGCTAGGACCCCCTAGTCCAGGACACCGTCACCGAGGGCGGCTAAGCGGCCGCCATAGCTGCATATAACCACACATTTTGAAAACCGCGTCAGTAGCACGTCGAAGAGGCACTCGCTGGATCACAAGTTTATTGCGGACTGTCCAAAGCGTCCAGGCAAGAACCCCAATACCCAGCCACCTAATGTGGCGGAGCGGAAGCGGAGAGGCGAGGATTTCCGCGAATAGGTCGGGGAAGTTAGTGTTGCACCAACGTCCGCCGGCCACCTTCCGGAAGCAACTCCAAAGGAATTGCGCAGATACACAGGTGAAGAAGATGTGGTTTGAGTCCTCCGCCGTCGCACATAGGGGGCACATCCCATCACCAGGTCCATTCCTCTTGAGTACCTCCACCCCTGAAGGTACCCGGCCTCGGATCCACTGCCACAGGAATATCCTAATCTTCAGAGGGAGTCTAATTGCCCAAATTGCAGCGAGGGGTTCAGGGCCAGGAGCAGTGGCCTGGTACAGAGATTTTGTAGAGAATCGGCCTGAAGACTCCAGGTGCCAGGAGATGCGATCACCCGCCTGATCCACATCAGGCTCCTGGAGAGCGATACACTTGAGGAGCTCGTGCTAGGTGGCAAGTTCCGGAGGCCCAAATGGCCGCCGGAACGCGAGGCGCCCTAAGTCAATAAGGGCCACCTCGACAGAGATCCTAGGCTCCACCGCGATGGAGAACAAGTCCGGGAATCGAGTAGCGAATGGGAGATCCCCAACCCATCTGTCGAACCAGAACAGGGTCGAGGCACCAGATCCCACCGAGATGGAGGTCCCGATGCGAAGAACCGGAAGCAACTGGATGACAGATTGCCAGAACTGTGATCCGCCGACCGTTGACAGAAAGCGAGCGGTTGGCCTCGGAGGTATTTGCTTCGAATGATGTCAAGACAAAGTCCGCCCTCCCCATTTGCAATCCGCCACAATCAGCGAGTCAGCAGGGCAATGTCATGCGTTTGGAAGACATGATCCCGAGCCCGCCCTGGTCACGTGATTTGCAAATCTCGGGCCAGCGAACCATATGGTATTTCTGCTTATCACCCTCCCCGGCCCAGAAGAATCTCGCCTGATACTTGGCGATCTCATGATGAAGGGTCTCATGGAGGCTGTAGAAGCTCATGATGAATAGGAGCAGGGTGGACAGTGAGGAGTTGATGAGGATTGTCCGAGCCGCCTTGGACAGCCATCTACCCTGCCAAGGCTCGATACGGTGTTGGAGCTTGGTCACCGTCGGCCGTAAATCCGCCATAGAAAGCCGAGAGTCACTAATGGGTATCCCCAGGTAGGTCGTGGGGAAGGAACCTGACTAACAATTAAGCCGGTCAGCGATACTCTGGCGTTCGGCTGGGGAGTAGCCCATCACCATCACTTCGCTCTTGTCGAAGTTGATTTTGAGACCCGACATCTGCTGAAAGCTGAGGAGGAATTTCAGATTTGAGATATCGGCCGTGGAGCCTTCCACCATGATGATGGTGTCGTCTGCATACTGTAGGAGGGAGACCCCACCCCCTCCCACAAGGTGCGGAACTACGCCGCGGATATGACCCGCGGCCTTGGCCTTGTCTAGGATGGTAGCGAGAGCGTCGACCACCATGTTGAACAAAAAGGGGGAGAAGGGGTTGCCTTGCCTAACCCCACAAAGGGTGGGGAAGAAGGGCCCGATTTCGCCGCTAATGTTAACCGCGGTACGCCCACAGGACACCATCTGCATAACAAGGGTGACCCAGTGATCATTGAAACCCTTTCGGAGTAAAACTTCCCGAAGGAAGGACCAGCCAACCATGTCATAGGCTTTATGGAAAGCAATCTTCAGGAAGACTGCCTTCTGATGTTTGGCGCGGAGCTTATGAAGGACTTCATGGAAGACTAGAACCCCATCGAGAATATATCGGCCTTCAAAGGCCGACTGATTGGGGTGGGTGATGTGATCAGCTAACGAGGTCACCCTATTGGCGTACCCCTTCGCCAGAATGCGGAAAATCACATTAATCATCGTGATCGGGCGAAACTGGCGGATGTCCGAGGCCCCAGGCACCTTGGGGATGAGAGTGATGATCCCGTAGTTAAGTCGGGAGAGGTCAATGGATCCCACATAGAACTCCTCGAAGAGAGCCATCACCTCAGGCTTGATGACATTCCAGAAAGTCTGGAAGAACTTAACCGGAAGGCCATCAGGGCCCGGGGCGGACGCCGGGTTCATGCCTTTAATGGCCAGCCAGACTGTTGGGGATGTTCCCCACGGTTGAGACCCGGCATGAGTGTGACCCGGCCCTAAGCCTTGAGGCTCTGTGAGTCATCTCATTACCGGGTCATGAGGAAGACGATCGAAGACAGGCCTGAAGCCCAGAACGAGACCTGGCAGATGGCCGGCTCTCACGGACCCTGTGGGCCGACTCATGGAGAGGCCCAGGAGGAGGTTTTCTTGGAGAACGAGACTAGTAAGAGTTAGATTATGATACGGGTTAAGAGTACGACCCGAAATCTTCTGTAAACCTAGGGGTTCAGCCTATTATATAAAGGGGAGCTCCTAGGACCGAAAGACTAAGTTGCAATCTCTCGAGAGCTAGGTTAGCGAATCCGCACCCTTGTAATCGAGATCCAGAGCAATATCAATCGAGCAGGAGTAGGCTTTTACCTCTGCTGCGAGGGGCCGAACCTGGGTAAACCCGTGTCTCTCTTTTCCGTTCAACCCCGTTCAAGCTTCCACGTAACTGCGATGGCCTCACGATTAAGTCCTTTCACGAGGACATCTGCCGTGACAAAACCTCGACAGTTGGCGCTCACCGTGGGGCCAGCGCACGGTGGAGTTGAGTTCTTGGCGGGAGCTCCTTCAGGAATCGAGGGATACGCGATCGGTCAGATGACCAAGAGTCGCCGTGGCAAGCTCTACATCGACGATTCTGGCTGGGGCCCTGAGGCCAACTCAATCGAGTACGGGTACCGGGTCCCCTTCGGCAAGATCCATGTCTTCATCGGCGTCATTGGCGAGTCGGTCGCCGGGTTGGACGTCATCACCAACACTGAGTCAGCCCGTCGCGCCAGACCCGGCCCGCCGAGAGCAGGCCGGAGGCATGCTTTTGTGGGCTTCACCCAGGGGGTGGCCTTGTCAGAAAATTCTATATCTGGTGATGACACGCTCGTCTACTCTGATGGCGAGTCGTCAATGGGGGAGACTGAATCAATCCGTCCCCTGTTTAATGGCAAGTTGGGAGGTTAGTCCGATGATGAAGTTTTTCCGGAGTCCCACGAGCCGGCTCGTTTTGCTGCAGTCTACATGGCTGGAACCCAGAATCAGCCCCGTGACCCGGCTGATCCCGCGTCAGGTCAAAACCTGGATCCCGCCGGGTCAGCTGCTGCCGGCTCTCAGAAGACCGGGGCGCAGGCATTATCTGAGATGATGGCTACTCTTGGAGCTCTTTTGGCGGAACCAGTAACTACAGAGAACGCTGAAGCGCGCAACGCGGAGATCGCGAAGTGCCGTGAGCAGTTAGCCAAGATCCAGGAGAATATCAATGCAGAAAACACATGTATGGCGGAAATCCAGGCCCATATCCTTAGCGAGACTAAACGCTTGGAGGCGGAGGCCACACATCTTAATTTTTGTCAGAACGAGTCAGAGGTGATACATCAGAGGAGGCACCAGAGCCGGCTCCCAGCGGCCATTGAGCCAACCCAACTGTTCAGCTCGCCGCACAACTTGCTCGCTCCAGCAAACCGGGGAATCGGTGCTGGATCCCCAGGCGTAATTCCAGTCATACCCCAGTTGACTCAGAACGTGCCCCCTAGCACAGCGCAGCAGCAACAGCTGCCGGTTCGGCAGCAGCAGCAGCAGCCGTCGGTCCAACAGCAGCAACAGCGGCCGGCTCAGCAGTTGCTACCTCATTATTTCCAGACACCGGTCGGGCACTATTCTAACCCGGTTAACAATGTGTTGGCGGCGACTCACAACTTAGCAGCAATCCCGATTGAGGGGAACAGTCCGATTGAGATTGAGGCCAGGAACGCTATTGAGATGCTGAAAACAGCGGTGACACAACAAGCGCACTACTCTCATAGTCAGCACCGGCTTCACTCTACCCCACATCCAAGCCGCAGTAGGAGCCGACATGCCGAGTCACCAGAAGTTTCCAGTAGTGCGCAGCGCAGAAGGGCTCAGCAGCTGCCTCTAAATCAGCCACAGCCTGAAATCCTAGACGCGCAGGCGATCGTTGATGCTGCTCGTACTTTACGGAGGTTAGAGGCAGGAAACACAGGCGCGGTATATGAACAGCCTATCGTGCAACCCCCGCCCGCCTCAACCCAGCCAGCTGTCCGCACCAGTGGCATAACAGGCCGGACTATCGGAACTCCATGTTTAGTCCCGGCGTTACGAGACGCACGTATGCCCCCGGATTTCAAGGGTCCTCGTAAGGTTCCTAATTATACAGCCGACTTGAAGCCAGCTGAGTGGATCGAAAGTTATGATCTAGCTATGGATATGATGGAAGCCAGTGATGCTGTCTGTGCTCGATATTTACCTCTAATGTTGGAGGGTCCAGCGCGCACTTGGTTGAAAAATCTGCCCGCAAATTCCATTAACACCTGGCAAGAGTTGAAGGAGCGCTTCATCAAGAATTTCAGGGGACTTGCAAGCGTCCAACTACAATCGTTGATCTCGAGCACTGTGTTCAGCGTGATGATGAGTCGGCACATCATTGGTCTCGCCGGATTGCAGAAGTAATCCATTCTTCGGATAGCATCACTGCTCAGCAGGCTGTCCTTGTCCTGGAAAGAAATTGTAAATTCCAGCCGTTGGTTCAGAAGTTGGGGCGTCTCAAGAGGAAGGTCAAAGACATGGGTGATCTCATGGATGTTTTAACTCGGTATGCTGAGTCTGATAGTACAAAGTATCCAACCTCTGATGACGAGAAATCTGGCAAGGGCAAGAAAAACGGCGGCAAGGGTCAACAGCAGAATAATGGCAGTGGAAACAACAATAACAATCACAAGTGTAAGAATCACGAGGGAGGTTCTTATCTCGTTGCAAACACCAACACTGGCCCTAAAAATCAGCGCCAGAACAATGGCTCCAGGAAGCCCTTTTTTGGTAATCGCCCTCGTAGTTACGAGGAGGCTCTCAAGGGTCCGTGTTCAAAACATAGTTTTGATGGTAAGCCGGCCAACCATTCGTGGGAAAATTGTTTTATCATGCAGGAATATTCCAAGCGAATCTTTCGAAATCATCACAATGGTGGCGGTAATGGTGGACATCATGGCAATCCTGGACCCGGCAACTCCGGGGCCGGCTTCCAGGGAGCCGGCTCACAGGGACATTTTGCAGGCCCCGGGTTCCAAGGTAACAACGGTCAAAGTTCCGGGTTTCAGGGGGCTAGTAATGGTGGAGGCAACAATCAGCGCAGCAACCAAGGAAATCAGAATCAGGGAGGTCAGTCCGGATTTCAGAGCAATCCTAAGCAGTTGAATAGTGGACAGTATCACGTTTTCATCACTAGTACATGTAAGCGTGACCGCAAGCTTCAGAGGCGAGCTGTCAATACAGTCGAGCCGGCAGTCCCTTATTTCCTCAACTGGTCAGAGCAACCAGTGACTTGGAGTCGGGAAGATCACCCTCCACGGATTGATAATCCAGGGGGTCTTGCTTTGGTGGTCGCTCCACAAGTCGGCGGCTACACCTTAACAAAGGTACTCATGGATGATGGGAGCAGCATCAATATCCTCTATTATGATACTTTCAGACGGATGAACTTGTCAGAGAAGCAGCTCACCCCTTCTACTACAGTCTTTCATGGCATTGTCCCTGGCAAGTCGGCTTACCCTATTGGCAGGATTTCTCTGGAAGTTGCTTTTGGCACTGAATTTAACTATCGCTCGGAGTTCTTGTCGTTTGAGGTGGTCAAGCTTAAGAGCCCATATCATGCTCTCTTCGGGAGGCCGGCTTATGCGCGGTTCATGGCATGTCTATGTTATGTTTATCTGAAGCTGAAGATGCCTGGACTAGGGGGCACTATCACTGTCAATGGTAATAGGAAAGTCGCCCTCGAGTGCGAGGAGGGAGATGCCGCTTATGCTGGGACGGCTTGTGTGGCCGAGGAATTAAAATTCTACAAGGCCAATGTTGACCCGGCTGATACGACTTCTCTGAAGAAACCGACCACAGAGTCTGATCCTTTGCTCAAGTTCAAGTCGGCAAGAGGCACCAAGCAAGTTGATTTTACCCCCGGTAATTCTTCGGAGCAGTTCACCATTGGGGCGAATATGGATCCCAAATAGGAAAGCGCGCTCATCGAGTTCACCCGTGAGAATCGGGACATCTTTGCATGGAAACCTTCTGACATGCCGGGTGTACCGAGAGAACTCGCTGAGCACTCCCTTAATGTGGATCCTAAGTTTAAGCCGGTACGACAGTATCTCCGTCGTTTTAACGAGGAGAGGCGCAAGGCCATTGGAGAAGAAGTGGCCTGGCTCCTAGCTGCCGGGTTCATTGTTGAAGTATTTCATCCGAAGTGGTTGGCAAACTCAGTTCTTGTTCTGAAGAAAAACGGGACTTGGCGGATGTGTGTTGATTACACAGACTTGAATAAGGCCTGTCCTAGTGATCTTTTTGCTCTGCCCCGTATTGACCAGATCATTGATGCTACGGCTGGTTGCGAGTGTTTGTATTTTCTGGATGCTTAATCCGGTTATCATCAGATCAAAATGAAGGAGGACCAGGAAAATACAGCTTTTATCACGCCCTTCGGAGCTTTCTGTTATACGTCGATGCCGTTCGGTCTGAAGTGTGCACAGGTGACTTATCAGCGCTGTGTCCAGAATTGTTTTCACAAACAGATCGGGCGTAACGTTCATGCTTATGTTGATGATATTGTGGTCAAATCTTGGAAGAAGGAAACTTTGTTGGATGATCTGAAGGAGACATTTGACAACCTACGAGTTTACCAGATGAAGCTCAACCCGGCCAAGTGTGTCTTCGGTGTTCCGGCTGGGAAGTTGCTTGGTTTCCTCGTCTCTGAACGTGGCATTGAGGCTAACCCGGAAAAAATTAAACCTATTACAACTCTGAAGAAGCCGGCCAATATCAACGCTGTCCAGAAATTGACAGGCTGTGTTGCGACCTTGAGCCGGTTTATTAGCCGGCTTGGTGAGAAAGCAATTCCTCTGTACCAGCTTCTGAAGAAAACAGATAACTTTGTCTGGAATGATGCTACTGATAAAGCTTTTGAGTCCCTCAAAAAGCAGTTATCTGAGCCGCCAATCCTTGCTGCTCCCCAGGACAAGGAGCATATATCGCCGCTAACAACAGGGCTGTCAGCATTGCCGTTGTGGTCGAGCGCAAGGAAGAAGGCAAGGAATACCCAGTCCAGCGACCGGTGTACTATGTCAGCGAGGTTCTAACAGAGTCCAAGCAACGGTACTCGCATTGGCAAAAGTTGGTTTATGGTGTGTTCATGGCGAGTCGCAAATTGAAGCACTATTTTCATGAGCACCCAATTACTGTTGTCAGTTCCGCACCTCTTGGGGATATAATCTAGAACAGGGAGGCGACAGGCCGGGTTGCCAAGTGGGCCATTGAGCTTAGCTCACATCATCTCAAATATGTGCCACGGACTGCCATCAAATCTCAGGCTTTGGTGGACTTCATCAATGACTGGACTGAGTTGCAGGCTCCGGAGGAGAAGCCGGATACCACATACTGGTCAATACACTTTGATGGCTCCAGGCAATTGGAGGGCTCGGGGGCTGGAGTTGTGATAACTTCCCCGCGAGGTGATAAGTTTTGTTATGTTTTGAGGCTTATGTTTCCTTGTACTAACAATGCAGCAGAATATGAGGCCTTGCTTCATGGTCTCCGTATGGCTAAGGAGATGAACTTAAGCCGGGTCAGATCTTTGGGCGACTCAGATTTGGTGGCTCAACAGGTCTCTGGCACTTGGGATTCTAAGGACCCCCTCATGGCGGCTTACACGCGCGCTGTCAGTAATATCGTTGGACACTTTAAGGGATACCAGGTTGATCATATTGATCGCCGGCTTAACGAGGCAGCAGATGCACTGTCTCGCTTGGGGTCTCAACGCAAGCCTGTTCCACCCAATGTTTTCCTGGATGTTCTGCACAACCCGTCAGTCAAATTGCCGACGGAGGAGGACATTACCATTCCCGATCCAGAAGCAGCATTGGTGGCTGCTATTCATGCTACACCAGATTGGACAATACCTTACCTGGCGTATCTTAGCCGTGGCGAGCTCCCAGCGGAGGAAATCATCGCTCGGCAGATTATCAGGAGGTTCAAATCCATGACCATAGTCAATGGCGAGTTACACAGACGAAGTGTCATAGGCATTTTTTAACGTTGTGTTTCTCCTGAAGAGGGCCATACAATTCTTAATGAGATCCACTCTGGCGATTGTGGACATCATGCCGGCTCAAAATCATTGGTCGCGAAAGCTTTTCGGCATGGTTTTTACTGGCTTACAGCTCATGCAGATGCAGAGGATATTGTTCGCAAGTGTGACGGATGCCAGAAGTTTGCTCGCCAAGCTCATGTGCCGGCTCAAGAATTGCGGATGATCCCAATCACTTGGCCTTTTGCAGTCTGGGGGCTTGATATGGTCGGACCTTTCAAGAGGTCCAAGAATAAGCATACTCACTTGTTGGTTGCAGTTGATAAATTCACCAGGTGGGTTGAGGCAGAACCAGTCAGTCGTTGTGATGCTGCTACGGCTGTCAAGTTCTTAAAAAAGTTGATCTACCGTTTCGGCTATCCACATAGTATCATCACTGACCATGGAACCAATCTTTTCAAAGGAGTCATGAAGCAGTTCTGTCAACAGGAGCATATTCGACTTGACTTTGACATCTGTCGCACATCCTCAGTCCAATGGACAGGCGGAACGAGCTAATCAGGAATTGTTGCGTGGCATTAAGCCCAGGCTCATGGTGCCTCTAGAACGCACCCGTGGATGCTGGGAAGAGGAGTTGCCTGCAGTACTTTGGAGCATACGGACTACTCCCAACAGGTCAACAGGCTATACGCCGTTTTTCCTGGTCTATGGTGCAGAAGCAGTGCTTCCAAGTGATATCCGTCACGACTCTCCCAGAGTTACAGCTTATGTGGAGGCTGATAATGAGCAAGCTCGCCAAGATGCTCTTGATGCTCTGGAAGAAGAACGCGAACTTGCCGCATCCAGATCTGCGATATATCAACAAGGCCTACGTCGTTATCACAACCGTAGAGTTCGAAGCCGTACCTTTCAGAAAGGTGACTTAGTGCTTTGTTTGATACAAGACCAGACATGCATGCATAAGCTCTCGCCTCTTTGGGAAGGACCCTTCATCATCAGCAAGAATCTCAACAATGGGTCATATTACCTTGTTGACATACGTGAAGCAAATAAGTCACGTACCTCTGAGGAGGAGGGCAGCCGACCCTGGAATATTGCACATCTTCGGCCCTATTATACTTAAAAGTCACAGACTTGAGAGTACCTTATGTACATACCTTCATCATGTGTATATATATATATGATCAATGAAATAAAGCCGGCATCTCTGGATAAGAGAGTTTGTCGTTTCGCCTCAAAAATTGTGTGTTGAGTCTTTATTCTTTTGATCATTGGTTACTTGGGGGCTTCCAACTCATCGAGTTTAGCTATTAACATCCCTCTTAACCCGGCATATGCCATTATATACTTGGTTATACCTGCCTGTTAGCAAGATGCTACTCACAAAAGGTGACCCGGTTGAACGCTTGACGAGTCAATCACAAAGGTGACCCTGAACTCATCAAAGTTAAAACACTGGTTAAGTCACGTGAGAGCCGGCTTTCAGAGAGTTAGGACAAACCAAAAGAGGCCAAAAAGCCTGCTTCACAGAAGCATTCGAGCCTCGAAAGCCGGTCTTTATGTCGTGCCTCGAAAGCCGGTTTTTTATCTTTATAGTTTGCGTTATATATGCTTCCTGTGTTATATACTTTGTATTTACATTACAATTATTTATGCATATTATCCCTTATTGCAGCAAACGACCTTATTCTTAGCAAGACCGGGTCTCCACATTTGTGATATTGCCATAACGGCAGTATGATTTGCCGGGTTGCACTGCAACCACAGTTTCTGCTAAGTCATCAACCACCAAAGGTGCTTGAGGTAATACAGCAAGTCGCCATAGTGGCCGGGTTTCAGAACTCGTCCCAGATGTGTGTTACTACAAAACGGCGGGTTGCACTACAATCGCAGTTGCCGGATTGGCCTAAAACAGCCGGGTTGTCTAACTATTCCTTAAATGCAAAACTCGTACTTGGCTTTTCAGCACAAAAGAGGCTTCTTGTCATTCACTGAAATAACCAAGTTTTACAGCAAAAGTAATAAGTGCGTGATGGCACCAACAGCGGCAGATGAAGTTTTATCGCTAAGCTATTACAGAGCCACATTTGGGCATGTTTTCATCCACGATTTTTAAGGAGTTTTCGGCTGTGAACCGGCAGCGCGGCCTTCCAGGTCGACGTTTGCGCCAGAAGATGATGCGTCAACATGTGCCGGCTCTTCACAGTCTTCAGGGCCCGCCACCTCTGCTTCTTGCGTCGGGGGGTCGTCTGCCAACCACTGAATGGATTGCAAAGCTTCAAAGACTGAGTCTTCCTTCATCACAGTTGCAGCGTTGATATCAGGGGCGAAATTTTGCTTACGACGAGGAGGAATAAGTTCCACAGGCTTTGGTTTGGGCGGACTGATACGTTTGCCGGCTTCTGAATAGCCGGCTTGGAACTTGGAAGTCCAGTTCCTCCGCAATTTTTGTCGCCGCCACCCGGGTCTCCTTGACACATCGAAGATAATCTTGGTTTGTGAAAGGAGTGCTATCTGCGTAGAACTCCGGAAACCCTTCTTCGAGTGAAGCCGGCTCCATTTCCGGCAGGTAGGCCTTGGCGCGTGCAAGTGAGTACATGGCCCCCTGACGACAAGCCGCCCTTTTCAGCTCTTTGATCCACTCAGGCACAGTGGATAGCTCCTTAAGCATGTCCATATATAATGAGGTGGTGCTTTTGTATTTTTGACTGCCATTACACAATAAGCACCACCTACATATAGCTGTTCCAGGAATTTGTAGACAGCTTTTAACTTCACAAGCGGAAGTTCTACAACGTTGTGATTCTTCTTGCCTGGTGACATGCATAGTATAAGTCAGTAAGGTTACAGCAACCAACTCGGCAACATTGGACGACTTACGAGATGCATAATAAGATATACTTACCAAAGATGGCTTTGCACATATCAGTAATGTGACTCTTGAAAGTTTGCAATTCTTGGGTCACTGGCTCGAGTTCGACTCAGCCACTTCAGCACGCTTCACAGCACGCTTCAGCAAGGCGGCTCTTTCTTCATCAAAAGCCTTCTTGGTTTTCTCCAAGGTATCGGTGCACTTCATCAAAGATTCTTCAAAGTCGGCAGACAATTTTTCTGCCGACTCACGCAGTTCCTTTTCAGTGGCAACCTCTTCTTTTAAGCCGGCAATCTGCGACTCGGAATTTTTCAGCATATCCTGCGAAAAAGTATAAAATAAATTATAATGAAGTCCCAAGTCGCCGCCGGCGGTTGACCCGGCACTTGGGGGCTACAGAATATTTGCTTTTATCTATCAAGATTCATAAAGTATTGAAGTCCCGAGTTGCCGCAAGCGCACAACCCGGCACTTGGGGGCTACATCGTGCAACTTCAAGTTATGGCCAATTCAGAAGTCCCATGTCGCTGCCAGCATGCAACACGACACTTGGGGGCTAATGTATGTCATTTTTTACAGTTCAAAGACCCGGCCCATCACATAATTATGAGCCGGCCCTTGGGGTCTACCAGCTGCTCTAAGGTAAAATCCTGCAAGTATATGAAGACCCAGCCCACTATTACATAGTGACCCGGCTCTTGGGGGCTACAATATGACTGCAGTTATATTTACAATACAAGGCAGGTCAGGGTTGTTAAAACTTGGAGTGGCTCAGAATTCAGTTCAAGCAAATCTTAAGCAAATTACTAAATTATATTTCCCTCAGATTTGGAGGCTACATGTATGCAAATAAATGGGGAAGTAGTCAAAATTACCTCATACTTCCTTCTTAAGCTATTAAATATAGCTGCTTCAGTTTCCCGGCTCTCAGACAGCCGGGTTAAAAAAGTTTGGTGTAATGCATCCACATCTTGATCCTCAAAAGGTTGGAACTCAAGACTGGCCTTGCCCTTGTTTTTTACGGGCGACTCATCTTTTGCTAAAATCTTGGCTACAGCAGTTGAAGTCTCTGGAGGAACATTGTGGGTTTCAGCGGTGACAACCACGTCATCCTGGGCCTTGTCTGTTGGCTGCTCTGCTATAGAAGTTTCTTTTTCTTCCGCAGCAGGAGTGGAGGCACGAACAGGGCTTGGCGGGTTGTCTTGGAGTGGCGGCTCGTCTTGGCCCGCCTGATTGTCCTGAGGCTCAGTATTCTCCATAACATCAGATGGGTTTCTTTCAGTATCTGCTATAGGAGCAGAAGATTCGCCAGCTTTCTTTTTTATCACGACCTTGGCATTGCATTAAGGAAGGATATAAACAGCTCAACGGGGGCAACAAAATGTGATTAATAATAGAAGGTAAAATATTTCATACTCTTTACCCTTTGTTGATGGTGTAAGCCGGCAGTTGGGTGGCGCTAGATTCATCAGATGAAGGTGAAGTCAAATAAGCTGAATCATCCCGCGGCATTGGTTGTTTAAATAAGCCGGCTTGTGGGTGACTCGCCGTAGGACTTGTCGGAACGTCAAGACGAGGTCGGCGAGATCTATCATGAGATAATCCCTCTGACAACTCGCCTGAACTGCTCCGGGTCTTCCTCTTCAGATTTGCAGTGTGCTGCATTTTCTTCAAAGATAAATGACGATCCAAGTGAGCAGATGGATGAGAAAAATGGAACTTTGCAGACCGCAACCTGGATTTTTCTTTGACCAAATGTTTCTGAATCTGAGTCTGAAGAAATCAAGGTTACCTCTGCAGCGCCGGCTCTACTTGTTTCGGTCTGATCCTGAGACAAATCGGCGTCAGCAAATTCGATAAAAAGGCGGCCAAGAGAGTCAAGTTCTACCTCATGCTCTTCATCCTCGTCTTCTTTTTCCTCGTTCCGATCTTGTGGAGGAGTCGCGGTTTCCAGTCCTGCTTGCCACCATTCAGAGCCCTCCTAAAACAAGGAGCCGACTTGTCAGTTAATGAAAGAATAATTGCTTAGTATAAAGGTAAAAGAGGGCGACTTACAGCTGGAGCCGGGTTGCCAGCATAAAAGGGGGCGAGGCCAACAAGGGCGATTTTCTCTTTCTTCTCACCAAGAAGTTTCTTGGTGGTTTTGATTAATTCTGTCTTAGACAAATTGTGCTTGCTGAAGCGCAAGTCGTCATCTATCTCACCGGTGTATGTGTGCATAAGCCGGCTTCTCAAACTGAGTGGTTGGACTCTCCATTCCATCCATGTCCGGGTTAGATCAACTCCGGACAGCCCGTTGGCTATAAGGGCGCTGATCTTTGCATAGATGGGCTGGAATGCCTCTCTTTCCTCAGTTGAAGCGTAAGCATCAAAGTGAATTGAAGTTGGCAGACGATCTGATCTGTAACCCGACAGCTGGTGTTCCTGATCTGGGGAGGTATCTTTGCAGTAAAACCAAGTTTTATGCCAGTTCTTGGGATGACTCGCCAGTGCCATTTCAGGAAAATAAGAATTTCTTCTCCGTTGTATGGTGACCCCGCCACATTCCAAGCTTGAGCCATTCTTGCACTCTGTTTGACGATTGCAGTAGAAAAATTCTTGGAATAGGGCGACTGTGGGTTCAATCTGGAGGTATACTTAGCAAAAGGTTTGGAAATTGCTCAGATTGAGGACCGAGTTGGGTCCAAGGTCCTGAGGCCTGATGCCAAAGTGGTGCAGAATGTCACGGAAAAACTTGGAACCCGGTGGGCGAAAGCCCCTGTCTAAATGATCTCCAAAGACCACAACCTCATTTGGACCAGGAGCTGGCCGGGTCTCCTCTTCAGGAGCACGCCAATTGATCTGATCTTTCGCAGGAAGCAACCCGGTGGTTGCCAGATCTTCAAGCATCTGATTAGACATACATGACTTGGACCAGTTGGCGGCTTTGCTTACTTTGGGAGCCATGGATTAATGGCAAAAGTTCAACTACGGAAATAAGAGAAATGGGTTACAAGTCGGTTTTAATCCGGGTTACAAATACGGAGTGGATATAAGCATGGTTAAGAGCTGGAAAAACATTGTTGAAAGGGTGCTAGCCAGGGAGTCCAAGCAATGTTGCCGGGTCAAAATAATTATGATAATGGCAACTACGGACTAAAGATGACCCGGTTAAATAATTAAAAGGATAACTTGTTTCCGCTGCTAAGAGTAGAATTGCCGGGTCTGGAACTTTACAACAGCGGTGGTTTGCGACTTAAGAGCCGGCAAATTGGCATGGATATGACTTGAAATAATTTTACTACAATGGAGACCCAGGAAGGGCTAGGAGGCAGAATCCGGGTCAAAGTATCCAAAACTAGTACTGTTCAGATTCAATTGTGAGAAAGATCTACAAAATAGCTATAAAAGAAAAATAAAAAGACCTAGCTACGACAGCGGTGGTTGCGAGATTGCTATAAAAGGGGATCTATCTCAACTACAAAGTAATCTGAATCAAGGCTGAATTAGCTGCGGATGGATTTTTATACGCAATGCTTAATAGATCTACCAGTGGGTAGTAGCCATTTCCTACATGAACTATGGGAGAGCTACAAAGAACTTGGATAGCACTAATGGCGGAGACAGTGAGGACTTACAGATCTGAAAGGAGGCTGGAGGTCCCAAGAACTGCAGTCGCAGCCGCGGTGGATCCCGATGAGCCTGGTGACGACGTCGACGGAGTGGCCTTCGTTGATGGTTGGAGAGCTCGAGGTGTGCAAGGAGCAGCAGAGGCGAGAGGAAGAAGAAGATGCGCACGCAGGGGTAAAAAGTGAACCTAAGTTCTCACTGGTCTACTTATAGGGGTGGTCGAACCCGAACCGGCAGGGTGAAACCCCAAGTGGCACAGTAAATTTCGGCTAAAATTGACGCCTCGATTTTCGCGTTAACAAGATTTGACATATCCATTCAAAGATCCGTTATGATGGCATGCGCTTTTACCGGAGTAGATAAGGTGATGTCATGATAGGAAGAGGCAAATATGATGATCAAGTATGGAGAAGAACCATTAGAGCCGGCAAACATTTTTGACCCGGCCAGGAAGTTACGAAAGAGGAATAGTAGCAAGGACAGGAAAGATGGAGCAGTTACTGGCTCAAGAAAGATCTGGATCAAGGCGCAATCTTTCATGTTTTCCTTTGTTTTATTTACAGGATGAAGTTTAACATGGATAAATCCAAGCTAAAATGGGGGCTAATGTTGGGGATGTTCCCCACGGTCGAGACCCGGCATGAGTGTGACCCGGCCCTAAGCCTTGAGGCTCTGTGAGTCATCTCATTACCGGGTCATGAGGAAGACGATCGAAGACAGGCCTGAAGCCCAGAACGAGACCCGGCAGATGGCCGGCTCTCATGGACCCTGTGGGCCGACTCACGGAGAGGCCCAGGAGGAGGTTTTCTTGGAGAACGAGACTAGTAAGAGTTAGATTATGATACGGGTTAAGAGTATGACCCGGAATCTTCTGTAAACCTAGGGGTTCAGCCTATTATATAAAGGGGAGCTCCTAGGACCGAAAGACTAAGTTGCAATCTCTCGAGAGCTAGGTTAGCGAATCCGCACCCTTGTAATCGAGATCCAGAGCAATATCAATCGAGCAGGAGTAGGCTTTTACCTCCGCCGTGAGGGGCCGAACCTGGGTAAACCCGTGTCTCTCTTTTCCGTTCAACCCCGTTCAAGCTTCCACGCAACTGCGATGGCCTCACGATTAAGTCCTTTCACGAGGACATCTGCCGTGACAAAACCACGACACAGACCTCCTCCGCAGAGAAAGGGGCCGTGAGGGCCGCATTCTCCGCCGCCGAGATGCACTGGTGCTCGGCCCAAAAATCGGGGGCCAGAGCCAAGCCTCCCCTAGGGGAAGAGGGGAAGAGGGCTTTATAAAAGCCGTCGACGCGCGCGCGGATGTCACCCGGACGCTGGAGGAGGATCTCACCGTCCCAAAGGAGAGGGATGGTGTTACGACCTGGAAGTATGCCGTATTAGCGTCGCCCTTGAGGACCCATTTCTGGGTACCCCGTTGACGCCAGTAGGCCTCCTCATCCGTGTAGATGACCGTCAGCTGATCCTCAAGATCGTAGCGGAGCAGCCACTCGTCAGAGGACATGCCCGCGGAGTCAGCCCGGAGGTCTAAGGCCTGGATGGAGTAGAAGAGCTTTCTTAATTTCCCGCAAATTGCGTCCGAGATTAGCACCCCAACCCTTCATGAACTGGCGCGCGTTTAGGGCAGAAGTGCCAGGAGTCCACGGCAAAGAGGGACCTGTGGGGAGAGACACGGGCCTCAACCCACCTATCGCGGACGGCCTTGACAAACCCATTCTGGTTAAGCCAGAAAGTCTCGAAACGGAACCGCGGTGGTGGAGGAGGGCGATTGTTCTCTGAGGAGAGAAGAGGGACGTGATCAGACCCGATCCTGGTGATGGCCCGGAGAGAGGCTAGCGGACACTGAAGCTCCCATTCGGGCGACACGAAGACGCGGTCCAGGACGGACCGCGTCGGGTCAGCCTGGCGGTTGGTCCAGGTAAACCTGGCACCAACCCTATCTAGTTCTCGGAGACCGAGATCGGCGATGCAATCGTTGAACATCTGCATCCGAGGGTAGTTAACTAGATTGTTGCTCTTGTCCTCAGCGGAGCGGATGAGATTAAAATCGCCGCCAACCACCACAGGCAGTTGGGCGGCCGAGACCTTCCTCCGAAGCTCGTCGAGGAAGGCCTTGGAGCGTCAATGATCGTCGGGGCCGTAAACTATGACAATCTCCCATTTAAAGTTTAGGGACCGCTCGAAGATCTCCATGCTGACAAAAAACTCGCCTCGGTCCATGCTACCCACCTCAAAGGTGGCATCCTTTACGCCTAAAAGGATGCCACCCGAATGGCCCGTGGTCCCACTAGAAGGGAGCCTATGCCAGGCAAATAGGTGGGTACTCAACCGCTCTAACTCCGGGAGAGCAAACTCAAAACGCATGGTTTCTTGGATGGCTACGATGTCGATCCTCTTGTCACGCATGTACTAGATGAGTTGGCGGCGCCGACCATCCTGGCCGAAACCGCGAATGTTCCAGAATAGAGTCCGCATCAAGGAGCCATCGGGAGGCTGCTTGACCCCAGGACGAGGGAGACACTTTGTGCACGCAGGGCAGCCATGCGGGAGCGGGTGCGGCCGCGGATCTCCACCACCGCCGTAGAAGCCACGGGGTTTGGTGGCGGAGTGGAGGATGGTTCGGGGTTGGCGTCCCAAAGCAGGCGAGCGCGAGTCTCAGCCAGCTTCCCATCCAGGATCTCCCGGGCGCGGATTGCCTCAATTTGAACTAAGGAGGGACCCACCTCGCCTCTAAAAACAATCGCCGAATCCGCCGCGACCTTAGCTAGATGGCCGAGCGGAACCGACTCGAGAGCAGAGAATGAACAATTTGATGAACTGGCAGGGATGTCTGGCGTACCTGTCTCGAGGTTCTGGGCCGCCGCCTGGAACTCCACCCGCTCGGGGATGGACGGAGCCAGACTGTCCAACGGTCTAGTCGTGTCCAGCCATCCAGCCGCACGCTGCGACGGGAAGCGGTCACCGGGGTCGAAGCAGACCTAACCCGCCTGGAGTAGGCAGCAGTCCGTGGAGGGTGGGGATGGGATGCCACCGGGGTGGACACCGCCGCGGCCACCCCCACAGACACAGCCGTCGGGGAGGTAGGTACCACATCGAGCGGCGAACGAGCGAGGCAAGTAGCGGAGCACAACAGCGGATCAGGAGGCATCGGGCGAGGCTGCTGGGTCGCGAGTCCCTCCTGGACAGGGCCGACCGCAGCCGGGGTCGGAGCAGGGGAGGGCCGGGCATGCAGCCCCAGGCGCTGGCTCGGGAAAGCCGCCACTCCCCCGGACGGGCGCGCCCAGGAGATCGATCATGCCAGCCAGCCGGGCCGGAGACGTGGTGGGCGTCGGGGAAACAGGGTGAGATCCCGAGGTGGGCTCCTCAAGAGATGGCCCGAGCTACACGATCTCGGACGCGGCATGCATAGCCAGGAGCAGTTGTGGGGTCGCGCTAGCAGGAGGGTCGCCGAGCCTGGAGGAACCGAAGAGCGACGGCGAGGCGGGCGAGCGAGGGGATGACGAAGGTGCAACCAAGAGGCTCGCACGCGAATCATCGCTCTTGGCCGAAGACGTGGGGCTCGGCCTGTCAAAGAGGCCCTCGGTAGTCGAGGTAGGCGGAAGAGCGTGCATGGGGAGGGCCGCAGCAGATCGGGAAGCTCCCGCCCCCGAGGCACCCCTACTCTAGAAAGGGGCCGGAGGGTCCCGGGAGGGGGAGCGGCTGCGCTCGAAGTAGTCATCGTCATCTTCAGGGTCCGAGTGGCGGCGGCGGCGGCCGGAATAGTCGCCGTCCCTACCATGGCCGCCCCCATTGTTGCCATTATCCGTGTACGTGGGGTGGCCGATGTGGTTTGGAGGCTCCGGCGAGATCTTGAGGTCGTATCCTTGGTCGTTGAAGAAGACCCGAACGGTGGCGCGTAGCTTGTCGGAATCGAGGGACTTCGTCTTGACGCGCACCTCCTCCTCCTTGCGGAGCGAGAGCTCGTCCACCACCACGACCTTGCCCAGGATCCGGGACATGTTGCGGATGACACGCTCGGACCGGGCGAATGTCGGGCAAGCCCGCGATGAGGATCCAGGCTGTGTCGAGAACCGCCACTGCCTTCGGGTCTACCTTCGGCTCGGAGATGTCGACCACAAGCTTGTAGCGTGCAGTATCCAAGGCTAGCGATGTCCGGAAAGACCACAGAGAACTGGCGGCCCGCCGTGGGAGTCACCTGCCAATCCCATTGGCAGCGGCAGAGGTGGTTGAGCTCCGCCTCTGCCAGTCCTGTGCTAACCAAATTATACTTGTTGGCTATGGTATCTTAAACTTTACGACTTGTCAGTCCTGTGCTAACTATTTCGAATACTCGTTCTTAATACCGTACGACTCATTTTTTTATTCAGCACTCAGGTTCAGTTCCCTGGTGAACACAGTTTTGAGTTGCTTCTTGTTCTTTGTTGCTTCCTCCAATCCAACATTTTGTATCTCATCTCATTGGTCTGGCCATCTATGTTTCCTTGTAAATGCTAAATTATCACATTACATGTTACCCTCAAAGGTCATTTAATTGTGGCATACTACACATTTGGAGGAGCCATTCAGATTTGTTTGGTCGTGTCTGAATTTGATATTTGGGAATTGACATGTTCTGTTTATTACTTGTGGACGTTTTCATTATGCTCATTTAGCATTAATTCAACTATTTTGAAAGTGCTCTATCCCATTGTTAACTAAAATAAAGAAAGAAATAGAATTTCATCAGCACCCTGTTCAGATAGATAATGCAGATTGGTAATAATTTGCTTTGATTCTCATAATATTTGTGCATTTCTCATGTGCAACTTGGACAGTTCATTTGTATTGAATAAGTTCATTGGACTTGACAGGTTATGTGAGTCTGAGTTCATTGTACCATATTGGAAGTTCATGAGAAGCTTCAGTCAACCTTTTTCTGTTGGAATGAGGTTCAAAATGAAATACGAAAATGAAAATGCTTCAGAAAGAAGGTATGGTGCAATAGTTAAAATTTTCCTCTGTGGTTGGGTTCACAATGCCATAACTATTCTTGTTTTTCAGGTCAACTGGGATAATAACTGGGAGCAGAGAGTCAGACCCGAACTCGCATGGTTCGAAGTGGAAATGTTTGGTGGTATGTTCTGCTTTCTCCTGCTTGACACATCAGATGTGCACCAATGTTGGTATCGATGCATGTGCATAGTACTCTATAGGTGTATGACCATCTATCTTTATTAATTAAATGCAACAAATGCATTGTGGTTCTCTGTCTTGGATTTCAGCATTTTGTGTTATGTGTAACTTTTCATCAGTTGGCGAATTACAGTATGCCCAGCTTGAATTTTGAATAGATGCTGGTCATTTCAAAGCATTAAGGACCAAAGAAATCCTGTAGTTTCATTTCTGGAAAATAATGTAAATGACTGAAGAAAGTGAAGCATTGTCCATTTGTCCTAATCAAGATTACTACATTAGAATATGCCCTCATTAAGTTCCAATGTTTTACACTAATCCACACAACTGTGGTTTACTAGTAAGAGGAGCAGCATAACAGAGCAGAAGTGTAGTGCACACAAAGATACAATTCATACCGCAGCCGGGGATGCAGGCGGACGCGTCCGCGCTGTCCGCATCCGTCCGGGTAGTCGAAATTGCAATAATCCTCATTACTTTAATAATCGTGTTAGTTTAATTTACCTGTTTGGGGATGGTTGCGGACCCCGTCCGCTTGCATCCCTAACGGCAGCTACTCAATTGTATACTTGTCCTACTCCTTGATTAACTATTGGAGCTTGTGCTCTTAGTTTTTTACTTTGGTTTGAACCAAGGGCGGCGTTTTGGTAACCAGGGCCATCTACACCCGCCCATGTACAGTAAAAAATAGCAAAACAATTTAAAAAATCTAAAAAATTTGGCATCCAAGATGCTCGGGTGCGCTAGGAGCATGCAAAATTGCCTGAACATATGACGTTTGAGGAGCTCTAGACAAAAAAAATAAAATTGGCTCTCACAGAAACTTTGAAAAAAGGCACTTTGGAGAACTGTTTTTTTCTAGAGCTCCTCGGATGTCATTTTACCATGAAAATTTGCATGCTACTAGCGCACTCTAGCGTCTTGGATGCCACTTTTTTTAGTTTTTTGGAAGTTTTTGCAATTTTTTTTGGAATTTACTGTTCATCGGGAGTAGATGAGCCTGGGCTCATCTGTGGATTACTGGGTTTGAACCATGCTATAATAGATCAAAGTAGAAAGAGTTCTGAATGTCCATATAACGACTGCCAAACATTTGTATATATGCTATTAATCGAGTAGGATGCATCTAATTTAACCGAAACCGAGCTTCCATAAAATATTCGCTGAAATTCTTTGTCATAGATGAAATCAACAGTTTTAATTTTTTCAAGTCAACGTGATCAGAAATTCCCGATGGTGGAACAAGGTTGAAACCTTGCAATATACTATGTTTAATGTCCCATGGCAAAGTTCTCACAAGGATATGTGAACCCTGGAATTTAGCATTGTGCTAGTTGGTTTCCAGGATTGCATAGGATGTAAATTTAGAACCATATTTTGCATGCCATGTTGAACAAGGAATCTTGGTCATTTACTTTTATCTGTTCTCATTAGATTCCTTGTCCTTAAATCATGTTTGAGCATTGTGTTGACTGATGGAAAACTTGACAGGTGAGATGGGACGATGATGTAGAGTGCCGTCGGCCTAATAGGGTATCTCCTTGGGAGATTGAACTTACTGGATCAGTTTCGGGATCTCATCTGTTCTCTCCCCATTCAAAACGGCTGAAGCCATGCCTCCCCCAAGTTAATCCAGATATGTTGCTTCCAAGTAGGTTGGGTTGTAAGTGAAAAGATAATCATTTGATACACTGTTGTGCCCTACTGAACTTTTTTTAGCCATTTTGGCAGGTGGAAGTGTTTCTTCGGATTTTGCGGAATCTGCCAGATTCCACAAGGTCTTGCAAGGTCAAGAATTATTGGGTTCTAAAACCCATGATGGTACTGTTAATTCAGCTTCTCGGGCGTCTGAAGCAAGAAATTTTCAGTACAGTGATGATCGGAATTGCTCTATCAACATGAGTAACATTCCAGGGGTTCCAGGACTTGGTGCTAGAACCCCGCCTGAAAACCATGGATTTTCCTACCACTGCTCAGGCTTTGGGGAGTCTCAAAGATTCCAAAAGGTCTTGCAAGGTCAAGAAGTGTTTCGTCCTTATGGAGGAACTTTGTCTGATGCTGTTATAAGAGGTTCTAGCTTTTGTCAACCTGATGGCAACTATACATCTGGTGCAACATATAAATGGCTTACGTCACAGGGATGTGATTATCGTGAGCCAGTAACACCAGCAATGCCTCAAGCATCCTCTCCATTATCTGTGCTAATGTTCCCTTAAACTAGTTCCAAGATACATGGCTTTGAATACGTATGCAGAAGCCTGGATAAGGATGATAATATTAGACATGTTACGGTCAACACTACTCAAGATATGGGAAGAACCAGTCATACATTACCTCTCTGGCCTCATCTTGTTTCAGGCAAAGCAATAGCTAGTTGTACTGGAACTAAAAAGTTGCACTCCATCAGGTGTAGAGCATGAACCAAATGACAAGGATGTTCACACAAATGGCTGCAAAATCTTTGGCATCTCTTTGACTCAGAAGGTTCGAGTATGCGATGAAGTGGAATATAGCAGTGCGAATTGTGATTTTCAGCTCCAGCCTTTAAAGCCACAAATGTCAAATTCACTAGGCAACAGTTGTGCTACTGTAAGTTCTACATGCATAATTTTTTGGCAGCTTCTTGATGCAATTGCTTATTAACCGAAATTTTCGCAGGTTCATGAGCAAAGGCCTGCTGTTGGCATGGTGGTTGACCTTGCTGCGGTTGATACGATGATCTGATTCATCCAACTGTGTCCTGGGAGGAGAAGCGGGGCCTACAGCAGGATTCATGTTAGTGATGTGATACTCAAAACTTCCACCTGGTTATTTCATCCCTATGTGCACAGTTGTCACCGAGTTCAGCAAACACATCATGGTTGATGAGTTGCTGATGCTTATCAAATTTGTAATGCACTTTTAGAATTTGACTTGTTATAACATCTATCTGAAGCTCTCTTTTGAATCATCATTTATGTTGTACGAGCTGCTAGTGTGTTTTTAAGCTGCATGCTATGTTATGACTTGTTTGTACTAGCACGATTTAATTTCAAAGAACAGATGTAGTTCTTGTTTGAATTAGCACCATTTATTACAAAGTACTCCCGTTTAAATTATAAGGTGTATTTTTTTTAAAGTTAATTTTCTGTATGTTGGACCAATTTTATAGAGAACATATCAATATCTACAATACCAAATTAATATCATTAGATTCATCATATAATATATGTTCATATTTTATTTATTTATTATTATAGATGTTTGATATTTTTCTATAAACTTGGTCAAACATAGATATTTGACAAAATATACCTTACAGGGAGTAGGTCAATGTAGTTCATGTTGGTGTTATACATCTTACCATAAGATTTTGGGCGATGTTATTGTTAAGACATAATCCTTTAGGGTTAACATAAACAGGATCTTGAACTCATGATTAGAACACCTAAACATGATAGAACATGTATTACCTCCATCCGGGTTTATTAGCCCCCCTCTTAATTTGGGCGAAGATTTGACTTGTAAATTTAACTACTCCATCTGATCCAAATTAATTGACGTAACTTTAGTATAACTTTGCAAAGTTATACTAAAGTTGCGTCAATTAATTTGGATCGGAGGGAGTAATAAAATGTAAACTATGTGTCATAAAAATTATATCATGGAAAACCTCTTTGAAATACAAATCCAACAATATACTTTTTGTAGCATATACTTTATATTTTATTTGTAATATAGATAATCAAAGTATGACCCAAAAAACGAGGGGGCCAATAAACACAGAAGGAGAGAGTACTAGCTAATAGTATTGGAGCACAGCAGGGAGTAGCCCATGCGGCCATATTGGCAACTGTGAGCCTCTCCCTACGCTTGCGGGGGCTGATGGCGGGAGACGGCTTTTGAATCCCCTTACCATGTTATGGGGTGACTGCCTTAGCGTGTTGGCTGGTTAGATTAATTCTAAGGGAGTCATTTTCTTTATATACCAGGCATTAGAGGACTGAAATTATGATGATGTAACTGCCGGGATCGTGAAAAGTGGTGACGATCACACATGATGGCTTTGATGTGATGGTGCTTATCAAGAACTGGTCTTGATTTCTGGAGTAAAAACCCGTGGTCTAACCCTAATTGGCTATATATGGCAATGATGACGTTTTTTGGCGTCATACCTTGTTGAAGCATTGCTCAGGCTTGATCTTCTGGGTGAAAACCCAAGATCTGACCTTTGATGGTTGGATCTGGCGATGGTTGCGCTTGAGCGTTGTTCCCTCATCGAATGCTTTGCTGTTGGATAACCTTCCTCATTATACTTGTGATGTCAAGAGATGGTTGGTGTGGATATGGTCGTTGTAGGTTGTTCTTCATTGTTTTTATCGCTTCCGAGTTTTTTTGAACTCCACCTAGGTATAGCTTTAATTTTGTATGACTTTGCTATTTGTTGGTGTGATTTTTTGTTTGTGCGTGTTGATGTTGGTTGTGTGCATCCTATTAATGCAGAGACCATGTGTTTACTCATTGTATTTGTATCTCCTTGATGCTTTATTTTGAGTTAATAAAATCCATAATTTATCGAAAAAAGAACTGAAATTGAGACCATGTCATTTGTTTAATACCCCGATCAGGACATTTGTGTGGGAGGTTTAACAATCCATTTTCTCTCTTGGTATGTTACAACTTGAGATCGATTCCAATCATTGGGAACTTTCGCAACTTTGTCCTTTTCTTTATTCTTTTCGACGAACATCATTTTTGTTTTTTCTATGTTGTTCTCTGGCATTTTTTTCTACTCTCCTACACACTACAAAATGTTAGTACTTATTGAATTGATGTTCTATCTAGGTACTCCAAAAGTTTGAATTGTGGGAGAGGGTCGGGCATTCTACTCCAACACTTCCCATCACGTCTATGCTCCTTTGGAGTTATGACGTGGCAGTGAAAGCGGAGGCATGCCGCAATTATTTTGTTACATTTACTAGGGTTTGAACCCTAAACCTATTGGTTGCAAGGTGTATGCACCTAACCAGTTCATCCATCAGTCCGAACTATGGGAGAGTACTGAACATTATGCTTCAACACCCCTCACGCCTATACTCCTTTGGAGTTATGACATGCTCTGATACCATATTGTAATTATGCTCTAGCTAGTTGCTTCATCGGCCATGTGGGCCCACATCCATTGGGCAAATTCGGGTGATTATGCCCAAATCCAGCATCGCCAGCCACCACGGCAGGCCATCGCAGTCAGACTATGCGACTGATGTCCTACAAGTGCAAAGGATGTTGTAGCAATTTCGCGATAAGTAAAGTGTCGAATCCACTCGAAATGAAAAGGATGACACTACCAACCCCGTAGCTGCGCTGTCACGGACGCAACTACACTCACGTCCAAACCAGAGTTTGGAAATAGCTTATTCTAGTCGGTTGCCAGGGGAAACAATAAAAGGGTGGAATTAAACTAAGTAATAAAAAAACATAAAGTAAATATATTAAACTAAAATGAAGTAATAATGTAGGGACAATTAATGCGATGATTTAGATGAGTAACGTTGGTGTCTAGGCATGGTCGTGTTCCACGGCGACGTTGATTGGCATTGATCTGTCGACTACCAACACTTGTTGGGTCAGTGCCGCACATTAAGGATACGTGCAATCTACTGATGGTGGACGGTCCCTCACATAACATTGTCTCTCAAGCAGGGCCATATTGAGACAATTCAATCGTCCTACTTCTCATCACATACATGCAACAGCTAAGGGAAGACATTAAGGTCACAAGGACTGGACCAAAGGCAATAAGTTATATGGACAACCGTTAACCCTAGATAAATTGTGTTCCTGTCAAGACACCAACGCATGTCACTCGGAGGTTTATCGGTTTTCACAACTACCTATCAACTCCATGTGTGGCCTAGGGAGTTGAATGTCTCCAACTTTACTGATGGATTGGACGGCTCCAATCACTAAAGTACCACAGAGTTAAATAATAACACGAAGGGTACACACATAAATAGACGACACATATCAAGTAATTGTTTACTAAGCAACAACACTTGTAGCCAACAATTACTCAAATAACATCACATTCAAAAAGGGGGTTCAAAAGTAGTTACAACCCATCACGGTCTCCCATGATGGGGAATAGGAGAAGGGGCATTGGTGAAGAAAGACGGTGTGGCGGCGGTGGCGCAAGGTCGTGCCCCGTAGTGGTGGCTCCTCCAGTAGCGGCTTCCTTCCAGCCTTCCTCCAAGGTTGCAACGATGGAGATGGGGGCTTGGCACAACCCCCAAGTGCCTCTTGATGTGGACGGTGGCTTGACATGGGAGAGATGGATAATGGATGATTATTGCCATATAGCATGCCTCCACGGGTCTCCTC
Source organism: Elymus sibiricus (assembly GCA_039707655.1). NCBI lineage: Eukaryota > Viridiplantae > Streptophyta > Magnoliopsida > Poales > Poaceae > Elymus > Elymus sibiricus. The sequence goes on along the minus strand of CM077668.1, from coordinate 259,302,560 downwards.
CGTGGATGTAAGTTCTCTTCTTTGATCCAAGGGCTCTAGATGAGCTAAAACCTTTCCCAAAACATTCCTTGATGGACAAGGAAATAGTAGGAACAAACGGGGATGAAATCCACAAAGAATTGCGTTTGATCTGGGCGATTTCGGGCTTTTCTGGGTGCGGTATGACCGCCGGTACGACCCAGCGCGGTCGTACTGACGAGGGCACGTACTAGGGATAGGGTAACATGCCTGACCTACAGACCCTACCCTAGGACTCCACACGCCTTATACTGGGCCCCAGGGCCAGATCAGCAGCCAAGAATTCTGCAGACTGCCATTCACTCGGAGTTCAATGAACCACTCGGGAGGCAGGAGTTCACTCGACCAGCTATTTCACTCGGAGTACCTGATAGTCACTCGACCAGAGAAGACCAGGGGGCTCCAGGAACGCAACGGTCAGGACGTGCGCTCGCTCGTATTAATTGTAATGAATGCGCCCATTACCTGGCGCCCTTAAACCCCTCTTTAACCCCTGGTAATGGCGGCATTCATGGGGGGACTTGGCGGACACTATATAAGCCACCCCCAGCTCCATTCCAAGGGTTCGCAATCCATTTGTAACACATACACTCAAGTAATCAAGCTCCAGAGCACCGAGACGTAGGGCTGTTACCTCCACCGCTGAGGGGCCTGAACTCGTAAATCCGAGTGTAACACCTGCGCTGTAGCTAGGCTCTGCCCTCTCATCCGTACCCCTACACACTACTGTCAGGCTTGCACCCACGACAGTTGGCGCCCACCGTGGGGCAGGCGTCTAGCGATTTCCGGCGTAGTTGCATTTTTCCCATCTTCACCATGGTTTTCGGCGGCGGACTGACCCTGGGCGGCGAGATCCGTTTCGGCGTCCTCAGCTTCATCGCCGACGATTCGGTGTGGCTCCAAGAAGTCCCGCTGGATGTCGAGGCGTTGCCCATCCGTGGCGCAGCGCACTTTCGCGCGAGCTCCTTCGGCGTCCTCCTTCGACAACCGTCGACTCCGTACCAGTCGGCGCCTTTGCTCTCCACCAGCCGTCGTCGCAAGCGCTCCGGACGCTCACGGCTTCAGCGGTGGATTAAACACGCGGTCGTCCTTCAGGTTGCGGCCCCGCAGATCACAGCAATCGAGCCCGATGAGCCTGTCTTCGATCTGTTCGCCTCCGTGCATGAACACTCGGGAAGCTTGTCCGAGTGCGAGAGCAGCGATCCCGCCGCAGAGGTGTTGATGGCCGATTCCCCGCCCAATCCGCCTGGGTACGGCCGCGGCGCAGAGACAGGTGACCCGTCGCGCACTGATCTTGGCGGCGGCGGAGACCGTCACGATGAGTACTACCCCCGACCTCTCACTCGGCAGCAGAGGGAGGAGCTGCAGCGCAGAACCGAGCAGACCCTCCAGACGCCCATCGTTGGGACGACCCCCGAGGCTCAGGCTTTAGAGGCCGCGCGCCAGGCCAACTTGGCTGAGCGCAGTCGTCTGGAGGCGCTCCAGAAATCACTCGACGACCGCGCCCGCAGGCAGCATCCGCCCAGTTCCAGTCGGCGGCAGCAGCAGTTGTTCTCAAATGACCGGCAGCAGAGTTTCCAGGTATTCCGCACTCCTGTCCAGAATCTGGCGGCGGCCACTCGGATAGCAGATTCCATTGAGCCGTCCGATCCGAGGCGGGAGAGGGTCTTCGGTAGATCCGGGCCCTGCTCAAGGCGGCTGAAGAGCAAAATTCGGCAGTGTCCCAGTCGCGCAACATGATTCACAGCAGATCCATTCGGGCTGACACCGTCTAGTTGGCCCACAGCCCAGTGTCGCCAAGGAGAAACAGACACTCGCCTCCGCGGCGAGACGACCAAGACCGCCACCCGAGACCAGTACTCGGGGCAGGGTCGCAGTCGGAATACGCCTCCGCGGCAACAGGACGATCGTCGTCGTATGCAGTCGCCCCCTCCGCGGGATGGCTTGTATGCGCCCCGGCCGTACGATGCCAGGCGTCCTTACGGTAATGATCGGAGGGCCAGCCCTCCCCGCCATGGTGACGGTTATCGCCAGAGAGAACCAGTCGACTATCGTGACCCGCAGTTCAACGCGAGATCCGTTCTCGCTCAGAACCTGGTCGACAGAAGCAGAGCTCTGAGAGAGAACTTGGACAGAGATCGTCCGAGTGGAAGTGGAGCCTTCATCTCCGGGCCCGAGTGTTTCAGCAAAGCCATCAGGGCCGCCGAGATTCCGCCAAACTTCAGATTGGTAGCTGGAGTAAGCAAGTTCACCGGTGAGTCCAAGCCAGAAACTTGGTTAGAGGATTACCGAGTGGCTGTGCAGATTGGAGGAGGGAATGACTATGTGGCTATGAAGCATTTGCCATTGATGTTGGAAGGGTCTGCCCGCGCCTGGCTCAATCAGCTCACTCCGGCCAGCATATACTGCTGGGAAGATTTGGCCCGAGTGTTCATCAAAACATTTGAGGGCACGTGCAAACGCCCGGTTGGATTGTCTGAGTTACAACATTGTGTGCAGAAGCCGAATGAAACCTTGAGGGAGTACATTCAGCGGTGGACAACCTTGCATCATGTGGTGGAGAATGTCACGGAGCATCAAGCAGTCTGTGCCTTCAAGGCAGGAGTCAGATATCGGGAGCTTATCCTGAAATTCGGTCGGTCAGGATCTTTGACCATGAGCCGAATGATGGAGATTGCCACTCGGTATGCAAACGGAGAAGAGGAAGACCGTCTCCGTAAAGGCAAAGGGAAAACCAGTGAACCCAACCCCGGAAACAGTAATCCCAGTCGGAAGCCAAAGCGCAAGGCTGATGGTTCGGCTCAGGCCGAGGCTGCCGCACTGGCCGGCCAAGCCAAGAACAAGGGGAAGGCTAAGGAAAAGTGGATCCCGAAGAAAAAGAGAGATCAGTCGGGCCAGGATGTCCTAGACCTGCCGTGTCACATCCACACCCGGAAATATGAAGAGGGCAATCTGATATTGCCTAAGCATACCACACGACAGTGCAGACTGTTGATACAGCAGTTCCGAGAGGGCCAGTCGAGTGAGAAGAGCCCAGAAGATGCTGACGATGGAGACAAAGATGAACCTTTTCCCAGTGTCAATGCAACCCTGATGATCTTTGCAGATGTAGAGAGCAGGAGTCGGTTGAAAGTCATCAACCGAGAAGTGAACATGGCCATGCCGGCGACGACGAAGTTTCTGAACTGGTCGAAGACTCCGATTACCTTTGATCAGTCGGATCACCCAGCCTACATTGCTACCCCTGGGCGGCAGGCACTGGTGGTCGATCCGGTCGTGGGAGGCGTCCGGTTGCAAAAGGTCCTCATGGACGGTGGAAGTGGACTGAACATACTCTATGCTGACACTCTGCAGGCGATGGGCATCCCGATGTCCCGTCTCAGTGAAAGCAGTATGCAGTTCCATAGAGTGATTCCCGGCAAGAAAGCGAAGTCACTCGGGCAAATCGCCCTGGATGTGGTCTTTGGAGACGACAAGAACTTCAGGAAGGAAAGGCTGACCTTCGAAGTGGTCGACTTCCGCAGCACCTACCATGCCATCCTTGGTCGGCCGGCTTACGCACGTTTCATGGCCCGCCCATGCTATGTGTATCTCAAGCTGAAGATGCCCGGCCCCAAAGGTGTGATCACAGTCACTGGCAGCCGGCAGCGCACGGAGGAGTGTTTGCAACAAGGGTCCAAGATCGCTGATGAGCAGATGGCCATGGTGGAGTTGGAGGAGTACAAGAAAAATGCTGATCCAAGTGATCTGCTACGCTCCAAGAAGCCAGCTGCAGAGTCTGCGTTTCAGTCGGCCGGAGATACGAAGCCTGTGCACATCCATCCGGAAGATCCCAATGCTGCGCCCACCAATATCTCAACGACACTCGACAGCAAATAGGAAGAAGCGCTCATCCAGTTCCTCCGTGAGAACTGGGACATCTTCGCATGGAAACCATCCGACATGCCGGGTGTACCCAGGGAGCTGGCTGAGCACCGTTTGCGAGTCGACCTAAAGGCAAAACCTGTGAAGGAGCATCTTCGTCGCTCTGCTACACAGAAGAGGAAGGCCATTGGCGAAGAAGTTGCTCGGCTCCTGGCAGCCGAGTTCATCCGTGAGGTGTACCACTTCGAGTGGCTCGCCAACGTCGTCATGGTCCCTAAGAAGGATAAGTCTCTCTGAATGTGCATCGATTTCAAGCACATCAATCGGGTCTGCCCCAAGGATCATTTCCCGCTCCCCCGCATAGATCAAATCGTAGATTCCACCACGGGTTGTGAGCGACTGTCTTTTCTGGATGAGTACTCCGGGTACCACCAGATCCGACTGTATGGGCCAGATGAAATAAAAACAGCTTTTATCACCCCGTTCGGGTGTTTCTGCTATATCACCATGCCATTCGGTCTCAAAAATGCTGGTGCCACTTTCATGCGCATGGTGCAAAAGTGTTTGCAAAAACAGACCAGTCGGAACATTGAGGCATACATGGATGACATAGTGGTCAAGTCCAGAAAAGGTTCCGACCTGCTGGCTGACCTAGCTGAAACTTTTGCAAATCTGCGGAAGTATGATATCAAGCTGAATCCAGCAAAGTGCACTTTCGGAGTTCCTGGGGGCAAGTTACTCGGTTTCCTCGTTTCCGAACGAGGGATAGATGCCAATCCCGAGAAGATCGGGGCGATTGTATGAATGAAACGTCCAGAACGTCTTCATGATGTACAGAAGCTCACGGGTTGCCTCGCAGCTCTGAGCCGATTCATCTCCCGTCTCGGTGAGAAGGCACTGCCCCTGTACCGATTGATGAAGAAGTCTGATTCGTTCGAGTGGACTGCTGAAGCACAAGCAGCGTTTGTCGAACTCAAAGCCCTGCTTTCCACCCAGCCGGTGCTTGCCGCTCCGAACAGCAACGAGCCGTTGCTCTTGTACATTGCGGCCACTGGTCAAGTTGTCAGCACTGTCCTCACAGTCGAGCGAGAAGAACAAGGCAAGACTTACAAAGTTCAGCGCTCAGTCTATTATATTTCTGAAGTTTTGACTCTGTCCAAGCAGAGGTATCCTCATTATCAAAAGCTCGTCTATGGCATCTACCTGACTGCGAAGAAAGTAGCCCATTACTTCCAAGAGCACACCGTGTCAGTCGTCAGCGACGCTCCGCTGTCTGAGATCATGAACAACCGGGATGCGACTGGTCGAGTGGCGAAGTGGGCTATCGAGCTCTTGCCCCTGGACATCAAGTTCGAGGCAAAAAAGGCGATCAAGTCCCAAGCATTAGCCGATTTCCTAGCCGAGTGGACAGAACAGCAGCAACCGACTCAGAGTCACCCGGAACACTGGACCATGTTGTTTGACGGTTCCAAGATGCTGAATGGTTCAGGAGCTGGAGTTGTGTTAGTATCTCCGAAGGGCGATCGTCTCAGATATGTTCTGCAGATTCATTTCGATTCCTCCAACAATGAGGCCGAGTACGAGGCGCTCCTTTACGGTCTACGTATGACCATCTCACTCGGCGTCCGGTGCCTGATGGTCTACGGAGACTCGGATCTAGTTGTGAATAATAAACCATTATCATGAACGGAGAAATATGATAATAAACACTTTATTAATTGCCTCTAGGGCATATTTCCAACAGTCTCCCACTTGCACTAGAGTCAATAATCTAGTTTACATCTCCATGTAATTAACATCCAATCAGTTCTAGGGCTGATCATGTTTTGCTTGTGAGAGAGGTTTTAGTCAACGGGTCTGCAATATTCAGATCCGTGTGTTCTTGGCAAATCTCTATGTCATATGTAGATGCTGCTACCACACTCTGCTTGGAGCTACTCCAAAAACGACTGTCCCACTTTACGTATCCGGTCTGAGACACATAGTCTTCCGGATCGGTGTTTAAAGCTTGCATCGACGTAACCCTTTACGACGAACTCTTTATCACCTCTATTCCCGAGAAATTCTTCCTTAGTCCTTTTCAGGTACTTCAGGATATTCTTGACCGCTGTCCAGTGATCTACTCCTGGATCACTTTGGTACCTTCCCACCAAGCTAATAGCGAGGCATACATCAGGTCTAGTACACAGCATGGCATACAAAATAGAGCCTATGGCTGAGGCATAGGGGATGACACTCATCTTCTCTTTTTCTTTTGCCGTGGTCGGGTTTTGAGTCTTACTCAATCTCACACCTTGCAATACAGGCAAGAACCCTTTCTTTGACTGATCCATTTTGAACTTCTTCAAAATCTTGTCAAGGTATGTGCTTCGTGAAAGTCCTATGAGGCGTCTCAATCTATCTCTATAGATTTTGATGCCTAACATGTAAAACAACCTTTACCTAGATCTTCAAGTCTTACTCCACTTCACACCAGCCAAGAACTTATTTCTTTTGACTTGATCCATTTTGAACTTCTTCAAAATCTCATCAAGGTGTGTGAAAATCTTTTATCAGGTGTCTTGATCTATCTCTATAGAGCTCCCACTCACTTTGTGGATAACTCAAAAACAGGTTTTTATTGAAAAACTCCTTTCAATTAATTCTTTATGCTTTCCAGAAATTCTACATCATTTCCAATCACATATACTTATTAGAAATGTTATAGAGCTCCCACTCACTTTGTTGTAAATACAAGTTTCTCCATAAACTTGCATAAACCCAAACGCTTTGATCACTTCATCAAAGCGAGTATTCCAGCTCCGAGATGCTTGCACCAGTCCATAGATGGATCGCTGGAGCTTGCATACTTTGTTAGCACCTTTAGGATCGACAAAACCTTCCGGTTGCATCATATACAATTCTTCCTTAAGGAATCCATTAAGGAATGCCGTTTTGACGTCCATTTGCCAGATTTCATAATCATAAAATGCGGCAATTGCTAACATAATTCTGACAGACTTTAGCATCACTACGGGTGAGAAAGTCTCATCGTAGTCAACTCCTTGAACTTGTCGATAACCTTTAGCAACAAGTCGTGCTTTATAGACGGTGACATTACCATCAGCGTCCGTCTTCTTCTTAAAGATCCATTTATTTTTAATAGCTCGCCGTTCATCGGGCAAGTCTACCAAAGTCCACACTTTGTTCTCATACATGGATCCAATCTCGGATTTCATGGCCTCAAGCCATTTGTCAGAATCCGGGCTCGCCATCGCTTCTTCATAGTTCGTAGGTTCACCGTTGTCTAACAACATGACCTCCAAGACAGGATTGCCGTACCAATCTGGTGCGGAGCGTGTCCTGGTTGACCTACGAGGTTCTGTAGCAACTTGATCCGAAGCTTCATGATCATCATCATCTACTTCCTTTCTGGTCCGTGTCAGTGTCACAGAAATTTCTTTCTGTGGCGTACTACTATCCAGAGGAGGTACAATTACCTCATCAAGTTCTACTTTCCTCCCACTCACTTCTTTCGAGAGAAACTCCTTTCTCTAGAAAGGATCCATTCTTTAGCAACGAAAACTTTGCCTTCGGATCTTTGGTAGAAGGTGTACCCAACGGTCTCTTTTGGGTATCCTATGAAGACGCACTTATCCGCTTTGGGTTCGAGCTTATCTGGCTGAAGCCTTTTGACATAAGCATCGCATCCCCAAACTTTCAGAAATGACATCTTAGGTTTCTTGCAAACCACAGTTCATACGGTGTCATCTCAACGGATTTAGACGGTGCCCTTGTTTAAAGTGAATGCAACTGTCTCTAATGCATAACCCCAAAATGATAGTGGCAAATCGGTAAGAGACATCATAGAACGCACCATATCCAATAGAGTACGATTACGACGTTCGGACACACCATTACGCTGTGGTGTTCCATGTGGCGTGAGCTGTGAAACAATTCCACATTGTCTTAAGTGATTGCCAAACTCGTAACTCAAATATTCTCCTCTACGATCAGATCGTAAGAACTTTATTTTCTTGTTACGATGGTTCTCTACTTCACTCTGAAATTCTTTGAACTTTTCAAATGTTTCAGAATTATGCTTCATCAAGTAGACATAACTATATCTACTCAAATCATCAGTGAACGTGAGAACATAACGATATCCACCGCGCGCCTCAACACTCATCGGACCGCATACATTGGTATGTATTATTTCCAATAAGTTGGTTGCTCGCTCCATTGATCCGGAGAACGGAGTTTTAGTCATCTTGCCAATAAGGCACAGTTCACATGTCTCAAATGATTCATAATCAAGAGATTCCAAAAACCCATCTGCATGGAGTTTCTTCATGTGTTTAACACTGATATGACCTAAGCGGCAGTGCCACAAATATGTGGTACTATCATTATCTTTTGGCATTCGTGTTATGAACATATGTATTACTACGATCAAGATTCAATAAACCTTTCATTTTAAGTGCATGATCATCAATGATATTATCCAAATAAATAGAATAACAATTATTCTCTGAAATTGAATAACCGTCTTGCAATAAACACTATCAGATATAATGTTCATGCTTAACGCAAGCACCAAATAACAATTATTTAGGTTCATCACTAATCCTGAAGGTAGAGAGAGCGTGGCGATGGTGATCACATCAACCTTGGAGACACTTCCAATGCACATCGTCACCTCGTTCTTAGCTAGCCCTCGTTTATTCCGAAGCTCCATGTTTCAAGTTGTAAGCAACTGAACAAGTATCAAATACCCAGGTGCTCCTACGAGTACTAGTAAGGTACATATCAATAACATGTATATCAAATATCTTTGTTGACATTGCCAGTCTTATTATCTGCCAGTTACTTTGGGGAAGTTCCGCTCCCTGTGACATTTCCCTTTGCAATGGGAGCACTAAGTCTCGGGTTTGGTTCAGCCTTGGGTTTCTTCGCGTGAGCGGCAACTGTTTTACCGTTCTTCTTGAAGTTCCCTTTTCTTTCCCTTGCCCTTCTTGAAACTAGTGGTCTTATTAACCATCAACACTTGATGCTCCCCTTTTTTTTATTTCTACATCCGCAGATTGTAGCATCGCGAATAGCTTAAGGATCTTCTATCCCTTGCATGTTTATAGTTCATCACGAAGATCCAGTAGCTTAGTGATAGTGACTAGAGAACTCTATCAATCACCACTTTATTCGGAAGTCTAACTCCCAATTGATTCAAGTGTTTGAAGTACTCAGACATTCTGAGTACATGCTCACTAACGGAGCTGTTCTCCTCCATCTTGTAGCTATAGAACTTGTCGAAGGTGTCATACCTCTCGACCTGGGTGTGAGCTTGAAAAACAGATTTTCAGCTCTTGGAACATCTCATATGCTCCGTGTTGCTCAAAACATATTTGGAGCTCCGGTTCTAAGCCATAAAGTATGGCGCACTGAACTATCGAGTAGTCATCTTTTCTTGTCTGCCAGACGTTCATAACGTCCTCAGACGAAGCCGTAGGGGTATTTCACTGAGCGGTGCATTAAGGACATAAGCCTTCTGTGCAGCAGTGAGGACAATCCTCATATCACGGAGCTAGTCCGCATAGTTGCTTCCATCAACTTTCAACTTCGTTTTCTCTAGAAACAAAAATAAAAGCAGGGGAACTACATCGCGGTCTATTGATCTACAACATAAATTTGTTAAGACAAGTAAGACTATGTTCATGACAATTGAAGTTCAATTAATCAAATTACTTAAGAACTCCCACTTAGATTAACATCCCTCAAGTTGTCTAAGTGTAACATGATCCACATCAACTAAACCACGTCCGATCATCACGTGAGGTGGATTAGTTATCAATGGTGAACATCTTTCATGTTGATCATATCTACTATATGACTCATGTTCGACCTTTCGGTCTCTTGTGTTCCGAGGCCATGTCTATACATGCTAGGCTCGTCAAGTTTAACCCAAGTATTCTGCGTGTGTAAAACTGGCTTACACCCGTTGTATGCGAACGAAAGAATCCATCACACCCGATCATCACGTGGTGCTTAGAAGCGTCGAACCTTCGCAACGGTGCATACTAGGGGAGAACACTTATCTTGAAATTTAGTGAAGGGATCATCTTATAATGCTACCGTCGTCCTAAGCAAAATAAGATGCATAAAAGGATTAACATCACATGCAATTCAATATACATGTGACATGATATGGCCATCATCGTCTTGTGCTTTTGATCTCCATCAGCAAAGCACCGTCATGATCTCCATCGTCACTGGGTTGACACCTTGATCACTATCGTAGCGTCGTGACACCTTGATCTCCATCGTAGCGTCGTGACACCTTGATCTCCATCATAGCGTCGTGGTCGTCTCGCCGATTATTGCTATTACTACTACTACTGCTAACTCATAGCGGTAAAGTAAAGCAATTACATAGCGTTGGCATTGCATACAATAAAGAGACAACCATAAGGCTCCTGCCGGTTGCCTGATAACTTACAAAACATGATCATCTCATACAACAACTTATATCACATCATGTCTTGGCCATATCACATCACCAGCATACCCTGCAAAAACAAGTTAGACGTCCTCTACTTTGTTGTTGCAAGTTTTACGTGGCTGCTACGGGTTTGCAAGAACCGTTCTTACCTACGCAAAACCACAACGTGGTGTAGTGATTGCTTTTTGATCTTCTAAAAGAACCCTCTTCATTGAAACCGATTCAACTAAAGTGAGAGAGACAGACACCCGCCAGTCACCTTTATGCAACGAGTGCACGTAGCGGTGAAACCTGTCTCGCGTAAGCGTACGCGTAATGTCAGTCCGGGCCGCTTCATCTCACAATACCGCCGAATCAAGTAACAACTAGTAACGGCAAGCAATATGTATACACCCACGCCCACAACTCACTTGTGTTCTACTCGAGCAAATCACATCTACGCATAGACCTGGCTCGGATGCCACTGTTGGGGAACGGAGCATGAATTTCAAAAATTTCCTACGCTCACGCAAGATCTATCCATGGAGATGCATTGCTACGAGAGGGGAGAGTATGTCTACGTACCCTCGTAGACCGTTAGCGGAAGCGTCTCACAACGCGGTTGATGTAGTCGAACAATCCTTCGAGCTCCACCGATCGAGTACCGAACGCACGGCACCTCCGAGTTCTACACACGTGCAGCTCGGTGACGTTCCTCGCCTTCTTGATCCAGCAAGATGTCGAGGAAGTAGATGAGTTCCGTCAGCACGACGGCGTGGCGACGGTGACGGTGAAGTGATTCCGGCAGGGCTTCGCCTAAGCTCTCCGAAAATATGACCGAGGTGGAAAACGGTGGAGGGGGGCGCCGCACACGGCTTGGAACAATTGTTGTGTCTCCAAGGGGCGCCCCCCCTCCGTATATAAAGGAGGGAGGGAGGAGGAGGCTGGCCCAAGGGGCGCACCAAAGTGGGGAGGAGTCCTACTAGGACTCCCCCTAGGAGGTGGCGCCCCCTTCCCCTCAATCCTACTCCTACTAGGAGTAGGGGAGGAAGGAGGAAGGGGGAAGGAAAGGGGGGGCCGGCCCCCCAAACCCCTTAGCCCAATTCGAACCAGCAAGGGGGGGCGCACCAGCCCCCTTGTGGGCTGGTGTTCCTTCCCTCCAAGGCCCATGTGACCCATACTACTCCCCGGGGGGTTCCGGTAACCCCTCCGGTACTCCGATAAATATCCGGAACCTTCCGGAACTTTTCCGGAGGCCAAATACTATCTTCCAATATATCAATCTTTACCTCTCGGACATTCCGAGACTCCTCGTCATGTCCGTGATCTCATCCGGGACTCCAAACAACATTCGGTCACCAATCACATAACTCATATAATACTATATCGTCATCGAACCTTAAGTGTGCGGACCCTACGGGTTCGGGAATGATGTAGACATGACCGAGACGACTCTCCGGTCAATAACCAACAACGGGACCTGGATTCTCATATTGGTTCCTACACATTCCACGAAGATCTTTATTGGCAAACCTCATATGTCAACATACGTTGTTCCCTTTGTCCGGCGGTATGTTACTTGCCCGAGATTCGATCGTCGGTATCCAATACCTAGTTCAATCTCGTTACCGGCAAGTCTCTTTACTCGTTCCGTAATACATCATCTTGCAACTAACTCTTTAGTCACGGTGCTTGCAAGGCTTCTGTGATGCTGTATTACTGAGAGGGCCCAGAGATACCTCTCCGATAGTCGGAGTGACAAATCCCAATCTCGATCCATGCCAACTCAACAAACACTTTCGGAGATACCTGTAGTGCACCTTTATAATCACCCAGTAACGTTGTGACGTTTGATACACCCAAAGTATTCCTACGGTATCCGGGAGTTGCATGATCTCATGGTCAGAGGAACGTGTATTTGACATAGTGAAAGCAATAGCAATAAAATGAACGATCATTTGCAATGCTAACGGTTGGGTCAAGTGCATCACATCATTCTCCTAATGATGTGATCCCGTTATCAAATGACAACTCATGTCCATGGTCAGGAAATCTTGACCATCTTTTGATCAACGAGCTAGTCTAGTAGAGGCTTACTAGGGACTCAGTATTTGTCTATTATCCACACATGTATTAAGTTTCCGGTCAATACAATTCTAGCATGAATAATAAACCATTATCATGAACGGAGAAATATGATAATAAACACTTTATTAATTGCCTCTAGGGCATATTTCCAACACATGGAACATAAACATTCATTACAAACTTGGAGATACAAAATAACTGTTATTACTGCCTCTAGGGCATATCTCCTACATCTACCTCTCCACCCTCCCTTGCTGGATCAAGAAGGCAGAGACGTCACCGATTCGTACATGTGCACATCGCGGAGGTGTCGTCCGTTCGGCGCTGGATCGAATTGGATCGCGAAGGGAGTACGACTACGCCAACCATGACCTTTAGATCGTTAATGCTTTCAGTCTACAAGGGTATGTAGACACACTCCCCTCTCATTGCCAGCATCTCCATAGAATAGATCTTGGGTGTTTCGTAGGATTTTTTTGTTTTCCATGCAACGTTCTCCATCAGTCCTTGCACCAGGGACCCTTTGGATTTATCCGGAAGGTTCTGTAACCTTCTGTACATTACCAAAAGTTCCTAGGACCTTTCCCAGAACCTCCTGGAAACATTCGAAACTCTTTTGGAACTCTCTCGAAACTATTTATTATATTCCCGGAACTATTTCGAAAATATTTTCTCATAACTCTCACTCCACTAACACTCGACAGATCGTGATTCCCTTAAGCTTGTGACCCTCTAGGTTCGGTAAAACATAGACATGAACGAAACCCCTTTCGTTCAATGACCAATAGCGGAACCATGGACATCCATATTGATCCCTATTAATACATGAATGACATTCGAGTGAACCTTTAGTTATCATGTCCTATTCCCTTTGCTTCACTTTACTTTACAAAACCCGAGGTGAAATATATCGGCATCCTCTTGAGTCATTCTCATGCTCACTATACCGGTCTCCTCGTTACCGGTTTTGTTCTTCTTTCTCGTTGACATATTCTGGCATCCCAGTGACCTAGTCACCTGTGTCTGGCCAGACGATGATGGATGCCATCACACCGAGAGGGCCCTAATAATATCTCTCCATCGTCGGAGGAGCAAATCGCACTCTTGAGCTATCTAGCCCCTTGTCAAACTTTCCAATGAACCTGTAAGTTGTCCTTATGATCACCGTGTTACAGATGACGTTTGAGCAACCACAAAGTCCATCGTACGGTAAGAAGTTACTACAATACTCTCATGGTCTAAGGAACTAAAGCATACGTTAAATCTCCGTTTTATAATGATTGACTTGTGACGATTGTATCTCAAAGTATAACACACAAGTTTGGGTCAATTCAATATGATCGTTCTTCCAACGTCATATTCTCAAAGTTGTTTTAGCACTATCGTTACACTTAACGATATCCTATGATCCGGAAAACATGATCATGAACAACACTTGAGCTAGTCTTAAAGGCGAGACTAGGAATCATATTTTACCGTTTATCATTCTACACGTGCATATGAGTTTTCCACTGAATCGCATATTCCAGGATCATAACTGTTATAGCATAGAATATAAACTCTTAATTATAAACATGGAAATATAATAATACAATATTATTGCCTCTAGGGCATATTTCCAACAAGGAGGTTGAAAGAACATGTGCTGCCCCCATGTTTGGTTTTGGTAATTGATGACAATCTCTATGGACTAATGGTTGCCTTGAGTTATATTTGAAGGGTCTGTCCATAGGCATTGCTTGAAGACCATTTGTTGGTTTTAAGGTTATTAGAAGAAGAATATGTGTTGACCAAGGTGCTATTCAAGGATTTATCCAAAGATTGGTCATGTGAGTGTTGAGCCTATTGCAAGCATGTCTTGAAGAAGAAGATTGTGTGAACATTCATGTTTACCTTCAAGACATCATCCTAATGAAGAGAGTTGGAAAGATTCAAGGTTGATCAAGACTACTTATGAAGAGTGATTCAAGTTGATCAACACACAAAGCGTAGAAGATGTACCAAGCGAGATCAAGTGATCTCATGGTATGGTAAGCATTGTCCATTACGCTTTGTGTACTAACCCGTGTTCTATGCGAGAGTTCTTTGTGGGGTTAGGTTTGTTTCCATGAGCGTGCATCAAAAGGAAGATATCACACAACCCATGGAGGATGACGTCAAGTGGTGATCGTCATCAAGATTGCGGTGTGCAAGTTCAAGTGGAGCATCACGAAGAGATCACTGCTTGAAGCTTGCCGTCCATTGTGGTGACAATGGACTTGTGAAGATGTGCCGAAGAGCGGCTCACCCATAGTGGAGTATGGGGGAGCAATCAACTAGTCTTCATCGAGCCGGCGCATTCAAGAAAGGTGGTCCAACTTGAGGAGGTCAAGATCGTCATCATCTAGCTCAAGTGGACTGTGCGCAAGGCAAAGGTTTGCCCTTGATAGGTTTTCTATTTTACCGGTCTCATAGTGGTAGTTGGGAGACCGGGTTATAGGATCGATAGCCGTACTATCAAGGGGGGCTCTCAAGTGAGTAGCTTTATCGTATCGTTCGTCGAGAGCTCAAACCTTTGCATTCTTGCATCATCTTTCTTGGTTCTTGTTCGGTGTTTCTCTTGGTGAGTCTTTGAGCTTTTGGTCATCTTCATGACAAGCTCGAGGTCATCGAAAACGGAGTTCATCTATGCATCTTCTATGATGTTTTCGATGTTGGAGTTTATGCCGGTTCTTCATTCATAGAGGTTTCTCATCTCTATATGTTAGGCATATCTCCCCTGTCACTTCATAGAGGTTGCTCGTTGTTGGATAGTATTTGTCGTCATCTATCCAACAAGCTTGAGTTTGCTCAATTCGGAGCTCATTTGCAGAAGTTATGGCAGTTCTGTTTTATTTGTTTCCTCTGTTTTCTGTGGATTTTCTGTGGCATGCAAGCGGTAGTACCGCTGGTGCCCACGGTAGTACCGCTTACGCGGTAGTACCGCTGGGTACTTCCGTGGCACTGCCGCTTGGGGTTTCCCCGAGCGTGCAACTCTCTGTTGCCAGTTTGCCATTCACGGTAGTTGCACGGTAGTACCGCTCTGGCGGTACTACCGCCCTTACTACCGCCGCCACTACCGCTTGCGGGGTTTTCCTCAGTGCACGCTTCTGTTTCCTTTTTCCCTTTAGCGGTAGTAGAGCGGTACTAGGACGGTAGTACCGCTTCGCACGGTATTGCCGCCCTGGCTGCCTCTACTACTGCTGCCTCTCCTGGTCTAAACCCCCTAAGCGGTAGTACCGCCAGGGGCAGCGGTAGTACCGCTCCGGCGGCACTACCGTGGTACACTTAGTGTGTTTCAGGCCAGTGTTTGGTTGTACCGCCTAAGCGGTAGTACCGCTCCGAGGAGCGGTAGTACCGCTCTGTGCGGGCTGAGACAGGTAACGATTGGATTTGGGGTGGCCTTTAACAGGGGGTCTTCTTCCCCCTTGCCCCTAACGGTTCTTTTATCCCCTTGCAGCTCTCTCTCCTCCATTGTTGACCTTCTAGAGCTTTGCTATCTCTCCATCCCTCCAATGATTCTTGCTCCTTCTTGAGGGAATAGAGAGAGGAGATCTAGATCCATCTTTCCACCAATCACTTTCTCCTCTATGTGAGGGAAACCTTGTGGATCTAGATCTTGGAGTTCTTGGTGTTCTCCTTGTTCTTCCTCTCACTTTCCTCCATAGCTTTTGTTGCTTTGGTGGGATTTGAGAGAGAGGGACTTGAGCACTTCGTGTGTTCTTGCCATTGCATTAGTTGCATCGGTTTGAGTTCTCCACACGTGGAAGTTAGTAGTTGAGAAGCTTATTACTCTTGGGTGTTTGAGCACCCTAGAGCTTGTTCCTCTTGGGTGCTTTGGCGCCCTAGACGGTTGGTGGTGCCTCGGAGCTCAATCATTGTGGTGCAAAGCTCCGGGCAAGCATCGGGGTCTCCAATTAGGTTGTGGAGATCGCCCCGAGCAATTTGACGGGTACCGGTGACCGCCCCCAAGGGTTGCCAAAGTGTACGGGTTCGGTGACCGCCCTCAAGGGTTGCCATTTGTACGGGTTCGGTGACCGCCCTCAAGGGTCCCTTAGTGGAATCACGGCATCTTGCATTGTGCGAGGGCGTGAGGAGATTACGGTGGCCCTAGTGGCTTCTTAGGGAGCATTGTGCCTCCACACCGCTCCAAACGGAGATTAGCATCCGCAAGGGTGTGAACTTCGGGATACATCGTCGTCTCCGCGTGCCTTGGTTATCTCTTACCCGAGCCCTTTACTTATGCACTTTACTTTGTGATAGCCATATTGTTTCTAGTTATATATCTTGCTATCACTTAGTTGTTTATCTTGCTTAGCATAAGTTGTTGGTGCACATAGGTGAGCCTAGTCGATTTAGGTTTTGTGCTTGACAAATTAAACGCTAGTTTTATTCCGCATTTGTTCAAGCCTAAACCGTAATTATTTTAAACCGCCTATTCACCCCCCCCCCCTCTAGGCGACATCCACGATCTTTCAGAGGTGTTCTGAATGTTTTCAGAAATAACCCATTTTGGTTCTGCCTCCAATCCATCAGTGTACTCAACCTATCCATCCAATCTCTGAAATCTTCCAAAGTAGTGCAGTCTAACAATGAAATCTTCTAAAGGATCTGGTGGATCATCAACACTAGCTACACAAATAAAAAAAACCTTGGATCAAAACATAATATGATGCAACAACTAATGAACTCATAGCCACACTACACTTGAAGAACAAAAGGGCCCCCTTTCCCCCATCTCATCCCCTGTTTTGTTATGCTCCCATGTTTTCCTCTGCCCCCTTGATGCCCTCTCTCCTTTTGCACAACACTACCCGCACAAACCCAAAATCCTCTCTCCTTCTGCCATGGCTTCACATCAAGCCCAAACCCCAAACTCTCAAAAGGCAAACTTTGAAATACCCAACTCTCATGGAGGCCGGCGGAGGAGAGCAGGAAACAGGGGTTGGCGACGTACCTGGAGCCATGGATTCGGTGGAGATGAGGGTCACGACGACGGACGACGGAGGAGGGTGTCGGCGATGATGGGAGGCGAGGAGGAGGGCGGCATGATGCAGGTAGAGACGAAGAGGATGCATGAGGAAAGAAAGGGAGCGATGATGCGATCAGGTGAAATACTTCCACTTTTGCACTTTTGCCAAGTCAGTAAGCCTAGTCGTCGTCACTAAACTCAAAACCACCTAAAATCCTCTCGAAAACCACCTAGGGGGAGATTTTCCAGGTTTTTAGAGACTTTGGGGGTGATTTAACCGACTTGGGAGTTTAGGGGGATTTCTGTCCAGTTGAAAAGATTGTCGGGGGAGGGGGGGTATATTTTTCTCCAAAACATTTGTTGCAAAGAGCATATGAACTCCAGTCTTTCCTACTTATAAAGGTTGGAGTTGCTGGTGAGTTCACTTGTGAGGCCAACAACCTTCGCAATAAACAAATACACCCCTCTTTCTCTTCACATGTGGAAGTAGCAAACTTCCAAGAGACATATAAAAAATTGTATTTTACTCATGTGTGGGACCTAACACAAACAAACAAATAAACTACTACTTTAATGGGAAACAAACACTCATGTAGAAGACACAAATAACAATTGCAAAAAATATGACTCCCAACTCAAAATCATGATTTTGGTTTAAGTTTTTTCTCCCAACAAAATTTCCAAGTTCTATATCATACCATAGGGAGTGAACAAATTGTAATGCCCATTCTCCCATGTTTCTAAATTCAAAATGTTGTCTCACTATAAATCTTTCAAAGGACCTACTACAGTCACATAAAATTCTTCAACGCCTACCTAATCCCTCTTACTGTATTTTTGCTCTTTTTTATCGTGAATCGTGCAAGATATATACTAACGTCTTTTGATCATCTTCTAAGTCGGTGGCATGATGTCTCTCCTTTTTAATAGCTCGGTAGCAACGCACGGGCACTATGCTAGTGTTGTAAAGTTTGGGCCACAAGGCCACGGCATGGAGGTGTGCACGAAGGCGCCCGACTTGTTCAGTCATTTCCTCCCAAAACTTTCGTGCACTTGCCATCATTGGCAAAGGGCTCAGGCGGTGAGGCACCACCCGTCTCCCATCCGAGCAATTTGTGGATCTAGCCATCCATGACAGGGCACGCCGTCGACAACGCTGGTGGGCTCAACGCGTAGGTGAGGGTTGTCTCTGCTTTGCTTTGTCCGATGTTAGTTGTAATGCATTTGGGGCAATTCATCCGCGATAGCTATGTCTCGCCTACTGCGAGACTGTAGTCCGTCTTACAGGAGGCAAGCGCGAGACGGGCCGGCCGAATAGGGGTTTCTGTGCATTTTTTTGTGTGTAGGTTTTCTTCCTTTTTTTTCTTTTTTCTCTACTTTCTTTGTTCTTTTGTCGGTTTCTCAGTATTTTTTTCTTTTCAGTTTATATCCTTTTTTTGTTTTTCGAAGACATGTCTATTTTTTCACGCATAATGTACACTTTTTGTATACATCAAGGACATTTTTAATATACGCTTAACATTTTTCAATACATGATTAACATTTTTTCCAATGTTTTAATGTTTACATTTTTCATACACGTTGTACATTTTTTGTATACATCAGGAACATTTTTTATACACATTTATATTTTTCACATACATAATTAACATTTTTTCAAATATATGTTCTGACGTCTCTAATTTTCATGTACGTCTTACATTTTTCATATATATCATTAACATACCATGAAAAAAAATATTAGTAACATTTTCTGTACATGTTTAACATTTTTAAATACATGTTTACATTTTTTTCAATGTCTACTTTTTTCATACACGTTGTACATTTGTCGTATGTATCAAGATTTTTTTTTCATACATGTTTAACATTTTTCAAAATACATGATTAAATTTTTTTATAATGTGACCTACATTTTCTTGAAACACATGAATATTTTCTTGTCACAATTTTTTTTCTTAACGCTATCAACATCCTTTTAAGTTACGGTAACAAATTTTGTACACTGCGGTAACATTTGTCAAAATCACAAGTTTTAAATTTTTTTTAATGAAATTTAAGTTTTGGAATATATGTGTACAAAAACTGTTCACATTTTTTTAATTTAATCAGGAATATTTAATAGAAATTTTCAAAATATAACAAAAGGTAAAAACAAGTGTATGACATCAACATGATATCAGCCTGGCAAAAGGTCACTGGGCCGGCCTACTAATCGGCTCCCTGAGGCAGCGAGCGAGACATAGACCCCCCCCCCCCCCCCCC
Source organism: Elymus sibiricus (assembly GCA_039707655.1). Classification (NCBI taxonomy): domain Eukaryota; kingdom Viridiplantae; phylum Streptophyta; class Magnoliopsida; order Poales; family Poaceae; genus Elymus; species Elymus sibiricus. Next base: position 259,282,881 of record CM077668.1, on the reverse strand, counting down.
CCCCCCCTCATCGACGCTCCCTCCTAGATAATTGGCAGCGCTGCTAGTCTTTGGGCTTGTGTCGCGTTGCTGATGAAGTAGTAGGCAGCGACCTACTTGAGGCGAAATGAGCCGGGTTTTCACTTGGTTTCCGGGTTCTTTTGTTTTTATTTTTATTTTCACCAGTTTTTCTCTGTTTTCACTGTTTTTTTATTTTCTTTCTTTTTTCGTTGTTTTTCTTTGATTTCATTTCTCTCTTTCTCGGTTTTCACTCGGTTTTTTCATTTCTTTTTTTTTCTTTCTTCATTTTTCATCGGTTTTGTGTGTTTCTTTCTCATTTTTCATCAGATGTTTTTGTTTTCTCTCAGGTTTCCCTTTTTTATACACATTTTTTATATACCCAATTCATTTTTCTAATACATCTTTAACATTTTTCAAATGCCTGATTAACATTTTTTAGATATCAGATTAACACTTTTTGAATACATGGTCAATATTATTTCTATACACATTTAACATTTTTTCAAATGCTTGATTAACATTTTCAAATACATGTTTAATTTTTTTGAATACATGGTCAACATTTTTCTATACACATTTACATTTTTCAAATACAAGTTTAACATTTTTCAAAATACTTGTTTAATATTTTTTCTATACACATTTAACATTTTTCAAATACAAGTTTACTACATTTTAATACAAGGTGAACATTTTTTATACACAATTAACATTTTTCAAATACAAGTTTAACATTTTTTGCATACATGGTCAACATTTTTTCTGTACACATTTATCATATGTCAAATGCAAGTTTAACATTTTTTTAATACATGGTCAACATTTTTGCTATACACATTTAACATTTTTCAAATGCAAGTTTAACATTTTTTTAATACATGGTCAATATTTGTTCTAAACAGATTTAACATTTTTCAAATGCTTGATTAACATTTGTCTAATACTTGATTAATTTTATTTTGCAAATCTTGATTGATTTTTTAAAATACATGAATCAACTTTGTCACACTCATTGTATATTCTTTGTATACATTTTTTTGTATACATGGTCAATATTTTTATTTACATATTTTAACATTTTTCAAATGCATGATTACCACTATTTTCAAACAATATGTAAATATATGTTTGTAATATATATTTTTAAAATATTTAAAAGTGTAAAAAAAAGTAAAAAAAGGAATAAAAATGAAATAAGAACGTGAAAAACCCCAAAAAACCGAGGCAGTGGCCTGCTGCGCACTAGGCCCGCCCATACGCTCGCGCGACGCGGCGACTATGTCTCGGATTAGGTGTTTCCTATACGGCGCCTTTTTTTAGGGCTAAAAGCTGCTATATTAAACCTCAACAATCATGGGAATACAAATTATGTCTGGGGTTCCCGTTAGCCAAAGATGGCGTCCCGGGCCTAATGTGGTAGCAGCTTTCGAAAGCACATGCGCTTCGAAATTATGATCACGTCTCTCATGGATGACTTTAGATTCTGGGAAAATTTGAAGCTTCATCTTGATCTCTTCCACTATAACTTTACTTGGACCTAGAAAAGGCTCTCCAATGTGATTGACAGTAGCCATACAGTCCGTGCTGATCTGGACCTTCTGTAAGTTGAGATCGAGGGCCAATGAGAGACCCTCATTGCAGGCCATCGCCTCCAGTGTTTCCGGTTGCAGGTTGTCCACCACCATCGCTGATGCTCCCAGAAAGAGGCATGTGTAGTCACGGCAAACAGCAGCCACTGCTCCCCTCTCGGCATTCCGAGAAATCGCAGCTTCAACATTTCCCTTCGCCCAACCGTATGTAGGTGGTAGCCATTTCTTTGCCTGTGCCTTGGCTCTTTCGCTAACCTGCTGCACAGAATGCTTCTTTTGAGGGATAAGAGACAGATCCTTAATATATCTATTTATGAAGCAAAGAGTCGAATGGGGTGATTGATACTGCTCTTCATGTATGGCCTTCCTGCGCACCCACCATATCGACCACAGCGTGACCACGGCCTTGATGAATTGTTCTTCGTTCGTTGTACCTTGTAGCTCCACTAGCCATAATCAAGCATCTTCAGTGGTAATCGTTACCATATGCTGGACTAAATCCTCATCAACCATGGCCCAAACACACTTCGCCATTTGACATTCTATCAGCGCATGCTTCCAGCTATCCACAGCTCCATTGCATATTTTGCATACATCATTTTCTGCCATGTGTCTCTGATGTCTGACTCCCTCAGTCGGTATAGAGTTATGGGAGAGCCTCCACACAAAGTTTTTCAGTTTGGCTGGAATTTTTGCACCCCAAAGCCTACACCACTGTTTCTTGTTTGATTGGAAATCCGAGTTCCCTCCTGTCCCATTTAGCCAGTCCTCTCTCCTCCGTTTTGTCTACTTGAGCATGCGGTAACATGATCTGACTGAAAAATGACCATTTCGTTCATACTGCCACGCCCAGCAGTCCTCGGAAGGAATAGTTGACAGGGGAATATTTAGGATCTCACAGGTATCAATGGGCTGCAGATGATGCAAGATTGTCTCCCGATTCCAGCACCTCTCTACTCTGTTTATAAGCTCAGACACCAACTCCGGCGGATTTGGAGACCTAGGATGTACTGTACGCAACATGTGGTCTCTCGGGATCCAGTTATGATTCCATATACTAGTGGATCTGCCATCACCAACTCTCCTCGCTAGTCCTTGTTTGAGAACTTCTTTCCCTTCCAAAATAGCTCGCCAAATTTGAGATGGATGATTCCCCAACTCAGCATCAAGTACATCACAGGAAGGGTAGTATACTGCTTTCAACAAACGGGCACTCAAGGAACCAGTGTCTTGAGTGAGGCGCCAAGCCTGTTTTGCTACCATTGCGAGATTGAACAAGTGAGTATCTCGGAAGCATAATCCACCCATGTATTTAGGCATTGTAAGCACATCCCATGATACCCAGGCAGCTTTTCTTTCTCCGTCCTTGCTACCCCAATAAAATTTTCTGATCATAGTATCAATGTTTTGACACAGCCCTCTTGGAAGCAGAAAACATGACATCGAGAAGGTGGATATGGCCTGGGCAACGGACTTTATGAGCACCTCCTTTCCAGCAGCCGCCAAGCACTTTTCAATCCACCCTTGAATCTCCCCCCATAATCTGTCTTTAATGTACTTGAAGGCCCCGTTCATTGACTTGCCAACCTCAGTCGGCAGCCCCAAATATTTCTCTGAAAGAGATTCATTGGTGACCTCGAGGATGCCTTTCACCACAATCCTTGTCTCTTCCGGAAAATCTTTACCAAAGAAAATGCTTGATTTCGCAAGGTTGATTCGTTGTCCCGAGGCATCACAATATTGACGAATGGTGTCTCTCATGATGGTTGCTCCCTCGGTATTAGCCTTAAACATAAGGAGACAATCGTCAGCAAATAAAAGATGGTTAACCGGAGGGGCAGTTGGGGCAATCACCACTCCCTTCACATGCTCATTGCTGCTCCTCGACCTTAATAAGCAAGATAGACCCTCCGCTGCCAACAGAAATAAATATGGGGAGATTGGATCTCCTTGCCTGATTCCTCGGGTTGGTTTAAACTCCTCTGTTCTGTTACCATTAACAAGCACCGAAAAATAAACTGTTGATACACATGCCATGATTTTCATCACCCAAGAGCGTCTGAAACCAAGCTTCTCCAAAACTGCTTCTAAGTACCTCCACTCAACTCGATCATACGCCTTCATCATGTCCAGTTTTAACGCGCAGTGCGAATTCTTCTTACTTCTTGAGCGTTTCATAAAATGTAAACACTCGTAAGCTGCTATGATATTGTCGGTGATCAGTCACCCAGGTACAAACGATGATTGCTCATGTGAAATTATCTCTGGTAAAATCCTCTTCAACCGATTGGACTGAACTTTTGATATGATTTTAAAAATCACATTGCACAAGCTTATCGGTCGAAACTGTGATAAGGTGGTTGGATTCAATACCTTAGGGATCATAATGATGAACATCCTGTTAACCACCTCCGGAGACTCTTCCCCATTAAGCACTCTTAGTACTACCTTGGTTACTTCCTCCCCACAAACACCCCAATTTTTTTGAAAAAATGCGCTGGGAAGCCATCAGGGCCCGGTGCTTTGGTTGGGAACATCTGAAAAAGGGCTTCCTTGACTTCCAAATCTTTGTATGGGGCGCATAGCATATCATTCATCTCCTCATCCACCTTTCTGGGTATGTGTGACAGCACCTCCTCCATGCCTACAGTGCCCTCCGAAGCATATACATTTTTATAAAATTCTCTTGCCATGCCTCTGATCTCCTCCTCATCAAAACAAATTGTACCATCTTCCCTTGTTAGCCGAGATATACGGTTTCTCCTCTTTCTCATTGTTGCTTTCTGGTGAAAAAAATTTGTATTACCGTCACCCTCAGCAAGCCATTGGATACGAGAACGTTGCCTCCACATGATTTCTTCCCGGAAGTTCAGCTCCACTATCCTTTCTTGCACTTTAATCTCCTCATGTGATGGTCCACTTCTGGAAATATCAGCTCTCAGCTCAGCTAACCGCCACTTCAAAGTTCTAAGTTCAGCTCGAACATGACCAAAGGTTCTGGATCCCCATCTCGCCAGGGAACCTGCAAGCTGTTCCAACTTCAATTTTAGTTCATGTAGTGTCTCCCCCTTCTCCGCTGACCACAAGCAATCAATAAGAGGGAAAAAAATCATCATGGGTCTCCCACATGCGCTCATAGCGGAAAGGTTTTTTTATTGCAATGCGGCTGTTTACATCATCAAGGTCATTTCGAAGAGTGATCCAATTTTGCTGCTTGTAGATGACGAAGTGTTGCAAAAGGGAACATGGCACTCCAGTCCGGCGATGCAAGCGCCCTGTCTAGGCGTACACGGCAGAATTGTCTGTAGGGGAACGCGACAGAAAACAAAAAAAATCGGTACAGCGAGCACGCCCAGGATCACTATGGAGACTGCATACAGGGTTTGATCTGATCCGTACCGACTCGTAGCGCAGCGGAAGAAGAGTCGGTGTAGATCGTCGGTGCAGATCCCCGCAGCTAGGATTTACAACCACCCAACCGCGAGGATGTACTCCCTCGTCGGACAGCCCTTCGGGAGGCGGTCGGACAACCCTTCGGGAGGACCCTCGAAACTCAAACGGAAACTCGGACAGCCCTTCGGGAGGACACTCGAACAGCCCCTCGGGCAAAAGATCGAAACTACGACCTCTCTACGGGGTTGCACACATACGGTGTCAGCTATCCGGCAGGGCTTCGCCGTCCAGAACTAGTTCCTGCCGGAACCCAGACAGCCTTTCGGCTCTACGAAACTATTTCGCTGGGAGGGAGAGAGAAGCCAGACAAGTCTATGGCATGTGTATGAGAGCAAGCATGACGTTTGGAGAGCACCCCTCCACCTCTATTTATAGGAAAGCCAAGGGGTAATGTTGGCATTCAAAAATACCAAAAGTACCCCCACTTTATGTCTTTACATAAAAGAATAAAGCAAAAAGGGATGCATGTGGAGGTCCAAGGAGCTCCACCTCCCCTGGCCGGCCATCCCTTGGGGGCCCCCCATGAGGGGCTTCCTTGGCCCCCAAGCCCTTCTAGAAGCCTTTTGGGAAATATCCCAAAAGGTGCTTTCCAAAAAATATCCATAAAACACTTTCACTATTCATGAAGACATTTTTCTGCGTCCGTTAAATCCCAAATTATTTCTGTGTGCCTAGAATAATTCCAGTACCCACTAAAACAATTTCGAACGAATTCCAAAACAATTCCGGAACAATGTTTTTCTTCAGCGAAAAGCTACCATTGCGGTTACGGCTGCTCCGAAACATTTCCGGTTTTTCTCTCCGGAAAAATTCCAGAAGTTACCAGAACAATTCTGGCACCCTCCAAGAATTTTCAGGCGTGTGCCAGAACCAATATGACTTAATGGAATACCCTGAAACAACTTTTCAGTTTCACCGAAACTATTCCGGTGTTCTCTCCGGAACGTTTCCGTTGTCTCCGAAACTTTTCCGGTGATTTTCTCTCAGACTCCATGTCTAGTATTCAGCAGATAGATGACCCTTAAGTGTGTGACCCTATAGGTTCAGTGAAGTATAGACATGACCCGGAACACTTTCGGATCAATGATCAACATCGGAGCCGTGGACACCCATATTGACCCCTATACCCACACGAATGAATATTCGAGCGAACATCCAGTTGCCGTGTGCTATTCCTGTTGCTTCACGATATATTACAAAACACCCGAGGTGAGATTTTTTGCATCCCCGTGGATCAACAACTTGTCCACTATGCAAGTTACCTCGTTACCGGTTTTGTTCTCTTTTCTCGTATCCGTGTTCCGGCATCCCAGTGATCAAATCACAATGTGTCTGGCCAGATGATGATGGATACCGTAACACCGAGAGGGCCCGAGAATATCTCTCCATCGTCGGAGGAGCAAATCCCAATCTTGAGCTATCTCGTTTCTTGTCATACTTTTCCGTGAACCCGTAAGCCGCCGTAATAGCCACCCAGTTACGAATGACGTTTAACAAACCCCAAAGTTCACGAAGCAAGTACGAAGGAACTCGATACTCTCATGGCCTAAGGAATTATGCAAACATTAACTATCTTTGTGTTATTAACCATTAACTTGTGACGAATGTATCTCATAGCATAACATCAATTCGGGTCGATTCAACACAAGTGTTCTACTAACATTGTGCCCTCAAAATTGCCAGCATAGACATGCCCATGATCAGGAAAACAGGATCATCATGCAATACTTGAGCCAGTCTTAGAGGCAAGACTAGGAATATATTTTACCATTTATTATACCACACGTGCACATGAGTTTCCCTCCGAGCCTCGTGGATATTGCAGACTCGAGAATCATTGCAGTTATAGCATGGAACATAAACATTCATTACAAACTCGGAGATACAAAATAACTGTTATTACTGCCTCTAGGGCATATCTCCTACAGACTCCCACTTGCACTAGAGTCATAATCCAGTTACATGGCTTCCCTAACACCAATGGCTATCCGGTGCTGCTCATGCATTGCTCGTGGTACAGGCTTTGTCATCGGGTCTGACACGTTCAGATCCGTGTGAACTTTGCGTACTTTCACTAAACCCGCTTCGACATGATGTCGAATGAGTTTATATTTGCGTTCAATATGTCTTGTCTTATGGTGCGAACTTGGCTCCCCTGCCTGAGCCACGGCGCCACTATTATCACAATAGATCTCCACCGGGTCCAGAGCACTTGGAACCACACCAAGGTCTTCAAGAAATTGCTTGATCCATACCGCCTCCTTGGAGGCTTCTGAAGCAGCAACATATTCCGCCTCCGTCATAGAATCCGCCACAGTCTTTTGTTTGGAACTTTTCCAATCAACTGCACCGACGTTCAATATGAAAACATAGCCTGATTGAGATTTGAAGTCATCTGGGTCAGTCATGAAGCCTGCATCAGTGTAACCACTTACAATGAGCTCTTCATCACCTCCGTACACAAGGAGTAAATCCTTGGTCCTTCTGAGGTACTTAAGAATACTCTTGACTGCGGCCCAGTGTTCCAATCCTGGATCACTTTGATACCGGCTGCTAACACTTAGCGCATAGGAAACATCCGGTCTTGTACATAGCATGGCATGCATAATAGAACCAACTGCCGAGGCATATGGAACATCATTCATCTGTACTCGCTCATCGAGAGTCTGAGGACACTGATTCTTGCAAAGCATTGTGCCAGGTGACATGGGGAGTAGGCCTTTCTTGGAGTTCTCCATGCTGAACCTTTTCAACACCTTGTCAATGTACGTGCTTTGGCTAAGCGCTATCAGGCGTTTTGATCTATCTCTATAGATTCTGATGCCCAATACATATGCCGCTTCGCCTAAGTCTTTCATTGAAAAACTCTTCTTCAATGAGTATTTTATTTCGCTAAGGAAATTCACGTCATTTCCAATCAACAATATGTCATCCACATACAAGATTAGAAATGCTTTTGCGCTCCCACTAAACTTCTTGTAAACACAAGATTCTTCGTCATTCCTGATGAAGCCAAACTGTTTAACCACTTCATCAAAACGAATGTTCCAGCTCCTTGACGCTTGCTTCAGACCATAAATGGCTTTCTGAAGTTTGCATACCTTTCCAGCATCCTTATGAACGACAAAACCTTCTGGCTGTATCATGTATACATCCTCTTTGAGGTTTCCATTTAGGAAAGCCGTTTTGACGTCCATCTGCCATATTTCATAATCGAAATCAGCAGCAATTGCCAGTAATATCCGAACAGACCTAAGCATAGCTACGGGCGAGAAAGTCACGTCGTAGTCCACTCCTGGAACTTGCGTGAACCCTTTCGCGACAAGTCTAGCTTTGTGGATAGTAATGTTACCATCCGCGTCCGTCTTTCTTTTGAAAATCCATTTACGACCAATGGGCTTTACGCCTTCTCGGAGTTCTTCCAAGTTCCAAACTTGGTTTTCGTACATGGATTCCATCTCGGATTTCATGGCCTTGTGCCATTCCCTTGAGCTGGGCCCCGCCATCGCTTCCTTGTAGTGCGCAGGTTCATCGTCTTCAAGAATGAAGATTTCATTATGAAACCACTCAGGTGGCTGGATAGCCCTACCTGATCTGCGCGGTTCAGTTACAACATTGTCTGAAGTTTCCGCATCACATGCGACAACTTCCGGCTCGGTTGTAGGGATAATTAGCGGAATTTCTTCCGGTTCCTTAGCCATATCAACGGTTGCCGAAGATTCACTAATCTCATTAAGTTGTACTGTCCTCCCACTTACTTTTTTAGCGAGAAACTCTTTCTCGAGAAAGTGTCCAACTTTTGCGACAAACACTTTGCCCTCGGACTGGTTGTAGAAGGAATACCCAATGGTGTTATTGGGATAACCCACAAAGTAACATTTGTCTGATCTGGGATCGAGTTTGCTTGGCTGTAAACGCTTTACGTATGCCTCACAACCCCAAATTTTAAGATGCGACACACTAGGAATCTTCCCATGCCACATCTCATGTGGTGTCGTCTCAACAGATTTAGACGGTGCTCTGTTTAATGTATAAGCGGCAGTTTCTAGTGCGTGAACCCAAAAAGATATCGGTAGATCTGTAAGAGACATCATCGACCTTACCATGTCTAACAGGGTTCGGTTACGTCTTTCCGATACTCCGTTTCTCTGTGGAGTTCCGGGAGGCGTAAGCTGTGAAACTATTCCACGGTCACTCAGATGTTGGCCAAACTCATGACTAAGGTATTCGCCCCCGCGATCAGACCGCAGAAACTTAATCCTTTTGTTACGATGATTTTCTACCTCATTCTGAAATTCCTTGAACTTTTCAAAGGTTTCCGACTTATGCTTCATCAAGTAGATGTATCCATATCTACTCAAATCATCTGTAAAAGTCATGAAGTAGAAATACCCAGCCCGTGCGATTGTGCTCATTGGACCACATACATCACTATGTATTATTTCCAACAATTCACTTGCCCGTTCAGGATGACCCGTGAACGGCGTCTTGGTCATTTTCCCCATCAAGCAAGCTTCACATGTGTCAAATGATTCAAAATCAAGGGACGGTAAAACTCCATCTTTATGGAGTCTTTGCATGCGTTTCTTTCCGATGTGGCCAAGCCGACAGTGCCACATGAAAGTGGTGGTGGTATCAGCCTTCTTAAGGCGTTTAGCATTCACGTTAAAGACATCATTTCCACATTCAAGATTTAGAATGAAAAGGCCCCCAACAATGGGTGCAAATCCATAAAACATATCCTTACAATAAAGTGAACAACCATTGTTCTCAGACTTGTATGAATACCCATCGTGTACTAAACATGATCCGGAGATAATGTTTCTACACAATAGTGGAACAAAATAACAGTTATTTAGTTCTAAGATAAATCCTGAAGGGAGACGTAGAGGCATAATGCCGACGGCTTGAGCGGCGATCCCAGCGCCGTTCCCGACGCGCATCACGACTTCATTCTTTGCTAGCTTGCGCACCTTCTGAAGTCCCTATATCGAGTTGCAAATGTGAGCAACCGATCCGGTATCAAATACCCAAGACTTAGAATTTTCGCTAGCAAGCAAAACGTCAATGACATTAACTTGTATAACAATTATACCTTTTCTGGTTTTCCCGGACTTCTTATCTTCCAGATACTTCTTGCAGTTTCTCTTCCAGTGTCCTGTGCCCTTGCAGTAGAAGCACTCAGTTTCATTCTTGGCTCCGCCCTTAGAGTTGCTTTGGGAGCCGGTCTTACCTGCGCCCTTGCCCTTCTTTGGCTTGCCTTTCTTTTTGAAACTGGCGGTTTTATTCACAAGCAACACTTGCTTGCGATTTTTCCGCAGTCCTCCTTCCGCAGTTTTCAGCATGGCGAGCACCTCTTCCGGTGTCTTCTCCATCCCACTCATATTGTAGTTCATGATAAAACCGTCGTAAGACGGGGGGAGTGAAGAAAGCATCTTGTCCATCATATGGTCAGGTGGAAGTGGAAATTCCAGGGTTTTAAGCCTTTCAGCATAGCCAATCATTTTGACTACGTGTTCGCCAACTGAACTGCCCTCAGCCATCTTGCATTCCATCAAGGTCTTCATGATATCAAATCGTTCAGACCTTGCGGTTTCCTTGTACAGGGCATCCAATTCCCGGATCATATCACGGGGTTTATGGAATTCAAAACGTTTTTGAAGCCCTGGACTCATGCAAGCTAGTATGAGGCACTGCACTAAGTTGTGATCATCATCCTTAGTGGCCCAGACATTTTGTTCATCTTCCGGGGCATCTGCCGCCGGTTTAGCTGGAAGAGCAGTTTCAAGCACATACATTTTCCTAGCGCTCCTGAGGACAATCCTCAGGTTACGGACCCAGTCCGCATAGTTGCTTCCAGTCGCAGCTAACTTTTCTTTCTCTAACATCGGGCCTAACTTGAACGCGGCGTTGCGAGCCATTTGATCTACAACGGTAAACACAAGTTTCACTTAGACTTTGTTCATAATGATTTTTGCACTAGTGAATAAACAATTCTATTCTAAAGCGCGCTCCCACTCAAATCAATATCTCTCAAAATTGATTATGAGTGATACAAGACCCAAATTGTAATTCAACGCCAAGGATGTATCCATCTCAAGTGACGAGAATTTCAATTCGGTAGTCCAACTTGCCAATCACATCTTTATGTGACTCTTGTTCATCTTTCGATGGGCGTGTTCCGAGCTCAGGACGATCCTCCGGAACGTCAAGACAACCAAGTGATCTCGCTGCGAGGTCTCAACTCACCCGCCTCACACTTCACTAATCGTTCGTACCCATGTATCCATGTGGCACCCCGAAAAGATAGGTGCCGTGACGGTGCTACACTTGGGAGAACACTAACTACTTGATATTTTAAGTGAGAGATCACCCTAATAAAAAGCGACTACCGCGCAATCAAAAGGGTGCATCATAAGGGATAAACATCTCAGGCAATTCATAATAGCATGATATGGTATAGCCCTTTCTGACGGAGAAGTCAAGTATTTCTTCGTCTTCGGCATTTGCGTCGGTGTTCACCTTCGCAAAGATTGCCACCACCTTGTCGATGCACCAGATAATATTGCTATCTCTATAGCTAATAAAATAAGTGCATTACTTAAGGTTGACACGCAGGTCATTAAAGTGACAATCATATGGCTCCAGCCATCATGCCGAATCATGACACGCAGGTCATGTTAATAAATTTACATCATATAGTCATCTCATACATAATCGAATTAATATGAGCACTGCTATACCACATCACATGCACATCCTGCAAAACCAAGTTAGACGCCTCTAATCGGTTTATGCAAAATTTTATTTTACGTGGCTTCTAAGGTTTTGACTTAAACCGCAGCTACCAACGTTTATCATCAAGTATGATTATTCAAGTCGCTAGTTTAACATCGCGGGGTGTATGAAACACGAGATAATAAAATCTCGAGCCCCATACTAAACTTCGTCATACGCATGACCCCCATGCAGATCATATTTGCGTTGCCCTTTCGTCTGCGAATTTCATCTTTCTTTTGACTATGGCGGAACCCAAAGAACTGATAGCACTTCGTTGATCAATCAGGATCGCGGATTGCCAGAACTTTGTCAAATTCCACCATGCTGTCTCGAGATCAAAAATACGCAAATTCTAGGGAAGCAACAAGAACATCGAGTAACAGATTTCATCTGCCACCCGCATAAATAATTTTCAGCAATAGATCTCATCTACTCCAAAATTATATTATGCAATACCCATACATCTCCATGTATTCTTGATCGTAACCTGCATCTACGCATAGCACGGCTCATGATGCCACTGTAGGGGAACGCGACAGAAAACAAAAAAATTGGTACAGCGAGCACGCCCAGGATCACTATGGAGACTGCATATAGGGTTTGATCTGATCTGTACCGACTCGTAGCGCAGTGGAAGAAGAGTCGGTGTAGATCGTCGGTGCAGATCCCCGCAGCTAGGATTTACAACCTCCCAACTGCGAGGATGTACTCCCTCGTCGGATAGCCCTTCGGGAGGCGGTCGGACAGTCCCTCGGACGATGTCACGGACAGCCCTTCGGGAGGACCCTCGAAACTCGAACGGAAACTCGGACAGCCCTTCGGGAGGACACTCGAACAGCCCCTCGGGCAAAAGATTGAAACTACGACCTCTCTACGGGGTTCCACACATACAGTGTCAGCTATCCGGCAGGGCTTCGCCGTCCAGAACTAGTTCCTGCCGGAACCCAGACAGCCTTTCTGCTCTACGAAACTATTTCGCTGGGAGGGAGAGAGAAGCCAGTCTATGGCATGTGTATGAGAGCAAGCATGAGGTTTGGAGAGCACCCCTCCACCTCTATTTATAGGAAAGCCAAGGGGTAAAGTTGGCATTCAAAAATACCAAAAGTACCCCCACTTTATGTCTTTACATAAAAGAATAAAGCAAAAAGGGATGGCATGTGGAGCTCCAAGGAGCTCCACCTCCCTTGGCCGGCCACCCCTTGGGCCCCCCCCATGAGGGGCTTCCTTGGCCCCCAAGCCCTTCTAGAAGCCTTTTGGGAAATATCCCAAAAGGTGCTTTCCAAAAAATATCCATAAAGCACTTTCACTATTCATGAAGACATTTTTCTGCGTCCGTTAAATCCCAAATTATTTCTGTGTGCCTAGAATAATTCCGGTACCCACTAAAACAATTTTGAATGCATTCCGAAACAATGTTTTTCTTCAGCGAAAAGCTACCATTGCGGTTCCGGCTGCTCCGGAACATTTCCGGTTTTTCTCTCCGGAAAAATTCCAGAAGTTACCAGAACAATTCTGGCACCCTCCAAGAATTTCCAGGCGTGTGCCGGAACCAATATGACTTAATGGAATACCCTGAAACAACTTTTCAGTTTCACCGAAACTATTCCGGTGTTCTCTCCGGAACGTTTCCGTTGTCTCCGAAACTTTTTCGGTGATTTTCTCTCAGACTCCCTGTCTAGTATTCAGCAGATAGATGACCCTTAAGCGTGTGACGCTATAGGTTCGGTGAAGTATAGACATGACCCGGAACACTTTCGGATCAATGATCAACATCGGAGCCGTGGACACCCATATTGACCCCTATACCCACACAAATGAATATTCGAGCGAACCTCCAGTTGCCGTGTGCTATTCCTGTTGCTTCACGATATATTACAAAACACCCGAGGTGAGATTTTCTGCATCCCCATGGATCAACAACTTGTCCACTATGCAAGTTACCTCGTTACCGGTTTTGTTCTCTTTTCTCGTATCCGTGTTCCGGCATCCCAGTGATCAAATCACAATGTGTCTGGCCAGACGATGATGGATACCGTAACACCGAGAGGGACCGAGAATATCTCTCCATCGTCGGAGGAGCAAATCCCAATCTTGAGCTATCTCGTTTCTTGTCATACTTTTCCGTGAACCCGTAAGCCGCCGTAATAGCCACCCAGTTACGGATGACATTTAACAAACCCCAAAGTTCACGAAACAAGTACGAAGGAACTCGATACTCTCATGGTCTAAGGAATTATGCAAACATTAACTATCTCTGTGTTATTAACCATTAACTTGTGACGAATGTATCTCATAGCATAACATCAATTCGGGTCGATTCAACACAAGTGTTCTACTAACATTGTGCCCTCAAAATTGCCAGCATAGACATGCCCATGATCAGGAAAACAGGATCATCATGCAATACTTGAGCTAGTCTTAGAGGCAAGACTAGGAATATATTTTACCGTTTATTATACCACACGTGCACATGAGTTTCCCTCCGAGCCTCGTGGATATTGCAGACTCGAGAATCATTGCAGTTATAGCATAGAACATAAACATTCATTACAAACTCGGAGATACAAAATAACTGTTATTACTGCCTCTAGGGCATATCTCCTACATTGTCCCCCATGAACCTTCTTCTCGAATGTCCAGTCAAGCCCCACATAGCCAATATCATCCGGCCCGCAAACATCCACCGCCTCTCTAAATCCCTCCATTTGAGCATTGTCCCGCTCGTTCGGCCCCATTTGTTCTTCTCTTCTCAGAATTTCATTGAAATCCCCGATACATAACCATGGAAGGGTTGATTCACCTCGCAGTCTAGTCATTGTGTTCCAAGTATTTTGCCAGTGATCTGTTGGCCTCTCCATAAAACACGTCAACCTCCAATCTTCCTTTCCCGGTTCAGCTACCCAAGCATCAATATGATACCTTGAAAAGTTCTTGACTCTAAAATTCAGACCATGCCTCCAGAAAACACCCAAACCTCCACTCCTCCCGCTACTAGCCACCGCAAATCCACCTTCAATACCTAACGTCGCCGTCAGGCCTTCCACACGCTGTTTTGATAATTGTGTTTCCACAATACAAACCACCGACGGCGCACACTCCTGTATGAGCTCACGAACTGTTGCGGGGTCGCCAATCCCACGGCAGTTCCAACACAAGGTTCTCATTGGGTTTGGCGGCTATCCACGTGGGATGCCGCCTCAGTTCTAGGATCCACTTCACCATCCGCTACATCATCGCCCTGCTTTCGCCTCTTTACAATAGGTTGCTTGCCAGGGGTCCCTGCACTTGCGTCATTCACTACTGGAGCTGCCTCAATCTGAAGAATTTTGCCAACAACAGTGCCCGGCACAATAGGTACAGCAGCAGTCCCGTTCGCATTAACAGTGTCGTCCGGGTCAACTAGCCTTTTTCTTGCTCCTATACGGCGCCTTAAGCGCCCGTAACAGCATGTTTCGCAACATGGCGCACACCCCCCTCCGCTCCTGGGCCGGCCCATCGTAGTATATCTTTTTGTTTTTAAAACGAAAAAAGTTCCTGCGAGAAGTACGATTCGAACCTACGACCTCTCCATCGAGCCCTAGTTACGGTAGCCAACCAGGCAACCCAACCAACTCTAATTAGTTACATCGTTTTACTCTTTCCTTCTTTGTTTTTCCTTTTTAGTTTTTTCTTCTTCTTTTTTATTTTTTATTTTTTTTAAAATGCGTGTTTTTTAGCAAATTCCGTTATTTTTTTTTCGAATTCGATGAACTTTTTTTCAAGTTCAATGATTTTTTTTAAATTCGATGAACTTTTTTTCAAGTTCAATGAACTCTTTTCAAATTCAATGAACTTTTTTCAAAATTTGATGAACTTTTTTCAAATTCAATGATTTTTGTTTTTCAAATTCGATGAACTAATTTCAAATTCGATGAACTTTTTTCAAATCCGATGAACCTTTTTTCAAATTCAATGAACTTTTTTCGAACTTGATGAACTTTTTTTGAACTTGATGAACTGTTTTCAAATTTGATGAACTTTTTTCGAACTCGATGAACTTTTTTCAAATTTGTGAACTTGTTTTTGGAAATCGATGATCTGTTTTTCAAAATCAATGAACTTTTACAAATTTGTGTACTTTTCGAATTAAAAAACCGGAGAACCAACAGCACAATACAGCGAAAAAAAAATGCGAGCGAGTTGATCGAGCGATCGTAGCGAAGCGAAGAGGGAGCGACACGAGGGGGGAGATGGTTTAGTGGGCCGGCCCATGAAGGCGCGTGCATGGGCGCCGGTTGCTCCCAGTGGCGCTTAAGGCGCCACTTAGGAGCTCCTCTGAACGTTTAGAAATCCTAAACGGCACCCTCTGCGCCCGTTTCTTCATTGTACGCAAACGGGCGCACACCCCCCGCACCGAGCTGGGCCGGCCCATATTCCCTTCTGTTTCTGTTTTAAACTGGCGCAAAAAAGGGCGAACAGCAGGTATCGAACCGCCGACATCCTCGTGCAAGCTAGCTTCGATAGCCAACTAGGCCAATCCCACCGATGTGGTTATCTGCAACCTCTTTATTCCTTTGTTCTTCTTTCTTTTTCCTTTTTTCTTTTCCTTTTTCGTTTTTCCTTTTTCTAATTCAACGAAAAAAGTTCATCGAATTTGATGAACGTTTTTTCAAATCTGGTGAACTTTTTCAAAATCGATGAACTTTTTTCAAATCCGAGGAACTTTTCTATATATCGGTGAACTCTTTTTCAAATTCGGCGAACCCTTTTTCAAATTCGATGAACTATTTTTTAAGTTTGCGGACTTTTTTTGAAAACCGATGAACTCTTTTTAAAATTGTGAACTATTTTTTTCAAACTCGATGATTTTTTTTCAAAATCGATGAATCGATGAACTTTTTTTTTAATTCATGAACTATTTTGAAGTTTGTGAACTTTCTTTGAAAATTCGTGAACCTTTTTGAATTCACGATTTTTTTTCAGTTATTTTTTATTTTTTAAGAAGTCAACGGTTGAGCGGTCAATGGTGGACCGGTCAACCGCGATGGAGCGAACGAGGCACATGCACCGCGATCGAAACGATCGAGCCGTGCGGGACGAGCGTACATGGCGACCTGGGCCGGCCCAGTTCGCGGGGCGCGTGGGCGCCAGTACGTGAAGCTGGCGCTGAAGGCGCCCTATAGGGGCTCCCCTCGGATTAAGCGAGACGTTATCTATCGTCTCGCTAAAAGGGTCTACTAATTGGGCCGGCCCATTCGCGTGTAGTTAATGAAGTAAAAAGGCGACGTGGGCCGGCCCATTCGCGTGCAGTTAATGAAGTAAAAGGCGACGAGAAATGGGGGTGCCCATGGGATTCGAGCCCTCCTCTCCCGGTTAGCAGAAAGTGCGACTAGCCACTGTGCTACGCTCGTGCTTGCGATGGATAAGTAGGGCGGTGATTCTTAACTCGAAACAAGCCAGGTTTTCTCATTGTTTAATCTCTGTTTTTTCCAGTTTTTTTTTTGTTTTTTCTCACTTTTTTCTCTCTTTTCATTGGTTTTTTCCTTTTCTTTCTTTGTTGTCGTTCTTTAGTTTCCTTTTTTTGTTTTCTTTTGTTTCTTTTCTTTTTTCTTCTCCGTTTCTTTCATTCTTTTTTGCATTTGTTTCTTTGTTTTTTTTCCTTTGTCTTTAATTTATTTTGTTTCTTTTTCGGTTTTCATTTTTTGTGATCTTTTGGTTTCAATCAACATTTTTGTATCTGTCAATTTTTTTTAATAAGTAATCAAAAAATATATACAAGTTCAACATTGTCCGAACGCTTATTCAACATTTTTCAAATACTCGTTGAACATTTTAATACTTGTTCAACATTTTTCAAATACCCATTCAACATTTTTTAATACTTATTCAACATTTTTTTCAAATGCTTGTTCAATATTTTTTCAAATACTTGTTCAACATTTTTCAAATACTCGTTCCATATTTTTTAATACTTATTCAACATTTTCCAAATACTCATTCAACATTTTTCAAATGTGTTTTTTGAAGAGTGCTTTTTGTAATATATATATATATATATATGTGTGTGTGTGTGTGTGTGTGTGTGTGTGTGTGTGTGTGTGTGTGAGAGAGAGTGTGTAGAATATTTTAAATTATAAAGAAAAGTACAAAAATAAAGCAAGAAGCGGGAACAGAAAACAAAAAAAAAGACAGAAAGGAGGACAAGGAAGGGTGCGCCAGAATTTTGAATTCGTTCGCTGGCGGGAGGGACGCTAAGTGGACCTGCCCAGTCGGGCGATCCCTTCAGCGAAAGCTTGCTGTTGGCTCGCGTAAGGCGAGACATAGGGAACCCCCGGGAGCTCCTAACCGGCGCCTTCAGCGCCGGTTGGGGTTTCTGGCGCCCACGTGAGGGCTCGTATGGGCTGGCCCATCACAAGGCAGAGAGAAAATCAATCGCAGGCGAACCTTCGTCTCTTTCGTTGAACGGTTGACCGGTCAATCATTGACTTTTGGAAAAAGAAGAAAAAATTAAAATTTTGAAAAAAGGAAAAAATTTGTGGGCTCAAATTTTTTTACGGATTTGAAAAATTAGTTCAGGAATTTAAAAATAGTTTAGAAAATTTGAGAAAGAGTTCATCGATTTAAAATAACTTCATCGATTTTGCAAAAAAGTTCATCAAATTTTCAAAATTTCATCGAATTTGAAAATAGTTCATTTAATTTGAAAATAAGTTCATAAAATTGAAAAAAGTTCATTGATTTTGAAAAAGGTTCATCAATTTGAAAAAAAAAATCATCAATTTCAAAAAAAGTTCATCGATTTCAAAAAGAAGTTCATCAATTTTGAAAAAAAGTTCATGTATTTTTAAAAAATTCCTGTATTTGAAAAAATAAATATGAATTTGAAAAAAGTTCATTGATTTTGGAAAAAAGTTCATCAATTTGGAAAAAAATTCACGCTTTTATTAAAAAGTAAAAAAATAGAAAATGAAACAGAAAATTAAAAGAAAAAAAGAACAAAACCGTTCCAAGAAAAACTAAAAAAACGAAGAAAACTGTTCCAAGAAAAAACAGAAACAGAAAACGGAAATAAGAAAAGAAGTAAAAAGCTGCGAGTAATCACTTCACTTGAGGTTGGCGAGTTGGTTGTTGCAGCGTTTGTTAGACCTGGCAACGATGGTTCGAATCACAGTACGCACGTAGATTTTGCCGTTGGGGAAACTGAAGAAACGGGCGCATAAGGCGCTGTTTAGGGGGCAACCCTATTTCTCACATTAAGCGAGACAGGAGCGATCCCTCGCTGAAGGGAACGCCAGTTGGGCCGGCCCAAGCGCGCGGGAAACACCAGCCTGTTTGCTGTTTCGTTTTTCTTCATACTTTTTTGTTTTCGTTTTTTGCTTTCTTTTTTTACTTTTGTTTATACATTAAAATATTATAAATATATATATATATATTACAAAAAAAACTCTTCAAAAAACATTTGAATTTTTTTTAAACAAGTATTTGAAAAATGTTTTTTCTTTGCATGGTAATATGTGTCTCATTCATATCATAAAGATTAAAGTACAAGTCACATAATGACCGACATGACAAAACTGAAAAGGTAGCAGAACGTCTCTGAGCTTGACACCAACGTCCGTCACCTGCCTCCGGCACCACCACATCAGCCACCGAAAGAAAAAATGACGGATCACCTCCTCACCCGAGCTCGACGCGGCTCCATCGCTGATATGCAGCTTTGCGGACCTCCAAGGTGGCTCGCCAAAGGCGAAACCATTACCGTTGAACGGATCAGACCGGGGCAACACCCCGGACACGCCATCGAACTCCAGATCTGGCACCCCCACATGACTAAGACGTCGGGGGAGGAAACCATACCTGCCATCCACGAACCACGAACCCAGCACACGTTCTGTCTTCCAGATGTCGTTGATGCAGACCACAATCTGCATCCGCTCCTCGACTACCTCCCAAGCTCCGCGCCGACGTTGGAGCAGACGCCGTCGCAACGGCGGAGCCCGAGGACACATGTCCACCACAAGGATGCCGTCGCCGCCACGACATCCCCGCTTGAACAGACTGGTTCCCAAATCCATCACCGACCATAGAGACGATTGCCTCGCCGGAGAAGAATCTGGAGCTTCTTTATTCAGCATCGCCGTCGCCGTCGCCGCCGCCGAAGCCAAGACGTCGAACGACCCAAAACCCTAAGCTTCTTGGGCCCTAAAACCTAAAGCTAAAATGATCCAGACGCGCGGGATCCGGCGACCCCCCTCAGCACCGACGACCAAAAGGTCGCCGGCGGAGGAGAGCCGCCGGAAGACGGCGCCGGAAGGAGCGGCTCTCCTGTGGCGGCAGCTAGGTTTCGCAACAGGAGGAAAACGATCGCCCTGTACCCGTCTGCGTCTGCGGGTAGCAGCGGGAAGCGCTGAAAAATGTTGAACAAGTATTTAAAAAATGTTAAACAAGTATTTGAAAAATATTAAACAAGTATTTGAAAAAATAATTGAACAAATATTTGAGAAAATATTGATCATGCATATAAAAATGTTGAACAAGTATTTGAAAAATGTTCAACAAGTATTTAAAAATATTGAAAAAGTATTTAAAATAATGTTGAAAAAGTATTTCAATTTTTTTGATCATGTATATAAAAATGTTGAACGTGTATTTGAAAAATGTTGAATGAGTATTTAAAAAATGTTGAAATAAGTATTAAAATGTTGATCAAGCATTTGAAAAATGTTGAATAAGCGTTCGGACAATGTTGAATGTGTATACACAAAATGTTGATCACTTATTAAAAAAAAGTTTTTGACATATACAAAAATGTAGAGTGAAAACGAAAACAACATAAGAAAAACAAAAAATGGAGAAACAAAATGCAAAAAAGAATGAAAAAACGGAGAAGAAAAAAGAAAAGAAATGAAAGAAAAGAAAACAAAAAAAACCCCGGCTCAAATGGCCTCAAGTAGGTCGCGCCCCTAGTATTTACAACCAAAGGGACGTTGCGGAGTGGCTAGCAACGCGACTCATCTCTCCAAATAGTTAGAACCTTCAGCGAGGGGTCGCTTCTGTCTCGCTTATCCAAATACTTAGAACCTTAAGCGACACTTCTCTACCGCCTCGCGTAAAGCGAGAAATAGTCGCTGCGCCGTTTAGGATTTGCCGGGAACCCCCTCGCGCGAGGGTGCTCCTAACCAGCGCTTCAGGCGCCAGCTAGCTCTACCGGCGCTCACTAGCGACGCGTAGCAGGCCGGCCCACCAACTGAGTCAACCAAGCAAATGCGAAAAAGAAAAGAAACAAATCCTAATTGAAAATATGGGTTCCGCTGGGATTCAAACCCACCACCACACCAATTGTACCTTGATGCATTAACCACTAGACCAAGCTAGTTCTTCTGTACACTCCTAGAAAAACCGTCCTAGTTAACGTTTTCTTTAGTAAAACCAATATAAATTATTTTGAAAAAAGAAAAGCTAAATTTGAAAACAAGATCATCGAATTTTAGAAAAGTTCATCGATTTTTCTAAAAAGTTCATCGATTTTCCTAAAAAGTTCATTGATTTAAAAAAACAATTTTGAAAAAAGTTCATCAATTTTGAAAAAAAGAAAAAGAGTTTATCGATTTTGAAAAGAGTTCATCGAATTGAAAAAAAGTTCAACGATTTTGAAAAGAGTTCATCGATTTTGAAAAAAGTTCATCGATTTTGAAAAAAAGTTCATCGATTTGGAAAAAAGTTCATCGATTTTGAAAAAGAGTTCATCGATTTTGAAAAGAGTTCGTTGATTTTGAAAAAAAAAATCATCGATTTTGAAAAAAAGTTCATTGGTTTTGAAAAAGAGTTCATCGATTTTGAAAAACTGTTAATGAATTTGAAAAGGTTCATTGGATTTTGATAAAAAAAAGTTCAGTAAATTGAAAAGGTTCACGTATTTAACAAAGAAAAAGAAAAAGGAAAAAAATAAACAAAACCGTTCCAACAAAGGAGGGAAAGGAACAGGAGAAAAGGAAAAAAAGAAATAGAAAGAAGGAAAGAAGGAAGAAGATGGTAACGAACACATCTGATGTGGTTGGCCGGTTGGTTACTATAGCTTATCTAGAATGAAGAAGTCGTGGGTTCGAATCCCACCTGCGCGCGCTTCCTCTTTTTGCGGGATAAAAGCAGAAAAAAAAAACGTAGATGGGCCTAGCCCCGGGCGCAGCCGGCGCCATTTATGATTTTCCCTCGCGCGACTGGTACGCGCTTCAGCGACTCGCAAAGCTGGGCCACATGCTAGTCCAGGCCCAGCTCATCCCTAACGCGCACGCAAATTTCTCAAAAAAAAAACCTGTTCTCGCAAAAGGTGTCTAAAAGAAACAATAAAAACCAGATCCACGATATAACCCGACTCAGCTCCGCAGCTCGTGCAGGCCGCCGCCGTCCCCGCGCTCCCGGTCCCGGCCTTCCCCAGTTCCACGCCCCCGCCGTCCTGCTCCTGCGCGCCGCGCGCCCCGACCAGGCCGCCCGCCGACGCCGTCCCCCGCGCCCAGGTCCCGGTCTTCTCCGTCCCGGCTCCCCCGCCGTCCTGTGCGCCCCGGCCTTCCCCTGATATCATCCCACCTGCCATGGCCGAATAAGGCCGACTACAACGCTACAAGAACCTTCATCATTCTGTTATGGACTGAAAGAAGAACCCACCATGGTATATACTTGGTCCGTATTTTCAATAGTGCCTTTCTCCTGTCTGCTGATTGTTCTTTTAACATGTACAACCTTGGTAATTCATTTGCATCGACATGTAGACCGGAGTGCAGTAAGGCCCAGTACACATATGCACATTTGCACTCTTTCTGAATAGGAAGCTAAATCAATCATTTTTGTTACTCTAAGGATTGTAGATATTCAGAACTTGAGCAGTGTTCTGAAAATTCAGTTAAGCCGATATAATTATAAGTGCTAAAGTTTTCCCATATTGCCGGAAAAAATAATTTGGCCATGGTCTGCTTGAATCCTGCCTCTGTGACTGCTGGGGTCGGTGACTGCTGTGCTCTATTTGTACTTTCTACCACCGTGAGTAATAATGTAGTCCAAGGATGACTGGATCACTTTACTGATTATGTTACCAGCCGAAACTTCGACCATAAATTAGTGCCCAAAATGTAGTGTTGCCGTAGTACTAGATAGATGGACCATTCAAGTCAGTATTCCACTGCTAATTCAGCAAGACATTGATAGCTGAAATGATTTGTGCTAGGAAGTTTTCCTTTGAGTTATCGGTCACATTTATCAGAATCTTATATTTGTACACGATTTCCATGAGTGAATGTTCTGAGTTGTTAAATGACTATTTGCTAACAAGAGACACGTGGTTTCTCATGGTTGCACCCAAGGGATCTCGAATGGAGGAACGAATTTTTGAAGAAACAGCAGGAATCTTGGGAAGTTGTTACATGCTCTAGATTCTAGAAGATCAAACAGTAATGCAAACTAAAATCCTCTTTTCTTTTTTTCTGCAAGGAAAAAAACTATACAAATAAGCCCACTATGTTTCATGCAAGAGTTCATATAGACAACATTCAATACAGTGCAGTTAGTGTTCCATCTACAGAAAGATTTATGCAACACACAACCAGGCATTCTCTCTAGCAACATTTTCTTTTACTTTCAAATATCAAGCAATATACTAAACCGATCCTTCTTCTTGCAATTGATACACTGTTGTTTATTGCCGGTCACCATGAGTAGGCTGGGTGATTGTCTTGGTCATCACATGCCAGTAGAGCTTTTACAATTTCATTCATTGTAGGTCTGCTGTTTCTTTCTTCGAGACAAGATAAAGCCAATTTCAACATTACCGCCACTTGCTCGGTATTGAAATGGCCATTCAGTCTAGTATCGGCTATAACCTTGACATCTCCACTCTCCAGCAATTCTTTAACTGCATGCACAAACTGTCTAAACTCCACCTCTTTCCCATCCACTGTAATCCCACTTGAGATCCTATTTCCAGTCACAATCTCGAGAAGTACAACGCCATAACTGTATACATCAACCTTTGCGTCGATTGTCAAATTCAGTGCCCACTCTGGCGCCATGTAGCCCATTGTTCCTCTCATGTGGGTGAGATTGAAACTGGAACTGTCTCTCTTTGAGAGTTTGGCTAGTCCGAAGTCTGCTATCTTTGCTTCGAAGTCTCGGTTCAGGAGTATGTTCTCTGGCTTTATATCACAATGGATTACCCACTCAAGGCACTCATGATGGAGGTACGCCAAGCCTCTTGCTGTTCCTAGTGCTATTTTGAATCGTTGGCTCCATGCAAGTAATCTCTCAGCACTTACATTACCAAATATAAACTTGTCAAGTGATTCATTCTCCACATACTCGTACACCAGTAGTTTATGTTGACCCTCAGAGCAAAACCCCCACATCCTTACTAAATTCATATGGTTGATCCTTCCGATTATATTCATTTCTGCCCAGAATTCCTCCTCACTATGTGAAACGCTAGTTAGTTTCTTCACTGCCACCACTCTTTTATCTTCAAGTACCCCTCTATAAACAATTCCCGAACCCCCTCTTCCAATCTCTTCCTTGAACTTTCCAGTCGCTTCCCGTAATTCCCTGTAGATGAACATCCTGAACTGGCTCATCACAGTCCTATAACCTTCTTCCATTGACTTAGGTATATTTTGCTTGCTGTAAAGAAACGACCAGCTTGTACCGATAAAGAGCAAGACTAGGGCTCCTAGTATTGCTGCGAACAAATAATAAATTGTATAACTCTTGTTGACATCATTCATTCCATACATACTTGCAGATCCTTGTACAACCACTGGAATATCCGGATTGCATGTGAGACGAGACTGTCTGGAGATGCTCATATTCTTGGGCAGTTTGATATAGTTGTCACCAGGAAAATTTGTGGAGCTGTAACCATTGAAGAGTACAGCTTTGGTGTAGCAAAGTCCAGATCCTGCCTTGTACGTGAGAGCTGAGCAGGAACAAATGTCCAAGCATGTCTTTTTACATTCTTCAAGTGAGACGGATGCATTATTGGTCAGATCAAAGCCATAAAAGTCGGTTTGAGGGAGCTTGATGAAGTCAAACTCTTCTGCTTTGCTGCAGCTTTTGCTGAATTGTGGCTTGCAACCTCTGTTCCAGTTTTCCGGATCGGTCATCTCATATCCTGGGGGACATGAACACCTGAAACTTGGCAAGAACTCACATATCCCATTTTGTCCACATAGCCCATGCACATCGCACAATTTTGCTATAGCCTGCCATGATACTATCCAACTCCCATTTGACACATTCAGACTGTACATTCTGAGGTTTCCATCAGAACCAATTGTAAGCCTTCGCTTGACTCCATTACCCCAATCAGAAGCCTTGACATTCAGCCCATCACTTGAGAGGAAAAATCCTTCAGTGTCGAGGACTGCAATCCTGGAGCTGTTGTAGCTAGTCCGCCCATTTTGAAACACTGTGTAGTCTGCACTTGGCCAATAGATACTTGATATTTCTGGACTATCATACATGAGGCGTAGCACATTGTCGTTGTCAAAATAAAGGCTGTAATAACTGGAGACCAGCCTTGTACCTTTTTTGAGAGTCTGTAAAGGCAGCAAAGTATCTGTTGGTGAAGAGAAGCTTTCCCACAAATTTGCACCAGTGGAGTCTTTGATTATGAGGTTGCCGGTGTCAAGAAGGGAAACCACCGTGCCCTCGCCAGAGCTTGTCTTGCTCTCCCAAGTCACGGTGCCATTGACATCAGTGAGGACCAAGTTTCCATTATGGTTCAGATACACCATGGAACCATGGCCATTCACCAAGGACCTGGGGTTTGCAGACCATACAACAGTCTTTTCCATGGTGGTGGTGAACCAGATAGAGAAGGAGAATGCATTCTCCAACTTCATAGAAGCCGCAAGAGAAATCATCATTTGGTGAGGTAAGGAAGGTCTGCCTATGCTCTTCTACAGATAAGGATGAGCCAGTGCTTAGCATCGATTGAGCATATGAGCATGGCAGAGCGGTGAGCAATGGAAGAATGATAAGGAAGAGGAATGTGTCCATTTTTCTTGGTGTTCAGCGAGTTGTATGGCGGAAGGTACTGCTT
The DNA here is from genome assembly GCA_039707655.1 of Elymus sibiricus. Classification (NCBI taxonomy): domain Eukaryota; kingdom Viridiplantae; phylum Streptophyta; class Magnoliopsida; order Poales; family Poaceae; genus Elymus; species Elymus sibiricus. The sequence goes on along the minus strand of CM077668.1, from coordinate 259,256,997 downwards.
CCATTTATGCCTGCTATTTTCATCATGTATGTATGCATGTGGTCCTAATTAATTTCCCACTTGCTGCGAAGGCCCTTTCATAGAGTCCAATTTGAACTCATGCTTCAGTTTCTTGGTCTAACATGCGAATTGGTTATATTTTCTTTATGATGATTCTTATCTCAAGTCAGTCGTGGCGGTTTCTAGACAGAGAGGACTGCGATGGGATTTTTTTTCTTATTTTGAAATTCTCCTTTTTAGGAAGTTTGAAGTCCAAATTGACGTAAGCTGCACGTTGCAAAATAGTTTGTCCCATGGTTTTATTACTGATTTTTTGCAATTTATGATTGTCCTTTCGTTTCATATTGGCCTTCTTTTCTGAGCATTATTTTATTATGGACCTTGATGATGTTGCTACTGAGCTAGTTATGAGATGCTAATCCTTGATTGAATTGGCGTGAGAAGTTCGTTAGTGACAAGCTGGCATCAAATAACTTGAGCAACGATGATAATCATTTAGCAAGCTTGAGCTATGTTTTTTTTTGTGTGTTTATGTTATGCCGTCTTTGACATGCTATGGTAGCTATTGCCCACTTGAAGAGGTGGACAACTTTGTTAGAAAAAAGAAGAGGAGGTGGACAGGCCACAAGTGGTTAGACCGCCTGCCTAATGCCCTGATAGTTGTGGTGCCAGCGATCCTTAGCATGGAGCCATGGACTTCTGACCGGGTGGCTTGGCGTTATCATGGTATTGTCACTGTCCCCTGATATATATCATTTATTATATGTCACGCGATGCCAAATTAAAGATCATGCTTGTGTTATTTTTATTCCATTTCTTCTGGGAATCTTCTTATACTTGCGTGCAAGGCAAACTAAATGCATGTTCCTTACACTAGGTTCCTATGTATTGATATATGATCATTGTATTGAAGCACTTCACTATGCTTCTCTATCTTCCTTCAAGAAATTTGAAGTAGCATAAAAGTTTCTTCACGTTGGATAGGAAATGCAGGCCTTAATCTTGATGATATCCTTATGACTTCCCAGCTGTTAATTCCGGGTTCCCGTTGTGATATCTGGGGCTCGGCACAAATTCTTGGCCAAACTTGGGTTCTAGAAGGAAAGGAAAAGAAAAAAAAGAAAAAAGAAATCGAAATAACCGGTCAGGAACCTTCTAGAAAGCTTTAGTCGCCTTGCCAAAAGACTCATTTAACCCCCCACTGGGATGGCAAGGGAAGTTAGCTGATGGAGTACTACAAGGACCCAGTTTTGGGAAATGGTTCAACCGGTTATTTTGATTGTTTTTGTTTTTAATTTTCTTTTCCTTTCCTTTTTCTTTTCTTTTTTAATTTTAAAAAAGATGCTCACAAAAGTAACTTTCAAAGGTTTAGTTACCGAAGCCCTACCCAATGGAATGTTCTGTGTTCAACTAGAGAATGAGACCCTCATCCTAGGCTATATTTCAGGAAAGATCCGGTCTAGTTCTATACGAATACTGATGGGGGATAGGGTCAAAATTGAAGTAAGCCGTTATGATTCAAGCGTTTATATAATTTTTTTGGAAATTTCAAATTTTGTTCAGAATTTTTAAAAATGTTAAGATTTTCATAAAATGTTTGTGTTTCCAAAAAATGTTCGATAATTTTAAAAAGTGATAGGCTTCAAAAAATGTTAGCTTTTTTAAATAAATTAAAAAATGTCCGCGTTCACAAAAATATTTGCCATAAAAAGTGATTGTTCAAAATATGTTTGTGTTTCAAAAAGGATCTCGTTTTTCAAAAATTGTTCACAAACATTTTCTCAAATATATTTTTGAAAAATACTCACTTTCTAAAAATTATTTTTTCGTGTTTTCCCAAAATCCCAAATGAAAAAATATAGAAAAAAATTTGACTGGTACAGTATGCCGGCTCGCCACAGAATCTCTATAAGGGCCGGCCGAGTGAAAGGTTACCCTGTGTCAGGTGGCCTATTTTTGTGAAGTAGGGGCTCCCCTCTATCTATAGTTTGAATATACGAGCGAATGGGGAGCTCCTAATCGACATTTAAGGCGCCAAAATAAGGGTGCGACTGTGTGTGCTCTAAAAATATACATTATGTATTGAGAAAAAGTAGATATGTGTTGAAAAAATGTAACTGTTCAAAAACCAAACAAAGAAACAAAACAAAAAGTAAAGAAAACCGAAGAAAACAAAGAAAGCATGAGAGAAACAAAGAAAATCAAAGTATAGTGACGAAAGAAAGGAAAAATGAAAAACCCCAACGAGAAAACAAAGAAAACCAAAGTGAAATAATGGGAAAAAGAATCACCAAAGAATATCAATGAAAAAACAAACAAAACCAAAGAAAACTAAATAAAAGAAAACAAAAATAAAAAAATGAAGAAAACCGGTGAGCGCACTTATAGCGACCGCTAGGAGCGGCAGCGACCGACCGCGCTGGGTAGCTTGCTAGTGGTCGCCAGTAGGCGATTCCTATTCGGAATCGGTACAGGCGTCATGGAACCGGTCAAGCGCACTTACAGCGACCACTATCGCTAGATAGCGGCCAGCCCACTAGTGGTTGCCTGTAGGCGATTCCTATTTGGAATCGGCACAGGCAACATGGGACCTCTTATTTTAGGGCACGACTATGTGCCGCCTGCTGCGATGCCTACGAACGGCTCCATGCAGGGAACGGGAACTGGGCCGGCCAAATAATCAGCTGCAGCGCTGTGCTGATGTCATGCACGTTTTTTGTTTTCTTCTTCATAATTTAATTTTTCTCTTTTGGTTTTTTACTTTTGTTTATATTTTTGTAATATTTGAAATATATCTATAATATAAAAATCCCTTTGCATAAAATTTAAAAAATGTTAATCATGCATTGAAAAATGTTAAACGCGTAAAGAGAAGTGTTAATCATCTGTACAATTTTTTTTGTAACATTAAAAAAATATCACGAGTTTAAAAAATGCACGTGTCATTTTACAAAATGTTTATACATGTAAGTGCATCAAGTGCCCCCTTAGTGGTTTTGGAGTATTGAAGACAAATAGGTTGAGGAACTAATGTGTTCGTGAGTATACACATGAGACAGAGTCCCTGAAGATTTGGTTTAACACATGGAAGACGACCCCTAAAAATAGATTTCTTCAAGTGAAGAATTTGGTGATGAAAATGGTATGGCCTTTGAAGAAATTGATGTGAAGACTTTGAAGCTTGAAGACTTTGGTTTTCGTAGTTTCTTTTCTTCTTATTTGAGTCATAGGAAAAACCATACTGTTAAAGGGGGTCTAGGTGAAACATATTTCACATTTTCAAAGTGATGCTCAAACCTATACACACAAAAGCCGCTTCGAGTGAAGCCTTTAGAAATCTCCAGTACAGCTGACGCATTTGCTAGCGACAGTGACGAAGTTCATCTGGTCGCTGACGAATTTGGTCAGGCTGAGGAGTTAGGAGTTCGCCAGTGCGATCTGCCTACCGTGAGGAAATTGAGTACCCTGACAAAATTGAGAGTTCAATTTTCAGACCGTTGCTGCGCCGCGTGCCAGCTGTCGAGTGGATCCTTATCCTGACAACGGTCGAATCAGAGAAGGACATTTATGACAATTCATGTCGGGTTGCCCCCTGGCTATAAATAGCCGCCCCCCACAACCACTTGTTGGTTGGCTGCTCCGAGAGAACTTGACACTTGTCATTTGAGAGCAACCCATCCTCTGACGACTTTGAGAGAACCCAAGTGAGGAAAAACCCAACCAGAGCCTAAGTGATTGAGCATCACTGAAGAGATTGATCTGTGTGATCCGACGCTTGTTACCTTTGAGGACTGTCATTCCTCTAGACGGTTAGGCGTCATGTTCTGAGCACCCAAGAGTAATTGTGGCATGCCGGTGAACAAGTCTGTGAAGGTTTTGAAAGTCTACCTTGAAGACTTACCACGAGTGATTGGGCGAGGTCTAAGTGACCTTAGCTCAAGAGGAATACGGTGAGGACTAAGTGTTCTCTGAGTTGCGACTCAGCCGCCTCAACCAGACATACAGTTGATACAGCAACTGGAACTGGTCTACCAAATTTCATTGTCTTCACCGAGCCAATCTGGTTTCAAATTCCTCACCCTCCCTTACTTTATTCCGCTGCTGAAGAATTTGTAACCGAAGTATTTGATCATGCTATCGTTTATTTCCTCAGTTCATATTCTTCATGCGTGTATGATTGTATGATTGCATGTTCTTCACCCTTATGTATCATGTTCGCATGTACTCTGATTCTGTGATGACTTAGTTTCCCTGGTGTTTTTATTTCTTCACTCTGATCTTCGTCAAATTCATCAGAGTCTGACGAATTTCTAATAATCTCCCATTCACCCCCCTCTGGGAGATAACCTGCGCTTTCAATTGGTATCAGAGCAAGGTACTCCCTTGTTCTGTGTGATTTTGGTTTAATCACCTGGAGTTTTAGTTATGTCGACCGCAGGTATGATCAAGGTCTCCGTTGCGTGCCCCATCTTCGATGGCACAGACTATCCCTACTGGAAGAACAAGATGCGAATGCATCTTGAGGCTATTGACAACGATCTCTGGTTCGTCGTCGAGAACGGCGTCCCCACCATTTCACCAAGTATCAATGCTGCTGACGTGAAGCGATTCAAGCAACTGGACTCTCAAGCGAAGAACATCATTTGTGGTCATCTCAACAAAGGACAGTATGGCAGAGTGAGTGCACTGGAAACCTCGAAGCTTATCTAGGACCGGCTTTCAAAAGTGAATGAGGGTGTTTCTACTCAACGTGACTCCCGAGTTGATATTCTGCGCAATCTCTTCAATCGCTTCAAAAGACTCGACAACGAAAATGTGCAGCAAACCTTCGACCGCCTCACTGATATCTCCAATGAGCTTCAAGCTCTTGGTGCTGCTGACATCACCGATCATGAGGTGGTGAAGAAATTGCTGAGGTCTCTGGACAGTTCCTTCGACACTTTGGCACTGATGATACAAGAGCTCCCTGATTACAAGTCACTGGATCCTGCTGACATTCTTGAGAGGCTCAACACACATGAATTTCAGCAAGCAGAGAAGAGAGATATGTATGGACCCAGCTATGGTCGCCCTCGCGCTCTGAAGGCTAAAGCAAATGCCAAGACTATTTCTTCATCTGAAGAAGAAGAGGAATATGAGAGCAGTTCTGACGGTGCTGAGGAAATTGGCAGAGAACTGGATATGCTGGTGAAGAAGTTCCAGAAGTTTTCCAAGAAGAACAGATTCGGAAAATCTTCAAAGTATGACTCGAAGAACACTGGAGAAGCATTTGCTCGAGACTATAACAAAAGAACCTGTCACAAATGCAAGAAGCCAGGCCACTACATCGCCGACTGCCCTCTTTGGCAGAAGAAGAAGAAGAAGAGCAGGGATGATGATGAGTCTGACGGGAAAAAGAAATCCTCAAAGTCTTCATCAAAGTCCTCATCTCACAAGAAATCTAGTTCTAGCAAAGCTCGTGCATTCCTTGGGAAGGAAATGGATTCTGAAGAAGAATCTGATGATCAGCAAGCTGAGGAATCTGAGGAGTCAGACACTGGTGTGGCTAGCCTTGCTCTCGCCACTGAATACGTCAGCAAGTTCATCTTCAACACTGAGGATAATGGTATCTCCACCAACAATGATGACTGTGCTGATGACTACACTCCCACCTATTGCTTCATGGCACGAGGTGCAAAGGTAACCTCACGAGAAGCTTACTTTGAAACTTCCAGTGATGATGACTCTGAGTGTGAATCTAAACCAAGCTATAAGAAACTTGCTAAAATTGCAACTGAGCAACAACATGCCATGGAAAAGATTCAAAAACTGCTAGACAAAAGCGATGACCTGTTGGACGAGGAAATGGATCGTAGTCAAGCTTTTTCTGAGGATCTCAGAAGGCTTAAGTCTCAATATGACGAACTTGAAAGTCGTCATGTGTCTCTCTCAGCTGAACATGAGAAGCTGTCCTATGAATTTCTTCAAAGGAAGCAAGATCTTGAGAAGCTGAGAGCGTCTCATGATGATCTTCAAAAAGAAAACGATTCACTCCTCGCTCAACAGACCAGTACTGCTCAGGAAGAATTTGTTGCACCATGCTTAAAATGCCTTGAACGTGATAATGCTAATTCTTCAGCTGAATGTTCAAATGCTTCTGTACTTGCAATTGCTTCAACTGCTACGGTGGCCACTAACCCCTCTTCTGAGGAAGCCACCTGTGATACTGATGAAAATGCAGGGCTGAAGGAATTGTATGTCACTGGGATGTACAAAAGCCTCAAAGGGCATCAAACCCTGTGTGATGTGCTCAAAAAGCAAATTCTTCACAGGAACCCTAGGAAAGAGGGTATTGCCTTTGAGAGAAAGCTCAACGCTGATGGTTCGTATTGGAAGCCTGAGCAGTATCCCAAAACCACATGGGTTGCTGCAAAGGGACCTCCAATAGATCCATCCACTTTATCTGGCTATTCTTGCGATTCTTCATATTCTTCAGATGAGTCATTTGACTCAAACTATAAACTGTTCAAGAATCAGAATTGTGAGGTCTTTGCCAGATTCATTGGTACTAACTGCAGGAACGGTCCACCTGTGAAGAAAATCTGGGTTCCTAAAAGCCTTCTGGAAAATCTTCAGGTGAATGTCATCATGACACCACCGATGAAGAAGAAACTTCCAGGGCAAATTCTTCACAGGGATCAAAGTCGTCAAATGGACGCAGACCCACTTATGGTCGCACTAATGCCTCTGTTTCGTAGGGAAACAGACAGCGAGATGATGAATATGAGCATTATTATTTGAACCACTATGTTCACAAATCTTCGAGGAATTTCTCTGCTTATTCATTCAATTACTATAACCCTCCTGTGAAGAGAAATGCATATTCTTCAATGCCTAAGTTCTCCATTAATGCACTTCTCCACATTGCTTCTCAGCCACCCATTCAGATGTGGGTGGTTAAGAAGAAGAACTAATCTCTTCTGTAGGGTCAGGTCTTCAGACAACAAAATGTCTGATGAATTTGCTGAAGACCTGACAAAATGCCTGTTGGGATGCAGGCTAATCATGCTGGAATGAATGTTTCATTTCACACATCCCTTATGCTGCTAGATATTATTCATTGATGAAATTGTCTGACGAAATTGATCATCATCATATTCTTCACTTTGAAGCATATGAATTTGTAAGTCAGACTAATGCTTCTACATGATGATACACCTTCAGCCAGTGAATGGGTCTTGGACAGTGGCTGCACGAATCATATGACTGGAGATATGAATCTCCTCACTGATGCTCCCCTTACTCCGTCTCATTTGAAGCATATCACTTACGCTGACAAAGGAAAAAGCAAGGTATTGGGCCTAGGTAAGGTTGCCATTTCAAAGGATCGACACATGGAAAAGGTGATGCTTGTCAAGTCCCTTGGATTCAACCTCATGTCTGTCTCAATGCTTTGTGATCTTGATATGATTGTCATCTTTGGCAAATATAGATGCATTGTGCTGTTGGAATCTGACAAATCCAAAGTCTTCGGAGGCTTTAGGAGAGGTGACTTGTACATTGTTGATTTCTCTACAGATCCTCAGCCTGCAACATGTCTAATGGCAAAAGCTTTGGAATGCTGGCTATGGCATCGACATCTTGGACACGCTGGAATGAGGAATTTGAGCACTCTCGTCAAGAAGAAGCATATCATTGGCGTCGAGGGTGTCAAATTCGTCAAGGATCACCTCTGTGGCGCTTGTGAGTCTGGAAAGATGACCAGAGCCAAGCACTTGGCGAAGACAATCATGACCACTACTCGTCCTTTTGAATTGCTTCATATGGATTTGTTTGGTCCTACACATTATGCCACACTAACCAATGCAGCATCTCTCTATGGATTCGTCATTGTTGATGACTACTCTCGCTACACCTAGGTGCACATCATTACCTACAAGACTGAAGTTCAGAATGTCTTCAGACGATTCTCCAATCGGGCCATGACGAATTATGGTCTCAAGATCAAGCACATCAGGAGTGACAATGGCACTGAGTTCAAGAACACTGGCCTCGACGACTATCTTGACGAACTTGGTATCACTCATGAGCTCTCTGCTCCCTACACTCCTCAGCAGAATGGGGTTGTGGAGCGCAAGAACAGAACCCTCATCGAGATGGCGCGCACTATGCTTGATGAATACAAGACACCTCGTCACTTCTGGCCTGAGGCAATTGACACTGCATGCCACATCATCAACCGGGTATATCTTCACAAATTCCTCAAGAAGACCTCATATGAGCTCCTCACTGACAAGAAACCCAATGTGAGTTATTTCAAAGTCTTCGGTGCTAAATGTTGGATTAGAGATCCTCATCACAGTTCTAAATTTGCACCGAAAGCACATGAAGGTTTTATGCTTGGTTACGGAAAGGACTCGCACACCTACATAGTCTTCAACTCCTTCCACCACAAGGTTGTTGAAACTGTAGATGTGCGGTTCGATGAAACTAACGGCTTGCAAAGAGAGCACCTGCCTCCTGTGCTAGATGAAATGCCTCCTGAGGAATCTATCAAGCTGATGGGCACTGGTGAAATTGTGCCCAGTGAAGAAATAGCTCCTGATGAAGAAGTGGCAGTTCCTTGTCGTGAAGAAAATGAACATTCTGATGAAAATGATACTGAGGATTCTGCACGGCAACAACAACAACAACAACAACAACAACAACAACAACAACAACAACAACAACAACAACAACAACAACAACAACAACAACAACAACAACAACAACAACAACAACAACAACAAGGCCCTCATCCAGCACACCCACGAGTGGCAAATGAAGTGCAGATTGAGAAGATCCTCGACAATATCAATGCACCTGGTCCCCTCACTCGCTCAAGAGCTTCACATTTAGCTAACTTTTGTGGGCATTACGCGTTTGTCTCTATTTCAGAGCCCACCAAAGTTGATGAAGCCTTTCTGGAACCTGAATGGATTCAAGCGATGCAAGATGAATTGCGTCAATTCAAGCTCAACAATGTGTGGGAGCTTGTTAAGCGTCCTGATCCACGCAAACACAATATCATCGGCACTAAGTGGATCTACCACAACAAACAAGACGAAAATGGCCATGTGGTGAGGAATAAGGCCCATCTTGTAGCTCAAGGCTACACACAGGTTGAGGGTATTGATTTCGATGAAACATTTGCACCTATTGCTAGGCTTGAAGCCATTCGTATATTGCTTGCATATGCTAACCATCATGATATCCTCTTATATCAAATGGATGTGAAAAGTGCATTCCTCAATGGTAAGCTTGAGGAAGAAGTATATGTTGCTCAACCACCAGGTTTTGAGGATCCAAAGCATCCTGACAAAGTCTTCAGACTCAACAAGGCTCTCTATGGCCTCAAGCAAGCCCCTAGGGCTTGGTATGATACACTGAAGGAATTCCTGAAGAAAAAGGGGTTCAAGCCCGGTTCACTTGACCCTACTCTTTTTACTAAATCTTATGATGGTGAACTGTTCATATGCCAAATATATGTTGATGATATTATCTTTGGTTGCACTAACAAAAAATACAGTGACGAATTTGCTCATATGATGCAAGAAGAATATCAGATGTCTATGATGGGGGAGTTGAAATTCTTCCTTGGGCTTCAAATTCGTCAACAACCCAATGGCATCTTCATATCTCAGGAGAAATATCTCAGAGACTGTCTGAAGAAATTCGGAATGCAAGATTGCAAAGGCCTCAAGATACCAATGCCAACAAATGGCCAACTCAACGCTGACGTAAATGGTAAAGATTTCGATCAGAAGGTATATCGCTCCATCATTGGTTCGCTGCTTTACCTATGTGCATCTAGGCTAGATATTATGCTTAGCGTTTGTATGTGTGCCCGCTTTCAAGCGTCACCGAAGGAATCACACCACCAGGCTGTGAAACGAATTCTTCGATATTTGGCTCACACCCCAACGCTTGGATTATGGTATCCCAAGGGCTCATCACTTGATCTTGCTGGATATTCCGATTCTGATTATGCTGGTGATCATGTGGATCGCAAGTCAACATTTGGCACATGCCATTTCCTCGTACGATCTCTTGTATGTTGGTCCTCGAAGAAGCAGAACTGCGTCTCACTTTCCACTGCCGAGGCTGAGTACATTGCTGCTAGCGCCTGCTGCTCTCAGTTACTATGGATGAAGCAAACCCTCAAGGACTATGGCGTCAACGTGAAGAAAGTGCCACTCTACTGCGACAATGAGAGCGCCATCAAGATTGCCCACAACCCAGTGCAACACTCAAGGACGAAGCATATTGAGATTCGTCACCATTTTCTTCGTGATCATGTGCTGAAGGGAGACATCATCATCGACCACGTGAAGACTGAAGACCAGCTTGCAGATATCTTCACAAAGCCCTTGGATGAGAGAAGGTTTTGCATGTTGCGGTGTGAGCTAAACATCTTAGAATCTTCGAATGTCCTTTGAAAAGGACACATATCCTAACGCTTATGCATTCTTGATGACTTTGATGCACAACACACGAAGTAACGTTTTTCTTCAATAAATGAAGACTAACCCTCTAAGCGTGAAGAAATTAATGAAGAACTTGATTCTCAGAACCCTACGACAATTGTATGCGGTGTCTGAAATCATCATAGTTCTTATACGGTGGATAATGCCACCACCTCTTTTTGACATTCTTCAAATTTGAGTTTTTCGTCATCTGCAATTTCGTCAAACTTTTCAAATTCGTCATTTGAGGTTATTCTTCACTGCTTGTTGATAATATATATATATATATATATATATATATATATATATATATTTGAGTTTTTCATGTCCTCAACAGCATCCACATATAGCTATTTCTTCAAACAGTGTTTTTTCGTCATCTATGTGGATGTGATCGGACCCGCTCCCCTCTGTGCTAAACTCAAATCACTCTGTTCTCAATCTCTTCATATGCGTTCTACTTGACACTGTTCAAAGTCTTCACTGTGTCCTTGACAGCTGAAGAAATTGCGAACGCATTTTGAAAATATTCTAATCAATTTTTGGCGGTTGCCACAGTAACTTCATCCCGCGCTTCACACGCATGGATAAAGGTGAAAATGCATGTGTGACATGTGTCACTCAGATGCGAAACGCCAGGGGCTTATCCGTCTAAAATCTTTGGACCTCTCAGTTTTTACCACGCCTATATAAAGGCTTGACCTCGTCAACCCTAACTCATTTCACTCTCGCGCCCCTATCGCTCTCAAACCCTAGCGCCGCCGCTGGAACTCATCGTCGCCGGAGAGGAAGTGCTTCACTGCATCGACTTCTTCGCCGTCGTACTCGCGCCGGCCGCAGATTTCTTCACATCTGCCGCCGTCGTAGACGTCTTTCGTCGCCAAGTTAGGGCACGGAAGATCTGAACTGACGATTTCCTTCGACTCGTCGTCCAGTTCATCGAGTTCATCCTTGGGGTAATTAAAATTTATTTTTACCGCCCAAGTTTGATCTTTTTACTGCCACAAAATCTTCAATTGCTGTTTTTACCACTCTTCCAAGTCTTCAGCACTTCCTTCTGGCCAGTCTTGAGTATTTTCATCTAAGTTATACTTAACAACTTGATTCCTCAATTGTGCAATTGTTTCAATATGTACAACTCTGGAATCTATGTCAAGAACTCTTAGTGAATTGCGTCAAGGCGATAAGGGTCAATTTCTTCACCTGGTTTATTTTGAAAAATCTCTGAGAACGCATGTGACTCTTCCCTATTTCCTCGCAACTATACTCTATTCACAGGTACAATGTCTGCCGACGAATCACTAGGTTCTCATCAAATTAATTCATTTGCAGCATTGCTTGATGAAAACCTTCAAACATCTTCAGAGTCCTCACGAGTTCAAAAACCTCAACTGAAGAAAATGGCTGATGGCAGAAAGCCTCAGAAGGGAGGCAAGAGGAAAGAGGAACATACTGCTTTCGAGATTCCAGATGAACTGTATGAAGGATACTGCACTCCAGATGAAGAGACTCATGGAAAAGAAACCTAGGAGGAGCGCAAAACGCGCATGCAAAAGATAAAGAGATACTGGACCTATCAGTGGAGAGATTACAATTTCGTCACTTCTAAATACATGAAGGATTTTGCTGTGAAGCCTCCGTGCAACAGGCCACCGCTTGCTGAAGGTCAAACTGCTCATCCTACAAGCATCAGAAGGGGTGAAGAATTCCCCAAAGAATGGGCAAAGCAACAAGCTAAACTGCAGAAACAGGCCAAAAAGGCTGTTGAAGAATTCAACAAGGCCGCAAAGGCCTCAGCTGAAGCGGATGCTAGTGGCAGTGCAAGTGCTCCGAAGAAGGCTATGCAAAAGAAGCCTACCAACAAGCCAAAGCCGTCTGTCCCAAAGCCCGCAGTGGCCCAGCCGGCAGCTTCAAAGGCTTCAGCACCCAAGATCTCCAAATCTTCAGTGCCTCCTCCTGCTTCAAGTTCATCAATGGCAGCAGCAGAAGCTTCAACACCGGTTGTGCTCGCATCTTGCCAGCACACCGAGGGCTTTCCAACAGCCTCAATTGCTGCATCAAGTGCCTCAGCTAGTGGGCAACCATCGTCTTCACTGCCCAAGCTGAAGAAAAAGGTCACTGCTGGCCGTGGAACTAGGTCAAGTCCCAAGAGCAAGGCCGTCATGCCTCAGGTTAACGAACATGGGCTGGCTGACGAAGATGAGCTCGCGGAGTTCCTCAGAAGGAAGCAAGAGCAAGCTGCTAAATTCTTCAGTTCCGATGATGCTGGACCCCAAGAAGCTTCTGGACTTCATTGACATCTGGTGCACCAAGCCAGATACGCCTCTTGATGAATTGAATCTACCTCCAGGCCCAAGTCATGTATTATCTGCTTTCATCTTGAATGAGAAACACAAGATTGCTCAAGCCAAGTTAGTGAGGAAACAGCAACTGCAGAAAGAAAAGGAGCTGCAAAAGAACATGCTTTCTATTTCTCGTCAGCAGCTTGTGACTTTGCAGTCTGAAATTCAACAGCTGTCTGAAGAATTTGAACGCCAGTCAAGTCACTGTTGTGGAGTGCGCGACAGATTCATCCAAGCCACCACCAATGTGGTCAATGAGCACAACAAGCGTGAGGCTGCCAAGTTTGGCATCATGCCTCCGTCCAGTTCTTCAGCTCCAACACCATCATCTCAGATCAGTGAAACCACCAGAGGTTGCGCCTGAAGAAAATGAATGGGCAACTGAAGAAGTTGTTCCTGAAGAAACAGCCAGGGCGACTGCATCAGTCGTTCCAGAAGAAACTGAACCATCAAATACCTCAGCAGCAGCACCACTAACGACTTCATCTGTGAAGACTATCACCCTTCCTTCTGCATCAGAAGTGAAGAGGACCAAGGCTGCTGAGAAGGAAGCCAAAAAGAGAAAAGCTTTAGCCCCTACTACCATCACTGCTACTGTGAAGAAAATGAAGACGACTCCATTGTCTTCAGACGCTCCAATTGATGCTACACCTATTTCATCAGCGCCCCCTTCTCGTTCAAATGATGATCGTCAGATTGTTTCATATGGGGTGGATTATGTAATCCCACGGGCTGATGAAGATGATGCTGAAACCCACTCTGCTGCTACCACAGAGCAAGTGGATAAAGAAATTGAAGTCGAAGAAGATGCTTCGCTTCACCGAGTCCTGTCTCGGAAGCCCTCACAGGTTCCGGTGACTGAAGAACATGCCACTGCTTCATCTGGAAGTAGTGAAGAAACTGAAGAGGATGTGGACATTGACGGTGCAACTACCCCTCCAATCATTGACGAATTTTGGGAAGCATACCATCCAAATTCGCCCCTCACCACTCCTCTGACGCAAGTGCCACAGTCACCCGCTGTCACTGAAGAAATTCACACGGGCTCTTAGGAAAGACAACCATCACTTCAAAGTATTCCTGAAGAAATTCCAGCTGCAGCAGCTGATGAAATTGCTCAAGATGAGCCAATGATTGATGTCGTCAATACATCCCCTCAGCGCGATAACTCAATTCCTTCAGCAGATACTGATACAGTTCCAACTGCCACTGCTGAGGAAATTGCCAAATCACTTGCCGTGACTGATCCAAATGATTCCACTGGGTCCCCACGACCAGTGTTTGATATACGTAAAAAGATGCACAACCTTCACCCAGTACCTGTGATGCCAAAGATTGGCAAAGTCCTCAGGCGGCCTCAGTTTGATAATGCCAAATTCTTCGAAGAGAAGAACTTCTTCATTGGTGAGTCCCCATATGACTCAGCCAAGATTAGGCGCCCGCGCTTCTGGACAAGGACTCAGATGAATTTCTATGCGTCACTTTTATTCGACAAGGACAAAGTATTCCCGCATCGCCATATTCCTCACATGGATATGGAGTCATTACCATGCTTTCGGCCAGTTCTGGCTGTTCTTCACGATGCTGGATTACTCAGTTTCTGCTCTGACGTCTACAATTGGAATGAAGAACTCATTCTTCAATTCTACGCCATAGTGCATTTCTCTGGAGACGCTGACGACATTGCAACATGGGCTCTGGACTGGATGAGTGAAGACACTCACTACAAAGCACCAATTGAAGAACTTCTTCGAGCTCTCCCAGTTGAACCACCCCATGAAGAAGCAAAGAGAATCTATGAAGAAACCGAGCTGCCCAACCACCTGATGCAAGTGCTTATGAAGCCAATGGCTGAAGGAGAAGCTCCAAGGACAACCTTCCTAGTGAAGGATTTGTTGTATGTGCCAAGAACGGTATATCGCATTCTGTCCAAAACCCTTAGTCCCATTAAAGGTCACAACTCCAATACTGAAGAAGTGGGAATTATGAAGAATCTGCTGTTCCACATCATTCATGGTACTCCCATCAACATTCACGATTTCTTCCTGAGGACTTTGGTCACAGTGGCACAGTCTTCGTTTGACTTGAAGCTGTATGCTCCATGGATCATGAGATTCATCAGATCCCGGTCTGCAATTCACTACAAGGCTGATGGTCAAAATCACTTAAGCTATATGCCTGAAGTTGAAGTTCTTCAGAGCACTCTGTCCACTGTTCCTGGCAAGGGCAAGACGGTTATTGATGAAGGAATTTGTCCCTTGGATGGACAATTTCGTCAACCTATTTCAAGCTCGAATGCTGATGAATCTGCTAGCCAGGACACTGCAGCTAAAGCTTCAAGACCAACTTCTTCACCTGAAGCACCACGTGTCATGACGGACCGTGAGTTGCTCATAAGCTTGCACCAGAAAGTTGACAAGAATCACCGATGGGTTAAGCGTCAATTTGCAGCTATTCAAGCCAACATGACTGTGACGCATAACTCCGTCTGCAAAAACCGCTATTATCTTCATGAGATTTTTGACAGATCATGGGCCATCCTCTCGCACCTCAAGACCGATGAAGAACTTGATATGGATTTCCAAATGAACTTTGACTGGGCAGAACCACCAAGGAAGAAGTTCAAGAAAACCCAAGTTCCTCCTCTCATTCCAAGTTCAGAGTCTTCATCGCGCACCACTGACGAAAATGAAGCGGTTGAAGACACTGCGGCTGGTCCTTCTGCATCTCGCGGCCCCAACAATGCTGGCGCTCCCTCGACTTCTCCGTGATTTTCTTCAGGGGCGTTAGTCCTCAGCTTCGTCTCCTTTTGGTCACTAATGACAAAGGGGGAGAAGTGTGAGTTAGTCTTCAAGCGGGCTGTTATATGGGCTGTTTTTGCTTAAGTTGCAACTCTTGAACTTTATTGATTTGCTCTTTGATGAGTTGTAACTTAAATAATTGTTGGTCGTCTGACTCTTTTGCTACATTTGTTATGCGTGCTTTGATCTTAACTATATCTGCTCATGCATGCACAATTTCGTCAGATACCAATTTTCATCGTGCATTCATATTCTTCAAATATCTTATGATCATGCATGATTGGATTCCAAGATATAGGGGGAGATCTCCACAATTTCAACCTGCCATGTGCATTTGCAATCCAAAGCAAATTCCTCATATGCACAACTTCAGGGGGAGTTCCTCAATATCTTGTAATCAATTTCTTCAAACTCTGTACTTACACTTCAATTATTTTGTTACTCCCGTTGAAAGCCTAACCAATTTGTCATCAATCACCAAAAAGGGGGAGATTGTAAGTGCATCAAGTGCCCCCTTAGTGGTTTTGGAGTATTGAAGACAAATAGGTTGAGGAACTAATGTGTTTGTGAGTATACACAGGAGACAGAGTCCCTGAAGATTTGGTTTAACACATGGAAGACGACCCCTAAAAATAGATTTCTTCAAGTGAAGAATTTGGTGATGAAAATGGTACGGCCTTTGAAGAAATTGATGTGAAGACTTTGAAGCTTGAAGACTTTGGTTTTCGTAGTTTCTTTTCTTCTTATTTGAGTCATAGGAAAAACCATACTGTTAAAGGGGGTCTAGGTGAAACATATTTCACATTTTCAAAGTGATGCTCAAACCTTCTCAAACCTATACACACAAAAGCCGCTTCGAGTGAAGCCTTTGGAAATCTCCAGTACAGCTGACGCATTTGCTAGCGACAGTGACGAAGTTCATCTGGTCGCTGACGAATTTGGTCAGGCTGAGGAGTTAGGAGTTCGCCAGTGCAATCTGCCTACCGTGAGGAAATTGAGTGCCCTGACGAAATTGAGAGTTCAATTTTTAGACCGTTGCTGCGCCGCGTGCCAGCTGTCGAGTGGATCCTTATCCTGACAACGGTCGAATCAGAGAAGGACATTTATGACAATTCATGTCGGGTTGCCCCTGGCTATAAATAGCCGCCCCTCACAACCACTTGTTGGTTGGCTGCTCCGAGAGAACTTGACACTTGTCATTTGAGAGCAACCCATCCTCTGACGACTTTGAGAGAACCCAAGTGAAGAAAAACCCAACCAGAGTCTAAGTGATTGAGCATCACTGAAGAGATTGATTTGTGTGATCCGACGCTTGTTACCTTTGAGGACTGTCATTCCTCCAGACGGTTAGGCGTCATGTTCTGAGCACCCAAGAGTAATTGTGGCGTGCCGGTGAACAAGTATGTGAAGGTTTTGGAAGTCTACCTTGAAGACTTACCACGAGTGATTGGGCGAGGTCTAAGTGACCTTAGCTCAAGAGGAATACGGTGAGGACTAAGTGTTCTCTGAGTTGCGACTCAGCCGCCTCAACCAGACGTACAGTTGATACAGCAACTAGAACTGGTCTACCAAATTCCATTGTCTTCACCGAGCCAACCTGGTTTCAAATTCCTCACCCTCCCTTACTTTATTACGCTGCTGAAGAATTTGTGATCTATCCTCTGACGAATTTGAACTGAAGTATTTGATCATGCTATCGTTTATTTCCTCAGTTCATATTCTTCATGCGTGTATGATTGTATGATTGCATGTTCTTCACCCTTATGTATCCTGTTCGCATGTACTCTGATTCTGTGATGACTTAGTTTCCCTGGTGTTTCTATTTCTTCACTCTGATCTTCGTCAAATTCATCAGAGTTTGACGAATTTCTAATAATCTCCCATTCACCCCCCTTTGGGAGATAACCTGCGCTTTCAATTGGTATCAGAGCAAGATGTTCCCTTGTTCTGTGTGATTTTGGTTTAACCACCTGGAGTTTTAGTTATGTCGACCGCAGGTATGATCAAGGTCTCCGCTGCGTGCCCCATCTTGGATGGCACAGACTATCCCTACTGGAAGAACAAGATGCGAATGCATGTTGAGGCTATTGACAACGATCTCTGGTTCGTCGTCGAGAACGGCGTCCCCACCATTTCACCAAGTATCAATGCTGCTGACGTGAAGCGATTTAAGCAACTGGACTCTCAAGCGAAGAACATCATTTGTGGCCATCTCAACAAAGGACAGTATGGCAGAGTGAGTGCACTGGAAACCTCGAAGCTTATCTGGGACCTGGAAACTAGTGGAAAAACAAATAAAACCTAAGGAAATGGAAAATAAAATGAAAAATAAACAAGGAAAGCCATACCTACAAGACGTACAACGCGCATCGAAGGAACCTCATTACTGAGTCAGCCCACTAGACGTCGCATGTAGGCGATTTCTATTACGACTCAGTACGGTTCTAACAAAAATTAGAAATCGGTATGAGGGACATATAGCCCTTGTGCTTATTTAGCGCAGTCTACACTGGCGAACGAGCCAATGCGCACCCCCTCCCCCACGTGCCCTTTTGGGGCAGCCCTTGGGGCAAGACGCCCCATTTTTCATTTCGTTTTTTCGTCTTTTTTTTTCTTATTCTATTATTTTTTAAAATAATTCAGGATTTCAAAAGAATTCTAAATTTCTAGAAATTTTGAATTTTCAAAAATATGTTCAAGAAATTATAAAACGTTTATGGATTCAAAAAATGTTCGTGATTTTGAAAAAAATGTTCGCTATTCAAAAAAAAATCATGATTTTGAGAAAAAATGTTCGGGAAATCAAAAAATGTTCATGATTTGAAAAAATGTTCGTGAATTGAACAAAGGTTCGCGGTTTCAAAAAGTTGTTCGCTGATTCAAAAAATGTTCGTGAATTCGTAAAAATGTTTGCCGATCCAAAAACAATATTCACGAGTTTCAAAACAATGATCACAATTTCAGGAAATGTTCACAACTTTAACAAATGTGCACAAATTTTCTAAAAAACAATCATGTACTGATTTTTTTTACAATTTCACATCTTTTTTGGGAAATGGAAAAAAGTTAGTAAATTTCAATAAGTGTTCACGAATTCAAAACAATTTAAAATTCAAAACATAGACGCAAATTTCAAAAATATTCCCAAATTCAAAAAAAATTATGCATTTCAAAAAATGTTTTTATTAAAAATAAAAAATGTTCATTAATTTCAAAAAACTTTCGCAATTTTGAAAAATGTCCGCGGATTTTATAAAAAATGTTCACGACTTCAAACAAAGTTGCGAAAATGAAAAATGTTCATGAATTTGAAAAATATTCACAATTTCAAAAAAATGTTTGTGAATTCCGAAAAATGTTCATGATTTCAAAAAATGTTCACAATTTAAAAATTGGTGATGAATTTGAAAAAACAGAAAATAAAAAACAAAAAGATAAAAGGAAGAAGAAAAACGGTT
Organism: Elymus sibiricus; assembly: GCA_039707655.1. Lineage (NCBI taxonomy): Eukaryota > Viridiplantae > Streptophyta > Magnoliopsida > Poales > Poaceae > Elymus > Elymus sibiricus. The sequence goes on along the minus strand of CM077668.1, from coordinate 259,237,912 downwards.
CAGTGAAGGTTCTAGAATCTTTTCAAAACTGAGAGGACAAAAACCAGCATGGGCCGGCCCATTCAGAGGACATGCTCACGGAGTTTGCATCATCTCGCTATTTGACGACCTAAGCGCCAAAAAGGACTGGCCCAGGTGACACATAGCTGTCACGCCAAAATCAAGATCACTAATTAAGGGGTACCCTTTGAAAAGGTCACTCCAACCTTCTTAAGGGTTGACAAGTGGCGCACTACATGTGCGCCACTTGTTGCAACCTATTTTTTCTAGATTCGTTTATTCAAAACATTTAATTCTTAAATCGTGCTTCCAAAACCCAAACCAATTTCACCGTTGGATTTCTCGCATTGAGATCTTCAAAACTAGATCTCATCGATGAACCTTTTTTCACAAAAAAACCAAAAAAAAAACTGAGCCGGAAGCACGAGATTTTTCCTCTTTCCGCCAGGAGTTGTGCCTCTCGTGGAAGCAAATTTGTGCCTCCACAAGAAACAAATCTATGCCTCCCATGGAAGCAAAAAAAAACGTGTATTTTTTCTTTTCCGAGAGGCACATCTCGCAGAAGCAAATCTGTGCCTCCACGAGAAGCAAATCGGTGCCTCCCGTGGAAGCAAAAAAAACACATTTTTCCCTTTTCTGAGAGGCACAGCTATGTCTCCCATGGAAGAAACAAATGCATATTTTCTTTTCCGAGAGGCACAGCTCGCAGAAGTAAATCTGTACCTCCCATGGAAGAAAAAAATGAAAATGCATTTTTTACCTTTTCCGAGAGACTTAGCGTGCCTCTAGCGGAAATAAATCTGTGTCTCCACGAGAAGTAAATCTATATCCCCCGTGAAAGCCAAAAAAATGTATTTTTGTCGCTAAAAAAAATCATTTTTTTGGCAAAACCTAGGAAAAACTGGGAGAAAATCGAAAAGCCAAAAACCCCCGAAAAAAACCCAATCTAAAACCCAAAAACACGTACAAAAGAATAAAAATAAAAAGACAATACTAAGGGAGCGCCCAGCATGCGACACATGGCGGCGGCTGAGTGACGCGCTCTCAGCCCACCAAAGTGACCCTTGTGGGCTCCCGCAAAGGGTACCCCTCGATTACTTCCTCTCTAAATAATGCTATAGCGCTTACTGCTCATTCATGGGCTCCAACCCAAGAGTGGAGCTCCCTCGAATGCCCACTTGTTTGCCCACGCTCGTGTACTTTTTTTTTGCTCGCCCTTTGTTGCTGCTTTGGTATTTAAACAACCCAGCTATCGGTTTCTTGTTAACTTTGAAATGAAAAAAATGGTGAAATCAAAAAATATTTGTGGATTAAAAACAATGCATGATTTTGAAAAAATGTTAACCACTTTGAAAATTGTTTGCAATGTTTTTTAAGTTGGCGAATATGAAAAAAAAACCTTCAAAAATTTGAAAATTGTTCATTATTTTTTTAAAAAAAATCATGAATTTGAAGAAAAGTTCTTGAATTAAAATACTTCATGACTTTTAAAAAATGATGGAGAAAGGAAAAGGAAAAAAACTAAGTAAAAAAGTCAGCAAAAAGAAAAAAAAGAAAAAAATGGTTGGAAGCTTCCCAAAACGGAAACAGGGAGAAAACTAATGGGCTGATCCATCACAAACCTAGCGTTGGGAGAGGTGTGGGCGCTTTGTACCAATAATGTTGTATCCGACGCTATGAAATGACCAAGGTTCCAGGGTTATATTGTGAAGCCCTTTGCTCGACCGTGCACTAATCATACACGCAAACGTGCACGCTCGAGATCAGAGACTCACGGGAAGATATCACAACACAACTCTAAACTCAAGTTTAAACATAAATCTTCATATTACAAAACAGGGGTCGCGAGGACCCGAATACATAAGTCATACAAACCATGATATCTGAGGTACAGACATAGTTAGTCAAGTTTGCCTTAAGAAGGCTAGCACAAACAACGACACTGATCGAAAAGGCGAAGGCCTCCTGCCTAGGGCCTCCGAACTACTCCTGGTCGTCGGGGATCTCTACGTCGTAGTAGGCGCCTCCGGGGATCTCCTGCTCCTGGGCTCCGTCGTCTGATCGCAGCAACCGGGTATGGGGAAAAGAAGTAGCAAAGCAACCATGAGTACTCATCCAAAGTACTCGCAATACTGACATCAGAACTATACTAATATGCATCGGTATCAAAGGAATGGGGCTATATCTTTGGACTAAACTGCAGAATTGCCAGAACAGAGGGGGAGAGGCCTAGCCTATCGAAGACTAGCATCTTGAAGCAATTCTTGCAGCATCAGAAGAGAGTAGAGCAAGTAATATATAATCGATCATATTTTAGTAACGCCCTGAGATCCTTCCTCGACTTCCCTGTGAGAAAGTGATCCCGAGAGCAGTAGTAACAGTTTAATATTGTATCAGTAACCATTTGTAGTTGTAGCAGATCAAGATACAACTTTGAGCGTCCTGTTACCGTGGACACGGCTATTCGAATAGATAACTTCCCTGCAGGGGTGCACTACTGTTACCCAACATGCTCGATTACATCTGGCCGGACACACTTGCTGGGTAATACCCGGCCTCGGGTAATCGACACGACGCATTCCTACCTAGGCTCAGCAGAGAGGTCAACACGCCGGTCTAAATCCTAAGTGCGAAGGGGTCTTGGGCCCATCACCCTTTGCACTCCTGCACGTTGCGTGGCTGGTCGGGGCCCAGGCGCGACACTGTATAAACAAGTGATGTAACCAGCCCACCCCAACAATCAGGCCGCATCTCTGAGTTGTGACATCTGAAGAGCTTTCGGCTGATACATACGACGTAGAGGGCCCCATTAAACCATTATCCCACATGGTGGTAGTGCGTATAGGCGCGTAGCCAACTCAGATTAAATACCCTTATCCGTTAGGCATGTTTAGTAACTCGCAGAGACGAACAGGGTTCCTGTCGCTCCGACTTGGTAAGTCACGACGTGCGGGTGCTCTTGGAGCCGACCTGTCTTTAATATTGTTCTCTCGCGGGCACCCTTGGGGCCAGCCCGACTTTAACAGTTTAAGTAATGCAGTAGTGTAAACATTTCCGCGATCACACCCAGAGTGATCACGGCCCGGTAACAAGCATGGCATACGGACAAGGCGAAGGGCCACAGATGGAACAACAGCATAGCTAACTAAGCATCATGGGGCAGCAGGTAAGATATCAATAGCAGGCGACAAAATCAGGCTATGCATCAGAATAGGAGCTATCGGAGCAACAACAGAAGCAATTCTAATGCAAGCATAAGGGAGAAAGAATGGGCGATATCTGATGATCAAGGGGGTTTTGCTTGCCTGGAAGCTCAGCTGAAGGGGTCGGGTCGTCGACGTCGTAGTCGTACCCAGCGGGGTCGTCGGCAGTCTCGGGGTCTATCGGGAGAGAAGGAGGGGAAAGAAACAATAAATATATGGCAACAATGCAACAGGGATGCATGACATGTCTAAATGATATGCAGGGGTGATTTAATGCATCTCTAATTATTTTAGATGATTTAGGAATTTATCTGGGATTATTTTATCAAGGTCATGCACTATTCATTTATTGGAAACAGGCAAAAGTTTCCATGTTCAGTATGTTAGAGGGCTGTGACAGGTATGTGGGTAGGATATTCGGATTCTTCACATTTTTCTGGTCATTTTTAATATATAAATTATTTTCATCCGAGTTACGATTTATTTTATATGATTTTTCAAAGTTTTACTGAATTTCTGGAATTATTTTAATTAATTAAATTCGAATTATCCGAAACAATATAGGGTGACGTCAGCGGTCAACTCTGGCTGGGCCAGGTCAAACCTGACCAGTGGGTCCCACTGGTCAGTCTCACACTAGCTAATTAGGGGCTAATTAAACTAATTACAGATTAATTAGGCCGTGGGGGCCTACTGGTCAGTGTCTAATTAGTAACTAATTCAATTAATAGTTTAATTAGCAATTTATTTATTTATAAAAATATTTTTAATTCGGCGGGACCCACATGTCAGTGGCCCACGGGTGCCCAGTCAACAGTTGACTGGGTCAACCCTGTCATCTGGGGCCCGTGGGGCCCGCGGTCAGTGGCACAAGGGCGGCCACGTCGGCGCCACGCTGGACGCCGGCCACCGGAGCACTCCGGCGAGCCCGAGTGCGGCGGTGAACTCCGGCGAGCCCGGAAATCTTCTGTGGTGCATCATTTCGCGCGTGCTTGGGCTTGCTGGAACGAGCACTTCGTGCCGCGTCCGGTGGTGGCCACGGCCGGAGCTGGGGAGGCCGGGATGGTCGCCGGCGACGACGTCGGGCGGCGGGGCTCTCGGGCGTGCTACAGGATCGGCGAAGCGGCGCGCTTGCGGGCGAAACAAAGGGCTAGGCGAGGCCTACGCGGCGTGGCGAGGCTAATGGGCACGAGCGCGGGGCCGTTTGGTCGCCGGAACAACGCCGGCGACGAGCTCCGCGGCAACGAGTTCGGCCGCGTTGGGGACGGCGGCTAGAGGTCGTCCGAAAGGGGGAGAGGAGAGGGGAGAGGTAGAGCAGCTCACAGGGAGCCTGCAGATATGCAACGGTGGGCTCGGGGAAGGCTCGAGGCGGCGAATCGGGGCGGCAATCACCGGCGTCCGTGCGGGGAAGACGAGCTCGGGGAGGACGCTACGGTGGCTCCGAGCTCCAACCAGTCGGGGTAGGTGGCGTAGTCGAGGACGGCGGTGACGCTGGACACGGCGGAGCGGCGATCGGGAGGCGGTGGCCGCGAGTTCTAGCGGCGGCCGATCATGGCGGCGTCGGGTGAGGTGAGAGCAAGTGGGAGGAGAGGGAGAGAGACAGCTAGGGCTTGCCAAGGGGGTCCGTGAGGATGCTCTTAACCTCCACGGCGGGCGCGGCGTCGCGTTGTCGACCAGAGAGAGAGAGAGGGGGGGGGGGGGGGCAGGGCGCGGCGTGCGGCAGAGGCGACAGCGCGCACGCGTGAGCAGTGCGAGAGGTGGGAGAGGACAGGTGGCGGGCTGGGCCGCGGTCGACTTAGGCCCAGCCGCTGCGGCCTTTTTCTTTTTCTTCTTTTCTTTTCTGTTTTTCCTTTTTAGTTTATGTTTTCTATTTTCTTTTAGCTCCAATTCAATTTTGTAAAATATGAATCGTGCCCAATTAAATACAGTGCAATTTATCTCACTGCTAGAAAAAGGTTTGGGGAACTAATGATTTAATTTTAATTTTAATTAAATAAAATGGGATTAAATATTGTTGTTTGGTACTTTTTCTGGATGATAGAGTCCTCTGGTGATTTTTAGTGATGTTGCTTTTCTTAACACAATTAGTTATGGATTATTTCCTATTAAATGAACATTTTAGTTTTCAAATTTGAACAACTTTTATTTTTACTCTAAATTTGAATTTCATTTTGAATTGGAATTTGAAATGGGATATGATCCAAATGATGATTAAGCACTGTTAATCATGGTGACTTGGCGTTATCAAAAGGGTGATCACTGTAGCTTAATACATGGGGTGTTACATATATCCTGTTATAAACTACTAGTGGATACCAAGAGAAGAAGAGAAGCTTGGCTTATGGGGGACAAGAGAATATCACATGAAAACCAAATTTCAGTGGAAACAAGTGAAAACCACGTGGTAACAATGTTTTAAAGTTTCAAAAAATTCTGAAAAAACATATGGGATGTCAAGAGTGTGATGTTCTATTTGTATACAATTTTTTTAAGTTCAAACACATTATCACTTACGCTTCGTTTGGATGTCTCCATTGGAGAGCTCCGTATTGAATTGGTCTCGATTCCAAATCAGTAAGGAAACTGAAATGGCATGAATACGAATTCACCTATTTGGTTGCCCAGTGAATTGGCCCTTGAAATGCCTCATGAGATTTCAATACCAAATCCTGTTTGGATGACAAACTTTTGAATTGCATAGCTACATTACCAGGTTCTACATGACTCAAAAATGAAACCCGACTACGAATGAATATATAGCAATCACTACTGGAATTTGATAATTTGCCGTCTGCTGCCTCTTTGCCGTCAGCCAGCTGACGGCAAAGAAAGGACTCATGGCAATGATAGTTTTTGCTGTCAGTCCTTTATTTGCCGTCTGCTTGCTGACGGCAAAGAGCAATATGGCAGACGGCAAACAGGAGGGTGGGCCCCACCGAAGAGTGGCATTGGCTAGGTCAACTCTTTGTCGTCTGCTGGCTCTTTGCCGTCGGCTAGCAGACGGCAAATAATGAAATAGCAGACGGCAAAGAGCACTGGGCCCCACCCGCCGCGCGGTACCGTTGAGGGCTAACGGACGGCCGCTATGCCGTCTGCTAGCAGACGGCAAAGAGCGATATGCCGTCCGCTAGCAGACGGCAAAGCGGGGGTTTGCCTTAACGGCTACCCCCCGCCCGAAACCCCCCACTCGCCACTCCCCCACCCCCGTGCCTCTCTCTCTATCCCTCTGTCGCCGCCGCCGACCCACCGCCCCGCGCCGACGCCTCGCCGCCCCGCCGCTCCCCAGCCCCGCCGCCCCCCTGCCCCGCCGCCCCATTGCCCCGCCGCTCTGCCGCCCCCCTGCCCCGTCGACCCCTCCACCGCATAGCCGCCGCCGGTCCCCGCCTCCACCGCGTCGCCGCAGCAGGTCCCCGCCTCCACCGCACCCCCTCCCATCCTCCTCCAATGGCGAGACTGCCACCGGGCCGTCCTCCCCTGCCCTAGTGCCACGGCTGCCGTTGGCGGCACCGCCGCCGGTCCCCGCCTACGCATCCGCCACCGCTGGTCGCCACCGAAGCCGGGCACCACCTCCCCCTCTGCCCTCAGCCCCCTCTGCCCCACCCCTCAGTGAGCACCGCTCTCCATCTCTGTCCGTATTCATTTTAGATGGATAGATGTATGAATTGCAGTATTTGTGGATGGATTTATAAATGGATGCAAGGATGGATGTATGGATGATTTGCTAATGGATGATGGATGTATCCCTTTCCATTTTCTTCTGCCTAAAATTCTTAGTACAAGGCAGCCTTGTGCGTGTCCATAATATGGTTGTTCTATAAGGCAAAATTTCATTCTTTGATTGATGCTCGTAGGAAATGCACAGTTTTTGCAACATGCTTAGATTGGAGAAGACAAGCCAGGGAGTCTAGTCTTGCTACACATATATATGGTTGTCAAAGTAGGAGTAGAATGCAAGGGGGGCCATTGTTTCCGTGCAAGTAATCTGTAAATATGAATCAAATTTCAGTGTTTTCATTACTGTACCAAGTACCAACCCTATACGAGAGGCCGGTCACTTCCGTGGTTTCTTTCTTGCTTATTTTCTTTAGGTTAGATGTTCTTGAACTGCGAGATGATGTTGATGATGTTTTTATTAGATTTTTGTGCGAGTTCTTATGTTGGTTGTGCCGGTGCTTTTCATGTGCAGGGATCTTCTCTTCACCTCCAGGAGCCCCAGCCCCGCCCGACGCCGCCGAGCCTCCTCCGCCGGCCCCCTCCTCCACCGGCCCCTCCGAGGTGAGCTTTTTTTTCCTGTTTTTCTGTTTTTTGCTGTTTAGGTTTAGGTTAGAGTGCTAGGTTTAGGTTTAGGTTTAGATTTACATAATTAGAAGAAGAAAGAAGAAAGATGAAAAAAAAGAAGAAGAAAAATAAGAATAAGTAGAAGAAGAGGAAGAAGAAGAAGAAGAAGAAGAAGAAGAAGAATAGGAGGAGGAGGAGAAGAAAAGAAGAAGAAGAAGAAGAAGAAGAAGAAGAAGAAGAAGAAGAAGAAGAAGAAGAAGAAGAAGAAGAAGAAAAAGAGGAGAAGAGGAGAAGAAGAAGAGGAAAAAGGGAAAGAAGGAAGAAGAGGAAGAAGAAGAAGAAGAAGAAGAAGAAGAGGAGGAGGAGGATGAGAAGAAAAGAAGAAGAGGAGGAGGAGAAGAAAAGAAGAAGAAGAAGAAGAAGAAGAAGAAGAAGAAGAAGAGGAGAAGAGGAGAAGAAGAAGAAGAAGAAGAAGAAGAAGAAGAAGAGGAGGAGGAGAAGAAGAAGAAGAAGAAGAAGAGGAGGTGTCGACGGAAAAACCCTAAATGATAACTCTTTAGGTTAGGGGTTGTTGCGGGGAACGAGCAGTGTGAATCGTTTTTTACAACTTGGCGGTGGCATCCTGTTGTAAATATTTAGTTAGGTTGACGGAAAAAACAATAATGCTATGTTACTCATCTTTGGATTTAAATGTGCAGTTGTTTCGTCGCTGCGAGGGTCTGGTGTTCGACGACCTCCCCGTGCATTTGACGAGCTCCCCTGCGTTCGTGGGTGAGCACAAATGACATCTCCTCCCCCTCCCCATTAATTTGCTCTGTTCCGGTCTTCGTGCTGATGAAACTTGCTAGCTATAGGTGTCTTCAATCATCAGTATGCGTGACCAGTATGCGTCTCCCATTCGAAAGGGCGGCATCTATAAATATGCATGTCTTTGCATATTTATAACCGCCATCCTTTCGAATTGTCCAACGTTATCCATGGACAGCCCGAGTATGTGTAGATTGGGTTTGTTTTCCCATGCTCTGCTCCGGATCCGATGCAGAATTTCGTCAGTGCCTCCCTGTTGTTCTCCGGGTACACATCCTCTATGTTTATTGCCGAGACGTGTATCAGGAGAACAGCGGGGAGGTGCTGCCGAAATTCTGCGTCGGATCCGGAGCAGAGCATGGGAAAACAAACCCAATCTACACATACTCGGGTGGGATTAGGACCTATCTTTACCTATTAGCGTGTAGGTTGCATGGGCGTAATAAAATTGACAAACTTAATTAACTGATGAATATATATGATGAATTATATATATATTTCTTGTGTGTTTAGTAGGTAGGCAAGATGAGTGATCGTGCGTGGATGTACACCGACCACACTAGTCAGGAAGACATGACCACTGAATGGTTAACAAAAACCAAGGGGTTTGTGAAAGCCGCATTTGCAAATGGCCAGAGAAAAACCTGGTGCCCCTGTCTTAGGTGCAAAAACTTTAAAAAGAGGACAGAGGATGAAATGGGAAACACCTGCAGAAGTGGGGTTTTACGCCTGATTATACGGTGTGGACATTTCATGGTGAGTCTGCCCAACGTACCAGAGCTGAGGTGGTTCGTCGTCGCACCGACGAGCATGGTACCGGGATCGACGATATGGTGCAAGACTTTGATGATGCTCGGGATTCGGACGAGGAGATGGAGGAATCTGCAAAGGCCTTCAATGAAATGTTGGAGTCTTCAAAACGTCCTCTCCACGAGCACACTGAGCTTTGTCAGCTAGATGCCATCGCACAAGTAATGGCTCTGAAGGCTCAATTCAACTTGGGCAGAGAATGCTACGACGCGATGATGACACTATTTGGACGCTTTCTACCCAAAGGCCATGTAATGCCTGCAAACCTGTACCAGTCGGACAAAATCCTCCGTGAACTTAAGATGCCCTATGAGAAGATAGATGCCCGTGAGAACGGATGTGCCTTATTTAGGCTTGAGTATGCGGGCTTGAACTATTGTCCCATTTGCAAGTCTTCCAGGTATGTTGTGGTAGACAACGGTATGGGTGAGAAGAGGCAGACCAAAATCCCCGTTAATGTTCTTCGGTATCTGCCAATCATACCAAGACTTCAACGTCTTTTCATGGTCGAAGAGACGGCCAGCCAGATGACATGGCACAAATTGGGCAAAAGAACCGAACTAGATGCAGATGGGAATCAGATGATGGTACACACATCGGATGCTTTTGTGTGGAAGAAGTTCGATGAATTACATGGGGATAAAGCGGCAGATCCAAGGCATCCTCGAGTCTGCATCGGCACGGATGGGTTCAATCCGTTTGGTATGACGGCAACCCAATACAGTTGTTGGCCTGTATTTGTCATTCCACTCAATCTCCCCCCGGACAGATTATGCAAAGAAAGAACATTTTCCTGACGTTGATAATTCCAGGGCCCAACTATCCGGGGAAGAATATGAATGTGTACATGCAGCCGCTTAAGGATGAATTGCAAGAAGCATGGGATAATGGGTTCAAGACATACGACGCCGCTAGCAAACAAAATTTCATAATGCGTGTCTGGTACATGTACTCGATGCATGACTTGCCGGCGTATGCACTATTCGTTGGCTGGTGTGTGCATGGAAGGTTCCCGTGCCCCACATGCAAGGCAGCTCTTCAGTTTCGTTGGCTGGAGGCGGGTCGCAAGTATTCTTGCTTCGACTTGCATAGACCGTTCCTGGATCCTCGCCATAAGTTCAGAAAAGACAAGAAGAACTTCATCAAAGGTAGAGTTGTCAAAAACTCTACACCACCTGCGTTGACAGGCCAATAGATCCTGGATCAGTTAAACGCTCTCGAGCCTGATCCAGAGCGTCCAGGGTATATCAAGGGGTATAATTCGGAACACGCCTGGACTCACAAGACATGCTTGTGGGATCTGCCTTACTTCAAAGACCTCCTTCTTACACACAACATCGACGTGATGCACACTGAAAAGAATATCGGTGAGGCCCTTTTTGGTACATTGTTCGGCATAGAGGGGAAGTCAAAGGATAATCCTAAGGCTAGAGTCGATTAGCAGACTCTATGTGATAGACCGTTACAGAACATGCGACAACCGAAAGGAAAGAAGAACTGGACGAAGCCAAAGGCCTGGTTCAATCTTGGAAGGCCAGCTATGAGGGAAATTATCTTGTGGGTGAAAATGCAGTTGATGTTCCCCGATGGGTATGCAGCGAATCTAAAGAGGGGAGCGAGTCTTGAAAAATTGAAAATATTTGGTCTCAAGAGTTATGATTGGCACATATGGCTTGAGCGGGTAATGCCGGTGATGTTGCGTGGCTTTATCCCTGAGGATGAATGGCTAGTACTGGCAGAGCTGAGCTATTTCTTCCGTGTTCTTTGTGCGAAAGAACTATCACCTGCGGTGATAGATGACATGGAAAAGTTGGCGCCGGAGTTGCTCTGCAAGTTAGAGAAGATCTTTCCACCGGGCTTCTTTAATCCAATGCAGCATTTGATTTTACATCTCCCGACCGAGGCAAGATTGGGGGGGGCCGTGCAAAATCGTTGGTGCTATGCAACTGAGAGGATGTAGAAGACGCTTCGAGCAAAATGTAAAAATAAACGTAGAATTGAAGCATCGATGGCCGAGGCATTCATTACTGAGGAGGCGGCAAACTTCGTGACAGCACACTACGAAGCCAAAAATCATCATTTGCATAATCCGAAGCCTCGGTACAATGTTGGCGACCCTAAAAAAGGTGGATCCAACCTCAGCCTATTCAAAGGGAAACTCACGCCATCCGGTGCTTCGAAACCAATAGAGTTGGATGTCGAAGAATGACGGACCATTTCGTTGTATATCTTCAACAACCTAACAGAAGTGCGGCCGTACATCGAGTAAGTTGTCGGTACATTGTTTCGCAACTTCTAATTATTCCTTTGAACTGCTCTTATTCCTGGATATTTGATACAGTCGATACGTCGCCAAATTCTCGGATGGAGCGGTGATCCAAAAGGATTCCGTCGAAGAGTATGAGCTTCTGGCAAAGCATGGAGGCGGCTATCCCGATTTCATCTCTTGGTTCAAACAAACGGTAATTAGCATTAATAGACCATTTCATTTCTTGGTCTAATTTGCGGCTAATGCAACAATTCTTTCGTATTAAACTTGTAGGCTAATTCAGAGTCTATGGACGCCGAATTGAGACAAGCCTCTAATGGCTTTGACTATAAGGTCCGTTCATTTGAGAAATATGACATCAACGGGTATTGCTTTCATACCTTTGGCAAAGAGCTATCTATGGCCGACCGAAAATCTACAAATTGTGGTGTCTCTGCTATCGGCGAAGGAGGTACCGAGTATTATGGAAGAGTTGAAGCAATTTATGAACTTCTATTCTATGGTGAAAACCCACCGAACGTCGTAGTCTTCAAATGTTATTGGTTCCAGCCGAAGGAGACTAGAAGGACTCATGAACATATAGGGCTAGTAGAAATCAAACAAAGCACCCATTTAGATGTTCCCGATGTCTATATTACGGCTCAACAGGCGACCCAAGTTTTCTATCTACCGTGGGCATGCCAAACTAATGCAAATCTGAAGGGTTGGGATGTCGTTTATGAAGTGCCGCCACGTGTTAGACCACCTCCCCCCAATGAAGAGGATTATGAACCTCACATTAACCCAGCCACATATGATGGAGAATTCTTCCAAGAAACATGTCTTTCCAAAAAACGTTTCAAGAACCGCTCTACTTCACCCCAGAACATGGAAGTAGACAGCGACAGTGAATCCGACAACACCCCTCAGCCGGAACAAGAAGAGTTGGAACAAGAAGAGTTGGAACAAGAAGAGGTTACTGCTGCGGATGACCTGTCAATGCTTGACCGATTACAGAACGGCCTTCCACATGTTGATGCCGCCGAACCCGATGAGCATGTCATTCATGATGACACACGTGATAGTGATGATGATGATGATCCCGGAGCATATATAGACGATCCGGACTATTATTAGTTTGTATGCATCCCAACTTAAATTATATACAAATTATTATTCATGTCAGTTCTTCAATTTTTTTATGTTGTACTAATTTCGTTTACTCTTTGTCATGGCAGGTGTTGAAAGATGGTGGGCGCGGGTCCAGAGCGCGCCGCGGGTACTTCTTCGGCGGCGGCCCGCGGGAGGGGTACTTCCATTCCACCCGTACCTCTCCGGAGAGCGTTGTTAGACAGTATGGGGACACCGCCGGGCGCTTCTTCGTCGGTGTCGTTGCCCACCGGGAGAGGAGGTCGGGGAGGGAAGAAGAGAGGAGGTAGATCAGGACACAGGGGCGGGAGAGGTAGGCAGGCTGCTACGCCTTCCTCGCCGCCACCCCCAGCTGATTCACCCGAGCACAGGACTGCTAGGGTGGACCCGTTTGAGGTGGAGGCTACGGGGACTCCGCACCACGAGCCTCGGGTCGACGGGCCTTCGGCCCACGAGACTCCGGACCCAGAGGCTTCGGCCCACGACACTCCGGACCAGGCTACGTCCCAGGAGACGTCCGGATGGGGTACCTGGCCGGATCTGCGTGAGGGGCCGAGTGGCCATGCTGATGGTGGCGGGGATGATCCGTTTACTGATAGTGATGGCGAGGTGGTTGAGGGGGCCACCGTGTACCAGCGTGGTGGTACACGGCTCCCGCCCGTGCCGGTGACCCGCGAGCTGCGGCCGGTGATTAGGCCTGATGGGGAGAAGTAAGTGCATTTACTCTTTTTGTACCTTTTGCCTTCAGGTTTCTTCAAATATCTAATGCGTTGGCCTTGTCATACTGCAGGGGTTGGGTACACGCTAGTGGAGTCCGCAGGCTGTTCGAGACTACTACGCCACGTGTGGTATTAAGAAGGACAAGGCGTCGTGCCGGGCTAAGTTTCTGAAAAAGGATCAGTACATGAAGGTAATTAACTATTCTTAAGGCATTGTACTTAGTTTCCTTGATTTGATTCGTAGGCGTAGCGCTCAAATTTCTCTTTACTAACTTAGGTGCCCCCGAGATGGTGTGCGGATAAGATGGATTGTTGGAAGGCGTTGGTGGATGAGTGGTGCACAGGCCGCTGGCGAGCCGTCCACGACAATGCCAAGGACCGGCATGCCCAAATGGTTGGTGTGCCACACCATCAAGGCAGCGCCAACTTATTTCAGTTCGGGCGGAACTGGGTATGTGGTTTGCTTCATGATTCATGCAATTCATTCTTCATGCTAGCTTGAGCCCTTTACTAATACTTTGTCCCTCTCTTTTAGGCGGGACACAATAACACGGAGGTGCCAGAGGTTTACGACCTCTATGCCATGGCCCATACTGCCTCGTACAAGAAGGTCAAGGCATTCTCTGAGGCTGACCTCAATAATCCAGAGAACTTCACCAACATCTCCTCCCACCACAAGCTCGTGAGGTACAGAGATGAGGGGAAGGCGAGGAAAGGGGAGGACTTTAACCCGAGCCAGCATCCCTTTGATCCAGAGCTGGTGATGATATCTGGTGGCGGGAGGCCCCATGGCTCGATAGCCATTGGAGATGGACTTATACGTTGTCCTCGCACTTTCCCGGAGATCAAGGCGCGCCAAACGAGCTCCTGTCCTGAGATAAGGCCTCGTCCACGGCCAGTCGATCTCGCCATCGAGGTAAGTTATACGGACTCAGATATCTTTCCTCCATTACATTGTGTGTGTGCCCATCCATGATTAAAATGCTAACGAGGAGTGGTGTTGCAGGCTGCTCTTCATAAAGAGAGAGAGACAACCCAGGCGCTTCTGGAGGAGAGGGACCGGCTGGCGGCGAAGAGGGAACGGTAGGCGGAGGAGAAGATGGCTAGGTTGTTGGAGGAGGAGAGGGCACGGAATGATGCGTCTCACCGGGCCATGTACGAGCTCCTCGTGGTAAGTTTCTTATGCATATTAGCCAAATCATGCACGTAATATGTTCGTTTCATTACTAACCTATATGACTGACTCGTCAAAACCAAATGTGCAGTCTATGTGCGAGAAGACCGGTCAGACCCCTCCGCCAATGCCGGTCATTACTAGAGCGGGAACGATGAGTTTCATTTGAATGGTCATTAGTTACAAGTCTTAACATTTGAGTGTCATCATGCTAACGAGACTTTGCAAATGATCTTTGGTGCAGCATAACTCCGAAGCCGCATCGCACAACCCTTCTGCAGGTGAAATCGGCCCGACGAACCCCGATGCTTGACCTCCGGTAAGTTTTCTCTATTATGCCACATACTTAGCTTATTTTCCCCCAAAAAGACATACTTATATAGCTAATTATCCTCCAAAATGACATAATTAGCTTATTTAGTCCATTTATGACATAATTAGCTTATTCGTTGCAAAAATGGCATAATAACCTTGGTTACCTCATAAATGTCATATACTTAGCTTATTATCCTCCAAAATGACATAATTACCTAAGTTAGCTCTAAAATGACCTATACTTACCTAATTTAGCTCAAAAATGGCATAATTACCTAGGTTAGCACAAAAATGACCTATACTTACCTTATTTTCCTAGGTTAGCACAAAAATGGCATACTTACCTAGGTTAGCTCTAAAATGACACAAATAAGGAATAAGATGAAGAAAAACAAGGAAGAGGAGAAAAAGAAGGAATAGAAGAAGAAGAAGAAGACTAGAAGAAGAAGAAGAATAAGAAGAAAAAGAAGAAGAAGAAGACTAGAAGAAGAAGAAGAAGAAAAAGATGAAGACATACTTAGCTTCTTCTTTTTCTTCTTCTTCTTCTTATTCTTCTTGTTCTTCTTCTTCTTCTGATCTTCTTCTTTTTCTTCTTCTTCTTCTTCTTCTTATTGTTCTTATTGTTCTTCTTCTTCTTCTTCTTCTTCCAGTCTTCTTCTTTTTCTTCTTCTTATTCTTCTTGTTCTTCTTCTTCTTCTTCTTCTTCTTCTTCTTCTTCTTCTTCTTATTCTTCTTATTCTTCTTCTTATTCTTCTTCTTCTTCTTATTCTTCTTGTTCTTCTTGTTCTTCTTCTAGTCTTCTTCTTTTTCTTCTTCTTCTTCTTCTAGTCTTCTTCTTCTAACTTTCTTATTTCCCATTTTGCAGATTTGATTCACTTCACGGAAGCTTGCATTGATGGAGTGCTTGTGTTTACTTTTTGTTTTCATTTTGTATCCATGAACAATGTGAAACTTGCTACCTATGGATAAAACTATTGTAATATGGTGAAACTTGCACATTTTGTTTTGGTATATCTGTTGGATGATCATATCCATATGGCAGGGATATAGTTTCTTATGTGTTGGATATCATATACTTGCTGTGAAACTTGCACATAGTGTTTGCCCTGTGAAATATATATATATATATATATCATATATTTGCTGTGAAAATGCTTGGATATAACAAAAAACAGAATAAAAAGGGGCAATACAGGCACTTTGCCGTCAGCCAGCGGACGACAAAGGTGCCACATGGCAGCAACCTGTGCAACCTGGGAGTACTGGGCTGACCAATTTGGTCATTATGCCGTCCGCTGGCAGACGGCAAAGGCGAGTGGTTCTTTGCCGTCCGCAAGCAGACGGCAAAGATAGGCGAGCGGCAGACGGCAAAGAAAGGCGAGCGGCAGACGGCAAAGAAAGGCGAGCGGCAGACGGCAAAGAGCGTGGAGGAGTGACGTTATGCCATGGGTCTGCTGACGTCAGGAAGCAGACGGCAAAGGGGATAGCACGTTTGCCGTCCGCCGGCAGACAGCAAAGTCTCCCGTTAGCCACCTAACGTGGCTAACGCCTATTCTTTGCCGTCCACTTTCTTTGCCGTCTGCTTGGCCAGGAAAGCTGACGGCAAAGGTCTTTGTCGTCCGCTGTACGAATGCAGATGGTAAAGAAGCTCATTACCGTAGCTTCTAGTGCCGGAAGCGTTTGCCGTCTGCGGTAGACGGCAAAGACCTTTGCCATCCGCTTTCTGGTCCTTTGCCGTCTGCCAGGGCAGACGGCAAATCAGCTGATTCCTGTAGTGAATGAAAATAAATAAATATTTTAGAAATGCATCAGGAAAACGCAAATGGTCATGCAAATGACAACAATATTTTCTTACGATAACATAACATAAATTCGAAACAATAACAAACAGCATGTACTCTCAAACATGGTCTCGTACATGACATAAATCACAACGATTTAAATAGATAGGTCCAAATGCTTGACATAAACAGTGTGTGGCAGTAGTTCATATATATAGTTCCAAGTTCAGTAGGACATAAAATAGATAGTTCAAAGTTCAACAAGACATAAAAGAACACGCAGATATCAGGAAAGCATCAATCTTCAAGGCAACATTAGCAGCCATGTCTTCCTCATGGTGATGGGCAGCTCCTTTAGAGCTTGAAACAGACGATCATTGAGTACCAACTTCCCATAACATCGAAGCATGTCTTGCTCAGCTAAATCAGGTATCAACTTAAATGCATCAAGTATTTCAGCGGGAGTGGTAACCTTTGGTAGTGGAATGGGCTCAGTTGTCTTGAAAGCATCAACTAAGTCCTTCTTCATATCTCCAAGCATGCAAAGAATAGCATCACCTGTTCGCTGCCTCTTTGGCGCTACTTCTGGAGAGACTTCAATCGGTTCTTCTAATGGCTCTGCAGCAATCTCAGCACCTGTCTTCGTACCCTCACCATTAGCATGATCTTTTGAATATATGATACATATGGACTCCCAGTTCTTGATTACTTTGGTCTTGTAAGACTTTATCTCCTTGCATGTCTTGTTAGCCTGCACAATAAACGCAAACCAATAGTAAAGTTGCTGCCTTGTTATTCTACATATGCAAACTATATAAAGAATGTGTACTCATGGTGGTTACCTCCACATATTTAGCCCAAACATCGTCACTATCCATTGATAGCCTATTATTGGTCCAATCCCAACCAAAACCACTTTGAGAAAGGATCTTGCTTACGACCTCATAGTGATGATCCAAAGTCCTCATCCTTCCACTAATGTTCTCCTTTGTGATATCTTTATTGCACTTGTCCTTCACATGCCTTATGGCATGTGTGTACACATGTGACTTCCATCCATTTTGGGCATGGTCACCCTTGTTGTGATGCTCAACAAGGACTTCAAGCAATGCATCATCCATCTCATCATCCCATAAGCAGTAATTTCTCTTCCTTGCAGCCACTTCTTCGGCCATGGTGCTACAAGGAAATAAAATATTGTACATAATAGAAAAGGTTTGAGAAATACAATGATGATAGAAACATAATGTCATCCATTAATTTCATGAAGGTGATGCATATACAAAATACCACATGCACCGTCACACTAGCAACTAGCTAGCTATACAAAAGAAGACCACCGCAGCTAGCTATACAAAAGAAGACCACCGCAGCTACCTATCATACTCTCATCCTATTCCATCTCCAGTTCTCCTTGTGCCACAAGGTACTCAGCAAACATGTCATCAGCTAGTTGTTGCCTAAAGTTGGACCATTCAGTAGTGACTTGCACACTTCTAATGAAGTTGTCATCATCTGGATCATCATTTGGCGCATCTGCTAAATCACTATCCACTTCAGGCAATAACAAATCATCCATGACATGTTGCCTATCCCTTGCAAAGTTGTGTAACACACAACAAGCATTAATAATTCGAATCTGCAATGATATTTTAGTTCATAGTAAGCAATTCTCATCTCACAGATTTAGTTTATTTAAGAACATATTTTCTTTTGGTACCTGATCCTTTATGTCAAAGAAGGTTTGGGAACGCAAGATAGCCCATTTTTTCTTGAACAAGCCAAATGTTCGCTCCACTACATTCCTAGCACGAGAATGGCGCAGGTTATATAACTCCTTCTCAGTTTGAGGCTGTTGTGCACTTGCAGCCCATTCTTTTAGATGATACCGAGTGGACCTGAATGGAGCTAGAAATCCTTCTCCATTGGTATAACCAGCATCAACTAAATAGTATTTCCCTATATCAATAAGTTAGTTAGCTAACAATCAAGTCAAAGAAACTACATGCCAAGAGTAAGAGTCGTACCCTTAGGCACAACAAAAGCATCTTGGCGGTTTGTCCTCATTGCATCACGCAAAACTCTCGAGTCTGAAACTGAACCCTCCCAGCCAGGTAACACTTAAAGAAACTTCATGTTCCAATCAACAACACCTAGCATGTTAGTGGTAATGGCTTGCTTTCTGTTCCTATACCTTCCTTGGTCAGCCACATCAACAAGCACGTCAATATGACAACCATCTAGTGCTCCAAGTGCATTACCAAACCACTTTCATTTGTTATCGTCAGGAGCTTGAGCGGTAGAGGAAGGTAACTTAATGAACTCCCCATGTAGAGAGAGTAGGGCTGTTAGGACAGCAGAGAAGTGTGTGCTAATTGTCCATAAAGAACGCTTGTACGTGCCACGCAACATGCTCATCTTAATACTATGACCAACTACAAGCAAGAACATTGCAACTTTCTCTTCCACGGTCACATATACACTATCACGGAGGCCACATCTCTCCCGCAACATGGTGCAAAGGTCATGAAAGTTCCGTTTAGTTAGACGCAATTGATCATAGCATGTCACTTCAGCTCCATCATACATGCTTTTAAGCAAATATTTCCTATGCCTATGCTTGTCCTCATCATCATTAAAACTTCCTAGGTCCCTTGGTCCCCTATCCCTTTGTGTAGTAACAAATGCTAATGCAAGAGCACATATTCCAACAAACAATTTAGTCAAAACAATTCTTTTCCTCTTCCGTCTTTTATTTTCTTCATTTATCCACTCAACCAACTCCAATTGATCCGACATTGGGCTGTACAATTCAGTTATCTAGATGTAAAACATTGCAGCAAGACATCACATGCACAAATGCATAGCAAACATAGGGGATTTCAGCCATATACCTTCAATCGGCCTGCAGATCGACGGGCAGTTCACAAATCTGCACAATACATAAACAAAAAAATTGGTTATAACAGAGAACAGAAAGGTCCTCACATGAACCAAGTTGCGGGTACAAGACAGTACAACGTAAATGAAGAATGCTGAGGAGGGGATGGTGTAGGACAGGGAAGGGAGAAGGAAGAGCACGGATTGTGCTGATGCCTGGGCGCCATGGAGGAGATGGCCTGCGACAGAGGGTTTGGAGATGGGTCAGGGGGTGGGCGCGGCGGACAAGGAGGAGGCCCGAGGCAGAGCGACCGTGGCCAGAGGAGACCTGCGCCTCCGCCGCCGAAGCCCTGCTGGTGGCCGTCGTGGTCCTTCTGGACGCCGCCGAGATGCGATCTAGACCGGGGACGGGGATAGGGTGAGGAGGAGGGAATGGGGCATAAGCGGACCGGGGAACCTGCGCCTCCACCGCCGCGGCCCTGCTGGTGGTCGCCGCCGAGGTCCTCGTGGTGGCCGCCGAGATGCGCGAGGACGGCGATGGGAACAGGAAGAGGGAGCGGTGAAGGAGATGGATAGAGGAGTAGGGAGCGGGGCCGAATCGAACCTGGGTGTGGCCGCCGAGATCCTTGGGACTCGCCGCCGAGGTCCCTGGTAGTGGCCGCCGAGCTCCCTGGTGGTCGCCGCTCTATTCCGTCCGTCTCCTTCTTCTTTTCTTTTTTCTCGAGGACGCGGGGGATAAGGCAGTGAAGGGGTACATTTTGCAGGAAAGGGCCAATTCGGAGGAAATCGGAGCGCCAAGGCTCCGTATCATTGGAGGGAAGTTTTGGTAGGAGGGAATACGAGGCTGAATTTGGGTTTCATTTCCGAGCGTCAATTCACAGTCCAACCAAACAGCCGAATTGCAATCTGGGAATACCAAATCCATTTCAGGCACCTCAATTGGAACATCCAAACGCAGTGTTACGAGGTACAAAAAAAATCACCATTGAATAGTGTTGAACAGTAAATATCACTATTCATTGCAGAATTTGTTTATTTTTCATAGCTCGTAAATGGTAAAGTGTTTGAACTTGAAATTTCGCATAGCAATAGAACATCACCCTCTTAACATCTCATATTTTTTTAGATTTTTTGAAAACTTTTAAACATGGTTTTCACGAAGTTTTCTTTGAAACTTGGTTTCCATGTGATATTCTTTCGATGGGGGACAAAGAAATCTAACATTGAGCATGAAGAGAATAACTGGAATAAACTATGGAAAATGTTTCCCTAAAGTTACATACTTTTATGTGGTGGCTCGTGAGATCATCGCGACCCACGGGGGAGGAGAGGGCAAGGCGCACATGGCTCCAACTTCCAACTGTTGTATGCCCGATCTTTTTTTTAGGAATCAAGTGTGTGTGTGTGTGTGTGGGGGGGGGGGGGGGGGGGGGGGGGGGGGGGAGGAGGGGTCCTCCACCTGAATATATTACTTAAAGACTGTAAATCATTGTTTAAATAATACAGACAAGAAAATTACAAGGGTATACTAGCACATGCAAATAGGTATGACCGCCACGAGGAAGCGGCCTCCTTTTGAGCCGGCTTCTTTAGCCGGTGCGTCCAAAGCGAGAAGTCTTCTATGATAAGCCGTAGAGAGGTGGAGCTGCGATGATCGATCTCTAATGTGGCGAATGATTTCTTGATGCATTCTCTCTTGGATTGCAACATGGCAGAGTGTATGGTCTCTACGTTGTGATGATTCGGTGTTGCCAATCTGTGGTGATGAGACACCTGATCCGAAGCTCTGGTTATTTGGCCTTTACAACAGTTTGCCGGTAGGTCAGTTCATTGTTGTTCTCGTCGTCCTGTGGGCTATTTGGTATGCAAGACATCGAGTCATCCACGCGAACGAATTTCAGAGCCCCTTATAAACTCACATGTTCATTATTGGTCGTTACCTGGAGGAGATCAAAGATCATCATTTCATGTGTGGAACTAAGAGCGCAACCATTGTGCGGCAAGTGAAGCGTTGGACTCCTCCTTCAGCGGGCTACCACAAGATGAATGTCGATGATGTTGTAGCTAAGGTCATCTTCAACACAGACCCGTAAAACGAACACGGTATTTGTCTGCGAACGTGTCTGCGAACAGTGATACGGAAGCCGGCCATCCAACACTAGCCGTAAGCGTTCACCTGCAATACAAACACATTCGGATGAAACTCATGCAAACACAATTAAAATGAACGATATTTCGTCCTTTCAACTAAAACCTTAAAAAAACCTAAACTAGCTTGTAGCGGTCAATGACTTCGTACGCGTGGCTGGCCTGGCCGGCGGCACCTCCGTCGCCGTCCGTGCCGTCGTTGTCGTAGTGGTCTTTCCAGCGACGGAAGGGCTCAGGGGCCCTGCCCGGCCGCTGCCTGGAGCTAGCGGAGGAGCTGCTCTGCTTCCTCTTGCGTCATGTGGATGGCCTCCACGGACAACGCCAACCCTGGCCAGAGAGCCTTGCCCTTGCCCCTGCCGGCGGCGGCTGCGGTGTCAGTCTCGCTGATCTTGGCGAGCTTCCCGTTGAGGCGACACAATCGCTGCAGGGACGTTTCCTCAGTGGTCAGCGATCGGTCATGGGCCCAGGCGTCCGCGAGGTCGGGGTCGGCGCAGACCCAGGCCGGCGCCTCGTCGGAGTTGGCGAACGCCGAGCGGCGCACCGCGTTGCGCCGCCTCGCCTCCCTGGTTGCCCTTTCCTCAGAATGCGCCGCGACGACGAGGAGTCACTGCCGATGTAGCCATCGAAGTAGTGGAGGAGGCGCTCGCGCACCTTTGCGATTGCTAGCGGCACCTCCTCCTTCACGGCCTTGCCGAGCCGGACGCAACACGATTGCCGGATGGTCGATGCGGCCGTACCGGCTATGCACCAGCAACGCCGGCTCGTCCTTCACGCGACGTCCAATTTGGACACCGTAGTTGCGCGCGGAGGACGCCTGCTCCGTACTCACGCGGCGGAGAGGCGGCGACGCTGACTCTGCCTTGACGCGGGTTGGCGGTGAAAAGGGCGGCGACAGACCACGATAGCATAGCGACTGCTCGATCATGAGGTCGATCTGCTGCTGGTACTCCTCATCTGTCGTCGTCTCCTCCGCGAGGAGGCACGACTGCTCCTGCTCGTCGCCAGAGGATATGACGATCTCCTCCTTCTCGGAGGAGCCGACGGGCCATGGAGGTTGAGGACCCCGGAGAGTGACGGCGGCGGCGCCAAGATCTGGAGGGAGATCCGGAGCCGCCTCCTCCTGCCGGCGCAGAAAACCATGACTTTGACATGGTGTGGACACAGTGGTTTGGAACGTCGGAGTGGAGAGGATCAGAGAGGCTGGAGTTAATTGCAGAAAACCACCACATTTGCGGTTAGGTTTGTAGAAAAATACCTGGTCGCTAATTTTTTGCAAAAGTCATCGCGTATTCAGTAATCTTTTGAAAAAAAGCATTGATCGAGTGATTCGGCCTGTTTGATCACTTTGTGACAAGTGGGGCCAGATTGTAAGAAGCTGACTTGGCAAAAAAATTACATACACACCCCTGGATCTAAAAAGAAAAAGCAATCGCGCCCCTCGTTTGTGCCTCGCTCTTCCTCCCCTCTAGCTCCCTCCTTTTATCTCTTGCGCCGCCGCCGCCGTGGCTTTGTTTCGGCGCCGCCCGCATGCCCCTCGACCCTAGCTCGCGTCCCCGCCGCTGGACGGACCGAGAAAGAAAAGCAATTGGCCGGCACGGCGGCGCTACTGTGGAGCGGCGCTACTGCCGAAGTAGCGCGAGCTCGGCCGGCACGGCGGTGCCATGGCCGTCCGTCTAGCACGCCGCCCCCCTAGTCAATGGCGGAAACGGCTACGGTCACTATACCGGTCTCCTCGTTACCGGTTTTGTTCTTCTTTCTCGTTGACATGTTCCGGCATCCCCGTGACATAGTCTCCTGTGTCTAGCCAGACGATGACGGATGCCACCGAGAGGGCCCTAAGAATATCTCTTCATCGTCGGAGGAGCAAATCTCACTCTCGAGCTAACTAGTCCCTTGTCAAACTTTCCGATGAATCTGTAAGTTGTCGTTATGATCACCGTGTTACAGATGACGTTTGAGTAACCCCAAAGTTCATCGTACGGTAAGAAGTGACTATGATACTCTCATGGTCTAAGAAACTAAATCACACATTAACTCTCCATGTTATAACAATTGACTTCTGACGATATTATCTCGAAGTATAACAAACAAGTTTGGGTCGATTCAATATGATCGTTCTTCTAACGTTATACTCTCAATGTTGTTTTAGAACTGTCGTTACACTTAACGATATCTTAAGATCCGGAAAACATGATCACCAACAACACTTGAGCTAGTCTTAGAGGCGAGACTAGGAATCTTATTTTACCGTTTATCATTCACACGTGCATATGAGTTTTCCTCTGAATCGCACATTCCAGGATCATAACAGTTATAGCATAGAATATAAACTCTCAATTATGAACATAGAAATATAATAATACAATATTATTGCCTCTAGGGCTTATTTCCAACAGTGTCTTCACCTCGCGTCCCCTTCTACTCCCTCCACCCTGGGTCGTCGCACCGCTCGCGACCATGGAGTGTGGTTGGCGGCGAGCAGCAGGCGGAGCGGGCACGGGGGCGCCCTGCAGGCAGCGAACGGAGGGAGGCCGCCTCGACGTCGGGGGAGGCGGGCGGAGATGGCTGCGACTCGGCGACGGAGCGAGTTGCGAGCTCTGCCCTTCGCCATGTTGGCCGGCTTCGTGGACGGCGAGCACCAAGTCACTCCTGGCAGTTGTGCACACGAGGGGGTTGATTGCTTTTTCTTTCAGATCTAAGGGTGTGTATGTAATTTTTTTGCCAAGTCAGCTTCTTACAATCCGGCCCCACTTGTCAGAAAGTAATCAAACAGGACAAATCACTCGATCAGTGCTTTCTGCAAAAAGTTTACTGAAAACGCGGTGACTTTTGCAAAAAATTAGGGACCAAGTGGTTTCCTGTAAACCTAACCGCAAATGTGGTGGTTTTCTGCTTTTAACTCGAGAGGCTGGGCGCGAAGAGGAAGAGGGTGGTGTGGTGCGGTGTGGACGGCGTCGGGAGCTCTTCTTAAATATGTGCCACTAGTCGTAGGGACGGGAAGCCGGCTTCAATGTGGCGTAGTGGGCGGAGTAGGCTTCTCGGTCATCGTGTCGACATTGAAGCGGCGCTGCCCGCTCGTCCGATCGCGTCGCTTTGACCGGCATCAATGTCGTGGAGTCACGTCTGCTCTCGAGCGACGCTGACCGACATGAATGCATGGCAACTGCTTTGCGCAGAGGTTTTTTTGGGTAGAGAGGTTTTTGGGTGAGACCGGGGTGTCAAAAGCGTATGTGGCTGTGGTCCGGACACCCGCAAAGCCCACCTTGTTGGCATCCGGTTTGCGGGAAAACGGACAACCGAACTGGTCTGCGGACCGATGGGGTACCGTGTTGAATGGCAAACTGCATCCGAACCACTCGTTCCGGACGATTGCGGGCAGTTTGAGGGTCCAAGCGTGTTGGAGATGCCCTAAGGCCAACTCCAACCATCGACCCCAAACGGACGTCCGTTTTGCCCGGATTCTGTCCGTTTGGGTCGGCAAAACGGATGCCCTTGTCCGATTTGGGCCATCCGCCGGTCGGTGCACCCAACACGCGGCCGCATCCCAAATATTATGTCCGTGTTGGACTTAAAAAAACCAAAAAAAAAGGCAATGCAAAATAGCTTAAAACATAAATATATAACAAACTTAATTAAACAGTCCACGATAGTCACGGCCCGCACATAGTACTTAAGTTGAAATTTTAAAAAAAATAAAAACGGTAGATCTGCCGCCCGCGCACCACCGATGTCACCGCCGTCTTCAGGCGCCACCGTCCTCGTCGTCATCGTCCCTGGTCAGGTCGATGTAGGGAGGCGGCGGCTAGAGGTTGGACGGCGGCCCCCAAAAAGGGGCGGGCGCGTACTGTGCAGGCTGCAGTGGTGACCACGACGCCCACACCGCCTGCGGTGCTGGTGGCAGCGGCGACGGCGGGCTGCATGGCACCGTGGTCGTCCACGACCACGACTGCTCGTATAGCGCCTGGTTCCACACCAGGGTGGGCGGCCAGTCCTCCATCGCCTCCTCCTTCACTTCCTGCTTCACCTCCATCTCCGGCACATAGACATCTCCGGCGGCCGAGAGCGCCAGCAACTCCTCCAGCCCCTCCCATTGCGCCTCCTGGCTGCGCTTGAACTCCCTCTCAGAGTCCTCCATCACGGCCCGCACCAGCCGCTCCTCCTCCTCGGCCGTCATGGTGGGAGGTGGCGGTGGCGGCAACGATGGGGAGGAAGAGGGCGTCGGCGTCAGGCCACGCACCCACGTCAGGCCGCGCACCCACGTGCGGCCGCGCACTCTCGGCGGGCTACGAGCACGACCGACAAAGAAAGTTTGCTGGCGCATGTCGTGCTCGTCCTGGAACCATGTGTCCCAGAGCGGCGAGTCGGCATCGTAGCGCCGGTCAGCGAGGTACTGACGCGGGATCCGTGCGCGCCGGCAGGTGATCTCCTTGAGGCGAGCGCGGCCGCTCACCGGGACGGGGAGGATGGGCATCCGATCCAGGCTTAGATGCCACCCATTGGGGAGGTGGGCATCGGACCACGGCAGCGGGGTGCCTGTCTGCCAATACCGGCGGCAGATGTCCACCTTGACGTACGGCCGGAAGCGCGCAGGAGTCGCCAGAGGGGAGATCGAGAACGCGGCCGGCGAGGTGGAGTGGGTGGCCGCGCTTCCAAACGAGGCAGACGACGACCCCGCCTCGTGGTCGTGCTTGGCCTTCTTGCCGGGCACCCACTTCTAAAAGCCCATGGTGGCGGCCGGCGAGGAGCGAAGTGGGGCGGCGCCGCTAGTCTAGGGTTTGGTGTCGGGCAAGGAGGGAGCAATGGCGTGGATGTGGTGGGGAAGTGGAAGTGGACTCGCCAGTCCACGGCTTCGCCATAAAAAAGGATGCGGCCAGGGGCGGCTGACCGACGGGCCCGCCCCTTCGTGTGGATTAAATGGGGTCAGTGGGAGGTAGTTGGACGGCTGACACGCGGGCCCGAGGCGGACGACAAGAGGACGCGTGCGCGTCCGTTCTGTGTCCGTTTGACCGCAAAGCCCGATCAAATTTGCGCCTAGAATGGGTCGAGCCGGACCAGAAACGGATATATTTTGCGGATGGGGTGGCGCGTTGGACCGTGTCGTATGTCCGTTTGGGTCAAAATGAACACACCCGGACGATTTGGAGCCGTGCGTTGAAGTTGGCCTAAGGCGGCTAGCAGGGGAGTGGTGACCCATTTTTGTCCTGATGAACTTGGCATCTGAGTTGGCCTAAGGCGGCTAGCAGGGGAGTGGTGACCCATATTTGTCCTGATGAACTTGGCATCTTCAAGGAGGCTTCGGTGGTGGTCTTTGATGGAATTACAGACCCGAAGACTTTGGAGGCCATCGCTTTGGCGCTCGGGAGGATCTTTGCATGGAAAAACTCAAAGTAGCATAAGACTGTCTTAGAGTCATTAGAGCATCTCCAGCAGCTTCCAAAAAACCTTCTCCCGTACTTCTTTCGTTTCTTTATATAAGGTATATTTGTTTTTTATAAAATTCATAATGTAAGGTGCATTTCTTCTAATTCATCGTAATTCCGGTTTTTAGCCTTTCAAGAAAAGAAAAGTATTTTTCCCCATTGCATGTATCTCTCCTTATAGAGAAAAATAAAGAAAGTATCTCTCTCCCGATTGCGTGTATGTCTTTCTTTCCTAGCCTAATTGATTTACTTGCTATTAATCAATGAATTAGCCAAGGTTAATTTCATGCTTATTGGAGCTCTCCCAATAAATTTACTAAGTTTCACAGATTTGCTGTTGTAGCAGATCTCCAACACAATTCTTCCTATACTTAGCCTGACATATGTTCCCCATCTATCAGTGGCTAATCTCCCCCCCCCCCCCCCCCCCCCGCCCTCCCTCTTTCTCTCTCGTGTGCACGGAAGACACCGGGGAGCTCTAGTGACCGATGATACGGTGGGGTGAGGACCTGGCGCGGCGATCCTTCGGGCGACATGGGCGGTGTAGCGGCGGGCGGCGGTGCAGCTACGTGCGCGGTGCATTCGCGGGCAGAGGAGGCGGTGGTGGCACCGTCGGTCAGGCGAGACAGCACCACTACATGCCCTACGACAACGAGGCAGGCGACAACCGGCCTGGCAGTGGCGCGACGGGCATAAGCTCAGGCGGTAGGCTCCCGGTGGATTGGATTACAAGGGAATATGGGATGTTTTTTATCAAATAAAATATTGGGAATAGAAAAGCTGCTGGAGCGTGTTTTTTGTGCCAACTTCCTCTACACGTGATTTTTTTTAGAATAGGGAAGCTGCTGAAGATGATCTAACTCCGGTGCTCACTGCATGATTATGTGAGAAATTAGGGCTCATAAACCTTTCTTTTTGGGCATGTGAATTTTTGCTATGAACAACGTGCTTGTGATGAGGAGGCTCGTCAATTGGCTAGGATGGCAACAAGACTTAGGTAAGTCGAACACCATTCTTTGTATCCCTGTGAACTTGATTATCTCTACCTAATATTAAAGGGAGAATTGTTTCTCCATATTTTTTGGTCCACATCAATTTTTTCGTACGTCGTCCGCTTTTTCGTACGTTGTCCACGTTTGCAAAGAAAAATTCGCGTTCCTTTGTTTTAGTCCTACAAAAATTTGCTTTAGAAGGGATTCGAACCCTGCCCGCATAAAACAAAGCCGTACGTACGAACCAGTTCACCTAGCAATATGTTGTTTACAGAGGGAAGGAATGTGTCATTTTATCAGGTATAGGTACGAGCTTTTTAAATAAAAAAAATGGAAGCCAGACTGACCCCGATCCACTCGCTCATCCTCTTTCGCCTCGGCGCCTCCCGATCCGCCTCATCGCTCCGCTGCCCAAGCGTCCGGATCACCACTCCGCCGCCCTCAGCCTCCTCCACCTCCAGCCAACCCTATTCCAATCCACCTTCTCTTCGCTACCTCGCTGGCCGGGTCGGCGCGGCTGATGGTTGTGGCGTCCAGGAGCGCGGCTGCGGCGAGGGGCTACACGACGAGGTAGTTGGCGAGGAGGAGCTCCGCGGCGAGGGAGGCGGTGAGCGAGATGAGCGAAAGGAAGAGCCCGCCGTGGCGTGACGGGAGGAGGGTGACGTCCCCGCAATGGCGACCGCCGGCCCTGTGCCTTGAACCGGAGCCTGCCGATCCGGCGGCCGCTCGAGTTCCACGCGAGGTTCCAATCTCGCCTAATTTGCCGAGACGCCGTCTGATCGAGTTTCAGCTGAGTTTCCAATCTCTCCTACTTCGCCGGAACGCCGTCCAGTCAAACTCCAACCAAGGTACCAATTTTCAGTCATTGTTTTAGGTGTTTCTACCTGAATCCCATGCGTAGTCTCAAATTCTCAATCACCACCACCTGTGCAACGGCTTCAAACACAAATCACAGTTGCAAGAAATATGGAAAAATGAGTTAGCCTCATCTGTTGTGCGATATGTCAGCAGCTTTGATAATTAATTATTCCCCTTAATGCTTCCGTGCCCTTTAAACCTTTCAGATTGGATTCGTTTTGTATTTTGTATGGTTTCTTAATGTACAGAAGCATGATGTGCTACCAATTCTGATGGAACTCAGCAGCCTATATTAGTCTAATTGATGCATGACTACTAATGACAATGCTGAATTGCCAAAGAGTTCGTTGGTGTAGCAACCTGGAGAAAGCCATGCACTCATAAATATTAAAGATAAAAAAATCGTGTTTAATTGGAATGACATTAATAGTCTCATGCATGTTTGAACAAATGCAGAAAAGGCTACACTTTCATGTTTTTGTGGAATTTTCATTGCTTACAAAGGCAGTAGTTATTACCATATATTTTTATTTTTGTTATTCTGGAGAAGGTTTTGCCTTCACCAACGCTAGCCGTGACGAAACGAAACGACGACTTCATGCATCCATGATTCTACATCAATCTCGCTGATTGCAGGTAAGGTCTAGGTGTCCAGCAGCGCGTTCTCTTTTCCCTGTCAGATTCGTCCAATGATATGATATTGAAAAGACAACAAAAATACCTTTTTTGTCCATGGATACCATGGTTTGATATACTCAGGATCCTCCTGGTACAAACACGGGCAATAGTGATACACACTTTGCAGAAGAATCTGTGAAGGACCGATCCAAGGTCCAGGTCACTCTACTAAATCCAATGAGCCTTGCTTCGGTTTTTCCGTTTCATTGCTTTTACAGACTATAATATGATTGTCGCTAACTAAAAAATTGTTGCAAACAGAAAAGTGGTGATGTGGGCTAGAACCAGAGACTAAATCTGCGTACTAATTAGCTTTTTTCCTTGAGAAGAACTTTTGACTGAACATTTAGAATTGGTATGTAAACTCTAACTTAAGATGATACAAATTCTACCCATGGTCTGATCATGTTTGTTTAGGCAATGTCCTCCTCTCAAAAAAAGAGGACTCCATTTTCCTGCCTGTACATGTGAATATGTCCACTGTTTGATGAAATGCACAGGAGTGCATGCGTTGTGCCTTTTTTATGTGTGCTTCAGATTAGAATTTGGTCAGTTGAGATGACTATCTTCTATGCTTAGTGAGTTATATTCGCTCAGTGACAGATCTTACTAAGGTTACTGAACCGTGAATCTCTTTAGTTCCTCTATTAATTAGGTTTTCTTAACATTCCAAGCTATACCTGTTCATAGCCTATCTGTTAATATGCTTAGGTTGTTACCTATTTTATCCTGCAAGTTTTGCAGCTATAACTGGATCGAGTGTTCATATGTTATGTTGACCCATATACTACTAACTACACTTTTTTCATTCTCCCTATTATTTGCTGGCAAGAACCTCGATGACTGCCACACAAATAAAAGGTAGAATAACAGCCAGTTAGACACAAGCAATTTCAGTAGTTAGTTTTACTTCAGAAGGTGCTGCATATTGGTACTCATTTATAAGGTGTACGTACTTCTATTATTGCTTGTTGTTACAAAAAATTGTAAGCCAGGTAACACACATATTTACTGAGGTATTTATCATACATTCCAAGATTTTGGTTTCTCACATTACAACCAGGTATTACCAGGTATTAGTTTGTCTATAGATATTGAGTAAAAATATCTTACTCTAGCCTTATTTTTCTTCTCTTTCATGCTGCTATACTTATTCCAGCTTTGTTTGAAGTTTTGTAAAGAGATGCAGATCACAGAGGAAACCACTGAAACTATTCGTGATTGAGGGAAGAGATGAATCTGGAGAAAAACAGTTTGGCAATTTGCGTATGATCTTTTGTGTATTTTTGAAAGCTTATAACTAATAATGGTGTAATAGTGTAAGTCTATTTGTTTATTTTTTAAACAAGAGGCTTATTATGTTGGTGTTTTTTTGAAAGCTTATAACTAATAATGGTGTATCTATTTGTTTATTCTTTAAACAAGAGGCTTATTATGTTTGTGATCTTTTATGTGTATGTATTAGGACAGAAATTATTTTCTCCCGTTGCAACGCACGGGCATGTTTGCTAGTATAAAATAAATCATGTAAAGAAATTAGTATCCGGCGCTTAAGCTCCAAAAATAGGAATCTACCCTAGATCGGCTATAGGTGTCGATGTCGATGACAAAAATTTGAAATAGGGTACTCCCTCATACTAATCACATCGAGTTTTGTGTGGCGCACGGAACGCATGACTTGGACTATTTCTGGAAGCAAGCAAGTGCGCATCAACAACGCAGAAAAATAATCGTACGGCAGTGCGAGGTGTCCCCTCTCTCGTCTCTTCTCTACAGTACAAGGCGACCAGGGAGGCGACTTAGTTTCCGGCGGCAGATCCGGTGATTCCTCTCCGCTGAGGGCCTCGTGCCCGTCGGTGTGGGAGAAATCATCCGATCTGCCGTCTGGAGTTGTATAGCCGTAGGTAGGGCCTAGCGGTTTGTGTCTCCGGCCGTTTGTCGCTCACCTTCGGTGGTGTGGTCGACAGCGGTGTAGAATAAAGTTTGCCCTTTAGATCCACTCTGATGCGGCGTCCTCATCTTGCATCGGCTATGGATCTGAGTGGGCGGGTGTGGTTTCCGGGCGGTGGTGCTGAGGTAGCGGTGGTGCTGCCGCCATGGAATTTTGTTTCTCCCGCTCCGCTCCTGCCTTGGTGCGGCTTGCTCCGGCGGTGTCGAGGTAAGCGGGGAGAAGTGTATAGGAGCTCGCCGGTGGCTGCCTCTCTGCGTGATGCGGTGGCGACGGCGGCGCATTTTCCTGGCGGACTGGCGGCTGTGGGCGTTGTGGCGAGGAGGTTTGGAGGTCTGCTTCCTTTCCCCGGCGGAGGCCGGCAGCGGTGGCAAGCCTGGGGGCAGAGGAGCACGGGGTGGATCCCCGGCTGTGGTGGACGACTGTCAATCGAATCCCGCCGATGCGGGTGGCAACTGCAGCTCACAAAGCTCGTGCTAGCGATGGTGCTTCTGCTGTCCTCGTCTGGGCGTCCGGTGGTTTCGTCCGGCGACGGCGGAGCTTGGCGAGGCGTCGTGGAGGTCTGGGCTCAGCGTTTCCAGGGACTTTGGTGTTCTTCCGGGTTGTTCTGGGGGTTGCCGTGCCTCTTGGTTGGACAGCTATCCAGTTTGTGTGGTGGTATATGTACTTCTCTCTGCTTTGTACTGTTCTGAATACGAGTATATTTCTAAAAAACAACGCAGAAAAATAAACCACAGAACCAATACGGAAGCAAGTGACCAATAACTAACTGACAGCAGTGTGAAAAAACTGCGCACGTCCTAATCAAAGTCTAAAACCATGGGTGAGTCCCTTTCAGTTTCAGAGTAGCAGCGTATGTTGAAACTGGGTGCTGCCCCCGGCTTTACACGAGGACTAAATACAGTCTACACCTTTTTTTGCGAAATAAATACAGTCTACACCCAACAGAGAACAAAAATGTAGACAAATACTCCAATGACGCGCCAATACTTGTAGGTCAGGTAACTAGGTCAACGTTCACACGAATTTGCGTGACCAGTCATCAAATAATCAAGCCCGCAACAATCCAGAAGACACCCGAAGATTGATGATCCTGGTGTTAATTATAATAGGGCACAGTCGATGTGAGCCATTGAATGTTGAACCAACTGCCAACAAAAACCTCCTCTTCCCCGTCTCCGGTGACAATCTATCTCTGCCTCCACGTCGACCTGCCCACAAGCTCCGGTGTTTATACTGCAGATTGTTTTGCAATCTCGCGAAGTGCAGTAACTTTGACAAATATGCATTTTTGACGGGACGGTACTCTTCAGGTAACAGTTTTGACAAAAAATGCATAAAGTTCACTATTTCAGTTGCCTGGTTGCTCCCCTGTTTCTTTTTTCTTTCCCGGCCAAAAAGAAAAAAAGAAACAGGGACAGATGCTGATTCTTGCTTTGCTAAAATGCCCACTAGGGTAAAGATGGTGACACATCGATGAGGAAATTAAAGGACGATGATGACCGAGTACTTTAGAAAATATCAAGCCAGTACGTACTAGCTACTAAGCCAAGTCATGCATAGAGATACTGTCAATCTGGCCGACAATACGAAGATAATAAATACTGAAACAACCGTTACCTAACGGACTTTATCAAACAATTTTCATGGTAAGAATAGTTCAGCACAAACAACATGTGTGTGACGTTTAGCTTTCTCAAGGGAAATTCAGAAGCACAACAGTAAAACAGGATATAGAATTGGTCTTGTGTGAAGAAGATTATGAACGCTAGAGTTAGATACATACAAATCGTGCAATCTAAAGCTGCAGCACGTATGCATCTTGGTTTTACTTGGAATGAAGACGAAAAACTTGTGTGAACCAGATAAGACCGTGGAAAAACAGAACTCATTGGAGGTCCCATGTGTAGATTTTTCTTATTTGACGGAAGACATTGCTATATTAGTAGTGCCCACTGTCTAATTAGTTAGCATTGACTCATCAATTAGCACTTTAATACTAATTTTGGATTATGCAACGTGGATCCATTCAATTTACACATAATCCAAAATCGCCTCCTTCTATTCTACTCCCTCTGTTCCTAAATGTATTATTTGTAAATAGTAACTGGCACATATCATAGTGTCCCCCTCTTCACGCACAATGCTCCATCAGTTGACATCATGCCAACCAACCCAATACCTTAAGTATAGCAAAACAATGTGTACACTCTGGACCCGCATGAGACGTTTGTCTTCTCAGTCTAGTTTTCAATAGTTCAAGTCAGCATCTAAGATAATAGGTCTATGTGCTAATACACATCATCATCTAATGAAAAGCAAAGCATTTGGAACTTAATGCTACCTTACCACTCTCTGATCTCACGCACCTTAATACCCAAAGAAGAGTGTTAGAAGGGATAGAGAGGGATGATTGGCATAATGCGATGGATGTATTATTGAGCCTCGAGGGCGAGTATATATTGAGTACAAGACTTGGAGGACAAGACGCCTCCTAGAGATAAGATGGAAACAATTCCTATCTAATCCCGGACAATCTCTACATACCAAATATATCTCTAACATCCCCCCGTAGTCGTAGCGGTAGCGTTGCGAACAACAGGAGCGTCGTGGACGGTCAGACTGGAGAGAATAGCAGCCGACGGGCTGACATCCCCCCGCAGTCGCAGCGGGAGCGTCATGGACGGTGTCGCGTCGCGAACACGTGGACTGTAGAGGAAGCCGCCGAGTTGCTCAAGCGAGGTGATAGCCCTTTCTGCCGATGTCGATGTAGCCGAGAGCGTAGGGTGGTGTACCGTGGTCGAGGTAGCCGTGCGAGGGATGCCGTGGTCGATGTCGAGTCGGGGTGGCCGGTGTCGAGGTAGTCGCTGTGGACCAGGAAGAAGAGCGGCGGCGGCGGCCTGAGGAGGCGGCGGCGGCGGCTAGGTCAGAAGCGCGGCGACGGTGCTCGAAGTAGGCGAGGAAGAACCCGACAGCATGACGAAGACCGGCGCGGACGGTGGCGTTCCCGCGCCTAGGGAGGCGGCGCGACGCATACCACGTAGAAGTCGACGCGCGGGGACGGCGGAGTAGACCGCGCGCCGCGACGCTACGGCCCGAAGGGGCGACGCAGCGGCAGTGCGCGGGTCAGGGCGACGGCGGGGAAGACCTCAGGGCGGTTGCAGGGACCGCGTGCCATGCTCGCTACGGCCCGACGGGGCGACGCAGCGGCAGCGCGAGGGTCGGTGCAGCCTCGGGGACGGCCTGGAGCGGACGGCCTCGGGGCGGCGGTTGACCGCGGGCCGCGGCACTACGGCCCGAAGGGGCGACGCAGCGGCAGCGCGCGGGTTGGTGCAACCACGGGAACGGCCTCAGGGCGGCGGCGGGGACCACGTGCCGCGGTGCTACGGCCCGAAGGGGCGACGCAGCGGCGGCGCGGATCGGTGCAGCCACGGGGAGAACCACGGGGCGGCGGTGCGGCGACCCGACGGGGCGACGCAGCGGCAGCCCGTTGCTCGATCGGTGGAGGGGCGCGCTGAACTCGGGGACAGGGCGGTGACGCCCGGCGCAGAGCGACGGGCGGGCAAATGCGCGGATGGTGGCCGTGACAGGCCACGCGTTGCGCGAGGCCGCCCAGTCGGACAAGAGGCCGGGTGGTCGCGCCGGTGTCGGAGTAGAGGCGCGGGTCAACGACGGCGGCGGGCGACGCAAACCGATCTTAGATCGGAAAACCAAAAAGAAAACGCCGATCAAGACGAACGGCGAGAGAGAAAAACCCGGATCAAGGATCGGGAAAAAGACTCTCTAGGGCAGCCGATCAACACGATCGGCGGACGAACCCTAGGTACGGGCGGCGCGGCCCCCGGCGGCGGTCATGGAGGCCGACCGCCCCGGGGGCGGCGCGCGGGGCGGAAGCGGCGGGCGGCGGCTAGGGTTAGATCGGTTAGGCTGATACCATGTTAGAAGGGATAGAGAGGGATGATTGGCATAATGCGATGGATGTATTATTGAGCCTCGAGGGCGAGTATATATTGAGTAGAAGACTTGGAGGACAAGACGCCTTCTAGAGATAAGATGGAAACAATTACTATCTAATCCCGAACAATCTCTACATACCAAATATATCACGTGTCCGCGACGCGACACCGTCCATGACGCTCCCGCTGCGACTGCGGGGGGATGTCAGCCCGTCGACTGACAAAGAGCTCCCCGTAGAGGAGAAAAATGGCTGCACTGCTCATTCTGGCCCTTCTTTCATCTCTCTTCTTCCACCTTTGCTCCGGTGAGTCGCCATGTGTGGCTCTTGACTTTGATCCTTTAGAACACCATCCTTTGTATCCCTGTGAACTTGATTACATAAAATAAATCATCTAAAGAAATTAGTATCCGGCACTTAAGCTCCAAAAATAGGAATTTACCCAGATCGGCTATAGGTGTCGATGTCGATGATAAAATTTCTGAAATACGGTACTCACTCATTCTAATCACATTGAGTTTTGTGTGGCCCACGGAACGCATGACTTGGACTATTTCTGAAAGCAAGCAAGTGTGCACCAACGACGCAGAAAAATAAACCACGGAACCAATACGGAAGCAAGTGACCAATAACTAACTGACAGCAGTGTGAAAAAACTGCGCACATCCTAATCAAAGTTTAAAACCGTGGGTGAGTCCCTTTCAGTTTCAGAGTAGCAGGGTATGTTGATACTGGGTGCTGCCCCCGGCTTTACACGAGGACTAACCACAGTCTACACCCAACAGAGAACAAAAATGCAGACAAATACACCAAAGACGCGCCCATACTTGTAGGTCAGGTCACTAGGTCAACGTTCACACGAATTTACGCTAGCGGTCATAAATAAATCAAGCCTGTAACGATCCAGGAGACACCCAGAAGATTGTATCAAAACCTCCTCTTCTCTGACTCCGGTGACAATCTGGCTCGACGTCGACCTGCCCTCAAGCTCCGGTGTTTATACTGCAGATCGTTTTGCAATCTCGCGAAGTGCAGATAACACCACTTATTCCAGGTTCTTTTTCAGGAGTACAGTATATGTTTTCTGAGCCACTAGTAACTTAGGACTAACTTTGACAAATATGCATTTTTGACGGGACGGTACAGTTAACAGTTTTGACAAAAAAATTGCATAGTGTGGGTTCACTATTTCAGTTGCCTGGTTGCTCCCCTGTTTCTTTTTTTTCCCCGGTCAAAAAGAAAAAAAAACAGGGAGAGATGCTGATTCTTGCTTTGCTAAGATGCCCACTAGGGTAAAGATGGTGACATCCATATGGAAACTAAAGGACGATGATGAACGGGTACTTTAGAAAATATCAAGCCAGTACGTACTAGCTACTAGGCCAAGTCATGCATAGAGATACTGTCAATCAGGCGGACAATACGAAGATAATAAATATTGAAACAACCGTCACCTAACAGACTTTATCAAATAATTTTCATGGTAAGAATAGTTCAGCACAAACAACATGTGTGTGACGTCTAGTTTTCGCAAGGGAAATTCAGAAGCACAACAGTTTGCTACTCCCTCCGTCCCATAATATAAGAACATTTTTTACACTAGTATAGTGTAAAAAACGTTCTTATAAGAACATTTTTTACACTAGTATAGTGTAAAAAACGTTTTTATATTATAGGACGGAATAGTATATGGTTAAATAACTAAAACAGGATATATAATTGGTCTTGTGTGAAGAAGATTATGAACGCTAGAGTTAGATACATACAAATCGTGCAATCTAAAGCTGCAGCACGTATGCATCTTGGTTTTACTTGGAATGAAGACGAAAAACTTGTGTGAACCAGATAAGACCGTGGAAAAACAGAACTCATTGGAGGTCCCATGTGTAGATTTTTCTTATTTGACGGAAGACATTGCTATATTAGTAGTGACCACTGTCTAATTAGTTAGCATTGACTCATCAATTAGCACTTTAATACTAATTTTGGATTATGCAATGTGGATCCATTCAATTTACACATAATCCAAAATAGCCTCCTTCTATGCATTATTTGTACAGTAAATAGTAACTGGCAGTATCATAGGGTCCCCCTCTTCACGCACAATGTTCCATCAGTTGACGTCATGCCAACCAACCCAATACCTTAATAACTATAGCAAAACAATGTGTACACTCTGGGCCCGCATGACAAGTTTGTCTTCTCAGTCTAGTTTTCAATAGTTCAAGTCAGCATCTAAGATAATTGGACTATGTGCTAATGCGCATCGTCATCTAGTTAAAAAGCAAAACATTGGAACCTAAAGCTGCCTTACCACTCTCTAATCTCACGCACCTCAATACCCAAAGCAGAGCTCCCTGGAAAGGAGAAAAAATGGCTGCACTGCTCTTCCTAGCCCTTCTTCCATCTCTCTCCTTCCTCCTTTGCGCTTGTGCTTCCCCATGGAAGACCATGACCACCGGCTCATACATGACACCAGAAGACCATGACAGAATCTTTCTCCTCTCACCAGACACCACCTTCTCCTGCGGCTTCCATCGAGTTGGAACAAATGCTTTCACCTTCTCCATCTGGTACACCACCGTGAAAACGGTTGTCTGGACGGCGAATCCCTACTCCGCGGCGAATGGCTACTATTCCCCGGTGAACCTTCACGGCTCCAGAATATCGCTGAACCAGGATGGAAACCTGGTCCTGGCAGACACCAATGGCTCCATGGTATGGGAAAGCAAGACATCTTCAGGCAAGCACACAACTGTTTCCCTCCTCGACACTGGCAACCTTGTAATCAATGATTCTAGCAATAAAATCGTATGGCAGAGCTTTGATTCACCAACAGACACCTTGCTCCCTTGGCAAAAACTCAAGAAAGACATAAGGTTAGTCTCTGGTTACCATCACCTCTATTTTGACAACGACAATGTCTTGCGCCTATTGTATGATGGCCCAGATATTACAAGTATCTACTGGCCAAGTCCAGATTACAATGCAAAGAAAAATGGACGCAATAGATATAACAGCACCAGGGTAGCATTTCTGGACGACAATGGTAATTTTGTGTCAAGTGATGGGTTTAAAATAGTGGCTTCAGATTCAGGTCCTGGGATCAAGAGGCGGATTACAATTGATCATGATGGCAATTTTAGAATGTACAGCTTGGATGCGTCAGCAAGGAAATGGGTGGTTACAGGGCAGGCTGTAATACAGATGTGCTATGTGCACGGATTATGCGGCAAGAATGGGCTTTGTGACTACTCAGAAGGCCTTAAATGTAGATGTCCTCCAGAATATGTGATGGCTGATCCAACAGACTGGAACAAGGGATGCAAACCAACATTCACAATTGTCAGCAATCAACCACATGAGAACTTTACATTTGTTAAGCAACCTCGTGCAGACTTCTATGGCTTTGATCTGGGCTCTAATCAATCCATCTCATTTGAAGCATGTTGGGACATATGCCTCAACAGCAGCTCATGTATATCTTTCACATACAAGGGTGGGGATGGTTGGTGTTATACTAAAAACATACTCTACAACGGTCAGGTGTACCCGTATTTCCCAGGAGACAACTACATGAAAGTACCAAAGAGTTTCAATGGTTCAGCATCCTCGGTCTCCAAACAAGAAAGCCTAACCTGCAGACCCAGTGGTTCAGAGATTATGATAGGATCAGCAAACATGTATGGAATAAAGAAGGATAACATAAAGTGGATATACTTGTATGTCTTTGGTGCAATACTGGGAGTTCTAGAGTTGCTTGTTATTGTGACAGGGTGGTGTCTTTTTTTCAGAAAGAGTAACATGCCCAAATCAACGGAGGATGGATACAAGATGATAACAAACCAGTTCAGGCTGTTTACATACAGAGAATTGAGGGAAGCAACTGGAAAGTTCAAAGAAGAGATTGGGAGAGGGGGTGCTGGAATAGTTTACAGAGGAGTACTTGAAGATAAGAAAATAGTGGCAGTAAAGAAACTTACAAATGTCCAACAGGGAGAAGAGGAATTCTGGGCAGAAGTGACTCTAATTGGAAGGATCAATCACATAAATTTGGTCAGGATGATGGGGTTCTGCTCAGAAGGGAAAAACAGATTATTAGTATATGAGTATGTGGAGAATGAGTCACTGGACAAGTACCTCTTTGGTGAGAGAAGTACTGAAAGTCTGCTCGGTTGGAGCCAAAGGTACAAGATCGTCGTGGGCGCAGCAAGGGGTCTTGCTTATCTTCATCATGAATGCCTTGAGTGGATCGTCCATTGTGACGTGAAGCCAGAAAACATACTCCTAACTCGAGATTTCGATGCCAAAATAGCAGACTTCGGACTAGCCAAGCTTGCGAAGAGAGATAGCGCTAGCTTCAATTTCACCCATATGAGAGGCACAATGGGCTACATGGCACCAGAATGGGCATTGAATACACCGATCAATGCGAAGGTCGACGTTTACAGCTATGGAGTTGTGCTTCTAGAGATTGTGACTGGAGCTAGGGTTTCAAGTGGCATATTGGTCGACGGAAGACAAGTGGAGTTTCCAGACTTCATCCAGGAGGCCAAACAGATTCTGGCTACCGAGAGGATCACTGATCTAGTGGATGCCAGATTGAAGGGGAATTTCGATCTAGAGCAGGCAACTGCAATAGTGAGAATAGCTGTTTCATGCCTTGGAGGTAGATGCGAGAGGCCGACAATGGACGAGATTCTGAAGGCTCTTATGTCATATGATGATGAAGACGGCCATCCTGCCTATTCGTATTGACATGCAATGCAACTGATGTAAATATTTGAGCTATGCACACTGTTTGTTAGCTCTGTTGACGTTATAAGCTAATAGGCATAAGTAGGTACTAGTACATATGCCCGTGCGTTGCAACGGACTCTTCATCTCTGTTGTAACGTCCTCACAGGGCGCGGCAGCCTCGATGAGCGCGTGACCCCGGCCTCCTACTGCTCCACCCAACAATTCATCCTAGGGGAATGTAGCATCCAAACGATGCCACTTGGCGATGAGGAGACCGAAAACCACGATATGCTAATTTGATATCTAAGGAAAGCAACAGGTCAATTCTAGCAAGACAGGAAACATAACAGTAACAATTAGCACAACTGAGCAAACAGTTTTATCATTTCTTCTATCTACAGGCACAGAACACAAAATATCTTGTGAATTACATGCCACATGTATTGTAAAGAAGCCTCATTTAAGTTGAATAGGTGAGTCCCGCGGCTTCTAAGCCCCCTCCAGATCCGAAATGTATCTTCTAAGCCTAATTTTTTTCACTGGTTAGGAACAATGTTCAGTATCTTTTTCAATGTGTTCCTGTATCAGAAGGCTATTAGGAAGCCATAGGCAGCCAAAGTAGGATCAAGAAACATATGAAAGAGAGGAATGCCTACTGTTGGGAAATAGTGCTTAATGTATGAGATATACTAACCCGGTAAAACGCACTTTACCACAGTCTACAAAATCCGGATTCCTGCATGTATATAGTGAACCGGTAAAAAGGTTACACGAACCAATAGATGCATGATAAGAGAGGGACTCATATAAAAGTAGTTTTCCCATGAATATCATGGAAATTTTGTGATGATGCAACAATGGTGTTCTGATAATAGCATGCTGATATCTGCTACATTTAAGTTAGGCACATCATGGAAGTGCAGAAATTATGTATATATAAGTTAGGCACATGAGACATTAGTATTTGTAAGTAACAGTAGCAGCAAAAATCTGCTAGTTCTAAATTTGAAGGTTGCAAATCTACACATTCAGATACACCGATTGATGTGTTATCGTTGCAGAGACGACATCTCTGCTGCTCTAGAAGGCGCTTTGAGTGTCTGCACCAACCTTTAGGAATTGCAGCTGGGCTGCAGAAGAGCTAAATAACAAACCACGAACTCCATATATCTATTGTGAAGATAAGTATAATAAGCACATACAATTTTTGAAAATTTACCTTCATACATCAACACAAATTGATGTATACTATCGTTGTTATGTAGCCATGGCCATCATACAAAACTACCATGCAAAAAATTTGAGGTTCGTCCTTTATATTCCAAGATAATGAGAATTAAAAGACCAGTTTACACAAAGTTCACTGGGATGAATTTATAAAATTAGCTGGGAATTACTACAGTTTGTCTGCTGGTTCACTTTTCATAAATCTCCTTCCGATTCAGTCGCTGACGAACGATTTTATAACAGAAAACTAACTTTAAAGATTTCATGCATGTAAAAAATAATACACCATAAAGTTTTTTCTGTTCATTAGTGTTCACATCGCAAGAAAACACAACTGGACATATACTAAAACTAAAGAAAGGTTCCTGCAACTCATAATATGACTAATTTGTACGGACTGGAACTGAACCACTTTGAATAAAAAAACATCCGCAGGCAAGACCAGAAGATCGGAATCTAGCAGCAGCAAAACTTGAGACACAGTGTTACTCCTGTTCTTGAGGCATATGGTGCATCAGTACATCTCATGTGGCTAGTGCACCGTATGTGCCCCCAACTTACTTTTGTGAAAGGGCTGCCATTATGTTCCAAGGTAAGTAACAGGAAATAAGTTTTGCTATCTAACTCAGGCATTTTTTTGGTTCAAAGAATGTATACTACCTCCGTTGCAAAGACATGCGGATGTGATCAACTCGATCCAACTCCTTAAGTCAATTGTTTCCTTTTGGGTCTTTGATTCAGAAGTTGTCGTATCAGACTATGTTTCCGCTGTAAACAACACAAACAGAAATTTCAGTTATGCTACGTGTGTTGCAACGGGAGTTTAAAAAAAAAAATCAAATACCCCCCCCCCCCCCCCCCCCCAACCCACCCTCGAAGTTCAAAATTTCAAAAATCTAAACGTTTGATTCATATGTATGCCCGTACATATCAATCGGAACTTAATATAATTAAAGCAACTTTAAATTCTAAGATTTGCAAGCTTGAATATTTTTACATGTCTAGTTTCCAGAAAAAAAGATTGATGTTTGCTTTGCAATTATATCGAATTTTCAGCTTTAAACTTCATTGTCCGTCTACTTTACATTTCCAGTAAGCCCATTTGCCAGCAAAACTTCAGCCACTTCAGCTGAATGGGGCACTGTATACGTTGGCACAATGCCCAGTGTTTTTAATGGCCAGCCTCAAAAGATAGAAGTACTTTAGCATATATATTCAGACCAAGAACCCTTGCCAATTCCAACAATAAATAAATGAAAAGCACATGTGATTGAAGTAAACTACAGAAGAACCTTGACAAAGTAACTATTGTCAGCCAATTAGAGCAGAATACAAAATAAATATTGACAAGAACAACATATATAACATTTTTGATAATGAATAAGTTAATACATCCGTTCCCTAACTTTATGTAAGAATCATATGTGATGTTGTATGGCTCGTATGTCAATAGTAGTTTGTGTTCTTTACTTGGTATACATATCAATGCATATTTGAAATTTGAATGCTATTAAGCAAACAACATTGCAGAAAGGAAAATCTTACCAAGCCACCAGGGAAGATGAAGACTGAAAAGTCCGAGAAAATAAAATGGTTTTTGGATATCAACCTTTTCTTATCTTTCTCTCCAGCAAACTTTTTGAGAAGCACTGGAATGATGTAGATAGGGACTTTGATTCCAAAGTACTGCAGGAAACATATGTGGTATATTCTAAGGTTGCACCAGAGGTATTTAAAGTAGATGTTCCAATATTACACTCTGTTTTTTTAATAAAAAAATGTGTCATTTGGTCTCTTCACATCCAAAAAAGTCTGGTTTGGATTCTGGATGAACTGCATTTCTGCTTGCATGATACAGATACTCTATTTTTGATATATAGACACAGTAATTTTCAATCACATCCGAAGGAAAGTCTACAGCAAAAACAGAGACAACTCGGAGACGGTTTCAGATAAATACACAGTTAATTCAGTGGGAGTAACTGAATGAAACACCAAAAGAAGGGAAAAACATCGACTCAACCAATCCCATTGAGCAACAGGCGCCCTGTTTAAATATCCTCTCTCTCTCTAGTCAAACAGTGAGCACACCAAGCAACAACGAAGACTCCATGAAGCTGGAGTAGAAGCCACTGCTAGCTAGTATTCACCGGCTAGTTGTTTTACCTAAGTAATCAAAGCTTACTACTTAGAAGCAAGCCAACAAATGCTGCCGTGTTGGCTTTCTAGCTCCACGCCACCGCTCGTGACCTGGCGGCTACCAGAAGCAGACGGACGCAGTGTCTGCGGCCGGCGGCGCTTTTCGGGCGATGCGGCCTTAGCGGAACAGGTGGACGCCTGGCGTGTGGAGGAGCGGCGGCGGAGAGCGGGCGCGGCCCAGCCGAAGCATACGCGGATGCGCGCCCGGAGGCATCGGGGCCCCTTGGCGGCGCGCGTGCGCGCGTGGCGAGAGTTCGGCGTCACGGGAGAAGTGGTAGCTCCGAAGGAACAGCTGCCGCCACTCCACCTGCCGCTCCCACTGCGCATGTACTCCACCTACGGCCACGCCGTCGTCGCCATAGTCTTCCCGCCCGCCCAGGCCCATGGTCCTCCGGATCCTGTGGGAGTAGTATGTGACGCCCGATTTAATCGTAACCTAATCATACACGTAAATACACACGATTAAGTCTAAGGACCCACTTAAAGATATCACAACACAATTCTAAACACAAATAAAAGTCATGCAAGCTTTATATTACAAGCCAGAGGCCTCGAGGGCTCGAATACATAAGCTTGAGTCATACAAGCATCAGCGGAAGCATCAGATATCTGAATACAGACATAAAAATTAAACAGATAAGCCTTAAGAAGGCGGGGCAAAACAAAAACACTAGATCGAAAAAGCGCAGGCCTCCTGCCTGGGTGCCTCCTATCTACTCCTGGTCGTCGGCGGTCTCCACGTAGTAGTACTCTCCACCAGAGGGGTAGTAGTAGTCGTCGGCTGGGGCAGCTGGCTCCGGGGCTCCATCGTCTGGTCGCAGCAATCGGATATGGGGAAAATGGGGAAGCAAAGCAACCGTGAGTACTCATCCAAAGTACTCGCAAGACTTACATCAGAACTATTCTACTTATGCATTGGTTTCAAAGAAAGGGCTGTATCAGTGGACTGTACTGCAGAAATGACAGAATAGGGGAAAAGGCCTAGCCTATCGAAGACTAGCATCTTCGGCGTCTTGCAGCATAAGAAGAGTGCAGATTAGTACATAAATATAGTAGTAGCAACAGGTAGTAACAACGCCCAGAGATCCCTTCTCGACTCCCTGCGAGAAAACAATCCCGGAGCTAACATATTCAATCCATTACTAGTTGTAAAAGATCGGGATATTTTATGAGCGTCCTGTTACCGTGGACACGGCTATTCGAATAGATATACTTCCCTGCAGGGGTGCACCAACTTACCCAAGACGCTCGATTAACTCTGGCCGGACACACTTTCTCGGTCCATGCCCGGCCTCGGTTGATCGACACGTCGTAGCCCTACCTAGGTTCAACAGAGAGGCC
This sequence comes from Elymus sibiricus, assembly GCA_039707655.1. NCBI lineage: Eukaryota > Viridiplantae > Streptophyta > Magnoliopsida > Poales > Poaceae > Elymus > Elymus sibiricus. The sequence continues at coordinate 259,193,042 of CM077668.1, read as the reverse complement.
AGCACGCCGGTCTACATCCTAAGTGCGAAGGGGTCTTGGGACCATCGCCCTTTGCACTCCTGCGCGTTGCGTGGGCGGCCGCCGGCCGGGAGCAGACCTAGCCCCCTTAATACAAGCGCGGGCGTTCCCAGTTCAACCCGGCGCGCGCCGCTCAATCGCTGACATCTGAAGAACTTCGGCTGATACATACGACGCCGAGTGCCCATACTTATTTCCGCGTGGTGGTTAGTGCGAAAAGGCCAGAGGCCTACTCAGCTTACATATCCTAACCTATTAGTGCGTTGGGTGCTCGCGGAAACGAGCAGAGATCCACGATCATGTGACCCCGTCGCCCCGTCTCGTGGACTTACGGCAAGGGCTAAGAATGCCCGGTCGTGCCACGTAATCATCACACGGGTACTCTCATGGTCAACCCGAATCCACATCTCTCGCGGGTACCCCTCGGGGCCGACCCGACTTTATCAGGTATCCGTAGTAAAGTCAAGGTAACCGTGTGTCCATAACATCAAGATGGGATCCAAGGAATCACCCTCGTTGGATTCCTACTCGACGTGCCCGTCAAGGTGAACCTGGAGGAATCACCCTCGATGGTATTCACACTTGCGGGGTTGCATGACAGAAGCTTCATCGGAGGTGGTGAAAGAGGAATCACCCTCGATAACCCACAACCGACTAGCTGTACTGCAGAGGTGGCATCAGGAGTGAGATCAGAGGTATCACCCTCGGCACTCGATGGTAGCTCTGCAAAGTCGAGCAACTTAGGGGGTGTGTGGTGATGTGCTGGTCTCAGCCCGTCGATCACCTCGATCGGGGCACTGGTACTAAAGCGGGGCAACTAGGACAAGTAAGAGGGGCCACAGATGGTTTACCATCCAACCTAAACTAAGCATTTAGGATATCAGGTAAAGTATCAATAGCAGTTTACAAAAACAGGCTATGCATCAGAATAGGTATTTCGGAACAATAACTGTAGCAATTCTAATGCAAGCAAGAGGGAGAAGGAATAGACGATATAGGCATGTCCAGGGGGGGTTGCTTGCCTGGAAGCTCTGCGGCAAAGGAGGGGTCGTCAACGGTGTAGTCGGACTCCGGAGCTGCGTCTGTCTCGGGGTCTACCGGATAAGAAGAGGGGGGAGAAACAATAAATAAAAGCAAACACAAGCAACACAGATGCATGGCACGACGATATGCAGTGCTGGTGGTGACCTAATGCAATGCTACACGTCGCAGACGAAGCGGGAAAATATCTGGGATATTTTCCCGGCCTTTAGGCAGTTTTTGGTATACTGAACCGGAGGGGAAGGTTCCATGTTCAGATAGTTAGGAGTGATGGTCAAGCATTTTGACCACATATTCGGATTCGTCTCATTTTTCTGATCAACTTTCATGTTGAAAACTTTTCGATCCGAGCTACGGTTGAATTTCTACGAATTTTCAAAGATTTAAACCTTTTTTTGAAATTCTGGAATTGTTTTAAATAATAAATTCGCATTATCCAGAACAGTGTACTGATGATGTCAGCATGACGTCAGCAAGTCAACACCAGCTGTTCCAGGTCAAACCTGACAGCTGGGTCCCACCAGTCAGTGACTCTGGGCTAATTAGGGGTTAATTTAAACTAAACGGGGTTAATTAGGGTGTGGGCCCCACATGTCAGTGTCTAAACTAATTATTTGATTAAATTTAAAACCTAATTAGCTCAATTAACCGCAGGGGCCCAAACGTCAGTGGCACTGTGCTGCCATGTCAGCGCGTTGACCGGTCAGCGCGGTCAACTGGGGCCCCTGGGCCCACTGGTCAGTGACCCAGGGAGCCCCACGTGGCAGCCAGCTCAGCGGCGGCCGGCGGCTTGACGCCGGCGACGCCAAACGCGGCGAATCGTCTCGGATCTCGCCGGAAAACGGCTACAGAGCGCCGTTCGACACGCGGTTAGGCGCGTTCGAACGTGCGTTGCGCGGCGCGTCGATCTACGGCGTCGGCGCGGGCTGGGGTGGCCGAAATCGACGGCGTCGACGAGGTCAGCGGAGGAGCGGTTTCGGGCGACGGCGGAAACGGCGATGCAGCGCGCATCAGCTCGATCTAAAGGGCCAGGCGTGCTCTAAGCGCGCGGGTGAGGTCGATGGACACGGTCTCGTGACCGTTTGGTCACCGGAGACACGCCGGCGACGAGCTCGGCCATGGCGAATGCGGCGAGCTACGGGCGAGGAGAGGCAGGGGAGAGAGGGGAGAGGAAGGGGAGCTCACCGGGGAGGCGCAAGATGGCCCGGTGACGGCTTAGTAGCTGCAGAGCTCGCCGGAGTTCGCCGGAGAAGTTGCGGTGGCCGCGGAGGAGGACGAGCTCAATTCCGTCGTCGTGGAGCTCCCCAGCTTGCGCGCGTGGACGGGGACGGGGTAGTCGACGACGGCGGAGGCGTGGGACAAGGCGGCGAAGCGAGGCGAGGTCGGTGGCCGCGGGATCTCGGCGGCGCAGCGACCGTGACGTACTGGAGAGGAGGAGGAGAGGCGAGCGAGCGAGAGAAAGAGGGGGAGAGTGGCGGAGGGCGTCCAGGGGGAAGGAATGGCCTCGGCCTTATCCTCTCCCGAGCCCTGCGGCGGCAGGTGGCAGCCAGCGGCCGGAGCGGCCGCGCTCTGGCCACGGCGCGGGCGACACGGCGAGAGAGAGAGAGAGAGAGAGAGAGAGGGGAGGGAGAAAGGGGGAGTGGGTTGGGCCGAGTGCACTGTGTACTTAGGCCCAGCCGGTTAGGCCTTTTTGTTTTTCTTTTTTACAGAAAGAGTAACAAAATAAATGAGCTGCCAAATGGTTTTGCAAAAATGTGAAACTTGTCCACAAAATGCTTTGCATTATTCTGCACTGCCACAGAAAGTTTGGGCAATTTTGGAATCCATTTGAATTTTTCAAAAATGGAAATGGCATTTAAATTGTTGTTTTTGCACTGTTTTAATGCTCTAGCCCATTTTAGGAAAATAGGTGATGTTGTTTTCCTGAACAAGAAATTGTTTTGGAATTTTTGCTACAACATGAACTATTTTACAGCAATTTTTGAGCAACTTCAAATTTCACTTTGAATTTGAATTGAGTTCAGTGGAGGAATTTGAATTGAGATATTATTCCAACATGATTAAACATTGCAAATCACAGAGACTTAGCATAATAATCATGGATTACTGTAGCTCATTACATACAGGTGTTACAATTCTCCTCCTCTAAAAGAAATTCTCGTCCCGAGAATTCAGGAGGTAGAAGGAAAAAGATCGGGGTATTCCTCGCGAAGACGATCCTCGCGTTCCCAAGTAGCTTCATCTTCAGTATGATTCGACCACTGCACTTTAAGGAACTTGGTTGTCTTCTGACGGGTCCGACGTTCAGCTTGATCGAGAATGCGGATCGGATGCTCTTTATAAGATAGATCATCTTGCAAATCGAGCAATTCATGATCCACTGCTCGGTGCGGAGATTCCTTGAAGCAACGACGAAGTTGCGACACATGGAAGACATCGTGGATGTGAGAGAATTGTGGCAGCAACTCCAATTTATATGCCACATGACTACGTCTGGCGAGAATGCGAAAGGGGCCGATGTAGCGAGGAGCTAACTTGCCCTTGATTCCGAAGCGGTGAATGCCCCTCATAGGAGTGACACGCAGATAAGCCTGCTCATCAGGTTGATAGATCGATCCCCAGTGTTTACGATCATAATTGCTCTTCTGGCGAGACTGAGCCGCCTTGAGATTTTCTCGAACAATACGGACTTGCTCTTCAGTGTGTTGGATAATATCCGGACCAATGAGCGGCCGTTCCCCAGTTTCTGACCAATTCAGAGGGGTTCGACACTTACGTCCATAGAGTACCTCGAAGGGGGCCATTTTCAAGCTTGCTTGATAGCTGTTGTTGTAAGAGAATTCAGCATACGGGAGAGATTCCTCCCACTTCTTGCCAAATGAGATAACACAAGCATGCAGCATATCTTCAAGCACTTGATTTACTCGCTCGACTTGGCCTTGGGACTGGGGGTGATAAGCTGAACTCCAGGTTATATGAGTTCCCATAGCTTCTTGGAAACTTGCCCAGAACTTAGAGGTGAAGAGGCTGCCACGGTCTGAACTGATCTCCTTCGGAATACCGTGGAGTGATACAATTCTGGAGATATATAACTCTGCTAACTGACTAGCAGTGATCGTCTCCTTGACTGGCAGAAAGTGTGCAACTTTGGAGAGTTGATCGATGACGACAAGAATAGCATCATGACCCTTTTGTGACCTGGGAAGACCAATGATAAGATCAATTTGCACTTTGTCCCACTTCCATTCAGGAATAGGGAGCGGTTGTAGAATTCCAGCAGGCTTCTGATGTTCTGCTTTAAAGCGACGGCAAACGTCACATTCAGCAACATATCGAGCAATGTCCTGCTTCATCTTAGACCACCAGTACCTTTGACGAAGATCACGATACATCTTGGTGCTACCCGGATGAATAGACAGTGGTGTATCATTTGCCTCCTTCATGACTTTGTCGGTCATAAGTTCGAACCAAGGTACCACAATGTGGTCTCTGAAATACAAGGTTCCATCTTCGGCAAGCGAGAAATCTCTGTACTTTTCAAGGTTAAGATCTCTTTTCATCTGATCAACTTCAGCATCTTTAGCTTGCGCACGCTTAACAGCCTTCTCAAGATCTAACTGTATAACAAGGGTATTAAGAGAACCCTGTGGAACGATATGAAGGTTCAACTTGCGAAGTTCTTCATACATACGAGGTTGAGCTCGCTGAACCATGAGGTTGTTACAATAGGACTTGCGGCTCAAGGCATCGGCCATTACATTAGCCTTGCCAGGGGTATATGAAATACCGCAGTCATAGTCCGTAATCGTTTCCAGTCATCGCTGTTGGCGGAGATTGAGATCCGGCTGAGTAAATAAATACTTCAGACTTTGGTGATCAGTATAAATCTCACATTGATTACCAAGGAGGTAGTGTCGCCACAGCTTCAATGCATAAATCACTGCAGCAAGTTCAAGATCATGCACTGGATAATTCTCTTCATGAGGACGCAACTGTCACGAGGCATAAGCAATTACTCTGTGTTCTTGCATCAGGACACAGCCTAATCCTTGACGAGAGGCGTCGCAATACATCACAAAGTCCTTGCGAGAATCCGGAGGAGCAAGCACTGGAGCAGAGATTAGCTTGTCCTTGAGAGTTTGGAAACTTTCCTGACATTTATCTGTCCACTCAAACTTAACGCCTTTGTGAAGCAGATTAGTCAGAGGCTTGGCAATCTTTGAAAAGTTCTCGACAAAGCAACGACAATAACTTGCGAGTCCGAGAAAACTTCTCACTTGCTTGACATTCTTCGGAGGAGTCCAGTCAAGAATAGCCTGAACTCGTTCTGGGTTGACAGCAATGCCATCCTTGGAAATCACATGTCCAAGGTAGGTTACTTCAGATAACCAGAATTCACATTTGGAATATTTGGCATATAGCTGGTGCTCTCGAAGCTTTTCCAGAACAAGACGAAGATGTTCAGCGTGTTCTTCCTTATTCTTGGAAAACACCAGGATATCATCCAGATATACCACGACGAATTTGTCGAGATAATCCATGAAGATATAGTTCATCAGGCGGGAGAACGTTGCTGGAGCATTTGTTAAGCCGAATGACATGACAGTGTACTCATAAGAGCCATAGCGAGTAACAAAGGCAGTCTTGGGGATATCCTCTTCGCGGACACGGATCTGATGATAACCCAACCTCAAGTCGAGTTTAGAGAATATTGATGATCCAACAAGTTGATCATACATGTCCTTGATCCGAGGAAGCGGATACTTGTTCTGAATGGTGGCTTGGTTGATAGGCCGGTAATCTTGGACCAATCGGTTTGTACCATCTTTCTTCTTGACAAAGAGAGAAGGTGCTCCCCAGGCAGAGGAACTTGGGAGAATGAAACCCTTGCGAAGTGATTTGTCGAGTTCCTCCTTAAGCTCAAGGAGTTCATGCGGAGGCATCTTGTAGGGACGCTTCGCAATAGGAGTTGTGCCTGGTTTTAGGTCGATGACAAACTTGACAGCTCTAGCAGGGGGTACTCCTGGAAGTTCTTCCGGAAAGACATCTTGGAAGTCGCGAACAACTAGAACGTTTTCGATCCCCTCAAGAGGAGAAGCGTTCAATGCATTCAGTGCATAAATCTGAGCCTCGGCACTTTGGATGACATGAGCATGGTAATTTACTAGCTCATCCGATGGGTGCAGGAGGTGCACGACTTTAGTGGCACAATTGATCAAGGCGGTGTGAGCCTTCAACCAATCCATTCCCAGAATGAGGTCAACCTTGGAAGACTTCAAAATAATGGGAAAAGCATGAAACTCCACCCCTTCAATATCAATGGTGACATCGGGGCTGAACAAGGAAGTTCGACATTGGCCCGCGGGAGTGTTTACCACTAATGATTGGTGTAACTCTTCGCATTTAATGTCATGCATGAGTGCAAAATGTTTTGACATGAATGAATGCGATGCTCCAGAATCAAATAAAACAGATGTTGGTACTGAATTAACAAGAAGAGTACCCATCACAGTTTCTGGTTGATCTTGAGCTTCAGCCATGTTGACATGATATGCCTGTCCACGACCATATGAAGGCCTGACATTATAGTTGCGAGGCTGATTATTGCCACGGCCATTACCACGGCCAGTAGAGGGAAGCACAAGCTGATTTTGACTCTGGGAGCAGTCTCTGGCACGGTGACCTGGATGGCCACACTTGAAGCAGAGTCCATTGTCGGGATGGGGAGCAGGAGCTCGAGGCATTGGAGCTTGAGGTCTGAACTACCTCGGAGGTGGAGGAGGCATACGAGGTGCAACATAGGATGGCCTTGGAACAGGTACAGTTGGACGGTACATGCTGTTAGGAATCCATATGCGGCGCTTCTGGGAAGACGAGCCGGAAGATGAGCCCGCTTCACGGGTGCGCTTAAGAGCGTCCTTGTGATCCTTCAGACCTGTCTCAACCTGGATAGCCTTGTTCACCAAGGTGGCGAAGTCGGCAAAGTCTTGGACTAGCAGTGCAAGCTTGATGTCAGGGTTGAGCCCTTCACGGAACTTCTCCTGTCTGCGTGCATCAGTAGCAATGTCCTCTTCAGCGTAGCGAGATAATTCCAGAAATTCCCGCTGATATGCTTCCACAGACTTGTTGCCCTGGGTAAGATTGCGGAACTCACGCTTCTTCTGCTCCATGACTCCTTGTAGAATGTAACGGGCACGGAAAGCAGCTTTGAACTCCACCCAGGTGATGATGGTTCCAGCAGCTAAGGTCTGCCTGTGAGTGTCCCACCATTGGGCTGCGGGTCCCTTCAGAAAGTATGAGGCAAAAGTGACATAGTTGACAGGGGCCACATTCGCAGACTCCATCTCGAACGCGATGTCACGGAGCCAGTCATCAGCGTCAAGCGGCTGAACTGAGTTGCGGAAAATGGTTGGGTTCATGCGCACAAACTCTTGCAAGGTGATTGCGGCTGGCTGCTGGTTGGCATTGGGACGAGGAAACTGATCCATGAGCCCTTGCATGAACTGACGGTGCATTTCGAATTGTTGCATCATTGCAGCCATATAGTCGGGCGGTGGTGGATTGTTGGCACCACGGCCATGACCTGCGGGACTAACCATCCTGCTAAAATTCAACAGGGGGTAGTTTAGCAACGAGCATTTGCAGAAGTATGGATTCATTCATGAAGTAACATGCACAACAAAAGTAAGTGCAATAGATACATCAACATAGTCAAACATGACATACAGATCCATACATAGGTTCGGTTACAAGCCAGCGTTACAACAGCGAAAAGGAAAGCTAGACAACTAGGCAGCACGCAGGCACGCGGTGGAGGGATACAACAATGGGACATAGCGATGTGCTACATCAACGTCGGAGAAAACCACTGAAGCCAGGCAGCTGCAGGTGACGACGCAGGGTACCCTCGATATAAGGATCCTGCGCTCCGTGAACACTCTGGTGCAGAACCTGGTCCCGAACTGGAAGAAGAGGACCACGTGGAGGGTAAAACCTCTAACAACAGGCCACTCAAGTCCTGGTGGCATCTCCGTCCTGCGCGGGTAAAGGATGTACTCTGGGTGCATCCGTGCACTGACTGCTGGTAGCAACTGTGTCAGAGCGTCGTAAAGACGAGCACGAGTGGCGTGCAACTCGACAGCAAGAGCTCGAGCAGTGCGATCCAGAGCCTGAGTGTACTGTACCAAAACATGCGGGTCAGAACGACGCGGCACATAAGGTGTACAAACAGCAGTGTAGTATCCACTCTCATCCCCAGCGGGGGCATAAGGGATATATCTGAAAGCAGTCTCCTCCAAGCGACTGTTGTGCTCTCCACGGAGACGGGCAATAGCAGTATAGGCGGCATCATGGACGGCCATGTCGACAGTCACTCCAACACCATGGAAGGTGTGCAACTCAGTGATGGAGATGTCCTGCCGATCAAAGATGCGAACCACAGCATGGTACTGCTCCTGGTTGAACTCGCGGTAATCCTCGTAAACTGTGTACTCGGGATACCAGCGATATCCCATCCTGGTCAAAAGATCGACCAAAATAGCAGGGGACCCAGTCGCATTAAGAGCCATCGTGTGGCATACGAGCTGTCTTGCGGGACGCATCTGAAACAAGGAGTGCAAGATGTCAAACGGCAGTGTGAGAAGCATAAGATAACATTGGAAAGAAATGTTTGCAGATAATCCAGCTCTCCGGGTGAATGTGAGCACGAGAACCTAATGTCAGAGTTAGTAAAATCATTTAACCCGAAAGGAAGAGAAATCAGAGTCCCAGAGTATGGACGAGGAATAAAAGATCCTAATACCACACATTGGAGACGTGGGCCCGTAAGCCACACAGCCACGTTAGTAAAACGGTTTTCAAAGACTAGGCTCAACTTCGGCCAAGGAGTTGGAAAGGGGGGGGTTCCTACAGGCAGTCGGCTCTGATACCAACTTGTGACGCCCCTGACTTAATCGTGCACTAATCATACACGCAAATGCACACGATCAAGCCTAAGGACTCACTTGAAGATATCACAACACAACTCTAAACACAAATAAAAGTCATACAAGCTTTATATTACAAGCCAGGGGCCTCGAGGGCTCGAATACATAAGTTTGAGTCATACAAACATCAGCGGAAGCATCAGATATCTGAGTACAGACATAAAAATTAAACAGATAAGCCTTAAGAAGGCGGGGCAAAACAAAAACACGGGATCGAAAAGGCGCAGGCCTCCTGCCTGGGTGCCTCCTATCTACTCCTGGTCGTCGGCGGTCTCCACGTAGTAGTACTCTCCACCAGAGGGGTAGTAGTAGTAGTCGTCGGCTGGGGCAGCTGGCTCCGGGGCTCCATCGTCTGGTCGCAGCAATCGGGTATGGGGAAAATGGGGAAGCAAAGCAACCGTGAGTACTCATCCAAAGTACTCGCAAGACTTACATCAGAACTATTCTACTTATGCATTGGTTTCAAAGAAAGGGCTGTATCAGTGGACTGGACTGCAGAAATGCCAGAATAGGGGAAAAGGCCTAGCCTATCGAAGACTAGCATCTTCAGCGTCTTGCAGCATAAGAAGAGTGCAGATTAGTACATAAATATAGTAGTAGCAACAGGTAGTAACAACGCCCAGAGATCCCTTCTCGACTCCCTGCGAGAAAGCAATCCCGGAGCTAACATATTCAATCCATTAATAGTTGTAGAAGATCGGGATATTTTCCGAGCGTCCTGTTACCGTGGACACGGCTATTCGAATAGATATACTTCCCTGCAGGGGTGCACCATCTTACCTGAAAGGATCGATATGGTTGACTAGAAGGGGGGGTGAATAGGCAACTACCAATTTTTAGCTTTTCTTAACAAAGTAGGGTTAACAACAAAATAGGTTGTCTAGATGTGCAACTAGGTGAGCAACCTATATGATGCTAACAACCACAACACAAGCAAGCAAGCACAAGATACAACACAAGTAAAGCTTGCACAAAGTAAAGGTAAGAATTGACCACAAGTGGAGCCGGTGAAGACGAGGATGTGTTTCCGAAGTTCCTTCCCTTTGAGAGGAAGTACGTCTCCGTTGGAGCAGTGTGGAGGCACAATGCTCCCCAAGAAGCCACTAGGGCCACCGTATTCTCCTCACGCCCTCACACAATGCGAGGTGCCGTGATTCCACTAGTGGTGCCCTTGAAGGCGGCGACCGAACCTTTACAAACAAGGTTGGGGCAATCTCCACAACTTAATTGGAGGCTCCCAACACCACCACGGAGCTTCACCACAATGGAATGTGGCTCAAGTGACCTCAACCGTCTAGGGTGCTCAAACACCCAAGAGTAACAAGATCCGCAAGGGATTAGTGGGGGGAATCAAATTTCTCTTGGTGGAAGTGTAGATCGGGGCCTTCTCAACCAATCCCTAGAGAATCAACAAGTTTGATTGGCTAGGGAGAGAGATCGGGCGAAAATAAGCTTTTGGAGCAACAATGGAGCTTGGGGAGGAAGAGGTGGTCTTCTTGGAGAAGAAGACCCCTTTATATAGTGGGGGAACAAAACCAACCGTTACCCAGTTTTCAGCCCGCACAGAGCGGTACTACTACTCATGGCAGCGGTACTGCCGCCCTGGCGGAAGTGCATGAAGTGCAGTGCAAAGGAGCGAGCCCTCGAGCCGGTAGTGCCGCCGGAGCGGTACTACTGCTCTCCCCAGCGGTACTACCGCTGGGGTTGCAGCACAGGGCGCTCGGAGAGCAGAGCAGAATAGGGGAGGAGTGGGAGTGCCACACCAGCGGTACTACCGCTGCGGACAGCAGTACTACCGCCTACGCGCGGTACTGCCGCTCGCCCACTGCCGCTTTGCAACCGCTGAGAAACAGGGAGGGCTCGGAGAGCAGCGCCGCGAGCGGAAGTGGTAGCGGTGGTAGGCGCGGTACTACCGCTTACAAGCGGTACTACCGCTCCTACTGCCGCTGCTATAGCCGCTTGACTAGCCGGGTCAAAAGGGGTCAGCGGTAGTATGCCAGTGGGACCACCACTGGACTACCGCTGAACCCGACACGAAAAATCATGCCCTGAATCGAGGCGGTAGTACGAGCTGTACTGGGAGCGGCACTACCGCTTACAAGCGGTACTACCGCTTCCAGCCACGGTACTACCGCTGGCAGCTCTCTGAGCACTCCTAAGTAACGGAAAGCGAAACTCCAATGAAGCGGAAAGGAACGAAGGGTGCAAATGAAAGTGTGTACGTGTTGATTCCGCCCAAACCTTTCCGAAGCGAACCCCCTCTTGATAGTATGATATTTCCTACTACTCAAGTCCACCAAAAATGAAACGAAGGAAAATAAACCGTCTTCACTCTAATACATCGAGGGGCATCAATCGTCTTGTGCCAAATGATGGAATATCTGAAATGCTCAATGCACATGATTAGTCCGCAAAAGCATTGTCATCAATCACCAAAACCACTAAGGGAGAAATATGCCCTAACAATCTCCCCCTTTTTGGTGGATTGATGACAACACGGGATTTGCACAAGGAATAAAACGAGATAATAAGCAAACCCAACATCTACAAAATATAGACGGGCTCCCCCTAGATGTGTGCACTATTTAGGTATGCTTTTGGAATGCAAAGCACACACACTAGGATCAACACTCCCCCTATATTTTATAGACCGGCAAAACTTGCATCAACAACATAAGAGAGATATACAAGGATGCAAGGAATAGCATGTGAGCATAAAGATAGGGCACAAGATAAGCATAATATCTCACAAACTAACATAGTACTTGACATAAAGATAGGATAAGGTAGCATATGTCTCACACCATATGACTTAGACTCCAGGTCTCACAAACACAAACCAAAGCAAACGATCGATAAAAGAGTTCACGAGAGAGAAAAGCAAAGCAAATACGACACACTCGTGACTCGGCAAATCCCTAAACTCTCTCTACCCTTTGGCATCGATACACCAAAAGGGGCAAAGAGGGCTACAACGATCACAAGTGAGAGCAATGCCGGAGATCCTCATCATCAGTACTCCTCGTGGCCGCTCGAGTCCTCATCAGCAGCAGCAGCAGTGGTCTGATCAACCTCTGAGTCCGTCCAGTGACAGTGCTGAGTGGTCCACTCCTCCTCATCAGTGATCCGCTCCTCTGACCCACTGGCAACCTCAACCCCAAGCTGCCTCATGATGAGCTTGTCACGACCTCAGGATTTCTTCTCTGCCACATGTGACATGTATTGCCCGTGAGCCTCCATACAGAATAGCTTCTTCATCTTCAACTTGAGCTTCTTAGTCCAAGATGGCTCCACTCCAGCTGGCTCATAGTCAGGCTCGTCATCATCATCAACTACATCCTCATCCATAGGAGTCTCCGTCTCCGGAACAGGAGTGCCCCAGTTCTCCTTCTGTCTCAGTCGAACGATCTCATGAGAGATCAAGTCACCAGTCACAAGCATCTCATCAGGATAAGTGAATTCCCATGCCTTCTCAATGAGCAACATCAGGTAAGGACCATAGATGGGACACTTGCGCTCAGTGATGGCGGAAAGAAGCTCCGACCACATGATATGAGAAACATCCAAAGATTGCCCCGTGTTTGCCTCCTTCTCACTCTGACAGAAGAGCAGCAAGTCCACTAGGTACGAGTGTACCTGATCCAAGTTCCCAATCCGAGGGAAGAGAGTGTGCCTGAAAATGCGATGCAGGATGTCCAGGAAAGGGCTAAGCTCATATGTCTTCTTCTGGGTGGTTGGAGAAATCTTCAAAGAGCTGTAGGGCCAGAGAGCAGACTTGTGCGTAGCACCCGCCTCCTTGTGAGGACGGAATCCAACCGGGTTGTCAAGCCCCTTATCCTCATAGCCCAAAAGTTCCATGAACGCCTTCCACTTGACAGAAAGTAGCTTGCCGTTGGTCATCCAAGTCAGAGTCCTCTCCACATCAGTACCTAGGTAAACTAGGGCATAGAACTGAGCCACGATGTTTGCATCAAAATCCTTGTTGAACTCCATAACCTTGATGATGTCTAGCTGATTGCACAGCTCAAGAGCCTCTCCAAAGTACGGCATGTCCTTCTGCATATGAGGGATATCAATGGTTCTGGCCGACACAAACAGATTCTTCTTCGCTTTGAGAACATCCAGATAGATAGAGCGCTGCTGCTTGGTCCAGAATGGACGGTTGACAAGAGCTAGATCTTGCTCGTGACGGTACGGGTTACGGCGGCGAAACACACAAAACTCCTTAGCATTCATCTCAGTCACGGACTTGACCTTCGCCTTTGGCTTGCTTGCAACTTGCTTGGTTCTTTGCATTGGCTGAGCACTTGAAGTTGCACCGACATCCTCAGAAGTGTGATAGCGCTTGGAACCCCCTGGACACTTTGGATTCTTGCGACGGGCCTGATGCCCAGCACTGCTATCACCTGGAACCCACAACAAAGAGCGAGGGAAAAGCAGGTGTAAAACATTGCATAAGCCAACGAAAAAGAGACAAAGTGAGTTGAAGGTTGATAGGAGGGATGTGACATCCCCACATCTCAACCCTGTCATTAAGCTAATTAACTAACCATGTCATCATGATCATCCTAAATAAATTGCATTTAGAGAATAATTCAACTTCAATTCAAAATTCAAAATGCAAGTCAAATAATTATTTCTTCAAACAATAAAACAAAAATGTTCATAATATTGCAAAAATTCCCAAAGCAATTATAAATATAAAATCAACATTATTTGAATCTCCAAATTGACCCTAGCTACAATTAATGTGGACCAGTAGTAAATAATTTGAATATTTCAATTTTTAAAAATAATTACACATTTCAAAATGCCCCCAAACTTTGTGGACATCTCCAAATTACTGGGAAGTATTTATGAGCCAAGTTTAAAGTTCAACAAAGTTCATTTGCTATTTTAAATAAATGGAAACAGTGGCTAAATATGAAAACAGAAAAAGAAAAAGAGAAAAGAGTGGGGAGCACTGTTTGGCTGGGCTTAAGTTCAACAGTGCGGAGCCCAGCCCACCCGGCCACCATCTCCCTCCTCCCGCGCTCTCTCTCCTCTCTGACCGCACGACCGCACACCGCGCGCCAGGCCCCCCATCCCGCTGCTCGACACCGCGACGCCGTTGCCGTCACCTGGGGCTAGATAGCCTTGCCCGCAGCCCCTGGGACAACCCTAATCCCCCTTTCTCCCTCTCCGCGTGTCGCCCCCTTCCTCACCGAACACAGCCGTCGCCGCCGCTGCTCGCCCGCGTGGCCACCGGCTTCCCCGCGTCACCCCTCCATGTCCAGGAGCACCGCGAGGCTCTTCTTCATCGACTACTTCACCGGATCGGGGCAAAGGAACCTCATCGGCGTCGCCTTCGCCCATCGTCTCCGTCGGGATCCGCCACGGCTCGCCGACGTTCTGCTCATCCTCGACCACTTCCGGCTGCACCGAGCCGTCCATTAGACCCGCTGTGAGCCGCGCCTCCTCTCTGCCTCCCCTTCGAGCTCGAATTCGAGCTCTAGCATGCGCCACCGTAGCCGCCACTCCGCCGTCTGCCATTGCCGTCCGAGCACCCGCATACGAGCTCCTCCGCTCGAACCAGTGGCACAGCCGAGCTCCTGGAGCTCCCTAGCTACCGCCTAGCTAGCTAGTTTGCCCGCCCGCCTTGCGTTTCACCATTTCCGCGAAGGCCCGAACTCCGGCGTCTGCCCGTGGTCGACGCCGCCGTCGCTACCATCCCTCCCCGGCCTCCCCGAGACCACCATTAGATGCGGCGCGCTCGCCCCGTTCGAACGCGACCGACCGCGTCCGTTTTGGTGGCCTATGGGCGAATCCCGGTCGCCTCCCAAACTCGCCGCCGTGGTTTTGGCCACGGGCGGCTAAACGCCGGCGCCGCCGCCAGCTGGCGCCTACGTGGCACCGCCTGGGCCACTGGCCAGTGGGCCCAGTGGGTCCGTTGACCCGGTTGACCAAGTCAACCCTGCTGACTGGGCTTGACCAGCCACTGACATGCGGGCCCCGCTTAATTTAAATGAATTTATAAATAAATAAAATTGCTAATTAAACTGTTAATTAAATATGTTAATTAAATTAGTCACTGACATGTGGGTCTCGCTAGCAGATTAACTTAATTAGATAGATTAAACCCCTGTTTAATTAAAACGGTCACTCACCAGTGGGACCCACTGGTCAGGTTTGACCCTGGCCAGCTGGGTTTGACCGATGATGTCACCATGATGTCATGCTGACGTCACATATTACTATTTTGGATAATTCTGATTTAATAATTAAAACAATTCCAGAAATTTAATAAAACTTTGAAAAATCATATAAAATAAACCGTAACTCGGATGAAAATAATTTATATATGAAAAATGATCAGAAACATATGACGAATCCGAATATGTGATCAACATGCTTGACCATCACTCCTAGCTAGATGAACATGGAACTTTCCCTCCCGGTTCAATATACCGATAATTGCCCGGAGCTGGGAAAATATTCCCGGATATTTTCCTGCTCCATTTAAAATACCTAGCACTACATTAGGGCACCCCTAGCTTAACCTACCGGCATGTCGTGCATCTGTGTGCTTTATATTTACTGTTTCTTCCCACTCTTCTCTCCGGTAGACTCCGAGACCGACGTTGCCCCTGTGATCGACTACGTCACCGACGACCCTTCTTCCTTTTCAGCAAAGCTTCCAGGCAAGCAAAACCCCCTTGATCATTCCTATATCGCCCATTCTTTCTCCCCCATGCTTGCATTAGATTTTGCTACTGTATTTGATTGCTCCTATTCTGATGCACAGCCTGATTTTGTAACCTGCTGTTGATACTTTACATGTTGTCCTATATGCTTAGTATAGGCTGGTTAGTGATCCATCAGTGGCCCCACACCCTTGTCCATGTTGCCCTGCTTTGCTACCGGATGACTCGACCAATGTGATCGACGTGCCGAGACCGACACAACACCGCACACCCCCTTAGTTGTATGACTCTGCAGAGCTACTATCGAGTGTCGAGGGTGATACCTCTTACCTCACTCCTGATGATATCTCTGTAGTGTAGCTAGTCGGTTGTGGGTTACCGGGGGTGATTCCTCTTTCACTACCTTCGATGATGCCTCTGTCGTACAACCCCTCAAGTGTGAACCCATCGAGGGTGATTCCTCCGAGTTCACCTTGACGGTTACATCGAGTGGGAATCCATCGAGGGTGATTCCTCGGATTTCCCCCTTGATGTTACGAACACACTGTTACCTTAAATGTTGCCCCCATGTACTGTTATTGCGGGACAGAAGGGACAGGCGGTACCACCCCGGTAGAGGTGGACCTGAGTTCCCGACAGTCTCTTGAGAGTCGGGTTGACCTGGAGGGTACCCACG
This sequence comes from Elymus sibiricus, assembly GCA_039707655.1. NCBI lineage: Eukaryota > Viridiplantae > Streptophyta > Magnoliopsida > Poales > Poaceae > Elymus > Elymus sibiricus. The sequence continues at coordinate 259,176,639 of CM077668.1, read as the reverse complement.
AGATAATTACGAGGCGCGGCCGGGCAGGCAGAGACCGCCCTAGAGAGGGATGGGCCTGACCCTTGTTGCACTTCCTCGAGACGGGGCAACAGGAGTACTGATCGTCACCGCGAGCTCCTAATAATTCACTAACGGATTTGGGTATTTGATCTGAGTTGGCCACTGGCCTATACGCACTACCACCACGCGGGATAATGGTTTAATGGGGCCCTCGACGTCGTATGTATCAGCCGAAAGCTCTGTCAGACGTCCAGTTCAGCATTGCGGCACGGCCAGGTCAGCGCCCCAGAGGAGGTGGCCTGGATTGCCCTGCTCGCAACGACCCGGAGTGCAAAGGGCGATGGGCCCAAGACCCCTGAGCACTTAGGATGTAGACCGGCGGGGACCTCTCTGCTGAGCCTAGGTAGGAATACGTCGTGTCGATCAGCCGAGGCCGGGCATGACCGAGAAAAGTGTGTCCGGCCAGAGTTAATCGAGCGTGTTGGGTAACAGTAGTGCACCCCTGCAGGGAAGATAATCTATTCGAATAGCCGTGTCCACGGTAACAGGACGCTCAGTGTTGTATCCCGATCTACTACAACTTGAACTGAATACATGTTTGTTGGTGCAATTCCTTGCCCCATGTGTTTTGGAGATTGTTGTCAGAAACAGTGAGGGACTAATTTGTTTGCTAGTGCACACACAGAGAAATGGTCCCTGGAGTATCGAGAAGACTGCTATAATATGCCGAAAGGTTTGCTACTGAAAGGTTTGCTTCCGAAAGGATTGCTACGGAAGAGATTGCTATAATATCCCGAAAGGATTGCTGCCGAAGAGATTGCTATAATCTCCCGAAGAGACTGTCATGGAAAAGATTGCTATAATCTTCCGAGAAGATTGCAGTACAGAAGATTGATATGTTTCAAGAAGCTTATTATCGAGAAGATTGCCACTTCCGAGAATTTTGCTATAAACTTCCTCGAAAGTTATCTGCGCTGCAGAAAAGATTGACATGTCTCGAAGAGTTTGTTATCAAGAAGAATGCTATATTCTTTCAGGAAGTTCGAAGAACTTCACCGAGAAACATCTACGTTGCAGAAAAGAGAAGGATATCTTTCGAGAAGAAAGCATACCGAAAAGATTGCGTGCCGGAGATGGTCCTGAAAGAATTACTGACGCAAAGCAATTTTCATTCGGTGTGACCGAAGAAGAATGACTGCAGTCGAGAAGATTGAAGACGAAGCGAAGACGTAGCATTTGTTTCGTTGTTCTTCTTTCTCTTATTTGAGTCATAGGACCACCGTACTATTAAGAGGGGTATAAGTATTCAAGACTTTTGTCTGTTGTGATGCTTAGCCAAAACCTATGAAAGATTGAGAGAAATCTCTTTGTGTTCCGAATGATTACCTGTCAGCAGAAGACGTTGTTCTTTGGTGCTGCAGGAGATATCTTTCGGACCGAGGAGTTAGCATTACTTGTTCCTCAAGTAATGTTACCGTTGTGCTCAAAATCCGACCGTTGGAAACGTGTCGGTTGGCCATTGGCTGGACCGCGTGTCCTAAATGGTAATTTCCCATCCGGGAAGGCTGCGGCTATAAATAGCCACCCCGCACCAACGTTGTCCGTTGGCTGCTCCACTTGAGATTCTGAGAAGATTGATTGAGCACCCCTCTCCGAGATATTTGAGTTTAAAATCCACTGAGAGAAAATCAAGAGCCGAAACTTAGATAGTGGTTGAGCATCACAGTAGATCTGAGTTGAGAGTTCTTGTACCTATTACTCTTGAGAGCTGCATACTCTCTAGACGGATAGGTGTCGGCTCGAGTGTTGAAGAGTTGTTGTCTTCACCGAGCAAAGTCTTCAGCAACCAAGAGTCATTGTGGTTCGCGAAGAAGTCTATTGAAGGTTTGGAGATCGCCGACAAAAATCTACCACGAGTGAAATCAACTGAAGTTCGAGGAACTTCACGTTGAGGAGAATAGGATGGAGAGAGTTTATCTCTTGTGTTGAATCACAAGTCCCTCCAACCAGACGTAGCTCTTTTGCAGAAGAGTGAATTGGTCTACCAAATCATCTGTCGCCATCGAGCACCACTGGTCATTTCTATCCTACTGCATTTCTTTCAGTAGTTTATTTTCGGTGCTCTTTGTTGTTGATAGATATCTATCTGTGTACTGCGATTCTTTATCTTTCAAGCATTCCTTTCAGTACCGTGACTATATTGTGTTGCACACTTGCCTTCACAGTACTTAAGGTTGTTTGTCGGTATGTTCATCTGCTTTTCATTTGGTGGTACTTAGTCTTTATGCTAAGTCTTGCTCTGATGAATATTTCGCAGTAGTGTGCATGTTTTGTATCTGCTATATGTGCAATTGTTTCATGTGTGTAACTCTATCCATGTTGATAGTTTTGTATCTGTAGTAGTTTTGATTCGTAGAACTAAAACTGCTCAGTTGTGTTTCCGTAGTAGTTTTGTTTCGGGAACAGCTTTGTTTCAGAAACAGTTCTGTTTTAGGAACAATTTTGTTTCGAGGACAGTTTTGTTTCGGAAACAGTTTTGTCTCGGAAACAGTTTTGTTTCGAGAATAGTTTTGCTTCGGAACAGTTTTGTTTCGGGAACAATTTTGCTTCGGAAATAGTTTTCCTTCATAGAACTGAAACTGCTTAGTTTACTATCCGCTGTGCTGTGTTGAGAGTATTCTACATTTCTAAAGAAATTTTGAATCTCCCATTCACCCCCCCTTTGGTTGATATACTCCGGTCCTGACAATGTTACTTTAATTGTAAGCTCCGGGATCGCTTTCTCGCAGGGAGTCGAGGAAGGATCTCTAGGCTTTGCTACTACATGCTTGTTACTTTATGTTATGCTACTAATCTGCACTCTCCTAATGCTGCAAGACGCTGAAGATGCTAGTCTTCGATAGGCTAGGCCTTCCCCTCTATTCTGGCATTGCTGCAGTCTATTCCACAGATACTGCCCCTTCATTTGATACCAATGCATAAGTAGACTAGATCTGAGGTAAGTCTTGCGAGTACTTTGGATGAGTACTCACGATTGCTTTGCTACCTCTTTTTCCCCAATACCCGATTGTTGCGACCAGATGACGGAGCCCCGGAGCCAGCTGATCCCGTCGATGACTGCTTCTACCTCGATGATGCCTACTTCTACATGGAGACTGACGACCAGGAGTAGATAGGAGGCTCCCAGGCAGGAGGCCTTGCCTCTTTCGATCAGAGCCGTTGTTTATTTTCGCCTTCTTAAGGCATATCTGTTTAACTTTGTGTCTGTACTCAGATACTGTTGTTGCTTCCGCTAATGCTTGTTCTCGAGCTTATGTATTCGAGCCCTCGAGGCCCCTGGCTTGTATTATAATTTTTGTGTCTAGAGTTGTGTTGTGATATCTTCCCGTGAGTCCCTGGGCTTGATCGTGCGCATTTGCGTGTATGATTAGTGCACAGTCGGGCCGGGGGCGTCACAAGCTGGTATCAGAGCTGACTGCCTGTAGGAAGCCCCTTTCCAACTCCTTGGCCGAAGTTGAGTCTAGTCTTTGAAAAACTGTTTTACTAACATGGCTGTGTGGCTTACGGGCCCACGTCGCCAATGGGTGGTATTAGGATCTTTTATTCCTCTTCCTTACTCTGGGATTCTGATCTCTCCTCTATTCGGGTTAAAATTTTGCTAACTCTAACATTAGGTTCTCGTGTTCACGTCCACCCGGAGAGCTGGATTGCCTGCAGTTACATTTTCCTTTCCATTGGCCTGTTTAACCTTTCTGGTACCCTATGCTTTTTATCTGAGCAGTGAAAATTCCTTGTTTAAGTCAACACCCCCAAATGAAACCTTGTTACTATTGTTGGTGACATTCCGGTAACCACCGACGGTGGATGAGAACTTTGCCTATTGGTCCGCCTCGTTTTAACGAGCGGGAAAATTGTTCTCTTCGTCCCTCGCCCTTGGTACCGACGTTGTTGCCAACATAGCTGACAAACTATCCTCTGACATGCCTTACTATCATGGCCGTGCAAGATGTCACCGCCCTTCCTACTTTTAACCCACACTAACCACAGTTCCACAGGATCAAAACCTGACTCTCCTATACATACTTGATCCCGAAGATTCCCCTTACTCCACCTCTTAAATCTCGGGACGAGATTTCTTGTAGTGGGGGAGATTTGTGACATCCCCAGATCTCAACCCTGTCATTAAGCTAATTAATTAACCATGTCATCATGATCATCCTAAATAAATTGCATTTAGAGAATAATTCAACTTCAATTCAAAATTCAAAATGCAAGTCAAATAATTATTTCTTCAAACAGTAAAACAAAATGTTCATAATATTGCAAAAATTCCCAAAGCAATATAAAAATAAAATCAACATTATTTGAATCTCCAAATTGACCCTAGCTACAATTAATGTGGACCAGCAGTAAATAATTTGGATATTTCAATTTCTAAAAATAATTACACATTTCAAAATGCCCCCAAACTTTGTGGACATCTCCAAATTACTAGGAAGTATTTATGAGCCAAGTTTCAAGTTCAACAAAGTTCATTTGCTATTTTAAATAAATGGAAACAGTGGCTAAAAATAAAAACAGAAAAAGAAAAAGAGAAAAGGGTGACGAGCACTGTTTGGCTGGGCTTAAGTTCAACAGTGCGGAGCCCAGCCCACCCGGCCACCGTCTCCCTCCTCCCGCGCTTTCTCTCCTCTCTGGCCGCACGCCCGCACACCGCGCGCCAGGCCACCCTCCCGCTGCTCGACACCGCGACGCCGTTGCCATCGCCTGGGGCTAGATAGCCTCGCCCGCAGCCCCTGGGACAACCCTAATCCTCCTTTCTCCCTCTCCGCGCGTCTCCCCCTTCCTCACCGAACACAGCCGCCGCTGCTCGCCCGTGCGGCCACCGGCGTCCCCGCGTCACCCCTCCATGTCCAGGAGCACCGCGAGGCTCTTCTTCATCGACTACTTCACTGGATCAGGGCAGAGGAACCTCATCGGCGTCGCCTTCGCCCATCGTCTCCGTCGGGATCCGCCACGGCTCGTCGACATTCTGCTCATCCTCGACCACTTCCGGCTGCACCGAGCCGTCCATTAGACCCGCTATAAGCCGCGCCTCCTCTCTGTCTCCCCTTCGAGCTCGAATTCGAGCTCTAGCATACGCCACCGTAGCCGCCGCTCCGCCGTCCGCCATTGCTGTCCGAGTACCCGCATCCGAGCTCCTCCGCTCGAACTAGTGGCACAGCCGAGCTCCTGGAGCTCCCTAGCTGCCGCCTAGCTAGCTAGTTTGCCCGCCCGCGTTGCGTTTCACCATTTCCACGAAGGCCCAAACTCCGGCGTCCGCCCGCGGTCGACGCCGTCATCGCTACCGTCCCTCCCCGGCCTCCCCGAGACCACCATTAAACGCGGCGCGCTCGCCCCGTTCGAACGCGACCGACCGCGTCCGTTTTGGTGGCCTGTGGGCGAATCCTGGTCGCCTCCCGAACTCGCCGCCGTGGTTTTGGCCACGGGCGGCTAAACGTCGGCGCCGCTGCCAGCTGGCGCCTACGTGGCACCGCCTGGGCAACTGGCCAGTGGGCCCAGTGGGTCCGTTGACCCGGTTGACCAAGTCAACCCTGCTGACTGGGCTTGACCAGTCACTGACATGCGGGCCCCGCTTAATTTGAATGATTTTATAAATAAATAAATTGCTAATTAAACTGTTAATTAAATATGTTAATTAAATTAGTCGCTGACATGTGGGTCCCGCTAGCAGATTAACTTAATTAGATAGATTAAACCATGTTTAATTAAAACGGTCACTGACCAGTGGGACCCACTGGTCAGGTTTGACCCTGGCCAGCTGGGTTTGACCGATGACGTCACCATGACGTCATGCTGATGTCACATATTACTGTTTTGAATAATTCGGATTTAATAATTAAGACATTTCCAGAAATTCAATAAAACTTTGAAAATCATATAAAATAAACCGTAACTCGGATGAAAATAATTTATATATGAAAAATGATCAGAAAAATATGATGAATCCGAATATGTGATCAACATGCTTGACCATCACTCCTAGCTAGATGAACATGGAACTTTCCCTCCCGGTTAAATATACCGATAACTGCCCGGAGCTGGGAAAATATTCCCGGATATTTTCCCGCTCCATTTAAAATACCTAGCACTACATTAGGGCACCCCTAGCTTAACCTACCGGCATGTCGTGCATCTGCGTTGCATCTATGTGCTTTATATTTACTGTTTCTTCCCCCTCTTCTCTCCGGTAGACTCCGAGACCGACGTTGCCCCTGTGATCGACTACGTCACCGACGACCCTTCTTCCTTTTCATCAAAGCTTCCAGGCAAGCAAAACCCCCTTGATCATTCCTATATCGCCCATTCTTTCTCCCCCATGCTTGCATTAGATTTTTCTACTGTATTTGATTGCTCCTATTCTGATGCACAGCCTGATTTTGTAACCTGCTGTTGATACTTTACCTGTTGTCCTATATGCTTAGTATAGGCTGGTTAGTGATCCATCAGTGGCCCCACACCCTTGTCCGTGTTGCCCTGCTCTGCTACCGGATGACTCGACCAATGTGATTGACATGCTGAGACCGACACAACACCGCACACCCCCTTAGTTGTACGACTCTGCAGAGCTACTATCGAGTGCCGAGGGTGATACCTCTTACCTCACTCCTGATGATATCTCTGTAGTGTAGCTAGTCGGTTGTGGGTTACCGAAGGTGATTCCTCTTTCACCACCTCCGATGATGCCTCTGTTGTACAACCCCTCAAGTGTGAACCCATCGAGGGTGATTCCTCCGAGTTCACCTTGACGGTTACATCGAGTGGGAATCCATCGAGGGTGATTCCTCGGATTTCCCCCTTGATGTTACGAACACACTGTTATCTTTAAATGTTACCCCCATGTACTGTTATTGCGGGACTGAAGGGACATCCGGTACCACCCCAGTAGAGGTGGACCTGAGTTCCCGACAGTCTCTTGAGAGTCGGGTTGACCTGGAGGGTACCCGCGAGATAATTACGAGGCGCGGCCGGGCAGGCAGAGACCGCCCTAGAGAGGGATGGGCCTGACCCTTGTTGCACTTCCTCGAGACGGGGCAACAGGAGTATTGATCGTCACCGCGAGCTCCTAATAATTCACTAACGGATTTGGGTATTTGATCTGAGTTGGCCACTGGCCTATACGCACTACCACCACGCGGGATAATGGTTTAATGGGGCCCTCGACGCTATATGTATCAGCCGAAAGCTCTGTCAGACGTCCAGTTTAGCATTGCGGCACGGCTAGGTCGGCGCCCCAGAGGAGGTGGCCTAGATCGCCCTGCTCGCAATGACCCGGAGTGCAAAGGGCGATGGGCCCAAGACCCATGAGCACTTAGGATGTAGACCGGCGGGGACCTCTCTGCTGAGCCTAGGTAGGACTACGTCGTGTCGATCAGCCGAGGCCGGGCATGACCGAGAAAAGTGTGTCCGGCCAGAGTTAATCGAGCGTGTTGGGTAACAGTAGTGCACCCCTGCAGGGAAGATTATCTATTCGAATAGCCGTGTCCACGGTAACAGGACGCTCAGTGTTGTATCCTGATCTACTACAACTTGAACTGAATACATGTTACTTTAATTGTAAGCTCCGGGATCGCTTTCTCGCAGGGAGTCGAGGAAGGATCTCTAGGCTTTGCTACTACATGCTTGTTACTTTATGTTATGCTACTAATCTGCACTCTCCTAATGCTACAAGACGCTGAAGATGCTAGTCTTCGATAGGCTAGGCCTTCCCCTCTATTCTGGCTTTGCTGCAGTCTATTCCACAGATACTGCCCCTTCATTTGATACCAATGCATAAGTAGACTAGATCTGAGGTAATTCTTGCGAGTACTTTGGATGAGTACTCATGGTTGCTTTGCTACCTCTTTTTCCCCTATACCCGATTGTTGCGACCAGATGACGGAGCCCCGGAGCCAGCTGATCCCGTCGACGACTGCTTCTACCTCGATGATGCCTACTTCTATGTGGAGACCGACGACCGGGAGTAGATAGGAGGCTCCCAGGCAGGAGGCCTTGCCTCTTTCGATCAGAGCCGTTGTTTGTTTTCGCCTTCTTAAGGCATATCTGTTTAACTTTGTGTTTGTACTCAGATATTGTTGTTGCTTCCGCTAACGCTTGTTCTCGAGCTTATGTATTCGAGCCCTCGAGGCCCCTGGCTTGTAATATAAAGCTTGTATTTTTTTGTGTGTCTAGAATTGTGTTGTGATATCTTCCCGTGAGTCCCTGGGCTTGATCGTGCGCATTTGCGTGTATGATTAGTGCACGGTCGGGCCGGGGGCATCACAAGGGAAGTGGAAATTGACAGCCCTGGGCGGTTGTACCGCGCATCAGCAGCGGCAGTACCGCCTACGAGCGGTAGTACCACTCCGAGGGAGCGGTAGTACCGCCCGAGGCGGCTATCAACAGCCTGACCACAACCGCGGCTAGATCCGGTACTACCGGGGGTGCCAAATTCAAATTCCCTCCAACAAAACTTCAATCCACCTATTCTAGCAGTCTTCTACGTCCTACTGAAGCCTCGATTTGACTAAAAATCAAAGAATGCAACACATATTGCCCTAGAACCTAGATTCAAAAACTAGAACCATAGGAGAGGAAAATGGGGGCAATACCGGCATCCATGGCAAGAGGAGAAGGTGGGGATCGATCCCACCGGACGGAATCGCGGAAGACGGCACGGAATCGGCGGCCCGATGGCGGCCCCCCGGTGCTTGTTCGTTGCCTGTGAGAGGAGAGGGTGTGGGAGAGAGAGACGAATGGGTATGGGGGAGTTGGAACTCCTCCTGCCCGACTCATAATCCTGTCACCCCGCCACAGAGTGGTAGTACCGCTCGGAGGAGCGGTAGTACCGCCCCGGTACTACTCCGCGGCAGGAGGCCGGGTAGTACCACTCGAGCGGTAGTACCGGGGTGCTCAGCGGTAGTACCGCTTACAAGCGGTAGTACCGCCCAGACACCGCGGTAGTACCGCGCAGACGACAGCAAGCAAGATCAAGTTAAAAAGAGTGGCTTATGCAAATTTAGAGAGGTTGAAGATGACATGGATTGGGTTGGAGACACGAAACACCAGCAAATGAGAAGAGACACTCCAAGTTCAAAAGAGAGAAAGAAGAGGAGCAAACTTGGAGTGACTCAAAGCACAAACAAAGTTCTAACGACAAAGACTCTCAAAGAGAGGGCGGTGGCCGAAGCCACCTATGTTTGAGTCAATTGGTATGGCACCGCGAAGAATTTAACCTTGGGCCCATGACCAAAACTCATCCTTGAAGCACACGAACCATCAAAAATGGCTAAAGTGAAAGACTTGATCAATTTATGCATAATGGGGGGAGGGAGAGTTCATTGAGAGAACAAGACTACCCCTATGTCCATGCCTACATCTAGAACAAATAATCATGATGAATGTGGTGGGGTGTGACGAGATTCAAGACACATTGCTCGAATCAATGATATTTAGCTCATGCCTTAACTCGCAAAATCTTGCTTCATCCAATGGCTTCGTGAAAATATCCGCTAGTTGCTCTTGAGTGCCAACATGAATAATATCAATCTCCCCACGATTGACGTGATCCCGGATGAAGTGATGGCGAATCTCAATATGCTTCGTCTTGCTATGTTGCACCGGATTGTAGGAGATCTTGATTGCACTTTCATTGTCACAGAAAAGAGGCACTTTGTCACAAGTGACACCGTAATCCTTTAAAGTTTGCCTCATCCATAGTAATTGTGCACAACAACTTGCGGCGGCTACATACTCGGCCTCGGTGGTGGAGAGAGAGACACAATTTTGCTTCTTCGAAGACCAACTCACCAAAGAGCGACCAAGGAATTGGCACCCTCCGGAAGTTGACTTCCTATCCACACGGTCTCCTGCCCAATCCGAGTCCGAATATCCCATGAGATCAAAGCTTGCTCCTTTGGGGTACCATAAGCCAAAGTTTGGGGTATGAGCCAAATATCGAAAGATTCGCTTGACCGCCACAAAGTGACTTTCCTTAGGCGCGGCTTGAAACCGTGCACACATTCCCACATTCAACATGATATCCGGCCTAGATGCACAAAGGTAAAGCAAGGATCCAATCATGGAACGGTATACCTTTTGATCCACCGCTTTACCATTGGGATCAATGTCGAGTTGGCACTTGGTAGGCATTGGAGTCTTGGCCGGTTTGACATCTTCTAGCTTGAATCTCTTGAGCATGTCTTGGGTATATTTGGCTTGGTTGATGAAGGTTCCTTCTCTTCTTTGCTTGACTTCGAACCCAAGAAAGAACTTCAACTCTCCCATCATAGACATCTCAAACTTCTCGGTCATGAGTGCGGCAAACTCATCATTGAAAGCTTTGTTAGGAGAACCAAAGATAATATCATCAACATATAGTTGGCATATGAACAAATCCCCTTTAACCCTCTTAGTAAAAAGAGTGGGATCGATTTTCCCAATTTCAAACCCACGGTCTTGCAACAACTCGGTAAGGTGCTCATACCACGCACGTGGGGCTTGTTTAAGGCCATAGAGTGCCTTATCGAGCTTGTATACATGATTGGGGAACTTGGGATCCTCGAACCCCGGGGGTTGTTTGACATATACCAACTCATTAAGAGGACCATTAAGAAATGCACTCTTCACATCCATTTGTTGCAACTTAAAATCATGATGAGATGCATATGCAAGCAACATATGAATAGATTCAAGACGAGCAACGGGAGCGAAGGTTTCACCATAGTCGATACCCTCGACTTGGGAGTAGCCTTGTGCCACCAATCTTGCCTTGTTTCGAGTGACAACACCGTTCGTATCTTGGTTGTTCTTAAAGATCCATTTGGTTCCAATGACATTATGATTCTCCGTTGGCCTTGGCACCAATGTCCACACTTTGTTGCGCTCGAAGTTGTTGAGTTCATCATGCATGGCTTCAAGCCAATTCGTGTCCTCGAGCACTTCATGTACCTTTTGGGGTTCAACACAAGAAACAAACGCGTGATGCTCACAAAAGTTTGTTAATTGTCTACGAGTGGTTGCCCCCTTTTTCAAGCGTCCATAAACATTCTCCATGACATGTTGTTAATGCTTGAGTTTAGAAGCAATCTTGGCAGCACGACGCTCCAATAGCTCCTCCGTAGTCTCTTGAGGAGGATCATCTTGAACATCTTGAGCGTCATCTTGTAGCATAACCAACAAATATGCCCTCTTGAGCTCTAGGTTCGAATTTAGACAAACGTGCACCTTTCTTGAGAATGAAACACTTACACCCGAACACCCGGAAGTACTTGAGGTTGGGCTTGTTACCGGTAAGTATCTCATATGGAGTATTTTTCAAGCCTTTGCGGAGGTAGAGCCGATCAGATGCATGACATGCGGTGTTGATGGCTTCGGCCCAAAAGTTATACGGAGACTTGAATTCCGCCATCATGGTCCTTGCCACGTCCATCAACGTCCGGTTCTTCCTCTCCGCTACACCATTTTGTTGAGGGGTATATGGTGCGGAGTATTGATGCTTGATCCCCTCATCACTAAGGAACTCATCCAAGGTGTAGTTCTTGACATCGGTGCCGTTGTCACTTCTAATCATCAATATCTTTGCCTCATGTTGACGTTGAGCTTCATTGGCAAAGTCGATGATGGTTTGTTGGGTCTCGCTCTTCTTCTTGAAGAAATATACCCAAGTGTATCTTGAATAGTCATCCACAATCACCAAGCAATACTTTCTTCCCCCAAGACTATCAAAGGATGGAGGTCCAAAGAGATCCATGTGAAGGATCTCCAAGGGTCTCTTCGAGTAGATGATAGTCGTGGGTCGGCGAGCCATCTCATGTAGCTTTCCTTCGATACAAGCACTGCAAGCACGATCTTTGGCAAAGCTCACATTTGTTAGTCCACGAACGTGATCCCCTTTGAGGAGACTTTGCAAAGATCTCATATTGACATGGGCTAGTCGGCGATGCCAAAGCCACCCCACATCAACTTTAGCCATTAGGCAAGTCGCGGTCTTAGTGGGTCTCTCCGAGAAGTTAACCACATAGAGACCGTTCTCGACATGCCCAACAAAAGCTACTTTAAGAGTCTTGCTCCACAAAAGGGCCACGGTATCAAGGTCAAATAATGTGGCAAAGCCCATAAGTGCAAGTTGACGAACGGAAAGTAAATTGTATGCAAGGGTCTCAACAAGCATGACTTTCTCAATTGATAAATCATGAGAAATCACAACCTTGCCAAGACCCAATACCTTAGATGTTGAGGCATCACCGAATTGAACATGGGTGGGCATAGATGAGCTTGGTTGCACGTCCACCACCAAATGCTTGCTCCCGGTCATATGATTTGTTGCTCCACTATCAAGCAACCATGATCCTCCACCGGAAGCAAACTCCTACAAGAGATCAATGCTTGGTTTTAGGTACCCATTCTTGAATGGGTCCTTTGATGTTAGTAACAAGGGTCTTAGGAACCCAAATAGACCATTCAATGTACTCATAATAAGAACCAACAAATTTGGCATAAACATGCCCATCACTAGCACGGCATAAAACATAAGAAGGGTTAAAGTCGCCGGCTTTGTTCGATGGAGTGGGATTGCCCTTCTTGACATTTCCACCCACCACCTTGTCCTTCTTCTCCTTATGAGCACCCTCTCCCTTCTTGACAAATACCTCTTTGAGAGGGAGAGGTTTCTTGATCTTGTTGTTCTTCTTCTTCTTTGACTTGGGCACAAACCCAAGTCCCTCCTTTGCCACAACTTCCTTTTGATTGCTCAAAAGTTCGTTGAGATTCTTCTCGCCTTGTATACAAGTCACAAGGCCTTTCTCGATTTGTTCCTTCAACTTGGCATTCTCCTCCACAAGATGAATATGCTCACAACAAGGGTTAGTATCATGAGCATTATCAATTAGCACAAAAGGAGGACATGTGGCTATTTCCTTAGTGAGCTTTGCTTGGAGTTGATCATGAGACTCCTTGAGAGTAGCATGTGCACTTTTCAAGGCCTTGTGAGCCTTGTCAAGTAGCTCAAACTCCTCTTTGAGTCTAGCATGGCCAACCCCAAGCTCAACATTCTCGGATTTAAGCACACGAGCAAGAACTTGAGCATGATCATGATCTTTCTTTAGTTGAGCAAGATCAACGTTTTGCGACTCCTCAAGAGCCGAACGAAGACCTCGCTCTTCCTCAAGAGCGATGGAAAGATCCGCAATCTCGTCGGCATAGTCACGACTATGGCCTTCCAAGTTAGTGATGTTCTCCTCGTGAGACTCAATGATATCATTGGCCTCACCAAGTTGTTCCAAGAGAGCAACAAAGTGCTTCTTGGTCTCACCTTTGAGCTTACCTAAGAACTTGTCAAACTCATTCTCATCCACCTTTACCATCTCACTATCATCCACACAATCCAACAAAGAAGGTATAGTAGTGGTAGTGGTTTTGATGTTGGAGGTTACCTTGTTGATACCTTTGGCCATGAGGCACTTGGCAATGAGGTTCTCATTGGGGCGCCGAAGAGAGACACCTTGGTTGGGGAAGAGGTGGCAATGGACACGGTTGCCGTTGCCATTCCTTCACCACTTGTATCTTCATCATCATCATCAGAGATGTACTCTTCTTGCGCCACCAAGCCCTTTTGAGGTATCTTCTTGGTGAAGTTGTTCTTGTTTGGGAAGGACTTGGCCTTGTCTTTGCGGATGAGCTTGCCACCATTGTCCTCCCTCTTCTCATACGGGCAATTCACCACAAAGTGACTCACATTGCCACAATTGTAGCAAGTCCTTACTCGTTGCTTGCCCTTTGAGTTGTTCTTGGAGAAGTTGGGCCTTGAGTTTCTCTTGTTGCCCCAAAATTGCCTTGACGCAAGAGCCATGTGCTCGTGGTAAGCATATTTGGTGTCTTCGGGGCAACTCTCTTCTTCTTCCTCTTCTTCTTCTTCCGGAATACCCTTGGCCTTCAAAGCAAGGTTGGGTGAGGCTTTCTTTGACCATTGGACACGAGCTAGAGCATTGTCGGCGGTCTTGTTCATGATGTTCATGGCAATAAACTCATCCAACACTTCACTTGAAGACAAGGTGTGGAAGTCCGGTCTTTGACGGATCACGGAGGACATTGCCTTGTTGAATGGCCTGATGGCCTTGAGAAACTTGCGCTTGATCCAATTATCATCTGTATCCTTGCTTCCATGATCTTGAAGAGCGACCGCAAGAGTTTTCAATCTTCGGTAGAGATCACGAGGATCCTCATCTTCATTCATCACAAACTCATCGGCCTCATCAAGCACCACCTCAAAGTTGGACCGTTGAATGCTTGATCTCCCCTTGTACAAAGATATAATGTGTTCCCAACAATCCTTTGCACGGGAGAAGGGGCGCAAGTGAGCTAGATCTTCGGGAGGTACTACGGATTGGAGGATGAACAATGCGGAGTGATTGTATTGATTGTCCGCCTCTTCTCTTGGAGTGAGGTTGCTTGGATCATGTGGGTAGAAGCCTTGCTCGATGATTCTCCAAAGATTTGTTGAGTTGTGGTTCAAATGAGACTTGATACGAAAAACCCAATTAGCAAAATCACCCTTCACAAGCTTAGGAGGAGGACCAAGGTTGTTAATATGTGGTGTAGGGGCCGGTCCTCCATAGACCGGGGGAGGGGGAACCGAGGCAAAGGTTCCCGTCCCATTCTTACCATGAGGGGAAGAGGTTTGAGTACCTTTAGCCGCTTCCTTGCCGGAATTGGCCTCCGACACCGATGCGGTGGGATTAACCACAAGCAAAGGATCGGGAGTAGATTTCAACCCCTCAAGAAGTTCTTTAAGCATGGACTTGACCTCGGCCGTCATAGACGTCTTAAGTGAAGCCATAGCTTCATTTAAGTCGTCTCGGGTGACCGAGTTCAAGTCCACGGCCTCGGGCACTTCCTCATCCCGATCCCCGTCGTCAACCATACTCTTCGGGTGGTGAAACCCTTAATAAAGAGACGAGGCTTTGATACCAATTGAAAGGATCGATATGGTTGACTAGAGGGGGGTGAATAGGCAACTACCAATTTTTAGTTTTTCTTAACAAATTAGGGTTAACAACAAAATAGGTTGTCTAGATGTGCAACTAGGTGAGCAACCTATATGATGCTAACAACCACAACACAAGCAAGCAAGCACAAGATACAGCACAAGTAAAGCTTGCACAAAGTAAAGGTAAGAAGTAACCACAAGTGGAGCCGGTGAAGACGAGGATGTGTTTCCGAAGTTCCTTCCCTTTGAGAGGAAGTACGTCTCCGTTGGAGCGGTGTGGAGGCACAATGCTCCCCAAGAAGCCACTAGGGCCACCATATTCTCCTCACGCCCTCACACAATGCGAGGTGCCGTGATTCCACTAGTGGTGCCCTTGAAGGCAGCGACCGAACCTTTACAAACAAGGTTGGGGCAATCTCCACAACTTAATTGGAGGCTCCCAACACCACCACGGAGCTTCACCACAATGGAATGTGGCTCCGAGGTGACCTCAACCGTCTAGGGTGCTCAAACACCCAAGAGTAAGAAGATCCGCAAGGGATTAGTGGGGGGAATCAAATTTCTCTTGGTGGAAGTGTAGATCGGGGCCTTCTCAACCAATCCCTAGAGAATCAACAAGTTTGATTGGCTAGGGAGAGAGATCGGGCGAAAATAAGCTTTTGGAGCAACAATGGAGCTTGGGGAGGAAGAGGTGGTCTTCTTGGAGAAGAAGACCCCTTTATATAGTGGGGGAACAAAACCAACCGTTACCCAGTTTTCAGCCCGCACAGAGCGGTACTACTGCTCATGGCAGCGGTACTGCCGCCCTGGCGGAAGTGCATGAAGTGCAGTGCAAAGGAGCGAGCCCTCGAGCCGGTAGTGCCGCCGGAGCGGTACTACCGCTGGGGTTGCAGCACAGGGCGCTCGGAGAGCAGAGCAGAACAGGGGAGGAGTGGGAGTGCCACACCAGCGGTACTACCGCTGCGGACAGCGGTACTACCGCCTACGCGCGGTACTGCCGCTCGCCCACTGCCGCTTTGCAACCGCTGAGAAACAGGGAGGGCTCGGAGAGCAGCGCCGCGAGCGGAAGTGGTAGCAGTGGTAGGCGCGGTACTACCGCTTACAAGCGGTACTACCGCTCCTACTGCCGCTGCTATTGCCGCTTGCCTAGCCGGGTCAAAAGGGGTCAGCGGTAGTATGCCAGTGGGACCACCACTGGACTACCGCTGAACCCGACACGAAAAATCGTGCCCTGAATCGAGGCGGTAGTACGAGCGGTACTGGGAGCGGCACTACCGCTTACAAGCGGTACTACCGCTTCCAGCCACGGTACTACCGCTGGCAGCTCTCTGAGCACTCCTAAGTAACGGAAAGCGAAACTCCAATGAAGCGGAAAGGAACGAAGGGTGCAAATGAAAGTGTGTACGTGTTGATTCCAGCCAAACCTTTCCGAAGCGGACCCCCTCTTGATAGTATGGTATTTCCTACGACTCAAGTCCACCAAAAATGAAACGAAGGAAAATAAACCGTCTTCACTCTAATACATCGAGGGGCATCAATCGTCTTGTGCCAAATGATGGAATATCTGAAATGCTCAATGCACATGATTAGTCCGCAAAAGCATTGTCATCAATAACCAAAACCACTAAGGGAGAAATATGCCCTAACATTACCCAACACGCTCGATTAACTCTGGCCGGACACACTTTCTCGGTCCATGCCCGGCCTCGGCTTATCGACACGTCGTAGCCCTACCTAGGTTCAACAGAGAGGCCAGCACGCCGGTCTACATCCTAAGTGCGAAGGGGTCTTGGGACCATCGCCCTTTGCACTCCTGAGTGTTGCGTGGGCGGCCGGGAGCAGACCTAGCCCCCTTAATACAAGCGCGGGCGTTCCCAGTCCAACCCGGCGCGCGCCGCTCAATCGCTGACATCTAAAGAACTTCGGCTGATACATACGACGCCGAGTGCCCATACTTATTCCCGCGTGGTGGTTAGTGCGAAAAGGCCAGAGGCCTACTCAGCTTACATATCCTAACCCATTAGTGCGTTGGGAGCTCGCGGAAACGAGCAGAGATCCACGATCATGTGACCCCGTCGCCCCGTCTCGTGGACTTACGGCAAGGGCTAAGAATGCCCGGCCGTGCCACGTAATCATCACACGGATACCCTCATGGTCAACCCGAATCCACATCTCTCGCGGGTACCCCTCGGGGCCGACCCGACTTTATCAGGTATCCGTAGTAAAGTCAAGGTAACCGTGTGTCCATAACATCAAGATGGGATCCGAGGAATCACCCTCGTTGGATTCCTACTCGACGTGCCCGTCAAGGTGAACCTGGAGGAATCACCCTCGATGGTATTCACACTTGCGGGGTTGCACGACAGAAGCTTCATCGGAGGTGGTGAAAGAGGAATCACCCTCGATAACCCACAACCGACTAGCTGTACTACAGAGGCGACATCAGGAGTGAGATAAGAGGTATCACCCTCGGCACTCGATGGTAGCTCTACAAAGTCGAGCAACTTAGGGGGTGTGTGGTGATGTGCTGGTCTCAGCCCATCGATCACCTCGATCGGCGCACTGGTACTAAAGCGGGGCAACTAGGACAAGCAAGAGGGGCCACAGATGGTTTACCATCCAACCTAAACTAAACATTTAGGATATCAGGTAAAGTATCAATAGCAGTTTACAAAAATAGGCTATGCATCAGAATAGGTATTTCGGAACAATAACTGTAGCAATTCTAATGCAAGCAAGAGGGAGAAGGAATAGACGATATAGGCATGTCCAAGGGGGGTTGCTTGCCTGGAAGCTCTGCGGCAAAGGAGGGGTCGTCAACGGTGTAGTCGGACTCCGAAGCTGCGTCTGTCTCGGGGTCTACCGGATAAGAAGAGGGGGGAGAAACAATAAATAAAAGCAAACACAAGCAACACAGATGCATGGCATGACGATATGCAGTGCTGGTGGTGACCTAATGCAATGTTACACGTCGCAGACGAAGAGGGAAAATATCTGGGATATTTTCCCGGCCTTTAGGCAGTTTTCGGTATACTGAACCGGAGGGGAAGGTTCCATGTTCAGATAGTTAGGAGTGATGGTCAAGCATTTTGACCACATATTCGGATGCGTCTCGTTTTTCTGATCAACTTTCATGTTGAAAACTTTTCGATCCGAGCTACGATTGAATTTCTACGAATTTTCAAAGATTTAAACATTTTTCTGAAATTCTAGAATTGTTTTAAATAATAAATTCGCATTATCCAGAACAGTGTACTGATGACGTCAGCCTGACGTCAACAAGTCAATCCCAGCTATTCCAGGTCAAACCTGAGAGCTGGGTCCCACCAGTCAGTGACTCTGGGCTAATTAGGGGTTAATTTAAACTAAACAGGGTTAATTAGGGTATGGGCCCCACATGTCAGTGTCTAAACTAATTATTTGATTAAATTTAAAACCTAATTAGCTTAATTAACCGCAGGGGCCCACACGTCAGTGGCACTGTGATGCCACGTCAGCGTGTTGACCGGTCAGCGCGGTCAACTAGGGCCCCTGGGCCCACTGGTCAGTGACCCAGGGAGCCCCACGTGGCAGCCAGCTCAGCGGCGGCCGGCGGCTTGACGCCGGCGACGCCAAACGCGGCGGAGCGTCTCGGATCTCGCCGGAAAACGGCTACAGAGCGCCGTTCGACGCGCGGTTAGGCGCGTTCGAACGTGCATTGCGCGGCGTGTCGATCTACAGCGTCGGCGCGGGCTGGGGTGGCCGGAATCGACGCTGGCGACGAGGTCGGCGGCGGAGCGGTTTCGGGCGACGACGGAAACGGCGATGCAGCGCGCAGCAACTCGATCTAAAGGGCCAAGCGTGCTCTACGTGCGCGGGTGAGGTCGATGGACACGGTCTCGTGACCGTTTGGTCACCGGAGACACGCCGGCGACGAGCTAGGCGGCGACGAGCTCGGCCATGGCGAATGCGGCGAGCTACGGGCGAGGAGAGGCAGGGGAGAGAGGGGAGAGGAAGGGGAGCTCACCGGGGAGGCGCAAGATGGCCCGGTGACGGCTTAGTAGCTGCAGAGCTCGCCGGAGCTCGCCGGAGAAGTTGCGGTGGCCGCGGAGGAGGACGAGCTCGATTCCATCGTCGTGGAGCTCCCCGGCTTGCGCGCGTGGACGGGGACGGGGTAGTCGACGACGGCGGAGGCGTGGGACAAGGCGGCGAAGCGAGGCGAGGTCGGTGGCCGCGGGATCTCGGCGGCGCGGCGACGGCGACGTACTGGAGAGGAGGAGAGGCGAGTGAGCGAGAGAAAGAGGGGGAGAGTGGCGGAGGGCGTCCAGGGGGAGGAATGGCCTCGGCCTTATCCTCTCCCGAGCCCTGCGGCGGCAGGTGGCGGCCAGCGGCCGCGCTCTAGCCACGGCGCGGGCGACACGGCGAGAGAGAGAGAGAGGAGGGAGAAAGGGGGAGTGGGCTGGGCCGAGTGCACTGTGCACTTAGGCCCAGCCGGTTAGGCCTTTTTGTTTTTCTTTTCTGTTTTTCTTTTTTACAGAAAGAGTAACAAAATAAATGAGCTGCCAAATGGTTTTGCAAAAATGTGAAACTTGTCCACAAAATGCTTTGCATTATTCTGCACCGCCACAGAAAGTTAGGGCAATTTTGGAATCCATTTGAATTTTTCAAAAATGGAAATGGCATTTAAATTGCTCTTTTTGCACTGTTTTAATGCTCTAGCCAATTTTAGGAAAATAGGTGATGTTGTTTTCCTGAACAAGAAATTGTTTTGGAATTTTTGCTACAACATGAACTATTTTCCAGCAATTTTTGAGCAACTTCAAATTTCACTTTGAATTTGAATTGAGTTCAGTGGAGGAATTTGAAATGAGATATTATTCCAAAATGATTAAACATTGCAAATCACAGAGACTTAGCATAATAATCATGGATTATTGTAGCTCATTACACAGGGGTGTTACATAGTCCACGTCCGTCTGTAGTGGCGACGCAGAGGAGGTTAGGCGGCCGCCCGACGCCCGTGGTGGGGAAGGAAATTCTCTAGGAAACTTCGGCTGCGCAGGGCCTCCCGTCGCCTACCCCGTGCGTTACTGCTTGATGTGCCTCCCTCCCTCAATTGCATCGCGCCGCGCTGCGCCGCACCGTTCCGTATACTCACCATCCTCCCGCATCTCGATTAATCCCGGCTGACTGGCAACCGAGTAACGCTTGCGCCCCTCCACTGGCTCCAACCCTTCTGATGGAGGTCAGGGTGGACAGGGAGCGGGGGACGGACTGGCGGATCCGGCGGCTTTGGCGGCTGGCGCGCCTCCGCCGGGGCAAGCTCATCCCCGACCGTGTCGCCTTCTTCTCTTGCTGACCGCCGCCGGAACAACCCGCTGCCCCTCAGCCGCCTCCTCTCTTTTTCCTTCCTCTCTATTCTCTCCTCTGACTGCCACCTCTCCCTGCAGAATTACTCGCTCCAAGCCGTCCTCGCCCGCGCTGGATCCTGCTCCAGCGACCGAGCCACGATCTGATAGGAGAGCCGATTTTATTATTATTAGGGGTAGGGGTAGGCGCACCGGCGGGGTAGGCGGCGTCGGCCGGCGGCGCGGGGCGTGGCAGGAGGTGACGGCGGGCTGGAGATCGAGATGGGATCGGGAGGCATGTCGTGCGAGTGGCTGAGTTTTTTTTTCTTTTCTGTCGCAAGTACCGGTTGGTTGACTTATTACGAGGACTACGGGTTGAATACCCAAAACCATAGGGACTTTTTTGCAAAACTTACGCGACGGTGACCCGACAGAAGCAATGCGTGATTTATTAGTAGGTAAAGATAAAGATAAAGATAAAGATAAAGAAGATGCAAAAGGTGAACTGTTGTGTGCATTTGCAGGAACCTATTGTAAAATGTAGCCGGTTTTTGTGTTTCAAATGCAACAAATAAACAGTATGATGGACTGATATTTCCTTGCATAACGATACCGAGTGTTCTCATAACAGCAACGCTTTCTTTTTATCAACAAATTTGGTCAAACTAGACAGAAGGGGGCAACTCAGTTACTACATCTCTGTAAACGCTATCAACATCGTAAGCTAGGTGGTTTATTTTTCACAAACACCATTGTCATGTTTCCAGTCTCCCCATTGTAACTACATGAAGTTTTTGTTACCACTATGGTGATATCTTCCCCATCGTCACCAGGTCAACTAGTAAGGGCACTAATGCTACTGCCAGGCACTAACATGAGAATCGATCCATTTCTGCAAACAGACACGAAACTATAATAAGTTTGCTCAAGATCGGCTAAAAGTATTAAGATATGCATAGATGTGGACCCCTACCTAGGCACGAGTACAACACTTAAGCATCTACTCCCTCCGTCCTTGAAAGAGTGTACTTCCAACTTTGTTGAAGGGTCAAACTATCTCAAAGTTTGACCGAATTTGTGCAAAAATATATCAATGTTTGTGAAATCAAATAGGTATATGATGAAAATATATTTTATCATGAATCTAATACTACTAATTTGATGGCATAAATGTTGATGTATTATTGTATAAATACGGTCAAACATAATATTTTTTTGACTTTCCAACAAAGTTGGAAGTACACTCTTTCAAGGACGGAGGGAGTACATGGTTGGAATTGGAATGTTACATATACTGGGCAACACTACCTGCGAAAATGAATGGAATGCTCTGTTCGGTAACAGGGTCGATCGAGTTCTCGAAGCTCTAGTACGTGGTCGGCGACGAATCAGGCAGAGGGAAATGGTCAATGAGGGCGACGGGTCCAATGCGGCCGCCGGCAACCACGGAGGGGAGGGCGCGGAGGAGCGGCGGCGCCCGCTGCGGCAAGGGGCTCTAGATAATATAGTTTTCAACGAAAATGAGGATTACAACTGAAGTGTGGAATCGTAACAGCTCTAGATAAGGATGGAAACAAATGCATCAATACATAGATGCACACATCAAGTCATAATAGATGCAAGATAAACACAAGTATTTAAACACAAGTTACATTGCAAGAACAAGGAAAAGATCTTCTCCACCCCCCACCCCCACCCCCGCGTCGCCAACCCTAGGCGACACGGGGGGCCATCGCGCCGCCGGCCCTAGGCCTCCTCCCCTCGTCTCCTCCCTCCTGCCGCCGCCTGAGGTCTTGCCGGCGAAGCCTGGCCTATGATGGCGGCGGCGGGGCCTTCTCCCTCGCGCGGTGGTGGCGAGATCTCCGGGCGGCGGCGACGCATGGTACGGCGAAGATTCGGCGGCAAGGAGCGGCGGGATCCCGACGGCGTGCGTGATGGCGGCGACAGCGGAGGCGCGACCTCCACCCGGCGGAGGCGCCCCTGTGGCGACGCCCGGGATCGCGGGTCTCGCCTTGCCCAGATGGGCTTGGGCGGGCCGGCGGTTCTGGTGTGCATCTACAGGCGAGCATGGTGGGCCTGGCGGCGCCGGCTGTAGGCACCGTGGTGGTGCCATGGCCGGTCAGGCAGCGGCGGCCTGGATCCCTTTCGTCCAGTCCCCGACAAAGATGGCGGCGGTCCGTGCACGAGATGCTTGAGGGAGGCTCTTCAAACAGATCTGGGTGAAAACCTGCTCTGGGCTAGCTGCCAAGGCCGGCGGTGGCGGCGCTGTCTGGGTCGTTCCCTTCTTGAAGGCATCGCCGTGGAGAAGTTCAAGGCCACTCTCTGCTACCTCCGAGGGAAATCCTAGATCAGTAGATCGGATGACGGCGGCGCTCTGGTGTCGTTTTCCTCTTGGGGGCGTCATTCTTGGAGGTGTACACGGGCCCGAGGGACCAGCGGAAGGCTTCTTTGGTGGAGCGGTGCTTCATCTTACACATTGATGGCGACGGATCTCGGCGGCGTGGCGCAGTGGAGACTCGGCGTCCGATGTGCGGAGATGGACTCGCGCAGGAGGAGGACGCTGTCTGGCGTCATGGTGGCGTCGATGGCAGAGAGGCCTGGCAAGGTCGGCGTGTTAGTATCTGCTCTGAAGATTGATCGGTGGAAGACGACGGCGACGACACATGAGAGTGCGTCGGACCGGTTTGCGTCCCAAACCCGGTATGTGGTTTGGTTGGGCCCTCCGGCTTTAGATGTTAGGCTTTGGTGCGATGTCCGTTTGGTATTAGGCTCGGACTATCGGCACCCTTTCATCAAGTGGATAGGAGTAGCGACAGATGTTGCTAAGATGGTGGCTTCAGACTACCTGATGTATTACTTTATAAGGTCTTTGTGAATAATTAATAAAATGGCTGCATGCATCGTCCAGATGCAAAGACCGAGGGTAATCCTCCATTTCAAAAAAAAAGTATTTAAACACTAACGGAAGAGTCACAAGCAGTGTAAAACGAAATTCCTCGGGAACAGTACAAGTGCAAAAAAGTAAAGCGTGAGGATTCAGAAACGTAAGGCTGATGAAGACACATGATTTGTTCAGCGAAGTTCAAGTTGCTGGCGCAAGAGGCACAAAGCTACTCAGACAAAAACCAGAAAAGAACTATAGATGCTTTTTGCCGCAAAGAAATCAAAGCCCCACGTGCAACAAGTGGCAAATACGTATGAAACCAACATTCGGTGAAAACCGGTAAAAAATACGCGAAAATGATGTTTTGAAGTTTTGAAAAAATCTCAAAAAAATATGGGATGTTAAGAGGACGTTGTTCTATTGCCATGCAAAATTTCAAGTTCAAACACATTAAGGGATGTGAGCTATGAAAAAGACAAAATCAGCATTGAATAGTGCCGAATAGTAACGTCACTATTCATTGCTGAATTTGTCTCGTCACTATTCATTGCTGAATTTGTCTTTTTCATAGCTCCCATCCCGTAATGTGTTTTTACTTAAAATTTCACATTACAATAGAACATCATACTATTTTTTTTTGCGAGATAGAACATCATACTATTAACATCCCACATTTTTTCTAATTTTTTTTTAAACTTTCAAACGCGGTTTTCATGAAGTTTTCTTTAAATGTTGGTTTCCATATGATATTCTCCCGCAAGAACCAAACTCGGTTAGAAACTTGGCTGGCATATAGGGAATACGCAGCACGCAAGTAAGATAGTACAGACCGACACCCATACCACGAGACGAGATGCCCACGTTATTAGGTGAGACTCCTTTATTTAGGAAACTAGGCCAGACACGGAGGTAGCGCTTTTCGTGCTGTTCCCACGAGCCAGCCAAAACTAGCTCCACCCGCAGAAGACGAGATCCAGATTTATCTATCTATCTTATCTTATCTTATACTACCCCTATAAAAGCACGAGAGGGGGCAGATCCAAATAACAACCGTCCATCTACTACATCCATCCAAAAGTCTAAAATATCTTCGTGATTAACGCAACAAGCCACTAATACATCACATCGAGTAATCGTGCCCACCTCTTCGTTACAAAAAACTGCTCCGCACGCCCGCACCACGACCTGCGCCCGCCCCCACGCTCCTCCACTACAACCTCCGCCCTCTCCTCCTGTGCGTCGCCCGCTCCTCCTGTGCTACCCAATGGACGGCAGCTCGGGCCACCGCCGCAACCCACCGATCGTCAACTCCGCCGCCGCTCCAATCGCCCGTCGCCGCGCGCTCAACACGGCCTCTGCCGCTGCTCCTCCGCCGCCGCTCCAATCGCCCGTTGCCGCACGCTCCACTCGGCCTCTGCCGCTGCTCCTCCGCCGCCGCCGCTCAACTCGGCGTCCGCCTCTGCTCTCCGATCCTCCACTTCGACGCCGGCCACCTAAACGGTGAGGCCCTCGCCATTAAGCCGGCCAACAAATTTCGAAATTGATGGGATTCTTTTCTTTCTGTGTAGTCAATTCGCCATATAGTTCATAGAAGATAAATTGCTGCTTGTGATTCTCTTCTCTCTGTATCTCATGAGGCCCAGTATATGTTCCTTCCACACAAGAGAAATTGATGACATGATTATAAGGAATTCCCAGTATATGTTCTTTCCACAGAAGAGAAATTGATGACATGATGATAAGAATTTTTCACTCTTTAAGCTTGAACCAACGTTGCTTCATGTTGTGCTAGCAGCCTAACTTTGCCTATATGTCTAAATTTGAATAGATTACAAGGCTTTCCTTTTCTGGAACCAACCATTCTTGCATGTGCAATGTCTCATTCTTTATATATTCTTTCGATTTAATCGGCAAGGAAAAGGTAAGTTGGCTTAAATTTTCAGATTCAGACTCTATATATGCATGCCTTAGCCATCAGATTCGCATTGGGTCGCTTCTTGTTTTTGTTCAGACTTCAGACCATAGAATATTTTCTTTTTTGTGATTTTAACTTCTGTTAAATTTGGGTCGCTAGAGAGCTAGCCGAACTAGCTTATATTAGGCTACATGTGCATTGCACAATTCTGATACTTATGCATCAGAGATCGGTTGATTTGATACCTATGCACACATGACAAATCTCATTAATGCAATGAGGCAAAGCTAATATAATCTACTTCTACATTTTTTGTTTCATGACATGACTACACAATGAAATAAAAGATAGTGTGTGTACAAAAACTATCATAATGTGAACGTGTCCGTACCATTAGGAAAGTCAATTTAGTATCTGGTATATGAGGCCCAGTAGAAGACAATTTTGTACTTGGTATATGAGGCCCAGTATATGATCCTTCCACACAAGAGAATTGATGCTTGTGATTCTTTTCTTTCTGTATCGTCATACAGTTCATGGCCGAGAGTGGTTGTTTTAGTGCATGATGTTCTGCATACACCCCAATGCAAAAATAGCATTGTTGTGGGATAATAGCCATGGAACTAGCGGTAAAAGGTGAATTATCATTATCCACCGCAATGCCAAACGCAGCATTAAAAGGTTCAGAACAGATAGTTTCATATGTTCTTTTTTTGCCTTCTCCCTAACAACAGATAGTTTATTTCTACAGGTTCGGAACATTGGCAGGCATCAGCATTTGCTACAGCGAAGGTCCTTTTTGTCACCTTTTAGATGTACTTTTTATAGGCAAAAACCTTACTTGTCATACCTTCATTTAAGATCCCTATGTAGTTTCTCCAACATTTAAGAATTCAGTTCACATCCCTTTGTATTAAATTTATCAAGTGGTGTAGCATCATTATGTGCTTGTACTGACTTAAGATCCCTATGTAGCTTCTCAATATTATATTTTGATGTTTGATGATTTTGACGACCCGAGCAAAGAGTCTGTGAATTAGTACTTTAGCAAATGAGTTGTAAATGATGAGTCTTACAATATAGGACCCAGCTTTGGGGCCGTTCTCACCTGAGAGCGCCAGGCCAAGGCCGGTTTGCTCCTTACCCGGTATCATTGGAGCTGTTGTAAAGGCCATAGTCATTGTTGTTGTCGTCGTTCTTGTTCTGGACACAAGAGGTGTTCGCATTGCAGTAGCTCCTCTCGGTCAGATGGGTCGATGCCATGAGTGTCAACCAGTGCAGCAGAAGCAAAAGACAGAGAGACAAGTAAACATAAAGCCTGACCGGAACTTCAGTTGAGCTGCTTGTGGCTGATGGAACACTATAATTCTTGAGAAACAACAGCCTTAGCTTAGAGAAATTCACCTAACCTGTTTAGAAAGCCTGAATGGTAGTTGAATAATGTAAGCTTGTAGTGCATCAGAGTTGAGTGATTCGACTAACATTTTTTAATTTGGTGAATTGTAGATTGCAAAGGCAAAGGCGAGGAGTGGAGAGCCTTGGGCGATGCTGTAAGTATTTCTGAAATACTATACTATCAAACAAGTAGCTAGCTGAGCCGTTAGCAATCTCACTCTTTTTCGGTCTGGGCATCTTCTTGTTTGAATTAAATTGCAGGGGCGAGCTCCATTCTTCGCTGAGTATGGTAGGTCCGCCAAAACAGTACCAGTGTTGCTTCTATGCGTTGATTACCATATGATAGTTACATTGCTCTAATGCCAGCCGGTGTTCTATAGCTATATATACATCATGTCTGTGCTAAACCAGTGGAAATTTACTTCCTCCATTCACAAATATAAGATGTTCTACCTTTTTTTTCCTGATTCGGATGTATATAGACGCATTTTAGTGTGTTTGTTTACTAATTTTAGTCTGTATGTAGTCCATATTGAGATATCCAAAATATCTTATACTCCCTCCATAAAGAAATATAAGAGCGTTTAGATCACTACAGTGATCTAAACGCTCTTATATTTCCTAGATCACTACAGTGATCTAAACGCTCTTATATTTCCTTATGGAGGGAGTATTTGCGAACAGAAGGAGTAGGTTCTAAAAGAAAATTTTGGTTTTCATATGTGAAAATTGTGTGCATTGATTCTGGAGTGGAGGTGATATTTTTATGGCTACAGAGAGGTTCCCAGCATTGATATACTGCTTGAAGAAGATAATGGAGGTAACCCGATGTGAGAAAACACTATACCTATTGTGCTTCGCTTGCCCTTCCGTTAGCAAGATCTGTTTCAGCAGCCACCTCCCAGCTGCAGTTCAACCTCTCAGGATTCAAAGACTACAAGGATTGGTTACAAGAGTGTCTTTTCCTTCCTTTGATCTTGTTAATATCTTGTATAGGTCTGCTCAATGTTGTGCTTGAAATATGGCATTCGATTGAGCTCTTGTGTGAGACTTATGGATTCTGAGCCTTTTGCTTTGTAATGTGTGATAATGATGTGTGAGACTTTTTATAGATTGTGAGACCAAAGTTATGTGTGACAATTCTGTAATGTGAAACCTAACTAAGTCCTGTCAAATTTTTTGGTTTTTGAACATATAGAATACCCATGGTAACCTAACAATGCCTTAATGATGCCATTTTTTGACTAATATACTACTGATAATTTTGGCTAAGTTTCAGACATTTTTGGCAAATAGATTTAAAAATACCATTAAGTTTATTTTTTAGCCCCTTTTTTGTCAAATTTTTACCAAAAATGGAATTATTCAGAACAATTTGAAAAAAGTCTGTAAAATCAAAAGTAGTATAATTATCATTCTAGGTAAGTTTCATACATTCTTGCCAAAAGGATTCACCCTCAATTTTCATTTTCAGCTCCATTTTGACCAAAAGATTAAAGTGTCCACAAATATTTGATTTTTTCTTTGTAAGATCAATACAAATGTACTTATCAATATGTGACAGTTTCAGGCATTTTTTCCTCACAGATTTAAAAATGACTTGCATTTTCAGCCTTGTTTTTGCCAATATTTGACCCAAAAATGGATGTTGTCCAGAAAAAATTGAAAAAAGGTCTCTAAAATCAAAATATCTTTTATTGTATGTTAATTCTCACATCTATTTGTAATATTAGTTGTGGCGTGCATTTGCACGTGCACACTTACTAGTAAAAGAAATTAGAGGGAATCCAACCATAAAATATCTGGTTGAAATAACAAACCGATGCACGATAGCCATCGGAGATGACCACACGGGGGTACATGTTGAACAGATGACACTGACTCAACCATTGTAGAAGACATTCAATTGCGAAGCTTGAAGACCAACTAAATTAAAGACCACAGTTATTGAGCAGCACTGTAATCCCACGAGAGGAACATGCCTGAGTCAGTGGTCACCCAGAAACAGCACATGATCGATATTCATGCGTTCGTGAATCGTGATACCCATGTGGACCACATACGAAAGCGATATTCGGTGTAAATTCCTTGCCTCCCCATTGTCTTTCTCAATGGGGTAAAGTAGCCAGCCCTGCATTCAGTAGACCGTGGCGACACGCAGCGAATCCACCGAACAAGGATGGAAGAGGATTACAGCCCAGCACTGACAGACACTAGGCGTCTCAAACCCACCAAGGGAAGGGACACGCAGATGCACACGCGTGCCAGCCAAAAAAATACCGAAGAAGACGGAGCCGCCGCCGCACCGAGATTGCTGCTCTTCCGCCGTGACGACAGCCACTGGAGATGAAGCAAAGGGCCAGCGCAACTCTCAGTCTCCGGTCTTCCTATCTTGTCCAGATCAGGCCAGTGGTTTTCTGGGTCAGAAAAAGTTACTACTCAAGATCACAAACTGAAAGCAGTATACGTAGCTTCCTAGACGAGCAGACGCACAGCAGTGCAAAGCCTGCCGGGCTCATCACCTCCGGTGGTCATAAACAAATGGATAGTAGCTCAGTACACAATAACTGGTCACGAGATGGACAGGAACCCCACTAAAAGAGCCCCGCAAAGGCTGCATAAGGAGCCTACTCCCCTGTCTGTCTGTCATCACCTCCAACAGCCAGAAAAGATGCCTAGCCTCTTCTTCTACCCAGCCCTTCTTCTCTCCTTGCTCTCCACTCTGCCCTGCTCCTGTGCGTCCCCATGGCAGAGCACAGTAAGCACGGGCACATCTCTGCAAGTAGATCGTGAGAAAGTCCTGCTCGTCTCACCAGACACAACCTTCTCCTGCGGCTTCTACCCGTCCGGGAACGGCACCAACGCCTTCTACTTCTCCATCTGGTTCACGCATGCCACCGACAAGACCGTCGTCTGGACGGCAAATCCTCGCTTCCCGGTGAACGGCCAGGGCTCCAGGATATCCCTGAACCGTGAGGGCAACCTGGTCCTCACCGATGTCAATGGCTCCACGGCATGGGAGAGCAAGACAGGCTGGGGCAAGCACACAACAGTGGCTCTCCTCGACACCGGGAACCTCGTGATCAACGACTCGGCTGGTAAGACCGTATGGCAGAGCTTCGATTTGCCCACCAACACCTTGCTCCCGACGCAGCATCTGACGAGAGCAAACAGGTTGGTCTCCCAGTCCGATAGCTATCATGTCCTCTATTTCGACAACGACAACGTCCTACGCCTCCTGTACAATGGGCCGGACATCACAAGCATATACTGGCCAAGCCCTGATTACAATGCACTTGAGAACGGCCGGACTAGGTTCAACAGCAGCAAGATAGCGGTCCTGGACCGTGAGGGCAAGTTCTTGTCGAGCGATGGGTTCAAGATGATAGCCTCGGATTCGGGTTTGGGGATCCAGAGAAGGATCACCATCGACTACGATGGGAACTTCAGAATGTACAGTTTGAATGCATCAAGTGGCAACTGGAGTATCACAGGGCAGGGTGTGCAGCAGATGTGTTATGTGCATGGATTGTGTGGAAAGAATGGAATTTGTGAGTACTCACCAGCAGGCCGTCCCAGATGCACTTGTCCTCCAGGATATAAGATGGCTGATCCGGAGAACTGGGACAGAGGCTGCAAGCCAACATTCAACATCGAATGCGGGCAACCACAGGAGGATTTTCAATTCATCAAGGTTCCTCATGGTGACTTTTATGGCTTTGATCTCACTTCCAACAAGTCAATCTCCCTCGAAGAATGCAAGCAGATTTGCCTGGAGAGCTGCATGTGCATATCTTTCACATACAAAGCTGGAGAGGGTTTATGTTACACTAAAAATGTGCTCTACAACGGCCAGGTCTATCCATACTTCCTGGGAGACAACTACTTCAAACTTCCTAAGAGTGTCAGTTCAACATCTCCAGCCGCCAATCATCCTGGTATTACCTGCAGTCCGGAGAGATCCAAGGTTATGCTAGTGTCTGCAGATGCATACAGCAAAAACTCTGACCACATAAGCTGGGCATACTTCTACATCTTTGCTGCTATATTAGGGGCAGTTGAATTGCTTTTTATCATGACAGGATGGTACGTCCTTTTCAAAATGCACAACATACCCAAGTCCATGGAGGAAGGTTACAAGATGATAACAAGCCAGTTCAGGAGGTTTACGTACCGTGAGTTGGTTGAAGCAACAGGGAAGTTCAAAGAAGAGCTAGGGAGGGGTGGCAATGGAGTAGTTTACAGAGGAATACTCGGAGACAAGAAGGTTGTGGCAGTAAAGAAGCTTACAGATGTTAGAAAAGGTGAAGAGGAATTTTGGGCAGAAGTAACTCTCATTGGGAGGATCAACCACATGAATTTGGTACGAATGTATGGGTTTTGCTCAGAAGGCCAACACAGGTTATTAGTCTACGAGTTTGTGGAGAATGAGTCATTGGACAGATACCTTTTTGATGGCAGAGGCACTGAAAGACTGTTCTCATGGGGTCAACGGTTCAAGATTGCCCTGGGGACAGCAAGAGGCCTTGCTTACCTGCATCACGAATGTCTCGAATGGATTGTCCATTGTGATGTAAAGCCAGAAAACATACTGCTGACACGAGAATTCGAAGCCAAGATAGCAGACTTTGGACTGTCCAAGCTCTCTGAGCGAGATAGTTCTAGCTTAAATTTTACTCAGATGAGAGGCACAACGGGCTATATGGCACCCGAATGGGTGATGAATTTGCCAATCGATGCAAAGGTAGATGTTTACAGCTTCGGAGTTGTGCTTCTAGAGATTGTCACTGGGAGTAGGGTTTCCAGCGGAGTGACAGCAGACGAAGATGAGATGGACTTGATGCAAATTCCCAGTGGGGCAACGGAAGGCAGAGAAGAGATGGGGTTCATGCAATTTGTTCAGGCGGTGAAACAGATGCTCGCTAATGGGGCTGACCTGGATATAGTGGATGCTAGACTGAAAGGGCATTTCAATCACGAGCAAGCAACAGTTATGGTGAAGATAGCTATTTCATGCCTTGATGAAAGAAGCAAGAGGCCAACAATGGATCAAATTGCCAGAAATCTCATGGAATGCGACGATGAAGATTATCATCCTGCATACTTTTGATGGCATTTTACCAGAAGCATGAAAGCAAGCTGAATAAGGCATCAGAAGAGAAACAAAAAAAAAAACACAACTATGCCCTTTTCTATGCTGTGTTTACCTTATGACATGAATTGGGAAGATTAGATCCATTCTCCAGATTTTCTGCCTTGCCTTATTCAAATTGTGATTGGTGTCCTCACAGGCTGCAAGGCTGGTAGGGGGGGTTAGGTGCAGCGCAGTATTTTCTTTTATTTTTGTATATGACATTTTTCACTCGTCATGTTATAACTGTTTTGATAATAGGTTGGTTCAAATTAGATCAGTGAGTTTGATAATGCATTGCGTTATTCAAATTGTGTCTTGTATAAATTATTTATAATGTTAAAAGAATTAGAGGTCGGTTCAATGAGTTCGGCGAGTAGTTTCTAGATGTGGATCTGCACTAGAGCAGCGCATTGTGTTCTTCCATACCGATTGCTTTTACTTTACAGCTTCATAAGCCATTAGCCAGGGAACATGATGTAAAGTCTCAGGCACTAAGCCAAGATTAGCAGTACCAAACTTTGTTTTGTTATACTGTCTAGCACTAGTGGGCCGCCAGGTTTATACAAACTGACTTACCCCCTGTACCGACCCTGCACTCTATATATAACACTATGCAGTATAGGCTGTTGTAATTTTACGGCACATAATAAACCATGTCGGTACTATGCAGTATAGGCTACCAGAGATGGGGGAAGGGATGTCATGAACTATGTGTGAGAATGTTGTAATATGGTAATGTCATAATAAACCATGTTCTTGAATTATGTGCCATTTTCGGATATTTTGGTATTTCGAACATATGAAGCGCCCATGATGGCCTAAATGCTTCCAAAAAAAGTTTGACCAAAAAATGAAAGTGGCCAGAAATTATTGAAAAAATTCTCAAAAATGAGCAATACTCTTATATTCAATCTGGGAAAATTTCAAGAACTTTTGCCGAACAGAAAAAAAAAACTAGAAGCAAGATTCAAATTCAGGAGCATTTTGGGTAAAAATTTGGCCAAAAAAAATATTCCAGAAAAATTCTCATAAATCCAAAGTACCCTTATATTCAATCTGGGAAAGTTTCAAGAAGTTTTGCCGAACAAAAAAAAAACTAGAAGCAAAATCCAAATTCAGGAGCATTTTGGGTCAAAATTTGGCCAAAAAAGTTACCAGAAAAATTCTCAAAAATCCACACTACCCTTATATTCAATCTGGGAAAGTTTCAAGAAGTTTTGCCGAACAGGAAAAAAAAACTAGAAGCAAAATTCAAATTCAGGAGCATGAGTGACGTGGCAGCTGACTGGACGCTAACTAGGCTGTTGACCAGTCAAAAACAGTTAAAAGCCAGTCAATGGTTGTTTCTTTTCCGGTTTTGGAAGTTCGAGGTTGTAAAATAGACGGTTTCATAGTTCAGGGTTGTATATTAGAACTTTTTTTCGAAATGGCAGGATTCCTGCATTCATTAAGAAGAAAAGAGTTGCTCAGTTAATTAGGGAAAACCGAACGAAAACCAGATTGCAAGGTTAATTATAGAGAACCGGGCAAAAATCATCAACCACTCCAAAGAGGGCATCAGCGAGACAGCACGCAGGCGCCATCGTCATCACTCCTCCCCTAGAGGCGTCATCGCCATCCCTAAACTCTGAGCAAGCGACTCTGACTTCGCCGTAGGCGATCGTTGACTCAACTGAGACCGTAACGGGCGCGTGAAGCTGTATGAAGATCTGCGCCAAAACTCAGCCACCTGCGTCCAGACAGCGCAACTCCGACTCTGATGGAGAACTGTGAAGGACAAAACCAAGCACGGCTCGCGCCACGGAAGATCGCCGAACAGGCCACCTGCAGCCATTCATCGTACACCACAGGGCCCCGCCGCCGCAACTTCGACTCCACAGCAACAAACAAACCGAGGCAATACCTCGGACACGCCAAAGAAGAGTCGACTACCGCGTCGCCGACATCGCTCCCACCATCATCGTTACCACAAAAGTCTGGATGCCATGACCCCCGCAAAACCACCGGTCCCGCTTGGTAATGTCGAGCTCCGAGACGAAGCCGTCAAGAGGGAAAACGACATACCAAAGCGCCGCCATCGTCCGATCACAAGATCAAAGGTTTCCCCTAGAGAGGCCGCGATGGCCGGATCCGTGCGGGAGGGGTGCGGCAGCAAAGCAACGATGCCTCCAGTAAGGTCAACAACGGCCGTAGCCGCCGCCATCGCTGGTCACGGCACAAGGCCGAGACAGGGTCTTCACCCAAGCTCCCACACCACCTCAGCCACACATCATCCCGCATCGGCGCCAGCAAGCCCACCAACCGCCACCACCAACGAAGCTGCCCGTCGACAAAGAGGCACCAAGACCGCCGCAGCCAACCACACCTCGCGGAGAACACCAACGGTCAACCTCCAACACGAGGGCCAACCAACCACTGCTGCCACCACCACCAAACATGCCACATCGTAGCCGACGCAGCACCCGCACCTTACAGAGGCCACCACCGGAGGGCCGGCCACGCAGGCCAGCAGGTGCGTCGACGACCGACCGGAGCAGGACCACCGGACGCAGCACGAGCCACCGTGCCGTACCGAGCACCATGCCGGCAAGGCACGAAGGAGCACCGCCTGAGGCCACGGACCACCACGGTTCCTGGCCGTAGTCCACGCGCGCCCGCCGGTGACGTCAGAACAGCTATCACCTCGCGACGGAGCTACCTCCCTGCACCACCCCGGGCCTCCGAGCCGCGCCTCCCGAGCTTCGCTGCGGCAGCTCCAAATCCCAGATTCGCGCTGCCCGGAAGCCCATCGCGCCAACGCCCCGCCCAGCACGCGCACACCGCGCCACCCCGCACGGCCACACCAGGCCGCCCCTTGAATGCGTCCGAGCCCCTCACACGCTGCAGCAGCAGAAACCACCATGCCGCGCACCTCCAAGATCCAGATCCGCGCAGCTCATAGTCCCCTCGCGCCCAGCGCGCGCCCGTAGAGCCACCCTGCAAGGCCACGCCTTGCCGCCCGACGCGGCCACCTCGTGTCACCTCGCTCTCCCCCAGCACCGGATCCCGCGAACCCAAAGCCGTCGCTGGGAATCAAGGCCGCTGGTCCTCGAAATCGCCAGATCCGCGGCCACCCCGATGCAAC
The DNA here is from genome assembly GCA_039707655.1 of Elymus sibiricus. Classification (NCBI taxonomy): domain Eukaryota; kingdom Viridiplantae; phylum Streptophyta; class Magnoliopsida; order Poales; family Poaceae; genus Elymus; species Elymus sibiricus. The sequence continues at coordinate 259,141,835 of CM077668.1, read as the reverse complement.
CACGCTGCGCCACCCTGCGCGCGCCTGAACGTGATCACCCTAGCTAGTGCGCGCACCGGCGCGAGAGCAGCACCGGGGATCCCATCGAGACGAGCAGCCCGCACTGCCGGAGCTCAGATGGGAAGAGGAAACTTAGGAAAGTGCCCCGCCGCCGCACGAGCTTTGCCCGGCACCGACGGCGGCGAGGGGAGCAGGGGGCGGTGGGGCTGCGTTGGTGGCGGCTAGGGTTCGCCCCCTGGCCGCCCGCAGGAGCGACCTGAGGAGCGCGTATGACATGAGGTTAGACCTTGTTTTCGATGTCGTAATATGGACTTCTCTATAAACCATCTAGCCACATACTTGTGTACGTGAGGAAGACAGATTTCCAAAATTTGATATCAAAGCCTGGGGTCATAGTACAACTTAAGGTGGAGAGCAGACTTGAGCCTGCCGCTGCGCAAGGCGCAAGTGGCCAACTGCTCCTCATGGAGGAGCAATGACAGGCACGGATGAAGGACCACTAGGTGGGCGAATCCTCATCCAGAGGCCCGCAGTAGCCGGCGTCACCCGCGCGCACTACGGAAGATGACCAGCGGTGGTAACCACCACAGGGAAGCGTCAGGCAATGCTACACAGGGCAGCTACTACAACGCCCCCAGGGTGTCATGGGAACCATGCGCTTTGGCGATGGGTCGCTAGTCGACACCAATGGCCAAGCACGGTCGTCTTCACCAGTCGTGAGTCTACTTCACTCTGCGGCTGAAGAAGAACAATAACTTGAGCGTGGGACAACTGAGCAAGAAAGGCCTGAAAGTAGCAACCAAGAGGGTTGATGCACACTTGGGATAGCCAGGAGAAGCTTCTATGTCAAGGTCCAACGAGTGTGCAATGCCATACCGCCTCTCTACACTACTTGGCGGTGGCACGAACGGTACGGCCACATCAGCCAGGAGAAGCTTCTATGTCAAGGTCGAACTTCCAACAGGATGACACTGCTTGCCAGTGGCACGAACGGTACGGCCACATCAGCTTCGATTCACTCTGGCGGATGGCACATCAATAGATGGTTTGAGGCCTGCCACCTCTGCGACACCTGCATCCTCACCAAGCAGCCGCGTTCGTCTTTCCTGGCGAAGGTAAAGTTCAGAGCAGAGTGTGAGCGTGCTCTGTATTTGGTCTATGGCGACCTCTCTGGCCGAGTCCACCAACAGGTCCCGACAGCAAGCGTTTCTTCCTTGTCTACGACTACAAGCGCTTCAGTGTCTATTGTTATTGGCGGCAAAAAGAGCAAAGCACCGACGGCTGTAGAACTCAGAAAGTAGCAGCAAGTTCCGAGAGCTACTAACCGACTAGGGCGGTGAGTTCATGTCGGTCGAATTCAGCGAATATTGCGCAGATCAAGGTGTGTAGAGGCATCACTCTGCGTCATACTCACCGCAGCAAAACGACGTCGTTGAGCAGCGGCGGAATCAAACCATCGTGGCGACAGCATGCAGCCTACTCAAGCAAAGCAGCATGCCTACGAAGTTTTGGGGCGAGGCGGTCTCTACGGCCGTCTTTCTCCTGAACTATGCGCTGACAAAAGCCCTCGAAGAAAAGACGCCGTCCGAAGTTTGGCATGGCAGCCAGGAAGCCGGTGGTGAGCTTTCTTTGCACATTCAGTTGCCTGGCTTTCATGAAGAAAGTGAAGCCATTCCAAGGCAAGCTCGAAGACTGTGGCAAACCCATTGTCTTCATTGGCTACAAATCAGGCTCGAAGACGTACAAGATGTTTGATCTTGTGTCACAACGTGTGCACGTTGCACTCACTGGCACACCGGCAAGTTCAGCTGAGATCTCAACACAGGTGTTGAGCACACCTGAACCAGCAATGATGGGAGAAGGGGGTGCAGAGCACAGCAGCGGGCAGACACCGGATTACCTCGCAGCAGTCGCTCGTTTCCATGCCTTCTCCGGGCACTGGTGTCGATTTGTCCTTCTTGAAGTACACTGAGATTCACATAGGTTGGCTTTTAAAAGAACACTGAGCTACATGTTGTTGTGGTAGTCTTGCTTCAAGGTTACCCCCTCTTCTTCACCGTTAAACAACTTCTCTGATGAATCTTCTTCATTGGCAGCAGAGGAACACCCATTTCTTATCATCTCAACCAGCTAACTGAATCTCCGGTTAAGATTGCACATACGCTTGGATATTTTGTTCTTCAGCATCCATCCTCTTCCCCTATTCTTCCATGTTCTGCTGCCGCTCACTCTCAAAGAGGACACCAAGAACTGGAATGGATTAACAGGACTGCAATACCACCTAAAACAGCACAAGGTTGTGGAGGAGAAACTCCACCTTGCTGCTACAAAGTGTACAACACACGTGTTGAAGGAACTACTTCAACGTGTTGCCCTAGATACCGTTCTAGAGGCGAAGATAACACATATGGCAGCAGGAGTTCAATCCAAAACTCGTGGAACACAAGATCTAGTCCAAAATCTTAGATAAGAACACCAAGTTCTGTTCAGAATTGTGGGTACATAGTCTCCACTACTAAAATCACAGGGCTTTGTGAAACCTTCACATCTCAACTTAGCTAGAAAAGCTAAAAAAAATTACTTAAAGGTTCCAGCTTATCCAGAATGGAATGCAAGTATGTAGAAGAAGTCAAAATGGGTTTGCCTACTGATATTTTTTCTTTATTGTCCCTCGTCAATCTATTTCGTTTGACCATGTGTATCGAAAAAATTACTTAAAGGTTCCAGCTTATCCAGAATGGAATACAAGTATGTAGAAGAAGTCGAAATGGGTTTGCCTACTGATATTTTCTTCTTTATTGTCCCTTGTCAATCTATTTCGTTTGATCATGTGTATCGACGACCATTACAGTGCAGCTCGCGCAGCTCCAGACCATTGAGCGCGGTAGGAGCGATCCATGACATGGCAGGGGACATTGGCGTTGTTTTTATCTTGGGCCCGATAAATCATGTTAAAGTCCCCTGGTACCTGCAAGCTACCTCCTTGCAGTGCAGTAAATTGTGCCTTCTATCATTTGATTACTTCTACATTCATCCAATGTTCCTTTTGTGTGTTACTCTAGTTCAAAGAGCATTAAAATTTTAAATTTTCTTTAGGATACAATTGCAGTTGAGTTGCACAGGAAAGTTTCTCTAACTCGGAAGTAAAACTATTAGTTCTTGCTTCCAAATTCAAACAGAATAACACAATGTTTCCTAGTTGTTATGATAACTTGCTAAGATTTTGTAAACCCATGTCGATTTAGTGCAGTTACTCGTCTAGCAAAGTGCATCTCACACAAGATTTGGAGAACAGCAACACTTCCGAAATATGAAACACGATCTGGATTTGGTGCAGTTACTATTCTAGCAAAGTGTTGCGTATAAAGGCTATATACCTTTATCTGCAACAAATTTACAGAAACATCCCATAGCTATCGCCGTTTTGTCTTGCAAATAGAATGGCTTGTTCAACAAAGGTACAGTAAAAACACCACAGTATTAACTACAAAAATTTTAAATAGCCATTTCTTGTATGTCTTATTTTGAAACTTATCACAAGATTGCAAAAGTAAGAACCTAATACAAAAACTACTGAGATGATAAGCCAAAAGTCCAAAACTTACTTGAATTTAAGGCACTCTTCTCATGGCAATAGCGATTCTCCTTCAACTTAATTTGCTGGCCTGTTAGATAAATCACATATTTCTCCTAGCATGATAGATATGCAACCATACTGTTCCAACCTTATGTGGCTAGAAAAAGTTGCACATATCTGCCAAAGGCTAGAAAAATGAAACATTATTAAGCATGTCATAAGAAATCTGCACCTTCCATTGTGTGGTGCAATGTTCTCAGTTTTCACATGTCATTTCCCTTCTCTCTTTGAAAATAAAATACACATTTTCCTAACCATATCTATAATGCCAAATAGGCATCACTTAAGCTGAATCCCTATGCTGCAGTATGAGTAGTTTTCTTAATCAACCCAAATGAGAAAGACATTCTGCTGGTAGAGAAGCTGGAAAGGACCTTAAGCTTTATTTATTTATTTTTGAAAAAACACAGGAAGACCTGCATGTCTTTTCATTAATTAGAAGCAAACAGTTATACTGATGATCCACCATAAGGCACAACACCCTTCCACAATCTTTTATTTTTTGGGGGAACCTTGAGAATGTAGTCAGAAGCATTAGTTTGTTTTGCAATAAGGTCTAAAGGTTGTGCTCCCTTCAATAGCCTCATGCCCCACGGACACATGGTGAAGGGCCCCACCCCAGTTGAATTCAGGAGGGGGCGGGGGGAGGATTAGCTTGGAAAGTTAAGTAAAACGTTTGTAGATTTTTGTAGGTCTAGCATTATTGGAGGAGCATTATAGACAACTGTAGATTGTGGTAATACAGATAGTATGAAAATGTTGTGGACATCAGAACGTTTGCCTCAAAGCAGCATCACATGTATTGGCCGGCCGGCCAGCAAGGTGTACAATTGGTACGTGAGTTCTGCACAGGTAAGAGACGTCCAATGATATTCGAGCAAGGAGTTGGCTAGGGAAGAGTTCAGGAAGGAGGACTTGAACTAGGAAAGATGAGTTAGAGATAGAATTAGGAATGCTTAATTCAGGACAGTAAGGATTAGGAAAGTATGGATTCAGATACTCATATTAGAGGGTTTCCTAGTTAGAGTACAACACCTTGGGTGTCAAGTTATTAGGAAATATTATGTACGTGCAGGTCATGTAAGGTTTGGGAATCAAGCAAGAACAATAAATCTAATCTACAGTTATTCTCTCATCCCAATCTATGTCTACCCAGTCCGTCGCAGTCATGCCATCTGGCAATCTTCAGCATGGTAGTTATCCAGTTGTGAATCAATGTTCCCAACAGAAAAGTAGTCAGTAGTCTTACTGACATATGCCCAGGCAAGTTCACTATCAAACCCAGTCATATAACCAGGAGGCATGCATGCATCACGGAGAAAAGGAAAACAGCAGCCTGCTATAAGTTATAATCATGATTAAAAAACCAAGAAACAATGTAGTTAGTAGTTACAGCCTTCCCTGGTTATCCCAGTCAGAGTCTATCTCTAGTACATCGGCCACTGTTAATGTATATTTCATTCAAATCCAAATTCCAGTTTATTTTCAAAGGAACCATATGCAAACCAGTTTGGCCACTAGCTGGATAATATCTGGCTCTTTTATGTCTCCAGACCCAAAATATGACTACACATTGCTAGCAATCCTGACCAGTATTTGCACAAGTACTAATTCACCGTCTGAAATCAGTCCACTAACAAAATTATGAAGTGATCCTAATAGCATAGGCAAGTTATATCCTACCTCCCAAGTCGCAACTACCCCTAGTCCAACAAAATATACCCAGTGGAACCTTCTTAGCTTCAAAAGAGATAAGCCATGGCCAAGTATAACTCCTAACACAATCAATGTACTGCTGCTGTGGCAGTATTCAGAGACTTGACATGATGTGTGACCTAACCATTGCATATAAACATTACCCATGGGGTTCTAACCCATCAGTCATAGTTTGCATCAAACATCTGATAAGAGTTTCTTACTGACAGCTAAGGTTCACTGCTTTCTCTATATTGTTAAATATAGTGTTATAGTCATCACCAATCAACAGATAATGTTAGTCATTATTTCTGTTGCCAAACATTAACTCCGCTGAAATAACTAAAAACAGCACTCTTAATTTCACTCATGTCAGAATAACAGCAGACTCATAATTATACAGAACTATCATGCTGAAAGCTATTTGCTCATTACAAAGCATACCAGCGAGTCAGTGAACAGTCTGAATGTAACACCCAAACCTGCTAATATTTGTCAACCTTGTTTCAACTTGATGGCTTAATTGAGTTGTAATACATAATACAATGAGATTTGAGAAGGCATCATCATTCAGCTAGTTCTACAGATTCCAGCATCAGTAACAGCAGTCCTTGTCTACAACAGAGCCACTTAATTAACAGAAGATCAATTGCTCCACTTCTCTTCAACCAATCCATATCTCACAACGACTACGCAAGCCCGCATTCCACTGCCAACCATAACCAATAAAGGAGATTTATTTGCAGAAGGCTAGCGTGAAGTTGCATCAAGGATGAGAAACAGAAGACTTGCTAATCTTGAGGTATGTACAGAACTGGAAGTGGGTCAGCTCAGAGCAAAAATCCTAAACCGCGGCATCTTTAGCATTGGACAACACATTGTATTTTTATCTGCCCGCATGATCACATCAACTGGGGATCTGAACGAGCATAGAAATAATTCCAGGTAGTGAGCAAACACATAGTCTTTTAAAGCTGCAATGCAGTGTGGTCCCTGCAGTGAGATCTTGTGGCATCAAAACACCATCCTTAAAGAAAAAACTTAATGATTGTCCACATAAAGAATGCCTCTCCTTATTACTGGCTTCGGCCTCTGCACTGCTTTCCAAGTGACATGCACAATCCCTTGAAACAAAACTAACATCACCCTGACAAACACAATGCTCTGAGATGATTTCCAGATAACGCTTTTTTCCAATTTCTTCTTGACAACCAACTACACCTTGAGAGCTGTGCCATTTTCTAACTGTAGCTAGTAGATTCAGTGAGCAAGATGAGAGAATGTCATGCATATCATCAACGGTTAAGCAATGCTTATTAGGCCGTACTGAATTTGAAAGAATATCATGAGACACCTTATAAACAGCACGGAAGCATGTGGAGCAACATTCATATAGACATGAAGATTTTGGAACTGAGAGATTATTTATGCTATCTTGCATTTGACCATTAATTGAATGACCTGACTCAACATCATTAAGAGGAAAGCTGGTATTCAACTCATTACCACTGCCATGAGATTCAGAAGACATCGTCTTCTTTGATACTTCTACATTGTCCATAGTAGCTGGGCATGCACTAGAATTTTCTGCCCTTTGCATATTATTGAAATCTTCAACAGATTCAGAGAGGCTTTCAGATCTTTGAATATCTGGCTTGCATTTTTCTTTACCATTGGTTACTCTGGACATTTTCCAGCCGTTGTTTACTTCACCAGATCCTCCATCATTTATGACTGGATCTGCAGGTGTAAGAGCACCTTTGTGCGCAGGCGAAGCTGAACAGACAAGATCATGTTCCACTGCATCCATCCTGGATATAGACGTCAAATGATCATTACCAATGTTGCAGACCACACTATGAATTTCAAGTTGGTCAGGACCTTGTTGGACTGGCTTGTCATGCATCTCACTAGGACAGGAAGCAGGGCCAACCAGATGGTCGTGTGACTGTTGGGCTGAATTGTCTTGGACCTCGGTAGAGCCGCCAACAGGACCAGCCAGTACATTGCTTTCTGTAGCATAACTGGTACTTTCACACTCTCTTGTGCATGACTTTCCTAGACTTGCTGTCTTTGTACCTAATGCTCTTGTCCTAGTGTCAGGATGTAATCTGTAGATGAAAGCAAAAGGGAGAAAACAAAAGGTCAGTAAAATTCGTCACAGGATCAGTAATATTAAGTACCAACATGATCTTGCTGGCCTAGCGCACCTGACTTAAGAAAAAAACAATAGTGGCAATCAATAGAAACATGAGACTGATTCGTCAGGCATACCTTTGGAAGGTGTACGCCCAGCTGTTCACGATGTCATCCAGATATGCTACTTGAGATAGAATATGGAAGTACCGATATCGACTTTTCTTTTCCAAAATTTTAATTCGGATCTGCTCAACTAACAGTTCCAAGACCTTTCTCACCTCAGCACAGACTTCCATAACAGATGCATAGACACCTCTATATGCTAATAAACCAACAGCAACCAATCCTCTCACACAAAGGGACTTCTCCTTGCCCTTAACAACACTGTGTCCTTCAGACAATGATTTATCAGATGAGGTACTGCTATGTAATAAACAGGAGTTAAACGGCCAGCCTTTCCATGGTCCATTTATATCAGTGCAGGGGCCTTCCCGCAGTTTTGAGGTAACCCAACAGAGTTTAGAGAACTGCGGGTGCTGCAGTATCTGGATTCCAAAGGCAATAATAGAAAGTGATTCATTGCCCTTCATAGTTCTACTAGAAGGATTTCTTGAGACACTCTCGTGAAAATCAAGTTTCTCAGGATCTTCCTCTTTATCTTTCACATCAGATGCTGATGGCTGTAGCTGAGCACTGCATGTGGCCAGCTTTGTAGGATATGAGGGCCGTTTGTCAACATACAAAGAAGACTTCGCCAATATGATGGATTCCTGGTTCTCACAGGATTTTGATTCATCTGGTGCACTAATTTCCATGGGAGCAAAGACTTCTTTCTGTTCATCACGATTGTTATGAGCTCTGTCATGCAATAATTGAACATGATGCTGAATTAAGTCATGTGATAACCGCAAAGCGCATGAATCGAGCACCTCGTCCCAGCTAATAGAGCTGTCAACATTCACAGAGAATCTTGGTACAGTGTGTTCTGAAGAACTAAGACATTGATCTACAACATGTGTGCTGAAGAAATGCTTTACTCCGCATGGAAGATCTTGGAACTTCAGCTCACTAGTGGCCTGTAAGTAAATTATCAGCTACATATCCCATTTATATATAATCAGGTCAGCTAATTACCACTAAATCTCAAGTCAAATAGTAATGGGCAATCGCCAAAGGTAATAACATTCACCGTGTTCAACATGAATATGAGATGAAAGATAAACCAGTAAGGCAGCAACAAATGAACCAACCAGCTCTTTATCATTTGCACAAACAAACCAAATAACAAATACATAACTGAGCACATCACTATTGTTGCTATTAAGATCCGTGGGCGAACTGCTGCTATAAAATGTTGCACAATTGAATTTGAGCAATCACTCCCAGCTACGAACTACTTGCTACTAACTTCTAGAGCAAATTTGGGGTTAGTTTGGCAATGCAGTGGCTTTTAGGTTACGGTTTTGTTTATTAATTCCAGATATGTTCAGTAATTAACTAAGAGCCATAGCAGAAATATTTTACAATGATTGGTAAAGATTCTCTCAACTAACTATATGTTGCAGCATGGACTGATCACAACCTTTATGTCATTTTAAGTTTGTGTTGTAAGGCCCAAAAGCATGATTTAACAAAGATAAATACAAAATATCCTTTTCTTAATAACAGTTTTAGTTGTTTTTAGTTTAGATTATCATATAGAAAGAAATGCAAACAAGGTGATAACATTGCATGACTAGAAATCCTCAGAGGCGTACTCATGGTGTTAATGAACTTAAATGCAGTATTTTAGCCATGAACTTACCATGCACATTCCTTTGTGACATTTTATGGAGGACAGTACGAATATGCATACATATATACAGAAAATCTCAAGCAAAAAGGAAGTGAAAAGACATATGGCATGAAGAGTGGAGATGAAGCTTACCAGAACACTTATGGATACAGATGCTGACAATGAACCCATCTGATCAACCAAAGTATTCCAAACTTCTGAACATTTTGGCATGCTTTCAACTGGCGAGGAGGCCAACTTGCTTGTACCCATGTTGCGCCCATGATCTTCTGTTTCCTGTTCATGGACCGTGTTGACTGCCCACAAATCAATTCTAGGCATGTAGATTATGCACCTTCCAAGGTGTAGACCTTTCACTGATCAAGGAAAAGCAAAAATAAACTCTGGTTACTCACTTATATCCACTGGAAGCAAATGAAAGATACTAATAGAGTACTAGATGGATAGTCAATAGATCATTGGACATCAACTAAAAGAGGAATTGGGCATAACATAGTTTACCTATATATAAAACCATAAAGGCACTCTCCTCCAGGAACATAAGTTACTGAAACAACATTACATTGATTGCCTTTGGATAGTGTGACAATGGCTTCTAAACTCACATGATGTGGCCAAAAAAGGATAATGGTTCAGCTAAACTAAGTCTGCTAATTAACATCAGGCCAGATATGGGTTGGCAACTTGGCATTAAATTCAATCTATAAAGAATCATCATTGCTATGGTGCATCAATCTTCAGTGCATATATTCAGTAACTTCGCAATGTGCAGCTCAACTGAAACGAATTCAACCTCAAATGGATAAAACAACTTGAGTTGTCCAATGTAGATACATATTAGCTACATACTCAACTCGCTTTCTAATGTGATGAACTCTTCACAGAAAATTGCAACTTTGATCAGCAGAAAGATCCAACATCGGGTGCATGACTATCTTCATATAGTTAATTTTCTTGATAAAACAAGTTTTTTGTTTTTACTAAGTGTCAACTGCACAGTGCTTGTGAAAAGTCGGTTGGTTGTGGATGACTGGCTGCCCATATCAGATAAGAGTAGCGCATGCACATCAGTGAAGCCCAATAAGATAGCTATCTATAATGTATTTGTCTATTTAAATAGACTCCTGAATACATGACTGAAGATTACATCCAAGAAAGCTCCTACTTTCTAAGTAACATCCAAACCTGTTTAGACAAGACAGAATATGTTGTGGCATTATAACTGCAGAGAATACTAATCCAAAGTCACGGCAGAAAATGGCAGTGTTCTCTATGCTGTTGCAGTTACTGTGCAGCGGGCAACAGTAGCACCATGAAAATTTCATAATGACAGGATCTGCTTGCAAAGTGAACAAATTTAAGCCTAAAGGAAGTTGTCGACTTATCATCGATTCTTATACAGATAACTTCTGAGTGGCATTAATTTCACATACTCACGAGTCACCTTTTTTAGATGATGGAGATTTTATTCATCCCCAACCTCTGTTACATGCATATGGGCAGTACAAAATGAAAAATAAAATACGCAGGCAAAGAACATTAACACTCAAGGTACAGGAAAAACACAGGCGATAAGTTAACTGCTAATTTCTCAGTCAACATTTCAGAAGTAAATGGAAATAAAAGGAACTTACACAGAATTTGTGTCAATCCATTAAGGATGTCACCATTTCCCTCCTGTGCCATAGTTGCAAGATCAAGCTTGTGTATTACAGTCTGACCCACAAAACCATGTAGAAGGCAACGGACTAGATGTTGTTGGCCTGATCTGGGTGCTCCAGCAACTAAAGCTCGAAAACCTGTTAACTTATATGCTAACCCTCCTTTGTTCGGAGAACAGGTGGAACTCAACCTGCGGTCATCGAACTTCTCATGTTGTTCGTTTTGACTTAACAACATTGAACCATGATTTCCTAGTTGAGATGCTGTAAGACCATAGCTTGACAAGATTGATACAATTTTATTTCCAATATCTTTCTGCTGTATCAAAGAGGGAAGATAGGAAGACCAGAAAGTGTGAGGTACGTTGTTCTTTTCCATAGACGAAAACACCACTTCCTTTATAGAGGAAGATGCCTTCAGAAGAGACGAAGGTAACCAGATCCGTTCATCCAAACAGAGGGAAATAAGGAGGTGAAGTAATGGTTTAAGAAGGCATGGTAAAAGATAGGAATCAATAGGAGCGGAAACTAGATCATTTGCAGCAATCCCAGCTTCCCTTTGTGAACAGGGTGGGGGAGCTGCTGCAAGAGCAGACAACCAATCCCTTTCCTCCACATTGATTGATGGTAGAGGAAGTCGTCCATGTTCAGTTCCTTTCTCAGCGAAGCGTAAGATATCTTGCAATGGGCAAGTCCTTTTCAGAGCATTTAATGCAGCTTGGGTACAAATTGCCTGCAAATCAGCACCAGCGTATCCAATAGTTTGGCTTGCAACAGCTGAGAGGAATGTGCCTGAAATAGGACTAGGCCAGTTTTTTGTGTGTAACGAAAGAATGGAAGACCTAGCCTCTAGGGTGGGGAGCGGGAAGTATATCTCACGATCAAACCTTCCTGGTCTCCTAAGAGCAGGGTCTATAGCATCAGGACGATTCGTAGCCCCTATTACTATAACTGAGCCACGTGATTTCAAACCATCAAGTAACGAGAGCAAAGTCGCTACAACTGAATTGTGCGTCTGGTCTTGTTGTCTGGATCTACAAGGTGCTAAACCATCCATCTCATCAAAAAATATGATAGACGGTTGGCATTTTTCAGCTACCTGGAATAGAAGTCTTAACTGCCTCTCAGCATCCCCAACATACTTGCCCAAACAATCAGCACCTTTTCGAGCAAAATAAGCAATCCTTCTGTTACCCTGAGAGCATGCCCCTATTAGTGCCCGTACAACAAGTGTTTTGCCAGTACCAGGATGACCATGCAGCAGAACACCTCTTGGTGGTGCAAGACCTAAAGAGCTAAAGAATTCAGGATATAGAAGAGGCAGTATCACCACTTCTTTCATGCTCTGAATAACATCACTAAGCCCAGCAACAGATTCCCAACCACGGTAAGCCTTGTCATTTTCAGAAGAACCTCCTATGTAAACAGGTGCAATCCTCAAAAGATCTCTGTTTAGCCTCTTCCCCTCACGTTTCAAGAACTCTTCATCTTCCCCACAGTTCTCTAACCATTTCTCTTCAGCCTCTATATCCTTTCTCCACGCATCATGTGACAACTTTCTGATATTGGCCTTCATCTTTTTTATCTTCATCTTCCTGAGTAGTTCAGCATATTTATCTCCTTGGGGTTGGAAGAGATGTCGATGATCATTGCAAGTTATAAGAAACTTCCGGTGATCAAATATGCAGGCTTCTGTTCGACTACAAGGCTACAGAATAGAGATGGGGAGATAAATAATACATATTAAAGAGAAATAATAGAATGATGAAGTGCAGCCTAAGCATAAAGTAATTACCAAATGGTAGGTTTTTGGACACCGGTCAACACGGCACCCAATAGTTGCTCCAGGTCTGCCACATCGACTGCACTTCAAAAGCCTTCCGCGGCAAAGTGCTGCCCTTACATTTTTTAGGCACCCCAAACTAGCAAAGTAAACCTGAAATTTAACACCAAAAAATTGATTTTCTTATCACAAATACATTACAAAAAGTCTCAGCATCACTAACATGGTGTATATGGATGCATTCAGCTGTTTTTATTGGCAATACATTCTATTGGAATTCAGTAAGCAATCCACAGCAGCCAATGCTAATCGATAACCAGTTAACCACGTAGTGGAACATACTATTTTCAGGAAATATAATCATGGTGATAAAGAGGGGGTTATTGAGGAAGTGAGCCTAACTAACTTGGGTGAGGCCATGAGAAGGTGGATGTACAAACCCAGAACCTAGGTTCAAGTTCTCGTGGGCACAGATCTGAGTTTCTATTTATATTATGGGGCCTTCCCCTACAGTAAAGTGGGGTATAGACAAGGGCATTGCTGCATGCCTTCCTTTTTTTTAAATAGAGCTAAAGAACAGCAATAATAAGCAACAGAAGAAAGAAGTAACTCAACATACACATTCAAATAACACACAAGAATTTAGAAATGCATTGCAGGAACTGACCTCGGGACTCCAAACTGCACAATTCTGATGAACCCAGACACGGGCAATCCCAAATCTATCATGTATTGGACCCAGTAACCTTCCAAGCCATCCAGGATCGTCACTGAACCCATCCCATATATCATAGTTGGGCTCCTCTGAAGGCATAGCACCCTCATAGGCTTCATTCTCGCTGTCAGCAGTATCATGCAGTGCAATCTTGGGTGGTCTCCCATCAGTCCCACCTCCACATAGCCCACACCTCCTTCCTTCTTTAACATCTATAACTCCTCGTTTTTCATCTGAAACTAGAGATTTTACGACTCTCTCGTTCAGAGCCTCCTCAGACAACACTGTATTTGGGGCATCATCCATCTGTTCATCCTGCTGGACCTCTTCCACTTGCTCATCAGGACCAGGACCATCAAGTTCCATTTGCTGCTCATCAGGAAGGCTGCTCGCTTCTGCAATCTGCCCATGGTGCGCATCGAGCTGCTCATTCTCCCCTAAATCGCCGAACTCAACCTCATCGGTATTCTCATCGCCATTTTCTCCTTCTAGTACAGGTGAATCCAACTGTTTGGTTTTCTCTTCCCCTTGCAAACTATCCTCCTCCCCCACTTCCTCCATGTTGCCTCCGTCTAGATCAGTTCCCGCACCAGTTGCTTCTTCCTCCTCGTCATACTCATCATCTTCCTCCCCTGCTTCTTTTTCCTCATCTTCCTCTTCTACTACAGTGACACCCTCAACAGCCTCGTGAGTTTGTACACTAACATCGATGGTTAAATTGATCTCCCCCTCTCTGACTTCCCTCCCACGCGATGACAAACCTCCTCTCTCCTCGTCCCCCTCTTCCTTAGTCCCCTCTTCATCTTCGTCTTCATCTTGGAACCACAGGGTCCTCACTCGCCTCCCCGCGCCGGCCTTCCCCTTAGCCCTATCTCGCAGCCGCGAGCGCCACGCCGCATTTCCCCCGCCGTCCTCCTCATCCCCCTCGCCGTCCACTGCTCGGGCAACCGCCTGGCCCCGTGCCCTACCCTTGCCCCCCCTCCGCGGGCTCCCACTGGACCCGGCCACGCCCCCGCCGCGGCGGGGCCTCACGCGGCGGGGCGAGGGGGCCAGCGAGGTGTCGAGCGTGACCGGCGCGCGGCGTGACCGCGTGCTCCGGCGGACGGACTCCGGGTCGGAATCCTCGCCGCCGCCGCCCGGGGGAGGCGTCGGCGCGACGTCGCAGATGGCGTCGAGGCGTATCTGCTTCTTCCGGCAGCGGGGTGAGGCGGCAACGCCCCGCCGCCGCTTCGGCATCGACGGAGGCATCGTGGGGGAGAGGGGGGGGGGGGGGGGGGGGGGGAGCGATCGCAGACCGCGTGCTAAGCGAGGGTTTTGGGGGTCTCGCTCGCTCAGCCTCCAGAGTCCAGACGGCTGTGGGTGCGGCGGCGCGGCCAGTCGAGAGGGGAGGGTTACGGGGAGGGCAACTGATGTCAGTTTCAGGCACCGATTTACAGTTACTGATAGGTGGGTCCCATGTTTTCCTGGGCTCATCTGTCAGTGCGGCTAAGGTGGCGTTCGGTTGTGTGGCTATCCACCCTAGGGACAGGGATAACCCATTTTGCTAGGGATGCCACCCGTTTGGTTGACCAGCCAACGAGGATACGGATAGCCAGATGCCGTCGAATATTCGCCCAAAACCTGGCTGAGGAAAGTCGCGAAATTCTCGCGAACGAGGGCAGACACCCGCGCGCGAGCGCCTCTTTTTCCCGCTTCGGTCACCTCCCAGCGCGCGAACGGTTTTCGTTTCCTTCTTATCTCACCCCTCACCCGAGACCCTAGCACTCACAGCTCCCTCGCCCGATAGAAGAAGCGGCGGCGGCGGCGTTGGATCGAGGCGGCGGCGCGATTCCAGCGCAGCGGAGGTACAGATCCTACTTCTCCTCATTCCCCTCTCTATCCTCTCTGTTCCCTGCCTCTCCCAGTTGCTTCGGACGGCCAGGGCGGGCGGGGAAAGTGTAGCGCCGGCGGGAAGAAACGGAGAGATCCGGCCATCGGGAACGGGCAGATCCGCGGGGGGGTGGGAGGGCGGGTTCGCTGGGTCTATGGCAGTGGGGAACGGGAGGGTTTGGTCGCTGGGTATGTGGCAGTGGAGAACGGCATGGTTTGGTCGCTGGTTTCACTAAAACATGGAGCGCCGGCGGGAGGACCCTTCTGTTCGTTTCAAACCTCTATGTTCTTCCCATATATGTGTCTAATAATTTCTTCCTCTCGTTTATTTTCTGCAGATTGGACGGGAGACACTCTTTTGCATCATCTCTGTTTGTTTGCAACTTCTCTGCTTCTGAAGGTATAAACTGCTATACATTCTGCTATGTACTTCTGCCATGAGAAGATAAGCAAGATTTAAAAGCACATGTATTTGTTATGACATTTCAATTCAGTGGACATTAGCAGATTCATATCAATTTATTATTGTTTCAATGTTGCATTGTAGATGGACATCAAGCAAAAGAGGCTAATATTTGCGGTTGTGTCATATATGCTTGTCTCGATGATGACATTGGTAGTTCAGTCTAGAAAAAGAAAAAGGTGTGCTGTCATATGTTATGGGCCAATAGATGAGAGGGATAGAATGAGAAGTGAGTACCTAGATAATAAAATATGGAGGGATGAAACGACATGTGTGAACATGCTTAGGCTTGGAAGAGGACCTTTCTTTCGATTTTGTAAACTTTTCCGGGACCGTAAGTTGCTTGAAGATACGATTCATTTGTCCATTGAACAACAAGTTGCTATGTTTTTGCACACCGTTGGACACAATGTTAGGAATAGGATAATAGGTGGCAACTTTGGTAGATCCGGTGAAGTTGTAAGTCGTTATTTCAAGAAAGTCCTTCATGCTGTTGGAGAGCTACGTGGTGACCTTATTAGGAAGCCCTCGTTGGAGACCCAATCCAAAATAGAAGGGAACTACCGGTGGGATCCATACTTTAAGGTATGAGGACGAGTGACAACAGAAATTTGATTTTGTAGGCTAGGATTGACTTAGATCTTAATTCCTTATCTTTTTTTCATGAAATAGGATTGTATCGGAGCTATTGATGGTACACATGTACGAGCCTCCGTAACAAAGGACATGGAGCCTTCCTTTCGTGGTAGAAAGATCCATACAACTCAAAATGTGATGGCAGTCGTTGATTTTGATCTTCGGTTTACATATGTATTGGCTGGTTGGGAGGGGTCAGCACATGATGCGCTAGTTTTACGTGATGCGTTACACCGTCCAAATGGTCTTCGTGTACCACAAGGTAACGAGAGTTAGCAACATTTTGTCAATGGCACTATCGAATATAGCTAAGTAACTCGCTTGTTGCTCATATGCTAGGAAAATTTTATCTAGTTGATGCTGGATATGGAGCCAAGACAGGGTTCGTGCCCCCTTTTCGTGGAGTGAGATACCATTTGAATGAGTGGGGGAACAATCCTCCTATAAATGAAAAGGAGTTGTTTAATCTTAGGCATTCTTCTCTTCGCACGACCGTAGAACGTGGATTTGGGTCACTCAAGGGAAGATTCAAAATACTTGATGATGCTACCCCATTTTTCAAATATCCTACTCAAGTAGACATTGTTGTAGCTTGCTGCATTATTCACAATTGGGTTATCAATGATGGGATAGATGAGTTTATCATACCCGAGGATGAGTGGGTTGCCAATATTAACCATGCTTCATCATCAAGTGGTCAAGCAAGTGAACATACAGCAATGGTTAATTTTAGGCAAGGAATCGCTGATCATATGTGGGCAGACCGCCAGAACTACATGCAGCAGAATCATATGTAGTAGCTCGATTTAAACCATTGTAATGTCGTGTTCTTCTTTTTTGAAACCTTGTACTTGCTGGAATTTATTTGTAATGCCACATTATGGGCTGTATTGAATGTTTTTACCTCCTTTACTTGCTGAAATTTATTGGTAAAGACAGACTATGTGCTCTATTGAATGTTTTTACCTCTTTTACAAGCTGAAATTTATTGGCGACGAGAGATTGTGTGCTGAATATAATGTTCTTACCTCTTTTACTTACTAAAATTTATAGTCATGACACATGTTTGCATAACCTCATAGGAAATGGAGGCTAAACAAGTTGTATGGACAGCTCCGATGACTTCCTTCATGCTTGATCACCTATGCAAGGTTGTGGCTGATGGACTTAGAACATCAACTAGCTTCAAGAAGTGCCAATTGGCTCGTTGTGCGACTGCTATGAATGAGCATTTTCAGCTCAATTTGACTCATGCCAACGTTGGTAATCACAATAGGACATGGAGGAGGAAATGGGGAACAATACTCAGACTTAGGGGGTTGAGTGGTGCATTATGGGATGATGAGAAGTCTATGATCGTTCTTGATCATGAACACTACACTAACCATATTAAGGTATCTCTATATGTCAAGTACAAGCTGGAATGTGTTTCTATGTGCCATATACTTGTTGGAAATAGTTTCTATATACCATTTAGTTGCTGGAAATTGTTTCTACATGTCAAATATAAGCTGAAATGAGTTTCTATATGCCATTTACTTGCTGGAATTTGTTTCTACATGTGAAATATAACCTGAAATGAGTTTCTTTATGTCAAATACTTGCTGGATTTCATTTGTTTATGCTAAATACTTGCTGGATATAGTTTCTATATGCCATTTACTTGCTGGAATTTGTTTCTACATGTGAAATATAACCTGAAATGAGTTTCTTTATGTCAAATACTTGTTGGATTTCATTTGTTTATGCTAAATACTTGTTGGATATAGTTTCTATATGCCATTTACTTGCTGGAATTTGTTTCTACATGTGAAATATAACCTGAAATGAGTTTCTTTATGTCAAATACTTGCTGGATTTCATTTGTTTATGCTAAATACTTGCTGGATATAGTTTCTATACGCCATTTACTTACTGGAATTTGTTTCTACATGTGAAATATAACCTGAAATGAGTTTCTTTATGTCAAATACTTGCTGGATTTCATTTGTTTATGCTAAATACTTGCTGGATATAGTTTCTATGTGCCATTTACTTGCTGGAATTTGTTTCTACATGTGAAATATAATCTGAAATGAGTTTCTTTATGTCAAATACTTGCTGAAATTCATTTGTTTATGCTAAATACTTGCTGCATGTCTACTTGTTGATGTTGTTTTCTTTTTTCTAGGACCACAAAGAGGATGAGCCTTTTCTGAACAAGCCTCTCAAGCACTATAATGAGATGGCTATCATTCATGGCAATACTATGGCCATGGGTCAATATACGAAAGGCTCAAATGACCCCCTTGGTACAGAGGTGAATGACATTTCAGATAATGAAGCTTCCCCACTTGAAGAAGGTAGCAAGTCAAACAATGGAGGCGATTCAGTGGCTCCCAATCCCAAAAGGGCCAAAACCAAGTCTAGTGTTGATGAGGGGCTGCAATCAACCCTTATGGCAGTGGGTGAAAGGCTTGCTATTGCCATAGAGAGGAGTGTTAGCACCGACAACAGCTCCACAAGCATCTCTACGAACAACTCGATGGTGGGCCTTTGGGAGGGCATGAAAGATCTTCCCTTTTTCGGTATTGATTACCTTGCCCATTATTTTGCCTACTTGGTTGAGAATCTGAACATTGCAATGGCGTTTCAACTCTTGGAGAAGGACCAAAAGAGTATTTGGGTTGCTAGGTATGTGAAGAACACCTTCCCTCCAATGGATGGTTGAAGATTGAAGGCATGTGTGGTATTTGCATGACCTCTTTTGATATAACCCAACATTATGGACTTTGGGTTGTATGACTTACTTTTGATATCAACCAGACTATGAACTATGGCTTGTATAACTTAGAGACGATGTACTATTTCATATCTACATCTCATGAACTACTAGTTTATTATGTATAGTTGCTACTTGTCTAAAATGTTGGACTATGATTATGAAGTTGCACTTTCCTATTTTTGAAATTACTGGTGTTGACATGTTATGTTGGTCTGTGATGTTAAAGTTTACTTCTATATTTCAAAATCAAAGTTGAGCCCAGATTTGATATATCTATATTGCTGAAACTACATATTAGAGGGGTAATCTCACCACCTCAAACAAAATGGTGAGTGCAACAATCATCCACTCTTCCATCCTCTCAACCAAACACACAAATGGTTATCCCTAGCCACCTGTATCCTCCCTACCAAACAAAATAATGTGGTTATCCAACTCACCTAATCCCTCACAACCAAACAACAAAAAATGGCTATCCCCAGCCACATGGTTAAGGATATCCTTAGCCAGGTATCTTTGCCCGTGAACCAAACACCACCTAAGGCCCGGGAGCTGGTGGTGCCATGGCTCTTGCTGCGAATTTTGCATATTGCAAGACGCCCTGTCAAAACAAAACAAAATGAACTTTTTTGAGCGTGTGAGGGCATAGCAGATCCTCAAACCGTCCGCGATCGTCCGAACATGTTTAGTCATACAACGCGGGCATGTATCGGTCCGCGGACCGGTCCAAACGCACTTTTTCCCGCAAAGTAGAAACAAACTTGGGGTTTTGCGGGAGTCCGGACAGCAGTCACGTAGGGCTCCGACACCCCTGGCCCACGCAAAACCCCTCCCAGATCCCGCGTGTCCATTCTCCCATCTTTCTCTGCATCTATTTTCACCACCCTGGCCGTCCCGGCACACCCTTGCCGGAACTCGACGATTCCGTCTCCTCTAACGCTACACCGGGCTCGACGTCGCTTCTCCTCCGCCGCCATTCCATACCTCTCCTCGGTCCGCTGCACAGGTACCATTCGCCCGTACGATACTCACGCAAGTTCGATGAATTGCTTGTGCTAAATTTTTTGTCCCTTCATCTTTGAAGCAATGGATTCGGATATGGAGTACATATACGAGCACTATGTTGAGTCGTCGGACGGCTCGTCCGACGAGGAGGACTACACGGATGAGACGGCGATGATGTAGGTGGTCCTTGCAGACGCGGAGCGGGCGGAAGAGCATGTTCTCAATTTCAAGGGATTGATCAAGGGTCATCGAGTGCTCAACTGCAATAGGGCGCGCGGCCATTTGAAGCTGATGGACGACTACTTGGCCCCAGATGCCCTATTCAATGACAATTTTCGCCGCCGCTTTCGGATGCGAAAAAATGTCTTCGATCGTCTCTACCATGGTGTCCAGTCCTTTGATGACTACTTCATCTTGAAGAAGGATGCCGTGGGAATGATTAGGTTCTTTGGTTGCCAGAAGTGCACGGCCGCACTACGGATGCTTGCATATAGCACGGCCGCTGATTCGTGGGACGAATACCTACGGATGTTTGAGAGCACATGCGGAGATGCCATGGTAAGATTTGCTATTGCCGTGATATCGATGTTTGGACCTCAATACCTGAGAGAACTAGCGGGTAGACACCGAAAAGATCTTGGCAATGTCTGAAGCAAGAGGGTGGTCAGGTTTGCTCGAATCTCTTGACTGAATGCATTGGAGATGGAAGAACTGCTCAAAAGCTCTAAAAGGGCAATATCAGGGTGATGTTAAGAAGCCCACCATCATTCTTGAAGCAGTTGCATCACAGGATCTTTGGATTTGACACGCTTTCTTTGGCATGCCCGGGTCTCACAGTGACATTAATGTGCTGCATCGATCACCCTTGTTTGCTAGGCTAACTGAAGGGAAAACTTCTCCTTGTCACTATACTGTCAATGAGCATGAATACAACATGGGGTACTGCTAGGGCATATTTTTCCCTTAGTGGTTTTGGTGATTGATGAAATGCGTTTTACGGATGAACCGTGTGCATTGAGTATTTCAGAGATTATAAGATGGCACGAGACGGGTTTTTTCCCCTCGGTGATAAAGAATGAAGATGGTTGTTTTCGACGATTTCATTTTGGTGGTTTTGAGTCCTAGGAAAACCGTCCTATTAAGAGGGGGGCCGCATTTGAAAGGTTAGGGTGGAATGAACACGTACACGTTCGCTTTTGCACCCTCTTTCCTTCCCGGCAACTTGGAGTACCCACTATTCTCTGCTTGGGCTTACTTGAAGCACCCAAGCGGTAGTACCGCGCTGGGGAGCGGTAGTACCGCTCCAGCGGTATTGCCGCATTCCAGTACTGCGGTCACTACCGCTTGTTTTGGGCGTACTGTGATACAACGGTAGTAGGGCGGTAGTTGCGAGCGGTAGTACCGCTCGCACTGCTACCTCACTACTGCACCCCTCACTGTATCTTGGAGGGTTCAGCGGTAGTACCGCGGCTTCGGAGCGATACTACTAGCTTTTTCCACCGCTGGCACTACCGCTTAATTTCTCGCTTCTGTAACCCAGTTCCACGCCCGCGGTAGTTGTAGGATCGAAAGTATGTCTAGAGGGGGGGTGATTAGACTACTTGACCAAATAAAAACCTAACATTTTCCCAATTTTAGTTGTAGGCAGATTTTAGCAAGTATACAAGTCAAGCATCACCCTACACATGCAATTCTAAGAGTGTAGCAGTGGAAAGTAAACAATTGCATATGTAAGTAAAGGAGGGGATCGGAGATTTCAAACGCAATGAAGACACGGTGGTTTTTGGCGTGGTTCCGATAGGTGGTGCTATCGTACATCCACGTTGATGGAGACTTCAACCCACGGAGGGTAACGGCTGCGCGAGTCCACGGAGGGCTCCACCCACGAAGGGTCCACGAAGAAGCAACCTTGTCTATTCCACCATGGCTTACGTCCACGAAGGACTAGCCTCACTCGGGTAGATCTTCACGAAGTAGGCGATCTTCTTGCCCTTACAAACTCCTTGGTTCAACTCCACATCATGTCGGAGGCTCCCAAGTGACACCTAACCAATCTAGGAGACACCACTCTCCAAAAGGTAATAGACGGTGTGTTGTTGATGGACTCCTTGCTCTTGTGCTTCAAATGATAGTCTTCCCAACACTCAAACAACTCCTCATAGATTTGGCTATGGTGGAAGAAGGATTTGAGTGGAAAGCAACTTGAGAAAGGCTAGAAATCAAGGTTCAAATGGTTGGAATGGAATGTCTTGATCTCAACACATGAGCCGGTGGTTCTCTCTCAGAAAATGTATGGTGGAAGTGTAGGCACGTTCTGATGGCTCTCCTTACTGAGTAAGAAGTGGTGGAGGGGTATATATAGCCTCCACACAAAATCCAACCGTTACACACTTTTGACCCAACTCGGTGGCACCGATCAGAAATCTTGGTGGCACCGAACTGTGTAAAAGATATGAACGTTAGGAATCTCGGTGGGACCGACTGGAACAACTCGGATGGACCGATGTGCAATGGTTAGGGCAAACCTCGTCTCGGTGGCACCGATTGCATCAACTCGGTGAGACCGAAGTGAAGCAATAAGGCAACAGAGAGTTGGCAAGCCATCTCGGTGAGACCGATTTGCAAAACTCGGTGGGACCGAAGTAATTGCAACCGATTACAGAGAGTTGGCAAGGCCATCTCGGTGAGACCGAGATCCATATCGGTGGATCCGATTTGTTAGGGTTTTGGCAGTGGCTAAGTCCAGATGAACTCGGTGGCTCCGGATAGAAAATTTCGGTGGGGCCGAGTTGGAATGTAGGTTTTGGACATATTTGGATGGAGAAAGTGGTTGAGGGTTTTGGTGCAATGTCACTAAGCACTTGAGCAAAAAGACCATTAAGCAACACCTCATCCCCTTTTAATAGTATTGGCTTTCCTATGGACTCAATGTGATCTTGGATCACTAAACCAAAAATGTAGAGTCTTGAGCTTTTGCCAATCCATGTCCTTAGCATTTTGAGGGGTCCACATCTCTAGTCCTTGCCATGCCAATCATTGAACATCCTGAAATCTTTATCTTGAATGGACATTAGTTCAATGAGATATATGTTGTTATGAATTACCAAAACCATCAAGGGAGCAAATGTGCTTTCAGTAGTACCGCTCTGTGCGGTACTACCGCCCTACCTACCCATACTACCGTGGTTCCACTGTGATGTGCTATACTAAGAGGTAGTACCGCTGGTAGGATCGGTAGTACCGCTCCGGCGGCACTACCGCGTCCGTGACTCTGTCACTTGCACATTACTACTGGTACTTCCGCCCGTAGCGGTTGTACCGCTCCCCTGAGCGGTAGTACCGCTTGTGCGTGATTTGTGGACAGAAAACGGTTGGATTTCCCCCACTATATATAGGGGGTCTTCTTCCCTAAGAAGACCTACCACTTATCCCCCAAGCTCCATTGTTGCCCTAAAGCTCATTTTCGCCCGATCTCTCTCCTTGGCCAACAAAACTTGTTGTTGCCCTAGGATTTGGAGGAGAGGGCCTCGATCTACACTTCCACCAAGAGAAATTTGATTCCCCCCACTAATCCCTTGCGGATCTTGTTACTCTTGGGTGTTTGGGCACCCTAGACGGAAGAGGTCACCTCGGAGCCACAATCCATTGTGGTGAAGCTTCGTTGTGGTGTTGGGAGCCTCCAATTCAGTTGTGGAGAGAGCCCCAACCTTGTTTGTAAAGGTTCGGTCGCCGCCTTCAAGGGCACCACTAGTGGAATCACGACATCTTGCATTGTGCGAGGGCGTGAGGAGAATACGGTGGCCCTAGTGGCTTCTTGGGGAGCATTGTGCCTCCACACCGCTCCAACGGAGACGTACTTCCCCCAAAAGGGAAGGAACTTCGGTAACACATCATCGTCTTCACTGGCTCCACTTGTGGTTACTTCTTACCTTTACTTTGTGCAAGCTTTCATTGTGTTTGTATCTTGTGCTTGCTAGTGTGCTTGTTGTAGATCTTGTCATATAGGTTGTCCACCTAGTTGCATATCTAGACAACCTATTTTATTGTCAAGCCCAATTTGTTAAAAGGAACTAAAAATTGGTAGTTGCCTATTCACCCCCCCCCTCTAGTCAACCATATCGATCCTTTCAATTGGTATCAGAGCCTCGTCTCTTTTTAAGGGCTTAACCGCCTAAAGAGTATGGTTGACGATGGAGATAGGGATGGGGAACTCCCCATGGCCGTGGAGGCGACCGTAGTGACTCGAGATGCCATAAACGAGGCTTTAACCGCGCTTAAGACATCGATGACGGTCGAGGTCAAATCCATGTTAAAAGAACTCCTTGAGGGCATGAAACAAAACCCCACCGATCCCGTGCAAGTGGTTAATCCCGCTTTATCGGATACGGATGCCAACTTCGTCAAGGATGCGGTTAATGGTACTAAACCTCATACTCCTCAAGGAACGAATGGGTCGGGCACCCATGCCGCGGTTGCCCCTCCCCCGGTCTATGGAGGACTGGTTCCCACACCTTATATTAATCATCATGGGTCTCCTCCTAAGCTTGATTTGAATAACTTTCATGATTGGGTTTTTCGTATCAAGTCTCATTTGAATCACAGCTCAACAAAACTTTGGAGAGTCATTGAGCAAGGCTTCTACCCTCATGATCCCTACAACATGACCCCAAGAGAAGAAGTGGACAATCGACTCAACCACTCCGCATTGTTCATACTTCAAGCCGCAATGCCGCCGGAAGAGCTCTCACACTTGTGGCCATTCACTCGAGCCAAGGATGCATGGGAGCACATCGTCTCATTGTACAAGGGAAGCTCAAGCATTCAACGCTCCAACTTTGAGGTCATACTTGATGAGGCCGATGAGTTTGTGATGAAGGACGATGAAGATCCTCGTGAGCTCTACCGGAGATTGACCACTCTTGCGGTATCTCTCCGGGATCATGGAAGCAAGGACACGGATGACACTTGGGTCAAGCGCAAGTTCCTCAAGGCCATCATGCCATTCAACAAAAGCATGTCCTCCGCGATCCGTAAAAGATCGGACTTCCACAAGCTTTCTTCAAGTGAAGTATTGGATGAGTTCATCGCAATGAACATCTTGAACAAGACCGCCGACAACGCTCTAACTCGTGTTCAATGGTCAAAGAAAACCAACCTTGCTTTGAAGGCCAAGGCCATGACGGAAGAAGAAGAAGAGGAGGAAGAAGAGTGTTGCCTCGAGGACACCAAATATGCTTACCACGAGCACATGGCTCTTGCGTCAAGGAAATCTTGGGGCAATAAGAGGAACACCAAGCCCACCTACTCCAAGAACAACTCAAGTGGCTCCAAGGGCAAGCAACGTGTGAGAACTTGCTACAATTGTGGCAGCGTGAGTCACTTTGTCGTGGATTGCCCCTACAAGAAGAGGGAAGACAATGGAGGCAATCTCATCCGCAAAGACAATGCCAAGACCTTCCCCAACAAGAACAACTTCACGAAGAAGGTGCCACAAAAAGGGTTGGTGGTGCACGAAGAGTACAACTTCGATGATGATGATGATGATGATACAAGTGGTGAAGGGTTTGCAACGGCCTCCGTGGCCATTGCCATCTCTTCCCCAACCTCGGTGTCTGTCGGTGTGAAAACCGGCAGACCTCGGGGTAGGGGATCCCGAGCTGTGGATCTCGGATCAATGGTAATAGGGACAAAGGAGACAGTGTTTACCCAGGTTCGGGCCCTCTTGAAGAGGTAATACCCTACGTCCTGCTTTGATTATATTGATGATGAAGTATCGAGTACAAGCTTGATCTACCTCGAGATCGTAAGGAGAAGTCTAACCCTAGGGCTAGGTGGATGGTAATTGTGATTCCTTGTCCTCTACAGGATAAACCCCCTGGCTTATATACACGCCAGGTAGGGCATCTAGGGTTACATGGTCGGTATCCAGGGATGCGTATGGAGGCGGCAGGAGATGTCTTGGGGTATACTCCAAGTCTTCGACAGATGCAATCTTAATCATGTCGTGGCTTTCGGAGTCCATCTGAATGAGAACGAGGGCCTTCAGGCCCAGCCCGAGGACTATGTGCTGACTAGGTTGGTACCCCCTAGTCCAAGACACCGTCAGTAGCCCCCGAACTAGTCTTCTATGCCGAGGATGACCCCTTCGCCTTTAACAACTTCGGATCCGGAGTCCTTGGCTCGACATGCGAGTTCCCCCCTTTCTGTTGATACCTTTCTTTACTCATGGCTGCCACAGACCACTCCTCGAGGGGGTGGTATCCCTTGTTCGGAACCCAACAAAAACACGATCCGCATCCAAGGCCGCGGGATTACTTAGCCTCAAAGGCCTACTGCGTAGGTGTGAACAGTGTTTCCAGCCTGACAACTTTATCAAAGCGGCACCACCCACGACCAGGCGAGCAATTACTGCTCACTCGAATCACGGCCCGAGGCAATCCTTTTACTGGTACATCCCATCGAAATGGAGATCATGCCCACTTTTTAAGGGATATTATTAAGATTTTGTTTCTCCCTATACGCATAACAACATCTTTTACGGGTAATGGCGATTTCAACGGCGTGGCTGGAGGGACTCTTGGCCTTTTCATCAGCCTATATAAGAGCGAGGGGGTAGCAGCAGAGAGAACACGCTCCCTTCCTTCCCTGCCTACCGCCTCTCAAGCTCCGTCGCCCAGATCCAATCCCGAGCTCTTCCCACTTCCTCAGCGCCTCTCCCTCAACAATGGCGGAGAACAACCTCAAGGGGCACTGGGACAGTTCCTCCGTGATGGAGGGCACCATTTTAGAGCTGCGCAGTGCGGGGTACATTCCCACGGATGTCCGCACTCGCACGCCAGCTCCGAAGCAGTGCATACCCACTCCCGACACTATGGAGAGGGTCGTCTTCGTCCCCCACCTCATCAGAGGTCTGGGGTTCCCGCCGCACCCTTTCGTGCGCGGGATCATGTTTTACTACGGGCTAGATTTCCACCATCTGGCCCCGAACTCCATCCTTCACCTCGCCTCCTTCATCACCGTCCGCGAGGCCTTCCTCCGCATCGAGCCACACTTCGGACTGTGGCTGAAGATCTTCGGCGTCAAGCCGAGGTCCAGCGACTCCGAGCTCTCTGAGTGCGGGGGCGCGATGATCAGCAAGAACCATAGGGCGGTCTGGTTCAAAGTCACCTTTATAGAGACCGTCAAGGAGTGGCAGCGCGAGTGATTTTACGTCACCGAGCCACTCGCTGCTGGCCAGGCCGAGGTCGAGTTCTCAGCTGGTCCTTCGAAGAAGCTCGTGTCCTGGAAGAGGAAGGGCATGGACTGGGGGAACCCGGCGGAGGTGAAGGTGCCGATCCAGAAGATCGAGTTCTGGATAAACCAGAGGGACATCAAGCTGGCGGACGTGGTGAATGTCATGCTCCACCGCCGCGTCCTGCCGCTTCAGTCTCAGGCTACCCCGATGTGGGCGTACAAGCCCGAGGACATGATGCCTATCCACCACTTCTTCCGCTCCACCCCGGCTGGGATGTGGAAGTTGTTGTTCAAGCCATCCAAGGATGGTTTTCCCGAGGCCGGGAGCGACTTCGGCTTCGAAGCCGCCCATGACGCCCCCGAGGTAAATCTCAATACTCAGTTCTACACTCTGTGTTTCCTGGTTCCTCACAAATTTTGGCTAACCAATCAAACATTTGTAGAAGTGGATCCCCAAGGCGCAGAAAATGTTGTGCTCGGCGCCGCAGTCCGAGGGGGAAAGGACTCCCCAGCTCGTGGCCCTCTTAACCGAGGAGCCACATGTGGTGATCCCCAAGGAGTCCAAACCTCCGAGGGGCAGAGCGGGTCTCCGAGCTCGGGAGACCTCGGTCACCTGGTCTGAGGAGACCCACGCCTCCTCCACCCACGAAGACAAGGAGGGAGACGTGGGGGAAGGGAAATCTTCCCCTAAAGGGAAGAGGGCGGCGTCTGATACGTCTCCAACGTATCTATAATTTTTGATTGTTCCATGCTATTATAGTATCAATCTTGGATGTTTTATATGCCATTATATATCATTTTTTGGGACTAACCTATTAACCCTGTGCCCAGTGCCAGTTGCTGTTTTCTGCTTGTTTTTGCCTTTTCAGAAAATCATTATCAAAAAGTGTCCAAACGAGAAAAAAAACTTTGGATTAATTTTTTCTGGACCAAAAGAGACCCACAAAGCTTCGGGAGAATACCAGAAGAGCCACGAGGATGCGGCAAGCCTGGAGGGCGCGCCCAGGGGGTAGGGCGCCCCCCAGGCTTGTGGGCCCCTCATTGGCCCTCCTGGCTTAATTCCAGCGCTATAAATTCCCAAATATTCCCAATTTACCAGGGAGACAAAAGAGAAAACCTTTCCGCCGCCGCAAGCCTCTGTTCTTCCGTGATCCCATCTGGAGGCCTTTTCCGGTACTCTGCCTGAGGGGGAATCGATCACGGAGGGCTTCTTCATCAACCTTGCTGCCCTTCCGATGATGTGTGAGTAGTTTACCATAGACCTACGGGTCCATAGCTAGTAGCTAGATGGCTTCCTCTCTCTCTTTGATCTTCAATACCATGTTCTCCTCGATGTTCTTGGAGTTCTATCCGATGTCATCTTCTTTTGCGGTGTGTTTGTTGGGATCCGATGAATTATGAGTTTATGATCAGATTATTCATGAGAAATATTTGAGTCTTCTCTGAACTCTTTTATGCATGATTATTATAGCTTTGTATTTCTCTCCGATCTATCGATTTGGTTTGGCCTACTAGATTGATTTATCTTGCAATGGGAGAGGTGCTTTGTGATGGGTTCAATCTTGCGGTGTTCAATCCCAGTGACAGAAGGGGACATGACACGTATTTGTATTGGTGCCATTAGGGATAAAAAGATGGGGTTTAATCATATTGCTTGAGTTTACTTTGTCTACATCATGTCATCTTGCTTAAGGCGTTACTCTGTTTCATACTTAATACCCTAGATGCATGCTGGATAGCGGTCGATGGGTGGAGTAATAGTAGTAGATGCAGGCAGGAGTCGGTCTACTTGTCTCGAATGTGATGCCTATATACATGATCATTTCCATGAATCCGTCATAATTATTTGCTTTTCTATCAATTGCCCAACAGTAATTTGTTTACCCACCGTATGCTATGTGTTCGAGAGAGAAGCCTCTAGTGAAAACTATGGCCCCCGGTCTACTTTATCATATATTAAAAACCTAAAAATAGCTTGCTGCAATTTATTTACTTTTATTTTATTTAGTATTTTATTTTATCTATTTATCTCTATAAGATTTAATCCTTGCAAATAACCGCTAAGAGGATTAGCAACCCTCTTATTTGCGTTGGGTGCAAGTGTTTGCTCTTGTGTGTGCAGGTGCGCTTAACGGAATTTTGCTTGGTTCTCCTACTGGATTGATAACCTTGGTTCTTAACTAAGGGAAATACTTATCTCTACTATACTGCATCATCCTCTCCTCTTCGGGGAAATACCAACGCAGTCTACAAGTAGCAGGAAGAATTTCTGGCGCCGTTGCCGGGAGACATCATCAAAATTACCAAGTACCTTCGCACAAACTATCATCGACTTGCATTTATTTAATTTGCCTTTTTATTTGCATTTGCCTCTAGTTTTCATCTCCCCCACTTCTATTTTTTTTTACAAAAACACAAAAATATTTTTATTTGCTTGTTTGCTAGTTTGCTTGCTTCGTCGCGATGTCTCAAGAAAATACAAAATTGTGTGACTTTTCCAATACTAATGATAATGATTTTATTAGTACGCCTATTGCTCCTCCCGCCACTAGTGCGGAGTCGTGTGACATTAATGTTGTTTTGCTTAATCTTGTTATGAAAGAACAATTTTCTGGTAGTCCCAATGAAGATGCTGCATCCCATCTAAATACTTTCGTTGAGCTTTGTGATATGCAAAAAAAAAAAGATGTGGAGAATGATATTGTCAAATTAAAATTATTTCTGTTCTCACTACAAGATCGCGCTAAAACTTGGTTTTCATCCTTGCCTAGAAATAGTATTGATTCTTGGGATAAGTGTAAGGATGCTTTTATTACCAAGTATTTTCCTCCCGCCAAGATTATTTCTTTAAGAAATCAAATTATAAATTTTAAGCAACTTGAGCATGGACATGTTGCACAATCTTGGGAGAGAATGAAATTAATGATAAGAAATTGCCCAACTCATGGCTTAAACTTATGGATGATCATACAAAAAATTTATGCGGCGCTAAACTTTGTTTCTAGAAATTTGCTAGACTCTGCCGCAGGTGGTACTTTTATGGAAATTACATTGGGAGAAGCTGCAAAACTTCTTGATAATATCATGACAAATTATTCTCAATGGCACACTGAACGAACTCCAACTGGTAAGAAGGTAAATACTGTTGAAGAAATTAATACTTTGAGTGATAAGATGGATGCTTTATTGAAATTGGTTGCTAGTAAAAATGCTCATATTGATCCTAATGATGTGCCATTGTCTACCTTGATTGAGCAAAATAACGATGCTATTGATGTGAATTTTGTCTCTAGAAATAATTTCAACAACAATGCTTATATGGGTAATTTCAATCCTAGACCGTTTCCTGGAAATTCCTCTAATAATTATGGCAATCCCTATGGTAATTCTTATAATAATAATAGGATACCTACTGATATTGAAAGTAATATTAAAGAATTTATTAATTCGCAAAAGAATTTCAATGCTATGATAGAAGAAAAATTGAATAGAGTTGATGAATTGGCTAGGAACATGGATAGAATTGCTCATGATGTGGAAAATTTCAAAACTAAAATTTTGCCACCCAAGCATGATATAAATGAGTCTATTAAAGCTATCTATGTCTCCATTAATGAAAGTAAAGAAAGGACCGCTAGGTTGAGGGCTAAGCGAGAATTTCTAGAAAAAGCGATTCCACCCGGTTTCTATCGTAGTAATGATGAAGATATTAAAATGATTGGTGTCACTCCTATTGAATCATTATTTAGTAATATAAAACTTGATGAAAAAGGGATTGAAGAAGAGTTAACTTTAGATAGAAGGAGTCCCAATTGCTTGGAGGGTGATAATCTTGATGATAAAAATGAAAAAAGTGGGTTTGGAGAGGTCAAAACTTTAAATAGTAATGCACCCACTACTTTGGATTACAAGGACTTTAATTATGATAGTTGTTCTTTAATTGAGTGTATTTCCTTGTTGCAATCCATGATTAATTCACCAAATGCATATGAACAAAATAAAGCTTTCACTAAACATATTGTAGAACCAATGATGAAAGCGCATGAAGAAAAACTTGAGTTGGAAGTATCAATTCCTAGAAAATTACAAGATGAATGGGAACCTACTATTAAAGTCAAAATTAAAGATTATGAATGTAATGCCCTTTGTGATCTTGGTGCTAGCGTTCCACTATACCAAAG
Organism: Elymus sibiricus; assembly: GCA_039707655.1. Classification (NCBI taxonomy): domain Eukaryota; kingdom Viridiplantae; phylum Streptophyta; class Magnoliopsida; order Poales; family Poaceae; genus Elymus; species Elymus sibiricus. Next base: position 259,110,259 of record CM077668.1, on the reverse strand, counting down.
TGTTGGAGTTAAACCCGACGTTGGTTTCTCCCGTACTTGTGTATGCATGTGTCCGGCTAGGATACGTGCCCTTCACCGAGTAGGACTTGTATTAGTTGGTAGGTTTGCTAGCTAATATAAATACTCATGTACCCCATTGTAATCTGTACCAGAAAAATCAATACAAAAATATTGACGGGAGCAACACGCTCCCGTGGCGATCAACTCGGCGTGTCCTCGTGCAGTTCTCGCGTGCGTTGTTCTGGCGGATCGTATCGATCAAATAAGTGGCTGATGTACGTGCGTGTTTGCTGGTACGTACAAGCTAGCTTCCCAGGATCAATCCACCAGCCTGTGTGCCTGCTTGCGTTCAAGTACGTGTGCATCCAGGTCAGCTTTCTGTGGTGCGGTGCATCCGGCGTAAAGGGACTTCGTCGTGATTGCATCGGCAGGAGCGGGTTTGCCGTCGTCGGAAAGTACTCGGCGTCGGGTCTGGGCCAACAATTGGTATCAGAGCTTTGGTTCTTCGTCGTGATTTTTGGAAAGAACTCGAAGGATCATGTCGAAGGAAGCAGGCAAGGAGATCGTGGAAGCGTCCGAGGCGGCTAAAGTACTTGCCGTGGCCGGTTCTTCATACCCACGGTTTGATCGCGAGAATTTCAGGGTTTGGAAGGCCCTCATGGAGTGTGGTCTCCGCGTGAACGAGCTATGGGATGCAGTCGATCCAGGAGGCGACGCATTCAAGAAGGAGGGTGCCGAGCACCGGAAGGATCGGCAGGCGGCGTCGGCGATTTACTCGGTGATGCCGATGGATGTCCTCCAACACCTGATCGCCAAAGAAACGGCGAAAGAGGTGTGGGATACACTGAAGCTCATGTTCGAGGGACACACCCGCGTCAAGCAAGCCAATCTCCAAACTCTCCTCAGGAACTATGAGACTTTGGTCATGGGCGACGATGAGTCCGTGGACGCGTTCGCTTCACGGGTAGCTACTCTCGTCAATCGGATACGCGCACTTGGAGAAAACCTCGAGGAGACCTCGGTTGTCCATCGGTTCTTGCGCACGGCCCCTCCCCGGTACCTGCAAATTGTCACGGCGATCGAGTAGTGCGTCGATCTCGTGACCCTCTCCATTGATGATCTCGTCGAACGGTACAAGGCTCACGATGAGCGTATGCGGTACAGTCTCGAGGACGGGAGGAACGATGAGCTTGTGATGCTCACAAAGGCGCAATGGATGGCCCTGTCGAAAGAAAAGCAAGGCGGATCCAAAAGCAGCAGCAAGAAGAAGTGGAAGCAGCGTTCGGCGCGAAAGAATTTAGCCGACTCGGATGACGACTCAGACGACGAGGCTGCACCACCACTGAGAAAGTTTGACATCAGGAAAGTGAGGTGTCATAAATGTGGCCTCCTCGGTCACTTCAAGGCTGACTGCGAGGAAGCACCGAAGCAAAGGGCGCTCATGGCCGAGGAAGGCGATGATGGAGACATGATGTTGATGTACAAGCTAGTGGATGAGGAGGATCCAGTTCCTCAGGCGTTGACTAATGAAATTGTCACGTTTGCGGAAGAAAAAGTTTGCCATCATGATCATGGTTTGGAAACTCGTGTCGATGTTACAGATGCGGGGGGTGATTCCGAAACTTTCGTCAATGCTATGAACGACGTAGGTGCCATCTTTGCTGGAGTGGAGGCAGCGAAAGTTGCATGTGCTCGTCCATGGAGAAGCAGTCTTTGTGCTAGTCGACTGGAGGACAGGCCCATGGGTGGCCACAAAAGCGACACAGAAGGTGATTCCGGAACTCGTGTCGAAGCTACTGACGCGAGGCGTAATTCTGAAACACATGTCAAAGTTATAGACACAAAGGCGGCTGCATGTGCATCGAAAGAAGACCAAGGCACGGTTGTCACGACTGTTACGTCAGTGGCAAAAGGCAGCCAAGGCGCCCTAGGAACATGAGCACTCGGTCTCCCAGTGAACCAAGCTAGGAGAGCTATGTCCGGTAGCCTGCGCGAGCGCAGTCCGAACCAGGCTCGAGGCTGGCCAGGAATCAGCCCGAAAAAGATGGCTCGGCCGCCAGTAGGCCATGAAGAGGGCACCTCACGCTAGCCCAAACCAGCAGGCCGTGTCCCATGCAGAGCTGCAGCGTGGAGGCCTAAAGGCTCCTGTAACAGCCGCCCACCAGGAAGCATTGTGAAAGCACATTTGCTCCCTTGGTGGTTTTGGTAATTCATAACAACATATATCTCATTGAACTAATGTCCATTCAAGATTAAGATTTCAGGATGTTCAATGATTGGCATGGCATGGACTAGAGATGTGGACCCCTCAAAATGCTAAGGACAAGGATTGGCAAAAGATCAAGACTCTACATTTTTGGTTTAGTGATCCAAGATCACATTGAGTCCATAGGAAAGCCAATACTATTAAAAGGGGATGAGGTGTTGCTTAATGGTCTTTTTGCTCAAGTGCTTAGTTACAGTATTCCTAAACCCTCAACCACTCTCTCTACCCAAATATGTCCTAAACCCAAAGTCCAACTCGGCCCCACCGATATTTCCAATCCGGCCTACCAAGTTCATCCAAGACTTAGCCACTGCCAAACCCTAACAAATCGGATCCACCGAAATGGATCTCGGTCCCACCGAGATGGCCTTGCCAACTCTCTGTAATCGTTTGCATTTACTTCGGTCTCACCGAGTTTGCAAATCGGTCTCACCGAGACGGCTTGCCAACTCTTTGTTGCCTTATTGCTTCACTTCGGTCCTACCGAGTTGATGCAATCGGTGCCACCGAGATGAGGATTGCCCTAAGCTATTGCACTTTGGTCCATCCGAGTTGTTCGTATCGGTCCCACCGAGATTCCTAAAGTTCATATCTTTTACACAGTTCGGTGCTACTGAGATTATCGTTTCGGTGCCACCGAGTTGGGTCAAAAGTGTGTAACGGTTGGATTTTGTGTGGAGGCTATATATACCCCTCCACCCCATCCTTCTCAGTAAGGAGAGCCATCAGAACGTGCCTACACTTCCACCATACATTTTCTGAGAGAGAACCACCTACTCATGTGTTGAGATCAAGATATTCCATCCTATCATTTGAACCTTGATCTCTAGCCTTTCCCAAGTTGCTTTCCACTCAAATCTCTTTTCCACCATAGCCAAATCTGTGAGGAGTTGATTGAGTGCTAGGAAGACTATCATTTGAAGCACAAGAGCAAGGAGTTCATCAACAACACACCGTCTATTACCTTTTGGAGAGTGGTGTCTCCTAGATTGGTTAGGTGTCACTTGGGAGTCTCCAACCAGATGTGGAGTTGAACCAAGAAGTTTGTAAGGGCAAGGAGATCGCCTACTTCGTGAAGATCTACCCCGAGTGAGGCTAGTCCTTCGTGGACGTAAGCCATGGTGGAATAGGCAAGGTTGCTTCTTCGTGGACCCTTCGTGGGTGGAGCCCTCCGTGGACTCGCGCAGCCGTTACCCCTCGTGGGTTGAAGCCTCCATCAACGTGGACGTACGATAGCACCACATATCGGAACCACGCCAAAAACCACCGTGTCTTCATTGCGTTTGAAATCTCCTATCCCCTCTCTACATACATATGCAATTGCTTACATTCTGCTGCTATACTCTTAGAATTGCATGTGTAGGGTGATGCTTGACATGTACTATTGCTAAAATCTGCCTACAACTAAAATCTGGGAAAAGGTTAGGTTTTATTTGGTCAAGTAGTCTAATCACCCCCCCTCTAGACATACTTTCGATCCTACACATTGGAGCATCGTGTGATTCATGGAACAATGCAGGAGAGTGCACAGACGTTGGTTTACTGATCAGCAACGCGGGTGGCAGTCCAGCATCAGAAGAAAACGCGTCTGACAGCCCTATATTGTCAGTGTCGTCTACAAATGTTCAAATGGGTGAAGGCGAAGTACTGCCTCCGGTTCCCGCGGTTGAAAAGCTAGCTTTGCCAATAGCAACGTGCAAAGCAAAAGGCGAGGCGTCACTCCTAAATGTACAAGGAGCTGCACAGGCAACATCGTCTCTGACAACAATGGAGGAAAGGGCACCATCACCTACACCCGTACAGCTACAGCCGGTGTTACACCCATATCCGGAGAGGACTCTTCGGACACTTGACCCGGTACAAGTGAAAAGGAGTGGGCGATGGTGTCTAGCAAGCGCCGAGGAACCGGCAAAATTCAAGAACGCAAATACGAAGGAGTATTGGCGTGAGTCTATGGAAGAAGAGTTGGGGTCGATCAACGACAACAATGCATGGGAGCTCGTCGATCTTCCCAACAATCATAAAGCAATAGAGCTCAAGTGGGAATTTATGATCAAGAATGATGCCGAAGGGTGTGTGAAGCACAAAGAAAGGCTAGTAGCCAAAGAGTACGTGCAAGAGAAAAGTGTGGACTTCGAAGAAGTGTTCGTTCCCGTTGCAAGGATGGAAGAAGTGTTCGTTCCCGTTGCAAGGATGGAGTCGGTGAGACTACTCATAGCTCTTGCGGCTTAGGAATCATGGAAGATACATCACATGGATGTAAAATCTGCGTTTTTGAACGGAGAGTTAGAAGGAGATGTTTACGTGAACCAACCACCGGGATTCATCAAAGAGGGAGAAGAACATAAGGTACTGAAGATACACAAAGTCTTGTACGGGCTACGGCAAGGCCCTCAGGCGTGGAACATTAAACTTGATCAGACGATGATTTCTCCTGGATTTGAGAAAGCCCCACTAGAGCATGCAATGTACAAGCGAGGCAAAGGAAATGATCATCTACTAGTTGGCATGTACGTCGACGACCTATTAATTACCGGAGCAGATGAAGAGGTGGTTGCAAATTTCAAGCTACAGACGAAAGAGTTTTTCAAGATGGATGATCGAGGTCTTTTGAGCTACTACCCTGGAATAGAGGTACATCAAAAAACTGAGGGGTTCACACTATGCCAGGAGGCATACGCAAGGAAGATACTTGAAAACTGTAGCATGAAAGATTGCAATCCAATTGACGCTCCAATGAAACCTCGTCTTGAGCTGAGCAAGAAGAGCAAATCACTCGCAGTTGATAGGGAGGTTGCAGCTGCGGTGTGTCAAGGTGTGTGGCTAAGGAGGCTACACGGTGATCTCATGGATCAAGATCTGGAACAAGTGGTGCTCAATGTTGATAGCAAGTCTGAAAGTTTTCTACGCGAGGATCCAATGCGGCATGATAGGAGCAAGCACATTGATACGTTGTATCACTATATAAAGGATTGTGTGGAAGAAGGTAAGATGAAGGTTAACTACGTTCGCACCGATGATCAGTTTGTGGATATTCTAACCAAGGCTTTGGATCGAGAAAAGTTCTGGGAGAAGCGAAGAAGGATCGGCGTCGGAGCTGTGACATGATGACGTCGTGTTTAGGGGGGTGATTGTTGGGGTTAAACCCGACCTTGGTTTCTCCCGTACTTGTGTATGCATGTGTCCGGCTAGGATACGTGACCTTCACCTAGTAGGACTTGTATTAGTTGGTAGGATAGCTTGCTAATATAAATACTAATGTACCCCGTTGTAATCTGTACCAGAAAAATCAATACAAAAATATTGACGGGAGCGACACGCTCCCGTGGCGATCAACTCGGCGTGTCCTTGTGCAGTTCTCACGTGCGTTGTTTCGGTGGATCAGATCGATCAAATAAGTGGCTGCTGTACGTGCGTGTTCGCTGGTACGTACAAGCTAGCTTCCCAGGATCAATCCACCAGCCTGTGTGCCTGCTTGCGTTCAAGTACGTGTGCATCCAGGTCAGCTTTCTGTGGTGCGGTGCATCCAGCGTAAAGGGACTTTGTCATGATTGCATTGGCAGGAGTGGGTTTGCCGTTCGTCGTTGATCGTCGCCGTCGTTGGAAAGTACTCGGCGTCGGGTCTGGGCCAACACAAAGTCTTTGTGTGATGTGCTAGGTCTCACCGACATGGATCCTTGTTCCCTTAATTTGCATCTTGCGGATTCCACTATTAAAAAGCCATTGGGTAGAATAAATGATGTGCTTATTCTTGCAAATAGAAATTATGTGCCCGTGGACTTTATTGTTCTTGACATTGAATGCAATCCTTCTTGCCCCATAATACTTGGTAGGCCTTTTGTACGAACAATAGGTGCTATTATTGATATGAAAGAAGGTAATATAAGATTTCAATTTCCATTAAAGAAAGGGATGGAACACTTCCCTAGAAAGGTAATTAAAGCACCTTATGAATCTATTATGAGGGCCACCTATGGAATTAACTTGAAGGATGACAACACTTGAAACTATGCACTATGCCTAGCTAGGGGCATAAAACCATAGCGCTTGTTGGGAGGCAACCCAATTAATAAAATAATTTTTTGTTTTTACTTTCTATTCTTGAGTGTTTACATAATTATAGCCTCTGTTATGATTGTATTTTTATGTTTTAATTAGTGTTTGTGCCAAGTAATGCCTTTGGGATGATGTTGATGATAGTATAATTGATGCTGTTTGGAAAACAGAAAGTTTTGCGTCCAGTGCTGGAATTTTAATTCTGTACTAGAGCGTGAGAAAAATCTGAAATTTTTACATAGTATTGTTATATGAATTGTTTACATTTTCCTAATTTTTCAGAATTTTGGAGTTACATAAGTATGGATTTTAAATAGATCTTTACAGACTGTTCCGTTTTAGACATATTCTGTTTTTGTTGCATAGTTTGCTTATTTTGATGAATCTATGGATCGTATCGGGGGGTATGAGTCATGGAGAAGTTGGAGTACAGTAGCATTATGCCAATGTTAAATATGAATCAATTTACAAAAGTACCTAAAGTTTAAGATTTGTTTGTTATACTAACGGATCTCACGAGGTTTCTGTTGAGTTTTGTGTGCTGAAGTTTTCAAGTTTTGGGTGAGACTACGATGGATAAAGGAATAAGGAGCGGCAAGAGCCTAAGCTTGGGGATGCCCAAGGAACCCCAAGGTAATATTCAATGAAGACTCAAGCGTCTAAGCTTGGGGATGCCCCGGAAGGCATCCCCTCTTTCGTCTACAATCTATCGGTAACTCACTTGGAGCTATATTTTTATTCATCACATGATATGTGTTTTACTTGGAGCGTCTTGTGATATAGTTTGTTTGCTTTTGTTTGCTTTTTAGTTTGTCACAATCATCTTTGCTGAACACACCTTTTTGAGAGGGACACGCATTATTCGAGATTTGTTAGAATACTCTATGTGCTTCACTTATATCTTTTGAGCTAGGCACTTGCTCTAGTGCTTCACTTATATCTTTTAGAGCACGGCGGTGGTTATATTTTAAATAAATAGTTGCACTCTCATGCTTCACTTATATCTTTTTGAGAGTCTAATGAATAGCAATGGTAATATGCACGGGTTATGAATTTGGTCCTGATATGATAGGTATTCAAGAGGGATATAATAAAAACTTTCATGTAGATCACTGAATATGATAAGTTTGATTCCTTGCAATAGTTTTGCGATATTAAGATGGTAATATGTGGAAGGTGCTAGTAGATAATTGTGGTTTAGTAAGAATATGGTGTTAAGGTTTGTTATTCCCGAAGCATGCACGTATGATCTGTCGTTATGCTAAGAAGTTGGAGCATGATTTATTATTGATTGTCTACCTTATGAGTGGCGGTCGGGGACGAGCGATGGACTTGTCCTACCAATCTATCCCCCTAGGGGCATGCGTAGTAGTACTTTGCTTCGAGGGCTAATAAACTTTCGCAATAAGTATGTGAGTTCTTTATGACTAATGTGAGTCCATGGATTATACGCACTCTCACCTTTCCGCAATTTACTAGCCTCTTCGGTACCGTGCATTGCCCTTTCTCACATCGAGAGTTGGTGCAAACTTTGCCGGTGCATCCAAACCTCGTGATATGATACGCTCTATCACACATAAGCCTGCTTATATCTTCCGCAAAACAACCACCATACCTACCTATCAAGGCATTTCCATAGCCATTTCGAGATATATTGCCATGCAACTTCCACCGTTCCATTTTTATGACACACATCATCATTGTCATATTGCTTTGCATGATCATATAGCTGACATAGTATTTGTGGCCCAGCCACCGTTCATCATTTTTTATACATGTTACGCTAGCATCATTGCACATCCTGGTACACTGCCAGAGGCATTCATATAGAGTCATATTTTTGTTCTAGTATCGAGTTGTAATATTGAGTTGTAAGTAAATAAAAGTGTGATGATCATCATTATTAGAGCATTGTCCCAGTGAGGAAAGAATGGTGGAGACTAATGAGTCCTCGAAAAAGTGGGGATGAGGTCCATGAGACCGTTCTAAAAAAAAGAGGTAAAAAAGAGCCACGAAAAAAAGAGAGAAAAAGAGAGAAGGGGAAATGTTACTATCCTTTTCCCACACTTGTGCTTCAGAGTAGCACCATGTTTTTCATATAGAGAGTCTCCTATTTTGTCACTTTCATATACTAGTGGGAATTTTTCATTATAGAACTTGGCTTGTATATTCCGATGATGGGCTTCCTCAAATGCCCGAGGTCTTCATGAGCAAGCAAGTTGGATGCACACCCACTTAGTTTTCATGATTGAGCTTTCATACACTTATAGCTCTTAGTGCATCCGTTGCATGGCAATCCTGTAGGATCAAAAGTATGTCTAGAGGGGGGGGTGAATAGACTACTTGACCAAATAAAAACGTAACCTTTTCCCAATTTTAGTTGTAGGCAGATTTTAACAAGTATACAAGTCAAGCATCACCCTACACATGCAATTCTAAGAGTGTAGCAGCGGAAAGTAAACAATTGCATATGTAAGTAAAGGAGGGGATCGGAGATTTCAAACGCAATGAAGACACAGTGATTTTTGGTGTGGTTCCGATAGGTGGTGCTATCGTATGTCCACGTTGATGGAGGCTTCAACCCATGGAGGGTAACGGCTGCGCGAGTCCACGGAGGGCTCCATCCACGAAGGGTCCACGATGAAGCAACCTTGTCTATTCCACCATGGCTTACGTCCACGAAGGACTAGCCTCACTCGGGGTAGATCTTCACGAAGTAGGCGATCTCCTTGCCCTTACAAACTCCTTGGTTCAACTCCACATCATGTCGGAGGCTCCCAAGTGACACCTAACCAATCTAGGAGACACCACTCTCCAAAAGGTAATAGACGGTGTGTTGTTTATGAACTCCTTGCTCTTGTGCTTCAAATGATAGTCTCCCCAACACTCAAACAACTCCTCACAGATTTGGCTATGGTGGAAGAAGGATTTGAGTGGAAAGCAACTTGGGAGAGGCTAGAAATCAAGGTTCAAATGGTTGGATTGGAATGTCTTGATCTCAACACATGAGTAGGTGGTTCTATCTCAGAAAATGTATGGTGGAAGTGTAGGCACGTTCTGATGGCTCTCCTTACTGAGTAAGAAGGGGTGGAGGGGTATATATAGCCTCCACACAAAATCCAACCGTTACACACTTTTGACCCAACTCGGTGGCACCGATCAGAAATCTCGGTGGCACCGACCTGTGTAAAAGATATGAATGTTAGGAATCTCGGTGGGACCGATTGGAACAACTCGGATGGACCGATGTGAAATGGTTAGGGCAAACCTCGTCTCGGTGGCACCGATTGCATCAACTCGGTAGGACCGAAGTGAAGCAATAAGGCAACAAAGAGTTGGCAAGCCATCTCGGTGAGACCGATTTGCAAAACTCGGTGGGACCGAAGTAATTGCAAACGATTACAGAGAGTTGGCAAGGCCATCTCGGTGGGACCGAGATCCATATCGGTAGATCCGATTTGTTAGGGTTTTGGCAGTGGCTAAGTCCAGATGAACTCGGTGGCTCCGGATAGGAATTTTCTGTGGGGCCGAGTTGGATTGTAGGTTTTGGACATATTTGGATGGAGAAAGTGGTTGAGGGTTTTGGAGTACTGTCACTAAGCACTTGAGCAAAAAGACCATTAAGCAACACCTCATCCCCTTTTAATAGTATTGGCTTTCCTATGGACTCAATGTGATCTTGGATCACTTAACAGAAAATGTAGAGTCTTGAGTTTTTGCCAATCCATGTCCTTGGCATTTTGAGGGGTCCACATCTCTAGTCCTTGCCATGCCAATCATTGAACATCCTGAAATCTTTAACTATTATGGACATTATTTCAATGAGATATATGTTGTTACAAATTACCAAAACCACCAAGGGAGCAAATGTGCTTTCAATCTCCCCCTTCTTGGTAATTTATGACAACATATAGGTCAAAGCTTCGACAAATGATTAAATGAATGAAATACATCGTCGCTTTGAGAAGTATGTGATAAGCAAGAGCTCCCCCTAAATTTGTGCATTATTAATAATTTGTGTTTGAATGCAAATGCACAATCGATTAGGATCATGGGTCACTCTTCCATGTCACATACAACTTGGTGGAGCGCACAAAATGATATGAATGGAATAGTAAGCACGCATCACCAAAAACACAAGTGAATGATCATACAAGATAATGATAAGGATAAGCATTAAGCATAGCATGAAGCATAGTATGATTAATCACACACATAGTAGCTCACAAACATAACGATCAAAGTATCTCACACACATCAAAGCAAATAGAAATAGTAGCAAAAACTCAAGAAAACGACGAGCAAAAGCGAGACACTCTCTCTCGAAGCCTAATGATCTATACAATTCTCCCCCTTTGGCAACAAGTACCAAAAAGTTCGAATAGGTATAGGACTATGCGTCTCTCTAGGCACGATCCTCGGCAGCTCCTGAAGGTGAACTCCGGCTGGCGGCTCCGGTGTGCGTAGATGGTGTTGAGAGAAGTGCATCCGCGAAGACTTTAGCTGACGTCTGCTGGGCTGGTGGAGTAGAGACTGGAGGTGGCACTGTAGCAGCAGCAGCAGGTGCAGAGACTGTGGTCCTCGTATCTGCAACAGGCACTGCAGCAGACCTGGATGCCCTAGGCACTATCTGGAATCTCTCAGTCGTCGGTCTGTCATCTCCACTATCATCAGAAGCAGCCCTGGCTGCATCAACATCATCCTTCAGCTTCTCCACTATAGTATGAACCTCAGTGATCTTCACATCAAGATCATGAATCTTTGTCTTGACTATTCGCTCTAGGCTTGCCTGGTTCTTGGTGAGGTTGGCCAGACTTCGCTCAATCCTCAGGGTGGCTTCCAGCAGATAAGTCATTTGATCATTCTTTGACTTGAGGTTTGCAATAGGTGCATTGGGAGCAGATGCTTTCTGAGCTTCTTTTGCTGCCTCAGCTGCCCGGATCCTCTCTTGAGCTTGGGCAGATGTAGGGTGTGAAGGGTCCATCACCACTACATTGTCCTCGAACTCTGGACGCAATGGGAGATGCTCACGATCAAGAAGATAAGTGCTCGTTCCAACCTTGGAGTTGATGAGCATCTGAATGTGTGGAGCATATCCGCAAGATCTCTTCTGGTCAGCTGCGGTTCTCTTGATAGTTTCAACAATAAGGCTCATGACTTTGAACTTCTGCGGTGTGTCAAACAAGTGTAGCAGGTTGATGGAGTGGCCACGTATCATCTTGTCATCTCCAGACTTGGGCAACAGAGTGTACCTCAAGATTGTGTTAGTGGTGGCCAAACCTGGTAGCAAGTGCTTCACTGATCCTAGCTTGTGAGACTCAATATCTTTCTCAGGAATTGCTGTGTACATATTTGCCATGGAATTGTGGTCCATCTTGAGCTTGGCATATATATCGATGTCATCTTCTTCTTCCTTGGGAGCACTAAGAAGAGCAGCCCACTCAGAGATGGTTGACTGGTATTTGGATCCCTCGGTCATCCACACAACTCTACCATCTGGATAGAAGTGTGCAGTGGAGTAGAATTGCATGATCATCTCATCATTCCATTTGGTAAGCTTCTGTCCAACGAAATCATCAACACCAGCAATTCTGAAGCTTTCATGAATATGGGGGAAATAGTCTTCATTTGCATCAATGTACTTCCAATCCACCCACTTCATATCACTGACAATAGGCTTCTTGTCAAGCAACACAGTCTCATAGAAATCTTGTTGCTCTCGTGTGTGAAAGCGGTAATCACAAGCAGTCCTCCTCCTTGCAGCATATGGATCTGATAATCTCCACTGACGCAATCCTTTGTCCTTCCTGAGCATCATGTTTTCTGCAACTAGATGAGCATTGTCATGATCTGGAATCTTGGGTTTCAACTTTCTGAGCACTAGTGGCTCCTCATCAACATCAACTTCAGGCACTGGGGCCTTGTTCTTCTTAGTAGCAGGGATGTTTCTTGTTGATCTCTTTGGTGCTGGGGCTTTTGGCTTGGATTTGGTGGGAGCAGCAGACCTCATAGCATCAGGCATGAGCTTTTGAGTCTTGGCAGGAGGTGCATCAGCTGCTGGCTCCTCTTCCTCCTCTTCATCAGCCATTGAGGGTTTGCCTGGAACACGAGCAACAGTTTTCCTTGGCCTCTTCTTCTTTCCTGCAGCAGCTTCCTCTGCATCACTTGGTTCCTCAAGTGTAAATGTCATGGTTTCCTTAGTAACTTTCTTCACTGTTGTCTTCTCTTTGGTTCTAGCAGATGGTTTGGTGCTATACTCCTTTGCAAGCACAACTCTCTTCTTCTTTGATGTTGCTTCACTAGCAACAAAGTCCTCATCCTCATCATCTGAGGTTCTCTTCTTCCTTGCCCTAGTAGCTGCTTTGGGCAATTTTGGAGAACTCCTCTCTCCCTCATAAAAACTGCCCTCAGGGCTAGAGCCTGAACTGAGATCAGTGTGTGCTTCTGAGACATTCTGACTATCACTGGCATCTGACATCTTGCAAAGCTGACCCTGTGAATAGATGGGTATGGGCAGAGTAGATGAGTCATCACAAAAAGCAGACATTTTTCAAGAAAATTGAGTTCAAATCTTAGTTTCAAGTTTTCACAGAAGGCATTCCAGATCCACCGAGTTGATCATCTTGGTGATACCGAAGCACTCAACAGAAACTAAACACACCATTTCGGTCAGACCGAGATGTGATTCGGTGTCTTCGAGATGCTAGGGTTTCACTGAGATTTTACTTTCGGTCTCACCGATTCGTACTACTCGGTGGCACCGAGATGTACTAGTGCAATGGCCTGGGGCCAAATCGGTGACTCCAAAAATCTCAATTCGGTCGGTCCGAGATGCTTACGGCGGAAACTTAAACCTAATTTTTTTGCTCGAATCTAATCTACGGAATTTTATTCGTGGAATAAGCATTGCAATCTGTGGCAAGAATAATGGCAATCCATCCGCGCATTGAATCAGAATTTGAGCACAGAGGGGTTCGAATCTCACCCTAACTTGGTGGAGATCCTCTACGGCGGCAACGGCGGGGAAGATTCCCGTTGACGGCGACGGATTCCGGCGGTGAGGGCACGCAGGAGACAAGGGCGACGATCCGAAGACCACGGCGACGGCAACAACGGGGTGCGGGAATGAAGAGGTTTGAGAAATTTCAATCGTTCGGGCCCGCGGAGTATATATACCCGTATGCTGTCGGTGGCTCCGAGTTGAACAACTCGGTGGCACTGATATGTGTAACTACAAGCAGTATAGCACATCGGTGGCGCCGAAACGGTTCAACTCGGTAACACCAAGATTGAAACCTAGATCAATCTAAATGATTTCGGTTTGACCGAGTTTGAGTGGGTTGGTCCAACCGAAATGCATAAAGAAGGTTTTGGAGGTTCAGCCCTTTCAGATCGGTGACTCCGCGTGCTCCTCACCCGGAGGGTCCGAAAATGACTTGTTCAATTTTTGTGATGTATCAAGAATAGAATTTGAGACAAGAAAGCATAGATAGATAGAGAAGGTACTTAGGCATTCTTGTACATCCACTTGGCCAGAAAAACCAATACAATCAAAACAACAAATGGATGTCCTCGAATTAAGAAAACATGCATACCAACATGCTCACACAATAAGATAGCAAATGAAATATGTGTCAAACATGCACAACCAAATCTAGCATCTATCAAGCAATGGCGATGACTAGGTCATCTATATATGAGTATATTGACTTAGGAGTCAAATGAGAACATTTGATCATAGGTCATACTCATCGTTTAAGCATAAGTGGGGTTACCACTTTTACATAAAGCATTGATGTGTTCACACCATTAGAGTTGCTTTAGCTAAATTTCTAGAGCAAAGCTCCTCCTAGATGTGATATCCTCCCAAAGAGGGATGAACTAACCTTGGGTTTTGTCGATGATGACTTCATGTAGATGTTGAAGATGTGGATGCTCAATGTTGATGTAGACCATCAAGAGTTGGGAGCAATCCTTTGGAGTTTTGTGCTTTCAATACCTACATGGGTTAGTCCCACACAAGGAACGTACAAGGATATCCATAGACATAGAGTGAAATACACATATGATGATGCCCATGAATGCAATGACTACCTTGTCCCTTGCCTTACCAACAAAAGGGTTTGTGACTCCATGAACTAGTGCAAGATGTGGAAGTTGATTGCACAAGTTCTTGCCATAAATGAATGTGAGTGAAGCTTGTCGGAGTCTAGGATCTGCGTCCAAGAAACTTCTCCAAGAATTTAGGATTCGAACTCTGGGGGACTTTGCTTGGCAACCTACAACACGACGGCAACTACGGCGGGATCACGACGGACTCGCTGGCTCTCACCGGACACAAAGGGGACGCGCGAGCTACCCAGGTTCGGGCCACCGTGCGGTGCAATACTCTACTCCTGCTTGTGTTTGATTGCCCTGTGGCGGAGAACTTGTGCTCGAGGTACAAGAGGTGTGGGGGAGAATGGGTCCATCCCCTTACATGGAAGCGGCCCTGCCCCTTTTGTAGTGCCTTGGTCCTCTTCCCCGAAAATATGAGCGACAAAGGGTAGCCACAGGGCGGCAATTCAAAGGGGGACAGGGGCGCGGGCTTATCCTGACTAAAGGCGGTCTCCGCCTGCTAAAGCAGCTCCTTGTGACGCGCCGGTGGGCTTGGCGATGACCTCCGTCCTGGCGCGCTGATCCGTCCTGATCTTCTACCACCAAAGAGGAAAGCCTTTGGGACTTGCTTTGGGGGAGGCAGACGCCGCTGCTCCCTTATCACTAAAATGGAAACCTGTCTGGGCTGTACCCTGCTGTCCTTCCCCTGGCATCGGGACGCCACCCACGTGAGAGGCCAGCCGGCGTCGTAAGTCACACCCCATGAAGCAGCCTCGCGAGGGGTTACCTCACGAGGTGATCTGGGGCCTGCCGGCCTCACCAGGGCTTGGCCTAGCGGAGAGGGGCCTCGCGAGGCTAGCTCCTCGCGAGGCGACTCCCTCCTGGACAACGGCGCCAGGGCCACCTTGCCGGGGCCAGCCCAAGTGTCGCCTCCTGGGCCAGAGGCAGACGGGCCATGGTACCCTGGTTCCCACTGGGCCGACAGTAGCCCCCGGGCCCGCGGCGCACACGTCCCGCCCGTTGGGGGTGAAGCGCTGCGGGGCCCATCGAGCCGCCGGGCCCAGGCGCGACGCGTGGCGGCCTTTGCGGGCGCGGTGCCTCCACTACCTGCGACGCCTCGATAACCGCCGCCTCGGCGATAAAACCTGCCCGCGCGGGGCGGGGGCATTTCATTGCTTCTTCACTCCGTTCCCAGCCTACCCTGCGGCCAACTTCTCGGCTCCCTATTTCCCCCCAACTTCCAATCTCTCCGCCAATCTCTCCGCCCGTAACTGCCGCGGCCATGGCTCCCCCAAGGAAGCTTTCCGCGGCCGAGAAAGGGAAGAGGACGACATAGGAGATGGAGCCGTCGAAGCCGTCGGCGGTGAGGGGTAGAGGCCGGGCCCATGGCTTGGCCCCGGCGACGAGGGTTCCTCCTCGGGGTTGAACGTGCCCCACGGCCGCCGGCGCGGAGGCCGGCCCCAGCACCCGCTGAACGGGCGCGGTCGCGGGAGAGGCGCTGCTCATGGGCGCGAAGGCCGCGGCGGTTCCGCCGCTCTCCCTCCCCAGGCGGGGAGGCACTCGGCGGAGGCAGCCCACGAGTTCATCGTGGACATGCACCGCTCGCGCTGCACCTGGCTTCGGCTCCCGGACTCCTTTGCGAGGGTGATGGAGGAGCGCGCGCCCCTAGGCCTATGGCTGCAGGCGGACTGCTGCTGCAACGGCCCCTCCTGGGTGGCGGCGGAGTTCACCCCCTCCGGCTTCATGTTCTTGAAGGAGGGGTGGAAGTCCTTTGCCCTCGCCAGGGGCCTGAAGCGGGGGCACCTTCTCGACTTCAAGTACGACGGAGCCGCCACCCTCTTTGTGAAGATCTTCGGGGTTTCCGGCAGCCACCTGGAGTGCTGCGTGGAGAGCGAGGACGGCAGCTACAGCGGCTCCTCCAGCGAGGGTGGCAGCGACGACAGTGCCGCCTCCCTTGATGGAAGCGGGAGCGACGACAGCTCCCCCCGCATCAAGGACAAAGACGAAGACTCCGATTAGGCGCGGGCGGGGCTCGATGCGAACTCTTGGGGATGATGGCGCTGCGGCTGCCCCTCCCTCTTCTTTTTCTTTTTCCTGCATTGGATCGATGTGGCCCCGTGGGGGAGTAAAAACATCTTGTATGGCGCCGTATGTCTAAGTACTTTGTTTCCCGCGTTTTTTGCTTTCTTCCCGAGGCTCTTCTTTGCTTCTTACACTGCCCTTGTGCCCTGTGTCGCTGGGACCCAGCCCCCGAGCTAGCTACGACCGTCGCTGGTGTGCTTGGAGCGTGCGCTCAGCAAGGCCAGTGGGTGTAGGGCTCGAGGACGGTAGGAGCCCCTGAGGCGCGATGCCCAAGGTCCCCCCCTTAACGCGTAGGCGGCTCGTGCCAAGGAAATCAGGTGCCTCGAGGGGAAAACGAGAGGAGGGAAACCCGAGAGGCGCTTAGACTTAGCTCTTTTTTAGATGCGTGGCTCGGAGCGAGCCCTTCACGGGGCACCGCACGTAAGGCACGGTCCCTCACGAAGCCTTCTACCCACGGGGCGCCGATTGCGAGTCCTCCCGAGGGGGGCTCCTGAGGCCCTGCACCAGGTAAATTGCCAAATTTTTGCAAAAAATGTAGCGGGGCGCGCTCGCGAGGCCGCCTGTGGGTGTTACTCGAGGAGGCAAGAGCACCAAGGACCTGGTGAGGTGACGTGCGCGGGAGCGGGCCCGCGAGCCAGAGCTCAATCACTTGGGTTTTGCAGTGCTGCTGGGACTGACCCGAGCACAGGCACCGTGCCCAGCCCCTGCTCACGTGAGACACACAGGGGGAGATCGCGAGCGTGCTTCCCGAGGCAAACTCAGCTGCAAGGACACCGGTTATTAGGAAGTAGGCTTTACTGATGCATGAAATAGACTCATTACACAACAGGAGAGGTACGTGCTGCCGTGTTCGACACGGGTCAGCTTGAGGATGTGACGGCCGTAGGCCCCTCAAGTATGTAGGCCGCCAGCGCGGAGCATGGGGCGTCCACCAGCGTGGAGCCTGGGGCTTTCCGTCAGCGCGGAGTATGGGGTGTCTGCCAGCGCGGAGCATGGGGCTTTCCGTCAGCGCGGAGTATGGGGTGTCCGCCAGCGCGGAGCATGGGGCTTTCCGTCAGCGTGGAGTATGGGGTGTCTGCCAGCGCGGAGCATGGGGCTTTCCGTCAGCGCGGAGTATGGGGTGTCTGCCAGCGCGGAGCATGGGGCTTTCCGTCAGCGCGGAGTATGGGGTGTCTGCCAGCGCGGAGCATGGGGCTTTCCGTCAACGCGGAGTATGGGGTGTCTGCCAGCGCGGAGCATGGGGCTTCCACGAGAGTGGGAGGGAGCTCCCGCGTTCCAACGACAGCGCCGGTAGAGGGAGCTCCGGAGCGTGTACAACTCCATTTCGTTCGTATCCGTGGGGTCATGGATAGAACTTGCGGAGATGTTGGATGTTCCATGTGTTTTGTACCGGAACACCCTCCTCCGTTTCGAGCCGTGCCGCGCCGGGCCGGGAGATGTGCGTGACCCTGAAAGGGCCCTCCCACATGGGTGAGAGTTTGTGGAGTCCCTCTCTGGAGAGGATCCGGCGCAGGACGAGGTCGCCCGCCTCAAGGGTGCGGGGGTGTACGTTGCGGCTGTGATAGCGACGCAACGCCTGCTGGTACCTTGCCACGCGGAGGGCAGCCTGGTGGCGCGCCCCTTCGAGGAAAAGCAGGTCATCCTCCCGCAAGCTGTCTTGACGAGTCTCGTCGAAGGCCAAGACCCGCGGGGACCGGTGCTTGACCTCGGCTGGGAGAACCGCCTCTGCCCCGTAGACGAGGAAGAAAGGCGCCTCGCCGGTGGGCTTGGTCGCCGTGGTGCGGATGGACCATAGCACTGAAGGGAGCTCCTCCAGCCAGCCCTTGACACATGCCGTGAGCTGCTTCTTGAAGCTCCTAGTCTTGAGGCCCTTGAGGACCTCAGCGTTGGCGCGCTCGGCCTGGCCGTTGCTTCGAGGGTGTGCCATGGAGGCGAAGCAGATCTGCGTGCCGATGCTGGCGCAGTAGGTCTTGAACTGGCCGCTGGTGAACTGCGTGCCGTTGTCCGTGATGATGCGGTTGGGGACGCCAAAGCGGTACACCAGGCCCTTGATGAACTTTGTGGCGCCCCGCCTGAATACCACTGTAGCCAGACGGTCGCCGCACACACCAGCCTAGGAAATCAATCTGGCATGCGCATTTACAACAAGTATCATGAACACAGGCATTTCTGTTAATGGATATATAAGTCTTACATGATAGTTTACAAGGGTGATGGCAGCGGAAAAAAGCTCTATCTAAGGCAGCATGGTCTTGGTGCGGCTCCAATCCACAGGAATCTGACTGGGTTACTCTTCTAGCTCGCGAACGCTCCGGCTCCTCGCTAGTGGACGTCGGATCCTTAGGTGAACCTGGCCACATTGAAGGCCGCTGAGTACTTTTGAATGTACTCGCAAGCAAACCAAACCAACACATACACCAAGCAATGCAATCCATGGCATTCAAGCATGCACTAGTTATCTTAACAGTATTAACTACCATGCTAAGGCGGGATTATCTAGCAAGATTAATCATCTAGCAACATTAATTATCATGTCATAACAGGATTATCCAGCATGATAACTACCAAAGTAAAACATATCAAGTAAATAATCCATACTCCGAATATTTCGTGATCCAACCCAAATCCGATCCAAATCCGAATCCGAATCCGATCCAAATCCAAATCCGAATCCGAATCCGAATCCGATCCAAATCCAATCCAAATCTTTCGGTCATACGACCGTTTCTCTCTTAGCCATCCCATGGCTAACATCTCATATACCCGACTGACAGTGTCCTGGATTAGGGGTGCCAACCTAGCCGGCCCGTCTCCTCGGATGGGCCGATATGCCCCCGTACGTGATCAAGATGGACTCCGGAGGTCGCACATGGGAGACGTGATCAAGACTGCATCTACCGAAGACTTGCAGTACACTTCAAGATTATTCCGGCCGCCTTACTCCAAGATACCGACCTTGTAACCCTAGATACCCTCCCTGGCGTGTATATAAGCCATAGGGTTTAGCCCGTAGGGGACATTAGCGCAACATCGAACACCTAGCTATAGTAGTTAGACACATATTACGATCTCGAGGTAGATCAACTCTGTACTCGATACACCTCCATTAATATAAACAGAAGCAGGACGTAGGGTTTTACCTCCATCAAGAGGGCCCGAACCTAGGTAAAACATCGTCTCCTTTTGTCTCTGTTACCATCGATCCGAGATCCGCAGCTCGGGACCCCCTACCCCGAGGTCTGCCGGTTTTTACACCGACACTGGTGCTTTCATTGAGAGTTTCGCTGCATGATTACCAGAAGGATTGATGGCTCATCGGCAGATCAACTGCATCAATGGCTGTGGGGACGTCTATGCCCCAGGACAGCTTTTCGTCTTCGGCAGCATGGTATTTTGCGCCGACTTGACGGGTCATCTGACCTCTGTCGAGAACTACGCCCCTGGTCGGATCGTGACCTTTGGCGGCCTCGAGTACACTGTGGACTCCCGTAGCGAGCTCGTCTTATCGGGATGGACTCCCGGCCGGATCGAAAGCTCGGCCGGTTCTGGAGGCTCGACTCCGGAACCGAACTCCGTCACGGTGCCCCTTGAGACTCCGGACGCCGCCGCTCCGGCCAGTCTCTCCCCGATTATCGGTCCGGAGATAGATCCGGCACCCACTTCTGAAATTACGCCAGTGCCAGAGTCGATCCCGGCGTAGAAATCGGATCCATGCTCGGATTCCCCTCGAACCGGAAACACGTCCGGTTACACACCGGGGCTGCTTCAAATCAGCCCTGCCTACGGCGCATCCATGGATCCTGAAGAGCTATCTCAGCTCGACGAGATGCTCGACTGTATCCGGAGCATGTCCATCTCGGACGGCAAGACTTCGGTTTATAATCAGATCGGACTTAAAGCCGACAACAGGGAAATTTATACCCCACCCATCACCCACCTAGTCGCCACGGTCGACGATTTAACCGACGTGTTGGACTACGGTGAACCTTCCGACATGGAGGAAGATGCTGATGGCCCCCTTGAGGACACCTTAACCCCGGTCAACACGGGAAGGTGGACGGCCACATCCACCTACGATGTCTACATGGTGGATACCCCCCAAGTCCCCTTCAAGACGTCGACGAAGACGCCGACGGGGAAATAATGGAGAACCCAGTGGCAACGACGCGACAACCAATAACAATGACGCGGAGGACGGTGATGCCAATGACCACGTGGAGGACATTCAAGCCTCCCCCGCAAGGGACGGCACACCAGACCTACATCTCGGGGACTCCGACCCCGATGACCTATTCGAAGGGGCCGATGACAATTACATGCCGGAGTCCGAGGAGGATGAGAGCCTCGGCACCGAAGACTATATCGTCCCTGAAGACCCTTTCGAACAAGAACGATTTCGGCGATGCCTCGTTGCGACAGCCCGGAGTTTAAAACGCAAGCAACAGCAGCTGCTGGAAATTACCGATGCGCTAAACGAAAAGTGGGTTGAAGTGCTCTCTGGCGAGCAAGATATGGAAAACCGACGCCGTAGCGCGCCGAAGTCATACCCACGCAGGCGCCTACTACCAGAATTCGACGAAGAGCTCGTTGATGACCTCGATCGGCCCCCTAGAGGCCGGGACAGGCCAAGACGAGAAGACCAAGGCGATAGGCCACCTCCACGCCGTCATGGTAAAGACCCCGTGGACCACCTGGATCGTCGTGACGCTCGACGTCGCATTGAAGAAAATAGGGCTCCTCCTCGATCCATCTATGGATCTAGGGGACACGCGCCCGCGGGGCCCAATGGCTACGATGCCTGGATGGACAGGAACGACCGCGCCCGAGATCAAGCTTACTCACGGCTCTCTCCCGAGACCCGACGAGACCCTCCTCGGTCCCGAGGTCCGGCTCACCCGCTCTGCTTCACAGACAAGGTAATGGAACATCAGTTCCCGGAAGGGTTTAAACCCATCAACATAGAATCATATGATGGTACCACGGACCCAGCAGTTTGGATCGAGGATTTCCTCTTGCATATACACATGGCCAATGGAGATGATCTCCATGCCATTAAATATCTGCCACTCAAACTAAAGGGGCCGGCAAGACACTGGCTTAACAGCCTACCTCCTCATTCTATCGGCAGTTGGGAGGCCCTAGAAGGCGCCTTTTGAGCAAACTTCTAGGGTACATATGTCCGACCTCCGGACGCTGATGACCTCAGCCGTGTCACCCAGCAGCCAGGCGAATCAGCCAGCAAGTTCTGGAACAGGTTCCTCACTAAGAAGAACCAGATTATAGACTGCTCCGAAGCCGAAGCCATCGCCGCTTTCAAAAACAATATCCGAGATGAATGGTTGGCTCGACAGCTCGGATAGGATAAACCGAGAACTATGGCAGCCCTGACTTCACTAATGACTCGCTTTTGCGCGGGAGAGGATAGCTGGCTCGCCCGAAGTACCCACAACGGCGAGGCAGGCACCTCAGAAATTCGCGACGCCAATGGAAAACCAAAGCGCAATAAAAATAAGCGCAGGTATAAAAATGGCGGAAGCGACACTAAAGACGCCGCGGTCAACGCAGGATTCACCGGACCTAAATCCGGGCAGAAAAGAAAACCCTATAAAGGGAACAAAGACGGACCTAGCCAGCTTCACAGACTCCTGGACCGCCCATGTGGGATTCATGGTACCCAGGAAAAGCCAGCAACCCACACTAACAGGAATTGCTGGGTGTTTAAGCAAGCCGGGAAGATAGCGGCAGAGGGGCAAAATAAAACCCAACACCGCAGCGACGATGAGGATGAACCTCGGCAGCCCACTAATGGAGGGCAGAAGAAGTTTCCAAACGAGGTAACAGAGGTCAATATGATCTACGTCACCCACATCCCCAAGAGGGAGCGGAAACGTGCACTTCGGGACGTATACGCGCTGGAGCCAGTCGCCCCGAAGTATAACCCGTGGTCGGCCTACCCGATCACTTTCGATAAGCATGATCATCCGACCAGCATCAGGCATGGCGGATCGGCGACGCTCGTCCTGGACCCCATTGTTGATGGTTATCATCTAACACGCGTCCTAATGGATGGGGGAAGCAGCCTTAACCTCATTTACGAGGATACAGTTCGTAAAATGGGCATCGACTCATCTCGTATCAAGCTGAGCTCTACCACCTTTAAAGGTGTCATCCCGGGCGTCGAAGCCCGTTGTACGGGAACAATAACCCTAGAGGTAGTCTTCGGTTCGCCCGAGAACTTTAGAAGCGAGGAGTTAATCTTCGACATCGTACCCTTCCGGAGTGGGTACCATGCGCTCCTAGGGCGCACAGCCTTCGCCCGCTTTAACGCAGTTCCGCATTATGCCTATCTCAAGCTCAAAATGCCGGGACCCAAGGGCGTTATCACTGTCAATGGTAACACAGAACGCTCACTTCGGACAGAGGAACAGACCGCGACTTTCGCAGCCGAGGTTCAAGCGTCCGAGGAGGCAGCCCGCAGCAGTAAACGCGCTGCCCGCTCTTTGAAGCGCGTCAAGGCTGCACAAATCGACCTCGGCCAGTTACCCCCGAACCCGAAATAGGGGTGCGGGCTCCTCGAGTGCCCTCTCTGTGGGCACTACGTCCCTAGAGTGCATAATTTCGCACTCAAGATCCCCTGGGACGCCGAGGAGCCAAAACAATTCTGAAGCGTCATGCGCGGGTTAACCACGCAATGGCGAGGCTTAGAGCCCCAGCACAGGCAGGTATCTGTAAAAGAAGCAGCCAAAATATGCATACGTCTAGGTGGCCTTAACCACAGAGTGACTTCGGCCACACCTCCACTCAAGGAGCTCGGTCAATCAAACACTTAGAGTGTATAAAGGGCCAGAAGGGCATCAACCTTCGCAAATTCTTCGTCTTCAATCAGGACGATCTGGTCAACAGTTCGGAAACGCAGACGTGCGGCAGGCTTCAGTCCGGATCCTTTAGAATCCGTTAGTAATTATCCGACCTGTTCTTCCTCCTCCTTCTTTACCATCTACGTTGTACTCTTTCCATTACTCTCGTCCACAGGGCATGTACATGATTGATGAAATAAAGAAACCGTGCCCTTTCAAGGTCCCTATTGTATTTCTTTATCAGCATAGCTCTAGAATGATGAAGTTCTCTAAAAAAGATGCAATTGTATCACAAAAGTCTGATGTGTTCGGCGTCTCGGATTTTGGCCTTATATGCATCAGTTTCGAACCTAGATTTCGGTCAATAGTTGGGTTGCCCGGCTCCTATGTGTACCCCTTACGTTTCCGATGAATTCGGCTAAGGGTGTAACGGGAGAACCACTGCGATTGCGCCGCCAGGTCAATTGGCGTGGCGCCTCAGTGGAGAAAGCCGAAAACTGACTATCTAGGTGAGCGTAAACTGGTCTGCCATCCAGAGACCGCGTCAAGCGATGTGATCATAGAGATCACCCGTGTTAAATGAAGGGCTTTTATCTTTTAGCCGAAGTGTGCTCTGGCCTCGACCTCGGCCAAATAGGTCGAACACTTCCCACACCGGGGGCTGGTCATCACCCCCACAGTCAAACTCCTATGGCTAAGTGAAAGACATCAAGCCACTATAGTCCGATTGCCTAGTTCCTCTAAGTCATCGACCGCCCATGGGTACCGAGACGTCGGCTAAGGGTCAAGTATGGCTTAGGGAACACCCTTTGCATGACCTACATGGGGGCTAAGGCCGACGACTGGCCACTCTCATTTTAAAAAGTCATATCGGAGGAATAATCAAATTACTAAATAAACACATATGGAACTTCAAGCCATTTTCATTTCAAACGATAAAGTTTTTACATCATACACCCCGGCATTCCGGAGTACCTAAAAATACAGGGTGTCCTTAGGACACATGGCCTCGGTGGTCCGAGCTCCCGCCTCCACCTCGGTGAAGAACTGCTCGGCGGTCCGCGGCTTATCGGCAGGGGGGCCATCAGCACAAGTCTCCAGATCAACTTTGCGGAAGTGAGTCTTCACGCAAGCGTATGCCCTCCGAGCCCCTTCGAAGCACGCAGACCTCTTCCAGCGGTCAACGTAGGGCACGGCATCTCGAAGATGAGCCGTCAGGCCAAAGAGACTCCTCGGCATGGTTTCGGCCGGCCATAGCGCAACACAGAGATCCTGGAGTGCTGGCCTCGTCATGCGAAACAGCTCGACCAGCTGCTTCACTCAATGATTTAGCAGCTGCGCGGATGGGGACCCTGGGAATTGACCCCAGAAGGCTTTCTCCGCCTCATGACCCGCCAGCTGGCCGAAATAGGCCACCGCATCCTCCGCACTCTGCGAGAGATCCTCGAAGACCTCTGCGGAACGCCATAACTGGGTGAGCTCGACACACCCTTTGCTGCCAAACGCACACTGCAGCAAAAATATCTTACCCGAGGCGATTTGTTCCACTTGCTGGAGCACCTCGCGGTCCGCGCGAGCCGAGGTGTGGAGTTCGGAGTGGGCACGTTGAAGCTTCTCGAGCTCCTCTTTCGCGCGCCGCCCCTCCTCCTGAAGCTTGTCGCGTGCTTCAAACACGCCCTTCAGGGTCTCCTCGACCTCCAGCACCCGCGCCTGGTGCTTCTCCCCGACCGCCTTCTCGGCGGCCCGCGCCTTCTCGGCTGTGGCGGCAGCTGCTTTCTGCTGCCGCACTTCCTTCCGAGCACTTTTAAGCTCGGCTTTGAGCGTCTCCAGCTCCGCTGTCAACATATTTAAGTCTTAGTTGTTTTCCTCAACATACAACACACACAGCAAGTTTCACCTTGTTTACCTTGAGATCGCTCAAGTCTCCTGTTCCTCTCTGCCATCTCTTTGGAGACGGAGTCCGAAACCAAGGTCGATACCTATAATATAACAAAATCCTTGTTAGTGGGAAAATGGTCTAAACCATCAAAATGCTCCAGGGCAGGCACTTTCGGGTAGCGTCCTGTGGGCTACTCAACAGGCTCCTACTTACTCAAGCGACCCCGATGACGGTTTCTTGAAATCGACTTTGGGCTCGAGGGCTACTCACTCATTACGCCGTTTAGCATGCTACATTTTTATGTCCTCGGACAAATTTCATAAAGACAAAGCAAACCGAATGCGCAGAAGACGTACCTCGAAACCTGCTACAAGGTTTTTGAAGACCTCGTGCAGGCCGGCCTCTGCGGACCGGTAGCCTTCCAGTGCCGTGCCTATCAAGGCGCGGTGCTCCTCCTTAAGGGAGCAGCCCTTTAGGGCCTCCTCCACCTCCTCGGCCCACCCCGCGCCGGTCCGTCCTCGGACGGCAGGCTGGGGTGGAGGGATGACCTCAGATGGATCCACCCGAGGAGCCCCCGTCTATAAAGGCGGTGCCGAGGTAGACTCCCGCTGGGCCGATATCTGGCCCAACCCTTCTTCGATGACCTCAGGGCGCTTCGTCCCCTGGTCTTGTTGGGCCGTGGTTTCAACCTCGGCCATGACCGCCGCATCGTCGGCCCCCTCCGTGTTGACCGCGGGGGCCAGGGTGGATGTTGCCTCCCCCATACCGACTTGCATTAGGGGAGAAGCAACGGGCTCTGGAGTCCCGCTGGCGGACGACAACCTGTTCGAGGAACTGCTGGGGATCACCTTCGGCGGACTGTGTATGAAAAGTTGCTTCTGTGAAAATTTCCCTTGATGAAATAGTGACTCAAGCAAGGGAGACAAGGATAAGGGCTTACCCTCGAGGCACCGGCTTCTTCCTCACCGTTATGAGGGGGTCTTCCTCGGAGTCACCGGAGAGCTCGACTCTCTCCGACGACTTGTTGGCGGCGTCGGATGAGGCTCGCCTCAGCCTCTTTTGGCCCTTGGGCGGCATGCCCACGTCGGCGTCTTCTGACACCGAACTCTTCCCCTTCGGGGGGGGGGGGGGGGGAATCTCCTCCTCGCCCTCCTCGGCGCTGCCGTCTTGAGCGGCGGAGGTGTGGGTCTCCTCTGATCGGGTGACCGAAGTCCCCCGGGTCCGAGCACTAGACTTCCCCGCTTGGGTCTTCGTCCCTTTGGAATCCACCACATGTGGCTCCTCGGTCAGAAGTGCCGAGAGCAGGGGAGTTTGGGGTTGTTCCGGCAATGGGGCTGGGCATCGTACCCCCTTTACGCATGCCGACCACTTCTGCAAAATGTCAAAACACGACGGCCCAAATAAAGACTTTACTCCTCGGAGCAGTAAGCAAAGAATGAAAGATTGAAGGATGGAACCACTCACCGGGGGGGCCTCATATCCTTGTTCGAGGCCGCGGTCCTCTCCCTCCTTGGGAATCTTGTCCTTGGCCAGTTTCATGAGCTTTGTCCACATAGTGGCCAAGGTGGAGCAGAAGAAGGTGTTGATGGCGTCCATGTCCTCGGGCTTCTGTGCCCACATCGGGGTGGCCCGAAGTTGGAGAGGGAGGATGCGGCGGTTGAGCATGACGTTGATGACATCGGCCAGCTCAGCCTTCCCCGTGGTGGTCCACCACACGATCCTCTCGACTAGGGTCTCTACCTCTTCGGGCTTCCCCCAGGCGACGCCCTTTTCCTTCCAAGACTTGAGTTTCTTGGGAGGCCCGGTCGAGAAGGCCGGGACCTCGGTTTGACCAGCGGCAAGGGTTTCGATGAAGGTGCCCCCCTGGTTCTTGCTGATCATTGCCCGTCTGCACTCCGCAAGTTCGGAGCCGCTTGACTTTGGTTTAATCCCGAAGAGCTTCAGCCATAGGCCGAAGTGTGGCTCATAGCGGAGGAAGGCCTCGCAGACTGTTATGAAAGCGGCGAGGTGGAGAATGGAGTTGGGGGCTAGGTGATGGAAATCTAACCCGTAGTAAAACATGATCCCGCGCACGAAAGGGTGCATCGGGAACCCCAGGCCTCGGATGAGGTGGGGGACAAAGACCACCCGCTCCCCGGCGTTGGGAGCGGGTACCAGCTCGTCTGCCTCTGGAGCACGGGCGGCGACGGTAGGGGCTAGATACCCCGCGTCGCGCAACTCGGCGATGGTCACCGCCGTCACGGTGGAGTCGCCCCAGTGCCCCTTAAGGGTATCGGCCAGGGCTGATGGGGAAATCGAGCTTGCGTACCAGAAAGGCGTAAGGGCTGGATCTGGGCGTTGGAGCTAGACGAAGAGGCAGCAAGGGAGGAATGGGAGCGTAGGCTATCGCGCTGTTCTCCCCATTGCTTTTATAAGCCTATGAAAGGCCAAGAGCCCCTTTTGCTGCGCCGATAAATTCGTGATTATTATCAAAGATGCCGTTGAAACATACGGGGAAACGAAATTTTGATGATATCCCTATGAAAGCGGGCACGATCTCTGCCTCGACGAGACGTGCCAATAAAGGAGCCGCCTCGAAACGCGATTTGAGGGGAGGCAGTAAACTGCTCAACATGTCGTGGGGTGGGCCTCTCCGATAAAGCTGTCAGGCCGGATTAGATTGTTCATACCAGCACAGCAAGCCTTCGAGGCTAAGATACTTGCTCACCTCGGATAGGGTATAAGCTCGGTTGGACCATGGATGTCGATGCTCGATTAATAGAATTCGGAATGTAAGGTGGAACTCGTCTGTCAAGCCGGAGACTCCGGATCCGAAGTGATGGTTCAAAGTCGTCCTCGGCGTAGAAGACCAGTTCGGGGGCTACTGACGGTGTCCTGGATTAGGGGGTGCCAACCTAGCCGGCCCATCTCCTCGGATGGGCCGATATGCCCCCGTACGTGATCAAGATGGACTCCGGAGGTCGCACATGGGAGACGTGATCAAGACTGCATCTACCGAAGACTTGCAGTACACTTCAAGATTATTCCGGCCGCCTTACTCCAAGATACCGACCTTGTAACCCTAGATACCCTCCCTGGCGTGTATATAAGCCATAGGGTTTAGCCCGTAGGGGACATTAGCGCAACATCGAGCACCTAGCTATAGTAGTTAGAGACATATTACGATCTCGAGGTAGATCAACTCTGTACTCGATACACCTCCATTAATATAAACAGAAGCAGGACGTAGGGTTTTACCTCCATCAAGAGGGCCCGAACCTGGGTAAAACATCGTCTCCTTTTGTCTCTGTTACCATCGATCCGAGATCCGCAGCTCGGGACCCCCTACCCCGAGGTCTGCCGGTTTTTACACCAACACCGACATTATTCGATGTCCCTGCATCTGTACTACAAGCCTGACAAACCTTACCATTCTCTGGTTCAGTCTTAGCAATAATATTATGTAGTTTGTTCCTCCAGACTTGACACAGACCAAATAGTGTGACCTAGTACGAACTGTGTCCCATGACCGAGGACGCGGCTATTCGAATAGATTTACACTCTGCAGAGGTTGCGCACTTTACCCACACTATGGAGCTCCTGGCCTCGTACTCCCATTCGGTTGGACCGGTGCTGCTCCAACAAAACTTGTCTATTGCCCGACACTCTTACGGCCCCACCGACAATCATACCCTCCCAGGGTCAAGTCCTGGGTGGCCCCTGTGTCAGCCCGTGACACCTGCCACCGTCGTGGCCAAACAAAACTGTCCCAAACGGGGACCCTGGATCCATATAACCAAACTGGGCTCACAGGATTATCGCCGCCTACCGGGCCAGGGTAGCATGCACGCATAATCCCCCCTCTTTGGTGGTACCGATAGGAGGCACGACAATAGACCAAACTAGGGCCTCCCCATCCAGGCAAGTGTGGTTGCACTCGATGAGCTCGGTTCGGTGGCACTATGACTCGATGCAGCCGACGGAGGAGGTTGTTGTCATTATATCACATTCTTTATCATTGCAATAATAATGATAATCCAAGATGTAAACTAGTATAACAACATAACAACCTCTCTCCATACCATCACATACGAGTCACTAGTGCGACAATATGATGAGCATTAGCAGGTAATGTAGATAGCAAGTTCAACTTAGCAGGACTTTAATTATTACTAACACAGGCATATTCATTAATTAAACACGCAAGAATAACACAGAGCAATGCTTTAGGGCATATATCAGATGGTCAGCTTGCCTGGGGGTGAAGGAATACTCCGGGAGAAGTGCGATCACCTCGCGGAAGAATTCGCCGGAAAGGGTTCCCTCTCGGAGGGGTTGAACAGAGGGCATGGAAAAAATGGGCATTTTCAAAAAGTGTCAACATTGTGAGAGTGACATCATCGGAACGGGCTCGACGAACTGAGAACGTGGGCTTTGGATTCACCTGAATCGGAGTTACGGTCGCGAAGTTAGGGCCATTCGTTCGTTAGGCGGTAAAATGAATAGAACTGTTCATTTTAGCCGCTAACCAGTGAACGTCCGCAACTTAGCAGTTTCGGCGGCGGCTGAGGCTGAAGGCGTATTTATGAAAAAAATGTCTCCATAGCAGGGAAAGCGTATTCCTGGCCGAAGCCATGGCAGAATGCGCTTTGCCTAAATGAAAGCGTATTATATGGAATACACTTCCACTTAAAACTGCCCGGGCCCGCGTTGACTCTACCTCTTCGGCTGACGGGTGGGACCAGGGCCCACCTGGCAGCTCTCTCTCTCTCCTCCCCTGTCCCCTTCTTCTACCCCACGATGAAAGCAGAGGAGGGGCAGAGGCCGCGTCGGTCGTCGGCTTGCCGGCGCTACAGGGCGTCTCCGGCGAGGTGCGGCATATGGGCGAGACCAGTGCATCGAGGCGCACCCGTCCCGACATCCAGCGGTTGCCGAGGAGCTCTGGAGTGGCGGCAGCGAGAGAAGGCAGTAGGCGGTGGACGGGCTCAAAATGGAGGCCATGGCCATCCCCGAGGCAAAATGGAGGCGGGGAGGGAGTCGTGGTGGTGGTTGTGGTCGGCTATGGCGACTAGGGCAACAATGGGGGCCGGGGGTGAGTGAATTTAGGTGAGAGAGGGCGGCGGCCATGGCGGCCGTGCGGAGGAATGAGAGCTCTTTGAGCTCAACTGAGTGGAGGGGTGGGGCTCTAGGAGGGAGGAGAGGAGTGGTGTGAGCTCGAGGAGTGCGGGGAGGGCCTATTTATAGCCCGGCGAGGAGAGGTGATAAGCTCGGCCGCCTGGCGTTCTTATCGGCGTACTAGAGCTCGGGGACACGCGGAGGGCGGGGGCGATGTCGGCAGGGGCTCCGGGAGAGTGGAGAAGCCGACAGTGGCTTCGGGAGAGCTCGGAGAGGAAACAGACAGAGGAAGATGACGACGCGGTCACGGGCAGGATAGTGGCCATGGCGGCACTCGCCGTGGCATGAGAAAGAAGGGAACGGAGGGGGAGAAGGGTCCAGAGTGGTACGTGGACGGCAGGGAGGCTGGCCGGCACCAGGGAAGAGGCCACGACGGCCTGAGCTGGCCTGCCCGACGAGAACAGGGCGCTGACCACCGTTTTGGCCTGTCCTAGGCGTGGTCACCACGGGTGACACGTGCTCTGGAGTTTTACTGGATGCTACATCATGTCAACGGCATGTCTCGTTGCTTATATAGATGAGAGATGTGACTGGGATCATCTAGATAGCTCTGAGGTGAGAAATTTGGCATGAAATTGTTTCTAAACAGAAACTTAGCTGGACATTTCTGGAGAAATGGGTGAAGGAGGGGAGCTGAACCTTTGTCAAAATGATATGTGGTAGGAAGGAGTAGGTGCTGGAAAAATTTGAGACCATTTGGACCTTGTTTGCATGCACTTGTTGTGCAATGCAATTTTTGGTCCAGAAAAGGGATTTTGATATTGTGCTCAACTGGCTTGGTGAAATGAGCTGAATTTTGGTGAAGGGGAGTTATTTGGATGCATGGAGGTACTGGAAAAATTTCAGCTCATTTGGAAATGCCAAAGTGGTACTTCCTTCACAAAGCTTTCTGCTGGACAGAAACTAGATGGAATTTTTGAGAGAAATTGGCTAGATAAAATGATGTGAATTTTTGCATGCTCACATCATATAGGGAATCTGAGGTCCCGGATTAATTTCAAGAATTTTGAAGCAATATAAAATATAGTTGCTTCACAACCTCAAAATAGGTCCAGAAACAAGAATTGGATGATGTGCTCAAAATTTGAACTGTGGGACATGGGTTCTTTATGGAAATGGTGAAGATATGGATAGGAGAAGCTCCACAAATTATTTGGGATTTTTTTCCTGGCTACCAAAATAGTAGCTCCTTTGGAAAGTGCCCAAGGTGCAATATTGGCTTTAAATAGGAAAATGCAATTTCCCCTATTTAATTATGGCCAATATTTTTATTGGAGCTCAATATGATCACAAAGAATATCTCCACAAGTTTTCATGAACTTTGGAGATGGATAGATATTTTCCTGGATTTAATTCCTTAAACTAGCAGAAAAAGGAATTAAATTTAAATGAAAAATATTGCAAATGACTTGGCAATATTTTTGCATATCCAGGGTTTATAGATATAGGAGAGACTCTGGGAAAAGTTTGAGAGACAACGGAGCAAAGAAAATTGGGTTCCTTTGTAACGGAAGGAATTGGGGTTTCTCTTCCGGCAACTCGGGAGATAGGGTTTCGGTGGCAAAATCCTGGGAATATATCTTGGGTGGCAAGGTTGGTTTGGAGAAAATCTCTGGTTGGATGGGAGAGGCAAGGCTAAGTGACCATCTTCATATACCCAAAGGCATGAGAAAATCCCATAACATCGTAAAAAAACAGGAGCCAAATCCCGCGAAGGGAAAAATCGAGGAGCGAAAATCAGGGTGTTACAAACTTGACCGCTGATCCTGCCGGAATGGTCCGGACAGGCTCCACCTCCGCCCACTTGGTGAACTTGTCGATGGCGATGTAGAGGTAGCGGTAGCCGCCAGCCGCGCGAGGGAAGGGTCCGAGGATATCCAGCCCCCAGACCGCGAAGGGCCACGAGAGGGGGATGGTCTGGAGCCCTTGTGCCGGCTAGTGGATCTGCTTGGCGTGGAACTGGCAGGCCTCGCATGCCTGGACCAACTCCGCGGCATCTTCGAGCACTGTGGGCCAGTAGAAACCACTGCGGAATGCCTTACCTACGAGGGTGCGTGAGGACGAATGGTGGCCGCAGTCGCCTCCGTGGATGTCGGCAAGCAGCTCACGCCCTTGCTCCTTGGAGATGCACCGTAGCGCAACTCCGTTCGGGCGGTGGCGGTACAGGTCACCCTCCCTCAAGTGGTAGAGCGCGGCTTGGTGGACCACACGCTCCGCTTCCGCGTTGATCTCCAGGAGGGCGCCGCCCTCCAGATAGGCCTTGATCTCCGCGGTCCAGCTTTCAGGCTGCGGCTCGAGCGCCAGCAACAGGCGAGTGCCCGAAGCTGGTCCGCAGTCTGGTGCGCCCATGGGTGGTGCGGGAGGGAGCTCTTCGCGAGGCGCCAGGATGCTGGCGATCGGGGGCGCCGCTGAAGGCTTCAGGAGCCGCTCCTTGAAGACACCGGGGCTCTGGGGCTCGCGGCGAGAAGTGCGCTTGGCAATTTCGTCCGCCTCGCTGTTGTCGCTGCAAGGGACATGCTGTAGCTCCATGCCCATGAAGCGCTTCTCGAGCTTGCGCACCTCCTCCAGGTAGGCCGCCATGTGCTCATCCTTCGGCTTGTACTTCTTGTTGGAGAAGTTGACGAGGAGATGCGAGTCGCCCTTGATGGTGATGCGCCTGACTCCAAGCGCGATAGCGGCCTTGAGCCCGGCGATGAGTCCCTCATACTCGGCGATGTTGTTGGAGACCTTGTCGGTGCGCCCGAAGCAGAGCTGCACCGCGTAGTAAAGCTTGTCGCCTGTGGGTGTAGTGAGCACCACCCCAGCCCCCGTGCCCTGGCGCGCGAAGGCCCCGTCGAAGTGCATGCTCCAGCCTCCGGAGGTAGCCTCCTCGGGCAGGGACGACTCCTCCTGCGACTTGCCCTAGCATGTGTTCGTCCACTCCGCCGCGAAGTCTGCCAAGGCCACGCCCTTGATGGTCTTGGTGGTGAGGAACTCCAGCTCGAAAGGGTGCAGCTTGATGTTCCACTCGGCGACGCGGCCGGTGGCATTCGGGCTCCGCAGGACTTGCTCCAGTGGGTAGGAGGAGATCACTCTGACTGGGTGTCCCTGGAAGTAGTGGCGTAGCTTCCTGGAGGCCATGAGGAGCGCCAGGAGGAGCTTCTACTGCATGGGGTACCGTTCACGCGCGTCGTGCAGCACCGTACTGACGAAGTAGACGGGGTGCTCGACAAGGCGCGTGACCGTGGT
This sequence comes from Elymus sibiricus, assembly GCA_039707655.1. Classification (NCBI taxonomy): domain Eukaryota; kingdom Viridiplantae; phylum Streptophyta; class Magnoliopsida; order Poales; family Poaceae; genus Elymus; species Elymus sibiricus. Next base: position 259,076,640 of record CM077668.1, on the reverse strand, counting down.
ATCCAAGCCATGCTTGCCGAGGGGCTCAGGCTGCTGCTCCGCGGGGGCCTCTGGGGGCGGCACCACGGGGGCCTCTGGAGGCCGAGCCTAGAGGCCTCCTGAGGGGGCGCGGGGGCCTCCGGAGGGGGGCCCTCGGCAGGTGCCGGCAGGGCCTTGAGGGGCTCCAGCGATGTCTCCGCGGCACCCGCAAGCACAGGCTCGGCAGGCTTCTTCTTGAAGCAGACTCGCTCCTCCCGCTCTGCCACAAGGGCCGCGCTGGCCGTTTAGGGAGTGGCCGCCAAGTATAACAGCAGGCGCTCGCGTGGGCGCGGGGCGACCATGACGGGAGGGCTGGTGAGGTACCTTTTGAGTTCCTCGAAGGTAGCGTCGGCCTCAGGGGTCCACTTGAAGGGGCCAAACCTCTTCATGAGCTTGAAGAAAGACTGAGCCTGCTCGCCGAACTTGGATATGAAACGACCGAGCAAGGCCATGCATCCCGCCAGGCGCTGCATCTCCTTGAGGTTGCGGGGCGGCCGCATCTCCTCGATAGCCTTAATCTTCTCAGGGTTGGCCTCGATGCCGCGATGGGAGACCAGAAAACCCAGGAGCTTGCCGGAAGGGACACCGAAGACACACTTGGCGGGGTTGAGCTTGAGGTTGACCTTGCGCAGGTTGGCAAAGGTTTCCTTCAGGTCCTCGATGAGGGTGCACGCCTCGCGTGTTTTGATGACAATGTCGTCGACGTATGCCTCCACGTTTCTCCCCATTTGGCACCCTAGGCAGATGTGCATCTGCCTCTGGAAGGTAGCCCCCGCGCACTTCAGGCCCAAGGGCATGCACACGTAGCAGAACACTTGAAAGCACATTTGCTCCCTTAGTGGTTTTGGTAATTTATGCCAACATACATGTTGTTGGACTAATGCTTTTATTTAGTGAATTTCAGACAAGTTCAACAATGGCGTGGCAGGGACAAGAGGACGTGGAACCCCTTCAAAATGCTAAGGACAAGGATTGGCAAAAGATCAAGACTCTACATTTTTGGTTTAGTGATCCAAGATCACATTGAGTCCATAGGAAAGCCAATACTATTAAAAGGGGATGAGGTGTTGCTTAATGGTCTTTTTGCTCAAGTGCTTAGTGACAGTACTCTAAAACCCTCAACCACTCTCTCTACCCAAATATGTCCAAAACCTACATTCCAACTCGGCCTCACCGAAATTTCCTATCCGGAGCCACCGAGTTCACCTAGACTTAGCCACTGCCAAAACCCTAACAAATCGGATCCACTGATATGGATCTCGATCCCACCGAGATGGCCTTGCCAACTCTCTGTAATCGTTTGCACTTATTTCGGTCTCATCGAGTTCTGCAACTCGGTCTCACCGAGATGGCTTGCCAAGTCTCTGTTGCCTTATTGCTTCACTTCGGTCCTACCGAGTTGATGCAATCGGTGCCACCGAGATGAGGTTTGCCCTAGCCATTGCATTTCGGTCCATACGAGTTGTTTCTATCGGTCCCATCGAGATTCCTAAAGTTCATATCTTTTACACAGTTCGGTGCCACCGAGTCTTCTAAATCGGTGCCACCGAGTTGGGTCAAAAGTGTGTAACGGTTGGATTTTGTGTGGAGGCTATATATACCCCTCCACCACTTCCTTCTCAGTAAGGAGAGCCATCAGAACGTGCCTACACTTCCACCATACATTTTCTGAGAGAGAACCACCTACTCATGTGTTGAGATTAAGATATTCCATGCCTACCATTTGAACCTTGATCTCTAGCCTTTCCCAAGTTGCTTTCCACTCAAATCCTTCTTCCACCATAGCCAAATCTGTGAGGAGTTGTTTGAGTGTTGGGAAGACTATCATTTGAAGCACAAGAGCAAGGAGTTCATCAACAACACACCGTCTATTACCTTTTGGAGAGTGGTGTCTCCTAGATTGGTTAGGTGTCACTTGGGAGCCTCCGACATGATGTGGAGTTAAACCAAGGAGTTTGTAAGGGCAAGGAGATCGCCTACTTCGTGAAGATCTACCCCGAGTGAGGCTAGTCCTTCGTGGACGTAAGCCATGGTGGAATAGACAAGGTTGCTTCTTCGTGGACCCTTCATGGGTGGAGCCCTCCGTGGACTCGCGCAGCCGTTACCCTTCGTGGGTTGAAGTCTCCATCAATGTGGACGTACGATAGCACCACCTATCGGAACCACGCCAAAAACCACCATGTCCTCATTGCGTTTGATCTTCCTAACTCTAGCCCTTTACTTTCCGTACTCTTGCATGCTTTATTATTTCTGCTGCTCAATCTCTAGATATGCATGTGTAGAAAGTATTGGAGTGATCTTAACTTGTGCCAAAATCTGCCTAATTTCCAAGAGAAATTAAAATCTGCACTTTCGTTGGTTAAGTGTCTATTCACCCCCCCTCTAGACCTATCTCCTCGATCCCACAATTGGTATCAGAGCATTGCTCTCCATTGCCTTGGTTTCATCACCATTGGAGGGAGATGGATGTGTCTACTTTGGGGAGTCTTAGACGTAGAGTGCCTATTCTCAATGGGGAGTATTACAACTTTTGGAAGGATGAAATGCTTGATATCTTTGATGAATTTAACTTGAGCAAGTATATTCATAATCCTTACGTGCCCCCTATTGATCCCTTGCATCCTACTCATGAAGAGGAAATTGACATGCTTCATAATCTTAGAACCGTTAATCTTATCATTAGAGGATTACCTAAGGTTGTGCTTGGTTGTATGCAAAAATTTGAATGTGCTTATACTCTATGGCATGACTTAGAAAAGCGATATCCCGATTACTCGTTAAAGAGTCTCGATAAGATTCTTCATAAGGCTGTTGCTTTTCACAAGATGAGTCCTAGTGATCCTAAGTTTGATGATTGCTTGTTTGAGCTTCATGATCTTATGCGTGCCAAAGGAGATGTTAGAACTATTAGCAACATTATCATGGAAGCCATTAGAATCCATAAACTTGAACATTGTCATGATCATGAAACTAATGAATCTATTGCCCTAGGTAATGATCACATGCATGATGATGATGATGTTGAGCATGGCTATTATGATGAGGACAAGTTGAATTTGAGAAGACCATGAGGAATCTCAGTCTTATGGCAAATCTTCGAGATTACATGGCCGGAGGAAAAGAATGGATTCTTGATAGTGTATGTACCGATCACATGACCGGAGATAGAGACATGTTTCGTGAGCTTACTAAAAATGATGGTCCACGCAAGTATGTGACTTTTGGAGATAACTCCAAGGGTAAGGTACTTGGCCTTGGTAAGGTGGCCATATCCAATGATAGCATCATACAAAATGTTATGCTTGTTGAATCTCTTGGTTACAATATTCTTTCCGTATCTAGACTAGCCGATTTTGGTTGTAATGTTCTATTTACCAAAGTAGATTGCCAAGTGTTTCGCCAAGATAATCATAATATGGTCTTTACCGGCATTCGTAGAGGTGATCTATACATTGTTGATTTCACTAAGAGAGCCCAACCTCGTACATGCTTAATTGCTAAATCTTCTAAAGGTTGGTTATGGCATAGAAGACTTAGACATGTTGGCATGCGTAACCTTGATAAACTTGTTAAAGGAGATCACATTCTTGGAGTGAAAGATGTTATATTTGACAAAGATCGACTTTGTAGTGCTTGCCAAGCAGGAAAACAAGTTGGAGGAAGCCATCCCGTAAAGAACATTATGACCACAAGGATACCACTCGAGCTACTTCATATGGATCTTTTTGGTCCCAACTCCTACAAGAGTCTTGGTGGTAACTCTTTCAGTTTGGTCATTGTTGATGATTTTTCCAGATTTACGTGGGTGTTCTTTCTTGATGACAAATCACAGGTAAAAAAGATCTTCAAGAACTTCGCAAGAAAGGCACAAAACTAATTTGAAGTGAAGATCAAGAAGGTTCGGAGTGACAATGGAACGGAGTTCAAGAACACAAATGTGGACACCTTTCTTGATGAGGAGGGTATTTCACATGAGTTCTCGGCTACGTACACACCTCAACAAAATGGAGTTGTTGAGAGGAAGAACCGGACACTTATTGAGATGGCAAGAACGATGCTTGATGAGTACAAGACGCCAAGACATTTTTGGGCGGAAGCGGTTGAAACAGCTTGTCATGCAACAAATTGACTTTACCTTCACAAGATTCTTGGTAAAACGGCATATGAACTGCTCACCGGTAACAAACCACAAGTTGGATACTTTCGAGTATTTGGCTCAAAATGTTACATTCTTGATAAGCATCGTCGTTCAAAATTTGCTCCTAAATCTCATGAAGGTTTTCTACTTGGTTATGGATCGAACTCTCACACTTACCGTGTCTACAACAACTTCACTCAAAAAGTTGAAGAGACGGTAGATGTGAAGTTTGATGAGACTAACGGCTCGCAAGTCGAGCTATTGCCACTTGATTTAGGAGATCAAGATCCATCGGAAGCAATCCAAGACTTGCCCATTGGCAAGATTCGCCCCGTGGAAGTGAAGGAGAGTACCTCGTCTATTCAAGTGGAAGCCCCAACTTCACATCAAGGTGAACGACAAGTTGATATGGAGGCATCCACAAGTGGAACACGTCAAGATGATGGGAATGAGGAAGTTCAACAAGATGATCCACCTCAACCTCCTTCTCCACCTCCACAAGCGAACAACGACAACATCAACGAAGAAGATGATGATGATGAGGAAGGCTCACCACAACCCAAGAAAAGGCTACCTCGAGTTAGAGCAAGAATCGACAAGGATCATCCCGTCGAACAAATACTTGGAGATATCCAATCCGGGAGAATCACTCGCTCCAAATCTCGTTTAGCTAACTTTTGTGAGCATTACTCATTCATCTCTAGTGTTGAACCTTTGAAGGTGGAAGATGCTCTCAAGGACCCCGATTGGGTGAATGCAATGCACGAAGAGCTATACAACTTTGAGAGAAACCAAGTGTGGACATTGGTTGAGAAGCCTAAGGAAGAGCAAAACATCATTGGAACCAAATGGGTGTTTCGGAATAAGCAAGATGAAGATGGACAAGTTGTACACAACAAGGCTCGTCTCGTAGCACAAGGTTACACACAAGTCGAAGGTATGGACTACGGTGAGACCTATGCCCCCGTTGCAAGACTTGAGTCCATTCGTATTTTACTTGCTTATGCCAATCACCATGATATCACTCTTTACCAAATGGATATTAAAAGTGCCTTCTTAAATGGAGAAATTGAGGAGGAAGTGTATGTTAAACAACCTCCCGACTTTGAGAATCCCAAGAAACCTAATCATGTGTACAAACTTCGTAAAGCTCTTTATTGTCTTAAACAAGCCCCTAGAGCTTGGTACAAATGCTGGACAAAGTTTCTTCTTGAAAAGGGTTTTGAGATTGGAAAGATTCATTCAACTTTGTTCACTAAGAGGGTTAATGGAGAATTATTTGTATGCCAAATTTATGTTGATGATATTATCTTTGGATCTACTAACCCCTCTTTTAGTGAAAAGTTTGGAAGGTTGATGTCGGAAAAGTTCGAGATGTCTATGATGTGTGAACTCAAATTCTTTCTTGGTTTGCAAATCAAGCAAACTAAGGAGGGTACTTTTGTTTCTCAAACAAAGTATACCAAGGACTTATTCAAGAAGTTCAACATGCAAGAGAGTAAAGGTATGAAAACTCCCATGCCCACGAGCGGACATCTTGACTTGACCAAGGATGGTAAACCGGTTGATCAAAAGGTTTATCGATCTATGATTGGTTCTTTGCTGTATCTATGTGCCTCCCGTCCCGACATTATGCTAAGTGTGTGCATGTGTACACGATACCAAGCGGCACCAAAAGAGTGTCACCTTAAGGCGGTGAAAAGAATTGTGAGATACTTGTTACATACACCAAACTTTGGCATATGGTATCCCAAAGGATCTTCTTTTAATCTTGTTGGCTACTCCGATTCGGACTATGCCGGAGACAAGGTTGACAGAAAATCCACTTCGGGTACATGTCAATTTCTTGGTAGATCTCTTGTGTCTTGGTCCTCCAAGAAACAAAACTCGGTATCTCTATCTACTGCCGAAGCGGAATACATTGCCGCGGGATCATGTTGTGCTCAATTACTATGGATGACACAAACACTTAAAGACTATGGTGTGCATGTGAGACATGTACCATTACTATGTGACAATGAGAGTGCTATTAAGATAGCACACAATCCCGTGCAACATTCTCGAACTAAGCATATTGAGGTTCGTCACCATTTCATTCGAGATCATGTTGAGAAAGGTGACATAGACCTTAAACATGTTCGTACCGAGAAACAATTGGCGGACATCTTTACCAAACCCCTTTATGAGAAAGTGTTTTGTCACTTGAGAAGTGAGTTGAACATCATTGATGCTTCAAACGTGAACTAGAGGTTCATGTGGGTGCATACAAGGGCATGATCATTCTTGACTAATCCATGATATTTCCATGATCATCTTACATCTTGGACTTTTTTTGCTCCCTTGTATTGTATCTAACCATTTGTAGGTACTTGGACAAGCTTTATGTCACAAGATTGCATCTCACTCTTATCATAAGCAATCTTGTATAACCCAAGTATCAACAATTGATGGTGGAACAAGGAACAAGACAACCCAAACATATTCTTTGACAAACTTTTGAGATATACTTCATTCTTGTCATTTTGGATATACATGTAGTTCCTTGCAAAACTAACCCATGTAGGAAGATGAACTACAAATGATAGGATTGCTCCAAACTTCAATTCATGAGCATCCACTTCAAGTTCAACTACATGATGGACTTCTCCACCAAATCCCAATGTAAGTTCTCACATCTTAGAGAAGCTTTACTCAAAGACATGAGCTAAAGCAAGTCAACAAGATGTGAATACATTGAAATGCTTAAAGGAAAAATGGCAACCCCATTTTGAGCTTAAACGATGAGTATGACCTATGATCAAGTGTTCTCACTTGACTCCTAAGTCAATATACTCTAACATAGGTGACCCAGTCGCCGGCCCATCTAGATGAAGTTCTCTAGTGTTTCTTCTGTTTGTTCTCTGCTTGCTAGAGTGTTTCTTTTTCAAAAAAAAAACTTCATCTAGACGTTTCTTTGCTTCTTTTCTGTGTGTCTTGTCTTTTAGTTAGATTCACAGCTAATTCATTGCAAATCTTTGTGAGAATTCCTTTGCCTAGTGAGCTGAGTTGACAAAATGTTCCATTGCATCAAACTCGGATCCACCGAATTGACACAACTCGGTGCCACCGATTTTGCTGCTCAAAGGGAATTTCTGTCAAATATTTCCTGAGTTTTTCTGCTCCAGCTCCACTCAATGATTCTTATCCTCTACATGCATCTAGAGCCACTCACTGGCTAGCTGTGTTGCTCAAGGACCAAACCCACTTGATCAATGACCTTGAAGTCCCTTCTTGGAAATTGATGTCAAAGGGGGAGAGAGGAATACATCAAAGCTTATCACTACAAACGAGATGCACCTTACAAGAGGAGAGAATGTTACATGTTTCTAAGAGGGGAGTAACATGATTAGTTTGTTCTTTGGTTGTTCTAGTTTTCTCACCCTACCTACTCCCAATATCCATGTCACATTTAGGGGGAGAGGAAGTTCTTTAAGGGGAGACAGCTATTTCTTTTGGGGACATGTCTGCTTCAAAGAAGTATTCACCTAGTGATACTCTCTTCTACATGTCCTTGGTTTCTTGCAGATCTTGTGTCTTTTCTTGAAGAAATTATCTTGTGTTATCTAACCTTGTTTTCTCAAGTGTATTTCTTCAGGTACTTGATCAAGAACCTCAAGGTAAGTATATGCATCACACTCATGAACATGATTGACCTCTTGCTAGTACATATTGTTTGCAAGAAGACAATTATGAACAGGTGGATACCTTAATGTCACATATATATTGCTCTGATGCATATAGCCAAGATACATGTAGCAAGTATATCTCCCATGTGGTATCATCACTTTTTATGCACCTCTTCAAGGGGAGTTCAGGGGAGCTCATACATGTTACATGTTTTCCTCAAAGCTTTCATACATACCTCTGCTATATCTGTATTTGAAGCTTTGATGTATGTTGTCATCAATTACCAAAAAGGGGGAGATTGAAAGCACATTTGCTCCCTTAGTGGTTTTGGTAATTTATGCCAACATACATGTTGTTCGACTAATGCTTTTATTTAGTGAATTTCAGACAAGTTCAACAATGGCGTGGCAGGGATAAGAGGACGTGGAACCCCTTCAAAATGCTAAGGACAAGGATTGGCAAAAGATCAAGACTCTACATTTTTGGTTTAGTGATCCAAGATCACATTGAGTCCATAGGAAAGCCAATACTATTAAAAGGGGATGAGGTGTTGCTTAATGGTCTTTTTGCTCAAGTTCTTAGTGACAGTACTCTAAAACCCTCAACCACTCTCTCTACCCAAATATGTCCAAAACCTACATTCCAACTCGGCCTCACCGAAATTTCCTATCCGGAGCCACCGAGTTCACCTAGACTTAGCCACTGCCAAAACCCTAACAAATCGGATCCACCGATATGGATCTCGGTCCCACCGAGATGGCCTTGCCAACTCTCTGTAATCGTTTGCACTTACTTCGGTCTCACCGAGTTTTGCAAATCGGTCTCACCGAGATGGCTTGCCAAGTCTCTGTTGCCTTATTGCTTCACTTCGGTCCTACCGAGTTGATGCAATCGGTGCCACCGAGATGAGGTTTGCCCTAGCCATTGCACTTCGGTCCATACGAGTTGTTTCTATCGGTCCCACCGAGATTCCTAAAGTTCATATCTTTTACACAGTTCGGTGCCACCGAGTCTTCTGAATCAGTGCCACCGAGTTGGGTCAAAAGTGTGTAACGGTTGGATTTTGTGTGGAGGCTATATATACCCCTCCACCACTTCCTTCTCAGTAAGGAGAGCCATCAGAACGTGCCTACACTTCCACCATACATTTTCTGAGAGAGAACCACCTACTCATGTGTTGAGATCAAGATATTCCATTCCTACCATTTGAACCTTGATCTCTAGCCTTTCCCAAGTTGCTTTCCACTCAAATCCTTCTTCCACCATAGCCAAATCTGTGAGGAGTTGTTTGAGTGTTGGGAAGACTATCATTTGAAGCACAAGAGCAAGGAGTTCATCAACAACACACTGTCTATTACCTTTTGGAGAGTGGTGTCTCCTAGATTGGTTAGGTGTCACTTGGGAGCCTCCGACATGATGTGGAGTTGAACCAAGGAGTTTGTAAGGGCAAGGAGATCGCCTACTTCGTGAAGATCTACCCCGAGTGAGGCTAGTCCTTCGTGGATGTAAGCCATGGTGGAATAGACAAGGTTGCTTCTTCGTGGACCCTTCGTGGGTGGAGCCCTCCGTGGACTCGCGCAGCCGTTACCCTTCGTGGGTTGAAGTTTCCATCAACGTGGACGTACGATAGCACCACCTATCGAAACCACGCCAAAAACCACCGTGTCCTCATTGCGTTTGATCTTCCTAACTCTAGCCCTTTACTTTTCGTACTCTTGCATGCTTTATTATTTCTGCTGCTCAATCTCTAGATATGCATGTGTAGAAAGTATTGGAGTGATCTTAACTTGTGCCAAAATCTACCTAATTTCCAAGAGAAATTAAAATCTGCACTTTGGTTGGTTAAGTGTCTATTCACCCCCCTCTAGACCTATCTCCTCGATCCCACAACACTCCGCAGGGGGTGATGAAGGCGGTTTTCTCCTCATCTTCCTTGGCCATCTTGATCTGGTGATAGCCCAAGAAGGCGGCCAGGAAGCAGAGCAGATCGCACCCGGCGGTGGAGTCTACTATTTGGTCAATCCTGGGTAGCGGGAAGTTGTCCTTGGGGCAGGCCTTGTTGAGGTTGGTGAAGTCGACGCACATGCGCTTGCCACCGTGAGGCTTGGCGACGACAACGGGGTTGGTGATCCACTCCGGGTGGAGCACCTCACGGATGATTCCGGCGTCTTGGAGCTTCTCGACCTCCCCAATGACGAAGTCCTGCTTCTCGGGCGCCTGGCACCGTACTTTCTGCTTGACGGGGCGTGCATTGGGGCACACCGCCAAGTGATGCTCGATCACCTCCCTTGGCACGCCGGGCATGTCTGAGGTCGTCCAAGCGAACATATCAGCATTCGCCCGAAGGAAGTCGACGTGGGCGCCTTCTTGTTCGGGGGAAAGGCCGTTGCCGATGGTGAGGAAGGGGCCCGCGCCGTTCCCATCCAATGACACTTTCTTGGTCTCGGCCCACTCCTGCGAGAACAGCAGCTTCTTCTTCGCGGGCGCCGGCTCGGCAAGCTCAGGGGCATCCTCCTCGGCCTGGGATGCGGCGGCGGCCCCCTTGTGGGCGTGCGCGAGGGCGCGCACTGCGTCCTTTACATCGCAACGGATTGTGAGGGTGCCGCTGCTACCGGGCATCTTGACGAGGCCGTAGGCGTGGTGTGTTGCGGCCATGAACTTGGAGAGCGCCGGGTAGCCCAGGATGGCGTTGTAGGGCAGGCCGATGCGAGCCACATCGAAGATGACGAGCTCCGTACGGTAGTTCTCGCGGGTGTCGAAGGTGACGGGGAGGCGCACCTGCCCCAGGGGGGCAGTGGAGCCGCCAGTGACGCCCGAGAAGGGCCTGGTGGGCACCAGGTGCCCACCTGGCACCTGGAGCGTCTCGAAGGTCTCCACAAAGAGCACGTTGAGGCCAGCGCCGCCGTCGATGAGCGTCTTGGTGACGGCCACACCGCCGATAGTTGGAGTGCACAACAGAGGGACAACCCTCGCAGCCCTGGCGGACTTGGGATGGTCGCTGGCGTCGAAGGAGACGGGGAACTCAGACCACTTGAGGCGGCCGGCGGGCTCGGGCGCCTGAAGGGCCGCGCTCACCTCGCGCGTGAAGCGCTTGAGGTGGCAGCTGAACGGAGGGGCCTGGGCCCCTCCCAGGATGCAGACCACCCCTCGGGGCCCCTGGGAACCCCCGCTGGTGGCGACAACCTTGGTTGGGTGGCGGCCGCCGGCGCCGCTCAGCACGGACGGGCCACGGCCCGGAGGAGGAAGAAGATGGGGAGCGGCGCGCCCAGGTCGCTCAGCGCGCCGTGCTGAAGTGGACATGGGGCGAGGGGGCGCCTGGCCTTCGCTGGCGGCGAAGAAGATCTCGGTGATGCTCTCGAGCCAGGCGTCGCGGCCGTCCTTGGAGGGGGGGACAGCGCAGCAGCCCCCGAGCCATGAGCAGCGCGGCGCGCGGAGCAAGGGGGCCGCTCCCTGCGGGCGAAGACGCGGTGGAGGAGAGGCCGCGGTCCCGCCCACTTGGCGACGGGTGGATGGAGGAGGTCGCCCGCTCCCCAACGGGCCCGGCGGCGGCGGCTTGACGTACAGCGCGCTCGCGGTGCGTGGTGGCGTCGTCCATGTCGGTGCCGATGCCGAGGTCGAAGGCGCGACGACGGCAAGTCCCCCTACCTGGTGCGCCAAATGTCGGAGTCTAGGATCTGCGTCCAAGAAACTTCTCCAAGAACATAGGATTCGAACTCTGGGGACTTTGCTTGGCAACTTACAACACGACGGCAACTACGGCGGGATCACGACGGACTCGTTGGCTCTCACCGGACAGAAAGGGGATGCGCGAGCTACCCAGGTTCGGGCCACCGTGCGGTGTAATACCCTACTCCTGCTTGTGTTTGATTGCCCTGTGGCGGAGAGCTTGTGCTCGAGGTACAAGAGATGTGGGGGAGAATGGGTCCATCCCCTTACATGGAAGCAGCCCTGCCCCTTTTGTAGTGCCTTGGTCCTCTTCCCCGAAAATATGAGCGGGAAAGGGTAGCCACAGGGCGGCAATTCAAAGGGGGACAGGGGCGCAGGCTTATCCTGACTAAAGGCGGTCTCCGCCTGCTAAAGCAGCTCCTTGTGACGCGCCGGTGGGCTTGGCGATGACCTCCGTCCTGGCGCGCTGATCCGTCCTGATCTTCTACCACCAAAGAGGAAAGCCTTTGGGACTTGCTTTGGGGGAGGCAGACGCCGCTGCTCCCTTATCACTAAAATGGAAACCTGTCTGGGCTGTACCCTGCTGTCCTTCCCCTGGCATCGGGACGTCACCCCCGTGAGAGGCCAGCCGGCGTCGTAAGTCACGCCCCGTGAAGCATCCTCGCGAGGGGTTGCCTCGCGAGGTGATCTGGGGCCTGCCGGCCTCACCGGGGCTTGGCCTGGCGGAGAGGGGCCTCGCGAGGCTAGCTCGTCACGAGGCGACTCCCTCCTGGACAACGGCGCCAGGGCCACCTTGCCGGGGCCAGCCCAAGCGTCGCCTCCTGGGCCAGAGGCAGACGGGCCGTGGTACCCTGGTTCCCACTGGGCCGACAAAGCTTGTTGGCGGAGTCACCCTCAATCACTTTCTAGTTCTTCTTCTTTTGGACCCACATCAACTTGATGGGAATCCTTGGAGTTGTAGTAGCACTTGATGAAGTAGAACTTGATGAAGTCTTGGGAACCCACTTGACCAAGGCTTGAGGTGCTTCTTCAAATGAATCAATCTCTTCTTGAAGATTGTCCTTGCCTTTTAGCTTGTGGTCTTGTGGTGGAAGATCTTCTTGAGCTTGTGTTCCCTTGAAGGAAGTAGGATCATACTTCTCTTGTTGTGGAACAAACTTCGTCTTGGGGTATTGATCTTCTTCCCACTCAACTCCATTGGCATTGAACTTTCGTTCAAAACCAACTCCTTGGTTCTTCCGGTGCCTTCCTTGCTTGCGTACAGTTTCCTCAAATTGCTTATTCCCGGCAAGGCTCTTGTAGACACCTTTTTCTATAATTCCTTTCAATAGATTGTTTTCTTGCTCAAGTGTAACTTGGCTAAGAGAATCATTAGTGGAATCAATAAAACTACTAGAAGCAACAACATTGGATATAGCATTGTTATTGTTACTACTAGAGGTAGAACCCTTTTTACCCTTGTTACTAGTTTGCTTAGGTTTAACTTGTGGCATAAAGGTAGACAAGAATAAATGTTTGGCAAGATATGAAGAACTCTTCTTTCGAAGATCATCATTGATAGCTTTAAGAAACTCATGCTCTTGCTCTAAATTTAGCTTCTCGAAGCGCAGCTTCTCATGAGTTCTTAGAAGTTCTCTATGATCCTCTTGAGTTGTTTCATGAGCTTACTTAAGAGCATTTAGTTCTTTAGTTAGACGTTCAATCTCCTTCATAGCATTGTCATTCGTTTCCTCTTGACTATCATGATTACTAGCATTTTCATTATAGCTGACATCACTAGCCTTATCAACAAGCAAATCATCATCACCAAGCAAATCATCTTCATCACTATTGAAATCAAGATACTCGGGGTGTGATACCTTGTGGCCTTTTGCCATGAAGCATCTTCCAATTCCTTCGTTTGGTGAATCAAATAGATCATAGGAGTTGGATGACACAAGAGCAAGTCCGGCAACACCTTCATCTTGACTATAGTCGGAGTTGGAGTGATAATTTCTCTCGGAGTGGTTGTCGGAGTCGGAGCCGGAAACCCATTCACCAACATGAGCTTGATGTCTTCTTCTTGTGTAGCTCTTTGATGACTTGTCCTTCCTTTCCGAATCCTTGCTTCTTTGAGAGGGTCTTCGTTCATAACGATCATCTCTACTCCTTCTCTCCTTATGAGGTGATTCATCTCTTCTCTTGTAGGAAGCCGTACACTCATTGGAATAGTGTCCGGGTATTCCACAAAATTTCGGTCACGACTTGATGATCTTCTCTCATAGTGTCTTGAGCTAGAGCTTCTTTCTTTTCCTTTGTTCTTGTAGAACTTGTTGAATCTTTTCACCATTAGGCTTATCTCTTCATTGGATACTAGCTTGTCACTTGAAGTTGTTGGAGCATCGGTTGAAGCTTTGTAAGCACCACTTGATTTGTTGTGTAGCTCCTCTTTGTCCTTGAGTGACATTTCATGAGCAACAATCCTTCCAATGACTTCCGTGGGCTTGAGATCTTTGTAATTTGGCATCATTTGGATCAATATGCAAACAATATCATATTTTCCATCCAAAGCTCTAAGGATCTTCTTGATGATGAATTTGTCGGTCATCTCTTCACTTCCTAAGCCGGCAATCTCATTTGTGATGAGAGCAAGCCTAGAGTACATTTCAGTGACTTCTTCACCATCCTTCATCTTGAACTTGTCAAGTTGACTTTGAAGCACATCCAACTTAGATTCCTTGACGGACTCGGTACCCTCATGCATATCAACCAAAGTATCCCAAATTTCCTTTGCATTCTCATGGCGGCTGATTTTGTTGAATTCCTTGGGACACAAACCATTGAAGAGAATGTCACAAGCTTGAGCAATGTATTACAACTTCTTCAATTCTTCCGCGGTTGCTTCACGATCCGGTTCCTTGCCATCCTCAAAGAATTCACCTTGCAAGCCAACACGAACAACAGCCCAAACGGCGGGGTTATGACCAAGAATATGCATTTTCATCTTATGTTTCCAACTAGCAAAGTTTGTACCATCAAAATATGGACCTCTACGGTGATAATTACCCTCACTAGATGCCATACTCTCCTAGGTTGTGAAACCAAGGCTATGATCACCAAAGCAATGGAAATCAAGGCTTACTGAGACCAAAGCTCTGATACCACTTGTAGGATCGAAAGTATGTCTAGAGGGGGGTGATTAGACTACTTGACCAAATAAAAACCTAACCTTTTCTCAATTTTAGTTGTAGGCAGATTTTAGCAAGTATATAAGTCAAGCATCACCGTACACATGCAATTCTAAGAGTGTAGCAGCAGAAAGTACACAATTGCATATGTAAGTAAAGGAGGGGATCGGAGATTTCAAACGCAATGAAGACATGTTGATTTTTGGCGTGGTTCCGATAGGTGGTGCTATCGTACGTCCACGTTGATGGAGGCTTCAACCCACGGAGGGTAACGGCTGCGCGAGTCCACGGAGGGCTCCACCCACGAAGGGTCCATGAATAAGCAACCTTTCCTATTCCACCATGGCTTACGTCCATGAAGGACTAGCCTCACTCGGGGTAGATCTTCACGAAGTAGGCGATCTCCTTGCCCTTACAAACTTCTTGGTTCAACTCCACATCATGTCGGAGGCTCCCAAGTGACACCTAACCAATCTAGGAGACAACACTCTCCAAAAGGTAATAGACGGTGTGTTGTTTATGAACTCCTTGCTCTTGTGCTTCAAATGATAGTCTCCCCAACACTCAAACAACTCCTCACAGATTTGGCTATGGTGGAAGAAGGATTTGAGTGGAAAGCAACTTGGAGAGGCTAGAAATCAAGGTTCAAATGGTTGGATTGGAATGTCTTGATCTCAACACATGATTAGGTGGTTCTCTCACAGAAAATGTATGGTGGAAGTGTAGGCACGTTCTGATGGCTCTCCTTACTGAGTAAGAAGGGGTGGAGGGGTATATATAGCCTCCACACAAAATCTAACCGTTACACACTTTTGACCCAACTCGGTGGCACCGATCAGAAATCTCGGTGGCACCGACCTGTGTAAAAGATATGAACGTTAGGAATCTCGGTGGGACCGATTGGAACAACTCGGATGGACCGATGTGCAATGGTTAGGGCAAACCTCGTCACGGTGGCACCGATTGCATCAACTCGGTAGGACCAAAGTGAAGCAATAAGGCAACAGAAAGTTGGCAAGCCATCTCGGTGAGACCGATTTGCAAAATTCGGTGGGACCGAAGTAATTGCAAACGATTACAGAGAGTTGGCAAGGCCATCTCGGTGGGACCGAGATCCATATCGGTGGATCCAATTTGTTAGGGTTTTGGCAGTGGCTAAGTCCAGATGAACTCGGTGGCTCCGGATAGGAATTTTTGGTGGGGCCGAGTTGGAATGTAGGTTTTGGACATATTTGGATGGAGAAAGTGGTTGAGGGTTTTGGAGTACTGTCACTAAGAACTTGAGCAAAAAGACCATTAAGCAACACCTCATCCCCTTTTAATAGTATTGGATTTCCTATGAACTCAATGTGATCTTGGATCGCTTAACAGAAAATGTAGAGTCTTGAGTTTTTGCCAGTCCATGTCCTTAGCATTTTGAGGGGTCCATATCTCTAGTCCTTGCCATGCCAATCATTGAACATCCTGAAATCTTTAACTTGAATGGACATTAGTTCAATGAGATATATGTTGTTATAAATTACCAAAACCACCAAGGGAGCAAATGTGCTTTCAAATCGCTACTCCTCGCATTGACATCAATTGATGGGCATCTCCATAGCCCATTGATTAGCCTTGTCGATGTGAGGCTATCTTCTTATTTTTGACTTCTCTTATTTATCTCTGCCACCACACTCTACACCCATAGTACTATATCCATGGATTGCGCTCATGTATTGCGTGGGGGTTGAAAAAGTTGAAGCGCGTTAAAAAGTATGAACCAATTGCTCGGCTTGTCATTGGGGTAGTGAATGATAAATACTTTGTGTTAAGAAGATGGAGCATGACAGGATTATATGATTTTGTAGGGATAATGTTCTTTAGCATTTTTATTTTGAAAGACATGATTGTTTATTAGTATGCCTGAGTATTGATGTCTTTATATCAAACTATAGACTATTGCTTTGAATCATCCAGATCTTATTATTCATACCGTAAGAGAGAGATTACATGATGAAACATGATAGGTAGCATTCCACATCAAAAATTCTGTTTTTATCATTTACCTACTTGAGGACGAGCAGGAATTAAGCTTGGGGATGCTTGATACGTCTCCAACGTATCTATAATTTTTGATTGTTCAATGCTATTATAGTATCAATCTTGGATGTTTTATATGCAATTATATGCCATTATATATCATTTTTTGGGACTAACCTATTAACCCAGTGCCAAGTGCCAGTTGCTGTTTTCTGCTTGTTTTTGCCTTTTCAGAAAATCATTATCAAAAAGTGTCCAAACGAGAAAAAAACTTTGGATTAATTTTTTCTGGACCAGAAGAGACCCACGAAGCTTCGGGAGAAGACCAGAAGAGCCACGAGGAGGCGGCAAGCCTGGAGGGCGCGCCCAGGGGGGTAGGGCGCGCCCCCCAGGCTTGTGGGCCCCTCGTTGGCCCTCCTGACCCAAATATTCCCAATATACTAGGGAGATAGAAGAGAAAACCTTTCCGCCGCCGCAAGCCTCTGTTCTTCCGCGATCCCATCTGGAGGCCTTTTCCAGTACTCTGCCGGAGGGGGAATCGATCACGGAGGGCTTGTTCATCAACCTTGCTGCCCTTCCGATGATGTGTGAGTAGTTTACCACAGACCTACGGGTCCATAGCTAGTATCTAGATGTCTTCTTCTCTCTCTTTGATCTTCAATACCATGTTCTCCTCGATGTTCTTGGAGTTCTATCCGATGTAATCTTCTTTTGCGGTGTGTTTGTTGGGATCCGATGAATTGTGAGTTTATGATCAGATTATTCATGAGAAATATTTGAGTCTTCTCTGATCTCTTTTATGCATGATTATTATAGCTTTGTATTTCTCTCCGATCTATCGATTTGGTTTGGCCTACTAGATTGATTTATCTTGCAATGGGAGAGGTGCTTTGTGATGGGTTCAATCTTGCGGTGTTCAATCCCAGTGACAGAAGGGGACATGACACGTATTTGTATTGTTGACATTAAGGATAAAAAGATGGGGTTTAATCATATTGCTTGAGTTTACTTTGTCTACATCATGTCATCTTGCTTAAGGCGTTACTCTGTTTCATACTTAATTCCCTAGATGCATGCTGGATAGCGGTCGATGGGTGGAGTAATAGTAGTAGATGCAGGCAGGAGTCGGTCTACTTATCTCGGACGTGATGCCTATATACATGATCATTGCCATGAATCTGTCATAATTATTTTCTTTTCTATCAATTGCCCAACAGTAATTTGTTTACCCACCATATGCTATGTGTTCGAGAGAGAAGCCTCTAGTGAAAATTATGGCCCCCGGTCTACTTGATCATATATTAAAAACCTAAAAATAGCTTGCTGCAATTTATTTACTTTTATTTTATTTAGTATTTTAGTTTATCTATTTATCTCTATAAGATTTAATCCTTGCAAATAACCGCTAAGAGGATTGACAACCCTCTTATTTGCGTTGGGTGCAAGTGTTTGCTCTTGTGTGTGCAGGTGCGCTTAACGGAATTTTGCTTGGTTCTCCTACTGGATTGATAACCTTGGTTCTTAACTGAGGGAAATACTTATCTCTACTATACTGCATCATCCTCTCCTCTTCGGGGAAATACCAACGCAGTCTACAAGTAGCAGCGTCCGAGGGCGCCGAAGAGGAGGCGAGGCTGAAAGGCCCGAAGAGGCCGCGCAAGGCCTCCGCCGATTCAGTCCTGCCGGAGACCCTCGCCCCCAGCACCTCGGTGGTGGGTTCAGAGGTTGCTCCACCCCCGCGTCCCGCCACAGGGCGGGTTAGCGCGGGGTGGCCCGAGGAGATGGAGGCAGCCTTAACTGGCTCCTCCATCGCAGAAGAGCACCGTGCCTTGATCGGCGCAGCGCTACAAGGCTTCCGGTCTGTGGAGGCTGGACTGCGCGAGGTCTTCAAGGGCCTCGTGAGGGGCTTCGAGGTATGCTTTTTATGTTGCCATTACGAATAATATTCGAGCTTATGATTTCTTGTAGTAGCGTGCTTTTGTCCGAAGACTCGTTGCCTAGCACGTCGTTTGTAAGAGCGTATCCAGCCAGTAGCCCCCGAGCCCAAGGCTGGTTTTGAAAAACTGGCCTTGGGGTCGATGTTTGAGTATGTTTTAGGTGTTCATCCAGTAGCCCCCAAGACTCTGGCCGTTCTTCAAAAGGACTGACCAGAAGATTGAAGTCGAAAAAACAGGGACTAAGGGATGGGTGTATGTTCCTAGGTGTTGACCTCGGCTCCGAACTCCGCCTCCGAGGAGGTGGCGGAGATGAACAGGAAACTGCAGAGGTCCGAAGAGGACCTCGATCTGATGAAAAAGCAGATCGAGCTGTCTCAAGGTAAACTTCAAGTAGTTGTGAGAGTGCCAATTTTACTTTTTGGAAAATGCTCTTAAAAGATTTAACTCTGAAGCCGAGCTGTTTTGCATGACAGCTGCTACGGCGGAGCTTGAGGCACTCAAGGCCGAGCTGGCGAAAGCTCAGCAGGAGACCGAGCAACAGAAGGCTGCCGCCGCAAAGGCCGAAGAGGGTCTGGCTGCCGAGAAGGTGGCCAGGGGCAAGGACCAGGCATGGGTCCTGGAGGTGGAGGAGACCCTGAAGGGCGTTTACCAAGAGCACAGCGCCCTTCAGGAGAAGAAAAAGGTGGTGAGCACCGAGCTCGAGAAGCTGCGCCAGGCGCACGCCGAGGTCCAAACCTAGGCCCGTGCAGACCGCGAGGTGCTTCAGCAAGTGAAGCAGATCGCTGCTGGTAAGCCATTTTTGCTTCAATGTGTTTTCGGCTGCAAGGGGTTCGTCGAGCTCACCCAGCTGTGGCGATCCGCAGAGGCCTTCGCGGATCTTCCGAGGAGCGTGGTGGACGCAGGCCGCTATTACGGCGCGCGGGAGGGCCATGCTACAGAGAGGGCATTCTGGCAACAATTCCAGGCGCCTTCGCATCCGGAACTGCTAAACAATCAGATGAAGCAGTTGATGGAGCTCCTCCACATGGCGAAGTCAACGCTTCAAGACCTCTGCGCCAATCTCTGGCCCGCGGAGGCCCTGCCGACCAGCTTCTTCGGGTTTTTTGCCCGGCTTCGAGAGGCCGCTCCCCAGTTGGTTGGCCGGAAGCATTCTGCTTGCCTGGAGGGTGCTCAATGGGAGTATGCCTATGTGAATACGCATTATCCGCGTGTTGAAGTGGCGGTCGTGGCCGCCGGGCCCCCCGAAGGGAAGTCCCGGACCGTGGAGCAGTACCTGGGCAAGGCGATGGAAGGGGCCCGGATCACCGAGGCCGAGTGTCCTAAGGACACTCTGTATTTTTAGATAGTACTTTGGTATGCCAAAGTGTAGTTGTATTTAAAAACTATCCTTTGTTTGCAATGAATGCGGCTTTATTTTCCAACATGCTATTGTGTGTGTTTTATTTTTTTGACTCCTGTGTGACTATGTTTAACTGAAAGTGACCAGTCGTCGGCTTCGACCCCTTTGTACAGTGTACAACGGGTGTTTCCGAGCCAATCGTGACCCTTAGCCGACATCTCGGTTCCCGAAGGCGGTCCATGCTCGTGGAAACAAGGCAATCGGACTATAGTGGTTTTATATCTTTCACTTAGTCGTAGGAGCTTGACTGTGAGGGCTGATGACGAGCCCCCGATCACTGAAGTGGTTTGACTGTGTGGCCGAGGTCTATGCCGCTAACCACTTTGGCTGATTTAATAAGAATCCCTTCGTTTAACATGAGTAACCTCCAACGGTACATTGTTGGACGTTGTCTTCGGATGGCTGACCAGTTTACGCTTACCAGGACAGTCAGTTTTCAGCTTTATCCACTGAGGTGCTTTGCCATTCAAGTTGGCAGTGCAATCGCAGTGGTTCTCCCTTTACACCCTTAGCCAAATGGATCGGAAATGTAAGGGGTAAGCACAGGAGCTGGGCAACCCAACTATTGACCAAAATCTAGGTTCGAAACTGATTCATATAATGCAACATCCAAGACGCCGAATAGATACTTCAGACTTGTAGGGGGGGGAGGCGTGAGATTAAAAGCGAAGCCCATGGTAATTTTAAATAATAGTTGTATCGTGGATGTATGCTTTTGGCTCAAAAGCAGTAAACGTAAGGAAATGCGCAATGGCCTCGATGGGTGCACTTTCTTTATTTCATATGGTCAAGCCGTACATGCCGAGCTTTGACCAAAGAAACTTGTAGAAGATACAACGGAAAAAGGAAAAAGTAAAGGAGTAAGAACAGGGCAGACATATTAATGGGTTTATTCGCCCAAGCCCGTCGCTGCCGCACGTCTGCGTCTCCGTGTCGTTGACCAGCTTGTCTTTGTTGAGAGTGAAGTAGGTATGGGCTGTCCGCGACCTTGGCCGTTCGTTTGCTTGATGCTTTCGTCGGTCAAGTCCTTTAAAAAGGTGTGCAACTGCCACTTGGATGGTTTAAGCCATGTGGACATGCTACTTCTGTCTGGGCCTTTTACAGCGCCCTACTGGTATGCAAGTCCGAAGTGCGTTGCTGTTCAGTCGAGCTGATAGCGACGCATCATTTGCTTCGGCTCCTCGGCCGCCCATGGAATTTTTAGTGCAAAGTTGTGCACCCTGGGGACGTAATGCCCTTCCAAGGGGAGGCGAACGAGGAGCCCGTGCCCCTATTTTGGGGGAATGGTTGCCTGACCGAGGTTGGCTCGCGTAGCCCGTGTGCGCTTCGAGGAGCTGGGCGTGTGACGAGCTGCCTCCTCGGTTGCCTGTACCTCTGCTGCGAAAGCTGCGGTTTGTTCCTCTGTTCGGAGGGAGCGTTCGGTGTTACCATTGACTGTAATAACACCATTTGGTCCTGGCATTTTCATCTTTAAGTATGCGTAATGCGGGACTGCGTTAAAGCGGGCGAATGCAGTGCGCCCAAGCAGCGCGTGGTATCCGCTCCGAAAAGGGACGATATCGAAGATTAACTCTTCGCTCCGGAAGTTCTCGGGTGATCCGAAGACTACCTCCAGTGTTATTGTTCCCGTGCAGCGAGCCTCGACGCCTGGTATGACACCTTTGAAGGTGGTGGTGCTGGGTTTGATCCTGGATGAGTCTATGCCCATTTTTCTGATCGTGTCCGCGTAGATTAAATCGAGGCTACTGCCTCCGTCGATAAGGACGCTCGTCAGATGGAATCCGTCAATGATCGGATCCAGGACCAAAGCAACCGATTCGCCATGTTGGATGCTGGTTGGGCGATCATGTTTGTCGAATGTGATCGGGTAAGCTGACCACGGATTGAACTTCGGGGCAACAGGCTCTAGGGCGTAAATGTCCTGAAGTGCTTGTTTCCTCTCCTTTTTAGGGATGTGGGTCACGTAAATCATGTTTACATCCTTCACCTCGGGAGGGAATTGTTTCTGGTTTCCATTGTTGGATCACCGAGGTTCATTCTCGTCCTCGCTGCGAGGTTGAGCTTTATTTTGGCCCTCCATCGCTATCTTTCCGGCCTGCTTGAAGACCCAGCAGTTTTGGTTTGTGTGGTTTGCTAGCTTGTTCGAGGTGCCATGTATTTGACATGGCCTGTCGAGGATCTTGTCAAGCTGGCTGGGTCCGTCTTTGCTCCCTTTAAAGGGCCTCTTTTTCAGACCAGATCTAGGTCCGTTGAGCCCTGCGTTCACTGCAACGTCCTCGGTGTCGCTCCCGCCATTTTTATGCCTGAGCTTATTTTTGCTGCGTCTGGGCTTGCCATTGGCATCACGAGCTTCCGAAGTGACTGCCTCGCTGTTGTGAGTACTGCGGGCCAGCCAACTATCCTCTCCCGCGCAAAAGCGGGTCATAAGTGAGGTGAGGGTCGCCATGGTCCTCGGCTTGTCTTGTCCAAGCTGGCGCACGAGCCACTCATCTCGGATGTTGTGCCGAAAAGCGGCGATCGCCTCGGCGTCGGGGCAGTCCATAATTTGGTTCTTTTTAGTTAAGAACTTGTTCCAGAACTTCCTTGCCGACTCGCCGGGCTGTTGAATGACGTGGCTGAGATCGTTGGCATCTAGAGGTCAGACATATGTGCCCTGGAAGTTAGCCCTGAAGGCGTCCTCGAGTGCTTCCCAGCTTCCGATGGAATGAGGAGGCAGGCTATTAAGCCAGTGCCTCACCGGCCCCTTTAACTTGAGCGGCAGATATTTGATAGCGTGGAGGTCGTCTCCATGCGCCATGTGGATGTGGAGAAGGAAGTCTTCAATCCACACCGCTGGGTCAGTAGTACCATCGTATGACTCGATGTTGATGGGTTTAAACCCGTCAGGGAACTGGTGTTCCATTACCCTGTCTGTAAAACAGATCGGGCGAGCGGGACCTCGGAACCGAGCAGACTCGCGTCGGGCGTCGGGGGATATCTGTGTATAAGCTTGTTCCCGAGCTCGGCCGTTCCTGGCCATCCAGGCGTCGTAGCCGTCGAGCCCGGCCGGTGCACGTCCTCTTGATCCGTAGTTGGACCGCGAAGGTGCCCGGTTCGCCTCTATCTGGCGTCTTGCGTCGTATGGCTCGGTGTAGTCGACAGGATCCTTGCCATAACGGTGTGTCGTTGTTTGGGTCTATAAATTTTCCCGCACTGGCCTGTCGTGCCCTCTAGGGGGGCGGTAAGGTTCGTCAGCCCGTCCGCGTGTTAAGAGCACGTCATCGGTTAATTCTTCGTCGAATTCGGGCAGCAAACGCCTGCGCGGGTAGGATTTAGGTGCGCTACGGCACCGTTCTTCGAGGTCTTGCTCGGCCGAGAGTATCTCGACCCACTTGTCATTCAGCGCGTCTTGATTGGCTTGCAGCAGCTGCTGCTTCTGTTTCATGCTTCGGGCGGTGGCCACGAGGCGTCGTCGGAACCGTTCTTGCTCAAAGGGGTCCTCAGGGACTATAAAGTCGTCGGTGCCCAGGCTCTCATCCTCCTCGGACTGAGGTAAGTAATTGTCATCAGCCCCTTCAAAGAGGTCATCGGGGTCCTCGTCCTCGGGGATTCCTGCGGGGCTGTGTGGCCACCCTGGGGAGGCTTGAAAATCCTCTCCTGGGTTATCGGCGTTGTCCGCCGCCGCGCCAGTGTTGGTGGTAGTGGCGTCGTGCCCGCTGGGGTCCCCGTTGGCACCTCTCCCGCGCCTTCGCCGACGTCTTGATGGGTTCTTAGGAGTATCAACCATATATACGTCGTAGGTGGAGGTTGCAGTCCACTTGCCGGTGGCGTGGTGGTTTCTGCGGGGCCGTCGACATCTTCATCCATGTCGGTGGCTTCGTCGTAGTCTAACACATCGATTAAGTCATCGACCGTGGCGACTAGATGGGTGGTGGGTGGGATGTAAATTTCCCGATCGTCGGCTTTAAGTCTGATCTTGTCATAGACCGAGGTCTGACTGTTCGAGATTGATAAGCTTTGGATGCGGTCAAGCATCTCATTTAGGTGAGATAACTTCTCGGGATCCATGGTCTGGCTATAAGCCAGGTCAACTCGAAGTATGATTGGTGGATCGCCTGACGCGCCAGTGGCTTCATGCGGCTCCGGGGTTGATTTCGGATCTGATACCCGAGCCGGCTCCGAATCCGATGTAGTACCCGAGGCTGCGTTCGGGCCGGCGTCGGGGCTTGATGCCGAGACGAGGTTGCCCGAGGTGGGGATGATTGGTTCCTCTGGGGGATCTTGTGGGGCCAGGTGGCTTGGCCCGACGTCCTCAAGGGAGATCGGTTCCGAGGTCGAGCCCCCATTGTCAGACAAGCCCTCGATCCGGCCAGGTGTCCAACCTGAAAGGATGAGCTCACCGCGGGAATCCGCGGTGTATTCCAAGCTTCCAAAAGTCACGACGTGATTTGGAGCATAATTCTCGACGGGAGCTAGATGGCCCGAAGAGTCGGCACAAAAGACCATGCTACCGAAAACGAATGACTGGTCGGGGATGAAGATGTCCCCGTAACCGGAGCCGTAGTTGATCTGCAGGTGAGCCATCGATCCTTTGCCGATCTCACAGCGGAACTCTCAATGAAAGCACCAGTGTCGGTGTGAAAACCAACAGACCTCGGGGTAGGGGGTCCCGAGCTGTGGATCTCGGATCAATGGTAACAGGGACAAAGGAGACGGTGTTTACCCAGGTTCGGGCCCTCTCGAAGAGGTAATACCCTACGTCCTGCTTTGATTATATTGATGATGAAGTATCGAGTACAAGCTTGATCTACCTCGAGATCATAAGAAGTCTAACCCTAGGGCTAGGTGGATGGTAATTGTGATTCCGTGTCCTCTACAAGCTAAACCCCCTGGCTTATATACACGCCAGGTAGGACATCTAGGGTTACATGGTCGGTATCCAGGGATGCGTATGGAGGCGGCAGGAGATGTCTTGGGGTATACTCCAAGTCTTCGGCAGATGCAATCTTGATCACGTCGTGGCTTCCGGAGTCTATCTGAATGAGAACGAGGGCCTTCAGGACCAGCCCGAGAACTATGGGCCGACTAGGTTGGTACCCCCTAGTCCAGGACACCGTTAGTGTCTCTCTTCGACGCCCCCAATGAGAACCTCGTCACTTACCCCAAGTGCCTCATGGCAAAAGGCGTCAACAAAGTAACCTCCAATATCAAAACTTCTATCTCTACTAATCTTTATTTGATGGATTGTGTGGATGAAAGTGAGGAGGTAAAGGCGGATGAGAATGAGTTTGACAAGTTCTTGGGTAAACTCAAAGGTGATACCAAGAAGCATTTTGTTGCTCTCTTGGAACAACTAGGTGAGGCCAATGATATCATTGAGTCTCATGAGGAGACCATCACTAAGATGGAAGGGCATAGCCGTGACTATGCCGATGAGATTGCGGAGCTTTCTCAAGCTCTTGAGGAAGAGCAAGGCATCCGAGCGACTCTTGAGGAGTCACAAAGTGATGACCTTGCTAGATTAAAGAAAGCCCATGATCATGCTCAAGTTCTTGCACGTGTGCTCAAATCCGAGAATGTTGAGCTTGGGGTTGGCCATGCTAGACTCAAAGAGGAGTTTGAGTTGCTTGACAAGGCTCACAAGGGTTTGAAAAAGCGCTCAAGCTACACTCAAGGAGTCTCATGATCAGCTCCAAGTGAAACTCACTAATTAAGGAGATTGGCACGTGTCCTCCTTTTGTATTAATTGATAATGCTCGTGCTTCTAACCATGTGCATCTTGTGGAGGAGAATGCCGAGTTGAAGGAGCAACTTGAGAAGGGCCTTGTGTCATGCATACAAGGCGAGAAGAACCTCAACGAACTTTTGAGCAATCAAAAGGAAGTTGTGGCAAAGGAAGGACTTGGGTTTGCACCCAAGTCAAAGAAGAAGAAAAGCAAGACCAAGCAACCTCTCCCTCTCAAAGAGGTATTTGTCAAGGAGGGAGTGGGTGCTCCTAAGAAGAAAAAGAACAAGGTGGTGGGTGGTGGTGCCAAGAAGGGCAAAACCACCCCTCCCAACAAAGCCGACGACTTTAAACCTTCTTATGTTTTATGCCGTGCTAGTGATGGGCATGTTCATGCCAAATTTGTTGGTTCTCCTTATGAGTACATTGAATGGTCTATTTGGGTTCCTAAGACCCTTGTTACTAACCTCAAAGGACCCATCCAAAAATGGGTACCTAAATCCAAGCATTGATCTCTTGTAGGAGTTTGCTTCCGGTGGGGTGTCATGGTTGCTCGATAGTGGAGCGACAAATCATATGATCGGAAGCAAGGACTTGGTGGTGGACGTGCAACCAAGCCCATCTATGCCCACCCATGTCCAATTTGGTGATGCTTCATTATCTAAGGTATTGGGTCTTGGCAAGGTTGTCATTTCTCAAGATTTATCCATTGAGAAGGTCATGCTTGTTGAGACCCTTGCATACAATTTACTTTCCGTTCGTCAACTTGCACTTATGGGCTTCGCCACTTTGTTTGATCTTGATACCGTGGCCCTTTTGTGGAGGAAGACTCTTAAAGTAGCCTTTGTTGGGCGTGTCGAGAACGGTCTCTATGTGGTTAACTTTTTGGATAGACCCACTAAGACCACAACATGCCTAATGGCTAAAGTTGATGTGGGGTGGCTTTGGCATCGCCGTTTTGCCCACGTCAATATGAGATCTTTGCAAAGTCTTCTCAAGGGGGACCATGTCCGTGGACTAACGAATGTTAGTTTTGCTGGAGATCATGCTTGCAGTGCTTGTATCGAGGGAAAGCTACATGAAACGGCTCACTGACCCACGACTATGATTTACTCGAAGAGGCCCTTGGAGCTCCTTCACATGGATCTCTTTGGTCCTCCATCATTTGATAGTCTTGGGGGAAGAAAGTATTGCTTGGTGATTGTGGATGATTACTCAAGATACACATGGGTATATTTCTTCAAGAGGAAGAGTGAGACCGAACAAACTGTCATCGACTTTGCAAATGAATCTCAACGCCAACATGATGCAAAGATATTGATGATTAGAAGCGATAATGACACCGAGTTCAAGAACTACACCTTGGATGAGTTTCTTAGTGATGAGGGGATCAAGCACCAATATTCCGCACCATATACCCCTCAAAAAATGGTGTAGCAGAGAGGAAGAGCCGAACATTGATGGACGCGGCAAGGACCATGATGGCAGAATTCAAATCCCCGTACAACTTTTGGGCCGAAGCCATCAACACCGCATGTCATGCATCCAATCGGATCTACCTCCGCAAAGGCTTGAACAAGACTCCATACGAGATACTTACCGGCAACAAGCCCAACCTCAAGTACTTCCGGGTGTTCGGTTGTAAGTGTTTCATTCTCAGGAAAGGTGTTCGTTTGTCTAAATTCGAACCTAGAGCTCAAGAGGGCATATTTGTTGGTTATGCTACAATCTCTCATGCTTACCGTGTTCTCAACAAGTCCAATGGACTCATTGAGGATACGTGTAACGTAGAGTTGATGAAAATAATGGCTCCCAAGTGGAGCAAAGTGGTCTTGTGATATAGGTGATGAAATTCTTCCCCAAGCCATAAGAAGAATGGGAGTTGGTTAAATCCTACCCATTGAGGAACCCCTTGTGGCCGAAGGAGAAGGACAATGTTCTACGCAAGTGGAACCATCACCGACACTTGACCTACACGCTTCCGAAGAACAAAGTGAAGGCCCTCAACCAATTGAACAAGATCAAGGGAAAGATCAACCTCATGATGATGGTGATGCACCAAGTGATGCCCAAGATCAAGTTCATGACACCGAGCAAGCTCAAGATCAAGAGCAAACTCAAGACGATGCTCAAGATGATCAAGATGGTGCTCCTCAAATTCCTATTGAAGAGCTATTGGAGCGTCGTGCCGCCAAGGTTTCTTCCACACTTAAACGTCAAGAACATGTCATGGAGAATGTCCTTGGAAGCCTAAGGAATGGGGTAACTACTCGTAGACAATTAACAAACTTTTGTGAGCATCACGCGTTTGTTTCTTGTGTTGAACCCCAAAAGGTACATGAGGCGCTCGAGGACTCGGATTGGCTAGAAGCCATGCATGAAGAACTCAATAACTTCGAGCGCAACAAGGTGTGGCAATTGGTGCCAAGGCCAAAGGAGAACCATAATGTCATCGGAACCAAATGGATCGTCAATTACAAGCAAGATGTGAACGGTGTTGTCATTCGAAACAAGGCAAGATTGGTAGCTCAAGGCTACTCCCAAGTCAGGGTATCGACTACGGTGAAACCTTTGCTCCCATTGCTTGCCTTGAATCTATTCGCATGTTGCTTGCATATGCCTCTTATCATGATTTCAAGTTGCAACAAATGGATGTGAAGAGTGCATTTCTTAATGGACCTCTTAATGAGTTGGTGTATGTCGAACAACCCCCGGGGTTCGAGGATCCCAAGTTCCTCAATCATGTATACAAGCTCGATAAGGCACTCTATGGCCTTAAACAAGCCCCACGTGCGTGGTATGAGCACCTTACCGAGTTGTTGCAAGACCGTGGGTTTGAAATTGGGAAAATCGATCCCACTCTTTTTACTAAGAGGGTTAAAGGGGATTTGTCCATATGCCAACTATATGTTGATGATATTATCTTTGGTTCTCTTAACAAAGCTTTCAATGATGAATTTCACTACAAAAAAAGACACATCCGTGACATTATGGCCCGAACGAAAACTTTTTCTGTCATGGTTGTGACACTTCTATGACGATAATTGTGATAAAAACACGTATTATCATACATGGGGTGGGCTCCTACTTCTATGACAAAAAATTATGACAGAAAATGGGCTTTTCGTCCTGGGTGGGCCGGAGACGCACCTGCATGACATTCTTTGGGCCGTCCATGACGTAAAGAACCATGGTAGAAGTGCGGGCGAGGAAAATTTCAGGAGTTCCCGGTTACGGTGGGTGGTCGGGGCCGAGCGATGCAGTGTGTTGCACGTTTCTCTCATACGCGCGTGTGTACGTGCGAGGCGCTCGCTAACTGAACCCGAGCGAGGCGTTCGCTTACTGAACCCGAGCGATCGATCTCGCCCTCGCACTATGTACCGAACCCGAGCGATCGATCCCTCGCACTACGTACTGAACTCGATCGATCCCTTCACTGCTAACTGAACCCGAGCGATTCCTTCGCTGCTAACTGAACCCGATCGATCCTCGCTGCTTACTGAAGCCGATCGAGCCCCCATGCGAGACGTAGCCAGCCGGTGTTGGGTTGCCTCTCGATGAACAGTGCCTGTTGCTGCCGCGCGCGCGATACGTAGAACGAGTCGAGACTTGCATCGATCGAGCCCCTTGCGCGAGACGTGGTGAGTTGACCTAGCCGGTTGGTTGGCTGTGGATGAACAGTTCCTGTTGCTGCCGCCCGCTCGTATGCCCCACCCCAGCCGATGGGGGTTGCATGAACAGGACCCCATGGTAGTAGGCGGTTATTGCCGCTGGATGAACAAGACCCCGAGGAGGAGGCCACACCCCAGCCGGTTGGGGGTGGATGAACAGGACCCCGTGGAGGCTGGATGAACAGTAGCTGGTGGAGGCTGGAGGAAGTCGACGGTGGATGAACAGTAGCCCGTGGAGTCCCGTTTTGCGGTATGCCACACCCCTCCCGATGAACAGGATCCCGTTTCGACCGTAGGCGCTCGAAGAGAAGTCCATTTCCTCCGTTTTGCGGTACGCCACACCCCTCCCGATCAACAGGACCCCGTTTCGATCATAGGCGGTTGAACAAAAGTCTGTTTCCTCTATTTTGCGGTACGCCACACCCCCAGCCGATGAACAGAACCCCGTTTTGGCCGTAGGCGGTCGAAGAGAACTCCGTTTCCTTCGTTTTGCGGTATGCCAGACCCTGAGTCGATGAACAAGACCCCATTTCGGCTGTTCCATCCAAGCCGGTTGGCTCCTGATGAATAGGACGCATTCTGACCCAGTCGGTTGCCTTCCGATGAACATGACGCTGTTTCTCTGTTCCGACCCAACCGGTTGCCTGCCGATGAACAGGACGCCGGTGCTACCCTCCGTTGCCTCTCCATGTACACAAGCCCCGGCTGTACGTATGCGCGAGTACACGTTCGAGACCTTGCCCATGTGTACGTATGTGGCCGTATTTTTTGTGGAGTGGCTGTACGTACGTGTACACGATTTAGACGGGACTGCTGCTACTTGTAGTCTGCGTTGGTATTTCCCCGAAGAGGAGAGGATGATGCAGTACAGTAGAGATAAGTATTTCCCTAAGTTAAGAACCAAGGTTATCAATCCAGTAGGAGAACCAAGCAAAATTCCGTTAAGCGCACCTGCACACACAAGAGCAAACACTTGCACCCAACGCAAATAAGAGGGTTGTCAATCCTCTTAGCGGTTACTTGCAAGGATTAAATCTTATCGAGGTAAATAGATAAACTAAACTACTAATTAAAATAAAAGTAAATAAATTGCAGCAAGGTATTTTTAGGTTTTTAATATGATAAACATAGACCCGGGGGCCATAGTTTTCACTAGAGGCTTCTCTCTCGAGCACAGAAACATACGGTGGGTAAACAAATTACTATTGGGCAATTGACAGAATTGCAAATAATTATGATGGATTCATGGCAATGATCATGTATATAGGCATCACGTCCGAGACAAGTAGACTGACTCCTGCCTGCATCTACTACTATTACTCCACTCATCGACCGCTATCCAGCATGCATCTAGAGTATTAAGTTAATAAAAACAGAGTAACGCCTTAAGCAAGATGACATGATGTAGAGAAGCAAATTCAAGCAATATGAATAAACCCCATCTTTTTATCCTTAATGGCAACAATACAAATACGTGTCTTGCCCCCTTCTGTCACTGGGATTGAGCACCGCAAGATTTAACCCATCATAAAGCACCTCTCCCATTGCAAGATAAATCAATCTAGTAGGCCAAACCAAATCGATAGATCGGATAGAAATACAAAGCTATAACGATCATGCATAAAAGAGTTCAGAGAAGACTCAAATATTTCTCATGAATAATCTGATCATAAACTCACAATTCATTGGATCCCAACAAACACACCGCAAAAGAAGATTACATCGGATAGAACTCCAAGAACATCGAGGAGAACATTGTATTGAAGATCAAAGAGAGAGAAGAAGCCATCTAGCAACTAGCTATGGACCCGTAGGTCTGTGGTAAACTACTCACACATCATCGGAAGGGCAACAAGGTTGATGTAGAAGCCCTCCGTGATCGATTCCCCCTCCGGCAGAGTACCGGAAAAGGCCTCCAGATGGGATCGCAGAAGAAGAGAGGCTTGCGGCAGCGGAAAGGTTATTTCTTCTGGCTCCCTGTTGGTTTCCCAATATTTGTGAATTTATAGAAGTGGAATTAGGTCAAACGGAGTCATGTGGGCCCCACAAGGCAACACGGCGCGACCCCCCCGGGGCGCGCCCTGTTGCCTTGTGAAGCCTCCGTGTAGCTTCTGGCCTCCTCCCGAAGCTTCCAAGGGTTCTTTTGTCCAGAAAAAAATCTCCAAAAAGTTTCGTGGCATTTGGACTTCATTTGGTACTGTTTCTCTGAAAAGCCAAAAACAAGCAGAAAACAACAACTGACACTGGGCACTAGGTTAATAGGTTAGTCGCAAAAAATGATATATAATTGCATATAAAACATCCAAGATTGATACTATAATAGCATGGAACAATAAAAAATTATAGATATGTTGGAGACGTATCAAGCATCCCCAAGGTTAATTCCTGCTCGTCCTCGAGTAGGTAAATGATAAAAACAGAATTTTTGATGTGGAATGCTACCTATCATGTTTCATCATGTAATCTTTCTCTGACGGTATGAATAATAAGATCCAAATGATTCAAAGCAATAGTCTATAATTTGATATAAAGACATCAATACTCAGGCATACTAATAAACAATCATGTCTTTCAAAATAAAAATGCTAAAGAATGTTATCCCTACAAAATCATACAATCCTGTCATGCTCCATATTTTTCACACAAAGTATTTATCATGCACTACCCCAGTTTTAGCCAAGAAATTGGTTCATACTTTTTAACGCGCTTCAGCTTTTTCAACTCCCACGCAATACATGAGCACAAGCCATGGATATAGCACTATGGGTGGAATAGAGTGTGGTGGTAGAGATAAATAAGAGAAGTCAAAAATGGAGAAAGTCTCACATCGACGAGGCTAATCAATGGGCTATGGAGATGCCCATCAATTGATGTCAATGCAAGGAGTAGGGATTGCCATGCAACGGATGTACTAAGAGCTATAAGTGTATGAAAGCTCAACATGAAAACTAAGTGGGTGTGCATCCAACTTGCTTGCTCAAGAAGACCTCGGGCATTTGAGGAAGCCCGTCATCAGAATATACAAGCCAAGTTCTATAATGAAAAATTCCCACTAGTATATGAAAGTGACAAAATAGGAGACTCTCTATATGAAAAACATGGTGCTACTCTGGAGCACAAGTGTGGAAAAGGATAGTAACATTGCCCCTTCTCTCTTTTTCTCTCATTTATTTATTTTTTTTCTTTTTTTTCTTTTTTCATGTCTCTTTTTCGCCTCTTATATATATATATATATATATATATATATATATATATATATATATATATATATATATATATATATATGGGTGGGTCTATTCTACCAACCCCCTTAAGACCTTATTCTACCCACACCTCCCTTATTCTGCCAACACCCCCACCCGGTGCCCCATCCTCCCACCGCCCCTTCTTCCCCTCCGGTGCCCAAGATCCACTCCACCTGCCTCCTCCCGACCACCTTTTCCCCGTCGCAGGCCCCTCCCCTTCCCCTTACCCACCTTCTTCCGCGGCGGCGCACCCACCCGAGCCGCCACCCCACCTTCTTTGGCGCGGCGCACCCACTCGAGCCGCCGCCCCACTCCCCACCTTCTCTGGCCCGGCTCGCCGTCGGCCAGCGCGCCACCTTCCTCGGCCAGATCCGTGGTGCCACCCCGGTGGCCTCAACCTCCCTCCCCGATGGATCTCGCCCCGCCGCCGCCGTCGGGATCCCGCTCAATCCCACCGAACCACCGGATCGGCGCCGGGATCCGGCCCCGTTTGACCAAATCCGCCTCGATCCGTCGTCGTGGAGAAGACAGAGGGGCTTGCCGGAGCTACCTCCTCACGACAGATGGTAGCCTCGCGCCCCAGGCACGTCCGAGGCCGTGGCCACCACACGCGTCTGCAACAGCGAGATTCCACCCCCGGGATCGAGCTCCTCCACGGCTCCACGACAAGCTCTTCTCCCTTCCCCTCAACTCCTCTCCGGCGAGCTCTTGTCACTAATGTGCCGTGTGTTGTTTGAAAAAAAATTCTAGGCTTGAAGTTCGCCGGACCACGGCGAGTCGTTCGGCAGTGCGCCCACTTGCAGTTCAGTCGGCGGCGGGTTTTCATGAGCTGGCACAACCATCCTCTATACACTGCCGAATCCCACAGCCACTTCATCTTACCCACCATCCTCTCCTGCTCCACCGTGAAGCACGACCGGTAGGTATGAGGGAGGTCCATCGGGGCCGAAGTTCTGGCGACTGCAGCTTGCAGTCCGGGCAAGCATGACACGCAGCTCGTAGGCGTGCGCGTGTGCCGTTCGGTGCCTTGTCGTCCTTCCTCTGGCGAGATCCCGAGTGCATGCGCCTCCATTGTCGGGTCCTTCATCCCCCTCGAGCACCTTCTCCTGCAAAATCGAGTAGGTTCATGGTCATCTTGCATCTCGTGTCTGTCTTTCTTGTTGAATTTGGTTCTCGTGGTGGTGAATTCTGCACGTATTGGGGATCGAAGGTGTTTAACTGTTATGCTCGCTGTTGACACGTAACCAGTCTCCTGCAGTTTTGTGGGTGCCTCACTACTGCGTGCATGCATCGGTGGGATGCAGGTTCCGACTGTCTTTGTGTTGTTGCTCTTCATGCATAATTCATTACGAACGTAGTGCAGGTTGCTCCCCGACGCAGGTCGTCTCCGTCGTCATTGCAGTTCACCAGTCCGCAGGTTTGTTAGTGCAGGAAGCGATTCTGCAGCTTGCATGTGCAGTTTTGCCGGGAGGTAGTCCACTTCTCGGGGGAGCTGCAGGAACTTTGCCCGGAAACATGACACATCAGTACGGTTGGAGCCCATGGAGGTTCAAATTCTTCTTTGGGCATTCATATTTGCAGTACAGTGCGTGTGTGTGGTACTAAAAAATGGTTGTATGTTCTGGTGCTTTCTTTTTTGCATTCAATAACTTAAGCCTTGAGCAGTGCAGTTAACTATTGGGTGATGTACTCTTGACTTTGTTGTGTAGTGCAGGTCATTTGTAGGCATAGATTTTGCTGAAGCAGTGCACACAGCAGGTGTGTGCGGCCATCGTCGACTCCCCATGCAGTACACTTCTATACTGTGAGTCGAACGTCGTCCGGATTTGTCAGTAGCAACTACTCCACCTGAATGGGTTCACAGAGGCTACCCCATGGGCGCTGGACGCCGACGACGGGAGCAAGACTAGGCGGCGCGCGCGGATGCGGTCCGGCTGGTGACGCCGTGCGGTTCCCAGGCATGACCATGTAGTTCATTCAGATCCAATGGCATATCACATTGATTTGGTTCCCTCAGATGCGGTTCAGTGTAAACATCTTCTGTGGTTCACTTTGTAAAAACAAGAAAATAAGAAAAACATCGTAAGAAGTTCACTTATTTTAAGTTGCAGTTCACTTTTTTTTCCTTTTGCATTTTGCATGTTAAAGTTTCTTTTGCAACGCGTGTGTGCAGTTCGGCGTCTACTCAAACGAAGACACACATCAGTCCACTATGTTCTCTAATGCAGACTATTGCACTACGTGAAAACCAAATTCTAAAGAGAAAAAATAAAAAGGAAAATGCAGTGCACTTCGATCTTAAAAAAGTCCACTCCGAAAGACTCTGCAGTACACTTCATTTGAAAAAAATGTATTTAAAAATGTTTAAACTGTTCACTTTCTTGTTTCGTTGAAGAAGTTTGAATAAGGTAACAATTTGACACAAACGTTGATGTGGTTCACTTGCTGCAGTCCACTCGTTCATAAAAAAGTTAGAGAAAAGGACAAAAAGAAATCATGCAGTTCACTTACCCGTCTGTTGCAGTGCGGCTTTCAGTCTGAAGCAGTGCGTTCTTCTGTCCGATGCAGTTCACTCGTCGATTTTGGCGTCGCGAAAAACAGTGTGTCCGTGTTTCGGTAAAAATCAAAACTGTTCTTAAACCGTAAGGAATTAGAGCGAGTGTTCTACATGAAAAAATAGCGTCTCGTCGATATCTTTCCAACGGCATATCATTTGAATCATTCCGACCAGCGGTTTGTAAAAAATCGCGGAAAAACTTTCGCTGCCACCCGTCGTCCGCCCCACCATTTTCAAAATTAATTTAAAACCGTAAGGAATCTCAAAAATATTTCTACATATGAAAGTTGCGCCTCGTCAGTAGCTTTCCAATGGCATATCACACGCCTCATTCCGACAAACGGTTAAAAAACTGGAGCGAAAACAGTACCGAAAAATTGAATTTTTTTGAAAAAATAGAATTCCGCGATTTAGTAAATTTAAAACTGCTCTTAAACTGTAAGGAATTAGAGAAAGCAATATATATGTAAAAGTTGTGCCTCGGCGATATCTTTCCAACGGCGTATCATTTGCTTCATTCCGACAAGCGGTTTGCGAAAAAACACGAAAATACGCTCGCTGCCACTCGTCGGGCGCCCATCGTTTTTGAAACTGCTCTTAAACCGCGAGGAATCTCGAAACAATTTCAACATGGAGAAGTTGCGCCTAATTCATAGCTTTCCAACGGTATATTACATGCCTCGTTCCGACAAACGGTTTAAAAACTGGTGCGAAAACAGTACCGAAAAACACCGCGTGCAGTTTTTTACGACGAGAAGTTCACTAGTCTCTGTATTGCAGTGCGCTTGCTTCAGAAAGTGAAGTGCCCTTGCGTTGAGCGTGCAGTTTGGATGTGGGCAGAATAACTATTCTGCCAATATTTTTAGAACGATCTCATGGACCTCATCCCCACTTTTTCGAGGACTCATTAGTCTCCATCATTCTTTCCTCACTGGGACAATGCTCTAATAATGATGATCATCACACTTCTATTTACTTACAACTCAACATTACAACTCGATACTAGAACAGAAATATGACTCTATAGGAATGCCTCTGGCAGTGTACCAGGATATGCAATGATGCTAGCGTAACATGTATAACAATGATGAATGGTGGCTGAGTCACAAATACTATGTCAGCTATATGATCATGCAAAGCAATATGACAATGATGATGTATGTCATGAAAACGGAACGGTGAAAGTTGCATGGCAATATATCTCGGAATGGCTATGGAAATGCCATGATAGGTAGGTATGGTGGTTGTTTTGAGGAAGATATAAGGAGGCTTATGTGTGATAGAGCGTATCATATCACGGGGTTTGGATGCACCGGCGAAGTTTGCACCAACTCTCGATGTGAGAAAGGGCAATGCATGGTACCGAAGAGGCTAGCAAATTGCGGAAGGGTGAGAGTGCGTATAATCCATGGACTCACATTAGTCATAAAGAACTCACATACTTATTGCAAAAGTTTACTAGCCCTCGAAGCAAAGTACTACTACGCATGTCCCTAGGGGGGAGGTTGGTAGGAGTTAACCATCGCGCGCCCCCGACCGCCACACAAAGGAAGACAATCAATAATAAATCATGCTCCAACTTCTTAGCATAACGACAGACCATACGTGCATGCTTCGGGAATCACAAACCTTAACACAATTATTCTTACTAAACCACAATTATCTACTAATACCTCCCACATATTACCATCTTAATATCGCAAAACTATTGCAAGGAATCAAACTTATCATATTCAGTGATCTACATGAAAGTTTTTATTATATCCCTCTTGAATACCTATCATATTAGGACCAAATTCATAACCCGTGCATATTACCATTGCTATCATGAGACTCTCAAAAAGATATAAGTGAAGCATGAGAGTGCAACTATTTCTTTAAAATATAACCACCGCCATGCTCTAAAAGATATAAGTGAAGCACTAGAGCAACTGCCTAGCTCAAAAGATATAAGTGAAGCACATAGAGTATTCTAACAAATCACGAATAATGTGTGTCCCTCTCAAAAAGGTGTATTCAGCAAAGATGATTGTGACAAGCTAAAAATCAAGCAAAAGCAAACAAACTATTTCAAAAGACGCTCCAAGTAAAACACATATCATGTGATGAATAAAAATATAGCTCCAAGTGAGTTACCGATAGATTGTAGACGAAAAAGGGGATGCCTTCTAGGGCATCCCCAAGCTTAGACGCTTGAGTCTTCCTTGAATATTACCTTGGGGTGCCTTGGGCATCCCCAAGCTTAGGCTCTTGCCACTCCTTATTCCTTTATCCATCGTAGTCTCATCCAAAACTTGAAAACTTCAGCACAAAAAACTCAAAAGAAACCTCGTGAGATCCGTTAGTATAACAAACAAACCTTAAACTTTAGGTACTGTTGTAAATTGATTCATATTTAATATTGGCACAATGCTACTGTACTCCAACTTCTCCATGACTCATACCCCCCGATACGATCCATAGATTCATCAAAATAAGCAAACTATGCAACAAAAACAGAATCTGTCTAAAACAGAACAGTCTGTAAAGATCTATTTAAAAGTCATAATTATGTAACTCCAAAAATTCTGAAAAATTAGGACAACGTAAAAAAATACATGTACCAATACTGTGTAAAAATTTCAGATTTTTCTGATGCTCCAGTACATAATTAAAATTCCAGCACTGGACGCAAAACTTTCTGTTTTCCAAACAACATCAATTATACTATCATCAACATCATCCCAAAGGCATTACTTGGCACAAACACTAATTCAAAACATAAAATTACAATCATAACAGAATCTATAATCATGCAAACACACAAAAACAGTAGGTAAAACAAAAAATATTTTATTCATTGGGTTGCCTCCCAACAAGCGCTATTGTTTTATGCCCCTAGCTAGGCATAATGCATAGTTTCAAGTGTTGTGATCCTTCAAGTTAATTCCATAAGTGGCCCTCATAATGGATTCATAAGGTGCTGTAATTCTTTTTCTAGGGAAGTGTTCCATCCCTTTCTTTAGTGGAAATTGAAATCTTATATTACCTTCTTTCATATCAATAATAGCACCAATAGTTCGAAGAAAAGGCCTACCAAGTATTATGGGGGCAAGAAGGATTGCATTCAATATCAAGAACAATAAAGTCCACAGGCACATAATTTCTATTTGCAAGAATAAGCACATCATTTATTCTACCCAATGGCTTTTTAATAGTGGAATCCGCAAGATGCAAATTAAGGGAACAAGGATCCATGTCGGTGAGACCAAGCACATCACACAAAGACTTTGGTATAGTGGAAACGCTAGCACCAAGATCACAAAGAGCATTACATTCATAATCTTTAATTTTTTACTTTAATAGTGGGTTCCCATTCATCTTGTAATTTTCTAGGAATTGATACTTCCAACTCAAGTTTTTCTTCATGTGCTTTCATCATGGCTTCTACAATATGTTTAGTGAAAGTTTTATTTTGTTCATATGCATTTGGTGAATTAATCATGGATTGCAACAAGGAAATACACTCAATTAAAGAACAACTATCATAATTAAAGTCCTTGTAATCCAAAGGAGTGGGTGCATTACTATTTAAAGTTTTGACCTCTCCAAACCCACTTTTTTCATTTTTATGATCAAGATTATCACCGTCCAAGCAAGTGGGACCCCTTCTATCTAAAGTTGACTCTTCTTTAGTCCCTTTTTCATCAAGTTTTATGTTACTAAATAATGATTCAATAGGAGTGACACCAATCATTTTAATATCTTCATCATTACTACGATAGAAACCGGCTGGAATCGCTTTTTCTAGAAATTCTCGCTTAGCTCTCAACCTAGCGGTCCTTTCTTTACTTTAATTAATGGAGACATAGATAGCTTTAATAGACTCATTTATATCATGCTTGGATGGCAAAATTTTAGTTTTGAGATTTTCCACATCATCAACAATTCTATCCATGTTCCTAGCCAATTCATCAAATCTATTCAATTTTTCTTCTATCATAGCATTAAAATTCTTTTGAGAACTAATAAATTCTTTAATATTACTTTCAAGATCAGAGGGCATCCTATTATTATTATTATTATAAGAATTACCATAAGGATTGCCATAATTATTAGAGGAATTTCCAGGAAACGGTCTAGCATTGAAATTACCCGTATAAGCATTGTTGTTGAAATTATTTCTAGAGACAAAATTCACATCAATAGCATCATTATTTTGCTCAATCAAGGTAGACAATGGCACATCATTAGGATCAATATGAGCATTTTTACTAGCAACCAATTTCAATAAAGCATCCATCTTATCACTCAAAGTATTAATTTCTTCACCAGAATTTACCTTCTTTCCAGTTGGAGTTCGTTCAGTGTGCCATTGAGAATAATTTGCCATAATATTATCAAGAAGTTTTGTAGCTTCTCCCAATATAATTTCCATAAAAGTACCACCTGCGGCAGAGTCTAGCAAATTTCTAGAGACAAAGTTTAGTCCCGCATAAATTTTTTGTATGATCATCCATAAATTCAAACCATGAGTTGGGCAATTTCTTATCATTAATTTCATTCTCTCCCAAGATTGTGCAACATGTTCATGATCAAGTTGCTTAAAATTCATAATTTGATTTCTTAAAGAAATAATCTTAGCGGGAGGAAAATACTTGGTAAAAAAAGCATCCTTACACTTATCCCAAGAATCAATACTATTTCTAGGCAAGGATGAAAACCAAGTTTTAGCACGATCTCGTAGTGAGAATGGAAATAATTTTAATTTGAAAATATCATTATCCACATCTTTCTTCTTTTG
Source organism: Elymus sibiricus (assembly GCA_039707655.1). Taxonomy (NCBI): domain Eukaryota; kingdom Viridiplantae; phylum Streptophyta; class Magnoliopsida; order Poales; family Poaceae; genus Elymus; species Elymus sibiricus. The sequence goes on along the minus strand of CM077668.1, from coordinate 259,036,670 downwards.
CATATCACAGAGTTCAACGAAAGTATTTAGATGGGATGCAGCATCTTCATTAGGATTACCAGAAAATTGTTCTTTCATAACAAGATTAAGCAAGGCAACATTAATGTCACATGACTCTGCACTAGTGGCGGGAGGAGCAATAGGAGTACTAATAAAATCATCATTATTAGTATTGGAAAAGTCACACAATTTTGTATTTTCTTGAGACATCGCGACAAAGCAAGCAAACTAGCAAACAAGCAAATAAAATATTTTTGTGTTTTTGTAAAAAAAATAGAAGTGGTGGAGATGAAAACGAGAAGCAAATGCAAATAAAAGGTAAATAAAGTAATTGCAAGTGAATGATAATTTGTGCGAAGGTACTTGGAAATTTTGATGATGTCTCCTCGCCAACGGCGTCAGAAATTCTACCTGCTACTTGTAGTCTGCGTTGGTATTTCCCCGAAGAGGAGAGGATGATGCAGTACAGTAGAGATAAGTATTTCCCTTAGTTAAGAACCAAGGTTATCAATCCAGTAGGAGAACCAAGCAAAATTCCGTTAAGCTCACCTGCACACACAAGAGCAAACACTTGCACCCAACGCAAATAAGAGGGTTGTCAATCCTCTTAGCGGTTACTTGCAAGGATTAAATCTTATCGAGGTATATAGATAAACTAAACTACTAATTAAAATAAAAGTAAATAAATTGTAGCAAGATATTTTTAGGTTTTTAATACGATAAAGATAGACCCGGGGGCCATAGTTTTCACTAGAGGCTTCTCTCTCGAGCACAGAAACATTCGGTGGGTAAACAAATTACTTTTGGGCAATTGACATAATAGTAAATAATTATGACGGATTCATGGCAATGATCATGTATATAGGCATCACGTCCAAGACAAGTAGACCGACTCCTGCCTGCATCTACTACTATTACTCCACTCATCGATCGCTATCCAGCATGCATATAGAGTATTAAGTTAATAAAAACAGAGTAACGCCTTAAGCAAGATGACATGATGTAGAGAAGCAAATTCAAGCAATATGAATAAACCCCATATTTTTATACTTAATGGCAGCAATACAAATACGTGTCATGTCCCCTTCTGTCACTGGGATTGAGCACCGCAAGATTGAACCCATCACAAAGCACCTCTCCCATTGCAAGATAAATCAATCTAGTAGGCCAAACCAAATCGATAGATCGGAGAGAAATACAAAGCTATAACAATCATGCATAAAAGAGTTCAGAGAAGACTCAAATATTTCTCATGAATAATCTGATCATAAACTCACAATTCATCGGATCCCAACAAACACACCGCAAAAGAAGATTACATCGGATAGAACTCCAAGAACAGCGAGGAGAACATTGTATTGAAGATCAAAGAGAGAGAAGAAGCCATCTAGCTACTAGCTATGGACCCGTAGGTCTGTGGAAAACTACTCACACATCATCAGAATTGCAACAAGGTTGATGTAGAAGCCCTCCGTGATCGATTGCCCCTCCGGCAGAGTACCGGAAAAGGCCTCCAGATGGGATCGCGGAAGAACAGAGGCTTGCGGCAGCAGAAAGGTTATTTCTTCTGGCTCCCTGTTGGTTTCCCAATATTTGTGAATTTATAGAAGTGGAATTAGGTCAAACGGAGTCACGTGGGCCCCACAAGGCAACCAAGCGCGACCCCCCCGGGGCGCGCCTTGTCGCCTTGTGAAGCCTCCGTGAGGCTTCTGGCCTACTCCCGAAGCTTCCAAGGGTTCTTTTGTCCAGAAAAAAATCTCCAAAAAGTTTCGTGGCATTTGGACTTCATTTGGTACTGTTTCTCTGAAAAGCCAAAAACAAGCAGAAAACAACAACTGGCACTGGGCACTAGGTTAATAGGTTAGTCCCAAAAATGATATATAATTGCATATAATTACATATAAAAACATCCAAGATTGATACTATAATAGCATGGAACAATCAAAAATTATAGATACGTTGGAGACGTATCAACTGCCTGAACTGCTACATCGGGGGCTCTACTACAACACATGCCGCTACTTACTCGGCCACGGTTCATCCTTGCAGAGAGACCGATCGACCAGTATGTACGTACACGTTCGCGACTAGACAGACAACGCTACGTACGCTTCGACCGGGTGGGTCCCAGCTGTCAGGGAGGATAAGGAGGCACTTCCTTGCATGCGAAGATATAGCTGGTGGGTCCCAGCTGTCCGGGGGAGGAATCATTTTTTTGCACGTAATAAGGAGGCACTTCCTTGCGTGCGAAGATGTAGCTGGTGGGTCCAGCTATCAGCCTCACTGCGTATAGTCCTCTTCCGATATCTGTTGTTCATTGACCACGTTGACCACGCCGCGCCGAGAGCACCAAGGCGGTGGACGACAACGAGGCCTAGGAAGGGAACAACGCGGAGCCGAGGAAGACGCGGCAGTGAATGCCCACGCGGAAGGGGAGAACGCGGGTTGACTGGTTCGGCTGCGGTGTGAGGCTGCCGTCACCGGAGAATAACAGGGGATGTGGGTGAGTAGAGGGAAGGCCTGGCCAGCGGTGGGAGTAGGGTGGGGCGGTGAGTCCTGCGCAGCAGCACAGCCGGCCATGGGAGGCAGGAGCTGGCGGTCCCGCTGACGCTGGTTTGGGCGGCTGGAGCAATAAGATCAGAGATTGAAGAAGCAGAAAGGCCGTCGGATTAACATCCAACGGCCAGTGCTGCTAGAATGGTTTGTTGACTAAGTGGACAAAGCACTGCGTACGCATCAACTTAGTAGGCCCACAAGTCAGCCTCCAAATCTGTTTGGTCCCAGTTGTCATGGGGAGGAATCATTTTTTCCGCGTAATAAGGAGGCACTGCCTTGCGTGCGAAGATATAGCTGGTGGGTCCCAGCTTGAAGGGGGAGGAATCATTTTTTTGCGCGTAATAAGGAGGCACTTCCTTGCGTGCGAAGATGTAGCTGGTGGGTCCCAACTGTCAGGGGGAGGAAACATTTTTTTCCGTGTAATACGGAGGCAGTTGCATGCGTGCGTCCATGGAACTGGTGCATCCCCACTGTCAGCGTCTCCACGTACGGTCGTCTTCTGATGACTCTTGTTAGTTGACCACGCCGCGCCTAGCGCACCAAGGCGGTGGAAGACGGCGAGGCCCCACTGCCCCAGACAGGAACGACCCGGAGATGGGGAAAACGTGGCGGCAGAGTCGCAGACGAAGAGGAGTGTGAGACTTGACTGATTCGGGTGCGGGGTGGGGCTACACTCGACGGAGAATAACAGGAGGTGCGGAGGAGTGGAGGGATGGCCTGGCCATCGGTGGGGTAGTGTTTCACAGTGAGGCACGCGAAGCAGCACCGCTGGACCTTGGAGGCTGGAGCATGTGGTGCCGCCAACGCTGGAGGAAGAAGACGAGAGATTGAAGAAGAATGTCGTCCGTTGGATGTACATCCAATGGATAAGGCTGTCAGAATCTTTTTTTGACTAAGTTGACAATGCTACTTGTGAGCTGCGTTGGGATTTCCCTGAAAAGGAGGGGATGATGCAGTACAATAGAGATAAGTATTTCCCTCAGTTATGAAACCAAGGTTATCAATCCAGTAGGAGAATCATGCAACAACTCGTTAGCATCACCTGCACACAAAACAACAAATCCTCGCACCCAACGCGAACAAGGGGTTGTCAATCCCTTGGCGGTTAATTGCAAGATTAAATTGTATGGTGATAGATAGATAGATCGAATAAAAATTCAAAATAAAATAAATAAAGTAAAATTGCAGCAAGGTATTTTTGGGATTTTCAATATATGATAAAAGTAGACCCGGGGGCCATAGTTTTCACTAGAGGCTTCTCTCTTGAAAATAGCATACGGTGGGTAAACAAATTACTGTTGGGCAATTGATAGAAAAGCAAATAATCATGACGATGTCCAAGGCAATGATCATGTATATAGGCATCACCTCCGAGACAAGTAGACCGAAACGATTCCGCATCTACTACTATTACTCCACACATCGACCGCTATCCAGCATGCATCTAGAGTATTAAGTTCATAAAGAACGGAGTAACGCCTTAAGCAAGATGACATGATGTAGACAAAGCAAACTCACGCATGAATAAACCCCATCTTTTTACCCTTAATAGCAACGATACATACATGTCATGTCCCTTTCTGTCACTGGGATTGAGCACCGCAAGATTGAACCCATTACAAAGCACCTCTCCCATTGCAAGATAAATCAATCTAGTTGGCCAAAGCAAATCAATAGATCGGAGAGAAATACGAAGCTATAACAATCATGCATAAAAGAGTTTAGAGAAAATTCAAATAATATTCATGGATAATCTGATGATAAATTAACAATTCATCGAATCCCAACAAACACACCGCAAAAAGTGATTACATCGGATAGAACTCCAAGAACATCGAGGAGAACATTATATTGAAGATCAAAAAGAGAGAAGAAGCCATCTAGCTACTAACTATGGACCCGAAGGTCTGTGGTAAACTACTCACGCATCATCGGAAGGGCAGCAAGGTTGATGGAGAGCCCCTCCGTGATCGAATCCCCCTCCGGCAGAGTGCTGGAAAAGGCCTCCAGATGGGATCTCTCGAGAACAGAAACTTGCGGTGGCGGAAAAAGTATTTCGTGGACTCCCCTGTTGGTTTCCCGATTTTAGAGTATTTATAGAGGTGGAATTAGGTCAAACGGAGCAGAGGTGGGCCCACGAGGCACCAGGGCGCGCCACCCCCCCTGGGGCGCGCCCTGGTGGCTCGTGGCCACCTCCTCTGTCTTCTGGCCCTCTCCCAAAGCTTCTAGTGTCTCTTATGTCCAGAAAAAAATCTCCAAAAAGTTTCGTGGCATTTGGACTTTGTTTGGTACTGATATTCTGAAAAACCAAAAACAGGCAAAAAACAGCAATTGGCACTGGGCACTAAGTTAATAGGTTAGTCCCAAAAAATGATATATAATTGCTTGTAAGTGTATATAAAACATCCAAGATTGATACTATAATAGCATGAACAATCAAAAATTATAGATACGTTGGAGACGTATCAGACAACGCCTTGCGTAGGCTTCGACCTATTGGCCCACATGTCTATTGGAAATATGCCCTAGAGGCAATAATAAATTGGTTATTATCATATTTCCTTATTCATGATAAATTTTTATTATTCATGCTAGAATTGTATTGACCGGAAACTTAAATACATGTGTGGATACATAAACAACACCGTGTCCCTAGTGAGGCTCTACTAGACTAGCTCGTTGATCAAAGATGGTTAAGGTTTCCTACCATAGACATGAGTTTTCATTTGATAACGGGATCACATCATTAGGAGAATGGTGTGATGGACAAGACCCAACCATAAGCTTAGCATATGATCGTATCACTTAAGTTTATTGCTACAGTTTTCTTCATGTCAAGTATCTATTCCTAAGACCATGAGATCGTGCAACTCCCGGATACCGGAGGAATACCTTGTGTGCTATCAAACGTCACTTCGTAACTAGGTGATCTTAAAGGTGCTCTACAGGTATCTCCGAAGGTGTCTGTTGGGTTGGCATAGATCGAGACTGGGATTTGTCACTCTGTATGACGGAGAGATATCTCTGGGCCCTCTCGGTAATACAACATCGTAAAGAACTTGCAAGCAATGTGGCTAATGAGTTAGTCACGGGATCTTGTATTACGGAACAAGTAAAGAGACTTGCCGGTAACGAGATTGAACTAGGTATGGAGATACCGACGATCGAATCTCGGGCAAGTAACATATCGCTGGACAAATGGAATTGCATACGGGATTAACTGAATCCTCGACATCGTGGTTCAACCGATAAAAGATCTTCCTGGAATATGTGGGAACCAATATGGGCATCTAGATTCCGCTATTGGTTATTGACCGGAGAGGTGTCTCGGTCATGTCTACATAGTTCTCAAACCCGCAGGGTCGCACGCTTAACGTTCGTTGATGCTAGAGTAGTATTGGGATATTTGATGTTGGTAACCGAATGTTGTTCAGAGTCCCTGATGAGATCCCGGACATCACGAGGAGTTTCGGAATGGTCGAGAGGTAAAGATTTATATATGGAAACTTGTTTTCAGGGTTCCGGAAAAAGTTCGATTTTTTCGGCATTGTACCGGGAAGCTTCCAGAAGGTTTCGGAGGATTCCGGAGGTCCACAAAGGGTTCCACCACGTCCCATAGGCCAGAATGGGCTAAGGGGGGATGCCCTGGCCTACATGGGCCAGGCGCACCAGCCCCTAAGAGTCCCATGTGGCTAGGACAAGTGGAAAGGGACTAGGAGTCCAACTCCTACTAGGAGTAGGACTCCTTCCCCTTGGCGCCAGTCCTAGTAGTAGTAGGGCTGGATTCCTAGCCCCTCCACCTATATAAATAGAGGAGAGGGGTCACACCAGAGGAGGAAAAATCCACAGAACAGCCCCAAGCCTTGGTGCCTCCCCTCTCTCCCGTTGTTCCTCCTCCACGCTCCGCGTAGTGCTTAGCAAAGCTCTGCCAGAAGTTCCGCTGCCACCACCACCACCATGCTGTTGTGCTGGTCTTGATCTCATCTACTACTTCTTCCCTGCTTGCTGGATCAAGGAGGAGAAGTCGTCACCGAGCTGAACGTGTGCTAAACTCGGAGGTGACGTCCGTTCGGCACTAGATCGGATTGGATCGTGACGAGTACGACTACATCAACCGCGTTACGACGCTAACGCTTTCAGTCTACAATGGTATGTAGACACACACTCCCCTCTCGTAGCTATGCATCTCCTAGATTGATCTTGGGTGTTCGTAGGAATGTTTTTGATTTTCATGCAATGTTCCCCATCAATGTCAGCTAGTCCATTTGGTGGGCTGGGTGAAACAATAATGTAGCGTCTATGCAGCCCATTTATATATTTTGATAGCATTTACAGCCCATTTGCATTTTTTTCGAAATACACGGATTTTTTGGGCTGGGTGAAAATATCATGTTGGGCTGGACGAAGAAATGTAATAAAAACATAAACTGGTGCTGGGCATTTTATTATAGAACTACATAATTTGCTGAGTATAAACACGTGATTGCACGTCTATGACTGCATTGGTCCGTAAAATCTTAGCAAGCTTATGTACGCAATCACCAGGAATTAACTTGCCAACTTATTGTTAAACAATTATTATTATTTGGTAAGAACCTATCAATTTACCAAATAAAATATTATTTTATTTTGATGAGTTAATAAGATGTGGGGTATTATTTTTTTAGGCTAGACGTGGGAAAATTGAGTTGGTTTTAGGGAAAACCAGTGGGAGAAAAATCAGAGATAGGGTTAATAAAAAACAAAAATAAAGGAAGCGGGAAGGTCTTTACAAAGGTTGGACGAAGGACAGATCAAACGGGAACCTTATGTTCTTTCTAATATATATATGTAATAAAATAAAATATAAATATAAATACTATTATAGAAGGGAAAACATAAGTTGAGTTTGGCATTCTTATAGAAAAATAGAACTGAGCTGTGCGTTGTCTTCAAAAAACAAACATAAGTTGGGCTGCTAAAGTTATAAAACAAGCTAGGCTGGGAGGCCCAGAGGCCGATTGATACCTGCTACCTAAAAAAAATCAGTTGAAACCTGCTGGATCAACTGTGTCAGCATGTCGTGGGCTGCGCATGTTAAACAACAAAACCTAGACTGGCAGGCCACAACCCAGTTGTTACTTGTTCGACCTCTGAAAAAATGATTACCTGCTAGGTCCCCGATGACAGCCACCTAAAAAAGGTCCGCGATGATGGTCTTCCCTGTAAATTTCTCTCGTTTATTGACTACGTTGACAATCTAGTGGGCCCCACACGTCAACATACCATAAGGAGGAAGCATTTTTTTTGCAATATATAAGGAGGCACTTGCTTGCGTACGGCCATGGACCTGGTGGGCCCGGACTGTCATCCTCTATACGTACAATCATCTCCTGATTCCTTTCATTTGTTGACCATGTTGAGAACGATAGATGGCGGCACCGCGGCGAGAGCACTAAGGCGGAGGACGACATCGACACCTTGGACCGGAACGAACCGGAGCCGGGGAAGACGCAGGCGGATTGGAGTACGAGGGTTGACTGGTTCGGGTGCAGGGTTGGCCAGTGGAGCTGCTGCTACCGGAGAATAAAAGGAGATGTAGGGGATTAGAGGGATGGCCTGGCCAGCGTCATAGGCTAGGATGGGTCGTCGAGGCGTGGGCGGCAGCCCCACCAGCCGCTGTAGGAAGAGGACGAAAGATTGAACAAAATAAAGAAATACAAATGGATAGGAGGTTGGTCCCAGATGTGTAACACCCCAAAAATTTAACCATATTTTTATTAAATAAAATTTGGCCAGAAATAAAATTTTGATTTATATTGGGTCTTTTATTATTTTCAGAGTCTTCTTTGTTTTCTGTTTTCCAAAATTCTTCCCTCCATATAGAAATTTTGGTAAAATATTGTGGGCTTTGGTAGTTTTCTTAAATCATTTTAATTATATTTTAATAATAGTAGGAAATATTTGCATAATAAATTTTGCCCAAGATAATCATTTTTATAGCATTTTCAATTCTTTAATTGCCTCTGTTGCCCTACAGCTATTTTAAATAATTCTTTAAAAATTCCACAAAGATTATGAGGGCTCATGTGATGCCTATAGATCACTTTTATGCAAAAACCCAACTTGGTATTTTGGAAATTTTGAGTAAAACATCCTCTTTTCAATTCTGTCCCATTCTTGAGTTTTAACTACAACCACAATTTTTATTGCTCTGAAAATTCTGCAATTATTCCACCTTATAGTCCTTCCTAATAAACCCTTAAGTCCAGAAGATCATCTCCAATTGCCTCACTTTGGTTCACCAAATAAATACTCCAAGTTTCTGTCCAGAACTGACTTTCTCCAAAACTTGCACTATCAAGTTTTTCATTTTGTCCATCCAACAACACCATCATATCTATCATCGAGTGAGACATCATCTTGCCAATTTTCACAGCCAACATAGATCCCTAGATAGCCATAGCATTTCATCAAGCAGGTTGTGGGCATGGCAGAAATTTGGCCTCTTTCTTAACCACATTAGAAACTTGCTCTTATGGACAAAACAGCATGTCTGGTAGCCTTGCCATCCTTGCAACCATCACCCTACCAAAACTTAGCTTGATTGGATCACTGTGGCCCACCCTGGCAATTCATCGAGCACGTTTCGTGCGTGTCCAGAGCGTGGCCAGAGTGCCTGCACTGCGGCCGACGGCGCCCGAGACCTGGCATGTCTCTGCTGCTTCCCTCTCTCGTATTAATCCTCTACTGGATCACCGCGACCCCCTTGAATCCCACCGACACCTCCACTTGGCCGCTAGCGCCGGCCACCGCCGACAACCGCCGTCCAAATCGCCGCTCGACGAATCCGCCTCCGCCACGTCTCTGCCCGCTTAACTGCCAACCACCCGAGCTCATCCACGGGCGGCCACCGTCCTCACCGACCCCGCCGACCTCTCCACCGTCCTCACCGGCCACAGCTACCTTTCCGGCGCCACTAATGGCCGCCCGCCGCCGTGCCTATCTTCGGGCGTCGCGGAACCGACCTTCACCGGCTATAAAAGCCACCCCCGAGCTCTTCTAGCTCAACACCACTCCTCCTCCTCCCTCTGAGAACCACCCCCAAGCAACAGAACGACCGGAGAGGTCGTCTCCCCCAACTCCGGCAAACTTCGGCCGCCGCCACCTTTCGGTCGATTCCGACGCCGCTGGGGCTTCCCCTCCTCCACTCTCCTCACCATCCACCCCCTCTTTGCCTCACGACCCCGTCCCGATCTTCAATTCGTCTCGGGAGCCGCTCTGGGTAAAAGCCCCATTCCGTTTCCGCCGGAGAGCTTCGGGAGACCTCGTCGCCGGCGAGATAGGACTCCCCGCCGAACATGCAAACCACCGGTCGGACCGCCTCGGCCTCCTGGATTCAACGGTGGGCTCGGCTCGCCGTGGGGCGCCGTCGTTCGCCGGCGCTGGTTGCCGGAGCCCCGCCGTTCTGCCGGAGAAGAAAACGCGGGCTGCTGACCAGTCAAACCTGACTGGTGGGCCCACGGGACCCGCTCGTCAGTGACTGGAGGTCGGGACCCGCGTATGTAAGTGGAAGCGTATTTCCTTAAAGTACGTATTCCTCACCGGAAGACATATTTCCGCGAGTGCGCCTTCGACGTCGACTACCCTTCCGCGCGGCCGAGCACTGGGCCTGGCCCAGTGGCGCCCGACGGCTATACAGCGCTCAGGGCGCGCTTCTGCCCTTTCCTCTTTTTCTTTTCCAGCAGATTTCAAATAATTCCACAGAATTCATTTCTAAGCCAAATTGGATGATTCAAATTTCCAAATACTCCTAAAATTATTCTCTATTAATCCAGCTAGGGTGAACATTTTTCCTAAGCCCTGTTTCTATTGGATCTATTAAATAGTCCATTTCCTTAATTATTTCAGCTTAGAAAATCCCTAGGAAAATCATCTGGACTCCAAATGATTTGATTCTTTTACTGAAATTCCTAATTTTTCATCTAGTTTATTTTAGTATTTATTTGAAAAATTTCCAAACAACTTTTTAGCACTGTTATGGCTTTATGTGGTAATTGCAATATTTTTGAAAATAGGAAATGGAGGGAAGATAAAATTTTCAAAGTTTTGGAGTGCACCCAATATTTCTGCATGATCAAGGCAAGCATCTTGAACACTTGATATGGTTATTGCATGGTTAAATGTTTGCAAGAAATAATTGAATCATGCATATGTTGAATTCAAATAAAATTTGCATGCATGTAGTGTTGGCATGTTTCCTCATACCGTGTAACGTGTGCTTGTTATAACTAACTTGCAAGAGCAGGTATAAGAGAAATACCATTACCAGCAGAAGGGTGATCACGTCGAAGCGTGATCATGCCTTGTTGGTTATGCATGTTGGGACATGCCAGGGCTGTGGCCCTGTTTTTGGTGCTACTATTGAGAAGAAATTATACTGTGCTAATCAACTGTAGGAAACATAAGCCTCCTGAGTTAACCATAGATCGAGTCTTGTTCCGGTAACCCCTATACTTGATCCGTGCTACCACATGTCCCTACCACAGGTAGGGTATGGTTCAGTAAGTTGTTAACCCCTTTCCTGCACACACCATACAGACAGGCCATAGTGAAAGATACCATTGGCCCATGGTAGGCATGTCACTTGGTCCGGGGGCATGGGTGTAACCGGTCTGGGACCGAGGGGGTAGCACCCCTGTTTGCGCGCCGATATAAATATTGTGATCCCATGCTATTGGAGGCCGTTGAATGAGGCCTTCCCACTTAGAGTTTTACTTTATCATTGCCTTGGGTGATTCCTGACTTTGGTGAGTTAAGCTGGTGTGTGCTAGTTAGGTGTGTTTTCAACCCAAAGACCGTAATGGGAATTAGTCAGCGTCTCGGTGCTGGCTAAAGAAATCCTTTACTATTGGGTAAAGAGTACACCCTCTGCAGAGTTATACCTATTCGAATAGCCGTGTCCGCGGTTAAGGACTACAGTCTGGATTGGTCAAGTGTCGGTCTCCGGAGGAAATAATTAAATTGAGCATGAATTATTTTGCAGAATGATTATTGCCACTACTGATATTATCATGAATATTATTGATGATATGAATATTATTGTGGACTAACCCTGTCATTTTATTTTAATTTCTGAGTGTCTCATGGGCTAGCTAGACTACCTGGGCACTCAGTTTTTATTTTCTTTTCTGAGTGTCTCATGGGCTGGGTAGACTACCCGGGCACTTAGTTTTTATTTTCTTTTCTGAGTGTCTCATGGGCTAGCTAGACTACCCGGGCACTCAGTTTTTATTTTCTTTTCTGAGTATCTCATGGGCTGGCTAGACTACCCGGGATACTCATTTCTTTTCAAGACCTCTCGAGGCGTCGCTTTTAGACACCCGTTTGGCATTTCTTTTCAAGACCTCTCGAGGCGTCGCTTTTAGACACCCGTTTGGCATTTCTTTTGGATTCTCGGGCGGTCCTGTCTCGCCCAATTCTCCACTTTTATATATATTTTTTGGATTCTCGGGCGGTCCTGTCTCGCCCGATTCTCCACTTTTATATTTCCCTTTGGATTCTCGGGCGGTCCTGTCTCGCCCGATTCTCCATTAACTTTCTTTGTTTGTCAATAAAATTTCATATTTATTCTTCAACACCGTATTAATATTCATCATGCCTTGCTTTAATTTCATTCAGCATATGCATATAATTTAACCCTTCATGATCATATGCATTCGGTATATCTTTTGTTCATTATGTTTGCGAGTACATTCCAACGTACTCACTGGCTTGTCCCTGGCTATTTAATTGGCCAGGTCAGGATTTCGACAAGGAGTATTACCACGACATCCATGCGGAGCCTAGGATAGCGGCCACGCGGGATAGGAATTATCCAGGTCAGCTGTTCCTGTGGGAATGGAGCCCCATCGATGTTGGAGAACCATGAGTCACTTCCGTCATCCTCACTAGAGATCATTGTTGTATCATTAGGCCTTTATGGTCTCGTATCCAATTCTTGTAATTGCTTGGTAATCTGTAACAAGGACGTGTCCACTAGTAAAAATGATCTAGGGACTGGTGATGACACGAGGGGTTAACTCTGGGATTTTATGTCCCGGAAATCCGGCCCCGACAGCCTTGGTATCAGAGCCAGGCTGACCATTGGCTAACCTATCTTAGCCTGGTCATTATCCCTAGGTTTCTACACCGTTCAAATCTTTCCTGTCCGTAGACAAGCCCATCTCATCCGATAAGCCTACACAGTGACCAGCCGACATCTTTTGATAGTCGGTGCCCAACCTATCAGCCCTAACCATAGGCCGGGTGCCTGTGGCCGACACCTGAGTTATCCCATCCACAAGCATGCGATGGAAGGATCCACTGGCTTATAAAGGAAGCCTTGCCCCAATTCAGCACATCACAGCCTCATTCTCAGTTCAATATCCAACCACCAAGATGCCTAGCCCCATCGTTCGCAATGAGACCACCGCAGCCGAGCTGGGAGACTTTGTAGCCATCCTCTCCAATCTCACCCGTCGTGCTTTTGGTGTAGAAGAGCCGCCTGAGTATGTCGTGTACCAGGAGCACACGAGTGATGCCATCCATCACTTCTGGGCCACGGTGCACATCTACGGAAGGGGCACCACACCCGAACGCCCCTACCGGTTCACCGGGAGGACGACCTCCGACGAGCCCCAAGCCATCCAACTTGCAGCCCGAGAGGCTGTAGTTCAACTCTGGCATCTGTCGCCGAGAGTTAACATCCGCCCCTTCTACTACTACCCTAGTCGTGAAGGCTATGGTAGCCTGACTCAGGTCGCCAACGGAGACCATGAGACGGATCCTGCCCTGGTGCATCTGGTGCGCTACCTGAGAGCGCAAGAGGTGCTATTCGATCAGGTCACCCTTGATCTGATCGCGACTCGCAGGACGCTCGCTCTCCTAACCCCGGTGAGAAGTGAAGCTGCACCCGCCACCGACACCCCGATAGTACTACTTGGGAGGCCAGTTGAGCCCCCAAGATCCGCCCCGGTTATCTTCCTGGGCAATGCCTTCACTCCCCTAGGGGAACTCCGTCGTCTCTTGGAGACCTACTCCAACGGGACGGTGACCTCGACACCCCGCGAAGGGCATCGCCACTACCCCAGCCCTGTAGCTCCCCATCCGACCCCGGTCAGCTCCGACACCGAAGCTCACGGAGAGGCCTCGACATCCACAAGACACGCCCGGCTAGATGTCAACCAGGTGGACTGAGTCCACCAGAATTGTTGTCGAGCCTTGGTGGCCCTGTTGCCTTGTATTTTGTAGTAGCCGTTATATGGCGTAGTAAGCTTATAAATTACTTGTGTGCCATTGTATTAGTATGCATGGCCTAGCATAATTTGTTTGATGAGTGACTGCAGAGTAAATTTTAGACATGACTGCCGAACACCCCCCTAACCGACACGCACAGTAATACATCACATTTCTTTGGGAAATGGGGTCTAAGACTTTGGCTCAGACAACCCTACGACGGAACTGATACCGAAGACGTACCGGTGCCGCCTCATGTTCCCTAACCCAGGCGCTCTATAAGAGGCCCCTTCCATATCCAACACCAGAAACCAGTAGCCGTGAGCACCGCATCCATCACCCTTGTGCACTAACCAACCTCTCCAATGTCTCACCTCGGAGCCTACCTGAGAATCCCGGATGCAAGCCCTGGTAGTTTTGCTAGGGTTTTGTGGGATTTCACCCGCAACACCCTTGGCTCCACCCACCCACCCTAGTATGAGTTGTTCAAGTTGAGGATCACCCCCAGTTCCTTGAAATATTGGGCAGTTGTGCACATTCCACCGGAGGACCCAAACCAAGACCCTCCGTATATTGTCTTCGTCGGGAAATCCATGCCAACTCCAGGCATGGCCATAGAAATTGCTGCATATGAAGCAATTACTCGCCTTCGATTCGTGGTGCCATGTGCCAGTGAAAGGGGGTATTATTACTTTCTGAGCCACGCAGCACCCGGAGCGGAATCAACGTTCCCCTGCAGACAAATAGAGAGCCATCCAGTGCTGGCCAACCTTGTTCAATATGTCATCGCTCAGGAGCGTCTGACTCAACAACTAATGGATTACCTTCAAATTCTTGCTATTATAAATCCGTGGATCGCCATTGGCGGACCACCTCTGCCAACTCAGGAGGGGCATGTTCTTCGCCTACTTCCTCCACTTCCTCCGGAAGAAGAAGAATGTGCTCCAGCACCCGAAACCCTTCCGCAAGACCCTGTAGATCTCACCTTCAAACCGTAGATGGTCATAGATATGGTTGTTACCGTGTCTAGCCCTTGTTTTCATGGTGCAATCCTTGCGATGTAATTTAGGGCGTATGTCATAAGTGCATTATTATGATTGCATTCCGCATATGATTGGTTATTGTGATATGCATTTAATTCTTCCGCCTTAATACATCTCGAGGACGAGATTTTCTTAAGGGGGGTAGAGTTTGTAACACCCCAAAAATTTAACCATATTTTTATTAAATAAAATTTGGCCAGAAATAAAATTTTGATTTATATTGGGTCTTTTATTATTTTCAGAGTCTTTTCCGTTTTCTGTTTTCCAAAATTCTTCCCTCCATATAGAAATTTTGGTAAAATATTGTGGGCTTTGGTAGTTTTCTTAAATCATTTTAATTATATTTTAATAATAGTAGGAAATATTTGCATAATAAATTTTGCCCAAGATAATCATTTTTATAGCATTTTCAATTCTTTAATTGCCTCTGTTGCCCTACAGCTATTTTAAATAATTCTTTAAAAATTCCACAAAGATTATGAGGGCTCATGTGATGCCTATAGATCACTTTTATGCAAAAACCCAACTTGGTATTTTGGAAATTTTGAGTAAAACATCCTCTTTTCAATTCTGTCCCATTCTTGAGTTTTAACTACAACCACAATTTTTATTGCTCTGAAAATTCTGCAATTATTCCACCTTATAGTCCTTCCTAATAAACCCTTAAGTCCAGAAGATCATCTCCAATTGCCTCACTTTGGTTCACCAAATAAATACTCCAAGTTTCTGTCCAGAACTGACTTTCTCCAAAACTTGCACTATCAAGTTTTTCATTTTGTCCATCCAACAACACCATCATCTCTATCATACAGTGAGACATCATCCTGCCAATTTTCACAGCCAACATAGATCCCTAGATAGCCATAGCATTTCATCAAGTAGGTTGTGGGCATGGCAGAAATTTGGCCTCTTTCTTAACCACATTAGAAACTTGCTCTTATGGACAAAACAGCATGTCCAGTAGCCTTGCCATCCTTGCAAGCATCACCCTACCAAAACTCAGCTTGATTGGATCACTGTGGCCCACCCATGCAATTCATCGAGCACATTTCGTGCGTGTCCAGAGCGTGGCCTGAGTGCCCGCACTGCGGCCGACGGCGCCCGAGACCTGGCACGTCTCTGCTGCTTCCCTCTCTCGTATTAATCCTCTACTGGATCACCGCGACCCCCTTGAATCCCACCGACACCTCCCCTTGGCCGCTAGCGCTGGCCACCGCCGACCACCGCCGTCCAAATCGCCGCCCGACGAATCCGCCTCCGCCACGTCTCTGCCCGCTTAACTGCCAACCACCCGAGCTCATCCACGGGCGGCCACCGTCCTCACCGACCCCGCCGACCTCTCCACCGTCCTCACCGGCCACAACTACCTTTCCGGCGCCACTAATGGCCGCCCGCCGCCGTGCCTATCTTCGGGCGTCGCGGAACCGACCTTCACCGGCTATAAAAGCCACCCCCGAGCTCTTCTAGCTCAACACCACTCCTCCTCCTCCCTCTTAGAACCACCCCCAAGCAACAGAACGACTGGAGAGGTCGTCTCCCCCAACTCCGGCAAACTTCGGCCGCCGCCACCTTTCGGTCGATTCCGACGCCGCTGGGGCTTCCCCTCCTCCACTCTCCTCACCATCCACCCCCTCTCAGCCTCACGACTCCGTCCCGATCTTCAATTCGTCTCGAGAGCCGCTGTGAGCGAAAGCCCCATTCCGTTTCCGCCGGAGAGCTTCAGGAGACCTCGTCGCCGGCGAGATAGGGCTCCCTGCCGACCATGCAAACCACCGGTCGGACCGCCTCGACCTCCTGGATTCAAAGGTAGGCTCGGCTCGCCGTGGGGCGCCGTCGTTCGCCGGCGCTGGTCGCCGGAGCCCCGCCATTCTACCGGAGAAGAAAACACGGGTGGCTGACCAGTCAAACCAGACTGGTGGGCCCGCGGGACCCGCGTATGTAAGTGGAAGCGTATTTCCTTAAAGTACGTCTTCCTCACCGGAAGACGTATTTCCGCGAGTGCGCCTTTGACGTTGACTACCCTTCCGCGCGGCCGAGCACTGGGCCTAGCCCAGTGGCGACCGACGGCTATACAGCGCTCAGGGCGCGCTTCTGCCCCTTCCTCTTTTTCTTTTCCAGCAGATTTCAAATAATTCCACAGAATTCATTTCTAAGCCAAATTGGATGATTCAAATTTCTAAATACTCCGAAAATCATTATCTATTAATCCAGCTAGGGTGAACATTTTTCCTAAGCCCTGTTTCTGTTGGATCTATTAAATAGTCCATTTCCTTAATTATTTCAGCTTAGAAAATCCCTAGAAAAATCATCTGGACTCCAAATGATTTGATTCTTTTTCTGAAATTCCTAATTTTTCATCTAGTTTATTTTAGTATTTATTTGAAAAATTTCCGAACAACTTTTTAGCACTGTTATGGCTTTATGTGGTAATTGCAATATTTTTGAAAATAGGAAATGGAGGGAAGATAAATTTTTCAAAGTTTTGGAGTGCACCCAATATTTCTGCATGATCAAGGCAAGCATCTTGAACACTTGATATGGTGATTGCATGGTTAAATGTTTGCAAGAAATATTTGAATCATGCATATGTTGAATTCAAATAAAATTTGCATGCATGTAGTGTTGGCATGTTTCCTCATACCGTGCAACGTGTGCTTGTTATGACTAACTTGCAGGAGCAGGTATAAGAGAAATACCATTACCGGCAGAACGGTGATCACGTCGGAGCGTGGTCATGCCTTGTTGGTTATGCATGTTGGGACATGCCAGGGCTGTGGCCCTGTTTTTGGTGTTACTATTGAGAAGAAATTATACTGTGCTAATCAATTACAGGAAACATAAGCCTCCTGAGTCGACCATAGATCGAGTCTTGTTTCGGTAACCCCCATACTTGATCCGTGCTACCACATGTCCCTACCACAGGTAGGGTATGGTTCAATAAGTTGTTAACCCCTTTCCTGCACACACCATACAGACAGGCCATAGTGAAAGATACCATTGGCCCATGGTAGGCTTGTCACTTGGTCCGGGGGCATGGGTGTAACCGGTCTGGGACCGAGGGGGTAGCACCCCTATTTGTGCGCCGATATAAATATTGTGATCCCATGCTATTGGAGGCCGTTGAATGAGGCCTTCCCACTTAGAGTTTTACTTTATCATTGCCTTGGGTGATTCCTGGCTTTGGTGAGTTAAGCTGGTGTGTGCTAGTTAGGTGTGTTTTCAACCCAAAGACCGTAATGGGAATTAGTCAGCGTCTCGGTGCTGGCTAAAGAAATCCTTTACTTGTGGGTAAAGAGTACACCCTCTGTAGAGTTATACCTATTCGAATAGCCATGTCCGCGGTTAAGGACTACAGTCTGGATTGGTCAAGTGTCGGTCTTAGTGTCGGTCTCCGGAGGAAATAATTAAATTGAGCATGAATTATTTTGCAGAATGATTATTGCCACTACTGATATTATCAGGAATATTATTGATGATATGAATATTATTGTGGACTAACCCTGTCATTTTATTTTATTTTCTGAGTGTCTCATGGGCTGTCTAGACTACCCGGGCACTCAGTTTTTATTTTCTTTTCTGAGTGTCTCATGGGCTGGCTAGACTACCCGGGCACTCAGTTTTTATTTTCTTTTCTGAGTGTCTCATGGGCTGGCTAGACTACCCGGGCACTCTGTTTTTATTTTCTTTTCTGAGTATCTCTTGGGCTGGCTAGACTACCCGGGATACTCATTTCTTTTCAAGATCTCTCGAGGCGTCGCTTTTAGACACCCGTTTGGCATTTCTTTTCAAGACCTCTCGAGGCGTCGCTTTTAGACACCCATTTGGCATTTCTTTTGGATTCTCGGGCGGTCCTGTCTCGCCCGATTCTCCACTTTTATATATATTTTTTGGATTCTCGGGCGGTCCTGTCTCGCCCGATTCTCCACTTTTATATTTCCCTTTGGATTCTCGGGCGGTCCTGTCTCGCCCGATTCTCCATTAACTTTCTTTGTTTGTCACTAACATTTCATATTTATTCTTCAGCACCGTATTAATATTCATCATGCCTTGCTTTAATTTCATTCAGCATATGCATATAATTTAACCCATGATGATCATATGCATTCGGTATATCTTTTGTTCATTATGTTTGCGAGTACATTCCAACGTACTCACTGGCTTGTCCCTGGCTATTTAATTGGCCAGGTCAGGATTTCGACAAGGAGTATTACCACGACATCCATGCGGAGCCTAGGATAGCGGCCACGTGGGATAGGAATTATCCGGGTCAGCTGTTCCTGTGGGAATGGAGCCCCATCGATGTTGGAGAACCATGAGTCACTTCCGTCATCCTCACTAGAAATCATTGTTGTATCATTAGGCCTTTATGGTCTCGTATCCAATTCTTGTAATTGCTTGGTAATCTGTAACAAGGACGTGTCCACTAGTAAAAATGATCTTGGGACTGGTGATGACACGAGGGGTTAACTCTGGGATTTTATGTCCCAGAAATCCGGCCCCGACAAGATGTCTATGTACGAGACCTACTGGGTCCACCTGAGAAGGGGAATATGTTGGGAGGAAGGAGATTCAAAGCACACCAGCTGTTGGATTTCAATCTAATGGCTGCCAGAAGGACCGATGGAAGAGGGTATCAAACTTAACTTGTTGTCATCATTCGTGATCAAAGATGACCACCCTGAGTGAAGTTATGTGATAATCTTGGCAAAATAAATGACTGTGCAACCTACAGAAAACCGCACTCAGACTTCAAAAAAAATGCACAAAAAAATGATACACATGCTGGATCCCCATAAGCATGTTGTGGCCACGGATGTCCTAAGAAAAGAAACCTAGTCTGGGCAGCCACAGCCCAGTTGATACCTACTCGACCTAAAAAAA
The DNA here is from genome assembly GCA_039707655.1 of Elymus sibiricus. Taxonomy (NCBI): domain Eukaryota; kingdom Viridiplantae; phylum Streptophyta; class Magnoliopsida; order Poales; family Poaceae; genus Elymus; species Elymus sibiricus. The sequence continues at coordinate 259,016,934 of CM077668.1, read as the reverse complement.
AAGGAAACACGGCAGCCCAGTGAACTAGTACTCTTATTACATACATATGCAAACAGATTCATAGCCACTCAAAAAAAAAGCAAACATGTTCATGGGTTCTTAGATGAAATATTACGGATAAAACAGATAATTACGACACATAGGCTAATGCATGAAACACTCAGATGATAAAAGTGCTTAAACAGACAAACTACACCTTCTAGATCTTCCTCGCACGCTCGATCATGACACTGCGGCTGTCCGTGTACTCCTTGGTTACGGGTAGCAGACACACCCTCATGTCCAAGATCCGCCTGTACATGTCGTAGCATGTGTATGCATCCTTGGCCGCGTAGGTGATGTAGGCTAGATTCAGAGGTACCTCCCACGTGTTCAGGTCCTTCATATCCATATCTTCTTTCATGTTGGCGTAGCAGGGGTCGATAATGGCCGCGGCGAGGTCAACCACGGAGTCCTTCTCCTGCCCATTGCCGATGATCTTGTATTTCTTCTGGATGTTGATGAGCTTCTTGCATCAGATGGCCGAATCATAAAGCACAATGGTGTTCTTCCTGCTCTCCACCGTAGCGAAGGTGCACTCGGCGGTGACGATGAAATGGGCGAATGCTCCAAAACCCCTGATGTGTTGGAGGTATGCCCTAGAGGCAATCATGTATGATGATATTTCCTATGTGTTTCTGAATAAAGATAATCCTTGGACATTATCAATGATGTGTATCAGCAAGTACGTGACTTGTTTGCGGGACTATGCATTGTATGATGACTGTCCTAAAAGGTCCCTAGTCGAAGGGGTTGTGTGGACGCGCAGCTGACTAGACTAGCATATGACACGGCGGATGGCTCGGTCTCGCTAGCCATGGAGCATTGGATGCTAGCCGGATAATATGGACTCGGAAGGATCTGGATGGATTCGACATCGTCGGATCCGAGTTGAGATAAGGTCCAAGTCGGACAGACCCAACTATGAGACGTAGCGATATGTCATCTGTGAGTCTCTAGTACAACATACGTTCTATGTCCTAAGACCTGAGCTAGCGCATGTACTCGGGATGGTGACAGACCTGCTTTGGGCCGACCAAACGCTACTCCGTAACTAGGTAGTTATAAAGGTAGGTTTCGGGCTTGTCCAGACCCATGCTGCGAGACATGGTCGAGCAAGATGGGATTTGCCCCTCCGATCAGGAGAGATATACTCTGGGCCCCTCGTGTGATCCGACCAAGATAAGCATGGCCATGCGACAAGGATTATGAGATAATCCGGTTTGTGGACGGCATCACTGGAACGAGAAAGAGGTCGAGCTAGCACAAGGATGACAGACTCGCCTTGAGCACGACAACATATATCGTGTGGCAAAGGGAATAGAAGTGTGACATGTTCTACAGGTTCGCCAACCGGCTTCATTGTCTACTTGGTGGTCGGCACACCTTGCTAGAGGCCGCTACCAACCGAACAGGTCGGAGGTGATCCGAACTGCGATCGAGTCGACTTGAACCTAAGGGGTCGCACGCTTAAGGGAAGGAACATGTGCGGATGGGTCCGACTCCATGAGTCAGATGTGATCCTACTCGGACTCGGATCCAGGCCAAACAGACTTTGGGCTTTAGGATCCATGCGAGATCCAAGTGTTGAGCCCGCGACGGATGCCTATATATAGTGGAGGTGCGGCACACTCATTCAGTTGATCGCTTCGGCGTCGTCACTAGGGCTTTGCATGTGTTGTAAGTAGCCACCTCCACTCGTCGCCGGTTGTGTGATCGGACCTAGCAGTCCGCCGCACGACGTTCCTCCTATACGCGCGGATACCGTTAGAGGCGGTGCACTTGCACCGCTCCGGCGAACCTGTTCGTGGGATCCGATCGGCTACGTGGGAGATCGACGAGGAGGAGACGACTTCGGAGACGCGCTACCTCAACTCTACTTTCGTTGCACAGCACTGCACGTCTAGTGGTAACGATCTATGATCCATCACCGATAGCATGTTCCTGGATGTTCTGCGGGTAGAGGCGGCATATGAGATCTGTTATTGTTTATAAGATCGACTATGTGCATGGTTGATGAGATCAACTGCACATGGGGATCAATGTGGCTATGTTTTCTATCAATCAGAATCTATGAGGTCGTGACACAACCTACCCCTACCAGCCGGTTTCCTCCATCGGGGTTAACAGTGAAACGTAAATCCAAATAGGATTCGCGATGATCGATAAGATCGGTCAGATCGTAAAATTCGGTGTGATTGGAGTACAGGTGTGATCTCTGATTTCCGAAAATGTATGCGTAGCGCCTTGTATTTCGTACACGATCACTCAAACAGGTAGAATGTGATTCTATGCATAACTTTGTTTTGCAGGTTTGATGTGAATAGTATGGCTCATGTGTATGTGATGCATGTGTGTAAATTATACCTGGCCTACGCGCATGATTTGTCAGCCGGCAGGAGCCAAAGTGCTGTCATTAAAATCTATAACGACCTGCGTGTCGACTTGTGATTCTCTGTAAAATTCATTACTAGTTGTAGTACTTGGAGGACAGAGATCAAGTTCATGGCTTGGCATCCCGGCGTGACGAACAAGATGGAGTTCCTAGATGGTCATCGGAGTTGGAGCCGACCTGGAAGAACGTCCATGAAGGAGCCATACTATTTCACAATATATGTTTATTTGTGATTGTTATGCTTCTTAGTTTCTATGCATGTTAAAATGGTACAAAGATCCCTCATTAATATCAAGCACGTTTGCCATTCCCGATGTTGCACCTTCGCACGAAGTACGTCTAGTAGTGGGCTCATAAAATTGGGGTGCTACTAGGTGTCTTTGAGCGGAAGGGTTCGTGTCGGACATGGACATGCACTGTATCAGGTTGACTTGACAAGGCTATCAAAACGGTTTTGGGCCTTGTGGCAAAGAAGGTTGGGAGCCGGGGTATGAGATACCTACTCGACTGACATGAGTCATATGTAGATACGATTAGCAAAGAGTTGCTTACCAGATAGGCACGTTGGCTAGCAGTGATGCTAAAGCTCACTAGTTGCATGCGCTAGTCAGATCCTGAATCACTGAGAGTTTGCGGAGGTATGCTGACTTCAGTGGGAGTATTTCTGTTTAGGCTTGAATTACTCTACATAAACACATTGCTTAGTGATTGCATATTTTTCTATTGTAGATCAATGGCACCACCTGCTCAACCCAACTTTGCATTGAAATCAATTCTGGAAAAGGATAAACTTAATGGAACAAACTTTACCACCTGGTATAGAAATTTGAGAATTGTTCTCAAGCACGATAAAAAGGAACATGTTCTAGAGGATCCACTTCCAGAGGAACCTGCTGATAATGTTAATGGCACAACCAGGAATGCCTACCAGAAGCTCGTTAATGAATCAACAGAGATCAGCTGTCTAATGGTGGCTTGTATGGAACCCGATTGCAACAACATTTCGAAAACATTGAGGCTTTCGATATGATCGAGAGTCTCAAGAGCATGTTTCAGGTACAGGCTAGGACCGAAAGGTTCAACGTTTGGCGATCCTTGATGGATTATAAGCTGAAGGAAGGTGATCCACTGAGCCCGCATGTGATCAAGATGATCGGATACGTGCAAGCTTTGGATCGGTTAGGCTTCCCGCTTTTGGATGAGCTGGCTACAGATGCAGTTCTGGGTTCTCTTCCACCTAGCTATGGGACGTTCATTTCGAACTATCATATGCACGATATGGATAAGAAGCTCATTGAATTGCATGGGATGCTCAAGGTGGCAGAGCAAGATATTAAGAAAGGCACGCATCAAGTGTTGATGGTGCACAAATTGGCTAAGTTCAAGAAGAGTTGGTCCAAGAAGAAGGCTAAGGCAAAGGGCACGGAGACGGTAACCTCCACCGCTGAGCCAAAGTCAGTACCGGACTCGAAGACCATTTGCTATCATTGCAATGAAACTGGTCACTGGAAGAGGAACTGTAGCAAGTGGCTTGCCGAGCATGGCAAGAAGGCCGGAAGTGCGACTTCAGGCAAAGGTACACTTGTTACATATGTTATAGACATTTACCTAGCTGACATACCTAGTAGCTCTTGGGTATTTGATACCGGATCGGTTGTTCATATTTGCAACTCGATGCAGGGGCTGGTAAGAACTAGGTGTGTGGCACAAGGGGAGATTGACATCAGGGTCGGCAACAAAGCAACAGTTGCTGTGTTGGAGGTCGGCACGATGCAGCTCCAGCTTCCTTCTGGATTTATTTTGGAATTGAATAATTGTTATTATATTCCAGCACTTAGTCGGAACATTATATCTGCCTCATGTTTGATGAGTCAGGGTTATGAATTCAATTTAAAGGACAATGGTTGTTCGATATCTTTGAATGGTATGTTCCATAGCTATGCACCCATTGTTGATGGGCTCTTTATATTGAATCTGGAAACGGAAACTGTCTGTAATATGAATGTCAAGAGGCATAGGCCTAATGAGATAAATCCGACATACTTCTGGCATTGCCGGCTTGGACACATTAGTCTGAAACGCATGAAGAAGCTCCATGATGATGGACTCCTAACTTCGTCTGACCTCGGGTCATTCGAGACATGCGAATCATGCTTGCTCGGCAAGATGACTAAGGCTCCTTTTGCAAAGAGTTGCGAGAGGGCGTCCGAGCTGTTGGAGCTTATACACAGTGATGTATGTGGTCCAATGAGCACAACTGCTAGAGGTGGCTATCAGTACTTCGTGACTTTTACCGACTACTAGAGTAGATATGGATATATCTATTTGATGAGGCACAAGTCGGAAACTTTTGAAAAGTTCAAAGAGTTTCAGAACGAGGTAGAAAATCAGCTCGGCAAGACTATAAAGCTTCTGTGATCAGATCGTGGAGGTGAGTACATGAGCTAGGAGTTTGATGATCATCTGAAAAGCCGAGGTATAGTACCTCAGCTCACACCTCCGGGCACACCACAGAGGAATGGTGTGTCAGAACATAGGAATCGTACCTTGTTGGACATGGTTCAATCTATGATGAGCAAATCGGATTTACCCTTGTCATTCTGGGGATATGCTCTAGAAACTGCAGCTTTTACACTCAACAAAAGCTGCAAATCGTAATGCTCCTAGAAAGGCATATTTCTACCATCTAAATCCGTAGACAAGACACCACATGAGATGTGGACTGGAAAGCGACCCAAGTTGTCTTTTCTAAAGATTTGGGGTTGTGAAGCATTTGTCAAGCGACTTATGTCAGACAAGCTTACACCCAAGTCGGATAAGTGCATATTTGTGGGATATCCGAGGGAAACCTTGGGATATAGCTTCTACAACCGTGAAGAGAACAAAGTGTTTGTTGCTCAGAACGGGGTCTTCCTTGAGAAAGAGTTTCTCGGATGGGAAGCCAGTGGGAGGCAGGTGCAACTCGAAGAAATTCAAGAACCACTTGGGGACAACTTGGCTGGTGATGAGATCATACCAGAGTCTGTCAGGGAACCCGAGGTGGAAGCGGCACCATAACCACGGAGGTCAAAAAGATTGCGCAGAGTGCGCGATGTGTTGTTGCTGGAAAGCGACGAGCCGGCTACGTATGCGGAAGCGATGGTGAGCCCGGATTCCGAGGCATGGCTGGAGGCCATGAGATCCGAGTTAAAGTCCATGGATGAAAATCAAGTCTGGGACTTGGTTGATCCGCCGCCTGGCATCACTGCCATTGGATGCAAATGGGTCGGTGAGGATCGTACTAGCTATAGCTGCATATTTCGATTACGAGATATGGCAGATGGATGTCAAAACGGCTTTCCTTCATGGAAATTTAACCGAGGACGTGTATATGATACAGCCCGAGGGTTTTGTCGATCCGACTAGCGCTAGTAAGGTATGCAAGCTCAAGAGATCCATTTATGGATTGATGCAAGCATCTTGGAGCTGGAATATTCATTTTGATGAGGACGTCACTGGTCTCGGTTTCATCAAAAGCGAAGAAGACGCTTGTTTATACAAGCAGTTGAGTGGGAGCTCGGTAGTGTTTTTGATCCTGTATGTGGATGACATATTGTTGATCGGAAACGATGTTTCGATGCTGAACTCGGTCAAGGAATCATTGAATGGAAAGTTTTTGATGAAGGACCTCGGTGAAGCAGTTTACATATTGGGCATTAAGATCTATAGAGATAGATCGAGGAGGCTGCTCGGCTTGAGCCAGAGCACGTACATAGACAAAGTGTTGAAACGGTTCAACATGAGTGAGGCCAAGAAGGGGTTCTTGCCTATCTCACATGGTATAAGGCTAAGCGAGACTCAGAGTCCTTCGACATCTGATGAGCAAAGCAGGATGAGTCGGATTCCGTATGCCTTGGCAATCGGATCGATCTTGTATGCCATGATATGTACTCGGCCCGATGTTGCTTTTGCAATAAGCTTAACAAGCAGATACCAGGGCAACCCAGGTGAGAGCCACTGGGCGACGGTAAAGACCATTTTGAAGTACCTGAAAAGGACTACAGAGATGTTCCTTGTTTATGGAGGTGAGGAAGAGCTCGTCGTAAAGGGTTACGCCGATGCTAGTTTCCAAACCGACCAAGACGATTGTCGATCACAGTCCGGATTCATGGACATCATGAACGGAGGAGCAGTGAGCTGGATGAGTTCCAAGCAAGATACGGTGGCCGATTCTACCACAGAAGCCGAATACATTGTGGCTTGTGAAGCTGCAAAGGAAGGTGTTTGGATCTGGAACTTTCTGGATGATCTTGGTGTTTTCCCAGCCTCGGTAAAACAGTTGGATCTTTATTGTGATAATTTTGGTGCCATCACACAGGCCTAGGAGCCGAGGAATCACCACAAGACCAGACACATATTTCGCAAATATCACCTGATATGAAAGATCGTAAAAAGTGGTGATGTAGAGTTATGCAAAGTTCACACGGATGCAAATATTGCAGATCCGTTGACTAAGCCGCTTCCACAACCCAAGCATGAGGGGCACGTTAGAGCTATGGGCATACGATGTCTATTTGATTGACTCTAGTGCAAGTGGGAGATTGTTGGAGGTATGCCCTAGAGGTAATCATGTATGCTGATATTTCCTATGTGTTTGTCAATAAAGATAGTCCTTGGACATTATCAATGATGTGTATCAGCAAGTACGTGACTTGTTTGCGGGACTATGCATTGTATGATGAGTGTCCTGAAAGGTCCCTAGTCGAAAGGGCTGTGTGGACGCGCAGCTAACTAGACTAGCATATGACACGGTGGATGGCTCGGTCTCGCTAACCATGGAGCATTGGATGCTAGCCGGATAATATGGACTCGAAAGGATCTGGTCGGATTCGACATCATCAGATCCGAGTCGAGATAAGGTCCGAGTCGGACAGACCCAACTATGAGACGCAGCGATATGTCATCTGTGAGTCTCTAGTACAACATACGTTCTATGTCCTGAGACCTGAGCTGGAGCATGTCTCGGGATGGTAACAGACCTGCTTTGGGCCGACCAAATGCTACTCCGTAACTAGGTAGTTATAAAGGTAGGTTTTGGGCTTGTCGAGACCCATGTTGTGAGACATGGTCGAGCAAGATGGGATTTGCCCCTCCGATCAGGAGAGATATATTCTGGGCCCATCGTGTGATCCGACCAAGATAAGCATGGCCATGCGACAAGGATTATGAGATAATCTGGTTTGTGGTCGGCATCACTGGAACAAGAAAGAGGTCGAGCTAGCACAAGGATGACAAACTCGCCTTGAGCACGACAACATATATCATGTGGCAAAGGGAACAGAAGTGTGACAAGTTCTACAGGTTCGCCAACCGGCTTCATTGCCTACTTGGTGGTTGGCACACCTTGCTAGAGGCCGCTACCAACCGAGCAGGTCGGAGGTGATCCGAACTGCGACCGAGTCGACTTGAACCTAAGGGGTCACGCGCTTAAGGGAAGGAACCTGTGAGGCTGGGTCCGACTCCACGAGTCAGATGTAATCCTACCCGGACTCGGATCCAGGCCGAAAAAGACTTTGGGCTTTAGGATCCGTGTGATGCCCAAGTGTTGAGCCCGCGATGGATGCCTATATATAGTGGAGGTGTGGCACACTCATTCGGTTGATCGCTTCGGTGCCATCACTAGGGCTTTGCATGTGTTGCAAGTAGCCACCTCCACTCGCCGCCGGTTGTGTGATCGTACCTAGCAGTCCGTCGCACGACGTTCCTCCTGCACGCGCGGATATCGTTAGAGGCGGTGCACTTGTGCTGCTCTGGCGAACCTGTTCGTGGGATCCGATCGACTACGTGGGAGATCGACGAGGAGGAGACGCCTCCGGAGACACGCTGCCTCAACTCTACTTCTGCTGCATGGCACTGCGCGTTTACTGGTAACGATCTGTGATCCATCTCTGATAGCATGTTCCTGGATGTTTGCTACGTGTAGTCTGCATTGGTATTTCCCCGAAGAGGAGAGGATGATGCAGTATAGTAGAGATAAGTATTTCCCTCAGTTAAGAACCAAGGTTATCAATCCAGTAGGAGAACCAAGCAAAATTCCGTTAAGCGCACCTGCACACAGAAGAGCAAACACTTGCACCCAACGCAAATAAGAGGGTTGTCAATCCTCTTAGCGGTTATTTGCAAGGATTAAATCTTATCGAGGTAAATAGATAAACTAAAATACTAATTAAAATAAAAGTAAATAAATTGTAGCAAGCTATTTTTAGGTTTTTAATATATGATAAAGTAGACCGGGGGCCATAGTTTTCACTAGAGGCTTCTCTCTCGAACACATAGCATACGGTGGGTAAACAAATTACTGTTGGGCAATTGATAGAAAAGCAAATAATTATGACGGATTCATGGCAATGTTCATGTATATAGGCATCATGTCCGAGACAAGTAGACCAACTCCGGCCTGCATCTACTACTATTACTGCACCCATCGACCGCTATCCAACATGCATCTAGGGTATTAAGTATGAAACAGAGTAACGCCTTAAGCAAGATGACATGATGTAGACAAAGTAAACTCAAGCAATATGATTAAACCCCATCTTTTTATCCTTAATGGCAACAATACAAATACGTGTCATGTCCCCTTCTGTCACTAGGATTGAGCACCGCAAGATTGAACCCATCACAAAGCACCTCTCCCATTGCAAGATAAATCAATCTAGTAGGCCAAACCAAATCGATAGATCGGAGAGAAATACAAAGCTATAACAATCATGCATAAAAGAGTTCAGAGAAGACTCAATAATTTCTCATGAATAATCTAATCATAAACTGACAATTCATCGGATCCCAACAAACACACCGCAAAAGAAGATTACATCGGATAGAACTCCAAGAACATCGAGGAGAACATGGTATTGAAGATCAAAGAGAGAGAAGAAGCCATCTAGCTACTAGCTATGGACCCGTAGGTCTGTGGTAAACTACTCACACATCATCAGAAGGGCAGAAGGGTTGATGTAGAAGCCCTCCGTGATCGATTCCCCCTCTGGCAGAGTACCGGAAAAGGCCTCCAGATGGGATCGCGGAAGAACAGAGGCTTGCGGTGGCGGAAAGGTTTTCTCTTCTGTCTCCCTGTTAGTTTGGGAATATTTGTGAATTTATAGCGAAGGAATTAGGTCAAGATGTGCCACGAGGGGCCCACAAGCCTGGGGGGCGCAGCCACCCCCTTGGGGCGCGCCCTGCAGGCTTGCCGCCTCCTCGTGACTCTTCTGGTATTCTCCCGAAGATTCCTGGGTCTCTTCTGGTCCAGAAAAATTAATCCAAAGTTTTTTTCTCGTTTGGACACTTTTTGATAATGATTTTCTGAAAAGGCAAAAACAAGCAGAAAACAGCAACTGGCACTGGGCACTGGGTTAATAAGTTAGTCCCAAAAAAATGATATACAATGGCATATAATTGCATATAAAACATCCAAGATTGATACTATAATAGCATGGAACAATAAAAAATTATAGATACGTTGGAGACGTATCAAGCATCCCCAAGCTTAATTCCTGCTCGTCCTTGAGTAGGTAAATGATAAAAACATAATTTTTGATGTGGAATGCTACCTATCATGTTTCATCATGTAATCTCTCTCTTATGGTATGAACAATAAGATCCGTATGATTCAAAGCAATAGTCTATAATTTGACATAAAGACATCAATACTCAGGCATACTAATAAACAATCATGTCTTTCAAAATAAAAATGCTAAAGAACGTTATCCCTACAAAATCATACAATCCTGTCATGCTCCATCTTCTTAACACAAAGTATTTATCATGCACTACCCCGATGACAAGCCGAGCAATTGGTTCATACTTTTTAACGCGCTTTAGCTTTTTCAACTCCCACACAATACATGAGCGCAAGCCATGGTTATAGCACTATGGGTGGAATAGAGTGTGGTGGTAGAGATAAATAGGAGAAGTCAAAAATAAGAAGACAGTCTCACATCGACGAGGCTAATCAACGGGCTATGGAGATGCCCATCAATTGATGTCAATGCGAGGACTAGGGATTGCCATGCAACGGATGCACTAAGAGCTATAAGTGTATGAAAGCTCAACATGAAAACTAAGTGGGTGTGCATCCAACTTGCTTGCTCATGAAGACCTCGGGCATTTGAGGAAGCCCATCATCGGAATATACAAGCCAAGTTCTATAATGAAAAATTCCCACTAGTATATGAATGTGACAAAATAGGAGACTCTCTATATGAAAAACATGGTGCTACTCTGAAGCACAAGTGTGGAAAAAGGATAGTAACATTGCCCCTTCTCTCTTTTTCTCTCATTTTTTTTGTGGGCTCTTTTTGGCCTCTCTTCTTTTTTTTCTTTTTTTGTATGGAGTCTCTTCCCGACTTGTGGGGGAATCATGGTCTCCATCATCCTTTCCTCACTGGGACAATGCTCTAATAATGATGATCATCACACTTTTATTTACTTACAACTCAATATTACAACTCAATACTAGAACAAAAATATGACTCTATATGAATGCCTCTGGCAGTGTACCAGGATGTGCAATGATGCTAGCGTAACATGTATAAAAAATGATGAACGGTGGCTGAGCCACAAATACTATGTCAGCTATATGATCATGCAAAGCAATAGGACAATGACGATGTGTGTCATAAAAACGGAACGGTGGAAGTTGCATGGCAATATATCTCGAAATGGCTATGGAAATGCCATGATAGGTAGGTATGGTGGCTGTTTTGAGGAAGATATAAAGAGGCTTATGTGTGATAGAGCGTATCATATCACGGGGTTTGGATGCACCGGCGAAGTTTGCACCAACTCTCGATGTGAGAAATGGCAATGCACGGTACCGAAGAGGCTAGCAAATTGCGAAAGGGTGAGAGTGCATATAATCCATGGACTCATATTAGTCATAAAGAACTCACATACTTATTGCGAAAGTTTATTAGCCCTCGAAGCAAAGTACTACTACGCATGCCCCTAGAGGGATAGATTGGTAGGACAAGGTCCATCGCTCGTCCCCGACCGCCACTCATAAGGTAGACAATCAACAATAAATCATGCTCCAACTTCTTAGCATAACGACAGATCATACGTGCATGCTTTGGGAATCAGAAACCTTAACACCAATATTCTTACTAAACCACAATCATCTACTAATACCTCCCACATATTACCATCTTAATATCGCAAAACTATTGCAAGGACAATGTGACTCTCGTCCTTCAATCCAAAAGCTAGAATTCCGTTACGGTCAAAGTGCAATATGTTTGCTTCCATGAGACCCGAACTTCAAAGGTTTGGGATAGTTATGTGATATTCATGGAACTAAAAATTATTTTCAGATACAAACAAAGGCTAAAAGATATGAAATTTCCAAAGCAATGTTTGTTTGCAAACTATTAGTAAAAGTGTTTACTATGCATTAGACTAATACAAGAGGGATCCAGAAGAACGCCTGTCATGAAATGAAGGTGAATAAAACAACAACTTAAAGAGAAAGGAAGTGTCCGAAGGGTGTTAGTGAAACTTACACACCTAGGAAGTCCGAGGCTGACGCCGCTCTCAAAGTTGGGTGCTTCTTCTGAGAGTAGGAGAAATATTGAAAGTAAAACTGTTAGAAGTATAAAGGCAAAAAGAGAGAAGACTGGAATATCCAGCTCATGTATGAAAGTCATACAAGCTATTGATGTATAGAAGGCTGGTCAAAGAAATAGTTCTTGGGAATTATGATTAAACATGTGAATCACTGATTCTTGGGTATTGTGAGTTGATCACAGAGATACCCGCTCGATTGCATTCTGTTGCAACTCGATGCAAGAAGTACTATGGCCTAAAAGACTTGCCGGGAATGAGGTTTAGATACGCGCTGGGAACATAGTAAATGTTACTATACCTTCCATCGGTGTATTACCTATGTATTTTTTTTCATAATTCATTTTTGGAGTTTCATACACTCTAGCCCATTGCATAAGGTATCTTGCAAGAAGGTTGTTCATAAGAGAACTTTTGATGTTCGGTGTTATGAATAACATAAGGGACATACTTTCATTATGAATGAGATGTATGTTATGAATATTGATAATAATACATTACCTCTGTATTTACTTTCATAATTCATTTTAGAGTTTTATACACTCTAGCCCATTTGCATAATGTTTGTTGCAAGAGTGTTGTTCATAAAAGAACAATTGTTGTTCAGTATTATGAATAACATAAGGGCCATACTTCCATCATGGATGGGATGTATGTTATGAATATTGATGGTAATATGATACATCCATAACACTGACGCTAAATGTCGCAAGACTAAAAGAATACCACACTTGTGTGGCACTACATTGGGTCACATTGGAGAAACCCGCATGGAGAAATTCCATAATGATGGATTTTGAAGTCGTTTGATTATGAATCATCTGACACTTGCAACTTTCCTCTGAAAAGTGAAGTGACTGAAATGCCATTCACAGGCCATAAGGAATGAGCAAAGAACTTATTGGTGATCATACATCATGATGTGTGTAGTCCAATAAATGTTGTTACTGGCAGTGGATTTGTCTATCTTCTGAAATGACTCAAGTAGATATATGGATATTTACTTGATGAGACGTAAGTCTGGATCTTTTGAAATCATTCAAAAGGTTTTCAAAATTAAGAAGAAATTATTGTAACAAGAAAATTATGTTTCTGCAATTGGATTGCGGAAAGAAATTTTGAGTTACAAGTTTAGCGAATGTCTGATGAGTTGTGAAAAGAGTTTCATAACTTACACCTCCCAGAGCACCACTGTGAGTGGAATGTTCGTGAAGATGTAATCAAACTATTTATGACATGGTAAGATCAAAGATGACATAAATCAATTTGCCATTATCCCTTTTAAAGTAATGCTTTAGAGACTGCGGCTTTTACACTGAAAAGAGCGCCATCAAATCTATTGAAATGACGCCATGGTATGGTACATCCAACCATGTTATGTCTTTTCTTAACATTTGGAACATGAGGCTTGTGTAGAATATTTACAAACCTATTCCAAATTAGACAAGTGCTACTTTGTAGGTTATCCTAATTTATTGGGTATTCCTCCATCACTATACCGAGGCAAAAATGTTTGCCACAAAGAGCGGTATGATTTTGAAGAAAATGGTTCTTGCAAAAAGGTGAGTGGGAGGACAGTGCGACTCGACGAGATAACAATATCTTCGTCATCAGGTCAAGGGAAAGAAACCTTGGAAGTGATTCCAGAGTTTCCTACTGCGACTGATACGGAAGCCACTACATGAGATGTATGGACTTCGGTCGAACTTGCAGCTGAACCACGTAGGCAAAACTCGTGCAAACCTCTCAGGTACGCAGACGAGATATTGTTGCTAGGCAACAGTATACCTATGATACACAAGGAAGCGTTGATGGGCCCTGACTCCGGAATTGGCTAAATGCCAATATAATCCGAGATAGTTTCCATATAAATGATTCAAGATTTGATCTTGATGAACCCTTCAGAAGACTTAGAGTCTAACGAACATTAATGGAACTATAAATTGATGTGGATAAAATGTTTTATCCATAAAGCTCGACTTGTTGCAATAAACAAGTTCAAGGTGTTGACTACGATGAGGTTGTCTCACCGTAGCGATGCTTAAAGTCGGTTCGGGTTAAACTAGCAATAAATACATATTTCAATCATGAGATATGAAACATGGATGATGAAAGAATTTCCATGAAACAGGAATACAAACTAGGACTAGTATGTGATACAGTCCAAAGTATTTTGTCGATCCAGAGGATGCTAGTGAGTGTGCAAACTTCAAAGTTCCAGCAATGGACATAAGAGCGCAAAAAGGAGTTGGAATCTTCGTTTTGATGAAATAGTCAAAAGAGTTTGATTTCATCAATGGATAGCGAAGATGCTTGTGGTTACAAGAAAGTAAGTGGGAGCATAATAATATTTCTAAGACTTGTGTGCTTGACACATTGTTGATTGGAAATAATATAAATTTCTTGACACGAATTAGCACTTCATTGAAAAATAGTTTCTTCAATGAAGAGCTTGGGCTAAATAGCCTTGTTATTAGGCATAATTATCTACGGAGATAAAATTGCCTAATAGGGCTAAGACAAAATACATATTGACAAGATGCTAAAACAGTTTAGCATAAAACATCAAGGAGTGATTCTTGCCGAAGTCACATGGAAAGGCTTTTGCAAGACTCGGTGTCCTAAAACACTGATGGGCAAAATACATGATGGAATTTCCACACACTTTTGTGTTTGGATTAATCATGTATTCCATGGTATGTAAAACAACCAGATATGTCCGGTACTCCCTAGGAGTTGCGAGTAAAGATACCAAAGTGATCAAAATACTGATCATAGGACAACAGTGAAAAATGTCGTTGAGTGCTAAAGTAGCACTGATAACATATTTTCTCGCAAACTGAGATTATGAAGTACTCATTGTAATGCAATACATCGATACAGTCTTCATCAATGCTCCAAGCGATTTTCGATTTAAGTTAAGGGTTTTGTGTAATACACGATATGGTGGCACGGTAGTTGGAAATTGTTCCAAACAGGTTACTGTGGCGAATTCTATAACAAAGGCTAAGTATGCTGACGCTTTGGAAGCGACAAAGAAGATGTTGAATCATATAGTTCATTCATGAACTTAGTATGGTTCCAAGATGGCTTTGGTCAATGGGACACTATTGTAGATAGTTGCTCCATAGCTCAGTCTGAGGAATCAAGGTTCGACCAGTAATTCACATATATACAAAGCCAAGTCCACACAAAATATGAATTTTGTGAAAGCGTGAAAATGCAAGGATATGCAAAGATACACACAGAGCTAAAGTTGTTAGATCCGTTGGACATTAGGCTATACCACAAGCGAAGCATATTCTACACCGGTATGCCATAGGTGTAAAGTGCATTAGCATTGACTAGATTATTGACTCTAGTGCAAGTGGGAGTCTGTAGGAGATATGCCCTAGAGGCAATAATAAATGTTATTATTTATCCCCAAGTTCCTAATTAAGTTTATATTCCGTGCTATAACTGCTATGGTTCTCGAGTCTGCAATAACCACGAGGCTCGAAGGAAGACTCATATGCACGTGTGGAATAATAAACGATAAAATGTATTCCTAGTCTAGCCTCTAAGACTAGCTCAAGTGTTGCATGATGATCCTGTTTTCCTGATCATGGGCATGACTATGCCAGCAAACTTTGAGGGCACATTGTTAGAAGAACACTTGTGTTGAATCGACCCGATTTGATGTTATGCTATGAGATACATTCGTCACAAGTTAATGGTTAATAACACATAGAAAGTTAACGTTTGCATAATTCCTTAGACCATGAGAGTATCGAGTTTCTTCATGCTTGCTTCATGAACTTTGGGGTTTGTTAAACGTCATCCGTAAATGGGTGGCTATTACGGCGGCTTACGGGTTCATGGAAAAGTATGTCAAGGGACTTGATAGCTCAAGATTGGGATTTGCTCCTCCGACGATGGAGAGATATTCTTTGGGCCCTCTTGGTGTTACAGTATCCATCATCGTCTGGCCAGACACATTGTGATTTGATCACAGGGATACCGGAACACGGGAACGAGAAAAGAGAACAAAACCGGTAATGAGGTAACTGGCATAGTGGACAAGTTGTTGATTCACGGTGATGCCGATAAATCTCACCTCGGGTGTTTGTAACATATCGCGAAGCAACAGGAATAACACACGGGAACTGGAGGTTCACTTGAATATTTATTCGTGTGGGTATAGGGGTCAATATGGGTGTCCACGGCTCCTATGTTGATCATTGATCGGAAAGTGTTCCGGCCATGTCTATACTTCACCAAACCTATAGGGTCACGGGCTTAAGGGTCATCTATCTGCTGAATACTAGACAAGGAGTCTGAGAGAAAGTCACCGGAAAAGTTTCGGAGACAACGAAAAAGTTCCGGAGAGAGAACACAGAAATAGTTCCAGTAAAACCGAAAAGTTGTTTCGGAGTATACCATTAAGTCAAAATGGTTTCGACACACGCCTGGAAATTCTTGGAGGGTGCCAGAATTGTTTTGGGAACTTCTGGGATTTTTCCAGAGAAAAAACCCGGAAATGTTCCGGAGCTGTCGGAATCGCTTTGCTTGCTTTTCGCAGATGAAAATCACTAATCCGGAATTGTTTCAG
The DNA here is from genome assembly GCA_039707655.1 of Elymus sibiricus. Taxonomy (NCBI): domain Eukaryota; kingdom Viridiplantae; phylum Streptophyta; class Magnoliopsida; order Poales; family Poaceae; genus Elymus; species Elymus sibiricus. The sequence continues at coordinate 259,000,309 of CM077668.1, read as the reverse complement.
AACGCGTCCAAAATTATTTTAGTGGGTACTGGAAATGTTCTAAGACCTACAGAAATATTTTCGGATTTAACGGTCATGAAAAAATGTTTTCGTGAATAGTGAAAATCACTTTATGGTTACTTTATGGAAAGCCACCTTTTTCGGCTTTGTCCCAAAATATCTTAGGGATGACATGGATGGATGAGAGCCACCCTACCCCTTGGGTTTTCCTATAAATAGAGGTGGAGAGGCACTCTCCACGCTCACTCTTTCTCACATACAAATGCCATGCATGATCTGGCCTTCTCTCTCTCTCCCCGCGAAATAGTTTCGTAGAGCCAAAAGGTTGTCTGGGTTCTGGTGGGAACTGGTTCTGGACGGCGAAGCCCTGCCGGATAGAAGACACCGTATGTGTGCAACCCCGTAGAGAGGTCGTAGGTTCGATCTTTTTTGCCCGAGGGGCTGTTCGAGAGTGCCTCCCGAAGGGCTGTCCGAGTGACCGTCCGAGTTTCTGTGAGTGCCTCCCGAAGGGCAGTCCGTGACACCGTCCGGGGGACTGTCCGACCGCCTCCCAAAGGGTTGTCCGAGGGACTGACAAGGGAGTACATCATCGCGGTTGGGAAGTTGTAAATCCTAGCTGCGGGGATCTGCACCGACGATCTACATCGACTCTACTTCCGCTGCGCTACGAGTCGGTAATGATCAGATCAAACCTTGTATGCATCTCCATAGTGATCCTGGGCGTGCTCGCTATACCGATTTTTTTTGTTTTCTATCGCGTTCCCCTACAATCTGAACAATAAAAAACAGCAAGGTGGCAAGTAACAAAAGTGAGCACAAATGGTATTGCAATGCTTAGAAACAAGGCCTAGGGTTCATACTTTCACTAGTGCAATCTCTCAACAGTGCTAACATAATTGGATCATATAACAATCCCTCAATGCGCGACAAAGAATCACTCCAAAGTTCCTATTAGCGGAGAACATAAGATGAAATTGTTGTAGGGTACAAAACCAGTTATCCTTTCCGATCAATCTATTGAGCCATCCCCATAAGTGTCACAAACAGCCCTAGAGTTTGTACTAAAATAACACCATATGATACGCATCATCCAACTCTAATGTCACCTAGATACTCCAATGTCACCACAAGTATCCGTGAGTTGATTATTTGATATGCTTGAAATAACTTCAAATTCATAATATTCAATCCACACAAAGAACTTCAAAGAGTACCCCAAAGTTTCTATCGGAGAAAGAAGGATGAAAACGTGTACCAACCCATATGCCTAGATTACCCCAAGGTCACGGGAATCCGGAAGTTGATTACCAAAACATACATCAAGTGACTCAATAGAATACCCCATTGTCAACATGGGTATCCACATGCAAGACATACATCAAGTGTTCTCAAACCCAAAGTATTCAATCCGACAATAACGAAACCTCAAAGGGAAAGACTCAATTCATCTCAAGAAGATAGAGATGGAAGAAACACCATATGATCCAACTATGTTAACAAAGCCCATGGTACATCAAGATCGTGCCAAATCAAGAACACGAGAGAGAGAGATCAAACACATAGCTACTGGTACATACCCTCAGCCTCGAGGGTGAACTACTCCCTCCTTGTCATGGAGACCGCCGGGATGATGAAGATGGCCTCTGGTGATGATTTCCCCCTCCGGCACCCTGCCGAAAATGGCCTCTAGATGGGATCTCTTCGGAACAGAAGGTTGCGGCGGCGGAGTCAAAGTTCTAGGTTAACTTTCGGGGGTTTCTGTATATATAAGAATTTTCAGCGTTGAAATCACGCAAAGAGGTGCCACAACGCATCAGGGCGCGGCCACCCCCCTGGGCGCGCCCTGTTGCCTTGTGGGGCCCCTGTGGGTCTTCTGGTACTCCCTCGAAGCTTCAGGGGTCTCTTATGTTCCAAAAAATATCGTCAAAAAGTTTTGTCACGTTTGAACTTTGTTTGGTATGGATTTTCTAGAAAACCAAAAACAAGCAGAAAACAACAACTGGCGCTGGGAACTAGGTTAATATGTTAGTCCATGAAAATCATATAAAAGTCATATAAAAGTGCACCAAAACCATATAAAATTATTGCTAACATGGCATGAATATTTCATAAATTATATATACATTGGAGACGTATCAGCCACGAGCCTATAACTAGCGATCGCCACAATAACTGTAAGATCTGCATCCAACGGTGGCACCTATTGGACGCAAACGGCAATAAAAAAGAAATGCCATGGCATTTTACAAAACTGCAACTCCACGCCCCTCCCCTACACATGTGACTGCCACCCGAGCCTTCACAACTGCCACGTTCGGGTTGCGCTTGGCTCTTCTCCTCTTCGCGAAGTCGTACTACTATAGTATATATGCTTCTGGCAATCTAACACCGAATGAACTGCTGCATGTCCACCGCGTGGGGGAGGGAGAGCGCGGTGGCTCGCAGGACGAGGAAAAGCTTCTCCTCGTCCTGCAAGCCACCTCGCACATGGGCGAGGGAGAGGGCGTAGTAATCAAGCTTCTCCTTGTTGTACAAGTTGACATGCCACATCAAAGCAGTACACTCGATTTTCTCAAAAAGTTGTGTTTATCGATGCATAAATTACAATGCATGAATGCATGCCGTGAGTTTCCTTTTGATCCTTGCATGTGTTGATTTAATGCACCTTGAAGTATGAACATGTGATGGTAAAACTTTCTAATGCCCCGACCCTAAAGCGAGAGATGGTGGTGCACGAGGAGGGCGAGATCATGCCGACGGAATAGGACCCGACAATGGACGTCTTTATGGACCTCACCATGCTCCACTGCCCCTTCTGCCTCCGCCCCTTGAAGCCTCCAGTGTATGAGGTTCGAATACATCTTGTACGTTCGGCTGATCGAGCAAGGCGCAGGTTTCTTGATTGATGTGGTGTTCGATTGATTTGTGAAGTGCAAGGGAGAGCACCTGGCCTGCGTGGACTGTCGCGGCGAGCACCCCGGGAACCAACGGCAGTGCCAGAAGTGCTAGCGCGGCGGCGGCTTCGACGTGCGCAACACGGCGCTGGACACCGTCCTCTCCTGGGCGAGGGTGGAGTGTCCGCACGAAGGCTGTGGGCTCTACATCACTTACCACAAGCTCGACGATCACCAGAGCGCGTGTCCGCTCGCTCCCTGCAAGTGCCCCGTGCCCAACTGCGGCTACGAAGGCCTGCCGCCGGCGCTCCCCCACCACATCAGCACCGTGCACCCCATGCCCGGGCACAGGATCCAATACGGCAAGGTGCTCCAGCTGCAGGTGCCGGTGTTGGAGCCGCGGCGCTTGCTGTTCACGGAGGAGGACGACCGCGCGTTTTTCGTGATCGGTGGCACGCTCGGCATCGGCGCACCTATCGCCGTGTCGGTCGTCTGCATCAGAGCGGGGGCGTCCCCACCGCCGTACTACGCGACCAAGGTGTGGGCGAACGAGCCGCCGGGGGCACCCAACGGCAGGACCGATGCCGTCAAGATGGAAATCGAGGTGACAAGCAGCAAGGAGCCCGACGCCGTCGCCGTGGAGGAGCTGACCTTCTTCACAGTGCCGCCCAAGCTGCTGGTCGGGGTTGGGTCGTCGAGGACGGTGTCCCTCCACATTCAGATTGACAAGCTCACCTCCTAAATGATTCTACAATGCCTTCTAGTTATCTTAGTAATATGCTAATGTAGGGTTTAGTTTGGTCTACTTTACCTCAAGAGATGGTGGATTTTGGTGGCGATGCAGCAATTACTTCAACATCACATCAGCAGTTGAAGTAATTCCCAACAGTCGAAGGGAAATTTTGTGTCTGTTGGATATAAGATCCTTTGGGTAAGAAGTAAACCTAAATATAAGTTGCTTATATGTTTGTTTGTTAAGGAAGTGTTGCATACTTCTGTGAGTTGACGCGACACATCAAGGTAGTACTACTAGTACTCACCCGACTGTGCACCAGGCAGACCAAGCCCATGTCGTGTTGGTGCCGTGTGCGGTACACACATTAAGCAAAACCTCGCGCCTCCAGCTGAGCCTACGCGTTTTGAACCTTTGAATCTCAAGGCTAAGGAACAACGTGAACCTTTGATAGAGCCAATCGGATGGTTGAGAACACTACGATTCGTAGCTACAGAAGCGAGTGTGAGAGAGGACGAGTGCGTGCGTGCACCTCTTCTTTTCGTGTATGACGTACTAAACCTAGAGTACAAGTGTACGTGTGTGGCATCGAGCTAGAGACCTAGAGATGGTGTGTGCGAGAAGTCCTGAGAGACTCGTGAGCATAGGTGTGTGTGTGGGAAAGAGGGAGAGAGATGATATGTGTCGATGTAATGCGTGTGAAAAAAATAGTCAATAGTTCTCCACGAGGCTATTCTTGGCGAACGCCCCAATAACCGTAAGATCTGCATCCGACAGTGCCAGTTATTGGATGAAAACAACAGTAAAAAAAGAAATGCCATGGCATTTTACAAAACTGCTACACCACGCCCCTCCCCTACACATGAAACTGCCACGCGAGCGTTCACAACTACCATGGTCTGCTCCTTTGGTGCGATCTATACTATTATTAAAAAGGCCGGGTGTCGTGGGAAAACGACCATCTATGGGACCAGCGAGGCCCCTTTGTGGTTCAGCTAAGGGGACGCAGCACACAAAGAGCAGATCCAGCAGCTCAGGGCGCACAGGGATTTACCCAGGTTTTGGCCGCTTGTGAAGCATAAAACCCTACTCCTGCTTTGGTGGTTTGATTCTGTTTGAGCAAGCCCCGCCATTACAGAGAGTGCGGCCTCCCAGCACGAAGCTCAGGAGCGCAGCTAGGCTACTGCGAATGGGCCGCGGTCCGACCCCTTGTAAAGGTTGCCATGGCCCTCCTTTTATAGATTAAAGGGGCTACTACAATGGAAAAATGGTAAATACATAGGGGTAAAGGTAGTTGAGACACGCATGAGGACATGTGTCGATAAAGGTATTTCTTGAGTGGCGATCTGCCACATGCCCGACAGGCTCTACCTAACCATCTGCGCGCCCGCCATCTGTCGGCAAGAGCCTGACAGGTAGGTGCAGCGACTCGATGGAGGCAGCTTGCCAGCTTGAAGCTTGAGCTTGCCGGCTTCTGGCTTGCCGGCGCCGTCTTGGTCTTCCTGGCGACTCTTTGATGACCTGTCTAGAGGCCTTGGTTTGCCGGCTCTGTCCTTGCCGGGTCTTGTCTTGCCGGGAAGTCATACCGTTGGGAAGAATCTTCTCCCCAACGAGCTTTTTGCTTGTTGATGTAGTGCTTGCCGGATGTCTTGCTTGCCGGCAAGGTTGTTTTTTTTTGCCGGGGCTACTTCGCAACAGCCCTAGACTAGCATAATCCCAAGCTTAGAAGGTTTGTGAGGCCCTGGTTCTCACTACACCGACAGGAGCCCCCGGGATCGCCTTCAGCAGAGAACTCGAAAGATCTCGATGCTGGAGGTGGGACCAAACTTGGCTTGGGTTATGATAGTCGTATCTTTTGCCGGGGAAAACCACACCCGACAAGCTGCCCCCGGGAAAGATTGCTTCCCAAAGGTTGCCAGCCCCTGATCTTGCTCGGAGAGCTCAGGGATGTAGGAGATATGCCCTAGAGGCAATAATAAATGTTATTATTTATCCCCATGTTCCTAATTAACTTTATGTTCCATGCTATAACTGCTATGGTTCCCGAGCCCGTATATCCATAAAGGCTCTGAGGAAAACCCATGTGCACGTGTGGAATAATAAACGGTAAAAAGTATTCCTAGTCAAGCCTCTAAGACTGGCTCAAGTGTTGCATGATGATCACGTTTTCCTGATCATGGGCATGTCTATGCCGGCAACTTTGAGGGCACAATGTTAGGAGAACACTTGTGTTGAATCGACCCGATTGATGTTATGCTATGAGATACATTCGTCACAAGTTAATGGTTAATAACACAGAGAAAGTTAACATTTGCATAATTCCTTAGACCATGAGAGTATCAAGTTTCTACATGAACTTTGGGGTTTGTTAAACGTCATCCGTAAATGGGTGGCTATTACGGCGGCTTACGGGTTCATGGAAAAGTATGTCAAGGGACTTGATAGCTCAAGATTGGGATTTGTTCCTCCGACGATGGAGAGCTATTCTTTGGGCCCTCTCGGTGTTACGGTATCCATCATCATCTGGCCAGACACATTGTGATTTGATCACAGGGATACCGGAACACGGGAACGAGAAAAGAGAACAAAACTGGTAACGAGGTAACTGGCATAGTGGACAAGTTGTTGATTCACGGGGATGCCGATAAATCTCACCTCGGGTATTTGTAACATATCGCGAAGTAACAGGAATAGCACATGGCAACTGGAGGTTCACTCGAATATTTATTCGTGTGGGTATAGGGGTCAATATGGGTGTCCACAGCTCCGATGTTGATCATTGATCGGAAAGTGTTCCGGTCATGTCTATACTTCACCGAACCTATAGGGTCACACACTTAAGGGTCATCTATCTGCTGAATGCTAGACAGGGAGTCTGAGAGAAAGTCACCGGAAAAGTTTCGGAGACAACAGAAGAGTTCCGGAGGGAGAACACCAGAAAGAGTTTCGGTAAAACTAAAAAGTTGTTTCGGGGTATACCATTAAGTCAAATTGGATTCGGCACACGCCTGGAAATTCTTGGAGGGTGCCAGAATTGTTCTGGGAACTTCTGAGATTTTTTCGGAGAAAAAACCAGGAAATGTTTCGGAGCTGCCGGAACCGCTTTGGTTGCTTTTCGCAGATGAAAATCACTAATCCGGAATTGTTTTGGAATGCGTCCAAAATTATTTTAGTGGGTACTGGAAATGTTCTAAGACCTACAGAAATATTTTCGGATTTAACGGTCGTGGAAAAATGTTTTCATGAATAGTGAAAATCACTTTATGGTTACTTTATGAAAAGCCACCTTTTTGGGCTTTGTCCCAAAATATCTTAGGGATGACATGGATGGATGAGAGCCACCCTACCCCTTGGGTTTTCTTATAAATAGAGGTGGAGAGGCACTCTCCACACTCACTCTTTCTCACATACAAATGCCATGCATGATCTGGCCTTCTCTCTCCCTCCCCGTGAAATAGTTTCGTAGACCCGAAAGGCTGTCTGGGTTCTGGTGGGAACTAGTTCTGGACGGCGAAGCCCTGCTGGATAAATGACACCGTCTGTGTGCAACCCCGTAGAGAGGTCGTAGGTGATCTTTTTGCCCGAGGGGCTGTTCGAGAGTGCCTCCCGAAGGGCTGTTCGAGTGACCGTCCGAGATTCTGTGAGTGCCTCCCGAAGGGCTGTCCGTGACTCCGTCCGGGGGACTGTCCGACCGCCTCCCGAAGGCTTTTTGAGTGACCGTCCGAGATTCTGTGAGTGCCTCCCGAAGGGCTGTTCATGACTCCGTCCGGGGGACTGTCCGACCGCCTCCCGAAGGGCTATCCGAGGGGCTGACGAGGGAGTACATCCTCGCGGTTGGGAGGTTGTAAATCCTAACTGCGGGGATCTGCACCGACGATCTTCATCGACTCTACTTCCGCTGTGCTACGAGTCAGTAACGATCAGATCAAAAACCTTGTATGCATCTCCATAGTGATCCTGGACGTGCTCGCAGTACCGATTTTTTTGTTTTCAGTCGCGTTCCCCTACAAGGGAATCTCAGCATTAAAATTCTGTTAGCTGAGAACTTTGAAGATCTCGATGCTAAAGGTAGGCTTGCTTTCGGCAGAGAACTTGAAAGATCTCGATGCAAAAGTAAAGCTCATTTGTTGTAATTTTGGCTATGCTTTTGGAAAGTTTATTTCTAGAAAAGATTTTGTTGTCAGCAGAGAACTCTGCGTTCTCGATGCCATTTATGTTTTAAGCAGAGAACTCTAGATTCTCGATGCCAGCTTACCGGGAGGGCCAACCCCCGGCAAGGCTTTTGATTTCAGTAGAGAACTCGGAGATTCTCGATGCCAGGTTGCCGGGAGGGCCAACCCCTGGCAAGGCTTTTGGTTTCAGCAGAGAACTCAGAGATTCTCGATGTCGGCTTGCCGGGAGGGCCAGCCCCCGGCAAGGCTTTTGATTTCAGCAGAGAACTCGGAGATTCTCGATGCCGGCTTGCCAGGAGGGCCAGCCCCCAGCAAGGCTTTTGGTTTCAGCAAAGAACTCAGAGATTCTCGATGCCGGCTTGACGGGAGGGCCAGCCCCCGACAAGGCTTTTGGTTTTAGCACAGAACTCGGAGATTCTCGAAGAACTCAGAGATTCTCGATGCCGACTTGCCGGGAGGGCCAGCCCCCGGCAAGGCTTTTGATTTTAGCAAAGAACTCGGAGATTCTCGATGCCGGCTTGCCGGGAGGGCTAGCCCCCGGCAAGGCTTTTGATTTCAGCAGAGAACTCAGAGATTCTCGATGCCGGCTTGCTGGGAGGGCCAGCCCCCGGCAAGGCTTTTGATTTCAGCAGAGAACTTGGAGATTCTCGATGCCGGCTTGCCGGGAGGGCCAGCCCCCGACAAGGCTTTTGATTTCAGCAGAGAACTCGGAGATTCTCGATGCCGGCTTGCCGGGAGGGCCAGCCCCCAGCAAGGCTTTTGGTTTCCAGAGGAAAACTCCAAGGTTCTCGACACCGGCAAGATCGTTGCCGGAAAGGCTTCGATCTCAGCAGAAAACTCTGAGGTTCTCAATGCTCAGTGGCAGCTTCCGAAAATACCAAGGCTGGTGCTACCGCAAAGCTATCTTCCACACATTTACCCGCAACACTGATTTGGGCATAAAAATGCCACAACAGTGTTTTAACACAATAAGTTAATTAGCATCTGGTTCGCACTTAACTCATGTGAAAACTTGATTTCTGCTGAATATTCCCCTCGGTTCCCGGAGTGCTTCCCGGTGTGCACCCTCCAGTCAGCAGGGCTTGAGGAAACATGTCCTTGGCAGCTTGCCGGGAACACCACCTCCCAAAAAGGTTTACCTTGTCAGCGCTAGTGCAGCTGCTCATGTTGCCGAGCGGACTCGAGGCAACTAGGAGTGCAACCAACTCCAAAAAGGCTCCTTAGCGTACGGGCCACAAAAATCTTAAAAGAATAAAAACTTGTTAAGCCTTTTTCCTTAAATGATTGCATTTTTGCACAACTATTCCCTACACTTGTTGGAATGCTTTCCGATTGCGCATGATCTGGTCGACGGCGCTAAGGATCAGGTCATGTTTAGCAGCCTATCGAGAACGCCGCCTTCTCGGAAGCTTAACACTCTGGAAACAAACGCAGCTGCAGCGACGTTATCCGGCGGACCCAGAACATCCCAAAGCGCAGGATGTTTCTAGAGTGCTCCTCCGCGCACAGGTTAAGCACAAAAATGCCATTCGAGGAAAAGGCTAGATAACAGAAAGTAACTAAAGTATTAGAACTTAGCTCTTTCTGTAGCACGGCGAAAACACTGCGATTCATCAGAGCATCATGCAGGGCGCTCGAATTGCTCACGACGAATGCTATGCCGCCGATGTTGCCGATATGGTGATAAGTTTGGCCACCACCGTCTTCACCATCGCAAATAGTTAAAACTGCGCTCTGGAAGTAAACACGGTGGCGACACCCTTGCTCTTGTTGGACGCCGTTGATGATGAAGATGAAGCCGACGCTGCTGGAGCAGATTCTCGTACGCGTGCCCCCAACCTGGCACGCCAAAGATGTCGTGGGAAAACGACCATCTATGGGACCAGCGAGGCCCCTTTGTGGTTCAGCTAAGGGGACGCAACACACAAAGAGCAGATCCAGCAGCTCGGGCGCACAGAGATTTACCCAGGTTCGGGCCGCTTATGAAGCATAAAACCCTACTCCTGCTTTGGTGGTTTGATTGTGTTTGAGCAAGCCCCGCCATTACAGAGAGCGCGGCCTCTCGCCACGGAGCTCGGGGGCACAGCTAGGCTACTGCGAATGGGCCGCGGTCCGACCCCTTGTAAAGGTTGCCATGGCCCTCCTTTTATAGATGAAAGGGGCTACCACAATGGCAAAATGGTAAATACATAGGGGTAAAGGTAGTTGCGACACGCATGAGGATATGTGTCGATAAAGGTATTTCTTGAGCGGCGATCTGCCACGTGCCCCGATAGGCTCTACCTAACCATCTGCGCGCCTGCCATCTGTCGGCAAGAGCCTGACAGGTAGGTGCAGCGACTCGATGGAGGGAGCTTGCCGGCTTAAAGCTTGAGCTTGCCGGCTTCTGGCTTGCCAGCGCCGTCTTGGTCTTCCTGGCGACTCTTTGATGACCTGTCTGGAGGCCTTGGTTTGCCGGCTCTGTCCTTGCCGGGTCTTGTCTTGCCGGGAAATCATACCGTTGGGAAGAATCTTCTCCCCAACGAGCTTTTTGCTTGTTGATGTAGTGCTTGCCGGATGTCTTGCTTGCCGGTAAGGTTGGTTTTTTTTGCCGGGGCAGCTTCGCAACAGCCCTAGACTGGCATAATCCCAAGCTTAGAAGGTTTGTGAGGCCCTGGTTCTCACTACACCGACACCGGGCTTTTGGCGCGCGGTAGGCAGGGGAGCTTGGCCTGTCGGTTTTCTACTGCTCACATGCGGTCACACATGTCAGTGATGTAGCAAGCCGATGCACGTCTCTTCAGTGAGCGGCTGGCCGGACCGACCGTCTGTTTGTGCTACTACTCACATGTGGTCGCACATGTCAGTGATGCACCAAGCCGATGCATGATGACCCACAAGTATAGGGGATTGATAACCCACAAGTATAGGGGATCGCAACAGTTTTCGCGGGTAGTATTTCACCCAGATTTATTGATTCAACACAAGGGGAGCCAAATAATATTTGCGAGTATTAGCAGTTGAGTTATCAATTCCACCACACCTGAGAACTAAATATCTGCAGCAAAGTGTTTAGTAGTAGAATAATATGATAGTTTCAATAGCAGTAGTAACAGTAGCAGTTTTTGTAGCGATTGTAACAGCAGTAGTAACGAAAGTAACTTAGCAAAGGTCAATATGCGAAAAGCGTAGGCATTGGACCGGTGATGGATAATTATGTTGGATGACATTCATCATATAATAGTCACAACCTAGGGCAATACACAATAGCTCCAATTCATCAATGTAATGCAGGCATGTATTCCGTATATAGTCATACATGCTTATAGTAAGAACTTGCATGACTTCTTTTGTCCTACCCTCTCGTGGCAGCGGGGTCCATAAGGAAATCTAAGGGATATTAAGGCCTCCTTTTAATAGAGAACCGGAACAAAGCATTAGCACTTAGTGAATACATGAACTCCTCAAACTACGGTAATCACCGGAAAGAATTCCAATTATTGTCACCTTAGGGTATGCGGATCATAACACGTAATAGGTGCATATAACTTGCAAGATAGGATCAAGAACTCAAATATATTCATAAAAACATAAAGGGTTCAGATCTGAAATCATGGCACTTGGGCCCTGGTGACAAGCATTAAGCATAGCAAAGTCATAGCAACATCAATCTCAGAACATAGTGGATACTAGGGATCAAAGCCCTAACAAATTGACTCGTTTACATGGTAAATCTCATCCAACCCATCACCGTCCAGCAAGCCTATGAAGAAATTACTCACGCACGGCGGTGTGCATCATGAAATTGGTGATGGAGGATGGTTGATGATGACGACGGCGTCGAACCCCCCTCTCCGGAGCCCCAAACGGACTCCAGATCAGCCCTCCCGATGAAGAACAGGAGGTGGTGGCGGCTCTGTATCGTAAAACATGATGATTCTTTCTCTCTGATTTTTTCTCCACGAATAGGTACTTATAGCATTGGAATTAGGGTAAATGGAGGTGCCAGGGCCCCACAAGCCTGGGGGGCGCGCCCTGGGGGTAAGCGCGCCCTTGAGCTTGTGGCTCCTGGGTGCCCCCCTCCAGTAGATCTTTTCACCAGTATTTTTTATATATTCTGAAATAATTCTCCGTAAATTTTCAGGTCCATCCGAGAACTTTTATTTCTGCACAAAAATAACACCATGGCAATTCTGCTGAAAACAGCGTCTGTCCGGGTTAGTTCCATTCAAATCATGCAAATTAGAGTCCAAAACCAGAGCAAAAGTGTTTGGAAAAGTAGATACATTTGGGATGTATCAACTCCCCCAAGCTTAACTCATTGCTTGTCCTCAAGCAATTCAGTTGACAAACTGAAAGTGACAAAGAAAAACTTTTACAAACTCTTTTGTTCTTGTTGTCTGTATATATACTTAACTAGCATCCAAGTTTTCAGCAAAGATTATGAACTAACCATATGAAAGATAACACTTAGGTCTCACATTTACTCATATCAATAACATAACCAACTAGCAAGCAATAATAAGATATCTCGGATGCCAACACTTTGTCAAAACAATCATGATATAATATGATAACATGGTATCTCGCTAGCCCTTTCTGAGACCGCAAAACATAAATGCAGAGCACCTCTGAGATTCAAGCAACGACTAAACATTGTAATTCTGGGTAGAGGATATCCAGTCATGGTCACGCCCAACATTAACTATACTCAATGCATAAAAATGACAATAGTGCCCTCCAACTGGTGCTTAAATGAGAGGGTGATGACTCAACAATAAAAGTAAAATAACATAAAAGTAAATAGATAGGCCCATCGCAGAGGGAAGCATGGATTTGCAGCGGTGCCAGAGCTCGAAGCTTAAATCAGAGATTAAAACAATTTTGAGAGGTATGCTTTTCCTGTCAACGTTATGACCGAGAGTTTTCAATATCTTCTATGCTAAACACATTATAGGCGGTTCCCAAGCGGAAAGGTAAAGTTTACTCCCCCTCCACCATACCAACACAAGCCATGGCTAGCCGAATCCACGGGTGCCCTCCATACCAACAACTTTCCGGGGGAGTTTGTTTGCATTATATAATTTCGATTTTGAGCATAGGACTGGGCATCCCAATTACCAGCCTCTCTCGTGCAATGACAAGTGAATAAACACTCATCTGAGGATAACCCGCTTAGCATGGAAGATGCTGACCGCCTCCTGTCACTCCATGAGCGGTACGAGCACACAAAACAGATGTTTGTTTGAATGTTTAGAGGTGGCACATGCAAATTTACTTGGACGACAGAGTAATACCACATATAGGTATATATAGTGGACTCGTCTGGAACAACTTTGGTTTAAGGATTTGGATGCACAAGCAGTATTCCCGCTTAGTACAGGCGAAGGCTAGCAAATAGATTGAGAAGCGACCAGCTAGAGAGCGAAAACGGTCATAGACATGCATTGTGAATAATTAACATTGAATACGAGCATGAGTAGGATATCAACACCTTGAACATAAATATCATGGAGGCTATGTTGGTTTTGATTCAACTACATGTGTGAACATGTGCCAAGTCAAACCACTTGAATTACTCAGAGGAAGATACCATGCTAACATACTACATCACAATCATTTTAATGCATGTTGACACTCAAGATAAATCATTATCCACTCCTAGCTATTTAAGCATGGCATGAGCAACTATAATCTCTAATTGTCATCATAAACATGGTTACTCATAATAATGCTGAATCATGAATTCTGAGCTAAACATATTTACAAAGACAAAAACAAGAAGAGTTCATACCAGCTTTTCTTCACCGCAATCACTTCATCAAATATCGTCATTATTGCCTTTCACTTGCATGACCGAATGATATGAAAATAATAATAGTGCAAGAGTGCCATGGACTAAGCTGGAATTTGCAACCATTTATTCAGAGGAGAAGACAAAATAATAGTGGCTCTTTGTTAGATCAACAATAAAGCATATGAGGGCCACTCAACATTTTCATCGTGGTCTTTCTCCTTACTACGACTCAACAAAAAGAAAAGAAATTCAGAGAAACACACTGAAATATTTTTGGAGTTTTTAGTTTTTTCTGAAGAAAGCAAATTAACGAAGGAAAATGAAAAACGAGAAAAACTATTTACACGGGAAAGCTCCCAACAAGCAAAAGAAGAAACGAGAAATCTTTTTGGGTTTTCTTTTACTTCTATGAATTAACTAAACAAGAAAGGAACTACAAATAATTTTTTGGATTTTCGAAAGTTTTTCAAACACACAAGAAGAAAGCGAAAATAAAACTAACATGGATATACAATAAAAGAGGATGAACACCGACAATTGGAATGAGTGTGTGAACATGAATATAATGTCGGTAAGAAATACGTACTCCCCCAAGCTTATGCTTTTGCCCTAAGTTGGTCTACGACCATGGCTCGAAATCAGCACCTCCTGGATAGTACTGAGGCTGCTGGGGATCCCACTAATAAACGACCTCCTGAGGCTCCCACTGATAGACGGGCTCCTGGTACGGCTCTAGCTCAGGTGCTGGCTCTGGTGCTTGGGGCTGGTCCAAGCCCCAATAAGCATAAATGTCCTCAGGCATGATGATGTATCTGCCCCTGTGAATATCAAATAAAGCAGGCATAGGCAAAGTAATAATCTCACACGTACCCTGACTAAATACCAAGTTATACTGAAATCGTCTAGGGCTCCTGCCAATGAAGTCGTGCCCAACCATACTGTCATAATCAAGATGCATAGTGGGTAAAAGCCTCTCTTCCCTCTCGTCGTGCCTAATAGGAATCTCGAAATGTTTAGCGAGACAGGAAGCATAAATACCACCATAGATAACGCCCTTCGAACGGTTGGTGTGCAACCGCCGGGCAACCATAGCACCCAAACTGAAAGTCCTATCAGCGTAAAGAGCATGGCGCAAAATAGCAAGGTCAGGTGAGCTGAGCGTGCCACTCTCCCAACGACTAGTCAAACACCTCCCAGCAAATAGTGAGTAATAGCGCAAAACAAGGAAATGTAAACTAGCAACCCTAGCCTCAGAAACTCCCCTCGACTCCCCCACGGTAACCTCAGAGATGAACTCTGAGACATCCCTGGGGTGTGGCTCTACTGGGCTGCCCTCACTGGAAAGTTTGCATACCTCACAAAAATCCTCAAGTGTCATCCCTTTGGGGATATCATATAAGTTAAATGACACTGTGGGTATATCTCTCCTAGCATGAAAATGAAAGCTTTGCACGAAAGTATTTGTGAGGAGAAGATACTGGTCACACTTATCTTCGAGGAACGGGATAATGCCAGCATTGTTCGCCAAATAATAGAAATCATCGAAAATTCCCGCATCCCTCAAGAACGTGTTGCATGGCCATTCGCACGGCTGCACCTCGGTCGCACGAGGAAGATGATACTTGGGCTTCGGAGCCTCCTTAGGATTCCGGCTCGAAGAACCTCTCAATCTCCACTTGAGCATTTTCTTTTTCTAAAAATTTCTGAATTTTTTAGTGAATCAAAATAAAAGTGAACGAAACTCAACAAAATTGATAGAAACTACTCCCACAAGTATCTAGAGGCTATATCATGCATCAAAACTACTTTGGACCATACAAATTCAACATGCAAGCTCATATACATGATCACCACAGCAGCAAAAATTTGCAAAGTATAAAGCACTAGAACAAAAACTAATTGGAGCATTGGAGGAGTCACATACCAAGGAGTAATTCCTCAAAACAGTTTTGGAAACGGAGTTCCGAGCAAGGAGATCAAAAATCACAGCAATATGAGAAAGAACATGGGCTTGGGAGCAAGTTTGATTTTTTTTGGAGGAAGAAGAAGGAGATGGGTGGCTGGCATAAGTGAGTGGGTCCCTGTGGGACCCACAAGCCTGTTGGGCGCGCTCAGGGGGTGGGCGCGCCCTGTGAGCTTGTGGCTCACATGTGCACCCCCCCTTGGGTGTGTTCAGTGCCAAAAATTCTTAAATATTCTGGAAAAAATCATACAAAATTTTCATGGCATTCTGAGAGCTTTTATTTTTGGGTCATTTTTTATTGCACGGAAAATTCAGAAAACAGGATAATCATGGCATTTTATTTTATTCAACTACAAATAACAGAGAGCAAAAGGTGGGTATAGAAAGTTGTGCTTACTAAATTCATCGACCACATGCCCCTCAAAAAGAATCCATTAATAAGGTTGATCAAGTCTTATTAACAAACTATTTCTGAATGGCATGAAACCGAAGAATATTCGTATAACACTAAGTTACCTCAATGGGGATATGCATCTCCCCAATAATAAGAATTTCATATTTCTTTTTGACAGTAGGAAGAGGAAATTTGAAACCTCCAATAGTGATTGTCGAAACTTTTTCAATACAATTGATACCATTCACCGAACTTTGTTTCTTCGGGAAATAAACCGTATGCTCATTACCATTGACATGAAAAGTAACCTTGCTTTTGTTGCAATCAATAACAGCCCCTGCGGTATTCAAAAAAAGTCTACCAAGGATAATCGACATGTTGTTGTCCTCGGGCATATCAAGTATAACAAAGTCTGTCAAGATAGTAACATTTGCAACTACAACGGGAACATCCTCGCAAATTCCAATGGGTATAGTGGTTGATTTATCAGCCATTTGCAAAGATATTTCAGTGGGTGTAAGCTTATTCAAATCAAGTCTTCTATATAAAGAGAAAGGCATAACACTAACACCGGCTCCCAAATCACATAAAGCAGTTTTAACATTTTTAATGGAGCATGGTATAGTAGGTATTCCTGGATCTCCTAACTTCTTAGGTATTCCACCCTTAAAAGAACAATTTGCAAGCATGGTGGAAATTTCAGCTTTAGGTATCTTTCTTTTATTAGTTACAATATCTTTCATGTATTTAGCATACGGAGACATTTTCAACATATCAATCAAGCAAGTGCGCAAAAAGACAGGTCTAAGCATTTCAACAAAGCGCTCAAAATCTTCCTCATCCTTGTTTTTAGGTGGTTTAGTGGGAAAATGCATGGGTTTTTGAACCCATGGTTCTCTTTCCCTCCCATGTTTTCTAGCAACAAAGTCTCTTTTATCATATCTTTTATTCTTAGGAGGTGGGTTATCAAGATCAACAGCAGGTTCTATTTCTACATCATTATCTGGTTTAGCATCAACATGAACATCATCATTATCATTATCATTATCATTATCACTAGGTGAATGTTCATTACCAGATTGTGTCTCAGCATCAGAAATAGAAACAACGTTTTGGTTCTCAGGAGGTTTTTCTATTTCAGGATCACTAGAAGCATGCAAAGTCCTATCATTTTTCTTTTTATTTTTCTTCTTAGATGGAATAGGTGCATCAATATTATTTCTTTGAGAATCTTGTTCAATTCTTTTAGGATGACCTTCAGGATATAGAGGATCCTGAGTCATTCTACCCCCTCTAGTAACAACTCTAACATCATGATCATTCATTTTGTTATTCATTTCTTCAAGCAAATCATTTTGTGACTTAGCAATTTGTTCTAACTGAGTCTGGACCATAGAAGCATGTTTACTTAAGCACTTAACATCATTAGCAGTTCTAAACATCAAATCACTCAAGCGTTCAATCATGACGGCATTCCATTTTAGTTGATTGCTAACATACATATTAAAGTGTTCCTGTTTAATGATGTAGTTATCAAATTCATCCAAGCATTGGCTAGCAGATTTATTATAAGGGATATCACTTTCATCAAATCTAGTGAGAGAATTTACCTCCACTACCTGTGTCGGGATGTCGAGCCCATGTATTTCTTCAATAGGTGGTAGATTCTTAACATCTTCAGCTTTAATACCTTTTTCCTTCATAGATTTCTTAGCTTCTTGCATATCTTCTGGACTGAGGAATAGAATACCTCTTTTCTTCGGAGTTGGCTTAGGTGGTGGTTCAGGAAGTGCCCAATCATCGGCATTTCTCAATATATTATTCAATAGTTCTTCAGCCTGTCCAACAGTTCGTTCTCTGAAAACACAACCAGCACAGCTATCTAGGTAGTCCCTAGAAGCATCGGTTAGTGCATTATAAAAGATATCAGGTATTTCATTTTTCTTAAGAGGATGATCAGGCAAAGCATTAAGTAGTTGGAGAAGCCTCCCCCAAGCTTGAGGGAGATTCTCTTCTTCAATTTGCACAAAGTTAAATATTTCCTGTAAAGCAGCTTGTTTCTTGTGAGCAGGAAAATATTTTTCAGAGAAGTAATATATCATATCATGGGGACTACGCACACAACCAGGAGCAAGAGTATTAAACCATTTCTTAGCTTCACCCTTTAATGAGAAAGGAAACAACTTAAGAATATAGTAGTAACGAATTTTTTCCTCATGAGCAAATAGGGTGGCAATATCATTCAACTTAGTAAGGTGTGCCACAACAGTTTCAGTTTCATAACCATGAAAAGGATCAGATTCAACCAAAGTAATTAACTCAGGATCGACAGAGAATTCATAATCCTTATCGGTAACAAATATGGGAGAGGTAGCAAACATAGGATCATATTTCATTCTCTCCCTCATAGATTTTTCTTTCAACTCAGCAAGCAATTTTCTAACCTCATCTCTATCATTACAAGCAAGAATTGCCCTAGTTGTCTCCCTATCAAAAACATAACCATCAGATGTCTTAGGCATTTCAAATCTAGTAGGAGAGCTAGGCATAATATGTGAATCATAATTTTCAAGAGTTTCAACATTTTCAATTCCTTTAGCTTTAGCAATTTGTTCATCAAGAAATTCACCAAGTGGCACAGTATTATCAAGCATAGTACTAGCATCATCAATAGTTTCATTCATAGCAGAAGTAGTATCATCAATAACTTCCGACATATTAGAATGAATAGCAGGTGGTGGTGTCGCAAGCCTACTCAAAACAGAAGGTGAATCAAGTGCAAAGTGTGATGGCAGTTCCTTACCTCCTCTAGTCATAGAAGGGACGATCTTGGTCTTAGCATCTTTCAGATTCTTCATAGTAATCAACAGATATAAATCCCAAGTGACTCAACAGATAGAGCTATGCTCCCTGGCAACGGCGCCAGAAAAAGGTCTTGATAACCCACAAGTATAGGGGATCGCAACAGTTTTTGCGGGTAGTATTTCACCCAGATTTATTGATTCGACGCAAGGGGAGCCAAAGAATATTTGCGAGTATTAGCAGTTGAGTTGTCAATTCAACCACACCTGAGAACTAAATATCTGCAGCAAAGTGTCTAGTAGCACAGTAATATGATAGTTTCAATAGCAGTAGTAACAGTAGCAATAGTAACAGTAGCAGTTTTTGTAGCGATTGTAATAGCAGCAGTAACGAAACTAACTTAGCAAAGATCAATATGCGAAAAGCGTAGGCATTGGACCAGTGATGGATAATTATGTTGGATGACATTCATCATATAACAGTCACAACCTAGGGCAATACACAATAGCTCCAATTCATCAATGTAATGTAGGCATGTATTCCGTATATAGTCATACGTGCTTATAGTAAGAACTTGCATGACATCTTTTGTCCTACCCTCCCATGGCAGCGGGGTCCATAAGGAAATCTAAGGGATATTAAGGCCTCCTTTTAATAGAGAACCGGAACAAAGCATTAGCACTTAGTGAATACATGAACTCCTCAAACTACGGTAATCACCGGAAAGAATCCCAATTATTGTCACCTTGGGGTATGCGGATCATAACACGTAATAGGTGCATATAACTTGCAAGATAGGATCAAGAACTCAAATATATTCATAAAAACATAAAGGGTTCGGATCTGAAATCATGGCACTCGGGCCCTAGTGACAAGCATTAAGCATAGCAAAGTCATCGCAACATCAATCTCAGAACATAGTGGATACTAGGGATCAAAGCCCTAACAAATTGGCTCGTTTACATGGTAAATCTCATCCAACCCATCACCGTCCAGCAAGCCTACGAAGAAATTACTCACGCACGGCGGTGAGCATCATGAAATTGGTGATGGAGGATGGTTGATGATGACGACGACGTCGAATCCCCCTTTCCGGAGCCCCGAACGGACTCCAGATCAGCCTCCCCAATGAAGAACAGGAGGTGGCGGCGGCTCCGTATCGTAAAACATGATGATTCTTTCTTTCTGATTTTTTTCTCCACGAATAGGTACTTATAGCATTGGAATTAGGGTAAACGGAGATGCCAGGGCCCCACAAGCCTAGGGGGCGCGCCCTGGGGGGGTAGGCGCACCCCCTGAGCTTGTGGCTCCTGGGTGCCCCCCTCCAGTAGATCTTTTCACCAGTATTTTTTATATATTCTGAAACAATTCTCCGTAAATTTTCAGGTCCATCCGAGAACTTTTATTTCTGCACAAAAATAACACCATGGCAATTCTGCTGAAAACAGCGTCGGTCCGGGTTAGTTCCATTCAAATCATGCAAATTAGAGTCCAAAACCAGAGCAAAAGTGTTTGGAAAAGTAGATACATTTGGGACGTATCAGGGATCAATCATAGTCCTTTCGATAAGTAAGAGTGTCGAACCCAACGAGGAGCAGAAGGAAATGATAAGCTGTTTTCAGCAAGGTATTTTCTGGAAGCACTAAAAGTAGTGGTAACGAGTAGTTTGATAGTAAGATAATTTGTAAAAAGTAACAAGTAACAAGTGTAACAAAAGTGCAGCAAAGTGGCCCAATCCTTTTTATAGCAAAGGACATGCCGGAACGATCTCTTATATAAAGCAAAGCGTTCTCGAGGACACATGGGAATTTCATCTAGTCACTTTCATCATGTTTGTTTGATTCGCGTTCGCTACTTTGATAATTTGATATGTGGGTGGACCAGTGCTTGGGTGCTGTTCTTACTTGAACAAGCCTCCGGAATAGCACATAAACTAGGGTTTAAGCTTCTGTCACTCTAGCAACCCATCATCTAATTACTACTCCACAATGTCTTCCCTTAGGCCCAAAGATGGTGAAGTGTCATGTAGTTGACGTTCACACGACACCACTAAAGGAAGTAACAACATACATATCATCAAAATATCGAACGAATACCAAATTCACATGATTACTTATGACAAGACTTCTCCCATGTCCTCAAGAACAAAAGTAACTACTCACAAATCATATTCATGTTCAATATCAGAGGGGTATTGAATATCATTAAGGATCTGAACATATAATCTTCCACCAAATAAACCAACTAGCATCAACTACAAGATGTAATCAACACTACTAGCAACCCACAGGTACCAATCCGAGGTTTTGAGACAAAGATTGAATACAAGAGATGAACTAGGGTTTGAGATGAGATGGTGCTGGTGAAGATGTTGATGAAGATTGGTCCTCCCACAATGAGAGGATTGTTGGTGATGTCGATGGCTTTGATTTCCCCCTCCCGGAGGGAAGCATCCCTGGCGGAATCGCTCCGCCGGAGAGCAAAATTGCTCCTGCCCAGGTTCTTGCTCGAGACGGCGGCGCTTCATCCTGAAAGTATTCTCTATAATTTTTTAGGGCAAATGAGCCTATATAGTAGAAGGAGGGGGCCGGAGGCCTGCCAGGGGCCCCACAATGAATCAGGGCGCGCCCAGGGGGGCCGCGCCCTGTTACCTTCTGGGCAACTGGGGGGTCCCCTCTGGTATTTCTTTTCTCCAGTATTTTTTATATATTCAATAAAAAATCTCCGTGAAGTTTCAAGTTAATTGGAGCTCTATAGAATATGTATCTCTGCTGTAGCTATTTCAGGTCCAGAATTCCAGCTGCCGGTATTCTCCCTCTTCATATAAATCTTGCAAATTAAGAGAGAAAAGGCATAAGAATTGCATCATAAACTGAAATAATGATTTAATACATTATAAATAACAGTAGGAAATCATGATGCAAATTGGACATATCAACTCCCCCAAGCTTAGACCTCTCTTGTCCTCAAGCGAAAGCCGAAATCGATAATCATGACCACATATTTAGAGAGAGAGGCATCAATAAAACAAAATACGGACATGAAGACATCATGATCTTTATTATAATAGCAATATATCATCATAAAACTTCTCATGAAAAAGTGACAATTCATTCACAATTTAAAGTATGGACCATAAACCGTATTGAAAACTAACAAACTATGATCTCAGTCACTGGAGCAATCGCAATTCATCATATTATCAGAAAGAGTCTATGTAAGAGCTTTGTTTAGCGAGTTCACATAATCAACTATCATTTAGTCTGCTATGATTGCTGACACTCACGGCATACTTATGGATCAAAAGTTTTAGTCAGACACATAGAAAGATAGGGGCTTATAATTTTGCCTCCCAACGTATTTACCTCAAGGGTAATGTAAACAATAATAACTCATGATAACCTACATTCAACTGGATATATATGTCTGGATCTTTCCCCACCACATGATGCTTGCCACGAGAGAAAAATAAAAATGGAATAGAGGAGAATACTATTGACTCTTGCATAAAAGTAAATACATAAAGTAAAAGATAGGCCCTTCGCAGAGGGAAGCAAAGGTTGTCATGCGCTTTTTATTTTTGGATGTGCAAACTCTTAATGCAAAGGAACGTCACTTTATATTGCCCCTTGTGATAGCGACCTTTATTATGCAGTCTGTCGCTTTTATTTCTCCACCATCACAAGATCGTACAAAGCTTATTTTCCCTTACAATAAAAGTTCATACATGTTTAGGAGCAATTTTTATTGCTTTTGCACCGATGACAACTTACTTGAAGGATCTTATTCAATCTATAGGTAGATATAGTGGACTCTCATGGCATGAAACTGGGTTTAAGGGTTTTTGGATGCACAAGTAGTATCTCTACTTAGTGCGGAATTTTTGGCTAGCAAAAGATAGGGGTAAGCACCACATGTAAGAGGATCCAAAACAATATAGCTTCTATGTGAATACAAGCAAACATAACTCATCACGTTGTCTTCCTTGTCCAATGTCGACTATTTGACATAGAATATTTAATAGGGGCTCACAATCATAAAAGATGTCCAAGATAGTATATCTATATGTGAGACCTCTCTTCCTTTATTACTTTTTCATGAATTGCAACAATGACCAATGCTATGTTTGTCAACTTCCAACAAGTTTTATCAATTATACTTCTTTTATGTGAAGTCATCACTCCCCATGGGATTAGCATATGATCTTACTTCTTATTCTCTTTATTTTATTTCTAAGATTGGATCAACAAAAGCAAAACACTCAACTCAAACTAATCTTTATTATATAACTTTCACACATGATTACATAGATAGATCACAAAGCAAGCACTCGAAACTAAATCATACTAAAACTTTATTCCTCTAAATCACGAAATAACTAAGGATCAAACTAAGATAGATAATGATGATAAAAGTGATGGTGATACGATACCGGGGCACCTCCCCCAAGCTTGGCACAAGCTGAGGGTGGTGCCCATACCCATGTACTCAAGTCTCCTTCTTCAGTGATGGCGGATGAAGTGGTGATAGGCTTGTCCTCCGTCTTCCAAGGCATAGGCTCTCCATCATAAAAGGATGAACATGTTTCTGGAGTCCTGAAATTTGCAGCTAAACTCATACCTTTGAACTTGGCCTCATACTCAAAATTTTGGTCTTGTAGATCATAGATTTGGGCCTGAAGGTGATCAATCCAGTCACTGAGCTTGAATATGACGTCCCCAATATCCTTGCTGTCCACCTTGTGCTCACGGATGAATTCTGGGAACATGGAGTGGTTAGCACTGAGTCCGCCTTCCACCATCCCCTGGCACTTGAAGATCTCCTGTTCCACCGCTTCCAGCCTGGCCTTCTCGCTCCCGGTCTTCTTAGGTCCTTGAACGTCCCGGATGTGGAGCACCCCCTCACGCATCTTGCAACTTGTAGCTTGCGTTGGTATTTCCCCGAAGAGGAAGGGATGATGCAGCACAGTAGAGATAAGTATTTCCCTCAGTTATGAAACCAAGGTTATCGAACCAGTAGGAGAATCACGCAACACCTTGTCAGCAGCACCTGCACACAAACAACAAATCCTTGCACCCAACGCAAACGAGAGGTTGTCAATCTCTCGGCGGTAAATTGCAAGATTAAATTGTATGTGATAGATAGATAGATTGAAACAAAAATACAAAATAAAATAAATAAAAGAAAATGGCAGCAATATTTTTAGGGTTTTAGTAATATGATTTTGATAGACCCGGGGGCCATAGATTTCACTAGAGGCTTCTCTCAAGAAAATAGCATACGGTGGGTAGACAAATTACTGTTGGGCAATTGATAGAAAAGCAAATAATCATGACGATATCCAAGGCAATGATCATGTATATAGGCATCACGTCCAAGATTAGTAGACCAACTCCTGCCTGCATCTACTACTATTACTCCACACATCGACCGCTATCCAGCATGCATCTAGTGTATTAAGTCCATCAGAACGGAGTAATGCCTTAAGAACGATGACATGATGTAGACAAGATAAACTCACGTATGAATAAACCCCATCTTTTTACCCTTAGTAGCAATGATACATACGTGTCATGTCCCTTTTTGTCACTGGGATTGAGCACCGCAAGATCGAACCCACTACAAAGCACCTCTTCCCATGGCAAGATAAATCAATCTAGTTGGCCAAACCAAATCAATAGATCGGAGAAGAAATACGAGGCTATAATAATCATGCATAAAAGAGTGCAGCAATGACTCAAATAATTTCATGGATAATCTGATCATAAACTCACAATTCATCGGATCCCAACAAACACACCGCAAAAAGTGATTACATCGGATACAACTCCAAGAACATCGAGGAGAACATTGTATTGAAGATCAAAAAGAGAGAAGAAGCCATCTAGCTACTGCCTATGGACCCGAAGGTCTGTGGTAAAATACTCACGCATCATCGGAAGGGCAGCAAGGTTGATGTAGAACCCCTCCGTGATCGATTCCCCCTCCGGCAGATTACCGGAGAAGGACCCCAGATGGGATCTCTCTGGAACAGAAACTTGCGGCGGCAGAAAAAGTATTTCGTGGACTCCCCTGAGGGTTTCTGATTTTTCTGGAATTTATAGTGCTGGAATTAGGTCAAACGGAGCTGGGTGGGCCCCACAAGGTACCAGGGCGCGCCACCCCCCCTGGGGCGCGCCCTGGTGCCTCGTGGCCCACTGCTCCATCTTCTGGCCCTCTCCCGAAGCTTCTAGTGTTTATCTTGTCCAATAAAAAATCTCCAAAAAGTTTCGTGGCATTTGGACTTCTTTTGGTATTGATTTTCTGTAAAACAAAAACAGGGCAAAAAACAGCAACTGGCACTGAGCACTAGGTTAATAGGTTAGTCTCCAAAAATGATATAAAATTGCTGTAAATGATTACAAAAACATCCAAGATTGATATTATAACAGCATGGAACAATAAAAAATTATAGATACGTTGGAGACGTATCAGCATCCCCAAGATTAATTCCTGCTCGTCCTCGAGTAGGTAAATGATAAAAACAGAATTTTTGATGTGGAATGCTGCCTAACATATTCATCACATATTCTTTTCTTTTGTAGCATGGACATTGGACTTGAATGATTCAAAGCAATAGTCTATAATTTGACATGAAGATATAAATACTCAAGCATGCTAACAAGCAACCATGTCTTTCAAAATATCAACGCTAAAGAAAGTTATCCCTAGCCCATTATGCTCAATCATTGATCCATTCATGAAACACACTCAAATATTAGCTACATCCAATGCACAAGTATGACAATAGTGCTATCTAGTTGGTGCTTTTGTAAGAGAAGATGGAGACTCAAAATAAAAATAAAAATTGCGTAAAAGTAAATAGATAGGCCCTTCGCAGAGGGAAGCATAGATTTGTCAAATGTGCCAGAGCTCAAAGCTGAAATTAAAGAGATAAAAATATTTTGAGAGGCATGCTTTTCCTGTCAACGAAAACGATCGAGAATTCCCAATATTTTCCATGCTGGACACATCATAGGTGGTTCCCAAACAGAAAGTAAAGTTTATTTCCTTTCCACCATTCTTTTACAATCCATGGCTAGCCGTATCCACGGGTGCCCTCCATACCAACACTTTCCAAGGAATTTTGTTGTTATTAATTTGATTTCATTGTGGGACTGGGCATCCCTATTACCAACCATTCTCTCGTGCAATGACAAGTGAATAAACACTCATCGTGAGAATAACACACCTAGCATGGAAAATAATGGCCACCCCCTGCCGCTTCATGAGTGGTACGGGCACACAAAACGGAAAATTATTTTGAAAATTAGAGTTGGCACACGCAAATTTACTTGGAACGGCGTTGAAATACCGCATATAGGTAGATATAGTGGACTCATTTGGCACAACTTTGGGTTTAAGGAGTTTGGATGCACAAGCAGTATTTCCGCTTAGTACAAATGAAGGCTAGCAAATAGATTGAGAAGCAACCAACCAAAAAACGAAAACGGTCATAAACATGCATTGAACACAACTAACACCGAATAATGCACCATAAGTAGGATATAATTTCATTGCATAACTATTGACTCAATGTGCATGCATAGGGAATCACAAACCTTAACACTAATATTCTTACTAAATCACAATTACTCACTAACATGACCCACATATTATCATTTCCATATCGCAAAACTATTGCAAGGAATCACACTCATCATATCCAATGATCTATATGAAAGTTTTTATTTATATCCCTCTTGAATATTCATCACTTTGGGACAAACTTCATATCTTGTGCAAATTACCGTTACTATCATCAACTCTCAAAAATATTTAAGTGAAGCATGAGAGTGCAAATATTTCTTCAAAATTTCAATCTTATCAATTCTCAAAATAATATAAGTGAAGCATGAGAATTCATTTCTTCAAAATTTTAATCTTGTCAATTCTCAAAATAATATAAGTGAAGCATGAGAATTCATTTCTTCAAAATTTTAATCTTGTCAATTCTCAAAATAATATAAGTGAAGCATGAGAATTTATTTCTTCAAAATTTAGCCACCACCGTGCTAAAAAAGATTTAAGTGAAGCACTAGAGCAACTGCCTCGCTCAAAAAATTTAAGTGAAGCACATAGAGTATTCTAGCAAATGATGATAACGTGTGGATCTCTCAAGATAGGTGTGTTCAGCAAAGATGATTGTGACAAACTAAAAAGCAAACAAAGCAAAGACTCATATAATACAAGACGCTCCAAGCAAAACTCATATCATGTGACGAATAAAAATATAGCTCCAAGTAAAATTACCGATGGTTGGTAGAAGAAAGAGGGGATGCCCTCCGGGGCATCCCCAAGCTTAGACGCTTGAGTCTTTCTTGAATATTACCTTGGGGTGCCTCGGGCATCCCTAAGCTTAGGCTTTTACTACTCCTTATTCCTTCATCCATCGTGATCTCACCCAAAACTTGAAAACTTCAATCACACAAAACTTAACAAAACCTTCGTGAGATCCGTTAGTATAACAAAATAAATCACTACTATAAGTATTGTTGCAAACCCATTCATATTTTATTTTTGCATTATACCTACTTTACTCTAACTTCACCATGGCTTATAACCCCCGATACAATCCATAGATTCATCAAAACAAGCAAGTAGTGCATCAAAAACAGAATCTGTTAAAAAAAGAACAGTCTGTAGAGATCTGAATTATGGTCATACATCTGTAACTCCAAAAATTCTGAAAAATTAGGACTACATGGGAAATTCATATATCAATATTGTGTAAACAATTCAAAAGGTTCTGACGTTCCAGAGAAAAACCAAAATCCCAGCACTGGACACAAAACTTTCTGTTTTCAAACAGCATCAATTATACTATCTTCCAAATCATCCTAAAGCTTTACTTGGCACAAGCACTAATTAAAAACACAAAAACATGATCATACCAGTAGCATAATTGTGAAAACACATAATAACATAAAAAAATTATTTTATTCATTGGGTTAACTCCCAACAAGCGCTATTGTTTATATCCATTAAGATAGGCTTTGAGATTTCAAAGATGCTCACATGAAAGATAAGAATTGAAGCACAAGCAGAGCATCATAATACATGTGACAAACACATTTAAGTCTAACATACTTCCTATGCATAGGCATTTTATATGCAAACAAATTATCAAGACGAGAAATATCTAGCATATGCAAAGGAGAGGAATAAAACATTGACAATCTCAACATAATGAGAGGTAATTTAGTAACATGAAAATTTCTACAACAATATTTTCCTCTCTCATAATAATTACATGCAGGAACAAAATCAAATTCAACAATATAGCTATCATATAAAATATTCTCATCATGATCCACATGCGTAAAATTTTTATTATCTTCCAAAATAGTGGGATTATCATCAACGAAATTTATGACCTCTCCAAACCCACTTTTATCAAAAATTTCATAAGATTGATAATTCTCCAAAGTAGTGGGATCATTATTACCTAAAGTTGACGCTCTTCCAAACCCACTTTTAATAGTGTTGCAAATTTTATTATCAATAACATATTCATCATGAGGCTTAAATAAATTTTCAAGATCATAAAAAGCATTATCACCCCAATCATGATCATTGCAATAAGTAGTGGACATGACAAAATTATCATCCCCAAGCTTGTGGTTTTGCATATCATTAGCACAATTGACACTAATAGAATTTATAGTAACATCATTGCAATCATGATTTTCATTCAAGGGGCTATCAAGTATGGGTGTTATAGCAATAATCTCATTTTTAACATAAGGAACTATAGCAAATTCATCTTTATAATCATCTTTAATATTGGCATCGTGGCCATAAGAATAACAAGCATCATGTTCGTCAAGAGGGGATATTTCGATCAAATCATCGGAATCATGATTATCTATAGATTCATGTGTATCATTATTCTCTTCCAAAGCAGTAGACATTCTCTCAATAAATTCACTAACATAGGCATTAGATGCATAATTTCATAGCAATACTTAAGTATGGCAAAAATTTCAGATTTGTGTAAAGTAATATCATACTTTTCAATCAAAGAAGCAACTTCATAAGCACCCTTAAAAGCAAGAAATTCTTCAATTTGTTCGATATCATAGTAATTATAAACACCCTTGGCATAAGAAGACAAGATTTCATTATCATTGAACTCACATAGGTAGGGAAGGTGTTTTTTAGGGTTCTTAGAGCAACAAGTAAAATCATAAATTTCACATAGATTCAGAGCATAGCATAACAAACAATTTAGTTGACGCCATAAGATTCTCCCTTTTTCAGACAAACTAGTTGGGGTTTCGGCACGAGCAATAATGGATCGAAGATGACCCAAGTAGTGAACTTTATGTGGATCCATAATATCTTATATTTTTTACTTTTAGTTTCTGTTCTTGTGTGTTCGACGTGAAGGCAATAAAGGCAAGCAAAAAAAAAGCAAACAAGAAAAAGGCAAACGAAAAATATTTTTTGTATTTTTGTAAAAACGTTTTAGAAGTGGGGGAGATGAAAACGAGAGGCCAATGGCAAATAAAGTAAATGCAAGGAGATTAGAGTTTATGCAAAGGTACTTGATAGATGTTGATGATGTCTCCCCGGCAACGGCGCCAGAAATTCTTCCTGCTACTTGTAGCTTGCGTTGGTATTTCCCCGAAGAGGAAGGGATGATGCAGCACAGTAGAGATAAGTATTTCCCTCAGTTATGAAACAAAGGTTATCAAACCAGTAGGAGAATCACGCAACACCTCGTTAGCAGCACCTGCACACAAACAACAAATCCTTGCACCCAACGCAAACGAGAGGTTGGCAATCTCTCGGCGGTAAATTGCAAAATTAAATTGTATGTGATAGATAGATAGATTGAAACAAAAATACAAAATAAAATAAATAAAAGAAAATGGAAGCAAGGTATTTTTAGGATTTATAATATATGATTTGGATAGACCCGGGGGCCATAGATTTCACTAGAGGCTTCTCTCAAGAAAATAGCATACGGTGGGTAGACAAATTACTGTTGGGCAATTGATAGAAAAGCAAATAATCATGACGATATCCAAGGCAATGATCATGTATATAGGCATCACATCCAAGATTAGTAGACCGACTCCTGCCTGCATCTACTACTATTACTCCACACATCGACTGCTATCCAGCATGCATCTAGTGTATTAAGTCCATAAGAACGGAGTAATGCCTTAAGAATGATGACATGATGTAGACAAGATAAACTCACGTATGAATAAACCCCATCTTTTTACCCTTAGTAGCAACGATACATACGTGTCATGTCCCTTTCTGTCACTGGGATTGAGCACCGCAAGATCGAACCCACTACAAAGCACCTCTTCCAATGGCAAGATAAATCAATCTAGTTGGCCAAACCAAATCAATAGAACGGAGAAGAAATACGAGGCTATAATAATCATGCATAAAAGATTGCAGCTAAGACTCAAATAATTTCATGGATAATCTGATCATAAACTCACAATTCATCGGATCCCAACAAACACACCGCAAAAAGTGATTACATCGGATAGAACTCCAAGAACATCGAGGAGAACATTGTATTGAAGATCATAAAGAGAGAAGAAGCCATCTAGCTACTGCCTATGGACCCGAAGGTCTGTGGTAAACTACTCACGCATTATCGGAAGGGCAGCAAGGTTGATGTAGAACCCCTCCGTGATCGATTCCCCCTCTGGCAGATTACCGGAGAAGGACCCCAGATGGGATCTCTCTGGAACAGAAACTTGCGGTGCCAGAAAAAGTATTTCGTGGACTC
The DNA here is from genome assembly GCA_039707655.1 of Elymus sibiricus. Taxonomy (NCBI): domain Eukaryota; kingdom Viridiplantae; phylum Streptophyta; class Magnoliopsida; order Poales; family Poaceae; genus Elymus; species Elymus sibiricus. The sequence continues at coordinate 258,969,775 of CM077668.1, read as the reverse complement.
CCTTGAGGGTTTATGATTTTTCTGGAATTTACAGTGCTGGAATTAGGTCAAACAGAGCTGAGTGGGCCCCACGAGGTACAAGGGCGCGCCACCCCCCCTGGGGCACTCCCTGGTGCCTCGTGGCCCACTGCTCCATCTTCTGGCCCTCTCCGGAAGCTTCTAGTGTTTATCTTGTCCAATAAAAAATGTCCAAAAAGTTTCGTGGCATTTGGACTTCTTTTGGTATTGATTTTCTGTAAAACAAAAACAGGGCAGAAAACAGCAACTGGCACTGGGCACTAGGTTAATAGGTTAGTCTCCAAAAATGATATAAAATTGCTTTAAATGATTACAAAAACATCCAAGATTGATATTATAACAGCATGGAACAATAAAAAATTATAGATACGTTGGAGACGTATCAGCATCCCCAAGCTTAATTCCTGCTCGTCCTCGAGTAGGTAAATGATAAAAACAGAATTTTTGATGTGGAATGCTGCCTAACATATTCATCACATATTCTTTTCTTTTGTAGCATGGACATTTGACTTGAATGATTCAAAGTAATAGTCTATAATTTGACATGAAGATATAAATTGTCGGTGTATAAAACATGGGTATTTTATACCCTGACTTATGCACAGACAGTAGTAGCCTCCTTGCCGGCCAAGGCCTTGCCGGGAACTACCAAGACCAAGACTCCAAGACCAGCCGGAGAAGCTACCAGGAAAAAGCTCAAGGCTCGACACTCAACTAACACCAAGGGTGAAGACAATCCCTCGCCGGCAAGCATAAACCGGCAAGGTGGAAACCCGGCAAGCTCCGTGCCGGCAAGTTTATGCCTGCCCTCCAGCGCTCCACCTCGCCGCACAGGTGTTCGCTGATGCGTGAGGTGTCGACCGCGCAGGTTGGTTGGTAAGGCTTGTCGAGCACGTGTCAGCTCGCTGGGGCAAGATTTGCCTCTAATGACACCCGTCCAGGAGGCGTGTCAAGATAATACGAGGTAGCTGGGCAAGCGGTGCAGAAACCTTGCCGGGACTACCTCTCCGCATGACACCTAACGGCGCATTAAATGCCTTTGTCCTAAACTGGCAGAGTTAGGTATGATAGCACTGTTTGCTATCTAGTCACACTGTAATTACTGTTTTGCGACTGTGGTAACCCCTTGAGCTATAAAAGGAGGGCCAGGGCAACAGTTTAGAGGATTCGGACTCCTTTTCAAAGACAGGCACCTCTTGTGTAGCTGCTCTCTCTGCACCTTGCCGAGAGGAGCGCTCCTTGTACTGTGCTTCCACACCACTAATACACCAAAGGCAGGAGTAGGGTTTTACGCTTCTCAGTGGCCCGAACCTCGGTAAAATCCCTCGCGTTCCATTGTTCATGCTCTTTGCGCACGCCGATCCTCCCCGCCGAACCACAAGGGGCTGCATGGCCCCATAGATGTTCGTACCCCGACATCTTTGGCGCGCCAGGTAGGGGCGGAGAGGCGTTTGTGCGAACCTTGATCAGCGGACTACACGTCTTCTTCATCTTCATCATCGACTTCATCACCGTCCTCCTCGTCATCGATGGCGCCCAAGAAGAAGGGCATCACGATGACGGCCACCCCGCACGCGTTCGCGGGCGGCGCGAGCGACGCAGCCAATGCGGGCGGCACGGGCACCGCGGTCGGCGTGGTCATTGCGCCCACCGCGACCGGCACGAGGGGCGGGCACGACGGAGCCGGTCGACCTCCTCGGTCCTTTGGCGAACGGAGCCACGACGGTGCAGGCGGAGCGGGCGGACCCCTTCCTCCTCCTCCTCCTCCTCCTCCTCCTCGCTGCGACGACGAACGCAGCCGCCGGAGCGGCAACGCCTGGGCTGGCGCGAGCCGAGACCCTGCTGCGGTGACATCCAAGGATGCTATTCCAGGACGAACGCCGCGCCCCTCACCCGACGGGCGCGGTATGACCCTGAGCGGCGCCGACGACTTTGGGCAGCGGCGACCTCACGGCAAGACGCCCGTGGACCAAGCCCTAGACCCTCAGCCACCGCCTCCGCCATGGCGACCCGCTGCTGATCATGGGCCGCGGCAGCAGAGCCGCGATGGCGCTCCTACTGGCTCTGCCAGGAATAGAGCGACGTCGCGCTCTTTGCTCCCGGCCATGCCGGCCACAGTGGCAGAAGCAATGGCGCGGGCTCAGATGTTGCTGAACTTCCCTCCGGCAGCAGAAAAGATGGACGAGTGGAGAGCCACCATCCAGAGCTTGATTGGATTTGCCGAAGCCAGTAAATCACAGCAAGCGGAACCCTCACGGCGTCCGCGACCGGCGCCGGCATCTCCAGCTGGTGGCCGCGCTGACGGGACCACACTAACGGTGTAGTCTCCGCCGCGGCAACAGCCCCAACAACAACAACGTCAACAGCCGCGACAAACCCAGCAATCTTTTGGGCCCGACTAGATGTCGATCGCGTCTTCGGATCCGTGAGCGCGACAAGATCAGCGACAAGTACTGCAAGACCGGCGAGCCGAAGATGCCCGCACCACCATCGAACGGCACCGCGAGGCACGGCGTCAATCCGATGCACGTAACGGCCCCGTCGCTGATGAGCCTGCACCAGGGGTCGGCGGATACCTACCTTACGAGGTCGGGTGTCCTGCCTTCACTCGTGAGCTGCGGCAAGTCCGGTGACCGTCCGTTCGGGCATTCAAGCCAGAAGTGCCGGAAAAATACGACGGCAAGCTAAACCCGGCAGAGTTTCTGGGCATCTATATGATTGCCGTACAAGCTGCCGGGGGAAGAGATGAGAAAATCCTCTCCAACTACTTTCCGTTGGCACTGAAACCCAACGTGAGGTCTTGGCTGATGAACTTGCCGGAGAACTCCATCTCTTCGTGGTCAGACCTCTGCAACGAGTTCGTTGGTGCCTTTATCGGGGGCCACAAGACTCCTGGACAGCCCAGTGATCTGCAGGTGATCCCACAAAGAGACGGTGAAACCTTGCACAAATACATCCAGAGATTCAGCCATGTACACTGCAACATTCCAGACGTCCACCCCGCAGCCATGATTGCCGCCTTTCACACGAACGTGCGCAATCGGAGGATGCGGGAGAAAATGAACGTCAAGTTGCCCAAGACCATCAACGAACTCTACACGCTGGCGGACAAGTGTGCACGTGCCGAGGAAGGAAGAAGGCTTCCCGGGGAGGACGCTGGCGCCGAAGTGGATTCTGAGGACGATGATGCTGCCACCCCAGGGAAGAAGGGCCGAAAGCGCAATAGAAAGCGCAAGGGCAAGACTGTGATGGCCGTCAAAGGTTCCAGCAACTCTGAGCCCGCCAAGAAAGCCAAAACAGACAGTCCCGGCAAGGAGGCAGCTGCATGTGCCGCTTGTAGGGAAGCGGCGGCGAATGAGAAGGCCGGCAAATCCGATGGGCCGTACTGCAAGATTCACCGCACCAAGGGCCATGATCTCCAAGAGTGCCGGTAGGTCGAGCACCTTGTCGAGAAGCAGAAGGCTGAATACGCGAAGCGCGACAAAGAAAAGGGTCAAGATGGTGCTGGTGGGTCCGGCAAGAAAGGCCGCGGTGGTCGAGGGGGGCCTCCGCGGCAAGGCCAAGCAGCAAAAGGAGAAGCCTGCTAGGGGCCGTGAAAAGAAAGAGGGAGATGGTGGAAGTGAAGAAGAAGAAGATGACGATGAAACCAGCGAGCAAGAATTCCAGAAGGCGACTGACGCCATGTGCGTTGACGGAGGCGCATCTTTGCACTCATACCACCGCCAACTTAAGCAGTGGGCTCGTGAAGTTAACGCGGCAGAACCGGCGATGGGCTCTCAAAAACCACTCAAATGGTCGCACACGCCTATCATCTTTGATGCTGAGGACCACCCTGATCGCATAACCACGGTCAGGTGCTTGCCGTTGTTGGTCTCGCCAACGATTCGCAACCTCCAAGTAACAAAGATGTTAGTCGACGGTAGGGCCGGCCTGAACCTGATCTCTCCGGAAGTTATCAAGAGGCTGCAGATCCCCGATGAGGAACTCGAGAAAACGGGCACATTTCAGGGAGTGAACCCGGGAAGAAGCCAGCCCAGGGGAAAGATCACGTTGCTCGTGACGTTTGGCAGGGAACTGAATTACAGGACGGAAAAGATTGTCTTTGACGTCGTCAAGACCCCCCTGCCGTATAATGGAATTCTTGGCCGCCCAGCCTTGGCAAAATTCATGGCGGCATCTCACTACGCTTATAACTCATTGAAGATGCCGGGGCCGATGGGCGTCATTTCCACCAACTCCGACAAGAAAGATGCAGTCATTTGCGTCGACAAGATGTACAGGGACGCGGTTGCAGCAGAGGCGGCCAAGGCGCTAGCTCCCGCCAAGAAGAAGGAAAACAAGAACTCCGGCAGGACCTCCAGCAAGGATTCCGAGAAGTGCACCTCTTCGGAGTGCTGCGCACCCGTTGAAGACTTGCCGGAATGCTCTGCCGGTAAGAGATCCAAGGCCACTGCACCGGCAACCAAGAAGGTGCTGGCGAACGGGGACGGTGCTGACGGTACCTTCACCATCAGCACCACCCTTGACAGCAAATAGGAAAGCGCGCTCGTTACCTTCCTGCGGGCGAATGTTGATGTGTTCGCATGGCGACCGTCTGACATCCCCGGCGTTCCCAGGGAGGTAATTGAGCACCACCTTGCCGTTTGTCCCCACGCTCGGCCAGTCAAACAAAAAGTCCAGAAGCAAGCTTTGGAGCGGCAGCAGTTCATTGCCGAAGAAATCAAGAAACTCGAAGCAGCAGGCCTGGTCAGAGGAGTGTTACATCCCACGTGGTTGGCGAATCCGGTGGTGGTGCGCAAGGCAAACGGGAAGTGGAGACTTTGTATAGACTACACTGATGTCAACAAAGCTTGTCCAAAAGATCCTTTCCCATTGTCGCGCATCGATCAAATTGTGGACTCCACCTCTGGCTATGATCTGCTCTCCTTCCTTGATGCATATTCAGGATACCATCAGATATTCATGGCCAAGGAGGACGAAGAGAAAACCGCATTCATTACTCCATGTGGCACGTACTGCTTCGTGCGTATGCCTTTCGGATTAAAGAGTGCCGGTTCCACGTTTGCAAGGGCAGTATAGATTGGTTTTGAGCCCCAGCTGCATAGGAATGTAGAAGCCTACATGGATGATATAGTGGTCAAAACCAAGGACAAATCAACCCTCATTCAGGACTTGGAAGAGACATTTGCAAACCTGCGCAAGATTAATCTGAAGCTCAACCCCGAGAAGTGTGTATTTGGCGTCCCGTCCGGCAAGCTTCTCGGATTCTTTGTATCTCAGCGGGGAATTGAGGCAAATCCCGACAAGATCAAGGCAATTGAGCAGATTCAAGCACCGAAAAGCGTCAAGGATGTGCGGCGTCTTGCCGGTTGTGTTGCTGCTTTGAGTAGGTTCATTTCGAGATCTGCCGAGCGCGCCCTACCGTTCTTCAAAATTTTGAAAAAGGCAGGTCCGATGAAATGGACTTCGGAAGTGGAGGCCACGCTACAAGACTTGAAAAGATACCTCTCCTCTACGCCAACGCTAGTTGCGCCTAGACCACAAGAGCCGTTGCTGCTATACATAGCGGCAACGAATCAAATGGCCAGTGCTGCATTAGTGGCACAGAGGGAAATCAATGACGAAGAAGCAACCACGGCAAGCCCATCCGACGACAAACCGGAATCTTCACCGACAAGGTCTGGCGCCGACAAGACAGATACAACACAAGCAAATGAAGCTAGTCGGCAAGTGTTGCCGAAGAAGAAAATGGTGCAGCGACCGGTGTATTTCGTTAGTTCGCTTCTGCAGGGGGCTAGATCGAGATACTCTGGAGTGCAGAAGTTGCTTTTCAGCCTCCTTATGGCCTCGAGGAAGCTGCGTCACTACTTCCAAGCACACGAGATCACCATTGTCACTCGCTTCCCACTGCAACGCATCTTGAGAAATCCGGAGGCAACCGGCAGGGTAGTGGAGTGGGCATTGGAATTGTCAAGCTTTGCACTCAAGTTTGAAAGCACTTCAACAATCCAGAGTAGAGCCTTGGCAGAGTTCATTGCTGAATGGACGCCAACACAAGACGAAGAGATCCAAGAAACGGCTCTCCCCGGCAAGGAAACAGCAAAAGAATGGGTTATGTACTTTGATGGTGCCTTTTCGCTGCAAGGCGCCGGTGCTGGAGTGCTGCTTGTCGCACCCACCAGGGAGCACCTCAAGTACGTGGTCCAAATGCACTTTCCCAAGGAGCAAGCTACAAACAACACTGCTGAGTATGAAGGGCTCCTTGCCGGTCTTCGGATCGCAGTAGACCTTGGAATCAAGAAATTGATCATCCACGGTGACTCGTAGCTTGTTGTGAAGCAAGTGAACAAAGATTACCAGAGCCCATTGATGAGAGCATATGTGGAAGAAGTGAGGAAATTGGAGGAACACTTTGACGGACAGCTAACGGAGCACATCCCTCGCGTGGAAAACAGTATTGCTGATAGCCTGTCGAAGTGTGCCGCGCAAAAGCTTCCCGTGGAACCGGGAACCTTTGTGCTCCATTTGAATCAACCCACGGTTACTCCATCAACGCAGGCCAGTAAGAGAAGAAAGTTAAGTACCGGCAAGTACTTTCTGGCAGAGCTCCCAGGAGCCACTGGCAAGGATGCTGCCGGGAACGACGACGCGGTTGGCGGCGAGCAGCGGCTTAGCGCAGAACCACGGGTTCTTGCCGCGGAAGCAAGCGCTCCCATGGCCGAAGAAGAGCCTTTAGTCCTTGTCGTCGAGCCACAGGCTCTGGCATGGGCACAGCAGATAGTCCGTTTCCTTCAAGCAGGAGGAAGCTGAGAAAGTAGCCCGCCAGTCAAGTATGTATCAGTTTGTGGATAGCATCCTGTACAGAAAACGACCGAACGGTGTGAAATTGAAGTGTATCTACCGGGAAGACGGACTAGAGCTGTTGGCAGAGATACATGGAGGCATATGTGGTTCTCACATAGGAACAAGAGCACTTACCGGCAAGGCTTTCCGGCAAGGCTTCTATTGGCCCACCGCCCTCCAGGATGCGACTGAGCTAGTAACCAAGTGTGAAGCGTGACAGTTCCATTCAAAGAATGTACATCAACCAGCTCAGGCTCTCCAAATGATCCCTCTCTCCTGGCCCTTTTCGGTCTGGGGGCTCGATATCTTGGGCCCCTTCCCCCGCGCTGCCGGGGGCTTCGAGTACTTGTACGTCGCCATCGACAAGTTCACGAAGTGGCCAGAAGTGGAGCCAGTGAGGAAGGTGACAGCGCAATCAGCCGTCAAGTTCTTCAATGGATTAGCTTGCCGTTTCGGGGTTCCTAACAGGATCATCACCGACAATGGCACGCAATTCACGAGCCGCACCTTCATGCAGTACATTCAAGACCTTGGCAGCAAGATCTGTTTTGCGTTTGTCGCTCACCCGAGAAGCAATGGCCAAGCGGAAAGGATGAATGCTGAAGTGTTGCATGGTCTCAGGACAAGAACTTTCGACAAGCTGCGCAAGTGCAGAAAGCGATGGGTTGATGAGTTGCCGGCGGTTCTTTGGTCACTCAGAACGACACCAAATCGAGCTACCGTCCAGACGCCCTTCTCCCTAATCTATGGTGCAGAGGCGGTGCTCCCCACGGAACTCAAATACGGGTCACCTCGAGTACTCGCTTATGATGAAGCTGAGCAAGGGCAACTGCGGCAAGCCGATGCATTGCTCCTTGAGGAAGATCGTCTTCGGGCGGCTGTGCGAGCTGCACGCTACCAGCAAGCCTTGCGCCGCTATCATAGCCGCAAAGTGCACGCCCGAAGCCTTGAGGAAGGCGACCTTGCTCTTCGGCGTGTTCAGTCTGCCAAGGGATCAAACAAGTTGACGTCGAAGTGGGAAGGCCCTTACCGGGTAGTACGAGTCACCAGGCCTGGCACAGTCCGACTGGAGACCGAAGATGGCACCCCGGTGCAAAACTCATGGAATATTGAGCATCTTCGCAAGTTCTACCCGTGAGGCGCGTTTGCCAGGGACATCTCCCGGCAACCCCTTTTGTACGAGCCTTGTCAGCCAGACATGTAACCCTTTGTACAAAGCCAGGCACAGATCCTGTGCATAATAAAGCTAAGTGTTTCGCAACTCCTCATACATATTCATTTATATGTCAATGCATGTAATGTTGTGATTTACACTTTAGTTTGTATGAGATGGCTAATGAAGCGTCAAGGTTCCCAAAACTCTCTTTTCTCTCCTTCCTTTTTCTTAAAAAAGGACAAGGAAATCCCTCATGCGCAAGTTTCCCGGGGGGAGTGGAGGAGAGGAGTGGAGATGGGTACCAGTTCCAAATGACCTTCAAGTAATCATTTCATGCAACAAGAAAAATGACGCAGAGAAAAGCTAAGTTGGAAGATTTTAAAATTTCTCCTTAGTTACATTCGCGTTCTCCCTTGAACGATTTTGCACTTTGTATGAGAAACCTGCACGCGAGAGGAACCTTGTCACGAATGGTCTGCGCTCTAGCTTGCCTCGAGTCCGCTCGGCAAGCCTAGCAGCTGCCTTCTGTCCCGGCAAGTTGCCTTGCCGGCAGCGGCACTTCCAGCAGGCTGCTAAGGACCCGTTCCTCAAAAGCGCTCGCGGCAAGTGTGCGCACCGGCAAGTTTCCAAACAAGCGTAGGGAACACGATCATGCAAAGACAAATAAGACAAGGGAAAATGATGCACATTTATTTAAACCCGGGAAACACCAGATGTACATTAAGGAAGTGCTCGATTACATGTTCATCGGCCCTTTGCCAGGGTTTATCTCAGGTGCAATACAAGGGCAAAAGGGGCGCCTAGGCGGATCGCTCCCGGAGAGCCAGACGATGGTGCTGCCGGCGATCAATACGAGACGAAGGAGTCGGAGCCGTCGTCCTCGACCTTCACGCCTGGAGCGCCGCCGTCGTCATCGCCGTCATCGTCATCGTCCTCAGTCTCACTGGAGGAAGCGGTGTCGGAGTCGCTCGAGCATTCCGCGCAGCACTCCAGACGAGCGCCTGAAGCCCTGAAGAACTTCACGACGAGCATGTTGTCCCCGTCCAGCCTGAGGTGGAGGAGATGCCCCTGCCCTAGGCAGCGAGCACGGACGAAGGACTTCCACCCTCGCATGAAGTACAAGATGCCGGCGGCGGAAGCTTTGACGGCCACCCAGACCGAGCCATGGCAGCAGCCGTCAACACGCAGCCACAAGCCGCGCAAGTCGACGCCCTCCATCTCCCTGGCGAAAGGGCGAGGAAGCCGTAGCCGGCTCCGTGGCCGGTCGCGCAGCTCTACGACGAACTCGCGCGCCGTATCCTCCATGTGGCCTCCTGCCAAGGGCTGGTTGGCTGGAGGCGGAGTAATGAGCGCACCGCCACGGCCGCCTCGTCCTCGGACGACGCGTCTTCCACGACCCGCGGTTCCACCCTGAGTGTTGGGGCTGGCCTCCGCGGCCGCTGCAGAAGCGCCAGCATGATTCCGAAGAGAAGCCCGCGTGGCGGTGGCAGACCCATGAGCCCGGCCTTTCCCCCTCACCATGGTGGCCACGGAAGCGGGAGGAAGGAAGAGGAAGGAGGCAAGGATAGCAGCCGCTGGAAGGATGGGACGAAGGAAGTGGATGAGCATCGCATCCCGCAGCCCCCTCTTTATTGGGAGGATGCGGGGGCTGGCTCTTCACCGTCCTCGGGCGGCCGCCCAATCTCCCCAATCCTGCGCCCTGCATTCATGGGCGGGCGCACTACTCCGGCGACCGTCCAAGTTCGCCAATCCCGCGTTCTGCGCCCATTACCAGGCGCACCACTCCAACGACCGCCCCTCTTCGCCAATCCGCTGCCTTGCATGTATGCAGATGCGCGTGATGGAGCGGCGTAGAAAAAAGGAGGAGTAACGACAGGTATGGCAGTTACTCCTCGCCACGCGTAGCCGCGCGCCGGTTCGTGACTAACCCGACGGCAAGAGTTGCCGGAAGACGGCCGAGGACACACCCATGTCCAGATTAGCGAGGAAGCAAAGAAGACCATCATGACCAAAATTATAACGACGGTTTCCCGCCGCGTGTCTATGCATTACTTGGGCCTAGCCCAACGACGCTTCGGACGCGCGTATGGCCCAGGCCCGGGGGCTCCTGTCGGTGTATAAAACATGGGTATTTTATACCCTGACTTATGCACAAACAATAGCATCCTCCTTGCCGGCCAAGGCCTTGCCGGGAACTACCAAGACCAAGACTCCAAGACCAGTCGGAGAAGCTACCAGGAAGAAGCTCAAGGCTCGACACTCAACTAACACCAAGGGTGAAGACAATCCCTCGCCGGCAAGCGTAAACCGGCAAGGTGGAAACCCGGCAAGCTCCGTGCCGGCAAGCTTATGCCTACCCTCCAGCGCTCCACCTCGCCGCACAGGTGTTCGCTGATGCGTGAGGTGTCGACCACGCAGGTTGGTTGGTAAGGCTTGTCAAGCACGTGTCAGCTCGCTGGGGCAAGATTTGCCTCTAATGACACCCGTCCAGGAGGCGTGTCAAGATAATACGAGGTAGCTGGGCAAGCGGTGCAGAAACCTTGCCGGGACTACCTCTCCGCATGACACCTAACGGCGCATTAAATGCCTTTGTCCTAAACTGGCAGAGTTAGGTATGATAGCACTGTTTGCTATCTAGTCACACTGTAATTACTGTTTTGCCACTGTGGTAACCCCTTGAGCTATAAAGAGGGCCAGGGCAACAGTTTAGAGGATTCAGACTCCTTTTCAAAGACAGGCACCTCTTGTGTAACTGCTCTCTCCGCACCTTGCCGGGAGGAGCGCTCCTTGTACTGTGCTTCCACACCACTAATACACCAAAGGCAGGAGTAGGGTTTTACGCTTCTCAGCGGCCCGAACCTGGGTAAAATCCCTCGCGTTCCATTGTTCATGCTCTTTGCGCACGCCGATCCTCCCCGCCGAACCACAAGGGGCTGCATGGCCCCATAGATGGTCCTACCCCGACATAAATACTCAAGCATGCTAACAAGCAACCATGTCTTTCAAAATATCAACGCTAAAGAAAGTTATCCCTAGCCCATTATGCTCAATCATTGATCCATTCATGAAACACACTCAAATATTAGCTACATCCAATGCACAAGTATGACAATAGTGCTCTCTAGTTGGTGCTTTTGTAAGAGAAGATGGAGACTCAAAATAAAAATAAAAATTGCGTAAAAGTAAATAGATAGGCCCTTCGCAGAGGGAAGCAGAGATTTGTCAAATGTGCCAGAGCTCAAAGCTGAAATTAAAGAGATAAAAATATTTTGAGAGGCATGCTTTTCCTGTCAACAAAAACGACCGAGAATTCCCAATATTTTCCATGCTAGACACATCATAGGTGGTTCCCAAACAGAAAGTAAAGTTTATTTCCTTTCCACCATTCTTTCACAATCCATGGCTAGCCATATCCACGGGTGCCCTCCATACCAACACTTTCCAAGGAATTTTGTTGTTATTACTTTGATTTCATTGTGGGACTGGGCATCCCTATTACCAACCATTCTCTCGTGCAATGACAAGTGAATAAACACTCATTAACACACCTAGCATGGAAAATAATGGCCACCCCCTGCCGCTTCATGAGCGGTACCGGCACACAAAACGGAAAATTATTTTGAAAATTAGAGTTGGCACACGCAAATTTATTTGGAACGGCATTGAAATACCGCATATAGGTAGATATAGTGGACTCATTTGGCACAACTTTGGGTTTAAGGAGTTTGGATGCACAAGCAGTATTTCCGCTTAGTACAAATGAAGGCTAGCAAATAGATTGAGAAGCAACCAACCAAAAAACGAAAACGGTCATAAACATGCATTGAACACAACTCACACCAAATAATGCACCATAAGTAGGATATAATTTCATTGCATAACTATTGACTTAATGTGCATGCATAGGGAATCACAAACCTTAACACTAATATTCTTACTAAATCACAATTACTCACTAACATGACTCACATATTATCATTTCCATATCGCAAAACTATTGCAAGGAATCACACTCATCATATCCAATGATCTATATGAAAGTTTTTATTTATATCCCTCTTGAATATTCATCACTTTGGGACCAACTTCATATCTTGTACAAATTACCGTTACTATCATCAACTCTCAAAAAGATTTAAGTGAAGCATGAGAGTGTAAATATTTCTTCAAAATTTCAATCTTATCAATTCTCAAAATAATATAAGTGAAGCATGAGAATTCATTTCTTCAAAATTTTAATCTTGTCAATTCTCAAAATAATATAAGTGAAGCATGAGAATTCATTTCTTCAAAATTTTAATCTTGTCAATTCTCAAAATAATATAAGTGAAGCATGAGAATTTATTTCTTCAAAATTTAGCCACCACCGTGCTAAAAAAGATTTAAGTGAAGCACTAGAGCAACTGCCTCGCTCAAAAAATTTAAGTGAAGCACATAGAGTATTCTAGCAAATGATGATAACGTGTGGATCTCTCAAGATAGGTGTGTTCAGCAAAGATGATTGTGACAAACTAAAAAGCAAACAAAGCAAAGACTCATATAATACAAGACACTCCAAGCAAAACTCTTATCATGTGACGAATAAAAATATAGCTCCAAGTAAAATTACCGATGGTTGGTAGAAGAAAGAGGGGATGCCCTCCGGGGCATCCCCAAGCTTAGACGCTTGAGTCTTCCTTGAATATTACCTTGGGGTGCCTAGGGCATCCCCAAGCTTAGGCTTTTACTACTCCTTATTCCTTCATCCATCGTGATCTCACCCGAAACTTGAAAACTTCAATCACACAAAACTTAACAAAACCTTCGTGAGATCCGTTAGTATAACAAAATAAATCACTACTATAAGTATTGTTGCAAACCCATTCATATTTTATTTTTGCATTATACCTACTGTACTCTAACTTCACCATGGCTTATAACCCCCGATACAATCCATAGATTCATCAAAACAAGCAAGTAGTGCATCAAAAACAGAATCTGTCAAAAAAAGAACAGTCTGTAGAGATCTGAATTATGGTCATACATCTGTAACTCCAAAAATTCTGAAAAATTAAGACTACGTGGGAAATTCATATATCAATATTGTGTAAACAATTCATAAGGTTCTGACGTTCCAGAGAAAAACCAAAATCCCAGCACTGGACGCAAAACTTTCTGTTTTCAAACAGCATCAATTATACTATCTTCCAAATCATCCTAAAGGCTTTACTTGGCACAAACACTAATTAAAAACACAGAAACATGATCATACCAGTAGCATAATTGTGAAAACACACAATAATAGAAAAAATTTATTTTATTCATTGGGCTGCCTCCCAACAAGCGCTATTGTTTATAGCCATTAAGATAGGCTTTGAGATTTCAATGATGCTCACATGAAAGATAAGAATTGAAGCACAAAGAGAGCAACATAATACATGTGACAAACACATTTAAGTCTAACATACTTCCTACGCATAGGCATTTTATATGCAAACAAATTATCAAGACGAGAAATATCTAGCATAGAGAGGAATAAAACATTGGCAATCTCAACATAACGAGAGGTAATTTAGTAACATGAAAATTTCTACAACCATATTTTCCTCTCTCATAATAATTAAATGTAGGATCAAAATCAAATTCAACAATATAGCTATCATATAAAATATTCTCATCATGATCCACATGCGTAAAAATTTTATTATCTTCCAAAATAGTGGGATTATCATCAACGAAAGTTATGACCTCTCCAAACCCACTTTTATCAAAAATTTCATAAGGTTGATAATTCTCCAAAGTAGTGGGATCATTATTACCTAAAGTTGACGCTCTTCCAAACCCACTTTTAATAGTGTTGCAAATTTTATTATCAATAACATATTCATCATGAGGCTTAAATAAATTTTCAAGATCATAAAAAGCATTATCACCCCAATCATGATCATTGCAATAAGTAGTGGACATGACAAAATTATCATCCCCAAGCTTGTGGTTTTGCATATCATTAGCACAATTGACACTAATAGAATTTATAGTAACATCATTGCAATCATGCTTTTCATTCAAGGGGCTATCAAGTATGGGTGTTATAGCAATAATCTCATTTTTAACATAAGGAACTATAGCAAATTCATCTTTATAAGCATCTTTAATATTGGCATCGTGGCCATGAGAATAACAAGCATCATGTTCGTCAAGAGGGGATATTTCGATCGAATCATCGGAATCATGATTATCTATAGATTCATGTGTATCATTATTCTCTTCCAAAGCAGTAGACATTCTCTCAATAAATTCACTAACATAGGCATTAGATGCATAATTTCATAGCAATACTTAAGTATGGCAAAAAAAATTAGATTTGTGGAAAGTAATATCATACTTTTCAATCAAAGAAGCAACTTCATAAGCACCCTTAAAAGCAACAAATTCTTCAATTTGTTCGATATCATAGTAATTATAAACACCCTTGGCATAAGAAGACAAGATTTCATTATCATTGAACTCACATAGGTAGGGAAGGTGTTTTTCAGGGTTCTTAGAGCAACAAGTAAAATCATAAATTTCACATAGATTCAGAGCATAGAATAACAAACAATTTATTTGACGCCATAAGATTCTCCCTTTTTCAGACAAACGGTGATGCACAAAATGAGCATGCTCCTTTAAAGATTTTCCCTCAACTAAACTAGTTGGGGTTTCGGCACGAGCAATAATGGATCGAAGATGACCCAAGTAGTGAAATTTATGTGGATCCATAATATCTTATATTTTTACTTTTAGTTTCTGGTCTTGTGTGTTTGACATGAAGGCAATAAAGGCAAGCAAATAAAGAAGCAAACAAGAAAAAGGCAAACGAAAAATATTTTTTGTATTTTTGTAAAAACGTTTTAGAAGTGGGGGAGATGAAAACGAGAGGCAAATGGCAAATAAAGTAAATGCAAGGAGATGAGAGTTTATGCAAAGGTACTTGATAGATGTTGATGATGTCTCCCCGGCAACGGCGCCAGAAATTCTTCCTGCTACTTGTAGCTTGCGTTGGTATTTCCCCGAAGAGCAAGGGATGATGCAGCACAGTAGAGATAAGTATTTCCCTCAGTTATGAAACCAAGGTTATCGAACCAGTAGGAGAATCACGCAACACCTCGTTAGCAGCACATGCACACAAACAACAAATCCTTGCACCCAACGCAAACGAGAGGTTGTCAATCTCTCGGCGGTAAATTGCAAGATTAAATTGTATGTGATAGATAGATAGATTGAAACAAAAATAAAAAATAAAATAAATAAAAGAAAATGGCAGAAATATTTTTAGGGTTTTAGTAATATGATTTTGATAGACCCGGGGGCCATAGATTTCACTAGAGGCTTCTCTCAAGAAAATAGCATACGGTGGGTAGACAAATTACTGTTGGGCAATTGATAGAAAAGCAAATAATCATGACGATATCCAAGGCAATGATCATGTATATAGGCATCACATCCAAGATTAGTAGACCGACTCCTGCCTGCATCTACTACTATTACTCCACACATCGACTGCTATCCAGCATGCATCTAGTGTATTAAGTCCATAAGAACGGAGTAATGCCTTAAGAATGATGACATGATGTAGACAAGATAAACTCACGTATGAATAAACCCCATCTTTTTACCCTTAGTAGCAACGATACATACGTGTCATGTCCCTTTCTGTCACTGGGATTGAGCACCGCAAGATCGAACCCACTACAAAGCACCTCTTCCAATGGCAAGATAAATCAATCTAGTTGGCCAAACCAAATCAATAGAACGGAGAAGAAATACGAGGCTATAATAATCATGCATAAAAGATTGCAGCTAAGACTCAAATAATTTCATGGATAATCTGATCATAAACTCACAATTCATCGGATCCCAACAAACACACCGCAAAAAGTGATTACATCGGATAGAACTCCAAGAACATCGAGGAGAACATTGTATTGAAGATCAAAAAGAGAGAAGAAGCCATCTAGCTACTGCCTATGGACCCGAAGGTCTGTGGTAAACTACTCATGCATCATCGGAAGGGCAGCAAGGTTGATGTATAACCCCTTCATGATCGATTCCCCCTCCGGCAGATTACCGGAGAAGGACCCCAGATGGGATCACTCTGGAACAGAAATTTGCGGCAGTGGAAAAAGTATTTTGTGGACTCCCCTGAGGGTTTCTATTTTTTCTGGAATTTATAGTGTTGGAATTAGGTCAAACGGAGCTGGGTGGGCCCCACAAGGTACTAGGGTGCGCCACCCCCCTGGGGCGCGCCCTGGTGCCTCGTGGCCCACTTCTCCATCTTCTGGCCCTCTCCCGAAGCTTCTAGTGTTTATCTTGTCCAATAAAAAATCTCCAAAAAGTTTCGTGGCATTTGGACTTCTTTTGGTATTGATTTTCTGTAAAACAAAAACAGGGCAGAAAACAGCAACTGGCACTGGGCACTAGGTTAATAGGTTAGTCTCCAAAAATGATATAAAATTGTTGTAAATGATTATAAAAACATCCAAGATTGATATTATAACAGCATGGAACAATCAAAAATTATAGATACGTTGGAGACGTATCACATCTCAATGGCTTGAGGGTGCTTCATCACCTCCGGTAGGTATGTGTTGATGACCTTCTCGTAGGACTTGTCCTTGGACGAGCTTGGAGGCGCCATGGTGATCTAGATCTGTCATAAAAACATCCCGAAACAAGAACAGAGGAGAAACTTGCGATGCGGTGGTCAAAACACCCGTGAGTATATATAAAGAATTTTTTATCTTGCAAAACAAGCATACGAGAGGAAAACGGAGTTGGGAAGGCACACGAGGGGCCCACAAGGCAACATGGCTCGCCCCAGGGGGGGTCGCGCCCTGTTGCCTTGTGACCTCCTCGTGAGTCCTCTCGGCTGTTCCTTATTTTTGTATTTTTTCTAATATTCCAAAACAGACAAAAATAGTGTTTTATGGAATTTTTGGAGTCGGTTTACTTACCGTATCACATACCTACCCCTTTTCAGGGTCCTGGAGCATTCCGGAAGGACTCTTTGATGTGTTCCTCCGATGTCATTGTCTGAATAATATTAGTTTCAATGTTAATGGGTGTACCTGAGATATAATGCTTAATTCTTTGCCCATTCACCACTCTCGGGTTGGTGCCTTCGGGGTTGTTAATTTTGATAGCTCCGGAGCGATAAACTTCTTCGATGATATATGGCCCTTCCCATTTAGAGAGAAGTTTTCCTACAAAGAATCTGAAACGAGAGTTGTACAATAGAACTTGCTCACCCACTTTAAATTCCCATTTTTGAATTCTTTTATCATGCTATCTTTTAACTTTTTCTTTAAATAACTTGGCATTTTCATAGGCTTGGGTTCTCCATTCATCTAAAGAGCTAATATCAAATAACCTCTTTTCACCGGCAAGTTTAAAATCATAATTAAGTTCTTTAATTGCCCAATAAGCCTTATGTTCTAACTCAAGAGGTAAATGACATGCTTTTCCATAAACCATTTTATATGGAGACATACCCATAGGATTTTTGTAGGCAGTTCTGTAAGCCCATAATGCATCATCAAGTTTCTTAGACCAATTTTTCCTGGATCTATTAACGGTCTTTTGCAAAATTAATTTTATTTCTCTATTACTCAATTCAACTTGACCACTAGACTGAGGATGATAAGGAGATGCAATTCTATGATTAACATCATATTTAGCAAGCAATTTACGTAAAGCACCATGAATAAAATGTGAACCACCATCAGTCATCAAATATCTAGGGACTCCAAACCTCGGAAATATAACTTCTTTAAGCATTTTAATAGAAGTGTTATGATCAGCACTACTAGTTGGAATAGCTTCTACCCACTTAGTAACATAATCAACAGCAACTAAAATATGAGTATACCCATTAGAGGAAGGAAAAGGTCCCATATAATCAAACCCCAAACATCAAATGGTTCAATAACAAGTGAATAATTCATAGGCATTTCCTAAAGTCTACCAACATTACCAATTCTTTGACATTCATTGCAAGAAAGGACAAACATACGTGCATCTTTGAAGAGAGTAGGTCAATAAAAACCAGATTGTAATACCTTGTGTGCAGTTCTGTCTCCCGCATGGTGTCCTCTGTATGCCTCGGAGTGACACTTCCATAGGATTTGTTCATGTTCATGCTCAGGTACACAACGTCTAATAATACCATATACTCCTTCTTTATATAAATGTGGGTCATCCCAAAAGTAATGCCTTAAATCAAAGAAGAACTTTTTCTTTTGTTGGTATGTGAAACTAGGTGGTATATATTTAGCAACAATGTAATTAGCATAGTCTGCATACCACGGAGTGTTACGAGAAGCATTTATCACAGCTAATTGTTCATCAGGGAAATCATCATTAATAAGAAGTGGGTCATCAAGAACATTTTCCATTCTGGACAAATTATCTGCTACGGGATTCTCAGCTCCCTTTCTATCAACAATATGTAAATCAAATTCTTGTAACAAAAGAACCCACCTAATAAGTCTAGGTTTAGCATCTTTCTTTTCCATAAGGTATTTAATAGCAGCATGATTAGTGTGAATAGTTACTTTGGAATCAACAATGTACGATCTGAATTTATCACATGCAAACACAACTGCTAAAAATTCTTTCTCAGTAGTAGCATAGTTTCTTTGAGCACTGTCTAGAGTTTTACTAGCATAATGAATAACATTCAATTTCTTATCAACTCTTTGGCCCAGAACGGCACCAACAGCATAATCACTAGCATCACACATAATTTCAAAGGGTAGGTTCCAATCAGGTGGTTGAACAATAGGTGCAGAAATTAAGGCTTTCTTAAGTGTTTCAAAGGCTTCTACGCAATCATCATCAAAAACAAATGGCACATCTTTTTGCAAAAGATTAGTAAGAGGCCTAGAAATTTTAGAGAAGTCTTTATAAACCTTCTATAGAAACCAGCATGACCAAGGAAACTTCGTATACCTTTGATATCTTTAGGACATGGCATTTTCTCAATAGCATCAACTTTAGCTTTATCAACTTCAATACCTCTTTCAGAAATTTTATGCCCAAGGACTATACCTTCATTCACCATAAAGTGGCACTTCTCCCAATTCAAGGCAAGATTAGTTTCTTCACATCTCTGCAACACTCGATCAAGGTTGCTCAAGCAATCATCAAAAGAAGTTCCGTAAACGGAAAAATCATCCATGAAAACCTCAACAATCTTTTCACAAAAGTCAGAGAATATAGTAGTCATACATCTTTGAAAGGTAGCAGGTGCATTACATAAACCAAAAGGCATACGACGATAAGCATAAGTTCCAAAAGGACAAGTAAATGTGGTTTTCTCTTGATCTTCTGGTAATACAGGTATTTGAGAGAAACCAGAATAACCATCTAGGAAACAAAAGTGTGTATGCTTAGATAATCTTTCTAACATTTGATCAATAAAAGGCAAAGGGTAATGATCTTTCCGAGTAGCTTTATTTAATTTTCTGAAGTCAATTACCATTCTATAACCGGTTACAATTCTTTGTGGGATAAGTTCGTCTTTATCATTAGGAACAACAGTAATACCTCCTTTCTTAGGAACACAATGAACAGGACTTACCCATCTACTATCAGTTATGGGATAAATTATACCTTCCTCCAGAAGCTTTAATATCTCAGTTCTTACCACATCCTTCATTTTAGGATTCAACCTTCTTTGGGAATCAACAACTGGTTTAGCATCTGGCTCCATATGAATTTAATGCTGACTGATACGTCTCCAACGTATCTATAATTTTTGATTGTTCCATGCTATTATATTATCAATCTTGGATGTTTTTATATACATTTACAGCAATTATATATCATTTTTTTGGACTAACCTATTAACTTAGTGCCCAGTGCCAGTTGCTGTTTTTTGCCTATTTTTGGTTTTCCAGAATATCAGTACCAAACGAAGTCCAAATACCACGAAACTTTTTGGAGATTTTTTTCTAGACATAATAAACACTAGAAGCTTCGGGAGGAGACGAGAAGATGAAGCAGTGGCCCACGAGGCACCATGGCGCACCCCAGGGGCGGCGCGCCCTGGTAGCTCGTGGGGCCCACACAGCTCCGTTTGACCTAATTCCTCCACTATAAATTCTCTAAAATCGGGAAACCAACAGAGGAGTCCACGAAATACTTTTTTCCACCACCGCAAACTTCTGTTCTCGAGAGATCCCATTTGGAGGCCTTTTTCGGCACTCCACCGGAGGGGGAATCGATCACGGAGGGGCTCTCCATCAACCTTGTTACCCTTCCGATGATGCGTGAGTAGTTTACCACAGACCCTCGGGTCCATAGTTAGTAGCTAGATGGCTTCTTCTCTCTTTTTGATCTTCAATACAATGTTCTCCTCGATGTTCTTGGAGTTCTATCCGATGTAATCACTTTTTGCGGTGTGTTTGTTGGGATCCGATGAATTGTGAGTTTATGATCAGATTATCCATGAATATTATTTGAGTATTCTCTGAACTCTTTTATTCATGATTATTATAGCTTCATATTTCTCTCCGATCTATTGATTTGGTTTGGCCAACTAGATTGATTTATCTTGCAATGGAAGAGGTGCTTTGTATTGGGTTAGATCTTGCGGTGCTCAATCCCAGTGACAGAAAGGGACATGACACATATGTATCGTTGCTATTAAGGGTAAAAAGATGGGGTTTATTCATGCGTGAGTTTACTTTGTCTACATCATGTCATCTTGCTTAAGGCGTTACTCTGTTCTTTATGAACTTAATACACTAGATGCATGCTGGATAGCGGTCGATGTGTGGAGTAATAGTAGTAGATACGGGCAGGAGTCGGTCTACCTATCTCGGACATGATGCCTATATACATGATCATTGCCTTGGATAGCGTCATGATTATTTGCTTTTCTATCAATTGCCCAACAGTAATTTGTTCACCCACCGTATGCTATTTTCATGAGAGAAGCCTCTAGTGAAAACTATGGCCCCCGGGTCTATCCAAATCATATATTATAAATCCTAAAAATACCTTGCTGCACTTTTACTTTATTTATTTTATTTTATATTTTAGTTTAATCTATCTATCTATCACCATACAATTTAATCTTGCAATTAACCGCCAAGGGATTGACAACCCCTTGTTTGCGTTGGGACTAAGGATTTGTTATTTTGTGTGCAGGTACTGTTAATGAGGTGTTGCGTGATTCTCCTACTGGATTGATAACCTTGGTTTCATAACTGAGGGAAATACTTATCTCTAATGTACTGCATCATCCCTTCCTCTTCGGGGAAAAACCAACGCAGATCACAAGTAGTACTGACATAAAGTGGGACTAATGCCCTTAAGATCATAGAGAGTATATCCAATAGCAGCACGGTGCTTCTTCAGAGTTTTAAGTAATCTCTTTTCTTCATGCTCTGAAAGGTTAGCACTGATAATAACAGGATATATCTTTTTTTCATCAAGATAAGCATATTTAAGCGTATCATGTAATTGCTTTAATTCAAACACAAGGTCACTCTTAGGTGATAGAGGGTCTCCTAATGTTTCAACAGGCAAATTATGTTTGAGGACAGGTGCTTGCTTAAAGAACAACTCATCTATTTCATTTCTTTCATTCATATGCATATCATTTTCATGGTCTAGCAAGTATTGTTCTAAAGGATCAGTAGGGGGCACAGCAATAGAGGCTAGTCCAATAATTTCATCTTTATTGGGTAATTCTTTATCATGACGTTGTCTACGAAACTTAGAGAAATTAAACTCATGAGATATATCACCAAAATTAACACTGACAGTTTCTTTATTGCAATCAATCTTAGCATTAACTGTATTCAAGAAGGGTCTACCAAATATAATGGGACAAAAATCATCTTGTGGAGATCCAAGAACAAGAAAATCAGTAGGATATTTGATCTTACCACACAAGACTTCAACATCTCTAACAATCCCAAGTGGTGTAATAGTATCTCTATTCGCAAGCTTAATAGTGACATCAATATCTTCAATCTCAACAGGTGCAATATCATTCATGACTTCTTGATAGAGAGTAAAAGGAATAGCACTCACACTAGCACCAATATCACATAAACCATGATAGCAATGATCTCCAATTTTAACAGAAATAACAGGCATGCTAACTACGGGTTTATTTTTATCTTTAGTGTCTGGCTTAGCAATTCTAGTTGCTTCATCACAGAAATATATGACATGTCCATCAATGTTATCGGCCAAAAGATCCTTAACCATTGCAATATTAGGTTCAACTTTAATTTGTTCAGAAGGTCTAGGTGCTCTAATATTACTTTTGTTAACCACAGTTGAAGCTTTAGCATGTTCCTTAATCCTAGCAGGGAAAGGAAGTTTCTCAATATAAGCAGTAGGCACAACTGGATCGACATTGTAAACAATTGTTTCTTCTTTAACACTAATAGGATCTTCATTTAACTCTATGGGTGGATGAAACTTAAACCATTTCTCCTTAGGGAGATCAACATGAGTAGCAAAATATTCACAAAAAGTGGTTACTATCTCAGAGTCAAGTCCATATTTGGTACTAAACTTATGAAAAGCATCAGTTTCCATAAAAGATTTAACACAATCAAACTCAAGATTTATACCTGACACTTTACCTTTGTCGATTTCCCAAGCTTCAGAGTTGCGTTTAATTCTTTCAAGAAGATCCTATCTGAATTCAATAGTTTTCTTCATAAAGGAACCAGTAGAAGAAGTATCGCATGGACCGATCATTATGAGAAAGCCGAGCATAAAAGTTCTGAATAATTATTTCTCTTGAGAGCTCATGATTGGGGCATATGTGCAACATATACTTAAACCTCCCCCAAGCTTGAGCGATACTTTCTCCTTCATGAGGCCAAAAATTATATATATAATTCCGATCACGATGAACCAAATGCATAGGATAAAATTTCTGGTGAAATTCCAGCTTCAACCGGTACCAATCCCATGTTCCAGTATCATCCAATAGCCTATACCATGTCAATGCCTTTCCCTCCAAAGATAAAGGGAATACCTTCTTCTTAACTCCATCTCCGGATAGACCTGCAAGCTTAAACAATCCACAAATTTCATCTATATATATCAAGTGCATATCAAGATGCACCGTTCCATCTCCTGCATAAGGATTAGCTAGCAGTTTCTCTATCATACCCGAAGGAATTTCATAATAAATATTTTTGGTAGGTTCAGTGGGTTGAGGAGCAACTCTTATTACTTCCGGTCAAGGTGAAGATACCATGATCAAGCCCCTCAAAGGATTACTTTCCATAGTGACAAGTGACAGAAAATTTCAGCACGTAATATAAATGTTTCCTTACCAAATTCCACTCACCAAAGGCGCTTCACTCCCCGGCAACGGTGCCAAAAAAGATTCTTGATGACCCACAAGTATAGGGGCTCAATTGTAGTCCTTTCGATAAGTAAGAGTGTCGAACCCAACGAGGAGCAGAAGGAAATGATAAGCGGTTTTCGGCAAGGTATTTTCTGCAAGCACTGAAAGTAGCGGTAACGAGTAGTTTGATAGTAAGATAATTCTTAACAAGTAACAAGTGTAAAAAAGTGTAGCAAAGTGTCCCAATCCTTTTTATAGCAAAGGACAAGCCGGAACGATCTCTTATATAAAGCAAAGCGTTCTCGAGGACACATGGGAATTTCATCTAGTCATTTTCATCATGTTTGTTTGATTCACGTTCGCTACTTTGATAATTTGATATGTGGGTGGACCGGTGCTTGGGTGCTGTTCTTACTTGAACAAGCCTCCCACTTATGATTACCCCCTCTCGCAAGCATCCGCAATTACGAAAGAAGAATTAAGATAAATCTAACCATAGCATGAAACATATGGATCCAAATCAGCCCCTTCCGGAATAGCACATAAACTAGGGTTTAAGCTTCTGTCACTCTAGCAACCCATCATCTAATTACTACTCCACAATGTCTTCCCTTAGGCCCAAAGATGGTGAAGTGTCATGTAGTCGACGTTCACACGACACCACTAAAGGAAGTAACAACATACATATCATCAAAATATCGAACGAATACCAAATTCACATGATTACTTATGACAAGACTTCTCCCATGTCCTCAAGAACAAAAGTAACTACTCACAAATCATATTCATGTTCAATATCAGAGGGGTGTTGAATATCATTAAGGATCTGAACATATAATCTTCCACCAAATAAATCAACTAGCATCAACTACAAGATGTAATCAACACTACTAGCAACCCACAGGTACCAATCTGAGATTTTGAGACAAAGATTGAATACAAGAGATGAACTAGGGTTTGAGATGAGATGGTGCTGGTGAAGATGTTGATGAAGATTGGTCCTCCCACGATGAGAGGATCGTTGGTGATGTTGATGGCTTCGATTTCCCCCTCCCGGAGGGAAGTATCCCCGGCGGAATCGCTCCACCGGAGAGCAAAATTGTTCCTGCCCAGGTTCCGCCTCGAGACGGCGGCACTTCATCCTGAAAGTCTTCTCTATAATTTTTTAGTGCAAATGAGCCTATATAGTAGAAGGAGGGGGCCCTGCTAGGGGCCCCACAAGGCATCAGGGCACGCCCAGGGGGGCCGCGCCCTGTTGCCTTGTGTGCAACTGGTGGGTCCCCTCTGGTATTTCTTTTCTCTAGTATTTTTTATATATTCAATAAAAAATCTCCGTGAAGTTTCAAGTGAATTGAAGCTCTGTAGAATATGTGTCTCTGCTATAGCTATTTCAGGTCCAGAATTCCAGCTACCGGTATTCTCCCACTTCATATAAATCTTGCAAATTAAGAGAGAAAAGGCATAAGAAATGCATCATAAAGTGAAATAATGATTAAATACATTATAAATAACAGTAGGAAATCATGATGCAAATTGGACGTATCAATGCGCGTCCCTTCGGTGAGCAGCGGGCCGGACCGACCGTGTATTGGTGCGACGCGAAAGCAATGGGCTGTAAGTTTGCCGCCTATTTTTTTAGGGGTATCTTTGTCAACCCTAACTTATAATATGTAAAGTGTTACACTTGCTTTCGCTCCTTAACGAGATCGGTCGCTAGAATCCCCATTAGAAAGGCGAGGGCGGTGTTTTTTCCATCGCGGGAAGCGAGGGAGTTTTTTTTTTGAGTGGAGCGGAGGCGTGGGAGTTGGGCCGATGGTTTTGAAAGTGCTAGTTATCGACTAGAGGGGTGAATAGGCGATTTTTATGAAAGGCTTTGAAAACAGGCAATGTCTTCGAAGCAAGCAGTAGCACGATGAAAACTAACAACAGTAGTAACTAAGATGAACAGATATGACAAGCATAGGCATCATACATACAAGCATGAGTTGAACATAAACACAAGAAGCATGATGACAAATAGGCAAACAGATGAATGGCTTCAGGGAATATCTTCAACCACAGACAAGCATGCAAGGACTTCACGGTACTAAACAGTAAGTAAGGGAAGTGAAGGGATAGAACCAGGAGCTCGGGGAAGACAATGATTTGTTTGACCAGTTCCAACTGGTGTGACAGTTGTACGTCTGGTTAGGGAGGCTGAGATTGAACTCAGAAGACCACGTCTTCACCTTATTCCCCTTGAGCTAAGACCCACAGATCTCGCCGAATCACTCTGGTAAGTCTTCAAGGTAGACTTCCAAACCTTCACAGACTTCGTTCACTGGCAATCCACAATGACTCTTGGATGCTCAAAACGTGACGCCTAACCGGCTGGAAGATCACAGTCTTTAAGTGTAATAAGTCTTTGGTTCACTCAGAACAGAATGTCTTCAGTGATGCTCAATCACTTTGGGCTTTGGGTGTTTTGGGTTTTGTCCTCGCAAGGATTCTCTCTCAAAGGCTTCGAGGTGGGTTGCTCTCAAACAACAAAAGTCGTGCACTAACTCAGAGTAGCCACCAATTTATGGTGGAAGGGGGTGGCTATTTATAGCCAGGAGGCAACCCGACATGATTTGTCCGAAATGACCTTGGGTCATTGGGGAACGGACACGTGTCCAACGGTCGAAATTTTGATCACACGCGACAACTTTACTTGGACTCCAAGCAAAGCTGACTCAAACAACTCTGGAAGAGATTTTCTCTCATTTGTCTTCGCTCGAAGACATAGGATTTAGGTTGAGCATCACGTCAGTTTCTGACTTCATTTACCTCGACCCCACTTAACAGTACGGTGGTTCCTATGACTCAAGAAAGAAGAAAATGAAACTATCAAAAGACTAAGTCTTCGTGTTCCATTTGCTTCCAGTGAATGTCTTCGTGAGCCATTATCTTCAACACGAATGTCTTCATGAACCACCATTGTCTTCAATGTCTTCATACATTTTTAGGGGTTCATCTTTGATGGGTAAACCGAATCAATAGGGACTTCTACCTGTGTTCTCCTGTGAATCTCACAAACACATTAGTCCCTTCAACCAAGTTTGTCTTCAATACTCCAAAACCAACAAGGGGTGGCACTAGATGCACTTACAATCTCCCCCTTTTTGGTGATTGATGACAAACTGGTTGAAGTTTCAACGGGGATAAAAATATGTGAAAGTTTAAGGAACAAGGTGTTTGGCTTCATGAATTATGAGGAGCTCCCCCTGAAGATGTGCATAGAAGTAATTTGCTTTTGAATGCAAATGCACATGGCAGGTTTTGCTTTGTGGAGATCTCCCTTATTTCATGAAGTCAAAACATAGTTCATAGAGATATTATGAAGACTAGAAGAACGCCTGTGCGTTGCCACGGGCCTTTTAGTTTTTTTTTTCCAGTTGCATATATATACTTGTGTTGTTTTATAAAGCTTGGTGAATTTTTTGCCCCTTCCAATAACATCGTCTCGGGTCCTTTGTCGATGGATTATTTTTAACGGCGGATTACTTTTTAACGTCAACATAATCCATCTCCATCTTTCTCATACTCTGCAAAAATAAACAAATAAAAAATACACCTTTTGTATTATCATGTGCAATATATATAAACACTATTCTGATCACAGGATCAGAATAATATTCTGATTCTTAGTTGAACTGCCTGAGTTGTTCGACCTGAACTTCACTTGGTGACAGGTTGAACTTCCCGCTAACATTGTCCAAATGAGGCTTGCAATATACCGTTGAAAAGCTGTGGACACGAGGGTCACGACCTAAGTTGATTTTTTGTCAAAATCTAAACGGTTTAAGAGCAGTTTTGAAAACCGTTTTTTTCTTCACACAAAAAAACGTGAATCGTATTTTTGAGCCCATTTCTAAACCGTTTATCGGAATGAGGCAAATGATACGGCGTTGGAAAGATGCTGCAAATTCACTCATTCCACATATAGAAAGTTTTCCTAAATTCCCTACGCTTAAAGAGCAATTTCACAAATGGCGGAATTTTTCAAACCGAACAACCGAGCTCGTATTTTTGGTGCCATTTGAAAACGACTAATCCGATTGAGGAAAATGATACGGCGTTGGAAATCTTATGAAAATGCGCTTCTTTTTCATATAGAAAGTTTTTCCTAATTTTATACGGTTTAAATGTAATTTAGAAAACGGCCGAAGTTCCGCCGAGATGGTATTTTCCCGTCAATTTTTAAATGGTATGTCGGAATGCAGCAAACGATATGGCGTTGGAAAGCTTGAACAAAAGCGAAACTTTCATGGATAGAATGTTTCTCCTAATTCTTTACAGTTTTATGTCAATTTTGAATATGGCCGAAATCGTTTTTTGGCTGTAATTTTCGCAAATTTCATCGGAATGGGGCAAATAATATACCGTTGGAAAGCTATTGAAAATGCGAAACTTTTTCATATAGAAAGTTTTCTCTAATTCACAGCCGTTTTTATGTAATTTTGAAAACGGCGAGATCATGCGTTCTGCCTTCATCGCGATACACAGTCTTCGAAACTGCACTATGTGAAGAAGTTGGACTTCTCGTATATCTTAGCTTGAACTTCACTCTGTTTTTCACGTGCTGTTTTTTGCCCGTAACTTCCCAACCACTTGTCAGAATTGAGCGAATGATATGTCGATGGAAAGCTGTTGAAAACGCGCAACTTCCATGTGTTGATCATTTTTTCATATTCGCGAAGGTTCAAGATATTTTTTTGAATACACAAAAACTTGTTTTTAACGGTATACATGAAACTTTTAAACCGTTCATCGGAATGAATCATATAATATATCGTTGGAAAGCTTATGAATAGGAGCAACTTTTTCATGTAGATAGTTGTCACAAATTCGTTGCCGCTTGCGAGCAGTTTTAAAAATGGCAAAAACAACATTGTTTTTGCCATTTTTTATCATGTAAATGAATGACGGACTTCTCTCACTAGTAATTTTGAACCATGCAGGGAGAAGCACGTGAACTTCTTGCAACAACACTTTTAGGCTTTTAGTTTTGTTCCTTTTATTCTCTTCTGAAACGCATTCCGTATAGTAGTTGAACTGCTCGCTGTTTTCACGTTGAACTTCGGTCTCGTATTTTTGTTCATAGTTCCTCACCCGTTCCCGGAGTTCCATAAATGATAAACCATTAGAAACATATTGAAAAGACTCAACTTTTTTCTAATATGGTTAAACTTTTGCTTCGAACAACATAGACCAATTTGTTTTAACCGTATTTCGGAATAGAGCATACGATATACCCTTTGGAATAGAGCATTACGATATACCGTTTGGAAAGTTTTTGAATACATGGTGAACCTCTCTCGCACGAATTTCTGAACTTTCCCGGGCCGAGCACTTGAACTTCTAGCAACAATTTTTTTACCTTTTTATTGTATTTTCTCATATGAAACACACACCATGCAGTACGTGAACTTCCGGTTGTTATCACTTTGAAGTTCTCTCTAGTTTGAGAGAATTATTTTAAAACACCAAAAAAACATATTTTTATGTGTTTTGGACATCTAAATACACGGTGAACCTCTCTCACAAGAATTTTTGAACTTTCTCGGGCCGAGCACTTGAACTTCTAGCAACAATTTTTTTAGACTTTGCCTTCTTCTTCCTTTTTTCTGACACGAAATACACACCATGCAGTATGTGAATTTCCGGCTGTTATCAACTTGAACTTCTCTGTGTTTCGCTTTAGTAACGGAAAAAATTGAGTTTTTTATAGAGATCGAACCGCTCTAACTTTTTTATTTGAACTTCTTTGTTTATTTTAGAAATATGAAAATTGGAGTTTTGTTAGAAACATCGAACTTCTATGTTATTTTGAATTGAACTTATAGGTTTTATTCTTTAGTAACCGAAAAAAATTCGAGTTTTTAAATAAATATCAAACTGCTCCACTTTTTTAAATTGAACTTCTTGGTTTTATTCTTCGGAAATGAGAAAACACTGAGTTTTTTTATATACATTGAACTACTCCATTTTTTTAAATTGAACTTCTTGGTTTAATCTTTAGTATCGGGGAATATCTGAGTTTTTTATAAACATCAAACGGCTTCATTTTTTCTTTTTGTTTATGAGTTGTCTTTTAAAAATGTCCAAAATGACGTTGGATTTTTGTTTTGTTTTTCGAACTTGTAAATCCTATGTTTTAATAAACTTCGAACTTCTGTGTTATTTTAATTTGAACTTCACATTTTTTATTTTTGACTAAAGAATTGTTTTCTATTTTTAAATAACATCGACTTTGACAGTTTTTTCAATTTGAATTTCATGGTTGATTCTTTAATAACGATGTATATCTGAGTTTAAATAACGGTAAAATCATAGTTTTTAATAAATAACGAACCGCTTCGTTGTTTCAGTTTGAACTTCTAGTTTTTTAAAAACGGGTAAAATATTTTTAAACTTTTTTTATTAGTTCCTTTATTTTATTCTTTACTAACAAGGAAAAATCTGAGTTTTTTATATACTTCAAACTTCTCTGGTATTTTAATTTGAACTTCTTAGTCTTATTCTTTAAAAAAATATGATTTTAAATAAGCATTAAATATTTAAAAAAAAATTGAACTTCATCCTTTTACTTTTCCTAGAAACAGAAAGAATTTAAGTTTTCCGTATACATCTAACAATTGCTATATTTTAATTCGAACTTCTTCATTTTATTCTTTAGAAATAAGGAAAATCTGAGTTTTTTTATAAACATCGAACTTCTGTATTTTTATAAATCGAACTGCTCTATTTTTGTAATTTGGACTTCTTGGTTCATTTCTTTTAGTAATGGAAAAATCCTTGTTTTGTAATAAATATTTAACCGGTCTATTATTTAAATTTGAACTTCGATATTTTTATTTAGAAACAATGAAAATCCTTTTTTATGAATTTTGAACTGCTCTATTTTTAAAAAATGAACCTCCTTTTTTGTTTTAGAAATGGTGAAATATCCGCTGCAAAGTGCTTTGTGTTTTTTTTGAACTGCTGTATTATTTCTATTTGAACTTCTTATGATCTCCCAATTTTGTAAATTTCTCAATCCACCATTTTTATAATAAACATCGAACTTCTAGATTTTTTTAAAATTTAGAAACGATGAGAGTCCTTTGTTATGATTTTTGAACTTCATTATTTTTAAAATTTGAACTTCTTATTTTTTTTAGAAATGGTGAAATAACCAATTCAAAGTGCTTTGCTATTTTTTGAACTTCTGTGTTACTTTTGTTTGAACTTCTTATGACCTTCCCGTCAGCAGATTTGAATTTTCTAATTTTTATACATCAAACTACTATGTTATTTTATTTTGAACTTCTTGTTTCCATTGTTTGTTAACGTGGAAAGTTTGTGTTTTCTATAATCATCGAACTGCTCCATCTTTTCAATTTGGACTTCTTGGTTTAATTTCTTAGTAGCAGAAAAAATCTTAGTTTTGTAATAAACATCGAACAACTCCTCTATTTTAATTTAAACTTCTAGGTTTTTTTATAAATTGGAAAATCCATTAAAATCCATGGGAATTGTTTTGAACATTTTTGTATTCTCATTTTCTTTGACCTCTCCGTTTTATTAATTTTGAAACTTCAGAGTGAAGATTTTTTTTGGATAAGGAGCGACTTTCTTCTTCGTTTAATCACACAATACTGCTCCTTTTTAAAAGTTGAACTTCCAGATTTTCCTCGGTGAAATGGCTTCCTTCTTATTTTGTAGACATAGGAATTCGATGCCCTCTGCTACAAGTTTTCCTCTCTCCTGTACTAGCACTACAATGTAGTGAAGTAATTCCATCACAGAGCATCATTTGGTATATAGGATCCCGTGTCGTGTCACGGCAACAATCAGGGAAGGGGAGGTGAGCAAGGTGGATGCCTCGGAACTATAGGGGGGATGTTTATGAGCAGTTTTAAAAATGACAAACATGATGTTTTCCTTTAGTAACAGGACAAATCTGAGTTTTTTATAGACATCGAACTTCTCTACTTTTTCAAGTTGAACTTCTTTGTTTTTACTCTTTTAGTGTGTTTTGTATTAGATATCGAACTGCTCCGCTATTTTAAATTGAACTTTGGTTTTATTCGTTAGTAACGAGGAAAATTTTAGTTTTTTATATACATTGAACTACTCCATCTTTAAAATTTGAACTTCTTGGTTTTATTCTTTAGTATCGAGGAAAATTCCTGGCAATGTTTTTTTTACCGGTTCTCTATTTTTTAAACTTTCTTTACTATTTGACTGTTTGAACTTCTAAAATTCTATTCAATGAACTCACCTTTTACCGTTGAATCCCCACATCTTTTTCTTCTTTCGTATATGTTTTATTCTTGCTGATCAAACCAGCTCTTGTCACAGGGTCCGTTCTTACATCACAGTAGCACTTATACTTGCGACAGTTTGCGGAAGCTGGTAGCTGGACCTTCGAAGAGGACGAGCGCCTGCACGACGGCCACCTAGGGGAGAGAACAGATGGGGCAGGGAACGTGAGGGAGGACGCAGTCGTGGAGGCGTTGTGCTCAAGGACGGAGGAGCTCGCCGGAGACAGCACCACATCCACGCGCGTGAAATTGTTTGCCGGTTGAGCGTGAGATGCATCCTGGAGTCGTCCTGCTGCTGTTGCACGAAGTGGACTACAGCGACCCACTTTTTTTGTTGATACATGCGTGAGGAGGAGGTGAGCAGCAGGACAGGCCGAGGCATCGGACGTGAGGCGGAGTAGCGGCGTGGATCCTCTGGTGTCGCGACGCATCTGGCGGTGGATGGCTGTGGTGAGGGGTGGTTGCCGCAGCGCCGGCTGTAGGTGGTGGACCTTGGCAGCGGCGCTTTGCCGGATTCGGGGACGAGCAGGGCTTCCGGCCGATGTAGTCGACGACAACAGCACCGCCGAGTGTCGGAACCGTCCTGGGGAATGGAGTTCGCGTCGCGCAAGGGGTTGGGGACGACCACATCGGCGGGATCCGGGAGCTCGTCGTCCGGGTCGGTGGCGTAACGCCGTAGAGATGGGGGAGAAGGACTTTGCAGAGAGACCGCGAGGCATGGCCAGGGCGGTGCTCGTTGCCGTGCAGCATCGCCAGTAGGAGGCGCGGGCCGCCTGCGCGCAGTCCGGGGAAGCGCCGGCCGCCGGGAGGTGGATCGGCTGGGCGCGATGTGATGCGTGGTGGCGGGGACGGGATGCGACATCTCCAGTAGAGGAGATTGGGGGCGGGGCCGGGTGGCGGTGTCTCCAGTAGAGGAGGTTGGGGGCGGGGCCGTGTGACGCCCCCGACTCGACCGTGCACTAAACATACACGCAAATGCACACGATCAAGCCTAGGGACTCACTTGAAGATATCACAACACAACTCTAAACACAAACAAAAAGTCATACAAGCTTTATATTACAAGCCAGGGGCCTCGAGGGCTCGAATACATAAGCTCGCGATCAAGCGTTAGCGGAAGCAACAATATTATCTGAGTACAGACATAAAAGGGGAACAAGTTTGCCTTAAGAAGGCTAGCATAACAACGACACTGATCGAAAAGGCGCAGGCCTCCTGCCTGGGAGCCTCCGAATCTACTCCTGGTCGTCAATCTCCACGTAGTAGTAGGATCCTCCAGAGGGGTAGTAGTAGTCGTCGACGGTAACAGCTGACTCCTGGGATCCACCATCTGGTCGCAGCAATCGGGTATGGGGGAAAAAGAGTAGCAAAGCAACCGTGAGTACTCATCCAAAGTACTCGCAAGACTGACATCAGATCTAATCTAATTATGCAACATTATCAAAGGGAGGTTGTATATGTGGACTTGACTGCAGAAATGCCAGAATAAGGGGGAAGAGCCTAGCCTATCGAAGACTAGCATCTTCAGCGTCTTGCAGCATTAGAAGAGTGCAGATTAGCATAATATATAAAGTAACAAGCATGTAGTAGCAAAGCCTAGAGATCCCTCGACTCCCTGCGAGGAAGCGATCCCGGAGCTTCCAATTAATTAAAAGTATCCAGTTCAAATAGTAGTAGATCGGGATACAACACTGAGCGTCCTGTTACCGTGGACACGGCTATTCGAATAGATAACTTCCCTGCAGGGGTGCACTACTGTTACCCAACACGCTCGATTAACTCTGGCCGGACACACTTTTATCGGGTCATGCCCGGCCTCGGCTGATCGACACACCGCAGCCCTACCTAGAGCTCAGCAAAGAGGTCCCCGCCGGTCTACATCCTAAGTGCTCAGGGGTCTTGGGCCCATCGCCCTTTGCACTCCGGGTCGTTGTGTGTAGGGTGGGTCCAGGCACCACCTCTGTCCTGGATGGCGCCGGCCCGACCTGGCCACAATGCTGAACTGGACGTCTGACAGAGCTTTCGGCTGATACATACAGTGTAGAGGGCCCCATAAACCATTATCCCGCGTGGTGGTAGTGCGTATAGGGCCAACGACCCACTCAGATCAATACCCAAATCCGTTAGCGAATTATTAGGAGCTCGCGGTGACGATCAGTACTCCTGTCGTCCCGTCTCGAGGAAGTGCAACAAGGGCCAGGCCCATCCCTCTCTAGGGCGGTCTCTGCCTGCCCGGCCGCGCCTCGTAATTATCTCGCGGGTAACATCCTGGTCAACCCGACTTCACATCTCTCGCTGGTACCCCTCGGGGTCGACCCGACTTTAACACGGGTCTGAGATAAACGCCCAAGTAACAGTGTGGCCATGACATCAAGGGGGAAATCCGAGGAATCACCCTCGATGGATTCCTACTCGATGTATCCGTTAGGGAGAACCAGGAGGAATCACCCTCGATGGTTCCCACTTGAGGGGTTGCACGACAGAGTCATCATCGGGAAGGGGAGAGCGAGGAATCACCCTCTGCCATCACCACCGATGTGCTATACTACAGAGATATCATCAGGAGTGCAGTTCGAGGTATCACCCTCGGCACTCGATAGTACCCCTGTAGAGTCGTACAACTAAGGGGGTGTGCGGTGATGTGACGGTATCTGCACATCGATCACACTGATCAATTCTTCTGGTAGCAAAGCAGGGCAACACGGACAAGAGTGTAGGGTCACTGATGGATCACTAACCAACATATACTAAGCAGTTTAGGATGACAGGTAAAGTAACAACATCAGGTTACAAAGACAGGCTATGCATCAGAATAGGAGCAAGCAATTACAATAGCAAAATCTAATGCAAGCATGAGGGAGAAAGAATAGGCGATATAGGAATGATCAAGGGGGTTTTGCTTGCCTGGAAGCTCTGCTGAAAAGGAAGTAGGGTCGTCGGTGACGTAGTCGATCACAGGGGCAGCGTTAGTCTCGGAGTCTACCGGAGAGAAAAGGGGGAAGAAACAATAAATACACGGCAACAAATGCAATCACAGATACATGGCATGGTAGCACGTTACTCGAGGGATGCTCTAATACAGTATTACGCAAGTTAGTCGGAGCGGGAAACATCTGGAGGTGTTTTACCCGCTCCGGGGATTTATCGGACAGATGAATCGGAGAGGAAAGTTCCATGTTCATCATGTTAGAGAGGTGTGGCAGGTATGTGGGTGGCATATTCGGATTCTTCATATTTTCTGATCATTTTTCATATATAAATTATTTTCATCCGAGTTACGGTTTATTTTCTATTAATTTCCAAAGTTTTATTGATTTTTATATAATTTATGGAATTCTTTTAATTCAAAAATAAAACAGTAAATAATTTTGTCACCTAGTGTTACTCTAGCCTGTGAGTATGACAGCGGGGCCAGGGGGTCCTGTCAGCAATAGTTGACCAGTCAATGTTGACTGGTCAATAGGGTCAATGGACCCACATGTAAGTGTCATAGGGGTAGATTATTTAGTCTAAATTAATTTAAACTAGAGGGGGCCACATGTCATTGTTTAGAGTTAAATAGACTTTAATTAAATTAAAGTAATTAGTAGTGGGGGGCCACATGTCATTTGCTATTTAGACTAATTAGCACTAAATTAGTTCCTAACTAAACTAGTCCTAATTAATCCTAGCCTAATTAAACCAGGGGCCGGCCACCACTCACACACACTCACGCACACACACAGAGCACACACCTCACACGGACACACACACACACAGGTGCTAGCCATGGCTAGCACCTCCAGTAGCAGCGGCAGCAGCACAGGTAGAGCACCAGTTAGGAGCAGCAGTAGCTTGCGGGCAGCAGCAGCTAGCGCTAGCAGCTAGGCAGCAGAAACATCAGCGGCAGCAGCTACTAGCGGGAGCAGAGCAACGCAGCAGCTCGGCCAGCAGCAGCAGCGCTAAGCAGTAGCGGCGGCAGCAGCATGCAGCGGCGGCGGCAGCAGCCGCCAGCAGCAGCAGCCGCAGCTCTAAGCAGCAGCGCAGAGTAGCAGCAGTAGGTAGCAGCAGAGCATCAGCATCAGCGGCCAGGAGCAGCGACAGCGCGAGCACGCACAGGAGCTCGAGCTCCGGCCATGGTGGCCACGAACAAGCACGGGACGGCCGCAAACGGAACGGATCGAGCCGGGAAAGAGGGGGAATCGGATGAGAAGCTCACTGCGAGCTCGATGGCGAGGTCGAGGAGGCCGGGGACGGCCGGGATGCGACGAACTTGGCGACGAACGGCGGCGACCATGGCGGGAAAGTGAGTCGATGGCGACGGTTCGGCGTAGTCCTCGCTCGTGGTGTTCCGCAAGGAAGGAGAGGACGACAAGGCACAGCTCGTGGGCAACGAGGGGCGGCGTGGGGCAGCCAGTGGCCGCGGGATCGACGGCATCGCGGTGACGTGTTCGTTCGGGCTCGAACCAACTCGAGGCAGAGAGGGGGAATGAGGGGATTAGAGGCTAGGGTTCCACGGGCGCCGGGACGAGGCCCTAATCCATCCACAGGGCCGGGGGATGCCCGACGCGTGCCCTGGGCGCGGCCATGGCGAGTGGATGGACGACACGCCTCTGCTCTGTGAACAGAGGTAGAAAGAGAGGGATTAGGTGGGCTGGGCCTCACTATGGTCGCATATGGGCCAAGTGCACAGTGGCGTTTTCCCTCCTTTCCTTTCCTTTTTTCTGTTTCTTATATTCTCTGCTGTTTTGCATTTAGTTTTTATACCGAATAAATTTTGTAGAAATTGAAACTTCGCACATAAATACAAGGTAACAATCCAGGGGTGCACAAAAGTTTTCAGTCCATATAGAATTATTTAAATATTTTTATAAATTGAATTAGTCAATTAATTTGCTGCTGGTCCACATTAAAAAATGTTGTGGTGAATTTAAAATTTCAATTGATGTTGGTTTCACTTGGACAATTACCAGGGGATTATTTAGAATATTGTAAACATTTTTTTTACTGTTTGAAGAAATAATAATTTGACTTGCATTTTGAATTTTAAATTGAAGTTGAATTATTTCCTAATGCAATTTAATGAAAAGGATCATGATGACATGGCACATTATTTAGCTTAATGACAAGGTCAAGATCTGGGGATGTTACAGGCCGGGCGGCGGCATCTCCGGTTGAGGACGGGCAGCCGGCGGTTGGGGGAGGGGCGGCGATGGGAGCGGGGGATCAGGGGAAAGTGGAGGGTCGTTCGGGGATTGGGGGTGGTTTTCTTTTTTCTTTTTTTCTGCCGGTTCGGGCCTTCGGGGATTTCGGGAACATCTGATAGGCGCTATATAGGGCGCACCGTGATCCGAATAACTATTCTGATCCTGGGATCAGAATAGTGCTACTATATATATACATACATACATACATACATATATATATATATATATATATATATATATATATATATATATATATATATATATATATATATATATATATATATAAGAACAATTATTTTTATGCATCTCTTTTGATTGTGTAAAACTCGATGATTTTTCAGTCCAAACCATCATAGTTATATAGTGACTTGTCAATCAATTTCAAAGCATCATCTGAAGCCATCAGTTTTTATCTCTGATCCACAAAAGTGAACTTATAAACACATATTAAATAAAAATATATGATTATATAAATATATATTCATTGGTCAACTGCTAGATGCAAGCATGTGTCCGTTTTTATTCGGAGTGGGTGGCATCGTGTTTTTAGTAGAGTGAGTTGCATCCCAATTTTAATAAACTGCACCTGTAAATCACTTGTTGGTAATTATTCTATAGAAATAACTTGTTAGGGTATGTGATTTTTTTTCATTATATAAAAAGGTATGTGACATTTCTGTCATAGAAAACAACTATTTTTTCCTAAAGAAAACATCAATTCTCTTTCACACACACACACACACACACACACACACACACACACACACACACACACACACACACACACACCGAACGGCACAACACTCACACTCACATATCATTCACGGGCTTGCTCTCCCCGCTACGGCGTCTCCGCCGCCATCTCTCCCCGCCATGGCTTCTCACTGTCGCATCCCCTCGACACACGACATTCAGCCCGCACCTTCCTCTCACCGTCGTCTCCCCTCCACTCTACGGCGTCACCCGCCCCCTCCTCTCCCCTCCAAAGCATCCGAGGACAATTACTGGTGCCAAGGAATGCATACCGTCATCGCGAACTGCTTGAAGGCCTAGATGCGGAGAAACATTGACTCCTTCAAGCAGAGGTAGCTGGGAGCATACGTAGGGCCGACGATTATATCGATGCATATGTGCT
Source organism: Elymus sibiricus (assembly GCA_039707655.1). NCBI lineage: Eukaryota > Viridiplantae > Streptophyta > Magnoliopsida > Poales > Poaceae > Elymus > Elymus sibiricus. The sequence continues at coordinate 258,931,758 of CM077668.1, read as the reverse complement.
TGCATTGTTGTGTTTCTTTAGGAAAAACATTTTTTTGTTTTTAATATAACATGTCTTGTTGCAACGGGGGCAAAAATATGCTAGCGGGTGAACACTATTTATGTTTAACATATAAGCCACGTTATGATTTTTTATGCTAGATGACTTTTCTTCTTCCGCCATACAAAACCACTCCTCACTCTCTCTCCCTCCCTCTCCCCCTTTCCCTCTCTCCCTCTCCCTCTCTCTCTGCATCGACACTTACAACAAAATTTTAGTATGCCATTGACATGCTACGATAGTTCTTCAACTCATTCATACTAATTTCATTAATCCACTCTGATCCGTTGCATGTGAAGGGTGTATCACTATGTGATGCTAGCGAAGTTATTTCGGGGTGCTAATTTATCCCTACTAAAATTCCAACAAGTTGGCACATTCACCAATATTATATTAGTACAAATCCTTACACACCATGATGCCGCGAAGCGCTCAATTTTTATTGTGGAATGTTAAGAATTCCCATAAATATATGATGTAAGGCACCCATATATTTTTATATCAAGATAAAAAATAATTTATAAAAGTTGCATGTCAATTTTTGTACCAAGATAGGAACGATATTTTAGAACTGATATTCATATGTGGTGGGTGTGCTAGCCTGTTCTACATGGTGAAAATCTTAAGAAAAACTATTAAATCTCAAGGAAATCATATGATAATGCACCATCATTGTTTGATACACATACATGCATTAGTGAACAAATACACAAGATATAAAGCAAATTAATATATGACATACTAAAAGCTCCCCAAGTCAAAAATACGTGCTCTAAAAACAGCCCCAAGCAGTCATGCTTCACGATTAATTCGGCTACATGTACCACTGTGGGCATCATCACCACCTCAATTGTGCACCAGCTCCAACTTTATCAGAAAGCACAACCTTCATCTATATTGTCCGCCGAAGGTAGATCTATAGGGCACAACCTTGACTTAAACATCATTTCACTATAATTGTGAAGACAATGTGAGATCTGGTCATAGTCTAAAATACGTGCACATGAACTATCAAAGGCCATGCTATAAAAATATTAGCATTGGTATATTGCTCGTGAGCGGTCACAAACCGAATGGTTGCAAAAATATACAGATCAATATGTGTCTGGATTGGAAAAACATTCTTGAAATGGTGATAAATTGAATAAGTTAAAAGAGAAAAGATTATTACCTAATATATTTTGCAATGGAGATTTCTTAGAATTACATAAAGCCATCAATTTATACAAAAATACATGGGATCAATGATGCTGTGACTGGGGCAAATACAAAAACTATTCATGAGAAAGTTGCATCACTGGTTGTGCAGTTGTGCCCAGTGTGATTTTTTAACAAAAAAAGTTTCATAATTAAGCACGTGAAGCAACTCTTCTTTACATCTTTCATACCATTCAAAGGGGAACCATACCGATCATCAAAGGATCAATAAGTTGGCACCAAAACAGAATTAATATTGACCCAGACAATAAAACATATTTGAATTAATGGAAGATGAAAGAGAAGAGAAAAAAAATACCAAAATATAAATCGAAGGAAATGGAAAATTTCACCTTGCGTTTGCGGAAAATATAATTAGGCCTTCACTATCTTGTAATCTCGAAGTTTCTTCATCATGCCTACAACCTTATGATATGAAACCAAGCTACTACTGACCAAGAAATGTCCACCATTACATTTGTAGCTATCAAATTTTGCAGCATCATATATACTGGACAATCTGATCATGTTGATGGCTGCGATCGAGTTTTTAAAGAACTCTACACCATCATAATCTTCTTTAACACGCAAAAGAACACAAGGGTCTTCTGCAGGAGCATTGAAATAGCCACCGTAAGAGTAATTCATCCTGCAGATCATTATATGCAATGGGCGTGCAATATAACATCGAAGAATTTAACAAGTGTTTTTCACTTGCCTGAATGATGTGATGTTCCTTGCATAGCCTTGGTCTTGTTCTTCTCAGAGCAGACAATACAACTTTCTTTAGTCTGAATGTCAGATCATGATAGTTGAATCAGAAACAGATCAGCACATCCTTGTTTTAACACTGCCATTCACTATGAGAGCCAGAACCAGATCAGTGCACCAGTGTCTTGCGTTTTCCCACTGTCGTATAATCGCTGCAACATGATGAAGATGAGTATTTTGAATTTCAGTATTTGACTAATTTATCTATAAATAAACAAGAACTGAAAAGTCAATGTGAGTTCTCTGAAACAAACTACACAAAATAGACACAATACTGATATATTCCCTGGCGGGCGAATCCACTGCGCATTCGAATGAAAAACATACGTTCCATGGTATGGTGAAAGCAAGAATGAGTGTTAACCACATGGCTGCAGAACTTGAGATTCCGTGGGTTGACGCCCATGATCGACAACCCGGTGAAGACCAGCTCCAGCTTCCACGACAAGAGAGAGAACTTCATGACCATGGTCCACCTCATGGTAAACTGGTAATCTCATAGGGCCCTGTCTAAATCAAATTCATAGAGATTGTCAAGAATTTGCATTGCACGCGCACATTCACGCTGCAAGTTGTGAGCATCGATCGAGGCAGAAGAGAAGCTGACCTGCTTGACATCGATGACCTTGAGGAGGCGGATGTTGGCTAGGTAGCCGTCGATATAGTCGTAGAGGGTGATGGGGTCACGGACGCGGTCGTCATACGCGGAGCAGTCGATGCCCACGTCATCGAACATGTGTTCTAGGCTTCTAGCTAACGTATGCAAAAAAAACTAATGTATACACAGTTACACTTACACATGACACTTCAGGGTGTGCAAAACCGAACCGAAAACCAAAAACCAAACCAAAAAAACCAAACCGAACGAAATTTTGGTTTTTATGGTTTTCGGTTTCAGTTACGGTTTCCATATCTCAAAACCGTATGCCATTCGGTTTTTTCGGTTAAAAACCGAAAACCATTGGGTTGAAACCGAAAACCGAAATGATGTGAAGTGCACGCTCGCTAAAATTAATTTGCATGGACTTGGAGTCAAACTCCTGACCTCGGACCAGAAGGCCCAGTGCGCTGAAGGCTACTAGCCAACCAAGCCAACTGAGTTGCTGATTTATACTTGGAAGGAAACAAATTATATACTTAATATGCATATACCATTGTACAAATTCCGCATAAAGTCACCCATCCAGGAGGTATAATAAAACTTGTAAAGCATAAATAAGACGGCAAAAGCACTTCGTCATCATTGGATAACTAAGTTCGTTACATGGGGCTGTTGCCTATCACTCTCACATATGTACTTCATCAAGTTATTTCCTACTCTAAACTTTCAAGGAAGTTGCACGTAGGAAAAAAATGTACAACAATGAAACATACTTCAATCTTTGATTATCCATGAACTAAAAATTGAAATATGTGACAAAAAGTTATGTGTTCTTAAAAAAATCGCGTCAACTTTGGTTAATATGGTTATTACCGAAACCGAACCGAATTCAAATGGTTATTACCGAAACCGAACCGTATTTTTATACGAAACCGTATAAACCAAAGTATAAAAACCGTATTAACCAAAAACCGTATAAACCGAACCGATTCAAACCGAAAAAACCGAACGCACACCCTGACATGACAGCAATGAAACAAAATTCGTCAGACATGCACTTCTTGATAGCCAGGTTCATGGAGCAACTCACTACATGCACATCCTCCGAGCTCTCGATCTCCCCTTGATCCTCAAGGCGTGGTTGCACCGAAGGAGCAACACAACGTGATGCTACCGAAGATCCTCCACCACCTGATGTGCAAACCGACATCGTACCACGCCATGGTCGACATTGCGCGTCGGCTGGACGCGCCCCTTATGCACCTCAGGCTCGGCAAGGACCGGCCCGGTCATCGTCAACAGACGCCGCCCGCGAGTTTATGAAGATGCACGACGTCAAATTCACGATGCGGCCCTGGAGCCCCACCATCCGCATCCTGATGGCCGATGGATCAGCATCCCGGACCTGTAGCCGCTCGGCGCGTCCAGTCGGCCCACCAGTTCAGAGAGGAGGAGGTCGGCCACCTCGTCGGATGGGACGCGAGGATCTCGCGAGGGGCGGCGAAGACGTCGTACTGCACATGAGGTAGCTCCCTCCTCCATCTCTCTTCCCCTCGTGGAGGGCCCCGGGCTAGATGCTCTGCTCCTACACCAGCGTGGATCAGGATGAGCCATGTCGGAGGGCAAGGCCTGGTCCGGCATCCGAGCGTAGCGGCCGAGTGGCACAGAAGAGGCAGGTCTAGATCGGCACCGTGCCCGCTAGACGGCGTCTTCCGCCCTCGATTGAGATCGCAAGGTCGTGCCGTGTCCTTCTCCTATCCCAGCCTGTTTCCATCGAGGCACAGAACATGGGTTCTTCCTATTAAATTTTTAATTTTGACACGCAAACATTAGGGAGTTTCGGATGGAAAAGAATCAGGTGCATGCACGGCACCTAATCAAGGAGATCGCAGGGCTGTGCATTGCATACAAGAAGGAAGAAGGAAATAAATCGAGTAATTTTGATGTCAAAAAAGAAGAAGGAAAGAAATCACTTGCCAATTGATGCGTGACATGGAGACCCGAGCGTGTGAGGTAAAAAAAAAATTCGGACGGACGACAGTAGCTAGAAAAAATTTGTGGGATCGAGGGGATCGGTGGGAGGGGGCATCGATGGGGGAGTACTGAAGAAACGACTTACGGACTCCCCTTTAGGATTAGAGAATCGCTGTTGTTTTGGTAGGTAGTGATTTGATTTAAACAAGTTAATGGATGACGTTGTTTTGGGAAAGTACCAATTTAACTGAATTAGTGCACGCGTCAAATGGACTGGTCAAAATTGGTTGCGGTCGAGCGAAATGTTGTCTATAAGATGCTCGCGGGCGTAATATAGGTTTGCGGAAGAGTTGGTGGGATGTGAGGCGAGACTATCAAGTGAGACATTAGGAGTAGAGATAATGAAATGCACGATGAAAAATGAGCGTCTGCAGAATGACTTTAAGCGCATAAGATCAGATATCACAGTCGTGCAGAAATGAAAAAATGACAAATGTAGCAGACGTCCATCAGGACTTAAGTTTACAACCCAAATAACCAAATGTTTGCAAACCAACCTGTGGTTGGATGGTTAGAGGGACTGTGGTATCCCCAACCCACCAGGGTTCAAATCCTGGTGCTTGCATTTATTCCTGAATTTATTTCAGGAACTCCGGCGATGCGCATTCAGTGGGAGGAGACGTTCCCGTCGATGACGAGGTGCCTACGGTGACTTCGTAAATTTCAAGATGATATGCCGGCTCAGTCTCTCGGAGGTGCTCATAGGGGTAGGGTGTGCGTGTGTGCGTTCATATGGGTGAGTGTATGCGCGTGTATATGAGCGCTTGCGTCTGTACTGTGTTCAAAAAAAAATAACCAAATGTTCCAGAACGAGAGTTGCAAACTTAACAAAATATATCAAGCCCGACCCAAAATGCCCGCTTGAAGACTATCAACTCATATGCTTCTCCCCCTTTTGTCATCGAATGACCAAAAAGGTGTGAAGACATAGGGTGTCTAAACGTCCCGAGGAGGGGACGAAGATGTTGGGGCAGCCGGGTCGATGTTGGAGTTTGGCGGTGCAGACGGGCCTGATGCAGCATCATGATGCAGTGAAGTCATCGCAGGAGAAGTGGCATCATCTTCTTCATCAACCACCCTGGCATGAACTGTGGGCGCTGAAGAAGACTAGTCTGAGCCCTCAAGTGAAGGCGTAGCACGCCACTTCTCAGTGGCCGGGGGCTTGGAGTCAAATTGAAGCCTTCCTTGAAGCCATCAGCAGCAAGGTCGTCTTCAGAGCAGAGAAGTGTAAGGCTCTTCCAAGCACGGTGACTGGCTTCATGAGCGACAAAAGCATTCTTCGTGGAGAGATTGCGCACTCTATTGAGATCAGATATGATGCTCTTCATTTGCCTCTTGAGCCAGTCATGATGCTTATCTTGCTTCTGATGAAGAGAAACAATAAGCTCCCTGTCTGTCATCACCTTGACCCGCTTCTGAGGCCTTTGAGGAATTGTGCTGGTAGTGGCTTCAGTGTCGGCTTGACGTGGTTGCCGAAACTGACCAGCAAGGTCTGAAGTAGGGGCCACATTGAGAAGATGAATAGCTTCAATATAAGTGTCGGTGTACTAAGACATGGGTGCCCACGTACCCAGACTTGTGCACAGGCAGTTGTAGCCTCCCTTCCGGCAAGGGCCTGGTAGAGGATAATTACAGCTTAAGACTCAACACCAAGACCGTGAAGAAGACCTCAAGGCAGGTCATCGAGAAGTACTATTCTAAGTACTGAAGATCGACGCTGTTCTTGCCGGGAAGCTTCACCCCGGCAAGGTGAAGACTAAGGCTACGGTTGCCGGCAAGCTCCCTTCCCGGCAAGCTCCGTGCCAGCAGGTTTGTTTCTGTCCCGTTACCGCTCCACCTCACCATCGACCAGATAGCCTCGTGGGCTAGGTGTCAAGCGGGCAGGCAGTCAACATGGCCAGCCAAGGCACGTGTCAGCACGCCACACCAAGATTAACTTTAATGACACCCGTCCCTGGGACGTGTCGAGATTACAAGAGGGCGCCGGGACCGGTGGTGCAGTTCTTTTGCCCAAGGCCTCGCCTCCCCGACGTAGCACCTTACGGTGCATTAAATGCATTTGTCTTACCCCGTTGGAAGATAAACGTGATGATGGTGCAAGTCACTGTTCACACTCTGTAATGACCGTATTAGCCATTGTGGTGACCCCTTGGCCTATAAAAGGAGGCCCACGGCTACAGGTAGAACGGTCGACACCCAGTTCAATTACACACAGTAGCTGCATTTTCCCGAGCACCTTGCCGGAAAACTGCGCTCCCTGTAACCAGAGTTCATATTCGATCAACCACAGAGCAGGAGTAGGGTTTTACGCTCATAGCGGCCCGAACCTGGATAAATCCCCCGTGTGTTCTTGCACTTACTGAAAACCTGCTCTTTGTCCCATGCACGTCCCCTGAGCCGAATCGCAAAGGGACCCATTCGGTCCCATAGATAGTCGTTTCCCACGACATCTTTGGCTTGCCAGGCAGGGGCTGTGTGTGTCACAAATCAGTTCTTTGGTAGTGTGAGTACCAACTTCATCATCTTCGTCGATGGCACAGAAGAAGAAGAGTGGAGCCACGAAGGCTCCTACCGCGTCCAAGACACCTTCCCAGGCGGCCGCAGGCGGCGCAGTCGGCGCGGGCGCTACGTCTGGGACGGGCGGCGCAGGAGGCACAAGTGGTGTGGGTGCCCAGCACCCCCGCCATGATGCTGAGCCTAGCCACATGACCGGCAACGTCGCAGCCGGTCAACTTCCAAGACATTCTGGTGAGCGCAGTCATCATAGTAACATAGTTCATACTGCTGCCACCCAGAACCCAGCCGCCGCAACGTATCAGAACGTAGCGGCGACGTCCAACAACGGCGCGGGGAGGCGTACGCCGCGACCATCGCAAGATGGGCACGACACGCTCCCCCACATTGCTGGCGGTTCCAGACGACCGCAAGACGGGATTCCCGTGCAGCAACTTCCGATTGCTCACGGAGCGCCGCCGCCACCACCACGTCCGCTTGTTGGCGAGCATGAGCCGCGGCGGCACGAACGTAACGAAGCTCCTTCTGGCTCCGCCAGGAGTCGATCGACGCCTCGTTCTGTGCTCCCAGCCATGCCAACCACGACGGTCGAGGCCATGGCGCGGGTTCAGATACTTTTGAACTTCCCGCCAAGCCCAGACAAGATGGACAAATGGCGAGCCACCATTCAGAGCCTCATCAGTTTTGCCGATCCCGACAAGACACAAGACGTGGGGCCCTCGCGACGACCACGCACCATGCCGGAAGGACCCTCCGGCTACCTTGCCGGAGACGCCGCGCAGACGGTGCAGTCGCCTCGCCACCCTCCACCGTCACAGCGGCCAGCCCGCAGGTCAGACAACCATGACGTGCTGTCCATGGCTTCGTCAGATCCGCGGTGCCGCCAAGATCTGTGCCAAGTGCTCCGCGAGCGGTGCGACGAAGACGCCCGCACGAAGATCGAGCGGCGCCGGGAAGCACATCGTCAATCTGACGACCGTGCCAGGCCGGTGGTGAACGTGCTCACTCTGGTAGCCGCTGGGTACTTGCCCTACGATGTGGGGTGCCCAGCGTTTACTCGTGAGCTGCGGCAAGTTCGCTGGCCATCCACCCGAGCCTTCAAGCCAAAGCTGCCCGACAAGTACGATGGCACGCTCAAGCTAGCCGAGTTCCTTGGCATCTACACCATCGCGGTGGAGGCTGCCAGGGGACGGGACGAGAAAGTGCTCGCCAACTACTTCCCGTTGGCGCTTCGGCCCAACGTCAGGTCGTGGTTGATGAACCTGCCTAAGTGTTCCATCTCTTCTTGGGCGGATCTGTGCCATCATTTCGTTGGTGCTTACCAGGGTGGCCACAAGCTCCCGGGTCAGCCCAGCGATTTGCAGGTGATCCCCCAAAGGGATGGAGAGAACCTCCGCAAGTACATACAACGGTTCAGCCGTGTGCACCACAACATCCCCGACATCCACCCCGCAGCTGTTGTTGCCGCGTTCCACACGAATGTGCGCAACCGCAGGATGCGGTCAGAGATGAATGTCGAGCAGGTCAAGACCATCAATGATCTGTACGCCTTGGCGGATAGGTGTGCACGTGCTGAGGAAGGGAGGCGACTCCCCGAGGAAGATGCGGGTGCAGACATCGATTCTGAGGACGACGACGCATCAACCCCACAGAAGAAGAGCAGAAAGCGCAACACAAAGCGCAAGAACAAGACTGTATTGGCCGTCGAGAGCTCCGACGACACCAACGCCACCAAGAAGTCGAAGGCAGACATCCCCGGCAAGGAGGTTGCCGGGAAGCTACGGCAGGCGAGAAAGCCGGCAAGACCGGCGGGCCGTACTACAAGATCCGCCGCACCAAGGGCCACGATCTCCAACAATGCCGGCAAGTAGAGCAACTTGCTGAAAAGCAGAAGCAAGAGTGCGAGAAGCGAGATAAGGAGAAGGCCCAAGATGGTGCTGGTGGGTCCGGCAAGCAAGACCATGGTGGCCGCGGAGGCTGCCGCGGCAAGGCCAAACAGCCAAAAGAGAAGGCTGCTCAGGGCCAGCAAGAAGAGGATGATAGTGATGAGGACGGAAGCAGGTCCGGCAAGGAGTTCCAAAATGCGGTGGATGTCATGTGTGTTGACGAAGGCGCATCTTTGCACTCCTCGCACCGGCAACTAAAGCAGTGGATCTGCGAAATCAACGCAGCGAAACCGGTGATGGAGGCACAGAAGCCACTCAAGTGGTCGCACTCGCCCATCATCTTTGACGCCGAGGACCACCCTGATCGCACCACTGCGGTCGGGTGTTTGCTGTTGTTGGTCTCACCAACAATTCACAACCTCAAGGTGACAACGATGCTGGTTGACGGTGGGGCTGGCTTGAACTTGATCTCTCCAGATGTGATCAAGAGGCTACAGATCCCCGACAAGGATCTCGAGGAAACAGGCAGTTTCCAAGGGATCGGTCCGGGGAGGAACAAGCCGTAGGGCCAAGTCACGTTGCCGGTCATGTTCGACGGCGAGCTCAACTATCGGACGGAGAAGATTACCTTCGACGTCGTCAAGATGCCGCTGCCGTACAATGGGATTCTGGGCCGCCCAGCACTGGCAAAGTTTATGGCCGCGTTGCACTATGCGTACAACGTCATCAAGATGCCGGGGCCGATGGGGGTCTATCGGAAGTCGGGCTCCGGGGACCCAAAGGTTCGAACACTGGGGTGAGCTCGTTCTACCACTTCGTCTCCTACCACGGCTAAGCGACGGCGAAGCTACGGCAAGAGCGCACTAGCGAGGGACGGACCATGGACTCAGCGGTTTACCCAGGTTCGGGCCACCTTGCGGTGTAAGACCCTACTCCTGCTTGGTTGGTATTGCTCTGGTGAGAGAGAGTACAAGGTTGGGGATGATGAGAACAAGAGCCGATCTCCCTCTACAAAGGCAGCACTGCCCCCCTTATACCCGCATCGGTCCTCTTCCCCCTTGAAACTTAGGCGGGAACAGCTGCCACACTTGGCGGGTTTTGAAAGGGGACAGGCGCTCAGGCTATCCTGACTAAAGGCGGTCTTCGCCTGCCAAAGCGTGATCCATGACGCGCCGGTGGGCTCGGTGATGACCTCCGCCCTGCGCGCCCGCCGTCTTGGTCTTCCTTCGCCGATCGGGCAACCTTTGGGGTTGCTTTGGGGAGTAGATAGCTGGCCCTGCTCCCTTAACACAAAAGAGGAGACCATCTTCATCCGCGCCTGCTAGATAGCTGGCCCTGCTCCCGACAGTAGCCCCCGGGCCCGCGGCGCGCATGTTCCTGCCTACTGGGGGGCGAAATGGCACGGGCCCTAACCGCCTGGGGCCAGGCGCGACGCGTGGCGCACGATGTGACTGGGGACGCCTCCACTTCTCCATGACGCCTCGGTAACCGCCCGCGCTGACATAAAACCTGCCGCGGGCGACGCGAGGCCACCATTGCCTTCCTTCGCACATCCCGTCCCTTAGCACTTGCCTTCTTGCGCACAGCTCCTCACGACCCCTTCTCCAAGCTCTGCCTCTTCCCGCTCCTCAATCTGCGCCCCCGCCGCGCAGATAGCACCCGCCGGCAAGAGGGAAAAAGTAGCGGCCCCGTCCCCAAGCGCGCCTGCCCTCGGGGCGGCGCTACAGCGCTCCGTCGTCGTTGGCGGGGAGGGCTTGGACAAGGTGCTCCCGTTTGTGGCCGGCAATCAGAACGAGAACCAGGTGACCCAGATCTGGCTGGGGTCGTGCGCACGGCGCGACCTGGGGGCGACGGCCTACCCCTTCTTCATCCACAGCGTATATGTCGGGTTGGTGCCGCCATTCTCGGACTTTTTCTACGCCATTCTCTCACACTATCAGATTCATGCCCTCCATCTTCAGCCCAACTCCATCCTCCTCCTGGCCATGTTTGCCTTTTACTGTGAGGCCTTTGTGGGTGTGATGCCTTCGGTGACGCTCTTCCGCCACTTCTTCTGCCTGCGGCTGACCGTGGGAGACCAGCGCTCCGGATGCGCGTCGTTCCTTGCCGTTAAGGGAACGGAAAACAGCATCATCAACCTGAGGGGCGCGAAGAAGGTGGAGGGCTATCGGCAGCGCTGGGTTTTCATGGACGCACGCCGGACCAGCCCGCTCCTGATGATCCCGACAGACCCGGCTGAGAAGAACTCCCAGTGGGGGAGTGAGAGGCTCGCTGATCCGAGGATGGAACCCGTTCTGGAGCGGATGGCTGCGCATCAGGCCGTGAAGCTATCGGGAGCGTTGGTCGTCAGGGAGTACCTTCGGCGGTGCATAGCGCCACTCCAGCAGCACTCGCGCCCTGTGTGGGAGTACACCGGCGCGGGCGACGCCATGAGGCTGCACCCTAGCAGCCTGACACAAGAGGTGCTGGACGGGGCCCTGGCGAATCTGCTTAACACCCCTGCCGAGGGCCCGCCTGAGGATGCACTTCCCCTGTTCCGCTACGAGTAGATGGCAGAGCTGGTCAAGAGATGCCTCTCTTTGACCGGTGGGGCCTCATGTCGGAAGGCCACGTCGGGCCTCGCGAGGACCCTCTCGTGGTGGAGCTGGACTCAGGGGGCAGCGGTGGCGAGGAAGACTCAGCGGAAGCCACGGAGGAGGACGCCAACCGGGCGCCACCGCGCACTCGCCGTCAGCTCCTCTGCGATTTTGAGGACGACGACGCTGACAGCGCGCCTCCTACAGCGGAGGGGGCTCCCGGCCGAGAGGCGGCCGAGCCCCCAGCACCTGAGGCCCATCATGAGGCCGAAACCCCCCCAGGGCCCCGAGGCGGGCGACGGCGCGTCCGGGTCTACTGCGACACATCCCGGGGGCCCGAGCGGCAGTGGCGCCGAGGTGATGCCTGACGGTGGCAGCGATGGGCCGCCCCCCGCGGGGGAGAGGAAGAGGAAGTGGCACATCAGCGATGAGTAAGTCCCCTGCCTCCTCCCAGTGCTCCCAGTCCTTGCTCTACGTCCGGGCTTGGGGCTGAGCCACCATTCGCGCAGGAGGTCTGCCGCGGATCAGAAGAAGAAGAAGAAGAAGAAGACGACGAAGGCGAAAGTGACCTCCAGCCCGCAGGGGGCGTCGGCGCCCGCCACGGGTGCCGGGGGGCATGGAGGGGCCACCCGCCATCCCGACGCCGAGGCGGGGCACATGGAAGTCGAGGAGGAGGCGAACGTTCCTCCGGAGTCGCATGCGGGTGCGCCTCGTGAAGCCGGGACGGAGGAGCCTCGGGAGGCAGGCTCAGGAGGCGGGGATGCCCTCCCCCTTGACCCCGCCGCGAGGAAAGGAGCAGCGACGGGGGAGGTCGAAATGCCCACCCCCCCCCCCCCGCCGGGGGCCTCCCTATGCGTGGGGGGAGGAGCCGTGGGGCACGCCGTCGCAGGCATGGAGAGCCCCCATATCGTGTCGCCGCAGCCAAACGCGAGGGGTGGCCTGGCGAACCCACCGCTCCAGGCAAGCGACACCGAGTCCTCCCTTGCCGCGGCGGCGGAGAGTGCCAGAGGGCCCGACCCGGACTGGCCTCTGGCCCTTGTGGGCGGCCACACCCTGCTCCGACCCGAAGCCCTGCGCGACGCCAAGGCCGCGCTTGCTCGGTTCGGGACGGACTTCCAGGACGCGGAGACGCGCCTCGCCGAGGAGCGCCTGAAGCTTGCTGACGGGTGGCGCCGGCTCAACGTCGCCGTCGAAACGGCCCGGCGCCAGAGCGAACGCGCTCGCGCACAGGGCGAGAAGGACGCCGCCGAAGCGGAGGGGGTCCGTGCGAGAGCCCTCCAGGAGGCCGAAGCGGCCGTCGCGCGTCGCGAAGAGGCGGAGGCCCGCCTGAAGGAGTTCCAGGACCAACGCGCCGAGCAGGCGTAGTCGCTCCTCGTGCCGGAAGGCGCTCTCGCCACCCGCGAGACGGAGGTTGCGGCCCGCGAAGCGGGCCTCGAGACTCGTGCGGAGAGCCTCGAGAGGACGGCGACCGAGCTGGCCACGGAGAAGGAGCGCCTGTAGCTGCTGGGGCGCCAGCTGGCCGATGCCCAGGAGGCCCACACAAAGCGTGTCACCGAGGCCAACGCCCAGCTGGAGGCCAAGGAAAAGAATGTTCAGGAGGATGCTGACGCGAAGGTAGCGGAGGCGCGCCTGGCGCTTGCCGAGGAGCATGATAAGACGCTGTCGCAGCAGAGGGGCGCCTTCGAGATGGAACGCGAGCGATTCCGGCAGGAGATCACTGATCTCAAGGCGGCACTCGCCGAGGCGGAGACCCGCCGGGGGGCCGCGCCGCGGACCGGGAATAGGAGCAGCAGCGCGAACGCGCCAAGACGCTTCACTCCCTCGAGCTCCGCGCCCACGACGCCCTGAACTCCATCTGACAGGGAAGGCTTGGAGCCCTCCGCAAGTCCCGTGATGCCGACTACGTCGACTTCTCCACCAAGCTCGTGGAACGGCTTGAGGATGGAGCCAAGGAGGTGGACGACATCTTGGAGGAGGAGTGCCGCGGCCTCTTCTCCCTGGCGGCGACTCGCGTCTTCAGCCACCTCCTTCACACCGATACCAACTTTGATTTTGACAAGGTGATAGCCCCAGTCCCCGAGGAGCTTCGCGATGGGCTCGCAAAGGCGGTAGAAGGCCACGTGGGCGCGCTGCTCGGGAAGTACTCCTGCGGCAGCGGCGAGAGCTCCGGCGGCGACGACGACGACGGCGCGAGTTCTTAGGGTCCTTTTCCCTTCGTCACCCTGCGCTAGATTGACGTGGCCCTGTAGGGGCGTGAAGACGATGCCTTGATGTTTAAGTACTTTATGAGTTGCTGTAATGAACACTCGCGCCCTCGCGAGGCTTTCTCTTGAGGTCTGTTTTGCTCTCTTTGCTTTCCATGATGCTCTACGTTGTCAGGACCCAGCCCCCGAGCGGACCATAGCCGTCGTTGGTATGTCAGGTCGCGATGCCTGGACAAGGCCATGAGGCGAGGGGCACCAGGAGCTAGTGAGGGTTCCCGAGGCACGATGCTCAGAGAGCCCCCCCTTTGACGCGCAAGCGGCTTGCGCCAAGAGAAACGCTGGCGCTCGTGAGGCTGTCGGAGGGGAAGGCTTAAGAGGCGGCGAGGGCGGCTCGCGAGGCGGGAGACTTAGCTCTGCACAAGGTAGTGTCTGGTGGGCCATCTCTTGTAGGGTACGCCTCGTGAGGGTTCCGCTCGCAAAATCTCCTGCAGAGACGGCCGCCGAGGGTTAGCTCCCGAGGCGGGGCCTGCTGGCTTCCTGAGGCCTTGAGGGGGCCACCTCGCGAGGCATCCTCGCGAGGCCTTTCCGGGAACCTGCTCCTAAGATAATTGCATGTAGAGTACTTAACGACAGGGGAGCAGCGCACGCTCGTCGATTCGCTCATGAGCATTACGCAAGGAGACAAGACACCAAGAACCTTGGTGGGGTGGCGTGCAAGGGAGCAGACCCGCGAGCCAGCGCCTGGTTGCTTGGGTTTTTCAGCGCTGCTGGGACTGACCCGAGCACAGACACCGTGTCCAGCCCCCACTCGTGTGAGGCTTGTGAGAGACGTCGTGAGCGCGCGAGGCTCGTGAGGCAAGAACAAAACGAAACGCCATGTAAGAAACCGAGCTTTACTGAAGTAAGATAGCAACACATTACATAACTAGAACAAGATGCGGCTGCCATGTCCGGCACGGGTCAGCTTGAGGTTGGTGCAACCCGTGGGGCGCCCTCAGTTACACATCGAAATGAGAAAAAGAGTGTTGCCGTGTCCGGCACGGGTCAGCTTGAGGTTGGTGCAGCCCGTGGGGCGCCCTCAGTTGATTGTTCCGCCAGCGCGGAGCATGGGGCTTCCACAGGGGTGTGGGTATGATCGTGGGTCGATCATTCCGCCAGTGCGGAGCATGGGGCTTCCACTTGGGCGTGGGTGGGAGCTCTCGCGGGCCCATCAGGCGAATGCAATGAGAGGCTCCGGGGCGTGTACAGCCCCATTTCGTTCGTACGCGTGAGAGTCACGGGTAGAACTTGCGGAGGTGTTGGATGTTCCAGGCGTTAGGCACAGGAACTCCATCCTCCGTCTCCAGCCGGGCTAAGCCGGGCCTGGAGACATGAGTAACCCTGAAAGGGCCTTCCCACATAGGTGAGATTTTGTGAAGTCCCTCTCTGGAGAGGATTCTGCACAGGACGAGGTCGCCGACCTCGAGAGTACGAGGGCGGATGCTGTGGCTGTGGTAGCGACGCAGGGCCTGCTGGTACCTCGCGGCACGAAGGGCGGCCTGACGGCGGCCCTCCTCGAGGAGCAGCAGATCAATCTCCTGCGAGCCCTCCTGACGCGCCTCGTCGAAGGCAAGGACTCATGGGAAACCGTGCTTAAGCTCCAATGGGAGGACCGCCTCAGCGCCGTAGATGAGGAAGAAGGGTGTCTCGCCGGTAGGCTTGCTTGCTGTCGTGCGGATGGACCACGGCACGGACTGTAGCTCGTCGAGCCAGCCCTTGCCGCAAGCCTCGAGTTTCTTCTTGAAGCTCCTTGTTTTGAGGCCCTTGAGGACCTCGGCGTTGGCACGCTCGGCCTGGCCATTGCCTCGCGGGTGCGCCACCGAGGTGTAGCAGATCTGCGTACCGAGGCTAGCGCAGTAGGACTTGAAGAGGCCGCTTGTGAACTGGGAGCCATTGTCGGTGATGATGCGGTTGAGAACCCCAAAGCGGCTCATGAGGCCCTTGATGAACTTGACGGCGGAGCCTGCCGGGATGGTGCGCACCGGCTCGACTTCTGCCCACTTGGTGAACTTGTCGATGGCGACGTAGAGGTAGCGGTAACCGCCAGCCGCGTGAGGGAAGGGCCCCAGGATATCCAGCCCCCAGACCGCGAAGGGCCATGAGAGGGGAATCGTCTGGAGGCCCTGCGCCGGCTGGTGGATCTGCTTGGCATGGAATTGGCAGGCCTCGCAGGCTTGGACCAGCGCGGTAGCGTCACGCAGCGCAGTGGGCCTGTAGAAGCCACTGCGGAAAACCTTGCTGACGAGGGTGCGTGACGAGGAGTGGTGGCCACAGTCTCCTCCATGGATATCAGCTAGCAACTCGCGCCCTTGCTCTTCAGAGATGCACCGCAACGAGACGCCATTGGGGCGCCTGCGGTACAGCTCGCCATCTTGTAGGCAGTAAGCGGTGGCCTGCCGGGCCACGTGCTCTGCTTCTGAGTCCTTCTCCGAGAGGGTGCCGCGAAGCAAGTAAACCTTGAACTCCGCGGCCCAGCTGTCCTCTTGAGGCTCCAGCGCCAGCAGCAGGCGGGCTCCCGAAACCGGGCCGCAGTCCGGCGTGCCCGTGGGTGGTGCGGGCGGGAGTTTCTCGCGAAGGAGCGCCGTGCTCGCGGCAGGAGGCGCGGCTGATGGCTTGAGGAGCCTTTCCTCGAAGACGCCAGGGCTCTGAGGCTCGCGGCAAGATGCTCATTTGGCGATGTCGTCGGCTTCTTTGTTGCCGCTGCGGGGGACGTGCTGCAGCTCCAGGCCAAGAAAACGCTTCTCAAGTTTACGTACCTCTTCAAGGTAGGCGGCCATGTGCTCGTCCTTGGGCTTGTAGCTTTTGTTGGAGAAGTTGACGAGAAGTTGCGAATCGCCCTTGATGGTCAGACGTTTGATGCCCAGGGCGAACGCGGCCTTGAGGCCGGCGATGAGGCCCTCATACTCTGCGATGTTGTTGGAGACCTTGTCGGTGTGCCTGAAGCAGAGCTGTACGGCATAGTAGAGCCTATCCCCTGTCGGCGAGGTGAGCATGACCCCAGCCCCCGCGCCCTGCCGGGAGAAGGCGTCGTCGAAGTGCATGGTCCAACCGCCAGGCGTCTCGTCCCCTGGCAGGAGGGACTGGTCCTCGCGAGGCTCCTCCTCGTATGTGTCCATCCATTCTGCCACGAAGTCGGCCAGAGCCACGCCTTTGATGACTCTGGTGGTGGAGAATTCCAGCTGGAAGGCTTGTAGCTCGATGTTCCATTCGGCGACGCGGCCGGCGGTGTTGGGGCTGCGCAGAACTTGCTCCAAGGGGTAGGAAGAAATGACCTTGATGGGGTGACCCTGGAAGTAGTGGCACAGCTTCCTGGAGGCGACGAGGAGCGCGAGGAGGAGCTTCTGCTGCATGGGGTAGCGCTCGCGCGCGTCCCTTAGCATGGGGCTAACGAAGTACACGGGGTGCTCGACGAGGCGCGTAGTTGTTGTGGCAGCTTGCTTTCCAGGCGCCTCGCGAGGCTTGGAAGGCTCGGGAATCTCACGAGGCTCAGGAGACTCGCGAGGCTCGGAAGGCTCACGAGGACCGGCGGCCTCACGAGGCTTAGGAGGCTCACAAGGCTCAGCGGGCTCATGAGCCTGAAGGGGCGCGGAGGGTTCTCCTTAGCACAGACGCGCTCCTCCCGCACTGCCACCAGCGCCGCGCTAGCCGTCTGGGGGGTGGCCGCCAAGTACAGGAGCAAGGGCTTGCGAGAGCGCGGCACGACCATGATGGGCGGGCTCGTGAGGTACCTCTTGAGGGCTTCAAAGGCGGCGTCTGCCTCAGGAGTCCATTTGAAGGAGCCGGACCTCTTTAGGAGCTTGAAGAAGGGCAGGGCTCGCTCGCCAAACTTGGAGATGAAGCGCCCCAGGGAGGCCATACATCCTGCCAAGCGTTGCATTTCCTTGAGGGTCCGGGGAGGACGCATTTTCTCGATGGCCTTGATCTACTCTGGGTTGGCCTCGATGCCACGGTGCGAGACTAGGAAGCCGAGGAGCTTGCCGGAGGGGACTCCGAAGACGCACTTCTCTGGGTTGAGCTTGAGATTGACTTTGCGCAGGTTGGCAAATGTTTCCTGGAGGTCCGCGATGAGGGATCCAGCCTCACGAGACTTGACTACGATGTCATCGACGTAAGCCTCCATGTTCCTCCTCATCTAAGGCCCTAGCGTGATGCGCATTAGCCGTTGGAAGGTGGCGCCCGCGCTCCTTAAACCGAAGGGCATGCAGACGTAGCAATATATGCCGCAGGGGGTGATGAAGGCCATCCTCTCCACGTCTTCGGCCGCCATCTTGATCTGATGATAGCCTGAGAAGGCATCCAGGAAGCATAGCAAATCGCACCCGGCGGTGGAATCCACGATCTGATCGATGCGTGGAAGTGGAAATGGATCTTGAGGGCAGAACTTGTTGAGGCTGGTGAAGTCGACGCACATGCGCTCCTTGCCGCCCTTCTTGGGGACGACAACTGGGTTGGCGAGCCATTCGGGATGGCGCACCTCTCGGACGACTCCAGCTTCTTGGAGCTTCTGAACTTCCTTGACGATGAAATCTTGCTTCTCTGGCGCCTGGCACCATGCTTTCTGCTTGACGGGGCGTGCATTGGGGCACACCGCTAAGTGGTGCTCGATCACCTCCCTCGGCACACCGGACAAGTCAGATGCTTTCCAGGCGAAAACATCCGAGTTTGCTCGAAGGAAGGTGACGAGCATGCTTTCCTATGCAGGAGGGAGGCCTATGCTGATGGTGAAGGCAGGGCCGGAGCCGCTGCCGTCCACCGACACCTTCTTCGTCTCGGCGCGGTCCTGAGAGAACAACTGCTTCTTCTTCGCGGGCGCGGCCTCAGGAGGCTCGGACGCGTCCTCGTCGGTCGGGTGCGTGACAACGGCAGCCTTGTAGGCACGCTCGAGAGTGCTGGCCGCGTCCTTCTCGTCGCAGGTGACGGTGATGATACCGCTGTAGCCGGGCATCTTGAGAACGTTGTAGGCATGATGGGTGGCCGCCATGAACTTGGTGAGAGCTGGGTAGCCCAAGATGGCGTTGCAAGGTAGGCCAATGTGCGCCACGTCGAAGTCGATGAGCTCGGTATGGTAGTTCTTGCGGGTGCCGGAGGTGACGGGGAGGCGCACTTGCCCCAGCGGGATGGTGGAACCATCGGTCACTCCGGAGAAGGGCCTGGTCGGCATCAGCTGGTCGTAGGGCACCTGGAGCGTCTCGAAGGTCTCGATGGAGATCACGTTGAGGCCGGCGCCCCCGTCGATGAGGGTCTTGGTGACCGCGACGTTGTTGATGGTGGGAGTGCACAGCATGGGGAGTGCGCCTGCGGAGGCCGTGGACTTGGGGTGGTCCTTGGAGTCGAAAGTGATGGCGTACTGCGACCACTTGAGGGGCCGCGAAGCCTCTGGCCTCGGGAGGGCGGCATACACCTCACGAGAGAGCTGCTTGAAGTGGCGGAGGGACGCGGGGGTTTGGGACCCACCAAGGATGTAGGCGACCGCGCGAGGCTCCTGGTAGCCCCCAGCGCCCTCATCAGGCCGGTTGACGTCGTTCCTTCGGGGTGGCGGCGGCAGCGGCGGAAGAGCGGCATTGGCCTGAGGGTCTGCCTCACGAGGCTGGTCGCGCCAGGCAGCCTCACGAGGCTGGTCGCGCCAAGCCTGGCGGAAGTTGCCGTTGCTGTTGCGGCCGTCCCAACGGTTGCCGCCACGGCCACCTCCACGGCCTGCGCCGCGGCCATTGCGGTCGTCTCGGCGGCCCTGGCGCTCGTCGCGGAGCAGCTTCAGCTCCTGGCAATCCTCGGTGCTGTGGGAGCGGATGTTGTGAAAGGCGCAGAGTGGCCGGCTGTCTTTCCTGGGCTCGTCGTGGTCACGGCCGCGCTTCTGCTCGGGCTCCGCCGCGAGCACGGCCGGACCCTTGCGCTTGACGTCCTTGTTCTTGGTCTTGGCGGTGTCGAGCGCCGCGTCGGGGTCGTTGTGGACGATGAGGCGGCCCTCTTCAGTCTTGGCACACTTGTCGGCGAGGTCGAGCAGCTCAAGCACGGAGTCGAGCTCACCGTTGATGGCGAGCTTCTCGCGCATCTTGACGTCCGTGACACCGGTGGAGAACGCAGAGATGACGGCCGCGTCGGAGGCGCGCGGGATCTTGTTACGCACCTGGCTGAAGCGCTGGATGTACTTGGGGAGGGTCTCGTCTGGGCGCTGCCGAACACGCCGCAGGTCGTTGATGGTGAGGGAGCGGTCCTGCGTGCCCTTGAAGTTGGCGATGAACTGGCTGCAGAGCTCGGCCCATGATGAGATGGACGCCTCGGGGAGGTTCATGAGCCAGGAGCGCGGGTCGTCCTTGAGGGCCATGCGAAACTAGTTCCCCATGACCTTGTCGTCGCCGTTCACCGCCTCAACGCTCAGCTCGTAGAGCTAGAGGAACTCCGTGGGGTTGGGGGTGCCGTCGTAGCGCGGAGGCAGCTCAGGCTTGAACTTCGCGGGCCAGACGACGCGACGCAGCTCGCGGGTGAAGGCGCGGCAGCCCACACCGCTTGAGGGGACGCCGCCAGCAAGGGCGGCGCGATTTTGGCGCCCAACCGCCGCAACATCCTGAACGGCTTGGTCCTGGCGCTGGCGCTACCGCTCGAGGAGCACTCGCGCGTCGGGGGGCGCGCGGCGGACTATCTGGCAGCTGGCCTTGTCTCGGTCTGGCGAGGTCGCGCCACGGGAGGGCTCACGAACCCGCGCGCTGCGCTGGGGCCCGCCGCGCTCGTCGCGCAAAGGAGGCGGCGGGGGAGCGCCGTGTGCCAGGTCCCCAGCGCGAGACGGTGGAGGGCGGAGCGAGTGGGAAGGTGCCGGAGCGTCCCCGGCGGCGTTGACGGGCTCGGTGATGCGGCCAAGCCAGGCGTCGTAGCCGGCGTCAGCCGGACGGTAGCGGAGCAGCTCGCGCGCCATGAGCAGCGCGGCCTATGGGTTTGGCGGCCCACAGTGGGCGAGGGAGGAGGCCGTGGCGGTGTGGCCGTTCGCCTGGACGGAGGGGTGCAGGGAGGAGTCCTGCTGCTCGCGGGCAGCGGGGTCGGTGGCGGCAGCAGCCTCGACGTCGGGGCGGCGGCGATTGCCACGGGCCACCGGCTCCATCTGAGCCACATGGCCAGCCCTGCGCTCGGCGCGCTCGCGACGTGCGTCGGCCATGAGGTCGGTGGAGCAGAGGGCGGAGCGGAAGAATAGTAGCGCGCCCCAACCTAGCGCGCCAAATGTCAAAAGTTGGGCTCCGGGGACCCAAAGGTTCGAACACTGGGGTGAGCTCGTTCTACCACTTCATCTCCTACCACGGCTAAGCGATGGCGAAGCTACGGCGAAAGCGCGCTAGCGAGGGACGGACCGTGGACTCAGCGGTTTACCCAGGTTTGGGCCACCTTGCGGTGTAAGACCCTACTCCTGCTTGGTTGGTATTGCTCTGGTGAGAGAGAGTACAAGGTTGGGGATGATGAGAACAAGAGCCGATCTCCCTCTACAAAGGCAGCACTGCCCCCCTTATACCCGCATTGGTCCTCTTCCCCCTTGAAACTTAGGCGGGAAGGGCTGCCACACTTGGCGGGTTTTGAAAGGGGACAGGCGCTCAGGCTATCCTGACTAAAGGCGGTCTTCGCCAGCCAAAGCGTGATCCATGATGCGCCGGTGGGCTCGGTGATGACCTCCGCCCTGCGCGCCCGCCGTCTTGGTCTTCCTTCACCGATCGGGCAACCTTTGGGGTTGCTTTCGGGAGTAGATAGCTGGCCCTGCTCCCTTAACACAAAAGAGGAAACCATCTTCATCCGCGCCTGCTGGCGCGACCTCTGTCGCCGCTCGTCACCGCAGACGTCACCCACGTGATGGGCCCCAGACCGCGCGGCTGTGCCGAACGGCCTTCGTCTCGTGCGCCCTCGGGAGGGGGCCTTGGGAGGCCACCTCAGGAGGTCGCCTCACGAGAGGACCTCGCGAGGCCGCTGGTGGAGGTGCTGAGCCTTGCTCGCCTGCTCCCTGAGTAGGGGGCCTCGGGAGGCCAAGGCTTCATGAGGAGTCCTGGTGAGGTGCTTGGTGATGACGGCCCGCTGGGCCCACGCCAGGCGTTGCGCCCTGGGTCAAAGGCAGACGGGCCTGGATACCCCGGGTTCCATGGGCCCGACAGGGTCCTTACCATCAAGTCAAACCACAAGGATGCAATCATCTGTGCCCACAAGCTCTACCGGGAGGCGGCGGCAGCAGCTGCCATCGAGGCGCTTGCCCCTGCTGTCAGAGCTCCCTGGGAAGGAATCAAGAAGAAGACCGCCAAGACCTCTGGGAAGGACTCCGGGAAACGCACTTTAGAGTGCAGCATGCCTGTCGAGGACATACCAGAGAGCTCTACCGGCAAGAGCAAGAGAGCCAATGCCTCTGCGCCGGTGACCAAGCGAGTCTCTGCGAAAGAAGATGGGACGAGTGGCACTTTTTCTATAAGTGCCACTCTCAGTGACGAGCAGGAAAGCGAGCTCATTGCCTTCCTACGGGCGAATGTTGATGTATTTGCTTGGAAAGCATCTGACATCCCCGGTGTTCCTAGGGAGGTAATTGAGCACCACCTTGCTATCTGCCCTCATGCAAGGCCCGTCAAGTAGAAGATCAGGAAGCAACCATTGGAGGAGCAAGAGTTCATTGCCGAGGAGATTAAGAAGTTAGAAGCAGCAGGCCTGGTTAGAGGAGTGCTACACCCTACGTGGTTAGCCAATCCGGTGGTGGTTAGCAAGGCGAACGGGAAGTGGAGGCTTTGTATCGACTTCACCGACATAAATAAAGCCTATCCCAAGGACCCTTTCCCTTTGCCGCGCATTGACCAGATTGTAGACTCCACTGCCGGCTATGACCTACTCTCTTTCCTTGACACCTATTCTGGTTATCATCAGATTTTTATGGCCAAGGAAGATGAGGAGAAGACCGCATTCATCACTCCATGTGGCACATACTGCTTTTTGCGTATGCCTTTCGGACTGAAGAGTGCCGGAGCGACCTTTGCCAGAGCGGTCCAGATTTGTTTTGAGCCACAGCTGCGCAGAAATGTGGAAGCTTATATGGATGACATTGTGGTCAAAACCAGAGACAAGTCAACATTGATCCAGGATCTCCAGGAAACTTTTGCCAACTTGCGCAAGATTAACTTGAAGCTCAACCCCGAGAAGTGTGTGTTCGGTGTTCCATCCGGCAAGCTTCTTGGTTTCTTCGTGTACCAAAGGGGGATTGAAGCCAACCCCGAGAAGATCAGAGCAATTGAGCAGATGGAAGCATCGAGACGCGTCAAGGATGTCAGGCGCCTTGCCGGCTGCATTGCCGCCCTCAGCAGGTTCATCTCCAAATCAGCAGAGCGCGCCTTGCCATTTTTCAAGATATTGAAAAAGGCAGGTCCAGTAAACTGGACTCCGGAAGCGGAGGTCGTACTCCAAGATTTGAAGGAGTACCTGTCCTCTCCGCCAGTCCTAGTCGCGCCTAGGCCGCAAGAGACGTTGCTGCTATATTTAGCGGCAACGAATCAAGTGGTTAGTGCTGCACTTGTGGCTGAAAGAGAGGCTGATGAGGAAGGGGTAGCAACCGCAGAGCCACGACTCGACAAGCTGGAGTCTTCTCCGGCAAGGTCAGGTGCTGACAAGACAGAGATTATGCAAGCCAGCCAGCCAGATCAGCAAGTTGTGAAGAAGAAAATGGTGCAACGCTGTCGTGGTGAAATCACGATAGATGCCATGAGATGGCTAAAAGTGGGGGGCCGCGTGAGGACGCTGGTGGGTTCCGGAAGCGAGGTTGGCACACGCGTGCGGGAGACACAAGGTGTACCCTGCTCCGGTAAGGTAACACCCCTAGTCATGCCGAATGGGATGACATGCACAAGGGCTACAAGGTCGCTCCTGGAGCTGTTTGGGCGGAGGAGGAAGAAGGGGCTAGGCCGCCGTTCCGCCTCTCCTGTGAGTGTGGGTGTGCGGGTGTGGACTACGAATGGAGCTGGACGAAGAAGAAGCCGACCCCCTGCATGGAGGCCTCCTGGGGGGTCTTATAGCCCGACCCCCAGGGTTACATGGGTAAAACTACACGCGGGCGGGACCCGGATGTCGGCATCTGGAGCCGGCAGTGGGGCCCGTCGGCTGCTGGGACCCGCTAGCTATGGGCCCCGCTGGCTGCTCGACACTTTGGCCCATCGTCTCGTGCGTCATGGAGTGGTTGGCGTCGTGGGACTGCAGTGGTGCGGTGGTGCTGACGTCGGCCACCCCGGTCACCGGGGTTGGCAGCCCCGTCTGACGAGGGCATGTACTAGGGATAGGGTAACAGGCCTGACCTACAGACCCTACCCTAGGACTCCACACGCCTTATACTGGGCCCCAGGGCCAGATCAGCAACCAAGAGTTCCACAGACTGACATTCACTCGAAGTTCAATGAATCACTCGGGAAGCAGGAGTCCACTCGACCAGCTATTTCACTCGGAGTACCTGACAGTCACTCGACCAGAGAAGACCAGGAGGCTCCAGGAGCGCAACGGTCAGGACGTGCGCTCGCTCGTATTAATTGTAATCAATGCACCCGTTACCTGGCGCCCTTAAACTCTCTCTTAACCCCTGGTAATGGCGGCATTCATGGGAGGGCTGGCGGACACTATATAAGCCACCCCCAGCTCCATTCCAAGGGTTCGCAATCCATTTGTAACACATACACTCAAGTAATCAAGCTCCAGAGCACCAAGACGTAGGGCTGTTACCCCCACCGCTGAGGGGCCTGAACTCGTAAATCCGAGTGTAACACCTGCGCCGTAGCTAGGCTCTGCCCTCTCATCCGTACCCCTACACACTACTGTCAGACTTGCACCCACGACAGTTGGCGCCCACCGTGGGGCAGGTGTCTAGCGACTTCCGGCGTAGTTGCATTTTTCCCATCTTCACCATGGTTTCCGGCGGCGGACTGACCCTGGGCGGCGAGATCCGTTTCGGCGTCCTCAACTTCATCGTTGACGATTCGGCGTGGCTCCAAGAAGCCCCGCTGGATGTCGAGGCGTTACCCATCCGTGGCGCAGCGCACTTCCGCGCGAGCTCCTTCGGCGTTCTCCTTTGACAACCGTCGACTCCGTACCAGTCGGAGCCTTTGCTCTCCACCAGCCGTGGTCCCAAGCGCTCCGGGCGCTCACGGCTTCAGCGGTGGATTAAACACGCGGTGGCCCTTCAGGTTGCGGCCCCGCAGATCGCGGCAATCGAGCCCAATGAGCCCGTCTTCAATCTGTTCGCCTCCGTTCATGAGCACTCGGAGAGCTTGTCCGAGTGCGAGAGCAGCCATCCCGCTGCAGAGGTGCTGATGGCCGATTCCCCGCCCGCCGCGGCGCGGAGACAGGTGACCCGTCGCGCACTGATCTTGGCGGCGGCGGAGACCGTCACGACGAGTACTACCCCCGACCTCTCACTCGGCAGCAGAGGGAGGAGATGCAGCGCAGAACCGAGCAGACCCTCCAGACGCCCATCGTTGGGACGACCCCCGAGGCTCAGGCTTTGGAGGCCGCGCGGCAGGCCAACTTGGCTAAGCGCAGTCGTCTGGAGGCACTCCAGAAATCACTCGACGACCGCGCCCGCAGGCCGCCTCCGCCCAGTTCCAGTCGGCGGCGGCGGCAGTTGTTCTCGAATGACCAGCAGCAGAGTTTTCAGGTATTCCGCACTCCTGTCTAGAATCTGGTGGCGGCCACTTGGATAGCAGATTCCATTGAGCCTTCCCAATCCGAGGTGGGAGAGGGTCTTCGGCAGATCCGGGCCTTGCTCAAGGTGGCTGAAGAGAAAAATTCGGCAGTGTCCCAGTCGCGCAACCGGATTCACAGTAGATCCATTCAGGCTGACACCGTCCAGTCGGCCCATAGCCCAGTGTCCCCAAGGAGAAATAGACACTCGCCTCCGCGGCGAGACGACCAAGACCACCACCGAGACCAGTACTCGGGGCAGGGTCGCAGTCAGAATACGCCTCCGCGGCGTCAGGACGATCGTCGTTGTATGCAGTCGCCCCCTCCGCGGGATGGCTCGTACGCGCCCCGGCCGTACGATGCCAGGCATCCTTGCGGCAATGATCGGAGGGCCAGCCCTTCCCGCCATGGTGACAGTTATCGCCAGAGAGAGCTAGTCGACTATCGTGACCCGCAGTTCAACGCGAGATCCGTTCTCGCCCAGAACCTGGTCGACAGAGGCAGAGCTCTGAGAGAGAACTTGGACATAGATCGTCCGAGTGGAAGTGGAGCCTTCATCTCGGGACCTGAGTGTTTCAGCAGAGCCATCAGGGCCACCGAGATTCCGCCAAACTTCAGATTGGCAGCTGGAGTAAGCAAGTTCACCGGTGAGTCCAAGCCAGAAACTTGGTTAGAGGATTACCGAGTGGCTGTGCAGATTGGAGGAGGGAATGACTATGTGGCTATGAAGCATTTGCCATTGATGCTGGAAGGGTCCGCCCGCGCCTGGCTCAATCAGCTCACTCCGGCCAACATATACTGCTGGGAAGATTT
The DNA here is from genome assembly GCA_039707655.1 of Elymus sibiricus. Taxonomy (NCBI): domain Eukaryota; kingdom Viridiplantae; phylum Streptophyta; class Magnoliopsida; order Poales; family Poaceae; genus Elymus; species Elymus sibiricus. The sequence goes on along the minus strand of CM077668.1, from coordinate 258,905,423 downwards.
GGCCCGAGTGTTCGTCAAAACATTCGAGGGCACGTGCAAACGCCCGGCTGGATTGTCTGAGCTACAACATTGTGTGCAGAAGCCGAATGAAACCTTGAGGGAGTACATTCAGCGGTGGACAACCTTGCATCACGTGGTGGGGAATGTCACGGAGCATCAAGCAGTCTATGCCTTCAAGGCAGGAGTCAGATGTCGAGAGCTCATCCTGAAATTCGGTCGGTCAGGATCTTTGACCATGAGCCGAATGATGGAGATTGCCACTCGGTACGCAAACGGAGAAGAGGAGGACCATCTCCGTAATGGCAAAGGAAAAACCAGTGAGCCCAACCCTGGAAACAGTAATCCCAGTCGGAAGCCGAAGCGCAAAGCTGATGGTTCGGTTCAGGCCGAGGCTGCCACACTGGCTGGCCAAGCCAAGAACAAGGGGAAGGCTAAGGAAAAGTGGATCCCGAAGAAAAAGAGAGATCAGTCGGGCCAAGATGTCCTCGATTTGGCGTGTCACATCCACACCAGAAAGGATGAGGAGGGCAATCTGATATTGCCCAAGCATACCACTCGACAGTGCAGACTGTTGATATAGCAGTTCCGAGAGGGCCAGTCGAGTGAGAAGAGCCCAGAAAATGCTGATGATGGAGACAAAGATGAACCTTTTCCCAGTGTCAACGCAACCCTGATGATCTTTGCAGATGTAGAGAGCAGGAGCCGGTTGAAGCTTATCAACCGAGAAGTGAACATGGCCATGTCGGCGACGACAAAGTTTCTGAACTGGTCGAAGACTCCGATCACCTTTGATCAGTCGGATCACCTAGCCTACATCACCACCCCTGTGCGGCAGGCGCTGGTGGTCGATCCAGTCGTGGGAGGAGTCTGATTGCGCAAGGTCCTCATGGACGGTGGAAGCGGACTGAACATTCTGTACGCTGATACTTTGGAAGCGATGGGCATTCCGATGTCCCGTCTCAGTGAGAGCAGCATGCAGTTTCACGGAGTGATCCTCGGCAAGAAGGCGAAGTCACTCGGGCAAATCGCCCTGGATGTGGTCTTTGGAGACGACAAGAACTTCAGGAAGGAAAGGCTGACCTTCAAAGTGGTCGACTTCCGCAGTGCCTACCATGCCATCCTTGGTCGGCCGGCTTACGCACGTTTCATGGCCCGCCCATGTTATGTGTATCTCAAGCTGAAGATGCCCGGCCCTAAAGGTGTGATCACAATCACTGGCAGTCGGCAGCGTGCGGAGGAGTGTTTGCAACAAGGGTCCAAGATCGCAGATGAGCAGATGGCCATGGTGGAGTTGGAGGAGTACAAGAAGAACGCCGATCCGAGTGATTTGCTGCGCTCCAAGAAGCCAGCGGCAGAATCTGCATTTCAGTCGGCCGGTGACACGAAGCCTGTACATATCCACCCGGAAGATCCCAATGCTGCTCCCACCAACATCTCAACGACACTCGACAGCAAATAGGAAGAAGCGCTCATCCAGTTCCTCCGTGAGAACTGGGACATCTTCGCATGGAAACCATCCGACATGCCGGGTGTACCCAGGGAGCTGGCTGAGCACCGTTTGCGAGTCGACCCGAAGGCAAAACCTGTGAAGGAGCATCTTCGTCGCTCTGCCACACAGAAGAGGAAGGCCATTGGTGAAGAATTTGCTCGGCTCCTGGTAATCGAGTTCATCCGTGAGGTGTACCACTCCGAGTGGCTCGCCAACGTCGTCATGGTCCCTAAGAAGGATAAGTCTCTCCAAAAGTGCATTGATTTCAAGCACATCAATCGGGTCTGCCCCAAGGATCATTTCCTGCTCCCCCGCATAGATCAAATCATAGATTCCACCGCGGGTTGTGAGCGACTGTCTTTTCTGGATGCGTACTCCGGGTACCACCAGATCCGACTGTATGGGCCAGATGAAATAAAAACAGCTTTTATCACCCCATTCGGGTGCTTCTGCTATATCACCATGCCATTCGGTCTTAAAAATGCTGGTGCCACTTTCATGCGCATGGTGCAGAAGTGTTTGCATAAACAGATCAGTCGAAACATCGAGGCATACATGGATGACATAGTGGTCAAGTCCAGAAAAGGTTCTGACCTGCTGACTGACCTAGCCGAAACTTTCACAAATCTGCGGAAGTATGATATCAAGCTGAATCCGGCAAAGTGCACTTTCGAGGTTCCTGGGGGCAAGTTACTCGGTTTCCTCGTTTCCGAACGAGGGATAGATGCCAATCCTGAGAAGATCGGGGCGATTGTACGAATGAAACATCCTGAACGTCTTCATGATGTGCAGAAGTTCACGGGTTGCCTCGCAGCTCTGAGCCGATTCATCTCCCGTCTCGGTGAGAAGGCACTGCCCCTGTACCGATTGATGAAGAAATCTGATTCGTTCGAGTGGACTGCTGAAGCACAAGCATCGTTTGTTGAGCTCAAAGCACTGCTTTCCACCCAGCCGGTGCTCGCTGCTCCGAACAGCAATGAGCCGTTGCTCCTGTACATCGCGGCCACTGGTCAAGTTGTCAGCACTGTCCTCACAGTCGAGCGAGAAGAACAGGGCAAAAGTTACAAAGTCCAGCGCCCAGTCTATTACATTTCTAAAGTTCTGACTCTGTCCAAGCAGAGGTATCCTCATTACCAGAAGCTCATCTACGGCATCTACCTGACTGCGAAGAAAGTAGCCCATTACTTCCAGGAGCACACCGTGTCAGTATTCAGCGACGCCCCGCTGTCTGAGATCATGAACAATCGGGATGCGACTGGTCGAGTGGCGAAGTGGGCTATCGAGCTCCTACCCCTGCACATCAAGTTCGAGGCGAAGAAGGCGATCAAGTCCCAAGCATTAGCCGATTTCCTAGCCAAGTGGACTGAACAGCAGCAACCGACTCAGAGTCACCCGGAACACTGGACCATGTTCTTTGACGGTTCCAAGATGCTGAATGGTTCAGGAGCTGGAGTCGTGTTAGTATCTCCGAAGGGCGATCGTCTCAGATATGTTCTGCAGATTCACTTCGATTCCTCCAACAACAAAGCCGAGTACGAAGCACTCCTTTATGGTCTACGTATGGCCATCTCACTCGGCGTCCGGCGCCTGATGGTATACGGGGACTCGGATCTAGTTGTGAACCAAGTGATGAAGGAGTGGGATATCAGAAGCCCTGCGATGACAGGATACTGCAACGCGGTGAGAAAGTTGGAGAAGAAGTTTGAGGGTCTGGAGCTGCATCACGTTCCCCGAGCCAAGAATCAAGCGACGGATGATCTGGCAAAAATTGGGTCCACTCGGAAACCTATACCTAGCAATGTGTTCCTCGAGCATTTACATTCTCCGACAGTGAAAGAAGATCCCTTCACGGAAGAGCCCCCGCAAGCGGTCGGTCCATCCGATCCGACTGAAGTCGAGGTCCCGGCAGTCATTGATTTGGTCATGGAGATCCTAGCAATCACGCCCGAGTGGACAGTGCCCTACATTGCGTACCTGCTCAGGCAGGAACTTCCAGAAGATGAAGCTGAGGCCCGCCAGATTGTTCGCAGGTCCAAAGCCTTTACAGTGATGGGCGATCAGTTATACAGGAAGAGCGTCACCGGTGTGACTCAGCGCTGCATTTCTCCGGAAGAAGGTCGATTGATCCTGGAAGAGATTCACTCGGGAACTTGTGGACACCACGCGTCCTCTCGGACAATCGTGGCTAAAGCTTACCGAGCCGGCTTCTTCTGGCCACGTGCCAATGAAGCTGCGCAGGAGATAGTCCAACACTGCACCGTATGCCAGTTCTATGCAAACTTATCCCACAAGCCCGCGTCTGCTCTGAAGACCATTCCACTCGTCTGGCCGTTTGCGGTCTGGGGACTCGACATGGTGGGACCCCTCCGGACAGGGGCGAGTGGATTCACCCACTTGCTGGTTGCAGTCGACAAGTTCACTAAGTGGATCGAAGCCAAACCCATCAAGAAGCTAGATTCTCGTACAACGATCAAGTTCATGAAGGAGATAGTCTTCAGATATGGCGTGCCCCACAGCATCATCATTGACAATGGTTCAAACTTTGACTCGGAAGAGTTCAGGGCGTTCTGTGCCGCCCAAGGCACCCTAGTCGACTATGCATCTGTGGCACACCCGCAGTCGAATGGACAAGCTGAGAGAGCGAATGGGCTGATACTTCAGGGATTAAAGCCGCGACTCATGTGCGATTTGGAGCATGCAGCTGGAGCCTGGGTCACCGAGTTGCCATCAGTTCTTTGGGGCTTGAGGACGACCCCCAATCGGTCCACCAATCGTACTCCCTTCTTCATGGTGTACTTGGCTGAAGCCGTCTTGCCGAGTGACCTACTCCACAATTCGCCCCGAGTGGAACTATACTCCGAAGCTGAAGCAGAGCAGGCGCGGCAAGACGCAGTTGATCTCCTAGAAGAGGAGAGAGAGATGGCTCTTATCCGTTCGACCATTTATCAGCAAGATCTACGACGTTTTCACAGCAGGCACGTCAGGAGTCGGACCTTTCAGGAAGGAGATCTCTTGCTCCGAGTGGATCAGCAGCGACCTCACAAGCTTGCTCCTACGTGGGAAGGTCCTTTCGTCATTTCAAAGGTTCTGCACAACGGAGCATATCACCTATACAACCTTCTGAAGCAAGCAGACGAGCCCCGCGCTTGGAATGCAGACTTGCTTCGACGTTTCTATACTTGATGAGGAGATGTAATAAAAGTACTCGAGTGATATTTGATGAATAAAAGCATGACTTTTCCAGTTCCGCATTGAGTTCACTCGTACGCATTCTCTGGCTTACAACCCCCAGTGGGTGTACGCCCTTCAACTTAGCTGCAACCAGTTTTTGCCTAAGTTAAAAATATACTCCGAGTGAAGAGCGACCCTCTCACTCGGGGGCTTGGCTGCGAACCAGCTTTCGCCCAAGTTAAAACGATTCTCCGAGTGAAGAGCGACCCTCTCACTCGGGGGCTTGGCTGCGAACCAGCTTTCGCCCAAGTTAAAACGATTCTCCAAGTGAAGAGCGTCCCTCACTCTCGGGGGCTTGGCTGCGAACCAGCTTTCACCCAAGTTAAAACGATTCTCCGAGTGAAGAGCGACCCTCTCACTCGGGGGCTTGGCTGCGAACCAGCTTTCGCCCAAGTTAAAACGATTCTCCGAGTGAAGAGCGTCCCTCACTCTCGGGGGCTTGGCTGCGAACCAGCTTTCGCCCAGGTTAAAACGATTCTCCAAGTGAAGAGCGACCCTCTCACTCGGGGGCTTGGCTACGAACCAGCTTTCGCCCAAGTTAAAAACGCTACTCCGAGTGAAGAGAATCCCTCTCACTTGGGGGCTTGGCTGCGAACCAGCTTTCGCCCAAGTTAAAAACGCTACTCCGAGTGAAGAGCATCCCTCTCACTCGGGGGCTTGGCTGCGAACCAGCTTTCACCCAAGTTAAAAATGCTACTCCGAGTGAAGAGCATCCCTCTCACTTGGGGGCTTGGCTGCCAACCAGCTTTCGCCCAAGTTAAAAACGCTACTCCGAGTGAAGAGCATCCCTCTCACTCGGGGGCTTGGCTGCGAACCAGCTTTCGCCCAAGTTAAAAACGCTACTTCGAGTGAAGAGCATCCCTCTCACTCGGGGGCTTGGCTGCGAACCAGCTTTCGCCCAAGTTAAAAACGCTACTTCGAGTGAAGAGCATCCCTCTCACTAGGGGGCTTGGCTGCGAACCAGCTTTCGCCCAAGTTAAAAACGCTACTCCGAGTGAAGAGCATCCCTCTCACTCGGGGGCTTGGCTGCGAACCAGCTTTCGCCCAAGTTAAAAACGCCACTCCGAGTGAAGAGCATCCCTCTCACTCGGGGGCTTGGCTGCGAACCAGCTTTCGCCCAAGTTAAAAACGCCACTCCGAGTGAAGAGCATCCCTCTCACTCGGGGGCTTGGCTGAGAACCAGCTTTCGCCCAAGTTAAAAACGCTACTCCGAGTGAAGAGCATCCCTCTCACTCGGGGGCTTGGCTGCGAACCAGCTTTCGCCCAAGTTAAAATGCTACTCCGAGTGAAGAGCATCCCTCTCACTCGGGGGCTTGGCTGCGAACCAGCTTTCGCCCAAGTTAAAAACGCTACTCCGAGTGAAGAGCATCCCTCTCACTCGGGGGCTTGGCTGCGAACCAGCTTTCGCCCAAGTTAAAAATGCTACTCCGAGTGAAGAGCATCCCTCTCACTCGGGGGCTTAGCTGCGAACCAGCTTTCGCCTAAGTTAAAACCCATTTCAAAGACTCGAAAGACTCGAAGGAAAGCATTCGAATAACTCCAGAAGTTCAAAAGCGAATACGAGTACGCTGGCCCGAAGCACAAAAGAGTTTAACGAATACAATTTCACTCGACATACCGAGGCTAATAGGTAGGACTTAAAGTTTTCTCACGCCCCTGAGGGGCTGGCTGGCTCAACGAAGGAATCCAAGTCGATGCCGTCTGCGATCCGAGTGGCCGCTTCGATGAATGTCTCCATGAAGTCCTCAAACTTGAGTTTCTTCGTGTTGGCAACTTGGAGAGTCTTCAGTTTCTCCTCCTTGGCATCCTTGCAATGCACTCGGACCAGGGAGAGCGCCACGTCGGCCCCGCAGCGAGCAGCTGCCTTCTTCCACACTTGCACTCGGCTGGGAATGTCGTTGAGACGAGTCATCATGGCCTCCAGGTCGGTGTCAAGAGTATCTTCTGGCCACAGCTCCTTGTCGATCCTCCCGAGTGCACCCCGCAGGCGGATGATATGTACCCTTGAACATCATCAATGCGAGATTCGACCCGCAGGACACCTAGAGTGGCCTTGTCACCGACGAGTGACCTGGAAGGATCCAGATCCCTCTCGATTCTGTCGGTTTCTAGCTCGAAGTCTCGGCAGTACTCTGTGGACAAGAAAAGAGGAGAGTTGAAGATCAGCATGCATGAAGTTCACTCGGGGAAAAGTTCACTCGGGTGTTATAGGTTACCTGCAAGCTTGGTGTACATTTCCTCCGTGAACTCTTCTATGTACCTCTCCAGAGCGTTCTTCTTCTCGATCAGCTGGGTGATCTTCTCATTCAGAGTCTTCTTCTCTTGCTCGTAGACTTCCGCCTGGGCCTTGAGCTTGCTCTCCCACTCGGTCTGCTGCTTCTTGAGCTCGAGCACCTCCTTCTTCAGCGAGGTGTTCTCTGTTTCAAGCTTCCCGAGTGAGGCCAGCTTCTCTTCGGCGGCCTTGGTCTTTTCCTTCGCCACTCGATGCGCTCCCGCCAGCTCGTTGTCCTTGTTCTCGAGTGCCTACTTCATAGTTTCTAAAGAGATAGAGGTTCTGAGCCACACTTGGAGTCGATGGTTTTCACTACGCACATCTGTTCGAGTGAAGTCACTCGGTTCAAAGAGCGGAGAGAGATGAAAGCGGAAGGCTCAGTAATTGAAGCTTACCTCCCATGGTCTAGAGCTCTGCTTGAGCGCGTGCTGTGTTCCTCCTCTCCACCTCCAAATCCAGTCGGAGCTGAGCCGTCTCCTTCTCCAATGCCACATACTGAGTCCCAAGCTCGCAAGTTTTCTGAAACACAAGAAAGAGCAGATCAGTTAACGTTAAGAAATATTCCGAGTGCCCAAAGACTGACGCTCCCGGAAGGAACAAGCTTGACCAGTACCAGATCCTGAAGTACCCTTTGACAGGGAGGAGCAAGCTTGACCAGTATCAGATTCTAAGTTCTAAGACTCCCGCCGACTGCCCGCAGTCGACGGCAGTCTCGGTGACTACACCCAGTGGGTGCACTCAGCGTGCCCCCACTGGAATGGTTTCCACTTGGACCGGTCCGCCCGATCCGAGTGATGGCCAAACACAAAAAAGAAGAAGAGAAAAAGCTCTAAGACTCCCGCCGACCGCCCTCGGCCGACGGTAGTCTCGGGGACTACACCCAGTGGGTGCACTCAGCGTGCCCCCACTGGAATGGTATCCACTCGGAGCGGTCCGCCCGATCCGAGTGATGGCCAAACACAAAAAAAAGAGAAGACAAAAGGTTCTAAGACTCCCGCCGACCACCCGCGGCCGACGGCAGTCTCGGGGACTACACCCAGTGGGTGCACTCAGTGTGCCCCCACTGGAATGGTATCCACTCGGAGCGGTCCGCCCGATCCGAGGGATGGCCAAACACACAAAAAAAAACACCCAGTGGGTGTACCGGATATTTTCCGATTGAAATTCCTACTAAAGAAAAATGACTTGGAGATCAACTTACAAGGGTACTTACTCGAACGTTCTCCTGGAGGGCAGCTGTGCACACCTCCTTGAGTCGTTGAGTCATCAGCTCCTTGAGTCGTTGAGTCATCAGCTCCGCCTGGATCATTGCCTCCTTGCTGGCCCCAGTTTGTTCCTTCGGCACCTTGTACAGACTGAAGATATTGACAGGAGGAGTCGGAACCGAAGCCTGAGCAGTCGACGGAGCCGCAGCAGAACCAGCTCCAGCCTGAGAAGAACCCTGCCCCAGAGGCACGGTCACGGCAGGTGCAGGGGGAACTTGAGGCGCTTTGCTCGGCGGCGTCTTCCGCGTGGTAGTCTGGGAAGCAGTTGGAGCTGCGGTCCCCTTCTCGGCGTCCTTCCGCGGCGGCTCTTCATCGTCGTCCCTGACGTGGATGACCTCTGCAAGATCTACGTTCACTCGACACAATTAGTCGCAGTTCACAATTCAATCGGATGAAGACATTTCAGTCGAATGACAGGTCGAAGAAAAAATGAAATCACTGTTACCTTTCCGAGAAGTGGCCGCGTCTGCCGACTCGGCCTCGATACAATCTCCGTCGATCTGCATGGGAGACGTGGTTGAGGTGGCAGCTCTGTTTCAGAAGATTCACTCGGTCAGAAGAGTCCAAAAGTTGGCAAAGACAGAAAAGAAAAACCAACGAAGGCACTCACGTTGAGGCGACAGGCACAGTGACCTTTATCCTGGGCAGGGCCTTCCGAGGCTTGGGAGAAGCGACCTAGGGCTGCTTGGTGGTCTTTTCAGTCGGTTCAGGCGACGACGGCCGAGTGCGTTTCGGAGCCTTGGCACTTGGAACCACCTCCTTCTCCGGGCCAGCACTCGGATCATGAGTCATCTTGGAGCGGCGCTCGGAGCGCAGCTCCGGAGACTGGGAAGACTCGACCTCGTCGCTCCCTTCCGAGTCGTCGCTTTCCTCCTCGCTGTCCTCCACATAGCTACCCTCGACGCTGCCGTGTTCGCTCCCCGCGTCTCCGAGAAGTTGTTCTCCATTCGGCACATGCGAGAGTATCTTCTGGAACTCCTGCAAGACATGAAGATCGGAGACAGACAGTTCAGTCAGTTCACTCGGATCATTCAGTTCACTCGGGGAATGTGCGCACAAGAAATTCACTCGGAAGTGCATGTCATACCTCCAACAATAGGTTGTTGGCGTCGTAGGGCGGGATCCGTCTCGACCCTCGCGGATTGTCGTGCACGCCGGTGATACACTTGAGCCACTCTTTCACGGTCTTCTCGTCAATCCTCCGGGTGCACTCGAGTCTTGTCCTCAGTGCCAGCATACTGCCACATCGGGTGAACTCGCTCCTGCAGCGGCTGGATTCGCCGACTGAGGAAGACCTCCAGCAAATCCAGACCCGTCAACCCGCCCTGGACCAGGCTGACTACAGCAGTGAGCAGGATTCCCACGTCGGTCTTCTCCTCCTTGTCCACCGTCAGAGATGGAGGCACATTGACTCTCTCGGATGTATATGGGGGGAGACCAGTCGACGAGCCAGCACAAGGGACGTCGTTGCAGTAAAACCAAGTCGAATGCCAGCCCCTAACTGAGTCGGGAAAAGTCATCGCAGGAAAAGCACTCCTACCCCGCATCTGAATACCCAAGCCACCGCATAGCTGGGTCACATGGGTTCTCTCCCCCTCGGGGTTGGCCTTTTTGACCGACTGAGAACGGCATGTGAAGATGTGCTTGAATAAACCCCAGTGTGGCGGGCAACCCAGGAAATTCTCACACAAAGAAACGAAAGCGGCGAGATACACTATAGCATTCAGAGGCAAATGGTGGAGCTGAGCGCCGAAGAAGTTCAAAAAACCGCGGAAAAAGGGGTGGGGTGGCATGGAGAAACCTCATTCCACGTGTGTGGTGAGGAGCACTCGCTCTCCAGGGCGCGGCGCGGGCTCGATCTCCCCTTCCTCCGGCAGCCTCCGCGTCCCATCGCGGATTAGCCCGTCCACGACGAGCCCGCTGATGTCATCGACCGTGGTGGTCGGCGGAAGCCAGTCGCCCTAGATCCACCTGCGCGGGGGCGCGGCTCAGGAGCTCGATGCCTTCTTGCCCTTCGCCGCCTTCTTCGCCCTCTCGAGCTTCGCCGTCTTTTCCTTCGCCATCGTCGCCGAGCTCTTCAGCACCGAGGAGGATTCGCGCGGAGTGTGTTGCTGGAGAAGGGATTGGGCGGAATGGGAGAGTTGGAGAAAAGGGGATCTGGTCCTCTCTTCCTCTCTGATGCGGTGGCTCTATATATCGCCGCCCGCTCCGCTCCCCAATCCACGCCGCTGAATCGTGGGCCCGCAGATCCCCTCAAATCGCGCCGTCGGAGGTCCAGCAGTACGTGGCGGAAAGTGGGGCGAAAATCGAGGCGTCACGCCCCACTTTCCCCACTCGCTGCGCTCAAATATGGTTTCAAATCCCGCGAAATCCGGAGTCCAACAACCCGATTGCCCTCACTTTAAAGACATTCCATAAGCGCTCGGAGCTGATCCATCACCCGACGCGTGATGACCCATTTCATTCGGATGGAGACTACTCGTTTCACTCGGATAGAGGCTACTCATTTCTTTCGGATGGAGACTACTCACTTCACTCGGACGTCATACGGTCTAGAATCCGTCAAGGTGCCGCACGAAGACAAGGGCGTTTAACGACCAGTAAGAGTTCTTGAGCGCCTCCGTAGCGCTCAACTCGCCTGGGAATTCGCCTTGTCTCGACCCGCCTAACCTCGACCGATTCGGGGGCTAATGATGAGGGCATGTACTAGGGATAGGGTAACAGGCCTGACCTACAGACCCTACCCTAGGACTCCACATGCCTTATACTGGGCCCCAGGGCCAGATCAGCAACCAAGAGTTCCGCAGACTGACATTCACTCGAAGTTCAATGAATCACTCTGGAAGCAGGAGTCCACTCGACCAGCTATTTCACTCGGAGTACCTGACAGTCACTCGACCAGAGAAGACCAGGAGGCTCCAGGAGCGCAACGGTCAGGACGTGCGCTCGCTCGTATTAATTGTAATCAATGCGCCCGTTACCTGGCGCCCTTAAACTCTCTCTTAACCCCTGGTAATGGCGGCATTCATGGGAGGGCTGGCGGACACTATATAAGCCACCCCCCAACTCCATTCCAAGGGTTCGCAATCCATTTGTAACACATACACTCAAGTAATCAAGCTCCAGAGCACCGAGACATAGGGCTGTTACCTCCACCGCTGAGGGGGCTGAACTCATAAATCCGAGTGTAACACCTGCGCCGTAGCTAGGCTCTGCCCTCTCATCCATACCCCTACACACTACTGTCAGACTTCCACCCATGACACCGTCGCCGCGCCTTCCCGAGACGGGTTGCACTACAGCCACGTTCTCCCGTCGTGGGGAGCCGTCTTGTCGTTGGGAGCGATGGGACGGCCAGCCGGTTTGGAGGGGCGCGGGTTGCCCCGAAGTTAATTTTAAAAAGGGGCTTCGGGATTGATTGCCTACCCGGGGGTCATCCCCCCGTCAGTAGTCCCCAAAGCTGTAAAGGCTCGCCGGCTCCAAGCAGGGGAGGTTTTGCAGCTTATCCCCCCCCGAAGGAGTGCGGTTGTTTGACGAAGAAGTGCCAGCTTGAGACTGCGAACGCCGGGAGCCGGTCGAGGCACTTAGCCGCAGCGAAGTTTGAACGGTTCGGCCGGCCGGACCAGCTGGTATAGGGGATCACGCCAGTCACCTGACGAAACCCCGCCATGTGCAGCCCAGCGGCAGATGAGGCCTGCCAGGCCACGCACGCGATGGGATGTCGCTGTGGGCTGGGTCCTACCAGGTCGTGGCCTCGGCCCGCGCGCGGGATTTACTGCGGCCGCGCGCGCATGTTGGAGTTCTCAGGGCAGTTATTGCGCGCCTTAATGCGCTCGTGCATTGCGGGGGAGTGGGGACCGTGGGCGCAGACGATCCCACTCCCCCACGTTCCGTCATGGTCTTTAAATGGGAAGGGAGGGGAGAGGACGAGGCATTCGCTCCCTTGCCCCCGCCCGTTGCTTCGTATCCACCTCCCCACATTCCTTCTCGCGCACACCATCGTCGTACGCCATCGTACGCTTGAGCTGCAACCGCACCGCGCAGCGACCCACGAGCAGCCTTTCTTTCCCCGCCTCGCCGCCGCCGTTCTCTCTTCTTCGACCGCGCCACTCCCGCTCTCGCCGATGGCGCCGCCGAAGGGTTCTTGGGAGGGGTCAGTGGTGACCGCCGACGACATCGAGTACCTGCGCCACACGCGACGGCTGCCGCTGGCGGAGTAGGTGGAGGCGCGCGCGCCCGGCGAGGAGATGGCGCCGGCGCCGCGGAACGGCGAGGTGGTGGTGTTCTACACCCACTTCCTCCGTGGGCTCGGGCTTCCCACGAGCGTCTTCTTCAGGCGCTTACTCACATATTTCGGCCTCCAGCCGCATCACCTGGGGCCGAACGCCATCTTGCAGCTCGCCGGCTTCGTGACGCTATGCGAGGGCTACATCGGCCTCCTCCCGTACGTGGAGTTGTGGTGTCGTATGTTCTATCTGGAGCAGCAAGGAGTAGCAGCTGGCGTTATGTCCGAGTGCAGGGCGGCCGTGCCGGTTACCTGGACGGCGGGCCCCTTCCCGAAGCTGCCGCTCGAGGACTCCGCCAAGAAGTGGCAGAAATCCTTCTTCTACGTGAAGAACATCGACCCATCCAACGACCGCATCAACCTTCCCCCATTCGTCGACGTGCCGCCAGCTGAGAAGCTGAACTGGGGGCACAACCCGAAGAACCCGTCCGCGGAGATCTTGGGCGTCTGCCGCCGGGTCATGGAGATGATGGACCGCGAGGGGCTCACCGCCATGGACCTCATCGCCGCCTTCATCGGCAGCCGAGTGCTGCCGCTGCAGCGGCGGCCGCACCGGATCTGCGACATGAGCGGCCGGCGCGACCCCTGCTGGCTGTCGACGAAGGAGCTGACGCCGGCCGAGATCGCCCAGCATGTGAACGATGTCTCCGCCACCGGGCTCAAGGTGAAGGAGTGGCGATTCGGCAAGGAGCCTGAACCCCATGGTCCTGCAACCGGATCGGGATGACTCGGACCCGGAGGATGAGGGAGACGGCGGCCCGGGAGCCGAAGGCGGCGAGGAGCGCCTCGCGGACGCGGAAACCGGCGGCTCCGATCAAGCCGGTAAGTCTTTAATCCCGGATGTTTTGCGCAAGTGGCCGGATGATGACGAGGATGACGAGGACGGGGCGGGCGATGCAGCTCCGCAGGACGCGGAGGCGGGCGATGGGGCCGCCCCCAGTGGGTGATAGCGGAGGGCGACTGGGGAGCCGGCGGGCCCAAGCCGGCCGCACGGGAAGCAACCGGTCGAGGTGCGGCCGGTTGCGAAGCGCCCTGCTAAGGCGCAGCCGGGCGCCATGATGAGGTCCGTCAAGAAGGCGCGCCGGATGGCGCTGCCGGCGGGCCCGACGCGGGTAGTTCCCGTGGTCATAGGGTGAGTTTTTCTTCGTTGCTAAGTTACTGCCTTTTTTGCCGCCGCTGCTGTTTGTTTTTTTCTCTTTTCTTCTTCCTTATCTTCCTCGCGCACCGTCCAGGAGCGCGCTCGAGCTGGCGGAGGCGGCCGCGGCAGAGGCAGCCGCGGAGGAGGCCGACCAGCGGAGGGTCCAGGGCGGCACGGAGGGATGCGAGGCGGCGGAGACCGCCGAGGAGGTGCTCGCGGCCCGCCAGTCCGGCACCACCCTGGAGGACGCCGAGAGGGACGCCTGGAGGGCGCGGGCCGAGGCCGAGCGGGAGATGGCCGAGGCGTCGGCCAAGGCGTGGGGCGACGCCGCGGCCGAGATCATGGTGAGGCGGCGGAGGGTCACGGACGATTCCGCGTGGCCGGAATGGACGGCGTCATCGCTCCAAGTTAGTGCATGACCCGGCCCGCCGGGCGGAGGCGGATGCCCGTGCTGCTACCGAGGAAGCAGCCGGTCACGGCGAATCCGGCGATCACGAGCCGGAGGCCGACCCGACGGCCGACCCGGAGGTGCCGCTGGCTCTCGACCCGACGAGACAGGGCCGGAGGCGGAGATGGAGGAAGCCGCGAGCCGGAGGCCGCGCCAGGCGGAGGAGGAGCACCGCCCCCGAGGACCGAGGCCACGCCAGGGAGCTCTCGTGCCCTGTGACCGTGGAGCCACGGGCCACGGGGCGCAGCCTCGAGCTGAGGCCGGCCGACAGTGGAACCAGTGCCGGGTCCGCGGTTCAACCGCAGCGGGCTTGGGCGGTCAGCTCCAGCGAGGCGACGAGGGCGCCTCTCGGAGCGAACTGGACGCGGCGGTGGTCTCCCTGCGGCAGCAGATCACCAACCACCGCGGCCAGTGGCAGAGCTTCGCTCAGGCGGAGAGCGGCCGGCTGCAGCAGCTGGAGCGGACCTTCGCGGTAAGTTCGCTTGTCCTTCGTGCTTTCTTGCATCTCGTTTCTTCTTTCCTTTTCTTGACCGGCTTGGTCGCTTTCCAGTGGGGGCGCGTCAGCGCACCCACTGGGTGTAGCCCCCGAGGCCCGGGTCGGCTGCGCAGCAGGCGGGTCGGGCCTTCTCGGGCGTCCGTGTGCTAACTTTTCTTTCCTTGCAGTCCATCTACGACCAGCGGGTGGCGGCGTACAACCGTCTCCTGGGCCGGTACCGCACGGCCAGGGACCAGCTGGCGGCCAAGGAGGAGGAGCTTCACCAGGCCAGAGGTATTTCTTCAAGCTTTTTTCTTGCATTTCTCCAGTGGGGGCGCGCCAGCGCTCCCACTAGGTATAGCCCCCGAGATCCGGGCTGGTTGCGCAGCAGCCGGCTCGGATCTTCTTGCTTCGTATTTTGCTTTCTCGTCCGGCGTCTGACTGGAATCCGGATCCAGATGCGCAACCGCCGCCGTCGACCCGGCGGAGGTGGAGGGGCTCCGCCAGCTGGTTGAAGCCGGCCAGCTCCGTGACCAGGCGGTCGCGGAGCACAACCGGCTGCAGGAGTGTAACACCCCGATTTTTGGCCCTTTCTTTTTCTTTTGGAATTCTTCGAATTTTTATTTGGAGTTCCTTTTTCCGTGGCTATGTGGTCTTGAAACCTGGGAAGATCTTCTCCCCTGCCACTTCCAAGTGGCCTGTCACTCTCAACTCCATCTCTAAACCATGTCATTTTCATCTTAGCCCAACCGTAATTTTTATTTATTGGGAATATTCCTTTTTCTATTAAAGGAATAACCCTGTTTGCCCTAGGTTGTGAAGCAACCTATATTTCTGTCTTCCACAAAATTCCCACAATATTCTCATTAATTCTTTGGATCATATATTCCACAAATATGCCAAAATCCATCCTTGCCTATTTCAAAAATAATTCAAGAATATTCATTTTCCATTCTGTCCAGAATGGCACTTTGTGAAGGAAGTGCTATTTATCTTTTCTTGATTGTCCTCAAAAGTTTTGTGCACCCTCTCATATCCAAATAATTGCCACATGCCAAAATTCAGTTTCATTTGCCAAGTAAATCTTCCTCAGCAAATTTCCAAAGTTTCTGACCAGAGAGAAGCTTTGTGAAGAAAGTACTAGCTCGACTTATCGAAATGAGTTGAAATTTTGGTAGATCATTCATATGATCAAATAATAACTCTACACCAAATTTAATATCCATACAGTTATCTATGTGAGCACACCTTCAAATCTTGGTTTCTGGTCACAATTTCAGTTTGTGAAGCAACTATATTTTATATTGCTTCAAAAATTCTGAAATTAATCCAGGACCTAAATATCCCTAAATAATGTGAGCATCCAAAACTCACATTATTTTGCCAAGCCATTTTCTCTGCAAAATTCTCCCAAGTTTCTGTCCAGTATGGATCATTGTGAAGGAAGTACCATTTATACTCCTCCAAATGAGATGAAAATTTTATGGTACCTTCATATGCCCAAATGATCATGCTCCACAAATTTTCAGCTCAACCCAAGCAACCATGTGAGTGCTACTTCTTGATCTAGCTTCTGGACCAGATTTGGCAGTTGTAAAGCAACTATGTCAAATACTAGTCCAAATCTCTTCAAAATCTACAGGATCATAGTCCTTCCTACCCTAAACCCCTGAGACATCCTGGTTAGCTCATATCCCCTCTAATTTGATCACTATTTCATGACCAAGTTGGCTACAGCAAAGTTCAGTCGACCTCTCCCATCCACCCACAGTGCCTTTATTCGATCTATCACCTCATGTAGGACCCACTTACGAAGGACTACACGGTAGATAGCTTATGGTTGGCCAGAGTGCACCGCGTGCGCCTGTGCACGTAGTGACCACGCGGCCTGGCACGCCGAAAGTGTGCTCTGGACTTCGGGTCCCTCTGCCGCCGCCCAAACGCCGAGCTCCCGCCACCGCACCATGTCCACAGTATTGCACCCACTCTCCTGCGTCCACGCCACCTCTTTGGACCCATCCCCATCTCCTCTTTCCTCTCCGGCGAGCACGCCATCCCAGGATGCCCGTGGCCGTCGTCGCTTTGCATTTGTCTTCTTGCTCCCCGCGGCACCTTTGCACCGAATGCACCTCCCCTAGCCCTCTCTTCTCCTCCGCGCGTGCGCTCGTGCACGCAGTCGCGCCAGAGGAATCGTCCGCGTGCTCCCGTCGGCATCCGGCGAAGGAATCGCCGTCTCGGCTATATAAGCCTTCCCCGAGACCCATCGAGCTCATCCACAGCTCTCTCTCACTCCCATAGTTCTCTCCAACCTCTTCCCCGAGCTCGAGCCACCCTCCTTTGCTCAATCGGCCGCCACGGTCATCGCCGGAGTCCGCTTAATTCGAGCCAGCCAAGTCCCCATTCTCCCTCATTTCTTCCCCTGGAGGACCTCTAGATCATGGCGGTCCTCCCCATACTCCCCGTTCGCCGGATGGACGCCGGCATCCTCGAAGCCAAGTCCGGCCGACGGCTTCCTCCACGTGCGCCCTAGCCGCCATTGACCCGTCCCTCCTCGGCGTCCGCAACGGGGCTGGGTGGATGCGGCGCTTCGTCCCGAGGTCGTCGGTGCCCTCACCTCGGCTGGAGATGGCCGGAGGCGCCGGGGCCAACGTCGGCCGCGTCCGGCCGGGCCTCCTCTGTCGTGCCCGCGCGAGGTTGAAGACGAGCCGGGCCAGGCGGACCCCACCGCTCTGCGGGCCCCACATGTCAGCCGCACGAGGGCGTTGACCTGGACCAGCTGAGGTGGCAAGTGGAAGCGTACTTCTGAGAAGTACGTCTTCGTTTAACTGAAAGCGTACTCTACTGCGTTGTCTGTGAGAAATACGCCTTCATTACTACGGAGACGTATTTTAGAAAAGGCGATTTCTCTTTTTCAGCCCAGAGCCGAAAGTGCTAATTTGCGGACGTTCGTCCGTTAAGGGCAGAAGTGGACATATTTTGATTCTTTTTCTGCCTAACGAATGAACGGTCGTAACTCGGCAACCGTAACTCCGATTCAGGTGATTCCAAAGCCCACGATCTCAGTTCGTCGAGCCCGTTCCGATGGTGTCATTTTCATGAGGTTGTCACACTGTGAAAATGACCATTTTGCCCTTGCCCTTAAAACAGCTCCGCCGAGAGGGAAACTTTTCCGGCAATTCTTTCCGCGAGTTCATCGCACCTCTCCCCGCTGAATCCTTCACCCCCAGGCAAGCCACAAAAGCCACCTGCATGATAGCATTGCAGTAGCCATGGTTTCCACTTGAATATTTAATAATTGTTTGCTTATTTAATTATTTTGTGAATGCTTCGAATATGCTTGTGAATCCATGTCTATGCTTATGCCCTGTTCATTTTCATCTAGTAAGTGATATGATTAATTGCTAAGGATATTCTTATCATGTTTTATTCTTGTAATCATTTCAGCTGCTAGCGATAATGACATGCTCATATGAATCATTATGGATTGATATGAAAATACTTGTGATATTCGTCATCGTCATTATGCCATGCTCATTTGCATCCCGTAGATTAAATGGATTATCATTGTTACTATTATGAATTAAATGGTTATGTTTCCCATCCATGGTTACACTGATATCATGCTCATCTGCATTGTCATTTCATTATGTATTTTATTATGACTCAGCTCATCACCATTCAAGTTAAACCGGACATTAATCGAACTTGAACAAATCTGTTGGCTGAGTCATGGTGCCACCGAATCGAGCTCACCAGTGCAACCACACTTTCCTGGATGGGGAGGCCCTAATGCGGTCTATTGTCATGCCTCTCGCCGGTACCTCCTACTAGGGAAGGTTATGGGTGCGCGCTACCCTGATCAGGTAGGCTACCATAAGCCTTGAGGACCCGAGTTTCGATGGTACCAAGGTCCCCGTTTGGGATGATGTTTATGTTTGGCCATGACGGTGGAAGCCACAGAGGTGGCGGGTGTCACATGTTGACATCGGGGTCACCCAGGACATAGCCCAAAGGGGAGTTTGTCGGAGTGGCCGGGAGAGTGTCATGCAATAGATTGGTTTTGTCGGAATGTCGTTCGTCCACTCGAATGGGAGCACGAGGCCATGAGTTCCGTAGTGTGGGTACAATGTACTAACCTCTGCAGAGTGTATAATCTATCGATAGCCGCGTCCTCGGTCATGGACAGAGTTCGTAGTAGGTCACACTATGGGTCAACAGAAATAATAACCTGAATAATAAACAACCCCCGGTTCCATGATAAAGAAGTGGGTTGATCTTTATGTGGTCGTGCGATGATCATAGGTAGAGATCAAGCTTCGTGTGGTCATGTGATGATCACGATGGTATAGTTGATACCGAGCTTGGTTGATCCTGAGGTGATCGTGTGATGATCATGATGGTAAGTTGGTGGTTACGAGATAACCTCCGAGCAGAGTAAGTTGGTCCATGAGACCTTAAACGTCGACCCCCTTGCATGCTAGTGCTAGTATCATCCTGTTCATATCACGAATTATATGCCATGCTCATGTTGTTGCCATGCTCATGTTGTTGCCATACTCATGTTGTTGTCATGCTCATGTTGTTCTAGTAGTATTGTGTTCATCTTTGATGATTAACCTGTAAATGCCATGCTGTTGTATGTCTTGATTGCTTTGGTTGCTGTGAGCTTGCGAGTACATTCAAAGTACTCACCTGGCGTGTCATGCCAGATTGTAGGTCATGCAGTGATTGATTGCTTGTCGAGGATCCCGAGGTTGCGCTCTAGGATACGTCCCAGCCAGAGTCCCTGCGGAGTGGAGTTCATCACTGTCGTCGTTGTTCCGCTGCTAGAATTTATTCCGCTTCGAGATGTTCTGCTGCTAGCATAGAACTACCTTAGCAGGCGAAGTGTCGCCGTGCCCCTGTAACCTTTGTAATATCGAACCCTTGTACACCATTTATTCGCAATAGAGAGCTGATTTGTTCTATGCCAAGCAGTGCCGTATTCCAGAAGACTTGATCTCTGGGCTGGAATACGGGGTGTTCCGGTCTCTCTGAGCCGGGGTGCCACAATGAGGAGGCGGCCCGGGCGGTCCGGGAGAGGGACAAGTCCACCGCGGACTGCAAGGCCGAGCTGGACCAGCTCGCCGAGGAGCGCCGCCAGGCAGCGGTGCGGCAGGAGGAGGAGGCGAAGAAGGCCACCAAGGAGGTCACCCAACTCAATTCGGACCGCGACCACAGCGCCAACGCGCTGGCGCCGAGGGAGTGGGAGTCACTGCAGGAGGCGTTGTACATCGACGAGCTCCTCACGCGTAAGCGTTTCTACTTGCTTGTGTCTTTGTTTCTTTCTGTTTTCGGCCCTTCGGCCTTTTGATCGATCTTCTTCCCCTTCTTTTCTAGGGGTCTTCCCCGAGACCCAAGAGCCAGCCGAGGAGGTGGTGAACGCCCACCGGCAAGAGCAGAGGGCAGCGGGGGCCGCCGTCGAAGAGTACGCCGCCTGGTCGGTGGCGGAGATCACCATGGCCGCCAAGGCCTGCTTGGAGGCAGTGGAGCATGACATGAACCGGCTTTTCGAAGCCGGTTTGTCGATGGTGGCCGCCCTCTGGCCGGGTGCGGTGGTACCGACCAGCGTGAGCCGGCTGGCGCGTTGGCTGGAGGCCGGCGCGACACATCTTGGCGCATGGAGGGCTTTCGCGGCCCGAGCCGGCGCGGAGATGGCGCTTGGGCTCGTGGTGTCTTGGTACCCTGGCATCCGCTTGGACAGGCTGCAAGCGCGGAGGGCTGGGGCGGAGGCGGACCTGGCAGAGCGAGCGACGCCGATTGCCGTGCGGGCCAACGACATCGCGTCGTTAACCCCGCACAGCGAGTTCGTGCCGGAGTGGGCGCCTGATGGCGCGGAGCTTCCGGCTGACGACTTCGGTCTGGCGCTCGAGGACCCGGAGGGTAGCTCGGCTGAGACGGGAGCCGACGCGGATGACGACGCCGCCGACTTGGACAACACCGCCGCCACGAAGGATCCGGCGCAGAGCGATGCCGACGAGGCCGCCGCCTAGGGTGTTTTAGCTTTCCTGTATCTTTGTTTCTTTTGAACTCGATTCGCTTGTTAGTTGGCAAGTCCACCCACTAGGGGTGTAAGTTAATGTAATGAACTATTGGCCATGGGCCTTGCTGTGTATAAATGCATGTCTGTTTCCTTATATGCTTGTGCTTGCCGTCTGGCGGTTTCGCTCTTGCTCTTTTCCTTTAACCATCTTCTTGTTCCCTCCCCTTCTCGTCCTCCTCCCTGCCAGCCGGACACCTGGGAGCCGGTCTGTAGCTGGGACGGGGAGCCAGACTCGGAAGAGAGTGATCAGTACTTAGGCCTTAGGATTTGAGCGCAAGCGAAACACCCACTGGGCCGGCTGGCTGTAGGCGGCGAAGCCAGCTGGAGCGCAGCCGGTCTGTGCGGCAGAGAGTAAAAGAGAGAGGGGGAGAGCCGGGTTGGCCGAGCCGGGCGTTCGTACTTAGCCGTTTTTCGCGTGAGGATGCTTGCAGCCTTTGGCTCTTGCCAGTCTGAACAGCCGGGAGCCGGTCTGTGGCTTATGGCAGAGAGTGGGCTTTTAACGGGGCGCACGTTACTGGCCGGGTTCATAAGAGCGGGGCGCGGGCTAGCCGGCGAGCCCTCGAGCCCCCGAGCCGGCCGTGCCGACCTGGCGGGAGGGAGGCGAATGCGGTAAAGTGTGCAAAAACTCGATAGAGATGAAAAGGTAGCCCCCGAGTGTCGTTCGGGGGACCTGCTGCTTTCATTAATCTTCCAAAAAAGGGGTAGTGATACATACATACATGATTCAACTGTAAAACGGACGGAGGAGCTCCGCATTCCAGGGGCGTTCTGTCTCTTCGCCGGAGGCGTCTCTCTTGCGCTTGTTTTGCTTTTGTGCGTCGATGAGGTAGTACGCGTTGTTGCGCAGGGCCTTGCTGATGATGAAGGGGCCCTACCATGGGGAGGATAGCTTGTGCTGGCCGGCTGTTCACTGGATCATCCGGAGTACGAGGTCGCCCTCGTGGAAAGCAAGGGGCGTGATCTTCTTGCTGTGGTAGTGGCATAGGTTTTGCTGGTAAATGGCCGACTGGCTGAGGGCCAGCAGGCGCACCTCCTCCAGCAGGTCGACGCCGTCTTCGCGTGCTGCTTTGGCTTCCACTTCCGTGTATAGGGTGACCCGAGGAGAGTCGAACTCGAGATCCGTGGGGATGACCGCCTCGGGCCCGTAGACAAAGAAGAATGGGGTGAAGCCGGTTGAGCGGTTGGGGGTGGTCCGGAGACTCCATAGGACGGCCGGCAGCTCATCGATCCAGCTGCCGGGTGATCGCACAAGCGGCTCGACGAGTCACGGCTTGATGCCGGCCAAGATGAGGCCGTTTGCCCGCTCCGCCTGGCCGTTGGACTGAGGATGTGTGGCGGAGGCCAGGTCAAGCCGGATGCCGGAGACGGAGCAGTTGCGCGCCAGCGCGCCTTTGGCGGAGTTGGTGCCGTTGTCGGTGATGATGCTGTTGGGGACGCCGTAGCGGACAGCGATGTCTTTGATGAACTTGACGGCTGTGGGACCGTCGAGTTTCTCGATCGGCCTTGCCTCGAATCCGGAGACGGCTTGATGGAGGGCTTGCGTAGGTGCTTGAGGGAGATGCCGGTTGGGATTGCTTGCCGGCTGGAGCCAAGCTTGGCTAGAGTGTCTGCCGCCTCGTTCTCATTTCGGGGGACGTGGAGGAACTCGCAGCCATCGAAGCTACCGGTCATCTGCTGGAGCAGGTTGCGGTAGCTGGCCATGTTGGAGTCCCTGGAGTCCCACTCGCCGGAGACCTGCTGGACCACCAGGTCGGAGTCGCCATAGCAGAGGATACGCCGGATGCCGATTTCTTTGGCCAGCCGGAGGCCGTGAACGAGGGCTTCGTACTCGGCGACGTTGTTGGAGGCGGCAAAGTGGATCTGGAGCGCGTAGCGCAGCCGGTCGCCCTTGGGGGAGGAGAGCACGATGCCGGCTCCCAAGCCGGAGGCCATCTTCGAGTCGTCGAAGTGCATGCACCAGTGCGTCGCGTCGGGAGCCGGTGGCAAGTACTGGGTCTCCGCCCAATCAACGAGGAAGTCGGCCAATGCCTGCGACTTGATGGCCGTGTGGGGCTCGTAGAGGATGGTGTGGCCGGCTAGCTCGATGGCCCATTTGGCGATCCGGCCATTGGCGTCCCGGCATCCCATGATCTCGCCGACGGGGGCCGTGCTCACCACGGTGATGACGTGCTCCTGGAAATACTGCTTCAGCTTATTGGCGGCCAAGTACACGCCGTAGCACATCTTCGGGTAGTGGGGGTAGTTTTGCTTGGAGGTGGAGAGGACCTCGCTCAGATAGTACACAGGGCGTTGGACCGGCTGTGCCTTGCCTTCCTCGGGGCGCTCTACCACCAGCACCACGCTGACCACACGGGTGGTTGCTGCGATGTACATCAAGAGCGTCTCCTTCTCAGCCGGCGCGGCCAAGACGGATGTAGTGGAGAGCATGCGCTTGAGGTCGCGGAAAGCTTCGTCCGCTTAGTCGGACCACTCGAATGGCATCGTCTTCTTCATCAGCTGATACAGGGGCAGGGCCCTCTCCCCCAGCCGGCTAACAAACCAGCTGAGAGAGGCCAAACAGCCGGTGAACTTTTGGACATCGTGCAGCCGAGCCGGCTTGCGCATGCGCTCGATGGCCTTGATCTTCTCCGGATTGGCCTCAATGCCGCGCTCTGAGACGAGGAAACCAAGGAGTTGGCCAACCGGCACACCGAAAACGCATTTCTCCGGGTTGAGCTTGATCTGGAACTGGCGTAGATTGGCAAACGTCTCCCTGAGATCCTCGAGGAGGGTGAGGTGCTGCTTGGTCTTCACCACGATGTCGTTGATGTAGACGTGCACGTTCCGGCCTATCTGTGGTAGGAGGCACTTTTGCATGCAGTGCTAGAAGGTGGCGCCGGCATTCTTCAAGCCGAACGACATGGTGATGTAGCAATATGCCCCGAAGGGGGTGATGAAGGACGTCTTGAGGGCATCCGCCGGGTCCAACTTGATCTGGTGGTAGCCGGAGTAGGCGTCCAGGAAGGACAGAAGCTCGCAGCCGGCGGTGGAGTCGATGACTTGGTCGATCCAGGGTAGGGCAAACGGGTCCTTGAGGCAGGCCTTGTTCAGGCTGGTGTAGTCGATACACATGCGCCAAGTATCGTTCTTCTTCAGGACCAGGACTGGGTTGGCCAGCCACTCGGGGTGGAACACTTCCATGATGAACCCGGCCGCGAGCAGCCAGGCAATCTCTTCGCCAATGGTTCTTCGCTTCTCCTCGGAGAAGCGGCGTAGCGGCTGCCGGACCGGCTTGGCATCCAGCCGGACGTGGAGTTTGTGCTCGGCGAACTTCCTCGGAACACCCGGCATGTCTTTAGGGGACCATGCGAAGATATCCCGATTCTCACGGAGGAAGTCGACGAGCTCGCCTTCCTATTTGTTGTCGAGGCTGGAGCCCACGACAACATACTCGCTGGATTTAGGGTTGGACGGGTCGAGCGAAACCTTCCTCATGCCCTTGGACGGCTTGAAGGACCCCTCGTCGGCCGGCTGCTTGAGCTGAGCCGGCATGACCGGCTGCTCGCCGGCTAGCGCGACGAGACGGTCGAGCTGGCGCCTCTCCTCGGTGATGACCAGTGACTCGGCCAGCTTAGAGCCGGCTTTGGCGCACTCCAGGGACTTCTTGTAGTCGCCGGTGATGGTGATGATGCCCTTGGGACCCGGCAGCTTCATCTTGAGGTAGGCGTAGTGGGGGACCGCCATGAACTTGGCCAGGGCGGGCCGGCCCAAAAGCGCGTGGTAGGGGCTGGCCAGATCGACCACCTCGAACCAGATCGGCTCGCGGCGGAAGTGGGCGCTGGTGCCGAATAGCACGTCCAGCCACACCTTGCTGTTGGGGGAGCACGAGGCGCCCGGCACGATGCCGTGGAACACCGTCTGGGTAGGCTGTAGATGGCTTTCCTCGATGCCGAGCTTGACCATGGTGTCGCGATAGAGGATGTTGATGCTGCTGCCGCCATCGATTAGTACCCGCGAAAAGTGGCAGGTGCGCTTCTCAGCGACGAAGGTGGGGTCGAGGACGAGCGCGTAGCCACCTGGCGTGGGCATCACGGCCGGGTGGTCTTCCCGGGTCTAGCTGACGAGACGGTCGGACCAGTGTATGTACCAGGGGACCGGGGGGACGACGGCGTTCACCTTGTGCTGGTACTTGTGCTTGTTGTGCTTGTCATCACCCTCACTGGTGAAGACGACATAGGCCGCGTCCTACTGGGGGTAGGCGTCGTTGGCGAGGGCGCCGACTGCCGAAGGTGGCGGGGGAGGCGGCAGGAGCTGCGGGTCGGGACCAGGCGGTGGCGATGGGAAATCGCCACGCATCAGACGCTGGGTGATGCTGCAGTTCCGGAGCGTGTGCATGGATGGCTTTGCGCCGCTATGGTGCTTGCAGGGGCGTCCAGCATCTGCTTGAAGGAGAACTTGGGCTGCCAGACCATCTTGCCGGTGCGCTAGCGCTTGACGCCGCCTTGCTCGGCCGGTTGTTCCTCCGCCACGGCGGCCACTTGCTGGTTGTTGTAGCGAGGAGCCGACTGCTCGGCCTGCCGCTTGTTGTTGTTGTTGTTGTCTTGCCGGCGCTGGTTGGTTTCGCCAGCCGGCTTTGGGGTGGCCGGCTGGACCGGGACTGGCTTGCCGTCCGCGTCGATGGAAATCTTTACGCGCATCAGGGAGTCGGCCGTGGCGTACTTGTCCGCCACCGCCACAAGCTCCGCCAAGGTGTCCGGCTCGTCGCACATCAGCCGGTGCTTGAGCAGGGTGCCGTCTTGGCACCCGTCGACGAAGTATTGGACGGCTTGCACTTCGTGGACCCCCTCGCAGGAGTTGCGCAGCTCGGTCCACCGCATGAGGAAGTCGCGGAGAGGTTCGCCCGGGCCCTGGACGCACATGGAGAGTTGGCGAGGCCGACCCGGACGCTTGTATGTGCTGGTGAAGTTGCGTAAAAACGCGTCCTCGAAGTCCAACCAGGAATTGACGCTGCCGGCCCCCAGGCTATTAAGCCATTGTGGCACCCCGGCTCAGAGGGACCGGAACGCCCCGTATTCCAGCCCAGAAATCAAGTCTTCTGGAATACAGCACTGCTTGGCATAGAACGAATCAGCTCTTATTACAATAGATAAGGTACAAGGGTCTGCTATTACAACGATTACAGTGGCACGGCGACACTACGCCTGCTAAGGTAGCTCTATGCTAGCAGCGGAACAACTCGTAGCAGCGGAACGACGACGACGACGGTGGTGAACTCCACTCCGCAGGGACTCTGGCAGGGACACGGTCTAGCTCGCGCGAACGAAATCCTCAACAAGCAATCAAGCACAGCATCACCTGCAATCTGGCATGACACGCTAGGTGAGTACTTTGAATGTACTCGCAAGCTCACAACAACCAAAAGCATCAAAGCAAAACAACAACATAGCATTAATAAGTTAACTTATTACTAACTACTATGAGGTGGAAGAAGATATTACTCAAAGTAATAATGTAAGACTAGAATCGCTGCTAAACCCTCATCTTGGATCACATGGACCATCAAATTCTTGGATATCCGCCCAAGCAACATATCATCTCGATCACTTCGTGATCAATACCTCCTTGTGATCACCACCTGGCCACAACACAATCCGATGATCATTCTAAAGATCATCTCGATGCCAACGATGAACTCCTGCCAAACTGATACTTGTCCACGTACAACTACAAGCATTAATATAAGTTATTCCGTCATTGTGAGTGTTGATCGAATGGTGTGACCTATAACAAACTGTGTCCATGACCGAGGACGCGGCTATCGATAGTTTATACACTCTGCAGAGGTTAGTACACTGTACCCACACCACGGAACTCATGGCCTCGTGCTCCCATTCGGGTGGACCAATGACATTCCGACAAAACCAATCTATTGCATGACACCCCCCCATCCACTCCCGACAAACTCCCCTTTGGGCTATGTCCTGGGTGGCCCCTGATGTCAACTCATGACATCCACCACCTCTGTGGCTGCCACCGTCGTGGCCAAACTGAAAGCACATTTGCTCCCTTGGTGGTTTTGGTAATTTATGCCAACATACATGTTGTTGGACTAATGCTTTTATCTACTGAATTTCAGACAAGTTCAACAATGGCGTGGCATGGACAAGAGGACGTGGAACCCCTTCAAGATGCTAAGGACAAGGATTGGCAAAAGCTCAAGACTCTACATTTTTGGTTTAGTGATCCAAGATCACATTGAGTCCATAGGAAAGCCAATACTATTAAAAGGGGATGAGGTGTTGCTTAATGGTCTTTTTGCTCAAGTGCTTAGTGACAGTACTCCTAAACCCTCAACCACTCTCTCTAACCAAATATGTCCTAAACCTACATTCCAACTCGGCCCCACCAATATTTCCTATCCGGCCCCACCGAGTTCATCCAAGACTTAGCCACTGCCAAAACCCTAACAAATCGGATCCACCGAAATGGATCTCGGTCCCACCGAGATGGCCTTGCCAACTCTCTGTAATCGTTTGCACTTACTTCGGTCTCACCGAGTTTTGCAAATCGGTCTCACCGAGATGGCTTGCCAACTCTCTGTTGCCCTATTGCTTCACTTTGGTCCTACCGAGTTGATGCAATCGGTGCCACCGAGATGAGGTTTGCCCTAGCCATTGCACTTCGGTCCATCCGAGTTGTTCGTATCGGTCCCACCGAGATTCCTAAAGTTCATATCTTTTACACAGTTCGGTGCTACCGAGATTATCGTTTCGGTGCCACCGAGTTGGGTCAAAAGTGTGTAACGGTTGGATATTGTGTGGAGGCTATATATACCCCTCCACCACATCTTTCTCAGTAAGGAGAGCCATCAGAACGTGCCTACACTTCCACCATACATTTTCTGAGAGAGAACCACCTACTCATGTGTTGAGATCAAGCTATTCCATTCCTACCATTTGAACCTTGATCTCTAGCCTTTCCCAAGTTGCTTTCCACTCAAATCCCTCTTCCACCGTAGCCAAATCTGTGAGGAGTTGTTTGAGTGCTGGGAAGACTATCATTTGAAGCACAAGAGCAAGGAGTTCATCAACAACACACCGTCTATTACCTTTTGGAGAGTGGTGTCTCCTAGATTGGTTAGGTGTCACTTGGGAGCCTCCAACATGATGTGGAGTTGAACCAAGGAGTTTGTAAGGGCAAGGAGATCGCCTACTTCGTGAAGATCTACCCCGAGTGAGGCTAGTCCTTCGTGGACGTAAGCCATGGTGGAATAGACAAGGTTGCTTCTTCATGGACCCTTCGTGGGTGGAGCCCTCCGTGGACTCACGCAGCCGTTACCCTTCGTGGGTTGAAGTCTCCATCAACGTGGACGTACGATAGCACCACCTATCGGAACCACGCCAAAAACCACCGTGTCTTCATTGCATTTGATCTTCCATACTCTACCCCTTAACTTTCTGCACTCTTGCATGCTTTACTATTTCCGCTGCTCAATCTCTAGATATGCATGTGTAGAAAGTATTGGAGTGATCTTAACTTGTGCCAAAATCTGCCTAAATTCCAAGAGAAATTAAAAACTGCACCTTTGGCTGGTTAGGAGTCTATTCACCCCCCCTCTAGACCTATCTCCTCTATCCCACACAAACAAGACAACTCGTCCCAAACGGGGACACCCGGGTACAACACAACTTGGGCACACAAGGTAATGACCGCCTACCGGACCAGGGCAGCGCGAGCACCTAACCTTCCCTAGTTGGAGGCACCGGCGAGAGGCATGACAATAGACCAAATTAGGGCCTCCCCATCCAGGAAAGTGTGGCTGCACTGGTGAGCTCGATTCGGTGACACCTGACCAACGAAATGACGGAATTTGTCCCCAAGATAGGTTTGTGATAGAACTGTTACTCCAATGTTACATATCAACCTGTGATTCAAATCATAGCAATATCCATCCAAAATCCAAAGCATAAAATATATCCATATCATTAGCATAATATTCAATATGACTATGAAATAAGCATGACTACTGCTACTAGTAATCCCGAAGTAACACGTCATCCTCACTCTTCAAAATATAAGTCCTAGAGATCCAAGCATCATCATGGCAGTAACAAACTCACATATATCCAATCATAATGCCATGAATAAATCATTTCTAAATAATGCAATATTAAGCAAATTTAATTCAAATAAACCATGCATTGCATTGCAATCATGCAAATGGAGGGTGTGGCTTGCCTTGCTCCAAAAGAGAGGGGAAGAGCTCCTGGTCTTCACCAACACACCACAAACACTCTGAAAATATTTTTGCAAGCATTTAAGAATATACCATAATGCAAATACTTCTGTCCAAAAATTCTAGACAGAAGATAAAAATACCAAATTCTACCAGAAAATAAAGGAACTCAAAAGAAAAATAATGCAAAAAGAATCAGTTCATTTGGACTTGTAGTTTAGGAGATATTCAAAGTCAAAGTTGGGTCAAATCTGGATTTAAAAATGAATTAAACTGATTTTCTGGAAATTCCAGAGGGGCCGTCGTCGAAAGCGTAAAGTGGGGTTTATGCCTCCACTTAAAACGCTTCGGCGGGGGCGGGGTGAGGCTGACGAGTGGGGTCATCCCGTCAGATTTAAAGAGAGAGAGGGAGGAACAGAGAGGAGGCGGCTCACCGGCGGTCGTTCGCCGGCGTAGAGACGACCGCGGAGCTAGGCGAGGACGGGGATGGAACGGGCACTCGACGGCGCACCCGCCTGTACCCGTGGCTCCTCGAATGGTGGCCAGACGGCGTCGTACCCTTCGTATCCGGTGGCGGTGGCTACGGGCGTCGGCGAACTTGGCGATTCCGGCGACCAAGGCTCGGGATAGAGGCTGAGGAGGACCAGGGGAGTGAGGGGAGCTCGATAGTGGGTTCAGCTGGGGCTGGGGTGGCTCGGAATGAGCTCGAGGAAGAGGTGGCCGAGCGGCGGAGCTTTGGCCGGAGAGGAGGAAGGAGAGGGCTCCGGCTTGGGTTAGAGGCTCTGGAGGTCGATTTGGTGAGTAGGAGGAGTGGTGAGGCGAGCCGCGGCCGGGGACGGCTTATATAGGCGGGGGAGAGATTCCAGTCCAGATGCCGCCGCGACCAGATGGGCGAGCTCCGGCGAGGGGGTCCAGGCACGCGTGCGAGCTTTGCGCCGACGGGAGAGAGACTGAGCGGCGGGCCAGCGACACGGGATGGCAGAAAGCGTACGCGGGATGGCAGAGCACGCGCGGTCGGCCACTAGCGCACTGTGTGCGCGTGTGCGGCGTCGGCAGAGCCGCCGTGGCGCGAGGAGAGGGAAAGAAGGAGAGGGTGAGGGGCCAGCCGGCCAGGTGGACGCCGGAGAGGGAGTGCGGCGCCCTCAGACGCGCGGACGCGGCCGAGAAGAAGACGCCCGCAGCTCGGCGACACCCAGAGCGTGCTCGCTGCACGCAGAGCACACGCGACCGCATGCCCATAGTGTGGTCACCACGTGCACGGCCAGGGAGAGGGAACGTAGGCTGAGTACACCATGTCCACAGTGAAGTCCATCCCTCCTACAACCTCTCTGATGAGATGGGTCGATCAAAAGGGCTGTGGGCAGATGGGCTGCATCCAAGAATTGTTACTGTAGTCAACTAGAGTTAGATGTTGTGGTCAAGTTACTTGACCATTGGATCAGAGGGAATGTCTCAGGGGTTTAGGGTAGGAAGGACTACAGTCCTGTGAATTTTGAGATGATTTGGATAAGTTTTGAAGATAGATGCTATACAACTGCCCAAAACAGCACAGAAACTGGATCGGGAAGATGCACTCACATGGTGTGTGGGATTGGTCTGAAATTTGGTATAGGACGGTGATTTAGGACCATGCAGGTACTGGGAAAATTTCATGCCATTTGGAAATACCTAGATGGTACTTCCTTCACAAAGGTCTTCTCTGCACAGAACCTTGGGAGAATAACGTAGGGCAAATGACTTGGCAAACTGATGTTAAATTTGGCATGCACACATGATATATGGATCTTTAGGCCCTGGATTAATTTCAGAATTTTTGAAGCAATAAAGGATGTAGTTGCTTCATACACTGAAAATTTGACCAGAACCAAAGATTGGAAGTTGTGCTCACATATAAGGTGGGATGGAGCTATAATTTGGTGTAGGGGAATAGTTTGAGCATATGGAAAGCCTGGCAAAATTTCAACCCATTTGGATACTCCTAGCTAGTACTTCCTTCACAAAGCTTCTTTCTGGACAGAAACTTTGGGAATTTGCTGGGGAAGATTCACTAGGCAAATGGAGCTGAATTTTGTCATGTGGTAATCATGTGGATAGGAAAGAGTGCTCAAAAAGTTTGAGAGCAATCAGGAAAATATAAATAGCACTTCCTTCATAAAGTGCCAAACTGGACAGAATGGAAAAGGAATATTTCGGAATTATTTTTGAACTAGGCAAGGAAGGGTTTGGACATATTTGGGGAATATATGATCCAAATAATTTATGATAATTATTTTGGAATTTTTGGAATGACAGAAATATAGGTTGCTTCACAACCTAGGCCAGATAGGGTTATTCCTTTAAGGAGAAAAGGAATATTCCCTAAGAAAAGAATTTTGGAGTTGGACTAGTATATAGGTGCCATGATCTTGGGAAAGATACAAGGATGAAATACCACTTGGGAGGAGAAGGAATGATGATCTCCAAAGTTTCAAGTCCATAGAACTGCTCCAAAAGGAAAACCAGAGCAAAAACCAAATAAAACCAAAAGAAAAAGAAAGGACCAAAAATCGGGGTGTTACAGCCATGTACGGGCCGAGCCGAGAAGCATGAGGGGGACGTAGCGGACCGCCACGCGCCTGTTGCCGCAGGCTATGCCAACAGCCGTGGTGTAGTCAGTTAGCCAGTCTTCCGGCTTGGTGATGCCGCTGTACTTGGGGGTGTCTCGGGCCAACGTGAACCCTTTTGGAAAGGGCTCCTCGCGGATGCTGGGTCCGAAACAGGCGGTGTCGTGGATTCGTCACGGCAGTTGTCCTAGCTTAAGGACTTGGTCGTGAGGCCAACGCATCTAACTGGTAGCTTTAGAGGGGTTGAGCGGGACGAGAGACGTGGAGTTTTTACCCAGGTTCGGCCCCTCCGATGGAGGTAAAAGCCTACGTCCTGCTTTGTGTCTATATTGATGATGACGACGATCTCGGTTACAAGGGTGCGGAATCGCTACCTCTAATCTCGAGACCCTCTAATCTGACTATCTCGGATGACCTGTCTGTCTGACCTGTATCGAGACGTCTAACCTGACCCTCTTGGGGTGACCCGCCCCTCCTTATAAAGGCTGAAGGGGCGGTTTACATGTAGAGTCTAAGTCGGATTGATGACTTCCCATCGCGGGCTTCTCTTCATGGGCTTTCGAGTCCTGGGCTTCTTCCAATCCCGGGCGGCTTACACTTGATAACACTGTTTGCCGGGTTATCATCCTGGCACTGTTCACCTGATAACACTGTTTGCCGGGTTATCATCCTGGCACTGTAGCAGCCGGGTTACCCCCTGGCACTGTAGCAGCCGGGTTAACATCCTGACACTGTAGCAGCCGGGTTAACATCCTGACACTGTAGCAGCCGGGTTACAATAGTCTGCCGGGTTAGAACTGTAACCGGGTCAGTACTGTTTGCCGGGTCAGCATGTCTGCCGGGTCAGTACTGTTTGCCGGGTCAGCATGTCTGCCGGGTCAGTACTGTTTGCCAGGTCATATCGTGGGGTAATATCCCCGTCATTAGCCCCCAGGTTAGCTTGAATTTAGTCATGGTAAGCTCCATCGTCTTGCAGGTATATGTCCTTTGAAATAAAATATTGGGAATACAATACCCATATGCCCTTGAGTCGGCCTTCAATGCTCTTGGCGGGTCTCCTCCGCCGGGTTATAATCATTGATGGTACCACGTTATGATTGTTGGTGACGCTAGGTCAAATAACTGGACTCCAGCTGAAATTGGCATCTTGAAAACTCTCTCTTCAATTTTTGATATATTCATATTACCTGTAGCCCCCAAGCTCCAAGTTGATCCATGATGACTTGGCGCTTTGAAACAATATCTTTGATTGTGTAGCCCCCAAGTACCAGGTTGTCTTGCCTGCAGCAGCCTAGGACTTGTAACTGTCTTATACCTTATAAAGCTTCAGCTGGTGTAGCCCCCAAGGGCCGGCTCATCAATATGTGATGCGCCGGGTCTTCAATTTGTACCTTATAATCTGTTTGAACAACTGAATACTGTAGCCCCCAAGTACCGGGTCAGTAAGAAGTACAGAGCTGGGACTTAGAAAAATATAGAAAGGCCGGCTCATCTCCTTGAGACAAAAAGATCTGTTGACCATGTAATGATTTGAAAAGCAACTTGTATTAGCCCCCAAGTGCCGTGATGCATGCTTGCAGCGACATGGGACTTTGTATACTTGATATAAACTTGACTTGAATAATGTAGCCCCCAAGTGCCGGGTCATCTGCCTGCGGCGACTCGGGACTGTGTGAGAATAATATGACATCATAATTTGTTGAATGAATCCTTGACTGTGGTTGTAACCTGGCAGAATATCCTGAATAATGCCTTTACTCTTGACAATGAAAATCCCAGCTCGTGGTTGCGGTGCAACCCGGCGAATATGTGAGAAATCCATGATGAAGATCCAGCCATGTTGGCTATTAACGATCTATTTGTTCTGGCGGCTTATCTTAGGAGACAAGACCTGCAAAAATAACAAAACAGAGTATATTCTGCATTGTTGTAAGGGCGGCTTGAAAAAGCCTAACCCGGAGACGTGAAATCTCATAACCTTGCCTTTCTTTCCAAACGCATAAGCCGGCTCTTCTGGGTAGTCTCACTACTTTGAACTCTTAATAACTGACAAGAGCGTAGCAAACCAGAAAAGGACGCAGCAGTGGGTGAATACCCTTAGAGCCCAGAAGCTACTTCTCACATGACATAAATCCATCGTTTGAACCTCCAGGGTACGACAGGTCACTTAGCGGAGAGTACGCAGCAGATGGGAGAGTTTGCCTCGCCGCTGTAAGAGTCCCTTGCAGGGGGTAAGTTTTAGAACTCGCTGCACCCCTGGCAAAGCGGCAGCAACTTACAGGCAGGTATAACTCGGAATTGCGGACGTAAGGGTTTGCCTCGCCGCTGTAAGAGGCCTTTGCAGAGGGTGAGTTTTAGAACTCGCTGCACCCCTGACAAAGCGCAGCTACTTACAGGCAGGTATAACCCGGCCTTGCAGATGTAAGGGTTTGCCTCGCCGCTGTAAGAGGCCTTTGCAGAGGGTGAATTTTAGAACTCGCTGTACCCCTGACAAAGCGCAACTACTTAGAGGCAGGTATAACCCGGCCTTGCAGATGTAAGGGTTTGCCTCGCCGCTGTAAGAGGCCTTTGCAGAGGGTGAGTTTTAGAACTCGCTGCACCCCTGACAAAGCGCAGCTACTTACAGGCAGGTATAACCCGGCCTTGCAGATGTAAGGGTTTGCCTCGCCGCTGTAAGAGGCCTTTGCAGAGGGTGAGTTTTAGAACTCGCTGCACCCCAGACAAAGCGCAGCTACTTACAGGCAGGTATAACCCGGCCTTGCAGATGTAAGGGTTTGCCTCGCCACTGTAAGAGGCCTTTGCAGAGGGTGAGTTTTAGAACTCGCTGCACCCCTGACAAAGCGCAGCTACTTACAGGCAGGTATAACCCGGCCTTGCAGATGTAAGGGTTTGCCTCGCCGCTGTAAGAGGCCTTTGCAGAGGGTGAGTTTTAGAACTCGCTGCACCCCTGACAAAGCGCAGCTACTTACAGGCAGGTATAACCCGGCCTTGCAGATGTAAGGGTTTGCCTCGCCGCTGTAAGAGGCCTTTGCAGAGGGTGAGTTTTAGAACTCGCTGCACCCCTGACAAAGCGCAGCTACTTACAGGCAGGTATAACCCGGCCTTGCAGATGTAAGGGTTTGCCTCGCCGCTGTAAGAGGCCTTTGCAGAGGGTGAGTTTTAGAACTCGCTGCACCCCTGACAAAGCGCAGCTACTTACAGGCAGGTATAACCCGGTCTTGCAGATCGAAAAGAGGGTAAGTTCATAACTCGCTGCACCCCTAATGATCTTTGTTGACGTAGTCAACCCTTGGGTCCACGACCCGCCTTACAGTGGCTGAAGAGCCTGACCGAGAGGGTTGAAGCTTAACCCGGTGGGTTGAAAGCCCCCAAACGGTTTTGTCGATGATATCAACTGGCGCGCTATCTTGTAAGCCGCCGTCTTGTAAGCCGCCATATGATGGTGCTATTTTAGCTGAAGAGCCGATCAGGAGGGTTGAAGCTTAACCCGGCGGGTTAGAAGCCCCCAATATGACCTTGTTGACGGAATCAACTTTTTGCAGTATCTTGTAAGCCGCCATCTTGTATGAAGAAACAGCAGAAGCCCCCAAGCTAAACGGTGCATCATGGCGACTCGTCTTCTTGGGTAACTTGTAATCCTTCCGCCAATAATGTAGTATCCCCCGAGATCGGGTTAACGTCCTTTCCATGATCTGGGGCTCTCGTTGAAAACGGCCAAGTGTGTCGAGCTATGTCTGTAGCCCCTGAGTCTTGAGTCAACTCAAAGAGGTGACTTGAAAATCTCCACTGAAGGTTGAGATTGGCCGTGGCGGGTTATAGATGATCCCGTATGAATTGTTTCAATGATCCGGTCGATGGTTCGTCCCGGCTGGTTGTTGAAGTTTAACCAAACTGTAATAGCGGCAACTTGTGCGCCTATCCGTCGGGCGGCTTGTGCAGACGAACACCGCACCGATATATTGATGTAGATCACTCTGGGCGGCGTCTTGCGCGTGTCCGTTGGGCGGCTCGTACAGGCGAGCACCGCACCAGTATGTTGATGTAGATGTAGGAGTCAGCCGCGCGTTTGGAGACGGCGCGGTCGCGAGAGACCGCCGCGGCGTTGCAAGCCGGTACGGTCAGGAGAGTCGGCCGCGGGCGTTGTAAGCCTACGCGGACGGGAGAGTCGGCCGCGGGCGTTGTGAGCCGGCGCGGACGGGAGACTCGGCCGCGGGGGTGGACGGGCGTTGTAAGCCGCCATATGACCCACGTTTAGAGTGGAGAGTTAACCTGCATATATACAGACCAAAGTAATTGTTCTTGGACAAAATTATTATGTGTAAGAAAATACACTTGGATGGATATCACCTAATGTCTTTAACTGATCGATGACCCATAGCAGCTGTTGGATAACCTCCAGTAACTCCAACAGCGTGTGAACTCTCTATCGAGGCCACAGCGAAGGCAACTCAGCACGAGGTTCACAGTAGCGACGGCGAGGGCGAGACGGCGACTTGAAGCGCAATCGTAGTGGGGCCGGAGCAGGGCGGCTCTGAACGAGACCCTCCGGGTCGTGTTTGACCCTCTTTTTTTTTCAGCTAGCCTCATCTTATCCTTTCCCCTCTGTTTCTTTTTTAGACAGCCAGCTCGAAGGTTATTCGGAGCGGCAGAGCGCGGGGGGCGATGGCGGCTTGTCGCAAAGGAGGAGGACCGGGGCGGCTGAGCGCGCCAGCGAGCCTGCAGCGGCGAGGGCGACTCAGAGGTGGCGGCTCGAGGCCGGCCCCGACGGAGCCAATGGTCGAGACAAGCCAGCGACGGAGGCTGTGGCGACAGAGGCTGCCGATTCGGGGCCACTCCGGCGGGTGGAGGAGTGGCGACCCTCCAGCGATGGCTCACCGCGGGACAGCTCGGAGGCGTGGGCCGGTTCCCCGGCGGAAGCGGCGGCTCGAGGCCGGCGTCGCAGAGCGGTAGGTTGAGGCCGCGGCCACCCGCAGCAGAGGCTGAAGCGAGGCCAACCCCGAAGGTAGTGGCTTGGGCCGGTGAAGTGAGGCTGGGGCGGCTCGCGGTGGCTCGAAGGCTGAAGAAGGCCATGAGGACGACGCGAGGTAGTGCCGGCCCGGGGCGGCTCGCGGTCCACGCGGGGCGCGGCGACCCACGGCGGCTCAGTGCCGGGGAAGCGAGGCCGAGAATAGCAGCGCGGCGTGACGGGGGCGGCTCGGGGCCGGTCACGGCGAGTCATGGCGGCGGAGGTGTACTGGAGCGGCGACTCGGAGGCGGAGCGAGCTCGTGGCAGAGGAGAGCCCGCAAGGCGACAGCGACTCGGCCGGCTCGAGGCGCAGCTGCTTGGAAACGGCGACAAGGCCACCCGGCTCAGAGCGAAGGCGAGGCCGCGCTGTGCGGTAGAGGCGACTTCTCGGAGGGGAAGCGGCTCAGAAGCGAGCGGTGGTGGGCGGCGGCCTGAGCGGATTGGTGTCGGGGCCGGCTCAACACGGCGCGTCCGTCCCGGAGATGGACCT
Organism: Elymus sibiricus; assembly: GCA_039707655.1. NCBI lineage: Eukaryota > Viridiplantae > Streptophyta > Magnoliopsida > Poales > Poaceae > Elymus > Elymus sibiricus. The sequence goes on along the minus strand of CM077668.1, from coordinate 258,868,425 downwards.
GGGCGATTCCGAGGCAAAAGTAGAGGCGACCGAGGCCGGTCTTCCTCCTCTTCCGGATCAGACCAGTCTTGCAACCAGAGGTAGTACCGGCTCTGGTCGGGGGAAGCCGAGGCAAGCTCACGCGGCGACTTGCGGTAGAGGCGAAACCGGCGGCTCGCAGAGACGGAGGCTCGAGGAGGCCCCAGGCGAGGCAGAGTCCGGGTCGGAGCAAGCTGCAGCAGTGCTCCGGGGCGGAGTCAACGGAGCGGCTCGTGATATGGAGACGGCGACTAAGGTCGGAGACCCGCCATGGACGCGGCGCGAGGCGGTCGGCATAGATGCATTGCGCAGTGAAGGCGGCTTGAAGAAACACGGCCGCATGAGGTCGACTCGAGGAGGCGTGTTGCAGCTGAGGAAATCCCTGACGAGCCAGAGTAGCGCCTTGAGAGGTGGTGACGGCGGAAGCGGCGACTACTGTATGGCTCCCGTGCTGGCGAGTTAGAAGGAGAAAAAACAGCCGCAACTCGAGGTAAATCTGCAGTGAAGGCAGAGTGAGGCCGTGGATGCCCCGACGGCAGCTCTGGTGGCGTGACCGGCAGATCCGGAAGCGGAGCAACTTGAGGTGTTGGCGTAGGGCGGAGCCCGCGGACGAGGATGACTTTGGCGGAGGCGGTTCGCGGTCGGCAGCGGCTCAATGCTCTGGGCCCGCTCCGGCCTGCGGATTGAAAGCAGTCGACAGAGGCGACAGCAATTTGGTCATAACATACTTGGCAATGGCGGCTCATCGGAGCGGCAGGGCCTGGCCCGAGCGGCGGCTTGGAGATGAAGCTGTGGAGGTGGCCTGACTCCGCGATGGCGGAGGTGACGAAGCCGTGCGGCTGCTGCAGAGAGCGGTGGCTCATCGGCGGCTTGCGCACTGCGGGGGACTTGGCAACGAAGCAGAGTCCGGGTCGTGGCCGGGCTGTAGATGACTTGGCGGCCCGAAGCGGCACAAGGTGGAGGCGAGGCCAGCCCTGGAAGGAGCGGCTCTAGGCCGGGACGACTCGCGGCGGCGGCGGCAGCTCGGGGTCAGCCCGCGGTGGGTCGCAGCTGCGGAGATCCGTGGTACGACGGCTCATAACGAAGGCAAACGTGCCGGCTGCTTGCAGGCACTTGGCAATTTGGCGGAGACGGCTCTTGTAGGGACTGTCTGAATCTGTCGACAGCTGATCTAAATATCTCCGGCGGCTGTTTTTCCCTGATAGTATCCATGCATGTAATCGCTCCATCCAAAAACTGCCAACCCACGTCTTGATAACATAGTGGACTTTTTTACTTGATCTTCCATGTGAGTACTTGATCCTTTTGGTGCTTTACACGAGCAGTAACATAGGCAGAACTAGTATTACACACCAACAGCAGCAGCAGCTTAACAGATCTTTCTAGAGCCGCCACGGGTTTTGACCCTCGCACCACTCATATGTGTTGCGACAGAATTCCTCTCGGTCTCGGCCATGGGCGGCAGCAACAACGGAGTTTGACCCCCTGTTCGGCGTCGTGTTGGCGACAAATAGAATGCCAAACCCTAATATCCTTTAAACTTAGATCTCTTGGACTGATCACCTCAAAGATTGATGCAGATCCTTCCGGGCCTAGTCTTCTTCAACTGGCTAATCGCGAGCTTCTCGATCCCTAGAAGAGATCCCTCCAAGAACTCAACACCACCGTGCGTCTCGCCCCAAGGTGGGCGCCAACTGTCGTGGATTCGTCACGGCAGTTGTCCTAGCTTAAGGACTTGGTCGTGAGGCCAACGCATCTAACTGGTAGCTTGAGAGGGGTTGAGCGGGACGAGAGACGCGGAGTTTTTACCCAGGTTCGGCCCCTCCGATGGAGGTAAAAGCCTACGTCCTGCTTTGTGTCTATATTGATGATGACGACGATCTCGGTTACAAGGGTGCGGAATCGCTACCTCTAATCTCGAGACCCTCTAATCTGACTATCTCGGATGACCTGTCTGTCTGACCTGTATCGAGACGTCTAACCTGACCCTCTTGGGGTGACCCGCCCCTCCTTATAAAGGCTGAAGGGGCGGTTTACATGTAGAGTCTAAGTCGGATTGATGACTTCCCATCGCGGGCTTCTCTTCATGGGCTTTCGAGTCCTGGGCTTCTTCCAATCCCGGGCGGCTTACACTTGATAACACTGTTTGCCGGGTTATCATCCTGGCACTGTTCACCTGATAACACTGTTTGCCGGGTTATCATCCTGGCAGTGTAGCAGCCGGGTTATCCCTCTGGCACTGTAGCAACCGGGTTAACATCCTGACACTGTAGCAGCTGGGTTAACATCCTGACACTGTAGCAGCCGGGTTACAATAGTCTGCCGGGTTAGAACTGTAACCGGGTCAGTACTGTTTGCCGGGTCAGCATGTCTGTCGGGTCAGTACTGTTTGCCGGGTCAGCATGTCTGCCGGGTCAGTACTGTTTGCCAGGTCATATCGTGGGGTAATATCCCCGTCATTAGCCCCCAGGTTAGCTTGAATTTATTCATGGTAAGCTCCATCGTCTTGCAGGTATATGTCCTTTGAAATAAAATATTGGGAATACAATACCCATATGCCCTTGAGTCGGCCTTCAATGCTCTTGGCGGGTCTCCTCCGCCGGGTTATAATCATTGATGGTACCGGGTTATGATTGTTGGTGACGCTAGGTCAAATAACTAGACTCCAGCTGAAATTGGCATCTTGAAAATTCTCTCTTCAATTTTTGATATATTCATATTACCTGTAGCCCCCAAGCTCCAAGTTGATCCATGATGACTTGGCGCTTTGAAACAATATCTTTGATTGTGTAGCCCCCAAGTACCAGGTTGTCTTGCCTGCAGCAGCCTAGGACTTGTAACTGTCTTATACCTTATAAAGCTTCAGCTGGTGTAGCCCCCAAGGGCCGGCTCATCAATATGTGATGCGCCGGGTCTTCAATTTGTACCTTATAATCTGTTTGAACAACTGAATACTGTAGCCCCCAAGTATCGGGTCAGTAAGAAGTACAGAGCTGGGACTTAGAAAAATATAGAAAGGCCGGCTCATCTCCTTGAGACAAAAAGATCTGTTGACCATGTAATGATTTGAAAAGCAACTTGTATTAGCCCCCAAGTGCCGTGATGCATGCTTGCAGCGACATGGGACTTTGTATACTTGATATAAACTTGACTTGAATAATGTAGCCCCCAAGTGCCGGGTCGTCTGCCTGCGGTGACTCGGGACTGTGTGAGAATAATATGACATCATAATTTGTTGAATGAATCCTTGACTGTGGTTGTAACCTGGCAGAATATCCTGAATAATGCCTTTACTCTTGACAATGAAAATCCCAGCTCGTGGTTGCGGTGCAACCCGGCGAATATGTGAGAAATCCATGATGAAGATCCAGCCATGTTGGCTATTAACGATCTATTTGTTCTGGCGGCTTATCTTAGGAGACAAGACCTGCAAAAATAACAAAACAAAGTATATTCTGCATTGTTGTAAGGGCGGCTTGAAAAAGCCTAACCCGGAGACGTGAAATCTCATAACCTTGCCTTTCTTTCCAAACGCATAAGCCGGCTCTTCTGGGTAGTCTCACTACTTTGAACTCTTAATAACTGACAAGAGCATAGCAAACCAGAAAAGGACGCAGCAGGGGGTGAATACCCTTAGAGCCCAGAAGCTACTTCTCACATGACATAAATCCATCGTTTGAACCTCCAGGGTACGACAGGTCACTTAGCGGAGAGTACGCAGCAGATGGGAGAGTTTGCCTCGCCGCTGTAAGAGGCCCTTGCAGGGGGTAAGTTTTAGAACTCGCTGCACCCCTGGCAAAGCGGCAGCAACTTACAGGCAGGTATAACTCGGAATTGCGGACGTAAGGGTTTGCCTCGCCGCTGTAAGAGGCCTTTGCAGAGGGTGAGTTTTAGAACTCGCTGCACCCCTGACAAAGCGCAGCTACTTACAGGCAGGTATAACCCGGCCTTGCAGATGTAAGGGTTTGCCTCGCCGCTGTAAGAGGCCTTTGCAGAGGGTGAGTTTTAGAACTCGCTGCACCCCTGACAAAGCGCAACTACTTACAGGCAGGTATAACCCGGCCTTGCAGATGTAAGGGTTTGCCTCGCCGCTGTAAGAGGCCTTTGCAGAGGGTGAGTTTTAGAACTCGCTGCACCCCTGACAAAGCGCAGCTACTTATAGGCAGGTATAACCCGGCCTTGCAGATGTAAGGGTTTGCCTCGCCGCTGTAAGAGGCCTTTGCAGAGGGTGAGTTTTAGAACTCGCTGCACCCCAGACAAAGCGCAGCTACTTACAGGCAGGTATAACCCGGCCTTGCAGATGTAAGGGTTTGCCTCGCCACTGTAAGAGGCCTTTGCAGAGGGTGAGTTTTAGAACTCGCTGCACCCCTGACAAAGCGCAGCTACTTACAGGCAGGTATAACCCGGCCTTGCAGATGTAAGGGTTTGCCTCGCCGCTGTAAGAGGCCTTTGCAGAGGGTGAGTTTTAGAACTCGCTGCACCCCTGACAAAGCGCAGCTACTTACAGGCAGGTATAACCCGGCCTTGCAGATGTAAGGGTTTGCCTCGCCGCTGTAAGAGGCCTTTGCAGAGGATGACCTGTCTGTCTGACCTGTATCGAGACGTCTAACCTGACCCTCTTGGGGTGACCCGCCCCTCCTTATAAAGGCTGAAGGGGCGGTTTACATGTAGAGTCTAAGTCGGATTGATGACTTCCCATCGCGGGCTTCTCTTCATGGGCTTTCGAGTCCTGGGCTTCTTCCAATCCCGGGCGGCTTACACCTGATAACACTGTTTGCCAGGTTATCATCCTGGCACTGTTCACCTGATAACACTGTTTGCCGGGTTATCATCCTGGCACTGTAGCAGCCGGGTTACCCCCCTGGCACTGTAGCAGCCGGGTTAACATCCTGACACTGTAGCAGCCGGGTTAACATCCTGACACTGTAGCAGCCGGGTTACAATAGTCTGCCGGGTTAGAACTGTAACCGGGTCAGTACTGTTTGCCGGGTCAGCATGTCTGCCGGGTCAGTACTGTTTGCCGGGTCAGTATGTCTGCCGGGTCAGTACTGTTTGTCGGGTCATATAGTGGGGTAATATCCCCGTCAGGCGGGGCCAACGGAACTCTCCTCCTCGAGAACCGTGGACGACGCCAGCCGGTCGATGCGATGGCGAGCGTTGGTTTCGTCCTAGGGCTCGCGGGGGCCCAGCCGGCTTGCGACAGGGCCGCGTGGCACCGCGCCAGCGGATGCCGGCCAGGGCCATCGAGGCGGCGGTGGAGGCACTTCTGGCGGCTGGGCCCGGTCGTTTCCAGCAGTCTCGTCAGCTATGCCGTCGCCGGCCGTCGTGGCGCAGTTGTGCCGGCTTCGGCTTGCCTGGCGCCGGCCATAGCGGCCGGCGCTGCCGGCGCTGCCGGCAGGGGAAGACGCCTGCTGCGTGTCCCGAAGGGCCCTCTCCGGGTTCGCGGTGTTTACTGAAGTGGAGGCGGATGGCTGGGCCGGGTCGAAACGCTTCTGCTGCTCGTTCGCCACGGTGATGAGGTCGTGGATGCGCTGCTGCTGCTGCAGCAGCTCCTCGCCCTCCAGGAACTCGAGATCCGCCATGGCCGCCTGCGCTGCACGCATGTTCTTGACGGGGGCGTCATAGACGGGCCGGCCTGCGGCTAGCGCACGGCCGATTGCGCCCCTGCGGATTCGCACCTCCGCAGCCCGGCTGGGCTCAGTGGTGGCCGACGTGAAGCCGTGAACGCTGTCATACTCCCGTTGGGCGGACTCCAGCCGGCGCCGCGTTGCCGCAAGCACCGTGGCCTCGACCATCAGTTGCTGACGGTCCTCGTTGAGCTGAGCCGCTGCGGCCACCATGTCGGCGTCGTGCGTGATGGGGGCTTGTAGGCTCCGGATCGTCTCGCGAAGCGGGTCGACCCGGCGAGATGGGGCCGCAGCCGCGGTAGCCACGGCGGCCTTCTCCTTGCTGCGCGAGGAGCCAGAGCTAGCGCCGATGGTCAGCACCTCCGCACTGGCGCAGAGGACCACGACGTCGTCAGAGATGGCGCAGCCAACGGGGACGGGCGAGTCGGTGAAGCTGTGTACCTTGCTAGGCTACTCGTCGGGGCTGAGCGCGACGAAGACGCGCAGTGCGCCGAAAGGGACGATGAGGCAGCCGTCGGGGCAGGCGGTGTCCGCGCCTGGCTCTGCATCGCAGCCGGCCGGGTTGGCCGCGCAAGGCGCGCGGACCAAACCGTGTGCGATGCGCTCACCGGAGCTGGTGAAGGGCCTCGTCTAGAACTTGACTCCGGCCGACGCCGCGAGCAGCCCCACGATGGGCGCCAACTGTCGTGGTGAAATCACGGCAGATGCCATGAGATGGCTAAAAGTGGGGGGCTGCGTGAGGACGCCGGTGGGTTCCGGAAGCGAGGTTGGCACACGTGTGCGGGAGACACAAGGCATACCCAGGTTCGGGGCCCTCCAGAGAGGTAACACCCCTAGTCCTGCCGAATGGGATGATATGCACAAGGGCTACAAGGTCGCTCCTGGAGCTGTTTGGGCGGAGGAGGAAGAAGGGGCTAGGCCGCCGTTCCGCCTCTCCTGTGAGTGTGGGTGTGCGGGTGTGGACTACGAATGGAGCTGGACGAAGAAGAAGAAGCCGACCCCCTGCATGGAGGCCTCCTGGGGGGTCTTATAGCCTGACCCCCCAGGGTTACATGGGTAAAACTACACGCGGGCGGGACCCGGATGTCGGCGTCTGGAGCCGGCAATGGGGCCCGCCGGCTGCTGGGACCCGCCGGCTGTGGGCCTCGCCGGCTGCTCGACACTGTGGCCCATCATCTCGTGCATCATGGAGTGGTTGGCGTCGTGGGACTGCAGTGGTGCGCTGGTGCTGACGTCGACTACTACCGGTCAGCGGGGTTGGCAGCCCCGTCGCCGCGCCTTCCCGAGACGGGTTGCACTGCAGCCACGTTCTCCCGTCGTGGGGAGCCGTCTTGTCATTGGGAGTGATGGGACGGCCGCTGACCCGTCGCCAGCCGGCTAGCGGACAGCTGGACCTGGCACGGGGTCGGGCCTAGCCGGCTCGCGCTGAGAAGCCGGCCGGACGGCCAGCCAGTTTGGAGGGGCGCGGGTTGCCCCAAAGTTAATTTTAAAAAGGGGCTCCAGGTTTGATTGCCTACCCGGGGGTCATCCCCCCGTCAAACGCCCAGTCTACTTTGCCAGCTCCCTCCTGCAAGGGGCTAGGTCAAGGTACTCCGGTGTGCAAAAGTTGCTTTTTGGCCTTCTCATGGGCTCAAGGAAGTTGTGCCATTATTTTCAAGCACACCCAGTTACCGTTGTCACTTGCTTTCCGTTGCAACGCATCTTGAGAAATCCAGAGGCAACCGGAAGGATTGTGGAGTGGGCGCTGGAGTTATCAAGTTTTAATCTGAGATTTGAGAGCACCTTGACGATCCAGAGTAGAGCCTTGGCGGAATTCATTGCAGAATGGACTCCGACACCAGATGAAGAAAAACCAGAAACCTCTCTCCCCGGCAAGGAAACACTTAACGATTGGGTTATGTACTTTGACGGTGCTTTCATGCTGAAAGGCGCCGGTGCCAGTGTGCTGCTTATCGCACCCACCGGAGAGCACCTCAAGTACGTGGTCCGGATGCACTTTCCCAGGGAGCTGGCCACCAACAACACTGCTGAGTATGAGGGTTTGCTTGCCGGTCTACGCATTGCAATCGACCTCGGTATCCGGAAACTGATTATCAGAGGTGACTCGCAGCTTGTGGTGAGGCAGGTCAACAAAGATTACCAAAGCCCTTTGATGGAGGCATATGTCGATGAAGTGAGAAAGTTGGAAGAGCACTTTGACGGTCTGCAAGCAGAGCACGTTCCTCGTGCCTGGAATGAGATTGCCGATGACCTGTCAAAGCTTGCCGCCCAAGAGATGCCTGTGGAACCAGGAACTTTTGTGCTCCAACTAACTCAGCCATCTGTTACACCATCGAAGCTGGCGAAGAAAAGAAAACAAGATGTTGATGGTTACTTTCTGACAGAGCTACCCGTAGCCACCAAGAAAGCAGATACCACCGACAAGCCGCCCTTTGCCAGTGAGCCACAGCATCCGGCAAGCCAGATCCTTGCCATCGAAGCAAGTGCTCCCGCAGAGGAAGAAATGCCTTTAGTCCTCGTCGTCGAGCCACAAGCTCGGGCGTGGGCGCAGCCGATTGTCCAATTCCTCCAGACAGGAGACATTCCCGATGAGCAAGAAGATGAAGAAAGAGTGGCCCGTCAATCAAGGATGTACAAGTTTATTGACAACACCTTGTACAGGAAGAGACCTAACGAGGTAAAATTGAAATGCATCTCCTGGGAAGATGGACAAAGGCTGTTGGAAGAGATACATGAAGGGATGTGCGGATCTCATATTGGGTCACGCGCACTTGTCGGCAAGGCGTTCCGTCAAGGTTTCTATTGGTCGACAGCCCTTCAAGACGCCTTGGCGGTGGTTATCAGGTGCGAAGCGTGCCAGTTCCACTCCAAGGACATCCACCAACCAGCTAAAGCCCTCCAAACCATCCCTCTTTCCTAGCCCTTCTCGGTCTAGGGGCTCGACATCGTCGGCCCCTTCCCCCGTGCTACCGGGGGCTTTGAATTCTTGTACGTTGCAATCGACAAGTTTACAAAGTGGCCTGAAGTAGAGCCAGTGAGAAAGGTGACGGCACAGTCAGCTATCAAGTTCCTCAAAGGATTGGTTGCCCATTTTGGTGTACCCAACAGGATCATTACCGACAATGGCACCCAATTCACGAGCCGCACCTTCACAGCATATTGCCAGGAACTTGGAAATAAGATCTGCTATGCCTCCGTTGCTCACCCAAGAAGCAATGGGCAAGTAGAGAGGGCAAATGCAGAAGTGCTGCGTGGTCTAAAGACTAGGACTTTCGTCAAGCTACACTAGTGTGGAAGGCGCTGGGTGGAAGAATTGCCGGTAGTTCTTTGGTCAATCAGAATGACACCAAATCAAGCCACTGGCCAGACACCCTTCTCCCTTGTGTATGGTGCAGAAGCGGTACTCCCCACAGAACTCAAATACGGGTCACCTCGAGTCTTGGCCTTCGATGAGGAGGACCAAGATGAGCTGCGGCATGACGATGCCACGCACCTTTAGGAAGATCGTTTCCGGGCTGCTGTCCGGGCTGCACGGTACCAGCAAGCTTTGCGCCGCTACCATAGAAGCAAAGTGAATGCCAGGAACCTTGAGGAAGGTGACCTTGTTCTTCGTTGGATTCAATCCACGAAGGGTAAAAACAAGTTGACGCCGAAGTGGGAGGGCCCTTACCGGGTAGTACGAGTCTCTAGGCCCGGCGCAGTCTGCCTAGAGACCGAAGATGGCACTCCGGTGCTTAACTCATGGAATATTGAGCATCTTCGTAAGTTCTACCCGTAAGGCGCGGTTGCCGGGCTGCCCGGCAACCTATTTTGTACAAGTTTGCCGTCAAGGCATGTAAACCTTTGTACAAAGTCGGGCACAGATCCCGTGCACAATAAATAAAACTAAGTGTTTCACAACTATTTGTCCAAATGCATATTTATTTATGTGTTGCATGTAGTCTTGTGTTACAGTCTTTGCCTTGCATAAGGTGGTTAATGAACCGTCAAGGTTCCAGTTTCCTCTTTTCTCTTCTTTCTTTTTCCTAAAGGAAGGAAGGATTCCTCGCGTACAAGCTTCCCGGGGAGAGTGACGGTCATGGATACCAAAGGACGTGTTCAAGATATCGCCCTACGGCAAGAAGTACATCAAGGAATGAGCTAAGTTGCAAAACTTTGAAATAAATTCTTTGTTGTAGTTGTGGCTCTCCTTGACTGATTCTGGCCTTTGTATGAGAAACCTGCACGCTAAGGAACCTTGCCGTAATCGACTGCGCTCTTACTTTGCTTCGAGTCCGCTCGGCAACCTAAGTAGCTGCATTGTGATCGGCAAGCGTGATCTTGCCGGCAGCGACACTTCCGGCAAGTTGCTGAGGACTTGTTCCTCGGGTACTTGCGTTAAGGGTGTGCACACCGGCAAGTCTCCAATAAGCGTAGGGTACGGAAAATCATGCAAAGATAGAATGGAATAAGGAGAACAACATGCATACGTCCATTCAAACTACCGATTACAGCAACTGTTAAACATTTAGATACAAAAGTTATCTTCCATGCCCCCACGGGGCTACATTGGTTTTGATACAGGAGCTAAACAGAGGACCCTAGGCGGAGCACGGCTCACCTTCAAGGCTCGACTGGGGCAATACTATGCGCCTAGTAGGAGTTGTCGCCTTCGCTCTTGATATGCGAGGAGCTTTCGTCGCTTTCGCTCTCGCTCTCGCTGCAGGAGTCGGTGCCGCTGCTGCTCTCAGTTTCCGCACAGCATTCGATGCGGCCGCCGGAGACCCCGAAGAACTTCACGAAGAGTGTGGTAGCTCCATCGTACCTAAATTGAAGGAGCTGCCCCGGCCCTAGACCACAGGAGCGGGTGAACGACTTCCACCCCCGCGTCAAGAATAGAGGGCCAGCGGTGGAGAACTCTGCCGCCACCTAGGAGGGGCCGTTGCAGCAGCCATCCGCCTGTAGCCACAGGCCCGAGGGCCTGCTGCTCTCCATCACCCTCGCAAAGGGATCCGGGAGCCGGAGCCAACTGCGAAGCCGGCGGCGTAACCCCACGACAAACTCGTGCGCTGCCACCGCCGTGTGGGACTCTGCTACTTGTAGCTTGCGTTGGTATTATCCCAGAAGAGGAAGGAATGATGCAGCATAACAGAGGTAAGTATTTCCCTCAGTTATGAAACCAAGGTTATCAATCCAGTAGGAGAACCACGCCACACCTCGTTAGCAGTACCTGCACACAAACAACAAATCCTTGCACCCAACGCAAACGAGGTGTTGTCAATCCCTCGGCGGTTAATTGCAAGATTAAATTGTATGTGATAGATAGATAGATTGAAACAAAAATACAAAAAAATAATTAAAAGAAAAGTGCAGCAATATTGTTAGGGTTTTAGTAATTTGATTTAGATAGACCTGGGGGCCATAGTTTTCACTAGAGGCTTCTCTCGAGAAAATAGCATACGGTGGGTAGACAAATTACTGTTGGGCAATTGATAGAAAAGCAAATAATCATGATGATATCCAAGGCAATGATCATGTAGATAGGCATCACATCCGAGACAAGTAGACCGACTCCTGCCTGCATCTACTACTATTACTCCACACATCGACCGCTATCCAGCATGCATCTAGTGTATTAAGTCCATAAAGAACGGAGTAACGCCTTAAGAACGATGACATGATGTAGACAAGATAAACTCACGCATGAATAAACCCCATCTTATACATACATGTCATGTCCCTTTCTATCACTGGGATTGAGCACCGCAAGATCGAACCCATTACAAAGCACCTCTTCCCATGGCGAGATAAATCAATCTAGTTGGCCAAACCAAATCAATAGATCGGAGAAGAAATACGAAGCTATAATAATCATGCATAAAAGAGATCAGAGAAGACTCAAATAATATTCATGGATAATCTGATCATAAACTCACAATTAATCGGATCCCAACAAACACACCGCAAAAAGTGATTACATTGGATAGAACTCCAAGAACATCGAGGAGAACATTGTATTGAAGATCAAAAAGAGAGAAGAAGCCATCTATCTACTACCTATGGACCCGAAGGTCTGTGGTAAACTACTCACGCATCATCGGAAGGGCAGCAAGGTTGATGTAGAGCCCCTCCGTGATCGATTCCCCCTCCGGCGGAGTACCGGAGAAGGCCTCCATATGGGATCTCTCGAGAACAGAAACTTGCGGCGACGGAAAAAGTATTTCTAGGACTCCCCTGAGGGTGTCTGATTTTTCCTAAATTTATAGTGGTGGAATTAGGTCAAACGGAGCTTTGTGGGCCCCACGAGCCCCCCAGGCGCACCCTGGTGCCTCGTGGGCACCCCCTGGGGCTTCTGGCCTCCTCCCGAAGCTTCTAGTGTTTATCTTTTCCAGAAAAAAAATCTCCAAAAAGTTTTGTGGCATTTGGACTTTGTTTGGTATTGATTTTCTATAAAACAAAAACAGGGCAGAAAACAACAGCTGGCACTGGGCACTAAGTTAATAGGTTAGTCCCAAAAAATGATATATAATTGCTGTAAATGTATATAAAAACATCCAAGATTGATAATATAACAGCATGGAACATACAAAAATTATAGATACGTTGGAGACGTATCAGCATCCCCAAGCTTTATTCCTGCTCGTCCTCGAGTAGGTAAATGATAAAAACAAAATTTTTGATGTGGAATGTTGCCTATCATATTTATCACATATTCTTTTCTTTTATAGCATGGACATTGGACTTGAATGTATCAAAGCAATAGTCTATAATTTGACATGAAGATATAAATACTCAAGCATGCTAACAAGCAACCATGTCTTTCAAAATATCAACACTAAAGAAAGTTATCCCTAGCCCATTATGCTCAATCATTGATCCATTCATGAAACACACTCAAATATTAGCTACATCCAATGCACAAGTATGACAATAGTGCTCTCTAGTTGGTGCTTTATAAGAGAAGATGGAGACTCAAGTAAAAATAAAAATTGCATAAAAGTAAATAGATAGACCCTTTGCAAAGGGAAGCGGAGATTTGTCAAATGTGCCAGAGCTCAAGGTTGAAATTAAAGAGATAAAATATTTTGAGAGGCATGCTTTTCCTGTCAACGAAAACGACCGAGAATTCCCATTATTTTCCATGCTAGACACATCATAGGCGGTTCCCAAACAGAAAGTAAAGTTTATTTCCTTTCCACCATTCTTTCACAATCCATGGCTAGCCGTATCCACGGGTGCCCTCCAAACCAACACTTTCCAAGGAATTTTGTTGTTATTAATTTTTGATTCATTGTGGGACTGGACATCCCTATTACCAACCATCCTCTCGTGCAATGACAAGTGAATAAGCACTCATCGTGACAATAACACACCTAGCATGGAAAATAATGGCCACCCCCTGCCGCTTCATGAGCGGTACGGGCACACAAAACAGAAAAATCATTTTGAAAATTAGAGTTGGCACACGCAAATTTACTTGGAACGGCATTGAAATACCACATATAGGTAGATATAGTGGACTCATTAAGCACAACTTGGGTTTAAGGATTTTGGATGCACAAGCAGTATTTCCGCTTAGTACAAATGAAGGCTAGCAAATAGATTGAGAAGCAACCAACCAAAAAAACGAAAACGGTCATAAACATGCCTTGAACATAACTAACACCTAATAATGCACCATAAGTAGGATATAATTTCTTTGCATAACTATTGACTTGATGTGCATACATAGGGAATCACAAACCTTAACACTAATATTCTTACTAAATCACAATTACTCACTAACATGACTCACATATTATCATTTCCATATCGCAAAACTATTGCAAGGAATCACACTTATCATATCCAATGATCTATATGAAAGTTTTTATTATATCCCTCTTGAATATTCATCACTTTGGGACCAAATTCATATCTTGTGCAAATTACCGTTACTATCATCAACTCTCAAAAAGGTTTAAGTCAAGCATGAGAGTGCAAATATTTCTTCAAAATTTCAATCTTATCAATTCTCAAAATAATATAAGTGAAGCATGAGAATTCATTTCTTCAAAATTTCAATCAACTCTCAAAATAATATAAGTGAAGCAAGAGAGTTTATTTCTTCAAAATATAGCCACCGCCGTGCTAAAAAAGATTTAAGTGAAGCACTAGAGCAACTGCCTAGCTCAAAAAAAATTAAGTGAAGCACATAGAGTATTCTAACAAATTTTGATAACGTGTGGCTCTCTCAAGATAGGTGTGTTTAGCAAAGATGATTGTGACAAACTAAAAAGCAAACAAAGCAAAGACTCATAAAATACAAGATGCTCCAAGCAAAACACATATCATGTGACGAATAAAAATATAGCTCCAAGTAAAATTACCGATGGTTGGTAGAAGAAAGAGGGGATGCCTTCCGGGGCATCCCCAAGCTTAGACGCTTGATTCTTCCATGAATATTACCTTGGGGTGCCTCGAGCATCCCCAAGCTTAGGCTCTTACTACTCCTTATTCCTTCATCCATCGTGATCTCACCCAAAACTTGAAAACTTCAATCACACAAAACTCAACAAAACCTTCGTGGGATCCGTTAGTATAACAAAATAAATCACTACTTTAAGTACTGTTGAAAACCCATTCATATTTTATTTTCGCATTATACCTACTATAATCTAACTTCACCATGGCTTATACCCCCCGATACAATCCATAGTTTCATCAAAACAAGCAAGCAACACATCAAAACAGAATCTGTCAAAAACAGAACAGTCTGTAGCAATCTATTTAAAAGCCATACTTTTGTAACTCCAAAAATTCTGAAAAATTAGGACAACGTGGGAAATTCATATCCCAATACTATGTAAAAAGTTCAGATTTTTCTGACACTCCAGTACAGAAACAAAATTTGGGCACTGGACGCAAAACTTTCTGTTTTCCAAACAGCATCAATTATACTATCTTCCAAATCATCCCAAAGGTTTTACTTGGCACAAACACTAATTAAAAACATAAAAACTCAATCATAACAGTAGCATGAAAGTGAAAACTCACAATAACAGAAACAAAAAGAAAAAAATTATTTTATTCATTGGGTTGCCTCCCAACAAGCGTTATTGTTTTATAGCCATTAAGATAAGTTTCAAATTTTATTGATGCTCACATGAAAGATAATAATTGAAACACAAAGAGAGAATCATGAAGCATGTGAAAAACACAATTAAGTCTAATATACTTCCTATGCATAGGCATTTTATAAGTAAACAATTTATCAAGACAAACAACATCTAGCATATGCAAATAGGTAGAATTAAGCATTAAAAATTTCAACACAAGGAGAGGTAATTTAGTGACATGAAAATTTTTATAACCATATTTTCCTCTCTCATAATAATTACATGTAGGATCATAATCAAATTCAACAATATAGCTATCATATAAAATTTTCTCTCCATGATCCACATGCATAAAATTCTTATAGTCTTCCAAAATAGTGGGATTATTTTACCTAGAGTTGACACTCTTCCAAATCCACTTTCAATATTATTGCAAACATTATTATCAATAGCATATTCATCATGAGGGTTAAATAAATTTTCGAGCTCATAAGAAGCATTATCACCCCAATCATGATCATTGCAATAAGTAGTGGATATAACAATATCATCATCCCCAAGCTTGTAGTTTTGCATATTATTAGCACAATTGACATTAATAGAATTTATAATAACATCATCGCAATCATGCTTTTCATTGAAAGAGCTATTATGAATCACTTTATAAATTTCTTCTTTTAATACTTCATCACAATTTTCAGATTCATGATTTTCAAGCAAAACTTCGTAGAGATAATCAAGTGCACTCAACTCACTAGCAATTGGTTCATCATAATTGGATCTTTTGAAAAGATTAGCAAGTGGATGAGGATCCATATCAATAGATTTTTAGCAAGCGAAGATGCAAGCAAAATAGAAGATACATGGCACACTAGCAAAGATAGCAAACGAACAAAAAGGCAAACGGAAAATATTTTTGTATTTTTGTAAAAACTTTTTAGAAGTGGGGAAGATGAAAACGAGAGGCAAATAAAATAAATGCAAGGAGATGAGAGTTTATGCGAAGGTACTTGATAGATGTTGATGATGTCTCCCCGGCAACGGCGCCAGAAATTCTTCCTGCAACTTGTAGCTTGCGTTGGTATTATCCCCGAAGAGGAAGGGATGATGCAGCACATCAGAGGTAAGTATTTCCCTCAGTTATGAAACCAAGGTTATCAATCCAGTAGGAGAACCACGCAACACCTCGTTAGCAGTACCTGCACACAATCAACAAATCCTTGCACCCAACGCAAACGAGGGGTTGTCAATCCCTCGGCGGTTAATTGCAAGATTAAATTGTATGTGATAGATAGATAGATAGATTCAAACAAAAATACAAAATAAAATAATTAAAACAAAAGCGCAGCAATATTTTTAGGGTTTTAGTAATTTGATTTCGATAGACCCGGGGGCCATAGTTTTCACTAGAGACTTCTCTCGAGAAAATAGCATACGGTGGGTAGACAAATTACTGTTGGGCAATTGATAGAAAAGCAAATAATCTTTACGATATCCAAGGCAACGATCATGTATATAGGCATCACGTCCAAGACAAGTAGACCGACTCCTGCCTGCATCTACTACTATTACTCCACACATCGACCGCTATCCAGCATGCATCTAGTGTATTAAGTCCATAAAGAACGGAGTAACGCCTTAAGAACGATGACATGATGTAGACAAGATAAACTCACGCATGAATAAACCCCATCTTTTTACCCTTAATAGCAACGATACATACGTGTCATGTCCCTTTCTGTCACTGGGATTGAGCACCGCAAGATCGAACCCATTACAAAGCACCTCTTCCCATGGCAAGATAAATCAATCTAGTTGGCCAAACCAAATCAATAGATTGGAGAAGAAATACGAAGCTATAATAATCATGCATAAAAGAGATCAGAGAAGACTCAAATAATATTCATGGATAATCTAATCATAAACTCACAATTCATCGGATCCCAACAAACACACCGTAAAAAGTGATTACATCGGATAGAACTCCAAGAACATCGAGGAGAACATTGTATTGAAGATCAAAAAGAGAGAAGAAGCCATCTAGCTACTGCCTATGGACCCGAAGGTCTGTGGTAAACTACTCACACATCATCGGAAGGGCAGCAAGGTTGATGTAGAGCCTCTCCGTGATCGATTCCCCCTCCGGCGGAGTACCGGAGAAGGCCTCCAGATGGGATCTCTCGAGAATAGAAACTTGCGGCGGCGGAAAAAGTATTTCGTGGACGCCCCTGAGGGTTTCTGATTTTTCCTGAATTTATAGTGGTGGAATTAGGTCAAACGGAGCTCTGTGGGCCCCACAAGGTACCAGGGCGCGCCTGCCCCCCCAGGCGCGCCCTGGTGCCTCATGGGCACCCCCTGGGGCTTCTGGCCTCCTCCCGAAGCTTCTAGTGTTTATCTTGTCTAGAAAACAATCTCCAAAAAGTTTCATGTCATTTGGAGTTCGTTTGGTATTGATTTTCTGTAAAAAAAACAGGGCAGAAAACAGCAAATGGCACTGGGCACTAAGTTAATAGGTTCGTCCCAAAAAATGATATATAATTGCTGTAAATGTATATAAAAACATCCAAGATTGATAATATAACAGCATGGAACAATCAAAAATTATAGATACGTTGGAGACGTATCAGATTCCTGTGCTGTCGCCGCCGTGCGGGCTTCTGCCTAAGGGGGGAGAGCAGCTGCCCCGCCACGTCCGCCACGCCCGCCTCGTCCACGAGAAGCACGCCCTCCGCGGCCGCGGGAGGCGGCTCTGCTGTGGGCGCTAGGGCTGGCGCTCACGACGACCACCGAGGAACGCGTCCGGCCCCAAGAGGGGAGCCTCGAGGCGGAAGCAGATGCGTGGGCTCGACCTCCACCCCTCGCCATCGCAGCGGTAGGACTCAAGGAAAGCAAGGACGAATGAAAGGTTAGAGGAGGAGAATGGCAAAGGCAGAAGATGGGTGGGGAAGATTGCCACTCCCCCCGCCCTCTCTTATAGCGCCCTAGGGGGATTACTCTCCCTACCGCCTCGCCTCCCTTAATGGCAGAAATCGAGGAAGGAGATGCGAGAAGTCAGGCGAAATGAATAGCGCCCTCCACGTTTTTCCTTTTTATGGGGAAGGTGCGAGGGCTGGCTCTTTTTCGTCCTATGTGGCTACGCTTTTCAGACGCTCCACCTCCTGCCGCCGCTTCGCTCCACCTCTCCCACTCCCGCATTTTATGCGCATCATGGGCGGGTGCGGTAAAAGAGAAGATTATCACATTTATCCTCTGCCACGCGCCGCCTGTGCACTGTTCGGGCCTAGCCCAACGACGCCTCGCATGCGCGTGTGGCCCAGGCCCAGGGGCTCCTGTCGGTGTACTAAGACATGGGTGCCCACGTACCCAGACTTGTGCATGATACGTCTCCAACGTATCTATAATTTATGAAGTATTCATGCCATATTTATAACAATTCTATATGGTTTTGGTATGATTTGATTAGAACTAACCCGGACTGACGCTGTTTTCAGCAGAACTACCGTGGTGTTGTTTTTTGTGCAGAAATGAAAGTTTTCCAAATGAGCTGAAACTTTTTGGAGATTTTTTATTGGAAAAATAAATAATATTGGCACCAAGACCCACTGGAGGGGGGCCACCCAGTGCCCACAAGGCACCAGGGCGCGCCACCCCCCCAGGCGCGCCCTGGTACCTCGTGGGGCCCACGTGGCTCCGTTTGACGTGATTCTAATGCTGAAAAATTCTATATATTCAGAAACCCCCGAAAGTTAACCTAGATGAGTTTTTACGCCGCCGCAAGCCTCTGTACCAGAGAGATCCCATCTATAGCCCTTTTTCGGCACTCTGCCGGAGGGGGGAAAGCATCACCGGAGGCCATCTTCATCATCCCGGCGGTCTCCATGACGAGGAGGGAGTAGTTCACCCTCGAGGCTGTGGGTTTGTACCAGTAGCTATGTGTTTGATCTCTCTCTCTCTCGTGTTCTTGAGATGGCACGATATTGATGTATCGCGAGCTTTGTTGATATAGATGAATCATATGGAGTTTTCCCCTCTCTATCTTCTTGTGATGAATTGAGTTTTCCCTTTGAAGTTTTCTTATCGGATTGAGTCTTTAAGGATTTGAGAACACTTGATGTATGTCTTGCATATGGATATCCGTGGTGACAATGGGATATTCACTTGAGTCACTTGATGTATGTTTTGGTGATCAACTTGCGGGTTCCGTGACCTTGGGGATTTATGCATAAGGGTTGGCACACGTTTTCGTCTTGACTTTCTGGTAGAAACTTTGGGGCACTCTTTGAAGTTCTTTGTATTGGTTTGAATAGATGAATCTGAGATTGTGTGATGCATATCGTATAATCAAACCCGTGGGTACTTGTGGTGACATTGGAGTGCCTAGGTGACATTAGGGTTTTGGTTGATGTGTATCTTAAGGTGTTATTCTAGTACGAACTCTAGGGCTGTTCGTGACAATTAATGGGGATGGCTCATAAGATTGATCGGGAAGGATAACTTTGAGGTGGTTTCGTACCCTACAACAATTTCTTCGTTTGTTCTCCGCTATTTGTGACTTTGGAGTGAACTCTTTGTCGCACGTGAGGGATTTACATATGATTCAACTATGTCAACAATGTTGAGAGATTGCACTAGTGAAAGTATGAACCCTAGGCCTTATTTTCAAGCATTGCAATACCGTTTGTGCTCACTTTTGTTACTAGTTACCTTGCTGTTTTTATTATTTCAGATTACAAAAACATATATCTACTATCCATACTACACTTTTATCATCATCTCTTCGCCGAACTAGTGCACCTATACAATTTACCATTGTATTGGGTGTGTTGGGGACACAAGAGATTTCTTGTATTTGGTTGCAGGGTTGTTTGAGAGATACCATCTTCAACCTACGCCTCCCACGGATTGATAAACCTTAGGTCATCCACTTGAGGGAAAATTGCTACTGTCCTACAAAACTCTGCGCTTGGAGGCCCAACACGAGTCTACAAGAATAAGTTGTGTAGTAGACATCAGTGCACAGGCAGTTGTGGCCTCCCTTCCGGCAAGGGCCTGGTAGAGGATAATTACAGCTTAAGACTCAACACCAAGACCATGAAGAAGACCTCAACGCAGGTCATCGAGAAGTACTATTGTAAGTACTGAAGATCGACGCTGTTCTTGCCGGGAAGCTTCGCCCCGGCAAGGTGAAGACTAAGGCTACGGTTGCCGGCAAGCTCCCTTCCCGACAAGCGAGGCCCGACAAGCTCCGTGCCAGCATGTTTGTTTCTATCCTGTTACCGCTCCACCTCACCATCGACCAGATAGGCTCGTGGGCAAGGTGTCGAGCGGGCAGGCAGTCAACATGGCCAGCCAAGGCACGTGTTAGCACGCCATGCCAAGATTAACTTTAATGACACCCATCCCTGGGACGTGTCGAGATTACAAGACGGCGCCGGGACCGGTGGTGCAGATCTTTTTCCCAAGGCCTCGCCTCCCCGACGTAGCACCTTATGATGCATTAAATGTGTTTGTCTTACCCCGTTGGAAGATAAACGTGATGATGGTGCAAGTCACTGTTCACACTGCAATGACCGTATTAGCCATTGTGGTGACCCCTTGGCCTATAAAAGGAGGCCCATGGCTACAGGTAGAACGGTCGACACCCAGTTCAATTACACGCAGTAGCTGCATTTTCCCGAGCACCTTGCCGGAAAACCGCGCTCCCTGTAACCAGAGTTCATATTCGATCAACCACATAGCAGGAGTAGGGTTTTACGCTCATAGCGGCCCGAACCTGGATAAATCCCCCGTGTGTTCTTGCACTTACTGAAAACCTGCTCTTTGTCCCATGCACATCCCCTGAGCCAAATCGCAAAGGGACCCGTTCGGTCCCATAGATAGTCGTTTCCCACGACAATAAGCAGAGTGGCTTGCTTCAACAATTCTTGGATCTTTATCTGCTGAAGGGTAAATGACTTCATGAGGTGCATCCACTTCAGGCAGAAAGATGTGATGTGTGCGACCAGAGGGTTCATATTGCACTGTGGAGCAAAGCTTGATGAGGTGCATGATCCATGGCGCATAAAACTTGAGGCCAAACAGATCCATCCCAGAGGCAGCAAGCTGTCGGATGAAGAAGTCATGCGTGTTGAATCTGATGACATTGACGACATAGTATACCAATGTCTTCATGGCGCCCTCAAGCTTGGCTGAAGATGAATGCCCTTTAATTGGCCACAGAGTGTTGTGAAGAATGTGATAGACAGTTCGAGGCAAGTACTCAAGGTCGTTGACAAAAAATTCCTTGGGGTATTCAGCTTCAAAAGGCAATGGCTTCATCATTGTAAGCATTTCAGTCATGTTTGGCTCAGGTTTCAGGAAGATGCTTTCAACTTCCTTTTCATAGGCAGCACAACCTAGATTGTAGAAGTCGCCAGGAGTAGGCAATGTAGTGAGCTCGAGAAGATCTTGAGCTTTGGCTTCATGATGAACATCACCTGTCATCCACTCAAGGGTCCAAGTCTTGGGATCCCTGTTGTAGCCAGAAATGTGAAAAGTTGCATAAAATTGGAGTATGAGCTCCTCATTCCAGTGTTCCTTGTCCGTGACAAAGGGCAACAATCCAACATCCCTGAAGTAGTCCAGAGCTTGATCAAGACATGGGAGTCCAGACATGGCTTCACGATCCAGGCACCTATGAGGATGAATCCGGTCTTGATTGTACAGGACGCACATATAGTAGCTGCGCTGATGATGAGTCCAGAATCTGTCAGAAGATATGCGCTCCTTTTTGAAAGGATTCTTGGAGCTGTCAAAGAAGGTGTTTTCATTTATGAACGCAGCAACACTAAACATGTAGTCAGTTGATGGTGCGCTGTGAAGCCTTGGCATCCTGGGCATAGGCCTCTGAATGAGTGGCCGATTGTTGATGTTGAATGCATACTACGGTCCATGCTGCACAGGAGGAGTGAGGGTTGGCCATAAAATAGAAACCAGCTCACCAGCTCGATTGTAGGCCAAAGCAGTATTGGGCGCATTGGCTTCAAATGGAGCAATGGCGTCAGGAGCAGGAGCTTCATGAGTGTCAGACAAATTGACTTCAGGCACAAGGGCCTGAGTGGCAGCAGTAGCAGTAGTTTCAGACACCGACTCTTGAATAGTTTCAGTTGTTGCAGCCAGTATGTCTTCAGGCTGTTTGGCTTCATGCTCAGAATGGGTTTCAACTGATGTGATCTGAACAGTTTCAACTGGTGCATCTTCAGGCTGTGCTGTGGAGCTAGGGGGAACATCTTCTTGTACTACCTCTTGAGGAACAGAGGTTTCTGGACGCACTTCCTCCTCAGGAATGCTGGACATGGAGGTTGAAGGTTTTGGGCCACGACGAAGCCTTCGAAATGAGGGCGACGCCTTTGGAGACGTATTGTCTTCCTCCATGGCTTCAGGTGTTCCTTGCATCGGGGGCAGATCAGTAGTTGCAGCTTGAGGAGGTGGAGTAGTGGGAACCACTTCATGCAGCGGTGAGATTTGATGCTGCTCATCCCAGCATCCATCATGTGCCAATGGCGTCAGGGGTCTGCCAATGCTGATAGGTTCACTGTTCTCTTGAATAGGCGATGATACCGCATCTTGGGTAATCTGAGGAAGGACTTGATCATCTTCATTTCTTACATTGGCTTCAGTACCAATGTCTTCAGCTGCGGTAGGGTCAATAGCTGGAATATCTTCAGTAACAGGAACCTCTGTGGAAGCAAGTTCATGTACAATAACTCTTCTCTCTGTGTTAACTGAGGCAGGGGGTGCAACCGAGATTGGCGTCACAAGCAGCGGCTCTGTAGAAGCTGATGGAGCAGTTGATGCTTGTGCCCTGCGCGAAACCTTTGAAGACTTTGTCTTTTGATGCTTCTGAGAAGGAGAAGCAGCCGAGGCATCTTGGTGTTTATGATTACGAGCCTCGGCTTCGGCTTGTTGGGTCTTCTTCCTTTCTGAAGCAATAGATGGGGCAGATGGCTTCGAGCCAGAAAAGCTTGGCGAGAAGACAATCTTGGGCACTTCTTGCCTTGAGGCCTCAGCAGCAGGGGTCACTGACTTCTTCTTCTTCTTCTTCTTCTTGATCAACTTCGGATCAATTACGGGGCGGCCAAGTGCTTTCCTCTTCAAGCCCTCATTGTGGGCTTGCACAGTCTTCTCAGCATAGTACTTGAGGCGATCTTTGGCACCTTTGGCGTCATCACGACGCTTTTAAAATTCCTCTTTCAGGTTGGCCATCATCTTCTTGTAGCCTTGAATTTCCTTGACGCTGAACTTGGCAAGATGCTTCTTAAAAAGTTGTTTCTCATGCTCAATCTTGTTCTTCTGTTCAAGCACTTTTTGGACGACTCCAAGTTCCTTGTTGATGAAGCCTTGGAAAGTGACACTGATGTCAATTGGAAGCTGCAGATCGTCGATAGGCAGAGATGGGTCGCGAAACCATTCATCAATGAAGTTGTTCAAAATGTCATGATCAAACAGAGGCAGATCCTTGAAGATATCAGCCTCTTCCTGCTTGTTCTTGATGAGCTGCTCAAGCGCATCATCATGTAACATCCCAAAATTCTAAATTTTGGACTGTTATATTAATTAAATAACTTTGTTTATTTGTTTGATTGATTGATTGAAAGTGAGTGAAGTTTGAAACTTTTTGAAATTTTAATGAGAGGGAATAAAAGGACTTTCCCAAAACTTTCACTTTGCATTTTGATCCCACGGAATTCAAATTCATTTCATCACAAAACCATAGAGTGAAGATGATATGACTTCTTCCATTTACAGAAATAAAAAGGGATTTGAAAAGTTTTGAATTTCCAATTGAAAATATTTCAAACTTCATGCCACTCAAGGATTTTCATGAGGGAAGATAATATGACTTCTTCAATTATTGGAAATAGAGTGGGAAGTAGGAGGCCATTTTCAAAATGGCATTTGAATTCTCAAGTTTTGCTTTGGATTCATTTCAATTGGCATTTGAATTTTATTCAAAAATCCCTGACAAAAATACTTTGATCAAAAAGTATGAGAGGAGGTAACATGACCCTCCAAAAAGTTAGAAGAAAATAAATGCCAAAATATTTGAAAGTCAAATTTGGATTTATTTGAATTTTCAAAAAAATGATTTTTATAAATATTTTATTTTGCCTTCTAAAAATAGTTCATGTTATAGGATTTATTTTACTGATCATTTTGATATATTATATGTCTATATAATATTAGTATTTTATTTTATTTTTGTCCTTTTTCTTTTCTGTTAATTTTAATTAAAAAATGCACTGTGCGCTGGCCAGGCCACCCGCACCAGGCCGGCCCAACTCGCCTGCGCGTGCGACCGAATCCCATAGGATCCGGTCGGCCGATCCGGATCCCGCCCTCCCCACTCGCAGGCCGGTGGGACCCACCCTTCCCCTCCGCCGCGATACGATGCCGCTCGCCGGAGATCGCCTCCGATCCGCATCCCGCCGCGGATCCGCTGCAGATCGAGCTCGCCCGAGGGTTCCCCTTCTCCCCCTCTCTTCCATCGGCCACCGCCGCAAAGATTTCTCGCCGAAGTCCGTAGCCGCCGCCGCGCCATTGCCGCACCACCGAGCTATCCCGACCACCTCACCCCTCCCCGAGGCCACCCCGAGAACCCCCTCGCTCCCCTGCCTCGACTGGATGACTACCCCGAGCTCGCCGATGCCCGGAGCGCCGTCCCCAACCTCGCCGTGCCGCCACCGCCGCCGCCATCAACATCCACTGTAAGTGCCGGCCGCTCGCCTCTTTTCTTCACGTCGGACAGCCGCTCCACCGCTAGATCTTGATCCAACGGCGGCTGCCTGATCCTCTCTTTTTAATAAAAGCCGAAGCGTTTTCTGCTTCGGATCGGCCGTCCGCTCGCACGCGCCCGCGCGCACACCCCTTCGGCCAACCACAGGGCGCCACGTGGCCCTTAGCGGACGCGTAGAGTTCTTTTTTTTAGTTTCTGTTTTATTCTCAGAATTAGTTTCTGTTTTAAAAATCCAATATCTCCTAGAATATTTAATGTTTTTAATTCATTCTTTTTGCATTGAGTTTAGAATTTTGTGAAGTTTCTGTAGATTCTAAGTTTGACTATGTTTGAATTTTTTTTTTAATTTGAATTTGCTCAAATTTAGTTCAAACACTATTTTGGCTATAATTTGAGCTAGAATTATTATTTTTGAGTGATTCCTTTTGCTACTGGTCACATATTAGTTTGTTTATCAGTAGGATTAATTTGGGTAATTTTAGTATATTTTAAATTAGGTTTTTAGTGAAAACAGTACTGTTTTCTATATAGTTTTGTTTTGATTATAACTTTGTGAATTTTATTTAGATTTAATTAATTATTTTTGTAAAATTTTGATTTTTGTAGTATATTTTTTGTTAAACTTCAGTAGTTAGGTTTTAGAATTTTTATTTCGGGTTTTGCTACTGTTTAGGATTAAGTTCTGTATAGTTATTAGCTAGTGTATTGAAATAGCTATTAAATTAGTTATTTTTGCTAGTAATTATTTTAGTTATTTTATTTCCATTGTTTTGATGAAATTATATTTTTCCTTACTGTTAAGTAATTATTTAAATTATTTTAGTGCTGTTATGTGAGTTATTGTTTGCTATTGTGTGATTTGATTCTTTTCTTTTGATTTGGAGTTTTCTTGAATTCTTTTCCTTTGATTTCTTTCTTGTGTTTTATTGTGTGATTTTAATTACTTGCTGATATTGTTGAATTGAATATGGTTACTTATTGCTTGTTTCGTTAGACTATACGGAGTGCGAAGCTTGTTTCTACGAAGCGTTAGAGTTTCAAGATCGTCAGCAAGGCAAGTTCACTTTGATCATGAATTTTATTTACCTATGTTTTATTGCATTAGTAGTTTCCTTCCACCATGAACATGTAGGTTATTGAGCTTGAACTTGAGGTAGTATCATGAGGTAGGAGAAAATCCAATACCCCAGTTACCATTGCCGGGAAGGGACGTTACTTCTTAATTGCTATGCTCTAGTAGACGGGGGTTGGTTGTGAGATTTCAGGAGTGTTGTGAGGATAAGTAATTCAAGACCTGCATGATGACCAAGACTTCAAGACTTCAAGGACTCAATATACCTCTGCGTGGAATGGAATGCATCTGGCAGCATGATATCTATCATGGTTATGCCCGGGAATCCTGTTATCTACCTTTGATCATCCCGATGGAATGCCACCCAGGCTCAAAGAGAAGGATGGATACTTCAAGGCCGGAAAGCTTACGTGTGCAACCGCAAGTCATTATGGGCTCTAGCTTGGTTGACCTTAGTTGTGACTCTGGCCGGGACGGTGCTAGCAAATGTAGACGAATGGTAGGGTTGGATGGGCACCGGACACTGGTCTGGGGAACTCTTTGGAAGATCATGATTCAATCGTACTGTTCTCAAACACTCTGAAGTGTGAGGACTTAAAAGGAGGGATCAAATCTTGCGGGTAAAGTGTACAAACCTCTGCAGAGTGTTAAACTAATCGATTAGCCGTGTCCCCGGTTACGGACAACATGAGCACTGGAGATGATACTATCAGCCTTTCTCAACACAATTAATATTAATGAGTGGGTATTATTAATAAATTGGGATATGAGAATTGGTTGGCGGAACCATCTCATTAACAACCAACTTTGTAGTAATAATTGCATTTGACTCCTTTGTTGTAGGGAAAATCAGCTTTTCGCAAAAAGTATAACTTAGAGCCCCACCAGCCATATTTGCATATAGCATAGTTATTCTATTTATCTGTTCTCTCTGGTGACTTGCCGGCATATTCAAAATGCTGACCTACATGGCTGCAACGTGATGTAGGGTGGAACCCTAATTGTCGATCTTTTCACACTTTAGGAGGGGGGAAAGAGAGGAACAACAAAATCAACCATGGGAAATCACTCAAACAAACCCAAATCACACATCCACTAGGATAGCATACATGAGATCCACAAGTATACAAGGACAATCCAAGGAAACAAGCACAAGGTAAAGTTCTTCCCACTCCAAAGGAGGTGAGGTCTTGATGATCTAGATGAGATCCTTCTCCCGTAAGAGGTCTTGATGATCCTATGATGGGGATCCTTCTTCCTAGAGAGGTCTTGATTCCCCAAGAGGAGATACAAGGAGCAAAGCTCAACTAGACGTCTCAAAATACTTTGCTAACCCTAGAAAGGATGAGGAGGAGGTCTATATATAGTCTAGGACGAAGTGGGGATGAGTGGACGAGATTACACGGCCAAACGGCCTAAAACTGCTGTCAGGGGGGGCCGGATGTCCGACGGTTTGCGGGGTTGCCGGATGTCCGGCCCTGGCGCCGATTGTCCGGCCAAAAGGGGTCAAGTTACTGTGATGCAGGGCCGGATTTCCGGGCAGAGGCCGGATGTCCAGCCTGGAAAGGCCGGATGTCCGGGCCCTGTAGTATCTGTACCACTGGGCTGCTGCTGGTGGGCATCTCTACAGGGGCTGGATGTCCGGCCGCTGAAGCTTTTCAGCGGTCTTCCTCCTCGCGCACGTTCCTCCGTGTACTTGCCGACTTGGTCTTCACTCCGAGCATTCCCGAGGCGGTCTTCTTCATACCTGATCACACATAGCACTCTGGCTTGAGGTAGTAGCCATGCCTCACTCGAGTCAAATGGGAGTTCACTTAGGAAAGATGTCACCTCGGTTTCGAGAGCTCTTGCATGTGCTCGTGTCATAGGTCCACTTGGCAATTGAGGAGACGTAGGTAGATCCATGGGGATGACCGTGGGATGCTCTACATCATCTCCCTCCCTTGAAAAAGATCCGTCCTCGGATCGGAATCCACATCACCATGGAAGGGAGATAGGTCCTTGACGTTGAATGTGTCGCTCACATTGTACTTGTCGCGAGGGATGTCGATCTTGTAGGCATTGTTGTTGTAGCGTGCTAACACCTTGAAAAGGTCCGTCGGCTCGGGGTAGTAGTTTGGACTTGCGCTCGTTGGGGAAGCGGTCTTTGCGAAGGTGTAGCCACACAAGGTCGCCGGGGTTGAACACCATGGGTTGCTTGTTGATGTTGACCTTGGTCGCGAGTCATTGTACTTGGCGCTTGATCATATGCCTTGTATCCTCGTGCATCTTCCTGAGGTAGCTCGCTCGTGCACTCGCGTCCATGTCGATGCGCTCTTGTAGAATATCCAATGGAGACAATGGATTGAAGCCATAGACGACCTCGAAGGGGGACTTGCCGGTAGTAGAGTGTCATGCTCGATTGTAGGCGTACTCGGCGATGGGTAAACATTCCTCCCACTCCCTTATGTTCTTCTTGATCAACACGCGGAGTAGTGTGGAGAGAGTCCGGTTCGTGACCTCCGTTTGGCCGTCGGTTTGAGGGTGATATGCCGATGAGAATAGGAGCTTGATTCCGAGCTTGGCGCATAGTGTCTTCCAAAAGTAGCTAAGGAACTTGACGTCTCGGTCCGACACGATCGTCTTTGGCACTCCATGCAAACACAAGATTTCCCTACAAAAGAGATTTGCAACATATGAAGCATCATCTATCTTGTTGCAAGGAATGAAATGTGCCATCTTAGAGAAACGGTCCACAACAACAAATACGGAATCTTTGCCGTTTTGAGTGCGAGGCAAACCAAGTACGAAATCCATACTAATATCTTCCCATGGATGATATGGAATAGGAAGTGGCATATATAGACCATGAGATTGAGCTTTGGACTTAGCTTTGTGGCATGTAGAGCACCGGTTGGTGTAGCGAGAAACGTCTCGAAACATCTTTGGCCAAAAGTAGTTCTTGGAGAGTGTAGCGAAGGTCTTGTCGCGTCCAAAATGTCCTATGAGTCCTCCACCGTGAGCCTCTTGCAAAAGCAACAAACGAAGAGAAGACTCGGGGATACAAAGTTTGTTAGCTTTCATAAGGTAACCATCCTTCAAGTAATATTGCTCCCAAGTTTTATGTGGTAAACATTTGGCATAAGGAAGCGAAAATGATGCATCATGTGCATACAAGTCTTTAATGTGCTCAAATCCTATAACATTCAATTCAAGTTGGGTAACCAACATGCACTTGCGGGAAAGAGCGTCCGCCACAACATTTTCCTTACCTTTGATATACTTGATAACATAAGGAAATGACTCAATGAACTCGCTCCATTTAGCATGACGCTTATTCAATTTTGTTTGGCCCTTAAGGTAGTTAAGCGTTTCATGATCCGTATGGATGACAAATTCACGTGGACGGAGATAATGTTCCCACACATGCAAGACTCTCACTAAAGCATATAACTCTTTGTCATAGATGAGGTAGTTAAGTTGCACGCCGGAGAGCTTCTCACAAAAATATGCAATAGGTCGCCGCTCTTGCATCAACACACCACCAATACCATTACCACTAGCGTCACAATGCACTTCAAAAGTTTTGCCAAAGTTGGGCAATGCAAGTAATGGAGCATGTGTAAGCAAGGTTTTAAGCTCATGAAATGCGGCATCTTGAGATGGACCCCAAACAAATGGTGTATTCTTCTTACTCAGTGCGTGCAATGGTGATGCAATGGTGCTAAAATCCTTCACAAAGCGACGATAAAAGCCGGCTAAGCCAAGGAAACTACGCACTTGAAGCAAATTGGTTGGTTGTGGCCAATTCTTAATAACATCAATTTTAGTTTCATCCACTTGAACACCCTTAGAGGAGACAACAAAGCCCAAGAAAACAAGCTTATCAACACCAAAAGTGCATTTGTCCATGTTAGCATAAAGTCACTTGTCTCTAAGAACTTGCAATACGTCTCTAAGGTGTTTGACATGATCTTCAAGAGTTTCACTAAACACAAGGATGTCATCAAAGTAAACCACAACACAAATGCCAATATATTTGCGAAGAACATAATGCATCACACGCATAAAAGTGCTAGGAGCTTGAGACAAACCCATAGACATGACTAACCATTCATACAAGCCAAATTTGGTTTTGAAAGCGGTTTTCCATTCATCACCTTCTTGCATGCGTATTTGATAGTAGCCAATTTTAAGATCAATTTTTGAGAAAATAGTGGCTCCACTAAGTTCATCAAGCATGTCATCAAGGCGTGGAATTGGATGTCTATATCTAACGGTGATAGCATTAATGGGACGGCAATCTGAACACATGCGATAAGTACCATCTTTCTTAGGCACAAGAATGACCGGAACGGCACAAGGGCTCAAGCTTTCGCGTACATACCCATTCTCCATGAGATGTTGCACTTGCCTTTGTATCTCGTTGGTTTCTTTGGGGTTGACGCGGTAAGGTGCCTTGTTCGGTAGAGGTGCGTCGGGGATGTGGTCGATGCGGTGTTCGATTCCGCGAAGTGGAGGAAGTCCGGGAGGTAGCTCATCGGGAAACACGTCCGCAAATTCCTGCAATAAATGAGATAAGACCAAAGGAAGATGTTGTGAAGTATTAGTCCGTACCACTTCATCTTTGCACACAAGCACAAAGTGAAGAACACTTGATGGGCTCTCACTCACATCCCTCAAATCTCTTTTGGTGGCTAAAAGGACTAGGTCTCTCTTGTCGCTCATCGTGGAGTCGCTCATTTTTGGCTTGTGGCACTCACTCTCTTTGTGGTGGTTCACTCGCTCAATTTTCTCTCCACGATGGGTAGATGCTTGCTTGTCCGCGATGACTTGACTTGGTGTCATAGGTCGAAGAATGAATTCCTTGCCCTTCATCTTGAAGCTATAATGATTGGTTCGCCCGTTGTGGATGACGCCGCGGTCGAATTGCCAAGGTCTTCCAAGGAGGAAATGGCATACGGACATAGGAACCACATCAAACTCTAAGTTGTCTTCGTAGGCGCCAATCTTGAAGGCCACTTGGACGGTGTGCTCCACTTGAATGGTGCCGGAGTCGCTAAGCCATTGGACCTTGTATGGGCGAGGGTGCTTCTTCTTGACCAATTGGAGCTTGGAGCATAATTCTTCACTTGCCAAGTTGTGGCAACTTCCTCCGTCGATGATGACCTTGACGGAACGTCCTTGGATACCCGCTTTGGTGTGGAAGATGTGGCAACGTTGGTCTTCATCTTGATGTTGTTGAAGTGTCAAGACCTTGGAGACAACAAGAGCGAGGCTCGAATCATTGTCGCAAAACACTTGATCATCTTCTTCTTCATTCACTTGTCGATGCATTGCCACGTGCTCAAGTGCTTCCATTTCGTGTTCACTCATAGAGTCATAGGTGCCGTCGGCGTTGAGGATCATAGTACGTCGTGTGGGGCACTCGAAAGACTTGTGGCCTCGACCCTTGTAAGTAAAGCACTTGATGTCACTTGTCTTGTCGTTGGCATCCATAGGAGTTGTTGATGACGAAGCTCTTGGCTTGGAGTTGCTTGTAGTAGAAGGAGGACGACTTGAAGATGTCGAAGGGTTCTTGTGGCTTGACTTGTCACCGGTACTTGGTGTAGCACAAGTCGTTGTAGGAGGTGTCGTAGTCGTAGATGCTTGAGTGTACGAACCATAGGTCTTGGAAGAGTACTTGGAGTACTTGTAGTCATCTTGCACTTGACGCTCCGCTTTGGTGGCTTGGTGCACTAGCTCAAGGAGGTTGCAGTATGGTTGAAAGTCGGCAATTTTCTTGATTGGATGGTTGAGACCATTCAAGAAACGCGCCATTGTTTGTTCATCATCTTCCTTGACGTTGGCTCGTATCATTGCAATCTCCATTTCTTTGTAGTATTCTTCAACCGACTTGGTGCCTTGCTTCAGGAGTTGAAGTTTCTTGAAGAGGTCACGGCTATAGTGTGTAGGCACAAAGCGAGCTCTCATGACATCCTTCATTTGAGTCCACGTTGTGATAGGTGGTTCGCCTTTCTCTTGGCGTCTCTCGACCACTTGCTCCCACCAAATGAGAACATAATCTTGGAACTCAAGCGATGCCATGGCTACCTTCTCTTCTTCGTCATAGTTATGTAGACGGAATATCTTGTCAACCTTTAAGGCCCATGAGAGGTAGTCTTCGGGGTCGTTGCTTCCGGAAAACTTGGGCATGTTGAACTTGAGCTTGCCGTAGCGTTGTTCGTCATTATGCCGATGTTGTCGTCGTTCTTGTCTTGGAGGTGGGTCGTCATCCTCATTTTCTTCTTGCTCCACGCGATTGGCTTGACGTTGGGGACGAGGTATTCTTACCCGATTCCTCCTTTCTTGATTTTCTTCTTGGTGTGCGGTTTCTTCTTAGAGACGTGCCTCTTCTTCTTCACGCACGCGACGGTTGTGTTCGTCTAGAGCACGAGTGGCTTCGTGAAGGGCACGTTGTGCTTCGAGGGCTTGTTGTTCGCGACGTTGTTGCTCTTGCCAAAGTGGGTCGCCATCTTGGGCGTCTTGTTGTTGACGTCGTGGAACTTGCTCTTGGTGCGTGGCGCATTGAACTTGATGTCATTGACGTTCGCGCTCTCGAAGTCGCTGTTGCAAACCATTGCCATGTAATGGAGTTTGGCGAGCTTGATGTTCTTGCCGAGGATGTAGACGAGCTCGAGGAAGACTTGCATCCGATGAGGAATCCGAAGATTGGCGTCTTGACCGTGTTCGCCTTGTTGATGACGAAGTTGTAGAAGCGCGGTCAATCGTCATGGCACGAAATTCTTCCAATTGTGTAGTAAGCTTGGTGTCGAGGTAGTCCCTTGTTCGCGTTTCGGAGTGACGCAAGTCGGTGGCGAGTTGCTCGATGCGATCACCCAAAGCTTCATTTTCTTGATGCAAGGCTCGTTGTACCCCAAAGAGATGGCTCTTGGAGACGTTGTCGTTCGGTGCTTCTTGCTCGTCGAAGAGAGGATTCTAAGATGTACCCGGTCTATCCATCATGATCAAGTAGAGGTGAGTAGGAAGTGAAAGAACAAAACCAAGTTACCTTTTCCGAAGATTGAAGATGTATCGAGTATCACTCAATGTATTGCTATGATAGTAGGATTGGTACCGGGTTCATTTCTCACACCTACACAAAAAGGCTTATGGTGTAGCTTGGTTAGGATGGTGGCACAAAATAGTTGCAATTTGCAAGCAAGATATCAATAATGTTGAAAAAGATTCACAAATTCGCAAGTGTAACGAGTAGACCAATAGCAATAAGTAGGACACGGGAACACACGCACGGATAGATAAATGAGGTCGTGCAACCAAGGAATGAGCTCAAAATGTGGGATCCACGGAAAATGCTCTTGTTGCACAACACTAGAGAGACGCTAGCACGATTGCTCAATAGGCGGATACGAACTTGTGCACAACCTATAAGAGACAAAACGTATGGCTTTCTATCTCACTTATGCTATGTATGTATGATTCCCGGTGAACTTGTCACAATGATCCAAGATGATCAAATATGCTATGTAATGTGGCGATGCTATGGCTATTGCTTACAAGCTTGTCGCTCTTTCTCTTTTGCTTAAAAGCTTCTTTTTCTTTTGATGGTTTCGTGTGGTCACTTATGCGAAGTGCTCGTACGAAGATAGCAATGATGTATATGCGGGAACAAAATTTTGGCACAAGAGATGATATGTGTATGTATGCACGCTATGATAGTTATGCGGATCGGTATCACTAAAGTGCACAAGTAGCGTTGCCCGACAATACTCAAATGGCTAGTCTCGTAGGAAAGCGACGCAAAAGATGGTCACGGGGTTTCACAATGCAATGGCAAGGAG
The DNA here is from genome assembly GCA_039707655.1 of Elymus sibiricus. Lineage (NCBI taxonomy): Eukaryota > Viridiplantae > Streptophyta > Magnoliopsida > Poales > Poaceae > Elymus > Elymus sibiricus. Next base: position 258,835,036 of record CM077668.1, on the reverse strand, counting down.
ATGAACAAGATGTCGTCGATGTTACCGTCCTTGCTTACGGTGAGGGTGTCACGATGGTGGAGTTGGTGTTGTCGATGACGAGTTCCGTGGCGATGATGAGCGGCGGTGATGTCGATGTCGAACCGTTCCTAAGTAGCCGAAACACTTTAGGAAATGGAAAATCCGCGACTCAAAATCTCAAATGGCACGAAGTGGTGGTTGCGGAAATCGGTGGTGGAGTGGCTCGAGGGGTTGCGGAAGAAACGGTGGGAAAAGGCGAAAAATTGAAGGAATTGTGAGCTATTGGCGTGCTGGTGCCCAGGGGCCGGATGTCCGGGCCATATGGTCGGATGTCCGGGGCGCCGGATGTCCGGGCTGTCAGATCCGTGAATGAACTCGAAGAACACGTGGATAGAAGAAAAATTTGGGGCAAAATTCGGACGATTTTGTGGAGGGAAATGATGGAGAAGATGGGGGAAACCTAGATCCACTCAAAAACAAGTAAATCCATGGATCACAATCAACAAAACATCATCAAACCAACAAATCACAAAATTTTTGGTATGGCTATTTTTGTGGTGAATTTTGAAAATTGGGCAAAAACAACAAAATCGGGGCTAGAAAGTGGAGGGGAAAGACTCCAAAGTGTGAATCAACGTGGCTCTGATCCAAGATGATGTAGGGTGGAACCCTCATTGTCGATCTTTTCACACTTTAGGAGGGGGAAAGAGAGGAACAAAAAAATCAACCAAGGGAAATCACTCAAACAAACCCAAATCACACATCCACTAGGATAGCATACATGAGATCCACAAGTATACAAGGACAATCCAAGGAAACAAGCACAAGGGAAAGTTCATCCCACTCCGGAGGAGGTGAGGTCTTGATGATCTAGATGAGATCCTTCTCCCGTAAGAGGTCTTGATGATCCTATGATGGGGATCCTTCTCCCTAGAGAGGTCTTGATTCCCCAAGAGGAGATACAAGGAGCAAAGCTCAACTAGATGTCTCAAAATACTTTGCTAACCCTAGAAAGGATGAGGAGGAGGTCTATATATAGTCTAGGACGAAGTGGGGGATGAGTGGACGAGATTACACGGCCAAAAGGCCTAAAACTGCTGTCAGGGGGGGCCGGATGTCCGGTGGTTCGCGGGGGTGCCGGATGTCCGGCCCTGGCGCCGGATGTCCGACCGAAAGGGTTCTAGTTACTGTGATGCAGGGCCGGATTTCCGGGCAGAGGCCGGATGTCCGGCCTGGCCGGGCCTCTGGCCGGATGTCCGGGCCCTGTAGTATCTGTACCACTGGGCTGCTGCTGGTGGGCATCTCTTCAGGGGCCGGATGTCCGGGCCAGGGGCCGGATGTCCAGCCGCTGAAGCTTTTCAGTGGTCTTCCTCCTCACGCACGTTCCTCCGTGTACTTGCCGACTTGGTCTTCGCTCCGAGCATTCCCGAGGCGGTCTTCTTCATACCTGATCACACATAGCACTCCGGCTTGAGGTAGTAGCCATGCCTCACTCGAGTCAAACGGGAGTTCACTTAGGAGAGATGTCACCTCGGTTTCGAGAGCTCTTGCACATGCTCGTGTCATAGGTCCACTTGGCAATTGAGGAGACGTAGGTAGATCCATGGGGATGACCGTGGGATGCTCTGCATCACAACGTCTCATGTTGCGGAGGATTATTCCGACCAGGAGTGAGGCTACGTTCTACGCTTGGCGATATGCCCTTTGGAGTCGGATGGACTCGCTATCTTCTACGTCTTCCGTAGTAGTCATCTCATGAGTTGGCCTTCAGCCAATTTATTATTATTGTAATAAAGACTCTATATGAGATTTTGATGTAATAAAGTAGGTGTGATTGAACTTTGATATATACATTGATGTACTGTGTGTGCCGACATGATCTTGGGATGGTACTGATACACAGAGACTTGCCCGTATTGGGTCGGGTCGCTACACATCATCAAACTCATCATCAGATAAATCAATGATGTCATCATCATCTTGAAGTGTGCTTGATGGTTTGGGGCCTCGCCCTATAGTTTGCTTTCTCTTTGGTGAGTTTCGAGACACATCTTCAGATTGCACACTGGATTCAAGGGGTGCATATCTCTTAGGCTTCACTCTTGAAGCTTTTGGTGCAGTAGCAGACTTGGAAGATTGCCCTTATTTAGCTTTGGAAGCTTTGGACTTCTGTTGCGTCTTGGGGGAGGCAGGAACAATGTCTTCAGCAGGAGCTTCACCACGAGCGGCAGCTGCGGTAGTACAAAGAGCATCAATATGATCAATGTATGCTTGAAGACTGTCCCAAGGCCCAGTCAGATTTGGATTGGCTTCACGAGTGCCATCCGGCCTTGGTTTAGCTGGACCAGGATTGAAGTCAACACCATAGTCCTTCTTGTTCTGATCTGCAGAATCCTTTGCAAACTGATAATTGGCTTCAAAAAGATCGTCTTCACGACACTATCTGATACTGGATGGGTCAGCATCTTGTGGCTTCACACCTCTGACCATGCATGGATAGAAGTTTTGAGCAATGGCGTCGGCCTTTGTCTTTGGAATCACTTTTCTGTAGACAATATCTGCCCATGGAGGCCTGATTGCATTCCTGTCAGCATATTCAGGTGTAACAAAATGATAGTAGAACCACTCCTCAGCCCAATATCTTCTGATCCACTACACACGTGACTTGCGTTCTCTGTAAGTTTCCTCTAGATCTGACTTGTACTGCTCATACAGATCTGGAGGGAGGTCAAGAGCAGTGTTTGCTCGCCTTTGTCTTCCTCCCTTCTTTGAAGATTTACCACCAGCCATTGGCTTCAAAGGGCTGATTGGCTTCACTCTGTTGATTCGACAAGAACTGGCTTCAGGAGAATCAAGATGAAGCTGTAAGAAGTTTGCAAATGAATTCGGACTATGAGAACCAAGTGACTCCCCCATGGACATGTACCTGTGAAAGAATTAGAGATGCGAGGGAAGGCGGAGAGGTCATATGCATTCTTAGAGGATTTTGAAGATAAATCAGTTTGAATACAATGACCTCATAGTGCGAAGACATTCACTTATAAAGTGTTGGTTCCAGATTTGTACGAATCCGAAAATAGGTACAAGTGAGGAATCATACGAATCATGTAGCATAAGTGAAGTAACTTGGCAAGATCTGAGATGTGCATGACTGAAGATAAAGATTTGAAGGTGAAAGAACAACTTCTGAAGAGATATGGAAATTTTTTGGATCAAACAAATGGTAAAAAAGTGATTTTTATTTACCGCAAGATGAACAGCTCAACGAAGCGCGAAGGAAGCTGAGCAGTTCGATATCCCATGCCCTAACTTGGCAGTGAAAGACAGCTACGGCGGCGGTGGCGAGAAGATATCCGCGGCCGACGTGAGTACGGCATCGAAGAGGTCGCGGCAGCGAAGCGCTTCTTCTCCGGCGTCGATGGAAGCTAGCGACGGCGCTAGAGTTTGCGAAGGCGAGAGCGACGGGTGTGAAAGAATTTAATGATCGCAGGGGCGGAGTATTTATAAGGAGGAGTACATCATGGTGAATTTACTGTGCTGCCCCTGGCGATACATCTTTGCACGACGCGTGGCATGCAGATCCAGTTTTGACAGCCACGCCTTGACCCCACAACATAGCTGTTTTGGCGGGAGGTCATTCCGGCTTCTGCGGCGGCCGAAACAATGGATAAGGATATATATAGAAAAAAATTGGTCTCAAAATCTTCGACTGACAAGGACACAGTGAAGACAATCGACACGTGTCAAGTAGAATGCATATGAAGATTTAGAGAGATTTGAAGAGATAAGCATAGAGGAGGTAAGGGTCCGATCACATTCACTTAGTTCAGAAAAATCCAACTTGAAGACATAGCTATAAGTGAATGCTGTTGAGGACAAACTCATATATATATATATATATATATATATATATATATATATATATATATATATATATATATATATATATATATATATATATATATATATATATATATATATATATATATATATCTTCATGAATTGAAGACATATGTTACTTCGTGTGTTGTGCACCTAAGTCATCAAAATACATAGGCGTTTGGATGCATGTCCTATCACTGGACATTTGAAGATTCTAAGATATTTAGCTCACACCGCAACTTGCAAAACCTCTTCTCATCCAAAGGCTTCGTGAAGATATCTGCCAGCTGATCTTCAGTGTTGACGTGAATGATTTCAATGTCTTCTTTGAGCACATGATCAGGAAGGAAATGGTGCCTGATCTCAATATGCTTCGTCTTGGAGTGCTAAACTGGATTGTGTGAAATCTTGATGGCGCTCTCGTTGTCACAGAATAGGGGTACTTTCTTCTTGTTGATGCCGTAGTCCTTATGGGTTTGCTTCATACAGAGAAGCTGAGCACAGCAGGATCCAGTAGCATTGTATTCGGCTTCAGCAGTGGAGAGTGATACACAGTTCTGCTTCTTTGAAGACCAACATACAAGTGAACGGCCAAGAAAGTGACAAGTGCCTGATGTGGATTTGCGATCCACTCTATCTCCAGCATAGTCAGAATCGGAGAATCTAACCAAATCAAACTCTGAGCCCTTTGGATACCATAATCCTAGCGTTAGGGTGTGAGCCAAATATCGAAGTATTCGCTTCACCGCGAGGTGATGTGATTCCTTTGGTGCCGCTTGGAATAGGGCACACATGCAAACGTTAAGCATTATATCTGGCCTAGATGCACATAAGTACAATAAAGAACCAATCATGGAGCGGTATACCTTTTGATCGAACTGTTTACCATTGTCGTCGGAGCTCAGTTGACCATTTGTTGGCATTGGCGTCTTGTAACCCTTGCAATCTTGCATACCAAACTTCTTCAAGCAGTCCTTGAGATACTTCTCTTGTGATATGAAGATGCCATTGTGTTGTTGACGAATTTGAAGACCAAGAAAGAATTTCAGCTCTCCCATCATGGACATTTGATATTGCTCTTGCATCATATGACTGAACTCATCACTATACCGTTTGTCAGTGCAGCCAAAGATAATGTCATCCACATAGATTTGGCATACAAACAGTTCACCGTCATATGATTTGGTGAAGAGAGTGGGATCAAGTGAACCAGGTTTGAAGCCTTTGTTTTTCAGGAATTCCTTGAGTGTGTCATACCAGGCTCGTGGAGCTTGTTTGAGGCCATACAGTGCCTTGTTGAGCCTATAGACCTTGTCAGGGTGCTTTGGATCTTCAAACCCAGGTGGTTGAGCAACATAGACTTCTTCTTCAATTTTACCGTTGAGAAAGGCACTCTTCACGTCCATTTGATACAGAAGTATATCATGATGATTGGCATAAGCAAGAAGTATACGGATGGCTTCAAGTCTAGCCACAGGAGCAAAGGTTTCATCGAAGTCAATTCCTTCCACTTGTGTGTAACCTTGAGCAACAAGACGGGCTTTTTTCTGACAACCTGACCATGTTCATCTTGCTTGTTGTGGTAGATCCATTTGGTTCCAATGATGTTGTGCTTTCGAGGGTCAGGACGCTTGACGAGTTCCCACACATGGTTGAGCTCAAATTGCTGAAGATCTTCTTGCATAGCTTGAATCCATTCTGGTTCCATAAAAGCTTCAGTAACTTTGGTGGGCTCTGTGATGGAGACGAAAGCAAAGTGTCCACAAAAGTTTGCTAGCTGTGTGGCTCTAGAGCGAGTGAGAGGACCAGGTGCATTTATGTTGTCAAGTACCTTCTCGATCTGAACTTCATTGACCACGCGAGGATGAACATGGCGAAGACTTTGCTATTGCTGAGCATTGTCTTCAAGCTCAGCATTATCTTCAGGCTGATCATTGTCTTCACGCTGGACAGGAGCAGGTATCACCACCTCTTCATCACCAGGTTCCTCAGTGGGTATTATATCTCCAGTACCCATTAGCTTGATGGATTCACTTGGAGGAAGTTCATCTAGCACATGTGGCAGGTGCTCTCTTTGCGAGCCGTTAGTCTGATCGAACCGCACATCTACAGTTTCAACCACTTTATGGTGAAAGAGGTTGAAGACCCTGTAGGTGTGCGAATCCTTTCCATAGCCAAGCATAAAACCCTCATGTGCTTTCGGTGCAAATTTGGAAGTGTGATGTGGATCCCGTATCCAGCACCTAGCACCGAATACTTTGAAATAACTTACATTTGGCTTCTTACCAGTAATCAGTTCATAAGATGTCTTCTTGAAGAACTTGTGAAGATATACTCTGTTGATGATGTGGCATGCAGTGTCAATGGCTTCAGGCCACCACTTGCGTGGTGTCTTGTATTCGTCAAGCATAGTGCGAGCCATCTCAATGAGAGTCCTGTTCTTGCGCTCCACGACGCCATTCTGCTGTGGAGTGTATGGAGCTGATAACTCATGAGTGATGCCAAGAATGTCAAGGTAGGTGTCGAGCCCAGTGTTTTTGAACTCGGTGCCATTGTCACTCCTGATGTGCTTGATCTTGATGCCATAGTTGGTCATGGCCCGGTTGGCGAACTGCCTGAAGACATCCTGCACTTCATTCTTATACAGGATTATGCGCACCCAGATATATCGAGAATAATCATCAACAATCATGAAGCCAAGAAGGGACGAGTAGTCATCATAATTGTCTTCGAGGGGTGTTTCGTCCTAGTCATCTTCCCAGCTTCACATGCACCACATAGATGATCCTTCTTGAACTTGACGCCTTCGATCCCAATGATGTGCTTCTTCTTCACAAGGGTGTGCAAGTTCCTCATGCCAGCATGTCCTAGCCGTCGATGCCAAAGCCAGTATTCTGAAGCTTTTGCTAGAAGACATGTGGCAAGCTGTGGTCCTGTGGAGAAATCTACCATGTACAAGTCACCGCTTCGATAACCTTCGAAGACTTGAGTTTTGTTAGAAGCCATTAGCACAAGACAGCGAAATTTGCCAAAGATGAAAATCATATCAAGATCACAAAGCATTGAGACAGACATGAGGTTGAATCTAAGGGATTCGACAAGCATCACTTCATCCATGTGCTGATCCTTTGAGATTGCAACCTTACCTAGACCCAATACCTTGCTTTTCCTAGTGTCAGCAAATGTAATGTGACTTTGTGTAGATGGACGAAGTGTCGAGTCCATGAGCAGGCTTCGGTCACCAGTCATATGGTTGGTGCAGCCACTATCCAGGATCCATTCAGTAGCTTTCGGAAGTGTACCCTACAGTATAGTTAGTAGGATAGGCTTCACTAAGACAATTGTGAAGTGCAAACATTTGACAATGAAGACTTTCAGAGAATGTAAGTATCTTGGAGGATATAGTAGGACGATCATCAAGAAATCCATGGACGAAATAAATGGTAAGACCATTTGGACATTTTATCTTGCGCCCAACAAGATTTTTCAGGTCCCTAGCATTGTCTTCAGAACCCAATGCATTTCGGCTCGAGACCCAACCCTGCAACAAAGATGAGTTCTTCTTAACCACCCACATCTGAAGGAGTGGCTTAGAAGCAATGAGTCTAAGTGCAGCATCTGAGAACTTTGGCTTTGGAGCCCTAGCAAATAGCTTCACAGGGGGGTTAGAGTACTCGAATGAATAAGCAGAGAAATTCTTCGATTTGTGAACATAATGGTTTGAAGAACGTCTCTCATATTCATGAGTCTGATCATTGTAGCCCTACGAAACATGAGAGTTAGTATGATCATACGAAGACCTTTGTCTGTGTGAAGACTTTGGTCTATATGAAGCTTTTGCTCTGGGGTTTGTCTTCATCCCGGGTGGTGTTATGATGACATTCACGGGAAGCCTTTCCAGAAGACTTTTGGGAACCCAGATCTTCTTCATGGGAGAACCATTCCTGCAGTTAGTTCCAACAAACCTGGCAAACACTTCACCATTCTGGTTTTTGAACAGTTTATAGTTTGAGTCAAAAGACTCATCAATGATGATGGGGTTAGTACAGGTATAGCCAGATAATGTGGATGGGTCTATTGGGGGGTCTATTGTAGCAACCCAAGTGGTTTTGGGGTACTGCTCAGGCTTCCAATAAGTACCATTAACATTCATGTTTCTTTCGAAGTCAGTGCCCTCTTTTCTAGGATTCCTGTTCAGGATCTGTTTCTTGAGGACATCACAAAGAGTCTGATGCCCTTTGAGACTCTTATACAAGCCAGTCTCAAGCAATGTCTTCAACCTGGCATTCTCATCAGTAAGAGTAGTGGCTTCCTCAGATGAGGGGTTAGTGGCCACATCAACAGTTGAAGATATTGTAGATTCAGAACCAGTGGAACATTCAGCAGAAGAATTAGCGTTATCACGCTCAAGGAATTTCAAGCAAGGTGGCACAAATTCATCCTGAACGGTACTAATATGTTGAGCAAGTAGTGAATCGTTTTCAGTTCGAAGATCATCATGAGACGCTCTCAGCTTCTCAAGCTCTTGCTTCCTTTGAAGATATTCATAGGAGAGCTTCTCATGATCAGATGAGAGGGTATCATGATGACTTAGGAGCTCATCATACTTAACTTGAAGATTTTTTATGTCTTCAATTAAGGATTGACTTCGATTCATTTCCTTATCCAACAGATCATCGCTTTTGTCTAGCAGTTTTTGAATCTTTTCCATAGCAGTTTGTTGCTCAGTTGGAATTTTAGCAAGTGTCTTATATCTAGGTTTGGATTCACATTCAGAGTCATCTTCACTTGAGGTTTCAAAGTAGGCGGCACGAGATGTTACCTTAGCGCCTCTTGCCATGAAGCAGTAGGTAGGAGCAGAGTCGTCATCATTGTCGTCCTTAGTGTCGGTGACGTAACCATTGTCTTCATTGACGAAGATGGACTTGGCGACGATTGCTGAAGCCAAAGCCAGACTTGCCACGCCTGAATCTGACTCCTCCTCTGACTCCTCCACCACCTCCTCTGAAGTAGACTCCGCCTCTAAATCCATTTCCTTGCCGATGAATGCATGAGCTTTGCTGGAGGAACTTCTTTTGTGCGATGAAGACTATGATGAAGACTTTGAGTGTTTCTTCTTCTTCTCATCAGAGTCATAGTCCTTGCTCTTTTTCTTCTTCTTTGATTCCTTTTCCCATTGAGGACATTCTGCCATGTAGTGGCCTGGCTTCTTGCATTTGTGGCAAGTTCTCTTCTTGTAGTCACGAGTGGAAGCTTCAGCCTTCTTGGAATCATACTTTGAAGACTTTCCGAAGCGGTTTTTCTTGGTGAACTTCTGGAACTTCTTTACGAGCATTGCAAGTTCTCTGCCAATGTCTTCAGGACCATCAGAACAACAGTCAGAGTCTTCAGATGAAGATACAGCCTTTGCTTTCAAACCGCGGAAACGTCCATAGCTAGGACGATAGATATCTCTCTCCTCAGATACTGGAATTCAAGAGTATTGAGCCTCTCAAGTATATCGGCATGATCCAATTGCTTGAAATCAGGGCGCTCTTGAATCATCAGTGATAAAGTGTCAAATGAACTGTCAAGAGACCTCAATAGCTTCTTCACAACTTCCTGCTTGGTGATGTCAGTGGCGCCGAGAGCATGAAGCTCATTGGTGATATCAGTAAGATGATCGACGGTGAACTGAACATTTTCATTCTCAAGTCTCTTGAAGCGGTTGAAGAGATTGCGAAGAACATCGATTCAGGAGTCTCGTTGAGATGAGACGCCCTCGTTGACCTTGGAGAGCCAGTCCCAGACTAGCTTCGTAGACTCCAGTGCACTCACACAACCATACTATCCTTTGGTCAAATGACCACAGATGATGTTCTTGCCAGTCGAGTCCAGTTGCGCGAACCTCTTCACATCAGCTGCTGTGATACCTTCACCGACCTTGGGAACACTGGTCTTGACGACATACCAGAGGTCGTTGTCAATGGCTTCAAGATGCATGCGCATCTTATTCTTCCAGTAGGGATAGTCATTGCCATCAAAGACGGGACACGCAACAGAAACCTTGATTATCCCTGCAGTCGGCATAGCTAAAACTCCAGGTGGTTAAACTGAATCACACAGAACAAGGGAGCACCTTGCTCTGATACCAATTGAAAGTGCTAGTTATCGACTAGAGGGGGGGTGAATAGGCGATTTTTATGAAAGGCTTCGAAAACAGGCAATGTCTTCGAAGCAAGCAGTAGCATGATGAAAACTAACAACAGTAGTAACTAAGATGAACATATATGACAGGCATAGGCATCATACATACAAGCATGAATTGAACATAAACACAAGAAGCATGATGACAAATAGGCAAACAGATAAATGGCTTCAGGGAATATCTTCAACCACAGACAAGCATGCAAGGACTTCACAGTACTAAACAGTAAGTAAGGGAAGTGAAGGGATAGAACCAGGAGCTCGGGGAAGACAATGATTTGTTTGACCAGTTCCAACTGCTGTGATAGTTGTACGTCTGGTTAGGGAGGCTAAGATTGAACTCAGAAGACCACGTCTTCACCTTATTCCCCTTGAGCTAAGACCCACAGATCTCGCCCAATCACTCTGGTAAGTCTTCAAGGTAGACTTCCAAACCTTCACAGACTTCGTTCATTGGCAATCCACAATGACTCTTGGATGCTCAGAACGTGACGCCTAACCGGCTGGAAGATCACAGTCTTCAAGTGTAATAAGTCTTCGGTTCACTCGGAACAGAATGTCTTCAGTGATGCTCAATCACTTTGGGCTTTGGGTGTTTTGGGTTTTGTCCTCGCAAGGATTCTCTCTCAAAGGCTTCGAGGTGGGTTGCTCTCAAACAACAAAAGCCGTGCACTAACTCAGAGCAGCCACCAATTTATGGTGGAAGGGGGTGGCTATTTATAGCTAGGAGGCAACCCGACATGATTTGTCCAAAACGACCTTGGGTCATTGGGGAACGGACACGTGTCCAACGGTCGGAATTTTGAACACACGCGGCAACTTCACTTGGACTCCAAGCAAAGCTGACTCAACCAACTCTGGAAGAGATTTTCTCTCATTTATCTTCGCTCGAAGACATAGGATTTAGGTTGAGCATCACGTCAGTTTCTGACTTCGTTTACCTCGACCCCACTTAACAGTACGGTGGTTCCTATGACTCAAGAAAGAAGAAAATGAAACAATCAAAAGACCAAGTCTTCGTGTTCCATTTGCTTCCAGTGAATGTCTTCTTGAGCCATTATCTTCAACACGAATGTCTTCGTGAACCACCATTGTCTTCAATGTCTTCATACATTTTTAGGGGGTCATCTTTGATGGGTAAACCGAATCAATAGGGACTTCTACCTATGTTCTCCTATGAATCTCACAAACACATTAGTCCCTTCAACCAAGTTTGTCTTTAATACTCCAAAACCAACAAGGGGTGGCACTAGATGCACTTACAGGTTTGCATATGTTTCTCGGACACGTACGCCCGCGTTCTCGGAGTCCAGCATGGCGGAGCCAGACGTCCGCAGCCTCTCAGACCAAAAAAAGAGGAGCCCGCTGCTGGCTATTTCTATAATCAGTTTTGAAATTCTCAATCATTCATGTGTGACGTGATATCAGCCGTTCATTGATGTTGATCCAACGGTCTAGGTGTTTGGGATTCGCGTCTACAGTAATCTAAGTGTACCCACCCTAAAAAAGTGTCTACGTTCTTCTGGAACCATCGGCACGTCGTGATCAATCCACACAGGAAGCTGGCAAACAACACCTCCACATGTGCACATGGCTTCATTGGTGCCCCCCCCCACATCATTTTATTCATAAATATATTGACTGAAAAAGAGAGACATCACCCTAAACATGATCTTCCTCGTATTTTGTTTCCTACAAAGTAGTGCCATGCTATTGGAATTCCAACTTTACCGGAAGTACTAGTGCCACATCATCTAAAAAGCCTTTCTAGACGTGTCAAATTATCACGTGGGCTACCTCTTCTTATAGAAATGTGCCCCACCGTGTACCTGCGTGTGTGTATGAGGGAAGGAGTGCGTGCACCTCTTCTCTCTTCGTACATGTACTCCACCAAGTGGGTGTGTCGGAGAGAGAAAGAGAGAGAGAGATAGATAGATAGAGAGAGAGAGAGAGAGAGAGATGGTGTGTGCGACATGCCCCTATACATATGTTTGTGTCAAAGAGAGGCCTAGATACATATATAGTATATGTATGTGTAGGGGGGTGATATACGAGAAGAGAGGGGAAGGATCGTTTACGCGAGATATCGATAGAGACGGATAGAGGGAAGAACTTTACGAGCGTACAAGCGCTAGGAAAGAGGGGGGTGCTGGAAGATGGTGCGAGAGGCCAACTAGACGAAGACAATGAAAGAGTACAAGTGTGAGATCGATAATTAGAGAGAGGGGACGAGAACATGCGTGGGCGCGCGCGTCTGATCGATAGATAAAGCGGAAGGCATGGATGATGAGATGGGGAGGGACAATTAATGTGTGTGTGTTAGGCGGTCCTATCCAGAGAGGTCGTAGTTCGATCGATGTGTACGTGGGAAAAGAGGGGGAGACCTAACTAGAGATATAGATCGGTCGGTTTGTGTGGGAAAATAGCGAGAGAGACCTAGCTACACATAGAGGGAAATCGATATCGGTGCACATGCATGCATGCATGTGTTAGAGATAAAGAACTCCCGGAGTGACGAATAGAAGGAGAGGTGTGTGTGGGGGGGAGGGGTGCAGCTAGCTAGCTACCTAGGAGATGGTGCGAGATGCCTATTAGTTAGTTAGCTTGAGACAGTGTACGAGTGCGAGATGGATAACAACAGAGGGGGCGACAGTGCGTGCGTTCCTCAGAGTTAGGGCAGGAGGCATGGATGGTGAGAGGAGGGTAGGACTATATGTGTACATGTTTGTGTGTGGTAGGCAGACCTAGCTAGAGGGGTATGTAATTGTTCGGTGTGTGTGTGGGAAAGAGGCAGATGGAGAGACCTAGAGAGATCGTGGGAGACCGACCTAAAGAACGAGAACGTGTGTGCATGATGTAGAGGCTGCCGCGAGTGGGGAGTGTGCATGCATATATGCATGCACGATAGGAAAGTTAGTGGTATATATCCACAAAGAGAGGAGGAGTGTGTGTGTGGGTGTAAAAGACTCACATAGATGATAATCAATATAAAAGTGGATTCAAATATTTGAATAAGAGATCATGATGTTTGTAACCCATGAATGCATGAATATAATGGAGATATGTGTGGCGTGGTTTTGAATCGAACATGCTATACTATATACACATCGAACAAGCCCAAATTGATTTGAATTTGAGATACCGATGGCATGCATCGTTTGACCACATTGCATCCATGCATGGACATAACTATTCGAATTTGAGATAATGTGTGACTTTCGCAGCTAACATCTAAATGTTGTGTGTGTGGGGGGGGGGGGGGGCAAGCATTGTGTGTGTTAAACACATTATACATATGAAAACAAGGTTTAGATTATTCCGAACGTCTAGCAATGTACTCTGATTTGAATTCAACTTAAATGGATACAAGTATTTGAATTGGAGATCGTATGGTACATGTAGTTCATATTTAAATAGGATTACTACTACATGCATGCATTGTGTTATCAAGATAATATTTAAATGATGGTATAACTTGACAACAATCGTATTCAAATAGGGAAAATTGATTCAAATTTAGTCAATATGGCAGACGGCGGTATATATACATTGGATGAAGTAAAATGTTCATATAAGATGGAAGATCCAAATGTAGGACTACATCCATTATACACCGCAAAATCACCTAACGATATATTCGAATTCAACATAGCGTGGATTCAAAATTTGAAATTCGAGATCATGGCATTTGTAATCATATAAAACGGGACATGACTCGTTCTTGTGGTGCGAATTGTTTTTTTTTTTGCGGGAGTGTTTTGATTTGTTTTCTTGTTGTTGTTGATTTGTTGTTGTTTTTGTTGTTGTTGAGAGAAGTGCGAATTGATTTGGTACTTGTACACGCTAAGCTTGTTCTCCTGAATTTTTTAGTTTTTTGTTGTTGGTTTTGAATGGCATTTGTAGTAATATAGTAAAACGGGACATGACTCTCTCTTGTCTTGTACGAATTGTCTTTTGTTTTGTTTTTTTGTACACGTTAAGCTTGTTCTCCCGAAATTCGAAGCCGCGCCTTGTTATCCTAAAATTTTCAAGCTAGAGTATCTCTTTGTCTGTTGTGGTGCGAAACTCCCGCCTCGTGAACCCGCGCCTTGTTATCCCGAAATTTCAATGCGCGCGAAAACTCCCTCCTTATCCGAAATCGATCGCGTCGCCGAGACGCGAAAAATCCCCCTTCTACCCCTCGGCCGGAAATACCGCCTCGACGTCGCATGGTCAAAACGGGTGGGGGCACTTTCATAACTTACCCCTAAGCCATGGCCCCCCCTCCCTTCCCCTGCGTTACCCCCATTCGTACACCGAGGCCACCAAAACCAGCGAAACCCTGCTACTTGTGAACTGCGTTGGGATTTCCCCGAAGAGGAGAGAATGATGTAGTACAGTAGAGATAAGTATTTCCCTCATTTAAGAACCAAGGTTATCAATCCAGTAGGAGAATCACACAGAACCTCGTTAGCAGCACCTACACACACAAAAGCAAACACTTGCACCCAACGCAAATAAGAGGTTTGTTAATCCCCTTAGCGGTCACTTGCAAGGATTAATTTTGATAGTGATAGATAAAAAAGTAAATTGCAAAAGAAAATAAAAGTAAATAAATTGCAGCAAGGTATTTTTGAAATTTAATATTTGATAAAAGTAGACCCGGGGGCCATAGTTTTCACTAGAGGCTTCTCTCTCGAACACATAGCATACGGTGGGTAAACAAATTACTGTTGGGCAATTGATAGAAAAGCACATAGTTATGACGATATTCAAGGCAATGATCATGTATATAGGCATCACGTCCGAGACAAGTAGACCGACTCCTGCCTGCATCTACTACTATTACTCCATCCATCGACCGCTATCCAGCATGCATCTAGGGTATTAAGTATAAAACAGAGTAACGCCTTAAGCAAGATGACATGATGTAGACAAAGTAAACTCAAGAAATATGATTAAACCCCATCTTTTTATCCTTAATGGCAACAATACAAATATGTGTCTTGTCCCTTTCTGTCACTGGGATATAAAACACCGCAAGATCGAACCCATCACAAAGCACCTCTCCCATTGCAAGATAAATCAATCTAGTTGGCCAAACCAAACGGATAGATCGGAGAGAAATACAAAGCTATAACAATCATGCATAAAAGAGTTCAGAGAAGACTCAAATATTTCTCATGAATAATCTGATCATAAACCCACAATTCATCAGATCCCAACAAACACACCGCAAAAGAAGATTACATCGAATAGAACTCCAAGAACATCGAGGAGAACATGGTATTGAAGATCAAAGAGAGAGAACAAGCCATCTAGCTACTAGCTATGGACCCGTAGGTCTGTGGTAAACTACTCACACATCATCGAAAGGGCAGCAAGGTTGATGTAGAAGCCCTCCGTGATCGATTCCCCCTCCGGCAGAGTACCAGAAAAGGCCTCCAAATGGGATCGTGGAAGAACAGAGGCTTGCGGCGGCGGAAAGGTTTTATCTTCTATCTTTTTGGTATATGGGGAATATTTGGGAATTTATAGCACTGGAATCAGGTCAAGAGGTGCCACGAGGGGCCCACAAGCCTGGGGGCGCGCCTACCCCCCTGTGCGTGCCCTCCGAGCTTGTCGCTCCCTCATGACTCTTCTGGTCATCTCCCAAAGTTTCTAGGGTCCCTTCTGGACCAGAAAAAATTAATCCAAAGTTTTTTCTTTGTTTGGACTCCGTTTAATAATGATTTTCTGAAAAGGCAAAAACAGGCAAAAACAGCAACTGGCACTGGGCCCTAGGTTAATAGGTTAGTCCCAAAAAATGATATATAATTGCATATAAAACATCCAAGATTGATACTATAATAGCATGGAACAATCAAAAATTATAGATACGTTGGAGACGTATCAAGCATCCCCAAGCTTAATTCCTGCTCGTCCTTGAGTAGGTAAATGATAAAAACAGAATTTTTGATGTGGAATGCTACCTAACGTGTTTCATCGTGATTCTCTTTTACGGTATGAACATTAAGATCCGAATGATTCAAAGCAATAGTCTATAATTTGATATAAAGACATCAATACTCAGGCATACTAACAAACAATCATGCCTTTCAAAATAAAAATGCTAAAGAAAGTTATCACTACAAAATCATACAATCCTGTCATGCTCCATCTTCTTAACATAAAGTATTTATCATGCACAACCCCGGAGACAATCAAACAATTGGTTCATACTTTTTAACACGCTTCAACTTTTACAACCCCCACGCAATACATGAGCGCAAGCCATGGATATAGAAGTATGGGTGGAATAGAATGATGATAGAGATTAATAAGGGGAAGTCAAAAAGAGAAGATAGTCTCACATCGATGAGGCTAATCAATGGGCTATGGAGATGCCCATCAGTTGATGTCAATGCAAGGAGTAGGGATTGCCATGCAACGGATGCACTAAGAGCAATAAGTGTATGAAATCTCAAAATAAAAACTAAGTGGGTGTGCATCCAACTTGCTTGCTCATGAAGACCTCGGGCATTTGAGGAAGCCCATCATCGGAATATACAAGCCAAGTTCTATAATGAAAAATTCCCACTAGTATATGAAAGTGACAACATAGGAGACTCTCTATATGAAAAACATGGTGCTACTGTGAAGCACAAGCACGGAAAAAGATAGTAACACTGCCCCTTCTCCCTTTTTCTCTCATTTTTTTCGCTGGGCTCTTTTTGGCCTCTTTTTTTTTGAAGACTCCTCACTGGGACAATGCTCTAATAATGATGATCATCACACTTCTATTTACTTACAACTCAAAAATTACAACTCGATACTAGAACAAATATGACTCTATATGAATGCCTCTGGCAGTGTACCAGGATGTGCAATGATACTAGCGTAACATGTATGAAAATGATGAACGATGGCTGAGCCACAAATACTATGTCAGCTATATGATCATGCAAAGCAATATGACAATGAGGATGTGTGTCATATAAAAAGAACGGTGGAAGTTGCATGGCAATATATCTCGGAATGGCTATGGAAATGCCATAATAGGTAGGTATGGTGGCTGTTTTGAGGAAGATATAAGGAGGCTTATGTGTGATAGAGCGTATCATATCACGGGGTTTGGATGCACCGGCGAAGTTTGCACCGACTCTCGATGTGAGAAAGGGCAATGCACGGTACCGAAGAGGCTAGCAAATTGCGGAAAGGTGAGAGTGTGTATAATCCATGGACTCACATTAGTCATAAAGAACTCACATACTTATTACGAAAGTTTATTAGCCCTCAAAGCAAAGTACTACTACGCATGCCCCTAGGGGGGAGGTTGGTAGGAGTTAACCATCGCGCCCCCCCGACCGCCGCACAAAGGAAGACAATCAAGAATAAATCATGCTCCAACTTCTTAGCATAACGACAGACCATACGTGCATGTTTCGGGAATCACAAACCTTAACACCAATATTCTTACTAAACCACAATTGTCTACTAGCACCTCCCACATATTACCATCTTAATATCGCAAAACTATTGCAAGGAATCAAACTTATCATATTCAGTGATCTACATGAAAGTTTTTATTATATCCCTCTTGAATACCTATCACATTAGGACCAAATTCATAACCCGTGCATATTACCATTGCTATTTATTAGACTCTCAAAAAGATATAAGTGAATCATGAGAGTGCAACTATTTCCTTAAAATATAACCGCCGCTGTGCTCTAAAAGATATAAGTGAAGCACTAGAGCAACTGCCTAGCTCAAAAGATATAAGTGAAGCACATAGAGTATTCTAATAAATCATGAATAATGTGTGTCACTCTAAAAAAGGAGTGTTCAGCAATGATGATTGTGGAAAACTAAAAAGCAAACAAAAGCAAGCAAACTATATCACAAGACGCTCCAAGTAAAACACATATCATGTGATGAATAAAAATATAGTTCCAAGTGATATACCGATAGATTGTAGACGAAAGAGGGGATGCCATCCGGGGCATCCCCAAGCTTAGACGCTTGATTCTTCCTTGAATATTACCTTGGGGTGCCTTGGGCATCCCCAAGCTTAGACTCTTGCCGTTCCTTATTCCTTTATCCATCGTAGTCTCACCCAAAACTTGAAAACTTCAGCACACAAAACTCAACAGAAACCTCGTGAGATCCGTTAGTATAACAAATAAATCTTAAACTTTAGGTACTGTTGTAAATTGATTCATATTTAATATTGGCATAATGCTACTGTACTCCAACTTCCCCATGGCTCATACCCCCTGATACGATCCATAAATTCATCAAAATAAGCAAACTATGCAGCAAAAACAGAATCTGTCTAAAACAGAACAGTCTGTAAAAATATATTTAAAATCCATACTTATGTAACTCAAAAAATTCGGAAAAATTAGGACAACTTAAACAATCCATATACCAATACTGTGTAAAAATTTCCGATTTTTATGATGCTCCAGTACAGAACTAAAAATCAAGTACTGGACGCAAAATTTTCTGTTTTCCAAACAGCATCAATTATAGTATCATCCAAATCATCCCAAAGGCATTACTTGGCACAAACACTAATTAAAATATAAAAACACAATCATAACAGAGGCTACAATTGTGTGACACAAGAAATAAAATTTTGCAATAAAAATAAATATTGGGTTGCCTCCCAACAAGCGATATTGTTTTATGCCCCTAGCTAGGCATAATGCATAGTTTCAAGTGTTGCCATCCTTGGTTTTTGCTAATTTGGGTGTGTGCTCATCAAGAGACTTTTCAAAAACAATGGGAAACACATCATCAATCAAGATTTTATCATTATTAAGGTGACTTTCATCAAATCCTTGTTGATTCCCTTTTACGATCCAAGAATATTTTTGATTAATACCATTGAAAACTTGTTGGATAATATGTAAAGGAGGGACTTCCTTTTTAGTATTTTCATCATAGGCATGATCATCACCAAATACATATCTCATCATATAATCTTCATCATATAGAATTTCATATATCACAGGGTTTTTATGATTCATATTATAAAAATCAAAGATCTCTCTAGCTTCTCGAACTATGTAATCAAATTCATTCATAAGGATAAGAGTAGCTATCTTTTTAATCTTAGGGTTTTTTATAACCGGTAACTCGTAGAACAATCTTTGCAAGGTGGGATGATTACGTATAAATCTTCTTTCAAGTTTAAGAACAAGTGCAGAGATAGCTTCGGCGTAACTATTGGTTCTTTTACGAATGGGGATATCATCACAAACAAAAGTTCCCGTACAAGTAAAGAATTCTTGGATAACACTTTTTCATATGATATTCCCACTTTCCGTCACAAAAAAATTAGTATCCAAATTTGAGGGAATCTCTATCTTAGGGACTTTACCATTCTCACTCTTTTCAATGACAAACTCGGACATGGTAGCAATGCAAGCAAGCAAGCAAACAAAATATTTTTGTGTTTCTGTAAAATTGTTTTAGAAGTCGGGGAGATGAAAACGAGAGGCAAATGCAAATAAAAGGCAAATGAAAATAAGAGCAAGTAGATGATAGTTTGTGCAAAGGTACTTGATAGGTTTTGGTGATGTCTCCCCGGCAACGACGCCAAAAATTCTTCCTGCTACTTGTGAACTGCGTTGGGATTTCCCCAAAGAGGAGAGGATGTTGCAGTACAGTAGAGATAAGTATTTCCCTCAGTTAAGAACCAAGGTTATCAATCCAGTAGGAGAACCACACAAAACCTCGTTAGCAGCACCTACACACACAAAAGCAAACACTTGCACCCAACGCAAATAAGTGGGTTGTCAATCCCCTTAGCGGTCATTTGCAAGGATTAATTCTGATAGTAATAGATAGAAAAGTAAATTGCAAAAAAAAAGTAAATAAATTGTAGCAAGGTATTTTTGAATTTTAATATATGATAAAAGTAGACCCGGGGGCCATAGTTTTCACTAGAGGCTTCTCTCTCGAACACATAGCATACGGTGGGTAAACAAATTACTGTTGGGCAATTGGTAGAAAAGCACATAGTTATGACGATATTCAAGGCAATGATCATGTATATAGGCATCACGTCCGAGAGAAGTAGACTGACTCCTGCCTGCATCTACTACTATTACTCCACCCATCGACCGCTATCCAGCATGCATCTAGGGTATTAAGTATAAAACAGAGTAACGCCTTAAGCAAGATGACATGATGTAGACAAAGTAAACTCAAGCAATATGATTAAACCCCATCTTTTTTATCCTTAATGGAAACAATACAAATATGTGTCTTGTCCCTTTCTGTCACTGGGATATAGAACACCGCAAGATCGAACCCATCACAAAGCACCTCTCCCATTGCAAGATAAATCAATCTAGTTGGCCAAACCAAACGGATAGATCAGAGACAAATACAAAGCTATAACAATCATGCATAAAAGAGTTCAGAGAAGACTCAAATATTTCTCATGAATAATCTGATCATAAACCCACAATTCATCGGATCCCAACAAACACACCGCAAAAGAAGATTACATCGAATAGAACTCCAAGAACATCGAGGAGAACATGGTATTGAAGATCAAAGAGAGAAAACAAGTCATCTAGCTACTAGCTATGGACCCGTAGGTCTATGGTAAACTACTCACACATCATCGGAAGGGCGGCAAGGTTGATGTAGAAGCCCTCCGTGATTGATTCCCCTTCCGGCAGAGTACCGGAAAAGGCCTCCAGATGGGATCGCGGAAGAATAGAGGCTTGCGGCAGCGGAAAGGTTTTCTCTTCTATATTTTTGGTATATGGGGAATATTTGGGAATTTATAGCGCTGGAATTAGGTCAAGAGGTGCCACGAGGGGCCCACAAGCCTGGGGGGCACGCCTACCCTCCCTGGGCACGCCCTCCGAGCTTGTCGCTCCCTCGTGACTCTTCTGGTCTTCTCCCGAAGCTGCTAGGGTCCCTTCTGGTCCAGAAAAAATTAATCCAAAGTTTTTTCTTTGTTTGTACTCTGTTTAATAATGATTTTCTGAAAAGGCAAAAATAGGCAAAAAACAGCAACTGGCACTGGGCACTAGGTTAATAGGTTAGTCCCAAAAAATGATATATAATTGCATATAATTGCATATAAAACATCCAAGATTGATACTATAATAGCATGGAAGAATAAAAAATTATAGATACGTTGGAGACGTATCTAACCCCACCCTCCTCCGTCCGCCACCGAACCTGACGGGGATATTACCCTGCGATATGACCCGGCAGACATGCTGACCCGGCAAACAGTACTGACCCGGAGAACAGTACTGACCCGGCAGACATGCTGACCCGGCAAACAGTACAGACCTGGTTACAGTTCTAACCCGGCAGCTACAGTGTCAGGGGTGTAACCCGGCAGCTACAGTGTCAGGGGTAACCCGGCAGCTACATTACCAAGATGGTAACCCGGCTACAGTGTCAGGAGGCTAACCCGGCTACAGTGTCAGGAGGCTAACCCGGATGCTACAGTGCCAGGAGGTGAACAGTGTTATCAGACAGTCACGGAGACGAGTCTCTGAAGATAAGCCCTGGTTGTAACCCGCCCGGTGTAAGCCGCCCGGGACAGGTTACAAGCCCAGGACTCGGAAGCCCATGAAGAGAAGCCCGCGATGGGAAGTCATCAATCCGACTTAGACTCTACATGTAAACCGCCCCTTCAGCCTTTATAAGGAGGGGCGGGTCACCCCAAGAGGGTCAGGTTAGACGTCTCATAGACAGGTCTCATAGACAGGTCTCATAGACAGGTCAGAAAAGATAGTCAGATTAGAGGGTCTCGAGATTAGAGGTGCTGACTCTACACCCTTGTAACCGAGATCGTCATCGTCATCAATATAAGACACAAAGCAGGACGTAGGCTTTTACCTCCATCGGAGGGGCCGAACCTGGGTAAAAACTCCGCGTCTCTCGTCCCGCTCAACCCCTCTCAAGCTACCAGTTACGTGCGCCGGACCTCACGACTAAGTCCTCACACTAGGACATCTGCCGTGACAAAACCACGACAGTTGGCGCCCACCATGGGGCCCGCACGGTGGTGTTGAGTTCTTGGAGGGATCGCTCCCAGGGACCGAGAAGTTCGCAATTTTCCGGACAGAGAAAGACTCGGCTTGGAAGGATCAGCATCAGCTGGATGTTCATCGGTACAGAGTTATAATCGACGAAAGTTTAAAGAAGGTTAAGGCGCCGTCTGTGCGCCCCCGCAAGTTGCCGAGGAGGTAGTCACGGACAAGTTATCATCGTTTCCCCGCGAAGTCTATGGTCAAGCCAATATTGACCCGAAGGACTGGGACCGTGGTTCGAGCCGCAAGTCGCCAGCTCCGCCCTCTGCAACCACGGGTCGCCAGTCGCCTCCGCCGGTTTCTTCCGTCTCACCTCGAGTCGCCCGAATTCACCGAGAGGCTGACGCAGTGTTCTGTGCCTGAGGAAAATCAAACATACTCAGCATGTGGTCATGAGTGGAAGACCGTTTTTGGGAAGGATTTACAACAGTTTTGGATTAACTATATCAAGATCTGAAAATTAGCGTGAGCCGCCACGTCTATCCACGGGATCAGTCTGTTTTTCATCAAACAAAATCAGAGTACCTGGAGGAAGACCCAGACCGGGACGGGTCAAACCTGCCATGACTCGGGAAAAACAACCACAACCCGGACAAAATTTGGTCGTGGGTGTGGCTTCGCCTCGCTCCGTGTGTTTCCAATTCGTCCTTGCCGGAGCAGTCTGGAACAGCCCGGCCTCCAAGCCGCCCTCCGTCGCCTCCGAGCCGCCGAGGTTTCTGCGACCTCGCGCGCCGCCTCAAGTCGCCAGCACCGGCTGCCGCTGACGTCCGCGCTGCGCCCCCTCGCCGGCTCGAGCCCCCACCACGGCCGCCGCCGAGCCCTGCATTACCGAGCCGCCGAGCACGCCTCAAGTCGCCGCCTTGGACTCGTTCCGAGTCGCCGCCGCGCCTGCCGCGCCCATTGACCCGCCTTGGACTCGTTCCGAGTCGCCGCCGCGCCTGCCGACGCGCCGACCTCCCGCCTCGCCTTGAGGAGCCGCCGAGCCGCCATCGCCGGCCGTTTCCGCCACCGCGGCCTCTCAAGCCGCTACTCCGCCTCGCGGACCCTCTGCCGCGGCCGCGGATTCCCCTCACTGGCGCCCCTCCGGCCGCCTCCGCCTCCGCCCAGCGAACCACGGCCTGACCCGAGCCGCTGGACTCTGCTCTCCAAATTCGCCCGCACACTGCGCCTCCGTGCCGCGCCTGTTGCACACCCGGCCGCCGGCTCTACTGCCGCACCCGCTGCACCGCGCCTCGCCTCTACACGCAGCTGCTCCGAGCCGCCCGGTTGGCCGCCGCCTTCGCCACACCTGCCAAGTCGCCTGGGCGCGCGCGCTTCTTCCATCGCGAGCCGCCCCGCCGCGGCCCTCCGGCGCCTCGCGAGCCGCCGCCGCGCCATGAGCCGGCTGGCCTCGCCCCCGCTCGACCCGCGCCGCGCCCGCCTCCGCTACTGCGTTGAGCCGCCGGACCGGCCTCCCAAGCCGCTGCCTCGCCCGTCTCCACGGCGCCTCGCGAGCCGGTGCCGCGCTAAGACACTCCGCCGAGCCACCCGTGAGTCGCCGTGCCAGCCGCGCGAGCCGCCCGGCGCCTCTGTACCCGCGGATGAACCGCCCTGCCGCGCTGCCGCGGACCGGCGCCGCCAGGCTCTCTGCCCCCGTCTGCAAGCCGCCATCTCCGCCGTGGCCAGCCTCGGGCCGCCGCCTCCAAGCACCTCTTCCGCCGGCTCTCCGCTCCTCGCTCCGGCGCCACACCTTGAGCCGCCGGCCGCCCCGCCGGTTCGCCCCGCTGCCGAGCCGTCGTGGCCGGCGCCGCCCTCAGCCGCGGCTCGCCTTGCCGCTGCGTGGTGGCCAGCTCCGTCCCACGCGCATCACCTCGCTCCGGCACACCTGCGCCGTCTTCCGCGCGCCTACTCCGGCCAGGTCGCATGCCCGCACGCCGGCTTTCCCCTGCGCATGCTGGCTGTTTTTTTCTCCCGTGGCCTCCATATGGCCGGTTGGAGAATAAAGAAAGAAAGATAAGATGGGGAAAGTTGACCCAGCGAAAAAAAAAAAAAAAAGAGAGGTGACCCGGAGGGTCTATTCTAAGCCGGCGGGTCTATTCTAAAGCTGCCCGGCTTTGGCTCTGCTGCGGTCGCACTTCAAATTGCCGTCTCCGCCATCGCCGCTGCGACCACGCGCTGGCCCACCGCCTGATTGGCCTTTCTGAGCCGCCATACGTTCAATGCGAGCCACCTCGCTTCGAGCGGTTTTCGCCGCTACGGCCCGCTGCCTCTGCTGCGGCCTCGAAAGACTGGCTAAATCGCCATTAAAATTACGGGGGCATGTTCACAGAACGGACCGTCTGTCGTCCGGACGAATCAGGTGAAAGCTGTCCATTCAATTTTCATTGAAACACTTATTATTCTTTCGAGAACAGTTACTCTCGTCTGTGATGTCATTATGCAGGACTGGCAAGGTGACCGGCGTATTGCGGGTACAAAGCTCATGTCAGCACCCGCCCGTACGAGTTTGTCCAACGGACGCACGGAAATCACCTGTGGTCCGGTCTACATCAACCCGCGGGCGACTCATACGTCCGCACCGGCTTACAATGCCAGAACCGTCTCTCGCGACTGCACCGGCTTACAACGCCGCGGCCGTCTCTCGCGACTGCACCGGCCTACAACACCGCGGCCGCCTCTCCCGACCGTGCCGGCCTACAACGCCGCGGCCGCCTCTCCCGACCGTGCCGGCTTACAACGCCGCGGCCATCTCTCGTAACCGCGCCGACTTCAAACGCGCGGCTGACTCCTACATCTACAACAAACATACTGGTGCGGTGCTCGCCTGTACGAGCCGCCCAACGGACGAGCGCAAGACGCCACCCACAGTCAGATCTACATCAGCATATCGGTGCAGTGTTGTCTATACGAGCCGCCCGAACGGACGGGCGCACAAGTCACCGCTATTACAGTTTGGTTAACTTCAACAACCAGCCGGGACGAACCATCGACCGGATTATTGAAACAAGTCATACGGGGTCATCTGTAACCCGCCACGGTCAACCTCAACCTTCAGTGGAGTTTCTCATGCCGCCTCTTCGAGTCAATTTAAGAACTCGGGGGCTACAGACATGGCTCGACACACTTGGACGTTTTTCAACAAGAGCCACAGATCATGGCAAGGAAGTTAACCCGATCTCGGGGGATACTACATTATTGGCGGAAGGATTAAAAGTTACCCAAGAAGACGCGTCGCCATGATGCACCGTTCAACTTGGGGGCTTCTGCTATTTCTTCATAAAAGATGGCGGCTTATAAGATGCTGCCACAATGTTGATACTTCAACAAGGTCGTTTGGGGGCTTTCAATCCGCCGGGTTAAGCTTCAACCCTCTCGGTCAGGCTCTTCAGCCAAGATAAGGCGGGTCGTGAACCCAAAGGTTGACTCCGTCAACAAAGATCACTAGGGGTGCAGCGAGTTATAAAACTTACCTCCTTTTCGATCTGCAAGGCCGGGTTATACCTGCCTGTAAGTAGATGCGCTTTGTCAGGGGTGCAGCGAGTTCTAAAACTCACCCTCTGCAAAGGCCTCTTACAGCGGCGAGGCAAACCCTTACATCCGCAAATCCGAGTTATACCTGCCTGTAAGTAGATGCGCTTTGTCAGGGGTGCAGCGAGTTCTAAAACTCACCCTCTGCAAAGGCCTCTTACAGCGGCGAGGCAAACCCTTACATCCGCAAATCCGAGTTATACCTGCCTGTAAGTAGATGCGCTTTGTCAGGGGTGCAGCGAGTTCTAAAACTCACCCTCTGCAAAGGCCTCTTACAGCGGCGAGGCAAACCCTTACATCCGCAAATCCGAGTTATACCTGCCTGTAAGTTGATGCCGCTTTGTCAGGGGTGCAGCGAGTTCTAAAACTTACCCCCTGCAAGGGCCTCTTACAGCGGCGAGGTAAACTCTCCCACCTGCTGTGTCTCTCTCTGGTTCGTTGCGCTCTTATCAGTTAATCTCGCCTAGAGACCCTGAGCCGTTCAAAGGAGTTGACGGTCAATCTCGTTAGAGACCCTGCACTGGTATGAGTTCAAGCATCGAGTCCACCCAGAAGAACCATCATATGAATTTTTTGGAAGGCAAAGCAAGAAACATCATACATTGCATTGCATCATACATTACATCATGCATTGCATCATATTTACATATCATGCCGGTTTGCCAAACCGGGTCAGAGAAAGATTGTGAAAGAGGAAGTAAGGCTATACGAGATTTTAACATCTCCGGGTTGTGCTTTTTCAAGCCGCCCTTACAACAATGCAGAATATACTCTGTTTTGTTTATTTTTGCAGGACTTGTCTTATAAGATAAGCCGCCAGAACAAAATAGATCTTTAATAGCCAACATGGCTGGATCTTCATCATGGATTTATCATATATTCGCCGGGTTGCACCGCAACTACGGGCAGGGATTTCATATCAAAGACAAAGGAATTATTCCAGGATATTCATTCCGGATTATATTACAACCAGGGCCAAGGATTCATCCAACAAATTATGATGAGTCATATTATAGTCCCGAGTCGCCGCAGGCAGACGACCCGGCACTTGGGGGCTACATTATTCAAGTCAGGTTTATATCAAGTATGCAAAGTCCCATGTCGCTGCAAGCATGCACCACGGCACTTGGGGGCTAATGCAAGCTGGTTTTCAAAGCATTACATTGTCAACAAGACCCTGTTATCTCAAGGAGATGAGCAAGCCTTTCAATATTTTTCTAAGTCCCAGCCCAGTACTTCTTACTGACCTGGCACTTGGGGGCTACACCACTCAGATCAAATTTTTCTAAAAGTCCCAAGTCGCCACAGGCGTGCGACCCGGCACTTGGGGGCTACAGTATTCAGTTGTTCAAAACAGATTATAAGGTACAAATTGAAGACCCGGCGCATCACATATTGATGAGCCGGCCCTTGGGGGCTACACCAGCTGAAGCTTTATAAGGTATAAGACAGTTACAAGTCCCAGGCTGCTGCAGGCAAGACAACCTGGTACTTGGGGGCTACACAATCAAAGATATTATTACAAAGCGCCAAGTCATCATGGATCAACTTGGAGCTTGGGGGCTACAGGTAATATGAATATATCAAAAAATTGGAGAAGTTTTCAAGATGTCAATTTCAGCGGGAGTTCAGTTATTTGACCCGGCGTCACCAACAATCATGACCCGGCACCATCAATGATTATAACCCGGCGGAGGAGACCCGCCAAGAGCATTGAAGGCTGACTCAACGGCATATGGGTGTTGTATCCCAATATTTTATTTCAAAGGACATATACCTGCAAGACGATGGAGCTTACCATGAATAAATTCAAGCTAACCTGGGGGCTAATGACGGGGATATTACCCCGCGATATGACCGGGCAGACATGCTGACCCGGCAAACAGTACTGACCCGGAGAATAGTACTGACCCGGCAGACATGCTGACCCGGCAAACAGTACAGACCTGGTTACAGTTCTAACCCGGCAGCTACAGTGTCAGGGTATAACCCGGCAGCTACAGTGTCAGGGGTGTAACCCGGCAGCTACAGTGTCAGGGGTAACCCGGCAGCTACATTACCAAGATGGTAACCCGGCTACAGTGTCAGGAGGCTAACCCGGCTACAGTGTCAGGAGGCTAACCCGGATGCTACAGTGCCAGGAGGTGAACAGTGTTATCAGACAGTCACGGAGACGAGTCTCTGAAGATAAGCCCTGGTTGTAACCCGCCCGGTGTAAGCCGCCCGGGACAGGTTACAAGCCCAGGACTCGGAAGCCCATGAAGAGAAGCCCGCGATGGGAAGTCATCAATCCGACTTAGACTCTACATGTAAACCGCCCCTTCAGCCTTTATAAGGAGGGGCGGGTCACCCCAAGAGGGTCAGGTTAGACGTCTCATAGACAGGTCTCATAGACAGGTCTCATAGACAGGTCAGAAAAGATAGTCAGATTAGAGGGTCTCGAGATTAGAGGTGCTGACTCTACACCCTTGTAACCGAGATCGTCATCGTCATCAATATAAGACACAAAGCAGGACGTAGGCTTTTACCTCCATCGGAGGGGCCGAACCTGGGTAAAAACTCCGCGTCTCTCGTCCCGCTCAACCCCTCTCAAGCTACCAGTTACGTGCGCCGGACCTCACGACTAAGTCCTCACACTAGGACATCTGCCGTGACAAAACCACGACAGAACCGCCGCCCAGCCAGAGCCTCTTCCCCGACGACGTCGTCCGCAGCGACAACTCGACGTCCCTCATCCACCGCACCAGATGAGGATCCGTCGTCGATCTCATCGTCCCGCCGGCTCAGCCGCCCCATCCTCCACCTCCAAGGAGCTGCCCCGACGTTCGCCTTGTCTATCGCGCCACCTCCATTCCCACAGCACCGTCTTCACCTGCCCCACCAGAACCGCAGCACCCTCACCAATTCCTCCGATGATGCTGAGGCCTACTTGGCGCCACCAAGGAGGTTCTACACTCATCGCTGCATTTTCTCTTTTATTTGATCTCACGGGGCTGCCGGTGCTCGATCCCGAGCCGCCATAGCGCATCTCCATCGACGACGGCGTCACCGGCCACTTCCTCCACGGCGCCTCCCCCATTGCCTTGCTCCCTCAGCGGCGACGTCCACACCAGCAGGAGCTGCAGCTGCTCTGGCGCTCGCTCGCGCTGCTGCTGCTGCTGCTCCAGCTCTCGCTCGCGCTGCTGCTTGCTACTTGTAGCTTGCGTTGGTATTTCCCCGAAGAGGAAGGGATGATGCAGCACAGTAGAGATAAGTATTTACCTCAGTTATGAAACCAAGGTTATCGAACCAGTAGGAGAATCATGCAACACCTCGTTAGCAGCACCTGCACACAAACAACAAATCCTTGCACCCAACACAAACGAGAGGTTGTCAATCTCTCGGCGGTAAATTGCAAGATTAAATTGTATGTGATATATAGATAGATTGAAACAAAAATACAAAATAAAATAAATAAAAGAAAATGACAGCAATATTTTTAGGGTTTTAGTAATATGATTTTGATAGACCCGGGGGCCATAGATTTCACTAGAGGCTTCTCTCAAGAAAATAGCATACGATGGGTAGACAAATTACTGTTGGGCAATTGATAGAAAAGCAAATAATCATGACGATATCCAAGGCAATGATCATGTATATAGGCATCATGTCCGAGACAAGTAGACCGACTCCTGCCTGCATCTACTGCTATTACTCCACACATCGACCGTTGTCCAACATGCATCTAGTGTATTAAGTCCATAAAGAACGGAGTAACGCCTTAAGAACGATGACATGATGTAGACAAGATAAACTCACGTATGAATAAACCCCATCTTTTTACCCTTAATAGCAACGATACATACGTGTCATGTCCCTTTCTGTCACTGGGATTGAGCAACGCAAGATCGAACCCATTACAAAGCACCTCTTCCCATGGCAAGATAAATCAATCTAGTTGGGCAAACCAAATCAATAGATCGGAGAAGAAATACGAGGCTATAATAATCATGCATAAAAAAGTGCAGCAAAGACTCAAATAATTTCATGGATAATCTGATCATAAACTCACAATTCATCGGATCCCAACAAACACACCGCAAAAAGTGATTACATCGGATAGAACTCCAAGAACATCGAGGAGAACATTGTATTGAAGATCAAAAAGAGAGAAGAATCCATCTAGCTACTGCCTATGGACCCGAAGGTCTGTGGTAAACTACTCACGCATCATCGGAGAGGCAGCAAGGTTGATGTAGAACCCCTCCGTGATCGATTCCCCCTCCGACAGATCACCGGAGAAGGACCCCAGATGGGATCTCTCTGGCACGCCCTGGTGGCTCATGGCCACCTCCTGGGTCTTCTGACCCTCTCCCGAAGCTTCTATTGTTTATCTTGTTCAATAAAAAATCTCGAAAAAGTTTCATGGCATTTGGACTTCGTTTGGTATTGATTTTCTGTAAAACAAAAACAGGGCAGAAAACAGCATCTGGCACTGGGCACTAAGTTAATAGGTTAGTCTCCAAAAATGATATATAATTGCTGTAAATGATTATAAAAACATCCAGGATTGATATTATAACAGCATGGAACAATCAAAAATTATAGATACGTTGGAGACGTATCAGCATCCCCAAGCTTAATTCCTGCTCGTCCTCGAGTAGGTAAATGATAAAAACAGAATTTTTGATGTGGAATGCTGCCTAACATATTCATCACATATTCTCTTCTTTTGTAGCATGGACGTTGGACTTGAATGATTCAAAGCAATAGTCTATAGTTTGACATGAATATATAAATACTCAAGCATGCTAACAAGCAACCATGTCTTTCAAAATATCAATGCTAAAGAAAGTTATCCCTAGCCCATTATGCTCAATCGTTGATCCATTCATGAAACACACTCAAATATTAGCTACACACAATGCACAAGTATGACAATAGTGCTCTCTAGTTGGTGCTTTATAAGAGAAGATGGAGACTCAAAAAATAAAAATTGCATAAAAGTAAATAGATAGGCCCTTCGCAGAGGGAAACAGAGATTTGCTAATGAGCCAGAGATCAAAGCTGAAATTAAAGAGATAAAATATTTCGAGAGGCATGCTTTTCCTGTCAACGAAAACGACTGAGAATTCCCAATATTTTCCATGCTAGACACATCATAGGTGGTTCCCAAACAGAAAGTAAAGTTTATTTCCTTTCCACCATTCTTTCACAATCCATGGCTAGCCGTATCCACGGGTGCCCTCCAAACCAACACTTTCCAAGGAATTTTGTTGTTATTAATTTTGATTTCATTGTGGGACTGGGCATCCCTATTCCCAACCATTCTCTCGTGCAATGACAAGTGAATAAACACTCATCGTGAGAATAACACACCTAGCATGGAAAATAATGGCTACCCCCTGCCGCTTCATGAGCGGTACGGGCACACAAAACAGAAAAATTATTTTGAAAATTAGAGTTGGCACACGCAAATTTACTTGGAACGGCATTGAAATACCGCATATATGTAGATATAGTGGACTCAATTGGCACAACTTGGGATTAAGGATTTTGGATGCACAAGCAGTATTTCTGCTTAGTACAAATGAAGGCTAGCAAAGGATTGAGAAGCAACCAACCAAAAAACAAAAACGGTCATAAACATGCATTGAACATAACTAACACCGAATAATGCACCATAAGTAGGATATAATTTCATTGCATAACTATTGACTTAACGTGCATGCATAGGGAATCACAAACCTTAACACTAATATTTTTACTAAATCACAATTACTCACTAACATGACTCACATATTATCATTTCCATATCGCAAAACTATTGCAAGGAATCACACTCATCATATCCAATGATCTAGATGAAAGTTTTTATTTATATCCCTCTTGAATATTCATCACTTTGGGACCAAATTCATATCTTGTGCAAATTACCGTTACTATTATCAACTCTCAAAAAAATTTAACTGAAGCATGAGAGTGCAAATATTTCTTTAAAATTTCAATCTTATCAATTCTCAAAATAATATAAGTGAAGCATGAGAATTCATTTCTTCAAAATTTCAATCTACTCTCAAAATAATATAAGTGAAGCAAGATAGTTTATTTCTTCAAAATATAGCCACCACCGTGCTCAAAAAGATTTAAGTGAAGCACTAGAGCAACTGCCTAGCTCAAAAAATTTAAGTGAAGCACATAGAGTATTCTAACAAATTATGATGATCGTGTGGTTCTCTCAAAATAGTAGTGTTCAGCAAAGATGATTGTGACAAACTAAAAAGCAAACAAAGCAAAGACTCATATAATACAAGACGCTCCAAGCAAAACACATATCATGTGACAAATAAAAATATAGCTCCAAGTAAAATTACCAATGGTTGATAGAAGAAAGAGGGGATGCCTTCCGGGGCATCCCCAAGCTTAGACGCTTGAGTCTTCCTAGAATATTACCTTGGGGTGCCTCGGGCATCCCCAAGCTTAGGCTTTTGCTACTCCTTATTCCTTCATCCATCGTGATCTCACCCAAAACTTGAAAACTTCAATCACACAAAACTCAACAAAACCTTCGTGAGATCCGTTAGTATAACAAAATAAATCACTACTATAAGTACTGTTGCAAACCCATTCATATTTTATTTTTGCATTATACCTACTGTACTCTAACTTCACCATGGCTTATACCCCCCAATACAATCCATAGATTCATCAAAACAAGCAAGTAGTGCATTAAAAACAGAATCTGTGAAAAACAGAACAGTCTGTAGAAATCTGAATTATGGTCATACTTCTATAAATCCAAAAAATTCTGAAAAATTAGGACAATGTGGGCAATTCATATACCAATACTGTGTAAAAAATTCCGAAGGTTCTGACGTTCCAGAGAAAAACCAAAATTCCAGCACTGGACGCAAAACTTTCTGTTTTCAAACAGCATCAATTATACTATCTTCCAAATCATCCCAAAGGCTTTACTTGGCACAAACACTAATTAAAAACACAAGAACACAATCATACCAGTAGCATGACAGTGAAAACACACAATAACAGAAAATTTTATTTTATTCATTGGGTTGCCTCCCAACAAGCTCTTTCTCTATAGCCATTAAGATAGGCTTGAAATTTCAATGATGCTCACATGAAAGATAATAATTGAAACACAAAGAGAGCATCATGTAGCATGTGAAAAACACATTTAAGTCTAATATACTTCCTATGCATAGGCATTTTATAAGCGAACGAATTATCAAGACAAGCAATTTCTAGCATATGCAAAGGAGAAGAATAAAACATTGATGATTTCAACATAACGAGAAGTAATTTAGTAACATGAAAATTTCTACAACCATATTTTCCTCTCTCATAATAATTACATGTAGGATCATATTCAAATTCAACAATATAGCTATCATATAAAATATTCTCATCATGATCCACATGCATAAATTTTTTATTATCATCCAAAATAGTGGGATTATCATCAATGCAAGTTATGACCTCTCCAAACCCACTTTTATCAAAAATTTCATAAGATTGATAATTCTCCAAAGTAGTGGGATCATTATTACCTAAAGTTGATGCTCTTCCAAACCCACTTTTAATAGTGTTGCAAATTTTATTATCAATAACATATTCATCATGAGGCTTAAATAAATTTTCAAGATCATAAAAAGCATTATCACCCCAATCATGATCATTGCAATAAGTAGTGGACATGACAAAATTCTCATCCCCAAGCTTGTGGTTTTGCATATCATTAGCACAATTGACACTAATAGAATTTATAGTAACATCATTGCAATCATGCTTTTCATTCAAGGGGCTATCAAGTATGGGTGTTATAGCAATAATTTCATTTTTAACATAAGGAACTATAGCAAGTTCATCTCTATAAGCATCTTTAATATTGGCATCGTGGCCATAAGAATAACAAGCATCATGTTCATCAAGAGGGGATATTTCAATCGAATCATCGGAATCACGATTATCTATAGATTCATGTGTATCATTATTCTCTTCCAAAGCAGTAGACATTCTCTCAATAAATTCACTAACATAGGCATTAGATGCATAATTTTCATAGCAATACTAAAGTATGGCAAAATTCTCAGATTTGTGGAAAGTAATATCATATTTTTCAATCAAAGAAGCAACTTCATAAGCACCCTTAAAAGCAACAAATTCTTCAATTTGTTCGATATCATAGTAATTATAAACACCCTTGGCATAAGAAGACAAGATTTCATTATCATTAAACTCAGATAGGTAGGGAAGGTGTTTTTTAGGGTTCTTAGAGCAACAAGTAAAATCATAAATTTCACATAGATTCCAAGCATAGCATAGCAAACAATTTATTTGACGCCATAATAGTCTCCCTTTTTCAGACAAACGGTGGCGCACAAAATGAGCATGCTCCTTTAAGGATTTTCCCTCAACTAAACTAGTTGGGGTTTCAGCACGAGCACAAATGGATCGAAGACGATTCAAGTGGTAAACTTTAAATGGGTCCATAGTATCTTATATTTTTGCTTTTAGTTTCTGTTCTTGTGTGTTCGACATGAAGGCAATAAGAGCAAGCAAGTAAAGAAGCAAACAAGAAAAAGGCAAACGGAAAATATTTTTGTATTTTTGTAAAAACGTTTTAGAAGTGGGGAGATGAAAACAAGAGGCAAATGGCAAATAAAGTAAATGC
Organism: Elymus sibiricus; assembly: GCA_039707655.1. NCBI lineage: Eukaryota > Viridiplantae > Streptophyta > Magnoliopsida > Poales > Poaceae > Elymus > Elymus sibiricus. The sequence goes on along the minus strand of CM077668.1, from coordinate 258,800,752 downwards.
AAGGAGATGAGAGTTTATGCGAAGGTACTTGATAGATGTTGATGATGTCTCCCCGGCAACGGCTCCAGAAATTCTTCCTACTACTTGTAGCTTGCGTTGGTATTTCCCCGAAGAGGAAGGGATGATGCAGCATAGTAGAGATAAGTATTTCCCTCAGTTATGATACCAAGGTTATCGAACCAGTAGGAGAATCACGCAATACCTCGTTAGATGCACCTGCACACAAACAACAAATCCTTGCACCCAACGCAAACGAGAGGTTGTCAATCTCTCGGCGGTAAATTGCAAGATTAAATTGTATGTGATAGATAGATAGATTGAAACAAAAATACAAAATAAAATAAATAAAAGAAAATGGCAGCAATATTTTTAGGGTTTTAGTAATATGATTTTGATAGACCCGGGGGCCATAGATTTCACTAGAGGCTTCTCTCAAGAAAATAGCATACGGTGGGTAGACAAAATACTGTTGGGCAATTGATAGAAAAGCAAATAATCATGACGATATCCAAGGCAATGATCATGTATATAGGCATCACGTCCGAGACAAGTAGACCGACTCCTGCCTGCATCTACTACTATTACTCCACACATCGACCGCTATCCAGCTTGCATCTAGTGTATTAAGTCCATAAAGAACGAAGTAACGCCTTAAGAACGATGACATGATGTAGACAAGATAAACTCACGTATGAATAAACCCCATCTTTTTACCCTTAATAGCAACGATACATACATGTCATGTCCCTTTCTGTCACTGGGATTGAGCAACGCAAGATCGAACCCATTACAAAGCACCTCTTCCCATGGCAAGATAAATCAATCTAGTTGGCCAAACCAAATCAATAGATCGGAGAAGAAATACGAGGCTATAATAATCATGTATAAAAGAGTGCAGCAAAGACTCAAATAATTTCATGGATAATCTGATCATAAACTCTCAATTCATCGAATCCCAACAAACACACCGCAAAAAGTGATTACATTGGATAGAACTCCAAGAACATCAAGGAGAACATTGTATTGAAGATCAAAAAGAGAGAAGAAGTCATCTAGCTACTGCCTATGGACCTGAAGGTCTGTGGTAAACTACTCACGCATCATCGCGGAGGCAGCAAGGTTGATGTAGAACCCCTCCGTGATCGATTCCCCCTCCGGCAGATCACCGGAGAAGGACCCCAGATGGGATCTCTCTGGAACAGAAACTTGCGGCAGCAGAAAAAGTATTTCGTGGACTCCCCTGAGGGTTTCTGATTTTTTCTGAATTTATAGTGCAAGAATTAGGTCAAATGAAGCAAAGGAGGGCCCATGAGGCACCAGGGCGCGCCTGCCCCCCCCCCCCCCAGGCGTGCCCTGATGGCTCATGGCCACCTCCTGGGTCCTCTGGCCCTCTCCCGAAGCTTCTAGTGTTTATCTTGTCCAATAAAAATTCGCCAAAAAGTTTCGTGGCATTTGGACTTCGTTTGGTATTGATTTTCTGTAAAACAAAAACAGGGCAGAAAACAACAACTGGCACTGGGCACTAAGTTAATAGGTTAGTCTCCAAAAATGATATATAATTGTTGTAAATGATTATAAAAACATCCAAGATTGATATTATAACAACATGGAACAATCAAAAATTAAAGATACGTTGGAGACGTATCACTGCTCCGCTCTTGCTGTCGGTTGCGCTGCTGCTCTGCTCTTGCTCTCGTTCGTGCTGCTGTTGTGCTATGCTCTTGCTCTCGCTCGTGCTGAGTTGCTGCTTTAGCTCTCACTCGCGCTGCTACACCGGACATAGCTGCTGCTGCTGCAGGAGCTGCTCTCTGCTAGTGTGTTCCCTGCTCGAGCGGCTGCCGATTTAGATCACTGCTTCTCTGCTACTAGTGCTCGAGCGGCCTAAACTTCTATTGCGGTGCTCTGCAACTAGTGCAATCAGTTTCGACAGTAAATTCAGTTTCGTCAGTAAAATTCAGTTTCGACTATACAATTCAGTTTTTCAGTCAAGTTCAGAGTCAACAGTTTTTACATCATCTGTTGGAGCAACCGCGGCACGACTGATGCATTTTACATCTAGCACTTTTTGGTGATGTATTTTACATCATCTATTGAAGATGCTATTAGAATCCCACTTCAGATTAACGTTGTCTGTCTTGTCCTCCTTCAGCCTCGCCGTCGTACACCTCACCGGAGCTGCTCCAACGACGGAACCGTCCATCACAGCGGAGCAGTACCCTCGGCGCCGTCTCCAGACGCCTCAGATCTTCTTCCCCGCCTCCGACAGTCACACCAGCCGCACCATCCTCCATGACCAACCCAATGATGTTGAGGTCAACAAGGCTACGCCAAAGAGGTTGTACACTCGTGGCATCACTTTTTTACTCTACATTCATGTCGATCCCTTAGGGATCCTTTGGTTCAAAGCAGTTGCAAATCTAGAAAGAAATGGAGAGTGGTCTCAAAGTTAACAGGGAGAAAACGAACCACAATTTGAGTCGGTTTAGCAAGATAGCCATTATCTCATAATCATGTGGACCAAATAGGATCACAAAATTTCAGATTACAATGGGAACATGTACTATTACTGATTTTTTTAAAGATATATTTTTTTAACCAGAATAATGGACCTACTTATGTTGTCCATATAAGCTCAAATTTTTTCAGAGTACAACAGAGCACATGTAGTATATATTAAAAAACTTTAGGTTTCTTATAACAAAATATCCAGTTCATGCAGGCAAGAAGACCCACTGAGAACACGTAGTAATGAGAAATACAAATAGTTTCTCCCATATGACAAGCAATGAGGTAGTAGGCTAGTTAGCTATCCGTGTTGGACTCTCTCAGAAGCGATCATTTTTTATTTCTGCGTGTTGGAGTCGTGCATGTGTTGATGGGCCTGGGAGTTGAGCTAGTTGGCTGGGTCCAAAATAGTAGTAGTACAAAAACATTATTCGAGGGCAGGCTTCAGCCTGTTGAAGACTGCCTACTAAAATCGCCACTGGTTCAAAGAAAAAGTGAAGGAAAACATAGGAATTGGAAAGTTTCCTATGGTACTACTATTCATGCATTTGGTTAGAAGGAATGGAGCAAAGCAAAACTGGAGGATTTTTTTCCTTTGGTGCCTCTCTCAAAGAAAAAACATAGGAATTTTAATATCCACTTGGACGTGCTTTTCAAATTCCTATGCATGAAGAACAAGACTAAGTGCATTAGTGGCATAATAAGATTCTAACTTTACATTTTCATGTGGTTTGACTTTAATTTGACCATGTTTCTCTGCATTCCTGTGTTCTTCCAATTCCTGTGAACCAAACACCCAGGTTGACAGAAATCCTGTGTATGCAAATGATCTGTTTTGCACGTGCATTCCTATCCTATTCCTGTGTTTTTCCAGTCCCTGCGTTTTTAGAATCCTCCAGTTCAAAGGAGCCCTTACAGTTTTACTTCATTTATAGATAGGTGTCAAAGAAAACTCTGTCTGGTTTCTCTCGCTCCTGCCGTGCCGTCGTCCACCCCACCTGAGCTACTCCATCGACAGAAGCGTCCACCGTAGCAGAAATCCCCCCTCCAGACCTTCTTTCGCCGCCTCAGATCTTCTTCCCCGCTGCCAGCAGCCACCCAACTGCATTACCATCATCTACTGAGCAGATGAACCTGAGGACTACACAGTTCTGGAAGAGAGGACACACTCTTTCGTGTCTGCTTACGTCAGACATCGATTAATATTACCTACTACTTTATCGTCCTGTTCACCTCTTAGACTCTGAGTCAGGTCCAAACTAATGTTCAAACTTGAGTTTTAAAATGCTTGTGGGGCACATATCGAGGCAGCAACGAATAGTATCTCTGTCTACTATCTGGTTCATCTCGGGTCTTCTATGTGGTTCATGTTGGGTGGGCAACAAACAGTAGAGGAGCCATCATCTGTCTTTTTTAACTGAAGCTATCATCTGCCTGCTACCATTAGTTTTGGATCTATCCAATGGTTGCTACCATTAGTCTAGATTTCTGCATGCACCCCTTAGGCCTTACATAATCTGACTATGTTTTTTTTATCGTGCATGTCAGTTATTGTACACAATCGTACAGAACATGTAGACAAAAAGAGAAGAGCGTTGCGTGGGAATATAATGTCATGCAGACGTCGCTCCATGGTGAGCGCAGTGGCAGCCCCCCCCCCTCCCCCATTCCAGATTGTATTCCAGAGGAAGATAACTATTCAGAGGGGGATTCAGAGGGAGCAGACCACTCCTATTTACCCCCTGAGGTGTTTGCTCTAACCTGGCATGCTGATGTTGGTCATATCATGCATATGGCGCCTTGCATTGCTTACTTTATATACCGTATATGTCATCATCTTAGTTTAGACATGCTTTGTGTGAAGGCCACTTGTTTGGTTACTATATCATATATGTGAATTATGCAGTGCCATCTTGTTTAGCCAGGCATCATATATGTGAATCATGCAATGTCATCCTGTTTAGCCAGTCATCGTATATGTGAATTATATCATGCCATATTATTTTTTTCATCATGTATTCCATTTGTCGACAATGTTTGTACATTCATCTACTCTTTCTGTGCATCAGCCATTTGAGTCGGTGATGGAAAAATCTAGAGTGAAAACAAGGTCTTTAGAGCAGTCAGTGCTACCTGTCGAAGCAGATATCTTGCTAGTTGCAGATAGCTCCTCAGAGGAGGATTCAGAGACAGATGACCAGTCCTATTCCCCTCCCCCCCGAGGTGTATGCTCTAACTTGGCAGGGTTATATTGCTCATATCATGCATATGGTGTCTTGCATTGCTATGTCATCTGGTTAGATTAGACATGCTTTGTGTGAATGCCACCTGTTTAGTTTCTATATCATATATGTGAATTATGCAATGCCATATGTTTTAGCCAGGCATCATATATGTGAATTATGCAATGCCATCCTGTGTAGCCAGGCATCATATATGTGAATTATGTCATGCCATCCTTTTTTTCGTTACGTATTTCATTTGTCGACAATGTTTGTATATTGAACTACTCTTCCTGTGCATCAGCCATTCCAGTCGGTTATGGAAAAATCTGGAGTGAAAACAAGGTCTTCAAAGTAGACCATGCTACCTGTTGAAGCAGATATCTCACTAGTTACAGGTAGTTCCTTAGAGGAGAATTCAGAGATAGATGACCAGTCCTATATCCCCCCCGAGGTGTATGCTCTAACTTGCGACGGTTATATTTCTCATATCATGCATATGGTGTCTTGCATTGCTTAGTTTAGACATCATATACACAATATTCAATGCCATCTGCTTAGTTTAGGGATCATATATGCGAGTGCCAGTTGCTTAGTATATCAATCATATATGTGAATTATATCATGGCATCCTGTATACTTAGACAACATGTATGTGAATTATTTCATGCCAACCTATTTTATAAAGACATCATATAGTTATGTCATGTCATCCTGTTTAGATAGTTTACATATGTTGAATTATGTCATTCTATCCTGTTTAGTTATCCATCATATATCTGAAATTGTGTCATGCTACCCTGTTTAGTTAGCCATCATATATGTGAAATTTGTGTCATGCTGTCCGGTTTGGTTAGACAACATATATGTGAATTACTGCATCTGTCTATCATACAATGTTTGTACATTCAATTTCTTTTCTTGTTTATCAGCCATTTGAATTGGAGGGGGTGATGAAAGTATCTAAGGGAGTAAAAACACGGTCTTCACAAAAGACGGTGCTACCTGTCGGGCCCATGGAACCCGGGGTATCCAGGCCCGTCTGCCTTTGGCCCAGGGCGCAACGCCTGGCATGAGCCCAGCGGGTCGTCACCACCGAGCATCTCACCAAGACCCCTCATGAGGCCCTGGCCTCCTGAGGCCCCCTCCTCAGGGAGTGGCGAGTAATACTCAGCACCGCCATCAACGGCCTCGCGAGGCCCTCTCACGAGGTGGTTTCCCGAAGTGACCTCGCGAGGCGGCTTCCCGAGGTGGCCTCCTGAGGCCCCCTCCCGCAGGCGACGAGACGAAGGCCGTTCGGCGTGCCACGCGGTCTGGGGCCCATCACATGGGTGACGCACGTGGCGATGAGCAGCAGCAGAGGCCGCGCCAGCAGGCACGGATGAAGATGGTTTCCTATTTTGTGTTAAGGGAGCAGGGCCAGCTATCTACTCTCCAAAGCAACCCCAAAGGTTGCCCGATCGGCGAAGGAAGACCAAGACGACGGGCGCGCAGGGCGGAGGTCATCACCGAGCCCACCGGCGTGTCATGGATCATGCTTTGGCAGGCGAAGACCACCTTTAGTCAGGATAGCCTGAGTGCCTGTCTCCTTTCAAAATCGCCAAGTGTGGCAACCCTTCCTGCCTAAGGTTTGAGGGGGAAGAGGACCAAGGCCGATATAAAAGGGGCAGTGCAGCCACCATAGAGAAGGATCGATCCCACCATCCTCAACCTTGTACGCGAGAACTCTCTTGCCCGCAATAATCCCAACCATAAGCGGGAGTAGGGTCTTACACCGCAAGGTGGCCTGAACCTGGGTAAACCACTGGGTCCTCGCCCCGTCCCTCGCTAGCGCGCTCTCGCCGTAGCCTCGCCGTAGCTTAGCCGTGGTAAGAGATGAAGCAGTAGAACGAGCTCACCCCAGTGTTCAAACCTTTAGGTCCCCGAAGCCCGACTTCCGACATTTGGCGCGCCAGGTAGGGGGGTGCTACCGTTCTTCTACTCCGCCCTCAGCTCCACCAACCCCATGGCCGACGCACATCGCGAACGCGCCGAGCGCAGGGTTGGCCGCGTGGCACAGACAGAGCTAGTGGCCCGCGGCAATCGCCGCCGCCCCGAAGCCGAAGCTGCTGCCGCCACCGACCCCCTGCCCGCGAGCAGCAGGACTCTTCCCTGCACCCCTCCGTGTGGGCGGACGGCCGCACCGCCACGGCCTCCTCCCTCGCCAACCGTGGGCCGCCGGAGCCGCAGGCCGCGCTGCTCATGGCGCGTGAGCTGCTCCGCTACCATCCGGATGACGCCGGCTACGATGCCTGGCTTGGCCGCATCACCGAGCTCGTCAACGTCGCCGGGGACGCTCCGGTGCCTTCTCACTCGCTCCGCCCTCCGCCGTCTCGTGCTGGGGACCTGGCGCATGACGCTCCCCCGCCGCCTCCTCTGCGCGACGAGCGCGCCGGGCCCCAACGCAGCGCGCGGGCTCGTGAGCCGTCCCGCGGCGCGTCCTCGCCAGACCGAGACGAACCCAGCTGCTAGATCATCCGCCGCGCGCCCCCCAACGCGCGAGTGCTCCGCGAGCGGCAGGGCCAGCGCCAGGACCAGGCCATTCAGGACGTTGCAGCGGCCGGGCGTCAAAACCACGCCGCCCTCGCTGGCAGCGTCCCCTCGAGCGGCGTGGGCTGCCGTGCCTTCACCCGTGAGCTGCGTCGCGTTGTCTGGCCCGCGAAGTTCAAGCCTGAGCTGCCTCCACGCTACGACGGCACCCCCAACCCCACAGAGTTCCTCCAGCTCTACGCGCTGAGCGTCGAAGCGGCGAACGGCGACGACAAGGTCATGGCGAACTGGTTCCCCATGGCCCTCAAGGACGGCCCGGGCTCCTGGCTCATGAACCTCCCCGAGGCTTCCATCTCGTCATGGGCCGAGCTCTACAGCCAGTTCATCGCCAGCTTCAAGGGCACACAGGACCGCTCCCTCACCATCAACGACCTGCGGCGAGTTCGGCAACGCCCAGACGAGACCCTCCGCAAGTACATCCAGCGCTTCAGTCAGGTGCGCAACAAGATCCCGCGCGCCTCCGACGCGGCCGGCATCTCTGCGTTCTCCACCGGCGTCACAGACGTCAAGATGCGCGAGAAGCTCGCCATCAACGGTGAGCTCGACTCCGTCCTCAAGCTGCTCGACCTCGCCGACAAGTGCGCCAAGGCTGAAGAAGGCCGTCTCTTCGTCCACAACGACCCCGACGCGGCGCTCGACACCGCCAAGGCCAAGAGCAAGGACGTCAAGCGCAAGGGCCCTGCCGTGCTTGCGGCGGAGCCCGAGCAGAAGCGCGGCCGCGACCTCGACGAGCCCAGGAAGGACAACCGGCCACTCCGCGCTTTTCACAACGTCCGCTCCCACAGCACCGAAGATTGTCAGGAGCTCAAGTTGCTCCGCGATGAGCGCCTGAGCCGCCGGGACGACCGCAACGGCCGCGGCGCCAGCCGCGGAGGGGGCCGCAGCGGCAACCGCTGGGACAGCCGCAATAGTAATGGCAGCTACCGCCAGGGCTGGCGCGACAGCCTCGTGAGGCCGCCTGGCGCGATCAGCCTCGTGAGGTGAATCCTCAGGCCAATGCCGCTCTCCCGCCGCTGCCGCCGCCACCCCGGAGGGACGACGTCAACCGTCCTGATGAGGGCGCTGGGGGCTACCAGGAGCCTCGCGCGGTCGCCTGCATCCTTGGCGGGTCCCAAGCCCCCACGTCCATCCGCCACTTCAAGCAACTCTCTCGCGAGGTGTACGCCGCCCTCCCGAGGCCCGAGGTCGTGCGGCCCCTCAAGTGGTCGCAGTACGCCATCACCTTCGACTCCAAGGACCACCCCAAGTCCATGGCTTCTGCAGGCGTGCTCCCCATGCTGTGCACTCCCACCATCAGCAACATCGCGGTTACCAAGACCCTCATCGACGGGGGCGCCGGCCTCAACGTACTCTCCATCGAGACCTTCGAGACGCTCCAGGTGCCCTACGACCAGCTGATGCCGACCAGGCCCTTCTCCGGAGTGACCGATGGCTCCACCATCCCGCTGGGGCAGGTGCGGCTCCCCGTCACCTTCGGCATCCGCAAGAACTACCACACCGAGCTCATCGACTTCGACGTGGCGCACATCGGCCTGCCTTACAACGCCATTTTGGGCTACCCGGCTCTCACCAAGTTCATGGCGGCCACCCATCATGCCTACAACGTCCTCAAGATGCCCGGCTGCAGCGGCATCATCACCGTCGCCTGTGACGAAAAGGACGCGGCCAGCACCCTCGAGCGTGCCTACAAGGCTGCCGATGTCGCGCACCCGGCCGACGAGGACCCGGCCGAGCCTTCCGAGGCCGCACCAGCGAAGAAGAAGCAGCTGTTCTCTCAGGACCGCGCCGAGACGAAGAAGGTGTCGGTGGACGGCAGCGGCTCCGGCCCTGCCTTCACCATCGGCACAGGCCTCCCTCCTGCATAGGGAAGCGCGCTCGTCGCCTTCCTTCGGGCAAACTCGAATGCTTTCGCCTGGAAAGCATCCGACTTGTCCGGTGTGCCGAGGGAGGTGATCGAGCACCACTTAGCAGTGTGCCCCAATGCACGCCCGGTCAAGCAAAAAGCACGGCGCCAGGCGCCAGAGAAGCAAGAGTTCATCGTCAAGGAAGTCCAGAAGCTCCAGGAAGCTAGAGTCGTTCATGAGGTGCGCCATCCCGAATGGCTCGCCAACCCAGTCGTCGTCCCCAAGAAGGGCGGCAAGGAGCGCATGTGCGTCGACTTCACCAGCCTCAACAAGTTCTGCCCTCAAGATCCGTTCCCACTGCCCCGCATTGATCAGATCGTGGATTCCACCGCCGGGTGCGATTTGCTATGCTTCCTGGATGCCTTCTCAGGCTATCATCAGATCAAGATGGCGGCCGAAGATGTGGAGAGGACGGCCTTCATCACCCCCTGCGGCGTATATTGTTACGTCTGCATGCCCTTCGGTTTAAGTAGCGCGGGCGCCACCTTCCAGCGACTAATGCGCATCACTATGGGGCCTCAGATGGGGAGGAACGCGGAGGCCTACGTCGATGACATCGTGGTCAAATCTCGCGAGGCTGGATCCCTCATCGCGGACCTCCAGGAAACATTTGCCAACCTGCGCAAGGTCAACCTCAAGCTCAACCCGGAGAAGTACGTCTTCGGAGTCCCCTCCGGCAAGCTCCTCGGCTTCCTAGTCTCGCACCGTGGCATCGAGGCCAACCCAAAGAATATCAAGGCCATCGAGAAAATGCGCCCTCCCCGAACCCTCAAGGAAATGCAGCGCTTGGCAAGGTGTATGGCCTCCCTAGGGCGTTTCATCTCCAAGTTTGGCGAGCGAGCCCTGCCCTTCTTCAAGCTCCTGAAGAGGTCCGGCTCCTTCAAGTGGACTCCTGAGGCAGATGCCGCCTTCGAAGCCCTCAAGAGGTACCTCACGAGCCCTCCCATCATGGTCGCGTCGCGCTCTCGCGAGCCCTTGCTCCTGTACTTGGCGGCCACCCCCCGGACGGCCAGCGCGGTGCTGGTGGCGGTGCGGGAGGAGCGCGTCTGTGCCATGGAAAAACCCTCGGCGCCCCTTCAGGCTCACGAGCCCGCTGAGCCTCGCCAGCCCCCCGGGCCTCGCGAGCCTCCTGAGCCTCGTGAGGTCCCCGAGCCTTCCGAGTCTCGCAAGACGTCTGAAGAGCAAGCTATCTCAACAACTACGCGCCTCGTCGAGCACCCCGTGTACTTCGTCAGCACCATGTAAAGGGACGCGCGTGAGCGCTACCCCATGCAGCAGAAGCTCCTCCTCGCGCTCCTCCTCGCCTCCAGGAAGCTGCGCCACTACTTTCAGGGTCATCCCATCAAGGTCATTTCCTCCTACCCCTTGGAGCAAGTTCTGCGCAGCCCCAATGCCGCCGGCCGCGTCGCCGAGTGGAACATCGAGCTGCAAGCCTTCCAGCTGGAGTTCTCCACCACCAGAGTCATCAAAGGCGCGGCTCTGGCCGACTTCGTGGCAGAATGGACGGACACGTACGAGGACGAGCCTCGCGAGGCCCAGTCCCTCCTGCCAGGGGATGAGGTGCCTGGCGGATGGACCATGCACTTCGACGGCGCCTTCTCCCGATAGGGCGCGGGGGCTGGGGTCATGCTCACCTCGCCAACGGGAGACAGGCTCTACTACACTGTATAGCTCTGCTTCAGGAACACCGACAAGGTCTCCAACAACATCGCAGAGTATGAGGGCCTCATTGCCGGCCTCAAGGCCGCGTTCGCCCTAGGCATCAAGCGTCTGACTATCAAGGGCGATTCGCAACTCCTCGTCAACTTCTCCAACAAAAGCTACAAGCCCAAGGATGAGCACATGGCCGCCTACCTGGAAGAGGTACGCAAACTTGGGAAGCGCTTTCTTGGTCTGGAGCTGCAGCACATCCCCCGCGGCAGCAACAAAGAAGCCGACGACATCGCCAAACGAGCATCACGCCGCGAGCCCCAGAGCCCCGGCATCTTTGAGGAAAGGCTCCTCAAGCCATCTGCCGCACCCCCAGCCGCGAGCACGGCGCTCCTTCACGAGGAACTCCCGCCCGCACCACCCACGGGCGCACCAGACTGTGGCCCGGCCTCAGGAGCTCGCCTGCTGCTGGCGCTCGAGCCTCAGGCAGATAGCTGGGCCGCGGAGTTCAAGGCTTATTTGCTCCGCGGCACCCTCCCGGAGGAGGACACAGAAGCAGAGCGCGTGGCCCGGCAGGCCACCGCTTACTGCCAACAAGATGGCGAGCTTTACCGCAGGCGCCCTAATGGCGTCTCGCTGCGGTGCATCTCTGAAGAGCAAGGGCGCGAGTTGCTAGCTGATATACATTGAGGAGACAGCGGCCACCACTCCTCATCACGTACCCTCGTCGGTAAGGTTTTCCGCAGCGGCTTCTACTGGCCCACTGCTTTGCGTGACGCTACCGCACTGGTCCAAGCCCGCGAGGCCTGCCAATTCCACGCCAAGCAGATCCACCAACCGGCGCAGGGCCTCCAGACAATCCCTCTCTCATGGCCCTTCGCGGTCTGGGGGCTGGATATCCTGGGGCCTTTCCCTTGCGCGGCTGGTGGTTACCGCTACCTCTACGTCGCCATCGACAAGTTCACCAAGTGGGCAGAGGTCGAGCCGGTGCGCACCATCCCGGCAGGCTCCGCCGTCAAGTTCATCAAGGGCCTTGTGAGTCGCTTTGGAGTTCCCAATCGCATCATCACCGACAATGGCTCCCAGTTCACAAGCGGCCTCTTCAAGTCCTACTGCGCCAGCCTCGGCACGCAGATCTGCTACGCCTCGGTGGCGCACCCACGAAGCAATGGTCAGGCCGAGCGCGCCAACGCCGAGGTCCTCAAGGGCCTCAAGACAAGGAGCTTCAAGAAGAAACTTGAGCCTTGCGGCAAGGGCTGGCTCGACGAGCTGCAGTCCGTGCTGTGGTCCATCCGCATGACGGCAAGCAAGCCTACTGGCGAGACGCCCTTCTTCCTCGTCTACGGCGCTGAGGCGGTCCTTCCACTGGAGCTTAAGCACGGCTCCCCGCGAGTCCTTGCCTTCGACGAGGCACGTCAGGATGGCTCGCGGGAGGCCGATCTGCTGCTCCTCGAGGAGGGCCGCCATCAGGCCGCCCTTCATCCCGCGAGGTACCAGCAGGCCTTGCGTCGCTACCACAGCCGCAGCATCCGCCCTCGCACTCTCGAGGTCGGCGACCTCGTCCTGCGCAGGATCCTCTCCAGAGAGGGACTTCACAAACTCTCACCTATGTGGGAAGGCCCTTTCAGGGTTACTCATGTCTCTAGGCCCGGCTCAGCCCGGCTGGAGATGGAGGACGGAGTTCCTGTGCCTAACGCCTGGAACATCCAACACCTCCGCAAGTTCTACGCGTGACCCTCACGCGTACGAACGAAACGGGGTTGTACACGCCCCGGAGCCTCTCATTGCGTTCGCCTGATGGGCCCGCGAGAGCTCCTGCCCACGCCCAAGTGGAAGCCCCATGCTCCGCGCTGGCGGAACGATCGACCCGCGATCATACCCACACCCTGTGGAAGCCCCATGCTCCGTGCTGGCGGAACAATCAACTGAGGGCGCCCCACGGGCCGCACCAACCTCAAGCTGACCCGTGCCGGACACGGTAGCAATCTTTTTCTCATTTTGGTGTGTAATTGAGGGCGCCCCACGGGTTGCACCAACCTCAAGCTGACCCGTGCCGGACACGGCAGCCGCATCTTTATTTGGTTATGTAACGGATTGCTCTTGCTTCAGTAAAGTTTCCATTTCCTTATATGGCGTTTCGTTTTACCCTTGCCTCACAAGCCCCACGCGCTCACGACTTCCCTCATGAGCCTCACGCGAGTGGGGGCTGGACACGGTGCCTGCGCTCGGGTCAGTCCCAGCAGCACTGAAAAACCCAAGCAACCGGGCTCTGGCTCGCGGGCCTGCTCCGTGCACGCCACCCCACGAAGGTCCTTGGTGTCCTGTCTCCTCGCATAATACTCATGAGTGAATCGACGAGCACGCGCTATCGTTAAGTGCTCTGCGTGCAGTTATCTCAGGAGCAGGTCCCTTGAAGGATCTCGCGAGGTAGCTCCCTCAGGACCTCAGGAGGCCAGCAGGCACCGCCTCAGGGACAAACCCTCGGCGGCCGTCCCAGCAGGAGATCTCGCGAGCGGAACCCTCACAAGACGCACCCTGCAAGAGCTAAGTCTCCCATCTCGCGAGCCAACCTCGCCATTTATCGAGCCTTCCCCTCCGACGGCCTCACGAACGCCAGTGGTCCTCTTAGCGCAAGCCGCTTGTGCGTTAAAGGGGAGCTCCCTGAGCATCGCGCCTCAGGAACCCTCACTAGCTCCAGGTGCCCCTCGCCTCCTGGCCTTGTTCAGGCATCGCGACCTGACATACCAGCGACGGCTATGGCCGCTCGGGGGCTGGGTCCTGACAACATAGAGCATCATGGCAAGCAAAAAGAGAAAAACATGCCTTAAGAGAGAGCCTCGCGAGGGCACGAGTGTTCGTTACAGCAAAGCATAAAGTATTTAAACACCAAGGCATCGTCTTCATGCCCGCACGGGCCTCATCGATCTAGCGTAGGGTGACGAAAGGAAAAGACACCCTAGGAGCTCGCGCCGTCGTCCTCTTCGTCGGCGCCGTCGTCGCCGCTAGAGCTCTCGCCGCTGCCACAAGAGTACTTCCCGAGTAACGCGCCCACATGGCCTTCCACCGCCCTTGCGAGCCCATCGCGAAGCTCCTCGGGGACTGGCGCTATCACCTTTTCAATGTCGAAGTTGGGATCGGTGTGAAGGAGGTGGCTGAAGACGCGAGTCGCTGCCAGGGAGAAGAGGCTGCGACACTCCTCCTCCAAGATACCGTCCACCTCCTTGGCTCCGTCCTCAAGCCGTTCCACGAGCTTGCTGCAGAAGCCGACATAGTCGGTGTCGCGGGACTCGTGGAGGGCCCCAAGCCTTCCCTGGAAGATGGAATTCAGGGCGTCATGAGCACGGATCTCGAGGGAGTGAAGCGCCTTGACGCGTTTGCACTGCTCTTGTTCCTGATCGGCGATGCCAGAACCGGCCTGTGGCGCGGCTCCCCGACGGGTCTCCGCCTCGGCAATTGCCGCCTTGAGATCAGTGACCTCCTGCCGGAGCCACTCGCGTTCTGACTCGAAGGCGTCCCTCTGCTGCGACAGCGCCTTATCGCGCTCCTCGGCAAGCACCAGGCGCGCTTCCGCTACCTTCGCGTCAGCGTCCTCTTGGACCTTCTTCTCCTTGGCCTCCAGTTGGGCGTTGGCCTCGGTAACACGCTTCGTGTGAGCCTCCTGGGCATCGGCCAGCTGGCGCCCCAGCGTCTCCAGACACTCCTTCTCCATGGTCTGCTCGGTCGCCTTCTTCTCGGGGCCCTCCGTGCGACTCTCGAGGTCCGCCTCGCAGGCTGCGGCCTCCTGCTCGCGAGTGGCAAGGGCTCCTTCCCGCGCGAGGAGCGACCGCGCCTGCTCGGCGTGTTGGTCTTGGAACTCTTTCAGGAGGGTCTCTGCTTCTTCGCGGCGCGCGGTGGCCACTTCGGCCTCCTGGAGGGCTCTCGCGCGAGCCCCCTCCACTTCGGCGGTGTCCCTCTCGCGCAGTGTGCGAGCACGTTCGTCATGGCGCCGGGCCGTATCAACGGCGACGCTGAGCTGGCGCCACCCGTCGGCAAGCTTCAGGCGCTCCTCGGTGAGGCGCGTCTCCGCGTCCTGGAAGTCCGTGCCGAGCCGAGCAAGCACGGCCTTGGCGTCGCGCAAGGCTTCAGGCCTGAGCAAGGCACGGTCACTCGCGAGGACCAGGGGCCAACCCGGGTCGGGCCCTCTGGCACCCTCCGCCGTGGCGGCGAGGGAACCCTCGGCACCGACTGCCTGGGGCGGCGGGCTCGTTCGGCCGCGGCGGTGCGCCAAGGGGGCTCTCAGTGCCGGTCATGGCACGCCCCACAACTCCTTCCCCTGCACCCAAGGAGGTCCCCGGCCGGGGGGGGCGGGCGCTTCGGCCTCCCCCGTCGCCGCTTCCTTGCTCGCGGCAGGATCAGGGGGTGGGCGCCCCCACCTCCTGAGGCTGCCTCCCGAGGCTCCTCCTCTTCGGCCTCATGGGATGCACCCGCATGCGACCCCGGAGGAGCGACTACCTCCCCCTCGATCTCCGTATGCCTCGCTTCAGCGTCGGGACGGCGGGTAGCCTCTCCACACCCCCCGGCACCGGCGCCGGGCATCGACACACCCTGCGGGCTGGGGGTGACCCTCGCCTTCGTCGTCGTATTCTTCTTCTTCTTTTTCTGATCCGTGACAGATCTCCTGCAGGAATGGCGGCTCAGCTCCGAGCCCGGATAAAGGAGCAAGAATTAAGGGTGCCTGGAGGAGGCAGAAGGCTTACTCGTCACTGACGTGCCACTTCCTCTTCTTCTCCCCCGCGGACGGCAGGCCGACGCTACCCCCGCCGAGCATCGCCTTGGTGCCGCCGCTCGGGCCCCCGGGGCATGCCGCGGTAGACCCGGACGCGTCGTCGCCCGCCCCGGGGCCCTGGGGGGCTTTGGCCCCATGACGGGCCTCGGGTGCTGGGGGCTCGCCCGCCCCCGGGCCGGGAGCCCCCTCCACCGCGGGCGGGTCGCTCTCGGCGTCGTCATCCTCGAGCCCGCAGATGAGCCGGCGGCGGGTGCGCAGTGGCGCCCGGCTGGCGTCCTCCTCCGTAGCCTCCTCCGAATCTCCGCTGCTGCCTCCCGAGTCCACCTCCACCACGAGGGGGTTGTTGCGGGGCCCGACGTGGCCCTCCGGCACGAGGCCCCACTGGTCGAAGAGGGGCATTTCCTTCACCAGATCCGCCTTCTCCGGGTAGCGGAAAATAGGTAGCGCCCCCTCCGGCGTTTCCGAGGCAGGGGCGCTGAGCAGAATCGCCAGGGCCCCGTCCAGCACGTCTGACCCCACGCTTCCCGGCTTCAGCCTCATGGCGTCGCCCGCGCCGGTGTACTCCCACATAGGGCGCGAGTGCCGCTGAAGTGGCGCGATGCGCCGCCTCAGGTATTCCCTGACAACCGCCGTCCCCGACAGATTGGAGGCCCGGTGCGCCGCCATCCGCTCCAAGACGGGCTCCATCCTCGGGTCGACGAGCTTCTCGTGCCCCCACACGGAGATCTTCTCTACCGGGTCCGTCGGGATCATCAGGAGCCGGTTGGTCTGGCGCGCGTCCATATAGACCCAACGCTGCCGATAGCCTTCCACCTTCTATGCGACCCTCAAGTTGATAATGCCGTCCTCCATTCCCTTGACGGCAAGGAACGATGTGCATCCGGAGCGCTGGTCCGCTGCGGTTAGCCGCAGACAGAAGAAGTGGCGGAAGAGCGCCACAGAGGGCATCACGCCCACGAAAGCCTCGCAGTAAAAGGCGAACGTGTCCAAGAGGAAAATGGAGTTGGGTTGAAGATGAAGAGCCTGAACCTGATAGTGGGTGAGTATGGCATAGAAGAAGTCCGAAAATGGTGGCACCAACCCGGCATATACGCTGTGGAAGAAGAAGGGGTAGGCTGTCGCCCCCAGGTCGCGCCGCGCGCGCGACCCCGGTCAGATTTGGGTCGCCTGGTTCTCGTTTTGGCTGCCGGCCACGAACGGAAGCACCCTGTCCAAGCCCCCTTCGTCGTCGATGGTGGAGCACTGCAGCGCCGCCCCAAGGACGGGCGCGCTTGCGGACGGGGCCGCCTCCTTCCCCCTCTTACCGGCGGGCGCCATCTGCGCGGCGGAGGCACGGATCGGGAGCAAGAAGAGGCGGAGTTCGAAAGGGGAGGTCGCGACGAACCGCGCGCGAGAAGGGAAGGCGCAGAGAGGTGGAGTGTGTGAAGAAAGGCAATGATGGCCTCGCGCCGCCCGCGCTAGGATTTATGTCAGCACGGCAGTTTTCGAGGTGTCGTGGAGAAGTGGGGGCGTCGCCCGTCACGTCGTGCGCCACGCGTCGCGCCTGGCCGTAGGCGGTTAGGGCCCGCGCTGTTTCGCCCCTCGGTAGGCGGGAACATGCGCGCCGCGGGCCCGGGGGCTACTATCGGGCCCATTGAACCCGGGGTATCCAGGCCCGTCTGCCTTTGGCCCAGGGCGCAACGCCTGGCATGAGCCCAGCGGGCCGTCACCACCGAGCATCTCACCAAGACCCCTCATGAGGCACAGGCCTCCTGAGCCCCCTCCTCAGGGAGTGGCGAGTAATACTCAGCACCGCCATCAACGGCCTCGCGAGGCCCTCTCACGAGGCGGTTTCCCGAAGTGACCTCGCGAGGCGGCTTCCCGAGGTGGCCTCCTGAGGCCCCCTCCCGCAGGCGACGAGACGAAGGCCGTTTGGCGTGCCGCGCGGTCTGGGGCCCATCACATGGGTGACGCGCTTGGCGACGAGCAGCAGCAGAGGCCGCGCCAGCAGGCGCGGATGAAGATGGTTTCCTCTTTCATGTTAAGGGAGCAGGGCCAGCTATCTACTCTCCAAAGCAACCCCAAAGGTTGCCCGATCGGTGAAGGAAGACCAAGACGACGGGCGCGCAGGGCGGAGGTCATCACCGAGCCCACCGGCGCGTCATGGATCATGCTTTGGCAGGCGAAGACCACCTTTAGTCAGGATAGCCTGAGTGCCTGTCCCCTTTCAAAATCGCCAAGTGTGGCAACCCTTCCCGCCTAAGCTTTGAGGGGGAAGAGGACCAAGGCCGATATAAAAGGGGCAGTGCAGCCACCATAGAGAAGGATCGATCCCACCATCCTCAACCTTGTACGCGAGAACTCTCTTGCCCGCAATAATCCCAACCACAAGCAGGAGTAGGGTCTTACACCGCAAGGTGGCCCGAACCTGGGTAAACCGCTGAGTCCTCGCCCCGTCCCTCGCTAGCGCGCTCTCGCCGTAGCCTCGCCGTAGCTTAGCCGTGGTAAGAGACGAAGCAGTAGAACGAGCTCACCCCAGTGTTCGAACCTTTGGGTCCCCGGAGCCCGACTTCCGACACTACCCGTCGATGCAGATAGAACCACGGTTGTACTTGCCCAAGAACCAGCCCCACCACACATAACCGACACTCTTGCAGATTGTACCCCTACCCCGTTGGACAGAGAACCAGCTACACCCCATCTAACCCCAACCCCAGCAGATAGTAACCCACTTCTAGTTGACACAGCACCATCTCCACCACAGAGCATCCACACACGAGCAGTTAGTAAGGCAACTGCAGTGCCCAAAGCACAAGGACCACCACAGAGAACCCAAACTCCATGCTTAAAGCAGAAGAACAACTGTTCTCAGGTCAGATTCCGTAGCTATGGTGCATACTCCTTTGCTCTTGCATCACTGTATTTACTCATACCAACTAATTTCTAATTTGAAGGATCCAATTGAAACTCCAATGGCGCAAAAGGTATGTTTTAAACCTGTTTCTTTAACTGGTTTGCTGTTGTAACTTCTTGCTCTGTGTTGATTTTAGCTTCAATTGTATAAACAGTTATGTTCTCATTTCATGCACATTACAAGTGTTGTTAGTGTTGTGTAGTTTCCCACACTTATATTCTGTTTATGCTGTTTTTTCTTAAACAGATATGATTTGAACTGTGTCTCTATCTTGATTTGGCAACATAAACTAGGATGATATAGATAATACAGTGACCATAGTACATTGATATATGTTTGTTTCATGCTGTTATTATGTACTACCTTGCAATAGAAGACAAGTTAGTATAATCCTGTCAACATTACTACTGAACTAGTTTACCAAAATGAGTTTCATATACTACATGCTAAACCTGTGATGTGTCTGCTTGTTCCTCTTTTAGAATGCCGGCAGAATATTGGAGAAGAGTACCCCATTATGCAATGGTAAAGGAAGTAATGCAGATAAGGTTCAAGATAGTGAGACAACCATGTTGGTCTCCAAGAAAGCTGATAAAAACTATCTTGAAGGCAGTGAGACAACCCCAAAGTCCTGCCTTGATGTAGTGTTCGAGTTACTGGCCACTACCGCTGGCACAAGCTCTTCAAAATCGCTGCCTAAATCAGTTCGGCTTCTTGAGTCTCAACTACAAGTTGAAAGACAATGATCAGCTGTGCTGCGACAAGAAGCTGAAGGACTGAGGAAGTCCCTGCAGAATTCAGATGCACACTTTCTGGTGCAACAACAAGTGTTGGAGGATTTTAGCGTCAAACAAGAGAAAGCTAATAAGCTTGCTAAGCTTCTTGCCAGCATGGTGGGTGCCTAGGATATCGTTTCTTGAGCTCTTCTGAAGTGGTTTCATTTCTGGACTTGTTTTGTTGCCACATTTATTTGCACTGGTGGCCAACTTAGACGCCCAGTGTTTGTAATATGCTGCTTTGTTGTTCCCTATATTTGCACTGGTGGCGAACTTTGAAGCCCAGTGGATGTAATGTGTGTAATCGCCGTACTAGCCTAGTGTTAGTTGCTTGCTTATTTATTTACTTATAGTCTTGTTTATTTGTTTGCTTGTAGTCACTGCAATTCTTTTTCCTCGGTTTGCTAGTGGTCGCAATAACCATGGGCCACATACGGGTCGTGGTAACAATGGGCCTCCTACGGGCCGTAGGATCCATGGGCCTCCTACGCGCCATAGGATCCATGGGCCTCCTACGCACCGTAGGATCCATGGGTCATACTGTTCGTGGGCCAAATCCGGACAGCAATATGGACTGTAAATGGGCCAAAATCGGAACCGTCCGTTTGTGGGCCCAGATCATAACGGGCCGTTAACAGGCCGGAAGACAGCACATGTTGAATTCTATCAACAAGCATGACGGGTCGTTAATGGGCCGGATTACATGACAGGATGAAAACGGCCCAACAGGTTGATGGGCCACAAACGGACCGGTTGTTACCACGGGCTGAATTTGGCCCATTAGCATAACAGGCCAGTAACGGACCGTAAGTAATGGAGGGCCGGAAATGCACCCAAGAATTTATGGGCCCTTAGAAGTCCGAAAGAAAACACGGGCTGGAAATGGCCCAACTGAATCATGGGCCGTTAATGGGCTCAAAGCAGTTTATTGTTCATGATGTGCCAGAATCACCATGGGCCGTCAATAGGCCCAGAGATACAAAAGGCCTCATATGGGCCGAAAGACGTCACGGGCCATAGATGGGCTGAAAGTGACAACGGGCTGGAATCATATGGGACGACCCACATGACGCTACAGGGCCAAATTTTGAAAGGCCAAAACGGGCCATGAGTACCCGGGCCGTAAATGGGCTGTCTGCGAACAGGCCGTTAACAGGCTTTCCATGGGCCGCCCGCTAACTTTTGACGAAGTCAAATGGGCCAGCCTTTTTAACCTAAATGGGCCACTATTGGGCCGTGCCACATGTCGACGTGTCATAGGCGTCTCTCATCCAATGAATGGATGACATCTGTCCCAACCCCGAGCTGACACGTGGTTCCGTGGGCGAATGAGAATTTTACACGTGGAAAATCGCCATTGGTCCGGGCTGATAACGGGTTATCGGATCCAAACCCGCACTCGATAGCTTAACGGCGACCCATTACGGTGGATGCCATGTGTCGGCTCAGGTAAGTTGGTCTTCGAAGAAGCGAAATTGTGTGTCTCTCTCCACCACCGAGGCCGAGTATGTAGCCGCCGCAAGTTGTTGTGCACAATTGCTATGGATGAGACAAACTTTAAAGGATTACGGTGTCACTTGTGACAAAGTGCCTCTTCTATGTGACAATGAAAGTGCAATCAAGATCTCCTACAACCCCGTGCAACATAGCAAGATGAGCATATTGAGATTCGTCATCACTTCATTCGAGATCACATCAAGCGTGGAGATATTTGATACGTCCCCAACGTATCTATAATTTACGAAGTATTCATGCCATGTTTATAACAATTTTATATAGTTTTGGTATGATTTGAATAGAACTAACCCGGACTGACGCTGTTTTCAGCACAACTACCGTGGTGTTGTTTTTTTGTGCAGAAATAAAAGTTCTTGGATTGACCCCAAAATTTTTGACAATTTTTTATGGAAGGAAAGAGACCCAGGAAGCTTCGAGGGAGTGCCAGAAGCCCCACAGAGACCCCACAAGGCAACAAGGCGGGCCCTGCACCTCTTTGCGTGATTCCAACGCCAAAAATTCCTATATATACAGAAACCCCCGAAAGTTAACCTGGATGAGTTTTTCCACCGCCGCAAGCCTGGAGCTCCGTTCCGGCTCCCTGCCGGAGGGGGAAAGTCATCACCGGAGGCCATCTTCATCATCCCGGCGGTCTCCATGACGAGGAGGGAGTAGTTCACCCTCAGGGTTGAGGGTATGTACCAGTAGCTATGTGTTTGATGTCTCTCTCTCGTGTTCTTGATTTGGCATGATCTTGATGTACCGCGAGCTTTGTTAATATAGTTGGATCATATGGTGTTTCTTCCCTCTCTATCTTCTTGTGATGAATTGAGTCTTTCCCTTTGAGGTTTCGTTATTGTCGGATTGAATATTTCGGATTTGAGAACACTTGATGTATGTCTTGCATGTGGATACCCGTGGTGACAATGGGGTATTCTATTGAGTCACTTGATGTATGTTTTGGTAATCAACTCGCGGATTCCCGTGACCTTGGGGTAATCTAGGCATATGAGTTGGTACACGTTTTCATCTTCTTTTCTCCGATAGAAACTTTGGGGTACTCTTTGAAGTTCTTTGTGTGGATTGAATATTATGAATCTGAAGTTGTTTGATGCATATCGAATAATCAACTCACGGATGCTTGTGGTGACATTGGAGTATCTAGGTGACATTAGAGTTGGTTGATGCATATCATATGGTGTTATTTTAGTACGAACTCTAGGGCTGTTTGTGACACTTATAGGGATGGCTCAATAGATTGATCGGAAAGGATAACTTTGAGGTGGTTTCATACCCTACAACAATTTCATCTTATGTTCTCCGCTAATAGGAACTTTGGAGTGATTCTTTATCGCACGTTGAGGGATTGTTATATGATTCAATTATGTTAGCATTGTTGAGAGATTGCACTAGTGAAAGTATGAACCCTAGGCCTTGTTTTCAAGCATTGCAATACCATTTGTGCTCCGTTTTATCACTTGCTACCTTGCTATTTTTATATTTTCAGATTACAAAAACCTACATCTACTATCCATACTACACTTGTATCACCATCTCTTCGCCGAACTAGTGCACCTATACAATTTACCATTGTATTGGGTGTGTTGGGGACACAAGAGATTTCTTGTATTTGATTGCATGGTTGTTTGAGAGAGACCATATTCATCCTACACCTCCCACGGATTGATAAACCTTAAGTCATCCACTTGAGGGAAATTTGTTGTTGTCCTACAAAACTCTGCACTTGGAGGCCCAACAACGTCTACAAGAATAAAAGTTGCGTAGTAGACATCAAGCTTTTTTCTGGCGCCGTTGCCAGGGAGGTGAGTGCTTGAAGGTATATCTTTAGATCTTGCAATTGAATCTTTTAGTTTCTTGTTTATTCACTAGTTTGGTTTTATAAAAGAAAACTAAGAAAAAATGGAATTGAGGTTGCCTCAAATGCTTCACCTTTATCATGTCTTTCTTGAAAATATGGATTCCGATAATTGTGCTCAGTCGTTAGAGGAAGAATTTAATAAAATGTTTAATGTGAGTCCTTTGAATGATGAGCATGATTGCAATGTTGTTAGTATGCTTTCTTTGAATATCCATGATGCTAATGATATGCAAAGCCATAAGCTTGGAGGTGCTATGTTTGATGAAGATGATCTCTTTAGTCCCCCTAGTTTTGATGAGCAAATTTATTATGATGATTGCATGCCTCCTATTTATGATGATTACAATGATGAAAGTGGGTTTGGAAGAGTGTCAAATTTATGTAATAATGATCCCACTATTTTGGAGGGTGTTGAATCTTATTGGAATAATTATGAAAGTGGATTTGGAGAGGTCATGACTTTATTTAATGATGACTCCACTATTTTGAAAGAGGTTTCAATTGACTATGATAAGAAAGTTGCTATCTATGATGATTATTGTGATGACATGTATGCTATAAAGAATAATGATAACTATGAAACATGTCAACATGATTTTAATTTTCAATTGGATTATGCCAATCAAGTATCTCATGAATGAGAAGAAAATTGCTTATGTGGAGAGTAGTAAAAATTCTATGCTTGTGGATCATGAAAGGAATGCTTTGTGTGATGGATATATTGTTTAATTTCTACATGATGCTACTTAAAATTATTTTTAGAGAGGAATATATGCTTCTACATATCTCAATAATATCAAGTTTCCTCTCTATGTGTTGAAAGTTTTGAAGTTATACTTGTTTCGCCTTCCTATGCTAGTTGATTCTTGCTCCCATAAATTGTTTGCTTACAAAATCCCTATGCATAGCAAGTGGGTTGGGCTTAAATGTGCTTGCCATGTGTTTCATGATGCTCCCATTGTGTTTCAATTCTTTACTTTTATGTGAGCATCATTGAAATCATCATGCCTAGCTAAAAGGCTTTAAAGAAAAGCGCTTGTTGGGAGGTAGCCCAATATTTATAACTACTGTTTTTGTGTGTCCACATGATTATGATACTGTAGTAATCATTTTTTATATGTTTTCTTTCAATAATGTGCCAAGTAAAGCCTTTGGAATAGTGTGGATACTTGTTGATTTGTTCTGTGTAAAAACAGAAACTTTTGCGTCCAGTGATGGAATTTCTATTATGTACTTGAGCATGAGAAAATTGTGAAATTTTTACACAGTATTGGGTTAGAAATTTTTTACGTTGTCCTAATTTTTCAGAATTTTTGGAGGTGCATAAGTATGCTTTTGAATTCGCTCACTACATGCTGTTCTGTTTTTGACAGATTCTGTTTTATTGCATAGTCTGCTTGTTTTAGTGTTTTCATAGCTTATATTGAGTAATATAAATTGTGGAAATGATAGAATACAGTAGGAATTGTGTGGGAATAATTATGAATCTTGTCTTAACAGTACCTAAGTGGATGATTTATTTTCATACTAACCTATCTCACGGAGTTCCGTTAAGTTTTATGTGATTGAAGTTTTCAAGTTTTGGGTGAGATAACGATATGAGGAGAATAAGGAGCGGCAAGAACCTAATCTTGGGTATGCCCAAGGCACCCCAAGGTAATATTTAAGGAAGACTCAAGCGTGTAAGCTTGGGGATTCCCCGGAAGGCATCCCCTCTTTCGTCTTCAACACTATCGGTAACCTCACTCGGAGCTATATTTTTATTCGTCACATAATATGAGTTTTGCTTGGAGTGTCATTTTCTTTTGTTGATATTTGCTTGCTGTTATCAATAATCATGTTTTGTATCATTTAGTTCAATAAAATGCCAATTATAGCCTTTATCATGCTCAGTTTGCAAGTTTATGTGTTGCTGTTTGAAAACAGAAAGTTTTCTGTTATGTCCTGAATTTATGTGAATTATAAGAACATGATAAAAATCTGAAATTTTTACATAGTAAGCATGAATTAGTTCTCTGTCACGTGGTAATTTTTCAGAATTTTTGGAGTTAGGGAAGTATGAGTTTTTATTCCTCCTTTACAGACTGTTCAGTTTTGGCAGATTGCTGTTATAGTTGCATTGTTTGCATATGTTTGCTTGTTTAATATTTCTATTTGTGGATAGGAGTATTAAATATGCAGAGGCATTTAGTATGCAATGTTTAATTATAATTTTAGTGATTTGCTACAGTAGAGAATGTTAAGGTTTTGAGTTGATTTATACTAACTCATCTCACGAGTTCTTGCTTAGTTTTGTGTGGATGAAGTTTTTAAGATTTAGGAGAATCCATGATATGAGAGGAATTAAGGAGACACAAGAGCTCAAGCTTGGGGATGCCCAAGGCTCCCCAAGATAATATTCCAAGAAGTCTCAAGCAACTAAGCTTGGGGATGCCCCGGTAGGCATCCCACCTTTCTTCATCAACAACTATCGGTTAGCCTAAGTTTTTATTTGTTCACATGATATGTGCTATTCTAGGAGTGTCATTTTTATTTTGTTTGCTGTTTTAATAAAATTATCAAATCTGAAATCTTTATTTGGAGAGAGTCTTCACATATCTACTTATTTACTCAACTACTCTTTGTTCTTCACTTATATCTTTTTGAGTAGTTTGTCATTCACTCTCGTGCTTCACTTATATTCTAAGGGTGAATTGTTGAATGAATTGAATGTCATAAATCTGAAATTATATATGCTTCGTATGCTTGTCCCATGGGGAGTAATGACTTCACATATAAGAGGTATAAGTGGTAAAATTTATTGAAAGTTAGCAAACACAGCATTGGTCACTTGAACAATTCATAAAAAAATATTGAAGGAAGAGAGATTTCACATATAAATATACTATCTTGGACATCTTCTATGAATGTGAGCCCCCATTAATTATTTTAAAACTTGATCAAGTAGTTGACGTTGGACAAGGAAGACAACGTAATGGGTTATGTTTGCCTACATTCAGATAGAAGTTATATTGTCATGGATCCTCTAACATGTGGTGCTTGCTTAGGATCTTTTGCTAGCCAAAACTTTGTACTAATTAGAAATACTACTTGTGCATCCAAAAACCCTTAAACCCAGTTTCTTGCCATGAGAGTCCACCATATCTACCTATGGGTTGAATACGATCCTTCAAGTAAGTTGTCATCGGTGCTAAAAGCAATAAAAATCGCTCCTAAATATGTATGATCTTTTATTGGAAGGGAAAATAAGCTTTGTACGAACATGTGATGGTGAAGAAATAAAAGCGACAGACTGATAAAGGTTGCTATCACAAGGGGCAATATAAAGTGACGTTCCTTTCCATTAAGAGCTTGCACATCCAAAAATAAAAAGCGCATGACAACCTCTACTTCCCTCTGCGAAGGGCCTATCTTTTACTTTTCTGTATTTAGTTTTATGCAAGAGTCAGTAATGTTCATCCCTATTCCACTCTATTTATTCTCTAGTGGGCAAGCATCATGTGGTGGGAATGATCCAGGCACATATATTCAATTGAATATAGGTGATCATGAGTTGTTATTGTTGACATTATCCCTGAGATAAATAAGTTGGGAGGCGAAACATTAAGCCCATATCTTCCTATGTGTTTGCCTGAAATGATTTGTTCTAAAAATATGCTTTTAGTGTCAGCAATCATGAAAGACTAAATGATAGTTGAGTATGTGGAATTTGCTAAAACAAAGCTCTTACATAGACCCTTCCTGAAAATAAGATGAATTGTAATTGTTTGATGACTGAGAACATAGTTTATTGGTTTTCAAGAAAGTTAATGGTCTATACTTTAAACATGTGAATAGCTTGATACTTGATCATGAGAAGTTTTATGAGATGAGCTACTATTTATGATATATATTGATACTAGAAAAAGTGTTTAAAATTATCATTCATCAAACTTATGCACTATGCTAGCATTCACACTTCATAAATTATTTCTTTTTTCATTTACGTACTCGAGGACGAGCATGAATTAATCTTGGGAATGCTGATACGTCTCCAAGTATCTATAATATATGAAGTATTCATGCCATGTTTATGACAATTTCATATGGTTTTGGTATGATTTGAATAGAACTAACCCGGACTGACATTGTTTTCAGCAGAACTACCGTGGTGTTGTTTTTTTGTGCAGAAATAAAAGTTCTTGGATTGACCCCAAAAATTTTGATGAATTTTTCTGGAAGGAAAGAGACCCAGGAAGCTTCGAGGGAGTACCAGAAGCCCCACAGAGACCCCACAAGGCAACAGGGCGCGCCCCAGGAGGGGCGCCCTGATGCCTTGTGGGCCCCCTGTGGCACCTCTTTGCGTGATTCCAATGCCAAAAATTCCTATATATACAGAAACCCCCGAAAGTTAACCTAGATGAGTTTTTTCGCCGCCGCAAGCCTCTGTTCCGAAGCTATCCCATCTGGACCTTCGTTCCGGCACCCTGCCGGAGGGGGAAAGTCATCACCGGAGGCCATCTTCATCATCCTGGCGGTCTCCATGACGAGGAGGGAGTAGTTCACCCTCGGGGCTGAGGGTATGCACCAGTAGCTATGTGTTTGATCTCTCTCTCTCTCGTGTTCTTGATTTGGCACGATCTTGATGTACCGCGAGCTTTGTTAATATAGTTGGATCATATGGTGTTTCTTCCCTCTCTATCTTCATGTGATGAATTGAGTCTTTCCCTTTGAGGTTTCGTTATTGTCGAATTGAATATTTTTGGATTTGAGAACACTTGATGTATTTCTTGCATGTGGATACCCATGGTGACAATGGGGTATTCTATTGAGTCACTTGATGTATGATTTGGTAATCAACTTGCGGATTCCCGTGACCTTGGGGTAATCTAGGCATATGGGTTGGTACACGTTTTCATCTTCTTTTCTTCGATAGAAACTTTGGGGTACTCTTTGAAGTTCTTTATGTGGATTGAATATTATGAATCAGAAGTTGTTTGATGCATATCGAATAATTAACTCATGGATACTTGTGGTGACATTGGAGTATCTAGGTGACATTAGAGTTGGTTGATGCGCATCATATGGTGTTATTTTAGTACGAACTCTGGGGCTGTTTGTGACACTTATAGGGATGGCTCAATAGATTGATCGGAAAGGATAACTTTGAGGTGGTTTCGTACCCTACAACAATTTCATCTTATGTTCTCCACTAATAGGAACTTTGGAGTGATTCTTTATCGCACGTTGAGGGATTGTTATATGATTCAATTATGTTAGCATTGTTGAAAGATTGCACTAGTGAAAGTATGAACCCTAGGCCTTGTTTTCAAGCATTGCAATACCGTTTGTGCTCCGTTTTATCACTTGCTACCTTGCTATTTTTATATTTTCAGATTACAAAAACCTATATCTACTATCCATACTACACTTGTATCACCATCTCTTCGCCGAACTAGTGCACCTATACAATTTACCATTGTATTGGGTGTGTTGGGGACACAAGAGATTTCTTGTATTTGATTGCAGGGTTGTTTGAGAGATACCATCTTCATCCTACGCCTCCCACGGATTGATAAACCTTAGGTCATCCACTTGAGGGAAATTTGCTGCTGTCCTACAAAACTCTGCACTTGGAGGCCCAACAACGTCTACAAGAATAAAAGTTGCGTAGTAGACATCAATATTGACCTTATTTATGTAGGTACTCAAGAGCAACTTGCGGACATATTCACGAAGCCATTGGATGAAGCAAGATTTCGTGAGTTAAGGCATGAGCTAAATATCATTGATTCGAGCAATGTGGCTTGAGACTAGGCACACCCCACCCCATTCATCATTATATCTTGCTCTAGATGTAGGCATGGAATTAGGGGGAATGTTGTTCTCTCAATGAACTCTCCCTCCCATGCATAAATAAACCCAATCTTTCACATTAGCCATTTTTATGGTACTTGTGCTTTAAAGATGAGTTTTGGTCATGGGCCCAAGGTTAAAATCTTTGCGGTGCCATACCAATTGACTCAAACATAGGTGGATTCGGCCACTGCCCCTCTTCTCTTGGAAGAGATTTGGTTCCCTTTGGATTTGATTGGTTTTATCTAGGCTTTAGGTCTTTTGTGTTTTGGATCACTCCAAGTGTGCTATAGTTTTTGGTTGTATTTTGACCTTGGAGTGTCCCTTCCCGTTTGCGGTGTTTCGTGTCTCCAACCCAAGCATATCTCATCTACAACCCTCTCTTCTTGCATAAGCCACCACTTTAAACCTTTGACCTTGGCAGCTCTTGCTGCCTGCGAACGGTACTACCGCTAGCTCTGGAACGGTACTACCGCTCTACGGGGTACAACCGCCCGAGCCCGCGGTACTACCGCTTGAGCGGTACTACCCGGCCTTCTGCCGTGCTGAAGTACCGACGCAGTACTACCACTCCGCGGAGCTGTACTACCGCTTAGGAGCGCGTGGAGGGGGTTAAGGATCAGGCAGGGGGAGTTCCAACTCCCCCATACCCATTCGTCTCTCTCCCTCGCGAACTCCTCTCTCAGACGACCGAGAACTGCCCAGAGACCGTCTTCGGCACTCCAGATCCTTGTCGTCTTCCGCGATTCTGTACGGTGGGATCGATCCCACCAGCTCCTCTCGCCATGGAACCCGGTATTTCCCCCGTTCATCTCTCCTACGGTTCTATTTTTTGAATCTTGGTTTCTTAGGGCAATGCCTAGTGGTTCTTTGATTTTTGGCTAAATCGGGGAATGAGTAGGGCATGGAATGACTGCTAGATATGAGGATAGGAATTCCTTGCAGCATTTTTGAAATTCGGGGTCTCCGGTACTACCGGATCCATGCCGCGGTTGTGCTCCTATAGTGCAAGCGGTACTACCGCCGGAACCAACATGGTACTACCGCTCCTGTTCCGTGGTACTACCGCTTGACCTCCAGGCAGTACTACCACCGCTGGTCCGGTACTATCGCTTGAGACACCAGTTTTATGAAATTTTCAATGAACTTCATATCTCTCATTTTTGTCTCTTTTGGCTTATGCAATGCATTTACACCTGCTTTCCCCCTCGTGCTTGTGTTTGGTTCAGGTGGTAGTGGCTTCGGTCCGCATCAGGCACGTCGCCAGAATCCAGAGCGCCACACGTCCAAGCGTGGGCGTACCAATGAGGTTGCAGAGGGTTCCAGTGCTCATGCCGGTCAGAGGCAGCACGCCAAGTCCATTGCCAAGAAACAGAAAGAGAAGAACAAGCCACTGAACGAGATGAATAGCAAGGAGTTCATTGTATTCCTTTAGCGCAACCCCTATCGCCGTCCTCAGGACCCTTCTCTCATCAACCGTCTCTTCTGGACCAGAGAGCAGACCATCATCTTCATGGACATTCTCAAGGCAAAGAAGAATCTGTTTGTGGACGTCAGGTCCATTATCTTGCTCACATGGAGAAGGACCCCGCTTACTTTGGATAGGCTCTTGAACTTTGTGCTTAGTTTGATATCACCAGGATTATCACTTTCAACAAGGACTTTGACCCAGAGCTTGTGGCCCAATTCTATGCCACGGTACACTTCGGTACATATGATGATCGGACTCTCACCTGGATGACTCATGGGAGGAGGATGGAAGCCAAGTGGAAGCCATTCATGAATAGTCTGGGATATGGTGATGAAGGGCTTGAGAACCCTCTTGGTCTCCGCCCTCACAAGGAGGTTGCTGCCACCCACAAGTCTAAGTTGGTTCGTTACCAGAGAACGAGAAAGACTACCAGGGGTGAGGTCACCGAGCTGATACCATTTCTGGACATCATGCACCGTATTTTCAGGAACACTCTTTTCCCTCGCATTGGGAACCTGGATCAGGTACATTCCTATTTGGTGGACATGCTTCTTATGTGCATGAAGGAGAGGGGCAAGACTTATGTTCTGGATGTTTCTCATGTTATGTGGTCTGAGCTCTTTTCTGCTGTGATTGACCGGAAGGTGCCCATCTACAAGCCCTATCTCTTCAAGCTGATTGAGGACACTTGGGCCGCTCAGTTCCTAGGGGAGCGTCTTGAGACTGGCGATCTTGTATCGCATGAGATGATTAAGCTGAGACAGAAGGAGAACTGGGGGGGTTGCACCAGCTGTACCTGAGATTGAGATCCCTCCCACCGATTCTGATGACGAGGCTGAGCCTGACTATGACTATGTTCCACCCTCTGAGCAGCCATCTTGGGCTACGAAGCTCAAGAAGAAGGTGAAGAAGCTCTTTTGCCTCCAGACCGATGTGCAGCACATGATGTACCAGGCTCATGTGGCGGAGAAGATTGCTCGTTAGCGTCAGCTTCAGATGATGAGGCAAATGAACATGTCAATGAACAGTGGATCTGAGAAGAAGATCGAGCCGGAGGAGGAGTGGATCTCCAAGAACAACAGGTGGACCGATTCCGATGATTCCACTGGTGCCACGTATGTTCGCCGTGCTACGTCTGCTCGTCGTGCTGCTGCCAGAAATGATGATGAGGAGATTGTTGAGGAGGACAACGAAGAGGAGCGTGATGCAGATGATCACGAGGAGGAGTCCATGGACGGGGGCTCGGAGTAGTTCTACCACCTCGGGTCATTAGTCACTCTTTGCCCTTTTGGTGTCTCGATGCCAAAGGGGGAGAGAGGTTAGGACCGGGGATTTTCTTTCTTAGGGTGTTGCCGAGTAACAAGCTTGTTTTTATTTGCTTGGATTTCTCGCTTGTGAACTCTTTATCTTATTTGCTTTGGTTTGGTTTGTGAGACTTGTAACCATGTGTGTATGGTGTGAGACGTACATTATCCCTTGCCATCTTAATTATGTCGTATTATCGTAGTATGTGATGCTATGCTCTATTGTGCCCTTTATCCTCTTGCTCACATGCTATTACTTGCTTCTATGCTTAGTGGTCATATTATGTTTATTGCAAGTATTGCCTTATCTATAAAATATTGGGGGAGTGTTGATCCTAGTGTGTGCACTTTGCATTCCAAAAGCATACTCAAATAGTGCACACATCTAGGGGGAGCCTGTCTATATTTTGTAGATGTTGGGTTTGCATAGTATTCATTGATATCATTTGTGCAAATCCCGTGTTGTCATCAATCCACCAAAAAGGGGAAGACTGTTAGGGCATATTTCTCCCTTAGTGGTTTTGGTGATTGATGACAGTGCGTTTTGCGGACTAACCGTGTGCATTGAGTATTTCAGAGATTATTAGATGGGACGAGACGGTTTATTTCCCCTCGGTGATAAAGAGTGAAGACGGTTGTTTTCGATGATTTCATTTTGGTGGTTTTGAGTCGTAGGAAAACGGTACTATTAAGAGGGGGTCCGCATTGGAAAGGTTAGGGTGGAATCAACACGTACACGTTCGCTTTTGCACCCTCTTTCCTTCCCGGCAACTTGGAGTACCCACTGTTCTCTGCTTGGGCTAACTTGAAGCACCCAAGCGGTAGTACCGCGCTGGGGAGCGGTAGTACCGCTCCAGCGGTACTGCCGCATTCCAGTACTGCGGTCACTACCGCTTGTTTTGGGCGTACTGTGATACAGCGGTAGTTGCGAGCGGTAGTACCGCTCGCGCAGTACTATGGTTCGCGCTGCTACCTCACTACCGCACCCCTCACTGTATCCTGGAGGGTTCGGCGGTGGTACCGCGCGGCTTCGGAGTTTACCACCGCTGGCACTACCGCTTAATTTCTTGCTTCTGTAACCCAGGTCCACGCCCGCGGTAGTACCGCTCTGTGCGGTACTGCCACCCTACCTGCCCACACTACCGCGGTTCCACTATGATGTGCTATACTAAGGGGTAGTACCGCTGGTAGGAACGGTAGTACCGCTCTGGCAGCACTACCGCATCCGTGACTCTGTCACTTGCATATTACTACTGGTACTTCCACCCATAGCGGTAGTACCGCTTGTGTGTGATTTGTGGACAGAAAATGGTTGGATTCCCCCCCCCACTATATATAGGGGGTCTTCTTCCCCAAGAAGACCAACCTCTTATCCCCCCAAGCCCCATTGTTGCCCTAAAGCTCGTTTTCGCCCGATTACTCTCCCTAGAGAACAAAACTTGTTGTTGCCCTAGGGTTTGGAGGAGAAGGCCTCGATCTACACTTCCACCAAGAAAAATTTGATTCCCCCCACTAATCCCTTGCGGATCTTGTTACTCTTGGGTGTTTGGGCACCCTAGACGGAAGAGGTCACCTCGGAGCCACAATCCATTGTGGTGAAGCTTCGTGGTGGTGTTGGGAGCCTCCAATTCAGTTGTGGAGAGAGCCCCAACCTTGTTTGTAAAGGTT
Organism: Elymus sibiricus; assembly: GCA_039707655.1. Taxonomy (NCBI): domain Eukaryota; kingdom Viridiplantae; phylum Streptophyta; class Magnoliopsida; order Poales; family Poaceae; genus Elymus; species Elymus sibiricus. Next base: position 258,767,794 of record CM077668.1, on the reverse strand, counting down.
TGGTTGCCGCCTTCAAGGGCACCACTAGTGGAAGCACGGCATCTTGCATTGTGCGAGGGCGTGAGGAGAATACGGTGGCCCTAGTGGCTTCTTGGGGAGCATTGTGCCCATTGTTCAGGAAATCGGTAACTGGTAGCTGCTCGGTCTGCTTGGGAGTAGCGATTAATCGATGAAGCGGCCTATTAACTAGATTAATCGGTCGACCATTAATTGGTACATTAAATAGGAACTTGCCAACATATTTTTTTACGTATTATACCATACTTTCATGCTCTCAGCTATGTAATATACCAAAATATGCTACTGTTTGGTCGAACCCTAACTATTGAGGAGCGAGAGTGCGATGGGAGGGGTTACGGGCCAAAATTTTGGGCTTTGTTTGCCCACAAGTTAATGGGCCAGCAGCGATTAATTGGCCTAACAACCGATTAATAGGTCTGACAGACCAATTAATCGGCCTGACAAGTTAACACGATGAATAGGTGTTATTCGATTCGGCCACCCTACGAGTAGCGATTAACTGGCCCGTTAACTGATTAATCGTATGAATTATTGAACAGTGATTGCGCCTCCACACCGCTCCAACGGAGACGTACTTCCCCCTAAAGGGAAGGAACTTCGGTAACACATCCTCGTCTTCACGGGCTCCACTTGTGGTTACTTCTTACCTTTACTTTGTGCAAGCTTTCATTGTTTTTGTATCTTGTGCTTGCTAGTGTGCTTGTTGTAGAGCTTGTAATATAGGTTGTCCACCTAGTTGCATATCTAGATAACCTATTTTATTGTCAAGTCTAATTTGTTAAAAGGAACTAAAAATTAGTAGTTGCCTATTCACCCCCCCCCTCTAGTCAACCATATCAATCCTTTCAGCTACTATCTGGTTGACGCCACCTATCCTCCGTGCGCTACCTTTGTCAAGACTATCTCTAACCCAATTGGCCAGAAAAAGTCTCACTTTGCCCAAAAACAATAAGCAACTAGAAAGGATGCTGAGAGGACATTTGGAGTTCTGCAAGCACGTTTTGCAGTTGTTCGTGGACTTGCTAAACAATGGGATCCGGAGACCTTGTGTGAGGTGATGACATATTGTGTGATCATGCACAATATGATCATGGAGGATGAGGGTGAGGATGCTACCGTATGTCTTGAATTTGAGAACATGAGTGATCATGTCGAACATCCAGACCAAAATCCGGGCACATTTGATGAGTTTGTTCAAATGCATCAACAAATTCGGCATTGAGCAACTCATGAGCCACTAAAAGAAGATCTGATTGAGCATCTGTGGACGGTTAAAGGGGACAACATTGTTGGACTATAATATTTAAATTAGAACTAGCGCTGCATTTGAACATTTAATCATTTTTAGCTAAACTGGAACTAGATATACGGCTATTTTGAGCATATGGATGTATGCAGACTTTAAAAAAATTGAGACCGAATGTATGTGGCTCGCCTTCTCTTTGCTCTGGATAGGAGCGCTAATGGACACGGGGAGGGAGCAGGCGAAGCGTGTCGTTCGTAATGGAAAGAAAGACACCACTACTTCGCCTCTTTGTTGGACCGCCGGCGCGAACACGGTGGTCTCTGACCAGGACCAGGAAGCAATTTGAATTTGGATCTTGACATGTCGGTTGTTTTTAACCGTAGGCATCTCGCCAGGAAGTTGGTGAGCTCATCATGAATTAGGTCGGGGTGGCTGGTGGTTTCGGGATCCCATAGAAAATGCGTCTTTTATGCCTCGGGTATTAGCCACGGCTCTATTCATTCAGTAATGGCTAGGTTTGGATGGCCGGCTCCTTCATCAATGTCCGTGGATTGGTCCCCCGATCCGCGAACGGATGCGGTATCCGTTTTGCGGACCAGCGTTGGAGATGCCTTGAGTTCGTAATGTCAATGGCGACGGCGGATATGGAGGATTATCCGAGAACAAACCAAGGTATAGTATGAACGGTCTAAATTTGACATATAGTATCATCTAAAAGGATTTCAAGCCCTAAAAAAATCTAAAATGATTTCTCTTCTATATTCTACATTCTCTAGCAAAATAGTCCATGTCACATTCTCTATATTCTCTCTCTTGTGTTTTATAATGTCTAATAACTACTGATCCAATTATAATTTCAACGGCTATAATCCCAAGGATTATTGTTTTGAATGTCTACTTTTCTAACGGCTATATTTTCAATGGCTATAATTTCAAATCTATGGGTTTGTTCGAGACCCCTCTGACTCTTTTTTTTAACACCGGCTTTATTCATTTGAAATAACAATTGCATCATTATGAGGGTGGGTACAATCTCATTCAAAGGCTCCTCAAACCAATCGAAAGTCGAAAAAAATCTAGTCAACCTAACAAGCTTATGAGCAACTTTATTTGCTTCTCTACTACAATGTTCAAACCTAGAGATAGAAAAACCACAAGCAAAATAATAACAGTCGTAAAAAACTATTGCCGCCGCTCCCGCAGATCGTCCTTCATTCTTCATCAAACCCAATAAGGCAGTAGGAAAGGATGCTCTCTCGCGCTGTCCACGTCAACAGATGCACTGTTCGCTCGCTCATTTTTTTATTGGCTTTTGGTCGTTGAGTGTTGTTGGTCCATGTTGGATAGGGTAAACTCTCCTCTACATATTTTGCCGGCGAGCCCGTGGATTCGCCTCCCCTCCGCCCGCCGCTCCGGCGGTTGGTGGCGGGGAGGAGTATCCCGGTGCCTCTGCTTCGGTTAGTAGTTTAGTTTAGTTTTTTTTTAGTCCTCGCAGGTGCGACGCTCGGGTGGATGGCGGAGCTTCTTCTTCGAGTTTGTCTTCCGGGCTCTGATCCTCCTCGAGTTCGTCCATCTAGACATAGTCGACGGAGCTCTGGCGTATATTCATGCCATCTCCTTGGGCCGTGAGGTTTGGGTTCCTCGTCGTGTGGCGAGATTTGGTGCCAGATGTTTCAGATCTATTGAAGTGTTCAACGGCGACAACTGCGGCTCCAGGGTGTTGGTCCTTAGGGGCATGTGCATGAAGACTTCTCGGCTTTCATCGACAAGGTCAAGCCGACTGTGGTAGGGGAGCGGCGACAGTGGCACGTCGGTGGCTCGTTCTGACGACAGTACTGGTCATTCGGTGGTCTTTGAATCTCAATGTAATTTTTATTATGTTTGAGGTGCTTTGTACTTCCGGTGAACTTTGATAATAGATTTGAATCATTTTCAAAAAAAAAGAAACGAGCGAGGGAGAAGGAATTTCCAGGAAGCTTCGTAGTTGCCTCGCCCCACACAAAACCGGTCGTTTTCCTCCTCACACATGTCTCCTCCTTCTCTCTCCCTCACAGAGGCAACCACTCGAGGAGAGATGCGGCCACAGGAGGAGCATCGGTGGTCGACGGACTCATGGAGAGCAGTAGCGACCGGCAATGGAGAAGCACCAGCGGGCCGGCAGCGGTGGACCAGATCGGCGCGTCACTGGAGCGGACGGTGTGGCCCTCGCGGGCAGATCAAAGCGGAGCCGGCGGGCCGTGTCGGAACCGGCGTGACACAATGGCGGGCAGAGAGGGCGAGGCTGAGTCGCGGACAGCGGTGGGGTGTGATCTGGAGAGCCGGTGGGCTGTAGTGCGCGATCTTGGCGGGCGCGACCTGCGTGAGTAGCGCGGCTGACGAGGTACTAGTTGCAGTCGTGGCCGGCATCATAGGGGCCCAGGTGGCCGATGCCTCTCCATGGAGGCAGTGGTCTCATGGATGGTGTCACGACATGGCTCGATGACGGCGGCGCGGTTTGGTTCGGTGGTCGTGCGAGGGCGTCGGGAAAGGAGGTGGACATGGGGAAGGCGGCACGCTTGGTGCCGCTTGACCACGTCATCCCCGCCGATGCAAATGAGCTCGGCCTCGGCGGCAGTGGCTCCTAGCCGTAGCCATCGACCACCTCGAGCGGGAGCCTGCAACGGCGGCCGGCCTGTGAGGTATGTTGTTGATACCAGCTCTTCATTCTCAACATTCGGCTGCGTTTGTTGCTCATATTGTCTCCAAATACCGGTGTGAAAAGGCTTTTTTTTTCTATATCTGCTCGTTATGGTTCTCCAAATACAATACAATACAATACATTGAATGATATTGTAGTTTTTGTGGGCTTGTTCTTTATAAAAAATAATTGTACACATAGCACTGTAGTTTGAAGCAGGTCTACGAAGGCATGGCTTCCAAGTTCCATGTACATGTATTGTTCTCTTTCCTTTCCATATCCATGGTTTTCATACTGATTTGTGTTTTCCCCTTTCTATTTCAAGTTTTGGCTCATGTAGCTGTGTATTTGCTGCGGGTTATTGTTGTTACCTCGCCAAAGTCACTCGCAAGTACGTACCGCTACCAAAGATAATGCGTTTTCTCATCAATTTTGCAGCCTGCATTAGTAAGTTCAAAGTTTATATCCTCGAATAAATTTCTTCATGAGTAGGTGGTGGCTCTTGGTACATCTACTTTGTAGTTATGAGTTATAACCTTCAGTTGTCTCTCTATTTTAGATTGTGGAGTAATCACGTGATCTATCAAAAATTATTGGTTTGGCAAGTTGGAGGCGTTGAGAGCAAAGAATAAAATGTTCACCTTGTCAGATCTGTGAGGATTAACTGAGTGAGAGGGGACAGGAGCAGTGCGTGGCAGATCTGTTGATGATCTCATATGTTCTCCCATTAAACACGATGTACATATATACATCGGAAATCCAATCTGGCTAATAGGTGTATATGCACCGATTGTCTAAATACACATTTTAAAAAGTTAAAAAAAAATTAGAAAAAATGCCGCGTGTACATCCGGACATTATATATACATAGTTTTCCTTTCTTCAAATGTTAAATGATTCTTAAATTAGCTGCTAGGTTAGCTACGAATGAGCTTTTTAGTTGGTCATGATAGATATGCTGGTTGGCATCACTACAAAAATAAGGCAAGCTAAAATGCTACAAGAAATGACCCTTTAAACTTTGCCCATTGTTCTTTGTATAAGCTTTCGTGAAACTTGACGGTATCGGTTTTTCTTATATCATTCCTTCAATTGTTTGCCCTAATAAATGTTTATTACCGATGTACTTCTCTATTTCTATAATGCACTTTTTGATTATCTCAGAGCAATTGATGACCAAATTAGTATCTAGGATAATCATATAGTAGCTATTATGCTGGTCCATGAAAGGTTAAGTTTCCATTCTTTAGCCCTTCAGGCGTAGGGATGTAAATGACAAATAAACGGCGTTCGCAAGTCCCGTTTAGTTAGCTTTAGTTAGCTCCATAGTTCATTTTTCCAAAAAAATAAATAAATTATTGATTTGTTACATCATAAGTGGGTTAAACGGGACCCGGTTTACATCCCTAGGCGTGGACAGTATAATAATCAGTATTATGCTGATCCATGAAAGGTTAAATTTCAATCCTCCTGTTCCTCCTAGGGCATCTTCAAGGATGACCCACAAACCGCCGGCATCCGTCCGGACCGCGCTGTCCGGACCGAGGAAGCCATCCAACACGGGCCTGTATCGGTCCGCGGGGCGGTCCGGGCGCGTTTTCTCCAGCAAAACGGAGACAAACATGGGGGAGGTTTGCGGGAGTCCGGACACCAGACACGTAGGACTCCGACACCCCCGGCCCACCCAAAACCCTTCCCGGACCCCGTGCCTCCATCCTTCGCATTTTCTCTCCTTTCTTCTTTCTCTCTTGTCTTCGCCGTCGCTCCACCCCCCCGGCCGCCACGCCACACCCCTGTCGGAACTCTACCTCTCCGTCACCTCCAGCGTTCCAGCCGGGCTCCACCCCGCTTCTCCTCCGTCGTCGTTCAACCCCTGTCCTCCGACCGCCCCGCCAGGTACCTTTGAACTAGTGCTATACTCACCATGCCCGGCAACTGTTCAATGAATTGCCGGAGCTAAAAACAGTTTTCTCTTATTCTTTCTAGCAATGGATTCCGATTTGGAGTACATATACGAGAACTATGTTGAGTCGTCCGACGGCTCGTCCGACGAGGAGGAGTACTCGGATGAGACGGCGATGATGCAGGCGGTCCTTGAAGACGCGGAGCGTGCGGAGGAGCATGTTCTCAATTTCAAGGGGTCGATCAAGGGTCATCGAGTGCTCAACCGCCACAGGGCACGCGGCCATTTGACACTGATGGCCAACTACTTTGCCCCGGATGCACTCTTCGCTGACCATTTTCGCCGGCATTTTCGGATGCACAAGACTGTCTTCGATCGTTTGTACCATGGCGTCCGATCCTATGATGACAACTTCGTCTTGAAGAAGGACGCCGTGGGAATGATTGGCTTCTCTGGTTACTAGAAGTGCACGGCTGCACTCCAGATGCTAGCATATGGCATGACCGCTGATTCGTGGAACGAGTACCTACGGATGTCTGAGAGCATGTGCGGAGATGCCATGGTCAGGTTTGCAACTGCCGTGGTAGAGGTGTTCGGACTTCAGTACCTGAGAGAACCAACTGTGGCAGACACCGAGAGGCTCTTGGCAATCTCAGAAGCAAGAGGGTGGCCAGGTTTGCTTGGATCTCTTGACTGCATGCATTGGAAATGGAAGAACTGCTCGAAGCCTTTACAAGGGCAATATCAGGGTCATGTTAAGAAGCCCACCATCATTCTTGAAGCAGTTGCATCACAGGATCTTTGGATTTGGCATGCCCGGGTCTCACAATGACATCAATGTGCTGCAGCGATCACCGTTGTTTGCGAGGCTGACTGAAGGAAAAGCTCATCCTTGCCACTATACTGTCAATGGACATGAGTACAACATGGGCTACTATCTGGTTGACGGTATCTATCCTCCGTGGGCTATCTTTGTCAGCACCATCTCTAACCCAGTTGGCCAGAAAAAGGCTCACTTTGCCCGAAGATAAGAAGCAGCTAGAAAGGATGTCGAGAGGGCATTTGGAGTTCCGCGGGCCTGTTTTGTAGTTGTCCGTGGACCTGCTAAACAATGGGATCTGGAGACCTTGTGGAAGGTGATGACATGTTGTGTGATCATGCATAACATGATCGTCGAGGATGAGGGTGGCGATGCTGCCGCAGCTCTAGAATTTGACAACATGAGTGATCCTATCCAACTTCCAGACCAGAATCACATTTGAAGAGTTTATTCAAATGCATCAATAAATTCGGCATCGACCAACTCACGAGCAGCTGAAGGAGAATCTGATTGAGCATCAGTGGACGGTTAAAGGGGAGAACAATGTTGGGATGTAATATTTGAACTTTTTAAAATTTGAACCAGTGTTGCATGCGGCTATTTGAACGTCTACAATGTATGTATGCGGCTATTTGAGCGTCTGCAATCTATGTATGCGTTTATTTGATCGTACGGACTTAAAAAAAGAAGAAGAGGAAGGTCGGATGTATGCGGCTAGCGTTGGATGGCGTCCTCCCGCATCCGTGTCCACGGACGGATGCGAGAGAAAATTTGCGGGTTGCTGTTGGAGATGCCCTTACGTCGCGCCATGTCGATGCCGCATGACAAAATTCAGTCTCGTGATAGCGCCACGAACGCAGCCGTTCAGGCCTTGTACAATGCAAGGTGCTTAGGGGAGGTGCTTATAGAAATAAACTCGGCTTTTCTTGAGCACTGGTGCTTATTTGTATAGGGTAGACGTTTACTTAGGCGTCTCTCCTGTAGAAATAGACACCGGTGCTTCAGAAAAATCCGGTTTATTTTTCTAGACACCTCCCTAAGCACCTAGTATTGTACAAGGCCTCATTCAGCCCTGAGGAGAAAAAACATTAGCCTTATCTGCCAAGCATCCATGTGACCTTGGCGTGGAGCGGAAGCATCTGCATCGATCTTGAGTGAAGGTTGCAAAAGGCGCGGATCAAGTTGCATACATGTCTGCATCATTCTTCTCCCTGGCGAGCTCGCATGGTGATGTCCATGATGACTTCCAACGCAGCAGAATGGAAACTCCAACATGAAACCGAGCAGCTCAAAATAGACAGCGGAGAAGTCGTAACTGGGTAGGTAAAAGCAGCCAAAAGACAATGGTTTTTAAGCACACTGAAGTGCCATATACTCTCCGCACATCAGACCTACGGTCTTCTCGAACGTCCGGAGGCGGGAGGCCCAACTTTATTAAAAACCCTCCTACAGTCTTGCAAATGCAGCCTGGCATGTGATGGCGGACAGCTCCATTAGGCATGTTCAGCAGTTCAGGCCAGCTGATCTGCGAAGTGGGGAGACCGATATCTCAATGTAACCACCGAATTTTTGTAGGAAAGAATATTTGAGTGTGTGTTATATGTAATGTAATGCATGGCTGGTGGTCCATATATTCTACCGGTCTGCGGTGACAAGATCTTATCTATCTGGTGGACATAGACGTTGTGGCAAACAGCACTCTACCTGCTGCTCGTAACCAAAGTCAATATTTGAGACGTTCCTCCTTTCAAAAAAAAAAAAAAAACTGAATTATCATCTGTGATTTGCCCTTTTGGTCATTTAATTCTAAACTATAACTTTGGGAACCTTTAAAAATGAACACTAAATCACTTTATGTCTTCTCTTTTTTCAGCTTCTTGCAGCCCTACTTAAAGTACTCACTCTGTAACTTAATACAAGACATTTTTTCTGAAACATTGCCAACCTTCATATGTGGTTCTAATTAAAATCAGAGTAATTTTTTTTCTAAAGTAAAATAAAATTGATCGTTGTACTGGTATACTAGCAAAAATATATATAACGCGTGTGCATTAGCTGGTCGATCGATTACGTCTTGCAGATGCCGTGGGGAATAATGTATTGACGAAGCAATACAAGTTGCGCCCGCGTGCGCTGTGCCTACACGATCATGAACAAACCGGCCAGCTCGCCGGATCCTCCTCGGGTCAGCTCCCAGACAAGCCAAGATCACCATCAATCTGTACGGAGAAATGGTAAGGCCGGAGCTGGACAAAGCAAACCCGTCGGTGAACCAACGAGCAATGTTCGTGGAGCAACATACTTGATGTGTCTGACAGCTACGGAGTGGCTAGCGTCTCCGTCCGTCGGATATATCCTATACTATCGTGCCAAACACGACACGCTTCGGAAACTCGTTGGCCTGCCCTAACCAGGCTGGAAAATACTCCAAAAAACATCTTATATTAAGTTACAGAGATAGTAAGTCATTTAAAGTTAAGAGCGGAAAAATAATCGCTTAAAGCGAAAGTGCTCTTTTGATCCCGACCAACACATGCTTATTCATGAGCAACAAAATTTAAAAAGTAGTAAAAAGATTCAAAAAAAAAAGTCATTTTTATATAAATATTGATGAATGTTTCAACTGCGTGCAATTTTGTGTGAGGAAATGACATTTTGTGTAGGCATGGGCAAAAGAAAAATACTTAGTTCAAACAAATACAAATATTCGGAGTGCATAATTCAAAAGTAAAATTCAGTGATTTCGAGTGTGGATCCACATATACTCCGGAAGATCATTGAATTGTTGCACGTGCACTTGTTGCTCTCGAAGTTGTCGATGCAACTCTACAAAATTTACAATATCTCTGCATCTTGTTCCGGGAGGTGGATATGTGCTCCGAACTTCTCAAATCATACGTGAGGGCTGCCACTTCGCCCTCATCCTCCACAATCATCACAATCATACTGTGCAAAATCACACAACATGTCACATCCTGTCTGTCTCCGGATCCCACATCATTGTGGCTCCACGAACAATATCCAAGCGAGTTTGGAGCACTCCAAAAGCCCTCTCCACATCCTTCCTAGCACCGTCTTGCATTTGTGCAAAGAGACATCATTTGTTACATTGGTGATTGAGGATAGTCTTCACAGACGCTGCCCACTGAGAATAGATACCATCAGCAAGGTTGTACCCCATATTGTAGTTGTGCCGTTAAGCATCCCCATCACAAATTATTGAAAGCTGGAGCACATTGATATCATTGTGCAAACCTAACATGCCAAAAAATCATGTCAATTCCACTATTCATTTGATGTCACTACTTCAACTATGATGGTGGCCTCTTTGTGAGACTTCGGTACTGCCCGCGCAAACCTGTCGGGCAATTTTTCCATTGCAGTTCATGCAACCAACTGAATCGGGCATACATGAGAAATCTCTTGATGCTCCAATTGTCAATAACTTTTATGTGTCCACGAAAGTTGGTTCCCTCAGGTACTCCGGTCCAAACACATGCACCACAGTATGGGCAAAAATCACCATGGTCTGAAGGTATGTGCTCCCCCCCATCCAGACAATCGCATCAACGACATCTACGGCTTTACCATATGCAAGCATCCTCACAACAACCGTGTATTTTCTGCATATGAGAGAACAATCGTTCTCCACAACAATCCTTACACAGTTTAAAGTATGGTCATATGCCTCCACAACATTCACTATGTGCAAGGACGAAGGTTTGTTCATCCGCAAGTGACACCGAAAAAAACCCTCGCGGTATGATGGGTTGGGTCTGAAGTAGTCCTTATAGAGACTACGTACGCCAGGGAACCTATCCCGGGGAACAACTCTCCTGCCCTTTATCGAACCCTTGAAGTTCAAAACATGCTTGAATTCTCCGTTTCTTCTTGTATGTTCGTCATCAACATCATGTCATCATCTTCGTCGTCTGAATCCGGCGAATCGACAACTACTTGCATGAATTCATCAAGCTCCTTGTTTTTAAATTCATCATCTGACAAATCCATCGTTTGCCTATAAATGGGCAAAAGAATCTAAAAAAAATAGTTCAGGTATTTCGTCAAACACATAGAGGGCGAGGTGTACGTCTGGAGGAGTACAGCGTACCGAGGTGGTAAGGATGGCGGGGAGGAGTTTGGGGACTGCGACGACGGTGTTGTTGGTCGGGGACGGGGGCGGAGTTATGTTGATGATGACGGCAGAGCTATTGAAGGGGCGGCGCGGACAAGGCAGAAGAGAGGAAGAGGACATGTCGTGCGACAGTTGAAGACGATTTGAAGATATTTGGGATGAGTCCGTCCTGTCGAATTTGATGTGACATCCGCTCCACATATGGGTTTGGATACGAGGGATGTTAGACAACCCAGACATATGAGTTGTGTTTGAGGGTTAGGTTAAACGTTTTTTCCGTCCGGGTGATGTCCCAGTTGTCCGCTCGAACGTTTGGAGGGAAATGAAGGGTCCGGTGGTAGATGCTCTTAGGGCATCTCCAATGGAGACCCGCAAAACTCCCGCATGTGGTGTCCAGACAACTTTTGTTTACTTTTGCAATCCAATGGGGATCTGTATCAGTCCGCGAAGCTGTCCGCACGTTCAAATTCCGATATTCTGGAGACAAACGTGGGGGAGTTTTGCCAGAGACTGGACATGCACTTGACCAATCACATGCATGTCCTCTCTTCTCTCTCCTCCCAACCGCACATGCATGTCCTCCTCTTCTCTCTCTCCTACCAACCGGTCACTAAACTACAAATATCCCACCACATGCATGCTGCACACCTATTTTTTCTCCTCCCAGCCGGATACTCTGTAATTAGCGTTGGATGGTTCCCTCCCGTATCATGTCTGCGGACCACGTCCGGACATATACCATAGGAATTTGCGGGTCGGCGTTGGAGATGCCCTTATTCCGGACAGAACGCCGATGGAGGAGACTATTCGGCTGTTGGGGTTTTGTTGACTGTTAATTCTTGCTTCTCACCTGCTACAGACTTTTCATTCCCACGGCCTTCTAATCGAACTTGATGGCACATGCGCGCGCACAAGTAGTTCTGCACGGCCGTTGGCTGCGCAAGATTCTCGTGTGCGGCCGCCGCGCGCTCCCGCACACCATTTAAATCATCACGACGATCGGTACGCACCATTAACCCTTACTCACACTGCACTGCGGTTCATTTCATTGCGTCACCCAGCATCGCATCGTAGCGCACATTCCCGCTATTCCACGCGCAGACCAGAGAATAACATAACCTCTCCGGCAACCACCGATCGGTACGCACCGTCAGACCAGCTCACCTCCAGCCGGTCACCCCTAACCCCACCCCACGTCGGCCTCCCTATATCACCCAACACTACCGCCCTGTACCGATCACACGCACTACACCACTCCCCTCTCCTCCATCCTCCGTTGTTCAGAGCAACGCCAGCCAGAGCCACAAGAAATGGCAGCGAGGAGCGGCATTGTCGTCGTCGTCGCGGCGGCGCTCTTGGCCCTGGTGGCGGTGTCGCAGGCGCAGGCGCCGGGTCCCGCGGCGACGCCGGCCGGCCCGCCGAACGTGACGGCCATCCTGGTGAAGGGCGGGCAGTACACGACCTTCATGCGGCTGATGAAGGAGACGCAGCAGGACACGCAGCTCAACAGCCAGCTCAACAACTCCTTCAACGGCAACGGCTACACCGTGTTCGCGCCCACCGACAACGCCTTCAACAACCTCAAGCCCGGCACGCTCAACAGCCTCACCCAGCAGCAGCAGGTGTCGCTCGTCCAGGCCCACATCCTGCCCCAGTACTACACCATGGAGTCCTTCCAGACGGCCAGCAACCCCGTCCGCACCCAGGCCTCCGGTCAGAAGGAGGCGATCACGGTCGACATCGTCGCCACCAACAACCAGGTCAACGTCTCCACCGGCCTCGTCGTGGTCGCCGTCAACAACGCGCTCAGCGCCGTCAAGCCGCTCGCCCTCTACTCGGTCGACAAGGTGCTCCTGCCCCAAGCGCTGTTCGGGGCCAAGGCGCCCGCGCCCGCGCCCACCGCCTCCAAGGGGGACAAGACCAAGAAGGGCGAGGCCGCCTCCGGGCCGGCCGGGTCAGCTGACGACGCCGCGCCCACGGGCGCCGCGGGCGCCAGGGCCGTCGGTTGGGGCGTGGCTGGCATGGCCGCCCTTCTTGGCTATCTCTTGTGAGATGGGTAGCTTGGGATGATCGCACGACGACCAGGACGCCATGGCCATCAATCAATGTGTATAGACTTGATGGGTTTCCTTGTCTTTGGTGTTTCTTTCCTTTCTTCCACTCTGTTCAAATTCCTTTGTTCCATTCTTGTTCTTGCCTTGTTGGCGGTCTGTTAAGATTGAGTTATGTGATTGAATTTATGTGTTTGAGGCAAGAATGTTAATAACGACACAGTACATTTTGAGTACCCGGTAGTGCGATTGAAAGACATGGTCCGTTGCGATTTGAGTGTGTGTCCTTTATCAAATCATTGTGGTGCCCGGCAAAAGACTGTCGTCTGTCGGTGCTTTACTGTTAGTTGAGCTGGCGATAATGATCAGAGCTGGTACTAAATCAGGATAAGATGTTAGCTGCCCCATTTATTTGGACGCGTTCTCTCATCTCTGGTCAAAATGGGATGATAGTACACGTCTAGTTTTCGGTTTTGGATTTATCAAGCGATGGATGGGTAATCATGGAGTTGGTGCAGGTGTGGAACAGAGTGGCGGAGCAGGGAGGGGCCAATGCACGAGCACGTGGTGCCAAGCTCGTCCGGTGACGAGTGAATCGATTCTATTGCATAGTGGTACAGTATTGTACGAGTACTATACACCCTATCTGCGTGCGTGGAGCAGCAGCGATGCAACACATTCTATTTTGCTTCAGGTGAAAATGTTTAGTCTGGAAACCTTCATTTTACTTCACAGCCTACTAGATTCCGATCAACATCACAGATGTGATTCATCGTTGTCATCGGAGACGGAGAGTGCTGTCAAGACGAGAACCTCCCTGTAACTCTGTTGGCAAAGAGCATAACATTGCTGGTGGCTTCGTATACGTAGTACGTATCATACAGGGATTCAATGCTGTCATACGGATACGCACATCATGGAGTAGCGTGGCGGCACGTCGCTTTCAATTATCAATGGCCAGCTAGCGCTGCCGGTCTGGCATCCGTTTTATACAGATGACAATGGAGCTCGCTTAGCTGGTACGAGTTACTTTTGCAGTCATGCTTTTATTCTACTCTTATCCATACATACCAGTAAGCAGTAGCTTTTGGCTGATTCGCAAGAAAAGATGACACACTAGCTAGCACAGCTTTTAAAGGGAAAAAAAATGGGTCCCCAATTTTGCTAAGTTCACTATAAAGCAATTTTCATTTTCTAAGTGGACGGTCTTTGTACATTTTCATTTTCAGATAGATAGACAGACATACATACGTTACCATGTTTAAGAGCATCTACAACCGGACTTTGCAAATCCGCCCCCCTAAACATCTTAGGACACGCCCGGACGCGTCCCTGAACATCGTCGGAGGGCCCCTCAAAAGTCCTGCCGGACAATCATACTCCTTATTTCAAAAGCCTCCGATCCATGTAAGTCCATACACGTCGACCATGTAGCACTAATTCACCACCAATTCAACAATTAAACAATGCAACAAAGAAAAATGAACCACAATTCAACATTGAAACATGCCAAAATTAAATTCAACGTCCGGGCCGCGCCCGGCCAACATGATGAATCACTCGCCGGTGCCATCCGAGGATGAAAGCGCGGGATAACTCCCAGAGGGGGAGGGGGTGAATGGGAGATTTTTAGAAATTCGTCAAACTCCGAGGACTTCGACAAAAATCAGAGTGAAGAAATAGAAATGGGAACGAAACTAAATCATCACAGCAATAGAAAGCATGCAGACGAGATACATACAAGTAAAGAACATGTAATCATATAAGCATACAAGCATGAGGAAGATGAACTGAGGAAATGAAACATAACATGATGAAATACTTCAGTTCAAATTCTTCTGAAAGGTAGGACACAAGTTCTTCAGCAGCGGAATAGTGTAAAGGTAAAGGGTGAGGAATTTGAAACCAGGTAGGCTTGGTGAAGACTCAGCAATTTGGTAGACCAGTTCCAGTTGCTGTATCAATTGTACGTTTGGTTGAGGCGGCTGAGTTTTACCTCAGAGGACACTTAGTCCCCACCGTATTCCTCTTGAGCGAAGGTCACTTAGTCCTCGCCCAATCACTCGTGGTAAGTCTTCAAGGTAGACTTCCAAAGCCTTCACAGACTTGTTCACCGGCACGCCAAAATTACTCTTGGGTGCTCAGAACATGACGCCTAACCGTCTGGAAGAATGACAGTCTTCAAAGGTAAAAGGCGTCGGATCACCCAGATCAACTTCTTCAGTGATGCTCAATCACTTTGGCCCAGGTTGGGTTTTTTCTCACTTGGGTTCTCACAAAGTCGTCAGAGGAAGGGTTGCTCTCAAATAACAAGTGTCAAGTTCTCTCTAGAACAGCCAACCAACAAGTGGTTGTGGGGGCGGCTATTTATAGCCAGGAGGCAACCCGACATGAAATTTCATAAATGCCCCTACGGACATGACCGTTGTCAGGATAAGAATCCACTCGACAGCTGGCACGCGGCGCAGCAACGGTCGGAAAATTGAACTCTCAATTTCGTCGAGGCACTCAATTTCCTCACGATAGGCAGATCGCACTGGCGAACTCCTAACTCCTAAGCCTGATCTAATTCGTCGGCAATCAAATGAACTGCGTCACTGTCACTGGCAAATTTCGTCAGTTGTTCCGGAGATTTCCAAAGGCTTCACTCGAAGCGGTAGTAGTGTGTATAGGTTTGAGCATCACTTTGGAAATGTGATATGTATATCACCTAGACCCCCTTTAACAGTACGTTTTTTCCTATGAATGAAATAAGAAGAAAAGAAACTATGAAAACAAAGTCTCCAAGCTCCAAAATCTTCACATCAAATCCTTCATAGGTCGCACCAAATTCTTCACTTGAAGAAGTACATTTTTAGGGGTCGACTTCCGTGGGTTAAACCAAGTCTTCAGGGACTATTTCACCTATGTACACTCACAAACACATTAGTCCCTTAACCTATTTGTGTTCAATACTCCAAAACCACTAAGGGGGCACTTGATGCACTTACAGAGGCGCATCCGTTGCGGCGGCGGCCGCTCTCAACCCCTCGTACTCCCTATGCAGATTGACCTCCTTCCTTCTCGCCTCAAGATTCTTCTTGCCTGGCGGGTCCAAGAGGTTTGCGTCGGCCAACATTATTCTTGAATTCTCTGTTTCTCGAGCAAGTTGCAACATCTCCTTCTCAAGCTCTATTGTTTCAAAAGTCCTGCCCTTCTCGAGTTCCCATTTGACACACGTCTCTTGCTTCGCCAAGTCTATCTTCTCCCTCCCAATTTGCAACTTGTTGTTCACCCTCTCCCGGTCCCAGTCCATCCTCTCTTTTTGTGCATCCAACATGAGTTTGTACCTCTCCTCTTTCTTCTCCTCCCTCGTGAAAAAATGCTCTTCCATGTGGCTTACATTTTAGACGTCGTGGCGTCACGGGTGGCCCTCTCCTTCTTCCACTTGTTTCCCATCACACGACGGTTCCTCATTGGCACGATGGCTCATCCATCCTTCCCTATGACTTCTTCCTCTTCGTCATCCAATCCAATGGATTGTTGGGATCTTGAGGCATCATTTTTCTTCAACCTCTTGTTGCCGTTCTCAAGTTCATCCACAAGATGTTGCCACTTTGGTTTGCCATTCAATTTCATCCAACAATGTCTTACACCGAATGGCTTCTTTCTCGGTTTGTTGGTACAAAGTGGCCGCCAACCCCATCTATCAAACAAGAAATTACTCATGAAAATGCAACAAACAAAACTAGTAATGCAAATGATGACAAAATGAAGCAATTCAACATATGTGACTATTGACTCCAACCTCGCTTTGATTCGGGCCTAC
Organism: Elymus sibiricus; assembly: GCA_039707655.1. Classification (NCBI taxonomy): domain Eukaryota; kingdom Viridiplantae; phylum Streptophyta; class Magnoliopsida; order Poales; family Poaceae; genus Elymus; species Elymus sibiricus. Next base: position 258,751,133 of record CM077668.1, on the reverse strand, counting down.
CACAGAAGCATAGTAACCGACAAACTTGTTCACGTTGTCTTTGATGATGGACCATCTATGTTGGAGAGAGGCCATATTGCGAGTAGTATGGATAGGCTTCGACTCAACATATTCCTTGTGTTCATGGTAGTCTTGTGGATCTTTTCCCAATAATTGTTGCCCTTTTTGCTCCGTGCCACATATAGGGCGCATGCTTGTGGCCAACCAAGATTCAACCAACAAAACATCCTCATAGGTTGAGAATGCTGGACCTCTTGCCTTGGGTATCCTTGCCATCTATTTTTGGTAGTGCCCGATGTTCCCCCAACATCATACGTAGGACAACTGGTATCCCCCAAGTCATATTCCGTAGGCTCTTGACCCTCATTACTCATTTCTGTCATGAAATTGTCCTACAATGGTCAAGATCCCAAATAAACTAATGGCATATGCAACAAATTGATCCAATGGCGTAGCAAAATATGAAAGAAGTAATACAAAATGGAGCAAAAATGTACCGTGCCCTGCTGTGACATTTCGTCAAACATGAACTGGGCAGACCGAGCGCCGGCGCTGCCCGTGCTTGTCCGTGCCCGTTGGAGTTGCGGTGAGTCGCACACCATCATCGGACCCTTCGGTTGCATCCAGCAGTCAGGAATCCCTCCCCATTCAGACGGTGGATCATTGTCGATCACGGGAGGGGCGGATGGCGGCTTCCTTTTCGGCGGTACGGCGGACGAGCACGGGGTGGGCGGCCGCAGCGGAGGGGACACATCCATGTCGATGTTGATCACCTCATTGGCCGCTACTTCCTTCGCTGCCACTTCCCGCTCGCGCTGGCGGGCGCACCGTTCCCTCCGAGCGACGTTCTCCGCCTTGCAGGGTTGAAAATATGGCCTAGAGGCAATAATGAATGTTATTATTTATTTTCAAGTTTGTAATTAATGTTTATGTTCTATGCTATAATTCCAATGGTTCTCGAGTCTGTATATCCAATACGTTGAGAGCAAAGCGCATATGCATGTATGCCATAATAAACGGTAAAATAGATTCCTAGTCTTGCCTCTAAGACTAGCTCAAGTGTTGCATGATGGTTCCGTTTTGCTGTTTTAGAGAAAAGGCTTTCACTCGGTCTTAAACTGAGGCCCATACAAACCAACACACACAAAATTAGACTAGAGTACGACAGAGTCAAAGACGAAACAACAAGGCCGCAGAGGGCAAGAGGTTTGATACATGACCAGAGACATGGTCAGAGAAGGCGACGCAACGCCCGAATAGGCTCCCAAACAGTGCTGAAGATACATTGTCGATTTCTTGCAGGAGGATAGGCCACCCCTAGCCCTCTCCTGGCGACGCAGCTCAATGCATTACCCTTGCAGCCGAACGATGAGCTGCTCCACCCTGGGTCGGTCCTTGTGTTTCGCCAACAACTTCCATAGCTGCAAAATAACACCATTTTGTAAATGAGATCCGCTAGATGTTGAAACAACTTACCCTCAATCAAAGCTTTGTTTCTAGTAGTCCACATAATCAACGCAAGGGCTGAAAAACCCGTCCATGCCATCCTACGATCAGCTCCCCTTGCCCCTAGAGCAAGGTGGTAAAAATTGGCAAAGACGGCCGGGTTCCATGAGCAACCGGTGGCTGCCCGGATGACGCTCCAACTAAAACGAGCGATGATACAACGAAAGATAATGTGGTCACAGTCTTCGTTCATACCACACCACACACATTTCCCGTCTCCAGGATCGTGTCGTTTTAACACCTGGTGCTCGCTGGGAATCCTGTTCCTAGCGACCTACCAAAGGAAGAACTTGATCTTGGCCGGAATTCAAGCCAACCAAATTCCGTTTTGCTGATCATGGGAATAATTTAGTGTAACGAGCATGCCTGTAATTTTGAGGACATAATGTTAGAAGAATAGTTGTGTTTAAATGAACCAAATCGAATGTTATACTAAGAGATTCTTTTGTCACAATTTATAATATTACACAGAGATGTAAACCTATGCACGATTCCTTAGACCATGAGAGTATTGAGTTCCTTCATACAAGATGATGCACTTTGGGGTTCGTCAAATGTCAACCGTAATAGGGCGATCATAAAAGCAACTTACAGGTTCATCGGAAAAGTATGCCAAGGGACTATATAGCTCGATAATGGAATTTGCTCTTCCTACGATGAAGAGATATTCTTAGGGCCCTCTCGGTATGACTATATCCATCATCGTTTGACCAGAAACAACATGATTCGATCATGGGGACACCGGAACACAGGAATGAGAAAAGAGAACAAAACCGGTAACGAGGAAACTGGCATAGTGATCAAGTTGTTGTTTTGCAAGGATGTCGATAAAATCTCACCCCGGTTTTTGTAAATTATCATGAAGCAAAAGGAATATCACACGGTAACTACAGGTTCACTCGATAATAATCTGTGTAGGTGTATGGGTCAATATGGATGTCCACGGTTCCTCTATTGATCATTGAACGGAAGGAGTTCCGGTCATGTCTATACTTTACGAAACCCGTGGGGTCATACGCTTAAGGGTTATCGATCTGTTGAGTACTAGATGGGTTAGGAGTTTGAGAGAAAACCACTAGAAAAGTTTCAGAGATGTTGAAAATAGTTTCGAGAGAGAGCCAGGAGACTTGGATTTTTTTTCGGAGTGAATAAAAAGTTAATGGGAAGGTTACGGAAAAGAGACATAGGGGCGCCATGGGCCAGCCACAATCGGTAAGGTCTATAGGTGGCGAGCCGCATGGGCCTTAGAGGCCCATTAGGCCTTGTAAAATGCAAGGTGCTTAGAGGAGGTGCTTGAAGAAATAAACCAGGCTTTCCTTAAGCACCGGTGCTTATTTGTACAGGGTAGACGCTTAATTAGGCGTCTCTCCTATAGAAATAGGCACTGGTGCTTCAGAAAAATTCGGTTTATTTTTCTAAGCACCTCCCTAAGCACCTAGCATTGTACAAGGCCTTAGGGGAGCGCCCCCTAGCTTTGGCGCCCAATCCTAGCTTTGTGGGGCTAGGGTTGGGGTGGGCCTATGTAGGGGAACGTGCTACGCAACAAAAATTTATGCTACACGATCACACCCAGGAACACTATGAAGATGGGGGTAACGATCAAACTCACCGACGAGCAGAGTAGCGGAAGTAGTGACGAGTAGGTGCAGCGCGACGATTCCCACAGCTAGGTTGTACCTCCCAACCATGAGAATGTTCTCAGAGACGAGAATCAAAGTAGAAGACCCCTCCGTGGTATCCACGCGTTCCGAACTAGTAGTCCGGCAGAGCTTCGACGTCCAGGGAGAAGTACTTCGAGAAAACTAGAGAGGGTGAAAGCTTAACGACGCTTCTCATCTAATTAGGAGTCTAATTCTATTAGACCAATTAGGCCGAGATTAGAGCCTGTCTAATTAGGAACCTAAATACTTAGGCTAATTAGAACGGGAGAGCGTGGAGCTATTGGGAGAGATCCCCTTAGAGTTGTTGTACTTTAAGGGGGAGCTCTCCACACATTACTCCTATAAAGGATGCTCGAGTACCCGCCTTCCTGGGCGCCTGACAGGCAAAGAGGCCCTCTGAGCCGTCCGTTTTTGGCTGGCTTGCCGCGAGGGCCTCTTGGGGGCTCTCTGCGGTGTCCGATCTGCCCGGACGGTGCGCGCCTGAGCGACCCAGCTGTGAGGTTCATGACAGGTGGACGCGGGGGCATGCTCGGGGCCACCATCATTAGGCGGCGGAGGGCATGTTCGTGAGCGAGGCCTCGTGCATTGTGCCACGCACGGAGGGATGACTAGACCCGCCTGTCTGCGTCCTCACCCCGTGCGGGGCTGCTACGATCACACCAGGCATCCCATGTGTCCCGCCCACGTGCCCCGGCCTACGCGTGGGTTTGTGCGCGACAACCATCTTAGCTAGTTTGCGTGTGGGTCCAAGCAGCCAGGAAGCGGAGGGCCTGGTCATGTGGTGGCTTTCGGTACCGAACGAGGTGCTTTGCCCATGCGAGGTGAGGACTGTATGAGCCGGCCACACGCGCTCGCCCGGTGCGCCCAGCCGGCCGTGCGGATGGCCGTTCAGACAGTTGTGCTACCTAGGCCTTCCGCCTACCCAGTTGTTCGCCAAGCCGGCTGTCCGGAGGGCCGCTCGGCTGGTTGTGCTTCCTAGGGGAGGCGCTTGCCCAGGTCTTCCTCCTATCCATCTGTTCGGCTAGGGGCGGTATGTCGGTTTCCCACGGGCCCGGTATGTCTTGAGCATTTCGGTCTTTTACTTGAGGCGGTTGCATTTTCCTATAAGTTTGTTGTTTTACGCAAAATTCGGACGCGCCGCACATTGGCCGCCCTCTCCCTTCGCTTTGCAGGTCTCGCTCTGGAGGGCCTTTGACCATTGCCGCCGGCGATGATTTTCGCTCATTCAGCTTAATCTGTGTCGTTGGCGCGAGAAGGCCGAGCTCATGGAGGAGGGATGGAGAAGCCTAAGCCCATGGAGGACGAGATAGAGGACGACAGGTGGGTAGAGAAGGAGCCTACGGCCGTACTTGTGTTAATCGAGCCGCTGGTGTCAGGGTCCAGCATGTTTTGAGAATGCGGCCAATGAGATCATCGCCAAAGCAGACATGAGGAGGTAGGTTGAACAACACCGCCAAGGGGTCTCTGGTTACTCCATGCCTCCATGTGTGAGGAGATCATCCACAAGGGCACGCTCGAGGACTTCGTTGTGTGTACGTGTTGATGTATTTGCTAATATGGCCAGGCATGCGCTGTTAGTGTTCTATGCGTAATTATTCATGCCTATGTAGGAAACCAGAGACCCTTTGTGGATCATTCATAAGTCATGTTGTTCATAAGTTCATTGGCTGCATTTGGAACATAATTGTCCTGTTCATAAGTTCGTTGGGCGGTTGTTCATAAGCTCTTTTTTTTAATTATGGCAACCATTACAAAGAGAGTGGGAAACCATCCTTCCCAAACCTTAAAAACTTTGGAAATAAAAAGGGTTGGTACAACGATGGCAATTTACTTCAAATGGCTTTTCAGCCATGAATAAGAAGGTATGGTGAACTCCTTTTGGGCTTAACTTTGTTTAGGGAAGTGGATGCACAAGCAGAAATCATGCTTAGTACAGGCGTAGGCTAGAAATAAATATCAGGAGCGACCAACCAAGGAGCATAGAGATCATAATCATGCATTTTGAACAATTAAAACCGAGTGGAGTAGGTGTGTAATGCCAACTCTTTTAAATTGATACACCATGGAGGCTAAATTACTGAATAATTTTGCAATGAACATGTGCCAAGTCAATCATCGACACTCCAAAGGGAAATACTTGATTGGCATCGTTTTCAAGATTTAACTCGGTCTAATTGCTACCTTATAATTTGCATGATCCTTTAGTCGGTAAATATTTTAGCATGAGAAAACACAGACCATCTACCCCTCACACTATGATGGTATAAAAAAGCATATTGTTAAACCATACACATGTACCAAAAGAAGAGGAAAGAAACCAACGGACAGCAGCAGAAACATATACCGAAACTGCAATACAGCCATGGTGTTACACTTATGTTCTTAGGGTCTGCTGGAGAAACAACCATTTGACTTTATCATAAACCTTTTGAAGGTCAATCTTGAATACTACTCCAATCATGTTTTTCCGGTGCATCTCATGAATGGTCTCATTGAGGACAAATATACTCCATCGAATATTTTCCTTCCTTGCATGAAAGTCGTTTGGGATGGACGAACAACATGGTCAGCAACCGCATTGAGCCTATTAGTAGCAACTTTGGTGAAGATTTTGAAGCTGGCATTAAGGGTCTGTATTGTTGGATCCACTCGGTCTCCTTAATCTTTGGCAACAAAATAATCTTGTCAAATTAAGCTTGGATAGGTCAAATTGGACGGCGTGAAGAAAATTTAATGGCTCCATTAGGTCAGTCTTGATGATATCCCAGAAGTATTGATAAAACTTGGCAGGGAAGCCATCAAGTCCAGGAGATTTGTTATGTTCCATTTGGAACACCATAGCTCACACCTCCTCTTCAGGGAAAGGTGTCGTAATGATATCATTCTCTTTTGTCGTGGCTTGTGGGATGCCGTCCATTCAACACTCTCAAGGGTAAAGTTCCCTTCATCTGGAGGTCCTAACAGAGATTTGTAGTATGCGGTGATATATCGCTTGAGTTCTGCCTGAACTTGATCCTTCTCTCATCCTATTGGGGGCTAAAAATAGATTTCTTCCTTTTCCGCCCATTGGAAACAATGTAAAAATATCGTTTATTATTGTATCCGTCAAAAATTGATAGGGAGCGTTGCATGAAAATCAAAAAAAATCCTACGAAACACCCAAGATCTAATCTATGAGATGCATAGCAATGAGAGGGGAGTGTGTCTACGTACCCTCGTAGACCGAAAGCGTTAGCGTCGTAACGCGGTTGATGTAGTCGTACTCTTCATGATCCAATCGCGATCCAATCCGATCTAGTGCCGAACGGACGGCACCTCCGAGATTAGCATACGTTCAGCTAGATGGCGTCCTCTTCTTCTTGATCCAGCAAGCAAGGGAGAGGAGGTAGATGAGATCGGAACCACCACGGCGGTATGGTGGTGGTGGCAGCAGCGGAATTCCGGCAGGGCTTCGCCAAGCGTGTACCGGAGGAAAGGTGGGAGGAGTTGGGAGCGACGCAGGGCAAGGGTGGAGGCTTAGCTGCCCGCAATGCCGCCCCACCTTTATATAGGCATGGAGGGGGCCGGTGGCTTGCCCTCCAAGCCCCTAGGGTCGTTGGTCAAGGGGGACGAAGGAAATCCCTCCTATCCTTTCCCCACCGATCGCTATCCCCCTTTTTAGGGATCTTGATCTTATCCCTTCGGGATATGATCCTATTCCTTTTAAGGGGGGATCTTGGTGCACCTAGACCAGGGGTGTGGGGCCTTTCCACACTACCCATGTTCATGTGGGTCCCCCCATGCAGGTGGGCCCCACTCAGGAACCTTCTAGAACCTTCCCGGTACAATACCGGAAAAAACCGAACTTTTTTCGGAACCCAAAATATGACTTCCCATATATAAATCTTTACCTCCGAACCATTCCGGAGCTCCTCGTGATATCCTATATCCCATCTGGGACTCCGAACAACCTTCGGACTTTCCACTGTTAATATCTCATTACTGCCCTAGCACTATCGAACGTTAAGCGTGCGACCCTACGGGTTCGGGAACATGCAGACATGACCGAGACTCCTCTCCGATCAATAATCAATAGTGGGACCTGGATGCTCATATTGATTCCCACATATTCAACGAAAATCTTTATCGGTTGAACCACAATGTCAAGGATTCAGTTAATCTTGTATGCAATTCCCTTTGTCCGGCGATATGTTACTTGCCCGAGATTTGATCGTCGGTATCTCCATACCTAGTTCAATCTCGTTACCGGCAATTCTCTTTACTCGTTCCGTAATACAAGATCCCGTGACTAAACTCATTAGTCACATGAAGCTTCTTGTGATGTTGTATTACCGAGAGGGCCCAGAGATATCTCTTCGTCACACGGAGTGACAATTCCTAGTCTCGATCCATGCAACCCAACAGACACCTTCAGAGATACCTGTAGAGCACCTTTATGATCACCCATTTATGAAATGACATTTGATAGCACACAAGGTATTCCTTCGGTATCCGGGAGTGACATGATCTCATGGTCTAAGGAACTGATACTTGACATGAAGAAAGCTACAGCAAATAACTAAACGATCTGATGCTAAGCTTACGGTTGGGTCTGTCCATCATATCATTCTCCTAATGATGTGATCCCGTTATCAAAATGACAACTCATGTCTATGGTTAGGAAACCTTAACCATCTTTGATCAACGAGCTAGTCTAGTAGAGGCTTACTAGGGACATGGTGTAGTTTATGTATTCACACATGTTTAAGTTTCCGATCAATACAATTCTTGCATGAATAATAAACATTTATCATGAACGGGAAATATGATAATAACCATTTTATTATTGCCTCTAGGGCATATTTCCAACAGTCTCCCACTTGCACTAGAGTCAATAATCTAGTTTGCATAGTTATGAATCTAACACCCATGGAGTCCTGGTGCTGATCATGTTTTGCCCGTGGAAGAGGTTTAGTCAACGGGTCTGCCACATTTAGATCCGTATGTACTTTGCAAAGTTCTATATCTGCATCCTTAATGTAATTACGAATGGAGTTGAAGCGGCGCTTGATGTGCTTGGTCTTCTTGTGAAACCTGGGTTCCTTGGCAATAGCAATGGCACCAGTGTTGTCACAAAAGATAGTCATTGGATTCAATGCACTAGGTATCACCCCTAGGTCGGATTTGAACTCCTTCATCCAGACTCCTTCTTGCGCTGCTTCCGAAGCAGCTATATAGTCCGCTTCACATGTAGATCCCGCTACGATGCTCTTCTTGGAACTGCACCAACTGACTGCTCCGCCATTCAAAATAAATACGTATCCGGTTTGTGACTTCGAGTCATCCGGATCAGTGTCAAAGCTAGCATCGACGTAACCCATTACGACGAGCTCTTCGTCACCTCCATAAACGAGAAACATGTCCTTAGTCCTCTTTAGGTACTTAAGGATATTTTTGACCGTTGTCCAGTGATCCACTCCTGGATAACTTTGGTACCTCCCTGCCAGACTTATGGCAAGGCACACATCAGGTCTGGTACACAGCATGGCATACATTGTAGAGCCTACGGCTGAGGCATAGGGGACTGATACGTCTCCAACGTATCTATATTTTTTTATTGTTCCATGCTGTTATATTATCAATCTTGGATGTTTTTATATGCATTTACAGCAACTATATATCATTTTTTGAGACTAACCTATTAACTTAGTGCCCAGTGCCAGTTGCTGTTTTCTGCCGTGTTTTTGTTTTACAGAAAATCAATACCAAACGAAGTCCAAATGCCACAAAACTTTTTGGAGATTTTTTTCTGGACAAGATAAACACTAGAAGCTTCGGGAGAAGACCAGACACAAGAGGAGGTGGCCACGAGCCACCAGGGCGCGCCTGGGGGGGGGGCAGGCGCGCCCTGGTGCCTCGTGGGCCCACCTCAGCTCCATTTGACCTAATTCCACCACTATAAATTCAGGAAAAATCAGAAACCCTCAGGAGAGTCCACAAAATACTTTTTCCGCCACCGCAAGTTTCTGTTCTCGAGAGATCCCATCTGGAGGCCTTCTCCGGTACTCCGCCGGAGGGGGAATCGATCACGGAGGGGCTCTACATCAACCTTGCCGCCCTTCCGATGATGCGTGAGTAGTTTACCACAGACCTTCGGGTTCATAGGCAGTAGCTAGATGGCTTCTTCTCTCTTTTTGATCTTCAATACAATGTTCTCCTCGATGTTCTTGGAGTTCTATCCGATGTAATCACTTTTTGCGGTGTGTTTGTTGGGATCCGATGAATTGTGAGTTTATGATCAGATTATCCATGAATATTATTTGAGTCTTCTCTGATCTCTTTTATGCATGATTATTATAGCTTCGTATTTCTTCTCCGATCTATTGATTTGGTTTGGCCAACTAGATTGATTTATCTTGCCATGGGAAGAGGTGCTTTGTAATGGGTTCGATCTTGCATTGCTCAATCCCAGTGACAGAAAGGGACATGACACGTATGTATCGTTGCTATTAAGGGAAAAAAGATGGGGTTTATTCATACGTGAGTTTATCTTGTCTACATCATGTCATCGTTCTTAAGGCGTTACTCCGTTCTTTATGGACTTAATACACTAGATGCATGCTGGATAGCGGTCGATGTGTGGAGTAATAGTAGTAGATGCAGGCAGGAGTCGGTCTACTTGTCTCGGACGTGATACCTATATACATGATCATTGCCTTGGATATCGTCATGATTATTTGCTTTTCTATCAATTGCCCAACAGTAATTTGTCTACCCACCGTATGCTATTTTCTTGAGAGAAGCCTCTAGTGAAAACTATGGCCCCCGGGTCTATCTAAATCATATTACTAAAACCCTAAAAATATTGCTGCCATTTACTTTTATTTATTTTATTTTGTATTTTTGTTTCAATCTATCTATCTATCATATACAATTTAATCTTGCAATTGACCGCCGAGGGATTGACAACCCCTCGTTTGCGTTGGGTGCAAGGATTTGTTGTTTGTGTGCAGGTGCTGCTAACGAGGTGTTGCGTGATTCTCCTACTGGTTCGATAACCTTGGTTTCATAACTGAGGGAAATACTTATCTCTACTGTGCTGCATCATCCCTTCCTCTTCGGGGAAAATACCAACGCAAGCTACAAGTAGCAGGAAGAATTTATGGCGCCGTTGCCGGGGAGACATCATCAACATCTATCAAGTACCTTTGCCTAAACTCTCATCTCCTTGCATTTATTTTATTTGCCATTTGCCTCTCGTTTTCATCTCCCCCACTTCTAAAACGTGTTTACAAAAATACAAAAATGTTTTCTGTTTGCCTTTTTTCTTGTTTGCTTGTTTGCTTGCTTGAAGATTGTTATCATGAGTGATTTTGGCATGGCGGAAACTGATGATGGTAAAACCCCTAAAATGGGAAGTTCTACCAATCTTGATGCTAAAACTTTTGTGTTGGGACATGGGAATGTTATAGGAAAAAGTGTCATCCAAGATTTCTTTAATTGCATTGGGACCTTGGCTTTTGATGATGCACCTATGCTTAAAGAAACTAATGATTATGCCGATGCTATTTCTGCAATTGTTCTTAAACTTGAAAGAAGATTTATTCGCGCCCATCCCACTTTGCAAAGATTGTTTTATGAGTTACCGGTTATAAAAGATCCTAGAGCTAAGAAAATAGCTACCCTTGTTCTCATGAATGAATTTTATCATATAGTGCGAGAAGCTAGGGAGATCTTTGATTTCTATGGTATGAACCGTGAAAAAACGGTAATAGACAAGATTCTTTATAATAATGATTACTTGCTGAGATATTTGTTCCGCAATGACCACATCTTTGATGAGAATATTAAAAAGGAAGTTCCTCCTTTGAATATAATCCAACAAGTTTTCAATAGCGTCAATAGACAATACTCTTGGATTGTAGCCGGTAATTAAGAGGGATTTAAAGATGGACAACTTGCTAATGCTAAAATTTCTATGGATGATATATTTCATATTACCTTTGAAAAACCCCTTGATAAAAGTGCACCTTTGGATAAGAAGAAGAAAGATGAGTTATGCCTAGCTAGGGGCATAAAACAATAGCGCTTGTTGGGAGGCAACCCAATGAATAAAATAATTTGTTTCTGTTATTGTGTTTTCACAATTATGCTACTGGTATGATTGTGTTTTTGTGTTTTTAATTATTGTTTGTGCCAAGTAAAGCCTTTAGGATGATTTGGAAGATAGTATAATTGATGCTGTTTGGAAAACAGAAAGTTTTGTGTCCAGTGCCCGAATTTTGTTTCTGTACTGGAGCGGCGAAAAAGTCTGAAATTTTTACAAAGTATTGGTATATGAATTTCCCACGTTGTCCTAATTTTTCAGAATTTTTGGAGTTACAGAAGTATGCTTTTAAATAGATTGCTACAGACTGTTCTGTTTTTGACAGATTCTATTTTTGATGCACTACTTGCTTGTTTTGATGAATCTAAGGATTGTATCGGGGGGGGGGGGGGTATAAGCCATGGTGAAGTTAGAGTGCAGTAGGTATAATGAAAAGATAAAATATGAATGGGCTTGCAACAGTACTTAGAGTAGTGATTTATTTTGTTATACTAACGGATCTCACGAAGGTTTTGTTAAGTTTTGTGTGATTGAAGTTTTCAAGTTTTGGGTGAGATCACGATGGATGAAGGAATAAGGAGTAGCAAAAGCCTAAGCTTGGGGATGCTCGAGGCACCCCAAGGTAATATTCTAGGAAGGCTCAAGCGTCTAAGCTTGGGGATGCCCCGGAAGGCATCCCCTCTTTCTTCTACCAACCATCGGTAATTTTACTTGGAGCTATATTTTTATTCGTCACATGATATGTGTTTTGCTTGGAGCGTATTGTATTATATGAGTCTTTGCTTTGTTTGCTTTTTAGTTTGTCACAATCATCCTTGCTGAACACACCTATCTTGAGGGAGCCACACGTTCATCATCATTTGTTAGAATACTCTATGTGCTTCACTTAAATTTTTTGAGCTAGGCAGTTGCTCTAGTGCTTCACTTAAATCATTTTGAGCACGGTGGTGGCTATATTTTGAAGAAATAAACTCTCATGCTTCACTTATATTATTTTGAGAGTTGATTGAAAATTTTGAAGAAATGAATTCTCATGCTTCACTTATATTATTTTGAGAATTGATAAGATTGAAATTTTGAAGAAATATTTGCACTCTCATGCTTCACTTAAATCTTTTTGAGAGTTGATGATAGTAACGGTAATCTGCACAAGATATGAATTTGGTCCCAAAGTGATGAATATTCAAGAGGGATATAATAAAAACTTTCATATAGATCATTGGATATGATAAGTGTGATTCCTCGCAATAGTTTTGCGATATGGAAATGACAATATGTGAGTCATGTTAGTGAGTAATTGTGATTTAGTTAGAATATTAGTGTTAAGGTTTCTGATTCCCTATGCATGCACATTAAGTCAATGGTTATGCAATGAAATTATATCCTACTTATGGTGCATTATTCGGTGTTAGTTATGTTCAATGCATGTTTATGACCGTTTTTGCTTTTTGGTTGGTTGCTTCTCAATCTATTTGCTAGCATTCATTTGTACTAAGCGAAAATACTGCTTGTGCATCCAAAATCCTTAAACCCAAGTTGTGCCAAATGAGTCCACTATATCTACCTATATGCGGTATTTCAATGTCGTTCCAAGTAAATTTGCGTGTGCCAACTCTAATTTTCAAAATAATTTTTCCGTTTTGTGTGCCCGTACCGCTCATGAAGCGGCAGGGGGTGGCCATTATTTTCCATGCTAGGTGTGTTATTCTCACGATGAGTGTTTATTCACTTTTCATTGCACGAGAGATTGGTTGGTAATAGGGATGCCCAGTCCCACAATGAAATCAAAAATTAATAACAACAAAATTCCTTGGAAAGTGTTGGTATGGAGGGCACCCGTGGATACGGCTAGCCATGGATTGTGAAAGAATGGTGGAAAGGAAATAAACTTTACTTTCTGTTTGGGAACCGCCTATGATGTGTCTAGCATGGAAGATATTGGGAATTCTTGGTCGTTTTCGTTGACAGGAAAATCATGCCTCTCAAAAAAAATTATCTCTCTAATTTAAGCTTTGAGCTCTGGCACATTAGCAAATCTCTGCTTCCCTCTGCGAAGGGCCTATCTATTTACTTTTATGCAATTTTTATTTTTATTTTGAGTCTCCATCTTCTCTTATAAAGCACCAACTAGAGAGCACTATTGTCATACTTGTGCATTGGATGTAGCTAATATGGAGTGTGTTTCATGAATGGATCAATGATTGAGCATAATGGGCTAGGGATAACTTTCTTTAGCATTGATATTTTGAAAAGGATGGTTGCTTGTTAGTATGCTTGAGTATTTATATCTTCATGTCAAACTATAGACTATTGCTTTGAATCATCAAGTCCAATGTCCATGCTATAAAAGAAAAAGAATGTGATGAATATGATAGGCAGCATTCCACATCAAAAATTCTATTTTTATCATTTACCTACTAGAGGACGAGCAGGAATTAAGCTTGGGGATGCTGATACGTCTCCAACGTATCTATAATTTTTTATTGTTCCATGCTGTTATATTATCAATCTTGGATGTTTTTATATACATTTACAGCAATTATATATCATTTTTTGGGACTAACCTATTAACTTAGTGCCTAGTGCCAGTTGCTGTTTTCTGCCTGTTTTTGGTTTTACAGAAAATCAATACCAAACGAAGTCCAAATACCACGAAACTTTTTGAATACTTTTTTCTGGACATAACAAACACTAGAAGCTTCGGGAGGAGGCCAGAAGACCCAGGAGGTGGCCACGAGCCACCGGGGCGCGCCTGGGGGGGCAGGCGCGCCCTGGTGCCTCGTGGGCCCACCTCTGACCCTTTTGACCTAATTCCACCACTATAAATTCCCAAAAATCGGGAAACCACCAGAGGAGTCCACGAAATACTTTTTCCACCACCGCAAGTTTCTGTTCTCGAGAGATCCCATCTGGAGGCCTTTTTCGGCACTCCGCCGGAGGGGGAATCGATCACGGAGGGGCTCTACATCAACCTTGCTGCCCTTCCGATGATGCGTGAGTAGTTTACCACAGACCTTCGGGTCCATAGTTAGTAGCTAGATGGCTTCTTCTCTCTTTTTGATCTTCAATACATTGTTCTCCTCGATGTTCTTGGAGTTCTATCCGATGTAATCACTTTTTGCGGTGTGTTTGTTAGGATCCGATGAATTGTGACTTTATGATCAAATTATCCATGAATATTATTTGAGTTTTCTCTGAACTCTTTTATGCATGATTATTAAAGCTTTGTATTTCTTCTCCGATCTATTGATTTGGTTTGGCCAACTAGATTGATTTATCTTGCCATGGGAAGAGGTGCTTTGTAATGGGTTCGATCTTGCGTTGCTCAATCCCAGTGACAGAAAGGGACATGACATATATGTATCGTTGATATTAAGGGTAAAAAGATGGGGTTTATTCATGCGTGAGTTTACTTTGTCTACATCATGTCATCTTGCTTAAAGCGTTACTCCGTTCTTTATGGACTTAATACACTAGATGCATGCTGGATAGTGGTCGATGTGTGGAGTAATAGTAGTAGATGCAGGCAGGAGTCGGTCTACTTGTCTCGGCCGTGATGCCTATATACATGATCATTGCCTTGGATATCGTCATGATTATTTGCTTTTCTATCAATTGCCCAACAGTAATTTGTCTACCCACCATATGCTATTTTCTTGAGAGAAGCCTCTAGTGAAAACTATGGCCCCCGGGTCTATCTAAATCATATTACTAAAATCCTAAAAATATTGCTGCCATTTACTTTTATTTATTTTATTTTGCATTTTTGTTTCTATCTATCTATCTATCATATACAATTTAATCTTGCAATTGACCGCCGAGGGATTGACAACCCCTCGTTTGCGTTGGGTGCAAGGATTTGTTGTTTGTGTGCAGGTGCTGCTAACGAGGTGTTGCGTGATTCTCCTACTGGTTCGATAACCTTGGTTTCATAACTGAGGGAAATACTTATCTCTACTGTGCTGCATCATCCCTTCCTCTTCGGGGAAAATACCAACGCAAGCTACAAGTAGCTGGGACGACTTTCGTCCTTTCTCTTTCTTCTGCCGTGGTCGGGCTTTGAGTCCTACTCAACTTCACACCTTGCAACACAGGCAAGAACCCCTTCTTTGACTGGTCCATTTTGAACTTCTTCAAAATCTTGTCAAGGTATGTGCTCTGTGAAAGTCCTATCAGGCGTCTCGATCTATCTCTATAGATCTTGATGCCCAATATGTAAGCAGCTTCACCCAGGTCTTTCATTGAAAAACTCTTGTTCAAATAACCCTTTATGCTTTCCAGAAATTCTATATCATTTCCAATCAACAATATGTCATCCACATATAATATTAGAAATGCTACAGAGCTCCCACTCACTTTCATGTAAATACAAGCTTCTCCGTAAGTTTGTATAAAACCAAAAGCTTTGATCACCTCATCAAAACGTATATTCCAACTCCGAGATGCTTGCACCAGTCCATAGATGGATTGCTGGAGCTTGCATACTTTGTTAGCATCCTTAGGATCGACAAAACCTTCTGGTTGCATCATATACAACTCTTCCTTAAGAAACCCATTAAGGAACGCTGTTTTGACGTCCATCTGCCAGATTTCATAATCATAAAACGCGGCAATTGCTATCATAATTCTAACAGACTTAAGCATCGCTACGGGTGAGAAAGTCTCATCGTAGTCAACCCCTTGAATTTGTCAGAAATCCTTTGTGACAAGTCGAGCTTTATAGACGTTGACATTACCATCAGCATCTGTCTTCTTCTTAAAGATCCATTTGTTCTCTATGGCTTGCCGATCATCGGGCAAGTCCACCAAAGTCCATACTTTGTTCTCATACATGGATCCTATCTCGGATTTCATGGCCTCAAGCCATTTGTCGGAATCCGGGCTCATCATTGCTTCTTCATAGTTCGTAGGTTCGCCGTTGTCTAACAACATGACTTCCAGGACGGGATTAGCATACCACTCTGGTGCGGATCGTACCCTGGTCGACCTACGAAGTTCAGTAGTAACTTGATCCGAAGTTTCATGATCATGATCATTAGCTTCCTCTCTGGATGGTGTAGGCATCACGGGAACTTCTTTCTGTGATTTGCTACTTTCCAATTCGGGAGAAGGTACAATTACCTCATCAAGTTCTACTTTCCTCCCACTCACTTCATTCGAGAGAAACTCCTTCTCTAGAAAGGACCCATTCTTGCCAATAAAGATTTTGCCCTCAGATATGTGGTAGAAGGTATACCCAATGCTTTCTTCAGGGTATCCTATGAAGATGCACTTCTCCGCTTTGGGTTCGAGCTTATTAGGCTGAAGCCTCTTGACATAAGCGTCGCATCCCCAAACTTTAAGAAACGACAGCTTAGGTTTCTTGCCAAACCATAATTCATACGGTGTCGTCTCAACGGATTTAGACGGTGCCCCGTTTAAAGTGAATGCGACTGTCTCTAATGCATAACCCCAAAACAATAGTGGCAAATCGGTAAGAGACATCATAGAACGCACCATATCCAATAGAGTACGATTACGACGTTCGGACACACCATTACGCTGTGGTGTTCCAGATGGCGTGAGCTGTGAAACAATTCCACATTGTCTTAAATGCATACCAAACTCGTTACTCAAATATTCACCTCCACGATCAGATCGTAGAAACTTAATTTTCTTATTACGATGATTCTCTACTTCACTCTCAAACTCCTTGAACTTTTCAAAGGTTTCAGACTTGTGTTTCATTAAGTAAATATACCCATATCTACTCAAATCATCTGTGAAGATAAGAAAATAACGATATCCACCGCCGTGCTTCAACACTCATCGGACCGCATACATCGGTATGTATTACTTTCAACAAGTCACTTGCCCGCTCCATTGTACCGGAAAACGGGGTTTTGGTCATCTTGCCCATGAGGCATGGTTCACATGTATCAAATGATTCATAATCAAGAGATTCCAAAAGTCCATCAGCATGGAGTTTCTTCATGCGCTTTACACCAATATGACCTAACTGGCAGTGCCACAAGTATGTGGTACTATCATCATTAACCTTGCATCTTTTGGCATCAATATTGTGAATATGTGTATCACTATGATCGAGATTCAACAGAAATAAACCATTCACCAAGGGTGCATGACCATAAAAGATATTATCCATATAAATAGAACAACCATTATTCTCTGACTTAAATGAATAACCGTCTTGCAATAAACAAGATCCAGATATAATGTTCATGCTTAACACAGGCACCAAATAACAATTATTCAGGTTTAAAACTAATCCCGAAGGTAAATGTAGAGGGAGCGTGCCGACGGCGATTACATCAACCTTGGAACCATTTCTGACGCGCATCGTCACCTCGTCCTTAGCTAGTCTCAGTTTATTCCACAGCTCCTGTTTCGAGTTACAAATATTAGCAACCGAACCAGTATCAAATACCCAGGCGTTACTACGAGCACTAGTAAGGTACACATCAATAACATGTATATCAAATATACCTTTGTTGATGTTGCCAGCCTTCTTATCTACCAAGTACTTGGGGCAATTCCGCTTCCAGTGACCATTCCCCTTGTAATAGAAGCACTCAGTCTCAGGTTTGGGTCCAGCCTTGGGTTTCTTCACGGGAGCGGCAACTGGCTTGCCATTCTTCTTGAAGTTCCCTTTCTTTCCCTTGCCCTTCTTGAAACTGGTGGTCTTATTGACCATCAACACTTGATGCTCTTTCTTGATTTCTACTTCCGCGGCCTTCAGCATCGCGAAGAGCTCAGGGATCGTCTTCTCCATCCCTTGCATGTTATAGTTCATCACAAAGCCTTTGGAGCTTGGTGGCAGTGACTGAAGAACTCTGTCAATCGCTACTTCATCTGGAAGATTAACTCCCAACTGATTCAAGCGGTTATAGTACCCAGACATTTTGAGTACGTGCTCACTAACGGAGCTGTTCTCCTCCATCTTACAGCTAAAGAACTTGTCGGAGGTGTCATACCTCTCAACCTGGGCATGAGCCTGAAATATCAATTTCAGCTCCTGGAACATCTCAAATGCTCCGTGGTGCTCAAAACGTCTTTGGAGCCCCGGTTCTAAGCCGTAAAGCATGGCGCACTGAACTATCTTGTAGTCATCATTCCTTGTCTGCCAGACATTCATAGTGTCTAGATTTTTGGGAGCGGGTGGTTCACCTAGCGGTGCATCAAGGACATAAGCCTTCTGTGCAGCAGTGAGGACAATCCTCAGATTACGAACCCAGTCCGCATAGTTGCTTCCATCATCTTTTAACTTAGCTTTCTCTAGGAACGCATTAAAATTCAGGGGAGCTACAGCGTGAGCCATTGATCTACAACATAATTTGCAAAGACAATTTAGATTAAGTTCATGATAATTGGTTCTTCTAATCAAATTACTAAAGAACTCCCACTTAAATCAACATCCCTCAAGTTGTCTAAGTGTTACATGATCCACATCAACTGACCCATGTACGATCATCACGTGAGATGGGGCAATCATCAATGGTGAACATCTCCATGTTGATCATATCTACTATATGACTCATGTTCGACCTTTCGGTCCTCCGTGCTCCGAGGCCATGTCTGTACATGCTAGGCTCGTCAAGTTTAACCCAAGTATTCCGCATGTGTAAAACTGGCTTACACTCGTTGTATGCGAACGTAGAGTCTATCACACCCGATCATCATGAGGTGCTTCAAAACGACGAACTTTCACAAATGTGCATACTTAGGGAGAACACCTTTTATCTTGAAATTAAGTGAAGGGATCATCTTATAATGCTACCGTCGTCCTAAGCAAAATAAGATGCATAAAAAGATAAACATCACATGCAATCAATATGTGATATGATATGGCCATCATCATCTTTGTGCTTTTGATCTCCATCTCCAAAGCACCGGCATGATCTCCATCGTCACCGGCATGACACCATGATCTCCATCATCGTGCCATCATGTGGTTGTCTCTGCCAACTATTGCTTCTACAACTATTGCTAACGCATAGCGATAAAGTAAAGCAATTACATGGCGCTTAATAGTTGAGACGCAGGTCATACAATAAATTAAAGACAACCCTATGGCTCCTACCGGTTGCCGTACTCATTGACATGCAAGTCGTGAACCTATTACCAAACATGATCATCTCATACATCAACATCTATCACATCACGTTTTGGCCATACCACATCACAACATGCCCTGCAAAAACAAGTTAGACGTCCTCTACTTTGTTGTTGCAATTTTTACGTGGCTGCTAGGGAAAACTATAAGAACCGTTCTTATCTACGCAAAACCACAACGGTGATATACAAGTTGCCTTTTAACCTTCTACAAGGACCGCCGTTGTCAAATCAGATTCAACTAAAGTGGGAGAGACAGACACCCGCAAAGCCACTTTTATGCAATACAAGTTGCATGTCAGTCAGTGGAACCGGTCTCTTGTGCGAGGACAAGTAAGGTTGGTCCGAGCCGCTTCATCCCACAATACCGCCGAATCCAAATAAGACAAAGGAAGTAAGCAATTTGAACATCAACGCCCACAACTTCTTTGTGTTCTACTCGTGCATATACATCTACGCATAGACCTAGCTCATGATGCCACTGATGGGGAGCGTTGCATGAAAATACAAAAAAATTCCTACAAAACAACCAAGATCTAATCTATGAGATGCATAGCAACGAGAGGGGAGTGTATCTACATACCCTTGTAGACCGAAAGCATTAGCGTCGTAACGCGGTTGTTGTAGTCGTACTCTTCATGATCCAATCGTGATCCAATCCGATCTAGTGCCGAGCGGACGGCACCTCCGAGATTAGCACATGTTCAGCTCGATGGCGTCCTCTTCTTCTTGATCCAGCAAGCAAGGGAGAGGAGGTAGATGAGATTGGAACCAGCACGGCGGTATGGTGGTGGTGGCAGCAGTGGAATTCCGGCAGGGCTTCGCCAAGCGCGTACCGGAGGAAAGGTGGGAAGAGTTGGGAGCGACGGAGGGCAAGGGTGGAGGCTTAGCTGCCCCAAACGCCTCCCCACCTTTATATAGGCGTGGAGGGGGCTGGTGGCTTGCCCTCCAAGCCCCTAGGGTCGTTGGTCAAGGGGGAGGAAGGAAATCCCTCCTTTCCTTTCCCCACCGATCGCTATCCCCCTTTTTAGGGATCTTGATCTTATCCCTTCGGGATATGATCCTATTCCTTTTAAGGTGGGATCTTGGTGCGCCTAGACCAGGGGTGTGGGGCCTTTCCACACTACTCATGTTCATGTGGGTCCCCCCATGTAAGTGGGCCCCACTCCGGAACCTTCTAGAACCTTCTCGGTATAATACTAGAAAAAACCGAACTTTTTTCGGAACCCAAAATATGACTTCCCATATATAAATATTTACCTCCGGACCATTCCGGAGCTCCTCGTGATATCCTGGATCCCATCCGGGACTCCAAACAATCTTCAGAATTTCCACTGTTAATATCTCATTACTACCCTAGCACTATCGAACATTAAGCGTGCGACCCTACGGGTTCGGGAACATGCACACTTGACCGAGACTCCTCTCCGATCAATAATAAATAGCGGGACCTGGATGCTCATATTGATTCCCACATATTCAACGAAGATCTTTATCAGTTGAACCACAATGTTAAGGATTCAGTTAATCCCGTATGCAATTCCCTTTATCCGGCGATATGTTACTTGCCCGAGATTCGATCGTCACTATCTCCATACCTAGTTCAATCTCATTACCGGCAAGTCTCTTTACTCGTTCCGTAATACAAGATCCCATGACTAAACTCATTAGTCACATGAAGCTTCTTGTGATGTTGTATTACCGAGAGGGCCCAGAGATATCTCTTCATCACACGGAGTGACAAATCCCAGTCTCGATCCATGCAACCCAACAGACACCTTCGAATATACCTGTAGAGCACCTTTATGATCACCCAGTTACGAAGTGACGTTTGATAACACACAAGGTATTCCTCTGGTATCCGGGAGTGACATGATCTCATGGTATAAGGAACTGATACTTGACATGAAGAAAGCTACAACAAATAACTAAACGATCTGATGCTAAGCTTACGGTTGGGTCTGTCCATCACATTATTCTCCTAATGATGTGATCCCGTTATCAAATGACAACTCATGTCTATGGTTAGGAAACCTTAACCATCTTTGATCAATGAGCTAGTCTAGTAGAGGCTTACTAGGGACATGGTGTAGTTTATGTATTCACACATATATTTAAGTTTCCGATCAATACAATTCTAGCATGAATAATAAACATTTATCATGAACGGGAAATATGATAATAATCTGTAACACCCCAAAAATCGGGTTATCGATTTTTATGTTGTTATTCCTTCCTAGCTTTCCTCTCCCAAATTTTTCCTCTGGAATCTGGTGAGTGACCAGGTGAATCCAAACAATCCTCAGCCTCTCCATGCCTTTCCCATGCTCTTGTGCCAGCCAAGCTCCCGTCAGAAAACCCCGAACCTCATTCAAACCCTAGTTCCAAAATATTGGAACTGGAAATCCTGCCTTTGTGTTTACAAAGGAGCTATCATTTTCCTTGCTCTGTTAATCCTCCAAAAAATTCCAGAGATCCTCCTTCACTCATAAACCCTAGATGTGCAAAAATATTGCCAAGTCATATGCGATATTTTTCATCTAGAATTAATTCCTTTTTCTGCCTTTCTGAGGAATTAAATTCGGGAAAATATCTATCCATCTCCAAAGTTCATGAAAACTTGTGGAGATATTCATTGTGATCATATTGAGATCTCACAAAAATATTGGCCATAATTAAATAAAGAAAATTTCATTTTCCTATTTAAAGCCAATATTTCAATTTGGGGCCTTTCCAAAGGAACTACCATTTTGGTAGCTAGGAAAAATCCCAAATAATCTGTGGAGTTTATCCTATTCATATGTTCACTATTTCCATCAAAATCCCAAGTTCCACAATTCAAATTTTGAGCACAACATCCATTTGCAAATTCTGTCCAGATTTCCAGCTTGCTAAGGAAGTGCTTGCTCCTTTGATCTTTTTGGACTGAAATTTTTCAGGGTGGTTAACAATGATAAATCACCCATGGATACCAAAAACCAGCTCATTTCATCTAGCCAATTTTCAGCAGTAAATTATCTAAGTTTCTATCCAGATTGCACCTCTGTGAAGGAAGTACCTTCATAGATGATCAAATTGAGCTGAAATTTTTCCAGCAAGCTCTCATGGCTATATAAACACCCTCCACCAAAAATCAGCCAAATATATTTAGCCATTTCTCCCCAGCATCATCATTTGCATTTCTGGTCAGATTGCAAGGTTACAAAGAAAGTACCATCTAGAGTTGTCCATTTGTGCTGAAACTTGGCCAAGCTGACCACCTTAGTAGATGATTGACCTATGCCAAAGATCAGGCCAAGAGGAGCACTGTGGTGGCCACACCACGTGTCCAAACATTGCTGCTATCAAACATTTGAGCAATGTGTGGTCACACCAGAGCTGTTCATTGCAATTCAACCGCACATGTCAACTCAGGGAAGGAAGGAGAAGACCCCAGACATGGTTTGGCCTTGCGTGGGGCGTGGCAACGCCGTGGCCAAGCGGTGACCACGGGCAGAGCACGCCAACTGTGTGTCTTGTGCGCCAGAGCCTTTGGGAGCACGCCTCCAGCGGGTTCCAGCTCGTCCGGGCGCGCCAGCGAGCTCCCCACCGCACACGTACGCCGCCTAGAAGCTTTCCCCCTCGTCCCCTAGCCGGTGGCCACCTCTGCCGACATCGATGCTCCGCTCGAGCGCCACCACGGCATCGCCGTCTCGAAGCCTCGGCCGGCGTCGCGTAGCCCCTCCCGCGGCTATTTAAGCGAGTCCCCGAGCCCCTCCCGAGCACCTGCAAGCCTAGCCTCCCTCCCCTCGAGCTCCCGGAGCTCTTCTCTTCACCCACAGCAGCGGCTCTGCCGCCGCTCCCCTCGGCCCATCCCCGCGCCCTGGCCATCCCCCTCCCTCTCTTCCACGGCCACGACCTCCCCTGGAGCCCGCGGAGCCGCCGCCGTCCTCATTTTCTCCGGGGAGGCCTCGCCGGCGTAGTCCCACTGAAGCCTTTCAGCCATCGCGCCCCGGGCCACGGCGGCGATGATGTAGGCAGGCTGGAGGAGCGCCGAGACCACCCTCAGACGCGGGATGGAACGCTGGTTCCAGAACCGTCGGCGGCGGGTCCTCTCGCGCTGCCAGTCGCCGGCGGCGAGCACGGCCCGAGCGGCCGCAGCCCCTCTGTCTGGCGTCGGGAGAGAATAGAGAAGGGAGGAGAGAGAGAAGGGGATAGGGCGGGCCCACCCGTAAGTGACTCAAGCCCGGGCCCGCTCGCTATTAAGTGGAAGCGCATTAGTGAGAATACGCTTTCCACTGGTCAAAGCGTACTACGCCGTGTTATTTACAGAGAATACGCTTTCTGTTATCGAAAGCGTAATCTGTAAAATGCGCTTTTGCTTTTCAGCCGGCGGCCGAAGCGGCTATTTAGCGAACATTCGCTCGTTAAGGACCGAAATGCACAGTTTTCTGTCCGTTTCTCGGCTTAACGAACGAACGGCCGTTTCTCCGCGACCGTAACTCCGATTAAGGTAAATCCAACGCCCACTTTCTCAGTTCGCCGAGCCCGTTCCGATGGTATCATTTTCATAATGTTTCCACACTGTGAAAATGACCATTTTGCCCTTGCCCTTCAATCAGCCCCTTCGAGAGGGAAACTTTTCCGGCAAATCTTTCCGCGAGCTCATCGCACTTCTTCCCGGTGACTCCGTCAACCTCAAGGCAAGCCAACCTCTTATCATGAGCTCCGGACTTGCGTGATGACTTTGCTTGCACCCTGTGTGTTTATTGCAGTAGGTTTCAGATCATCTGCACCGGCATAGTCCTGGTAGTTCATATGTACCAAAAGCTAGTGTTAGCTACCATATAATATCATGAATTGCTTCCATGTCATATTTCCCCATGCTAGTAACAATACTTTTAATACCATTATCATGTTAGTGCTATGATTTGATCTCATGCCATGATTGTCAATACTGTTATGGTTTTGTTATGCTGTTAAGGAATTGTTTCCTGCTCATAATTGTTGATGTTATGATGAGATGATGGAAATATTAAATTGAACTTGTAAACTAAACCTCCTCCGTCATCGATGGGATCGAGTCATAGTGCCATCGAACCGAGCTTATCCGTGCAGCCACATTTGCCGTTATGGGACGGCCTTGACTTGGTCTAACTTTGTGCTCTCTTATCGGTACCACGAAAGAGGGAAGGTTATGCGCGCGTGCTGCCCTGATCAGGTAGGCGGCGATAACCTTGTGAGCCCAGTTGTTTGTTTAACCCGGGAGTCCCCGTTTGGGATAGTTTAGTTTGGCCACGACGGTGACAGGTGTCAGGAGTGACAAAGGGACCACCCAGGACATGACTCGGACAGGGAATGACACTGCAACAGGACCCCACCTATAGCAACGGGTTTTTTCGTATCTAAAAGTCCATATATGCGTTGCTCGTCTCTTTACCAACGGTTTCGGATGTGTAGCCTTATCCAGTGTTGCTAGCGCATAATGCAACGCTTATACTGCCGTTAGTAAAAGAGACCGTTGCAAGAGTACAACGCATAAAACCGACTGTTACAACACTTCTATACATTGGTGCTTAATATACCGGAATCCAAATCTCATTGCTTGGCAACAGAGAATTTGCAAGCTTCAGGTGTTGGTACATATATAATGGTGATAATTATGCATATCAAGTGAGGAAAAAAAGAGAATATACTCACAAGAGAAAGAAATCATATATATATTGGATAAAACTGTTGAATTACAAAAGTGGATATCACAGGAGGAACATCATCCAAATGTGATGCATAATCTAAATATTTTCTTGACAGCGAAACTTAAATAGAAAGCATCCATCAACATCGCTACAACTTAACTAAGACTGAACCGTGGAACATCATCCAACAGCATCCCTATAACTTAACTAAAACTTAAAGCATCCGTCATCATCATCATCATGAACCTGAACATCATCATCATCATTGCAGTATACTTGCCACGCACCCATATAATCATCCATATATCTTTCGAATCTACAAAGAAAATAACAAAATGAACTGTTAACACACAATGCATTGACTTGATACAAGTAGTGATAGAGGTAGGATATTAGACACGTACAAAGGTTGAAGGCCATGCAATCTTTGTTTTTTCTGCATTACCGAGAGTATTGCGGTTTTTGCGACTCCGTACCAAATCTTCAGTTTTCAGAAGTGCCATATCGACATGCACTACCCAGAATTCACTTGCAACTTCGGCACCATCAAGTTTAAATTTAGGACCACAACTTACAACTGTAGCAAGAGCTACATCCCTGTTATGAGTAGGAAAATATACCGTCATGAGTGTCAGTTGTCATTCATGACTAATCTAGACGCCACAATATACGACACAACCTGCAGAACATGGTTCAATGAAATTATATGGACAGTAGCCTAAGTGCTGCTGTGTATTCAAGGGCAATGTGAGTGACAGTACCACTTCTCTTCTCCAGTTAGTTAGCAAACTGAACCATAACGGTTTTAGTCATCTAAAACTGAACCAAAACATTTAGGTCTAGTGTTGGTTTCAGTCATCCAATAGGAAACAGACAAACCTACAGGTGCTCAACACGCTTCGGAACAAACCTACAACCCCAAATCCACTGAAAAGAATTTACATGGTCATCACCAGCCTAGAGATCCTTTGCTAATTCTGTACACCTACAGTCAAACTATTTTGTGTGAACCAATAGATTTATTTATTGCTAAATAAATCCACTGAAACCTACAGCCCCAAATCCTACAAATTTGTATGGACAGCAACATAGAACCTAGAAACTCAATGGTCGTGGACACAACGGGCAGTAGCACGGTAGGGAGAGGGAGAGAGTATACCGTCCATGGCATCGTCCATGACTGGCTCCACGAACTCGACTTGCTCCATGGCGCCCCCCTACATCGAGTTGGTGCATGCAGCTGCAAAACAAACGGAAAAAGGTTACAGTTGTCTCATACATCTTTAAAACAGCATAACACAAGTAAAGCTTCATCAAGTTCCATTCCTACTTAATAAAAGAAGAGCAAGCTGTATTCCTCCTATTCCATGTGTCCTAGTTATTACTACCTTGTCAACTTTACATCCGGCTCAATGAATATATCCCCGAGTTAGTTACACTAGTCATCAACCCGTGTGTCTGCACGGGCTAGACGATTTTAGTTTGCCATATATAATTGGAACATTTTTATTAAGAAACAAATATTAGAACCATAAATTTTAAAAGAAGCACACTTTTGACTAATTGAGAAATATTACATCTGATATTGTGTTGTCTTCCATGTGGCTGAAATAAATTTGTTTTAATAAAGGCATTTATACATACTATTTATCATTCCTATAAATAAAGTTTCCAAATTATAATTTATATGAAAAAGTCAGGGATCAGGGGTTAGTAAATATACAGAGGATATTGGTCCATATTGTGATTTCCTTTAATTACATAGCAGGAGTCTATAAACTTGCTTCAGAAAGCAACATGCATATATAGCAAACTAACTTACTTGACTCCATGGATGCTCTCTGTCAAGCTAATACCATCCTGGGACAAAAAGAAACAGATAGACATTAAATACACATTTAAAAAGAAACTATTTGAGGCTTGAAGCTATCTATTTTCAGTAGTCTGACAAATAGGTTTGTGCTCCACAAGTACACCAATCTCATAGATAATATCTCTGTAAAAAGGGAGATATGCGTGTCTCATTTCAACAAAACAAACATCATAAATCCAAACATAAGAAATTGCTTAGCCTCCACCAATTCTAGTATAGATACGAAGATCATCAACAAAACCAGCTAATAATAGAAAGCAACAAAGGTCACAATGAAAATATGCTAGATTGGCCTTGGACAAGAGTGATTGCATGCAGCTGAATTTATTGCCAAAACGAAAAGCTTGGTGTTACCTAATAGTGTGATTGGCTGGCAACTTCATTCTGCAGTATTTCAAGAAAAGCAAAGAAGGGCATAATGGGAAGGCAGTAATTACGCTAGATGCTTTGGTATAAGCGCACGCCATGTAAAATAGAAAATCAAATCAGAAATTATCGCCTACGAATCTTAGGTAAGGTGCACAAAACACATGGGTAGCAATTAAAAATGTACTACAAAAAGAGGGAAACTAATCCAATATTACACATCTACACCCTATAGTTTGGTAGAAAAAAATAGAAAACAAAAACCTAAAAACTTAAAAGCACATTATTCGATAAAATTCACGCTAAAGATAGCATTACCTTGTTAGCTATTTCATGGTAAATCCCAGCAACTTCATTTCCAGGAAACAATGTTTCAGAGCTGCACATGGAAAAAGTAAGCATAAAACTCGAACGAATCAACTGTATAACAAAGAACATACAACAAATGCTCATCACCCAGGCAAAGTAAGGACAACATCCTCGACTGTGTACACTGCCTTCAATAAATCTTCAGAATCAGCTATCAACAAGAGAAGTGTATGAAAGGGAATTCCACAAACTACAGCTCTCATGCACAAGTTTTCACGCTGTTTGTGTGTAAATATAGTAAACCTTGACAGATTGCATCGTTTCTTCCGGAAGTGTAATCTTGTGTGCTCCTAGAATTAGCTGTCTAGAAACCACAAATGGATCCCATGCTTTAATGAGTTCCGTTAAAAAAATGGAAACCACACTTTCAAGTTAAGAAAAAAAACTAAAGCTAATGTACATGAATATCTGTCTTATATATATGCAAAGCTTCAGTAAGAAATGTTTTCTGAAATAAACACGTACATCACTCAAATCTTCTACAAAAGAAGCACATCAAATGATTATGTTAAGCCACCTATAAACATCAAAATGAAATGAGTCACTGGAGGCAGCAGTGTAGGACTACTGTTTGGAACTTTGATTATGTAGTGCTGCTAGAGGTGATCAGAGCTGCAGACCACCCCAGCTGGATGCTTTCACTCCCTACAACACAATCGAGTCAAGAGGAGTACTCATCAATACATGCGTACAAAACATTTTTTTTTTCTTGATAAAACAATAGTGATCAAATCGATTGCATAGTTCTTTTTTCTGTTATGAGCTTAAAGGATGGGGAATAGAACACGAATAGCCATGCCACAAGTTCCTTCACTCGACAGCCTCGCCGCCGAAGACGCCTGCGGCCGCCTAATCTGCTTCAAACTGCCATTGCTACACCTCCGCCGCCACATGAACCATCGTTGTATTGATTTTGTAAATAGCCTAAAAGAATATATGTTGGATTTTGCACGGTCAAAACCTGAAATAGGAGAACATTAAAGATTGGAAAAGAAAAGGATTGGGGCCTTGGGGAGATACTGTATTAATTAGAGCCTGACCTGATTTTAAACCATACCTAGGTGTTTTCTGTAGAAAATTACCTAAACACACTGGTTGCTGCTCCAAGACATAGATGGGCTCCTGATATATGCCACGAACCAGAGTAGAGAGGAGTGGACCAACTCACCTGAAGCCAGATGAGGAGGAAGCTCCATGGCTGATTCGTCTCGAGCAGCAGCAAGGCCGTCCACTGGCCATTCCTCCCTGCACGTCTACAGGAGAAGATAAGAGCAGAGGTTAGAGAAAGGGGAAGAGATTATGAAGCCAGGGGAGGGGATGCACTCACCGGACGAGTGGATGATGACATGGCCACCGGCGTCAGAGCCGACGCCCGAAACCCTAGCCATGGGGGGAGGGTCGCGGGTGGGCTTTGGTGGCCGCGAGCTCCGGATCTAGCCGGATGGGAGGGCGCCGCGGTGCGAGGGGACCTCGGGCTGTGCTTCGCAGTGGCGGGATTCGCCGGACGTCGCGTGAATCAGCCACCGCAGGTGGCGCAGCGAGGAGCCGCGTGAAGAGAGAGAGATGGGACGCGAGAGGGATGGGTGGGTGGGGATGCGGCGGATCTGGCAGCATCTGGAGTTGCGAGGTGGGAGGAGGGGAGGGGAATGGCCGGCGGCGAGGTTGGTCGGAGTAGGGCGACGAGGCGGTGCGTGGCAATGATTTGGGAGAGATTAGGGGAATATGGGCTTCTGTTTCTTGCGCGTCTCTCTCTCTTTTCCTCTGTTTTTTTTCATATATGTACCACGATACGGCCACGACTCATGAGTTGTACATCTACAACGCATATACCGCAATCCTTAATATGCGTATCTCTCGTGGATTTTGCAACATATAGTCAAAATGTTGTAGAATTTTTGTTGCTTTATAGAGGGTATCCTTGTAGTGTGATTGTCGGTGGTACGATAGAAGGGTCACGGGTTAGACAAGTTTTGTTGGAGCAGCACCGGTCCACCCGAATGAGAGTATGAGGCCAGGAGCTCCATAGTGTGGGTAACGTGCGCAACCTCTGCAGAGTGTAAGAATCTATTCGAATAGCCGAGTCCACGGTATTGGACACAGTTCGTACTAGGTCACACTATTTGGTCTTGGTCGATCTGGAGGACAAACCTATTACTATAAACTTGTTAAAGAGTGTGCTACTAAGTAAATGTGGTAACTTGGACCATGGGGGTAATTGTGAGCAGTCACCAGGTGGTTCTGACATGATCACGAGATGGGATCTCGGTGAGTCATGAGCTAGCCCGGAAGGGCAGTAAAACTGAATGATGTCACCACATATTACTTTAATGCTTCACGGGAGGCAGGTGTAGTGTAGGTTCCAGTATAACTTTGGATACCATGTCTTGTAGGAATAGCCATGCCATGCCATGATTTGTAGTTGATATGTCTGATCCATGTTATGCCATGCTTGATCCATGTTTTACTGTTAATTCCATGCCATGTTTAGAATAAATTCTTACATGAGCATAGGGCTTGCTTTGTCATCTGCTTGTTTGGATGCTATGTATTTGGTTGTCTTGCGAGTATATTCAAAGTACTCACCTGGCCTTGCACGTGGCCAGTTGCAGGAGAAGAACCGTCGTGCTAGATCGTATCCCAGCCAGTCCTGTGAGTTGTGGAGCCCAGCCAGAGACGTCGTTGCCGCTGAACCAAGATCTCCGCTGCCATTTAGTTAGCCTTGGAGCCATGTAATATTGTTGTAAGCAACAATGTTGTAATACTCCATTTCATATAATAAAGCCATTTTTGTGCCTGGAATTGCTTATCATGTCTCAGACGTGCGTCAGGTCTTATCCTGGGGCTGGCGTGCGTCGGCCCTCTATCGGGGTGCCACAGAGCGTGGTATCAGAGCCAGGCTGGCTGTAGGTTACCCTAGCCCCAAACCACCCCTATTCTCAACCGATAGTGAGCCCAATAGAGTTGACCAATCCCTGGCATCCGACGCGGCCACTGTTGATCAACAGACGGCGCAGTCGGAATTGACGTGCCCCTACCCAGCTGTCCGCCCACCCAGCCATCCCTGGATTGGACCGCGACCCTACCCATTTGTCGGCCGTGCCAGCGTATCCTCTACCCGGCACGAGAAGGATCCACGCCATGCTGGTACTTTCCAGCCAGGCTGCCTATTTAAACCCCTCTTACCTGCGAGTCGCAGCCCTCTCCGTTTAGTAAGCCATATCCCCGCAAGAGAACCCAAGCCAGTATCCTCAAACCAGCAGCCATGGCTAGTTCTTCCAAAGTAACCACTTTCCATAGCCGAACTTTGGCTAATGGTTATGCCGGCTTTCCGCCCATCCTTTGGAGTATGCTCACCCAAGCCCTTGGCTGTAGTACTAGCCCGGTGTATCTGGTGTTCCAATCGGAACCCGTCCCTCACCTTTGCCGATACTATGCGAATGCGCATATCTGCCCAGGTCCAGCAGAGGATGGGAAGCCCTTGACTTTTCAGGGCAAACCCATGCCCACCCCCGCATTAGCTGTCCAAACAGCTGCTGCGGAAGCCATCGCACGTCTTTGTTTCCAGTTTTCGCAAGTAGCGGAGATGCGGGAGTTCCGCTACTTTCCCTCTGCGTCCAGCGAAGGCTGCGAGTTCTCCACACAGTTGAAGATGCAGACCCGGCAATGGCTTGCCTGGTTCAGTTCATTGCTGCCCAGGGGCTGTTACTCACCGGCATTCTTGGAGAGTTTAAACCCATTGACCGTGACACCATTCGGGTTGTTACGGAAGCAAACCGTGAGGCCCGTCAAACTGCATCCCAGGCCACCAGTTCCCAGATGCCAAACCTAGTGCCACCTTCGTGGCTAGTGCCACCCTCACAGCCTGTGAACCCATATCGACCAGGCATCATTTCCCCAAGTTCCTTCTCCCGAGCTATTCGGCGTCTTTGTCGTCGGGATGTGTTCCGTCAAGTTTCAGTCGCAGCTCCAGTAGTTGAGCCCCAACCTATAGAGGTGTCCGGCAATGAAGGCGGAAGTTGGCTCAGCCTACGTCCCCCAGGAGAGCCCTAGCAAGAGTAGAACCCTGTAGTTCGGAGTGACTAGTTGTTGTTAGCTGCCTAGTAAGGTTGCGTGTTGTTGTATGCTTGTACTGCTTGGAACTTGTGTGCTGTGGTAATGTTATGTATGCCTGTTTGCTCTGTGTGTTTGGTTCATCTGTCTCTCTGTTAAGCAGAAATGTTTAGCAGAGCTGGCAGTGGATTCTTAACAAGATTTTAGTCAATAGAGCACTTACACCTAATAAAAATGGACTCGCCCAGAGTCCCTAATGAAATGCGGGCTGGTGTAGGTGTATGTATACCAGGAGTACATACACCCACTAGCATTAAAACACCTTAGTGTAATCTGCTGGGTGTGTTCTTTTTCCTTTGCATGTATTTTGCTCCTATATGCATTCTGCATTTGCTTGCATATTGGTTGGAGTAGATTGCACGTGTATTATGTGAGCAATGTCTGCACACCAAGTTCATTCTCCTGAGTACAGTCGCAGCAGTACTCGGGTAGAACGCATAGCCGTATACCCCTACCCATCTGTGCCCACTCCGTTTGCCAGCTTTCCGAACCCAGCGACCCCTACCTGTGGAGTAGATCCCGTAATATCCGTATCTCGATCTGGGTGTACCAATTCTCGGTACTCTCAACTCGTTTCTTTCCAACCAAGAGTCAAAACCCAACCCAGAGGTTTTTCCAGGAGGTGTAATATTTGTTTTGAGCTAACCCTAGGAATCTCGAGGACGAGATTCTCTTAAGGGGGGAAGGTTTGTAACACCCAAAAAATCGGGTTATCGATTTTTGTGCTGTTATTCCTTCCTTGCTTTCCTCTCCCAAATTTTTCCTCTGGAATCTGGTGAGTGACCAGGTGAATCCAGACAATCCTCAGCCTCTCCATGCCTTTCCCATGCTCTTGTGCCAGCCAAGCTCTCATCAGTAAACCCCGAACCTCATTCAAACCCTACTTCCAAAATATTGGAACTGGAAATCCTGCCTTTGTGTTTACAAAGGAGCTATCATTTTCCTTGCTTTGTTAATCCTCCAAAAATTTCCAGAGATCCTCCTTCACTCATAAACCCTAGATGTGCAAAAATATTGCCAAGTCATATGCAATATTTTTCATCTAGAATTAATTCCTTTTTCTGCCTTTCTGAGGAATTAAATCCAGGAAAATATCTATCCATCTCCAAAGTTCATGAAAACTTGTGGAGATATTCATTGTGATCATATTGAGCTCTCACAAAAATACTGGCCATAATTAAATAAGGAAAATTGCATTTTCCTATTTAAAGCTAATATTTCAATTTGGGGCCTTTCCAAAGGAACTACCATTTTGGTAGCTAGGAAAAATCCCAAATAATCTGTGGAGCTTATCCTATTCATATGTTCACTATTTCCATCAAAATCCCAAGTTCCACAATTCAAATTTTGAGCACAACATCCATTTGCAAATTCTGTCCAGATTTCCAGTTTGCAAAGGAAGTGCTTGGTCCTTTGATCTTTTTGGACTGAAATTTTTCAGGGTGGTTAACAATGATAAATCACCCATGCATCCAAAAAACCAGCTCATTTCATTTAGCCAATTTTCATCAGTAAATTATCTAAGTTTCTATCCAGATTGCACCTCTGTGAAGGAAGTACCTTCATAGATGATCAAATTGAGCTGAAAATTTTCCAGCAAGCTCTCATGGCTATATAATCACCCTCCACCAAAAATCAGCCAAATATATTTAGCCATTTCTCCCCAGCATCATCATTTGCGTTTCTGGTCAGATTGCAAGGTTACAAAGAAAGTACCATCTAGAGTTGTCCATTTGTGCTGAAACTTGGCCAAGCTGACCACCTTAGTAGATGATTGACCTCTGCCAAAGATCAGGCCAAGAGGAGCACTATGGTGGCCACACCACGTGTCCAAACATTGCTGCTATCAAACATTTGAGCAATGTGTGGTCACACCAGAGCTGTTCATTGCAATTCAACCGCACAGGTCAACTCAGGGAAGGAAGGAGAAGACCCCAGACATGGTTTGGCCTTGCGTGGGGCGTGGCAACGCCATGGCCACGCGGTGACCACGGGCAGAGCACGCCAACTGCGTGTCCTGTGCGCCAGAGCCTTTGGGAGCACGCCTCCAGCGGGTTCCAGCTCGTCCGGGCGCGCCGGCGAGCTCCCCACCGCACACGTACGCCGCCTAGAAGCTTTACCCCTCGTCCCCTAGCCGGTGGCCGCCTCTGCCGACATCGATGCTCTGCTCGAGCGCTGCCACGGCATCGCCGTCTCGAAGCCTCGGCCGGCGTCACGTAGCCCCTCCCGCGGCTATTTAAGCGTGTCCCCGAGCCCCTCCCGAGCACCTTCAAGCCTAGCCTCCCTCCCCTCGAGCTCCCGGAGCTCTTCTCTTCGCCCACAGCCGTGGCTCTGCCGCCGCTCCCCTTGGCCCGTCCCCGCGCCCTGGCCATCCCCCTTCCTCTCTTCCACGGCCACGACCTCCCCTGGAGCCCACGGAGCCGCCACTGTCCTCATTTTCTCCGGGGAGGCCTCGCCGGCGTAGTCCCGCTGAAGCCTTTCAGCCGTCGCGCCCCGGGCCACGGTGGCGATGATGTAGGCAGGCTGGAGGAGCGCCGAGACCACCCTCAGACGCGGGATGGAACGCTGGTTCCAGAACCATCGCCGGCGGGTCCTCTCACGCTGCCAGTCGCCGGCGGCGAGCACGGCCCGAGCGGCCACAGCCCCTCTATCCGGCATCGGGAGAGAAAAGAGAAGGGAGGAGAGAGAGAAGGGGATAGGGCGGGCCCACCCGTAAGTGACTCAAGCCCGGGCCCGCTCGCTGTTAAGTGGAAGCGCATTAGTGAGAATACGCTTTCCACTGGTCAGAGCGTACTCCGCCGTGTTATTTACAGAGAATGCGCTTTCTGTTATCGAAAGCGTAATCTGTAAAATGCGCTTTCGCTTTTCAGCCGGCGGCCAAAGCGGCTATTCAGCGAATGTTCGCTCGTTAAGGACCGAAATGCACAGTTTTCTGTCCGTTTCTCGGCTTACCGAACGAACGGCCGTTTCTCCTCGACCGTAACTCCGATTGAGGTAAATCCAACGCCGACGTTCTCAGTTCGTCAAGCCCGTTCCGATGGTATCATTATCATAATGTTTCCACACTATGAAAATGACCATTTTGCCCTTGCCCTTCAATCAGCCCCTTCGAGAGGGAAACTTTTCCGGCAAATCCTTCCGCGAGCTCATCACACTTCTTCCCGGTGACTCCGTCAACCTCAAGGCAAGCCAACCTCTTATCATGAGCTCCGAACTTGCGTGATGACTTTGCTTGCACCCTGTGTGTTTATTGCAGTAGGTTTCTGATCATCTGCACCGGCATAGTCCTGGTAGTTCATCTGTACCAAAAGCTAGTGTTAGCTACCATATAATATCATGAATTGCTTTCATGTCAAATTTCCCCATGCTAGTAACAATACTTTTAATACCATTATCATGTTAGTGCTATGATTTGATCTCATGCCATGATTGTCAATACTGTTATGGTTTTGTTATGCTGTTAAGGGATTGTTCCTGCTCATAAATGTTGATGTTATGATGAGATGATGGAAATATTAACTTGAACTTGTAAACTAAACCTCCTCCGTCATCGATGGGATCGAGTCATAGTGCCACCGAACCGAGCTTACCCATGCAGCCACATTTGCCGTTATGGGATGGCCTTGACTTGGTCTAACTTTGTGCTCTCTTATCGGTACCACCAAAGAGGGAAGGTTATGCGCGCGTGCTGCCCTGATCAGGTAGGCGGCGATAACCTTGTGAGCCAGTTGTTTGTTTAACCCGGGAGTCCCCGTTTGGGACAGTTTAGTTTGGCCACGACGGTGGCAGGTGTCAGGAGTGACACAGGGGCCACCCAGGACATGACTCAGACGGGGAATGATTGTCGGTGGTACGATAGAAGGGTCACGGGTTAGACAAGTTTTGTTGGAGCAGCACCGGTCCACCCGAATGGGAGTACGAGGCCAGGAGCTCCATAGTGTGGGTAACGTGCGCAACCTCTGCAGAGTATAAGAATCTATTCGAATAGCCGAGTCCACGGTATTGGACACAGTTCATACTAGGTCACACTATTTGGTCTTGGTCAATCTGGAGGACAAACCTGTTACTATAAACTTGTTAAAGAGTGTGCTACTAAGTAAATGTGGTAACTTGGACCATGGGGGTAATTGTGCGCAGTCACCAGGTGGTTCTGACATGATCACGGGATGGGATCTCGGTGAGTCATGAGCTAGCCCAGAAGGGCAGTAAAACTGAATGATGTCACCACATATTACTTTAATGCTTCACGGGAGGTAGGTGTAGTGTAGGTTCCAGTATAACTTTGGATACCATGTCTTGTAGGAATAGCCATGCCATGCCATGATTTGTAGTTGATATGTCTGATCCATGTTATGCCATGCTTGATCCATGTTTTACTGTTAATTCCATGCCATGTTTAGAATAAATTCTTACATGAGCATAGGGCTTGCTTTGTCATCTGCTTGTTTGGATGCTATGTATTTGGTTGTCTTGCGAGTACATTCAAAGTACTCACCTGGCCTTGCACGTGGCCAGTTGCAGGAGAAGAACCGTCGTACTAGACCGTAACCCAGCCAGTCCTGTGAGTTGTGGAGCCCAGCCAGAGACATCGTTGCCGCTGAACCAAGACCTCCGCTGCCATTTAGTTAGCCTTGGAGCCATGTAATATTGTTGTAAGCAACAATATTGTAATACTCCATTTCATATAATAAAGCCATTTTTGTGCCTGGAATTGCTGTATCATGTCTCAGACGTGCGCCGGGTCTTATCCTGGGGCTGGAGTGCGTCGGCCCTCTATCGGGGTGCCACATAATCATTTTATTATTACCTCTAGGGCATATTTTATTATGGTTGTTCATAAGCTCTTTTTTTAATTATGGCAACCATTACAAAGAGAGTGGAAAACCATCCCTCCCAAACCTTAAAAACTTTGGAAATAAAAAGGGTTGGTACAACGATGGCAATTTACTTCAAATGGCTTTTCAGCCATGAATAAGAAGGTACGGTGAACTCCTTTTGGGCTTAACTTTGTTTAGGGAAGTGGATGCACAAGCAGAAATCATGCTTAGTACAGGCGTAGGCTAGAAATAAATATCAGGAGCGACCAACCAAGGAGCATAGAGATCATAATCATGCATTTTGAACAATTAAAACCAAGTAGAGTAGGTGTGTAATGCCAACTCTTTTAAATTGATACACCATGGAGGCTAAATTACTGAATAATTTTGCAATGAACATGTGCCAAGTCAATCATCGACACTCCAAAGGGAAATACTTGATTGACATCCTTTTCAAGATTTAACTCGGTCTAATTGCTACCCTATAATTTGCATGATCCTTTAGTCGGTAAATATTTTAGCATGAGAAAACACAGACCATCTACCCCTCACACTATGATGGTATAAAAAAAGCATATTGATAAACCATACACATGTACCGAAAGAAGAGGAAAGAAACCAACGAACAGCAGCAGAAACATATACCGAAACTGCAATACAGCCACGGTGTTACACTTATGTTCTTAGGGTCTGCTGGAGAAACAACCATTTGACTTTATCATAAACCTTTTGAAGGTCAATCTTGAATACTACTCCAGTCATGTTTTTCCGGTGCATCTCATGAATGGTCTCATTGAGGACAAATATACTCCATCGAATATTTTCCTTCCTTGCATGAAAGTCGTTTGGGATGGACGAACAACATGGTCAGCAACTGCATTGAGCCTATTAGTAGCAACTTTGGTGAAGATTTTGAAGCTGGCATTAAGGGTCTGTATTGTTGGATCCACTCGGTCTCCTTAATCTTTGGCAACAAAATAATCTTGCCAAATTAAGCTTGGTTAGGTCAAATTGGACGGTGTGAAGAAAATTTCATGGCTCCATTAGGTCAGTCTTGATGATATCCCAGAAGTATTGATAAAACTTGGCAGGGAAGCCATCAAGTCGAGGAGATTTGTTATGTTCCATTTGGAACACCATAGCTCACACCTCCTCTTCAGGGAAAGGTGTCATAATGATATCATTCTCTTTTGCCGTGGCTTGTGGGATGCCATCCATTCGACACTCTCAAGGGTAAAGTTCCCTTCATCTAGAGGTCCTAACAGAGATTTGTAGTATGCGGTGATATATCGCTTGAGTTCTGCCTGAACTTGATCCTTCTCTCATCCTGTTGGGGGCTAAAAATAGATTTCTTCCTTTTCCACCCATTGGAAACCATGTAAAAATATCGTGTATTATTGTATCCCTCCAAAATTACTTGGGCTTTGGATCTTTGATACCACTTGATTTCCTCTTCTCGCGAAAAGAAGTGCACTCCGTTCATTGGATTGATTTTCATATTAATTTCCCGTTGACACAAAGTGCAAGTCTCTGCAATTTTACTGAGGTCATCGATAATGGTGGAAAGGCGTTGCTTTTCTTTTTTGTATATACCGTTGGTGTGATGCACCGATCTAGATAGGAATTGTCATGTGGCCCTTATTTTAAAATTTCATCTCTAAATTGAGAATGACCAACGACAACCTTCTCCCGTACCTTCTTAATTAAGTCTGCAAAACCATCCCGTTGTACCCATCCTAATTCAAATTTGAATGGACGACGAGCAGTAGAGGGCCAGTAGACTTAGAATTAAGAATGATGGGCGCATATGATATGAAAGTGTGTCGGTGCACTCTAGGGCCCTAATGGGTACCAAAGGAAATTTCAATTCTCATCATGTATCCACGAGTACCCTGTCGAATTTCTCATATTTCGACATCGATCGATTATAAGCCCAAGTGAACAGCCGCCCCGACATACTAACTTCTCGTAAATTCAAACTGTCAGTCACAACGTTGAATAAGAAAGGATAGTGAGTGTCAAAGTGTCATCGTTTTTTTCTTCCTATTAAAAACTTGGGGAGAGAATGACTATCAGGATTTTTATCTCGATGTGTCGTACCACGCATCAAGCCTAGTCCTCAAAGATTTTTTTTGATAGCATGAGTACCAATTTTTTTGAATCTTGTGGGTAGTCCCACCACACACTAAGTATGGTCCCAAATTGCCAGGCTAGACAACTGCATGCCTAACCCAGATTTTATTTCATGATATAACTGTAAGAAACACCTTTTGCAGGTTTAGTTGTGACCTTGTTGTACACAAGCCTCAATTTGTCACTCATTTTTCTCCCACTTCCCAAATTCATTTTCTCTCTCAGTACAATCGTTAAGAGTCTTTTTTCCGTCGAACAACATAATCGATATAGAACCGCCTTAATAAATTCAAACCTGAAACCCGCAAGCAAACCAGACAGCCTAAATATGTCATGATTTAAGCGTGATAATAATTCTACAAAAGGAAAATAGTCGATTCTCCGTTCATCTCAACACCGGGTCTCCTTCTGAATCCTGAAAAAGATTTGGGCGTTCCTTGTCGAGTCCTAAGTCGTAAAGCTACACGTGATGTTTGAGCTTCTAAAGAGGGGCAGCCCTATGTCTCGCTCATAGCGAGACCTAGCGTACTCTCGCGTCAGGCACCTCCCTATATGGGCCGCGCAAGGTGCGAGGGCGGCCACAACCTCGTTTTTTGTTCTTTTTTTCATGTTTTACTTTTTTTCTTCTTTTTTTACTTTCGTTTATACTTCCAAATATTCTAAATAAATATATTACAAAAAACACTTTACATAAACATTTGAAATGTTTGGTTGATGTGTATAAAGAAAATGTTTCTCATGTATACGGAAAATGTATACAATATATATATATATGTGTGTGTGAAAAAGTTGATCCTGTATTTAAAAAATGTTAATCAATCATTTGAAAAAATGGTCAACAAGTATTTGAAAATTTTCAATCAAGCATTTGATTATTTTTTAAATGTGCATGGAAAAATGTTGACCATGTATTAAAAATTTAGAACTTGTATTATTAAATTCTTCATCAAGCATTTAAAAATGTTAAAATGTGTATAGAAAAAAATGTTGACCATGTATTAAAAAAATGTCACTCTTGTATTTGAAATTTTTTAATCAAGCATTTGAAAAATGTTAAAAATGTGTATAAAAATGTAACCATGTATTCAAAAAATGTTAACCAGGCATTTGAAAAATGTTAAATGTGTATAAAGAAAATGTTTCTCACGTATATGAAAAACGTATAGAACATATACAATGTGTGTGAAAAAAGTTGATCATGTATTTAGAAAATGTTAATCAAGCATTTGAAAAAAAATGCTAAACAAGTATTTGAAAAATGTTAATCAATTATGTGAAAAATGTCAAACGTGTATAGAAAAAATGTTGACCATGTATTAAAAAATGTTAATCTTATACTTGAATTTTTTAATCAAGCATCTGAAGATGTTAAAATGTGTATAAAAATGTTGACCATATATTAAAAAAATTAGTCTTGTACTCCCTCCGTCCCAAAATAAGTGTCTCAACTTTGTACTAACTTTAGTACAAAGTTGTGCTAAAGCTGAGACACTTATTTTGGGACGGAGGGAGTACTTGAGAAAGTTAATCAAGCGTTTGAAAATTGTTAAAAATGTGTATAGAAAAAATGTTGGACATGTACCCAAAAAATGTTAAACTCATATTTGAAAAATGTTAATTCTGTATTTGAAAATTGTTCTGGACGTATACGAAAAATATAGAATAAAAACAAAAAAGAAACAAAAGAAACCAAAGAAACAGGAAAAAAAATAAGACCGAAGAAACAAGTCTAAAAACAATGGAAAATTGTAAAAGCCGATAAAGAAACAGAGAAAATAAAAAATTCTGTTGCAAACCAAGAAAGAAACAAAAGCCAAAGAAAAGAACAAGAAAATGGGAAAGGAAAACCCCCGATGAAAACCATAAAGAAAAACACGTAAAAAAATAAAGAATCCAAAGAAAATTGGTGAAAAAGAAAGAGAAATAAAGAAAACCGAAGAAAATCAAGGAAAATGGACGAAAGAAACAAAGAAAAAACAAACTAGTGAAAAACCGAGGAAAAACAAAGAAAACAGAGAAAGACTGGGAATAACCAGTGAAAACCGAAAAAGAACAAAGCAAGCCGAAGTTATATCGAAGAATAAAGAAAATCCAAAGAAAACCGACTAAAAACAAAAAGAATCAAAGAGGAAAGAAAAAAGGAAAAACGAAGAAAACCGGAGAAGTAGCGAACATTCATCGAGCAAACTAGTAGAGCTAATAAGTTCGCTAAATGGGCCGGGCGCTGGCGATGCGCCTGTTGCGAGAGCTAGGTCCATCTCGTTATAAGCGAGACATAGATGTTGCGTCTAGAGAGAGAGAGAGTAGTAGAGCAGAAGTCCTCTCCTCCAGAGCCTTTTTGAGATCCCATTTACTTGGCCGCCCCTGCTAATTCGCACGTAGCAGTATTAGTTTGCATGCAAAAAGTATTGTCGCACATTGGT
Source organism: Elymus sibiricus (assembly GCA_039707655.1). NCBI lineage: Eukaryota > Viridiplantae > Streptophyta > Magnoliopsida > Poales > Poaceae > Elymus > Elymus sibiricus. The sequence goes on along the minus strand of CM077668.1, from coordinate 258,710,002 downwards.
CATTCTGTGCATTTTGAAACCGAACCGAAAAAACCCGAACCGAGCCTATATTTTGGTTTATATGGTTTTTGGTTTTTGGTATGGTATAAGATTTAAAAACCATTTGGAGGTCGGTTTTTTCGGTATAAAACCAAAAAAAATCGGTTTTTACCGAATAAACCGAATATAATTTCTGCCCACCCCAAGCCCAATATGAGGCTAAGAGCCTAAGAGGAGTAAGAGCACTTCCAGGTGGCCCATTAGCATTTCAGCCCAACGCCACAGCCTGCCAGGCGCCACCGCGGCAGCCCCGCACGCCGCACCCCACGAGTCCACGACCAAACCTAACCTACCGCGATTCCTTCCGCTTCCAGTTCCCTCCCCGTCCCCGAGTCCCCGACCTAGAGTGTGTGGCGGCGACCGGCGATGGCGCCTGGCGCCAAACGCTAGCGCTCGAGCGGCGGGCACCACGGCCGGCGGCGCGCTCGGCGCTGCTACGAGCTCCGCTCCGACGCCACCACTCCGCCCTCCCTCCAGTTCCAGCGGCCAGCGGCGGCGCGAACAACACGGCAGCACCTCTTCTCCGACGCCACGCCTTCCGGCCTTCGTCCCTGCCTCCGATACCCTCGCCGGCTCTCCCCAGCGCCGTTCCTCCCTCCGGTACGATTCTACAGTTCGGCCCCTCGCTGCAGCCTCCATCCCTGCAGGTAATAAGGAAATCAATCACTGAGACAAATATTTAGATGGCCAAGTCTCGATTGATGTTGTGTTCGTCTGTTGGATTGAATGATTGATGTTGTGTTCGTCTGTTGATTGATGTTGTGTTGTACTTTGTGTTCATCTTCAGATAATTAGATGGCTGAGAGTCATGGCATATCAGGTCCTAGCCTTCCACCAAGCAGTGAACCGTTCAAAATGTTTGAGGTTCCTCCGGATCCTTGTACTGAAACTGGAAAGAAAGTGAAGAAGCATGCAGCCTCAAGAGCAGCAATATGGCTCCACTACACTAGGGTTCCCGATGAGCCAGACCGCGCTTCATGCAACTATTGTGGAAGGACATTGGGCATCAATTCATCGAGGAATGGTACGTCTAGTCTGAACAACCATGCTAAGATCTGTAAGAAGTATGCTATTGTCAAGTCGGGGAGTCGGGCCAATCAGACTGAACTAAGCTTCCAACTTAGTGCTGATGGTAGTACTGTCATTCCAGTTCCTTGGCAATACAATGAGGAAGAGGTAAGGGCAGCCTTTGCTCGGATGATTGTTGTGGATGAGTTGCCATTCATTTTCTCTGAGAAGGAAGGGTTTAGGTATTTTATGATGAAAGCTTGTCCTAGATTCCATATTCCATCTAGGACTACAGTATATAGAGATATTATGGCCCTCTATGCAGCAGAGAAAAAAAAGCTAAAAAAATACTTCATGGATTCTCATCAAACAGTGAGCCTCACAACTGACACTTGGACCTCTTCTAAACTTCAAAACTACATGGTTCTTACTGCCCATTACATTGATAGTGACTGGAAACTTAACAAGAAAATCATTAGCTTTGTCTTGGTAGACAGTCACAACGGGGAGGCTATTGGGAAAGCACTTGATAAGTTAGTGATTAAGTGGGGAATTGAGATAGTGTGCAGTATTACTGTAGATAATGCATCATCAAATGATACTTGTTTACAATACATGAAGAGTTCTCTAAAAAATCGGGGTGGGGCTGTTGCGAAAGGTTTATATCTTCACATGAGGTGTGTGGCTCATATTGTTAATCTTGTGGTTCAAGATGGGTTGAAGATAATGTCTCATCCTATTCAACGCATTCGAAATGCTGTCAAATATGTGAGAAGCTCAACTGCAAGAATGAATAGCTTTAAAAAATGTGTCACAATCAGCAAGGTAACTAGCAAAGGACACCTCTCTCTTGATGTATGCACTAGATGGAACTCTACATTTCTAATGTTGGAGACAGCTGTGACATTTGAGAGGGCATTTGATCAACTTCGACTTCAAGATCCCTCTTATAAGGAAGAGTTAGATTTGCTTGGGGTTGAAGGAGAAACAGGCCCTCCAACTCATGACGATTGGGTTTATGCTAGTGAGTTCAAATTGTTCCTCCAACACTTCTTTGTGCTGACAAATAAGGTTTCTGGCACTAATTACGTCACTTCCAACACATTCTTTGAAGAGGTTGCTGCTATTAATTACTTGCTAGATAAGTGGAGTGAACGTGTGATCTATGGTGATGATGAAGTGTTCAAAAACATGGCTGTTAAGATGAAGGACAAATAAGATAAGTATTGGGGTGATCCAGAGAAAATGAACAAATACATATTTATTGCTGCTATTCTTGATCCTAGGTAAAAATCTTATATTCATTTGTTCATTCTTGTTAATAATTCAATATATAGCTCCTGCCCTTGTGAGTTATGACATGCTAACTTTGATTGCTCTTTTTATGCAAGGACCAAGGAATCTGATTTCTTCAAGGACACGATCCAACGGACATATGGGGTGAGTAAAGGTAACAAGATATGGAGTTCTGCACACACTGCATTTGTGTCACTTTTCAGTGAATACAAAATATTGTATGGCGTGAACGAACCAACACCACAACCTGCATCTAGTGATTGTGCTAGTGAGAGTTCAACACCACAATCAGATACCATGCTTATGAGGGATTTATACAACAAGAGGATGAAACTAACTACTGGTGATGGTAGTCGTAGAACTGAATTAGATAAGTACTTAGCCGAAGATGTAGAAGAAAATAGTCCTGAATTCAAGGTTCTCAATTGGTGGAAATGCAACTCATTGCGCTTTCCTATTCTTTCAAGAATGGCTCGTGACATATTAGCAATTCCTATCCAACCGTTGCTTCCGAATCAGCTTTTAGTACTAGTGGGTGTATTCTTGATGCCTTTCGAAGCTCCTTGACTCCGATGACACTCCAAGCCTTGATTTGTACACAAGATTGGCTGCATCGTAAGCGTATCAACATCGAGGCTGATCTAGAGGAGTTGTCTAAACTAGAAGAAGGTACTATTTGTAGACACATAAACCATGAAGCACACCTTGCTATTACTGAGTACTAACCATTATATTGTGTTTTTCATGTAGGGGTTGTAGATCTCCAAGCCTCAAGCGAGAACGAGGATCTCTTTATCATTGACTGATGTGTCCTCGAAGCAACAAAGCTATTTTATTTTGGGTAATTAGGCTGATGGGAATCGTTGAAGGCTGAAGCTACTTTTGGTAATTAGGCGGCTGGCATGGTAGTTGTTGAAGAATGAAGACTAAAGCAAATAGGCTGCTGAATATTTTGGCAAATAGTTGTCGCAGGGCAGCACTACACAACCTGAAAAACTGCAGTTATGCACATGTTCTGTACTGAACTAGTGATTGTAAATTTGCTACAAATGCTTGTGTACTTGATGCTTTGTGTACTAGATGCAGTGACATATGTTCTGTTTCATGCGTGATGGGCTGATGGCCCTTATGGAGTGATGGATGAATGCTGATGCTCTTTACTCTTTACTGTCAAGCTTGAACATGTAGTACATACAACCCTGTGAGCTTGGTTTTGGTCCTTTATTTCCTTTGCTATCCCGTATATGTGAATATGTGATGGCCCTGATGGCTGTGAATGCTGATGCCCTTTACTGTCAAGTTTGAACATGTAGTACAAAATGTTTAGTCACCGAAATATGTAACCAGAACTAAAAAGGTGTTGCCTTATTTTCAAATTCGCGTCAACTTTGGTTATTTTGGTATGTACCGAAACCATACCGAAATATTTTGGTATATACCGAAACCGAACCGTATTTTAATTTCAAACCGTATTTATCGAAGTATCAATACCGTACAAACCGAGAAACCGTATTTACCGAACCACACAAACTGAATAAACCGAACGCACAGAGTGACACATTGGGAAGTTGCACTCGCTTTGCGGGGTTCTCCTCACTTTTGTGGCTCCTCTCGTGCTTTTTCGGTAGAATCCTGCCTATTGTCTGAACTTGTCTTGAACTCATCTTCATCCCTGTAGATGATGACTGATGAGGGAGAGAAGGTGGCATTAGTAAGCGTGCTCGGCTGAAAAATATCGTTTTATATGGTCAGTATTACTTCCTTGTCGCTTGAAATGTTTGGCCTCTTCATAATCACCGGCACATGTTTAGTTTAGCAAAAATATGCGTATGTCTGAGGCTAGTGACCGTACACGTCCTCGCAACACTCCACGTATCCGGTATCCCCCTCTCCGAGATACTGCGTGATCCGTATGCTATGTTTGCGGGGTACATCTGATCTGAACAGGGGTTCGTGGGTACAGCGAACCTCATGCGAACAAGAGCACTGCCCCTTCGGAATGAGGAAAGGACAGGACACATCAACGCGAGGCAATCGACCAAGACGCACGCGAAACTAGCTGCACGCAGATCTGATGTGCAGGCAGCACATGTGGGCGCCAATCCACGATACAGGTCGCCAGCCGGGACAGCAAACTACGTGGAGATGATCGACGAAGAGGTCGGTCGATGCAGCAAGTTACGGTAGAGTAGAAAACGACTCGGGCGTCTTGGTGGACTTCACGTGAGGTTTACTTTGGTGTGGTGATGAGATTGGGGAGCCATGCCTGTCTGGCTGCTTACCGACAGTCTCGTCACAGCCCGCTGGCCTGACGGCGGGTGTGTCTGGGATGCGACGGCAGTTCTCTTCCACTTTCCACATGCGTTTAACATGATTGGGTCGCTTTGTCAAATGTTGTAGCGACACCTACTACCTCCGTCCTAGTTTAAGGCTGGCCACAGTGATGGTATCTTAGAGCAACTCCAACACGCCGACACAAATTGTCCGTGTGTGTTTATTTGGGTCGAAACAGACACAAATGGCGGCCTAACGCACTAACGCAAACGGATCAGTGTCCGCTTTTTGTCCGCGCGACCCATTTCAGGCCTAAATATGGGACGGGTTTGCGTCGGCGCGGACGCGCGACGTCGGCCCTTGTCCTCCTCCTGGCCCGCCAGTCGATGGCACATTGGCCATTCCCTTCCTCCCATCGACATCCACCACACCTGGCCGCTCCTCGTCGCCGCCGCCGCCCAGTTCCGGTGCCTAGGCCGGCCGCCCACACCCACATACCTCCCCCAGCAGCACGCCACCCCCCGACGGCCCCATACCCCAGCATTGGCGGACCGTTTTCGCCGCCTGATAACCCACAAGTATAGGGGATCGCAACAGTTTTCGAGGGTAGAGTATTCAACCCAAATTTATTGATTCGACACAAGGAGAGCCAAAGAATATTTGCAAGTATTAGCAGTTGAGTTGTCAATTCAACCACACCTAGAAACTAAATATCTGCAGCAGAGTGATCAGTAGCACAGTAATATGATAGTTTGATAGCAGTAGCAATGATAGTAACAGTAACAGTAACGGTAGCAGCAGTAGTAGTAGCAATTGTAACAGCAGTAGCAATAGTAGTAACTTAGCAAGAACAATATGTGAAAAGCTCATAGGCATTGGATTGGTGATATTCGTTGGATAACATTCATCATGTAACAGTCATAACCTAGGGCGACACAGAACTAGCTCCAATTCATTAATATAATGTAGGCATGTATTCCGTATATAGTCATACGTGCTTGCGATAAGAACTTGCATGACATCTTTTGTCCTACCCTCAGCGGGGTCCTTAAGGAAACTAAGGGATATTAAGGCCTCCTTTTAATAGAGGATTCAGATATGGAATCATGGCACTTGGGCCCTAGTGACAAGCATTAAGCATAGCAAAGTCATAGCAATATCAATCTCAGAACATAGTGGATACTAGGGATCAAACCCTAACAAAACTAACTCGATTACATGATAAATCTCATCCAACTCATCACCGTCCAACAAGCCTACGAAGGAATTACTCACTCCCGGCAGTGAGCATCATGAAATTGGCGATGAAGGATGGTTGATGATGACGATGCCTGAAGATCCCCCTCTGCGAGCCCTGAACGGACTCCAGATCTGGCCTCCCGATGAAGAACAGGAGGTGGCGGCGGCTCCGTATCGTGAAACGCAATAAAACTTCCTCTCCTATTTTTTTCTCTGGAAGAATGAATTTATAGCGTTGGAATTAGGTCAGACGGAGCCACGTGGGCCCCACGAGGTACCAGGGCGTGCCTGGGGGGGGCGCGCCCTGGTGCCTCATGGGCACTGGGTGGCCCCCCTCCAGTAGTTCTTGATGCCAATATTTTTTATATATTCCATAAAAAAATCTCCAAAAAGATTCATCCAATTCCAAGAACTTTGATTTTCTGCACAAAAACAACACCATGGCAATTCTTCTGAAAACAGCGTCAGTCCGGGTTAGTTCCATTCAAATCGTGCAAATTAGGGGCCAAAACAAGAGCAAAAGTGTTTGGCAAAGTAGATACGACGGAGACGTATCAACTCCCCCAAGCTTAACTCATTGCTTATCCTCAAGCAATTCAGTTGACAAACTGAAAGTGATAAAGAAAAACTTTTACAAACTCTTTTGTTCTTGTATCTATATATATGCTTAAGTAGTGTCCAAGTTTTCAGCAAAGATCATAACTAACCATGCAAATTATAACTCTTAGAAATTATATTCACTCATATCAATGGCATAATCAACTAGCGAGCAATAATAAGATATCTCCAATGCCAACACTTTGTCAAAACAATCATGATATAATATGATAACATGGTATCTCGCTAGCCCTTTCTGAGACCGCAAAACATAAATGCAGAGCACCTCCAAAGTTTAAGCAACGACTAAACATTGTAATTCATGGTAGAAGAGATCCAGTCATGATGCACACAACATTAACTATTCACAATGCATGAGAATGACAATAGTGCTCTCAGGTCTGGTGCTTATTTGAGAAGGTGATGACTCAACAATAAAAGTAAAATAACATAAAAGTAAATAGATAGGCCCTTCGCAGAGGGAAGCATGGATTTGCAGAGGTGCCAGAGCTCGAAGCTCAAATCAGAGATAAATAAATTTTGGGAGGTATGCCTTTCCTGTCAACGTCACGACCGAGAGTTTTCAATATCTTCCATGCTAAACACATTAGCGGCGGTTCCCAAGCGGTAAAGTAAAGTTTACTCCCCCTCCACCAACAATCACAAGCCATGGCTAGCCAAATCCTCGGGTGCTCTCCATACCAACAACTTTCCGGGGGAGTTTGTTTTATTATTTTGCATTTTTAATGATGGGACTGGGCATCCCGATTACCAGCCCCTCTCGTGCAAGGACAAGTGAGTAAACACTCATCATGAGAATAACCCGCTTAGCATGGAAGATACTGACCGCCCCCTGTCGCTCCATGAGCGGTACGGGCACACAAAACAGATGTTCATTTGAATAGTTAGAGGTGGCACATGCAAATTTACTTAGGACGGCAAAATAATACCGCATATAGGTAGATATAGTGGACTCATCTGGAATAACTTTGGTTTAAGGGTTTTGATGCACAAGCAGCATTCCCGCTTAGTACATGCGAAGGCTAGCAAATAGGTTGAGAAGCAACCAGCTAGAGAGCGAAAACGGTCATAATCATGCATTATGAATAATCAACATTGAATACTAGCATGAGTAGGATATAAACACCATGAACATAAATATCGTGAAGGCTATGTTGGTTTTGAATCAACTACATGCGTGAACATGTGCCAAGTCAAGCCACTTGAAACATTCAGAGGAGGATACCATATCATCACACTACATCACAATCATTTTAATGCATGTTGACACTCAAGATAAATCATTATCCACTCCTAGCTATTTAAGCATGGCATGAGCAACTATAATCTCTAATTGTCATCACAAATATGTTTAATCATAATATGCTGAATCATGGATACTGAGTTAAACATATTTACAAAAACAAAGAACAAGTTGAGTTCATACCCGCTTTTCCTTGCCACAGTCACTTCATCAAATCATCGTCATTATTGCCTTTCACTTGCACGACCGAATGATAATAGTGCAAGTGTGCCGTGAACTAAGCTGGAATCTGCAAGCATTTTATTCAAAGGAGAAGACAAGGTAAAATGGGCTCTTTGTTAAATCAACAATAATGCATATGAAAGCCACTCAACATTTTCATCGTGGTCTTCTCCTTTCAAAGACTCAACAAAAGAAAAGAATTTCAGAAAAACACACCGAAATATTTTTGGAGTTTTTAGTTTTCTGAAGAAAGCAAATTGAAGAAGAAAACGAAAAACGAGAGAAGAAAACTATTTACACGGGAGAACTCCCAACAAGTAAAAGAAGAAACGGGAAATCTTTTTGAGTTTTCTTTTAATTCTACAACTAATTAAGCTAGAAAGAAAAACCGAAAAGAAACGAGAAATAATTTTGGATTTTCTCAAAGTTTTTCAAACAAACAAGCAGAAAACAGGAAAGTAAAACGAGCATGGATTATACAATGAATAAGTATGAACACCGACAACCGGAATGAAATGTGTGGACATGAATGTAATGTCGGTGAGAAATACGTACTCCCCCAAGCTTAGGCTTTTGCCTAGCTCGGTCTACGGCCATGGCTGTCCTGGATAATAACCGAAATGATAGCTCATAGAGGCGTTCTGGGCTGCCTCCTCAGCCTGACGAGCAGCTTCGACAGCCGCCTTGTACTCGTGCACCTCACTCTCATGAAGAAAGTATCTATGTTTGTTCTGAAAATCAAAGAGAGCAGGCGCATGCAAAGCAACATACACAGAGTGATATTTATTAAAGACTAGGTTATATTCATAACCCTGTGCGTTGCGTTTTAAAAACCTATGTTCTCGCGTTGCTTCGAAATTTAAATATTTATAAGGCAAGAGGGGATCATTGAATTTGGGTGAGACCCCTAACTTTGCAGCTAAGCGGGAGGCATAAACTCCTCCATATAAATCACCACTACCCGCATTACGCTGCAACCTACGTGCTACAATGGCCCCAAGATTATAAAGCTTGCCACCGGTCAAGGCTGCATGAATAAGACTCAGATCAGGGGCGCAAAGTGCACTACAGTCTTGCTTACCAGCAACACATTTACCATTAAAAAGCGCAAAGTACCGAATAGCGGGAAAATGAATGCTATTAATTCTAGCCTGCGTGATTCCCCTATCCTCACCGTTACAAAGGCTATTAAGAAACAACTCATAATCAGATCTTGGTGGTTCATCTAACGAACCCCAATACGGAATTTTGCATGCATCACAGAATTCTTCTAGAGGCATATTATAAGATTTGTCATAGAGGTGAAATAAAACTCTAGAAGTGTGCTGATGAAAGTCAAAGTACTGAGTGAAGGAATGAGTGAGGTTGTAGTGCTGTGGTGGCTTATCTGCGATGAAAGCGGAGAGCTCGGCATTGTGAATATATTGGTCAAACTCCTCCTTGATGCCAGCACCTATCATGAACTCGTTGCACGGCCACCGACATGATTTTGCTTCGGCACCTCGCACTGAACTTGCCCTTGGTTCCTCATATGATTGGCGTGCCGAGCTTTCACTTGATGAAGCTTCCGAGGACCTCCTCCTCGAAGAACTTCTCCGGAAGATATTCATTTTCCTAAGAATAATTTCTAAAAAAATTTGGGTCACAAAATGATATCAATAAAACTTCACAAGATTGATAGCAACTACTCATATGGATGCCTAGAGGCTATATCAAGCATTCAAACTACTTGGAACTCAAAGAATTCAACATGCAAGCTCATTTTCTGTAGCACCAACAGTAGCTAATTATGCAAAATATAATCCACTAAACCAAAAACTAATTGGAGCAATGGGGGAGTCACATACCAAGGAGCAATCCCCGAAAACAGTTTCGGAAACGGAGCTTCGAGCAAAGAGATCAAAAATTTCAGTTTTGTGAGCAAGAACACGAGAGAGAGAGAGCTACCAGGAATTTTTGCTAGAGGTACGAGACGAAGTGAGCTAAAGGGATAAGTGAGGGAGTCCCTGTGGGGCCCACGAGGTACCTGGGCGCGCCAGGGGGGTGGCGCGCCCTGGTGCCTTGTGGGCACCAGGGGCACCCTCCTGGTATAATTTTTGTGCCAAAAATTCTTAAATATTAAATAAAAAATCATGTCAAAATTTTATTACATTCTGAGCACTTTTATTTCTGGGCACCCCTTTTTTCTTTTTATTACACGGAAAAAATCAGAAAACATGATAAATAAGGCATTTTATTTTATTTAACTATCAATAGCAAAAAATAAAAGGTGGGTACAGAAGGTTGTGCCTACTGAATTCATCAATCCCATGCCCCTCAAAAAGAATCCATTAATAAGGTTGATCAAGTCTTATTAACAAACCACTTCCGAGTGACATGAAACCGAAGAATTTTCGTATAACACTAAGTTACCTCAACGGGGATATGCATCTCCCCAACAATAAAAGTTTCATATTTCTTTTTAACAGCAGGAAGAGGGATTTGGAAACTTCCGATGGTAATTGTCGGAGTCCTATCAATAATATGAATACCATTCACTTGAAATTGTTTCTTCGGAAAGTGCACCGTATGTTCATTGCCATTGATATGAAAAGTGACCTTGCTTTTGTTGCAATCAATAACAGCCCCTGCAGTATTCAAAAAGGGTCTACCAAGGATAATCGACATATTGTCATCCTCAGGCATATCAAGTATAACAAAGTCTGTCAGGATAGTAACATTTGCAACTACAACGGGCACATCCTCACAAACACCGATAGGTATGGCAGCTGATTTATCAGCCATTTGCAATGATATTTCAGTGGGAGTGAGTTTATTCAAATCAAGTCTTTTATATAAAGAGAAAGGCATAACACTAACACCGGCTCCTAAATCACACAAAGCAGTTTGGACATAATTTCTTTTAATGGAGCATGGTATAGTTGGTATTCCTGGGTCTCCTAGTTTCTTAGGCACTCCATCCTTAAAAGAATAATTTGCAAGCATGGTAGAAATTTCAACTTCAGGTATCTTTCTTTTATTTGTTACGATGTCCTTCATGTATTTAGCATAGAGAGACATCTTTATAATATCAGTCAAACGAGTGCGCAAAAAGACTGGCCTAAGCATTTCAGCAAAGCGTTCAAATTCTTCCTCATCCTTTTTCTTAGATTGTTTAGGAGGAAAGGGCATGGGTTTTTGAACCCATGGTTCTCTTTCTTTACCATGTTTTCTAGCAACGAAGTCTTTTTTATCATAACGTTTATTTTTAGGAGGTGGGTTATCAAGATCAACAGCAGGTTCAATTTCAACATCATTATCTGGTTCCTTATCGTTATCTGGTTGGGTATCCACATGAGCATCATCATTATTATTATCATCAGGTGAATGTTCATTACCAGATTGTGTTTCAGCATCGGAAACAGAAACATCATTACTATCCTCTAAAGGTCTTTCTACCTCAGGTTCACTAGAAGTATGCAAAGTCCTATCATTTTTCGTTTTCTTTTTCCTTTTAGATGGACTAAGTACATCATCATTAATTCTTTGAGAATCTTGTTCAATTCTTTTAGGGTGACCCTCAGGATAAAGTGGCTCCTGAGTCATTCTACCCCCTCTAGTCATTACTCTAACAGCATGATCATTCATATTGTTATTCATTTCATTAAGCAATTCACTCTGAGATTTAGCAACTTGTTCTAATTGAGTTTGAACCATAGATGCATGTTTACTAACACCTTTAACATCATTAGCAATTCTAAATAACAAGTCACTCAAGCGATCTATCATATAGGTATTTTGTTTCAATTGTTTCATAACATTTGCATTGAAATGATCTTGCTTCATCATATAATTGTCAAATTCATACAAGCATTGACTAGGAGGTTTGTTGTAAGGAATATCACTTTCATTAAACTTTATAAGAGAATTTACCTCTACTATATGTGACGGTTTGTCAAGACCATGTATTTCTTCAATAGGCGGTAAATTCTTAACATCTTCAGCTTTAATACCTTTTTCTTTCTGGCATTTCTTCGCTTCTTGCATATCTTCAGGACTGAGATATAAAATACCCCTCTTCTTCGGAGTGGGTTTAGGCGGTGGTTCAGGAAGTGTCCAATCATTATCATTCTTCAATATATTATTCAATAATTCCTCAGCTTGCTCAATAGTCCGTTCCCTGAAAACGCAACTCGCACAACTATCTAGGTAATCCCTAGAAGCATCGGTTAGTCCATTATAGAAGATATCAAGTATTTCATTTTTCTTGAGAGGATGATTAGGCAAAGCATTAAGTAGTTGGAGAAGCCTCCCCCAAGCTTGTGGGAGACTCTCTTCTTCAATTTGCACAAAGTTAAATATTTCCTGTAAGGCAGCTTGTTTCTTATGAGCAGGAAAATAATTTTCAGAGAAGTAATAAATCATATCCTGGGGACTACGCACACATCCAGGAGCAAGAGTATTATACCATTCTTTAGCATCACCCTTTAATGAGAAAGGAAATAACTTAAGAATATAGTAATAGCGAATTTTTTCCTCATGAGCAAATAGGGTGGCTATATCATTTAATTTAGTAAGATGTGCCACAATGGTTTCAGTTTCATAGCCATGGAAAGGATCAGATTCTACCAACTTAATCAGCTCAGGATCAACAGAGAATTCGTAATCCTTATCAGTAAAAAATATGGGAGAGGTAGCAAACTTAGGATCATATTTCATTTTCTCCCTCATAGATTTTTCTTTCATATCAGCAAGCAATTTTATAACTTCATATCTATCATTACAAGCAAGGATGGCTCTAGCGGTCTCCCTATCAAAACATTGTTCCTCAGGTGTTTCAACTCTAGTAGGAACGCTAGGCATAATAGGTGAATCATAATTCTCAGGAGTTTCAGCATTTTCAATTGCTTTAGCTTTGGCAATTTGTTCAGTAAGAAATTCACCAAGTGGCACAGCATTATCAGGCATAGTACTAGCATCATCATGAGTATCATTCATAGTAGAGATAGTATCATCACTAACTTGCGACATATCAGAATTAATAGCATGTTGTGGTGTTGCAAGTTTACTCAAAACAGAAGGTAAATCAAGTGCAGAGCTAGATGGCAGTTCCTTACCTCCCCTCGTCGTAGAGGGAACGATCTTGGTTCTAGTGTCTTTCATATTCTTCATAGTGATCAACAGATATAAATCCCAAGTGACTTAGCAAATATAGCTATGCTCCCCGGTAACGGCGCCAGAAAAAGGTCTTGATAACCCACAAGTATAGGGGATCGCAACAGTTTTCGAGGGTAGAGTATTCAACCCAAATTTATTGATTCGACACAAGGGGAGCCAAAGAATATTTGCAAGTATTAGCAGTTGAGTTGTCAATTCAACCACACCTGGAAACTAAATATCTGCAGCAGAGTGATCAGTAGCACAGTAATATGATAGTTTGATAGCAGTAGCAATGATAGTAACAGTAACAGTAACGGTAGCAGCAGTAGTAGTAGCAATTGTAACAGCAGTAGCAATAGTAGTAACTTAGCAAGAACAATATGTGAAAAGCTCGTAGGCATTGGATTGGTGATATTCGTTGGATAACATTCATCATGTAACAGTCATAACCTAGGGCGACACAGAACTAGCTCCAATTCATTAATGTAATGTAGGCATGTATTTCGTATATAGTCATACGTGCTTGCGATAAGAACTTGCATGACATCTTTTGTCCTACCCTCCCGTGGCAGCGGGGTCCTTAAGGAAACTAAGGGATATTAAGGCCTCCTTCTAATAGAGAACCGGAACAAAGCATTAACACTTAGTGAATACATGAACTCCTCAAACTATGGCAATCACCGGAAAGGATCCCAATTATTGTCACCTTGGGGTATGCGGATCATAACACATAGCAGGTGCGTATAACTTGCAAGATCGGATCAAGAACACAAATATATTCATGAAAACATAAAGGGTTCAGATCTGGAATCATGGCACTCGGGCCCTAGTGACAAGCATTAAGCATAGCAAAGTCATAGCAACATCAATCTCAGAACATAGTGGATACTAGGGATCAAGCCCTAACAAAACTAACTCGATTACATGATAAATCTCATCCAACTCATCACCGTCCAGCAAGCCTACGAAGGAATTACTCAGTCCCGGCGGTGAGCATCATGAAATTGGCGATGAAGGATGGTTGATGATGACGATGCCGGAAGATCCCCCTCTCCGGAGCCCTGAATGGACTCCAGATCTGGCCTCCCGATGAAGAACAGGAGGTGGCGGCGGCTCCGTATCGTGAAACGCAATAAAACTTCCTCTCCTATTTCTTTCTCTGGAAAAATGAATTTATAGCATTGGAATTAGGTCAGACGGGGCCACGTGGGCCCCACGAGGTACCAGGGCGCGCCTTGGGGGGGGGGGTGGCGCGCCCTGGTGCCTCGTGGGCACTGGGTAGCCCCCTCCAGTAGTTCTTGATGCCAATATTTTTTATATATTCCATAAAAAATCCCCAAAAAGATTCATCCAATTCCAAGAACTTTGATTTTCTGCACAAAAACAACACCATGGCAATTCTGCTGAAAACAGCGTCAGTCCGGGTTAGTTCCATTCAAATCATGCAAATTAGGGGCCAAAACAAGAGCAAAAGTGTTTGGAAAAGTAGATACGATGGAGACGTATCACCGCCGTCGCAGCACCCCGAGGTCGACGCCACCACCCCCTCACCTCCGCCGCCGGCAGCACCGCCACGCGCGGATACCTCGCTCCCCGGTCGCCGCCACGTATGCCTCCATGCCGCCAGGCCTGCTGCCAGGCCTGGGAGAGGCGCGAGGCTCTTCACCAGCCGGCTTCTTCCACCACGCCCGCAAGGTGTTCGATGTTTCGCCCGCAAGGTACAAATGGACAATGGCGACGAGTACTTTTTCAACAATTTCATTTGCGATTCGGATGATTCGTTGTCCGACGATGAGGAGATTGTGACTGCTGCTTTGGTCGTCCATGACCACATTAGTAGGTGGCGGCCGATGTTTAGGGACTCGATCCCGGGGCATACTCCAGCGTTGAATCACAACAGAGAGAGCGGCCATTGCCTACTCTGGAAGGACTACTTCGAGTCCCCTAACCCGCTCTTCAAACACCACCTATTCCGGCGCCGCTTCCGGATGGCTAGACATGTGTTCAACCGTATCCGAGATGGGGTAGTGGTGTACGATAACTATTTGAGTGCAAGGAGGATGCCCTGGGAAATGTTGGCTTCTCCTCTTATTAGAAATGCACTGCAGCTATTCGGATGCTTGCATACGGAGTACCCGGTGATCTCATTGATGAGTATGTCCGAATGAGCGAGTCCATGTGCCTAGACTCCATGTATAAGTTCTGCAAGGCTGTGGTAGCAGTATTTGGCCCGAAGTACTTGAGAGAGCCAACTGCTGCAGATACAGCCCGGGTGTTGGCGATCAATGCGAGTAGGGGCTTTCCGGGGATGCTTGGTAGCATAGATTGTATACACTAGGAGTGGAAGAACTGCCCTTCTGCTTGGCAGGGGCAGTATAGGGGCCATGTGAAAGCTTGGACTGTCATACTTGAGGCCGTGGCTTCACAAGATCTCTGGATTTTGCACTCTTTCTCCAGCATGGCCGGCTCTCACAATGATATCAACGTGCTTCAGCTCTCGTTAGTGTTCGCAAGGCTTGCAAAAGGCAACTGCCCAGAGGTCAATGTTGAGATCAATTGCCACCACTACAACAAAGGATACTACCTAGCTGATGGTATCTATCCTGAGTTGACTACTCTTGTTAAGACAATCCCCAACCCAATAGGAGAGAAGAGGTAGAGATTTGCCGAAGCAGAAGAGAGTGCTAGAAAGGATGTGGAGTGTTCTTTCGGTGTTCTTCAATCTCGATGGGGCATCATTCGGTATCCTGCTAGAACTTGGAGCACCAAGAAGTTGTGGGAGGTGATGACTGCTTGTGTGAACATGCACAGCGTGAGGATGAAATCTACGATCAGGGGTTTCAATTTCAGGGTGAAAATGTTGTGCCTGAGCATGGAGGAGCGACAACGTTTGCACAGTTCACAGAATTTCATCATCAAATGCGTGATTAGGAAACTCACATTCAACTACAAAATGATTTGGTTGAGCATATGTGGGCTCACCTTGGCAACCAATAGATGTACCGGCTATTTTTTCTTTCAAATGTATTTGTGACAATATAAATTTTATTTGGCTTGTAAACTATGAGATATTATTTGGTTGTGAAACTATGAGATATTTGTATTTGTTTGTATTATGTGAACTTGGGGCAATCTTTTTGATATGTACGCAAAAAGAGCAACAAATTGGCCGCATACCGGCCGTGCGGACGAAAGGCCGCCCTTTAGATTCCCTAAAAAAGTTATTAGTACCGCATGCATGCAAGGAGTAATGATGAATGAAGGAACCAATAGGAGGTGGAGTACGGGGCTACATGCATGTTTATCAAGTAGAGAGAAGAAAGTTGTCCCAATTTGAGAGGAATCACGGCTCCACAGACGCTATAACTCCTGCCATCTAACTGGTTGTTGCCATTTCCCATACTACCTTCATACTCTTCCTCACGGGAGCTGAGCAAAACTTGCTGTAGTAGACAGTCAGGAAGTCGTCGTGCTAAGGCCCCATCGGACGAGCGCACAAGAACAACAACCGCTGCCAATGAAGAGAAGCATAGATTCGAAGGATCCAACCTGAAGACACACGAACGTAGACGAATGATAACCCACAATTATAGGGGATCGTTTTTAGCCTTTTTCGATAAATAAGAGTGTCGAACCCAACGAGGAGCTAAAGGTAGAATTAATATTCTCTCAAGTTCTATCGACCACCGATACAACTCTACGCACACCAATGTTCACTTTACCTAGAACAAGAAATAAACTACTTCATAGGTGTAATAGGATAGGTTTGCAAGATAATAAAGAACGTGGAAATAAAAGTTAGGTGTTGTTTTAATAAAAGAACAATTAATTTAATATAGCGAGTGTGGAAAAGTGGTGGTAGGATTTGCGGAATTGTCCCTAAGCAATTGGCTAAGTTACTAGACCGATAGCAAGTTTTTATGTGGGAGAGGCCACTGCTAGCATGTCATCCCTTACTTGGAATTCTATGCATTTATGATTGGAACTATTAGCAAGCATCCGCAACTACTAAAGTCCATGAAGGTAAAACCCAACCATAGCATTAAGATGTATTGGTACCCCTTCAATCCCGTAAGAATCAATTTCTATGGTAGGAAGAAGCTTCTGTCACTCTTTCCCTCCAATGCATAGTCCTATCAACATACAACTAACCCTATGGTGTGATCCACGCGCGTGCTCATATGATGGGCACCAAAGGACAGCAACATAACCACAAGCAATTTAAACCAATCATGGCAATTCACCAATTACCCATAGGACAACAGAAATCTACTCAAACATCATAGGATGGCAACACATCATTGGATAATAATATGAAGCATAACGCACCATGTTCAATTAGAGGGTACAGCGGGTTGCGGGAGAGTGGACCGCTAAATATAGATGGGGGAAGGTGATGGAGGTGTTGATGAAGATGACGGAGTTGTTGGAGTAGATCGCCGTCACACGATGTTTCCCCCGGCGGCGTTCCTTGGCCTCCCTCCTAGATGGGAGGAGGGTTTCCCCTCTGGTCCTTGGCCGCATGGCTCCTGGAGGGCAGGAGCCCCTCCGAGATTGGATCTCTCTCTCTCTCTATTTTCTTCTGTTTCGCGCTCCTGTTTTCTGGCCCTTCACTGTTTCTTATATTCCCAGAGATCCGTAACTCCGATTGGGCTGAAATTTTGAGGGGATTTTTCTCCGGAAATTATCTTTCTTGCGGCGAAGGAAGGGCTCTAACCAACTTATGGGGTGGCCACAAGCTCACCCGGCGCGCCCTAGGGTAGGGGGCGCGCCACCCGAGCTTGTGGGCCCCGCGAGCATCATCTTGCGTTGATTCTTGTGCCAAAAATTCCATATATTCCATAAAAAATCAACGTAACTTTTTATCGCGTTTGGACATTGTTTGATATGGATTTTCTGCGAAATACGAAAACATGCAAAAAATAGGAACCGGCACTGGGCACTAGATTAATATGGTAGTCCAAGAAATCATATAAATTGTTGCCAAAAGTATGTGGAAATCGTAGGATCATGGCATGAAACAATAAAAAATTATAGATACGTCGGGGACGTATCAACGAACAAAGACCTGATCCGAGCGGATCCACCAAAGGCAACTACAGGCCGAATGTTGCCAGATCCTCTGGGGAAACACCTCCTCACGCCCTCCGACGATGCTAGTCGCACAGCCAGGACGAGGGCTAGCCAGGGAGAGCCTTATTCCATCTTCAGGGAGTCGCTTCCTCATCTTCCTAGGCAGGACACAAACCCTAAACAGACACAAAAGACATCTAAAAACGGAGGAGGAGCCCTTGCACCGGCAAGGGCCGAGATCCAGCATGCCTCCATGGAGGAGATGAGGTAGATCTATGGTGCCGCCGGCAGGAGGCGAGAAACCCTAGCCTCTCTTGGACTTCGAGAGCATAGGTGAACAGGTACGAGGCACAGAACAAAGTTCAACGACTTCTACTCAAGCTAATAGCATCTACAATTCACATTCTTAACATGTAGCAAACTGAGCGTGGCTCAGATGGTTTAGGTTCTGATGTAGGGTGGAACCCTAATTGTCAATCTTTTCACACTTTAGGAGGGGGGAAAGAGAGGAACAACAAAATCAACCAAGGGAAATCACTCAAACAAACCCAAATCACACATCCACTAGGATAGCATACATGAGATCCACAAGTATACAAGGACAATCCAAGGAAACAAGCACAAGGTAAAGTTCATCCCAATCCGAAGGAGGTGAGGTCTTGATGATCTAAATGAGATCCTTCTCCCATAAGAGGTCTTGATGATCCTATGATGGGGATCCTTCTCCCTAGAGAGGTCTTGATTCCCCAAGAGGAGATACAAGGAGCAAAGCTCAACTAGATGTCTCAAAATACTTTGCTAACCCTAGAAAGGATGAGGAGGAGGTCTATATATAGTCTAGGACGAAGTGGGGGATGAGTGGACGAGATTACACGGCCAAAAGGCCTAAAACTGCTGTCAGGGGGGCCGGATGTCCGGGCGTCGTGCCGGATGTCCGGCGGTTCGCGGGGTGCCGGATGTCCGGCCCTGGCGCCGGATGTCCGGCCGAAAGGGGTCAAGTTACTGTGATGCGGGGCCGGATGTCCGGCCTGGTCGGGCCGGATGTCCGGGCCCTGTAGTATCTGTGCCATTGGGCTGCTGCTGGTGGGCATCTCTTCAGGGGCCGGATGTCCGGGCCAGGGCCCGGACATCCGGCCGCTGAAGCTTTTCAGCGGTCTTCCTCCTCGCGCACGTTCCTCAGTGTACTTGCCGACTTGGTCTTCGCTCCGAGCATTCCCGAGGCGGTGTTCTTCATACCTGATCACACATAGCACTCCGGCTTGAGGTAGTAGCCATGCCTCCCCCAAGTCAAACGGGAGTTCACTT
The DNA here is from genome assembly GCA_039707655.1 of Elymus sibiricus. Classification (NCBI taxonomy): domain Eukaryota; kingdom Viridiplantae; phylum Streptophyta; class Magnoliopsida; order Poales; family Poaceae; genus Elymus; species Elymus sibiricus. The sequence continues at coordinate 258,690,546 of CM077668.1, read as the reverse complement.
AGGAGAGATGTCACCTCGGTTTCGAGAGCTCTTGCATGTGCTCGTGTCATAGGTCCACTTGGCAATTGAGGAGACATAGGTAGATCCATGGGGATGACCGTGGGATGCTCCGCATCATCTCCCCCCCTGAAAAAGATCCGTCCTCGGATCGGAATCCACATCACCATGGAAGGGAGAAAGGTCCTTGACGTTGAATGTGTCGCTCATGTTGTACTTGTCGCGAGGGATGTCGATCTTGTAGGCATTGTTGTTGTAGCATGCTAACACCTTGAAAGGTCCGTCGCCTCAGAGTAGTAGTTTGGACTTGCGCTCATTGGGGAAGCGGTCTTTGCGAAGGTGTAGCCACACAAGGTCGCCGGGGTTGAACACCATGGGCTGCTTGTTGATGTTGACCTTGGTCGCGAGTCGTTGTACTTGGCGCTAGATCGTATGCCTTGTATCCTCGTGCATTTTCTTGAGGTAGCTCGCTCGTGCACTCACGTCCATGTCGATGCGCTCTTGTAGAGGTAGCGGTAGAATATCCAATGGAGACAATGGATTGAAGCCATAGACGACCTCGAAGGGGGACTTGCCGGTAGTAGAGTGTCGTGCTCGATTGTAGGCGTACTCGGCGATGGGTAAACATTCCTCCCACTCCCTTATGTTCTTCTTGATCAGCACGCGGAGTAGTGTGGAGAGAGTCCGGTTCGTGACCTCCGTTTGGCCGTCGGTTTGAGGGTGATATGCCGATGAGAATAGGAGCTTGATTCCGAGCTTGGCGCATAGTGTCTTCCAAAAGTAGCTAAGGAACTTGACGTCTCGGTCCGACACGATCGTCTTTGGTACTCCATGCAAACGCAAGATTTCCCTACAAAAGAGATTTGCAACATGTGAAGCATCGTCTATCTTGTTGCAAGGAATGAAATGTGCCATCTTAGAGAAACGGTCCACAACAACAAATATGGAATCTTTGCCATTTTGAGTGCGAGGCAAACCAAGTACGAAGTCCATACTAATATCTTCCCATGGATGATATGGAATAGGAAGTGGCATATATAGACCATGAGATTGAGCTTTGGACTTAGCTTTGCGGCATGTAGAGCACCGATTGGTGTAGCGAGAAACGTCTCGAAACATCTTTGGCCAAAAGTAGTTCTTGGAGAGCGTAGCAAAGGTCTTGTCGCATCCAAAATGTCCCATGAGTCCTCCACCGTGAGCCTCTTGCAAAAGCAACAAACGAAGAGAAGACTCGGGGATACAAAGTTTGTTATCTTTCATAAGGTAACCATCCTTCAAGTAATATTGCTCCCAAGTTTTATGTGGTAAACATTTGGCATAAGGAAGCGAAAATGATGCATCATGCGCATACAAGTCTTTAATGTGCTCAAATCCTATAACATTCAATTCAAGTTGGGTAACCAACATGCACTTGCGGGAAAGAGTGTCCGCCACAACATTTTCCTTACCTTTGATATACTTGATAACATAAGGAAATGACTCAATGAACTCGCTCCATTTAGCATGATGCTTATTCAATTTTGTTTGGCCCTTAAGGTTCTTAAGTGTTTCATGATCCGTATGGATGACAAATTCACGTGGACGGAGATAATGTTCCCACACATGCAAGACTCTCACTAAAGCGTATAACTCTTTGTCATAGATGGGGTAGTTAAGTTGCGCGCCGGAGAGCTTCTCACTAAAATATGCAATTAGGTCGCCGCTCTTGCATCAACACACCACCAATACCATTACCACTAGCGTCACAATGCACTTCAAAAGTTTTGTCAAAGTTGGGTAATGCAAGTAATGGAGCATGTGTAAGCAAGATTTTAAGCTCATGAAATGCGGCATCTTGAGATGGACCCCAAACAAATGGTGCATTCTTCTTACTCAGTGCGTGCAATGGTGATGCAATGGTGCTAAAATCCTTCACAAAGCGACGATAAAATCCGGCTAAGCCAAGGAAACTACGCACTTGAAGCAAATTGGTTGGTTGTGGCCAATTCTTAATAGCATCAATTTTAGTTTCATCCACTTGAACACCCTTAGAGGAGACAACAAAGCCCAAGAAAACAAGCTTATCAACACCAAAAGTGCATTTGTCCATGTTAGCATAAAGTCGCTCGTCTCTAAAAACTTGCAATACGTCTCTAAGGTGTTTGACATGATCTTCAAGAGTTTCACTAAACACAAGGATGTCATCAAAGTAAACCACAACACAAATGCCAATATATTTGCGAAGAACATAATGCATCACACGCATAAAAGTGCTAGGAGCTTGAGACAAACCCATAGGCATGACTAACCATTCATACAAGCCAAATTTGGTTTTGAAAGCGGTTTTCCATTCATCACCTTCTTGCATGCGTATTTGATAGTAGCCACTTTTAAGATCAATTTTTGAGAAAATAGTGGCTCCACTAAGTTCATCAAGCATGTCATCAAGGCGTGGAATTGGATGTCTATATCTAACGGTGATAGCATTAATGGGACGGCAATCCGAACACATGCGATAAGTGCCATCTTTCTTAGGCACAAGAATGACCGGAACGGCACAAGGGCTCAAGCTTTCACGTACATACCCATTCTCCATGAGATGTTGCACTTGCCTTTGTATCTCTTTGGTTTCTTCGGGGTTGACGCGGTAAGGTGCCTTGTTCGGTAGAGGTGCGCCGGGGATGAGGTCGATGCGGTGTTCGATTCCGCGAAGTGAAGGAAGCCCGGGAGGTAGCTCATCGGGAAACACGTCCGCAAATTCCTACAATAAATGAGATAAGACCAAAGGAAGATGTTGTGAAGTATTAGTCCGTACCACTTCATCTTTGCACACAAGCACAAAGTGAAGAACACTTGATGGGCTCTCACTCACATCCCTCAAATCTCTTTTGGTGGCTAAAAGGACTAGGTCTCTCTTGTCGCTCATCGTGGAGTCGCTCATTTTTGGCTTGTGGCACTCACTCTCTTTGTGGTGGTTCACTCGCTCACTTTTCTCTCCACGATGGGTAGATGCTTGCTTGTCCGCGATGACTTGACTTGGTGTCATAGGTCGAAGAATGAATTCCTTGCCCTTCATCTTGAAGCTATAATGATTGGTTCGTCCGTTGTGGATGACGCCGCGGTCGAATTGCCAAGGTCTTCCAAGGAGGAGATGGCATACGGACATAGGAACCACATCAAACTCTAAGTTGTCTTCGTAGGCGCCAATCTTGAAGGCCACTTGGACGGTGTGCTCCACTTGAATGGTGCCGGAGTCGCTAAGCCATTGGACCTTGTATGGGCGAGGGTGCTTCTTCTTGACCAATTGGAGCTTGGAGCATAATTCTTCACTTGCCAAGTTGTGGCAACTTCCTCCGTCGATGATGACCTTGACGGAACGTCCTTGGATACCCGCTTTGGTGTGGAAGATGTGGCAACGTTGGTCTTCATCTTGATGTTGTTGAAGTGTCAAGACCTTGGAGACAACAAGAGCGGGGCTCGAATCATTGTCGCAAAACACTTGATCATCTTCTTCTTCATTCACTTGTCGATGCATTGCCACGTGCTCAAGTGCTTCCATTTCGTCTTCACTCATAGAGTCGTAGGTGCCGTCAGCGTTGAGGATCATAGTGCGTCGTGTGGGGCACTCGAAAGACTTGTGGCCTCAACCCTTGTAAGTAAAGCACTTGATGTCACTTGTCTTGTCGTTGGCATCCGTAGGAGTTGTTGATGACGAAGCTCTTGGCTTGGAGTTGCTTGTAGTAGAAGGAGCCCGTCTGCCTTTGGCCCAGGGCGCAACGCCTGGCATGGACCCTGCGGGCCGTCACCACCGAGCATCTCACCAAGACCCCTCATGAGGCCCTGGCCTCCTGAGGCCCCCTCCTCAGGGAGTGGCGAGTAATACTCAGCACCGCCATCAACGGCCTCGCGAGTCCCTCTCACAAGGCGGTTTCCCGAAGTGACCTCGCGAGGCGGCTTCCCGAGGTGGCCTCCTGAGGCCCCCTCCCGCAGGCGACGAGACGAAGGCCGTTCGGCATGCCGCGCGGTCTGGGGCCCATCACATGGGTGACGCGCGCGGCGACGAGCAGCAGCAGAGGCCGCGCCAGCAGGCGCAGATGAAGATGGTTCCCTCTTTCGTGTTAAGGGAGCAGGGCCAGCTATCTACTCTTCAAAGCAACCCCAAAGGTTGCCCGATCGGCGAAGGAAGACCAAGACGACGGGCGCGCAGGGCGGAGGTCATCACCGAGCCCACCGGCGCGTCATGGATCATGCTTTGGCAGGCGAAGACCACCTTTAGTCAGGATAGCCTGAGCGCCTGTCCCCTTTCAAAATCGCCAAGTGTGGCAACCCTTCCCGCCTAAGCTTTGAGGGGGAAGAGGACCAAGGCCGATATAAAAGGGGCAGTGCAGCCACCATAGAGAAGGATCGATCCCACCGTCTTCAACCTTGTACGCGAGAACTCTCTTGCCCACAATAATCCCAACCACAAGCAGGAGTAGGGTCTTACACCGCAAGGTGGCCCGAACCTGGGTAAACCACTGAGTCCTCGCCCCGTCCCTCGCTAGCGCGCTCTCGCCGTAGCCTCGCCGTAGCTTAGCCGTGGTAAGAGACGAAGCTGTAGAACGAGCTCACCCCAGTGTTCGAACCTTTGGGTCCCCGGCGCCTGACTTCCGACATTTGGCGCGCCAGGTAGGGGTGTGCTACCGTTCTTCTGCTCCGCCCTCAGCTCCACCAACCCCATGGACGACGCACGTCGCGAGCGCGCCGAGCGCAGGGCTGGCCATGTGGCTCAGACAAAGCCGGTGGCCCGCGGCAATCGCCGCCGCCCCGAAGCCGAAGCTGCTGCTGCCACCGACCCCGCTGCCCGCGAGCAGCAGGACTCCTCCCTGCACCCCTCCATGCGGGCGGACGGCCGCACCGCCACGGCCTCCTCCCTCGCCAACCGTGGGCCGCCGGTCCCACAGGCCGCGCTGCTCATGGTGCGTGAGCTGCTCCGCTACCGTCCGGATGACGCCGGCTACGACGCCTGGCTTGGCCGCATCACCGAGCTCGTCAACGTCGCCGGGGACGCTCCGGCGCCTTCTCACTTGCTCCACCCTCCGCCGTCTCGTGCTGGGGACCTGGCGCACGGCGCTCCCCGCCGCCTCCTCTGCGCGACGAGCGCGCCGGGCCCCAGCGCTGCGCGCGGGCTCGTGAGCCATCCTGCGGCGCGTCCTCGCCAGATCGAGACGAACCCAGCTGCCAGATCATCCGCCGCGCGCCCCCCGACGCGCGAGTGCTCCTCGAGCGGCAGCGCCAGCGCCAGGACCAGGCCATTTTGGACGTTGCAGCGGCCGGGCGTCAAAACCGCGCCGCCCTCGCTGGCGGCGTCCCCTCGAGTGGCGTGGGCTGCCGTGCCTTCAACCGGGAGCTGCGTCGCGTGGTCTGGCCCACGAAGTTCAAGCCTGAGCTGCCTCCACGCTATGACGGCACCCCAACCCCACGGAGTTTCTCCAGCTCTACGCGCTGAGCGTCGAAGCGGCGAACGGCGATGACAAGGTCATGGCGAACTGGTTCCTCATGGCCCTCAAGGACGGCCCACGCTCCTGGCTCATGAACCTCCCCGAGGCTTCCATCTCGTCATGGGCCGAGCTCTGCAGCCAGTTCATCGCCAACTTCAAGGGCACACAGGACCGCTCCCTCACCATCAACGACCTGCGGCGTGTTCGGCAGCGCCCAGACGAGACCCTCCGCAAGTACATCCAGCGCTTCAGTCAGGTGCGCAACAAGATTCCGCGCGCCTCCGACGCGGCCGTCATCTCTGCGTTCTCCACAGGCGTCACAGACGTCAAGATGCGCGAGAAGCTCGCCATCAACGGTGAGCTCGACTCCGTCCTCGAGCTGCTCGTCCTCGCCGACAAGTGCGCCAAGGCTGAAGAAGGCCATCTCTTCGTCCACAATGACCCCGACGCGGCGCTCGACGCCGCCAAGGCCAAGAGCAAGGACGTCAAGCGCAAGGGTCCTGCCGTGCTTGCGGCGGAGCCCGAGCAGAAGCGCGGCCGCGACCTCGACGAGCCCAGGAAGGACAACCGGCCACTCTGCGCTTTTCACAACGTCCGCTCCCACAACACCGAAGATTGTCAGGAGCTCAAGCTGCTCCGTGACGAGCGCCTGAGCCGCCGGGACGACCGCAATGGCCGTGGCGCCGGCCGCGGAGGTGGCCGCAGCGGCAACCGCTGGGACAGCCGCAACAGTAATGGCAGCTACCGCCAGGGCTGGCGCGACCAGCCTCGTGAGGCCGCCTGGCGCGACCAGCCTCGTGAGGTGAATCCTCAGGCCAATGCCGCTCTTCCGCCGCTGCCGCCGCCACCCCAGAGGAACGACGTCAACCGGCCTGACGAGGGCGCTGGGGGCTACCAGGAGCCTCGCGTGGTCGCCTGCATCCTTGGCGGGTCCCAAGCCCCCGCGTCCATCCGCCACTTCAAGCAACTCTCTCGCGAGGTGTACGCCGCCCTCCCGAGGCCCGAGGTCGTGCAACCCCTCAAGTGGTCGCAGTACGCCATCACCTTCGACTCCAAGGACCACCCCAAGTCCGCGGCCTTTACAGGCGCGCTCCCCATGCTGTGCACTCCCACCATCAGCAACGTCGCGGTCACCAAGACCCTCATCGATGGGGGTGCCGGCCTCAACGTACTTTCCATCGAGACCTTCGAGACGCTCCAGGTGTCCTACGACCAGCTGAGGTCGACCAGGCCCTTCTCCGGAGTGACCGATGGCTCCACCATCCCGCTGGGGCAGGTGCGCCTCCCCGTCACCTTCGGCACCCGCAAGAACTACCACACCGAGCTCATCGACTTCGACATGGCGCACATCGGCCTGCCTTACAACGCCATTTTGAGCCAAACGGCTCTCACCAAGTTCATGGCGGCCACCCATCACGCCTACAACGTTCTCAAGATGCCCGGCTACAGCGGCATCATCACCGTCGCCTGCGACGAAAAGGACGCGGCCAGCACCCTCGAGCGTGCCTACAAGGCTACCGCTGTCGCGCACCCGGCCGACGAGGACGCGGCCGAGCCTCCTGAGGCCGTGCCAGCAAAGATGAAGCAGCTGTTCTCTCAGGACCGCGCCGAGACGAAGAAGGTGTCAGTGGACGGCAGCGGCTCCGGCCCTGCCTTCACCATCGGCACAGGCCTCCCTCCTGCATAGGAAAGCGCGCTCGTCGCCTTCCTTCGGGCAAACTCGGATGTTTTCGCCTGGAAAGCATCCGACTTGTCCGGTGTGCCGAGGGAGGTGATCTAGCACCACTTAGCGGTGTGCCCTAATGCATGCCCGGTCAAGCAAAAAGCACGGCGCCAGGCGCCAGAGAAGCAAGAGTTCATCGTCAAGGAAGTCCAGAAGCTCCAGGAAGCCGGAGTCGTTCGTGAGGTGCGTCATCCCGAATGGCTCGCCAACCCAGTCGTCGTCCCCAAGAAGGGCGGCAAGGAGCGCATGTGTGTCGACTTCACCAGCCTCAACCAGCTCTGCCCGCATGACCCCTTCCAGCTGCCGCGAGGTGGCCAGGGCGTTGGCCCCACCGTCGGCGGCATGCGCATGCCTTTCGGGCTGAGGAACGCCGGCGCCTCTTTCCTGAGGCTGGCGCTTTTCGCGCCAGAGCCTCGTGAGCCTCCTGCTCCTCGCGAGCCCCTGGGGCCTCGTGAGCCCCCCGGCCCCGGAGCGCGGCCCTCCTCCTCGCCGCGCCTCCCGCGCCTCCAGAGCCCCGCTCCCGGAACTTTTCTGCCAAGGTGATTTTGTTTAAATGCGGCTGAGGGCGACCCACGGGCTGCAGCAACCACGAGCTGATCCGTGCCGGACGCGGTAGCCTAGCCACTATCCTTTTAGTTGTGTAGCGAATTTTGCTGATTTTACCTTGATGAGTTATGTTACCTACTTAATTGCGTGTTAAGTTCGATGCCGACCGGAGAGCGCCACACGCTCGCGACCCCTCCCCTGACCGATTCCGTGAGCGGGGGCTAGGCACGGTGCCTGTGCTCGGGTCCGTCCCTACAGTGCCACCAAATCCAAGCGACTGAGCTCTGGCTCGCGGGCCTGCTCCCGTGCATGCCACCTCACCAAGGTCCTTGGTGCCTTATCTCCTCACGCAACGGCCACGGGCGAGTTAGCGAGCGCGTGCCGCTCCCCCCATCGTAAACCTGTTGACATGCAGTCCCCCAGAAGGCCCTGCCCGAGGACCTCGCGGGCGGGCTCTCGCGAACCGGCCTCGCGAGGCGAAGACACTTCAAACGCCGAGCCTCGTGAGCACGCCTCGCGAGCTGTGTGAGCTCCTCACGAGCTGTGGCTCGCCCGACACCGCTCTCCGCCCAAAGCTAAGTGTGACTGCCTCGCGAGGCACCTTTACCGCCACTCAAGCTCTCTCCCCTCGCGATCCCGTGGGTGCTTGCGTTTTTTCTTCCGCGTAAGCCGCTTGCACGCCAAAGGGGGGCTTCCTGAGCATCGCGCCTCTGGAGCCCTCACTAGCTCCCGGTGCCCCTCACCTCCTGGCCTTGTCCCGGCATCGCGACCGGACATACCAGCAACGGCTGAGGCCCGCTCGGGGGCTGGGTCCTGACGGCGTAGAGCGCTGAGGTGAACCAAGAAAAAAAACCAGCCTCACGAAAGAGCTTCGGGAGGGAATGCGTACATCCTGAATCACAAAAGCGTTAAGCTGAGCATAGAAGATACTGTTTTCACGCCCCCGCGGGGCTACATCGGTTCAATGCAGGAAAATAAAAAGAAGGCCTAGGCGAGGCGCCTTCACCCCCAAGGCTCCAGCGCGGGCGCCGCGCGCGTCCCCAAGAAGGCGCTGCAGGCAAGTGCAGCTCCGTCACCGTGCGCGCGGTGTCCCGGCTCCGTAGTCGTCGTCGCGCGCACCTAGTCGGAGTCCTCGTGCTCGCTCTTGACGCGGGGGGAGTCACCGCCGCTTCCGCCTCCGCCGGAGGGGGCAGCACCGCCGGAGGAGCCGTCCTCGCTGGAGGAGCCGCTGTAGCTGTCCTCGCTCTCCGCGCAGCACTCTAGGCGGCTATCGGAGAGCCCGAAGATCTTCACGAAGAGCGTGGCGGCCCCGCGCGTACTTGAACTGGGGGCCGCGGGCGAGGGCGAATGACTTCCACCCCTGCCTCAGGAACATGAAGCCCGAGGGGGTGAGCTCCGTCGCCACCCGGGAAGGGCCGTTGCAGCAGCCGTCGGCCTGCACCCATAGGCCTGAGGGCGCGCGGTCCGCCATCGCCGCCGCGAAAGAGTCCGGGAGCCGAAGCCAGGTGCTGGGGCAGCGGTGCATGTTCACAATGAACTCATGCGCCGCCTCCGCCGAATGGCTCCCCGCCTGGGGCGGAAGCGCAGCCGCTCCGCCGCGACCGCCTCAGCCCCGCGCGCCTCGCCCTCCGCGCCCACGAGCGGCGCTCCTTCCACGATTGCTGGGCCTGGCGCCGGCGGCCATCGGGGAGCGCCCGCGTCCCCGGGGCGGAATCTGGGGTGCAGCAGCAGAAGTACGGTCGCGCCCTCTCCCCCTCGCCATCTCTTCGGCAGCTCTAGCAAGAAGACGGAGGAAGCTGAGGAAGGAGAAGATGGGTGGAGGATTCCGGCTCTCCCCTCTCTCTCTTTATACTCGGCGCGGAACTTCCCTCCTACTCCGCCTTCTTCGGCGTCAGGAGTTGGAGCGATGGTAGGATTTATGTCAGCACGGGCGGTTACCGAGGCGTCGTGGGAGAAGTGGGGGCGTCGCCCGTCACGTCATGCGCCACGCGTCGCGCCTGGCTACAGGCGGTTAGGGCCCTCGCCGTTTCGCCCCTCGGTAGGCGGGAACGTGCGCGCCGTGGGCCCGGGGGCTACTATCGGGCCCATGGAACCCGGGGTATCCAGGCCCGTCTGCCTTTGGCCCAGGGCGCAACGCCTGGCATGGACCCTGCGGGCCGTCACCACCGAGCATCTCACCAAGACCCCTCATGAGGCCCTGGCCTCCTGAGGCCCCCTCCTCAGGGAGTGGCGAGTAATACTCAACACCGCCATCATCGGCCTCGCGAGGCCCTCTCACGAGGCGGTTTCCCGAAGTGACCTCGCGAGGCGGCTTCCCGAGGTGGCCTCCTGAGGCCCCCTCCCACAGGCGACGAGACGAAGGCCGTTCGGCATGCCGCGCGGTCTGGGGCCCATCACATGGGTGACGCGCGCGGCGACGAGCAGCAGCAGAGGCCGCGCCAGCAGGCGCGGATGAAGATGGTTTCCTCTTTCGTGTTAAGGGAGCAGGGCCAGCTATCTACTCTCCTAAGCAACCCCAAAGGTTGCCCGATCGGCGAAGGAAGACCAAGACGATGGGCGCGCAGGGCGGAGGTCATCACTGAGCCCACCGGCGCGTCATGGATCATGCTTTGGCAGGCGAAGACCAGCTTTAGTCAGGATAGCCTGAGTGCCTGTCCCCTTTCAAAATCGCCAAGTGTGGCAACCCTTCCCGCCTAAGCTTTGAGGGGGAAGAGGACCAAGGCCGATATAAAAGGGGCAGTGCAGCCACCATAGAGAAGGATCGATCCCACCGTCTTCAAACTTGTACGCGAGAACTCTCTTGCCCACAATAATCCCAACCACAAGCAGGAGTAGGGTCTTACACCGCAAGGTGGCCCGAACATGGGTAAACCGCTGAGTCCTCGCCCCGTCCCTCGCTAGCGCGCTCTCGCCGTAGCCTCGCCGTAGCTTAGCCATGGAAAGAGACGAAGCTGTAGAACGAGCTCACCCCAATGTTCGAACCTTTGGGTCCCCGGAGCCCGATTTCCGACACAATCTTTTCTCCAACCTTATTGATGTGATGGTCCGCAAACATATCATAAACATCTGTGGAATCCTCTACATCAGCAGCAGTGTAAGCATCATCTTGTTGTGCAACTTCATGAAACGAATTCTTCTGCTCAAACTTTTGCAATACTCTCCAGTCTTGGTTACGTGCATATGCGTCTTCCAAGAAAAATATCTGTGTTGCTTGACTTGCCAAAATATAAGGCTCGTCGGTGCGGTACGCCACCTTGACATTGATGGATTTCAAATAATCATCAGCTTTGGGTTTTGAGATCTTGGTATACTGGTTATACCAACGACAGCAAAATAGAACCACACACCGATGAACCTCGAAACTGGAGATATACTGCAACTGAACAATGTATGTTATGTTAGCATACATTTCAGTTGTCACTTTCTTGTGCGTATCCGTGCTCATGACGACACTGTTTTGTGTCTTCCTGCCTTCGTCGCGTGCAAGGGTGTTGTAGCGCACATCTCCAACAACGCAAGATGCATAATGTCTTACCCGTGTGTCAAGACCCATTGCTAATGCGTGAAGGGTATCACTAACTGCCTACCCCTCCTCCCGCATCTTCTTAACCTATGGTTAGGAAATAGACAAGCTGGTCATCTTATGTACTCAATATATTAAAAAAAACCGACAGTGCAATTCAAAAGCTTACACGACTCTTCAACCATTTCACAAATCCTTCCCTAACCCATTTTTTAATGTTTCTTGTATTTTGCGCCAGTAACTCCTCTTCGTACATGCTGCAGAACATAGTGATCATGTCAAACATCTACATATATAAGAATGTACTGCAAGTTTAGTAGATTATGATGTATAAGTTGGAGCACTTAGCACTTACTCGGTATAAGGTAGAATCTTAGGACATTTATTCAACACATACCAAACCATTTTGTCCAAATCTTTAGGTTTGTCATCTTGTTGACTCTTCCCTGTTACTCGAATAGTAGGATCGAAAACATTGAGCTCAGGATTTTTTCCGCCCACCTTTTTCCTAGGCTGATCAACTGTTTCAATGCATCTTGAGCAGAATGTCAACGCTTCTATAGCAATGTAGGCCTCTGCAATGGAACCCTCTGGTCTAGCTCTATTCCTAATATAGCCCTTGAAAGTGCCTAGCCGCCTTTCAATAGGGAACATCCATCCATACTGTACTGGACCTCTAAGTAGTGCCTCATCAGGTAGATGAACAACCAAATGCACCATCACATCAAAGAAGGCTGGAGGATATATCTTCTCAAGGTCGCATAGGATAGTTGGTATCTTGTCTTTAAGACGCTTCACAGCATCTATCCTGATATTTCTACTGCAGAGTTCCCTGAAGAATTGTCCCAACTCTGCAACTGCTCTGTATAAGTCAGGTGGCCCAATCCTCTAAGGAGAACAGGTAAAACCCTTTGAAGTAGGATGTGGCAGTCATGAGTTTTCAACCCATGTACCTTGGTTCCATCTGCACTGATTCTCCTTTCAGGGTTGGAAGCAAATCCTTGTGGGAATCTCACACGTGACAGGACCTCGCAGAATTCTTTTCTTTTTTGCTTGCCCAAGACATACACAACTGGTGCCATATCCCGTGATTCACCATTGCTTTTCACCTGCAAATCGGATCTGATACCCAGGTGTGTCAAATCAATCCTAGATTTTAAGGTATCTTTTGTCTTGCCTTCAATATTAAGAAGTGTGCCGATAATGCTGTCACATATATTTTTCGCGATGTGCATCACATCAAGATTATGCCTCAGATCCAAATCTTTCCAATACTCCAAGTCCCGCAAAGTGGACTTGCGGGTAAACAATAATCTCTCTTCTACCATGCCACGCTTCCTTTTCCCGCTACCATTATCGGGATGGTTTCCTGGTGTAATATGCCTGACCTTTTGTAATTCCTCCTGCAACTCATCGCTGGTGAGCCTCTTTGGTGCATCACGGTTTTCATGACTTGCTTTGAACACAGGTTTTTGGTATTTTCTAAGACGCGGCTTGTCCTTGTCAAGGGAACGGCGGCGTCCAATGTAACATACCTTACTAAGTATTGGGTATGACAACGGATTCTTGTCATAGCGAACACATGCATTGTAACCATGTGTCGTTCGCCCTGACATAGTGCCCAAAGCCGGATAATCATGGATGCACCAAATTATAAAAGCACGCAGAATGAAATCAGCTGGTGGGCTACTATATAGGTCTCGAGTGAGAACACCCCTCCATAGCTTTTGAAGTTCCTCCACAACAGGCTCCATGAATAAATCAAAACCCTTTCCAGGACTTTTTGGACCTGGGATGAGCAAGGCCAAGATGTAGTTTCATTCTTTGGTGCAGACATTTGGCGGCATGTTGTAAGGGATAACAAGCACTGGCCACATGTTATATGTGGCGCTCTGGTGGCCAAATGGGTTGAATCCATCTGTAGCTAAGCCAAGTCTAATGTTTCTCGGCTCAGCAGCAAACTTTTCGTGTTTCAGACTGAAGCTTGTCCAGTCACTATCATGAGATGGATGGCTCATTACATTCCGATCTCTGTACTCCTGGTTCCTAGAATGCCACAGTACACCCTCTCTTGTTTGAGCATCATGAAACAACCTCTGCAATCTTGGTATAATTGGAAAATGTCTCAGAACCTTATGAGGAATCCTCTTCACAACATCGCCATCTTTCCATCTTGATGATTTGCATTTTGGGCATTCACTTAAGTTGGCATAATCCTTCTGGAACAGAACACAATTATTCTCACAAACATGGATCATATCATATCCAATTCCAACCGCATGAAGGAAATTCTTCATTTTACTGTAGGTGTGTGGCAGCTCCAACACAGCTGGGTAACAATCGCGGAAAGCAGCCATCATCACATCGAATGATTTGTTGGTCATCGATTGAGATATCTTCACCTGAAGAAAGCTGACCATAGTTGAGAATATTGACAGCTTACAACCTGCGGTGGCTGCCATGCTACATTGCTCCAACATGCGGGCCCACCATTTTTCTTGTACAGGTGTAAGTTCTCGAAATGCGCGAGCATTTCGTAACATTGTTTCAATGTTGGTCAAAATTACTAGCTCCGCCGCCACCTCCTCCTCCTCCTCCTCTTCCTCCTGAGCATCAGGCATATCAAGATGGTGATCTGCTGCTTCCACATAGTCAGTAACATTGACGTTCACTGCTTCACCATGATGAACCCACCTTGTATATGTGACTGACATCCCATACAAGTGTAGATGATTTTGCACAGTTGACTGGGGTCTTGAAACTGAATTCATACAACTGCTACATGGGCAGCACACATATGCTTTCGGACCACCGTACTCAGCTCTGATAAAGTTCATGAAGTTTTGAACCCCCTCGACATATGCAGGGGAGAATCATCGAGCAGAAGTTATCCAAGTCCTGTCCATCTGTTAGCCATACAAACTAGTTCTTCTACTAGATATTACAGGAAAAACATATATGTTTTTTTATAAAGTCCAGAAAAAATACCTAGGTCGATGTCTAAAGCTATGGCAAGATATTTGGACAAGCAGATCTAAGTAACGAAATATATGTAAAGCTAATTCGGCAAACAGATTGAGTGCTAAATTATGGCAGGCTATTTCAGCAATCAATGAGGTTGAACACACAGCCATCGAAGGCCATCTCAGCAACAAAGATTGAGTGTAAAACGGTGTTGATCTATTTCACCTAACAGTTTGGCTACTAGACCATGGCAATCTACTTCACAATACATACATGGTCCTAAAATATGGCAGGATATTTTAGCAACTAATCAAGCGTGGCATGCCATCTCAGCAAAGCAGACTGAGTGCAAAACAGGGCAAGGTAGCTTTTTAAGTAGAGCATATTGACTGTAAACTATTTCGGCAAGCAGTGAGATTAACAGCGTCTATCAGCTAACATCCAACGCTACTCCGACATGCACGGGGCCTCAGTCTAGAATGTGCATACCGTGGGAGAAGCTGACCGCCGTGCGTCTCCACAAGAACGTCGCCAGAGGTGGCGGCGCGGCTGGAGGACGGCAGTTTACGAGAGCGTACTGTGGGAGCGAGAGGATCACCGTGCATCCCCTCGAAGAACCGCGGCGCCGATGTATCAGCGTGGAGGGGAGGGCTAGTTTGGCGGAGCAAATGGAGTGGAGGGGGCGGGGGGAGGGGGGTTTGGGGAATATTATTGGCTAGTTAGCCAAAGGGGGGTTGAATTTGGGATTTGGGTGGAATTTTCATGCGGTGGGCGGGGGAGTTTGCTGCATGGTAGGTTTCTCCAAATGCGATCCCATGTGTCAGTGAAGAGGCAAGCCGAAGCGCGTTCCCTTTGGGTGAGCAGTGTGCAGGACCGACCGTGTGAGAGGTGCAATGCGACCGCGACAGGCGTGTTGTAAGTGTACTGCCTTTTCCTTTTGAACTTGTAGAGCGTAACACTTGGTTTTGGTGCTTCGCGCGATCCATCGATACAAATCTAGACTAAAACGGCGCGGGCGGGTCTTTTCCCGCGCGATATGCTGGCAGTTTGGCTTAGTTGGTTTGACAGACAGAGCGAGAGAAAGACGTGAAATGCGTGAATGTGTAGTGGACGTACTTTTGGAGGGTCAAAGTGCAACTAATCCCTGGGTGGTTTTGGTAATTAATAACAACATATAAGTCGTTGACCTAATGCTCATTGATAATAGATTTTAGAGAAGATCAATGATTGGCATGGCAAGGACTAGTGATTGTGGACCCCTTCAAAATGCTAAGGACAAGAATTGGCAAAGCTCCAAGACTCTTCATTTTTGGTTAAGTGATCCAAGATCACATTGAGTCCATAGGAAAACCAATACTAGTAAAAGGGGATGAGGTTTTGATCATGACTAAATTGCTCAAGTGCTTAGTGATATTGCTCAAAAATCCTCGAACACTTCTCCACATCACATCTGTCCAAAACCCTAAAGTGTCATCTCGGTCCCACCGATATTCGCTATCCCGGACTCATCGAGTTGATCACACACACTGCCTAAGCCAAACCCTAGCATTTCGGTTCTACCGATATGGCTCTCGGTCTCACCGAGACGGCGTGACCAAGTTTCAATAATGAAGTTGCTTCATTTTGGAATTTCCGAGATGAAACGATCGGAACTACCGAAACGAGGTCTTGCCCTAGCCATTGCACTTCGGTCCCACCGAGATGTTCTGTTCGGTCTCACCGAGACTTCCAACGTTCGAATCTTTTACACTAGTCAGTCTCACCGAGATTTTGGTCCGGTGTCACCGTGTTGGGTCAACAGTGTGTAACGGTTGGATCTTTGGGTGAAGCCTATATATACCCCGCCACCCCACTTACTCTAAGAGAGAGCCATCAGAACGAAACACTACTTCCACTACTCATTTTCTGAGAGAGAACCACCTACTCATGTGTTGAGATCAAGAGATTCCAATCCAACCATTTGAACCTTGATTTATAGCCTCCCCAAGTTGCTTTCCACTTCAATCCCCTCTCCTACCAAAGCCAAATCTGTGAGAGAGTGATTGAGTGTTGAGGAGACTACCATTTGAAGCACAAGAGCAAGGAGTTCATCATCAACAACACCGTCTATTACCTTTTGGAGAGTGGTATCTCCTAGATTGGATAGGTGTCACTTGGGAGCCTCCAAGATCATGAGGAGTTGAACCAAGGAGTTTGTAAGGGCAAGGAGATCGCCTACTTCATGAAGATCTACCCGAGTGAGGCTAGTCTTTCGTGGACGTAAACCATGGTGGAATAGACAAGGTTGTTTCTTCGTGGACCATTCGTGGGTGGAGCCCTCCATGGACTCAAGCAACCGTTACCCTCCGTGGGTTGAAGTCTCCATCAACATGGACGTACGATAGCACCACCTATCGGAACCACACCAAAAATCTCTGTGTCTTCATTGCATTTGATTTCTCCGATCCCTCCTTTACGTTCATATGCAAAGTCCTTATTTTTCCGCTGCTCAACTCTTAGACTTGCATGTGTTGGGTGTACTTGACTTGGTAGAATTGCTAAAACTTGCCTACAACTAAAATTGGTAAAAAGGTTAAGTTTTTATTTGGTCAAGTAGTCTAATCACCCCCCCTCTAGACATAATTTTGATCCCACAGAGGGCCTAAGAGAAATTGTGTATGTAAACCCTCTGTTTTATTTACTTCGCATATTAGCTTTGTCTCGGGTCAAACTTTATAAAATTTGACCAAGTTTATACATACAAAAACAATGACAACCACCATACCAATTAAATATGATTAGAATCATCATTCAATATATTTTCATACAATATATCTTTTTATTGTGAAAGTTCATATAACCGGCCGAGATTCATGCAAACAAGGCAGATTTTCATTATATTTCGAACTTTTAGGACAAAAAAAGAAAAGAAACCCGACGCTAAACCTATCCTATGGCAGTGCCCGATGTCCACTTTCCTTTGTATTCCGCATCGGTGACCACGTCCTCCATCTTCCGTCTCCATGAACGGCGGCGGGGTTCAAGACCCGTGAAGTGAAGGTGCGGTCTCCGGCGAGGAAGAGTAGAACACAGGAGATGGACCAGCCCACTTGGGACACCATGCCCTGCCGCCTCCCATGCCCTACTCATCCTCGGAGGAGTCCGCGACCTCGGCGGTGCCGGTGGACATGAGGTCGATGATGGACGTGGATGGTCCGTCGCTGTTCATCTGCCACATGCACCCCCGAACGTTGGACGGCGACGCATAGGACGCGCAGCTGGAGGTGCTCTCGTCCTCAGTCGCCGGTGCGGCCAGCGCTTGTGCGGCCGCGTCCGCGTCCGGCTACGCCGAGTAGTATAATCACCCCGCTCTAGACATACTTTCGATCCTACAAGTGGCATCAGAGCTTTGGTTTCCATTGCATTGGTTTCACAAGCTAGGAGAGTATGGCGTCTAGTGAGGGTAATTATCACCGTAGAGATCCATATTTCGATGGTACAAACTTTGCTAGTTGGAAGCATAAGATGAAAATGCATATTCTTGGTCATAACCCCACAGTTTGGGCTGTTGTTCGTGTTGGCTTGCAAGGTGAATTCTTTGAGGATGGAAAGGAACCGGATCGTGAAGCAACCGCGGAAGAATTAAAGATGTTACAATACAACCCTCAAGCACGTGACATTCTCTTCAATAGTTTGTGCCCAGAGGAGTTCAACAAGATTAGCCGCCTTGAGAATGCAAAGGAAATTTGGGATACTTTGGTTGATATGCACGAGGGTACCGAGTCCGTCAAGGAATCCAAGTTGGAAGTGCTTTGATGACCCACAAGTATAGGGGATCAATCATAGTCCTTTCGATAAGTAAGAGTGTCGAACCCAACGAGGAGCAGAAGGAAATGACAAGCGGTTTTCAGCAAGGTATTCTCTGCAAGTACTGAAAGAAGCGGTAACAGATAGTTTCGGTAGCAAGATAATTCATAACAAGTAACAGGTAACAAGTATAATAAAGTGCAGCAAGGTGGCCAAATCCTTTTTGTAGCAAAGGACAAGCCGGAACGATCTCGTATAATAAGCAAAGCGTTCTCGAGGACACATGGGAATTTCATCTAGTCACTTTCATCATGTTTGTTTGATTCACATCGCTACTTTGATAATTTGATATGTGGGTGGACCGGTGCTTGGGTGCTGTTCTTACTTGAACAAGCCTCTCACTTATGATTACCCCCTCTCGCAAGCATTCGCAACTACGAAAGAAGAATTAAGATAAATCTAACCATAGCATGAAACATATGGATCCAAATCAGCCCCTTAAGGAATAGCGCATAAACTAGGGTTTAAGCTTCTGTCACTCTAGCAACCCATAATCTAATTACTACTCCACAATGCCTTCCCTTAGGCCCAAAGATGGTGAAGTGTCATGTAGTCGACGTTCACACGACACCACTAAAGGAAGAACAACATACATATCATCAAAATATCGAACGAATACCAAATTCACATGATTACTTATGACAAGACTTCTCCCATGTCCTCAAGAACAAAAGTAACTACTCACAAATCATATTCATGTCCAAGATCAAAGGGGTATTGAATAGCATTAAGTATCTGAACATATAATCTTCCACCAAATAAACCAACTAGCATCAACTACAAGACATAATCAACACTACTAGCAACCCACAGGTACCAATCTGAGGTTTTGAGACAAAGATTGAATACAAGAGATGAACTAGGGTTTGAGATGAGATGGTGCTGATGAAGATGTTGACGAAGATTGGTCCTCCCACGATGAGAGGATCGTTGGTGATGTCGATGGCTTCGATTTCCCCCTCTCGGAGGGAAGTTTCCCCGGCGGAATAGCTCCGCCGGAGAGCAAAATAGCTCCTGCCCAGGTTCCGCCTCGAGACGAAGGCGCTTCATCCCGAAAGTCTTCTTCTTATTTTTTCTAGGGCAAATGGCTTCATATAGCAGAAGGAGGGGGCTGGAGGCCTGCCAGGGGCCCCACAAGCTTGGCGGGCGCGCCCAGGGGGGTAGGGCGCGCCCCCCAGGCTTGTGGCTGCCTGGTGGGTCCCCTCCTGGTAATTCTTTCGCCAGTATTTTTTATATATTCCAAAATAATTCTTCGTAAATTTTCAGGTCATTTCGAGTTGTGCAGAATAGCTATCTCTGTTTCACCCCTTTCCGGTCCAGAATTCCAGCTGCCGGCAATCTCCCTCTTCATGTGAATCTTGCAAAATAAGAGAGAAAAGGCATAAGAATTGAACAATAAAGTGAAATAATGATCAAAAACATAATAATTATCAGTAGGAAATCATGATGCAAATTGGACATGTCAACTCCCCCAAGCTTAGACCTCGCTTGTCCTCAAGCGAAAGCCGAAATCGATAATCATGACCACATGTTTAGAGAGAGAGGCGTCGATAAAAAAATAAAATATGTACAAGAAGCGATCTTTATTATAACAGGAATATATCATCATAAAACTTCTCATGAAAAAGTGACAATCCATCCACAAGTTAAAGTATGAACCATAAACCAAATTGAAAACTAACAAACTATGATCTTAGTCACTGAAGCAATTGCAATTCATCATATTATCAGAAAGAGTCTATGTAAGAGCTTTGTTTAGCAAGTTCACATACTCAACTATCATTTAGTCTTCTATGATTGCTGACACTCACGGCCTACTTATGGGGCAAAAGTTTCAGTCAGACACATAGAAAGATAGGGGCTTATAATTTCGCCTCCCAACATATTTACCTCAAGGGTAATGTCAACAATAATAACTCACGATCACCTACATCCAACTGGATATATATGCCTGGATCAATCCCCACCACATGATGCTTGCCAAGAGAGAAAAAAATAAAAACGGAATAGAGGAGAATACTATTGACTCTTGCATGAAAGTAAATACATAAAGTAAAAGATAGGCCCTTCGCAGAGGGAAGCAGAGGTTTTCATGCGCTTTTAGTTTTTGGATGTGCAAGCTCTTAATGTAAAGTAACGTCACTTTATATTGCCCCTTGTGATAGCGACCTTTATTATGCAGTCTATCGCTTTTATTTCTCCACCATCACAAGATCGTACAAAGCTTATTTTCCCTTACAATAAAAGTTCATACATATTTAGGAGCAATTTTTATTGCTTTGGACTGATGACAACTTACTTGAAGGATCTTATTCAATCCATAGGTAGATATAGTGGACTCTCATGGCATGAAACGGGGTTTAAGGATTTTTGGATGCACAAGTAGTATCTCTACTTAGTACAGAATTTTGGCCAGCAAAAGATAGGGGGCAAGCACCACATGTTAGAGGATCCAAAACAATATAGCTTCTATGTGAATATCAGCAAACATAACTCATTACGTTGTCTTCCTTGTCCAACGTCGACTATTTGGCATAGAATATTTAATGGGGGCTCACAATCATAAAAGATGTCCAAGATAGTGTATTTATATGTGAGAGCTATCTTCCTTTATTACTTTTTCATGAATTGCAACAATGACCAATGCTATGTTTGTCAACTTCCAACAAGTTTTATCAATTATCCTTCTTTTATGTGAAGTCATCACTCCCCATAGCATTAGCATATGATCTTTTTTTTTCTTTATTTATTTCTAGGACTGGATCAACAAAAGCAAAACACTCAACTCAACTACTCTTTATTATATAACTTTCACACACGATAGATCACAAAGCAAGCACTCGAAACTAAATCATATCAAACTTTATTCTTCTAAATTACGAAATAACTAAGGATCGAACTAAGATAGATAATGATGATAAAAAGTGATGGTGATACGATACCGGGGCACCTCCCCCAAGCTTGGCACAAGCCAAGGGTGGTGCCCATACCCGTGTACTCAAGTCTCCTTGTTCGGTGATGGTGGTGATGAAGTGGTGGGCTTGTCCTCCGTCTTCCAAGGCATAGGTTCTCCATCATAAAAGGACGAACGTGTTTCCGGAGTCCTGAAATTTGCAGCTAAACTCATACATTTGAACTTGGCCTCATACTCAATATTTTGGTTTTGTAGATCATAGATTTGGACCTGAAGATAGTCAATCCGGTCATTGAGCTTGAAGATGACGTCCCCAATATTCTTACCGTCCACCTTGTGATCACGGATGAACTCCGTGATCATGGAGTGGTTAGCACTAAGTCCGCGCTCCACCATCCCCTGGCACTTGAAGATCTCCTATTCCACCGCTTCCAGCCTGGCCTTCTCGCTCCCGGTCTTCTTAGGTCCTTGAACGTCCTGGATGTGGAGCACCCCCTCACGCATCTCAATGGCTTGAGGGTGCTTTATCACCTCCGGTAGGTATGGGTTGATGACCTTCTCGTAGAACTTGTCCTTGGACGAGCTTGGAGACGCCTGATAACCCACAAGTATAGGGGATCAGTTGTAGCCTTTCTCGATAAATAAGAGTGTCGAACTCAACGAGGAGCTAAAGGTAGAATCAATATTCCCTTCAAGTTCTATCAACCACCGATACAACTCTACGCACACTTAACGTTTGCTTTACCTAGAACAAGTATGAAACTAGAAGTACTTTGTAGGTGTAAAGCTAGAACTACTTTGCAAGAATAAAACTAGGAGTACTTTGCAAGCATAAAACTAAGAGTAATTTGCAAGACAATAAAAGTTAGTTGTTTAGTAGAAACTTTTTGTAACACAAGAGAAAGATTTGTCCCTAGGCAATCGATAACTAGACCGGTAATCATTATTGCAATTTTATATGAGGGAGAGGCATGATCTAACATACTTTCTGTACTTGGATCATATGCACTTATGATTGGAACTCTAGCAAGCATCCACAACTACCAAAGATCATTAAGGTAAAACCCAACCATAGCATTAAGTAACAAGTCCCCTTTACTCCCATACGCAACAACCCCCTTGCTCGGGTGTAAGCTTCTGTCACTCTAGCCGCCCACTATAAGAGAATTATGAACATATTGCAAACCCTATAGCGGGAATCCCTCATGCTTGCATGACACGGAGGGCACCATAGGACAGCACCAAAATAAAACATACAACTCAAACCAATCACGATCATCAATCAACCCATAGGACAAAACGAATCTACTCAAACATCATAGGATTGCCACATATCATTGGATAATAATATATAGCGTTAAGCACCATATTTAAGTAGAGATTACAGCAGGGAGAAGAGGTGTTACACCGCTGCATAGAGGGGGAGAGAGTTGGTGTTGACGGCGGCGAAGTTGTTGATGTAGATTGCCGTCACGATGGTTGCCCCGGCGGCGTTCCGGCGCCACCGGGAGAGAGGGGGAGAGAGAACCCCTCCTTCTTCTTCTTCCTTGGCCTCCCCCTAGATGGGAGGAGAGTTTCCCCTCTGGTCCATGGCTGCCATGGCTCCTAGAGGGCAGGAGCCCCTCCGAGATTGGATCTCTCTCTCTGTTCTGTTCTGTTTCGCGTTCCTCTTTTCTGGCCGAAAACCGTTTCTTAAATTCCCGGAGATCCGTAACTCCGATTGGGCTGAAATTTTGAGGGGATTTTCTTCCGGATATTATATTTCTTTCGGCAGAAGAAAGGACCCAACCAACTTACGAGGTAGCCACAAGCCCGCTGGGCGCACCCAGGGTAGGGGGCACGTCCTTTGAGCTTGTGCCCCCCCCGGGCATCGCCTCGTGTTGATTCTTTTTCCCAAAAATCACATATATCCCAAAATAAATCTCCATAAAGTTTTATCGCGTTTGGACTTCGTTTGATATGGATTTTCTGCGAAACAAAAAACATGCAACAAACAGGAACTGGCACTGGGCACTGGATCAATATGTTAGTCTAAGAAATCATATAAAATGTTGCCAAAAGTATGTGGAAATTGTAGGATAATGGCATGAAACAATAAAAAATTATAGATACGACGGAGACATATCAGCATCCCCAAGCTTAATTCCTTCTCGTCCTCGAGTAGGTAAATAATAAAAAGATAATTTTTGATGTGGAATGCTACCTAACATAATCTTGGTCATGTAATCTAATCATGGCATGAATATTAAGACACGAGTGATTCAAAGCAATAGTCTATAATTTGATATAAAGACATCAATACTCAGGCATACTAACAGACAATCATACCTTTCAATATAAAAATGCTAAAGAAAGTTATCCCTACAAAATCATATAGTCCTGTCATGCTCCATCTTCTTAACACAAAGTATTTATCATGCACTACCCCGATGACAAGCCGAGCAATTGGTTCATACTTTTTTAACGCGCTTCAGCTTTTTCAACCCCCACTCAATACATGAGCGCAAGCCATGGATATAGCACTATGGGTGGAATAGAATGATGGTAGAGATTAACAAGGGGAAGTCAAAAAAAGGAAGATAGTCTCACATCGACGAGGCTAATCAATGGGCTATGGAGATGCCCATCAATTGATGTCAATGCGAGGAGTAGGGATTTCCATGCAACTGATGCACTAAGAGCTATAAGTGTATGAAAGCTCAAACTGAAAACTAAGTGGGTGTGCATCCAACTTGCTTGCTCATGAAGACCTCGGGCATTTGAGGAAGCCCATCATCGGAATATACAAGCCAAGTTCTATAATGAAAAATTCCCACTAGTATATGAAAGTGACAACTCAGGAGACTCTCTATATGAAAAACATGGTGCTACTCTGAAGCACAAGTGTGGAAAAGGATAGTAACATTTCCCCTTCTCTCTTTTTCTCTCATTTTTTTGTTTTCTTTTTTTTTCTCCTTTTTTTGATGGGCTCTTTTTGGCCTCTCTTTTTTAGAACAGTCTCATGGACCTCATCCCCACTTTTTCGAGGACTCATTGGTCTCCACCATTCTTTCCTCACTAGGACAATGCTCTAACAATGATGATCATCACACTTTTATTTACTTACAACTGGATATTACAACTCGATAAAAACTATACAAGATGACTCTATATGAATGCCTTTGGCAGTGTACCAGGATGTGCAATGATCTAGCGTAGCAAAGATATAAAAAAACGGACAAGCCATGGAAATATCATGCTAGCTATCTTACGATCATGCAAAGCAATATGACGATGAATGCTCAAGTCATGTATATGATGATGATGGAAGTTGTATGGCAATATATCTCGGAATGGCTATGGAAATGCCATAATAGGTAGGTATGGTGGCTGTTTTGAGGAAGATATAAGGAGGCTTATGTGTGATAGCGCGTATCATATCACGGGGTTTGAATGCACTGGCGAAGTTTGCACCGACTCTCGAGGTGGGAAAGGGCAATGCACGGTACTGAAGAGGCTAGCAAATTGCGGAAGGGTGAGAGTGCGTATAATCCATGGACTCACATTAGTCATAAAGAACACACATACTTATTGCGAAAGTTTATTAGCCCTCGAAGCAAAGTACTACTACGCATGTCCCTAGGGTTATAGATTGGTAGGAAAAGACCATCGCTCGTCCTCGACCGCCACTCATAAGGTAGACAATCAATAATAAATCATGCTCCAACTTCTTAGCATAACGACATACCATACGTGCATGCTTCGGGAATCACAAACCTTAACACCAATATTCTTACTAAACCACAATCATTCACTAGTACCTCCCACATATCACCATCTTAATATCACAAAACTATTGCAAGGAATCAAACTTATCATATTCAGTGATCTACAAGTTTTATGTTGGATTTTATGACTAACCATGTGAATGACCAATTCCTGTTTACTCTCTAAATAGATATAAGTGAAGCATGAGAGTTTAATTCTTTCTACAAAAGACTTGCCCACGCTCTAATAAATATAAGTGAAGCAAAAGAGCATTCTACAAATAACGGTTTCCTATATGTAGAGAAACAGGCATCCAAACTTCAAATGATATAAGTGAAGCACATGAAGCATTCTATAAAGCCATACTCAAAAGATATAAGTGAAGTGCAAAGAGCATTCTATAAATCAACCAAGGACTATCTCATACTAGCATGGTGCATTATTAAAAGAAAAATAAAAAGCACACGACGCTCCAAGAATTTACGCATATCAAGTGAACAAAATAAAAACCGAAACATACCGATAATTGTCGAAGAAAGATGGGATGCCTTCCATGGCATCCCCAAGCTTAGATGCTTGAGTCTCCTTGAATATTTACTTGGGGTTCCTTGGGCATCCCCAAGCTTGAACTCTTGCCTCTCCTTATTCTCCTCATATCGATACCTCCTCGTTCTTCGAACACTTCATCCACACAAAACTTAACCGAACTTTTTATTAGAGGGGTTAGTACATATAACATCAAATCCCATCATGTACTGCTGTAACATTATTGTATAATTATAATCAAACATTACCCACTGTATGCTATCACAATTCTATGGCTCCCAAGTCAATGGGGCTCAACAAGATTTCAAACATACGCAAATAAAGAAACTATAACAGCAATCTGTGAAAACAGGACAGTCTGTAAAGATGCAAATGAAACATATACTTCTGTAACTCCAAAAATTCTGAAAAATTACGAAAAAATAAAAAATTTGCATAGCAGTACTGTGTAAAAATTTCAGAATTTTTGCATGTTCCAGTAAAATATAGAAATTCAAACACTACAGCAAAAGTTTCTGCTTTTGCACAGCACACACCAAACAAGCAATTTAAGCATCCTGAAGGTAAATCTTGGCACATTATTTTTATAATACAATGGATTTGTACAAGGGGATAATTATTTTTGTTGAAAAGTTTCTGTAACCCAGATTCACAAAGTTTCCATTGGCATGAACAAAGTTCATGGACGTCCCGAACTTCAACGGTGTTCGTCTTTCTCACTTTCACTTTTCTTTATGAAAAGTTTTAGGTTCCCCTCTATTTTTTTGTTTTTAGACTTTTTAAAAGCACACAACAGAATAAAATGACTCTCTAAAACTTCTGGGTTGTCTCCTAGGCAGCGCTTTCTTTAAAGCCATTAAGCTAGGCATAAAGTGCTCAAGTAATCGATCCACCCGGATCCCAAGGTATATCAAAGCCAATTTTAATTAACAATGATTTTTAATTTAGTAGTGAGCACAAAGCAACATATTTCATGCAATGATGAAGTCTAACTCTCTTCCTATGCATCGGCATGTCATAAAAGAACAATTCACGCACACATAATAAAGGCCGATACATAGCATAAACAGTTTCTTGCAATTTTATTGTATTGGAAACATAGAGAGGTGGAGATGTAGTTCCTCTCTCATAGTAATTGCAATTAGGAGCAGCAACCACATGCATATTATATTCATCAAAATCATCATGTGTAATAGTAAAATTCAACCCATCAATGTAATCCTTAATAAGCACAAACTTCTCCGATATAGTGTAGTTGGGAGAATTCAAAAAGATAATAGGACTATCATCTGTAGGTGCAATAGCAACAATTTCATTCTTAACATAAGGAACTATATCAAGTTCATCTCCATAAGCTTCATTCATATTGGCATCAAGGCCACAAGCATAGCAAGCATCAATTTCATCAAAAAGGGATATTTCAAACAAATCCAAGGGATCATAGCAATTATCATAGAATTCATCCTTCGGTAAGCACGAAGGGAAATTAAAAAAATGTATGAGTTGAAGAGTTACTCTCATTAGAAGGTAGGCACGGGTAGCTAATCCGCTCTTCCTCCCTTTGTTCTTCGCTCTCCCCGTCATCTTTTTTCATCTAATGAGTTCACAGTGTCATCAATTTCTTCTTCCATAGGAGCCTGCAAAATATTAGTCTCTTCTTGGACAGCGGAGACCTTCTCAATAAATTCATCAATATAGGCATTATATTCATAATTCTCATGGCAATATTTAAGTATAGCATAATTTTCAGATCTGTAAATAGCAGCATCACAATCTTCATACTTTTCAAACAAAGATTTAATTTCATAAGCACCCATAAAAGCAACAAATTCTTCTATTAGTTCCACATCATAGTAATCATATATACCATTAGCATAAGAAGCCAAGGTTTCATTATCATTAAATTCACATTGAAAGGAAAGGTGTGGAGCCTTCATCTTAGAGCAACAAGTATAATCACACCTTAAGCATAAATTCCAAGCATACCAACGCAGCATTTTAATTTGATCCCATAAGAGTTTCCCTTTTCGAGACAAGCGATAATCCCTAAAGTATTCCCGTTGATCCAAAGTATCTCCCATTATCAAGTTGAATGGAGATTTATCTGGATTATCAAAGTAGTATTTAATGTTTTCCACATAACCAGCATCGAGGGTTTTAGGAGGTTCCCCATCTCCATGAGTAGCAAGTACAACTAATTTTATGGTGTTTCGTGTTCCATATCCATAACTAAAGATAGAGAACAACTTAGAACAGAAAATAAAAACTACTTAGTGATAACGCAAACAAGCACACACGAGAATATCAACCCCATGCTATTGCTCCCCGGCAACGGCACCAGAAAAAGGTCTTGATAACCCACAAGTATAGGGGATCAGTTGTAGCCTTTCTCGATAAATAAGAGTGTCGAACCCAACGAGGAGCTAAAGGTAGAATCAATATTCCCTTCAAGTTCTATCGACCACCGATACAACTCTACGCACACTTAACGTTTGCTTTACCTAGAACAAGTATGAAACTAGAAGTACTTTGTAGGTGTAAAGCTAGAACTACTTTGCAAGAATAAAACTAGGAGTACTTTGCAAGAATAAAACTAAGAGTAATTTGCACTTATGATTGGAACTCTAGCAAGCATCCGCAACTACCAAAGATCATTAAGGTAAAACCCAACCATAGCATTAAGTAACAAGTCCCCTTTACTCCCATACACAACAACCCCCTTACTCGGGTGTAAGCTTCTGTCACTCTAGCCGCCCACTATAAGAGAATTATGAACGTATTGCAAACCCTATAGCGGGAATCCCTCATGCTTGCATGACACGGAGGGCACCATAGGACAGCACCAAAATAAAACATACAACTCAAACCAATCACGATCATCAATCAACCCATAGGAAAAAATGAATCTACTCAAACATCATAGGATTGCCACATATCATTGGATAATAATATATAGCGTTAAGCACCATGTTTTAGTAGAGATTACAGCAGGGAGAAGAGGTGTTACACCGCTGCATAGAGGGGGAGAGAGTTGGTGTTGACGGCGGCGAAGTTGTTGGTGTAGATCACCGTCACGATGGTTGCCCCGGCGGCGTTCCAACGCCACCGGGAGAGAGGGGGAGAGAGCCCCCCTCCTTCTTATTCTTCCTTGGCCTACCCCTTAGGTGGGAGGAGAGTTTTCCCTCTGGTCCATGGCCACCATGGCTCCCGGAGGGCAGGAGCCCCTCCGAGATTGGATCTCTCTCTCTGTTCTCTTCTGTTTCGTGTTCCTCTTTTCTGACCGAAAACCGTTTCTTACATTCCGGGAGATCCGTAACTCTGGTTGGGCTGAAATTTTGAGGGGATTTTCTTCTGGATATTGTCTTTCTTGCAGCAGAAGAAGGGCCCCAACCGCCTTACGGGGTAGCCACAAGCCTGCTGGGCGTGCCTAGGGTAGGGGGCGCGCCCTCTGAGCTTGTGGCTCCCTCGGGCATCGTCTCGCATTGATTCTTTTTCCCAAAAATCACATATATTCCGAAATAAATCTCTGTAAATTTTTATCGCGTTTGGAATTCAATTGATATGAATTTTCTGTGAAACAAAAAACATGCAACAAACAGGAACTGGCACCGGGCACTGGATCGATATGTTAGTCCAAGAAATCATATAAAATTTTGCCAAAAGTATGTGGAAATTGTAGGATAATGGCATGAAACAATAAAGAATTATAGATACGATGGAGACGTATCAACGCCATGGCGATCTAGATCTGTCAGAAAAACAGCCCGAAACAAGAACAGAGGAAAAAATTGCGATGCGGTTGTCAAAACACCTGTGAGTATATATAATGAATTTTTCCCGTGCATAACAAGTAATATGAAAGAAAAACGGAGTCGGGAAAGTCCACGAGGGAGCCACAAGCCTGGTAGGCGCGCCCTGGGGGGTAGGGCGCGCCCCCCAGGCTTGTCGCCTCCTGGTGCACTCTTCGGACTGTTTATTATTTTCCTAATTTTTTATATATTCCAAAACAAACGGAAAGTACTTTTATGGAAGTTTTGGAGTCGGTTTACTTACCGTACCACATACCTACTCCTTTTCAGGCTTCTGAAGCATTCCAGAAGATTTCTTCTATGTGCTCTTCCCGTGTCATTGTTTGAATAATATTAGTTTCAACATTAATAGGCGTACCTGAGATATAATGTTTAATTCTTTGCCCATTAACCACTCTCGGATTATTGCCTTCGGAGTTGTTTATTTTGATGGCTCCGGAGCGATAAACTTCTTCGATGATATACGGTCCTTCCCATTTAGAGAGAAGTTTTCTTACAAATTTTTTTAAACGAGAGTTGTATAATAGAACATGATCAACTACTTTGAACTCCCATTTTTGAATTCTCTTATCATGCCATCTTTTAACTTTTTCTTTAAACAACTTGGCATTTTCATAAGCTTGGGTTCTCCATTCATCTAAAGAACTGATATCAAATAACCACTTTTCACCGGCAAGTTTAAAATCATAGTTAAGTTCTTTAATTGCCCAATATGCTTTATGTTCTAATTCTAGAGGTAAATGACATGCTTTTCCATAAACCATTTTATATGGATACATACCCATAGGGTTTTTATAAGCAGTTCTATAAGCCCATAATGCATCATCAAGTTTCTTAGACTAATTCTTTCTAGATCTATTAACGGACTTTTGCAAAATTAATTTTATTTCTCTATTAGTTAATTCAACTTGACCACTAGACTGAGGATGATAAGGAGATGCAATTCTATGATTAACATCATATTTAGCAAGCAATTTACGGAAAGCACCATGAATAAAATGTGAACCACCATCAGTCATTAAATATCTAGGGACTCCAAACCTCGGGAATATAACTTCTTTAAGCATTTTAATAGAGGTGTTATGATCAGCACTACTAGTTGGAATAGCTTTTACCCACTTAGTAACGTAATCAACAACAACTAAGATATGTGTATACCCATTGGATTTAGGAAACGGTCCCATATAATCAAAACCCCAAACATCAAATGGTTCAATAACAAGTCAATAATTCATAGGCATTTCCTGGCGTCTACCAACATTACCAATTCTTTGACATTCATCACAAGAGAGGACAAACTTACGTGCATCCTTGAAAAGAGTAAGCCAATAAAAACCAGATTGTAATACCTTGTGTGCAGTTCTGTGTCCCACATGGTGTCCTCCGTATGCCTCGGAGTGACATTTTCGTAGGATTTGTTCATGTTCATGCTCAGGTACACAACGTCTAATAACACCATCTACTCCTTCTTTATATAAATGTGGGTCATCCCAAAAGTAATGTCTTAAATCAAAGAAGAACTTTTTCTTTTGTTGGTATGTGAAACTAGGTGGTATATATTTAGCAACAATGTAATTAGCATAGTCTGCATACCAAGGAGTATTACGAGAAGCATTTATCGCAGCTAATTGTTCATCAGGGAAATCATCATTAATAGGAAGTGGGTCATCAAGAACATTTTCCATTCTAGACAAATTATCAGCTACGGGATTCTTAGCTCCCTTACTATCAATAATATGCAAATCAAATTCTTGTAGCAAAAGAAGCCACCTAATAAGTCTAGGTTTATCATCTTTCTTTTCCATAAGATATTTAATAGCAACATGATCAGTGTGAATAGTAACTTTGAATCAACAATGTAAGATCTGAATTTATCACATGCAAACACAACTGCTAAAAATTCTTTCTCAGTAGTAGCATAGTTTCTTTGAGCATTGTCTAGAGTTTTACTAGCATAATGAATAACATTCAATTTCTTATCAACTCTTTGTCCTAGAACAACTCCAACAGCATAATCACTAGCACACATAATTTCAAAGGGTAAGTTCCAATTAGGTGGTTGACCAATAGGTGCAGAAATTAAGGCTTTCTTAAGTATTTCAATGGCTTCTACACAATCATCATCAAAAACAAATGGAACATCTTTTTGCAAAAGATTAGTAAGAGGCCTAGAAATTTTAGAGAAGTCTTTATAAACCTTCTATAGAAACCAGCATGACCAAGGAAAGTTCGTATACCTTTGATATCTTTAGGACATGGCATTTTCTCAATAGCATCAACTTTAGCTTTATCAACTTCAATACCTCTTTCAGAAATTTTATGCCCAAGGACTATACCTTCATTCACCATAAAGTGGCACTTCTCCCAATTCAAGACAAGATTAGTTTCTTCACATCTCTGCAACACTCGATCAAGGTTGCTCAAGCAATCATCAAAAGAAGTTCCGTAAACGGAAAAATCATCCATGAAAACCTCAACAATCTTTTCACAAAAGTCAGAGAATATAGTAGTCATACATCTTTGAAAGGTAGCAGGTGCATTACATAAACCAAAAGGCATACGACGATAAGCATAAGTTCCAAAAGGACAAGTAAAGGTGGTTTTCTCTTGATCTTCAGGTGAAACAGGTATTTGAGAGAAACCAGAATAACCATCTAGGAAACAAAAGTGTGTATGCATAGATAATCTTTCTAATATTTGATCAATAAAAGGCATGGGATAATGATCTTTCCTAGTAGCTTTATTTAATTTCCTGAAATCAATTACCATCCTTTAACCAGTTACAATTCTTTGTGTTGGGGAACGTTGCATGGAAAACAAAAAAAATTCTACGCACACGGAAGATCTATCCATGGAGATGCATAGCTACGAGAGGGGGAGTGTGTCTACGTACCCTCGTAGACCGTAAGTGGAAGCGGTAGAACAACGCGGTTGATGTCGTCGAACAACTTCACGATCCAACCGACCGAGTACCGAACGTACGGCACCTCCGCGTTCAGCACACGTTCAGCTCGGTGACGTCCTCGACTTCTTGATCCAGCAAGACGGCGAGGTTGTGGATGAGTTTCGGCAGCATGACGGCGTGGTGACGGTGATGGTGATGCTATCTCCGCAGGGCTTCGCCCAAGCACCGCGAAAATATGACCGAGGGACGGAACTGTGGAGGGGGCGCCGCACACGGCTAAGACAATGTTGTGTATCCTTTTGGGGCGCCCCCTCTCCTCTATTTATATATGTGTAGGGGTTTGGAGTAGAAGGAATAGTGCCACGTGAACAGTAACCGTGAATAGTACACACGTGGACTTGGACTCCAAAGTCCAATCCTATTCCTACTAGGACTCTCCCTTTTTCCTTCCCTAGCTGCGTGGGCTTTTGAGGACTTGGTGCGCCTGGCCCAATAAGGCCAGGGCACCTCCCCTTAGCCCATGCCAGCCCTTGGGACGTGGTGGACCCACTTGTGGACTTCTGGACCCCTCCGGAATCCTCCGGAACCTTCTGGAAGCTTCCCGGTACAATACCGAAAAAAAACTGCATTTTTTCCGGAACCCAAAATATGACTTCCCATATATAGATCTTTACCTCTCGACCATTCCGAGACTCCTCGTGACGTCCGGGATCTCATCCGGGACTCCAAACAACATTCGGTTACCAATTCACATAACTCATATAACACTATATCGTCAACGAACGTTAAGCGTGCGGACCCTACGGGTTCGGGAATGATGTAGACATGACCGAGACGCCTCTCCGGTCAATAACCAATAGCGGAACCTGGATGCCCATATTGGTTCCTACATATTCCACGAAGATCTTATCGGTCGAACCGCAATGACAACATACGTAATTCCCTTTGTCCGTCGGTATGTTACTTGCCCGAGATTCGATCGTCGGTATCTCCATACCTAGTTCAATCTCGTTACCGGCAAGTCTCTTTACTCGTTCCGTAATACATCATCCCGTAACTAACTCCTTAGTCACTTTGCTTGCAAGCTTCTTATGATGTGCATTACCGAGAGGGCCCAGAGATACCTCTCCGAAACACGGAGTGACAAATCCCATTCTCGATCCATGCCAACTCAACGGACACCTTCGGAGATACCTGTAGAGCATCTTTATGATTACCCAGTTACGTTGTGACGTTTGATAGCACACAAGGTATTCCTCCGGTATCTGGAAGTTGCATGATCTCATGATCTGAGGAACATGTATTTGACATTCAAGAAAGCAGTAGCAATAAACAGAACGATCATATGCTAAGCTAACGGATGGGTCTTGTCCATCACATCATTCTCCTAATGATGTGATCCCGTTATCAAATGACAACTCATGTCTATGGTTAGGAAACCTTAACCATCTTTGATCAACGAGCTAGTCTAGTAGAGGCTCACTAGGGACACGGTATTTGTTTATGTATTCACACATGTATTTAAGTTTCCGGTCAATACAATTCTAGCATGAATAATAAACCTTTATCATGAACAAGGAAATATAAAATAATAACAACTTTATTATTGCCTCTAGGGCATATTTCCATCAGTCTCCCACTTGCACTAGAGTCAATAATCTAGATTACATAGTAATGAATCTAACACCCATGGAGTCTTGGTGCTGATCATGTTTTGCTCGTGGAAGAGGCTTAGTCAACGGGTCTGCCACATTCAGATCCGTGTGTACTTTGCAAATTTCTATGTCTCCATCCTTGACATATTCACGAATGGAGTTGAAGCGTCTCTTGATGTGTTTGGTCTTCTTGTGAAACCTGGGCTCCTTGGCTATGGCAATTGCTCCAGTGTTGTCACAAAAGATTGTCATTGGACCCGATGCACTAGGTATTACACCTAGATCGGATATGAACTCCTTCATCCAGACTCCTTCATGTGCTGCTTCCGAAGCAGCTATGTATTCCGCTTCACACGTAGATCCCGCCACGACGCTCTGCTTGGAACTGCACCAACTGACAGCTCCACCATTTAATATAAATACGTATCCGGTTTGTGACTTAGAGTCATCCGGATCAGTGTCGAAGCTTGCATCGACGTAACCCTTTACGACGAGCTCTTCGTCACCTCCATAAATGAGGAACATGTCATTGGTCCTTTTCAGGTACTTTAGGATATTCTTGACCGTTGTCCAGTGATCCACTCCTGGATTACTCTGGTACCTTCCTGCCAAACTTATGGCAAGGCACACATCAGGTCTGGTACACAGCATGGCATACATAATAGAACCTATGGCTGAGGCATAGGGAATGACTTTCATTTTCTCTATATCTTCTGCCGTGGTCGGGCATTGAGTCTGACTCAACTTCACACCTTGCAAGACAGGCAAGAACCCTTTCTTTGACTGATCCATTTTGAACTTCTTCAAAACTTTGTCAAGGTATGTGCTTTGTGAAAGTCCTATCAAGCGTCTTGATCTATCCCTATAGATCTTGATGCCCAATATATAAGCAGCTTCACCGAGGTCTTTCATTGAAAAATTCTTATTCAAGTATCCCTTTATGCCATCCAGAAAATTCTATATCATTTCCAATCAACAATATGTCATCCACATATAATATTAGAAATGCTACAGAGCTCCCACTCACTTTCTTGTAAATACAGGCTTCACCGTAAGTCTGTACAAAACCATATGCTTTGATCACCTCATCAAAGCGTATATTCCAACTCCGAGATGCTTGCACCAGTCCATAGATGGATCGCTGGAGCTTGCACACTTTGTTCGCACCCTTAGGATCGACAAAACCTTCTGGTTGCATCATATACAACTCTTCTTTGAGAAACCATTAAGGAATGCAGTTTTGACATCCATTTGCCAGATTTCATAATCATAAAATGCGGCAATTGCTAACAAGATTCGGACAGACTTAAGCATCGCTACGGGTGAGAAAGTCTCATCGTAGTCAACCCCTTGAACTTGTCGAAAACCTTTCGCGACAAGTCGAGCTTTGTAGACAGTGATATTACCATCAGCATCCGTCTTCCTCTTAAAAATCCATTTATTCTCAATGGCTTGCCGATCATCGGGCAAGTCCACCAAAGTCCACACTTTGTTCTCATACATGGATCCTATCTCAGATTTCATGGCCTCAAGCCATTTGTCGGAATCCGGGCTTATCATAGCTTCTTCATAGTTCGTAGGTTCGCCGTTGTCTAACAACATAACTTCCAGAACAGGATTACCGTACCACTCTGGTGCGGAACGTACTCTGGTCGACCTACGAAGTTCAGTAGTAACTTGATCTGAAGTTTCATGATCTTTATCATTATCTTCCTCTCTTATTGGTGTAGGCATCACGGGAACGGTTTTCTCTGATGAGCTACTTTCCAATTCGAGAGAAGGTACAATTACCTCATAAAGTTCTACTTTCCTCCCACTCACTTCTTTCGAGAGAAACTCCTTCTCTAGAAAGGACCCATTCTTGGCAACAAAGACCTTGCCTTCGGATCTGTGGTAGAAGGTGTACCCAATTGTTTCTTTAGGGTATCCTATGAAGACGCACTTCTCCGCTTTGGGTTCGAGCTTATCAGGTTGAAGCTTTTTCACATAAGCATCGCATCCCCAAACTTTAAGAAACGACAACTTAGGTTTCTTGCCAAACCATAGTTCATACGGTGTCGTCTCAACGGATTTATACGGTGCCCTATTTAACGTGAATGCAGCTGTCTCTAATGCATAACCCCAAAACGATAGTGGCAAATCGGTAAGAGACATCATAGAACGCACCATATCCAATAAAGTACGGTTACGACGTTCGGACACACCATTACGTTGTAGTGTTCCATGTGGCGTGAGTTGTGAAACAATTCCACATTTTCTTAAATGAAGGCCAAACTCGTAACTCAAATATTCGCCTCCGCGATCAGATCGTAGAAACTTTATTTTCTTGTTACGATGATTCACTACTTCACTCTGAAATTCTTTGAACTTTTCAAATGTTTCAGACTTGTGTTTCATCAAGTAGATATACCCATATCTACTCAAATCATCTGTGAAGGTTAGAAAATAACGATACCTGCCGCGTGCTTCAACATTCATCGGACCACATACATCGGTATGTATTATTTCCAACAAATCAGTAGCTCGCTCCATTGTTCCGGAGAACGGAGTTTTAGTCATCTTGCCCATGAGGCATGGTTCGCAAGTATCAAATGATTCATAATCAAGAGATTCCAAAAGTCCATCCGCATGGAGTTTCTTCATGCGCTTTACACCAATATGACCTAAACGACAGTGCCACAAGTATGTTGCACTATCATTATCAACTTTGCATCTTTTGGCATCAATATTCTGAATATGTGTATCACTACGATCGAGATTCAACAAGAATAGACCATTCACAAAAGGTGCGTGACCATAAAAGATGTTACTCATATAAATAGAACAACCATTATTCTCTGACTTAAATGAATAACCGTCTTGCAATAAACAAGATCCAGATATAATGTTCATGCTCAACGCTGGCACCAAATAACAATTATTGAGGTCTAAAACTAATCCCGAAGGTAGATGTAGAGGTAGCGTGCCGACGGCGATCACATCAACCTTGGAACCATTCCCGACGCGCATCGTCACCTCGTCCTTAGCCAATCTTCGCTTATTCCGTAGCTCCTGTTTCGAGTTACAAATATGAGCAACCGAACCAGTATCAAATACCCAGGCGCTACTGCGAGCATTAGTGAGGAACACATCAATAACATGTATATCAAATATACCTTTGCTCACTTTGCCATCCTTCTTATCCGCCAAATACTTGGGGCAGTTCCGCTTC
The DNA here is from genome assembly GCA_039707655.1 of Elymus sibiricus. Classification (NCBI taxonomy): domain Eukaryota; kingdom Viridiplantae; phylum Streptophyta; class Magnoliopsida; order Poales; family Poaceae; genus Elymus; species Elymus sibiricus. Next base: position 258,653,701 of record CM077668.1, on the reverse strand, counting down.
CAGTGACCAGTCCCTTTGCAGTAGAAGCACTCTGTTTCAGGCCTGGGTCCAGCTTTGGGTTTCTTCGTGGGAGCGGCAACTTGCTTGCCATTCTTCTTGAAGTTCCCCTTCTTTCCCTTGCCCTTTTTCTTGAAACTAGTGGTCTTGTTAACCATCAACACTTGATGCTCCTTCTTGATTTCTACCTCCGCTGATTTCAGCATCGCGAAGAGCTCGGGAATTGTCTTCTCCATCCCTTGCATATTATAGTTCATCACGAAGCCTTTATAGCTTGGTGGTAGTGACTGAAGAACTCTGTCAATAACACTCTCAACCGGAAGATCAATTCCCAGTTGAGTCAAGTGGTTGTGGTACCCAGACATTCTGAGTATGTGTTCACTGACAAAACTGTTCTCCTCCATCTTACAGCTAAAGAACTTGTTGGAGACTTCATATCTCTCAACCCGGGCATTAGCTTGAAATATCAATTTCAGCTCTTGGAACATCTCATATGCTCTGTGGCGTTCAAAACGCTTTTGCAGTCCCGGTTCTAAGCCATAGAGCATGGCACACTGAACTATCGAGTAGTCATCAGATCGAGCCTGCCAGGCGTTCACAACGTCTGCAGCAGCTCCTGCAGCAGGTCCATCACCTAGCGGTGCATCAAGGACATAATTCTTCTGTGCAGCAATGAGGATAATCCTCAAGTTACGGACCCAGTCCGTGTAGTTGCTACCATCATCTTTCAACTTAGCTTTCTCTAGGAACGCATTAAAATTCAACGGAACAGTAGCACGGGCCATTTATCTACAACATAGATATGCAAAGAAACCATCAAGACTAAGTTCATGATAAATTAAGTTCAATTAATCAAATTACTAATGAACTCCCACTTAAATTAGCATCCCTCAAGTTAACTAAGTGATACATGATCCAAATCAACTAGCCCATGTCCGATCATCACGTGAGATGGGATAGTCATCAATGGTGAACATCTCCATGTTGATCATATCTACTATATGACTCATGTTCGACCTTTCGGTCTCCAGTGTTCCGAGACCATGTCTGTACATGCTAGGCTCGTCAAGTTTAACCCAAGTATTCTGCTTGTGTAAAACTGGCTTACACCCGTTGTATGTGAACGTAGAATCTATCACACCCGATCATCACGAGGTGCTTCGAAAACGACGAACTTTAGCAACGGTGCATACTCGGGGAGAACACTTTTATCTTGAAATTTAGTGAAGGGATCATCTTATAATGCTACCGTCGTTCTAAGCAAAATAAGATGCATAAAGGATAAACATCACATGAAATCAAAATATGTGACATGATATGGCCATCATCTTGTGCTTTTGATCTCCATCTCCAAAGCATCGTCATGATCTCCATCGTCACCGGCTCAACACCTTGATCTCCATCGTTGCGTCGTGGTCGTCTCGCCAACTATTGCTTCTACAACTATTGCTAACGTATAGCGATAAAGTAAAGCAATTACATGGCGCTTGCATTTCATACAATAAAGAGATAACCATAAGGCTCCTGCCGGTTGCCGATAAATTACAAAACATGATCATCTCATACAATAACGTATATCACATCATGTCTTGACCATATCACATCACAGCATACCCTGCAAAAACAAGTTAGACGTCCTCTACTTTGTTGTTGCAAGTTTTATGTGGCTGCTACGGGCTTCTAGCAAGAACCGTTCTTACCTACGGCACAAAACCACAACGGTGATTTATCAAATTTGCTGTTTTAACCTTCAACAAGGACCGGCCGCAGTCAAATTCGATTCAACTAAAGTAGGAGAAACAGACACCCGCCAGCCACCTTTATGCAAAACAAGTTGCATGTCTGTCGGTGGAACCGGTCTCATGTACGTGGACATGTAAGGTTGGTCCGGGCCGCTTCATCTTACAATACCGCCGAATCAAAATAAGACGTTGGTGGTAAGCAGTATGACGATCACCACCCACAACTCTTTGTGTTCTACTCATGCATATCATCTACGCATAGACCTGGCTCATGATGCCACTGTTGCGGAACGTTGCATGGAAAACAAATAAATTTCTACGCACACGCAAGATCTATCCATGGAGATGCATAGCTACGAGAGGGGGAGTGTGTCTACGTACCCTCGTAGACCGTAAGCGGAAGCGTTAGAACAACGCGGTTGATGTCGTCGAACAACTTCACGATCCAACCGACCGAGTACCGAATGTACGGCACCTCCGCGTTCAGCACACGTTCAGCTCGGTGACGTCCTCGACTTCTTGATCTAGCAAGACGGCATGGTAGTGGATGAGTTCCGGCAGCACGACGGCATGGTGACGGTGATGATGATAATATCTCCGCAGGGCTTCGCCCAAGCACTGCGAAAATATAACCGAGGGACGGAACTGTGGAGGGGGGCGCCGCACACGGCTAAGACAATGTTGTGTCACCTTTGGGCCCCCCCCCCTCTCCTCTATTTATATATGTGTAGGGGCTTGGAGTAGAAGGAATAGTGCCACGTGAACAGTAACCGTGAATAGTACACACGTTCCATAGTGACAAGTAGCAGTTTCTCTACCATACCCGAAGGAATTTCATAATAAATATTTTCAATAGGTTCAGTAGGTTGAGCAACAACTCTTAATGCTTCCAGTCGAGGTGAAGATACCCCGAACAAACCCCTCAAAGGATTACTTTCCATAGTGACAAGTAACAGTAAATTTCAGCACGTAATATAAAGTTTCCTTACCAAATTCCACTCACCAAAGGCGCTTCACTCCCCGGCAACGGCGCTAGAAAAGAGTCTTGATGACCCACAAGTATAGGGGATCAATCGTAGTCCTTTCGATAAGTAAGAGTGTCGAACCCAACGAGGAGCAGAAGGAAATGGCAAGCGGTTTTCAGCAAGGTATTCTCTGCAAGTACTGAAAGAAGCGGTAACAGATAGTTTCGGTAGCAAGATAATTCATAACAAGTAACAAGTAACAAGTATAATAAAGTGCAGCAAGGTGGCCCAATCCTTTTTGTAGCAAAGGACAAGCTGGAACGAACTCGTATAATAAGCAAAGCATTCTCGAGGACACATGGGATTTTCATCTAGTCACTTTCATCATGTTTGTTTGATTCGCGTTCGCTACTTTGATAATTTGATATGTGGGTGGACCGGTGCTTGGGTGCTGTTCTTACTTGAACAAGCCTCCCACTTATGATTACCCCCTCTAGCAAGCATCCGCAACTACGAAAGAAGAATTAAGATAAATGTAACCATAGCAAGAAACATATGGATCCAAATCAGCCCCTTACGGAATAGCGCAGAAACTAGGGTTTAAGATTCTGTCACTCTAGCAACCCATAATCTAATTACTACTCCACAATGCCTTCCCTTAGGCCCAAAGATGGTGAAGTGTCATGTGGTCGACGTTCACACGACACCACTAAAGGAAGAACAACATACATATCATCAAAATATCGAACGAATACCAAATTCACATGATTACTTATGACAAGACTTCTCCCATGTCCTCAAGAACAAAAGTAACTACTCACAAATCATATTCATGTCCAAGATCAGAGGGGTATTGAATAGCATTGAGGATCTGAACATATAATCTTCCACCAAATAAACCAACTAGCATGAACTACAAGACGTAATCAACACTACTAGCAACCCACAGGTACCAATCTGAGGTTTTGAGACAAAGATTGCATACAAGAAATGAACTAGGGTTTGAGATGAGATGGTGATGGTGAAGATGTTGATGAATATTGGTCCTCCCACGATGAGAGGATCATTGGTGATGTCGATGGTTTCGATTTCCCCCTCCCGGAGGGAAGTTTCCCCGGCAGAATCGCTCCGCCGGAGAGCAAAATAGCTCCTGCCCAGGTTCCGCCTTGAGATGGCGGCGCTTCGTCCCAAAAGTCTTCTTCTTATTTTTTTAGGGAAAATGGCTTCATATAGCAGAAGGAGGTGGGCGGAGGCCTGCCAGGGGCCCCACAAGCTTGAGGGGGCGCGCCCAGGGGGGTAGGGCGTGCCCCCCAGGCTTGTGGCTGCCTAGTGGGTCCCCTCCTGGTAATTCTTTCACCAGTATTTTTTATATATTCCAAAATAATTCTCCGTAAATTTTCAGGTCATTTGGAGTTGTGTAGAATAGCTATCTCTGTTTCACCCCTTTCCAGTCCAGAATTCCAGCTGTCGGCAGTCTCCCTCTTCATGTGAATCTTGCAAAATAAGAGAGAAAAGGCATAAGAATCGAACAATAAAGTGAAATATGATCAAAAACATAATAATTATCTGTAGGAAATCATGATGCAAATTGGACGTATCATGCTTCAAAGTCAACTTGACAAGTTCAAGATGAAGGATGGTGAAGGAGTCGCCAAAATATACTCTAGGCTTGCTCTCATCACAAATGAGATTGTCGGCTTAGGAAGTGAAGAGATGACCGACAAATTCATCATCAAGAAGATCCTTAGAGCCTTGGATGGAAAATATGATACCGTGTGCACATTGATCCAAATGATGCCCAATTACAAAGATCTCAAGCCCACGAAAGTCATTGGAAGGATTGTTGCTCATGAGATGTCACTCAAGGACAAAGATGAGCTACACAACAAGTCAAGTGGTGCTTACAAAGCCTCAAGTGATGCTCCCACAACATCAAGTGACAATTTAGTATCCAATGAAGAGATAAGCCTAATGGTGAAAAGATTCAAGAAGTTCTACAAGAATAGAAGCAAAGGGAGAAACTCCAACTCAAGACATTATGAGCAAAGATCATCAAGTCGTGTCTGCAATTGCTACAATTGTGGAAGACCCGGACACTACTCCAATGAGTGTATGACACCTCACAAGAAAAGAGATGAATCACCACGAGGAAAGTATAGAAGAGATGAATCACCTCACACGGAGAGAAGGAGTAGAGATGATCGTTATGAGCGAAGACCTTCTCAGAGAAGCAAGGATTCGGAAAGGAAGGACAAGTCATCCAAGAGCTACACTAGAAGAAGACATCAAGCTCATGTTGGTGAATGGGTTTTCGGCTCCGACTCCGACAACCAGGGTAGTCAGCTGCGGGCGTGACAACGTTGCAGATGCCCTTTGCTCACATGCGATCCCACATGTCAGTGAAAAAGCAAGACGAACCACGTTCCCTTAGGTCAGAAGCATGCCAGACCGACCGTCTGGGGGTGTGCTACTTGTACCTTGCGTTGGTATTTCCCTGAAGAGGAAGGGATGATGCAGCATAGTAGAGATAAGTATTTCCCTTAGTTATGAAACCAAGGTTATCGAACCAGTAGGAGAATCACACAACACATCGTTAGCAGTACCTGCACACAAACAACAAACCCTTGCACCCAACGCAAACGAGAGGTTGTCAATCTCTCGGCGGCAAATTGCAAGATTAAATTGTATGTGATAGATTGATAGATTGAAACAAAAATACAAAATAAAATAAATAAAAAGAGATGGCAGCAATATTTTTAGGGTTTTAGTAATATGATTTTGGTAGACCCGGGGGCCATAGATTTCACTAGAGGCTTCTCTCGAGAAAATAGCATACGGTGGGTAGACAAATTACTATTGGGCAATTGATAGAAAAGCAAATAATCATGATGATATCCAAGGCAATGATCATGTATATAGGCATCACGTCCAAGATTAGTAGACCGACTCCTGCCTGCATCTACTACTATTACTCCACACATCGACCGCTATCTAGCATGCATCAAGTGTATTAAGTCCGATAAAGAACGGAGTAATGCCTTAAGAACGATGACATGATGTAGACAAGACCAACTCACGAATTAATAAACCCAATGAATAGATCCCATCTTGTTATCCTTAGTAGCAACGATACATACGTGTCATGTCCATTTCTGTCACTACGATTGAGCACCGCAAGATCGAACCCACTACAAAGCACCTCTTCCCATGGCAAGATAAATCAACTCAGTTGGCCAAACCTAATCAATAGATCGGAGAAGAAATAAGAGGCTATAATAATCATGCATAAAAGAGTGCAGCAAAGACTCAAATAATTTCATGGATAATCTGATCATAAACTCACAATTCATCGGATCCCAACAAACACACCGCAAAAAGAGATTACATCAGATAGATCTCCAAGAACATCAAGGAGAACATTGTATTGAAGATCAAAAAGAGAGAAGAAGCCATCTAGCAACTAACTATGGACCCGAAGGTCTGTGGTAAACTACTCACGCATCATTGGAGAGGCAGCAAGGTTGATGTAGAGCCCTCTGTGATCGATTCCCCCTCCGGCAGATCACCGGAGAAGGACCCCGGATGGGATCTCTCTGGAACAGAAGCTTGCGGCGGCGTAAAAAGTATTTAGTGGACTCCCCTGAGGGTTTCTGATTTTTCTGGAATTTATAGTGCTGGAATTAGGTGAAACGAAGCTGGGTGGGCCCCACAAGGCCTCAGGGCGCGCCTGCCCCCCCCAGGCGCGCCCTGGTGGCTCATGGCCCCCACCAGGGTCTTCTGGCCTCCTCCCGAAGATTCTAGTGTTCTTCTGGTCCAATAAAAAATCTCCAAAAAGTTTCATTGCATTTGGACTTCGTTTGGTATTGATTTTCTGTAAAACAAAAATAGGGCAGAAAATAGCAACTGGCACTGGGCACTAAGTTAATAGGTTAGTCTCCAAAAATGATATAAAATTGCTGTAAATGATTATAAAAACATCCAAGATTGATATTATAACAGCATGGAACAATAAAAAATTATAGATACGTTGGAGACGTATCAGGGTGCGACGTGAACGTGGCAGGGGTGTTGTCAGTGTACTTCCTTTTCATTTCGAACTTGTAAACCATAACACTTGTAGAGCGTAACACTGAAAGCATATATGAAGTTGGCACCTCACCTATAGCCAGCCTAGTAGCCCACATGTACAATAGTTATTCATACTAGCATAAGTACCATTATAATAAGTGTACCGCCCTTTCCTTTTGAACTCATGAAGCGTAACACTTGATTAAGTAGTCGGACGATGTGTGTTGCCTGTCTTTGTATGTTTTTGAGGTGTGCTAATTGAGGTGTCTGGCTGTTTGAAGGAATAATTGAGGTGTGCCCGGTCCGTGCCCGCATTTTGGGGTCCAACTTACCATGTCCCGGCTGTAGTAACTATACTATGTAAGTTGCTTGGAAAAATAGTTACCTAGGTCGGTTTTGTGAGCCGCCCAAATATAATTATGAGGCTTTGCTTCTTTCTCATTCCTCTCCAACCCTCTTCTCCATCGACCATGCCGCCCTCTGATCGACACCATTCTCCCGCATTCCTCATCTGAACATTCCGCCGAGTGTCATTCACATGTGGGCCTAGACCCTGTATTTATGTTATAGTTCAATGGTGTGCCAGTTTGTCCAAAGTTGTATGTCCCGCATGCATACATACAAACGGTTCGTTCAAAGTTTCGCGTTGCCTTGATTACGTGTCGCTTCCCATCTTAGTAGTGACAACCCCTTCGGTTCATGACCTGACACATCTTGACGAGATCGGTAGATGTTGAGAGATCGAGTGTGTGTCGTGCAAGGAAATAAAGGTTTGGTGTGTCTCTATGATAGAAATGATCGTGTAGGGTGGAGAGAGGGGGGTGTTTTTGTGTGCGCTAGTCAGTCATGCATGTACCCTCTAGCTATAGATCGATTGAAAGAGGTCTAGGGTGGGTTTGGAGATCGATCGATCGACCGATCTAGAGAGGGGCGGAAGAAAGATGAATGTATGCTTAAAAAAAGATAGATGAAAGGCTTGGTTACAATTAATGCATGGTAGAGTGGCCTGGGCGTGTGTCAAAGAGCGACCTGACGAGCGAGATACAATCCCGATATCTCGAGAGGTCGATCATGTGTGACATGCACAAAGAGGAAGAGAGGTGGTATGTGTGTGTGCGAGAGAGAGAGAGAGAGAGAGAGAGACCCTGGGATGAAATAGAGAGAGATCGAGTGGGTATGTAATACAGAGAGAGCGTGCGTCAAAGCAAAAAAAAATGTGACAACACTCTATGTTGGGTGTGTGAGACACATTATGCATAAGAAGACACACAATATTTGAATCCAACCTAAAAAAAATTCAAATATTAGAATTCAACCTAAAGTGGTTTCAAATATTTGAACCGGTGATCATATGTAAAGGACATTCAATCTTCATTTCGCTTTTCAATGTACAATATACTATGTACAAGCACGTACATAGATTTGTAATCAAACAGAAAATGGTTTCCAATTTGTATTCAAACACATGAATGCTTGTTCTCGCACATGCGCTTGCTACTAGGATTTTGCCATGTCTAGCTAGTCCAATAGTAGTAGGAGTACTAGTACTAGTACTACCTCCGTCCTGGTTTTTTGGCCCCCTTTGTTTTTGGGCCAAATTTCGACCATAATTTTAACTTACAAGATATTAATGCATGTCATAAAAAATTATATCGTTGGATTCGTATTTGAACATAGTTTCCAATATTAACATTCTTTTAGTTAAATCTAAGGTCAAAATTTGACACAAAATACGTAGGGGGGCAATAAACCAGGACGGAGGCATCTGCAGTACAGTATGGAGTGCTCCTACTTTATTAACACATGGCCCACCTCACACTCTCAACAAATTTCCTGGAATCTGTGCTACAATCTCTCCCTCCTCGTCTCTCTCTTTTAGTGTTTTTTTTACATCACTCATCTCTCTCTTCTAAATTCAGCCGACGCGGGCGGGGGAGGGGGAGAGGGAGGGGGAAAGTTTGCCTACCGTCGGTTTGCTCTCAACTGCGGTCCCACAAGCGAGTGAAAACGCAAGACGAAGCACGTTCCATTCGATGAGCGACGTGCTGGACCGACCGTGTCGGGGTGCAACGCGAACACGACAAGAGTAATGTACACCGTCTGTTCCTTTTGAACTTCCATACTTCGAGTACTCCTATTGCGTACGTAACACTTGGTTTTGCTGCTTCGAGCGGTCCATCGATACAAATCCCACCTATAGCATCTCAAAAAAATAAATCCCACAGACCGACCGGTGGGGAGGTCTGGACACCTGCCATGTTAAACTCTGAAACTTTGGTCCCATCCCACCCCACAACTCTCCAGGCTCCAGCCGTCCGGCTTTGCAAACTCCGCACAGTCAAAACCGATTGACCGGTCGTCACCGGTACCACTATTCACACCGAGACCTTTGCTGCTTGGCCTACGCCAGCTGCTTGCCGACCGGTCACCACTGCCCCAAAACCACACCTCCCAGCCCATTCTCCCACCTTTCGATCCCCTAGCCCGCATCAGCCGCCCCCTAGTTCGCCGAATAGCCATGGTGCGCAGCAAGATCACGTACTACAAGATGTTGACACCGGGGCGCCGCGCAGAAATCGCAACGGCGATAGGCACCACAGGCCTCCATTCCCAAGCTCGCTTTGCGGCGGGCCAATCCCCGAGTCCTCTGGAGTCGAGCTCCGAGGAGGAAGGCGATTCAATGTTCATGGCAGAGGTCGCGGCGCAGAAGGCCCCCGCGGTGAAGTAGACGATGGACGTCGACTTCGTGCCGGCGTCCGGGTCCCCCATGGTGCAGGCGGACCAGCGGTTCAACCTGGCGATCCTAAAGGAGCACCGGACGGCGGAGGCTCAACTCGACGCGGAGTGCACGGTTGCCGCTGCCATCGAGGCCCTCCTGCAGGCGGAACCGGATGTCATGGACGTGAACCGGGCGGCGGAGGCTCAACTCGACGCGGGGAGCGCGGATGCCGCTGCCATCAAGGCCCTCCTGCAGGCGGAACCGGACGTCGTGGACTTGAACCGGGCGGGGGAGTCTCAACTCCACACGTAGCGCGCGGATGCCGCTGCCATTGAGGCCCTCCTACAGGCGGAACCGAACGACGTGGATGTGAACCGGGCGGTGCTCGCGTCCATGCAGAGCGCCCGCACTCTCCGCGTGAATGAGTAGCTGGAGGCCGAGGACAACCACACCACGGAGACACACATCGGCAGCTCCGGCTGGTTCGCGCCGCCAGCCAAAGACGACGAGGCCGGCTCGTTCTGCGAGCAGTGATAGTTTTTCTTTATGTTGTTGTTTTTAGGGATCTTTTGCTGTGTAAAAACATATTTATATTTAATAAATATAGAGGCCTCATAAACATATTGTATGAACGAAAATTAGGCACTACTGCACGATGCTGCTAACGCGACACATGTTTCAGAGACCCTTCGACCAAACTGTGTGCGATGCATGAATCGCAAACGGTATCGTAATAAAACCGTCACCAATAAGACGAACTGTGTGCGATGGCGGAGACATCAAGCATGATTCAGATTAGAGACGCGTGTGCGATATGTGGCATACAGTTCATCCATACGAATAATTTGCGATGAGCCAAAACAACGGAAACGGTCAGCCAGATCAAGGTGTGCGCGATATACGGCATACAGTTTACTCGGATGAACTATTTGTGATGAGCCAAAACAACAGAAATGGTTCAACTTAACAAGATGTGTGTGATACGCGGCAAACAGGTCAGTAATCAGAAATGTGTGGGAAAACCGATAACAACACAGACGATTCCTGCTAATAAGCCATGTGTGTTGTGGGCAAATGCTTGCTGGTATACAATTGTCAGTGGTTGATGAAATCACCACCGACGGGTTCCCTAGTTTAGTCCATCTGCGATGTGATTTGCTCTGTCTACAGAAGAACAATATATATAACCAAATTAAACATCCAATTACATAAGTGACTATACAAAACATTCGCACACACCTCAATAAACAATTACATGCATTCTAAACTAGGAGAAACGATCATCTAATCATCTACTTCTTATGACGCTGCCGCCACTGCTCTGTGGCTCGGTCCCTCACCTAGGGCAGGACGAAGGCACTTCCTCATGTCAACGATCCACCTGTACATCTCATAGCTTGTGTACGCATCCTTGGCCGCATACTTGACGTGTTCTTCATCCAGTCTCCGCACCTAGGCCTCGTGCCAGGCATCCTTGTTCTTGTTGCACTCATCCTTCATGTCTCTATAGTAGGGGTCGATGATGGCCACGGCAAGGTCAACCAGGGAGTCCTTCTCCTTCTTTCTGCCCCAGACCCTGTACTGGCCTTGGATGTCGACAAGCTTTTGGCAGGCCAAGCCCGTAGTCTCGAGCACCTTTAGATCGTTGAAGGTGTCCACCGTAGCGAACCTGTAGTCGGGGTTGTTGATAAACCTGGCGAAATGCACGCAAGGCCTTGTGGCTAGGGAGTAGTGGTAGACGAGGACGTGATGGCGCATGCACAATTGGGCGACGGGAACCTTCTGATCATACCCGGCACATCCGCTGGTGAACTCGAGGTCGAAGTCGACCACTTGGTACTTGTCCTCAGCAAGCAACAGCTCCATAGTGTGGATGGAGTTCTCCACCGAGACCGGCTCATTGGTGTACACCACCGAGAGGTCCTTCCCCCTCACATGGGTGTCCACTACATGAGGCGTGGTGAACCGTCGCCCATCGTCGTCGTCAGCCGCTGGGAGCGCCATTGGAGCCGCTAAATATCCTCTCTGTATGTGTCATCGTGGGTGTGCTTATTGTGTTGTGGGGCGCGAGAGATTAAGGTAAATGGCCGCGGGAATAAATGGGCGCCGAATGGCCTGGATTCTCGGCACGTCCGCATGGCAGTTTTTGTAGCGGGTAACTGCATTATGGCGCACGTAACTGCATCGTGGCGCACGTAACTGCCCGGCGCAACCGCATGCATATGGTGCCCTGAACGTACGTGATCGTGCGCCGGCTTGAAACGTCGGCAGCGCGTGCGGAGGGACTCGAGCAGAGCGCGCGGTGGGACGCGAGCAGAGCGCTCTGCGGCAGCCTCAACCGCGAACAACCACACGTATAGAGCAGTTGAACACGCAGGGAATGGCCGTCTACAAGCCGGCCAGCAGTTGCGAGCCGGCGGCGTGATGTGAAACTACATCGCGTTCCACTTCACACAGTGGGCGAACAATCATTCGCGACACTGCGTAGAGAGCGGCTGTGTGCTAGGTAATTAAATCGCAAACGTTTTTTTATTAACCATATGTGTACGTGTCATTTCGTCCTCCTCTCGCACGTCTTGTCACCACGCTTCCGCAGAAGGCTTCGAACGCAAGCTTGAGCACCGCATAGGTGTTCTTTTGGCCAAAGTTAGCGTATAAACTAGGGTTTAAGCTTCTGTCACTCTAGCAACCCATCATCTAATTACTACTCCACAATGCCTTCCCTTAGGCCCAAAGATGGTGAAGTGTCATGTAGTCGACGTTCACACGACACCACTAAAGGAAGCAACAACATACATATCATCAAAATATCGAACGAATACCAAATTCACATGATTACTTATGACAAGACTTCTCCCATGTCCTCAAGAACAAAAGTAACTACTCAAAAATCATATTCATGTTCAAGATCAGAGGGGTATTGAATATCATTAAGGATCTGAACATATAATCTTCCACCAAATAAACCAACTAGCATCAACTACAAGATGTAATCAACACTACTAGCAACCCATAGGTACCAATCTGAGGTTTTGAGACAAAGATTGAATACAAGAGATGAACTAGGGTTGAGATGAGATGGTGCTGGTGAAGATGTTAATGAAGATTGGTCCTCCCACGATGAGAGGATCGTTGGTGATGTCGATGGCTTCGATCTCCCCCTCCCGGAGGGAAGTATCCCCGGCGGAATCGCTCCGTCGAAGAGCAAAATTGCAACTGCCTAGGTTCCACCTCGAGACGGTGGCTCTTCGTCCCGAAAGTCCTTTTTTATTTTTTTAGGGAAAATGACCTTATATAGCAGAAGGAGGGGGTCGGAGGCCTGCCAGGGGCCCCACAAGGCATCAGGGCACGCCCAGGGGGGCCGCGCCCTGTTGCCTTGTGGGCAACTAGTGGGTCCCCTCTGGTATTTCTTTCTCCAGTATTTTTTATATATTTAATAAAAAAATCTCCGTGAAGTTTCAGGCCAATTGGAGCTCTGTAGAATAGGTATCTCTGGTGTAGCTATTTCAGGTCCAGAATTCCAGCTGCCGGTATTCTCCCTCTTCATATAAATCGTGCAAATTAAGAGAGAAAAGGCATAAGAATTGCATCATAAAGTGAAATAATGACCAAATACATTATAAATAACAGTAGGTAATCTTGATGCAAATTGGACGTATCAACTCCCCCAAGCTTAGACCTTGCTTGTCCTCAAGCGAAAGCCGAAATCGATAATCATGACCACAAGTTTAGAGAGAGAGGCGCCGATAAAAATAAAATACGGACATGAAGGCATCATGATATTTGTTATAACAGCAATATATCATCATAAAACTTCTCATGAACAAGTAACAATTCATTCACAAGTTAAACTATGAACCATAAACCTTATTGAAAACTAATAAACTATGATCTCAGTCACTGAAGCAATTGCAATTCATCATATTATCAGAAAGAGTCAATATAAGAGCTTTGTTTAGCAAGTTCACATACTCAACTATCATTTAGTCTTCTATGATTGCTGACACTCACGGCATACTTACGGAGCAAAAGTTTCAGCCAGACACATAGAAAGATAGGGGCTTATAATTTCGCCTCCCAACTTATTTACCTCAAGGGTAATGTCAACAATAATAATTCATGATCACCTACATCCAACTGGATATATATATCTGGATCTTTCCCCACCACATGATGCTTGCCAAGATAGAAAAATAAAAATGGAAATAAGAGGAATACTATTGACTCTTGCATAAAAGTAAATACATAAAAGTAAAAGATAGGCCCTTCGCAGAGGGAAGCAGAGGTTGTCATGCGCTTTTAATTTTTGGATGTGCAAACTCTTAATGTAAAGGAACGTCACTTTATATTGCCCCTTGTGATAGCGACCTTTATTATGCAGTCTGTCGCTTTTATTTCTCCACCATCACAAGATCGTACAAAGCTTATTTTCCCTTACAATAAAAGTTCATACATATTTAGGAGCAATTTTCATTGCTTTTGCACCGATGGCAACTTACTTGAAGGATCTTATTCAATCCGTAGGTAGATATAGTGGACTCTCATGACATGAAACTGGGTTTAAGGGTTTTTGGATGCACAAGTAGTATCTCTACTTAGTACGGAATTTTTGCTAGCAAAAGATAGGGGGCAAGCACCACATGTTAGAGGATCCAAAACAATATAACTTATATGTGAATATAAGCAAACATAACTCATTACGTTGTCTTCCTTGTCCAACGTCGACTATTTGACATAGAATGTTTAATGGGGGCTCACAATCATAAAAAATGTCCAAGATAGTATATATATATGTGAGACCTCTCTTCCTTTATTACTTTTTCATGAATTGCAACAATGACCAATGCTATGTTTGTTAACCCCCAACAAGTTTTATCAATTATACTTCTTTTATGTGAAGTCATCACTCCCCATGGGATTAGCATATGATCTTACTTTTTATTCTCTTTATTTTATTTTCAAGATTGGATCAACAAAAGCAAAACACTCAACTCAAACTACTCTTTATTATATAACTCTCACACTTGATTACATAGATAGATAGATCACAAAGAAAACACTAGAGACTAAATCATACTAAAACTTTATTCCTCTAAATCACGAAATAACTAAGGATCAAACTAAGATAGATAATGATGATAAAAGTGATGGTGATACGATACCGGGGCACCTCCCCCAAGCTTGGCACAAGCCAAGGGTGGTGCCCATACCCGTGTACTCAAGTCTCATTCTTCGGTGATGGTGGTGATGAAGTGATAGGCTTGTCCTTCAAAATATTTAATAAGATATCCTTCAAACTCTGGACTTCCCGAAGCAACTGCTGAATCGCGGTGGCATTCTTTTGCAATTCAACCATAATGTGTTTATTTTCTGGCCACCATGAGCCCTTCCCTGCATCATTCTCACTTGGATGGGAAATATCCCAATTGGAAGGTATGTGCATACAAGGGGTATTTTCAATCCCATAGTTGTGAACCAAGTTATGAAAATTGTTTCGATGTAACCTGTGTAAGGGTCTCCTTGGGGGAAGTTCTTCTTGCATCTCTGGACTCCCATGGCTTGTTGTGCTTCTCATGGCTTGATGGGGATTTGGGGTTGTGGAGATGCCGGCAAGGGTGCCCCTCTCGAAAGCCGGAGGGTGCACCTCTAGCGAATCTCCGTCGTCTTCTTCCATGATAACCTCTACCTCCTCCTCTCTCCTGAGTTCCATCTGCAGCAACCAAGCGTCGTCTCCCACGTTGTTGGAGGAAGAAGAAGACATGATGCTTGGCCACGAAAATCTGACAGAAAACAGCACGAAACAAGAACAAAGGAGAAACTTGCGATGCGGTGGTCAAAACACCTGTGAGTATATATAAAGAATTTTTATCTTGCGGAACAAGCATACGAGAGGAAAACGGGGTCGGGAAGGCACACGAGGGGCCCATAAGGCAACACAGAACGCCCCAGGGGGGTCGTGCCCTGTTGCCTTGTGACCTCCTCGTGGGTCCTCTCGGCTGTTTCTTATTTTTGTATTTTTTCTAATATTCCAAAATGGACAGAAATATTTTTTATGGAATTTTTGGAGTCGGTTTACTTAACGTATCACATACCTACCCCTTTTCAGGGTTTTGGAGCCTTCCGGAAGGACTCTTCGATGTGTTCCTCCGGTGTCATTGTCTGGATAATATTAGTTTCAACGTTAATGGGAGTACCTGAGATATAATGCTTAATTCTGTGCCCATTCACCAATCTCGGGTTGGTGCCTTCGGAGTTGTTGATTTTGATAGCTCCGGAGCGATAAACTTCTTCGATGATATATGGTCCTTCCCATTTAGAGAGAATTTTTCCTACAAAGAATCTGAAACGAGAGTTGCACAATAGAACTTGCTCACCCACTTTAAATTCCCGTTTTTGAATTCTTTTATCATGCCATCTTTTAACCTTTTCTTTAAATAACTTGGCATTTTCGTAGGCTTGGGTTCTCCATTCATCTAAAGAGCTAATATCAAATAACCTCTTTTCATCGGCAAGTTTAAAATCATAATTAAGTTCTTTAATTGCCCAATAAGCTTTATGTTCTAACTCAAGTGGTAGATGGCATGCTTTCCCATAGACCATTTTATAAGGAGACATACCCATAGGATTTTTATAAGCAGTTCTGTAAGCCCATAATGCATCATCAAGTTTCTTAGACCAATTCTTCCTAGATCTATTAACGGTCTTTTGCAAAATTAGTTTGATTTCTCTATTACTCAATTCAACTTGACCACTAGACTGAGGATGATATGGAGATGAAATTCTATGGTTAACATCATACTTACCAAGCAATTTACGGAAAGCACCATGAATAAAATGTGAACCACCATCAGTCATCAAATATCTAGGGACTCCAAACCTCAGAAATATAAAAATTTTAAGCATTTTAATAGAAGTGTTATAATCAGCACTACTAGTTGGAATAGCTTCTACCCACTTAGTAACGTAATCAACAGCAACTAAAATGTGAGTATACCCATTGGAGGAAGGAAAAGGTCCCATATAATCAAAACCCCAAACATCAAATGGTTCAATAACAAGTGAATAATTCATAGGCATTTCCTGACGTCTACCAACATTACCAATTCTTTGACATTCATCACAAGAAAGGACAAACTTACATGCATCTTTGAAGAGAGTAGGCCAATAAAAACCAGATTGTAATACCGTATGTGCAGTTCTGTCTCCAGCATGGTGTCCTCCGTATGCCTTGGAGTGACACTTCCGTAGGATTTGTTCCTGCTCATGCTCAGGTACACAACGTCTAATAATACCATCTACTCCTTCTTTATATAAATGTGGGTCATCCCAAAAGTAATGTCTTAAATCAAAGAAGAACTTTTTCTTTTGCTGGTATGTGAAACTAGGTGGTATATATTTAGCAACACTGTAATTAGCATAGTTTGCATACCAAGGAGTGTTATGAGAAGCATTTATCACAGCTAATTGTTCATCAGGAAAATCATCATTAATAGGAAGTGGGTCATCAAGAACATTTTCCATTCTAGACAAATTATCTGCTACGGGATTTTCAGCTCCTTTTCTATCAACAATATGCAAATCAAATTCCTGTAGCAAAAGAACCCACCTAATAAGCCTAGGCTTAGCATCTTTCTTTTCCATAAGATATTTAATAGTAGCATGATCAGTATGAATAGTAACTTTGGAATCAACAATATAGGATCTAAATTTATCACATGCAAACACAACTGCTAAAAATTCTTTTTTAGTCGTAGCATAATTTGTTTGAGCACTGTCTAGAGTTTTACTAGCATAATGAATAACATTTAATTTCTTATCAAATCTTTGTCCTAGAACAGCACCAACAACACAATCACTAGCATCACACATAATTTCAAAGGGTAGGTTCCAATCAGGTGGTTGAACAATAGGTGCAGATATTAAGGCTTTCTTAAGAATTTCAAAGGCTTCTACGCAATCATCATCAAAAACAAATGGAACATCTTTTTGCAAGAGATTAGTAAGAGGCCTAGAAATTTTAGAGAATTCTTTTATAAACCTTCTAGAGAAACCAGCATGACAGAGGACACTTCTTATACCTTTGATATCTTTGGGACATGGCATTTTCTCAATTGCATCAACTTTAGCTTTATCAACTTCAATACCTCTTTTAGAAATTTTATGCCCAAGGACTATACCTTCATTTACCATAAAGTGGCACTTCTCCCAATTCAAGACAAGATTAGTTTCTTAACATCTCTGCAAAACTCGGTCAAGGTTGCTTAAGCAATCATCAAAAGAAGTTCCGTAAATGGAAAAATCACCCATGAAAACCTCAACAATCTTTTCACAAAAGTCAGAGAATATAGCAGTCATACATCTTTGAAAGGTAGCAGGTGCATTACATAAACCAAAAGGCATATGACGATAAGCATAAGTTCCAAAAGGACAAGTAAATGTGGTTTTCTCTTGATCTTTTGGTGATACGGGTATTTGAGAGAAACCAGAATAACCATCTAGAAAGCAAAAGTGTGTATGCTTATATAATCTTTCTAGCATTTGATCAATAAAAGGCAAGGGGTAATGATCTTTCCTAGTAGCTTTATTTAATTTTCTGAAATCAATTACCATTCTACAACCAGTTACAATTCTTTGTGGGATAAGTTCATTTTTATCATTAGGAACAACAGTAATACCTCCTTTCTTAGGAACACAATGAACATGACTTACCCATCTACTATCAGCTATGGGATAAATTATACCTGCCTCCAAAAGCTTTAATATTTCAGTTCTTACTGCATCCTTCATTTTAGGATTTAACCTTCTTTTATGATCAACAACTGGTTTAGCATCTGGCTCCATATGAATTTTATGTTGACATAGAGTGGGACTGATGCCTTTAAGATTATGAAGAGTATATCCAATAACTACACGGTGCTTTTTCAGAGTTTTAAGTAATCTCTTTTCTTCATAGTCTGAAAGGTTAGCACAAATAATAACAGGATATATCTTCTTTTCATCAAGATAAGCATATTTATGTGTATCAGGTAATTGCTTCAAATCAAACACAAGATCACTCTTCAGTGGAAGAGGATCTCCCAAAGTTTCAACAGGAAAATTATGTTTAAGAATAGGTGCTTGCTTAAAGAACAACTCATCTATTTCATTTCTTTCATTCATATGCATATCATTTTCATGGTCTAGCAAGTATTGTTCTAAAGGATCAGTAGGAGGCACGACTATAGAAGCAAGACCAATAATTTTACCTTTATTAGGTAATTCTTCATCATGAGGTTGTCTACTAAACTTAGAGAAATTAAATTCATGAGATATATCACCAAACTTAACCCCAACCTTTTCTTTAACACAATCAATTTCAGCATTAACGGTATTCAAGAAAGGTCTACCAAAAATAATGGGACAAAAATTATCTTGTTGTGAACCAAGAACAAGGAAATCAGTAGGGTATTTGATTTTTCCACACAAGACTTCAACATCTCTAACAATCCCAAGTGGTGTAATAGTATCTCTGTTTGCAAGCTTAATAGTAACATCAATATCTTCAATCTCAACAGGTGCAATATCATTCATTACTTCTTGATATAAAGAGAAAGGAATAGCACTCACACTAGCACCCATATCACATAAACCATGATAGCAATGATCTCCAATCTTAACAAAAACAATAGGCATGCCAACTACGGGCTTGTTCTTATCCAACATATCTCGATTATTTCTAACGGGTTTAGCAGTTCTATCAGCTTCATCACAAAAATATATGACATGTCCATCAATATTATCAACAAAAAGATCTTTAACCATTGCAATATTAGGTTCAACTTTAATTTGTTCAGAAGGTCTAGGTGCCCTAATATTACATTTGTTAACCACAGTTGAAGCTTTAGCATGTTCCTTAATCCTAACAGGGAAAGGAGGTTTCTCAATATAAGTAGTAGGAATAACTGGATCAACATTGTAAACAATTGTTTCTACTTTAACAATTATGGGTTCTTCTTTTAATCCAATAGGTGGATTATATTTAAACCATTTCTCCTTAGGGAGATCAACATGAGCAGCAAAGGATTCACAAAAGGTAGCTACTATCTCAGAGTCAAGTCCATATTTAGTACTAAACTTATGAAAAGCATCAGTTTCCATAAAAGATTTAACACAATCAAACTCGAGATTTATACCTGACACTTTACCTTTGTCAATTTCCCAAGCTTCAGAGTTATGTTTAATTCTTTCCAGAAGATCCCATCTGAATTCAATAGTTTTCTTCATAAAGGAACCAGTAGAAGAAGTATCGGGCATGGACCGATCATTATGAGAAAGCCGAGCATAATTTTTTTGAATAATTATATCTCTCGAAAGCTCATGATTGGGGCATGTGTGCAACATATACTTAAGCCTCCCCCAAGCTTGAGCGATACTTTCTCCTTCACGAGGCCAAAAATTATATATATAATTCCGATCACGATGAACCAAATGCATAGGATAAAATTTCTGGTGAAATTCCAGCTTCAACAGGTACTAATCCCATGTTCCAGTATCATCCAATAGCCTATACAATATCAATGCCTTTCCCTCCAAAGATAAAGGGAATACCTTCTTCTTAACTCCATCTCCAGATAAACCTGCAAGCTTAACAAATTTCGACTATATATGTTAAGTGCATATCAGGATGCACCGTTCCATCTCCTGCATAAGGATTAGCTAGCAGTTTCTCTATCATACCCGAAGGAATTTCATAATAAATTTTTTCAGTAGGTTCAGTAGGTTGAGGAGAAACTCTCATTGCTTCCGGTCAAGGTGAAGATACCCCGAAAGAGCCCCTCAAACGATTACTTTCCATACTGACAAGTGACAGTAAATTTCAGCACGTAATATAAAGTTTCCTTACCAAATTCCACTCACCCAAGGCGCTTCACTCCCCGGCAATAGCGCCTGAAAAGAGTCTTGATGACCCACAAGTATAGGGGATCAATCGTAGTCCTTTCGATAAGTAAGAGTGTCAAACCCAATGAGGAGCAGAAGGAAATGATAAGCGGTTTTCACTAAGGTATTCTCTGCAAGCACTGAAATTGTAAGTAACAGATAGTTTGATTGCAAGGTAATTTGTAGAAAGTAACAAATAGTAACAGTAACAAAGGTGCAGCAAGATGGCCCAATCCTTTTTATAGCAAAGGACAAGCCGGAACAAACTCGTATAATAAGCAAAACGTTCTCGAGGACACATGGGAAATTCATCTAGTCACTATCATCTTGTTTGTTTGATTCGCGTTCGCTACTTTGATTATTTGATATGTGGGTGGACCGGTGCTTGGGTGATGTTCTTACTTGAACAAACCTCCCACTTATGATTACCCCCTCTCGCAAGCATCCGCAACTACGAAAGAAGAATTAAGATAAATCTAACCATAGCATGAAACATATGGATCCAAATCAGCCCCTTACGGAATAGTGCATAAACAAGGGTTTAAGCTTCTGTCACTCTAGCAACCCATCATCTAATTACTACTCCACAATGCCTTCCCTTATGCCCAAAGATGGTGAAGTGTCATGTAGTCGACGTTCACACGACACCACTAAAGGAAGCAACAACATACATATCATCAAAATATCGAACGAATACCAAATTCACATGATTACTTATGACAAGACTTCTCCCATGTCCTCAAGAATAAAAGTAACTACTCACAAATCATATTCATGTTCAAGATCAGAGGGGTATTGAATATCATTATGGATCTGAACATATAATCTTCCACCAAATAAACCAACTCGCATCAACTACAATATGTAATCAACACAACTAGCAACCCACAGGTACCAATCTGAGGTTTTGAGACAAAGATTGAATACAAGAGATGAACTAGGGTTTGAGATGAGATGGTGCTGGTGAAGATGTTGATGAAGATTGGTCCTCCCACGATGAGAGGATCGTTGGTGATGCCGATGGCTTCGATTTCCCCCTCCCGGAGGGAAGTATCCCCGGTGGAATCGCTCCGCCGGAGAGCAAAATTGCTCCTGCCCAGGTTCCGCCTCGAGACGGTGGCACTTCGTCCTGAAAGTCTTTTTTTATTTTTTTAGGGCAAATGACCTTATATAGCAGAAGGAGGGGGCCGGAGGCCTGCCAGGGGCCCACAAGGCATTAGGGCGTGCCCAGGGGGCGCCCTGTTGCCTAGTGAGCAACTGGTGGGTCCCCTCTGGTATTTCTTTTCTCTAGTATTTTTTATATATTCAATAAAAAATCTCCGTGAAGTTTCAGGTCAATTGGAGCTCTGTAGAATAGGTATCTCTGCTGTAGCTATTTCAACTCCAGAATTCCAGCTGCCGGTATTCTCCCTCTTCATATAAAACTTGCAAATTAAGAGTGAAAAGGCATAAGAATTGCATCATAAAGTGAAATAATGACCAAATACATTATAAATAATGGTAGGAAATCATGATGCAAATTGGACGTATCAGTGACCGCACAAATCACACGAAGCTTCTCCGACAACGGTCGGCAACCCACGACCGAAGAGTTGGCAATCGCCGAGAGCGTTCGAGCAGCCGTCCGTTCGTTCGCGGCATACCTTGCCGCGATGGAGCCCGTCCAAGCCCAGACCACGGCCACCCACGCCCAGCTCGTGGCAGCCTTTTCCAAAGTGATGGCGGACGTGGATGGCGAGATTCTTGCCGAGTATGGTGCGATGGATGCCATGGAGCCCCTTCCCCACGAGATCGTCGGGCGCGAGCTGGACATGGAGGAGGCGGCGGAGATCGACGAGCGCCAGGAGGAGTAGTAGTCTTTGTTTCGAGCACCGGTCTTTTGTTAGAGTAATGTTTAGGTCAGCTAGCTCTATTTAATTGCTGAACTTGCTCGATTGAGAAGTGTGGGTATGCTGTAGGCTCTTTTGTGTACCCAAATTATGCAATGATGTGGATAACCACTGTAACTAGGGAAATTCAACCCAAAATTTGCACATTCAAACTCATCACACACGGGGTAAGCCATATGAATCGTTTGTGATGTTCAGATATCGTACATAGTGTTGAATAAGGGACCGTGTCTGATGACACTTTGCGCGCTAGATTTTAGCTGCACGGAGCGAAAAATTTCGGCATCCGCGGAAATATCTACCTCCCATGCCCCCTCCTCCTTACCAAAAGCCACATTTCCCCTGTTTCCGCCTTCCATTCCAAGTTCAAATCTTCACTGCTTGCTTGCCACGCCGCCGCCTCGCCGGCGGCACTCCTTCCTGCTGCTCGGCCTTGTCGATCTAGTCAGCTAATCCACACCCCACCCCCATCCTCCTCGTCCTTCTACATCCCACATGCCCCGACCGCCGGCGCGACACCTTCCACCCAAATCACTGACCCATCCTCCAAATAAGCGCCGCCCTAAGCCATGGCACACACAGTATAGCCAGGAGCTCAAGGAGCATTTGGCAGTGGAGAAGCAAATCGTGGCCACACGTGCGGATGAGGTCGCGATGGCTGCCATGCGTGCCGACCCCCAGATCTTGGAGGAGCACCTCGCCGTTGAGGCCACCGTCGACACCTCGCGCGCGGACACCTCCACGCGGTTGGCTACTTTAAACGACAGTTCGTGGCGTTTCCTCGAGGCCACCGTCGGTGCCTTCGACGAAGACTACGAGGTGTTTTCTCAGCGTGCTCGTTCTTACCTCAACTTCAAAGCCAGCAGGTTGGTGCCCGGAGCAGCTCAGGCGACTCACCACTATGAGGAGGGCACCCACGATGTGGAGGCCTCGCTCTCTTCCAAGTCTAAGCAGCCGATCGTCATCGATATCTCTGACGATGAGGAGTAGCTTGTCTTTTTAGCT
Organism: Elymus sibiricus; assembly: GCA_039707655.1. Taxonomy (NCBI): domain Eukaryota; kingdom Viridiplantae; phylum Streptophyta; class Magnoliopsida; order Poales; family Poaceae; genus Elymus; species Elymus sibiricus. The sequence goes on along the minus strand of CM077668.1, from coordinate 258,630,399 downwards.
CACTATAACGACCTATGTTCAGCTGGCTAGCTACGCCGGTTAAGCATGTTCGGTTTACCTGTTGCATGTGCTGCTCCTGCCTTTCCTTTACAAATTCTAGTGAATTGTCCTATGTACTGTTACTATGCAATCTGATCCTCTAGTATATATGTTCTATATGTTGTGCAATGTGGTGCTCAGTTAAATGTTTGGTTCATTTGTTGTGGTGTTCACTTAACTGTTTGGTTCAATTCTGCAATGCGATGTTCAATTGTGGTGGGTACAATTTTGTATTGTTATACATGTGAGAAATAAATCGAATTTGGTTGTACAAAATACATGAGAAACAAATACAATTGCTATATTTCCAAGTTGTTAGGCATGCTTGGTTTGGTTAACTGTCTGATCTTCTAGTATGTTCTATTGTGCAATGTGGTGCTCAGTTAAATATTCGGTTCATTTGTTGTGGTGTTCAGTTAACTGTTTGGTTCAATTCTGCTATGCGATGTTCAATTGTAGTGGGTACAATTTTGTATTGTTATGCATGTGAGAAATAAATCGGATTTGGCTATACTAAATACATGAGAAACATATACAATTGCTATATTTCCTAGTTCTTAAGCATGCTTGGTTTGGATAAATGGCTTTTCCATGTGGCTGGAATTAATCTGCTGAATCTGCAATGTGTTTATTTTTCATAAACATATTATACAGATAGTATGAGAACCCTCACTTAACCTGACCAATAACTACCTTATATGTGTTGCAGGGAAACAATGGGAGACACTGAGGTTTACCATCGAGGTTCGCACATGCATTGTCCTTGTCTAATAGCACATTATTGTGCAATTGCAGGAACCATTCTAATATTTAGGTTTTTAACAATTTCGTCTTGCACATGTAGGTCCTGCTATCAGAGGTTTTGACCCACTGTTCGACCCATTTTGCATATGGGGAAATGAGATGTCCATGAATATCAGTCAAGTCAAGAAACTCGGAAAGATTGTTAGGATAAAGAAACTAGCGACGAAAAACAACAAGATCTTTGTCTGCACAATGAAGAAGATATCAGTGAACTACAAGATGGTACTAACTCTTATACCTTGTTTTTTATTCCTTTGCGCCATTTCAAAATTTAGGGAAGATATTTATGCATATCTTTATTTTCAGGCATTTCCAAAGCAGTTCATAGATGATTACCTCTCAAACCACCTGTATGGTCAAGAGGCGAGGAAGGTGTTCATACAACACCCACAGTACAATATTGAAGTCTTCCTCAAGAGGACGAATGATGGGCGGTCAATCATCGACAAGCACTGGCCTAAAGTTGCAAGGACCTTCAACATCATTGAAGGCTCAATATTCGCCTTCCGCTACAGCAGTTTTCTAAATGAGATTCTTCTGTCTATCTACCGTCTATGATGCTAATTTTTAAAGGTTTTAGATGTTTCATGTGAAACTTGGTGCCGTTGTGTAATGGGGTAGTTAGCTATATGCCTATAAGGTGTAAGTGAGTGCTGAAGCTATATGATGTTGTACTCTGATGTATTTCAATTATTAAATCCTGGTTCCGTAATATGAAAATGAAATATATTGTGTGTTTAATATGAAATGTCAATTTGATTACTAAATGGATTAAAAATAATATGCCAATTATCCTGCTTATTGGATTTTTCTATTGCAAACGGTTATTGAGACAACACCGTGGGCGATGATCTCAGACAACCCACACAATTTCTAGGAAGTAAACGTGTTGGATCAATGAACAATCACACACGACTTCCTCTGGACAACTGTTTGCGTTAGGCCACCTTGCACAAATGTTTACCACATAAAAAGTGTGTGTGATGGACAGCCTATGCCACAAAGTTTCTTCTAGGCACCGTGCGTGATGCATTCAATAACACAAACGACAAAATTATTAATATCGTCTGCAATGACAATGCTATCATAGACGATGTGATGCGGAAAATTGTGTGTGATGTACGCACGAACAAAAACATTTGTCTGGGATTCACTGTGTGGGATGTACATACGAACGGAAACGATTGGGTCTGTATAATTGTCTGCGATGGCTCGCCCGATCGCACACGAGCTCTTTTTGCACCGCTTGTGTGACCGGAGGACCTATCGCCGTTGGGTCGTGTGGGAAGGATCCTCCCTATCGCACACACAGGCAAGGCGACGGTTTAAAACTCTGTCACGGAAAGGGGGTAAAAACCGTATGTATAGCACGTCGCGGCACCAGTGAGGTGTCAGCGGTTGGATGGCTGAGTTTGGTTTGATCACATGCGATACCACGTGTCATTGAAAAAGGCAAGCCGAGGCGCGTTCCCTTGGGTTTGCGGCATGCTGGACTGATCGTGTGAGGGTGTGGTACGACCGCGACAGGCATCCGTAAGTGCACCGCCTTTTCATTTGGAACATGTAAATCGTAACATTTGGTTTGCGAGGGTGAGCGACTTCGATTTCAGTACTGTGTTAAAAAGAAGGGCGGGGTTTTCCTTTGCGGGATCGATCGATACAAATCATGATTAGAAATGCGATGGTGGTGCGGGCTAGTTTAGCCCATGGTCGGATTGCTGACATGCGTTCCCACGCCGTTCGAGCTCGAGCTGCCGCAAGGGGACTCGAACGTGACCGTGTACCCTTACACGTGCACCGGTTTACTGTCGGAAAGGCTCTTCCGCATCGAGGACCCGTCCAGCCTGTGCAACCAGCAGAAATGCCGGCGTGTAGTTCGGGGCTGGCTCCGCTCATCGATCTACGTCCCAACGAAATAGAGTGGGAGACGGCCGTCCCCGACGGCGTTGTGAGGAAGATAGTCCAGGAGGCGAATCGCCGACGGTTGCATCAACGAGGAGGGTGTGACTTCAGCTTCGATATGAAGGTGGACCGGCGTCATGTCGTTAGCCTACCGGCGCTACGTTCGTCTTGCAAGGAGAAGCTTCTTGGCGAGGAAGGTGCTGGGACGTGCCCGACATGTCTCGCACACATCATCAAACAAGTACAGTAGTACTGCTTATTTAGGCTTTCCCGGCCTATTGATGCACATACGAGAATTTTTTAAATCATATAATGCACTATGCACATTTGGTCTTGTCACTAATAAGTACTACTATTTGAACCCATTGAGTAACTGGTACTACTTGGTGAATGTTGCGTAGCCGTGGATGTCCGAGCTAAATTTGAAACACAGTCACGATCAAACGAGATGCTACCATTGGGCTCCACCACTCCACCAGCCAGAATCACCTGGGCCTATTTGATTTGCAGGATCCTCAAAATGCAGGAATCGCAAAAATATAGGATTGTTCTCTTTGGATAGGAATAGATTGTATTGGACTATAGGATTAGGAGTGTTTGTTTGATGTCATAGGAAAGATAGATGAATTTTTAAAATACTCCTAGGTTGGAGTAGATGTAGGATTTCCTATTATTAAATGTAGCACAATAGCTTCGTCCGTCCAGCTTACTGTGGGAAAGGTGGTTTCTAGAACAAGACGATGGAGAAGCGGATTCAGCGAAGAGTGAAATGATGGTTGCTTCGTCCATGCTTTGTGAATTGACGCCTCATTGCTTTGTGATTTGTGATAGAAGGGAGTAGACTTTGTGCTCTATGCATGCGTCCATGCAAGGGAGAAAGAGGAGAGAGGTTGCATTTTTTTATTCCTTCAATCAATTTGGCATCGGCGCACCAGCGAGCTTCGGTTCCCTCTTTTTTGGCTTTGGCAGCACCCTCCACAATGGTTCCCATTGATGCCAAAAGCTATTTTACCATTTGGCTACACATTGTGGATGCCCTTAAGTCTACCACTTGGTTTTGCTCCTTGGTGCGATATATACTAATCTTGATTATATTGATATAAAAAAAGATATCCAGATTAGTAAAGAGGAGGTGCTTTTGCCGCGCGGAAGGCGGGGGAGGTTGGCCTCACGGTTTCCTAACATGCGGTCCCACGTTTCAGTGATGTACCAAGCTGATCCGCGTCCCACATGAGGCAGAACAATGGCAGAAGCAACTTCAGCAAAGAGTGAAATGATGGTTGCTTCGTCCCTCCAACTTATACTGCGGGAAAGGTGCAACTTTGTGATTTGACACCTCATTGCTCATTACTACTGCGACGCCATGACCGGGGTGCGTCCCCCCTACTGCTCTACACTATTATTTGGTGCATGGCATGTGAACCCAGATGCTGGATGTCCCACATGTCAGCGAAAAGGAGTAGAACATTTATGAAAGTGAGCGCTCCACTCTTAGGATGGAGGAGTACAAGACACGGCGGCCCAGTGAACTGTAATTGTACTGTACTACTGTAGTATGTGGTAGTCTTGTACTCTTGTACCACTTGGTTTTGCTGTTTCGTGTGATCCATCAATACAAACCCGATTAAACAGGCGAGGGCGGGTCTTTTCCCGCGTGGTAGGCAGGGTAGTTTGGCATAGTCGGTTTGACAGAGAGACCGAGAGAAAGATGTGAAATGCTTGAATGTGTAGTGGGCCCTTTTTTTGTGTCTTGTGTGTGTGTAGTCGGACCTTTAAGATCACTAGATGATACTTGCCATACCTTTCAACACAATTTTAATGTATGCAACATGAATAATTGAAGTAACAACATGAGATCTAAAACTAAAAATACATATGATTTTTTGTGTTAGAGTATAGTAGTACTGTATTGCATAGTTGTTAGATGTAACATGCGAGAACGTGTAGGGACGTACTTTTGGAGGGCCTACAGAGAGAAATTGGGCATAAAGTGGATTCAAATATTTGTATTCGTCATCATAGCATTTGTAACTCATATCTAGAGTTTATACGGTAGACGTGAATACTTGTTCGCTCTTACGAAACCAGTACAACAATATTGGGGTGGCGTGCGCCAATTTAGGTGTGGGAGATTGGCCTAGGCAGCTCCATGATAACCCACAAGTATAGGGGATCGCAACAGTCTTCGGGGGTAGTATTTCACCCAAATTTATTGATTCAACACAAGGGGAGCCAAAGAATATTTGTAAGTATTAGCAGTTGAGTTGTCAATTCAACCACACCTGGAGAACTAACTATCTGCAGCAAAGTGTTTAGTAGCACAGTAATATGATAGTTTTGATAGCAGTAGTAACAGTAGCAATAGTAACCAAGACAGTAACAGTAGCAGTTTTGTAGTGATTGTAACAGCAGCAGCAATAGTAACTTAGCAAAGACCAATATGAGAGAAGCATAAGCATTGGATCAGTGATCGATAATTGTGTTGGATGACATTCATCATATAACAGTCACAACCTAGAGCGATGCACAATAGCTCCATTTCATCAATGTAATGTAGGCATGTATTCGTACATAGTCATACATGCTTATAGTAAGAACTTGCATGACATCTTTTGTCCTACCCTCCCGTGGCAGCGGGGTCCATGAGGAAACTAAGGGATATTAAGGCCTCCTTTTAATAGAGAACCGGAACAAAGCATTAACACATGGTGAATACATGAACTCCTTGAATAACAGTCATCCCCGGAGAGTATCCCAAACAATTGTCACTATAGGGTCTAAGTTTTAGAACAATAACAAGTGCATATGACAAGCGGATAGGATCAAGAACTCAAATATATTCATGAAAACATAGAGGGTTCAAATCTGAAATCATGGCACTCGGGCCCTAGTGACAAGCATTAAGCATAGAAAAGTCATAGCAACATCAATCTCAGAACATAGTGGATACTAGGGATCAAGCCCTAACAAATTGACTCGATTACATGACAAATCTCATCCAACCCATCACTGTCCATCAAGCCTACAAAGAAATTACTCACTCCCGGTAGTGAGCATCATGAAATTGGTGATGGAGGATGGTTGATGATGACGACGGCATCGAATCCCCCTCTCCGGAGCCCCAAACGGACTCCAGATCAGCCCTCCCGATGAAGAACGGGAGGTGGCGGCGGCTCTATATCGTAAAACGCGATGAAACTTTCTCTCTGATTTTTTTCTCCACGAATAGGTATATATGGAGTTGGAATTAGGGTTGCCGGAGTTTCCAGGGGCGCGCCCTGGGGTGGCCGCATCCCCTGAGCTTGTCGCTCCTGGGTGGGCCCCCTCCGATAGATCTCTTCGCCAATATTTTTAATATGTTCTGAAATAATTCTCCATAAATTTTCTGGTCAATCCGAGAACTTTTATTTCTACACAAAAATAACACCATGGCAATTCTGCTGAAAATAGCGTCAGTCTGGGTTAGTTCCATTCAAATCATGCAAATTAGAGTCCAAAACAAGAGCAAAAGTGTTTGGAAAAGTAGATACGTTTGGGACGTATCAACTCCCTCAAACTTAACTCATTGCTTGTCCTCAAGCAATTCAGTTGACAAACTGAAAGTGATAAAGAAAAAATTTCACAAACTCTTTTGTTCTTCTTGTCTGTATATATACTTAACTAGCATCCAAGTTTTCAGCAAAGATTATGAACTAACCATATGAATGATAACACTTAGGTCTCACATTTACTCATGTCAATAACATAACCAACTAGCGAGCAATAATAAGATATCTCGGATGCCAACAATTTGTCAAAACAATCATGATGTAATATGATAACATGGTATCTCGCTAGCCATTTCTGAGACCGCAAAACATAAATGCAGAGCACCTCTGAAGTTCAAGCAACGACTAGATATTGTAATTCATGGTAGAAGAGATCCAGTCATGTCACACCCAACATTAACTATACTCAATGCATAAAAATGACAATAGTGCTCTCCAACTGGTGCTTGAATGAAAGGGTGATGACTCAATAATAAAAGTAAAATAACATAGAAGTAAATAGATGGGCCCTTCGCAGAGGGAAGCATGGATTTGCAGAGGTGCCAGAGCTCAGAGCTTAAATTAGAGATAAATACAATTTTGAGAGGTATGCCTTTCCAGTCAACGTCACGACCGAGAATTTTCAATATCTTTCATGCTAAACACATTATAGGCGGTTCCCAAGCGGAAAGGTAAAGTTTACTCCCCCTCCACCATACCAACACAAACCATGGCTAGCCGAATTCACGGGTGCCCTCCAAACGATCAAATTTTCGGGGGAGTTTGTTTTATTATATTTTTCCTTATTTTGATTACAGGACTGGGCATCCCAATTACCAGCCTCTCTCGTGCAATGACAAGTGAATAAACACTCATCTGAGAATAACCCGCTTAGCATGGAAGATATTGACCACCCCCTGTCGCTCCATGAGCGGTAGGGGCACACAAAACAGATGTTTATTTGAATGATTAGAGGTGGCACATGCAAATTTACTTGGAACGGCAGAGTAATACCGCACATCGGTAGATATAGTGGACTCATCTCGAACAACTTTGGTTTAAGGATTTTGGATGCACAAGCAGCATTCCCGCTTAGTACAGGCGAAGGCTAGCAAATAGATTGAGAAGTGACCAACTAGAGAGCGAAAACGGTCATAATCATGCATTGAGAATAATTAACACTGAATACGAGCATGAGTAGGATATAAACACCATGAACATAAATATCGTGGAGGCTATGTTGGTTTTCAATCAACTACATGTGTGAACATGTGCCAAGTCAAGCCACTTGAATTGTTCAGAAGAGGATACCATACTAACATACTACATCACAACCATTTTAATGCATGTTGACACTCAAGATAAATCATTATCCACCCCTAGCTATTTAAGCATGGCATGAGCAACTATGATCTCTAATTGTCATCACAAACATGTTTACTCATAATAATGCTCAATCATGAATACCGAGTTAAACATATTTACAAAGACAAAAACAAGAAGAGTTCATACCAGCTTTTCTTCACCGCAATCACTTCATCAAATATCGTCATTATTGCCTTTCACTTGCATGACCGAATGATGTGATAATAATAATAGTGCTTGTGTGTCGTGGACTAAGCTGGAATCTGCAAACATTTATTCAAAGGAGAAGACAAGGTAATGGTGGCTCTTTGTTAGATCAACAATAAAGCACATGAGAGCCACTCAACATTCTCATTGTGGTCTTCTCCTTACGATGACTCAAAGAAAAGAAATTCAGAGAAACACACTAAAATATTTTTGGAGTTTTTAGATTTTCTGAAGAAAGCAAACTAACAAAGGAAAAATGAAAAACGAGAAAAACTATTTACATGGGAGAACTCCCAACAAACAAGAAAAGAAGAAACGAGAAATCTTTTTGGGTTTTCTTTTAATATTCCTAAATAACTAAAGAGAAAGAAAAACCGAAAAGAAGCAAGAAATATTTTTTGGTTTTCGAAATTTATCAAACACGCAAGATGAAAACGGAATAAAACTAACATGGATCTACAATGAAAAAGGATGAACACCGACAACTGGAATGAATGTGTGGTACATGAATGTAATGTCGATGAGAAATACGTACTCCCCCAAGCTTAGGCTTTTGTCCAAAGTTGGTCTATGGCCACGGATCGAAATAGCCTCCTCCAAGGTAATACTGGGGCTCCTGAGGCTCCCACTGATAAATAGGCTCTGGGGCTGGCTCTGGCTCTGGCTCAGGTGCTTGGGGTGGTGTCAAGCCCCAATAAGCATAAATGTCCTCAGGCATGATGGTGTATTTGCCCCAGCAAAGATCAAACAAAGTAGGCGCAGGCAAAGTAATAATCTCACGCGTACCCTGACTGAATACCAAGTTATACCAAAATCGTCTAGGGCCATCATCAATAAAGTTATGCCCAACCATGCTACTATAATCAAGATATCTAGTAGGTAAAAGCCTCTCTTCCTCTTCGTCGTGCCTAATAGGAATCTCAAAACATCTAGCGAGGCGGGAAGCATAAATACCACCATAAATAACGCCCCTCGAACGGTTGGCGTGCAACCGCCGGGCGATTATAGCACCAAACTGAAAGTTCTATCACCGTAAAGAGCATGGCGTCAAATAGCAAGGTCAGGTGAACTGAGCGTTCCACTCTCCCACCGACCAGTCAAACACCTCCTGGCAAATAATGGATAATAACGCAAAACGAGGAAGTGTAAACTAGCAACCCTAGCCTCAGAAACTCCTCTCGACTCCCCCGCAGTCACCTCAGATATAAACTCCGAGATGTCCCTAGGGTGCGGCTCTATGGGGCTGCCCTCGCTGGGAATCTTGCAGACTTGGTAAAATTCCTCAAGTGTCATCTCTCTAGGAATATCATATAGGTAAAATGACACCATGGGTGTCTCTCTCCGAGAATGAAAGTGAAAATTTTGAACGAAAGTATTGGTGAGGAGGAGATACTATTCACACTTATCTTCGAGGAACGGGATGAGGCCGGCATTGTTCGCCAAATAATAGAAGTCATCGAAAATTCCTGCATCCCTCAAGAAGGTGTTGCATGGCCATTCACACGGTCGCACCTCGGCCGCACGAGGAAGGTTGTACTTGGGCTTCGGAGCCTCATTAGGACTCTGGCTCGGAGAACCTCTCAACCTCCACTTGAGCATTTTCCTTTTCTGAAATTTTTAGTGACTCATAATAAAAGTGATCAATACTCAACAAAATTGATAGCAGCTACTCCCACAAGTGTCTAGAGGCTATGTCATGCATCAAAACTACTTTGGACCATACATATTCAACATGCAAGCTCATATACATGGCCACTACAGTAGCAAAAATTTGCAAAACATAAAGCACTAGAACAAAAACTAATTGGACCATTGGAGGAGTCACATACCAAGGAGCAATTCCTCAAAACAGTTTCGGAAACGGAGTTCCGAGCAAGGAGAACGAAATTTGCAGGCAAATGAGCAAGAACATGGGTTTGAACGCAATGGTGATTTTTTCTGGAGGTGGAAGAAGGTAGTGGGCTGCTGGAATAAGTGAGGGGGTCGTTGTGGGAACCACAAGCCCACTAGGCGCGCTCAGGGGGTAGGTGCGCCATGTGAGCTTGTGGCTCACAGGTGCACCCACCCTGAGGTGTGTTCAGTGCCAAAAATTCATAAATATTCAGGAAAAAATCATACTAAATTTTTAGGGCATACTAATGACTTTTATTTTTGCGCCATTTTTTATTGCACGAAAAATTCAGAAAACAGGATAATCATGGCATCTCCACTTTATTAACTTTAAATGACAGAGAGCAAAAGATAGGTACAGTAGGTTGTGTTTACTAAATTCATCAACCACATGCCCCTCAAAAAGAATCCATTAATAAGGCTGATCAAGTCTTATTAACAAACTATTTCTGAATGGCATGAAACCGAAGAATCTTCATATAACACTAAGTTACCTCAACGGGTATGCATCTTCCCAACAATGAGAGTTTCATATTTCTTTTTGACTGAAGGAAGAGGAAATTTGAAACCTGAAATAGTGATTTTCAAAACTTTTTCAATACAATTAAAAGCATTCACCGAACTTTGTTTCTTCGGAAAATAAACCGTATGCTCATTACCATTGACATGAAAAGTAACCTTGCTTTTGTTGCAATCAATAACAACCCCTGCAGTATTAAAAAAAGATCTACCAAGGATAATCGACATGTTGTCGTCCTCAGGCATATCAAGAATAACAAAGTCTGTCAAGATAGTAACATTTGCAGCTACAACGGGAACATCCTCACAAATTCCAATAGGTATAGTAGTTGATTTATCAGCCATTTGCAAAGATATTTCAGTGGGTGTGAGCTTATTCAAATCAAGTCTTCTATATAAAGAGAAAGGCATAACACTAACACCGGCTCCTAAATCACATAAAGCAGTTTTAGCATAACTTCTTTTAATGGAGCATGGTATAGTGGGTATTCCTGGATCTCCTAACTCCTTAGGTACTCCACCCTTAAAAGAATAATTTGCAAGCATGGTGGAGATTTCAGCTTCAGGTATCTTCCTTTTATTAGTTACAATATCTTTCATATATTTAGCGTATGGAGGCATTTTCAAAATATCAGTCAAACGAGTGCGCAAAAAGACAGTTCTAAGCATTTCAACAAAGCCCTCAAAGTCTTCCTCATCTTTATTTCTAGATGGTTTAGTAGGAAAAGGCATGGGTTTTTGAACCCATGGTTCTCTTTCTTTTCCATGTTTTCTAGCAATGAAATCACTTTTATCATATCTTTTATTCTTAGGAGGTGGGTTATCAAGATCAACAGCAGGTTCTATTTCTACATCATTATCTGGTTGAGCATCAACATGAACATTACTATCATTATCATTAGGTGTATGTTCATTACCGGATTGTGTTTCAGCATCAGAAATAGAAACATCATTATGATTCTCAGAAGGTTTTTCTATCTCAGGTTCACTAGAAGCATGCAAAGTCCTATCATTTTTCTTTTTAGATGAACAAGGCACATCAACATTATTTCTCTGAGATTCTTGCTCAATTCTTTTAGGATGGCCTTCGGGATACAGAGGCTCCTGAGTCATTCTACCTCCTCTAGTAACAACTCTAACAACATGATCATTCATTTTATTATTCATCTCATCAAGCAAATCATTTTGCGACTTAGCAATTTGTTCTAGCTGAGTATGAACCATAGAAGCATGTTTACTTAAGCCTTTAACATCATTAGCAGTTCTAAACATCAAATCACTCAAGCGATCTATCATGAAAGCATTGCATTTTAATTGATTGCTAACATACAAATTGAAGTGGTCTTGCTTAATGATGTAATTATCGAACTCATACAAGCATTGACTAGCAGATTTATTATAAGGAATGTCACCTTCATCGAATCTAATAAGAGAATTTACCTCTACTACCTGTGTCGGAATGTCGAGCCCATGTATTTCTTCAATAGGTGGTAAGTTCTTAACATCTTCAGACTTAATACCTTTTTCTTTCATAGATTTCTTTGCCTCTAGCATATCTTCAGTACTGAGGAATAGAATACCTCTCTTCTTTGGAGTTGGCTTGACCAGTGGTTCACGAAGTGTCCAATCATTAGCATTCTTGAAAATATTATTCAATAATTCTTCAGCCTACCCAACCGTTCGTTCCTTGAAAACACAACTAGCACAACTATCTAGGTAGTCCCTTGAAGCATCGGTTAGTCCATTATAAAAGATATCAAGTATTTCATTTTTCTTAAGAGGATGATCCGGCAAAGCATTAAGTAATTGGAGAATCCTCCTCCAAGCTTGAGGGAGATTCTCTTCTTCAATTTGCACAAAGTTAAATATTTCCTATAAGGCAGCTTGTTTCTTATGAGTAGGAATTTTTTTCCAGAGAAGTAATATATCATATCCTGGGGACTACGCACACAACCAGGAGCTAGAGTATTAAACCATTTCTTAGCATCACCCTTTAAAGAGAAACAAAACAACTTAAGAATGTAATAGTAGCGATTTTTTTCCTCATGAGCAAATAGGGTGGCTATATCATTCAATTTAGTAAGGTGTGCCACAATAGTTTCATTTTCATAACCATGAAAAGGATCTGATTCAACCAAAGTAATTAACTCAGGATCAACGGAGAATTCATAATCCTTATCGGTAACAAAGATAGGAGAGGTAGCAAACTTGGGATCATATTTCATTCTCACCATCATAGACTTTTCTTTTAACTTAGCTAGCAATTTTCTAACGTCATCTCTATCATTACAAGCAAGAAATTCTCTAGCTATCTCCCCATCCAGAACATAACCATCAGGTATCTTAGACAATTCAATTCTAGGAGAGCTAGGCATGATAGGTGAATCATAATTTTCATCAGTTTCATCAATTTCAGCATTCTCAATTTCTTTAGCTTTAGCAATTTGTTCATCAAGAAATTCACCTAGTGGCACAGTATTATCAAGCATAGTACTAGCATCATCACAAGTATCATTTATAGCAGAAGTAGTATCATCAATTACTTGTGCATATCAGAATGAATAGCAGGTGGTGGTGTCGCAAGCCTACTCAAAACAGAAGGCGAATCAAGTGCGGAGCTAGCTGGCAGTTCCATACCTTCCCTCGTCTTAGAGGGAACGATCTTGGTCTTAGCGTCTTTCAGATTCTTCATAGTGATCAACAGATATATATCCCAAGTGACTCAACAAATAGAGCTATGCTCCCTGGCAACGGTGCCAGAAAAAGGTCTTGATAACCCACAAGTATAGGGGATCGCAACAGTCTTTGAGGGTAGTATTTCACCCAAATTTATTGATTCGACACAAGGGGAGCCAAAGAATATTTGTAAGTATTAGCAGTTGAGTTGTCAATTCAACCACACCTGGAGAACTAACTATCTGCAGCAAAGTGTTTAGTAGCACAGTAGTATGATAGTTTTGATAGCGGTAGTAACAGTAGCAATAGTAACAAAGATGGTAACAGTAGCAGTTTTGTAGTGATTGTAACAGCAGCAACAATAGTAACTTAGCAAAGACCAATATGAGAGAAGCATAGGCATTGGATCAGTGATGGATAATTGTGTTGGATGACATTCATCATATAACAGTCACAACCTAGAGCGATGCACAATAGCTCCAATTCATCAATGTAATGTAGGCATGTATTCCGTATATAGTCATGCGTGCTTATAGTAAGAACTTGCATGACATCTTTTGTCCTACCCTCCCGTGGCAGCGGGGTCCATAAGGAAACTAAGGGATATTAAGGCCTCCTTTTAATAGAGAACCGGAACAAAGCATTAACACATGGTGAATACATGAACTCCTCGAATTACAGTCATCCCCGGAGAGTATCCCAAACAATTGTCACTATGGGGTCTACGGATCAGAACAATAACAAGTGCATATGACAAGCGGATAGGATCAAGAACTCAAATATATTCATGAAAACATAGAGGGTTCAGATCTGAAATCATGGCACTCGGGCCCTAGTGACAAGCATTAAGCATAGCAAAGTTATAGCAACATCAATCTCAGAACATAGTGGATACTAGGGATCAAGCCCTAACAAATTGACTCGATTACATGACAAATCTCATCCAACCCATCACCGTCTAGCAAGCCTACGAAGAAATTACTCACTCCCGGTGGTGAGCATCATGAAATTGGTGATGGAGGATGGTTGATGATGACGACGGCGTCGAATCCCCCTCTCCGGAGCCCCAAACGGACTCCAGATCAGCCCTCCCGATGAAGAACAGGAGGTGGCGGCGGCTCCGTATCGTAAAACGCCATGAAACTTTCTCTCTGTTTTTTTTTCTCCACGAATAGGTATATATGGGGTTGTAATTAGGGTTGCCGGAGTTTCCAGGGGCCCATAAGCCTGGGGGCGCGCCCTGGGGGTGGCCGCGCCCCCTGAGCTTGTCGCTCCTGGGTGGGCCCCCTCCAGTAGATCTCTTCGCCAATATTTTTTATATATTCTGAAATAATTCTCCATAAATTTTCAGGTCAATCCGAGAACTTTTTTTCTGCACAAAAATAACACCATGGCAATTCTGCTGAAAACAGCGTCAGTCTGGGTTAGTTCCATTCAATTCATGCAAATTAGAGTCCAAAACAAGAGCAAAAGTGTTTGGAAAAGTAGATATGTTTGGGACGTATCACTCCACGGAGAGAGCGAGAGAAGAAATAAATACACTGGCGGTCATTGTATTTGAAGCGAAAGCATAATACGGTCACCGGACTTCAGAATACGCTCATTACGGTCACTATATACGTTTTGCAGTGATTATACGGTCACTCGCTCACCGTTCAGCATCGTATTGCACTCTGTTGACCGGCCAAATAGTCTACGTGGCACTATGTTGACTGGTTAAATTGGCCACATTCCTTGTGGGCCCCACCTGTCAGTTGGTAGAGGAAAGAGATAAGGTAAACAGAAATTTACGTAGGCGCGACAAGACTCGAACCCTTGCGCGCGAACCACATGGCTGTGTATGTGTGTGTTAGGGCCTGATGTGTGGGCATGCACGTGTAGGTTGAGCACTTGAGTGTGAGCGTGTGTGTTGGTCGCGTGGTGTGTGCCAGCATGCGTGCGTGCGTGCGTGTGAGTGTTGCGTGTGTGCGTGTGTGCGTGTGAGTGTTGCATGCATGCAGTTCGTGTGCATGCGTGCGTGTGTGTATAATCAACACACTAGATCCTGTGTATTAAAAGAACCAGCTCAGCATACCTATACAAGGCCACCTTGTTCGCTATGGCTATCGCGCGCGGGTGCGAACCCAAGGTCACCACGTCAAATCCCTTCTACTAGTAATACCCACCGTGCAATATTTTTTTTGTTTGTTTTCATTCTTATACCCGCTGACAGGTGGGCCCTATGGTAGTGAGATAATGTGCGCTGATGATGCAACACTAGATGCGCCACGTGGACTGTTTAACTGGTCAACTAATCGTGTCTTCAACAAATACAGAGCTCTACGGTGAGCCTGCGACTGTATAACAACCACAAAACGTAAATGGTGACCGTAATGAGTGTATTCTGAAGTCCAGTGAACGTATCATGCTTTCGCTTCAAATACAGTGATCGTCGGTGTATATCTCGCGAGAGAAAGATGGAACATGCGTGAATGTGATGGGGCGTACTTTTAGAGGGCCTAGAGATAATTTGTGTGCGTACATGAAAGGAGCGTAGAGAGAGGGGGGCGATGGAGAGAGAGAGAGATGCTCTTTGTTTCTCTTTATTATGACTAACTTTATAGTATAAAAATATAAACATTCACAATGCGGAATAAATATCATTGGATGCACCATGCAATTAACTTTCATACTCCATATAACTTTGTAGTATTGTATAGATGTAGATTTTCTAAAATAAATTTTTGGCCACACTTTGTGTAATTTTAATTCAAAAGGAATCTTGTATGTGAAGTAAAAGTGAACAGAGGGCTTTTTAGATCAATGGAGCACATGATAAGATGCAACATGTGTGAATGTGTAGTTGACGTATTTGGCAGGGCCTAGAGAGGGTATGTGTACGTATTCGAGAGAGGCGTGGATAGAGGGGGTGCGATGAGAGATAGATAGCACGATAAATGAGAGATGTCTAGAGAGAGAGAGACAAATAGGATGTCTCGATGAGAGATGGCCATGAGTGTGTGTATGCAAGGGAGAAGGGGAGAGAGAGATGAGCAGAAATAGTGTGTGGGGTGTGTGTGTTGGTATGTGTGGGTGTGAGAAGATACCGAGACCTAGGGGTAGGGGTGTGTGAGGTCTGGTGGGCCGAGGTGAGGCCCCTAGGCTTGTTCCGTCCTGCGCCACATTGGTCAGCCCGTGACGCATTATACGGAGACCCATGGAGGACTAGTCGCACAAGACAAAGATACCAGAGCCGTGAAGGACTCTGTGTCCACTGTCAAAGATGGCTAGAATTTGTAACCCTAGGCCCCGGGTATGTTATACAAGCCCGGGTCCTAGCATACACAGAATCCCTTGGTGTTCACGTAGTGTACTTTGTACACACCCTACTCACAAATATACATGACCGGGAGTAGGGTATATTTCCTGGATCGCAAGGGCCCAAACTAAGGTAAATCCTTGTCTCTTATTACCATGCATCCAACCTAACTGTAAGGGATATCCTACTGAAAGCTATGCTGGAATCATATTCGTCAACTAGTAAGAGAGGTGGAGACAATGCGTCCGAGATAGGCCTAAAGATAATGTGCGTGCGGGAGACACGTAGGCAGGTATATGTATAGAGAAAAGGGTCGATGGAGATCGTGCGTGCGTACGCGTGTGAGAGAAAGAGTGCTTGTGATAGAGATTAGGGAAAAGAGTCATAGATAGTTGTGAGAGAGAGGGAGGGAGGGTGATATAGAGAGCGTGTGTGCGAGAGACACCTCGGGAGAGAGTGTGCCATGTGTGAGAGAGAAGGCCGATGGATATACAGTGTGTGTGCTTATGTGTGAGAGGGAAAGATAACGCGTGTGTGAGGAGGTGCCGAGGGAGAGTGAATCTACGCGTAAAAGACCGATGTACACATTATTTTAACATATAAATTGTATCCAAATATTTGGATGGGATCATGATATTTGTAATTTGCGTATGAAACGATCATTGGTCTATCAAACATCGATATTCTATCAAATTTGAGCATGTGTATGGTATTATTCGACATAATTGATCCATAGAGTCAGTATTTTGAAATCCACACAATGCATGGCTTTAGCAATTCAAATATAAACGTGATTATAGTTTATGTTGTGTGTGTAAAGCACATTATACATACAAAAGATACATAGTGAACATTCTAAATAGCTAGCTAGGAACTAGCATACATTTGAATTCAACTTAAGGTGGTCTCAAATATTCGAATTTAACATGAAGTACATTCAATTATTTGAATTCAAGATCATGGCATTTGTAAATCATACCTAAATTAAGGGGGCATCAATCTTTGCTTTGCTTTTGTACATAATAACATATAGTCGTGTACAGAATACATTCAAATTTACCACCTCCATTCCAAAATAATAGTAGTTATAGAATTTTCAAGAGTCAAAATTTCAAAAGAAGCGCATAATATTAATGAGGTTTTCAAACATACAAGGTCAAATTTAACGAGGTCTATTTAGGTCAATCCTAAAAGTTCAAGAGTACTCTAAACGTGAATGCTTCTGGTTCAAAATTTTGAACGAAGCACCAAAAGAGCCTCTCCTCGCCCGAAACTACGCGAGACCAATATTTGGTAGAAGGAAATTACTGTTCTAATAACTCCGACGCGTGAAACCTACCGGCCCGACGTCCAGCTGTCTAAACCAGGGTATGTTTGTAACTTCAGCTAGACGCCACACAACCGCCTCCGAAAAACATTCATACACCGTGGGCGCCTAAACACCCATGCGCTCGGCCGAAATCGCTCCCGCCCACGATTTGGGACACCTGAGATTACCGTCCTACCCATGACCCGCAACATGTCCAAAATTTAAGAGGGGGGCAAAGTTTGTACTTTCCCCAAATTTCAAACAAGCGCGTCCCGGACCGAAACATGGTTCCCCCTTACCTCCCTCCCCTCCCCCTGCCTGATTGCCCATTCATACTTCGTGGGTGCCAAAACTCCCTCTCCACCAGCCGTGAAACCCCAGGCTCTTCTGTCCGCCACCCTATCGCACCGATCAACCGCCACCCTCCTCCATCACGCCAGAGCCGATACCCCGACGTCGTCGTCCACCGCAACCGCAACCACAACGCCCTCCACGGCTTAGCAGTTGAAGCCGAGGCAGAGCTGCCTCCAGGATGCCGACGTGTGCCATACCCGAGCCAGTTCAACCTCGTCGTCCTGCGCCTCACCGCTGCCGCTCCAACGTCGCAACCGTCCACCGCACCGGAGCTGTTCCCGCTATGCCGTCGTTCGCCACCTCGGATCTGCTTCCCCTCCGCCGACAGAAGGCCACCGCAACACACTCAACAACTTGGCCATGGGTTCATCCAAGCCTCAATCGTCCTCCACAACATCGGCTCCCCGGACAAAAACAAGAAGATCGGCGCAAAATCAGGAGGACACAGCACTGCTAGCCGAAATCGGTACTCCTCTTCCCTTATTCGTGCAAATCTTACGTGTCTGCTCACACGGTATTCATCCCACAGAAGACACTAGTTGATCGCTTCTTACTGCACCTTCTTCCCAATACTAGATGTTCCTAGTAACTCGCGATGCACAAGGTTTCCCCCCATTTACTATTTCACCTTAGCTAGAGGTCCGTCGCCCGCCTGGATTTCAATTCAGGGTAGTTGATTCCCAATTAAAGGAAGCACCACCCGTGGAGGCGCTAGTCTGCCTGTTCGCCGGGGAAATAGCGCCTCGGTGTCTATCTTAGGGGTGTGTGGGGCGCAGGAGATACTGGCGCCTGATCTGGAGATCGGACGGGCTTAAAGGGATGGCCGGGGGGTGGTGCCAAGCATGGCGGTGGGGTGAGGTCGAGGGAAGGGCGGGGCGGCGGAGGCAGTGGTCTGGGCCGGTGGTTGCCGGTGGTTCGAGAAAGATCGTCAACAGTGACTGGCAGAAGGTAGACGAAGGCCATCTGCCCGTTCCTTTTAGATCAGATGGTCCAGAAAAAATCGACTGACCTATTTTTTTCAGTCGACTATTATTTTCATAGGACCACATGTGGTTGTTTGCTGGAGGAGTACGTGCACTTCCCAGCCATCCCTATGCTCATATTTCAAAAGCCTAGAATCTAATTTCGTGTGCCATGCATGTTGTAGAGCTATCATATGTCTGCCGTCATTTATTTTTGACCCACCTTCTATCTGATACTTTTACAATGCACTACTTATGCACACACTTCACCCATACTCTCACTATTGTTTTTTTATGCATGGGTATTTCAGACTCTGACGTACTGTTGTCAAATTCACGAAAGAAAAGAGAGAAGTCGCTCCAGAATATTTCATGGATAAGCCCGAAGCATTTGAGCGCTCTAAAGGGTGTAGTGTTAGCAGATGGAGACAGTAAACGTAGCTCTGTAGTTGATGATCTCATTTGCCATAAACCACCATCCCAGGTGCTTGCTTTAACTTCGCGGTGTCATACTACATCTGTCTATTAACCATGTTCTTATATAAAACTACTGTTCTTGTGTATCCCGCATCAATCACTTATGAAGAGACAGTCACACCCGTTTGTTAGTTTGAGACAAGCTACTCTTTTAAAGAGTGCAATGCCATCCTCCCCACATGATTCTCAAGAAACAACAGGGCTAGATGAAGATAGTCAATGTAGCTCTGTAGTTGATGACCGCATTTCCCCTACACCACCATCGCAGGTGCTTTCTCCAACTTGGCAGTGTGATATGTGGTTGCATGTTGCATATGGTGTCTAGCTTGTAATTCTTCTAATTTGGTTAAATTGCATCTGCTATTCTGCTTAGTTTACACATTATACCTGTTAATGTGACATGCCTTCCTGTTTTCGGTACATACTACATCTGTCTATTAACCATGTCCTTACATAAAACTACTGTTCTTGTGTATCCCTCAACAATCACTTATGACGAGACACCTTTAGTATATGCAGCGTGATATTTGTTGCATCTTGCATATGATTTATAGCATGTACTACTTCTAATTATTTGAAACGCCATTTATGATGAGACGCTTTTAACTTGGTAGAGTCATATTGGTTGCATCTTTCATGTGGTGTCTAACTTGCATTGCTTCTAATTTGTTGAAATGGCTTCTGCTTAGTTTACACAAATAGGTGTGAATATGCCATGTCGTCCTGTTTTTCGTACATATTCCATCCTCGTATCATATGTTTGCCTTACATCAAAGTAGTGTTCGTCAATATCATGCATGAATGAGTTCTGAAGAGTGATTTTTATTGCTTTTTCTTGTCGTTTGACCTGACAATGCAAAATCAATAAAGCGGAAGGAAATTAACGAGGCAGTGGATGATGGTGCTCCTTCCGACCAACTGAAATGGAGGGTCTCTATAGGTTCTACTCCGCCATCCTCCAAACAAGATTTGCAAGACAACACATGCATAGACAGTCAATGTAGTTGTGTTGATGATGAGCACATCTCCCCTACCCCACCATCAGAGGTGCTCGCTCTAACTTGGCACTGTTATATGTGGTTGCATTTTATGTATGATGTCTAGCTTATATTGCTTCTAATTTTGTTGAATTGCATCTGCTTAGTTATTATACTTGTGAATAAGACACATGTTCCTGTTTCTAGAACATACAATATCTGTCTATCACGCCATGTTCTTACATCAAAGTACTACTGTTGTGTTACCTGCAACAATCACTTATCATAAGACACATTTAACTTGGGAGTGTGATATAGGTTGCATCTTGCATTGTTTTCTAGCTTGTACTGCTTCTAATTTTTTGAAATGGCACTTATGACGAGACAATTTTAACTTGGTAGAGTGACATTCGTTGCATCTTTCATATGGTGTCTAGCTTTCATTGCTTCTAATTTTTTGAAATGCATGCTGCTTAGTTTACACATCATAGGTGTGAATACATATTCAATCCTCCTATCATGCGGTCGCCTTACATGAAAGTCGTGTTCGTCAGCATCATGCATCAATGAGTTCTGAAAAGCGAATTTTATTCATTTTTCTTGTGGGTTTGACTTGACAAGGCAATAAAAATAAGAGAGAGGAAGGAAAAAAGTAAGGCAGGGGCTGATGGCGGTCATCTGGCGCCACCGGTAAGGAGGCGCTCTAGAGATTCTACTACTCCTGCTAGTGCAGTAGAAGTTCCAAGTAAATATGATGGGCCCAACAACCCTACTCCAGCATCCTAGGTGCTTTCTCTAGCTTGGCAGTGTGATATTTGCTTGCATGTTGCATACGGTGTCTAGCTTGTATTGCTTATAATTTGATTAAATTGCATCTGCTTAGTTTACATATTATACATGTGAACATGGCATGTCTTCCTTTTTTTTGCATATACTACATCTGTCTATTACATGTTCTAACATCGAAGTACTGTTCGTGTCTATCCTGCATCAATCACTTATGACGAGACACCTTTAACTTCGTAGTGTGATATTGTTTGGATCTTGCATATGATTTATTGCTTGTACCACTTGACATTTGTTTAAATGACACTTATGACGAGACACTATTAACTTGGCAGAGTGATATTTGTAGCATCTTTCATATGGTGTCTAGCTTCCATTGCATTGCTTCTAATTTATTGAAATGCCTTCTGCTTAGTTTACACATCATAGGTCTGATTATCTCATGCCGTCCTGTTTTTCGTACATATTACATCCTCCTATCGTGCGGTTGTCTAACATCAAAGTTCAGTTCGTCTGTATCACGCATCAATTAGTTCTGAAGAACTAAATCTTTATTCCTTTTTTTCTTGTGGGTTTGACTTGACATGGAAAAAAGAGAGGAAGGAACACAGAATGGTAGGGGATGGTGTTAGTACTCAGGAGGCACGAAAACGGAAGTGGAACAGCTTTGCAGATTCTGCTGGTACTGATAGTGCAATAGAAGGTCGAAGTCCACCGGATAATTGTACAAACACAGTATCCCCTGCTACACCACCTGCAAAACGTACCAAAGACAAATGAACCAAACAAGCAATGACATCCCTAGTGGTTGCAGCACCTTCTTCCACAGTACCAACATGTGCACGAGTTACTCGTTCGTCAACTCTACTAGCGGCAAGTTCCCAAGCTCCCTTGCCACCTGACACTACTTCCGAAGCACTCTTCGCACAAGAGGACTTGGCAAGATCAGATGAACCTTGTGAGCTTCAACACCAAGAAGGTAATTGATCGAGTCAAGTTACAGTTGCATGCTTCTTTATATTTAGTCTCACAGTTTGATGTACACTAACACCTCCCCTGTTCGTTGTTGAACTAGCACCTAGGCGCAAGAGGAAACAGACATCAGGGATAATGCTCGACGGGTTAACTAAATATGAAGGAGGAAGAATGGAGATCCATTTTGAGGTAGGTTTAAAAAGGCCACGTGATGCTATAGAGTCGGCCAAGTTAGTATCAGAAGCACCCGTTGCCGTTAGGTGTCATGCACGTATCCTCCCAACATGGATTCAGTATAGGAATGACAAAGACGAAACCCAGTTTAACACCTTCCTCGACCATTTATCTGTAAGTATGGTTATTTATGGAAATTAGTAATATCGTCTTGCTCTGTCCCATACTTTCTAGGGTTGCTGGTAATGAGACTCCTATAATTTTGAACAGATGAGGTTCAAGTTGGATCGGCAAGATGATGCAACCAGACAAGCATGCACTCATGTTTTCAAGTCTGCTCAGCGACAGTATCGGTATAACCTGAGGAAAACTCACTTTGAAGGCAAGGCTAACAATGAACTTGACCAAACATCTCCAGTGGAAAATATAACGGATGAAGACTGGACAGCCCTTGTTAAACACTGGTCTGATCGAAAGTATCAAGTATGTTATATATATGTGATCAGATCACATGTTGAACTCCTATTTACGCATGTGCCTTACAAATCTATCTTCTTCTAGGTGAACTATTCAAAGAACAAGGCCAACCGTATGAAAGTGAAATTCCAACAGACGACAGGATCTCGTAGCTATATTGCACACTACGAGGCTCTTATAACTAGCTGTTGTTTCACTCTTTTGGCTGTGCCATATTATCAGATCTATATTGACTTGTTCTAAATGCAGAGGAAAGCCCGCAAGGACCAAAAAGAACCTGAACCGAATGCGGTGGAAATCTTCAAGGACTGTCACACCAGCAAGACGAAGGGCATGAGTACACCAGTCAAAGCCGCTGTTGTAAGTCCTTAATCCTCAGGCCTTTGAACTACTGGTTACTCTGACTTGTGCATTGAACTGCATGGTTTGCAGCCAATGTCTATTACTCTTTTCACTTTTATGCATAGTTGTCTTAACGTATCATTGCACCTTACAAGGCTTAAAAGAGAGGAATGATGTTCCTTTGCTCTTGATCTGTAATCTAGTTCCGTGCTGGACTTGCCCACACAATGTTACAATTGCCTGATTGTCTGATCTCACTTGTTTTCTGATATGAACAATGTCATACTATGCTCGCCGTATTATAAACTTTGTCTATTTATCCTTAACTGTCAATACAATGTGAAGAAAAAGACAATACATTAGCCATGGTACATGGTCATATGTTTGGAACCTAGTTTTATTATGTACTTTGCAGTAAAATACAACTAATATTTTACACGGGTTCACCAAAATAAGTTCTGTATATAGACCAAAGCTATCCTGTTTGGTTTTGCTGCCTCATTAATAACTTATATTCTGGTACTACTAATGTACAAACTCAACTTTTCAGCAAGCTATGGAACAAATGGTGGAACCGCCACAACCTCCTGAAGGTGACGAGGCAACCATAACCACAATGTCACCTCTTGCTACAGTGGTTCAATATCTCTCCACTAACAGTGTCGAAAGCACCTTCCTGCGTAATACTGGGTTGGTTGTTAAGGCAACCTCGTCCAAACTGCCTCATGAACAAGATCTGCAAGCTCGACAGAATGATATATCTGCGCTCCAGAGACAACTCGAATCCCTAACAGATACCCTTTGTGAAACAAGAACAACCATTGTTCGATGTCGTCAAGATATGCATGGTTTTGAAACCAGACTATCAGACATTTGCTATGTTGTTCAGGAGCCTAGGAGAAATGACAGTGAAGGTTATGGTGCTCCATCAGACACTATAGCATGAAAACGTACCAGTCATGTCAAATCATCTGAGCTTCTAAATTTCTGATGGTGCATTTACTTTTATGCCAACCCTCCTTTAGTTATATGGCTGTAATTTGTTTTGTTACGATACAACATTTGTTCTTAACGGGCAGCGACCAGCTGAAGAAAACAGCAAGCCATTTTTGCATAGTGTAGGGTGTTCCCTATATTTGCACGGGTGGCAAACTTTGATGCCCAGTGGATGTAATCTGTGCAATTGCCGTAATAGCCTAGCGTTAGTTGCTTGCTTATTTATTTCCTTGTAGTCTTCTTTTTCCTAGGTTTGCTAGTGGCCACAATAACCATGTGCCACATATGGACCGTGGTAACCATGGGCCTGCTACCTGCTGTAGTGACCATGGGCCATCTACGGGCCGTAGGATCCGTTGGCCACCTACTATTTGTGGGCCAAAACCGGACCGCAATATGGGCCGTAAACGGGCCAAATTGGGACCGGTCCGTTTAAGGGCATGTAGCATAACGGGTCGTTAACAGGCCGAAAGTCATCACAGGCTTAATTCTATCGACATGCATAACGGGTCGTTAATGGGCCGGAATACATGACGGGCTGAAAATGGCCCAATGGCTTAACAGACCACAAACAGTCCGATTGTAACCGCGGGCTGAATTTGGCCCATTAGCATAACAGGTCAGTAACGGACCGTAAGTAATCGAGGGCCGGAAATGAGCCCAAGAATTTATGGGCCCTTAGAAGGCCGAAAGAAAACACGGGCTGGAAACGGCCCAACTAAATCATGGGTCGTTAATGGGCTCAAAGCAGTGTACTGTTCATGATGGGCCAGAATCACCATGGGCCGTCAATGGGCCCAGAGATACAAAACGCCTCATATGGGCCAAAAGACGTCACGGGCCATAGGTGGGCCGAAAGTAACAATGGGCTGGAATCATATGGGATGGCCCACATAACGCTACTAGGCCGAATTTTGAAAGGCCCTAACGGGCCGTGAGTACCCGGGCCGTAAATGGGTTGTATGCGAACAGGCCGTTAACAGGCTTTCCATGGGCCGGCCCGCTAACTTTTGACCAAGTCAAATGGGCTGGCCTTTTTAACCTAAATGGGCCACTATTGGGTTGTGCCATGTGTTGACGTATCATAGGCGTCTCTCGTCCAATAAATGGATGACATCTGTCGCAATGCCGAGCTGACACGTGATTTCGTTGGCGAATGAGAATTTTACACGTGAAAAATCGCCATTGGTCCGGGCTGATAACGGGTTATCGGATCCAAACCCGCACCCGATAGCTCAACGGTGACCCATTACGGTGGATGCCACGTGTCGGTAACCCTTGATGAAAACACTCCCATGACGTGACATTTATCGTCATGGAAGTGGACACTTCGGTGATGATAATTTTAGTATTGTCATGGAACACTTCTATGACAGCACAGGTATGACTATCTTGATTCAGTCATAAAATCGTCATGGATGTACATGCATGACAGAAAACGTGACCTACTGTGACAAAGACGTATCATCGCGGAAGTGTTTTTTTTGTAGTGTTATCCAGTGCAGGCAAAGAGATGATGATCAAAGCAGTGGCGTAGGCCATACTTACTTATATGATGGGTGTGCTTAAACTTCGTATGTCGGTTTGTGATGATCTCAACAAGATGGTCAAAAACTTTTGGTGGGAGTCTATGGAAGGAAGGCGGAAAACTCACTAGACAACGTGGTAAAAAATCCAGCACCAAAAGTAGTGTGGTGGTTTGGGATTCAGGGACTTCATGGTTTCCAACCAAGCACTGCTCGATCACCAGGCATGGCGTCTATTAACCAAACCAAATAGTCTATGTGCGTAGGTCCTTTAAGCTCGCTACTTCCCGAAGGGGCGCCTGGAGGACACCGTCTTCTCCGGCAACGCGTCGGTTACTTGGCAGGCTATCATGTATGGCCTACAGCTCCTGAAGAAGGCTGATTTGGAGCGTGGGGAGCGAACGCCAGATCTGCATATGGAGGGATAGGTGGTTTCCTCGACAACCGACCGGCCAGCTCGTCACCACCCAGGGCACCTACAGGCTTCGGCGAGTTTCGGGCTTATTAGATGCCAATGGTGCATGGCAAATGGAACTCCTTCGACATCACATCCTCTCGGTCGATATTGACATCATCACCAGCATCAGGACTTCCATGTGAGTTCTTGACGACGTCTTCGCTTGGGCACCGGAGAAATACTATGTATTCTCCGTTCGGTCGGCTTGCCTCTTTGCCATGGACGAGTGCGAGCGTCTAGTGCCGAGCGGATCGAGCTGGGCACCAGATGGTCGCCGCGACATCTAGAAGACCATATGGGGGTGCCCTGCTCCCCAAAGGTATGAGTTTTAGCTTGGCAGTTGGTCTCCAATTCCTTGGCTACATGGGCTAATAAATTTTCGCCGAATTTGGAAACTAATGACATGTGACCTCTCTGTGGTGTGGAACGCGAGGATGGATTCCACACGATGTGCAGGTGTGTCCCTGAGCTGTGGACCGATGGCGGGCGATGGAGAAGGACTGGGCGATACCGCATATTCAAGCTGTCCAGAACACGAGGCCGGAGTTGCTATTTGACGTGTTGCATCCGCTGTCAGACACGTCACGCATGGATGGTCTTGACGATGCTATGGCGCTCTTGGCATGTACGTAATGAGATCACGCACGAGAAGAACCCACTGCCCAGGTAAGTATCACGCAGATTCCTTAATTGTTACATCTCTTCGCTGTTGTGCATCCATCAATATCCTCTGGCAGACATAGTGGAGGACAAGATGGTCATATGTGACCCAGCTATGCAGCAGGCTGCCCTAGACGATACTGTCAAGGCTAGTGGTCATGCCAGCACACCCATGTGCGAGCAATGGGAGCCACCGCCGGCGGCTGAAGCTCAATGTGGATGGGGCCTTCGCTGAATAGGATGGGGATGGAGGCGGAGGTATAGTGTTACGGAACAACACTGGTAACATAATCTTTGGCTCATGTAGATACATCTTCACATGCGATAATGCACTGCTGTCCGAGTTGGCAGCATGCAGAGAGGGGGGGTCACACTATCTCTTGAATGGAGTTCGCTGCCGTTTATCTTAGAAACGGACTGTTCGGAAGTGGCAAGGATGATTAATTAGATATCCATGGACAGATTGCGCGACGCTTACTTGTTCAGGAGATAAAGACAATGGTTGGAGGAGAGGGGAAGGTGATAGTTAATGCGATTAGGCGTTCAAAAAACTTTGTAAGTCATGAACTTGCTAGGATCGGCCGAGTTGATGTTAAGACCGCAATCTAGTTAGCTAGGGTCTTGCCCTGAAGGGGTTGTAAACCTTTGTGATCTCGATCATGTTGGTCAACATTAATTAATGGAACCCCCCCCCCCCCGGGGCAAAAAAAGAACAGGCAAAATATTTGTTCTTCACAAATTAAGTTGTAGGGAATCTCTTAGATGAAGAAAATTCCTTTTTGTGTGTATGTGGGGGGGGGGGGGGGGGATGAAGAAAATTCTAATCCCTAAAATAGTTTTTCTCGGATAAGGGATAGGATGGAGATTAAAGTTTAGAGATTTTCTAGAGATGCCCTTATCTATTCCTCTTAGCTATTTCTCCATTGAAAATTTGTACATTGATGATGCTGGAAGCCCCTCCCCCCCCCCCCCCCGTGTCGCCCGCTGTGGCGGCACGGACGACACCCTAGCGGCGGCGGCGCCGAAACCCACCCCTACCAACTTCCCCGCTATGCCGCCGCCAGAGGGGACGTTGGCAAAGCGTGCGCGTGCCCCAGCAAAGGTGGCATCAGGGCGCTCTTTCTCCCTCTTGCGGACGCTCTGACTCGCAGGGGTCTGCACGGGCTGCTGCCTTCTGATACGTCCATTTTGCATCATGATTTTCTATTGAAGTTTATCTTATTTTGAAGTTATATTTCATATTATGATGCAATTCTAATGCCTTTTCTCTCTTAAAATGCAAGATACATAAAAAGACAGGGATTACCGGTAGTTGGAATTCTGACCTGGAAAAGCTACAACAAAGATAGCAATTCTCTGGAGCTCAAAATGAAGTGAAATTTTACGGATATTTTTATAAAAAATACTAGAAGAAAGAAGTATCGAAGAAGCGCCTCGGTGGGCCCACAAGCCTTGGGGATGACCACCCCCAAGCCACGCCACCCAAGCTTGTGGGGTTCACAGAGGTCCACTCCCGACGTCCTTCTCCTATATGAAGCCATTTACACTAGAAAAAATAGAGAGAAGACTTTTGGGACCAGTCGTGGCCGTCTCGAGGCGGAACCAGGGCAGGAGCACTTTTGCTCTCCGGCGGAGCGATTCTGTCGGGGAAACTTCCCTCCAGGTGGGGGAAATCGAAGCCATCATCATCACCAATGTTCCTCTCATCGTGGGACGATTAATCTTCATCAACATCTTCACTAGCACCATCTCATCTATAAATCCTAGTTCATATCTTGTGCTCAATCTCTATATCAAACCTCAGAGTGGTACCTGGGGGTGCTAGTAGTGTTGATTACATCTTGTAGTTGACGCTGGTTGGTCTACTTGATGGAAGATCATTATGTTCAGATTGTTGATTGCATATTTATACCTACTGAACATGTTCAATATTATGAGTTGTGAGTAGTTCTATTTGTTCTTGAGGACATGAGAGAAGTCTTGTTATTAGTAATCATGTGAAGTTGATTACTGTTCAATGTTTTGATATTATGTTGTGTTGTTCTTTCTCTAGTGGTGATATGTAAACATCGACTACATGACATTTCACCATCTTTGGGCCTAGGGGAAGGCATCATGGAATTAGTTTGTAGATGATGGATTGCGGGAGTGACTGAAACCTAAACCCCAATTTATGAATTGTTTCGTGAGGGGCTGTTTTGGATCCACATGTTTAATGCTATGGTTAGATTTATCTTAATTACTTCTCTTATATTTGTGGATGCTTCCATGGAGGGTATAATCATAAGTAGGTGTTTGTTCAAGTAAGAATAGTACCTTATCTCCGGTCCACCCACATAACACTTATCAAGGCAATGAACGTAAGTTGATGAATCGTGGTGAAAGTAACTTGATGATATTCCCGTGTGTCCTCAAGAGTGTTTTAACCACTATAAGAAATATCACCGGCTTGTCCTTAGCATAATTAAGGACTGGGCCACTTGCTGCACATTGCTACTTTTGTTACTTGGTACTTATTACTAATTATCTTGCCATCAAACTATCTTACAGCACTTGCAGAAAATACCTTGCTGAAAACCGCATATCAATTCCTTCTGCTCCTCGTTGGGTTCGACACTCTTACTTATCAAAATGACTACGATTGATCTTCTATACTTGTGGGTCATCACCTTCCTCGTCGGAGGCGTCGCTCCTCTTCCCGGGAGGTCCTGGAGGGGCACGGTGGGGGCGCGCGGCGGCCGTCTTGGAGGTGGGCGGAGCGGTAGATTTGAATCCTCCAGGTCCTCTGCCCAAGGTGGTGAAGGAGGCTAGCCGGTGCAGGCAAGCCGGGGCGGCGGCCCCGTAGACACGGTGACGAGGTGGTTGCAGCGAACCGGCGTTTTTCTCGCCGCTGGATGCGTGAAGGTTGTGGATCTGGGGCACGTGCATAAATCTGAGGTGTCGGTGCTTGTCGCGGAGGGCCACCGCGTGTGGCCGGCTGGCCGGTGTGCGATGGTTCTGGCCGGCAGTTGCTGATCCATGGCGATGGCGGTGTGACATGGATCTGGAAGGTGGTGCGGCAATGCAACATATTGGGGGCACACAACGTGGGGGTCTGCTCTCCTTGCAGTTTCGGCGCTGCTGCGATTTGCGGGCGGGGCATGACGATATGTGGAGTCGTCCTGCTGCGGTTCGTGGCGGCTGGGAGTGGTGGACGGCGGCGGCTCTGTGTGCGAGGTGGTGGCAGCTGCTGTGCTGCGTGATGCGACGCCTCTCGCTGCCGTAGTTGGCCTAGTTATGCAGCTCCGGTAGACTTTGGGTGTTGTGATCTTGGGCTGGGAGAAATCCCTGCTTCGCAACGGCGACGCCCGTGGGCGTCGTACCCTCCCTGGAGGCGTTGTTTTGGCCTTGATCCGACTCTCTCCCTCGTGCCCAGGGGAAACCCATGGTCTGGCCTACGGACCAGGCGGCGACGGCGTCATGGCGTTGTTCCCTTCTTGGAGGCGTCGTCTAGTTGTTCGAGGAGCCTTGGTGGCACGACTCTGACCGTTGTCGGCTGCTACTCTGGTAGTGGGCCTCTGGGGCGCAATGTACACCATCGCCGATGCTCTCTCGACTACGTCTTCTCTAGGACCGCCCACACCTTACCGTCCACTTGCTGACTTCCTCTTGGGGCAATGGGTGGGGTACGTTGGCCTGTGTTGTCCTTATGTCTAGGTATTGTCACAGAGGTCTCTGGCATCGGTGTGATGCTGCTTGGTTGCTCTTTGGTTTGCCTCATTGCCATTGGCGTGAGGTTGGTCTAGGTCGAGCATGTATCATAGTTCGTGTGGTGAGTGTGCTTCGTGTATGTGGCTGCTAATCCTTGTGATTGGCGTTGTAGTGGCCGAAAGGCTTGTATCCGGCTTCTTTGCCTATTCTTCTATCAATATATGCTATGTATGCTTGTGCGTATTTTAAAAAAATGACTGAGTTCATGATTTAATTTTTAAAACTTTCTACTATTCCTTCGGTTTCATAATGTTGTGCATATAGATTTTCTGAAAAAAGTAGTAAATGAATAATAAACCAAACCAAATATGTAGTTCGACATTTACTATGTAGCAGCGCCGCTGGTGAAGCAAGCAGACTGGCACGGCCGCGGTCGGCAAGACGTTGGGGCGCACATGGTGGGCATCCGTACGTACGTGCGTCTGGTGGACGCGTCTCCTCCTACCCCTTCCTTGCTGCGCGCGGACCACAAAGCCAACCGACCGATCGGTCGCTCCTTTGTCGCCTCCTTCCTTCCTTTGCTCTCTCCACAAAGGGTTTTTTTACGTGTCCACAAAGGTTTTCAAATGCCAGAGAAAGGTAGGCCGGGCCGCGGTTGGCTCCGTCATCGCAGGAAGCGCGTGCGGGAGCCGGCAGCAGCGCGAGACTGAACAGAGGCGACTGCGACAGTTCGCGTGATTAGGGTAACTCCAATGCAGGACCCCAAATCGTCCGGGTCTGTCCGTTTAGGGATAGACGGACACACGAGACGGCCTAATGCGCAACCCCATCCGCAAAATCCGTCCATTTCTGGTCCGCCACGCCTCATCCTGGGCGCAAAATCGGTCTGGCTTTGCGTCTGAAACGGACACAAGCGGATGATTTATGCGTTCTCCGCGTCCGCGCTGGTCCAGGGCAGACCCATCTGTCACCCACCCACCTCCCACCACTCTCTCTCTCTCTTCCTTTTTCTCTCTCTTCCACCAACCCACCCACGATGCAGCAGTCGATGGCGCTGCCGGCCTCTCCCCATTCGCGCACCTCGCAGGAGCAATAGCTGCTGCAGTCCCCGGCGGCGCTTGTCCCCGGCGGCCCCAGCGAGCGCAGCGGTCGGCGAGGCCGGGGCGCGGCGAGCAAGCGGGCAGACGAGCTGGCTACAGCGAGCATTGCGAGGCGCGCGCGGGCAGGCAGACGAAGGCGCGCGGGCGGGCATGCGCGGCAGGCCGCGGCGAGCTCGGCGGGGCACGAGAGCGGCGCGGGCAGGGCGGGTGCGTGCGGGCAGGGGCGGGTGCGCGCGGGCAGGCGAGGGCGAGCGCGAGCGGGCGACCCCGACGCTCGGCTCGCCGATTTCTTCGACGGGCACGGCTGGCGAGCGGGCGTGGCGAGCTCTGCTGCGAGCCGCTGCTGACGAGCACGGCGGCGGGAAGTGGTGGGAAGTTTAGTACCATACTGCTACAGTAAGAAGAGTGAGACCCCTTTATAAGGGCTGCTCTACCACATACCATTGGGAGCTTGAGAAGATGAGTTGTACACGCGCGCTCCTCCTCCTCCGCCGCCCGCCTCGCCTCGCCACGCCATGCCACGCCTTGCCACGACGCGCGCACGCGCACGCCGCGGGTTGCGGGAATGAGCCGAGCCAAGCCGAATGGTTAATTAATTAACGAGTCGCTGCCACTGTCCGAGACGTTGGACCGTGGGCTGTTCGCGGACTCGGTCGTGGGTCTTGGCCCAGGCCCATCTACCTGACGGCCTATATAAGGAGGCACTGGCCTGTGGAGTGAGCCCTAACTCAGTTCACTCACTCCCTCCTGCACAACCCTAGCCGTCATCTACTGTTCCTCTCAGTGTGTTGACCGCGTGCACGGTTGGTCGGGGGAGCAGGTGCCTTCGGAACCCTGTCGTTCGAGATCCTGCCCGGGAGAATGGCAATAAGGTTTTTGGGGAGCGTCTCGATGCGATTGCTCCTGATTCATCCCCTTCTTCGTCCTCCTCTGCTTCCACTACTTCCCCTGCATCGACCCCATGGCGAACGATGACGTCGCCGCCAAGAAGAAGGCCACGGACGACGCCGAGGCTGTTGCTTCCGCTGCCGTGTTGGACTGGCCAACCGGAGGGTATGATTTGTTCATCCCTCACTTACTCGTTTATGTGCTTGTTCATGTGCTAGCCGTATATGCTGTGTTCATAGATGTTTCGGTTCTATGTACTATACGTGCTCACATGTTTAAGTATCGGTATGAGTTGCATACTGTGATTGCCATGTTTACTGTTTACTCATGGATTAGTCTAATCAAAAAGGTGCTCATATTTCCAACAATCCAAAAACCTTATTTTAGGCTCTTTTCGATTCAAGGCTTTGCCGCTACATTGAAACCGGAAAAGTTTACCGGAACGCATTTTAAGCGTTGGCAGACGAGGACCACCTTGTGGCTCACAGCTATGAATGTCTTCTGGGTCAGTGGTGTGATTCCCAACGGAACGATTGATCCTGAAAAGGATAAGGCGTTCAGGGAAGCAACCACTGTCTTTGTGGGAGCCATTCTTAGTGTGATCGGAGACAAGTTGGTTGACGCATATCTCCATATGCGCGTTGCCAAAAACTTGTGGGATGCGCTCGAAGCTAAGTTCGGCGCAACCGATGCTCTAAGCGAACTGTATGCTATCGAGCAGTTCCATGATTACAGGATGGTTGATAATCGTCCTGTATTGGACCAGGCTCATGAGCTATAGTGCATCGCTAAGGAGCTGGAGCTCCAGAAGTGTGAGTTACCGGCCAAGTTTGTCGCAGGTTGCATTATTGCAAAACTCCCTCCTGGATGGAGGAACTTTGCTACTTCTCTCAAGCACTTGAGACGCGAATTCTCTGTTGAGGATGTCATCGGTCATCTAAGTGTTGAGCAGAACTCGAGAGCAAAGGACTCACACGCGAAAGGGGCAAAGGGTTCTTCTAGCGCCAATGTGGTGCAGAAGAATTTCCACAAGTTCAAGGGAAAGAACACTGTCCAGCAGAATACTACCTTCAAGAAGAAGGGTAAGAAGAAAGACAAAAAGAGAGATGGTTGCTTTACTTGTGGTTTAGAGGAACATTGGGCAAACAAGTGCCCAAACAAGTTCAAGAAGCCAGGACAGGACTCCAAGTCTGTCAATGTGACTATGAGCAACAGTGA
This sequence comes from Elymus sibiricus, assembly GCA_039707655.1. NCBI lineage: Eukaryota > Viridiplantae > Streptophyta > Magnoliopsida > Poales > Poaceae > Elymus > Elymus sibiricus. Next base: position 258,596,804 of record CM077668.1, on the reverse strand, counting down.
TGGGGCAACTAGGTATGGTAATTTGTTTACCGTACTTTCAGTTTGTCAGTCCACCGATTGGTGGATTGACACAGGGGCCAATATTCATGTGTGTGCTGATATGTCTTTGTTCTCTTCTTACCAGGTCGCGCAAGATTGCTCAGTCCTGATGGGGAATGGCTCGCATGCTTCTGTTCATGGTGTTGGCACGGTAGATCTGAAGTTTACTTCGGGAAAGATCGTGCAACTGAAGAATGTGCAGCATGTCCCCGCCATCAAGAAGAATCTCGTTAGTGGCTCCCTTCTTTGTAAAGAAGGGTTTAAGTTAGTATTCAAGTCCAATAAAGTAGTCGTATCTCGGTATGGACTGTTTGTTGGAAAAGGATATGATTGCGGAGGTTTGTTCCGCCTTTCCCTGGCGGATTTCTGTAATAAAGTCGTGAACCAAATTCATTCTAGCGTGAACGAATCTGAGGTTTGGCATTCACGTCTTTGTCACATTAATTTCGGTTGTATGACGCGGCTAGCTAAGATGGATTTAATCCTGAGTTTCACTTTAGCCAAAGGCTCTAAGTGTGGCACCCCGGCTCAGAGAGACCGAAACACCCCGTATTCCAGCCCAGAGATCGAGTCTTTTGGAATACGGCACTGCTTAGCATAGAACAAATCATCTCTTTATTACAGATGATACGAGTACAAGGGTCTGATGGCACAAAATATTACATCGGCACGGCGACTCTACGCTTGCTAAGGTAGCTCTATGCTAGCAGCGAGACAACTCGTAATGACAGGATATCTTCTAGCAACGGAACAACGACAACGGTGATGAACTCCACTCCGCAGGGACTCTGGCTGGGACACATCCTAGCGCGCAAATTCGGGATCCTCGACAAGCAATCAATCACGGCATGACCTGCAATCTGGCATGACACGCCAGGTGAGTACTTTGAATGTACTCGCAAGCTCACAGCAACCAAAGCAATCAAGACAAACAACAGCATGGCATTTACGGGTTAATCATCAATGATGAACACAATACTACTGGAACAACATGAGCATGACAGTTACATATAATTCATGATATGAACATGATGATACTAGCACTAGCATGAGAGGGGTCGACGTTTAAGGTCCCGTGGACCAACTTACTCTTCTCGGAGGTTATCTCGTAACCACCATATGCCTCAAACTTACCATCGTGAACATCACACAATTACCTCAGGATCAACCAAGCTCGGTATCAACTATACCATCGTGATCATCACATGACCACACGGAGCTTGATCTCTACCTGTGATCATCGCATGACCACATAAAGATCAACCAGCTTCTTTTCTTATGGAACCAGGGTTGTTAATTATCCAGATTATTATTTCTGTTGACCCATAGGGTGACCTACTACGAACTGTGTCCATGACCGAGGACGCGGCTATCAATAGATTATACACTCTGCAGAGGTTAGTACACTGTACCCACACCACGGAACCCATGGCCTCGTGCTCCCATTCGGGTGGACCAACGATATTCCGACAAAACCAATCTATTGCATGACACTCTCCCGGCCACTCCGACAAACTCCCCTTTGGGCTATGTCCTGGGTGGCCCTGATGTCAACTCGTGACATCCGCCACCTTTGTGGCTGCCACCGTCGTGGCCAAACAAAAACATCGTCCCAAACGGGGACCTGAGCTCAATACCAACCCGGGCACACAAGGCTTATGGCCGCGTACCTGATCAGGGTAGCGCGCGCGCATAACCTTCCCTAGTTGGAGGCACCGGCGAGAGGCATGACAATAGACCGCATTAGGGCCTCCCCATCCAGGCAAGTGTGGCTGCACTGGTGAGCTCGATTCGGTGGCACCATGACTCAGCCAACAGATTTGTTCAAGTTCGATTAATATCAGGTTCAACTTGAAAGGTGATGAGCTGAGTCATAATAACATAATGAAATAACAATGCACATGAGCATGATATCAGTGTAACCATGGATGGGCAACATAACCACTTAACATCATTACATCAACAATGATAAATCATTTAGTCTACGGGATGCAAATGAGCATGGCATAATGATGATCATGAATATAACAAGTATTTTCATAACAAACCCTAACTATTCATATGAGCATATCGTTATCACTAGCATCGGAAATGATTACAAGAATGAAACATGATAATAATAACATTAGCAGTTAATCATTTCACTTACTAGATGAACATGGCATAAGCATAGACATGGATTCACAAGCATATTCGACGCATTAAAATCATTAAATGAGGAAACAATTATTTAAATATTCAATTGGAAACCATGGCTACTGCAATGCCATCATGCAAGTGGTTGTTGTGGCTTGCCTGGGGATGAAGGATTCACCGGGGAGAAGTGCGAGACACTCGCGGAAATTTTTGCCAGAAACGTTTCCCTCTCGGAGGAGGCTGAATAAGGGCAGGGGCAAAATGGTCATTTTCAGTAAGTGACAACATGGTGAAAATGATATCATCGGAACGGGCTCGACGAACTGAGAACGTGGGCTTTGGAATCACCTGATTCGGAGTCACGGTCGCGGAGATACAGCCGTTCATTCGTTAGGCAGAAAAACAAATAAAAATTGAGCTTTTTTGCTGCTAACGGGCGAACGTTCACAATATAAGGGTTTCGGCGCCGGCGGCTGAAAAACAGAAAGCGCATTTTGAGAAGTACGCTTTCCAGTAGGAAAAGCGTAGTTTTGGCTAAAGCTGAGATGGAATACGCCTTCCTAAGTGGAAAATGTATTTTTGAAAATACGTTTCCACTTAAACTGGAGCGGGCCCGGGGTTTCTGTGAATGACAGGTGGGGCCGTGGGACCCACGGGCTGGTCGTCTCCTTCCTCCTGTCTTCGCGCTTGACCGAGGGAGGAGCGGAGTCCGGCGAGGATTGCCAGCGACTCCAGCCACCATCCGCGGTGTCTGGGCTACCGGAGTGACCGGGAAGACGAGGCGCACCCGCCTGCTATCTCCATGCACGCCGGGGAGCTCGGAGACGAGGAGGGCCTCGGCCGCGGCGGACGGCGGCGACGGTGAGGTTGGGCACGCGGCCACGGGGCACGGGAGGAGGGGACGGCTTCGGGGCAAGCTCAGAGGTGGCGGTGGTGGTTATAGGGAGAGAGAGAGAGCCGACATTGCTCCAATTTGAGCATAGCCGAGCGGCGGCCATGGCGGCTATGGCGGCCGAGGAGGGCGGTTCGAGCTCGATGGAGTGGCTGGGGAGGCTCCTAGGAGGGGAGAGAGCTGTTGGTGAGGAGAGGAGGGGCTCGGGTGGGCTTAAATAGCCGTGGCGAAGATGTCATGCCCGGATGCCACCGCGGACGGGTGGGCGCCGCTCTGACGCGTCCGCGTACGCGTGCGCACACGCGGAGGGGTTGATGGCGACGAGAGGGGGTAGTGGAGCGCCAGAGGAGGGCAGACGCGGTAGCGGCGAAGTCCGTTCGGCCACTCGGCCACTGTGCGCACGTGGCCGTTGCTATCGTGGTGCGAGGAGGGCGAAGGAGGAGGGGGGCAAGGCACGCGTGGACGCAGGAGAGGTCGAGCATCGCTGTAGACAAGGTAGGACGCGCGGACACGGCAAGCAGAGGAGGCCCGGAGCAAAACGCCATCCAGAGCGCGACAATGGCTTCCCAGCCACGTGGTCACCGCGTGCACAGGCGCATGCGGTGCATTCTGGGTGGCAAAAATATGTCTAGCGTGTAGTCCTTACAAAGTAGGACCTCTCTGAAGAGATGGCTCAACAAAAGGAGCTTTGGGTTGATTGGATAGCTCAGAGAAAGTTTGTTGTAGCAAACTTGGGTATGAAACTGTGGTCAAAATAAATGGGATAAGGGATAACCAGGATGTCACAGGGGTTTAGGGTAGGAAGGACTATGATCCTGTGGATTTTGAAAAGATTTGGACCAAGATTTATCATAGTTGCTTCACAACTGCCAATCTGGTGCAGAAACTAGATCATGAGTGGCACTCACATAGAGTGCTGGATTGGGCTGAAATCTTGTGGAGTATGATCATTTGGGCATATGAAGGCACTGCAAAAATTTCATACCATTTAGATGAATAAAAATGGTAGTTCCTTCACAATGCTCCACACTGGACAGAAACTTGGAGGAATTTTGTGGAGAAAATGGCTTGGCAAAATAATGTGAATTTTGGCATGCTCAATGGATATAGTGATATTTGGGTCCTGGATTAATTTCAGATTTTATGAAGCCATATAAAATATAGTTGCTTCACAAACTGAAATTGTGACTAGAAACAAGAATTGGATGTTGTGCTCACATAGATTGTTGGATGTAGATGAAGTTTGGTGGAGAGTAATGATTTGATCATATGGATGATCTACCAAAATTTCAACTCATTTGGATTAGCCTAGCTAGTACTTCCTTCACAAAGCTTCTCTCTGGTCAGAAACTTTTGAAATTTGCTGAGGAAGATTTACTAGGCAAATGGAGTTGAATTTTGGCATGTGGCAATTATTTGGATGTGAAAGAGTGCCCAAAAATTTTGAGGGCAATCAAGAAAAGATAAACTGCACTTCCTTCACAAATTGCCACACTGGATAGAATAGGAAATGAATATTCCTGAATTATTTTTGAACTAGGCAAGGATGGGTCTTGACATATTGGTGGAAGATATGATCCAAAGAATTTATGAGAATTTTGTGAGAATTTTAGGAAAGACAGAAATATAGGTTGCTTCACAGCCTAGAGCAAACAGGGTTATTCCTTTAATAGAAAAAAGGAATATTCCCAAGAAATAAATATCGGGGTTGGGCTAGGGTGGAAATGACATGGCCTTGGGATAGTTTTGAGAGTGGCAAGCCACTTGGAAGTGGCAGGAGAGAAGATCTTCCCAGGTTTCAAGACCACAGAGCCACGGAAAAAGAACTCCAAATAAAAATTCGATGAAATCCAAAAGAAAAAGAAAGGGCCAAAAATCGGGGTGTTACACTAAGTGTCATTCACGTGTGCAAGCAAAGCAACCTCGTAAGCCTCACCAGCCTGCGAAGGAGAGACACCTAGCACCACTAGAGCTCACACATTCAGATCTGTGTGAGATGAATGGTGTGTTGACTAAAGGTAGAAAGAAATATTTTATGACGTTGATTGATGATTCCACTAGATTCTGCTATGTGTATTTGTTAAATACTAAGGATGAGGCTCTACACTACTTTAAAATCTATAAGGCAGAAGTTGAGAACCAACTTGAAAAGAAAATAAAACGAGTTCGGTCTGATCGTGGTGGAGAGTACTTTTCTAGTGAGTTCGATTTATTCTGTGCGGAACATGGTATTATTCATGAGAGGACGCCTCCCTATTCACCCTAGTCAAATGGGGTTGTCGAACGGAAAATCCGTACTCTAACAGATTTGGTTAACGCCATGTTAGATACATCGGGTTTATCCAAGGCATGGTGGGGGGAGGCTGTATTGACATCATGTCATGTCCTGAATAAAGTTCCCACGAAGGATAATGAGACTACTCCCTATGAGCAATGGGAAAAGAAAAGAACTACACTCTCTTACTTGCGCACTTGGGGCTGTTTGGTGAAAGTCAACGTGCCGATAACCAAAAAGCGCAAGTTGGGACCAAAGACTGTGGATTGCGTTTTTCTGGGCTATGCCAAGCATACACTACTAGGGAAAACCCTAGCAGTAGCGTGGGTTTGTGGCCTAGCAGTAGCGCGGGTACCGGCGCTACTGCTAGGGCGCTACAGCTAAACTTTAGCAGTAGCGCGGGTTGAACCACCGCTACTGCTAACGATATTTAGCAGTAGCGCATTTCCCTAAACAGCGCTACTGAAAATAGCTGCAGCGCGCGCCGACATGTACGCGCTACTGCTAAAGCCTCGTTGCTGCTACGCGCAGGCCCCGTGCTACTGCTTTTTTCTGGGTTTTTTTTCTGCAGCGTATTTCATTTGTATTTGTACAGGTTTTATACACAGAATAAAATCATCATATCATACACATACAAATAGTCTCATCAAATCATGTCATCATCATCCAACACAAATGATGTCTCTCATCATCATCGATCTCGAAATAGTGATACAAGTTATGATATGTCTCGAATATACACATGTTATATCATGATATAGAAGAGAAGAGCTATGACTATGAGCAAGAGCGGAATTATGCAGTACATGAGGCGCCGGTTCTGATTCCTCTCTCGCGCTAGCGTGAACCTCAAGTAACTAGCTTCCGCTTCTTGTCTGTTATTGAACCCTTTCTGACTGCCGCCCAAGAACCCTGATACTTGGGCCTGACACTCTGGCCAATCATCGTAAACTCCCGGAACCCTCCTTATGTATACGGCATAGCACTTCTTCGCCATCCAGGACCTATGTACCTGTTAGAGATGCATGCATCTTCATCAAGTGAATTGAACGATATATAGTATGCAACATAATATACTTGAGCAACACGAAGAGAAAGAGTTAGCAAAAATATGCAACATATAGTAAACATAATCAACGCAGGCTCATCGTACCCAAACTAATTAACTAGATCTACGCAGGTTCATCGTACCCAAGCTAATTAACTACCGTTACGCAAGTTCAGCGGGACCGTTTAAATAAAGTACTAATTCAACCGACACATCATCATAGGCATCGCGAATCACTACAAGTTCCATTCATCCATATCCGGGAGGATGCACCCTAGCTTCGTGAACGGCGTCAGGTCCTGACGTTGCATGCCTATGCAAGTTCTGACGTCAGCTCGCGATATAGGGCCGTGGTAGAACATCCCCTTCTCTTCGACGACATCTTTAATGATGATCGATGCAATGTCCCTCTGGATGGGAAAGAAGTCATCTCTGAGCTTATAGTCCGGTTCAGCTCCTAAGTCTTCTGCCCATTGATGGATATGGTCATCGTTTCTGGTTATCATGCGAAGACGTTGGCGGTCCCTTCTGAACTCCAACATGAGATGGAGGACGTAGAATCCATCATTGTGGCTTCCTGCCGGTTGATGGACCGAGCAGAACGTAGTTTTATGCGAGAAACCTGGCGCGCCCTTCCTTTGTTTCCTGATCTCGATGTGGCCACCCATCATGCTGAAGCCGTTGAGAGCACTATCCAGAATATTCATTATGTGGGTGTAGTCTTCTTCTCGAAGTTTCTGGACGAGTCGAAATACACGTCGTGGGAGACTTGCGAGAAAAGAACGATAAGGACGGCACGCCCATTGCTGCGGAAAATAAAGACACCTCAAATTAGCCACCATATGAGCGAAGGAATGATTGAAATGTACGAAAGGGTTTTCCGGCAATGACTTACATTGGATGATAAGGCAGGAGAACCGTATGCTTGTCCTTATTCATTATCATGAAGTTCTCGATGTACTGCCAAGAAGCTTGACGTTCAAAGTCATCGAGACACAAGAAGGACTCATGCATGTAGTATGGATCCGCAATCGAGATTTCATCGATTTGGTCTCTCCTGATGATGAAGTTCATATGTAGCGCAAAAAGGCGGACGATCGTAAAATCGAGCCGCCTCGTGAGAAACATGTCAAATATGTGATCAAACCGCAGGAAGAACACATCCGCGGGGAGTGTGTCGACGTAGCACTTGGCTTGAGGCACACGAACCGCATAAAGCGGGTATCCTGGAGCCTTCGAGGCGAGAAGGCTTTTCTCTGTCGACAGCACATGGTCGTGCAATCTCCTGAGATCCCCTGATATGCCCTCTAGCGGTTTCGGCGGTAGGATCAGCTGGCCCGCGACATGGAACATCGCCGCACCTTTAACCGGTACACGGTCTTCAAAATCGGTCGGCGGAGCCGACTGGCTGCTAGAAGCTTTGGCGGCAGGAAGGCCTCTCTTCTGCGGTCTCTTCCTGTGCTTCTTCTTGGGTTGAGGTAGTGAGCCTTCCAGGCCCTGTCTGACCCCCGCAACCAATGTGTTCGGGCTAAGCATTGCATGACCCTCGGCTACTTGACCGTGGGTTGAGGCGGCATCTGGAGGCGTCTCCTGTGAGGATTGCATGAAGAGAGACTTCTTGCAATCAACCCTACGACGTTCCTGCTCCGGCACATCATCCAACTCCTCATCCACATGCTCATAGCCCCAGTCACATTGCTGACTCATCATTTGTCCGTCGTCATAGGCGCCGGTATTGATGAACCGGAGAGGGTCCTCCTCCTCCATCTCATCATCCATTCCTTGTTCCCCGCGGGCGACTACATCATCCACTATTGGACCCCCTTCCTCGCGTCATTCGCCGCCCTCACCCGGCATGAGACACGCTGGTAATTGCGTAGGCGGGGTGGTGGTGTTCATACCTTGCTAATGTGTGGTCATTGGTGTGCTCTCGGCCGCCTCCAGACGAAGAAGATTCTTCGGCCACAGCAGCATCCAACCCTTGCATTCTCTAAGCCGCATCGAGGTCTCGTCCTCCTCTCCCCCAAGCCATACTGGAGGAGTCAAATCCTCGTGGCCCGCTTTCACACTCGACAAGGTAACCCTAAAGGTGCCAACGGGGATCGGCTGGCCGTGGAACATGAGTTCCAAGGGCTTCGTTATCACTGCCTTTCCCACGTCCACCTTCTGGCCATTGATCATGTAGAGTACGGTGCACGGGGTTTCGTCGGCCTGCGAAGACATGTCTGCGGCGTAAGACATCCGAAAGGCAACGAAAAACGGAAGATTATAGATATGTTGGTGCGACGTGTAATTACCGTGAGGGCATTGAGGTCAGCCAAAGACGAAGGCCCGCCTAGCACGCCAGAGACAGAGGACGGGCTGCTATGAGCGGGTGCGGGAGCAGGTGCGGTTGCGAGAGCAGGTGATGGTGTGATGTTCACCGAGTTGCTCCCGACGAAGCTGGGCATGGGAAAATCCTGTGTCGTCTTGTCTGGATTTTGCTTCGTCCAGTCGATAATAGCCGGAATCAAGTGAGTAGCGAAATCATCTCTGCAGACAGCTATATCTGCATTGACTGCCTGCTGGACCAAGTCATTTCTGGTCGCTTCTGCGGCCTCAGCTACTTTTTCTCGGCCTCAGCTGCATTTTTGTCGACCGCACGCTTCACCTTCTCGTCGATGTTCAACTGATTGAACTTGTTTTTCTGCTTTTTGGCCTCTGGGCCCTCGTCGTAGTAGTACTTCCACGTGGCGCCGTCTCCGACGCCGTGCACACGTCCATATTGCGGCCGCTGGTCCAAAGGGAGTCCCTTCAGTTGGTTCAAGGCCCGGTTGAGAGGGGTGTCTCACTTGGGCCTTATCGACGACTGAGACGACGAGTCGCTTTCGGCCGCAAGCCTGTGTTGCTCCTTCTGCAAAAGGAACATGAACCGTTTACGAATGTTACAACAACATGTAGTCGACTTGATCAGAAGCTAAATGTAAGGTGGTAAAAGAATAATTACCAGTATTCTAATCAATTTCCTCATGATCGGGTCCATGTACCAAACCTTCTTTTCCTTGTCCCACTTGTACCGGGCCCTGATGAAGTCACGCTCCTGCGGGTCGGTGAACTCCGCTAAGGGGTCTGGGATTCCCGCGGCTTCACGTTCCGCGTCCTCCTTATCCCATATGGGCCTCTTGCCAAGGTAGCCACGGCTTCCGAGGCGTTGGTTCCCCGTGTTCCTTTGCTGAAACCCCTTGTATTTCTCAGACTTAAGCTTGGCTGCCTCGGTAGCGGAAGTGTCCTTGAACTTTTCGAACTCCTCTTCCGTAAGTGTCGGATTGTCCGCCAAAATCTTGGACAGGGGTTCTTTAGCGTCAATCGCTCGTTTCACCCTCCCTTTCCAGGCGGCCAAATCGTTGCTGAACATGCCCATGGCGTGGTTGTTAATCTTTTTCATGGCATCATCATCCCACGGGTGTTCTATGCTGTCATCCCGGCCGGGGAACTGGAATCTCTTGTGCAGCTTCGTTAGGAGCAAGTGCTCCATATGTGGTTTACTCCTTAAGTCATTGTCGTTGATGCTCGCGGTTTCCCGTAGGATGCATCCGACTTGGTTGTCGTAGCACTTGCGAGCTTCAACCGGCGTTATTGGCTCGAATTTGCCGGGGTGCATCTCTGTGACCAGCAGTCTTCCGATGCCGAGTTTGTTAGGGCTTCGTGTCCTCTGCTTCTTCTTTTCGTTACCGGCTTCGGCGCCGGTACCTTCCGCGCCGATCTCGGCGCCGCCATCGGTGCCGGTGCCATCGGTGTTGATGTCGGTGGCAGTACCATCGTCCGCTATGACCAGGGCACCCTGCAAACCTTGTGTTTGCTGACTAGACAAAAAGTCGAGGTAATCATGTTCACGGTCATATTGTATGTCGTCGGCAGCGTAGTCAAAAGCCCCGGTTTCGTCGTTGTTTGACATGTTTCCTACGATTAAGTCTGCTCGTTTAATTCTTAAACTATAATAAAATGAGTAATGACATAAAAAAAAGGCCTATGGTTTGCTGGAATGCCGTTTCATTCCCGTCCCAGCAAATCCCGGGCACTCGATATGCCTACTTTCTAGCACAAGTCATGCCAAAATTCACGGGAAATTTCGGCATGACCTTTGCTAAAAAGTGGACATATCGAGCGCCTGAAATTCGTCGGAACGGTAATGAATCAACATTCCAGCAAAACATAGGCCACTCGGATCATTTTCCCTACAAACAATATAAGACAAGACATGACATGATCTTGTGCATAATCATCAAAATACACATGACTTTGTTTTGCATCAAGAGTTAACTGAAATGAAACCAGAGTTAATTGAATTTGTTTCACATTGTATTTTTGCATCTAAAGTATTTAACAATTACACATGACTTTGTATTTTTTTTAAATAGCAGCAATTCTGTTTTTTCTTTAAGTAGCAACAATTGATTGAACTAAGTATTTTTAAATAGCAACAATTCTGTTTTTTCTTTAAATAGCAACAATTGATTGAACTAAGTTTTTTTAAATAGCAACAATTCTGTTTTTTCTTTAAATACTAACAATTGCTTAAACTAAGTTTTTTTAAATAGCAAAAAATCTGTTTTTTCTTTAAATAGCAACAATTGCTTTAACTAAAAAAATTGAATAGCAACAACTCAAAATAATGTTTACTAGCAATAACCTAGGGTTCATATGGCACCTACGGTTCATAATCAAGCACTAACCATAGGGTTCATATGCCACTAATCTAGCACTAACCTAGGGTTCATATGGAACTAATCTAGCACTAACCTAGGGTTCATATGGCAGAGAGAGAGAGAGAGAGAGAGCAGAGAGAGAGCAGAGGGGAGGTGAGAGGAGGGGCTTACAGGGCGGCGAGGTCGATGGAGGAGGAGGAGGTTGGAGTTGGCGGCGTCGGTCGGCTCAGGGGAGGCAATGGGCGACGATGACGGGCGGCACCGAGGAGGCAGTGGACGACGACGGGAAGGGTCGGGGGAGACGGCGGCACCGAGGAGGCTCGGAGATGAGGCGGGGACGTGCGGGCACTGAAGACGGCGGCGTGCAGGAGACGGCGGCGGCGTGGAGGAGGGGAAGGGAATGGAATGGGGGGAATTGGGGAAGAAAGGCCCGCGCGGTGCGGTTAAGTCAAACATAGCAGTAGCGCGGGTTTGGACCTGCGCTATAGCTAACTTAGTTGTAGCGCGGGATACACAAACACACGCTACAACTAAGTTAGCTATAGCGCGGGTCCAAACCCGCGCTACTGCCATACCTTTCATTTTTCTTTTCATTTTCATTTTCTTTTTTCCTTTCTCCTTTTTCTTTTCATTTTCATTTTCTTTTTTTCTTTCTCCTTTTTCTTTTTCTTTTCATTTTCTTTTATATTCCTTGTATTTTCTTTTGATTTTCTTTTTCTTTTCATTTTCTTCTTTCCTTTCTCATTTTTTTTTCCGATAGACGACCGAGTCGGAACCATGCATATATATTACACATCATTTGACCGATAACGATTAAGTGCGTACACAAAATAAATACATATATATAAATGATGGTTTCTCAGCGTCGACGTTTTCGTTTCTGAGTGAGCTTCTTTCCCTTCTTGTTCACTGTCGAATAATTGAGCCCCTCGTTGTGACTTTTCCTTTTCCATGGAGTACAATCTTTCTTAGGTAATGTTGTATTGATTCTTCTTTTAACGTATGCTTCATCGTCATCGTCATCTTCCCTCATCGGGTTGTCGTACTGGTCGTAGTCTTCCTCGTTGGCGACTCCATCCATTCCGATGATGTTCCTTTTGCCTCTCCTCACGAAAACACGGCTGGGATTGCTCGGGTCGGTTATGAAGAAGCATTGTGTCACGTGCTTAGCGTGTACCCATGGCTCGTTTTTTGCGATGGCGTTCATGGTAGCGCTCTTGGCGTCGGGTATAGACATGGTAGTGAAATACCAGTTTTCTCTTTCGACGTTCTTAGCCCATCTGACACGAAACATCATCGCACTGTGCAGTCCAGAGTAGTCAAGCTCCCAGATCTCCTCGACCCTTCCGTAGAATCTTTCAGTTGCGGCGTTGTCGCCGGTCATGCATTCCATCGTCACCCCTGAGTTTTGAAAATCACTGTTTATATCTTTGGCCTCCATGTAGAACGTGTATCCGTTGATATCGTATGCCTGATAGGTCGCGAGGTTGGCCGCGGGGCCATGTGCTAAGGCGTATATGAGCAATCCATCCGTAGAGCCCTCTTCCGGGGGATTAGCAAGAACATGCTCTTTGAACCAAGGCAGGAAAGTGGAGTTGTGCTCTCTAATAACTTCGGCGTTCGTCCTGCATAGCCCCTGGTCACGGTACTTCTTTGCGATGGTTTCTTTGTGTAGTGTCGCGAAAGGATCTACCACGTCTAGGTGCTCTAGCACTACTAAGTTTGCTATGTCAAAGTCGTTGCGTCGATCCAAGTAATCCACATGCAGTTCCCTGTGACCGTTGGTGTGACCTTCTCCTTTGAGCCTCCCAAGGTGCTTCTTAACGGGCAAACCATACAACTTTCTGGGGAGATTTCTTTCTGGCCTTCTTGTATCGAGAAGCATTACACACCGGACAGCTGGTTTTTTCTGCGTGCTCCTTCCTATAAATGACGCAATCGTTGATGCATGCATGGTATCTAATGTGCGGCAGATCAAGAGGGCACACGATCTTCTTGGCCTCATCCACACTAGTAGGACAGAGGTTCCCTGCGGGAAGAACCTTCTTTAGGTACTTGAGAAGCTCATCGAGGCTTATGTCGGTCCATTTGTTTTTAGCCTTCGTCTTTAGAAGTTCAAGCGTGAAACTCAAGCAGGTCACCTCGGGATCGCAACCATCATACAATGGAGTCTTCGAGTCTACCTCCAGTTGCTCCAGCTTGGCCTCCTCTCTAGAAGCAGCTCTGTCGCTACTCGTCTTCTTGCGAAGCAGGTCTCGAACATGAGGGTCCCGCACGATTGAACTTAGTAGTGACGAAGGCTACGGCGTGTCCACGTCTTCTCCGCCGTCATTTCCGGCCTCTTCTCCGCCGCCATTTCTGGCCTCTTCTCCGCCGCCATGTCCGGCCTCTTCTCCACCGCCATGTCCGGCCCCTTCTCCGCCGCCATGTCCGGCCTCTTCTCCGCCGCCATTATCGGTCATCTCTTCGTCTGGCCCCGTGTCGTCATTGGCTGCCCCATCGGCGTCCTGATCATCATCATCTTCACTTATCCACCGAGTATAGCCATCCATGAAACCAGTCATGAGCAAGTGCGCCTTCAAACGACCATCCTTAGAGGGGTCGAGCCAGACTCCTCCTTTGCATCTTCGACACGGACATAAAATCTCTGTCCGGTTATTTTCATACATGTCCTGCACCGCCGACCGCAACCATTTTTCCACCATCGTTCCACTGACCATCATGATCGCCTGCGCGGTAATAATAAGCAAATTGATTATAAAAACGCATGCATGCATCAAAGTCATACAAAAATTCGGCATGACCTTCCCTAAAAATAGGACATATAGAGTTTGCCCGAAATTCGCCGAAACGGAAATAAATCGACATTTCGGCAAAACATAGGCAACTCAAGCACAATTCGGCGGCAACTCATGCCACACGCACAATTTCCATCATATCGCCCGATTAGGTCATATCGCATACACACACATATTTCCATTCTTGCAAAGCACAAATTTTTACTCACCTATCTCGAGATAGAGATCGAGCACGGTGATGAGGTCAATCGGTGTCGCCACACACCTAGCTAGTGATCAAAAGTGGACAAAGATTACTTCTTTACATGGATAGATCTAGTTAGGGAGGTAGATAGATCACTTCATTAAATGGGTAGATCTACCTAGCTAGTTGGGGAAGGAGATGGCTCTAACTAGTGGAGGGGGGAGTGAGGAAAAAGAGAAAGGGGTTGCATTAATGGAGGTGGTGTAGTTAGCTAGGGGTATTAAAGAGAGAGAAAGAGAGGTAGAAGAAAGAGAGTAATGGGGGGGAGAAGCAAGTGAGGAAGAAGCAAAGTGAGGGAGAGAGGAGGGGGAGGGAAAAGTGAAGGGAGAGAGGAGGGGGAGAGGGATGGAAAAGGTGGCTGCTGCGCCTTAGCAGCAGCGTGGGACAGGAAACGGCGCTACTGCTAAAGAGTTAGCAGTAGCGCGGTCTTGCAGGCCGCGCTGCTGCTAAGTGGGGCCCGCCATGTGGCATAGTACAACTTTAGCTACATCGGTGGGTCTGCAAAACGCGCTACTGATAACTCTTTAGCAGTAGTACGGTCCCCGAGGGCCGCGCTGCTACTATACGTAGCCTGTTGGCTAAGGTGTGGATCACATAGCAGTAGCGCCTTTATGCAGAGCCGCGCTACTGCTAAAGAGATAGCAGTAGCGCCTATATACTCCCCGCGCTACTGTAAAGTAGCAGTAGCGCGTTCAACAGAGCCGCGCTACTGATAAGCCTCCACCTATAAGGTTTTCCCTAGTAGTGATAGCGTCGGCTATAGATTTCTAGTGGTGAAATCTGATGTACACGACGTGAAGGTCGGTACGATCATGGAGTCTAAAGATGGTACATTCTTTGAGGATATTTTCCCCATGAGAGATATGCAAAGCACTTCTAGACTGGAATCTGATGAGACTCCTGAATCTGCCATTCCGATGGAATATTATGAGCACAAAAGTGATGAATCTTCCACGGAGAATGACGAGGAAGCTCCTGTTAGGAGCAAGAGACAGAGGACTGCAAAGTCTTTTGGTGATGATTTTCTCGTGTACCTCGTGGATAATGATACTCCCAGTACCATTTCAAAAGCTTATGCATCACCGGATGCTAACTACTAGAAGGATGCGATCCGTAGCGAGATGGATTCCATCTTGGCTAACGGGACATGGGAGATCACTGATCGTCCTTATGGTTGCCAACCATTGGGATGTAAGTGGGTGTTCAAAAAGAAGCTTAGGCCCGATGGTACTATTGAGAAGTACAAGGCTAGGCTTGTGGCCAAGGGTTAGACCCAGAAAGAAGAAGAAGATTTCTTCGATACTTACTCACATGTGGCTAGACTGACAACCATTCGAGTGTTACTCGCGTTGGCTGCCTCGCATGGTCTTCTCGTCCATCAGATGGACGTTAAGACGGCTTTCCTTAACGGAGAGCTAGACGAGGAAATTTACATGCAACAGCCAGATGGCTTTGTAGTAAATGGTCAGGAAAGGAAGGTGTGCAAGCTATTGAAATATTTGTATGGCCTAAAACAAGCGTCTAAGCAATGGCATGAGAAGTTCAATACAACTCTGACATCAGCTCGCTTTGTTGTTAACGAAGCTGACAAATGTGTATACTATCACTATGGTCAGGGCGAAGGAGTTATAATGTGTCTGTATGTCGATGACATACTGATATTTGGGACCCACCTCAAAGTAATTGAGGAGGTCAAGGCTTTTCTATCTCATAACTTTGAGATGAAAGACCAGGGCGTGGCTGATGTTATCTTAAACCTCAAGCTACTGAGAGATACTGAGGGTGGAATTACACTTTTGCAATCCCACTATGTTGAGAAGATTTTGAGCCGTTTCGGATATTCGGATTGCAAACCTTCTGCAACACCATATGATCCTAGCGTGCGGATTCGAAAGTTCGAAGGCACGGCTGTAGATCAATTGAGATATTCTCAAGTGGTTGGTTCACTCATGTACCTAGCTTGTGCTACTCAGCCTGACAGATCATTTGTTGTGTGCAAACTGAGCCGGTTTGTTTCCAATCTGGGAGTTGTGCACTGGCATGCTGTTGAGCGAGTCATGCGTTATTTGCAAGCTACTGTGAACTATGGAATTCACTATTCTGGGTACCCGACGGTACTTGAGGAGTATAGTGATTCGAATTGGATATCTGATGCTGATGAGATGAAAGCCACAAGTGGGTATGTCTTCACACTTGGTGGTGGTGCTGTTTCCTGGAAGTCTTGCAAGCAAACGATCTTAATGAGATCGACTATGGAAGCAGAACTCACAGCATTAGACACATCATGCGTCGAAGCAGAATGGCTTCGAGAGCTTTTGATGGATTTGCCAGTGGTTGATAAGCCAGTCCCGGCTATCCTTATGAACTGTGACAATCAAACAGTGATTGCCAAGGCTAAGAGTCCAAAGGACAACCTGAAATCCACAAAGCACATAAGAAGAAGATTGAATTCTCTCAGAAAATCAAGAAACTCTGGAGTGATAGCGTTGGATTATATCCAGACTGCTAAAAGTCTGGCAGACCCTTTTACGAAAGGGCTATCACGTATTGTGATAGAAAATGCATCAAGGGAGATGGGCATGAGACCCACGTAAGTTGCCATGGGGGTGACCCAACCTATGTGATCGGAGATCCCGTGAATTAGGACCTGGGAAAACAATCCAGCGGTCAACTGAGGAGAGTATCCTTACTAACCCACTTCGTTGGAGATGCAATACTCTCGTAATCTGTAAGGCATGCTGACTTCTGTCTTAATGTGTTCCAAAGCTTTTGTAAGTAAGATGCTATCCTACAGAGCATTCTTTGGAGGAAAACACCTATGTGAGCCCGACTGCTGGTCACAGTCTATGAGATTGGGTATCTCTAGAAGCTCATGAGAAGGTAAGGAGTATGACTAATAAGCTCCACCCGTGGGGTTTAGCCTTCGACAGCCACGTATCAGCTGACAAATAGGCGAAACTTCTGCATGCTAAACTGACAATTTAAGTCATAGTCCATTGTTCAGTTGTGAAGAAGTCCAATCCTGTTGCTCTAGCTGGAAGTTCAACTTAACAGTCTCCACTGAAAATTCTGGTATATCAAACATTGTTTGGAACAGTTGACAAATTTATGTGCCTTGAGATCTGGTGGGGGATTGTTGGATTATAGATAGGCTTAGGCCCATATAAGACAATAATCCCTGGTTAATCTCTAAGGCACATTTAGGTGCATGACAAGTGGTGGGAAGTTTAGTACCATACTGCTACAGTAAGAAGAGATCCCTTTATAAGGGCTGATCTACCACATGCCATTGGGAGCTTGGGAAGAGAAGCTGTACACGCGCGCTCCTCCTCCTCCGCCGCCCGCCTCGCCTCGCCTCGATACGACGCGCGCGCGCGCTGCGGGTTGCGAGAATGAGCCGAACCGAGCCTTTTTTTTGTCGTTCAGGAAAATTGTTGATTAATTAACGAGTCGCTAA
Organism: Elymus sibiricus; assembly: GCA_039707655.1. Classification (NCBI taxonomy): domain Eukaryota; kingdom Viridiplantae; phylum Streptophyta; class Magnoliopsida; order Poales; family Poaceae; genus Elymus; species Elymus sibiricus. Next base: position 258,579,230 of record CM077668.1, on the reverse strand, counting down.
CAGAAGTGCCACTGTCCGAGACGTTGGACAGTGGGCTGTTCGCGGACTCGGTCGTGGGTCTTGGCCCAGGCCCATCTATCTGACGGCCTATATAAGGAGGCGCTGGCCTGTGGAGTGAACCCTAACTCAGTTCACTCACTCCCTCCTGCACAACCCTAGCCGTCATCTACTGTTCCTCTCAGTGTGCTGCTTCCGGCGATCCCATCCTGACGACCGCGTGCATGGTTGGTCGGGAGAGCAGGTGCCTCCGGAACCCTGTCGTTCGAGATCCTGCCCGGGAGAATGGCAATAAGGTTTTTGGGGAGCGTCTCGACGCGACTGCTGCCGATTCGTCCCCATCTTTGTCCTCCTCTGCTTCCACTACTTCCCCTGCATCGACCCCATGGCGAACGACGACGACGCCGCCGCCGCCAAGAAGAAGGCCACGGACGACGCCGAGGCTGCTGCTACCGCCGCCGCGTTGGGCTGGCCAGCCGGAGGGTATGATTTGTTCATCCCTCACTTACTCGTTTATGTGCTTGTTCATGTGCTAGCCATATATGTTGTGTTCATAGATGTTTCGGTTCTATGTACTGTACGTGCTCACATGTTTAAGTATCGGTATGAGTTGCATATTGTGATTGCCATGTTTACTGTTACTCGTGGATTAGTCTAATCGAAAAGGTGTTCATATTTCCAACAGTTGCTGCGTTGGGTGCATGCGCGGGCCACGGACAAAAAACGACGTCTATTTTTCTGCCTCAAACGGACAAAATCTGGACGAAACGGAAGCCTATACATGCAGCAGAATAACGCACATCAGAACGGATTTTCCCTTTTGCACTTGGGAGAAGATGGGAGATTTTTGTGCAGATCCACCCGTCGCTGACGGATAGGCTATGGTCAGGTGGGTGCGGAATGGAAAAAGTCCAAAATAAACCCTAAACTGGTAGACGTTAGCTAAATCGAACCCCCAACTCATAATCCCCGAAATTGGCACTCTGAACTCACTGATCCCGGTCTAAAACGAACCCTGACAGCCGTTCCCAAACAGGGATTGCCGACGTGGCAAGTCGCAGTCGGGATTGCTCTTTTTTTTAGAGAGAGAGAGAGAGAGATGGCCGGTTCGGTGCGTAGAAGTTGGCCCGGCCCACTGTGACAGCCCATCCAACGAAGCAGTCGAGGAGGCGTCCCCCTATATTCTTCTCTGCTCCAGCGATGGCAATGGCGGCAGGCGGGTGATCGACGGCAGCGGCGACGATCTGGCCGGCACGCGACGGCGAGCAACGGGCTAAGGTATCTCCCCGACATCCTCCTCCTCTGGGCACCGATTTTTTTACCTCTGTGCACAGCATTAGGGTTAGGGTTTTGATGCGGGATTTGCAGTATTTTTGTGGAGGGAAAGTAAGGATTTTGATGCGATTAGGGTTTGTTTTTTGGGTTCAAATTGTTCGTAGTAGTACGGGCAAGTGATATTGTTCTGTTTATTTCAGTTTCATCATGGATCCGACGGAGATACTCAACATGAGATTCCATTTTGGTGGTGAGTTCATCGGCAATGGTCCGAATTTTCAATATGTGGGGGGGATGATGAGATGTCAGAGATTGAGAGGGATAAGCTGTCACTGCAGGAGGTCAAAGGGTTTTTGAAAGATCATACGCAGTTGAAGGAATCAATGAAATTTTATTTTCAGATACCTGGCAAATCAATGGCAGATGGCTTGATGTTTCTGAATGATGACAGTAAATGTGTGCTGATGGGAGAGTACACTGATGTGGGAGGAGTAGCTGACATATATGTTGAGTACCATGGAGAGGAGGACAGTGAGCATAGCAGCAGTGGGAGTGATTTTGAAAATGATGAGATAATGGAGCTAATTGATGATGATGATGAACCTGACATTGTCATCAGTGCAGAGCCAGCTGAAGGTTCAGATGATGAGGTTGAATTTGTGCAGCATGTTATGGTTCCTGATGACAGTGGTGTGATCACTCAAGTAATTAGCAGTCCAATTAAGCAAGTTCATGGCAGCAGAGCAAGTGGCAGCAGAGCAAGTGGCAGCAGACTCTCAGCTTCCAATTTCTCAGGTGTTTAATCCAAGTCAAGCACCAGATGCTGCAACAGGACACGGTCCAAGTCAAGCACCAAATGCTGCAACAGGACATGGTCCAGGTCAAGCACCAGATGCAGATTCAGTTAGTGAGTCTGATTCAGACCCTGAATATGAGCCACACAGTGAGGATAGTGGGGGAAATTTAGAAGTTGTGGAGCTAAGAAGGCATGCTAGGAAATTTAAGAAGAAGATGAGAGACACCAAGAGTTGGATTCAGAGAGATTCCACAGCTCCAGTTCCAGTTGAGCTGATTGCAAATATGGAGGAACAACTAGAAGCAGAGGAGAAGGACTGGGGCTATGATTCATCTGATGAGGATTACTCATATGATGAAGATTCTGGTGGACATGTAGTGAGGAGGAAGAGCCAGTTTCCTAGATACAATAATGACACAGAGATTCCACACTTCAGCTTGACAATGGTGTTCAGAAGCAAGAACCAGTTGGTCAAAGCACTAAAGAGATATGGCATTGTCACCAAAAGAAGCATTCAGTTTCTTAAATCTGAGTCAGATAGAGTTAGGGCCAAGTGTGGATGGCCTGGTTGCCCTTGGCTGATTTATGCTGCCAAAACCTCAAGAACTAGTAGGTTCCAGATAATTACCTTCAATGATGAGCACCATTGTGCACAGAACAGAGAAAACAGACTGGTGACTGCAAAAGTAATTGCCCAAAGATATGAGCATTTTATTGTAGCAAATCCAATGTGGAAGATTGAGAGCATGAAGGCAACAGTGCTTCAGGACATGTTTGCAGATGTATCCACTTCTAAGTGCAAGCATGCAAAGAAGATTGTGATGGACAAGTTAAAGGCGGGCATGAAAAATGAGTACACAAGGGTATTTGATTACCAGCTGGAGTTGCTTAGAAGTAATCCTGGTAGCACAGTTGCAGTGTGCTTGGATCCTACCAACAAGGTACAAAGTGTTTTTCAAAGCTTTTATGTGTGCTTCAATGCATTGAAGTTAGGATTCAAGGCTGGCTGCAGGAAAGTAATAGGTTTAGATGGTTGTTTTTTCAAAGGAGCGGTGAAGGGAGAGCTGTTGTGTGCCATTGCCAGAGATGCCAATAACCAGATGTATCCAGTGGCTTGGGCAGTTGTTGAGCATGAAACAAAAGAAAGTTGGAAGTGGTTCATTGGCTTGCTTATCAAGGATCTTGACATTAACAACAATGGAGCTGGCTGGGTCTTCATTTTTGATCAGCAAAAGGGTTTGATTAATGCCATGAGGGATTATCTACCTAATGCAGAGCACAGGCAGTGTGCTAGACATATCTATGCCAATTGGAGGAAGAAGCATAGGGCACATGAATGGCAGAAAAAATTCTGGGCAGTGGCCAAAGCATCTAACAAACAAGATTTCAACTACTACAAAGCAAAGCTAGCACAAGAAACACCAGAGGGTGCACAAGATATCATGAAAACAGAGCCAGGACATTGGGCAAGAGCATTTTTTGCAGTTGGTTCCTACTGTGAGTCAGTTGACAACAACTTGTGTGAATCTTTCAATCATGCAATTATTGAAGCAAGGTTTTATCCCTTAATCTCAATGGAAGAGAAGATCAGAAAGAAAATATTTGCTAGAATTCAGGAACAAAGGGAGAAAGGTGCAAAGTTTCATGGGAAAATATGCCCAAGCATATTTAAGAAGTTGAAGAGCAGCATAGCAAGGACACAGTTCATGGAGGTGCTCTGGAATGGCAAAGATGGTTTTGAAGTGAAATTATTAACTGGAAGAAAAAGGCAATACACAGTCAGCCTTGACAATATGACTTGCTCATGTGGTTACTTTCAGTTAGCTGGTCTCCCATGCTCTCATGCAATCACTGCTATCTACAAGTGTGGAAAGAAAGTGGAAGATTATATTGCTCCTTGTTACTTTGTTGATACCTTCAACAAAATATATGAGCACTGTTTACAGCCAGTAGAAGGTGAAGAAATGTGGCCAATTTCTGAGAAGCCTAGGCCTGAAGCTCCAGATTATGTGACTGTAAGAATGCCAGGCAGGCCAAAGAAGAATGACAGGAGGAGGGAAGAGACTGAGAAACCTAAGCCTACCAACAAAATGAGTAAGCATGGCACTATAATTACTTGCTCACTCTGCAATACTCCTGGCCATAACAAGGGAGGTTGCAAGAAAAACCCAGACAGAGGCAAGAAGAAGAATGCACATCTTGTGAAGACCAGCAAAAAAATCAAGGCATCAGAGGTAATTCAACCTGGTTACACTTGATTCCATGGAAATTTAACATGAATTCTAGGGATATTAGATGGTTCCATGCAATTTAACAAGATTTCTAGGATTTAACATAACATGATTTGTTGACTTGTAGCAACCTGGAGCAAGTGCACCTCCTGCCCCCCAAGCTACATCATCTTCAACAGCAAGAGGAAGTGCAGCTGCTGCCCAAGCAAGATCAAGTGCACCTCCTGCCCCCCAAGCTACATCAGCTGCAACAACAAGAGGAAGTGCAACAACTACTGGCCCAGCAAGAGCATCTACATTTAAGCCTCCAAGAAAGACATCTACAAGTGCACAAGCTGGGCCATCTACTGGGACACATGGTGCTGCCACAAAGAAGAGAAAGAGAGCCCCTGCATCATCAATTCCTAGCTTTCAATACTTTACTGCTAGTGGCAATGTGTAATCTTGCCTGGTTTCTAGTGTTGCAAACATGCTATTCAAATGGAGTCTTTTGTTATAATCTAGTGTAATGTTGCAAACCTGCAAGTGCACCAGCTTTTGTAATCTATTGCAAACATGGATTTGATGTTGCAGATGGATCTACTTATAAAGCCAGAGATATTTGCTATAAATTTTGATGTTGCAAATGGTATCTATTTGATGTAGGAATTCCTTTTGATGTATGCAGTGGTATCTATTTACAATGCCAGCAAAAATTCAAATCAAAATGATAGAAATAATGGTACTGCATTCTTCTCCTTGACATGTACTCCAAACATTGCATACATTCCCACTGCCAATATTGATGTCAAAATGACAGAAATTATAAAGCTTGATTTTCATTGATTGCCAGATCACAAATTCATACATAACAACCCACTGCCAGATCACAAATTCCATTACAAACCATTGCATACATTTTCAGTGCACTTGCATTTGTTACTAGCACTCAAAATGACACCAGTACATAGTAACTTCACTTGCCAAACTGACATTCAGTACACTAGCATTTTCCCTACAACTACACGTACCACAAATACAATGAAAACCATCACCACATTCATATATTTCCCCTTCATTGCTTCCAGTTCTGCATTCTTCTCCTTTAACTGAACCTGCAGAGACATAACCATACTCTCTAATGATGCTTCATGTCCAGACATAGGGACATTTGGACACTGATCTTCAGTCCGAGCCACGGATCCTTCGCCCTTCAGCCTGCGCACCTCGTCTCTGAAATCTCCAATCAAGTCACTAAAAAACTTGGGCAAAGGATCATCATGCCATTCCACATAGCCACATCCACCATGCTATTCAACAGAAATGTGGCAAGAACAAGAAATCAATTTCAGACTAAGACCAAGAAATGAGCACAAGAAAAAGGATATGAGCACTAAAATTGGGGCTCACCATTGCATCTACGCAGGCGTAGTACCTCCTACCGGGGTTTTGACGGCTCCACGAGATCCATCTCGGCGCCTTCCGCCGCGGCTCGCAGTGGCACAACTTCGGCGGCTCGTACGCCATTGGGTTCTCCCTGTAAGCAACCGGAGACCTCGAATCCGGTCCCTCCTTCCACCGGCGCGACGGAAGCCAGGAGCGGAAGAAGCCCCCGAAGTCCACGACATCGCGCCGCCGCCGCTAACTCGCCGTGCTCTACGCCCTGCCGCCGCTAACCCTAGCTTCGCCCTACCCAAATTCCCCAATCCCTCAAACGCACACGAGCGCACCGGTTAAGTAAACCACTCGCTGGCCCACAAGTCAGGTCAATCCCCGTTGACTACTGCCACGTCATCGTTTTTTCCACTAAAACGCTGTCAGGGTTCGTTTTAGACCGGGATCAGTGAGTTCAGAGTGCCAATTTCGGGGATTATGAGTTGGGGGTTCGATTTAGCTAACATCTACCAGTTCAGGGTTTATTTTGGACTTTTTCCATACGGAATCTATCTCCGCTCCTCCCGTCCGAGTCACGCGAGCCGCGCAAAAACTCACGAGAGAACAAGTCTGAATCCTCCTCTTCCTTCCTTCCTTGGCAGCACGAGCAATTAATTTTGTCTGCTTTGCGCGACTGCCGTTTTGTGGTCGTTTTTCCAGCTCGCCATCCCATCACTGCTTACGCACTTGCTTGTCCACATGCTACACGACCCTGGAGTTTCATGAGGTACACCATGACGACCTGCGCAGCGCCAGCCCTCCCCTCCCGGTTAGTTTTCCAAGTTACCGCTTCTCGTCTCCTCTCCTGGCTGCACTTTTATACTAACTACAGTATAGTATGATGACGAGTCCAAGATTAGTTGATGATGATGATGCAACTTCCTACTCCTTCCTGGTCCTAGAGAGAAACATAGGAGTAGGATGCATGCAAGTAAAAGATTGTTAGAAACAACGGGCAACCAAACGACGACAGATTGTTGGGTGACAGGTGATTTATTAGTATCCGCAACCAAACACTGAAACGGTTGGACTGGAACGGAATCAGGAGCTGTACTGTGCACATGACATGAATACCCTATTGACATAGGTTAGCCATGCCACCTGTATGCAGTAACATCTTTTTTTTTTGCGGGGTGTATGCAGTAACATCTTACATCCACCTAAATCTTCTCAACAACCAACCATGACTTAAATCAAAGCGTCCGTGTACGAACGAAATGTTGACGCCTAACTTGTTAACTGAAAAGGGGGGACAATGAAATTCCAGGCCACAGGTGAAGATTTCCGTAAGAAGCATCTGATTCTCATTAACTCAGAAATGGAAACGACAAACTGTACAGACGCTGCAATGCCGCGCACGCTCTTCTTCCGTATTCACATGCTCATCACCAGACGAAAGAAATTACTTACGAAAAATCAGTAACGCTAGCTGTCCGTTTCTTTTTTCTCATAATATTTCTTGAGAAAAAATTTAGCACACCATTAAAGAAACCCAAAATCCTAGAGTAAATGCGCCGCGGTGTAAAATTCGATCAACGGCCAGGATTAAACCGCGGCACCGTCTTCTGACGAAAGGAAACTAAGGAAGGATCTGATCAGAGCCAGAGGGCACCGGCCTTCTTGAGGATGGGCACGAGCTCGCCGGAGATGTGGACGGCCATGAGACGATCGAGGCCGCCGAGGAGCTTCCCACCGACGAACACCGCCGGGAGCGCGGCCTCTCCGCCGTCCGGCACGACCCCGGCGAGCGCGGCCTCGTCGGCGACCTCGTGCACGGCGGGGTTGACCCCGAGCCCCTGCAGCAGCCGCTTCACCACGTGGGTCAGGCAGCAGGCCCGCCTCCCCACCACCACGACCGAGCTCTCCGACACCGCCCTCTCAACCCCCGCCGCGTCCTCCCGGGACGCCGCCGCCTCCGTGGTCTCCGTCTTGACGACGGCGACGGCCGCCTCCGCCGCCGGCGACGGGCGGGCCCAGGGCCGGGTGCTGCTGTAGGGGATGGCTTGGTACATTGCGCACCGCTACGTGGCGCGTTGGCTTGGATTCTTTGATGCTCCCGGGCGGCCTTCTTTTCCCTCTCTTGCGCGGGTGTGTGGTTCGTGTGATGGTTGGGGCGTTGGTGACTTGGTGTAATGGCTTTGGGGAGGTGAAGGGGCCCGATATATACAGGGAGGAGGGAGGTGAGGTGGGAAGGTGACGACAGCACGGTGGTAGTACGTGGGACCCGCAAGACGCGGGGGAGCTTTCCGCGAGGACTGCACACGAGTTGTCGCGGGGAGTGACGTGGAGGGGCGTCAGCCGCAGTCGGGGCCGCCGGATCCGTGACGACAGCTGCTGCGACGCGGACGGCGGCGTTGCAGTTGGAAGTCAGATAGATCATGGGGGTGGGCTGCGGAACAGCGAACGATGTAGTGCGGGCTGGAAGGGTCTCACCGGAGCGTGGAATTGGGGATGTTTGGCCGGTGGATGTTGTTTTCCTTGGCTCTCACAAACAAGATTCTAAGGAAAACGCTTTGTTGAGCATAATCAGGCCCTTTTTGGAGGAGAAAATATCTGGTCTCGTGTCCTGAATTCAGAGTCTTCGTGTTCGCCTCCGAATTCAGATTCTTCGTGTTACTCCCTCAGTAAAGAAATATAAAAGCATTTAAGGCATCTCCAATGGCTATCGGCAAATTTCCTCCCACATCCGTCCACGGACACGGATGCAGGAGACCGTCATCCAACGCTGCCCGCATACATTTGGACAACAGTTCAAACTAACCGGACGAAATTCATTCAAACCGAGTCGATTTCATTCAAGTTCGAATAGAATTTACATAAACGGACGATATTTCGACCGTTTTACTAAAAATTATAAAAAAAAACTAAACCCTATATCGGACGACCACCTCATAAGCGTGTCCGCCCTGTCCTGCCGCACCGCTGTCGTCGTCGTCATCATCCCTCCAACGGCGCCAGGATGCCACAGGGCCGCGACAACCTTGTACGGCGGCTGCCTGACGCTCGCGGAGGAGCCGCTCCGCCTCCTATTGCGCGCTGCGAAGGGCCGCCTTGGCCACTGCCGAAGGCACCGGCGGCTCCTGGCGGCGGCTTTGCCCTGCCAGCGTTGGCGGAGCAGTCGCTAAGCGACCAGTCCTCGCCGATCTTGGCGAGCTCGCCGTCAAGGCGGCGGCGCCTGGCGGCCATCTCCGCGGTGGTGACGGAGCGGTCGAGCGCCCATGCCACGGCGAGGTCCGGGTCGTTGCGGACCCATTTCGGCGCCACCTCCGTCTTGGCAAACGCGGAGCGGCGACCAACATTGCACTGGTCGTACCTCGCCTGCTGCCGCGTCGCGGGCTCCGCCTCGGATACCACGGCCCGAGAGCCGGAGGCACCGCCGTAAGCGCCGCCTCCGAGGTAGTTGAGGATGCGGCCACGCGCCTTCGCGATTGAGGGCGGCAGCTCCTCCTTTATCGGGCGACAGTGGCGTCGTGGTGGCGAGGAGGGTCCGTCGATCCGCGCGTAGCGACTGTGCAGCGGGGACGACGCGTCCTTCACCCGGCGGAGGCGCTGGGGCGACGCCGACTCCTGCATCACACGGCCGCCGATGTGGAGGCCGCGGTTGCGCGGCGGGGACGCCAGCTCGTCCTTCACCTGCCGGAGTGGGGATGCTGGCTCCCGCTTAACGCGGACCCGCAGCGGGGATGGTGGCTCCTCCTTCACGCGCGTCGGCGATGGTAGCGTCGGGTCCATCTGATGGAACGAACGCTCCGTCGTGATCTCCATCTGACGGACGAATTCTTCGTCCGCTAGAGCCACCTCCGAGAGGAGACGGTGCCGCTGCTGCGGCTGGTCCTCCTCATCGCCGGAGGAGCCCGCCGCCGTGGACGCAGATGGTCCCGGAGAGCGAGGGCGGCGGCGCCTCGATCCGCCTGACGAGGAACTTCCACCAGCGCCGCCTGCCGGCGCGGTGAACTAGGACTTCGGCATCACCGATGGGCTCTCGACGAGGGGGAGGAGGACAGTGCGGTGCTAGGAAGGGGGAGTGCGGATCTGTTCGTCGCCGGCGCAGGGCTTAAATAGCCGGCCAGGCCAGACGGAGGGGCGGTCAGCCCGCTTCGATGCGGCACAGCGGCCGGAGTTTGTTTCTCGGGACACGGTGTCGCATTGAAGCGGCGACGCCCGAGAGGTCGTGTCCGGTCGCTGCATGCTCTGGGCCGGCATGAATGCGGCGTGGCAAGAGGCACGGCACAAGGGATGGAAAGCGCGGGAGGGACGAGTGGGGGGGTTGGGTGGGCCAGGGCGGTCAGACGCGGGCTTGGGAGCGGTCCGGATGCCCGCAAAGCCCCCCCTCCCCACGTTTGTCTGCGAGAGAAATTGCGTTCGGACCTCCCTGCGGACCGAAACAGGCCCACGTTGGATGGCACAACACGTCCGGACAGCTCGGTCCGGACGTATGCGGGCGGTTTGAGGGACGGCGTTGGAGATGTCCTTAGATCACTAAAGTAGTGATCTAAACGCTCTTATGTTTCTTTATAGAGGGAGTACTTGACTTGTATTTTTCCCCAGCGACTCTCTCTGACTTAATCAAGTTACTACATTAGAGTTGAGAGGCACACTAGTGGTGGGAGCACAAATCACTGGTGCGGATGTTTTTTTGTGCATCGAATTGGGACTTTATTCAACGAAATATTATCCGGTTACAATCTGCTCGTAGGCTGCTAATGAGAAAATCTGGGCTTTGATCAAGTCAACTATCCGTACCCTCAAGCGTACAAGCACGCTGAGCACATTGATGGGCCGGGAAATCCAGGTCCCTACCAACACGACGAACCGAAAATGAAGAAAAACTAGGCACAGCATTCTCCAATTCTTGTAAGATAGGCATCGCAATCAAACTTGAATTTTTGCATGAGTTCCATAGGTTGAAAAAATCCAGGCAGTCAACCTCCAGGGTCACATGTGAATACCCGTGCAAATGGGCGAGGATCATCCCTTCCATCACATGTGAATTTGCATGATTTGAATGAAACTAACCCAGACTGACGTTGTTTTCAGTAGAATTATCATGGTGTTGTTTTTGTGCAGAAATAAAAGTTTTCGGATTGAGCTGAAAATTTATGAAGAATATTTCCAGAATATATAAAAAATATTGGCGAAGAGAACTACTGGAGGGGGGGCACCCAGGAGCCACAAGCTCAAGTGGCGCGTCCACACCCCCAGGGCGCGCCCTGTGAGCTTGTGGGCCCCACAGGCCTCTGTTTGCCCTAATTCCAACTCTATAAGTACCGTCTCACGGAGAAAAAAATCAGGGAGAAAGTTTCATCATGTTTTATGATAAGGAGCCGCCGCCACCTCCTGTTCTTCATTAGGAGGGCTAATCTGGAGTCCGTTCGGGGCTCTGGAGAGGGGGATTCGTCGCTGTCGTCATCATCAACCCTTCTCCATCAACAATTTCATGATGCTCATCACCGGGTGTGAGTAATTCCTCCGTAGTCTTGCTGGACGGTGATGGAGTTGGATGAGATTCGCCATGTAATCGAGTCAATTTGTTAGGGCTTGATCCCTAGTATCCACTATGTTCTAAGATTGATGTTGCTATGACTTTGCTATGCTTATTGCTTGTCACTAGGGCCCGAGTGCCATGATTTCATATCTGAACCCTCTATGTTTTCATGAATATATTTGAGTTCTTGATCATATCTGCTAGTTATATGCACTTGTTATTGTTCTGATTCGTAGACCCCAAAGTGACAATAGTTGGGATACTCTCTGGGGATGACTGTAATTCGAGGAGTTCATGTATTCACCATGTGTTAATGCTTTGTTCCGGTTCTCTATTAAAAGAAGGCCTTAATATCCCTTAGTTTTCTTATGGACCCCGCTGCCACGGGAGGGTAGGACAAAAGATGTCATGCAAGTTCTTATTATAAGCATGTATGACTATATACGGAATACATGCCTACATTACATTGATGAATTGGAGCTATTGTGTATCGCTCTAGGTTGTGCCTGTTATATGATGAATGTCATCCAACACAAATATCCATCGCTGATCCAATGCCTACACTTTTCGCATATTGATCTTTGCTAAGTTACTACTGCTGATGTTGTTACAATCACTACAAACTGCTTCTGTTACTGTTCCTGTTACTATCGTTACCGTTACTGAAATTATCAAAACTATCAAACTACTGTGCTACTAAACACTTTGCTGCAGAGATATTATATCCCAGGTGTGGTTGAATTGACAACTCAACTGCTAAGGCTCATAAATATTCTTTGGCTCCCCTTCTGTCGAATCAACAAATTTGGGTGAAATACTACCCTCGAAGACTATCGCGATCCCCTATACTTGTGGGTTATCAAGACCTTTTTCTGGCGTCGTTGCCGGGGAGCATAGCTCTATTTATTGAGTTCACTTGGGATTTTACACTATAAAGAATCTGAAAGACGCTAAGACTAAGATCGTACCCTCTAAGACAAGGGGGGGGGGGGTAAGGAACTGTCATTTAGCTCCGCACTTGATTCACCTTCTATTTTAATTAGGCTTGCGACACCACCACATGTTATTCATTCTGATATGTCGCAAGTAATTAATGATACTACTTGTGCTATAAATGAAACTTGTGATGATGCTAGTACTCTGCTTGATGATACTGTGCCACTAGGTGAATTTCTTGATGAACAAATTGCTAAAGCTAAAGAAATAGAGAATGTTGAAACTTCTGAAAATTATGATTCACCTATTATGCCTAGCTCTCCTACTAGATTTGAAATGCCTAAGATACCTGATGGTTATGTTATGGATGGGGAGATAGCTAGAGAATTTCTTGCTTGTAATGATAGAGATGATGTTAAGAAATTACTGAGTAAGCTGAAAGAAAAAGCTATGATAGAGAGAATGAAATATGATCCTAAGTTTGCTACTTCTCTTATCTTTGTTACTGATAAGGATTATGAATTCTCTGTCAACCCTGAGTTAATTACTTTGGTAGAATCTGATCATTTTCATGGTTATGAAACTGAAACTGTTGTGGCACACCTTACCAAATTGAATGATATAGCCACCCTATTTGCTCATGAGGAGAAAATTTGCTACTACTATATTCTTAAGTTGTTTCCTTTCTCATTAAAGGGTGATGCTAAGAAATGGTTTAATTCTCTTGCTCCTGGTTGTGTGCGTAGTCCCCAGGATATGATATATTACTTCACTGAAAAATATTTTCCTGCTCATAAGAAACAAGCTGCCTTGCAGGAAATATTTAACTTTGTGCAATTTGAAGAAGAGAATCTCCCTCAAGCTCGAGGGAGGCTTCTCCAATTACTTAATGCTTTGCCTGATCATCCTCTTAAGAAAAATGAAATACTTGATATCTTTTATAATGGACTAACCGATGCTTCTAGGGATTACCTAGATAGTTGTGCTGGTTGTGTTTTCAGGGAACGAACTGTTGGATAGGCTATAGAACTATTGAATAATATGTTAAAGAATGCCGATGATTGGACACTTCCTGAACCACCACCTAAACCAACTCCGAAGAAGAGAGGTATTCTATTCCTCAGTCCAGAAGATATGCAAGAAGCCAAGAAATCTGTGAAAGAAAAGGGTATTAAATCTGAAGATGTTAAGAATTTACCACCTATTGAAGAAATACATGGACTCGATATCCTGACACAGGTAGTGAAGGTAAATTCTCTTTATAGATTCGATGAAGGTGATATTCCTTACAATAAATCTTCTAGTCAATGCCTGGATGAATTTGATAACTACATTGTTAAGCAAGAGAATTTTAATATGTATGTTAGCAATCAATTGAAACGAAATGCTATTATGATTGATCACTTGAGTGACTTGATGTTTAGAATTGCTAATGATGTTAAAGGTTTAAGTAAACATTCATCCATGGTTCATACTCAGTTAGAACAAGTCTCTAAGTCACAAAATGATTTGCTTAATAAAAATGAATAATAGAATGAATGATCATGCTGTTAGAGTTGTTACTAGAGGAGGTAGAATGACTCAGGACCCTCTATACCCTGAAGGTCATCCTAAAAGAATAGAGCAAGATTCTCAAAGAATTAATGTTGATGCACCTAGTTCATCTAAGAAGAAAAAGAAAAAGAAAAATGATAAAACTTTGCATGCTTCTACTGAACCTGTGATAGAAAAACCTTCTGAGAATCATAATGATGTTTCTATTTCTGATGCTGAGACATAATCTGGTAATGAACATCCACCTAATGATAATGATAATGATGATGTTGTTGGAGATATGCCCTGGAGGGAATCATGTATGATGATATTTCCTATGTGTTTATGAATAAAGATAGTCCTTGGACATTATCAATGATGTGTATCAGCAAGTACGTGACTTGTTTGTGGGGCTATGCATTGTATGATGACTGTCCTAAAAGGTCTCTAGTCGAAAGGGCTGTGTGGACGCGCAGCCGACTAGACTAGAATATGACACGGTGGATGGCTTGGTCTCACTGGCCATGGAGCATTGGATGCTAACCGGATAATATGGACTCGGAAGGATCTGGCCGGATTCGACATAGTCGGATCCTAGTCGGGATAAGGTCCGAGTCGGACAGACCCAACTATGAGACGCAGCGATATGTCATCTTTGAGTCTCTAGTACAACATACGTTCTATGTCCTAAGACCTAAGCTGGCGCATGTACTCGGGATGGTGACAGACCTGCTTTGAGCTGACCAAACGCTACTCCGTAACTGGGTAGTTACAAAGGTAGGTTTCGGGCTTGTCCAGACCCATGCTGCAAGACATGGTCGAGCAAGATGGGATTTGCCCCTCCTATCAGGAGAGATATACTCTGGGCCCCTCGTGTGATCCGACCAATATAAGCATGGCCATGCGACAAGGATTATGAGATAATCCGTTTTGTGGTCGGCATCACTGGAACGAGAAAGAGGTCAGGCTAGCACAAGGATGACAGACTCGCCTTGAGCCTGACAACATATATCGTGTGGCAAAGCTAACAGAAGTGTGATGTACAGGTTCGCCTAACCAGTTGCATTGTCTACTTGGTAGTCGGCACGCCTTGCTAGAGGCCGCTACCAACCGAGCAGGTCAGAGGTAATCCGAGCTGCGACCAAGCCGACTTGAACCTAAGGGCTTTAATGCCATTGGTGGATCGTATTGAAAGAAGACTTACGGCAATGGCCATCTGGCTTTCTTATGGTGAACGGTTGCAACTTATTAACTCTGCACTGTCCTCGATCCTCTCTTTTGCGACGTGTGTCCTCAAAATTCCCATCAAACTCATCGATGCATTTGATCGTGCTCGGAGGCACTGTTTATGGAGGAAAGTGGCGGATCGCGACGTCAAAACTCACTCTCTGGCTGCTTGGGAACTTGTTTGTCGCCCTAAACAAAAAGGTGGCCTTGGTGTAATTGATCTAAAGGTGCAAAACAAGGCTCTACTGCTCAAATTCCTACACAAATTCATCCACAAAGCTGATGTGCCCTTGGTTATGCTGGTCTGGAATGCATACTACGGCACAACACCTCCCCATGCAAGTCAAAGCCGTGGCTCCTTTTGGTGGAGGGATGTTTTCAATCTCATGGATATTTACAGAGGAACCACCACATGCATTCTGGCTGGAGGGGACACGATTCTTATGTGGAAAGACCTTTGGCATGAGAATGAACTTATCATGAACACACACCAATATATGTTCTCCTTTGCAACCAATGAAGACATTTCCCTGGCGGATTTCTATTTCGACCCACAACCAGAAAATCACTTTGCACTTCCTTTATCGTTGGAAGCAAGGGCAGAGCTGGACTCTTTGATGGTGTCAATTAATAATCTTCAACTTGATCGCATGGCAACTGATGAGTGGATTCTCAGCTGGGGTGACACGGTTTATCGCCCCAAAAAGTTTTACAAATTTGTTTTCCAAAACTGTCAAGCTCCACGGTATATCACCACTATATGGAAGACCAAATGCATTCTTAGACACAAAGTCTTTGCTTGGCTCATGTTTATGAACATGATCAACACTAGGGACATGCTTCTAAGGAGACATTTTCTAATTGGTGATGATCATACGTGCATGCTTTGCAACTCCCAGGCCCTAGAAACATACAAACATCTATTCTTTCAATGCAGTTTCAGCACTAGATGCTGGGCCAGTTTGGGAATCTATTGGGATTATAGCATGCCCACACAAGAGATGATTGATCACACTTCAGCCAATTGGCACCGACCACTATTCAGGGAATTTATTGATTCTGGCCGCGTGGAACATTTGGAAGCAAAGAAACAGATGCTGGTTTGAAGGTGTACCTGCTTCAAGGCAGGATTGGTTACGTGCACTCAAGGTTGACCTTGAGATCCTGTGCTATAGAGTGAAACTAGATTTATCTGAGTTCATCAAAACTTTTTCTAGCTCACTTGTTGTATAAATCTAGAACTCCTCTTGTTGAGCATATTCAGTGTTTTGGGACCTAGTGCCATGTAAACCACCCTGTACATAATTTTATTTTAATGAAGCAACAGTAGGAGCCTCTCCTGTTGTTTTAATTGTTCAAAAAAAATAAGGGGTCACGCGCTTAAGGGAAGGAACCTATGAGGTCGGATCCGAGGACACTGGTCGGATGTGATTCGAGCTGGACTTGGATCGTGACCGAGTTGACTTTGGGCTTTAGGATCCGTGCGAGGCCCAAGAGTTGAGCCCGCGATGGATGCCTATATATAGTGGAGGTGCGGCACACTCTTTCGGTTGATCACTTCAGCGCCGTCAGTAGAGCTTTGCATGTGTTGCAACTAGCCACCTCCACTCGCCGCCGGTTGTGTGATCGAACCTAGCAGTCCGCCGCACGACGTTCCTCCTGCACGCGCGGATACCGTTAGAGGCGGTGCACTTGTGCCGCTCCGGCGAACCTGTTCGTTGGATCCGATCGGCTACATGGGAGATCGACGAGGAGGAGACGGACTCCGGAGATGCGCTGCCCCAACTCTACTTCCGCTGCACGGCACCGCCCGTCTAGTGGTAATGATCTGTGATCCACCTCCCTTAGCATGTTCCTAGATGTTCTGCGGGTAGGAATTTTTAATTTGCAGTCGATGCACCCTACTGTAGAACCCAACAGATGTGCATGATGATGCTCAACCAGACAATGATAAAGAACCTGATAATAATGTAGAAATAGAACCTGTTGTTGATCTTGATAACCCACTTCCTAAGAATAAAAGATATGATAAAAGAGATTTCATTGCTAGAAAACATGGTAAAGAAAGAGAACCATGGGTTCAAAAACCCATGCCTTTTCCTAGTAAACCTCCGAAAAATAAGGATGAGGAGGATTTTGAACGCTTTGTTGAAATGCTTAGGCCCATCTTTTTGCAAACATGTTTGACGGATATTTTGAAAATGGCTCCATGTGCTAAATACATGAAAGATATTGTCGCTAATAAAAGGAAGATACCTGAAGCTGAAATTTCCACCATGCTTGCAAATTATTCTTTTAAGGGTGGAGTACCTAAGAAGTTCGGAGATCCAGGAATACCTACTATACCATGCTCCATTAAAAGAAATTATGTCAAAACTGCTTTATGTGATTTAGGATCCGGTGTTAGTGTTATGCCTTTCTCTTTATATAGAAGACTTGATTTGAATAAGTTGACACCTACTGAAATATCTTTGCAAAGGGCTGATAAATCAACTGCTATACCTATTGGAATTTGTGAGGACGTTCCCGTTGTTGTTGCAAATGTTACTATCTTGGCAGACTTTGTTATTCTTGATATGCCCGAGGACGACAGTATGTCGATTATCATTGGTAGACCCTTTTTGAATACTGCAGGGGCTGTTATTGATTGCAACAAAAGCAAGGTCACTTTTCATGTCAATGGTAATGAACATACGGTATTCTTTCCGAAGAAACAAAGTTCAGTGAATAGTATCAACTCCATTGAAAAAAATTGCGACAATCACTATTGGAGGTTTTGAATTTCCTCTTCCGACCGTCAAAAAGAGATATGAAATTCTTATTGTTGGGGAAATGCATATCCCCGTTGAGGTAACCTAGTGTTATACGACAATTCTTCGGTTTCATGTCACTCGGAAATAGTTTGTTAATAAGATTTGATCAACCTTATTAATGGATTCTTTTTGAGGGACATGTGGTAGATGAATTTAGTAAGCACAACCTACTGTACCTTATATTTACTCTTTGTTATTTAGAGTTCAATAAAGTAGAATGCCATGATCATCCTGTTTTTTGAATTATCCGTGCAATAAAAATTGTCCCGAAAATAAAAGTTCTCATAATGTCCTGAAAATTTAGTATGATTTTTTCTGTAATATTTAAGAATTTTTGGCACTGAACACATCCCCGGGGGGGTGCACCTATGAGCCACAAGCTCACAAAGCGCGCCCACCCCCTGGGCGCGCCTAGTGAGCTTGTGGGTCCCACAGGGGCCCCCTCACTTATTTCACTAGCCCACAGCCTTCTTCTTCCTACAGAAAAAATCACCCTTGCTCTCAAGCCCGTGTTCTTGCTCATTTTCGTGTGATTTTCGATCTCCTTACTCGGAACTCCGTTTTCCAAAACTGTTTTGAGGAATTACTCCTTGGTATGTGACCCCTCCGATGGTCCAATTAGTTTTTGTTCTAGTGCTTTATATTTTGCAAATTTGTGCTACTCTGGTGACCATGTATATGAGCTTGCATGTTGAATTTGTATGGTCCAAAGTAGTTTTGATGCATGATATAGCCTCTAGACACTTGTGGGAGTAGTTGCTATCAATTTTGTTGAGTTTTATTCACTTTTATTTCGGGGACTAAAAATTTCAGAAATTTTTCAGAGAAAAGAAAATATTTAGGAAGATGTTCCATGGGGGTTCATCGAGCAAGAGCTCACCAAGGCTCGCAATACGTGAGCCGGACCTCGAACCACCGCGGGATGCCCTCGTGAGAGCATGCGAATGGCCATCCGATGCCTTCATGATACGTGCCGGCTTCAAGAGGAATTTGATATGTACGTACACAACACCGAGCTCACGGACTTCTTGTCAGATAAGTGTCCGCAGTACCATGATCTCACTAATTTCTTTGTGCGGAAATTCAAGTATGTATCTCACCGCTCCTCTCATGATGTTATGTTTGACTTATATGAAAATTCTTTTCGCATGACCGTTCAATAATTTAGTGATGCTTATAGAATTCCCTCTTGGGGAACTTGCCTTGAGCCTCGTAAATCTGATTGCAATGATTTTCTCATGAGTATTAATCGAGGTGAAACTAGAGGCATAACGCAAGCTAGAATTGGGAGTATTCACTTTCCTGCTATTCATTATTTTTCTCTTTTCATAGGCAGATGCATAAATGGTAAACATGACCTTAGTACCATGTGCGCTTCTGATTTAAGCATTCTTAAAAGTGCGGTAATGAGGGATAGCAAATTTAGTATGGGGGCTAGCATTGCACGTCGTTTACATCATAATGCTCTTGATGGTGATCTGTTTGGTGGAATCTATGCCACTCGTTTAGCTACTTATCCTGGCATACCCATAAAAGGAAATGATACCATGTTTCCACCTAGCTACCTTGATTATGAGGCCATGGAGCGTCATCAGTTTCTCAAAAGGAACACCTCACCATTTCGATATAGACTAATCTTTAATAAGAGTCGTGTTATCCCAATTACTTTGCCTGCTCCTGCCTTCTTCAACTTTCAGGAAAAACAGAGATATTTTATACTGGAGGAGGAGGCTGAGGCGTACGAGATGGCAGAGGAGACTGCCCGCAGGAATGAGGCAGCCTGCTAGGCGTTGGCGGCTGCAATGGAGTATAACCCAAACTACCTCCACGAGTTCTATCCGGGCCAGCAGTGGCCATAGACCAAGTTAGGCCAAAAGCCTAAGCTTGGGGGAGTACGTATTTCTCACCGACATTACATTCATGTATTACACATTCAGTCCAGTTGTCGGTGTTCATCCTTTTTCATTGTATATCCATGCTAGTTTTATTTTCACTTTCTTCTTGTGTGTTTGAAAAACTTCGAAAACCCAAAAATATTTCTCGTTTCTTTTCGGTTTTTCTTTTTTCTTTAGTTAGTTTGTAGTATGAAAAGAAAACCCAAAAAGATTTCCCATTTCTTCTTTTGTTTGTTGAGAGTTCTCCCGTGTAAATAGTTTTTCTCACTTTTCGTTTTTCCTTCGTTAGGTTGCTTTCTTCAAAAAAACTAAAAACTCCAAAAATATTTCAGTGTGTTTCTCTAAATTTCTTTTCTTTTAGTTGAGTCGTCGTATGGAGAAGATTATGCTAGAATTGTTAAAGTGGCTCATTTATGCTTTACAGTTGATTTACCGAAGAGCCACCGTTACCTTGCCTTCTCCTTTGAATAAAATGTTTGCAGATTCCAGCTTAGTCCAACGCACACTTGCACTATTATTATTTTCACATCATTCGGTTGTGCAAGTAAAAGGCAATAATGATGATGATTTGATGAAGTGATTGCGGTAAAGGAAAGCTCGTATGAACTCTTGTTGTTCTTGTTTTTGTAAATATGTTTAACTCAGTCGATCTTGATTCATTATATTATGACTAAACATATTTGTGATGACAATTAGAGATTATAGTTGCTCATGCCATGCTTAAATTTCTAGGAGTGGATAATGATTTATCTTGTGTGTCAACATGCATTAAAATGGTTGTGATGAAGTATGATAGTATGGTATCCTCCTCTGAATAATTCAAGTGGCTTGACTTGGCACATGTTCACACATGTAGTTGAATCAAAACCAACGTAGCCTTCATGATATTTATGTTCAGGGTGTTTATATCCTACTCATGCTCGTGTCCAATGTTAATTATTCGCAATGCATGATTATGACGGTTGTCGCTCCTTAAGTTGGTCGCTTCTCAATCTATTTACTAGCCTTCGCCTGTACTAAGCGGGAATACTACTTGTGCATCCAAAATCCTTAAACTCAAAGTTGTTCCAGATGAGTCCACCATATCTACCTATATGTGGTATTACTCTGCCGTTCCAAGTAAATTTGCATGTGCCACCTCTAATCCTTCAAATAAACATCTGTTTTGTGTGCCCGTACCGCTCATGGAGCCACGGGGCGGTCGATTGTTGGGTTCTATGGTAGGGTGCGTCGACTGCAAATTAAAAAAAATCCTACCCGTAGAATATCCAGGAACATGCTAAGGGAGGTGGATCACGGATCGTTACCACTAGACGCGCAGTGTCGTGCAGCGGAAGAAGAGTTGTGGCAGCGCGTCTTCGGAATCGTCTCCTCCTCGTTGATCTCCCACGTAGCCGGTCGGATCCCACGAACAGGTTCGGCATAGTGGCGCAAGTGCACCGCCTCTAACGGTATCCGCGCGTGCGGGAGGAACGTCGTGCGGCGGACTGCTAGGTCCGATCACACAACCAGCGGTGAGCGGAGGTGGCTACTTGCAGCACATGCAAAGCCCTAGTGACGGCGCCGAAGTGATCAACCGAATGAGTGTGTTGTACCTCCACTATATATAGGCATCCATCGTGGGCTCAACTCTTGGGCCTCGCACGGATCCTAAAGCCCAAAGTCTACTCGGTCACGATCCAAGTCCAGCTCGGATCACATCCGACCAGTGTCCTCGGATCCGACCTCGTAGGTTCCTTCCCTTAAGCGCGCGACACCTTAGGTTCAAGTCTGCTTGGTTGCAGGTCGGAGGTGATCCGACATGCCTGCTCGGCTGGTAGTGGCCTCTAGCAAGGCGTGCCGACCACCAAGTAGACAATGAAGCCGGTTGGCGAACCTGTACAACATGTCACACTTATGTTCCCTTTGCCACACGATATATGTTGTCGGGTTCAAGGCGAGTATGTCATCCTTGTGCTAGCCCGACCTCTTTCTCGTTCCAGTGATGCCGACCACAAACCAGATTATCTCATAATCCTTGTCGGATGGCCATGCTTATCTTGGTCAGATCACACGAGGGGCCCAGAGTATATCTCTCCTGGTCGGAGGGGCGAATCCTGTCTTGCTCGATCATGTCTCGCAGCATGGGTCTAGACAAGCCCGAAACTTACCTTTATAACTACCCAGTTACGGAGTAGCGTTTGGTCGGCCCAAAGCAGGCCTGTCATCATCCCGAGTACATGCGCTAGCTCAGGTCTTAGGACATAGAACGTATGTTGTACTAGAGACTCACAGATGACATATCACTGTGTCTCATAGTTGGGTCTGTCCGACTCGGACCTTATCTGGACTCGGATCCGACTATGTCGAATCCGACCAGATCTTTCCGAGTCCATATTATCCGGTTAGCATCCAATGCTCCATGGCTAGTGAGACCGAGCCATCCACCGTGTCATATGCTAGTCTAGTTAGCTACGCGTCCACACATCCATTTTGACTAGGGACCTTTTAGGACAATCATCATACAATGCATAGTCCCACAAACAAGTCATGTACTTGCTGATACACATCATTAATAATGTCCAAGGACTATCTTTATTCATAAACACATAGGAAATATCATCATACATGATTGCCTCTAGGGCATATCTCCAACATTGATATCTTCCATGCTAAGTGGGTTACTCTCATGATGGTGTTTATTCACTTGTCATTGCACGAGAGGGGCTGGTAATTGGGATGTCCAGTCCTGTAATTTGAAAATAAAGAAAATATAATAAAACAAACTCCCCCGGAAAGTTGATTGTTTGGAGGGCACCCGTGAATTCGGCTAGCCATGGCTTGTGTTTGTATGGTTGAGGGGGAGTAAACTTTACCTTTCCGCTTGGGAACCACCTATAATGTGTTTAGCATGGAAGATATCGAAATCCTTTGTCGTGACGTTGACAGGAAAAGCACACCTCTCAAAATGTATTCATCTCTGTTTTAAGCTTCGAGCTCTGGCACCTCTGCAAATCTCTGCTTCCCTCTGCGAAGGGCTTATCCTTTTACTTTAATGTTATTTAGTTTTATTGTTGAGTCATCACCTTCTCATTAAAAGCACCAACCCTGAGAGCGCTATTGTCATTTTTATGCATTGAGTCTAGTTAATGTTGGATGTGACCATGATTGGATCTCTTCTACCCTGAATTACAATGTTTAGTCGCTGCTTGAACGTCAGAGGTGCTCTGCATTTATGTTTTGCGGTCTCAGAAAGGGATAGCGAGATACCATGTTATCATATTATATCATGATTGTTTTGACAAATTGTTGGCATCCGAGATATCTCATTATTGCTCGCTAGTTGGTTATGTTATTGTCATGAGTAAATGTGAGACCTAAGTGTTATCATTGATATGGTTAGTTCATAATCTTTGCTGAAAATTTGATCACCAGTTAAGCTTATATACAGTAGCAAGAACAAAAGAGTTTGTAAAAGTTTTTCTTTATCACTTTCAGTTTGTCAACTGAATTGCTTGAGGACAAGCATTGAGTTAAGCTTGGGGGAGTTGATACGTCCCAAATGTATCTACTTTTCCAAACACTTTTGCTCTTGTTTTGGACTCTAATTTGCATGATTTGAATGAAACTAACCCGGACTGACGCTGTTTTCAGCAGAATTACCATGGTGTTGTTTTTGTGCAGAAATAAAAGTTCTCGGATTGAGCTAAAAATTTACGGAGGATATTTCCAGAATATATAAAAAAGATTGGCGAAGAGAACTACTGGAGGGGGCCACCCAGGAGCCACAAGCTCAGGGGGCGCGCCCACCCTCCCCCCCCCCCCCGGGCGCGCCCGGTGAGCTTATGGGCCTCACAGGCCTCCGTTTGCCCTAATTTCAACTCTATAAGTACCGTCTCGTGGAGAAAAAAATTAGGAAGAAAGTTTCATCATGTTTTACGATAAGGAGTCACCGCCACCTTCTGTTCTTCATCGGGAGGGCTGATCCGGAGTCCGTTCGGGGCTCCGGAGAGGGGGATTCATCGCTGTCGTCATCATCAACCCTTCTCCATCAACAATTTCATGATGCTCACCACCGGGTGTGAGTAATTCCTCCGTAGGCTTGTTGGACGGTGATGGAGTTGGATGAGATTTATCATGTAATCGAGTCAATTTTTAGGGCTTGATCCCTAGTATCCACTATGTTCTGAGATTGATGTTGCTATGACTTTGCTATGCTTAATGCTTGTCACTAGGGCCCGGGTGCCATGATTTCAGATCTGAACCCTCTATGTTTTCATGAATATATTTGAGTTCTTGATCCTATCTGCTAGTTATATGCACTTGTTATTGTTCTGATCCGTAGACCCCAAAGTGACAATAGTTGGATACTCTCTGGGGATGACTGTAATTCGAAGAGTTCATGTATTCACCATGTGTTAATGCTTTGTTCCGGTTCTCTATTAAAAGGAGGCATTAATATCCCTTAGTTTCCTTATGGACCCCGCTGCCACAGGAGGGTAGGACAAAAGATGTTATGCAAGTTCTTATTATAAGCACGTATGACTATATACGGAATACATGCCTACATTACATTAATGAATTGGAGCTATTGTGTATCGCTCTAGGTTGTGAATGTTATATGATGAATGTCATTCAACACAAATATCCATCGTTGATCCAATGCCTACGCTTTTCGCATATTGATCTTTGCGAAGTTACTACTGTTGCTGCTGTTACAATCACAACAAACTGCTTCTGTTATTGTTCCTGTTACTATTGCTACTGTTACTGAAACTATCAAAACTATCAAACTATTGTGCTACTAAACACTTTGCTGCAGAGATATTATATCTCAGGTGTGGTTGAATTGACAACTCAACTGCTATGGCTCATAAATATTCTTTGGCTCCCCTTGTGTCGAATCAACAAATTTGGGTGAAATACTACTCTCGAAGACTATCGTGATCCCCTATACTTGTGGTTTATCAGCCACCAGAACAAACCTTTGGTATGACATGCAGTTTCCAAAGTGCAGACCACAACTGTTTATTTGTCGTTGAAATTTTTGTAATCGTCCCTTCCTCTAGAGAGCTCAGCTCATTATGAGTCACGAGAGATCGATACGCTGACTTTACTGTTGGGGAACGGAGCATGAATTTCAAAAATTTCCTACGCTCACGCAAGATCTATCCATGGAGATGCATCGCTACGAGAGGGGAGAGTGTGTCTACGTACCCTCGTAGACTGTTTAGCGGAAGCGTCTCACAATGCGGTTGATGTAGTCGAACAATCCTTCGAGCTCCACCGATCGAGTACCGAACGTACGGCACCTCCGAGTTCTACACACGTGCAGCTCGGTGACGTTCCTCGCCTTCTTGATCCAGCAAGACGTCGAGGTAGTAGATGAGTTCCGTCAACACGACGGCATGGCGACGGTGACGGTGAAGTGATTCCGGCAGGGCTTCGCCTAAGCTCTCCGAAAATATGACCGAGGTGGAAAACGGAGATCGGGGCACCGCACACGGCTATGGGACAATTGTGTGTCTCCAAGGGGTGCCCCTCCTCCGTATATAAAGGAGGGAGGGGGGAGGAGGCAGCCAAGGGGCTGCGCCCCCATAGGGAGGCCGAATCCCACTAGGGATTCCTCCCATTGGCCGGCGCCCCCCCCCCCCCAATCCTACTCCAAGTAGGATTCCTACTTGGAAAGGGGGGGAGAGGGAGAAGTAAGGGGGGCCGGCCCCCAACCCTAGCCCAATTCGGTTTGGCCCCCTAGGGGGGGCGCACCAGCCCCTTGTGGGCTGTTGCTCCTCCCCTACATGGCCCATGTGGCCCATGTGGCCCCCCGGGGGGTTCCGGTAACCCCCCGGTACACCAATAAAATATCCGGAACCTTCCGGAACCTTTCCGGTGTCCGAATACCACCTTCCAATATATGAATCTTTATCTCTCGGACATTCCAAGACTCCTCGTCATGTCCATGATCTCATCCGGGACTCCGAACAACATTCGGTCACCAATCACATAACTCATATAATACTATATCGTCATCGAACCTTAAGTGTGCGGACCCTACGGGTTCGGGAATGATGTAGACATGACCGAGACGACTCTCTGGTCAATAACCAACAGCGGAACCTGGATGCTCATATTAGTTCCTACATATTCCACGAAGATCTTTATCGGTGAACCTCATATGTCAACATACGTTGTTCCCTTTGTCCGGCGGTATGTTACTTGCCCGAGATTCGATCGTCGGTATCTAATACCTAGTTCAATCTCGTTACCGGCAAGTCTCTTTACTCGTTCTGTAATACATCATCTTGGAACTAACTCTTTAGTCACGGTGCTTGCAAGGCTTCTGTGATGCTGTATTACCGAGAGGGCCCAGAGATACCTCTCCGATAGTCGGAGTGACAAATCCCAATCTCGATCCATGCCAACTCAACAAACACTTTCAGAGATACCTGTAGTGCACCTTTATAATCACCCAGTAACGTTGTGATGTTTGATACACCCAAAGTATTCCTACGGTATCCGGGTGTTGCATGATCTCATGGTCAGAGGAACGTGTATTTGACATAGTGAAAGCAATAGCAATAAACTGAACGATCATTTGCTATGCTAACGGTTGGGTCATGTCCATCACATCATTCTCCTAATGATGTGATCCCGTTATCAAATGACAACTCATGTCCATGGTCAGGAAACCTTGACCATCTTTTGATCAACGAGCTAGTCTAGTAGAGGCATACTAGGGACATAGTATTTGTCTATTATCCACACATGTATTTAGTTTTCGGTCAATACAATTCTAGCATGAATAATAAACTATTATCATGAACGGGGAAATATGATAATAACTAATTTATTATTGCCTCTAGGGCATATTTCCAACAGTCTCCCACTTGCACTAGAGTCAATAATCTAGATTACATCTCCATGTAATTAACACTTAATCAGTTCTAAAGTTGATCATGTTTTGCTTGTGAGAGAGGTTTTAGTCAACGGGTCTGCAATATTTAGATCCGTGTGTTCTTGGCAAATCTCTATGTTATATGTAGATGTTGCTACCACACTCTGTTTGGAGCTACTCCAAAAGATTTCCCCACTATACTTATCCGGTCTGAGACTCATAGTCTTTCGGATCAGTGTTTAAAGCTTGCATCGACGTAACCCCTTACGACGAACTCTTTATCATCTCTATTCCTGAGAAATTCTTCCTTAGTCATCTTAAGGATAATTTGACCGCTGTCCAGTGATCTACTCCTGGATCACTTTGGTACCTCTTTTGCCAGACACATGGCAAGGCACACAGCTTGGCATACTTTATAGAACCTACGGCCGAGGCATAGGGGATAACCTTCATCCATTCTATTTATTTTGTCGTGGTCGAGATTTGAGTCTTACTCAACTTCACACCTTTCACCACAGTCAAGAACTCCTTCTTTGACTGATCCATTTTGAACTTCTTCAAAATCTTGTCAAGGTATATGTTTTGTGAAAGTCATATGAGGCGTCTCAATCTATCTCTATAGATTTTGATGCCTAACATGTAAACAACCTTTACCTAGATCTTCAAGTCTTACTCCACTTCACACCAGCCAAGAACTTATTTCTTTTGACTTGATCCATTTTGAACTTCTTCAAAATCTCATCAAGGTGTGTAAAAATCTTTTATCAGGTGTCTTGATCTATCTCTATAGATCTCGATGCCCAAACCGTGGATAACTCAAAAACAGGTTTTTATTGAAAAACTCCTTTCAATTAATTCTTTATGCTTTCCAGAAATTCTACATCATTTCCAATCACATATACTTATTAGAAATGTTATAGAGCTCCCACTCAATTTGTTGTAAATACAAGTTTCTCCATAAACTTGCATAAACCCAAACGCTTTGATCACTTCATCAAAGCGAGTATTCCAGCTCCGAGATGCTTGCACCAGTCCATAGATGGATCGCTGGAGCTTGCATACTTTGTTAGCACCTTTAGGATCGACAAAACCTTCCGGTTGCATCATATACAATTCTTCCTTAAGGAATCCATTAAGGAATGTCGTTTTGACGTCCATTTGCCAGATTTCATAATCATAAAATGCGGCAATTGCTAACATAATTCTGACAGACTTTAGCATCGCTACGGGTGAGAAAGTCTCATCGTAGTCAACTCCTTGAACTTGTCGATAACCTTTAGCAACAAGTCGTGCTTTATAGACGGTGACATTACCATCAGCGTCCGTCTACTTCTTAAAGATCCATTTATTTTTAATAGCTCGCCGTTCATCGGGCAAGTCTACCAAAGTCCACACTTTGTTCTCATACATGGATCTAATCTCGGATTTCATGGCCTCAAGCCATTTGTCGGAATCCGGGCTTGCCATCGCTTCTTCATAGTTCGAAGGTTCATCGTTGTCTAGCAACATGTCCTCCAAGACTGGATTTCCGTACCACTCTGGTGCGGAATGTGTCCTGGTTGACCTTCGAAGTTCAGTAACAACTTGATCCGAAGTTTCATGATCATCATCATTAACTTCTTCTCTGGTCTGTGTCGATGTCACGGAAATTTCTTTCTGTGGCGTACTACTATCCAGAGGAGGTACAATTACCTCATCAAGTTCTACTTTCCTCCCACTCACTTCTTTCAAGAGAAACTCCTTCTCTAGAAAGGATCCATTCTTTAGCAACGAAAACTTTGCCTTTGGATCTGTGGTAGAAGGTGTACCCAACGGTCTCTTTTGGGTATCCTATGAAGACGCACTTATCCGCTTTGGGTTCGAGCTTATCTGGCTGAAGCCTTTTGACATAAGCATCGCATCCCCAAACTTTCAGAAACGACATCTTAGGTTTCTTGCAAACCACAGTTCATACGGTGTCATCTCAACGGATTTAGACGGTGCCCTTGTTTAAAGTGAATGCAGCTGTCTCTAATGCATAACCCCAAAATGATAGTGGCAAATCGGTAAGAGACATCATAGAACGCACCATATCCAATAGAGTACGATTACGACGTTCGGACACACCATTACGCTGTGGTGTTCCATGTGGCGTGAGCTGTGAAACAATTTCACATTGTCTTAAGTGATTTGCCAAACTCGTAACTCAAATATTCTCCTCCACGATCAGATCGTAAGAACTTTATTTTCTTGTTACGATGGTTCTCTACTTCACTCTGAAATTCTTTGAACTTTTCAAATGTTTCAGATTTATGCTTCATCAAGTAGACATAACCATATCTACTCAAATCATCAGTGAACGTGAGAACATAACGATATCCACCGCGCGCCTCAACACTCATCGGACCGCATACATCGGTATGTATTATTTCCAATAAGTTGGTTGCTCGCTCCATTGTTCCGGAGAACGGAGTTTTAGTCATCTTGCCAATAAGGCACGGTTCACATGTCTCAAATGATTCATAATCAAGAGATTCCAAAAACCCATCTGCATGGAGTTTCTTCATGTGTTTAACACTGATATGACCTAAGCGGCAGTGCCACAAATATGTGGTACTATCATTATCTTTTGGCATTCGTATTATGAACATATGTATTACTACGATCAAGATTCAATAAACCTTTCATCTTAAGTGCATGATCATCAATGATATTATCCAAATAAATAGAATAACAATTATTCTCTGAAATTGAATAACCGTCTTGCAATAAACACTATCAGATATAATGTTCATGCTTAACGCAAGCACCAAATAACAATTATTTAGGTTCACCACTAATCCTGAAGGTAGAGAGAGCGTGGCAATGGTGATCACATCAACCTTGGAGACACTTCCAATGCACATCGTCACCTCGTTCTTAGCTAGACCTCGTTTATTTCGAAGCTCCATGTTTCAAGTTGTAAGCAACTGAACAAGTATCAAATACCCAGGTGCTCCTACGAGTACTAGTAAGGTACATATCAATAACATGTATATCAAATATCTTTGTTGACATTGCCAGTCTTATTATCTGCCAGTTACTTTGGGGAAGTTCCACTCCTTGTGACAGTTCCCTTTGCAATGGGAGCACTAAGTCTCGGGTTTGGTTCAGCCTTGGGTTTCTTCGCGTGAGCGGCAACTGTTTTACCGTTCTTCTTGAAGTTGCCTTTTCTTTCCCTTGCCCTTCTTGAAACTAGTGGTCTTATTAACCATCAACACTTGATGCTCCCCTTTTTGATTTCTACATCCGCAGATTGTAGCATCGCGAATAGCTTAAGGATCTTCTATCCCTTGCATGTTTATAGTTCATCACGAAGATCCAGTAGCTTAGTGATAGTGACTAGAGAACTCTATCAATCACCACTTTATTCGGAAGTCTAACTCCCACTTGATTCAAGTGTTTGAAGTACTCAGACATTCTGAGTACATGCTCACTAACGGAGCTGTTCTCCTCCATCTTGTAGCTATAGAACTTGTCGAAGGTGTCATACCTCTCGACCCGGGTTTGAGCTTGAAAAACAAATTTTCAGCTCTTGGAACATCTCATATGCTCCGTGTTGCTCAAAACATATTTGGAGCTCCGGTTCTAAGCCGTAAAGTATGGCGCACTGAACTATCGAGTAGTCATCTTTTCTTGTCTGCCAGACGTTCATAACGTCCTATGACGAAGCCGTAGGGGTATTTCACTGAGCGGTGCATTAAGGACATTAGCCTTCTGTGCAGCAGTGAGGACAATCCTCAGATCACGGACCTAGTCCGCATAGTTGCTTCTATCAACTTTCAACTTCGTTTTCTCTAGGAACATAATAAAAACAGGGGAACTACAGCGCGGTCTATTGATCTACAACATAAAATTGCAAAGATTATTTAGACTATGTTCATGATAATTGAAGTTCAATTAATCAAATTACTTAAGAACTCCCACTTAGATTAACATCCCTCAAGTTGTCTAAGTGTAACATGATCCACATCAACTAAACCACGTCCGATCATCACGTGAGGTGGATTAGTTATCAATGGTGAACATCTTTCATGTTGATCATATCTACTATATGACTCATGTTCGACCTTTCGGTCTCTTGTGTTCCGAGGCCATGTCTGTACATGCTAGGCTCGTCAAGTTTAACCCAAGTATTTTGCGTGTGTAAAACTGGCTTACACCCGTTGTATGCGAACGAAAGAATCCATCACACCCGATCATCACGTGGTGCTTAGAAGCGTCGAACCTTCGCAACGGTGCATACTAGGGGAGAACACTTATCTTGAAATTTAGTGAAGGGATCATCTTATAATGCTACCGTCGTCCTAAGCAAAATAAGATGCATAAAAGGATTAACATCACATGCAATTCAATATATGTGACATGATATGGCCATCATCGTCTTGTGCTTTTGATCTCCATCAGCAAAGCACCGTCATGATCTCCATCATCACCGGGTTGACACCTTGATCTCCATCGTAGCGTCGTGACACCTTGATCTCCATCGTAGCGTCGTGACACCTTGATCTCCATCATAGCGTCGTGGTCGTCTCGCCAATTATTGCTATTACTACTACTACTGCTAACTCATAGCGGTAAAGTAAAGCAATTACATAGCGTTGGCATTGCATACAATAAAGAGACAACCATAAGGCTCCTGCCGGTTGCCTGATAATTTACAAAACATGATCATCTCATACAATAACTTATATCACATCATGTCTTGGCCATATCACATCACCAGCATACCCTGCAAAAACAAGTTAGACGTCCTCTACTTTGTAGTTGCAAGTTTTACGTGGCTGCTACGGGTTTGCAAGAACCGTTCTTACCTACGCAAAACCACAACGTGGTGTAGTGATTGCTTTTTGATCTTCTAAAAGAACCCTCTTCATTGAAACCGATTCAACTAAAGTGAGAGAGACAGACACCCGCCAGTCACCTTTATGCAACGAGTGCATGTAGCGGTGAAACCTGTCTCGCGTAAGCGTACGCGTAATGTCGGTCCAGGACGCTTCATCTCACAATACCGCCGAATCAAGTATCAACTAGTAACGGCAAGCAATATGTATACACCCATGCCCACAACTCGTTTGTGTTCTACTCGTGCAAATCACATCTACGCATAGACCTGGCTCGGATGCCACTGTTGGGGAACGGAGCATGAATTTCAAAATTTTCCTACGCTCACGCAAGATCTATCCATGGAGATGCATCGCTACGAGAGGGGAGAGTGTGTCTACGTACCCTCGTAGACTGTTTAGCGGAAGCGTCTCACAACGCGGTTGATGTAGTCGAACAATCCTTCGAGCTCCACCGATCGAGTACCGAACGTACGGCACCTCCGAGTTCTACACACGTGCAGCTCGGTGACGTTCCTCGCCTTCCTGATCCAGCAAGACGTCGAGGTAGTAGATGAGTTCCGTCAGCACGACGGCGTGGCGACGGTGACGGTGAAGTGATTCCGGCAGGGCTTCGCCTAAGCTCTCCGAAAATATGACCGAGGTGGAAAACGGAGATCGGGGCACCGCACACGGCTATGGGACAATTGTGTGTCTCCAAGGGGTGCCCCTCCTCCGTATATAAAGGAGGGAGGGGGGAGGAGGCAGCCAAGGGGCTGCGCCCCCATAGGGAGGCCGAATCCCACTAGGGATTCCTCCCATTGGCCGGTGCCCCCCCCCAATCCTACTCCAAGTAGGATTCCTACTTGGAAAGGGGGGGGAGAGGGAGAAGGAAGTGGGGCCGGCCCCCAACCCTAGCCCAATTCGGTTTGGCCCCCTAGGGGGGGCGCACCAGCCCCTTGTGGGCTGTTGCTCCTCCCCTACATGGCCCATGTGGCCCCCCGGGGGGTTCCGGTAACCCCCCGGTACACCGATAAAATATCCGGAACCTTCCGGAACCTTTCCGGTGTCCGAATACCACCTTCCAATATATGAATCTTTATCTCTCGGACATTCCAAGACTCCTCGTCATGTCCGTGATCTCATCCGGGACTCCGAACAACATTCGGTCACCAATCACATAACTCATATAATACTATATCGTCATCGAACCTTAAGTGTGCGGACCCTACGGGTTCGGGAATGATGTAGACATGACCGAGACGACTCTCTGGTCAATAACCAACAACGGAACCTGGATGCTCATATTAGTTCCTACATATTCCACGAAGATCTTTATCGGTGAACCTCATATGTCAACATACGTTGTTCCCTTTGTCCGGCGGTATGTTACTTGCCCGAGATTCGATCGTCGGTATCTAATACCTAGTTCAATCTCGTTACCGACAAGTCTCTTTACTTGTTCCGTAATACATCATCTTGCAACTAACTCTTTAGTCACGGTGCTTGCAAGGCTTATGTGATGCTGTATTACCGAGAGGGCCCAGAGATACCTCTCCGATAGTCGGAGTGACAAATCCCAATCTCGATCCATGCCAACTCAACAAACACTTTCGGAGATACCTGTAGTGCACCTTTATAATCACCCAGTAACGTTGTGACGGTTGATACACCCAAAGTATTCCTACGGTATCCGGGAGTTGCATGATCTCATGGTCAAAGGAACGTGTATTTGACATAGTGAAAGCAATAGCAATAAACTGAACGATCATTTGCTATGCTAACGGTTGGGTCATGTCCATCACATCATTCTCCTAATGATGTGATCCCGTTATCAAATGACAACTCATGTCCATGGTCAGGAAACCTTGACCATCTTTTGATCAACGAGCTAGTCTAGTAGATGAATACTAGGGACATAGTATTTGTCTATTATCCACACATGTATTTAGTTTCCGGTCAATACAATTCTAGCATGAATAATAAACTATTATCATGAACGGGGAAATATGATAATAACTAATTTATTATTGCCTCTAGGGCATATTTCCAACATTTACAGTATAGTTGCCTGACTTTTCCAATGCCCACGCTAGGCTATCTTCTCCTCCAGATGGATTAAGAGGTATGTTTAATATGGCTTCTGCATCAGGGTGTAGAAAGTTCTCACGTACTAGCTCAATATTCCAACTGCATGTGTACTCATTGATCAAGTCTGAAACTTTGGGTAAAGGTGCAGTACCTAGGCGCCCCATAGGTTTTAGAGTAGCCGTGTTGGGAATCCATGGATCATTCCATGTAGAGATGATCGAACTGTCACCAACCCTATCAAGCCGACGTCCAGGGCCTTTCTGCCCGCGATGATCGCCTTCCAAGTGGACGACGCTCGTGCAGGAGTTGTTGCATGTAAAAAATCTGTATGTGGATAGTACTTGCCCTTCAGAACTCTTGCACAAAGGGAGTTGGGGTGTTTCAATAGGCGCCAACCTTGCTTACCGAGCATGGCAAGATTGAACAAAGGGAGATCCCTAAAACCCATCCCCCCTTTCACTTTTGGAGATGCAAGTTTCTCCCAGGAAAGCCAATGCAGATATCGCTTATCCAGAGAGCTACCCCACCAATACTTTGCCATTGATGATGAAACACCTTTGCAAACTTTTTTCGTCAGTTGGAAACAACTCATACTATATGTAGGAATTGTTGGGCAACTGATTTCAACAACACCTCACGGCCGGCACATGCCAGATTCCTCTTTGACCAGCCCCGAACCTTGCTTCTGATTCGTTCACCAATGTGACTGAACGTTCCACTTGTGATTCTTCCAATGGTAGTAGGCAGGCCCAAGTAGCGTTCAGAAAATGCCTCCACTGATATCCCGAGAGTAGTTTTGAGAACCTCTCGAAGGGCTTGACCCGTGTTTGCACTGAAGAAACCCGAGCTCTTTTCTCGGTTCACTGCCTGCCCGGAGCAATCAGCGTAAATCCGAAGAATGTCATTGAGTCTCTCTGCACTCTGGGTTTTGGCACTGAGAAAGATGAGACTATCGTCAGCGAGTAATAAATGATTGACCCGTGGTGCATGGATACTCACCCGGATACCTCTGTCAACATATGCACCTCCAAAATTATTCAGTAGCGACGTGAGGCCTTGAGCACAAATGAGGAAGAGATATGGTGATAACGGGTCCCCCTGCCATAGCCCCCTGGTAGGACTGAAATATGGGAGGACTTCCCCGTTGACTTTGATTGTGAACCGTACCGAGGTCATACACTTCATGATCAATCGGATAAAGCGATCACCAAAACCAAGTTTTGATAACATGGCTTCCAAATAGTGCCATTCCACCCTATCGTAAGCTTTGAGCATATCAAGCTTTACGGCACAACAAGCGTTCTTGCCCCTCTTTCTTCTTCTGATAGCGTGGATGCTCTCATATGCCACAAGTACATTGTCTGTGATCAGACGACACTGGTGCGGGTGTTTTTTTTATCATAACAATTTTATTCATCAAATAATAGCAAGGTCGTTTACATAGTGATGAAGAATAAAATCAGGGACATTGGATTCCCAAAATTCAGACTTATTAATGCTAAAACAGTGTTTTGCCAAGCAATCAGCTACCATATTTGCTTCTCTGCTGCAGTAGACGAAACCGATGCTAGCAAATTCCATGGCCATGAGAGAACACTCTGCAATGATCAGAACATCAGATCCCGTATAAGCATTTGGATCAGAGATAGCCTCCAACGCCACCATACTGTCATACTCGATGATGAGTTTAATGCACCCCAATTTTCTGCTAAGATCAAACCACTTCGGATAGCCATAACTTTTGCTGAATCTGCATTAGAAACATGGGGTAGCACACTGGCCTCTGCTGCCAGAAAATTACCTCGATCATCTCGAGCTATCGTTCCGCAGGCTCCTGTCATATTTTCCACATGAAATGATGCATCAACATTGACTTTAACTGCTCCCTCGCTTGGCTTCTTCCAGCTATGATCCATCTTGCGTATAGGCTGGTTTGGAGTATAAGCTCAGACAAAATTTGTTGCTAGAACCCGTATAGACTGGTGCGGATGTTAGCAGGAGGATCAATGGCAATAAATCCAAGTTACGTACGTACGTGTCCTCAAAAAGAAAAAGCTTACTACGTACGTACGTGCGTGCGTACGTCCCACTTTTTTTAGGGGAAAACTCCAAACGAGGCACAGTACTAGTGGTGGGAGCGATTCTAGAAAGGAATACTCCAATTGAGCATGTACTTGATAGGACTCTCACATTAAGGTGTAGCTGTCACGTACCTAACGCAATCCAATCGTGGTGAGAGCCGAAGTTTTGGACGCTGGGCGCCCAACGTTTCCAGGCGGAGTTGGCGTCGGCAGCACCATCGTAATGCAAGACGTCACTCGGTTTGGACCTGGACATCGTGCGCTGGTTTACGTACTGCGTACTGCTGCTCCCCCACACTTGTTTCCAAGACAAGTTGGGGCTTTCCAAGTAGAATAATCCTCGTCAAGCTCAGCTTTGTGGGTCTAATCGATCCATCTCGCGACACGGTCATATTATGCGTACGTAAGCGCGTGCATCGTGTATTGCCGCCAGTAGAGCATATACTAGCATGCATGTGGATCACGTGTGACGTCGCCTTTCTTGGCTTTGTTATATCTTGCTTGACAGAAGAGACGTACAGCACGTACGCATCTGGAACCTTGAAATTAAAAACAGTAATTGTAAAACTTCATGGTTTCTGCTCGGCGTATTGGGGGAGGCGATTTGTTGGACGCATGTCCGGGGTACGTGGCGTACATGCAGCCGCAAGTCGTATTGTGATTACAGCTTAATTACTACGTGCATGCAGTTTTTTCAGATAACTTATGGCATAGGGCACATGTTTCACCTATCCCTCTTCCATGCACATTTTTTTGACTTCTAAATTTAAATCGATTACTTCCTCTGTTCCATAATGCACAGCTTATAGATTTTCTGAAAAGTCGAACTAAACTAACTTTGACGCTTTTTGCGAAGCTTTTGACAAGCTCTTCACCATGAACGGATGCGATTCCAAAAGCTCAACCAAGCCTTGCTCACCCTCCTGCCTAAGAAGCCCGATGCAACGACACTTTTTGATTATCGTCACATCAGCTTGATTCACCTACTCGACAAGTTATTCGCGAAGGTTCTCTCCTTGCGCTTCGCGCCACGAGTGGACGAGATCGTCTCAACGAACCAGCCTTCATTGCAGGCCGCGGTGTCCATGACAACTTCATGTTGGTGCAACAAACGGCAAGACTTTTGCACAACCTCAAGGCCCTGAGGGTTATTCTCAAGCTTGACATCACGCGTGCGTTCAAAGCGGTCGCTTGGCCCTTTCTTCTCGACACCCTAGCCCACTTGGGGTTTGGCTGGTGGTGGTGCGAGTGGATCTCTATCCTCGTCTCGCCCGCCTCGAGAAAATATCAGGTGCTCCCATCCTTGGGGTGCTCCCCATGCTCCAACTCCAAAACATCAATTTTAAATGTTTCAAAAATTTCAAAAAAAATGTGAATATTCACAAGCAACATGACTATAACCCGTAAAAATTCCAGGTCCAAACTCGAAATGTACATTGAGAAAAAAAGACAAATTCATATGTGAATAGTGTCAAATGTAGCTTTTGTCTTTTATATGACACTATTCATGCTAGATTTCACATTTTCGTTTCTCGATTTTCATTCAGAGTTTGGACCTGAAATTTTTAGGACTTGTAGTTACATTTCTTGTGAACATTCACAAATTTTTTCAGAATTTTTTGAAACATTTAAAATTGATTTTTTTAGGTTGGAGCATGGGGAGCACCCCAAGGATGGGAGCACCTGATACCCCCCCCCCCCCCCCCGGCCTCTACACGCGTCCTCGTCAATGGCAACCCAGGGCCCCCCATCCCCTAGGGGATATATCCGGTACACCCACACTTGTGGTGCAATTCTGAAAAAAATATAGCACATTGACACAACATCAATGTATGTTGTCACAAAATTTCGTATAAAAATTTAAAATATTTTTTAAGATACAAAAATGAAAAATTTGACATAAATGTGATAATGGGCCAAATCTAAAGCCCAACTTATGTTATGTACTATTGAGTGCCGAATTTATCATTTTTGTTTTCCGAACTATGTTTCAAATTTTGACTTGAAATTTAGTTACAACCTAAATTAATGTTGTGTGAATGTGCTAAATTTTTGTCAGAATTTTTTGAACATTTCAAATGTGCAACGTGAGTTCGGTGCACCGGTGCACTAGATATTCTCCCCCATCCCCACGGGTGTGGCTTGCGCCAGGGTGACCCTTTGTCACCCATGCTATTCGCGATCGTCATCGACACCCTCAACTCCATGCTCCAGCACGCGGTCCAGAATGGCATCCTGCGGTGGCTCACCATGCGCCACGCTGCCTCAAGCATCTCATTGTTTGCCGACAACGTCGTCGTGTTCTACCACTCCGACCCATCCGAGCTCAATATCATCTGCAAGCTCCTACGTACCTTCGGCACGACATTAGGCCTTTGCACTAATTTCACCAAGTGCTCGGCAACGCCAATTCGTTGCTCGCCGATGGAGACAGAGGCCATTGGCGCAACCCTGTCTTGCCCTGTCTCGGCCTTCCCCATCAAGTACCTTGGGCTTCCCCTATTAGTGCGCAAAGCCTCATCCACGGACCTTATGCCTCTTGTTAACAAGCTCATCCTGAAGTTGTCCACCTAGAAAGCCTTGCTACTCTCCCATGGCGACGGGCTTGCTCTTGTACGTCACGTGCTCACTGCCATGCCCCACCCACATCCCGTTGGCGATGGCGATCTCCCCACCCATCCTGAAAAGAATCACTAAGATCATATGAGACTTCCTCTGGCAAGGCTGCAAGGATATGCGTGCGCCGGCTGCCTAGTTAGTTGGGCCAAGGTCTACCGGCCGCTGGAGTTTGGGGCACTCGGCGTCCATGAACTGCAACGTTCGGTCATCGCTCTTCGTACTCGATGGCTATGGCTGCAGGCCACTTACCCTACTCGCCCATGGCGGCACCTGCAGTTTTCCGGGCTTCCACCTTCTGGAGCTTGGGCAACGGCTAAACATGCCGATTATGGATCGACCATTAGCTCGATGGCCAATCTATCACCAAGATCGTGTCGATGATTATTGCTCTCATTTCTCTCCGCCGGAGACATAGACACCTTGTTTGCCAGGGCCTCGATCAGTTATCCTGGATCGCCGACATTCGCGGCGCGCTTGGCCTCCTGGCCACTGTCGTATATGTGGATTTGTGGCGTCGAATCCAGCGAGTCTCCCTCACCTCGACCACGGACACCCTCACCTGGCGCTGGTCAGCCAAGGGCACCTACTCCGCAAGCTCCTACTACAATGCACTTTTACTTATATCCACGACGGCGTCGTTCTGGCAGCTAATCTGGTGTGGCTGGGTGCCCCTCAATGTCAAGTTCTTTCTATGGCTAGCATCGTAAAATTGATAATGGACCGTTGATCGTCTAGCTAGCCGGGGCATGACACCTCCCTGTGGATTCTTCTCCCAAGAAGAAGAGACCCTACATCACATCTGATGTAGGGTGGAACCCTAAGATGGTGATCTTTTCACACTAGGAGGTGGAAAGGAGCAAACCAAGAGAGAAACACATACAAGAACACTCAATTGACTAGATCCACAAACACATAAGAGGGATACAAGATCCAAAGTCAACACAAGAGGATACAAAGGTAACTAGTTCATCCCAATCCTTGGAAGAGTTGAGGTCTTGATGATCCTATGATGGGGATCCTTCCCTAGATGGGGTCTTGATATCAACTAGGGGATCTTCTCCTAGGAGGTCTTGGTCTCCATGGAAGAGGGGGTAGATGAGCAAAGCTCTCTCTGGATCATATCATGTACTTTGCTAACCCTAGAAGAGGAGAGAAGGAGGTCTATATATAGTGCTAGTACAAGTTGGGGCGAATTGGAGAGGTACAAGGCTGTCACAGCCGTCACACATGCGCGGGAGCCGGATGTCCGGGCGTCGGGCCGAATGTTCGGCGGCTCGTGGGGGTGCCGGATGTCCGGGGCTCAGGGCCGGATGTCCGGCCTGGCGTCTGGCCGATTTTGGTGAGGTTCTGGACACCTCGGGCCGGATATCTGGGCGGGGGCCGGATGTCCGGGGCAGTCGGGCCGGATGTCCGGGGCTGGGCCGGATGTCTGTGTCCTGGGGACTTGGCGGTTGTTGATGTGTTGTCGGTGGGATCTCCACGGGCCGGATGTCTGGGCCGTAGGCCGGATTTCCGGCTGCTGATGCAAAGCAGTAGTTTCTCTCGTCGATCTCCTTCATCCGTGTACTTGGGGACTCGTCCATTGTTCCGGCTTCTCTGAGAGGGTCTTCTTGGTACCTAAGCACACATAGCATTCCAGATTGAGGTAGTAACCATGTCTCACGTGGATCATACGGAATGTCATTTAGGAGAGATGTCACCTCGGTCTCGATAGCTCTTGCACGTGCTCGTGTCATTGGTCCTCTTGGTGCTTGGGGAGACGGAGGTGGGTCCATGGGGATGACCGTAGGATGCTCCGGTTGGTGTAACGCGAGACGTCTCGAAAAATCCATACTAATATCTTCCCATGGTTGATATGGAATAGGAAGTGGCATATATAGACCATGAGATTGAGCTTTAGACTTAGCTTTGCGGCATGTAGAGCACCGGTTGGTGTAACGCGAGACGTCTCGAAACATCTTTGGCCAAAAATAGTTCTTGGAGAGCGTGGCAAATGTCTTGTCACGTCCGAAATGTCCCATGAGTCCTCCACCGTGAGCCTCTTGCAAAAGCAACAAACGAAGAGAAGACTCGCGGATGCAAAGTTTGTTAGCTCGCATAAGATAATCATCTTTCAAATAGTATCTCTCCCAAGTTTTATGCGTTAGGCATTTGGCATAAGGAATCGCAAATGAAGCATCATGCGAATACAAGTCTTTAATGTGCTCAAATCCTATAACATTCAACTCAAGTTGAGTAACTAGCATGCACTTGCGGGAAAGAGCGTCCGTCACAACATTTTCCTTACCTTTTATGTACTTGATAACATAAGGAAAAGATTCAATGAACTCACTCCATTTAGCATGACGCTTATTCAATTTTGTTTGACCCTTAAGGTATTTAAGCGTTTCATGATCCGTATGGATGAAAAATTCACGAGGGCGAAGATAATGTTCCCACACATGCAAGACTCTCACTAAAGCATATAACTCTTTGTCATATATGGGGTAGTTAAGTTGTGCGCCGGAGAGTTTCTCGCTAAAGTATGCAATGGGTCGCTTCTCTTGCATTAACATGCCACCTATGCCATTACCACTAGCGTCACAATGCACTTCAAATGTTTTCACAAAGTTGGGTAATGCAAGCAATGGAGCATGTGTAAGCAAGTTCTTAAGCTCATGAAATGTGGCATCTTGGGATGGATCCCAAACAAATGGTGCATTCTTCTTGCTCAATGCGTGCAATGGTGATGCAATAGTGCTAAAATTCTTTACAAAGCGACGATAAAATCTGGCTAAGCCAAGGAAACTACGCACTTGAAGCAAATTGGTTGGTTGTGGCCAAGTTTTAATAGCATCAATTTTAGCTTCATCAACTTGAACACCCTTAGAGGAGACTACAAAGCCTAAGAAAACAAGCTTGTCAACACCAAAAGTGCATTTTTCCATATTAGCATAAAGGCGCTTGTTTCTAAGAACTTGCAAAACGTCTCTAAGATGTATAACATGATCCTCAAGAGATTGGCTAAACACAAGAATGTCATCAAAGTATACCACAACACAAATGCCAATATATTTGCGAAGAACATAATGCATCACACGCATGAAAGTGCTAGGTGTTTGAGATAAGCCCATATGCATGACCAACCAGTCATACAAGCCAAATTTGATTTTGAAAGCCGTTTTCCATTCATCCCCTTCTTGCATGCGAATTTGGTAATAGCCACTTTTAAGATCAATTTTAGAGAAAATGGTGGCTCCACTAAGTTCATCAAGCATGTCATCAAGGCATGGAATGGGGTGTCGATATCTAACGGTGATAGCATTAATTGGACGGCAATCGGAACACATGCGATAGCTACCATCTTTCTTAGGCACAAGAATAACCGGAACGGCACAAGGACCCAAACTTTCGCGTACATACCCATTCTCCATGAGATGTTGCACTTTCCTTTGAATCTCTTTGGTCTCGTCGGGGTTGACGCGGTACGGTGCCTTGTTCGGTAGAGGTGCGCCGGGGATGAGGTCGATGCGGTGTTCGATTCCACGAAGTGGAGGAAATCCGGGAGGTGGCGCATCTGGAAAAACGTCCACAAATTCCTGCAATAGATGAGACAACACCAAAGGTAGATGTTGTGAAGTATTAGTCCTCACCGCTTCATCTTTGCACACAAGCACAAAGTGAAGAACGCTCGATGGGCTCTCACTCACATACCGTATGTCTCTTTTGGTGGCTAAAAGCACTAAACCTTTCTTGTCACTCATCGTGGAGTTGCTCATTTTTGGCTTGTGGCGCTCACTCTCTTTTTGGTGGTTCACTCGCTCACTAATCTCTCCATGATGGGTGGAAGCTTGCTTGTCGGCGATGACTTGACTTGGTGTCATGGGTCGAAGCACGAATTCCTTGCCCTTCATTTTGAAGCTATAGTGGTTGGTCCGTCCATTGTGGATGAAGCCGCGGTCGAATTGCCAAGGTCTTCCAAGGAGGAGATGGCATACGGACATGGGAACCACATCACACTCCAGTGTCTTCATATGCGCCAATCTTGAAGGACACTTGAACGGTGTGCTCCACTTGAATGGTGCCAGAGTCGCTTAACCATTGGACCTTGTATGGGCGAGGGTGCTTCTTCTTGAGCAATTGTAGCTTGGAACATAGCTCTTCACTTGCCAAATTGTGGCAACTTCCGCCGTCGATGATGACCTTGACAGAACGTCCTTGAATACCCGCTTTGGTAAGGAAGATGTGGCAACGTTGGTCTTCGTCTTGTTGTTGTTCAAGTGTCAAGATCTTGGAGACAACAAGAGCGGGGTTCGAATCATTGTCACAAAAGACTTGATCCTCTTCATCTTCATTCACTT
This sequence comes from Elymus sibiricus, assembly GCA_039707655.1. Taxonomy (NCBI): domain Eukaryota; kingdom Viridiplantae; phylum Streptophyta; class Magnoliopsida; order Poales; family Poaceae; genus Elymus; species Elymus sibiricus. Next base: position 258,536,783 of record CM077668.1, on the reverse strand, counting down.
GTCGATGCATGGCCACGTGCTCGAGGGCTTCCATTTCTTCTTCGCTCATGGATTCGTAGGTGTCGTCATCATTGGCGATCATGGTGCGCCGTGTGGGGCACTCGAATGACTTGTGGCCTCGGCCTTTGCAAGTAAAGCACTTGATGTCACTTGTCTTGGCAGTAGCATCCGTAGGAGTTGTTGATGACGAAGCTCTTCTCTTGGTTGTACTTGGATTAGGACGACTCGAAGATGTCATTGGTTGCTTGGAGCTTGACTTGTCACCGGTACTTGGTGTAGCTCGAGTCGTAGTAGGAGGTGTCGTGGTCGTTGAAGCTTGAGTGTATGAACCGTAGGTCTTGGAAGAGTACTTGGAGTACTTGTAGTCCTCTTGCACTTGTCGTTCCGCTTTGGTGGCTTGGTGCACTAGCTCGAGGAGGTTGGAGTATGGTTGGAAGTCCGCAATTTTCTTGATAGGATGGTTGAGGCCATTCAAGAAACGCGCCATAGTTTGTTCATCATCTTCCTAGCTTGACGTTGGCTCGTATCATGGCAATCTCCATTTCGTAGTATTCTTCGACCAACTTGGTGCCTTGCTTGAGGAGTTGTCACTTCTTAAATAGATCACGGCTATAGTGTGTAGGCACAAAACGAGCTCTCATGACATCCTTCATTTGAGTCCAAGTGGTGATGGGTGGTTCGCCTTTCTCTTGGCATCGTTCGATCACTTGCTCCCACCAAATGAGAACATAGTCTTGGAACTCAAGCGATGCCATGGCTACCTTCTCTTCCTCGTCATATTGGTGGAGACGGAATATCTTGTCCACCTTTAAGGCCCATGAAAGGTAGTCTTCGGGATCGGTGCTTCCGAAGAACTTTGGCATGTGGAACTTGAGCTTGCCATAGCGCTCCTCATTGCGTTGATGATGATGAGGACGCTCTTGCCGTGAAGGTGCGTCTTGTAGCTCTTGCTCCTTGTGCTCTTCTTGATTTACTTGGCGTCGAGGGCGTGGGATACGTGCACGGTTTCTCATTTCTTGGCGCTCCTCAAGTCGTGCGGCTTCGTCTTGTCGCTCTCGTCGGAGGGCCTCTTCTTGTTCATGCACGCGGCGGTTGCGCTCGTCGACGAAGCGAGTTGCTTCGCGTAGGGCATGTTGATCTTCAAGTGCTTGCTCCTCACGACGTTGTCGTTCTTGTTGTAGAGCTTCGCCGTCTTGGTTTTCTTGACGTTGTGGAACTTGATCTTGGTCCATGGCGCCTTGTGCTTGACGATGTTGTCGTTCGCGCTCTCGAAGGTGGCCTTGCAAACCATTTCCATGTAATGGGTTTCGTGTAGCTTGATGGTCTTCATGTTCTTGGTGAAGACTTGCATCCGAAGACGTGTCCGAAGAGTGTCGGCTCGAGTGGCGCCGTCTTGATCTGGAAGTAGACGAAGTGGAAGACGCGCGGTTGACCATCATGGTACGGAGCTCTTCCATTGGAGATGATAACTTGTCATCAAGGGTTTGCCGAAAGTTGGAGGCGAGTTGTTCGATGCGTTCGCCCAATGCTTCGCTTTCTTGATGTAAGGCTCGTTGGACGCCAAAGAGGTGATTCTTGGTGACGTAGTCATTCGGTGCGTCGTCTTGCTCATCGAAGAGTGGATTGGTAGAAGTGCTTGGCCTATCCATGATTCTCAAACAAGTGTTAGTGGAAGAAAGAAATGAACTAGACCAATGTACCTTATCCAATGTTGAAGATGGATCAATGATCACCCAATATGGTATTATGGAAATAGTGCAATTGGTACCGGATCGTGTCAATCTCACACCTACACAAGTAAAGCTTTTGGAGTAGCTTGGTTAGGATGGTGGCACAAATTTTTTGCAATTGTTAGCAAGATATCAATAATGTTGAGAAAGATTCACAAATTCGCAAGTGAAACAAGTAGACCAATAGCAAAGAATGGCACACGGAAACACACACACGGATAGATAAATGAGGTCGTGCAACCAAGGAATGAGCACAAAATGTGGAATCCACGGAAAACTCTCGTGTTGCACAATACTAGAGAGACGCTAGCACGATTGCTCAATATGCGGATACGACACTTGTGCACAACCTATTGGAGACAAAACGTATCGACTTTCTATCTCAAGTATGCTATGTATGTATGATTCCCGGTGAACTTATCACGATGATCCAAGATGATCAAATATGATATGTAATGTGGCGATGCTATGGCTATTGCTTACAAGCTTGTTGTTGCTCTTTCTCTTTTGCTTAAAAGCTTCTTTTTCTTTTGATGTTTTCCTTGGCCACTTATGCGAAATGCTCTTACGAAGATAGCAATGATTGATATGCGGGAACAATTGTTGACACAAGAGATGATACGATGATATATGCACGCTATGATAGCTATGCGGAACGTGTATCACTAAAGTGCACAAGTAGTGTTGCCCGTCAATACTCAAATGGCTAGTCTCGTAGGAAAGTAACGCAAAAGAGGCCTTGGGTTAACAATGCAATGGCAAGGGTATGAAACAAATTGTCGTCGATGTTACCGTCCTTGCTTACGGTGGTGGTGTCACAATGATGAAGTGGTCGTTGACGATGTCGAGTCCGTGGCGAAAATGAGCGGTGGTGATGTCGAAGACGGACCGTCCCTAAGTAGCCGAAACACGTTAGGAAACGGAAACCATAAGCTCAACTTCTCAAATGGCAATCGCGATAAAATTGTGGTTGGTTGCGGAAAGCGGTGGTGGTTTGCGGAAGTAAACGATGGGTTGCGGAAGAAGCGGTGGGAAACGATGAAAAATCAAAGAAATTGCGAAGTGTTGGAGTGCTAGTTTCCAGGGGCCGGATGTCCGGGCTTGGGGGCCGGATGTCCGGGCTGGCGACGTCGGGCCGGATGTCCAGGCTCACTGGCCGGATGTCCGGGGTTTCTGATCCGTGGATGAACTTCGGGAAAAACTTGTGGATGGCAAAATTGAGGGCAAAATTCGGGGAATTTCGTGGATGGAATTGGTGGGGATGGTGGGGAAAAGCTAGATCCACTCGAAACACAGCAAATCCATGGATCAAAATCAACAAAACATCATCAAACCAACAAATCAAAAAAATAATTGGTATGGCTATTTTTGTGGGAAGTTTTCGAATTTGGGCAAAACAAACAAAATTGGGCTAGAAAGTGGAGGGTAAAGACTCCAAAGTGTGAATCAACGTGGCTCTGATCCAAGATGATGTAGGGTGGAACCCTAAGATGGTGATCTTTTCACACTTGGAGGTGGAAAGGAGCAAACCAAGAGAGAAACACAAACAAGAACACTCAGTTGACTAGATCCAATCACACATGCACTAGATCCACAAACACATAAGAGGGATACAAGATCCAAAGTCAACACAAGAGGATACAAAGGTAACTAGTTCATCCCAATCCTTGGAGGAGTTGAGGTCTTGATGATCCTATGATGGGGATCCTTCCCTAGATGGGGTCTTGATATCCACTAGGGGATCTTCTCCTAGGAGGTCTTGGTCTCCATGGAAGAGGGGGTAGATGAGCAAAGCTCTCTCTAGATCATATCATGTACTTTGCTAACCCTAGAAGAGGAGAGGAGGAGGTCTATATATAGTGCTAGTACAAGTTGGGGAGAATTGGAGAGGTACAAGGCTGTCACAGTCGTCACACATGCGCGGGAGCCGGATGTCCGGGCATTGGGCCGGATGTCCGGCGGCTCGTGGGGGTGCCGGATGTCCCGGGATCGGGGCCGGATGTCCGACGGCTCGTGGGGGTGCCGGATGTCCCGGGATCGGGGCCGGATGTCCGGCCTGGCGTCTGGCCGATTTTGGTGAGGTTCTGGACACCTCGGGCCGGATATCCGGGCGGGGGCCGGATGTCCTGGGCAGTCGGGCCGGATGTGCGGGGCTGAGCCGGATGTCCGGGTCCTGGGGACTTGGCGGCTGTTGATGTGTTGTCGGTGGGGTCTCCAGGGGCCGGACATCCGGCCTACCCGGATGTCCGGCTGCTGATGCAAAGCAGCAGTTTCTCTTGTCGATCTCCTTCATCCGTGTACTTGGGGACTCGTCCATTGTTCCAGCTTCTCCGAGAGGGTCTTCTTGGTACCTAAGCACACATAGCATTTCAGATTGAGGTAGTAACCATGTCTCACGTGGATCATACGGAATGTCATTTAGGAGAGATGTCACCTCGGTCTCGATAGCTCTTGCACGTGCTCGTGTCATTGGTCCTCTTGGTGCTTGGGGAGACGGAGGTGGGTCCATGGGGATGACCGTAGGACGCTCCGCATCAACATCCTTGCAAGCCACGTCTTCTCTCGGGTAACCTGGCATGAGGTCTTGTCCTAGTGCCGGCTTACTGCCCAGCCGCTGGATTGCTCGACCACCTTCTCCTCCTGGTGATCCGAAGTCACCATGACTGCCCCACCTTGCCTTCGCAAAGGATTGGCTACCTTACGATCATCACTGCATGGGCCATCTGGAAACACCGGAAACGCGGTCATCTTCGAGGATATGCACCCTCCAGCACCCAGCTGCTCAACGCCATCAAGGATAAAGCTCGAAGAGGGCACGCGCAGGTGCCAAAGGATTAGATAGGATTTATCTACCGGGGTCGAGCAACCCCTTTCTCTTCTACTCACCTGTAACCTCATTGGCGCCTCTCTGTGTATGCCATCTTGAGGTTACTACCTTGTTCTTCTCCCTACCTATCAATGGAATGATACGCCACTGCGTGTATTCACGAAAAAAAACTAAGCAAACTTTGACCGAGTTTATAGAGAAACTATTTATATATGAAATTTCAAACATGTACAACGTGAAAATATAACTGATTGTGTATCCAATAATATGCATTTGGTATTTTAAATGTACATATTTTTGTCTATAAACATGGTCAAAGTTGGTAATGTTTTACTTTTGAAAAAAATCTATACGTACTGCATTATGGAACGGATGGAGTACATCTTTTGAATGAGAAGTCTAATTTATATTTATTTTGCACAAACATGTCCGTGCGTTCAACGGTGTCATAAAATTTCTACTAGTTCAACAATAATCATATCAAATATATCTCAAATATATACCTTTAGGATGTGTGTGCACGAGGCAAGTGATATGAATCAATCAAGCTGGAAAGATACACATCGATACATGTTTTAAATATTACATCTTTGCCTAGTTGGAGGAGAGAGAGTATGAGAGAGAAGGCACGCCGGCTATAGATTAAGAGCCAGCTATAGCATGGGCTCCAAGACACTTTGTGTGGTTGTAAGGTGGGCCAGTCATCACTAAAATAGTACATATTTATAAATCACTACTATACATGCCGGCTATTAGGTTGGTTATAGAAGATGTGGCACCGGATGCGGATATTCTGCACCCGGACTCAGATGAGCCCGGATGTGAACAGTAAATTCATTTTAAATAGCAAAAAAAATTAAAATTTTCCATTTTTTTTCTGCTGCAAGATGCTCATGTGTGTGATGCCCGTGCAAAATTAGGTAAAGTTTGGACATTTGAGGAGCTTGTGGAAAAAAGGCAAAATTTTGGGTGTCTGGGAAACTTTTGAAAACTTCACTGTTCACACTCAATTTTGTCTTTTTTTCATTAGCTTCTCGAATGTCCAAACACCCAAAAAAATTGCACGAACATCACTTATTTGAGCATCTTGCACCACAAAGAAATCGTTTTTTTTATTTTTCAGCTATTTTTTTTATTTTACAGTTCACCGGGTGTGGATGAGCTTGGACACCAAATTGAATTATCGATGTGGCACCCTCTTATAGCCGATTGTTGGCTGTATTATTAACCGTGCTCTTAACTATATCCAAACTTGCCTAATAAAGTTTGACTTCAACCTCAAAAGAGTAATCTTTGAGGTAGAAAGTGCTAACAACAGTGGCGGGGAGACAATAGAGAAATTGCTGGAGCGGTTGGGGTCATAAGGTGAAGCCGCAACAGAACAAGAAAGTTTCGCGAATCTCCTATTCTTCCCTCATTGCGAGGGATAGAGAGCTTTTGGTAGAAATCGCACACCCTCACGTGCGAATGGGCAAGCTGAATATGAGGGCTCCAACCGATTTTCTCTGCTTCTTGTACGTTGTTTATTTGTGTCTTTTTTGTCTGGTTCAATGATTTAAGGGTTTTTCTTTCATTTTTATATCTTGTTTTCTTATTTTCTACATCCAGTCTTTTCGGTTTTCAATGGTTAATTTATTTTGTGTTAGTCTGTTTTCTTCTTTTTTCACGTATATTTAAAAAATCATGGACTTTTTTTAAATTGGAGAACATATTTAAATTCGGAAACTAATTTCACATTTTTTTTGAAAATTTATGAACATTCTCCTAAAATATATGTACATTGCACAGGCATTCCCAAACGCAGTCGCCTCCTCCCCAAACAAATCTAGGGTTCCTCTGCTTCCCGTTGGTGCTGCCGCCAGTCCGCCTCGTCTCCAGTTGCCTTAGGCCCATGGTAGGGCGGTGGATCCCGGCCCTTGCCAACGGGAGGGCTTCATTTTTAGATATTTCTTCGAGTTTTGTTAGGGTTTGTGTCCTGCTCAGGAAGACGAGACGGTGGCGGATCCCAGAGATGGAATAAGGTTCTCCCCGCCTAGCCCCCGTCGCGGTGGTGCGTCTATATCGTCGGTGGGCGTGTGGAGGTGTGTCTCCGGTGGATCTGTCCTTGGTGAATTTGCTCGGATCTGCTCGTAGTTCGTCTACGTTCGTGTGTCTTCAGGTTGGATCCTTCCGATATACGCTACTCTTCAACGGCGACGGTTGTTGTTCTGGTGCGCTGGTCCTATGGGGCCTTAGCACGACGACTTCCCGACTGTCTACTACAATAAGTTTTTCCCTGCTCCGGCAAGGGAGGGCGATGACGGCGGCGTGCCTTCGGCTCGCTTCAGTGCTTGTAGTCGTCGTTAGGTGGTATACGGATCTACCCCGCAAAAAAAAAAGGTGGTATACAGATCTAGATGTAATTTTTATTATTTCTGATGTTCGTTGTACAACCATGATTGAAGATGAATAGATTGAAAGTTTTTCCCGTAAAATAAAAATAAAATAACAATGTACATTTTAAATAAAATGAACATTTTTTACAACTTTTCATGTGTCAAAAAGGTCCATGGCACCACATTTTCAATCGGATTTTTACTCAGAGCGAACAACGTTGATTTTCATATCAACATGCCAGCGCACGCTAGTTTGCTGGCCCAGAGTACTGATCCTGTTCGTTTTGGGGACTACGGTGAATACTATATCTCGCTTATAGTCAGTATAGCGTCTGTCTCGTCTGAAGGACCCAACCTCAACGTGTAGCTACTAGGCCACCCATTTTTCGGTTTGTTTTTTGTTCGTTGGGTTTCCATCGAGATGCTTGAGGTTTTGTTCGGTCACTGTATTGTTTTTGCCCGTTCTTTTAGGGTTTTCTGTTTTTCTTTCTTTTTGTTTTTTTTCTTTCCTTTATTTCTTCACTAGTTTTCTCTGGTTTATTTTTATTTTTCACCAGATTTCTTCCTTTCTTTCTTGGTTTTCACTGGTTTTTTCTTTTTATTCTTTTTTTTGGTTTTGTCACCGGTTTCATTGTTTCTTTCTCAGATTTTGCTGGGTTTTTCCTTTCTTTTTTTGTATTTCTTTGTTCTGTTTTCTGTTTCTTTTGTCGATTTTCAATGGTTTTTAACACATTTCAACTTTTTGACTGCACAATATATATTTTTACTGTACATGTGAAACATTTTTTTGATACAGTTGAACATTTTTAAAATACACGATGTACATTCTAGTTAAAATATATCATTTTGAACAATTTTTCAAAAACATGGTCAACATTTCCAAATACACATTGAACATTTTCAATGGCTATATATTTTTTAAAACAACGCAAACTATTATTAACACTGTATATACATTTTTTTAATTTCATTGACATTTTTTGGAAACACGTGAATATTTCTTTAAAATGTCACATACAGTTTTCAATGGCAATAAACATTTTTAACCTAAGCAAACATTTTTTACATTTTATAAATATTTTTGGTGTACATGTTGAACATTTTATGAAATACACTTTTCACATTTTTTTTCAAACATACATTTGATGTCAATTTTTTTTCATTCAGATTCTACATTTTATGTATACACCAGGAACATTTTTTATATAGATGTTTAATATTTTTCAAATACATGATTAACATTTTTCAAAACTTATATTTTTTTATGTCTGCTTTTTCCATACATATTGGACATAGACATGAGAAATGTTTTCTATATACACATTTAACATTTTTAAATACTTGATTAGATCATTTATTTTTTTTATTTCTACTTTTATCCATAAACATAATACTCTTTTTCTATATTTTATATACACAGTTGACATTTTTTAAATACATAATTAACATTTTTTATATGTTTTCATGTCTATTTTTTTCATACACATTGTACAATTTTCGTATACATTACAAACATTCTTCTATACATGTTTAATATTTTTTAAATGCTTGATTAACATTTTTAAATTTGTATGGAAAATGATTTTTATAATAGATATATTTAGAATATTTCGAAATATAAGCAAAATACAATAATTAAGCAAAAAACGAAAGGAAAAATAGATGAAAAAAAGGGCGCTGAAGGGCTGTGGTCCGCGCTGGGCCAGCCCATTCTGGCGCCTCCTTGAGGCGAGACGTGGTACTGTCTCACGTCAAGCGAGACATAGCCACGCCCATTCATCCGAGCTCCTAAGTCACGAATCCTAAAGCACAGGAACGAGTGCATCCTGCAAGTAAACGGACCGGCCCATTTTAGCGCTACGAAGAGGTTTCTCATTCCGGTTTAAGTGCTTCTAGAAGGTTTCTGAACTGGGTTTTTTACTGGGTTTTATGGCATTTTTTATTTTTATTTTTTTTCAAGTTTATTTTTCTTTTTCAAAAAGTGATTGGGAATTTAAAATATTTGTTTGAAATTTCAAAAAATGTTTGAAATTTCAAAAAATGACTTATCCTAAAATTGTTCCTGATTTCAGCAAAGGTCCTCGTTTTCAAATTTTGGTTATAAAGTCAAAAAATGTTCGGGAATTTCAAGAAATGTTCATGTTTTTCTAAAAGTGTTCCTATTTTCAAAATTTCTTCACAATTTTTTCCCCTTCGTGCCCGTCCTCTTCTCCTGCCCTAGCCGCCGGTCGCCGTCACCCTTGCCCCGGAGTGCCCTCCGGCGCCCCGGATCTGTTCGTTCCTCTCGGATTCGCTCCGTGGAGGCCGCCTCCTCCCCGATCTCTTCCCATGGATGCCGGTAATGCCCCGTGTTTCCTTCTCCCTTGGTTTCAATCTTGAAATCACCATTGTTAGGGCATTGCTTGATATCCCGCGTTTTTGGTTAAACTATTGGGTAGAAGAGATCTCTATACTACTCTCTATTGTTTGTGCATCGCTAGAAGTTAAATATTTGCTACTCGTTTCGATTCCCGCTTGTGCCTGTTCTCCAACAGGTGGAACCGCTCGCAGACGACGGTACAACCGCTCGTTATGGGCGGTACAATCGCTCGTTATGGGCGGTACAACCGCCGTGGCGGTACCACCGGTTGTAAAACCGATACAACCGGCTTGTCTGAAATCTGTAGCAACTCTTCTACTTCTTTCTTTTCACAAGCAATCTATTCCTCCTTTCTTGTGTGCAATCCTCTCATCTTTTTTGGGTTCTCTTGTGTGCTTCCCGTGTGTGTGTGCAGGTGGCTCTAGTTCTCGCTCTGCTCCTCGCCAGAAGACCAGGAAGAGGGTCTGTAGGAGCAAGCGTCCTGATGACACTGAGGAAGAACAGGAAGTGGTGGTTCCAACCAAGCCCACCCATCGTGAGAAGTCCGCTGCTGCCAAACAACATGTGGCCGTGCCAATGCACAGATGGAAGCAACCGGATTGGGAAAGATTTCGCATTCAGAACCCCTATGAGGTCCCCATCGCTCCTCGGTGGACCACGGTACAGTTCAGGCATGAGATGCAAGTAAGGATTGAGCATGAGCTTTTTGAGCACCACAAGAACCGACATGCCAAGCAGTGGACCATTGACCTTGAGCATTGGAGGAACAACATGGAGTACTTTGGGGAGGCGTTGGCTCTTTGCGAGGAGTTTGACTTGGTCAAGCTCATGTCTATCAACTGTGACTTTGATGTGCAGCTTATCCATCAGTTTTATGCCACCGTCCATTTCGGCACCGATGAGGCTTGTACTCTGTCGTTCATGTGCCGTGATGAGCTCTTTCAGGTACCATGGAGTGTCTTCTGCAATGCTCTCGGGTATGAGTCCGTCCTCACGACCGTGCCAATTCCATGGGTACGGAGATGCTTGCCCCCTTGTACATTCGGGGGCGTGGAGTACTTGGCGAGTCCAAGCATCTGGAGAAGGTTTATGATATTATGCATCGGGTGTTCCGCAATGTGCTTCTGCCCAAGGTTGGGAATCAGGATGAGATTTATGGCTATCTTGTGGATCTGCTGGTTGCTACGAAGTCCCAAGTGGGCTCCGGTGCTACGTTTGATGTGTCCAAGTGGTTATGGGAGGAGATGTACAACATGGCCATTTTCAGGAAGGTTCCAATCTATGCTCCCTTTCTCATGTGTTTTCTGAACTCAGTATGGGCAATTCGCAGGCCTGGAGAGCCCCTTACATCGCCAGACAACCTCACTGTGCATGAGGTCAAGCAGCTCAAGAAGAAGAAACATGCTGAGCCTCGCTTTCCTGCTGATGATCCCGAGGATGTTTATACCACCTGTAGTGATGAGGACTTTGAGCTTGAGTCCGGGGCCAAGCCCTCCTGGGTGACAAAGCTCACTGACAAGGTGAAGAAGACCTTTTGCTTGCAGGCTCACATGCAAAAGAAGCTATATGAGGCACATGTGAATGAGAAGAAAGCCAGACGCAGACAGATTGAGATGATGAAGCACCTCAACATCCCAGTGACTAGTGGATCCAAGAAGAGCATCACTCCAGAGGACAAGTGGATCTTTGAGCACAACACCTGGTCTGACGATGAGACCTCTCACCGTCCTGCCACTTCCGCCTCTGCTGCTGCCGCGGATGTTGCCATGGACGAGGACCAGGAGTCTGACGCAGATGATCCAGAGGAGACCGAGGAGTCAGAGGAGGACTACTGAGCTCTGGGGCGTTAGCTTCGCTCTTTTCCTTTTTGGTGTCTTGATGCCAAAGGGGGAGAGAGTTCTATTAGGTCTCGGGATTTGCGTGGGTATGGTTATTTGCTTCGTGTTGAACCTTTATTTGCTTCGAAGTTGGTTATTTGCTTCGTGTTGAACCTTTATTTGCGTCGAAGTTGGTTTGTGAACTTGTCGTGTGTGGAGACTTTGTGCATGGTGTGAGACATGCGATCCCGTTATTATGTCTCGTTATATTAGTAGAGCTTGCTTATCTTTGTTGCCCTTGTCATATTGCTCTACTTTTCTTCTCGTACAAATGCATGTGTATTGTTTATTCTTGTCTTTTGTACTCATTGGTTGGTCTATAAAATCTAGGGGGAGCATTGATCCTAATGTGTGCACTTTGCATTCCAAACGCAAATCAAAATAGTGCACACATCTAGGGGGAGCCCGTCTATATTTTCTAGACCTCTGGTGCAAATAGTGTGGTTGTCATCATCCACCAAAAAGGGGGAGATTGTTAGGGCATTTCCCGCCTTGGTGTTTTGGTGATGATGACAATCCACTTTGCGGACTAATAGTGTGCCAAGTTGCTCAGGTACATCTTGTGTGGTGCAAAACGGTTAGGTCTTCCCTCCGGATGGAAAGATCGAAGACGGTGTTTCCAACGGGTTTTATTTCTTTGGTCGTAGGAAACCCGTACTATTAAGAGGGAATCCGCATCGGAAGGTACTGGGTGAATCAAATGCACGAACACATTCCTTTTCACCCACCATATATCCTTCTGTTCGAGGAGAGAGGTTTCTCATTTTCTAGCTGCGGCAGTTTTTTTTTTTTGGGCCAGCGGTTGTACCGCTGGACTGGTAGTTCCGGCTCAACCACCGCTCCTAAGGGCGTAACCCTAGCCACCTCCAGGTTGTCGTCAAGCGGTTGTACCGCTGCCTCCGGGCGGTTGTACCGCCTAATGCTTGGCTGCCACCTGTATGTGGAGGGTGGCGGTTGTTCCGGCCCAGTACCGCCCCACTACCGGACTTCGTTCTGTAGTGGAGCGGTTGGTGGGCAGTGGAGGACCGGTTGTTCCCGGATGGTTTTTACCAATCGGTACTACCGGTGTCAGGGGCGGTTGTACCGCCCATGACTTTGCCTCCACAGGGACTCAGGTCAGGCGGTTGCACCGGCCCAACTACCGCCTCAACCACCGCTATAGGGGTGATGCCCTTCTGCAATGAAGCGGTTGTTGGGCGGTTGTAGACCGGTTGTTCCCGGGTGATTCCGGACAACCGGTACTACCGGTGTTGGTCCCGGTTGTACCGCCTAGCCCTGTTTCTGTAGGGTACCCCGTGGTTTCCGGTTGTACCGGTGACTCGGGCGGTTGTATCGCTGCAGTGTAAAAACTGCCGTAACGGTTGGATTTGAGGGACACTATATAAGGAGGTGGTTCTTCCACCTCCCCTTGACCTCTTGCCTCTCTCTCTCTCCTCCATTGATGCCCTTCAAGCTTTCTTGCCCGATCTCTCTCCCTAGCCACTCAAACTTGTTGATTTGCTAGGGATTGAAGGAGGAGACCTAGATCTACACTTCCACCAAAGGAAATTTGATTCCCCCATACTTTCTTGTGTGAATTTTGTTACTCTTGGGTGTTTGGGCACCCTAGACGGAAGAGGTCACCTCGGAGCCACATTCCATTGTGGTGGAGCTCCGTGGTGGTGTTGGGAGCCTCCAATTCAGTTGTGGAGAGAGCCTCAACCTTGTTTGTAAAGGTCCGGTTGCCGCCTTCAAGGGCACCACTAGTGGAATCACGGCATCTTGCATTGTGCGAGGGTGTGAGGAGAATACGGTGGCCCTAGTGGCTTCTTGGGGAGCATTGTGCCTCCACACCGCTCTAACGGAGATGTACTTCCCCCTAAAGGGAAGGAAATTCGGTAACACATCCTCGTCTTCACCGGCTCCACTTGTGGTTACTTCTTACCTTTAGTTCGTGCAAGCTATTGTTGTGTTGTATCATTTGCTTGCTTACTTGTTGTTGTTGTTAGCATCATATAGGTTGCTCACCTAGCTGCATATCTAGACAACCTATTTGTTGTTAAACCTAAATTGTTAAGAAAAGCTAAAAATTCGTAGTTGCCTATTCACCCCCCTCCTAGTGAACTATATCGATCCTTTTAGCACGTATCTCAAAGCATCTTTCTCCCTGTAGTCACTTCTCACTTCTTCCCTGACTTCACGTCTTTGCCAAAATCCATCAACAAGCATGGTCGTCGCCGGCCATCACTACACTGGAGCAGCAACCTATTGCCATGTCCTCTTTATCACATCTCGTGCAATACTTCTCCGATGGTGGGAGGAGCTTTCGCCGGAGCCTCCCCTACCGCCGTTGCATCCGAATTACGCCGGAGGACAAGGAGGATCTCAGGACTCGGTCGGGGCATAGGGCGAGCTACGCTTGCACTGGCAACGAGCATGGGTTCTTCCGGGCGACGCATCTCTCCGGGACCTCGATGCCCTGGGCATGCTCCACACCGCCGACGCCTCCCTCGCCAGTCGAGCCACCCTCCACGACCGCCTCTCCCCTCTCCACATCGTCGCCACCAATCGGTCAAGGTCATGTCCGCTTCTTGCTCATCAGGCAAATTCACTCAACTCATAACCTTGAGGAAGACGAAATTGCTTTGAGATTGATGGTGACACGTGGCTTCGTCCTAGTTGGGTCTCACGTGATGGGAGGAGAGACCCGGTCATATAGGATTTTTTTTTCCATATACACTCCTGTGTGTGAGCACTAGCTAGGCACCAACTCAAAGCTCTCCCTACGTGCAGAACAGGAAATATACCCGGGCTTCAATGTAGTCGTGTCGGCAGAATCAACGCATCGACGCCCATAGAAGTTTTGCCTTTTAAATCCGATCCGAAACCGACAGTCCGACCCGGCGAACCTATTTGACGCTCGCGTGCGTCCGACTGTTGCAGCTTCGCTGAATCGCACGAGCGACAGCACGAGACGGGCCGGCCCACTACAAGCGTTTTAGCAGTGTGAGGCAAACTTGTTCCCTCAACCGGCTTTTTTCTGTGTTTTTCTTTTTCCTGTTTTTGGTTTTCTTTTCTTTTTTAGTTTCTGTTTTTTCTGTTTCTGTTTCTGTTTTTATTTCTTTTCTTTTTGCCTTTTCTTTTTATTTTATACTTTTTGTTTTTATTTTTATCCTTTGTTTTCAAAAAATGTTTGAAATTCCAAATTTTGTTCATGATTTCAACAACTGTTCAATTGTTTCAACTTTTGTTCATTTTTTCAAAATTTATTCACAATTCAAACTTTGTTTAACGTATATCACAAATTTTTTCAATGTGTATTTAAATATTGTTCAGTGTATATCACAAACATGTTCATTGTTTAGGTTAAAATTGTTCAGCGTATATCACAAAAATGTTCAACGTGTAGTTAAAAATTGTTCAGTGTATATAAATTGTTTTCAATGTATATTTAAAAAAAATTAGTGTCTATTACAAAAAAATTCAATGTACATTTAAAATTGTTCAGCGTATATAAAATATCGTTCATGTTTTACAATTTTTGTTCACTTTTCTGAAAAGAAACGCGTTATAAAGGTTTGTTCTAATTTTGAAATATGTTCACATTTTCAAACATTATTCACATTTTTTAAGAAAGATTGTTCACATTTTTTTCAAGAAATATTAATTTTTTTTTAAAGGATTTGCCATTGTAGTTTTTTTTTTAGAATCATCTGCCATTGTAGCTAGTACTTATATATTAGCGCTGCAAATTACCCAAAAGGTTCCTAGCTTGACTGGCTACCAACGTTGCTTTGTGGCTTGAGGTAGGGATTATGGGGAGCTCTTAGTCAGCGCCTTCGGCGCCAACTAGGGGTTCCGGCGCTCATGCTGCCGCGCTGTTGGGCCGGCCCAAAATGGGGGCTCGACCGAAAGGAATAAAAGGGAAAAAGTGGAGCGCGACCAGAATCGAACCAGCGACCTCCTGTTCCGCAGTACAATGCGCTAACCAATCGGCCACTTAGGCAGATCTGATAGCTTACATATTTTTCCTTCTTTTATTGTTTCTTCTTTCCTTTTTTTCTTTTTTCCTTTTTTTCTTTTTTCCATTTTTTGTTTTCTATTTCTTTTTTTTTCTTCCTTATATGATGAATTTTTTCAAATTCGTGAACTCTCTTCAAATCGATGAACTTTATTCATTTTTCGATGAACTTTTTTCAAATTCTATGAAATTTGAAAAAAAGTTCATCGGATTTGAAAAAAGTTCACAAATTTGAAAAAAAGTTCATCGGATTTGAAAAAAGTTCATTGGATTTAATAAAAAGTTAATCACATTTGAAAAATGTTCATCGATTTTGAAAAATAGTTCATCAAATTTGAAAAAAGTTCATCGAATTTGATAAAAAGTTCATCGAAATTGGAAAAAAGTTCATCAAATTTGAAAAAGGTTCATCAAATTAGAAAAAAGTTCATCAATTTTTAAAAAAGTTCATAAATTTGAAAAAAGTTCATCGATTTTTTATATAAAAGACACAAAAATAGAAAATCATCAATTTAGAAAAACGAATTTTAAAAAAACGCGCATTTAAAAACAACAAAAAAAGAAAAAAGAAAACCCAAATAAAAACCACCAGGCAATGACCACGAACCAGGAAAAAACCCGGTTTGGGAAGCTTCCCAAAACCGGAGGATTCCCGCGGCTGTAGAGAACAAAGAATAAAAAACAAGTTTTTTTTTTGAGGCAATCTCGCGAAGCTTTTATTTACTTGGACCAATGTTTACAGGTACAAAAGAAAGGTCACCGGAGTTGCCTAACCAAACATGGCGGACAACTCCCAATTTTAAGACATGCCTCGCTAGATTGTGAGCCTCGAAGTTCGAGCTCCTAAATTCATGAGCAAAACTACAAGCAGCAAACGAAGTACTGTGATCTGTGCTTTCATGTAGAATAAAAAACAAGTTATATATCACTAGTAGTTCGATGGCGTGGTGGTTACACCTTTTTACAGAATAGACAGATTTAGTATGTAGATGGGCCGGCCCAGCGCGGGAGCGCTGCAGGCGCCCGTTAGCAAAATGCCCTGTAACTGGCGCCTGCAGCGCCAAATAGGGTTTGCCGGGATTACGACTCCACGCGCCTACTTAATTTTTTCCTGAAGTTTTACATACGACGCCTGCTAATGGGCCGGCCCGTTTTGCGCGCCCTTTAGCGAAAGGTCGTCATTTTCACGCACGCGGGCGTCGTCCGACCCGTCGACATACTCGAATAAATCGGGCCGGTCCAGGAGTCTCCAAGCAGCGTGGGACATACTCGAATAAGCCGGGCCGGTCCAAGACTCTCCACGCAGCGTGGGCGGTATATAGGGACGGGACGCCTCATCGCGCCGCCACAAACGCCGTGCGTTCGTTCCCCTCTCTCGTCGGTGCGAGCGCAGCTGTCGACGACCCTCCTCCGACTAGTCGCTTCACAGGTGCGCGTCTCCTCCCCTCTAAAACCCTAACCCTTCTCCCCTCGCTTTACCAGATCTCGACGCGACCTCTTTTCGATTCGACCCCGCGAATCTGCCGATTCGTACTCTCGATTTTGGATTCGGGGAGTAGGAAAAGATAGATCCGTGTAGAGGATCTTGTCCCGACCTCGCGAATTCGCGTGCCGAACCACCCCTTTCAATTTTCATCTCGTTGTAGGCCCTCGTTTTGGGTATGTAGCTGGGGGTATGATAATACCTTTGCGTCTGATGGTGCCATCATGGGGTAGAAAAATCGCGGGTTGAACCACCCTTATCAATTTTCTCTTCTTTGCAACACAGAAATTCGATGGTTGGACATGAAACTAGTATGTATCAGTTGTGTTGCTAGTTATAACAACCATAATTTTGTTTTACAAACAAACCTTGCCCACAGGGGCGGACCCAGGATAAAAACTGACTGGGGGCACTCATCTATAAGAAAACTCACGAACACAGTTCCGCATAGGCTTATAAACATCAAAAATATGTTTTTTTTTTATATATATATATAGCAATTTTCTTGTAAGTCATGATATAGTTCAACCAAGTTCTGAAAAAACTACTTTATCCAATAGCAACACGATGAGTTTATCACTAAAATGAACATACCTTATAAAAAGACAATACATCAATAGTTTATAGGTTGCAAAAGAGAATATTTGTCTATAACATAAATGTCGTTACCTACAAAGAGAGAACACATATTAGGGTTAGCCATTAAAATACTCACTCTGTCCCAAAATAACTTTGTACTAAATCAGCGACACTTATTTTGGGACAGAGGGGGTACTAATGAAGATGGTAAACACATCAAAGGTGTAAGGTATTCGACCATTACATTTCCCCACGAGCTTTCATCTTATGGAAACGATCAACAGTCACTCCTAATAATTGTGTCTAGCAGTCCCTTTACAAGAAGCAAATTAGGTTATGACTCAAATAATCATCGTCAGTTTTGTTACGCAACCTCCCTGCATTTGAAGTCAATGCGAGGCTGATTAGGTCCCCAAATTAAATACTTTATTCTTATCTCACCACGTTGGCTGGGGTGATAATCTGCCATTCGATTCCTTTTAGATGAATCCTGAGTAAGCTTGTTCCAATCAATTAGCACGAGCACAACAAAATTATGTCTTGGTGCTGGTCTTGATGCATTTTCAATTCCATCACCACTTGGACCGTTTAGTAGTGGCCAGCCCCTGGGTGGTGGTGTTGACATTTCTTGGGTATTTTTGTCAAATACTTCTCCATTATGTTCCTTCTCTTTATCAGTCAAATCAATTGAAATACTAACTGTGAAATGTTCAGATACAAAGTATGCTAGTAACTGCAGCCTACTAGCACACAAGTACTAGTTCTGTATTAGTCATGAATGGCTTGCCGACATGGCCTGTTGTCAGATTGAATTGCATAGAAAATTAGATTAGAACAAAGTATGCTAGTAGTAGCAGGCTAGTACACAAGTACTGCTACTGTATTCCCAAATCGTAGAAAACATCATGCTAGAAAGTGGCATATCATTTTTGGTTTTGGGAGAGCCAACAGACTTGCCGCCCGGTAGAAAGTGACATAACAAATTTGATTAGAACAAAGTACATGCCAGATAAGAGTAGCAGTGTTGTACTAGCTCGAATTGCATATTTGCATTTGATTTGACATGAACCAAAACCAGAAATCCAAAAGAATAAATTATATCATTAATGGATCTACTGAAGAAGAACATACCTAGTTCCAGAGTTGGGGATGAGGCCGATGCAGACCTACAGTGCGGATGAGTGACCAGCGACGTACATAGCCAGCCGGAGGGGGCGAACCAGCGACCGGATCCGGGCTCGCGGCAGACTCTGTGGACGGCGATCGTCGCAGCAGGCGGCGGCTGAGCGGACGGTTCGTTTGCTCTGTAATTAATTTCCAAGAAGAGTTGAATCGGTGTCGTCTCGCCTCCCGATTTAATCGCTGCAGTTTTCTTTTATTAAGCGGAGATTGCTCGTGTACGCATGCAGGGGCAAGGGTTGCTGATAAACTGCTTTTGTTGTTTTCTCTTTTCTGGGCTTTTTCAAGGGAGTGGGGGCACTAAACCTGGGCCGACTGGGGGCCTTGCTGGGCTTGTATTGGACATATACAGAGAGGGCCGAAAATTGAGTGGGGTCCTGGGCCCCCACTCACCATAACGTGGGTCCGCCCCTGCTTGCCCAGTAGGCCGAGCTGTCTGGGAGGTGTCGCTTCTTTTGTCCTAGCCAGCTCTCACTGTATAGGAGATATAATGCTGTACCAAGGTGCTGTAAGAGATAACTTCTCAATCACATAATAATTATTAGGAAAAAACTTGCAAAGTTTCAAATAATTCTCTGAGAATCCAATTACTGAACCAATCTTGTAGCTGATTTCATATATGTGGCACTTAATGGCTGTGATAGTCTGTGAAATGCGACTCTAGAATTTTCATCCAGCATGACAGCAAATTATGTTATTTATATTTTTTTCTCCCCTGTGTGTTAAACATGTACTTGCTGTAATTATACATATCAAGTGCTCCACATCTTTGTACTATAGTAGTATTCTGGATAGTAGTATATTTCCTGGAACTTTTTTCCCCGATTTAATGATCTAAAATGGTGTGCAGATTAGGTTTTTAAATGGACGAAATAGATTCTTTTTGGACGGATATAGCATGGCCTACCTGAGAAGGAAGTATTCATGTGCGGCACAAAAAGTTGCTTTGTTTGTGCCTTTTGGTTTTGTGGGCTCTTTTGCAGTTGCAGGGACAGAGGCACTAAGCATCTTAGTTTTAAAAAACCATCTTGTTTATGCAGTTGCAGGGTTTCGTCCTTTGGTTTTAACTATCTGAGCGTGGTTTGGATTTTAGGTCAAGTAACACCCTTATGATATAGATAATGGCTTCACTGGAAAAAAACGTTGTAACCCTGTATATGATTTATTTAATATCCTGCATGTTCTAATATTAACAGTTTTGAGGCGGTGCAGATTAGGTCATAAGATGCAGTATGGATTAGTGTTCTCTTTCAAGAAATTGAGACTGTTATGCTTTGTGCTGCTTAGAAAATAACCTTGATGCTCAATGAAGTCATTCAAGTTACTGGTTGTCAATCTGTAATGTATAAAGATATAAATAAAAGTAGGGCGTGCTATTAGAGCTTCATCCACTTGAAAAAACATCTGAAACAGAGTCTGTCAAATAGGATAGCACCTGTTTAAGACAAGTTGTGCGCAAGGCATTTTTCTTTGGTGATATTACATGGGTCAGAATCTGGTGCATACAATTTCCCCTTCTGTTTTTCTTGCATCAACTAGCAGCTCTTGCAACATCACAAATTTAGATCACTGTTTCACTCTACTTTTTCTAAGTTTTGAAACAAATCATGGTTCAGTTAGTTTTAGTTCAGGAATCTATGAAACGCTTAGACATTAATTTAAAGGCTGATTACGTAAGGCGCTACTCTTTTAAAGACTGAGAGCCCGGAGCACTGCTAACATGTGTTTTGATGATGTTCATCACTAAACATTTGACTTTGCAGGCTTGTGGTCAGCTTGACTGATTTCAAACAATGGCGGAACACTTGGCTTCGATATTTGGTACAGAGAAAGACAGGGTCAACTGTCCATTTTACTTCAAGATTGGAGCTTGTCGTCATGGCGATCGCTGCTCTCGCATCCATAACAGGCCAACCATATCACCTACTATTGTGCTCATGAACATGTATCAGCGCCCTGATATGATTACCCCTGGGGTTGATGCTCAAGGCCAGCCGATAGATCCCCGCAAGATGCAGGAGCATTTTGAAGATTTTTATGAGGATATCTTTGAGGAACTGAGCAAGTTTGGTGAGATTGAGACCCTCAACGTCTGTGACAACCTTTCTGATCACATGATAGGCAATGTGTACGTCCAGTTCAGAGAGGAAGATCAGGCAGCAGCAGCTCATACGGCCCTTCAGGGACGCTTTTACTCTGGTCGCCTAATAATTGTTGACTTCTCTCCTGTGACGGACTTCCGTGAAGCAACCTGCAGGCAGTATGAGGAGAATACCTGCACTCGTGGTGGCCACTGCAATTTCATGCATGTGAAGCAGATAGGTAAGGATCTCAGGAAGAAACTCTTTGGGCGCTACAGGAGATCGCAACGAGGAAGGAGCCGCAGCCCAAGCCCGCACCATAGGAGAGAGCGTCGTGACCGTGATGACTATCGTGGCCGTGATGATTTCCGTCGTGGTGGTGGTGGCGGCGGCGGTGGACGGAGGGGTGGGAGCAGCAGGCATGAAAGGCACGACGATGGAGGAAGGCGCAGGTATGGAGGCAGCCCTCCAAGGCGTGCAAGAAGCCCTGTGAGGGAGAACAGCGAAGAGCGCAGGGCCAAGATCGAACAGTGGAATCGTGAAAGGGAGGCGAAGTAAGGGTGACCACTGTCATCTGGGCGCTTGTTGTGCCGTTCTTCTATATATTGGAATTCGTTCTGTAGTCGCTACTATGCTTGACTTGCTTTTCTGTTCCTGTAATTTAGGTGACTTCACCCTGAGACTTTGAAATTGTCACTAGTGTGCTGCCGGAAACTTACATTTTAGCTACTTCGAACTTGATCCTACTAGTTGCTTCCCATTTTTCTGACGCTGGCTGTTCTAACTTTGCTGCCTAGAAGTGGTGCCAACGGTGCTGGTTGCACTTTGGTTCCTTTCTGTTTGATTGGAATATCCCTGCTATCGGTATCATATAAGAGCATCTCTAGGAGACCCCTTATAGTCGCGCAAACTGTAAAAATCCGCGACTATATGGGTTTGGCCCCTTTTTTAGGCCAGACCAGAGCCCGTATAGTCGCCTGCCCCGTAAATGATTTTATGGTAGCCCGCAAACCGCCCCACCCACGCGGTATATCTACGGGTTTGCGGCGAGTATACGGGCCGAAACCCCATCCCCCGTCGCCGCGATTCCCCAATCCCCTCTCCGATTTCTCGTCGCCGGTGAGCTAAATCCGCCGCCCCCGCCCACCATTTCTGCGACGATGTGGAACTCTGGCCGGCGCGGTGGCGGCGAAGACCCGGAGCGCAAGCGTTGCGTCACCGCCGACGCGGCGCGCAAGCGCGCGGCCAAACGGTACACCAACTACGGGCTCCCGGTGCCGCCGTCCCTCCTTCGCCGCGAGACGGAGGAGTACGACTGCCGCCACGCGCGACGCTTCGACGCGGGGAGCTCTTCCGGTGCGGGGAGCTCTTCCGGCGCGCCGCTGCTTCCGGTGAAGAGGGAGCCCGGCGAGCTTCCTCCGCTCCACGCCGTCAAGAGGGAGCCGGGGGAGGAGCGCCCGCGCGGCCGCGGCGTCATCGACCCGGAGGACTACCTCGTCGGGCCCGACGCGGACGCCATCGAAGCGGCGCTCGCCGAGCGCAGTGCGCGCGAGCAGGAGGAGGAGGACGCGCGTCGCCGGCGGGACGAGGAGCTCAGTGAGCTCCTCTACGAGGAGCTCAGTGAGCTCCTCTACGAGCAGGAGCTCGCCGCCGCGCGCGAGTTCGACGACAAGCAGGCCGGAGGGCGCCACGAAGCCGAGGAGCAAGACAAGATGTACATAGATCTTGTCTCCTCCGACGACGACGAGTGAGCGCCGCCGCACCCGGAGAGCTCCGGTGAGCTCCGATTTTGGCAAGTTTACGGTAGGGCGGCATCAAACCATGTAAAATAACTTTCGAAATGTAGCGATGATCAAACAACGTATGTAGTATGTGTTCTTCATTTCGCCCGCGAATGCTTTTTTTCAAAATTTACGGTTTCAATTAAGGAGTTTGTTCGGCCGCAGCCGATTTCGCCCCTCAAACCTCTGATTTGTCGGCCCTTATCCGCGATATAAGGGCCGCTGATATACGGGGTCTGTTAGAGATGCTCTAAGACTGTTGGCTGTGGATGCTGAGCATATTCTCTTCTCTACCTTGTGGGTGGATTCCACCTAGACTGGGTCGTTCGTTTCCTGCGACGCCACGGTTTCTCTCTCTTGATCGACGGCCATGTGCCATTGTGGCACACCAAGGCCGGCCGACATCTGAATTTCATCACTCTAAAAAGATTGGAGTGATTGACAACTATGCACCGTTTATGCACGAGCAAATGACTCCACAATAGTGTCTTGTGTTAACCTTACGTATAGTGTCTTTTTTTTTCTTTTCTTGACAGCATACATATAGTGTCTTGTTAACCTCGCACGTAGAGGACTACATCTATTTAGGGGGATACGAAGTTTATAAAGAAGATGAGCACAGACGGCTTAATTTTAGGCATTTTTTTTGCAGGGAAAATTTAGGCATTCTAACTCTTCTACCAATTTGCCCAATGGCAATTTAACAACAAAGTTATTTCAATGGAAATTACATGCATGCAAGAATCTCCTACCTCATGCTTTTTTTTTTTGAATTTTAAAATGATTTATCTCACAAGCCGTTAATCCAAATAGTGATCCATCTTTCAAGATGGATTTGGCTCGACGAGTGTTGGGGATATTCCCCCACGACCAAGACCCGGCCAGAAGCATGGCGGCTTCATGGGTCACCTTATTTTCCGGGTCATGGCAAGAAGACAAGAAGGGCCCGAAGGCCCAGAGTGAGACCCGGCCGAATGCCGGGTCATGGAGGAACCACGAAGGGCCGGCTCATGGAGAAGGCACAAGAGGGGTCTTAACTCGAAAGAAAAGACCTGGACTAGGATCCAACTTGTAATAGACTAGTTGTAGTCCTACTAGGACTCTACATATAAGCCGGCCCTTTCAACTTATATAAGGAGGGGCAAGGCATCCCAAGAGGGACAAGTCAAGATAGACAGAAAAATCAGTAGCTCTCGAGATAAGTAGCGAAAGAGCACCCTTGTAATCGAGATCATCATCAATAGCAATCAAGCAGGATGTAGGCTTTTACCTCCATCGCGAGGGGCCGAACCTGGGTAAAACACGCGTCTCTCGATTCCGATCAACCTCGTTCAAGCTACCACCTAGTTGCGATGGCCTCATGACTAAGTCCTTTTTTGAGGACATCTGCCGTGACAAAACCACGACAGTTGGCGCCCACCGTGGGGCCTGCGCACGGTGGTGTTGAGTTCTTGAAGGGAGCTCTCCCAGGGATCGAGGGCTATGAGATCGGCCGGATGACAAAGAGCCGGCGCGAAAGGATCTACATCATCGACGAGCAGTCAGAACGGCATATATGAGATTTGAGATCAAGAAAAATTAGGGTTGCATCGTGTGTGCCGCCGCACGACCAAGGCGATCCGTTGATACGAAGCTGTGTCAATTCCCACTGCACCGCCGTATGAAGTCGCCGAGTTGGACAGGATTTTCCGCTACAGCGAACGTACTGCAGCGGTCCACCAAGGCCGACACGAAGTCGATTTGCCCGGCCGTCGCTAGCCCACGAGGCGGTCTGTTAATCCACGTAAAAGCTTCAAGTCCCAAGAAGATTTGACTGATCGCTGCTGCTACTACTCATCACTTGAAGGAAAACCAGAGGCGGTCTGCTATGTTGTTGAACCAAGTAGTACTACTACTATCCCTAAAAAAAAGTAGTGATACTACTACAACATCTCGTGAAGGAAGTCACGGTCAAAGGAGTACTAGTTAAGTACTGCTACTAGTACTTGCATAGTTTACAAAAAAAAAGGAGTAACTTGCCAGTTCGATACGACTCTGGCATTAAGAAGGAAAGAAGACAAAGGAGTTTTTTACTGGACGGAATAAAAAAGCGATCGTGACACTCCCAGGCGATCATTACTCAAAAAAGAAAAAAGGAGACACCTGCTACATCAGTTAGACATACATCTAGGCGGGTTATCTTTTGGAAACTGATTGGTTTCATCCGGATGCAGACAGCCCCATCGACAGCCGTCTCGTGTGATGGACGCGTGTCCTGTGGGCCAGGCACCACATCTCATCCTTATCTCCACCGACGCGCCTGAGCCACTCATTCGTACTCTTCTTTCTCCTAATGCCGTTGACCTCCAGCCCCCCTGCAACCTCTGTTATGGATCTCATCCATGATTTCTGCCTCAACTCCGGTAGCTCGGCCACCACAAGCTGGACTCCGGCGATGTTGTGAGCCACGCAACTCCAGCTCCTCCGGCCACCGCGCTCCTGCTTCGACGGGGCGGCTGCGTCCGTTTGTTGCTGCAATCTTCTTTCATGTGTTTTTGCTTTGGGGTGACGCTGCTACAAAGGAAGCTCGGCAGCGCCGGAAGATGAATCCGACTGGTGTTGCAAGCCGGGTCGCGATGATGTGAGATGCCCCTGCTGGAAGCATTGCAGCAACGCCGGCTACTGCGAGCACGACGACAATGCGGTCTGCTCGGAGATGCTGCGACGACAACGTTGTTGCGATGGCGGTGACCGGTACCTGCTTCGACGGTGGTGCGGCTTCTCCGGTGATGCTGCGACGGATGCGACGACACTGCTGCGATGGCGGCGAGTCGGCTGCAGCAACCCCGACTGCTGCGAGCGCGACGGCGGTCGGTTGCTCGGCAATGTTCTAACGTGGCTCGGCTTCTCCGATGATGCTGTGATGGTTGCCGCGACGGCGTGCTTTCGATAGCTACGTCAGCGGTGATGCTGCTCCGACGGCCATGCCGCGAGCCGATGCTGGGACGGTGATCGCGCTACGAGCCGATGCTGGGACGGTGGCCGTGCTGCGAGCCGGTGCTTCGACGGCCGTGTTGCGAGCTAGTGCTCCGACGGCGCCGCCATGCTGCGGCCTGCGAGCAGGTGCTCCAATGGCGCCGCCGTGCTGCCAGCCGGGTCAGCGAGCCGGTGCTACAGAGAAGACGACATCACGCTACAAGCTGTTGACGTGGAGTGCCTCTTTTGTGTTGATGCATCTGACGGTTGGAAATACTTAGATTAGAACTAATTGGACGGTGAGGAAGGCGGCTGTTGTTTGCCCCGCGACATCCGGATGGCGCCTAGCACGCGCCTTATCTTTTTCGTCCGACTACGTCCAGCATTATCCAGCATTAGTGTTCGCATTCATTCGATAAAAATACCAGGTGCTATCCATTCCATCTATTTTATTAGCACATATTAATTTCTTTGAGAACAATTACTTTGGCCTGTAATATTTTTACGCGGGACAATTGTTTATTACAAAAGTGGCGTGGCCTTATACCGCGAATACGGAGCTCGCATCAATATCATCATGCTGGCAGCGTCCGTCCATGCCGCACTGTCCGACGGACACGCGTGCAGGCCGCCGCCCCTGCGGTCCGATCTACATCAACACGCCACGACCGACTCGCGCGTCCGCGCCGGCTTCCAACGCCACGGCCGAGGCCGAATCTCGAGCGTCCAAGCCGGCTTCGAACGCCGTGGCCGACTCCCGTGTCCATGCTGGTTTACCGGCCAACTCCCACGTTGACATCAACACACCGGAGCCGCGCCCGTCCGCACGAGCCGCTCAACGAACACGCGCAGGCCACCGCTCCTGCAGCCCGGTCTACTCCAACAACTCTGAAGCAAACAATAATATAATCAGCCTCCGCCTGCACCGGATTGCTCAGTGGACAGGCACACTAGTCGTCGCCCCTGCGGTTCGGTCAACTTCAACAAGCCGCCGGTTCGAACCATCCGCCGGGTTACCGACACGCGACTCATACGGGATCATCTATAACCCGCCGCGGTTGACCTCAACCTTCCGCGGGTTCACATTGCGTTATCAACGCTGAGGCATAAAAACATCTAAGTCATTTTCTTGTTTTCCATGATTTTATTATTCAATGAAATAAACTGGCACTTTTGAGTTAACCTCGGAGGTAGCACCACGTTCATCTTCACGTGATTTTACGGTTTGGCAACCTTAAAATGCCTACGGCTCAAAAGCCTTAACACGCCTACAGTAGTAGCATTGTCTCCTGTATATATTATGATCAATGGAATAAAGCCGGCTTATCTGGACCCCAGATGTTTTGCAGTAGTAGCATTGTCTCCTGTATATCCTATGCTGAGCTTTTTCATGATCATATGGTTACTTGGGGGCTTCCAACTCATCGAGTTTAGCTTACAAAACCCTTTTAACCCGGCGAAAAGCCAAAATATACTTGGTTAAACCTGCCTGTTAGCAAGATGCTACTCCGAAAAGGTGACCCGGCGTACGCCTGATGAGTTAATCACAGAGGTGACCCTGAATTCATCAGAGTTAAAACGTCAGTTGGTCACGTGAGAGCCGGCTTTCAGAGAGCTAGGACAAATCAAAAGAGGCCAAAAAGCCTGCTTCCACAGAAAGCGAAACCAAGACTCGAGCCTCGAAAGCCGGTCTTATGTCGTGCCTCGAAAGCCGGCATTTTTATACTCTGTTACCATACACATACATCATCATACATTGCATCATCATACATTGCATCATCATACAATGCATATCTATATTCGTTTATGTTGCAGGAACCGGTCTATTGGCCGGGTTAACCATTTGCAGTTATAAAAATTTGTTAAGTCAATTACTCTGACGACTATATGGTTTTTGTTATAATACCAATGGCTATCAAGTCGGCTTCAACATGAAGCACCAATAACTGGCCTCGAAAGCCGACATTTTTTCCATGTTTATTCAAACTTGGTTCATATTGATTTTATATCATATGATTTGTTATAATAACAATTCATTGTCTTGTCAAAGCATATATATTGGTTTCCTGTATCGCAGGAGCAGGTCTTCAAAACCGGGTTACATTGTAACTATGCAAGAACAAACAAATACTTGATAGCCAAAATGGCCGGATCTTATATGGTTTATCGAAACCAGTTTCAAATAACATGGCTATTACTGCCGATTTTGAAAAAATTGCAGGTACATATTTACTATATCTACAAAACCGGCTTACAATTGAGAGCCGGGTCTTCATCATGATTTATCATAACCAGTATTAAATGATTGAGGTTTTCAAAGCCGGCCCAAGGAGATGGTTATTTCCTTCTAAATCCAAAACGCTAGCTTACAGTAAGGAGCAGGGTTTAATGAATTACCAGTGGCAATTCACAATTTGGATTATTCTGATACTGCAAAGGAGAACAAAATTCAAGCAAGGATATCATGGCAACCGGATTTATTAAAGGCAATGAAATATGAAGTGTTATGCAAGGCAGCACTCTTGATGGATTTAGCAACAAATTCAGCGTTCATATGCAAAGTACCCAGCAACATCATCCAAACAAACTGTCCCTCAGACTCAGGCAAGTTTTTCTCCACAATTGTCAAACGCCGGGTCTTCAAGAGTTGGTTTGACCGGCTTTGCTTGGTTTTCTCCTTGAGTCCTGGGGGCTACAGTTGATCTGATTTTATTCTACAAAGGAAGGAAAAGTTCCGAGTCACCGCAGGCACACAACCCGGCACTTGGGGGCTACATTATTCAAATCAAGATTACATTCTGTATGAAAGTCCCATGTCGCTGCAAGCATGCACCATGTCATTTGGGGGCTAATGCATTTTCATTTTAAACTACTTTCATTGAAGACCCGGCTCACTATTAATAGTAACCCGGCCCTTGGGGGCTACAGTCATTGACTCTATAGATAGTTCAAGTTCCAGATTGATGAGAACAGCTAAACCGGCCCTTGGGGGCTACATTATTTGCAGCTATACATCTACAAACATCAAAAGCTAAGTTCAAGTCCCAGGTTGCTGCAGGCAAGACAATCCGGCACTTGGGGGCTACAGCGTTCAGTTGTTTAAACAGATCATAAGGTCCAAATTGAAGACCCGGCCCATCACATACTGATGAGCCGGCCCTTGGTGTTGGGGAACGTTGCATGGAAAACAAAAAAAATTCTACGCACACGCAAGATCTATCCATGGAGATGCATAGCTACGAGAGGGGGAGTGTGTCTACGTACCCTCGTAGACCATAAGCAGAAGCGTTAGAACAACGCGGTTGATGTCGTCGAACAACTTCACGATCCAACCGACCGAGTACCGAACGTACGGCACCTCCGCGTTCAGCACACGTTCAGCTCGGTGACGTCCTCGACTTCTTGATCCAGCAAGACGGCGAGGTAGTGGATGAGTTTCGGCAGCATGATGGCGTGGTGACGGTGATGGTGATGCTATCTCCGCAGGGCTTCGCCCAAGCACTGCGAAAATATGACCGAGGGACGGAACTGTGGAGGGGGGCGCCGCACACGGCTAAGACAATGTTGTGTATCCTTTTGGGGCGCCCCCTCTCCTCTATTTATATATGTGTAGGGGTTTGGAGTAGAAGGAATAGTGCCACGTGAACAGTAACCGTAAATAGTACACACGTGGACTTGGACTCCAAAGTCCAATGCTATTCCTACTAGGACTCTCCCTCTTGGGTATTTGTTTATGTATTCACACATGTGTTTAAGTTTCCGGTCAATACAATTCTAGCATGAATAATAAACCTTTATCGTGAACAAGGAAATATAAAATAATAACAATTTTATTATTGCCTCTAGGGCATATTTCCATCAGTCTCCCACTTGCACTAGAGTCAATAATCTAGATTACATAGTAATGAATCTAACACCCATGGAGTCTTGGTGCTGATCATGTTTTGCTCGTGGAAGAGGCTTAGTCAACGGGTCTGCCACATTCAGATCCGTGTGTACTTTGCAAATTTCTATGTCTCCATCCTTGACATATTCACGAATGGAGTTGAAGCGTCTCTTGATGTGTTTGGTCTTCTTGTGAAACCTGGGCTCCTTGGCTATGGCAATTGCTCCAGTGTTGTCACAAAAGATTGTCATTGGACCCGATGCACTAGGTATTACACCTAGATCGGATATGAACTCCTTCATCCAGACTCCTTCATGTGTTGCTTCCGAAGCAGCTATGTATTCCGCTTCACACGTAGATCCTGCCACGACGCTCTGCTTGGAACTGCACCAACTGACAGCTCCACCATTTAATATAAATACGTATCCGGTTTGTGACTTAGAGTCATCCGGATCAGTGTCGAAGCTTGCATCGACGTAACCCTTTACGACTAGCTCTTCGTCACCTCCATAAACGAGAAACATGTCCTTGGTCCTTTTCAGGTACTTCAGGATATTCTTGACCGCTGTCCAGTGATCCACTCCTGGATTACTCTGGTACCTCCCTGCCAAACTTATTGTTGGAAATATGCCCTAGAGGCAATTAATAAAGTGTTTATTATTATCATATTTCTCCGTTCATGATAAAGGTTTATTATTCATGCTAGAATTGTATTGACCGGAAACTAAATACATGTGTGGATAATAGACAAATACTATGTCCCTAGTATGCCTCTACTAGACTAGCTCGTTGATCAAAAGATGGTCAAGGTTTCCTGACCATGGACATGAGTTGTCATTTGATAACGGGATCACATCATTAGGAGAATGATGTGATGGACATGACCCAACCGTTAGCATAGCAAATGATCGTTTAGTTTATTGCTATTGCTTTCACTATGTCAAATACACGTTCCTCTGACCATGAGATCATGCAACTCCCGGATACCGTAGGAATACTTTGGGTGTATCAAACGTCACAACGTTACTGGGTGATTATAAAGGTGCACTACAGGTATCTCCGAAAGTGTTTGTTGAGTTGGCATGGATCGAGATTGGGATTTGTCACTCCAACTATCGGAGAGGTATCTCTGGGCCCTCTCGGTAATACAGCATCACAGAAGCCTTGCAAGCACCGTGACTAAAGAGTTAGTTGCAAGATGATGTATTACGGAACGAGTAAAGAGACTTGCCGGTAATGAGATTGAAGTAGGTATTGGATACCGACGATCGAATCTCGGGCAAGTAACATACCGCCAGACAAAAGGAACAACGTATGTTGACATATGAGGTTCACCGATAAAGATCTTCGTGGAATATGTAGGAACCAATATGAGCATCCAGGTTCCGCTGTTGGTTATTGACCGGAGAGTCGTCTCGATCATGTCTACATCATTCCCGAACCCGTAGGGTCCGCACACTTAAGGTTCGATGACGATTTAGTATTATATGAGTTATGTGATTGGTGGCCGAAGTTTGTTCGGAGTCCCGGATGAGATCACGGACATGACGAGGAGTCTCGAAATGGTGGAGAGATAAAGATTCATATATTGGAAGGCTATATTCGGACGTCGGAAAGGTTCCGAGTGATTCGGGTATTTTTTGGAGTACCGGGGAGTTACGGGAATTCACCGGGAGAAGTAATGGGCCTTTTTGGGCCATACGGGAAAAGGAGAGGCAGGCCACGTGAGGAGGCGCACGCCCCCACTTGCCCAAACCGAATTGGACTAGGGGAGGGGGCGCAGCCCCCTCTTTCCTTTCCCTCTCCCTTCCCCCTTTCCTACTCCGTATGGGAGGTGGAATCCTACTAGGACTAAGGAGTCCTAGTAGGACTCCCCACACTTGGCGCACCCCTAGGGGGCCGGCCTCCTCCCTCTCATCCTTTATATACGGGGGCAAGGGGGCACCCCAAAGTACACACAATTGTCCCATAGCCGTGTGCGATGCCCCGATCTCCGTTTTCCACCTCGGTCATATTTTCGGAGAGCTTAGGCGAAGCCCTGCCGGAATCACTTCACCATCACCGTCGCCACGCCGTCGTGCTGACGGAACTCATCTACTACCTCGACGTCTTGCTGGATCAAGAAGGCGAGGAACGTCACCGAGCTGCACGTGTGTAGAACTCGGAGGTGCCGTACGTTCGGTACTCGATCGGTGGAGCTCGAAGGATTGTTCGACTACATCAACTGCGTTGTGAGACGCTTCCGCTAAACGGTCTACGAGGGTACGTAGACACACTCTCCCCTCTCGTAGCGATGCATCTCCATGGATAGATCTTGCGTGAGCGTAGGAAATTTTTGAAATTCATGCTCCGTTCCCCAACAGTGGTATCAGAGCCAGGTCTATGCGTAGATGTGATTTGCACGAGTAGAACACAAGTGAGTTGTGGGCGTGGGTGTATACATATTGCTTGCCGTTACTAGTTGATACTTGATTCGGCGGTATTGTGAGATGAAGCGGCCCGGACCGACATTACGCGTACGCTTACGCGAGACAGGTTTCACCGCTAAGTGCACTCGTTGCATAAAGGTGACTGGCGGGTGTCTGTCTCTCTCACTTTAGTTGAATCGGTTTCAATGAAGAGGGTTCTTTTAGAAGATCAAGCAATCACTACACCACATTGTGGTTTTGCGTAGGTAAGAACGGTTCTTGCAAACCCGTAGCAGCCACGTAAAACTTGCAACAACAAAGTAGAGGACGTCTAACTTGTTTTTGCAGGGTATGCTGGTGATGTGATATGGTCAAGACATGATGTGATATAAGTTGTTGTATGAGATGATCATGTTTTGTAAGTTATCAGGCAACCGGCAGGAGCCTTATGGTTGTCTCTTTATTGTATGCAATGCCAACGCTATGTAATTGCTTTTCTTTACCGCTATGAGTTAGCAGTAGTAGTAGTAGCAATAGCCGGCGAGACGACCACGACGCTGCGATGGAGATCAAGGTGTCACGACGCTACGATGGAGATCATGGTGTCAATCCGGTGACAATGGAGATCATGACGGTGCTTGGCTGATGGAGATCAAAAGCACAAGACGGTGATGGCCATATCATGTCACATATATTGAATTGCATGTGATGTTAATCCTTTTATGCATCTTATTTTGCTTAGGACGACGGTAGCATTATAAGATGATCCCTTCACTAAATTTCAAGATAAGTGTTCTCCCCTAGTATGCACCGTTGCGAAGGTTCGACGCTTCTAAGCACCACGTGATGATCGGGTGTGATGGATTCTTTCGTTCGCATACAACGGGTGTAAGCCAATTTTACACACGCAGAATACTTGGGTTAAACTTGATGAGCCTAGCATATACAGATATGGCCTCGGAACACAAGAGACCGAAAGGTCGAACATGAGTCATATAGTAGATATGATCAACATGAAAGATGTTCACCATTGATAACTAATCCACCTCGCGTGATGATCGGATGTGGCTTAGTTGATGTGGATCATGTTACACTTAGACAACTTGAGGGATGTTAATCTAAGTGGGAGTTCTTAAATAATTTGATTAATTGAACTTCAATTATCATGAACATAATCTAAATAATCTTTGCAATTGTATGTTGTAGATCAATGGCCCGCGCTGTAGTTCCACTGAATTTTAATGCGTTCCTAGAGAAAGCTAAGTTGAAAGATGATGGAAGCAACTATGCGGACTGGGTCCGTAATCTGAGGATCATCCTCATTGCTGCACAGAAGGCTTATGTCCTTGATGCACCGCTAGGTGTCGCACCCCCTCCCTCGTCTGTCGACGTTATGAACGCCTGGCAGACACGTGTTGATGACTACTCGATAGTTCAGTGTGCCATGCTTTACGGCTTATAACCAGGGCTCCAAAGACGTTTTGAGCATCACGGAGCATATGAGATGTTCCAAGAGCTGAAACTTGTATTTCAAGCTCATGCCCGGGTCAAGAGATATGATGTCTCCGACAAGTTCTTTAGCTGTAAGATGGAGGAGAATAGTTCTGTCAGTGAGCATATACTCAAGATGTCTGGGTTGCATAACCGCTTGACTCAGTTGGGAGTTAATCTTCCAGATGATTCGGTTATTGACAGAATTCTCCAATCACTGCCACCAAGCTATAAGGGCTTTGTGATGAACTATAATATGCAAGGAATGGAAAGTCTATTTCCGAGCTCTTCGCTATGCTCAAAGCTGCGGAGGTAGAAGTCAAGAAGGAGCATCAAGTGTTGATGGTAAAGAAGAGCACTAGTTTCAAGAAGGGCAAGGGAAAGAAGGGGAACTTCAAGAAGAACGGCAAATCAGTTGCTGCTCCCACGAAGAAACCCAAGTCTGTACCCAAACCCGAGACTGAGTGTTTCTACTGCAAGGGGACTGGTCACTGGAAGTGGAACTGCCCCAAGTACCTGGCAGATAAGAAGGCTGGCAACATCAAAGGTATATTTGATATACATGTTATTGATGTGTACCTTACCAATACTCGTAGTAGCACCTGGGTATTTGATACTGGTTCGGTTGCTCATATTTGTAACTCGAAACAGGAGCTACGGAATAAACGAAGATTGGCTAAGGTCGAGGTGACGATGCGCGTCGGGAACGGTTCAAGAGTTGAAGTTATCGCCGTCGGCACGCTACCTCTACATCTACCCTCGGGATTAGTGATGAACCTAAATAATTTTTATTTGGTGCCTGCGTTGAGCATGAACATTATATCTGGATCTTGTTTATTGCGAGACGGTTATTCATTTAAATCAGAGAATAAAAGTTGTTCTATTTTGATGAATAATATCTTTTATGGTCATGCACAGCTTGTGAATGGTTTATTCTTGTTGAATCTCGATCGTGGTGATACACACATCCATAATATTGATGCCAAAAGACGCAAAATTGATAATGATAGTACCACATATTTGTGGCACTGCCGCTTATGTCATATTGGTGTAAAACGCATGAAGAAACTCCATATAGATGGACTTTTGGAATCACTTGATTATGAATCATTTGAGACGTGCGAACCATGCCTCATGGGCAAGATGACTAAGACTCCGTTCTCCGGAACAATGGAGCGAGCAACAGACTTGTTGGAAATAATACATACCGATGTATGCGGTCCGATGAGTGTTGAGGCGCGCGGTGGATATCGTTATGTTCTCACGTTCACAGATGATTTGAGTAGATATGGCTATGTCTACTTGATGAAGCATAAAATCTGAAACATTTGAAAAGTTCAAAGAATTTCAGAGTGAAGTAGAGAACCATCGTAACAAGAAAATAAAGTTCTTACGATCTGATCGTGGAGGAGAATATTTGAGTTACGAGTTTTGGCAATCACTTAAAACAATGTGGAATTGTTTCACAGCTCACGCCACCTGGAACACCACAGCGTAATGGTGTGTCCGAACGTCGTAATCGTACTCTATTAGATATGGTGCGTTCTATGATGTCTCTTACCGATTTGCCACTATCATTTTGGGGTTATGCATTAGAGACAGCTGCATTCACTTTAAACAGGGCACCGTCTAAATCCGTTGAGACGACACCGTATGAACTGTCGTTTGGTAAGAAACCTAAGCTGTCGTTTCTGAAAGTTTGGGGATGCGATGCTTATGTCAAAAGGCTTCAGCCAGATAAGTTCGAACCCAAAGCGGATAAGTGCGTCTTCATAGGATACCCAAAGGAGACCGTTGGGTACACCTTCTACCACAGATCCGAAGGCAAAGTATTCGTTGCTAAGAATGGATCCTTTCTAGAGAAGGAGTTTCTCTCGAAAGAAGTGAGTGGGAGGAAAGTAGAACTTGATGAGGTAATTGTACCTCCTCTGGATAGTAGTACGCCACAGAAAGAAACTTCTGTGACATCGACACAGACCAGAGAAGAAGTTGATGATGATGATCATGAAACTTCGGATCAAGTTGTTACTAAACTTCGAAGGTCAACCAGGACACGTTCCGCACCAGAGTGGTACGGAAATCCAGTCTTGGAGGTCATGTTACTAGACAACGATGAACCTTCGAACTATGAAGAAGCGATGGCAAGCCCGGATTCCGACAAATGGCTTGAGGCCATGAAATCCGAGATTGGATCCATGTATGAGAACAAAGTATGGACTTTGGTAGACTTGCCCGATGAACGGCGAGCTATTGAAAATAAATGGATCTTTAAGAAGAAGACGGACGCTGATGGTAATGTCACCGTCTATAAAGCACGACTTGTTGCTAAAGGTTATCGACAAGTTCAAGGAGTTGACTACGATGAGACTTTCTCACCTATAGCGATGCTAAAGTCTGTCAAAATTATGTTAGCAATTGCCGCGTTTTATGATTATGAAATCCGGCAAATGGACGTCAAAACGACATTCCTTAAGGAAGAATTGTATATGATGCAACCGGAAGGTTTTGTCGATCCTAAAGGTGCTAACAAAGTATGCAAGCTCCAGCGATCCATCTATGGACTGGTGCAAGCATCTCAGAGCTGGAATACTCGCTTTGATGAAGTGATCAAAGCGTTTGGGTTTATACAAACTTATGGAGAAGCTTGTATTTACAAGAAAGTGAGTGGGAGCTCTGTGGCATTTCTCATATTATATGTGGATGACATATTATTGATGGGAAATGACATAGAATTTCTGGAAAGCATAAAGGGTTATTTGAACAAAAGTTTTTCAATGAAGGATCTCGGAGAAGCTGCTTACATATTAGGCATCAAGATCTATAGAGATAGATCAAGACGCCTCATTGGACTTTCACAAAGCACATACCTTGACAAGATTTTGAAGAAGTTCAAAATGGATTAGTCAAAGAAAGGGTTCTTGCCTGTATTGCAAGGTGTGAGATTGAGTAAGACTCAAAGCCCGACCACGGCAGAAGACAAAGAGAAGATGAGTGTCATCCCCTATGCCTCAGCCATAGGCTCTATTATGTATGCCATGCTGTGTACCAGACTTGATGTGTGTCTCGCTATTAGCTTGGTGGGAAGGTACCAAAGTGATCCAGGAGTAGATCACTGGACAGCGGTCAAGAATATCCTGAAGTACCTGAAAAGGACCAAGGACATGT
Organism: Elymus sibiricus; assembly: GCA_039707655.1. Classification (NCBI taxonomy): domain Eukaryota; kingdom Viridiplantae; phylum Streptophyta; class Magnoliopsida; order Poales; family Poaceae; genus Elymus; species Elymus sibiricus. The sequence continues at coordinate 258,500,607 of CM077668.1, read as the reverse complement.
TTCTCATTTATGGAGGTGACAAAGAGCTCGTCGTAAAGGGTTACGTCGATGCTAGCTTTGACACAGATCCAGATGACTCTAAGTCACAATCTGGATACGTATTTATTCTTAATGGTGGAGCGGTCAGTTGGTGCAGTTCCAAGCAGAGCGTCGTGGCGGGATCTACATGTGAGGCGGAATACATAGCTGCTTCCGAAGCAGCACATGAAGGAGTCTGGATGAAGGAGTTCATATCCGATCTAGGTGTCATACCTAGTGCATCGGGTCCAATGACTATCTTATGTGACAACACTGGAGCAATTGCTATAGCAAAGGAGCCCAGGTTTCACAAGAGAACCAAGCATATAAAGCGTCACTTCAACTCCATTCGGAATTTGATTAAGGATGGAGACATAGAGATTTGCAAAGTACACACGGATCTGAATGTGGCAGACCCGTTGACTAAACCTCTTCCACGAGCAAAACATGATCAGCACCAGAATGCGATGGGTGTTAGATTCATTACAATGTAATTGACTCTAGTGCAAGTGGGAGACTGTTGGAAATATGCCCTAGAGGCAATTAATAAAGTGTTTATTATTATCATATTTCTCCGTTCATGATAAAGGTTTATTATTCATGCTAGAATTGTATTGACCGGAAACTAAATACATGTGTGGATAATAGACAAATACTATGTCCCTAGTATGCCTCTACTAGACTAGCTCGTTGATCAAAAGATGGTCAAGGTTTCCTGACCATGGACATGAGTTGTCATTTGATAACGGGATCACATCATTAGGAGAATGATGTGATGGACATGACCCAACCGTTAGCATAGCAAATGATCGTTTAGTTTATTGCTATTGCTTTCACTATGTCAAATACACGTTCCTCTGACCATGAGATCATGCAACTCCCGGATACCGTAGGAATACTTTGGGTGTATCAAACGTCACAACGTTACTGGGTGATTATAAAGGTGCACTACAGGTATCTCCGAAAGTGTTTGTTGAGTTGGCATGGATCGAGATTGGGATTTGTCACTCCAACTATCGGAGAGGTATCTCTGGGCCCTCTCGGTAATACAGCATCACAGAAGCCTTGCAAGCACCGTGACTAAAGAGTTAGTTGCAAGATGATGTATTACGGAACGAGTAAAGAGACTTGCCGGTAACGAGATTGAAGTAGGTATTGGATACCGACGATCGAATCTCGGGCAAGTAACATACCGCCAGACAAAAGGAACAACGTATGTTGACATATGAGGTTCACCGATAAAGATCTTCGTGGAATATGTAGGAACCAATATGAGCATCCAGGTTCCGCTGTTGGTTATTGACCGGAGAGTCGTCTCGATCATGTCTACATCATTCCCGAACCCGTAGGGTCCGCACACTTAAGGTTCGATGACGATTTAGTATTATATGAGTTATGTGATTGGTGGCCGAAGTTTGTTCGGAGTCCCGGATGAGATCACGGACATGACGAGGAGTCTCGAAATGGTGGAGAGGTAAAGATTCATATATTGGAAGGCTATATTCGGACGTCGGAAAGGTTCCGAGTGATTCGGGTATTTTTTGGAGTACCGAGGAGTTACGGGAATTCACCGGGAGAAGTAATGGGCCTTTTTGGGCCATACGGGAAAAGGAGAGGCAGGCCACGTGAGGAGGCACGCGCTCCCACTTGCCCAAACCGAATTGGACTAGGGGAGGGGGCGCAGCCCCCTCTTTCCTTTCCCTCTCCCTTTCCCCTTTCCTACTCCGTATGGGAGGTGGAATCCTACTAGGACTAAGGAGTCCTAGTAGGACTCCCCACACTTGGCGCACCCCTAGGGGGCCGGCCTCCTCCCTCTCATCCTTTATATACGGGGGCAAGGGGGCACCCCAAAGTACACACAATTGTCCCATAGCCGTGTGCGATGCCCCGATCTCCGTTTTCCACCTCGGTCATATTTTCGGAGAGCTTAGGCGAAGCCCTGCCGGAATCACTTCACCATCACCGTCGCCACGCCGTCGTGCTGACGGAACTCATCTACTACCTCGACGTCTTGCTGGATCAAGAAGGCGAGGAACGTCACCGAGCTGCACGTGTGTAGAACTCGGAGGTGCCGTACGTTCGGTACTCGATCGGTGGAGCTCGAAGGATTGTTCGACTACATCAACCGCGTTGTGAGACGCTTCCGCTAAACGGTCTACGAGGGTACGTAGACACACTGTCCCCTCTCGTAGCGATGCATCTCCATGGATAGATCTTGCGTGAGCGTAGCAAATTTTTGAAATTCATGCTCCGTTCCCCAACACTTATGGCAAGGCACACATCAGGTCTGGTACACAGCATGGCATACATAATAGAACCTATGGCTGAGGCATAGGGAATGACTTTCATTTTCTCTATATCTTCTGCCGTGGTCGGGCATTGAGTCTGACTCAACTTCACACCTTGCAAGACAGGCAAGAACCCTTTCTTTGACTGATCCATTTTGAACTTCTTCAAAACTTTGTCAAGGTATGTGCTTTGTGAAAGTCCTATCAAGCGTCTTGATCTATCCCTATAGATCTTGATGCCCAATATATAAGCAGCTTCACCGAGGTCTTTCATTGAAAAATTCTTATTCAAGTATCCCTTTATGCCATCCAGAAATTCTATATCATTTCCAATCAACAATATGTCATCCACATATAATATTAGAAATGCTACAGAGCTCCCACTCACTTTCTTGTAAATACAGGCTTCACCGTAAGTTTGTACAAAACCATATGCTTTGATCACCTCATCAAAGCGTATATTCCAACTCTGAGATGCTTGCACCAGTCCATAGATGGATCGCTGGAGCTTGCACACTTTGTTAGCACCCTTAGGATCGACAAAACCTTCTGGTTGCATCATATACAACTCTTCTTTGAGAAAACCATTAAGGAATGCAGTTTTGACATCCATTTGCCAGATTTCATAATCATAAAATGCGGCAATTGCTAACATGATTCGAACAGATTTAAGCATCGCTACGGGTGAGAAAGTCTCATCGTAGTCAACCCCTTGAACTTGTCGAAAACCTTTCGCGACAAGTCGAGCTTTGTAGACAGTGATATTACCATCAGCATCCGTCTTCCTCTTAAAAATCCATTTATTCTCAATGGTTTGCCGATCATCGGGCAAGTCCACCAAAGTCCACACTTTGTTCTCATACATGGATCCTATCTCAGATTTCATGGCCTCAAGCCATTTGTCGGAATCCGGGCTTGTCATAGCTTCTTCATAGTTCGTACGTTCGCCGTTGTCTAACAACATAACTTCCAGAACAGGATTACCGTACCACTCTGGTGCGGAACGTACTCTGGTCGACCTACGAAGTTCAGTAGTAACTTGATCTGAAGTTTCATGATCTTTATCATTATCTTCCTCTCTTATTGGTGTAGGCATCACGTGAACGGTTTTCTCTGATGAGCTACTTTCCAATTCGAGAGAAGGTACAATTACCTCATCAAGTTCTACTTTCCTCCCACTCACTTCTTTCGAGAGAAACTCCTTCTCTAGAAAGGACCCATTCTTGGCAACAAAGACCTTGCCTTCGGATCTGTGGTAGAAGGTGTACCCAATTGTTTCTTTAGGGTATCCTATGAAGACGCACTTCTCCGCTTTGGGTTCGAGCTTATCAGGTTGAAGCTTTTTCACATAAGCATCGCATCCCCAAACTTTAAGAAACGACAGCTTAGGTTTCTTGCCAAACCATAGTTCATACGGTGTCGTCTCAACGGATTTAGACGGTGCCCTATTTAATGTGAATGCAGCTGTCTCTAATGCATAACCCCAAAACGATAGTGGCAAATTGGCAAGAGACATCATAGAACGCACCATATCCAATAAAGTACGGTTACGACGTTCGGACACACCATTACGCTGTGGTGTTCCAGGTGGCGTGAGTTGTGAAACAATTCCACATTTTCTTAAATGAAGGCCAAACTCGTAACTCAAATATTCGCCTCCGCGATCAGATCGTAGAAACTTTATTTTCTTGTTACGATGATTCTCTACTTCACTCTGAAATTCTTTGAACTTTTCAAATGTTTCAGACTTGTGTTTCATCAAGTAGATATACCCATATCTACTCAAATCATCTGTGAAGGTTAGAAAATAACGATACCCGCCGCGTGCTTCGACATTCATTAGACCGCATACATCGGTATGTATTACTTCCAACAAATCAGTAGCTCGCTCCATTGTTCCGTAGAACGGAGTTTTAGTCATCTTGCCCATGAGGCATGGTTCGCAAGTATCAAATGATTCATAATCAAGAGATTCCAAAAGTCCATCCGCATGGAGTTTCTTCATGCGCTTTACACCAATATGACCTAAACGACAGTGCCACAAGTATGTTGCACTATCATTATCAACTTTGCATCTTTTGGCATCAATATTATGAATATGTGTATCACTACGATCGAGATTCAACAAGAATAGACCATTCACAAAAGGTGCGTGACCATAAAAGATGTTACTCATATAAATAGAACAACCATTATTCTCTGACTTAAATGAATAACCGTCTCGCAATAAACAAGATCCAGATATAATGTTCATGCTCAACGCTGGCACCAAATAACAATTATTGAGGTCTAAAACTAATCCCGAAGGTAGATGTAGAGGTAGCGTGCCGACGGCGATCACATCAACCTTGGAACCATTCCCGACGTGCATCGTCACCTCGTCCTTAGCCAATCTTCGCTTATTCTGTAGCTCATGTTTCGAGTTACAAATATGAGCAACCGAACCAGTATCAAATACCCAGGCGCTACTGCGAGCATTAGTGAGGAACACATCAATAACATGTATATCAAATATACCTTTGCTCACTTTGCCATCCTTCTTATCCGCCAAATACTTGGGGCAGTTCCGCTTCCAGTGACCAGTCCCTTTGCAGTAGAAGCACTCTGTTTCAGGCCTGGGTCCAGCTTTGGGTTTCTTCGTGGGAGCGGCAACTTGCTTGCCGTTCTTCTTGAAGTTCCCCTTCTTTCCCTTGCTCTTTTTCTTGAAACTAGTGGTCTTGTTAACCATCAACACTTGATGCTCCTTCTTGATTTCTACCTCCGCTGATTTCAGCATCGCGAAGAGATCGGGAATTGTCTTCTCCATCCCTTGCATATTATAGTTCATCACGAAGCCTTTATAGCTTGGTGGCAGTGACTGAAGAACTCTGTCAATAACACTCTCAATCGGAAGATCAATTCCCAGCTGAGTCAAGTGGTTGTGGTACCCAGACATTCTGAGTATGTGTTCACTGACAGAACTGTTCTCCTCCATCTTACAGCTAAAGTACTTGTTGGAGACTTCATATCTCTCAACCCGGGCATTAGCTTGAAATATCAATTTCAGCTCTTGGAACATCTCATATGCTCCGTGGCGTTCAAAACGCTTTTGTAGTCCCGGTTCTAAGCCGTAGAGCATGGCACACTGAACTATCGAGTAGTCATCAGATCGAGCCTGCCAGGCGTTCACAACGTCTGCAACAGCTCCTGCAGCAGGTCCATCACCTAGCAGTGCATCAAGGACATAATTCTTCTGTGCAGCAATGAGGATAATCCTCAAGTTACGGACCCAGTCCGTGTAGTTGCTGCCATCATCTTTCAACTTAGCTTTCTCTAGGAACGCATTAAAATTCAACGGAACAGTAGCACGGGCCATTTATCTACAACATAGATATGCAAAAACTATCAAGACTAAGTTCATGATAAATTAAGTTCAATTAATCAAATTACTAATAAACTCCCACTTAAATTAACATCCCTCAAGTTAACTAAGTGATACATGATCCAAATCAACTAGCCCATGTCCGATCATCACGTGAGATGGGATAGTCATCAATGGTGAACATCTCCATGTTGATCATATCTACTATATGACTCATGTTCGACCTTTCGGTCTCCAGTGTTCCGAGACCATGTCTGTACATGCTAGGCTCGTCAAGTTTAACCCAAGTATTCTGCTTGTGTAAAACTGGCTTACACCCGTTGTATGTGAACGTAGAATCTATCACACCCGATCATCATGAGGTGCTTCGAAACGACGAACTTTAGCAACGGTGCATACTCGGGGAGAACACTTTTATCTTGAAATTTAGTGAAGGGATCATCTTATAATGCTACCGTCGTTCTAAGCAAAATAAGATGCATAAAGGATAAACATCACATGCAATCAAAATATGTGACATGATATGGCCATCATCTTGTGCTTTTGATCTCCATCTCCAAAGCATCGTCATGATCTCCATCGTCACCGGCTCGACACCTTGATCTCCATCGTTGCGTCGTGGTCGTCTCGCCAACTATTGCTTCTACAACTATTGCTAACGCATAGCGATAAAGTAAAGCAATTACATGGCGCATGCATTTCATACAATAAAGAGACAACCATAAGGCTCCTGCCGGTTGCCGATAAATTACAAAACATGATCATCTCATACAACAACGTATATCACATCATGTCTTGACCATATCACATCACAGCATACCTTGCAAAAACAAGTTAGACGTCCTCTACTTTGTTGTTGCAAGTTTTACGTGGCTGCTACGAGCTTCTAGCAAGAACCGTTCTTACCTACGGCACAAAACCACAATGGTGATTTATCAAGTTTGCTGTTTTAACCTTCAACAAGGACCGGCCGCAGTCAAATTCGATTCAACTAAAGTAGGAGAAACAGACACCCGCCAGCCACCTTTATGCAAAACAAGTTGCATGTCTGTCGGTGGAACCGGTCTCATGTACGTGGACATGTAAGGTTGGTCCGGGCCGCTTCATCTTACAATACCACCGAATCAAAATAAGACGTTGGTGGGAAGCAGTATGACGATCACCGCCCACAACTCTTTGTGTTCTACTCGTGCATATCATCTGCGCATAGACCTGGCTCATGATGCCACTGTTGGGGAACGTTGCATGGAAAACAAAAAAATTTCTACGCACACGCAAGATCTATCCATGGAGATGCATAGCTACGAGAGGGGGAGTGTGTCTACGTACCCTCGTAGATCGTAAGCGGAAGCGTTAGAACAACGCGGTTGATGTCGTCGAACAACTTCACGATCCAACCGACTGAGTACCGAACGTACGGCACCTCCGCGTTCAGCACACGTTCAGCTCGGTGACGTCCTCGACTTCTTGATCCAGCAAGACGGTGAGGTAGTGGATGAGTTCCAGCAGCACGACGGCGTGGTGACGGTGATGGTGATGCTATCTCCGCAGGGCTTCGCCCAAGCACTGCGAAAATATGACCGAGGGACGGAACTGTGGAGGGGGGCGCCGCACACGGCTAAGACAATGTTGTGTATCCTTTTGGGGCGCCCCCTCTCCTCTATTTATATATGTGTAGGGGTTTGGAGTAGAAGGAATAGTGCCACATGAACAGTAGCCGTGAATAGTACACACGTGGACTTGGACTCCAAAGTCCAATCCTATTCCTACTAGGACTCTCCCTTTTTCCTTCCCTAGCTGCGTGGGCTTTTGAGGACTTGGTGCGCCTGGCCCAATAAGGCCAGGGCACCTCCCCTTAGCCCATGTCAGCCCTTGGGACGTGGTGGACCCACTTGTGGACTTCCGGACCCCTCCGGAATCCTCCGGAACCTTCTGGAAGCTTCCCGGTACAATACCGAAAAAAACTGCATTTTTTCCGGAACCCAAAATATGACTTCCCATATATAAATCTTTACCTCTCGACCATTCCGAGACTCCTCGTGACGTCTGGGATCTCATCCGGGACTCCGAACAACATTCGGTTACCAATTCACATAACTCATATAACACTATATCGTCAACGAACGTTAAGCGTGCGGACCCTACGGGTTCGGGAATGATGTAGACATGACCGAGACGCCTCTCCGGTCAATAACCAATAGCGGAACCTGGATGCCCATATTGGTTCCTACATATTCCACGAAGATCTTATCGGTCGAACCGCAATGACAACATACGTAATTCCCTTTGTCCGTCGGTATGTTACTTGCCCGAGATTCGATCGTCGGTATCTCCATACCTAGTTCAATCTTGTTACCGGCAAGTCTCTTTACTCGTTCCGTAATACATCATCCTGTAACTAACTCCTTAGTCACTTTGCTTGCAAGCTTCTTATGATGTGCATTACCGAGAGGGCCCAGAGATACCTCTCCGAAACATGGAGTGACAAATCCCAGTCTCGATCCATGCCAACTCAACGGACACCTTCGGAGATACCTGTAGAGCATCTTTATGATCACCCAGTTACGTTGTGACATTTGATAGCACACAAGGTATTCCTCCGGTATCCGAGAGTTGCATGATCTCATGGTCTGAGGAACATGTATTTGACATTCAAGAAAGCAGTAGCAATAAACAGAACGATCATATGCTAAGCTAACGGATGGGTCTTGTCCATCACATCATTCTCCTAATGATGTGATCCCGTTATCAAATGACAACTCATGTCTATGGTTAGGAAACCTTAACCATCTTTGATCAACGAGCCAGTCTAGTAGAGGCTCACTAGGGACACGGTATTTGTTTATGTATTCACACATGTATTTAAGTTTCCGGCCAATACAATTCTAGCATGAATAATAAACCTTTATCATGAACAAGGAAGTATAAAATAATAACAACTTTATTATTGCCTCTAGGGCATATTTCCATCACTTGGGGGCTACACATGTGAAATGCAAACATTCAGTTTATGACTGGTGACTCAGATGAACAACCCAGATTTCTCTAAAGTTACAACATTTATATTTAAGCAAGTCTTAAGCTATCACTATGTTCTACTCTTAAGGCTTGGGGGCTACAGGTAATATGGATATAAGGGAGGAACACCTTCAAGTTCTCAGTTTTTAGCGAGCCGGGTCTCATATCCTTGGTGAAGAAAAACAAATTCAAGTGCCAGCTCAATATCATATGGATTTCTTATTCCCAAGCCGAAGCATTGAAAGCTGGCTCAATATCATATGGATTTCTTATTCCTAATATTTTCATCAAATCTGAAGCATTGAAAGTTGGCTCAACATCAGATGAATTTCTTTTTTCCAATAATTTTATCAAGCCAAAGCATTGGAAGACAACTTAAAATGTCATATGGGTTATTTTTCCAATATTTTTCTGCGTGGAACCAGCGTCAGCAAGTTGATTCTGAAGCCAGCATGTTGATATGATAGAGACTCGAACTTTTAGGAGCTGGTCAATTGAGCGAGCCGGTCCCTTAACATATTCTTATTTCAAGAGCTTAGCATGAATAAATTCAAGCTAACCTGGGGGCTAATGTTGGGGATATTCCCCACGACCAAGACCCGGCCAAATGTGTGACCCGGCCAGAAGCATGGCGGCTTCATGGGTCACCTTATTTTTCGGGTCATGGCAAGAAGACAAGAAGGGCCCGAAGCCCCAGAGTGAGACCCGGCCGAATGCCGGGTCATGGAGGAACCACGAAGGGCCGGCTCATGGAGAAGGCATAAGAGGGATTGTCTTAACTCGGAAGAAAAGACCTGGACTAGGATCCAACTTGTAATAGACTAGTTGTAGTCCTACTAGGACTCTACATGTAAGCCGGCCCTTTCAACTTATATAAGGAGGGGCAAGGCACCCCAAGAGGGACAAGTCAAGATAGACAGAAAAATCAGTAGCTCTCGAGAGAAGTAGCGAAAGAGCACCCTTGTAATTGAGATCATCATCAATAGCAATCAAGCAGGATGTAGGCTTTTACCTCCACCGCGAGGGGCCGAACCTGGGTAGAACACGCGTCTCTCGATTCCGATCAACCCCGTTCAAGCTACCACCTAGTTGCGATGGCCTCACGACTAAGTCCTTTTTTGAGGACATCTGTCGTGACAAAACCACGACAACGAGGACTTCGAAACAAGATCCTATGTTGATATGTTTCAATGATTTTTTTGTCATTACCAGCTATCATATTATGTTTATCGTAGTTATGAAACAACAATTTTGTATGTTCTTAAAGAGTGCAATGTTACTACCTCCATTACTAAAAGTAAAGGCGTATTTTGTTTTGTTAAGACATGCATTTGATCAATAATTACTCCATAAATACAAGGTTATATGACATGAAATTTGTGTCACTGGATTCGTATTTAAAAGTACTTTGTTATGATAGTGATTTTGTATCACATAAATCAAATACTAAGACTTTAAAAGAGTAATTATTGGTCAAAGCCTTGTCTTAACGAAATGAAATACGACTTATTCATCGAACAGAGGGAGTGTGTATAGCTAGAGAGATGGGTATTCAAGTGTTAACAATAAGTAAGAAAATGCATCAACCAACACAAGTACCATGAATCAATTCTTTAGTGGTGTATATCGATGTTCAATGGCAACCAAGTTAGTCTAATCTAACAATTAGGTAACTAATAACAGGGCAAGTAGGTGAGAGTAATCCAGCAAGTGCCAACGAAAAAAGAAGTTGTCGAAACATGTCAACATGGGATATACTTTCGAAGATCTCGTCGCAAAAAAACCCAATGATGAAGGCAGATCATCAATCGAGATAACAATTTAGGAGATAAAACTTCTATAAAATACGAAATCGAAAGAATCTTTGCTCTTATCATGCTTATGTGTTGTTGTATGCATGCAAGAGAGGGGGGGGGGGGGAGGGACCCGCTAGGAAGGCGAAAATGCAGGGCGGTTCCTTAGCACGGTCCAATTTTCTTTCTTGGAGATATAAATGGAAAATGATGCAATATTAATGTAGTTAATTTTCCTATTCTAGTGGTCGCCTCCCATACTATACCTCGTCCAAGAGAGTAGTGTATTCTCATTATTTCATAATATGAAGAAGTGAATGGCCGTGATGTAAGAAAAACTAGTCCAAAAATCAACCTTCGAGGATGTGTTGATTAGTTAGAAGGCAACCATGTAAAATCCTAACAATCGGGAAACTATTCAAGTAAACTTTGCCTAAAACAATCATGCCAAAACTAGATGTTGCTCATCCACTACAAGCACCTCCCCCTGTCACCAAGCCACAATCTCCAGTCCCATGTCGACCTCCACCATCATGCATATCATCCACCCATAGTTTTTAGAAAGTGCCTCCAGGAAGAGGAATAACAACCACAGACATTGTCGTTGTTCGCACCAACCATTATTCAGGCATGGCTTTCTCCTAGGGCAGTATACGTCACCACCATACCAAATGTCAAGGGAAGGGGATACCGCACCGGCTACTCAAATGCGGCGGCCATGGTCGAGGGGTTGAAACAAACTCATTGACAATGCCTCTAGTGAGGAGAAATACACCCACGACTGATAACATTGCCATCATCGACTATCACGACTAGGTCACAACATACATCCACACCACTTCTTCCCTAGGTCACCACCCAACCGTTCAAGACGCCTCCACGCACACACAAACCTCCAAGGGGCAATCATGCCAAGCATTCATAAGTTGGTTGCACCAAGTTGGTAGCACGCACACCCAAATCTGCACCAAGCCATGTAGGGGCCACTAACACATGGTCACCGGAGAGATAAGACAATAAGTTTCGATACAAAGATAACGAGAATACCCATGCCGAAAGAAAGAACCATATGGTCACCCCCTAGCCCGCACATGAATAATACACGCAGTATGTCTAGAATGTTGTAATGTAATTATTTTTTGCCAGCTTGGAGACAATATAAGGTAAACATTATCAAATCAACCTACTGACCGCTAAAGACTCGCTTGTGTTGTGCACATCACCCTTTTCAAATAAGTGACAAGGTAGCATAAAACACTTTATTCTCATTATCCAATCCACTAAAAAGTGGAGAAGAGAGAAAGAAGTGGTAATGTACTATATGTCTATAATGATAGATAGTCACTAATCACTGGGACTTGACATATTACAACCAACAAATACCAACTCTATTATTGAGTAACAACTTCTTGGGGACTTGACGGTGGACCATTTTACGAAACAAGGGCGAGAGTTAAAAAAAAATACCATGCAAGTGCATAGGCTGGACACCTTTGAAGCAAACCCTAAAGGTTTAATAATATATCCATTATGAGCTATGCCACCTAAATTCCTACCACAATTAGTAGGTGTGCAACTATTTACCAAACTGCACACTAAGTAGACAACCAATCAATACTAATGATTTTGTATACAGTTGATATTAACACTTTTGCGACAAAGTAGTGTATAGGAAATTAAAAAAATCTATTTCCCAAACAGAAGTTAATGTTTTTATTAGAAAAAAGATTGTTCGCTGTCAGCATATGATGTACAACAATCATTCATTGTCTTTGACTCATCTTAATAGTCACATGACTGGATGCAAAAGTAATAGTGTTCACACAGAAAAATAATACTTCATTCAATCCAAAAAAAGTGTTGTGTCTGAAGTTCAAATTTGAGCTAAAGCTGAACTAATACCACGGCACTTTTTTTTGGATCGGAGGGAGTACCACCTCTTTTTTCAAGAACAAGCAACAACATGTTGCATGTGACATATGTAGTGTACTTAGAGTACCACCTCCATTTGACATATGTAGTGTACTTAGAGTATCATCGTCTCAATTGACGTCCTCGGTCCAATTCACGTCTCACCTCGATCTTAGCCTCACCCGATAGGTCACGACAACCCGTCGTACCTTAATTTATTGGAGAGGACTTGCCTCATCCCTAGTTTAAATGTAATACCAATTGCATTTGCGATCGCTAACGAGTCGACCACTTCCTCATTGACAATCTCTTCATATCCGCCCCATCCACCACCCATTGCTTTACATCCCCTTGCACCATTACTTAGACTCAAACTCGCTTCTTGTCGTCTTAGTTGCTCTAAAAAACACTGAAGCCAATGATAAATTGTTCACTCGTAGAGAATTATACCTCAGAACAGCCAGCCAACCCCTTCTATCCGTTGAATTCCCGTACAGACATTTCACATAAGATTGTGAAGACAAATGAAAATCACACTTCATTTCATTTCTCTCTCATACGAAACAAAACTACCTAAACAAGAAGCGAGAAAGGACAAAAAAGCACAAATCATATATCCCTTGTGCTAAAAAAATTGATAGAACTAGAGCCTCCTCCTCCTCCTCTTCCTCTTCCCCATCTCTCTCATCCTTCTGACCTCCTCCTCTTCTCGCTCTAAAAAAAGCTTCTCGTGCTTATAAATACTCTCCCCTCCCTCCCTGTCCGAGTTCCTCCGCCCGATCCCCTTCCGCCCCCTCCCGACGATCGCCCCCGCTCGTCCCACCGCGGTGGGCGATCGCTCCTCTCCTCCGTGCGCGCGCGATTCCTGAGGCGAGGCGACCGACACCAGATTCCGCCGGCCGGCCCACCTACCCCGCTTCGCCGATCGGATCGCGTGCTCCATGAGGTGACGATCTGCGAATTCCCGCATTACCCGCCGGGTTTTCATCCGATTATTCGGGCAGGATTGCGTTAGGTGGGCGCTAAGGCATCTGGATGGCTGCGGTGGCGTGAGTGGGAGCTGGGAGAAGGAATTGGATTCGAGGGCGTGTGCAATTCGAGTGCTCCGTACGGCACAGCTCGCAATTTTTGTTAGTAGTATAAAGTACGGTGATGGTGCGACCGTGAGAGTTTAAGAGTGCATATTCATTCGGTCAATTTTTGCTCGCTATTATGGATGATTTTCTTGTCTATGGTTAGTGGCTACACTTTAGAAAATATTGGATTTGCCTAATATTTCTGCTTTATCTGCTCGTGTTTGGTTTGGGGGAAAGGGGTGGTTGGTGGGCATCGGGATGCTAAAGGGGGCATCTGTTATTTTTAGGTGAAACTTTGATGCACTTCTTAGTGTGCAATTTCTTGATATTTTTTATTGGAGCTGCATGTGCATGTGGTTAATGCAGAGAATTTTGCTGAGAAATGAGTGACTCATGATTATGTTGATAAACAGGAATATTTACCAGTGTTCTTTTATGTGGTTGAGTCATTAATGGAGTTCGGGATGTTGCACCTGCAAACTTTTTCCGAGGTTGGTAGTTGTTTGGTTGGGTGTTTGGAATTCCGATTACTTTTTGGTCAGTGTGGAAGTTGATTGGGGAATTGATTTTGTATACGTATGGGATAATAGGATTACATTCTTGCCTTTTTTTGGATTTGTGGTCTGCTCTGGTAGTGCTGATGATATAGCAGGATGACAACATGTTTTGGGCAGTTGGAGAATATTTGTTGAAAATGAATTTTCTTGTCAATTGGTGGTAATTATGATTCTGGTGGTTGTTATATGAATTATGGATATGGTGTTAGTTGCTCGTAGATGTTTTCTTAATGCGGATTACATTATTTACCATTGTCATGAAACATTCAGTTTTTGCCTTTTTTGGTTGTCCAAGCCAAGCCATTGGTTAATCTTCACTCTGTTCAGTGCGTAGCATATGGTACTCCTGGGGTTTGTTTAGACAAAAGAAATATTAATCTGACTGATACACATTTCAGTGTATTCAAATAGATGAATGAATAATATTATTTTCCTTTTTGGTCCATTACTTTCATTTGTCTATGTATTGGATATGAATTATATATCACCAGCTTATATGCATTAGAATTGCTGCCTTCTATATTTACTAACTCCAGTTTCTGAACTGTTGGTGCATCTCGCAACTGTGCTTTTCTTTATTACTTAAGCTTCATCTCTCCAATAGTTGCAAAAAATTTGAACAGAAATTGATACCTTTAGTCAATGATTTTCATTCAAACTTCTTAAACAATTCTTCATGTGCACCATTTTTAGATACACTTTTTGGTGATATGATCTATCTTGGGAGCACTTGAGTATTATGCATAGTTGATTCAACGTTAAATATGTGGGAAGCAATGGCAAGAAGAACAGTTCTGTGGAATCTGCTCTCTTGCATGAAAAAATTCGCAGACCATGAAATTGGCTGGTAATTGTAGCAACGAAAAGAGGATTGTTAAGTGGTGAATTTTGATAGCTGAATTGGTAGGGGGGGGGGGGGGGGGGGTCATCCGGTTTTATTTCTGTCATATTTTTTCCCCTTCTATTCTCCGATTCCGTTTTTTTTAAATGCAATGTTTTTTATTTGAAAAAAGGAGTTTGAGATAGAGTTCAGAAACATTTTGATTGGTGATTATCCCTCAAGAACTACAATAGCAATTCCCGTTCCACCCAGAACTTTAGGAATTTCTTGACTGAGATGTGAAAGCTTATGCCTCTATTATCATTGGATATAAGAGACATGTGCACACTTTTCACTTTCTTTTTACGAATGTTCAAACTTCATCTTCCCTTTTCGTGTATTAGAAATATCATTGGCCCTTATGCTGAGATGGGAGAACTTATGTTGTATGGTCATTGAATGTAAGATTACACACCTCCCTTTATCATAGTTTTCCATTTTGGTAAAAGTCTCCATACTACATACTACGTTCTGTGTATTTTTCATTAGTGACAAACTTACAATTGACGGAAGTGTAAAATCAAAGAAGTCTTCAGTTTGATTATTTGTATCTAGTAACTAAATGATTGAAACAAGTTCTGCCCTTGTTTAAAGTGATGACCATCTTCTGACTGCATGTCCTGCCTTGTTTCACCTTATACGCCATTCATCAACCTTTCTTTCAAAGTAAACCATTAACTGACAGAAATTATCTTCTTTAAAATAAATTATGAACATAAGTTTTTTCTTTGAGGATTTTGTTTTGGTAAATCTCTTTGGCAATGGCAAACTGCTTAAATCAGCAGGAGCATGAGTGAACATGTCAAATGGGACTCCTAATTGCAAAAGAAACTATCCTTTCTAGACCTGTAAGCAGGGGCAGTGTCTAGTGAGGGCAGACATGGGTCATGTATGGCCTTGAATTTTGTAAGCGCATTGAGTTTTGGCCTTGCAATTGCTCGAAGTGGGAAATAGACACTTATGCATTTCAATTTCCTTAGTGCCCATGCTCCACCACTGGCCTTGCAATTGCTCGAAGTTGGAAATAGATGCAATTCAATTTCCTTAGTACTAAGGCCTTCTTTATTTTTGCCGAGCTCCTCCACTGCCTGTAGGGAAAAGATTAAGCATACAATTTGCATATTGTCATGGAAATTGAAGTTCTGAAGTATAAAATTGATGCCTGCCCCTACTAATCATATTTTGTTGACAACCTGCTGACAGTGTTATACGCATATACTGACTAATGTAGAGAACCGCAAGCAGAACTGGTAGATATTAGAAGGTTATTACCCCCACCAATGTATTTCCTTATGCTCTTTGTTACTACAGATCCTCGCTATCATTTGTTCACCCTTATTAAAAGCATTACTTTGTTTTCATTGTAACTTCGAAGGAGCAAAGGCAGTGATTTTGATCGGTTTATTTGCATTTAATATTGTTCTTCAGTTGAAAATGATTTTGTTAAGCTTCATGCACTAGCCAACGCAACCAAAAGTCCAAACTTATGGAAAGGGCTAGGCAATCCACACATACACTTAAAACAGATTTTACCGCTCTAATGATGTATTGTTTTCAGCCAGAATTAGGAAAAAAAATACTTTATGACCGGGCAGATCGGAAAATCAGCTGACAAATTAAACAACTGTGAATAATTGCGATATGTATTCATATTGCATTATGCCACGCTTGGTTACTTCAGTAGGATATAATCTATACAGCTCATTGGAATGGGTTGCTGCAAGCAATAAATAATGATTTGACTTGCAAGTTTATATGTCTTCACATTGAAATCCTACTTAAAACACATATTTCCTACATCAGAGAAGTTGGATAACTTAATGCGAGCTTTGGTGAATCACACCATGTGTTGACTATCACCAAAGATTTAGCCATGGACAGGGGTGCGTGGAAGTTACCTATCCACGTGCCATAACCATGACTTGGTTTCGATATCTTGTGCACACTTAATCTTGTGCTGTGGACATATAAGCCTACTCTAGGGATGCAATGTCGGGATCTATTACCTTAGCTAGTTTATCTTCTAGTTTTTTGCAACATTACTAATCATTCGCACCAATCCTCTTAGTTTGTCTGTAACTTTGCCTTTATGTTACCACACAAGCATACAAATATGGATGTCTTCTACTCCCTCTGTCCCGAATTACTTGTCACAGAAATGGATAAAAATGGATGTATCTAGAACTAAAATACGTCTAGATACATCCATTTCCGTGACAAGTAATTCCGGACGGAGGGAGTACTATGTAAACTGCCAAGCTTCGCATTTTGATATATGTCGCATTTTAAGTGTGCACTGTAGAGCTATTGACTTCATTCTAACAGTTGGTTTCTAATTTGATTTCAGGTAGAGGTGACGATAAAGCATAGTTGTTGACTTAGCTTGCAGTGGTTCTTTATCGAAGCTAAGGCAGATAATAATTGGCGTTATGGCATATCGAATGGTATGCGCTCCCCAAGTCATTGATCTTGAATCTGAGCGAGGGCATCCTCATGTTCATTCTGAAAGTTTAATTCGCAATGGGAATGATTTGTCCGACCAAGGCGGTCAATATACTGTCAGAGTTGTAGGGAATGCTATGAATGCTGGTCTTTCTGATACACAGGGTTACTACAATGTGAGCATGAATCATCCACATCAGCCTGTTCATAGTTCTCTGCCAAATTTAGGTGTTGATTCAAGTTTTGTCTTCCCATCAAATATGTACAACCCTTGCATGTCAACATCTATGAACAGATATGTCTCTCATGCTCCGAGCTTTGGATTGCCTTTAAACCAAGTTGTCTCAGGAAGTATGGATGGAAGTACTAGAAATGAAAATGTCAGCGAAACTGCTAGAGGATTCATTAAAAGGAAAAATGCTGCAGTTGCAGGAAGTTGTCATTTTGTTAATGGATTTGCAAGCTCAAGCTCATCCTCTCATACATCTCAAAATCCTACACATAGGCCATGGGATCCTTCTTTTGAGTCAAATGTTTTTCCTAATGTCACACCATTCAACCCATCAGAATATCATAGTCACAGCACTTGGCCATCTGTGGAAGGATCTTCCATTACTGGAACAAATGTGTTTAACTCGATGGCTGCTCACCCAGAATCAGCACAGCATGGTAACTATACATTTCAATCAAGTCATGCTAGTCAGTGCTTTCAACCTGCCAGCACTACTTGGGTTTCCCAGGCTGCAACTGGTATTGTGGAAGGAGTACCACAGTGGTCATACATCAATGCAATGTCTAGTGTTCCAGGTACGTAAGCAGCTAATAGAACAGATCTGAGTTTCCTACTGATAATGAAAGCAGATTTGGAAAGAGTTGTACTTTCTAAGGATAAGAATCATTGTTCAATGAATCTTTTAGTTGTTGGCAATGTGCATTGATGGCTAAACTAATAGTTTAGCTTTACATGTTAAGAGTGTCAGAAGCTTAGTAGAAAAATGGTCCCACCTACAAAATGAAATTGTGACAGAAGCAAAGTTCAATTGGTAGCATTTATTTTTCAGCTGTCAGATTTGCTTGTTTAGGGGAAATAATTGGTACCTCTTGCTTCCAGCAGGCAGATTTGCACATTCAGGGGGCACAGAAATAGTGAATGGAGGCTTTCATGAATATCAGAATGGCCCTTCAACCATTTCTCAAGGGCATTTACCTTATTTTCATCAACATGCTGTGCATAGCATGCAAGCTCATAATCCGCTGGATCATACACGAGTGCAAGTCCCTTACCAACAAGGCCACAATAATGGCGTATTACATAGTGGGGTAAATCATTCTGGTAACCGGTTCCACTTGGGTCCAAGAACTCCAGGTCTCTTCTCTAATTCTGAGCGGTCTTTTGGGCCTCCACAGCATCCATTCCTGGTGAACCCAGTTAATCATAGGAACATAAGAATTTTGCCACCTCTGGTTAGTCTGCACTCTGCACCTCATTTCATTAATTTATTTTACAATTTCTGGTATTCAAACACCAAATAACTCAATAACTATTAGGATCACCATTTGCCTAATGTGATACATCTGGTGTGCTCTTTTCCTTTTTGTGGAATGTTGGGAACTCTCATAGGAGTCTTGCATGTCTTGGACTTGTGCTTTAGTGCATTCATACCTTAATGTATTTTATATGCTAAGTTATGGAATTTTGAATCTTACAAACTGGAATTCTTTTTACCTATTTCTAAATGGCTGATGTCCTTCATGTAGAACTGGAAGTGACCAGACTTTCAATTATCTTGTTCTGGAAATGTTATCCATTGCATTGTTGTTAAGTCTCTTAATATTCTTGGGGAGTTATTATTGAAATGTGTTAAGCTATGTGTTGGTTATTAGATTCCAGAAATTGTATTCGTTGATTCTTGTTGTGTTGTATGAATGCCTCGGGCCTACTGAAGCTTTTGCTTGGATACAATGTTTCTCACATTTGAAATTGCCTCTTGTTATTTTTTTTTCTGGTCAACGGGAAGACGACTATTATACTCATGCATTTGACCTCGTGTCCTTCCTGCCGCCATTTATTTGTTCTATGTTACCATGTTTTCCTTGGTGATGTGCATGATACACACCTTGCAAAGATACATGTACCTTCTTATGTAAGCAATCTCTTTCGTGGACCCTGTGTACCAGAAGCTGAACCCATGTCTTGAGTACTACTTGCATGATAATAGATAACCTTAATTGATGCGATTGATTAGGTTCTTGGCTGACTTTTTAAGCAGAAGTGGTCTTAATTTCAAATCCATTCGTGCCGACAGACTCGTTTCATTTGTGACAAACTTACAATTGTCGCAGATAGTATTAACTTTAAGTCCAGGCATGCAACTGGTTAGAGTGTAGACCTCTTGAGGTCCCTTTTTTTTTTTCCGTTAAGGATGTCAATGATGCACATGTAGTTATATAACTATTTGTTGGCCCTGCAGCAGCATGGTGCAATAATGGATTTTTCGAGGTTGTATGAGGGGTCAAATGTAGTAGATGAGCATAGAGATATGCGTCTAGATATAGACAGCATGACCTATGAGGTACGTAAAGCTCATTCAGCCTTTGTGACTTCACCTCACACGATATGTCTTTTCTGATTTGCTCTTTTATTTCTATCACAGGAGCTTTTAGCATTAGAAGAGCACATTGGAGACGTCAATACAGGTCTGGCAAAAAGCCACATCGTAGATAAATTGAAGACTAGCTTATATGTGCCAGGAGCTACCTGCGTGTCTAATCAGTCATCTGTATCTTCCACAGAGAATGAGGCTTGCATAATATGCCAGGTGCTTCCCTTTCACTATATTGTTTGTTACCTTGTCTTAGTCATGTAAAATTTCAGCTGTTCCAAACTACTACGCCTGTCCCATAATATAAGACGTTTTTGCAGTTCAAATTGAACTGCAAAAACGTCTTATATTATGGGACGAAGGGAGTAATGAATTGTCAACCAGCCATCAAATTCATGTTGAACCATCATCACATCTATTGAATGTTTAATGAACTTGATCGCTTGAACTTAGCGTTCTGCACGGTCTAAACTTAATACTTATGGATCTAAAGTAATGACTATAGCTTATGCTATGATTAATAATGCATCTACTTATACTACAGCGAGCAATGGCTAGTGCAGTATTGTAGGACCACCTCGTGTACAGCATATTACCCACCTCTGCGAAGTAGTGTCGTGTACCCACGTTCCTTTGGCTTTCTGTCCATAAGAGAACTTATTTCTCTAGGATTACTACTTAGTAAATTTAGTTGGAAATTAGATTAGCAAATGCGCCGATGCATGGTGATGATCATCAAGAACAAAGTTACTCTGTTTCTTATTTGACAGTATAGTGTTCCCACTTCCTTTGGCTTATGTCCATAAGATAACTTATTTCTCTAGGATTACTCCTTGGTAAATTGAGCTGGAAATTAGTATTAGCAGATGGACCGATGCATGGTGATAATCATGTAGAACGAAGTTACTAAAGAGTGTAGTTGGTATATGGCCACCCATGCTTTTCTTCGCCATAAATATTGATTGGATTTAGAAAGGCGATATCATGGGGATCGGTCACCCATGTGCTAAGGCCCAGGGTTCCAATCAAGTGATATGAACCCTTTAGTATCTCTGTAAGTAGAATTGTATCATTTAAAATTTAAAATTTAAATTAGGAATTAATCAATTAGAGGTAAGATAGGAGAGCCTTCTTTTAGAACCATGGAGCCACGGCTCCAGCTCTGGATACCGTCGAACTCAAATCAACTGCCTGGGTGGTGACATGGCAGCATGCATGCCCCCTATGATGTGCTAGTGCACTACTCCCTCCATTCTAAATAAGGTGGGCATGCATTCCAAAATCCAACTTTGACCATAAATTATACCAATAATATACTACTCCCTCCGTCCCATATAAGATCTTATTACATCCAATATGTGAGTATATTGGATGTAATAAGATCTTATATTATTGGATGGAGGGAGTATATTTTTATGACTTCAAAATTATACCATTGAAAACTTCTTTCGAATACAAATTCAACTGTTTAATTTTTGTGACATATAACTCATATTTGGTTGGTCTAATTTATGGCCAATGTTCAATTTTATGCCTTATTTAGGGTCAAAGTTCAATTTTAAAATGCGTGCGCCCCTTATTTATTGGAATGGAGGGAGTACATACTTATCAAGATTTTTATGATTGATTGATTTATTTATTTTTGCGATCAATGAGTGATTATACCTGGTCGTTTAAATAGTCATGCATGCACACAAATCGCTATGAGAGATCTGATGGCATCCAAAGGTGGAGCTGCTGCTCCATGGTTCACCTGAACATTAGTGATAAGATATCCCTTAGCTTTGGGCTTTCAGCCAATAGTTTAGATTGTTAGCCCTCAATATAAAGAGGACACATTGAGATGAATTAATCAACCAGGAAGTACCACGCTCTGTCCTCCCAATCCCTAACCCTGGTTCATGACAGGAGAAGGAGAATCTAGTTTCACGCTCACCGGCGTCCAATCTATTCCAACTTCTAGTTCTAAAGAAGTGTCACTTGATGTATCTTGCAGGAGGAGTACGAGGTTGAGGACTGCATTGGAATCCTGGATTGTGGCCACAGATACCACGCGGAGTGCTTAAAACAGTGGCTGACGGTAAAGAACCTATGCCCCATCTGCAAGACAACAGCTTTGTCTGCGGGTAGAAGAAGTGGATAACAAACAGGATTAATCTTTATCAGTTATTTGCTTCCGACAAATATTCAGATCAATTTTGTACATAAGAAGCGGTAGACTATTCTGCTACCTGTATTTGTTGTTCACCTTGTTGTGATGGGGAGTAACTCGGCTTCCAAAAACTGTACAGACATAACATTGATCGTTCTATTCAAATGTAGAATGTTTATAAATTACTCAGTTGGACATACAGTGTATCATATGGTGGGTCTAAAGGTAACTCTTAGAGTGGCATCTCTAGAAACTAGACTGTACATATGTTGGTTACTCTAAAACAAACAGAAACATGTGTTCTTGTGTACATTATTAAATCTTACTTAAGAGAACTGATCATTGTTTCTGTTATTGGAGTGATTGGTCTGATAGTGCCCAGCCGAGCAAGAGTTTTGCAGTAGTTTTTGTTATGACTTTGGACGACAATGTTCTGTACTGTATAATGGATGATTCAACTCCGTCGTGCAGTTAGGTCGAAACATGAGAGACAAATTTCGAATGAAAAACGAAGCCTCGGTATCTGAACTCGCTTGTATTTGTGATGGGATTTGTCTTAGTTTTATTGCATTACATGTGTATTTTCTGCCATTGTTTTCTAGGAGTAGTATCTTTTATGGAGACATATGGTGTTTTTTGTTTTTTTATTAATGGATGTACCGTGCAAGTAAAAGATAGTTTTGCCCTAGAACTCTTCCCCTAATATTAAACTAGCTTGTGCGCCGTACTTGATCGAAATATTGCGTTCCTTCCCTGAAGGATCTGTGCACCCATCCCCAGCTAACAAAACGTGATGAAGGAAGGCCAGTCGCGGCAACTGCCAAATGAGCACACGAAAATGAAAGGAGAAGCAAAGGGAATGCTACTACTACTACTACATGAAGCCAGGTCAAGCCTGGCACATGCTTATATTCGCAATTTTGTATATCGTTTTGCGAGATGAGAGAGTCGTTGACACACAGTGCTGTTGACACATGTATGTATGTACAGAGATGCATGCCCGGTCGGTCACGGAGACGAAGCCACGACCGGGACAACGAGCGGCTCGATGGTCGTCATCATCTCTCGCTTGGCTTTCTCTACCTCTCCCCACCACCACCCACGAAACCAACACCATCCGCGGCGACCCCTTCTTCCCTTCCCTGAGATATACTTTCCCCCAAAGCGAACCCAGCTGAAAAGAAGCGAGACGCGCCGCGCCTCACCGCACCGCACCGCGTCGCCTTTGTATCGTGGCTCTATTTAGCTCAAGACGGGAGGAGAGGCGCGCGGGAAGGGGAAGGAGATCAAATCAGATCAAATCGTAGTTTGTAGAAAACCATCGAGTGATCGAGCAGCGTCGACGCAGAAGCAGCAGGAAGCAGGAGGGAGCGGGGATGGCGGTGGCGTATCGCGCGGAGGAGGAGTACGACTACCTGTTCAAGGTGGTGCTGATCGGGGACAGCGGCGTGGGCAAGTCCAACCTGCTCTCGCGCTTCGCCAGGGACGAGTTCAGCCTCGACACCAGGTCCACCATCGGCGTCGAGTTCGCCACCAAGACCGTCCGCGTCGACGGCAAGCTCGTCAAGGCGCAGATCTGGGACACCGCCGGCCAAGAAAGGTACCATACTCCACCTCTTGCTCTTTCTTTTTTTTTGCCCGCCACCTGTATGAGATATTGCTCTGCCTGTCCACTTCTCTCTTTCTTCCACCGCCCGCCGTCGATTCAGTTTAGTTTAGCTTGATCGGTCGTAGTGATTGACCAACTCAAGGACTTGCGATGACTTGTTTGTTCTTTCCCGTTGCCATGCTTGTGATTTCAATAGCATCTGGAACTCATTCTCTACTGTGGATGTCCTTCGCAAGTATCTTTAGCAATACAATGTGCATCTTTCTGGTTGCTTGTAACCGCATTTCCACATTAACACCAGTACCAAGTTGGTTAATCACTTTTCTTACGTGCGTTGCACTTGCACTTGCACCTGCGGCTCTCTCTCTGTAGGTACCGGGCCATCACCAGCGCGTACTACCGGGGCGCCGTGGGCGCGCTCGTGGTGTACGACGTGACGCGCCACATCACGTTCGAGAACGCGGAGCGGTGGCTGACGGAGCTCCGCGACCACACGGACGCCAACATCGTGGTGATGCTGGTCGGGAACAAGGCGGACCTGCGCCACCTGACGGCCGTCTCGCCCGAGGAGGCCAGGGCCTTCGCGGAGCGCCACCGCACCTTCTCCATGGAGACGTCGGCGCTGGAGGCCACCAACGTGGAGGACGCCTTCACGGAGGTGCTCGGCGAGATCTACCGCGTCGTCAGCAAGAAGGCCCTCGACATCGGCGACGACCCCGCCGCGCCGCCCAGGGGCAAGACCATCGACGTCGGCGCCAATGACGACGTCACCCCGGTGAACACGGGCGGCTGCTGCTCGGCTTAGTCAAACTCTCTCTCTCTCTCTCTGCCGGAGACGGTGGTAGGTGATGCCGTGTGTGTGCGTGCTAGGGTGTAACAGGCATGTTGCGACCGTGATGATTATTGATTATTGGTCAAAACGCTCTGGGGGTGGTTGATACCTTGATATCATATGCTTGATTGATACATACAGCATGTAGTACCGGGAGAAGACGTCGTGCGTGTGCTGTCGCAAGTTGCACCCGCGGTCCGCGTCTGTATTCCATTTCATTCATTGGTCTGTTTGGTGCAGTCCAGGTCCAAAAAAAGGCGTCAGGCTGTGACAATTTTCGGTCAAAACGCTTCATCAGGTAAAAAAAATGAAAGAGACTCCGATGAAGACGAAACGGCCGTCGTGCAGAAAGTGCGTATGCCGGCGATGTCCGCGTCGGAACACGGCCGCGGAAGGATGTGCATAATTTAAGAACATGATTATGCGTTGACGATAGCCCTACCAGCGCACGAGGACGGGTGGGAGAAGGATCTTGCAAAATGCAATCAGAATTGCTATTTCACATCTAGATGTAATACACTTACCTCACATCTAAATCCAGAACCACACGACGAAAAACATCAAGATTCGCGTCGCTCCTTTTTTTTTTCTTTTTTGAGGGATTCGCGTTGCTCCGAAATTGCTGCACGTACGACGCTTGGTTATACGATTCTGTACTATTCCTGATCGGATGGTGGGCAGCGGCTTCAGGGGCGGACCCACGTTATGGTGAGTGGGGGCCCAGGACCCCACTCAATTTTCGGCCCTCTCTGTATATGTCCAATACAAGCCCAGCAAGGCCCCCAGTCGGCCCAGGTTTAGTGCCCCCACTCCCTTGAAAAAGCCCAGAAAAGAGAAAACAACAAAAGCAGTTTATCAGCAACCCTTGCCCCTGCATGCGTACACGAGCAATCTCCGCTTAATAAAAGAAAACTGCAGCGATTAAATCGGGAGGCGAGACGACACCGCTTCAACTCTTCTTGGAAATTAATTACAGAGCAAACGAACCGTCCGCTCAGCCGCCGCCTGCTGCGACGATCGCCGTCCACAGAGTCTGCCGCGAGCCCGGATCCGGCCGCTGGTTCGCCCCCTCCGGCTGGCTATGTACGTCGCTGGTCACTCATCCGCACTGTAGGTCTGCATCGGCCTCATCCCCAACTCTGGAACTAGGTATGTTCTTCTTCAGTAGATCCATTAATGATATAATTTATTCTTTTGGATTTCTGGTTTTGGTTCATGTCAAATCAAATGCAAATATGCAATTCGAGCTAGTACAACACTGCTACTCTTATCTGGCATGTACTTTGTTCTAATCAAATTTGTTATGTCACTTTCTACCGGGCGGCAAGTCTGTTGGCTCTCCCAAAACCAAAAATGATATGCCACTTTCTAGCATGATGTTTTCTACGATTTGGGAATACAGTAGCAGTACTTGTGTACTAGCCTGCTACTACTAGCATACTTTGTTCTAATCTAATTTTCTATGCAATTCAATCTGGCAACAGGCCATGTCGGCAAGCCATTCATGACTAATACAGAACTAGTACTTGTGTGCTAGTAGGCTGCAGTTACTAGCATACTTTGTATCTGAACATTTCACAGTTAGTATTTCAATTGATTTGACTGATAAAGAGAAGGAACATAATGGAGAAGTATTTGACAAAAATACCCAAGAAATGTCAACACCACCACCCAGGGGCTGGCCACTACTAAACGGTCCAAGTGGTGATGGAATTGAAAATGCATCAAGACCGGCACCAAGACATAATTTTGTTGTGCTCGTGCTAATTGATTGGAACAAGCTTACTCGGGATTCATCTAAAAGGAATCGAATGGCAGATTATCACCCCAGCCAACGTGATGAGATAAGAATAAAGTATTTAATTGGGGGACCTAATCAGCCTCGCATTGACTTCAAATGCAGGGAGGTTGCGTAGCAAAACTGACGATGATTATTTGAGTCATAACCTAATTTGCTTCTTGTAAAGGGACTGCTAGACACAATTATTAGGAGTGACTGTTGATCGTTTCCATAAGATGAAAGCTCGTGGGGAAATGTAATGGTCGAATACCTTACACCTTTGATGTGTTTGCCATCTTCATTAGTACCCCCTCTGTCCCAAAATAAGTGTCGCTGATTTAGTACAAAGTTATTTTGGGACAGAGTGAGTATTTTAATGGCTAACCCTAATATGTGTTCTCTCTTTGTAGGTAACGACATTTATGTTATAGACAAATATTCTCTTTTGCAACCTATAAACTATTGATGTATTGTCTTTTTATAAGGTATGTTCATTTTAGTGATAAACTCATCGTGTTGCTATTGGATAAAGTGGTTTTTTCAGAACTTGGTTGAACTATATCATGACTTACAAGAAAATTGCTATATATATATATATATAAACATATTTTTGATGTTTATAAGCCTATGCGGAACTGTGTTCGTGAGTTTTCTTATAGATGAGTGCCCCTAGTCAGTTTTTATCCCGGGTCCGCCCCTAAGCGGCTTGCTCTGACACAAGGACAGTGTGATCTACAGTGCCGTATGAAAATCGTATAGGAATAGTCGTACGCATAGCAATGCTCGCGTCGCTCCTTGTCGTTGTCGAACCCAGCATTTTTTTTGAGAGATTCGTTGTCGAACCCCGCATGGCCACGCACATGGGAACCTGCTGGGCTATTTTTTTTTTTTTGAGAAAGGGAACCTGCTGGGCTGTGTTCAGATTTTCAGTTGCCTGTTGTGGGCTTTAGCTGGGCTGTGGGTTGTCTTTTCGTGGCTTGTGATAATTTTTTTTTCCAGATCAGTGGTGAAATACTATTCCATACGAAGGGATCACCCCTTCTGCACAGCCACTCGTATTTTTTGTTGAGCTGTGCGTGCTTGTCTAGGGCTCATGTTGAGTTTTTTTTTTCTGTAATTTTTTAAGCACACGGTGAAGAAATGTATAAAACATTTGTCAACCAATAATTTTCTATTTTTTAATATATTATATATTTTTCCTTTGTTTTTAAAATTTTGTGAAAATATTTAAAATTCATTTTTTGCCTTAGTTGCAGTTTCACTATTAACATGCAATTGGTTCCAACCTTTTTTTTTTCTCGAGTTGCAAGTCCATCTCAGACTCGCAACTCGACTCGATGTTCCTTTTGTATTACAACTGTGCCCGACTTTTTTTTTCATTAGTTGCAAGTTTATCTTCAACTTGCAATTGGTTTAGATTTTTTTTTGTCTCAGTTGCATGTCCACCACAGACTCGCAACTAGGGGGATGATTTGTTTTGTCCTAGTTGCAAGTCAACCATCGACTTGCAACTGGTCCCGTCCTTTTTATCTAGTTGCAAGACAATCATCGACTCACAACTGACTCGTGATCCTTTTTTCCACAGTTGCAAGTCAACCAACGACTCGCAACTGGTCTAACCTTCTTTTTGTCCCAGTTGCAAGTTCATCATTGACATGAAACTAGGAACTTTATCCCTTTTCCCCCTAATTGCAAGTCCATCCTTAACTCGCAACTAGGCCTAGCATTTTTCCCCACTTGCAAGTCCATCCTCAACTCGCAATTGGGTTTGATGTTCGTTTTGTATCGCAATTGGGCACGACTCTTATTTTTGTATTAGTTACAAGTCTACCATCAACTTTCAACTTGGGCAGACATTTTTTTTCCGCCTCATTTGTAAGTCCCACAATTGACTCACAATTATGAGGATGAATTTTATTGTCCTAGTTGCAAGTCAACCACCGACTTGCAACTGGGCCTGTCCTTTTTTTATCCAAGTTGCAAGATAACTATCGACTCGCAACCGGACTCTTGATCCTTTTTCCCCGCAGTTGCAAGTCAACCAATGACTCGCAACTAGGCCCAATCTTTTTTCTTTGACTGTTGCAAGTCCATCATTTACATGCAACCGGTCCGTTGATCCATTTTTGCCCCAGGTGCAAGTCCATCCTTGACTCGCAACTAGCATTTTTCGTCTTCAGTTGTAAGTCCACCCTTGACTTGCAACTGGGCTCGATGTTTCTTTTAAATCATAACTGGGGGCGACTTTTTTGCATTAATTGCAAGTTCATCCTCGACTTGCAATTGAGTCTCACTTTTTTTCCTCTCAATTGGAAGTCCACCATTGACTCACAACTAATGGTTGACTTTTTTTGGCCCGGTTGCAGGTCCACCGTTGATTCTTAACTAGACCCGTAGTTTCTTTCATCCTAGTTGCAAGTCGACCCTTGACTCACAACTGGGCTCATAGTTTTGTAGTTTTTTCAGTTGCAAGTCCATCCTTGACTCGCAACTGGGCTCGTAGTTGTCCGAGTTGCATGTCCACCCTCGACTCGCAACTAGTGCATGTGTTTAGTTTTTCATCCCAGTTGCAAGTCCACCATTGACTCACAACTGGACCCATAACTTGTTTCATCCCAGTTGCAAGTCGACCCCTGAGTCACAACTGGGCTCATAGTTCGTAATTGTCCCAGTTGCGAGTCAACCAGTTGCAAGTCCACACTTGACTCACAATTGAACTCATAGTTGTTCGAATTACAAGCCACCCCTCGACTCGCAACTGGAGCCTGTGTTTTATCCTAGTTGCAAGCTCACCCTCGACTCGCAACTAGAGCCGATAGTATGTTCTTCATCTCAGTTGCAAGTCCACACTTGACTTGCAACTGTGCCCGTAGTTTTTATGTTGTCCCAGTTGCAGGTGCATCCTCGACTCACAACTAGGTCCATAGTTGTTTTTCCCCAATTGCAAGTCCACCTTCGACTCACAACTAGACCCATAGTTTTTTGTTTGTTTTGTGTCAGTTGCAATCCCATCATAGTCATACAACTGCCCCCGTAGTTGTGTTTTTTGTCCCAGTCGCAAGTCCACACCCGACTCGCAACCGGCCCTGTTGGTGTTGTGTCCCACTTGCAAGCCCAACCCCGACTCACAACTGGCCCCATAGTTGTTTTCGTCCTAGTTGCAGGTCCACCCTCAACTCACAACTGGGCATGTAGTTGTGTTTCATTAGCTGCAAGCCCACCCTCGACTCGCAATTGGGCTCATAATTATTTTGTCCCAGTTGCAAGTCCACCCTCGACCCGCAACTGACTACATAGTTGTTTGTTGTATTTTTTGTGCGAGTTGCAAGCCCATGCTAGTCTATCGCAACTAGGCCTCTGTAGTTGTTTTCTTCCCAATTTCAAGCCCACCCTCAACCGATCCAAATTACCCTCGACTCGCAATTGGGCCCCTTTTTTGTTGTTGTTATCACAGTTGCATGTCTGCCCTCGACTCGCAATTGGGCCCATTTTTGTTGTTGTTGTTGTTATCAAAGTTGCATGTCCCCACTCGACTCGCAAACTCGGCATGTAGTTCTTTTTGTCCAAGTAGCAAGCCACCCCTCGACTCGCAACTGGGCCTGTAGGTTTAATGGATCGGAGGAAATTTTAGCATTACATATGTCAATTTTATTGGAACGGAGGGAGTATCTCTTTTTCGTTTGAGTGATATGTAATGCTAAAATTGACATATTCATGAAACTGATGTTTGCACAATCTTCAGTTTTAGGGCAAGCAGGTAATGTTCAAACCCTCTTGTTTATGCCAGTTGGCTGGAGCAGCAGACGAAGTGAGATCATAAAAATCGCACATCCACGATTAGATAGGAGGAAAAGATGCACATCGACTATCAGACGGTTGGTTGGGACAACACACGCAATTGCACATCGTTTGATAGACAGTTGGTCAGGGCCAAAGACGAAGTTGAAGTGGCGAAAACCACACATCCACGATTGCCAGGTGCTAGTCAGTTGGTCGGGGCATCAAACGAAGTTGCACATTATCCGATAAACAGTTGGCCTGGACAACAAACAAAATTGCACAGTCTCGTCGTGTAGTAGCTCACACACGACAGCGGAGTTGCACACTCTCGTCGGCATAATCGCACATGTGTGGCCGTGAAGTTGCACACTCTCGTCTGCATAATCGCACACGCATGACCGTGGAGTTGCACACTCTCGTCGGCATAGCGCACACGTGCGGACGTGGAGTTGCACACTTTCGTCCGCATAGTCGCGCACACACGACCACGGAGTAGAACACTCTCGTCGGCATAGTCGCACAAGCGCGGCCACGGAGGTACACACTCTCATCCGCATAGTCGCACACGCGCGGCCGCGGAGGTGCACACTCTCGTCCGCATAGTCGCACATGCGTGGCCGCGGAGGCGCACACTCTCGTCGGCATAGTAAGTCACGCTCGACTGTGAGAGTTGCACACGCGCGGCGTCATAGTCGCACACGCGTGGCCGCGGAGGTGCACACTCTCGTCGGCATAGTAAGTCACGCTCGACTGTGAGAGTTGCACACGCGCGGCGGCATAGTCGCACACGCACGACCATGGAGCTGCACACTCTCGCCGGCGTAGTAGCGCACGCACGGCCGTGAAGTTGCACACTCTTGTCGGAATACTCGCACACTCGTGGCAGAGGAGTTGCACACTCTCGCCCACATAGTTGCACACGCACGGCCGTGGAGTTGCACACTCTCGTCGGCATAGGTGTCCACTCTCGTTAGCTGCGGTAGTTGGCTTGATTTTTTTTCTTTATTATTACTGGGTGTGATACAAGGGTTCAGGAAGATCGCGCCGGACTGGTGGGCAATGCCGATGTCAGTGGGAGTGTGTGTTCGTGTCAACTAGGCGGGCAAGAGAGGAGGAGAGGGGTGGAAAAAAAAGCAATGGACTGTGCCACCGCGCGATGTATGTCACACTGATTTCTTTGTGGTACTCGTTGACATGATGAGCACGCACAACTGTCGGCCGTCAACATTGGTTTCCAACGGTATAATCGTACATGTGTGACCATGGAGTTGCACACTTTGGTTCGCATAGTCGCACATGCACGGTCGTGGAGTTGCAAATTCTCGTCGGCATAGTCGCCCATGCGTGGCCGCGGAGTTGCACACTCTCGCCCTCATAGTTGCACATGCACGGCTGCGGGAGGTGCTCACGCACGGTTGCGGAGTTGCACACTCTCATAGGCATAGTCACACATGCGTGACCGCGGAGTTGCACACTCTCATATGTATAGTCACACATGTGTGGCCGCGGAGTTGCACACTCTCATCTGCATAGTCGCACACGCACGACTGCGGAGTTGCACACTCTTGTCGGCATAGTCACACATGTGTGGCCGCGGAGTTGCACACTCTCGTCCGCATAGTCACACACGGTTGTGGAGTTGCACACTCTCGACGGCATAGTCGCACATGCGTGGCCACGGAGTTGCACAATTTCGTCCGCATAGTCGCACATGAATTGCTGTGGGAGGTGCTCACGCCCGGCTGCAGAGTTGCACACTCTCGTCAGCATAGTCGCACATGCGTGACCGCAGAGTTGCACACTCTTGTTCGCATAGTCGCACACGCACTGCTGCGGGAGCTGCACACCCTAGCCGGCATAGTTGCTCACACACGGACTGCGGGTTGGCACACTCTTATAGATAGTCCCTCACGCGCGGCTGTGGGGGCTGCACACGTGCGACGACTACCAGGTAGTTAGTCGGGGCAGCAGACGAAATTACATTTCGCTGTTAGGGAGTAGTATGGGGTGCTGCCATCAGTGAAAACTGCATGTCCACGGTTAGAGGGAAAAGTTGCACATCGACAGTCAGCTAGTTGCACATCGACGGCTAAACAGTTGCACCAAACGGAAACTAAATTGCACACAAAAAAAGTTCGTCGAAACACACTCATGCAGGATCTAGTTTTAAAGAGCACGTCGCGAGGGTTCCAACGGTGAAAACGGATCTTAATTCCGACACGCGGTTTAAAAATTATGATATTTTAAAAATTTGAAAACTCGAATTAAATGTGTTCACACCTGTTCACATGGTACTTTTTTTGGTATGTGGATTAGAATTTATTAGAGGGGACAAATTATTACCCTTTATAAATTAGGGAACAAAAATTTCCATTTTAGGCCGGTCGCTCGGGACGGCGACCAGTCCTATTTTTATATATGCTCGCGAAGAAAAAGAGCTAACAAGCAACCTGTAGCGACCTAGCGATGCATCTGTGGCAACCTGTAGTGACCTAGCGACCTAGCAACTTGTAGCAACCTAAAACCCGACCTAGCAAAAAAACCTATAGCGACCTGTGGCAAAAAACCTATAACGACCTAGCGGTCAACACGGAGGGAAAAGCAGCCAGCGGTGGTGCGAGCTGCCAATGGGCCACGACCCGCTAGGAAAGGGCGTGAGCGTCAAACGAGTCTCCGGCACTTAGCACTAAGAGGAGCTCTCGACAAACAAACAATCCGAGACAAACAAACAAACAAAAGAGGACCGTAAATAGTGATGATGTCATACTTAGATGTGATATAGTCATACCCAAATGCAATAGCATCTTTTTGAGCGAACAAAATGCAACAGCAACGAAAGTCGCGTGCTAACTGTTACTATTATACTGCAACGCTCGCTTGAAGGTTTTCCTCCAGGTGTAAGGTGTACTGGGCGGCCCATTTTCGTTTTTTTTTTTTGCGTTTTTCGATCAATTCGCTCGCACTAGCTAGCTTGCTCGCTTCTTCCGGGTATTTTTCGTTTTCTTTCTTTTGGTTTTCTCCGTTTCTTGACCGGTTTTCTTCACTTTTCTGTTTTTCTTTGTGTTTTCAGCGATTTTCTTTGTTTCTTTCATGGTCTTCATTGTCTTTTTTCTTTTTTCTTCGTTATTCTTTGTTTCTATCTTGGTTTTTACATGTTTTTTTGAATTTTTTCTTTCTTCGTTTTTCTTTGTTTCTTTCTTGGTTTTTATCAGGTTTCTTTGTTTTTCTTTATTTCTTCCTTGGTTTTTTCATCGTTTTCATTCATTTGCATTGGTTTTCTTCAATTCTCCTTTTTCTTTTTTTGGTTTGCTTTCTTTTTCTTTCTCGGCTTTATTGGTTTCCTTCATTTTTCTTTGTCGATTTTCATCAGTTTCTTTTTTGTTCAATACATGCCAATTTTTTCAGTACACATTCAACTTCTTTCATATACATCAGGAACATATTTTATACACATGTTTAACATTTTCAAATACATGATACATTTTTGAAAACTTATATTTTTTATGGCTACTTTTTCATACAAATTTTATATTTTTTATATATCTAATACATTTTAAATACACTTTTAAAATTTTCAAATAAAAGATTAACATTTTTTGAATACATGATCAACATTCTTTAAATACACGGTGAACATTTTTAATGGCAATAAATAGTTTTTCACTCACAATGTATATTTTTTGTATATGTCAGGAATATTTTTTATAAATGTTTAATATTTTTTAAATAGCAAATTAGCTTTTCTAAATATATATTTTTCATGTCTACTTTATTTAATGTACATTGTATATTTTCTTATACATCAGGAACATTTTTTATACACGTTTAACATTTTAAAAAAAATACAGGATCAACATTTTCTCATATATGTTGTATTTTCTTGTATACATTTTTGTATACGTGACAGTTTTTCTTTCTATACACATTTAACATTTGTCAAATGCTTGATTAACATTTTTTAAATACATGAACAACCTTTTTCTTACAAATTTTAAATTTTTATATACATTTTTCGTATACATGAGAAACATTTCCCTATACACATTTAGCATTTTTCAATTGCTTGATTAATATTTTTTTTAATTGTTTTAGATAGATTTTTTTAATATATATATATATATATATATATATATATATATATATATATATATATATATATATATATATATATATATATATATATATATATATATATATATATATATATATATATATATATATATAAATTTAAAATTGGCAGAATAGTTATTCTGTCAATATTGGCAGAATAGTTATTCTGCCCACACTTCCGAACTGCACGCCGAACGCGAGGGCACTGCACTTTCTGAAGTACGCGCACTGCAGTATTGAGACGAGTGAACTTCTCGTCGAAAAAACTGTATGCGACTTTTTCGATACTGTTTTCGTTTCTCCACCTCCAGCACGACCACAAATCTTCCTCCACCTTCTTCCCCCCACCCCCAGCACCACCCAACACCTCCCAGCGTGCCGCCCACCGCCGGTCCACCACCTACCACCGCGTCGCCCACCACCCAGCGCGCCGGACACCGATCTGCCCCGTCGCCGCGCCGGACGGCCACAACAGCACCGGACCCGCGCCGCCCCTCCTGACCCGCCTTCTTCCAGTGGCCCGGCGACGCGCCACCACAGCCAAGCCCGCCCCACGCGCCGCCCGTGCTCACTCCCTCCCCCAAAGCACCACCATCTATCCGCCGGCAGGGGCTGCACCGCCTTCCACCGCGCCCCGCCAGGGCGAACCGCCTTCCTCCCCGCCTTCTCGAGCTAGCGCCGGATCCATCGATCCCGGCAGGGAGCCTTCCTCGATCCATGTGCCAGATCCCGCCTCTACTCCTCTCCCCCGCTCAGCCACAGGGCCTCCTCTCCTCTTCTCCGACCGCCGTGGAGGAAGAGCTGGCCGTCGAGGCCCAGCAGGCGACCACGAAGCGCAGGAGCTCGCTCCCACGAACATGCCCCAGAGAGCAGAGCTTCGACGCGTGAGGTCGTTGGCGCCCCCTTCTCAACGTGCAGTACGTCATGGCCGCGCGTGTAGTTCGCCTCTGCTCCTCTCCACTGATGCAGTTGCTCCCCG
Source organism: Elymus sibiricus (assembly GCA_039707655.1). Lineage (NCBI taxonomy): Eukaryota > Viridiplantae > Streptophyta > Magnoliopsida > Poales > Poaceae > Elymus > Elymus sibiricus. Next base: position 258,465,418 of record CM077668.1, on the reverse strand, counting down.
ATGCAGGTCGTCTCGTTCATTTGTGCAGTCCGCCGGCACACCTTTTTTTTGTGCGGCCAAGTGGTCCAAGGAGGGCCGCTCCCATCACAAGCGACCAAAATGGGGAGAGGGAGGCACTTCCGCTTCGACATCGGCGAGCTCCAGCTCGCGGGGGTGCTCCAGCTAGCGCGGCCACCACGGCTCGTAGGGAGATGCCGATGGCCACGGCTCCACTCGGCCGGAGTTTGCTGCAGCCCACATCTCCAGCGGGGGCAGCTCACGGCCCGCCGGCGTGCAGTTTCGACAGCGGTTGTTTGCAGGATTGTTTCTGCTATTTTATTTTCCAGAGATCACATTTGTTTTGTCTGGACCCCTTTTCATCTTTGTGTAGTTCGCTTCGTCGGCGGCGTGCAGTTTCGACCAACAGCTCCCTCACCTCCCCACTCCTCCTCTGCTGCATGGATCCAGTGGCTGCGCACCCCCCCAGCGAGCGCTGCTTCCTCCGGGCTAGCTCCGGTGTCATCCCGTTCGTGGTCCTGCCGGCCCCCCGTCCCGTGACCCCTCCCAATCTATCCAGCTGGGCAGCGCTTTCCGCGTTCGTGTGGGATCCGGCGAGTTCCGGGTCGCTTGCAGCTCTCTTCCCCAATCCATGCAGTTGGCACGCTGCGACTGATGCAGTCCCTGCCGTCGAGTCAGCCCAGGCGACCGTCCTGCACGTGCCGCTGCCCCACAAGAAATGGGAAGCCATCATCCGACTTCAAGCCACAAGTCAACAGTGTTGGATGCCGCCCCAAACCGAACTTCTATCGTGGCCAAGTCCATCATATCTCCGCCGAGGAAGCCCACGAAGCTCCAGATGTGGTCCTTGGTATGTTTTCTGTTAACAACATACCTGCAATAATTTTATTTGATTCTGGGGCTTCTCATTCATTTATTTCGCGGAGTTTTGCCACCTTGCACAAATTTTCTCCTTCCCTTTTGGACAAAATCATGGTGGTGCAATCCCCTGGCTCCATGCTCAGAACAAATGTGATATACAAGAATCTGGAAATCTTGATACACGATGCAAAGTTTCCAGCCACTCTCGTTGCCATTGAATCCCCTGGACTGGATATAATACTGGGAATGGATTGGTTGGTACCACACCAGGTGTGTATCAACTGTGCCACCAGGAAGGTGACATTGGTTAACCAGGCAGGCCAAACAGTGCAATTCACTGCTAGCAGAGTGATGTCAAAGAAAGGAATGGCATTCAAAGCCACAGCTACAGACATAAGTCTGATTCCGGTAGTCAGTGAATTTCCGGACGTATTTCCGGAAGAAATACCAGGAATGCCACCTGATCGGGAACTAGAGTTTGCTATTGAGGTTGTTCCCGGAACTGCTCCAATATACAAGAAGTACTACCGCACGCCTTCCCCAGAGCTGGTGGAATTAAAGAAACGGTTGGATAAATTATTGCAAAAAGGGTACATTCATCCAAGCACTTCACCTTGGGGATCACCCGTGCTGTTTGTCAAGAAGAAGGATGGCAGCCTATGAATGTGCGTAGACTATCGCCAACTGAATGAGGTCACCATCTGAATAAATATCCGCTCCCTCGCATTGATGACTTGTTCAACCAATTGAACGGAGCTCGGGTATTTTCCAAGATTGACCTCCGAACGGGGTATCATCAGTTAAAAATCAGGAAAGAGGATATCCCCAAGATAGCCTTTACTACCAGATATGGTCTGTATGAGTTTACAGTCATGTCATTCGGGCTGACAAATGCTCCAGCATATTTCATGAGCATGATGAATAAAGTCTTTATGGACTTCTTGGACAAATTTGTGGTAGTATTCATCGATGATATTCTCATCTACTCCAAAGATGAAGAAGAGCATATGCAACATCTCCGTACTGTCCTGGAAAGACTAAGGACCCATCGCTTGTATGCCAAATTGAGTAAATACGAATTTTGGCTAAGAGAGGTGGGATTTCTGGGACATATTCTGTCAGAACAAGGGGTGGCTGTCGACCCCAGCAAAGTGACTGCTGTATTAAACTGGAAGACCCCAGCCACAGTAACGGAAGTCCGTAGCTTTCTGGGATTGGCAGGCTACTACCGTCGCTTCATCGAAGGCTTCTCAAAAATAGCCAAGCCATTGACAGAACTGTTGAAAAAGAACCACAAATTTGCCTAGACGGAAGAATGTGATAGCAGTTTCATGGAGCTAAAGACGAGGCTAACTACAACCCCTGTCTTAGTTCTTCCAGACATCCACAAGAGCTTCGACATATATTGCGATGCTTCCAGACGAGGAATCGGCTGCGTTCTAATGCAAGAAGGAAAGGTTGTAGCATATGCATCCAGGCAGCTACGACCTCATGAGGAGAACTATCCCACTCATGATTTGGAATTGGCAGCCGTAATTCATGCATTAAAGATTTGGAGGCATTACCTCATTGGGCAGCGATGCGAGATATACACGGACCATAAGAGTCTCAAGTATATTTTCACCCAACCCGATCTTAATCTCAGGCAGAGAAGATGGCTTGAATTGGTCAAGGATTATGACCTTGGGATTAATTACCATCCGGGAAAAGCCAATGTGGTCGCCGATGCCCTCAGCAGAAAGCAAGGTACCCTAAATGCACTAATGGAGGGAATGCATCCGAGGCTGCAGGAAGAGTTTTGCCAAGCTGAATATGGTGTTATGCGGCCCAACTAGCCCGGATACAATGGAAATTACCCCAACACTTATGGAAGAAATTAAGGCAGCTCAGAAATCAGATCAAGGCATACAGGAAATCAAGGAGCGCATTCCACTAGGAAAGGCCAAGTCCTTCCGAATTGATGACCAGGACACTGTGTGGTTTGAAAACCGAATATGTGTGCCTGATCAAGACAACCTGAGACAGCAAATACTCAGAGAGGCACATGAATCTGCATACTCTATCCATCCGGGAGGAACAAAAATGTACCAGGACTTGCGAGAAACCTTTTGGTGGCCAGGAATGCGAAGGGACATAGCATACTATGTCGCATGTTGTGACATCTACAATAGAGTCAAGGCTGAACACCAGAAACCCGCTGGGCTACTGCAACCTTTACCAGTTCCCCAGTGGAAATGGGATGACATATGCATGGACTTCATTGCTGGACTACCCAAGTCCACAAGAGGTCATGATGCTATCTGGGTCATCGTGGATATACTCACGAAGGTGGCTCACTTCCTTCCGGTAAAGACCACTTTCAACGCTTACCAACTGGCACAGCTCTACATGTCCCGGATAGTCAGCCTTCATGGAGTACCCAAGTCTATCACGTCAGATAGAGGCTCCTTGTTCACTTCAGCATTCTGGCTGTGACTGCACCAAGCCCTGGGAACTGTGCTAAAGCATAGCACGGCATATCATCCACAGACAGATGGGCAGACAGAACGTGTGAATCAGATATTGGAAGATATGCTTCGGTCCTGTGCTCTCGCCCATGGACCCAAATGGGAGGATAGTCTACCCTATGCAGAATTCTCCTACAATAACAGTTATCAGTCAAGTCTCAAGATGTCATCGTTTGAAGCTCTATACAGACGGAAATGCCGCACTCCTTTAAATTGGTCTCAGACAGGAGACAGCCGTATCTTCGGCACGGATTTGATGCTCGAGGCTGAGAAACAAGTCAAGGATATCCAGGAGCGTCTTCGAGCAGCCAAGTCCCGTCAAAAGAGCTACTATGACCCGAAGCATCGGGAAGTAACTTTTGAGCCCGGAGATTATGCTTATCTCCGAGTTACCCCCATGAAAGGAATAAAGAGGTTTCATACCCGAAGAAAGCTTGCACCGAGATACATTGGTCCCTTTCCAGTCATGGCTAGAAGAGGCAGAGTGGCATATCAGTTAGAGTTACCACCAGAGTTGTCAGACGTTCATGACGTCTTCCACATATCACAGTTGAGAAAGTGCATTGCACCCCCGATCAAGCAGGCAGATATGAGTGAGCTGGAATTGACTAAAGATTTGACCTATGAGGAAAGACCTGTCAGAATATTGGATGAGATGGAAAGAACTACCAGGAGTAAGACAATCAGGTTTTACAAGGTGTTGTGGGATCATCATACTGAGGAAGAGGCTACCTGGGAAAGAGAGTATTTTCTGAGATCAACATATCCACACTTGTTCCCTGAGCAACCGAATCTCGAGGACGAGATTCATTCTAAGGGGGGTAGGTTTGTGACACCCTGGTTTTTGGCAACTTTTTCTTTTCGAAATCTTTCTGGCTTTATTTGCAATTTGGTTGGATTTTGAATCTTTTCAGTTGACTTTGGACTTATGAATTCCTCTCAGTGATCTAGAGCCCTCATCATCTTGCCATAATCTTGTCACTCGCCTTCTGGATCAATTTCCAATTCCTTATCTTTCCCAAATATTCATTTTCTTCCTTTGGGAAAATCTGTCATCACTATGGGTTACAAAGCAACCTATAGTTCTGGTGATCAGAAAAATCCCAAATTAATCCCACACCTTCTTGTCATCATCTACTCCCACAATCTTCAAAAACATTTCATGGTCCAGTACAAAATTTTGTCCAGAAAACTCCATTTGCTCTCTGGACAGTACTGGTCATTTGTGAAGGAGATCATATCTTCCCTACTCAGTAAATTCCCAGAAAATTCCCTGAGATATTAGGGAACCTATCTTTCCACAATATCCAAAAATATCATCTGGTCCAGTACAAATTTTCACCAGCAATATTCTGCCAAGTTTCTGTTCAGTTGGAACCTCTGTGAAGGAAGTACCAGCTAGAGGTATCCAATTGAGCTGAAATTTTTATGGCATCTTCTATCCACCAGATAACCCTGCCACACCAAAATTCAGCTCCAGCAGATCACCCAGATGAGTGCTACAAGCTCATCTAGGTTCCTGGTTCAGTACAACCCTTGTACATGAACTACCCTCAAATCTTGATGAAACTTTCTCAAACTTGGCCAGCTTGGAGTCCTTCCAAGATAGATCATCCCAGACATCTCCATTGGCTCCACCTCCAGCTCACCTCTTCTCTAGATCCCTCTCAAGTTTCCTGTCAGAAACTGTAGCCGAAGCTACACTTCGGTTCAGAGTGAACCTAGCCAAACCAAGAGTGCAGAGGGGCTAGATGATCAAAGGAGAACACCCTAGACATGGTGCGCTGGACTTGGACGGCCTGCAGACATCAGTTCCCGTGGTGAGCACGGTACTGGCATGCCAGTCTGCGTGCTCTGCATCTCGCCGGCGACGGCCGAGGTCATTCCAGAGGCCTCGTGCTGCCATTTCATGTCCTGAGGTGCCGACATCGTCGATGCCGTCCACGTACCCTCTCCCGCAGCTTCCCCTCGCCGGAATCGCCCTCGACGGCCGCCACCGCATCCGGGCACTGTGCCGCCCGTGCGGTCACAGTGGCGCTGGCGCTCGTCTTCTTCCTCCGCTAGCTTCCACCGCGCCATAACTCCTCTCTGCCCTCTCCTGTCTCGTCGCCCGCAACCGGCCAGCCAGCGCGGCGTCCTGGCGCCGGCGACGTGTCCCAGACCTCGCCGTTTCCAGAGAGCTCGCCCGAGCTCGCCTCTTGCCTATAAAAGGCCACGCCCGGCCCTCTCGAGCTCCTCACCCCACTTCTCCACCTCCCAATCGCCCTCCCGAGCAGCGAGCCACGGCCGAGAGGCCCTCTGGCCTTGAACCTCGTCGGAGATCCGCCGCCCCCCAAGCCCAGCCTCCTCGCCGTTCCACACCTTCTCGGACTCCACCGACTGCATCATCGAGCTCAGCTCATCCTCCTGGTCACGCCCGACCTTCTGCCCGAGCGAATCGCTGCCGGAACCGCCGTCTCCGACGACACCCGAGCGCCTGTGCCGCCGGAGAGGAAGGGGACGACGTCGTCCGGCCACCCCTCGTCGATCAGCGGGTACGTGCGTGACCGCCTCGGTGAGCCCGTTCCATCCCCGCTCTTCCCCGACCTCGCCGCCGACCACTTCACCGGCGACCGTCGCCGGAGTCCCGCTTTTCTCTGTTCTCTCTCTCTCTCTCGTTTAAACCCAGATGCGGGGCCCGCTCGTCAGCGGCTCAGCCGCGCGTGCGCGAAGCGGTAAGTGGAGACGCCTTTCCACTTTACGCCTTCGACGTGGCCTCTGCTGGGTTTTCTTATTTCTGTTTAATTTCCAGAGTTGACTAGGAACTTTGACCCTTAATAACTTTTTATCCATAAGTCCAAATCAATTGATTCTTTTTGCATCTGGTTTGTCTTGAGATCCTTTATTTTCTGGCAAATTTTGGTATTTTTCCCATGTCCACAGAATTTCTGGTGAACAGAACAGTAGTATGTGACATTTTCAATTGCTTTTTGAAAATATTTTCAGAGGGAAATACTTTTGGATTTGAAGCCCAGGAGTTTGTGGATAACCCAACAGAGCAAGGCAAGCCATGTCATCCATTGCATGAAGCATTTCAATAGTGTTGGTTATTTAATTGAATTATATGCATTATTTTTAATATGTGATAATTCATAGTAAATTATTTGGATGCCTAGCTACTGCCATGTTAATTTATTCCTGATACATACCCATACTGGTTAAATGCTTGTCAACACTAAACCTAATTGGTTGATCTAGTGTCACCTGTCCGGACTTATCCGTGCAGCCACATTTGCCGGTATGGGACGGCCTTGACTTGGTCTGGCTTTGTGCTCTTTTATCGGTACCACCAAACTAGGGAGGGTTATGCGTGCGTGCTGCCCTGATCAGGTAGACGACGATAATCCTGTGAGCCCAGTTGAGTTATTTTGCCGGCGTCCCCGTTTGGGACAGTTAGTGGCCACGACGGTGGCAGGTGTCACGGGGTGACACAGGGGCCACCCAGGACATGACCCTGGGAGGGTATGATTGTCGGTGGTACGATAGAGGAGTCACGGGTCAGGCAGGTTTCGTTGGAGCACCACCGGTCCACCCAAATGGGATCACGAGGCCAGGTACTCCATAGTGTGGGTAAAGTGCGCAACCTCTGCAGAGTGTAAGAATCTATTCGAATAGCCGAGTCCACGGTATTGGACAGTCCGTACTAGGCCATTGTATGGTCAACCACCCTAAAGATAATAATGATGGAAGAACTTGTCTTATGTTCGGAAGTGCTCAATGGATGGTGAGCATTCCGAGGGTTGTGGGACAATCCCGATGTGAGTAAGTTGGTACTGGGTACCAGTAAGTGAGCAATCTAAGCACTTAACTTGTTAATTGCCTTGCTATTGTTTGCTGCATTGTTTTGGTTGTCATGAGCTTGCGAGTACATTCCAAGTACTCACCTGGCGTATCATGCCAGATGCAGGAGAAGCCGAGGACGGAGGTCCCGAAGGTTCGTGCTATGCTAACTAGGCCGTGTCCACAGCAGTGTCCCTGTGGATGGAGTTTCCGCGCTATGTTCCGCTACGCCGTAGTTCTACCCAGTAGTATCGAGGCCCTGCTATGTTCCATAAATAATGTAGATATTGTCTCAGCACGTGCAGTACTTCTGGCCTCGCCATCGATGTAAATTATGAGCTTGTACTCAAGATCTATCAATAAAGTTCAGTTCAGTTCTGTTCCAAGTTGTTGTGTGTTTCCAGAAGACATGATCTCTGGGTTGGAAACACTGGTAAACCGGTTCTCTGAACCGGGGTGCCACAACGCTTGGTATCAGAGCCATGCTGACTGTAGGACACCCTAGTTAACCCTGCGCTAGAGCCGCGAGTAGTTTAGAGTCTTGGTGTGTCTTGCTTGCTGCATCTGATTGCTTGCATTGCATGGCATGCATATAGTTTTATTGTGCTAACCGCTGGTTTGATGAGTGTAGATGGCACCAGTTCCGTACCACTACCATCACGAGCCGGCACCGTTCACTTTTCCAGTACTGCTTCGTAGTGCCTGGCTTCGGCTGTATCCCAACTGCGAAGACCCAGTGTACCAGGTGTTCATTGAGAAGCTTGCTGGGTCCATGTTCGAGTACCATGCGGAAGCCTTTCTTACTACGAGTTCAGATATCGGCAGCTACTCCCGTTCTTCCAAGGGCGGAACTGCTTCTACTCCAGAGTTGGCGATCCAGTTTGCTGCGATGGAGGCTCTCACTGACTTGCGCTTCCACGAGGTCGAGATGCAGTGCTTCTGGCCTCGCTATCGATGTAAATTATGAGCTTGTACTCAAGATCTATCAATAAAGTTCAGTTCAGTTCTGTTCCAAGTTGTTGTGTGTTTCTAGAAGAGATGATCTCTGGGTTGGAAACACTGGTAAACCGGTTCTCTGAGCCGGGGTGCCACAACCCCATTGTCACCGCGGGTATCCACATGCAAGACATACATCAAGTGTTCAGATCCAAAAGAGTCAATCCAATAACAATGAAACCACAAAGGGAAAGACTCAATTCATCACAACAAGATAGAGAGGGAAGAACTCCATATGATCCAACTATATTAAGAAAGCTCGCGGTACATCAAGATCGTGCCAAACCAAGAACACGAGAGAGAGAGAGATCAAACACATAGCTACTGGTACATACCCTCAACCCCGAGGGTGAACTACTCCCTCCTCGTCATGGAGACCGTCGGGATGATGAAGATGGCCTCCGGTGATGATTTCCCCCTCCGGCAGGGTGCCGAAAAAGGCCTCCAGATGAGATCGCTTTGGAACAGAGGCTTGCAGCGGCGGCGTGGGAGTTCTAGGTTTCTTTCTGGGGGTTTCCCTATTTATAAGAATTTTTGGCGTTGGTTTCACGTCAGGGGGAGTCCTGAGGGACCCACGAGCTCAGCCCACACACCCTAGGGGGGGGGGGCGCTGAGCTCGTGGCCCCCCTGGACTTCGTCAGGTCCACCTCTCAGGCTTCGGGGCTCTCTTCTTATTCATAAAAAATCACAGTAAATTTTCAGCCCAATCGGAGAACTTTTATTGCTGCACAAAAAATAACACCATGGTAGTTGTGCTGAAAACAACGTCACTCCGGGTTAGTTTCATTCAAATCATATAAAAGTGCACCAAAACCATATAAAATTGTAGTAAACATGGCATTAATACTTCATAAATTATAAATACATTGGAGACGTATCATTTACCAATCGTAAAGTTTTAACCAGATAATCTAAAACTAGATAATCAATTTCAACAGTGAAGGTGGAACCGCGAGCCATTATTCTACAACTATAATTCAAACTACACTTAGACAAGGTTCATAATTAATTGCAGCATTGATTCAACATATTTAATTCTAAAGTGCGCTCCCACTCAAACCAATATCTCTCATAATTGATATTGAGCGATTAAAGACCCATATTTGATTCATCGCCATTGATGTGTGCATCACCGATGACGGGGACTTCAATTGGTTGGCCAACTTGCCGATCACATATCCATGTGACTCTTGTTCATCTTTTGATGCGTGCATTTCGAGCTTAGGGTTGTCCTGCCCGAACGTCAAGACAACCAAGTGGTCTTGCAGTGAGGTCTGACCTTCACCCTTCTTACACCTCACTGACTGTTCCTACTCATGTGTACATGTCGTAACCCAAAAAGCTACGTGTTATAGACGGTGCCACACCTGGGAGAACACAAACAACTTGATATTTTAATATGAGAGATCACCCTAACAACTTGCGTTTAATTCTTCCAATAAGGTCTTTGTCTTCTTGTAAAAGAACCATCGGAAGAAGCATCAAGCATTTCTTTATCGCGAAGAGAAAGCCTAGCATAAAAATTATGAACAATAATATCTCTTGAGATCTCATGATTGGGGAATTTGAGAATTAAGTCCTTAAGCCTCCCCCTGTTGGTAGCAAAACCGGTAGATCTCGGGTAGGGGATCCGAACTATGGGTCAAGGAGTCGATGGTAACAGGGAACGTAGAGACAGCGATTTACCCAGGTTCAGGCCCTCTTGAGGAGGTAAAACCCTACGTCCTGCTTGATTGTATTGATGTGATTGTATGAAGGTTACAGAGTTGATCTACCTCGAGATCGACTGGGATAAACCCTAGGTAATGAATATATCCTCTATGGACTAGGCCTTATGGTTTATATAGATACCAGGAGGTCCTAGGGTTACACATGGTCGGTTACCATCAGGGGACAAACATGCCGATTATGCCAATTGTTTCTTGGAGGAGACGCCAAGTCTTCGGAGGTTTCCTTCTGATACACGGGGTCGCCCACGATCCGGCCTTCCATCAACGAGTAGAGGGCGGCCCACCAGCCCGGCCTATGAGAGATAGGCCGGCAGCCCGAGTACCCCCTAGTCCGGGACACCCTCAGTAGCCCCCGAACTAGTCTTCGAAGCCGAGGTAGACGCCGAACACCATTGGCTTCATGGACCTGTTCACTTTCCTCCGTGACACCGGTAACAGGCCTGTATTACTCCGAGCTGTATTCTCAAGCATTGTTCGGTCGTATATGCGCCGAGCTGTAACTCGGTAACGAAGTATAATAATAACTTAGCCCCGAAGGCTAGCCGCTTCGGTGTGAGCAGTGTCCTCACCTGACAACTTTTACCGAAGGGTCACACTTTGCCACGACTGCGAGTTGGTTTATAAAACTCGATTCGCGGTTCGAGGCGGTTTTCACTGGTACGTCCCATCGATATGGAGATCGTGTCCTATTTTCAAGGGATATGATCAATAATCCGTTTCCCCCATGCGCGCATAATGGCACGGTTATATGGGGAAAGGGCGAGGACTGCGGCGCAGTAAAGGGACCGTGGGTTTTTACAGCCCATAAAAGGAGCATAGCCTTCGTTCCTTTCGTACGCTCTCATTTCCCCCCCTTCGCCATTGCCTTCCCCATCTCTTGAGCTCCAACGCCCAGATCCGACCTCCCTCTCAAGAACCTTTCCTTCCACCCGCCCAATCTAGCAATGGCGGGTTCCGGGTCCAAGGGCAAGTGGGAGGCCTCTAGCGTTACCAACAGTGCCATTTTGGAGTTGAAGAGCGCGGGCTACCTCCCGGCCGACATCGCCCACCGTGCTCCGGAGGTAGGCCAGGCCATCCCCACGCCACGGCAGGGCGAGAGAGTGGTACTCGTCCCCCACTTCATCCGGGGCTTGGGTTTCCCCCTTCACCCCTTCATCAGGGGCCTCATGTTCTTCTACGGGCTCGACTTCCACGACCTCGCGCCGAACTCCTTCCTCCACATCTCGGCTTTTATCATTGTTTGCGAGGCCTTTCTCCGAGTCCGGCCACACTTCGGTCTGTGGTTGAAGATCTTCAACGTCAAGCCGAAGATAGTAGATGGCCAGCAGGCGGACTGCGGGGGGGGGGGGGGGGGAATGATCAGCAAGCTTCCGCAAGTGGAGTGGCCAGACGGTACCTTCATCGAGACCGTCAAGATATGGCAAAAGGAGTGGTTCTATATCACAGAGCCGAGGCGCGCAAATTGGGAGGCGATTCCGGCCTTCCGCTTCGGGCCCCCTACAAGGCTGGTCTCATGGACCAAGAAGGGCCTCGACTGGGGGCCGAATAAGGAGGTGGTGCTGCTGCAGAGCCGGATTGCCAAAATGATAGAGAAGGGCGTCACGCTGGTCAACATGATCCAGATCATGCTCGGCCACCGAATTCTCCCTTTCCAGGACAGGGCTTCCCCCATGTGGGCCTATAAGCCCGGAGACCCGGCCACCGTGCGCAGCTTCTTCCGCACCTCCCACGCCCAACTGTGGAGGGCGCTATTGAAGCCGCAGAAGGACTGGCCGGCCGAGGAGGAAGACATCGGACTCGACGCCGCAAATCCCCCACGGGAGGTATGAGCAATTTTGTATGTTTTATCCGAACTGTTCCCTTTTAACAAGGTATTCAGCTTTGCTACTTTTCATCCGCAGAGTTGGCTGAAGAAGGCCCAGCGGATCGACAGTCCGGCGTCGCTGCCAGAGGGACCAAGGACGCCCCTCCTGACGGCCATGCTGGCCGTGGAGCCGTACGAGGCGTCGGAAAGGAAGGAGAAGAAGAAGGACCAACAGGGGGAGGCCAGAGAGGGCCTCCGCACCCGAAGACCCCCGGATGCTAGATCCGGGGACACCAATGCTCCCTTTGTGCAAGAGGAGGAGAAGGAGAAGGGAGAGGACGGGGAGGAAAACGATTCCTCCCGAACAGGAAAAAGAGCGGCATCCGAGGACGCCGAGGAGGAGCCGCCACAACCCGCTCCCAAAAGACCGCGCAAGGCCAAGATAGCCTTGTCCGGCGATAGCTCGGCCTTTGCCGAGGACTCTAAGGCCTCCGAAGAGGTTCCACAGAAGATCCCCAGGGCTAAGCCACAGGCTCAAAGGTACGCGTTCTAGTAACCGCTTGACCGTCCTTAACCGAACTGGATTTGATATTGATCACGTTTCCGTTTGTAAATTTGTAGCCCGCTGCGCGATCTCCCCACCGACCGAGTCTCGGAGGGGGATTCTCCACCGGCAGCGCTAGCGGAGAGCGGGACCGAATCCCGCGCCTCGCCACCCCCGATTGTTGAGGAGGCCGGGGAGGTCCTATCGAGGAGGACCCCTCCCGTGCCGTACGCGGGGGGAGAGGGCGACACTATCATGGCCGAGGTGAACACCTCGGCCGCCGAAGACCAGGAGGGGAGGGCCCCTCTGGTGAACGAAGAGGAGGAGCCCGGACAGGCCGAGCTTTCTCCGAGGACGACTCCGGAGGTGTCAAGGCGTCCAGAGTCCGGCGCTCCGGACTTCGAGAAGGAAGGGGCCGAAGCATCGCCGCCACCCCCGTCTGCCCAGAGCAGGCGTCGACCGGGTGGCCGGTCGAGATGGAGGATGCTCTAACCAGCTCCTCCATCGCCGAAGAGCACCGTGCACTCATGGGCGCGGTGTTGCAAAGTATTCGGTCCATAGATAACGGACTGAAGGAGGCCTTTAGTGGCCTTCTTACCGGCTTCAAGGTGAGCGAAGTAATGCTCTTCCCTTAGAAAAATTCCGTTATGGAAATGTATAGCCTCATACACAGTAGCCCCCGAGACACTGACTGGCTTGAGCAAAAGCCTGTCAGAGGATCGAAAATCAATATCCCGGATACTAACATGTGCATAATTATGCATAGGCATCATCTTCGGCCGCAGCAGCCAACGTCGAAGAGTTGGCCGAGCTGAATCGGAAGCTGAAGAGTTCCAAAGATGACCTGAGCCTGGTAAACAAAAGGTTTGACGAGGCGCAAGGTAAGTCCAAGCTGTGATAGTGAATACAGCCGTAGTTTTGTAAGCAGTGTTCGAAGTATCCTAACGGAGGTAACCGATTGTACTGCAGCTGCCGCCGCGGAGGTCGAAAGCCTCAAGGCCACACTGAGGACAGCTCAGTTGGATGCGGCGGCGCAAAAGTCGGCAGCCGAACAGGAGACTGCCGAGCTAGCGGCGGTGAGAACCGCAAGCGAGAAGCATGAGGCCAGGGTGCTGGAAGTGCAGCAGGAGCTCGGGGATGCCGTCACAAGGTGTGAGGCCCTCGAGCAGAAGAATAAGGAGCAAGCCACCGAGCTGACCTCAGTGGCGGCGGTGGCTACGGAAGCGCGGACAGAGGCGCGCGGCTATCAAGAAGAGCTCCGCCAAGTCAGGCTTACTGCGGACGGTAAGCCGTACTTGCTACAAAGTGTCTTTGGAGGTAACAGGTTCGCGTTGCTCACGCGGGTATGGCGTTCCGCAGGCACCTTTGCGGACCTCCCAAAGAGTGCGGCTGATGCGGTGAGGTTCTTCGCCGGCCAGGAGGGTTGGGCTGAGCAGAGGCTTTTCTGGGCGCAATTTCAAGCGCCCGAACACCCTCCCCTCCTCAACAACCAAATGAAGCAGCTGATGGAGCTACATCGGATGGCGGAGCCGGTGATGAAGGACCTCCGCGTCAAGCTATGGCCATCGGAGCCGCTGCCGAGCAGCTACTTCGGTCTGGTGCAGAGGCTGTACGACGCCCCTGCTCGGGTCGACGCCTGGAAGCGCTCCGCATGTATCGAGGGCACTCGGATGGCCTTCGGCAAGACAATGGTACATTGGCCGAAGATAAAGCCAGCCGAGATGGCTACCGGACCTCCGCTGCCAGGGAAGGAGCATAGGCGTCTCGAGCAGTACTTTCCCGTCGTGATGGACGGTGCTCGGGCAGTAGAGGTCCAGTGTTCGAAAGATGTAATTTATGAGTAGATGTAGCTTCCTTGTAACCAAGGAGTTGAAACTTTTGTTTGAATGCAAATTGTTCGCCTGTGAACAAAGATGCCCGCTTATGTTAATTTTGACTCCTGTGCGGCCGTTTGTAATCTGAAAGTTACCAGTCGTCCGCTTCAGCCCCCTTGCAAATATTGCATGGGGTGTTTTCTCATAATACGTAAACCCTTAGCCGACGTCTCGGTGCCCGGAGGCGGTTGTATGTACAGAAAACCAGGCAATCAGACTATGTGGTTTTATTGCTTTCACTTAGCAAGAGGAGCTTGACGGTGGGGGCCGGTGATGAGCCCCCGGTGTTTGTGATATTCGGACAAGCCGCGGTTGATCACATGGTTTCTGTAACAGAGAACCCTTCGTGTAACACGGACTAACCTCCAACGATTTTAGGTTAACACCAGTCATCGGATCGCCGACCAGTTCTCGCTTATTGGGACAGTCAGTTTTCGGCTTTCTCCACTGAGGTACTTAACCAGGCTAGCTAGAAGTACAATCGCAGTGGTTCTCCCTTTACCCTCTTAGCCGAACAGTGCGGAACGTAAGAGGGTAAACACAGGAGCCGGGCAACCCAACTATTGACCAAAGATGCAATTCGGAACTGGTTCATATAATGCAATATCCGTGACACCGAGCACATAAAAATAAAAATAAGTACCGGGATAAAGTTTTAAGGCAAGATCTATGTTCAAGCCCCCGGTCTATTAGCCGGTTTGAAATGGATGTATCGTGATAGTTTACTTCGGCTGAAAAGGCGGAAAGGAATATGCAACATGAATGACTGCACAAGTATACCATAATAAAGTGGTCTTTATTTCCTGCGACGTCCAACCGTACAATCCGGATTGCCGAAGTAACTTTCATAGATACTTTTGAAGAAATGAATATATTGAGAGTAAAGGTTTACACAGGGCCTTCATGAGTGGTTTGACGTCCCTACTACACCCTGCTACACGTCTGCGCCTTTGCTCTTCAAGAGGCTTCCGTGGAAGCGAAGCTATCCACCGTGTGTTCGGCGGAAGTAGTAATCGTTGGCAGACGAGCCCTTAAAAAAAGGGGGTTTGAGAAGTCGCCGTGGTATGTCAGTTTGACGCTGATCGGGCCCTAGATGGTGCCCGTTGTTGATGTTGATGTAAAGACATATGTAGGCCAGCGGTCGGTTGAGCCAGACGCCTGGTCTTTGTGTCATGTTTCCCCACAACTGCCCATGGAATTTTGAGCGCGAAATTGTGCACTCGAGGCACGTACTTCGCAACTAGGTGGGCCGTGCTGTGGGGCGCGTGCCCCTATTTGGGGTGAGCGTGGGAGCGCTCCAGAACAGAGGGTGCAGCTCGGAACGTTTACGTGCATCCAGTGGCTTAGCAGTAGACTGTGCTTTAGACGCTTCTTCGGCGGATTGGACTTCGGCGGCTTGAGCCGCCGTGTGTTCCTCTATTCGGAGCGAGCGCTCGGTATTACCGTTGATGGTAATAACGCCCTTCGGCCCTGTCATCTTGAGCTTTAGGTATGCATAGTGCGGGACGGCGTTAAAGCGGGCGAAGGCGGTCCGTCCGAGGAGTGCGTGATAACCACTGCGGAAAGGGACAATATCGAAGATCAAGTCCTCGGCGCGGAAGTTATCGGGCGAGCCGAAGACTACTTCCAAAGTCACAGATCCCGAGCAGCGTGCCTCGACGCCTGGATTACACCTTTAAAGGTGGTGTTGCTGGGTTTGATCCTTGATGGGTCGATCCCCATCTTCCTCACTGTATCTGAGTAAAGCAGGTTAAGACTGCTACCTCCGTCCATAAGGACCCTAGTGAGGTGAAATCCGTCCACGATGGGGTCGAGTACCAGAGCCGCCGTTCCTCCATGGCGTATGCTGGTCGGATGGTCTCGACGGTCGAAAGTGATCAGGCAAGCCGACCACGGGTTGAATTTCGGGGCTACCGGCTCTAAGGCGTAGACATCCCGAAGTGCGCGTTTCCGCTCCTTCTTTGGTATGTGCATGACATAGATCATGTTCACGGTTTTGACCTCTGGAGGGAACTGTTTTTGGCCTCCATTGTTTGGCCCGCGAGGTTCGTCGTCGTCCTCGCTGCGGGGGGCCTTGCCCTGTTCTTCGGCTGTGGCTTTGCCGGCCTGCTTAATTACCCAACAGTTACGGTTGGTGTGGTTAGCTGGCTTATCAGGGGTGCCGTGATTCTGGCAGGGCCTATCCAATATTCTATCCAGCACAGATGGGCCATCCCGGTTCCCTTTAGAGGGTTTTTTCCGCTGTCCCGATTTTGAGCCGCTGAATCCGGCGTTTACTGCTGTGTCACCGGCTTCACCGCCGTTATTTGAGTGCCGGCGCTTATTATTCCTATTGCGCTGGGGTTTTCCGTTCCCGTCCCGGGCCTCTGAAGTGCCAGGGTCTTCGGGGTGGTTGCTACGACGAGCCAACCAGCTATCTTCACCCGCGCAAAAGCGGGTCATTAGGGAGGTAAGGGCCGACATTGTTCTCGGCTTATCTTAGCCGAGCTGGCGGGCGAGCCACTCGTCCCGAATACTGTGTTTGAATGCCGCAATAGCTTCAGCGTCCTGACAGTCGACGATTTGGTTTTTCTTGGTCAAAAACCGGTTCCAGAATTGCCGGGCTGACTCTCCGGGCTGCTGAATAACATGGCTCAGGTCATCGGCATCCGGTGGCCAAACGTAGGTACCTTGAAAGTTAGCTCGGAATGCATCCTCGAGCTCTTCCCAGCTCCCGATGGAGTTTTCGGGTAGGCTGTTCAGCCAATGCCTTGCCGGTCCCTTGAGTTTCAATGGTAGGTACTTAATAGCGTGGAGATCATCTCCTCGGGCCATGTGAATGTGGAGGAGAAAATCCTCAATCCATACGGTCGGGTCAGTTGTTCCATCGTAGGATTCTATATTGATGGGTTTGAACCCTTCGGGGAACTGATGCTGCATCACCTTGTCTGTGAAGCACATTGGGTGTGCGGCGCCCCTGGCCCGGGCCACGTCACGCCGGAGATCGGTTATCATCCGGGCACGGTGCTGCTCCCGAGCTCTATCATTTCTATCGTGCCAGGCTTGGTATCCGTCCCGCCCGGCGGGTGCATATCCTGTGGATCCGTAAATGGACCTCGACTGGAGCCCTCGTGCGTTCAGGTCGTGGCGCAAATCGTAGCGGTCATCCAGTTGGACCGGGTCCTTGCCTGCTCGGCGAGAGGGCGCAAGTGGGTATTCGATTTCCCTGGCCACCCTATCCCGTCCTCGAGGGGGCACGGGTGGGAGTTCGGCTTCTCCGGCCGTTCTATCTCGTCCTCGAGGGGGCGCGGGTGGGAGCTTGGTTTCCACAGCCGGCCTATCTCGTCCTCGAGGGGGGCGGTCGGGCTGGTTTGCGTAAGTTCGTCTGGGAGGTACGGGCTCGAAGGCCTCGTCCTTGAATTCTGGGAGTAGGCGCCGCCGTGGGTAAATCTTATATTGGCCCTGACGTTGATCGTCGAGGCCTTCTTCGGCGGCTAAGACCATTGGCCATCTGTCGTTGAGCGTATCCTGTTCGGCTTTTAGCTGTTGCTGTTTCATTTTCAAGCTTCGGGCAGTGGCGATGAGTTGCCGCTTGAATTTCTCTTGTTCCAGGGGATCCTCAGGGACGATAAAGTCTTCGGGTCCGAGGCTATCTTCCTCTTCGGACGGAGGGATGTAATTGTTGTCCTCGGAATCGTCGAGGTCCTCGGGGTCACCCTGGTCCTCGTGCCCTTCTGGGGCGTCGGGTTGCTGCTCGGGCGTGTGATCGCCGAGCTCCCCCAAGTTGTCTGGAGTCTCGTTATCTCCGGTGCTGGCGTCTCTGTGTGATTTTCCTTGCCCTTTCCCCGTCCTCTAGCTCGCCGACGGCGGCGTCTGGGCGGTTCTTCGGTGGGAGCGTCACCGTCCTTCTTGGTTGTGTCACTGTCCTTCATGGGGGTGTCAACCATGTAAACGTCATAGGTGGAGGTGGCGGTCCACTTTCCGGTATTGGCGGTGGCAAGGAAGGTATCCGTGTAGGGCGGGACGTCAAAGTCTTCGTCCATGTCGTCAGCCTCCTCGGAGGCGTAGTCCAGCATGTCGGTTAAATCTTCGACAGTGGCTACCAAGTGGGTGGTGGGTGGGGCGCAAAATTCCCCACGGCTGGCATCCTATCCGACCTGCTCCTGGTCCGAGGATGAGCCATCTGTGATATTTATCTTCTGGATCCGGTCCAGCATCTCGCTTAAAATCGAGGGGTCCATCGGATCTATGTTCGGGCTACCATCGGAGTTGAGCTCCGGCGCGCCGATAACGGGAGTGTGTTCGTCCAAGGGTGACCCTTGGTTTTCCGGCACCGGGGTCGGATCCAAACTCAAGGTCAGATCCGAACTGAGGCCCGCCCCGTGGACGGGGGCGGGGAAGGAATATGAGGTCAAGGCCTCGGGATTGGTAGGTTCCTTGGGTAAGGCCGAGAACCCAGTAAAGACTAGATCGCCCCGAGCGTTGGTGACGTACTCAAGGCCGCCGAACCTGATTTCCTGCCCGGGGGCGATGCTACCGACCTGGTCGAGGTGACTGGTCGGATCAGCGTGCAACACGATGCTGCCGAACGCGAAGAGCTGTCCGGGGACGAAGATGTCCCCGCTGCGGATTCCGTCGCTGAAGAGAAGAGCTGTCCGGGGACGGCGATGTCCCCGCTGCAGATTCCATTGATGAAGAGCTGTCCGGGGACGGCGAGCCATTGATCCTTGGTGACCCACGACGGAACTCTCAATGAAAGCACCAATGTCGGTACCAAAACCGGCAGATCTCGGGTAGGGGATCCGAACTATGGGTCAAGGAGTCGATGGTAACAGGGAACGTAGAGACAACGATTTACCCAGGTTCGGGCCCTCTTGAGGAGGTAAAACCCTACGTCCTGCTTGATTGTATTGATGTGATTGTATGAAGGTTACAGAGTTGATCTACCTCGAGATCGAGTGGGCTAAACCCTAGGTAATGGATATATCCTCTACGGACTAGGCCTTCTGGTTTATATAGATACCAGGAGGTCCTAGTGTTACACATGGTCGGTTACCATCAGGGGACAAACATGCCGATTATGCCAATTGTTTCTTGGAGGAGACGCCAAGTCTTCGGAGGTTTCCTTCTGATACACGGGGTCGCCCACGATCCGGCCTTCCATCAACGAGTAGAGGGCGGCCCACCAGCCCGACCTATGAGAGATAGGCCGGCAACCTGAGTACCCCCTAGTCCGGGACACCCTCACCCCCAAGCTTGAGCGACACTTTCTTCATCACGAGTCCAAAAATTGTAGATAAAATTCTGATCCCGATGAACCAGATGCATAGGATAAAATTTATTATGGAAGGCACATTTCAGTCGCTTCCAGTCCCATGAGTGTGGATTATCCAATATCCTAAACCATGACAATGAATTTCCCTCCAAATATAAAGGGAATATCTTCTTATTTACTTCATCCCCTGATAAACCTGCAAGCTAAAGTAATCCACACAATTCTTCTATAACAAGCAAGAACATATCAGGATGAACCGTCCCATCTCCTGCATAACTGTTAGTTTGGAAATTTTCTAGAGTACCAAGAGGAATTTATAATAGATATTTTCAATAGGTGGGGGGGGGGTCCTCCCTTTCCACTTGTTCATGTGGCGAGGTCACCCCAAACAAGCCTGTCAAAGGATTATTTTCCATAATAGCAAGTGAGAATAAAAATCAACACATATGATAAAAGTTTTCCTTATCAAATTGCACTTACCAAGAGCACTACACTCCCCGGAAATGGTGCCAGAAAAGAGTCTTGATGACCCACAAGTATAGGGGATCAATCATAGTCCTTTCAATAATTAAGAGTGTCGAACCCGACGAGGAGCAGAAGGATTTGACAAGCAATTTTCAGCAAGGTCTCACTGCAGGTGTTGTAAGACAGTTTTGATAGATAGTTTGATAGCAAGATAATTTGTAACAAGGTAACAAGTAGCGAGAGTAAAGAAGTGCAACAAGTGCCAGCATCCTTAATTGTGCTAAGGACAAGCTGGAGGTGTCTCTTATAGTGACTAAAATGCTCTTGAGGACACACAGGAATCTCGCCAAGTTACTTTCACCATGATTCATTAAGTTACCGTTCATTTCTTTGATAAGTGTTATGTGGGTGGACCGGAGCTAAGGTATTGTCCTAACTTGAAGAAAACACCTACTTATGATTATACCCTCCATGCAAGCATCCGCAACTACAAGAAAAGTAATTAAGATAAATCTAACCGTAGCATTAAACAGTTGGATCCAAAACAACCCCTCACAGAACAATCCATACACTAGGGTTTGGGTTTCTATCACTCCCGCAACCCATCGTGATGCGGAGCATCCTACGGTCATCCCCATGGACATGCCATCATCGCCCCAATCACCAAAATGACCGATGACAAGAGCTCGTGCAAGAGCTATCAAAACCGAGGTTAACTCTATCCTTATTGAACTTCCCTTCGATTCACATGAGACATGGCTAGTACCTCAAATGGAGACTCTTTGCATGCTCAGGTACCAAGGAGAAGCTAGGGAGCAAGGCCAAACCATGGCGGAAGATGGACATCAAGAAGACATAGAGAAGTGTGACCAGCCTGGCAGGAGAGGTACAACCGCTCCAAGCGGTACAACCGCTCAAACTATTAGTTGTACAATTGCTCATTCCACCAGTGGTACAATGATGTCTACTACGCAACTTTATTCTTGTAGACTCTGTTGGGCCTCCAAGCGCAGAGTTTTGTACGACAACAACAAATTTCCCTCAAGTGGATGACCTAAGGTTTATCAATCCATGGGAGGCGTAGGATCAAGATGGTCTCTCTCAAACAACCCTGCAATCAAATACAAGAAATCTCTTGTGTCCCCAACACACCCAATACAATGGTAAATTGTATAGGTGCACTAATTCGGCGAAGAGATGGTGATACAAGTGTAGTATGGATAGTAGATATAGGTTTTTGTAATCTGAAATAATAAAAACAGCAAGGTAGCAAGTAACAAAAGTGAGCACAAACGGTATTGCAATGCTGGAAAACAAGCCCTAGGGTTCATACTTTCACTAGTGCAATCTCTCAACAGTGCTAACATAATTGAATCATATAACAATCCCTCAACGTGCGACAAAGAATCACTCCAAAGTTCTTATTAGCGGAGAACATAAGATGAAATTGATGTAGGGTACGAAACCACCTCAAAGTTATCTTTTCCGATCAATCTATTGAGACATCCCTATAAGTGTCACAAACAGCCCTAGAGTTCGTACTAAAATAACACCATATGATACGCATCAACCAACTCTAATGTCACCTAGATACTCCAATGTCACCACAAGTATCCTGAGTTGATTATTCGATATGCATCAAAACAACTTCAGATTCATAATGTTCAATCCACACAAAGAACTTCAAAGAGTACCCCAAAGTTTCTATCGGAGAAAAGAAGATGAAAATGTGTACCAACCCATACGCCTAGATTACCCCAAGGTCACGGGAATCCGCAAGTTGATTACCAAAACATACATCAAGTGACTCAATAGAATACCCCATTGTCACCACAGGTATCCACATGCAAGACATACATCAAGTGTTCTCAAATCCAAAATATTCAATCCGACAATAACAAAACCTCAAAGGGAAAGACTCAATTCATCACAAGAAGATAGAGAGGGAAGAAACACCATATGATCAAACTATATTAACAAAGTTTGAGGTACATCAAGATCGTGCCAAATCAAGAACACGAGAGAGAAAGAGAGAGATCAAACACATAGCTACTGGTACATACCCTTAGCCCCGAGGGTGAACCACTCCCTCCTCGTCATGGAGATCGTCGGGATGATGAAGATGGCCTCCGGTGATGATTTCCCCCTCCGGCAGAGTGCTGGAAAAGGCCTCCAGATGGGATCTCTTCAGAACAGAAGGTTGCGGCGATGGAGTCGAAGTTCTTGGTTTATTTCTGGGGGGTTTCTCTATTTATAAGAATTTTCAGCGTTGGAATCACGCGAAAAGGAGTTACGAGGGGCCCAAAAGGCAACCCCACGCGCCCTCGGGGCACGCCGGGTTACCTTGTCACCGCCTCGTGTGTCTTCTGGTCCTCCCATGAAGCTTCGGGGGTCTCTTATGTTCCAAAAAAAATCCTCAAAAAGTTTCGTCGCGTTTGGACTTCGTTTGGTATGGATTTTCTGGAAAACCAAAAACAAGCAGAAAACAACAACTGGCACTGGGCACTAGGTTAATATGTTAGTCCATGAAAATCATATAAAAGTGCATGAAAACCATATAAAATTATTGGAAACATGGCATGAATACTTCATAAATTATAGATACGTTGGAGACGTATCAGTGATGTCTACTACACAACTTATTCTTGTAGACTCGTGTTGGGCCTCCAAGCGCAGAGTTTTGTAGGACAGTAACAATTTTCCCTCAAGTGGATGACCTAAGGTTTATCAATCCGTGGGAGGCGTAGGATGAAGATGGTCTCTCTCAAACAACCCTGCAATCAAATACAAGAAATCTCTTGTGTCCCCAACACACCCAATACAATGGCAAATTGTATAGGTGCACTAGTTCGGCGAAGAGATGGTGATACAAGTGTAGTATGGATAGTAGAAATATATTTTTGTAATCTAAAAATAAAAAACAGCAAGGTAGCAAGTAACAAAAGTGAGCACAAACGGTATTGCAATGCTTGAAAACAAGGCCTAGGGTTCATACTTTCACTAGTGCAATCTCTCAACAGTGCTAACATAATTGGATCATATAACAATCCCTCAACGTGCGACAAAGAATCACTCCAAAGTTCCTATTTGCGGAGAACATAAGATAGAAATTGCTTGTAGGGTACAAAACCATCTCAAAGTTATCCTTTCCGATCGATCTATTGAGCCATTACTATAAGTGTCACAAACAGCCCTAGAGTTCGTACTAAAATAACACCATATGATACACATCAACCAGCTCTAATGTCACCTAGATACTCCAATGTCACCACAAGTATCCTGAGTTGATTATTCGATATGCATCAAAACAACTTCAGATTCATAATGTTCAATCCACACAAAGAACTTCAAAGAGTACCCCAAAGTTTCTATCGGAGAAAAGAAGATGAAAATGTGTACCAACCCATATGCCTAGATTACCCCAAGGTCACGGGAATCCGCAAGTTGATTACCAAAACATACATCAAGTGACTCAATAGAATACCCCATTGTCACCACAGGTATCCACATGCAAGACATACATCAAGTGTTCTCAAATCCAAAATATTCAATCCGACAATAACGAAACCTCAAAGGGAAAGACTCAATTCATCACAAGAAGATAGAGAGGGAAGAAACACCATATGATCAAACTATATTAACAAAGTTTGAGGTACATCAAGATCGTGCCAAATCAAGAACACGAGAGAGAAAGAGAGAGATCAAACACATAGCTACTGGTACATACCCTCAGCCCCGAGGGTGAACCACTCCCTCCTCGTCATGGAGACCGTCGGGATGATGAAGATGGCCTCCGGTGATGATTTCCCCCTCCGGCAGAGTGCTGGAAAAGGCCTCCAGATGGGATCTCTTCAGAACAGAAGGTTGCGGCGATGGAGTCGAAGTTCTTGGTTTATTTCTGGGGGGTTTCTCTATTTATAAGAATTTTCAGCGTTGGAATCACGCGAAAAGGAGTTACGAGGGGCCCAAAAGGCAACCCCACGCGCCCTCGGGGCGCGCCGGGTTACCTTGTCACCGCCTCGTGTGTCTTCTGGTCCTCCCATGAAGCTTCGGGGGTCTCTTATGTTCCAAAAAAAATCCTCAAAAAGTTTCGTCGCGTTTGGACTTCGTTTGGTATGGATTTTCTGGAAAACCAAAAACAAGCAGAAAACAACAACTGGCACTGGGCACTAGGTTAATATGTTAGTCCATGAAAATCATATAAAAGTGCATGAAAACCATATAAAATTATTGGAAACATGGCATGAATACTTCATAAATTATAGATACGTTGGAGACGTATCAGTGATGTCTACTACACAACTTATTCTTGTAGACTCGTGTTGGGCCTCCAAGCGCAGAGTTTTGTAGGACAGTAACAATTTTCCCTCAAGTGGATGACCTAAGGTTTATCAATCCGTGGGAGGCGTAGGATGAAGATGGTCTCTCTCAAACAACCCTGCAATCAAATACAAGAAATCTCTTGTGTCCCCAACACACCCAATACAATGGCAAATTGTATAGGTGCACTAGTTCGGCGAAGAGATGGTGATACAAGTGTAGTATGGATAGTAGAAATATATTTTTGTAATCTAAAAATAAAAAACAGCAAGGTAGCAAGTAACAAAAGTGAGCACAAACGGTATTGCAATGCTTGAAAACAAGGCCTAGGGTTCATACTTTCACTAGTGCAATCTCTCAACAGTGCTAACATAATTGGATCATATAACAATCCCTCAACGTGCGACAAAGAATCACTCCAAAGTTCCTATTTGCGGAGAACATAAGATAGAAATTGCTTGTAGGGTACAAAACCATCTCAAAGTTATCCTTTCCGATCGATCTATTGAGCCATTACTATAAGTGTCACAAACAGCCCTAGAGTTCGTACTAAAATAACACCATATGATACACATCAACCAGCTCTAATGTCACCTAGATACTCCAATGTCACCACAAGTATCCTGAGTTGATTATTCGATATGCATCAAAACAACTTCAGATTCATAATGTTCAATCCACACAAAGAACTTCAAAGAGTACCCCAAAGTTTCTATCGGAGAAAAGAAGATGAAAATGTGTACCAACCCATATGCCTAGATTACCCCAAGGTCACGGGAATCCGCAAGTTGATTACCAAAACATACATCAAGTGACTCAATAGAATACCCCATTGTCACCACAGGTATCCACATGCAAGACATACATCAAGTGTTCTCAAATCCAAAATATTCAATCCGACAATAACGAAACCTCAAAGGGAAAGACTCAATTCATCACAAGAAGATAGAGAGGGAAGAAACACCATATGATCAAACTATATTAACAAAGTTTGAGGTACATCAAGATCGTGCCAAATCAAGAACACGAGAGAGAAAGAGAGAGATCAAACACATAGCTACTGGTACATACCCTCAGCCCCGAGGGTGAACCACTCCCTCCTCGTCATGGAGACCGTCGGGATGATGAAGATGGCCTCCGGTGATGATTTCCCCCTCCGGCAGAGTGCTGGAAAAGGCCTCCAGATGGGATCTCTTCAGAACAGAAGGTTGCGGCGATGGAGTCGAAGTTCTTGGTTTATTTCTGGGGGGTTTCTCTATTTATAAGAATTTTCAGCGTTGGAATCACGCGAAAAGGAGTTACGAGGGGCCCAAAAGGCAACCCCACGCGCCCTCGGGGCGCGCCGGGTTACCTTGTCACCGCCTCGTGTGTCTTCTGGTCCTCCCATGAAGCTTCGGGGGTCTCTTATGTTCCAAAAAAAATCCTCAAAAAGTTTCGTCGCGTTTGGACTTCGTTTGGTATGGATTTTCTGGAAAACCAAAAACAAGCAGAAAACAACAACTGGCACTGGGCACTAGGTTAATATGTTAGTCCATGAAAATCATATAAAAGTGCATGAAAACCATATAAAATTATTGGAAACATGGCATGAATACTTCATAAATTATAGATACGTTGGAGACGTATCAGTGATGTCTACTACACAACTTATTCTTGTAGACTCGTGTTGGGCCTCCAAGCGCAGAGTTTTGTAGGACAGTAACAATTTTCCCTCAAGTGGATGACCTAAGGTTTATCAATCCGTGGGAGGCGTAGGATGAAGATGGTCTCTCTCAAACAACCCTGCAATCAAATACAAGAAATCTCTTGTGTCCCCAACACACCCAATACAATGGCAAATTGTATAGGTGCACTAGTTCGGCGAAGAGATGGTGATACAAGTGTAGTATGGATAGTAGAAATATATTTTTGTAATCTAAAAATAAAAAACAGCAAGGTAGCAAGTAACAAAAGTGAGCACAAACGGTATTGCAATGCTTGAAAACAAGGCCTAGGGTTCATACTTTCACTAGTGCAATCTCTCAACAGTGCTAACATAATTGGATCATATAACAATCCCTCAACGTGCGACAAAGAATCACTCCAAAGTTCCTATTTGCGGAGAACATAAGATAGAAATTGCTTGTAGGGTACAAAACCATCTCAAAGTTATCCTTTCCGATCGATCTATTGAGCCATTACTATAAGTGTCACAAACAGCCCTAGAGTTCGTACTAAAATAACACCATATGATACACATCAACCAGCTCTAATGTCACCTAGATACTCCAATGTCACCACAAGTATCCTGAGTTGATTATTCGATATGCATCAAAACAACTTCAGATTCATAATGTTCAATCCACACAAAGAACTTCAAAGAGTACCCCAAAGTTTCTATCGGAGAAAAGAAGATGAAAATGTGTACCAACCCATATGCCTAGATTACCCCAAGGTCACGGGAATCCGCAAGTTGATTACCAAAACATACATCAAGTGACTCAATAGAATACCCCATTGTCACCACAGGTATCCACATGCAAGACATACATCAAGTGTTCTCAAATCCAAAATATTCAATCCGACAATAACGAAACCTCAAAGGGAAAGACTCAATTCATCACAAGAAGATAGAGAGGGAAGAAACACCATATGATCAAACTATATTAACAAAGTTTGAGGTACATCAAGATCGTGCCAAATCAAGAACACGAGAGAGAAAGAGAGAGATCAAACACATAGCTACTGGTACATACCCTCAGCCCCGAGGGTGAACCACTCCCTCCTCGTCATGGAGACCGTCGGGATGATGAAGATGGCCTCCGGTGATGATTTCCCCCTCCGGCAGAGTGCTGGAAAAGGCCTCCAGATGGGATCTCTTCAGAACAGAAGGTTGCGGCGATGGAGTCGAAGTTCTTGGTTTATTTCTGGGGGGTTTCTCTATTTATAAGAATTTTCAGCGTTGGAATCACGCGAAAAGGAGTTACGAGGGGCCCAAAAGGCAACCCCACGCGCCCTCGGGGCGCGCCGGGTTACCTTGTCACCGCCTCGTGTGTCTTCTGGTCCTCCCATGAAGCTTCGGGGGTCTCTTATGTTCCAAAAAAAATCCTCAAAAAGTTTCGTCGCGTTTGGACTTCGTTTGGTATGGATTTTCTGGAAAACCAAAAACAAGCAGAAAACAACAACTGGCACTGGGCACTAGGTTAATATGTTAGTCCATGAAAATCATATAAAAGTGCATGAAAACCATATAAAATTATTGGAAACATGGCATGAATACTTCATAAATTATAGATACGTTGGAGACGTATCAGTGATGTCTACTACACAACTTATTCTTGTAGACTCGTGTTGGGCCTCCAAGCGCAGAGTTTTGTAGGACAGTAACAATTTTCCCTCAAGTGGATGACCTAAGGTTTATCAATCCGTGGGAGGCGTAGGATGAAGATGGTCTCTCTCAAACAACCCTGCAATCAAATACAAGAAATCTCTTGTGTCCCCAACACACCCAATACAATGGCAAATTGTATAGGTGCACTAGTTCGGCGAAGAGATGGTGATACAAGTGTAGTATGGATAGTAGAAATATATTTTTGTAATCTAAAAATAAAAAACAGCAAGGTAGCAAGTAACAAAAGTGAGCACAAACGGTATTGCAATGCTTGAAAACAAGGCCTAGGGTTCATACTTTCACTAGTGCAATCTCTCAACAGTGCTAACATAATTGGATCATATAACAATCCCTCAACGTGCGACAAAGAATCACTCCAAAGTTCCTATTTGCGGAGAACATAAGATAGAAATTGCTTGTAGGGTACAAAACCATCTCAAAGTTATCCTTTCCGATCGATCTATTGAGCCATTACTATAAGTGTCACAAACAGCCCTAGAGTTCGTACTAAAATAACACCATATGATACACATCAACCAGCTCTAATGTCACCTAGATACTCCAATGTCACCACAAGTATCCTGAGTTGATTATTCGATATGCATCAAAACAACTTCAGATTCATAATGTTCAATCCACACAAAGAACTTCAAAGAGTACCCCAAAGTTTCTATCGGAGAAAAGAAGATGAAAATGTGTACCAACCCATATGCCTAGATTACCCCAAGGTCACGGGAATCCGCAAGTTGATTACCAAAACATACATCAAGTGACTCAATAGAATACCCCATTGTCACCACAGGTATCCACATGCAAGACATACATCAAGTGTTCTCAAATCCAAAATATTCAATCCGACAATAACGAAACCTCAAAGGGAAAGACTCAATTCATCACAAGAAGATAGAGAGGGAAGAAACACCATATGATCAAACTATATTAACAAAGTTTGAGGTACATCAAGATCGTGCCAAATCAAGAACACGAGAGAGAAAGAGAGAGATCAAACACATAGCTACTGGTACATACCCTCAGCCCCGAGGGTGAACCACTCCCTCCTCGTCATGGAGACCGTCGGGATGATGAAGATGGCCTCCGGTGATGATTTCCCCCTCCGGCAGAGTGCTGGAAAAGGCCTCCAGATGGGATCTCTTCAGAACAGAAGGTTGCGGCGATGGAGTCGAAGTTCTTGGTTTATTTCTGGGGGGTTTCTCTATTTATAAGAATTTTCAGCGTTGGAATCACGCGAAAAGGAGTTACGAGGGGCCCAAAAGGCAACCCCACGCGCCCTCGGGGCGCGCCGGGTTACCTTGTCACCGCCTCGTGTGTCTTCTGGTCCTCCCATGAAGCTTCGGGGGTCTCTTATGTTCCAAAAAAAATCCTCAAAAAGTTTCGTCGCGTTTGGACTTCGTTTGGTATGGATTTTCTGGAAAACCAAAAACAAGCAGAAAACAACAACTGGCACTGGGCACTAGGTTAATATGTTAGTCCATGAAAATCATATAAAAGTGCATGAAAACCATATAAAATTATTGGAAACATGGCATGAATACTTCATAAATTATAGATACGTTGGAGACGTATCAGTGATGTCTACTACACAACTTATTCTTGTAGACTCGTGTTGGGCCTCCAAGCGCAGAGTTTTGTAGGACAGTAACAATTTTCCCTCAAGTGGATGACCTAAGGTTTATCAATCCGTGGGAGGCGTAGGATGAAGATGGTCTCTCTCAAACAACCCTGCAATCAAATACAAGAAATCTCTTGTGTCCCCAACACACCCAATACAATGGCAAATTGTATAGGTGCACTAGTTCGGCGAAGAGATGGTGATACAAGTGTAGTATGGATAGTAGAAATATATTTTTGTAATCTAAAAATAAAAAACAGCAAGGTAGCAAGTAACAAAAGTGAGCACAAACGGTATTGCAATGCTTGAAAACAAGGCCTAGGGTTCATACTTTCACTAGTGCAATCTCTCAACAGTGCTAACATAATTGGATCATATAACAATCCCTCAACGTGCGACAAAGAATCACTCCAAAGTTCCTATTTGCGGAGAACATAAGATAGAAATTGCTTGTAGGGTACAAAACCATCTCAAAGTTATCCTTTCCGATCGATCTATTGAGCCATTACTATAAGTGTCACAAACAGCCCTAGAGTTCGTACTAAAATAACACCATATGATACACATCAACCAGCTCTAATGTCACCTAGATACTCCAATGTCACCACAAGTATCCGTGAGTGGATTATACGATATGCATCAAACAACTTCAGATTCATAATATTCAATCCAACACAAAGAACTTCAAAGAGTGCCCCAAGATTTCTACCGGAGAAAGTAGGACGAAAACGTGCATCAACCCCTATGCATAGATTACCCCAATGTCACCGCGGGAATCCGCGAGTTGAGTGCCAAAACATATATCAAGTGAATCAATACAATACCCCATTGTCACCACGGGTATTCATATGCAAGACATACGTCAAGTGTTCTCAAATCTGAAATATTCAATCCGACAATAACGAAACCTCAAAGGGAAAAGATTCGATTCATCACAACAAGGATAGAGAGGGAAGAAACACCATATGATCCAACTATATTAACAAAGCTCGTGATACATCAAGATCGTGCCAAATCAAGAACACGAGAGAGAGAGAGATCAAACACATAGCTACTAGTACATACCCCTAGCCTCGAGGGTGAACTACTCCCTCCTCGTCATGGAGACCTCCGGGATGATGAAGATGGCCTCCGGTGATGATTCCCCTCCTCCGGCAGGATGCCGGAAAAGGGCTGTAGATGAGATCGCTTCGGAACAGAGGCTTGCGGCGGCGTAAAAACTCATCTAGGTTAACTTTCAGGGGTTTCTGAATATATATGATTTTTCAGCATTGGAATCACGCAAAGAGGTGCCACAGGGGGGCCACGAGGCACCAGGGCGCGCCTGGGGGGGCTGGCGCACCCTGGTGGCTTGTGGGGCCCCTGGGGGTCTTCTGCTGCTCCCCCAAAACTTCCTGGGTCTGTTTCCTTCCAGAAAAAATCGTCAAAAAGTTTCGCTGCATTTGGACTTCATTTGATATGGATTTTCTGGAAAACCAAAAACATGTAGAAAACAACAACTGGCACTGGGCACTAGGTCAATATGTTAGTCCATGAAAATCATATAAAATCTATATAAAAGTGCACCAAAATCATACAAAACTATAATAAACATAGCATGAATACTTCATTAATTATAGATACGTTGGAGACGTATCAATCAGCATCCCCAAGCTTAATTCCTGCTTGCCCTCGAGTAGGTAAATGATAAAAGAAATAATTTATGAAGTGTGAATGCTAGCATAGTACACAAGTTTGATCAATGATAATTTCAATCACTTTTTCTAGCATCATTATATATCATAAACAGCAACTCAACTCATAAAACTTCTCATGATCAAGTAGCAAGCTATTCACATGTTAAAGTATAGACCATAAACTTTCTTGAAAACTAACAAACTATGTTTTCAGTCATCAAACAATTACAATTCATCTTATTTTCAGGAAGGGTCTATGTAAGAGCTTTGTTTAGCAAATTCCACGTACTCAACTATCATTTAGTCTTCCATGCACTACAAAAAAAACACTTCCGTGATGATACGTCTTTGTCACCGTAGGTCACATTTTATGTCATGCATGTACAACCGTGACAATTTTATGACAGAATCAAGATAGTCATACCTGTGCTGTCGTAGAAGTGTTCCATGACAATACTGAAATTATCATCACGGAAGTGTCCACTTCCATGACGATAAATGTCGCGTCATGGAAGTGTTTTCGTCAAGGGTAACCGACACGTGGCATACACCGTAACGGGTCACCGTTAAGCTATCGGGTTCCGGTTTGGATCCAATAACCCGTTAACAGCTCGGACCAATGGGGATTTTCCACGTGTAAAATTCTCATTGTCCGAAGTAACCACGTGTCAGCTTGGCGTGGCGAAAGATGTCATTCCTCCAATGGACGAGACGGGCCTATGGAAATGTTACACGTGGCACGGCCCAACAGTGGCCCATTTAGGTTTAAATGGCCAGCCCAGTCAAAGGCCCATAAGATTTACTCAGGTACTAGTGGGCCGGCCCACTAATGACCTGCTTAAACATGGCCCATTTATGGCCCACCGCCAGATCGGGCTTGTTAATTCTTCGCTCGGTCTTTGGGCCCATTACGGCCCAGTGAGTTTTCGGCCTGTTAAAGGCCCGACGTAGAAATGGGCCCATTTCAGCCCGGTGTGCCTTTCGGCCTGTTAATGGCCCGTGCTGCACATGGGCCATATATGGTCTGAAGCGACATTCGGCCCCTTAACGGCCCGAGATCTCGGTGGCAACATTCCAGCCCAACCTGACTTTGAGCCTGTTAAAGGCTTGTTGTACAATCCGGCCCGTTCGTCCTCTACTAAGCTTTCGGTCTACTAAAGGCCCATGATATGATTGGGCCAACCAAGGCCCGAGATATGTTTTGGCCTGGTAACGGCCCATTATGTAACTGGGCCAATAATGGCCCGAGGTATATTTCAGCCTGCTAAAGGCCCGTGGACGACTCATGAAAATTGAGGCCCAACATGCTTTTCGGCCTGCTAAAGGCCCATGGTGTCTTCTGGGCCATAACAGGGCAGCAGAATATTCAGCCTGTTAATGGCCTGAAGCTACGTGGGCCCAACTAAACTTTGGGCCCACTAAAGGCCCATGTGAGTTATGGGACTGGGCATACCGTGTCCATGAAGGGCCCATGCGGCAGGTCCGCGCAGGCCCAAGTAAAGCATGTTGTCGGCTGGCCCATTTATGGCCCACTAAAATGCAGGCCCGTTAGAGGCGCATGTTTCGACCCGTTCGCCTGAATCAGATTTTCACCCTTTTTCTGATAACGAATGATGACATATACGGTAACTAGGAATTAAGAAAAACCTACCCTATACAATAAAGAAATTACGGCATGGTAACTTAGAATAAACCTTCACTATGCAATAAAGGAATTAGGGCATATTACATCCACTGGGCATCAAAGTTCGCCACCAGTGATCATAAAGCGCAACCAAGAAGTAGATTACAAAACCTGGGCATCAAAGACCCTGCCATTGCAGCGCAACAAAATAATACTGAACCAAGACCACTTCAACACAGTTCAAGAAACGTTAGCCTTGCGCGGGAACTGCTGCGCAAGCAGCTGAGCAAGGTAGTGAGAACGGCCTAGCTTGTCGATGATATCTTCCAGCTCTAGCTGTTTAGCAATGAGATTCTCATTGGAGTTCTCTGCGATCTTCCTTAGAGATTGGACTTCAAGTCGAAGTTGAGTTGCACTATGCCTTTCTGCTTGCAGTTGAGACTGAAGAAGTCAAACTGATTTAGGTAGCGATTTCTATGAGCTTGTGTAACTGCTAGTCTTGAGTAACTTGAACATTGCATCAAGACATGACTTTGGGGTTGTCTCACTATCTTCAAGATGTTTTGGCTTCTTTGCTGATATATGTTGGGTTTGTCTCACAGTCTTCAGCAGACTTGTGCGTGCCATCAGGCATATCACCCTGAAACAACAAGACAGATGACATGTTTTGCACGTATATAAACAAAGATAGTAACTACGCTGTCAATTCCATCCAGTTTCATATTAGAAAATAAAGAGATAATTCAAAATGTCAAGTGCATAATTTGGCATTGTTCATAATGCGGGGAGCTTCACCACACTACTGGATTACAGATCAACAACACAAGCATAGATGCAGGGCAAAAGAAAATCATTCTATCTCTTTTCGTTAACGTGCATGCCATGTTCATATCATCAGCCAGATCAGTTAAGACAAAGCAGGAAATGACAAGGTGCAAATGTGGGCAGCTTCACCACACACTGGATTACAGATCAATAACACAAGCATACATGCAGGGCTAAAGAAAATCAATGGATCTGTATTGAATAATGTGCATGGTATGAATAAGGAATTTGGTTTCACGACTAAAACTTGAAACTTGCAGTTGTTGCGAACATGCATTTTGATAAAAACATCAAACTAAACAGCAGTTGACGATAGGGAGTATGAGAAAATTAAACGGCAGTTGAGGATAAAGGCTTTAGAAGGACGGACTTACATTAACAATTAACACCGGCTCTATAATGCCCTTCTCCATGTCAAGGGAGGGATAACTCAAGAATTTTAGCACAGAAACTTCTTCATAAGCATTGCCTGTACTCTACATTTTGTAGAGAGTAATTATTGATATGATAATACTGGAAGGGATAGAGGATAATGAAGATAAGATGCAAAGTGATGCTACATAATTAACTACCTATGCATGTAAGTACAACGTTACATGACAAAATGTACTGACAGGAGCAATGGGTTACATTTTTGCACTTGCATTGTCTGTGTATTCAACTTTTTGGTAAGATTAAGTATGGATCTGATAATTTTTAGGAAATGGTGGGCGAGGGAGATAAGATGCAGAGTAATGCAACACAATGAACTACTCACTCCGTCCCATAATATAAGTGTTTTGTACACTAGTGTAGTGTACAAAACGCTCTTATATTATGGGATGGATGGAGTAGCTGTTAATGTAGGTACAGTGATACAAGACGTTCGGTCCTTACAAGAGGACTGTAGAGCAAAACTTCTTCAGAAGCATAGGGTTGATTCTAAATTTATGTAAGAGTCAATACGGATCTTATAATGTCCAGCAAATGGAGGATAAGGAGGCTAACATGTGCAGTGATGCTACATAATCAACCAGCTATGAAAGTAAGTATGGTGATACAGGGCAAGAGGTACTCACAAGAGCAATGCAGTGTGCAGTATAGTTGCGAGATCCTGTGGTCCCTTGAGAATGGATATTCTTCTGCAAACAGTTTTCGCACAAGTGAGACGGTAAGGCACATGCAGAAATGTAGTTCAAATTGTGATGTGATATCATAGACAGTACCTTATGCTGCAGACGAGACCAGTGTGTAACAAGATTATTCCAGTCACTGTCTAGTAAATGAAGCACCGGAGACTTCACATAAATTTTGTTTAGAGGCTTGGCATTGAAGTGTGCTTGCCTCGGGTAGCAACGATACTTCCTCAAAGCATGCTTGAAAAGCGCAACCAAGCTTTGCTCGTCTTGACTATCCAGTTTGGTCCTCGCCTATTTAAAAGAATGAAATCTTTTGTGTTCTGTCAGCAGAAACATAGGCACTAATTACCATGAATAACATTAGTACATTACTTACACGTAAGTTGCGGAGGAAGATTGGAAATTGTTGTTTGTCTGTGGAATAATCTTTCCATGAAGGAAAGATGCGCACAAAGTTCCTGACAACAATAAAAGCTTCATCTTCTAAACTGGGAAGAAGTGGAACAGGGGTCCTATTTGCTGCAATTGGGGCTCTCTCCAGTTCGAAAAGGGATTTGGCACCTGGAGTTGGTGTACTCTTTGCTGGAATGGGGGTTTTGCGTCGTAGAGTTGGTGCTATGTCAACTGGCATCGTCATACTTTTTGCTGCAGTTGGGGTCTGCTGAGTTGGGGTATCTGAGATGGTCAGTGGGGTAGGGGTAGAGTCTGCTAGAGTTGGGGCTGTGTTTTGTGGGTCTGGTGATATTGCCACTACACCTAATGGGCTATTTGATTTATCATGTTTACCTTTTCCAAATACATTGTCCGTGCTCCATCGCGATCAGCAATCACCCTCTTCCTTTTGAATGTCTGATACACAAGAACATCATTTGAATGGAGAAATATGGTATGATGACAGATGGAATATGTACTGAAAATGGATAGGCATGGCATATTCACATATATGATGTGTAAACTAAGAAAATGGCGGTGCAACAAAGTAGAAGCAATGCAAAGCATCATTTGCAAGATATGTGCAACCAATATAACCTTGCCAAGTTAGAGCAAGCACCTTGATGGGTGAATAAGATAGGGCATCTGCCTCTGACTCCTCCACTAGGGAGCTACATTGACTTAGGTCTCCCTAGCTTAGAATCATTGTTAGGATCATATTCTGAACACAAATCTGTAGGTGGAGAACGTGTGCATTGTAGGGGAACGTAACAGAAAACAAAAAAAATTCCGATCTACGCACCAGCCCAGGACCACTATGGAGACTGCATACAAGGTTTGATCTTTTCGTTACCGACTCATAGCGCAGCGGAAGTAGAGTCGATGACGATTGTTGGTGCAGATCCCCGCAGCTAGGATTTACAACCTCCCAACCGCGAGGATGTACTCCCTTGACTGCCCCTCGGACAGTCCTCCGGGAGGCAGTCGGACAGTCCCTCGGACGGTGTCGCGGACAGCCCTTCGGGAGGACCCTCAAAACTCGGACGGTCACTCGGACAGCCCTTCGGGAGGCACTCTCGAACAGCCCCTCGGGCAATAAGATCGAACCTACGACCTCTCTACGGGGTTGCACACATACGGTTTCATCTATCCGGCAGGGCTTCGCCGTCCAGAACTAGTTCCCACCAGAACCCAGACAGCCTTTCGGCTCTACGAAACTATTTCGCGGGGAGGGAGAGAGAAGCCAGATCATGCATGGCACTTGTATGTGAGAAAGCAGTGAGTGTGGAGAGCTCCTCTCCACCTCTATTTATAGGAAAACCAAGGGGTAGAGTTGGCATATTAAAATACCAAAGCACCCACACTTTATGTCACACATAAAGGGCATAAAGGGCATAAAAGGATGGCATGCGGAGCTCCATGGAGGAGCTCCACCCTTGGCCGGCCACCCTCATGGGGCCCCCCCAAAGGGGGTTCCTTAGTCCCTAAGTCTTTCTAGAAGCCTTTTGGGAAAAGTCCCAAAAGGTGGCTTTCCAAAAAATTAACCATAAAGTGATTTTCACTATTCACGGAAACAATTTTCCGCGATCATTAAATCCGAAAATATTTCTGTGGGTCTTAGAACAATTCCAGTACCCACTAAAATGATTTTGGACGCGTTCCAAAACAATTCCGAATTAGTGATTTTCATCTGCGAAAAGCAAACAAAGCGGTTCCGGCAGCTCCGGAACATTTCCGGGTTTTTTCTCTGAAAAATCCCAGAAGTTCCCAGAACAATTCTGGCACCCTCCAAGAATTTTCAGACGTGTGCCGAAACCAATTTGACTTAATGGTATACCATGTAACAACTTTTCAGTTTTACCGAAACCCTTCCGGTGTCCTCTATCTCCGGAACTTTTCCGCTGTCTCCGAAACTTTTCCGGTTACTTTCTCTCAGACTCCCTGTCTAGTATTCGGCAGATAGATGACCCTTAAGCGTGTGACCCTATAGGTTTGGTGAAGTATAGACATGACCCGGAACACTTTCCGATCAATGATCAACATCGGAGCCGTGGACACCCATATTGACCCCTATACCCACACGAATGAATATTCAAGTGAACCTCCAGTTGCCGTGTGCTATTCCTGTTGCTTCGCGATATGTTACAAACACCCGAGGTGAGATTTATCTGCATCCCCATGGATCAACAACTTGTCCACTATGCCAGTTACCTCGTTACCGGTTTTGTTCTCTTTTCTCGTTTCCGCGTTCCGGCATCCCTGTGATCAAATCACATTGTGTCTGGCCAGACGATGATGGATACCATATCACCGAGAGGGCCCAGAGATATCTCACCATCGTCGGAGGAGCAAATCCCAATCTTGAGCTATCAAGTTACTTGACATACTTTTCCATGAACCCGTAAGCCGCCGTAATAGCCACCCATTTACGGATGACGTTTAACAAACCCCAAAGTTCATGAAGCAAGTATGAAGAAACTCGATACTCTCATGGTCTAAGGAATTATGCAAACGTTAACTTCCTCTGTGTTATTAACCATTAACTTGTGACGAATGTATCTCATAGCATAACATCAATTCGGGTCGATTCAACACAAGTGTTCTCCTAACATTGTGCCCTCAAAGTTTCCGGCATAGTCATGCCCATGATCAGGAAAACAGAACCATCATGCAACACTTGAGCTAGTCTTAGAGGCCAAACTAGGAATACATTTTACCGTTTATTATTCCACACGTGCATATGAGTCTTCCTTCGAGCCTCGTGGTTATTGTAGACTCGAGAACCATAGCAGTTATAGCACTGAATATAAACATAATTACAAACATGGAGATAAATAATAACATTTATTATTGCCTCTAGGGCATATCTCCTACAAACTCCCACTTGCACTAGAGTCAATAATCTAGTCAATGCTGATGCACTTTACACCTATGGCATACCGGTGTAAAACATGCTTCGCTTGTGGTGTAGTCTGATGTCCAACGGATCTGACAACTTCAGTTTCGTGTGTATCTCTGCATATCCTCGCGTTTTCACGCTTTCACAAAATTCATATTTTGTGTGGACTTGGCTTCGTATATATGTGAATCACTGGTCAAACCTTGATTCCTCAGACTGAGCTATGGAGCAACTATCTTCAATAGTGTTCCATTGACCAAAGCCATCTTGGAACCATACTAAGTTCATGAACGAACTGTACGATTCAACATCTTCTATGTTGCTTTGAAAGCAGCAACATACTTAGCCTTTGTTATAGAATTCGCCACAGTAACCTGTTTGGAACGATTTCCAAACACCGTGCCACCATATCGTGTATTACACAAAACCCTTTACTTAAATCGAAAATCGCATGGAGCATTGATGAAGACTGTATCGATGTAACAACTTTACAACGAGCACTTCATAAACTCTGCTTGCGAGAAAACATGTCATCAGTGCTACTTTAGTACTTAATGACAATTTTCACTGTTGTCTCATGATCAGTACTTTGATCACTTCGGTATATTTACTCGCAACTCCTTGGGAGTACTGGACATATCTGGTTGTTTTACATACCATGGAATACATGATTAATCCAAACATGAAAGTGTGTGGAATCTCCATCATGTATTTTTCTCATCAGTGTTTTGGGACACCGAGTCTTGCAAAACTCTTTCCAAGTGACATCGGCAAGAATCACTCCTTGGCGTTCATATGCTAAATTGTTTTAGCATCTTGTCAATATGTATTTTTGGCTTAGCCTATTAGGAAATTCTATCTCATAGATAAATATGCCTAATATCAAGGCTATTTAGCCCAAGCACTTCATCGAAAAACCCTTTTCAATGAAGTTCTAATTCGTGTCAAGAAATTTATATTATTTCCAATCAATAATGTGTCAAGCACACAAAGTTTTTAGAAATATTATTATGCTCCCACTTACTTTCTTGTAACCACAAGCATCTTTGTTATTCATTGATGAAATCAAACTCTTTTGACTATTTCATCAAAACGAAGATTCCAACTCCATTTTGCTCTCTTCTGTCCATTGCTGGAACTCTGAAGTTTGCATACTTACTAGCATCCTCTGGATTGACAAAATACTTTGGACTGTATCACATGCAAGTCCTAGGTTGCATTTCCATCACATGGAAATCCTTTTGGCATCCATGTATCATATCTCAAGATTGAAATATGTATTAATTGCTAGTTTAACCCGATCTGACTTTAAGCATCGCTACGGTGAGACAATCTCATCGTAGTCAACTCCTTGAATTTGTTATTGCAACAAGTCAAGCTTTATGGATAAAACATTTTATCCACATCAGTTTATAGTTCCATTAATGTTCGATAGACTCCAAGTCTTCTGAAGGGTTTATCAAGATAAAATATTGAATCATTTATATGGAAACTATCTCGGATTATATTGGCTCATCAACGCTTCCTTGTGTATCGTAGGTATACTGTTGTCTAACAACAATATCTCACTTGCGCACCTGAGAGGTTTGCACGAGTTTTGCCTACGTGGTTCAGTTGCAAGTTCGACCGAAGTCCATACATCTCATGTAGAGGCTTCCGTATCAGTCGCAGTAGGAAACTCTGGAATTACATCCAAGGTTTCTTTCCTTTGATCTGATGACGAAGATATTGTTATCTCATTGAGTCACACTGTCCTCCCACTCACCTTTTTGCAAGAACCATTTTCTTCAAAAGCATACCGTTCTTTGTGGCAAAACCTTTTGCTTCGGTACAGTGGTGGGGGAAAACCCAATAACTTGGGATAACCTACAAAGTAGCACTTGTCTGATTTGGAATAGGTTTGTAAATATTTTACACAAGCCCCATATTCCAAATGTTAAGAAAAGACATAACATGGTTGGGTGTACCATACCATGGAGTCATTTCAATAGATCTGATGGTGCTCTTTTCAGTGTAAAAGCCGCAGTCTCTAAAGCATTACTTTTAAAAGGGATAATGGCAAATTGATTAATGTCATCTTTGATCTTACCATGTCATAGATGGTTTGATTACATCTTCACGGATATTCCACTCGCAGTGGTGCTCCGTGAGGTGTAAGTTATGAAACTCTTATGAATGATTTCAAAAGATCCAGACTTACGTATCATCAAGTAAATATCCATATATCTACTTGAGTCATTTCTGAAGATAGATAAATCCACTGCTAGCAACAACATTTATCGGACTACATACATCAAAATGTATGATCACCAATAAGTTCGTTGCTCGTTCCTTATGGCCCGTGAACGGTATTTCAGCCACTTCACTTTTCGGAGGAAAGTTTCAAGTTTCAGATGATTCATAATCAAACGACTTCAAAATCCATCATTATGGAATTTCTCCATGCGGGTTTCTCCAATGTGACCAAATGCAGTGCCACACATGTGTGGTATTCTCTTAGTCTTGCGACATTTAGCGTCAGTGTTATGGATGTATCACATTACCATCAATATTCATAACATATATCCCATTCATGATGGAAGTATGGCCCTTATGTTATTCATAACACTGAACAACAATTTTTCTTTTATGAATAACCCTTTGCGACAAACATTATGCAATGGGCTAGAGTGTGTAAAACTCTAAAATGAATTATGAAAGTAAATACAGAGGTAATGTATTATTATCAATATTCATAACATACATCTCATTCATAATGAAAGTATGGCCCTTAAGTTATTCATAACATCGAACATCAAAAGTTCTCTTATGAACAACCTTCTTGCAAGATACCTTATGCAATGGGCTAGAGTGTGTAAAACTCTAAAATGAATTATGAAAATAAATACAGACGGTAATACACCGATGGAAGGTATAGTAACATTTACTATATTCCCAGCGCGTATCTGAACCTCACTCCGGCAAGTCTTTTAGGCCATAGTAGTTCTTGCATCGAGTCGCAACAGAATGCAATCGAGCGGGTATCTCCGTGATCAACTCACAATACACAAGAATTAGTGATTAACATGTTTAATCATAATTCTAAAGAACTATTTCTTTTGACCAACCTTTCTATACATTAATAGCTTGTATGAGATTCATACATGAGCTGGACATTCCAGTCTTCTCTCTTTTTGCCTTTATACTTTTAACAGTTTAACTTTCAGTATTTCTCCTACTCTCAGAAGAAGCACTCAACTTAAGAGTGGTGTTAGCCCCGGACTTCCTAGGTGTGTAAGTCACGCTAACACCCTTTGGACATTTCCTTTCTCTTTAAGTTGTTGTTTTACTCACCTTCATCATATGATAGGTGTCCTTCTGGATCCCTCTTTGTATTAGTCAAATGCACAGTAAACATTTTTACTAATAGTTTGCAAAACAAACATTGCTTTGGATATCACATATCTTTTAGCATTTGTTTGTGTCTGAAAATGATTTTCAGTTCCATGAATATCACATAGCTATCCCAAACTTTTGAAGTTCAGGTCTCATGGAAGCAAACATATTGCACTTGACCGTAACGGAATTCTAGCTTTTGGATCGAAGGACGAGAGTCACATTATCCATAGCATTAGCGGGAGAATACCAAAAGCATGCGATAGGACAAAGTCCTTCTCGACACTTTTGAGGACAATCCTCACATTACGTTACCAACCGTAAAGTTTTAACCAGATATTTAACAGCTTATTCAATTTTAACAGGGAAGGTGGAAACGCGAGCCATTATTCTAGAACTATTATGCAAATTTCACTTTAGACAAAGTTCATAATTAATTGCACTGAGAATTAAGCAAGT
The DNA here is from genome assembly GCA_039707655.1 of Elymus sibiricus. Lineage (NCBI taxonomy): Eukaryota > Viridiplantae > Streptophyta > Magnoliopsida > Poales > Poaceae > Elymus > Elymus sibiricus. Next base: position 258,423,839 of record CM077668.1, on the reverse strand, counting down.
TAATTCTACAGTGCGCTCCCACTCAAACCAATATCTCTTATAATTGATTGTGAGTGATACAAGACCCGCATTTCATTTCAATGCCATTGATGGAAACATCACTGATGACGGGAATTTCAATCGGTAGGCCAACTTGCCGATCACATCTCTATGTGACTCTTGTTCATCTTTCGATGGGCGTGTTCCGAGCTCAGGACTCTCAAGCCAAAACGTCAAGACAACCAAGTGATCTCACTGCGAGGTCTCAACTCACCCGCTTCACACTTCTCTAATCGTTCGTACTCATGGAAACATGACGCACCCCGAAAAGATAGGTGCCGTGACGGTGCTACACTTGGGAGAACACTAACTACTTGATATTTTTGTGAGAGATCACCCTAATATAAAGCGACTACCGCCCAATCAAAAAGGGTGCATCATAAGGGATAAACATCTCAGGCAATTCATAATAGCATGATATGGTATAGCCCTTTCTGACGGAGAAGTTTTTAATTTCTTCGTCTTCGGCATTCGCGTCGGTGTTCACCTTCGCGAAGATTGCCACCACCTTGTCAATGCACCAGTTAATATTGCTATCTCTATAGCTAATAAAATAAGTGCATTACAAAAGGTTGACACGCAGGTCATTAAAGTGACAATCATATGGCTCCAGCCATCATGCCGAATCATGACACGCAGGTCATGTTAATTTACATTATATAGTCATCTCATACATAATCAAATTAATGTGAGAACTGCTATACCACATCACATGCACATCCTGCAAAACCAAGTTAGACGCCTCTAATCGGTTTATACAAAATTTCATTTTACGTGGCTTCTAAGGTTTCAAAGCAAACCGAAGCTACCAACGTCCATCATCAAGTATGATTATTCAAGTCGCTAGATTAACTTTGCGGGGTGTATGAAACACGAGATAATAAAATCTCGAGCCCCATACTGAACTTCGTCATACGCATGACCCCCGTGCAGATCATATATGCATTGCCCTTTCGTCTGCGAAATTTCATCTTTCTTTTTAACTATGGTGGAATTCAATGAACTGTTAGCACTTCGTTGATCAATCAGGATTGCGGATTGCCAGAACTTTTAAACTCCACCATGCCGTTATCAAGATCAGAAATATGCAAATTTCAGGGAAGCAACAAGAACATCGGGTAACAGATTTCATCTGCTACCCGCACAAATAATTATCAGCAGTAGAACTCATCTACTACAAATTATATTGTGCAACACCCATGCATCTCTATGTATTCTAGATCATAACCTGCATCTACGCATAGCACGGCTCATGATGCCACTGTAGGGGAACGCAACAGAAAACAAAAAAATTCCGATCTACGCACCAGCCCAGGACCACTATGGAGACTGCATACAAGGTTTGATCTTTTCGTTTCCGACTCATAGCACAGCGGAAGTAGAGTCGATGACGATCGTTGGTGCAGATCCCCGCAGCTAGGATTTACAACCTCCCAACCACGAGGATGTACTCCCTCGACTGCCCCTCGGATAGCCCTCCGGGAGGCAGTCGGACAGTTGTAACACCCCCAGATCCTAACCTTATCATTAAGCTAATTAAATTGCCTTGCCATCATGGTCATCTTAATTAAATTGCATTTAGGAAATAATCCAACTTCAAATTCAAATTTTAAATGCAGGTCAAATTATTATTTCTACAAACTGCAAAACAAAAGTATTCATAATATTGTAAATAATCTATAAGCAATTATAAAAATAAAACCAACATTATTTGAGTTAATAAAATGCCCTTAACCTAATTAAAATTGGATCAGCAGTAATTAAAATAGGCCATTTAAATCCAGAAGTAAATTTAAGCCTTTGCAAGTAATATGGAACTTGTTGGGTGGTCTTGTAGTGTTGTCTAGTATTTTAGTGCAAAGTTTCAAACCTAACAAAATTCTTTTGGTGGCTGGGCTAATTAGAAAACAGAGACAAAACAATGGAACAGAAATGAAAAAGAATAAAAGGAAAAGTTGGCACTGTGCACTAGAAGCCTAGTGCTACAGTGGCGCGGCCCAAGTCCACCATGGCCTTTTCCCCTACCTCAGTATAGAGGAGGCAGGGCATGGCATGGCCGCGCGCGCACGCCGTCCGTGCCACCGATTGTCGTCGTGTCGTTCATCCATCGGTTCCCCGAGATGCATTAGACCCTCCCCAGCGCTGTTGACGAACCCTAGCTCGCTCACTTCCCCTCTCCCACTCGCGTTTATCCTCTGAACCTCGTGCCCGAGCTACCGTTGACGCGCCGTCGCCGTCCACGCGGCCACTGGCCTCCTCTCGATGCGCCAAGACGTCCAGGAGCTTCGCCGTCGTCGTCTCCTTCGACTACAGCCATCAGCTCGAGCCAGGACGCCGTCAAGCTTCGGGATCGAGCCCTCTCCCCGTCGGCCACCGCACGACCTCGCTGTTGATCCGCCGCCCCGGTCCACCTCCGGCCTCCCCGAGCTCGCCATCCGCCCCGCGGTGATCTCCTCCTCCCCTCCCCCTATTTCCCCTCTGATCTGACGCCATTGGCCGCTGCCCCCGACGCGTCCGGAAGCTCGCGGTGACTTCGTGCTCACCGCACCTTGCTGCGCCCCGCTCCCGCTCCCTGCGCCCGCCTGCGCGCCCCTAGCCGCGCCCCGGCGCGCCCGCGCATCGCTGGCCGCACGGTGGCTCGCCCGGCCACGCGCCCACGCGTGCTGCGCCGTAGTCACCCGCTCGATGCGGCCTCTGCTGCTGCTCTTGTCGCCGCTGCCGCTGCTCCTTGTGCTCCGCTGCCGTTGCTGCTTCCCCGCCTGCAGCCCGCCTCCGCGCCCGTCTCCAGCCGCGCTCATCGCTGCTCCCGGTCGAAGCCCGTAGCACCCTCCCCGTGCGCCACCTCTGCTCTGCTGCTCGCCGGCGGGCTCGCGCGCGCGCACGCGCGCTTAACTCAGTGGGTTAACCCACTGACGTGTGGGCCCGCCCGTTTAGTTAACACCTAAACCTAATTAAAAAAATAATATTAATAACCTAAAACCGCCCTAACCCACTGGAACATGGGACCCACCCCACTAACTAACCTAATTAACTACCTAACCTACTGTTAGTGCTAACAGTCACTGACAACTGGGTCCCACTGGACCCAATTGACCAGTCAAAGCTGACTGGGATTGCCCCTAGTCACTGACAGGTGGGTCCCTTTGACCCAGTCAACAGGGCCCACCAGTCAGCCACATAAGCAACACTCTGGGTACACCCACTGGGTACCCCTAGCAATTACTATTAAATGAATTTCGAATTAAATTAATTCCAGAAATTTCAAAAAAATGATTAAAACTTTGAAAAATCATATAAAATAAACCGTAACTCAGATGAAAATAATTTATATATGAAAAATGATCAGAAAATATGACGAATCCGAATACGCCACCCAAATACCTGCCACACCTCTCTAACATGATGAACATGGAACTTTCCCCTCCGATTCATCTGACCGATAATCACCCGGAGCTGGGAGAACACTCCCGGATAATTTCCCGCTCCGACTAACTTGCGTAGTGCTGCATTAGAACACCCCTAGCACTGCATGTTGACATGTCATGCATCCCTGTTGCATTGTTTGCCGTGTATTTATTGTTTCTTCCCCCTCCTTCTCTCCCGATAGACCCCGAGACTGCCGACGACACTGCTGAGTACGACTACGACGTCGACGACCAGACCCCTTCAGCAGAGCTTCCAGGCAAGCAAAAACCCCTTGATCGTCCAGATATCGCCTACTCTTTCTCTCTATTGCTTGCATTAGAATTTCTTCTGTTGTTGTTCCGATAGCTCCTATTCTGATGCATAGCCTGATTTTTGTCGCCTGCTTTTGATACCTTACCTGCTACCCTATGATGCCTAGTTAGGTATGTTATGTTTCATCAGCTGGCCCTTCACCCTTGTCCGTTTTCCATGCTTGTTATCGGGCCGTGATCACCCTGGGTGATGATCACGGAAATGTTTGCATATTGCAATACTTTAAACTGTTAAAGTCGGGCCGGCTCCAAGAGTGCCCGCGAGAGAATAATATTAAAGACGGGTCAGCTCCAAGAGCACCCGCGAGTGATATTATGGTGGAACGACGGGGCAGGCGGAGACCACCTAGGAGAGAGGTGGGCCTGGTCCTTAGTCGTGGTCCGTGTGTTATCAAGTCGGAGCGCCAGGGATCCTGTTTGTCTTCGTGAGTTACTAAACACGCCTAACGGATTTGGGTATTTGATCTGAGTTGGCCGCTGGCCTATACGCACTACCACCACGTGGGATAATGGTTATGGGACCCTCTACGTCGTATGTATCAGCCGAAAGCTCTTCAGATGTCACAGCTCAAAGATGCGGGCTGATTGTTGGGGTGAGCTGGTTACGTCTGTGGTGTTTCCACAGTCGCGCTTGGGCCCCGGCCAGTCTCGCAACGTGCAGGAGTGCAGAGGGCGATGGTGAAAGCACATTTGCTCCCTTGGTGGTTTTGGTAATTCATAACAACATATATCTCATTTAACTAATGTCCATTCAAGATTAAGATTTCAGGATGTTCAATGATTGGCATGGCATGGACTAGAGACGTGGACCCCTCAAAATGCTAAGGACAAGGATTGGCAAAAGATCAAGACTCTACATTTTTGGTTTAGTGATCCAAGATCACATTGAGTCCAAAGGAAAGCCAATACTATTAAAAGGGGATGAGGTGTTGCTTAATGGTCTTTTTGCTCAAGTGCTTAGTGACAATATTCCTAAACCCTCAACCACTCTCTCTACCCAAATATGTCCTAAACCTAAAGTCCAACTCGGCCCCACCGAAATTTCCAATCCGGCCCCACCGAGTTCATCCAAGACTTAGCCACTGTCAAACCCTAACAAATCGGATCCACCGAAATGGATCTCGGTCCCACCGAGATGGCCTTGCCAACTCTCTGTAATCGTTTGCATTTACTTCGGTCTCACCGAGTTTGCAAATCGGTCTCACCGAGATGACTTGCCAACTCTTTGTTGACTTATTGCTTCACTTCGGTCCTACCGAGTTGATGCAATCGGTGCCACCGAGATGAGGATTGCCCTAAGCCATTGCACTTCGGTCCATCCGAGTTGTCCGTATCGGTCCCACCGAGATTCCTAACGTTCATATCTTTTACACAGTTCGGTGCTACCGAGATGATCGTTTCGGTGCCACCGAGTTGGGTCAAAAGTGTGTAACGGTTGGATTTTGTGTGGAGGCTATATATACCCCTCCACCCCATCCTTCTCAGTAAGGAGAGCCATCAGAACGTGCCTACACTTCCACCATACATTTTCTGAGAGAGAACCACCTACTCATGTGTTGAGATCAAGATATTCCATTCCTACCATTTGAACCTTGATCTCTAGCCTTTCCCAAGTTGCTTTCCACTCAAATCTCTCTTCCACCATAGCCAAATCTGTGAGGAGTTGATTGAGTGCTGGGAAGACTATCATTTGAAGCACAAGAGCAAGGAGTTCATCAACAACACACCATCTATTACCTTTTGGAGAGTGGTGTCTCCTAGATTGGTTAGGTGTCACTTGGGAGCCTCCAACCAGATGTGGAGTTGAACCAAGAAGTTTGTAAGGGCAAGGAGATCGCCTACTTCGTGAAGATCTACCCCGAGTGAGGCTAGTCCTTCGTGGACGTAAGCCATGGTGGAATAGGCAAGGTTGCTTCTTCGTGGACCCTGCATGGGTGGAGCCCTCCGTGGACTCGCGCAGCCGTTACCCTTCGTGGGTTGAAGCCTCCATCAACGTGGACGTACTATAGCACCACCTATCGGAACCACGCCAAAAACCACCGTGTCTTCATTGCGTTTGAAATCTCCAATCCCTCCTTTACATACATATGCAATTGCTTACATTCCGCTGCTATACTCTTAGAATTGCTTACATGCACTATTGCTAAAATCTGCCTACAACTAATCTGGGAAAAGGTTAAGTTTTATTTGGTCAAGTAGTCTAATCACCCCCCCCCTCTAGATATACTTTCGATCCTACTAGTGGTATCAGAGCTTTGGTCTCCGTAAGCCTTGATTTCCATAGCTTTGGTGATCATAGCCTTGGTTTCACAACCTAGGAGAGTATGGCGTCTAGTGAGGGTAACTATCACCGTAGAGGTCCATATTTTGATGGTACAAACTTTGCTAGTTGGAAACATAAGATGAAAATGCATATTCTTGGTCATAACCCCGCCGTTTGGGTTGTTGTTCGTGTTGGCTTGCAAGGTGACTTCTTTGAGGATGGCAAGGAACCGGATCGTGAGGCAACCCCGGAAGAATTGAAGATGTTGCAATACAATGCTCAAGCTTGTGACATTCTATTCAACGGTTTATGTCCCGAAGAATTCAACAAAATCAGCCGCCTCGAGAATGCAAAGGAAATTTGGGATACTTTGGTTGATATGCATGAGGGTACCGAGTCCGTTAAGGAATCTAAGTTGGATGTGCTTCAAAGTCAACTTGACAAGTTCAAGATGAAGGATGGTGAAGGAGTCGCTGAGATGTACTCTAGGCTTGCTCTCATCACAAATGAGATTGCCGGCTTGGGTAGTGAAGAGATGACCGACAAATTTATCATCAAGAAGATACTTAGAGCCTTGGATGGAAAATATGATACCGTCTGCACATTGATTCAAATGATGCCAAATTACAAAGATCTCAAGCCCACGGAAGTCATTGGAAGGATTGTCGCTCATGAAATGTCACTCAAGGACAAAGAGGAGCTCCACAACAAGTCAAGTGGTGCTTACAAAGCCTCAATTGATGCTCCAACAACTCCAAGTGACAAGCTAGTATCCAATGAAGAGATAAGCCTAATGGTGAAAAGGTTCAACAAGTTCTACAAGAATAAAGGGAAAGAAAGAAGCTCTAGCTCAAGACACTATGAGAGAAGATCATCAAGTCGTGACCGTAATTGTTACAATTGTGGAAAGCCCGGACACTACTCAAATGAGTGTACGGCTCCCTACAAGAAAAGAGACGAATCACCAAGAGGAAGACATAGAAGAGATGAATCACCTCATAAATAGAGAAGGAGTAGAGATGATTATTATGAACGAAGACACTCTCGAAGAAGTAAGGATTCGGAGAGGAAGGACAAGTCATCAAGGAGCTACACAAGAAGAAGACATCAAGCTCATGTTGGTGAATGGGTTTCCGGCTCCGACTCCGACAACCACTCCGAGAGAAGTTATCACTCCAACTCCGACTATAGTCAAGATGAAGGTGTTGCCGGACTTGCACTTGTGTCATCCAACTCCTACGATCTATTTGACTCACCAAATGAAGGAATTGGAAGATGCTTCATGGCAAAAGGCCCTAAGGTATCACACCTCGAGTATCTTGATTTTAATAGTGATGAAGATGATTTGCTTGGTGATGATGATTTACTTGTTGATAGGGCTAGTGATGTGAGCTATAATGAAAATGCTAGTAATCATGATAGTCAAGAGGAAACGAGTGACAATGCTATGAAGGAGATTGAGCGTCTAACTAAAGAACTAAATGCTCTTAAGTTAGCTCATGAAACAACTGAAGAGGATCATAGAGAACTTCTAAGAACTCATGAGAAGCTACGCTTCGAGAAGCTAAATTTAGAGCAAGAGCATGAGTTTCTTAAAGCTATCAATGACGATCTTCGAAAGAAGAGTTCTTCATATCTTGCCAAGCGTTTACTCTTGTCTACCTTTATGCCACAAGTTAAACCTAAGCAAACTAGCAACAAGGGTAAAAATGGTTCTACCTCTAGTAGTAACAATAACAATGCTAAATCCAATGTTGTTGCTTCTAGTAGTTCTATTGATTCCACTAATGATTCTCTTAGCCAAGTTACACTTGAGCAAGAAAATATGCTATTGAAAGGAATTATAGAAAAAGGTGTCTACAAGAGTCTTGCCGGGAGTAAACAATTTGAGGAAATTGTACGCAAGCAAGGAAGGCATCGGAAGAACCAAGGTGTTGGTTTTGAATGAAAGTTCAATGCCGATGGAGTTGAGTGGGAAGAAGGTCAATACCCCAAGACGAAGTTTATTCCTCAACAAGAGAAGTATGATCCTACTTCCTTCAAGGGAACACAAGCTCAAGAAGATCTTCCACCACAAGACCACAAGCTAAAAGGGAAGGACAAGCTTCAAGAAGAGATTGATTTATTTGAAGAAGCTCCACAAGCCATGGTCAAGTGGGTTCCCAAGACTTCATCAAGTTCTACTTCATCAAGTGCTACTACAACTCCAAGGATTCCCATCAAGTTGATGTGGGTCCAAAAGAAGAAGAACTAGAGAGTTCTTGAGGGTGACTCCGCCAACAAACTTCACTCGTATTCTTTATGGCAAGGACTTGTGCAACCAACTTCCACATTTTGCACTAGTTCATGGAGTCACAAACCCTCTTGTTGGTAAGGCAAGGGACAAGGTAATCAATGCATTCATGGACATTATCATATGTGTATTCCACTCTATGCCTATGGATATCCTTGTATGTTCCTTGTGTGGGATTAACCCATGTAGGTATTGAAAGCACAAAACTCCAAAGGATTGCTCCCAACTTTTGATGGACTACATCAACATTGAGCATCCACATCTTCAACATCTACATGAAGTCATCATAGACTAAACCCAAGGTTAGTTCATCCCTCTTAGGGGGGATATCACATCTAGGGGTAGCTTTGCTCTAAAAATTGATCTAAAGCAACTCTAATGGTGTGAACACATTAATGCTTTATGTAAAAGTGGTAACCCCACTTGTGCTTAAACGATGAGTATGACCTATGATCAAATGTTCTCATTTGGCTCCTAAGTCAATATACTCATATATAGATGACCTAGTCATCGCCATTGCTTGATAGATGCTAGAATTGGTTGTGCATGTTTGACACATATTTCATTTGCTATGTTATTGTGTGAGCATGTTGATTTGCATGTTTTCATCATTCGAGGACATCCATTTGTTGTTTTGATTGTCTTGGTTTTTCTGGCCAAGTGGATGTGCAAGAATGCCTAAGAACCTTCTCTAGCTATCTATGCTTTCTTGTCTCAAATTCTATTCTTGCTGCATCACAAAAATTGAACAAGTCATTTTCGGACCCTCCGGGTGAGGAGCACTCGGAGCCACCGATCTGAAAGGGCTGAACCTCCAAAACCTTCTAATTGATTTCGTTCAGGCCAACCTACTCAAACTCGGTCGAACCGAAAGCTTTTAGATTGATCTAGGTTTTCATCTCGGTGCTACCGATTAGACCAACTCGGTTGGACCGAGTTGCTGTAACTGCAAGCAGTTGCACGTCTCGGTGCTACCGATTTGTTCCACTCGGTGCCACCGACAGCGAATGGGTATATATTTCTAGCGAACCGTGCGGTTGAAAATTTCTTCAAACGTCACGCGCCCGCGCCCCATTGCTGCCGCCCCTTTGGTCTCCGGATCGTCGCCGTCGTCGCCTGTGCGCCCTCGCCGCAGGACTCCGTCGCCGTCAACGGTAATCTCCACCGCCGTTGCCGCCGTAGAGAAACTCCACCGAGTTAGGGTGAGTTTCGATCCCTTTCGTGCTTCCCTTTTCCGATTCAATGCACGATTGGATTGCCTGAAATCTTGCCACGAATGCAATACTCTTTCCACCAGATTGGTTCGTTTGAACGAGATTCGACCAAAAAAATTAGGGTTAGGTTTCCGCCGAACGCATCTCGGACCGACCGAATAGGAATTTTTGGTCCCACCGATTTGGCCCTGGCCATAGCACTAGTACATCTCGGTGCCACCGAGTTGTGCGAATCGGTAAGACCAAAAGTAACGTCTCAGTGAAACCCTAGCATCTCGGAGCCACCAAAACCCATCTCGGTCTGACCGAAATGGCGTGCCATGTCTCTGTAGTGTGCTTCGGTGTCACCGAGATTACCAACTCGGTCCATCCGAACTGCATTCTGTGAAAACCTAGAACTAAAGTTTGAACTCATTTTTATGAAAAACTATCTGCTTTTTGTGATGACTCATCTACTCTACCCATACCTATCTATTCACAGGGTCAGCTCAGCAAGATGTCAAGTGGCAGTGACAGTCAGAACAGGTCTGAATAGCAGGGAGAGATGAGTGAAGGATCAAGCCATAATGAAAGTTTCTATGAAGGAGAGAGAAGCTCTCCAGATCTTCCAAAAGCTGCAACCAGAACAAGGAAGAAGAAAACCTCAGACAGTGAGGATGAGGATTTTGTTGCCAGTGAGACAGCAACCAAGAAAAAAAGAGTAGTGCAAGCTAAAGAGTACAGCTCCAAGCCTACATCTGTCAAAGAGAGAACTGCTGTAAGGAAAGTGCCAAAACAGTCCATACAATTCACTCTTGAAGAGCCTAGTGAGGCAGCTGCAGGTGCTAAGAAGAAGAGGATAAGAAAAACTACTGCCCGTGTGATTGGCAGACCCTCCATGATGATTGATGAGGAAGAAGAGGAGGAGGATGAGCCAGCTGCTGCACCCCCTGCAAAAGCACAGAAGCTTATGTCTGATGCACCTCCCAAGTCTAAGCCTAAGGCACCAGCACCCAAGAGATCAACCAGGAACATATCTGCTGCAAAGAAGAACAAGGCCCCAGTGCCTGAATCAACTGTTGATGAAGAGCCTCTAGTGCTCAGAAAATTGAAGCCTAAGATGCCAGAACATGACAACGCACACCCAGTAGATGAGAACATGATGTTGCGAAAGGACAAAGGACTGCATCAATGGAGATTGTCAGATCCTTATGCTGTGAGGAGGAGAACAACATGTGATTATCGTTTTCACACCCGTGAACAACAAGATTTCTATGAGACAGTTTTGCTTGACAAGAAGCCCATAGTCAGTGACATGAGGTGGGTGGACTGGAAATATATTGATGCCAATGAAGATTATTTCCCCCATGTACATGAGAGCTTCAGAATTGCAGGAGTTGACGAGTTTGTCGGACAAAAGTTGACCAAGTGGAATGACGAAATGGTCATGCAATTCTACTCCACAGCACACTTCTATCCAGATGGTCGCATAGTGTGGATGACTGAAGGAATCAGATATCAATCAACCATTTCTGAGTGGGCAAATCTTCTTGGTGCACCCAAGGAAGAGGATGATGATTATGATGTTTATGCCAAGCTCAAGTTTGATCACAATTCCATGAAGAACATGTACACTGGTATTCCCCAGGAGGATCTTGAAACACACAAGCTTGGATCAGTGAAGCATTTGCTACCAGGACTGGCCACCTCGAGCACAATCTTGCGGTACACCTTGTTACCCAAGTCAGGCGATGATAAGATGATTCGTGGCCACTCCATCAACTTGCTGCACTTGTTTCATACTCCTCAGAAATTCAAGGTGATGAGCCTGATAGTTGAGACTATCAAGAGGACAGAAGCAGATCAGAAGAGATCGTGTGGTTATGCTCCACATATTCAGTTGTTGATCAATTCCAAGGCTGGAACCATCACGTATCTTCTTGATCGAGAGCATTTGCCTTTGCGTCCAGACTTTGAGGACAATGTTATAGTGATGGATCCTTCGCATCCCACTTCTGCCCAAGCTCAAGAGGAAATCCGCAAAGCACAAGAAGCTAAAGCAGCTCAGGAAGCAGCAGCTCCCAATGCTCCAATTGCGAATCTCAAGACACCAAAGGATCAAATGCAATATATGCTTGAAGCCACTCTGAGGATTGAGCGAAGTCTGGCCAACCTCACCCAGACCCAGGCTAGTTTTGAGCGGATCATTGAGACCGAATTTCATGATTTGGATGTCAAGGTGAGTGAGATTCAGACCACAGTGGAACAGCTGCAAGGAGATGTAGATGTTGTCAAGCAAGCCAGATCAGATGACAGTGAAGATGAAAGACCGACTACAGAGCAGTTTCAGCAAGTGCCTAGGGCTGCCAGGTCAGCTGCGATACCAGTTGTGGATCCACGGACCACAGTATCTGCACCAGCCGCCACAGCCACAGTGCCACAGCAGGTCTCCACTCCACCAGTCTAGCAGTCGTCAGCAGAAGCATTCGCGGACGCTCTTATCTCAACGCCGTCTACGCACACCGGAGCAGCCAGCAGAAGATCGCCTTTAGGAGCTTCGGAGGACCGTGCCTAGAGAGCCGACTAGTGCTATACGATTCGAACTTTTTGGTACTTGTTGCCAAAGGGGGAGAATCTGTATAGATCATAGGCTTCGAGAGAGAGAGTTTCTTGCTTTTGATTTGCTTCGAGAGTTTCTTTTGCTACTTGTTTGCTTGTTCGTTGATACTTTGTTATGTGTGTGCTTGCTACAGTATTCTGTCGTTTATACTTGTGAGATACGATGTTGATTGATCATATTATGCCTATTGTGATATTCCATGTTTATCTCTACCACTATCTTGTATGATCAATTACTTATGTTGGTGATGCGTGCTTACCTTTCCAATCATATCATTTTGCGCGCTCCACCAAGATGTATGTGACATGAAAGAGTGACCCATGAGCCTAATCGATTGTGCATTTGCATTCAAACGCAAATTTTTAATAATGCACAAATTTAGGGGGAGCTCTTGCTTATCACATACTTCTCAAAGCGACGATGTATTTCATTCACTTAACCATTTGTCGAAGCTTTGATCTATATGTTGTCATCAATTACCAAAAAGGGGGAGATTGAAAGCACATTTGCTCCCTTGGTGGTTTTGGTAATTCATAACAACATATATCTCATTGAACTAATGTCCATTCAAGATTAAGATTTCAGGATGTTCAATGATTGGCATGGCATGGACTAGAGACGTGGACCCCTCAAAATGCTAAGGACAAGGATTGGCAAAAGATCAAGACTCTACATTTTTGGTTTAGTGATCCAAGATCACATTGAGTCCATAGGAAAGCCAATACTATTAAAAGGGGATGAGGTGTTGCTTAATGGTCTTTTTGCTCGAGTGCTTAGTGACAGTATTCCTAAACCCTCAACCAGTCTCTCTACCCAAATATGTCCTAAACCTAAAGTCCAACTCGGCCCCACCGAAATTTCCAATCCGGCCCCACCGAGTTCATCCAAGACTTAGCCACTGCCAAACCCTAACAAATCGGATCCACCGAAATGGATCTCGGTCCCACCGAGATGGCCTTGCCAACTCTCTGTAATCGTTTGCATTTACTTCGGTCTCATCGAGTTTGCAAATCGGTCTCACCGAGATGACTTGCCAACTCTCTGTTGCCTTATTGCTTCACTTCGGTCCTACCGAGTTGATGGAATCGGTGCCACCGAGATGAGGATTGCCCTAAGCCATTGCACTTCGGTCCACCCGAGTTGTCCATATTGGTCCCACCGAGATTCCTAACGTTCATATCTTTTACACAGTTCGGTGCTACCGAGATGATCGTTTCGGTGCTACCGAGTTGGGTCAAAAGTGTATAACGGTTGGATTTTGTGTGGAGGCTATATATACCCCTCCACCCCATCCTTCTCAGTAAGGAGAGCCATCAGAACGTGCCTACACTTCCACCATACATTTTCTGAGAGAGAACCACCTACTCATGTGTTGAGATCAAGATATTCCATTCCCAGCATTTGAACCTTGATCTCTAGCCTTTCCCAAGTTGCTTTCCACTCAAATCTCTCTTCCACCATAGCCAAATCTGTGAGGAGTTGATTGAGTGCTGGGAAGACTATCATTTGAAGCACAAGAGCAAGGAGTTCATCAACAACACACCGTCTATTACCTTTTGGAGAGTGGTGTCTCCTAGATTGGTTAGGTGTCGCTTGGGAGCCTCCAACCAGATGTGGAGTTGAACCAAGAAGTTTGTAAGGGCAAGGAGATCGCCTACTTCATGAAGATCTACCCCGAGTGAGGCTAGACCTTCGTGGACGTAAGCCATGGTGGAATAGGCAAGGTTGCTTCTTCGTGGACCCTTCGTGGGTGGAGCCCTCCGTGGACTCGCGCAGCCGTTACCCTTCGTGGGTTGAAGCCTCCATCAACGTGGACGTACGATAGCACCACCTATCGAAACCACGCCAAAAACCACCGTGTCTTCATTGCGTTTGAAATCTCCAATCCCTCCTTTACATACATATGCAATTGCTTACATTCCGCTGCTATACTCTTAGAATTGCATGTGTTGGGTGATGCTTGACATGTACTATTGCTAAAGTCTGCCTACAACTAAAATCTGGGAAAAGGTTAAGTTTTATTTGGTCAAGTAGTCTAATCACCCCCCCCCTCTAGACATACTTTCGATCCTACAGATGGGCCCAAGACCCCTTCGCACTTAGGATTTAGACCGGCGTGCTGACCTCTCTGCTGAGCCTAGGTAGGACTGCGTCGTGTCGCTTACCCGATGCCGGATATTACCCAGCAAGTGTGTCCGGCCAGATGTAATTGAGCGTGTTGGGTAACAGTAGTGCACCCCTGCAGGGAAGTTATCTATTCGAATAGCCGTGTCCACGGTAACAGGATGCTCGGAGTTGTATCCTGATCTACTACAACTATGAATGGATACCATTACAAAGTTAAACTATTACTACTGCTCTCGGGATCACTTTCTCATAGGGTAGTCGAGGAAGGATCCCAGGGCATTACTAAAATATGATTGATTATATATTATCTTGTTCTACTCTCTTCTGAGGCTGCAAGATTGCTTCCAGATGCTAGTCTTCGTTAGGCTAGGCCTCTCCCCCTCTGTTCCGGCATTTCTGCAGTTTAGTCCAAAGATATAGCCCCATTCCTTTGATACCGATGCATACTTAGTATAGTTCTGATGTAAGTCTTGTGAGTACTTTGGATGAGTACTCACGGTTGCTTTGCTTCCCCTTTTTCCCGTAACCAGTTGTTGCGATCAGACGATGGAGCCCAGGAGCAGGAGATCCCCGGAGGAGCCTACTACGACGTGGAGATCCCCGACGACCAGGAGTAGTTCGGAGGCCCTAGGCAGGAGGCCTTCGCCTTTTCTATTAGTGTTGCTGTTTGTGCTAGCCTTCTTAAGGAAAACTTGACTAACTATGTCTGTACCCAGATATTATTTGTTTGAATGACTTATGTATTCGGGTCCTCGCGACCACTGGTTTGTAATATGAAGGTTTATGTTTAATTTCAGTTTAGAGTTGTGTTGTGATATCTTCCCGTGAGTCTCTGATCTCGAGCATGCACGTTTGCGTGTATGATTAGTGCACGGTCGAGCAGGGGCGTCACAACAGTCCCTCGGACGGTATCGCGGACAGCCCTTCGGGAGGACCCTTAAAACCCGGACGGTCACTCGGACAGCCCTTCGGGAGGCACTCTCGAACAGCCCATCGGGCAATAAGATCGAACCTACGACCTCTCAACGGGGTTGCACACATACGGTGTCATCTATCCGGCAGGGCTTCGCCGTCCAGAACTAGTTCCCACCGGAACCCAGACAGCCTTTCGACTCTACGAAACTATTTCGCGGGGAGGGAGAGAGAAGCCAGATCATGCATGGCACTTGTATGTGAGAAAGGAGTGAGTGTGGAAAGCTCCTCTCCACCTCTATTTATAGGAAAACCAAGGGGTAGAGTTGGCATATTAAAATACCAAAGCACCCACACTTTATGTCACACATAAAGGGCATAAAAGGATGGCATGTGGAGCTCCACGGAGGAGCTCCACCCTTGGTCGGCCACCCTCATGCCCCCCCCCCCAAAGGGGGTTCCTTAGTCCCTAAGTCTTTCTAGAAGCCTTTTCGGAAAATTCCCAAAAGGTGGCTTTCCAAAAAATTAACAATACAGTGATTTTCACTATTCACGGAAACAATTTTCCGCAACCGTTAAATCCGAAAATATTTCTGTGGGTCTTAGAACAATTCCAGTACCCACTAAAATGATTTTGGACGTGTTCCGAAACAATTCCGGATTAGTGATTTTCATCTGCGAAAAGCAAACAAAGCGGTTCCGGTAGCTCCGGAACATTTCCGGGTTTTTTCTCTGAAAAATCCCAGAAGTTCCTAGAACAATTCTGGCACCCTCCAAGAATTTCTAGACATGTGCCGAAACCAATTTGACTTAATGGTATACCCTGAAACAACTTTTCAGTTTTACCGAAACCCTTCCGGTGTCCTCTCTCTCCGGAACTTTTCCGCTGTCTCCGAAACTTTTCCGGTGACTTTCTCTCAGACTCCCTGTCTAGTATTCAGCAGATAGATGACCCTTAAGCATGTGACCCTATAGGTTCGGTGAAGTATAGATATGACCCGGAACACTTTCCGATCAATGATCAACATCGGAGCCGTGGACACCCATATTGACCCCTATACCCACACGAATGAATATTCGAGTGAACCTCCAGTTGCCGTGTGCTATTCCTGTTGCTTCACGATATGTTACAAACACCCGAGGTGAGATTTATCTGCATCCCCGTGGATCAACAACTTGTCCACTATGCCAGATACCACGTTACCGGTTTTGTTCTCTTTCCTCGTTTCCGCGTTCCGGCATCCCTGTGATCAAATCACATTGTGTCTGGCCAGACGATGATGGATACCGTATCACCGAGAGGGCCCAGAGATATCTCTCCATCATCAGAGGAGCAAACCCCAAAGTTCATAAAGCAAGCATGAATAAACTCGATACTCTCATGGTCTAAGGAATTATGCAAACGTTAACTTCCTCTGTGTTATTAACCATTAACTTGTGACGAATGTATCTCATAGCATAAGATCAATTCGGGTCGATTCAACACAAGTGTTCTCCTAACATTGTGCCCTCAAAGTTGCCGGCATAGTCATGCCCATGATCAGGAAAACAGAACCATCATGCAACACTTGAGCTAGTCTTAGAGGCCAGACTAGGAATACATTTTCCCGTTTATTATTCCACACGTGCATATGAGTCTTCCTTCGAGCCTCGTGGTTATTGTTGACTCGAGAACCATAGCGGTTATAGCACGGAATATAAACATAGTTACAAACATGGAGATAAATAATAACATTTATTATTGCCTCTAGGGCATATCTCCTACAGACTCCCACTTGCACTAGAGTCAATAATCTAGTCAATGCTGATGCACTTTACACCTATGGCATACCGGTGTAAAACATGCTTCGCTTGTGGTGTAGTCTGATGTCCAACGGATCTGACAACTTCAGTTCCGTGTGTATCTCTGCATATCCTCGCGTTTTCACGCTTTCACAAAATTCATATTTTGTGTGGACTTGGCTTCGTATATATGTGAATCATTGGTCAAACCTTGATTCCTCAGACTGAGCTATGGAGCAACTATCTTCAATAGTGTTCCATTGACCAAAGCCATCTTGGAACCATACTAAGTTCATGAACGAACTGTACGATTCAACATATTCTATGTCGCTTTGAAAGCTACAACATACTTAGCCTTTGTTATAGAATTCAACACAGTAACCTGTTTGGAACGATTTCTAAACACCGTGCCACCATATCGTGTATTACACAAAACCCTTTACTTAAATCGAAAATCGCATGGAGCATTGATGAAGACTGTATCGATGTAACAACTTTACAATGAGCACTTCATAAACTCTTCTTGCGAGAAAACATGTCATCAATGCTACTTTAGTACTTAATGACAATTTTCACTGTTGTCTCATGATCAGTACTTTGATCACTTTGGTATATTTACTCGCAACTCCTTGGGAGTACTGGACATATCTAGTTGTTTTACATACCATGGAATACATGATTAATCCAAACATGAAAGTGTGTGGAATCTCCATCATGTATTTTGCTCATCAGTGTTTTGGGACACCGAGTCTTGCAAAACTCTTTCCATGTGAGTTCGGCAAGAATCACTCCTTGGCGTTCTTATGCTAAACTATTTTAGCATCTAGTCAATATGTGTTTTTGGCTTAGCCTATTAGGCAATTCTATCTCGTAGATAAATATGCCTAATATCAAGGCTATTTAGCCCAAGCACTTCATCGAAAAACCCTTTCCAATGAAGTCCTAATTCGTGTCAAGATAAAATATTGAATCATTTATATGGAAACTATCTCGGATTATATTGGCATTTAGCTAATTCCGGAGTCAGGGCCCATCAATGCTTCCTTGTGTATCATAGGTATACTATTGTCTAACAACAATATCTCGCTTGCGCACCTGAGAGGTTTGCATGAGTTTTGCCTATGTGGTTCAGTTGCAAGTTTGACCGAAGTCCATACATCTCATGTAGAGGCTTCCGTATCAGTCACAGTAGGAAACTCTGGAATTACTTCCAAGGTTTCTTTCCTTTGATCTGATGACGAAGATAATGTTATCACGTCGAGTCGCACTGTCCTCCCACTCACCTTTTTGCAAGAACCATTTTCTTCAAAAGCATACCGTTCTTTGTGGCAAAACCTTTTGCCTCGGTACAGTGGTGGGGGAAAACCCAATAACTTGGGATAACCTACAAAGTAGCACTTGTCTGATTTGGAATAGGTTTGTAAATATTTTACACAAGCCCCATATTCCAAATGTTAAGAAAAGACATAACATGGTTGGGTGTACCATACCATGGAGTCATTTCAACAGATTTGATGGTGCTCTTTTCAGTGTGAAAGCCGCAGTCTCTAAAGCATTACTTTTAAAAGGGATAATGGCAAATTGATTTATGTCATCTTTGATCTTACCATGTCATAGATGGTTTGATTATATCTTCACGGATATTCCACTCACAGTGGTGCTCCGTGAGGTGTAAGTTATGAAACACTTTTCAGAACTCATCAGACATTCGCTAAACTTGTAACTCAAATATTCCTTTCGGCAATCTAGTTTGCAGAAACATAATTTTCTTGTTACAATAATTTCTACTTCATTTTTGAAAACCTTATGAATGATTTCAAAAGATCCTGACTTACGTATCCTCAAGTAAATATCCATATATCTATTTGAGTCATTTCTGAAGATAGATAAATCCTCTTCTAGCAACAACATTTATTGGACTACATACATCAAAATGTATGATCACCAATAAGTTCATTGCTCGTTCCTTATGGCTTGTGAACGGTATTTCAGTCACTTCACTTTTTGGAGGAAAGTTGCAAGTGCCAGATGATTCATAATCAAACGACTTCAAAATCCATCATTATGGAATTTCTCCATGCGGGTTTCTCCAATGTGACCAAATGCAGTGCCACACATGTGTGGTATTCTCTTAGTCTTGCGACATTTAGCGTCAGTGTTATGGATGTATCACATTACCATCAATATTCATAACATATATCCCATTCATGATGGAAGTATGGCCCTTATGTTATTCATAACACTGAACAACAATTGTTCTTTTATGAACAACCCTTTTGCAACAAACATTATGCAATGGGCTAGAGTGTGTAAAACTCTAAAATGAATTATGAAAGTAAATACAGAGGTAATGTATTATTATCAATATTCATAACATACATCTCATTCATAATGAAAGTATGGCCCTTAAGTTATTCATAACATCGAACATCAAAAGTTCTCTTATGAACAACCTTCTTGCAAGATACCTTATGCAATGGGCTAGAGTGTGTAAAACTCTAAAATGAATTATGAAAATAAATACAGACGGTAATACACCGATGGAAGGTATAGTAACATTTAATATATTCCCAGCGCGTATCTGAACCTCACTCCGGCAAGTCTTTTAGGCCGTAGTAGTTTTTGCAACGAGTCGCAACAGAATGCAAGCGAGCGGGTATCTCTGTGATCAACTCACAATACCCAAGAATTAGTGATTAATATGTTTAATCATAATTCTCAAGAACTATTTCTTTTGACCAACCTTTCTATACATCAATAGCTTGTATGACATTCATACATGAGCTGGACATTCCAGTCTTCTCTCTTTTTGCCTTTATACTTTTAACAGTTTAACTTTCAGTATTTCTCCTACTCTCAGAAGAAGCACTCAACTTTCACAGGAGTACTAGTTGCTGAAGGCGATTTTAGAATCAAAAAAAGTAAAGTCAAAATTATTTAGCTTATTCTCTCAATTTCAATCGACCGCTGCTGGATTTAGTATATCTAATATGAATTGAAGAGTGGCGTTAGCCCCGGACTTCCTAGGTGTGTAAGTCACACTAACACCCTTTGGACATTTCCTTTCTCTTTAAGTTGTTGTTTTACTCACCTTCATCATATGATAGGCGTTCTTCTGGATCCCTCTTTGTATTAGTCAAATGCACAGTAAACATTTTTACTAATAGTTTGCAAAACAAACATTGCTTTGGATATCACATATCTTTTAGCCTTTGTTTGTGTCTGAAAATGATTTTCACTTCCATGAATATCACATAGCTATCCCAAATTTTGAAGTTCGGGTCTCATGGAAGCAAACATATTGCACTTGACCGTAACGGAATTCTAGCTTTTGGATCGAAGGACGAGGTCACATTATCCATAGCATTAGCGGGAGAATACCAAAAGCATGCGATAGGACAAAGTCCTTCTCGGCACTTTTGAGGACAATCCTCACATTACATTACCGACCGTAAAGTTTTAACCAGATATTTAACAGCTTATTCATTTTTAACAGGGAAGGTGGAAACGCGAGCCATTATTCTACAACTATAATGCAAATTTCACTTTAGACAAAGTTCATAATTAATTGCACTGAGAATTAAGAAAGTTAATTCTACAGTGCGCTCCCACTCAAACCAATATCTCTCATAATTGATTGTGAGTGATACAAGAGCCGCATTTCAATTCAACGCCATTGATGGAAACATCACTGATGACGGGAATTTCAATCTGTAGGCCAACTTGCCGATCACATCTCTATGTGACTCTTGTTCATCTCTCGATGGGCGTGTTCCGAGCTCAGGACTCTCAAGCCAGAACGTCAAGACAACCAAGTGATCTCGCTGCGAGGTCTCAACTCACCCGCTTCACACTTCTCTAATCGTTCGTACTCATGGAAACATGATGCACCCCGAAAAGATAGGTGCCGTGACGGTGCTACACTTGGGAGAACACTAACTACTTGATATTTTTGTGAGAGATCACCCAAATAAAAAGCGACTACCACGCAATCAAAAAGGGTGCATCATAAGGGATAAACATCTCAGGCAATTCATAATAGCATGATATGGTATAGCCCTTTCTGACGGAGAAGTTTTTAATTTCTTCGTCTTCGGCATCCGCGTCGGTGTTCACCTTCACGAAGATTGCCACCACCTTGTCGATGCACCAGATAATATTGCTATCTCTATAGCTAATAAAATAAGTGCATTACAAAAGGTTGACACGCAGGTCATTAAAGTGACAATCATATGGCTCCAGCCATCATGCCGAATCATGACACGCAGGTCATGTTAATTTACATTGTATAGTCATCTCATACATAATCAAATTAATGTGAGAACTGCTATACCACATCACATGCACATCCTACAAAACCAACTTAGACGCCTCTAATCGGTTTATACAAAATTTCATTTTACGTGGCTTCTAAGGTTTCGAAGCAAACCGAAGCTACCAACGTCCAATATCAAGTATGATTATTCAAGTCGCTAGATTAACTTTGCGGGGTGTATGAAACACGAGATAATAAAATCTCGAGACCCATACTGAACTTCGTCATACGCATGACCCCCGTGCAGATCATATCTGTATTGCCCTTTCGTCTGCGAAATTTCATCTTTCTTTTTAACTATGGTGGAATTCAATGAACTGTTAGCACTTCATTGATCAATCAGGATCGCGGATTGCCAGAACTTTGAAAATCCACCATGCCGTTATCAAGATCAGAAATATGCAAATTCCAGGGAAGCAACAAGACATCGGGTAACAGATTTCATCTGCTACCCGCACAAATAATTATCAGCAGTAGAACTCATCTACTACAAATTATATTGTGCAACACCCATACATCTCTATGTATTCTAGATCGTAACCTGCATCTACGCATAGCACGGCTCATGATGCCACTGTAGGGGAATGCAGCAGAAAACAAAAAAATTCCGATCTACGCACCAGCCCAGGACCACTATGGAGACTGCATACAAGGTTTGATCTTTTCATTACCGACTCGTAGCGCAGCGGAAGTAGAGTCGATGACGATCGTTGGTGCAGATCCCCGCAGCTAGGATTTACAACCTCCCAACCGCGAGGATGTACTCCCGCGACTGCCCCTCGGACAGCCCTCCGGGAGGCAGTCGGACAGTCCCTCGGACGGTGTCGCGGACAGCCCTTCGGGAGGCTCTCTCGAACACCCCCTCGGGCAATAAGATTGAACCTACGACCTCTCTATGGGGTTGCACACATACGATGTGATCTATCCGGCAGGGCTTTGCCGTCCAGAACTAGTTCCCACCGGAACCCAGACAGCCTTTCGGCTCTACGAAACTATTTCGCGGGGAGGGAGAGAGAAGCCAGATCATGCATGGCACTTGTATGTGAGAAAGGAGTGAGTGTGGAGAGCTCCTCTCCACCTCTATTTATAGGAAAACCAAGGGGTAGAGTTGGCATATTAAAATACCAAAGCACCCACACTTTATGTCACACATAAAGGGCATCAAGGGCATAAAAGGATGGCATGTGGAGCTCCACCCTTGGCCGGCCACCCTCATGGGGGCCCCCCAAAGGGGGTTCCTTAGTCCCTAAGTCTTTCTAGAAGCCTTTTGGGAAAAGTCCCAAAAGGTGGCTTTCCAAAAAATTAACCATAAAGTGATTTTCACTATTCACGGAAACAATTTTCCGCGACCGTTAAATCCGAAAATATTTCTGTGGGTTTTAGAACAATTCCAATACCCACTAAAATGATTTTGGACGCGTTTCAAAACAATTCCGGACTAGTGATTTTCATCTGCGAAAAGCAAACAAAGCGGTTCCGGTAGCTCCGGAACATTTCCGGGTTTTTTCTCTGAAAAATCCCAGAAGTTCCCAGAACAATTCTGGTACCCTCCAAGAATTTCCATACATGTGCCGAAACCAATTTGACTTAATGGTATACCCTGAAACAACTTTTCAGTTTTACCGAAACCCTTCCGGTTACCTCTCTCTCCGGACCTTTTCCGCTGTCTCCGAAACTTTTCCGGTGACTTTCTCTCAGACTCCCTGTCTAGTATTCAGTAGATAGATGACCCTTAAGCGTGTGACCCTATAGGTTCGGTGAAGTATAGACATGACCCGGAACACTTTCCGATCAATGATCAACATCGGAGCCGTGGACACCCATATTGACCCATATACCCACATGAATGAATATTCGAGTGAACCTCCAGTTGCCGTGTGCTATTCCTGTTGCTTCGCGATATGTTGCAAACACCCGAGGTGAGATTTATCTGCATCCCCGTGGATCAACAACTTGTCCACTATGCCAGTTACCTCGTTACTGGTTTTGTTCTCTTTTCTCGTTTCGGCGTTCCGGCATCCCTGTGATCAAATCACATTGTGTCTGGCCAGACGATGATGGATACCGTAACACCGAGAGGGACCAGAGATATCTCTCCATTGTCGGAGGAGCAAATCCCAATCTTGAGCTATCAAGTTACTTGACATACTTTTCCATGAACCCGTAAGCCGCCGTAATAGCCACCCATTTACGGATGACGTTTAACAAACCCCAAAGTTCATGAAGCAAGCATGAAGAAACTCGATACTCTCATGGTCTAAGGAATTATGCAAATGTTAACTTCCTCTGTTTTATTAACCATTAACTTGTGACGAATGTATCTCATAGCATAACATCAATTCGGGTCGATTCAACACAAGTGTTCTCCTAACATTGTGCCTTCAAAGTTGCCGGCATAGTCATGCCCATGATCAGGAAAACAGAACCATCATGCAACACTTGAGCTAGTCTTAGAGGCCAGACTAGGAATACATTTTCCCGTTTATTATTCCACACGTGCATATGAGTCTTCCTTCGAGCCTCGTGGTTATTGTAGACTCGAGAACCATAGCAGTTATAGCACGGAATATAAACATAATTACAAACATGGAGATAAATAATAACATTTATTATTGCCTCTAGGGCATATCTCCTACATGTATTCCATTGCATCCATACTGGATCTCAGTCCCTTAATGCCAAGTTTGATAGCCATGTCATTGTTCTGCTTTATTCTTCTCATGCGCACAAGCTCATAATCATTATGATGATGTTCAGTATCTGAGATTCATGAAAACATAAATAGTAGTCAAATTATCTTTAGAATGCACTGTGGATTCTACTCCAATAGTGTCTCCCTACAAACCCATGTGTATACAAAGTTCATCCCCCAACCGTGCTGACCAGACCACACACAGAAATACAAACCTCTTATGTGTTTATAAGGGGCGGACACACATTTCAAAACTGAAGTAGGAACATTAGCATCATATCAAATTCGTATTTGAACAAATAAACTTCGGAATTATGAGTGGCATAATGTTTAGCTTCAAGGGTGGAGTGCTGGTAGTGCGACACAAAGCACGTAGGCAGATTGTATTCCATGTAAAAGATCGTAGTCTATGTAAAAGGTGGATATAACACTTTTATTTCTATACTATGCAGTGTTCGTTGCCCACACATGATGGAAGAGATTACACAGAGAAATACTATTCACTCATGTCTGCGGTTCCAGGATTTTGAAACAGGGTGGTCCACCCTAAAAAAATACTGACAACAAATATGACAAGGCAAGCATAGAGCTAGTGAATCAATCATTACTTGTGAGCTTACTAGGACAAGTATGCAGAATCGTAACTGCTGTAAGAGACCGTCCAAAATCTGAATCAAGAAGTTAGGCTAGCACTTGTTGTTTGCAATTAATTGAAGTGAATAATTGGATATCATATCGAATGAGTAACAAAGACTAGTAAAATTGTCAACAAACCTGGCATGCGGTAGTAATCTGGGTCAATGTCACTATGACCAATAATGCAACATGACTAGAGTTTGTTCCTAGGTGAGGAATTTTGCTACCCTGTCAACTCTACAGGTACTAAAGATTACTGAAACATCCGAACCATTAAATGTAGGTAGCACTCAGTACACAACGAACCCTAATGACAGTCCTGCACTCCTGCCTAATGAGTAATGAATCAATTAGAAAATGGGTAATGGGAAGTGGCTGCTGAGTGTTGAGGACGGCGTATCTCAGGATAAATCGGGTTGGCTGAGTGGGTGCTGCATGCCTGAGCCCTGAGCGGACTAGGAAGCTGGGCATGCCGGCGCGACCGGGCAGCGATGATGCTGTTGGGCGAGCGGCTCCTGACCTCCTGTTAGTCCGGCGTCTCCTCCTAAAGTCATGACGTCCGGCCACGGCAAGTCGCCAGAGAGGCAGGCGGCTGGTGGCGAGTAGAGATCGGGAGCGGAGCAGAACAGAGGGGAATCGGGGTCTGGAGGCATTGGCTTTTTTTAGCAAAGGCATTGGCTGGCTGACCATGTTCTAATCTCTTATGGTATACAAGCCGACCCAAAATCCCAGGGTGGACCGCGGCCCACGCTGGCCACCCTATAGATCCACCCCAGCGGCGCACATGCATTTCGAAACTAAGTTAGGAACACTTAGCTGACCAATTAAACGACTTTGTTTTACTAATATCAGCATCATATCATATTCGTATTTGAACAACTAAGCTTGTTTAGCTTGATGGGTGGAGCAGTGCTATTATGACACGAAGCACGTAGGCTGATCGTAGAGTGATCATAAAAGGGGGGAAACCCTAAGCATGATCAATTAAACCCTATTATGACTGTGCCATGGCAGATCTGAAGCTGCAAACCGCACAAAGGCTCCTTAGCAACCAATGTTTGCGTTGAACTAACAACTAAGATTCTAAGAGCTAAAAAGAAAGTACAGTAAACAAGTGATGAGCTATTTTCTGGTTGAGATCAAAAAGTTGAGCAGATATGACAGAGTACCACCTCTCTTGCGGCGCCGTGTAGGCATCGGGGGTGCGATGGCTGTCAACGGCGTGGAAGCAGATCTGCGATGGTAGACGAAGGCATCGGGGGATAAGTCCCGTTGCGGTGGACGAGAAGGTCGTGGGAGCGGTTCCGACAAGGTGGACGACGGCGCGGATGAAGCAAGAGGACGCGATGCAAGGCTCCTGGTCCGACGCCGTGGATGAGGAACATAGATCTCTTGTAGTGGACGACGCGGTCTGGGTAGGCGCTCCGGCATGGTGGAGGAGGGCGGACGGAGGAGGCTGGTGTGGAGATGGTGTTCTGGCGCCGACGGTGTATGAATGGGAAAATGGAGGGAGAGGGGTAGGGGGAACCATGTCTTTGGGATGCACTTGTCTGAAATGTGGGAAAGTTACGAACTTAGCCCCCATTTAAAATTTCGGACGTCTCGTCGGTTGGGGATAGGACGGTAATCTCGCATCTCCCCAATATTTGCCGAGAGCGATTTCGGGTGAGGAGAGGGTGTTTTGGAAGCCCACGGTTGGCACCCACGGTGTATGAACGGGGCTGACAGGTAGGGCGGTTGTGTCACGTATGAGTGAAGTTACAAACCTGACCCTACTTAAAATATTTGCCTAGATTGATTTTGGCCGAGGAGAGTTTGTTTTGCCGCCCACCGTGTATGAATGGGGAAATGGAGGGGGAGAGAGAGTTCTTTGGGACGAGCTTGAATCAAATGTGTTTTGCCGCCCACGTTTGGCGCCCACCGTGTCTGAATGGGGTGAGAGGCGGTCGTGTCACGTCTGAGTGAAGTTACAAACCTACCCCTATTTAGAGCAGTGGAAATCCGGCCGATAGGTTGTGCATGTCAGGGGTAGACAGTAATTTCCATCTCCCAAACACTGGTTTTAGGCAGCCAACGTGGGAGTGGGTGTTTTGCCGCTTCTTTCGAATTTTGGGAGAATAAGAATTCACGTTTACCCTGGTAACTAAACTCGAATCCATTTTGTATTCTTATACGAATCTTTATAAATCATTCTATGTTTTTTTATATATCTTCAAAAGCACAACAAAGATGTATTCCACCTTTATATATAAAAATGATTTACAAATGCCATGATACTCGAATTCAAAAGGTTGAATCCAGTTTAAGGTGAATACGAATATTTGAAACCACTTTATGTTCAACTCAAGTGTAACATGTATGACACAAGTAGCATATAGTGTACTCCCATTTAGATATGAATTTCAGAAGCCATCAAAATTCAAAATACTGAGCCAACCAACCAATAATATAGAAAACTAACAGACATATGACCACATATAAGTATATGGATCAATAATATGAACTAACATACATAAGCCAGGCCACTGTACTGTTTTTGGCTAGAAGAGCATCTTTCTTTGTACCAAAGCTAGTACAGCATCTTGGCCCTTTCAGATGCGTGTCACTTATGGCCCATCTATACTACTATTTTTGCTGAATGCACAATTAGGCCGATTGGCATATCTTGTAGGTCTGGCATAGCAAACAAAATGAAATGTCTTTGCCTCAAAAAAAAATGAAATGTCTCATGTACTTATCAATTATTACAGACTGGTGCTAAAAAAATACAGACCAAAAAACAATTATTACATGATCTCTAAAACAAATGGTTCCAATCTATTACATGAACAAACAACACAAAGGTCATTCAACGATGGAAAAAACATTTCACCTATGATTTACCAAGGGGGGGGGGGTTAATTTCCTTTTTTCCTCCAGGACCTTAACAATGCGGTCAGTCTCAGCTTGCTTTGTTGTGAAATCCACCAAATATTGAATGGTTTTCGTGAGTACTGCTTCTGATTGTGCTGTTTGCTTCCTCAACATGTCAACTTCATCTCTAAGTGCAGAAGCAGACTCTCTTTCTACCAATAGTTTAGCCTCTAGAGCATCAGTAGTTGGCAATTCATGTTGCACGATTGGGCTGGTGCCACTGCTCTGGGATGATCCAACGTCTATGGGGACCTCGCTCTTTGATCTTGGGCTAACCTATTTTGCCATTACAGTTCCGATTGGATTCAGAAAAGTTGAAGTTAGCAAAACATCTCAACTGGGAGTTAGAACAGTAACCGAGTTAAACAAACAAGGAATTAAAGAGTTTCGATTGGATGCTGAAAAGTATAAGTTATTAACATCATTAGAGCAACCGGTTGCAGCAGCAAAGCAGTTAAACAAACAAGTTTTACAAAAGGGGCCTATTGTGCCATTGGAGTTTCTCTTGGATCTTGAAAAGTTGAGTAGTTAGTAACTTGATTAGAGCAACAAGTTACAGCAGCAAACCTGTTACACAAATAAGTTTTCGAAAATGTACCTGCTATGCAATTGGAGTTCCAATTGGATCCTGAGAAGTTGAAGTTGGTAACATGATTAGAGCATCAAGTTACAGCAGCAAACCAGTTAGACAAGGAAGTTTTTCAAAACATACCTGTTGTGCCATCGGAGTTTCAATTGGATCCTGAAAACTTGATAGTTAGCAAGCATAAATAAAGTGTTGCAAGAGCCATAAAAAACTAACATCAAACTAGTAAAACTAACCAGTTTTGGTAACGTGTTTAATTACACATGAACTAGTAAAACTAACAAGTTTTTGGCAACGTATTAAAGTAACACGCCAGTAGAGTTTACCAGCAACACATACATCTCTAAATTTCATTCATGTAAGCAAAATGATTCTGACACATATATATAAGTTAAAAAGATGGTGTCCGTCATATAAACCTGACAGTTGTCTCTCCATGAACATGCAAACATTACTAGTGCTAGAAGTCATAACAGCAAATCAGATAAACAAACAGGGTATTAGAAGGTAAATTACACATGAATTTTGTTGCACCCTAGAAGTAGATATGACCAGCTATCTACGTGCTTAACTAGCTATTGAAGTTCAGGCAAATAGGTAATTCTATAAACAGTAAGTAACAAACACATAGATAGGTGCAGTCTATAATAGGATTAACAGGCTATGGCATTATGTAATCAGTAGCAAACTAAATTAAGGCAAGCAAGATAATTGAACAATTTTGTAATCAGTGACTAACTAAAATTCCGAGAAGCAGATAACTGAACTTACACTAGCTCTTTGTAGAGGGACACTTCAACTTCTTTTTCGCTTACGAGGTTCTACGAAGGAGTCCTTGACATCGCTTGCTTGGATACGCAGTCCCAATACTCCTTTCTTCCCACACTGCATTTTGGTAAGTCGAATGGTTAATCTGATAAGATGGTGTGACCTTGTTATATTATATGAGGACAGGTTGTCAGACTAGTTGTAGCAATACACACCACACTGGCTTTTACTGTATAATTCATGCGATTATATTTGGCATATGGAGATCTAAGCAATCTACAATAGGATGGAAAGACTGACATCCTTCTCATTATTGGCCAACTCAGTTCATAGAAACAAGCAATTCAACCATTATGTGGGTAAATCAAAAGCGCCACTGGAATACATTTCACTACCCCAATCATACACGCTGGCCAGTACGAATTAAATGAAATGCAGGGACTTACGCTAGCTCGTTGTACAGGCTCACTGCAGCTCTGCTTGCACTTGGGATGTTCCATGAAGAAGTCCATGTTACCACTTGCTTGGATGTGCAGGCCATGTACTCCTTCCTCCCCCCCTCTGTATTTTTGGCACGGCAAATGGTTGATCTAATGAGAGGAATCGACCTTGCTGTTGTACAGGAGGACATGTACTTACAAGGTTATACGAGCGTGCAGGATGTGTACCAGATCCCGTAGCGCCGTCATGCTTCCCTAAAAAATGGTTTTGCTTGTTTCAGATGATAGCTCCAGAAGAAATAAGAGTTGAAGTCAGAGTTGCATAGGCGTATAAGCTAAGAGAGCAGTAAAAGGATATCCAAGCATCGTCGGAATAGTGCACAGCGCAGTGATATGTGGATACCTAGTTCGGGCCGGCGTTTGGGCATACTCGCCTAGAGTGCGGGTCACTTCAGAGCCGTTGAGGGTGATGCGCTTGCGTTGGCTGGCCGCCTACGGAAGCAGATCTTGAGCGGCGGCGGAGTGCTACGATGCGGTGGACGAGGCCATTTGTGAAGCACCAGCGGGGGGGGGGTGGAGGTGCGACGATGTGCTCGGTGAAGTAGCCACGGTAAGGTGGAAGACGGCGTCGGTGAAGCAGACCTAATGCGGTGTAAGTCGGTGTCTGTGAAGCATGTCGGCTGCGGCGGCCGACGTTGTCGGTGGACCACCCGGTGCGGTGGACGAGGGCGTAGATGAGGTAGCTCTGGTGCGGTGGTGCTGCAAGACCG
This sequence comes from Elymus sibiricus, assembly GCA_039707655.1. Lineage (NCBI taxonomy): Eukaryota > Viridiplantae > Streptophyta > Magnoliopsida > Poales > Poaceae > Elymus > Elymus sibiricus. Next base: position 258,393,753 of record CM077668.1, on the reverse strand, counting down.
TCGTCTTCGTCGTCGTCCGGTACAGAGGTGGGGAAAGAGACGAGACGAGGGGCGATTCCAATTTTGCTTGGGTGGCAGCGAATTAGGAATTTGAGCGCTCTGGGCACGGAAGGGGCGGGGGAGAAGGGGGATTTTGCAGGACTGGAATTTGGGCTGCCTGATATTTCAATCCGAAACGTGGAGGCATGAAGTTTTTAACGTCCGTACGACACACGCCACCACCATGACACGACCGTGGTCTACCTGGTGCGCCTACATTTGAGAATGCAAACGAATCTTTTTTTCATTGGCAAACGAATCTGTATGTATTACCATGCCCGTGTTTTCCTTGCAAATAATTAGTCCTTCGAAACGAGATACTATTAATTAATTAATGATGAGTTCTTTGAATTAGAGTGTGTTTGTGACATAGCAATCTCCAATTCTAACATGGATTTCGCATTTCATGGTATCCACGCTAAGTTTTTGAATGCAAATTCATATGTATAAGATGAACACTATGGTGGTGAGAAAACTTTGGATGTATTCAAGCATATGACCACACACATACAAAATACCACAACAATCGAGTCAGTATTAGTGCATCAACTTTTCCAAACCATGCATGTATGGCACGAATTCAAAATAATTACAAAAGCCATATGCATGGTCCTCAATTCAAATTTTACAATGTACACTACATTGAAACGTCAATATTAAGTCTATTATTATCTACATTCAAATGTTGTGTTTAACCCCCCCCCCCCCACCCCGGGGCACACACACTACATACTTCCTCTATCGATCAATCTTCCCCTCTTAACCACCTTATAGAGCTATTGGTTTCCGACACCTACTAATTCTTTTTCTCTATGTTTCGATCTCTAATTCTGTCAAATACACAACCCCCTTTCCCCCACTCTCTCAACAAACGTATTTCTCTCACACACCCGCCATTGCACTCCATGCCTAGCTCTCTCTCTCTCCCTCCCACCATCTCTCGCCAAATACATACATTGCCTCTCTAGACCCCCCCCCTCTCACGCACACGCATGCACATTGTCGATCTAGGTCACTCTCTCCACACCATCTCACTCTTTCGACCGCACGGCGGCCCACACTCGCTCAATCTCTATCTATCTATCTATCTATCTATCTAAGTCTCGATTAACCTCGCTTTCTCTCACACACAAACGATATATCTCCCTGTTTGGGCCTCGATCGACACACTCCATACTCTGTCACGTAGATTATCTATCTAGCTCACTCTCACCAAACCGTCTCACTCTTTCGACCATTTGGCGGCCCACACTCGCTCAATCTCCCTCTCTCTCTTTCTCTCTCTCTCTCTCTCTCTCTCTCTCTCTTTATGTATGTCTCGATTGACCTCGCTTTCCCTCACACACAAACGATATATCTCCTTGTTTGGGCCTAGTTTGACATATTTTATATACTCTCTCACGCACATTATCTATCTAGGTCACTCTCTCCAACCCATAATTCTCACTCTTTTGACCGCATGGCGGCCCACACTCGTTCAATCTCTCTCTCTCTTTATCTATGTCTCGATTGACCTTGCTTTCTCTCACACACAAACGATACATCTCCCTGCTGGGACTCGATACACACTCTGTATACTCTGTCACGCACATTGTCTATGTAGGTCAATCTCTCAAGATATCTCTTATAGCCCTCACCCTTCCCAAAAGCTCAATCGCACGATATCTCTCCATAGCATATATCTCTGTTGACCGAATGTCGGGCCACACTCACCCTATCTCTCTATCCATCTATGTCTCGATTGACCTCGCTTTCTCGTGCCGTCTCTCCCACACATAGACGCTACCTCTCCATCTCTCGACCAGGGGACCCATAAATTAAAATGCTACAAACTACACACCGGGGGACGCACCTGTCATGGAACAAATTTGGACCCATATAAATTAAAAATGAAAAGGACGAGGATCGAACAGGCGACCAGGTCCTTCCAGGCGCACGTCAATAGCCAACATAGTAGCAACGTTTGTTTGTTGTATCTTTAATGGATAACATGTTTTTACATTACTTTCAGTAGATTAGTGGGACCGGCTCGTCAGCACGTAGTACTCCCCTTCGTTAAGCCACTTACTGGTGGGTCCCATGTCTGCTCTCTCTCTCCTGCCCTTCTACGTTTAGACGCACGTGCAAACACGAAGAACGCGCGAGCGAGTAAACATGGCACGCCACCCGGGGCAGATGCGCCATGCCGTCGACCGTATCTGGACGCGTTCACAAGTTGCGGCACCAGTTTCACCTACTATGAGTAGTAGTATTTTACAAGTATAGGAAAAAAAGTGACCATGACGGACAAGTTCAGGCACCCGTGGTGTATTTAACTAGTGATAATTAAATGTGTGGATAAATAGATGTATCGCCTAGTTCTGGAACAAGGGACCTGCTCGCGCCCTACAAGTATTTGGAATTGACGCAGGTATTTAATATGAAATGTTTGCGATGAGAAAGAATACATGTCGCTTGATGACTTTTTTTATTTCATTTGATAGGGCTCTAGCAGAACACTCAATCGATCAAACCATAGATTTCATTCAGTCTGACTGTGACTTTACATTCATACCATGATCGAACTAAAATAAATAAATGAATAAAATAATTGCAGCGGCGGCTGGGGCGTCTTGCGGCGGGAAGCAGCTCCTCTGCCGTGCCCTATGTGCCGTTGGACCACTGACCGACGGCGACGGCGGCGTCTTGCGCCGGCGTTGGCATACTCCTGGACGTTGGCCCAAGCTTCAAGGAAGGCCAGAATGTTCTGGACTTCGGTCTCCAGGAGCTAGTCAACCGGCGGGAGGCGGCGACTGGCGGCGGTGCAAGGAATCGGTCGACGGCGGCGACCCATGCCGCTGAGGGGGGCACTGGCACCCGCGCGGGGACAGGCGCTGGCAACGGTGCGGCGAAGACATTTGTGTGCACGGGCACCGGCACCGGCGCGTGCTTCAGTGCACGCGCAGGCGCATGCGCTGGCAGGTGCACGGGCGCGTGCAAGTCAGCGGGGACCTCGTGGATCCCCGCGGCTTCAAGCTGGGCGGCAATGTGCGGCTCCAAGCCCATCAATGCCACATGAATGGGCGCTAGCGCAGGTGCGGCGACGGGAGCTGGGATGGGCATGGGGACAGACGCGGCGACTTCCTGCACGACCAGGTCAAGCTCGTCTGAAAGCTTCTTAGGGTTTTCCTCAGAAACTGGAAGACTAGGGGCAGCCCATCGTGATGCGCCATGGTGTACGGCAAGGTCAGGCTGATTGGAGGCAGACGACAGGAAAATCGAAGAGGCAGAAAGAATATTGTAGCGAGACCGGGGAGTGCGGCAGTGATTTAAAGTGCGGCGCGGGCGCCATTAAAAGTGGGGGCAGTTGGGATGAAGGTGGGCGGCGGAGGCTGGTAAAGGGCTCGCCTCCCGGTGAGAGCCTGCGCAGCAGCCTGCTCGCACGCCTCCTGGTGAGAGCCTGCGCAGCGGCCTGCTCGCACGCCTCCTGTCAACTCACACGCTTGCTCAGACTGCACCTGCCTATGAGAAGCGGGACGTGTGGCGCCATGTTGGTCTAACGCCCACGGTTTGAATAGGGAAACAGTTCGCGTTAACGTGACAGCTCTTTGTTCCAAAATACCTTGGTTGTTCATGTGTGCAACTTTTCATAAGCAGCTTGTCTCAAATTGAACAAAAAAATTACCACAGCCTATTTTTGCCATATCACGAGACCATGCACAGTTTCATGAATTTCAGGTGAGTTTTGGATTTTCTAGAATTTAAAACCAGGATTCGAAACAATATCATTACATGCATCATGAAATAAAATTTCAAGCGATACATCTTTAGTATTGTAGTAGATGTTCATATTTTTTAAGATAGAATTTGGTCAAACATTGCTTAGTTAGACTTCAAACAAATTATAGATGCATAGTAAAAAGATACTCCCTCCGTACCAGTGCATTCCGTGATATACTCTAGTAGGCACGAACAAACGAAGCTCCATTATATACTCATCCTAGTGTAGTAGGCAATGGAGTTGACGGGTGACCTTGGGTAGTGGCGACTGAGGGACTTGTAACGTGCTCGGCACGGTAGGTAACGTGGGCTAGTTACTAAAGCATCCCTCCATTGTTCACTGGTAGTAGTCATTATGGACCGGGGACATAAGGGGAATTTCGCAGGGCTGGAATTCTGGCCGCCAGATTTTTCGATTCAAAATGCGAAGGCTGGAGTGGAGGCGCGAAGTTTTTATTGCGGTTCTTTTGGTTGGGGTTGGCTAATGTGTGTACCACGCACGCCACCACCACTACACGAGCCCAGTCTGGCTGGTACGCCATCGGGTGCTACCATTCGAGAATGTGAAAGGAGTCTTTTTTAAAATTGGCGAACGAATCTATATGTATTACAATGCCCGTATTTTCCTTGCAAATAATTGGTCATTCCAAAAGGAACGGTAATTGATTTATGACGAGTTCTTGAATTAGAGTGAGTTTGTGATATAGTGATCTCAATGTGGATTTCACATTTCATGGTATCCGCACTAAGTTTTTGAATGCAAATTCAAATTTAAAAGATGAAAGTTATGATGGTGAGAAAACTTTGTATGTATTCAAGCATATGACCACACACACACAAATACAACAACAACCGAGTCAGTATAGTGCATCTACTTTTCCAAACCATGCATGTATGGCACGAATTCAAAAATAAAATGTAAGCCATGCATCGTCCTCAATTCAATGTTTACAATGTACACCAAACTGAAACGTGAATATTAAGTCTACTACCATGTACACTCAAATGTTGTGTTTAGGTCTCTCCATTGACCCTTCCCCCTTCACCACACATACTTCCTGTATCGATCGATCTTCATCTCTTTGTTAATAGAACTATTGGTATCCGACACACGCTCATTATTTCTCTTCATGTTTTGATCTCCATTTTTCTCACACCCGCCCTCACGCTCTCAACAAATGTATTTCTCACACACAACCTCGTCGTGCCCTCCATGACGAGCTCTCTCTCTCCCTCTCTATCTCTCTCCCTCTAGACACATACGTTGCCTCTGTAAAAAAAACTCCATGCACGCCGCGCGCACAAACTCAAAGTCTATCTAGGCCACTCTCGGTAACTATCTCCCTCCAGCCCTCACTAAAGCTTCGTCGCACGATATCTCTCTGTATCATCTTTCACATTTGAGTGTACGCTAGCCCACACTCACTCGATCTCTCCCTCTATATATGACTCGATTGACCTCGCTTTTCTCACGTCATCTCCCTCGCACATAGACGCTCGCTCTACGCCTCTTGCATAGGCGGAGCTATGTAGATTGTCGGGGGGGTAACCCCCCAACCTTAGATAAAATTGTGAAGGTCTTGTTTAGGAGGGTTTAGACTATACTTTTTATACATCTGGCCCCACCCTCCCAAACACCGATGGGTTGTGCCCCCTGGAGAATATCCGGTGCTCCTACCTTCAGATGTTATATGGCGATACGAGTTCTTGTGAGCCATTAGATCTGAGATCCAACGGCTCATAGGAGGTCTGATATTTTTTTTTGCAAAAAAACCTTAATGAGTTTGGGAATTGCACACAATTAGTACATAAACTACTCAGATGCCATTGGATCCCAGATCCAACAACCTCAAAGCTCGTATCACCGTAGCATCTAAGATGCGGGAGCACCTAATATTTTCTCGTCTATAAGAATATCACGTGCTACCACACCTTAGATGTTGTGGTGATACGAGCTCCTCGGAACCGTTGGATCTGAGATCCAACAGCTCTTAGTAGGTCCGAATGCTTTTTGCAAAAAAGCCCTCAAAGAGTTTGGGAACTGCTCACAAGTACAAAGACTACTCAGATGCCATTGGATCTCAGATCGAACCGCCTCGAAGCTCGTATCACCGTAGCATCCAAGCTGCGAGAGCACCCGATGTTCTCTCGCGCGGGAGAATATGAGGTGCTCCCACACCGTAGATACTACGGTGATACGAGTTCCCGGGAGATCTAACGGCTCCCATTAAGAGGTCTGAATGTTTTTGCAATATAGGCCTCAAAGAGTTTGGAAATTGCGCAGAAGTACAAATACTACGCACATGGCATTGTATCTTAGATCCAACGGCTGCTAGAAGCTCATATCACCATAGCGGCTAAGCTGCGGGGAGCACCTTATATTCTCTCGTACGTGAGAATATCAGGTGCTCCCACACCTTAGATGCTACCGTGATACGAGCTCTTGGGAGCCGTTGGATCCAAGATCCAGCAGCTCACAGGAGGTCTGAATGTTTTTTTTGCAAAAAAGCCCTCAAAGAGTTTGGGAATTGCGCAAAAGTACAAAGACTACTCACATGCCATTGGATCTCAGATCCAACGACGTAGAATCTCGTATCATCGTAGCATCTAAGCTGCGGGGAGCATGTGATATTCTCCGCCGCTGTCACTTTTGTTCCTAAACTTGTAAAATCCATGTTACTGGTGCAGTAACTTGTCTAACCGCGCAAAGTGTTTGTGCAAAAAAAACCTCGTACATAGAAATATCGGAACAACACACGGCGGTCCCACTCGTCATAGAACAAATTTGGACCTAAAAATCAAAAATCAAAAGGACTCAAGCCGGCAACATGGACTACAAAGCGTACGTCGAAGCCAAAAATCGCAACGGTTGTTGGCTTTGTCGCATAACTTGATTTTATACTGTATCACGTTGAGTACAGTAGAGGGAGTGGCTCATCAGCACGTGCATGAACGTTGACTCACTTACTGGCTGGTCCCATGTCTGCAATCTCTCTCTTCTCTCCATCTACAACCTTTAGATGCACGGGCAAACACGAAGAGCGGCGCGATCTGGCCATGGTGTTATTATAACTAAAAAAATGATTGGAAAATAAATGAATCGCCTAGGGACAAGAGACCTCGTGGCGAGTCCAGACGGAGCTAACCACACCTATCATCCGTGCCACGTTAGCATGATGAAGGTGTATGGCTAGTGGGGTGTTTTTGACCGATTGGCTGGGTCCCGAGTTCGAACCATAGCTACGTCTCATATATTTTTACACGCACATTTTCCTCTGTGCTGAGACGTGGCACACCCTACAGCGCGGTTTCTGGGTCCTCCCCGGTGGTGCACGCATATTTTCTTCCTTACTGAGACGTGGGACGCCCTATCGCGCGGTTTCTGGGTCCTCCTCGATTGTAGCGCCGAAGTAATGAGTCGTCAAATCACAAAACCCCACCTTTCCTGCCGAGTACATGAGTGAAGCACGGTGGCTAGCTAGTTGGGCTAGTGCGACCGATCAGCTAGGCCGCCGCCACATTTGTTTTTTCAAGCATTTTTTCCCTCCTTGCCGCTAGGTAAATTAAAATACTATCCACCGCTGCATTGCTTTGGTCTTTGGGCATGGCAGGCGCGGCGGATTTTTTTTTGTTTGACTGGAGCAGGCGCGGCAGGAATTAGTCATGATGACTCTGCCAGTAAAACCCACTGCTCCCTGATGTGAAAAGGCATCGACTGGGGTTTCCCATGGTGAAAACCAAAAGATTTACCCCACTCCCTCCGCCTTCCCGTAGATTGCATTGCCTTCCAGCCGTTTCGCCCCCTTTGCTTCCTTTCCCCATTGCTTCTACCGGGTTCCATGGCGGCGCACCAGATCACCGAGTCTAAGGTGAGGCGCCCGACAGAGGAGCTCCAGGCCAAGGATGCAGAGCTCAGGGCCAAGGACGTGGAGATCCGTGAGCTCAGGGAGGAGAAGAGTGCCATGCTCCTCCGTTATGAGCGGGAGTTCACGGAGCTTCAAAAGCGGCAGGAGTCCACCACAAAGATGCTTGAGGCGTCGGTGGCGTTGTTGCAGTAAGCAGGAGATATCCTAGGCGGCCAGGTTACCCTGATGGTGAGCCGGTTGGAGAGCAAGCGGGCCGATCATGACGAGGTCCAGGATCGGCTCAACCACTTGTTGGACCATGTTTCCACGCAAGTGTTGCAGCTGCGCGATGCCTACCGTCGTGCCAGCGTGACCATGCCAGCCGTCGGGCTAAACCCGTTCGACCACTCCATCGACTTCAACGAGCTGCAGCTTCCTGACATGGTCTCCTTCTTCACTTATATCTCCGAGGAGCTAAACCGTCTCTACGCGGTGGTGGGGGTGGCGCTGGACAAGGAGGGGGTGCGGGCGGCCGTCGCCATTGCCGGGCGAATCCTCTCCAGGCTTCGTCACCGGAATCCATTTGTGCCATTAGACGTCGTCTTTGACGAGCTGGCTCCCGTCGACCGGGAGCGGGCTCTACGGGCGGTGGCACCCTGCATCACCACCGTCGTGCTCCTGGAGAAGCAGAGGGACTTCAGTGATGTTTAGGCGTCCTCTGCATGCGCATGTCACGGCGTAACATGACCGTTGGATCAAACTCAGACGGTCCAGATCAGTCACTGTAGCACAGAACACTATAGAGGTGTGCTTCATTTGGTTCCTGTTTGGCCGAGTACTTTTTTTTGAGGGATGTTCGGTCGAGTACTGCAGCAGCATACTCTTCGTGCACTGTAGCCCGAGTACTGTTGACATTGATCTCACCGTTCATTCTCGATCGGACGTTAAAAAATGGGCATGTTAGACAACTGGTCATAGGTGACATGCGCACAGCATGCCACTGGATGTCAATCCTCCGGAGACACCCTTCCGGAGCGGCTACCGCCTCCATCCCTTGATTCTACTTCTCCGGTTGCCTTGTCTGCTAAAAATAATAGTACACCACAGGTCGCCTGTACACCGAGGTAGCACGGGACGGAAGGCACGTACACGCAGGGGACCCACCCAGGACTGTATTCATGAATACTAGCCGCGATGTAAACCAAAAATATGCTGAAACACTGCAACAATATCCCTCATCACAGATTTATTTATAATCAGTTACTTTTCTTCGGGTGGTATAATCAGTTTACTATACGTACATCATTTTTTATCGTCATATCTTACTACACTGGCAACAAGATAAGACTGCTGTATGAACCACTGCACATGCCTAGTAGTAGGAGTACTAGTAGTGTAAGTTCAAGTGGCTGCCATGTTTCGCACTCCTCCGTCGTAAGAGTGGAAACGCTTGCTGTAATCAAATTTTAAAAAAAAATTGTGGAGATGCTCTACCGCGCGGATCCTCCTCCACGGTTGTCGGGAACCTTGCTACTCACTTTCGCCAACATGTGGGACAGCCAGCATCGGGGTCCACTTGCCATACACCAAATTACTCCGCACTAGAGTGCACAACTGCACGGTGGACTTACCCCGTGTAGGAGATATGCCCTAGAGGCAATAACAAATCTTATTATTTATCTCCATGATCATAATTATGTTTATGTTCCATGCTATAACTGCTATGGTTCTCGAGTCTACAATAACCACGAGGCTTGAAGGAAGACTCATATGCACGTGTGGAATAATAAACGGTAAAATGTATTCCTAGTCTGGCCTCTAAGACTAGCTCAAGTGTTGCATGATGGTTCTGTTTTCCTGATCATGGGCATGACTATGCCGGCAACTTTGAGGGCACAATGTTAGTAGAACACTTGTGTTGAATCGACCCGATTGATGTTATGCTATGAGATTCATTCGTCATAAGTTAATGGTTAATAACACAGAGAAGTTAATGTTTGCATAATTCCTTAGACCATGAGAGTGTTGAGTTTCTTCATACTTGCTTCATGAACTTTGGGGTTTGTTAAACGTCATTCGTAAATGGGTGGCTATTACGGCGGCTTACGGGTTCATGGAAAAGTGTGTTAAGTAACTTGATAGCTCAAGATTGGGATTTGCTCCTCCGACGATGGAGAGATATTCTCGGGCCCTCTCGGTGTTACGGTATCCATCATCGTCTGGCCAGACACAAGTGTGATTTGATCACAGGGATGCCGGAACACAGAAACAAGAAAAGAGAACAAAAACCGGCAACGAGGTAACTGGCATTGTGGACAAGTGTTGATCCACGAGGATGCCGATGTTTCTCACCTCGGGTATTTGTAACATATCGCGAAGCAACAGGAATAGCACACGGCAACTGGAGGTTCACTCGAATATTCATTCGTGTGGGTATAGGGGTCAATATGGGTGTCCACGGCTCCGATGTTGATCATTGATCGGAAAGAGTTCTGGTCATGTCTATACTTCACCGAACCTATAGGGTCACACGCTTAAGGGTCATCTATCTGCTGAATACTAGACGGGGAGTCTGAGAGAAAATCACCGAAAAAGTTTCGGACGAAACGGAAACGTTCCGGAGAGAACACCGGAATAGTTCCGGTGAAACTGAAAAGTTGTTTCAGGGTATTCCATTAAGTCAAATTGGTTCTGGCACACGCCTGGAAATTCTTGGAGGATGCCAGAAGTGTTCTGGAAACTTCTGGGAATTTTCCGGGACAAAAACCGGAAATGTTCCGGAGCAGCCGGAACCGTTTTGGTTGCTTTTCGCTGAAGAAACATTGTTCCGAAATTGTTTCGGAATGCGTTCAAAATTGTTTTGGTGGGTGCTAGAATTATTCTAGGCACACAGAAATAATTTTGGTTTTAACGGACGCAGAAAAATGTCTTCGTGAATAGTGAAAAGCACTTTTTGGGCTGATTTGCAAATGGGGTTTTTCTTCTAGAAGAAAACCACTTTTGGTGTGTGAAAGGGAGGTGGAGCTCCCCAAGGGGGCTGCAAATTTCGGCCATGGCATGGGGGGGGGGCCCTCCTTGAGGTGTCCTTCCACCTCATGGTGGATATCTTCTACACACCCTTATGTGGCATGTGGTGGAAAGATCCTAGGAAGGTCCTTTTGGTCTTTCCTCTACCCCTTGGTCCTCCTATAAATAGAGGTGGAGAGAGCTCTCCAAAATCAGCTCATGCTTGCTCTCATACACATGCCATTGACTTGTCTGGCTTCTCTCTCCCTCCCAGCGAAATAGTTTCGTAGAGCCGAAAGGCTGTCTGGGTTCCGGTGGGAACTAGTTCTGGACGGCGAAGCCCTGCCGGATAGATGACACCGTATGTGTGCAACTCTGTAAAGAGATCGTAGTTTCGGTCTTAGTTCGAGAGTGCCTCCCGAAGGGCTGTCCAAGTGATCGTCTTAGTTTCGAGGGTCCTCCCGAAGGGCTGTCCGAGTGACCGTTCGAGTTTCGAAGGTCCTCCCGAAGGGCTGTCCGCGACACCGTCCAAGGGACTGTCCGACCGCCTCCCGGAGGGCTGTCCGACGGGCAGATGTGGGAGTACATCCTCGCGGTTGGGAGGTTGTAAATCCTAGCTGCGGGGATCTGCACCGCCGATCGTCATCGACTCTACTTCCGCTGCGCTACGAGTCGGTAACGAAACAGATCAAACCTTGTATGCAGTCTCCATAGTGATCCTGGGCTGGTGCGTAGGTCGGAAATTTTTGTTTTCTGCTGCGTTCCCCTACAGTGGTATCAAGAGCCATGCTATGCGTAGATGCAGGTTGCGATCTAGAATACATAGAGATGTATGGGTATTGCGCAATATAATTAGGTAGTAGATGAGTTCTATTACTGAAAATTATTTGTGCGGGTAGCAGATGAAATCTGTTACCCGATGTTCTTGTTGCTTCCCTGCAATTTGCATATTTCTGATCTTGATAACAGTATGGTGGAGTTTCAATGTTCTGGCAATCCGCGATCCTGATTGATCAACGAAGTGCTAACAGTTCATTGAATTCCACCGTAGTTAAAAAGAAAGATGAAATTTCGCAGACGAAAGGGCAATGCAGATATGATCTGCACGGGGGTCACGCGTATGACGAAGTTTAGTATGGGGCTCGAGATTTTATTATCTCGTGTTTCATACACCTCGCAATGTTAATCTAGCGACTTGGATTATCATGCTTGATGATGGACGTTGGTAGCTTCGGTTTGTTTCGAAACCTTAGAAGCCACGTAAAATAAAATTTTGCATGAACCGATTAGAGGCATCTAACTTGGTTTTGCAGGATGGTTTGCATGTGCATGTGATGTGGTATAGCAGTGCTCATTATAATTTGATTATGTATGAGATGACTATATAATGTAAATTGATTAACATGACCTGCGTGTCATGATTCGGCATGATGGCTGGAGCCATATGATTGTCACTTTAATGACCTGCGTGTCAACCTTCAGTAATGCACTTATTTTATTAGCTATAGAGATAGCAATATTATCTGGTGCATCGACAAGGTGGTGGCAATCTTCGCGAAGGTGAACACCAACGCGAATGCCGAAGACGAAGAAATGAAAGACTTCTCCGTCAGAAAGGGCTATACCATATCATGCTATTATGAATTGCCTGAGATGTTTATCCCTTATGATGCACCCTTATTGATTGCGCGGTAGTCGCTTTTTATTAGGGTGATCTCTCACAAAAATATCAAGTGGTTAGTGTTCTCCCAAGTGTAGCACCATCACGGCACCTAACTTCTCGGAGTGCGCCGTGTCACACGGGTACAAACGATTAGGGAAGTGTGAGGCGGGTGAGTTGAGACCTCGCAGCAAGATCACTTGGTTGTCTTGACGTTCAGGCATGACCGTCATGAGCTCGGAACACGTGCATCGAAAGATGAACAAGAATCACATAGAGATGTGATTGGCAAGTTGGCCTACCGGTTGAGATTTTCGTCATCAGTGGTGTTACACCAATGGCGAACAATTGAAATGGGGGTCTTGTATCACTCACAATCAATTATGAGAGATATTGATTTGAGTGGGAGCGCACTGTAGAATTAATTCTTTTAATTCTCAGTGCAATTAATTATGAACACTGTCTAAGTGTTATTTGCGTAATAGTTGTAGAATAATGGCTCGCGTTTCCACCTTCCCAATTAAAATTGAATTGCTGTTAAATATCTGGTTAAAACTTTACGGTTGGTAACGTAATGAGAGGATTGTCCTCTAGAGTGCCGAGAAGGACTTGTCCTATCGCATGCTTTCGGTATTCTCCCGCTAATGCTATGGATCATGTGACTCTCGTCCATCGATCCAAAAGCTAGAATTCCGTTTCAGTCAAGTGCAATATGTTTGCTTCCATGAGACCCGAACTTCGAAAGTTTGGATAGTTATGTGATATTCATGGAATCTGAAAATCATTTTCAGAGACAGACAAAGGCTAAAAGATATGAGATATCCAAAGCAATGTTTGTTTGCAAACTATTAGTAAAGGAGTTTACTATGCATTAGACTGATAAGAGAGGGATCCAGAAGAACGCCTGTCATATGATGATGGTGAATAAAACAAACAACTTAAAGAGAAAGGAAGTGTCCGAAGGGTGTTAGTGAAACTTTCACGCCTAGGAAGTCCGGGGCTATCGCCACTCTTAAGTTGGGTGCTTCTTCTGAGAGTAGGAGAAATACTAAAAGTTAAACTGTTAGAAGTATAAAGGCAAAAGGAAAGAAGACTGGAATATCCAGCTCATGTATGAATGTCATACAGGTTTTTGATGTATAGAAGGCTGGTCAAAGATATAGTTCTTGGGAATTATGGTTAAATTGTTAATACCTGATTCTTGGGTATTGTGAGTTTATCACAGAGATACCCGCTCGATTGCACTCTGTTGCGACTCGATGCAAGAACTACTATGGCCTGAAAGACTAGCCAGGAATGAGGTTTAAATACATGTTGGGAACTTAGTAAAAGTTACTATACCTTCCATCGGTGTATTACCTATGTATTTATTTTTCATAATTCATTATAGAGTTTTACACACTCTAGCCCATTGCATAAGGTATCTTGCAAGAAGGCTATTCATAAGAGAACTTTTAATGTTCGGTGTTATGAATAACATAAGGGCCATACTTTCATTATGAATGAGATGTATGTTATGAATATTGATAATAATACTTTACCTCTGTATTTACTTTCATAAATCATTTTAGAGTTTTATACACTCTAGCCCATTTGCATAATGTTTGTTGCAAGAGTGTTGTTCATGAAAGAACAATTGTTGTTCGGAATCATGAATAACATAAGGGCCATACTTCCATCAACGATGGAACGTATGTTATGAATATTGATGGTAATATGATACATCCATAACACTGTCGCTAAATGTCGCAAGACTAAAAGAATACCACACAAGTGTGGCACTGCATTTGGTCACATTGGAGAAACCCGCATGGAAAAATTCCATTATGATGGATTTTGAAGTCATTTGATTTTGAATCATCTGACACTTGCAACTTTCCTCTGAAAAGTGAAGTGACTGAAATACCGTTCATAAGCCATAAGGAACGAGCAACGAACTTATTGGTAATCATACATTTTGATGTGTGTAGTCCGATAAATGTTGTTGAAAACAGTGGATTTGTCTATCTTCAAAATGACTCAAGTAGATATATGGATATTTACTTGATGAGACGTAAGTCTGGATCTTTTGAAATCATTCGAAAGGTTTTCAACATGAAGTAGGAATTATTGTAACAAGAAAGATTATGTTTCTGCAAACTAGATTGCAGAAAGGAATATCTGAGTTGCAAGTTTAGCGAATGTCTGATGAGTTGTGAAAGGAGTTTCATAACTTACACCTCCCGGAACACCACTGTGTGTGGAATGTCTGTGAAGATGTAATCAAACCATTTTCGACATGGTAAGATCAAAGATGACATAAATCAATTTGCCATTATCCCTTTTAACGTAATGCTTTAGAGACTGCGGCTTTTACACTGAAAAGAGCACCATCAGGTCTGTTGAAATGACGCCATGGTATGGTACGCCCAACCATGCTTGGTCTTTCCTTAACATTTGGAATATGGGGCTTGTGTAAAAGGTTACAAACCTATTCCAAATCAGACAAGAGCTACTTTGTAGGTTATCCCAAGTAATTGGAAATTCCTCCACCACTATACCGAGACAAAAGGTTTGCCACCGAGAACGGTATGCTTTTAAAGAGAATAGTTCTTGCAAAAGGGTGAGTGGGAGAATAGTGCAACTCGACGAGATAAGCAGTATCTTCGTCATCAGATCAAAAGAAAGGAACCTTGGAAGTGATTCCAGAGTTTCCTACTGCGACTGATACGGAAGTCTCTACAATAAAATGTATGGACTTCAGTCGAACTTGCAGCTGAACCACGTAGGCAAAACTCGTGCAAACCTCTCAGGTGCGCAAGCGAGATATTGTTGTTAGACAACAGTATACCTACGATACACAAGGAAGCGTTGATGGGCCCTGACTCCGGAATTGGCTAAATGCCAATACAATCTGAGATAGTTTCCATATAAGTGATTCAAGATTAAAATCTTATTACACCTTTTCGGAAGACTTAGAGTCTAACAAAATTTATGGAACTATAAACTGATGTGGATAAAAGGTTTTATCCATAAAGCTCAACTTGTTGCAATAACAAGTTCAAGGAGTTGACTACGATGAGATTGTCTCACCGTAGCGATGCTAAAGGTCGGTTCGGATTGAACTAGCAATTAATACATATTTCAACATGAGATATGAAACATGGATGCCAAAAGGATTTCCATATGATGGAAATACAACCTAGGACTTGTATGAGATACAGTCCAAAGTATTTTGTCGATCCAGAGGATGCTAGTAAGTATGCAAACTTCAGAGTTCCAGCGATGGACAGAAGAGAGCAAAATGGAGTTGGAATCTTCGTTTTTGATGAAATAGTTTGATTTCATCAATGGATAATGAAGATGCTTGTGGTTTCAAGAAAGTAAGTGGGAGCATAATAATATTTCTAAAAACTTTGTGTGCTTGACACATTGTTGATTGGAAATTTCTTGACACGAATTAGTACTTCATTAAAAATAGTTTTTCGATGAAGTGCTTGGGCTAAATAGCCTTGACATTAGGCATATTTATCTACGAGATAGAATTGCCTAATAGGCTAAAGCCAAAAATACATATTGACAAGATGCTAAAACCTTTTAGCATTAAAATGCCAAGGAGTGATTCTTGCCGAAGTCACATGGAAAGAGTTTTTGCAAGACTCGGTGTCCCAAAACACTGATGAGCGAAATACATGATGGAGATTCCACACACTTTCGTGTTTGGATTAATCATGTATTCCATGGTATGTAAAACAACCAGATATGTCCAATACTCCAAGCTGTTGCGAGTATAGATACCAAAGTGATCAAAGTACTGATCATGGGACAACAGTGAAAAATGTCATTAAGTACTAAAGTAGCACTAATGACATGTTTTCTCGCAAGCAGAGATTATGAAGTGCTCGTTGTAAGTGATTACATCGATACAGTCTTCATCAATGCTCCATGCGATTTTCGATTTAAATTAAGGGTTTTGTGTAACACACAATATGGTGGCACAGTGTTTGGAAATCGTTTCCAAACAGGTTACTGTGGCGAATTCTATAACTAAGGCTAAGTATGTTGCCGCTTTCGAAGCAACATAGAAGATGTTGAATCATACAGTTCGTTCATGAACTTAGTATGATTCCAAGATGGCTTTGGTCAATGGAACACTATTGAAGATAGTTGCTCCATAGCTCAGTCAGAGGAATCAAGGTTTGACCAGTGATTCACATATATACGAAGCCAAGTCCACACAAAATATGAATTTTGTGAAAGCGTGAAAACGCAAGGACATGCAAAGATACACACGGAACTGAAGTTGTCAGATCCGTTGGACATCAGGCTATACCACATGCGAAGCATTTTTACACCGGTGTGCCACAGGTGTAATGTGCATTAGCATTGACTAGATTATTGACTCTAGTGCAAGTGGGAGTATGTAGGAGATATGCCCTAGAGGCAATAACAAATGTTATTATTTATCTCCATGATCATAATTATGTTTATGTTCCATGCTATAACTGCTATGGTTCTTGAGTCTGCAATAACCACGAGGCTTGAAGGAAGACTCATATGCACGTGTGGAATAATAAACGGTAAAATGTATTCCTAGTCTGGCCTCTAAGACTAGCTCAAGTGTTGCATGATGGTTCTGTTTTCCTGATCATGGGCATGACTATGCCGGCAACTTTGAGGGCACAATGTTAGTAGAACACTTGTGTTGAATCGACCCGATTGATGTTATGCTATGAGATTCATTCGTCATAAGTTAATGGTTAATAACACAGAGAAGTTAATGTTTGCATAATTCCTTAGACCATGAGAGTGTTGAGTTTCTTCATACTTGCTTCATGAACTTTGGGGTTTGTTAAACGTCATCCGTAAATGGGTGGCTATTACGGCGGCTTACGGGTTCATGGAAAAGTGTGTTAAGTAACTTGATAGCTCAAGATTGGGATTTGCTCCTCCGACGATGGAGAGATATTCTCGGGCCCTCTCGGTGTTACGGTATCCATCATCGTCTGGCCAGACACAAGTGTGATTTGATCACAGGGATGCCGGAACACAGAAACGAGAAAAGAGAACAAAAACCGGCAACGAGGTAACTGGCATTGTGGACAAGTGTTGATCCACGAGGATGCCGATGTTTCTCACCTCGGGTATTTGTAACATATCGCGAAGCAACAGGAATAGCACACGGCAACTGGAGGTTCACTCGAATATTCATTCGTGTGGGTATAGGGGTCAATATGGGTGTCCACGGCTCCGATGTTGATCACTGATCGGAAAGAGTTCCGGTCATGTCTATACTTCACCGAACCTATAGGGTCACACGCTTAAGGGTCATCTATCTGCTGAATACTAGACGGGGAGTCTGAGAGAAAATCACCGAAAAAGTTTCGGACGAAACGGAAACGTTCCGGAGAGAACACCGGAATAGTTCCGGTGAAACTGAAAAGTTGTTTCAGGGTATTCCATTAAGTCAAATTGGTTCTGGCACACGCCTGGAAATTCTTGGAGGATGCCAGAAGTGTTCTGGAAACTTCTGGGAATTTTCCGGGACAAAAACCGGAAATGTTCCGGAGCAGCCGGAACCGTTTTGGTTGCTTTTCGCTGAAGAAACATTGTTCCGAAATTGTTTCGGAATGCGTTCAAAATTGTTTTGGTGGGTGCTAGAATTATTCTAGGCACACAGAAATAATTTTGGTTTTAACGGACGCAGAAAAATGTCTTCGTGAATAGTGAAAAGCACTTTTTGGGCTGATTTGCAAATGGGGTTTTTCTTCTAGAAGAAAACCACTTTTGGTGTGTGAAAGGGAGGTGGAGCTCCCCAAGGGGGCTGCAAATTTCGGCCATGGCATGGGGGGGCCCTCCTTGAGGTGTCCTTCCACCTCATGGTGGATATCTTCTACACACCCTTATGTGGCATGTGGTGGAAAGATCCTAGGAAGGTCCTTTTGGTCTTTCCTCTACCCCTTGCTCCTCCTATAAATAGAGGTGGAGAGAGCTCTCCAAAATCAGCTCATGCTTGCTCTCATACACATGCCATTGACTTGTCTGGCTTCTCTCTCCCTCCCAGCGAAATAGTTTCGTAGAGCCAAAAGGCTGTCTGGGTTCCGGTGGGAACTAGTTCTGGACGGCGAAGCCCTGCCGGATAGATGACACCGTATGTGTGCAACTCTGTAGAGAGATCGTAGTTTCGGTCTTAGTTCGAGAGTGCCTCCCGAAGGGCTGTCCAAGTGATCGTCTTAGTTTCGAGGGTCCTCCCGAAGGGCTGTCCGAGTGACCGTTCGAGTTTCGAAGGTCCTCCCGAAGGGCTGTCCGCGACACCGTCCGAGGGACTGTCCGACCGCCTCCCGGAGGGCTGTCCGAGGGGCAGATGTGGGAGTACATCCTCGCGGTTGGGAGGTTGTAAATCCTAGCTGCGGGGATCTGCACCGCCGATCGTCATCGACTCTACTTCCGCTGCGCTACGAGTCGGTAACGAAACAGATCAAACCTTGTATGCAGTCTCCATAGTGATCCTGGGCTGGTGCGTAGGTCGGAAATTTTTGTTTTCTGCTGCGTTCCCCTACACCCCGGTCGTAGCGCCGCAGTAATGCCCCATGAGGCGTCAAATCACAAAACCCCACCTTTCCAGCAGTAAGTTGGATGGACGAAGCAACCATCATTTCACTCTTCTTCCTCATCTTCCTCTCTTCAAGAAAACCCCAACTCGCTTCTCCCTCATCTTGTTCCTCATTTCTTCAAGAAAACCCCAACCCGCTTCTGCCATTGTTCTTGTCTCCCAAAGAAGGAAAGGTGAGCGCTTCAATGCTGCTGCTATACTTCCGTTCCAGTCATCTTTTGCAACCCCGCGACCGATCCTAACTCCCTCTCTGTTCTTCTTTGGGTTTCTGATTTTTGTTTTCTTTCCTTTTATTTCTGTTAGACAGTTTCTTGATGGACCCTGGAGCACCGGCCAAAGTGATGTCTATGGCTCTAGCGAAAACCGTCGAGGCTCAGAGTCTGAAGAAGCGCAAGCACCCCGCCGAGACGACCACAGACAAGCTCAAGGCCATCGCCTTGGCCAAGGCCACCTCTCCGACATCCCTCATTAAGCCGGTCGAGGTAATATCTCTTGTTGACGATCTTTCTGGCAATCTTGATCGTGTTTTTTGATCTAACTTGCAAAGCGCTTGCTAATATGCAAGGTTTGGGTAATGTACACGTAGTACTAGTAGTATAACTTTCTAGGCGTGTGATTTTTGCGTGCCAAATGACGGTTCTAAATGTATCTTTTGACCAAAACATGCGAGAGGTTGACATGCATATGATTTTTGCACATAACACAGATTTCTTATAGATTACTTTCAACTACTTTATGAACATCAACGCTAGCTGTAGGAAGAGAATATAGAGCGTGATTGGTTTGATGCCAAAAATTGGCATGCCAACATTCGCCAAATGCCAAATATTGGGTAGTGTTTGGTTGGTTACCAATTTTACTTTCGAACTTCTGATATTGCCAATTGTTGGCTTGCCAAGTATTGGCAATGCCAAATGTTGTCATCAAACCAATTAGTCCCTAGTAGCCTCAGTAACTTGTGTTATGGGTATTATAAGTAATCCCTCTGTTCACAAATATAAAATTTTCTAACCTTTTTGTGTATCTGATGTAGACATGTTTTAGTGTCTTTGTTCACTCATTTTTGTGCTTATATGTACTCTTATATGGAGTAAAATATAGAAAATCATCTTATATTTGTGAACCGAGGCAGTAATAAAATTTGGTTTCTGTTTGAATTAGAACCAGATCGGCTGTGGAGATGAAGTTCTCAAAGTCATGCCGTGTGAACTGGAAGACCTGAGGATGTGCACTACTAAACTATCCAGCTGCCGTGTCCTTGTAGCCACATGTCATGAACAAGTGTTTTCCTGTAGCATTGTTGTCAGGCGTGTTCTCGAGGGTGTACTTCATCACAAAAATTTCGTAGTTGTGCCTGCGATTACGAAGGGTGTGGTTCTTGTAAAGCTTCCCAACAAATCTGATGTGGCCTTTCTTCATCGTCATGTTTATGAGTGGAAAGACCACACTGTTAGGTTCTCCAAGGTTGACGGGATGCTGAAGGTGCCGATTGACATCTCTCACGATGTCCATGGCCTGGTCAGTTTTGTGGGGCACATCCCATAGGTCAGTGGCAAGAAATAGTCTACAGAGTTTAATTAGTGCAACTTTGCTTGTCTGTAGTAAGTAATATTGTTCAGTACTTGATTTGTGTGTGTGAACCCTGTATGGGTTAGTACTGCCGCTTTTGTTTTGTGGTGAATCCTGAGAACACTCTATGTTAATGTTTTAGAAATGGTGAACCTATAATCCCAATTTCGGTTGTCTGATAGCTGTGTTTTTTCATGCCAGTACAGTACTCCCTCTGTTCAAAGACATAAGATGTTGACATTTTTTGTGAATGAGATGTAATATAGAGTTAGACACGTTTTGGTGTGTTTGTCCACTCAATTCAGTCCATATATTTTGAAATATCCAGATCATCTTATTTTTGTGGACGGTGGGAGTATATATCAGTTATGGTCACACTCCAATATATGTATGCATTGCAGGGTTTATCGCACCCACCAGGATTTCCATTCCCACGGATGTTCGCTCCATATGAGTTGTCACGACCTTTGGACTGTCCTGCTTGTGGGAGTAAGGAGGGGCCCTGCATGCCACCTGTAATTGGACGAACAACCTTCAATTTAGAACTTGAAGATAGTGATTTCCTGGTAAGGATTAAGTCGTGTCATATAAAGTAAATCTCATTGATTAACTGTCATGTTTTCTTACTTTTGCTGCAATTTTACGATGCAGGTTTTGCCATGTCACATTTGTTACAGAATAAACCGTTTGGTTTGCTCTATGATGGTTATTTTATGTGACGCCCCCGACTTAATCGTGCACTAATCATACACGCAAATGCACACGATCAAGCCTAAGGACTCACTTGAAGATATCACAACACAACTCTAAACTCAAATAAAAGTCATACAAGCTTTATATTACAAGCCAGGGGCCTCGAGGGCTCGAATACATAAGCTTGAGTCGAACAAGCATCAGCGGAAGCATCAGATATCTGAGTACAGACATAAAAGTTAAACAGATATGCCTTAAGAAGGTTGGGCAAAACAACGACACTGATCGAAAAGGCGCATGCCTCCTGCCTGGGTGCCTCCTATCTACTCCTGGTCGTCGGTGGTCTCCACATAGTAGTACTCTCCACCAGAGGGGTAGTAGTAGTCGTCAACTGGGGTAGCTGGCTCCGGGGCTCCGTCATCTGGTCGCAGCAATCGGGTATGGGGAAAAAGGGGAAGCAAAGCAACCGTGAGTACTCATCCAAAGTACTCGCAAGACTTACATCAGATCTATTCTAATTATGCATTGGTATCAAAGAGGGGCTGTATCAGTGGACTAGACTGCAGAATTGCCAGAATAGAAGGGAAAGCCTAGCCTATCGAAGACTAGCATCTTCAGCGTCTTGCAGCATTAGAAGAGTGTAGATTAGTACATAAATATAGTAGTAACAACAAGTATAACAGTAGCCATGCCCAGAGATCCTTCCTCGACTCCCTGCGAGAAAGCGATCCCAGAGCCAACATATTAACCCAGTTCTAGTTGTAGAAGATCGGGATATTTTTCGAGCGTCCTGTTACCGTGGACACGGCTATTCGAATAGATATAATTCCCTGCAGGGGTGCACCAACTTACCCAACACGCTTGATTAACTCTGGCCGGACACACTTGCTTGGTCCATGCCCGACCTCGGCTGATCGACACGTCGTAGCCCTACCTAGGCTCAACAGAGAGGCCAGCACGCCGGTCTACATCCTAAGCGCTCAGGGGTCTTGGGCCCATCGCCCTTTGTACTCCTGCACGTTGTGTACGCGGCCGGTGAGCAGACCTAGCCCCCTTAATACAAGCGCAGGCTTTCCTAGTCCAACCCGGCGCGCGTTGCTCAACTGCTGACGTCTGAAGAGCTTCGGCTGATACATACGATGCCGAGTGCCCATACTATTCCCGCGTGGTGGTTAGTGCGAAAAGTCCAAAGGCCTACTTAGATTACATATCCTAACCCATTAGTGCGTTGGGAGCTCGCGGAAACGAGCAGAGACTCACGATCATGTGACCCCGTCGCCCCTGCTACTTGTAGCTTGCGTTGGTATTTCCCCGAAGAGGAAGGGATGATGCAGCACAGTAGAGATAAGTATTTCCCTCAGTTATGAAACCATGATTATCGAACCAGTAGGAGAATCACACAACACCTCGTTAGCAGTACCTGCACACAAACAACAAACCCTTGCACCCAACGCAAATGAGAGGTTGTCAATCTCTCGGCGGTAAATTGCAAGATTAAATTGTATGTGATAGATTGATAGATTGAGACAAAAATACAAAATAAAATAAATATAAAGAAATGGCAGCAATATTTTTAGGGTTTTAGTAATATGATTTTGATAGACCCGGGGGCCATAGATTTCACTAGAGGCTTCTCTCGAGAAAATAGCATACGGTGGGTAGACAAATTACTGTTGGGCAATTGATAGAAAAGCAAATAATCATGACGATATCCAAGGCAATGATCATGTATATAGGCATCACGTCCAAGATTAGTAGACCGACTCCTGCCTGCATCTACTACTATTACTCCACACATCGACCGCTATCCAGCATGCATCTAGTGTATTAAGTCCGATAAAGAACGGAGTAATGCCTTAAGAACGATGACATGATGTAGACAAGACAAACTCACAAATTAATAAACCCAATGAATAGATCCCATCTTGTTATCCTTAGTAGCAACGATACATACGTGTCATGTCCCTTTCTGTCACTGGGATTGAGCACCGCAAGATCGAACCCACTACAAAGCACCTCTTCCCATGGCAAGATAAATCAACTCAGTTGGCCAAACCAAATCAATAGATCGGAGAATAAATACGAGGCTATAATAATCATGCATAAAAGAGTGCAGCAAAGACTCAAATAATTTCATGGATAATCTGATCATAAACTCACATTTCATCGGATCCCAACAAACACACCGCAAAAAGAGATTACATCGGATAGATCTCCAAGAACATCAAGGAGAACATTGTATTGAAGATCAAAAAGAGAGAAGAAGCCATCTAGCTACTAACTATGGACCCGAAGGTCTATGGTAAACTACTCACGCATCATCGGAGAGGCAGCAAGGTTGATGTAGAGCCCCTCCGTGATCGATTCCCCCTCCGGAAGATCACCGGAGAAGGACCCCTGATGGGATCTCTCTGGAATAGAAGCTTGCGGTAGCATAAAAAGTATTTCGTGGACTCTCCTGAGGGTTTCTGATTTTTCTGGAATTTATAGTGCTAGAATTAGGTCAAACGGAGCTTGGTGGGCCCCACGAGGCACCAGGGCGCGCCTGCCCCCCAGGCGCGCCCTGTGGCTCGTGGGCCCCACCAGGGTCTTCTGGCCTCCTCCCGAAGCTTCTAGTGTTCTTCTGGTCCAATAAAAAATGTCCAAAAAGTTTCGTTGCATTTGGACTTCGTTTGGTATTGATTTTCTGTAAAACAAAAATAGGGCAGAAAACAGCAACTGGCACTGGGCACTAAGTTAATAGGTTAGTCTCCAAAAATGATATAAAATTGCTGTAAATGATTATAAAAACATCCAAGATTGATATTATAACAGCATGGAACAATCAAAAATTATAGATACGTTGGAGACGTATCAGCCCCGTCTCGTGGACTTACGGCAAGGGCTAAGAATGCCAGGCCGTGCCATGTAATTATCTCGCGGGTACCCTCACGATCAACCCGACTCCACATCACTCGCGGGTACCCCTCGGGGTCGACCCGACTTTAACAAGTATCAGTAGTAAAGTCAAGGTAACCGTGTGTCCATAACATCAAGATGGAATCCGAGGAATCACCCTCGTTGGATCCCCACTCGATGTGCCCGTCAAGGTGAACCTAGAGGAATCACCCTCGATGGATTCACACTTGAGGAGTTGCATGACAGAAGCTTTGTCGGAGGTGGTGAAAGAGGAATCACCCTCGGTAACCCACAACCGGCTAGCTACACTACAGAGGCCACATCAGGAGTGAGATAAGAGGTGTCACCCTCGGCACTCAATATTAGCTCTACAAAGTCGAGCAACTTAGGGGGGGTGTGTGGTGATGTGCTGATCTCAGCCCGTCGATCACATCGATCGGGGCACTGGTACTATAGCGGGGCAACTAGAACAAAGAAGAGGGGCCACAGATGGTTTACCAACCAACCTATACTAAGAATTTAGGATAGCAGGTAAGTATCAATAGCAGTTTACAAGGGGGTTTTAGAACAATAATTGTAGTTGTTCTAATGCAAGCATGAGGGAGAAAGAATAGGCGATATAGGCATGTTCAAGGGGGTTTGCTTGCCTGGAAGCTCCGCGGCAAAAG
The DNA here is from genome assembly GCA_039707655.1 of Elymus sibiricus. Lineage (NCBI taxonomy): Eukaryota > Viridiplantae > Streptophyta > Magnoliopsida > Poales > Poaceae > Elymus > Elymus sibiricus. Next base: position 258,369,024 of record CM077668.1, on the reverse strand, counting down.
AGGGGTCGTCGGGGATGTAGCAGTCCTCCGGGGCAGCGTCGGTCTCGGGGTCTAACGGGGGGAGAAGCGGGGGAAGAAACAATAAATAAAAGCAAACAAAACAACACAGATGCATGGCATGGCAAAATGCAGTGCTGATGGAGACCTAATGCAATGCTACACGTTGCAGGCGGAGCGGGAAAATATCTGGGATATTTTCCTGGCTTTTAGGCAGTTATCGGTATACTGAACCGGAGGGGAAGGTTCCATGTTCAAATAGTTAGGAGTGATGGTCAAGCATTTTGACCACATATTCGGATTTGTCTCGTTTTTCTGATCAACTTTCATGTTGAAAACTTTTCGATCCGAGCTACGGTTTATTTTCTACGAATTTTCAAAGATTTAAACCATTTTCTGAAATTCTGGAATTTAAATCTAAATTAGAAAGTAGCTTTATTGCGTCAGCATGATGTCAGCAGTCAACCCAGCTGTTCCAGGTCAAACCTGACAGCTGGGTCCCACATGTCATTGACTCAGTACTAAACAGAGATTAAATCTAACTAATTAAGTTAATTAGAGGGTGGGCCCCATCTGTCTGTGTCAGATTAGTAATTAAATTAATTTTAATTATAAAAACTAATTAACTAAGCGGTGGGGCCCGCATATCAGCGGCACTGTGTGGCCAGTCAGCTGAGTTGACCAAGTCAACTCGGTCAACTGGGGGCCCTGGGCCCACTGGCAGTGACCCAGGGGGTGCCGACGTGGCGGCCACGTCGGCGGTGGCCGGCGGCAAGTCAGCGGCGACGAAATACGCGGCGGCGCGCCTCGGACCTCGCCGAAAAACGTGTACAGGGGGCCAAATCGAGCGCCGCGACCTGCGTTCGAACGAGGAGAGCAGGCCGCGTCCAACAGTGGCAGTCGCGCGAGCTGGGGAGGCCGGAAACGGCGCCGGCGACGAGCAGGGGCGGCGGCGGCGTTCGGGTGACGGCGAAAACGATGAGGCAGCGCGCAGCAACTCAAACTAATGGGATAGGCGTGCTCTACGCGTGCGTGCGAGGATGATGGACACAGTCCCATGGCCGTTTGGTCACCGGAGACACGCCGGCGACGAGCTCGGCCACGTCGAGATCGACGGCTAGAGGCAGCGGATCGAGGAGGAAACGGAGGGAGGGCGTGCGGTGCTCACCGGGGAGGCGCAAGGAGGCCCGGTGACGGCTTAGTAGCTGCAGCAGGCGGCGAATTGACGGCGAGGTCGTCGGCGACCCGTGGAAAGGAGGACGGCGTGGATCCGTGCGTTGGAGCTCCCCGGCGTGCGTTTGTCGGCGCAGGCGACGTAGCGGAGCACGGCGAGGCTCCCGGACACGACGGAGAAGCGCGGCGACGACGGTGGCCACGCGACCTACGGCGAGCGGCGACGGAGGCGTTCGGTGGAGCTCGCGTGCGAGCGAGAGGGGAGGAGAGAATGGATAGGGGAGGATGAGGGGGCCGAGGGGCGCGTCCTTATCCCCTCGGCAGCCCTGTAGCGCCACGGTGTCGCCCGCTGGCCGGCGAGCGCGCGCGCGGCCACGGCGAGGCTGACACGGGGAGAGAGAGAGGAGGGAGACGGTGAGGAGCGGGCTGGGCCACACTGTTTGACTTAGGCCCAGGTACAGTAGCTTTTCTCTTTTTCCCTTTTTATTTCTCTCTTTTCTTTTTCCAATAGCCTTTTGCATTTTCTTTTAGCCAACAAATGACTTTGCAAAAATGTGCAACTGGTAGAAACAAATACTAGGGAAATTGATGCACTGCCACAAAAAGTTTGGAGGCCATTTGAATTCATTTGGAATTTTCATAAATGAAATGGCAATTAAATTGCTGTTTTAGCACTGTATAATTGCCCTAGTCCACCTTTAGCATTGATGGTGATGTTGTTTTCCTGAACATTTATTTGTTTTGGAATTTTGGCTAAATGATGAAATAGTTTCCAGCAATTTTTGAGCAACTTCAAATTTCACTTTGAATTTGAATTGAATTCAGTGGAGGAATTTGAAATGAGATATTAGTCCAACATGATCAAGCATTGCTAATCACAGTGTCTTAGCATAATCATCATGGATTACTGTAGCTCATTACACAGGGGTGTTACATTTTAGCAGGTTTCACTTCCTATGATGTGTCAATAACGAAGGCACTGTCCCTCACTTATATTAGTGGACACAATTGGATCCGTCTGTTGTCTGAGTACAACCTGAAGCCATCTGATCAATTGCATTTTACTTTAACAAACACGCCAGAATTAGTCCTTGTCACCTTTAAAAGAAGGAAAGAAGAAGACTGGATCCGGGTCACGGAGCCGGAGGAAGTTTGAATTGCTCACGTGCACTCTCGCATAAGAAGGATGCGTAGCACAGTTACAAAGCTGCAGTCTCAAATCAAAGCAGACCAGAGATGAGCGATGCTGTCTCGCACATCGGTACCACCTCCAGCATCGGCAGCCGCAGCGGATCAAGCACCGGCACCTGCTCCGATACTGGCACTGGCTCTAGCCCTGACAGCGGTAGCATCTCAGTCTGATCCAGCAGAGGATTGGGCACCGACCGCGTCAGCGGATCAGGCTGATCTACCAGAGGATCGGGCACCGGCACCGGCACCAGCTCCAGAAGGAGCACCGTCTCCGGCAGCAGCAGCGGCACTACCAGTCGCACCGCCACAGGCACCAGCAACGGCTCCGGCACCTGCACCAACACATGAATTTGCACTTGCATCTGCCCCGGCCCGTGTAGCGGCAACGGAACCAGCACTTGCATCGGCAACAGACTGGGCTGCAGTTCGCACTGCATATACCAAAGTCCTTACAAAGACCGACATATCCACCTTTTTGGTAAGCAATGGCAGCCCAAGTGCTTCGTTCTTTTGTCTTTTCATGTTGTTTCACATGATTCACCGTGTTGATCTAACTGTTTGCATATGTTTTCTTGTTTGCAAATAGAAAATGCCTAGAGCAATGAGGGAGTCGTTCAATAATCCAGGCAACCATGGCCAAGTTTCTCTTACCATGCAAAGCCTTGGTGTGAATGAACCTGCGCAATATACCGTAAGTAGAAAGGATGGTCGCATGATGATTGATGCTAAAGGATGGTCAAGGTTCAAAACTCAATCAAATCTTGCGGTTGGGGATGATGTCAGAATCGAAGTTTCTCTACAAGGAGAGCTGGTCGTAATCAACTTTGAAATTCTTCAGTAGCAGCACGCAACTGCCAAACTGATCTATCCTCCGAGAGCTTTTGATGTAATATATGCCATGGTGAAACAAGTGTCCTGTGTGTATAAGTAGTACCAGCGTATATCACGTAGGACATCCTGAAAGAATTGCAACTCTAAATGCTAGTTAGGAACTGTTGTTCGATTTCAGTCTAACAACTGCCGTGCTTTATTCAATTTTCTGTCTTCTCCTTGCGACAGCATCTAAAACCAGCGCCATCCCGATCGCATGCAATATTTAACGGATGAAATGCGCTGACTTAGAACACATGGGCCACCAAACATGCAGGCCCACCGGCCTGTGGCCCAAAGTCAAGAGCCGTCAGCCTATCTGAGTTTTTTATTCTCAAAAACATATATATATATATATATATATATATATATACCTTTACCTAATTTTTACCTAATAATAAAGCACCTATTGCTTCTGCCCGCTCACCGTCGCGGCATGTTTGCAAAAAAGTCCCTGTGTTTTATTGGTATTCAACCCGCAATCCCGTTTAAGTGTATCTGGGAAAATGTTTCGTTTTTGTAAAAAACACCCTGTCGTTTGGAGTATTCAACCCGCGGTCCGAGCTGATTTGTAAAGAAAAAAAACGCACACGATCACACAGAGTGGCTCGCGTCCTCTCCCTCTCGCCCATGAATTCATCGCCGCCGCCACCACCCACGCCGGCCACTTGTGGCGAGCTCCGGTGCCGCGCAGCACGCCCCCGAGCTCCCCACACTCCGCGCCTCCCTCCCCTCCGGCCAGATTCTCCGATCCCGGCTCTGTCGCCCGCTTGCAACTCCACCCCCGTGGCTAGGGTATTGGGCAGGGCTTCGCCGGTGCATCTCCGGCGGCCCCAGGTTCGTCCCTCCTTCCTTCTTGGTCGGGATCCGCCACCCCTACACATCACCTTCTCTTCATCTCCTTCCTCTGCTGCAGATGCAGATGGAGCACGCCATGGGATTTCCCCATCCACCACGGTTGCCATCGGTAGGAGGAGGAGAGGGCGGTGGAGGCGGCGGGGGAGCAAGTAGGAGGAGGTGAGGGAGGTGGAGGAGGCGGAGGAGGGGGACAGGGATGACGGGGACAGATCGGACTACACGTCGGAGGACGAGGGCATGGCACCGCCTACCGATTTCTTCCTCCTCACGTCCTGGTCACAAGGTCGTTGCTGCAGCCGCCCAGCACCGACCGCCTTGCCCTGATTGCCCTGATTAGCTCTTGGATACGCGGACGACCGGATGTGCTCCAGCGCCGCCGCCTACGCGCGCCTCCCCGACGTCGGTTCGTCCCTTTCTCATGGTCATGGAGCTATCTCTTATTAGATCTGATTGTATCCCTGTTTGTGGTGATTGGTTTGGTGTAGATGAGTTGACGATGAAGCTCGGGGAAGTGATATGGTGCTCGGTGTAGGTCGCCATGGTGGACCTGAAGCTGGCCGAGATAAGCGACGGGGTCAGTGTTGTGCTCCTCCCGTTCTCATTAACCTTTCTTTGCATGGGCGTCATTACTTCCAATTGTAGAATTTTTTTAATCTAAAATATGTCATGATGAGGAATTTATTTGGGCCAAAGTACTCCGCAGTATATTTATCGACAGTTAACCACTCACCAATGAGAGCACATCCTCGTGAAGATGGTCAAAAATAAGAACCAAATAATGCAGGCTGTGGCTGCATGACTGCTGTATATATCCACTTGGACCACCAAAATCAAACTGATAGCAAGAACCAGATATAGTGCTAAGTTATAGTTCGTAAACAGATCCATATTAGTTCAGAGATCCACACAACAAATCTTTACATTCAGTATGACCACCAAAATCCAGCAGTACAATTAACTAGCTTGGAAGCATTTATTTGATTAGTATGTGCACATGAAACAACAAATTAACCCGTGTGAACTATCCATGGAATTATGCAATGCACAGACAAATATTCGGACAACATGATGTTTCATTCTGAGGCTATAGTTACATCACTAAAACCAAACAATTATATAGATTCCCCATAGACAGATTGCACCAAACACTCTGGTTACCTGTCTACAACTAATTATTTTACTTAATGACAGGGAGGTATCAAATTATATTACCGTTTGGTCCAACTGGAGCTTGGGGATCCATCTTTTGCCTGTTGTCTGAACCAAAACAGCAGCCTCACTGTCTTCTTGGTCTTGAATTACAGCGAGCTGCTCCTCAAATGTCCCATCGCATACTGGCTGCAGCACCCCGAGCTCCTCGTCATCTGCTCCTTGTCAAGATCCATCTCCGCCGACAGCCGCACACTTGGATGCAAGGCTGGCGCGGACGACTCTGAATCGAAACCAATCCTAGACCGGAAGCCGTCTGCATCGGCCATTTGCACAGATCCGGCCGAAGCACTTAATTCACAGTCCGCAAAATAGGCAATCTGTGTAACGCAGGGCAAATCTAGCTTAGAAATCTACACGGAACCTGCACTGCGCTCGGCTGAATCAACTTACCTGTCCACCGGGTCTAAAGGGAACTCCATGGCTAGATTTGCTTCCACCTGCAGGTTTGAGAGGCCGTCTGGATGCCTGTTCCTCTCGCCGCCGGCCTCCAAAACATGCCTGGGCAGGCATGCTGGTGGATGGGGCCGGTTATGCTATTGGTAATTGTAGCCGGAGCAATCAGGGAGCTTGGCTTGGCACATATTGGTTAATTTTTCTGGAGCAGCTGAATCTCATGCTTTGTCTGCAACATGATGCGTTTTAATTCAGTAGATAGCCTTACATTAAGCAAATTAATGATCTATTTTGGTGTGCATGGTGTGGATTTTTTTTGATAACTTGATTTCCCAATGTTTCAGGCCAGCCCAGTCCACGATCACATATTTTTCTTTTTTGCAATATTAGTTGGATACCAAACTTCGCACCCTTAGTTGTGGAAGGTGCAACATCATTGTCAAGGTTACTCGTAGTCTTTTTACCTGCATATTACCTGGTGATTTTTTTGTCCATGTCATTGAAATAGGCATTATCAAGTACCCAGATATATTATGTTTTAATAAATAATAGTTGTTGCGTTGCAGCTGTGTGTCAAAAAACATTGAATCCTCCCACAACAACAACCAGCATTTGAGAGAACAATATTCTCTTTTTGTTTTGATATTTGTTGGGTGTTAATATGCTGTTAGTCATTATGTATACATACTATCTCCTTATAAAATTCCTTATGCATCTATATTCTATACTTAATTAAAAAATGTGAAAGCCTTTGTCATTATATAATACTAATACAATTTCCGATCATCATGTGTATTCTCAGGACATTGAATTCATCGAGCCTGGCGGTTTAATTTAGTTTGAACGAACCAGAAGCTTTAATCAGTGCTTTAAAACTAGCTAGCCAGAAGGATGTTAAGGCGTCATCAGGGAAATCATCAACCAAAGGAAGTGGTCAGAGATCTAAGCATGTACCGTCTATGAAAAAACTGTATCAATTTATTAATTAATGCTATAATCGGTGGTTAGGATTGGCCCATGAATTGTATGTTGATGTCCATCTTTATATGTGAGAGCCGAGGGATCTGTTCTTTTAACCAAGAACCAATTTAAGTAGCAAGTCGGTTTTTCGTTGCTAAGTTGTATCATTGTTACAGTGAAGACTAACTGCCAGCCAGCCATGATTGTCCATCCATTGATTTAGTTTGCTTTTTCTTCTGTTGTTAGTTTTCTAATATATTTTTATAGCTAAGTGAAGTTTACCTGAAGCTATGAACCTTACGAACCCCGTGATATGAATCTTGGTGTTTGTGACTTCTGAATGAAGTGTATGCAACCAGTTTTTCTTGATGAATTTGTTGATGAGTGTGTTGCATTGTTGATTGCATGGTTATTCTTCATACTGGCGCGTGGCGATTCTAGGTTTCAGCCTTAGACATGCAACAATGTAATCCAATTTCATTGTTTCGTGAACCATTCAAACTAAAATCATTCATCAATAAACAGAAATTTCATCTCGGCACTTTTGACCACATTGTACTTCGATTTTGACAAAGAAAATGCTTTCAACTTGCCATGTGCCAGTTCGCCAACAAGACAGAGACCATGCAACTTGAAACATCAAGTAAGATCATATCCATGTTTGCTCATTATATGTATTTTGAGAAAGTTATGGGATTTACAAACTGAATATATATTTTCAACCAAAATAGTTTGAATAATGCTGCCCTGCTTTGTTTTTTTGTTACTTGTAAAGTTGTTTGAGTGGAATTTTTCCTGAGTTTTTAAGCATATATTTATATTTGGTATCTGTTGCAATGCACTGGCTCTTTTGTTTTAAACTCATGGATATAGTGAGAATATTGTGGATAATAAATTATTAATATTACAATCAATTATTATTTTTGCATATCGTGAGAATATTGTGGATAATTGGATTTTTAGTATTACTTTAGATCTTAAAGCATTGCAATTACAGACCACACATAAGGGAGGGGGAGGATGGGAGGGAGGATAAGTGACGACATTGTTGATGCTATGTTAAAATAGAGAACGTGGACCTGAGTGAAGGGTCTTGAATCATTATTAGAGATGTGATATTTTATTCTCCCGTTGCAACGCACGGGCATTTTTCCTAGTCTTTATCTTTACCTAGTATATATATATAGTAACAAAGGACCGATAACGTCTGGTCGTACGTCGTCGGCGATTTTGCAAAAACGCCCCTGTGTTTTCCCAAATTCAACCCGCAGTCCTATGTTAAGTGGCTATTTTTGAGGAAAAACGTTTCGTTTTTTTAAAAAGCACCCTGCACTTTCTAATATTGAACCCGCGGGAGTCGAAACCCCATGCCCCTGCTTCGTTACCCCCTAGGGCGACTCGGGCGGCGGCGCATCTTGCCTGCGCAGCGGCCGCCCCCCTCCTCCTCCTCCACCCCTCACCACCGCCCGTTTGCGTCCGCCAGGAAAAGCCCCTGCGCGGATCCGGCGGCGGCGGGGCCTCTGGCGCGTTGGAGAGGCTCGACTACGAGCGGGGGCTCGTGCGGCGGCGGCGGCGCGGCGCTCCTCCGCGCGCGCCGTCCGTGCTCTTGGGCATGGGGAAGGGGCAGTTCTCGCGACGGGGGGTGGCGCATCCCGTGCTCCGACAGTCTGTGTCCGCGCGTGGAGCTTGCCCGCCAAATCCGGTAGGCTGGCTGGCTGTCGGCGGTGCCTCGCCGTGGTGCGCGTGGCAGTGGGTCGCCCCACCTTGGCCGGGTGGACGGCGTCGGGCTAGGTGCCAGCCGCCTCCGGAGTCCCACATCCCGGAGCTTGACGGGATTGCCAGCCACCTGCTGAGGTCCTCGGCCCTCGACGGGCTCCTCCATCACTTCTGGATCCCTCACCCGCCGGCCCGCTCCACTCCGCCTCTGCACCGGATCGAGTGACCTGGCCGCCGCTCCTGCTTCTTTGACCCCGAGCGCTAGCTGCTACTTCAGCTGACTCGCACGGTGCCGATTCCAGTGAAACAACAGGAGAAGAAGAATACAACAGAGACGTAGAAGCAGGCGCCACCAGGGCCAGAGGCAAGTCTTCTCTATGCCTTCCAAGTCCCACCACTACTAGCTTTCCATGCAGGTAACATCGCTAGCTTCTAACATAACTTGGATCGGTGAAAGTCTCTGTGCTCACAACGTGTTCGACGAAATAACAACAGTATAGTGCTTTTGAGGCCAATCGCCAAAAGGGGACATCTGCAGGAATGTATGCTGCTGGACGCGTCGCTCTCCATCTGCAGAAGGATTTCTGTGGTACGGCCCTCCTCAGGTTAGAACACTACTAAGCAATAAGCATAACTTTTGGATAGTCCTCTTGCTGTCAATTTTGTAAACACAAAACACCTTTGGGTGCACTGTATATCTATTGCCGAGGATCACAGGAGTCCCATTAGTTACAAATAATAGCTCTAATACTACACGTGACACACATATGAGTAGGAGTTGTCATACATATTGTTACTCTTTGGAACTTTGGTCAGCATTCAGTGGTGTTCAGCATCAAAAATATTATTACTTAGCTTCAGAGTATGGGTGGATGTGTTGCTCATTATCTCTTTTTCCCCCTGTTGGCGACACTGGATGGATTGTTACTGATGCAAGACAAACATCAGTCGGCTTAGACTTTGACCACGAGTCAGTTTAGTGGTGTCCTGAAAACACCAGAGCAAGATTGGAGCTGATGGGTACTCTAGATTGTTGCTTTTTGATGGAACTGCAGCCAAATGACTATATCACATTGTGAAGCAAAAGATCACTGATCTCGTGGAAGGTCTAAATGTTACCAGTGATAATGGCTCTAAAGAAACGAACAGATGCGATCAGTTAGATTCTTCATTTCGGAAATGTTCAGCCAGTTCGACCATGTCAGATGCAGTTTTGCCTCAAAGAGAGGTGATACATTTTAATGGATGTATACGATGGCACGTCATCTGAATGCAAGATTCGTCTTGAGAGGAGATCCTCCAGCTTCACTGTGAGTTGAGTTATAGCATTGCTTAATAATTTTTTGAATTTGACCTTCACATTTGATCTTGAAAACTTAAGCCTGCTTACGTAGCTGTCAGAGTCGACGGAATGGAGAATCACATGGTGGTCACTGGAGAGGCATGATGCCGGAGAGGAACTCCCATGCTTGCCGTGGCGCACTTGTTGGCATTTCTCGCTTTTTGCTCGTAGAATGCACGGGTACATGTATTTGTGTGTTAATCACTAAGCAGTACATACCAATTTTTCAGTTCTTATCTTATATATGGTTGGTTCTTTTATGATGCTCTCCTAAAGCACCAGGCATACCGTGTTAGTGTCACAAATGGTCTATGCCATACGCAGATATTAATATTCCCTTGTCCTTCTATTTTTATATTTCTATAAGAAGATGAACAAATCTCATGAATATCTAATCTGACTTCTGATGTCTTTGTTTGTTGCATAGTTATTTCGGAATATCAATAGAGAATTTGGCGGTTAAGGTATTTCTACATTTTTTCTTCAACTGTTACAGTTGCGCTCTTTGAATTGCATTGCATGTAATCCTTTATTTTGCATGTTAAGCTTGAGATGTCATTTATGAAAGCAGTAAGTTATGGTCGCACTACTTTCTTTTTTTTCTATTCATTCACACAGAGGCAAAGATACTTCAACTTTCTTTATTCTATATATGTGTTTGCCGTATATATTCTAAATCATCTAAGTATCTTTGCTTGCCATTGGTTTCATGTATTCCCCCTTTTTTGCTTTTACTATGAAAAATGCAGAGTGATTTTCTATAGAAAGGGAAAAGACTTTGAGTATGTGAGGCTGTTCAAATGCACATTGACCTCCCCTGTTTGTTACTTTGCGACTTTGCAGGGCATGTTCGGGAGGCTTTGCCATGATCTGACGAGGGTTCGTCTTCTTTGATTCTGGTGTTGCCACTGGATCTGGCCTTCCCTAGCTAAACTGTCGACCTGTGTTGGAGTTATTTTATTGTGATGATGATTAATTTTTTCATCTTGTGATCTCCTTTTCTCCAGTTGTGCTAATATATTTTTTCACGTCGGTAGGACTGAAATGTTCCTGCTACCAGGAGTTTTTTTAGTTATGTCCGAGCATCTCGATTTTGGAAAATGTGATGTACTAATGGCTCATGAGGATAATTTCCACTAAGTACTCCAGGTCAGCATACGTATGTTTTTCTAAGCACATCTGTATATTTTAGTCATCAGGAAATGAATTGATCCAAAATGCACAGTGCATCTTTTTGCCAGGTAGTACCCTGTTAGGTTGTTAGGTTCAGTTAAAAAACTTTCAAGAAGGGAGGATGCAATCTTTTACTTTTGTTTTGCGAATCAATCTTTTACTTAATTCAGGAGCTCTCCCTTTTCATTGTTAAGATCGTCATCACTTCCTATATATTATGCAGCTACAAATTAGAATCATGTGAGTGGGTATTTATCCTTTTATTCAAGATAACCATGCAACAAGACACTTATAATTATAAACAGAGAACACCACACACGCTTTAATTTTCAGGATATGCTACAGTATTTCAGAGATGGGATGTGTTGCTTCTGTACAGAAAACTGTTGGATATGTGAGTTCAGTCCTTTTAGTTTTAGGTTCTGGTACTTGATACTGAACTACAGAAATGGAAGTACTTAGTTTGCCTTTGGACCCCGCTGGAACGTTAATCTATGTTAAAATTAGAGTGGATGTACTTTGTATATACATCATTTATCTCTTTGAATAATGCACATATGACATGATTTGTCCTAGCATGCTACTGTGTAAATCTTGCGGGGTTACAGTTTGGTAAATCGTCCCACCATTCTGTCCCTCACCTTGTTCCGTGTGAGTTCCAAACAAAAATGGATCTTTATCTTTGAAATGGAATGGGCATTCATATTTGGCAAAGTTACCAGCACAAAGTTATCTTATAAAACTTGCACAAAGTGTCTCTGCTTTGGGTGTGTGTGCAGGGCAAGCGATTATAACAAGTGTCACAGCAGCGGGTGTTTGCTAGGTGAACGAGAATGCCAGAAGGAGAAGCGAAGACCATCAACAGCGACGACCATGTTGTGTTGATGACTACCTTGAAATAATGCCATGTGTGTTAATTCTGTGTAGCAAATTTTTATTTTCTTTAGCGTGGGAGGTGTTGTAACAACATTCCGGAATGTCCATGACGCTTCCCCTTCTGCCTTGCTGTTTGCTTTGCCAGTTTTGCTACAGTGCTCTGTCACATGCATCTTTCTATTGAGTTGTGTTCTACTGAACTGTGAACGGAAATAGATAGATTGATTATTTTAAAAAAAGGTCAAGCTTCTAAGAGGATAAAAAAGCCACATGATAGGTTGTTCTTTGATGATTCTTGAATTACCAGTTTCACACCATTTGGAATGTTTAGAGATCGCATGTGTAATCGGTACATTTAAATGGCTGGTTTCATTTATGACTACACCTTTGAATTTGTAAAGATTAAAACTTAAAATGGTTGTGTGCAATGCCTTTTTTCTGCTGGTTGCTGATTCAGTCTTTTATTTTTATTTATAGAAGGAAAGAAAAGTGTTTTTTTTGGTCTATTTGAGATTGCTTTTACCACACTTGCCGGGGTGGTAAGGAGAGTGATTTAACATAAAAAGGTCTAAAATACCTGTTTGATATGCATGAGGATAATAAATTTGTTCCTTCGTTTTGACATATGTCTGTCTCTCGGAGTCACCCCATTCTTGGCCCTATTATTGTACTCCATTCTTGGCCCTATTATTGCAACGCCGGAGGAAGTGAGTAGACTTCTTGATCTCTATACTCGATGGTCAGGACAATGACATTCTAAATGTGCTCATGGCCACAAATAACAACTAGACTTATCAAAACTCTCTATGGTCTAAAAATAAAAATAAAGCCCAACCTATAGCAACGCACTGTCAGATCTATTAGCACGTTATATTTTTTATTCTCTCCTTGCAACGCACGGACATGTTTTCTATATTAACTAATTCATGATGAACATGATTGAGATCTTTGCAGGAAGTTCTAACACTACCGCCAGCATATACTTTCTTCACTAATCAATACGCTCAAACTGAGACCACAACGTCCACCCATTTCATCACAGTGCAGCAAATTAAGTTACGCATTATCTGAATCGGCGCTGCATCTTACCATCTGCATAACGCTCGCTGATGAAGAGGGGGAAATCAAGCCACATCTCGGGCCACGTCGAGGCGACGGGTTCCCCTTCGTCCGACTCCTCCTCCCCGAACGGCAGCAGCGACAACGCGATCTTGGAGATTCTCCTCACCCTGCCACCGATCTCAGCCAGATAGCTCCGGATCCCCACGACCCCCTCCCCGTCCACATTGCCCACCTCTCCGTCCGCCTCTGCGGGCGCGGCGAGCGGGGACGAGGACTCCGGCGGGGGAGGTGGAGGAGCGAGGAAGGACGCCACAACCCAGAGGCGGCGGGTGGTGAGCTCGGAGACGGCGCCCTGAGGGAGATTGGGAGGGCCGGCCGCCGGAGCAGGACCTGCAATCGCTTGCCGCCGTCGCCTGGAGCAGTTCGGCTAGGTTGGGGAATGGGGATTCATTTGGAATCGGAGGAGGGAGAGGTACGAGACGAGGTGCTCAGCTGCCGGCTGCTCCAGCGCCTAACCAGACACACCCAGTCGGTCCAATTTGGGCCGCACTTAGTACGTGGGCCAAATGTAAACCGTATAACATATATGTAGTAATGGTAAAAAAACATATATGTAGGGCCAAATTATTTGTATTCCAGGGAATTCCAAGGATTAAAAATAAATTTGATTGAAAGATTACAGGGAATTCCAAGGAATAAAAATAAAATTGAAAAAAATTACATTTAATTTTCGCCCGATGCAACGCACGGGCATTTGTACTAGTATATATCTTTACCTAATAATAAAAGGGCTAACGCTTCTTCCTCCCTAATTTTCGTCCGTCATTAGATCCTACTATAATTTTCGTACGTGTGCTTCGTCCGTCCGTCCGTCCGTCCGTCATTGAATATGTCGCAGGTTGTTTTCGTTCGTCCCAGGCCATCCAGTCTACCATATGGCCCAATTAAGAAGATCTATGCTGGTTCGCTATGGCCCAATTAATCCAGCCCAGCTAAAACGAGCGAACACGCAAACGCTGGGGTATAGGCAACGCCAACTGAGCTAGACCGTACTGCTTGTACAAATACTGATTGATTCAGGTACTAAATAGTCCCACCTCGCTATCTAACATCCAATCTACCCAATTTATATACATCTTTGAGCTCTCTGGGTATCAGCAAGCCGTCTCAAAGAACATGACAGAAATTTGAGGAAGAAAAGAGAGGCTAATTCACTGGAAAGTGACGCAAATTAACCTTGGTGGGCTACTAAAAGGAGGACGTGGGGCATTAATGTGCGGCTGCCATGCATGGATGGGTAAAGGAAGGAGGACGTGGGGCATTAATGGCAGGAAACGTGCATGATTAAAGGAGGGATTCTGGATGGGGATTAAATGAGGATTAAAGGAGGAATTGTGTGGGATGTCATGCATTGTATACACCGATGCTATGAACTCGATTGGAAAGACCGGATTGTGTGGGTACGTTGCTGGTGTTGGCTCCTTGGCTCTCCTTAAATAGATTATGGGAATAATGTGTGGTATATGAGCAAGGGGAGGGTAAAGGCATATGAGATTTGAACAATATGTGGGAAAGGGACGCACGAGGCCATGTTTGTGAGTCGGAATACAGGCCAAGATACAGGCGTTTGGCGCCGCGGCATTCGTCGCCGGCAAATCCATCTTTTCTACTGTTAATCTTCGTCTCTTCCGTCCGGCGTTTGCCGCCGGAGGGCTGGTTCGGCGTTCGTCGCCGGAGGGCAATCCCAACAATTGGCATCAGAGCCTTGTCGATCCGCGGTGAGTCCGCGGCGGCGCGGCGAGGAGGCCACGGAAGTCCTGCATGGTGGCGCGGAGTTCGCGAAGGCGTGGCACGGCGCGGCGGCGTGGATGCCGCGGCGGCCGTGGCGCGGCCGCGGGGAACGACGGCCGTGTTGGCGCAGTCGTGCGTTGAGACGCGCGGTGGCACGGTGGTGTCAAGCGTTCGAGCGCGACGACATCGACGGCGTATGTCGCCGGAACGTCAGGCGTGTGTCGCCGGCGGAGAAGGAGCTCGGCGTGTGTCGCCGAGGAAGAGGATGGAGGCTGCGTCAAGCGTCCGGGAGGCCGTAGCGGCGGCCATGGCGACGACGACGACGAGAGCTGCAACAACTCCGGCGACGGCAAGTCAAGATTAGGGGGAAAAATGTTAGTAGTAATCTTGACATGCAAGGTTGTTAGCTAGTTGAGTTAGTTGAGATATGGCTGAGTGAATCGGTCAAGTTAGTTAGTACGCGCACGTAGCTGATGGAGGTTGCATGCAGCCTCGTTAGTGAAGTAGTTGGCCACGTCCTGGATGTGGTCGTGGGCGTAGGAAGTGGATCAGGGTGGGTGGCTTGGCCGTGCGTCGTGTGAGCGCCCGCGTATAAAGACTCCCGCCCTGTGTATTGATCAGCGCGGGGTGTGGTACGTGCCACCGAGCGTCGGTATGAGCCGAGCCACAGCGGAGCCAGAGTAGCTCAGAGTAGCTAGGAGAAACAATGTAGTCTCCAGTGGTCTCTCGCGTGAGTGTGCCCATGGTGATTGCCGGGGCTGCCGTCGACGCCGTGAGTCGTAGCGTCGAGTCCTTGTACGTATGTGCGTGAGTGATGGGGTGTTTGTCACCATGTTTGTGAGTCGAAATCAGTGTTTTAAATAGCGGGCTATAGAAAATAGCCCCGATCCTCAAAATGGGGCTATAGCCGGGCTAAACGGGGCTATAGCCGGAAATTGTACGTGAATTCATTTAGCCCCGAGATTCTCAAAAGGTTATAACCGAGCTATAGCCGGGCTATAGCCGGCTATTTAAAACTATGGTCGAAATACAGGCCAAGATACAGGCGTTTGGCGCTGCGGCGTTCATCGCTGGCAAATCCATCTTGTCTACTGTTAATCTTCGTCTCTTCCGTTCGGCGTTCGTCACCGGAGGGCAGTCCCAACACGGACGACTGGATGTGCTCCAGCGCCGCCGCCTACGCGCGCCTCCCCGACGTCGGTTCGTCCCTTTCTCATGGTCATGGAGCTATCTCTTATTAGATATTGTATCCCTGTTTGTGGTGATTGGTTTGGTGTAGATGAGTTGACGACGAAGCTCGGGGAAGTGATATGGTGCTCGGTGTAGGTCGCCATGGTGGACCTGAAGCTGGCCGAGATAAGCGACGGGGTCAGTGTTGTGCTCCTCCCGTTCTCATTAACCTTTCTTTGCATGGGCGTCATTACTTCCAATTGTAGAATTTTTTTAATCTAAAATATGTCATGATGAGGAATTTATTTGGGCCAAAGTACTCTGCAGTATATTTATCGACAGTTAACCACTCACCAATGAGAGCACATCCTCGTGAAGATGGTCAAAAATAAGAACCAAATAATGCAGGCTGTGGCTGCATGACTGCTGTATATATCCACTTGGACCACCAAAATCAAACTGATAGCAAGAACCAGATATAGTGCTAAGTTATAGTTCGTAAACAGATCCATATTAGTTCAGAGATCCACACAACAAATCTTTACATTCAGTATGACCACCAAAATCCAGCAGTACAATTAAATAGCTTGGAAGCATTTATTTGATTAGTATGTGCACATGAAACAACAAATTAACCCGTGTGAAGTATCCATGGAATTATGCAATGCACAGACAAATATTCGGACAACATGATGTTTCATTCCGAGGCTATAGTTACATCACTGAAACCAAACAATTATATAGATTCCCCATAGACAGATTGCACCAAACACTCTGGTTACCTGTCTACAACTAATTATTTTACTTAATGACAGGGAAGTATCAAATTATATTACCGTTTGGTCCAACTGGAGCTTGGGGATCCGTCTTTTGCCTGTTGTCTGAACCAAAACAGCAGCCTCACTGTCTTCTTGGTCTTGAATTACAGCGAGCTGCTCCTCAAATGTCCCATCGCATACTGGCTGCAGCACCCCGAGCTCCTCGTTATCTGCTCCTTGTCAAGATCCATCGCCGCCGACAGCCGCACACTTGGATGCAAGGCTGGCGCGGACGACTCTGAATCGAAACCAATCCTAGACCGGAAGCCGTCTGCATCGGCCATTTGCACAGATCCGGCCGAAGCACTTAATTCACAGTCCGCAAAATAGGCAATCTGTGTAACGCAGGGCAAATCTAGCTTAGAAATCTACACGGAACCTGCACTGCGCTCGGCTGAATCAACTTACCTGTCCACCGGGTCTAAAGGGAACTCCATGGCTAGATTTGCTTCCACCTGCAGGTTTGAGAGGCCGTCTGGATGCCTGTTCCTCTCGCCGCCGGCCTCCAAAACATGCCTGGGCAGGCATGCTGGTGGATGGGGCCGGTTATGCTATTGGTAATTGTAGCCGGAGCAATCAGGGAGCTTGGCTTGGCACATATTGGTTAATTTTTCTGGAGCAGCTGAATCTCATGCTTTGTCTGCAACATGATGCGTTTTAATTCAGTAGATAGCCTTACATTAAGCAAATTAATGATCTATTTTGGTGTGCATCGTGTGGATTTTTTTTGATAACTTGATTTCCCAATGTTTCAGGCCAGCCCAGTCCACGATCACATATTTTTCTTTTTTGCAATATTAGTTGGATACCAAACTTCCCACCCTTAGTTGTGGAAGGTGCAACATCATTGTCAAGGTTACTCGTAGTCTTTTTACCTGCATATTACCTGGTGAATTTTTTGTCCATGTCATTGAAATAGGCATTATCAAGTACCCAGATATATTATGTTTTAATAAATAATAGTTGTTGCGTTGCAGCTGTGTGTCAAAAAACATTGAATCCTCCCACAACAATATTCTCTTTTTGTTTTGATATTTGTTGGGTGTTAATATGCTGTTAGTCATTATGTATACATACTATCTCCTTATAAAATTCCTTATGCATCTATATTCTATACTTAATTAAAAAATGTGAAAGCCTTTATCATTATATAATACTAATGCAATTTCCGATCATCATGTGTATTCTCAAGACATTGAATTCATCGAGCCTGGCGGTTTAATTTAGTTTGAACGAACCAGAAGCTTTAATCAGTGCTTTAAAACTAGCTAGCCAGAAGGATGTTAAGGTGTCATTAGGGAAATCATCAACCAAAGGAAGTGGTCAGAGATCTAAGCATGTACCGTCTATGAAAAAACTGTATCAATTTATTAATTAATGCTATAATCGGTGGTTAGGATTGGCTCATGAATTGTATGTTGATGTCCATCTTTATATGTGAGAACCGAGGGATCTGTTCTTTTAACCAAGAACCAATTTAAGTAGCAAGTCGGTTTTTCGTTGCTAAGTTGTATCATTGTTACAGTGAAGACTAACTGACAGCCAGCCATGATTGTCCATCCATTGATTTAGTTTGCTTTTTCTTCTGTTGTTAGTTTTCTAATATATTTTTATAGCTAAGTGAAGTTTACCTGAAGCTATGAACCTTACGAACCCCCGTGATATGAATCTTGGTGTTTGTGACTTCTGAATGAAGTGTATGCAACCAGTTTTTCTTGATGAATTTGTTGATGAGTGTGTTGCATTGTTGATTGCATGGTTATTCTTCATACTGGCGCATGGCGATTCTAGGTTTCAGCCTTAGACATGCAACAATGTTATCCAATTGCATTGTTTCGTGAACCATTCAAACTAAAATCATTCATCAACAAACAGAAATTTCATCTCGGCACTTTTGACCACATTGTACTTCAATTTTGTCAAAGAAAATGCTTTCAACTTGCCATGTGCCAGTTCGCCAACAAGACAGAGACCATGCAACTTGAAACATCAAGTAAGATCATATCCATGTTTGCTCAGTATATGTATTTTGAGAAAGTTATGGGATTTACAAACTGAATATATATTTTCAACCAAAATAGTTTGAATAATGCTGCCCTGCTTTGTTTTTTTGTTACTTGTAAAGTTGTTTGAGTGGAATTTTTCCTGAGTTTTTAAGCATATATTTATATTTGGTACCTGTTGCAATGCATTGGCTCTTTTGTTTTAAACTCATGGATATCGTGAGAATATTGTGGATAATAAATTATTAATATTACAATCAATTATTACTTTTGCATATCGTGAGAATATTGTGGATAATTGGATTTTTAGTATTACTTTAGATCTTAAAGCATTGCAATTACAGATCACACATAAGGGAGGTTGTTGGGAATATTCCCCACGGTTATGACCCGGCCATAGTTTGACCCGGCCAAGAGTCAAGAGGCTCTATGGGTCATCTCATAGTCCGGGTTACGGCGAGACAACAAGGAGAGACCAAGGGCCCAGGGCGAGACCCGACAGGAGGCCGGCTTAAGGGGAGCCCAATGGGCCGGCTCGTAGAGAAGGACCAAGAAGAGGAAAGCAAGACCCGGACTAGAATCCAGCTTGTAATAGAAAATAGACCAGTCCTAATCCTACTAGGACTCTACATGTAAGCCGCCCCTTCAACTTATATAAGGAGGGGCAAGGCACCCCAAGAGGGAGGGGTCAATATAGACAGACAAGTTTTAGACAAGATCAAAGTAGAGCCTCTCGAGATTAGAGGTAGCGAAATAGCACCCTTGTAACCGAGATCATCATCATCATCAATAGCAATCAAGCAGGATGTAGGCTTTTACCTCCACCGTGAGGGGCCGAACCTGGGTAAAAACTCGCGTCTCTTGATTCCGACCAACCCCGTTCAAGCTACCATCTTGTTGTGATGGCCTCACCACTAAGTCCTTTTCACGAGGACATCTTGCCGTGACAAAACCACGACAGTTGGCGCCCACCGTAGGGCCAGCGCACGGTGGTGTTATGTTCTTGGAGGGAGCTCTTGTGGGATCGAGAAGCTCGTGATTGACCGGATGAAGAAGAGCCAGGGAACAATCGCGCAGGATAACCTGGCATGGGACAGCCTTGGGAAAGCCGGCAAATTCATCGGTCATCTGCAACAACTCATGGAGCAATAAACAATCAGATCAGTTTACACGTACATCTGCTCAACTACAACGCCGCGGCCGACTCGCGCAGGCCACCGACCCTGCGGACGACTCGCGCGTCCGCGCCGACTTCTAACGCCGCGGCCGACTCGCGCGTCCGCGCCGGCCTACAACACCGCGGTCGACTCGCGCAGGCCACCGCCCCTTCAGACGACTCGCGCGTCCGCGCCGGCTTCCAACGCTGCGGACGACTCGCGCGTCCGCACCGGCTTCCAAGGCCGCGACCAACTCACGCGTCCGCGCCGGCTTCCAACACCGCGGCCGACTCGTACGTCCGCACCGATTTCCAATGCCGCGGTCGACTCCCGTGTCTACATCAACACACCGGAGCCGTGCCCGTCCGCACGAGCTGCTCAACGGACGTGCACAAGCCGCCGCCCCCGCGGTCCAGTCTACAACGAAACCCGGAGACCGCACCAGTGTCGCGCCCGCTCGCACGAGCTGCCCAACGAACGCGCGCAAGCCGCCGCCCCCGCGGTCTGGTCTACATCAACACACCAGGGCCGCGCCCGCTCACCTGAGCTGCCCAACGGACGCGTGCAAGCCGCCGCCCCCGCGGTCTGGTCTACATTAACACGCCGAGGCCGCGCCCGCCCGTACGAGCTGCCTAACGGACGCGCGCAGGCCGCCGCCACTGCAGTCCGGTCTACTCCGACAAGCTGGAGCAAAAAAGAAATATATGTCTATTATCAGCCTTCACCCGCGCTGTTTTGCCCAATGGATAGGCGCATTGGTCTGCCATCCCCACGGTCCGATCTGCTTCAGCACATCAAAGAAAAAGGAGAGTCGGCCACAGACGAACCGTCTCTGGAAAAGCTAGGTGAGCCGGCTACCGATTGAGCCGGCAATTCAAAGCCAGCAAAGAAAAAAGAAAACAGCCCTGAAGGAGCCAGGAGAGCCGGACCAAGAGGCGTACGAAATCACTTTGAGCAAAAACGTCCCTGCAAGATCATCAACTCGCTGCATCGCCTCCGGCTTCGATAAATTCCAGTTTGCAGCTGTCAACTATACGCCGGTTTATGCCACATCCAAGTACAAAGAATCTCAAGCCGGCTCCTTGAGTCGACTTAAGACTCGGGGGCTACACAGATATGACTCGGCGGATTTGGCCGGTTTTAACAAATACAAGAACCCCGGGTCGTTGAAGGAAAGACAACCCGGTCCTGGGGACTGCTGCTTTATTTGCGAAAAGGTAAAAGGTTGCCAAAGGACTAGCTGCCATGATGCGCAGTTCAAACATAGGTATCCTGCCTTATTGGCGAAAAAGTAAAGGTTGCCCAAGAGAACTAGCTGCCACGATGCACAGTTCAAACATGGGTACCCTGCCATATTGGCGAAAAGAAAGGTCACCAAAGAAGACTAGTTGCCATGATGCGCAGTCTAAACATGGGTATCCTGCTCAATAATGATCAATGGAATAAAGCCGGCTTATCTGGACCCCAGATGTTTTGCAGTAGTAGCATTGTCTCTTGTATATCCTATGCGGAGCTTTTCCATGATCATATGGTTACTTGGGGGCTTCCAACTCATCGAGTTTAGCTTACAAAACCCCTTAACCTGGCGAGATGCCATAAGTTGGTTAAACCTGCCTGTTAGCAAGATGCTACTCCCTAAAAAATGACCCGGCGTACGTCTGATGAGTCAATCACAAAGGTGACCTTGAATTCATCGGAGTTAAAACGCTCGATTGGTTGTGTGAGAGCCGGCTTTCAGAAAGCAAGGATAAACCAACAAGCCAAAATATACTTGGTTAAACCTGCCTGTTAGCAAGATGCTACTCCAAAAAGGTGACCCGGCGTACGCCTGATGAGTCAATCACAAAGGTGACCCTGAATTCATCAGAGTTAAAACGTCAGTTGGTCACGTGAGAGCCGGCTTTCAGAGAGATAGGACAAACCAAAAGAGGCCAAAAAGCCTGCTTCCACAGGAAGCAAAACCAAGACTCGAGACTTGAAAGCCGGTCTTATGTCGTGCCTCGAAAGCCGGCATTTTTATACTCTATTATCATACACATACATCATCATACATTCCTTCATCATACATTGCATCATCATACAATGCATCATATATACATGTCTATATTTGTTTATGTCGCAGGAGCCGGTTTTCAAACCGGGTTACATTGTAACTCTACAGGAACAAACAAATCTTTGATAGCCAAAATGGACAGGTCTTATATGGTTTATCAAAACTAGTTTAAATAACATGGCTATCAAAGCCGATTTTGAAACAATTGCAGGTACATATTTACTACATCTACAAAACCGGCTTACAATTGAGAGCCGGGTCTTCATCATGGTATCTCATAACCAGTATTAAATGATTGAGGTTTTCAAAGCCGGCTCAGAGAGATGGCTATTCTTTCTAAATCCAAAACGCCAGCTTACAGTAAGGAGCATGACGTAATAAATTACCAGTGGCAATTCACAAATTTGGATTATTCCGATGCTGCAAAGGAGAGTAAAATTCAAAAAAAGATATCATGGCAAAAGATCATGGCAATCGGCTTTATCAAAGACAATGAAATATGAAGTGTTGTGCAAGGCAGCACTCTTGATGAATTTAGCAACAAGTTCAGCATTGATATGCAAAGCACTCAACAACATCATCCAGACTGTGTCTCAATCTCAAAAGAAAAAGTAAGTCTTGAGTCGCCGCAGGCACACGACCCGGCACTTGGAGGCTACAGGGGATCTGAATTTATTCTACAATGGAAGAAATAGTCCCGAGTCACCGCAGGCAATACGACCCGGCACTTGGGGGCTACATTGTTCAAATCAAGATTACATTAAGTATGAAAGTCCCATGTCGCTGCAAGCATGCACCACGGTGTAGGAGATATGCCCTAGAGGAAATAATAAATGTTATTGTTTATCTCCATGTTCATAATTATGTTTATGTTCCATGCTATAACTGCTATGGTTCTCGAGTCTACAATAACCACGTGTGGAATAATAAACGGTAAAATGTATTCCTAGTCTGGCCTCTAAGACTAGCTCAAGTGTTGCATGATGGTCTTGTTCTCCTGATCATGGGCATGTCTATGCCGGCAATTTTGAGGGCACAATGTTAAGAGAACACTTGTGTTGAATCGACCCGAATTGATGTTATGCTATAAATACATTCGTCACAAGTTAATGGTTAATAACACAGAGAAAGTTAACGTTTGCATAATTCCTTAGACCATGAGAGTATCGAGTTTCTTCATGCTTGCTTCATGAACTTTGGGGTTTGTTAAACGTCATCCGTAAATGGGTGGCTATTACGGCGGCTTACGGGTTCATGGAAAAGTATGTCAAGTAACTTGATAGCTCAAGATTGGGATTTGCTCCTCCGACGATGGAGAGATATCTCTGGGCCCTCTCGGTGTTACGGTATCCACCATCGTCTGGCCAGACACATTGTGATTTGATCACAGGGATGCCGAAACACGGAAACGAGAAAAGAGAACAAAACCGGTAACGAGGTAACTGGCATAGTGGATAAGTTGTTGATCCACGGGGATGCAGATAAATCTCACCTCGGGTGTTTGTAACATGTCGCGAAGCAACAGGAATAGCACATGGCAACTGGAGGTTCACTCGAATATTCATTCGTGTGGGTATAGGGGTCAATATGGGTGTCCACGGCTCCGATGTTGATCATTGATCGGAAAGAGTTCCGGTGATGTCTATACTTCACCGAACCTATAGGGTCACACACTTAAGGGTCATCTATCTGCTGAATACTAGGCAGGGAGTCTGAGAGAAAGTCACCGGAAAAGTTTCGGAGACACCGGAAAAGTTTCGGAGACAACGGGAAAGTTCCGAAGAGAGAGCACCGAAATAGTTTCGGTAAAACTGAAAAGTTGTTTCAGGGTATACCATTAAGTCAAATTGGTTCCGGCACACGCCTGGAAATTCTTGGAGGGTGCCAGAATTGGTCTGGGAACTTCTGGGATTTTTCGGAGAAAAAAAACCGGAAATGTTCCGGAGCTGCCGGAACCGCTTTGTTTGCTTTTCGCAGATGAAAATCACTAATCCGGAATTGTTTTGGAATGCGTCCAAAATCATTTGTGTGGGTACTGGAATTATTCTAAGACCCACAGAAATATTTTCGGATTTAACGGTCGCGGAAAAATGTTTCCGTGAATAGTGAAAGTGCTTTTTGGGTGTCTTCTTGGAGAAGCTACCTTGAGGGCCTTTTGGTATTTTTCCCCTTAGCTTCTTGGAGAAGCTACCCTTGGGCTTGGCCTATAAATAGGGGTGGAGGGGGCTGCCTAAAGACACACTCTTTCTCAACATACACAAGCCATGCATTATCTGGCCTTCTTCTCTCCCTCCGCGCTAAATAGTTTCGTAGAGCCGAAAGGCTGTCTGGGTTCCGGTAGGAACTAGTTCTGGACGGCGAAGCCCTGCCGGATAGATGACACCGTATGTGTGCAACCCCGTAGAGAGGTCGTAGGTTCGATCTTTTTGCTCGAGGGGCTGTTCAAGGGTCCTCCCGAAGGGCTGTCCGAGTTATTGTCCGAGTTTCGGGGGTCCTCCCAAAGGGCTGTCCGTGCGGCCTCCCGGAGGGCTGTCCGAGGATCCGTCCGGTGGGACTATCCGAAAGACTGTCCAGAGGCCTCCCGGAGGGCTGTCCGAGGATCCGTCCGGTGGGACTATCCGAGGGACTGTCCAGAGGCCTCCCGAAGGGCTGTCCGAGGATCCGTCCGGTGGGACTATCCGAGGGACTGTCCCGAGGCCTCCCGAAGGGCTGCCCGGAGATCCGTCCGGTGAGCTGACGAGGGAGTACATCCTCGCGGTTGGGAGGTTGTAAAATCCTAGCTGCGGGGATCTGCACCGCCGATCGTCATCGACTCTACTTCCGCTGCGCTACGAGTCGGTAACGAAAAAGATCAAACCTTGTATGCAGTCTCCATAGTGGTCCTGGGCTGGTGCGTAGGTCGGAAATTTTTTGTTTTCTGCTGCGTTCCCCTACAGTGGCATCATGAGACGTGCTATGCGTAGATGCAGGTTACGATCTAGAATACATAGAGATGTATGGGTGTTGCACAATATAATTTGTAGTAGATGAGTTCTACTGCTGATAATTATTTGTGCGGGTAGCAGATGAAATCTGTTACCCGATGTTCTTGTTGCTTCCTTGGAATTTGCATATTTCTGATCTTGATAACAGCATGGTGGAGTTTCAAAGTTCTGGCAATCCGCGATCCTGATTGATCAACGAAGTGCTAACAGTTCATTGAATTCCACCATAGTTAGAGAGAAAGATGAAATTTCACAGACAAAAGGGCAATGTAGATATGATCTACACGGGGGTCATGTGTATGACGAAGTTCAGTATGGGGCTCGAGATTTTATTATCTCGTGTTTCATACACCCCATAAAATTAATCTAGTGACTTGAATAATCATACTTGATGATGGACGTTGGTAGCTTCGGTTTGCTTCGAAACCTTAGAAACCACGTAAAATGAAATTTTGCATAAACCGATTAGAGGCGTCTAACTTGGTTTTGCAGGATGGTTTGCATGTGCATATGATGTGGTATAGCAGTGCTCATATTAATTTGATTATGTATGAGATGACTATATGATGTAAATTAACATGACCTGCGTGTCATGATTCGGCATGATGGCTGGAGCCATATGATTGTCACTTTAATGACCTGCGTGTCAACCTTTAGTAATGCACTTATTTTATTAGCTATAGAGATAGCAATATTATCTGGTGCATCGACAAGGTGGTGGCAAACTTCGCGAAGGTGAACACCGACGCGAATGCCGAAGACGAAGAAATACAAGACTTCTCCGTCAGAAAGGGCTATACCATATCATGCTATTATGAATTGCCTGAGATGTTTATCCCTTATGATGCACCCTTCTTGATTGCGCGGTAGTCGCTTTTATTAGGGTGATCTCTCACAAAATATCAAGTAGTTAGTGTTCTCCCAAGTGTAGCACCGTCACGGCACCTATCTCTTCGGGGCATCACATGATCTCCATGGGTGCGAACGATTAGAGAAGTGTGAGGCGGGTGAGTTGAGACCTCGCAGCGAGATCACTTGGTTGTCTTGACATTCAGGCAGGACAGTCCTGAGCTCGGAACACACGCATCGAAAGATGAACAAGAATCACATAGAAATGTGATCGGCAAGTTTGCCTACCGATTGAAGTTCGCGCCATTTGAGTTCATCTCGAACCGTGGCGTTGAATTGAAATGCGGGTCTTGAATCACTCATAATCAATTTTGAGAGATGTTGATTTGAGTGGGAGCGCATTGTAGAATTAACTTGCTTAATTCTCAGTGCAATTAATTATGAACTTTGTCTAAGTGAAATTTGCATAATAGTTGTAGAATAATGGCTCACGTTTCCACCTTCCCTGTTAAAATTGAATAAGCTGTTAAATATCTGGTTAAAACTTTACGGTTGGTAACGTAATGTGAGGATTGTCCTCAAAAGTGCCGAGAAGGATTTTGTCCTATCGCATGCTTTTGGTATTCTCCCGCTAATGCTATGGATAATGTGACTCTCGTCCTTCGATCCAAAAGCTAGAATTCCGTTACTGTCAAGTGCAATATGTTTGCTTCCATGAGACCCGGACTTCAAAAGTTTGGGATAGCTATGTGATATTCATGGAACTGAAAATCATTTTCAGACACAAACAAAGGCTAAAAGATATGGGATATCCAAAGCAATGTTTGTTTTACAAACTGTTAGTAAAAGTGTTTACTATGCGTTTGAGTAATAACAGAGGGATCCAGAAGAACGCCCATCATATGATGAAGATGAATAAAACATCAACTTAAAGAGAAAGGAAATGTCCAAAGGGTGTTAGTGTGACTTACACACCTAGGAAGTCCGGGGCTAACGCCACTCTTAAAGTTGGGTGCTTCTTCTGAGAGTAGGAGAAATACTAAAAGTTAAACTGTTAGAAGTATAAAGGCAAAAAGAGTGAAGACTGGAATATCCAGCTCATGTATGAATGTCATACGAGTTATAGATGTATGGAAGGCTGGTCAAAGAAATAGTTCTTGGGAATTATGATTAAACATTTTAATCACTAATTCTTGGGTATTGTGAGTTGATCACAAAAAGATACCCGCTCGATTGCATTCTGCTGCAACTCGATGCAAGGACTACTACGGCCTAAAAGACTTGCCGGAGTGAGGTTTAGATATGCGCTGGGAACATAGTAAAAGTTGCTATACTCGGTACATTACCTATGTATTTATTTTCATAATTCATTTTAGAGTTTTTATACACTCTAACCCATTGCATAAAGTATCTTGCAAGAAGGTTGTTCATAAGAGAACTTTTGATGTTCGGTGTTATGAATAACATAAGGGCCATGCTTCCATCATGGATGGGATGTATGTTATGAATATTGATAATAATACATTACCTCTGAAATTACTTTCATAATTCATTTTAGAGTTTTACACACTCTAGCCCATTGCATAATGTTTGTTGCAAAAGGGTTGTTCATAAAAGAACAATTGTTGTTCAGTGTTATGAATAACATAAGGGCCATGCTTCCATCGTGGATGGGATGTATGTTATGAATATTGATGGTAATATGATACATCCATAACACTGACGCTAAATGTCGCAAGACTAAAAGAATACCACACATGTGTGGCACTGCATTTGGTCACATTGGAGAAACCCGCATGGAGAAATTCCATAATGATAGATTTTTGAAGTCGTTTGATTATAAATCATGTGACACTTGCAACTTTCCTCCGAAAAGTGAAGTGACTAAAATACCGTTCACCGGCCATAAGGAACGAGCAAAGAACTTATTGGTGATCATACATCGTGATATATGTAGTCCGATAAATGTTGTTGCTGGCAGTGGATTTGTCTATCTTCTGAAATGACTCAAGTAGATATATGGATATTTACTTGATGAGACGTAAGTCTGGATCTTTTGAAATCATTCGAAAGGTTTTCAAAAATGATGTAGAAATTATTGTAACAAGAAAAATATGTTTCTGCAAACTAGATTGCCGAAAGGAATATTTGAGTTACAAGTTTAGCGAATGTCTGATGAGTTGTGAAAAGAGTTTCATAACTTACACCTCCCGGAACTCCACTGTGAGTGGTACGTCCGTGAAGATGTAATCAAACCATTCATGACATGGTAAGATCAAAGATGACATAAATCAATTTGCCATTATCCCTTTTAAAAGTAATGCTTTAGAGACTGCGGCTTTTACACTGAAAAGAGCACCATCAGGTCTGTTGAAATGATGCCATGGTATGGTACGCCCAACCATGCTTTGTATTTTCTTAACATTTGGAATATGGGGCTTGTGTAAAATATTTACAAACCTATTCCAAATCAGACAAGTACTACTTTGTAGGTTATCCCAAGTAATTGGGAATTCCTCCACCACTATACCGAGGCAAAAAGGTTTGCCACCAAGAACGGTATGCATTTAAAGAGAATTGTTCTTGCAAAAAGGTGAGAGGGAGAACAGTGCAACTCGACGAGATAACAGTATCTTCGTCATCAGATCAAAGGAAAGGAACCTTGGAAGTGATTCCAGAGTTTCCTACTGCGACTGATACGGAAGTCTCTACATGAGATGTATGGACTTCGGTCGAACTTGCAGCTGAACCACGTAGGCAAAACTCGTGCAAACCTCTCAGGTGCGCATACGAGATATTGTTGTTAGACAACAGTATACCTATGATACACAAGGAAGCGTTGATGGGCGCTGACTCCGGAATTGGCTAAATGCCAATATAATCCGAGATAGTTTCCATAAATGATTCAAGATTATATCTTGATAAACCCTTCGGAAGACTTAGAGTCTAACGAACATTAATGGAACTATAAACTGATATGGATAAAATGTTTTATCCATAAAGCTCGACTTGTTGCAATAACAAGTTCAAGGAGTTGACTACGATGAGGTTGTCTCACCATAGCGATGCTTAAAGTCAGATCGGGTTAAACTAGCAATTAATACATATTTCAATCTTGAGATATGATACATGGATGCCAAAAGGATTACCATGTGAAGGAAATGCAACCTAGGAATTGCATGTGGTGCAGTCCAAGGTATTTTGTCAATCCAGAGGATGCTAGTAAGTATGCAAACTTCAGAGTTCCAACAATGGATAGAAGAGAGCAAAATGGAGTTGGAATCTTCATTTTTGATGAAATAGTCAAAAGAGTTTGATTTCATCAATGGATAACGAAGATGCTTGTGGTTTCAAGAAAGTAAGTGGGAGCATAATAATATTTCTAAAAACTTTGTGTGCTTGAAACATTGTTGATTGGAAATTTCTTGACACGAATTAGGACTTCATTAAAAAATAGTTTTTCGATGAAGTGCTTGGGCTAAATAGCCTTGACATTAGGCATATTTATCTACGAGATAGAATTGCCTAATAGGCTAAGCCAAAAATACATATTGACAAGATGCTAAATCAGTTTAGCATTAAAACGCCAAGGAGTGATTCTTGCCGAAGTCACATGGAAAGGGTTTTTGCAAGAATCGGTGTCCCAAAACACTGATGAGCAAAATACATGATGGAGATTCCACACACTTTCGTGTTTGGATTAATCATGTATTCCATGGTATGTAAAACAACCAGATATGTCCAGTACTCCCAAGGAGTTGCGAGTATAGATACCAAAGTGATCAAAGTACTGATCATGGGACAACAGTGAAAAATGTCACTGAGTACTGAAGTAGCACTGATGACATGTTTTCTCGCAAGCAGAGATTATGAAGTGCTCATTGTAAGTAATTACATCGATACAGTCTTCATCAATGCTCCATGCGATTTTTGATTTAAGGTAAGGGTTTTGTGTAATACACGATATGGTGGCACGGTGTTTGGAAATCGTTCCAAACAGGTTACTGTGGCGAATTCTATAACTAAGGCTAAGTATGTTGCCGCTTTCAAAGCGACATAGAAGATGTTGAATCATATAGTTCATTCATGAACTTAGTATGGTTCCAAGATGGCTTTGGTCAATGGGACACTATTGCAGATAGTTGCTCCATAGCTCAGTCTGAGGAATCAAGGTTTGACCTGTGATTCACATATATACAAAGCCAAGTCCACACAAAATATGAATTTTGTGAAAGCGTGAAAACGCGAGGATATGCAAAGATACACACAGAGCTGAAGTTGTCAGATCCGTTGGACATCAGGCTATACCACAAGCGAAGCATTTTTACACCGGTATGCCATAGGTGTAAAGTGCATTAGCATTGACTAGATTATTAACTCTAGTGCAAGTGGGAGTTTGTAGGAGATATGCCCTAGAGGAAATAATAAATGTTATTGTTTATCTCCATGTTCATAATTATGTTTATGTTCCATGCTCTAACTGCTATGGTTCTCGAGTCTACAATAACCACGAGGCTCGGAGGAAGACTCATATGCACATGTGGAATAATAAACGGTAAAATGTATTCCTAGTCTGGCCTCTAAGACTAGCTCAAGTGTTGCATGATGGTCCTGTTCTCCTGATCATGGGCATGTCTATGCCGGCAATTTTGAGGGCACAATGTTAAGAGAACACTTGTGTTGAATCGACCCGAATTGATGTTTTGCTATGAGATACATTCGTCACAAGTTAATGGTTAATAACACAGAGAAAGTTAACGTTTGCATAATTCCTTAGACCATGAGAGTATCGAGTTTCTTCATGCTTGCTTCATGAACTTTGGGGTTTGTTAAACGTCATCCGTAAATGGGTGGCTATTACGGCGGCTTACGGGTTCATGGAAAAGTATGTCAAGTAACTTGATAGCTCAAGATTGGGATTTGCTCCTCCGACGATGGAGAGATATCTCTGGGCCCTCTCGGTGTTACGGTATCCACCATCGTCTGGCCAGACACATTGTGATTTGATCACAGGGATGCCGAAACACGGAAACGAGAAAAGAGAACAAAACCGGTAACGAGGTAACTGGCATAGTGGATAAGTTGTTGATCCACGGGGATGCAGATAAATCTCACCTCGGGTGTTTGTAACATGTCGCGAAGCAACAGGAATAGCACATGGCAACTGGAGGTTCACTCGAATATTCATTCGTGTGGGTATAGGGGTCAATATGGGTGTCCACGGCTCCGATGTTGATCATTGATCGGAAAGAGTTCCGGTGATGTCTATACTTCACCGAACCTATAGGGTCACACACTTAAGGGTCATCTATCTGCTGAATACTAGACAGGGAGTCTGAGAGAAAGTCACCGGAAAAGTTTCGGAGACACCGGAAAAGTTTCGGAGACAACGGAAAAGTTCCGGAGAGAGAGCACCGGAATAGTATTGGTAAAACTGAAAAGTTGTTTCAGGGTATACCATTAAGTCAAATTGGTTCCGGCACACGCCTGGAAATTCTTGGAGGGTGCCAGAATTGGTCTGGGAACTTCTGGGATTTTTCAGAGAAAAAAAACCGGAAATGTTCCGGAGCTGCCGGAACCGCTTTGTTTGCTTTTCGCAGATGAAAATCACTAATCCGGAATGTTTCGAAACGCGTCAAAAATCATTTGTGTGGGTACTGGAATTATTCTAAGACCCACAGAAATATTTTCGGATTTAACGGTCGTGGAAAAATGTTTCTGTGAATAGTGAAAGTGCTTTTTGGGTGTCTTCTTGGAGAAGCTACCTTGAGGGCCTTTTGGTATTTTTCCCCTTAGCTTCTTGGAGAAGCTACCCTTGGGCTTGGCCTATAAATAGGGGTGGAGGGGGCTGCCTAAAGACACACTCTTTCTCAACATACACAAGCCATGCATGATCTGGCCTTCTTCTCTCCCTCCCCGCGAAATAGTTTCGTAGAGCCGAAAGGCTGTCTGGGTTCCGGTAGGAACTAGTTCTTGACGGCGAAGCCCTGCCGGATAGATGACACCGTATGTGTGCAACCCCGTAGAGAGGTCATAGGTTCGATCTTTTTGCCCGAGGGGCTGTTCGAGGGTCCTCCCGAAGGGCTGTCCGAGTTACTGTTCGAGTTTCGGTGGTCCTCCCGAAGGGCTGTCCGAGTGACCCGCCCGAAGGGCTGTCCGTGAGGCCTCCCGGAGGGCTGTCCGAGGATCCGTCCGGTGGGACTATCCGAAAGACTGTCTAGAGGCCTCCCGGAGGGCTGTCCGAGGATCTGTCCGGTGGGACTATCCGAGGGACTGTCCAGAGGCCTCCCGAAGGGCTGTCCGAGGATCCGCCCGGTGGGACTATCCGAGGGACTGTCCCGAGGCCTCCCGAAGGGCTGCCCGGAGATCTGTCCGGTGAGCTGACGAGGGAGTACATCCTCGCGGTTGGGAGGTTGTAAAATCCTAGCTGCGGGGATCTGCACCGCCGATCGTCATCGACTCTACTTCCGCTGCGCTATGAGTCGGTAACGAAAAAGATCAAACCTTGTATACAGTCTCCATAGTGGTCCTGGGCTGGTGCGTAGGTCGGAATTTTTTTGTTTTCTGCTGCGTTCCCCTACACACGGCACTTGGGGGCTAATGCATTGTCATTTTAAACTACTTTCATTGAAGATCCGGCTCACTATTAATAGTGACCCGGCCCTTGGGGGCTACAGTCATTGCTTCTACAGATAGTTCAAGTTCCAGATTGATGAGGAGAGCTAATCCGGCCCTTGGGGCTACACTATTTTCAGCTATACATCTACAAACATCAAAAGTTAAGTTAAAGTTCCAGGTTGCTGCAGGCAAGACAACCCGGCACTTGGGGGCTACAGCGTTCAGTTGTTTAAACAGATCATAAGGTCCAAATTGAAGACCCGGCCCATCACATACTGATGAGCCGGCCCTTGGGGGCTACACATGTGTGAAATGCAAAACATTCAGTTTATGACTGGTGACTCAGATGAACAACCTGGATTTTCTCCAAAATTGCAACATTTGCAAGTCTTAAGCTATCACTACGTTTCTACTTTTAAGACTTGGGGGCTACAGGTAATATGGATATAAGGAAGGAACACCTTCAAGTTCTCAGTTTTGAGCAAACCGGGTCTCATATTCTTGGTGGAGAAATTTGCAAAGTTTATCTCCTCTAAGCTATTCCTAGAAAGGCCCGGAAAGCCGGCTCAATGTCATATGGTTTTCTTATTCCCAATTTTTTTCATGAAGCCAAAGCATTGGAGGCCGACTCAATGGCAGATGGCTGTTTTATTTCCCAATATTTTTCTTCAAGGAACCCGTGTCAGCAAGTTGATTCTGAAGCAGGCTTGTTAATATGACAAAGAAAAACCCGGATTTTTCAGGAGCCGGTTCATTGGATAAGCCGGCCATTTGATATATACACTCGAAAGATTTGTTATGAGGTCATATACATGTGTGAAAGCAGTTGAGATGTCATGTTATGAAGCAACAAAATTGCTAAAGTATGGAAGAACCATAAGACCCGGCAAACATTTTGACCCGGTCAGGTGATTTGGCAGAAGAAAAATGACAAGGACCAGAAAGACAGAATAGGTGCCGGCTCAGGAAAAATCCAGACCCGGAGAATCACCCTTCACATATTTTCCCTATTCTTATTTTCAGGATGGAGTTTACCATGGATAAATCCAAGCTAAACTGGGGGCTAATGTTGGAAATATTCCCCACGGTTATGACCCGGCCATAGTTTGACCCGGCCAAGAGTCAGGAGGCTCTATGGGTCATCTCATAGTCCGGGTTACGGCGAGACAACAAGGAGAGACCAAGGGCCTAGGGTGAGACCCGGCAGGAGGCCGGCTTAAGGGGAGCCCAATGGGCCGGCTCGTAGAGAAGGACCAAGAAGAGGAAAGCAAGACCCGGACTAGAATCCAGCTTGTAATAGAAAATAGACCAGTCCTAATCCTACTAGGACTCTACATGTAAGCCGCCCCTTCAACTTATATAAGGAGGGGCAAGGCACCCCAAGAGGGAGGGGTCAAGATAGACAGACAAGTTTTAGACAAGATCAAAGTAGAGCCTCTCGAGATTAGAGGTAGCGAAATAGCACCCTTGTAACCGAGATCATCATCATCATCAATAGCAATCAAGCAGGATGTAGGCTTTTACGTCCACCGTGAGGGGCCGAACCTGGGTAAAAACTCGCGTCTCTTGATTCCGACCAACCCCGTTCAAGCTACCACCTTGTTGCGATGGCCTCACCACTAAGTCCTTTTCACGAGGACATCTTGCCGTGACAAAACCACGACAGAGGGGGAGGATGGGAGGGAGGATAAGTGACGACATTGTTGATGCTATGTTAAAATAGAGAACGTGGACCTGAGTGAAGGGTCTTGAATCATTATTAGAGATGTGATATTTTATTCTCCCGTTGCAACGCACGGGCATTTTTCCTAGTCCAAACTAATAATTATAATTCTAATGCATAGACTAATTGTCACATGGTAAATTGTTCTAAGAATAAAATATAACCATCTAGGTGAACGCGCTACTGGCTCTAGTTATAAATGGAGTAGCACTGTCCAGAAATTTCATTTCATTCAGACAAACATAAAGATATTTGTTTAACCTTGATTGCCTAGAAGAAGAAATAAAAACATTATTGTGCTTGTCAATGGCTAGTCATCATCTATGTAGCTACATACCACTGAAAATGCAATCTCTGAATATTTTGGACACATATCAGGTAATATTCTTAAGAAACACAAGACACAAGTAAATGCATTAGAAACCAAACCAATATATTAATCTATGGATCTACATACCTTTCTGCATAGCAATGACATGGTTATTGATCCAGTTGCAAAAAATGAACAACTACTACACCTCCCGTGGAGAAGATCAGTGGACTCAAAGAGAACAAGGAGGCAATCTCCAGAATCCTGTAAGCTATCTTCCAAAGTAGCAGATTCCTGTAAGCTATTTTGATTCAACTACTTAGCTGTGTCCATTTGGTAGTATGCTGCTAGATGAACTGTACTTCTTTTTTTGAACTAATAATTCATAAAAGGTCTCTTTCAGAAAACAACTCCTTTAGTGTAATGGCTGAAGGACATCAACGATTGGGAAAATTGCAGCTACCATCGCTATCTCCATGTGACCATGTCCACTTCATCAAAACAGTCAATTGAGGCCCATTGTTTATCATCTGCAAGAACCAGATCAAGCGTCCTCTGAACATTGATCTACTCATTTGGTTGCTCTACATTTCCACCTTTAGTGCCATGTTAGGACTGTGTAATGGGGCTACCCAAGCAGATCATGCTCCGAGTTGAACTTCTCCATCCACCGCTGCCTCCTGTGAAGAAACCAAGCATTATCCAAATTTTTCTGAAACACATCACGATGATATATAGTCAGTTTTGAGTATGTCTTCCAAATAACTGAAAGCATCATTATCAGCAAGTCACTGTCATCAGGATCTTTGTACCAAATAATGTTGTATGAAAAGGAAAAAAATATGGAAGACAAGCAGAATGCAATCTTCTAACTATAATAACTATATAATTTAGGTAAACATGACCCGTACTGAAAAGTTGTAGCAAGCTGAAAGGAAGACACAAAAATTTTAAACAACATTATTAGTGCGAGATGCTGAATCTGAATGAAATCAAAATAATGGCATCCATGTAAGACCAACACATATAGCTTACCAAAACATGTATTTATCCATTCAAATAAGATAATGGCAAGCTGTTCATGTACGACACTGCCGTGGAAGATCCATAATAAAGGCCAATCCCTTCCAAACAAAAGAAGCATCACACCAATCGGCATAATCCCCAAGGAGTCTTTCCCCTCATACATTTACGCAATATTTATTTGGTCTAAAAAATAGACAGTAGCAGCAATGAAGGTTGATGTTCGCCTGAATATTAATCAGATTTTAGGCCAATCACTTGCTCCAAACTGCCATAGGAAAAGCCAGCAAATAGGAACAGATGGCAACAGTGGTGAACATAGAACGTCTGCTGACAGCTTTTCAATTTTTTTGACAGTGTCTATACTTTGAGCCTAAAACTATTGTTCTTAAGACAACAATATTGACTAATGAATCTTTCCAGTAGGCTTTTCACCAGTGACTACTGAGAAATAGTAAATATGATAGTAATAAAACTAAAATTTTGCGTTTGAAAACATGGATTATGTAGCAGACCGAATAGTCCTAAACCTGAAGCAAAAAAGAACAGGGCGTATAAAAGTATTTTGTAAGAAAAAAACACCACACACACTCTTTTATTTTCATCTACAGATCCGCGTTACTGGCATCCGAAATAGAGTAGTCCAAAATTCATCTCCTCTTCCATACCCTTAAGAACCGAGCAATTAAACATCATGGAGAAGTAGAACTAACATAAATTCATACCAAAATTTACCTGGCAGCTCCAAAAAGTTAACAGACTTTCCCAAAAGACCATTGTTCTCTGCCCCTGTATGACATCTGCACCAACAACAAAACTTTTGAGTGATGCCAGTAGCATAACATACTGATATGCCAAAAGTCGCATCTTAATTTGAGTCCACCATAGAGAAAGCATTTATAGCAATGCTAATCTACAAAAGAACCATAACAGTCACACTTCCTGCAAATATGCACTTTAATTGTCAATTCTACCTTTCAGTCCATTGAGTTCAGTCTGTAAAAAATGAATATGGGAAAAAACAGTTATTTCAAGAAATCATTTATAGGAGAACATGAGTGTATCAGTTTTAATGTAAACAACTTGCTACGGCACTGCCATTTTGGATTGCATGTAACACTATTGAGATGTTCATCAAAGAGATGCTCCAAGTTACTATAGGCTTAAGACAGTACCGAGTGTGCTTTAGTTGGCATTTGGAAACATAAATGTATCAAGATAAGATGAAAGTTTTGCTGAATTAAACAGTGATGCAATTTGATCGTGAGGATACTGTGAATCTTGTCCACTATTACAAGCAGAATAGCATGTCCTTATGGGTCACAAAACCTAGAAGACAAGTAAGCCTCACTGAATAATTGTACGTCTGAAAGAAGGTCAAAGAAAGAACCTGTATGTTTGTCTGGATGATAACTCAGCATTCTGAGATAAAAGACCAATTAACATCTCTAGCAGTTAGCAATGACGCGACATACAGCAGGGCAACCCCCATAGTGCAGCGGGGAGGAGAGGAATCCGGACACAGACCTGGATCCGACGACCGGAGCCGCCGCCGGACCAGCAGCAGGTAGCCGCACAGTCCCTACTCTCCCTTCTCTTCTCTACATCTCACCTCGTCTCCCTCCCTCATCTCTTCCTCCCAGAAGACAGAGTCGCCATGGTCTCCACTACGCACCACCGCCGCCGCACTGGAACCCGACTTGATCCGCCTCGCGCCGACCTCCGCCGCTTCCCCGACGTTCCCCGCTTCCCGCAGCCCTGCCACCGTCGTCGTGCTCCTGGTGGGATCGGGAGTGGATCGGGAGCGTCGCCGCTCGATCTGCAGCCGAAAAAAATCTCGAACCGTGGGCGTGGCAGGAGGTGGGAGGCAGGAGGCAGCCGGCGGCGCGCGGTGAGGCGGGGCGGGGCAGGAGGCGGCCGGTGGAGCGCGGTGAGGCGGGGCGAGGCAGAGCGCGGCGAGCCAGAGGCGGGGCTGGGTTATTTTTTTTCCTTCGTACCGGTTCGGGTTGACTTATTATGTGGACCGCGGGTTGAATACCTAAAAACACGGAGACTTTTCTGCAAAAATTGCCGCGACGTACGACAAGAAGCGATAAGTGCTTTATTATTACTAGCAAATATGCCCGTGCGTTGCAACGGGAGACAAAAGTATCACGCCCTAGCCAAATAAGTATGACTCAATACCCCGACATATGAGTGTCCTCTATTTTTCTATTTTAACACGGTGGCCCATTATGTTGCCACTTATCTTTTTTTTTCCACCCTCGTTAATGATGGTTGCGGTGTCCATGTGATCAAATTTTATCGGTTGATGTCCACTTATCTTTTTTGTGAAATGCATGGACAGTTTTTTACTCAGCGAATATTTTTTGAATCGATGAACTTTTTTAAAATTGGGGAACCAATTTTGAAATTCACGATTTTTTTTGAGTTTTTGTGAACATTTTTTAAAATTTCATAGACATTTTATTCGAATTCACGAATATGTTTTGAATAAATGATCATTTTCAAAATCATGAACATTTTATATTTGCTGAATATATTTTTCAAAATCATGAGTTCTTTTATAATATGCAAACAGTTTTTTAAAATCATCAACATTTTTTGAATCCGTGAACATTTTATGATTTCCTAAACCTTTTTTTGAATTCCCGAACATTTTATGATTTCATGCACATTTTTTTCAAAACTCGCAACTTTTTGAATTTAGAATTTTGAAAAATCCCGAATTAATTTAAAGAAGGAAAAAACAAATTGAAATAATAAAACATGGGCCGGCCCATGAACCCGTGCTGGGGACATGCTTTGCTGCATAAAGAGAGAAAAGAGGGAAGAAAATAGGGGGCGGCGTTTTGGCTCCCGGGTGCATTTGCTCCCGGATGAACAGTAACCGCAAAAAAAATAGAAAATGTTTTTAAAAAATTCTGAAATTTTTTGTAGATGATCGTGTTGGTGTCGCAAGCATGCTTGACAATTTTCATGCGAAACGGAGCAGCGGTGTTTCGTCGGTGAAAAAAACAAATTTGGGTTGTCATTTTGTGGTGACATTTTGTCTTCGATTTGTTTTTTTGCGCAGGCCAAAATGCTTAACCTTTTTTGCCTCAAAATTTACATGTAGCATTTGTATGTGACAAAGATCACCAAAAAATTTTGTCCCAATTTTTTTGACATTTCAAAATTCATTTTCCATAGGCAGGAGCACGTGCTCCCGGGAGCCGAATTGCAACAACCAGGGATCGAACCTGGGTCTCCTCTGTGGAGGACTGGCGCTCTAGCCACTACAGCTCGCACATCCTCGTGATTCTTCAGGGTCTCACCCTATAAGAACCGAACCGAACAGCGACTTTGACAGAAAAAATTTCGAATCATTTTCTTCGCTTATGGGTGGTATAGTGGGTAATTTATGGCAACTTTAGGGGCAATTTTAATGACGTATGGGCAGAAGCAATAGCCCCTTTATTATTAGGTAAAGAAATGTTAGCAAATCATGTGTGTGATTTTATTTTGTAATCACTTATTGACTTGCCAAAAATAATATAATTTATTTGGTAAGTCACTAAAAGATGGGATAATTAAGAAGGTTTCCAAGAAATGGTCATCAGAGAAAAATATGAATTGTTAGACGAAGCATTTCACCTGGCAGGAAATGGAACAGTATTTTTTTAAGTATATAACGCTCATACACTCACCCCTATAAACGCACGCACGCACACCCTACCCCTATGAGCACCTTCGAGAGACTGAGCCGGCATATCATCTTGAGATTTACGGAGTCACCGTAGGCACCTCGTCGTCGACGGGAACGTCTCCTCCCACTGAAAGCGCATCGCCGGAAATCCTGAAATAAATTCAGGAATAATGCGAGCACCAGGACTTGAACCCTGGTGGGCTGGGGATACCACTGTCCCTTTAACCATCCAACCACAGGTTGGTTCGCTATAATAATATAGTACAGATATAGACATAGATAGCACATATGCCCGTGCATTGCAACGGGAGAGATAATTGAGATGTCCATCAAAACCTCCATCTACATGGCACAACAACATCCAAATGATGCCACCCAGCGGTGGTAGTGAGGCGCACGCCGAGGTCTAGCAGAAATGTATATTACTCTTGCATTAACAAACATACTATACGTACAATACTTAGGTTACATTTTTTGGTACAACAGTTCTGATCACACCATCTATGAATAAATCAAAGTAGAACATAATCATAAGATTCACTATCGTACACAAATCATACTCCCTTAATCTATATTCACGGGCCCAATTTAAAATCTCCCACATAAGGACGGTGCAATAAAGGTGTATTAATTATCTATATTAATAATTATCTATATTAATAATTATCTATATTAATAATATTTAGGAACAGAGCGAGTATTAATCCTGTTTTTCATTTATCTTGGCCCACGTTGGCATGGAAGATGATCAACTTTCGCCTCCTCAATTGGTAACTGCCCATATTGTTCAACTTTCGAAGTAAATTGCAGCGCCTCGTGCGTCCCTTTCCCACATATTGTTCAAATCTCATATGCCTTTACCCTCCCCTTGCTCATATACCACACATTATTCCCATAATCTATTTAAGGAGAGCCAAGGAGCCAACACCAGCAACGTACCCACACAATCCGGTCTTTCCAATCGAGTTCATAGCATCGGTGTATACAATGCATGACATCCCACACAATTCCTCCTTTAATCCTCATTTAATCCCCATCCAGAATCCCTCCTTTAATCATGCACGTTTCCTGCCATTAATGCCCCACGTCCTCCTTCCTTTACCCATCCATGCATGGCAGCCGCACATTAATGCCCCACGTCCTCCTTTTAGTAGCCCACCAAGGTTAATTTGCGTCACTTTCCAGTGAATTAGCCTCTCTTTTCTTCCTCAAATTTCTGTCATGTTCTTTGAGACGGCTTGCTGATACCCAGAGAGCTCAAAGATGTATATAAATTGGGTAGATTGGATGTTAGATAGCGAGGTGGGACTATTTAGTACCTGAATCAATCAGTATTTGTACAAGCAGTACGGTCTAGCTCAGTTGGCGTTGCCTATACCCCAGCGTTTGCGTGTTCGCTCGTTTTAGCTGGGCTGGATTAATTGGGCCATAGCGAACCAGCATAGATCTTCTTAATTGGGCCATATGGTAGACTGGATGGCCTGGGACGAACGAAAACAACCTGCGACATATTCAATGACGGACGGACGGACGGACGGACGAAGCACACGTACGAAAATTATAGTAGGATCTAATGACGGACGAAAATTAGGGAGGAA
This sequence comes from Elymus sibiricus, assembly GCA_039707655.1. Classification (NCBI taxonomy): domain Eukaryota; kingdom Viridiplantae; phylum Streptophyta; class Magnoliopsida; order Poales; family Poaceae; genus Elymus; species Elymus sibiricus. The sequence continues at coordinate 258,328,416 of CM077668.1, read as the reverse complement.
GAAGCGTTAGCCCTTTTATTATTAGGTAAAGATATATACTAGTACAAATGCCCGTGCGTTGCATCGGGCGAAAATTAAATGTAATTTTTTTCAATTTTATTTTTATTCCTTGGAATTCCCTGTAATCTTTCAATCAAATTTATTTTTAATCCTTGGAATTCCCTGGAATACAAATAATTTGGCCCTACATATATGTTTTTTTACCATTACTACATATATGTTATACGGTTTACATTTGGCCCACGTACTAAGTGCGGCCCAAATTGGACCGACTGGGTGTGTCTGGTTAGGCGCTGGAGCAGCCGGCAGCTGAGCACCTCGTCTCGTACCTCTCCCTCCTCCGATTCCAAATGAATCCCCATTCCCCAACCTAGCCGAACTGCTCCAGGCGACGGCGGCAAGCGATTGCAGGTCCTGCTCCGGCGGCCGGCCCTCCCAATCTCCCTCAGGGCGCCGTCTCCGAGCTCACCACCCGCCGCCTCTGGGTTGTGGCGTCCTTCCTCGCTCCTCCACCTCCCCCGCCGGAGTCCTCGTCCCCGCTCGCCGCGCCCGCAGAGGCGGACGGAGAGGTGGGCAATGTGGACGGGGAGGGGGTCGTGGGGATCCGGAGCTATCTGGCTGAGATCGGTGGCAGGGTGAGGAGAATCTCCAAGATCGCGTTGTCGCTGCTGCCGTTCGGGGAGGAGGAGTCGGACGAAGGGGAACCCGTCGCCTCGACGTGGCCCGAGATGTGGCTTGATTTCCCCCTCTTCATCAGCGAGCGTTATGCAGATGGTAAGATGCAGCGCCGATTCAGATAATGCGTAACTTAATTTGCTGCACTGTGATGAAATGGGTGGACGTTGTGGTCTCAGTTTGAGCGTATTGATTAGTGAAGAAAGTATATGCTGGCGGTAGTGTTAGAACTTCCTGCAAAGATCTCAATCATGTTCATCATGAATTAGTTAATATAGAAAACATGTCCGTGCGTTGCAAGGAGAGAATAAAAAATATAACGTGCTAATAGATCTGACAGTGCGTTGCTATAGGTTGGGCTTTATTTTTATTTTTAGACCATAGAGAGTTTTGATAAGTCTAGTTGTTATTTGTGGCCATGAGCACATTTAGAATGTCATTGTCCTGACCATCGAGTATAGAGATCAAGAAGTCTACTCACTTCCTCCGGCGTTGCAATAATAGGGCCAAGAATGGAGTACAATAATAGGGCCAAGAATGGGGTGACTCCGAGAGACAGACATATGTCAAAACGAAGGAACAAATTTATTATCCTCATGCATATCAAACAGGTATTTTAGACCTTTTTATGTTAAATCACTCTCCTTACCACCCCGGCAAGTGTGGTAAAAGCAATCTCAAATAGACCAAAAAAAACACTTTTCTTTCCTTCTATAAATAAAAATAAAAGACTGAATCAGCAACCAGCAGAAAAAAGGCATTGCACACAACCATTTTAAGTTTTAATCTTTACAAATTCAAAGGTGTAGTCATAAATGAAACCAGCCATTTAAATGTACCGATTACACATGCGATCTCTAAACATTCCAAATGGTGTGAAACTGGTAATTCAAGAATCATCAAAGAACAACCTATCATGTGGCTTTTTTATCCTCTTAGAAGCTTGACCTTTTTTTAAAATAATCAATCTATCTATTTCCGTTCACAGTTCAGTAGAACACAACTCAATAGAAAGATGCATGTGACAGAGCACTGTAGCAAAACTGGCAAAGCAAACAGCAAGGCAGAAGGGGAAGCGTCATGGACATTCCGGAATGTTGTTACAACACCTCCCACGCTAAAGAAAATAAAAATTTGCTACACAGAATTAACACACATGGCATTATTTCAAGGTAGTCATCAACACAACATGGTCGTCGCTGTTGATGGTCTTCGCTTCTCCTTCTGGCATTCTCGTTCACCTAGCAAACACCCGCTGCTGTGACACTTGTTATAATCGCTTGCCCTGCACACACACCCAAAGCAGAGACACTTTGTGCAAGTTTTATAAGATAACTTTGTGCTGGTAACTTTGCCAAATATGAATGCCCATTCCATTTCAAAGATAAAGATCCATTTTTGTTTGGAACTCACACGGAACAAGGTGAGGGACAGAATGGTGGGACGATTTACCAAACTGTAACCCCGCAAGATTTACACAGTAGCATGCTAGGACAAATCATGTCATATGTGCATTATTCAAAGAGATAAATGATGTATATACAAAGTACATCCACTCTAATTTTAACATAGATTAACGTTCCAGCGGGGTCCAAAGGCAAACTAAGTACTTCCATTTCTGTAGTTCAGTATCAAGTACCAGAACCTAAAACTAAAAGGACTGAACTCACATATCCAACAGTTTTCTGTACAGAAGCAACACATCCCATCTCTGAAATACTGTAGCATATCCTGAAAATTAAAGCGTGTGTGGTGTTCTCTGTTTATAATTATAAGTGTCTTGTTGCATGGTTATCTTGAATAAAAGGATAAATACCCACTCACATGATTCTAATTTGTAGCTGCATAATATATAGGAAGTGATGACGATCTTAACAATGAAAAGGGAGAGCTCCTGAATTAAGTAAAAGATTGATTCGCAAAACAAAAGTAAAAGATTGCATCCTCCCTTCTTGAAAGTTTTTTAACTGAACCTAACAACCTAACAGGGTACTACCTGGCAAAAAGATGCACTGTGCATTTTGGATCAATTCATTTCCTGATGACTAAAATATACAGATGTGCTTAGAAAAACATACGTATGCTGACCTGGAGTACTTAGTGGAAATTATCCTCATGAGCCATTAGTACATCACATTTTCCAAAATCGAGATGCTCGGACATAACTAAAAAAACTCCTGGTAGCAGGAACATTTCAGTCCTACCGACGTGAAAAAATATATTAGCACAACTGGAGAAAAGGAGATCACAAGATGAAAAAATTAATCATCATCACAATAAAATAACTCCAACACAGGTCGACAGTTTAGCTAGGGAAGGCCAGATCCAGTGGCAACACCAGAATCAAAGAAGACGAACCCTCGTCAGATCATGGCAAAGCCTCCCGAACATGCCCTGCAAAGTCGCAAAGTAACAAACAGGGGAGGTCAATGTGCATTTGAACAGCCTCACATACTCAAAGTCTTTTCCCTTTCTATAGAAAATCACTCTGCATTTTTCATAGTAAAAGCAAAAAAGGGGGAATACATGAAACCAATGGCAAGCAAAGATACTTAGATGATTTAGAATATATACGGCAAACACATATATAGAATAAAGAAAGTTGAAGTATCTTTGCCTCTGTGTGAATGAATAGAAAAAAAAGAAAGTAGTGCGACCATAACTTACTGCTTTCATAAATGACATCTCAAGCTTAACATGCAAAATAAAGGATTACATGCAATGCAATTCAAAGAGCGCAACTGTAACAGTTGAAGAAAAAATGTAGAAATACCTTAACCGCCAAATTCTCTATTGATATTCCGAAATAACTATGCAACAAACAAAGACATCAGAAGTCAGATTAGATATTCATGAGATTTGTTCATCTTCTTATAGAAATATAAAAATAGAAGGACAAGGGAATATTAATATCTGCGTATGGCATAGACCATTTGTGACACTAACACGGTATGCCTGGTGCTTTAGGAGAGCATCATAAAAGAACCAACCATATATAAGATAAGAACTGAAAAATTGGTATGTACTGCTTAGTGATTAACACACAAATACATGTACCCGTGCATTCTACGAGCAAAAAGCGAGAAATGCCAACAAGTGCGCCACGGCAAGCATGGGAGTTCCTCTCCGGCATCATGCCTCTCCAGTGACCACCATGTGATTCTCCATTCCGTCGACTCTGACAGCTACGTAAGCAGGCTTAAGTTTTCAAGATCAAATGTGAAGGTCAAATTCAAAAAATTATTAAGCAATGCTATAACTCAACTCACAGTGAAGCTGGAGGATCTCCTCTCAAGACGAATCTTGCATTCAGATGACGTGCCATCGTATACATCCATTAAAATGTATCACCTCTCTTTGAGGCAAAACTGCATCTGACATGGTCGAACTGGCTGAACATTTCCGAAATGAAGAATCTAACTGATCGCATCTGTTCGTTTCTTTAGAGCCATTATCACTGGTAACATTTAGACCTTCCACGAGATCAGTGATCTTTTGCTTCACAATGTGATATAGTCATTTGGCTGCAGTTCCATCAAAAAGCAACAATCTAGAGTACCCATCAGCTCCAATCTTGCTCTGGTGTTTTCAGGACACCACTAAACTGACTCGTGGTCAAAGTCTAAGCCGACTGATGTTTGTCTTGCATCAGTAACAATCCATCCAGTGTCGCCAACAGGGGGAAAAAGAGATAATGAGCAACACATCCACCCATACTCTGAAGCTAAGTAATAATATTTTTGATGCTGAACACCACTGAATGCTGACCAAAGTTCCAAAGAGTAACAATATGTATGACAACTCCTACTCATATGTGTGTCACGTGTAGTATTAGAGCTATTATTTGTAACTAATGGGACTCCTGTGATCCTCGGCAATAGATATACAGTGCACCCAAAGGTGTTTTGTGTTTACAAAATTGACAGCAAGAGGACTATCCAAAAGTTATGCTTATTGCTTAGTAGTGTTCTAACCTGAGGAGGGCCGTACCACAGAAATCCTTCTGCAGATGGAGAGCGACGCGTCCAGCAGCATACATTCCTGCAGATGTCCCCTTTTGGCGATTGGCCTCAAAAGCACTATACTGTTGTTATTTCGTCGAACACGTTGTGAGCACAGAGACTTTCACCGATCCAAGTTATGTTAGAAGCTAGCGATGTTACCTGCATGGAAAGCTAGTAGTGGTGGGACTTGGAAGGCATAGAGAAGACTTGCCTCTGGCCCTGGTGGCGCCTGCTTCTACGTCTCTGTTGTATTCTTCTTCTCCTGTTGTTTCACTGGAATCGGCACCGTGCGAGTCAGCTGAAGTAGCAGCTAGCGCTCGGGGTCAAAGAAGCAGGAGCGGCGGCCAGGTCACTCGATCCGGTGCAGAGGCGGAGTGGAGCGGGCCGGCGGGTGAGGGATCCAGAAGTGATGGAGGAGCCCGTCGAGGGCCGAGGACCTCAGCAGGTGGCTGGCAATCCCGTCAAGCTCCGGGATGTGGGACTCCGGAGGCGGCTGGCACCTAGCCCGACGCCGTCCACCCGGCCAAGGTGGGGCGACCCACTGCCACGCGCACCACGGCGAGGCACCGCCGACAGCCAGCCAGCCTACCGGATTTGGCGGGCAAGCTCCACGCGCGGACACAGACTGTCGGAGCACGGGATGCGCCACCCCCCGTCGCGAGAACTGCCCCTTCCCCATGCCCAAGAGCACGGACGGCGCGCGCGGAGGAGCGCCGCGCCGCCGCCGCCGCACGAGCCCCCGCTCGTAGTCGAGCCTCTCCAACGCGCCAGAGGCCCCGCCGCCGCCGGATCCGCGCAGGGGCTTTTCCTGGCGGACGCAAACGGGCGGTGGTGAGGGGTGGAGGAGGAGGAGGGGGGCGGCCGCTGCGCAGGCAAGATGCGCCGCCGCCCGAGTCGCCCTAGGGGGTAACGAAGCAGGGGCATGGGGTTTCGACTCCCGCGGGTTCAATATTAGAAAGTGCAGGGTGCTTTTTAAAAAAACGAAACGTTTTTCCTCAAAAATAGCCACTTAACATAGGACTGCGGGTTGAATTTGGGAAAACACAGGGGCGTTTTTGCAAAATCGCCGACGACGTACGACCAGACGTTATCGGTCCTTTGTTACTATATATATATACTAGGTAAAGATAAAGACTAGGAAAAATGCCCGTGCGTTGCAACGGGAGAATAAAATATCACATCTCTAATAATGATTCAAGACCCTTCACTCAGGTCCACGTTCTCTATTTTAACATAGCATCAACAATGTCGTCACTTATCCTCCCTCCCATCCTCCCCCTCCCTTATGTGTGGTCTGTAATTGCAATGCTTTAAGATCTAAAGTAATACTAAAAATCCAATTATCCACAATATTCTCACGATATGCAAAAATAATAATTGATTGTAATATTAATAATTTATTATCCACAATATTCTCACTATATCCATGAGTTTAAAACAAAAGAGCCAGTGCATTGCAACAGATACCAAATATAAATATATGCTTAAAAACTCAGGAAAAATTCCACTCAAACAACTTTACAAGTAACAAAAAAACAAAGCAGGGCAGCATTATTCAAACTATTTTGGTTGAAAATATATATTCAGTTTGTAAATCCCATAACTTTCTCAAAATACATATAATGAGCAAACATGGATATGATCTTACTTGATGTTTCAAGTTGCATGGTCTCTGTCTTGTTGGCGAACTGGCACATGGCAAGTTGAAAGCATTTTCTTTGTCAAAATCGAAGTACAATGTGGTCAAAAGTGCCGAGATGAAATTTCTGTTTATTGATGAATGATTTTAGTTTGAATGGTTCACGAAACAATGAAATTGGATTACATTGTTGCATGTCTAAGGCTGAAACCTAGAATCGCCACGCGCCAGTATGAAGAATAACCATGCAATCAACAATGCAACACACTCATCAACAAATTCATCAAGAAAAACTGGTTGCATACACTTCATTCAGAAGTCACAAACACCAAGATTCATATCACGGGGTTCGTAAGGTTCATAGCTTCAGGTAAACTTCACTTAGCTATAAAAATATATTAGAAAACTAACAACAGAAGAAAAAGCAAACTAAATCAATGGATGGACAATCATGGCTGGCTGGCAGTTAGTCTTCACTGTAACAATGATACAACTTAGCAACGAAAAACCGACTTGCTACTTAAATTGGTTCTTGGTTAAAAGAACAGATCCCTCGGCTCTCACATATAAAGATGGACATCAACATACAATTCATGGGCCAATCCTAACCACCGATTATAGCATTAATTAATAAATTGATACAGTTTTTTCATAGACGGTACATGCTTAGATCTCTGACCACTTCCTTTGGTTGATGATTTCCCTGATGACGCCTTAACATCCTTCTGGCTAGCTAGTTTTAAAGCACTGATTAAAGCTTCTGGTTCGTTCAAACTAAATTAAACCGCCAGGCTCGATGAATTCAATGTCCTGAGAATACACATGATGATCGGAAATTGTATTAGTATTATATAATGACAAAGGCTTTCACATTTTTTAATTAAGTATAGAATATAGATGCATAAGGAATTTTATAAGGAGATAGTATGTATACATAATGACTAACAGCATATTAACACCCAACAAATATCAAAACAAAAAGAGAATATTGTTCTCTCAAATGCTGGTTGTTGTTGTGGGAGGATTCAATGTTTTTTGACACACAGCTGCAACGCAACAACTATTATTTATTAAAACATAATATATCTGGGTACTTGATAATGCCTATTTCAATGACATGGACAAAAAAATCACCAGGTAATATGCAGGTAAAAAGACTACGAGTAACCTTGACAATGATGTTGCACCTTCCACAACTAAGGGTGCGAAGTTTGGTATCCAACTAATATTGCAAAAAAGAAAAATATGTGATCGTGGACTGGGCTGGCCTGAAACATTGGGAAATCAAGTTATCAAAAAAAATCCACACCATGCACACCAAAATAGATCATTAATTTGCTTAATGTAAGGCTATCTACTGAATTAAAACGCATCATGTTGCAGACAAAGCATGAGATTCAGCTGCTCCAGAAAAATTAACCAATATGTGCCAAGCCAAGCTCCCTGATTGCTCCGGCTACAATTACCAATAGCATAACCGGCCCCATCCACCAGCATGCCTGCCCAGGCATGTTTTGGAGGCCGGCGGCGAGAGGAACAGGCATCCAGACGGCCTCTCAAACCTGCAGGTGGAAGCAAATCTAGCCATGGAGTTCCCTTTAGACCCGGTGGACAGGTAAGTTGATTCAGCCGAGCGCAGTGCAGGTTCCGTGTAGATTTCTAAGCTAGATTTGCCCTGCGTTACACAGATTGCCTATTTTGCGGACTGTGAATTAAGTGCTTCGGCCGGATCTGTGCAAATGGCCGATGCAGACGGCTTCCGGTCTAGGATTGGTTTCGATTCAGAGTCGTCCGCGCCAGCCTTGCATCCAAGTGTGCGGCTGTCGGCGGCGATGGATCTTGACAAGGAGCAGATAACGAGGAGCTCGGGGTGCTGCAGCCAGTATGCGATGGGACATTTGAGGAGCAGCTCGCTGTAATTCAAGACCAAGAAGACAGTGAGGCTGCTGTTTTGGTTCAGACAACAGGCAAAAGACGGATCCCCAAGCTCCAGTTGGACCAAACGGTAATATAATTTGATACTTCCCTGTCATTAAGTAAAATAATTAGTTGTAGACAGGTAACCAGAGTGTTTGGTGCAATCTGTCTATGGGGAATCTATATAATTGTTTGGTTTCAGTGATGTAACTATAGCCTCGGAATGAAACATCATGTTGTCCGAATATTTGTCTGTGCATTGCATAATTCCATGGATACTTCACACGGGTTAATTTGTTGTTTCATGTGCACATACTAATCAAATAAATGCTTCCAAGCTATTTAATTGTACTGCTGGATTTTGGTGGTCATACTGAATGTAAAGATTTGTTGTGTGGATCTCTGAACTAATATGGATCTGTTTACGAACTATAACTTAGCACTATATCTGGTTCTTGCTATCAGTTTGATTTTGGTGGTCCAAGTGGATATATACAGCAGTCATGCAGCCACAGCCTGCATTATTTGGTTCTTATTTTTGACCATCTTCACGAGGATGTGCTCTCATTGGTGAGTGGTTAACTGTCGATAAATATACTGCAGAGTACTTTGGCCCAAATAAATTCCTCATCATGACATATTTTAGATTAAAAAAATTCTACAATTGGAAGTAATGACGCCCATGCAAAGAAAGGTTAATGAGAACGGGAGGAGCACAACACTGACCCCGTCGCTTATCTCGGCCAGCTTCAGGTCCACCATGGCGACCTACACCGAGCACCATATCACTTCCCCGAGCTTCGTCGTCAACTCATCTACACCAAACCAATCACCACAAACAGGGATACAATATCTAATAAGAGATAGCTCCATGACCATGAGAAAGGGACGAACCGACGTCGGGGAGGCGCGCGTAGGCGGCGGCGCTGGAGCACATCCAGTCGTCCGTGTTGGGACTGCCCTCCGGTGACGAACGCCGAACGGAAGAGACGAAGATTAACAGTAGACAAGATGGATTTGCCAGCGATGAACGCCGCAGCGCCAAACGCCTGTATCTTGGCCTGTATTTCGACCATAGTTTTAAATAGCCGGCTATAGCCCGGCTATAGCTCGGTTATAACCTTTTGAGAATCTCGGGGCTAAATGAATTCACGTACAATTTCCGGCTATAGCCCCGTTTAGCCCGGCTATAGCCCCATTTTGAGGATCGGGGCTATTTTCTATAGCCCGCTATTTAAAACACTGATTTCGACTCACAAACATGGTGACAAACACCCCATCACTCACGCACATACGTACAAGGACTCGACGCTACGACTCACGGCGTCGACGGCAGCCCCGGCAATCACCATGGGCACACTCACGCGAGAGACCACTGGAGACTACATTGTTTCTCCTAGCTACTCTGAGCTACTCTGGCTCCGCTGTGGCTCGGCTCATACCGACGCTCGGTGGCACGTACCACACCCCGCGCTGATCAATACACAGGGCGGGAGTCTTTATACGCGGGCGCTCACACGACGCACGGCCAAGCCACCCACCCTGATCCACTTCCTACGCCCACGACCACATCCAGGACGTGGCCAACTACTTCACTAACGAGGCTGCATGCAACCTCCATCAGCTACGTGCGCGTACTAACTAACTTGACCGATTCACTCAGCCATATCTCAACTAACTCAACTAGCTAACAACCTTGCATGTCAAGATTACTACTAACATTTTTCCCCCTAATCTTGACTTGCCGTCGCCGGAGTTGTTGCAGCTCTCGTCGTCGTCGTCGCCATGGCCGCCGCTACGGCCTCCCGGACGCTTGACGCAGCCTCCATCCTCTTCCTCGGCGACACACGCCGAGCTCCTTCTCCGCCGGCGACACACGCCTGACGTTCCGGCGACATACGCCGTCGATGTCGTCGCGCTCGAACGCTTGACACCACCGTGCCACCGCGCGTCTCAACGCACGACTGCGCCAACACGGCCGTCGTTCCCCGCGGCCGCGCCACGGCCGCCGCGGCATCCACGCCGCCGCGCCGTGCCACGCCTTCGCGAACTCCGCGCCACCATGCAGGACTTCCGTGGCCTCCTCGCCGCGCCGCCGCGGACTCACCGCGGATCGACAAGGCTCTGATGCCAATTGTTGGGATTGCCCTCCGGCGACGAACGCCGAACCAGCCCTCCGGCGGCAAACGCCGGACGGAAGAGACGAAGATTAACAGTAGAAAAGATGGATTTGCCGGCGACGAATGCCGCGGCGCCAAACGCCTGTATCTTGGCCTGTATTCCGACTCACAAACATGGTGACAAACACCCCATCACTCACGCACATACGTACAAGGACTCGACGCTACGACTCATGGCGTCGACGGCAGCCCCGGCAATCACCATGGGCACACTCACGCGAGAGACCACTAGAGACTACATTGTTTCTCCTAGCTACTCTGGCTCCGCTGTGGCTCGGCTCATACCGACGCTCGGTGGCACGTACCACACCCCGCGCTGATCAATACACAGGGCGGGAGTCTTTATACGCGGGCGCTCACCCGATGCACGGCCAAGCCACCCACCCTGATCCACTTCCTACGCCCACGCCCACATCCAGGACATGGCCAACTACTTCACTAACGAGGCTGCATGCAACCTCCATCAGCTACGTGCGCGTACTAACTAACTTGACCGATTCACTCAGCCATATCTCAACTAACTCAACTAGCTAACAACCTTGCATGTCAAGATTACTACTAACAGTCCGCGTATCCAAGAGCTAATCAGGGCAATCAGGGCAAGGCGGTCGGTGCTGGGCGGCTGCAGCAACGGCCTTGTGACCAGGACGCGAGGAGGAAGGAATCGGTAGGCGGTGCCATGCCCTCGTCCTCCGACGTGTAGTCCGATCTGTCCCCGTCATCCCTGTCCCCCTCCTCCGCCTTCTCCACCTCCCTCACCTCCTCCTACTTGCTCCCCCGCCGCCTCCACCTCCTACCGGTGGCAACCGTGGTGGATGGGGAAATCCATGGCGTGCTCCATCTGCATCTGCAGCAGAGGAAGGATATGAAGAGAAGGTGATGTGTAGAGGTGGCGGATCCCGGCCAAGAAGGAAGGAGAGACGAACCTGGGGCCGCCGGAGATGCGCCGGCAAAGCCCTGCCCAAAACCCTAGCCACGGGGGTGGAGTTGCGAGCGGGCGACAGAGCCGGGATCGGAGAATCTGGCCGGAGGGGAGGGAGGCGCGGAGCGTGGGGAGCTCGGGGGCGTGCTGCGCGGCACCGGAGCTCGCCACAAGTGGCCGGCGTGGGTGGTGGCGAGGGCGATGAATTCATCGGCGAGAGGGAGAGGACGCGAGCCTGTGCTCTGTGTGATCGTGTGCGTTTTTTTTTTCTTTACAAATCAGCTCGGACCGCGGGTTGAATACTCCAAACGACATGGTGTTTTTTACAAAAACGAAACGTTTTCCCAGATACACTTAAACGGGATTGCGGGTTGAATACCAATAAAACACAGGGACTTTTTTGCAAACATGCCGCGACGGTGAGCGGGCAGAAGCAATAGGTGCTTTATTATTATTAGGTAAAGAATTGCCTCATAAAGTGTTAGATTGTTGGACGCGTCTAGTGAGCAGCCGGCTGCTCCCCAACGATCGGGAGCGGCCGGCCCAAAAAGGAAGTATTTTGTCCCTAATCTATAAAAGGAAAGTAAATTGTCTCCCTAATTCATATACAAGGAAAATTATAATTCATACTATTAGAGAGAAAAGGTAGCAGGTAAACAGAAAAAAGGAAATAAAATTACAAAAGCATGTGTGAACAAGTGTGAAGGCATTTAATTGGGATCTGTGAAAATTTCAAAAAGCCATAATTTTTAAACCGCGCATTGGAATTAAGATCCGTTTTCACCGTTGGAACCCTCGCGGCGTGCTCTTCGAAACAAGATCCCGCATGGGTATGTTTCGATGAAATTTTTTGTGTGCAATTTACTCCCCGTTTGGTGCAACTGTCTAAGAGTCGATGTGCAACTACTTGAGAGTCGATGTGCAACTTTTGCACTACCCGTGGACGTGCAGTTTTCACTTACGGAAACCTCCACCCCAAACTACCCCCTAACACTGAGATGTGCAACTTCGTTTGTTGCCCAAGCTAACTGCCTAGTAGTTGATGTGCAACTTCCCCTCTGCCCGTTGATGTGCAGTTTTCACTGTTTGCTACCTTGGCCAACTGTCTAGAAGTGGATGTGAAACTTCGGATGCTGCCCCGGCCAACTTCCTAAGAGTGATGTGCAACTTTCCCCGTACCCCTATGAATATGTAGTTTTCACTTGTAGCACCCCGTCCAAACCACCTGTGCTAGTGAGATGCGCAACTTTAGCTCCCCGTCTATATGCAACTTTTTACTACCCTCATGGATGTGCAGTTTTCACCATCCAACTATCTCTGCCTGAGATGTGCAACTTCGCCCGTTGCCCCGGCCAACTGCCTAGCAGACTATGTGCAACTTCATTTGTTGCCCCCGCCAACTGAAACTACACATCCTGAAGTAGGTAGGGGAAGGAGTTGCACATAGACTACTAGGCAGTTGGTTGGAACAACAGACTAACTTGAACATATTACTGATAGGGCAGATGGGGCAAGGTGTGCAAGCAGTGAAAAACTACACATATACGAGTAGGGATGGGGGGTTGCTCATCAACTACTGGTAGTTGGTCGGGCCAGTAGACTAGTTGCACATCATAAAAAGTTGGTTGTCATAGCTATTAGGTTGCAACCTCATAAGAAGTTGAATCATGCATCTCTAAAATCAATTTTGAAAAAAGTTACACCATTCGGTACTAAAGTTGCACCATGCAGTAATAGAGTTGCACCATATAGCACCAAAGTTGGCATAAAAAAATTCATCAAAACATACCCATACGAGATCTAATTTCAAAGATCTCGTCGCGAGGATTCCAACGGTGAAAACATATCTGAATTTCGATGCACGGTTTGAAAGATATGGCTTTTTAAAAATCTGAAAACCGAAATAAATGCATGTGTGATCTGTTTTTTCCAACTGATATGGACCGGTGGGAACGCATTAAATACCAAAAGAGACATGCGCTAGCAGACAAAAAATACACACATGCATGTCTACACAGAGCGGCCGCTCACAACCTTTAAATAGTGCGCGCGCACTAATAAGAGTTCAGGTAGATTGTTATCTAACAATCATACATCAACCAGTGGCGAGACGGTCAAAATCTACACACACTCAACACTGATTGTGATAAGTGGTCAATACATAGTTCTTTTATCCCGTTGCAACACACGGGCCCTTTTGATCATTTTCCACTTTGGTGTTTACATGGTTTTGTTCAGTAATTTCAAATGATTTGCAGGTGCTCTACAATCCAATTGGGTGACTTGGGTCTGTTCAATCTACTCTCTGTTTCTTACAAGAAAAATCTACTCTCTGTTTCTTTCTTACAATGATCCAATAAGATATGTGAATATTAGAGGCACAAAGGAACATACATATCTGTAGCAAAAAGCCCAAGCGATTAAGAGGACATATAGTGATTGGATGAGCTTCGCATCCATGCCCCTGCTGCATATCATGTCTCCAAGTGCAGGTATTGGCTTCCTGCAGTTCTATTTTTGTATACAGGTGTGTATTGAACACCATGGGTTAGTGCTAGAACCCTTTCATGAGTTAGGGTACGGTCATGTTTAGATCGATGATCCGTCTGAGTTTTTTTGATAGCATAAGACATTTGACTTTATCACACTTGTTAGTTAGACCATGACATGAATAAATCTACGACCATATAATGGGAGATGTGTACGGCTATACTGTAGCTACCCAGATGAGTTTCCTCAGTTCTGATGATCCAAGTCTTTGTATAGGTTTCAGTACGTAAATGATCTTGAAGATTATGACTTCAGTAGGAAGGTTAGAGGCAAAAGTATACAAAGTTACAATCAGTAGATCAATAATTACACTTTATCGACAAAATATTAGTTTCAGTTTGATTTCGTTTATGCATCAAAATGTACTGAATTTTTTTTCGTGGTGATTTTGCCAACAACGCAAAGGTATAGATGTATGTTTCTTCCGTCATGCTAAATTAAACAGAGTTGGAATTATTTGTTGTGATAGAGCGACGACTATAGATGTAATGAAAAACAGAGTAACATACTGTTTGTCCTCAAGAATATGTAGAATTCATCTAAGACACTGATAGAAACTTGAAGAGCATATAATAGCTCAGGCCCTTGTTCTATCTCCCTTCTATCTTGACTTGTTCATTCATCTAAGCACAATTCAGTTTCAGTGACTAAAGGTATGTGTAAGTCCACTTACGGTTTCTTCACTTTCTGATCCATACTTGTATGAAGGGCGTGTGTGGTACACAACTCAAACTATCCATATGATAATTTAATTCTAATGACTCTGCAAGCATATGCGATTCGATCCGGTGGGTTAATTCTAATGACTCTGCGGGCATATGAGGTTTGTCCTGCTAGGTTGTTCCGATGCATTCTGGACTTCACTACTAAGTCCGAGATCTGGGAACGAAACAAATTTGAGGGCAACTAGCATGATCGCCCGACATCAATGAAACTGACATACAATTTACCGCCACTTGGATTTGTATACTAGCAACAGATCATGATTTGTAAGGAGGAAACAAGATGAGGACAGTTCTGGCCTGATGCTTCAATAGGAGATGCCTAGGTAATTATGACTGGATGTGTTTGCAAGATATGCTTTTAAGTGCATGAGGTTGCAACCCGTAATGGTACACTGTAGACCTTCATTTATTGAAATAGACCAATGAAATTTTTATGATTCGATTTTTTAATTTAGCTGTCTTCCCATGTGATTTACCAAATGTAAACATTAATTGATTTTGTTAGGAAGTCAATAGTTTCTTTACGATGTTTTCATACTTATGGTTATCCACAATGCAAGCAAAGAAAGATCAGAAAGTTGTATGTTTGAACAGGTAATGACACTAAAATTGGGGTGAAACCCAAGATATTTCAATTGGTTTGAAAGTAAAAACAGTTTGAAACCAAAGAGACTTGAGTGGTATAAAGTATACAAAGTTGCTTCTCAGGTTTGCAGTGATTTATTTTTGAGCCGTTGCAACGCACAAACACCTCCAGAAATATATAATTATGCAAAAATGGGGGAGAGTAGTTCCATGTACCGTGTATATAGGGGAGAATCATAAAATCGACAATATTTGTCTATGTGTATGACCTCGTTGCAACGCACGGACAATTAATTATAGAGGAACAAGCACAATGGCACAAGTCAATTTGTTGGGGCGAGAAAACAATGCGTTGGAAGACAGGCCGACAAACGCTCAGGCTCGAGAATTGTCGAAAGTTCTTCTATCTCTACTACATCTACAAGCCTAATTCCTACGCCTCACACATTCTGTTCGCCCGTTGCAACGCACGGACATATATATATATATATATATATATATATATATATATATATATATATATATATGTATATATTTTGAGGTATATAGAACATGACTATTCTGTTTTTTTTTAGGGGAAGGACTATTCTGTTACTAGAAACAGAATATTATTCTGTTACTCTCGGCCCTATATAGGGTCCGATCCCAAATCCCGAACCGGTACCTAACAACGAAGAAGGCCCACCCAAAACAGCCCAAGCAAAGAAACAGAAAACCTGTCCGTGAGCGCCGTCATCCCCAACCTCCTCGGCTCGATCTTCCCACGGCGCCGCACCGCCCCAGCCGGCCACCCACCGCGCTGCGCCACCCCGCCCGACCTCCCACCTCGCCGCGCCGCCCCGCCCCGCTCGGCCTCTCACCACGCCACGCCGCCCCGCCCGGCCTCCCACCTCGCCGCGCCGCCCCGCCCGGCCTCCCACCGCACCGCGCCGCCCCATCCGGCCTCCCACCGCCGCGGAAACCTCCCCACAATAGCCTTCGTGGCCACACCCACCGCCATCACCGGCGACCCGCCCCACCGCCGCCTCGGCCACCTACCCCCACCTGCGCCGCGACCCTGGCCTCGTGTCACCTGATCCCGTGGCAAAAAGCCAGGATCCCGCCGCTGCCCGTGCGTCTCCGGCCACATCTCGACGCCATCCCGATGCGCTACCTCCCTCTACCGACCCACCTGTCCCTTCCCTCCACAGGCCATGGCCTCTCTCTCTCTCTGGTCATGAGCTTTGATTAGTGCACACAATGTGCTCGTCCAAATGCATCAGCGCCTGAAGTGCTAGTCCTGTGTTCTTCTCGTGGAGCTTCTCGAATATAGATGTATCTTTGAGACTGACACCGATGGAATGAAATACAAAAAGAGTTCAATTGTTCTAATTCGTGTAGTTCTGATTAGAAAATTTTGATAGTTCAGGTTGCTAATTCCTACTGTGTATAGTTTCTTTTTGGTTTGTTGCTGCAGTTATGTCTATATTCGACAAGAAAAAATATCAAGGTTTGCTCCAATCTTCACCAAACAGTGCAACCACTAAGCACACACAGCAAGGACACTTTGTTTGCACATTCCCTTCTGATGCATGCTCAGTACATCAATTGCGGCTGCTCAGTTCAAATTCTTATCTCACTGCTGCTCTGCGGGACTATGTATGTTTGTTTTCTGTATTGCTATGTTGTCAGTTCAATGTGTGGAGAAAAGATGGAGTTCTGGGTGTGTAGACGATGCGGTGTGTGTCTGGTCAGAGGTAATATTACTCTAGCACCAATACTCTTTCACAAAGAAAAAAAGCTCTTATCACTGATAGAATTCTGTACCTGTTGATGCTCACAATAAACCATGGAATGGTTGGCTTTTGCAGGGTGCAGTACCAGACCACCCGCTACCCTGCTCGCCGCCCCTTCTCCTACCTGTAGCTCTTCCACTTGCATTCATGTGAGCTTTGCACTGATGAAACTTCAATTGTTGAACTATTCATGCAGACCTGGTAGCGGGTATTGTCAGTTCAATTCTCCCCTGCACGACAACAGTACAAATGATAGAAAAAAAATCAGTTCAAAAAAATATGCTGGAGGTTTGTCGGAATGACAGAAAACATCAGTTCAAATTTTCTGTACCATCGGTTTTATTGCTAAATGTTGTAGTCACTTGTTTTCTTGATGCCATCAGGTGTTTGCTTAAATACTTCAGTTCAACAAAAAGCTCCAGAAAAGTTCAGAGGTTGTTTTCAGAAAAGCTCCATGGTGTTTCTTCGGCTGCAGCATGTACATGCATCCCTACAAAAAAATGGTGAGCATCCCCCCATGTTGCACGCTGCTGCCCCATGCTCTGCATTTTTCTTCTTGGAGCCAATCTGTTGTTGCTAATGCGTTTGGATTTGGACAAAGAAGATAGAGAATAAAAGGGTCGGGTGAAGAGAGAGCAAGTAGAGGAGAAAAATTGTGGGAGCCAGGCTTCTTGAAGCATTGCATCCGAGTTGATTCTGGCTGCCTCACGAGTTAACAACTAACTTATTTTTGTGTGGTTCGTGCAGTCCTATAGGTGTTTGTTTTCATGCCTAAAAGTTATTTGCTGTGAAGTTAGGCAAGATGAAGCTGGGACAAGTCCAAATTGTTTGAGTGGATAGTTCTGAGTTCTGACTTGCAACGATATAGGTGAGGGTCAACTAATAAAAAATTATTGGATGAGTAGTTCTTCTATTTCTTAGTTGTACAGTAGTATGATCCCCTTAACTCGCCGCTCCTTTGTTTCCATGTTACTAGTGTGTCATCGTTTGCATTCTTCAGTGCCACTAGTAGTACATAATCTGCAATGTCTTTCTACTTCATTACTAAGACATAAAAAATTGAGATTCACTACAGATTGGGCTAGAGCTGGAGAGAAAAGGCATGTCGATGTTGTTCTATTTTCTTTCCTGTACAACCTTCCTTGGTTGCTCTTTGTTTAATTGCTTCGTAATAATTTCTATTTTGATTATGCATAATTGACATGGTTCTGATCTTGTAAATCAATACGGGTCCGTTCAGGCTGAAAGTCTGATCTATGATATATCTGTTGTGGACTGTAGGTACTGAGGCAAAGTTCATAGTTGCGGTTGTCTGCAATTTACTATGTTAAAAGGCAGAAGATTGTCCTTCCAGCGCGCCGTCGCCGCCTCCCTGCAGCGCCGCCTCCTTCCAGTGCGTCGCCTCCTCCTTCCAGCGTGCCGCCACCGCCACAACCCTCCACCATCAAGGTCGCACGTGTGCCGTCCTCAGTCCAACCCCATGGCATCAGGGTGGTCGAGTTCCTCGCGAACAGCAGCCCATGGCTGTCGGCTTCAACTTTCCTCCGCCTAGGTGCTTTCCGTCGGTGATGCAAGGCTTGTACTCTTCTCCCTCTCGAGCTCTCTCTCACTGTCCGTGTTCATGTTTACTGCTGCTTTTATTTCTTTGTGATGCAAATGTTGCTGACGAACATACTTTTGGTAGAAAAAAGCTACAAAAAATCACTTTTCTGGTTGCGAAAATTTCTGAATTTGCTCTAGCAGTTCAACATGTATTGTATCATCAAACAACTCATGCATTTTATATATCCATCAACGTATACAGTTCAGTACGTCAGCTCGTAAAAAACAAAAACAATAGAATAGTTCAGTGCATGTCCAAAAGAAAAAAGAAAAAAACTCATGTCCGACACTCGCAGGCGAGTGTGTTGATGTGTGGAAAACCTATAATTTGTGCATGTCATCTGTTTGTGGAAAATGTCTGAGTGAGAAGGACACAAAAATTTCACATATATATAGTGTCAGTACTTAAAGAAGAAAAAAAGTTCAAAGCTCAATTTCTAAAATTTAAACAGTTCAGTACATAAAAGGAACATATGTCCACACTGTAAAAAAAATAGCTCGCATAGACATAAAGAAAAATATTTGTTAAAAAAATGTCACAAAGGTAAAGGATGTCAAGTCAGTTCATGCATCCTATTTAGCCAGTGGTCTAGTTACATATTGGCAAGTACTTACTGAAATGAACAGCGTGTTGTACATGTACAAAACACTCGTCTAGGTAAGCTAGCCAGCGACTGATAGTCAGAGTCATTCGCCCCGCTGTCTGTGTTTGTGATAGAGAGAATGAGGCATGCTAACATTATCATGTACTAGCAGTTGGGGATGTACCTTTGCCTGGCAGGACACGGTGGTCCGGCGAAGTGGAGGCCTGGTGAGAATCCCCGCTGTATGTTTTAATGGAATTTGAAGATCCAGGGCTACAGGAGCAATTTTGTTGGTTAAGAAGTGAAATTTCTGGGGTGCGTGTGCAGAAAAATCATCAGTTCACGTTTCAAAATCCTGTAAGTCTAGATATATCATCTAAATAGGGTCGAAGAAAAAATTCTGCAAGTTTAGTGCGTGTGCGGCTACAATTTTGAACTTCTTGTCCAGTCATACTAGTACTGATGAATATCGAGTTGATTGAAAAATGTAGTTGATTCCTAAGACCCTTAGTAGTCCTTTTACATATAGAAGCTGCGCCTGCTAGCCATACACTACTTTTCTCTCTGTTGTCCTGCTTGTTTGTGCAAAATTCTTAGAACTTATTTAGGTGATATATTTGGACTATTATTTTGTATGATAAATTTGGCAGTAGCTTTGCGTGATTTTTGTGGAGCATTATACAAAAACTATGTTTGTGTCATTATATACTTTTCATGCCCGCTGTTCAGGTGCAAACCAAAATTAAGTTCTTACATTTAGAGGAAAAGAAGTTCTCACCTTGAAAGCTAGTTCATTTAAAACAAGTTAGTTCTCACATGGTCGGGCTAGCACCGGCCATCCTCGAGGTCGCCTCATCTCTGTTCGTGGGGAGCCTGTCAGTTCCTGTGGAGCATATCAGTTCGTCAGTTCGTCTGGAGCTTTCTCGGTAGTTCATTGGTCGTGAGGAAAAGACATGGTCAGAATTGTCTTCTCTAGTGCTCACTGTTTGCTATATCCCCAAACTGCAGCAAGCTGCAATGGTTGATATCCATTTTCTTTGTCAGAACGTGTGGAGATGCAGTATGTTTCAGTTTATTATGTTTGAATTTTTTTATAGCAAAAACTGAATGGCTTGCAAGATGACTAGTCTTATAGCAAAAACAACACACACTTTTTAAAAGTTTCTTTTTGAACTTTTAGAAAAATTTGTAAAACAGTACGACAAAGTTCACTATGTATTCCACCATCAGTACATAAAGAAATATCACAAAAAGTCCTGTGATATTTGCACCAGTATAAAAGCAAATACCAAAAAGCCACAATCCTTCTACTCTTATGAATTGTCAAGTAGCTGAAAGTGTCAGATTAAGGCTCAGCGAGTTGGTTACAGACTGTTATTTGTTGAATTGATTGTGGTATTCTATTCTAGACCTTTGCAGCCATAATTTGGAGATCCTAATAGTATAAAGATCTTTGCAGGTCACGCCTTCTCCCAAGCATCAAGATGCGCTTTTAACTTTTGGTGCAAAAAAAAGAGAGATAAATACGGTGGAGAAGGAAAAATAGGAGAGGAAAAGAGAGATAATACTCCTCAGCTGGGAGAGTTTGCAAGTTCAGAATAGGTACTTGCACTTATAGTTCATAAATACTGGGTCATAGAAAATGCAACCTCTAGGCCATTTTAATTTGGTGCATATACCTGTTCCCTTCCTAAACATAACCATCATGTTATTCAGTTATAATATGTCCTTTCTTTCTTTTTTTGACTGACTTCATGTGACAATGCTTACGCTCGCATAAGCCTGGTTCCTACTAAAACTACAACTCAATTATTTCATGTGAAAGTTCATGGAGAGAAAAATCATAAGTTCAAAATCTAGAAAAACGGCAATCTGGAGGCCCATGTTGCAGTACTGATGCATACATGCCTGCTTCTACCTGCAGGTTTACTTGTTGTTTGTTGAACATTCCAATGTGTGTTTTTGGATGCTAAGTGCCAGTGCCGCAGTTGATGGTGGTATACATAAAGGAATGAATTGTTGCAGTGTAGCTGAACTAGAGCATCGCGGGCTAATTTATTGTAGTTTCTTGTTGTGCGATGACAGTTTGTGTGTACCATCTGTTTAAGAAAGTTGTTGCTCGATGGCCACAAAAAACAGAGCTTAATTAGTCTCTGCAATATAAAAGGTTGGCTGGAGATTTTTTTTTTTTTTCCAGAGAAATTTATGTCTATACTGTGTGTATCAGTTCATGATGTAATGTATCGTCAGTTCATAATTTTGTCTTCTTATGTACATTATGCAGTCTCTTAGTACTCTATACTATTTCTCTGATTCAAAAGTCATCAGTTCATGTTGAACTAAAAAACAGAAAAGAAAAACATGATTAAAGAATGTACTTGTGGAGGTTCGTAAGATGTGCAAGTTCAGGGATGACTAACATGATTTAAAAAATGTACTTGTGGAGGTTCATAAGATGTGCAAGTTCAGGGATGAATAACATGATTAAAAAATGTACTTCTGGAGGTTCATAAGATGTGCAAGTTCAGGGATGAATAACATAAAAGTTTGAATATTAGACCATGACACGTTCATGGTTCAAACAATGGAAAGAGTTCAGAGAGGAGAACTAGTAAATTTCAGAGAAAAAAAGGCTCTACAAAAAAAACTTGGAATTTGCCGAAAATAGTCAGGAGGTTGAATAGTTACATGTTTGAAATTCACGGAGCAAATTTTGAAACGTTCAAATTGATAAACGTGGTAAGTTCGAACGAAAAAAAAATGAACCCTCAGGCAATTTCATTGAGGAAAAATAGGGAGTTCATGTATTACTAGTGCTCTCTCTGCTCTCCATTCTATTTTGTTGATGTCCTCAGATTAACAAAAAAATTGTAGTGGAGAGTTCATGTATTACTAGCATATGAGTTCAAACAATAAAACGCGGAAAGTTTAAACGAAAAGCGGTCTCCAGTTTTCGTCTATTTTGGTTGATGTCCACAAAAACACTAAAGAATTGTATGAAAAAGTTCATATATTAATCATATATAAGTTCAAAAAACAAAACTCAAAAGTTCAAAACGAAAAAATGAGGTTATGAAACAAGCTCAATTCCGACAAATGGTTGAGAAGTTACTGATAAAGCAGTACCAAAAAAACAGAGTAAAGTCCAATCTGTGAAAATAGCTCAGTACAAACACACACATAGATCAGTACGATTACTCTGTTTTCGGACGGGAAAACAACACGATGGGTCTCATTGTATTCAAAATTACTTTTAAACGGTTGTGAATTTGAGAAAACATTCAACATGACTAAGTTTCACATTTTCGATATCTTTCCAACGTCATATTATTTGCCCCGTTTCGACAAACTTTTTAAAAAATCATGTTCGAAACCAACTTTCACCGTATTCAAATTTGAATTTAAACCGTAAGGAATTAGAAAAAACTTTATATATGCAAAAGTTGCGCATTTTCCATAGCTTTCCAACACCATATCATTTGCGTCAATCCGACAAACCGTTTGCAAAAAATCGTGGAAATACATTTCGCCCAGAATTTCACCATTTTTCAAATTACTTTTAAATCATATAGAATTTGAAAAAACATTCTGACAAACCGTGTGAAAATAAAGTCCAAAATATGATTCGCGTTTTTGAATTTAAAGCATATTTTCACCAGCTTTCCAACGCCATCTCATTTGCTCTATTCTGACAAACCGTGTGAAAATAAAGTCCAAAATATGATTCGCGTTTTTGAATTTGAAAAAAACGTTTTTTTCAAAACTGCTCTTAAACCATGAGGATTTTGCAAAAAAGTTCTATATGACTCGTAATCTAGCTGTCAAGAGCTTTCCAACGGTATATTACATGCCCCGTTCCGACGAAAAAACCCAATCAGTTCGACGCGTCAGTACAACCGCTCGATTCGTCAGTTCGAGAATAGTAACAGAATAATTATATATATATATATATATATATATATATATATATATATATATATATATATATATATATATACCATATTTATGTATACATATTCCCCTTGATTTTTCTTATGTATAAAGTTGTGATATAAAAGATTTTTATATTTCTTTACAGAGGGAGTATCTCTCTATCAAAAAAACTTTTATGCGTAACTAGTTACTCCTGCCTTTCTACTTTATTTCGCTGATATGCGGGACATCTAGCAACCAGGTCCACATGCCATGCAGCAAATTAGAGTGCACAACTGCACGGTAGACTCACCCCGGTCGTAGCGCCACAGTAATGCCCAATGAGCCGTCAAATCACAAAACCCCACCTTTGCAGCAGTAGCAGTAAGCTGGACGGACGAAGCAGCAATATTTCACTCGACCTGAATCCCCTTCTCCCTCGTCTGCTTGTTTAGAGAAAACCACCTCTCGGCGATTGCTTAGGGTTTTCTCATGGAGAATCAGGTACGAAATCTTTATCCATCCCTAATAAATCCTTGTCCCTTTGTCGCCGGTAATCCTAGGATGGCAACCGCCGCCGTTGATGCATTTTTCTTTGTACTGAATCTAGTGTGTTTCATTTGCAGTGCCCACAGTGCGAGGACCCTACAGGTTTCTGCGCCCTTGGCGAGACGCCAGACTTGTTCCTTCTCATCCTAACACAGGATTTCAGAAAGCGCACGGTATGTTTCTAGAATCCTCTTTTCTATCTGGTAGGGTTGGGGTTTTTGAACATGCTGTCGACTAATTTGGAAATTTGGATTGCTATATTTGAATAAAAGGTACTAGTACCATGCTCAATGATACGTCCAATTTGCATCATGATTTCCTACTGTTATTTATTATGTTTTTGATCATTATTTCACTTTATGGTACAATTCTTATGCCTTTTCTCTCTTAATTTGCAAGATTTACATGAAGAGGGAGAATGCCGGCAGCTGGAATTCTGGACCTGAAATAGCCATATCAGAGATACCTATTCTACAGAGCTCTAATTGACCTGAAATTTCACGGAGATTTTTTATTGAATATATAAAAAATACTGGAGAAAAGAGATAACAGAGGGGACCCACCAGCTGCCCACAAGGCAGTAGGGCGCGGCCCCCCTGGGCGCGCCCTAGTGCTTTGTGGTGCCCACAACTGGCGTTTGGCCCCCTCCTTCTGCTATATGAAGCCATTTGCCCTAGAAAAAAAATCAAGAGAAGGCTTTCGGGATGAAGTACCGCCGTCTCGAGGCGAAACCTGGGCAGGAGCTATTTTGCTCTCCGGCGGAGCGATTCCGCCGGGGATACTTCCCTCCGGGAGAAGGAAATCGAAACCATCGACATCACCAACGATCCTCTCATCGTGGGAGGACCAATCTTCATCAACATCTTCACCAGCATCATCTCATCTCAAACCCTAGTTCATCTCTTGTATTCAATCTTTGTTTCAAAACCTCGGATTGGTACCTGTGGGTTGCTAGTAGTGTTGATTACATCTTGTAGTTGATGCTAGTTGGTTTAGTTGGTGGAAGATTATATGTTCAGATCCTTAATGCTATTCAATACCCCTCTGATCTTGAACATGAACATGATATGTGAGTAGTTACTTTTGTTCTTGAGGACATGGGAGAAGTCTTGTCATAAGTAATCATGTGAATTTGATATTCGTTCGATATTTTGATGATAAGTATGTTGTTGCTTCTTTTAGTGGTGTCGTGTGAACGTCGACTACATGACACTTCACCATCTTTGGGCCTAAGAGAAGGCATTGTGGAGTAGTAATTAGATGATGGGTTGCTAGAGTGACAGAAGTTTAAACCCTAGTTTATGCGCTATTTCGTAAGGGGCTGATTTGGATCCATACGTTTCATGCTATGGTTAGAGTTATCTTAATTCTTCTTTCATAGTTGCGGATGCTTGAGAGAGGGGGTAATCATAAGTGGGAGGCTTGTTCAAGTAAGAACAACACCCAAGCACCGGTCCACCCACATATCAAATTATCAAAGTAACAAACGCGAATCAAACAAACATGATGAAAGTGACTAGATAAAATTCCCATGTGTCCTCGAGAACGCTTTGCTTATTATACGAGTTTGTTCCGGCTTGTCCTTTGCTATAAAAGGGATTGGGCCACCTTGCTGCACTTTATTATACTTGTTACTTGTTACTTGTTACGAATTATCTTGCTATCAAAACTATCTGTCACCGCTGCTTTCAGTACTTGTAGAGAATACCTTGCTG
Organism: Elymus sibiricus; assembly: GCA_039707655.1. Classification (NCBI taxonomy): domain Eukaryota; kingdom Viridiplantae; phylum Streptophyta; class Magnoliopsida; order Poales; family Poaceae; genus Elymus; species Elymus sibiricus. The sequence continues at coordinate 258,303,082 of CM077668.1, read as the reverse complement.
AAAACCGCTTGTCATTTCCTTCTGCTCCTCGTTGGGTTCGACACTCTTACTTATAGAAAGGACTACGATTGATACCCTATACTTGTGGGTCATCAAGACTCTTTTCTGGCGCCATTGCCGGGGAGTGAAGCGCCTTTGGTGAGTAGAATTTGGTAAGTAAACATTTATATTACGTGCTGAAATTTATTGCCACTTGTCACTATGGAAAGTAATCCTTTGAGGGGCTTGTTCGGGGTATCTTCACCTCGACTGGAAGCAATAAGAGTTGCTCCTCCACCTATTGAACCTACTGAAAATATTTATTATGAAATTCCTTCGGGTATGATAGAGAGATTGCTAGCTAATCCTTATGCAGGAGATGGAATGGTACATCCTGATATGCACTTGATCTATGTGGATGAAATTTATGGATTGTTTAAGCTTGCAGGTTTATCCGGAGATGGAGTTAAGAAGAAAGTATTCCCTTTATCTTTGGAGGGAAAGGCATTGACATGGTATAGGCTATGTGATGATACTGATACATGGGACTGGAACCGGTTGAAGATGGAATTCCACCAGAAATTCTATCCCATGCATTTGGTTCATCGTGATCGGAATTATATATATAATTTTTGGCCTCGTGAAGGAGAAAGTATCGCTCAAGCTTGGGGGAGGCTTAAGTATATGTTGCATACATGCCCCAATCATGAGCTCTCAAGAGAAATAATCCTTCAAAACTTTTATGCTCGGCTTTCTCATAATGATCAATCCATGCTCGATACTTCTTCTGCTGGTTCCTTTATGAAGAAAACTATTGAATCCAGATGGGACCTTCTTGAAAGAATTAAACGCAATTATGAGGATTGGGAAATCGACAAAGGTAATGAGTCAGGTATAAATCTTGAGTTTGATTGTGTTAAATCTTTTATGGAAACTGATGCTTTTCATCAGTTTAGTACTAAATATGGACTTGACTCTGAGATAGTAGCTACCTTTTGTGAATCTTTTGCTGCTCATGTTGATCTCCCTAAGGAGAAATGGTTTAAATATCATCCACCTATTGAATTGAAAGAAGAACCTGTTAGTGTTAAAGAAAAAACAATTGTTTACCATGTTGATCCAGTTGTGCCTATTGCTTATATTGAGAAACCTCCTTTCCCTGTTAGGATTAAGGAACATGCTAAAGCTTCAACTGTAGTCAATAAGAGTAAAGTTAGAGCACCTGGACCTTCTGAGCAAATTAAAGTTGAACCTAGTGTTGCAATGGTTAAAGATCTTTTGGTTGATAACATTGATGGACATGTCATATATTTTTGTGATGAAGCAACTAGAATTGCTAAGCCAGACCCTAAAGATAAAAATAAGCCTGTAGTTGGCATGCCTGTTATTTCTGTTAAAATTGGAGATCATTGCTATCATGGTTTATGTGATATTGGTGCTAGTGTAAGTGCTAGTCCGTTTATTCTCTATCAAGAAGTCATGAATGATATTGCACACGTTGAGATTGAAGATATTGATGTTACTATTAAGCTTGCAAATAGAGACACTATTTCACCGCTTGGGATTGTTAGAGATGTTGAAGTCTTGTGTGGTAAGATCAAATACCCTACTGATTTTCTTGTTCTTGGATCGTCACAAGATGATTTTTGTCCCATTATATTTGGTAGACCCTTCTTGAATACGGTTAATGCTAAGATTGATTGCACTAAAGAAATTGTTAGTGTTAATTTTGGTGAGATGTCTCATGAGTTTAATTTCTCTAAGTTTCGTAGACAACCTGATGTAGGGTGGAACCCTAGATGGCGATCTTTTCACACTTAGGAGGGGGGAAAAGGAGCAAATCCATGAAGAACACAAGAAGAACACTCAAATAGACAAGATCCAATCACACATGCACTAGATCCACATACACATAGAGGGATACAAAGGTCCAAATCCAACAAAGGAGGATACACGGTAGCTAGTTCGTCCCGATCCGCGAAGGAGTCGAGGTCTTGAATCCGTAGAGGATCTTCTCACATGGGTCTCATGGAGGTCTTGATCTCCATGGGAGAGGTATGGATGAGCAAAGCTCTATCTCAAAGAGCTATCTACTTTGCTAACCCTAGATGGAGGAGGAAGAGGTCCTTATATAGTGCTAGTACAAATTAGGGCGAGTTGGGGGAGGTACATGGGCCTAGGGCCACTTGTCTGCGAAGTCAGGGGCCGGATGTCCGACGGCTCATGAGGAGCCAGATGTCCGGCGGGTTGGCCAGATGTCCGGGCCGAAGGGGTCAGACTTCTGTTGCCTTCTGTCGGGAGGTGCCGGATTTCCGGGCGGGCGCCGGATGTCCGAGCTGCCGGGGCCGGATGTCCGGGCTGCCGGCCGGATGTCCAGTGCCTGTAGCTTCTCGGCTGTAGGGCTAGGGCTGCTGCTGTTGCTCCCAGGGGCCGGATGTCCGGGCCCTGTAGACCTTCGGTGACCTTCTTCGTTGGTCCTCTTCATCCGTGAACTTGCCGACTTGTCCAATGTTCCGGGCTTCTCCGAGAGGGTCCTCTTGGTACCTAAGCACACATAGCATTTCAGATGAGGTAGCAACCATGTCTCGCACGTGTCGTATGGAAATTCATTAAGGAGTGATGTCACCTCGTTTTTGAGAGCTCTTGCACGTGCTCATGTCATTGGTCCTCTTGGTGCTTGGGGAGACGTAGGTGGGTCCATGGGGATGACCGTAGGATGCTCCGCATCATCTCCCCCCCCTTGGGAAAGATCCGCCCTCGGATCGTAATCCACATCACCATAGAAGGGAGATAAATCCTTGACGTTGAAGATGTCGCTCACGTTGTACTTGTCACGAGGGATGTCGATCTTGTACGCATTGTCGTTGTAGTGTGCTAGCACCTTGAACGGTCCATCAGCTCGAGGAAGTAGTTTGGACTTGCGTTCGTTGGGGAAACGGTCCTTGCGAAGGTGTAGCCACACAAGATCGCCGGGGTTGAACACCATGGGGGTGCTTGTTGATGTTGACCTTGGTCGCGAGGCGTTGTACTTGGCGCTCGATCGTGTGCCTTGTATCTTCATGCATCTTCTTGAGGTAACTCGCTCGTGCACTCGCGTCCATGTCGGTTCGCTCTTGTAGCGGTAGCGGTAGGATGTCCAATGGTGACAAAGGGTTGAAACCGTAGACGACCTCGAAGGGGGACTTGCCGGTAGTAGAGTGTCTTGCTCGGTTGTAGGCGAACTCGGCGATGGGCAAGCATTCTTCCCACTCCCGTATGTTCTTCTTGATCAACACGCGAAGGAGTGTGGATAACGTCCGGTTCGTGACCTCCGTTTGGCCGTCGGTTTGTGGGTGATATGCCGAAGAGAAGAGGAGCTTGATTTCGAGCTTGGCGCATAAGGTCTTCCAAAAGTAGCTTAGGAACTTGACATCTCGGTCCGATACAATCGTCTTGGGCACTCCATGCAATCGCAAGATTTCCCTACAAAAGAGATTTGCAACATGTGAAGCATCGTCTATCTTGTTGCAAGGAATGAAATGTGCCATCTTAGAGAAACGGTCCACAACAACAAATACGGAATCTTTGCCGTTTTGAGTTCGAGGCAAGCCAAGCAAGAAATCCATACTAATATCTTCCCATGGATGATATGGAATAGGAAGAGGCATATAAAGGCCATGAGATTGAGCTTTGGACTTAGCTTTGCGGCATGTAGAGCACCGGTTGGAGTAGCGAGAAACGTCTCGAAACATCTTTGGCCAAAAGTAGTTCTTGGAGAGCGTGGCGAAGGTCTTGTCGCGTCCAAAATGTCCCATGAGTCCTCCACCATGAGCTTCTTGCAAAAGTAGCAAACGAAGAGAAGACTCGGGAATACAAAGTTTGTTAGCTCGCATAAGATAACCATCTTTCAAGTAATATTGCTCCCAAGTTTTATGTGGTAAACATTTGGCATAAGGAATCGCAAATGATGCATCATGCGCATACAAGTCTTTAATGTGCTCAAATCCAATAACATTCAACTCAAGTTTGGTAACCAACATGCACTTGCGGGAAAGAGCATCCGCCACAACATTTTCCTTACCTTTGATATACTTGATGACATAAGGAAATGACTCAATGAACTCACTCCATTTAGCATGACGCTTATTCAATTTGGTTTGTCCCTTAAGGTACTTAAGCGTTTCATGATCCGTATGGATGACAAATTCACGTGGACGGAGATAATGTTCCCACACATGCAAGACTCTCACTAAAGCATATAACTCTTTGTCATAGATGGGGTAGTTAAGTTGCGCGCCGGAGAGCTTCTCACTAAAATACGCAATGGGTCGTTTCTCTTGCATTAACACACCACCAATGCCATTACCACTAGCGTCACAATGCACTTCAAAAGTTTTCTCAAAGTTGGGTAATGCAAGTAATGGAGCATGTGTAAGCAAGGTTTTAAGCTCATGAAATGCGGCATCTTGAGATGGACCCCAAACAAATGGTGCATTCTTCTTACTCAATGCGTGCAATGGTGATGCAATGGTGCTAAAATCCTTCACAAAGCGACGGTAAAAACCTGCTAAGCCAAGGAAACTACGCACTTGAAGCAAATTGGTTGGTTGTGGCCAATTCTTAATAGCATCAATTTTAGTTTCATCCACTTGAACACCCTTAGAGGAGACAACAAAGCCCAAGAAAACAAGCTTATCAACACCAAAAGTGCATTTTTCCATGTTAGCATAAAGTCGCTCGTCTCTAAGAACTTGCAATACATCTCTAAGGTGTTTGACATGATCTTCAAGAGTTTCACTAAACACAAGGATGTCATCAAAGTAAACCACAACACAAATGCCAATATATTTGCGAAGAACATAATGCATCACACGCATAAAAGTGCTAGGAGCTTGCGATAAACCCATAGGCATGACTAACCATTCATACAAGTCAAATTTGGTTTTGAAAGTTGTTTTCCATTCATCACCTTCTTGCATGCGTATTTGATAGTAGCCACTTTTAGGGTCAATTTTAGAGAAAATTGTGGCTCCACTAAGTTCATCTAGCATGTCATCTAGGCATGGAATGGGATGGCGATATCTAACGGTGATAGCATTTATAGGGCGGCAATCGGAACACATGCGATAAGTACCATCTTTCTTAGGCACAAGGATAACCGCAACTGCACAAGGGCTCAAGCTCTCGCGTACATACCCATTCTCCATGAGATGTTGTACTTGCCTTTGGATCTCTTTGGTCTCTTCGGGGTTGACGCGGTAAGGTGCCTTGTTCGGTAGTGGTGCGCCGGGGATGAGGTCGATGCGATGTTCGATTCCGCGAAGTGGAGGGAGTCCGGGAGGTAGCTCATCGGGAAACACGTCCGCGAATTCCTGCAATAAATGAGACAATACCAAAGGAAGATGTTGTGAAGTATTAGTCCGCGCCACTTCATCTTTGCACACAAGCACAAAGTGAAGAACACTTGATGGGCTCTCACTCACATCACTCAAATCTCTTTTGGTGGCTAAAAGAACTAGATCTCTTTTGTCACGCATCGTGGAGTCACTCATGTTTGGCTTGTGGCTCTCACTTTCTTTTTGGTGGTTCACTCGCTCACTTTTCTCTCCACGATGGGTAGATGCTTGCTTGTCCGCGATGACTTGACTTGGTGTCATTGGTCGAAGTATGAACTCCTTGCCCTTCATCTTGAAGCTATAGTGGTTGGTCCGTCCGTTGTGGATGACGCCGCGGTCGAATTGCCAAGGTCGTCCAAGGAGGAGATGGCACACTGACATAGGAACCACATCAAACTCCAAGTTGTCTTCGTAGGCGCCAATCTTGAAGGACACTTGGACGGTGTGCTCTACTTGAATGGTGCCGGAGTCGCTAAGTCATTGGACCTTGTATGGGCGAAGGTGCTTCTTCTTGACCAATTGGAGCTTGGTACATAACTCTTCACTTGCTAAGTTGTGGCAACTTCCGCCGTCGATGATGACCTTGACGGAATGTCCTTGGATACCCGCTTTGGTATGGAAGATGTGGCAACGTTGGTCTTCATCTTGATGTTGTTGAAGTGTCCAGACCTTGGAGACAACAAGAGCTGGACTTGAATCATTGTCACAAAAGACTTGCGCATCTTCATCTTCATTCACTTGGTGGTGCATGGCCACTTGCTCGATGGCTTCCATTTCATCTTCACTTATGGAATCGTAGGTGCCGTCGGCGTTCATGATCATAGTGCGTCTTGTGGGGCACTCGAAGGACTTGTGGCCTCGGCCTTTGCACGTAAAGCACTTGATGTCACTTGTTTTGTCGGTGGCATCCGAAGGAGTTGTTGATGACGAAGCTCTTTGCTTGGAGTTGCTTGTAGTAGTAGGAAGATGACTCGAATATGTCGTTAGTTGCTTGGAGCTTGACTTGTCGCCGGTGCTTGGTGTAGCTCGAGTCGTGGAAGTAGTTTTAGAAGTCGTTGAAGCTTGATGGTATGAACCATAGGTCTTGGAAGAGTACTTGGAGTACTTGTAGTCTTCTTGTACTTGTCGCTCCGCTTTGGTTGCTTGATGGACTAGCTCGAGGAGGTTGGAGTACGGTTGCCGGTTGGAAGTCCGCAATTTTCTTGATGGGATAGTTGAGGCCATTCAAGAAATGTGCCATTGTTTGTTCATCATCTTCCTTGACGTTGGCTCGTATCATTGCAATTTCCATCTCTTGGTACTATGCTTCAACCAACTTGGTGCCTTGCTTGAGGAGTTGAAGTTTCTTGAAGAGGTCACGACTATAGTGTGTAGGCACAAAACGAGCTCTCATGACATCCTTCATTTGATTCCACGTGGTGATGGGTGGTTCGCCTCTCTCTTGGCGTTGTTCGATCACTTGCTCCCATCAAATGAGAACATAGTCTTGGAACTCGAGAGATGCCATGGCAATCTTCTTTTCCTCGTCGTAGTTGTGAAGACGGAATATCTTGTCGACTTTCAACGCCCATGATAGGTATTCTTTGGGATCATTTCCACCGGAGAATTTAGGCATGTTGAACTTGAGCTTGCCGTAGCGCTCCTCATTGCGTTGTCGGCGGTTGCGATGACGCTCTTGCCGTGGAGGTTGATATTCTAGCTCATCTTCCTCATGCTCATCTTGATTGTCTTGACGTTGTGGTCTTGGGATACGTGCACGGTTCCGCATCTCTTGGCGCTCCTCAAGTCATGCGGCTTCTTCTTGTTCGCGCACGCGGCGATTGTGTTCGGCGACGTTGCGAGTTGCTTCGCGTAGGGCACGTTGAGCTTCAAGTGCTTGCTCCTCACGACGTTGTCGTTCTTGGTGTAGGTCGTCGTCTTGGTGTACTTGACGTTGGCGTGGTGGAACTTGATCTTGGTTCCCGTTGCCTTGTGCTTGCCGTTTTTGTCGTTCTCGCTCTCGAAGGTGGTCTTGCAAACCATTGCCATGGAATGGGTTTCGTGAAGCTTGCCGGTCGTCATGTTCTTGGGAGCGATGAGAGCGTGCGTGTGGAAGACTTGCATCCAAAAAAGTGTCCGAAGAGTGTCGGCTCGAATGGCACCGTCTTGATCTTGAGGAAGACGAAGTGGAAGAATGGCGGTTGGCCATCATAGTGCGGAACTCTTCCATTTGAGATGAAAGCTTGGCGTCGAAGTAGTCCCTTGTTCGTGTTTCGGAGTGGCGCAAGTCGGTGGCGAGTTGTTCGATGCGATCTCCCAAAGCTTCACTTTCTTGATGTAGCGCTCGTTGGACTCCGAAAAGTTGAGCCTTGGTGACGTAGTTGTTCGTTGCGTCTTCTTGCTCATCGAAGAGGGGGTTGATAGAAGTGCTCGGCCTATCCATGATTCTCAAGCAAGTGTTAGTGGAAGAAAGAAACGAACTAGACCAATGTACCTTATCCAATGTTGAAGATGGATCAATTATCACCCAATATGGTATTATGGAAATAGTGCAATTGGTACCGGATCGTGTAAATCTCACACCTACACAAGTAAAGCTTTTGGAGGAGTTTGGTTAGGATAGTGGCACAAAATTTCTATAATTTGCAAGTAAGATATCAATAATGTTGAAAAAGATTCACAAGTTCGCAAGTGTAACGAGTAGACCAATAGCAATAAGTAGCACACGGAAACACACGCACGGAAAGATAAATGAGGTCGTGCAACCAAGGAGTGAGCTCAAAATGTGGAATCCACGGAAAATGCTCTTGTTGCACAACACGAGAGAGACGCTAGCACGATTGCTCAATTGGCGGATACGAACTTGTGCACAACCTATAAGAGACAAAACGTATGGACTTCTATCTCACTTATGCCATGTATGTATGATTCCCGGTGAACTTGTCACAATGATCCAAGATGATCAAATATGGTATGTAATGTGACGATGCTATGGCTATTGCTTATAAGCTTGTTGCTCTTTCTCTTTTGCTTAAAAGCTTCTCTTTCTTTTGATGGTTTCCTTTGGCTACTTATGCGAAATGCTTGTACGAAGATAGCAATGATGTATATGCGGGAACAATTTTGGCACAAGAGATGATATGAGTATGTATGCACGCTAGGGTAGCTATGCGGATCGGTATCACTAAAGTGCACCAGTAGCGTTGCCCGGCAATACTCAAATGGCTACTCTCGTAGGAAAGCTACGCAAAAGATGGTCTCGGGGTTTCACAACGCAATGGCAAGGATATGAACAAGTTGTCGTCGATGTTATCGTCGGTGGGTTCTCGTTTGTAAGCAAGGACGGATGATGATGAAGTGGACAATGTCGATGTCGAGTCCGTGGCGATGATGAGTGGCGGTGATGTCGATGTCGATGTCGAACCGTTCCTAGTTAGCCGAAACACCCTAGGAAACGGAAAAACCGTGAACTCAAAATCTCAAATGGCAAATGTCAAAGTGGTGGTTTGCGGAAATCGGTGGTGGAGTGGCTCAAGGGGTTGCGGAAGAAACGGTGGGAAAAGGCGAAAATTGAAGAAATGGCGAAGTGTTGGTGCCCAGGGGCCGGATGTCCGGGCCAGATGGCCGGATGTCTGGGGCGCCGGATGTCTGGGCTGTCAGGCCGGATGTCCGGGCTGTCAGATCCGTGGATGAACGCGAAGAACAAGTGGGGAAAATAAAATTTTGGGTCAAAATTCGGACGATTTGGTGGATGGAATCGATGGAGAAGATAGGGAAAAGCTAGATCCACTCGAAAACAAGCAAATCCATGGATCAAAATCAACAAAACATCATCAAACTCACAAATCACAATTTTTTTTGGTATGGCTATTTTGTGGGGAATTTTCAAAATTGGGCAAAAACAACAAAATTGGGGCTAGAAAGTGGAGGGGAAGAACTCCAAAGTGTGAAACAACGTGGCTCTAATCCAAGATGATGTAGGGTGGAACCCTAGATGGCAATCTTTTCACACTTAGGAGGGGGGAAAAGGAGCAAATCCACGAAGAACACAAGAAGAACACTCAAATAGACAAGATCCAATCACACATGCACTAGATCCACATACACATAGAGGGATACAAAGGTCCAAATCCAACAAAGGAGGATACACGGTAGCTAGTTCGTCCCGATCCGCGAAGGAGTCAAGGTCTTGAATCCGTAGAGGATCTTCTCACATGGGTCTCATGGAGGTCTTGATCTCCATGGGAGAGGTATGGATGAGCAAAGCTCTATCTCAAAGAGCTATCTACTTTGCTAACCCTAGATGGAGGAGGAAGAGGTCCTTATATAGTGCTAGTACAAATTGGGGTGAGTTGGGGGAGGTACATGGGCCTAGGCCCACTTGTCTACGAAGTCAGGGGCTGGATGTCCGGGCTGGGGACGGATGTCCGGCGGCTCACGAGGAGCCGAATGTCCGGCGGGTTGGCCGGATGTCTGGGCCGAAGGGGTCAGACTTCTGTTGCCTTCTATCGGGAGGTGCCGGATTTCCGGGCGGGCGCCGGATGTCCGGGCTGCCGGCCGGATGTCCAGTGCCTGTAGCTTCTCGGCTGTAGGGCTAGGGCTGCTGCTGTTGCTCCCAGGGGCCGGATGTCTGGGCTTGGGGCCGGATGTCCGGGCCCTATAGACCTTCGGTGACCTTCTTCGTTGGTCCTCTTCATCCGTGAACTTGCCGACTTGTCCAATGTTCCGGGCTTCTCCGAGATGGTCCTCTTGGTACCTAAGCACACATAGCATTTCGAAATGAGGTAGCAACCATGTCTCGCACATGTCGTATGGAAATTCATTAAGGAGTGATGTCACCTCGTTTTCGAGAGCTCTTGCACGTGCTCGTGTCATTGGTCCTCTTGGTGCTTGGGGAGACGTAGGTGGGTCCATGGGGATGACCGTAGGATGCTCCGCATCACAACCTCATTATAAAGAATTGCCTAGTAAGGATGAAATTATCGGTCTTGCTTCTATTGTTGTGCCTCCTACTGATCCGCTAGAACAATATTTGCTTGAGCATGAGAATGACATGCATATGAGTGAAAGAAATGAAATAGATGAATTATTCTTTAAACAAGCACCTATCCTTAAACATAATCTGCCTGTTGGAACCTTGGGAGGTCCACCTCCACCCAAGGGTGATCCTGTGTTTGAATTGAAGCAATTACCTGATACTCTTAAATATGCTTATCTTGATGAAAAGAAGATATATCCTGTTATTATTAGTGCTAACCTTTCAGAGCATGAAGAAAAGAGATTACTTAAAACTCTGAGGAAGCACCGTGCCGCTATTAGATATACTCTTGATGATCTTAAGGGCATTAGTCCCACTTTATGTCAGCATAAAATTTATATGGAGCCAGGTGCTAAACCCGTTGTTGATCATCAAAGAAGGCTGAACCCTAAAATGAAGGATGTGTTAAGAACTGAAATATTAAAGCTTCTGGAAGCAGGTATAATTTATCCCATAGCTGATAGTAGATGGGTAAGTCCTGTTCATTGTGTTCCTAGAAAAGGAGGTATTACCGTTGTTCCTAATGATAAAAATGAACTCATCCCACAAAGAATTGTAACTGGTTATAGGATGGTAATTGACTTCAGGAAATTAAATAAAGCCACTAGAAAAGATCATTACCCCTTGCCTTTTATTGATCAAATGTTAGAAAGATTGTCTAAGCATACACATTTTTGTTTCCTAGATGGTTATTCTGGTTTCTCTCAAATACCTGTATCACCTGAAGATCAAGAGAAAACCACCTTTACTTGTCCTTTTAGAACTTATGTTTATCGTTGTATGCCCTTTGGTTTATGTAATGCACCTGCTACCTTTCAAAGATGTATGACTGCTATATTCTCTGACTTTTGTGAAAAGATTGTTGAGGTTTTCATGGATGATTTCTCCGTTTACGGAACTTCTTTTGATGATTGCTTAAGCAACCTTGACCGAGTTTTGCAGAGATGTGAAGAAACTAATCTTGTCTTGAATTGGGAGAAGTGCCACTTTATGGTTAATGAAGGTATAGTCCTTGGGCATAAAATTTCTGAAAGAGGTATTGAAGTTGATAAAGCTAAGGTTGATGCTATTGAGAAAATGCCATGTCCTAAAGATATCAAAGGTATAAGAAGTTTCCTTGGTCATGCTGGTTTCTATAGAAGGTTTATAAAAGACTTCTCTAAAATTTCCAGACCTCTTACCAATCTCTTGCAAAAAGATGTTCCGTTTGTTTTTGATGATGATTGTGTAGAAGCCTTTGAAATACTTAAGAAAGCCTTAATTTCTGCACCTATTGTTCAACCACCTGATTGGAACCTACCTTTTGAAATTATGTGTGATGCTAGTGATTATGCTGTTGGAGCTGTTCTTGGGCAAAGAGTTGATAAGAAATTAAATGTTATCCATTATGCTAGTAAAACTCTAGACAACGCTCAAAGAAATTATGCTACCACTGAGAAAGAATTTTTAGCAGTTGTGTTTGCATGTGATAAATTTAGATCTTATATTGTTGATTCCAAGGTTACTATTCACACTGATCATGTTACTATTAAATACCTTATGGAAAAGAAAGATGCTAAGCCTAGACTTATTAGATGGGTTCTTCTGCTACAAGAATTTGATTTGCATATTGTTGATAGGAAGGGAGCTGAGAATCCCGTAGCAGATAATTTGTCTAGAATGGAAAATGTTCTGGATGACCCACTTCCTATTAATGATGATTTTCCTGATGAACAATTAGCTGTGGTAAATGCTTCTTGTAATACTCCTTGGTATGCAGACTATGCTAATTACATTGTTGCTAAATACATACCACCTAGCTTTACATATCAACAAAAGAAAAAGTTTTTCTTTGATTTAAGACATTACTTTTGGGATGACCCACATCTATATAAAGAAGGAGTAGATGGTATTATTAGACGTTGTGTACCTGAGCATGAACAGGAACAAATCCTACGTAAGTGTCACTCCGAGGCCTATGGAGGACATCATGCGGGAGACCAAACTGCACACAAGGTATTACAATCTGGTTTTTATTGGCCTACTCTTTTCAAGGATGCACGTAAGGTTGTCCTTTCTTGTGATGAATGTCAAACAATTGGTAATGTTAGTAGATGTCAGGAAATGCCTATGAATTATTCACTTGTTATTGAACCATTTGATGTTTGGGGTTTTGATTATATGGGACCTTTTCCTAAATCCAATGGGTATACTCATATTTTAGTTGCTGTTGACTACGTTACTAAGTGGGTAGAAGCTATTCCAACTAGTAGTGCTGATCACAACACTTCTATTAAAATGCTTAAAGAAGTCATTTTCCCGAGGTTTGGAGTCCCTAGATATTTAATGACTGATGGTGGTTCACATTTTATTCATGGTGCTTTCCGTAAGTTGCTTGCTAAATATGATGTTAACCATATAATTGCATCCCCTTACCATCCTCAGTCTAGTGGTCAAGTTGAATTAACTAATAGGGAAATAAAATTGATTTTGCAAAAGACCGTTAATAGATCTAGAAAGAATTGGTCTAAGAAACTTGATGATGCATTATGGGCTTATAGAACTGCATATAAAAATCCATGGGTATGTCTCCGTATAAAATGGTTTATGGAAAAGCATGTCATTTACCTCTTGAATTAGAACATAAAGCTTATTGGGCAATTAAAGAACTTAATTATGATTTTAAACTTGCCGGTGAGAAGAGGTTATTTGATATTAGCTCCTTAGATGAATGAAGAACCCAAGCCTATGATAATGCTAAGTTGTTTAAACAAAAAGTTAAAAGGTGGCCTGACAAAAGAATTCAAAAACGGGAGTTCAAAGTAGGTGATCATGTTCTATTATACAATTCTCGTTTGAGATTCTTTGCAGGAAAACTTCTCTCTAAATGGGAAGGACCGTATATCATCAAAGAAGTTTATCGCTCCGAAGCCATCAAAATAAACAACTCCGAAGGCAATAATCCGAGAGTGGTGAATGGGCAAAGATTTAAGCACTATATTTCAGGTACTCCCATTAATGTTGAAACTAATATTATTGAAACAATTACACCGGAAGAGCACATCAAAGAGTCCTTCCGGAATGCTCCAGAACCCTGAAAAGGGGTAGGTATGTGATACGGTAAGTAAACCGACTCCAAAAATTCCATAAAAAATATTTCTGTCAGTTTTGGAATATTAGAAAAATTACAAAAATAAGAAACAGCCGAGGGGACCCACGTGTCGCCCACAAGGCAGAAGGGCGTGACCCCCCTGGGGTGCGCCGTGGTGCCTTGTGGGCCCCACGCGTGCCTTCCCGACTCTGTTTTCTTCCCGTATGCTTGTTTTGCAAGATAAAAATTCTTTATATATACTCCCATCTGTTTTGACCACCACATCATGAGTTTCTCCTCTGTTCTTGTTTCGGGCTATTTTTCTGACAGATCTAGGTCGCCATGACGTCTCCAAGCTCGTCCAAGGACAAGTTCTATGAGAAGGTCATCAATCCGTACCTACCGGAGGTGATGAAGCACCCTCAAGCCATTGAGATGCGTGAGGGGGTGCTCCACATCCGGGACGTTCAAGGACCTAAGAAGACCGGGAGCGAGAAGGCCAGGCTGGAAGCGGTGGAACAAGAGATCTTCAAGTGCCAGGGCATGGTGGAGCGCGGACTTTGTGCTAACCACTCCATGATCACAGAATTCATCCGTGAGCACAAGGTGGATGGCAAGAATATTGGGGACGTCATCTTCAAGATCAATGATCGGATTGACTATCTTCAGGCCCAAATATATGATCTACAAAACCAAAATTTTGAGTATGAGGCCAAGTTCAAAGGTATGAGTTTAGCTGCAAATTTCAGGACTCCGAAAACACATTCGTCCTTTTATGATGGAGAGCCTATGCCTTGGAAGACGGAGGACAAGCCCACCACTTCATCACCACCATCACCAAAGAAGGAGACTTGAGTACATGGGTATGGGCACTTCCCTTGGCTTGTGCCAAGCATGGGGGAGGCGCCCCGGTATCGTATCATCATCACTTTCTCACCATCATTATATATCTTAGTTCGATCCTTAGTTATTTCGTGATTTAGAGGAATAAAGTTTTAGTATGATTTAGTTTCGAGTGCTTGCTTTGTGATCTATCTATCTATGTAATCGTGTGTGAAAGTTATATAATAAAGATTAGTTTGAGATTGAGTGTTTTACTTTTGATGATCCAATCTTAGAAATAAATAAAGAATAAAAAGTAAGATCATATGCTAATCCCATGAGGAGTGATGACTTCACATAAAAGAAGTATAATTGATAAAACTTGTTGGAAGTTGACAAACATAGCATTGGTCATTGTAGCAATTCATGAAAAAGTAATAAAGGAAGAGAGGTCTCACATATAAATATACTATCTTGGACATCTTTTATGATTGTGAGCCCCCATCAAATATTCTATGACAATTAGTTGACGTTGGACAAGGAAGACAACGTAATGGGTTATGTTTGCTTATATTCACATAGAAGTTATATTGTTTTGGATCCTCTAACATGTGGTGTTTGCCCCCTATCTTTGCTAGCCAAAAAAATCCGCACCAAGTAGAGATACTACTTGTGCATCCAAAAACCCTTAAACCCAGTTTCATGTCATGAGAGTCCACTATATCTACCTATGGATTGAATAAGATCCTTCAAGTAAGTTGTCATCGGTGCAAAGCAATAAAAATTGCTCCTAAATATGTATGAACTTTTATTGTAAGGGAAAATAAGCTTTGTACAATCTTGTGATGGTGGAGCAAAAAAAGCGACAGACTGCAAAATAAAGGTCGCTATCACAAGGGGCAATATAAAGTGACGTTCCTTTACATTAGGAGCTTGCACATCCAAAAAACAAAAGCGCAAGACAACCTCTGCTTCCCTCTGCGAAGGGCCTATCTTTTACTTTATGTATTTACTTTCATGCAAGAGTCAATAGTATTCTTCTCTATTCCGTTTTTATTTTCTATTTTAGCAAACATCATGTGGTGGGGATTGATTCATGCATATATCCAGTTGAATGTAAGTGATCATGAGTTATTATTGTTGACATTACCCTTGAGGTAAAAACGTTGGGAGGCGAAATTATAAGCCCCTATCTTTCTATGTGTCCGACCAAAAGTTTTGCTCCATAAGTATGCCGTGAGTGTCAGCAATCATAGAAGACTAAATGATAGTTGAGTATGTGAACTTGCTAAACAAGGCTCTTACATAGACTCTTTCTGATAATATGATGAATTGCCATTGCTTCAGTGACTGAGATCATAGTTTGTTAGTTTTCAATTTGGTTTATGGTTCGTACTTTAACTTGTGGATGAATTGTCACTTTTTCATGAGAAGTTTTATGATGATATATTGCTGTTATAATAAAGATCATGATGCTCCATGTCCGTATTTTATTTTTATCGATGTCTCTCTCTCTAAACATGTGGTCATGATTATCGATTTCGACTTTTCGCTTGAGGGCAAGCGAGGTCTAAGTTTGAGGGAGTTGATACGTCCAATTTGCATCATGATTTCCTACTATTATTTATTATGTTTTTGATCATTATTTCACTTTATGGTACAATTCTTATGTCTTTTCTCTCTTAATTTGCAAGATTTACATGAAGAGGGAGAATGCCGGCAGCTGAAATTCTTGACCTGAAATAGCCATATCAGAGATACCTATTCTACAGAGCTCCAATTGACCTGAAATTTCACGGAGATTTTTTATTGAATATATAAAAAATACTGGAGAAAAGAGATAACAGAGGGGACCCACCAGCTGCCCACAAGGCAGTAGGGCGCGCCCCCTGGGCGCGCCCTAGTGCCTTGTGGGGCCCACAACTGGCGTCTGGCCCCCTCCTTCTGCTATATGAAGCCATTTGCCCTAGAAAAAATAAAGAGAAGGCTTTCGGGACGAAGCGCCGCCGTCTCGAGGCGAAACCTGGGCAGGAGCTATTTTGCTCTCAGGCGGAGCGATTCCACCGGGGATACTTCCCTCCGGGAGGGGGAAATCGAAGCCATCGACATCGCCAACGATCCTCTCATCGTGGGAGGACCAATCTTCATCAACATCTTCCCCAGCACCATCTCATCTCAAACCCTAGTTCATCTCTTGTATTCAATCTTTGTCTCAAAACCTCAGATTGGTACCAGTGGGTTGCTAGTAGTGTTGATTACATCTTGTAGTTGATGCTAGTTGGTTTATTTGGTGGAAGATTATATGTTCAGATCCTTAATGCTATTCAATACCCCTATGATCTTGAACATGAACATGATTTGTGAGTAGTTACTTTTGTTCTTGAGGACATGGGAGAAGTCTTGTCATAAGTAATCATGTGAATTTGGTATTCGTTTGATATTTTGATGATATGTATGTTGTTGCTTCTTTTAGTGGTGTCGTGTGAACGTCGACTACATGACACTTCACCATCTTTGGGCCTAAGGGAAGGCATTGTGGAGTAGTAATTAGATGATGGGTTGCTAGAGTGACAGAAGCTTAAACCCTAGTTTATGCGCTATTTCGCAAGGGGCTGATTTGGATCCATACGTTTCATGCTATGGTTAGAGTTATCTTAATTCTTCTTTCATAGTTGCAGATGCTTGTGAGATGGGGTAATCATAAGTGGGAGGCTTGTTCAAGTAAGAACATCACCCAAGCACCGGTCCACCCACATATCAAATTATCAAAGTAGCGAAGGCGAATCAAACAAACATGATGAAAGTGACTAGATGAAATTCCCATGTGTCCTCGAGAACGCTTTGCTTATTATACGAGTTCGTTCCGGCTTGTCCTTTGCTATAAAAGGGATTGGGGCACCTTCCTGCACTTTATTATACTTGTTACTTGTTACTTGTTATGAATTATCTTGCTATCAAAACTATCTGTCACCGCTACATTCAGTACTTGCAGAGAATACCTTGCTGAAAACCGCTTGTCATTTTGTTCTGCTCCTCGTTGGGTTCGACACTCTTACTTATCGAAAGGACTACGATTGATCCCCTATACTTGTGGGTCATCACTCAACACTAACGCGAAAGAGGAAATTATTTCTAGATTTGGATAACGAATAAATTGTGTTCTCATATTATTTTTCCTGAAGTGCATCCCTTGCTCTGTCAGAACACATATACTCAAGAAGGTCGGCCTTGCCATAACTGAATACATCAGTATAATGGTCACATTGCAGACATGTCATGGATATAAGTTCACAGTTGGGTTCATTAACCAAGAAGATCGCTCCTTTTTTTATGGCCAAACTTGGATAAACTTTGTCAAGTGTTACAGACTAAAAGTTGGCACACCAATGTTCATGGAAATAGCAGAACCCGGTCTTATCTTCCCTATGACCTTCCACCCCGACGTCGTTCCAGTGGTTCATCCATGTTAGTTCTGTATCTGGTTTTTGCATGTTGCCTCTTTTACATTGTAATCCACCTATTCTGTCTAACTGATCATAATTTGACTTTAGAAGTAGCAACAATTTGTGATTCTCTTCTCTCACAATGATGCTACTTCTAACTAATATTTCTTATAATTGGTGACATGCGTAGGTTATTACAAAGTGCAGGACACTACTCGTCTGTTATTTGATAAGACCTCGACGGTTACTGATGGCACCGAAGTCGACTGGGACGACATCCACCAATTCCTACACTTTATTGATCGTCTTGAGGACCTTGTGGGACATTTCAATGGTGGAAGGCCACGTGGGATATGTGTGCCACTGGTGCACACGTTGAACAGGTCCAACTGTGTCAAGAAACTGATGGTACGAGCTGTTTTCTATTATATATGTTGTTCATAAACTCTTGCTTATACACAATTTTACAGATGCGTTCTTTTTCTTGAAACAGAAACTGCCCAGTTTTATTGTTCCTATACAGATGTCTGGCATGGTCGAGTCAGACTTGCGCTTAGTCACAACATGATGTTTATGTCGACCTACTCCTTTTCCCTTAGAGATGAAAAGATACTTATTCATGGGTGGTCTCAAATCATGAAGGCCCGTCGATCTTGGAGAATAGGATAGAAGGTTATGTTCATGCTTTTCCATGGCTCTGAAGCGAATATCCTGTTTATTGACCACATTGCGAGATGAAGCCGCTTTCAGAAAGTTGTGGATGCGCGGGATGGCGCCTGGGCCTTGTCCTGGGGCTTGGTGGCCTCACCCTTCGTTAACTGTAGGCAAAGTGGCACTGTTCGAGGCGTGCCTTGTATGATTGAACCTGTATAAGTACTCATACTGCTTTCAGCTTTGGTTGTTAAGTGCTCCTGCTGCTTTCAGTTAACGTTGTTAAGTACTCCTACTGCTTGTTCAGTCTGTCGTGTTTCTTCAGTCTCTTCTTCCTCCAGCCGCCAAAACCAAACTAGCGCCGGCGGGGCCGCCTGCTCCCGCCTCTCACGGCTGGCTGCGCCTCCGCGCACGCATCGCCGCCCTACCGTCTCCTAAATAGTTAATGGTGATGTCAGCCCCACCCCGCACCCGAACCAGTCAACCCTCGTACTCCCCTTTGCCCGTGACTTCACTGCCGCATCTTCCCCGGCTCCTGTTCGTTCCCGTCTGAGGCCTCGCCGTCGTCCTCCGCGCGCCTTGGTGTGCTCCCCATGGCGCCGCCGTCTGGCGTTGTCAACATGGTCAACAAACGAGAGGAATCGGGAGAGGACTGCACATGGAGAGGATGACAGTAGGGACCCACCATGTCCATGGGCGTACGCAAGCAAGTGCCTCATTGTTACAAGCAAAAAAGAAAATGCTTCCTCCTAATGGGTTGCTGACATCTGGGACCCACGACATTGTCAGCGTATAGTCAATAGACAAGAGAACTGCACAAGAGCGGCTGACACCTGGGACCTAGCAGCTCAAGCAGTTTTTTTGTAATTGTTGAGATGGAGCAGGGTATCAACTGGGCTGTGGCTCGTCTAGCCCAGGCTTCTATTTTACGTTTACCACAAGACCAGCCCAGCTATTTTTTCTTTGTGAAAATGACTAGCCCAGTTGTTTTTCTTCTGATGAATACCCAATCCAGGCCAACCCACCCCAGGGCAACTTGTTTTTCTCCACCCTGCTGGGCTGCAAATCTTTCAAGACGGCTGCAAATCTTAAAACTAATATGAAATGGGCTGTAAATATAAAAAACACACAACAAATTGGCAATTACTTTCAAATTTATAATTGTTTTCACATTTTTAGATTTCAAATTTCATTTGTTTTTAACCTAATTTAAATATATTTTGAAATTACTTTAAATCTGGCTCGACATTTCGAGATTAAAAATAGTTTGGGCCCCACCGAAATATGCAAAATTTCGTTTAAATTTTTAGCCCTGGTCCTGGCCAACAAAAAGAAAATGGACTGCAATAAATTGCATGAGAGTTTGCAAATGAGTTCTAAATTATTTTAAAAAATAGCAAATGGGCTGTATGCTGTCTACCACAGATTGGGAGGCTGACTTGTGGGCCTATTAAGTTGAGGCGTATGCAAGAATTATTTACTTATTATATACTCCCTCCGTCCCAAAATAAGTGACTCAACTTTGTACTAGCTTTAGTACAAAGTTAGTATAAAGTTGAGTCACTTATTTTGGGATGGAGGGAGTATTAGTCAACAAACGATTCTAGCAGAAGTGACCGTTGGATGTCAATCCAACGGCCGTCGTGCTTCTTCAATCTCTGATCTTCTTGCTCCAGCCGCCCAATCCAGCGCCGGCGGGACCGCCTGCTCCTGCCTCCCGTGGCTGGCTGTGCTGCTGCGCAGGCGTCACGCCCCCTCCTACTCGCACCGCTGGCCAGGCCATCCCTCTACTCACCCACACCTCCTGTTATTCTCCGGCGACATAGGCCTCACACCGCAGCCGAACCAGTCAACCCTCGTACTCCCCTCAGCGTGGGCATCCACTGCTATGGCTTCACCGGCTCTGGGTTGTTCCCTTCCTGGGCCTTGCCGTCATCCACCGCGTTGGTGCTCTCGGCGCGGCGTGGTCAACGTGGTCAACAAACGACAGCCATTGGAAGAGGGATGTACGTGGAGAGGCTGACAGTAGGGACCCACATGGTCCATGGCCGCACGTAAGCAAGTGCCTCCTTATTACGCGAAAAAATGAGTCCTCCCCCTGACAGCTGGGACCCACCAGCTATATCTTCGCACGGAAGGAAGTGCCTCCTTATTACGCGAAAAAAACGATTCCTCCCCATGACAACTGGGACCCACCATATTTGGAGGCTGACTTGTGGGCCTACTAAGTTGACGCGTATGCAGGGCTTTGTCAACTTAGTCAACAAACGATTCTAGCAGCAGCGACCATTGGATTTAATACAACGGCCATGCTGCTTCTTCAATCTCTGATCTTCTTGCTCCAGCCGCCCAAACTAGCTCCGGCGGGACCGCCTGCTCCTGCCTCCCGTGGCCGGCTATGCCGCCGCGCAGGCCTCACCGCCCCACCCTACTCCCACCGCTGGCCAGGCCTTCCCTCTACTCACCCACATCCCCTGTTATTCTCCGGCGACGGCAGCCTCACACCACAGCCGAACGAGTCAACCCTCATACTCCCCTCCGCGTGGGCATCCACTGCCGTGTCTTCCCCGGCTCCGCGTAGTTCCCTTCCAGGACTCGCCGTCGTCCACCACCTTGGTGCTCTCGGCGCGGCGTGGTCAACATGGTCAATGAACGACAGCCATCGGAAGAGGACTGTACACGGTGAGGCTGACAACTGGACCCACCAGCTACATCTTCGCACGCAAGGAAATGCCTCCTTATTACGCGTAAAAAAATGATTCCTCCCCCTGACAGTTGGGACCCAACAGCTATATCTTCGCATGCAAGGAAGTGCCTCCTTATCCTCCCTGACAGCTGGGACCCACCCGGTCGAAGCGTACGTAGTGTTGTCTGTCTGGTCGTGAACGTGTACGTACATACTGGTTGATCGGTCTCTTTGCAACGATGAACCGTGGGCATGTAAGGAGCGGTGTGTCGTAGTAGAGCCCCCGACGTAGCAGTTCAGGCTGCCCCGTCTAAATCATGTGCACGTACGTAAAGCCACACAACAAAAAATACGGGCACGTACATACATACAGACGGGGTCTCGAACGCATACTCGCGCATACGTACGGCCAGGGCTCGTGTACATGGAGAGGCAACGGACGGCAGCAACGGCCTCCTGTTCATCGGCAGCCAACCGGCTGGGTTGGAACGGAGAAAACATCGTCGTGTTCATCGGGAGCCAAGCTACTGGGTCGGAACACGTCCTGTTCATCGGGAGCCAACCGGCTTGGACGGAACAGCTGAAACAGAGTCCTGTTCATCGACTCGGGGTCTGGCATACCGCAAAACAGAGGAAACGGCCTTCTATTCGACAGCCTACAGTCGAAACGGGGTCCTGTTCATCGGCTGGGGTCTGGCGTATCACAAAACGGAGGAAATGGACTTCTGTTCAACCGCCTACGATCGAAACGGGGTCTGGCGTACCTCAAAACGGAGGAAACAGACTTCTGTTCGAGCGCCTACGGTCGAAACGGGGTCCTATTGATCGGGAGGGCTCTGACGTACCGCAAAACAAAGGAAACGGACTTCTCCCCAACTGCCTACGGTCAAAACGGGGGTCCTGCTCATCGATCGGGAGGGGTGTGGCGTACCGCAAAACGGGACTCCACGGGCTACTGTTCATCCACGGTCGACCTCCTCCAGCCTCCACCAGCTACTGTTCATCCACCGTCAACTTCCTCCAGCCTCCACCGGCTACTATTCATTCAGCCTCCACGGGGTCCTGTTCATCCACCCCCAACCGGCTGGGGTGTGGCGACCTCCTCGGGGTCCTGTTCATCCAGCGCCAACCACCTTCACACGACCAGGGTACTGTTCATCCATAGCCAACCCACCGGCTGGGGTGGGGCGTATGAGCGGGTGGCAGCAACGGGAACTGTTCATCCACAGCCAACCAACCGGCTAGGTCAACTCACCACGTCTCGCGCAAGGGGCTCGATCGATGCGTCTTGACTCGTTCTACGTATCGCGCGCGCGGCAGCAATATGCACTGTTCATCGAGAGGCAACCCAACACCGGCTACGTCTCGCACGTACGGGGGCTCGACCAGCTTCAGTTAGCAATGAAGGAATCGCTCGGGTTCAGTTAGCAGCGAAGGAATCGCTCGGGGTCAGTATGTAGCTAGTGCGATCGCTCGGGTTTAGTAAGCGAATGCCTCGCTCGGGTTCAGTTAGCGAACGCCTCGCACACATGCGCACGTATGAGAGAAACGCGCAAACCACACTGCATCGCTCGGCCCCGACCACCCACTGTAACCGGGAACTCCCCAAAATTTTCCTCGCCCTCACTTCTACCACGATTTTTTACATCATGGACGGCCCAAAGAATGTCATGCGGGTGCGTCTCTGGCCCGCCCAGGACGAAAAGCCAATTTTTTGTCATAATTTTTTGTCATAGAAGTAGGAGCCCACCACATCTATGATGATACGTGTTTTTGTCACAATTATTGTCATAGAAGTGTCACAACCATGACATAAAAAGTTTTCGTTCAGGCCATAATGTCACGGATGTGTCTTTTTTTTTTGTAGTGATGATTGCTGACACTCAAAGCATATTTTTAGAATAAACCGTTTCAGTCAAACACATAGGAAGATAGGGGCTTAATGTTTTGCCTCCCAACTTATTTATCTCAGGGATAATGTCAGCAATAATAACTCATGATCACCTATATTCAACTGGATATATGTGCCTGGATCATTCCCTACCACACGATGCTTGCCCACTAGAGAATAAATAGAGCGGAATAGGGATGAACATTACTGACTCTTGCGTAAAAGTAAATACAAAAAAGTAAAATATAGGCCCTTCGCAGAGGGAAGCAGAGGTTGTCATGCGCTTTTTATTTTTGTATGTGCAAGCTCTTAATGGAAAGGAACGTCACTTTATATTGCCCCTTGTGATAGCAACCTTTATTATGCAGTCCGTCACTTTTATTTCTTCACCATCACAAGTTCGTACAAAGCTTATTTTCCCTTCCAATAAAGGATCATACATATTTAGGAGCACTTTTTATTGCTTTTTTGCACCGATGACAACTTACTTGAAGGATCTTATTCAATCCATGGGTAGATATGGTGGACTCTCATGACAAGAAACTCGGTTTAAGGGTTTTTGGATGCACAAGTAGTATCTCTACTTAGTACGAATTTTTGGCTAGCAAAAGATCCTAAGCAAGCACCACATGTTAGAGGATCCATGACAATATAACGTCTATGTGAATATAAACAAACATAAGCCATTACGCTGTCTTCCTTGTCCAACTTCAACTACTTGATAAAGGTTGAAAATAATTAATGGGAGCTCACAATCATAGAAGATGTCCAAGATAGTATATTTATATGTGAAATCTCTCTTCCTTCAATATTCTTTCATGAATTGTTCAAGTGACCAATGTTGTGTTTGCTAACCTTCAATAAATTTTACCAGTTATACTTCTTGTATGTGAAGTCATTACTCCCCATGGGATAAGCATATGAAGCATATATAATTTCATATTTATGACATTCAATTCATTCAACAATTCACTCTTAGGATATAAGTGAAGCACGAGAGTGAATGATAAACTACTCAAAAAGATATAAGTGAAGAACAAAGAGTAGTTGAGTAAATAAGTAGCTTTGTGAAGACTCTGTCCAAATAAAGATTTCATATCTGATAATTTTATTCAAATAGCAAACAAAATGAAAATAAAAGGACACTCCAAGAATAGCACATATCATGTGAACAAGTAAAAACTTAGGCTAACCGATAGGTGTTGATGAAGAAAGGTGGGATGCCTACCGGGCATCCTGGTACGTCTCCAACGTATCTATAATTTATGAAGTATTCATGCCATGCCACCCCCCCAGGCGCGCCCTGGTACCTCGTGGGGCCCACGTGGCTCCGTCTGACCTGATTCCAACGCTGAAAAATCCTATAAATAGAGAAACCCCCAGAAATAACCCTAGATGAGTTTTTACGCCGCCGCAAGCCTCTGTACCAGAGAGATATCATCTACAGCCCTTTACCGGCACCCTGTCGGAGGGGGAAAGCATCACCGAAGGCCATCTTCATCATCCCGGCGGTCTCCATGACGAGGAGGGAGTAGTCCACCCTCGGGGCTGAGGGTTTGTACTAGTAGCTATGTGTTTTATCTCTCTCTCTCGTGTTCTTTATTTGGCACGATCTTGATGTATCGCGAGCTTTGTTAATATAGTTGGATCATATGGTGTTTCTTCCCTCTCTACCCTTGTTGTGATGAATTGAATCTTTTCTCTTTGAGGTTTCGTTATTGTCGGATTGAATATTTCATATTTGAGAACACTTGATGTATGTCTTGCATATGAATACCCGTGGTGACAATGGGGTATTATATTGATTCACTTGATATATGTTTTGGCACTCAACTCGCGGATTCTCGTGGTGACATTGGGGTAATTTATGCATAAGGGTTGATGCACGTTTTCATTATCTTTTCTCCGATAGAAACTTTGGGGTGCTCCTTGGAGTTCTTTGTGTGGATTGAATATTATGATTATGAAGTTGTTTGATGCATATCGTATAATCAACTCATGGATACTTGTGGTGACATTGGAGTATCTAGGTGACATTAGAGTTGGTTGATGTGTATCATATGGTGTTATTTTAGTACGAACTCTCGGGCTGTTTGTGACACTTATAGGAATAGCTCAATAGATTGATCAGAAAGGATAACTTTGAGGTGGTTTTGTACCCTACAAACAATTTCTATCTTATGTTCTCCGCTAATAGGAACTTGGGAGTGATTCTTTATTGTACGTTGAGGGATGGTTATATGATCCAATTATATTAGCATTGTTGAGAGATTGCACTAGCGAAAGTATGAACCCTTGGCCTTGTTTCTAAGCATTGCAATACCGTTTGTGCTCCGTTTTAATACTTGTTACCTTGCTGTTTTTATATTTTCAGATTACAAAAACTTATATCTACTATCCATACTACACTTTTATCACCATCTCTTCGCCGAACTAGTGCACCTATACAATTTACCATTGTATTGGGTGTGTTGGGGACACAAGAGATTTCTTGTATTTGGTTGCAGGGTTGTTTGAGAGATACCATCTTCAACCTACGCCCCTCACGGATTGATAAACCTTAGGTCATCCACTTGAGGGAAAATTGCTACTGTCCTACAAAACTCTGCGCTTGGATGCCCAACACGAGTCTACAAGAACAAGTTGTGTAGTAGACATCAAGCTCTTTTCTGGCGCCGTTTCCGGGGAGGTGAGTGCTTGAAGGTATATCTTTAGATCTTGCAATCGAATCTTTTAGTTTCTTGTTTATCACTAGTTTGGTTTTATAAAAAAAAACTACAAAAAAAATGGAATTGAGGTTGCCTCATATTATTCGTCTTTATCATGTCTTTCTTGAAAATAAGGATTCCGATAATTGTGCTCAATTGATAGAAGAAGAATTCAATAAAATGTTTGGCATAAAATCCATGAATGATGAGCATGATTGCAATGTTGCTAGTATGAATTCTTTGAATATCCATAATGCTAATGATGATTGCACTAGTCATGATAATGATGTCTCCTATAAGGATGTCAATTTTTGTGGAGTGAATTGGGAGTGCAAATGCATACCAAAAAGGGAAAATATATTTTGTAAGAGGCATAAGTATTTAGAAACTAAAGGGTTGCAAGAGAGGCTAGATGATTGTGCTAAAAGATTTAATTTTTCTCGCCATCCTTGTGAACTTTGCAATGAACGTGGTCATTTAAATCTCCAATGCAAATTGTTTCATGATCGAATCATATCCAAAAATTGTGATAGCTTGATTACCCTTGCGCATCATAATGAACTTAGTTTGCTTCTGGGGTATGAAGAAATGAAACGTATAACTAGGGATATTCCAGAATATAATCTCAAGAGATTTCTCGATTTTGATCTAGAGGAAATTTATATGTATTGTGCGGTAAATTGCATTGAGAATCCTTATATTGCCAATTATTTAAAGACAAGAAAACAAATAGAAGATGAAGAGAATACTAATGAAAGGGAAGAGGTTTCCCAATATCCTCCTATTTTTTCTTATGATGAATCAGGTAACGAGGAGGAGCTTTTTATTCAACCAATCTCTTCAATAAAGTGCATGAAAAAATTGATTAAACCCACACATGAGGTGGTGAAGAAGAAAAATAAAAGAAGGAAAAGTAGAGGTAAAAAGGTATCTCTCCCAAATAATGTTGCTCCTATTATTGTTGTGCCTCATGAGAATGAATCAAAAACAATTGTGGAAGATGATACACTTGATGATGATATTGCTTCTTTGTCTTATGGCACAATGTCCGAAGGGACTATTGAGGATGATTTTGTTATGCCTATTACTCATTGTGATGATTATGATTGGGAAAATAATGATACTTCTTATAATCTTGAAATTTTTTATATCACCAACTTGGAGGAATATGATAATAATTGTTATACTATTAGTGCTATTCATACTATTGATGATAATAGTGATTATGCTTATGATATGCCAAGCCACAAGCTTGGGGATGCTATCTTTGATGAGAATGACATGTTTGAGAATGTATTTGCTGCAATTAATGTTTGTCCCAAGCTTGGGGATGCTATGCTTAATAAAGATGATCTTTTTAGTCCCCCTACTTTGAATGATCAAATTTGTTATGATATTTGCATGCCTCCTACTTATGATGATTATTGTGATGATACTTATGTTATAAAAAGTAGTGATGATTATATTTATTAAACTTGTCATAATTATGATTACCCTTTTTCTGAACATTACTCTTTTAATGTGGAAACAATTTATAGTATTCGAGTTTCATATGATACTCCCACTTTTATGAATGAGAAGAAATTTGCTTATGAGGAGAGTAATAAAAATTCTATGCTTGTGGATCATGAAAAGAATGCTTTATGTGATAGATATATTGTTGAATTTCTTCATGATGCTACTGAAAATTATTATGAGAGAGGAATATATGATTCATGATGCTCCCGTTATGTTTCAATTCTTTACTCCTATGTGAGCATCATTGAAAATCATCATGCCTAGCTAAAAGGCATTAAAGAAAAGCGCTTGTTGGGAGATAACCCAACACTATTACCTACTGTTTTTGTGTGTCCACATGATTAATCTACTTTATTAATCATGTTTTATATGTTTTCTTTCAATAATGTGCCAAGTAAAGCCTTTAGGATAGTGTGGATACTTGTTGATTCAATTCAGTGCAAAAACAGAAACTTTTGCCTCCAGTGTTTAATTTCCCAGATTTTACTGGAGCGTTAAAAAATTCTGAAATTTTTACACAGTATTTATATGCAAATTTTTGACGTTGTACAAATTTTTCAGAATTTTTAGAGTTCCAGAAGTATGGTAGTTTCTCAGATCATTACATACTGTTCTGTTTTTGACAGATTCTGTTTTCAATGCATAGTTTGCTTGTTTTAATGTTTCCATAGCTTATATTATGAGATATAAATTGTGGAAATGATAGAATACAGTAGGCATTATATGGGAACAATTGTGAATCTTGTCTTGGACAGTACCTAAGTGATGGTTTATTCTTTATCATACTAACCGTTCTCACGAAGTTCCGTTAAGTTTTGTGTGATTGAAGTTTTCAAGTTTTGGGTGAGATATCGATATGAGGAGAATAAGGAGTGGCAAGACCCTAAGCTTGGGGATTACCAAGGCACCCCAAGGTAATACTCAAGGAATACTCAAGCGCCTAAGCTTGGGGATGCCCCGGAAGGCATCCCCTCTTTCGTCTTCAACACTATCGATAACCTCACTTGGAGCTATATTTTTATTCGTCACATAATATGAGTTTTTCTTGGAGCGTCATTTTCTTATGTTAATATTTGCTTTGTGTCATCAATAATCATGTTTTGTATCTTTTAGTTCAATAAAATGCCAATTATAGCCTTTACCATGCCCAGTTTGCAAGTTTATGAGTTGCTGTTTCAAAACAGAAAGTTTGCTGCTATTGATTAAATTGCCCAGAAATTTCAGAATATGCTAAAATCATGAAATTTTGAAACAGTCAACTTTGATAAATTATTTACAGTGTGGTAAATTTTCAGAATTTTTTGAGTTATCTAAGTATGGATTCTTAATTATCCTTTACAGACTGTCATGTTTAGGCAGATTGCTGTTATGTTGCATTGTTTGCATATGTTGGCTTGTTTAATGATTCTATTTGAGGATAGGAGTATTAAATATGCAGAGGAATTTAGTATTCAATGTTTAATTATAATTTTAGTGATTTTTTACAGTAGAGAATGTTGAGGTTTTGAGTGGATTTATACTAACATATCTCACAAGTTCTTGTCAAGTTTTGTGTGGATGAAGTTTTTGAAACTTAGGGAAACTATTATATGAGAAGAATTAACGAGACACACGAGTTCAAACTTGGGGATGCCCAAGGCTCCCCAAGTTAATATTCCAAGAAGTATCGAGCATTCATGCTTGGGGATGCCCCGGTAGGCATCCCATCACTTTTCTTCATCAACTATCGGTTAGTCTCGATTGAACCCAAGTTTTTACTTGTTCACATAATGTGTGCTATAATTGGTTGTGTCTTTGTTTTGCTTGCTGTTTGAATAAAATATCAAGGTCTAAAACTTTTTAAATGAGAGAGAGTCCTCACATAGCTACTTAATTGTTTCACTACTCATTGATCTTCGCTTTTATATTTTGGAGTAGTTTGTCGTTAATTCTCATGCTTCACTTATATCTTTTTGAGAGTTAATAATAGTAATGGTAATTTGCACAAGATATGAATTTGGTACCAAAGTGATGAATATCCATGAGGGATATAATAAAATTTTCATAAAGATCATTGGATATGATAAGTGTGATTCCTTGCAATGAAAATAATGAAAGAGATCATATGCTAATCTTATGGAAAATAATGACATTACATAAAGAAAAGTATAAGTGGTAAAATTTATTGGAGGTTAAGAAGCATAGCATTAGTCAATGATGCAATTCATGAAAAGTTAATAAGGGAAGAGAAGATTCACATGCAAATATACTATCTTGGACATCTTTTATGATTGTGAGCCCCCATTAAGTATTTTATGCCAAAGTGTTGACGTTGGACAAGGAAGACAACGTAATGAATTATGTTTGTTCATATTCACATAGAAGTTATATTGTTATAGATCCTCTAACATGTGGTGCTTGCCCAATATCTTTACTAGCCAAAAATCCGCACCAAGTAGAGATACTACTTGTGCATCCAAAACCCTTAAACCCAGTTTCTTCCCATGAGTGTCCACCATATCTACCTATGGATTGAATAAGATCCTTCAAGTAAGTTGTCATTGGTGCAAAAAGCAATAAAAAATGCCTCTAAATATGTATGATCTTTTATTGCAAGGGAAAATAAGCGTTGTACGAACTTGTGATGGTAAAGAAATAAAAGCAACGGACTGCATAATAAAGGTTGCTATCACAAGGGACAATATAACGTGACATTCCTTTGCATTAAGGGCTTGTGCATCCAACAACAAAAAGCGCATGACAACCTCTGCTTCCCTCTGCGAAGGGCCTATCTTTTACTTTTATGCATTTACTTTCATGAATTTATTTTTTATGCAAGAGTCAATAATGTTCTCCTCTACCTTTTTATTTTTCTCTTTTGCAAGCATCATGTGGTGGGGAAAGATCTAGGCACATATATCCAGTTGGATATGAGTGATCATGAGTTATTATTGTTGACATCACCCTTTGAGGTGAATAAGTTGGGAGGCGAAATCACAAGCCCTTATCTTTCTATGTGTCTGGCTGAAACTTTTGCTCCATATATATGTCGTGAGTGTTAGCAATCATAGAAGACTAAATGATGGTTGAGTATGTGGACTTGCTAAAAAGCTCCTACATGAGACCCTTCTTGAAAATATGATGAATTGCAATTGCATTGTTGACTAGAATAGTTTGTTAGTTTCCAAGAAAGTTTATGCATTATACTTCATTGTTGTGATGAATTGTTACTTGCTCATGAGAAGTTTTATGATAATAAATATTGTTGTTATAATAATGATCTTGCTTTGAATCATTCAAGTCCAATGTCCATCCGATAAAAGAAAGGATTATATGATGATTATGATAGGTAGCATTCCACATCAAAATTTCTGTTTTTAATTGCTACTTTATCATGATGACTTTTATGAGAATAAGTTGCTGTTATAATGCTAGGAAAAGTGATTAAAATTATCATTGATCAAACTTTTGCACTATGCTAGCATTCACACTTCATAAGTTATTTCTTTTATCATTTACCTACTCGAGGACGAGCAGGAATTAAGATTGGGGATGCTGATACGTCTCCAACGTATCTATAATTTATGAAGTATTCATGCCATGTTTATAACAATTCTATATAGTTTTGGTATGATTTGATTAGAACTAACCCGGACTGACGCTGTTTTCAGCAGAATTGTCATGGTGTTGTTTTTTGTGCAGAAATAAAAGTTCCTGGAATTGGATGAAACTTTTTGGAGATTTTTTTTAGCAAATAAGAAATACGAGAACCAAGACCCACTGGAGGGGGGCCACCCAGTGCCCACGAGGCACCAGGGCGCGCCACCCCCCCAGGCGCGCCCTGGTACCTCGTGGGGCCCACGTGGCTCCGTCTGACCTGATTCCAACGCTGAAAAATCCTATAAATAGAGAAACCCCCAGAAATAACCCTAGATGAGTTTTTACGCCGCCGCAAGCCTCTGTACCAGAGAGATCTCATCTACAGCCCTTTTCCGGCACCCTGTCGGAGGGGGAAAGCATCACCGGAGGCCATCTTCATCATCCCGGCGGTCTCCATGACGAGGAGGGAGTAGTCCACCCTCGGGGCTGAGGGTTTGTACTAGTAGCTATGTGTTTTATCTCTCTCTCTCTCGTGTTCTTGATTTGGCACGATCTTGATGTATCGCGAGCTTTGTTAATATAGTTGGATCATATGGTGTTTCTTCCCTCTCTACCCTTGTTGTGATGAATTGAATCTTTTCCCTTTGAGGTTTCGTTATTGTCGGATTGAATATTTCAGATTTGAGAACACTTGATGTATGTCTTGCATATGAATACCCGTGGTGACAATGGGGTATTATATTGATTCACTTGATATATGTTTTGGCACTCAACTCGCGGATTCCCGTGGTGACATTGGGGTAATCTATGCATAAGGGTTGATGCACGTTTTCATTATCTTTTCTCCGATAGAAACTTTGGGGTGCTCCTTGGAGTTCTTTGTGTGGATTGAATATTATGATTATGAAGTTGTTTGATGCATATTGTATAATCAACTCATGGATACTTGTGGTGACATTGGAGTATCTAGGTGACATTAGAGTTGGTTGATGGGTATCATATGGTGTTATTTTAGTACGAACTCTCGGGCTGTTTGTGACACTTATAGGAATAGCTCAATAGATCGATCAGAAAGGATAACTTTGAGGTGGTTTCATACCCTACAAACAATTTCTATCTTATGTTCTCCGCTAATAGGAACTTGGGAGTGATTCTTTATTGTACGTTGAGGGATGGTTATATGATCCAATTATATTAGCATTGTTGAGAGATTGCACTAGCGAAAGTATGAACCCTAGGCCTTGTTTCTAAGCATTGCAATACCGTTTGTGCTCCGTTTTACTACTTGTTACCTTGCTATTTTTATATTTTCAGATTACAAAAACTTATATCTACTATCCATACTACACTTTTATCACCATCTCTTCGCCGAACTAGTGCACCTATACAATTTACCATTGTATTGGGTGTGTTGGGGACACAAGAGATTTCTTATCTTTGGTTGCAGGGTTGTTTGAGAGATACCATCTTCAACCTACGCCTCTCACGAATTGATAAACCTTAGGTCATCCACTTGAGGAAAATTACTACCGTCCTACAAAACTCTGCGCTTGGAGGCCCAACACGAGTCTACAAGAACAAGTTGTGTAGTAGACATCACATCCCCAATCTTAGTTGCTTGAGACTTATTGGAATGTTATCTTGGGGAGCCTTGGGCATCCCCGAGCTTGAGCTCTTGTGTCTCCTTAATTCCTCTCATATCATGGCTTCTCCTAAATCTTAAAAACTTCATCCACACAAAACTCAACAAGAACTCATGAGATAAGTTAGTATAAATCAACTCAGAACCTTAACACTCTCTTCTGTAGCAAATCACTAAAATTATAATTAAACATTACATACTAAATGCCTCTGCATATTTAATACTCCTATCCACAAATAGAAACATGTGACGCCCCGACTTAATCGTGCACTAATCAAACACGCAAATGCACAAGATCAAGCCGAAGGACTCACTTGAAGATATCACAACACAACTCTAAACACAAATAAAAGTCATACAATCTTTATATTACAAGCCAGGGACCTCGAGGGCTCGAATACATAAGCTTGAGTCATACAAGCATCAACAAAAGCATCAGATATCTGAGTACAGACATAAAAGTTAAACAGATAAGCCTTAAGAAGGCGGGGCAAAACAACGGCACTGGATCGAAAGGCGCAGGCCTCCTGCCTGGGTGCCTCCTATCTACTCCTGGTCGTCAGTGGTCTCCACGTAGTAGTACTCTCCACCAGAGGGGTAGTAGCAGTCGTCGGTGGTAGCAGCTGGCTCCGGGGCTCCGTCATCTGGTCGCAACAATCGGGTATGGGGAAAAAAGGGGAAGCAAAGCAACCGTGAGTACTCATCCAAAGTACTCGCAAGACTTACATTAGAACTATACTAATTATGCATCGGTATCAAAGGGGAAGGCTGTATATGTGGACTAGACTGCAAAAATGCCAGAATAGGGAGAAAGGCCTAGCCTATCGAAGACTAGCATCTTCAGCGTCTTGCAACATTAGAAGAGTGCAGATTAGTACATAAGTATAGTAGTAGCAACAAGTAGTAACAATGCCCAGAGATCCTTCCTCGACTCCCTGCGGGAAAGCGATCTCGGAGCCACATATTAAACATTTCTAGTTCCAGTTCTAGTTGTAGTAGATCAGGATATTTTCCGAGCGTCCTGTTACCGAGGACACGGCTATTCGAATAGATATACTTCCCTGCAGGGGTGCACCAACTTACCCAACACGCTCGATTAACTCTGGCCGGACACACTTTCTCGGTCCATGCCCGGCCTCGGCTGATCGACACGTCGTAGTCCTACCTAGGTTCAACAGAGAGGCCAGCATGCCGGTCTACAACCTAAGTGCTCAGGGGTCTTGGGCCCATCGCCCTTTGTACTCCTGCGCGTTGCGTGGGCGGCCGGGAGCAGACCTAGCCCCCTTAATACAAGCGTGGGCGTTCCCAGTCCAACCCGGCGCGCGCCGCTCAATCCCTGACATCTGAAGAACTTCGGCTGATACATACGACGCCGAGTGCCCATACTATTCCCGCGTGGTGGTTAGTGCGAAAAGGCCAGAGGCCTACTCAGATTACATATCCTAACCCATTAGTGCGTTGGGAGCTCGCGGTGACAATCAGCGATCCACGATCTGTGGTCCCGTCGCCCCGTCTCGTGGACTTACGGCAAGGGCTAAGAATGCCTGGCCATGCCACATAATTATCACACGGGTACCCTCATGGTCAACCCGACTCCACATCTCTCACGGGTACCCCTCGGGGCCGACCCGACTTTATCAAGTATCTGTAGTAAAGTCGAAGTATCCGTGTGTACATAACATCAAGAAGGAATCTGAGGAATCACCCTCGTTGGATTCCCACTCGACGTATCCGTCAAGGTGAACCCGGAGGAATCACCCTCGATGGATTCACACTTGAGGAGTTGCACGATAGAAGCTTTATCAGAGGTGATGAAAGAGGAATCACCCTCGATAACCCACAACTGGCTAGCTATACAACAGAGGCAACATCAGGAGTGTGATAAGAGGTATCACCCTCGGCACTCGATGATAGCTCTACAGAGTCGAGCAACTTAGGGGGTGTGCAGTGATGTGCTGGTCTCAGCCCATCGATCAACTCGATCGGGGCACTAGTAACTAAGCGGGGCAACTAGGACAAGGAAGAGGGGCCATAGATGGTTCACTAACCAACCTATACTAAGCATTTAGGATAGCATGTAAGGTATCAAGCAGTTTACAAAAACAGGCTATGCATCAGATTAGGTATTCGGAACAACAACTGTAGCAATTCTAATGCAAGCATGAGGGAGAAAGAGTAGGTGATATAGGCATGTTCAAGGGGGTTTGCTTGCCTGGAAGCTCTGCGGCAAAGGAGGGGTCATCAACGGTGTAGTCGGACTCCGGAGCTGCGTCGGTCTCGGGGTCTACCGGATAAGAAGAGGGGGGAAGAAACAATAAATAAAAGCAAACAAATGCAACACAATGCACGGCATGGCAAAATGCAGTGCAGGGGGTGACCAAATGCAATGCTACTCGCTAGGGATGGAGCGGGAAAATATCTGGGATATTTTCCCGGCCTTAGGCAGTTTTCGGTAAACTGAACCGGAGGGGAAGGTTCCATGTTCAGATAGATAGGAGTGATGGTCAAGCATTTTGACCACATATTCGGATTCGTCTCGTTTTTATCAACTTTCATGTTGAAA
This sequence comes from Elymus sibiricus, assembly GCA_039707655.1. Classification (NCBI taxonomy): domain Eukaryota; kingdom Viridiplantae; phylum Streptophyta; class Magnoliopsida; order Poales; family Poaceae; genus Elymus; species Elymus sibiricus. Next base: position 258,268,138 of record CM077668.1, on the reverse strand, counting down.
ACTTTTCGATCCGAGCTACGGTTTATTTTCTACGATTTTTCAAAGATTTAAACCTTTTTCTGAAATTCTGGAAATTAAATCTAATTCGAAAATTAACAGAAAAGGAAAAACTACATCAGCATGATGTCAGCATGACGTCAGCAAGTCAACCCAGCTGTTCCAGGTCAAACCTGACAGCTGGGTCCCACATGTCATACACACAGGGATATGTAGAGTTAATTTAAACTAAACAGAAGTTAATTATTAGGTGGGGCCCCGCTGTCAGTGTCTAATTAAGTTAATAAATTAATTTTAATTATAAAAATGTTAATTAGTGTGAGGGTCCCATCTGTCAGTGGCACAGTGTGCTCAGTCAGCCGAGTTGACCAAGTTAACTCGGTCAACTGGGGCCCCTGGGCCCACTGGCAGTGACCCAGGGGGTGCTAGCATGGCTGCCAGCTCGGCGGCGGCCGGCAGCAAGTCGCCGACGATGCCAAACGCGGCGGAGGCGCATGGGCGCACGCCAGATTTTGCATACAGGAGGCCATTCGGCGCGCGGTTTGGCGCGTTCGAACGTGCGCTCCGCGCTGGGTCGAACGGTGGCGGTGGCACGGCCGGAGACGGCCGGAAACGATGACGGCGAGCGGCGGAGGCGGCGGCCAGAATTGGGCGAAGCCGGTTACGGCGATGCGGGGCACGGGAAGGCGCGCGCGTGCGCTGGCTGGACTCCTACGAGCTCCAGGAGCTCGGCTGCGAGCTTGTTTGAGCTTGACAGCGTCTACGGCTACGACAGCGAGCTCGACGGCGGCGAGAGGTTCGGCCATGGCGGGCACGGCGATTACGGGTGCGAAAAGGAGCTGGGAGTGAAGGGGGAGGAAGAGGAGCACACCGGGAGGCACACGGTGGCCGTTGGGGGGTTTAGTAGCTGCAGGAGTCGCCGGATTCGTCGACGAACGCCGGCGACCGAAGCGGAGGAAGACGGCGCGATCTCGCGAAGCAGAGCTCCCCAGCTCCAACTGCTGGCACCGGATGGCATAGACGAGCACGGCAGAGACGATGGACAAGGCGGCGAGGCAAGGCGAGGGCGGTGGCCGCGGTAACGACGGCGAGCGGCGACGGACGCGCTCGGGTGAGAGAGAGAGAGAGCGCGGGAGAGAGCGAGAGAGGAGAGGCAAGTGGATCAGGACGAGTGACGAGGCCGAGGGGAGTTGCTCTTATCCCCTCACCATCCTCTGGCGTTGCCGTGTCGGCGTTTCGCCGGAGCACGCGCGCACGTCCACAGGCGCGCCGACACGCGCGAAGAGAGAGAGGAGGGAGACGGTGCGCTGTGGGCTGGGCCGCACTGTGGACTTCGGCCCAGTCCATAGTAGCCTTTTCCTTTTTCCCCTTTTATTTTTCTGTTTTTCTTTTTCCAGCAGTGTTTTGCATTTTCTGTAGCCATCAAATGACTTTGCAAAAATGTGGAGCTGGCCAAAACAAATACTAGGGGATATGGTGTACTGCTACAAAAAGTTTGGAGGCCATTTGAATTCATTTGAATTTTTCATAAATGAAATGGCATTTAAATTGCTGTTTTTGCACTGTTTTAAATGCTATAGCTCATTTTAGCAAAGTGGTGATGTTGTTTTCCAGAACAATTATTTGTTTTGGAATTTTTGCTACAACATGAACTATTTTCCAGCAATTTTTGAGCAACTTCAAATTTCACTTATGATTTGAATTGAATTCAGTGGAGGAATTTGAAATGAGATATTATTCCAACATGATAAAGCATTGCAAATCACAGAGAATTAGCATAATCATTATGGATCACTGTTGCTCATTACAGAGGGGTGTTACCAAACATTGAACAAGCAAACATATGCAAACAATGCAACTATAACCGAAATCTATTTAAACAGAACAGTCTGTAAAGGGGAATAAAAATTCATACTTCCTTAACTCCAAAAATTCTGAAAAATTACCACGTGACATAGAACTCATGCATTCTTACTTTGTAAAAATTTCAGATTTTTATCATATTCTGACAATTCACAAATATTTAGGACATAACAGAAAACTTTTTGTTTTCATACAGCAACACATAAACTTGCAAACTGAGCATGGTAAAGGCTATACTTGACATTTTATTGAGATAAAAAGGTGCAAACATGATTATTAATAACATAAAGCAAAGCAAACTAAAATAAAATGATGCTCCAAGCAAAACACATATTATGTGACGAATAAAAATATAGCTCCGAGTGAGGTTACCGATAGTGTTGAAGACGAAAGAGGGGGTGCCTTCCGGAGCATCCCCAAGCTTAGACACTTGAGTCTTACTTGAATATTACCTTGGGGTGCCTTGGGCATCCCCAAGCTTAGGTTCGTGCCGCTCCTTATTCTCCTCATATCGATATCTCACCCAAAACATGAAAACTTCAATCACACAAAACTTAACGGAACTCCGTGAGATAGGTTAGCATGAAAATAAATCATTCACTTTGGTACTGTCAATACAAGATTCATAATTGTTCTCACATAATTCCTACTGTATTCTATCATTTCCACAATTTATATTGACCAATATAAGCCATAGAAACTATAAAACAAGCAAACTATGCATTGAAAACAGAATCTGTCAAAAACAGAACATCATGTAGTGAGCGAATTAAAAATCACACTTATGTACCTCCAAAAATTCTGAAAAAAATAGGAAAGCGTAAACAATTTGTAACCCAATACTTTGTAAAAATTTCATATGTTTCTCACGCTCCAGTACAGAATATAAATTCCAGCACTAGACGCAAAAGTTTAGCACAAAATCAAATTAACAAGTATCCACACTATCCCAAAGGCTTTACTTGGCACATTACTGAAAGAAAACATATAAAACATGATTAATACAGTAGCTTGATCATGGGAACACACAAAAACAGTAGGTATAAATATTGGGTTGTCTCCCAACAAGCGCTTTTCTTTATTGCCTTTTTAGCTAGGCATGATGATTTCAATGATGCTCACATAAAAGTGAAGAATTGAAACATAATGGGAGCATCATGAAGCATATGGCAAGCACATTTAAGCCTAACCCACTTCCTATGAATAGGGATTTTGTGAGCAAATAATTTATGTGAGCAAGAATCAACTAGCATAGGAAGGCAAAACAAGTAGAACTTCAAAACTTTCAACACATAGAGAGGAAACTTGATATTATTGCAACACCTACAAGCATATGATCCTCTCTCATAATAATTTTCAGTAGCATCATGAATGAATTCAACAATATAACTATCACATAAAGCATTCTTTTCATGATCCACAAGCATAATTTTTTTGTTACTCTCCACATAAGCAAATTTATTCTCATCAATAGTAGTGGGAGCAAACTCAACAAAATAGCTATCATGAGATACTTGATTGACATAATCAAATTGAACATTAAAATCATGATGACAAGTTTCATGGTTATCATTACTCTTTATAGCATACATGTCATCACCATAATCATCATAGATAGCAACTTTATTGTCATAATCAATTGAAACCTCTTCCAAAATAGTGGATTCATCACTAAATAAAGTCATGACCTATCCAAATCCACCTTTATCATTATTCGAATAAGATTCAACACCCTCAAAAAAAGTGGGATCATTATTGCATAAAGTTAACACTCTTCCAAACCCACTTTCATCATTGTAATCATCATAAATAGGAGGCATGCAATCATCATAATAAATTTGCTCATCAAAACTAGGGGGACTAGAAAGATCATCTTCGTCAAACATAGCATCCCCAAGCTTATGGCTTTGCATATCATTAGCATCATGGATATTCAAAGAATTCATACTAACAACATTGCAATCATGCTTATCATTCGAAGATTTTATGCCAAACATTTTATTGAATTCTTCTTCTAACACTTTGGCACAATTTTCCGATCCATCATTTTCAAGAATGATATTATAAAGATGAAGCATTTAAGGCAACCTCAATTCCATTTTTTAGTTTTCTTTTATAAAACCAAACTAGTGAATGAACAAGAAACTAAAAGGTTCAATTGCAAGATCTAAAGATATACCTTCAAGCACTCACCTCCCCGGCAACGGCGCCAGAAAAGAGCTTGATGTCTACTACGCAACTTTATTCTTGTAGACTCTGTTGGGCCTCCAAGCGCATAGTTTTCTAGGACAACATCAAATTTCCCTCAAGTGGATGACCTAAGGTTTATCAATCTGTGGGAGGCGTAGGATGAAGATGGTCTCTCTCAAACAACCCTGCAATCAAATACAAGAAATCTCTTGTGTCCCCAACACACCCAATACAATGGTAAATTGTATAGGTGCACTAGTTTGGCGAAGAGATGGTGATACAAGTGTAGTATGGATAGTAGATATAGGTTTTTGTAATTTGAAATAATAAAAACAGCAAGGTAGCAAGTAACAAAAATGAGCAAAAACGGTATTGTGATGCTTGAAAACAAGGCCTAGGGTTCATACTTTCACTAGTGCAATCTCTCAGCAGTGCTAACATAATTGAATCATATAATAATCCCTCAACGTGCGACAAAGAATCACTCCAAAGTTCTTATTAGCAGAGAACATAATATGAAATTGTTGTAGGGTACGAAACCACCTCAAAGTTATCTTTTCTGATCAATCTATTGAACCACCCCTATAAGTGTCACAAACAGCCCTAGAGTTCGTACTAAAATAACACCATATGATACGCATCAACCAACTCTAATGTCACCTAGATACTCCAATGTCACCACAAGTATCCGTGAGTTGATTATTCGATATGCATCAAAACAACTTCAGATGCATAACGTTCAATCCACACAAAGAACTTCAAAGAGTACCCCAAAGTTTCTATCAGAGAAAAGAAGATGAAAACGTGTACCAACCCATATGCCTAGATTACCCCAAGGTCACGGGAATCCGCAAGTTGATTACCAAAACATACATCAAGTGACTCAATAGAATACCCCATTGTCACCACGGGTATCTGATACGTCCAATTTTCATCATGATTTCCTACTATTATTTATAATGTATTTGATCATTATTTCACTTTATGATGCAATTCTTATGCCTTTTCTCTCTTAATTTGCAAGATTTATATGAAGAGGGAGAATACCGGCAGCTGGAATTCTGGACCTGAATTAGCTACAACAGAGATACCTATTCTACAGAGCTCCAATTGACCTGAAACTTCACGGAGATTTTTTATTGAATACATAAAAAATACTGGAGAAAAGAAATTCCAGAGGGGACCCACCTTTAGTGGTGTCGTGTGAACGTTGACTACATGATACTTCAGCATCATTGGGCCTAAGGGAAGGCATTGTGGAGTAGTAATTAGATGATGGGTTGCTAGAGTGACAGAAGCTTAAACACTAGTTTATGCGCTATTCCATAAGGGGCTGATTTGGATCCATATGTTTCATGCTTTGGTTAGATTTATCTTAATTCTTCTTTCGTAGTTGCGGATGCTTGCGAGAGGGGGTAATCATAAGTGGGAGGCTTGTTCAAGTAAGAACAACACCCAAGCACTGGTCCACCCACATATCAAATTATCAAAGTAGCGAACGCGAATCAAACAAACATGATGAAAGTGACTAGATGAAATTCCCATGTGTCCTCGAGAACTATTTGCTTTATATAAGAGATCGTTCCGGCTTGTCCTTTGCTACAAAAAGGATTGGGCCACTTTGCTACACTTTTGTTACACTTGTTACTTGTTACTTGTTATGAATTATCTTGCTATCGAACTACTCATTAACGCTACTTTCAGTGCTTGCAGAGAATACCTTGCTGAAAACCGCTTGTCATTTCCTTCTGCTCCTCGTTGGGTTCGACACTCTTACTTATCGAAAGGACTACGATTGATCCCCTATACTTGTGGGTCATCAAGACTCTTTTCTGGCGTCGTTGCCGGGGAGTGAAGCGCCTTTGGTGAGTGGAATTTGGTAAGGAAACATTTATATTACGTGCTAAAATTTACTGTCACTTGTCACTATGGAAAGTAATCCTTTGAGGGGCTTGTTCGGGGTATCTTCACCTCGACCGGAAGCAATAAGAGTTGCTCCTCAACCCACTGAACCTACCGAAAATATTTATTATGAAATTCCTTCGGGTATGATAGAGAAACTGCTAGCTAATCCTTATGCAGGAGATGGAATGGTGCATCCTGATATGCACTTGATATATATAGATAAAATTTGTGGATTGTTTAAGCTTGCAAGTTTATCCGGAGATGGAGTTAAGAAGAAAGTATTCTCTTTATCTTTGGAGGCAAAGGCATTGACATGGTATAGGCTATGTGATGATACCGGAACATGGGATTGGAACCGGTTAAAGCTGGCATTTCACCAGAAGTTTTATCCTATGCATTTGGTTCATCGTGGTCGGAATTATATATATAATTTTTGGCCTCATGAAGGAGAAAGTATCGCTCAAGCTTGGGGGAGGCTTAAGTATATGTTGCACACATGCCCCAATCATGAGCTCTCAGGAGAAATAATTATTCAAAACTTTTATGCTCGGCTTTCTCATAATGATCGGTCCATGCTCGATACTTCTTCTACTGGTTCCTTTATGAAGAGGACTATTGAATTCAGATGGGATCTTCTGGAAAGAATTAAATGCAACTCTGAAGCTTGGGAAATTGACAAAGGTAAAGTGTCAGGTATAAATCTTGAGTTTGATTGTGTTAAGTCTTTTATGGAAACTGATGCTTTTCATAAGTTTAGTACCAAATATGGACTTGACTCTGAGATAGTAGCTACTTTTTGTGAATCTTTTGCTGCTCATGTTGATCTCCCTAAGGAGAAATGGTTTAAGTTTCATCCACCTATTGAATTAAATGAAGAACCTGTTAGGGTTAAAGAAGAAACAATTGTTTACAATGTTGATCCAGTTGTGCCTACTGCTTATATTGAGAAACCTCCCTTCCCTGTTAGGATTAAGGAACGTGTTAAAGCTTCAATTGTGGTTAACTAAAATAATATTAAAGCACCTAGACCTTCTGAACAAATTAAAGTTGAACCTAATATTGCAATGGTTAAAGATCTTTTGGTTGATAATATTGATGGACATGTCATATATTTCTGTGATGACGCAACTAGAATTGCTAAGCCAAACACTAAAGAAAAACAAACTGGTAATTGGCATGCCTATTATTTCTGTTAAAATTGGAGATCATTGCTATCATGGTTTATGTGATATTGGTGCTAGTGTGAGTGCTATTCCATTTACTCTTTATCAATAAGTCATGAATGATATTGCACCTGTTGAGATTGAAGATATCGATGTCACCATTAACCTTGCAAATAGAGATACTATTACACCACTTGGGATTATTAGAGATGTTGAAGTCTTGTGTGGTAAGATCAAACATCCTACTGATTTTCTTGTTCTTGGATCTCCACAAGATGATTTTTGTCCCATTATATTTCGTAGACCCTTCTTGAATACAGTTAATGCTAAGATTAATTGCAATAAAGAAACTGTCAGTGTTAATTTTGGTGATATATCTCATGAGTTTAATTTCTCTATGTTTCGTAGACAACCTCATGATAAAGAATTACCCAATAAATACGAAATTATTGGATTAGCCTCTATTGCTATGCCTCCTACTGATCCTTTAGAACAATACTTGCTAGACCATGAAAATGATATGCATATGAATGAAAGAAATGAAATAGATGAGTTGTTCTTTAAGCAAGCACATGTCCTCAAACATAATTTGCCTATTGAAACTTTGGGGGACCCTCTTCCACCTAAAAGTGACCCTGTGTTTGAATTAAAGCAATTACCTGATACGCTTAAATGTGCTTGACTTGATGAAAAAAAGATATATCCTGTTATTATCAGTGCTAACCTTTCAGAGCATGAGGAAAAGAGATTACTTAAAACTCTGAAGAAGCACCGTGCTGCTATTGGATATACTCTCGATGATCTTAAGGGCATTAGTCCAACTTTATGTCAGCATAAAATTCATATGGAGCCATATGCTAAACCAGTTGTTGATCACCAAAGAAGGTTGAATCCTAAAATGAAGGATGTGGTAAGAACTGAGATATTAAAGCTTCTGGAGGCAGGTATAATTTATCCCATAGCTGATAGTAGATGGGTAAGTCCTGTTCATTGTGTTCCTAAGAAAGGAGGTATTACTGTTGTTCCTAATGATAAAAATGAACTTATCCCACAAAGAATTGTAACCGGTTATAGAATGGTAATTGACTTCAGAAAATTAAATAAAGCTACTAGGATAGATCATTACCCTTTGCCTTTTATTGATCAAATGTTAGAAAGATTATCTAAACATACACACTTTTGTTTCCTAGATGGTTATTCTGGTTTCTCTCAAATACCTGTATCACCAGAAGATCAAGAAAAAACCACATTTACTTGTCCTTTTGGAACTTATGCTTATCGTCGCATGCCTTTTGGTTTATGTAATGCACCTGCTACCTTTCAAAGATGTATGACTGCTATATTCTATGACTTTTGTGAAAAGATTGTTGAGGTTTTCATGGATGATTTTTCCGTCTACAAAACTTCTTTTGATGATTGCTTAAGCAACCTTGATCGAGTTTTGCAGAGATGTGAAGAAACTAATCTTGTCTTGAATTGGGAGAAGTGCCACTTTATGGTAAATGAAGGTATAGTCCTTGGGCATAAAATTTCTGAAAGAGGTATTGAAGTTGATAAAGCTAAAGTTGATGCAATTGAGAAAATGCCATGTCCTAAAGATATCAAAGGTATAAGAAGTTTCCTCAGTCATGCTGGTTTCTATAGAAGGTTTATAAAAGACTTCTCTAGAATTTCTAGGCCTCTTACTAATCTCTTGCAAAAAGATGTTCCATTTGTTTTTTATGATGATTGTGTAGAAGCCTTTGAAATACTTAAAAAAGCCTTAATTTTTGCACCTATTGTTTCAACCACCTGCACCCACAAAAAAAACCACCTGATTGGAACCTACCTTTTGAAATTATGTGTGATGCTAGTGATTATGCTGTTGGAGCTGTTCTAGGGCAAAGAGTTGATAAGAAATTAAATGTTATCCATTATGCTAGTAAAACTCTAGACAACGCTCAAAGAAATTATGCTACCACTGAGAAAGAATTTTTAGCAGTTGTGTTTGCATGTGATAAATTTAGATCTTATATTGTTGATTCCAAGGTTACTATTCACACTGATCATGTTACTATTAAATACCTTATGGAAAAGAAAGATGCTAAGCCTAGACTTATTAGATGGGTTCTTCTGCTACAAGAATTTGATTTGCATATTGTTGATAGGAAGGGAGCTGAGAATCCCGTAGCAGATAATTTGTCTAGAATGGAAAATGTTCTTGATGACCCACTTCCTATTAATGATGATTTTCCTGATGAACAATTAGCTGTGGTAAATGCTTCTTGTAATACTCCTTGGTATGCAGACTATGCTAATTACATTGTTGCTAAATACATACCACCTAGCTTTACATATCAACAAAAGAAAAAAGTTTTTCTTTGATTTAAGACATTACTTTTGGGATGACCCACATCTATATAAAGAAGGAGTAGATGGTATTATTAGACGTTGTGTACCTGAGCATGAACAGGAACAAATCCTACGTAAGTGTCACTCCGAGGCCTATGGAGGACATCATGCGGGAGACCGAACTGCACACAAGGTATTACAATCTGGTTTTTATTGGCCTACTCTTTTCAAGGATGCACGTAAGGTTGTCCTTTCTTGGGATGAATGTCAAAGAATTGGTAATGTTAGTAGACGTCAGGAAATGCCTATTAATTATTCACTTGTTATTGAACCATTTGATGTTTGGGGTTTTGATTATATGGGACCTTTTCCTAAATCCAATGGGTATACTCATATTTTAGTTGCTGTTGACTACGTTACTAAGTGGGTAGAAGCTATTCCAACTAGTAGTGCTGATCACAACACTTCTATTAAAATGCTTAAAGAAGTCATTTTCCCGAGGTTTGGAGTCCCTAGATATTTAATGACTGATGGTGGTTCACATTTTATTCATGGTGCTTTCCGTAAGTTGCTTGCTAAATATGATGTTAACCATATAATTGCATCCCCTTACCATACTCAGTCTAGTGGTCAAGTTGAATTAACTAATAGGGAAATAAAATTGATTTTGCAAAAGACAGTTAATAGATCTAGAAAGAATTTGTCTAAGAAACTTGATGATGCATTATGGGCTTACAGAACTGCATATAAAAATCCATGGGTATGTCTCCGTATAAAATGGTTTATGGAAAAGCATGTCATTTACCTCTTGAATTAGAACATAAAGCTTATTGGGCAATTAAAGAACTTAACTATGATTTTAAACTTGCCGGTGAAAAGAGGTTATTTGATATTAGCTCTCTGGATGAATGGAGAACCCAAGCCCATGAAATTCCAAGTTATTTAAAGAAAAGGTTAAAAGATGACATGATAAAAGAATTCAAAAATGGGAATTTAAAGTGGGTGAGCAAGTTCTATTGTACAACTCTCGTTTCAGATTCTTTGCAGGAAAACTTCTCTCTAAATGGGAAGGGCCGTATATCATCGAAGAAGTTTATTGCTCCGGAGCTATCAAAATCAACAATTCCGAAGGCACCAACCCTTGAGTGGTGAATGGGCAAAGAACTAAGCATTATATCTCAAGTACACCTATTAACGTTGAAACTAATATTATTCAGACGATGACACCGGAGGAACACATCAAAGAGTCCTTTCGGAACGCTCCAGAACCCTGAAAAGGGGTAGGTATGTGATACGGTAAGTAAACCGACTCCAAAAATTCCATAAAAATTATTTCAGTCCGTTTTGGAATATTAGAAAAAATACAAAAATAAGAAACAACCAAGAGGACCCACGAGGAGGTCACAAGGCAACAGGGCGCGACCCCCCCGGGGCGCGCCGTGTTGGCTTGTGGGCCCCTCGTGTTCCTTCCCGACTCCGTTTTCCTCTCGTATGCTTGTTTTGCAAGATAAAAATTCTTTATATATACTCTCGTGTGTTTTGACCACCGCATCACAAGTTTCTCCTCTATTCTTGTTTCGGGCTGTTTTTCCTGACAGATTTGGACACACTATGTCGGCTCAAGACTCGGATGGGGAGAGCTATGTCTCGCACCTTATTGCAAACCCTAGAGTCTATGGGGATATTGATCCCTATGGTTGGTCATCTGACGAAGAGGAGGAGGCCGACCTGAGGAGAAAGCAAGATCAACCCAGTGAGGAGGAAGAGGATCTTCCTCTAATTCAGCCAGGAGATATGCATGTTGAATTCGAGAGGTCCAGCTTACCCAATACGCTGAATGTGCCAAAATTTCAATTCACTCCCTTTCGTCATGTGCAGGAAGGTTCAGATAAACTGCGTCGTAAAATTTGGGATCTCGAAAGGGAGAATGAAAAATTAAAAGAAGAAATTCGTGTCCTCAAGTGGAAGACAAAGGACAAGCCTATCACTTCATCACCACCATCACCGAAGAAGGAGACTTGAGTACATGGGTATGGGCACCACCCTTGGCTTGTGCCAAGCTTGGGGGAGGTACCCCGGTATCATATCACCATCACTTTTATCATCATTATCTATCTTAGTTTGATCCTTAGTTATTTCGTGATTTAGAGGAATAAAGTTTTAGTATGATTTAGTTTCGAGTGCTTGCTTTGTGATCTATCTATCTATGTAATCGTGTGTGAAAGTTATATAATAAAGATTAGTTTGAGTTGAGTGTTTTGCTTTTGTTGATCTAATCTTAGAAATAAAATAAAGAGAATAAGAAGTAAGATCATATGCTAATCCCATGGGGAGTGATGACTTCACATAAAAGAAGTATAATTGATAAAACTTATTGGAAGTTGACAAACATAGCATTGGTCATTGTTGCAATTCATGAGAAAGTAATAAAGGAAGAGAGGTCTCACATATAGATATACTATCTTGGACATCTTTTATGATTGTGAGCCCCCATTAAATATTCTATGTCAAATAGTCGATGTTGGATAAGGAAGACAACGTAATGAGTTATGTTTTCTTATATTCACATAGAAGTTATATTGTTTTGGATCCTCTAACATGTGGTGCTTGCCCCCTATCTTTTGCTAGCCAAAAATTCCGTACTAAGTAGAGATACTACTTGTGCATCCAAAAACCCTTAAACCCAGTTTCATGCCATGAGAGTCCACTATATCTACCTATGGATTGAATAAGATCCTTCAAGTAAGTTGTCATCGGTGCAAAAGCAATAAAAATTGCTCCTAAATATGTATGAACTTTTATTGTAAGAGAAAATAAGATTTGTACGATCTTGTGATGGTGGAGAAATAAAAGCGACAGACTGCATAATAAAGGTCGCTATCACAAGGGACAATATAAAGTGACGTTCCTTTGCATTAAGAGTTTGCACATCCAAAATTAAAAAGCGCATGACAACCTCTGCTTCCCTCTGCGAAGGGCCTATCTTTTACTTTATGTATTTACTTTTATGCAAGAGTCAATAGTATTCTCCTCTATTCCGTTTTTATTTTTCTCTCTTGGCAAGCATCATGTGGTGGGGAAAGATCCAGACATATATATCTTGTTGAATGTAGGTGATCATGAGTTATTATTGTTGACATTACCCTTGAGGTAAATACGTTGGGAGGCAAAATTATAAGCCCCTATCTTTCTATGTGTCTGACTGAAACTTTTGCTCCATAAGTATGCCGTGAGTGTCAGCAATCATAGAAGACTAAATGATAGTTGAGTATGTGAACTTTCTAAACAAAGCTCTTGCATAGACTCTTTCTGATAATATGATGAATTGCGATTGCTTCAGTGACTAAGATCGTAGTTTGTTAGTTTTCAAAACGGTTTATGGTTCATACTTTAACTTGTGAATGAATTGTCACTTTTTCATGAGAAGTCTTATGATGATATATTGTTGTTATAATAAAGATCATGATGCCTTCATGTCCGTATTTTTTTTATCGACGCCTCTCTCTCTAAACATGTGGTCATGATTATCGATTTCGGCTTTCGCTTGAGGACAAGCGAGGTCTAAGCTTGGGGGATTTGATACGTCCAATTTGCATCATGATTTCCTACTGTTATTTATAATGTATTTGATCATTATTTCACTTTATGATGCAATTCTTATGCCTTTTCTCTCTTAATTTGCAAGATTTATATGAAGAGGGAGAATACCGGCAGCTGGAATTCTGGACCTGAAATAGCTACAACAGAGATACCTATTCTACAGAGCTCCTGTAGGATCGAAAGTATGTCTAGAGGGGGGGGGGGTGATTAGACTACTTGACCAAATAAAAATCTATCCTTTTCCCAATTTTAGTTGTGGGCAAAATTTAGCAAGTATGATAAGTCAAGCAACATCCTACACATGGAAGTCTAAGAGTGTAGGAGTGGAATGTAAGTAATTGCACATGTAAGTAAAGGGAAGGGTTTGGAGAAGGCAAACTCAATGGGGACATGAAGATTTTTGGTGTGTTTCCGATAGGTGGTGCTATCGTACGTCCACGTTGATGGAGACTTCAACCCACGAAGGGTAACGGCTGCGTGAGTCCACGGAGGGCTCCATCCACAAAGGGTCCATGAAGAAACAACCTTGTCTATTCCACCATGGCTTACGTCCACGAAGGACTAGCCTCACTCGGGTAGATCTTCACGAAGTAGGCGATCTCCTTGCCCTTACAAACTTCTTGGTTCAACTCCACATCATGTCGGAGGCTCCCAAGCGACACCTAACCAATCTAGGAGACACCACTCTCCAAAAGGTAATAGACGGTGTGTTGATGATGAACTCCTTGCTCTTGTGCTTCAAATGATAGTCTCCCCAACACTAAACTCTCTCTCACAGATTTGGCTATGGTGGAAGAAGGATTTGAGTGGAAAGCAACTTGGGAAGGCTAGAAATCAAGGTTCAAATGGTAGGAATGGAATCTCTTGATCTCAACACATGAGTAGGTGGTTCTCTCTCAGAAAATGTATGGTGGAAATGTAGGCACGTTTTGATGGCTCTCTTCTCTGAGGAAGAAGGGGTGGAGGGGTATATATAGCCTCCACACAAAATCCAACCGTTACACACTTTTGACCCAACTCGGTGGCACCGATCAGAAATTTCGGTGGCACCGACCTATGTAAAAGATATGAACATTAGGAATCTCGGTGGGACCGAACTGGAACATCTCGGATGGACCGATGTGCAATGGCTAGGGCAAACCTCGTCTCGGTGGCACCGATTGCATCAACTCGGTGGGACCGAAGTGAAGCAATAAGGCAACAGAGAGTTGGCAAGCCATCTCGGTGGTACCGATTGCAAATCTCGGTGGGACCGAAATAATTGCAACTAGTAACAGAGAGTTGGCAAGGCCATCTCGGTGGGACCGAGATCCATATCGGTGGATCCGATTTGTTAGGGTTTGGCAGTGGCTAAGTCCAGATGAACTCGGTGGCTCCGGATAGGAATGATTTGGTGGGACCGAGTTGGAATGTAGGATTTGGACATATTTGGAAGGAGAAAGTGGTTGAGGGTTTTGGAGCAATGTCACTAAGCACTTGAGCAAAAAGATCATTAAGCAACACCTCATCCCCTTTTAATAGTATTGGCTTTCCTATGGACTCAATGTGATCTTGGATCACTTAACAAAAATGTAGAGTCTTGAGCTTTTGCCAATCCATGTCCTTACCATTTTGAGGGGTCCACAATCACTAGTCCTTGCCATGCCAATCATTGAACATCCTGAAATATTTAACTTGAATGGACATTAGTTCAATGAGATATATGTTGTTATGAATTACCAAAACCACCCGGGGATTAGTTGCACTTTCAATCTCCCCCTTTTTGGTAATTGATGACAACATATAGATCAAACCTTCGACAAATGATTAAGTGAATGAAATACATCGTCGCTTTGAGAAGTAAGTGATAAGCAAGAGCTCCCCCTAAATTTGTGCATTATTAAAAATTTGCATTTGAATGCAAATGCATAATCGATTAGGATCATGGGTCACTCTTCCATGTCACATACGACTTGGTGGAGCGCGCAAAATGATATGAATGCAGTAGTAAGCACGCATCACCAAAAACACAACTGAATGATCATACAAGAATAATGATAAGGATAAGCATTAAGCATCACATGAAGCATAGTATGATCAATCACACACATAGTATCTCACAAGCATAACAGGTAATGTAGCACAAACCGAATAGAGCAATTAGCAACACAGAAAACTCAAAAGAACCAACTGATACGTCTCCAACGTATCTATAATTTTTGATTGTTTCATGCTGTTATATTATCAATCTTGGATGTTTTTATATACATTTACATCAATTATACATCATTTTTGGGACTAACCTATTAACTTAGTGCCCAGTGCCAGTTGCTGTTTTCTGCCTGTTTTTTGTTTTACAGAATATCAATACCAAACAAAGTCCATATGCCATGAAACTTTTTGGAGATTTTTTTCTATACATAACCAACACTAGAAGCTTCGGGAGAAGGCCAGAAGCCCCTGGAGGTGGCCACGAGCCACCGGGGCGCGCCTGGGAGGGGGGGGGGGGGGCAGGCACGCCCTGGTGCCTCGTGGGCCCACCTCTGCCTCTTTTGACCTAATTCCACCACTATAAATTCCCAAAAATCGGGAAGCCAATAGAAGAGTCCACGAAATACTTTTTCCACCGCCGCAAGTTTCTGTTCTCGAGAGATCCCATCTGGGGGCCTTTTCCGGCACTCTGCCAGAGGGGGAATCGATCACGGAGGGGCTCTACATCAACCTTGCTGCCCTTCCGATGATGCGTGAGTAGTTTACCACAGACCTTCGGGTCCATAGTTAGTAGCTAGATGGCTTCTTCTCTCCTTTTGATCTTCAATACAATGTTCTCCTCGATGTTCTTGGAGTTCTATCCGATGTAATCACTTTTTGCGGTGTGTTTGTTAGGATCCGATGAATTGTGAGTTTATGATCAGATTATCCATGAATATTATTTGAGTCTTCTCTGATCTCTTTTATGCATGATTATTATAGCTTCGTATTTCTTCTCCGATCTATTGATTTGGTTTGGCCAACTAGATTGATTTATCTTGCCATGGGAAGAGGTGCTTTGTAATGGGTTCGATCTTGCGATGCTCAATCCCAGTGACAGAAAGGGACATGACACGTATGTATTGTTGCTATTAAGGGTAAAAAGATGGGGTTTATTCATGCGTGAGTTTACTTTGTCTACATCATGTCATCTTGCTTAAGGCGTTACTCCGTTCTTTATGGACTTAATACACTAGATGCATGTTGGATAGCGGTCGATGTGTGGAGTAATAGTAGTAGATGCAGGCAGGAGTCGGTCTACTTGTCTCGGACGTGATGCCTATATACATGATCATTGCCTTGGATATCGTCATGATTATTTGCTTTTCTATCAATTGCCCAACAGTAATTTTTCTACCCACCGTATGCTATTTTCTTGAGAAAAGCCTCTAGTGAAAACTATGGCTCCCGGGTCTATCTAAATCATATATTAAAACCCTAAAAATACCTTGCTGCACTTTTCTTTTATTTATTTTATTTTGTATTTTTGTTTCAATCTATCTATCTATCACATACAATTTAATCTTGCAATTAACCGCCGAGGGATTGACAACCCCTTGTTTGCGTTGGGTGCAAGGATTTGTTGTTTTGTGTGCAGGTGCTGCTAACGAGGTGTTGCGTGATTCTCCTACTGGATTGATAACCTTGGTTTCATAACTGAGGGAAATACTTATCTCTACTGTGTTGCATCTCCCTTCCTCTTCAGGGAATTACCAACGCATCTCACAAGTAGCACGAAGAATTTCTGGCGCCGTTACCGGGGAGACATCATCAACATCTATCAAGTACCTACACATAAAACTTACATCTCCTTGCATTTACTTTATTTGGCTTTGCCTCTCATTTTCATCTCCCCCACTTCTAATTTTTTTTTACAAAAATACAAAAATATTTTCCGTTTGTCTTTTTCTTGTTTTCTTCTTTACCTGCTTGCTTTTATTGCCTTCATGTCGAACACACAAGAACAGAAACTAAAAGCAAAAATATAAGACACTATGGATCCACTTAAAGTTTACTACTTGGATCATCTTCGATCCATTTGTGCTCGTGCTGAAACCCCAACTAGTTTAGTTGAGGGAAAATCTTTAAAGGAGCATGCTCATTTTGTGCGTCATCGTTTATCTGAAAAAGGGAGACTCTTATGGCGTCAAATAAATTGTTTGCTATGCTATGCTTGGAATCTATGTGAAATTTATGATTTTACTTGTTGCTCTAAGAATGCTAAAAAAACACCTTCCCTACCTATGTGAGTTTAATGATAATGAAATCTTGTCTTCTTATGCCCATGGTGTTTATAATTACTATGATATCGAACAAATTGAAGAATTTGTTGCTTTTAAGGGTGCTTATGAAGTTGCTTCTTTGATTGAAAAGTATGATATTACTCTCTACAAATATGAAAATTTTGACATACTTAAATATTGCTATGAAAACTATGCTCATAATGCCTATGTTAAAGAATTTATTGAGAGAATGTCTACTGCGTTGGAAGAGAATAATGATGTGCATGAATCTATAGATAATTGTGATTCCGTTGATTCAATTGAAATATCCCCTCTTGATGAATGTGATGCTTGCTATCCTTATGGCCATGATGCCAATATTAATGATGCTTGTAGAGATGAACTTGCTATAGTTCCTTATGTTAAAAATGAAATTATTGCTATTGCACCCATACTTGACAGCTCCTTGAATGAAAAGCATGATTGCAATGATGTTATTATAAATTCTATTAATGTCAATTGTGCTAATAATATGCAAAACTACAAGCTTGGGGATGAAAATTTTGTTATGTGCACTACTTATTGCAATGATCATGATTGGGGTGATGATGCTTTTTATGATCTTGAAAATTTATTTTAGCCTCATGATGAATATGTTATTGATAATAAAATTTGCAATACTATTAAAAGTGGGTTTGGAAGAGCATCAACTTTAGGTAATAATGATCCCACTACTTCGGAGAGTGTTCAATCTTATGGAATTTTTGCTAAAAGTGGGTTTGGAGAAGTCATGACTTTAGTTGATGTTAATCCCACTATTTTGGAAGATTATAAGTTTTTTATGCATGTGGATCATAGAGAGAATATTGCTTATGATAGCTATATTGTTGAGTTTGATTACGATCCTACATGTAATTATTATGAGAGAGGAAAATATGGTTGTAGAAATCTTCATGTTACTAAATTGCTCTCGTTATGTTGAAATTATTAATGGTCCATTCTTCCTGTTGGGTTATGCTAGAAATTGCTTGCCTTGATAATTTGTTCTCTTATAAAATGCCTATGCATAGGAAGTATGTTAGACTTAAATGTGTTTATCACATGAATTATGATGCTCTCTTTGTGCTTCAACTTTTATCTTTCATGTGAGCATCATTGAAATCTCAAGCCTATCTTAATGGCTATAAAGAAAGAGCTTGTTGGGAGACAACCCAATGAATAAAATAAATTTTTATTTGTTTATGTTATTGTGTGTTTTCACATTTATGCTACTGTTATGATTGTGTTTTTGTGTTTTTAATTAGTGTTTGTGCCAAGTAAAGCCTTTAGGATGATTTGGAAGATAGTATAAGGGATGCTGTTTGGAAAACAGAAAGTTTTGCGTCCAGTGCTGGAATTTTGGTTCTGTACTGGAGTGTGAGAAAAATCTGAAATTTTTACACAGTATTGGTATATGAATTTCCCACGTTGTCCTAATTTTTCAGAAGTTTTGGAGTTACAGAAGTATGGCTTTTAAATAGATTTCTACAGACTGTTCTGTTTTTGACAGATTCTGTTTTTGATGCACTACTTGCTTGTTTTGATGAAACTATGGATTGTATCGGGGGGTATAAGCCATGGAGAAGTTAGAATACAGTAGGTATAATGCAAAAATAAAATATGAATGGGTTTGCAATAGTACTTAAAGTAGTTATTTGTTTTGTTATACTAACGGATCTCACGAAGGTTTTGTTGAGTTTTGTGTGATTGAAGTTTTCAAGTTTTGGGTGAGATCACGATGGATGAAGGAATAAGGAATGGAAAAATCCTAAGCTTGGGGATGCCCGAGGCACCCCAAGGTAATATTCAAGGAAGACTCAAGCGTCTAAGCTTGGGGATGCCTCGGAAGGCATCCCCTCTTTCTTCTACCAACCATCGGTAATTTTACTTGCAGCTATATTTTTATTCGTCACATGATATGAGTTTTGCTTGGAGCGTCGTGTATTATATGAGTCTTTGCTTTGTTTGCCTTTTATTTTTTCACAATCATCCTTGCTGAACACACCTATTTTGAGAGAGCCACACGTTATCATGATTTGTTAGAATACTCTATGTGCTTCACTTAAATTTTTTGAGCTAGGCAGTTGCTCTAGTGCTTCACTTAAATCTTTTTGAGCATGGTGGTGGCTATATTTTGAAGAAATGAACTCTCATGCTTCACTTATATTATTTTGAGAGTTTACAAGAGAATTTTTTTGAAGAAATATGTGCACTCTCATGCTTCACTTAAATCTTTTTGAGAGTTGATAATAGTAATGGTAATTTGCACAAGATATGAATTTGGTCCCAAAGTGATGAATATTGAAGAGGGATATAATAAAAACTTTCATATAGATCATTGGATATGATAAGCTTGATTCCTTGCAATAGTTTTGCGATATGGAGATGATGATATGTGAGTCATGTTAGTGAGTAATTGTGATTTAGTAAGAATATTCGTGTTAAGGTTTGTGATTCCCTATGCATGCACATTAAGTCAATAGTTGTGCAAAGAAATTATATCCTACTTATGGTGCATTATTCAGTGTTAGTTATGTTCAATGCATGTTTATGACCGTTTTTGCTTTTTGGTTGGTTGCTTCTCAATCTATTTGCTAGCCTTCATTTGTACTAAGCGAAAATACTGCTTGTGCATCGAAAATCCTTAAACCCAAGTTGTACCAAATGAGTCCACCATATCTACCTATATGCGGTATTTCAATGCCGTTCCAAGTAAATTTGCATGTGCCAACCCTAATTTTCAAAATAATTTTCTATTTTGTGTGCCCGTACCGCTCAAGAAGCGGTAGGGGTGGACAATATTTTCTATGCTAGGTGTGTTATTCTCACTATGAGTGTTTATTCACTTGTCATTGCACGAGAGAGTGGTTGGTAATAGGGATGCCCAGTCCCACAATGAATCAAAAATTAATAACAACAAAATTCCTTGGAAAGTGTTGGTATGGAGGGCACCCGTGGATACGGCTAGCCATGGATTGTGAAAGAATGGTGGAAAGGAAATAAACTTTACTTTCTGTTTGGGAACTGCCTATGATGTGTCTAGCATGGAAGATATTGGGAATTCTCGGTCGTTTTCATTGACAGGAAAAGCATGCCTCTCAAAATAATTTTATCTCTCTAACTTAAGCTTTGAGCTCTGGCACATTAGCAAATCTCTGCTTCCCTCTACGAAGGGCCTATCTATTTACTTTTATGAAATTTTTATTTTTATTTTGAGTCTCCATCTTCTCTTATAAAGAACCAACTAGAGAGCACTATTGTCATACTTGTGCATTGGATGTAGCTAATATGAAGTGTGTTTCATGAATGGATCAATGATTGAGCATAATGGGCTAGGGATAACTTTCTTTAGCGTTGATATTTTGAAAGACATGGTTGCTTGTTAGCATTCTTGAGTATTTATATCTTCATGTCAAACTATAGACTATTGCTTTGAATCATTCAAGTCCAAATGTCCATGCTACAAAGAAAACAATATATGATGAATATGATAGGCAGCATTCCACATCAAAAATTCTATTTTTATCATTTACCCACTCGAGGACGAGCAGGAATTAAGCTTGGGGATGCTGATACGTCTCCAACGTATCTATAATTTTTTATTGTTTCATGCTGTTATATTATCAATCTTGGATGTTTTTATATACATTTACAGCAATTATACATCATTTTTTGGGACTAACCTATTAACTTAGTGCCTAGTGCCAGTTGCTGTTTTCTGCCTGTTTTTTGTTTTACAGAATATCAATACCAAACGAAGTCCAAATGCCACGAAACTTTTTGGAGATTTTTTCTGGACATAACCAACACTAGAAGCTCTGGGAGAAGGCCGGAAGCCCCATGTGGTGGCCACGAGCCACCAGGGCGTGCCTGGGGGGGGTGCGCCCTGGTGCCTCGTGGGCCCACCTCTGCCTCTTTTGACCTAATTCCACCACTATAAATTCCCAAAAATCGGGAAACCAATAGAAGAGTCCACGAAATACTTTTTCCGCCGACGCAAGCTTCTGTTCTCGAGAGATCCCATCTAGGGGCCTTTTCCGGCACTCCGCCGGAGGGGGAATTGATCACAGAGGGGCTCTACATCAACCTTGCTGCCCTTCCGATGATGCGTGAGTAGTTTACCATAGACCTTCGGGTCCATAGTTAGTAGCTAGATGGCTTCTTCTCTCTTTTTGATCTTCAATACAATGTTCTCCTCGATGTTCTTGGAGTTCTATACGATGTAATCACTTTTTGCGGTGTGTTTGTTGGGATCCGATGAATTGTGAGTTTATGATCAGATTATCCATGAATATTATTTGAGTCTTCTCTGATCACTTTTATGCATCATTATTATAGCTTTGTATTTCTTCTCCGATCTATTGATTTGGTTTGGCCAACTAGATTGATTTATCTTGCCATGGGAAGAGGTGCTTTGTAATGGGTTCGATCTTGTGGTGCTCAATCCCAGTGACAGAAAGGGACATGACACGTATGTATTGTTGCTATTAAGGGTAAAAAGATGGGGTTTATTCATGCGTGAGTTTACTTTGTCTACATCATGTCATCTTGCTTAAGGCGTTACTCCGTTCTTTATGGACTTAATACACTAGATGCATGCTGGATAGCGGTCGATGTGTGGAGTAATAGTAGTAGATGCAGGCAGGAGTCGGCCTACTTGTCTTGAACGTCATGCTGATATACATGATCATTGCCTTGGATATCATCATGATTATTTTCTTTTCTATCAGTTGCCCAAGAGTAATTTGTCTACCCACCGTATGCTATTTTCTTAAGAGAAGCCTCTAGTGAAAACTATGGCCCCCGGGTCTATCTAAATCATATATTAAAACCCTAAAAATACCTTGCTGCACTTTTCTTTTATTTATTTTATTTTATATTTTTGTTTCAATCTATCTATCTATCATATACAATTTAATCTTGCAATTAACCGCCGAGGGATTGACAACCCCTTGTTTGCGTTGGGTGCAAGGATTTGTTGTTTTGTGTGCAGGTGCTGCTAACGAGGTGTTGCGTGATTCTCCTACTGGATTGATAACCTTGGTTTCATAACTGAGGGAAATACTTATCTCTACTGTACTGCATCTCCCTTCCTCTTCAGGGAATTACCAACGCAGCTCACAAGTAACACCAACCAACGAGCAAAAGCAAGACACTCTCTCTCTCGAAGCCTAATGATATATACAAATTCTCCCCCTTTGGCAACAAGTACCAAAAAGTTCGAATAGGTATATGATACGTCTCCAACGTATCTATAATTTTTGATTGTTCCATGCTGTTATATTATCAATCTTGGATGTTTTTATATACATTTACAACAATTATATATCATTTTTTGGGACTAACCTATTAACTTAGTGCCTAGTGCCAGTTGCTGTTTTTTTGCCTATTTTTGGTTTTCCAGAATATCAGTACCAAATGAAGTCCAAATGCCACGAAACTTTTTGGAGATTTTTTTCTGGACATAAGAGACCCTAGAAGCTTCGGGAGGAGGCCAGAAGCCAGAGGGGAGGCGCGGCCTGGTGCCTCGTGGGCCCACCTCTGCCCCTTTTGACCTAATTCCACCACCATAAATTCTCTAAATCAGGAAAACAACAGAGGAGTCCACGGAATACTTTTTCCGCCACCGCAAGTTCCTGTTCTCGAGAGATCCCATCTGGAGGCCTTTTCCGGTACTCCGCCGGCGGGGGAATCGATCACGGAGGGGCTCTCCATCAACCTTGCTGCCCTTCCAATGATGCGTGAGTAGTTTACCACAGACCTTTCGGTCCATAGTTAGTAGCTAGATGGCTTCTTCTCTCTTTTTGATCTTCAATACAATGTTCTCCTCGATGTTCTTGGAGTTCTATCCGATGTAATCACTTTTTGCGGTGTGTTTGTTGGATCCGATGAATTGTGAGTTTATGATCAGATTATCCATGAAAATTATTTGAGTCTTCTCTGAACTCTTTTATGCATGATTATTATAGCTTCATATTTCTCTCTGATCTATTGATTTGGTCTGGCCAACTAGATTGATTTATCTTGCAATGGGAGAGGTGCTTTGTAATGGGTTCGATCTTGCGGTGCTCAATCCCAGTGACAGAAAGGGACATGACACGTATGTATTGTTGCTATTAAGGGTAAAAATATGAGGTTTATTCATGCGTGAGTTTACTTTGTCTACATCATGTCATCTTGCTTAAGGCGTTACTCTGTTCTTTATGTACTTAATACACTAGATGCATGCTGGATAGCGGTCGATGTGTGGAGTAATGGTAGTAGATGTAGGCAGGAGTCGGTCTACTTGTCTCGGACGTGATGCCTATATACATGATCATTGCCTTGGATATCGTCATGATTATTTGCTTTTCTATCAATTACCCAACAGTAATTTGTTCACCCACCGTATGCTATTTTCATGAGAGAAGCCTCTAGTGAAAACTATGCCCCCCGGGTCTACTTCTATCATATATTAAAAATCTTAAAAATACTTTTCTGCACTTTTACTTTATTTATTTTATTTTAAATTTTTAGTTTAATCTATCTATCTATCACATACAATTTAATCTTGCAATTAACCGCCGAGGGATTGACAACCCCTTGTTTGCGTTGGGTGCAAGGATTTGTTGTTTTGTGTGCAGGCACTGCTAACGAGGTGTTGTGTGATTCTCCTGCTGGATTGATAACCTTGGTTTCATAACTGAGGGAAATACTTTTCTCTACTATACTGCATCTCCCTTCCTATTCAGGGAATTACCAACGCAGCTCACAAGTAGCAGGAAGAATTTCTGGCGCCATTGCCGGGGAGACATCATCAACATCTATCAAGTACCTACGCATAAACTTTCATCTCCTTGCCTTTATTTTATTTGCATTTGCCTCTAGTTTTCATCTCCCCCACTTCTAAAACAATTTTACAAAAAAATACAAAAATATTTTGTGTGCTATCTTTGCTTGTGTTGCCATGTGCCTTCTATTTGCTTGCATCTTCGCTTGCTAAAAATCTATTGATATGGATCCGCATCCACTAGCTAATCTTTTCAAAAGATCAAATTATGATAAACAAATTGCTAGTGAGTTGAGTGCACTTGATTATCTCTATGAAGTTTGGCTTGAAATTCATGAATCTGAAAATTGTGATGAAGTGTTGAAAGAAGAAATTTATAAAGTGATTCATGATAGCTCCTTGAATGAAAAGCATGATTGCAATGATGTTATTATAAATTCTATTAATGTCAATTATGCTAATAATATGCAAAACTACAAGCTTGGGGATGATGATTTTGTTATGTCCACTACTTATTGCAATGATCATGATTGGGGTGATAATGTTTCTTATGATCTTGAAAATTTATGTAAGCCTCATGATGAATATTATATTGATAATAATGTTTTCAATAATATTGAAAGTGGGTTTGGAAGAGCGTCAACTTTAGGTAAAAATAATCCCACATGTTTGGAGAGTGTTCAATCTTATGGAATTTTTGATAAAAGTGGGTTTGGAGAGGTCATGACTTTAGTTGATGTTAATCCCACTACCTTGGAAGATTGTAAAACTTTTATGCATGTGGATCATGGAGAGAAAATTTTATATGATAGCTATATTGTTGAATTTGATTATGATCCTACATGTAATTATTATGAGAGGGGAAAATATGGTTATAGAAATCTTCATGTTACTAAATTACCTCTCTTCATGTTGAGATTGTTATTGTTTCTTTTTTCTTGCTTGCATATGCTAGATATTTCGTGTCGTGATAATTTGTTTGCTTATAAAATGCCTATGCATAGGAAGAGAGTTAGACTTAAATGTGTTTGTCACATGTTTCATGATGCTCTCTTTGTGTTTCAATTATTATCTTTCGTGTGAGCATCATTGAAATCTCAAGCCTATCTTAATGGCTATAAAGAAAGGGCTTGTTGGGAGGCAACCCAATGAATAAAATATTTTTTTTGCTTTTTATTTCTGTTCTTGTGTGTTTACACAATTATGCTACTGTTATGATTGTGTTTTTATGTTTTAATTAGTGTTTGTGCCAAGTAATGCCTTTGGGATGATTTGGAAGATAGTATAATTGATGCTGTTTGGAAAACAGAAAGTTTTGCGTCCAGTGCTAGAATTTTAATTATGTACTGGAGCGTCAGAAAAATCTGAAATTTTTACAAAGTATTGGTATATGAATTACCCACGTTTTCCTAATTGTTCCGAATTTTTGGAGTTACAGAAGTATAGCTTTTAAATAGATCTTTACAGACTGTTCTGTTTTAGACATATTCTGTTTTTGTTGCATAGTTTGCTTATTTTGATGAATCTATGGATCGTATCGGGGGGTATGAGTCATGGAGAAGTTGGAGTACAGTAGCATTATGCCAATATTAAATATGAATCAATTTACTACAGTACTTAAAGTTAAAGATTTATTTGTTATACTAACGGATCTCACGAAGGTTTTGTTGAGTTTTGTGTGATTGAAGTTTTCAAGTTCTGGGTGAGATCACGATGGATGAAGGAATAAGGAGTGGAAAGAGCCTAAGCTTGGGGATGCCCAAGGCACCCCAAGGTAATATTCAAGGAAGACTCAAGCGTTTAAACTTGGGGATGCCTCGGAAGGCATCCCCTCTTTCTTCTACCAACTATCGGTAATTTTACTTGGAGCTATATTTTTATTCATCACATGATATGTGTTTTACTTGGAGCGTCGTGTATTATATGAGTCTTTGCTTTGCTTGCTTTTTAGTTTGTCACAATCATCTTTGCTGGACACACCTATTTGAGAGAGCCACACGTTTATCATGATTTGTTAGAATACTCTATGTGCTTCACTTAAATCTTTTGAGCTAGGCAGTTGCTCTAGTGCTTCACTTAAATCTTTTTGAGCACGGCGGTGGCTATATTTTGAAGAAATATTTGAACTCTTATGCTTCACTTATATTATTTTGAGAGTTGATAAGATAAAATTTTGAAGACAATATTTGCACTCTTATGCTTCACTTATATCTTTTTGAGAATAATAGTAATGGTAATTTGCACAAGATATGAATTTGGTCCCAAAGTGATGAATATTCAAGAGGGATATAGTAAAAACTTTCATATAGATCTTTGGATATGATAAGTTTGATTCCTTGCAATAGTTTTGCGATATGGAGATGATAATATGGGAGTCATGTTAGTGAGCAATTATGATTTAGTAAGAATATTGGTGTTAAGGTTTGTGATTCCCTATGCATGCACATTAAGTCAATAGTTATGCAACAAAATTATATCCTACTTATGGTGCATTATTTGGTGTTAGTTATGTTCAATGCATGTTTATGACCGTTTTCGCTTTTTGGTTGGTTGCTTCTCGATCTATTTGCTAGCCTTCATTTGTACTAAGCGGAAATACTGCTTGTGCATCCAAACTCCTTAAACCCAAGTTGTGCCAAATGAGTCCACCATATCTACCTATATGCGATATTTCCATGCCGTTCCAAGTAAATTTGCATGTGCCAACTCTAATTTTGAAAATAATTTTCCGTTTTGTGTGCCCGTACCGCTCATGAAGCGGCAGGGGGTGGCCAATATTTTCCATGCTAGGTGTGTTATTCTCACGATGAGTGTTTATTTACTTGTCATTGCACGAGAGAGTGGCTGGTAATAGGGATGCCCAGTCCCACAATGAATCAAAAAGTAATAACAACAAAATTCTTTGGAAAGTGTTGGTATGGAGGGCACCCGTGGATACGGCTAGCCATGGATTGTGAAAGAATGGTGGAAAGGAAATAAACTTTACTTTCTATTTGGGAACCGCCTATGATGTGTCTAGCATGGAAGATATTGGGAATTCTCTGTCGTTTTCGTTGACAGGAAAAGCATGCCTCTCAAAATAATTTTATCTCTCTAATTTAAGATTTGAGCTCTGGCACATTTGCAAATCTCTGCTTCCCTCTGCGAAGGGCCTATCTATTTACTTTTATGCAATTTTTATTTTTATTTTGAGTCTCCATCTTCTCTTACAAAGCACCAACTAGAGAGGACTATTGTCATACTTGTGCATTGTGTGTAGCTAATATTGAGTGTGTTTCATGAATGGATCAATGATTGAGCATAATGGGCTAGGGATAACTTTCTTTAGCGTTGATATTTTGAAAGACATGATTGCTTGTTAGTATGCTTGAGTATTTATATCTTCATGTCAAACTATAGACTATTGCTTTGAATCATTCAAGTCCAAATGTCCATGCTACAAAAGAAAATAATATATGATGAATATGATAGGCAGCATTCCACATCAAAAATTCTGTTTTTATCATTTACCTACTCGAGGACAAGCAGGAATTAAGCTTGGGGATGCTGATAGGTCTCCAACATATCTATAATTTTTGATTGTTCCATGCTGTTATATTATCAATCTTGGATGTTTTTATATACATTTACAACAATTATATATCATTTTTTGGGACTAACCTATTAACTTAGTGCCCAGTGCCAGTTGCTGGTTTTCGCCTGTTTTTGGTTTTCCAGAATATCAGTACCAAATGAAGTCCAAATGCCACGAAACTTTTTGGAGATTTTTTTCTGGACATAAGAGACACTAGAAGCTTCAGGAGGAGGCCAGAAGCCTGAGGAGGTGGCCACGAGCCACCAGGGCGCGCCCCAGGGGGGTGGCGCGCCCTGGTGCCTCGTGGGCCCACCTCTACCCATTTTGACCTAATTCCACCACTATAAATTCTATAAAATCGGGAAACCAACAGAGGAGTCCACGAAATACTTTTTCCGCCGTCACAAGTTCCTGTTCTCGAGAGATCCCATCTGGAGGCCTTTTCTGGTACTCCGCCGGAGGGGGAATCGATCACGGAGGGGCTCTCCATCAACCTTGCTGCCCTTCCGATGATGTGTGAGTAGTTTACCACAGACCTTCGGGTCCATAGTTAGTAGCTATATGTCTTCTTCTCTCTTTTTGATCTTCAATACAATGTTCTCCTCGATGTTCTTGGAGTTCTATCCGATGTAATCACTTTTTGCGGTGTGTTTGTTGGGATCCGATGAATTGTGAGTTTATGATCATATTATCCATGAATATTATTTGAGTCTTCTCTGAACTCTTTTATGCATGATTATTATAGCTTCGTATTTCTCTGCGATCTATTGATTTGGTTTGGCCAACTAGATTGATTTATCTTGCAATGGGAGAGGTGATTTGTAATGGGTTCGATCTTGTGGTGCTCAATCCCAGTGACCGAAAGGGACATGACACGTATGTATCATTGCTATTAAGGGTAAAAAGATGGGGTTTATTCATGCGTGAGTTTACTTTGTCTACATCATGTCATCTTGCTTAAGGCGTTACTCCGTTCTTTATGGACTTAATACACTAGATGCATGCTGGATAGCGGTCGATGTGTGGAGTAATAGTAGTAGATGCAGGCAGGAGTCGGTCTACTTGTCTCGGACGTGATGCCTATATACATGATCATGCCTTGGATATCGTCATGATTATTTGCTTTTCTATCAATTGCCCAACAGTAATTTGTTCACCCACCGTATGCTATTTTCATGAGAGAAGCCTCTAGTGAAAACTATGCCCCCCAGGTCTACTTCTATCATATATTAAAAACCTTAAAAATACTTTTCTACACTTTTACTTTATTTATTTTATTTTATATTTTTAGTTTAATCTATCTATCTATCACATACAATTTAATCTTGCAATTAACCGCCGAGGGATTGACAACCCCTTGTTTGCGTTGGGTGCAAGGATTTGTTGTTTTGTGTGCAGGTACTGCTAGCGAGGTGTTGTGTGATTCTCCTACTGGATTGATAACTGAGGGAAATACTTATCTCTACTGTACTGCATCTCCCTTCCTCTTCAGGGAATTACCAATGCAGCTCACAAGTAGCAGTATAGAGCTATACGTCTCTCCAGGCACGATCCTCGGCAGCTCCTGAAGGTGATCTTTGGCTGGCAGCTCCGGAAGGTTTTGAGCTAGCTGCTTTGCCATACTCCTTAGCAATCACTTTCTTCTTCTTTGATGTGGCCTCACTAGCCACAAAATCCTCATCCTCATCATCTGAGGTTCTCTTCTTCCTAGTTTTGGTGGCAGCTTTTGGAAGATCTGGAGAACTTCTCTCTCCCCCATAAAAACTTTCTTCAGGACTGGATCCTTCACTGAGATCTGCATGCTGTTCTAACACATTCTGGCTGGCACTATCATCTGACATCTTGCTACCTGACCCTGTGAATAGATAGGTAAGGGCAGAGTAGATGAGTTATCACAAAAAGCAGATTGTTTTGATGAAAATTGAGTTCAAATCTTAGTTTCAAGTTTTCACAGAATGCATTTTGGATGGGCCGAGTTG
Organism: Elymus sibiricus; assembly: GCA_039707655.1. NCBI lineage: Eukaryota > Viridiplantae > Streptophyta > Magnoliopsida > Poales > Poaceae > Elymus > Elymus sibiricus. The sequence continues at coordinate 258,238,496 of CM077668.1, read as the reverse complement.
ATCATCTCGGTGATACTGAAGCACTCAATAGAAACAAAACACACCATTTCGGTCAGACCGAGATGTGGTTCGGTGTCTCCGAGATGCTAGGGTTTCACAGAGACTTTACTTTCGGTCTCACTGATTCGTACAACTCGGTGGCACCGAGACGTACTAGTGCAATGGCCTGGGGCCAAATCGGTGACTCCGAAAATCTCAAATCGGTCGGTCCGAGATGCGTTCGGCGGAAACTTAAACCTAAAATCTTTGCTCGAATCTAATCTATGGAATTTGTTCGTGGAACATGCATTGCAATCTGTGGCAAGAATACCGGCAATCCATCCATGCATTGAATCAGAAAGAGGAACACGGAGGGGGTTGAATCTCACCCTAACTTGGCGGAGATTCTCTACGGCGGCAACGGCGGAGCAGATTTCCGTTGACGGCGGCGGAGTCCAACGGCGAGGGCGCACTGGACGCAACGACGACTGTCTGGAGATGTGATGATGGCAGCTGTGGGGCGCGAGGTCGTAAGAGGGTCGAGAAATTTCAACCGTACGGTCTCGCCAGATATATATACCCACGAGCTGTCGGTGGCTCCGAGTTAAACAACTCGGTGGCACCGATATGTGTAACTGCTAGCAGTATAGCACATCGGTGGCGCCGAAACGGTTCAACTCGGTGACACCGAGAAGGAGAAACAGATCAATCTATATGATTTCGGTTGGACCGAGTGTGAGTCAATTGGTTCGGCCGAAATCATGTAGAAGGTTTTGGAGGTTCAGTCCTCAGATCGGTGGCTCCGAGTGCGCCTCACCCGGAGGGTCCGAAAATGACTTGTTCAATTTTTGTGATATAGCATGAATAGAATTTGAGACAAGAAAGCATAGATAGCTAGAGAAGGTGCTTAGGCATTCTTGTACATCCACTTGGCCAAAAAAACCAAGACAATCAAAACAATAAATGGATGTCCTTGAATGAAGAAAACATGCAAAACAACATGCTCACACAATAAGATAGCAAATGAAATATGTGTCAAACATGCACAACCAAATCTAGCATCTATCAAGCAATTGGCGTGACATAGTCATCTATATATGAGTATATTGACTTAGGAGTCAAATGAGAACATTTGATCATAGGTCATACTCATCGTTTAAGCACAAGTGGGGTTGCCACTTTTACATAAAGCATTAATGTGTTCACACCATTAGAGTTGCTTGAGCTCAATTTTTAGAGCAAAGCTCCCCCTAGATGTTATATCCCCCCAAGGAGGGATGAACTAACCTTGGGTTTTGTCGAGGATGACTTCATGTAGATGTTGAAGATGTGGATGCTCAAGGTTGATCAAGAGTTGGGAGCAATCCTTTGGAGTTTTGCACTTTCAATACCTACATGGGTTAGTCCCACACAAGGAACATACAAGAATATCCATAGACAAAGAGTGAAATTCACATATGATGATGTCCATGAATGCATTGAATACCTTGTCCCTTGCCTTACCAACAAGAGGGTTTGTGACTCCATGAACTAGTGCAAGATGTTGAAGTTGGTTGCACAAGTTCTTGCCATAAATGAATGTGAGTGATGTTTGTTGGCGGAGTCACCCTCAAGAACACTCTAGTTCTTGTTCTTTTGGACCCACATCAACTTGATGGGAATCCTTGGAGTTTTAGTTGAACTTGATGAAGTAGAACTTGATGAAGTCTTGGGAACCCACTTGACCGAGGCTTGAGGTGCTTCTTCAAATGAGTCAATCTCTTCTTGAAGCTTGTCCTTGCCTTTTAGCTTGTGGTCTTGTGGTGGAAAATCATCTTGAGCTTGTGTTCCCTTGAAGGAAGTAGGGTCATACTTCTCTAGCTGAGGAACAAACTTCATCTTGGGGTATTGATCTTCTTCCCACTCAACTCCATTGGCATTGAACTTTCGTTCAAAACCAACACCTTGGTTCTTCCGGTGCCTTCCTTGCTTGCGTACAATTTCCTCAAATTGCTTACTCCCGACAAGGCTCTTGTCGACACCTTTTTCTATAATTCCTTTCAACAGATTGTTTGCTTGCTCAAGTGTAACTTGGCTAAGAGAATCATTAGTGGAATCAATAGAACTACTAGAAGCAACAACATTGGATTTACCATGGTTATTGTTACAACTAGAGGTAGAACCCTTGTTACTAGTTTGCTTAGGTTCAACTTGTGGCATAAAGGTATACAAGAGTAAACGTTTGGCAAGATATGAAGAACTCTTCTTTCGAAGATCATCATTGATAGCTTTAAGAAACTCATGCTCTTGCTCTAAATTTAGCTTCTGAAAGCATAGCTTCTCATGAGTTCTTAGAAGTTCTCTATGATCCTCTTGAGTTGTTTCATGAGCTAACTTAAGAGCTTTTAGTTCTTTAGTTAGACGCTCAATCTCCTTCATAGCATTGTCATTCGTTTCCTCTTGACTATCATGATTACTAGCATTTTCATTATAGCTCACATCACTAGCCTTATCAACAAGTAAATCATCATCACCTAGCAAATCATCCTCATCACTATTGAAGTCAAAGTATTCGGGGTGTGATACCTTGAGGCCTTTTGCCATGAAACATCTTCCAATTCCTTCATTTGGTGAATCAAATAGGTCATTGGAGTTGGATGACACAAGAGCAAGTCCAGCAACTCCTTCATCTTGACTATAGTCGGAGTTGGAGTGATAGCTTCTCTCGGAGTGGTTGTCAGAGTCAGAGCCGGAAATCCATTCACCAACATGAGCTTGATGTCTTGTTCTTGTGTAGCTCTTGGATGACTTGTCCTTCCTTTTTGAATCCTTGCTTCTTCGAGAGGGTCTTCGTTCATAACGATCATCTCTACTCCTTCTCTCCTTATGAGGCGATTCATCTCTTTTATATCTTCCTCTTGGTGATTCGTCTCTTTTCTTGTGAGGTGCCGTACACTCATTGGAATAGCGTCCGGGTCTTCCACAATAGTAGCAATTTCGGTCATGACTTGATGATCTTCTCTCATAGTGTCTTGATCTAGAGCTTCTTTCTTTTCCTTTGTTCTTGTAAAACTTGTTGAATCTTTTCACCATTAGGCTTATCTCTTCATTGGATACTAGCTTGTCACTTGAAGTTGTGGGAGCATCGGTTGAGGCTTTGTAAGCACCACTTGATTTGTTGTGTAGCTCCTCTTTGTCCTTGAGTTACATTTCATGAGCAACCATCCTTCCAATGACTTCCGTGGGCTTGAGATCTTTGTAATTTGGCATCATTTGGATCAATGTGCAAACGGTATCATATTTTCCAACCAAAGCTCTAAGGATCTTCTTGATAATGAATTTGTCGGTCATCTCTTCACTTCCTAAGCCGCAATCTCATTTGTGATGAGAGCAAGCCTAGAGTACATTTCAGCGACTCCTTCACCATCCTTCATCTTGAACTTGTCAAGTTGACTTTGAAGCACATCCAACTTAGATTCCTTGACGGACTCGGTACCCTCATGCATATCAACCAAAGTATCCCAAATTTCCTTTGCATTCTCGAGGCGGCTGATCTTGTTGAACTCCTCGGGGCACAAACCGTTGAAGATAATGTCGCAAGCTTGAGCATTGTGTTGCAGCATCTTCAATTCTTCCGTGGTTTCTTCACGATCCGGTTCCTTGCCATCCCCAAAGAATTCACCTTGCAAGTCAACACGAACAACAACCCAAACGGCGGGGTTATGACCAAGAATATGCATTTTCGTCTTATGTTTCCAACTAGCAAATTTGTACCATCAAAACACGAACCTCTACGGTGATAATTACCCTCACTAGACGCCATACTCTCCTAGGTTGTGAAACCAATGCTATGATCACCAAAGCAATGGAAATCAAGGCTTACGGAGACCAAAGATCTGATACCACTTGTAGGATCGAAAGTATGTCTAGAGGGAGGGTGATTAGACTACTTGACCAAATAAAAATCTATCATTTTCCCAATTTTTGTTGTGGGAAGATTTTGGCAAGTATGATAAGTCAAGCAACACCCTACACATGCAAGTCTAAGAGTGTAGCAGCGGAATGTAAGTAATTGCACATGTAAGTAAAGGGAAGGGTTTGGAGAAGGAAAACGCAATGGGGGCATGAAGATTTTTGGCGTGGTTCCGATAGGTGGTGCTTTCGTACGTCCACGTTGATGGAGACTTCAACCCACGAAGGGTAACGGCTGCGCGAGTCCACGGAGGACTCCACCCACGAAGGGTCCACGAAGAAGCAACCTTGTCTATTCCACCATGGCTTATGTCCATGAAGGACTAGCCTCACTCGGGTAGATCTTCACGAAGTAGGCGATCTCCTTGCCCTTACAAACTTCTTGGTTCAACTCCACATCATGTCGGAGGCTCCCAAGCGACACCTAACCACTCTAGGAGACACCACTCTCCAAAAGGTAAAAGACGGTGTGTTGATGATGAACTCCTTGCTCTTGTGCTTCAAATGATAGTCTCCCCAACACTCAACTCTCTCTCACAGATTTGGCTATGGTGGAAGAAGGATTTGAGTGGAAAGCAACTTGGGAAGGCTAGAAATCAAGGTTCAAATGGTAGGAATGGAATCTCTTGATCTCAACACATGAGTAGGTGGTTCTCTCTCAGAAAATGTATGGTGGAAATGTAGGCACGTTCTGATGGCTCTCTTCTCTGAGGAAGAAGGGGTGGAGGGGTATATATAGCCTCCACACAAAATCCAACCGTTACACACTTTTGACCCAACTCAGTGGCACCGATCAGAAATCTCGGTGGCACCGACCTGTGTAAAAGATATGAACGTTAGGAATCTCGGTGGGACCGAACTGGAACATCTCGGATGGACCGATGTGCAATGGCTAGGGCAAACCTCGTCTCGGTGGCACCGATTGCATCAACTCGGTGGGACCGAAGTGAAGCAATAAGACAACAGAGAGTTGACAAGCCATCTCGGTGGTACCGATTGCAAATCTCGGTGGGACCGAAATAATTGCAACTAGTAATAGAGAGTTGGCAAGACAATCTCGATGGGACCGAGATCCATATCGGTTGATCCGATTTGTTAGGGTTTGGCAGTGGCTAAGTCCATATGATCTCGGTGGCTCCAGATAGGAATGATTCAGTGGGACCAAGTTGGAATGTACGATTTGGACATATTTGGATGGAGAAAGTGGTTGAGGGTTTTGGAGCAATGTCACTAAGCACTTGAACAAAAAGATCATTAAGCAACACCTCATCCCCTTTTAATAGTATTGGCTTTCCTATGGACTCAATGTGATCTTGGATCACTTAACAAAAATGTAGAGTCTTGAGCTTTTGCCAATCCATGTCCTTAGCATTTTGAGGGGTCCACAATCACTAGTCCGTGCCATGCCATTCATTGAACATCCTGAAATATTTAACTTGAATGGACATTAGTTCAATGAGATATATGTTGTTATGAATTACCAAAACCACCCGGGGATTAGTTGCACTTTCAGCTCCAATTGACCTAAAACTTCATGGAATTTTTTTATTGAATATATAAAAAATACTGGAGAAAAGAAATTCCAGAGGGGACCCACCAGTTACCCACAAGGCAACTGGGCGCGGCCCCCCTGGACGCGCCCTGATGCCTTGTGGGGCCCCTAGCTGGCCTCCGGCCCCCTCCTTCTGCTACACAGGCTCATTTGCCCTAAAAAGTTTATAGAGGAGACTTTCAGGACGACGCGCCGCCGTCTCGAGGCGGAACCTGGGCAGGAGCAATTTTGCTCTCCGGCGGAGCGATTCCGCCGGGGATACTTCTCTCCGGGAGGGGGAAATCGAAGCCATCGACATCACCAACGATCCTCTCATCCTGGGAGGACCAATCTTCATCAACATCTTCACTAGCACCATCTCATCTCAAACCCTAGTTCATCTCTTGTATTCAATCTTTGTCTCAAAACCTCAGATTGGTACCTGTGGGTTGCTAGTAGTGTTGATTACTTCTTGTAGTTGATGCTAGTTGGTTTATTTGGTGGAAGATTATATATTCAGATCCTTAATGATATTGAATACCCCTCTGATCTTGAACATGAATATGATTTGTGAGTAGTTACTTTTGTTCTTGAGGACATGGGAGAAGTCTTATCATAAGTAACCATGTGAATTTGGTATTCGTTCGATATTTTGATGATATGTATGTTGTTACTTCCTTTAGTGGTGTCGTGTGAACGTCGACTACGGGAATCCGCAAGTTGATTACCAAAACATACATCAAGTGACTCAATAGAATACTCCATTGTCACCACGGGTATCTGATACATCCAGTTTGCATCATGATTTCCTACTGTTATTTATAATGTATTTGATCATTATTTCACTTTATGATGCAATTCTTTTGCCTTTTCTCTCTTAATTTGTAAGATTTATATGAAGAGGGAGAATACCAGCAGCTGGAATTCTGGACCTGAATTAGCTACAACAGAGATACCTATTCTACAGAGCTCCAATTGACCTGAAACTTCACAGAGATTTTTTATTGAATATATAAAAAATACTGGAGAAAAGAAATTCCAGAGGGGACCCACCTTTAGTGGTGTCATGTGAACGTCGACTACATGACACTTCACCATCTTTGGGCCTAAGGGAAGGCATTGTGGAGTAGTAATTAGATGATGGGTTGCTAGAGTGACAGAAGCTTAAACACTAGTTTATGCGCTATTCCATAAGGGGCTGATTTGGATCCATATGTTTCATGCTATGGTTAGATTTATCTTAATTCTTCTATCGTAGTTGCGGATGCTTGCGAGAGTGGGTAGTCATAAGTGGGAGGCTTGTTCAAGTAAGAACAACACCCAAGCACCGGTCCACCCACATATCAAATTATCAAAGTAGCGAACGCGAATCAAACAAACATGATGAAAGTGACTAGATGAAATTCCCATGTGTCCTCGAGAACTATTTGCTTTATATAAGAGATCGTTTCAGCTTGTCCTTTGCTACAAAAAGGATTGGGCCACTTTGCTGCACTTTTGTTACACTTGTTACTTGCTACTTGTTACGAATTATCTTGCTATCAAACTACTCGTTACCGCTACTTTTAGTGCTTGCAGAGAATACCTTGCTGAAAACCGCTTTTCATTTCCTTCTGCTCCTCGTTGGGTTCGACACTCTTACTTATCGAAAGGACTACGATTGATCCCCTATACCTGTGAGTCATTAGTATCCACATGCAAGACATACATAAAGTGTTCTCAAATCCGAAATATTCAATCCGACAATAACGAAACCTCAAAGGGAAAGACTCAATTCATCACAAGAAGATAAAGAGGGAAGAAACACCATATGATCCAACTATATTAACAAAGCTCGTGGTACATCAAGATCATGCCAAATCAAGAACACAAGAGAGAGATGTGGCGCCCCACTTGAATACCACTGTAGCCAGACGGTCGCCGCACACGCCAGCCCAGGAAATCACTCTGGCATGCGCTTTTACAACAAGTATCATGAACACAGGCATTTCTATTAATGGATATATAAGTCTTACATGATATTTTACAAGGATGATGGCAGCGGAAATGCTCTATCTAAGGCAGCATGGTCTTGGTGCGGCTCCAATCCACAGGGATCTGACTGGGTTACTCTTCTAGTTGCGAACACTCCGGCTCCTCGCTAGTGGACGTCGGATCCTTAGGTGAACCTGGCCACATTGAAGGCCGCTGAGTACTTTTGAATGTACTCGCAAGCAAACCAAACCAACATATACACCAAGCAATGCAATCCATGGCATTCAAGCATGCACTTGTTATCTTAACAGTATTAACTATCATGTTATGGCAGGATTATCTACCAAGATTAATTATCTAGCAGCCTTAATCATCATGTCATAGCCGGATCATCTAGCATGATAACTATTGAAGTAAATACAGTAAGGTAAAGCATATCAAGTAAATAATCCATACTCCGAATATTCTCACGATCCAAATCCGATCCAAACTTTGCGGTCATCCGACCGCTCATCTCATAGCCATCGCATGGCTAGCGTTCATACCCCTGACATCATCTGGTGTCCATGCATCTGTACTGCAAGTCTGACAAATCTTACCTTACTCTGGTTCATTCTTGGTAACAACATTATGTAGTTTATTCCTCTAGACTCGACACAGACCAAATAGTGTGACCTAGTACGAACTGTGTCCCATGACCGAGGATGCGGCTATTCGAATAGATTTACACTCTGCAGAGGTTGCGCACTTTACCCACACTATGGAGCTCCTGGCCTCATACATCCGTACATGCTCCCATTCGGGTGGACCGGTGCTGCTCCAACAAAACTTGTCTATTGCCTGGCACTCTCACGGTCCCACTGACAACCATACCCCTTCCGGGTCATGTCCTGGGTGGCCCCTGTGTCACTCCTGACACCTGCCACCGTCGTGGCCAAACTAAACTGTCCCAAACGGGGACCACGCACAAATAACCTGGGCTCACAAGGTTATCGCCGCCTATCGGGCTAGGGTAGCATGCACGCATAACCTCCCCTCTTTGGAGGTACCGACAAGAGGCAAGGCAATAGACCAAGCTAGGGCCTCCCCATAAAGGCAAATGTGGCTCCGCTGATGAGCTCGGTTCGGTGGCACTATGACTCGATCCAGCCGACGGAGGAGGTTGTCATTATTAAGTCACATTCTTAAGCATTGCAATAACAATAGTAATGCATGGTGAAAACATAGCAACCTATCTCCATATTGTCACCTACGAGTCACTAGTGCGATAATATGATGAGCATTAGCAGGTAATGTAACTAGCAAGTTCAATCTAGCAGGAGTTAATTATTTCTAACACAGACATGTTCATTAATTAAACACGCAAGAATAACACAGAGCGATGCTTTAGGGCATATATCAGATGATCGGCTTGCTTGGGAGTCGAGGAATGCTCCGGGAAGAAGTGCGATCACCTCGCGGAAAGATTTGCCAGAAAGGTTCTCTCTCGGAGGGGCTGAATATAGGGCAGGGGTAATATGGTCATTTTTAGAATGTGTCAACATCATGAAAATGATATCATCGGAATGGGCTCAACGAACAAAGAACGTGGGCTTTGGAATCACCTGAATCGGAGTCACAGCCGCGGAGAAATGACCGTTCGTTCGTTAGGCAGAAAACAAATAAAAACCTATCCGTTTCTGTGCTTAACTGACGAACGTCTGCAAAGTAAGGTTTTTGGCCGGCGAGGTAAAACAGAAAGCGTACTTCGCGGGAATACGCTTTCAGAGTAGTGAAAGCGTACTGTTGGCCGAAGAACCACCAGAGTACGTTTTCGGAGTAGGAAGACGTATTCTGCCGAATACGCCTCCACTTATCCGACGTGGCGGGGCGGGGCCGAGCTACTGCCACTGACTGGTGGGTCCCATCTTCTTTCTCTCTCCTCCCTCCATCTCCTTCCTCCTCCTCCCGACAGAGAGCAGCAGAGGGCTTCGGCCTTGCCGGCGCCGGCGACTGGAGGCCATGGCGGGCTTGGGCGCCGCCGGGGATGGATGCGCCGCTCCACCCCGCGCCCGTGGGTGGTGGAGAGGGCGCCGGGGGTGGCTGGAGTTGGCCGCAGCAACGGTGGCCGAGGGCGGCGACTCCGCGGCGAGGGAGGTGCTCCGACGGTGCAATTGGCCGGGAGAGGGCGTGGGGGGTGACCGCCGTGGAGTGGAGAGTCCAGTGGGGAGCTCGGGGGAAGAGGAGAAGGCCGGAGTGGCACGAATTTGAGAAGAGGGCGGCGGCGGCCATGGGCGGAGCTCGCCGGAATTCGAGCTCTATGAGGCGAGAGCTCCGGCGAGGATTGATCCGGGGAGGGAGAGGGGCTGCTGGGAGCGTTGGGGATGCTCGGGGAGGCTCGGGCCATGGCTATTTATAGCCGGACAGGGCAAGCGGATGAGCTCGGCCACCGTGGCATCCTCATCACTGCACTGGAGCTAGGGGACACGCGGAGGGAGGGGGAGATGTCGACAGAGTCTCCGGGAGAGTGGAGAAGCCGACAGTGGCTTCGGGAGAGGTCCGGTTGGAGTTATACGGCGGCGGCCGCGTGTGAACAGTGGCGGTACGGCAACCGTTCTCACGGCGCGGCGAGGAAGGGAACGGAGGGGGAACCTGCTGGAGAGGGGGCACGCGGCCATTGCGGAGCCATTGGACATGTTTGGACAAGCCGGAGTTGGCCGGGGCGAGCTACCCGACGAGGTCAGTGCGCAGAGCGCCGCTTCTGCCTGCTGCTCATGCGGTCACCACGCGTCTTGCGTGCTCTAGCCTGTGTCTGCCTGTCTAGCCTTGTCAAACATGTTGCTCACTAGTCCTAGAGTTGACATCAACGGCTGGAATCAAGTGGAAGGCTGGGAGGTGAGAGATACTTGCAGAAACAGGTTCTAACAGCAAACTTGGATGGACTTTTCTGGAGAAATGGATGAAGGAGAGGAGCTGGATCTTTGTCACAATGAAATGTGGTAGAAAGGAGTAGATTCTGGCAAAATTTGAAGCCATTTGGACCCGGTTTGCATATACTTCCTTTCTAACGCAAAATTTGGTCCAGAAACTAGATTTTGATGTTGTGCTCAAATGGCTGAATAGATTCGGCTGAAATTTGGTGGAGAATGATTATTTAGTGGTATGGAGGCACTAGTAAAATTTCAGCTCATTTGGACATACCAAAGGGGTACTTCCTTCACAGAGCTTTCCGCTGGACAGAAACTAGATGGAATTTTTGGGAAAAATTGGCTTGGCAAAATGATATGAATTCTTGCATGCTGTAGGATCGAAAGTATGTCTAGAGGGGGGGGGGGGTGATTAGACTACTTGACCAAATAAAACTTAACCTTTTCCCAGATTTTAGTTGTAGGCAGATTTTAGCAATAGTACATGTCAAGCATCACCCTACACATGCAATTCTAAGAGTATAGCAGCGGAATGTAAGCAATTGCATATGTATGTAGAGAGGGGGTAGGAGATTTCAAACGCAATGAAGACACGGCGGTTTTTGGCGTGGTTCCGGTAGGTGGTGCTATCGTACGTCCACGTTGATGGAGGCTTCAACCCACGAAGGGTAACGGCTGCGCGAGTCCACGGAGGGCTCCACCCACGAAGGGTCCACGAAGAAGCAACCTTGCCTATTCCACCATGGCTTACGTCCACGAAGGACTAGCCTCACTCGGGGTAGATCTTCACGAAGTAGGCGATCTCCTTGCCCTTACAAACTTCTTGGTTCAACTCCACATCTGGTTGGAGGCTCCCAAGCGACACCTAACCAATCTAGGAGACACCACTCTCCAAAAGGTAATAGACGGTGTGTTGTTGATGAACTCCTTGCTCTTGTGCTTCAAATGATAGTCTTCCCAGCACTCAAACACTCCTCACAGATTTGGCTATGGTGGAAGAAGAATTTGAGTGGAAAGCAACTTGGGAAAGGCTAGAGATCAAGGTTCAAATGGTAGGAATGGAATATCTTGATCTCAACACATGAGTAGGTGGTTCTCTCTCAGAAAATGAATGGTGGAAGTGTAGGCACGTTCTGATGGATCTCCTTGCTGAGAAGGATGGGGTGGAGGGGTATATATAGCCTCCACACAAAATCCAACCGTTACACACTTTTGACCCAACTCGGTGGCACCGAAACGATAATCTCGGTAGCACCGAACTGTGTAAAAGATATGAACTTTAGGAATCTCGGTGGGACCGATACGAACAACTCGGATGGACCGAAGTGCAATGGCTTAGGGCAATCGTCATCTCGGTGGCACCGATTGCATCAACTCGGTAGGACCGAAGTGAAGCAATAAGGCAACAGAGAGTTGGCAAGCCATCTCGGTGAGACCGATTCGCAAACTCGGTTAGACCGAAGTAAATGCAAACGATTACAAAGAGTTGGCAAGGCCATCTCGATGGGACCGAGATCCATTTCGGTGGATCCGATTTGTTAGGGTTTGGCAGTGGCTAAGTCTTGGATGAACTCGGTGAGGCCGGATTGGACATTTCGGTGGGGCCGAGTTGGACTTTGGGTTTTTGGACATATTTGGGTAGAGTGAGTGGTTGAGGGTTTAGGAATACTGTCACTAAGCACTTTGAGCAAAAAGACTATTAGGCAACACCTCATCCCCTTTTAATAGTATTGGCTTTCCTATGGACTCAATGTGATCTTGGATCACTAAACCAAAAATGTAGAGTCTTGATCTTTGCCAATTCTTGTCCTTAGCATTTTGAGGGGTCCACATCTCTAGTCCATGCCATGCCAATCATCGAACATCCTGAAATCTTAATCTTGAATGGATATTAGTTCAATGAGATATATGTTGTTATGAATTACCAAAACCACCAAGGGAGCAAATGTGCTTTCAATCTCCCCCTTTTTGGTAATTGATGACAACATATAGATCAAAGCTTCGACAGATGATTAAGTAAATGAAATAAATTGTCGCTTTGAGAAGTATGTGATAAGCAAGAGCTCCCCCTAAATTTGTGCATTATTAAAAATTTGCGTTTGAATGCAAATGCACAATCGATTAGGCTCATGGGTCACTCTTCCATGTCACATACATCTTGGTGGAGCGCGCAAAATGATATGATTGGAAAGGTAAGCATGCATCACCAACATAAGTAATTGATCATACAAGATAATAGTAGAGATAAACATGGAATATCACAATAGGCATAATATGATCAATCACCATCGTATCTCACAAGTATAAACGACAGAATATTGTAGCAAGCACACACATAGAAAAGAGTATCAACAAACGATCAAACAACTAGCAAACAAGTTGCAAAAGAAACTCTCGAAGCTAATCAAAAAACAAGAAACTCTCTCTCTCGAAGCCTATGATCTATACAAATCCTCCCCCTTTGGCAACAAGTACCAAAAAGTTCGAATCGTATAGCACTAGTCGGCTCTCTAGGCACGATCCTCCGAAGGCGATCTCCTGCTGGCGGCTCCGGTGTGCGTAGACAGCGTTGAAATGAGAGCGTCCGCGAATGCTTCTACTGGCAACTGCTGGACTGGAGGAGTGGAGACCTGCTGTGGCACTGTGGCTGTGGTGGCTGGTGCAGATACTGTGGTCCGTGGATCCACAACTGGTATCGCAGCTGACCTAGCAGCCCTAGGCACTGACTGAAACTGCTCTGTAGTCGGTCTCTCATCTTCACTGTCATCTGATCTGGCAAGCTTGACAGCATCGACATCTCCTTGCAGCTGTTCCATTGAAGTCTGAATCTCAGTCACTTTGACATCCAAGTCATGAAACTTTTCTCAATAATCCGCTCAAAACTAGCTTGGGTCTGGGTGAAGTTGGCCAGACTTCGCTCAATCCTCAGAGTGGCTTCAAGCAGATATTACATTTGGTCTTTTGGTGTCTTGAGATTTGCAATTGGAGCATTGGGAGCTGCTGCTTCCTGAGCTGCTTTAGCTTCTTGTGCTTTGCGGATTTCCTCTTGAGCTTGGGCAGAAGTGGGATGCGAAGAATCCATCACTATAACGTTGTCCTCAAACTCTGGACGGAGTGGCAAATGCTCTCGATCAAGAAGATACGTGCTGGTTCCAACCTTGGAATTGATCAACAACTGAATATGTGGAGCATAACCACACGATCTCTTCTGATCTGCTGCTGTCCTCTTGATAGTCTCTACTATCAGGCTCATCACCTTGAATTTCTGAGGTGTATCGAATAAATGCAGCAAGTTGATGGAGTGGCCATGAATCATCTTATCATCGCCTGACTTGGGTAACAAGGTGTACCGCAAGATTGTGTTTGAGGTGGCCAGTCCTGGTAGCAAATGCTTCACTGATCCAAGCTTATGAGTCTCAAGATCCTCCTGGGGTATAGCAGTGTACATGTTCTTCATAGAATTGTGATCAAACTTGAGCTTGGCATAAACATCATAATCATCATCCTCTTCCTTGGGTGCACCAAGAAGATTTGCCCACTCAGAGATGGTAGACTGGTATCTTATACCCTCAGTCATCCACACTATGCGACCATCTGGATAGAAATGTGCTGTGGAGTAAAACTGCATGATCATCTCATCATTCCACTTAGTCAGTTTCTTTCCAACGAATTCATCAACTCCTGCAATCCTGAAACTCTCATGGACGTGGGGGAAATAGTCCTCGTTCTCATCGATGTATTCCCAGTCCACCCACTTCATGTCACTGACTATGGGCTTCTTGTCAAGCAATACTGTCTCATAGAAATCCTGTTGCTCACGGGTGTGAAAACGATAATCACAAGCTGTCCTTCTCCTGATAGCATAGGGATCTGACTGTCTCCACTAACGCAGTCCTTTATCCTTTCTCAACATCATGTTCTCAGCTACTGGGTGTGCGTTGTCATGTTCTGGTATCTTGGGCTTCAATTTTCTGAGCACTAGAGGCTCTTCATCAACAGTTGATTCAGGCACTGGGGCCTTGTTCTTCTCTGTAGAAGATATGTTTCTGGTTGATCTCTTGGGTGCTGGTGCCTTAGGCTTTGACTTGGGAGGTGCAACAGTCTTGATAGCATCAGACATGAGCTTCTGTGCTTTTGCAGGGGGTGCAGCAGCTGGCTCATCCTCCTCCTCTTCTTCCTCATCAATCATCATAGTAGGTCTGCCAATCACTCGGGCAAAAGATTTCCTTACTCTTTTCTTCTTGGCACATGCAGCTGCCTCACTAGGCTCTTGCATAGTCTTCTGAGGCACTTTCCTCACAGCTGTTCTTTCCTTGACAGAAGTAGGCTTTGTGCTGTACTCCTTAGCTAGCACTACTCTCTTCTTCTTTTGTGCAGTTTCACTTGCAACAAAGTCCTCATCCTCACTATCTGAGGTTTTCTTCTTCCGTGTTCTGGTTGCAGCTTTAGGAAGATCTGGAGAGCTTCTCTCTCCCTCATAAAAACTTTCATTATGGCTTGATCCTTCACTTTGTTCTTCATGCTGCTCTGACCTGTTCTGACTGTCACTGACATCAGACATCTTGTTGAGCTGACCCTGTGAATAGATAGGTATGGGTAGAGTAGATGAGTCATCACAAAAAGCAGATTATTTTTCATAAAAATGAGTTCAAACTTTAGTTCTAGGTTTTCACAGAATGCAGTTCGGATGGACCGAGTTGGTAATCTCGGTGACACCGAAGCACACTATAGAGACATGGCACGCCATTTCGGTCAGACCGAGATGGGTTTCGGTGGCTCCGAGATGCTAGGGTTTCACTGAGACGTTACTTTCGGTCTTACCGATTCGCACAACTCGGTGGTACCGAGATGTACTTGTGCTATGGCCAGGGCCAAATCGGTGGGACCGAAAATTCCTATTCGGCCGGTCCGAGATGCATTCGGCGGAAACCTAACCCTAATTTTTTTGCTCGAATCTCGTTCAAACGAACTAATCTGGTGGAAAGTGAATTGCATTCGTGGCAAGATTACAGGCTATCCAATCGTGCATTGAATCGGAAAAGGGAAGCACGAAAAGGGATCGAAACTCACCCTAACGCGGTGGAGTTCCTCTACGGCGGCAACGGCGGTGGAGATTACCGTTGACGGCGACGGAGTCCTGCGGCGAGGGCGCACAGGCGACGACGGCGACGATCCGGAGAGCAAAGGGGCGGCAGCAATGGGGCGCGGGCGCGTGACGTTTGAAGAAATTTTCAACCGCACGGTTCGCTGGGAATATATACCCATTCGCTGTCGGTGGCACCGAGTGGAACAAATTGGTAGCACCGAGACGTGCAACTGCTTGCAGTTACAGCAACTCGGTCCGACCGAGTTGGTCTAATCGGTAGCACCGAGATGAAAACCTATATCAGTCTAAGTGATTTCGGTTCGACCGAGTTTGAGTGAGTTGGTTCGGCCGAAATCAATTAGAAGGTTTTGGAGGTTCAGCCCTTTCAGATCGGTGGCTCCGAGTGCTCCTCACCCGGAGGGTCCGAAAATGACTTGTTCAATTTTTGTGATGCAGCAAGAATAGAATTTGAGACAAGAAAGCATAGATAGCTAGAGAAGGTTCTTAGGCATTCTTGTACATCCACTTGGCCAGAAAAACCAAGACAATCAAAACAACAAATGGATGTCCTCGAATGATGAAAACATGCAAATCAACATGCTCACACAATAAGATAGCAAATGAAATATGTGTCAAACATGCACAACCAATTCTAGCATCTATCAAGCAATGGCGATGACTAGGTCATCTATATATGAGTATGTTGACTTAGGAGCCAAATGAGAACATTTGATCATAGGTCATACTCATCGTTTAAGCGCAAGTGGGGTTACCACTTTTACATAAAGCATTAATGTGTTCACACCATTAGAGTTGCTTTCGCTCAATTGTTTAGAGCAAAGCTCCCCCTAGATGTGATATCCCCCCTAAGAGGGTTGAACTAACCTTGGGTTTTGTCGATGATGACTTCATTTAGATGTTGAAGATGTGGATGCTCAATGTTGATGTAGATCATCAAGAGTTGGGAGCAATCCTTTGGAGTTATGTGCTTTCAATACCTACATGGGTTAGTCCCACACAAGGAACATACAAGGATATCCATAGACATAGAGTGAAATACACATATGATGATGTCCATGAGTGCATTGGTTACCTTGTCCCTTGCCTTACCAACAAGAGGGTTTGTGACTCCATGAACTAGTGCAACATGTGGAAGTTGGTTGCACAAGTCCTTGCCATAAAGAATATGAGTGAAGTTTGTTGGCGGAGTCACCCTCAAGAACTCTCTAGTTCTTCTTCTTTTGGACCCACATCAACTTGATGGGAATCCTTGGAGTTGTAGTAGCACTTGATGAAGTAGAACTTGATGAAGTCTTGGGAACCCACTTGACCATGGCTTGAGGAGCTTCTTCAAATGAATCAATCTCTTCTTGAAGCTTGTCCTTGCCTTTTAGCTTGTGGTCTTGTGGTGGAAGGTCTTCTTGAGCTTGTGTTCCCTTGAAGGAAGTAGGGTCATACTTCTCTTGTTGAGGAACAAACTTCGTCTTGGGGTATTGACCTTCTTCCCACTCAACTCCATCGGCATTGAACTTTCGTCCAAAACCAACACCTTGGTTCTTCCGGTGCCTTCCTTGCTTGCGTACAATTTCCTCAAATTGTTTACTCCCGGCAAGACTCTTGTAGACACCTTTTTCTATAATTCCTTTCAACAACATATTTTCTTGCTCAAGTGTAACTTGGCTAAGAGAATCATTAGTGGAATCAATAGAACTACTAGAAGCAACAACATTGGATTTAGCATTTTTATTGTTACTGCTAGAGGTAGAACCATTTTTACCCTTGTTGCTAGTTTGCTTAGGTTTAACTTGTGGCATAAAGGTAGACAAGAGTAAATGCTTGGCAAGATTTGAAGAACTCTTCTTTCGAAGATCGTCGTTGATAGCTTTAAGAAACTCATGCTCTTGCTCTAAATTTAGCTTCTCGAAGCGTAGCTTCTCATGAGTTCTTAGAAGTTCTCTATGATCCTCTTGAGTTGTTTCATGAGCTAACTTTAGAGCATTTAGTTCTTTAGTTAGATGCTCAATCTCCTTCATAGCATTGTCACTCATTTCCTCTTGACTATCATGATTACTAGCATTTTCATTATAGCTCACATCACTAGCCCTATCAATAAGTAAATCATCATCACCAAGCAAATCATCTTCATCACTATTAAAATCAAGATACTCGGGGTGTGATACCTTAGGGCCTTTTGCCATGAAGCATCTTCTAATTCCTTCATTTGGTGAGTCAAATAGATCGTAGGAGTTGGATGACACAAGTGCAAGTCCTGCAACACCTTCATCTTGACTATAGTCGGAGTTGGAGTGATAACTTCTCTCGGAGTGGTTGTCGGAGTCGGAGCCGGAAACCCATTCACCAACATGAGCTTGATGTCTTCTTCTTGTGTAGCTCCTTGATGACTTGTCCTTCCTCTCCGAATCCTTGCTTCTTTGAGAGTGTCTTCGTTCATAATAATCATCTCTACTCCTTCTCTTTTTACGAGGTGATTCATCTCTTCTGTGCCTTCCTCTTGGTGATTCGTCTCTTTTCTTGTAGGGAGCCGTACACTCATTTGAGTAGTGTCCGGGCTTTCCACAATTGTAGCAATTACGGTCACGACTTGATGATCTTCTCTCATAATGTCTTGAGCTAGAGCTTCTTTCTTTTCCTTTGTTCTTGTAGAACTTGTTGAACCTTTTCACCATTAGGCTAATCTCTTCATTGGATACTAGCTGGTCACTTGAAGTTGTTGGAGCATCGGTTGAGGCTTTGTAAGCACCACTTGACTTATTGTGCAGCTCCTCTTTGTCCTTGAGCGACATTTCATGAGCGACAATCCTTCCAATGACTTCCGTGGGCTTGAGATCTTTGTAATTTGGCATCATTTGGATCAATGTGCAGACGGTATTATATTTTCCATCCAAAGCTCTAAGTATCTTTTTAATGATGAATTTGTCGGTCATCTCTTCACTTCCTAAGCCGGCAATCTCATTTGTGATGAGAGCAAGCCTAGAGTACATCTCTGCGACTCCTTCACCATCCTTCATCTTGAACTTGTCAAGTTCACTCTAAAGCACATCCAACTTAGATTCCTTGACGGACTCGGTACCCTCATGCATATCAACCAAGGTATCCCAAATTTCCTTTGCATTCTCGAGGCGGCTGATTTTGTTGAATTCTTCGGGACATAAACCATTGAATAGAATGTCACAAGCTTGAGCATTGTATTGCAACATCTTCAATTCTTCCGGGGTTGCTTCACGATCCGGTTCCTTGCCATACTCAAAGAAGTCACCTTGCAAGCCAACACGAACAACAGGCCAAACGGCAGGGTTATGACCAAGAATATGCATTTTCATCTTATGTTTCCAACTAGCAAGTTTATACCATCAAAATATGGACCTCTACAGTGATAGTTACCCTCACTAGACGCCATACTCTCCTAGGTTGTGAAACCAAGGCTATGATCACCAAAGCAATGGAAATCAAGGATTACAGAGACCAATGCTCTGATACCACTTGTAGGATCGAAAGTATGTCTAGAGGGGGGGTGATTAGACTACTTGACCAAATAAAACTTAACCTTTTCCTAGATTTTAGTTGTAGGCAGATTTTAGCAATAGTACATGTCAAGCATCACCCTACACATGCAATTCTAAGAGTATAGCAGCGGAATGTAAGCAATTGCATATGTATGTAGAGAGGGGGTAGGAGATTTCAAACGCAATGAAGACACGGCGGTTTTTGGCGTGGTTCCGATAGGTGGTGCTATCGTACGTCCACGTTGATGGAGGCTTCAACCCACGAAGGGTAACGGCTGCGCGAGTCCACGGAGGGCTCCACCCACAAAGGGTCCACGAAGAAGCAACCTTGCCTATTCCACCATGGCTTACGTCCACGAAGGACTAGCCTCACTCGGGGTAGATCTTCACGAAGTAGGCGATCTCCTTGCCCTTACAAACTTCTTGGTTCAACTCCACATCTGGTTGGAGGCTCCCAAGCGACACCTAACCAATCTAGGAGACACCACTCTCCAAAAGGTAATAGACGGTGTGTTGTTGATGAACTCCTTGCTCTTGTGCTTCAAATGATAGTCTTCCCAGCACTCAAACACTCCTCACAGATTTGGCTATGGTGGAAGAAGAATTTGAGTGGAAAGCAACTTGGGAAAGGCTAGAGATCAAGGTTCAAATGGTAGGAATGGAATATCTTGATCTCAACACATGAGTAGGTGGTTCTCTCTCAGAAAATGAATGGTGGAAGTGTAGGCACGTTCTGATGGCTCTCCTTGCTGAGAAGGATGGGGTGGAGGGTTATATATAGCCTCCACACAAAATCCAACTGTTACACACTTTTGACCCAACTCGGTGGCACCGAAACGATAATCTCGGTAGCACCGAACTGTGTAAAAGATATGAACTTTAGGAATCTCAGTGGGACCGATATGAACAACTCGGATGGACCGAAGTGCAATGGCTTAGGGCAATCCTCATCTCGGTGGCACCGATTGCATCAACTCGGTAGGACCGAAGTGAAGCAATAAGGCAACAGAGAGTTGACAAGCCATCTCGGTGAGACCGATTCGCAAACTCGGTGAGACCGAAGTAAATGCAAACGATTACAGAGAGTTGGCAAGGCCATCTCGGTGGGACCGAGATCCATTTCGGTGGATCCGATTGGTTAGGGTTTGGCAGTGGCTAAGTCTTGGATGAACTCGGTGAGGCCGGATTGGAAATTTCGGTGGGGCCGAGTTGGACTTTGGGTTTTTGGACATATTTGGGTAGAGTGAGTGGTTGAGGGTTTAGGAATACTGTCACTAAGCACTTTGAGCAAAAAGACCATTAGGCAACACCTCATCCCCTTTTAATAGTATTGGCTTTCCTATGGACTCAATGTGATCTTGGATGACTAAACCAAAAATGTAGAGTCTTGATCTTTGCCAATTCTTGTCCTTAGCATTTTGAGGGGTCCACATCTCTAGTCCATGCCATGCCAATCATCGAACATCCTGAAATCTTAATCTTGAATGGATATTAGTTCAATGAGATATATGTTGTTATGAATTACCAAAACCACCAAGGGAGCAAATGTGCTTTCACATGCTCACATCATATAGGGAATGTGAGGTCCTGGATTAATTTCAAGGATCATGGAGTAATATAAAATATAGTTGCTTCACAACCTCAAAATAGATCCAAAAACAAGAATTGGATGATGTGCTCAAATTTTGAACTATGGAACTTGGGTTCTTGATGGAAATGGTGAAGATATGGATAGGAGAAGCTCCACAAATTATTTGGGATTTTTCCTGGCTACCAAAATGGTAGTTCTTTTGGAAAGTGCCCATGGCGGCTTCCTGAAGATGGGTCAGCGGTTCGAAGATGATGGCGGCTTCTAAAATGTGTGCATGTGGTGTACGCTTTAGGTTTACTGCACCGGCTGTAAGTTCCGATACGTTATGCGGATGGATCGGCGACGACACCGATTTTAGATATGGAAAGTGAGAGCACTCCACATTATCGAGTTTGTAGGTGTGAGTGGTGGCTTCGGGTGACTTGATGTATGTTCTTGTTAGACCTTTGTTGAATAATTAATAAAAATGGTCGTATGCATCAATTGATGCAGCGGCACCTTCTTTCTTAAAAAAAACCGCTCGTCGGCATGCATAGAAGAGAGAGGGAGACACATGTCCATCTGCATTTGAATTGTAAACTATAGCAGGTCAAATAACTGGGGCTATCTGCAACTTATTTTAATTCAACCCTTACTAGTCGATCGGCCAGCTCGGCCACCAATTAAAGACCGAAAACCGGACCTCAGTCTAAAGCATCGGTACGTGACAAATCAGGTTTTCCGTGCCACGGATCAACGAAAGGACACAGACAAACACACACACACACCCCCGAACTTATCGTGAAAATCAATTTGAAATTCCCCGCATGCAGAAATGGCACGAGAAGGATCCACTGCATGCATATGAATCCAGAGTCGCATGTGGATCGGAGGCATGCGCGCGTATAGGAGTGCATCTTTTCAGGGGCTCGTCATCTGCTCCAGGAAGAAGTAATCCACAGGTGCTCTGTGCTCAGTTGCCCATCTCATCTCTCCCGCAACTCTGCGTATCAGTCCATCCATGAGGCCAACTAACGCCAACCAGAGATAGCATAAACTGACACATAGTAACTAAACCGGCCCGGAGCAAAGGCAGCCACGCACATGAGTGTACGCGACGTGAATTTGCGAGGCGAATTAGCACGAGAGGGGCGGGGCCGTATGCACCAAATGCACTGTTCGTTCACTTCCCTCCATCCAATCCATGCTCTCGCTCTGCATTACAGATCAAGCATAAATCAAAATACACAGCCCATTGATATAAAATAGTGAGGGTTGTCTTTTATATAGCAGATCCGGGATAACCGGACAACATAAAACGTATGCGATTACGTTGCCAAAAATGAAAACGGGAAGGTCGGATACAACGCTACACCACGTTCTAGGACGCCTAAGCTCCACGACAACTCTCCCAAGAGAGAGAACAGTGCAAAGCGTCGCCGCTGCCGAGTCCGACACGGAACCCTGGCACGGAGAGGAGAACCACAACGACATCATCAAGAGGAGCGCCCCTCGCGGGTGTTGCCGCCGTCGGTGCCAAAGCACCGAGTTTTCACTCGGCAGCTCACCCGTGCCACCACGAGGCATTCAGGACCGCCGCGACGAGCACACACATCCAAATCCGGATCTGGGTGTCGCCACCGTCAACCACAAAGAACGAGCCCGAGCCTGCCACCGCTACACCCCTCGTTGCCCACACGACCAAGACACATAGCTAACACCGGCGACATGATGCCCATCGGAGAGCCAACCATCCGGACCGCCACGCGAGGCCGCCACCCCGGCATCCATGACTCGAGACATCGCCAATCGACCACATTGCAACACACCAGCCTTGGTAGGAAGAGTGGAAGGCACACTTCCTTTCACTCCTAACCCGACATCAGCCACCGGATCTACGTCTATGCTTCCACTGTAGGAGGCGACGACGCCTGCATCCCTAACCAGTTTCGGTGAACCCGGGGGGGGGGGGGATGACCCCATGGCTGTCGTTGGCCGCCGCTGACAAGCCCTGGCCATAGCCCCCTGACCTTGTCCCAAGCAAGCTCACATGACGCCACGTTCGTGGCCTTCGGCGTGATACGTCTCCGACGTATCTATAATGTGTGTGTATGTTTGAGTTGTTATTTTTTCTGTTACACTGGTTAAGTATTATGGATATTGATTGCACATGTGAATGTTAGCTTCTATGCTATCATTTGTGGTTTTTCTTAGTGCACATGTATATTTGGGGAAAACATAATGTCTGCACTGTGTAATATTGAATTTAAGAAGGGAGGCCAGAGTGAAATAATACCGTCCCCAAGTCTTGGAGTTATAATATATGTTAGTACGGGGACCCAAGATCTTAAAGTTGTATTTATTTTTTGATACATCTCCAACGTATCTACTTTTCTAAATACTTTTGCCCTCTAATTTGCATGATTTGAGTGAAACTAATCCGGACTGACGCTGTTTTCAGCAGAATTACATGGTGTTGTTTTTTGTGCAGAAATAAAAGTTCTCGGAATTGGACGGGAATTTTTTGAAGAATTATTTTGGAATATATAAAAATACTGGAATGAAAAAGTACCGCAGAAGAGCCACATGGGCTCTACAAGGGCAGGGGGGGCGGCCACCCCTGGCCGCGCCACCCAGACTTGTGGGGCCCCAGGGCCTTGCCTCGGCCTAATTACAGCGTTATAAATTCACATCCTCGGAGAAAAAAATCAAAGAGAAAGTTTCATCGCGTTTTACGATACGGAGCCGCCGCCACCTTCTGCTCTTTGTCGGGAACCCTAATCAGGAGTCTGTTCGTGGCTCCGGAGAGTGGGATTCGTCGCCGTCGTCGTCACCAACCCTTCTCCATCAACAATTTCATGATGCTCACATTCAGTTTCCAATCACATATTTGGGGATACCGATACATTATCGGAGACTCACAAATGCTAAATGGAAACACATCGATGAGAGACTGCAAAAAAAGACTTCGCAGTTGGAAAGGTAAACTGTTGTCTCTGGGTGGAAGATTGGTACTCATAAATTCAGTACTAAGTAATATGGTACTATATATGATTTCCTTCTTCCAATTGCCGAATGGAGTTTTACATAGATTGGATTATTTCTGATCAAGATTCTTTTGGCAAGGAGATAGCGAGAGAAAGAAATATCGACTGGCTAAATGGAGTCTAATTTGCCGTCCCAAAGACCAAGGCGGGTTGGGCATTCATGACCTTGAGGTTAAGAATAGGGCCCTCCTCGGCAAATGGTTGTTTAAAT
The DNA here is from genome assembly GCA_039707655.1 of Elymus sibiricus. NCBI lineage: Eukaryota > Viridiplantae > Streptophyta > Magnoliopsida > Poales > Poaceae > Elymus > Elymus sibiricus. Next base: position 258,214,717 of record CM077668.1, on the reverse strand, counting down.
TACTGACAGAAGAAGGTGTATGGTAAACCCTCCTAAGGAGGAAATATGTTGGTTCCAAGGCGGTATCCCAAGTATATCGGAAGCCCGGGGATTCCCACTTATGGGCGGGTCTAATGGCTATGAATAAATATTTCTTCTGCTATGGATCCTTCTCGATTAAGGACGGCTCAAAAATTTGATTCTGGGAGGACAAGTGGCTAGGAAATGCCACACTCCGGGAACAATATCCGGCTCTATATAACATTGTGCGCCACAAGGGTGATACTATCGCCACGGTAATGGAATCATTTCCACCAAATGTGACGTTCAGGAGAGATTTAATTGGACCCAGACTCCAATCATGGAACTTCCTGCTCCAGCGGTTGTCCATGGTGCAATTGTCACATGGGTCTGATGTATTCCGATGGAACCTCCATGAGAATGGATAATTCTCAGTGGAGTCTATGTTTAGAGCGTTAATCCAGTCTGATGTGCCAGTTGATAATAACAAGAAGATCTGGAAGATGAAGATACCTCTTAAGAATAAAATCTTTGCATGGTATCTTCGTCGCGGAGTCATTCTTACTAGATAACCTTATTAAGAGGAATTGGCATGGAAGTCCGCAATGTGTCTTTTGTCACCATGATGAGACAATAAAACATTTATTCTTCCAATGCAAATTGGCTCGTTCTATATGGTCAGTCATCCAAATAGCTTCTGGCTTGTATCCTCCTTGTAGTGTTGCTAATGTATTTGGCAACTGGTTACATGGGATTGATCACAGGTTTAGAACTCTTCTCGGGATGGGAGCGCTTGCCGTTATTTGGCCGCTTTGGCTATGTGGAAATGATAAGGTTTTGACGATAAAAGTACTTCTATGATGCAGGTTATCTACAGATGTACCGGGACTCTTCGTTTATGGTCCTCTCTACAACGCGTGGAGAATCGAGACCTGTTTACGGAGGTGTGTACACGATTGGAGGCTATGGCGAGGGATACTTTTACTCAACATGGGTGGCAGCATGATCTTAGGATTGCCCCCGTCCGCTTTAGGCGTCATACAGACTCTTCATGTTTTTTTTTCTATTTTCGCCTTTTTATTTTTTGTTTGTGTGAGAGGATCTTATTTGACTGTGTGCATCTTAGTTATGCAGAGGCCATGTGTAATGCTTAAATCTTTTAAGTAATAAAGCGCCCCTTTTCGAAAATGTGTGAGTAATCTCCTTGTAGGCATACTAGAGGTGGATGGAATTTGGATGAGATTTCTAATGTAATCGTTGTCAGATTCGTTAGGCCTTGATCTCTAGTATTCACCATGTTCTGAGATTGATGTTCCTATGACTTTGTTGTGCTTATTGCTTGTCAATAGGCCCCGAGTGCCATGATTTCATATCTAGACACATTATGTTTTCATGAATATGTTTGTGTTCTTGATCATATTTGCAAATTGTATATATGCATCTGTTCTGAACCCCATGGTGACAATAATTGGGACACTCTACGGGGATGTTTGTAATTTGAGGAGTTCATGTATTCAATATGTGTTAATGCTTTGTTCCGATTCTCTATTAAAAGGAGACCATTAATTACCCTTATTTTTCATTAGGACCCCGCTGCCACAGGAGGGTAGGACAAAAGATGTTATGCAAGTTCTTATCGCAAGCACGTATGACCATATATGGAACACATGCCTACATATGATTGATGAATTGGAGCTAGTATGTATCGCTCTAGGTTGTGACAGTTACATACTGAATCTCATATGAACACCCCATCGCTACTCCATGCCTATGCTTTTCTGCTATTGCTACGTTTCAATCACTATTGCTCTATTTGTTACAAACTTGTTACTGTTGCTGCTACTATTATTGTTACTCTAACACTACTATCATATTACTGTGATACTAATAAATTGCTGCAAGAAAGTTATCTCTCAGGTTTGGTTGAATTGACAACTCAACTGCTAAGGCTTATAATATTCTTTGGCTCGCCTTGTGTCGAATCAATAAATTTGGGTGAAATACTACCCTCGAAGGCTGCTGCAATCTCCTATACTTGTGGGTCATTAGTTTTTGCCTTAAGAATTTCCAAGGGTTTGGCAGGTTGTCCTTTGGGAGTTCAATCATAAGTACATGCAATTTATTGGTTTTGCAACATGTAAGCTTAATTATAGCCTAGAATAAACATGATCTTCACTTATGGAGGGAAATACAAAGTCTATCTTACATAATGCCTTGTCCACCCATGTTGTGCAGAGTATCTTCATTCTAACATTGCGGGAGAAATCTCATACGTAGAACACTAGGATGCATATTTTTTCATTGCTTTTAGAAATTACCCAAAATAAATAAGAAAGACAACCACCTTATCACAAAAATATCCAATTGTCTAGAACACTTGCTCCCATTGGATACCAAATTTAGAAAAGGGATAAAAGAATATTTGGCATCATATATGTTCAAGGTATCCACATGCCTTGTACTTTCTTGAAACCATATTGATCAACTCCTCCCTCGCCGCCCAACATAACAATCAATACCCAAATGACAGAAAATACAAGAGCAGAAATAAACTGCATAAAAATGTAGAGTTCAAGGAGACGATCATGTGGATGCAAAAATTGTTGGGAGTGGACTCCGAATGCATAAGTTACGAGCTTCAAAATATTAGAGGTTTTTGTGAAATTTCCCAATGGAATAAAAAATCTAGAAAAAAAGTTATCCTAAAAATAAAAAGGTTGATGGGTGGGGTCAACTCGTCAATGAGAGGGGGCGGTGGATGGTAAAGACTAGTCCCGGTTGATCGATTAAATAGCCGAGAGGTCGGCACAAAACGGTCTAGTGTGGGAAATCCATGTCATTGTGAGGTGCATAGGAGCTTGGGGAGGTGGCGACGAGGATTATCAATGACATGCTGATTGCTCACCAGAGTTGGCGAAGGTGAGAACGTGTTGATGAATAAGACAACGATATAATATATCTTGTTGGTGTTTGGCGGGGTGGTGCACGCGTGGATGCTGATGTGACTGTTTGCGCGACGCAACAGCGGGGTGATGTGGCCCAGTCAGAGTCCTCCACAGGATTGGACGGCTCCTGCACACCCACGTTGCAAGTGGAGGGGTGTCGGTACTAAAACCAGCAGATCTCGGGTAGGGGGTCCCGAACTGTGGATCTTGGAGTCAATGGGTAACAGGGAACATAGAGACAGGGATTACCCAGGTTCGGGCCCTCTTGAAGAGGTAAAACCCTACGTCCTGCTTGGTTGTATTGATATGGGAGTATGAAAATTACAGAGTTGATCTACCTCGAGGATGATCTAAACCCTAGGTGGGTATAGCGATGATGGTTCTTGCCTCTATGGACTAAACCCTCTGGCTTATATAGACACCAGGGGTACCTAGGGTTACAGATGGTCGGTTGCCACCAGGGGGATAAACATGCAAGTCACGCTAGACCTATCTTGGAGGATACGCCAAGTCTTCGGAGGTTTCCTTCTGGAGCCCGGGGTCGCCTGTAGTCCGGCCTTCCTATGATTAACTAGGAGCGGCCCAGCAGTTCGGCCCACGAGAGACAGGCCGGCAGCCCGAGTACCCCTTAGTCCGGGACTCCCTCAGTAGCCCCCGAACTAGTCTTCGAAGCCGAGGTATGTGCCAAACACTATCGTCTTTGTGGACTAGTTCCTTCCCTTCTGTGGTACTTGCATCAAGCCTGCAAGCCCTCTGAATCAAATCTTCAAGGGTTGCCTGGCTGTTTCTTGCCATCTGTTCCCCGAATTATGCTTCGGTCTCCGAAGTGTATCAACAACTTAGTCCCGAAGGCCAGTCGCATAGGTGTGAACAGTGACCCCAATCTGACAACTTTTGCCGATGGGTCACGACCTGCCACGACCACGAGCCAGTGATGAAAACTCGATTCGCGGTTCGAGGCGGTTCCTCCATTGGCGCGTCCCATCAATATGGAGATCGTGTCCTGTTTTTAAGGGATATGATCAATGATTTGGGCTATCCCACGCGTGCATAATGGCACGATTATACGGGGAAGTGGCGAGGCCTGCGGCACAGTAAAATGACTCTTGGTTTTACGGTAGCCCATAAAAGGGGAGCGGCCACCATTTCCTTCGCACGCTCTCACTTCCTTCTGCGCCGTTGCCCTCCCAATCTCCTGAGCTCCAGCACCCAGATGTGTTCTCCCTTCCAAGAATCTCTCCAGCCATCCCCTCAATCCGGCCATGGCCGGGTCTGGGTCTTAGGGCAAGTGGGAGGCCTCCATCGTCACCGAGAGCGCCATCCTGGAGTTGAAGAACGCGGGTTACCTTCCCGCTGATGTCGCTCACCGCGCTCCGAAGGCGGGTCAAGTCATCCCCACACCGAGGCCTGGCGAGAGGGTGGTGTTCCTCCCCCATTTTATCCGGGGGCTAGGTTTTCCCCTCCACCCCTTCGTCAGGGGCCTGATGTTTTTCCACGGGCTAGATTTCCACAATCTTGCCCTGAACTCTTTTCTGCACATCTCGGCCTTCATCATCATCCACGAGGCCTTTCTTCGGGTCCAGCCACACTTCGGCCTGTGGCTGAAAGTTTTCAACGTCAAGCCGAAGATCGTTGACGGCCAGCAGGCGGACTGCGGGGGAGGGGGGGCGATGGTCAGCAAGCTCCCCCAGGTTGAGTGGCCAGAGGGCACTTTCATCGAAACTGTCAAGATCTGGCAGAAAGAGTGGTTCTATATCACAGAGCCGCGGAACGCGGACTGGGCAGCGATTCCTGCCTTCAGATCCGGACCCCCCACGAGGTTGGTCTCGTGGACTAAGAAGGGCCTCGACTGGGGTTAACCAAGGAGGTGGCGTTGCTGCAGAGCCGAATATCCAAGATGATAGAGCGGGGGGTTGAGTTGCCCAACGTGATTCAGATCATGCTCTGCCGCCGCATCCTCCCCTTTCAAGACCGGGCCTCACCCATGTGGGTCTACAAGCCCGAAGACCCCGCCACCATGCTCAGCTTCTACCGCACTTCCTACGCACAGCTGTGGAAAGTGCTATTCAAGCCGCAGAAGGACTGGCCGGCCGAGGAGGAAGACATCGGTCTCGACGCCGCAAACCCCCCTCGCGAGGTATGATAAGTTTTACTCTGATGTTCGGATGTTCCTTTTTGACAAAGCACTCAACTCCCTTTTCTCCCATCCACAAAGTTGGCTGAAGAAAGCTGAGCGAATCGACAGCCCAGCCCCGCTGCCCGAGGGCCCCAGGACGGCCTTGCTGATGGCCATGTTGGCCGAGGAGCCGTACGAGGCGCCGGAGAAGAAGGAGAAGAAGAAAGAGAAGAAAAAGGAGGCCAGGGAAGGCCTCCGTTCCCGTGGACCTGCGGACACTAGATCCGGAGACACCCATGCCCCTTCTACCCTTGAGGGGGAGAAGGAGCAGGAGGAGGATGGGGAGGAAAGCGATTCCTCCCGAACGAAGAAAAGGGATGCGTCCGAAGACGCTGAGGAGGATCAGCTTCCTCCTGCCCCTAAAAGACCATGCAGGGCCAAGGTGGCCCTGTCCAATAATAGCTCGGCTTCTACCGAGCACTCTGAGGCCTCCGAAGAGGTTCCTCAGAGGACCCCCAGGGTCAAACCGCGGGCCCAAAGGTATGTATACTAAGATACACCGATGCTTTTAGCCGAACTGAGTCTACTATTGATCGCGCACCTGCTTTTAATATTGCAGCCCCCTGCGTGACCTCCCTACCGACTGAGTCTCGGAGGGGGACTCTCCACCGGCCACGCTGGTGGAGAGCGGGACCGAATCGCGCGCCTCGCTTCCCCCGATCGTTGAGGAGGCCGAGGAGGTTCTGTCAAGGAGGACCCCTCCCGTGCCGCACACAGGGGGAGGACGTGACGCTATTATGGCCTAGGAGCATACATCGGCCACCGAAGACCAGGAGAGGAGAACCCTTCTGGTGAACGAAGATGGGGAGCCCGGACAGTCCAAGCTCTCCCCGAAAGTGGGTCCGGAGCCGTTAAGGCACCCGGAGCCAACCATTCCGGTCTCCACCGAAGGAGGAGCCGAGGTGCCCCCGCCGCCCCCGCCCGCTCCAGGGCGGGTTTCGACTGGGTGGCCGGATGAGATGGAGGAAGCTTTAACCATCTCCTCTATCACCGAAGAGCACCGTGCCCTGATGGGCACGGTGTTGCAAAGTCTTCGGTACGTGGACAACGGACTGAAGGAGGCCTTCAGCGGCCTTCTGACAGGCTTCAAGGTAGGCCATGTAATGCCTTTTCCTTAGAATATTTCTTTTATATGAATATGTAACCTCATACACAGTAGCCCCCGAGACTCTGGCTGGATTGAAGAAAGCCGGTCAGAGGATCGAAAATCGACAACTCAGGATTCTAATGTGCTTAGTCTAATGTGCAGGCGTCATCCTCGGCGGCAGCTGCCAATGCCGAGGAGTTGGCCGAGCTGAATCGCAAGCTCAAGAGCTCCGAGGACGACCTTGGCCTGCTGAATAAGCGGTTCAACGAGGCGCAAGGCAAGTCCGAACTAAACTATTTACTATAGCGGTTTTAGTAAGGTTTAAGAAGTTAATCTAAATGGGATGCAACTGATATTACTGCAGCTGCTGCCGCGGAGGTCGAGAACCTCAAGACCGAGCTAAGGAAAGCTCAGCAGGAAGCCGCGGAGAAGAAGGCTGCGGCCAAACAGGCAGCCACTGAACTGGCCACGGTGAAAACCGCTAGCCAGAAGCACGAGGCCAGAGTGTCTGAGGTGCAACAAGAGCTCAAGGATGCCGTCACCAAATGTGAGGTCCTTGAGCAGAAGAGTAAGGAATAGACCACCGAGCTTACCTCGCTGAGGTCGGCGGTTAAGGAAGCGTGGATGGAGGCGCTGGGCCACCAGGAGGAACTCCGCCAAGTCAAGCTTATTGCGGATGGTAAGCCGTACTCACTGCAAAGTGTCTTTGGTGGTAACAGGTTCGCTTTGCTCACCCGAGTATGGCGTTCCCCAGGCGCTTTTGTGGACCTCCCGAGGAGTGCATCCGACGCGGCTAAGTACTTTGCGTCCCAGGAGGGTCGTACCGAGCAGAGGCTATTTTGGGCGCAGTTTCAAGCACCCGAACACCCTCCCCTCCTCAACAACCAGATGAAGCAGCTGATGGAGTTGCATCGGATGGCGGAGTCGGCGATGAAGGACCTCTGCATCAAATTGTGGCTTTCGGAGCCGCTGCCGAGCAGCTACTTTGGCTTGGTGCAGAAGTTGTACGACGCCATGCCCCGGATTGATGTCTGGAAGCGCTCCGTATGCATTGAGGGAGCTCGGATGGCCTTCAGCAAGACCATGGTGCATTGGCCAAAGATCAAGCCAGCCGAGGTGGCCACCGGACCTCCGCCGCCTGGGAAGGAGCACAGGCGCCCCGAGCAGTACTTTCCCATTGTGATGGATGGTGCTCGGGCAATAGAGGCCCAGTGCTCGAAGGATGTAATTTGTGAATGAATTTATTTCCTCGTATCCGAAGAAATTGGAACTTTTGTGCTTCACAATGCAACTGGTCGGCTGTATATATAATGCCTTGTGTGTTTATTTTGACTCCTGTGCGGCCGTTTTTAAACTGAAAGTTGCCAGTCGTCGGCTTCAACCCCCTTGCAGATACTGCATGGGGTGTTTTTTCTTAACATCTTAACCCTTAGCCGACGTCTCGGTGCCCGGAGGCGGTTGTGTATAAGGAAAACAAGGCAATCGGACTATACGGCTTTAGTGCTTTCACTTAGCCATAGGAGTTTGACTACGGGGCCTAGTGACTAGCCCCCAGTATATGTGATATCCGGACGTACCGAGGTTGATACCATTATCACTTGGTTCCTGTAACAGCGAACCCTTCGTTTGACATGGATTAACCTCCATCAATTTTTAGTTTAACACTTGTCATCTGATCACCGACCAGTTCTCGCTTATTATGACAGTCGGTTTTCAGCTTTCTCCACTGAGGTACTTAACCAGGCTAGCTAGAAGTACAATCGCAGTGGTTCTCCCTTCACCCTCCTAGCCGAACAATAAGGAACGTAAGAGGGCAAACACAGGAGCCGGGCAACCTAACCATTGACCAAAGACATAATTCGGAACTGATTCATATAATGCAATATCCATGACGCCGAGCACATGTAATGAAATTGGTGCCGGAATGATGCTTGGGGCGGGATTTATGGTCGAGCCCCTGTCTATTAGCCGATCGCATCTAAAAGAAAGAATGTATCGTTATAGTGTACTTCGGCCTATAAGCGGAAAGGAATGCGCAACATAATTGACTGCAATATGACCGGAGAAAAAATGGTCTTTATTTCCTTTGAATTCGTGACGTCCAACCGTACAATCCGAACTGCCGAAGTAACTTTTACAGATACTTTAAGAAATAAACACATTAGGGGAAAAGGTTTACACAGGGCCTCCATGCGTGGTTTGATGTCCCTACTGCGCCCTGCCGCACGTTTGCGCCTTTGCTCTTTATGAAGCTTTCGTGTGATTGGAGTCGTCGCTTGTATGCATGGCGGAAGTAATAGTGTTCGGCGGACGAGCCCTTGAGAAAGGGTTTTGAGAAGTCGCTGATGACCCACAAGTATAGGGGATCAATCGTAGTCCTTTCGATAAGTAAGAGTGTCGAACCCAACGAGGAGCAGAAGGAAATGACAAGCGGTTTTCAGCAAGGTATTTTCTGCAAGCACTAAAATTATCGGTAACGAGAAGTTTGATAGCAAGATAATTTGTAACAAGTGACAAGTAACAATAGTAACAAAGAGTGCAGCAAGGTGGCCCAATCCTTTTTGTAGCAAAGGACAAGCCGGAATGATCTCTTATAATAAGTAAAGCGTTCTCGAGGACACATGGGAATTTCATCTGGTCACTTTCATCATGTTGGTTTGATTCGTGTTCGCTACTTTGATAATTTGATATGTGGGTGGACCGGTGCTTGGGTGCAGTTCTTACTTGAACAAACCTCCTACTTATGATTAACCCCCTTCGCAAGCATCTGCAACTACAAAAGAAGAATTAAGATAAATCTAACCATAGCATTAAACATATGGATCCAAATCAGCCCCTTACGGAATAGCGCATAAACTAGGATTTAAGCTTCCGTCACTCTAGCAACCCATCATCTAATTACTACTCCACAATGCATTCCCTTAGGCCCAAAGATGGTGAAGTGTCATGTAGTCGACGTTCACATGACACCACTAAGAGAATCAACAACATACATATCATCAAAATATCGAACGAATAGCAAATTCACATGATTACTTATGACAAGACTCTTCCCATGTCCTCAAGAACAAAAGTAACTACTCAGAAATCATCTTCATGTCCAAGATCAGAGGGGTATTAAATAGCATAATGGATCTGAACATATAATCTTCCACCAGATAAACCAACTAGCATCAACTACAAGATGTAATCAACACTACTAGCAACCCACAGGTACCAATCTGAGGTTTTGAGACAAAGATTGAATACAAGAGATGAACTAGGGTTTGAGATGAGATGGTGCTGTTGAAGATGTAGATGAAGATTGGTCCTCCCACGATGAGAGGATCGTTGGTGATGTCGATGGCGACGATTTCCCCCTCCCGGAGGGAAGTATCCCCGGTAGAATCTCTCCGCCGGAGAGCAAAAGTGCTCCTGCCCAAGTTCCGCCTCGAGACGGTGGCGCATCGTCTCGAAAGTCTTCTCTATATTTTTTCTAGGGCAAATGGACTTATATACCAGAAAATGGGGGCCAAAGGCTGGCCAGGGGCCCCCACGAGCCACCAGGGCGCGCCTGGGGGGGTGGCGCGCTCTGGTGCCTCGTGGGCACCTGGGTGGCCCCCTCTGGTACTTCTTGGCTCCAGTATTTTTTATTTATTCCAAAATAAATCTCTGTAAAATTTCAGCTCATTTGGAGACGTGCAGAATAGGTATCTCTGACATAGCTTTTTCAGGTCCAGAATTCCAGCTGCCGGCAATCTCCCTCCTTGTGTAAATCTTGCATATTAAGAGAGAAAAGGCATTAAAATTGCTCCATAAAGTGTTATATTGATCAAAAACACTATAAATAACAGTAGCAAATCATGATGCAAAATGGACGTATCAACTCCCCCAAGCTTAGACCTCGCTTGTCCTCAAGCGAAAGCCGATATCGATAATCTTGTCCACATGTTTAGAGAGAGAGGTGTCGATAAAAACAAAATACGGACATAGTAGCATCATGATCATTATTATAACAGCAATATTCATTATCATAAAACTTCTCATGAGCAAGTAACAATTCATCACAACAATGAAGTATAAGGCATAAACTTTCTTGAAAACTAAAAAACTATGTTCTCAGTCAACAATGCAATTGCAATTCAGCATATTTTCAGGAAGGGTCTCATGTAGGAGCTTTTTAGCAAGTCCACATACTCAACCATCATATAGTCTTCTATGATTGCTAACACTCACAACATATATATGGAGCAAAAAGTTTCAGCCAGACACATAAAAAGATAGGGGCTTATAATTTTGCCTCCCAACTCATTCACCTCAAGGGTTATGTCAACAATAATAACTCATGATCACTCATATCCAACTGGATATATATGCCTAGATCTTTCCCCACCACAAGATGCTTGCAAAAGAGAAAAATAAAAAGGAATAGAGGAGAACACTATTGACTCTTGCATAAAAAGTAAATACATAAAAGTGAAAGATAGGCCCTTCGCAGAGGGAAGCAGAGGTTGTCATGCACTTTTTATTATTGGATGCACAAGCTCTTAATGCAAAGGAACGTCACTTTATATTGCCCCTTGTGATAGCAACCTTTATTATGCAGTCTATCGCTTTTATTTCTTTACCATCACAAGTTCGTACAAAGCTTATTTCCCTTACAATAAAAGTTCAGACATATTTAGAGGCAATTTTTATTGCTTTTTGCACCGATGACAACTTACTTGAAGGATCTTATTCAATCCATAGGTAGATATAGTGGACTCTCATGACATGAAACTGGGTTTAAGGGTTTTGGATGCACAAGTAGTATCTCTACTTGGTGCGGATTTTTGGCTAGCAAAGATATTGAGCAAGCACCACATGTTGAAGGATCTATAACAATATAACTTCTATGTGAATATAAGCAAACATAATTCATTACGTTGTCTTCCTTGTCCAACGTCAACAATTTGACATAAAATACTTAATGGGGGCTCACAATCATAAAGGATGTCCAAGATAGTGTATTTGCATGTGAATCTTCTCTTCCCTTATTAATTCTTTCATGAATTGCATCATTGACTAATGCTATGCTTGTTAACTTTCAATAAATTTTACCACTTATACTTTTCTTTATGTAATGTCATTACTTTCCATAAGATTAGCATATGATCTTTTTCATTATTTTCATTGCTAGGATTGAAACATAAAAGTAAAGAAGCAAAAACTCAAACTACACTTTATTATATAACTCTCAGCTCGATTACATAGATAGATAGATCACGAAACTAGCACTCAAAAATAAATCATACTAAACTTTGATTCAACTAGATCACGAAATAACTAAGGATCGAACTAAAAGTAGGTAAAGATGATAAAAGTTATGGTGATACGATACCGGGGCACCTCCCCCAAGCTTGGCACAAGCCAAGGGGAGTGCCCATACCCATGTGATCTTCCTTCTTCGGTGATCGTGGTGGTGATGAAGTGGTGGGCTTGTCCTCCGGCTTCCATGGCATAGGTTCCCCATAGTAAAAAGATGAATGCGTCTCCGGAGTCCTGAAACTTGCAGCTAAACTCATACCTTTGAATCTTGCCTCATACTCATAATTTTGGTTTTGAAGATCATAGATTTGGCCTTGGAGATAGTCGATTTGTTCGTTGAGTTTGAAGATGATGTCTTCCATCGATTGGCCATCCACCTTGTGATTACGGGTGAATTCCGTGATCATGGAGTGGTTGGCGCTGAGTCCACGTTCCACCATCCCTTGGCACTTGAAGATCTCCTGCTCCACCGCTTCGAGCCTGGACTCCACGCTCCCGGTCTTCTTGAGTCCTTGAACATCCCTGATGTGAAGCACCCCCTCAAGCATCTCAATGGATTGAGGGTGTTTCATCACCTCCGGTAGGTAAGGGTTGATGACCTTCTCATAGAACTTGTCCTTGGAGGAGCTTGGTGGAGACATAGCGATCTAGATCTGTCAGAAAAATAGCACGAAATAAGAACAGAGGAGATTTCTGTGATACGGTGGTCAAAACGTCCGGGAGTATATATAAAGATTTTTTATCTTGCAAAACAAGTAATCCAGGAGAAAACGGAGTCGGGAAGGCTCACGAGGGGCCCACGAGCAACCAGGGCGCGCCTGGGGGGGGGTGGCGCGCTCTGGTGCCTCGTGGGCACCAGGTGGGTCCCCTCGGATGTTTCTTATTTTTGTATTTTTTCTAATATTCCAAAACTGACAGAAAATATTTTTATGGAATTTTTGGAGTCGGTTTACTTACCGTATCACATACCTACCCCTTTTCAGGGTTCTGGAGCGTTCTGGAAGGTCTCTCCTATGTATTCCTCCGGTGTAATTGTTTCAATAATATTAGTTTCAACATTAATGGGAGTACCTGAAATATAGTGCTTAATTCTTTGCCCATTCACCACTCTCGGATTAGTGCCTTCGGAGTTGTTTATTTTGATGGCTCCGGAGCGATAAACTTCTTCAATGATATACGGTCCTTCCCATTTAGAGAGAAGTTTTCCTGCAAAGAATCTCAAACGAGAATTGTACAATTGAACTTGCTCACCTACTTAAAATTCCCGTTTTTGAATTCTTCTATCATGCCATCTTTTAACTTTTTCTTTAAACAATTTGGCATTTTCATAAGCTTGGGTTCTCCATTCATCTAATGAGCTAATATCAAATAACCTCTTTTCACCGGCAAGTTTAAAATCATAATTGAGTTCTTTAATTGCCCAATATGCCTTATGTTCTAACTCAAGAGGTAAATGACATGTTTTTCCATAAACCATTTTATAAGGAGACATACACATAGGATTTTTATAAGCAGTTCTATAAGCCCATAATGCATCGTCAAGTTTCTTAGAACAATTCTTTCTAGATCTATTGACGGTTTTTTGCAAAATTAATTTTATTTCTCTATTGCTCAATTCAACTTGACCACTAGTTTGAGGGTGATAGGGAGATGCAATTCTATGGTTGACATCATATTTAGCAAGCAATTTACGGAATGCACCATGAATAAAATGTGAACGACAATCAGTCATTAAATATCTAGGGACTCTGAACCTTGGGAAAATAACTTCTTTAAGCATTTTAATAGAAGTGTTATGATCAGCACTACTAGTTGGAATAGCTTCTACCCACTTAGTAACGTAATCAACAGCAACTAGAATATGAGTATACCCATTGGATTTAGGAAAAGGTCCCATATAATCAAATCCCCAAACATCAAATGGTTCAATAGCAAGTGAATAATTCATAGGCATTTCCTGACGTCTACCAACATTACCAATTCTTTGACATTCATCACAAGATAAGACAAACTTACGCGCATCCTTGAAAAGAGTAGGCCAATAAAAACCACATTGTAATACCTTATGTGCAGTTCTGTCTCCCGCGTGCTGTCCTCTGTAGGCCTCGGAATGACACTTCCGTAGGATTTGTTCCTGTTCATGCTCAGGTATACAACGTCTAATAATACCATCTACTCCTTTATAAAGATGGGGGTCATCCCAAAAGTAAAGTCTTAAATCATAGAAGAACTTTTTCTTTTGTTGGTATGTGAAACAAGGTGGTATAAATTTAGCAACAATATAATTAGCATAGTCCACATACCATGGAGTATTATGAGAAGCATTTATGATAGCTAATTGTTCATCAGGAAAATCATCATTAATTGGTAGTGGGTCATCAAGAACATTTTCCATTCTAGACAAATTATCTGCTACGGGATTCTCAGCTCCCTTTCTATCAATAATATGCAAGTCAAATTCTTGTAGCAGTAGAACCCACCTAATGAGTCTAGGTTTAGCATCTTTCTTTTCCATAAGATATTTAATAGCAGCATGATCGCTGTGAATAGTTACTTTAGAATCAACTATGTAAGATCTGAATTTATCACATGTAAACACAACTGCTAGAAATTCTTTTTCAGTAGTAGCATAATTTCTTTAAGCACTGTCTAGAGTTTTACTAGCATAATGGATAACATTTAATTTCTTATCAACTCTCTGTCCTAGAACAGAACCAACAGCATAATCACTAGCATCACACATGATTTCAAAAGGCAAGTTCCAATCAGGTGGTTGAATAATAGGTGCAGTGGTTAAGGCTTTCTTAAGTGTTTCAAAGGCTTCTAGACAATCATCATCAAAAACAAATGGAACATCTTTTTGCAAAAGATTGGTAAGAGGCCTAGAAATTTTAGAGAAGTCTTTAATAAACCTTCTATAGAAACCAGCATGACCAAGGAAACTTCTTATACCTTTAATATCTTTAGGACATGGCATTTTCTTAATAGCATCAACCTTAGCTTTATTAACTTCAATACATCTTTCAGAAATTTTATGCCCCATGACAATACCTTCATTCACCATAATGTGGCACTTTTCCCAATTCAAGACAAGGTTAGTTTCTTCACATCTCTGCAAAACTCGATCAAGGTTGCTTAAGCAATCATCAAAAGAAGTTCCGTAAACGGAAAAATCATCCATGAAAACCTCAACAATCTTTTCACAAAAGTCAGAGAATATAGCAGTCATACATCTTTGAAAGGTAGCAGGTGCATTGCATAAACCAAAAGGCATACGTCTATAAGCATAAGTTCCAAAAGGACAAGTAAAGGTGGTTTTCTCTTGGTTGGGTTGTGATACGGGTATTTGAGAAAAACCAGAATAACCATCTAGGAAACAAAAGTGTGTATGCTTAGACAATCTTTCTAACATTTGATAAATGGTAAGGGGTAATGATCTTTTCTAGTGGCTTTGTTTAATTTTCTAAAATCAATTACCATCCTATAACCAGTTACAATTCTTTCGGAACAACGGTAATACCTCCTTTCTTAGGAACACAATGAACGGGACTTACCAATCTACTATCAGCTATGGGATAGATTATACCTACTTCCAGAAGTTTTAATATTTCCGTTCTTACCACCTCTTTCATCTTAGGATTTAATCGTCGTCGGTGGTCGACAACTGGTTTAGCATCAGGCTCCATATTAATTTTGTGCTGACATAGAGTGGGACTAATGCCCTTAAGATCAACAAGAGTATATCCAATAGCAGCTCGGTGCTTCCTCAGAGTTTTCAATAATCTCTTTTCTTCATGCTCTGAAAGGTTAGCACTAATAATAACAGGATATATCTTCTTTTCATCTAGATAAGTATATTTCAATGTATCAGGCAATTGCTTCAATTCAAATACAGGATCACCCTTAGGTGGAGGAGGGCCTCCAAGAGTTTCAACAGGCAAATTGTGTTTAAGGATAGGTGGTTGATCAAAGAACATCGTATCTATTTCATTTCTTTCATTCATATGCATATCGTTTTCATGGTCTAGCAAATATTGTTCTAACGGATCAGTAGGAGGTACGACAATAGAAGCAAGACCAATAATTTCATCTTTACTAGGCAATTCTTTATCATGAGGTTGTCTACAAAACTTGGAGAAATTAAACTCATGAGACATACCACCAAAATTAACACTAACAGTTTCTTTAGCGCAATCAATCTTGGCATTAACAGTGTAAAGGTCTACCGAATATAATTGGACAAAAATCATCTTGTGGAGAACCGAGGACTAGAAAATCAGTAGGGTATTTTATTTTTCCACACAAGACTTCAACATCTCTAACGATTCCAAGTGATGTAATGGTATCTCGGTTTGCAAGCTTAATAGTAACATCAATGTCCTCTATTTCAATAGGTGCAATATCATTCATAATTTCTTGATATAAGGTAAACTGAATAGCATTCACACTAGCACCCAAATCACATAAGCCATGATAACAATGATCTCCTATTTTAACAGAGACAACATGCATGCCTACTACATGCCTGTTTTTATCTTTAGGGTCTGGTTTAGCAATTCTAGCTGCTTCATCACAGAGGTAAATAACATGCCCATCTATATTATCGACCAAGAGATCTTTAACCATAGCAACATTAGGCTCAACTTTAATTTGTTCAGAGGGTCTAGGTGCTCTAATATTACTTTTGTTAACCACAGTTGAAACTTTAGCATGTTCCTTAATCCTAACAGGAAAAGGTGGTTTCTCAATATAAGCAGTAGGCACAACTGGATCAGCATGGTAACAATTGTTTCTTCTTTAACACTAACGGGTTCTTCTTTTAGTTCAATAGGTGGGTGATATTTAAACCACTTCTCCTTAGGGAGATCAACATGAGTAGCAAAGGATTCAACAAAGGAGGCTACTATCTCAGAGTCAAGTCCATATTTAGTGCTAAACTTGTGAAAAGCATCGGTATTCATAAAATATTTAACACAATCGAACTCAAGTATTATACCTGACTCATTACCTTTGTCGAGTTCCCAATCTTCAGAGTTGTGTTTAATTCTTTTCAGAAGATCCCATCTGAATTCAATAGTTTTCTTCATAAAGGAGCCAGTCGAAGAAGAATCGAGCATGGTTTGATTATCATGAGAAAACCGAGCATAAAAATTCTGTAAGATAATTTTTCTTGAGAGCTCATGATTGGGGCATGTGTACATCATGTACTTAAGCCTCCCCCAAGCTTGAGCGATGCTTTCTCCTTCACGAGGCCAAAAATTATGTATATAATTCCGATCACGATGAACCAAATGCATAGGATAAAATTTCTGATGGACTTCCAGTTTCAAACGGTTCCAGTCCCATGTATCAGTATCATCACATAGCCTATACCATGTCAATGCCTTTCCCTCCAAATATAAAGGGAATACTTTCTTCTTAACTCCATCTCCGGATAAACCTGCAAGCTTAAACAATCCACAAATTTCATCCACATAGATCAAGTGCATATCAGGATGTACCGTTCCATCTCCTGCATAAGGATTAGCTAGCAGTTTCTCTATCATACCAGGAGGAATCTCATAATAAATATTTTCAGTAGGTACAATAGGTTGAGGAGCAACTATTTGTGTTTCCGGTCGAGGTGAAGATACCCCGAACAAACCCCTCAAAGGATTACTTTCCATAGTGACAAGTGACAGTAAATTTCAGCACGTAATATAAATGTTTCCTTACCAAATTCCACTCACCAAAGGCGCTTCACTCCCCGGCAATGACGCCAGAAAAGAGTCTTGCTGACCCACAAGTATAGGGGATCAATTGTAGTCCTTTCGATAAGTAAGAGTGTCGAACACAACGAGGAGCAGAAGGAAATGACAACCGGTTTTCAGCAAGGTATTTTCTGCAAGCCCTGAAATTATCGGTAACGAGTAGTTTGATAGCAAGATAGTTTGTAACAAGTGACAAGTAACAATAGTAACAAAGAGTGCAGCAAGGTGGACCAATCCTTTTTGTAGCAAAGGACAAGCCGGAACGATCTCTTATAATAAGTAAAGCGTTCTCGAGGACACATGGGAATTTCATCTAGTCACTTTCATCATGTTGGTTTGATTCGCGTTCGCTACATTGATAATTTGATATGTGGGTGGACCGGTGCTTGGGTGCTATTCTTACTTGAACAAACCTCCCACTTATGATTAACCCCCTTCGCAAGCATCCGCAACTACAAAAGAAGAATTAAGATAAATCTAACCATAGCATTAAACATATGGATCCAAATCAGCCCCTTACGGAATAGCGCATAAACTAGGGTTTAAGCTTCTGTCACTCTAGCAACCCATCATCTAATTACGACTCCACAGTGCATTCCCTTAGGCCCAAAGATGGTGAAGTGTCATGTAGTCGACGTTCACATGACACCACTAAGAGAATCAACAACATACATATCATCAAAATATCGAACGAATAGCAAATTCACATGATTACTTATGACAAGACTTCTCCCATGTCCTTAAGAACAAAAGTAACTACTCACAAATCATCTTCATGTCCAAGATCAGAGGGGTATTAAATAGCATAATGGATCTGAACATATAATCTTCCACCAGATAAACCAACTAGCATCAACTACAAGATGTAATCAACACTACTAGCAACCCACAGGTACCAATCTGAGGTTTTGAGACAAAGATTGAATACAAGAGATGAACTAGGGTTTGAGATGAGATGGTGCTGTTGAAGATGTTCATGAAGATTGGTCCTCCCATGATGAGAGGATCGTTGGTGATGTCGATGGCGACGATATTCCCCTCCCGGGCTGGCCAGGGGCCCCACGAGCCACCAGGGCGCGCCTGGGGGGGGGGGTGGCGCGCCCTGGTGCCTCGTGGGCACCTGGGTGGCCCCCTCTGGTACTTCTTGGCTCCAGTATTTTTTATTTATTCCAAAATAAATCTCCATAAAATTTCAGCTCATTTGGAGATGTGCAGAATAGGTATCTCTGACATAGCTTTTTCAGGTCCAGAATTCCAGCTACCGGGAATCTCCCTCCTTGTGTAAATCTTGCATATTAAGAGAGAAAAGGCATTAGAATTGCTCCATAAAGTGTTATATTGATCAAAAACACTATAAATAACAATAGCAAATCATGATGCAAAATGGACGTATCAGTCGCCGCGAGGTACCAGCTTGACGATCAGGCCCTAGATGGTGCCTGTTATCTAATATTGTTCTGAGAACATCTTTGGCCGTGGCTCAGTCGAACCGAGCTCTCAGCCCTTGAGACGTTTGCCACCACAGCTGCCCATGGAATTTTAAGCGCGAAGTTATGCACCTGAGGTACGTATTTCATGGCTGGGTAGGCCATGCTGTGGGGCACATATCCTTATTTTGGGTGAGTACGGGAGTGCTCCGGGACCGAGGCCGTAGCTCGGGGTGCGTTTGCGTGCATCCAGTGCCTTGATGGTAGACTGGGCCTTCGACGCCTCTTCGGTGGCCTGGACTTCGGCGGCTAAAGCCGCTATGTGTTCCTCCGTTCGGAGCGAGCGCTCGGTGTTACCGTTAACGGTAAGAACACCCTTCGGTCCTGGCATCTTGAGCTTCAGATATGCGTAGTGCGGGACGGCATTAAAGCGGGCGAACGCTGTTCGGCCGAGGAGCGCGTGGTAACCGCTGCGGAAGGGAACAATGTCGAAGATTAAATGTTCGCTGCGGAAGTTGTCGGGTGAACCGAAGACCACTTCCAAGGTCACGGTTCCCGAGCAACGTGCCTCGATGCCTGGGATTACCCCTTTAAAGGTGGTGTTGCTGGGTTTGATCCTTGACGGATCGATTCCCATCTTCCTCACTATATCTGAATAAATTAGACTGAGGCTGCTGCCTCCGTCCATATGGACTCTGGTCAGGTGGTATCCGTCCACGATGGGGTCGAGCACCAGAGCCGCCGTTCCTCCATGACGGATACTAGTCGGATGGTGATACGTCTCCAACGTATCTATAATTTATAAAGTATTCATGCCATGTTTATTATAGTTTTGCATGATTTTGATGCACTTTTATATGGCTTTTATATGATTTTCATGGACTAACATATTGACCTAGTGCCCAGTGCCAGTTGTTGTTTTCTGCTTGTTTTTGGTTTTCTAGAAAATCCATATCAAATGAAGTCCAAATGCAGCGAAACTTTTTGACGATTTTGTCTGGAACATAAGAGACACTAGAAGATTTGGGAGGAGGACAGAAGACCCACAGGGGCTCCACGAGCCACCAGGGCGCGCCACCCCCCCCCCAGCCGCACCCTGGTGCCTCGTGGGCCCCCTGTGGCCCTTCTTCGTGTGATTCCAACGCCAAGAAATCATATATATTCAGAAACCCCTGAAAGTTAACCTAGATGAGTTTTTACGTCGCCGCAAGCCTCTGTACCTCCATGATCTCATCTACAGCCCTTATCCTGCACCCTGCCGGAGGGGGGAGTCATCACCGGAGGCCATCTTCATCATCCCGGTGGTCTCCATGACGAGGAGGAAGTAGTTCACCCTCGGGGCTGAGGGTTTGTACCAGTAGCTATGTGTTTTATCTCTCTCGCGCGTTTTTAATTTGGCACGATCTTGATGTACCGCGAGCTTTGTTAATATAGTTGGATCATATGGTGTTTCTTCCCTCTCTATCCTTGTTGTGATGAATCGAATCTTTTCCCTTTGAGGTTTCGTTATTGTCGGATTGAATATTTCAGATTTGAGAACACTTGATGTATGTCTTGCATATGAATACCCGTGGTGACAATGGGGTATTATATTGATTCACTTGATATATGTTTTGGCACTCAACTCACGGATGCACGTTTTCATTATCTTTTCTCCGATAGAAACTTTGGGGTGCTCCTTGGAGTTCTTTGTGTGGATTGAATATTATGATTATGAAGTTGTTTGATGCATATCGTATAATCAACTCACGGATACTTGTGGTAACATTGGGGTATCTAGGTGACATTAGAGTTGGTTGA
Organism: Elymus sibiricus; assembly: GCA_039707655.1. Lineage (NCBI taxonomy): Eukaryota > Viridiplantae > Streptophyta > Magnoliopsida > Poales > Poaceae > Elymus > Elymus sibiricus. Next base: position 258,194,246 of record CM077668.1, on the reverse strand, counting down.
TGTGTATCATATGGTGTTATTTTAGTACGAACTCTAGGGCTGTTTATGACACCTATAGGAATAGCTCAATAGATCGATCGGAAAGGATAACTTTGAGGTGGTTTTGTACCCTACAAACAATTTCTATCTTATGTTCTCCGCTAATAGGAACTTGGGAGTCATTCTTTATCGCACGTTGAGGGATGGTTATATGATCCAATTATATTAACATTGTTGAGAGATTACACTAGTGAAAGTATGAACCCTAGGCCTTGTTTTTAAGCATTGCAATACCATTTGTGCTCACTTTTGTTACTTGCTACCTTGCTGTTTTTATATTTTCAGATTACAAAAACCTATATCTACTATCCATACTACACTTTTATCACCATCTCTTCGCTGAACTAGTGCACCTATACAATTTACCATTGTATTGGGTGTGTTGGGGACACAAGAGATTTCTTGTATTTGGTTGCAGGGTTGTTTGAGAGATACCATCTTCAACCTACGCCTCCCACGGATTGATAAACCTTAGGTCATCCACTTGAGGGAAAATTGCTACTGTCCTACAAAACTCTGCGCTTGGAGGCCCAACACGAGTCTACAAGAATAAGTTGTGTAGTATGTTGGGGAACGGAGCATGAATTTCAAAAAAATTCCTACGCTCACGCAAGATCTATCCATGGAGATGCATTGCTACGAGAGGGGAGAGTGTGTCTACGTATCCTCGTAGACCGTTAGCGGAAGCGTCTCACAACGCGGTTGATGTAGTCAAACAATCCTTCGAGCTCCACCGATCGAGTACCGAACGTACGGCACCTCCGAGTTCTACACATGTTCAGCTCGGTGACGATCCTCGCCTTCTTGATCCAGCAAGACGTCGAGGAAGTAGATGAGTTCCGTCAGCACGATGGCGTGGCGACGGTGATGGTGAAGTGATTCCGGCAGGGCTTCGCCTAAGCTCTCCGAAAATATGACCGAGGTGGAAAACGGAGATCGGGGCACCGCACACGGCTATGGGACAATTGTGTACTTTGGGGTGCCCCCTTGCCCCCGTATATAAAGGATGAGAGGGAGGAGGCCGGCCCCCTAGGGGTGCGCCAAGTGTGGGGAGTCCTACTAGGACTCCTTAGTACTAGTAGGATTCCACCTCCCATACGGAGTAGGAAAGGGGGAAGGGAGAGGGAAAGGAAAGAGGGGGCTGCGCCCCCTCCCCTAGTCCAATTCAGTTTGGGCAAGGGGGGGCGCGCGCCTCCTCACGTGGCCCGCCTCTCCTTTTCCCGTATGGCCCAATAAGGCCCATTACTTCTCCCGGTTAGCACCTTTAGTAATGGGCCTTATTGGGCCATACGGGAAAAGGAGAGGCGGGCCACTTGAGGAGGCGCGCGCCCCCCCCTTGCCCAAACCGAATTGGACTAGGGGAGGGGGCACAGCCCCCTCTTTCCTTTCCCTCTCCCTTCCCCCTTTCCTACTCCGTATGGGAGGTGGAATCCTACTAGGACTAAGGAGTCCTAGTAGGACTCCCCACACTTGGCGCACCCCTAGGGGGCCGGCCTCCTCCCTCTCATCCTTCATATACAGGGGCAAGGGGGCACCCCAAAGTACACAATTGTCCCATAGCCGTGTGCGGTGCCCCGATCTCCGTTTTCCACCTCGGTCATATTTTCGGAGAGCTTAGGCGAAGCCCTGCCGGAATCACTTCACCGTCACCGTCGCCACGCCATCATGCTGACGGAACTCATCTACTTCCTCGACGTCTTGCTGGATCAAGAAGGCGAGGATCGTCACCGAGCTGAACGTGTGTAGAACTCGGAGGTGCCGTACGTTCGGTACTCGATTGGTGGAGCTCGAAGGATTGTTCGACTACATCAACCGCGTTGTGAGACGCTTCCGCTAACGGTCTACGAGGGTACGTAGACACACTCTCCCCTCTCGTAGCGATGCATCTCCATGGATAGATCTTGCGTGAGCGTAGGAAAATTTTGAAATTCATGCTCCGTTCTCCAACAGTGGCATCCGAGCCAGGTCTATGCGTAGATGTGTTTTGCACGAGTAGAACACAAGTGAGTTGTGGGTGTGGGTGTATACATATTGCTTGCCGTTACTAGTTGTTACTTGATTCGGCGGTATTGTGAGATGAAGCGGCCCGGACCGACATTACGCGTACGCTTACGCGAGACAGGTTTCACCGCTAAGTGCACTCGTTGCATAAAGGTGACTGGCGGGTGTCTGTCTCTCTCACTTTAGTTGAATCGGTTTCAATGAGGAGGGTTCTTTTAGAAGATCAAAAAGCAATCACTACACCACGTTGTGGTTTTGCGTAGGTAAGAACGGTTCTTGCAAACCCGTAGCAGCCACGTAAAACTTGCAACAACAACAAAGTAGAGGACGTCTAACTTGTTTTTGCAGGGTATGTTGGTGATGTGATATGGTCAAGACATGATGTGATATAAGTTGTTGTATGAGATGATCATGTTTTGTAAGTTATCAGGCAACCGGCAGGAGCCTTATGGTTGTCTCTTTATTGTATGCAATGCCAACGCTATGTAATTGCTTTTCTTTACCGCTATGAGTTAGCAGTAGTAGTAGTAGCAATAGCCGGTGAGACGACCACGACGCTGCGATGGAGATCAAGGTGTCACGACGCTACGATGGAGATCATGGTGTCACGACGCTACGATGGAGATCATGACGGTGCTTGGCTGATGGAGATCGAAAGCACAAGACGATGATGGCCATATCATGTCACATATATTGAATTGCATGTGATGTTAATCCTTTTATGCATCTTATTTTGCTTAGGACGACGGTAGCATTATAAGATGATCCCTTCACTAAATTTCAAGATAACTGTTCTCAAAGCACCACGTGATGATCGGGTGTGATGGATTCTTTCGTTCGCATACAACAGGTGTAAGCCAGTTTTACACACGCAGAATACTTGGGTTAAACTTGACGAGCCTAGCATATACAGATATGGCCTCGGAACACAAGAGACCGAAAGGTCGAACATGAGTCATATAGTAGATATGATCAACATGAAAGATGTTCACCATTGATAACTAATCCACCTCACGTGATGATCGGACGTGGCTTAGTTGATGTGGATCATGTTACACTTAGACAACTTGAGGGATGTTAATCTAAGTGGGAGTTCTTAAATAATTTGATTAATTGAACTTCAATTATCATGAACATAGTCTAAATAATCTTTGCAATTGTATGTTGTAGATCAATGGCCCGCGCTGTAGTTCCACTGAATTTTAATGCGTTCCTAGAGAAAGCTAAGTTGAAAGATGATGGAAGCAATTATACGGACTGGGTCCGTAATCTGAGGATCATCCTCATTGCTGCACAGAAGGCTTATGTCCTTGATGCACCGCTAGGTGTCGCGCCCCCTCCCTCGTCTGTCGACGTTATAAACGCCTGGCAGACACGTGTTGATGACTACTCGATAGTTCAGTGTGCCATGCTTTACGGCTTAGAACCGGGGCTCCAAAGACGTTTTGAGCATCACGGAGCATATGAGATGTTCCAAGAGCTGAAACTTGTATTTCAAGCTCATGCCCGGGTCAAGAGATATGATGTCTCCGACAAGTTCTTTAGCTGTAAGATGGAGGAGAATAGTTCTGTCAGTGAGCATATACTCAAGATGTCTGGGTTACATAACCGCTTGACTCAGTTGGGAGTTAATCTTCCAGATGATTCGGTTATTGACAGAATTCTCCAATCACTGCCACCAAGCTATAAGGGCTTTGTGATGAACTATAATATGCAAGGAATGGAAAAGTCTATTTCCGAGCTCTTCGCTATGCTCAAAGCTGCGGAGGTAGAAGTCAAGAAGGAGCATCAAGTGTTGATGGTAAAGAAGAGCACTAGTTTCAAGAAGGGCAAGGGAAAGAAGGGGAACTTCAAGAAGAACGGCAAATCAGTTGCTGCTCCCACAAAGAAACCCAAGTCTGGACCCAAACCCGAGACTGAGTGTTTCTACTGCAAGGGGACTGGTCACTGGAAGCGGAACTGCCCCAAGTATTTGGCAGATAAGAAGGCTGGCAACGTCAACAAAGGTATATTTGATATACATGTTATTGATGTGTACCTTACCAATGCTCGTAGTAGCACCTGGGTATTTGATACTGGTTCGGTTGCTCATATTTGTAACTCGAAACAGGAGCTACGGAATAAACGAAGATTGGCTAAGGACGAGGTGACAATGCGCGTCGGGAACGGTTCAAGAGTTGAAGTTATCGCCGTCGGCACGCTACCTCTACATCTACCCTCGGGATTAGTGATGAACCTAAATAATTGTTATTTGGTGCCTGCGTTGAGCATGAACATTATATCTGGATCTTGTTTATTGCGAGACGGTTATTCATTTAAATCAGAGAATAAAGGTTGTTCTATTTTGATGAATAATATCTTTTATGGTCATGCACCGCTTGTGAATGGTTTATTCTTGTTGAATCTCGATCGTGGTGATACACACATCCATAATATTGATGCCAAAAGACGCAAAATTGATAATGATAGTACCACATATTTGTGGCACTGCCGCTTAGGTCATATTGGTGTAAAACGCATGAAGAAACTCCATGCAGATGGACTTTTGGAATCACTTGATTATGAATTATTTGAGACGTGCGAACCATGCCTCATAGGCAAGATGACTAAGACTCTGTTCTCCGGAACAATGGAGCGAGCAACAGACTTGTTGGAAATAATACATACCAATGTATGTGGTCCGATGAGTGTTGAGGCGCGCGGTGGATATCGTTATGTTCTCACGTTCACAGATAATTTGAGTAGATATGGCTATGTCTACTTGATGAAGCATAAATCTGAAACATTTGAAAAGTTTAAAGAATTTCAGAGTGAAGTAGAGAACCATCGTAACAAGAAAATAAAGTTCTTACGATCTGATCGTGGAGGAGAATATTTGAGTTACGAGTTTGGCAACCACTTAAAACAATGTGGAATTGTTTCACAGCTCACGCCACCTGGAACACCACAGCGTAATGGTGTGTCCGAACGTCGTAATCGTACTCTATTAGATATGGTGCGTTCTATGATGTCTCTTACCGATTTGCCACTATCATTTTGGGGTTATGCATTAGAGACAGCTGCATTCACTTTAAACAGGGCACCGTCTAAATCCGTTGAGACGACACCGTATGAACTGTGGTTTGGTAAGAAACCTAAGCTGTCGTTTTTGAAAGTTTGGGGATGCGATACTTATGTCAAAAGGCTTCAGTCAGATAAGCTCGAACCCAAAGCGGATAAGTGCGTCTTCATAGGATACCCAAAGGAGACCGTTGGGTACACCTTCTACCACAGATCCGAAGGCAAAGTATTCGTTGCTAAGAATGGATCCTTTCTAGAGAAGGAGTTTCTCTCGAAAGAAGTGAGTGGGAGGAAAGTAGAACTTGATGAGGTAATTGTACCTCCTCTGGATAGTAGTACGCCACAGAAAGAAATTTCTATGACACCAACACAGACCAGAGAAGAAGTTGATGATGATGATCATGAGGCTTCGGATCAAGTTGCTACAGAACTTCGAAGGTTAACTAGGACACGTTCCGCACCAGAGTGGTACGGAAATCAAGTCTTGGAGGTTATGTTGTTAGACAACGGTGAACCTTCGAACTATGAAGAAGCGATGGCAGGCCCGGATTCCGACAAATGGCTTGAGGCCATGAAATCCGAGATTGGATCCATGTATGAGAACAAAGTGTGCACTTTGGTAGACTTGCCCGATGAACGGCGAGCTATTGAAAATAAATGGATCTTTAAGAAGAAGACGGACGCTGATGGTAATGTCATCGTCTATAAAGCACGACTTGTTGCTAAAGGTTATCGACAAGTTCAAGGAGTTGACTACGATGAGACTTTCTCACCCGTTGCGATGCTAAAGTCTGTCATAATTATGTTAGCAATTGCCGCGTTTTATAATTATGAAATCTGGCAAATGGACGTGAAAACGGCATTCCTTAATGGATTCCTTAAGGAAGAATTGTATATGATACAACCGGAAGGTTTTGTCAATCCTAAAGGGGCTAACAAAGTATGCAAGCTCCAGCGATCCATCTATGGACTGGTGCAAGCATCTCGGAGCTGGAATACTCGCTTTGATGAAGTGATCAAAGCGTTTGGGTTTATACAAACTTATGGAGAAGCTTGTATTTACAAGAAAGTGAGTGGGAGCTCTGTGGCATTTCTCATATTATATGTGGATGACATATTATTGATGGGAAATGACATAGAATTTCTGGAAAGCATAAAGGGTTATTTGAACAAAAGTTTTTCAATGAAGGATCTCGGAGAAGCTGCTTACATATTAGGCATCAAGATCTATAGAGATAGATCAAGACGCCTCATTGGACTTTCACAAAGCACATACCTTGACAATATTTTGAAGAAGTTCAAAATGGATCAGTCAAAGAAAGGGTTCTTGCCTGTATTGCAAGGTGTGAGATTGAGTAAGACTCAAAGCCCGACCACGACAGAAGACAAAGAGAAGATGAGTGTCATCCCCTATGCCTCAGCCATAGGCTCTATTATGTATGCCATGCTGTGTACCAGACCTGATGTATGCCTCGCTATTAGCTTGGTGGGAAGGTACCAAAGTGATCCAGGAGTAGATCACTGGACAGCGGTCAAGAATATCCTGAAGTACCTGAAAAGGACCAAGGACATGTTTCTCGTTTATGGAGGTGACAAAGAGCTCGTCGTAAAAGGTTACGTCGATGCTAGCTTTGACACAGATCCAGATGACTCTAAGTCACAATCTGGATACGTATTTATTCTTAATGGTGGAGCGGTCAGTTGGTGCAGTTCCAAGCAGAGCGTCGTGGCGGGATCTACATGTGAGGCGGAATACATAGCTGCTTCCGAAGCAGCACATGAAGGAGTCTGGATGAAGGAGTTCATATCCGATCTAGGTGTCATACCTAGTGCATCGGGTCCAATGACTATATTATGTGACAACACTGGAGCAATTGCTATAGCAAAGGAGCCCAGGTTTCACAAGAGAACCAAGCATATAAAGCGTCACTTCAACTCCATTCGGAATTTGATTAAGGATGGAGACATAGAGATTTGCAAAGTACAAACAGATCTGAATGTGGCAGACCCGTTGACTAAACCTCTTCCACGAGCAAAACATGATCAGCACCAGAATGCGATGGGTGTTAGATTCATTACAATGTAATTGACTCTAGTGCAAGTGGGAGACTGTTGGAAATATGCCCTAGAGGCAATTAATAAAGTGTTTATTATTATCATATTTCTCCGTTCATGATAATGGTTTATTATTCATGCTAGAATTGTATAGACCGGAAACTAAATACATGTGTGGATAATAGACAAATACTATGTCCCTAGTATGCCTCTACTAGACTAGCTCGTTGATCAAAAGATGGTCAAGGTTTCCTGACCATGGACATGAGTTGTCATTTGATAATGGGATCACATCATTAGGAGAATGATGTGATGGACATGACCCAACCGTTAGCATAGCAAATGATCGTTCAGTTTATTGCTATTGCTTTCACTATGTCAAATGCACGTTCCTCTGCCCATGAGATCATGCAACTCCCGGATACCGTAGGAATACTTTGGGTGTATCAAACGTCACAACGTTACTGGGTGATTATAAGGTGCACTACAGGTATCTCCGAAAGTGTTTGTTGAGTTGGCATGGATCGAGATTGGGATTTGTCACTCCGACTATCGGAGAGGTATCTCTGGGCCCTCTCGGTAATACAGCATCACAGAAGCCTTGCAAGCACCGTGACTAAAGAGTTAGTTGCAAGATGATGTATTACGGAACGAGTAAAGAGACTTGCCGGTAACGAGATTGAACTAGGTATTGGATACCGACGATCGAATCTCGGGCAAGTAACATACCGCCGGACAAAGGGAACAACGTATGTTGTCATATGAGGTTCGACCGATAAAGATCTTCGTGGAATATGTAGGAACCAACATGAGCATCTAGGTTCCGCTGTTGGTTATTGACCGGAGAGCCGTCTCGGTCATGCCTACATCATTCCCGAACCCGTAGGGTCCGCACGCTTAAGGTTCGATGACGATTTAGTATTATATGAGTTATGTGATTGGTGACCGAAGTTTGTTTCGAGTCCCGGATGAGATCACGGACATGACGAGGAGTCTCGAAATGGTCGAGAGGTAAAGATTCATATATTGGAAGGCTATATTCGGACGTCGGAAAGGTTCCGAGTGATTCGGATATTTTTCGGAGTATCGGGGAGTTACGGGAATTCACCGGGAGAAGTAATGGGCCTTATTGGGCCATACGGGAAAAGGAGAGGCAGGCCACGTGAGGAGGCGCGCGCCCCCCCTTGCCCAAACCGAATTGGACAAGGGGAGGGGGCGCAGCCCCCTTTTTCCTTTCCCTCTCCCTTCCCCCTTTCCTACTCCGTATGGGAGGTGGAATCCTACTAGGACTAAGGAGTCCTAGTAGGACTCCCCACACTTGGCGCACCCCTAGGGGGCCAGCCTCCTCCCTCTCATCCTTTATATACGGGGGCAAGGGGGCACCCCAAAGTACACAATTGTTCCAAAGCCGTGTGCGGTGCCCCGACCTCCGTTTTCCACCTCGGTCATATTTTCGGAGAGCTTAGGCAAAGCCCTGCCGGAATCACTTCACCGTATGGGAGGTGGAAAACGGAGATCGGGGCACCGCACACGGCTATGGGACAATTGTGTGTCTTTGGGGTGCCCCTTTCCCCCCGTATATAAAGGATGAGAGGGAGGAGGCCGGCCCCCTAGGGGTGCGCCAAGTGTGGGGAGTCCTACTAGGACTCCTTAGTCCTAGTAGGATTCCACCTCCCATACGGAGTAGGAAAGGGGGAAGGGAGAGGGAAAGGAAAGAGGGGGCTGCGCCCCCTCCCCTAGTCCAATTTGGTTTGGGCAAGGGGGGGCGCGGGCCTCCTCACGTGGCCTGCCTCTCCTTTTCCCGTATGGCCCAATAAGGCCCATTACTTCTCCCGGTGAATTCCCGTAACTCCCCGGTACTCCGAAAAATACCCGAATCACTCGGAACCTTTCCGACGTCCGAATATAGCCTTCCAATATATGAATCTTTACCTCTCGACCATTTAGAGACTACTCGTCATGTCCATGATCTCATACGGGACTCCGAACAAACTTCGGCCACAAATCACATAACTCATATAATACTAAATCGTCATCGAACCTTAAGTGTGCGGACCCTACGGGTTCGGAAATGATGTAGACATGACCGAGACGACTCTCCGGTCAATAACCAACAGCGGGACCTGGATGCTCATATTGGTTCCTACACATTCCACGAAGATCTTTATCGGTGAACCTCATATGTCAACATACGTTGTTCCCTTTGTCCGGCGGTATGTTACTTGCCCGAGATTCGATCGTCGGTATCCAATACCTAGTTCAATCTCATTACCGGCAAGTCTCTTTACTCGTTCCGTAATACATCATCTTGTAACTAACTCTTTAGTCACGGTGCTTGCAAGGCTTCTGTGATGCTGTATTACCGAGATGGCCCAGAGATACCTCTCCGATAGTCGGAGTGACAAATCCCAATCTTGATCCATGCCAACTCAACAAACACTTTCGGAGATACCTGTAGTGCACCTTTATAATCACCCAGTAACGTTGTGACGTTTGATACACCCAAAGTATTCCTACGGTATCCGGGAGTTGCATGATCTGATGGTCAGAGGAACGTGTATTTGACATAGTGAAAGCAATAGCAATAAACTAAACGATCATTTGCTATGCTAACGGTTGGGTCATGTCCATCACATCATTCTCCTAATGATGTGATCCCGTTATCAAATGACAACTCATGTCCATGGTCAGGAAACCTTGACCATCTTTTGATCAACGAGCTAGTCTAGTAGAGGCTTACTAGGGACTGAGTATTTGTCTATTATCCACACACATGTATTAAGTTTCCGGTCAATACAATTCTAGCATCAATAATAAACCATTATCATGAACGGAGAAATATGATAATAAACACTTTATTAAATGCCTCTAGGGCATATTTCCAACAGTCTCCCACTTGCACTAGAGTCAATAATCTAGTTTACATCTCCATGTAATTAACATCCAATCAGTTCTAGGGCTGATCATGTTTTGCTTGTGAGAGAGGTTTTAGTCAATGGGTCTGCAATATTCAGATCCGTGTGTTCTTGGCAAATCTCTATGTCATATGTAGATGCTGCTACCACACTCTGCTTGGAGCTACTCCAAAAACGACTGTCCCACTTTACGTATCCGGTCTGAGACTCATAGTCTTCCGGATCGGTGTTTAAAGCTTGCATCGACGTAACCCTTTACGACAAACTCTTTATCACCACTATTCCCGAGAAATTCTTCCTTAGTCCTTTTCAGGTACTTCAGGATATTCTTGACCGCTGTCCCGTGATGTACTCCTGGATCACTTTGGTACCTTCCCACCAAGCTAATAGCGAGGCATACATCAGGTCTAGTACACAGCATGGCATACAAAATAGAGCCTATGGCTGAGGCATGGGGGATGACACTCATCTTCTCTTTGTCTTCTGCCGTGGTCGGGCTTTGAGTCTTACTCAATCTCACACCTTGCAATACAGGCAAGAACCCTTTCTTTGACTGATCCATTTTGAACTTCTTCAAAATCTTGTCAAGGTATGTGCTTCGTGAAAGTCCTATGAGGCATCTCAATCTATCTCTATAGATTTTGATGCCTAACATGTAAACAACCTTTACCTAGATCTTCAAGTCTTACTCCACTTCACACCAGCCAAGAACTTATTTCTTTTGACTTGATCCATTTTGAACTTCTTCAAAATCTCATCAAGGTGTGTGAAAATCTTTTATCAGGTGTCTAGATCTATCTCTATAGATCTCGATGCCCAAACCGTGGATAACTCAAAAACAGGTTTTTATTGAAAAACTCCTTTCAATTAATTCTTTATGCTTTCCAGAAATTCTACATCATTTCCAATCAACAATATGTCATCCACATATACTTATTAGAAATGTTATAGAGCTCCCACTCACTTTGTTGTAAATACAAGTTTCTCCATAAACTTGTATAAACCCAAACGCTTTGATCACTTCATCAAAGCGAGTATTCCAGCTCCGAGATGCTTGCACCAGTCCATAGATGGATCGCTGGAGCTTGCATATTTTGTTAGCGCCTTTAGGATCGACAAAACCTTCCGGCTGTATCATATACAATTCTTCCTTAAGGAATCCGTAAAGGAATGCCGTTTTGACGTCCATTTGCCAGATTTCATAATCATAAAACGCGGCAATTGCTAACATAATTCTGACAGACTTTAGCATCGCTACGGGTGAGAAAGTCTCATCGTAGTCAACTCCTTGAACTTGGTGATAACCTTTAGCAACAAGTCAAGCTTTATAGACGGTGATATTACCATCAGCATCCGTCTTCTTCTTAAAGATCCATTTATTTTCAATAGCTCGCCATTCATCGGGCAAGTCTACCAAAGTCCACACTTTGTTCTCATACATGGATCCAATCTCGGATTTCATGGCCTCAAGCCATTTGTCGGAATCCGGGCTTGCCATCGCTTCTTCATAGTTCGAAGGTTCATCGTTGTCTAGCAACATGTCCTCCAAGACTGGATTTCCGTACCACTCTGGTGCGGAACGTGTCCTGGTTGACCTTCGAAGTTCACTAACAACTTGATCCGAAGTTTCAAGATCATCATCATTAACTTCTTCTCTGGTTTGTGTCGATGTCACAGAAATTTCTTTCTGTGGCGTACTACTATCCAGAGGAGGTACAATTACCTCATCAAGTTCTACTTTCCTCCCACTCACTTCTTTCGAGAGAAACTCCTTCTTTAGAAAGGATCCATTCTTTAGCAACGGAAACTTTGCCTCTGGATCTGTGGTAGAAGGTGTACCCAACGGTCTCTTTTGGGTATCCTATGAAGACACACTTATCCGCTTTGGGTTCGAGCTTATCTAGCTGAAGCCTTTTGACATAAGCATCGCATCCCCAAACTTTCAGAAACAACATCTTAGGTTTCTTGCAAACCACAGTGCATACGGTGTCATCTCAACGGATTTAGACAGTGCCCTTGTTTAAAGTGAATGCAACTGTCTCTAATGCATAACCCCAAAATGATAGTGGCAAATCGGTAAGAGACATCATAGAACGCACCATATCCAATAGAGTACGATTACGACGTTCGGACACACCATTACGCTTTGGTGTTCCATGTGGCGTGAGCTGTGAAACAATTCCACATTGTCTTAAGTGATTGCCAAACTCGTAACTCAAATATTCTCCTTCACGATCAGATCGTAAGAACTTTATTTTCTTGTTACGATGGTTCTCTACTTCACTCTGAAATTCTTTGAACTTTTCAAATGTTTCATATTTATGCTTCATCAAGTAGACATAACCATATCTACTCAAATCATCAGTGAACGTGAGAACATAACGATATCCACCGCGCGCCTCAACACTCATCGGACCGCATACATCGGTATGTATTATTTCCAATAAGTTGGTTGCTCGCTCCATTGTTCCGGAGAACGGAGTTTTAGTCATCTTGCCAATAAGGCACGGTTCACATGTCTCAAATGATTCATAATCAAGAGATTCCAAAAACCCATCTGCATGGAGTTTCTTCATGTGTTTAACACTGATATGACCTAAGCGGCAGTGCCACAAATATGTGGTACTATCATTATCTTTTGGCATTCGTGTTATGAACATATGTATTACTACGATCAAGATTCAATAAACCTTTCATCTTAAGTGCATGATCATCAGTGATATTATCCAAATAAATAGAATAACAATTATTCTCTGAAATTGAATAACCGTCTTGCAATAAACACTATCATATATAATGTTCATGCTTAACGCAAGCACCAAATAACAATTATTTAGGTTCATCACTAATCCTGAAGGTAGAGAGAGCGTGGCGATGGTGATCACATCAACCTTGGAGACACTTCCAATGCACATCGTCACCTCGTTCTTAGCTAGTCCTCGTTTATTGCGAAGCTCCATGTTTCAAGTTGTAAGCAACTGAACAAGTATCAAATACCCAGGTGCTCCTACGAGTACTAGTAAGGTACATATCAATAACATGTATATCAAATATCTTTGTTGACATTGCCAGTCTTATTATCTGCCAGTTACTTTGGGGAAGTTCTGCTCCCTGTGACATTTCCCTTTGCAATGGGAGCAATAAGTCTCGGGTTTGGTTCAGCCTTGGGTTTCTTCGCGTGAGCGGCAACTGTTTTACCGTTCTTCTTGAAGTTCCCTTTTCTTTCCCTTGCCCTTCTTGAAACTAGTGGTCTTATTAACCAACTACACTTGATGCTCCCTTTTTTTTTTGATTTCTACATCCGCAGATTGTAGCATCGCGAATAGCTTAAGGATCTTCTATCAGTTGCATGTTTATAGTTCATCACGAAGATCCAGTAGCTTAGTGATAGTGACTAGAGAACTCTATCAATCACCACTTTATTCGGAAGTCTAACTCCCACTTGATTCAAGTGTTTGAAGTACTCAGACATTCTGAGTACATGCTCACTAACGGAGCTGTTCTCCTCCATCTTGTAGCTATAGAACTTGTCGAAGGTGTCATACCTCTCGACCCGGGTGTGAGCTTGAAAAACAAATTTTCAGCTCTTGGAACATCTCATATGCTCCGTGTTGCTCAAAACATATTTGGAGCTCCGGTTCTAAGCCGTAAAGTATGGCACACTGAACTAACGAGTAGTCATCTTTTCTTGTCTGCCAGACGTTAATAACGTCCTCAGACGAAGCCGTAGGGGTATTTCACTGAGCGGTGCATTAAGGACATAAGCCTTCTGTGCAGCAGTGAGGACAATCCTCAGATCACGGACCTAGTCCGCATAGTTGCTTCCATCAACCTTCAACTTCGTTTTCTCAAGGAACATAATAAAAACAGGGGAACTACAGCGCGGTCTATTGATCGACAACATAAATTTGCTAAGACAAGTAAGACTATGTTCATGACAATTGAAGTTCAATTAATCAAATTACTTAAGAACTCCCACTTAGATTAACATCCCTCAAGTTGTCTAAGTGTAACATGATCCACATCAACTAAACCACGTCCGATCATCACGTGAGGTGGATTAGTTATCAATGGTGAAGATCTTTCATGTTGATCATATCTACTATATGACTCATGTTCGACCTTTCGGTCTCTTGTGTTCCGAGGCCATGTCTGTACATGCTAGGCTCATCAAGTTTAACCCTAGTATTCTGCGTGTGCAAAACTGGCTTACACCCGTTGTATGCGAACGAAAGAATCCATCACACCCGATCATCACGTGGTGCTTAGAAGCGTCGAACCTTCGCAACGGTGCATACTAGGGGAGAACACTTATCTTGAAATTTAGTGAAGGGATCATCTTATAATGCTACCGTCGTCCTAAGCAAAATAAGATGCATAAAAGGATTAACATCACATGCAATTCAATATATGTGACATGATATGGCCATCATCGTCTTGTGCTTTTGATCTCCATCAGCCAACCACTGTCATGATCTCCATCGTAGCGTCGTGACACCATGATCTCCATCGTAGCGTCGTGACACCTTGATCTCCATCGCAGCGTCGTGGTCGTCTCGCCGGCTATTGCTACCACTACTACTGCTAACTCATAGCGGTAAAGAAAAGCAATTACATAGCGTTGGCATTGCATACAATAAAGAGACAACCATAAGGCTCCTACCGGTTGCCTGATAACTTACAAAACATGATCATATCATACAACAACTTATATCACATCATGTCTTGACCATATCACATCACCAGCATACCCTGCAAAAACAAGTTAGACGTCCTCTACTTTGTTGTTGCAAGTTTTACGTGGCTGCTACGGGTTTGCAAGAACCGTTCTTACCTACGCAAAACCACAACGTGGTGTAGTGATTGCTTTTTGATCTTCTAAAAGAACCCTCTTCATTGAAACCGATTCAACTAAAGAGAGAGAGACAGACACCCGCCAGTCACCTTTATGCAACGAGTGCACGTAGCGGTGAAACCTGTCTCGCGTAAGCGTACGCGTAATGTCGGTCCGGGCCGCTTCATCTCACAATACCGCCGAATCAAATAACAACTAGTAACGGCAAGCAATATGTATACACCCACGCCCACAACTCACTTGTGTTCTACTCGTGCAAATCACATCTACGCATAGACCTGGCTCGGATGCCACTGTTGGGGAACGGAGCATGAATTTCAAAAAAATTCCAACGCTCACGCAAGATCTATCCATGGAGATGCATCGCTACGAGAGGGGAGAGTGTGTCTACGTACCCTCATAGACCGTTAGTGGAAGCGTCTCACAACGCGGTTGATGTAGTCGAACAATCCTTCGAGCTCCACCGATCGAGTACCGAACGTACGGCACCTCCGAGTTCTACACACGTGCAGCTCAGTGACGATCCTCGCCTTCTTGATCCAGGAAGACGTCGAGGAAGTAGATGAGTTCCGTCAGCACGACGGCGTGGCGACGGTGACGGTGAAGTGATTCCGGCAGGGCTTCGCCTAAGCTCTCCGAAAATATGACCGAGGTGGAAAACGGAGATCGGGGCAACGCACACGGCTATGGGACAATTGTGTACTTTGGGGTGCCCCCTTGCCCTTGTATATAAAGGATGAGAGGGAGGAGGCCGGCCTGCTAGGGGTGCGCCAAGTGTGGGGAGTCCTACTAGGACTCCTTAGTCCTAGTAGGATTCCACCTCCCATACGGAGTAGGAAAGGGGGAAGGGAGAGGGAAAGGAAAGAGGGGGCTGCGCCCCCTCCCCTAGTCCAATTCGGTTTGGGCAAGGGGGGGGCGCGTGCCTCCTCACGTGGCCTGCCTCTCCTTTTCCCGTATGGCCCAATAAGGCCCATTACTTCTCCCGGTGAATTCTCGTAACTCCCCGGTACTCCGAAAAATACTCGAATCACTCGGAACCTTTCCGACGTCCGAATATAGCCTTCCAATATATGAATATTTACCTATCGGACATTCCGAGACTCCTCCTCATGTCTGTGATCTCATCCGGGACTCCGAACAACATTCGGTCACCAATCACATAACTCATATAATACTATTTCGTCATTGAACCTTAAGTGTTCGTACCCTACGGGTTCGGGAATGATGTAGACATGACCGAGACAACTCTCTGGTCAATAACCAACAGCGGGACCTGGATGCTCATATTGGTTCCTACATATTCCACGAAGATCTTTATCGGTGAACCTCATATGACAACATACGTTGTTCCCTTTGTCCGGCGGTATGTTACTTGCCCGAGATTCGATCGTCGGTATCCAATACCTAGTTCTATCTCGTTACCGGCAAGTCTCTTTACTCCTTCCGTAATACATCATCTTGCAACTAACTCTTTAGTCACGGTGCTTGCAAGGCTTCTGTGATGCTGTATTACCGAGAGGGCCCAGAGATACCTCTCCGATAGTCGGAGTGACAAATCCCAATCTTGATCCATGCCAACTCAACAAACACTTTTGGAGATACCTGTAGTGCACCTTTATAATCACCCAGTTACGTTGTGACGTTTGATACACCCAAAGTATTCCTACGGTATCCGGGAGTTGCATGATCTCATGGTCAGAGGAACGTGTATTTGACATAGTGAAAGCAATAGCAATAAACTGAACGATCATTTGCTATGCTAACGGTTGGGTCAAGTCCATCACATCATTCTCCTAATGATGTGATCCCGTTATCAAATGACAACTCATGTCCATGGTTAGGAAATCTTGTTCATCTTTTGATCAACGAGCTAGTCTAGTAGAGGCTTACTAGGGACTCAGTATTTGTCTATTATCCACACATGTATTAAGTTTCCGGTCAATACAATTCTAGCATGAATAATAAACCATTATCATGAACAGAGAAATATGATAATAAACACTTTATTAATTGCCTCTAGGGCCTATTTCCAATAGTCTCCCACTTGCACTAGAGTCAATAATCTAGTTTACATCTCCATGTAATTAACATCCAATCAGTTCTAGGGCTGATCATGTTTTGCTTGTGAGAGAGGTTTTAGTCAACGAGTCTGCAACATTCAGATCCGTGTGTACTTTGCAAAACTCTATGTCTTATGTAGATGCGGTCACCATACTCTGCTTTGGAGCTACTCCAAAATAACTACCCCACTTTATGTATCCATTCAGAGACTCATAGTCTTCCGGATCAGTGTTTAAAGCTTGCATCGACGTAACCCCTTACGACGAACTCTTTATTACCTATATTTCCCGAGAAATTCTTCCTTAATCATCTTAAGGATATACTTTGACCGCTGTCCAGTGATCTACTCCTGGATCACTTTCGTACCTCTTTGCCAGACACATGGCAAGGCACACAGGATGGCATACTTTATAGAACCTATGGCCGAGGCATAGGGGATAACCTTCATTCTTTCTATTTCTTCTGCCGTGGTCGAGATTTGAGTCTTACTCAATTTCACACCTTGCACCACAATCAAGAACTCCTTCTTTGACTGATCCATTTTGAACTTTCTTCAAACTTGTCAAGGTATGTGCTTCGTGAAAGTCCTATGAGGCGTCACAATCTATCTCTATAGATTTTGATGCCTAACATGTAAAACAACCTTTACCTAGATTTTCAAGTCTAAATCTACTTCACACCAGGCAAGAACTCATTTCTTTGACTTGATCCATTTTGAACTTCTTCAAAAAAACTCATCAAGATGTGTGAACTTTTATCAGGCGTTTTGATCTATCTCCATAGATCTCGATGCCCAATCTGTGGATAACTCAAAAACAGGTTTTTATTGAAAAACTCCTTTCAATTCTTTATGCTTTCCAGAAATTCTACATCATTTCCAATCAACAATATGTCATCCACATATACTATTAGAAATGCTATAGAGCTCCCACTCACTTTCTTGTAAATACAAGTTTCTCCATAAACTTGTATAAACCCAAACGCTTTGATCACTTCATCAAAGCGAGTATTCCAGCTCCGAGATGCTTGCACCAGTCCATAGATAGATCGCTGGAGCTTGCATATTTTGTTAGCGCCTTTAGGATCGACAAAACCTTCCGGCTGTATCATATACAATTCTTCCTTAAGGAATCCGTAAAGGAATGCCGTTTTGACGTCCATTTGCCAGATTTCATAATCATAAAACGCGGCAATTGCTAACATAATTCTGATAGACTTTAGCATCGCTACGGGTGAGAAAGTCTCATCGTAGTCAACTCCTTGAACTTGTCGATAACCTTTAGCAACAAGTCGTGCTTTATAGACGGTGACATTACCATCAGCGTCCGTCTTCTTCTTAAAGATCCATTTATTTTTAATAGCTCGCCGTTTATCGGGCAAGTCTACCAAAGTCCACACTTTGTTCTCATACATGGATCCAATCTCGGATTTCATGGCCTCAATCCATTTGTTGGTATCCGGGCTCGCCATCGCTTCTTCATAGTTCGTAGGTTCACCGTTGTCTAACAACATGACCTCCAAGACAGGATTGCCGTACCAATCTGGTGCGGAGCGTGTCCTGGTTAACCTACGAGGTTTTGTAGCAACTTGATCCGAAGCTTCATGATCATCATCATCATCTACTTCCTCTCTGGTCTGTGTCGGTGTCACAGAAATTTCTTCCTGTGACGTACTACTATCCAGAGGAGGTACAATTACCTCATCAAGTTCTACTTTCCTCCCACTCACTTCTTTCAAGAGAAACTCCTTCTCTAGAAAGGATCCATTCTTAGCAACGAATACTTTGCCTTCGGATCTGTGGTAGAAGGTGTACCCAACGGTCTCCTTTGGGTATCCTATGAAGACGCACTTATCCGCTTTGGGCTCGAGCTTATCTGGTTGAAGCCTTTTTGACATAAGCATCGCATCCCCAAACTTTCAGAAATGACAACTTAGGTTTCTTGCCAAACCACAGTTCATACGGTGTCGTCTCAGCGGATTTAGACGGTGCCCTATTTAAAGTGAATGCAGCTGTCTCTAATGCATAACCCCAAAATGATAGTGGCAAATCGGTAAGAGACATCATAGAACGTACCATATCTAATAGAGTACGATTACGACGTTCGGACACACCATTACATTGTGGTGTTCCAGGTGGCGTGAGCTGTGAAACAATTCCACATTGTCTTAAGTGATTGCCAAACTCGTAACTCAAATATTCTCTTCTTCGATCAAATCGTAAGAACTTTATTTTCTTGTTACAATGATTCTCTACTTCACTCTGAAATTCTTTGAACTTTTCAAATGTTTCAGACTTACGCTTCATCAAGTGGACATAGCCATATCTACTCAAATCATTTGTGAACGTGAGAACATAACGATATCCACCGCGCGCCTCAACACTCATCGGACCGCATACATCGGTATGTATTATTTCCAATAAGTCTGTTGCTCGCTCCATTGTTCTGGAGAACGGAGTCTTAGTCATCTTGCCCATGAGGCATGGTTCGCATGTCTCAAATGATTCATAATCAACTGATTCCAAAAGTCCATCTGCATGGAGTTTCTTCATGCGTTTAACACTGATATGACCTAAGCGGCTGTGCCACAAATATGTGGTACTATCATTATCTTTTGGCATTCGTGTTATGAACATATGTATTACTACGATCAAGATTCAATAAACCTTTCATTTTAAGTGCATGATCATCAATGATATTATCCAAATAAATAGAATAACAATTATTCTCTAAAATTGAATAATCGTCTTGCAATAAACACTATCAGATATAATGTTCATGCTTAACGCAAGCACCAAATAACAATTATTTAGGTTCATCACTAATCCTGAAGGTAGAAAGAGCGTGGCGATGGTGATCATATCAACCTTGGAGACACTTCCAATGCACATCGTTACCTCGTTCTTAGCTAGCCCTCGTTTATTCCGAAGCTCCATGTTTCAAGTTGTAAGCAACTGAACAAGTATCAAATACCCAGGTGCTCCTACGAGTACTAGTAAGGTACATATCAATAACATGTATATCAAATATCTTTGTTGACATTGCCAGTCTTATTATCTGCCAGTTACTTTGGGGAAGTTCTGCTCCCTGTGACATTTCCCTTTGCAATAGGAGCACTAAGTCTCGGGTTTGGTTCAGCCTTGGGTTTCTTCGCGTGAGCGGCAACTGTTTTACCGTTCTTCTTGAAGTTCCCTTTTCTTTCCCTTGCCCTTCTTGAAACTAGTGGTCTTAATAACCATCAACACTTGATGCTCCCCTTTTTTTTTGATTTCTACATCCGCAGATTGTAGCATCGCGAATAGCTTAAGGATCTTCTATCCCTTGCATGTTTATAGTTCATCACGAAGATCCAGTAGCTTAGTGATAGTGACTAGAGAACTCTATCAATCACCACTTTATTCGGAAGTCTAACTCCCACTTGATTCAAGTGATTGAAGTACTCAGACATTCTGAGTACATGCTCACTAACGGAGCTGTTCTCCTCCATCTTGTAGCTATAGAACTTGTCGAAGGTGTCATACCTCACGACCCGGGTGTGAGCTTGAAAAACATATTTTCAGCACTTGGAACATCTCATATGCTCCGTGTTGCTCAAAACATATTTGGAGCTCCGGTTCTAAGCCGCGAAGTATGGCGCACTGAACTATCGAGTAGTCATCTTTTCTTGTCTGCCAGACGTTCATAACGTCCTCAGACGAAGCCGTAGGGGTATTTCACTGAGCGGTGCATTAAGGACATAAGCCTTCTGTGCAGCAGTGAGGACAATCCTCAGATCACGGACCTAGTCCGCATAGTTGCTTCCATCAACTTTCAACTTCGTTTTCTCTAGGAACATAATAAAAACAGGGGAACTACAGCGCGGTCTATTGATCTACAACATAAATTTGCTAAGACAAGTAAGACTATGTTCATGACAATTGAAGTTCAATTAATCAAATTACTTATGAACTCCCACTTAGATTAACATCCCTCAAGTTGTCTAAGTGTAACATGATCCACATCAACTAAACCACGTCCGATCATCACGTGAGGTGGATTAGTTATCAATGGTGAAGATCTTTCATGTTGATCATATCTACTATATGACTCATGTTCGACCTTTCGGTCTCTTGTGTTCCGAGGCCATGTCTGTACATGCTAGGCTCGTCAAGTTTAACCCAAGTATTCTGCGTGTGTAAAACTGGCTTACACCCGTTGTATGCGAACGAAAGAATCGATCACACCCGATCATCACGTGGTGCTTAGAAGCGTCGAACCTTCGCAACGGTGCATACTAGGGGAGAACACTTATCTTGAAATTTAGTGAAGGGATCATCTTATAATGCTACCATCGTTCTAAGCAAAATAAGATGCATAAAAGGATTAACATCACATGCAATTCAATATATGTGACATGATATGGCCATCATCGTCTTGTGCTTTTGATCTCCATCAGCAAAGCACCATCATGATCTCCATCGTCACCGGGTTGACACCTTGATCTCCATCGTAGCGTCGTGACACCTTGATCTCCATCGTAGCGTCGTGGTCGTCTCGCCGGCTATTGCTACTACTACTACTGCTAACTTATAGCGGAAAAGTAAAGCAATTACATAGCGTTGGCATTGCATACAATAAAGAGACAACCATAAGGCTCCTGCCGGTTGCCTGATAACTTACAAAACATGATCATCTCATACAACAACTTTTATCACATCATGTCTTGACCATATCACATCACCAGCATACCCTGCAAAAACAAGTTAGACGTCCTCTACTTTGTTGTTGCAAGTTTTACGTGGCTGCTACGGGTTTGCAAGAACCGTTCTTACCTACGCAAAACCACAACATGGTGTAGTGATTGCTTTTTGATCTTCTAAAAGAACCCTCTTCATTGAAACTGATTCAACTAAAGTGAGAGAGACAGACACCCGCCAGTCACCTTTATGCAACGAGTGCACGTAGCGGTGAAACCTGTCTCGCGTAAGCGTACGCGTAATGTCGGTCCGGGCCGCTTCATCTCACAATACCGCCGAATCAAGTAACAACTAGTAACGGCAAGAAATATGTATACACCCACGCCCACAACTCACTTGTGTTCTACTCGTGCAAATCACATCTACGCATAAACCTGGCTCGGATACCACTGATGCGGAACGGAGCATGAATTTCAAAAAAATTCCTACGCTCATGCAAGATCTATCCATGGAGATGCATCGCTACAAGAGGGGAGAGTGTGTCTACGTACCCTCGTAGACCGTTAGCGGAAGCGTCTCACAACGCGGTTGATGTAGTCGAACAATCCTTCGAGCTCCACTGATCGAGTACCGAACGTACGGCACCTCCGAGTTCTACACACGTGCAACTCGGTGACGTTCCTCGCCTTCTTGATCCAGCAAGACGTCGAGGAAGTAGATGAGTTCCGTCAGCACGACGGCGTGGCGACGGTAACGGTGAAGTGATTCCGGCAGGGCTTCGCCTAAGCTCTCCGAAAATATGACCGAGGTGGAAAATGGAGATCGGGGCACCGCACATGGGTATGGGACAATTGTGTACTTTGGGGTGCCCCCTTGCCCCCATATATAAAGGATGAGAGGGAGGAGGCCGGCCCCCTAGGGGTGCGCCAAGTGTGGGGAGTCCTACAAGGACTCCTTAGTCCTAGTAGGATTCCACCTCCCATACGGAGTAGGAAAAGGGGAAGGGAGAGGGAAAGGAAAGAAGCCCCCTCTCCTAGTCCAATTCGGTTTGGGCAAGGGGGGGCGCGAGCCTCCTCACGTGGCCTGCCTCTCCTTTTCCCGTATGGCCCAATAAGGCCCATTACTTCTCCCGGTGAATTCCCGTAACTCCTCGGTACTACGAAAAATACCCGAATCACTCGGAACCTTTCCGACGTCCGAATATAGCCTTCCAATATATGAATATTTACCTCTCGACCATTTCGAGACTCCTCATCATGTCTGTGATCTCATCCGGGACTCCGAACAAACTTCGGCCACCAATCACATAACTCATATAATAATAAATCGTCATCGAACTTTAAGTGTGCGGACCCTACGGGTTTGGGAATGATGTAGACATGACCGAGACGACTCTCCGGTCAATAACCAACAGCGAAACCTGGATGCTCATATTGGTTCCTACATATTCCACGAAGAACTTTATCGGTGAACCTCATATGTCAACATACGTTGTTCCCTTTGTCTGGCGGTATGTTACTTGCCCGAGATTCGATCGTCGGTATCCAATACATAGTTCAATATCGTAACCGGCAAGTCTCTTTACTCGTTCCGTAATACGTCATCTTGTAACTAACTCTTAGTCACGGTGCTTGCAAGGCTTCTGTGATGCTGTATTACCGAGAGGGCCCAGAGATACCTCTTCGATAG
The DNA here is from genome assembly GCA_039707655.1 of Elymus sibiricus. Classification (NCBI taxonomy): domain Eukaryota; kingdom Viridiplantae; phylum Streptophyta; class Magnoliopsida; order Poales; family Poaceae; genus Elymus; species Elymus sibiricus. The sequence goes on along the minus strand of CM077668.1, from coordinate 258,170,896 downwards.
TCGGAGTGTCAAATCCCCATCTTGATCCATGCCAACTCAACAAACACTTTCGGAGATACCTGTAGTGCACCTTTATAATTACCCAGTTACGTTGTGACGTTTGATACACCCAAAGTATTCCTACGGTATCCGGGAGTTGCATGATCTCATGGTCAGAGGAACGTGGATTTGACATAGTGAAAGCAATAGCATTAAACTGAACGATCATATGCTATGCTGACGGTTGGGTCAAGTCCATCACAACATTCTCCTAATAATGTGATCCCGTTATCAAATGACAACTCATGTCCATGGTCAGGAAATCTTGACCATCTTTTGATCAACGAGCTAGTCTAGTAGAGGCTTACTAGGGACTCGGTATTTGTTTATCTATTCACACATGTATTAAGTTTCCGGTCAATACAATTCCAGCATGAATAATAAACCATTATCATGAACGGGGAAATATGATAATAATAAACACTTTATTAATTGCCTCTAGGGCATATTTCCAACAGTCTCCCACTTGCACTAGAGTCTATTACATTTTAATGAATCTAACACCCATCGCATTCTGGTGCTGATCATGTTTTGCTCGTGGAATAGGTTTAGTCAACGGGTCTGCCACATTCAGATCCGTGTGTACTTTGCAAATCTCTATGTCTCCATCCTTAATCAAATTCCGAATGGAGTTGAAGCGACGCTTTATATGCTTGGTTCTCTTGTGAAACCTGGGCTCCTTTGCTATAGCAATTGCTCCAGTGTTGTCACATAAGATAGTCATTGGACCCAATGCACTAGGTATGACACCTAGATCGGATATGAACTCCTTCATCCAGACTCCTTCATGTGCTGCTTCGGAAGCAGCTATGTATTCCGCCTCACATGTAGATCCCGCCACGACGCTCTGCTTGGAACTGCACCAACTGACCGCTCCACCATTAAGAATAAATACGTATCCAGATTGTGACTTAGAGTCATCTCGATCTGTGTCAAAACTAGCATCGACGTAACCCTTTACGACGAGCTCTTTGTCACCTCCATAAACAAGAAACATGTCCTTGGTCCTTTTCAGGTACTTCAGGATATTCTTGACCGCTGTCCAGTGATCTACTCCTGGATCACTTTGGTACCTCCCCACCAAGCTTATAGCGAGGCACACATCAGGTCTGGTACACAGCATGGCATACATAATAGAGCCTATGGCTGAAGCATAGGGGATAACACTCATCTTCTCTTTATCTTCTGCCGTGGTCGGGCATTGAGTCTTACTCAATTTCATACAATGCAATACAGGCAAGAACCCTTTCTTTGACTGATCCATTTTGAACTTCTTCAAAATCTTGTCAAGGTATGTGCTTTGTGAAAGTCCAATGAGGCGTCTTGATCTATCCCTATAGATCTTGATGCCTAATATGTAAGCAGCTTCTCCGAGATCCTTCATCGAAAAACTTTTGTTCAAATAACCCTTTATGCTTTCCAGAAATTCTATGTCATTTCCCATCAACAATATGTCATCTACATATAATATGAGAAATGCCACAGAGCTCCCACTCACTTTCTTGTAAATACAAGCTTCTCCATAAGTTTGTATAAACCCAAATGCTTTGATCACTTCATCAAAGCGAGTATTCCAGCTCCGAGATGCTTGCACCAGTCCATAGATGGATCGTTGGAGCTTGCATACTTTGTTAGCGCCTTTACGATCGACAAAACCTTCCGGCTGCATCATATACAATTCTTCCTTAAGGAATCCATTAGGGAATGCCGTTTTGACGTCCATTTGCCAGATTTCATAATCATAAAACGCGGCAATTGCTAACATAATTCTGACAGACTTTAGCATCGCTACGGGTGAGAAAGTCTCATCGTAGTCAACTCCTTGAACTTGTCGATAACCTTTAGCAACAAGTCGAGCTTTATAGACGGTGATATTACCATCAACGTCCGTCTTCTTCGTAAAGATCCATTTATTTTCAATAGCTCGCCGTTCATCGGGCAAGTCTACCAAAGTCCACACTTTGTTCTCATACATGGATCCTATCTCGGATTTCATGGCCTCAAGCCATTTCTCGGAATCCGGGCTCGCCATAGCTTCTTCATAATTCGAAGGTTCACCGTTGTCTAACAACATAACCTCCAACACTGGATTTCCGTACCACTCTGGTGCGGAACGTGTCCTGGTTGACCTTCGAGGTTCAGTAGCAACTTGCTCCGAAGTTTCATGATCATCATCATTATCTTCTTCTCTGGTCTGTGTTGGTGTCACAGAAATTTCTTTCTGTGGCGTACTACTATCCCGAGGAGGTACAATTACCTCATCAAGTTCTACTTTCCTCCCACTCACTTCTTTCGAGAGAAACTCCTTCTCTAGAAAGGATCCATTCTTAGCAACGAAAACTTTGCCTTCGGATCTGTGGTAGAAGGTGTACCCAACAGTTTCTTTTGGGTATCCTATGAAGACGCACTTATCCGCTTTGGGTTCAAGCTTATCAGGCTGAAGCCTTTTGACATAAGCATCGCAGCCCCAAACTTTCAGAAACGACAGCTTAGGTTTCTTTCCAAACCACAGTTCATACGGTGTCGTCTCAACGGATTTAGACGGTGCCCTATTTAAAGTGAATGCAGCTGTCTCTAATGCATAACCCCAAAATGATAGTGGCAAATCGGTAAGAGACATCATAGAACGCACCATATCTAATAGAGTACGATTACGACGTTCGGACACACCATTATGCTGTGGTGTTCCAGGTGGCGTGAGCTGTGAAACAATTCCACATTGTCTTAAGTGATTGCCAAATTCGTAACTCAAATATTCTCCTCCACGATCAGATCGTAAGAACTTTATTTTCTTGTTACGATGGTTCTCTACTTCACTCTGAAATTCTTTGAACTTTTCAAATGTTTCAGATTTATGCTTCATCAAGTAGATATAGCCATATCTACTCAAATCATCTGTGAACGTGAGAACATAACGATATCCACCGCGCGCCTCAACACTCATCGGACCGCATACATCGGTATGTATTATTTCCAACAAGTCTGTTGCTCGCTCCATTGATCCGGAGAACGGAGTCTTAGTCATCTTGCCCATGAGGCATGGTTCGCATGTCTCAAATGATTCATAATCAAGTGATTCCAAAAGTCCATCTGCATGGAGTTTCTTCATGCGTTTTACACCAATATGACCTAAGCGGCAGTGCCACAAATATGTGGTACTATCATTATCAATTTTGTGTCTTTTGGCATCAATATTATGGATGTGTGTATCACCACGATCGAGATTTAACAAGAATAAACCATTCACAAGTGGTGCATGACCATAAAAGATATTATTCATCAAAATAGAACAACCTTTATTCTCTGATTTAAATGAATAACCGTCTCGCAATAAACAAGATCCAGATATAATGTTCATGCTCAACGCAGGCACCAAATAACAATTATTTAGGTTCATCACTAATCCCAAGGGTAGATGTAGAGGTAGCGTGCCGACGGCGATAACTTCAACTCTTGAACCGTTCCCGACGCGCATCGTCACCTCGTCCTTAGCCAATCTTCGTTTATTTCGTAGCTCCTGTTTCGAGTTACAAATATGAGCAACCAAACCAGTATCAAATACCCAGGTGCTACTATGAGCATTGGTAAGGTACACATCAATAACATGTATATCAAATATACCTTTGTTGATGTTGCCAGCCTTCTTATCTGCCAGGTACTTGGGGCAGTTCCGCTTCTAGTGACCAGTCCCCTTGCAGTGGAAACACTCAGTCTCGGGTTTGGGACCAGACTTGGGTTTCTTCCCGGGAGCAGCAACTGATTTGCCGTTCTTCTTGAAGTTCCCCTTCTTTCCCTTGCCCTTCTTGAAACTGGTGCCTTTCTTGACCATCAACACTTGATGCTCTTTCTTGACTTCAACCTCCGCCGCTTTAAGCATAGCGAAAGAGCTCGGAAATCATCTTGTTCATTCCTTGCATATTATAGTTCATCACGAAGCCCTTATAGCTTGGTGGCAGTGATTGGAGAATTCTGTCAATAACCGAATCATCTGGAAGATTAACTCCCAACTGAGTCAAGCGGTTATGCAACCCAGACATTTTGAGTATATGCTCACTGACAGAAATATTCTCCTCCATCTTACAGCTAAAGAACTTATCGGAGACATCATATCTCTCGATCCGGGCATTGGCTTGAAAAACAAGTTTCAGCTCTTGGAACATCTCATATGCTCCGTGGTGCTCAAAACGTCTTTGGAGCCCCGGTTCTAAGCCGTAAAGTATGGCACACTGAACTATCGAGTAGTCATCTTTCCTTGACTGCCAGACGTTCATAACATCTGCTGTCGAGTCTGCAGGGGGCGTGGCACCTAGCGGTGCATCAAGGACATAAGCCTTCTGTGCAGCAATGAGGATGATCCTCAGATTACGGACCCAGTCCGCATAGTTGCTTCCATCATCTTTCAACTTAGCTTTCTCTAGGAACGCATTAAAATTCAGTGGAACTACAGCGCGGGCCAGTGATCTACAACATACAATTTGCAAAGATTATTTAGACTATGTTCATGATAATTGAAGTTCAATTAATCAAATTACTTAAGAACTCCCACTTAGATTAACATCCCTCAAGTTGTCTAAGTGTAACATGATCCACATCAACTAAACCACGTCCGATCATCACGTGAGGTGGATTAGTTATCAATGGTGAACATCTTTCATGTTGATCATATCTACTATATGACTCATGTTCGACCTTTTGGTCTCTTGTGTTCCGAGGCCATGTCTGTACATGCTAGGCTCGTCAAGTTTAACCCAAGTATTCTGCGTGTGTAAAACTGGCTTACACCCGTTGTATGCGAACGAAAGAATCCATCACACCCGATCATCACGTGGTGCTTAGAAGCGTCGAACCTTCGCAACGGTGCATACTTGGGGAGAACACTTATCTTGAAATTTATTGAAGGGATCATCTTATAATGCTACCGTCGTCCTAAGCAAAATAAGATGCATAAAAGGATTAACATCACATGCAATTCAATATATGTGACATGATATGGCCATCATCGTCCTGTGCTTTTGATCTCCATCAGCAAAGCACCGTCATGATCTCCATCGTCCCCGGGTTGACACCTTGATCTCCATCGTAGCGTCGTGACACCTTGATCTCCATCGTAGCGTCGTGCCACCTTGATCTCCATCATAGCGTCGTGGTCGTCTCGCCAATTATTGCTACTACTACTACTACTGCTAACTCATAGCGGTAAAGTAAAGCAATTACATAGCGTTGGCATTACATACAATAAAGAGACAACCATAAGGCTCCTGCCGGTTGCCTGATAACTTTACAAAACATGATCATCTCATACAAAACTTATATCACATCATGTCTTGGCCATATCACATCACCAGCATACCCTGCAAAAACAAGTTAGACGTCCTCTACTTTGTTGTTGCAAGTTTTACATGGCTGCTACGGGTTTGCAAGAACCGTTCTTACCTACGCAAAACCACAACGTGGTGTAGTGATTGCTTTTTGATCTTCTAAAAGAACCCTCTTCATTGAAACCGATTCAACTAAAGTGAGAAAGACAGACACCCGCCAGTCACCTTTATGCAACGAGTGCACGTAGCGGTGAAACCTGTCTCGCGTAAGCGTACGCGTAATGTCGGTCCGGGCCGCTTCATCTCACAATACCGCCGAATCAAGTATCAACTAGTAACGGCAAGCAATATGTATACACCCACGCCCACAACTCGTTTGTGTTCTACTCGTGCAAATCACATCTACGCACAGACCTGGCTCTGATACCACTGTTGGGGAACGGAGCATGAATTTCAAAAAATTTCCTACGCTCACGCAAGATCTATCCATGGAGATGCATCGCTACGAGAGGGGAGAGTGTGTCTACGTACCCTCGTAGACCGTTAGCGGAAGCGTTTCACAACGAGGTTGATGTAGTCGAACAATCCTTCGAGCTCCACCGATCGAGTACCGAACGTACGGCACCTCCGAGTTCTACACACTTGCAGCTTGGTGACGTTCCTCGCCTTCTTGATCTAGCAAGATGTCGAGGTAGTAGATGAGTTCCGTCAGCACGACGGCGTGGCGACGGTGACGGTGAAGTGATTCCGGCAGGGCTTCGCCTAAGCTCTCCGAAAATATGACCGAGGTGGAAAACGGAGATCGGGGCACCGCACACGGCTTTGAAACAATTGTGTACTTTGGGGTGCCCCCTTGCCCCCGTATATAAAGGATGAGAGGGAGGAGGCTGGCCCCCTAGGGGTGCGCCAAGTGTGGGGAGTCCTACAAGGACTCCTTAGTCCTAGTAGGATTCCACCTCCCATACGGTGTAGGAAATGGGGAAGTGAGAGGGAAAGGAAAGAGGGGGCTGCGCCCCCTCCCCTAGTCCAATTCGGTTTGGGCAAGGGGGGGCGCATGCCTCCTCACGTGGCCTGCCTCTCCTTTTCCCGTATGGCCCAATAAGGCCCATTACTTCTCCCGGTGAATTCCCGTAACTCCCCGGTACTCCGAAAAATACCCGAATCACTCGGAACCTTTCCGACGTCCGAATATAGCCTTCCAATATATGAATCTTTACCTCTCGACCATTTCGAGACTCCTCGTCATGTACGTGATCTCATCCGGGACTCCGAACAAACTTCGGTCACCAATCACATAACTCATATAATACTAAATCGTCATCGAACCTTAAGTGTGCGGACCCTACGGGTTCGGGAATGATGTAGACATGATCGAGACGACTCTCCAATCAATAACCAACAGCGGAACCTGGATGCTCATATTGGTTCCTACATATTCCACAAAGATCTTTGTCGGTGAACCTCATATGTCAACATACGTTGTTCCCTTTGTCTAGCGGTATGTTACTTGCCCGAGATTCGATCGTCGGTATCCAATACCTAGTTCAATCTCGTTACCGGCAAGTCTCTTTACTCGTTCCGTAATACATCATCTTGCAACTAACTCTTTAGTCACGGTGCTTGCAAGGCTTCTGTGATGCTGTATTACCGAGAGGGCCCAGAGATACCTCTCCGATAGTCGGAGTGACAAATCCCCATCTTGATCCATGACAACTCAACAAACACTTTCGGAGATACTTGTAGTGCACCTTTATAATCACCCAGTTACGTTGTGACGTTTGATACACCCAAAGTATTCCTACGGTATCCGGAAGTTGCATGATCTCATGGTCAGAGGAACGTGTATTTGACAGAGTGAAAGCAATAGCATTAAACTGAATGATCATATGCTATGCTGACGGTTGGGTCAAGTCCATCACATCATTCTCCTAATGATGTGATCCCGTTATCAAATGACAACTCATGTCCATGGTCAGGAAATCTTGACCATCTTTTGATCAACGAGCTAGTCTAGTAGAGGCTTACTAGGGACTCAGTATTTGTTTATCTATTCACACATGTATTAAGTTTCCGGTCAATACAATTCCAGCATGAATAATAAACCATTATCATGAACGGGGAAATATGATAATAATAAACACTTTATTAATTGCCTCTAGGGCATATTTCCAACAGTAAATTTAATACATGTGTGAATAGATAAACAAATACTGAGTCCCTAGTAAGCCTCTACTAGACTAGCTCGTTGATCAAAAGATGGTCAAGATTTCCTGACCATGGACATGAGTTGTCATTTGATAACGGGATCACATCATTAGGAGAATGATGTGATGGACTTGACCCAACCGTCAGCATAGCATATGATCGTTCAGTTTAATGTTATTTCTTTCACTATGTCAAATACACGTTCCTCTGACCATGAGATCATGCAATTCCTGGATACCGTAGGAATACTTTGGGTGTATCAAACGTCACAACGTAACTGGGTGATTATAAAGGGGCACTACAGGTATCTCCGACAGTGTTTGTTGAGTTGGCATGGATCAAGATTGGGATTTGTCACTCCGACTATCGGAGAGGTATCTTTGGGCCCTCTCGGTAATACAGCATCTCAGAAGCCTTGCAAGCACCGTGACTAAAGAGTTAGTTGCAAGATGATGTATTACGGAACGAGTAAAGAGACTTGCGGGTAACGAGATTGAACTAGGTATTGGATACCGACGATCGAATCTCGGGCAAGTAACATACCGCCGGACAAAGGGAACAACGTATGTTGTCATATGAGGTTCACCGATAAAGATCTTCATGGAATATGTAGGAACCAATATGAGCATCCAGGTCCCGCTATTGGTTATTGACCAGAGAGTTGTCTCGGTCATGTCTACATCATTCCCGAACCCGTAGGGTCCGCACACTTAAGGTTCGATGACGATATAGTATTATATGAGTTATGTGATTGGAGACCGAATGTTGTTCGGAGTCCCGGATGAGATCACGGACATGACGAGGAGTCTCGGAATGTCCGAGAGGTAAAGATTCATATATTGGAAGGCTATATTCGGACGACGGAAAGGTTCCGAGTGATTCGGGTATTTTTCGGAGTACCGGGGAGTTACGGGAATTCACCGGGAGAAGTAATGGGCCTTATTGGGCCATACGGGAAAAGGAGAGGCTGGCCACGTGAGGAGGCGCGCGCCCCCCCTTGCCCAAACCGAATTGGACTAGGGGAGGGGGCGCAGCCCCCTCTTTCCTTTCCATCTCTCTTCCCCCTTTCCTACTCCGTATGGGAGGTGGAATCCTACTAGGACTAAGGAGTCCTAGTAGGACTCCCCACACTTGGCGCACCCCTAGGGGGCCGGCCTCCTCCCTCTCATCCTTTATATACGGGGGCAAGGGGGCACCCCAAAGTACACAATTGTCCCATAGCCGTGTGCGGTGCCCCGATCTCCGTTTTCCACCTCGGTCATATTTTCGGAGAGCTTAGGCGAAGCCCTGCCGGAATCACTTCACCGTCACCGTCGCCACGCCGTCGTGCTGACGGAACTCATTTACTACCTCGACGTCTTGCTGGATCAAGAAGGCGAGGAACGTCACCGAGCTGCACGTGTGTAGAACTCGGAGGTGCCGTACGTTCGGTACTCGATCGGTGGAGCTCGAAGGATTGTTCGACTACATCAACCGCGTTGTGAGACGCTTCCTCTAACGGTCTACGAGGGTACGTAGACACACTCTCCCCTCTCATAGCGATGCATCTCCATGGATAGATCTTGCATGAGCGTAGGAATTTTTTTGAAATTCATGCTCCGTTCCCCAACAGTGGTATCAGAGCCAGGTCTGTGCGTAGATGTGATTTGCACGAGTAGAACACAAACGAGTTGTGGGCGTGGGTGTATACATATTGCTTGCCGTTACTAGTTGATACTTGATTCGGCGGTATTGTGAGATGAAGCGGCCCGGACCGACATTACGCATACGCTTACGTGAGACAGGTTTCACCGCAACGTGCACTCATTGCATAAAGGTGACTGGCGCGTGTCTGTCTCTCTCACTTTAGTTGAATCGGTTTCAATGAAGAGGGTTCTTTTAGAAGATCAAAAAGCAATCACTACACCACGTTGTGGTTTTGCGTAGGTAAGAACGGTTCTTGCAAACCCGTAGCAGCCACGTAAAATTTGCAACAACAAAGTAGAGGACGTCTAACTTGTTTTTGCAGGGTATGCTGGTGATGTGATATGGCCAAGACATGATGTGATATAAGTTGTTGTATGAGATGATCATGTTTTGTAACTTATCAGGCAACCGGCAGGAGCCATATGGTTGTCTCTTTATTGTATGCAATGCCAACGCTATGTAATTGCTTTACTTTACTGCTATGAGTTAGCAGTAGTAGTAGCAGCAATAGCCGGCGAGACGACCACGACGTTGCGATGGAGATCAAGGTGTCACGACGCTACGATGGAGATCATGGTGTCAACCCGGTGACGATGGAGATCATGACGGTGCTTTGCTGATGGAGATCAAAAGCACAAGACGATGATGGCCATATTATGTCACATATTGAATTGCATGTGATGTTAATCCTTTTATGCATCTTATTTTGCTTAGGACGACGGTAGCATTATAAGATGATCCCTTCACTAAATTTCAAGATAGGTGTTCTCCCCTAGTATGCACCGTTGCGAAGGTTCGACGCTTCTAAGCACCACGTGATGATCGGGTGTGATGGATTCTTTCGTTCGCATACAACGGGTGTAAGCCAGTTTTACACACGCAGAATACTTGGGTTAAACTTGACGAGCCTAGCATGTACAGACATGGCCTCGGAACACAAGAGACCGAAAGGTCGAACATGAGTCATATAGTAGATATGATCAACATGAAAGATGTTCACCATTGATAACTAATCCACCTCACGTGATGATCGGACGTGGTTTAGTTGATGTGGATCATGTTACACTTAGACAACTTGAGGGATGTTAATCTAAGTGGGAGTTCTTAAGTAATTTGATTAATTGAACTTCAATTGTCATGAACATAGTCTTACTTGTCTTAGCAAATTTATGTTGTAGATCAATAGACCGCGCTATAGTTCCCCTGTTTTTATTATGTTCCTAGAGAAAACGAAGTTGAAAGTTGATGGAAGCAACTATGCGGACTAGGTCAGTGATCTGAGGATTGTCCTCACTGCTGCACAGAAGGCTGATGTCCTTAATGCACCGCTCAGTGAAATACCCCTACGGCTTCGTCTGAGGATGTTATGAACGTCTGGCAGACAAGAAAAGATGACTACTCGATAGTTCAGTGCGCCATACTTTACGGCTTAGAACCGGAGCTCCAAATATGTTTTGAGCAACACGGAGCATATGAGATGTTCCAAGAGCTGAAAATTTGTTTTTCAAGCTCACACCCGGGTCGAGAGGTATGACACCTTCGACAAGTTCTATAGCTACAAGATGGAGGAGAACAGCTCCGTTAGTGAGCATGTACTCAGAATGTCTGAGTACTTCAAACACTAGAATCAAGTGGGAGTTAGACTTCCGAATAAAGTGGTGATTGATAGAGTTCTCTAGTCACTATCACTAAGCTACTGGATCTTCGTGATGAACTATAAACATGCAAGGGATAGAAGATCCTTAAGCTATTCGCGATGTTACAATCTGCGGATGTAGAAATCAAAAGAGGGAGCATCAAGTGTTGATGGTTAATAAGACCACTAGTTTCAAGAAGGGCAAGGGAAAGAAAAGGGAACTTCAAGAAGAACGGTAAAATAGTTGCCGCTCACGCGAAGAAACCCAAGGCTGAACCAAACCCGAGACTTAGTGCGCCCATTGCAAAGGGAAATGTCACAGGGAGCGGAACTTCCCCAAAGTAACTGGCAGATAATAAGACTGGCAATGTGAACAAAGATATTTGATATACATGTTATTGATATGTACCTTACTAGTACTCGTAGGAGCACCTGGGTATTTGATACTTGTTCAGTTGCTTACAACTTGAAACATGGAGCTTCGGAATAAACGAGGGCTAGCTAAGAACGAGGTGACGATGTGCATTGGAAGTGTCTCCAAGGTTGATGTGATCACCATCGCCACGCTCTCTCTACCTTCAGGATTAGTGATGAACCTAAATAATTGTTATTTGGTGCTTGCGTTAAGCATGAACATTATATCTGATAGTGTTTATTGCAAGACGGTTATTCAATTTCAGAGAACAATTGTTATTCTATTTATTTGGATAATATCATTGATGATCATGCACTTAATGGTTAATTGAATCTCGATAATAGTAATACACATGTTCATAACATAGATGCCAAAAGATGCAAAAAAAAATTGATAATAATAGTACCACATATTTGTGGCACTGCCGCTTAGGTCATATTGGTGTAAAACGCATGAAGAAACTCCATGCAGATGGACTTTTGGAATCACTTGATTATGAATCATTTGAGACATGCGAACCATGCCTCATGGGCAAGACGACTAAGACTCCGTTCTCCGGAACAATGGAGCGAGCAACAGACTTATTGGAAATAATACATACCGATGTATGCGGTCCGATGAGTGTTGAGGCGCGCGGTGGATATCGTTATGTTCTCACGTTCACCGATGATTCGAGTAGATATGGCTATGTCTACTTGATGAAGCATAAATCTGAAACATTTGAAAAGTTCAAAGAATTTCAGAGTGAAGTAGAGAATCATTGTAACAAGAAAATAAAGTTCTTATGATTTGATCGAAGAAGAGAATATTTGAGTTACGAGTTTGGTAATCGTACTCTATTAGATATGGTACGTTCTATGATGTCTCTTACCGATTTGCCACTATCATTTTGGGGTTATGCATTAGAGACAGCTGCATTCACTTTAAATAGGGCACCGTCTAAATCCGCTGAGACGACACCGTATGAACTGTGGTTTGGTAAGAAACCTAAGCTATCGTTTCTGAAAGTTTGGGGATGCGATGCTTATGTCAAAAAGGCTTCAACCAGATAAGCTCAAAACCAAAAGCGGATAAGTGCGTCTTCATAGGATACCCAAAAGAGACTGTTGGGTACACCTTCTACCACAGATTCGAAGGCAAAGTTTTCGTTGCTAAGAATGGATTCTTTCTAGAGAAGGAGTTTCTCTCGAAAGAAGTGAGTGGGAGGAAAGTAGAACTTGATGAGGTAATTGTACCTCCTCTGGATAGTAGTACGCCACAGAAAGAAATTTCTGTGACATGGACACAGACCAGAGAAGAAGTTGATGATGATGATCATGAAACTTCGGATCAAATTGTTACTGAACTTCGAAGGTCAACCAGGACACGTTCCGCACCAGAGTGGTACGGAAATCCAGTCTTGGAGGTCATGTTGCTAGACAACGATGAACCTTCGAACTATGAAGAAGCGATGGCAAGCCCGGATTCCAACAAATGGCTTGAGGCCATGAAATCCGAGATTGGATCCATGTATGAGAACAAAGTGTGGACTTTGGTAGACTTGCCCGATGAACGGCGAGCTATTAAAAATAAATGGATCTTTAAGAAGAAGACGGACGCTGATGGTAATGTCACCGTCTATAAAGCTCGACTTGTTGCTAAAGGTTATCACCAAGTTCAAGGAGTTGACTACGATGAGACTTTCTCACCCGTAGCGATGCTAAAGTCTATCAGAATTATGTTAGCAATTGCCGCATTTTATGATTATGAAATCTGGCAAATGGACGTCAAAACGGCATTCCTTAATGGATTCCATAAGGAAGAAATGTATATGATGCAACCGGAAGGTTTTGTCGATCCTAAGGCACTAACAAAGTATGCAAGCTCCAGCGATCCATCTATGGACTGGTGCAAGCATCTCGGAGCTGGAATACTTGCTTTGATGAAGTGATCAAAGCGTTTGGGTTTATGCAAGATTATGGAGAAACTTGTATTTACAACAAAGTGAGTGGGAGCTCTATAACATTTCTAATAAGTATATGTGGATGACATATTGTTGATTGGAAATGATGTAGAATTTCTGGAAAGCATAAACAATTAATTGAAAGGATTTTTTCAATAAAAACCTGTTTTTGAGTTATCCACGGATTGGGCATCGAGATCTATAGAGATAGATCAAGACACCTGATAAAAGTTCACACATCTTGATAAGATTTTGAAAAAGTTCAAAATGGATCAAGTCAAAAGAAATAAGTTCTTGGCTGGTGTGAAGTGGAGTAAGACTTGAAGATCTAGGTAAAGGTTGTTTACATGTTAGGCATCAAAATCTATAGAGATAGATTGAGATGCCTCATATGACTTTCACAAAGCATATACCTTGACAAGATTTTGAAGAAGTTCAAAATGGATCAGTCAAAGAAGGAGTTCTTGACTGTGGTGAAAGGTGTGAAGTTGAGTAAGACTCAAATCTCGACCACGGAAAATAAATAGAATGGATGAAGGTTATCCCCAATGCCTTGGCCATAGGTTCTATAAAGTATGCCAAGCTGTGTGCCTTGCCATGTGTCTGGCAAAAGAGGTACCAAAGTGATCCAGGAGTAGATCACTAGACAGCGGTCAAATTATCCTTAAGATGACTAAGGAAGAATTTCTCAGGAATAGAGATGATAAAGAGTTCGTCGTAAGGGGTTACGTCGATGCAAGCTTTAAACACTGATCCGAAAGACTATGAGTCTCAGACCGGATAAGTATAGTGGGGAAATTTTTTGGAGTAGCTCCAAACAGAATGTGGTAGCAGCATCTACATATGACATAGAGATTTGCCAAGAACACATGGATCTGAATATTGCAGACCCGTTGACTAAAACCTCTCTCACAAGCAAAACATGATCAGCCCTAGAACTGATTGGATGTTAATTACATGGAGATGTAAACTAGATTATTGACTCTAGTGCAAGTTGGAGACTATTGGAAATATGCCCTAGAGGCAATTAATAAAGTGTTTATTATCATATTTCTCCATTCATGATAATGGTTTATTATTCATGCTAGAATTGTATTGACCGGAAACTTAATACATGTGTGGATAATAGACAAATACTGAGTCCCTAGTAAGCCTCTACTAGACTAGCTCGTTGATCAAAAGATGGTCAAGATTTCCTGACCATGGACAAGAGTTGTCATTTGATAACGGGATCACATCATTAGGAGAATGATGTGATGGATTTGACCCAACCGTTAGCATAGCAAATGATCGTTCAGTTTATTGCTATTGCTTTCACTATGTCAAATACACGTTCCTCTGACCATGAGATCATGCAACTCCCGGATACCGTAGGAGTACTTTGGGTGTATCAAACGTCACAACGTAACTGGGTGATTATAAAGGTGCACTATAGGTATCTCCGAAAGTGTTTGCTGAGTTGGCATGGATCGAGATTGGGATTTGTCACTCCGACTATCGGAGAGGTATCTCTGGGCCCTCTCGGTAATACAGCATCACAGAAGCCTTGCAAGCACCGTGACTAAAGAGTTAGTTGCAAGATGATGTATTATGGAACGAGTAAAGAGACTTGCCGGTAACGAGATTGAACTAGGTATTGGATACCGACGATCGAATCTCGGGCAAGTAACATACCGCCGGACAAAGGGAACAACGTATGTTGTCATATCAGGTTCACCGATAAAGATCTTCGTGGAATATGTAGGAACCAATATGAGCATCCAGGTTCCGCTCTTGGTTATTGACCGGAGAACCTTCTCGGTCATGTCTACATCATTCCCGAACCCGTAGGGTCCGCACGCTGAAGGTTCGATGACGATTTAGTATTATATGAGTTATGTGATTGGTGGCCGAAGTTTGTTTGGAGTCCCGGATGAGATCACGGACATGACGAGGAGTCTCAAAATGGTCGAGAGGTAAAGATTCATATATTGGAAGGCTATATTCGGACGTCGGAAAGGTTCCGAGTGATTCGGGTATTTTTCGGAGTACCGGGGAGTTACGGGAATTCACCGGGAGAAGTAATGGGCCTTATTGGGCCATACGGGAAAAGGAGAGGCAGGCCACGTGAGGAGGCTCGCGCCCCCCCTTGCCCAAACCGAATTGGACTAGGGGAGGGGGCGCAGCCCCCTCTTTCCTTTCCCTCTCCCTTCCCTCTTTCCCCCTTCCGCTAGTCCTAGTAGGATTCCACCTCCCATACGGAGTAGGAAAGGGGGAAGGGAGAGGGAAAGGAAAAAGGGGGCTGCGCCCCCTCCCCTAGTTCAATTCGGTTTGGGCAAGGGGGGACGCGCGCCTCCTCACGTGGCCTGCCTCTCCTTTTCCCGTATGGCCCAATAAGGCCCATTACTTCTCCCGGTGAATTCCCGTAACTCCCTGGTACTCCGAAAAATACCCGAATCACTCAGAACCTTTCCGACGTCCGAATATAGCCTTCCAATATATGAATCTTTGCCTCTCGACCATTTCGAGACTCCTTGTCATGTCCGTGATCTCATCCGGGACTCCGAACAAACTTCGGTCACCAATCACATAACTCATATAATACTAAATCGTCATCGAACCTTAAGCGTGCGGACCCTACGGGTTCGGGAATGATGTAGACATGACCGAGACGGCTCTCCGGTCAATAACCAACAGCGGAACCTGGATGCTCATATTGGTTCCTACATATTCCACAAAGATCTTTATCGGTCGAACCTCATATGACAACATACGTTGTTCCCTTTGTCCGGCGGTATGTTACTTGCCCGAGATTCGATCGTCGGTATCCAATACCTAGTTCAATCTCGTTACCGGCAAGTCTTTTTACTCGTTCCGTAATACATCATCTTGCAACTAACTCTTTAGTCACGGTGCTTGCAAGGCTTCTGTGATGCTGTATTACCGAGAGGGCCCAGAGATACCTCTCCGATAGTCGGAGTGACAAATCCCAATCTCGATCCATGCCAACTCAACAAACACTTTCGAAGATACCTGTAGTGCACCTTTATAATCACCCAGTTACGTTGTGACATTTGGTACACCCAAAGTACTCCTACGGTATCCGGGAGTTGCATGATCTCATGGTCAGAGGAACGTGTATTTGACATAGTGAAAGCAATAGCAATAAACTGAACGATCATTTGCTATGCTAACGGTTGGGTCAAGTCCATCACATCATTCTCCTAATGATGTGATCCCGTTATCAAATGACAACTCATGTCCATGGTCAGGAAATCTTGACCATCTTTTGATCAACGAGCTAGTCTAGTAGAGGCTTACTAGGGACTCAGTATTTGTTTATCTATTCACATATGTATTTAGTTTCCGGTCAATACAATTCTAGCATGAATAATAAACTATTATCATGAACGGGGAAATATGATAATAACTAATTTATTATTGCCTCTAGGGCATATTTCCAACAGTCTCCCACTTGCACTAGAGTCAATAATCTAGATTACATCTCCATGTAATTAACACTTAATCAGTTCTAAAGCTGATCATGTTTTGCTTGTGAGAGAGGTTTTAGTCAACGGGTCTGCAATATTCAGATCAGTGTGTTCTTGGGAAAACTCTATGTAGATGCTGCTACCACACTCTGTTTGGAGCTACTCCAAAAAATTTCCCCACTATACTTATCCGGTCTGAGACTCATAGTCTTTCGGATCAGTGTTTAAAGCTTGCATCGACGTAACCCCTTACGACGAACTCTTTATCATCTCTATTCCCGAGAAATTCTTCCTTAGTCATCTTAAGGATAATTTGACCGCTGTCCAGTGATCTACTCCTGGATCACTTTGGTACCTCTTTTGCCAGACACATGGCAAGGCACACAGCTTGGCATACTTTATAGAACCTATGGCCGAGGCATAGGGGATAACCTTCATCCATTCTATTTATTTTGCCGTGGTCGAGATTTGAGTCTTACTCAACTTCACACCTTTCACCACAGTCAAGAACTCCTTCTTTGACTGATCCATTTTGAACTTCTTCAAAATCTTGTCAAGGTATATGTTTTGTGAAAGTCATATGAGGCGTCTCAATCTATCTCTATAGATTTTGATGCCTAACATGTAAACAACCTTTACCTAGATCTTCAAGTCTTACTCCACTTCACACCAGCCAAGAACTTATTTCTTTTGACTTGATCCATTTTGAACTTCTTCAAAATCTAATCAAGGTGTGTGAAAATCTTTTATCAGGTGTCTTGATCTATCTCTATAGATCTCGATGCCCAAACCGTGGATAACTCAAAAAACAGGTTTTTATTGAAAAACTCCTTTCAATTAATTCTTTATGCTTTCCAGAAATTCTACATCATTTCCAATCACATATACTTATTAGAAATGTTATAGAGCTCCCACTCACTTTGTTGTAAATACAAGTTTCTCCATAAACTTGCATAAACCCAAACGCTTTGATCACTTCATCAAAGCGAGTATTCCAGCTCCGAGATGCTTGCACCAGTCCATAGATGGATCGCTGGAGCTTGCATACTTTGTTAGCACCTTTAGGATCGACAAAACCTTCCGGTTGTATCATATACAATTCTTCCTTAAGGAATCCATTAAGGAATGCCGTTTTGACGTCCATTTGCCAGATTTCATAATCATAAAACGCGGCAATTGCTAACATAATTCTGACAGACTTTAGCATCGCTACGGGTGAGAAAGTCTCATCGTAGTCAACTCCTTGAACTTGTCGATAACCTTTAGCAACAAGTCGAGCTTTATAGACGGTGACATTACCATCAGCGTCCGTCTTCTTCTTAAAGATCCATTTATTTTTAATAGCTCGCCGTTTCATCGGGCAAGTCTACCAAAGTCCACACTTTGTTCTCATACATGGATCTAATCTCGGATTTCATGGCCTCAAGCCATTTGTCGGAATCCGGGTTCGCCATTCTTGAAACTAATGGTCCTATTAACCATCAACACTTGATGCTCCCTTTTTTGATTTCTACATCCGCAGATTGTAGCATCGCGAATAGCTTAAGGATCTTCTATCCCTTGCATGTTTATAGTTCATCACGAAGATCCAGTAGCTTAGTGATAGTGACTAGAGAACTCTATCAATCACCACTTTATTCGGAAGTCTAACTCCCACTTGATTCAAGTGCTTGAAGTACTCAGACATTCTGAGTACATGCTCACTAACGGAGCTGTTCTCCTCCATCTTGTAGCTATAGAACTTGTCGAAGGTGTCATCCCTCTCGACCCGGGTGTGAGTCTTGAAAAACAAATTTTCAGCTCTTGGAACATCTCATATGCTCCATGTTGCTCAAAACATATTTGGAGCTCCGGTTCTAAGCCGTAAAGTATGGCGCACTGAACTATCGAGTAGTCATCTTTTCTTGTCTGCCAGACGTTCATAACGTCCTCAGACGAAGCCGTAGGGGTATTTCACTGAGCGGTGCATTAAGGACATAAGCCTTCTGTGCAGCAGTGAGGACAATCCTCAGATCACGGACCTAGTCCGCATAGTTGCTTCCATCAACTTTCAACTTCGTTTTCTCTAGGAACATAATAAAAACAGGGGAACTACAGCGCGGTCTATGGATCTACAACATAAATTTGCTAAGACAAGTAAGACTATGTTCATGACAATTGAAGTTCAATTAATCAAATTACTTAAGAACTCCCACTTAGATTAACATCCCTCAAGTTGTCTAAGTGTAACATGATCCACATCAACTAAACCACGTCCGATCATCACGTGAGGTGGATTAGTTATCAATGGTGAACATCTTTCATGTTGATCATATCTACTATATGACTCATGTTCGACCTTTCGGTCTCTTGTGTTCCGAGGCCATGTCTGTACATGCTAGGCTCGTCAAGTTTAACCCAAGTATTCTGCGTGTGTAAAACTGGCTTACACCCGTTGTATGCGAACGAAAGAATCCATCACACCCGATCATCACGTGGTGCTTAGAAGCATCGAACCTTCACAACGGTGCATACTAGGGGAGAACACTTATCTTGAAATTTAGTGAAGGGATCATCTTATAATGCTACCGTCGTCCTAAGCAAAATAAGATGCATAAAAGGATTAACATCACATGCAATTCAATATATGTGACATGATATGGCCATCATCGTCTTGTGCTTTTGATCTCCATCAGCAAAGCACCGTCATGATCTCCATCGTCACCGGGTTGACACCTTGATCTCCATCGTAGCGTCGTGACACCTTGATCTCCATCGTAGCGTCGTGGTCGTCTCGCCGGCTATTGCTACTACTACTACTGCTAACTAATAGCGGTAAAGTAAAGCAATTACATAGCGTTGGCATTGCATACAATAAAGAGACAACCATAAGGCTCCTGCCGGTTGCCTGATAACTTACAAAACATGATCATCTCATACAACAACTTATATCACATCATGTCTTGGCCATATCACATCACCAGCATACCCTGCAAAAACAAGTTAGACGTCCTCTACTTTGTTGTTGCAAGTTTTACGTGGCTGCTACGGGTTTGCAAGAACCGTTCTTACCTACGCAAAACCACAACGTGGTGTAGTGATTGCTTTTTGATCTTCTAAAAGAACCCTCTTCATTGAAACCGATTCAACTAAAGTGAGAAAGACAGACACCCGCCAGTCACCTTTATGCAACGAGTGCACGTAGCGGTGAAACCTGTCTCGCGTAAGCGTACGCGTAATGTCGGTCCGGGCCGCTTCATCTCACAATACCGCCGAATCAAGTAACAACTAGTAACGGCAAGCAATATGTATACACCCACGCCCACAACTCACTTGTGTTCTACTCGTGCAAATCACATCTACGCATAGACCTGGCTCGGATGCCACTGTTGGGGAACGTTGCATGGGAAACAAAAAATTTCCTACGCACACGCAAGATCTATCCATGGTGATGAGCATCTACAAGAGGGAGAGTGGATCTACATACCCTTGTAGATCGCTAAGCGGGAAGCGTTAAGAAACGCGGTTGATGTAGTCGAACGTCTTCGCGATCCAAATCGCCGAGCGTCCCGCGATCCCATCACGATCCATCTCGCGATCCAATCTCGATCCGTCCCGCGATCCCATCACGATCCGTCCCACGATCAAATCACGAATCGTCTCGCGATCCTGATCACGGTCCTTCCGATCTAGCGCCGAACGGACGACACCTCCGCGTTCAGCACACGTATAGCTCGATGACGATCTCCGCCTTCTTGATCCAGCAAGAGGGAGCGGAGAGGTAGAAGAGTTCTCCGGCGGCACGACGGCGCGGCGGCGATGGTGGTGGAACAATTCCGGCAGGGCTTCGCCTAAGCACCGCTGAAACTAGACTAGAGGAGAAACCGATCTAGACGAAGTTGAGGGAGCACGTGGCAATTAGGGTTAGCTCTTCCCTCTAAATCCTCTAGTATATATAGGAGGGAGGGAGGGGAGGAGGCAGCCTCAAACCCTCAAGGTTTGGCCGAAATTGGAGGTGGAGGAGTCCTACTCCAATCCTATTAGGAGTAGGATTCCTCCTCTCCACTTGGAAACCCTTTCCACCTTTCCTCCTTTGGATTTTTTTCCACCCAAAGCCACATGGGCCTTAGTGGGGGGGTTAGGCCAGCCCACTAGGGGCTGGTTTGACTCCTCCCACAGCCCATGAGGTCCTTTGGGTCGAGACAACCCTCCCGATGGTCCCCGGTACCCCTCCCGGCACACCCGGTACACTACCGAAATACCCGAAACTTTTCCGGTGACCAAAACAGGACTTCCGATATATCAATCTTTACCTCCGGACCATTCCGGAGCTCCTCGTGACGTCCAGGATCTCATCCGGGACTCCGAACAACCTTCGGTCACCACCATACATAACTCTACTATACCGAAACGTCACCGAACCTTAAGTGTGGAGACCCTGTGGGTTCGAGAACTATGTAGACATGACCAAGACACCTCTACGGTCAATAACCAATAGCGGGACCTGGATGCCCATATTGGTTCCTACATATTCTACGAAGATCTTTATCGGTTGAACCTCTATGTCAAGGATTCAGTTAATCCCGTACGCTGTTCCCTTTGTTCTTCGGTATGTTACTTGCCCGACATTCGATCGTCGGTATCTCTATACCTAGTTCAATCTCATTACCGGCAAGTCTCTTTACTCGTTCTGTAATACAAGATCCCGTGGCTAACACTTAGTCACATTGCTTGCAAGGCTTATTGTGATGTTGTATTACCGAGTGGGCCCTGAGATACCTCTCCGTCACACGGAGTAACAAATCCCAGTCTTGATCCATGCCCACTCAACAGACACCCTCGGAGATACCTGTAGAGCATCTTTATAGTCACCCAGTTACGTTGTGACGTTTGATACACACAAGGTATTCCTCCGGTGTCAGTGAGTTGCATGATCTCATGGTCATAGGAACAGATACTTGACATGCAGAAAACTATAGCAATAAACTGACACGATCATATGCTATGTTTATAGTTTGGGTCTTGTCCATCACATCATTATCCTAATGATGTGATCCCATTATCAAATGACATCTCATGTCTATGGCCAGGAAACCTTGACCATCTTTGATCAACGAACTAGTTAACTAGAGGCATACTAGGGACACAGTGTTGTCTATGTACCCACACATGTATTTGAGTTTCCAATCAATACAACTATAGCATGGATAATAAACGATTATCACGAACAAGGAAATATAATAATAACCAATTTATTATTGCCTCTAGGGCATATTTCCAACAGTCTCCCACTTGCACTAGAGTCAATAATCTAGTTCACATCACCATGTGTTTTACATTGTTATGAATCTAACACCCAATGAGTTCTGGGGTTCGATCATGCTTTGCATGTGAGAGAGGTCTTTAGTCAACGGGTCTGCGACATTCAGATCCGTGTGTACTTTGCAAATCTCTATGTCATACTATAGACACTGCTACCACACTCCACTTGGAGCTATTCCAAATGGCTACTCCACTATACGTATCCGGATTGCTACTCAGAGTCATCCGGATTGATGTTAAAGCTTGCATCGACGTAACCCTTTACGACGAACTCTTTATCACCTCCATAATCGAGAAATATTTCCTTAGTCATCTAGTTACTAAGGATAATCTTGACCGTTGTCCAGTGGTCCACTCCTGGATCACTCTTGTACCCCTTGACAGACTCATGGCAAGGCACACACAGGTGCGGTACATAGCATGGCATACTATACAGAGCCTATGGATAAGGCATAGGGGACGACCTTCGTCCTTTCTCTTTCTTCTGCCGTGGTCGAGCTTTGAGTCTCACTCAACTCCACACCTTACAAATCAGGCAAGAACTCTTTCTTTGACTGATCCATTTTGAACTCTTTCAAAATCTTGTCAAGGTATGTACTCATTGAAAGTTTTATCAGACGTCTTGATCTACCTCTATAGATCAAGATGCCCAATATTTAAGTAGCTTCATTCTAGGTTTTCCTTTGAAAAACTCCTTTTCAAACAACCCTTTATGCTTTCCAGAAATTCTACATCATTTCCGATCAACAATATGTCATCCACATATACTTATCAGAAATTCTATAGTTCTCCCACTCACTTTATTGTAAATACAAGTTTCTCATAAACTTTGTATAGACTCAAAAACTTTGATCACCTCATCAAAGCGTATATTCCAACTCCGAGATGCTTGCTCCAATCCATAGAAGGATCGCTGGAGCTTGCATATATTTTAGCATCCTTAGAACTGACAAAACCTTCCGGTTGTATCACATACAACCTTTCCTCACGGATACCGTTAAGGAAATGATGTTTTAACATCCATCTGCCAGATTTCATAATCGAAAAATGCAGCAACTGCTAACATAATTCCAACAGACTTTAGCATCGCTACGGGTGAGAAAGTCTCATCGTAGTCAACTCCTTGAACTTGTGGAAAACCCTTTACCACAAGTCGAGCTTTATAGACGGTGACATTACCGTCCGCGTCCGTCTTCCTTTTAAAGATCCATTTGTTCTGAATGGCCTTTCACCCTTCAGGTAATACTTCCAAAGCCATACTTTGTTTTCTTACATGGATCTAATCTCGTATTTCATGGCCTCAAGCCATTTGTCGGAATCCGGGCTCGCCATCGCTTCTTCATTGTTCGTAGGTTCACCGTTGTCTAACAACATGACCTCCAAGACAGGATTGCCGTACCAATCTGGTGCGGAGCGTGTCCTGGTTGACCTACGAGGTTCTGTAGCAACTTGATCCGAAGCCTCATGATCATCATCATCAACTTCTTCTCTGGTCTGTGTTGGTGTCACAGAAATTTCTTTCTGTGGCGTACTACTATCCAGAGGAGGTACAATTATCTCATCAAGTTCTACTTTCCTCCCACTCACTTCTTTCGAGAGAAACTCCTTCTCTAGAAAGGATCCATTCTTATCAACGAATACTTTGCCTTCGGATCTGTGGTAGAAGGTGTACCCAACGGTCTCCTTTGGGTATCCTATGAAGACGCACTTATCCGCTTTGGGTTCGAGCTTATCTGGCTGAAGCCTTTTGACATAAGCATTGCATCCCCAAACTTTCAGAAACGACATCTTAGGTTTCTTGCAAACCACAGTTCATACGGTGTCATCTCAACGGATTTAGACGGTGCCCTTGTTTAAAGTGAATGCAACCGTCTTGTTGGGGAACGGAGCATGAATTTCAAAAAATTTCCTACGCTCACGCAAGATCTATCCATGGAGATGTATCACTACGAGAGGGGAGAGTGTGTCTACGTACCCTCGTAGACCGTTAGCGGAAGCGTCTCACAACGCGGTTGATGTAGTCGAACAATCCTTCGAGCTCCACCGATCGAGTACCGAACGTACGGCACCTCCGAGTTCTACACACGTTCAGCTCGGTGACGATCCTCGCCTTCTTGATCCAGCAAGACGTCGAGGAAGTAGATGAGTTCCGTCAGCACGACGGCGTGGCGACGGTGACGGTGAAGTGATTCCGGCAGGGCTTCGCCTAAGCTCTCCGAAAATATGACTGAGGTGGAAAACGGAGATCGGGGCACCGCACACTTAAAATTATTGGAAACATGGCATGAATACTTCATAAATTATAGATACGTTGGAGACGTATCAGTGATGTCTACTACACAACTTATTCTTGTAGACTCGTGTTGGGCCTCCAAGCGCAGAGTTTTGTAGGACAGTAACAATTTTCCCTCAAGTGGATGACCTAAGGTTTATCAATCCGTGGGAGGCGTAGGATAAAGATGGTCTCTCTCAAACAACCCTACAATCAAATACAAGAAATCTCTTGTGTCCCCAACACACCAAATACAATGGTAAATTGTATTTGTGCACTAGTTCGGCGAAGAGATGGTGATACAAGTGTAGTATGGATAGTAGATATAGGTTTTTGTAATCTGAAAATAAAAAAATAGCAAGGTAGCAAGTAACAAAAGTGAGCAAAAACGGTATTGCAATGCTTGAAAACAAGGCCTAGGGTTCATACTTTCACTAGTGCAATCTCTCAACAATGCTAACATAATTGGATCATATAACAGTCCCTCAACGTGCGACATAGAATCACTCCAAAGTTCCTATCAAGCGGAGAACATAAGATAGAAATTGTTGTAGGGTACGAAACCACCTCAAAGTTATTCTTTCCGATCAATCTATTGAGCCATCCCTATAAGTGTCACAAATAGCCCTAGAGTTCGTACTAAAATAACACCATATGATACACATCAACCAACTCTAATGTCACCTAGATACTCCAATGTCACCACAAGTATCCGTGAGTTGATTATACGATATGCATCAAACAACTTCAGATTCATAATATTCAATCCAACACAAAGAACTTCAAAGAGTGCCCCAAGATTTCTACCGGAGAAAGTAGGACGAAAACGTGCATCAACCCCTATGCATAGATTACTCCAATGTCACCTCGGAAATCCGCGAGTTGAGTGCCAAAACATATATCAAGTGAATCAATATAATACCCCATTGTCACCACGGGTATTCATATGCAAGACATACATCAAGTGTTCTCAAATCCATAAAAATATTCAATCCGATAATAGTGAAACCTCAAAGGTAAAAACTCAATTCATCACAACAAGATAGAGAGGGAGAAACACCATATGATCCAACTATATTAACAAAGCTCGCGGTATATCAAGATCGTGCCATATCAAGAACACGAGAGAGAGAGAGAGAGAGAGAGAGAGAGAGAGAGAGAGATCAAACACATAGCTACTAGTACATACCCTCAGCCCCGAGGGTGAACTATTCCCTCCTCGTCATGGAGACCGCCGGGATGATGAAGATGGCCTCCGGTGATGATTCCCCCCCTCCGGCAGGGTGACGAAAAGGGCTGTAGATGAGATCGCTTTGGAACAGAGGCTTGAAGCGGCGTAAAAACTCATATAGGTTAACTTTCGGGGGTTTCTGAATATATACGATTTTTCAGCGTTGGAATCACGCAAAGAGGTGCCATAGGGGGCCCACGAGGCACCAGGGCGCGCCTGGGGGGTGGCTCGCCCTGGTGGCTTGTGGGGCCCCTGTGGGTCTTCTGCTGCTCCCCCAAAGCTTCCTGGGTCTGTTTCCTTCCAGAAAAAATCATCAAAAAGTTTCGCTGCATTTGGACTTCATTTGATATGGATTTTCTGGAAAACCAAAAACAAGCAGAAAATAGCAACTAGCACTGGGCACTAGGTCAGTATGTTAGTCCATGAAAATCATATAAAATCTATATAAAAGTGCACCAAAATCATACAAAACTATAATAAACATAGCATGAATACTTCATAAATTATAGATACGTCGGAGACGTATCAATTTACAACAATTATATATCATATTTTGGGACTAACCTATTAACTTAGTGCCCAGTGCCAGTTGCTGTTTTTTTGCCTGTTTTTGGTTTTCCAGAATATCAGTACCAAACGAAGTCCAAATGCCACGAAACTTTTTGTAGATTTTTTTCTGGACATAACAAACACTAGAAGCATCGGGAGGAGACGAGAAGATGAAGCAGTGGCCCACGAGGGGGGGCGCACCCTGGTGGTTCGTGGGGCCCACATAGCTCTGTTTGACCTAATTCCACCACTATAAAGTCTCTAAAATCAGGAAACCAACAGAGGAGTCCACGAAATACTTTTTCCGCCGCCGCAAGCTTCTGTTCTTGAGAGATCCCATCTGGATGCCTTTTCCGCTACTCCGCCGGAGGGGGGATCGATCATGGAGGGGCTCTCCATCAACCTTGCTGCCCTTCCGATGATGCGTGAGTAGTTTACCACAGACCTTCGGGTCCATAGTTAGTAGCTAGATGGCTTCTTCTCTTGTTTTGATCTTCAATACAATGTTCTCCTCGATGTTCTTGGAGTTCTATCCGATGTAATCACTTTTTGCTGTGTGTTTGTTGGGATCCGATGAATTGTGAGTTTATGATCAGATTATCCATGAATATTATTTGAGTCTTCTCTGAACTCTTTTATGCATGATTATTATAGCTTCGTATTTCTCTCCGATCTATTGATTTGGTTTGGCCAACTAGATTGATTTATCTTGCAATGGGAGAGGTGCTTTGTAATGGGTTTGATCTTGCGGTGCTCAATCCCAATGACAGAAAGGGACATGACATGTATGTATCGTTGCAATTAAGGGTAAAAAGATGGGGTTTATTCATGTGTGAGTTTACTTTGTCTACATCATGTCATCTTGCTTAAGGCATTACTGCGTTCTTTATGGACTTAATACACTAGATGCATGCTGGATAGCGGTCGATGTGTGGAGTAATAGTAGTAGATGCAGGCAGGAGTCGGTCTACTTGTCTCGGACTTGATGCCTATATACATGATCATTGCCTTGGATATCGTCATGATTATTTGCTTTTCGATCAATTGCCCAACAGTAATTTGTTCACCCACTGTATGCTATTTTCATGAGAAAAGCCTCTAGTGAAAACTATGGCCCCCGGGTCTACTTATATCATATATTAAAAATCCTAAAAATACCTTGCTGCACTTTTATTTTATTTATTTTATTTTGTATTTTTGTTCGATCTATTTATCTATCACCATACAATTTAATCTTGCAATTAACCGCCAAGGGATTGACAACCCCTTGTTTGTGTTGGGTGCAAGGATTTGTTATTTTGTGTGCAGGTACTGTTAACGAGGTGTTGCGTGATTCTCTTACTGGATTGATAACCTTGGTTTCATAACTGAGGGAAATACTTATCTCTACTGTACTGCATCATCCCTTCCTCTTCGGGGAAAAAACCAACGCAGAATCACAAGTAGCAGGAGGAATTTTTGGCGCCGTTGCCGGGGTGACATCATCAACATCTATCAAGTACCTACGCATAAAACTTTCATCTCCTTGCATTTATTTTATTTGCCTTTGCCTCTCGTTTTCATCTCTCCCACTTCTAAAAAAGTTTTTACAAAAATACAAAAATATTTTCGTTTGCTTGTTTGCTCGTTTGCTTGTGTTGCCATGTGCTTCCTATTTTCTTGCATCTTTGCTTGCTAAAAAATCTGTTGATATGGATCCTCATCCACTTGCTAATCTTTTCAAAAGATCCAATTATGATGAGCCAATTGCTAGTGAGTTGAGTGCACTTGATTATCTCTATGAAGTTTTGCTTGAAAATCATGAATCTAAAGATTGTGATGAACTGTTAAAAGAAGAAATTTATAAAGTAATTCATGATAGCCCCTTGAATGAAAATCATGATTGCAATGATTTCATTTTAAATTCTATTAATGTCAATTGTGTTAATAATATGCAAAACTATAAGCTTGGGGATGATAATTTTGTTATGTCCACGACTTATTGCAATGATCCTGATTGGGGTGATAATGTTTCTTATGATATTGAAAATTTATTTAAGCCTCATGATGAATATGTTATTGATAATAATGTTTGCAATAATATTGAAAGTGGGTTTGGAAGAGTGTCAACTTTAAGTAAAAAGAATCCCACATATTTGAGAGTGTTCAATCTTACGAAATTTTTAATAAAACTGGGTTTGGAGAGGTCATGACTTTAGTCGATGTTAATCCCACTATCTTGGAAGTTTATAATTTTTTTATGCATGTGGATCATAGAGAGAATGTTGTTTATGATAGCTATATTGTTGAATTTGATTATGATCCTACACGTAATTATTATGAGAGAGGAAAATATGGTTGTAGAAATTTTCATCTTACTAAGTTGCCTCTAGTTATGTTGAAATTATTAATGCTTCATTCTTCCTATTTGCATACGCTAGATATTGCTTGTCTTGATAATTTGTTTGCTTATAAAATGCCTATGCATAGGAAGTATGTTATACTTAAATGTCTTTGTCACATGTTTTATGATGCTCTCTTTATGTTTAAATTGTTATCTTTCATGAGAGCATCATTAAAATCTTAGGCCTATCTTAATGGCTATAAAGAAAGAGCTTGTTGGGAGGCAACCCAATGAATAAAATAAATTTTTGCTTTTACCTACTGTTCTTGAGTGTTTGCATGATTATAGCCTCTGTTATGATTGTGTTTTTATGTTTTAATTAGTGTTTGTGCCAAGTAAAGCCTTTGGGATGGTTTGGAAGATAGTATAATTGATGCTGTTTGGAAAACAGAACGTTTTGTGTCCAGTGCTAGAATTTTAATTCTGTACTGGAGTGTCAGAAAAATCTGAAATTTTTACACAGTATTGGTATATGAATTTCCCATGTTGTCCTAATATTTCAGAATTTTTGGAGTTACATAAGTATGGCTTTTAAATAGATCTCTACAGACTGTTCTGTTTTTGACAGATTCTGTTTTTGATGCACTGCTTGCTTGTTTTGATGAAACTATGGATTGTATCGGGGGGTATAAGCCATGGAGAAGTTAGAATACAGTAGGTATAATGCAAAAATAAAATATGAATGGATTTGCAACAGTACTTAAAGTAGTGATTTATTTTGTTATACTAACGGATCTCACGAAGGTTTTGTTGAGTTTTGTGTGATTGAAGTTTTCAACTTTTGGGTGAGATCACAATGGATGAAGGAATAAGGAGTGGCAAGAGCCTAAGCTTGGGCATGCCCAAGGCACCCCAAGGTAATATTCAAGGAAGACTCAAGCGTCTAAGCTTGGGGATGCCCTGGAAGGCATCCCCTCTTTTTTCTACCAACCATCGGTAATTTTACTTGGAGCTATATTTTTATTCGTCACATGATATGTGTTTTGCTTGGAGCGTCGTGTATTATATAAGTCTTTGCTTTGTTTGCTTTTTAGTTTGACACAATCATCTTTGTTGGACACACCCATTTGAGAGAGCCACACGTTTATCATGATTTGTTAGAATACTCTATGTGCTTCACTTAAATTTTTTGAGCTAGGCAGTTGCTCTAGTGCTTCACTTAAATCTTTTTGAGCACGGCGGTGGTTATATTTTGAAGAAATATTTGAACTCTCATGCTTCACTTATATTATTCTGAGAGTTGATAAGATAAATTTTGAAGAAATATGTGCACTCTCATGCTTCACTTATATCTTTTTGAGAGTTGATAATAGTAATGGTAATTTGCACAAGATATGAATTTGGTCCCAAAGTGATGAATATTCAAGAGGGATATAATAAAAACTTTCATATAGATCATTGGATATGATAAGTGTGATCCCTTGCAATAGTTTTGTGATATGGAGATGATGATATGTGAGTCATGTTAGTGAGTAATTATGATTTAGTAAGAATATTGGTGTTAAGGTTTGTGATTCCCTATGCATGCACATTAAGTCAATAGTTATGCAAAGAAATTATATCCTACTTATGGTGCATTATTCAGTGTTAGTTATGTTCAATTCATGTTTATGACCGTTTTTGCTTTTTGGTTGGTTGCTTCTCAATCTATTTGCTAGCCTTCATTTGTACTAAGCGGGAATACTGCTTGTGCATCCAAAATCCTTAAACCCAAGTTGTGCCAAATCAGTCCACCATATCTACCTATATGCGGTATTTCCATGCCGTTCCAAGTAAATTTGCATGTGCCAACTCTAATTTTCAAAATAATTTTCCGTTTTGTGTGCCCGTACCGCTCATGAAGCGGCAGGGAGTGGCCAATATTTTCCATGCTAGGTGTGTCATTCTCACGATGAGTGTTTATTCACTTGTCATTGCACGAGAGAGTGGCTGGTAATAGGGATGCCCAGTCCCACAATGAATCAAAAATTAATAACAACAAAATTCCTTGGAAAGTGTTGGTATGGAGGGCACCCGTGGATACGTCTAGCCATGGATTGTGAAAGAATGGTGGAAAGGAAATAAAATTTACTTTCTGTTTGGGAACCGCCTATGATGTGTCTAGCATGGAAGATATTGGGAATTCTCGGTCGTTTTCATTGACAGGAAAAGCATGCCTCTCAAAATAATTTTATCTCTCTAATTTAAGCTTTGAGCTCTGGCACATTTGCAAATCTCTGCTTCCCTCTGCGAAGGGCCTATCTATTTACTTTTATGTAATTTTTATTTTTATTTTGAGTCTCCATCTTCTCTTTCAAAGCACCAACTAGAGAGCACTATTGTCATACTTGTGCATTGTGTGTAGCTAATATTGAGTGTGTTTCATGAATGGATCAATGATTGAGCATAATGGGCTAGGGATAACTTTCTTTAGCGTTGATATTTTGAAAGACATGGTTGCTTGTTAGTATGCTTGAGTATTTATATCTTCGTGTCAAACTATAGACTATTGCTTGTTAGTATGCTTGAGTATTTAGTATGCTTGAGTATTTATATCTTCATGTCAAACTATAGACTATTTATATCTTCATATTCCAAGAATGAAGAAGAACACGCCGAACATCTTCGGCTTGTATTGGAGAAACTTCGAGAACACCAACTATATGCCAAATTTTCCAAATGTGAATTCTGGTTATCTGAGGTGACCTATCTAGGTCATGTGATTTCCAAAGATGGCATTGCTGTTAACCCAGAACGAGTTCAGGCTATTCTTGACTGGACTCCTCCGCAGACTGTTAAGCAAGTCAGAAGTTTTCATGGTCTCGCCAGCTATTGCCGCCGTTTTGTCGAGAACTTCTCCAAGATTGCAAAGCCACTGACTGATTTGCTCCACAAAGGCAAAAAGGTTGAGTGGACGGAAAAGTGCCAAGAAAGTTTTCAGACACTTAAGAACAAGTTGACCTCTGTCCCAGTGCTAGCACCCCCGGATTCCCGAAAGGACTTCGTGATCTACTGTGACGCGTCTCGTCAAGGATTAGGCTGTGTCCTAATGCAAGAGAGCAAGGTGATTGCTTATGGCTCTCATCAGTTGCGTCCTCACGAAGATAAGTATCCAACACATGATCTCGAGTTAGCAGCAGTTATCTATGCTCTGAAGCTGTGGCGACATTACCTTCTCAGTAATCGTTGCGAGATATACACGGACCACCAAAGTCTGAAGTATCTGTATACTCAACCAGATTTGAACCTCCGTCAACAAAGATGGCTCGAGACAATAGCCGACTATGACATGGATATTTCTTATACCCTTGGCAAGTCTAATGTAATGGCCGATGCTTTGAGTCGCAAGTCTTATTGCAACAACCTCATGGTTCAGCAAGCACAACCTCTTCTCTATGAAGAACTTCGCAAGTTGAACCTTCACATAGTCCCACAGGGTCATCTCAATACCCTGGTTGTTGAACCAGATCTCGATGACCTCATCAAGCATATCCAAAAAGCTGACTCTGAGGTCGAGAAGATTAAGCGCTATCTCGCAGAAGGAAGGCCCTCATTCTTTACTGTTGATGATGATGGCACCTTGTTCTTCAAAAATCGCTTGGTGGTTCCTAGAAAGGACAACCTGGATCTGACCCCGCGTGTCATGAAAGAAGCTCATGATACACCTCTTTCAATTCACCCTGGTAGTACCAAGATGTACCAAGACATTCGTCGGAGATATTGGTGGCCTGATATGAAGCGAGACATTACTCGATATGTTGCAGAGTGTGACGTTTGTCGTCGCATCAAAGCAGAACATCAAAGGCCTGCTGGAAATCTGCAACCCCTTGCTATTCCTGAATGGAAATGGGACAAAGTTGAAATGGATTTCATTACTGGTTTGCCCAGATCGCAGAAGGGTCATGATGCTATTTTTGTCGTCATTGACCGATTCTCAAAGGTTGCTCATTTTCTGCTAGTCAAGGAGACAATCACTGCTAGCCAGTTAGCAGACTTGTATGTTTCCAGAATCGTGTCACTCCACGGTGTTCCGTTGGAGATCAGTTCAGACCGTGGTAGCCTCTTTACCTCAAGATTTTGGAACAGTTTCCAAGAAGCTATGGGAACTCATCTGTCCTTCAGCACCGCTTTTCACCCCCAGTCCCAGGGACAAGTTGAACGAGTCAATCAAGTGCTTGAAGATATGCTTCGAGCTTGTGTCATCTCATTCGGTAAGAAATGGAAGGAATCTCTCCCATATGCTGAATTCTCATACAACAATAGCTATCAGGCTAGTTTGAAGATGGCACCCTTTGAAGTTCTCTATGGACGTAAGTGCCGAACCCCTCTGAATTGGTCAGAAACTGGGGAACGACCACTCTTCGGTCCGGATATTATCCAACAAGCTGAAGAACAAGTCCGCATTGTCCGTGAACATTTGAAAGCTGCCTAGTCTCGTCAGAAGAGCAATTATGATCGAAAACACCAGGCAATGGTCTATCAACCTGGCGAACAAGCTTACCTTCGTGTCACTCCGATGAAGGGCACTCATCGATTTGGAATCAAGGGCAAGTTAGCTCCTCGCTACATTGGCCCGTTCCGTATCCTCGCCCGACGAGGAGAAGTGGCATATCAATTGGAATTGCCGCCAAACCTTTCTCAAGTTCATGATGTTTTCCATGTGTCGCAACTCCGTCGCTGCTTCAAGGATCCTATCCGAGCAGTGGATCATGAAATGCTTGAACTACAAGAGGATCTTTCTTATCAAGAGTATCCGATCCGCATTCTTGATCAAGCTGAACGTCGGACCCGTCAGAAGGCAATCAAGTTCCTTAAAGTTTAGTGGTCGAATCATTCTGAAAATGAAGCCACGTGGGAACGCGAAGATCGTCTTCGTGAAGAATACCCCGCTCTCTTTCAGCCTACCTCTTAATTCTCGGGACGAGAATTTCTTTTAGAGGAGGAGAATTGTAACATCCCCATATATTAAGCTACAGTGATCACCCTTTTGATAATGCCAAGTCACCATGATTAACAGTGCTTGATCATCATTTGAATCATATCTCATTTCAAATTCCAGTTCAAATTGAAATTCAAATTTAAAGTGAATTTAAAAGTTGTTCAAATCCAGGAACTAAATAGTTCATAATATTGCAAATATTCCCAAAGCAATTAGAAAAATAAAATCAACATTAATTGAATTATTTAAATGACTCTAACATCCTAAAACAGTACCAAAATAACAATGTTTAATCCATTTTATTTAATCCAAAATTCAAATGAAATTAATTTACCTCCAAACCTTTTTCTGGCAGTGATATATATTGCCTAGTATTTAATTGGGCAAGTCCCATATTTTACAAAATTGAAATGGTGGCTGAACATTTTTCAAATGAGAGAAAGAAATAAAACAGAAGAAAAACAAAGGAAAAGGGGGGAGGATTCACTGGCGCACTGGGCCTCGAGTGCACAGTGCAGGCCTAGCCCACCACCTGTCCCCTCCTTCCTCCTGTCGCTCCCGCGCATGCCCGCGCCCGAGCCGGCTCGCCGTTGCAGCCGCGCCCACTCGCCGCCCCGCGTCGCTACAGGGCGCCGGGTGGATAAGGAGGCCACCGCGGCACCCCTGGACCGCCCCCCAGATCTTTTCCCCCCTCCTCTCGCTCGCCTTCTTCCTCCCCATCCATGGACGACGCGGCCATCGCCGTCCGCCGCGCGCCCGCGTAGCCACCGCCACCGTTTCGCTGCCTCACCATGCCAGATCGAGCCGCCATCCTCGACTCCTTCCTCCGCGCCAAGCCATCGGAGCCGGGAGCCACTGCCTCGAGCTCGGCGACCGCTTCTTCAACCTCGGATCGCTGTCGCTCCCCGTCGAACTCCGGCCACCCCAAGCCCTCCCCGAGCCCGCCTTGCACCTCTGCAGAACCGCGGTGAGCAGCCGCGCTGTACCCCTCTCTCCCCGGCCTCTTTCCATGCCTGTAGCCGCCACTGCCATCGCCGCCCGAGCCTTGCTCCGCCGCGGTGCTCGTCACCGTCGCTGTCGTCGCCGTCAAGCTCAACCGAGCACGGCGTCGTGCTCAGCATGCCCGCGCGAACCTAACGCTGCCTTTTACGAGCCTCGCCGTGCCCCGTAGCTCTGATCCGCACAACCACCGTACGCCGGCGTCTGCCTCCGTGCTCGCCGCCGTCGTTACACGCCGTCCCCGGCCACGGCACCACCGCCAAACGACGTGCCTCGCTCCCCTCTTTCGAACGCGCCATCGCACGGGCCCGGGGACCCTCTGTAGACGAAATCCGGCGCAGCCCCGCCGCTCGCCGCCGCGGACGGAGCAACTTCGGCGACGGCGCTGATGTGGCACCGCCACGTGGACCCCCTGGGTCACTGACAAAGGGTCCCACTGGCCCCGTTGACTGGGTTGACCCAGTCAACGTGCTGACTGGGCTGCCCTGTGTCACTGACATGCGGGCCCCGCGTTTAATTAAAACTAATTTGAATTTAAATTAAACTGTTAATTAATTTAATTACTAATTAGTCACTGACTAATGGGTCCCACCTCTTAATTAACCTAATTAGCTAAATTAACCCCTGTTTAATTTAATCAGTCACTGACCAGTGGGACCCACTGGTCAGGTTTGACCCTGGTCAGCTGGGTTTGACCGCTGATGCAATGTTGATGTCATGCTGATGTCACAGAACACTGTTTTGGATAATTCGAATTAAATAATTCCAGAAAATTCAGAAATTCAATAAAACTTTGAAAAATCATATAAAATAAACCGTAACTCGGATGAAAATAATTTATATATGAAAAACGATCAGAAAAATATGACGAATCCGAATATGCCACCCACATACCTGCCACACCCCTCTAACCTACTGAATATGCAACCGTTCCCTCCGGTCCAGTGTACCGATAATCACCCAGAGCTGGGAGAACACTCCCGGATAATTTCTCGCTCCGGCTAACTTGCGTAGTGCTGCATTAGAACACCCCTAGCACAGCATGTAGACATGTCATGCATCCCTGTTGCATTGTTTGCCGTGTATTTATTGTTTCTTCCCTCTCCTTCTCTCCCGATAGACCCCGAGACTGCCGACGACACTGCTGAGTATGACTACGTCGTCGACGACCAGACCCCTTCAGCTGAGCTTCCAGGCAAGAAAAACCCCCTTGATCATCCAGATATCGTCTACTCTTTCTCTCTATTGCTTGCATTAGAATTGCTTCTGTTGTTGCTCCGATAGCTCCTATTCTGATGCATAGCCTGATTTCGTCGCCTACTGTTGATACCTACCTGTTGTCCTATGATGCTTAGTTAGTTATGCTGTTGATCCATCTGTGGCCTTTCACCTTGTCCGTATGCCATGCTTGTTATCGGGCCGTGATCACTCTGGGTGATGATCACGGAAATGTTTACCTATTGCAATACTTTAAACTGCAAAAGTCGGGCCGGCTCCAAGAGCGCCCGCGAGAGAATAATTTTAAAGATGGGCCGGCTCCAAGAGCACCCGCGAGTGATATTGTGGCGGAACGACAGGGCAGGCGGAGACCACCTAGGAGAGAGGTGGACCTGGTCCTTGGTCATGGTCCGTGTGTTATCAAGTCGGAGCGACAGGGATCCTGTTCGTCTCTGCGAGTTACTAAACACGCCTAACGGATTTGGGTATTTTATCTGAGTTGGCCGCTGGCCTATACGCACTACCACCACGTGGGATAATGGTTTAATGGGGCCCTCTACGTCGTATGTATCAGCCAAAAGCTCTTCAGATGTCACAGCTCAGAGATGCGGGCTGATTGCTGGGGTGGGCTGGTTACGTCACTTGTGTATACAGTGTCGCGCCTGGGCCCCGGCCAGTCACGCAACGTGCAGGAGTGCAGAGGGCGATAGGCCCAAGACCCCTTCGCACTTAGGATTTAGACCGGCGTGCTGACCTCTCTACTGAGCCTAGGTAGGACTACGTCGTGTCGATTACCCGAGGCCGGGCATTACCCAGCAAGTGTGTCCGGCCAGATGTGATCGAGCGTGTTGGGTAACAGTAGTGCACCCCTGCAGGGAAGTTATCTATTCGAATAGCCGTGTCCACGGTAACAGGACGCTCGGAGTTGTATCCTGATCTGCTACAACTATGAATGGATACCGTTACATTTGTTAAACTGTTACTACTGCTCTTGGGATCACTTTCTCGCAGGGTAGTCGAGAAAGGAT
Organism: Elymus sibiricus; assembly: GCA_039707655.1. Taxonomy (NCBI): domain Eukaryota; kingdom Viridiplantae; phylum Streptophyta; class Magnoliopsida; order Poales; family Poaceae; genus Elymus; species Elymus sibiricus. The sequence continues at coordinate 258,134,286 of CM077668.1, read as the reverse complement.
CCCAGGGCTTTACAAAAATATGATTGATTATATATTATCTTGTTCTGCTCTCTTCTGATGCTGCAAGATTGCTTCAAGATGCTAGTATTCGATAGGTTAGGCCTCTTCCTCTCTGTTACGGCATTTCTGTAGTTTAGTCCAAAGATATAGCCCCATTCCTTTGATACAGATGCATACTTAGCATAATTCTGATGTCAGTCTTGCGAGTACTTTGGATGAGTACTCACGGTTGCTTTGCTATCTCTTTTCCCCATACCCGGTTGCTGCGATCAGACGACGGAGCCCAGGAGCAGGAGATCCCCGGAGGCTACTACTACTACGTTGAGCCCGCCGATCAGGAGTAGTTCGGAGGCCCTAGGCAGGAGGCCTTCGCCTTTTCGATCAGTGTCGCTGTTATGCTAGCCTTCTTAAGGCAAACTTGACTAACTATGTCTGTACCCAGATATTATTTGTTTGTATGACTTATGTATTCGGGTCCTCGTGACCCCTGGTTTGTAATATGAAGATTTATGTTTAAATTTGAGTTTAGAGTTGTGTTGTGATATCTTCCCGTGAGTCTCTGATCTCGAGCATGCACGTTTGCGTGTATGATTAGTGCACGATCGAGCAGAGGGCGTCACAGATTGACAACCCCTTGTTTGCGTTGGGTGCAAGGATTTGTCATTTTGTGTGCAGGTACTGTTAACGAGGTGTTGCGTGATTCTCCTACTGGATTGATAACCTTGGTTTCATAACTGAGGGAAATACTTATCTCTACTGTACTGCATCATCCCTTCCTCTTCGGGGAAAAAACCAACGCAGATCACAAGTAGCAGGTAGCTTTTGTTCTGATCCTGTTGCTGATTGCCGAAGCCCTCTTCGGCTGCTAAGACCAACGTCCACCTGTCATTAAGGGTATCTTGTTCAGCCTTTAGCTGCTGCTGCTTTTTCTTCAGGCTTCGGGCGGTGGCTATGAGTTGCTGCTTGAACCTTTTCTGGTCCAGGGGATCCTCGGGGACAATGAAATCCTCGGGTCCGAGGCTGTCCTCCTCTTCGGAAGGGGGGAGGTAGTTGCTATCCTCGGAATCACCGGGGTCCTCGGGGTCACCCTGTTCCTCATGCCCTTCAGGAGCGTCGTGGTGCTGTTCGGGGGTGGTGTTGTCGCCGAGCTCCTCCATGTTGACCGGAGTATCATTATCTCCGGTGCCGTTTGTGTCTGTGTTGCTTTCTCTGCCCTTTCCTCGTCCCTTGGATCGCTTTCATTGGCGTCGGCGTTTGGGCGGTTCCTCGTCGGGGCCATCGCCATCCTTCTTGGGAGTGTCGACCATATAGACATCGTAGGTGGAGGTGGCGGTCCACTTTCCAGTGTTAGGAGTGGCAAGGGAGGGAGCCATATAGGACATGACGTCGATATCCTCGTCCATGTCATCGGCCTCCTCGGAGGCGTAGTCCAGCATGTCGGTTAAATCTTCGACAGTGACTACTAAGTGGGTGGTGGGTGGGACGTAAAATTCCCCGCGGTTGGCCTCAAGTCCAATCTGTTTATAGACCGAGGACGGGCCATCCGCGATACTCATCTTCTGGATCCGATCTAACGTCTCGCTTAAGAGCGAGAGGTCCGCCGGATTCATCCTTTGGCATCCTTCAGAGTTAAACTCCGGTGTGCCTGCGCCGGGGGCGTGTTCGGCCAAGGCTGACCCCTGGTTCTCTGGCGCCGAGATCGGATCCGAACTCGAGGCCAGATCCGAACTGAAGGCCGGTCTGGAGACGGGGCCGGGAAGAAGATCCGAAGTTAAGGCCTCGGGATCATTAGGCTCCTCACATAAAGCTGAGAACCTGGTAAAGATCAGATCGCCCCAAGAGTCGGCGACGTACTCTAGGTTACCAAACCTGATCTCCTGCTCAGGGGTGAAGCTGTCGATTTGGTGAAGGTGACCGGTCGGGTTGGCGTGCAGCACGAGGCTGCCAAACGCGAAAAGCTGGCCGGGGATGAAGACGTCCCCGCTGCGGATGCCGTCGCTGATGACTAAGCGAGCCATTGGTCCTCGATGATACTACAGTGGAACTCTCAATGAAAGCACCAATGTCGGTACTAAAACCGGCAGATCTCGGGTAGGGGGTCCCGAACTGTGGATCTTGGAGTCAATGGGTAACAGGGAACGTAGAGACAACGATTACCCAGGTTCGGGCCCTCTTGAAGAGGTAAAACCCTACGTCCTGCTTGGTTGTATTGATATGGGAGTATGACAATTACAGAGTTGATCTACCTCAAGATCGGATGATCTAAACCCTAGGTGGGTATAGCGATGATGGTTCTTGCCTCTACGGACTAAACCCTCTAGCTTATATAGACACCAGGGGTACCTAGGGTTACAGATGGTCGGTTGCCACCAGGGGGATAAACATGCAAGTCACGCTAGACCTATCTTGGAGGATACGCCAAGTCTTCGGAGGTTTCCTTCTGGATCCCGGGGTCGCCTGTAGTCCGGCCTTCCTATGATGAACTAGGAGCGGCCCAGCAGTCCGGCCCACGAGAGACAGGCCGGCAGCCCGAGTACCCCTTAGTCCGGGACTCCCTCAAGGGGTTCAACTCCAGTTGGGACTGAAGCAGAGGTTGTTAGGCAAGGCGCGAGGATAGTCTGGGTCGCAAGCAGGCTACGTCGATCGATTGGGCCGAGGCGGCCCAATTAGTCAGTTAGGCTTTACGTTCTCCACGCTTGGCTTTGGATTTTTGCCAACCCACTAGGTGCATACCTATTTGGAGGGAAGAGGACAGAAAAATTAAGGTCATTGCCAAAGAAATATAGAGATAACACACACCATTTAGCAAATCTACTGGAGCATTGTTTCTAAAATCTTGAAGTTTTTAGGGAGGTCAGCTTAGGTATCTGTTGGAGATACTCTAAGTCTGAATTTGACTTGGAAGAACAACATAATAGATTTTTATAGGCAGTAATCCAACAACGAAAAAGAAGATTGATTGGATAGGACATAACAAGAACATAGAAAATTAATTCGTTGATTCTCCGTGGATGATCATGGTAAAAGGCCTGAACACAAATTGTACCAACATCGGAATGCACCACAAAATTTGTAACATCTTAAAATTTGGACCTTCTATAAATTCTTCATGAATTAATAAATCTTAAACAGATATATGAGCATTAATAAACTAATTAGATAAGGCTAGCATAGCCTTGGTCGGTATTCCAAATAATTTTTAGGCGTGGGAAATAGCTTAACTTACTTTCTTGGAGTTTCCTTAGCTTGTCTTTTATTTTCTGGATTTATTTGTGTTTTTTGTGTCTTTCATGTATTTAAATACCTATTTGGGATTGACAACGACCTGTGCGGGGAAATTTCTATGCCACCTAGCTATACTCAATCACCGCATCCACCCACTCTGCCCATCGTGTTACACTCATGTCGCCCTCCTGCCCCTCTTAGGAGTTGCCACGAATGCTGCCCCTGCCTCTGCCGCACTCTCTCGTACTTCCGCCGCTCTCTCCCCCTAGCGTTCCCACACAACATCCCCTTCATCTCCTCCACCCCATCATTCCTTGGACTCATTACACCACCCCCTTCACCTCCTCCTCTAGTCTTACCTCGCTCCCGGAGGCCACAACTCCCTCGAAGAAGAAGGTGCACTATTGCCTCGTTTTACCAGTCCCTGCCACTGTCGTCGCTGCCACACCTGTTCCCTTCGTTGTTGCTGTTGTGCCTACTCGCGCCACCACCACCCTGTAAGAGGTGACATTTGCAATCACTCAAGATGTTGTTTCGTGAGCTCAAGAAAATGGAGGAGCGCGAGGTGGTCATGGCGGAGAGCCCGATTGTTATTGAGGAAAGATGGTTGAGGAACAATCAGGAGCAAAAGCTCATATTCACGAGCCCAAAGGACCTTGACGAGAAGGGAAGAACCTACTTTGAGCTTTGGTAAGGTCTTGGTGTCCAAGACCATGGGTGGATTCACGATGGGTTTTTGGTGGTAATGGCAGGTTTGGTGGTAATGGTAGCTCTAGTGACATGCACGTCAATGGGAGTGCATGAAGATGTTGTTTTGTGATGATGCGGTACTTTGGATGAACTATGTTTTGTGGCTTTATATTTGAATTTGAATTCCTAAATCTTTGAAAATGTGAGTGATATGATAAATACTGTTTAAATTATCTTGTTATGAAGTTAGTGTTTTTTTAAGGTATAGGAAGAGGGATAGAAGCAAAATAAAATATACAAAATAAGATTTAGATAAACTTGTACAGGAGAGCCAAAAAAAATCTCAAAATTTTCTTCCTCCTATTATACTCAGACTGATTTAGATAACCAAATTTACCAAATTGGTTGGATATGCTCTTGTTGGGTCTGCGCGCAGATACGGAGCACCAATGCATGCATGCACAACGCACAGTTGCACGCCCTCGAGTCAATCCATTCCAATGGTTGCCAATTTGCCATTACTGCTGGGATTGGACCAGAATTTTTCAACCGACCACCGGCGCATCTTCTCTCTCTCCCCCCCTCTCTCTCTGAACCTTCCAAAGCAGCAATGCCCGCCGAATGCGTGCGTGCGTGCACACAGTACCGTACGTGTCTTTCTCCTCCAAGCACAGAGGTAGGAGTACTATACAGCATTTACTCCATGCAACAACTTCTCATACTCCATTTAGAATAATCCTTTTCAATTCAATGCCGATTCAATCACAACAAGCCAAGCAATGAGGTACGGATCTGGATGTAATTTTTATTATTTTTGGTGTTCGTTGTACTGCCATGATTGAAGATGAATAGATTGGAAGTTTTTCGCAAAAAAAAAATGAGGTACCCCGCAAAAAAAAAAAAAAAGCCAAGCAATGAGGAAACGAGGAAGAGAGAGAACAGGCAACCAGTAAACACACAATCCACTCCCACTGGCGCTGACTCGGCCTTTTTTGACTGGATAAAATGAGGAGTAAATTGTGGCTAGATCATGCCCCCGAAAATGTGACTCAAATCTGGGGAAAATGCCCGGGCTATTCCAACATTTTGACACATCGCGAGCCGTTTCCTTTGAGCATGCAGATGTAGATCCGGTCCTTTTGACCGGATAGATACCAAGATTTTTTTCCTTCATACCGTTTTCTTTCCAGGAGCGGCCGGAAAACCCGGTTTCTGTGAAATCTCTGAATTTTCAGAATTTTATCGCGTGAAAATTTTCACACGAAAATCAATTCAAAACCATCAGTATAGTACTATATTGAGTTTAACACATCTTATAAATGAGCGGAGGCTGAGGATTCGAGCCATCGCTGCTGCACCACTAGCAATAATTTTTTTTATGCTCTAAATAGTATTAAAAATATATAATTTGCAAAACGACGAATCGACCCTACACCGCGAAACTCAAAGCGCCCCTCAACCAGGCTCACTAGTATTTAACATATAATTTGCAAAACGACGAATTGATCCTATGCCGTCGAGAAGATAAGAGCGTGTTTGGTTACTCACACTCACCCCAAATAGGCCCAGTGGGTAACAAGCTGCTCACTCGAGTCGCTGGTCCGTACGTACATGAAACTCAAAGCAACCCTCAACCAGGCTCACTAGGAAAGCTCGGCGGACGAGAGGGAGACGATGATGAAGGGGGCGGGCAGCTGACGGAAGGGGAGGTCCATGTCCTGTTGTTGGAGATCTTACTCCACGCCACTACCGGTATCGCAGATCTAAATCGTCGCCACCGCTAGTTCCGAGAAGTGAGGTTGGATTGGTAGATGTGAGCGAGTAAAAGGGGGTGTGACTACAGATTTTGCGCCATATCACGTCTGCAGATTTTCGTTTCCCGCCATCTCCCTGCTTACTCCACCGTCTCCCTGCTTACTCCACCGCATACGTCCCCCCTCCCCCCGGTAAGATGTACGATCAGATTTCACCATTACATACCGTAACATAAGTTCACTAGGACGAACGGACAAAGCTTATGATCCAGGCATCATCACTCATAGTTGTGACTCAAGCATGGGTCCTGTTGGTCCACATGAGAGCGGTTCGTTGAAATTCCAAGTTTGTGGCTGAAAGCACATTTGCTCCCTTGGTGGTTTGGTAATTCATAACATATATCTCATTGAACTAATGTCCATTCAAGTTAAAGATTTCAGGATGTTCAATGATTGGCATGGCATGGACTAGAGATGTGGACCCCTCAAAATGCTAAGGACAAGGATTGGCAAAATATCAAGACTCTACATTTTTGGTTTAGTGAGCCAAGATCACATTGAGTCCATAGGAAAGCCAATACTATTAAAAGGGGATGAGGTGTTGCTTAATGGTCTTTTTGCTCAAGTGCTTAGTGACAGTACTCCTAAACCCTCAACCACTCTATCTACCCAAATATGTCCTAAATCTACATTCCAACTCGGCCCCACCGAAATTCTCTATCCGGCCCCACCGAGTTCACCGAGACTTAGCCACTGCCAAAACCCTAACAAATCGGATCCACCGAAATGGATCTCGGTCCCACCGAGATGGCCTTGCCAACTCTCTGTAATCGTTTGCACTCACTTCGGTCTCACCGAGTTTTGCAAATCGGTCTCACCGAGATGGCTTGCCAACTCTCTGTTGCCTTATTGCTTCACTTCGGTCCTACCGAGTTGAAGCAATCGGTGCCACCGAGATGAGGTTTGCCCTAGCCATTGCACTTCGGTCCATCCGAGTTGTTCCTATCGGTCCCACCGAGATTCCTAAAGTTCATATCTTTTACACAGTTCGGTGCTACCGAGATTATGGTTTCGGTGCCACCGAGTTGGGTCAAAAGTGTGTAACGGTTGGATTTTGTGTGGAGGCTATATATACCCCTCCACCACTTCCTTCTCAGAAAGGAGAGCCATCAGAACGTGCCTACACTTCCACTACACATTTTCTGAGAGAGAACCACCTACTCATGTGTTGAGATCAAGATATTCCATTCCTACCATTTGAACCTTGATCTCTAGCCTTTCCCAAGTTGCTTTCCACTCAAATCCTTCTTCCACCATAGCCAAATCTGTGAGGAGTTGTTTGAGTGTTGGGAAGACTATCATTTGAAGCACAAGAGCAAGGAGTTCATCAACAACACACCATCTATTACCTTTTGGAGAGTGGTGTCTCCTAGATTGGTTAGGTGTCACTTGGGAGCCTCCGACATCATGTGGAGTTGAACCAAGAAGTTTGTAAGGGCAAGGAGATCGCCTACTTCGTGAAGATCTACCCCGAGTGAGGCTAGTCCTTCGTGGACGTAAGCCATGGTGGAATAGACAAGGTTGCTTCTTCGTGGACCCTTTGTGGGTGGAGCCCTCCGTGGACTCGCGCAGCCGTTACCCTTCATGGGTTGAAGTCTCCATCAACGTGGACGTACGATAGCACCACCTATCGGAACCACGCCAAAAACCACCGTGTCTTCATTGCGTTTGAAATCTCTGATCCCCTCCTTTACTTACATATGCAATTATTTACTTTCCGCTGCTATACTCTTAGAATTGCATGTGTAGGGTGATGCTTGACATGTATTGTTGCTAAAAATTGCCTACAATTAAAATTGGGAAAAGGTTAGGTTTTATTTGGTCAAGTAGTCTAATCACCCCCCTCTAGACATACTTTCAATCCTACAGTGGCATGATATGCTCCATTGTTTTCCCGAGACAGGGAGAGAATGGCGACTCTGAACTACATCTACAACCGTTAAGATGTAGAGGCTGTGATCATGCTTCGAATGAGAAGAACCTTTTTGCCAAGCTTGCCGAGACATTTAGGGAAAGGGGGTGCTAAAAGATAGCATCACACCTCCATGCAAAGAGCAAGTAGCAATGTTACTTCATGTTGTAGGTCATAACCATAGGTTTAGAGTGATTCACAACACATTCAAGAAATCCACAAAGACAATTTTCCAGTATTTCAATCAAGTCTTCTTTGTAGTTTTTTTTTTGCGACGAAAGTCTTCTTTGCAGTCGGGAAGCTTAGATGAGAGATGATCAAGGCATTTACTGGTCAAGCTCCATCGAAGGTAGATATGAGCTATAGATGGTGTCAATATTTCAAGGTGAGCAGTACTAACTGTTAGTTCATGCCATCACATGATTGTGTATTGTTGTGAACCATAATAGTTTGTTCATTCCATCACAAGATTGTATTGGCGCAATTGATGGTACTCATGTGTCTGCTAGTGTGTCAAGATCATAAGCTGCACCATACAGGGGTACAAAGTACTACACAAGCCAGAATGTGCTTGCTACTGTTGATTTCAATCTTAATCTCACATATGTGTTCTTTGGTTGAGAATGATCAGACTATGATGCAAACATTCTTGCGGATAACATGGCTCGACCTAATGGGATCAATATCCCCGATGACAAGTTCTTCTTCTTCTTCTTCTTCTTCTTCTTCTTCTTCTTCTTCTTCTTCTTCTTCTTCCTTCTCCTTCTGCTTCTCCTTCTCCTTCTCCTTCTTCTTCTTCTTCTTCTTCTTCTTCTTCTTCTTCTTCAAAACTCGGTTGGCAACCAAACACGCCCTAAGTTGCGAGCGCTACCACTGAGTCAAGCACGCATACAAGCATTTTTTTAGCTACAAGTACGTTTAAATTCAAATTATTCCAATTTTTGAAAACGGTATGAAGTTTTCTCAGTGTTCACCGAAATTTCCGGTAACCGTTTGGTTTGGTTACCGAGAAAAAAAATATTGATACCTCCGTCCTGGTTTTGTTTGAGCCGAAAACCGTAGAACAATCGTTCTACGGTAAATTTTCATTAAATAAAAGGAAATAAAAATATGTTACAAGGGATCAACAGATCCCCAAAGAAAAAAGAAAGTTAACCAATTCCTGCTCTTGGAAAAATTAAATTTATTTAGAACTCTCTATCCAGCCACTGTTTGAAGCCTTGAAAGTGCTTCGATTTTAGCTTGTATTGCAAGAGCTTGAGATCCTGTTTTAGATGAAAGCGCCAAGAGTGGATCGAATGCTGAAGCCCTCTGAAGATCTTTCCATTTCTTTGTTTCCAAATATTCCAACATCCAAGAATCACTATTTCTATGGCAAATTGTTTCGGCAGTTGTGTCGCCGCCAGCAGTGTTTCCTCATATACTAAAGTACCTCGTGCCTTATGAGGAATCAAAGTGTTCCAACAGTCCTGAGCAAAATTGCAATCCCAGAGCAGGTGTAGAGCTGTCTCTTCAGCCTCCTGATTGCAGTTTGGGCAGTGAGGGTTGTCCAAATGCATGCCTTTTCTCAAGAGATGAGATCTGGTGTTGATTCTGCAGTGGGCCACCAACCAGAAAAATATCTTGTGTCTGAGTCTACTAGAGCTTTTCCAAATCAATTTGAAGATGGGGTGCCCCTCCTCATTTCCCATTAGATGTTTATACATGAGCATTGAAGAGAATTTATTTTTAAGGCCATTGCACATCCATTTATCCTTCCCATGTCTGTCCAGTGAGGGGATCAAATCCTCAAGCTGTAAGAATTGATTGTAGGCCTGGATGGACAATGGTATATGAAACTGCTCGATCCGGCTTTCAGATTCACAAAATTCCTGAATGGATATAGTGTCTCTAACAGCAAAAGAATGCAGTTCTAGGAATTTTTGTTCCAATTTATCTCCTGCCCAATTATCCTTCCAGAATAGAGTGGATTGCCCAGATGAAACAGTGCAGGTGCTAGCAGTTTTGAATTCGGGTATTAGTTTAAGATGTGCTCTCCACCAAAAGGATCCCTCCACTTTGTCCATGGCAATGCTTTGACCGTAGTATTTCTCCCAGATGAGCTTGACCCAAGGTACATCTTCCCTGTTTAAGAACTTGAATATGTTTTTCATCAGAAGGGCTTTATTATGCATTGAGATATCCAGAATTCGAAGTCCACCTTGCTCCTTGGGTTTACAGACCTTGGACTAGGCAATGAGTGCAGTTCCATTATCTGCCATACCATATTTTATCCAGAAGAAATTCCTGAGGTATTTATTGATTTGTTCCACCACCCCAAAAGGCAGAGCTAGGGTGCACATGACGAAGATTGGCAGAGAGGAGAAAACAGACTTAAGCAGTTGAAATCTGCCATCATAGGATAGCATTGTGGAGCAGCCTGAAAGTCTTCTTTCAATTCTTTGCATTATAGGTTTAAAGTCCTCAATTTTAGGCCTGGAAGTGCTCATTGGGAGTCCCAAATAAGTGAATGGAAATGATCCTTGTTTGCAGTTTAATACAGATAGCAGCGTGGGAATCTGCTCCTCAGGCACATTGATTGGCACAATGATGGATTTGCTATAATTAACTTTTAGTCATGTGCAATCAGAATAATGGAGCAGCAAGTTCTTAATATGCATGAGTTGAGTAGAGCTGGCTGGCAGTACTACAATGGTGTCATCTGCATATTGTATAACCGGGAATTTGGGGCATGCCGAGCTTGGGATTGGAGGACAAATCAGGTTGTGTTGCATAGCTTCATTCAGTGTGGACTGGAGTAAATCTGCAGCTAGAACAAAAAGCAGTGGAGACAATGGGTAACCTTGCCTGACTCCTCTAAGACAGTGAAATACTTTCCCAGGAACTCCATTAAGTAGTACAACAGATGTGCCAGAAGTCAAAATCATACTAATCCAGCTGAGCCATTTTTCCCCAAACCCTCTTGCTCTGAGAATTTCAATGATTGCTTCATGATCAATTAAGTCAAAGGCTTTCTCAAAGTCCAACTTAAGTACTACAGTTGGGATTTTGGAATGATGACATTGGTGCAGGTACTCAAATGCCCAAGCAAGGCAATCATGTATTGATCTTTTCTTGAGGAAACCATATGGATTATCATGCACAATTTTAAGGATCACCTTTTGAAGTCTGTTGGCGAGTAATTTGGTGATGATCTTAATGGAGGAGTTCAACAAAGAGATAGGTCTGAAGTCATTGGCAGTCTGAGGGTTGTCTCTCTTTGGAATCAGAGTGATAAAAGAATTGTTTATACTTTGCAGAGAGATCAGTCCTTCTTGGAAATCTTGTATCAATTTGTAGAAGTCAGAAGCAATAATATGCCAGCAGTTTTTGATGAATGCTCCATTAAACCCATCTGGCCCAGGGGCTTTGTCAGGAGGGAGATTCTTAACCACCTCATCAATTTCTTGTTTAGTGAAGGGGGTTTCTAGACTTTCTAGCCCCTCAATCCTTTTGATAAGTGAAGTTAAGTTCAAAAGATTACTGGTTTGCGTGGTTTGCCCCAGCCTGGCTTTGAATGACTTCCATAGAATAGTGGCTTTTGCAGAGTGTTCAGTGTGTTCATTACCATCCTCATCTTGTAGCATATGAATATAATTTTGCCTATACTTTATAGTAGCTTTGGCTTGAAAGAATTGAGAATTCTCATCTCCAAATTTGACCCATCTGATGGTTGCCCTTTGTTTCCAATAAATCCTCTGAAAAGAGAGCATCTTGAGTAAATGTTCTTTGAGAATATCCCTGCCATTGCTTTCAATAGGTGTAAGATCTCTGTATTCTTCAAAAAGGTCCCACATGAGAATCACTTCATTTGTTGCTTTAATAATCCCAGTTAAATTGGACAAATTTTTGCTCCAAATTTTGAGACCTTTCCTTAATCGTTTGAACTTGGCAGAAATGAGTTTTGCACTATTGGACTCATGGATTGGCTGGGACCAAATACTTTGAACCACCTGCTTGAAATCTTTGTGTTCTAACCAGAAATTTTCAAATCTGAAGGTTTGAGCCTTAGGGATGGTTGTGCCAATAGTAATAACACAGGGCACATGATCTGAGACTGGCTTTGAGAGAGGCAGAACCATTGTATTTGGGTAGCTGGAAGACCAACATTCTGATGTAAATACCCAATCAATTTTTTCCAATAGGGGTGCCTGTTGCATGTTACTCCAGGTATAGCTTCTGCCTTTAAGAGGAATCTCTACCAGTGCCAGGGTGCTGATAACTTCATTAAACTGCATCATTTGACCATAATCTCCATTTCCTTGATTTCTGTTATCTGGATATCTTATATAATTAAAGTCACCAGCAATAATCCAGTCTATATCATCAGGCATTTGGATATTTTTCAGCCAATCCAGGAAGCATAGTCTTCCAACATTATCACAGGGACCATACACATTAGTCAATATCCAAGAACTGCCATTTTGAGTGGAAGTGAATCTTACTGACAAGGAAAATTCATTTTTGAAGAGACATTCCTCATGGAAAACACTGTCATTCCAAGCAATTAGCAGTCCTCCAGAGTTTCCAACAGATGGAGTGAATTCAAACTTAGAGAATCTTCTAGGGCAGAATTTTTTTAAGTATGAGCTATCAAAGCTTTCTCTTTTTGTTTCTTGAAGGCATAACACAGAACAATCAGACTCATCAATTTTGTTAGAGATTGCAAGCCATTTATTACTAGAGTTAATACCCCTAACATTCCAGTTGAGAATTTTCCAGGATTTATTCATAGGAGTAATGGATAAACTAGTGTTGAACAACCCAATCACAGCCTCTTACTCTCTTTAAGTTGTAGAGAATCCGACAGTTCCAAACAAGGTTCCAAGTGCCACAAAAGTTCAAGCATACATAAACATTGCAGTTCACATCCAAATTCAATATTACAAAATATATCAGGTCTCTCCAGCAGCTAGTACTCCTAAATAGAAGACATCCAGTCTTGACTGCATCTTGTCTTAGTCCTTCCATGCAGGCTGTTTCATTCCTTTTTTGGCCTTCTTCTTTTGGAGGGCCTCCTCAGCAGTGGTCTTTGCATCCACCTTGCAATAAGAGGAATTTAAATTCTTAACCACTTTGCTATTACAAATGGGGGGTTTAGCCAAGCAGGCCATACAATTTATGTCTTGACAGGTTTTGGCCTTATATCCTTTTGAAAGTTGTTGCAGTCTGTTACTTCTTCTTACCTCAGATTCCACAATGGGTGCCCTCTCTTTTCTTTTTCCTTGAAACTGCAGAGCAGCATGTCCAGGGATAGGGGCTTCAATCGTGTCAGCCCTCCCTTTGTGAGGAGTGGCCAGATCATCCTCAGCAGGAGGCAGCTGGATACACACAGGGGCCACAGAAATAGGGCAAACATCAGGTAAAAAGAATAGCAATGAATCCTCACAAGTAGATCCTTCAGTAATAATTTTCCAAATAGGTGACTTAAGGAAGTTTTTTGCCCAATCAAATTTCTCTGGAGTGAGAAGAGTGCTGGCAATAAAGTTAACCCAGTCAGCAGGTACCTGAATTGCAATAGAAGAGTCTGGTCCAGAGGCAAAGTGCTTCTTCCATGCTAGAAAACCACCAGTACCAATGCTTTCTAAAGTGGACTGGGTTGAGATGTTCATTTCAAGATATTTGCCTTTAATATTAAAACCTGGTGGAGCAGTGCTGGCAGATGAATCAGTTTCAGCTATAGTGACCTTTTCATGAGTAGACCCTGCTGGATCAGTCTTTAAAGGTTCAGACTGCTCAATTATCTCAATTTCCTCATCAACAGATAGACTATAATTGGAACCTCTATCAGGTGAAGTAGGCAGTTCTGCAGGGTCAGCTAGCTGTAAAATTGGATCATCTCCTTCTGTCAAGTTGATATCAAAGAAATCTGCATTTTCCATATCCCCTGGAGAGTTAGAAACAATCTTATCCATGAGATGCTCTTCTGTAGAGCCCAGCTGTAGAGGGGCAAATTCAGTTGTGCTCCTAAGATCCTTATTAAGATCAGGAATTAAATCTTGCTGAGCTTGATCTTCATAGAGTGGGTTGACAGCTGGAAATTGAAGAGGTATGAACTCAAAATCTCCAATATTATGTTGAGGGATGTCTGCAAGGGGTTTAGGCTGAAAGTTATCCTGCTGTGGAAATTGGTGCACCTGTTGGAGTGGTTGGTGGGCTTGAATGGGCCCAAGAACTAAGTTAAGATCTGGAAGGCCATTGAAAATCTCTTGGGCCTGGCCCACAACATTCAAAGCTGCATTTCCCTCCACATGAGGCAAGCCACCAACCTGCATATTGTCTTGAGCAATCTCATTAGATCCCACAGAAAGAGTGATGTCACTGTGATTATCCGCATCTGGCAATTCTTCCTGCAGGTGACCATCCAGTGGCTGAAGCAAATCTGCTAGTACCATAAACTCTCCATCTTCTAATTCTTGATCTATGAACTCATTGTGCTCATTATCTGCAGGCATGGCCCAGTGACCCCACCCTGGCACATCCTCCTCCTCCTCTTCTGCTAAGATATCCTCCTGATTCTGTTGAGCAGGTGGAGGATCCTGGTTACCCTGTCCATTCTGCATGTCATCCTGTGCTTGGTGTTCCATGATGGGCCCCGGGAAATGATTGAGCTGATTGGGGTGGAAGTTTGGATTATTTGGAATGGGGTGAGGATTGCCATCAACAGGCATTGGATCTTCATCTGGTGGTCCACCTCCAAGCATCTCCTGCTGCACAATCACCACTGGAACTGTCCAAGATTCAGAGTTGATATCTTCAGACTCCCACACCACTATACTTGCTGGCACATCTCTCAGCTCATCCACCCTAACTTTGACCATCAAGGTGGCCTTAGTGTTGCGTGCTCTGTCCCAAAGCAGAAGTTTGCCAAAGCTCCTAACAGAGTTGGCAATTTCATGGATGTCCCTTTTATCAAATGGAAAACCAGCCAGCAGAACCCAAATGTCCCTGTTCATCGCCAGATTCCTCCAGTTCATCCCCTGATTATGACGCTGAAAAATCACATGCACATCACCAAAGACGTGCGGGCTCTGTAACACCATCGCATCTCTATCAAACAGGGGATTGAATCTCACATAGGCTTGCCCAAAGGGGCAAGGACAGATCTCTCAAAATCTTAAGTGCTTGACTTCAGTTATGAATTCACCAATGAGCTGCCTGACTGTGGGGAAGTGAACCTGAAGATTAGGCATTGGGATTACCGTGGCGATTGCCCAATCTTCATGTCTCGGAGCAGCCGGCGCAGAGATGACACGAACTCGAGCAGGTCTGCCAGCCACATTAATGGCTTGATGATTCGGTGGCAGAAACGGCGTTGGGTCGAAGGGGAAGTTCGCCATGGCTAGGGGAAGGTTCTCTCTCTGGGTGATGGAGGGCAATGGCGGTGGAGGCGGCAGCGAAGCGGCGATGGAGGGCGAAGGATTGCGGGCAGGAGCGGTAGGTGGCGAAGCAGTAGCACTGTGATTACCAGAATCTCCCCCCAACCTACACTAGGAAGGCGCGATAATCCCTCCATTAACCCTGGCAGAAGCAGCGGGAGCAGAGCCCGGGGCGATCAATTGATTTGATGTTGCCAAAGCTTGAAAATCGTAGCGACACCCACTGACCACATGACCCCACCTCTTACACCTGCGACAACGAATTTTATTGGTGCAGGTCGGCCTCTCGTGGCCCACCAGAAGGCAACGAACACAGAAGGGCTGCTTATGGGCCGCGCTATCCCTCCGACCCATCGATCTATCTGGGGAGGCCCTGTTACCCTCATTTTGAATGGGCGTTGTTCCCGCGCCATTAATTCCGTGATTAGCTGGGAATTGAAGTCTGCTAAAAACCGTTGAAACGGGCACCGGGGATCTAGCCTGGCGATCTTGACGGAAATTTGAGACCACAGCTGGATCAAAGGTTCTTGGATTTCGAACTGCATCAGCATATGAGTTGGAATTCCTTCTGCGAGAAACTACCGTCCAACCATGATCAAGTTCCGGGTCCGACAGATGACGACGCTTAGCACCATTAGGGCCCCATAGAAGGAATCCCAAATTGAACTCATGAACAGAAATTGTACCTCCATTGTAAATAGCAAAACCCACATCCATGGAAGAAACAGAGAATTTGAACAATTTGTCCTGAAGTTTGCTAACCTTAAAAAGGGAAGCCCGACCACCAAAGCATGAAAGTAATATAGTACCCACGGATTCTTCTGTGAGCCTGATTCTTGATCTGGTGAATTCCGCCACCAAAAAGAACTCTCTGAGTGCAGCACCTTCTGTGTAGTTGATTGGAAGATTGAGCTTACTCAGGATATTGTCTTCAAACGCATGGCCCCGATCAAATCTTAGATCCGCAAGAGCCATGATGTATCTGGTGGTATGGAGAAGATTAGGGAGACAGGGGAATTGTTGCCGCTACCGGGGTGGCCGGCGGCAAGGGGAGGTGGCTGCCTCGGCCGGAGTGGCCGGCGGCAAGGGGAAGGTGGCTGCCGCGGCCGGAGTGGCCGGCGGCAGGGGAAGGTGGCTGCCGCGGTCGGAGTGGCCGGCGGCAGAGCTAGGCTGAGAGGGCGAGAGCTAGGCTGAGAGGGTCGATCGACCATGAGAGTCCTGGTTTACTAGCCGCCCTCGTATTTTGGGTCTTTTTTTACCATTATTTTAACTAATAAAATATAGTAATATATAGCAAAAATAATATCATTGTAAACTACATTCAAATACGCTTTCAACAATGTATTTTTTTATGACATGTATTAACATTTTGCTAGCCAAGTATGTGGTCAAATTTTGACACAAAATACAAGAGGACTATTAAACCAGGACGGGGTAGTACCAGTCAAAATCACGTGAAATGCAGGGACAATTTCGATGCGGTTATAAACTTATAACGTACTCCCTCCATTCCACAATGTAGTGCCTATAGATTTTTCTGAAAATCAAACTTTGCCAACTTTGACCAAGTTTATAAAGAAAATTGTATACATCTACAATACCAAACATGTACATTCCGAAAATATAACTCATGATGTATCCAATGATGTGCATTTGGTATTCTAGATGTACCTATTTTTCTCTATAAATATGGTTAAACTTTATAATGTTTGACTTTTGAAAAAATCTATAGACACTACATTATGAAACGGAGGGAGTAGCTTGTTTTGCATGCAGCAACACACCTAAGTTCCATTAGTTCTCAAAAAGAAAAAGAAAATTCCATTGACTCGAAGCACATGGACATTCAGCCCAACGCTACTACTTGAACTTAATCAAAACACATGGAGTATAGATGGGCATAATCAATGCTTAGAACTAGTGGTGCACAATTTTTCGAAATTCCTGCACGCACAAATATTAGCACGCTATAATCTCGAATTCGACATGCATATAGAGTAGTAGTAGTGTATACCGTAAGTACGGTTTCCCCAGGTGACCATCACGCACGCACGCACACCACGATCTACGCAAGCAAAAGGGCACTAACAGTAACGGAGGCAGGAAAGCAGGAGCCGGGCAGAGCCATGATGGGTTCTCGGTGTCTTCCTTGCTTGTCATACCTAGGGCAAGCTCCAGTACTTGCACTTGCACCCATCGGGCATCAGTGGGCCACAGGTGGGCAACCGTCCATCAGTCCCCTCCTGATGCAAACCAATCAAGCTAGCTAGCCACCCTACCGTAGACCGTAGTCCCATGCACGCATGTATCCCCAAGAGAAAAAAAACCATGGCAGGAGGGGTCGTGCTGCTGCTAGCTACTTCAGCACTCCATTTATTGCCACGCCGTGGTTGGGTTCGGGTTCGGCCATTATAAGAGGCAGCAATACGCAAGAATGCGTATACAGCTTTGCTTTGCTAGGTAGAAAACCATAGGGAGAACCGAGTGCTCAGTAGCAGCAAGGTGAAAGACATAGCTAGGTCTCATCTCCTCCGTTTCGTCGATCCCTGCCTCCACTCCACCCTAACTGGCCGTCGTTGTGCTGCGACGGGGAGAAACATCAGATCGTCGCCAAGGGCAGTAGTAGTACCACTACCATGGGGTCGCCAAACAGCAGGCAGCAGCAGCAGCACTGGCCGAGCATGTTCCGCTCCAAGCACGGCAGCCAGGTGTGGCAGTCGCAGCCCGACATGACCGGCTCGCCCCCCTCCCTCGTCTCCGGCTCCGCCGCCGCCGCCGGCCACTCCTTCAAGTCCCCCTTCCCCTCAGGTATGCATGCATGCTACTGTTTGCTGCACATGATCACTTGCATGCGCTAGATAGGGTAGGGTTCTGTCTTGTAGCCTGCGGGTTGATCGAGATCGTCATCGAGACGGGGGTCAAATTGATTAACTGCTGAGTATATATGCAGGTCCTGATCAGGAGAGGAACACCGACACGAAGCCGCGGTGGAACCCCCGGCCGGAGCAGATCCGGATCCTGGAGACGCTCTTCAACTCCGGCCTGATCAACCCGACACGCGACGAGATCCCCCGCATCCGCATGCGCCTGCAGGAGTATGGCCCGGTCGGCGACTCCAACGTCTTCTACTGGTTCCAGAACCGCAAGTCCCGCTCCAAGAACAAGCTGCGCAACGCGGCCGCGCGCGCCGCTCCCGTCCGGGCCTGCGCCCCAGCACGCCAGCAGGCCGCCGCGCCCTACACGCCACCTCCCAAGCAGTTCCATCCGCCGAAGCCGCCGCTCTTCTCGCCGGTGGCTCCCACGTCTTCTTCCTCTTCCTCCTCCGACCGGTCGTCCGGATCCAGCAAACCGGTGAAGCCGGCTGCCACGCAGGCGATGTCTGCGACGGCGGCCATGGACCTGCTCTCGCCGCTTTCCGCGGCGTGCCACCAGCAGATGGACTACCAGTTTGGCCTGGGCCAGCCCGCGGTGTCCGCTCCGGCTCCTGCGCCAACGTTGGACGAGTTCGTCCCCACCGACGTCGAGCCGATCTTCCTGCAGTACCCGCAAGGGCACTGCCTGTCGGCGGGGGAGCTCGCCGCCATCCTGGGCGCGCAGTACATGCCGGTGCCTGCCGTGCAGCAGCCACTGGTGGCATCGCCCGCCGGCATGCTCTTGGGGCTCTGCAACGACGTGGCAATAGGTCCCACCAGCACCGGCCACAGGAGCAGCGCCTCGGCCGCCGGGCTTGGTCAATACTGGCCCAGCGGCGTTGATCAGCTCGGCCTCCGCAAGAACAGCGACCCCTTCTTGAACACCTCCGTTGCCAAAGAAGAGGCGTATGAGGACTTTACGAAGACGAAGCTGGGCCTGCTACAATACGGCTTAGGCGTCACTGCAGCGCCGGCTACCTCTGCGGCGGCTGTTTTGCCTCCTGCTTCGCCGGATTCCGCCGCCGTCACCGTCGCAAGTGCGTCTGCTACTGCTGGGCTGACCAGTTTATTTGCCACCACTGCCACTACTGACGCGGTCAGCTACAATGGTACCTTGCAAGGTATGTGATGAAACGTGCTTAATCTTGGTGCACCATTTGATTTTTGTTCATTCACGCCTTCATTCTGACTATATTATCATATGCATTCGTATGTAAGTGTTCATGTCTTCACGGACTAGAGGCCAGAGGGGGGAGTTTCTCTTGTAATTAATATTTTGCCTCTATTTCAGTTCCTTTTGGATGTTAGCTTGCCCATTGCCATTGTTTAGGTATAGCCATACACACACACGTCCAATCTTTTTGTATTCTTCCTTGCATGAGGCAGTGCCAATTTCCTTTAGGGCCCCAATTATAAATCCCAGCGTAAGGACATAGTAGTATCGTATTTTTTTTAATTTTTTTTGTAATTCAAGGACATAGTATCGTATAGTTTGATACTTGGGCATGGAAATGAGACAAGGTTGAACCATGTAAACTCTCTAGTGCATGCACAATCTTGTCACTCCAAGCTGTACATCATGCATGCATGACTTTTTCGCTAAATAAAAATGGGTGGAATTTGTCAGCTTGTAATAGTCTCAGCTTTAGGAAAGACCATAACTCGTGAGCTGTACTCCATGAGCAAAAAAAAAAGGAGACATTTTCGTGATGGGATGTTACAAATATATGAACTATTTCATGGTGACAAAAACATCATAGCATGACATGTAGATTCATTAATGCTAGTTGCAAGTAAGTATGCACCCATATACATGCGTGCATTGCATGCATGGAGCTATTTCACATGTTCATGAAAAGACTAGACTTGAAGGAATGGAAGCATACGATCCATATAAGATTCCAAAATGAGACTTTAGAAGCAAATATATGAACACATTGCTTAGTTATCGAACATGTGAGGAGCAGATTGGTCTTGTCATGCACACATGTGGTAGCAGTAATTCAAGTGAAAAAAAATTACTCCCGTAGTACGTGTGAAAGGAGTATAATTTGATCCGAAGCTGACAGATTAGAGGTTAAAATCAACGTCAGGACAAACCAAAAGGGGGGGAAGCCTTTTGTGGGTGAAAGTGAAGGTCGCAAGCCACACAGCTCATAAATGTGCCTCTTTCGTATGGTCTTGTCGCGGCAACTTGTCTACCATAATCAAGAGAAAAAGGAGGAGGAAGCGGATGCGTGTGAAGAATTTTACCGCGTACGTATAGGAAGGAGGGAGGGAGCACGCACGTACGCTGTTGAAAAGACTGAGGCGATGGCGGTCAAATCTCCTCCTGCTCGACCGCGCGCGCTTAAAGTTCCTCTCACATTACAGGGGTCGGGCGTTTTTACCTAGATCGACCGTGCGCATGGCAGTCCAAGACTGTCACACGCTTGCTGGGGCGCTTGGATTTCCTCGTAGTCTTCCGTTTCGCAAGTCACGGGCGACAATAACTCCCCTCTGCGCCGCACTTAATATCACTCCCGGTTTTCATTCTTTTGACCGTGTTGCGTGCATGCAGGACCAGCGGATGATGTTGGGTTCGCGGGCGCAGCGGCAGCGGCAGGGGCCACGGGCGCGTTGGGCAGGGGCGCCGCGGTGGTGTGCTTCGCGGGCACCAGCGCCGCGTGCAGCGTCCCGGCCACGCACCTCGACGTCAAGCTCTACTTCGGGGACGGGGCCGTCCTGTTCCGCTGCAACGGCGACCGCGCCGAGCCGCTCCTCGTCGACGACGCCGGCCTCACCGTCGAGCCGCTCCAGCACGGCGGGGTCTACTACTGCATGCTCATATAGCAGCATGAACCGCGCGTCTCCCCATCGCACTAATCAAGTGATGCCTCTCTATATATAATCTAGATTCAGTAGTTTTCTAGTAGTATGTAGCTTATTCTCTCATGACCGTTGTCCATCCATCGTATTGGAAAAGGGCTACTAATATTCCAAAACTTAAGCTATTATCGCATGCTTGTGAGCAGTGATCGTGTCGTTTACCAAATTTCTGATCAATTGATTGAGGTCGATATACTCCATCATCATGAAAATAATAATCATGAGTATTTGCTAGCAGTGGAGGTTCGCCTATGCTACTCCTTTTTTTGGCAACATGAGCCTCCCACAACTTGTGTTGGTACTGCACGTCCGATCAAATCTACTGTTTTGGTTTTAATGTCGCCAATGAACTTCAAGTTAGGCAGCTTGCAGCCCAGCACACATGCATAGGCTGATAGACAACCTTCGTGGAGTACAGGA
This sequence comes from Elymus sibiricus, assembly GCA_039707655.1. Classification (NCBI taxonomy): domain Eukaryota; kingdom Viridiplantae; phylum Streptophyta; class Magnoliopsida; order Poales; family Poaceae; genus Elymus; species Elymus sibiricus. The sequence goes on along the minus strand of CM077668.1, from coordinate 258,113,027 downwards.
ACATGACACAGGAATACTATAGCAAACCAGAACAATGCTATACATGCATGTACGTATAGTACGAAGTGCTACCGAAAATTGCCAATGGTACTCGGGCACCAAGGTGCCCGTTTCCCAAAAACCATTTTCTACAACGTTTAAAAAAATGTAAACGCATATACACATGTATACTATGTATTTGCAAAATTTCATTCTACTTTCACATGTAGCGTACAAAAAAAAGACAAATATGTATTTCCAAATGGACCGCTTTTTTTGTTGTTGGGCCAGAAAAAAATTGTACAGCTCACAAATTATATTTTTTCAAAACAAAATTTCATGAATGCATATGCTTCAAGGTTCACATCCAAAATTTAGGAAAATTTTGGGTTGTGACAAAATTGGACCTATCAATATGCAGCACAAACAACTAGAAGCAGTCAAGAATGCCTTGGCAGGGAAACAAGAGCCTAACGCTGTCAAGGAGGCCCTCGCAGATCAACATGAAGAGCCTAAAGCTGTCAATAGGGACGTAGCATATCAGCATGAAGAGGCTGAAGCTGGCAAGGAGGCCCTAGTAGAGGTGCACGAAGAGGTAGAAACTGGCAAGGAGACCCTGACAGAGCAGCATGAAGATCCTGAAGCTAGCAAGGAGGCCCTACCAGAGCAGCAGAAAGACCTTGAAGTAGTCAACAAGGCCCTGACAGAGAAGCATGAAGAGCCTGAAGCTGGCAAGGAGGCCCTGCCAGAGCAACAGGAAGACCTTGAAGTTGTCAAGAAGGCCCTGGCAAAGTAGCGGGAAGAACTTGAATCTATCAAGGTGGCCCTCGCACAGCAGCAACAAGAACTTGAATCTGTCAAGAAGGCCCTGCCAGAGCAGAAGGATGAAGTTGAAGGTTTCAAACTGGCCCTGGTAGACAACAATGAAGAAATTGTAATGCCCTATTAGACCTGCAGCAAGAACTAAAGCTGTCATCAAGGCCATTCGAGAGCAGCAGGATGCAGTTGAAGCTGACAAGTGTCTTATTTTGCTGTGCAAGAGTTTGTCCCATGGTTATTATTTGTAATGTCGCAAATTATGAATCTAAGCTATGAGAGCAAATTATAAATTTAATTCCAATTTAGCAGAAAATTCAAATATAAAACAAATTATCGGAGTCTACAAACTATGACGGTTATTGATCCCGTCACCAGCGTATGGACCCACATGTAAGCAGCCACGTCACCCACGCCTGGTCCCACATGTAAGCAGCCACGTCAGCATCTTCTGGGCCCATATGTCACGTTGACCAGTCAAAACCGATGCCCGACTTATTACTGACGGGCACCGTCGATGATAAAACCTACGGCGGACCCACCTGGAAGCAGCCACGTCAGCAACTATTGGCCCCATTTGTCAGAACCTTTGACCGGTCAAACCCATGGACTGATTACTTGTGACGGATTATCGTCCCCCAAAACGATCTTAGGTGACAGATTGGCCTACCATAGGTGACAGCCTGGGCCGTCACCGAAAATGGCCACTGCTACTTGCGATAGGCGTTGGTATTTCCCCGAAGAGGAAGGGTGAAGTAGTATAGTAGCAGATAGTATTTCCCTCAGTTAAGAACCAAGGTTTATCAAACCAATAGGAGATTCACGCAAACAACTTTTAGCAGTACCTGCACACACACAAAGAAATACTTGTACCCAACGCGGGCAAGAGGGTTGTCAATCCCCTTGTACTCGCTAATTGCAAGGATTAATTCTAATAGTGGTAGATATATAAATTGCAAAACTAAATAAAAGTAAATAAATTGCAGCAAGGTTTTTTGGGTTTTAGCTATATGATTTCAATGGACCTGGGGCCATTTCTTTCACTAGCGGCATCTCTCTCAAGAACATAGCAACGGTGGGTACACAAATTACTGTTGGGCAATTGATAGAAAGTGCATAGTTCTGATGTTATTCATGGCATGACCAGTACATAGGCATTATGTCCGTGACAAGTAGACCGAAATGATTCTGCATCTACTACTATTACTCCACTTCGAGAGCGCTTTATGCTTGCCTCTCTAGGTATTAATTTCATAACAAACAAAGTAATGCAAGCATGATGACATAATGTAGACAGAATAAAACCAATCAATATGATCAAACCCCGTCGTTTTACCCTTAGTAGCAACAATACAAATACGTGCCTCGCTACTCCTCCTGTCACAGAGTGAGTATACCTGAAGATTGAACCTACCACAAATCACCTCTCCCACTGAAGATAAATCAATCAAGTTGGCCAAACTAAACGGATAGATTGGAGAGAAATACAAAGCTATAACAATCACAGATAATAAAGTTCAGAAATAGCTCAATTACTTCCAATGAACAATATGATCATAAACCCACAATTCATCGGATCCCAACAAACACACCGCAAAAGATTACATCGAATCGATCTCCGAAAAGAATATTGTATTGAAGATCAAAGAGAGAGAGAGAGAGAGAGAGAGAGAGAGAGAGCCATCTAGCTACTGCTATGGACCCGTAGGTCCTGTGGGGAACTACTCACACATCATCAGAGAGGCGGCAAGGTTAGAGGCCCTCCGTGATCGATCCCCCCCCCCCCGACAGAGTACCGGAAAAATCCTCCAGATTGGATCGCGGAAGAACAGAGGCTTGCGGTGTCGTGGTTACTAGTCTGACAGTAAGTACTGGGGGTACGATGAGGAGCAGAGCCTAGCTACAGCACAGGTGTAACACTCAGATTTAGCGAGTTCAGGCCCCTCTCGGAGGAGGTAAAAGCCCTACGTCTCGTTCCCTGAGGCTTGTTTTCTCTGGGGGGTATCTGATTACAATGAGTGCTTAACCCTTGCAACGGAGGGAGAGGGTGGCTTATATAGGAGTGTGCCGCTGCCTTTCAGCCACCACGTTGCCGGGCATTAATGACAATTAGTACAGCGGTTAATGGCGTTTAACACCGTTTAACACAGCCATGACTCTGACAGTTACTGGTAACGGTAGCCATAACTATGCTTAAAGTCTAATTGAGGACTACTCGACCGTTGCAGCCCCACGCCGTCCGTGCGTCTCCTGTGTCCGAGTGATGATGTCTGACCGACTGGGGAGTAGACGTCCGTTCGAGTGATGTCCGTGCAGGGTCCGAGTGAATCCTTTGTAGTGTGCATCCAGTTGCACTTGTGACCCAGGGGTCTCTGAATAATAGTATGGGCCTTAGGTGGGCCCTAGATGTCAGGTCCTTGTCCCTACAGGTGGTAGGTGACCCCATCATTAGCCCCCGAATCAGTTGAGGCTTAATCAGGATGAGTGGGTTGAGCTTTCGGAGGGGTCCGAGTGCTTTGGAGGTGCTCGACCTCCACTCACCCCGCGGTTATCCTTGGGAGAAGCCGCAACGGATTCTGGACTAGAGAACTTCCGAATGATCGGATGGTGCCGATTGCTAGGCAAAACTTGGTGGCATCAGCGTGTCTCTCAGGAGAGACGGGCTTGGGGCCGAGTGGAGGCATGCCATGAAACTCAAGTGACGACGACGACGTGTGGACTGAATCTCAGGAGAAATGCCACTTCATAACCCGGAGGAACGCATGCGCAGGTCAGCTCCGAGTCCAAATTTACGAGACATGCGCCTTGGAGCCTAGTGAAAGGGCCAAGTCAACCCGCGAAGGGGCGTCGAGCTCATCCTTTCGCAATCCTGGAGGTGACTCCAGTCGGGTGTTTAACATGTCCGAGTGCACGGTGGCCTGTGGAAGGCGGTCAGTCGGGCCGGCGGGCGCTTTCGAAAACAACGGGACGGACGCAATCTGTCAGGCGGATTCGCCGCGGAAATCCCGGGATTCGAAATGATGCGCGCGCGCGTGGAGGCGGTTGTGCTGTGGCTAGTGGGGAAAGTGGGGCATGACGCCTCGATTTTCGCCCGGAAATCCGCCATGTGTCCTGCCTTTCCTGTGCGCGAGATTGCCACCGAAGCCGTTGATCTGGGATCTGACGGCTCAGGGCCGGTGAGTGATTCTGCCTGCAGTATAAAAGGTAGTTTCACCACGTGGGGTTAATTCCAGATCCCCTTTTCTCCCACCCTGCAATCTGCTCTCCTTGTTCCTCTCCACACTGCACCGGAGCACTCGAAGCCATGGGGAAGGATTCAACCGCTAAGTTGGAGAGGGCGAAGAAGGCGGGGAAGGCAGGGCCATCGAGTTCGGGAGTGCCGGCGGGCCGCATCGCGGGGGAATGGCTCCCCTCGCGTGTTACGACGAAGCGGCTAGAGGAGCTTGCCGAAGAGGGCCTCATCCCGGCGGACGGGTGGAGGCGGCCGGACGCGAATGAGGTCAAGCCAGCGCCGCAGGGCGACGAGCGCGTGTTGTTGGTCACCCACATCGAGCGTGGTTTCTCTATGCCTCCGCACCCTTTCTTTCGGGCTTTCTTGGATTTCTTCGGCGCGCAGCTCCATCATCTTCCTCCCAATGCAAACGTGTATCTGTCAGCTTTCGTTTCCCTTTGTGAGAATTTCATTGGTTGCCATCCTCATTGGGGCATGTTCAAGCATATCTTCACGTGTCGCTCGATGACCGTGAAGAAGGACTCGCCGAGTGGGGAATGACTCATGTAACCCAGCTCTATGGAGGTCTGGGGATACAAGTGCGGGGGCGGAGCGCCTTTCCGAAGATGAGTTTTCCTGACTCGATGAAGGGCTGGCAGGACAGCTGGTTCTACTGCAAGGACGTACCGAGTGAGGGATCTTCGATTGGCCTTCCTCCGTACTCGGGGGCAAGAGTCGCCGCGCCTCCATCTTTGGAGGTGAGTAAGGAAGAGAAGGTGGATGTCGGGATCTTGACCGTCGCCATGGTCGGAGCCGTGAACGCTGGGGTCAATGGGATGGACCTGCTGGAAACCTTCTTGATTCGGAGGATCCAGCCGCTGGAGGCCAGGGCACATCCCATGTGGATGTATGAAGGTCCGGGTGATGACACCCGAGTGCACCCGAAAGAGCTGACCGACGACGCCCTAGCCAGCAAGATCAAGGCCATCACTTCGGCTCGGGACAACCCGCGCAGCGCCAGGAGGGTGCCTCCGTATGAGAAGAACATCCAGCCGGTTGAGGTAAGAACGTTTTGGGCCAGTCGGATTGTGGACCAGCCCTTCCTTGTGTTTCTAGATCTTGACTTTATGTTTTCCTCCCTTTTAGAGCTTCCCGCGGATGATCTCCAACATTCCGTCAGTCTACCGATCACCGGCAGATGTGACGAGTGACACGGAGCATCAGCACTCGGATGACGGTGATGAGGAAGAAGGGGGAGGCGAGGAGGAGGAGGAAGAGGAAAGTGATGAAGACGAGAGTGACACCGAGGAGGGCGAGGAGGCGGAGTCTTCTCCGTCCGAAGTCGTTCCCCGAGAATGCCACAGCAAGGAAAAGAACGACCCGAGCGCCAGAGCGAGGGGTGCCAGAGTGCCGAGTGATCCGAGGCCGACTACTTCGGCTTCTTCACGTGGAGCGAAGTGCCTGCGGGCGGAAGCCGTCGACTCGGCGGAGAAACAGTCCAAGCAGCCGAAGCAGATCTCCAGCAAGCCACGTAAGGCGGCGGTGCCAAGGATCAAGGTGGCGGTGCCATTGGCTTCGACGTGAGTATCCGATAGCCAGCCTCTTTTCCGTGTGACTTTCATTTGTCTGACTTGCCGAGTGATCTTCTGCTTCGCAGTAACGAGACGTCGACCACTTCATTGGATCCGAATGCTCCTAAGGGAGGTCGGGCGGAGGGCGACATGATACGTCTCCAACGTATCTATAATTTTTTATTGTTCCATGCTATTATAGTATCAATCATGGATGTTTTATATACATTTACAAGCAATTATATATCATTTTTTGGGACTAACCTATTAACTTAGTGCCTAGTGCCAGTTGTTGTTTTTTGGCTGTTTTTGGTTTTTCAGAATATCCGTACCAAACGAAGTCCAAATGCCACGAAACTTTTTGGAGATTTTTTTTCTGAACATAAGAGACACTAGAAGCTTCGGGAGAGGGCCAGAAGACAGAGGAGGTGGCCACGAGCCACTAGGGCGCGCCCCTGGGCGCGCCCTGGTGTCTTGTGGGCCCACCTCTGCTCCGTTTGACCTAATTCCACCTCTATAAATACTCTAAAATCCGGAAACCAACAGAGGAGTCCACGAAATATTTTTTCCGCCGCCGCAAGTTCCTGTTCTCGAGAGATCCCATCTGGAGGCCTTTTCCGGCACTTTGCCGGAGGGGGATTCGATCACGGAGGGGCTCTACATCAACCTTGCTGCCCTTCCGATGATACGTGAGTAGTTTACCACAGACCTTCGGGTCCATAGTTAGTAGCTAGATGACTTCTTCTCTCTTTTTGATCTTCAATACAATGTTCTCCTTGATGTTCTTGGAGTTCTATCCGATGTAATCACTTTTTGCGGTGTGTTTGTTGGGATCCGATGAATTGTGAGTTTATACTCAGATTATCCATGAATATTATTTGAGTTTTCTCTGAACTCTTTTATGCATGATTGTTATAGCTTCGTATTTCTCTCCGATCTATTGATTTGGTTTGGCCAACTAGATTGATTTATCTTGCAATGGGAGAGGTGCTTTGTAATGGGTTCGATCTTGCGGTGCTCAATCCCAGTGACAGAAAGGGACATGACACGTATGTATCGTTGCTATTAAGGGTAAAAAGATGGGGTTTATTCATGCGTGAGTTTACTTTGTCTACATCATGTCATCTTGCTTAAGGCGTTACTCCGTTCTTTATGAACTTAATACTCTAGATGCATGCTGGATAGCGGTCGATGTGTGGAGTAATAGTAGTAGATGCAGAATCGTTTCGGTCTACTTGTCTCGGACATGTTGCCTATATACATGATCATTGCCTTGGATATCGTAATGATTATTTGCTTTTCTATCAATTGCCCAACAGTAATTTGTTCACCCACCATATGCTATTTTCAAGAGAGAAGCCTCTAGTGAAAACTATGGCCCCCGGGTCTACCTTTATCATATATTGAAAATCCTAAAAATACCTTGCTGCAATTTTACTTTATTTATTTTATTTTTTATTTTTGTTCGATCTATCTATCTATCACCATACAATTTAATCTTGCAATTAACCGCCAAGGGATTGACAACCCCTTGTTCGCGTTGGGTGCGAGGATTTGTTAGTTTGTGTGCAGGTGCTGTTAACGAGTTGTTGCGTGATTCTCCTACTGGATTGATAACCTTGGTTTCATAACTGAGGGAAATACTTATCTCTACTGTACTGCATCATCCCCTCCTCTTCGGGGAAATCCCAACGCAGCTCACAAGTAGCAGGAAGAATTTCTGGCGCCGTTGCCGGGGAGACATCATCAACATCTATCAAGTACCTGTGCATAAACTTTCATCTCCTTGCATTTATTTTATTTGCCTTTGCCTCTCGTTTTCATCTCCCCCACTTCTAAAAAGTTTTTAAAAAAATACACAAATATGTTCCGTTTGCCTTTTTCCTGTTTGCTTCATTGCTTGCTTGTTTGCGTAGCCACGATGTCTCAAGAAAATACAAAATTGTGTGATTTTTCTAATACTGATAATAATGATTTTATTAGTACTCCAATTGCTCCTCCCGCCGCTAGTGCGGAGACTTGTGATATTAATGCCGCTTTGTTAAATCTTGTCATGAAAGAACAATTTTCTGGTAGTCCTAATGAAGATGTTGCATCCCATCTTAACACTTTCGTAGAATTGTGTGATATGCAAAAGAAAAAAGATGTGGATAATGATATTGTGAAATTAAAATTATTCCCGTTCTCATTGCGGGATCGTGCAAAAATTTGGTTTTCATCTTTACCACGAAATAGTATCGATTCTTGGGATAGGTGTAAAGATGCTTTTATTACCAAGTATTTTCCTCCCGCGAAAATTATTTCCCTTAGAAACCAAATTATGAATTTCAAGCAACTTGATCAAGAACATGTTGCCCAATCTTGGGAAAGGATGAAATTAATGATAAGAAATTGCCCTACTCATGGTTTAAATTTTTGGATGATCATACAAAAAATTTATGCGGGATTAAATTTTATTTCTAGAAATCTTTTAGATTCCGCCGCGGGTGGTACTTTTATGGAGATTACATTGGGAGAAGCTACTAAATTGCTTGATAATATTATGGCAAATTATTCACAATGGCATACTGAAAGAGTTCCTACTAGTAAAAAGGTGAATTCTGTTGAAGAAATTAGTACTTTGAGTGATAATGTTCATGCGCTTATGAAATTGGTTGCTAGCAAAAATACTCCTATTGATCCTAATGATGTGCCTTTATCCACCTTGATTGAGCAAAATAATGATCCCGTAGATGTGAATTTTGTCTCACAAAACAATTTTAATAGTAATGCTTATAGAGGTAATTTTAATCCTAGGCCGTTTCCTGGAAATTCCTCTAATAATTTGTGACACCCTGGTTTTTCCCAACTTTTCTTTTCAAAATTCATTTGAAAATTTTAATTGGATTTGGCTTGCAGTTCTTTCCGAATGGCTCTATGCATGGACTTAAACCTTGGGAATAATTTTTGATTTTCTTTCCCAAGTGAATGAAAGCTCCCAAAAACTTCTCCCAAGTCATGACATTTTCCATTCTTGCCACATCTCAATTTTTCTTCCAATTAAATAGTCCTTTTTCATTAAAGGAATACCCTTTTGAGCTCTAGGTTGTGAAGCAACCTATATTCCTGCCTTCTCAAAAATTCCAAGAAAATTCTCATAAATTCTTTGGACCATGTGAACCTTGGGTATGTGAAAATAATCAAGATTCCATACTCATGGTGAGCACAACATCCAATCTTTGTTTCTGGTCATAACTTCAGTTTGTGAAGCAACTATATTTTATGTTGCTCCAAAAATTCTGAAATTAATCCAGGACATTCTCCTACCCAGATGGTCATCCTCCACCAAATTTTTGCCCATTTCATTCAGCCATTTTCTCTATAAGATTCTTCCAAGCTTCTGTCCAGAAGAAAGCTTTGTGAAGGAAGTACCATTTATTCTTATCCAAATGCTATGAAATTTTTATGGCATCTTCGCATCACCAAATAACCCACCTATACCAAGTTTCAACTTCAGAAGCTCATCCATGTGAGTGCATCATCATCAATAAGTTTCTAGACCAGAGGAGTAGTTGTGAAGCAACTACATCCAAAGCTTATCTATTTGGCCTGAAATTTTCCTAGCATGGGCACCTTCTTACCACAAGTCGTTGTGAAAAACTCTCACTCCCAAAACCCTAGCCATTTCTCCCCAGCTTCTTGCCCAAGTTTCTATCCAGAAACTTGTCTGGACGCTCCAGAGCTGCCCAGGCCATCTCTTGTCAAACCCAGGACACAGGGGGGACTCAGGCTGAGAGGACTACCGCGTAGACACAACTGGACGGGCTAGAGCGCACCGCGTGCGCCAATGCACGCGGTGACCACACGTCAGCCCGAGCCAAAGTCGCGATCTGCGCGCCGACTGCGTCGGACACGACCGTTCCGACCACCTCGCGCTGCCTCTCCTTGTCCTGTCGTGCCGACGTCGTCACCACCACCCACGTACCCTCTCCAGAACTCTCTCCCAGCTCCGGCGAAGCTCGCCGACGCACACGGCCAAGTTCACGCACGGGCCGAACAGGGCGCCGCGGTCGCCGCCATGTCCGCACGCCCTTAATGGCTCCGCACGCATCCCGTCACTCCTGCGCGCTCACGTCCACTCCAGCCCATGCCGCGACGGCCAGCGCAGCCGCCAGCTCGCCGTCCTTGCCGTGCCAGCACATCGGTGGTGGCATTCGGCCACAGCGGCTTTGCCCGGCTATAAAAGCCGCCCCCGGCTCCGTCTCTCCTGATGCGGAGCATCCTACAGTCATCCCCATGGATCCACCTACGTCTCCCCAAGCACCAAGACGACCAATGACTCGAGCACGTGCGAGAGCTCTCGAAAATGAGGTGACATCACTCCTTAATGAATTTCCATACGACGCATGCGAGACTTGGTTGCTACCTCATTCCGAAATGCTATGTGTGCTTAGGTACCAGGAGGACCCTCTCGGAGAAGCCCGGAACAATGGACAAGTCGGCAAGTTCACGGATGAAAAGGACCAGCGAAGAAGGTCACCGGAGGTCTACAGGACCCGGACATCCGGCCCTTGGCCCAGACGTCCGGCCCCTGGGAGCAACAGCAGCAGCAACAGCCCTACAGCTGAGGAGCTACAGGTGCCGGGAATCCGGCCGGCCGCCCGGACATCCGGCCTGTGCAGCCCGGACATCCGGCGCCCGCCCGGAAATCCGGTACCTCACGACAGAAGGCAACAGAAGTTTGCCCAGTTCGGCCGGACATCCGGCCCCCACCCGAACCACCGGACATCCGGCCTGGAGCCCGGACATCCGGCCCGACGCCGCGTGTATTCGTTCCTCAGGCCATGTAACCTCCCCCAGCTCGCCCTAACTTGTACTGGCACTATATAAGGACCTCTCCCTCCTCCCTCTAGGGTTAGCAAAGTAGATAGCTCTTTGAGATAGAGCTTTGCTCATCCATACCTCTCCCATGGAGATCAAGACCTCCATGAGACCCATGTGAGAAGATCCTCTACGGATTCAAGACCTCGACTCCTTCGCGGATCAGGACGAACTAGCTACCGTGTATCCTTCTTTGTTGGATTTGGACCTTTGTATCCCTCTATGTGTATGTGGATCTAGTGCATGTGTGATTGGATCTTGTCTATTTGAGTGTTCTTATTGTGTTCTTCGTGGATTTGCTCCTTTTCCCCCTCATAAGTGCGAAAAGATCATCATCTAGGGTTCCGCCCTACATCATCTTGGATCAGATCCACGTTGATTCACACTTTGGAGTTCTTCCACTCCACTTTCTAGCCCCAATTTTATTGTTTTTGCCCAATTTCGAAAATTCCCCAAAAAATAGCCATACCAAATTTTTTGTGATTTGTGAGTTTGATGATGTTTTGTTGATTTTGATCCATGGATTTGCTTGGTTTCGAGTGGATCTAGCTTTCCCCAATCTTTTCCCCACTTTCCATCCACAAAATCGTCCGGATTTTGCCTCCAATTTTTCTTTTATCAACGTGTTCTTCGAGTTCGTCCAGGGATCTGGCAGCCCGGACATCTAGCCCGATAGCCCAGAAATCCGGCGCCCCGGACATCCGGCCCCTGGGCACCAGCATACCAACACCTTCACCATTTCGCCAGTTTTCGCCTTTTCCCACCGTTTCTTCTGCAACCCCTTGAGCCACTCCACCACCGATTTCCGCAACCACCACTTCATGCCATTGAGATTTTGAGTCGCGGGTTTCCCGTTTCCTAACGTGTTTCGGCTACTTAGGAACGGTTCGACAGCGACATCGCCGACGCTCATCATCGCCTCGGAACTCGTCATCGACAACACCATCTCCACCATCGTGACACCCTCACCGTAAGCAAGGACGGTAACATTGACGACATCTTATTCATATCCTTGCCATTGCATTGTGAAACCCCGAGACCATCTTTTGCGTAGCTTTCCTACGAGACTAGCCATTTGAGTATTGCCGGGCAACGCTACTTGTGTACTTTAGTGATACCGTTCCGCATAGCTCTCATAGCATGCATACATACACATATCATCTCTTGTGCCAAATTTTGTTCCCGCATATACATCATTGCTACCTTCGTACGAGCATTTCGCATAAGTGGCCAAAGGAAACCATCAAAAGAAAGAGAAGCTTTTAAGCAAAAGAGAAAGAACAACAAGCTTGTAAGCAATAGCCATAGCATCGCCACAATACATAGCATATTTGATCATCTTGGATCATTGTGACAAGTTCACCGGGAATCATACATACATATCATAAGTGAGATAGAAAGCAATAAGTTTTGTCTCTTATAGGTTGTGCACAAGTTCGTATCCGCCTATTGAGCAAGTGTTCTAGTGTCTCTCTCGTGTTGTGCAACAAGAGCATTTTCCGTGGATTCCACATTTTGAGCTCACTCCTTGGTTGCACGACCTCATTTATCTATCCGTGCGTGTGTTTCCGTGTGCTACTTATTGCTATTGGTCTACTCGTTATACTTGCGAACTTGTGAATCTTTTTCAACATTATTGATATCTTGCTTGCAATTGCAAAAATTTTGTGCCACTATCCTAACCAAACTCCTCCAAAAGCTTTACTTGTGTAGGTGTGAGATTGACTCGATCCGGTACCAATTGCACTATTTTCATAATACCATATTGGGTGATCATTGATCCATCTTCAACATTGGATAAGGTACATTGGTCTAGTTCGTTTCTTTGTTCCACTAACACTTGTTTGAGAATCATGGATAGGCCGAGCATTTCTATCAACCCCCTCTTCGATGAGCAAGATGACGCACCGAACAACTACGTCACCAAGGCTCAACTTTTTGGAGTCCAACGAGCGCTACATCAAGAAAGTGAAGCTTTGGGAGATCGCATCGAGCAACTCGCCACCGACTTGCGCCACTCCAAAACACGAACAAGGGACTACTTTGACGTCAAGCATTCATCTCAAATGGAAGAGTTCCGCACTATGATGGCCAACCGCCATTCTTCCACTTCGTCTTCATCAAGATCAAGACGGCGCCATTCGAGCCACCACTCTTCGGACACTTCTTCGGATGCAAGTCTTCTACAAGCACGCTCTCATCGCTCCCAAGAACATGAAGACCGGCAAGCTTCAAGACACCCATTCCATGGCAATGGTTTGCAAGACCGCCTTCGAGAGCGTGAACGACAAAACCGACAAGCACAAGCCAACGGGAACCAAGATCAAGTTCCACAACACCAACGTCAAGTCCACCAAGACGAAGACGCCCTACAACAAGCACGACAACGTCGTGAGGAGCAAGCACTTGAAGCTCAACGTGCCCTCCGCGAGTCAACTCGCAACGTCTCCGAACGCAACCGCCGTGTGCGCGAACAAGAAGAAGCCGCACGACTTCAGGAGCGCCAAGAGATGAGGAACCATGCACATAGACCAAGACCACAACATCAAGACAATCAAGATGAGCATGAGGAAGAAGAGCTAGAATATCAACCTCCACGGCAAGAGCATCATCGCAACCGCCGACAACGCAATGAGGAGCGCTACGGCAAGCTCAAGTTCAACATGCCTAAATTCTCCGGTGGAAATGATCCCGAAGAATACCTATCATGGGCGTTGAAAGTCGACAAGATATTCTGTCTTCACAACTACGACGAGGAAAAGAAGATTGCCATGGCATCTCTCGAGTTCCAAGACTATGTTCTCATTTGGTGGGAGCAAGTGATCGAACGACGCCAAGAGAGAGGCGAACCACCCATCACCACGTGGAATCAAATGAAGGATGTCATGCGAGCTCGTTTTGTGCCTACACACTATAGCCGTGACCTCTTCAAGAAACTTCAAATCCTCAAACAAGGCACCAAGTCGGTTGAAGCGTACTACCAAGAGATGAAAATTGCAATGATCCGAGCCAATGTCAAGGAAGATGATGAACAAACAATGGCACGTTTCTTGAATGGCCTCATCTATCCAATCAAGAAAATTGCGGACTTCCAACCCTACTCCAACCTCCTCGAGCTAGTGCACCAAGCAACCAAAGCGGAGCGACAAGTACAAGAAGACTACAAGTACTCCAAGTACTCTTCCAAGAACTACGGTTCATACCATCAAGCTTCAACGACTTCTACAACTACTTCCACGACTCGAGCTACACCAAGTACCGGCGACAAGTCAAGCTCCAAGCAACCAACAACATCTTCGAGTCGTCTTCCTACTACTACAAGCAACTCGAAGCAAAGAGCTTCGTCATCAACAAATCTTTCGGATGCCACCGACAAAAGAAGTGACATCAAGTGCTTTACGTGCAAAGGCCGAGGCCACAAGTCCTTCGAGTGCCCCACAAGACGCACTATGATCATGAACGCCGACGGCACCTACGATTCCATTTGTGAAGATGAAATGGAAGCCATCGAGCAAGTGGCCATGCACCGCCAAGTGAATGAAGAAGAAGATGATCAAGTGTTTTGCGACAATGATTCGAGCCCCGCTCTTGTCGTCTCCAAGGTCTTGACACTTCAACAACATCAAGATGAAGACCAATGTTGCCACATCTTCTATACCAAAGCGGGAATCCAAGGACGTTCCGTCAAGGTCATCATCGACGGCGGGAGCTGCCACAACTTAGCAAGTGAAGAGTTATGTACCAAGCTCCAATTGGTCAAGAAGAAGCACCTTCGCCCATACAAGGTCCAATGGCTTAGCGACTCCGGCACCATTCAAGTGGAGCACACCGTCCAAGTGTCCTTCAAGATTGGCGCCTACGAAGACAACTTGGAGTTTGATGTGGTTCCTATGTCCGTGTGCCATCTCCTCCTTGGACGACCTTGGCAATTCGACCGCGGCGTCATCCACAACGGACGGACCAATCACTATAGCTTCAAGATGAAGGGCAAGGAGTTCATACTTCGACCAATGACACCAAGTCAAGTCATCGCGGACAAGCAAGCATCTACCCATCGTGGAGAGAAAAGTGAGCGAGTGAACCACCAAAAAGAGAGTGTGCGCCACAAGCCAAAAATGAGCGACTCCACGATGAGCGAAAAGATAGACCTAGTTCTTTTAGCCACCAAAAGAGATTTGAGGGATGTGAGTGAGAGCCCATCAAGTGTTCTTCACTTTGTACTTGTGTGCAAAGATGAAGTGGTGCGGACTAATACTTCACAACATCTTCCTTTGGTATTGTCTCATTTATTTTAGGAATTCGCGGACGTGTTTCCCGATGAGCTACCTCCCGGACTTCCTCCACTTCGTGGAATCGAACACCGCATCGACCTCATCCCCGGCGCACCACTACCGAACAAGGCACCTTACCGCATCAACCCCGAAGAGACCAAAGAGGTCCAAAGCCAAATGCAGCATCTCATGGAGAATGGGTATGTACGCGAAAGCTTGAGCCCTTGTGCCGTTCCGGTCATTCTTGTGCCTAAGAAAGATGGTTCCTATCGCATGTGTTCCGATTGCCGTCCTATAAATGCTATCACCGTTCGATATCGCCATCCCATTCCACGCCTAGATGACATGTTAGATGAACTTAGTGGAGCCACAATTTTCTCAAAAAATGATCTTAAAAGTGACTACTATCAAATACGCATGCAAGAAGGCGATGAATGGAAAACGGCTTTCAAAACCAAATTTGGCTTGTATGAATGGTTAGTCATGCCTATGGGTTTATCGCAAGCTCCTAGCACTTTTATGCGTGTGATGCATTATGTTCTTCGCAAATATATTGGCATTTGTGTTGTGGTTTACTTTGATGACATCCTTGTGTTTAGTGAAACTCTTGAAGATCATGTCAAACACCTTAGAGACGTATTGCAAGTTCTTAGAGACGAGCGACTTTATGCTAACATGGAAAAATGCACTTTTGGTGTTGATAAGCTTGTTTTCTTGGGCTTTGTTGTCTCCTCTAAGGGTGTTCAAGTGGATGAAACTAAAATTGATGATATTAAGAATTGGCCACAACCAACCAATTTGCTTCAAGTGCGTAGTTTCCTTGGCTTAGCAGGTTTTTACCGTCGCTTTGTGAAGGATTTTAGCACCATTGCATCACCATTGCACGCATTGAGTAAGAAGAATGCACCATTTGTTTGGGGTCCATCTCAAGATGCCGCATTTCACGAGCTTAAGAATTTGCTTACACATGCTCCATTGCTTGCATTACCCAACTTTGATAAAACTTTTGAAGTGCATTGTGATGCTAGTGGTAATGGCATTGGTGGTGTGTTGATGCAAGAGAAGCGCCCTATTGCATATTTTAGTGAGAAGCTCTCCGGCGCGCAACTTAACTACCCAATCTATGACAAAGAGTTATATGCTTTAGTGAGAGTCTTGCATGTGTGGTAACATTATCTCCGTCCACGTGAATTTGTCATCCATACGGATCATGAAACACTTAAGTACCTTAAGGGTCAAACTAAATTGAACAAGCGTCATGTTAAATGGAGTGAGTTCATTGAGTCATTTCCTTATGTTATCAAGTATATCAAAGGTAAGGAAAATGTTGTGGCGAACGTTCTTTCCCGCAAGTGCATGTTGGTTACCAAACTTGAGTTGAATGTTATTGGATTTGAGCACATTAAAGACTTGTATGAACATGATTCGTCATTTGCAACTCCTTATGCTGAATGTTTACCACATAAAACTTGGGAGCAATATTACTTGAAGGATGGTTACCTTATGAAAGCTAACAAACTTTGTATTCCCGAGTCTTCTCTTCGTTTGCTACTTTTGCAAGAAGCTCATGGTGGAGTACTCATGGGACATTTTGGACGTGACAAGACATTCGCTACGCTCTCCAAGAACTACTTTTGGCCAAAGATGTTTCGAGACGTCTCACGCTAGACCAATCGGTGCTCTACATGCCGTAAAGCTAAGTCCAAAGCTCAATATCATGGTTTATATATGCCACTTCCTATTCCATATCACCCATGGGAAGATATTAGTATGGATTTCGTGCTTGGCTTGCCTCGAACTCAAAACGGCAAAGATTCCGTATTTGTTTTTGTGGACCGTTTCTCTAAGATGGCACATTTCATTCCTTGCAACAAGATAGACGATGCTTCACATGTTGCAAATCTCTTTTGTAGGGAAATCTTGAGATTGCATGGAGTGCCCAAGACGATTGTATCGGACCGCGACGTCAAGTTCCTAAGCTACTTTTGGAAGACCCTTTGCGCCAAGCTCGGAATCAAGCTCCTCTTCTCTTCGGCATATCACCCACAAACCGATGGCCAAACGGAGGTCATGAACCGGACGCTCTCCACACTCCTTCGCGTGTTGATCAAGAAGAACATAAGGGAGTGGGAAGAATGCTTGCCCATCACCGAGTTCGCCTACAACCGTGCAAGACACTCTACTACCGGCAAGTCCCCCTTCTAGGTCGTCTACGGTTTCAACCCATTGTCACCATTGGACATCCTACCGCTACCGCTACAAGAGCGAACCAACATGGACGCGAGTGCACGAGCGAGTTACCTCAAGAAGATGCATGAAGATACACGGCACACAATCGAGCGCCAAGTACAACGTCTCGCGACCAAGGTCAACATCAACAAGCACCCCATGGTGTTCAACCCCGGCGATCTAGTGTGGCTACACCTTCGCAAAGACCGCTTCCCCAACGAGCGCAAGTCCAAACTTCTACCCCGAGCCGACGGACCCTTCAAGGTGCTAGCACGCTACGACAACAATGACTACAAGATCGACATCCCTCGCGACAAGTACAATGTGAGCGACACATTCAACGTCAAGGACTTATCTCCCTTCCATGGTGATGCGGATTCCGATCCGAGGACGGATCTTTCCCAAGGGGGGGGGAGATGATGAGGAGCATCCTACAGTCATCCCCATGGATCCACCTACGTCTCTGCAAGCACCAAGAGGACCAATGACTCGAGCGCGTGCGAGAGCTCTCGAAAACGAGGTGACATCACTCCTTAATGAATTTCCATACGACGCGTGTGAGACTTGGTTGCTACCTCATTCTGAAATGCTATGTGTGCTTAGGTACCAGGAGGACCCTCTCGGAGAAGCCCGGAACAATGGACAAGTTGGCAAGTTCACGGATGAAAAGGACCAGCGAAGAAGGTCACCGGAGGTCTACAGGACCCGGACATCCGGCCCCTGGCCCGGACGTCCGGCCCCTGGGAGCAACAACAGCAGCAGCAGCCCTACAGCTGAGGAGCTACAGGCGCCGGACATCCGGCCTGTGCAGCCCGGACATCCGGCGCCCGCCCGGAAATCCGGCACCTCCCGACAAAAGGCAACAGAAGTTTGCCCAGTTCGGCCGGACATCCGGCCCCAGGCCCGGACATCCGGCCCCCACCTGAACCGCCGGACATCCGGCCTGGAGCCCGGACATCCGGCCCGACGCCGCGTGTATTCGTTCCTCAGGCCATGTAACCTCCCCCAGCTCGCCCTAACTTGTACTGGCACTATATAAGGACCTCTCCCTCCTCCCTCTAGGGTTAGCAAAGTAGATAGCTCTTTGAGATAGAGCTTTGCTCATCCATACCTCTCCCATGGAGATCAAGACCTCCATGAGACCCATGTGAGAAGATCCTCTACGGATTCAAGACCTCGACTCCTTCGCGGATCGGGACGAACTAGCTACCGTGTATCCTCCTTTGTTGGATTTGGACCTTTGTATCCCTCTATGTGTATGTGGATCTAGTGCATGTGTGATTGGATCTTGTCTATTTGAGTGTTCTTCTTGTGTTCTTCGTGGATTTGCTCCTTTTCCCCCTCCTAAGTGTGAAAAGATCGTCATCTAGGGTTCCGCCCTACATCATCTCCTCACCCGGCTGGTCGCCGCCTGAGAAGAAGGGGCCGACGCCATCCGGCCACCTCCCGACGAGCTGCGGGTACGGGCGTGCTCGCCGTCGAGCACCCGATCCATCCCGACCATCTCCCGACGCCGCCGCAGCCTCCTCGCCGGCCAGCCATCGCCGATGAGCCGCCGTCCTCTGCTCTCTCCCTCTTTCCCTTTTAAATCTGACAAGGGGCCCCACTGGTCAGCGACTCCACGCGGGACTGAAGGGGTACGTAAGTGGAAGCGTATTTCCACTTTACGCCTTCGACGTGGCCGCCCCCTGGATTTTCTGTTTTCTGTTTAAACTCAGTTTAAATCCAGAAGTTTGACTGAACTTTGACCATCATTAACTTTTAAACCATAAGTCCAAATGAGTTCATTCTTTTTGCATTATTTTTCTTATGAACTCCTCTAGTTGCTGCAAAATTTTGGTATTTTTCTCTGCTGCCTAGAATTTCTGGTCAGAGGAAAATGCTTTATGTGATATTTGAAAATGTTCTCAAAAATGTTTTTCAGATTGATTTGAGTAGTTGGTGGAGACTAGGAGTACTCCCACACTTCCTTGGTGCAAGGCAAGCCACAAACCTCATTTGCATAATTGCATTACAATATCATGGTTTAAATAATTATTTTAATGCTAAATATGAATTATTTGTAGATGGATTAATTTATGCAACACTTTGGAATCTTGGATAGGCTACTGTCATGTTAGTAATGAGATTGTAGTCATTAGTAGTCTACAAATTTGATGATGCCAAATGTTATCGAACTGTGAGATTACCATCTATGATTACTTTGTGACTCTGTTAGGTATTTCAGATATAGAGTCAGTAGCAGGAGATGATTATATTGCTAGTTAGGTTTCCAGTTGGTTATTGCTGTAACTTGGATCACGATGATACTGGAGTGTAAGTATCGACGGAAAAATTACTTGGGGATAAATTCCATCATCGTTGATCAAGTGCCACTGAACCAAAATTTCCAGTGCAGCCACATCTACCGGAATGGGACGGCCTTGACTTAGTCTAACCGCGTGCTCTTTTATCGGTACCACCAAAGAGGGGAGGTTATGCGTGCGTGCTGCCCTTATCAGGTAGACGACGATAACCTTGTGATCCCGGTTTGGTTATTGAGCTCAGGTCCCCGTTTGGGACAGTTTGTTTGGCCACGACGGTGGCAGGTGTCACGAGTGACACAGGGGCCACCCAGGGCATGACTCGGGCGGGGGATGATTGTCGGTGGTACGATAGAGGAGTCACGGGTTAGACAAGTTTTGTTGGACGAATGTCCATGGTGTGGGTAACGTGCACAACCTCTGCAGAGTGTAAGAATCTATTCGAATAGCTGCGTCCATGGTATTGGACACAGTTCGTACTAAGTCACACTGTCTGATCAACACCTATGAGGGAATGACTTGACAATGATGGAAGAACTCGTCTCAGTATGGTAAGATGACCGCTTGGCTGAAGGCCACGGGTGATGCCGGTAGGCGATCTCTGGAATGATCGTCGGATGTTCTTAGGGTAACTATGAGATGGTTACCAGAATTAATGGTTCACCCGAGTAGCCAGGAGCATAGTAGTCTTGGTGACTTTAGTAAGGGTGACTTTTGCGGATGGTTTAGCAATAACATGTTATTATTTTCTTCCACCCTTTCAACAACATTTGAATCTGATATAATCATGATTGCTATGATTTTTGTTGTGCCTTAATGCTTGTGTTTGTTGTGAGCTTGCGAGTACATTCAAAGTACTCACCTGGCGTGTCATGCCAGTTTGCAGGTGTTGCCTTGTTTGTATAGCCGAGGATTCCGAGTTGCGAGCTAGGACGTGTCCCAGCAAGAGTCCCTGCGGAGTGGAGCCCATCTTCGTCGTCGTGGTTCCGCTGTTAGTAGTCGTGCTGCTGCTAGTATAAAGTCATCATAAACAGAGTAGTATCATTGTAACCCGTTGTAATCATTGTACTCCAACTATTAATAATAAATAGCTGATTTGTTCTATGCCAAGCAGTGCTGTATTCCAGAAGACTTGATCTCTGGGCTGGAATACGGGGGTGCTCCGGTGACTCTGAGTCGGGGTGCCACAAGGTTTGGTATCAGAGCAGGTCTGGCTATAGGACACCCTAGCCAACCCGGACGTTAGAAAACCGCTAGTCTAGAGCCTAGCTTGCTTGTGTGATGCATTTGAGTTGCTGCATTTGGTTGTTGCATTTGTTTGCTGCATAGCATGGCTCACTAATCAGTTAATTTTGTAGATGGCATCCGTTCCGATTAACTACGACTCAGCCCCTGCACCACTCAGCTTCGCATCATTGCTTCATGATGTTTGGCGTTTCCTCTATCCCAGCGGAGAGATGCCAAGGTACCAAGTGTTCCAGACTCCGCTTGTAGGGCTGGTGCTTGAGTATCATGCCAATGTCATTCTGTCAGTCGAGCTCCCTTTGGGGAAGCGCACCTATAGCCTCCATGGTGGTTATGCCTCTACCCCGGAGCGCGCCATTCAGCTCGCAGCTCTGGCAGGCCTCACTGTCCTTCGTCATCAAGAGAGCACGATGCAAGAGAATCGTGCCTTCCACTACTATCCCACCATGGCCATCACTCCTAGATGGGTTAGATTTCCTCATGTTCGCTCGGACGACGACCCAGCCGTGCCATACATGTCCCGTTACATGATTGCCGAATACGTCCACATTGCTGAACTGGCCAGAGACGCAACTCGCGCCCGGAGAGCGCTTG
The DNA here is from genome assembly GCA_039707655.1 of Elymus sibiricus. Classification (NCBI taxonomy): domain Eukaryota; kingdom Viridiplantae; phylum Streptophyta; class Magnoliopsida; order Poales; family Poaceae; genus Elymus; species Elymus sibiricus. The sequence continues at coordinate 258,091,948 of CM077668.1, read as the reverse complement.
GTATGGCTTTGGCTCCGTCAACCTCTCCGCCAGCTCCTTCGCTCTCCAGTAACCCGCCTTCCGATCCTAGTACTTAAGTACTTGCAAGGTTCATGTTGCATGAGTTGTCGTAGTACTGAGTGTTGTAAATTGCCTTGAGTAGCAATAAAGTGTGGTTTTCTTGTAACTTAGTGCATTTTATTCAGCAATTTTTATTTGCCCTTTTATTTGGCTCCTCGGTGTCACTTTACTTTCCCCTATGGAAGTGGCTCATCAACCCCAATAGATTCAAGGAGTTAATACTTGGAAGCTCAGCTTAACCTTATGGAATTATTAATGGACTGCCCGATATTGGGAATATGTGGTCGGGATTACAAATAACATCCTAGATTGGCTAACAGCATCAAGAATGCCTCAAGGTGTAACTATTTCAACCATGAGGAACCAGCAAGAGGATAATGTGGGTACAGAACCAACCGGGTCAAAGGTATAAATTGGATACGAAGTTGGTTCTGCTCGGGCAGAATATGAAACAGGTTATATCTGAAAGCAAACAAGAACGTGCCATGCACCTAGTACCCAGCAAGAAGGAGAGTCAGGCAAATTCTTTTCATACAAGTAATCAACAACTGGAGTTGTGAGGTGGTATACATGGCATTCAGTCAGCAAATCATAAAGAGAAACTTTGGGTGTAAGCAACTCAGTCATCCTTTGCATGTTAACAGAGAAGCTTACAGTGCAAGGCTTCTCAGATCTTTCTCAGTACGATATGTGGAAAACTTCCGGCATAAGCTACCCTGGCTTCTTCGGTAAGCTACCGCAGAAAGCTTCTGGTATAAGGCACCGAGTCTTCCCGCATAAGCAACCAAGAAGGGAAGCTTCTGAGGTACGCTACTGATGACCCACAAGTATAGGGGATCAATCGTAGTCCTTTCGATAAGTAAGAGTGTCGAACCCAACGAGGAGCAGAAGGAAATGACAAGCGGTTTTCAGCAACGTGTTTTCTTCAAGCACTGAAATTATCGGTAACGAGTAGTTTGATAGCAAGATAATTTGTAACAAGTGACAAGTAACAATAGTAACAAAGAGTGCAGCAAGTTGGCCCAATCCTTTTTATAGCAAAGGACAAGCCGGAACGATCTCTTATAATAAGCAACACGTTCTCGAGGACACATGGGAATTTCAATCTAGTCACTTTCATCATGTTTGTTTGATTTGCGTTTGCTACTTTGATAATTTGATATGTGGGTGGACCGGTGCTTGGGTGCTGTTCTTACTTGAACAAACCTCCCACTTATGATTACCCCCTCTCGCAAGCAGCCGCAACTACGAAAGAAGAATTAAGATAACTCTAACCATAACATTAAACATTTGGATCCAAATCAGCCCCTTACGGAATAGCGCATAAACTAGGGTTTAAGCTTCTGTCACTCTAGCAACCCATCTTCTAATTACTACTCCACAATGCATTCCCTTAGGCCCAAAGATGGTGAAGTGTCATGTAGTCGACGTTCACACGACACCACTAAGAGAATCAACAACATACATATCATCAAAATATCGAACAAATACCAAATTCACATGATTACTTATGACAAGACTTCTCCCATGTCCTCAAGAACAAAAGTAACTACTCACAAATCATCAACATGCCCATGATCAGTAGGGTATTGAATTGCATAATAGATCTGAACATATAATCTTCCACCAAATAAACCAACTAGCATCAACTACAAGGTGTAATCAACACTACTAGTAACCCACAGGTACCAATATGAGGTTTTGGGACAAAGATTGAATACAAGAGATGAACTAGGGTTTGAGATGAGATGGTGCTGGTGAAGATGTTGATGAAGATTGGCCCTCCCAGGATGAGAGGGTCGTTGGTGATGTCGATGGCGACGATTTCCCCCTCCCGGAGGGAAGTATCCCCGGCGGAATCTCTCCGCCGGAGAGCAAAAGTGCTCCTGCCCAAGTTCCGCCTCGAGACGGTGGCGCACCATCCCAAAAGTCTTCTCCCTATTTTTTTAGGTCAAATGCACTTATATACCAGAAAATGGGGGCCAGAAGTGGGCCAGGGGCCCCACGAGGTACCAGGGCGCGCTTGGGGGGGGGGGGGATGGCGCGCCCTGGTGCCTCGTGGGCACCTGGGTGGCCCCCTCTGGTACCTTTTGCTTCCAATATTTTTTATTTATTCCAAAATAATTCTCCGTAAAATTTCAGCTCATTTGGAGATGTGCAGAATAGGTATCTTGACAGAGCTTTTTCAGGTCCAGAATTCCAGCTGCCGGCATTCTCCCTCCTTGTGTGAATCTTGCATATTAAGAGAGAAAAGGCATTAGAATTACTCCAAAACGTGTTATAATTATTAAAAACACTATAAATAATAGTAGCAAAACATGATGCAGAATGGACGTATCAACTCCCCCAAGCTTAGACCTCGCTTGTCCTCAAGCGAAAGCCGATATCGATAATCATGTCCACATGTTTAGACAGAGAGGTGTCGATAAAAACAAAATACGGACATAGAAGCATCATGATCATTATTATAACAGCAATATTTATTATCATAGCAGCAATATTTATTATCATAAACTTCTCATGAGCAAGTAACAATTCATCACAACAATGGAGTATAAGGCATAAACTTTCTTGAAAACTAACAAACTATGTTCTCAGTCAACAATGCAATTGCAATTCATCATATTTTCAGGAAGGGTCTCATGTAGGAGCTATTTAGCAAGTCCACATGCTCAACCATAATCTAGTCTTCTATGATTGCTAACACTCACGACATATATATGGAGCAAAAAATTTCAGCCAGACACATAGAAAGATAGGGGCTTGTGATTTCGCCTCCCAACTTATTCACCTCAAGGGTGATGTCAACAATAATAACTCATGATTACTCATATCCAACTGGATATATGTGCCTAGATCTTTCCCCACCACATGATGCTTGCAAAAGAGAAAAATAAAAAGGAAATAGAGGAGAACACTATTGACTCTTGCATAAAAAGTAAATACATAATAGTAAAGGATAGGCCCTTCGCAGAGGGAAGCAGAGGTTGTCATGCGCTTTTTGTTGTTGGATGCAAGAGCTCTTAATGCAAAGGAACATCACTTTATATTGCCCCTTGTGATAGCAACCTTTATTATGCAGTCTGTCACTTTTATTCCTTTACCATCACAAGTTCGTACAAAGCTTATTTCCCTTACAATAAAAGTTCAGACATATTTAGAGGCAATTTTTCTTGCTTTTTGCACCGATGACAACTTACTTGAAGGATCTTATTCAATCCATAGGTAGATATAGTGGACTCTCATGACATGAAACCGGGTTTAAGGGTTTTGGATGCACAAGTAGTATCTCTACTTGGTGCGGATTTTTGGCTAGCAAAGATATTGGGCAAACACCACATGTTGGAGGATTTATAACAATATAACTTCTATGTGAATATGAACAAACATAATTCATTACGTTGTCTTCCTTGTCCTACGTCAACAATTTGACATAAAATACTTAATGGGGGCTCACAATCATAAAAGATGTTCAAGATAGTATATTTGCATGTGAATCTTCTCTTCCCTGTTTAATTCTTTCATGAATTGCATCATTGACTAATACTATGTTTGTTATCCTCCAATAAATTTTACCACTTATACTTTTATTTTTGTAATGTCATCACTTTACATAGGATTAGCGTATGATCTTTTTCATTATTTTCATTGCTAGAGTTGGAACATGAAAGTAAAGAGGCAAAAATTCAAACTACTCTTTATTATATAACTCTCAACTCGATTACATAGATAGATGGATCACGAAACTAACACTCTAAAATAGATCATACTAAACTTTTATTCAACTAGATCACGAAATAACTAAGGATCGAACTAAGAATAGGTAATGATAATAAAAGTGATGGTGATACGATACCGGGGCACCTCCCACAAGCTTGGCACAAGCCAAGGGGGATGCCCATACCCATGTGCTCAAGTTTCCTCCTTCGGTGATGGTGGTGGTGGTGCAGTGGCAAGCTTGCGTTTGAGGATGAAATTTTCCTCCCTCAAATCATCGACTTCTTGCTAAAGCTTCAATACCTTCTTACATAATGCCTCCTTGCTTTCCTGTAGAAAACGGGACGGGATAAATTGGATCTTAGATTTGTTAACAGTGTTTGGGAGGCTCGACTTCTTGAACTCCACATGCATATCTCCAGGTTGAGGTAGAGGAGCATCGTCTTCATCCAAACTCGCGTCTTCCGTCCCCTTTATGTAGGCGTCTTGCTCTTCCTCTTCGGACCATCCATAGGGGTCTATATCCCCATAGATCTTCGGATTTGCAACATAGTGTGATACGAAGCTATCCCCGTCGGAGTCCTGAGACGACATACTTCCAGATCTGCCAAGAAAATAGCACGAGACAAGAACAGAGGAGATTTCTGCGATGCGGTGGTCAAAACGTCTGGAAGTATATAAATAGATTTTTTATCTTGCAAAACAAGTAATACAGAAGAAAAACGGAGTCGGAAAGGCACAAGTGGGGCCCACGAGCCACCAGGGCGCGCCTGGGGGGTGGCGCACCCTGGTGCCTCGTGGGCACCAGGTGGGTCCCCCCGGCTGTTTCTTATTTTTTTATTTTTCTAAATATTCCAAAACTGTCAGAAAACATTTTTATGGAATTTTTCGAGTCGGTTGGCTTACCGTATCACATACCTCTACCTTTTCAGGGTTCTGGAGTGTTCCGGAAGGTCTCCCTTATGTATTCTTCCGGTGTAATTGTTTCAATAATATTAGTTTCAACATTAATGGGGGTACCTAAAATATAATGCTTAATTCTTTGCCCATTCACCACTCTCGGATTGGTGCCTTCGGAGTTATTTATTTTGATGGCTCTGGAGCGATAAACTTCTTCAATGATATACGGTCCTTCCCACTTAGAGAGAAGCTTTCCTACAAAGAGTCTCAAACGAGAGTTGTATAGTAGAACTTGCTCCCCACTTGGAATTCCCGTTTTTGAATTCTTCTATCATGCCATCTTTTAACTTTTTCTTTAAACAATTTGGCATTTTCATAAGCTTGGGTTCTCCATTCATCTAATGAGCTAATATCAAATAACCTCTTTTCACCGGCAAGTTTAAAATCATAATTCAGTTCTTTAATTGCCCAATATGCTTTATGTTCTAACTCAAGAGGTAAATGACATGCTTTCCCACAAACCATTTTATAAGGAGACATACCCATGGGATTTTTATAAGCGGTTCTATAAGCCCACAATGCACCGTCAAGTTTCTTAGACCAATTCTTTCTAGATCTATTGACGGTTTTTTGCAAAATTAATTTTATTTCTCTATTGCTCAATTCAAACTTGACCACTAGTTTGAGGGTGATATGGAGATGCAATTCTATGGTTGACATCATATTTAGCAAGCAATTTACGGAATGCACCATGAATAAAATGTGAACCACCATCAGTCATTAAATATCTAGGGACTCCAAACCTTGGGAAAATAACTTCTTTAAGCATTTTAATAGAGGTGTTATGATCAGCACTACTAGTTGGAATAGCTTCTACCCACTTAGTAACGTAATCAACAGCAACTAAAATATGAGTATACCCATTGGATTTAGGAAAAGGTCCCATATAATCAAATCCGCAAACATCAAATGGTTCGACAGCAAGTGAATAATTCATAGGCATTTCTTGACGTCTACCAACATTACCAATTCTTTGACATTCATCACAAGAGGAGACAAACTTACGAGCATCTTTGAAAAGGGTAGGCCAATAAAAAACCAGATTGTAATACCTTGTGTGCAGTTCTGTCTCCCGCATGGTGTCCTCCGTAAGCTTCGGAGTGACACTTCCGTAGGATTTGTTCCTGTTCATGCTCAAGTATACAACGCCTAATAATACCATCTACTCCTTCATTATAAAGATGTGGGTCATTCCAGAAGTAATGTCTTAAATCATAAAAGAACTTTTTCTTTTGTTGGTATGTGAAACTAGGTGGTATAAATTTAGCAACAATGTAATTAGCATAGTATGCATACCAAGGAGTATTACGAGAAGCATTTATGACAGCTAATTGTTCATCAGGAAAATCATCATTAATAGGAAGTGGGTCATCAAGAACATTTTCAATTCTAGACAAATTATCTGCTACGGGATTCTCATCTCCCTTTCTATCAATAATATGTAAGTAAAATTCTTGTAGCAATAGAACCCACCTAATAAGTCTAGGTTTAGCATCTTTCTTTTCCATAAGATATTTAATAGCAGCATGATCAGTGTGAACAGTTACTTTAGAATCAACTATGTAGGATCTGAATTTATCACATGCAAACACAACTGCTAGAAATTCGTTTTCAGTAGTAGCATAATTTCTTTGGGCACTGTCTAGAGTTTTACTAGCATAATGGATAACATTCAATTTCTTATCAACTCTTTGTACTAGGACAGCACCAACAGCATAATCACTAGCATCACACAGAATTTCAAAAGGCAAGTTCCAAAAAGGTGGTTGAACAATGGGTGCAGTGGTTAAGGCTTTCTTAAGTGTTTCAAAGGCTTCTAGACAATCATCATCAAAAACAAATGGAACATCTTTTTGCAAAAGATTGGTAAGAGGCCTAGAAATTTTAGAGAAATCTTTAATAAACCTCCTATAGAAACCAGCATGACCAAGGAAACTTCTTATACCTTTAATATCTTTAGGACATGGCATTTTCTCAATAGCATCAACCTTAGCTTTATCAACTTCAATACCTCTCGCAGAAATTTTAAGCCCCAAGACAATACCTTCATTCACCATAAAGTGCAAGAATGTCCATGGTGGACGATAGAGGAGTCACGGGTTAGACAAGTTTTGTTGGACTAATGTCCATGGTGTGGGTAACATGCGCAACCTCTGCAGAGTGTAAGAATCTATTCGAATAGCCGCGTCCATGGTATTGGACACAGTTCGTACTAAGTCACATTGTCTGATCAACACCTATGAGGGAATGCCTTGATAATGATGGAAGAACTCGTCTCGGTATGGTAAGATGACCGCCTGGCGGAAGGCCACGGGTGATGCCGGTAGGCGATCTCTGGAATGATCGTCGGATGTTCTTGGGGTAACTATGAGATGGTTACCAGAATTAATGGTTCACCCGAGTAGCCAGGAGCATAGTAGTCTTGGTGACTTTAGTAAGGGTGACTTTTGCGGATGGTTTAGCAATAGCATGGTATTATTTTCTTCCAACCTTTCAACAACATTTGAATCTGATATAATCATGATTGCTATGATTGTTGTTGTGCCTTAATGCTTGTGTTTGTTGTGAGCTTGCGAGTACATTCAAAGTACTCACCTGGCGTGTCATGCCAGTTGGCAGGTGTTGCCTTGTTTGCATAGCCGAGGATTCCGAGTTGCGAGCTAGGACGTGTCCCAGCCAGAGTCCCTGCGGAGTGGAGCCCATCTTCGTCGTCGTGGTTCCGCTATTAGTAGTCGTGCTGCTGCTAGTATAGAGTCATCATAAACGGAGTAGTATCATTGTAACCTGTTGTAACCATTGTACTCCAACTATTAATAATAAAGAGCTGATTTGTTCTATGCCAAGCAGTGCCGTATTCCTGAAGACTTGATCTCTGGGCTGGAATACGGGGTGCTCCGGTGACTCTGAGCCGGGGTGGCACATCATTATGGCAATTCCTATGGTAATCCTTATAATAATAATAATAATAATAATAATAGGATGCCCTCTGATCTTGAAAGTAATATTAAAGAATTTTTTAATGCTCAAAAAGTTTTCAACACTATGATAGAAGAAAAATTAAGTAAACTTGATGATATGTCTATTAGCATTGATAGAATTATTCATGATGTGGAAAATCTTAAGACTAAAATTTTGCCACCCAAAATTGATATTAATGAATGAATTAAATCTTTGTATGTCTCCATGGATGAGAGTAAGAAAAGAACCGCTATGCTAAAAGCTAAACGAGAATTTTTAGAAAAAGCGATTCCTCCCGGTTTTTATCGTAGTAATGATGAGGATATTAAAATGATTGGTGTTTCATCTATTGATTCCTTGTTTAGCAATATAAAACTTGATGAAAAGGGTACTGAAGAAGAGTCAACTTTAGCTAGGAGGCATCCCCATAATTCGGACGGTAAAAATCTTGATGAAAAAATTGATAAAAGTGTGTCTGGAGAGGTAAAAACTTTAACTAGTGATGTGCCCACTCTCTTGGATTACAAAGACTTTAATTATGATAGTTGTTCTTTGATTGACTGTATTTCTTTGTTACAATCCATGCTAAATTCACCCAACACTTATGAACAAAATAAGGCTTTTACTAAACACATCGTAGAAGCGATGATGAAAGCGTTAGAAGAAAAGCTAGAACTAGAAATTTCAATTCCTAGAAAATTATATGATGAGTGGGAACCCACCATTAAAGTTAAAATTAAAAATTATGAGTGCAATGCTTTATGTGATTTGGGTGCTAGCGTTTCCACAATTCCAAAATCTCTATGTGATGTGCTAGGTTTTACCAATATAGATGAATGTTCTCTTAATTTGCATCTTGCGGATTCCACTATTAAAAAGCCATTGGGAAGAATAAATGATGTTCTTATTCTTGCAAATAGAAATTATGTGACGTGGACTTTATTTTACTTGACATTGAATGCAATCCTTCTTGCCCCATAATACTTGGTAGGTGTTTTCTTCGAACTATTGGTGCTATTATTGATATGAAAGAAGGTAATCTAAGATTTCAATTTCCATTAAAGAAAGGGATGGAACACTTCCCTAGGAAAAGAATTAAAGCACCCTATGAATCCATTATGAGGGCCACTTATGGAATCAACTTGAAGGATGATAATACTTGAAACTATGCATTATGCCTAGCTAGGGGCATAAAACAATAGCGCTTGTTGGGAGGCAACCCAATGAATAAAATAAATTTTTGCTTTTTATTTCTGTTATTGTGTGTTTAGACAATTATGCTTCTGTTATTATTTTGTTTTTATGTTTTAATTAGTGTTTGTGCCAAGTAATGCCTTTGGGATGATTTGGAAGATAGTATAATTGATGCTGTTTGGAAAAAAGAAAGTTTTGCGTCCAGTGCTGGAATTTTAATTCTGTACTGGAGCATCAGAAAACATGAAATTTTTACACAATATTTTTATATGAATTTCCCACATTTTCCTAAGTATCAGAATTTTTGGAGTTACATAAGTATAGCTTTTAAATATATCTTTACAGACTATTCTGTTTTAGACAGATTCTGTTTTTGTTGCATAGTTTGCTTATTTTGATGAATCTATGGATCGTATCAGGGGGTATGAGTCATGGAGAAGTTGGAGTACAGTAGCATTATGCAAATATTAAATATGAATCAATTTAGTACACTACTTAAAGTTAAAGATTTATTTGTTATACTAATGGATCTCACGAAGGTTTTGTTGAGTTGTGTGTGATTGAAGTTTTCAAGTTTTGGGTGAGATCACGATAGATGAAGGAATAAGGAGTGGCAAGAGCCTAAGCTTGGGGATGCCCAAGGCACCCCAAGGTAATATTCAAGGAAGACTCAAGCGTCTAAGCTTGGGGATGCCCCGGAAGGCATCCCCTCTTTCTTCTACCCACTATCGGTAATTTTACTTGGAGCTATATTTTTATTCATCACATGATATGTGTTTTACTTGGAGCGTCGTGTATTATATGAGTCTTTGATTTGTTTGCTTTTTAGTTTGTCACAATCATCTTTGCTGGACACACCTATTTGAGAGAGCCACACGTTTATCATGATTTGTTAGAATACTCTATGTGCTTCACTTAAATCTTTTGAGCTAGGCAGTTGCTCTAGTACTTCACGTAATTATTTTTGAGCACGACGGTGGCTATATTTTGAAGAAATATTTGAACTCTCATGCTTCACTTATATTATTTTGAGAGTTGATAAGATTAAATTTTGAAGAAATATTTGCACTCTCATGCTTCACTTATATCTTTTTGAGAGTTGATAATAGTAATGGTAATTTGCACAAGATATGAATTTGGTCCCAAAGTGATGAATATTCAAGAGGGATATAATAAAAAAATTCATGAAAGATCATTGGATATGATAAGTTTGATTCCTTGCAATAGTTTTGCGATATGGAGATGATAATATGTGAGTCATGTTAGTGAGTAATTGTGATTTAGTAAGAATATTGGTGTTAAGGTTTGTGATTCCCTATGCATGCACATAAAGTCAATAGTTATGCAATGAAATTATATCCTACTTATGGTGCATTATTCGGTGTTAGTTATGTTCAATGCATGTTTATGACCGTTTTCGCTTTTTGGTTTGTCGCTTCTCAATCTATTTGCTAGCCTTCATTTGTACTAAGCGGGATTACTGCTTGTGCATCGAACTCCTTAAACCCAAAGTTGTGCCAAATGAGTCCACCATACCTACCTATATGCGGTATTTCCATGCCGTTCCAAGTAAATTTGCATGTGCCAACTCTAAATTTTCTAAATAATTTTCGGTTTTGTGTGCCCGTACCGCTCATGAAGCGGCAGGGGGTGGCCAATATTTTCCATGCTAGGTGTGTTATTCTCACGATGAGTGTTTATTCACTTATCATTGCACGAGAGAGTGGCAGGTAATAGGGATGCCCAGTCCCGGAATGAATTTTTTTAATATGATGATAATAATAAATTCCTTGGAAAGTGTTGGTATGGAGGGCACCCGTGGATACGGCTAACCATGGATTGTGAAAGAATGGTGGAAAGGAAATAAACTTTATTTTTTTGTTTGGGAACCGTCTATAATGTGTCTAGCATGGGAGATATTGGGAATTCTCGGTCGTTTTCGTTGACAGGAAAAGCATGCCTCTCAAAATAATTTTATCTCTCTAATTTAAGCATTGAGCTCTGGCACCTCTGCAAATCTTTGCTTCCCTCTGCGAAGGGCCTATCTATTTACTTTTATGCAATTTTTATTTTTATTTTGAGTCTTCATCTTCTATTACAAAGCACCAACTAGAGAGCACTATTATCATACTTGTGCATTGTGTGTAGCTAATATTGAGTGTGTTTCATGAATGGATCAATGATTGAGCATAATGGGCTAGGGATAACTTTCTTTAGCGTTGATATTCTGAAAGGCATGGTTGCTTGTTAGTATGCTTGAGTATTTATGTCTTCATGTCAAACTATAGACTATTGCTTTGAATCATTCAAGTCCAAATGTCCATGCTACAAAAGAAAAGAGTATATGATGAATATGATAGGTAGCATTCCACATCAAAAATTCTGTTTTTATCATTTACCTACTCAAGGACGAGCAGGAATTAAGCTTGGGGATGCTTGATACATCTCCAATGTATCTATAATTTTTGATTGTTCGATGCTATTATAGTATCAATCTTGGATGTTTTATATACATTTACAAGCAATTATATATCATATTTTGGGACTAACCTATTAACTTAGTGCCCAGTGCCTGTTGCTGTTTTTTGCCTCTTTTTGGTTTTTCAGAATATCAGTACCAAACGAAGTCCAAATGCCACGAAACTTTTTGGAGATTTTTTTCTGGACATAAGAGACACTAGAAGCTTCGGGAGTGGGCCAGAAGACATAGGAGGTGGCACGCCCTGGTGCCTCGTGGGCCCACCTCTGCTCCGTTTGACCTAATTCCACCTCTATAAATACTCTAAAATTGGGAAACCAACAGAGGAGTCCACGAAATATTTTTTCCGCCGCCGCAAGTTCCTGTTCTCAAGAGATCCCATCTGGAGGCCTTTTCCGGCACTCTGCCGGAGGGGGATTCGATCACGGAGGGGCTCTACATCAACCTTGCTGCCCTTCCGATGATGCGTGAGTAGTTTACCACAGACCTTCGGGTCCATAGTTAGTAGCTAGATGGCTTCTTCTCTCTTTTTGATCTTCAATACAATGTTCTCCTTGATGTTCCTGGAGTTCTATCCGATGTAATCACTTTTTGCGGTGTGTTTGTTGGGATCCGATGAATTGTGAGTTTATGACCAGATTATCCATGAATATTATTTGAGTTTTCTCTGAACTCTTTTATGCATGATTGTTATAGCTTCGTATTTCTCTCCGATCTATTGATTTGGTTTGGCCAACTAGATTTATTTATCTTGCAATGGGAGAGGTGCTTTGTAATGGGTTCGATCTTGCGGTGCTCAATCCCAGTGACAGAAAGGGACATGACACGTATGTATCATTGCTATTAAGGGTAAAAAGATGGGGTTTATTCATGCGTGAGTTTACTTTGTCTACATCATGTCATCTTGCTTAAGGCGTTACTCCGTTCTTTGTAAGTGTTGATCGAAGTTTTTGTTTTGAATTTGAAACTAAACTTCCGTCAGTGGGTTTGCGCGGGCACACCCACTGGGTGTTCATTTTTATCAAGTGGGGGCATGCTGAGTGCACCCACTGGGTGTAGTCCCCGAGGCTCCCGTTGACTGGAAACAGTCGGCGGGAGTCTTAGAAACCTGTACTGTCGTTATTTCCACTCGGGTCGACCGGAGTCTTCACCGAGTGTGTTTTCTTCGGTGGGGGCACGCTGAGAGCACCCGAGTGGGTGTAGTCCCCGAGACTGCAATCGATTGTGGGCAATCTGTGGGAGTCTGATAGAACTCACGCATAAGCTTTTTTTTTAGCTCAACACAAGTCACTTTCCAGTGGGGGCACGCTCAGTGCACCCACTGGGTGTAGTCCCCAAGACTGCCATCGGCTGGAAGCAGTCGGCGGTAGTCTTAGAGTTTTTTTATATGACACTCGGAGTGTCCTTCCTCACTCGGCGGGCCGAGTGGGATGCTTGACAAACTAGTAAGCTTCGAGCTGATCGAGCTTGTCTGCCTTGAGGTCGATGATGAAGACCAGTGTGTTGTTGTCTTCGATCTTCTTCATTGTTGACTCAGATGTAAGAGGGAACTTCAGGGTCTGATACTGGTCAAGCTTGTTCCTTCATCTGACTGATAACTTCTTTGTTTTGTGACAGAGGGCCTGCGATCTGGGAACCCGCTATACCGACTTGGAGAAGGAGGTGGTGCAGCTCAGAGTGGACTTGGACGCGGAGAAGCACAAGAGCAATCGCCTTGAGAAGGAGAAGAACGCTCTTGGAGGTAAGCCCCGTTGTTTGACCATTAGCCGAGTCGTGTTCTTCTTTTGATCCGAGTCAATTGCTTCTTCAGATGTCCGAGGTGAGAATGCTTGATACGTCTCCAACGTATCTATAATTTATGAAGTATTCATGCCATGTTTATAACAATTCTATATGGTTTTGGTATGATTTGATTAGAACTAACCCGGACTGACGCTGTTTTCAGCAGAACTACCGTGGTGTTGTTTTTGTGCAGAAATAAAAGTTCTCCAAATGAGCTGAAACTTTTTGACGATTTTTTTGGAACAAAAGAGACCCTAGAAGCTTCGTGGAAGGACCAAAAGAGCCACGAGGTGCCCACGAGGCACCGGGGCGCGCCAGGCGGGGTGGCGTGCCCATGTGCCTCGTGGGCCCATCTTAGCCCATCTTGACGTGATTCCAACGCTGAAAAATCCTATAAATAGAGAAACCCCCAGAAATAACCCTAGATTTTGGACTACGCCGCCGCAAGCTTCTGTACCTTCGAAATACCATCTGGAGACCCGTTCCGGCACCCTGCCGAATGGGGAAATCATCACCGGAGGCCATCTTCATCATCCCGGCGGTCTCCATGATGAGGAAGGGGGTAGTTCGGCCTCGGGACTGAGGGTATGTACTAGTAGCTATGTGTTTGATCTCTCTCTCTCGTGTTCTTGATATGACACAATCTTGATGTATCGCGAGCTTTGTTAATATAGTTGGATCATATGGTGTTTCTTCCCTCTCTATCCTTGTTGTGATGAATCGAATCTTTTCCCTTTGAGATTTCGTTATTGTCGGATTGAATATTTCAGATTTGAGAACACTTGATGTATGTCTTGCATATGAATACCCGTGGTGACAATGGGGTATTATATTGTTTCACTTGATATATGTTTTGGCATTCAACTCGCGGATTCCCGCGGTGACATTGGGGTAATCTATGCATAGGGGTTGATGCACGTTTTCATTATCTTTTCTCCGATAGAAACTTTGGGGGTGCTCCCTGGAGTTCTTTGTGTGGATTGAATATTATGATTATGAAGTTGTTTGATGCATATCGTATAATCAACTCACGGATACATGTGGTGACATTGGAGTATCTAGGTGACATTAGAGTTGGTTGATGTGTATCATATGGTGTTATTTTAGTACGAACTCTAGGGTTGTTTGTGACACTTATAGGAATAGCTCAATAGATAGATCGGAAAGGATAACTTTGAGAACAATTTCTATCTTATGTTCTCCGCTAATAGGAACTTGGGAGTGATTCTTTATCGCACGCTGAGGGATGGTTATATGATCCAATTATATTAGCATTGTTGAGAGATTGCACTAGCGAAAGTATGAACCCTAGGCCTTGTTTTTAAGTATTGCAATACTGTTTGTGCTCACTTTTGTTACTTGCTACCTTGCTGTTTTTATATTTTCAGATTACAAAAACCTATATCTACTATCCATACTATACTTTTATCACCATCTCTTCGGCGAACTAGTGCACCTAAACAATTTACCATTGTATTGGGTGTGTTGGGGACATAAGAGATTTCTTGTATTTGGTTGCAGGGTTGTTTGAGTGATACCATCTTCAACCTACGCCTCCCACGGATTGATAAACTTTAGGTCATCCACTTGAGGGAAAATTGCTACTGTCCTACAAAACTCTGCGCTTGGAGGCCCAACACGAGTCTACAAGAATAAGTTGTCTAGTAGACATCAATGCTCAACTTGTAATGAGGTTGAGGACTTCTATTTCTTTAGACACCATGAAGCAGGCCTTGGAGGACAAGGACAAGGAGTTGGCGCTGGCGCAGAAGGAGGCTAGGAGCAAGACCAAGGCTGCTGAAGAGAAACTGGCTTTGGTCGGCAAGCTTGAGAAGGAGATCGAGACCCTGAAGGCTGCCGCCGAGAAAGCCAAGAATGAAGTTTCCGAGCTTAAGAAGTCTAATGCCGAGTGGGAGGTGAAGCACAACACCCAGACAAACGTCTTCGAAGAGGAGAAGAAGAAGCTGAACGACCAGATCACCAAGCTCCTTGAGAAGAAGGGTGAACTCGAGGAGTACATCCAGGAATTCGGCGAGGACATTGGCAAGAAGCTCGAAGGTAAATCGTCTCGTTGATCGAATTTTGTCCGCTTTGCTCAGGAGTCTTATATCTCTGATCCCGAGTCATTTTTCACAATAGAGTTCTGCTATGACTTTGAGCTGGAAACTGATAGAGTCGAGAAAGACTTGGACCCCTCCAGGCAGATTCTCAGGGATCGTGCTGCCATGGCCATTCTCCGACTGGAAGAGCATCTTGAGAGTGCCGTGGGGTATATCATCCGACTGCGGTCTGCCCTGTCCAAGATTGACCGGGGGCTCCTCTCGGGCGACGAGCTTCCGAATGATCTGGAGTCGATGATGACCCGGTTGAAGGACATCCCAAGCCAAGTGCAAGCCTAGAAGAAATTTGCTGCTTGCTGCGGCACCGATGTGGTCCTCGCACTTGTCCGCGTTCATTGTAACGACGTGGATGAATTGAAATTGAAGTCTCTGAAGGTTGCCAACACGAAGAAGCTCAAGTTTGAGGACTTCATGGAGACGTTCATCGAAGCCACCACTCGAATTGCAGACGGCATCGACCTGTATACCTTCGTCGACCCGGCCAGTCCTCCCGCAGCAGAGTGAAAAAACATTTAAGTTCTGATTTGCCTCGGAATGCCAAGTGGTTGCTGTAACCGTGAAACTTTAATGAGCCTCGGGCTCGCGTACTTCGCTTTTTGCTAGGAGAAACTTGAACGGATCGGAGTTTATTCGAATGCTTGAATTCTTATACCATTTGCCAGTGTTGTATTTTCTAACTTAGGCGAAGGCTGGCTCGCAGCTAAGCCCCCGAGTGTGTAGCATGTCTGCACTCGGATAGTTTTTAACTTAGGCAAAGACTGGTTCGCAGCTAAGCCCCCGAGTGTGGAGCGTGTCCGCACTCGGCTAGTTTTTAACTTAGGCGAAGGCTGGTTCGCAGCTAAGCCCCCGAGTGTGGAGCGTGTCCACACTCAGATAGTTTTTAACTTAGGCGAAGGCTGGTTCGCAGCTAAGCCCCCGAGTGTGGAGTGTGTCCGCACTCGGATAGTTTTAGGCGAAGGCTGGTTCGCAGCTAAGCCCCTGAGTGTGGAGCATGTCCGCACTCGGGTAGTTTTTAACTTAGGCGAAATCTGGTTCGCAGCTATGCCCCCGAGTATGGAGCGTGTCCGCAATCGGATAGTCTTTAACTTAGGCGAAGGCTGGTTCGCAGCTAAGCCTCCGAGTGTGGAGCGTGTCCGCACTTGGATAGTTTTTAACTTAGGTGAAATCTGGTTCGCGGCTAAGCCCGTGCACCCACTGGGGGCGCATTGTTAGATTCCGAATGCTGCTAGTCACCGGAGTGAAAACATGGTGTTGGTCCAAATTAGACGAGGTACAGGAAAAGTAAGACTTTTATTCATCTAATTTCATTCGGAACATTATTACAACGGGGAGAAATTTATTCTAAGTAAAGAATTTGCGGAGCAGATCCGCATTCCAAGCCCGGGGCTCTTCCTCACTCTTGGTGAAGTTGTAGAGCCGATAGGCTCCGTTATTCAGCACTTTTGATACCGCGAAGGGTCCTTGCCACAGAGGAGCTAGCTTGTGAGGCTTCTGCTGGTCCAGTTGGAGGACCAGGTCGCCTTCCTGGAAAGCGCGTCCCCTGACGTGTCTATCGTGATAGTGGCGTACGTCTTGCTGATATGCAGTCGTTCTGATAAGGGCCAACTCGCGCTCTTCCTCCAGCAGGTCGAGGCCATCTTGACGCGCTTCCTCTGCCTCCGCCTCCGAGTAAAGATCCACTCGGGGGGAGTTGTGGAGCAGATCACTCGGCAGAACGGCCTCCGAGCCGTACACCAAGAAGAACAGAGTGCGCTTCATGGACTGATTTGGGGTCGTCCGCAAGCCCCAGAGGACCGACGGTAGTTTGGTGACCCAGGCTCCCGCCGCATGATTCAGGTCACTCATGAGACGCGGCTTGAGCCCCTGGAGTATCAGTCCATTCACCCGCTCTGCTTGTCCATTCGACTGCGGGTGAGCCACGGAGGCGTAATCGACGCGAGTGCCCTGGGAATAATAGAATTTGCGGAATTCGTCCGAGTCGAAGTTTGACCCATTATCCATGATGATGCTGTGAGGAACTCCAAACCGGAAGACTATTTCCTTGATGAACTTGATCGCAGTCGAGGACGCTAGCTTCTTTATGGGCTTCGCTTTGATCCACTTGGTGAACTTATCCACTGCGACCAACAGATGCGTGAACCCGCTGGCCCCGGTCCGGAGTGGACCGACCATGTCGAGTCCCCAGACCGCGAACGGCCATGCGAGTGGGATTGTCTTCAGCGCAGACGCTGGCTTGTGCGACTGATTTGCATAAAACTGACACCCAACGCAGTGGTCAACGATATCACGAGCAGCTTCGTTGGCTCTGGGCCAATAGAAACCTGCCCAAAACGCTTTGGCGACCAAGGTCTAGGAGGAAGCATGGTGACCACAAGTTCCCGAATGAATCTCCTGCAAGATCTGCTGTCCTTCGTCCGGCGTGATACAACGCTGAGTGACGCCAGTGGCACTCTTCTTGTAAAGTTGATCTCCTATGACGGTAAAGGCTTTTGACCGGCGGACGATCTAACGGGCCTCTTCTTCGTCTTCAGGGAGCTCTTGCCTGAGCAGATAAGCAAGGTACGGCTCGGTCCACTCGGGAGTGATGACGAGGACCTCTTGAACTAGATCCAACACCGCTGGAATGTTGACTTCAGTCGAATTCGACGGTCCGACTGGTTGCGGGGGCTCCTCCACAAAAGGGTCTTCCTTGATTGTGGGCGAGTGCAAGTGCTCTAGGAACACATTCTTCGGGATTGCTTTCCAAGTGGAGCCAATCTTGGCCAAGTCATCAGCCGCCTGGTTTTTGATTCGTGGGATGTGGTGGAGCTCTAGTCCTTCGAAGTTCTTCTCCAGCTTTCGGACGGCATTGCGGTAGCCTATCATAGCTGGGTTCCGAATATCCCACTCCTTCATCACCTGGTTCACCACCAGGTCCGAGTCGCCGTAGACCATCAGTCGGCGGATTCCCAGGGAAATCGCCATACGCAAACCGTGCAGGAGGGCTTCGTACTCTGCCTCATTGTTCGTGGAGTCAAAGTGGATCTAAAGAACATAGCTAAGCCTATCACCTTTGGGGGACACTAGGACGACACCAGCCCCTGAGCCATTCAGCATCTGGGAACCATCAAAGAACATAGTCCAGTGTTCGGGGACACTCAGGGTTGGCTGTTCCTATTCAATCCACTTGGCTAGGAAGTCTACCAGAGCTTGCGACTTGATAGCTTTCTTAGCTTCAAACTTGATGTCCAAAGGGAGGAGTTCGATGGCCCACTTGGCTACTCAGCCCATGGCGTCTCTGTTGTTCAGGATCTCCGACAGGGGGGCATCGCTTATCACCATGACCGAGTGCTCTTGAAAGTAATGAGCCACCTTCTTCGCAGTCAGGTAAATCCCATACACCAGCTTCTAGTAGTGTGGATATCTTTGCTTGGAAGGGGTCAAAACTTCAGAGATGTAGTAAACTGGCCTCTGGACCTTGTAGGCTTTGCCTTGTTCTTCACGTTCCACGGTGAGTACAGTGCTAACAACTTGGCTTGTAGCTGCGATGTACAAGAGCAAGGGCTCTTGGCTACCCAGAGCAGCAAGCACCGACTGGGTGGAAAGCAGGGCTTTGAGTTCTTGGAACGCGGCCTGTGCTTTTGTCGTCCACTCGAACTTCTCCGATTTCTTCATGATTCGGTAGAGCGGCAGGGTCTTCTCCCCGAGTCGTGAAATGAATCTACTCAAGGCTGCCAGACAGCCCGTGAGCTTCTGAACATCGTGCAAACGTTGCGGCTGCTTCATTCGGATTATTGCGTCGATCTTCTCGGGGTTAGCATCGATCCCTCATTCGGAAACAAGGAAGCCGAGTAACTTGCCAGCAGGCACCCCGAAAGTACACTTAGCCGGATTGAGTTTGATGTCGTATTGGCGTAAGTTCGCGAAGGTTTCAGCGAGGTCAGTCAGGAGGTCAGAACTCTTCCATGACTTGACCACGATGTCATCCATATAATCCTCCACGTTTCGACTGATCTGCTTCTGCAAGCATTTCTGTATCATGCGCATGAAAGTTGCGCCGGCATTCTTCAATCCGAATGGCATTGTGGTGTAACAGAAACACCCGAATGGGGTGATGAATGCAGTCTTTATTTCATCCGGACCATACATTCAGATCTGGTGGTACCCGGAGTACGCATCCAGAAACGACAGCCGCTCGCACCCCGCAGTAGAATCTATGATCTGATCTATACAGGGGAGAGGGAATTGGTCCTTCGGGCAGGCCCGATTGATGTGTTTGAAGTCAATACACATCCGGAGAGATTTATCTTTCTTTGGGACTAACACGGCATTGGCGAGCCACTCGAAGTGGTATATTTCATAGATGAACTCGGCGGCCAAGAGCTGCGCGATCTCCTCGCCAATCACCTTGCGTTTCTCCGTAGTGGAGCGTCGCAGATGCTCTTTAACAGGCTTCGCTTTCGGGTCAACTCTGAGACGATGCTCAGCCAGTCCCCCGGGAACACCCGGCATGTCAGAAGGTTTCCATGCAATGATGTCTCAGTTCTCACGGAGGAACTGGATGAGCTCGCTCTCCTATTTGCTGTCGAGCGTCGTCGATATGTTGGTTGGAGCAGCGTTCTGGTCTTCCGGGTGAATGTGAACCTGCTTCGAGTCGCCGGCCGACTGGAAAGCGGATTCCACAGTCGGCTTCTTGCTTTTGAGCAGATCACTCGAATCAACCGTCTTCTTGTACTCGTCTAGCTCCGCCGACGCCATCTGCTCGTCAGCGATCTGAGAGCCTTTCTACAAGCACTCTTCAGCTATCTTCCAATTCCCTGTGATGGTGATCATGCCCTTCGGGCCTGTCATCTTAAGTTTAAGATACACGTAACATGGTCTGGCCATGAATCGTGCATAGGCGGGCCTACCCAGGATGGCATGATAAGTACTCTTGAAGTCCACCACCTCAAAGGTTAACCTCTCTTTTCTGAAGTTCTTTTCTCCGCCGAATACGACGTCGAGGGCAATTTGACTGAGTGACTTCGCTTTTTTCCTAGGAATAACCCCGTGGAACTGCATATTGCTCTTACTCAGTCGGGACATCGGAATGCCCATAGCCTCTAGAGTATCAGCGTAAATGATGTTGAGCCCGCTGCCGCCGTCCATGAGGACTTTATGCAGTCGGACTCCTCCTACAGCTGGATCGACCACCAGCGCTTGCCGCCCGGGGGTCAGTATGTGAGCTGGGTGATCCGACTGATCGAAGGTGACAGGGGTCTGGGCCTAGTCTAGGAGCTTGGTGACAGTGGAAACTGCCATGTTGACATCTCGGTTAATCACCTTGAGGCGACTCTTGCTTTCAATGTCAGCAAAAATCATGAGAACCTTCTCAACATGGGGGTACCCGGAGGTGCCTTTGTCCCCATCGTCGTCCTCGTCCTCATCCTTCCCCTCGGAGGGGTCTTGTCGCATCTCTTGCTTGAGTAGCCGGCATTCCCGAGTGGTATGCTTAGGCAGGATCAAGTTGCCTTCTTCATCTTTCTTCGTGTGAATCAGGCAGGGCTGATCAAGGATGTCATTTTTTGGGGCGGCTTTCTTTTTGCCGGCCCACTCCTTCTTCTGTTTCGGTGGGCCTTTGCCTTTGCTTTGGCCGGCCAGAGCCGCAGCCTCTGCATTGTTGGCTGCCTCAGCTTTGCGCTTCTGCTTCTTGTTCTTGTTGTTGTCCGACTGATTCGCATCTCCTGTGCGGCCCTTGCCGCTCCTCAGTCGGTCGTCCTCTTCGCCGTTGGCGTACTGGTTGGCTATTTCCATCGCCCGACTGAGAGTTGGGATCTCAGTGCGGCCAAACTACAGGGCCAACTCACGGTACCTGACGCCAGCCTTGAAGGCGCAGATCGCCTGGTGTTCAGAGACATTTTCCACCGCGTTATGAAGGATGGTCCATCGCTGGAAGTACTCTCGGAGAGTTTCATTCTGCTTCTGAAAGCAATGTTGCAGTTCTGACAATCCACCCGGGTGCTTGTACGTGCCCTCGAAAGTTTTGATGAAGACTCGGGCTAGATCATCCCAACAGTATATGCTGCCGGGTACCAATTGGTTGAGCCACGCTCTAGCCGACCCCTCAAGCATCAGTGGTAAATGCTTCATAGCCACACTGTCGTTGCCACCGCCGATCTGAACGGCCACTCGGTAGTCCTCCAACCAAATCTCTGGCTTCGACTCGCCAGTGAACTTGCTAATGCCGGCCGCCAACCTGAAGTTGTGCGGGATATCTACTGCTCAAATGTAACGGCTGAATCACTCGGGTCCGGAGGGTGCGGAACCACTCGGAACATCGGCGTCAAGGCCTTCCCCCAGGGCCCGCCCTCTGTCAACCAAGTTCTGAGCGAGGACAGATCTCGCATTGAACTGGGGGTCCCGGAGGTTACCCGGACGGTACGAGGGACTCAGCCTGCGATCATTCCCGGTAGAACGCCTGTCACCATAGGGCTGGCGCCCGTATGGAACGTCCCACGGAGGGGGCATCCGGGTTTGATCGTAATCATCATATCGCCGGGGCGAAACGACTCGGTCGCGCCTCCGCTCCCCGTGATGATCTTGGGAAGAAGGCGACGCTCGGCGTCTTCCTGAACCCAGCGGGCTATGAGCCGACTGAACAGTCTCGGCGCGCACTGATGCGCTGTGGATGCGATCGCGGGACTGCGACACTGCCGCATTCTGCGACAGGGCCATCTTCAGGAGCACTTGGATCTGTCGGATCCCTTCCCCGGCCACGGAATCAGAGGGCTGAATGGAATCAGCGATCCTGGTAGCTGCCGCCAGGTTCTGCAGGGGAGTGTTCAGCACCTGGTACTTCCGAGGTTGATCACTCGGGAACAGCCGACGCTTTGTGCCGACTAGAACTGGGTTGTTGGCGAGTGCGGTCATCTAACTCCCTCTGCAGCCGCTCTAGGCGGTCTCATTCGGCCATAGTGGCCAAACGCGCCGACTCCATGGCCAGGGCCTCAGGAGTCGTCCCGGTGACGGGAGTGTGCAGAGCTTGTTCGTTTATCCGCCGGAGCTCGTCACTCTGCTCCCGAGTGAGAGCCTGCGGGACATAATGATCATGGTGAGGCGAACGGTCGCTCCCATGACCGTCATTGTTGTTCCCATGCGAAGTGCCCACGTGCCCGTCGTGGGTACCGGAATAACCTGGAGGGACGCACGGCTCTGTGCCGGCCATGAGAACCTCGGCAGTGGAATCTACGCTCTCGCACTCGGACTCGTTGATAGAGTCCTCGTGGAGCTCAGCAAAAAGGTCTAGGGCGGGCTCGTCAGGGTCAAGAGCCGCCACATGCTCCGCTGCGGCCTGGACGGCCACCGCGTGCTTGATCCAGTGCTGGAGCTGCGAGCGCCCGGA
The DNA here is from genome assembly GCA_039707655.1 of Elymus sibiricus. Taxonomy (NCBI): domain Eukaryota; kingdom Viridiplantae; phylum Streptophyta; class Magnoliopsida; order Poales; family Poaceae; genus Elymus; species Elymus sibiricus. The sequence goes on along the minus strand of CM077668.1, from coordinate 258,069,318 downwards.
GCGCTTGCGACGACGTCCAGTGGGAAGGACGGAAGCCACTCGGTACGGAACCGATGGCTGTCGAAGGAGAACTCCGAATGAAGATGCGTGGAAGTGCGCCGCGCCACGGATGGGCAACGACTCCACGTCCAGCGGGGCCTCCGGGAGCCACGCTGAGTCATCGGCGATGAAGCTAAGAGCTCCAAAACGGATCTCGCCGCCAACTAACATGGTGATGATGGAATTTCACCTGAACTGCTACAGTCGCTAGACGCTCAGCCCCACGGTGGGCGCCAACTGTCGTGGTTACTAGTCTGACAGTAAGTACTGGGGGTATGAATGAGGAGCAGAGCCTAGCTACAGCACAGGTGTAACTCTCGGATTTAGCGAGTTCAAGCCCCTCTCGGAGGAGGTAAAAGCCCTACGTCTCGTGCCCTGAGGCTTGTTTTCTCTGGGGGTATCTGATTACAATGAGTGCTTAACCCTTGCAACGGAGGGAGAGGGTGGCTTATATAGGAGTGCGCCGCTGCCTCTCAGCCACCACGTTGTCGGGCATTAATGACAATTAGTACAACGGTTAATGGCGTTTAACACTGTTTAACACAGCCATGACTCTGGCAGTTACTAGTAACGGTAGCCATAACTATGCTTAAAGTCTAATTGAGGACTACTCGACCGTTGCAGCCCCACGCCGTCCGTGCGTCTCCTGTGTCCGAGTGATGATGTCTGACCGACTGGGGAGTAGACGTCCGTCCGAGTGATGTCCGTGTAGGTTCTGAGTGAATCCTTTGTAGTGTGCATCCGGTTGCACTTGTGACCCAGGGGTCTCTGAATAATAGTATGGGCCTTAGGTGTCCCCTAGATGTCAGGTCCTTGTCCCTATCGGTGGTAGGTGACCCCATCATGCGGCGGCGGAATAATTGTTTCGGGTCTCGCTCTGGGGGTTTTGGAATATTTGGGAAGTTATAGCGCTGGAATTAGGTCAGACGGATCCATGAGGGGCCCACAAGGGGGCACGGCGTGCCTACCCCCTGGGCGCGCCATGCTGCCTTGTCGTCTCCTCGTCTGTCTTCCAGACCACCCCCAAAGCTTCTAGGGTCCCTCCTTGTCCAGAAAAAATTATCAAAAAGTTTCGTCTCGTTTGGACTTCGTTTGGTAGGGATTTTCTGTAAAACCAAAAACATGCAGAAAACAGGAACTGGCACTGGGCAATAGGTTAATAGGTTGGTTCCCAAAAATGATATAGAATGACATATAAAGCATACAAGATTGATAATATAATAGCATGAAACAATAAAAAATTATAGATACATCGGAGACGTATCAGCATCCCCATGCTTAGTTCCTGCTCGTCCTCGAGTAGGTAAATGATAAAAACAGAATATTTGATGTTGAATGCTACCTAACATGTCTTATCATGTAATCTCCTTTACGAAATGAATATTGAGAAACGATGAAGTAATTAATATCAACATAATAATATCCATGAATACTAGAAGACAATCGTTGCTCTTCAAAATATACGATGCTTAACGAATGTTACCCCTACTCATTGAATTATGAAAGCATGACATGACTCTGTCTTCCTAACATAAGTAAAAATCATGAGCTCCCCGATGCCAAACGAAGCAATTGCATCATACCTTTTCTCGCTTCAGCATTTTCAACTTCACTCAGTATATGAGCGTGAGACATGGACTTAGCACTACGGGTGGAATAGAATATGTTGATAGTGGTTTATAAGGGAAGACAAAAAATGAAGAAAGTCTTGCATCAACGCGGCTGATCATTAGGCAATGGAGAGGCGTTACAATCGATATCAATGCGAGGAGTAGGGATTGCCATGCAACGAACGCACTAGAACTATAAGTGTATGAAAGCTCGCTACTGAAACTAAGTGGGTGTGCATCCAACTTGCTTGCTCATGAAGATCTCGGGCATTTGAGGAAGCCCGACATCGGAATATACAAGCCAAGTTCCATAATGTAAAAAATCCCACTATTATATGAAAGTGACAAATCATGGAGACTCTCTATATGAAGAACATGGTGCTACTTTGAAGCACAACTGTGGTAAAAGGATAGTAGCAATGCCCCTTCTCTCTTTTTCTCTCATTTTTCCTTTTTTTTCTTTTCTTGTTTTTTAGAACAATATCATGAACCTCATCCCTACTTTTTCGAGGACTCATCAGTCTCCATCATTCTTTACCTCACTGGGACGATGCTCTAATAATGATGATCATCACACTTCTTTTTTACTTGCAACTCGATAAACTGAAATAATATGACTCTATATGAATACCTCTGGCAGTGTACCAGGATGTGCAATGATCTAGCGTAACATGTATTACAATGATGAATGGAGGCTTTGCCAAATATCATGTCAGCTATATGTGATCATGCAAAGCAATATGATCATGAACACACAAGTCATGTGAATAGTAACCATGGAAGTTGCATGGCAATATATCTCGGAATGGCTTTGAAAATGCCATGATAGGTAGGTATGGTGGCTGTTTTGAGGAAGGATATAATAAGGCTTATGTGTGATAGAGTGTATCATATCACGGGGTTTGGATGCACCGGCGAAGTTTGCACCAATTCTCGAGGTGAAAATGGGCAATGCACGGTGCCGAAGAGGCTAGCAATATATGGATAGGTGGGAGTGCCGTATTAGTCCATGAACTCACATTAGTTATAAAGAACTCATATACTTATTATGAAAGTTTTATTAGCCCTCGAAGCAAGGTACTACTCGCATGCCCCTAGGGAGGAGGTTGGGAGGAGTTAACCATTGCGCGCCCCCGATTCGAACAACACAAAGGATTTCAATGAGGAATAAATATGCTCTAACATCCCCGTCATGCCATGACCGACACTTAAATGAGTAGTACATAACAAGCTTTAATATCGATATTTTTTACTAACAAATGATTATGAACTAATACTATTTCATATTACTACATCAATATAATTAAATCACACGTTTCATATTCAGTGATCTACATGAAATTTTTCATTATACCACTCTTGTATACCTATCATTCTTGAACTAGTCGTATAACCCGTGCACATTACCACTTCCTATTCAAGACTCTCAAAAAGATATAAGTGAAGCATGAGAGTGAAAATGATTCCTATAAAATACAACAACCGCCGTGCCCTAAAGATATAAGTGAAGGACATGAGCAACTGCCTAACTCAAAAGATATAAGTGAAGCACATAGAGCATTCTAACAAATTATGATGAATGTGTGTCTCTCTCAAAAGGTGTGTCCATTAAACAATGATTGTGGCAAACTAACAAACAAAATAAAACTATAGCACACGACGCTCAAGCAAAACTCACATCATGTGATGAATAAAAATATAGCTCCGAGTAACATACCGATTAATTGTAGACGAAAGAGGGGATGCCATTCGGGGCATCCCCAAGCTTAGACGGTTGGGTCTTCCTTGAATATTACCTTCGGGTGCCTTGGGCATCCTCAAGCTTTGGGTTTTTCTGCTCCTTATTCCTTCATCCATCGTGATCTCACCCAAAACTTGAAAACTTCAGCACACAAAACTCAACAGAAACTTCGTGAGATCCGTTAGTATAATAAATCAATCATCCACTTTAGGTACTCTTATAAATAGATTCATAATTTCACTTGCATAATACCTACTATATTATAACTTCTTCATGACTTATACCCCCCCCGATATAATCCATGGCATCATCAAAATAAGCACACTATGCAATAGAAACAGAATCTGTCTAAAACAGGACAGTACGTAATGACAAAATATTTATCCATACTTCTGTAACTCCAAAAAATCTGAATTTTTTTGAAACCGTAAAACATTTGAATCTCAATACTGTGTAGAAATTTCAGAATGTAAATTCTAGCACTGGGCGCAAAACTTTCTGTTTCTACACAGAATCAATTCAACTATCATCTAAATCATCCCAAAGGCTTTACTTGGCATAAAAAATAATTAAAATATAAAAACACAATCATTATAGTAGCATTAATCATGTGGACTCAATAACATAAAATGAAAGCAAAAAAGATAACTATTGGGTTGCCTCCCAACAAGCGCTATTGTTTAATGGCCCTAGCTAGGCATAATGCATAGTTTCAAGTATTATCATCTTTTAAAGTAATTCCATAGGTGGCCCTCATAATGGATTCATATGGTTCTTTAATTCTCTTCCTTGGGAAGTGTTTCATCCCTTTATTTAGTGGAAATTGGAACCTTATATTTCCTTCTTTCATATCAATAATTGCACCTATGGTTCGTAAGAATGGTTTGTTAAGTATTATAGGACAAGATGGATTGCACTCAATATCAAGCACAATGAAATTCACGGGTACATAGTTTCTATTAGCAAGTATGGGAAGATCATTAATTATACCCAATGGTTTCTTAATTGTGGAATCCGCTAAATGCAAGTTGAGGGAACATTCATCCATATCGGTGAGACCTAGAACGTCACATAAAGATTTCGGTATAGTAGAGACGCTAGCCCTAGGTCACATAGAGTATTACATTCATAATCTTGAATCTTGACTTTAATTTTAGGTTCCCATTCATCATGTAATTTCCTTGGTATAGACACTTCCAATTCTAGCTTTTCTCATGAGCTTTAATAATGGCTTCTATGACATGCTTAGTAAAAGCTTTGTTTTGTTCGTAAGCATTCAGTGAATTAATCATGGATTGCAACAAGGAAATGCATTCAATCAAAGAACAATTATCATAATTAAAGTCCTTGTAATCCAAAGTAGTGGTGCATCACTATCTAAAGTTTTGATCTCTTCAAACCCACTTTTGTTGTTTTTATCATTAAGATCATCACCCTCCGAACAATTGAGATGCCTTCTAATTAAAGTTGACTCATCTCCAGTCCCTTTATCATCAAGTTTTATATTACTAAACAAAGTTTCAATAGGTGTCACACCAATCATTTTAATGTCTTCATCATTATTATCATTAAAACCGGGTGCGAGCGCCTTTTCTAGAAATTCGCGTCTAACTCTCATCCTTTCAATTCTCTTTCTACTTTCATCCATGGTGACTTGAATATACTTTAGATATTCAGATATTTCATCCTTTTGATGTGGCAAAATTTTAATTTTGAGAGTATCCACATCATGCACCATTTTATCCAAGTTTCTAGACATGCCATGCACTTTCCTAGTTTTTCTTCTACCATAGCATTGAAAATCTTTTGAGAACTAATAAATTCTTTAATGTTTTTCTCAAGTTCAGTAGGTATGCTATTATTATAATATGAATTTCCATAGTAATTACCATAATTATTAGAGGGATTACCAGGGCCTAGGATTGAAATTCCCTCTATAAGCATTGTTGTTGAAATTATTTCTTGCAACAAAATTCACATCGTTAGCATGATTGTTTTGCTCAATCAAAGAAGATAATGGGTTATCATTTGGATCAACATGATCATTTTTACTAGCAAGCATATTCATAAGAGCATCCATTTTCTCATTCAAAGTAGAAACTTCTTCGACAGAGTTTACCTTCTTACCAGTTGGAGCTCGTTCGGTGTGCCATTGGGAATAATTTGATGTCATATTATCGAGAAGCTTCGTGGCTTCTCCTAATGTGATTCCCATAAATGTGCCACCTGCAGCTGAGTCTGGAAGATTTCTCGAAATAAAGTTCAGTCCCGCATAAATTTTGTGTACTATCATCCATAAGCTTAATCCATGTGTGAGACAATTTTAATCACTAATTTCATTCTCTCCCAAGATTGTGCAACATGTTCTTGCTCATGTTGTTTAAAGTTCATGATTTGATTTCTAAGAGATATTATCTTAGCGGGAGGGAAATACTTAGCAATAAAAGCATCCTTACATTTATCCCATGAATCAATACTATTGCGAGGTAAGGATGAAAACCAAGTTTTAGCTCGATCCCTTAGTGAGAAAGGAAATAATTTCAACTTAATAATATCATTATCCACATCTTTTTTCTTTTGCATATCACATAATTCAACGAAGGTATTAAGATGTGATGCAGCATCTTCATTAGGGTTTCCTGCAAATTGTTCTTTCATAACAAGATTTAATAATGCAACATTGAAATCATATGACTCTGCACTAGTGGCGGGAGGAGCAATTGGAATACTAATAAAATCATTGTTATTAGTATTTGATAAGTCACATAGCCTAGTATTCTCTTGAGACATAATGGCAATTCAAGCAAGATAACACACAAAATATTGTTGGTATTTTTTATTTTTTTTAACGAAAACTAATAAAGGCAAATAAAAAGTAGAACAAGTAAATGATAAGGTGTGTGAAGGGACCTTTGGTTATTTGATGAAGTCTCCCGGCAACGGCGCCATAAATTCTTCTGCTACTCGTGATAGGCGTTGAGATTTCACCGAAGAGGAAGAGTGAAGTAGTATAGTAGCAGATAGTATTTCCCTCAGTTAAGAACCAAGGTTTATCGAACCAATAGGAGATTCACGCAAACAACTTTTAGTAGTACCTGCACACACACAAACAAATACTTGCACCCAACGCGGGCAAGAGGGTTGTCAATCCCCTTGTACTCGTTAATTGCAAGGGTTAATTCTGGTAGTGGTAGATATATAAATTGCAAAACTAAATAAAAGTAAATAAATCGCAGCAAGGTTTTTAGGGTTTTAGCTATATGATTTAAATGGACCCGGGGGGCATTGCTTTCATTAGAGGCATCTCTCTCAAGAACATAGCAACGGTGGGTACACAAATTACTGTTGGGCAATTGATAGAAAGCGCATAGTTATGATGTTATTCATGCCATGACCAGTACATAGGCATTTTGTCCGTGACAAGTAGACCGAAACGATTCTGCATCTACTACTATTACTCCACTTCGAGAGCGCTTTATGCTTGCCTCTCTAGGTATTAAGTTCATAACAAACAGAGTAATGCTTTAAGCATGATGACATAATGTAGACAGAATAAAACCAATCAATATGTTCAAACCCCGTCGTTTTACGCTTAGTAGCAACAATACAAATGCGTGCCTCGCTACTCCTCTTGTCACAGAGTGAGGACACCGCAAGATTGAACCTACCACAAATCACCTCTCTCACTGGAGATAAATCAATCAAGTTGACTAAACTAAACGGACAGATTGGAGAGAAATACAAAGCTATAACAATCACAGATAATAAAGTTCAGAAATAACTCAATTACTTTCGATGAACAATATGATCATAAACCCACAATTCATCGGATCCCAACAAACGCACCGCAAAAAATTACATCGAATCGATCTCTGAAGAGAACGTAGTATTGAAGATCAAAGAGAAAGACAGAGCCATCTAGCTACTGCTATGGACCCGTAGGTCCTGTGGGGAACTACTCACACATCATCGGAGAGGCAGTAAGGTTGATGTAGAGGCCCTCTGTGATCGATTCCCCCTCCGGCAGAGTACCGGAAAAGGCCTCCAAATGCGATCGTGGAAGAACAGAGGCTTGCGGCGGCGGAATAATTGTTTTGGGTCTCGCTCTGGGGGTTTTGGAATATTTGGGAATTTATAGCGCTGGAATTAGACCAGACGGAGCCACGAGGGGCGCACAAGGGGGCATGGCGTGCCTACCCCTGGGCGCGCCGTGCTGCCTTGGCGTCTCCTCGTTTGTCTTTTGGACCTCCCCCGAAGCTTCTAGGGTCCCTCCTTGTCCAGAAAAAATCGTCAAAAAGTTTCGCCGTGTTTGGACTTCGTTTGGTAGGGATTTTCTGTAAAACCAAAAGCATGCAGAAAACAGCAATTGGCACTGGGCACTAGGTTAATAGGTTAGTTCCCAAAACTGATATAAAATGGAATATAAAGCATACAAGATTGATAATATAATATCATGAAACAATCAAAAGTTATAGATACGTCGGAGACGTATCAGCCACGAGTGACAAATTTGGGTTCGTCACCTAAGACACGATCTTGCGTGACGGAAAAAGTGGTACCATCAAGAATTTAATTTCTGTAACGGCGTTTCAGTGATAGTGGGGGTGACGGCCAAAAAATGTCACCAGAGCATTTTTTGTGCCGAAAAATGGTTTTACGTGACACAAGTGAAACATCACAAAATAGCCGGTGTTTTGTAGTGGTAGCCGACTTGGATCATGTAACCCTGGGACTTCCCGGTAACTATATAAACTGAGGGACCAGGCTCGTAGAAGACAGATTACAATCTCTTGATAGATACATGTACTTTGTACTGCACCCCAACGCAATAAACACAAGCAGGACGTAGGGTATTATCTCCTTAAAGGGCCCGAACCTGGATAAAATCATGTGTCCTTGTTACCATCGCCCCTAGACGCCTAGCTTAGGATCCCTACCTCGAGATCTGTCGATTTAGGTTCCGTCACTTAGTGATTTTGACATTCTGAATTTCTAGGAACTTTTATGGCTCTCAAAAATTAATTTCTTTGCTTGTCTTATTTTCGGTATTTTTTGATAGTTACATGGCACCTCGCCCTTCTTGATTGGAACTTGCAAAATAAAAGTAAAAGGTATAAGATTGGTGGCACAATGTGAACAACATGGTTAATAATGTGAAGTTTATATTAAGAAATAGTGATTGTCGGAGTGATAAAGTAGAGAGAAGGGGAGGGTTGTGCGGGCTAGGTCACCTCGGGGGCGCGACTAGGTTTTTGGCCGAATGTGGATTGACTAGGGTTAGCTTTATTTTTGTTCCTTTTCTATTTCAATTTCTAATAGATTATGTTTCAATTTTTAAATAATACCAATCACTAAAATCCAAAAAAATCCCACAAACCTAAATAAATATATAGGACTTTGGAAAAATTATTTCTATCCCACAGCATTTTGAAATGCATATTATTTTTTTATATAAACCTCATTTAGGGCGCATTTTCAATTCCCTTAAATAGTTTTAGGGATTTATAAATAGTTAACATGGTTTTTATACTCAAAATATTCAAGGGATCCTATTTGGAGAAGTCTTTTTACCCCCTCTCTTTACTTAAAACAATCCAAAATGCATCTAAATTCAAATGAACTTCAATAATAAATATTTATCGTCCACCAAATTCGTGGAAATCATTATAATATCACTCTTAATTTTTGTCTCAAAATATTTCAAAGAGTTCTATAATAATGAAAATCCTTTTAGTTCTAAATAAATTATTTCCAACCAAGTACTGTATATATTGGATAATGTTTGTCAACTCTCATGGCATGGTCTGGATTTGTTACATAAATATTCACAAGTTTTAAATCTTGCTGAAAATGAAACCAAAGTCTAAGAAAATTCAATCAACAATACTTATTTATCTATTTACTAACATTCCAAAATCTATAAAATTTTGAGATATTACCATGGCGGTAGCTATGCTGCTTTGACTTGGAACTCCCCAGGAGGTTGCATGTTCGACTTGAGTTCCTTTTACGATGTTGGTCCCTCCTGTCAGCCGATTTTCTTCTGGTTCAGGTCGATCAATTATGGGGCTGGGGAGCGCCAGGTGCAGTCGCGATCAGCGGTCATTGTTTGGCGGCACACTCCCATCTTCACATCAAAACACAGACGCGATTTAGTCCACAAGTCAAATGCAGAATCGTTCTCTAAGAAAGAAAGAGAGCGAGAAGTCACCATTACAAAAGCAAAATAAGGAAGTGCAACGACACTTCGCTAGCGCATGCAACTTGGAGGTTACAGCTACGACTGGGGACGATGCACCATGAGCGGGCACATGTGCAGGGACTGCCCAAGGAGTGTGGCTAGCATGTTCGGACAATCAAGGTCGGAAGCGCAGAGGAGCGTGGTGGAGGGTGATGCCAACTATTGAAGGGGGGCGGAGAAATCGCCACGAGGAGGATCTAGGGTAGAGCAAGGGTAACGAGCAGGAGCCTGGAGTGATGTTTTGAGTGGTGTAGTCATGTTCATCAGGGTTAGTTGGAGTAGTAGGATTCCGTATTAGGATAGGTCTCCCATGAGAAATTTTTCAAAACTTCCTCATTGTTCTAGTTATATGGGCTGTTCGGTATAGAGAACAAAACCCGAATTTCTACCCGAAGACCGAATATTGGCAATATTGACAAAAGAGACACCAAACTCAAAATCTGAAAATCAGATTAGCTCACAATCAGTCAATTTGGGTTGGTTTGGGTCCGGGGTTCAGTCCGAATGGTCCCACCCGTATCGATAATAGCCATATGCCAGTGACGGAGTTTGAGCAAAATTTAAGAGGGGCATGACTTAAAGTGGAACAAATTGGTAGGGAAGAAAGGGTTGACCTCTAGTTGAAAGACTAGTTAGCCTGAAATCTAGCATGCTCTTCAATGAATGCAAAAATTAGGGGATGGGGTGGTGGAGGGCATGGCCTTTGGTGGTCTACACTAAGCTTCGCCACTAAGAATACACACATCCAACGGAGGCCCGTCTACAACCTCACATACAGTATGATACAACAATATTAACCCAATAAAAAGGAATTGGCAACGAAAACAGAAGCTAAAAATTGTTATGAAGAATAAGACATGTTATTGTCAAGAAAAGAATGAGACATGTTTATGTCCCGAAAGAAAAGTTGAGTGCTCTGAATAACACGTTTAAAGCATTTTTTTTTGCGGGATAAAGCATTTTTATATAGATAGAGTGCAAAACTGATTGGTTTTGGATTGAAATTTACAAACATATACTCTCTCCGTTCCTAAATATAAGACCTTTTAGAGATTCCACTATGGACTACATACGGAGTAGAAACTCGAACATTGACATGTGTGTTTTTTTGTCAAAATATTTTGTCATCAGGAAAATGGGTTCTTTTGTCTGCGCCTAGGAGCATATGTCTTCTTGGGTGCACCTTCCGGTTACTGCTCTGGGTACGCACTATTTCACCGGCTCCTGTTCTCCGCTGCGCACAGAGCGCCATAGACGAGCTCGATGATGCGTTTCACGGTAACATCTCCTCAACGCGCCTGTAGATGTCCTTGAAACAGGCAGTGGTGGAATCAACGACGACGACGGATCTGCGCGCCGAGTCACATGAACACGGAGAGATCGAACTGGAGACGATCTGCGCTGCGCTGCGCGGTGCAGACGCCGGCCGGTCTTCCAAAACGGCGAGCGCTCGTGTTGCCACTAGTCCTGCTCGTAGCCTCCTAGCGCCACTGTAGCGGCATAGTAGGAGACATACGTTACGTGTTGGCAGCCCTCTCCCGTGCAGCAGGAAGAAAGCATGGCCCCCCTCCCCTCCCCTCCCTTCCGTAGCAGAGAGCCTAGCTCTACCTAGGTTGCACAGAGCCGTCCTTCCGTCGGCAGACCAAGCGGACGCCTTCTTTGCTGACCTTTGACCCTCTGTCTCTCTCTCCACCGTAAGATGGATGATGGGCGATGGATGGAACAAGGTCTGTTGCGATCGTCAACACAGCAGGTATGCACACAACAGAGTGAATGTGGATCTACGTGCTCCTGGGGACAAAACGTAGGATCTGCCGACGCGACTCGACATGCCATCTCTCTCTCTCTCTCTCTGGAGTCTAGACTGCCTACTTGGACAGAGATGCACATTGCTCCCTGGGCAGCTTTTCCATTTACTACCTGACTTGGGCCAATCCTCTTCAGCTGTCCGATGACTATTGGTGGGATCCATGGATGTCGGGTCAGTCTCAGTCCCTTGCCTTCTTTTTGGACCATCGAGAGGCGAAATGTTGCCCAGGCGTTTGACCACTGCCAGGAAGCCTTGAATGGTTCAGCTGCACGTGCAAGTAGTATTAAGGCAGCTGACCTTTAAATGTCTCGTGTATATGTCCGTTTTTATGTCCGTACGTGGTTCGCGGACATGATGTCGGAGAGAGCCATCTAAAGCTACTCACAAATTAATCTGGTTGGGAGGAGAGAGGGTAAGGGGGACCATGCATGTGGTGGGATTTATGGTGTGGTGTTCGGTTGGGATGAGAGAGAGGAGAGGTGGACCATGCATGTGAAGAGAGACAAAAGAGAGGAGGATCACAGGAAGGCTTTTGGTTAGTCAAGTGGGTGTCCGGACTCCGCCAAAGCCCCCACATTTGTCTCTGGGATACCGAAATCTGTATGCCCTGACTGTTAAGCGGACATATGCAGGTCCCCGTTGGATAGCAAAAGTGGTCCGAACACTGTGGTCTAGACATATGGTGGAGGTTTGAGGGCCCGCTTTGGAGATGCCCTAAGGTAACTCCAACGCGGAACATAAATCACTGTTAAATCTTTGAATCAGGCAGTTCAGACATTTTATTGCTATCGACGTCGGTCATCAAACATGTCTGGTCTGAATGTCCAAAATCTAACAAACCGACACCAAACCTAGGGATGGTTTGGGGAGTGCGAACATCCGCTAAGTATGCATCCCACGCCACCGACGCATCCAAAAAAAACCTACCCAGAGCCCTTTTTCCCACTCCGCCCCTTCCCGTGTGCTCTGTATCAGCATCCTCAATGACCGATGTCGCCGTTGTACCATCCCGGGCACCACCCAGGCCTTGTCGTGTAACACCCCTGTGTAATGAGCTACAGTGATCCATCATGATTATGCTAAGCTACTATGATTTGCAATGTTTAATCAATGTGGATCAATATCTCATTTCAAATTCCTCCACTGAATTCAATTCAAATTCAAAGTGAAATTTGAAGTTGCTCAAAAATTACTGGAAAATAGTTCATGTTGTAGCAAAAATTCTAAAACAAATTATTGTTCTGGAAAACAACATCACCTATTTTCCTAAAATGGGTTAGAGCATTAAAACAGTGCAAAAACAGCAACTTTAATGCCATATCCATTTATAAAAATTCCAAATGGATTCCAAAATTGCCCAAACTTTTTGTGGCAGGGCAGAATAATGCATTGTATTTTTGTGGACAAGTTTCACAATTTTACAAAAGCATTTGGCAGATCATTTATTTTTGCAAATCTTCTGTAAAAAGAAAACAGAAAAAGAAAAGCAAAAAGGCCTAGCTGACTGGGCCTAAGTGCACTCGGCCCAACCCACTCCCTCTCTCTCTCGTCTCCCTCCTCTCTCTCTCTCCCCGTGTCAGCCTCGCCGTGGACGCGCGCGCGCTCGCCGGCCAGCGAGCGACACGGCGACGCCCGAGGCCGGGCGAGGGGATAAGAACGCGCCCCTCGACCCCCTCGTCCTCCCAGATCCACTCGCCCCGCCTCTCTCGCTCTCTCCCGAGCTCTCTCTCCATCACCCGTACGCGCTCGTCGCCGCCCGCCGTCAAATCAGCGGCCACCGTCGTCGCTGGGCTGCGCCACCGTGCCCGTCGTCCTAGCCGTCGTCGACTACGTCGACCCCGTACACGAGCGCAAGCCGAGGAGCACCGCAACGCCGTCCCGCCTCGTCTTCTTCCTCCTCGGTCGCCGTCTTCTTTCCCGTCGATTCGCCGCCGTCTTCAGCTCCTAAGCTGTCAACGGGCCACCGTGCGCCTCCACGTTGAGCACCACGTCGATCCCCTCTTCCCCTGCTTCTCCTAGCGCCGTAGCTCGCCGCACTCGCCATGGCCAAACTCGCCGCCGTAGGCGAGCTCGTCGCCGTGGCCACCGTCACCGTAGCTCGCGCCCGAGCTCATGGCCGAGCTCCTGGAGCTCGTGCGAGCCCAATGCCGCTGCCCGTTGCCCTTGCCGTGCCCCGTAGCGCCATAGCCGTCCTAGCCCGAACGCGTCGCCGCCTCCACCGCTCGCCGTCGTCGATTCCGGCCAGCTCCGGCCAAACCACCACCACCAAACGACGCGCGGGCGAGCGTTCGTTCGAACGCGGGGTCGTGCGAGCGAAATGGCCGTGCGTAGCCGATTTTCGGCGACCCCCGTGCGTCTCCGCCGCGTTTGCACGTCGCCGGCGTTTAAACGCCGGCAACCGCTGATGACCCACAAGTATAGGGGATCAATCGTAGTCCTTTCGATAAGTAAGAGTGTCGAACCCAACGAGGAACAGAAGGAAATGACAAGCGGTTTTCAGCAAGGTGTTTTCTGCAAGCACTGAAATTATCGGTAATAGGTAATTTGATAGCAAGATAATTTGTAACAAATGACAAGTAACAATAGTAACAAAGAGTGCAGCAATATAGCCCAATCCTTTTTGTAGCAAAGGACAGGCCGGAACGATCTCTTATAATAAGTAAAGCGTTCTCGAGGACACATGGGAATTTCATCTAGTCACTTTCACCATGTTAGTTTGATTCTCGTTCGCTACTTTGATAATTTGATATGTGGCTGGACCGGTGCTTGGGTGTTGCCCTTACTTGGATAAACCTCCCACTTATGATTACCCCCTCTCGCAAGCATCCGCAACTACGAAAGAAGAATTAAGATTACTCTAACCATAGCATTAAACATGTGGATCCAAATCAGCCCCTTATGAAATAGCGCATAAACTAGGGTTTAAGCTTCTGTCACTCTAGCAACCCATCATCTAATTACTACCCCACAATGCATTCCCTTAGGCCCAAAGATGGTGAAGTGCCATGTAGTCGACGTTCACATGACACCACTAAGAGAATCACAACATACACATCATCAAAATATCGAACGAATACCAAATTCACATGATTACTTATGACAGGACTTCTCCCATGTCCTCAAGAACAAAAGTAACTACTCACACATCATCAACATGTTCATGTCCAGTAGGGTATTGAATTGCATAATAGATCTGAATATATAATCTTCCACCAAGTAAACCAACAAGCATCAACTACAAGATGTAATCAACACTACTAGCAACCCACAGGTACCAATCTGAGGTTTTGAGACAAAGATTGAATACAAGAGATGAACTAGGGTTTGAGATGAGATGGTGCTGGTGAAGATGTTGATGAAGATTAGCCCTCCCACGATGAGAGGGTCGCTGGTGGTGTCGATGGCGACGATTTCCCCCTCCCGGAGGGAAGTATCCCCGGCAGAATCTCTCCGCCGGAGAGCAAAAGTGCTCATGCCCAAGTTCCGTCTCGAGATGGCGGCGCACCGTCCAGAAAGTCTTCCTTCTATTTTTTTAGGTCAAATGCCCTTATATACCAGAAAATGGGGGCCAGAAGTGGGCCAGGGGCCCCACGAGGTACCAGGGCGCGCCTGGGGGGGGTGGCGCGCCCTGGTGCCTCGTGGGCACCTGGGTGGCCCCTCTGGTACTTTTTGCTTCCAATATTTTTTATATATTCCAAAATAATTCTCCAGAAAATTTCAGCTCATTTGGAGTTGTGCAGAATAGGTATCTTGACAGAGCTTTTTTAGGTCCAGAATTCCAGCTGCCGGTATTCTCCCTCCTTGTGTGAATCTTGCATATTTAGAGAGAAAAGGAATTAGAATAGCTCCACAAAGTGTTATATTGATTAAAAACACTATAAATAACAGTAGTAAAACATGATGCAAAATGGACGTATCAACTCCCCCAAGCTTAGACCTCGCTTGTCCTCAAGCGAAAGCCGATATCGATAATCATGTCCTCATGTTTAGAGAGAGAGGTGTCGATAAAAACAAAATACGGACATAGAAGCATCATGATCATTATTATAACAACAATATTTATTATCATGGCAGCAATATTTATTATCATAAACTTCTTATGAGCAAGTAACAATTCACCACAACAGTGGAGTATAAGGCATAAACCTTCTTGAAAGCTAACAAACTATGTTCTCACTCAACAATGCAATTACAATTCATCATATTTTTAGGAAGGGTCACATGTAGGAGCTATTCAGCAAGTCCACATACTCAACCATCATTTAGTCTTCCATGATTGCTAACACTCACGACATATATATGGAGCAAAAAGTCTCAGCCAGGCACATAGAAAGATAGAGGCTTATAGTTCTGCCTCCCAACTTATTCACCTCAAGGGTGATGTCAACAATAATAACTCATGATCACTCATATCCAACTGGATATATGTGCTTAGATCTTTCCGCACCACATGATGCTTGCAAAAGAGAAAAATAAAAAAAGAAATAGAGGAGAATACTATTGACTCTTGCATAAAAAGTAAAATACATAAAAGTAAAGGATAGGCCCTTCGCAGAGGGAAGCAGAGGTTGTCATGCACTTTTTGTTTTTGAATGCTAGAGCTCTTAATGCAAAGGAACATCACGTTATATTGCCCCTTGTGATAGCAACCTTTATTGTGCAGTCCGTCGCTTTTATTTCTTTACCATCACAAGCTCGTACAACGCTTATTTCCCTTACAATAAAAGTTCAGACATATTTAGAGGCAATTTTTATTGCTTTTTGCACCGATGACAACTTACTTGAAGGATCTTATTCAATCCATAGGTAGATATAGTGGACTCTCATGACATGAAACTGGGTCTAAGGGTTTTGGATACACAAGTAGTATCTCTACTTATTGCGAATTTTTGGCTAGCAAAGATATCGGGCAAGCACCACATGTTGGAGGATCTATAACAATATAACTTCTATGTGAATATGAACAAACATAACTCATTACGTTGTCTTCCTTGTCCAACGTCAACAATTTGACACAAAATACTTAATGGGGGCTCACTATCATAAGAGATGTCCAAGATAGTATATTTGCATGTGAATCTTCTCTTCCCTTATTAATTCTTTCATGAATTGCATCATTGACTAATACTATGTTTGTTATCCTCCAATAAATTTTACCACTTATACTTTTCTTTATGTAATGTCATTACTTTCCATAAGGTTAGCATATGATCTTTTTCGTTATTTTCATTGCTATGATTGAAACATGAAAGTAAAGCAACACAGGCTCAAACTACTCTTTATTATATAGCTCTCAACTCGATTACATAGATGGATGGGTCACGAAACTAACACTCGAAAATAGATCATGCTAAGCTTTTATTCAACTAGATCACGAAATAACTGAGGATCGAACTAAAAGTAAGTAAAGATAATAGAAGTGATGGTGATACGATACCGGGGCACCTCCCCCAAGCTTGGTGCAAGCCAGGGGGAGTGCCCATACCCATGTGCTCAAGTGTCCTTCTCCGGTGATGATGGTGGTGGAGTAGTGATGGGCTTGTCCTCCGGCTTCCATGGCATAGGTGCCCCATCATAGGAAGATGAACGAGTCTCCGGAGTCCTGAAATTTGCAGCTAAACTCATACCTTTGAATCTTGCCTCATATTCAAAATTCTGATTTTGGAGATCGTAGATTTTGCCTTGGAGGTAATCAATTCATTCATTGAGCTTGAAGATGATGTCCCCAATTGATCGGTCATCCACCTTGCGATCACGGGGGAATTCCATGATCATGGAGTGGTTGGCGCTGAGTGCACGTTCCACCATCCCTTGGCACTTGAAGATCTCCTGCTCCACCGCCTCGAGCCTAGATTCCACGCTCCCGGTCTTCTTGGGTCCTTGGACATCCCGGATGTGAAGCACCCCTTCACGCATCTCAATGGCTTGAGGGTGTTTCATCACCTCCGGAAGGTAAGGATTGATGACCTTCTCATAGAACTTGTCTTTGGAAGAGCTTGGTGAAGTCATGGCGATCAAGATCTGTCCAAAAAATAGCACGAAACAAGAACAGAGGAGATTTCTGCGATACGGTGGTCAAAACGTCTGGAAGTCTATATATAGATTTTTCTATCTTGCAAAACAAGTAATCCAGAATAAAAACGGAGTCGGGAAGGCACACGTGGGGCTCACGAGCCACTAGGGCGCGCCTGGGGGGGGGTGGTGGCGCGCCCTGGTGCCTCGTGGGCACCAGGTGGGTCCCCCCGGCTGTTTCTTATTTTTGTATTTTTATAAATATTCCAAAATTGACAGAAAGTATTTTTATGGAATTTTTGGAGTCGGTTTACTTACCGTATCACATACCTCTTCCTTTTCAGGGTTCTGGAGTGTTCCGGAAGGTCTCTCTTATGTATTCCTCCGGTGTAATTGTTTCAATAATATTAGTTTCAACATTGATAGGGGTACCTGAAATATAATGCTTAATTCTTTGCCCATTCACCACTCTCGGATTAGTGCCATCGGAGTTATTTATTTTGATGGCTCCGGAGCGATAAACTTCTTCGATAATATACGGTCCTTCCCACTTAGAGAGAAGTTTTCCTGCAAAGAATCTTAAACGAGAATTGTACAATAGAACTTGCTCACCTACTTTAAATTCCCATTTCTGAATTCTTCTATCATGCCATCTTTTAACTTTTTCTTTAAACAATTTAGCATTTTCATAAGCTTGGGTTCTCCATTCATCTAATGAGCTAATGTCGAATAACCTCTTCTCACCGGCAAGTTTGAAATCATAATTTAATTCTTTAATTACCCAATATGCTTTATGTTCTAACTCAAGAGGCAAATGACATGCTTTTCCATAAACCATTTTATAAGGAGACATACCCATAGGATTTTTATAAGCAGTTCTATAAGCCCACAGTGCATCGTCAAGTTTCTTAGACCAATTCTTTCTAGATATGTTGACGGTTTTCTACAAAATTAATTTTATTTCTATATTGCTTAATTCAACTTGACCACTAGTCTGAGGATGATAGGGAGATGCAATTCTGTGGTTGACATCATATTTAGCAAGTAATTTACGGAATGCACCATGAATAAAATGTGAACCACCATCAGTTATTAAATATCTAGGGACTCCAAACCTTGGGAAAATAACATCTTTAAGCATTTTAATAGAAGTGTTATGATCAGCACTACTAGTTGGAATAGATTCTACCCACTTAGTAACGTAATCAACAGCAACTAAAATATGAGTATACCCATTGGATTTAGGAAAAGGTCCCATATAATCAAATCCCCAAACATCAAATGGTTCAACAGCAAGTGAATAATTCATAGGCATTTCCTAATGTCTACCAACATTACCAATTCTTTGACATTCATCACAAGAGGAGACAAATTTATGAGCATCCTTGAAAAGAGTAGGCCAATAAAAACCAGATTGTAATACCTTGTGTGCAGTTCTGTCTCTCGCATGGTGTCCTCCGTAAGCTTCGGAGTGACACTTCCGTAGGATTTGTTCCTGTTCATGCTCAGGTATACAACGTCTAATAATACCATCTACTCCTTCTTTATAAAGATGTGGGTCATCCCAGAAGTAATGTCTTAAGTCAAAGAAGAATTTTTTCTTTTGTTGGTATGTAAAACTAGGTGGTATACATTTAGCAATAATGTAATTAGCATAGTCTGCAAACCAAGGAGTATTACGAGAAGCATTTATGACAGCTAATTGCTCATCAGGAAAATCATCATTAATAGGTAGTGGGTCATCAAGAACACTTTCTATTCTAGACAAATTATCTGCTACGGGATTCTAAGCTCCCTTTCTATCAATAATATGCAAGTCAAATTCTTGTAGCAATAAAACCCACCTAATGAGTCTAGGTTTAGCATCTTTCTTTTCCATAAGATATTTAATAGCAGCATGATCGGTGTGAATAGTTACCTTAGAATCAACTATATAAGATCTGAATTTATCACATGCAAACACAACTGCTAAAAATACTTTTTCAGTAGTAGCATAATTTCTTTGGGCACTATCTAGAGTTTTACTAGCATAATGGATAACATTTAATTTCTTATCAACTCTTTGTCCTAGAACAGCACCAACAGCATAATCGCTAGCATCACACATAATTTCAAAAGGCAAGTTCCAGTCAGGTGGTTGAACAATAGGTGCAGTGGTTAAGGCTTTCTTAAGTGTTTCAAAGGCTTCTAGACAATCATCATCAAAAACAAATGGAACATCTTTTTGCAAAAGATTGGTGAGAGGCCTAGAAATTTTGGAGAAGTCTTTAATAAATCTCCTATAGAAACCAGCATGACCAAGGAAATTTCTTATACCTTTAATATCTTTGGGACATGGCATTTTCTCAATAGCATCAACCTTAGCTTTATCAACTTCAATACCTCTCTCAGAAACTTTATGGCCCAAGACAATACCTTCATTTACCATAAAGTGGCACTTCTCCCAATTCAAGACAAGATTAGTTTCTTCACATCTCTGCAAAACTCGATCAAGGTTGCTTAAGCAATCATCAAAAGAAGTTCCGTAAACGGAAAATCATCCATGAAAACTTCAACAATCTTTTCACAAAAGTCAGAGAATATAGCAGTCATACATGTTTGAAAGGTAGCAGGTGCATTGCATAAACCAAAATTCATACGTCTATAAGCATAAGTTCCGAAAGGACAAGTAAATGTGGTTTTCTCTTGATCGGGTTGTGATACGGGTATTTGAGAAAAACCAGAATAACCATCCAGGAAACAAAAATGTGTATGCTTAGACAATCTTTCTAACATTTGATCAATAAAAGGTAAGGGGTAATGATCTTTTCTAGTAGCTTTGTTTAATTTTCTAAAATTGATTACCAACCTATAACCAGTTACAATTCTTTGTGGAATGAGTTCATTTTTATCATTAGGAACAACTTACCTCCTTTCTTAGGGACACAATGAACAGGACTTACCCATCTACTATCAGCTATGGGATAGATTATACCTGCTTCCAGAAGTTTTAATATTTCAGTTCTTACCACCTCCTTCATCTTAGGATTTAATCGACGTTGGTGGTCGACAACTGGTTTAGCATCAGGCTCCATATTAATTTTGTGCTGACATAGAGTGGGACTAATGCCCTTAAGATCATCAAGAGTATATCCAATAGCGGCTCGGTGCTTCCTTAGAGTTTTCAGCAATCTCTTTTCTTCATACGCTGAAAGGTTAGCACTAATAATAACAGGATATATCTTCTTTTCATCTAGATAAGCATATTTCAATGTATCAGGCAATTGCTTCAATTCAAACACAGGATCACCTTTAGGTGGAGGAGGACCTCCAAGAGTTTCAACAGGCAAATTATGTTTAAGGATAGGTGGTTGATCAAAGAACATCTTATCAATTTCATTTCTTTCATGCATATGCATATCATTCTCATGGTCTAGCAAATATTGTTCTAACGGATCAGTAGGAGGTACGGCAATAGAAGCAAGACCAATAATTTCATCTTTACTAGGCAATTCTTTGTCATGAGGTTGTCTACGAAATTTGGAGAAATTAAACTCATGAGACATACCATCAAAATCAACACTGACTGTTTCTTTAGTGCAATCAATCTTAGCATTAACCGTGTTCAAGAAAGGTCTACCAAATATAATGGGACAAAAATCATCTTGTGGAGAACC
The DNA here is from genome assembly GCA_039707655.1 of Elymus sibiricus. Classification (NCBI taxonomy): domain Eukaryota; kingdom Viridiplantae; phylum Streptophyta; class Magnoliopsida; order Poales; family Poaceae; genus Elymus; species Elymus sibiricus. The sequence continues at coordinate 258,048,209 of CM077668.1, read as the reverse complement.
AAGGACTAGAAAATCAGTAGGGTATTTTATTTTTCCACACAAGACTTCAACATCTCTAACAATCCCAAGTGGTGTAATAGTATCTCTGTTTGCAAGTTTAATAGTAACGTCAATGTCTTCTAATTCAGCAGGTGCAATATCATTCATAATTTCTTGATATAAAGTAAAAGGAATAGCACTCACACTAGCACCCAAATCACATAAGCCATGATAGCAATGATCTCCTATTTTAACTGAGACAATAGGCATGCCCACAACGGGTCTGTTTTTATCTTTAGAATCAGGTTTAGCAATTCGAGCTGCTTCATCGCAGAAGTAAATAACATGCCCATCTATATTATCAACTAAGAGATCTTTAACCATAGCAACATTAGGTTCAACTTTAATTTGTTCAGCGGGTCTAGGTGTTCTATTATGACTTTTGTTAACCACAGTTGAAACCTTAGCATGTTCCTTAATCCTAACAGGAAAAGGTGGTTTCTCAATATAAGCGGTAGGAACAACTGGATCAACATGATAAACAATTGTTTCTTATTTAACACTAACAGGTTCCTCTATCTTTTCTTTAACAGGGGGATGATATTTAAACCACTTATCCTTAGGGAGATCAACATGAGTAGCAAAGGATTCACAAAAGGAGGCTACTATCTCAGAGTCAAGTCCATATTTAGTGCTAAACTTATGAAAAGCATCGGTGGCCATAAAAGATTTAACACAATCGAACTCAAGCATTATACCTGACTCATTACCTTTGTCGAGTTCCCAATCTTCAGAGTTGCGTTTAATTCTTTCCAAAAGATCCCATCTGAATTCAATAGTTTTCTTCATAAAGGAGCCAGTCGAAGAAGAATCGAGCATAGTTTGATTATCATGAGAAAGCCGAGCATAAAAATTTTCTAAGATAATTTTTCTTGAGAGGTCATGATTGGGGCATGTATGCAACATATACTTAAGCCTCCCCCAAGCTTGAGCGATGCTTTCTCCTTCACGAGGCCAAATGTTATATATATAATTCCGATCACGATGAACCAAATGCATAGGATAAAATTTCTGATGGAATTCTAGTTTCAGGCGGTTCCAATCCCATGTATCAGTATCATCACATAGCCTATACCATATTAATGCTTTTCCCTCCAAAGATAAAGGGAAAACTTTCTTCTTAACTCCATCTCCGGTTATACCTGCAAGCTTAAACAATCCACAAATTTCTTCCACATAAATCAAGTGCATATCAGGATGTACCGTTCCATCTCCTGCATAAGGATTATCTAGCAGTTTCTCTAACATGCCCGGAGGAATTTCATATTCAATATCTTTTTCAATAGGTGCAGTAGGTTGAGGAGCAACTATTTGTGTTTCCGGTCGAGGTGAAGATACCCCGAACAAACCCCTCAAAGGATTACTTTCCATAGTGACAAGTGATAGTAAATTTCAGCACGTAATATAAATGTTTCCTTACCAAATTCCACTTACCAAAGGCGCTTCACTCCCCGGCAACGGCGCCAGAAAAGAGTCTTGATGACCCACAAGTATAGGGGATCAATCGTAGTCCTTTCGATAAGTAAGAGTGTCGAACCCAACAAGGAGCAGAAGGACATGCCGGAACGATCTCTTATAATAAGTAAAGCGTTCTCGAGGACACATGGGAATTTCATCTAGTCACTTTCACCATGTTAGTTTGATTCGCGTTCGCTACTTTGATAATTTGATATGTGGGTGGACCGGTGCTTGGGTGCTGCCCTTACTTGGACGAACCTCCCACTTATGATTACCCCCTCTCGCAAGCATCCGCAACTACGAAAGAAGAATTAAGATTACTCTAACCATAGCATTAAACATGTGGATCCAAATCAGCCCCTTACGGAATAGCGCATAAACTAGGGTTTAAGCTTCTGTCACTCTAGCAACCCATCATCTAATTACTACTCCACAATGCATTCCCTTAGGCCCAAAGATGGTGAAGTGTCATGTAGTCGACGTTCACATGACACCACTAAGAGAATCACAACATACACATCATCAAAATATCGAACGAATACCAAATTCACATGATTACTTATGACAAGACTTCTCCCATGTCCTCAAGAACAAAAGTAACTACTCACACATCATCAACATGTTCATCTCCAGTAGGTTATTGAATTGCATAATAGATCTAAACATATAATCTTCCACCAAGTAAACTAACAAGCATCAACTACAAGATGTAATCAACACTACTAGCAACCCACAGGTACCAATCTGAGGTTTTGAGACAAAGATTGAATACAAGAGATGAACTAGGGTTTGAGATGAGATGGTGCTGGTGAAGATGTTGATGAAGATTAGCCCTCCCATGATGAGAGGGTCGCTGGTGGTGTCGATGGCGATGATTTCCCCCTCCCGGAGGGAAGTATCCCCGGTAGAATCTCTCCGCCGGAGAGCAAAAGTGCACCTGCCCAAGTTCCGTCTCGAGACGGCGGCGCACCGTCCAGAAAGTCTTCCTTCTATTTTTTAGGTCAAATGCCCTTATATACCAGAAAATGGGGGCCAGAAGTGGGCCAGGGGCCCCACGAGGTACCAGGGCGCGCCTGGGGGGGGGGGGGGTGGCGCGCCCTGGTGCGTCGTGGGCACCTGGGTGGCCCCCTTTGGTACTTTTTGCTTCCAATATTTTTTGATATATTCCAAAATAATTCTTCAGAAAATTTCAGCTCATTTGGAGTTGTGCAGAATAGGTATCTTGACAGAGCTTTTTCAGGTCCAGAATTCCAGCTGCCGGTATTCTCCCTCCTTGTGTGAATCTTGCATATTTAGAGAGAAAAGGCATTAGAATAGCTCCACAAAGTGTTATATTGATTAAAAACACTATAAATAACAGTAGTAAAACATGATGCAAAATGGACGTATCAACCACCGACGTGGCTGCCACGTGGGGCTCCCTGGGTCGATGACCAGTGGGCCCAGGGGCCCGAGTTGACCTCGCTGACCGGTCAACGAGCTGACGTGGCAGCGCTGTGCCACTGACCAGCGGGCCCCACTCGCTTAATTAGTTAATTAGGTAATTTAATTAATTAGTTAGGCTAATTAGACACTGACGTGTGGGCCCCTGCGGTTAATTAAGCTAATTAGGTTTAAAATTAACCAAATAATTAGTTTAGACACTGACCAGTGGGACCCAGCTGTCAGGTTTGACCTGGAATAGCTGGGTTTGACTTGCTGACGTCATGCTGACGTCACTCGTGTACTGTTCTGGATAATGTGAATTAATTAATTAAAATAATTCCAGGATTTTCAAAAAAGGTTTAAATCTTTGAAAATTCGTATAAATTCACCCTACACATGCAATTCTAAGAGTATAGCAGCGGAAAGTAAACAATTGCATATGTAAGTAAAGGAGGGGATCGGAGATTTCAAAGCAATGAAGACACGGTGATTTTGGCGTGGTTCTGATAGGTGGTGCTATCGTACGTCCACGTTGATGGAGACTTCAACCCACGAAGGGTAACGGCTGCGCGAGTCCACGGAGGGCTCCACCCACGAAGGGTCCATGAAGAAGCAACCTTGTCTATTCCACCATGGCTTATGTCCACGAAGGACTAGCCTCACTCGGGGTAGATCTTCACGAAGTAGGCGATCTCCTTGCCCTTACAAACTCCTTGGTTCAACTCCACATCATGTTGGAGGCTCCCAAGTGACACCTAACCAATCTAGGAGACACCACTCTCCAACAGGTAATAGACGGTGTGTTGTTGATGAACTCCTTGCTCTTGTGCTTCAAATGATAGTCTTCCCAGCACTCAAACAACTCCTCACAGATTTGGATATGGTGGAAGAGGGATTTGAGTGGAAAGCAACTTGGGAAAGCTAGAGATCAAGGTTCAAATGGTAGGAATGGAATAGCTTGATCTCAACACATGAGTAGGTGGTTCTCTCTCAGAAAATGTATGGGGGAAGTGTAGGCACGTTCTGATGGCTCTCCTTTCCTGAGAAGGATGTGGTGGAGGGGTAGATATAGCCTCCACACAAAATCCAACCATTACACACTTTTGACCCAACTCGGTGGCACCGAAACGATAATCTCGGTAGCACCGAACTGTGTAAAAGATATGAACTTTAGGAATCTCGGTGGGACCGATACGAACAACTCGGATGGTCCGAAGTGCAATGGCTAGGGCAAACCTCATTTCGGTGGCACCGATTGCATCAACTCGGTAGGACCGAAGTGAAGCAATAAGGCAATAGAGAGTTGGCAAGCCATCTCGGTTAGACCGATTTGCAAAACTCGGTGAGACCGAAGTAAGTGCAAACGATTACAGAGAGTTGGCAAGGCCATCTTGGTGGGACCGAGATCCATTTCGATGGATCCGATTAGTTAGGGTTTTGGCAGTGGCTAAGTCTTGGATGAACTCGGTGGGGCCGGATAGGAAATATCGGTGGGGCCAAGTTGGAATGTAGGTTTAGGACATATTTGGTTAGAGAGAGTGGTTGAGGGTTTAGGAGTACTGTCACTAAGCACTTGAGCAAAAAGACCATTAAGCAACACCTCATCCCCTTTTAATAGTATTGGCTTTCCTATGGACTCAATGTGATCTTGGATCACTAAACCAAAAATGTAGAGTCTTGATCTTTTGCCAATCCTTGTCCTTAGCATTTTGAGGGGTCCACATCTCTAGTCCATGCCATGCCAATCATTGAACATCCTGAAATCTTAATCTTCAATGGACATTAGTTCAATGAGATATATGTTGTTATGAATTACCAAAACCACCAAGGGAGCAAATGTGCTTTCACATAGTGAGTACATGAACTCCTCAAACTACGGCAATCACCGGAAAGAATCCCAATTATTGTCACCTTGGGGTATGCAGATCATGACACGTAATAGGTGCATATAACTTGCAAGATAGGATCAAGAACTCAAATATATTCATGAAAACATAAAGGTTCAGATCTGAAATCATGGCACTCGGCCCTAGTGACAAGCATTAAGCATAGCAAAGTCATAGCAACATCAATCTCAGAACATAGTGGATACTAGGGATCAAAGCCCCAACAAATTGACTCGATTACATGATAAATCTCATCCAACCCATCACTGTCCAGCAAGCCTACGAAGAAATTAGTCACGCACAACGGTGAGCATCATGAAATTGGTGATGGAGGATGGTTGATGATGACGACGGCGTCGAATCCCCCTCTTCGGAGCCCCAAACGGACTCCAGATCAGCCCTCCCGATGAAGAACATGAGGTGGCGGCGGCTCCGTATCGTAAAATGCAATGATTCTTTCTCTCTATTTTGTTTCTCCACGAATAGGTACTTATAGCGTAGTTGGCAGGGCCCCACAAGCCTGCGAGGCGCGCCCTGGGGGGTGGGCGCGCCCCCCAGGCTTGTGGCGCCTGGTGGCCCCCCCTCTGGTAGATCTTTGCGCCAATATTTTTTATATATTCTGAAATAATTCTCCGTAAATTTTCAGGTCCATCCGAGAACTTTTATTTCTGCACAAAAATAACACCATGGCAATTCTGCTGAAAACAGCGTCAGTCCGGGTTAGTTCCATTCAAATCATGCAAATTAGAGTCCAAAACCAGAGCAAAAGTTTTTTGGAAAAGTTGATACGTTTGGGATGTATCAACTCCCCCAAGCTTAACTCAGTGTTTGTCCTCAAGCAATTCAGTTGACAAACTGAAAGTGACAAAGAAAAACTTTTACAAACTCTTTTGTTCTTGTTGTCTGTATATATACTTAACTAGCATCCAAGTTTTCAGCAAATATTATGAACTAACCATATGAAGGATAACACTTAGGTCTCACATTTACTCATGGCAATAACATAACCAACTAGCGAGCAATAATAAGATATCTCGGATGCCAACACTTTGTCAAAACAATCATGATATAATATGACAACATGGTATCTCGCTAGCCCTTTCTGAGACCGCAAAACATAAATGCAGAGCACCTCTAAGATTCAAGCTACGACTAAACATTGTAATTCAGGGTAGAGGATATCCAGTCACGGTCACACCCAACATTAACTATACTCAATGCATAAAAATGACAATAGTGCTCTCCAACTGGTGCTTAAATGAGAAGGTGATGACTCAACAATAAAAATAAAATAACATAAAAGTAAATGGATAGGCCCTTCGCAGAGGGAAGCATGGATTTGTAGCGGTGCCAGAGCTCGAAGCTTAAATTAGAGATGAAAATAATTTTGGGAGGTATGCTTTTCCTGTCAACGTCATGACCGGGAGTTTCCAATATCTTCCATGCTAAACGCATTATAGGCGGTTCCCAAGCGGAAAGGTAAATTTTACTCCCCCTCCACCGTACCAACACAAGCCATGGCTAGCCGAATTCACGGGTGCCCTCCATACCAACAACTTTTCAGGGGGAGTTTGGGCATCCCGATTACCAGCCTCTCTCGTGCAATGACAAGTGAATAAACACTCATCTAAGAGTTACCCACTTAGCATGGAAGATACTGACCACCCCCTGTCGCTCCATGAGCGGTACGGGCACACAAAACGGATGTTTGTTTGAATATTTAGAGGTGGCACATGCAAATTTACTTGGAATGGCAGAGTAATACCGCATACAGGTAGATATAGTGGACTCATCTGGAACAACTTTGGTTTAGGGATTTGGATGCACAAGCAGTATTCCCGCTTAGTATAGGCAAAGGCTAGCAAATAGATTGAGAAGCGACCAGCTAGAGAGCAAAAACGGTCATAGACATGCATTGCGAATAATTAACATTGAACACGAGCATGAGTAGGATATCAACACCCTGAACATAAATATCATGGAGGCTATGTTGGTTTTGATTCAACTACATGTATGAACATATGCCAAGTCAAGCCACTCGAATTACTCAGAGGAGGATACCATGCTAACATACTACATCACAACCATTTTAATGCATGTTGACACTCAAGATAAATCATTATCCATAGCTATTTAAGCATGGCATGAGCAACTATAATCTCTAATTGTCATCACAAATATGTTTACTCATAATAATGCTGAATCATGAATACTGAGCTAAACATATTTACAAAGACAAAAACAAGAAGAGTTCATACCAGCTTTTCTTCACCGCAATCACTTCATCAAATATCGTCATTATTGCCTTTCACTTGCACGACCGAATGATGTGATAATAATAAGAATAGCGCAAGTGTGCCGTGGACTAAGCTGGAATCTACAAACATTTATACAAAGGAGAAGGCAAAGTAATAGTGGCTCGTTGTTAGATCAACAATAAAGCATATGGGAGCCACACAACATTTTCATCGTGGTCTTTCTCCTTACAACGACTTAACGAAAAGAAAAGAAATTTAGAGAAACACACTGAAATATTTTTGGAGTTTTTAGTTTTTCTGAGAAAAGCAAATTAACGAAGGAAAAACAAAAAACGAGAAAAACTATTTACACGGGAAAGCTCCCAACAAGCAAAAGAAGGAACGAGAAATCTTTTTGGGTTTTCTTTTACTACTACGAATTAACTAAACAAGAAAGAAACTACAACTAATTTTTTGGATTTTCGAAAGTTTTTCAAACAAGAAGAAAGCGAAAATAAAACTAACATGGGTATACAATGAAAAAGGATGAACACCGACAACTCGAATGAGTGTGTGAACATGAATGTAACGTCGATGAAAAATACGTACTCCCCCAAGCTTAGGCTTTTGGCCTAAGTTGGTTTACGGATACTCCTGGCCTGGATAGTGCCCGTGGTGATAGTTCGGGTTGTACTGAAATGCAGCTGCCACAGCTTGGCGAGCTACCTCGTTAAGGCGCTCGGTCTCTGCTGCCCTCTCGTACTCCTCTGCTTCCTCCTCAAGTATGAAATGTCTGTGTTTTCCCTGGAAATCAAAGAAGGCAGGAGCAGGCAAAACAATATGGAAAACACGACGCCTGTTAAAGATTAGCCTGTATCTGAACGGGGGGTAACCCCTCTCAAGGAACTGGTGGTGTTCCATAGCATCATAATCAAGAAAACTAGGTGGCAAAAGGGTGTCATTTTGTTTAATGGGCACACCAAGATAGGTAGCTAAGCGAGTGGCATAAATTCCACCAAAGAAATCACCAACTAAGGCATTATTATGTAAACGACGTGCAACAATAGCCCCCATGTTAAATTTTCAATCTCCCAGCACCGCACTTTTAAGAATGCTCAGGTCAGGGGCGCAAAAGATGACTATGATCATGTTTACCATTAATGCATCTACCAATGAACAGAGCAAAATAATGTATGGCAGGAAAATGAATGCTCCCCATAGTGGCTTGTGTGATGCCTCTGGTTTCACCCTTAGTAATGTTCATGAGGAATTCATTGCAATCAGATTTACGAGGTTCAGTGCAAGTTCCCCAGAATGGAATTTTGCATACTTGACTAAATTCTTCAACAGACATGCGAAAAGGATTTTCATATAGCTTGAAAATAACATCATGTGAAGTGCGCTGATATACATACTTGAATCTTCGCACAAAGGAGTCAGTGAGGTCATAGTATTGCGGGCACCTGTCTGCCAGGAACTCCGTGAGCTCAGCGTTGCGCACGTACATATCAAACTCTTCCTTGTTGCTGGCTCAAATCATGAAGGCATCCGACGGCCACTCGCAAGGTAGCACCGCGGCCTCTCGCGGCGGTTCGGTATCCGGCTCGCGTATTGCGGGCCTAGGAGCACTCTTGCTCGAGGAACCACCATGGAACATCTTCCTAAACATTTTCTTTTCTCTAAAAAAATTTCTGAAATTTTTAGTGACTCAAAATAAAAGTGAACGAAACTCAACAAAATTGATAGCAACTACTCCTACAAGTATCTAGAGGCTATATATCATGCATCAAAACTACTTTGGACCATACAAATTCAACATGCAAGCTCATAAACATGGTCACCACAGCAGCAAAAAATTGCAAAGTATAAAGCACTAGAACAAAAACTAATTGGAGCATTAGAGGAGTCACATACCAAGGAGTAATTCCTCAAAAAAGTTTTGGAAATGGAGTTCCGAGCAAGGAGATTGAAAATCATAGCAAAATGAGCAAGAACACGGGCTTGGGAGCAAGTTTGATTTTTTCTGGAGGAAGAAGAAGGAGATGGGTGGCTGGCATAAGTGAGTGGGTCCCTGTGGGACCCACAAGCCTGCTGGGTGCGCCCAGGGGGGGTGGGCGCGCCCTGTGGGCTTGTGGCTCACAGGTGCACCCCCCTGGGGTGTGTTCAGTGCCAAATATTCTTAAATATTCTGGAAAAAATCAAACTAAATTTTCATGGCATTCTGAGAACTTTTATTTTTGGGCCATTTTTTATTGCACGGATAATTCAAAAAACAGGATAATCATGGCATTTTATTTTATTCAACTATAAATAACAGAGAGCAAAAGGTGAGTACAGAAAGTTATGCTTACTAAATTCATCGACCACATGCCCCTAAAAAAGAATCCATTAATAAGGTTGGTCAAGTCTTATTAACAAACTATTTCTGAATGGCATAAAACCGAAGAATTTTCGTATAACACTAAGTTACCTCAACGGGGATATGCATTTCCCCAACAATAAGAATTTCATATTTCTTTTTGACTGTAGGAAGAGGAAATTTGAAACCTCCAATAGTGATTGTCGAAACTTTTTCAATACAATTGATACCATTCACCGAACTTTGTTTCTTCGAGAAATAAACCGTATGCTCATTACCATTGACATGAAAAGTAACCTTGCTTTTGTTGCAATCAATAACAGCCCCTGCAGTATTCAAAAAGGGTCTTCCAAGGATAATCAACATGTTGTCGTCCTCGGGCATATCAAGTATAACAAAGTCTGTCAAGATAGTAACATTTGCAACTACAACGGGAACATCCTCGCAAATTCCAATAGGTATAGCAGTGGATTTATCAGCCATTTGCAAAGATATTTCAGTAGGTGTAAGCTTATTCAAATCAAGTCTTCTATATAAAGAGAAAGGCATAACACTAACACAGGCTCCCAAATCACATAAAGCAGTTTTGACATAACTTCTTTTAATGGAGCATGGTATAGTAGGTATTCCTGGATCTCCTAACTTCTTAGGTATTCCACCCTTAAAAGAATAATTAGCAAGCATGGTGGAAATTTCAGCTTCAGGTATTTTTGTTTTATTTGTGACAATGTCTTTCATGTATTTAGCATAGGGAGACATTTTCAACATATCAATCAAGCGAGTGCGCAGAAAGACAGGTCTAAGCATTTCAACAAAGCGCACAAAATCTTCATCATCCTTATTTTTAGATGGTTTCGTAGGGAAAGGCATAGGTTTTTGAACCCATGGTTCTCTCTCCTTTCCATGTTTTCTAGCAACAAAGTCTCTTTTATCATATCTTTTATTCTTAGGAGGTGGGTTATCAAGATCAACAGCAGGTTCTATTTCTACATCATTATCTGGTTGAGCATCAACATGAACATCATCATTATCATTATCCTTATCATTATCATTATCACTAGGTGTATGTTCATTACCAGATTGTGTCTCGGCATCAGAAATAGAAACATCATTATGATTCTCAGGAGGTTTTTCCATCTCAGGTTCACTAGAAGCAGGCAAGATTTTATCATTTTTCTTTTTCTTTTTCTTCTTAGATGGACTAGGTGCATCAATATTATTTCTTTGAGAATCTTGTTCAATTCTTTTAGGATGACCTTCAGGATAAAGAGAATCCTGAGTCATGCTACCTCCTCTAGTAACAACTCTAACAGCATGATCATTCTTTTTATTATTCATTTCATCAAGCAAATCATTTTGTGAGCAATTTGTTCTAACTGAGTGTGAACCATAGAAGCATGTTTATTCAAGCATTTAGCATCATTAGCAGTTCTAAATATCAAATCACTCAAACATTCAATCATGATGGCATTCCTTTTTAGTTGATTGCTAACATACATATTAAAGTGTTCCTGTTTAATGATGTAATTATCAAATTCATACAGGCATTGACTAGCAGATTTATTATAAGGAATATCACCTTCATCAAATCTAGTGAGAGAATTTACCTCCACTACCTGTGTCGGGGTGTCGAGCCCATGTATTTCTTCAATAGGTGGTAAATTCTTAACATCTTCAGCTTTAATACCTTTTTCCTTCATAGATTTCTTAGCTTCTTGCATATCTTCTGGACTGAGGAATAGAATACCTCTTTTCTTCGGAGTTGGCTTAGGTGGTGGTTCAGGAAGTGTCCAATCATCGGCATTTCTCAATATATTATTCAATAGTACTTCAGCCTGTCCAACAGCTCGTTCCCTGAAAACACAACCAGCACAACTATCTAGGTAGTCCCTAGAAGCATCAGTTAGTCCATTATAAAAGATATCAAATATTTCATTTTTCTTAAGAGGATGATCAGGCAAAGCATTAAGTAATTGGAGAAGCCTCCCCCAAGCTTGAGGGAGATTCTCTTCCTCAATTTGCACAAAGTTAAATATTTCCTGTAAGGCAGCTTGTTTCTTATGAGCAGGAAAATATTTTTCAGAGAAGTAATATATCATATCCTGGGGACTACGCACACAACCAGGAGCAAGAGTATTAAACCATTTCTTAGCATCACCCTTTAATGAGAAAGGAAACAACTTAAGAATATAGTAATAGCAATTTTTTTCCTCATGAGCAAATAGGGTGGCAATATCATTCAACTTAGTAAGGTGTGCCACTACAGTTACAGTTTCATAACCATGAAAAGGATTAGATTCAACCAAAGTAATTAACTCGGGATCGATAGAGAATTCATAATCCTTATCGGTAACAAATATGGGAGAGGTAGCAAACTTAGGATCATATTTCATTCTCTCCCTCATAGATTTTTCTTTCAATTTAGCAAGCAATTTTCTAACTTCATCTCTATCATTACAAGAAAGAATGGCCCTAGCTGTCTCCCTATAAAAAAACATAACCATCAGATGTCTCAGGCATTTCAACTCTAGTAGGAGAGTTAGGCATAATAGGTGAATCATAATTTTCAAGAGTTTCAACATTTTCAGTTTCTTTAGCTTTAGCAATTTGTTCATCAAGGAATTCACCAAGTAGCACAACATTATCAAGCATAGTACTAGCATCATCATAAGTATCATTCATAGCAGAAGTAGTTTCATCAATAACTTGCGACATATCAGAGTGAATAACATGTGGCGGTGTCGCAAGCCTACTCAAAACAGAAGGTGAATCAAGTGCAGAGTGTGATGGTAGTTCCTTACCTCCTCTAGTCATACAGGGGGCGATCTTGGTCTTAGCTTCTTTCAGATTCTTCATAGTGATCAACAGATATAAATCCCAAGTGACTCAACAGATAGAACTATGCTCCCCGGCAACGGCGCCAGAAAAAGGTCTTGATAACCCACAAGTATAGGGGATCGCAACAGTTTTCGTGCGTAGTATTTCACCCAGATTTATTGATTCAACACAAGGGGAGCCAAAGAATATTTGTGAGTATTAGCAGTTGAGTTGTCAATTCAACCACACCTGGGGAACAAAATATCTGCAGCAAAGTGTTTAGTAGCACAGTAGTATGATAGTTTCAATAGCAGTAGTAACAGTAACAACAGTAACAGAAACAGTAACAGTAGCAGTTTTGTAGTGATTGTAACAGCAGCAGCAACGAAAGTAACTTAACAAAGATCAATATGCGAAAAGCACAGGCATTGGATCAGTGATGGATAGTTATGTTGGATGACATTCATCATGTAACAGTCACAACCTAGGGCGATACACAATAGCTCCAATTCATCAATGTAATGTAGGCATGTATTCCGTATATAGTCATACATGCTTATAGTAAGAACTTGCATGACATCTTTCGTCCTACCCTCCCGTGGCAGCGGGGTCCATAAGGAAATCTAAGGGATATTAAGGCCTCCTTTTAATAGAGAACCGTAACAAAGCATTAACACATACTGAATACATGAACTCCTCAAAATACGGCAATCACCGGAAAGAATCCCAATTATTGTCACCTTGGGGTATGCGGATCATGACACGTAATAGGTGCATATAACTTGCAAGATAGGATCAAGAACTCAAATATATTCATGAAAACATAAAGGTTCAGATCTGAAATCATGGCACTCGGGCCCTAATGACAAGCATTAAGCATAGCAAAGTCATAGCAACATCAATCTCAGAACATAGTGGATACTAGGGATCAAAGCCCTAACAAATTGACTCGATTACATGATAAATCTCATCCAACCCATCACCGTCCAGCAAGCCTATGAAGAAATTACTCATGCACGGCGGTGAGCATCATGAAATTGGTGATGGAGGATGGTTGATGATGACGACGGCGTCGAATCCCCCTCTCCGGAGCCCCAAACGGACTCCAGATCAGCCCTCTCGATGAAGAACAGGAGGTGGCAGCGGCTCTGTATCGTAAAACATGATGATTCTTTCTCTCTGATTTTTTTTCCACGAATAGGTACTTATAGCGTTGGAATTAGGTTAAACGGAGTTGGCAGGGTCCCACAAGCCTGCCAGGCGTGCCCTGGGGAGGTGGGCACGCCCCCCAGGCTTGTGGCGCCTGGTGGCCCCCCCTCTGGTAGATCTTTGCGCCAGTATTTTTTATATATTCTGAAATAATTCTCCGTAAATTTTCAGGACCATCCGAGAACTTTTATTTCTGCACAAAAATAACACCATGGCAATTCTGCTGAAAACTGCGTCAGTCCGGGTTAGTTCCATTCAAATCATGCAAATTAGAGTCCAAAACCAGAGCAAAAGTGTTTGGAAAAATAGATACGTTTGGGACGTATCAGTGATCATGTATATAGGCATCACGTTCGAGACAAGAAGACCGACTCCTGCCTGCATCTACTACTATTACTGCACCCATTGACCGCTATCCAGCATGCATCTAGGGTATTAAGTATAAAACAGAGTAACGCCTTAAGGAAGATGACATGATGTAGACAAAGTAAACTCAAACAATATGATTAAACCCCACTAGTCATCAACCCGTGCAGCTGCACGGGCTAGGTATGAATCTTTTAGGCTCTAAAATACATCACATTTTCAAAAAAAATCTTAACACGTCTATTTTAACAATTTCTTTATATTTGACCAATGTCATAAACTCTCATATATTTTTATAGTCAACGTTAGAGAAGCGTTTCACTACATTTTTCCATGCAAGTTAGTTGTATAAATTTTTTCAGTCTAAATATAGATAAAATTAAGAAATTCTTCAGTTTGTTCCCATTAAGTCAGCTCATGTTCATTTGATTATTTACACTCCTTTTTCAGTTGTGCCGTACTAATAAATAAGATGAAAAAAAGGTGTAATAGATATATGACCCTTTTTGTCTTCATCTTCATCGGTTTGCAAACAACATACCATCACGTTTACATTACCCAGTACTCAATTCCTCTATCTGTAGCACACAGTGCATGAGAAGTAAAATAGACGATATCCTTTTGCACAATTTTCAATACATGTAAACTTGCATAACCCAGATATACGACTTAAAGTGTTCCTTTTTCCGTCGTTATGAAGATATGCAAATATTTTTAGTCGGATGATATAATTTACTAAATATCAAACAATTGTACTTAGGATGAGACGGTTGTCTCGGGATCGCTAGTAGAAATAGTTGGCAAAGCACGCCTTTCTACATAGAATTGATCTTTCTTTAGCCATTCCTATATTTTTTAGAAGGGGGTCAAAGAAGATTCATGGCGTCTTGATGGATGCAGTGCTTGGAGCTCAAAGAGGCGGAGGACAACGTCAATGTAAGCCTGGAGATATGCAGAGACTGAATATTTTCCAAGTAAATTACTCCAAAGCCATGCACAAACTTGGTAATTAATACAGACTAAAATTTGATTTGTATAGTTATAACTTCACAAAAGCGCATTCTCGTCTAAATATAAAATGTAAATTTCACTTTACAAAAACTAATGATAGACACCAAACTGAGCAGAATAGGGAGGGATAGTAATTTTGGGATGGAGGGAGTATACTACATTAGCTGCAGTCACACGAAACTCATGAGAACAGGGGAGGAGTAGTAAAACTTTGAACATATATTGTATTAGCTCCAGTCATCTTTTGTACAAATTACTGGAGTAAGATTCAGAACAACAACTTGTTGGGGTAGTTTAGAAGGGACAAAATTAGAATGGTAACCTTCGTGTCTATAAAGGAAGAAACATAAGTAGAAAAACCGTTGTCCTAATTCCAAATAAGGAGAAGGAAGGCATTCAGATTTACTCTCCAGGATAATCCAAAAATGATATTTTTGTGATGCTTGAAAATCAATCATGGTCATGAGAATTGGTGATGCAAATGAAAGTATGTAAATTGGCCTCAACTACGATTATAACAGAAACCTAGTTTCTTCCCTGAATTCTCCAATAGCAGCTGCTCTAGGAACTTCTTCCTTGATAACCACCTGGCGACAAAACAAAGCACATGTGTAAATTTAATTTGCTGCAATTTATGTGTTTTCAAAATGGAACACCGATTTTTAGCAATCAATAATGAGCCTACTACACCGTAGGTCTTGTTAAGTACTACAACAAAACCATAAAATGGACACCAAATGTCGAATGATAAATAACCTAAAGATATGCCATGTGTTGAATATGTCAATCTTGGATGTTGGAAATAGAAGAGAAGCAATTAGCCCAGCGGAATTACTGTCATGACTATTTGTTGTTATGAAAAAACAACCCTTATATAGAAATACAACTTTTATGGTGGAATTAACAGGGATAGTTAAATAAAAAAAATCTGGAGTAATATCATGCGCAATGTTGAGCGCAGCTTCTGCAAATACACTAACGTTCTTACTTACACACAATATCATGTGTAATGCATCCTTGGATGCACCCCTGTTTGACATGAACCGAATATGCGAGAGACGCCGACCTTCAATATAAACATTGGTGAAGAGATATGTTAAATGCAAGTGTGAATAGTGGGGGAAAATGCCATCTCTCTATGGTTTTCTCTTTCTAAACACATTTTTTTCCTGAAATCATATGTGGGCAATTCAAAAATCAAAAGAAGCTCAAAATCAAGCAACAACACGGTTTAATCAACTCGGCTATAATATCTTCAGGCATAGAACATGAAATGTGATGTGAATTACATGCGGAAATTATGTAAAGCTTACCGAATTGGATTTCCGCAGGGACTATATAATATATATATATGTATAGGAATCATGCACAAACAATCGTATGGTAGTGGCGTGTTACCTTGTGCACGCTGGCCTAAAATGGTCCAATAATGCTCACCGGATCTTGTAGCAGAGATAGTAGCTTAAAACAGAACTGTAGGATGAATTAGCATCCCATTACTGGTCAGAAGAACTGTGTGAACGATCGCCACCCAATTACAACTACAAAATTATCTACTGTTAAGATGATCTGCAAAATGATACATTTTAGTATGTCTAGCAAACAATAAGGCACAATGAACTAAAACGTAATAGTTCTATCTATTGGGCAGCCAAGCATAAAAAAGAACATATGACAGAGAGCCTGACTGCCTATTTGTGGAAAATGTGTGGCTTGTAAGGACACGGTAAAATATATTGCCTTGGCAGTAGGTTATTTTCTGGCAGCAAACAACTTTGGAAATAAGCACAATATACATAAGTAATTAATTTCGCATGTTTGCTAAACTAACATATATTTAATTGTATTTTGATGGCTATTAGCCGTTGGGTAAAAGTTGTAAAATCTTTCTTTACAATGGACAGAAACTCGAACCAAAGGTTTAATGTATCAGTTAAATAACTAAACAGAACCCTCTTTGCCATTGGATTGTCTATATAATCCAGATTCCTATGCGTATATAGTGATCCTATAATAGATTTATCATATGAAATATGAACCAATGGTTGCATAATAAGACAGTGGTTCATATTAAAATTAGTTGTGCCCATTAATATAACGGGAATCTTGTGATGATGCAAGAATTCTGTATATAAGTTACACATGAGATATTATTCTTTGTAAGTTATAGCATGCAGAAATATGCTAGTTTTGTAGCTAAAGGTTGCACATCTACTCATTTAGACCCAGAGTGATGTGCCATGGAGAGGGCAGCTCTACTGCTCTATGAGGAGCTTCTGAGTGTCAGCATCAACCTTTAGGAATAGCATCCACGCTGCAGAAGTTAAAGAAACAAATCACAAACTGCATATCGCTACTGTGAAGAGATTTATAATAAGAGCATGGGAAAACCTTTAACATTCCGCCTTCTAACATCAACATAAATCTATGTACACTATATGGTACTCCCTCCGATCCAAAATAAGTGTCGTGGTTTTAATTCAAATTTGAACTAAAACCACGACACTTATTTTGGATCGGAGGGGGTATTTGAGTAGCTCGTGGCCAATCATACAAAACTGCGATGCAACAAAACCGAGGCTCGTCACCTAGAATCCAAGATATGAGGATAAAAATGAAAATTTATTACACCGAAGTCCACTGGAATGAACTTATGAAAGTAGCTTAGAATTACTATGATTTGTGTGCGGGTTCGGTTATCATATATTTCCCTATGATTCAGCTACTGACAAATGATTTTCTATAACCAAAAATTAATTGTACGTACTACCCGCATATAATAAATAATACTCTTTAATGTTTTCCGGTTAATCAAAGATTTGTGTGATGGTTTTCTTGTGATAGATTTCCCTCTGATTCAGCTACTAACAAATGATTTTTATAATAGGAGATTAACTGTAGATACTTCACGCATATAACAAATAATACTCCATAAAGTTTTGAAGTTAATTAATGTGCACATCACGAGAAACTGAAGAAAGCATAACTGCACCTAAACTGGTTCATGTGTAACTCATAATAAGACTAATCTACATAGACCGAAACTGAAACACTTCGAAATATGTAGGCAATACCAGAAGATAAGAATCTAGTTTCTAGCAAATACCATCCATGAAGTTATATCAGCAGTCCATGACTGCACCTAATGAGAATCGGGTCCATTTTTCTGTTGGAATGACAAAATTGATGGAAAAACTAAATATTAGTACAGCCAAATATGCAATGCGTTGGCAAGAAATCTAGGTTGGTAATGTTCTGCAGGTAAATATCAATGTCTTGACATGGGATTAGAGATGAATTTCATGAGTACAAAATATCTAATTCCTACACACAGTCATTGGGGATTCTGCTGTGTATTCAATGGGCTGGATAATATACCAAGAAATTTAAGGATACGATGGGTGCAGCTGAGTGGGTGCAGGAGATACAGGCAATGAACTCAAACGGTGTTGAAGTCAATAATCCTGCCATCAGTCCTTCATATAGAGTTGCATCCTCAGAGACATCGATGTCCTCTTAATTTGCTACAAACTACCATGCCTATTCCACCTCTGCATCAATCATCTTCTATCATGGGATCATATATAATCTGCGGGACATAATAGATGATCGATCCTAGTTCGATCAGAACGTGGAAACTAAAAATTAAAAGCCTGCAGTAAAACGGGATCGGACGGAGCCTGTGTTGGATCATATACCTTTTTCTAAATCAATCGTAAATTGGAGTTGAGAACGGCAGTAGAGGAGGAGTTGCTAGGCGGCGATCACGACGCTGGTGTGGAGCCGCGGCGCCTCCCCGAGCCCATCCTCCGCCTTGTCTCTGGCATGGTCGTCGCTTTCCATTGGGAACGAACTCCCGCGCGAGCTGAGCCTGAGCAGATGCTGCGACACCATAGCTGCCGGCAACAATCTCTACATGTTCGGTTTAGATGAGGATCTGCGGTGCCACTCCGGCGAGGGTCGCCCCACGACGCGCCGATGAGATAGAGGAAGCAAAGAAGGTTGTGGGGAGGTTGCGGGGAGATTTGTTTTTATTTTCCTTTTTTTGACAGGCAGCCTGCGGGGTAACCCAGGATGGAGGGATGCTCCATGTACGACACCGTAACTTATATTCATCTGACGGTTCCGGATATCTTATCAGTAGATTAGACGGTTAATTAGCCACGCCTTCCAGGATTACTGTGGAGGCTCGACTAGTGCCTCCAATTAGTAAATATAAGATCTTTTTATCCTTAATGGAACAATACAAATACATGTCATGTCCCTTTCTGTCACTGGGATTGAGCACCGCAAGATTGAACCCATCACAAAGCACCTCCCCCATTGCAAGATAAACCAATCTAGTTGGCCAAACCAAATCAATATACCGGAGAGAAATACGAAGCTATAACAATCATGCATAAAAGAGTTTAGAGAAGACTCAAATATTTCTCATGAATAATCTGATCATAAACTCACAATTTATCGGATCCCAACAAACACACCGCAAAAGAAGATTACATCGGATAGAACTCCAAGAACATCGATGAGAACATGGTATTGAAAATCAAAGAGAGAAAAGAAGTCATCTAGCTACGAGCTATGGACCCGTAGGTCTGTGGTAAACTATTCACACATCATCGGAAGGGCAGCAAGGTTGATGTAGAAGCCCTCCGTTATCGATTCCCCCTTCGACAGAGTATTGGAAAAGGCCTCCAGATGGGATCGCGGAAGAACAGAGGCTTGCGGCGGCGGAAAGGTTTTCTTTTTTGTCTCTCTGGTATATTTGGAATATTTGGAAATTTATAGCGCTGGAATTAGGTCAGGATGTGCCACGAGGGGCCCACAAGCCTGGGGGGCACGCCCTACCCCTAGGGCGCGCCTCCCGAGCTTGTCGCTCCCTCGTGGCTCGTCTGGTCTTCTCCCGAAGTTTTGAGGGTCTCTTCTGGTCCAGAAAAAATTAATCCAAATTTTTTTTCTTTGTTTGGACTCCATTTGATAATGATTTTCTAAAAAGGCAAAAGCAAGCAAAAAACAGCAACTGGCACTAGGTTAATAGGTAGTCCCAAAAAATAATATATAATGTCATATAAAACATCCAAGATTGATACTATAATAGCATGGAACAATCAAAAATTATAAATACATTGGAGACGTATCAAGCATCCCCAAGCTTAATTCCTGCTCGTCCTCGAGTAGGTAAATGATAAAAATGGAATTTTTTATGTGGAATGCTACCTAATATGTTTCATCATGTAATCTCTTTACTGTATGAATATTAAGATCCGAATGATTTAAAGCAATAGTCTATAATTTGATATAAAGACATTAATACTCAGGCATACTAACAAGCAATCATGTCTTTCAAAATAAAAATCCTAAAGAAAGTTATCCCTACAAAATCATATAATCCTGTCATGCTCCATCTTCTTAACACAAAGTATTTATCATGCACAACCCCGGTTTTAGCTAAGCAATTGGTTCATACTTTTTAACGCGCTTCAGCTTTTTCAACCCCCACGCAATACATGACCGCAAGCCATGGATATAGCACTATGGGTGGAATAGAATGTGGTGGTAGAGATTAATAAGGGGAAGTCAAAAATAAGAAGATAGTCTCACATCGACGCGGCTAATCAACGGGCTATGAAGATGCCCATCAATTGACGTCAACGCGAGGAGTAGAGATTGCCATGCAACGGATACACTAGGAGCTATAAGTGTATGAAAGCTCAACATGAAAACTAAGTGGGTGTGCATCCAACTTGCTTACTCATGAAGACCTCGGGCATTTGAGGAAGCCCATCATCGGAATATACAAGTCAAGTTCTATAATGAAAAATTCTCACTAGTAAATGAAAGTGACAAAATAGGAGACTCTCTATATGAAAAACATGGTGCTACTTTGAAGCACAAGTATGAAAAAGGATAGTAACACTGCCCCTTCTCTCTTTTTCTCTCATTTTTTTTTCTTTCTCTTTTTTTTTCTTTTTTTTTCGTGGGCTCTTTTTGCCTTTTTTTCTTTTTCTTTTTTTTATTTCCTCCCTAGGACAATGCTCTAATAATGATGATCATCGTACTTTTATTTACTTACAACTCAAAAGAAAATTACAACTTGAAACTAGAACAAAAATATGACTCTATATGAATGCCTCTGGCACTATACCAGGATGTGCAATGATACTAGCGTAACATGTATAAAAAATGATGAACGGTGGCTGAGCCACAAATACTATGTCAGCTATATGATCATGCAAAGCAATATGACAATGACGATGTGTGTCATATAAAAAGAACGGTGGAAGTTGCATGGCAATATATCTGGAAATGGCTATGGAAATGCCATGATAGGTAGGTATGGTGGCTGTTTTGAGGAAGATATAAGGAGACTTATGAGTGATAGAGCGTATCATATCACGGGGTTTGGATGCACCGGCGAAGTTTGCACCAACTCTCGATGTGAGAAAGGGCAATGCATAGTATCGAAGAGGCTAGCAAATTGCGGAAAGGTGAGAGTGCGTATATTCCATGGACTCACATTAGTCATAAAGAACTCACATACTTATTGCGAAAGTTTATTAGCCCTCGAAGCAAAGTACTACTACGCATTCCCCTAGGGGGGAGGTTGGTAGGAGTTAACCATCGCGCGCCCCCGACCGCCACACAAAGGAAGACAATCAATAATAAATCATGCTCCAACTTCTTAGCATACGTGCATGCTTTGGGAATCACAAACCTTAACACCAATATTCTTACTAAGCCACAATTATCTACTAGCACCTCCCACATATTACCATCTTAATATTGCAAAACTATTGCAACGAATCAAACTTATCATATTCAGTGATCTACATGAAAGTTTTTATTATATCCCTCTTGAATACCTATCACATTAGTACCAAATTCACATACTTACCATTGCTATTCATTAGACACTAAAAAAGATATAAGTGAAGCATGAGAGTGCAACTATTTTTTAAAATATAACCACCGCCGTGCTCTAAAAGATATAAGTGAAGCACTAGAGCAACTGCCTAGCTCAAAAGATATAAGTGAAGCACATAGAGTATTCTAACAAATCATGAATAATGTGTGTCCCTCTCAAAAAGGTGTGTTTAGCAAAGATGATCGTGACAAACTAAAAAGCAAACAAAAGCAAACAAACTATAGCACAAGACGCTCCAAGTAAAACACATATCATGTGATGAATAAAAATATAGCTCCAAGTGAGTTACCGATAGATTGTAGACGAAAGAGGGGATGCCATCCGGGGCATCCCCAAGCTTAGACGCTTGAGTCTTCCTTAAATATAATCTTGGGGTGCCTTGGGCATCCCCAAGCTTAGGCTCTTGCCACTCCTTATTCCTTTATCCATCGTAGTCTCACCCAAAACTTGAAAACTTCAGCACACAAAACTCAACAGAAACCTCGTGAGATCCGTTAGTATAACAATAAATCTTAAACTTTAGGTGCTGTTGTAAATTGATTCATATTTAATATTGGCATAATGCTACTGTACTCCAACTTCTCCATGACTCATACCCCCCGATACGATCCATAGATTCATCAAAATAAGCAAACTATGCAACAAAAACAGAATCTGTCTAAAACAGAACAGTCTGTAAAGATCTGAATTAACGTCATACTTCTGCAACTCCAAAAATTCTGAAAAATTAGGACAATGTGGTAAATTCATATTCCAATAATTTGTAAAAAATTCAGAAGGTTCTGAAACACCAGAAAAAAAATCAAAATTCCAGCACTGGACGCAAAAGTTTCTGTTTTCAAACAGCATCAATCATACTATTTTCCAAATCATCCCAAAGGCATTACTTGGCACAAACACTAATTAAAAGATAAAAACACAATCATAACAGAGGCTATAATTGTGTAAACACACAAAAACAGAAGTTCAAACAAAAATTTATTTTATTCATTGGGTTGCCTCCCAACAAGCGCTATTGTTTTATGCCCCTAGCTAGGCATAATGCATAGTTTCAAGTGCTGTCATCCTTCAAATTAATTCCATAGGTGGCCCTCATAATAGATTCATATGGTGGTTTAATTCTCTTTCTAGGGAAGTGTTCCATCCCTTTCTTTAATGGAAATTGAAATCTTATATTACCATCTTTCATATCAATAATAGCACCTATGGTTCGTAGGAAAGGCCTACCAAGTATTATAGGACAAGACGCATTGCACTCAATATCAAGAACAATAAAATCCACGGGTACATAATTTCTATTGGCAAGAATAAGCACATCATTTATTCTACCCAAAGGCTTTTTAATAGTGGAATCCGCTAGATGCAAATTGAGGGAACAAGGATCCATATCGGTGAGACCTAGCACATCACACAAAGAATTTGGTATAGTGGAGACACTAGCACCAAGATCACATAAAGAATTGCATTCATAATCTTTAATTTTAACCTTAATAGTGGGTTCCCATTCATCTTGTAATTTTCCAGGAATTGAAACTTCCAACTCAAATTTTTCTTCATGAGCTTTTATCATAGCTTCTACAATATGTTTAGTAAAAGCTTTATTTTGTTCATAGGCATTAGATGAATTAATCATGGATTGCAACAAAGAAATACATTCAACTAAAGAACAATTATCATAACTAAAGTCCTTGTAATCCAAAGTAGTGGGTGCAACACTATTTAAAGTTTTGACCTCTCCAAACCCACTTTTGTCATTTTTATCATTAAGATTATCACCCTCCAAACAATTGGGACGCCTTCTAGCTAAAGTTGACTCATCTTCAGTCCCTTTTTCATCAAGTTTTATATTACTAAATAAGGATTCAATAGGTGAGGCGCCAATCATTTTAATATCTTCATCATTACTACGATAGAAACCGGGTGGAATAGCTTTTTCTAAGAATTCTCGCTTACCTCTCAACCTAGCGGTCCTTTCTTTACTTTCATTAATGGACACATAGATAGCTTTAATAGACTCATTTATATCATGCTTGGGTGGCAAAATTTTAATTTTGAGAGTTTCAACATCATGAGCAATTCTATCCATGTTCCTAGACAATTCATCAACTCTATTCAATTTTTCTTCCAGCATAGCATTAAAATTCTTTTGAGAATTAATAAATTATTTAATATTACTTTCAAGATCAGAGGGTATCTTATTATTATTATTATTATATGGATTGCCATAGGAATTACCATAATTATTAGAGGAATTTCTAGGAAACGGTCTAGGATTGAAATTACCCCTATAAGCATTGTTGTTGAAATTATTTCTAGAGACAAAATTCACATCAATAGCATTATTGTTTTGCTCAATCAAATTAGACAATGGCACATCATTAGGATCAATATGAGCATTTTTACTACCAAGCAATTTCATAAGAGCATCCATCTTATCACTCAAAGTATTAATTTCTTCAACAGAATTTACCTTCTTACCAGTTGGAGTTCGTTCAGTGTGCCATTGAGAATAATTTGTCATAATATTATCAAGAAGTTTTGTAGCTTCTCCCAATGTAATTTCCATAAAAGTACCACCTGCGGCAGAGTCTAGCAAATTTCTAGAAATAAAGTTTAGTCCCGCATAAAAAATTTGTATGATCATCCATAAACTTAAACCATGTGTTGGGCAATTTCTTATCATTAATTTCATTCTCTCCCAAGATTGTGCAAAATGCTCATGTTCAAGTTGCTTAAAATTCATAATTTGATTTCTTAAAGAAATAATCTTAGCGGGAGGAAAATACTTGGCAATAAAAGCATCCTTACACTTATCCCAAGAATCAATACTATTTCTAGGCAAGGATGAAAACCAAGTTTTAGCACGATCTCGTAGTGAGAACGGAAATAATTACAACTTGACAATATCATTATCCACATCTTTTTTCTTTTGCATGTCACAAAGTTCAACCAAAGTATTTAGATGGAATGCAGCATCTTCATTAGGACTACCAGAAAATTGTTCTTTCATAACAAAATTAAGCAAAGCAGCATTAATGTCACATGACTCCGCACTAGTGGTGGGAGGAGCAATAGGAGTACTAATAAAATTATTATTATTAGTATTGGAAAAGTCACACAATTTTGTGTTTTCTTGAGACATCATAGGTTCAAATCCTGTCATCCCTACCTATTACTTCTTTCTTCTTTATAGGCAGTAGCGACGAGATCAATTAAAGTAAAGTGGGTATAACTTGAATTTGTGGAGACTATACGTACATGAGATACATTAGGAATAGAAAAAGATTTTCTTTTTGAATGAATGAAAGCGCTCTTAGTTTAGTTCGGTAGAACGTGCTACCTGTAGACTGCGTTGGTATTTCCCCGAAGAGGAGAGGATGATGCAGTATAGTAGAGATAAGTATTTCCCTCAGTTAAGAACCAAGGTTATCAATCCAATAGGAGAACCACACAAAACCCCTTTATCAGCACCTAGACACACAAAACTAAACACTTGCACCCAACGCAAATAAGAGGGTTGTCAATCCTCTTAGGCGGTTATTTGCAAGGATTAATTCTGATAGTGATATATAGATAAAGTAAAATACTAAATAAAATAAAGGTAAATAAAATGCAGCAAGGTATTTTCGAATTTTAATATATAATAAAAGTAGACCCGGGGGCCATAGTTTTCACTAGAGGCTTCTCTCTCGAACACATAGCATACGGTGGGTAAACAAATTACTGTTGGACAATTGATAGAAAAAAAAATAATTATGACGGATTCATGGCAATGATCATGTATATAGGCCTCACGTCCGAGACAAGTAGACTGACTCCTACCTGCATCTACTACTATTACTCCACCCATCGACCGCTATCCAGCATGCATCTAGGGTATTAAGTGTAAAACAGAGTAACGCCTTAAGCAATATGACATGATGTAGACAAAGTAAACTCAAGCAATATGATTAAACCTCATCTTTTTATCCTTAATGGCAACAATACAAATACATGTCATGTCCCTTTCTGTCAATGGGATTGGGCACCGCAAGATTGAACCCATCACAAAGCACCTCTCCCATTGCAAGATAAACCAATCTAGTTGACCAAACCAAATCGATAGATCGAAGAGAAATACAAAGCTATAACAATCATGCATAAAAGAGTTCAGAGAAGACTCAAATATTTCTCATGAATAATCTGATCATAAACTCACAATTCATCGGATCCCAACAAACACACCGCAAAAGAAGATTACATCGGATAGAACTCCAAGAACATCGAGGAGAACATGGTATTGAAGATCAAAGAGAGAAAAGAAGCCATCTAGCTACTAGCTATGGACCTGTAGGTCTGTGGTAAACTACTCACACATCATCGGAAAGGCAGCAAGGTTGATGTAGAAGCCCTCCGTGATCGATTCCCCCTCCGGCAGAGTACCGGAAAAGGCCTCCAGATGGGATCGCGGAAGAACAGAGGCTTGCGGTGGCGGAAAGGTTTTCTCTTCTGTATCTCTGGTATATTGGGAATATTTGGGAATTTATAGCACTGGAATTAGGTCAGGATGTGCCACAAGGGGCCCACAAGCCTGGGGGGCACACCCTACCCCCCAGGGCGCGCCTCCCGAGCTTGTCGCTCCCTCGTGGCTCGTCTGGTCTTCTTCCGAAGGTTTGAGGGTCCCTCCTGGTCCAGAAAAAATTAATCTAAAGTTTTTTCTTCGTTTGGACTCCGTTTGATAATGATTTTCTGAAAAGGCAAAAACAAGCAAAAAACAGCAACTGGCACTGGGCACTGGGTTAATAGGTTAGTCCCAAAAAATGATATATAATGGCATGTAATTGCATATAAAACATCCAAGATTGATACTATAATAGCATGGAACAATAAAAAATTATAGATACGTTGGAGACACATCAGAACGCGGGTCTCCAAAACCCGATGTCGTATGTTCAAATCCTACAGAGCATGATTCCATCTATCTTATGTCGAAGCAGAGTAAAATAACTTAACAAAATTGAATTGTAACTCCAATTTAATTTGACCATCTCCCTGGTTTGGAGGAGGTCAATAAAAAAAAGACTCAATCAAAGATACAACTGATCCCCACGCATGTATTGCAAATATGCAGTCACGAATAATCCCACTAAAGTAATAGGAATTAGGCCTAAGACGATTCCAAATAGAAAAACTTCAATCATTTCGACTTGTTTGAGGGGATAAAAAAACAGGTATGATCTATCCCTAAATAGTACTCTAAATTATCCACGAATCTCAATGACCAAGAAAAGAATTCCTAATTAGTCTGGAAAAGAGTCATAGAATACCAAGAATCCCAAAGATAGATTTTTCTTTTCTGAATTATAATTATCCAGTCAATTCAAATACCTAGCGTGATACTAGGAGTATTATTTGGGGGTGCTTGCGGCAACCGTGAGGTGCGGAAGCCCACATACTCACTTGCATTTATGGACGATCGCGTGATATGATCTATCCAGGACTACTGTGTGATATGGTATATCCATCTATTAGAGTAGACCACTACTAAAATAATGTAGGGCAAAACTATATTTCTGCAAAGAGCCTTGGGCCCCACCAGCCAAAGTGCATGTAGGTGAACAGGTTTCCAATGAACTGTGGACTTGCCAATACATTCAATGTATTGACCCTAGTGGCTGCAACGTATCATGGTGTAGGTGAATACTACGAGGATTGACTTACGTAGGGTTTCGTGCCTCCACTCGACATGCTTCCCTGTGGTGTTCATGGAGCTTACCAAGACGTCTACCTTAGATTTGCTTTCGTTTCCAATTGTTATGAACTCTGTTTGCTTATTGTAATACTATGTATTTGACTAGTCTGTGGCTAGAATCTATAAGACTATTTGCTTTATGGATCATGCAACGTAATAAAGAAGGCATTTGTGTATGATACAACATCGTTACCGTGTATGCCGACGATTCGATCCAAGGGTTGGCATAGAAACACACGAAGACCGTATGCCTGAAAAGGTGGGTCGGACAAACATATTAATCTAGTGCCCAGTGTTAGTTCCTATTTTTTGCAAGTTTTTTTTTGCAGAAAAACCATACCAAACGAAGTTCAAACGCGATAAAAGTTTACGATGATTTTATTGGAAGAAAAGATACCCAGGAAGCTTAAGGGGGGGCGGAAGGTGCCCAACGGGCCCACAAACTCAAGGGGCGTGCCCTCCCCCCTAGGGCGCGCCAGGCGAGCTTATGGGACCCTCAGGACCCCCCTTGACGTGAATCCAAAGCTGAAAATTCCCATAATTAGAGAAACCTCCGAAAAGTAACCTAGAACTTTTACTCCGCCGCCGCAAGCCTCTGTTTTGAAGCGATCTCATCTGGAGGCCTTTTTCGGTGCCCTGCCGGAGGGGGAATCCATCATGGAGGCCATCTTCATCATCCATGCTGCATCTACGGTGATGCGTGAGTAGTTCATCCTCGGGGCTGAGGGTTTGTACTAGTAGCTATGTGTTTGATCTCTCTCTAGTGTTCTTGATTTGGCACGATCTTGATGTATCATGAGCTTTATCAATATAGTTGGATCACATGATGTTCACCTCCCCCTCTTATTTTCGTGGTGAATTGAGTCTTGCTCTTTGAGGTTTCTTTATGTTTGATTGAATATTTTGGATTTGAGATCACTTGATGCATGTCTCACTCGCGGATACTCGTGGTGACATTGGGGTATCTAGGTGACATTAGAGTTGATTGATGCATATCATATGGTGTTGATAGTATGATCTCTAGAACTATTCGTGATACTTTGAGGTGATTCATAACATTGACTGGAAACACAACTTTGAGGTGGTTTACTACCTACACGATTTCATCCTACTTTCTCCGATAGGAATAGAGACTTTGGAGTGATTCTTTGCCGCACTTTGAGGGATTGTTATGTGATTCAATTATGTTAATAATGTTGAGAAATTGCACTAGTGAAAGTATGAACCCTAGGCCTTATTTCTAAGCATTGAGACAATGTTTTGCTCGCTATTTCCTACTTGCCACCTTGCTGTTTTTAGTTGTTCAGATTATAAAAAGCTATTTCTACCATCCATATCACACATCTATCATCATCTCTTCGCCGAACTAGTGCACCTATACAACTGACAATTGTATTGGGTGTGTTGGGGACACGAGAGACTCTTTGTATTTGATTGCAGGGTTGTTTGAGAGAGACCATCTTCATCCTACACCTCCCATGGATTGATAAACCTTAGGTCATCCACTTGAGGGAAATTTGCTACTATCCTATAAAACTCTGCGCTTGGAGGCCCAACGGAGTCTACAAGAATAAAGTTGCGTAGTAGACATCAAGCTATTTCAGACGCCGTTGCTGGGGAGGTGAGTGCTTGAAGGTATCTTCTTTAGATCTTGCAATTGAATCTTTTAGTTTTTTTATCACTAGTTTGGTTTATAAAAGAAAACTACAAAAAATGGAAGCGAAGTTGCATTTCTTTATCTCTATGAAGTCTTTCTTGAAAACATGGATTCCGATAATTGCTATGAAATGTTAAAAGAAGAATTTAACATAATGTTTGGTGTGAATCCCTTGAATGATAGGAATGATTGCAATGTTGATAGTATGCTTTCTATGAATATCCATTATGCTAATGATATGCAAAGCCATGAGCTTGGGGATGCTATGTTTGATGAAGATGATATTTTTAGTCCCCCTACTTTTGATGAGGAAATTTATTACGATGATAGCATGCCTCCTATTTATGATGATTACAATGATGAAAGTGGGTTTGGATGAGTGTCAACTCTAAGTAGTAATGATCCCACTCTTTTGGAGGGTGTTGAATCTTATTGGAATAATGATAAAAGTGGATTTGGACAGGTCATGACTTTATTTAGTGTTGAATCCACTACTTTGGAAGATGTGCCAATTGATTATTATGAGAAAAAAGTTGTTATCTATGATGATTATTGTGATGACATGTATACTATAAAGAGTAATAATAACCATTAAACTTGTCATCATGATTTTAATGTTCAAATTGGTAATGTAAATCATGTATCATATGATAGTTATTTCATTGAATTTGCTCCCACAACTATTGATGAGAATTTTTTTTCTTATGTGGACAGTAATAAAAATTATATGCATGTAGATCATGAAAAGTATACTTTATGTGATTGTTATATTGTTGAATTTATTCTTGATGCTACTGAAAATTATTATGAGAGGGGAAGATATGCTTATATATATTTCAACAACATCAAGTTTCCTCTCTATATGTTGAAAGTTTTGAAGTTACACTTGTTTTGTCTTCCTATGCTAGGTTATTCTTGTTCCAATAAATTGTTTGCTTAGAAAATTCCTATGCATAGGAAGTGGGTTAAGCTTAAATGTGTTTGCTATATGATTCATGATGCTCCCTTTATGTTTCAATTCTTTACTTTTATGTGAGCATCATTAAAATCATCATGCCTAGCTAAAAGGCATTAAAGAAAAGCGCTTGTTGGGAGACAGCCTAATATTTATCCTTTCTGTTTTTGTGTATTTATATGATTAATGCTACTTTAGTAATCAAGTTTTGTATCTTTTCATTCAATAAAGTGCCAAGTATAGCCTTGACCATGCTCAGTTTGCAAGTTTATGAGTTGTTGTTTGAAAACAGAAAGTTTTATGTTATGTCCTGAATATACCTAAATATTCAGAATAAGATAAAATCTTGAAAGCTTTACACAGTAAGCATGCATGAGTTCTCTGTCACGTGGTAATTTTTCAGATTTTTTGGAGTTACAGAAGTATGATAAAAATTAGATATTTACGTGTTGTTCTCTTTTTGACAGATTCTGTCTAGTTTTCTTAGTTTGCTTGTTTTGGAGTTTCCATAGCTTATATTAAGTGATATAAATTATGGAAATGATGGAATACAGTATGTATTATTTGAGAAAAATTATGAATCTTCTATTTATAGTACCCAAGTGATTGATTTATTTTAATTATACTAACCCATCTCACGAGTTCCGTTAAGTTTTGTGTGATTGAAGTTTTCAAGTTTTGGGTGAGATGACAAAGGAAGGAGAATAAAGACTGGCAAGACCATAAGCTTGGGGATTCCCAAGGCACCCCAAGTTAATATCCAAGGAAGACTCAAGCGTCTAAGCTTGGGGATGCCCCGGATGGCATTCCCTCTTTCGTCTTCAACACTATCAGTATACCTCACTTGGAGCTATATTTTTATTCTTCACATAATATGTGTTTTGCTTGGAGCGTCTTTTTGTTTTGTTTGCTGTTTGATACAATCATTAGATCTGAATTTTTTTATTTGGAGAGAGTCTTTACATAGCTACCTATTTACTTAACTATCTTTGCTCTTCACTTTTATCTTTTGGAGTAGTTTGTTATTTATTCTTGTGCATCACTTGTATCTTTAGAGTAAGAAATTTATGAATGAATTGAATGTCATGTGCTTCATTGATTATATGTATATTGAGAAGTAAATATGCATCCTCCGCTTAATCCGTTAAAGTAGAAGCGAGACTATGATAGTACATATCTTTAATCAAGTAAGGGGTTACATATATTATAATGACAATGAGCATTAGTTTTATTAAGTTGAACCTATCATGTTATTGTGATAAGTATCTCCCAGTGAAGGACAGATGATTGACTTGGCACATGTTTACACATGTTTGATAAATTCCAAATTCAGCATTGATGGTATTAAAGATTTGTAGGTTATCATGATGAATATATTTTCTCAATTATGTTACTTTTAGGGAATGCATGATTGTGGTTTTTGTGCTCGATAAAGTGGTTGCCCCCTTTTGCTAGCCTTTTCCTGTACTAAGCGGAAATACTGCTTGTGCATCCAATCCTTGAAACAAAGTTATGCCAAAAGAGTCCACCATATGTACCTATATACGGTATTACCCTGCCATTCCAAGTAAATATGCTTGTACCATCTTTAAATCTTCAAATGAACATCTATTTTGTGTGCCCGTACCGCTCATGGAGCGATGTCGTAGTCAATATCTTCCATGCTAAGTGTGTTTTACTCGCGATGAGAGTTTATTCACTCATCAATTTCGAGGGAGGCTGGTAATATGGATGCCCAGTCCTGAATTCATTTATAAAAACACTCCTTGGAAAGTTGAAAGCTGGCAGGCACCCGTGGATTCGGCTAGCCATGGTTTGGGTTGGTATGGTTAAATGGGAGAAAAACCTTTTGCATGGGAACCGCCATTAACATGTTTAGCATGGAAGATATTGGAAACTTTGTCGTTAAACCGGTGACAGGAAAAGTACACCTCTCAAATGAAATTATCTCTGTTTTAAGCAATGAGCTCTGGCACATAAGCAAATCCCTGCTTCCCTTTGCGAAGGGCCTATCTATTTACTTTTCATGTTGAGTCAATTCCATCTTTCTCTCTATTTTGGCACTACGTATTGAGCATGGGGATCACTCTTAGCTGTGCATGCACTCTTCTAATAGAAATTTGTTGAGCATTGTATAAGTATGATGGTTATATTCAAATTTGGGTTCCTAGTCATCATATTTAATTCATTGATTGCTTTATGTTTGCAATATAATCTTGAAAGGTTGCGAGATACTTCATTACCACTTTATGATAAGTTGAACTTATTGGAATGATGCTACTTGTTATGAGATTATCATTGCCTATGTGATCAAAGATCTGTTTTATTCTAGCATTCACACTTCATAATTTTTTTCTTTTATCATTTACCTACTCAAGGACGAGCAGGAATTAAGCTTGGGATGCTGATACATCTCCAACGTATCTATAATTTATGAAGTATTCATGCTATATTTACATGAGTTCTACATGTTTTTGGTGCACTTCCATATTATTTTTATGGACTAACATATTAATCTAGTGCCCAGTGTCAGTTCCTTTTTTTTGCAAGTTTTTTTTGTAGAAAAACCATACCAAACAAAGTCGAAACGCGATAAAATTTTACGCCGATTTTTTTGGAAGGAAAGAGACCCAGGAAGCTTCGAGGAGGAGCTGGAAGGTGCCCCGGGGGGCCACAAGCTCAAGGGGCGCACCCTCCCCCCTAGGGTCCGCCATGCAAGCTTGCGGGGCCCTCGGGATGCCCCTTGACGCTGAAAATTCCCATAAATAGAGGAACCACCAAAAAGTAACCTAGAACTTTTACTCCGCCACCGCAGGCCTCTGTTCCAAAGTGATCTCACTTGGAGGTCTTTTCCAGCGCCCTGCCGGAGGGGAAATCCATCACGGAGGCCATCTTCATCATCCTTGCTGCCTCTATGGTGATGCATGAGTAGTTCATCCTCAGGGCTGAGGGTTTGTACCCGTAACTATGTGTTTGATCTCTCTCTCTCTCTCTCTCTCTCTAGTGTTCTTGATTTGGCACGATCTTGATGTATCATGAGCTTTATCAATATTGTTGGATCACATGATGTTCACCTCCCTCTCGTATTTTCGTGGTGAATTGAGTCTTGCTCTTTGAGGTTTCTTTATGTTTGATTGAATATTTTGGATTTGAGATCACATGATGCATGTATCACTCGCGGATACTCATGGTGACATTGGGGTATCTAGGTGACATTAGAGTTGATTGATGTGTATCATATGGTGTTATCGTAGTACGATCTCTAGAACTATTCGTGACACTTTGGGGTGGTTCATAAGATTGATTGGAAACACAACTTTGAGGTGGTTTACTACCTACATGACTTCATCCTACTTTCTCCGATAGGAATAGAGACTTTGGAGTGATTTTTCCGCACTTTGAGGGATTGTTATGTGATTCAATTATGTTAATGATGTTGAGAGATTGCAATATTGAAAGTACGAACCCTAGGCCTTGTTTTTAAGCATTGAGATAACGTTTTGCTCACTTTTTTCCTACTTGCTACATTGCTGTTTTTATTTGTTCAGATTATAAAAAGCTATTTCTACCATCCATATTACACATCTGTCATCATCTCTTCGCCGAACAAGTGCACCTATACAACCGACAATTGTATTGGGTGTGTTGGGGACACAAGAGACTCTTTGTATTTGATTACAGGGTTGTTTGAAAGAGACCATCTTCATCATACACCTCCCACGGATTGATAAACCTTAGGTCATCCACTTGATGGAAATTTGCTATTGTCCTACAAAACTCTGCGTTTGGAGGCCCAACGGAGTCTACAAGAATAAAGTTGCATAGTAGACATCAGTAAATTATACTATTTGTTAATCAAATGTAAGGTCAAAGTTTAGCACACAATACAAGTGGACTAATAAACTTGGACTGAGGTAGTATATATACCATTAGGAATGTCAGCAAAAACAAATGTTCGTATATCATTTCATCGTAACATGTCTACTTCTGCAATCTGATCTGCCTTACACCCATTTTTTCGCCTAGAAAGCCTATATTTTGCGAAACCCTTCATACCAATTTTCCCTGATCTTTTCCACCGCTGAAAGTTCATGTTCCGAGGAGATCCAATCTGGAGACCGGTTCCGGCACCATGCCGGAGGGGGGATCCATCATCGATGGCTTCTTCATCAACCTTGTTGCCTCCATGACCATGTGTGAGCAGTTCCCTTAGGACCTTAGGGTCCATAGCAGTAGCTATATGGCATCCTCTCTCAGCTATATGGCATCCTCTCTCCCTTGTGATTCAATACAAAGTCCCGTGAGCTGCATCACATGATCGGGATCAATATGATGTAATTGGTGGTGTGTTTGTTGGGATATGATGAATTGTCATTTCATGATCAGATTGTTCATTGAATTATATTAAATCTTTTGAAGTCTATTTACTGTATAATTAAGTAGCTATGTATGCTCTTCGATCTATTTATTGTCTAATCTTGCGGTGATTCATCCCAGTGACAAAAAGAGAACGGAAACGTATTGTATTTTTGCCACTAAGGATAAAACGATGGTTTGTTTATCACACTTGGATGATAGTTTTACTCTCTATATTATGCCATCAAGCTTATGGCAATACTCTGTTTTTCATAACTTAATACTTCGAGATGCATGATGGATAACGGTCTTGGGGTGGAGTATTAGTTGTAGATGCAGTTGGATAATGGTCTACATATCATGGACGTAATGCCTGTATGAGATTATACCATGAATGATCATAGTCATAAATATAAATATTGCAAGTTAATCGTTGCCCAACAGTTATTTGTTCACCACGCCACACTTGTATGCTCGGAGAGATGCCACTTGTGAACCTAGGGTCTATTTTCCTTTGCTGAAAACATCATCAAAAATACTATACATTGTTGTAAAATTTTATTTATTTTACCTATCTATCAATTCCTACCATACCATGCAATTTAATCTTATAATTAGCAGGACAAGAAGCTTGACAACCTTCTTGAAGTATTGGGGGAAGTTTGTATAGTGTTTTGTGTGCAGGTACCCGTGATTTTGTTTGCTCGAAGAACTCCTTTTGGTATGATAAACCTTGGTTATCTACTGAGGGAAATACTTATTTCTAGGTTACTTCACCCTTATAATTGGGGTTACCTAACCACTCTTACGAGAGAGCACTACCCAACGTCGGTCATCAAATATATCCGAACCGGTCTAGATGTCCGAAATCTCCCAAACCGGCACCAAACCTGGGGAGGTTTGGAGAGTCCAGACATCCTCTATGTACACATCTGACACCATCCGCCCATAAAAAAAATCCCATCTGGTGCCCCTTTCCCCCTCTCCCCTCCCCCTGTGCTCTATATCTGCATCCTCGGTGACCGACGACACCGTTGTACCATCACGACCATTGCTCAGGTCTTATTGGATCTCCGCTGCTCCAGCTAGACGCCTACTCGTCTTGGCTTACATTGTTGCTCCACCCTAGATATCCTGTCGACGCCCAGGTACTATCCGCCCATGTTGCTGTCGCCCATGGTGGACGCCACACCCAGCAAGTGTTCGAGCAAATGTCATAGCAAAATCTTTTGGCATTGTCGTTATTAACTTTGAAGTAAACACGATGGATGCATACTCGGTGAAGGAGCATGCATTGATGTGCAATGCGTGGTTGGCCACAAGTGTGAAGTTTTTAAGGCATGAAGCATAATGCGACATTTTGGCAAAGTGTGCATGTTTGGGTCAATGAGCACAAGCACTGCGTGCCCTACGACATGGAAGTGATCCATGAATGCGGACAGAGGTCGCTGCTCCATCAAGGGTACACCATTGAAAGTGTCGTCAACAAGTATTACAGTGTGTATGCACAAGTCCGAGCAAGGTGGCCAAGGGGCGCGCCGCTCAAAGAGCTCGTAAGTTTTGCTTCTTCTTGCTTTACGTGTTGGTCATTTCGTTCTTTTGCTCATCCTTACAACTGGTTGATCACGTCATTGTCTTGCCCGTACACGCATACGCATTCTATCATAGGACGGAGTGCAAGCCCTCCACAATAATGCATTGTTATGAAGCTTAATCACCATGCCAACTGCTTCAACAACATGTGCATATGCTGACGTTTAAACTAAAGGAGAGGAAGCTTAAGATGAAGGCCATTTTTGGGATGGGTGTGGCTAGATCCCAGTCGACTGAGACTTAATCAAGTCTTAGTCAAGTAAAATAACATATAAAAAAGACGAAAGATTTTTTTTAATTTTTTACACGGATCTTCACGTAAGATCTCACGAATATAGCATCGACTGAGGCTTCTTTAAGTCTTAGTCGACTGAGATTTAGCAATCCTGTTTTGGGATCGATGAAATTGAAAAACTTGTTGCACACCTTTCAGATTGTTGAACCTCTTTTGAAGATTGGTTTTGGATTTAAATGTATGAGTGAATTGCTATGGATCTAGGTGCATCTGTCAAAGTGATCAGAGGCGGTCATTTGATTTCATTTTGTTTTTCTTAAGAAAGGGGCAGACATTTGATATATGCGGCTGGATGTGTCCATGAACATTTGGTCGTGTTTGTTTTGGTGGACCGCGTTGGAGTTGCCTTCAGTGCTATACTTGAGAGAAATAGGACGTAGAGTTTCTAAGCCTGAGCTCAAATGAGCTCGGGTAAACAGTAAAATCGATTTTTTTATAAAGAATTCAAAACATCTAAATTTTTTTGTGACAAAAGTTTCAAGTGCTTGTCAAAATTCGTCATGGAATCACATTCCTAGAAGGTGTGGCAAAAAAATCGATACTCTGAAAATGCTACTTTCAAAAGCATTTTGGAGCACTGATTTTGTTTTTTTGCCACGCCTTACAGGAATGTGATTCCATGACGAATTTTTGCAAGCACTTAAACATTTGAGCTTGGGAGCACAAGGACACTTTTGAGAGAAACATACTTTCTTGCAGAAAAGACTCCAAAACAGACAGGATGAGATGGGAGAGGCAACTCGGGCTGGCGCTCGCGACTCCGACCCCGACGGTCACCGGCGGGTCGGTGGCCGATTCTGGGCCCTATCGGAGGGCGCCGGAGATGACGATGACGAGTATGAAAAGTCCCTGACCACCATCTCGCCGGAGGTGGCGTCGCCGACGCCATCGGATGTGATCTGCGAGACCTTTAAGGTGGGATATTCGGAGGATATTGACATCGCCCGATTGGTGGATGCAGTGATCACGTTCGATGATCCGGCAAGCCAAGGACTGCAGGAGGCGGACAGGGTGGAGGTGGCTCCCCGGGTCGTACATCGCAGGACGGCGGCGACGGCGGTCCTGCCGTGGAAGGGACGTCTCCCCAAGGTATGTCTTCCCAAATTAACTTTGCTCGATTTCTTCAAACCCGATTCGTGGACTGTGTTAGAAAGACGGAAGAAGAGGCGGCCGGCGGTAGCGCCGCCGACCGGCCCGATCGGTGAGAGCCGGGAGGCGCGGTCGGCGCGTTTGAATCACATGCTGGGCCACGATGGGCCAGGATCGGGTGAAGCAGTTTTGGGCTCATTGGGTACTAGGTATTTGGCCCAGTGCGGAGCTCAGGCTGCTGGGCCGGTGGAGGTCGGGCCCGTTATGTTGATTGAAACATCGATTGAGAGGACGGAAGGTCTTTCATCGTCGGTTTCTAGGGTTCGACCACATACGACGCGTCTCGGATTCCCAGCGCTCTGTCCGGGACGTGCTGCGAGGGTTCTCCGGACTCCGGCGCTTGTGCTGGCGGTCATGGACGGCCGCAGGAACGGACAGGCACTGCGGGAATGGACAGCTGCCGCTGCCTAGACCAAACCTTCCGGCGGCTCAGGCCGATGGTGCCCAGCGGCCTCCGCCTCCAGCTTGGGACGGGCGGGCGGCGGTAATGGACGCCGGTGGACAAGGGGCTAGCCTTGGTCGTGGAGGCTACGGTGCGGCCCGGGGCAATTCTTGGTATGCGGACGGCGGCCATAACTACGCTCCTCGTGGAGAGTGGGGAGATGACGGCTATAACGCCTATGGCGACGGCCAGCACCGCGGTTCTTCCTTGACTGGTGGAGGCCGGGGATATGGCACGGATCAATGGCAGAACGGTGGCGACGGTGGTCGGGGTTTCAATGGACCGCCCGACACGTTCATCGAAGGGGCCTCGGGTCCTAACTACCGCCCGCGAGGGGCGTTCCGCGCCAACCATGGGGCGCCTCGATGGGACCCTCCACGGGCTGATCCGCCACCACCGCCTGCTGAGGCAACGGGGACTGTTGCTCCGGTGGCGTCGATGGCTACTATGGGGGCGGCAACGGTGGCACCCACGTCGGCACTCTCGGGAGCGGCGATGGAGACCGTCCGCGCCCTAGCCGTGGTGAAGGTGCCAGCTACAAGGCCAGCAGCAGTTCGTGATACGGCAAGCGACAGAGGTAGTGACAAGTCTGAGGGTGAACGAGCTACGAAGTGGGCATGTAAGAAGGAAAAAATGACATGTTATTGATGCGGTGGACCAGGACACTTTGTGGTCGAGTGCACTACGGAGCTTTGTGATTTATGCCTTGGCTGAAGCATGGTTCGGGAGAGTGCCCTCTTCTCCTGGGACCGAAGCCGGTGGTCACGATCAATGGAGTGTGTTGCCCCGAGTTGATGTTCTTTGAGTCACCTCACACCACCTCGGCTGCGCCTAGTATGGAGAGCTCAAGGACTGGCGTGGTGAAGGTGACACATGGATCGATGACAG
This sequence comes from Elymus sibiricus, assembly GCA_039707655.1. Classification (NCBI taxonomy): domain Eukaryota; kingdom Viridiplantae; phylum Streptophyta; class Magnoliopsida; order Poales; family Poaceae; genus Elymus; species Elymus sibiricus. The sequence continues at coordinate 258,009,411 of CM077668.1, read as the reverse complement.
AGGAGCAAGTTGTGCTGCAACTTTGGGAGTTGGTCTCATCCAGTTTCCAGTGGTCTCCTATGAGACTTGAGGATCAGGTGTTCAGGGTCAACTTTCCCATGAGGGAGGATCTTGCTCGTCTGCTTAAGTTTGGTATGAGCAGGGTACCAAACAACACTTATGTTCTTGAGTTTGATGCTTGGACTAAGAAGGAGCCATAGGGAATACCTCTTTCACAGATTTGGGTCAGATTCTCAGGGGCACCGCCTAGGCCCCTGAATGATTTTTTTGTTACCCGGAGTTTGGGTTCGCTGATTGGCAAGACGAAGCAGGTGGACATGCCATTCACTCACGCCCAGGGCATTGCTCGTCTGCTTGTCAGTGTTGTGGACATTTAGTTTGTTCTGGATATAGTGAGGTGGACCCATGAGGGTAAGACTTATGACCTTGAGGTCGAGATTGAGGACCACCCATTTTTTGATGGGGTGGCCAGGAACAATGATGTCGATATGACTGAGGGCGGTAATGGCAGTGGGAATCAGGATAAGAGTGCGAATAACAGTAAGCGCGATGGCACTAAGAGGGCTGAGGGACAGTCTGCTCATTCAGCTGAGGCTACTGCAGACAAGGGGGTGGCGCCCCCGTCGACGCCGATGAATGCTCTGAGGTTTGGATCCTTTGGAGCATCATCTGCTCCCAGCCGCCTATGGGGACACCGGGCCGAGACGGAGGATCCTGTAGAGCAGGAGTTGCCACCATTGTCGCCGGTGGCTTCACCAGGGGCGCCAGGACAGTTGGTTTTCGGCGCCGGCCTGGAGCGGGGCGCATGGCCTAGGCTTCACCATGCCTCAGTTGGTATCTCAGGCGGGGGTGGTGGAGGACACCAGGCAGGAGGCCTTGAGGCCCCCCACTAGCCCGCAGCTGTCGACGCCGGCCCAGACTTCTACCACCGACTTGACCAGTGGGAGGGGTGCCACGGCGAAGGCAGCCACTCTCGCAGACAGGAGTTCTCCCTCCGAGGCTGGTCTCGGATAGACTATTTCACCTCACAGTCCGCGCAAGCAGAGCACGCGGTCACATGTGAGCGTGCCGGCTGCAGCTTCGGTGGCAATGGGTACAGTTGGGAACCTGGCACACGGCCATGCCTCAGCTGGGCCTACTACGGAGGACATCATAGCATTCGGAGGGATTCCGGACCCGATGTCCGGTGACAAACGGGTGAGCCACCGAATTCAGGCTCAACCGGATGTTGACGACCTGCAGTTGGGGCGCGCCATGCTAGCGGCCAAGCTTCATGACATCGAGGTCACTATAGGTATGGCAGTCAATACGAGTTGCTCTATTTGCATTTCTCTGATGATGAAATTATTCGCAATGCTAATAACTTGGGTAACACTGGGAAAGAAGTAGCTAAATCAGTTAATGACTTGCTTGACTTAGAAGCCGATAGGGCCATGCAGATGATTCGTAATATTGCAGCTGTCAAACCTATGGAGAATACGGACATTAATGCTCTAGGGGTTGGGGCACTAGAGTGCCTCTGTGAGGATTTAGTACCCACTAGTGTGTTTCAAGAAGAGGATGCCAAGACGGTTTCAGAGGGGTATACGTGTTGGGGAACGTTGCATGGGAAACAAAAATTTTCCTACGCACACACAAGATCTATCCATGGTGATGAGCATCTACGAGAGGGAGAGTGAATCTACATACCCTTGTAGATCGCTAAGCGGAAGCGTTAATAAACGCGGTTGATGTAGTCGAACGTCTTCGCGATCCAAATCGCAAGTCGTCCCTCGATCCGATCACGAACTAGCGCCGAACGGACGGCACCTCCGCGTTCAACACACGTACGGCTTGATGACGCCTTCACCTCCTCGATCCAGCGAGCGATGGTGAAGTAGTGGTTGAGTTCCAGCAGCACGACGGCGTGGTGATGGTGGTGAGGAACAATCTCTGCAGGGCTTCGCCAAGCACTACGGAGATTATGACGGAGGAACTAGAGGGTTAGGGTTGCCGCACACGGCTTGGGGAAATCTTAATGTGTCCCGTGTGCTAGCCCTGCCCCTCTATTTATATGTTGAGCCTTGGGGTCTAAACTTGGAGTAAAAGCCTCCTCCAGGTCGGTTTTGCCCGCACAAGGTCGGTTTGGCCCGCAGGGAAAGAGTCCAACTCGGACCCCTGCCGAATCGTGCACAGCCGCACACAAGCGGTAGTACCGCTTCACACAAGCGGTAGTACCGCTTCACACAAGCGGTAGTACCGCTCGGGCGGTAGTACCGCTTCACACAAGCGGTAGTACCGCTTACGCGGCAGCAAAACTACTTTTGCACTTTCCAATACCTCGTGGGCTTTATCCCTTTGGCCCATATAAAGTGTTGCTGCACCCGAACACTTCGGTAAACATCCGGAACCCATTCCGGTGAACTCCGGAACTCTTTCGGAGATCAAAACACTATTATCACATATATCAATCTTTACCTCCGGACTATTCCGGAGATCCTCGTCATGTCCGGGATCTTATCCGGGACTCCGAACAACCTTCGGTCACCAACATAATAACTCAACTATACTAATCGTCACCAAACGTTAAGTGTGTAGACCCTGCGGGTTCGAGAACTATGTAGACATGACCGAGACACCTCTACGGCCAATAACCAATAGCGGGACCTGGATGCCCATATTGGCTCCTACATATTCTACGAAGATCTTTATCGGTCGAACCTCTATGTCAAGGATTCAGTTAATCCCGTATGCTGTTCCCTTTGTTCTTCGGTATGTTACTTGCCCGAGATTCGATCGTCGGTATCACTATACCTAGTTCAATCTCGTTACCGGCAAGTCTCTTTACTCGTTCCGTAATACAAGATCTCGTGGCTAACACTTTAGTCACATTGCTTGCAAGGCTCATTGTGATGTTGTATTACCGAGTGGGCCCTGAGATACCTCTCCGTCATACGGAGTAACAAATCCCAGTCTTGATCCATGCCAACCCAACAGACACCCTCGGAGATACCTGTAGAGCACCTTTATAGTCACCCAGTTACGTTGCGACGTTTGATACACACAAGGTATTCCTCCGGTGTCAGTGAGTTGCATGATCTCATGGTCAAAGGAACAGATACTTGACATGCAGAAAACAATAGCAATAAACTGACACGATCAAATGCTACGTTTACAGTTTGGGTCTTGTCCATCACATCATTCTCCTAATGATGTGATCCCGTTATCAAATGACATCTCATGTCCATGGCTAGGAAACCTTAACCATCTTTGATCAACAAGCTAGTCAACTAGAGGCTTACTAGGGACACAGTGTTGTCTATGTACCCACACATGTATTTGAGTTTCCAATCAATACAATTATAGCATGGATAATAAACGATTATCATGAACAAGGAAATATAATAATAACCAATTTATTATTGCCTCTAGGGCATATTTCCAACAGTCTCCCACTTGCACTAGAGTCAATAATCTAGTTCACATCACTATGTGATTTACATTGTAATGAATCGAACACCCATGCAGTTCTGGTGTTGTTCATGTTTAGCCCTTGGAAGAGGTTTAGTCATCGGATCTGCAACATTTAGATCCGTGTGTACTTTGCAAATATTTATGTCGTCCTCCTTGATGTAATCGCGGATGGAATTGAAACGTCGCTTTATGTGTCTGGTCCTCTTGTGAAATCTTGGTTCCTTGGCTAGAGCAATGGCACCAGTATTATCACAAAACAGAGTCATTGGGTTAAGCGCACTAGGCACTACTCCAAGATCTGTCATGAACTCCTTCATCCAGACACCTTCCTTCGCCGCCTCCGAGGCAGCGATGTACTCCGCTTCGCATGTAGAATCTGCTACCACGCTTTGCTTGGAACTGCACCAGCTAACCGCACCCCCATTAAGAATAAATACGTATCCGGTTTGCGACTTAGAGTCATCCGGATCAGTGTCAAAGCTTGCATCGACGTAACCCTTTACGACGAGCTCTTGATCACCTCCATAAACGAGAAACATGTCCTTAGTCCTTTTCAGGTACTTCAGGATATTCTTGACCGCCGTCCAGTGTTCCATTCCTGGATCACTTTGAAACCTTCCGACCATACTTATGGCAAGGCTGACATCGGGTCTTGTGCACAGCATTGCATACATGATAGAGCCTATGGCCGAAGCATAGGGGATGACACTCATCTTTTCTCTATCTTCTGCAGTCACTGGGCATTGAGTCTTACTCAACTTCACACCTTGCAAAACAGGCAAGAACCCCTTCTTGGACTGATCCATTTTGAACTTCTTCAAAATCTTATCAAGGTATGTGCTTTGTGAAAGTCCTATTAAACGTCTTGATCTATCTCTATAGATCTTGATGCCTAATATGAAAGCAGCTTCTCCTAGGTCCTTCATTGAAAAACTCTTGTTCAAATATTCCTTTATGCTTTCCAGCATTTCTATATTGTTTCCAATCAGCAATATGTCATCCACATATAATATTAGAAACGCTATAGAGCTCCCACTCACTTTCTTGTAAATACAAGCTTCTCCGTAAACTTGTATAAACTCGAACGCTTTGATCACCTCATCAAAACGAAGATTCCAACTCCGAGATGCTTGCACCAGTCCATAAATGGATCGCTGGAGTTTGCAAACTTTGTCAGCATTCTCTGGATCGACAAAACCTTCTGGTTGCATCATATACAACTCTTCCTTAAGGAAACCGTTAAGGAACGCTGTTTTGACATCCATCTGCCAAATTTCATAATCAAAAAAGGCAGCTATTGCTAACATGATTCTGACGGACTTAAGCATCGCTACGGGTGAGAAGGTCTCATCGTAGTCAACTCCTTGAACTTGTGAAAAACCCTTTGCCACAAGTCGAGCTTTATAGACGGTGACATTACCGTCCGCGTCCGTCTTCCTCTTAAAGATCCATTTGTTCTGAATGGCTTTACGCCCTTCAGGTAATACTTCCAAAGTCCATACTTTGTTTTCATACATGGATCCCATCTCGGATTTCATGGCCTCTAACCACTTCTCGGAATCCGGGCTCATCATCGCTTCTCCATAGCTCGTAGGTTCATCGTTGTCTAACAACATGACCTCTAAGACAGGGTTGCCGTACCACTCGGGAGCAGTACGCGTCCTTGTCGACCTACGAGGTTCGATAGCAACTTGATCCAAAGCTTCATGATCATCATCATTAACTTCCTCTTCAGCTAATGTAGGCTCCACAGAAACAACTTTCTGCGCTGCGCTACTCTCAGGTTGAAGTAAAGGTTCAACAACCTCATCAAGTTCTATCTTCCTCCCACTCAATTCTTTCGAGAGAAACTCTTTCTCAAGAAATGTTCCGTTTTTAGCGACAAACACTTTGCCTTCGGATCTGAGATAGAAGGTATACCCAACTGTCTCTTTTGGGTATCCTATGAAGACGCATTTCTCCGCTTTGGGTTCCAGCTTTTCAGGCTGAAGCTTTTTGACATAAGCATCACATCCCCAAACTTTAAGAAACGACAGCTTTGGCTTCTTGCCAAACCAAAGTTCATATGGCGTCGTCTCAACGGATTTCGATGGTGCCCTATTTAAAGTGAATGCAGCTGTCTCTAATGCATAACCCCAAAACGATAGTGGCAAATCGGCAAGAGACATCATAGATCGCACCATATCCAATAAGGTTCGATTACGACGTTCGGACACACCATTACGCTGTGGTGTTCCAGGCGGTGTTAATTGTGAAACAATTCCACACTGTCTTAAGTGACTGCCAAACTCATAACTCAGATATTCTCCTCCTCGATCAGATCGTAGGAATTTAATCTTCTTGTTACGATGATTCTCAACTTCACTCTGAAATTGTTTGAACTTTTCAAATGTTTCAGACTTGTGTTTCATTAAGTAAATATACCCATATCTACTTAAGTCATCAGTGAAGGTGAGAAAGTAACGATAACCACCGCGCGCCTCAATGCTCATCGGACCGCACACATCAGTATGTATGATTTCCAATAAGTCACTTGCCCGTTCCATTGTTCCAGAGAACGGCGTTTTAGTCATCTTGCCCATGAGGCATGGCTCACATGTGTCAAGTGATTCAAAATCAAGTGACTCCAAAAGTCCATCAGCATGGAGCTTCCTCATGCGTTTTACGCCAATATGACCTAAACGGCAGTGCCACAAGAAAGTGGTATTATCATTATCAATTCTACATCTTTTGGCATCAATGTTATGAACATGTGTATCATTACTATCGAGATTCAATAAGAATAAACCCCTCACATCGGGTGCATGACCATAAAAGATATTACTCATATAAATAGAACAACCATTATTCTCTGATTTAAATGAGTAACCGTCTCGCAATAAACAAGATCCAGATATAATGTTCATGCTTAACGCAGGCACCAAATAACACTTATTTAGGTTCATCACTAATCCCGACGGTAATCGAAGAGCGAGCGTGCCGACGGCGATCACATCAACCTTGGAACCATTTCCCACGCGCATCGTCACTTCGTCCTTTGCCAGCCTCCGTCTATTCCGCAGTTCCTGTTTTAAGTTGCAAATATGAGCAACCGCACCGGTATCAAATACCCAGGCACTACAACGAGAGTTGGTAAGGTACACATAAATAACATGTATATCATATATACCTTGTTTGTTGTTGGCCGCCTTCTTGTCAGCCAAATACTTGGGGCAATTCCGCTTCCAGTGTCCAGTTCCCTTGCAATGAAAACACACAGTTTCTGGTTTGGGTCCAGCCTTGGGTTTCTTCACGAGAGGAGCAACTGCTTTGCCACTCTTCTTGGAGTTACCCTTCTTACCCTTGCCATTTTTCTTGAAACTAGTGGTTTTATTGACCATCAACACTTGATGCTCCTTCTGAATTTCAGACTCAGCGGCTTTCAGCATCGCAAACAGCTCGGCGACTGACTTGTTCATCCCGTGCATGTTATAGTTCAACACGAAGCTCTTGTAGCTAGGTGGCAATGATTGAAGAACTCTGTCAGTGATAGCCTCTGGCGGAAGGGGCATCCCTAACTCAGCCAGACGGGTGGAGTACCCAGACATTCTGAGCACGTGATCACTGATAGACCCGTTCTCCTCCATCTTGCAAGCATAGAACTTATCGGAGATCTCATATCTCTCGATCCGGGCATTCTTCTGAAAGATAAACTTCAACTCCTGGAACATCTCATATGCTCCATGACGTTCAAAACGTCTTTGAAGTCCCGGTTCTAAGCCATACAACATTGCACATTGAACTATTGAGTAATCATCAGAACGAGCCTGCCAGGCGTTCACAACGTCTAGAGACTCAACTGGAGCGGGTGGATCACCAAGCGGTGCATCAAGGACATAAGCCTTCTGGGAAGCCGTAAGGATAATCCTTAGATTACGGGCCCAGTCCACAAAGTTACTTCCATCATCTTTCAACTTAGCTTTCTCTAGGAACGCATTAAAATTCAGGGGTGCTACTGCGCGAGCCATGATCTACAACATAAATATAGCAAAGACAACTTAGACTATTGTTCTAGATAATGAGTTTAGTTAATCATATTACTTAAAAAACTCCCACTCAAATTGACATCCCTCCGGTCATTCGAGTGTAACATGATCCAAATCCACCAACTCAAGTCCGATCATCACGTGAGTCGAGGTGGTTTCAATGGTGAACATCTTCATGTTGATCATATCTACTATATGACTCATGTTCGACCTTTCGGTCTCTTGTGTTCCGAGGCCATGTCTGTACATGCTAGGCTCGTCAAGTTTAACCCGAGTGTTCCGCGCGTGCAACATGGCTTGCACCCGTTGTATGCGAACGTAGAGTCTATCACACCCGATCATCACGGCGTGTCTCGAAACGACGAACTTTCGCAACGGTGCACACTTGGGGAGAACACAATTTATCTTGAAATTTAAGTGAGGGATCACCTTATAATGCTACCGTCGTCCTAAGCAAAATAAGATGCATAAAAGGATTAACATCACATGCAAATCATAAGTGACATGATATGGCCATGAACTTGTGCTTTTGATCTCCATCTCCAAAGCACCGGCATGATCTCCATCGTCACCGGCATGACACCATGATCTCCATCATCTTGATCTCCATCAACGTGTCGCCATAAGGTTGTCGCGCCGACTGTTGCTTCCACGACTATTGCTAACGTTTAGCGATAAAGTAAAGCATTACATAGCGCTTAATGATTGACACACAGGTCATGCAATAATTAAAGACAACTCTATGGCTCCTGCCAGTTGCCGTATTCATCGACATGCAAGTCGTGATATTCTATACAACACATGATCATCTCATACATCACATATATCTCATCATGTAATTGGCCATATCACATCACAACATACCCTGCAAAAACAAGTTAGACGTCCTCTAATTGTTGTTGCAAATTTTACGTGGCTGCTACGGGTTTGCAAGAACCGTTCTTACCTACGCAAAACCACAACGTGGTGTAGTGATTGCTTTTTGATCTTCTAAAAGAACCCTCTTCATTGAAATCGATTCAACTAAAGTGAGAGAGACAGACACCCGCTAGCCATCTTTATGCAACGAAGTTACATGTTAGTTGAAGGAACCTGTCTCGCGTAAGTGTACGCGTAATGTCGGTCCGGGCCGCTTCATCTCACAGTAGCGCCGAATCAAATATCAACTAGTAACGGCAAGCAATATGTATACACCCACGCCCACAACTCATTTGTGTTCTACTCGAGATCTCATCTACGCATAGACCTGGCTCTGATACCACTGTTGGGGAACGTTGCATGGGAAACAAAAAATTTCCTACGCACACACAAGATCTATCCATGGTGATGAGCATCTACGAGAGGGAGAGTGAATCTACATACCCTTGTAGATCGCTAAGCGGAAGCGTTAATAAACGCGGTTGATGTAGTCGAACGTCTTCGCGATCCAAATCGCAAGTCGTCCCTCGATCCGATCACGAACTAGCGCCGAACGGACGGCACCTCCGCGTTCAACACACGTACGGCTTGATGACGCCTTCACCTCCTCGATCCAGCGAGCGATGGTGAAGTAGTGGTTGAGTTCCAGCAGCACGACGGCGTGGTGATGGTGGTGAGGAACAATCTCTGCAGGGCTTCGCCAAGCACTACGGAGATTATGACGGAGGAACTAGAGGGTTAGGGTTGCCGCACACGGCTTGGGGAAATCTTAATGTGTCCCGTGTGCTAGCCCTGCCCCTCTATTTATATGTTGAGCCTTGGGGTCTAAACTTGGAGTAAAAGCCTCCTCCAGGTCGGTTTTGCCCGCACAAGGTCGGTTTGGCCCGCAGGGAAAGAGTCCAACTCGGACCCCTGCCGAATCGTGCACAGCCGCACACAAGCGGTAGTACCGCTTCACACAAGCGGTAGTACCGCTTGGGCGGTAGTACCGCTTCACACAAGCGGTAGTACCGCTCGGGCGGTAGTACCGCTTCACACAAGCGGTAGTACCGCTTACGCGGCAGCAAAACTACTTTTGCACTTTCCAATACCTCGTGGGCTTTATCCCTTTGGCCCATATAAAGTGTTGCTGCACCCGAACACTTCGGTAAACATCCGGAACCCATTCCGGTGAACTCCGGAACTCTTTCGGAGATCAAAACACTATTATCACATATATCAATCTTTACCTCCGGACTATTCCGGAGATCCTCGTCATGTCCGGGATCTTATCCGGGACTCCGAACAACCTTCGGTCACCAACATAATAACTCAACTATACTAATCGTCACCAAACGTTAAGTGTGTAGACCCTGCGGGTTCGAGAACTATGTAGACATGACCGAGACACCTCTACGGCCAATAACCAATAGCGGGACCTGGATGCCCATATTGGCTCCTACATATTCTACGAAGATCTTTATCGGTCGAACCTCTATGTCAAGGATTCAGTTAATCCCGTATGCTGTTCCCTTTGTTCTTCGGTATGTTACTTGCCCGAGATTCGATCGTCGGTATCACTATACCTAGTTCAATCTCGTTACCGGCAAGTCTCTTTACTCGTTCCGTAATACAAGATCTCGTGGCTAACACTTTAGTCACATTGCTTGCAAGGCTCATTGTGATGTTGTATTACCGAGTGGGCCCTGAGATACCTCTCCGTCATACGGAGTAACAAATCCCAGTCTTGATCCATGCCAACCCAACAGACACCCTCGGAGATACCTGTAGAGCACCTTTATAGTCACCCAGTTACGTTGCGACGTTTGATACACACAAGGTATTCCTCCGGTGTCAGTGAGTTGCATGATCTCATGGTCAAAGGAACAGATACTTGACATGCAGAAAACAATAGCAATAAACTGACACGATCAAATGCTACGTTTACAGTTTGGGTCTTGTCCATCACATCATTCTCCTAATGATGTGATCCCGTTATCAAATGACATCTCATGTCCATGGCTAGGAAACCTTAACCATCTTTGATCAACAAGCTAGTCAACTAGAGGCTTACTAGGGACACAGTGTTGTCTATGTACCCACACATGTATTTGAGTTTCCAATCAATACAATTATAGCATGGATAATAAACGATTATCATGAACAAGGAAATATAATAATAACCAATTTATTATTGCCTCTAGGGCATATTTCCAACAATACGGGCCCCCCTGCAACTAGAATTGGACACACATACATACCTTGGTTATATGGGCCAAGAGGTTGTGCAGTATAAGCCAAAACGGTCCAGGAAGAGGAAGGTTTATCCTACATCCGCCGTGCGTAGAAGCGTGAGAATTCAAACCAAAAAGAAATTTCACGATGAAAGATGAAAGGAATCTTTTGGAATAGCAGAGGTCTAGCAGACTTGGCTAAAAGAAGGTTCATTGCAAAAGCATCATTAGAACATAAGTTGGACTTTATTGCCTTACTTGAGATGGGTAGGGATAATTTTACGTCACAAATTCTTAGCACAATTTCTGGTGGTGTTGACTTTGATTGTCACTGTCTACCCCCTAGAGGAAGATCTAGTGGGATTTTACTTGGGGCCAAGTGCGAGACGCTAGAAGTGGTCAATGTAGTGCTTGGGGACTTTGCCGTCAAATTCAGGGTGCGCTCAAAGGTTGATGGGTTCCGATGGGTGTTAGTAGCCGTATATGGAGCCGCACAACCGGAGCTCAAGCCGGATTTTCTAGCAGACCTTGTGCGGGTTTGTAGGGATGAGAGGCTACCTATCTTGGTTGGAGGTGATTTTAACATCATTAGAAGGAGTGACAAAAAAAATGATAACTTCGATGGCAGATGGTCATTCATGTTTAACACCATTATCGAAAGTCTAGACCCGAGGGAGATAGAACTCTCACGTAGAAAGTTTACTTGGGCGAACACACTACTGAATCCAACTTACGAGAAGTTAGATTGAGTCCTCACCAGTACTGAATGGGAACAGAAGTTTCCTTTGGTTACGGTCCAAGCTTTACAGAGAGGTATTTCTGATCACACCCATCTGCTTGTTGACTCTAGGGAAGCGACACATGTGGGAAACAAGAACGTCTTTTCTTTCATACTAGCATGGTTTGAGAGAGAGGGCCTCATCGATCTAATAGCCCAGGAATGGGCTAAGGTCACAGGAGGGAGATCAAATATTGAACGATGGCAAAATAAGATTAGGCATTTGAGGCAGTTCCTAAGGGGCTGGGCTAAAAATGAAAGCGAGATATATAAGGTGGAAAAAGATAGGCTTATCCACATTATAAATGAACTTGATCTAAAGGCCGAATCCATCTTATTAGATGCGGAAGAATGGGCATCTAAAACAGAGGTTGAGCAGAAATTGTGAACGCTTCTCAGAGAAGAAGAGATGAAATGGGCACTTAGAGCTAAAGTGCGGCAGGTCGCCCAATGGGACGACAACACCCAGTCTTTCCGTCTGATCGCAAATGGAAAACACAGAAAGAAGAAAAATTTCCAGCTTGAGCAGGATGAGGGTACAATTGTAGGGCATGAGAACCTAAAATTGTATATCTTTAACTACTATAAACAACTATTTGGTGCTCCTGAGGACAATTTTGTGTCTCTGGATGAGCACATGGTTGAGGATATTCCTCAACTCGGGACTGATGAGAATGAGATTTTATCCGCACCATTCACGGAGAAAGAGGTGTTTGAGGCAATATCACAGATGAAGAATAATAAGGCACCAGGCCCGGATGGCTTTCCAGCATAATTTTATAAGAAATGCTGGCATATCATTAAGGATGACCTAGTGCCAATGTTCCATGACTTGTTTAGTGGTCAACTACAGCTATTCCACCTAAACTTTGGAACAATAACGTTGTTGCCAAAGAAGGAGGAGGCGGTGCGTATTGAGCAGTTTCGACCGATATGTCTGCTCAATGTGAGCTTTATTTTTTTTTACTAATGTTGGTACAAACCGACTGACACGGATTACACATAATGTGGTGCAACCAACTTAGACGGCATTCATGCCGGGCAGAAACATACTAGAGGGTGTGGTTGTCCACTACAAAATTTGCTCTATTTTGCGACATTTCACTTGTGTCACGTATAACCCTTTTTCGTCGCGGAAAATACACTGGCGACGTTTTCTGACCGTCACCCCCACCATCACCGAAGCGCTGTCATAGAAAAATAAAATCTCGACGGTACCACTTTCTCCGTCATGCAAGATCGTATCTTAGGTGACGGACGCAAAACCGTCTAAACTATCTTCTACGACAGCTAAAAAATGTCACTAGAACTGTCACCGTATATACTAACAACCGACCCAACATGTTTAACCAGTCAATGAATCTGACGTATGGGCCCATAATATGCTGATGTGGCACCTTACAGCTGGGCCCGGCTAAGGTTTTATTACTAACGGTGCCCGTAAGTGATAATCAGGTTTGACCGATCATGGATCCTGACATGTGGGCCCATGGGATGCTGACGTGGCTACTTACATGTGGGTCCAGAAGCTGGCGACGACACGCATTTCCGTCACTATTACCATCACAGTTTATTCATTGTTGCAACTGCCAACCAAATTTAAATTTAAATTTGAATTTTAAAATTTGTAAAATATCGAATATGAGAATGAAAAGACTTTCATTAAAACTGAAAACAGACATGCTTAACACAATTCTGATAATGATCAGCCAACTGAGGAAGTATCACACACGACATAAAAGGAAACCTATAGTTTACCACACATTACAAAATATAGTAAGGGACGACCATAAGTTTTCGGACGAAGAAGACCACCATCAGGGTAGCGACATGGCGTTATCAAAGCCCCCCAAAATAGGCTGAGACTTGCTTTTGTCAGAGCCACCCTGCATCCTTAAGAGAAAACCTAAAGCTCCTTCCAGTTGTGATTGCTTCTGTTCCATAGAAGAAGTTTTCTCCTCATGTGCCTTCTTGAGAGCTGAAATTTCATCTAGCTGCTTTGCTTTCATCTCTACGATTTCCTGTTGCTGCGCTGCCATTCTTGCATTCAGCTCTTCTTGGTACCTATCAGATGCTGATCTCGCAGCTACCTCCTGAGTTACAAGCCTCTCTTCAAGATCTCTAATGCGTTCATCAGAGGTTAACTTCTGGCTGGAGGCAGATGGCTCTACCATGTTTCCGAGGAATGTGCTATGCTTGGAAACGCCCTTGAGAACCTCTGCAATAATCTGCACATCTATTTTTGGCTCTTCATCTACTGCTGGAGTTGCGCGCTGCTTGTCCTTCATGTCCTTCTGCAATATGGTTGAAGCGTTGTTGGTACGGTCTTACAAACATAATATTTTGGTTGGCACATTACATGTGACATCAAGAAATTGCAGAACGCTTACGATTGCTTTTGCTGCAGTCTCACTCATCACCCCATCCTTCTTTCTGGTGTGGGTTGCTTCAAAAAATTCAACAGGTGTAGGTTTCTGGTTTTGCTCTTTACACTAGTACATCAAACAGGATATGATGAACGTTATTGCCATTTACTTATGAAAAAATATGATAATTTGCATGTACGAAGCTGGAGTGCTTACCCAACTGTGATAAGCTACAATGTAGCTTCTAGAGCCAGTTTTATGGGGGAGCTTCATAGCACTTTGGTTTGCTTTATTCTTGGCACATATCTCCTATGGATTGAAGCATAAATTTAGTTTTGACCACATGGTATAGTAAAAGTTGAATCTCTCAGATTAAGCATGAATTACCTGGTAGTGCTCATTTTCCCACTGTTTTACTAGATCTATCCAGTCTTTCTGTAATAGTCATTGGCTTCAACAGCAACGCTTGCTCGTCAGTAATGTTTTTAACCTTACTGTAAAATTTCGCCTTGAGTTGGTGCCTGTGTGACCGCACGCTTTTCTGAATGATACCATCAGTCACTGCTCTAGCCAATTTAGCGTTGTCTGGAAACTCAAACCTTTGCTGCAGACATCATACACACATGCATGTTAGAACATTTAAAGCAGGAAGATAAAAAGATGTGGTATGGCACAATTGCAAAACGGATTCATTTCATGGCTGACCTTCAAGTCGTCAAAAAATTCAGGAAGCAAATGCTGGTTCCCTGGTACATTGTACTCCTCCCACTAGGTTTTTATGGGCATCTTAGTTCTGACTTGATAGCCAACCTCTGAACTAAGTTTTGCTGCTTGTAGAGGGTCAATAGGCCTATTTTCTCCCTCCATGAAGTCCACCTTCATCTTACTTCCTGTCCTTCCAATATATTTTTCTAAACCATGCGAGCAAGTAGGTCCGCGCTCACCTCGCCTCTTCTTCTCCTTGGAACGGTTTGTCCTTTCTACTGGATGTTGATGTGTGCACAAGCCCGTGTCCTGGTTTTCTGCCCCAGGATCAACTGCTTCATGATTTTCATCTAAATTGTCTATAGGGGAGTTGCTATCTCGAGAGGTCAGATTTTCTGCTGGCGTGAGCTGCAAATCTTGTGTCATGTCCTCGTCATCATGATGTTCAGGCATCTGGGAATCATATAGGGCATCGTCTATGGCTGCTCTAGATCTTGTGCGTACTAGAGTTGGACGAACAGTAGCTTCAGTTTGCTTCTCCTGTGTTGCCTGAAAGACGGGAGTGTAGTTAAACACCAATGTGATGCAGCTACAAGATGCTGTAAAATTAAAATGTACTAGAAATGTATATTTTGGTACCACAACTGCTTGGGGCAACTGTGGGGCGTCATCACCTCCCTCTGGATTATTGTCACCTTCGTCATCGTCATTTTCCTCTTCTGAACCCTCTGCTTCATATACAGGGTCGTTTGTTAACCCTTTCTCCTCCTGCAAATCACATTTTTTCTGCCTGCGCCGCCCTTTTTCCTGTGTCTTTCCAGCAACATTAGAAGCACCATATACAAATTTGTATGCAAGTTCAGAGATATCCCCTATAATTGGGTTTGAATCCATTCCATTCTCCTTAAATTTTGCCGACAAACGGATAGCATTCTTGTTAGGACCGAGAGTATATCGACCAGAGGGGGGTGAATGGGAGATTCAAAAATTCTTGCGAAAGTTTTGAACTGATCCCAAACACAGCAGCGGAAATATGGTTCGGTAGAATAACATTTAATTGAGCTCGCTATAGAAGAATATATCTATCGAAGTAGAAGTCAGTTATCATTCGAACACAGGTTCGACAGATACGAAGGTAATGCAATATACGAGCAGATCGAGCAGCATGAGGAAAAACAATATATGGACTATGATGGAAATGCATGGAAAGTGGTAACAAGGTAAATAGATTCGGCAGTGAATGAAATTACGCAGACATACAGAAATAAGAAGAGAAATAAATTAACCTGAGACGATGGAAAAGAACGATGAGAATGCGACAGACAATTGATGAACTATGATTGATCAGATACAACTATCGGCACTGAGCACGAATGTAAACTGCTGAAGGAAATGCAGTAATGTAAAGCGAACCAGTGGTGCTCGATGGCGACAGATGAATTTGGTAGACCAGTTCGCCCTTCTGCCAAAGGACTACGTCTGGTTGGAGGGGTTGTGATTTAACACAGAGGATAAACTCTGCTCGCCCTATTCTCCTTCAACTCGGAGCTGATCAGACTCCAGTTGATTTCACTCATGGTAGATACTTGTCGACGATCTCCAAACCTTCGACAGACCACTTCGCGAACCACAATGACTCTTGGTTGCTGAAGATATTGCTCGGTGAAGACAATTACTCTTCAACACTCGAGCCGACACCTATCCGTCTAGAGAGTGTGCAGCTCTCAAGAGTAATAGGTACAAGAACTCTAAACTCAGAACTACTGTGATGCTCTACCACTGTCTAAGTTTTGGCTCTTGATTTTTCTCTCGGTGGATCTTAAACTCAAATCACTCGGAGAGGGGATGCTCAATCAATCTTCTCAGAAATCTTAAGCGGAGCAGCCAATGGGCAACGTTGGAGCGGGGTGGCTATTTATAGCCGTAGCCTTCCCTGAAGGGAAAAGACCAAATTGGACATGTGGAGCAGCCAATGGCCGAAAGACACGAGTCCAACGGTCGGAATTGAGCACAAAGGTAACATTACTTGCCGGGCAAGTAATGCTAACTCCCCAGTTCGAAAGATATCTCCTACAGCGACGAAGAACAATGTCTTCTGCTGGCAGGTAATCATTCGAAGCATAAAGAGATTTCTCTCAGTCTCGCATAGGTTTGGGCTAAGCATCACAACGGATCTAAGCTTCGAGAACCTATACCCCACTTAATAGTACGGAGGTCCTATGACTCAAATAAATGGAAGAAGAACAACGAAAAGAATGCTACGTCTTCACTTCCTCTTTGCCTCCCATCGCTGCAGTCAATTTTCTTCGGACATAATCACCGAACCAATTGCTTCGCGTCTGCAATAAATTTTCGAGGGGTCAACTTCTTCACTTCATTCTTCTCGTCTACAAGTCTTCAAAGGATGTAGCTCATTCTTCTCTGCGGTGCAGATATTCTTCGATGAAGTTCCTCGAACAGTACACCAGAGACAACATTCTCTTCGGTATTGCATGGACTATTTCTCTCTGTGTGCACTAGCAAACAGATCAGTCCATACCTTTTTCTGTCAACAATCTCCAAAACACAAGAGGGCAAGTATTGCACCAACAATCTTCCCCTTTTTGGACGATTGTTGACAAAACAGAACACATCAAAAGATAGATAAAAGAATGAAATGGAATGTGAAGGAAGGTGAAAGACGAGAGATGAATACGAAGATAAAACACGCTCCCCCTGAAGATATGCATCATTTTGATTGGAGTAGGCATAGGAGATAATACGGAAGGTAGCGAGGTGAGTCTTCGTATGAGTGACATTGGCAGATGATCTCATTCGTAGTTTCATCCAATGCACTCGACGGTGTCTGAGGTATTTCCTGCCACACACAACCTTTGACATAGATTAGTTAGATAGCGAGGATAATATGGAAAACGTTGTGGCAAAGGATACACCATGAAGATTTTCTCAGAACACAGTTTAATTCCACACGATAATTCCACACGAGATATAGATTTCCTGCAAATTAGATGTTCGAGGAATAATCAGAGCAAAGGAGTCACAAGTATATTGCTCGGAGTGGATATGCTTCAGACGATGTTTTCCTGCAACAAAGATGATCCCATAGACATATGCGAGGGAAAACAGCTTGTCAGATAGACAGAAAGAATTCTCTTTTGAGTCACGAGTAATTTTACTCTGAAGCGACTTCTCTTCACCTGCATCGTTAGATAGTGAAAGATAAGCATAGGAGTAAGATATATGTAGTTTCAAGGAGTAAGATCCCTCTTTTCGAGAGACATGGGTTCCGATCCTCCTTGAAAGGCTTTCACTTAACCTTGAACGGAAGATAAATATCGAGGATAATCATTGCAAGGAAGTAAGCATTCGATAGCACCTGCAAATAAATAACTGGAAGCAAATATAGCATTGCAGGGGTTATTAATGGTACATGACGACGTAGTATACCAACACCACAGGCGGTGAGATTAAGTTCCACGACCAAAAGTTCAACGACCAAAAGCAAATTATTTGAAAGAAGAGCAAATGGCGAATGGAAACACCCTGCAAATAACCCACTTTTCTATCTCTCGATGTTCTTCTCCCCCTTTTTGTCAACAAGTGTCAAAAAGGAAAGAGAATGCATGCGAGGAACTACTCGTCCGAAAAATCCCCAGAACTCGAACTGTTTGGCGAAGCAGAACGAGCGATGGTCGAAGCCGAAGCAGGAGTCAGAGACGCAACACGGGCTTCAGGATCTGTATCGGGAGTAGCAGTGCGAGGTACATATGGCTTGTATATATATGTGCCTACTGTGTCTTCAAGTTCATCATCGGGTTCAACAAATAGTAGGTCGGTGGAGGCAGAGCGCTGAGGAAGCACTGGGGTTTGCTTTCGGATGCGAGGAACTTCAAACAGCTCCAGATGATCATAATCTTTCTCGATTCCCTTGGCAGACAGTTGTTTGCGAGAATAATGCTTGCGCAGAAGGGTCCACGAGCGCTTCTTCTGTTCTTTCTCATATAGCAAAGCTTGACGAGCATAATTGTGAAGCAGATTGATCTCAGTCATCATTTCCACTTTTTCTTTGCGGTCGAGCTTGATGTGACTTTCCAGGGCTTGCTGAGTGCGAAGACAAATCTCGTATAGTGAGGGATTTTCTTCATGAGGTATTTCTACTGTGACCTTCTTGACCTTCGGAGCTCTAGCAGAGGCAGATGCAGTGGCATTAATGGGTGTCTTCGCTTTGCCAATGTCTTTTACAAACTGAAGAGTATCTCGGACTGGTGGCATGAACACTTTCGGGACAAATGGGCAGAAAAACTTTTTCTCGAGAAGCTGCTCAATGGCGAACATGACCCATGGTGCATATGGCTTCAAGACTTGAGAGCTATCAGCTGCATAGGCCAAGTTGCGAATGAGAAGACCTGGAATGTCAAACCGAATGCCATGAGCTGTAGCATGAAGTGCATTTGCCATGATGCCATGAATGATTTCAAGCCTGTTTGTTGGCGTGAGAGAGTTGCACAGGATATAGAACAAAACTTTGTTCTCATAGGCCAGATTCATAGGATTTGCCTCGGTACATTCATCACCAACAAGTTTGGGGTCCATCAGCATGTGAAGTTCAGCTTCGGATACTTCCCAAAAGTGCAGTCTGTGTTCACGTGAGGCATCAAATTCGCACCGAGGTAGATTTAACAGTGCCAAAAACTGGTCAGCCGAGCATTTGATCTTTTCTTCCTCGGTCATCCATTCGAGGATCCAAGTACTGCTGTTTGCCAGTTCTCCTGAGATATAAAGAGTGGCGTAGAACTGAAGGATGACTTCACGATTCCAGCCATGATTGAAACGAAGAAAACTCTTCAGGAAAACCTGTTCAATCTGCTCGATGGTGGGATGGAAGCAAGGTAAACTTTCGAGCTCGGCGAAATCCAGAATCTTGTGCTTGAATATGCGATTCTTGCCATACAGAATGCGAGCATAATACACGGCCTGTTCCTTTGTCCAGAATCTTGGTGAAAAGGAAGTTCTTTCACCATCATATGGGCTGGTCCCAAAGAATGCAAGTTTCGAACGATGAAACTGCTCATTGAAAGCTGGACCGTTTGGGCCATCATCGACAGGAAACAACGGGAAGGTTTCCAACGGATTTCTCAGCGGTTCTTCATTGGCCATAGACTGGGTCCGAACATCATCAGGCGTAGGCACACCTTCCTCAATAGGCCTGAGAGGAGCATGAGGATTCCTCAATTTTTCTCGTGCTGATGGCTTCGAGGAACTGGTCTGACCACTATTCTTGCTTGTCGGAACTCCTTCGGCATCTTTTTGACTTTCGGGCTCAAGGGCCTTTTCTTTCCTTGCGCTTTCTTAGGCGGGAGGCACGACAACTTCTTTCTCGGTTGCATGAGACGCAGTTGGTGGGGCAGTTTCTTCTTGAGCCATTAGCTCATCTGATTTCTTTTCTTCCTCTACCAACTGTGGTGCAGTGGTAAGAGGAGCAGGATTGATATCCATCTAGGTAGGGGCACCAGATGATGAAACCGGGGGTGTTTTCTCTCGGGAAGTATTGAGCTCCCCCTTAATCTTGTCATTTTCCTCCTTAATTGGTTCGGAGGGCTCTGCTTGCAATGTTCTCGGCGGCGATGGATTTGGCTTCTCAACTTCAATCTCCTCATCAGCTTCGTCAACTGGGGATTGCTGCTTGGGAGGTGCATATTCCTCTTCAGTCCTTTCCAGGAATATATCAACAACTTCATGTTGCTCTTGGGCTACTGGCGCAGGAATGATAACCTCGTCAGCGCCAGCTTGCTGCATGAGTTCATCCTCGTGAGGTGGAGATGGAGGAACCTGTTGCAAGGGTACATGGGAATCCAGTGGAGTAGGATCACCAGTGACATTCTGAAGGCGGCGGTCTTTGTTAGTTTTCGGCTTGCTTACTCTCGCCCTAGCCTTCTGACGTTTTTCTTCCTGAATTCTTCTTCGAGCGAGATCTGCCTTGCGTTCAATCTCCTCATTTCTCCAGTCACACAACTGAGACACTTCCATGTGCAAGCGCGAGTGCCACTCAATTTTCTCATTGCGCAAGACACTGAGGACCTTTGTGAGTTCAACAATTTCTTTGTTCATCTTTTTCCTTTCGGATTCAGTCTTGGCCTCATTTCTCATTTTCTCGACAGCTTGCTTGTCTTTGACAACTTTGTTCAGCTTCTTGGAGATTTTCCTCAGCTCGATGAAATGCTTCGTTACCATTTCGGCAACATCATCAGGCAGTCCCAGACCGCTTACATCATCAGCTTTTGCATCATATGCAGCACTGTCGATCACATCGATCATGAAATTGAAATCATACTTCTGTTCCTCTATGGGAGCAGGAACAGTGACCCCGGTCTTCTTAGCAGCCACATCAGCATTTTCTTCATATTGCAGCTTTCTCTTCGCTGCGGTGCTAGTCAAAGTTCTCGGAGCAGCAGAACCCGAAGGTTTGTCAGTGAACGGAACGGGTGCATGCCTGGGTGATCTCCTCGGAGAGGGTAAAGCTTTCACTGGAGAGGGGCTCTTGGATGGTTTGTTGAGAATGGCAAGACGATCATACAATGGAATTTCATCCGGGGTATCTTCTCTGGATGACTCATCAGACGAGTCAGGAGCAGCCTTCTTGATTCTCTTGGCAAGAATTTTCTTTCGTGGCGCACGAGGGGAAACTGATTTCTCAGATTTGCTTTCCTTAGATGCGGATGCACGTTCCTTCTTCTTCTATACGTCTTGCTGGGTCAGCGCGACGTTTTTCGCTTCAACTTGATTCTTCTTAGCTTCTCTAGCTTCTCGCTTGGCTTTGGCCTTCGCCCTCTTAGCTACTTCCTCGGGAAAATCAGCGATAGTTTTGAGGGAGTCGGGATGAGCATCTGCTGGCTGCGGTGGTCTAACTTTTTCATCATCTGGGCCAATGCAATTTTCAGCAATGCAGGCATTCCATGGCAAAAAGAACTGGTACTTCTCGCGAACATTTTCATATCGGTACCATTTGCCAGCCCAGTGGCGGCGAATCCTTTGGAGCCTGTTGTTGCGATCTGTTGTTGATTCTCCTTCAGGTGGACTTCTGTAACTGTCAGGATCAGACATCTCTGCAGTTATGGCACCCCGGCTCAGAGGAACCGGAACACCCCGTATTCCAGCCCAGAGATCAAGTCTTCTGGAATACGGCCCTGCTTGGCATAGAACAAATCAGCTCTTTATTACAAATACTCGGGTACAAAGGTTCTGAAGACACGAAGGTTACAGGGGCACGGCGACACTTCGCCTGCTCAGATAGCTCTATGCTAGCAGCGAGACATCTCAAAGCGGAATAACTACTAGCAGCGGAATAACGACGACGGTGATGAACTCCACTCCGTAGGGACTCTCGCTGGGACGTATCCTAGAGCGCAACCTCGGGGTCCTCGACAAACAAGCAATCATGGCATCACCTGCAATCAGGCATGACACGCCAGGTGAGTACTTTGAATGTACTCGCAAGCTCACAGCAACCAAAGCAATCAAGACATACAACAGCATGGCATTTACAGGTGAATCATCAAAGATGAACATGATACTACTAGAACAACATGAGCATGGCAATGACATGAGCATGGCAGCAACGTGAGCATGGCAGCAACATGAGCATGGCGTGTGCATATAATTCATGATATGAACAGGATGATACTAGCTCTAGCATGCAAGGGGGTCAACGTTTAAGGTCTCATGGACCAACTTACTCTGCTCGGAGATTATCTTGTAACCACCAACTTACCATCGTGATCATCACTCGATCACCTCAGGATCGACCCACATCGGTAGCCACGATACCATCGTGATCCTCTCATGATCACATAAAGATCAACCAACTACTTTTCTTATCGAACCAGGGTTGTTTATTATTCAGATTATTATTTATTTTAACCCATAGTGTGACCTACTACGAACTGTGTCCATGACCGAAGACGCGGCTATCGATAGTTTATACACTCTGCAGAGGTTAGTACACTGTACCCACACTACGGAACTCATGGCCTCGTACTCCCATTCGAGTGGACCAACGATGTTCCGACAAAACCAATCTATTGCATGACACTCTCCCGGCCACTCCCGACAAACTCCCCTTTGGGCTATGTCCTGGGTTGCCCCTGATGTCAACTCGTGACATCCTCCACCTTTGTGGCTGCCGCCGTCGTGGCCAAAACATAACATTGTCCCAAACGGGGACCTTGGATCCATACAACTTGGGCACTCAAGGCTTATGGTAGCCTACCTGATCAGGGTAGCGCGCACCCATAACCTTCCCTAGTTGGAGGTTCCGGCGAGAGGCATGACAATAGACCGCATTAGGGCCTCCCCATCCAGGCAAGTGTGGTTGCACTGGTTAGCTCGATTCTGTGGCACCATGACTCATCCAACAGATTTGTTCAAGTTCGATTAATGTCAGGTTCAACTTGAATAGTGATGAGCTGAGTCACAGTAAAATACATAATGAAATGACAATGCAGATGAGCATGACATCAGTGTAACCATGGATGGACAACATAATCATTTAACATCATAATGATAAATCATTTATGCTACGGGATGCAAATGAGCATGGCATAGCGATGATCATAACTATCACAAGTATTTTCATATCAAACCGTAACTACTCAAGTGAGCATAGCATTATCACTAGCATACAAAATAATTACAAGAATAAAATATGATAAGAATATCCTTAGCAATTAATCATATCACTTACTAGATGAACATGGCATAGGCATAGACATGGATTCACAAGCATATTCGAAGTATTCACAAAATAATTAAATGCGCAAACAATTATTAAATATTCAAGTGGAAACCATGGCTACTGCAATGCCATCATGCAAGTGGCTGTTGTGGCTTGCCTGGGGATGGAGGATACACCGGGGAGAAGTGCGGAGACACTCGCAGAAAAATCACCGGAAAAGTTTCCCTCTCGGAGGGGGCTGAATAAGGGCAGGGGCAAAATGGTCATTTTCAGAGTGTGACAACATCATGAAAATGGTACCATCGGAACGGGCTCGACGAACTGAGATCGTGGGCTTTGGAATCACCTGATTCGGAGTTACGGTCGCCGAGTTACGGCCGTTCGTTCGATAGGCAGAAAAAGACTAAAAATCTGTTCTTTTCTGGCCTTAACGGGTGAACGTCCGCTATTTAAAGGTTTCGGCGGCGGCTGGAAAAAGATAAAGCGCATTTGGATAAATACGTCTTCGATGTAATGAAAGCGTATTTTTGACAGAAGACTTAGCAGAATACGCTTTCAGTAAATGAAGACGTACTTTTCGGAAGTACGCTTCCACTTAAAAATACGCGGGCCCGGGGTCAACTCTTCTGTCCCGCCGACAGGTGGGGCCGAGAGGAGGCGGGGCCCACCGTGCTGGGTCAATGCCTTCAACTTCCCGCTCGCCCGCTCCTGGCCGTGGACAGGGCCGACTCCGGCGAGGGTTGCCGGCCACTCCGGCTGCCTCCCGCTGCGCACGGCCTACCGGCGTGCTCGGGAGCTCACGCCGCATCCATCCCGGGGCAGCACGGGTCATGAGGAGGTCGGAGTAGGGCGCGCCCTTGACAGCGGCGGACGGCGACTTCGAGTGGAGTTGGGGCTTGCGGCCACGGGGTCCTGGCGACGGAACGAGGTGTTGGGGAGGCTAGTGGAGGTCTGGGAGGAGCTCTAGTGGGGAGAGGAGGAGGGGAGGGGCTCGGTCCGGCTCGAATTTAAGCGGACTCCGGCGATGGCCGTGGCGGCAATGTGAGGGAGGGAGATCTCCTTGAGCTAGTTTGGGTGGTCGGGGCGAGCTATAGGAGAGTGGAGGTGAGCTTGGTGAGGTCAGAGAGGCTCGCGGGTGGCTTATATAGCCACGGCGTTGATGCCGTCCGCGGATGCCGCCGCGAAGGCGAGGTTGATGCTCTCTGGCACGACCGCGTGCACGCGCGCATGCGCGGAGGGGGAGAGAGGGCTAGGGGAGGTGTATTCGGTGCAAAGGTACCGCGGGGAGGAAGAAGACAACGGCAAAGCGACGACGGCCGCGGGCATCCCGGGACGGTGTGCTCGCCGGAGCGGAAAGAGGGGAGGGGAGGGGTCCAGAGAGTATACGCGGACGCAGGAGAGTGGTGGCGATGCTGTGGACATGGTGCGGTGGCGGGAGCTCGGCGCTTGGGCGGCGGCAGAGGGCCCCGACGGCCAGAGCACGCTTTCGGCGTGCCAGACCGCGTGGTCACCGCGTGCACAGGCGCACGCGGTGCACTCTGGCCAATCAAACGATGTCTAGCGTGTTGTCTCTCCTAAGTGGGTCCTACCTGAGGTGATAGATCGAAGAAAAGCACTGTGGGTGGATGGGAGAGGTCGACTGAACTTTGTTGTTGCAAACTTAAGCAGGAAGTAGTGATCAAATGGGCTAGGTTAAGAGCAAACCAGAATGTCTCAGAGGTTTATGGTAGGAAGGACTATGATCCTGTGAATTTTGAGGTCGTTTGTGCAAGGTTTGAGTGCAGTTGCTTTACAACTGCCAAAAATTGGCCAGAATATAGATCAGGAAGTAGCACTCACATAGGGTGTTGGATTGAGCTAAAAATTGGTGGATCATGATCATTTGGGCATATAAAGGTACCATAAAAATTTCATACCAATTGGATGAATAAAAATGCTACTTCCTTCACAATGATCCACACTGGACAGAAACTTGGGGGAATTGTTCAGAGAAAATGGCTTGACAAAATAATGTGAATTTTGGCATTCTAACATTATTTATGGATATTTAGATCCTGGATTAATTTCAGAATTTTTGAAGCAATATAAAATATAGTTGCTTCACAAACTGAAATTATGACCAGAAACCAAGATTTGAAGGTGTGCTCACATAGATTGTTGGATGGAGATAAAATTTGGTGGAGAGTCATTATTTGATCATATAGATGATATCCCAAAATTTCAACTCATTTGGATAATCCTAGCTAGTACTTCTTTCACAAAGCTTCTCTCTGGTCAGAAACTTTGGAAATTTGCTGAGGAAGATTTACTAAGCAAATGAGGTTGAATTTTGGCGTGTGGAAATAATTTGGATAGGAAAGAGTGCCCAAAATTTTTTAGGGCAATCAAGAAAAGATAAATAGCACTTCCTTCACAAAGTGCCATACTGGACAGAATAGGAAATGAATATTCCTGAATTATTTTTGGACTAGGCAAGGATGGATTTTCACATATTTGTGGAATATATGATCCAAATAATTTATGAGAATTTTGTGGGAATTTTAGGAATGGTAGAAATATAGGTTGCTTCACAACCTAGGGCAAACAGGGTTATTCCTTTGATAGAAAAAGGAATATTCCCAATAAATAAATATTGGAGTTGGGCTAAGATGGAAATGACATGGCCTTGGGATAGATTTGAGAATGACAAGCCACTAGGAAGTGGCAGGAGAGAAGATTTTTTCCCAGGTTTCAAGACCACATAGCCACGGAAAAGGAACTCCAAATGAAAATTCGAAGAAATCCAAAAGAAAAAGAAAGGGCCAAAAATCGGGGTGTTACAGCAATGGTGTTCTTTTCTCTGCCACGACCGCCCTTTTTGGGATTTCCATCAGAGAAGATGGTTAGAACGTCAGTGACCAATTCATCCTCGGGCTGACTGTGAGCAGAGGGAATTTCCTCAGTCTCTCCTTCGGACACGGATTCTTCTCTCTTCTTCGGAGCCTTGGGTGGCTTTGAGGATTTTCCTCCTCCAGTCATTCTCATTCGTTCAGACCTTGGTGGAAACTGAGGCAAATATCCTTCAGAATCTGAATGCTCTTCCGAACTCTGTGACATGACCAACCTGTGAAGAAGAGTAGATGCGAGGCAAAAAGGTAGGGTCATAAGCATGCACAGATAACTTTTGAATGAAAATGATTTTGAAGAAGTCCGACAAGGAACTCATGGTAAACAGAAAGATATCATCGATAGATTTTACAAGCTAGCCACAGACAAATTCTAGGCAGGTTGATAGCTATCTAATCTTTCGGATAATTACACATGAACCCTAAATGAGCAGAACTAGTACAAGGAAGATCTACAAACCGTACCAATCAAAACCTAGTGATTCTTAAAGATCTACCGCAGAGAAATAAATCGAAGAAAATTGCATCGGTAAGAACTGCCCTAAGAACAGAGAGATGGAGAGGAGCAGTTCCGGATCTAAGCGCCTTAACTTGGCAACTTAGATCAACTACGGCAATGCGGGAGGATGGATTACCGCACCGGCGTGATCAGCTGCGACGAGACTTCACCGGAGTTGCATGGCGGAGCTTCTCGCCGGAGTTGCTTCGAGCTCAGGCTCGGGTGATGGTGAAACGAGGGTTTGCGTGGATGAGGAAGAAGATGCGACGAGGGTATATATATAACAGGAGAGCAGAACCTCCTCTCCTAAATCTACGGCCCACTGTTGCGGGACGTTCCGCATTCGACGGACACGATCACGATAGTGGAGATCGTGGGCACATGGCAACCATTTTCTGCGAGAAACTCGGGAAGAGAGCGGGAGGTCGAAAGGTTTGAAGGGCTGAACGCCAAAAGTGGAAAAAAAGTTCGAAGTAGATTCCTTTCGCGACCAAGGACATCGGAGAGAGATCTTCTTCAGATCAAATTGCATGCTTACGACGGACAGCAAAGTTTTGGAAGAGAAAGAGTAGAGGGATAAAAGGGTCCAAAACAAAACACTTAGCCAAACGAGAAGAAGTACCAAATGAGGAGCTATGAGTGAGTTGTTTATCGGACGGAACACAAACACGGTAGCTTGAAAATAAACAATAAACAAAGAGCAAATAACACAAAGAACTAGCACCATCAATATATATCTCAGGGCAAAGGATAAACCGAAAGAATCCCTGAGAGAGTTCCTGCAGGATGGGTTAGTTCTTTCTCGCAACCCACACTTGTGTGGGCAGCGCAGACCTCATTTGTCTTGACTGAGCAAGGACATTCCTTCGTTGATTTCTGTGGTTAATCTGTGCGTTCCGAGAATAATCATATGAATAAGCATTAAAATTGTTCCCAGATACATGAGCATAATGATTCGAGGAGACACGCATGTACTCCTTTTGTCGAAAGTTTGACTAATATCTGTTCGAGGAAGTTGCACTGCCATACTGCGAGGGATTATTATTTCCTCGAAGAGAATTACTCTGCATATTCAGGTTAGCAGTGACAGATAAATTTTCAATGGTGCACTTCTTTACCCAGATTTGCTTCTTGGGTGAACTAGACCTGCAGTTAGTCCCAACATACCGAGCGAAAACCTTACCATTCTGTTGTTTGAAGAGTTTGTAGTTTGAGTCATCAGACTCGTCAGAAACAACAGGAAAGGGAGTGTCATATCCAGTCAGGAGCGCAGGTTCGAGAGTTTTGCTCTTAGCTAGAACCCAACTTGTTCGAGGATATTGCTCGGGAGTCCAGTAGGTTCCATCAACGTTGAGTTTCCTTTCAAAACCCAATCCTTCCTTTCGGGGATTTCTGTGCAGTATTGACTTCTTGAGCACATCACATAGTGTTTGATGTCCTCTGAGGCTTTTTAGCATTCCTGTCTCAAGCAAGTTCTTTAGCCTGCAATTTTCATGAGAGATAACAGCAAATTCCTCGGAAGAGGGGTTAGAAATGTCAATTGAAATAGTTGCAATATTCTCGATGGCAGCATTGGATATTTCAGCATTCGAATCAGCATTGCTACGTTCTAGGCATTTTGAGCAAGGTGGCACAAAATCATCAGGAAGATTGTTAGATTGCTTGGCGAAGAGAGAAGCTTTTTCTTTCGCGAGTGCGTTATGAGACTCTTTCAGTGACTCGAGTTCTTGATTCCTGCTTAGGAGTTCAACTGATAAATTCTCGTAGTCGGCTGTAAGAGAATCATATCGTTCGGAAAGATCATCAATCGTTGAAGAAAAAGCATCGTGCTTTTCAGTCAACTCTTGATTTTTCTCCATCTCTTCGACCAGTAATCCTTCGGTTTTCCTGAGATTCGTCTCAAGTTTTTCAAGCTCATCTTGTTGAGATTTTGCAATCTTAACAAGTTTAGCATAGGCAATGTATTCAGAAGAATATTCAGTCATAGATTTTTGGTGCTTTGCTGATACCTGATCCTTTGAGGTTTTTGCCTTGAGATAGAGTGCGATTGGTTCATCATCACTTGAAGCATTATCATCAGTGTCTGATTCGAGAGACTTCTCGGATGATTCATAGGCGACGAATGCATTGCCTCTTCCTCGGCTTCTGTAAAGCTCTTCATCTTCTGATTCAGATTCGGATGTTTCATCTTCAGATTCCATATACATTTCAGCACACACCCTTGTTAGCTGCGATATTCTCTTCATATTAGATTCAATGGTCGCTCTAGTTTGCACGTCAATGACTGGTCTCATCGAAGAGGATGCGGCAGATTCATTTTTCTTCGAGAGTTAGTGTGACGATCCACTTGAGTGAATCTAGAGCAGTGAAGATAAATCCATCTGCTGCTAGGTTTTTCATCTTGCTCCCAGCAAGGACAGTCTGCAATGTAGTGACCGAATTTTTTGCACTTGAAGCACTTTATTTCTTTCGGAGGTAATCTTCTTGAAGATTCAGGCAAGTCAGCTTCGTCATCATTTGTGAGACACATATTTTGTATTCTGAGATCACCAAGTCTTTCCGTGAGCATTTCGAGTTCTCGTGTGATAGAGTGTTGATTCTCGACATCTTCTTCTTGTGAACTGCCATAGTGTGAAAGAATTTCCCCTTCGCTTTCTGAAGAAGATTCTTGATGCCCATTTTCAAGTTCCATCTTTTCTTCGTGAATAGACAACAGCGTCATGACCTCGACATAGTGAAGTTCTTCATAGTCTGGTCTTTGCTTGATTTCAGCCACGATTGGATCGAAGGTTGCATCAAGAGCACTCAGCAGCTTTTTGACTACATCTCTATCGGTGATATCTGTTACTCCTCGTTGATGAAGTCTTTCAACAATATTTGTCAATCGATCGGTGAGTTCCATAGCACTTTCCCTACAAAGACTCCTGAAACCAGCAAACATGGCACGAAGCATATCTGTGTGTTGATCTGTTCTGGCAATGGATTCTTCATGAACATCCTTGATGGCATCCCAGAGTTGCTTTGCAGAGTCAAGCTTTCGGAACCGAATGAAAATGTCTTTTGAGATACTGTCACAGATGATATCTTTTGCTTGAGCATTCAATCGCATTCTAGCTTTGTCATCGGAAGTGGGAGCATCAGGGTGCTGAACAGTGTATCCATTTCCACAATCTGCCAAAGTTCAATGTTGATGGCTTGAAGTCTGATTTTCATTCGCTCTTTCCAGTAGACATAATCATTTCCATCGAAGATAGGAAACCTTTCAGAGTGCGAGGATCTACCTGCATACGACATACTCAAAACTCCAAGGTTGTTAGACCTTTAATAAACAGAGACAGGGAGTACCTGCTCTGATACCAATTGTTAGGACCGAGAGTATATCGACCAGAGGGGGGGTGAATGGGAGATTCAAAAATTCTTGCGAAAGTTTTGAACTGATCCCAAACACAGCAGCGAAAATATGGTTCGGTAGAATAACATTTAATTGAGCTCGCTATAGAAGAATATATCTATCGAAGTAGAAGTCAGTTATCATTCGAACACATGTTTGACAGATACGAAGGTAATGCAATATACGAGCAGATCGAGCAGCATGAGGAAAAACAATATATGGACTATGATGGAAATGCATGGAAAGTGGTAACAAGGTAAATAGATTCGGCAGTGAATGAAATTACGCAGACATGCAGAAGAAGAGAAAAAAATTAACCTGAGACGATGGAAAAGAACGATGAGAATGCGGCAGACAATTGATGAACTATGATTGATCAGATACAACTATCGGCACTGAGCACGAATGTAAACTGCTGAAGGAAATGCAGTAATGTAAAGTGAACCAGTGGTGCTCGATGCCGACAGATGAATTTGGTGGACCAGTTCGCCCTTCTGCCAAAGGACTACGCCTGGTTGGAGGGGTTGTGATTTAACATAGAGGATAAACTCTCCTCGCCCTATTCTCCTTCAACTCAGAGCTGATCAGACTCCAGTTGATTTCACTCGTGGTAGATACTTGTCGGCGATCTCCAAACCTTCGACAGACCACTTCGCGAACCACAATGACTCTTGGTTGCTGAAGATCTTGCTCGGTGAAGACAATTACTCTTCAACACTCGAGCCGACACCTATCCGTCTAGAGAGTGTGCAGCTCTCAAGAGTAATAGGTACAAGAACTCTAAACTCAGAACTACTGTGATGCTCTACCACTGTCTAAGTTTTGGCTCTTGATTTTTCTCTCGGTGGATCTTAAACTCAAATCACTCGGAGAGGGGATGCTCAATCAATCTTCTCAGAAATCTTAAGCGGAGCAGCCAACGGGCAACGTTGGAGCGGGGTGGCTATTTATAGCCGCAGCCTTCCCTGAAGGGAAAAGACCAAATTGGACATGTGGAGCAGCCAATGGCCGAAAGACACGAGTCCAACGGTCGGAATTGAGCACAACGGTAACATCACTTGCCGGGCAAGTAATGCTAACTCCTCAGTTCGAAAGATATCTCCTACAGCGACGAAGAACAACGTCTTCTGCTGGCAGGTAATCATTCGAAGCATAAAGAGATTTCTCTCAGTCTCGCATAGGTTTGTGCTAAGCATCACAACAGATCTAAGCTTCGAGAACCTATACCCCTCTTAATAGTACGGAGGTCCTATGACTCAAATAAATGGAAGAAGAACAACGAAAAGAATGCTACGTCTTCACTTCGTCTTCGCCTCCCATCGCTGCAGTCAATTTTCTTCGGACATAATCACCGAACCAATTGCTTCGCATCAGCAATAAATTTTTGAGGGGTTAACTTCTTCACTTCATTCTTCTCGTCTACCAGTCTTCAAAGGATGTAGCTCATTCTTCTCTGCGGTGCAGAGATTCTTCGATGAAGTTCCTCGAACTGTACACCGGAGACAGCATTATCTTCGGTACTGCATGGACTATTTCTCTCTGTGTGCACTAGCAAACAGACCAGTCCATACCTGTTTCTGTCAACAATCTCCAAAACACAAGAGGGCAAGTATTGCACCAACAATTCTCCCTTATGTTTTCTTGCCTCCTTTTCTCGTACTCATTTGTTGTGTCGGGTGTAGCAACTGCAGAACAAAGATGAAACAATGGGATCTATAAAAGAATCATAAACATACAGTCTGAATACACAATCACTACAATAGGGAATACAGATGTGGAATGACGTTCTTCCAAACCTAGAACTACGTTTAATCATGTTTTTAATTGACTAGACAAAGTAGAATGAATTGGAAACACTTGTACGGTGACTAAATTGTAATCATTCGGAGGAACGCAACATGAGTAACAACATGTGAACAAATCTACAACACGCATGCAGGAAACACCCGGATACGAACCGTATGGTTGAACTCGTGTGGGGTTAACAATGGAGTTCATGAATACTAGCAGATAAATCGAACATGTCTACATATACATACGCCCGTAAGGATCTTCAGTAGATGGGGTATTGAGGGAGGGGGCGATTGTTACCTGTCTGTTCACGATTAGTTCTTGTCTTCAGCGTGATAGGATCCTTGCGGACCTTGCCGTTGCGAAGGTTGCCTACCGTCATGTCGGTCGATGACGACGGTGAGGGAAACCGACGCCGTCAGGAGGGTTCGAGATCTCGAGGAGAAGTGCGGGAGGAGGGGGCGGAGGGAAATTATGAGTGAGGTTTACTGATGGTAACAAACGAGGTATTTATTGACGGTGGGGAAAATTTAGCGCGACCCCTCTTGGAATTGTAGGCGGGAAGGTAAAATAGTCAGGGAGCGAAAAAACGGAGGGAACCAAAATAATATTAAGCGTACAAACTATTTTTTTTAACAGAGGCATGAGAGCTTTCAGAAAGAACGTGACCACTTTCTGGAATAACGTGAACACTTTCAGAAATACGATTCGGGCACTTTGTACACGCATATGTTTTATGTTCTGATCTTCTTTGTGCACGCATCTATGGGTTTGATGCGTCGTATTCTTTTTGTGAAGAAGCCTCAAATTAATTGGGCATTGTATGGTTGTACTTAGATTTGAATCCGGGCATGTTGATCGATGAATACATGCATGTGTGCATTTTATTTGCACCAGCCAACCCTCTTTTTTTGTTGTAGCGAGCCGTCACTTGCCTTGACCATGTCACTTCAAGAATGGTTGAGTCTAGACATGTACATTGTGTTATGCGTACGACATGCATCTTCTTCTGGTGAAGAAGCCTCTAGTGAATGGGCATTGTTTGGTTGTACTTTGTTTTGAATCCGGACATGTTGATCGATGCATACATGCATGTGTGCGTTTAATTTGCACAAGCCAACCCTCAAATTTGTTTTTTAGTGAGCAGTCACTTGCCTTGACCATGTCACTTCAAGAATGGTTGAGTCTAGACATGTACATTGTGTTCTGCGTACGACATGCATCTTCTTCTGGTGAAGAAGTGTGACACCCCGACTCAATCGTGCACTAATCATACACACAATGCACACGATCAAGCCCTAGGACTCACGGGAAGATATCACAACACAACTCTAGACACAAAATAAAATAATACAAGCTTTATATTACAAGCCAGGGGCCTCGAGGGCTTGAATAGATAAGCTCGAGTTACACAAGAGTCAGCGAAAGCATCAGTATCTGAGTACATACATAATTAGACAAAGGTTGCCTTAAGAAGGCTGAGCAAAACAACGACAACTAGATCGAAAAGGCGTAGGCCTCCTGCCTGGGAGCCTCCTAAACTACTCCTGGTCATCGGTCTTCACGTAATAGTAGGCTCCGTCGGGGTGGTAGTAGTCGTCGGCGGAATCAGCTGTTCCCGGGACTCCGTCATCTGATCGCAGCAATCGGGTATGGGGAAAAAGAGGTAGCAAAGCAACCATGAGTACTCATCCAAAGTACTCGCAAGACTTACATCAAAACTATGCTAATCATGCATCGGTATCAAATGAAGGGGCTGTATCTGTGGACTGGACTGCTGAATTGCCAGAATAGAGAGAAGGCCTAGCCTATCGAAGACTAGCATCTTGTAGCGTCTTGCAGCATTAGAAGAGTGCGGATTAGTAGCATAACATAAAGTAATAATTAATAGTAGCAATGCCCAGAGATCCTTCCTCGACTCCCTGCGAGAAAGCAATCCCGGAGCTAACACATTATTAAGTTCCACAAATATCCAGTTCAAGTTGTAGTAGATCGGGATACAACTCCGAGAGTCTGTTACCGTGGACACGGCTATTCGAATAGATATACTTCCCTGCAGGGGTG
This sequence comes from Elymus sibiricus, assembly GCA_039707655.1. Lineage (NCBI taxonomy): Eukaryota > Viridiplantae > Streptophyta > Magnoliopsida > Poales > Poaceae > Elymus > Elymus sibiricus. The sequence continues at coordinate 257,975,592 of CM077668.1, read as the reverse complement.
TGCCAACTTACCCAACACACTCAATTAGCTCTGGCCGAACACACTTTTCCTGGTCATGCCCGGCCTCGGCTGATCGACACGACGTAGTCCTACCTAGGCTCCGCAGAGAGGTCCCCGCCGGTCTACATCCTAAGTGCTCAGGGGTCTTGGGCCCATCGCCCTTTGCACTCCGGGTTGTTGTGTGCAGGGTGAATACCAGTGCCACCTCTTTCCTAGATGGCGCGATCCGACCGTGCCACAATGCTGAACTGGACGTCTGACAGAGCTTTCGGAAGAAACGTACGACGCTTAGTGCTATCCCGCGTGGTGGTTAGTGCGAAAAGGCCAGAGGCCTACTCAGATCTCATATCCAAACCATTAGCGTATTGGGAGCTCGCGGTGACGATCAGTACTCCTATCGCCCCGTCTCGCGGACCTACGGCAAGGGCCAGGCCCATCCCTCTCCTGGGGCGGTCTGCCTTCCCGGCCGTGCCGCGTATTTATCTCGCGGGTACCCTCACGGTCAACCCGACTTCACATCTCTCGCGGGTACCCCTCGGGGTCGACCCGACTTCAACAAGGGACTGAGGTAAAAACATGGTAACCGTATGTCCAAAACATCAAGGGGGAAATCCGAGGAATCACCCTCGATGGATTCCCACTCAATGTATCCGTCAAGGTGAACTTGGAGGAATCACCCTCGATGGGTTCACACTTGAGGGGCTGCACAACAGAGGCATCATCGGAGGTGGTGAAAGAGGAATCACCCTCGGTAACCCACAACCGATTAGCCACGCTACAGAGATATCATCAGGAGTGAGGTAGGAGGTATCACCCTCGGCACTCGAAAGTAGCTCTGCAGAGTCGTACAACTTAAGGGGGTTGTGCGGTGCTGTGTCGGTCTCTGCAAATCGACCACGTTGATCGAAACATCCGGAAGCAAAGCATGGCAACATGGACAAGGGTGCGGGGCCACTGATGGATCACTAACCAATCTATACTAAGCATATAGGACAACGGGTAAGGTATAAACAACAGGTTACAAAATCAGGCTATGCATCAGAATAGGAGCATTCGAATACAGTAGCAAAATCTAATGCAAACATGGGAGAGAAAGAATGGGCGATATAGGAATGATCAAGGGGGTTTTGCTTGCCTGGAAGCTCTGCTGGAAAAGGCTAGACGTCTGAGGGGTAGTCGAACTCAGGGGCAACGTCGGTCTCGGGGTCTACCGGAGAGAAGAGGGGGAAGAAATAATAAATACAAAGCAAACAAAAGCAACACAAAGCATGAAATGGCAGTATGTTGTGCTAGGGGTGACCTAATGCAGTGCTAAGCGTTACGGACGGAGCGGGAAAATGTCTGGGAATATTTCCCTGGCTTTAGGCAATTATCGGACAGACGATCCAGAGGGGAAGGTTCCATGTTTGCAGTGTTGAAGGCATGTGACATGTATGGGGATGGCATAATCGGATTCGTCTTATTTTTCTGATCTTTTTTCATATATAAATTATTTTCATCCAAGTTACGGATTATTTTATATGATTTTTCAAAGTTTTAAACAATTTCTAGAATTAATCTAAATTTTGAAAATAATTGGAAAATTGCTAGGGGTACCCAGAAATGTACCCAGAGAGGTGCATGTGTGGCTGACAGTGGGCCCCAGTTTACTGGGTCAACTCCCTAGTCAGTAGAAGCTGACTGGTGGGGCCCCTGTCGAGTCAGCAGGCTGACTGGGTTAACCCTATCCACTTAACAGTGGTAGGGCCCCACATGTCAGTGACAGAGCAGTTAACAGAGGCTTAAATTAATCTAACGGGTTAATTAGGTAGGTGGGACCCCATGTCAGTGACTTATTAGCTAAACTAATTAGTGATTAATCATAACCGCGGTTAATTAGCGAAGTGGGTCCCGGCTGTCAGTGGCTGGGGCTGCCCAGTCAGCAAAGTTGACTGGGTCAACGCGGTCAATGGGGCCCCTGGGACCCACTGGCAGTGACCCAGGGTGGGCCCCAGGGCCAGCCACGTCAGCGGCTGATACGTCTCCGTCGTATCTACTTTTCCAAACACTTTTGCTCTTGTTTTGGACTCTAATTTGCATGATTTGAATGAAACTAACTCGAACTGACGCTGTTTTCAGCAGAATTGCCATGTAGTTGTTTTTGTGCAGAAATCAAAGTTCTTGGATTTGGATGAAACTTTTTGGAGAATTTTTATGGAATATATAAAAATTATTGGCGCAAGAATCAACAGAAGGGGGCCACCCAGTGCCCACGAGGTGGCGCGCCCTGGTACCTCGTGGGGCCCACAGGCGGCCGTCTGACCTAATTCCAACGCTATAAATTCACAATTCCAGAGAAAAAAAATAAGAGAGGAAGTTTTATTGCATTTCACGATATGGAGCCGCCGCCACCTCCTGTTCTTCATCAGGAGGCCAGATCTGGAGTCCGTTCAGGGCTCCGGAGAGGGGGGTCTTCCGGCATCGTCATCATCAACCATCCTTCATCACCAATTTCATGATGCTCACCGCCGGGAGTGAGTAATTCCTTCATAGGCTTGCTGGACGGTGATGAGTTTGATGAGATTTATCATCTAATCGAGTTAGTTTTGTTAGGGCTTGATCCCTAGTATCCACTATGTTCTGAGATTGATGTTGCTATGACTTTGCTATGCTTAATGCTTGTCACTAGGGCCCGAGTGCCATGATTTCAGATCTGAACCCTTTATGTTTTCATGAATATATTTGTGTTCTTGATCCGATCTTGCAAGTTGTATGCACCTGCTACATGTTAAGATCCGCATACCCCAAGGTGACAATAATTGGGATTCTTTCCGGTGATTGCCGTAGTTTGAGGAGTTCATGTATTCACTAAGTGCTAATGCTTTGTTCTGGTTCTCTATTAAAAGGAGGCCTTAATATCCCTTAGTTTCCTTATGGACCCCGCTGCCACGGGAGGGTAGGACAAAAGATGTCATGCAAGTTCTTATCGCAAGCACGTATGACTATATACGGAATACATGCCTACATTATATTGATGAATTGGAGCAAGTTCTGTGCCGCCCTAGGTTGTGACGATTACATGATGAATGTTATCCAACAATATCACCGATCCAATGCCTACGAGTTTTTCACATATTGTCCTTGCTAAGTTACTATTGTTGCTACTGCTGTCAAAATATCTATTACTATTGCTGCTACCGTTACTGCTACTGTTACTCTTATTGCTACTGCTATCAAACTATCATACTACTGTGCTACTGATCACTCTGCTGCAGATATTTAGTCTCAGGTGTGGTTGAATTGACAACTCAACTGCTAATACTTGCAAATATTCTTTGGCTCCCCTTGTGTCGAATCAATAAATTTGGGTTGAATACTCTACCCTCGAAAACTGTTGCGATCCCCTATACTTGTGGGTTATCAAGACCTTTTTCTGGCGCCGTTGCCGGGGAGCATAGCTTTATTTGCTGAGTCACTTGGGATTTATATCTGTTGATCACTATGAAGAATCTGAAAGACACTAAGACCAAGATCGTTCCCTCTAAGACGAGGGGAGGTAAGGAATTGCCATCTAGCTCTGCACTTGATTCACCTTCTGTTTTGAGTAAACTTGCAACACCACCACATGCTATTAATTCTGATATGTCGCAAGTTATTGATGATACCACTTCTGCTATGAATGATACTCATGATGATGCTAGTACTATGCTTGATAATGCTGTGCCACTTGGTGAATTTCTTAGTGAACAACTTGCTAAAGCTAAAGAAATTGAAAATGCTGAAACTCTTGAGAATTATGATCGACCTATTATGCCTAGCTCTCCTAGAGTTGAAACACCTGATGAACATTGCTTTGATAGGGAGACGGCTAGAGCCATTCTTGCTTGTAATGATAGAGATGAAGTTATAAAACTGCTTGCTGAAATGAAAGAAAAATCTATGAGGGAGAGAATGAAATATGATCCTAAGTTTCCTACCTCTCCTATATTTGTTACTGATAAGGTTTATGAATTCTCTGTCGATCCTGAGTTAATCACCTTGGTTGAATCCGATCCTTTCCATGGCTATGAAACTGAAACCGTTGTGGCACATCTTACTAAATTAAATGATATAGCCACCCTATTTGCTCATGAGGAAAAAATTCGCCATTACTATATTCTTAAGTTATTTCCTTTCTCATTAAAGGGTGATGCTAAAGAATGTTATAATACTCTTGCTCCTAGTTGTGTGCGTAGTCCCCAGGATATGATTTATTACTTCTCTGTAAAAAAAACTCCTACTCATAAGAAACAAGCTGCTCTACAGGAAATATTTAACTTTGTGAAAATTAAAGAAGAGAATCTCCCTCAAGCTTGGGGGAGGCTTCTCCAATTACTTAATGCTTTGCCTGATCATCCTCTTAAGAAAAATGAAATACTTGATATCTTCTATAATGGGCCGACCGATGCTTCTTGGGACTACCTAGATAGTTGTGCGAGTTGTGTTTTCAGGGAACAGACTATTGAACAAGCTGAGGAATTATTGAATAATATATTGAAGAATGATAATGATTGGACACTTCCTGAACCACCGCCTAAACCCACTACGAAGAAGAGGGGTATTTTATATCTCAGTCCTGAAGATATGCAAGAAGCAAAGAAGTGTATGAAGGAAAAAGGTATTAAAGTTGAAGATGTTAAGAATTTGCCACCTATTGAAGAAATACATGGCCTTGACACACCACCACAGGTAGTAGAGGTAAATTCTCTTATAAAGTTTGATGAAAGTGATATCCCTTACAACAAACCTCCTAGTCAATGCTTGTATGAATTTGACAATTATATTATTAAACAAGATCACTTCAATGCCAATGTTATGAAACAATTGAAACGAAATGCCTACATGATTGATCGCTTGAGTGACTTGTTATTTAGAATTGCTAATGATGTCAAAGGTGTGAGTTAACATGCATCTATGGTTCAAACTCAATTAGAACAAGTTGCTAAATCTCAAAGTGAATTGCTTAATGAAATGAATAACAATATGAATGATCATGCTGTTAGGGTAATGACTAGAGGAGGTAGAATGACTCAGGAGCCACTTTATCCTGAAGGTCACCCAAAAATAATTGAAGAAGACTCTCAAAGAATTAATGTTGATGCACCTAGTCCATCTAAAAAGAAAAAGAAAAAGATAAATGATAGGACTTTGCATACTTCTAGTGAACCTGAGGTAGAAAAACCCTTGGAGGATAGTAATGATGTTTCTATTTCTGATGCTGAAACCCAATCTGGTAATGAACATTCACCTAATGATAATAATAATGATGATGCTCATGTGGATACCCAACCAAATAATGATAAAGAACTTGATAATGATGTTGAAATAGAACCTGCTGTTGATCTTGATAACCCACCTTCTAAAAAGAAACGTTATGATAAAAAAGACTTCGTTGCTAGAAAACATGGTAAAGAAAGAGAACCATGGGTCCAAAAACCCATGCCCTTTCCTCCTAAACCATCTAAGAAAAAGGATGAGGAAGAATTTGAATTCTTTGCTGAAATGCTTAGGCCAGTCTTTTTGCGTGCTCGTTTTGACTGATATTATAAAGATGCCTCCTTATGCTAAATACATGAAAGACATTGTCACAAATAAAAGAAAGATACCTGAAGCTGAAATTTCCACCATGCTTGCAAATTATTCTTTTAAGGATGGAGTACCTAAGAAACTAGGAGATCCAGGAATACCAACTATACCATGCTCCATTAAATGAAATTATGTCAAAACTGCTTTGTGTGATTTAGGAGCCGGTGTTAGTGTTATGCCTTTCTCTTTATATAAAATACTTGATTTGAATAAACTCACTCCCACTGAAATATCATTGCAAATGGCTGACAAATCAACTGCCATACCTATCGGTGTTTGTGAGGATGTGCCCGTTGTAGTTGCAAATGTTACTGTCCTAACAGACTTTGTTATACTTGATATGCCCGAGGATGACAATATGTCGATTATCCTTGGTAGACACTTTTTGAATACTGCAGGGGCTGTTATTGATTGCAACAAAAGCAAGGTCACTTTTCACATCAACGGTAATGAACACACGGTGCACTTTCCGAAGAAACAATTGCAAGTAAATGGTATTCGTGTTATTGGAAAGACTCCAACAATTAATATTGGAAGTTTTCAACTCCCTCTTCCTACTGTTAAAAAGAAATATGAAACTCTTATTATTGGGGAGATGCATATCCCTGTTGAGGTAACTTAGTGTTATACGAAAAAAATTTGGTTTCATATTACTCGGAAATGGTTTGTTAATAAGACTTGATCAACCTTATTAATGAATTCTTTTTGAGGGGCATGTGGTCGATGAATTTAGTAAGCACAACCTTCTGTACCCACCTTTTGTTTTCTGTTATTTTTAGTTAAATGCAATAAAATGCCATGATTACCCTGTTTTCTGAATTATCCGTGCAATAAAAAATCTCCAGAAATAAAAGTGCTCAGAATGCAATAAAATTTTGATATGAATTTTTATATATTATTTAAGAATTTTTGGCACTGGAAACATACCAGGGGGGGGTGCCCCAGGTGCCCACGAGGTACCAGGGCACGCCACCCCCCCTGGCGCGCCCAGGTGGCTCGTGGGCCCCACAGGGACCCCCTCACTTATTCCTTCAGCCCACTTCATCTCTTACCTCTAGCAAAAATTCCCGGTAGCACTCTCTCTCGTGTTCTTGCTCACAAACCTGAAATTTTCGATCTCTTTGCTCAGAGCTCCATTTCCGAAACTGTTTTGGGAGATTGCTCCTTGAAATTGTTCTTAGGAAAATGAATATCTTCCAGAGGAGTTCTTCGAAGCGGAACGCCAAGGGAGTCTTGGGGACTCCTCGGACAACGACCTCAACATCCCGCGTAGGACGGAGGTCCGGCCGTGCGAATGGCCGCACAATGCCTTCATGAACGAAGCCAGATTCTACCAAGAGTTTGCGCCATTTATTGCCAATGCCGGATTGACCAACTTCCTCCCAGATGAGTGTGACCAGAACCACATCCTTACAAATTCCTTTGTGCAAAACTTTCATTTTCTGAATAGGTTCAAACCTCCTGAGGTGCGCTTTGATTTATATGTTGAACATTATCAGATACCTCTGGCTGAGTTTTGTGAGATATGTTTGATTCCCTTCGATGGGGAAATTAGAGAGCCTCGCCCGGAGGAGTTCGAGGGTTTCCTCCACACTTTAACGGTGGGAGAGACAAGGGGCGTGTCGAGAGCCCGAGCTACTAGCTTGCAGTTTCCCTCTGTTCATTACTTTGCTCTATTCTTAGGGAAATGCTTGATTGCTAGGGAGCAAGGTAGTGCGCTAGCTGCACCTGACTTTGCCATTTTACGCCGCGCACTGCATAATGACAACACTTATAACTTGGGAGCTATCATTGCACGCCGCCTGCACACTAATAGGACTAGGGGTAAAATTCATGGTGGTATTTATGCTACTCGCTTAGCGAGACGTTTTAATGTTAACTTACGCCCTCATGATTACTTGTTGCCTAGAGTTTACTTAGATCACCAGTCCATGAGGGACCACCACTTTCTTGATACTCCTGAGCCCCCTCACAACATTTGTTATAACTTGGTTTTTAGTGAGGATACTCGTGATATTATTCCGTTGCCTGCACCTGCTTTGTTTGATTCTCATGCCAGGAACGGATATACCGTGATGCCACCGGACATTGTTGCTTACCGGAATGCGTTGGCAGCGGCAGAGGAGGAGGCCCAGGATTGGGACGCTTGGGTGCCGCCGCCTCAGGACTTTCACATGGGACCGGATGGCTACTACGGATGGCCGTAGACCAAGCTAGGCCAAAAGCCTAAGCTTGGGGGAGTACGTATCTCTCACCAACATTACATTCATGTCCACACATTTCATTCCAGTTGTCGGTGTTCATACTTTTTCATTGTATAATCCATGTTAATTTTATTTTTCTCGCTTTCTTCTTGTGTGTTTGAAAAACTTTGAGAAAATCCAAAAATATTTCTCGTTTCTTTTCGGTTTTTCTTTCTAGCTTAATTAGTAGTAGTACTAAAAGAAAACCCAAAAAGATTTCCCGTTTCTTCTTTTGCTTGTTGGGAGTTCCCCCGTGTAAATAGTTTCCTTTTCTCGTTTTCGTTTTTCTTCTTTAATTTGCTTTCTTCAGAAAAACGAAAAACTCCAAAAATATTTCAGTGTGTTTCTCTGAAATTCTTTTCTTTTGTTGAGTCATTGTAAGGAGAAGACCACGATGAAAATGTTGAGTGGCTCTCATATGCATTATGGTTTATCTGATAAAGAACCCATTTTACCTTGTCTTCTCCTTTGAATAAAATGCTTGCAGATTCTAGCTTAGTCCACGACACACTTGCACTATTTTTATTTTCATATCATTCGGTCGTGCAAGTGAAAGGCAATAATGACGATGATTTGACGGAGTGACTGTGGCAAGGAAAAGCGGGAATGAACTCAACTTGTTCTTTGTTTTTGTAAACATGTTTAACTCAGTATCCATGATTTAGCATATTATGATTAAACATGTTTATGATGACAATTAGAGATTATAATTGCTCATGCCATGCTTAAGTAGCTAGGAGTGGATAATGATTTATCTTGAGTGTCAACATGCATTAAAATGATTGTGATGTAGTATGATGATATGGTATCCTACTCTGAATGTTTCGAGTGGCTTGACTTGGCACATGTTCACGCATGTAGTTGATTCAAAACCAACATAGCCTCCACGATATTTATGTTCATGTTGCTTATATCCTACTCATGCTAGTATTCAATGTTGATTATTCATGATGCATGATTATGACCGTTTTCGCTCTCTAGCTGGTCGCTTCTCAACCTATTTGCTAGCCTTCGCCTGTACTAAGAGGGAATACTGCTTGTGCATCAAAACCTCTAAACCAAAGTTATTCCAGATGAGTCCACTATATCTACCTATATGCGGTATTATTTTGCCGTTCTAAGTAAATTTGCATGTGCCACCTCTAAATATTCAAATGAACATCTGTTTTGTGTGCCCGTACCGCTCATGGAGCGGCAGGGGGCGGTCAGTATCTTCCATGCTAAGCGGGTTATTATCATGACGAGTGTTTATTCACTTGTCCTTGCACAAGAGGGGCTGGTAATCTGGATGCCCAGTCCCATTATTAAAATTACAAAATAATAAAACAAACTCCCCCGGAAAGTTGTTGGTATGGAGGGCACCCGAGTATTCGGCTAGCCATGGCTTGTGATTGTTGGTGGAGGGGGAGTAAACTTTACTTTACCGCTTGGGAACCACCACTAATGTGTTTAGCATGGAAGATATTGAAAACTCTCGGTCGTGACCTTGACAGGAAAGGCATACCTCCCAAAAATTTATTTATCTCTGATTTAAGCTTCGAGCTCTGGCACCTCTGCAAATCCAAGCTTCCCTCTGCGAAGGGCCTATCTATCTACTTTTATGTTATTTTACTTTTATTGTTGAGTCATCACCTTCTCAAACAAGCACCAGACCTGAGAGCACTATTGTCATTCTCATGCATTGTGTATAGTTAATGTTGTGTGCATCATGACTGGATCTCTGCTACCATGAATTACAATGTTTAGTCGCTGCTTGAACTTTGGAGGTGCTCTGCATTTATGTTTTGCGGTCTCAGAAAGGGCTAGCGAGATACCATGTTGTCATATTATATCATGATTGTTTTGACAAAGTGTTGGCTTTTGAGATATCTTATTATTGCTCGCTAGTTGATTATGCCATTGATATGAGTGAATATAATTTCTAAGAGTTATCATTTGCATGGTTAGTTATAATCTTTGCTGAAAACTTGGGTGCTATTTAAGCATATATATAGATACAAGAACAAAAGAGTTTGTAAAAGTTTTGTTTATCACTTTCAGTTTGTCAACTGAATTGCTTGAGGACAAGCAATGAGTTAAGCTTGGGGGAGTTGATACGTCTCCGTCGTATCTACTTTTCCAAACACTTTTGCTCTTGTTTGGACTCTAATTTGCATGATTTGAATGAAACTAACCCGGACTGACGCTGTTTTCAGCAGAATTGCCACGGTGTTGTTTTTGTGCAGAAATCAAAGTTCTTGGATTTCGATGAAACTTTTTGGAGAATTTTTATGGAATATATAAAAATTAATGGCGCAAGAATCAACAGAAGGGGGTCCACCCAGTGCCCACGAGGCACCAGGGAGCGCCACCCCCCCAGGCGCGCCCTGGTACCTCGTGGGGCCCGCAGGCGGCCGTCTGACCTAATTCCAATGCTATAAATTCACAATTCCAGAGAAAAAAATAAGAGAGGAAGTTTTATTGCGTTTCACGATACGGAGCCGCCGCCACCTCCTGTTCTTCATCGGGAGGCCAGATCTGGAGTCCGTTCAGGGCTCCGGAGAGGGGGATCTTTCGGCATCGTCATCATCAACCATCCTTCATCACCAATTTCATGATGCTCACCGCCGGGAGTGAGTAATTCCTTCGTAGGCTTGCTGGACAGTGATGAGTTGGATGAGATTTCTCATGCAATCGAGTTAGTTTTGTTAGGTCTTGATCCCTAGTATCCACTATGTTCTGAGATTGATGTTGCTATGACTTTGCTATGCTTAATGCTTGTCACTAGGGCCCGAGTGCCATGATTTCAGATCTGAACCCTTTATGTTTTCATGAATATATTTGTGTTCTTGATCCGATTTTGCAAGTTGTATGCACCTGCTACGTGTTATGATCCGCATACCCCAAGGTGACAATAATTGGGATTCTTTTCGGTGATTGCCGTAGTTTCAGGAGTTCATGTATTCACTAAGTGCTAATGCTTTGTTCTGGTTCTCTATTAGAAGGAGGCCTTAATATCCCTTAGTTTCCTTATGGACCCCGCTGCCACGGGAGGGTAGGACAAAAGATGTCATGCAAGTTCTTATCGCAAGCACGCATGACTATATACGGAATACATGCCTACATTACATTGATGAATTGGAGCTAGTTCTGTGTCGCCCTAGGTTGTGACTATTACATGATGAATGTTATCCAACAATATCACCGATCCAATGCCTACGAGTTTTTCACATATTGTCCTTGATAAGTTACTACTGTTGCTACTGCTGTCACAATTGCTATTACTATTACTGCTACCGTTACTGCCACTGTTACTCTTATTGCTACTGCTATCAAACTATCATACTACTGTGCTACTGATCACTCTGCTGCAGATATTTAGTTTCAGGTGTGGTTGAATTGACAACTCAACTGCTAATACTTGCAAATATTCTTTGGCTCCCCTTGTGTCGAATCAATAAATTTGGGTTGAATACTCTACCCTCGAAAACTGTTGCGATCCCCTATACTTGTGGGTTATCAGCGGCGGCCGGCGTCTCGCCGCCGGCGACCAAAAATGCGGTGGCACGGCTTGGGACCTCGTCGGAAAACCGCTACGGGCGTCCATTTTGCGCATGGCCAGTCGCGTTCGAACGGGGAGATGATGCCGCGTCGATCTACGGTGGTGGCGGAGGCTGGGGTGGTCAGGCTCGACGGCGATGAGCTCGCGGGCGGGCGCCGGAGTTTGGGCGTGGTCGAGTTCGGCGATGCAGGGCGTTCTAGAGCAAAGCAAAGAGGCAGGCTGCACCTAGGCGACGCCCTGAGCACGGCGACGCGCTTAGATGGCCATAACAGCAACGGCAACGTCGGCAGCGAGCGGTGCGGCGGAGCTGAGCTCCGGCCACTCTGGCACCAGCAGCAACGAGCATGGAAATGGGCGCAGGGGAGAGGGCTTTTGCCACGGTGCTCACCAGAGGAGCACACGATGGCTCGGCGGGCAGTTTAGTAGCAGCAGGCGGACGGAATCGACAATGAATGGCGGCGGCTCCCGAGGTTGAAGACGACGCCGATCTGCTGAAGCAGGGGCGTCAAGCTCCAGGTGGTGGTCGTAGGCGCAGTAGAGGTCGACGGCGCGTCTCCTGGGCACGGTCCCGAGGCGTGGGGAGGACGGTGGCCGCGGCTACGGCGTGGCCATGGCGACGACGGTGCTCCGGTGAGATGGAGAGCGAGAGAGAGCGCGCGTGGGAGGAGGAGATGAGGACAGGGAACTGCCCCGAGGCGTCACGCTGGCGTTCTTATCCCCTCCCGACGCCTGTAGCGATGCGGAGCGGCACGGTGGCTCGGCGACAACGGACGCGGGCGCTCGGTCGCCATCGACGCGTGGAGGAGGTAGACGATGGTGAGGTGGGCTGGGACGGTGCACTGTGCACTTAGGCCCAGTACACAGTAGGTTTTCTTTTTTTTCCTTTTTGTTTTTTGTTTTCTTTTAAACAGGCACTGTTTTGGCATTTTCTTCTTGTATCAAATGAGTTTTGTAAAATATGGAACTTGTCACATAATTATCATTGTAATATATAGTACTACCACAAAAAGTTTGGGAGAGGTTTGAATTGATTTGAATTTTCATAAATAGAAAAGCATTTAAATATGTTGTTTTAGCACTGTTTTAATTGCCATGGCCCATTTAAGCAAATAAGTGATGTTGTTTTCCTTAACAAATAGTTGGTATGGAATATTTGCTAAATGATGAACTATTTTGCAACCATGTTTGTGCAACTTTAAATTTCACTTGCAATTTGAATTGATTTCAGTGGTGGAATTTGAAATGAGATATGAATCCAATATGATCAAGCTCTCAAAGCAAAGTGACTTAGCATAATCATGATGGATTACTGTAGCTTATTACATGGGGGTGTTACTAGAAGCCTCTAGTAAATTGGGCATCCTTTGGTTGTACTTCGATTTGAATCCGGACATGTCGATTTATGCATACATGCATGTGTGCGTTTAATTTGCACAAGCCAACCCTCAAATTTGTTTTGTAGTGAGCAGTCACTTGCCTTGACCATGTCACTTCAAGAATGGTTGACTCTACACATGTACATTGTGTTCTGCGTATGACATGAATCTTCTTCTGGTGAAGAAGCCTCTAGTGAATTGGGCATCCTTTGGTTGTACCTCGATTTGAATCCGGACATGTTGATCGATGCATACGTGCATGTGTGCGTTTAATTTGCACAAGCCAACCCTCAAATTTGTTTTTTAGTGAGCAGTCACTTGCCTTGACCATGTCACTTCAAGAATGGTTGACTCTACACATGTCTTTCGGTGAAGAAGCCTCTAGTGAATTGGGCATTGTTTGGTTGTACTTTGATTTGAATCCGGACCAAGTTGATCCATCCATACATGTGACATTGTGCACGTCAATTGAAATAATGGTGTTCATATGTATATATTATACTATAGATTTTACACATTACAAAATTTACACTGCTCACAGAAAAACTTATCAAAAGTGAGCTAGTGAAAATAAATTATGGCCTTATGAATTCTAATCCGGGATCATTTCTGGATTGTAAAGTAATTAGAGGAAAAAGCAAATTCAATACACTTTGCACCATCCGATGGAAGATGGATGTCCGAGCATCTGTCTGCCTTCTCGCATTCCTCCATAGTCAAACTCGACTGCGTTCACACAGTTCAATTTCCCACTACTCCACACCATGCCACCGCTCTTTAAATCAGCGGTTCCATTTCATTCACCATCGAATCCAAAAAACCCTCAATCCCCTTCTCTGGTGATGATGGTGCGCACAACCCCCTCCTTCCCCCATATCTCAATGGCCAGCGGCAGGCCGCATGGGTCACCTCCGTCCCACAACGCCGACCCCGCCGGAACCAACCCTGTCGGGCCCATGGAACCCGGGGTATCCAGGCCCGTCTGCCTTTGGCCCAGGGCGCAACGCCTGGCATGGGCCCAGCGGGCCGCCACCACCGAGCATCTCACCAAGACTCCTCATGAGGCCCTGGCCTCCTGAGGCCCCCTCCTCAGGAAGTGGCGGGTAATACTCAGCACCACCATCAACGGCCTCGCGAGGCCCTCTCACGAGGCGGCTTCCTGAAGTGACCTCGCGAGGCGGCTTTCCGAGGTGGCCTCCCGAGGCCCCCTCCCGCAGGCGCTCAAGACGAAGGCCGTTCGGCGTGCCGCGCGGTCTGGAGCCCATCACATGGGTGACGCGCGCGGTGACGAACAGCAGCAGAGGCCGAGCCAGCAGGCGCGGATGAAGAGGGTTTTCTCTTTCGTGTTAGGGGAGCAGGGCTAGCTATCTACTCTCCAAAGCAACCCCAAAGGTTGCCCGATCGGCGAAGGAAGACCAAGACGACGGGCGCGCAGGGCGGAGGTCATCGCCGAGCCCACCGGCGTGTCATGGATCATGCTTTGGCAGGCGAAGACCACCTTTAGTCAGGATAGCCAGAGCGCCTGTCCCCTTTCAAAATCGCCAAGTGTGGCAACCCTTCCCGCCTAAGTTTTGTGGGGGAAGAGGACCAAGGCCGATATAAAAGGGCAGTGCTGCCATTGTAGAAAAGAGGCTCTGGGGCTCTGAGGCTAGGCCCCCCGAGATCGATTCCTTCATCTCCTACCTTGTACGCAAGAACTCTCTTGCCCCTGGCAACCAAAACCACAAGCAGGAGTAGGGTCTTACACCGCAAGGTGGCCCGAACCTGGGTAAACCGCTGAGTCCTCACTCTGTCCCTCGCTAGCGCGCTCTCGCCGTAGCCTCGCCGTAGCTTAGCCGTGGTAGGAGACGGAGCGGTAGAACGAGCTCACCCCAGTGTTCGAACCTTTGGGTCCCCGGAGCCCGACTTCCGACATTTGGCGCGCCAGGTAGGGGTGCGCTACCGTTCCTCTGCTCCGCCCTCAGCTCCACCAACCCCATGGCCGGCGCACGTCACGAGCGCGCCAAGCGCAGGGCTGGCCACGTGGCTCAGACGGAGCCGGTGGCCCGCGGCAATCGCCGCCGTCCCGAAGTCGAGGCTGCTGCCGCCACCGACCCCGCTGCCCGCGAGCAGCAGGATGCCTCCCTGCACCCCTCCGTGCAGGCGAATGGCCGCACCGCCACGGCCTCCTCCCTCGCCCACCGTGGGCCGCCGAACCCGCAGGCCGCGCTGCTCATGGCGCGTGAGCTGCTCCGCTACCATCCGGATGACGCCGGCTACAACGCCTGGCTTGGCCGCATCACCGAGCTCGTCAACGTCGCCGGGGACGCTCCGGCGCCTTCTCACTCGCTCTGCCCTCCGCCGTCTCGTGCTGGGGACCTGGTGCACGGCGCTCCCCCGTCGCCTCCTCTGCGCGACGAGCGCGCCGGGCCCCAGCGCAGCGCGCGGGCTCGTGAGCCATCCCGCGGCGCGTCCTCGCCAGACCGAGACGAAGCCAGCTGCCAGATCATCCGCCGCACGCCCCCCGACGTGCGAGTGCTCCTCGAGCGGTAGCGCCAGCGCCAGGACCAGGCCGTTCAGGACGTTGCAGCGGCCGGGCGTCAAAACCGCGTCACCCACGCTGGCGGCGTCCCCTCGAGCGGCGTGGGCTGCCGTGCCTTCACCCGCGAGCTGCGTCGCGTGGTCTGGCCCGCGAAGTTCAATCCTGAGCTGCCGCCACGCTACGACGGCACCCCCAACCCCACGGAGTTCCTCCAGCTCTACGCGCCGAGCGTCGAGGCGGCGAACGGCGACGACAAGGTCATGGCAAACTGGTTCCCCATGGCCCTCAAGGACGGCCCGCGCTCCTGGCTCATGAACCTCCCCGAGGCTTCCATCTCGTCGTAGCCCGAGCTCTGTAGCCAGTTCATCGCCAACTTCAAGGGCACACAGGACCGCTCCCTCACCATCAACGACCTGCGGCGTGTTCGGCAGCGCCCAGACGAGACCCTCCGCAAGTACATCCAGTGCTTCAGTCAGGTGCGCAACAAGATCCCGCGCGCCTCTGACGCGGCCGTCATCTCTGCGTTCTCCACCGGCGTCACAGACGTCAAGATGCGCGAGAAGCTCGCCGTCAACGGTGAGCTCGACTCCGTGCTCGAGCTGCTCGACCTTGCCGACAAGTGCGCCAAGGCTGAAGAAGGCCGCCTCTTCGTCCACAACGAACCCGATGCGGCGCTCGACGCCGCCAAGGCCAAGAGCAAGGACGTCAAGCGCAAGGGCCCTGCCGTGCTTGCGGCGGAGCCCGAGCAGAAGCGCGACCGCGACCTCGACGATCCCAGAAAGGACAACCGGCCACTCTGCGCTTTTCACAACGTCCGCTCCCACAGCACCGAAGACTGTCAGGAGCTCAAGCTGCTCCGCGACGAGCGCCAGAGCCGCCGGGACGACCGCAACGGCCGTGGCGCCGGCCACGGAGGTGGCCGCAGCGGCAACCGCTGGGACAGCCGCAACAGTAATGGCAGCTACCGCCAGGGCTGGCGTGACCAGCCTCGTGAGGCCGCCTGGCGCGACCAGCCTCGTGAGGCGAATCCTCAGGCCAATGCCGCTCTCCCGCCGCTGCCACCGCCACCTCGGAGGAACGATGTCAACCGGCCTGACGAGGGCGCTGGGGGCTACCAGGAGCCTCGCGCGGTCGCCTGCATCCTTGGCGGGTCCCAAGCCCCCGCGTCCATCCGCCACTTCAAGCAACTCTCTCGCGAGGTGTACGCCGCCCTCCCGAGGCCTGAGGTCGCGCGGCCCCTCAAGTGATCGCAGTACGCCATCACCTTCGACTCCAAGGACCACCCCAAGTCCACGGCCTCTGCAGGCGCGCTCCCCATGCTGTGCACTTCCACCATCAGCAACGTCGCGGTCACCAAGACCCTCATCGACAGAGGTGCCGGCCTCAACGTACTCTCCATCGAGACCTTCGAGACGCTCCAGGAGCCCTACGACCAACTGATGCTGACCAGGCCCTTCTCCGGAGTGACCGATGGCTCCACCATCCCGCTGGGGCAAGTGCGCCTCCCCGTCACCTTCGGCACCCGCAAGAACTACCACACCGAGCTCATCATCTTCGACGTGGCGCACATCGGCCTGCCTTATAACGCCATCTTGGGCTACCCGGCTCTCACCAAGTTCATGGCGGCCACCCATCACGCCTACAACGTCCTCAAGATGCCCGGCTGCAGCGGCATCATCACCGTCGCCTGCGACGAAAAGGACGCGGCCAGCACCCTTGAGCGTGCCTACAAGGCTGCCGCTGTCGCGCACCCGGCCGACGAGGACGCGGCCGAGGCTTCCGAGGCCGCACCAGCGAAGAAGAAGCAGCTGTTCTCTCAGGACCGCGCCGAGACGAAGAAGGTGTCGGTGGACGGCAGCGGCTCCGGCCCTGCCTTCACCATCGGCACAGGCCTCCCTCCTACATAGGAAAGAACGCTCGTCGCCTTCCTTCAGGCAAACTCGGATGTTTTCGCCTGGAAAGTATCCAACTTGTCCGGTGTGCCGAGGGAGGTGATCGAGCACCACTTAGCGGTGTGCCCCAATGCACGCCCGTTCAAAAAGAAAGCACGTCGCCAGGCACCAGAGAAGCAAGAGTTCATCGTCAAGGAAGCTCAGAAGCTCCAAGAAGCCGGAGTCGTTTGTGAGGTGCGCCATCCCGAAAGGCTCACCAACCTAGTCGTCGTCCCCAAGAAGGGCAGCAAGGAGCGCATGTGCGTCGACTTCACCAGCCTCAACCAGCTCTGCCCGTATGACCCCTTCCAGCTGCCGCGAGATGGCCAGGGCGTTGGCCCCACCTTCGGCAGCACGTGCATGCCCTTCGGGCTGGGGAACGCCGGCGCCTCTTTCCAGAGGCTGGCGCCCTTCGCGCCAGGGCCTCGCGAGCCCTCTGGCTCCGGAGGAGCGGACTCCCTTGGCGCGCCTCGCCAAACGGTCTGACGTCACCACAGCGCGGTTCTGCCAGGTGCGCCCGGCGCGTCACCTCGCGCGGCCCTCACTCCTTCTCGCCGCGCCTCTCGAGCTTCGCTCCCGGAACCCTATCCTTTTGGTTATGTAACGAATTTTGCTGATTCTACCTTGATGAGTTATGTTACCTGCTTAATCGCCTGTTAAGTTCAGTGTCGACCGGAGAGCGCCACACGCGCGCGACCCCCCCCCCCCATTGCCGACTCCGTGAGCGGGGGCTAGGCACGGTGCTTGTGCTCGGGTCCGTCCCTGTAGTGCCACCAAATCCGAGCGAC
Source organism: Elymus sibiricus (assembly GCA_039707655.1). Lineage (NCBI taxonomy): Eukaryota > Viridiplantae > Streptophyta > Magnoliopsida > Poales > Poaceae > Elymus > Elymus sibiricus. The sequence continues at coordinate 257,957,588 of CM077668.1, read as the reverse complement.
TGAGCTCTGGCTCGTGGGCCTGCTCCCATGCACGTCACCTCACCAAGGTCCTTGGTGCCTTACCTCTTCACGCAACGGCCGCGGGCGGGTTAGCGAGCGCGTGCCGCTCCCCCAGCGTGAGATATTTCGGCATGCAGCCCCTGAGGAGTCGAGCTACGCGAGGACCTCGCGGGCGGTCTCTCGCGAGCCGGCCTCGCAAGGCGAAGACACCTTGGATGCCGAGCCTCGTGCGCACGTCTCGCGAGCGCGCCCCGTGGGCGCGGCTCGGGTGCGGCAAGGGCTGGCTCGACGAGCGGCGGTTCGTGCTGTGGTCCGTCCGCACGACGGCAAGCAAGCCTGCTAGCGAGACGTCCTTCTTCCTTGTCTACGACCTGAAGCGGTCCTCCCATTGGAGCTTAAGCACGGCTCCCCGCGAGTCCTTGCCTTCGACGAGGCGCGTCAGGATGGTTCGCGGGAGACCGATCTGCTGCTCCTCGAGGAGGGCCACCGTCAGGCCACCCTTCGTGCCACGAGGTACCAGCAGACCTCGCGTTGCTACCACAGCCACAGCATCTGCCCTCGTACTCTCGAGGTCGGCGACCTCGTCCTGCGTAGGATCCTCTCCCGAGAGGGACTTCACAAACTCTCACCCATGTGGGAAGGACCTTTCCGGGTTACTCATGTCTCCAGGCCCGGCTCAGCCCGGCTGGAGATGGAGGACGGAGTTCCTGCGCCTAACGCCTGGAACATCCAACACCTCCACAAGTTCTACCTGTGACCCTCACGCGTATGAACGAAACGGGGCTGTACACACCCCGGAGCCTCTCATTGCGTTCGCCTGATGGGCCCGCGAGAGCTCCCGCCCACGCCCGAGTGGAAGCCCCATGCTCCGCGCTGGCGGAACGATCGACCCGCTATCATACCCACACCCTGTGGAAGCCCCATGCTCCGCGCTGGCGGAACGATCGACCCGCGATCATACCCACACCCTGTGGAAGCCCCATGCTCCGCGCTGGCGGAACAATCAATTGAGGGCGCCCCACGGGCTGCACCAACCTCAAGCTGACCCGTGTCGGACACGGCAGCACCTTTTTTCTCATTTTGGTGTGTAATTAAGGGCGCCCCACGGGTTGCACCAACCTCACGCTGACCCGTGCCGGACACGGCAACCACATCTTTATTTGGTTATGAAATGGGTTGCTATCTGCTTTAGTAAAGCTTCCATTTCCATATATGGCGTTTCGTTTTCCCCTTACCTCACGAGCCTCACGCGCTCACGACTTCCCTCATGAGCCTCACGCGAGTGGGGGCTGGACATGGTGCCTACGCTCGGGTCAGTCCCAGCAGCACTGGAGAACCCAAGCAACCGGGCTCTGGCTCGCGGGGCTGCCCCCGTGCATGCCACCCCACCAAGGTCCTTGGTGTCCTGTCTCCTCGCGTAATACCCATGAGCGAATCGACGAGCGCGCGCTGTCGTTAAGTACTCTGCGTGCAGTTATCTCAGGAGCAGGTCCCCTGAAAGATCTCGCGAGGTAGCCCCCTCAGGACCTCAGAAGGCCAGCAGGCCCCGCCTCAGGAGATCGCGCGAGCGGAACCCTCATGACTCATCATACCGGCAGCGGTTATGGCCCGCTCGGAGGCTAGGTCCTAACGACGCGGAGTGCCATGACAAGCAGAAAGAGCAAAACGAGCTGCGAGGGCACGGGCATTCGATACAGTCAGGAGCAAAGTACTTAAAATGCTAAAGTATTGTCCTCACGGGGTCACAATCAGCTATGCGCGGGATATGGGGAAGGACCTAAGAAGACATGTCGCCATCACCGCCGCTGCCACCGTCATCGTCACCCCCCTCGACTCCGCTCGAGCTCTCGCCAGGAGCGAAGTGCTCGTGTAGGGCGTCCACGTGGTCCTCCACTGCCTTCCCAAGGGTGTCGCGGACCTCCTCGGGGACGGGAGCTATCACCATGCTGAAGTCAAAGTTGGGGTCGGCGTCCAGAAGATGGCTGAAGATGCGCGTCGCGGCCTGGGTGAGGAGGTCGCGGCTCTCCTCCTTGATGATTCCGCCTACCTTCTTGGCGCCCACCTCGAGCCGCTCCACGAGCTTGGTGAAGAAGTCGAGGTAGTTGCCATCATGGGTCTCGAGGGGGCTGCTGACGTCCTCCTTGCAAATGGAGCCCAAGGCACGGCGGGCCCAGAGCTCGAGGGCGCGGAACATCTTAGAGCGCTGGAGTTGCCGCCCCCGCGCTCGGGCCGCCTCGTCCCGCGCCCGCTCCACGACCGCAGTGACAGCCCCACCTGCTGCCGGAGGGAGCACAGCTCGGCCTCGGCATCGTCCTGGGCCTTCAGCGCGGTCTCCCGCCGCCTTTCAGCTTCGGCTACCATCTCCTTAAGGCCCGCGATCTCGTGCTGGAACTCCTCGCGCTTGGCCTTGAAGCGGTCCTCCTGCCGCTTCAGCTTCTTGCTGTTCTCGTTGGCAAACGCTTCGCGGCTCTGCGCAACCCTCCTGTCGGCGTCCTCCTGGATCTTCTCCGCCTTGGCCGCCAAATTGGCATTGGCCTTGTCTAGGCGCTCGGCGTAGGAATTTTGGGCAGCGGACACCTCTCGCTCCAACGTCTCCAGCCGATCGCGCTCCAAGTCCTGCACGGATGCCGACCGCGCAAGCTCCCGCTCACGGATGTCAAGGTCCGCCTCGCGGGCCGCCAGCCCCTCTTCGAGGGCGGAGATGGCGTTTCTTCGTGCCTGGAGCTGTCGCTCCAGCAAGGCGTTCTGGTCCTGGAGCTCCTTCCCGCGGGCCTCCGCCGCCTCGAGCCGCCTGTCGGCCTCGTTGGCCTCCCTGACGGCATTCTCGAAGATCTCCTTCGTGTCCTGGGCGGCCTTCTCGTGCTTCTCCCACGTGGTGTCATCTTGACGGCGGCTCAGTTTGATGGCCACATCAAGTTGGCGCCACTTCTCCGCGAGGCGCTGGTGCTCTTTGAAGATGCGCGCTTCTTCCGCCCGGAGGTCTGCTTCCAGCTGGTCAAGGGCAGCCCTGGCGCCTTGCAGGGCCCCACGCTTGAGCACGGCGCTGCCGCTCACAAGCTGCAGGGCCTAACCGGTGTACGCCCGAGCGCTGCCCGAGCGCGAGGGCCCGGCGCTGCCGGTCGGGAGCGGAGAGCTCGCGGGGGTCCCCTGTTCGTTCCGATGGGGCGACGCACCCCGTGGGCTTGGCGACCCCCCGGCTTGCGGGGCCCCGCGCGCGGTCAAGTCCGGCTGGCCCCCCGCGATATCGCTGTCGCCAGTATTCCGGGGGGTGGAAGCCGGCGTCTCTGCCTCCGTCGCCGCGATTTCCGCCCCGGCAGTGCGCGCCCCAGGAGTTGCGGAGCTGTCCCTCGGCGACGCCTCCCGAGGCTCGCCTGCTCAGGTCCCCCGAGCGGCGTCCTCCTGTGGGTCAGAAGGGACTGCCTCCCCCTCAGCCCTCGCGAGGCCAGCCTCAATGGCGAGGCTGCTGGTGCTCTCCTCACGCCCCCTGGTCCTGGCAACCGGCGGTGTAGCCCCCGCCAGGCCAGGGGGCCTCCCCTCCTTCTTCTTCTTCTTGCTCGAAGAGGTCCTGGAGAAGGAAAGAGAAACAAGGACTCAGGCACGCGCTACACACCGGGTGCGAGAGGAAGGAAGGCAAGCGCTTACTGGTCCCTGGCAAACCACCTCCTCGTCTTCAGCGGCCACGGAGGAACGTTGATGCCGCCGCCTTCACGGGGCTATCTCTCGTGATCGACCCCCCTCTCAGGAGGGCCACGGGATCCGCCCTCGCCACTGCCTCCGGAGCCTCGTAGCTTCACAGCTGCCACGTGGGGGCTTCCCGCGCCCTCTGCCCGGATGGACGCGGCAGGTGTGGCCTTAGGCGGGGTGGTGCCATCGTCGCTTTCAAGCTCGCGGACGAGTCGGCGGCAGGCCGGCCGAACCGGGCTGCCTCCGCCCCCCGCAGCGCCCCCCGAGGCCCCGATGCTACTGTACTCGCCTGAGCCAGGGACCACCAGGAAGGGGTTATCCCGGGGCCCTTCGAGGCCTTCTAGAAGCGGCCCCCACTGGTCGAAACGTGGCATCGAGCCGGCTAGCACCTCCTTGTTCGTGTAGCGATACAAGGGAAGCCCATCCATGGGTGGCTCGCTCGTCTCTTCGCCGGTCAGGGCTTGGAGCATCCTGTTCAGCACCTCCGGCAGCAAGCTGTCCGTGCTCAGCCGCATCGGGTCCTCCGGGCCGGTGAAAGCCCACATCGGGTGGGAGTGCCGCTGGAGGGGAGCAATGCGGCGCCGGAGGAACTCCCTCACGACCATGACCACCATCACTTTCGCGGCCCTCAGCTCGGCCAACCTCTTCCATACCCGCGCCAGCCTTGGGTCGGCGAGCCTTTCGTGCCCCCACCTGGAGCTCCTCACCGTCGGGGACGACGGCAGCTGCAGCAGGGGGCTAGATTGGGCCGCGTCCACGTACACCCATTGCCGCCTGAAGCCCTCGACCTTTTTGGCAAGCATCATGTCAATACCGTCGCCCGCCGTCTCATCTGCGACGCGAAACGAGACGCATCCGGAACATTGGTTTGCCGCGGTCAGCTGCAGGCTGAAGAAGTGGCGGAAGAGCGCCACCGAGGGCGTCACGCCCAGGAAGGCCTCGCATAAAAAGGCAAAGGCAGAAAGAAGAAGGACGGAGCTCGGCTCGAGATGCAGCGCATGGACTTGATAGTGGGAAAGGGCGACGTTAAAGAAATCAGAGAATGGGGGTACCAAGCCAGGGAAGAGCGCCGGAAGGAAGAGGACGGCAGAGGTGGCATCGAGGTCGGAGGCCGGGCGAGAAGCCGACCAGATGCGAGTGGCCCCCCATTCGTTGGAAGCGGCCGCGGTCATTGGAAGCACCTTGCTGAGCCCCTCGGCGTTGACGATTGTGGGCCTACTCAGGGCGGGCTCAACCACCGCCCCTTCAACCTTCGCGTCTGCTGTCTCTTCCTCCTTTCGGGGGGGCGACATGGCGGCACAGCGAGGGTTTGGGGCGACGGAGTTGAGGGAGAGGTAAAAGGAACCGTGTGTGGGAAGGAAGGGCGCTAAGAGACGACAGGTATGAGGGAAGGCAATGATGGCCTCGCACCGCCCGCACCAGGATTTATGTCAGCGCGGCAGTTTCCAAGGCGTCGTGGGGAAGTGGGGGCGTCGCCCGTCACATCGTGCGCCACGCGTCGCGCCTGGCCGCAGGCGGTTAGGGCCCGCGCCGTTTCGCCCCCCAGTAGGCGGGAACGTGCGCGCCGCGGGCCCAGGGGCTACTGTCGGGCCCATGGAACCCGGGGTGTCCAGGCCCGTCTGCCTTTGGCCCAGGGCGCAACGCCTGGCATGGGCCTAGCGGGCCGCCACCACCGAGCATCTCACCAAGACCCCTCATGAGGCCCTGGCCTCCTGAGGCCCCCTCCTCAGGAAGTGGCGGGTAATACTCAGCACCACCATCAACGGCCTCGCGAGGCCCTCTCACGAGGCGGCTTCCTGAAGTGACCTCGCGAGGCGGCTTTCCGAGGTGGCCTCCCGAGGCCCCCTCCCACAGGCGCTCGAGACGAAGGCCGTTCGGCATGCCGCGCGGTCTGGAGCCCATCACATGGGTGACGCGCGCGGCGACGAATAGTAGCAGAGGCCGTGCCAGCAGGCGCGGATGAAGAGGGTTTCCTCTTTCATGTTAAGGGAGCAGGGCCAGCTATCTACTCTCCAAAGCAACCCCAAAGGTTGCCCGATCGGCGAAGGAAGACCAAGACGACGGGCGCGCAGGGAGGAGGTCATCGCCGAGCCCACCGGCGCGTCATTGATCATGCTTTGGCAGGCGAAGACCATCTTTAGTCAGGATAGCCTGAGCGCCTGTCCCCTTTCAAAATCGCCAAGTGTGGCAACCCTTCCCGCCTAAGTTTTGAGGGGGAAGAGGACCAAGGCCGATATAAAAGGGCAGTGCTGCCATTGTAGAAAAGAGGCTCTGGGGCTCTGGGGCTCTGAGGCTAGGCCCCCTGAGATCGATTCCTTCATCTCCTACCTTGTACGCAAGAACTCTCTTGCCCCTGGCAATCAAAACCACAAGCAGGAGTAGGGTCTTACACCGCAAGGTGGCCCGAACCTGGGTAAACCGCTGAGTCCTCACTCTGTCCCTCGCTAGCGTGCTCTCGCCGTAGCCTCTCCGTAGCTTAGCCGTGGTAGGAGACGGAGCGGTAGAACGATCTCACCCCAGTGTTCGAACCTTTGGGTCCCCGGAGCCCGACTTCCGACAAACCCCCTCCTTCCTGTGACCTGGCACCAGCGGGTGCTACGTCAGATCCGCCCCCCACACTGACGGCGCCTGGTCAGGCACTCAGCTCTCCTTCGCAGAAGAGGAAATCTGTTGCCGAGGAGGTGGAGTTCAACGGCGATGAACGTCCCGCATAGCAGCTTCGCCTCGTCGAGTTAATCGAGGCGCCCGCCGAGGAGGTCCTCCGTCAAGCAGAGGAGGCAAGCCGCGACTGCGACCACCTCTTGGCTCGCTTCGACGAGCTCCGGGCGAGAGTCCGCTGCCAAGTGGAGGACATCCAATGCGAAGTCGACCGTGTCGCCCCCATGTTAGATGAGCTCCTCCGCGCCGTGGCCGCAGCGGAGCTGGAGGCGGCTTACAATATCTCCAACGCGACGGTGCATGCGGAGGAAATCATCCGGGAGGCCGAACGCGCAGCAGACAAGGTTGTCTTGGAGGCGGGAATCAAGATGTCCGCGGCCACGTCGTATTCGGAAGACGTGGTCTGCCAGGCATTCACCGAAGTAGATGCCACTAATAAGGCGCGCTACGCCGACGAGGAGGACGACGACGGCGAGGAGGAGGATGAGGAGGCCAAGAAGGATGCGGAGGGGGGCAGCGACGATAAGGAGGTGGGCGGCGAGGACGAGGATGGCAGTGGTGATGAGGAATAATTTCTAGTAGTTCTGTTTGGTTTCTAAGTACTATGCTTGATATTTATGTTAGTACTTTTGCTAATATTGTAATGACATTAGTTACTATGTAGTATATGTTCTATGTAGTTCTACATGTAATCCACTTAATTGCTGCGCTACCATCCCTTCTATTTCCGGAAGTGACAACCACATTTTGCATGCCATCCAGGTGGTCACCGCGGCACTGGCATCCAGTTCAGGCGGCGACCACGCCATTTTGCATGCCATTCTTGTCTTCACCATGGCACTGGTATCCAGTTCAGGCGGTGACCACGCCATTTTGCGTGCCATTCAGGTGGTCACCACGGCACTGGCAAGCAGTTCAGGCAGTGACCACGTGATTTTGCATGCCATTCAAGTGGCCGCCGCGGCACTAACATCCAGTTCAGGCGATGAACATGCCATTTTTACATGCAATTCAGGTGGTCACCACGGCGCTAGGATCTGATTTAAGGCTGTGACCACGCACTGGCATGTAACTCAGGTGGTCACCATGGTACTGGCATCCAATTTCATACAGTGACCACGCCATTGCCATCCAACTCAGGTGGTCACCATGGCAATGGCATCCGATTTGAAACGGTGATCATGGCCATGTGATGGCACCCTAGACTAATAGTAGCACGCGACTACAAATGGAGGACATGCCATAAACCTGGTTCAAGTGTTAATATTGGTTTATGATCCAACTGGTTAAGTGCAACTCCGTAAGTGCATTAGGTCCTTGGTTCAAGTCCAGGACATCAAATTTTTTATGCTATTGATTTGTTTTTATGACGCTGTTAAGTGGCCCCACGCAGAGAGACGTATAGTCACATCAACGACGGCGCCGCTCTTCTTCCACACTAAGCCATATTCACTCCACATTCCAATCCCCAAATCCCCCCTTTCATCGCCAACTGTCGTGCGGGACTGCGGCCCCCTTCACCGCCTCTCATCTCCGAAGAAGATCGCCTTTGCTTACTGCCGCTGCCGCCGCCGTCGACCACCTCAATGGCATTGAGAAACCCTAGGCAGGCCGAATCGTGCTCACAAAATGCAGGTAAATCCTTCTTCAGTATCTTCGATTCCGGATTAAATGAAGTGCAAATGTTGTCTGTGTACTGATTTCATTGTTTGGATTCGCAGTGCCCAAAGTGTTTGGACACCAGGGGTTTGTGCGAAAATGGCCACGTAATGTATGCCAAAACCTTCCTCATAACACTTCTAGTTGGCTTTGAAGACAGGACGGTATGTTTTTTACATTCGCTGTTCTTTCATTCATGGTGTGCCTGAATTGTTGTTAGTTAGTTCATGAAACTGTACTAGTGGTCTATGATGTAGGCCTTTGTTACGGTGATGACCATGGCCGGCCTGCATGCAACTGACTAACAGTCAAATTGATATGTGAACGTACATGCAGGTTGTTTACATGATTGCTTCATAATTACAAAGGAGTACTGATCAGATTTTAGATCATTCACATTCTTTTCTGAAAAATCCTAACAATAGTTATCCATGCATAATTTAGGAAACATGCTAAAAATAGAACAGTACAGTTTTCTGAAATTTATGCCACATAGTGCACATTTTTGTTGATGCTTAAATAGGCATAATGATCTCCTGGACATTCATCTAGTTGTTTTGTGCAAGTATGTAAAAAGAGCAAGCCATTGTTAAATTTGTGAACATGCTGACATAAGCCACTGTACATTAATAGACAATTGGTATATGCACTTATTTATGACTTGCAATCTTAACTATTCCAATCCTTCCATTTGTGCACAGTTCATCCCCTGCTTTGCAAGAAAAAAAGTCCTGATGAAGCTCGGCCTTTATTCATTTCAACACTCCTCTGCTAAGCCTCGGCTTAAAACAACGCATGGCTTTCTTTTTTATTGTTGTCTCCAAAACTTTGAAGGGAAAACGTTTTTCACTGGACCAACTTGGAGGGAATTTGCCAAAGTATACAGATTCCAAGTTGGTATGAAGCTGTACTTCGATATTAGCAAAAATGGACATCAAATCAATGTGGAATTGGACAATGTTCCAACGGTTCATCCTTGTAAGTGTTCTCACACATAAATACCTTGCTTAGGTGGACTTGCGTTTACTTGCCTGTTCTTAATAGTCCTAAATATAAATATCTGCACATGCTCTCATTCTTGTTTCTGTATATCTACTCAGCTTACTATGCGATATCAGAAAAAAAAGAAGTGATAGTTGACAACATGGAACTCACTGCTGGAACCACATGTACGTGAAAAGACATGCGGTACGCCGTCATTTTTGCTGACAATATTGAATCGCTTGTGTGATCGTACGCACATGAACCAAGTTCTGAACCGTACAAGGTGTTGCTGCACACTCTGACCGAGACCAACGTTAAGAAGAAACAGCTGGTAATATGTTTATTTGTTTCAGCGTTCATTGTACAACATTTGTTATTTAAAATATGCCATCATACCATGTAACAATTGTGTTAATGCAACAGAGACTTCCTAGTCGTGTTCTTCCTGATCAAATGGATCGACATGGTGAAATGAGAATTATTATATTTCCTGAAGCTGACATATGGTCATTATACTCGATGCTAGAAAAAGATGGACGCCTCATCGTAATGGATGGCTGGAAGGATTTGCTTTCCTTGTCCAAATTAGCAGTTGGAGACAGGCTATTCTTCGTGATCCACCACGGAGGTGATGAGCTTATCCTCTTTGTCAAATCCCGTGAATGGGTAATCTGTGTAATCTGCTGAAGAGTAGTTCTATGCTGTTGTTGCACTTCCTGTTGATGCTCGAACACTCCTACTCGTGATGTGTGATACTTTTGGGAATGACATTGTCGATGTACCAAATGTTTGTTCCATGCCTAAACTTGTAATGCTATATTATTATCTGTGATCATATTTTCCTGATCGTGTTTTATTTAAGAATTAGTATGGCATCTCATAGTTCAGTAAAATGATAGCATAAACGGAAAGAATGTAATAGATTTCATTACGAGCATCTCAACTAATATCCATTAGATAAACCCAAAACTTTGGTTTCAAGCCCACTGCACCATTTTTTCCTTTGCCAACATGCCGAACATCTCAACTAGTACCCTTGAAATTTGATTCTAATATGTTATAAACTCTGCCATGGCAAAAATTATAAGGTACTAGGTTCTGAACAACTACTGGACATTTATTATATCATTTTTATAACCAGCCGACCATTTTTTGTCACACCAAACATTTTATGTGACAATACAAACCGTCCCAGAAAATGGACATGCGTAGTGACGCCCAAATGCGTCCCTGAAAATCAGGCCACAACGTCACCAAAGTTGGCTAGGGTGCTGCCCCGGGAGGAAACATCTCGTGACGGTGGACCGTCACCGAAAATGATTTTAGGCAACGTTTCCTGTTTCACCGCCAGGGTTTTTGTCACTGAATAGATGAAATTTTGTAGTGGTCCTACATGAAACACTACATGAGATCCACTCGAAGAAACTGGATGGGGATGGTTAAATGGCCGTTCCTTGCTACTTGTGAGCTGCGTTGGGATTTTCCTCGAAGAGGAAGGGTGAAGCAGTACCGTAGAGATAAGTATTTCCCTCAGTGAGCACCAAGGTTTATCGAACCAATAGGAGAATCACGCAAACCCTCGTGAACAGCACCTGCACACTCAAAAGCAAATACTTGCACCCAATGCGGGTAAGAGGGTGGTCAATCCCCTTGAACTCGTTAATTGCAAGGATTAAATCTTGTATAGGCAAATGTATAAATTGCAAAACAAAAGAAAAGAAAATAAATTACAGCATGGTATTTTTAGGTTCTTTAATATGCTTAAAGTAGACCAGGGGGCCATAGTTTTCACTAGAGGCTTCTCTCTCGAACACATAGCATACGGTGGATAAACAAATTACTATTGGGCAATTGACAGAAAAGCGCACAGTTATGACGTTATTCATGGCAATGATCACATATATAGGCATCATGTCTGTGACAACTAGACCGACTCCTGCCTGCATCTACTACTATTACTCCACAAATCGACCGCTATCCAGCATGCATCTATGGTATTAAGTTCATGACAAACAGAGTAACGCCTTAAGCAAGATGACATGATGTAGACAAAGTAAACTCAATCAATATGAATAAACCCCATCGTTTTATCCTTAGTAGCAACAGTACTATACGTACCCCGTCCCCTTCTGTCATTGGGTGGAGACCCCGCAAGATTGAACCTACTACAAAACACCTCTCCCAATGAAGATAAAACAATCTAGTTCGGCAAATCAAATGGATAGATCGGAGAGAAATACAAAGCTATAACAATCATGCATAATAAAGTTTAGAAAAGACTCAATTACATTCAATGAATAATCAAATCATAAACCCACAATTCATCGGATCCCAACAAACACACCACAAAAGAAGATTACATCGAATAGAACTCCAAAGAGATCGAGGAGAACATTGTATTGAAGATCAAAGAGAGAGAAGAAGCCATCTAGCTACTAGCTATGGACCCGTAGGTCTATGGTGAACTACTCACACATCATCGGAAGGGCAGCAAGGTTGATATAGAAGCCCTTCGTGATTGATTCCCCCTCCGGCAGAGTACCGAAAAAGGCCTCCAGATGGGATCGCGGAAGAATAGAAGCTTGCGGCGGTGGAAAAGTTATATCATCTGGCTCTCTCTTGGTTTGGGAATATATGTGAATTTATAGGCTTGGAATTAGGTTAAACGGAGCTGTGTGGGGCCCACAAGCTCAGGGGGCGCGCCCCTCGAGCTTGTGGCTCTCTCGTTTCTCGTCAGCTCTCCTCCCGAAGCTTCGAGGGTCCCTTCTCGTCCAGAAAAAATTAATCTAAAGATTTTTTTTCCGTTTGAACTTCGTTCGGTATTGATTTTCTGAAAAGCCAAAAACAAGCAAAAACAGGAACTAGCACTGGGCACTGGGTTAATAGGTTAGTCCCCCAAAAAATGATATAAAATAGCATATAAATGCATATAAAGCATCCAAGATTGATATATAATAGCATGAAACAATCAAAAATTATAGATACGTTGGAGACATATCAGCATTCCGAAGCTTAATTCATGCTCGTCCTCGAGTAGGTAAATGATAAAAACAGAATTTTTGAATGCTACCTAACATGTGTATCATGTAATCTCTTTACGGTATAAATATTGAGAAACGATAAAGTAACAACATCAACATGATAATATCCATTAATATAAGATGCATAATCATTAAACTTTCAAAATATACGATCCTTAACGAATGTTATCCCCACTCACTTTATCATGTTAGCATGACATGACTCCGCCTTCACCGCATTAATATAAATCATGAGCACCCCGGTGTTAAACCAGGCAATTGGATCGTACTTCTAACGCGCGTCAGCATTTTCAAGTTCACGCAATACATGAGCGTGAGCCATGTATATAGCACTATAGGTGGAATAGAATGCGGTGGTACAGATCAATAGGGGAAGTCAAGAAGGAAGAAATTCTCGCATCAACTCAGCGGATCAACGGACTATGGAGATGCCCATCAATCGATATTAATGCGAGGAGTAGGGATTGCCATGCAACGGATGCACTAAGAGCTATAAGTGTACGAAAGCTCAACTGAAACTAAGTGGGTGCGCATCCAACTTGCTTGCTCATGAAGACCTCGGGCATTTGAGGAAGCCCGTCATCGGAATATACAAGCCAAGTTCTATAACGAAAAATTCCCACTAGTATATGAAAGTAACAAAATAGGAGACTCTCTATATGAAGAACATGGTGCTACTCTAAAGCACAAGTGTGGAAAAGGATAGTAACATTGCCCCTTCTCTCTTTATCTCTCATTTTTTGTTGGGTTCTTTTTGGCCTCTTTTTTTAATTTTTCATCCGGAGTCTCATCCCGACTTATTGGGGGATCATAGTCTCCATCATCCTTTCCTCACTGGGACAATGCTCTAATAATGATGATCATCACATTTTTACTTACTTACAACTCGATAACTGAAACAATATGACTCTATATGAATGCCTCTGGAAGTGTACCAGAATGTGCAATGATCTAGCATAACATGTATAATAGTGATGAGCGGTGGCTGTGCCAAAAATATCATGTCAGCTCTATATGATCATGCAAAGCAATATGATGATGAACACACAAGTGATGTGACAGAATGGTGGAAGTTGCATGGCAATATATCTCGGAATGGCTATGGAAATGCCATAATAGGTAGGTATGGTGGCTGTTTTGAGGAAGATATAAGGAGGCTTATGTGTGATAGAGCGTATCATATCACGGGGTTTGGATACACTGACAAAGTTTGCACCGACTCTCGAGGTGAGAAAGGGCAATGCAAGGTACCGAAAAGGCTGGCAAAGTGCGGAAACATAGGAGTGCGTATATCCATGGACTCACATTAGTCATAAAGAACTCACGTACTTATTGTAAAGCCTATTAGCCCTCGAAGCAGAGTACTACTCGCATGCCCCTAGGGAATTGGTTGGTAGGAGTTAACCATCGCGCGCATCCGATTATAACAGCACTCAAGGATTTCATTTCAGACATAAAAATGCTCAAACCTCCCCACCATGCCATGACCAACACTTACATGAGAAGCTAATAACAAGCTTTAATACCGATATTTCTACTAACCAATGATCATGAACCAATATCCTTTCATATTACGACATCAATATCATTAAATCATGTGTTTCACATTTAGTGATCTAGATGAAAGTTTTTATTATATCCCCCTTGAATACCTACCTTTTTGGACTAGTCTTATAACACGTGCAAATTGCCATTACTATTTATTAGACTCTCAAAAATATTTAAGTGAAGCATGAGAGTGCAATTATTTCTACAAAATATAACCACCGCCGTGCTCTAAAAGATATAAGTGAAGCACTAGAGCAACTGCCTATCTCAAAAGATATAAGTGAAGCACATAGAGCATTCTAATAACTCACGATAAATGTGTGCCCCTCTCAAAAGGTGTGTCCAGCAAACAATGATTGTGGCAAACTAAAAAGCAAACAAAGAAAAGAAAACTGTGGAACAAGACGCTCCAAGTAAAACTCATATCATGTGATGATAAAAATATAGCACCAAGTAAGTTACCGATAGATTGTGGGCGAAAGAGGGGATGCCATCCGGGGCATCCCCAAGCTTAGACGCTTGGGTGTTCCTTGAATATTACCTTGGGGTGCCTTGGGCATCCCCAAGCTTAGGGTCTTGCCACTCCTTATTCCTTCATCCATCGTAATCTCACCCAAAACTTGAAAACTTCAGCACACAAAACTCAACAGAAACTTCGTGAGATCCGTTAGTATAATAAATCAATCATCCACTTTAGGTACTGTTATAAACTCATTCATAATTTTTCTTGCATAATACCTACTATATTATAACTCTTTCATGACTTATACCCCCCGATATAATCCATAGTTTCATTAAAACAAGCACACTATGCAATAAAAACAGAATATGTCTAAAACAAAACAGTACACAATGACAGAATATTTACCCATACTTATGTAACTCCAAAAATTCTGAAACATTAGGAAAACGTAAAAATTTTGTATCCCAATACTTTGTAAAAATTTCAGATTTTTCTGACGTTCCGGTAAAAAGGTAAAATCAAATACTGGGCGTAGAACTTTCTATTTTCAAACAGCATCAATTATACTATCATTCAAATCATCCCACAGGCATTACTTGGCACAAACACTAATTAAAAGATAAAAATACAATCATAGCAGTAGATATAATTGTGCAAACACACAAAACAGAAAATAAAAGCAAAATATTAAGATACATATTGGGTTGCCTCCCAACAAGCGCTATTGTTTTATGCCCCTAGCTAGGCATAATGCATAGTTTCAAGTATTGTCATCCTTCAAATTAATTCCATAGGTAGCCCTCATAATGGATTCATATGGTGGTTTGATTCTCTTCCTAGGTAAGTGTTCCATCCCTTTCTCTAATGGAAATTGGAACCTTATATTCCCTTCTTTCATATCAATAATAGCACCTATGGTTCGTAGGAAAGGCCTACCAAGTATTATAGGACAAGACGGATTGCATTCAATATCAAGCACAATGAAATCCATGGGCATATAATTTATATTAGCAAGTATGAGCACATCATTTATTCTACCCAATGGTTTCTTAATAGTTGAATCCGCTAAACGCAAATTAACGGAACATTCATTCATATCGATGAGACCTAGCACATCACATAAAGATTTTGGTATAGTAGAGACACTAGCACCTAGATCACACAAAGCATTACATTCATAATCCTTAATTTTAATCTTAATAGTATGTTCTCATTCATCATGCAATTTCCTAGGTATAGAAACTTCCAATTCAAGTTTTTCTTCATGAGCTTTTATCATAGCTTCTACAATATGTTTAGTAAAAGCTTTATTTTGTTCATAAGCATTAGGTGAATTTATCATGGATTGCCACAAGGAAATACATTCAATCAAAGAACAATTATCATAATCAAAGTCCTTGTAATCCAAAGTAGTGGGCACATCACTGTTTAAAGTCTTGACCTCTCCAAACCCATTTTTATCATTTTTATCATTAAGATCATCACCCTCCGAACAATTGGGACGCCTTCTAGCTAAAGTTGACTCATCTCCAGTCCCTTTTTCATCTAGTTTTATATTACTAAACAAAGTTTCAATGGGTGTCACACCAATCATTTTACTATCTTCATTATGATTACGATAAAAAACCGGGTGGAATAGCTTTTTCTAGCGGTTCTCTCTTTACTTTCATTAATGGAGACTTGGATAGATTTAATAGACTCATTAATATCATGCTTAGGTGGCAAAGTTTTAATTTTAAGAGTTTCCACATCATGAGCAATTTTATCCACGTTTCTAGCCATATCATCAACTTTATGTAGTTTTTCTTCTACCATTGCATTAAAAATCTTTTGAGAACTAATAAATTCTTTAATGTTGTTCTCAAGATCAGTAGGTATCCTATTATTATATGAATTACCATTGGAATTACCATAATTTTTAGAGGAATTTCCGGGATACGGTCTAGGATAAAAATTCCCTCTATAAGCATTGTTGTTGAAATTATTTCTAGCGACAAAATTCACATCAATAGCATCATTATTTTGCTCAATCAAAGTAGATAGTGGTACATCATTAGGATCAACTTGAGCATTATTGCTAGAGAACATATTCATAAGAGCATCCATTTTATCACTCAAAGTAGCAATTGCTTCTACAGAGTTTACCTTCTTACCAGTTGGAGCTCGTTCGGTGTGCCATTGAGAATAATTTGTCATCATATTATCAAGAAGCTTTGTAGCCGCTCCCAATGTAATTCCCATAAAGGTATCACCTGCAGCAGAGTCTGGAAGATTTCTAGAAACAAAGTTTCGTCCCGCATAAATGTTTTGTATAATCATCCATAAGCTTAAACCATGAGTGGGACAATTTCTTATCATTGATTTCATTCTCTCCCAAGATTGTGCAACATGTTCTTGCTCAAGTTGCTTAAAGTTCATAATTTCATTTCTAAGAGAAATAATCTTAGCGAGAGGAAAATACTTGGCGATAAAAGCATCCTTACACTTATCCCATGAATGAATATTATTGCAAGGCAAGGATGAAAACCAAGTTTTAGCACAATCTCTTAGTGAGAACAGAAATAATTTCAACTTAATAATATTATTATCAACATCTTTTTTCTTCTTTTGCATATCACATAATTCAATGAAAGTATTGAGATGGGATGCAGCATCCTCATTAGGATTTCCAGAAAATTGCTCTTTCATAACAAGATTTAGCAAATCGGCATTAATATCATAAGACTCGGCACTAGTGGCGCGATGAGCAATTGGAGTACTAATAAAATCATTATTATTAGTATTAGAAAAGTCACACAACTCGGTGTTTTCTTGAGACATAGCGACAAAGCAAGCAAACAAATTTTTTTTTGTGTTTTTTGATTTTTAGAGAAGTGGGGGAGATGAAAAAGAGAGGCAAATAAAAAGGCAAATAAAAAGTAGAGCAAGTAGATGATAGTTTGAGTGAAGGTACTTGATAGGATTTGATGATGTCTCCCCAGTAACGGCGCCAAAATTCTTTCTGCTACTTGTGAGCTGCGTTGGGATTTTCCCCGAAGAGGAAGGGTGAAGCAGTACAGTAGAGATAAGTATTTCCCTCAGTGAACCAAGGTTTATTGAACCAATAGGAGAATCACGCAAACCCTCATGAACAGCACTTGCACACACAAAAGCAAATACTTGCACCCAACGAAGGCAAGAGGGTTGTCAATCCCCTTGAACTCGTTAATTGCAAGGATTAAATCTTGTATATGCAAAAGTATAAATTGCAAAACAAAAGAAAAGTAAATAAATTACAGAAAGGTATTTTTAGGTTTTTTAATATGCTTAAAGTAGACCCGGGGGCCATAGTTTTCACTAGAAGCTTCTCTCTCAAACACATAGCATATGGTGGGTAAACAAATTACCGTTGGGCAATTGATAGAAAGCGCATAGTTATGACATTATTCATGGCAATGATCACATATATAGGCATCACGTCCGTGACAAGTAGACCAACTCCTGCCTGCATCTACTACTATTACTCCACTAATCGACCGCTATCCAGCATGCATCTATGGTATTAAGTTCATGACAAACAGAGTAAAGCCTTAAGCAAGATGACATGACGTAGACAAAGTAAACTCAATCAATATGAATAAAACCCATCGTTTTATCCTTAGTAGCAACAATACTATACGTACCCCATCCCCTTCTATCACTGGGTGGAGACATCGCAAGATTGAACCTACTACAAAGCACCTCTCCCACTGAAGATAAATCAATCTAGTTGGCCAAACCAAACGGATAGATTGAAGAGAAATACAAAGCTATAACAATCATGCTTAATAAAGTTCAGAAAAGACTCAATTACTTTCAATGAATAATCTGATCATAAGCCCACAATTCATCGGATCCCAACAAACACACCACAAAAGAAGATTACATCGAATAGAACTCCAAAGAGATCGAGGAGAACATTGTATTGAAGATCAAAGAGAGAGAAGAAGCCATCTAACTACTAGCTATGGACCCGTAGGTCTGTGGTGAACTACTCACACATCATCGGCAGGGCAGCAAGGTTGATGTAGAAGCCCTCCGTGATCGATTCCCCCTCCGGCAGAGTACCGAAAAAGGCCTCCAGATGGGATCGCGGAAGAACAGAAGCTTGCGGCAGTGGAAAAGTTATATCGTCTGGCTCTCTGTTGGTTTGGGAATATATGTGAATTTATAGGCTTGGAATTAGGTCAAACGGAGCTGCGTGGGGCCCACAAGCTCATGGGCGCGCCCCTCGAGCTTGTGGCTCTCTCGTATCTTGTCGGGTCTCCTCCCGAAGCTTCGAGGGTCCTTTCTGGTCCCAAAAAATTAATCAAAAGTATTTTTTTCCATTTGGACTTCGTTTGGTATTGATTTTCTGAAAAGCAAAAAGCAAGCAAAAAACAGGAACTGGCACTGGGCACTGGGTTAATAGGTTAGTCCCAAAAAATGATATAAAATAGCATATAAATGCATATAAAGCATCCAAGATTGATAATATAATAGTATGAAATAATCTAAAATTATAGATACGTTGGAGACGTATCATTCCTCCAACAAGCCTTACGTATGAAGGGTTTCGACGATTCCTGGAGGAAGCAGGTCGATTCTTTTGTACAAAAAGGCAGCGTCGGGATTAAAGTGAATGACGACATAGGCCACTACTTCCAAACGCAAAAGGTTCTAAGACAGGGGACCCAATGTCTCCTATCTTGTTCAACATAATGGCGGATATGTTGGCAATTCTCATAGGTAGAGCTAAAGAGGACGGCCAAGTAGGAGGACTAGTACCACATCTTGTAAATGGTGGGGTGTCCATACTACGATACATTGACGATACTATAATTTTCATGGAACATGATTTGGCAAAGGCCAGAAATATGAAGCTTGTGCGATGCTTATTCGAACAATTGTCGGGATTGAAGATTAATTTTCACAAAAGCGAACTGCTCTGTTTTGGGAGAGTTAAAGCTGAACAAGATGCTTATAAACAGCTGTTCGGATGTGAATTGGGTGCCCTACCGTTTAGTTATCTGTCCATAACAATTCACCATGGCAAGCTATCTAAAAGGGAGTGGAAATGTATTGAAAGTCGATTTGAAAAAAAAAACTAAGCTGCTGGAAGGGTAAGCTTATGTCGTACGGAGGTCGCCTAGTACTAATAAACTCAGAGCACGCGAGTATGCCGATGTTCCTTCTGTCTTTCTTCGAAGTCCCTGTAGGGGTACGGAAAAGGTTAGACTTCTATCGATCACGATTCTTTTGGCAGAGCGATAAAATAAAGAGGAAATACAGGCTTACTAAGTGGGATATCATTTGTAGGCCGAAGGACCAGGGTGGTCTCGGGATTGACAATTTAGAGGTAAAGAATAGATGTCTGCTCAGTAAATGGCTGTACAGTTTTTCTGTTGAGACCGAAGGCACGTGGGCACAAATTTTACGTAACAAGCTAAGACCTTGGCCTAGGTTACCGCGAGACCCAATGATTCACCTTTCTGGAAGGGGTTAATGAGAATGAAAGCAGCTTTCTTCCATAGGACTAAATTCATCATTGGAAATGGTAATTTTACTAGATTCTGGGAGGATACTTGGCTAGGGGAGACGCCTTTAGCCACACAATATCCATCTCTCTATAATATTGTACAGCATAAGGAGGCTTACGTTGCTACAATATTACAGTCTAATCCTCTAAATATTCAATTCCGGAGATCTTTAGTAGGAGATCAATGGGAAGCATGGCTACATCTGGTGCGCAGGTTGATGGATGTTCGCGTCTTAGATGAGCCTGGTAGTATTCACTGGAGATTAACTATGAACAAAATCTTCTAAGTGAAATCTATGTATGTTGACCTAATTGACACTGGTCCGATTCCGAAATCGATACATATCTGGAAGATCAAAGTACCGTTAAGAATCAAAGTCTTCATGTGGTTTGTTCACAAGAAGGTGATTCTGACTAAGGATAATTGGTAAAGCGTAATTGGGAGGGTAGTCAGCAATGTTGCTTTTGTGACCAAGATGAAACGATTAAACACCTCTTTCTTGATTGTCCGCTCGCCAAACTATTATGGCTCTCAATACATATAGCCTTTAATATCACCCGTCCAAATAGTATTCACACGTTATATGGGACGTGGCTAAATGGAGTAGAGCCAAATATTGCGAGACATATTCGGATAGAAGTATGCGCATTACTTTGGGCTATATGGAACTGCAGGAATGATATGGTTTTTAACAGACAAACTCGTATAAATTTGTTGCAGGTTATCTATAGGGCCACTGCCTGGATCCGTACGTGGTCGTTACTAACTCCTGCGAAAGCCAGGGAGCCTTTGGTTCCTGGGTCTACCCGATGGGAGATGGTAGCTCGGGATATCGACAACCGGTTTGGATGGCAGTCCAGTAATAGGATAGGTGTTTAGTCATCTTGTCCTATTTTCAGTGGTTGTGGCACTTTTTTACCTCTTTGATTACTTTTTCAGCACTGAGCGAGCTTGTACTGGACCGCAGACCATTCCCATACTTTGCTTAATAAAGGGGTTGCATGCATCACTCTGATGCATAGGCCGGGGTGATCCTTCTTTTCTAAAAGAAGAACAGATGGGATGTCATATCATTAAGAATGTCAGCAAAAACAAATGTCCAGATATAATTTCACGAGTGTTTGACAAAAAACTACCACTTTAGGGGTTGCCATCCCACATAACTACCACTTTTTAAAAACTGACCGAAAACTACCAAATTTTCTAATTTTGTGACTAAAAACTACCAAGTCAGGTTGATGACCGTTTCAAGCGATTTAAACGAGTTTTTGACGGTACTGGCCCTCATACCAAGCTGACGGCTGGCCTAACGGCTAACGGCACGCACCTGGCGGCCATTAGTGCCGCCGCTCGGTCGGAACTGGTCGGACCAGGTCAAACCGTGCAGACCGACTCGCTCCTTCCCCACCATCTCTCACTCTCCCCCGAGCTCCTCCCTAGCCTTAGTCGGCGGCTGCCATGGCGGCCGTGGATGGAAACTCCGGCGGTGAATCGTTTGGCGGCATACCTCCAGACGTGGTCGGCGGTGGGGTTGGCGACTTCTCCCAGGTGGATAACTGGCTTGGAAGCATGAGCTTCGCGGCGCAGCAGCCTTCCCAGAAGTTGGCTTGGTCGGAGCCCGCTCGACCACCGTCGACTACAAGAAGTACACCTCGAGGCCGGCGCAAGCTTCCTCCTCCTGCAGGTGGCGGCAGCAGGTATGACAGCTCATCAGTCTGCAAGTTTATCTGAGATTGCCATTTTTGTTTATTAGGAGGAAATTTAGGCTAGTTTTTGCATAGTTAGATTCATTTTTCCAGCATGTATGATAACATCACAAATTGTAAAATGTCAAAAACTATAACTTTGTGGTGTAAGAAACTGGAAAATGTTATCTGTCAGAAACTGAATATTGTGCACGCTCATTTCATCAAAATTACTTCAATATGTGCAGTATTGATGACCCAAAGTAGGCAATTTGGTTCCATTTCCAAGCTAGAGAATTTGTGGTTAGAAATCTCTACCAGTCGTACATATCATATTGGACTATGGTTTCTCTTATTGGGAGTGAGGGCTGTGGGGCTGATGATTATATGTACTATGTATTTGATGAGGGGAAAGGAATAAAAGGTCTAGGGCAAATTTGTTCTGAATATGATGTGCAGCAGATGTTGATCCACTCTCATAATGAAAAGATTCTGAACATAAGAGTTGTTAGAGTAGATAAGCCATGTAATGCAGATGCAAACAGAGATAGTTATTTTGCTGAACATTGCATTAACAATCAACAAAGTTGCACTAAGGTGGTGCATACAAGCATAGACGGAAAGGATGAGCTTAAGAAAAGCATTATGCAGAGAGAAGCTGACCTTAACCATTTTGAAGGTGACACTAATGTGTCTGAAATTCTTTCTGATGATGTGTAATCAGATTCAGATGTCAACAATGTGGAATTTCAGTAAGATTATTCCTCTGAAGATGAAGCTGCAAAACAAGATACACCAGTGCTATAGAAACTCAAGCCAGTGAGAAATCCTGGTCCAACCAGTAGATCCCACCATGAGGTTGAGAAAAAGGAAAAACCAGATTGGTTTCCTGAAGCGGATGAAAAATGCTTCCCTGGTGATTATGGAATCAGTGGTGAAGAAGATGAGCCTGAAGGATCCTATAAACTACCAAGTGGTAGGAAGAGAAGGAATAAAAAGTTGAAGGACAGGATATGGTTTGATGACAAACTTCCAGGACCAGTAGAACAGTTTTGTAAGGGATTGTGCTTCACCACTGTTTATGAGTTCAGAGATGCACTTAGCGATTTTCACATTAGGACTTTGAGGAATTTTCAGTATCACAGAAATGCCCCAGATAGGATTATTGTTTGGTGCTCAGAGAGAGCCCAGTAATGTGATTTTTATATCAGTGCCTCTAAGTTAGCTCATGAAAAAACTTTCTGCATCAAGAAGTGTGATATGTTGCACACTTGTGGAGCATGTGCAGAGATGATACGTCTCCAACGTATCTATAATTTTGATTGTTCCATGCTATTATAGTATCAATCTTGGATGTTTTTATATACATTTACAACAATTATATATCATTTTTTGGGACTAACCTATTAACTTAGTGCCCAGTGCCAGTTGCTGTTTTTGGTTTTCCAGAATATCAGTACCAAACGAAGTCCAAATGCCATGAAACTTTTTAGAATTTTTTTTCTGGATATAAGAGACACTAGAAGCTTCGGGAGGGGATGAGAAGATGAAGTAGTGGCCCACGAGGCACCACGGCGCGCCCAGGGGGGCGCGCCCTGGTACCTTGTGTGGCCCACAAGGCTCCGTTTGACCTAATTCCACCTCTATAAATTCTCTAAAATTGGGAAACCAACAGAGGAGTCCATGAAATACTTTTTCCACCGCCGCAAGTTCCTGTTCTCGAGAGATCCCATCTGGAGGCCTTTTCCGGTACTCCGCCGGAATGGGAATCGATCACGGAGGGGCTCTACATCATCCGTGCTGCCCTTCCGATGATGCGTGAGTAGTTTACCACAGACCTTCGGGTCCACAATTACTAGCTAGATGGCTTCTTCTCTCTTTTTGATCTTCAATACAATGTTCTCCTTGATGTTCTTGGAGTTCTATCCGATGTAATCACTTTTTGCGGTGTGTTTGTTGGGATCCGATGAATTGTGAGTTTATGATCAGATTATCCATGAATATTATTTGAGTTTTCCTTGAACTCTTTTATGCATGATTATTATAGCTTCGTATTTCTCTCCGATCTATTGATTTGGTTTGGCCAACTAGATTGATGTATCTTGCAATGGGAGAGGTGCTTTGTAATGGGTTCGATCTTGCGGTGCTCAATCCCAGTGACAGAAAGGGACATGACACATATGTATCGTTGCTATTAAGGGTAAAAAGATGGGGTTTATTCATGCGTGAGTTTACTTTGTCTACATCATGTCATCTTGCTTAAGGCGTTACTCCGTTCTTTATGGACTTAATACACTAGATGCATGCTGGATAGCGGTCGATGTGTGGAGTAATAGTAGTAGATGCAGGCAGGAGTCGGTCTACTTGTCTCGGACATGATGCCTATATACATGATCATTGCCTTGGATATCATCATGATTATTTGCTTTTCTATCAATTGCCCAACAGTAATTTGTTCACCCACCGTATGCTATTTCCAAGAGAGAAGCCTCTAGTGAAAACTATGGCCCCCGGGTCTATCTTAATTATATATTGAAAATCCTAAAAACACCTTGCTGCACTTTTACTTTATTTATTTCATTTTGTATTTTTGTTTAATCTATCTATCTATCACCATACAATTTAATCTTGCAATTAACCGCCAAGGGATTGACAACCCCTTGTTCGCGTTGGGTGCGAGGATTTGTGGTTTTGTGTGCAGGTACTGCTAACGAGGTGTTGCGTGATTCTCCTACTGGATTGATAACCTTGGTTAAATAACTGAGGGAAATACTTATCTCTACTGTACTGCATCATCCCCTCCTCTTCGGGGAAATCCCAACGCAGCTCACAAGTAGCAGGAAGAATTTCTGGCGCCGTTACCGGGGAGACATCATCAACATCTATCAAGTACCTACGCATAAAACCTTCATCTCCTTGCATTTATTTTATTTTCCTTTGCCTCTCGTTTTCATCTCCCCCACTTCTAAAAAGTTTTTATAAAAATACAAAAATATTTTCCGTTTGCCTTTTTCTTGTTTGCTTGATTGCTAGCTCGCTTTACCATTATGGCTAGTTCTTCGCTCGTTACTATTACCCCTGAAAATGAAGTGCTTAATTTTAAACAAAGAGGAGGAGAGAATTTAAAAGATGCTTGGTATAGGATTTGTGATGCTCATAATAGATCAACTCGTAAGCAATCCACCACCATCCTTCTTCGCAATTTTTATGTGGGCATTACTACTTGGTATAGATTTGTACTTGATACTATTACCGAAGGCAATTTCTTGATGTGTCCCTCTATGCATGCTTTCAATGCTATGGGAAATTTAGTGGGATCACCACCTATCACTGTTAATGAAACAACTTTGACTTTGGAACATGTTATGCAAAGGTTAGAAGATATTGAAAATAAAATACCTATTATTGAACATCTTGAGAATTTAGATAAAAAAATTCATAATCACATCACTCAATTTGGTTCTAAGGTAGGAATCACATTGAAACCTTAAAGGAAAAGGAACCGGTAATTAATGAAAGAATAGAACAAAGCCCCGCTAGAATCGATAAGTTAGAAGAAATCATTAATAAATTGGGCTCGGCTTTCTCCTCCGTTAAGAATATTGATAGAACTCCTCCCAATAAAAATTGCAAGTTTATGTATGTTCCTAAAACCAATGGTGCTACCTCTAGTAAGGGAAATGAGGATCTTAAAATGATTTGCGTGTGATACGCCTCCAACGTATCTATAATTTTTTATTGTTCCATGCTGTTATATTATCAATCTTGGATGTTTTTATATGCATTTACAGCAATTATATATCTTTTTTTGGGACTAACCTATTAACTTAGTGCCCAGTGCCAGTTGCTAATTTCTGCCTTTTTTGTTTTACAGAATATCAATACCAAACGAAGTCCAAATGCCATGAAACTTTTTAGAGATTTTTTTCTGGACAATACCAACACTAGAAGCTTCGGGAGAAGACCAGACGCCAGAGGAGGTGGCCACGAGCCACCAGGGCGCGCCTGGGGGGGGGGGGGCAGGCACGCCTGGGGGGGCAGGCGCGCCCTGGTGCCTCGTGGGCCCATCCCATCTTCGTTTGACCTAATTCCACCACTATAAATTCCCAAAAAATCAGAAACCCTCAGGGGAGTCCACGAAATACTTTTTCCATTGCTGCAAGTTTCTGTTCTTAAGAGATCCCATCTGGGGGCCCTTTCCGGCACTCCGCCGGAGGGGGAATCGATCACGGAGGGGCTCTACATCAACCTTGCTGCCCTTCTAATGATGCGTGACTAGTTTACCACAGACCTTCGGGTCCATAGTTAGTAGCTAGATGGCTTCTTCTCTCTTTTTGATCTTCAATACAATGTTCTCCTCGATGTTCTTGGAGTTCTATCCTATGTAATCACTTTTTGCGGTGTGTTTGTTGGGATCCGATGAATTGTGAGTTTATGATCAGATTATCCATGAATATTATTTGAGTCTTCTCTGATCTCTTTTATGCATGATTATTATAGCTTCGTATTTCTTCTCCGATCTATTGATTTGGTTTGGCCAACTAGATTGATTTATCTTGCCATGGGAAGAGGTGCTTTGTAATGGGTTCGATCTTGCGGTGCTCAATCCCAGCGACAGAAAGGGACATGACACGTATGTATCATTGCTTTTAAGGGTAAAAAGATGGGGTTTATTCATACGTGAGTTTATCTTGCATTCATTACTACTCAGAACACATCACAACATGCATGCTACTACAACTGATGCAACATGAGCTATTCGGATACTAATGCGCTATGAACAAACTAAAGCTGGGTAGCTGATGAAGCGGCTGGTGGAGGGGTGGGTGGAGCAGTTGAGGCTGGAGGTGCAGAAGTCGAGGAAGGAGGCAATGGGCATGGAGCCATTGCAGCACCGAGCAATCTCCTGGCCCGGGTCGCGTCTCGGACGAGTTCAGCAATCAGCATGTACTCGCCCGTCATGAATCGGGACATGGCGGGGATGGCCACATCATCATTAGGGCCTGTAGATGGGAACCTGACTCGCCTGGGGTTCTTGGCTATAGTAAGGTAGTAGGAGTAGGCACGGTTTTCTTGCATCACCAGCTCTTGATGACGAAGACCCGTAATTCCTGCCAGGGCTGCGAGTTGAATTGCGCGATCTGGAGTGGCACCATATCCACCATGGAATCTGTAGGTGCATCTTCCAATAGGGATCCTGGCTTCCAGAAACACATGCGCAAAATACTCCAATAACCTGCCTCCAAGCAGAACCTCAAACACTTGGTACCGCGGCATCTCTCCATTGGGTTAGAGGCTATGCCATACTTCGTGGAGCAGGGACGTGAAGCTGAGCTTTGCAGGGGCTGCGTTGAACTCAATAGGAATGGCGGCCATCTACACTCATGGAATAGATGGTCAGAAGAAAGATGGAATCTGTATGCATGCTATGCAACAACCAAGTTGTCGGTGTATAAAACATGGGCATTTTATACCCTGACTTATGCACAGACAGTAGCAGCCTCCTTGCCGGCCAAGGTCTTGCCGGGAACTGCCAAGACCAAGATTCAGAGTCCAGCCAAAGGAGCTACCAGAAAGAAGCTCGAGGCACGACACTCAACTAGTACCAAAGATGAAGACGTCCCTTGCCGGCAAGGCTAAACCGGCAAGGTGAGGACCCGGCAGGCTACGCGTCGGCAAGCTTATACCAGCCCTCCGGCGCTCCACCTCGCTTCACAGGTGTTCGCTGACAAGTGAGGTGTCGACCACGCCGGCTGGTTGCTGACACTTGTCGGACACGTGTCGGCACGCTGGGACAAGATTTGCTTCTAAAGACACCCGTCCAGGAGGCGTGTCAGGATAATACGAGGTAGCTGGGCAAGCGGTGCAGAAACCTTGCCGGGACTACCTCTCCGCATGACACCTAACGGCGCATTTAATGTCTTTGTCCTAAACTGGCAGAGTTAGGTATGATAGCACTGTTTGCTATCTAGTCACGATGTAATTACTGTTTTGCCACTGTGGTAACCCCTTATGCTATAAAAGGAGGGCCAAGGCAACAGTTTAGAGAATTCGGACCCCTTTTCAAACACAAGCACCTCTCGTGTAGCTGCTCTCTCCACGCCTTGCCGGGGAGAAGCGCTCCTTGTACTGTGCTTCCGTACCACAAATACACCAAAGGCAGGAGTAGGGTTTTACGCTTCTTAGCGGCCCGAACCTGGGTAAATTCCCTCGCGTCCCATTGTTCATGCTCTTTGTGCACTTCGATCCTCCCCGCCGAACCACAAGGGGCTGCATGGCCCCATAGATGGTCGCTACCCCCGACATATTTGGCGCGCCAGGTATGGGAGGAACGTTGTGCGAACCTTGATCAGTGGGCCACGCGTTTTCTTCATCTTCATCATCAACTTCATCGCCGTCTTTCTCGTCGTCGATGGCGCCCAAGAAGAAGGGCATCACGATGACGGCCACCTCACGCGCGTCCACAGGCGGCGCAGGTGACGCAACCAATGCGGGCGGCGCGGGTACTGCGGTCGGCGCGACCAGCGCAGGAGGCGCGGTCGTTACGCCCACCGCAGTCGGCGCAAGGGACGAGCACGACGGAGCCGGTCGACCTCCTCGGCCCTCTGGCGAATGGAGCCGCGACGGCGCAGGCGGAGCGAACGGACGTCTTCCTCCTCCTCCCCGCCGCGGCGACGAACGCAGCCACCGGAGCGGCAACGCCCAGGCCGGCGCGGACCGAGACCCCGCTGCGGCGACATCCAAAGGATGCTACTTCAGGACAGACGCCGCGCCCCTCACACAATGGGCGCGGTATAGCCCCAAGCGGCGCCAACGACTCCGGGCAGCGGCAACCCCACGGCAACACACCTGTGGACCAGATCCCAGATCCTCAGGCACCGCCTCCGCCACGGCAACCTGCTGCTGATCATGTGCCACGGCAGCAAAACCGCGGTGGCGCTCCTACTGGCGCTGCCAGGAGTAGAGCGACGTCGCGCTCTTCGCTCCTAGCCATGCCACCCACGCTGCTAAACTTCCCTCCGGCAGCAGAGAAGATGGATGAGTGGAGAGCTACCATCCAGAGCTTGATCGGATTTGCCGAAGCCGCTAAATCGCAGCAAGCGGAACCCTCACAGCGTCCACAACCGGCGCCGGCATCTCCAGCTGGTGGCCGCGCTGACGGAACTACACTAACGGTGCAGTCGCCGCCGTGGCAACAGCCTCAACAACAGCAACGCCAACAGCCGCGACAAGCCCAGGAGTCTTTTGGACCCGACGAGATGTCGATCGCGTCTTCGGATCCACAAGCGCGGCAAGACCAGCGGCAAGTGCTGCGAGACAGGCGGGCTGAAGACGCCCGCACAACCATCGAACGGCGCCGTGAGGCGCGCCGACAATTTGACGCGCGTAATGGCCCCATCGTTGATGAGCCTACGCCAGGGGTTGGCGGATACCTACCTTTTGAGGTTGGGTGTCCTGCCTTCACTCGTGAGCTGCGGCAAGTCCGACGGCCGTCCGTTCGAGAAAGTGCCAGAAAAATATGACGGCAACCTGAACCCGGCAGAATTTCTGGGCATCTATACGATTGCCGTACAAGCTGCCGGAGGAAGAGATGAGAAAATCCTCGCCAACTACTTTCCATTGGTACTGAAACCCAAAGTGAGGTCTTGGCTGATGAACTTGCCGGAGAACTCCATCTCTTCGTGGTCAGACCTCTGCAACGAGTTCGTTGGTGCCTTTACCGGAGGCCACAAGGCTCCTGGACAGCCCAGCGATCTGCAGGTGATCCCGCAAAGAGATGGTGAAACCTTATGCAAGTACATCCAGAGGTTCAGTCGTGTGCACCGCAACATTCCAGACGTGCACCCCGCGGCCGTGATTGCCGCCTTTCACACGAATGTGTGCAATCAGAGGATGCGGGAGAAAATGAACGTTAAGTTGCCCAAGACCGTCAACGAGCTCTATACGTTGGCGGATAAGTGTGCACGGGCTGAGGAAGGAAGAAGGCTTCCCGGGGAGGACGCTGGTGCCGAAGTAGATTCTGAGAACGATGATGCTGCCACCCCAAGGAAGAAAGGCCGAAAGCGCAATAGGAAGCGCAAAGGAAAAAGTGTTATGGTTGTCGAAGGCTCCGGCAACTCCGAATCCGCCAAGAAAGCCAAAACTGAGAACTCCGGCAAGGAGGCTGCTGTATGCGCCGCTTTCCAGGAGGCAGCGGCTAATGAGAAGGCCGGCAAGTCAGATGGGCCATACTGCAAGATTCACCGCACCAAGGGCCATGATCTCCAAGAGTGCCAACAAGTCGAGCACCTTGTCGAGAAACAGAAGGCTGAATATGAGAAGCACGACAAGGAAAAGGGCCAAGATGGTGCCGGTGTGTCCGGTAAAAAGGGCCACGGTGGTCGAGGAGGCCGCCGCGGCAAGGCCAAATAGCAGAAAGAAAAGCCTGCTAGAGGCCGTGAGAAGAAAGACGGAGATGATGGAAGTGAGGAAGAAGAGGATGACGATGAGACCAGCGAACAAGAATTCCAGAAGGCAACCGACGCCATGTGCGTTGACAGAGGCGCATCCCTGCACTCCTCTCACCGCCAACTTAAACAGTGGGCTCGTGAAGTTAACACAGCAGAGCCGGCAATGGGCTCTCAAAAGCCACTCAAATGGTCACACACACCTATCATCTTCGATGCTGAGGACCACCCTCATCACATAACTGCGGTCGGGTGTTTGCCGTTGTTGGTCTCACCAACAATTCGCAACCTCCAGGTAACGAAGATGTTAGTTGACGGTGGGGCCGGTCTGAACCTGATCTCTCCGGAAGTTATCAAGAGGCTGCAGATCCCCGATGAGGAACTCGATAGAACGGGCACGTTTTAGGGAGTGAACCCGGGAAGGAGCCAGCCCAAGGGGAAGATCACTTTGCCGGTAACGTTTGGCGGGGAACTGAACTATAGGACGGAAAAGATTGTCTTTGACGTCGGCAAGACCCCCTGGCCATACAATGGAATTCTTGGCCGCCCGGCTTTGGCAAAATTCATGGCAGCATCCCACTATGCTTACAACACATTGAAGATACCAGGGCCGATGGGTGTCATTTCCATCAACTCCGATAAGAAAGATGCAGTCATTTGCGTCGACAAGATGTACAGAGATGCGGTTGCAGCTGAAGCCGCCAAGGCGCCAGCTCCCGCCAAGAAGAAGGAAAGGAAGAACTCTGGCAAGACCTCTAGCAAGGATTCCGGGAAGCGCACCTCTTCGGAGTGCTGCGCACCCGTTGAAGACTTGCCGGAGTGCTCTGCCGGTAAGAAATCCAAAGCCCCTGCACCGGCGACCAAGAAGGTGCCGGCAAAGGAGGGCAGCGCTGACGGTACCTTCACTATCAGCGCCACCCTTGACAGCAAATAGGAAAGCGCGCTCGTTGCCTTCCTGCGGGCAAATGTCGATGTGTTCGCATGGCGACCGTCTGACATCCCCGGCGTTCCCAGGAAGGTAATTGAGCACCACCTTGCCGTCTGTCCCCACGCTCGGCCCATCAAACAGAAAGTCCGGAAGCAAGCTTTGGAGCGGCAACAGTTCATTGCCGAAGAAATGAAGAAACTCGAAGCGGCAGGCCTGGTCAGAGGAGTGTTACATCCCACGTGGTTGGCAAATCCAGTGGTGGTGCGCAAAGCAAACGGGAAGTGGAGACTTTGTATTGACTACACTGATATCAACAAAGCTTGTCCAAAAGATCCTTTCTCATTGCTGCGCATCGATCAGATTGTGGACTCCACCTCTGGCTGTGATCTGCTCTCCTTCCTTGATGCATACTCTGGATACCATCAGATATTCATGGCCAAGGAGGACGAGGAGAAAACCGCATTCATTACTCCATGTGGCACATACTGCTTCGTGCGTATGCCTTTCAGATTAAAGAGTGCCGGTTCTACATTTGCAAGAGCGGTCCAGATTGGTTTTGGGCCCCAGCTGCACAGGAATGTAGAAGCCTACATGGATGACATAGTGGTCAAAACCAAGGACAAATCAACCCTCATTCAAGACTTGGAAGAGACATTTGCAAACTTGCGCAAGATTAATCTGAAGCTCAACCCCGAGAAGTGTGTGTTTGGCGTCCCGTCCGGCAAGCTTCTCGGGTTCTTTGTATCTCAGCGGGGAATTGAAGAAAATCCCGACAAGATCAAGGCAATTGAGCAGATTCTGTTGGAAATATGCCCTAGAGGCAATAATAAATTGGTTATTATTATATTTCCTTGTTCATGATAATCGTTTATTATCCATGCTATAATTGTATTGATTGGAAACTCAAATACATGTGTGGGTACATAGACAACACTGTGTCCCTAGTAAGCCTCTAGTTGACTAGCTTGTTGATCAAAGATGGTTAAGGTTTCCTAGCCATTGACATGAGATGTCATTTGATAATGGGATCACATCATTAGGAGAATGATGTGATGGACAAGACCCAAACTGTAAACGTAGCATTTGATCGTGTCAGTTTATTGCTATTGTTTTCTGCATGTCAAGTATCTGTTCCTTTGACCATGAGATCATGCAACTCACTGACACCGGAGGAATACCTTGTGTGTATCAAACGTCGCAACGTAACTGGGTGACTATAAAGGTGCTCTACAGGTATCTCCGAGGGTGTCTGTTGGGTTGGCATGGATCAAGACTGGGATTTGTTACTCCGTATGACGGAGAGGTATCTCAGGGCCCACTCGGTAATACAACATCACAATGAGCCTTGCAAGCAATGTGACTAAAGTGTTAGCCACGAGATCTTGTATTACGGAACGAGTAAAGAGACTTGCCGGTAACGAGATTGAACTAGGTATAGTGATACCGACGATCGAATCTCGGGCAAGTAACATACCGAAGAACAAAGGGAACAGCATACGGGATTAACTGAATCCTTGACATAGAGGTTCGACCGATAAAGATCTTCGTAGAATATGTAGGAGCCAATATGGGCATCCAGGTCCCGCTATTGGTTATTGGCCGTAGAGGTGTCTCGGTCATGTCTACATAGTTCTCGAACCCGCAGGGTCTACACACTTAACGTTTGGT
This sequence comes from Elymus sibiricus, assembly GCA_039707655.1. Classification (NCBI taxonomy): domain Eukaryota; kingdom Viridiplantae; phylum Streptophyta; class Magnoliopsida; order Poales; family Poaceae; genus Elymus; species Elymus sibiricus. The sequence goes on along the minus strand of CM077668.1, from coordinate 257,925,286 downwards.
GACGATTAGTATAATTGAGTTATTATGTTGGTGACCGAAAGTTGTTCGGGGTCCCGGATAAGATCCCGGACATGACGAGGATCTCCGGAATAGTCCGGAGGTAAAGATTGATATATGTGATAATAGTGTTTTGATCTCCGGAAGAGTTCCGAAGTTCACCGGAAGGGGTTCCGGATGTTTACCGAAGTGTTCGGGTGCAGCAACACTTTATATGAGCCAAAGGGATAAAGCCCACAAGGTATTGGAAAGTGCAAAAGTAGTTTTGCTGCCGCGTAAGCGGTACTACCGCTTGGTGAAGCGGTACTACCGCCCGAGCGGTACTACCGCTTGTGTGAAGCGGTACTACCGCTTGTGTGAAGCGGTACTACCGCTTGTGTGCGGCTGTGCACGATTCGGCAGGGGTCCGAGTTGGACTCTTTCCCTGCGGGCCAAACCGACCTTGTGCGGGCAAAACCGACCTGGAGGAGGCTTTTACTCCAAGTTTAGACCCCAAGGCTCAACATATAAATAGAGGGGCAGGGCTAGCACACGGGACACATTAAGATTTCCCCAAGCCGTGTGCGGCAACCCTAACCCTCTAGTTCCTCCGTCATAATCTCCGTAGCGCTTGGCGAAGCCCTGCAGAGATTGTTCCTCACCACCATCACCACGCCGTCGTGCTGCTGGAACTCAACCACTACTTCACCATCGCTCGCTGGATCGAGGAGGTGAAGGCGTCATCAAGCCGTACGTGTGTTGAACGCGGAGGTGCCGTCCGTTCGGCACTAGATCGGAAGGATCGTGATTGGATCGCGGGACGCTCGGCGATTTGGATCGCGAAGACGTTCGACTACATCAACCGCGTTTATTAACGCTTCCGCTTAGCGATCTACAAGGGTATGTAGATTCACTCTCCCTCTCGTAGATGCTCATCACCTAGAGAAAGCTAAGTTGAAAGATGATGGAAGTAACTTTGTGGACTGGGCCCGTAATCTAAGGATTATCCTTACGGCTTCCCAGAAGGCTTATGTCCTTGATGCACCGCTTGGTGATCCACCCGCTCCAGTTGAGTCTCTAGACGTTGTGAACGCCTGGCAGGCTCGTTCTGATGATTACTCAATAGTTCAATGTGCAATGTTGTATGGCTTAGAACCGGGACTTCAAAGACGTTTTGAACGTCATGGAGCATATGAGATGTTCCAGGAGTTGAAGTTTATCTTTCAGAAGAATGCCCGGATCGAGAGATATGAGATCTCCGATAAATTCTATGCTTGCAAGATGGAGGAGAACGGGTCTATCAGTGATCACGTGCTCAGAATGTCTGGGTACTCCACCCGCCTGGCTGAGTTAGGGATGCCCCTTCCGCCAGAGGCTATCACTGACAGAGTTCTTCAATCATTGCCACCTAGCTACAAGAGCTTCGTGTTGAACTATAACATGCACGGGATGAACAAGTCAGTCGCCGAGCTGTTTGCGATGCTGAAAGCCGCTGAGTCTGAAATTCAGAAGGAGCATCAAGTGTTGATGGTCAATAAAACCACTAGTTTCAAGAAAATTGGCAAGGGTAAGAAGGGTAACTCCAAGCAGAGTGGCAAAGCAGTTGCTCCTCTCGTGAAGAAACCCAAGGCTGGACCCAAACCAGAAACTGTGTGTTTTCATTGCAAGGGAACTGGACACTGGAAGCGGAATTGCCCCAAGTATTTGGCTGACAAGAAGGCGGCCAACAACAAACAAGGTATATATGATATACATGTTATTGATGTGTACCTTACCAACTCTCGTTGTAGTGCCTGGGTATTTGATACCGGTGCGGTTGCTCATATTTGCAACTCAAAACAGGAACTGCGGAATAGACGGAGGCTGGCAAAGGACGAAGTGACGATGCGCGTGGGAAATGGTTCCAAGGTTGATGTGATCGCCGTCGGCACGCTCGCTCTTCGATTACCATCGGGATTAGTGATGAACCTAAATAAGTGTTATTTGGTGCCTGCGTTAAGCATGAACATTATATCTGGATCTTGTTTATTGCGAGACGGTTACTCATTTAAATCAGAGAATAATGGTTGTTCTATTTATATGAGTAATATCTTTTATGGTCATGCACCCGATGTGAGGGGTTTATTCTTATTGAATCTCGATAGTAATGATACACATGTTCATAACATTGATGCCAAAAGATGTAGAATTGATAATGATAATACCACTTTCTTGTGGCACTGCCGTTTAGGTCATATTGGCGTAAAACGCATGAAGAAGCTCCATGCTGATGGACTTTTGGAGTCACTTGATTTTGAATCACTTGACACATGTGAGCCATGCCTCATGGGCAAGATGACTAAAACGCCGTTCTCTGGAACAATGGAACGGGCAAGTGACTTATTGGAAATCATACATATTGATGTGTGCGGTCCGATGAGTATTGAGGCGCGCGGTGGTTATCGTTACTTTCTCACCTTCACTGATGACTTAAGTAGATATGGGTATATTTACTTAATGAAACACAAGTCTGAAACATTTGAAAAGTTCAAACAATTTCAGAGTGAAGTTGAGAATCATCGTAACAAGAAGATTAAATTCCTACGATCTGATCGAGGAGGAGAATATCTGAGTTATGAGTTTGGCAGTCACTTAAGACAGTGTGGAATTGTTTCACAATTAACACCGCCTGGAACACCACAGCGTAATGGTGTGTCCGAACGTCGTAATCGAACCTTATTGGATATGGTGCGATCTATGATGTCTCTTGCCGATTTGCCACTATCGTTTTGGGGTTATGCATTAGAGACAGCTGCATTCACTTTAAATAGGGCACCATCGAAATCCGTTGAGACGACGCCATATGAACTTTGGTTTGACAAGAAGCCAAAGCTGTCGTTTCTTAAAGTTTGGGGATGTGATGCTTATGTCAAAAAGCTTCAGCCTGAAAAGCTGGAACCCAAAGCGGAGAAATGTGTCTTCATAGGATACCCAAAAGAGACAGTTGGGTATACCTTCTACCTCAGATCCGAAGGCAAAGTGTTTGTCGCTAAAAACGGAACATTTCTTGAGAAAGAGTTTCTCTCGAAAGAATTGAGTGGGAGGAAGATAGAACTTGATGAGGTTGTTGAACCTTTACTTCAACCTGAGAGTAGCGCAGCGCAGAAAGTTGTTTCTGTGGAGCCTACATTAGCTGAAGAGGAAGTTAATGATGATGATCATGAAGCTTTGGATCAAGTTGCTATCGAACCTCGTAGGTCGACAAGGACGCGTACTGCTCCCGAGTGGTACGGCAACCCTGTCTTAGAGGTCATGTTGTTAGACAACGATGAACCTACGAGCTATGGAGAAGCGATGATGAGCCCGGATTCCGAGAAGTGGTTAGAGGCCATGAAATCCGAGATGGGATCCATGTATGAAAACAAAGTATGGACTTTGGAAGTATTACCTGAAGGGCGTAAGGCCATTCAGAACAAATGGATCTTTAAGAGGAAGACGGACGCGGACGGTAATGTCACCGTCTATAAAGCTCGACTTGTGGCAAAGGGTTTTTCACAAGTTCAAGGAGTTGACTACGATGAGACCTTCTCACCCGTAGCGATGCTTAAATCCGTCAGAATCATGTTAGCAATAGCTGCCTTTTTCGATTATGAAATTTGGCAGATGGATGTCAAAACAGCGTTCCTTAACGGTTACCTTAAGGAAGAGTTGTATATGATACAACCAGAAGGTTTTGTCGATCCAGAGAATGCTGACAAAGTTTGCAAACTCCAGCGATCCATTTATGGACTGGTGCAAGCATCTCGGAGTTGGAATCTTCGTTTTGATGAGGTGATCAAAGCGTTCGAGTTTATACAAGTTTACGGAGAAGCTTGTATTTACAAGAAAGTGAGTGGGAGCTCTATAGCGTTTCTAATATTATATGTGGATGACATATTGTTGATTGGAAACAATATAGAAATGCTGGAAAGCGTAAAGGAATATTTGAACAAGAGTTTTTCAATGAAGGACCTAGGAGAAGCTGCTTTCATATTAGGCATCAAGATCTATAGAGATAGATCGAGACGCTTAATAGGACTTTCACAAAGCACATACCTTGATAAGATTTTGAAGAAGTTCAAAATGGATCAGTCCAAGAAGGGGTTCTTGCCTGTTTTGCAAGGTGTGAAGTTGAGTAAGACTCAATGCCCAGTGACTGCAGAAGATAGAGAAAAGATGAGTGTCATCCCCTATGCTTCAGCCATAGGCTCTATCATGTATGCAATGCTGTGCACAAGACCCGATGTCAGCCTTGCCATAAGTATGGCCGGAAGGTTTCAAAGTGATCCAGGAATGGAACACTGGACGGCGGTCAAGAATATCCTGAAGTACCTGAAAAGGACTAAGGACATGTTTCTCGTTTATGGAGGTGATCAAGAGCTCGTCGTAAAGGGTTACGTCGATGCAAGCTTTGACACTGATCCGGATGACTCTAAGTCGCAAACCGGATACGTATTTATTCTTAATGGGGGTGCGGTTAGCTGGTGCAGTTCCAAGCAAAGCGTGGTAGCTGATTCTACATGCGAAGCGGAGTACATCGCAGCCTCGGAGGCGGCGAAGGAAGGTGTCTGGATGAAGGAGTTCATGACAGATCTTGGAGTAGTGCCTAGTGCGCTTAACCCAATGACTCTGTTTTGTGATAATACTGGTGCCATTGCTCTAGCCAAGGAACCAAGATTTCACAAGAGGACCAGACACATAAAACGACGTTTCAATTCCATCCGCGATTACATCAAGGAGGACGACATAAATATTTGCAAAGTACACACGGATCTAAATGTTGCAGATCCGATGACTAAACCTCTTCCAAAGGCTAAACATGAACAACACCAGAACTGCATGGGTGTTCGATTCATTACAATGTAAATCACATAGTGATGTGAACTAGATTATTGACTCTAGTGCAAGTGGGAGACTGTTGGAAATATGCCCTAGAGGCAATAATAAATTGGTTATTATTATATTTCCTTGTTCATGATAATCGTTTATTATCCATGCTATAATTGTATTGATTGGAAACTCAAATACATGTGTGGGTACATAGACAACACTGTGTCCCTAGTAAGCCTCTAGTTGACTAGCTTGTTGATCAAAGATGGTTAAGGTTTCCTAGCCATTGACATGAGATGTCATTTGATAATGGGATCACATCATTAGGAGAATGATGTGATGGACAAGACCCAAACTGTAAACGTAGCATTTGATCGTGTCAGTTTATTGCTATTGTTTTCTGCATGTCAAGTATCTGTTCCTTTGACCATGAGATCATGCAACTCACTGACACCGGAGGAATACCTTGTGTGTATCAAACGTCGCAACGTAACTGGGTGACTATAAAGGTGCTCTACAGGTATCTCCGAGGGTGTCTGTTGGGTTGGCATGGATCAAGACTGGGATTTGTTACTCCGTATGACGGAGAGGTATCTCAGGGCCCACTCGGTAATACAACATCACAATGAGCCTTGCAAGCAATGTGACTAAAGTGTTAGCCACGAGATCTTGTATTACGGAACGAGTAAAGAGACTTGCCGGTAACGAGATTGAACTAGGTATAGTGATACCGACGATCGAATCTCGGGCAAGTAACATACCGAAGAACAAAGGGAACAGCATACGGGATTAACTGAATCCTTGACATAGAGGTTCGACCGATAAAGATCTTCGTAGAATATGTAGGAGCCAATATGGGCATCCAGGTCCCGCTATTGGTTATTGGCCGTAGAGGTGTCTCGGTCATGTCTACATAGTTCTCGAACCCGCAGGGTCTACACACTTAACGTTTGGTGACGATTAGTATAATTGAGTTATTATGTTGGTGACCGAAAGTTGTTCGGGGTCCCGGATAAGATCCCGGACATGACGAGGATCTCCGGAATAGTCCGGAGGTAAAGATTGATATATGTGATAATAGTGTTTTGATCTCCGGAAGAGTTCCGAAGTTCACCGGAAGGGGTTCCGGATGTTTACCGAAGTGTTCGGGTGCAGCAACACTTTATATGAGCCAAAGGGATAAAGCCCACAAGGTATTGGAAAGTGCAAAAGTAGTTTTGCTGCCGCGTAAGCGGTACTACCGCTTGGTGAAGCGGTACTACCGCCGGAGCGGTACTACCGCTTGTGTGAAGCGGTACTACCGCCCAAGCGGTACTACCGCTTGTGTGAAGCGGTACTACCGCTTGTGCGCGGCTGTGCACGATTCGGCAGGGTCCGAATTGGACTCTTTTCCTACGGGCCAAACCGACCTTGTGCGGGCAAAACCGACCCGGAGGAGGCTTTTACTCCAAGTTTAGACCCCAAGGCTCAACATATAAATAGAGGGGCAGGGCTAGCACACGGGACACATCAGGATTTCCCAAGCCGTGTGCCGGCAACCCTAGCCCTCTAGTTCCTCCGTCATAATCTCCGTAGCGCTTGGCGAAGCCCTGCAGAGATTGTTCCTCACCACCATCACCACGCCGTCGTGCTGCTGGAACTCAACCACTACTTCACCATCGCTCGCTGGATCGAGGAGGTGAAGGCGTCATCAAGCCGTACGTGTGTTGAACGCGGAGGTGCCGTCCGTTCGGCACTAGATCGGAAGGATCGTGATTGGATCGCGGGACGCTCGGCGATTTGGATCGCGAAGACGTTCGACTACATCAACCGCGTTTATTAACGCTTCCGCTTAGCGATCTACAAGGGTATGTAGATTCACTCTCCCTCTCGTAGATGCTCATCACCATGGATAGATCTTGCGTGTGCGTAGGAAAATTTTTGTTTCCCATGCAACGTTCCCCAACAGATTCAAGCACCGAAAAGCGTCAAGGATGTGCGGCGTCTTGCCGGTTGTGTTGCTGCTTTGAGTAGGTTCATTTCAAGATCTGCCGAGCGAGCATTGCTGTTTTTCAAGGTTTTGAAAAAGGCAGGACCAATGAAATGGACTCCGGAAGCGGAGGCCGCGCTGCAAGACTTGAAAAGGTACCTCTCCTCTGCGCCAACACTAGTTGCGCCTAGACCACAAGAGCCGTTGCTGCTATACGTAGCGGTGACGAATCAAGTAGCTAGTGCTGCATTAGTGGCGCAGAGGGAAATCGATGATGAGGAAGCAACCACGGCAAGCCCATCCAACGACAAACTGGAATCTTCTCTGGCAGGGTCTGACGCCGACGAGACGAATACAACGCAAGCGAATGAAGTTGATCAGCAAGTGGTGACAAAGAAGAAAGTGGTGCAGCGGCCTATTTATTTTGTTAGTTCCCTTCTGCAGGGGGCTAGGTCAAGATATTCGGGGGTGCAGAAATTGCTTTTCGGCCTTCTTATGGCCTCAAGAAAGCTGCGCCACTACTTCCAAGCACACGAAATTACCGTCGTCACTCGCTTTCCGTTGCAACGCATCTTGAGAAATCCAGAGGCAACCGGCAGGATAGTGGAGTGGGCGTTGGAATTGTCAAGCTTTGCACTCAAGTTTGAAAGCACTTCAACTATCTAGAGCAGAGCCTTGGCAGAGTTCATTGCTGAATGGACACCAACACAGGACGAAGAGATTCAAGAAATGGCTCTCCCCGGCAAGGAAAGAGCAAAAGAATGGATTATGTACTTTGATGGTGCCTTCTCGCTGCAAGGCGCCGGTGCCGGAGTGCTGCTTATCGCACCCACCGGGGAGCACCTCAAGTACGTGGTCCAAATGCACTTCCGCAGGGAGCAAGCTATGAACAACACTGCTGAGTACGAATGACTCCTTGCCGGTCTCAGGATCGCGGTAGACCTTGGAATCAAGAAATTGATCATTTGCGGCGACTCGCAGCTTGTTGTAAAGCAAGTGAACAAAGATTATCAGAGCCCGTTGATGGAGGCGTATGTGGAAGAAGTGAGGAAATTGGAAGAACACTTTGACGGGTTGCAAACAGAGCACATCCCTCGTGCGGAAAACAGCGTTGCTGATGGCCTGTCAAAGTGTGCCGCTCAGAAGCTTCCCGTGGAACCGGGGACTTTTGTGCTCCATTTGAATCGACCAACGGTCGCCCATCGACGCAGGCCAGCAAGAGAAGGAAGTTAAGTACCGGCAAATACTTTCCGACAGAGCTCCCGGAAGCCACCGGCAATGATGTTGCCGAAAACAATGACACGGTTGCCGGTGAGCAGCCGCTGAGCGTAGAACCTCAGGTTCTTGCCGTAGAAGCAAGCGCTCCCGTAGCCGAAGAGATGCCTTTAGTCCTTGTCGTCGAGCCGCAGGCTCCGACATGGGCGCAGCAGATAGTCCGTTTCCTTCAAACAGGAGAGCTTCCCGATGAGCAAGGAGAAGCGGAGAAAGTAGCCCATCAGTCAAGTATGTATCAGTTTGTGGATAACATCCTGTACAGGAAACGACCAAACGGTGGGAAATTGAAGTGTATCTGCCGGGAAGACAGACTAGAGCTGTTGGCAGAGATACATGGAGGCATATGTGGCTCTCACATAGGATCAAGAGCACTCGCCGGCAAAGCTTTCCGGCAAGGCTTCTATTGGCCCACTACCCTCTAGGATGAAACTGCGCTAGTAACCAGATGTGAAGCATGCCAGTTCCATTCAAAGAATATACATCAACCAGCCCAAGCTCTCCAAACGATCCCTCTCTCCTAGCCCTTTTCGGTCTGGGGGCTCGATATCTTGGGCCCCTTCCCCCGTGCTGCCGGGGGCTTTGAGTTCTTCTACGTCGCCATCGACAAGTTCACAAAGTGGACTGAGGTGGAGCCAGTGAGAAAGGTGACAACGCAATAAGCCGTCAAGTTCTTTAAAGGATTAGTTTGCCATTTCGGGGTTCCTAACAGGATCATCACCGACAACGGCACGCAATTCACGAGCCGCACCTTCATGCAATATATCCAAGACCTTGGCAGCAAAATCTGTTTTACATCCGTCGCTCACCCGAGAAGTAACGGCCAAGCTGAAAGGATGAATGCTGAAGTGATGCGTGGTCTCAAGACAAGAACTTTCGACAAGCTGCGCAAGTGCGGAAAGCGCTAGGTTGATGAGTTGCCGGCGGTTCTTTGGTCACTCAGGACGACACCAAATCGAGCTACTGGAAAGACACCCTTCTCCCTAATCTATGGTGCAGAAGCGGTGCTCCCCACGGAACTCATATATGGGTCACCTCGAGTGCTCGCTTACGATGAAGCTGAGCAAGAGCAGCTGCGGCAAGACAACGCGTTGCTCCTTGAGGAAGGCGACCTTGTTCTTCGGCGCGCTCAGTCCGCCAGAGGATCAAACAAGTTGACGCCAAAGTGGGAAGGCCCTTACCGGGTAGTATGAGTCACCAGGCCTGGCGCAGTCCGGCTGGAGACCAAAGATGGCACCCCAGTGGAAAACTCATGGAATATTGAGCATCTTCGCAAGTTCTACCCGTGAGGCGCAGTTGCCGGGACATCTCCCGGCAACCTCTTTTGTACAAGCCTTGTCGGCAAGACATGTAACCCTTTGTACAAAGCCAGGCGCAGACCCTGTGCATAATAAAGCTAAGTGTTTCGCAACTCCTCATACATATTTATTTACGTGTGCATGCATGTGATGTTGTGATTTACACTTTAGTTTGTATGAAATGGCTAGTGGACCGTCAAGGTTCCTCAACCGCTCTTTTCTCTTCTTTCTTTTTCTTAAAAGGATAAGAAGGATCCCTCGCGCGCAAGTTTCCCGGGGGGAGTGGAGATGGGTGCCATTTTTAATGACGTTCAAGTGATCATTTCACGTAGCAAGAAAAACGACGCAGGGAAAAGCTAAGTTGCAAAAGCTTTGAATTTTTTTCCTTAATTACCTTCGTGTTCTCCCTTGAACGATTTTGCACTTTGAATGAGAAACCTGCACGTGAAGGATTCTTGTCGCAATCATTCGCGCTCTTATTTTGTTTCGAGTCCGCTCGACAATTTAAGTAGCTGCAGTGAAAACGGCTAAGGAAAACTTGCCGGCCTCGGTACTTCCGGCAGGCTGCTAAGGACCCGTTCCTCAAAGCGCTCGCGGCAAGTACACGCTCCGGCAAGCTTGCCGGCGGCGGCGTTTCCAGCAGGCTGCTAAGGACCCGTTCCTCAAAGCGCTCGCGGCAAGCGTGCGCACCGGCAAGATTCCGAATAGCGTAGGGATACAATCGTTCAAAGGCAAAATAAAACAAGGGAAACAGCATGCATTTGTCTAAACCCGACAACAATGAGATTTTCATTAAGAAAGAGCTCGATTACATTTTCCTTGGCCCTTTGCCAGGGTTTATCTCAAGAGCAACTGGAGGGCAAAAGGGGCGCCTAGGATGGCTCGCCGCCGAAAGACCAGATGGAGATGCCGGCGACCCCGGGCACCGCGTCTTCCACGACCACGACCCGCGGTTCCTCCCTGAGCGCTGGGGGCGGCCTCTGCAGTTGTAGCTGAAGCGTCGGCATGATCCCGAAGAGAGGCCCTTGTAGCGGCGGCAGATCCACGAGCTCGCCCTCTCCCCCTCGCCATGGCGATCGCGGAAGCGGGGGGGGGGGGGAAGGAAGGAGAAGAAGATGGAGATGGCAGCTGCGGAAAGGATGGGATAGAAGAAGTGGATGAGCGTCGCATCCCCGCGGCCCTCCTCTTTATAGGGAGAGCGCGGGGGCTGGCTCTTCACCGTCTTCAGGCGGCCGCCCAGCCTCCCCAATCCCGCGCTCTGCACTCACGGACGGACGCATTACTCCAGCGACCGTCCAAGTTCGCCAATCCCTCGTTCTGCGCCCATTACCAGGCGCACCACTCCAACGACCGCCCTTCTCCACCAATCTGCTGCCCTGCATGCACGCAGACGCGCGCGATGGAGGTGCGCAGAAAAAGGAGAAATAAAGGCAGACGGGGTAGTTGTCTCTTGCCACGCGTGGCTAAACGCCCGTCGATTCGAACCAACGGCAGTTTCCCGCCGCGTGTCTGTGCATTGTTTGGGCCTAGCCCAACGACGCTTCGGACGCGCGTATGGCCCAGGCCCGGGGGCTCCTGTCGGTGTATAAAACATGGGCATTTTATACCCTGACTTATGCACAGACAGTAGCAGCCTCCTTGCCGGGCAAGGCCTTGCCGGGAACTGCCAAGACCAAGATTCAGAGTCCAGCCAAAGGAGCTACCAGAAAGAAGCTCGAGGCACGACACTCAACTAGTACCAAAGATGAAGACGCCCCTTGCCGGCAGGGCTAAACCGGCAAGGTGAGGACCCGGCAGGCTATGCGCCGGCAAGCTTATACCAGCCCTCCGGCGCTCCACCTCGCTGCACAGGTGTTCGCTGACAAGTGAGGTGTCGACCGCGCAGGCTGGTTGGTGAGACATGTCGGACACGTGTCGGCACGCTGGGACAAGATTTGCTTCTAAAGACACCCGTCCAGGAGGTGTGTCAGGATAATACGAGGTAGCTGGGCAAGCGGTGCAGAAACCTTGCCGGGACTACCTCTCCGCATGACACCTAACGGCGCATTTAATGCCTTTGTCCTAAACTGGCAGAGTTAGGTATGATAGCACTGTTTGCTATCTAGTCACGATGTAATTACTGTTTTGCCACTGTGGTAACCCCTAAAGCTATAAAAGGAGGGCCAAGGCAACAGTTTAGAGGATTCAGACCCCTTTTCAAACACAAGCACCTCTCGTGTAGCTGCTCTCTCTACGCCTTGCCGGGGAGAAGAGCTCCTTGTACTGTGCTTCCGTACCACTAATACACCAAAGGCAGGAGTAGGGTTTTACGCTTCTCAGCGGCCCGAACCTGGGTAAAATCCCTCGCGTCCCATTGTTCATGCTCTTCGTGCGCGTCGATCCTCCCCGCCGAACCACAAGGGGCTGCATGGCCCCATAGATGGTCGCTACCCCCAACACAAGTGCAGCAATCAAATGCAACAAACAGTCAGGACTCTACACTACCGGTTTCTAACGCTCGCGTTGACTAGGGCGTCCTACAACCAGACCTGCTCTGATACCAACAGTTGTGGCACCCCGGCTCAGAGGGACCGGAACGCCCCGTATTCTAGCCCAGAAATGTCTTCTGGAATACGGGACTGCTTGGCATAGAACAAATCAGCTTTTATTATAAATGATAAGGTACAAGGGTATGCTATTACAACGATTACAATGACACGGCGATACCACGCCTGCTAAGGTAGCTCTATGCTGGCAGCGGAACAACTCGTAGCAGCGGAACGACTACGACGGTGGTGAACTCCACTCCGCAGGGACTCTGGCTGGGACACGGTCTAGCTCACACGAACGGAATCCTCGACAAGCAATCAATCACAGCATCACCTGCAATCTGGCATGACACGCCAGGTGAGTACTTTGAATGTACTCGCAAGCTCACAACAACCAAAAGCATCAAGGCAAAACAACAACATAGCATTAACTAGTTAACTTATTACCAACTACTATAAGGTGGAAGTAAAATATTACTCAAGGTATTATGATAAGACTAGAATCACTGATGAACCATCATTTTGGGTCACATAGACCATCACACTCTTGGCTATCCGACCAAGCAACATATCACCTCGATCACCTCGTGATCAAAATAAATCCTCATGATCACCACAGGACCACATCACAATTCGATGATCATCCTCAAGATCATCCCAATATCAACATCGGCATCCTGCCAAACTGTTACTTGCCCACATACAACTATAAGCATTAATATAAGTCATTCCGTCATTATGAGTGTTGATCGAACGGTGTGACCTACAACGAACTGTGTCCATGACCGAGGACGCGGCTATCGATAGTTTATACACTCTGCAGAGGTTAGTACACTGTACCCACACTACGGAACTCATGGCCTCATGCTCCCATTCGGGTGGACCAACGACATTCCGACAAAACCAATTTATTGCATGACACTCTCCCGGCCACTCCCGACAAACTCCCCTTTGGGCTATGTCATAGGTGGCCCCGATGTCACTCGTGACATCCGCCACCTCTGTGGCTGCCACCATCGTGGCCAAACAAAACAATCTTGTCCCAAACGGGGACACCCGGGTACAACACAACTTGGGCACACAAGGTTATGACCGCCTACCGGGCCAGGGCAGCGCGAGCACATAACCTTCCCTAGTTGGAGGCACCGGCGAGAGGCATGACAATAGACCGAATTAGAGCCTCCCCATCCAGGCAAGTGTGGCTGCACTGGTGAGCTCGATTCGGTGGCACCTGACCAACAAAATGACGGAATTGATCCCCAAGATATAATCGTGATAGAAATGTTATTGTTACATATTAACCTGTGATTTAAATCATAGCGATATCCATCCATAATCCAACGCATAATATAGCCATATCATTAGTATGAACTCCAATAACATAATATTCAATATGACCAAGAATAAAACATGACTACTGCTATAAGTAATTCCGAAGTAACATGTCATCCTCAATCTTCAAAAAATTAGTCCTAGAGATCCAAGCATCATCATGGCAGTAGCAAACTCACATATAATCCACTCATAATGCCATGAACAAATCATTTCTAAGTAATGCAATATTAAGAAAATTTATTTAAATTAACCATGACATTGCATTGCAATCATGCAAATGGAGGGTGTGGCTTTCCTTGCTCCAAAAGATAGGGGAAGAGCTCCTGGTCTTCACCAACACACCACAAACACTTTGAAAATATTTTTGCAAGCATTTATAAATACCACATAATGCAAATACTTCTGTCCAAAAAATCTAGACAGAAGATAAAAATACCAAACTCTACCAGAAAATAGAGGAGAACAAAAGAAAAATAATGCAAAAAGAATCAGTTCATTTGGACTTGTAGTTTAGGAGTTATTCAAGGTCAAAGTTGGGTCAAATCTAGATTTAAAAATGAATTAAACTGATTTTCTGGAAATTCCAGAGGGGCTGACGTCGAAAACGTAAAGTGGGTTTACGCCTCAACTTAAAACGCTTCGGCGGGGCAGGGTGAGGCTGACGGGTGGGGTCACCTCGTTAGATTTAAAGAGAGAGAGGGGGAAACAGAGAGGAGGCGGCTCACCAGCGGCCGTTCGCCGTCGTAGAAACGACCGCGGAGCTGGGCGAGGGCGGGGATGGAACGGCCACTCGACGACGCTCCCGCCTGTACCCATGGCTCCTCGAATGGTGGCCGGACGGCGTCGCACCCTTCGTCTCCGGCGGTGGCAAGCTACGGGCGTCGGCAAACTCTGCGATTCCGGTGACCAAAGGCTCGGGATAGAGGCTGAGGAGGACTAGGGGAGTGAGGGGAGCTCGATGGTTGGCTCAACTGGGGCTGGGGTGGCTCGGAATGAGCTCAAGGAGGAGATGGCCGAACGGCAGAGCTTTGGCCGGAGAGGAGGAAGAAGAGGGCTCCAGCTCGGATGGAGGGCTCTGGTGGTCGATTAGGTGAGGAGGAGGTGGAGTGGTGAGAAGAACCGCGGCCGGGGACGACTTATATAGGCGGGGGAGAGATTCCAGTCCGGATGCCGCCGTGACCAGATGGGCGAGCTCTGGTGTGGGGACCAGGCACGCATGCGAGCTTGGGCTACGACGGGAGAGAGGCTGAGAGGCGGGCCAGCGACGCGGGATGGTAGAAAGCGGACGCGGGATGGTAGGAGCACGCGCGGTCGGCCACTAGCGCACTGTGCGCGCGCGTGCGGCGACGACAGAGCCGCCGTGGCGCGAGGAGAGGGAAAGCAGGAGGGGGTGAGGGGGCCAGCCAGCCAAGTGGACGCCAGAGAGGGAGTGCGGCGCCCTCGGACGCGCGGACGCGGCTGAGAAGAAGCAGCCCGCAGCTCGGCGACACCAAGAGCGCGCTCGCTGCACGCAATGCACGCGCGCTTGCGTGCCCACAGTGCGGTCACCGCGTGCATGGCCACTGAGAGGGCACGTAGGCCAGGTAAACAATGTCCACAGTGTTGTCCACCCATCCTACAGCCTCCCTGATGAGATGGATCGATCAAAGTGACTGTGGGCAGATGGGATGCATCAGATGAAAGTTTCTGTAGTCAACTTGGGTTAGAAGTTGTGGTCAAGTTACTTGACCAATGGACCAGAGGGGATGTCTCTAGGGTTTAGGGTAGGAAGGACTACAGTCCTGTGAATTTTGAGATGGTTTGGATAAGATTTGAAGATAGTTGCTATACAACTGCCCAAAACAGCACAGAAACTGGATCAGGAAGATGCACTCACATGGAGTGTGGGATTGAGCTGAAATTTGGTATAGGCAGATGATTTAGGACCATGCAGATACTGGCAAAATTTCATGCCATTTGGAAATACCTAGATGGTACTTCCTTCACAAAGGTCCTTTCTGAACAGAATCTTGGGAGAATTTTGTAGAGCAAATGGAGTGGAAAACTAATGTGAAATTTGGCATGCTCAAAGGATATAGGGATATTTAGGTTCTGTATTAATTTCAGAATTTTTGAAGCAATATAAAATGTAGTTGCTTCATACACTGAAAATTTGACCAGAACCAAAGATTGGAAGGTGTGCTCACATAGATGGTTGGATGGAACTATAAGTTGGTGGAGGGGAATCATTTGAGCATCAGGAGGTCCTGGCAAAATTTCAACTCATTTGGATACTCCTAGTTAGTACTCCCTTCACAAAGCTTCTTTCTGGACAGAAATTTGGGAATTTGCTAAGGAAGATTCACTAGGCAAATGGAGCTGAATTTTGTCATGTGGTAATGATTTGGATAGGAAAGAGTGCCCAAAATTTTTGAGGGCAATCAGGAAAATATAATTAGCACTTCCTTCACAAAGTGCCAAACTGGACAGAATGGAAAAGGAATATTCCTGAATTATTTTTGAACTAGGTAAGAAAGGGTTGGGACATATCTGGGGAATATAGGATCCAAAGAATTTATGAGAATTATTTGGGAATTTATGGAATGACAGAAATATAGGTTGCTTCACAACCTAGGTCAGATAGGGTTATTCCTTTAATCGGAAAAGGAATATTCCCTAAGAAAAGAATTTTGGAGTTGGGCTAGAATAGAGATGCCATGATCTTGGGAAAGATGCAAGGATGCAATACTACTTGGGAGAAGAAGAAATGATGATCTCCCAGGTTTCAAGTCCATAGAACTGCCCCAAAAAGAAAACCAGAGCAAAAACCAAATAAAACCAAAAGAAAAAGAAAGGGCCAAAAATCGGGGTGTTACATGCATCTCCCTTCCTCTTCAGGGAATTACCAACGCAGCTCACAAGTAACAGGAAGAATTTCTGGCGCCGTTGCCGGTGAGACATCATCAACATCTATCAAGTACCTACGCATAAAATTCTCATCTCCTTGCATTTATTTTATTTGCCTCTCGTTTTCATCTCCCCCACTTCTAAAAAGTTTTACAAAAATACAAAAATATTTTCCGTTTGCCTTTTTCTTGTTTGCTTGCTTGTTATCTTGTTTGCATAGCCACGATGTCTCAAGAAAATACAAAATTGTGTGATTTTTCCAATACTTATAATAATGATTTTATTAGTACTCCAATTGTTCCTCCCGCCGCTAGTGCGGAGACTTGTGATATTAATGCCGCTTTGCTAAATCTTGTTATGAAAGAACAATTTTCTGGTAGTCCTAATGAAGATGCTGCATCCCATCTAAACACTTTCGTAGAATTGTGTGATATGCAAAAGAAAAAAGATGTGGATAATGATATTGTGAAATTAAAATTATTCCCATTCTCATTGCGGGATCGTGCAAAAATTTGGTTTTCATCTTTACCACAAAATAGTATCGATTCTTGGGATAGGTGTAAAGATGCTTTTATTACTAAATATTTTCCTCCCGCGAAAATTATTTCTCTTAGAAATCAAATTATTAATTTTAAGCAACTTGATCATGAACATGTTGCCCAATCTTGGGAGAGGATGAAATTAATGATAAGAAATTGCCCTACTCAGGGTTTAAATTTATGGATGATCATACAAAAAATTTATGCGGGATTAAATTTCGTTTCTAGAAATCTTTTAGATTCCGCCGCGGGTGGTACTTTTATGGAAATTACTTTGGGAGAAGCTACAAAACTGCTTGACAATATTATGGCAAATTATTCACAATGGCATACTGAAAGAGTTCCTACTAGTAAAAAAGTGAATTCTATTGAAGAAATTAATACTTTGAATGATAAAGTTGATGCGCTTATGAAATTGGTTGCTAGCAAAAAATACTACTATTGATCCTAATGATGTGCCTTTATCCACTTTGATTGAACAAAATAATGATCCCATAGATGTGAATTTTGTTTCGCGAAACAATTTTAATAATAATGCTTATAGAGGTAATTTCAATGCTAGACCGTTCCCTGGAAATTCCTCTAATAATTACGGCAATCCTTATGGTAATTCTTATAATAATAATAATAATAATAATAGGATGCCCTCTGATCTTGAAAGTAATATTAAATAATTTATTAATGCTCAAAAAGTTTTCAACACAACGATAGAAGAAAAATTGAGTAAAATTGATGATATGTCTAGGAGCATTGATAGAATTATTCATGATGTGGAAAATCTTAAGACTAAAATTTTGCCACCTACAATTGATATTAATGAATCAATTCCATGGATGAGAGTAAGAAAAGAACCGCCATGCTAAAAGCTAAACGAGAATTTTTAGAAAAAGCGAGTCCTCCCGGTTTTTATCGTAGTAATGATGGGGATATTAAAATTATTGGTGTTTCATCTATTGATTCTTTGTTTAGCAATATAAAACTTGATGAAAAGGAGACTGAAGAAGAGTCAACTTTAGCTAAAGAGCGTCCTCATAATTCGGAGGGTGAAAATCTTGATAAGAAAATTGCTAAAAGTGGGTTTGGAGAGGTAAAAACTTTAAATTGCGATGTGCCCACTCTCTTGGATTACAAAGATTTTAATTATGATAGTTGTTCTTTGATTGAGTGCATTTCTTTGTTACAATCCATGCTAAATTCACCCAACGCTTATGAGCAAAACAAGGCTTTTACTAAACACATCGTAGAAGCTATGATGAAAGCATTAGAAGAAAAGTTAGAACTAGAAATTTCAATTCCTAGAAAATTATATGATGAATGGGAACCCACCATTAAAGTTAAAATTAAAAATTATGAGTGCAATGCCTTATGTGATTTGGGTGCTAGCGTTTCCACAATTCCAAAATCTCTATGTGATGTGCTAGGTTTTACCAATATAGATGAATGTTCTCTTAATTTGCATCTTGCGGATTCTAATATTAAAAATCCTTTGGGTAGAATTAATGATGTTCTTATTCTTGAAAATAGGAACTATGTGCCCGTTGATTTTATTTTACTTGACATTGAATGCAATCCTTCATGCCCCATAATACTTGGTAGACCGTTCTTACGAACCATAGGTGCCGTTATTGATATGAAAGACGGGAATATAAAATTTCAGTTTCCATTAAAAAAGGGTATGGATCATTTACCTAGTAAGAAAATTAAAGCACCATATGAATCCATTATGAGGGCCACTTATGGAATCAACTTGAAGGATGACAATACATGAAACTATGCATTATGCCTAGCTAGGGGCATAAAACAATAGCGCTTGTTGGGAGGCAACCCAATGAATAAAATAAATTTTTATTATTTGTTTCTGTTATTGTGAGTTTTGACTTTCATGCTACTGTTATGATTGTGTTTTTATGTTTTTAATTAGTGTTTGTGCCAAGTAAAACCTTTAGGATGATTTGGAAGATAGTATAATTGATGCTGTTTGGAAAACAGAAAGTTTTGCGTCCAGTGCTATAATTTTGGTTCTGTACTGGAGTGTCAAAAAAATCTCAAAATTTTACACAGTATTGGTATATGAATTTACCACGTTTTCATAATTTTTCAGAATTTTTGGAGTTACAGAAGTATGTATTTTAAATAGATTGCTACAGACTGTTCTGTTTTTGACAGATTCTGTTTTTGATGCACTACTTGCTTGTTTTGATGAAACTATGGATTGTATCGGGGGGTATAAGCCATGGAGAAGTTAGAATACAGTAGGTATAATGCAAAAATAAAATATGAATGGGTTTTCAACAATACTTAAAGTAGTGATTTATTTTGTTATACTAACGGATCTCACGAAGGTTTTGTTGAGTTTTGTGTGATTGAAGTTTTCAAGTTTTGGGTGAGATCACGATGGATGAAGGAAGAAGGAGTGGCAAGAGCCTAAGCTTGGGTATTCCCGAGGCACCCCAAGGAAATATTCAAGGAAGACTCAAGCGTCTAAGCTTGGGGATGCCCCGGAAGGCCTCCCCTCTTTCTTCTACCAACCATCGGTAATTTTACTTGGAGCTATATTTTTATTCGTCACATGATATGAGTTTTGCTTGGAGCGTCTTGTATTATATGAGTCTTTGCTTTGTTTGATTTTTACTTTGTCACAATCATCCTTGCTGAACACACCTATTTTGAGAGAGCCACACGTTCATCATAATTTGTTAGAATACTCTATGTGCTTCACTTAAATTTTTTGAGCTAGGCAGTTGCTCTAGTGCTTCACTTAAATCTTTTTGAGCACGGCGGTGGCTATATTTTAAAGAAATGAACTCTCATGCTTCACTTATATTATTTTGAGAGTTGACAAGATTAAAATTTTGAAGAAATATTTGCACTCTCATGCTTTACTTATATCTTTTTGAGAGTTGATGAAAGTAATGGTAATTTGCACAAGATATGAATTTGGTCCCAAAGTGATGAATATTCAAGAGGGATATAATAAAAACTTTCATATAGATCATTGGATATGATAAGTGTAATTCCTTGCAATAGTTTTGCGATATGGAAATGATGATATGTGAGTCATGTTAGTGAGTAATTGTGATTTAGTAAGAATATTAGTGTTAAGGTTTGTGATTCCCTATGCATGCCATTAAGTCAATAGTTATGCAACGAAATTATATCCTACTTATGGTGCATTATTCGGTGTTAGTTATGTTCAATGCATGTTTATGACCGTTTTCGTTTTTTGGTTGGTTGCTTCTCAATCTTGTGCTAGCCTTCATTTGTACTAAGCGGAAATATTGCTTGTGCATCCAAACTCCTTAAACCCAAGTTGTGCCAAATCAGTCCACCATATCTACCTATATGCGGTATTTCCATGCCGTTCCAAGTAAATTTGCATCTGCCAACTCTAATTTTGAAAATAATTTTTCTGTTTTGTGTGCCCGTACCGCTCATGAAGCGGCAGGGGGTGGCCAATATTTTCCATGCTAGGTGTGTTATTCTCATGATGAGTGTTTATTCACTTGTCATTGCACGAGAGAGTGGCTGGTAATAGGGATGCCCAGTCCCACAATGAAATCAAAAATTAATAACAACAAAATTCCTTGGAAAGTGATGGTATGGAGGGCACCCGTGGATACGGCTAGCCATGGATTGTGAAAGAATGGTGGAAAGGAAATAAACTTTACTTTCTGTTTGGGAACCGCCTATGATATGTCTAGCATGGAAGATACTCGGAATTCTCGGTCGTTTTTGTTGACAGGAAAAGCATGCCTCTCAAAATATTTTTATCTCTTTAATTTAAGCTTTGAGCTCTGGCACATTAGCAAATCTCTGCTTCCCTCTGCGAAGAGCCTATCTATTTACTTTTATGCTATTTTTATTTTTATTTTGAGTCTCCATCTTCTCTTATAAAGCTCCAGCTAGAGAGCACTATTGTCATACTTGTGCATTGTGTGTAGCTAATATTTGAGTGTGTTTCATGAATGGATCAATGATTGACCATAATGGGCTAGGGATAACTTTCTTTAGTGTTGATAATTTGAAGGACATGATTGCTTGTTAGCATGCTTGAGTATTTATATCTTCATGTCAAATTATAGACTATTGCTTTGAATCATTCAAGTCCAATGTCCATGCTATAAAAGAAAAGAATATATGATGAATATGATTGGCAGCATTCCACATCAAAAAAATTCTTTTTATCATTTACCTACTCGAGGACGAGCAGGAATTAAGCTTGGGGATGCTGATACGTCTCCAACGTATCTATAATTTTTTATTGTTCCATGCTGTTACATTATCAATCTTGGATGTTTTTATATGCATTTACAGCAATTATATATCATTTTTTGGGACTAACCTATTAACTTAGTGCCCAGTGCCAGTTGCTGTTTTCTGCCTGTTTTTTGTTTTACAGAATATCAATACCAAACGAAGTCCAAATGCCACAAAACTTTTTGGAGATTTTTTTCTGGACAATACCAACACTAGAAGCTTCGGGAGAAGACCAGACGGCAGAGGAGGTGGCCACGAGCCACCAGGGCGCGCATGGGGGGGCAGGCGTGCCCTGGTGCCTCATGAGCCCACCCCAGCTCCGTTTGACCTAATTCCACCACTATAAATTTCCAAAAAATCAGAAACCCTCAGGGGAGTCCACGAAATACTTTTTCCGCCGCCACAAGTTTCTGTTCTCGAGAGATCCCATCTGGGGGCCTTTTCTGGCACTCCGCCAGAGGGGGAATCGATCACGGAGGGGCTCTACATCAACCTTGCTGCCCTTTCGATGATGCGTGAGTAGTTTACCACAGACCTTCGGGTCCATAGTTAGTAGCTAGATGGCTTCTTCTCTCTTTTTTATCTTCAATACAATGTTTTCCTCGATGTTCTTGGAGTTCTGTCCGATGTAATCACTTTTTGTTGTGTGTTTGTTGGGATCCGATGAATTGTGAGTTTATGATCAGATTATCCATGAATATTATTTGAGTCTTCTCTGATCTCTTTTATGCATGATTATTATAGCTTCGTATTTCTTCTCTGATCTATTGATTTGGTTTGGCCAACTAGATTGATTTATCTTGCCATGGGAAGAGGTGCTTTGTAATGGGTTCGATCTTGCGGTGCTCAATCCCAGTGACAGAAAGGGACATGACACGTATGTATCGTTGCTATTAAGGGTAAAAAGATGGGGTTTATTCATACGTGAGTTTATCTTGTCTACATCATGTCATCGTTCTTAAGGCGTTACCCCGTTCTTTATGGACTTAATACACTAGATGCATGCTGGATAGCGGTCGATGTGTGGAGTAATAGTAGTAGATGCAGGCAGGAGTCGGTCTACTTGTCTCGGACGTGATGCCTATATACATGATCATTGCCTTGGATATCGTCATGATTATTTGCTTTTCTTTCAATTGCCCAACAGTAATTTGTCTACCCACCGTATGCTATTTTCTTGAGAGAAGCCTCTAGTGAAAACTATGACCCCCGGGTCTATCTAAATCATATACTAAAACCCTAAAAATACTTGCTGCACTTCTTATTTCTTTATTTTATTTTTGTATATTTGTTTCAATCTATCTATCTATCACATACAATTTAATCTTGCAACTTACCGCCGAGGGATTGACAACCCCTTGATTGCGTTCGGTGCAAGGATTTGTTGTTTTGTGTGCAGGTGCTGCTAACGAGGTGTTGCGTGATTCTCCTACTGGATTGATTACCTTGGTTTCATAACTAAGGTAAATACTTATCTCTACTGTACTGCATCTCCCTTCCCCTTCAGGGAATTACCAACGCAACTCACAAGTACCAGCGTGCACCCCAGTTTCATTGATATAATTAAGGAACCTATTCACAAAAGTAAAATTCTTGATTTTGTGCCTAGAAGTGTGATGATGAGAAACACCTATGTTAAATCTACTAGAAAAAATGGATGTATGATTGAGGAGTTGGAAACGAAAGACGATAATACTTGAAAACTATGCATTATGCCTAGCGAGGGGCATAAAACAATAGCGCTTGTTGGGAGGCAACCCAATGAATAAAATAAATTTTTACATTTTGTTTCTGTTCTTGTGTGTTTACACAATTATGCTACTGTTATCATTGTATTTTTATGTTTTAATTAGTGTTTGTGCCAAGTAATGCCTTTGGGATGATTTGGAAGATAGTATAATTGATGTTGTTTGGAAAACAGAAAGTTTTGTGTCCAGTGCTGGAATTTTAATTCTGTACTGGAGTGTCAAAAAAATCTGATATTTTTACACAATATCGGTATATGAATTGTCCACGTTTTACTAATTTTTCAGAATTTTTTCTGTTACATAAGTATAGCTTTTAAATAGATCTTTACAGACTGTTCTGTTTTAGACAGATTCTGTTTTTGTTGCATAGTTTGCTTATTTTGGTGAATCTATGGATCGTATCGGGGGGTATGAGTCATGGAGAAGTTGGAGTACAGTAGCATTATGCCAATATTAAATATGAATCAATTTACAACAGTACTTAAAGTTAAGGATTTATTTGTTATACTAACGGATCTCACGAAGGTTTTGTTGAGTTTTGTGTGATTGAAGTTTTCAAGTTTTGGGTGAGATCACGATAGATGAAGGAATAAGGAGTGGCAAAAGCCTAATCTTGGGGATACCCAAGGCACCCCAAGGTAATATTCAAGGAAGACTCAAGCGTCTAAGCTTGGGGATGCCCCGGAAGGCATCCCCTCTTTCTTCTACCAACTATCGGTAATTTTACTTGGAGCTATATTTTTATTCATCACATGATAAGTGTTTTGCTTGGAGCGTCGTGTATTATATGAGTCTTTGCTTTGCTTTCTTTTTAGTTTGCCACAATCATCTTTGCTGGACACACCTATTCGAGAGAGCCACACATTAATCATGATTTGTTAGAATACTCTATGTGCTTCACTTAAAAAATTTGAGCTAGGCAGTTGATCTAGTGCTTCACTTAAATCTTTTTGAGCACGGCGATGGCTAAATTTTGAAGAAATATTTAAACTCTCATGCTTCACTTATATTATTTTGAGAGTTGGTAAGATTAAAATTTTGAAGAAATATTTGAACTCTCATGATTCACTTATATTATTTTGAGAGTTGATAAATTTTGAAGAAATATGTGCACTCTCATGCTTCACTTATATCTTTTTGAGAGTTGATAATAGTAATGGTAATTTGCACAAGATATGAATTTGGTCCCAAAGTGATGAATATTCAAGAGGGATATAATAAAAACTTTCATGAAAAGATCATTGGATATGATAAATTTGATTCCTTGCAATAGTTTTGCGATATGGAGATGATAATATGTGAGTCATGTTAGTGAGTAATTATGATTTAGTAAGAATACTGGTGTTAAGGTTTGTGATTCCCTATGCATGCACATTAAGTCAATAGTTATGCAACGAAATTATATCCTACTTATGGTGCATTATTCGGTGTTAGTTATTTTCAATGCATGTTTATGACCGTTTTCGCTTTTTGGTTGGTTGCTTCTCAATCTATTTGCTAGCCTTCATTTGTACTAAGCGGGAATGCTGCTTGTGCATCCAAACTCCTTAAACCCAAGTTGTGCGAAATGAGTCCACCATATCTACCTATATGCGGTATTTCAATGCCGTTCCAAGTAAATTTGCATGTGCCAACTCTAATTTTTCAAAATAATTTTCCATTTTGTGTGCCCGTACCGCTCATGAAGCGGTAGGGGCTGGCCAATATTTTCCATGCTAGGTGTGTTATTTTCACGATAAGTGTTTATTCACTTGTCATTGCACGAGAGAGTGGAAGGTAATAGGGATGCCCAGTCCCACAATGAATCAAAAATAATAATAACAAATTCCTCGGAAAGTGTTGGTATGGAGGGCACCCGTGGATACAGCTAGCCATGGATTGTGAAAGAATGGTGGAAAGGAAATAAACTTTATTTTCTGTTTGGGAACCGCCTATAATGTGTAAGATATTGGGAATTCTCGGCCGTTTTCGTTGACAGGAAAAGCATGCCTCTCAAAACAATTTTATCTCTCTAATTTAAGCTTTGAGCTCTGGCACATTTGCAAATCTCTGCTTCCCTTTGCGAAGGGCCTATCTATTTACTTTTATGCAATTTTTATTTTTATTTTGAGTCTCCATCTTCTCTTACAAAGCACTAACTAGAGAGCATTATTGTCATACTTGTGCATTGTGTGTAGCTAATATTGAGTGTGTTTCATGAATGGATCAATGATTGAGCATAATGGGCTAGGGATAACTTTCTTTAGCATTGATATTTTGAAAGACATGGTTGCTTGTTAGTATGCATGAGTATTTATGTCTTCATGTCAAATTATAGACTATTGCTTTGAATCATTCAAGTCAAAATGTCCATGCTACAAAAGAAAAGAATATATGATGAATATGATTGGTAGCATTCCACATCAAAAATTCTGTTTTTATCATTTACCTACTCGAGGACGAGCATGAATTAAGCTTGGGGATTCTTTAGACGTCTCCAACGTATCTATAATTTTTTATTGTTCCATGCTATTATAGTATCAATCTTGGATGTTTTTATATACATTTACAGCAATTATATATCATTTTTTGGGACTAACCTATTAACTTAGTGCCCAGTGCCAGTTGCTGTTTTTTGCCTGTTTTTGGTTTTCCAGAATATCAGTACCAAACGAAGTCCAAATGCCATGAAACTTTTTGGAGATTTTTTTTCTGGACATAAGAGACACTAGAAGCTTCGGGAGGGGATGAGAAGATGAAGTAGTGGGCCACGAGACACCACGGCGCGCCCCAGGGGAGGTGGGGCGCCCTCGTACCTCGTGGGGCCCACAAGGCTCCGTTTGACCTAATTTCACCTCTATTAATTCTCTAAAATCGGGAAACTAACAGAGGATTCCACGAAATACTTTGTCCGCCGCCGCAAGTTCCTGTTCTCGAGAGATCCCATCTGGAGGCCTTTTTCGGTACTCCGCCGGAGGGGTAATCGATCACGGAGGGGCTCTACATCATCCTTGCTGCCCTTCCGATGATGCGTGAGTAGTTTACCACAGACCTTCAGGTCCATAGTTAGTAGCTAGATGGCTTCTTCTCTCTTTTTGATCTTCAATACAATGTTCTCCTCGATGTTCTTGGAGTTCTATCCGATGTAATCACTTTTTACGGTGTGTTTGTTGGGATCCGATGAATTGTGAGTTTATGATCAGATTATCCATGAATATTATTTGAGTTTTCTCTGAACTCTTTTATGAATTATTATCATAGCTTCGTATTTCTCTCCGATCTATTGATTTGGTTTGGCCAACTAGATTGATTTATCTTCAATGGGAGAGGTGCTTTGTAATGGGTTCGATCTTGCGGTGCTCAATCCCAGTGACAGAAAGGGACATGACACGTATGTATCATTGCTATTAAGGGTAAAAAGATGGGGTTTATTCATGTGTGAGTTTACTTTGTCTACATCATGTCATCTTGCTTAAGGCATTACTCCGCTCTTTATGGACTTAATACACTAGATGCATGCTGGATAGCGGTCGATGTGTGGAGTAATAGTAGTAGATGCAGGCAGGAGTCGGTCTACTTGTCTCGGACGTGATTCCTATATACATGATCATTGCCTTGGATATCGTCATGATTATTTGCTTTTCTATCAATTGCCCAACAGTAATTTGTTCACCCACCGTATGCTATTTCCAAGAGAGAAGCCTCTAGTGAAAACTATGGCCCCTGGGTCTATCTTAATTATATATTGAAAATCCTAAAAATACCTTGCTGCACTTTTACTTTATTTTGTATTTTTTGTTTAATCTATCTATCTATCACCATACAATTTAATCTTGCAATTAACCGCCAAGGGATTGACAACCCCTTGTTCGCGTTGGGTGCGAGGATTTGTTGTTTTGTGTGCAGGTACTGCTAACGAGGTGTTGCGTGATTCTCCTACTGGATTGATAACCTTGGTTTCATAACTGAGGGAAATACTTATCTGTACTGTACTGCATCATCCCCTCCTCTTCGGGGAAATGCCAACGCAGCTCACAAGTAGCAAGAGACCACAAATGTTACTACTAAGTGGTTGTCCAGGTCAGTACAGGCAGCATTGAGAGAAGACATTAGATCTCATGTGGATGCATTAATTAGAAAGACCAAGACTAAGTTTTTAGTGGATGTAGCAAGAAGTGTGGCATATAGGGCAAGGAGGAAGGTTGTTGATGTGGTTCAAGGTGACCACAAGCAGCAATACTTGAGGCTCAGGGATTATCTTCAAGCAGTTCTTGATACAAACCCAGGTAGCAGGTGTATAGTAACAACATTTGAAGATCCAGATAACCTAGCACCTACTCCTAGATTCAAGTATCTTTTCTACTGTTTAGGAGCTTCATAGGAAGGTTTCCTTAATGGTTGCTGACCATTTATAGGTAAAATTTGCTGATTTTCCTGTTCTAAAATTATTGGTAATGTTATGGCCTGGAGCTAATTTCTGACTGAATTCAGGTCTTGATGGATGCTTCATCAAGTAAACACTGGACAGCAAATTCTTGCAGCCACAGGAAGGGATGGCAACAACAACATCTATCCCATAGCTTTTGGTGTGGTTGACAAGGAAGACGGTAACAGTTGGAATTGGTTTTCAACTCAGTTGAGATGTTGCAGTGGTAATGGCAACAAATTTGGAACATACACCATCATATCTGACAGGCAAAAGGTTAGGAACAATTTCATTGAGCACTTTTATTTTAGTACTTCTTGGAATTATTTCATTGTGATCAAGTGTACTAATAATTTGTGAATGTACAGGGCTTGCTTAAGGCAATAAATGAGGTATTCCCTGATTCACCTCAAAGGTATTGTCTTAGGCACATATATGCAAATTTTCAATCTACTGGGTTTAGAGGCCAGGAACTAAAGAAGTGTGTTAACAAGGCTAGCTACTCCTACACTAAACATGTGCATGAATTAGGGATGGCAGAGCTGAAAGCATAGTCCGAGGAAGCTTGGAAATGGCTCAAGAAAATTGAGGTCTCTACTTGGGCTAGGTTTGCTATGGATCATACTTGCAAAACAGATCTAGTTGTAAACAACCTTAGTTAAGTCTTCAACAAGATGATACTGGATGTTAGGGCCAAACCAATAAGTACAATGTTTGAAGGGATTAGGACCAAGCAGATGATCAAGAGGCAACAGACTAGGGAGAAGTTATAGATTAGCAGGTGGACAATCACACTTAACTACTCGGAGATTTAGAAGAGAACAAGAAATATGCCAAGCTGACAGAGCTGGTCCAACAATTTGGCAAGTTACTAGCAAAGAAAAACAGTATTGTGTGGACATGGAAAGTTATACATGTGACTGCAAGAGATGGAACATGATAGGTGTACCTTGCAGTCATGGCATATCTGCAATGACAAAGCAAAAGCTGCATCCTGAGGACTATGTCAATGAATTCTTCAAAAAGCCACTATACTTGGAGACATACAAAGAAATTATATACCCTGTTCCTGGTCCAGATTGCTGGCCTCATACAAACACTCAAGACATTGAGCCTCGTGTGATCAAAGAAAAGGAGGAAAGGGGAGTTTGAAGTTCCAGGCCCAAGAGACACCAGTAGGATGGGTACTATTACCTGTGGAAACTGTGGGTTGGAAGGACACAAGTATACAAGTTGCAACAAGACTCTGAGGCCTAAGCTTCAGATGAGGAAAAACAAACATCAGGTAATTACCAAGCATCAGAGCAAGGTTTCCTTTTGCATAGTTTAATAAATGTAATGATTGTGAAGATGCACCTTTTTTGCAGGAAAACATGGCAGTTTATGCAGATGCACCTGCTTCATCTGCTCAAGTCCCTGCTGCAACTGCTAGAAGAACAATGCCTACAACATCTGTCCCTGTTACAAAACTAAATATAACATGTCCAACTGCATCTGCACCAGGCCCTACCGCATCAGCACCAGCCCGCGCTGCAAGAGATAAAAGGGGTACGCCTGCAGGTAGAGGGAGAAATAAGGGATTCGATGCACCAAGAGCTACTGCTACAACTTTAGATTGTTTCGTTAGGACCAAAAGGAAGAGGTTTGCAAACACCAAATTAAAGGGGTACTTCTATGCAAGTGGTAACTATTGAAGTGAGAAAATGGTAAGGAAGAACTTCTCTGTCTGGACTTGTTTGAATTCCTTTGAACCTGTTTGAAATTGTTTGAATTTGTCTGAACCTTTCTGAACTTGTTTGGACACAAAGTCTGAACCTGTCTGAACTTGTGTGGAATTGTTTTAATTTGTGTGTATCTGTCTGAATTTTTCTTCCTGGAGTTGTCTGAATTTGTCTGTATCTTTCCGTATTTACCCTGTTATATGTTATAATTTTGTGGCAATTTAGTCTCCAAATGGGCCTGATAGTGGGCTTTCTTATTGGACCTATCTTACCCCCCAAGCCTGCCACACTGTCTACATAAGACAGAGACATCCATGCACCTCATTCCCCTTAACGAAAACCTAGCCGCCGGAACCCCACTAGATCCCTATTCTAGCCATAGATGGATCCACAGTTAGGAGAGGTAGTTGATGAGCAAGAGGAGATTGGTAGGGCTGAAAGGAGGGCAGCTAGGGCTCAAAGGAGGACCAACCGTAGGGCGCAGGCACAGGAGCAACGCTGGAGGCTTGCTGCCTGATTATGGCAGAACTCAACAAGAACGGCGTCAAGCAGTTCAACGAGGCGTTCCCAGAAGGAACCAACATCACAGATGAACTGGTCATTTGGTGGTCCAAAGAGAGGGCAACCTTCAATCGATTCCAAGCAACAAGGAAGAGGTCGACTCAGATCCTAGCTGCAGGTGAAGGAAGAGAGGTCTAGCTCAAAGTGGTAGTTTGTGTCTGAATTTAGGTTTTGAATAATTGTTGTGAGTGAATCTTATGAATCTTGTTCTGAATGTGAATGCATGTATGTGCACCTGTCTGAACTTAACTGTACTTCTCTGAATTTGTCTGAACTTTTCTGAATGTATGTGAACCTGCCTGAACTTCTCTACAATATTTTCAGTTGATGTTACTGAACGTGGTGTCGTAGTTCAGAGAAGTGTAGTCTAGAAACCACCACACTTTACTTCCCCATGCCTTTAAAATGAGCACTCCAACCGTGCCCACTCCACTTCTCAACACTCCCCTTTCTTCCACAAAAACTTGTTCATCCAACTTTCATTCTCAAAACCCCATTTCTTCCACGGCGGCGATGGCGTTTGGCGATGGCTGGCAGAGGGGCCTCGAAGTGCTATGTGCCAACGACGCCAAGAAGTTGGCGTACGCTGATACGTCTCCAACATATCTATAATTTATGAAGTACTCATGCCATGTTAGAAATGATTTTATATGGTTTTGGTGCACTTTTATATGACTTTTATATGATTTTCATGGACTAACATATTAACCTAGTGCCCAGTGCCAGTTGCTGTTTTCTGCTTGTTTTTGGTTTTCCGAAAAATCCATACCAAACGAAGTCCAAACGCAGCGAAACTTTTTGAAGATTTTTTCGGAAGGAAAGAGACCCAGGAAGCTTCGAGGGAGTACCAGAAGCCCCACAGGGACCCCACAAGGCAACAGGGCGTGCTCTGGGGGGTAGGCGCGCCGTGATGCCTTATGGGCCCCCTGTGGCACCTATTCGCGTGATTTCAACGCTGAAAATTCTTATATATTCGGAAACCTCCGAAAGTTAACCTAGATGAATTTTTCCGCCACCGCAAGCCTCTGTTTCGAAGCTACCCCATTTGGAGCTCCGTTCCGACACCCTGTCGGAGGGATGAAGTCATCACCGGAGGCCATCTTCATCATCCCCGCTGCTTCCATGATGAGGTGGGAGTAGTTCACCCTCTAGGCTGAGGGTATTTACCAGTAGCTATGTGTTTGATCTCTCTCTCTTTCTCGTGTTCTTGATTTGGCACGATCTTGATGTACCACGGGCTTTGTTAATATAGTTGGATCATATGGTGTTCTTCCCTCTCTATCTTATTGTGATGAATTGAGTCTTTCCCTTTGAGGTTTCATTATTATCGGATTGAATATTTTGGATTTGAGAACACTTGACGTATGTCTTGCATGTGGATACCCGCGGTGACAATGGGGTATTCTATTGAGTCACTTGATGTATGTTTTGGTAATCAACTTCCGGATTCCCGAGGTGAAATTGGGGTAATATAGGCATAGGGGTTGATGCACGTTTTTGTCCTACTTTCTCCGGTAGAAACTTTGGGGTACTCTTTGAAGTTCTTTGTGTTGGATTGAATATTATGAATCTGAAATTGCTTGATGCATATCTAATAATTGACTCACGGATACTTGTGGTGACATTGGAGTATCTTGATGACATTAGAGTTGATTGATGCGTATCGTATGGTGTTATTCTAGTACGAACTCTAGGTCTGTTTGTGACACTTATAGGGATGGCTCAATAGATTGATCTGAAAGGATAACTTTGAGGTGGTTTTGCTACCTACAACAATTTCTTCTTATGTTCTCCGTTTGCTAGGAACTTTGGAGTGATTCGTTATCGCACGTTGAGGGATTGTTATATGATTCAATTATGTAAGCACTATTGAGAGATTGCACTAGTGAAAGTATGAAACCTAGGCCTTGTTTTCAAGCATTGCATTACCGTTTGTGCTCACTTTTGCTACTAGTTACCTTGCTGTTTTTATTATTTCAGATTACAAAAACCTATATCTACTATCCATACTACATTTGTATCACCATCTCTTCGCCGAACTAGTGCACCTATACAATTAACCATTGTATTGGATGTGTTGGGGACACAAGAGATTTCTTGTATTTGATTGCAGGGTTGTTTGACAGAGACCATGTTCATCCTATGCCTCCCACGGATTGATAAACCTTAGGTCATCCACTCGAGGGAAATTTGTTGCTGTCCTACAAAACTCTGTGCTTGGAGGCCCAACAGAGTCTACAAGAATAAAGTTGCGTAGTAGACATCATACGCGCGAGAGGTGACCACTTGGTTCTGCAGCCCTACCATGCTGCAGAACTAAGCGCACGCCCTGAGGGCTGCCGCCAACGCCGAGGAGAGGGAGCGCCTACCGGACCTCCACCGCCCACTGATCGAGAATCTCATCTGGGCGATGGGTGAGGCCCGGGATTCGCCTGAGCCATTTCAACGTGTGCGCTTGTACTTGTACCAGGATCACAACAATCTTCATTCGGTCGATGCACTGGCTGAACATGTGGTACCTGTGCTGCCTCTCATGAGGATGATGGAGATGGACCAGCCGCAGGTGCAGGAGGAGGCGGTGCCGGAGATGGAGCAGCCACAGGCGGCTGACACATCGAGCAACAGCAAGTCCAAGGCGAAGAAGAAGTACAGCGACGTCCCAGTTCGTTGTTCCGAGCGGATTCATGGCCTGAAGAAGTAGTGAAGGATGCAGCAAAGGAGATCTAACATCCATGCTGAAGACGATGCACTGTTACTGCACTTCCTCTTCTATCTAGTTGAAAACTTGTTTTTAGGTTAGTTTGAACAATCTATCTATGTATGTTTGGGTTGTTGTATGGGTGCTTAGTTTGTCAGGGTCCAAATCTATCCATGCCAGAAGATATCTATGTCTGAATCTATCTATCAGTTTGCTGCATTTCTCTGAATTTTTCTTCTTTGCTGAATCTTCCTGAATGCATATACTTTGTTGAACTTGTGTGAATGTATCTAGTTTCTGCAATTGCATAAGTCAGAGGTGTATCAATCTATCTAGCATTGAACACAAGTTTTACAATACTTTCACCAGCAACTACAGCACTAATTTAGCACAAGTTTCAACACACTACAGCCATTAACTACAACACAACTACCACCATTTCTCATCAATCAAGTCTCATCAACTGATCCACTAAAGCACTCCATTTTACTACTCCACCACTTAACTCACTGCTACTTCCCCACTGTCACACTCCACAACACTTCGACTCCTCCAACATTGAACTCCCACTGCAATCTATTAAAGTAGACCAACAACTCACCCTATCGCTGCTCACTCTATCTCTCTCTCTCCAACTAGCTCTAGCCATGGCTGGTTCGTCCTCTACGCCAGACCCATGGCTCAACCCCTTCCGCGCCGGCAAGGGCTGGGTTTCCATGCTTCTTGGGTCGGCTCACGGCGACCAAGACATGTTCCTTGACTACATGAAGATTGTCATGAGATACACCAGCGTGGAAGGGCTCATAGATGCATTAGAGGAAGTGAGGAAGAAGGCGACGGCTGAGGAGAAGCAGCGCATAGACTAGCGCTATTGTAACACCCCTGTAATTATGCTACAGTGATCCCTGACTAATGATGCCATGTCATCCTAATTTTGCTAAGCTTAATCTCTCCTGGATAAAAATTCAAAGTCAAATTCAAATTTAAATTACAAGTCAAATTATTACTTCTTCTATCTACAAAACAAAAGTGTTCATGATATTGCAAATAATCCACTGATTTTTTCATGAAGAAACCCCACTTGAGAGAATTTCTAAATGCCCCTAACTAATTTTGGAATGTACCAACAGCATTTAAAGTGGTCCAATTAAATGCAAACACAATTCTAAATAATTCCAATTGGCCCCAAACTTTTTGTGCAACCTGATAATATTGTGCATGAATTATGTGCCAAGTTTCACTTTTAACAAAAATCATTTGGATCAAAAATAAAATAGAGAAATAGAAAAGGATAAAAAAAGAAAAAGAAAAAGGAGAAACCCCCTGTTCACTTTGGCCCAGCACAGCCACAGTGCGGCCTGGCCCAATTCAGCCAGCCTTTCGACCTCCTCCCGCAACAGGAGAAGGCCGAGGCGCCATGGCCGCAGGGCGCTCAGCTCCGTGCACTGCTGCGCCGCGGGGGGGGATAAGGGCAAGCCCCTGGCCTCCCCTCTCACTCCCCCAAAACCCTAGACGCCACTACTCCCCTCCCTCTCGCTCTCCTCATCGTTTCTGTTGTCACCGAGCGAAGCCGTCGCCGCGTCGCCGTCGATCCCATGGCCACCGGCCTCCCCTCGCCGCCTCGCCTGGTCCAGGAGCTCCACGAGGGTCTTCTTCGTTGACTGCTACTCTGGATCAGAGCCGGGGAGCACCTGCAACGCTGCCCGCGCCGTTCCCCTTTGTCGCCGTCCGCCTCAGCCATCGCTTCGTCCCGCTACTCCGGCGCCTCCCCGACCTCCTCGAGCTCGCCATCGTTCCTCTCGGTGAGCTCCGCTCCCGTTCCCCCCTTTCTCCCCTCCTCACTGTCGCCGTAGGACTGCCGCCTCGCCATGGCCAAGCTCTTTGTGAGCTCATGCTCACCGCAGCCATGACCGCGCTCACCGCGTCGTGGCCGCGCCCCCGGGCGCCGCTCGCGCCCGTCCGCGCCTCTGCACGCGCCCGCTGTCACCCAACCCGCGCGCCCCGCCTGCGCTGGCCGTGCCCTGCTCGCCCACGCCCCCGCTCGCCCCGCAGCTGCTACTCGCCGCGGCCCGCGCCCACGGCCGCGCCGTGCGCCTCTGCCTGTGTGCGCGCGCGCGTGCACAGCCGGAGTGGCCGGCCTGGGCCGGCTCTCATCTGGGCCCACCCATATAAAAAAAGAGAAAAGAAAAGAAAAAATAAAAATAAAAATAAAAATAAAATATGAGGCACTTACAGGTGGGTTCCATGAATAGTGTAGTTGACCAGTCAACCTTTGACTGGGTCAACTGGGCCCCCTGGACCCCACCTGTCATACCCATTGCATAAAATGCTAGGTACACTTCTGTGTACCCCTAAAATTTTATGTTTATTGATTTTTGAATTAAATTAAATCCAGAAAATCCAGAAAATGATTAAAAGTTTGAAAATCATATAAAATAAATCGTAACTCGGATGAAAATAATTTATATATGAAAAATGATCAGAAAAACATGACGAATCCGAATATGTGATCAAAATGCTTGACCATCACTCCTAACTAGATGAACATGGAACCTTCCCCACCGGATCAATATACCGATAAGCACCTGGAGCTGGGAAAATATTCCCGGATATTTTCCCGCTCCGTTTAAAATACCTAGCACTGCATTAGGACACCCCTAGCATAACCTGCCAGCATGTCGTGCATCTGTGTTACATCTGTGTGCTTTATATTTACTGTTTCTTCCCCCTCTTCTCTCCGGTAGACCCCGAGACCGACGTTGCCCCTGTGATCGACTACGTCACCGACGACCCTTCTTCCTTTTCAGCAGAGCTTCTAGGCAAGCAAAACCCCCTTGATCATTCCTATATCGCCCATTCCTTCTCTCTCGTGCTTGCATTAGATTTTTCTACTGTATTTGATTGCTCCTATTCTGATGCATAGCCTGATTTTGTAACCTGTTGTTGATACCTTACCTGCTATCCTAAATGCTTAGTATAGGTTGGTTAGTGATCCATCAGTGGCCCCGCACCCTTGTCCGTGTTGCCATGCTTTGCTTCCGGATGTTTTGATCAACATGATCGATGTGCAGAGACCTACACAGCACCGCATACCCCCTTAGTTGTACGACTCTACAGAGCTACCATCGAGTGCCGAGGGTGATACCTCCTACCTCACTCCTGATGATATCTCTATAGCATAGCTAGTCGGTTGTGGGTTATCGAGGGTGATTCCTCTTTCACCACCTCCGATGATGCCTCTGTCGTGTAGCCCCTCAAGTGTGAACTTATCGAGGGTGATTCCTCCAAGTTCACCTTGACGGTTACATCGAGTGGGAATCCATCGAGGGTGATTCCTCGAATTCCCCACGATGTTATGGACACACGGGTACTTTGACCTTCACCTCAGTCCTTTGGGAAGTCGGGTTGGCCATGAGGGCACTCGCGAGAGATTATTGTGGCGGAACGACAGGGTAGGTGGAGACCACCTAGGAGAGAGGTGGGCCTGGTTCCTGGCCGTTGGTCCGCGGGTTACCAAGTCAGTGCAACAGGGTGTCAGAGGTGAGCCTTGAGCCCTGTTCGTGTCCGCGAGATGCTAATAACAAGCTTAACGGATTTGGGTATTTGATCTGAGTTGGCCACTGGCCTATACGCACTACCACCATGCGGGATAATGGTTTAATGGGCCCCTCGGCGCCGTATGTATCAGCCGAAAGCTCTGTCAGACATCCAGTTCAGCATTGTGGCATGGTCGGATCATGCCATCTAGGAGAGAGGTGGCGTTGGTATCCACCCTGCACACAACGACCCGGAGTGCAAAGGGCGATGGGCCCAAGACCCCTGAGCACTTAGGATGTAGACCGGCGGGGACCTCTCTGCTGAGCCTAGGTAGGACTACGTCGTGTCGATCAGCTGAGGCCGGGCATGACCCGGAAAAGTGTGTCCGGCCAGAGTTAATCAAGCGTGGTGGGTAACAGTAGTGCACCCCTGCAGGGAAGTTATCTATTCGAATAGCCGTGTCCACGGTAACAGGACGCTCAGTGTTGTATCCCGATCTACTACAACTTAAACTGGATACTTGTGATGTTTAACTAATATGATAGCCCCGGGATTGCTTTCTCGCAGGGAGTCGAGGAAGGATCTCTGGGCATTGCTACTATTACTTATTACTTATGTTATGATGCTAATCTGCACTCTTCTAATGCTGCAAGACGCTGAAGATGCTAGTCTTCGATAGGCTAGGCCTTCCCCTCTATTCTGGCATTTCTGCAGTATAGCCCACAGATACAGCCCCTTCCCTTTGATACCGATGCATACTTAGAATAGTTCTGATGTAAGTCTTGCGAGTACTTTGGATGAGTACTCACGGTTGCTTTGCTACCTCTTTTTCCCCATACCCGATTGCTGCGATCAATTGACGGAGTCCCGAAGACAGTTGATCCCGCCAACGACTATTACTACCCCGACGGAGCCTACTACTACGTGGAGAACGACGACCAGGAGAAGTTTAGGAGGCTCCCAGGCAGGAGACCTGCGCCTTTTCGATCTAGATGTCGTTGTTTGATACGTCTCCAACGTATCTATAATTTATGAAGTATTCATGCCATGTTTATTATAGTTTTGTATAATTTTGGTGCACTTTTATATGGCTTTTATATGATTTTTATGGACTAACATATTGACCTAGTGCCCAGTGCCAGTTGTTGTTTTCTGCTTGTTTTTTGTTTCACAGAAAATCCATATCAAACGAAGTCCAAATGCAATAAAGTTTTATGGAGAATTATTTTGGAATATATGTGATTTTTGGGAGGTGGAATCAACTCAAGGCGGTGTTCGTGGACCCCACGAGGCACCAGGGCGCGCCTGGGGGGGCCCGGCGCGCCGTGGTGCCTCGTGAGGCCCTCGTAGGTCGGTTGGTGCCCTTCTTCGGGCGCAAGGAAGATAATATCTAGAAAAAAATTGTGTTAAAATTTCAGCGCAATCGGAGTTACGGATCTCCGGGAATTTAAGAAACGGTGAAGGGGCAGAAAACAGGAAGGCAGAAACAGAAGACAACAGAGAGATCCAATCTAGGGGAGAGCTCCCTCTCCCCCCCCCGAAGGGCTATGGAAGAAGAAGAAGGAGGGGCCCCTGCCCCTCTCCTCCGGTGGTGCCGGAACGCCGCTGGGGACATCTCCTCCATCACCATCACCACCAACTCCTCCTCCGTTCTCATGGTGATGTGTGAGTAGTTCACCCTCGAGGCTAGGGGTATGTACAAGTAGCTATGTGTTTGATCTCTCTCTCTCTCGTGTTCTTGATTTGGCACGATCTTGATGTACCGCGAGCTTTGTTAATATAGTTGGATCATATGGTGTTTCCTCCCTCTCTATCCTTGTTGTGATAATCGAATCTTTTCCCTTTGAGGTTTTGTTATTGTTGGATTGAATATTTCAGATTTGAGAACACTTGATGTATGTCTTGCATATGAAAACCCATGGTGACAATGGGGTATTATATTGATTCACTTGATATATGTTTTGGCATTCAACTCGTGGATTCCTGCTCTGACATTGGGGTAATCTATGCATATGGGTTGATGCATGTTTTCATTATCTTTTCTCTGATAGAAACTTTGGGGTGCTCCTTGGAGTTCTTTGTGTGGATTGAATATTATGATTATGAAGTTGTTTGATGCATATCATATAATCAACTCATGGATACTTGTGGTGACATTGGAGTATCTAGGTGACATTAGAGTTGGTTGATGTGTATCATATGGTGTTATTTTAGTACGAACTCTAGGGTTGTTTGTGACACTTATAGGAATAGCTCAATAGATTGATCGGAAAGGATAACTTTGAGGTGATTTCATACCCTACAAACAATTTTTATCTTATGTTCTCCGCTAATAGGAACTTGGGAGTGATTCTTTATCGCATGTTGAGGGATGGTTATATGATCCAATTATGTTAGCATTGTTGAGAGATTGCACTAGTTAAAGTATGAACCCTAGGCCTTATTTTCAAGCATTGAAATACCGTTTGTGCTCACTTTTGTTACTTGCTACCTTGCTGTTTTTATATTTTCAGACTACAAAAACTTATATCTACTATCCATACTACGCTTTTATCACCATCTCTTCGCCGAACTAGTGCGCCTATACAATTTACCATTGTATTGGGTGTGTTGGGGACACAAGAGATTTCTTGTATTTGGTTGCAGGGTTGTTTGAGAGATACCATCTTCAACCTACGCCTCGCACGGATTGATAAACCTTAGGTCATCCACTTGAGGGAAAATTGCTACTGTCCTACAAAACTTTGCGCTTGGAGGCCCAACACGAGTCTACAAGAATAAGTTGTGTAGTAGACATCAAGCTCTTTTCTGGCGCCGTTGCCGGGGAGGTGAGTGCTTGAAGGTATATATTTAGATCTTGCAATCGAATCTTTTAGTTTCTTGTTTTATCACTAGTTTGGTTTATAAAAGAAAACTACAAAAAAATGGAATTGAGGTTGCCTCATGTTATTCGTCTTTATCATGTCTTTCTTGAAAATGATGGATCGGAAAATTGTGCTCAATTGATAGAAGAGGAATTCAATAAAATGTTTGGTATTAAATCTTTGAATGATGAGCATGATTGCAATGTTGCTAGTATGAATTCTTTGAATATCCATGATGCTAGTGATATGAAAAGCCATAAGCTTGGGGATGCTATGTTTGATGAAGATGATATTTTTAGTCCCCCGAGTTTTGATGAACAAATTTATTATGATGATTGCATGCCTCCTATTTATGATGATTATAATTATGAAAGTGGATTTGGAGAGGTCATGACTTTATTTAAAGATGATTCCACTATTTTGGAAGAGGTTTCAATTGACTATGACAACAAAGTTGCTATCTATGATGATTATTGTGATGACATGTATGCTATAAAGAATAATGATAACCATGAAACTTGTCATCATGATTTTAATTTTCAATCGGATTATTCCAATCAAGTATCTCATGATAGTTATTTTGTTTAGTTTGCTCCCACAATTATGAATGAGAAGAAAATTGCTTGTCTGGAGAGTAATAAAAATTCTATGCATATGTATCATGACAAGAATGCTTTCTGTGATAGCTATATTTTAGAATTCATTCATGATGCTACTGAAAATTATTATGAGAGAGGATCATATGCTTGTAGTTGTTGCAATAATATCAAGTATCCCCTCTATGTGTTGAAAGTTTCAAAGTTATACTTGTTTTGCCTTCCTATGCTAGTTGATTCTTGCTCCCATAAACTATTTGCTCACAAAATCCCTATACATAAGAAGTGGGTTAGGATTAAATGTGCTTGTCATATGATTCTTGATGCTCTCTTTGTGTTCCAATTCTTTACTTTTATGCGAGCATCATTGAAATCATCATGCCTAGCTAAAAGGCATTAAAGAAAAGCGCTTGTTGGGAGACAACCCAATATTTATACCTACTGTTTTTGTGTGTTCACATGATTAAGCTACTGTAGTAATCATGTTTTATATGTTTTCTTTCAATAAAGTGCCAAGCAAAACCTTTGGGATAGTGTGGATACTTGTTGATTCAATTCTGTGCAAAAACAGAAACTTTTGCCTCCAGTGTTTAATTTCCCAGATTTTACTGGAGCGTCAAAAAATTCTGAAATTTTTACACAGTATTGATATGAAATATTTTGACGTTGTCCTAATTTTTCAGAATTTTTAGAGTTCCATAAGTATGGTAGTTTCTCAGATCATTACAGACTGTTCTGTTTTTGACAGATTCTGTTTTCAATGCATAGTTTGCTTGTTTTAATGTTTCCATAGCTTATATTATGAGATATAAATTGTGGAAATGATAGAATACAGTAGGAATTATATGGGAACAATTTTGAATCTTGTCTTGGACAGTACCTAAGTGATGGTTTATTCTTTATCATACTAACCGTTCTCACGAAGTTCCGTTAAGTTTTGTGTGATTGAAGTTTTCAAGCTTTGGGTGAGAGGACGATGGATGAAGGAATAAGGAGCGGCAAGACCCTAAGCTTGGGGATGCCCAAGGCACCCCAAGGTAATATTCAAGGAAGACCCAAGCGTCTAAGCTTGGGGATGCCCCGGAAGGCATCCCCTCTTTCGTCTTAATCCATCGGTAACCTTACTCGGAGCTATATTTTTATTCGTCACATGATATGTGTTTTCCTTGGAGCATCATTTTATTTTGTTTGTGTTCACTTGCTGTTACTTAGAGTCATGTTTTGTATCTTTTATTTCAATAAAAATGTCAAGTATAGCCTTTACCATGCTTATTTTGCAAGTTCATGAGTTGCTGTTTCAAAACAGAAAGTTTACTGCTATTGATTAAATTGCCCAGAAATGTCAGAATGTAATAAAATCTTGAAATTTTGACACAGTCAACTTTGATAAATTATTTCCAGTGTGGCAAATTTTCAGAATTTTTGAGTTATCTAAGTATGGATTCTTAATTATCCTTTACAGACTGTCCTGTTTAGGCAGATTGCTGTTATGTTTGGATTTTTGCGTATGTTGGCTTGTTTAATGATTCTATTCGAGGATAGGAGTATTAAATATGTAGAGGCATTCAGTATTCAATGTTTAATTATAATTTTAGTGATTTGCTATAGTAGATAATGTTGAGGTTTTGAGTGGATTTATACTAACATATCTCACAAGTTCTTGTCAAGTTTTGTGTGGATGAAGTTTTTGAAACTTAGGGAAACTATTATATGAGAAGAATTAACGAGACACAAGCATTCAAGCTTGGGTATGCCCCGGTAGGCATCCCATCACTTTTCTTCATCAATTATTGGTTTGTCTCGATTGAACCCAAGTTTTACTTGTTCACATGATGTGTGCTATACTTGGTTGTGTCTTTGTTTTGCTTGCTGTTTGAATAAAATATCAAGATCTGAAATTTTTTAAATGAGAGAGAGTCCTCACATAGCTACTTAATTGTTTCACTACTCATTGATCTTCGCTTATATATTTTGGAGTAGTTTGTCATTAATTCTCATGCTTCACTTATATCTTTTTGAGAGTTAATAATAGTAATGGTAATTTGCACAAGATATGAATTTGGTCCCAAAGTGATGAATATTCATGAGGGATATAATAAAAACTTTCATAAAGATCATTGGATATGATAAGTGTGATTCCTTGCAATGAAAATAATGAAAGAGATCATATGCTAATCTTATGGAAAGTAATGACATTACATAAAGAAAAGTATAAGTGGTAAAATTTATTGGAAGTTAACAACCATAGCATTAGTCAATGATGCAATTCATGAAAAAGTTAATAAGGGAAGAGAAGATTCACATGCAAATATACTATCTTGGACATCTTTTATGATTGTGAGCCCCCATTAAGTATTTTATGTCAAATTGTTGACGTTGGACAAGGAAGACAACGTAATGAATTATGTTTGTTCATATTCACATAGAAGTTATATTGTTATAGATCCTCCAACATGTGATGCTTGCCCAATATCTTTGCTAGCCAAAAATCTGCACCAATTAAAGATACTACTTGTGCATCCAAAACCCTTAAACCTAGTTTCATGTCATGAGAGTCCACTATATCTACCTAGGGATTGAATAAGATCCTTCAAGTAAGTTGTCATCGGTGCAAAAAGCAATAAAAATTGCTCCTAAATATGTATGATCTTTTATTGCAAGGTAAAATAAGCGTTGTACGAACTTGTGATGGTAAAGAAATAAAAGCGACGGACTGCATAATAAAGGTTGCTATCACAAGGGGCAATATAACGTGACGTTCCTTTGCATTAAGAGCTTGTGCATCCAAAAATAAAAAGCGCATGACAACCTCTGCTTCCCTCTGCGAAGGGCCTATCTTTTACTTATATGCATTTACTTTTATGAATTTATTTTTTATGCAAGAGTCAATAGTGTTCTTCTCTACTTCTTTTTTTATTTTTATTTTTCTCTTTTGCTAGCATCATGTGGTGGGGAAAGATCTAGGCACATATATCCAGTTGGATATGAGTGATCATGAGTTATTATTGTTGACATCACCCTTGAGGTGAATAAGTTGGGAGGCGAAATCACAAGCCCCTATCTTTCTATGTGTCTGGCTGAAACTTTTGCTCCATATATATGTCGTGAGTGTTAGCAATCATAGAAGACTAAATGATGGTTGAGTATGTGGACTTGCTAAAAAGCTCCTACATGAAACCCTTACTGAAAATATGATGAATTGCAATTGCATTGTTGACTAGAATAGTTTGTTAGTTTCCAAGAAAGTTTATGCCTTATACTTCATTGTTGTGATGAATTGTTACTTGCTCATGAGAAGTTTTATGATAATAAATATTGCTGTTATAATAATGATCTTGCTTTGAATCATTCAAGTCGAATGTCCATGCTATAAAAGAAAAGATTATGTGATGATTATGATAGGTAGAATTCCACATCAAAAATTTTGTTTTTAATTGCTACTTTATCATGATGACTTTCATGAGAGAAAGTTGTTGTTATGATGCTAGGAAAAGTGATTGAAATTATCATTGATCAAACTTTTGCACTATGCTAGCATTCACACTTCATAAATTATTTCTTTTATCATTTACCTACTCGAGGACGAGCAGGAATTAAGCTTGGGGATGCTGATACGTCTCCAACATATCTATAATTTATGAAGTATTCATGCCATGTTTATTATAGTTTTGTATAATTTTGGTGCACTTTTATATGGCTTTTATATGATTTTTATGGACTAACATATTGACCTAGTGCCCAGTGTCAGTTGTTGTTTTCTGCTTGTTTTTTGTTTCACAGAAAATCCATATCAAACGAAGTCCAAATGCAATAAAAATTTATGGAGATTTTTTTTGGAATATATGTGATTTTTGGGAGGTGGAATCAACTCAAGGCGGTGCTCGTGGGCCCCACGAGGCACCAGGGCGCGCCTGGGGGGGGGGGGGCGGCGCGTCGTGGTGCCTCGTGAGGCCCTCGTAGGTCGGTTGGTGCCCTTATTCGGGCGCAAGGAAGCTAATATCCGGAAAAAATTGTGTTAAAATTTCCGCGCAATCGGAGTTACGGATCTCCGGGAATTTAAGAAACGGTGAAGGGCCAAAAAATAGGAAGGCAGAAACAGAAGACAACAGAGAGATCCAATCTAGGGGAGAGCTCCCTGTCCCCCCCGGAGGGCTAAGGAAGAAGAAGGAGGAGGGGGCCCCCTGCCCCTCTTCTCCGGTGGTGCCAGAACGCCGCCGGGGACATCTCCTCCATCACCATCACCACCAACTCCTCCTCCGTTCTCATGGTGATGTGTGAGTAGTTCACCATCGAGGCTAGGGGTATGTACAAGTAGCTATGTGTTTGATCTCTCTCTCTCGTGTTCTTGATTTGGCACGATCTTGATGTACCGCGAGCTTTGTTAATATAGTTGGATCATATGGTGTTTCCTCCCTCTCTATCCTTGTTGTGATGAATCGAATCTTTTCCCTTTGAGGTTTCGTTATTGTTGGATTGAATATTTCAGATTTGAGAACACTTGATGTATGTCTTGCATATGAATACCCGTGGTGACAATGGGGTATTATATTGATTCACTTGATATATGTTTTGGCATTCAACTCGCGGATTCCCGCGGTGACATTGGGGTAATCTATGCATATGGGTTGATGCACGTTTTCATTATCTTTTCTTCGATAGAAACTTTGGGGTGCTCCTTGGAGTTCTTTGTGTGGATTGAATATTATGATTATGAAGTTGTTTGATGCATATCATATAATCAACTCACAGATACTTGTGGTGACATTGGAGTATCTAGGTGACATTAGAGTTGGTTGATGTGTATCATATGGTGTTATTTTAGTACGAACTCTAGGGCTGTTTGTGACACTTATAGGAATAGCTCAATAGATCGATCGGAAAGGATAACTTTGAGGTGCTTTCGTACCCTACAAACAATTTTTATCTTATGTTCTCCGCTAATAGGAACTTGGGAGTGATTCTTTATCGCACGTTGAGGGATGGTTATATGATCCAATTATGTTAGCATTGTTGAGAGATTGCACTAGTGAAAGTATGAACCCTAGGCCTTATTTTCAAGCATTGCCATACCGTTTGTGCTCACTTTTGTTACTTGCTACCTTGCTGTTCTTATATTTTCAGATTACAAAAACTTATATCTACTATCCATACTACACTTTTATCACCATCTCTTCGCCGAACTAGTGCACCTATACAATTTACCATTGTATTGGGTGTGTTGGGGACACAAGAGATTTCTTGTATTTGGTTGCAGGGTTGTTTGAGAGATACCATCTTCAACCTACGCCTCCCATGGATTGATAAACCTTAGGTCATCCACTTGAGGGAAAATTGCTACTGTCCTACAAAACTCTGTGCTTGGAGGCCCAACACGAGTCTACAAGAATAAGTTGTGTAGTAGACATCATTGTTCTGCTCAGCCTTCTTAAGGCGACCTTGTCTAATTATGTCTGTACTTAGATGATGTTGCTTCCGCTGACGCTTGTGTAACTCGAGCTTATGTATTCGAGCCCTCGAGGCCCCTGGCTTGTAATATAAAGCTTGTATTATTTTATTTTGTGTCTAGAGTTGTGTTGTGATATCTTCCCGTGAGTCCCTGGGCTTGATCGTGCCCATTTGCATGTATGATTAGCGCACGGTCGAGTCGGGGGCGTCACAAGTTGGTATCAGAGCCGACTGCATGTAGG
Organism: Elymus sibiricus; assembly: GCA_039707655.1. Taxonomy (NCBI): domain Eukaryota; kingdom Viridiplantae; phylum Streptophyta; class Magnoliopsida; order Poales; family Poaceae; genus Elymus; species Elymus sibiricus. The sequence goes on along the minus strand of CM077668.1, from coordinate 257,880,561 downwards.
TAGCCCCCTTTCCAACTCCTTGGCCGAAGTTGAGTCTAGTCACCAAAACTGTTTTACTAACCCTGTTGTGTGGGTTACACGCCCACACCGCCAATGGATGGGATTAGGATCTTTTATTCCTCTTCCTTACTCTGGGACTCTGGTCTCTCTTCTTTTCGGGTTAGAGATTTTACTAACACTAACATTAGGTTCTCGTGATCACATCCACCCGGAGATTTGAATCAACCCTTCTTTGAATTGTGGGCCAGGTTCTGCTACACATTGTTCACGGACCGCAGGATCCTTTTATCGAGGGCACCCTGCGTCGTCACCTGCAGATTCCTCGCCCTAGTAGTTTTCTCCGACGTCGATGTAGCCTTTGCTATGTCTCGTTGTTGTATCTCTCCACCGCGTGCCTGCGTGCCGCCTAGTTTGTCTAGCTACGTGTCTTTCCGAACTCTTGTGGCCCGTTTGACTCCAACTCTGTGCATGGATCTGTATGTCTTTAATGACTACTAATATGTATCTAATGCACTTCTTGTTCATTACTCATGGTACATCATGAATGACCCCATTCATTTGCAGTTGTTCTTGCTAAACTTCCCTTGATGTTTTTAGCAGGATGGCTGACGATCCTCCGCCTCCACCCTATATTGCCGCAATGATGTAGTAGTTTGAACTGAACCATCAGCTCAATGAGAGTCTGGTAAATCGATTAGAATACAACGATGCTCATCAGGAGCCTGGCCCGATCTCACTGCAAGATTTCGTGCGCCTTAACCCGTCTATTTTTCGCAACTCCACCAATCCTATGGATGCTGATGATTGGCTTCGTGACATCCTGTTTGAGATGGAGTCAGCTAATGTTGCCCCTGACAGTTACGTCACCTTTGCGGCATTTCACCTGAAAGGTCCAGCTGCTCAATGGTGGGAAAGTCACTGGGGTATGCTGCCTACTGGAACTATAACCACTTGGCAGGAATTTCAGTCAGCCTTTCGTGCACGGCACATTCCTCAAGGTCTGATGGACCAGAAGAAGAAGGAGTTCCGCAAACTCACGCAGGGCAAGATGACTGTGGATGAATATCAGAGGAAATTTCTCGAATTATCTCGCTATGCTGAAGATGATGTCTGCACTGACGCATGCAAGCAAGAGAAATTCCGTGAAGGACTGCGTCCTGATATAAAGCTCGCACTTGTTGTCCATGATTGCGCGGACTTTGCGACACTTGTCAGCCAAGCTTTCCGAGCTGAAACTGGTCTGACTGAGTACCAGGAATCGCTCAAGCGTACTAGAGATATTGGCTCATCCTCGGATCAGCCTGCTCAGAAACAACAAGTCGGGATCCCGCACAATGTTTATCATCAACCTGCTCCAGCACCAAGGATGTCTTATGTTGCACCTCGTTTGCCTCCGCCGCCGAGACAGTTAATGATTCAGGGTGGACAGCCCAATGCTATGGCTCCTCCCAATAATGATGGTTTAAGCCGCAAGTGTGGACAGTCAGGGCACATTACTATCAACTGTTGCTCGGATCAGCCTCAGGATGCACCACGTCCTCCTGTTGGTCGCAAGAAGAGCAGTCGAAACCGTCGTTTCAGAAGCTGTAATGCCAGGCCGCCTGTTATGAGTTGTGGTCAAGTCACCCATGTCAAGGTTAAAGAGGCTCGTGAGGCCCCAAAAATCATGATGGGTACCCTTCGCGTTAATTCAGTGCCAGCCTCTGTTCTCTTTGATTCGGGAGCATCGCATGCCTTTGTGTCCCAACAATTTGCTCAGTTACATGAGTTGGACGTGGAAAAATTACCCACTCCTTTAGCGGTTCAATCTCCAGTATCCAAGTGGCAAACCACAATTGTAAGCCCTCACAACCAAATCGAAATTGGGGGTCTACTTTTTCTGGCTTCTCTCACTGTGCTCGGACCTTCCAACATAGATATGATTCTTGGTATGGAATGGTTGACAGCCTATAATGCTTTGATCGACTGTGCCGCCAAGACAGTCCAGCTCACACATGCTTCTGGCCAAGTGATCAGCTACTCAGCCCAGATAATCCAGAATGCCAAGAGCCAGATTTATGCTCTGAATGCATTGAATGCTCCACCTCTTGAGGTAATAGAGAACGTTCCAGTCATTCGTGAATTCCAAGATGTCTTTCCAGAAGAACTTCCAGGAATACCCCCTGCTAGAGCTGTCGAATTCGTCATAGACTTGAAACCGTGCACTACTCCTATTGCCAAGCGTCCATACAAGATGCTGCCTCATGAACTCCTTGAACTTAAGGAGGAAATTGACAAGTCACTTCGTAAGGGTTTTATTCGCCCCAGTTCTTCTGCTTGGGGAACACCTTCTCTCTTTGTTAAGAAGAAGGATGGAACGAATCGGTTGGTTCAAGATTATCGACCTATCAACCAAGCAACAATTCAGAACAAGTATCCGCTTCCCAGAATCAACGATCTATATGATCAACTTGCTGGTTCCTCAGTATTCTCTAAACTTGATTTGAGATTGGGATACCACCAGATCCGAGTTCGTGAAGAGGACATTCCGAAGACAGCCTTCGTTACTCGCTATGGTTCCTACGAGTACACTGTCATGTCCTTTGGCTTAACCAACGCTCCAGCAACCTTCTCTCGGTTAATGAACTACATCTTTATGGATTACCTTGACAAATTCATCGTGGTTTATCTGGATGATATCCTTGTATATTTGAAGAATGAAGAAGAACATGTCGAACATCTTCGGCTTGTACTGGAGAAGCTCCGTGAACATCAACTGTATGCCAAATATTCCAAGTGTGAGTTCTGGTTATCTGAAGTGACATATCTTGGCCACGTGATTTCCAAAGATGGCATTGATATTAACCCAAAACGAGTTCAGGCTATTCTTGAATGGACTCCCCCGAAGAATGTCAAGCAAGTCAGAAGTTTCTCGGACTCGCCAGCTATTGCCGCCATTTTGTCGAGAACTTCTCTAAGATTGCCAAGCCTCTGACTGATCTGCTTCACAAAGGCGTTAAGTTTGAGTGGACAGAAAAATGTCAGGAAAGTTTTCAAACACTCAAAGACAAGCTGACATCTGCCCCAGTGCTTGCTCCTCCAGATTCTCGCAAGGACTTCGTGATTTATTGTGACGCATCCCGTCAAGGATTAGGCTGTGTCCTACTGCAAGAACGGAAAGTGATTGCTTATGGCTCTCGACAGTTGCGTCCTCATGAAGAGAACTATCCAACGCATGATCTCGAACTGGCAGCAGTTATTTATGCATTGAAGTTATGGCGACATTGCCTACTTGGTAATCGTTGCGAGATCTACACGGATCATCAAAGTCTGAAGTACTTGTTCACTCAGCCATCTCTGAACCTCCGTCAGCAAAGATGGATGGAGGCCATTACGGACTATGACTTGGGTATTTCTTATACCGCTGGCAAGGCTAATGTAATGGCTGATGCCTTGAGCCGTAAATCCTACTGTTGTGAACTTGAAGTTCAGCTACAGCAACCACTCCTATATGAAGAGCTTCGAAAACTGAACCTCGAGATAGTTCCTCAAGGATATCTAAATACCTTGGTTGTTGAACCAGATCTCGAGCACAACATCAAGACAAGGCAGAAGTATGATTCCGAAGTCGAGAAGATTAAGAGCTATCTCTCCAAAGGAAATTCATCGTTCTTCACTGTTGATGATGATGGTACCTTGTTCTTCAGAGGCCTCCTAGTGGTCCCCAGAAAACAAAATCTCGACTCACGCTCGGATGTCATGAAAGAAGCACATGACACACCTTTGTCTATTCATCCGGGCAGTACCAAGATGTACCAAGACATTCGTCAACGGTACTGGTGGCTTGATATGAAGCGAGACATTGCTCGTTATGTTGCTGAGTGTGACATTTACCGTCGCATCAAAGCAGAACATCAAAGACCTGCTGGAACTCTGCAACCACTTGCTATTCCCGAATGGAAATGGGACAAAGTTGAAATGGATTTCATTACTGGATTTCCCAGATCACAGAAGGGTCATGATGCTATTCTTGTCATCATTGACCGATTCTCAAAGGTTGCTCACTTTCTGCCAGTCAAGGAGACAATCACTGCTAGTCAGTTAGCAGACTTGTACGTTTTCAGAATTGTGTCACTCCACGGTGTTCCGTTGGAGACCAGTTCAGACCGTGGCAGCCTCTTTACCTCAAGGTTCTGGGAAAGTTTCCAAGAAGCTATGGGAACTCATCTATCCTTTAGCACCGCTTTTCACCCCCAGTCCCAGGGTCAAGTTGAACGAGTCAACCAAGTGCTTGAAGATATGCTTCGCGCATGTGTCATCTCCTTTGGCAAGAAATGGGATGAATCTCTTCCATATGCTGAATTCTCTTACAATAATAGCTATCAAGCTAGTCTGAAGATGGCACCATTTGAAGTTCTTTATGGACGTAAGTGCCGAACTCCTCTGAATTGGTCAGAAACTAGGGAACGGCCACTCTTCGGTCCGGACATTATCCAACACGCTGAAGAGCAAGTCCGTATTGTTCGTGAACATCTGAAGACTGCTCAATCTCGTCAGAAGAGCAATTATGACCGTAGACACAAGGTAATGGTCTATCAACCTGGGGAACAAGCATACCTTCGTGTCACTCTGACGAAGGGCACTCATCATTTCGGAATCAAGGGCAAGCTAGCTCCTCGCTACATTGGCCCGTTTCGTATTCTCGCCAGACGTGGAGAAGTGGCATATCAATTGGAATTGCCATCGAACCTTCCTCAGGTTCATGATGTCTTCCACATGTCGCAACTCCGTCGCTGTTTCAAGGATCCTATCCGAGCAGTGGATCATGAGATGCTCAAATTGCAAGATGATCTCTCTTATAAGGAGCATCCGATCTGCATTCTTGATCAAGCTGAACGTCGAACCCGTCAGAAGGTAATCAAGTTCCTTAAAGTGCAGTGGTCAAATCATACTGAAGATGAAGCCACTTGGGAACGCGAGGATCATCTTCGTGATGAATACCCCGCTCTGTTTTCGTCTACCTCCTAAATCTCGGGACGAGATTTCTTTTAGTGGAGGAGATTTGCAACACCCCTGTAATTATGCTACAGTGATCCCTGACTAATGATGCCATGTCATCCTAATTTTGCTAAGCTTAATCTCTCCTGGATAAAAATTCAAAGTCAAATTAAAATTTAAATTACAAGTCAAATTATTATTTCTTCTATCTGCAAACCAAAAGTGTTCATGATATTGCAAATAATCCACTGATTTTTTTCATGAAGAAACCCCACTTGAGAGAATTTCTAAATGCCCCTAACTAATTTTGGAATGTACCAACAACATTTAAAGTGGTCCAATTAAATGCAAACACAATTCTAAATAATTCCAATTGGCCCCAAACTTTTTGTGCAACCTAATAATATTGTGCATGAATTATGTGCCAAGTTTCACTTTTAACAAAAATCATTTGGATCAAAAATAAAATAGAGAAACAAAAAAGGATAAAAAAAGAAAAAGAAAAAGGAGAAACCCCCTGTTCACTTTGGCCCAGCACTGCCACGGTGCGGCCTGGCCCAATTCGGCCAGCCTTTTGACCTCCTCCCGCAACAGGAGAAGGCCGGGGCGCCATGGCCGCAGGGCGCTCAGCTCACTCCCCCGAAACCCTAGACGCCACTACTCCCCTCCCTCTCGCTCTCCTCATCGTTTCTGTCGTCACTGAGCAAAGCCGCCGCCGCGTCGCAGTTGATCCCGTGGCCACCGGCCTCCCCTCGCCGCATCGCCTGGTCCAGGAGCTCCGCGAGGGTCTTCTTCGTCGACTGCTACTCCAGATAGGAGCCGGGGAGCACCTGCGACGCTGCCCGCGCTGTTCCCCTTCGTCGCCATCCGCCTCGGCCATCGCTTCGTCCCGCTCCTCCGGTGCCTCCCCGACCTCCTCGAGTTCGCCATCGTTCCTCCCAGTGAGCTCCGCTCCCGTTCCCCCCTTTCTCCCCTCCTCACTGTCTCCGTAGGACTGCCGCCCCGCCATGGCCGAGCTCTTTGTGAGCTCGTGCTCACCGCGGGCCATGACCGCGCTCACCGCGTCGTGGCCGCGCCCCCGGGCGCCGCTCGCGCCCGTCCGCGCCTCTGCACGCGCCCGTTGTCGCCCAAACCATGCGCCGGTCGCGCCCTGGCCGCGCGCCCCACCCGCGCTGGCCGTGCCCGGCCCGCCCGCACCCCCGCTCGTCCCGCAGCTGCTGCTCGCCGCGGCCCGCGCCCACGGCCGTGCCATGCGCCTCTGCCTGTGTGCGCGCGCGCGTGCACAGCCGGAGTGGCCGGCCTGGGCCGGCTCCCTTCTGGGCCCACCCATATAAAAAAAGAGAAAAGAAAAGAAAAAATAAAAATAAAAATAAAAATAAAATATGAGGCACTGACAGGTGGGTCCCATGAACAGTGCAGTTGACCAGTCAACCTTTGACTGGGTCAACTGGGCCCCCTGGACCCCACCTGTCATACCCATTGCATAAAATGCTGGGTACACTTCTGTGTACCCCTAGCATTTTATGTTTATTGATTTTCAAATTAAATTAAATCCAAAAAATGATTAAAACTTTGAATAATCATATAAAATAAACCGTAACTCGAATGAAAATAATTTATATATGAAAAATGATCAGAAAAATATGACGAATCCGAATATGTGATCAAAATGCTTGACCATCACTCCTAACTAGATGAACATGGAACCTTCCCCTCCGGATCAATATACCGATAAGCACCTGGTGTTGGGAAAATATTCCCGGATATTTTCCCGCTCCGTTTAAAATACCTAGCACTGCATTAGGACACCCCTAGCATAACCTGTCGGCATGTCGTGCATCTGTGTTACATCTGTGTGCTTTATATTTACTATTTCTTCCCCCTCTTCTCTCCGGTAGACCCCGAGACCGACGCTGCCCTTTGATCAACTATGTCACCGACGACCCTTCTTCCTTTTCAACAGAGCTTCCAGGCAAGCAAACCCCCCTTGATCATTCCTATATCGCCCATTCCTTCTCTCTCGTGCTTGTATTAGATTTTGCTACTGTATTTGATTGCTCCTATTTTGATGCATAGCCTGATTTTGTAACCTGTTGTTGATACCTTACCTGCTATCCTAAATGCTTAGTATAGGTTGGTTAGTGATCCATCAGTGGCCCCGCACCCTTGTCCGTGTTGCCATGCTTTGCTTCCGGATGTTTCGATCAACGTGATCGATGTGCAGAGACCTACACAACACCGCACACCCCCTTAGTTGTACGACTCTGCAGAGCTACCATCGAGTGCCGAGGGTGATACCTCCTACCTCACTCCTGATGATATCTCTATAGCGTAGCTAGTCGGTTGTGGGTTATCGAGGGTGATTCATCTTTCACCATCTCCGATGATGCCTCTGTCATGCAGCCCCTCAAGTGTGAACTTATCGAGGGTGATTCCTCCAAGTTCACCTTGACGGTTACATCGAGTGGGAATCCATCGAGGGTGATTCCTCGGATTCCCCACGATGTTATGGACACACGGGTACTTTGACCTTCACCTCAGTCCTTTGGGAAGTCGGGTTGGCCATGAGGGCACCCGCGAGAGATTATTGTGGCGGAACGACAGGGCAGGTATAGACCACCTAGGAGAGAGGTGGGCCTGGTTCCTCGTCGTTGGTCCGCGGGTTACCAAGTCGGTGCGACAAGGTGTCGGAGGTGAGCCTTGAGCCATGTTCGTGTCCGCGAGATGCTAATAACACGCTTAACGGATTTGGGTATTTGATCTGAGTTGGCCACTGGCCTATACACACTACCACCACACGGGATAATGGTTTAATGGGGCCCTCGGTGCCGTATGTATCAGCCGAAAGCTTTGTCAGACGTCCAGTTCAGCATTGTGGCACGGTCGGATCGTGCCATCTAGGAGAGAGGTGGCGCTGGTATCCACCCTGCACACAACGACCCGGAGTGCAAAGGGCGATGGGCCCAAGACCCCTGAGCACTTAGGATGTAGACCAGCGGGGACCTCTCTGCTGAGCCTAGGTAGGACTACGTCATGTCGATCAGTCGAGGCCGGGCATGACCCGGAAAAGTGTGTCCGGCCAGAGTTAATCGAGCATGTTGGGTAACAGTAGTGCACCCCTGCAGGGAAGTTATCTATTCGAATAGTCGTGTCCACGGTAATAGGACGATCAGTGTTGTATCCTGGTCTACTACAACTTAAACTGGATACTTGTAATGTTTAACAAATATGATAGCCCCGGGATTGCTTTCTCGCAGGGAGTCGAGGAAGGATCTCTGGGCATTGCTACTATTACTTATTACTTATGTTATGATGCTAATCTGCACTCTTCTAATGCTGCAAGACGCTGAAGATGCTAGTCTTCGATAGGCTAGGCCTTCCCCTCTACTCTGGCATTTCTGCAGTATAGTCCACAGATACAGCCCCTTCCCTTTGATACCGATGCATACTTAGAATAGTTCTGATGTAAGTCTTGCGAGTACTTTGGATGAGTACTCACGGTTGCTTTGCTACCTATTTTTTCCCATACCCGATTGCTGCGATCAGATGACGGAGTCCCGAAGACAGTTGATCCCGCCGACGACTACTACTACCCCGACGGAGCCTACTACTACGTGGAGAACGACGACCAGGAGAAGTTTAGGAGGCTCCCAGGCAGGAGGCCTGCGCCTTTTTGATCTAGATGTCGTTGTTCTGCTCAGCCTTCTTAAGGCGACCTTGTCTAATTATGTCTGTACTCAGATGATGTTGCTTCCGCTGACGCTTGTGTAACTCGAGCTTATGTATTCGAGCCCTCAAGGCCCCTGGCTTGTAATATAAAGCTTGTATTATTATTATTTTGTGTCTAGAGTTGTGTTGTGATATCTTCCCGTGAGTCCCTGGGCTTGATCGTGCGCATTTGCGTGTATGATTAGTGCACGGTTGAGTCGGGGGCGTCACAGCTATGGAACCCCGGGTAAGGGGATCCTGCCCATCGACATGCTGCTGTGGGCAATGAAGGAGGCGGACTCCGCCGATGCTGGGCAGAGGCAATGGTGGGCAGCCCACCGCTACATCGCTCCGGAACAAGCTACGGCTGGAGCTGCAGAGGTGCACCAAAACGACGACGACGACTTGCAGATCGTTGCCCCACCAGAACTGCTGGCTCGCCGCCGTCCTCCTCCTCCCATCATTGTCATCGATGAAGACAAAGAGGAGGTGCAGGAGCTGCCACCTCCCACTCAAGTCAAGCAAGAGGTACGACGGTCAGGATGCTTAGCAGGGCAGGAGCCTAAGAATCTGAAAATGTAAGTTCCAGATTCAGTTTCGTCAGTTATCGTCAGTGTTTGCAAGTTTAGTGAGATTCAGTTTCGTCAGTGTTGTTCACTGTTACCAAGTTTCAGTTTAAGTGTCTTTGAAACATTTTCAGTCTATCTGTGCTATCTATGTAAGCCTAAATGCTATCTATGGTGTGAAACAGAACTACCTTAATGTTATGTAGTACATGTTTAGATATTGTTTAAATTTCTTGCTGGCTGTTATGATACAATTTTCTAAAGTACTCAGAACTAAACTAGCTTCAACAACAAATTATAAGTATGGGAAGCAACCATTTATGATATAACAGATAGAAATAAACTTCATCAGACTTAGATAATATAGTTCTTAACTTAACTTAGTATCCAATCTTAGCATCAGGACCATTACAGCTAGGATAATATTTGAGCAGTATAGATCAGGGGCATTACAGCACCCCCCACACCAACCAAAATGATCTGAAACCATGGCAGTTCTTAGGCAGTTAAAAGGCAGTTGATAGCTAATATTAATATTAAGATGCATATTTACATCAGACTGATCAGTCCTAGGCCAGTTATATATATAGGCCTCATATTTACTTACCAACCATAGCTACCACTTCACCATGATAACTTCTTTGATCTTGTCCAGCTTTTCCTCGCACCCATGACCAGCCTTCAAGAGCTCAGCAATGGCATGCTCCAGCTTCTTCTTCTCTTCTTTAAGGAGGTCTCTGTCCACCTCTATCTCCTTCATGGCCTTCCTGGTGTTATGAATTATATCAGCTTGATTCTACAGGATGCACCTCTGTTCTTTTTTGAGCTTGAGCTTCTCCATTTGAAGCTCAATCTTTGCCTGCTCCTCAAGTTGCTGCTTCTTCTCCTTCACTTCATTGATTTCCTGGCTTGTGTAATCCATGTCGTGCGATTTCTGTCCATCTTGATAATCAAACAACTTGGAAACATCATCCACAAGCTGGCTGAATGATTGCCCAGAGAATCCAGCTCCTTCAGTTTTGCAACCTCTCTCCCATTAGCCTCATTGTCCTGGACTCTACCAAGGTTCTGCTCATGGTACATATCCTAGAGCTTGGTTAAGCACCTTTGCAGAATGACATGCCAAGGGGCATCTACCCACTCAACAACACCACAGTTCACACCATCCTGAAAATTCAGTGACATATTGCTGTTTAGCTAAATCCAGTCAAATTCAGTTACAAATAAATTCAGGTGCTGACTAAATTCAGTTACAAACAATTCAGGTGCTAACTAACACATGAAACACTACATAGATGCACAGACAGAAACACCAAACCAGCTATTTAGTCCAGTGTTCAGTTCATGAAACTACAACACAACTACAGTGTTCTGTTTCCACTATGTAGCACCAAATCAAACAATTCATAAACACTAAATCTTCTTACCTCAGTAGCACATCCTATGAATGTCCTGCCTGTGTTAGTGCCTTCAAAAGCCACAAACTTCCCTGGCCTCTGCCTGTGCAGGATGCACTTGGCTCAGATTCAACCACAAGCCCACAGTAACGGGTCTATCACAGTGTCAGCGGTTTGCTGCACCAACAAAAACAGATATATCAACCACATCAGCTCACAGATATGAACTTAAATGGAAAAAATCGAAAGTATCTTCAAACCCTAACCCTAGCAGATGAGAGGAGAGAGTGAGCTACTTACAAAGTACTCCATATGCATGCTGCTGAACTCGCTCATATACTCGTCATCGTCGGAGCTCTCTTTGTTGTTGGGCCACGACGGCATGCTGGCGGCGTCGCCGAAGTGCGAGGAGACGAAGAGGAGAGGCAGAGCAGAGGAGAGCAGAGAGTGAGCTCGGGGAAGAGTGAGGGATGGTGGGGAAGGGGCTAGCCGGTCGGCCAGCTTTGACCAGTTCCGACCGAGCGGCGGCACTAACGGCCACCAGGTGCGCGCCGTCAGCCGTTAGGCCAGCCGTCAGCCTGGCATGTGGGCCAGTCCCGTCAGAAACTCGTTTAAATCGCTTGAAACGGTCATCAACCTGACTTGGTAGTTTTTAGTCACAACATTAAAAAAAATTGGTAGTTTTTGGTCAATTTTTAAAAAGTGGTAGTTCTGTGGGACGGCAACCCCCTAAAGTGGTAGTTTTTGTAAACACTCTCTTTTGACGGAATTTGTAAAACACTCTCATTTCACCGTTACATGTCTGCTTCTGCAATCCGATCCTACCGTTACCCCCTAAAGCTCGTTCCCTTCTTGAAGGCGTCGTCGCGGCTCTCATTGCCCGTCGTGTTGCTCCAAGGAAAACTCTGATCCTCGGATCGGGCGGTGGCGGCACTCTGGTGTCGTAATCTTCCTGAAGGCGCCGCCTTGGAGCCCACGGTTCGTCGTATGCGGCTTCATCTCTTCGCGGTGGCGTGTTCACGGTTGAAGCTCCCGGTTGCTGTTGTAGTGCTAGGGGTGGTGTTGCTGTGTTCAGCGCCTATGTATCCTGCCTTGGGTGTGTGTTGTGTTGACGTGCGTTTGTATCGTGTTGTTGATGTTCGTTGCTTTATATATAAAACGTGGCGAAAGCCTTTTTTGTTAACAAACAGGAGGTCACCACTTAACAGGGGAGACGTGCGGGCTTGTATAAACCAGCACGCGCACCTGTTGAAACGCACTCGGAGAGAAACAAAACAAGACACACCTGCACATATTTCCTGCGTTACGATGACACAAAAAAGGAAAGAGGAACGAAATCCCTTCTGAACTCTGAACATACTCTGCGTGTAGCCGTGAACAGAAGAGATCAGCTTATCATTATCTCGTATAACGACCGACCATCTACTAGTACAAGTGCTGGCTACAGATTTTCCTGATCTCTCCCTTCTTGCCCTTCTTGACCCGGATGGAGCCCATCCTATCCATGCTGGTGACGAAGGCCTGGAAGAAGCGGGCCTTGTCGGCGCCCAGCTCCTGCACGAGCGGCCTGGTCCGCGCGTCCAGGAACAGCGCCTGGTCGGAGCCCAGGACGCCCAGCCTGGCCTGCAGGTTGGCGTAGTAGGCGTGGTCGAACTGGAACGGCGTGCTCACGTCGAACGGCACCACCGCGCGGGCGCTGCCGCCGGTGTAGGGGCACGTCATGCGCAGCGCCTTCACCAGCCGCGCGTCCATGAACGGGTCCGCCCGCCGCGTGCCGCGGAAGTCGTAGAGGCGGCCCAGGAAATGGGCGCAGTGCGCGAAGCCGATGGTGTGCGCGCCGGACAGCGCCACCAGGTCGCCCGCGCCCAGGCCCTTGGCTGCGAACACGCGGAGGAGCTCGTCCACGGTGGAGTTGGCGTGGGGGAGGCTGCCGCGCACCTTGCCAGCCAGGGATACCTTGCTGTCTTTCCTTCCCATCTTCACCGCGTAGTAGGGTCCTCCTGCCTGCACAAAATTACCGCCTTCAGTAATTTTCATTCCTTGCCTTAAAAAATAATCTTTCCTGAGCCATATTGACCGAGCAGTACTATTTTTAGAGGATGATTAGTCATCTTCTTTCTGTTTTGTTTTTTGGCAAAATAATACGGTATTGATAACGGCGAATTGCCATGCATTTCGCAAGGAACTGTCAACCCCACACAACTAAACTTGACATCTAAAACGTTTGCAAATGCCAACCCCTCCCAGGAAATGTTCCCCAGCTATTGCGGTCCAAAGAATAACCGGTCCTCTTTTATTTCAGAACTTCTTTTTAGACATAATTTTATTTCAGAACTACTCCCTCTGTTCCTAAATATAAGTCTTTGTAGAGATTCCACTATGGACCACATACGGATGTATATGGATGAATTTTAAAGTGTAGATTCACTCATTTTGCTCTATACATCCGTATGTGGTCCATAGTGAAATCTCTACAAAGACATATATTTAGAAATGGAGGGAGTACAATAACAAGTTTCCTAAATGAAAACTACAACAAGAAGTCCACTTGAGCTTTGAGCCTTTAGCCCAGCCAAATCCTATTTAGGCGCCAAATAGAGGACTAACGGTACAAGGCTGCGGCCCAATATCTATCCCCCACCGGTTTATTGGCTGGTTTTTATTTGGTTTCTTTTTCACCGCTTTTGTTCAGTTTTTGATGGAGTTTTAGTGTTTTTTTAGCTTCCCATTTTCTTTTTTCTTCACCATTTTCTTTTTTCCTTTCTCTTTTACCTTGTTTTTTTTTTCATTTTTAATCAAGGAAAACGCTTGGCTTCAACCGGCGGATCGCACGCGAGCATCTGCCGGCTCGTTCGTACGACGCGTGTCCTGCCCGAGCGGTTATATTTTTTTTCTTTCTTTTGGTCAATGTGGCTGCTGCTCGTTGCTCACTGTCTGCTATGATGAGTTTTTGCAGCAAGGTCTTTGTTGCAAAAACTGCAACAAGACCTCCGTTCCACAAAAATTAAATTTGCAATGAGACCTTGTTGCAAAAAACTAAATTGAAACAAGACCTCTGTTGTAAAAAAAAACTGTAACAAGACATCTATTGCAAAAAAGAAAATATCTAGCAAAAATTTATGCAATATGACCCGTGTTACAGAAATTTCCTGCAACACGATCTATGTTGCAATGATAAAAGGTGACGTTTGATCACTCAATACACTAGATGGGATGGCGCGCGAGGCGGCAGATCTTTTAAAAAGATCCGCCGGCTGACGCGTAGCAGCGCCCTTTAATCAATGGCTCTTTTCAATTTCGTGAATTGTTTTTAAAATTTGCAAAAATAATCAAATTCATAATTTTTTTGTAAATCCATGAACTCTTTTTCTAATCCTTGATTTTTTTTAATCCACAAACTTTTCCCAAATTTGTGATTTTTTTTCAAATCCAGGAACTATTTTCAAATTTATGAACATATTTTAAATCCATGACTATTTTTTAAATCCACGATCTTTTTTCCAATCTATGATTTTTTCAAATCCATAAACTTTTATCAAATTCGAGAACATTTTTTACATGCCCAAACTATTTTCAAATCCATGAAATTTTTTCAAACATGCGAACTTTTTTTGTATTTGCAAAAATAAGTCAGGGCCGAGTTTTTTCAGAAATGTCAACGGCCGGCTGACCGGTCAACGTTGAACGGTCGCTGGTCCACCAGCTAACCGATTGACTAAGCGTAGCTAGGCCGGCACACAGCCTGCGCGCGTGAGCGCCACAGTTGGGGCAGCCGGCGCCAAAGGCGGAGACCTCCTAACCGGCGCCTTTAGCGCTGGTTGCTGGTTCTGGCGCCCATGCGCCCATGAACTGGGCCGGCCCGCTCGTCGCATTGTTCGTTTCGATCGCGGTGCACGTCGCCTGTTCGCTCGATCGCGGTTGACTGGTCGACCGTTGACTTTTGCAAATATAAGAAAAAGAATTAAAGAATCTGAAAAAATCAAAAAAAGGAAAAAATCGTAAGTTCAAAAATGTTCACGAATTTTGAAAGAAAGTTCACAAACTTCAAAAATAGTTCACGAATTAAAAAAAAAAGTTCATCAATTTTGAAAAAAAGTTTGTCGAATTTGAAAAGGAAGTTTACCGATTTTGAAAAAAGTTCATTGGTTTTCAAAAAAAGTTCACAAATTTAAAAAAAGTTCATCGATTTTGAAAAAATGTTCACCAAAATTTGCAAAAAGTTCATTGATTTTGAATAAAAGTTCATCGAATTAAAAAAAATCATCTTTTTTTCAAAAAAATTCATCGAATTTGAAAAAAGTTCACACGTTGAAAAAAATTTGATGAAAAAGTTCATCGATTTTGAAAAAAGTTCACGGATTCTATAAAAAAATGTCAACGTAAAAAAACAAAATCACGAAAATGAAAAAAAAATCGCGCTTAGCAAAAAGAAAAAAAAACCGAACAAAAATGGTTCAGAAAAAGAGAAAAAGGAAAAAACAGGGCTTCACAACTGGGAAAGAATAAAATAAAATAATATAACAAATACAATTAGGCACAGGTAGTGTTATGGCCTAGCGGTTGGTACGCTGCTCCGTGACGCCTGAGGTCTGCTGTTCGAGTGTTTCAACTGAAAGCGAACCAACCTATGGTTGGATAGTTAGAGGGACTGTGGTATCCCCAGCCCACCAGAGTTCAAATCCTGGTGCTCGCATTTATTCCTGGAATTATTTCAGGATTTCCGGCGATGCGCATTTAGTGGGAGGAGACGTTCCCGTCGACGACGAGGTGCCTACGGTGACTTCGTAAATTTCAAGATGATATGCCGGCTCAGTCTCTCGGAGGTGCTCATAGGGGTAGGGTGTGCGTGTGTGCGTTCATAGGGGTGAGTGTATGCGCGTGTATATGAGCGCTTGCGTCTGTACTGTGTTCAAAAAAAAAAAGAGTGTTTCAACTGAAAAAAAAAGAAAAATGGGCCGGCCCAAGCGCGCAGGGGTGCGCTACGGGCGCCGTTTAGGGATTGCCCCAAAGGCGCTGTATAGGAGCACTCTTTAGCCCATGTAACTTGGACTGTTGGGCAGGACTGACCTAAGATTAATGGGCTTTACCTATCCAAGCATAAAGTCACACAAGGCCCAGTGCTTGCAGGCTTGATGCAACGTGGCTTTCTTTTTCGGCCTAACAAATAGGCCAGCAGACATCTATTCGTGTGTACTGCAAATTTTGCCTAAAAAAAATGTGTACTCCAAAGTTGGTCTTTCTAAAAAAAACTGCAAAAACAATGCAACTCAGTGGAGTATTACATTTGCTTAAAAAAAGCTATCACGATACTAGAAAAACAAAAACTCACTATTTTTTATTTATTTATTGACATCAAAGTACTCTTTATTGCAAGATGATCACCATAGTATCTTTTACAAGAGTATCAACATTTTTTACGGGTAGATCTTCCATAAAGAAAGAAACATCTTAATTGATTGAAGGAACCTCTTCTCTTGACTTGAAATTTATATAAGCTGGTCATGTTGCTCCGAAAGAAAGAAAGAAAAAGACGAGCTTGATGCGTCGTATGATTTACTACTAGCTTTTTGTGGGTTTGTGACCTACCTAGGCAAGAGTGGTCCAGAAAGATGCACCCCGCATGCAAAAGAAGAGTGACCGACCGTGCTACACAACAAATCAACAATGCAAGAGCCAGCCAGGCCGCTTGACTTGTGGTAGAGAGGGGGGGGGGGGGGGGGGGGGGGGGGGGGAAAGCAGCATGGAGCAAGAACAGGACACTTGACTCGCGCAGAAGGGGGCGTCTACAGTCTACTGTCCTTTTGGAACGGTGCCGGACAAACTAAGACAACAGACGTCAGAAAACATCCATGTGCACCTAAATCGCCTTGCATCAAATCTGCTTGGTGTCCTGTGACAGTAAGATCCAAGAGAGTGCCGAATCTCCAAGCTAGCGGTTTTACTATCTGCCTAGCTAGATCGCCCAAACAATCTACGCGGTGATTTCCGTGCGCAAGCCGTGTCAGTCAGTGACTGACTAAAAAACCTACCGGAACAATTAGCTAGCAGTAGCACTTAACCTATTTACAAATCGATACGGCGAAACAAAAGGCAGAACCTGTTTCATTTGTTTTACCGTGCGGCCCGTACGTACGTGACAGGATAACCATACTGCACTTGGCTAATCTAAAGCTAGTTTTGTCACGCGCCCTGCTCCTGAGGACGCTCGCTCGCGTCACATGCCACCCACCGGCGCGGCCACGGCGGCCGGGCGCGCCTTTATCCACTCTATGGTCCCTGCATGCGACGGGTTGGGAGTTTTGCAACGCCGGGTACGCGATCGCGACCGTTTTTACTGTCCCAGCGTGGTCGGTGCAAACCTACTGTCCTTGCACAGTCGCTCTGTGGAGTTTTCGCGTGACCGGAAACACCTTTTCCGAGAAAGAAGATGATGATGGACTGATGGCTTCCATAAAAAAAAAGATGATGATGGCGGGAGGGGGTTTGGCATTCGTGCGTACCAGTTGCACGGCGTCCCTGGCGGCGAGGGCGAGGATGTCGGCGCAGCTGACGACGCCGGGGCACTTGCTCTCCACGGCGGCCTTGGCCATCTCCACCGTGTCGAACCCGTACTGCGGCAGGTTCTTGTTCTCCTCCATGTCCCCCTCCACCTTCTCCCCTGTCGCCTTGCCTGCCGACGCGATCAGTATGGACGCGTCGCAGCCCTGTGATGTTCGTCACGTTTGATCAGCGTGTATGCAAATGCAATGTAGTGCGTTGGAGCGAGCTTTGCTTACGCACTTCCACGAAGCAGTCGTGGTGGAAGAGGCGGAGCACGGCGGGCCCGGCGGCCGGGTGGTCGCGGAACCGCTCGGCGGTGACGTTGGCGACGATGTGGTCGACCGCGGGGCACGTCTTGCCGTAGAAGTCCAGCGACAGCCCGTGGCGTTCCGGCGCCCGCCTGTTGGCAACTCCCGCGCTCCTGGCAGACGGCAGCGGCAGCGGCGCCTCCCGAGCGCGCATGCCGCCAAGGTACACGACGAGGAGCAAGACAAGACTGATGCCTCTGGAGGAACCCATTGTCATGGAAGAAGAAGAAGAAGGGCGGTGGAGGGGAGACGACCGGAAGAGTAGCTTGCTTGGCTTATCTCCTAGTCTCTAGCGCTGGCGCGGCTGGCATGGCGAGGGAGAAAGGAGGGAGTTGTTTGTAACGTAGGTAATCCGGACAAATGGTGGAGAGGCCGATCGAGCGCATGTGTTGGCTAAGTTGGACGAACGCGAGCTGTACTGCTCACCCGTGAAGAGAGAGGGGGTACGTACGTAGAACACGCCAGAGTTTTTCTTTTTCTTTTATGGCTATGGCACACAGTGCACTTAGTCTGCTTAACTGTTACTAGTATGGCTTCGTAATTCGGATCATGTACTTTAAGCATTGCATTCGGGCCCAACGAAGTTGGGAACTGTGGGTATTTGTGCTGTGTATGGGTAGTGGGCGGGCGGCGCAATGGACAGCTGTAGGAGGGGCAGGAGGGGACGTGCAGATCCTGCTCGTACCTTCCCCTACGAAGGCCAAATTTGGAATTCGTGCGTGTCGATTCCACGGGGAGGGCACGGTGATCTTGATCAGGGATGGATAGGCTGCATGTCTGCATTGTATGATTAGATCGGAGAGATTCGAGATTTCTGGAAAAAAAAACAAAAAGATTTGAGATTTCCAGGCACTTCTTTTTAGCAATCAACGGGAGGATCTAACCTGAATGCTTTACTCAAAGAGTCAAAAACCAAGTTTGCATGCGAGTGCTACATCACGAGATGAGTTCATACCGCTATGCTATGGGCGGCTGCTACGAATCAGCCGGTTGATATTTGTCAAACTTAAGCCACCTCGCACGCCGTCTGATCGTTGTGATCTGGACACAACATGGCCGTCAGATTTGGTCAATGCATCGCTCGCTGGATGTGACTACTGCTTCGTCCCCAGGTCCCCGCAACGCTCGGATGCGTGAGCACGGAGGTGGCCCTCCTCGGTCCTTGCAGCACAACCGCCGCCGCGCTAGGCATGGACACTTCATTGCAGCGCCGCCGACCTAACTTGTCGCCCCACCGGCAGCAACGTCCGCTCCATTGCAGCGCCGCCGGCAGCATCGCCCGCTCCATTGCAGCGCCACCGTCCTCGACTTGTTGCGTCGCCGCCGCAGCGCTCACTCCATTGCAGAGTCGCCGGCAGCAGCGCCACCGCAGCGCTCGCTCCATTGTAGCGTCGCGGGCAGCAGCACTCGCTCCATTGCAGCGTCGCCGGCAGCCGTGCCCGCTCCATCGCAGCACCGCCGTCCTCAACGTGTCGCGCCGCCGCAGCAGCGCCCGCTTCATTGCAGCGCCGCCGTACTCGACTCGTCGCGCCGCCGACAGCATCACCTGCTCCATTGCAGCGTCTCCGGCTTCATATGCAGCGCCGGTGAACTGCCTCGCAACACAATCGCCGCCGCCACACACGATGGTCGTCGCAGCTCTCCTGGAGCAACGGCACACGACACCGTCGTCGTGGTGTTTCTCTGCAGCTGGACGAGGAGGTTCGCAACACCGTGGCCCCCGACGCTTCGCGGGTCGTCATCGTGGTCTCGCTGCAACGGATCACAACACAGCCCTCTTCCCCATCTGAAGCGGCGGCCGTCGGTCTGCGGTGGTGACTAGTGGCGTACCCAGGGGTGTGCCATCGCACACCCAGATTTTTGGAAAACATTTTTCACCATGTAAAAATTAACTGATTTTTAAGGCCCATGCAAGCTAATTGAAATAGTCTCAATTTTTTTAAAGTGTGCACACCTTCTATTTTATTTCTAGGTCCGCCACTGGTGGTGACCAGGTGCGGGTGACGACTAGAAAGAAAAAAGAGTGGATCAGAGCAGCAGGGAGTGGCACGCGCGTGAAATTTGATGTGCAGCCGTGAAAATTGGCCATGGAGAGGAGAGGACGTGGGCGAGTGGAGTCAGCGAGAAGGAAGGAGAAGATGCGGTCCTGGTGAATCGGGTGGGATAAGGCTGGAGATTGAGCGGTGGGCTGCTGGCCCACGGAGACACGTGTCAATCAACAGAGGAGATTTACGGCACGAGAAAATCAGCCGGTGGAAACTAAACGTTTTCCCTATGATATAGCGGTGACCTTTTTATTAGGGGCCTTAAACCTAAAAATCCACAATGTAAAGTCTGAGATAATGCTCTTGAGAGATTGCTACGAAGTGGCTGCGTCGATGCAAGCCAGTTTTTCGTGAGCGCTATGGTTATGCCAATCCAGTTGTAGTAGCAGAGTATTGATCTAATACTCATCTGTATATATCTTTTTAAATCTAATAAGTGAATGGACGATCACGAAGTGATGTTTAACTATGAAGATGTGAATTCATTTCTTGGTCTACTGAAGTGTTCTTCTGACAGGTGATTATGTGGAGCACGTGAAGGAGAAAGATAAACCAAGAAGCTTGGGCGATCATCTATTGGCGACAAGCTGGTATACATGACCTCCCTATTGTTAAGTTTCCCTCTCTCACTTTGCAGGTCTGCACTTGTACTTCCTTTACTAAACAAGAGAGCATTTAAATTTGACACCTACAGATTTGTGGCTTGCTGCATAGGGGATTGCCATATCTATATTATGATATTCTCCATTTTTTATGAACGTTCATATCAAATCTTTGTGGCACATAGGGGCTCGGTAGGTGACAAAACTGAATCTCTCTTACCAGCTATGACTACGTGGTCAATATATACATGTGCAACATCCAAGAAGAGATATGTCATCAAACTTCTCATTAACTTTTTCCAATTCTACTCTCTCCTTTACTGTTGAGAGCATATGAAGTGCTATCAATCAATATGAACAGCTCACTGTCGCGTCTTTTCTGAAAATATTTGGTAACTCGATATTTTTCTGTTAATTGATGAGATTATATAGTGCTAAGATTTTATTGGTTTCATCTTGCATGTCTGTGTCATCATGAGTTTATTATTTCTGCAGGAAATAGATAATATGACTTCAGATCCAGCTAAAACACATCTAATTTAGAAACTTAGTAAAATCTGGAGATGAAGAAGGTGTCACGTACCTATCATTCATCAAGTGGTGCTCAGATGGTAACTTGGTACTCCCTCCGTCCCATAATATAAGAGCGTTTTTTACACTACATTAGTGTAAAAAATGCTCTAATATTATGGGACGGAGGGAGTAAGTTATACTGAATATCAGTGCACTCACATTTCTGTACTTTCCTTCCTCCAATATGGAGGTATGAACAAGGTCGTGAATATTAATAGCACATCTTCTCACATAAGTAACCAAAGTCATGTCCTTCTATTTGTACCTTTCTCATGCTCATAGAGCTCGGAAGAGGGGTTGTTGGCTTTGGTAGCATGATTTTGTTTCCGACACAAATTTACCATGGGAACTAGGCGCAGCAATGTTACACAAATTAGAAAAACATGTCTCCTTCTATGAACTATATAATAATTCCGAGAGCCTGTATGCATATCAGTTTTGAGAGTCCAGTTTCTGCTATTGTGGATACTACCATTTCCAATTGAAAACAATTAATGTTATATTTTTTAGGATGCAAATTCGGAACCTGTTATTTGCATTCCTAATCTTTTTAATTAGTCTTCATAGTGATGAACATTTAAGGGTGTTAGTGTTGATATGTGCCATATAACCCACATGATTCTTGTAGGCTCTTTCATTAATGATGTTTGCTCGTCTTTTGTACTTCCGATTATTACGGCAGGAAGTCTTACTATTGCATAACTTAAGTCTCTGCCAAATATTCTAATCATTTGTATTTTTGAAGTTGTAGATGATTAGATTTTCAGCTAATTTTCTATGACACTGACAAGCAGAAATCGGACGCCTCAAGTTCCTGAAGATCATTTTAAAAAAGAGAACTTACTAGACTTAATGAGTGCAGACAATGGAATTCTCGATTTTTATGTGTGCCATTCAAAAGATGTGGCTTTAGGACATATTTGTAAGCCTTGGAGCTTGCACATTGGTATGAAACCTCATAAGTTACAGGGGAATTAGTGACGCCACATTCAAAAGCAGAGTTAGTTCTTTTTAGGGAATGATTAGAGAGTTAGTGCTTTTTTAGAGTTGTTCAGGATCAGTGGCGGAGCTTAGTGCATTGCTGCCCCCCCCCCACAGGATTAGCACATGTAGGCATAAACATTTTAGGAAGAGAGCTTAGATTGTGAAATTTTGTATGTTTGCCCCCCCACTAGCCCATATATATTCTATTTGCCCCCCCCCCCACCCCAAAGATCTTGGTCAAGCTCCGCCACTGTTCAGGATGGGGGGCTGTGGTTTTGGGCCTCCCATTTCTTCTCTGCTAGGCAAAGCCTAGCTATATAGATTGGGTTGTAATTTACAACACTATATATTGTTGCTCCTGTCAAGTTTTCAAAAATAATATGCTTGTTTACGATGGAATATGAGTGTACTTTCTTTAAGTCGTAATACAAAATACTTGTTTTCGTGATGTAATATGGATATACTTGATTCCATTGTGTGTGTGCATACTTCAGGATTTCGTGAATGGAATATTATACTTTTTCTGCCACAAAACGAAACATTGTACTTGTATAATCAATTTGAGTCACATGAATATAATTTTATCTGATGCTTGGGATGATTATGGCTCATTTGTATTATTAGATTTTTGTATGACAAAGCATTTATTACATGATTAGATGCTTGTTTATGCATTGCAATTTGCAACTAGAGAGGTTTGTAAATCTTACTGAAATATTTTCTATGTAAATATTCGGTTAAATCTTGCATCTGAAATTTTTTATATGATTTTTTTGTTGGTTCATAAGGGCATCTCCAACGCCGACCCTCAAACCGCCCACATACGTCCGGACCGTGCGGTCCAGACGTGTTGTGTCATCCAATGCGGTCCTGCATCGGTCCGTAGGGCGGTCCGGACGCACTTTCTCCCACAAAACGAAGACAAACGGGGGGGGGGGGGCTTTGCTGGAGTCTTGACAACAGCCACGCCCACTTCTGACCACCCTAGCCCACCCCAAACCATCCTCCCTCGCCCGCGCGCGTTCCCGCCTGGCGGCAGCTGCCCGCATTCATGCCACCGTAGAGCGGCTGCTCCACATTGAAGCTGGCTCAGAGCGGACGCGGCCTCTCACTGCCTCCGCCATTGAAGCAGCGCGCCGCCCGAGGGCGCCGCCCGCTGCACGCCTGGCTGAACATGCCTCATCGCCGCATTCAAACGTCTCCATTAAACCCGTGCGTGTACCGAGAAACCTACTCCGGCCACACATCCATTCACGAGCGGGCCGGCATTAACCACAATGCCGGGTAAGCTCCTCCCGTCAGCCGGCTATTTAAAGGAGACCAGACACCGGCCAAGAATCGCACCACTCCGCCGCTCCCCATCTCCTCCTTCCACCATTTTCTCCACCGTTTCGATGGCATCCGACGAGCAGGAAGAGTGGTTCTCCGGCATAAAAGCCGACTGGGTGGCCCGCCGAGACCGTCGGATACGAGCCACGCAACTCGCTGCTCCACCTCCCTCGCCTAGCCGCGGAGCAAGCTGCCGCTCCAAGCCGGCACATTGTTCAGCAACTCACCGCTCCAAGCCAGCTCGCGGAGGAGTGGCGAGTTGCTCCAGGCAGGCAAGCAGGGGAGCATGCTACATGTAAACTGCGTTGGTATTTCCCCGAAGAGGAGAGGATGATGCAGTATAGTAGAGATAAGTATTTCCCTCAGTTAAGAACCAAGGTTATCAATCCAGTAGGAGAACCACACAGAACCTCGTTAGCAGCACCTACACACACAAAAGCAAACACTTGCACCCAACGCAAATAAGAGGGTTGTCAATCCCCTTAGCGGTTACTTGCAAGGGTTAATTCTGATAGTGATAGATAGAAAAGTAAATTGCAAAATAAAATAAAAGTAAATAAATTGCAGCAAGGTATTTTTGGATTTTAATATATGATAAAAGTAGACCCGGGGGCCATAGTTTTCACTAGATGCTTCTCTCTCGAGCGCAGAACATACGGTGGGTAGACAAATTATTGTTGGGCAATTGATAGAAAAGCGCATAGTTATGACGGATTCATGGCAATGATCATGTATATAGGCATCACGTCCGAAACAAGTAGACCGACTCCTGCCTGCGTCTACTACTATTACTCCACCCATCGACCGCTATCCAGCATGCATCTAGGGTATTAAGTATAAAACGGAGTAACGCCTTAAGCAAGATGACATGATGTAGACAAAGTAAACTCAAGAAATATGAATAAACCCCATCTTTTTATCCTTAATGGCAACAATACAAATACGTGTCATGTCCCTTTCTGTCACTAGGATTGAGCACCGCAAGATTGAACCCATCACAATGCACATCTCCCATTGCAAGATAAATCAATCTAGTTGGCCAAACCAAACGGATAGATCGGAGAGAAATACAAAGCTATAACAATCATGCATAAAAGAGTTCAGAGAAGACTCAAATATTTCTCATGAATAATCTGATCATAAACCCACAATTCAACGGATCCCAACAAACACACCGCAAAAGAAGATTACATCGGATAGAACTCCAAGAACATCGAGGAGAACATGGTATTGAAGATCAAAGAGACAGAAGAAGCCATCTAGCTACTAGCTATGGACCCGTAGGTCTGTGGTAAACTACTCACACATCATCGGAAGGGCAACAAGGATGATGAAGAAGCCCTCCGTGATCGATTCCCCCTCCGGCAGAGTACCGGAAAAGGCCTCCAGATGGGATCGCGGAAGAACAGAGGCTTGCGGCGGCGGTAGGGTTTTCTCTTTTGGCTCTCTGATGGTTTCTGAATATTTGAGAATTTATAGATGTGGAATTAGGTCAAAAGGAGCCACGAGGGGCCCACAAGGCATCAGGGCGCGCCCCCTGGGGCAGTGCCCTGTTGCCTTGTGGCCTCCTCGTGAGGCTTCTGGCATCCTCCCGAAGCTTCCAGGGTCTCTTTTGTCCAGAAAAAAATCATCAAAAAGTTTCGTGGCATTTGGACTTCATTTGGTACTGATTTCCTGAAAAACCAAAAACAAGCAGAAAACAACAACTGGCACTAGGCACTAGGTTAATAGGTTAGTCCCAAAAAATGATATATAATTGCATATAAAACATCCAAGATTGATACTATAATAGCATGGAACAATCAAAAATTATAGATACGTTGGAGACGTATCAAGCATCCCCAAGCTTAATTCCTGCTCGTCCTCGAGTAGGTAAATGATAAAAACAGAATTTTTGATGTGGAATGCTACCTAACATGTTTCATCATGTAATCTCTTTACTGTATGAATATTAAGATCCGAATGATTCAAAGCAATAGTCTATAATTTGATATAAAGACATCAATACTCAGGCATACTAACAAACAATCATGTCTTTCAAAATAAAAATGCTAAAGAAAGTTATCCCTACAAAATCATATAATCCTGTCATGCTCCATCTTCTTAACACAAAATATTTATCATGCACTACCCCGATGAAAAGCCGAGCAATTGGTTCATACTTTTTAACGCGCTTCAACTTTTTCAACCCCCACGCAATACATGAGCGCAAGCCATGGATATAGCACTATGGGTGGAATAGAATGTGGTGGTAGTGATTAATAAGGAAGTCAAAAAGAAGAAGATAGTATCACATCGACGTGGCTAATCAACGGGCTATGGAGATGCCCATCAATTGATGTCAATGCGAGGAGTAGGGATTGCCATGCAACGGATGCACTAAGAGCTATAAGTGTATGAAAGCTCAACATGAAAAACTAAGTGGGTGTGCATCCAACTTTGTTGCTCATGAAGACCTCGGGCATTTGAGGAAGCCCATCATCAGAATATACAAGCCAAGTTCTATAATAAAAAATTCTCACTAGTATATGAAAGTGACAAAATAGGAGACTCTCTATATGAAAAACATGGTGCTATTTTGAAGCACAAGTATGGAAAAGGATAGTAACACTGCCCCTTCTCTCTTTTTCTCTTTTTTTTATTTTTTTTTCTTTTTTTTTCTTTTTTTTCTTTTTTTCTTTTTTTTCGTGGGCTCTTTTTGGCCTCTTTTTTTTCTCCTCACTGGGACAATGCTCTAATAATGATGATCATCACACTTCTGTTTACTTACAACTCAAAATTACAACTCGAAACTAGAACAAATATGACTCTATATGAATGCCTCTGGCAGTGTACCAGGATGTGCAATGATACTAGCGTAACATGTATGAAAAATGATGAAGGTGGCTGAGCCACAAATACTATGTCAGCTATATGATCATGCAAAGCAATATGATAATGATGATGTGTGTCATATAAAAAGAACGGTGGAAGTTGCATGGCAATATATCTCGGAATGGCTATGCAAATGCCATAATAGGTAGGTATGGTGGCTGTTTTGAGGAAAATATAAGGAGGCTTATGTGCGATAGAGCGTATCATATCACGGGGTTTGGATGCACCGGCAAAGTTTGCACCGACTCTCGATGTGAGAAAGGGCAATGCACGGTATCGAAGAGGCTAGCAAATTGCGGGAAGGTGAGAGTGCGTATAATCCATGGACTCACATTAGTCATAAAGAACTCATATACTTATTATGAAAGTTTATTAGCCCTCGAAGCAAAGTGCTACTATCCATGCCCCTAGGGGGATAGATTGGTAGGAAAATACCATCGCTCGTCCCCGACTGCCACTCATAAGGTAGACAATCAATAATAAATCATGCTCCAACTACTTAGCATAACGACAGACCATACGTGCATGCTTCGGGATCACAAACCTTAACACCAATATTTTTACTAAACCACAATTATCTACTAGTACCTCCCCCATATTACCATCTTAATATCGCAAAACTATAGCGAGCAATTAAACTTATCATATTCAGTGATCTACATGAAAGTTTTTATTATATCCCTCTTGAATACCTATCATATTAGGACCAAATTCATAACCCGTGCATATTACCATTGCTATTTATTAGACTCTCAAAAATATATAAGTGAAGCATGAGAGTGCAACTATTTCTTTAAAATATAACCACCGTCGTGCTCTAAAAGATATAAGTGAAACACTAGAGCAACTTCCTAGCTCAAAAGATATAAGTGAAGCACATAGAGTATTCTAGCAAATCACGAATAATGTGTGTCCCTCTCAAAAAGGTGTGTTCAGCAAAGATGATTGTGGCAAACTAAAAAGCAAACAAAAGCAAACAAACTATAGCACAATACGCTCCAAGTGAAACACATATCATGTGATGAATAAAAATATAGCTCCAAGTGATATACCGATAGATTGTAGACGAAAGAGGGGATGCCATCCGGGGCATCCCCAAGCTTAGACGCTTGAGTCTTCCTTGAATATTACCTTGGGGTGCCTTGGGCATCCCCAAGCTTAGGCTCTTGCTGCTCCTTATTTCTTTATCCATCGTAGTCTCACCCAAAACTTGAAAACTTCAGCACACAAAACTCTACAGAAACCTCGTGAGATCCGTTAGTATAACAAACAAATCTTAAACTTTAGGTACTATTGTAAATTAATTCATATTTAATATTAGCATAATGCTACTGTACTCCAACTTCTCCATGACTCATGCCCCCCGATACGATCCATAGATTCATCAAAATAAGCAAACTATGCATCAAAAACAGAATCTGTCTAAAACAGAACAGTATGTAAAGATCTGAATTAAAGTCATACTTATGTAACTCCCAAAATTATGAAAAATTAGGACAACGTGGGTAATTCATATATAAATATTTTGTAAAAATTTCAGAAGGTTATGACGCTCCGGAAAAAAAAATCAAAATTCCAGCACTGGACGCAAAAGTTTCTGTTTTCAAACAGCATCATTTATACTATCATCCAAATCATCCCAAAGGCATTACTTGGCACAAACACTAATTAAAAGATAAAAAACACAATCATAACAGAAGCTATAATTGTGTAAACACACAAAAACATAAAGTAAAACAAAATATATTTTTATTCATTGGGTTGCCTCCCAACAAGCGCTATTGTTTTATGCTCCTAGCTAGGCATAATGCATAGTTTCAAGTGTTGTCATCCTTCGTCTTTGCTAATTTAGGCGGGTTGTTCTCGAAACCGGGAGGCTCTTTGCGTTTCCCATTACTTTCAGAAAATAAGACAATTCTATTGTCCAAAGTGTCTAGACGCTTGTTGCAAACAGTAAGAAGATTATTCATGCGATTGAGATTACCACTAACATTTTTAAGAGGCTCATTAGAGTTTTGTAACTCAACCAAATTTTTCTGAATGTCATCTAATTTTTCCAAAATTTGTATCCCTTCTTGGGTATAATTAAATCCGTTCTGCAAGGGTGGGGTTCCCACCATTCCTTCAATTAGTTCATAAGCAGCATTAGGATCACTATCAATGAAATTTCCTTTAGTGGCAAAATCCAAGAGTTGTCTATTTGGCATAGTTAGCCCTACATAAAAGTTTCGCAACAAAATTTTCATATCCCCTTTCATGGTGCAAACACGATAAGACTCCATTATCCTATACCAAGCATCTTTCAAATTTTCTCCTTGTTTCTGTTTGAAGTATAGAACTTCAAAGTCCGGAGACAAAGGAGGGACGGTGGTACTAGTCATAATGACAAGGCAAGCAACTAGCAAACAAGCAAACGAAAATATTTTTGTGTTTTTGTAAAATTGTTTTAGAAGTGGCGGAGATGAAAATGAGAGGCAAATGCAAATAAAAGGCAAATGAAAATAAATGCAAGTGGATGATTGTTTATGCGAAGGTACTTGATAAGTTTTGGTGATGTCTCCCAGGCAACGGCGCCATAAATTCTTTCTGCTACTTGTAAACTGCGTTGGTATTTCCCCGAAGAGGAGAGGATGATGCAGTATAGTAGAGATAAGTATTTCCCTCAGTTAAGAACCAAGGTTATCAATCCAGTAGGAGAACCACACAGAACCTCGTTAGCAGCACCTACACACACAAAAGCAAACACTTGCACCCAACGCAAATAAGAGGGTTGTCAATCCCCTTAGCGGTTACTTGCAAGGGTTAATTCTGATAGTGATAGATAGAAAAGTAAATTGCAAAATAAAATAAAAGTAAATAAATTGCAGCAAGGTATTTTTGGATTTTAATATATGATAAAAGTAGACCCGGGGGCCATAGTTTTCACTAGAGGCTTCTCTCTCGAGCGGAGAACATACGGTGGGTAGACAAATTACTGTTGGGCAATTGATAGAAAAGCGCATAGTTATGACGGATTCATGGCAATGATCATGTATATAGGCATTACGTCCGAAACAAGTAGACCGACTCCTGCCTGCATCTACTAATATTACTGCACCCATCGACCACTATCCAGCATGCATCTAGGGTATTAAGTATAAAACAGAGGAACGCCTTAAGCAAGATGACATGATGTAGACAAAGTAAACTCAAGCAATATGATTAAACCCCGTCTTTTTATCCTTAATGGAAACAATACAAATACGTGTCATGTCCCATTCTGTCACTAGGATTGAGCACCGCAAGATTGAACCCATCACAAAGCACCTCTCCCATTGCAAGATAAATCAATCTAGTTGGCCAAACCAAACGGATAGATCGGAGAGAAATACAAAGCTATAACAATCATGCATAAAAGAGTTCAGAGAAGACTCAAATATTTCTCATGAATAATCTGATCATAAACCCACAATTCATCGGATCCCAACAAACACACCGCAAAATAAGATTACATCGGATAGAACTCCAAGAACATCGAGGAGAACATGGTATTGAAGATCAAAGAGAGAGAAGAAGCCATCTAGCTACTAGCTATGGACCCGTAGGTCTGTGGTAAACTACTCACACATCATCGGAAGGGCAGCAAGGTTGATGAAGAAGCCCTTCGTGATCGATTCCCCCTCCGGCAGAGTACCGGAAAAGCCCTCCAGATGGGATCGCGGAAGAACAGAGCCTTGCGGCGGCGGTAGGGTTTTCTCTTCTGGCTCTCTGATGGTTTCCGAATATTTGAGAATTTATAGAAGTGGAATTAGGTCAAAAGGAGCTACGAGGGGCCCACAAGGCATCAGGGCGCGCCCCCCTGGGGCCGCGCCCTGTTGCGTTGTGGCCTCCTCATGAGGCTTCTGGCATCCTCCCGAAGCTTCCAGGGTCACTTCTGTCCAGAAAAAAAAATCGTCAAAAAGTTTCGTGGCATTTGGACTTGATTTGGTACTGATTTCCTGAAAAACCAAAAACAAGCAGAAAACAACAACTGGCACTGGGCACTAGGTTAATAGGTTAGTCCCAAAAAATGATATATAATTGCATATAAAACATCCAAGATTGATACTATAATAGCATGGAACAATCAAAAATTATAGATACGGGCATCGTGGTTGCCATGGATGAGGCCAGACACCGTGCCATCCACCGTCAACGTTGTCGGAACCGCGCCCAGTCGATGAAGAAAGACGCAGAGATCGACGAGTCGATGGCCAGCGCGTCCGCGCCCGCCGCCGCCCCTATCATCGAGGAAAAGTAGAACATGGGAGGCCGCCACCGCTTGGGTCCCCGGAAGGCCACCGCCGGCGCGTCACCGGCGTGCACAGCCGGTGACTTGCCCGGTTCAGCACAGACAGTCGTCGACCCTCGCCTCAGCTTCACGGAAGCGGAGTAGGCACCCTTCCCCTCGGGCTGAAGCACCCCCCTCCAGCTAAAGCACCCTCTTTGCCACTCCGATGAGCGGCGCAGCCGGACATAGGAAAGATACGGGGAAAGAATATACCTACGGGGCTCCCGACAGTCCGATGAGCGGGCTGCCTGACATGGGGAAGACAAAGGGATCCGCCGCGGCCGGCCGTAGACTAATGTAGTGTATCCATGTCGTGGGAGTGGAGCTTTGCGCGACCATACATGCACATAGTTTAACTTTTTAGTTAAAGTATGTCAAAAATGTAAATGTTTTCGTCCGGTTTGTATGAAATCCGCCGTGTTTGCACGAATTTCGTCCGGTTGGTTCAAAAAGTAGCTGAAATATATGCGAGCAGCGTTGGATGTGGACTCCCGCATCCGTGTCCGCGAACTGGTCCCCCTGTTCGCTGACGAATGCGGGAGAAAATTTGTTGGTCGCCGTTGGAGATGCCCTAAGTCCAACTAGATGAATGAGCTTTTTTTCTATTGTGCTATCGTGCCCATGTAAGCTTAGAGCATCTATAGCCAGACTTGGCAAATTCGACCCCTCAAACGCCCGCGAGCGTGTCCGAGCACGTCCACCGACACTGACCGGTCACGCCTCAAATATTTGATTCTACAATCGGATACCTCAAATTAGAAATCTCAAATCCATACTAGTACATGCAACGAAAAACCTAATCTAAGCCGACCTCGCCCGGTTCCGCCGTGGCCATGTCCGGCGGCCGGCTGCGCTCCCCCGAGTGTTGGTCCTGTCGCCGGCAAGGTAGAGGAAGGCATGGGACACGAGCCGGCTCACGGGACTCAAGGCGCCGCTGTCTCCCATGCCCTACTCTTCCTCGTCGGAGCCCGGAACCCGGACGGTGCCGGTGGGCATCAGGTCGATGATGGATCCCTCCTGGGACGAGCCGGCGACATCCACCACGACGCGGTTGCGGCGCCCGGACTGGTGCACCATACGGAGCGCCGGAGAATGCGACTCCGCCTCGCCAACGTCCACCGCCGTGAGGGATGCCGTCGCCTCCCACGCCCGCTGCCTCGCATGACGGGCACGCCACGCCATGTTTGTGTCGGACAACACCCATGGCGCATCCTGCTGCTCCGCACGCCAACGGAGGGGTTGCGCGTCGCTGCGTTCGGACGCCACACGGGCCACACCGCCTCCGGTTAGGCAGCGAGGGCACACATAGCGCCGGATCCATGTGCCATTTGGGCGGACGCAATGGATTCCTGATACATATCAAACGTATCTACTTTTCCAAACACTTTTGCTCTTGTTTTGGACTCTAATTTGCATGATTTGAATGAAACTAACCCGGACTGACGCTGTTTTCAGCAGAACTACCATGGTGTTGTTTTTGTGCAGAAATAAAAGTTCGATTGAGCTGAAAATTTCCGGATATTATTTTTAGAATATGTAAAAAATATTGGCGAAGAGAACTACTGGAGGGGGGCCACCCAGGAGCCACAAGCTCAGGGGGCGCGCCCAACCCCTAGGGCGCACCCTGTGAGCTTGTGGGCCCCACAGGCCTCCGTTTGCCCTAACTCCAACTCTATAAGTACCGTCTCGCGGAGAAAAAAATCAGAGAAAAAGTTTCATTGCATTTTACGGTACGAAGCCGCCGCCACCTCCTGTTCTTCCTCGGGAGGGCTGATCTGGAGTCCGTTCGGGGCTCCGAAGAGGGGGATTCGTCGCCGTCGTCATCATCAACCTTCTCCATCAACAATTTCATGATGCTCACCACCAGGAGTGAATAATCCCTCCGTAGGCTTGCTGGACGGTGATGGAGTTGGATGAGATTTGTCATGTAATTGAGTCAATTTGTTAGCGCTTGATCCCTAGTATCCACTATGTTCTGAGATTGATGTTGCTATGAGTTTGCTATGCTTAATGCTTGTCACTAGGGCCCGAGTGCCATGATTTCAGATCTGAACCCTCTATGTTTTCATGAATATATTTGAGTTCTTGATCCCATCTGCTAGTTATATGCACTTGTTATTGTTCTGATCCGTAGACCCCAAAGTGACAATAGTTGGGATACTCTCCGGGGATGACTATAATTCGAGGAGTTCATGTATTCCCATGTGTTAATGCTTTGTTTCGATTCTCTATTAAAAGGAGGCCTTAATATCCCTTAGTTTCCTTATGGACCCCGCTGCCATGGGAGGGTAGGACAAAAGATGTCATGCAAGTTCTTACTATAAGCACGTATTACTATATACGGAATACATGCCTACATTACATTGATGAATTGGAGCTATTGTGTATCGCTCTAGGTTGTGACTGTTATATGATGAATGTCATCTAACACAAATATCCTTCGTTGATCCAATGCCTACGCTTTTCTCATATTGATCTTTGCTAAGTTACTACTGCTGCTGTTGTTACAATCATCACAAACTACTTTTGTTACTCTTCCGGTTGCTATTGCTACTGTTACTGAAACTATCAAACTACTGTGCTACTAAACACTTTGTTGCAGAGATATTATATCCTAGTTGTGGTTGAATTGACAACTCAACTGCTAAGGCTCATAAATATTCTTTGGCTCCCCTTGTGTCGAATCAACAAATTTGGGTGAAATACTACCCTCGAAGACTGTCGCGATCCCCTATACTTGTGGGTTATCAAGACCTTTTTTTGGCGCCGTTGCCGGGGAGCATAGCTCTATTTATTGATTTCACTTGGGATTTTACACTATGAAGAATCTGAAAGACGCTAAGACTAAGATCGTACCCTCTAAGATGAGGGGAGGTAAGGAACTGTCATCTAGCTCCGCACTTGATTCACCTTCTATTTTAAGTAGGCTTGCGACACCACCACCTGCTATTCATTCTGATATGTCGCAAGTAATTGATGATACTATGATACGTCTCCAACGTATCTATAATTTTTTATTGTTCCATGCTATTATAGTATCAATCTTGGATGTTTTATATGCAATTATATATCATTTTTTGGGACTAACCTATTAACCTAGTGCCCAGTGCCAGTTGCTGTTTTCTGCTTGTTTTTGGTTTTTCAGGAAATCAGTACCAAACGAAGTCCAAATACCACGAAACTATTTGGAGATTTTTTTCTGGACAAAAGAGACCTTGGAAGCTTCGGGAGGAGGCCAGAAGCCTCACGAAGGCTTCACAAGGCAACAGGGCGTGGCTTAGGGGGAGGGGGCGCCGTGTTGCCTTGTGGGGCCCTCGTGGCTCCGTTTGAACTAATTCCACTTCTATAAATTCTCAAATATTGGGAAACCAACAGAGAGCCACCCCGAATAACTTTTATGCCGCTGCAAGCCTCTGTTCTTCCGCAATCCCATCTGGAGGCCTTTTTCGGTACTCTGCCGGAGGGGGAATCTATCATGGAGGGCTTCTACATCAACCTTGCTGCCCTTCCGATGATGTGTGAGTAGTTTACCATAGACCTACGGGTCCATAGCTAGTAGCTAGATGGCTTTTTCTCTATCTTTGATCTTCAATACCATGTTCTCCTCAATGTTCTTGGAGTTCTATCCGATTTAATCTTCTTTTGCGGTGTGTTTGTTGGGATCTGATGAATTGTGAGTTTATGATCAGATTATTCATGAGAAATATTTGAATCTTCTCTGAACTCTTTTATGCATGATTATTATAGCTTTGTATTTCTCTCCGATCTATCGATTTGGTTTGGCCAACTAGATTGATTTATCTTGCAATGGGAGAGGTGCTTTCTGATGGGTTCAATCTTGCGGTGCTCAATCCCAGTGACAGAAAGGGACATGACACATATTTGTATTGTTGCCATTAAGGATAAAAATATGGGGTTTAATCATATTGCTTGAGTCTACTTTGTCTACATCATGTCATCTTGCTTAAGGCGTTACTCTGTTTCATACTTAATACCCTAGATGCATGCTGGATAGCGGTCGATGGGTGGAGTAATAGTAGTAGATGCAGGCAGGAGTCGGTCTACTTGTCTCGGACGTGATGCCTATATACATGATCATTGCCATGAATCCGTCATAATTATTTTCTTTTCTATCAATTGCCCAACAGTAATTTGTTTACCCACCGTATGCTATGCGTTCGAGAGAGAAGCCTCTAGTGAAAACTATGCCCCCCGGGTCTAGTTTATCATATATATAAAATCTGAAAATACCTTGCTGCAATTTATTTACTTTTATTTTATTTAGTATTTTAGTTTATCTATCTACCACTATCAGATTTAATCCTTGCAAATAACCGCTAAGAGGATTGACAACCCTCTTATTTCCGTTGGGTGCAAGTGTTTGCTTTTGTGTGTGCAGGTGCGCTTAACGGGATTTTGCTTGGTTCTCCTACTGGATTGATAACCTTGGTTCTTACTTGAGGGAAATACTTATCTCTACTATACTGCATCATCCTCTCCTCTTCGGGGAAATACCAACGCAGTCTACAAGTAGCAGGAAGAACTTCTGGCGCCGTTGCCGGGGAGACATCATCTAAATTACCAAGTACCTTCGCGCAAACTATCATCCACTTGCATTTATTTTATTTGCATTTGCCTCTCGTTTTCATCTCCCTCACTTCTAATTTTTTTTTACAAAAACACAAAAATATTTTTGTTTGCTTGTTTGCTTGTTTCGTCGCGATGTCTCAAGAAAATACAAAATTGTGTGACTTTTCCAATAATAATAATAATGATTTTATTAGTACTCCTATTGCCCCTCCCGCCACTAGTGCGGAGTCATGTGACATTAATGCTGCTTTGCTTAATCTTGTTATGAAAGAACAATTTTTTGGTAGTCCTAATGAAGATGCTGCATCCCATCTTAATACTTTCGTTGAGCTTTGTGATATGCAAAAGGAAAAAGATGTGGATAACGATGTTGTCAAATTAAAATTATTTCCGTTCTCACTGCGAGATCACGCTAAAACTTGGTTTTCATCCTTGCCTAGAAATAGTATTGATTCTTGGGATAAGTGTAAGGATGCTTTTATTACCAAGTATTTTCCTCCCGCTAAGATTATTTCTTTAAGAAATCAAATTATGAATTTTAAGCAACTTGAGCATTAACATGTGGCACAGTCTTGGGAGAGAATGAAATTAATGATAATAAATTGCCCAACACATGGCTTAAATTTATGGATGATCATACAAAATTTTTATGCGGGACTAAACTTTGTTTCTAGAAATTTGCTAGACTGTGCCGCAGGTGGTACTTTTATAGAAATTACATTGGGAGAAGCTACAAAACTTCTTGACAATATTATGACAAATTATTCTCAATGGCAGACTGAACGAACTCCAACTGGTAAGAAGGTAAATTCTGTTGAAGAAATTAATACTTTGAGTGATAAGATGGATGCTTTATTGAAATTGGTTGCTAGTAAAAATGCTCCTATTGATCCTAAGGATGTGCCATTGTCTACTTTGATTGAGCAAAATAACGATGCTATTAATGTGAATTTTGTCTCTAGAAATAATTTCAACAACAATGCTTATAGCGGTAATTTCAATCCTAGACCGTTTCCTGGAAATTCCTCTAATAATTATGGTAGTCCCTATGGTAATTCTTATAATAATAATAGGATGCCCTCTGTTCTTGAAAGTAATATTAAAGAATTTATTAATTCTCAAAAGAATTTCAATGCTATAATAGATGAAAAATTGAATTGAGTTGATGAATTGGCTAGGAACATGGATAGAGTTGCTCATGATGTGGAAAATCTCAAAAATAAAATTTTGCCACCCAAGCATGATATAAATGAGTCTATTAAAGCTATCTATGTCTCCATTAATTAAAGTAAAGAACGGACCGTAGGTTGAGAGCTAAGCGAGAATTTCTAGAAAAAGCGATTCCACCCAGTTTCTATCGTAGTAATGATGAAGATATTAAAATGATTGGTGTCACTCCTATTGAATAATTATTTAGTAACATAAAACTTGATGAAAAAGGGGCTGAAGAAGAGTCAAATTTAGATAGAAGGAGTCCCAATTGCTTGGAGGGTGACAATCTTAATGATAAAAATGAAAAAAGTGGGTTTGGAGAGGTCAAAACTTTAAATAGTAATGTACCCACTACTTTGGATTACAAGGACTTTAATTATGATAGATGTTCTTTAATTGAGTGTATTTCCTTGTTGCAATCCATGATTAATTCACCAAATGCATATGAACAAAATAAAGCTTTCACTAAATATATTGTAGAAGCCATGATGAAAGCGCATGAAGAAAAACTTGAGTTAGAAGTTTCAATTCCTAGAAAATTACAAGATGAATGGGAACCTACTATTGAAGTCAAAATTAAAGATTATGAATGTAATGCTCTTTGTGATCTTGGTGCTAGCGTTTCCACTATACCAAAGTCTTTGTGTGATGTGCTAGGTCTCACCGATATGGATCCTTGTTCCCTTAATTTGCATCTTGCGGATTCCACTATTAAAAAACCATTGGGTAGAATAAATGATGTTCTTGTTCTTGCAAATAGAAATTATGTGCCCGTGGATTTTATTGTTCTTGATATTGAATGCAATCCTTCTTGCCCCATAATACTTGGTAGGCCTTTTCTATGAATAATAGGTGCTATTATCGATATGAAAGAGAGTAATATAAGATTTCAATTTCCATTAAAGAAAGGGATGGAAAACTTCCCTAGAAAGAGAATTAAGGCACCTTATGAATCTATTATGAGGGCCACTTATGGAATTAACTTGAAGGATGACAACACTTGAAACTATGCATTATGCCTCGCTAGGGGCATAAAACAATAGCACTTGTTGGGAGGCAACCCAATGAATAAAATAATTTTTTGTTTTTACTTTATGTTCTTGTGTGTTTACACAATTATAGCCTCTGTTATGATTGTGTTTTTATCTTTTAATTAGTGTTTGTGCCAAGTAGTGCCTTTGGGATGATTAGGATGATAGTATGATTGCTGCTGTTGGAAAATAGATAGTTTTGTGTCCAGTGCTGGAATTTTAATTCTGTACAGGAGAATCAGAAAAATCTGAAATTTTTACACAGTATTTGTATATGAATTTTTTACGTTTTCCTAATTTTTCAGAATTTTTGGAGTTATAGAAGTATGTATTTTAACTAGATCTTTACAGACTGTTCTGTTTTAGACAGATTCTGTTTTTGGTGCATAGTTTGCTTATTTTGATGAATCTATGGATCGTATCGGGGGGGTATGAGTCATGGAGAAGTTGGATTACAGTAGAATTATGCCAATATTAAATATGAATCAATTTACAACAGTACCTAAAGTTTAAGATTTGTTTGTTATACTAACGGATCTCACGAGGTTTCTGTTGAGTTTTGTGTGCTGAAGTTTTCAAGTTTTGGGTGAGACTACGATGGATAAAGGAATAAGGAGCGGCAAGAGCCTAAGCTTGGGGATTCCCAAGTAACTCCAATGTAATATTCAAGGAAGACTCAAGCTTCTAAGCTTGGGGATGCCCCGGAAGGCATCCCCTCTTTCGTCTACAATCTATCGGTAACTCACTTGGAGCTATATTTTTATTCATCACATGATATGTGTTTTACTTGGAGCGTCTTGTGATATAGTTTGTTTGCTTTTATTTGCTTTTTAGTTTGTCACAATCATCTTTGCTGAACACACCTTTTTGAGAGGGGCACACATTATTCGTGATTTGTTAGAATGCTCTTTGTGTTTCACTTATATCTTTTGAGCTAGGCAGTTGCTCTAGTGCTTCACTTATATCTTTTAGAGCACGGCGGTGGTTATATTTCAAAAGAAATAGTTGCACTCTCATGCTTCACTTATATATTTTTGAGTCTCCATCTTCTCTTACAAAGCACCAACTAGAGAGCACCATTGTCATACTTGTGCATTGTGTGTAGCTAATATTGAGTGTGTTTCATGAATGGATCAATGATTGAGCATAATGGGCTAGGGATAACTTTCTTTAGCGTTGATATTTTGAAAAACATGGTTGCTTGTTAGTATGCTTGAGTATTTATGTCTTCATGTCAAATTATAGACTATTGCTTTGAATCATTCAAGTCCAAGTGTCCATGCAACAAAAGAAAAGATTATATGATGATTATGATAGGTAGCATTCAACATCAAAATTTCTGTTTTTAATTGCTACTTTATCATGATGACTTTTATGAGAAAAAGTTGTTGCTATGATGCTAGGAAAAGTGATTGAAATTATCATTCATCAAACTTATGCACTATGCTAGCATTCACACTTCATAAATTATTTCTTTTATCATTTACCTACTCGAGGACGAGCAGGAATTAAGCTTGGGGTTGCTGATACGTCTCCAATGTATCTATAATTTATGAAGTATTCATGCCATGTTTATTATAGTTTTGTATGATTTTGGTGCACTTTTATATGATTTTTATGGACTAACATATTGACCTAGTGCCCAGTGCCACTTGCTGTTTTCTGCTTGTTTTTGGTTTTCCAGAAAATCCATCTCAAATGAAGTCCAAATGCTTTTTGACGATTTTTTCTGGAAGGAAACAGACCCAGGAAGCTTCGGGGGAGCGGCAGAAGACCCACAGGGGCCCCACAAGCCACCAGGGCGCGCCACCCCCCCAGGCGTGCCCTGGTGCCTCGTGGGCCCCCTGTGGCACCTCTTTGCGTGATTCCAACGCTGAAAAATCATATATATTCAGAAACCCCCGAAAGTTAACCTAGAAGAGTTTTTACGCCGCCGCAAGCCTCTGTACCAAGGAGATCCCATCTGGAGCCCTTTTCCGGCACCCTGTCGGAGGGGGGAATCATCACCGGAGGCCATCTTCATCATCCCTGTGGTCTCCATGATGAGAAGGGAGTAGTTCACCCTCGGGGCTGAGGGTATGTACTAGTAGCTATGTGTTTGATCTCTCTCTCTCGTGTTCTTGATTTGACACGATCTTGATGTACCGCGAGCTTTGTTAGTATAGTTGGATCATATGGTGTTTCTTCCCTCTCTATCCTTGTTGTGATGAATCGAATCTTTTCCCTTTGAGGTTTCGTTATTGTCGGATTGAATATTTCAGATTTGAGAACACTTGATGTATGTCTTGCATATGAATACCCGTGGTGACAATGGGGTATTATATTGATTCACTTGATATATGTTTTGGCACTCAACTCGCGGATTCCCACGGTGACATTGGGGTAATCTATGCATAGGGGTTGATGCACGTTTTCATTATCTTTTCTCCGATAGAAACTTTGGGGTGCTCCTTGAAGTTCTTTGTGTGGATTGAATATTATGATTATGAAGTTGTTTGATGCATATCGTATAATCAACTCACGGATACTTGAGGTGACATTGGAGTATCTAGGTGACATTAGAGTTTGTTGATGTGTATCATATGGTGTT
The DNA here is from genome assembly GCA_039707655.1 of Elymus sibiricus. Taxonomy (NCBI): domain Eukaryota; kingdom Viridiplantae; phylum Streptophyta; class Magnoliopsida; order Poales; family Poaceae; genus Elymus; species Elymus sibiricus. The sequence continues at coordinate 257,840,926 of CM077668.1, read as the reverse complement.
ACTTTAGTACGAACTCTAGGGCTGTTTGTGACACTTATAGGAATGGCTCAATAGATCGATCGGAAAGGATAACTTTGAGGTGGTTTCGTACCCTACAAACAATTTCTATCTTATGTTCTCCGCTAATAGGAACTTTGGAGTGATTCTTTATCGCACGTTGAGGGATTATTATATGATTATGTTAGCATTGTTGAGAGATTGCACTAGTGAAAGTATGAACCCTAGGCCTTGTTTCTAAGCATTGCAATACCGTTTGTGCTCCGTTTTATCACTTGCTACCTTGCTGATTTTTATATTTTCAGATTACAAAACCTATATCTACTATCCATACTACACTTGTATCACCATCTCTTCGCCAAACTAGTGCACCTATACAATTTGCCATTGTATTGGGTGTGTTGGGGACACAAGAGATTTCTTGTATTTGATTGCAAGGTTGTTTGAGAGAGACCATCTTCATCCTACACCTCCCACGGATTGATAAACCTTAGGTCATCCACTTGAGGGAAAATTGCTACTGTCCTACAAAACTCTACGCTTGGAGGCCCAACACGAGTCTACAAGAATAAAGTTGCGTAGTAGACATCAAGCTCTTTTCTGGCGCCGTTGCCGGGGAGGTGAGTGCTTGAAGGTATATCTTTAGATCTTGCAATTGAATCTTTTAGTTTCTTGTTTATCACTAGTTTGGTTTTATAAAAAGAAAACTACAAAAAATGGAATTGAGGTTGCCTCATATTATTCGTCTTATAATGTCTTTCTTGAAAATGATGGACCAGAAAATTGTGCTCAATTGATAGAAGAAGAATTTAATAAAATGTTTGGCATAAAATCTTTGAATGATGAGCATGATTGCAATGTTGTTAGTGTGAATTCATTGAATATCCAAAATACTAATGATGATTGCACTAGTCATGACAAAAATGTTTCTTATAAGCATGTCAATTTTTGTGGAGTGCATAAAGTTTGTGAAAACATGCCTTATAGGGATGATAGATTTTGTAAGAAGCAAAAACATGATAGAACCAATTTTTTGCTCAAAGTGATAGATGAATTTGCTACAAAATTATGTTTTATTTATTCTATTACTTGTGAACTTTTCAATAAAGTTGGTCACCTTAATTTCCAATGCATACTCTTTCATGATCGAATCATGGCTAAATATTGTAATGACTTGACCGCCCTTGAACTATATAATGAGCTTTATCTATTTTTGGGGTGTGAAGAATTGACACATAAAAATAGTTGGTTTAAAGTATTCATTCTCACAGACAACATTGAAACTAATCTAAAGGAAATCTATATGTTTTGTATGGTAAATTGCAATGAGAATGCTTATATTGCCAACTATAGAAAGACGGGAAAACCAATAGAATATAAATGGAACACTAATGAAAGGGTAAAGATTTCCACTTTCCCTCCTATTGTCTCTCATGATGAAATAGGTGACGAGGAGGAGCTTCCTATTCAACCAATCTCATCAATAAGAAGCTCGGAAAAATTGATTAAACCCACACATGATGTGGTGAAGAAGAAGAAAAGAAGAAAGAGTAGAGGTAAAAAGGTATCCCTCCCAAATAATGTTGCTCCTATTATTGTTGTGCCTCATGAGAGTGAATCAAAAATAATTGTGGAAGATGATATACTTGATGATGATATTGCTTCTTTGTTTTATGGTACAATGTCTGAAGGAACTATTAAGGATGATTTTATTATGCCTATTACTCATTATGATGATTATGATTGGAAAAATAATTATACTTCTTATAATCTTGAAAATCTTTTTGGCACCAACTTAGAAAATTGTGATGATAATAATTGTTGTACTATTGGTGCTATTCATACTATTGATGATAATAGTGATTATGCTAATGATATGCCAAGCCACAAGCTTGGGGATGCTATGTTTGATGAGAATGACATGTTTTAGAATTTATTTGCTGCAATTAATGTTTGTCCCAAGCTTGGGGATGCTATGCTTAATGAAGATGATCTTTTTAGTCCCCCTACTTTGAATGATCAAATTTGTTATGATGATTGCATGCCTCCTATTTATGATGATTGCAATATTTATGAAAGTGGGTTTGGAAGAGTGTCAACTCTAGATAATAATTATCCCACTATTTTGGAGGGTGTTCAATCTTATTTTAATAATGATAAAAGTGGATTTGGAGAGGTCATGACTTTATTTAATGTTGAATCCACTACTTTGGAAGAGGTTTCAATTGATTATGATGAGAACAAAATTGCTACTTATGATGATTATTGTGATGATACTTATCTTATGAAAAAGAGTGATGATTATTATTATAATACTTGTCATAATTATGAATACCCTTTTACTGAACATTACTCTTTTAATGTGGAAACAATTTTTAGTATTCAAGTATCATATGATACTCCCACTATTATGAATGAGAACAAATTTGCTTATGTGGAGAGTAATAAAAATTCTATGCTTGTGGATCATGAAAAGAATGCTTTATGTGATAGCTATATTGTTGAATTCATTCATGATGCTACTGAAAATTATTATGAGAGAGGATCATATGCTTGTAGGTGTTGCAATAATATCAAGTTTCCTCTCTATGTGTTGAAAGTTTTGAAGTTATGCTTGTTTTGCCTTCCTATGCTAGCTGATTCTTGATCCCATAAATTGTTTGCTCACAAAATCCATATGCATAGGAAGTGGGTTAGGCTTAAATGTGCTAGTCATATGCTTCATGATGCTCTCTTTGTGTTTCAATTCTTTACTTTTATGTGAGCATCATTGAAATCATCATGCCTAGCTAAAAAGGCAATAAAGAAAAGCGCTTGTTGGGAGACAACCCAATATTTATACCTACTGTTTTTGTGTGTTCACATGATTAATATACTGTAGTAATCATGTTTTATATGTTTTATTTCAATAATGTGCCAAGTAAAGCCTTTGGGATAGTGTGGATGCTTGTTGATTTGCTTCTGTGCAAAAACAGAAACTTTTGCGTCCAGTGCTGGAATTTCTATTCTGCACTGGAGCGTGAAAAAATTCTGAAATTTTTACACAGTATTGGGTTACAAATATTTTACGTTTTCATAATTTTTCAGAATTTTTAGAGGTACGGAAGTATGGGTTTTAAATCGCTCACAACACGCTGTTCTGTTTTTGACAGATTCTGTTTTCGATGCATAGTTTGCTTGTTTTAGTGTTTCATTAGCTTATATTGAGCAATATAAATTGTGGAAATGATAGACTACAGTAGGAATTATGTGATAACAATTATTAATCTTTTCTTGACAGTACCTAAGTGGATGATTTATTTTTATCATACCAACCTATCTCACAAGTTCCGTTAAGTTTTGTGTGATTGATGTTTTCAAGTTTCGGGTGAGATATCGATATGAGGAGAATAAGGAGTGGCAAGACCCTAAGATTGGGGATGCCCAAGGCACCCCAAGGTAATATTCAAGGAAGACTCAAGCGTCTAAGCTTGGGGATGCCCCGGAAGGCATCCCCTCTTTCGTCTTCAACACTATCGGTAACCTCACTTGGAGCTATATTTTTATTCGTCACATAATATGAGTTTTGCTTGGAGCATCATTTTCTTCTGTTGATATTTGTTTGGTGTTATCAATAATCATGTTTTGTATCATTTAGTTCAATAAAATGCCAAGTATATCCTTTACCATGCTCAGTTTGCAAGTTTATGTGTTGCTGTTTAAAAAATAGAAAGTTTTCTGTTATGTTCAGAATATCCTGAATAGTCAGAACATGATAAAAATCTGAAATTTTTACACAGTAAGCATGCATGAGTTCTCTGTCACGTGGTAATGTTTCAGAATTTTTGGAGTTAGGGAAGTATGGATTCTTATTCCCCTTTTACAGACTATTCTGTTTTGGTAGATTGCTGTTATAGTTGCATTGTTTGCATATGTTTGCGTGTTTAATGTTTCTATTTGTGGATAGGAGTATTAAATATGAAGAGGCATTTAGTATGCAATGTTTAATTATAATTTTTGTGATTTGCTACAATAGAGAATGTTAAGGTTTTGAGTTGATTTATACTAACTTATCTCACGAGTTCTTGTTGAGTTTTGTGTGTATGAAGTTTTTAAGATTTAGGAGAAGCCATGATATGAGAGGAATTAAGGAGACGCAAGAGCTCAAGCTTGGGGATGTACAAGGCACCCCAAGATAACATTCTAAGAAGTCTCAAGCAACTAATCTTGGGGATGCCCCGGTTGGCATCCCACCTTTCTTCATCAACACCTATCGGTTATCCTAAGTTTTTACTTCTTCACATGATATGTGCTATTCTTGGAGTGTCCTTTTATTTTAATTTTGTTTGCTGTTTTAATAAAATTATCAAGATCTGAAATCTTTATTTGGAGAGAGTCTTCACATAGCTACTTAATTGTTTAACTACTCATTGATCTTCACTTATATCTTTTGGAGTAGTTTGTCATACACTCTCATGCTTCACTTATATTATTTTGAGAGTTGACAATAGTAATGGTAATATGCTTAAGATATGAATTTGGTCCTAATGTGATGGATATTTAAGAAGGATATAATAAAAACTTTTATGTAGACCACTGAATATGATAAGTGTGATCCCTTGCAATTGTTTTGCGATATGGAGATGATAATATGTGATTCATGTTAGTGAGTAATTATGATTTAGTAAGAATATTGGTTTTAAGGTTTGTGATTCCCTATGCATGCACATTAAGTCAATAGTTATGCAAAGAAATTATATCCTACTTATGGTGCATTATTCGGTGTTAGTTATGTTCAATGCATGTTTATGACCGTTTTCGCTTTTTGGTTGGTTGCTTCTCAATCTATTTGCTGGCCTTCATTTGTACTAAGCGGGAATACTGCTTGTGCATCCAAACTCCTTAAACCCAAGTTGTGCCAAATGAGTCCACCATATCTACCTATATGCGGTATTTCAATGCCGTTCCAAGTAAATTTGCATGTGCCAACTCTAATTTTTTCAAAATAATTTTCCGTTTTGTGTGCCCATACCGCTCATGAAGCGGCAGGGGGTGGCCAATATTTTCCATGCTATGTGTGTTATTCTCACGATGAGTGTTTATTCACTTGTCATTGCACGAGAGAGTGGCAGGTAATAGGGATACCCAGTCCCACAATGAATCAAAAATTAATAACAACAAATTCCTTGGAAAGTGTTGGTATGGAGGGCACCCGTGGATACGGCTAGCCATGGATTGTGAAAGAATGGTGGAAAGGAAATAAACTTTATTTTCTGTTTGGGAACCGCCTATGATGTGTCTAGCATGGAAGATATTGGGAATTCTCGGTCATTTTCGTTGACGGGAAAAGCATACCTCTCAAAATAATTTTATCTCTCTAATTTAAGCTTTGAGCTCTGGCACATTTGCAAATCTCTGTTTCCCTCTGCGAAGGGCCTATCTATTTACTTTTATGCAATTTTTTTATTTATTTTGAGTCTTCATCTTCTCTTACAAAGCACCAACTAGAGAGCACTATTGTCATACTTGTGCATTGTGTGTAGCTAATATTGAATGTGTTTCATGAATGGATCAATGATTGAGCATAATGGGCTAGGGATAACTTTCTTTAGCGTTGATATTTTGAAAGACATGGTTGCTTGTTAGTATGCTTGAGTATTTATGTCTTCATGTCAAATTATAGACTATTGCTTTGAATCATTCAAGTCCAAGTGTCCATGCAACAAAAGAAAAGATTATATGATCAAGCCTAGGGACTCACGGGAAGATATCACAACACAACTCTAGACACAAAATAAAATAATACAAGCTTTATATTACAAGCCAGGGGCCTCGAGGGCTCGAATACATAAGCTCGCGAACAAGCGTCAGCGAAAGCATTAGATATCTGAGTACAGATATAAAAGATAAACAGAAATGCCTTAAGAAGGCGAAAGCAAACAACGACTCTGATCGAAAGAGGCAAGGCCTCCTGCCTGGGAGCCTCTTAACTACTCCTGGTCGTCGATGATCTCCACGTCATAGTAGGCTCCTCCAGAGGGGTAGTAGTAGTCGTCGACTGGGGCGGCTGACTCCTGGAATCCGTCATCTGGTCGCAGCAATCGGGTATGGGGAAAAAGGGAAGCAAAGCAACCGTGAGTACTCATCCAAAGTACCCAGCAAGACTGACATCAGATCTATTCTAAATATGCAACATTATCAAAGGAAGGCTGTATATGTGGACTGATTTGCAGAAATGCCAGAATAGAAGGGAAAAGCCTAGCCTATCGAAGACTAGCATCTTCAGCGGTCTTGCAGCATTAGAAGAGTACAGATTAGTTCATAAGTTTAGTATTAGCACAAGTATCAACATCACCCAGAGATCCTTCCTCGACTCCCTGCGAGAAAACGATCCCGGGGCCACATATTAACCCAGTTCTAGTTATAGAAGATCGGGATATTTTCCGAGCGTCCTGTTACCGTGGACACGGCTATTCGAATAGATATACTTCCCTGCAGGGGTGCACTACTGTTACCCAAAACGCTCGATTAACTCCGGCCGGACACACTTTTCCGGGTCATGCCCGGCCTCGGCTGATCGACACACCACAACCCTACCTAGAGCTCAGCAGAGAGGTCCCCGCCGGTCTACATCCTAAGCGCGCAGGGTTCTTGGGCCCATCCCCCTTTGCACTCCGGGTCGTTGCGCACATGGTTAGATCCAGGCACCACCTCTGTCATGGATGGCGCCGATCCTGCCGTGCCGCACTGCTGAACTGGACATCTGACAAAGCTTTCGACTGATACATACGGCGCCGAGTACCCATTTTATTCCCACATGCTGGTTAGCGCGAAAAGGCCAGAGGCCTACTCAGATTACATATCCTAACCCTTAGTGCCTTTGGAGCGCGCGGAAACGAGCAGAGACTCACGATCCTGTGACCCCGTCGCCCCGTCTCGTGGACTTACGGCAAGGGCTAAGAATGCCCGGCCGTGCCACGTATTCATCTCGCGGGTACCCTCATGGTCAACCCGACTCCACATCACTCGCGGGTACCCCTCGGGGCCGACCCGTCTTTGACCAGTAACAACAGTAGTAAAGTGCAAGTAACCGTGTGTCCATATCATCAAGCAGGGATCCGAGGAATCACCCTCGTTGGATTTCCACTCGATGAACCCGTCAAGGTGAACCCGAAGGAATCACCCTCGCTGGTACTCACACTTGTGGGGTTGCACGACAGAAGCTTTATCGGTGGTGGGGAAGAGGAATCACCCTCGGTAACCCACAACCGACTAGCTGAACTACAGAGGCATCATCGGGAGTGAGATAAGAGGTATCACCCTCGGCACTCGATGGCAGCTCTGCAGAGTCGAGCAACTTAGGGGTGTGTGTGGTGATAAACTGGTCACAGCCCGACGATCACATTGATCGGGGCACAGCTACTAAAGCGGGGCAACTACAGCAAGGAAGAGGGGCCACAGATGGTTACTACCATCCAACCTATTCTAAGCAGTTTGGATAACAGGCAGGTATCAATAACAGTTACAAGGACAGGCTATGCCTCAGAAATAGGATAAAACATAGCAGTAGCAATTTTCTAGTGCAACCAGGAGGGAGAGAGAGAATAGGTGATATAGGCATGCGTCAAGGGGTTTTGCTTGCCTGGTTGCTCTGCTGAAAAGGATGGGTCGTCGGGGACGTAGTCAATCACAGCGGCAGCATCGGTCTCGGAGTCTACCGAAGGGAAGAGGGGGGAGAAACAGTAAATACAAAGCAAACAAATGCACACAAATGCTTGGCATGACAATAGGCTGTGCTAGGGTGCCCTAACGTGGTGCTACACGTGGCAGATGAAGCGGGGAATTAACTGAAACAGTTTCCCGGTTTCGGACATCTGTCAAACAGATGAACCGGAGGGGATGGTTCCATGTTTGCAGTGCTGGAGGCATCTGACAGGTAGGTGGACAGCGTATTCGGGTTTGTCATATTTTTCTGATCGTTTTACATATATAAATTATTTTAATCCGAGCTACGGTTTAAAAGATATGATTTTCTAAAGTTTTTAATAATTTCTGGAATTATTTAAATTAATTAAATCAACATTATCCGAAACAGTGCATGCTGACGTCAGCATGACGTCAGCAGTCAACAGTCCGTTGACTGGTCAACCTGACAGGTGGGACCCACCTGTCAGTCACTGTTTAGGTTAATTACAATTTAATTAGGTTAATTATTAATTAATTTAATTAAACATGATTAATTAAGTTAATTAATTTATTAATTAGTTATTATTTATTTATTTTAATTCTTTAATTCATTTAATTAATTAATTATTTATTTATTTTATTTCTATTTCTATTTTATTTATTTTTTTAAACAGTATACAGGAGGTGGGCCCCTGCGGTCAGTGTCCAGGCCGGACATGTCCGGGCTTGCCCTTTCGGGGGCCGGACACGTCCGGGCGTCCACAGCGGACGCGCGCGCACGCGGGCACAGCAGAGGCCGGCCACAGCGCGACGCGAGCGACGAGGGGAGGCGCAGGGTGGCGGCTGCGGCAGCGGAGCCGACGAGGCCGCGCGCGGGTGAGGCCAGCCGCAGGCGGCGGCGGCAGAAGGCGGCGGCGGCAGCAGAGAGCAGCAGCAGGCCGCAGCCGTGGAGAGGCAGGCACGGGCGAGCACGGCAGGGCGCGGGCGAGCACGGCAGGGCTCGCGCGCGCGGGCGAGCAGCGGGCGGGAGGCGAGGCGAGGCGCGCGCGGCGAGGGGGAGAGGCGGCTGGCCGCGGTGCGGGCGGCGGTGGACGGCAGAGGGGGGGGGAGGAGAAGGGGGTGTCCTCACCCCGCATTGCAGAGGAGAGGGGCGGCGTGGCTCGGTGGAGCCGGCGAGGGGGAGGTCGGGGACGGACGAGGGCGACGGCGACGAGGATGGCGAGATGGCGACGACGACAGAGGCGACGGCGGCGGTGCGACGGGGACGAGGGGGAAAAAGGGGATCGGGTGGGGGTTAGGGTTTGGGGTGGGGGCGACGGGAGGGGCCATATAGGCCAGGGCAATGGGGATGGGCCGGCCTGGGCCAAGGCCCAGTTGGTCAGGGGGGGGCTTCTTCTCCTTTTCTCTTTTCTGTTTTCTGTTTTATATTTTCTTATCTTTTGTTTATCTTTCTTTTATTGTTTTATTTTATTTTCCACTTTATTTTAGTTTTATAAAATATATAATTAGTACCTAAGTTAGCGTTACTAAATATATCACTGCCACAATATTGTTGGCATTTAATTAAAGTAGTTTACAATTTTATAATTTATGAAAGGCATTTAATTAATTGTTTTAGCTACTGTTTTAATTAGCTTAGGGGTATTTTGGGAATTTCAAAAATGTTGATTTTATTTTTATATTTGCTTTTGGATTATTTGCGAAATTATGAACTATTTAGCTCTACGGTTTGGACAACTTTTAATTTTTACTTTGTTTTAAATTTGAATTTGAATTTGGATTACTCTCTAATTGTTTTTATAAGGCTTAATGATGATGACTTGGCATGACTAATTAGCATAACTACTGTTAGTAATCTGGGGATGTCACATACTTTATCATGATGACTTTTATGAGAAAAAGTTGCTGTTATGATGCTAGGAAAAGTGATTGAAATTATCATTGATCAAACTTATGCACTATGATAGCATTCACACTTCATATATTATTTCTTTTATCATTTACCTACTCGAGGACGAGCATGAATTAAGCTTGGGGATGCTGATATGTCTCCAACGTATCTATAATTTATGAAGTACTCATGCCATGTTTATTATAGTTTTGTATGATTTTGGTGCACTTTTATATGGCTTTTATATGATTTTTATGGACTAACATATTGACCTAGTGCCTAGTGCCAGTTGTTGTTTTCTACTTGTTTTTGGTTTTCCAGAAAATCCATATCAAATGAAGTCCAAATGCTTTTTGACGATTTTTTCTGGAAGGAAACAGACCCAGGAAGCTTCGGGGGAGCAGCAGAAGACCCACAGGGGCCCCACAAGCCACCAGGGCGCGTCACCCCCCATGCGCGCCCTGGTGCCTCGTGGGCCCCCTGTGGCACCTCTTTGCGTGATTCCAACGATGAAAAATCATATATATTCAGAAACCCGCGAAAGTTAACCTAGAAGAGTTTTTACGCCGCCGCAAGCCTCTGTACCAAGGAGATCCCATCTGGAGCCCTTTTCCGGTACCCTGCCGGAGGAGGGAATCATCACCGAAGGCCATCTTCATCATCCCGGTGGTCTCCATGACAAGGAGGGAGTAGTTCACCCTCGGGGCTGAGGGTATGTACTAGTAGCTATGTGTTTGATCTCTCTCTCTCGTGTTCTTGATTAGACACGATCTTGATGTACCGCGAGCTATGTTAATATAGTTGGATCATATGGTGTTTCTTCCCTCTCTATCCTTGTTGTGATGAATCGAATCTTTTCCCTTTGAGGATTCGTTATTGTCGGATTGAATATTTCAGATTTGAGAACACTTGATGTATGTCTTGCATATGAATACCCATGGTGACAATGGGGTATTATATTGATTCACTTGATATATGTTTTGGCACTCAACTCGCGGATTCCCGCGGTGACATTGGGGTAATCTATGCATAGGGGTTGATGCACGTTTTCATTATCTTTTCTCCGATAGAAACTTTGGGGTGCTCCTTGAAGTTCTTTGTGTGGATTGAATATTATGATTATGAAGTTGTTTGATGCATATCGTATAATCAACTCACGGATACTTGTGGTGACATTGGAGTATCTAGGTGACATTAGAGTTGGTTGATGCATATCATATGGTGTTATTTTAGTACGAACTCTAGGGCTGTTTGTGACACTTATAGGAATGGCTCAATAGATCGATCGGAAAGGATAACTTTGAGGTGGTTTCGTACCCTACAAACAATTTCTATCTTATGTTCTCCGCTAATAGGAACTTTGGAGTGATTCTTTATCGCACGTTGAGGGATTGTTATATGATCCAATTATGTTAGCATTGTTGAGAGATTGCACTAGTGAAAGTATGAACCCTAGGCCTTGTTTCTAAGCATTGCAATACCGTTTGTGCTCCGTTTTATCACTTGCTACCTTGCTGTTTTTTATATTTTCAGATTACAAAAACCTATATCTACTATCCATACTACACTTGTATCACCATCTCTTCGCCGAACTAGTGCACCTATACAATTTGCCATTGTATTGGGTGTGTTGGGGACACAAGAGATTTCTTGTATTTGATTGCAGGGTTGTTTGAGAGAGACCATCTTCATCCTACACCTCCCACGGATTGATAAACATTAGGTCATCCACTTGAGGGAAAATTGCTACTGTCCTACAAAACTCTGCTCTTGGAGGCCCAACACGAGTCTACAAGAATAAAGTTGCATAGTAGACATCAGTACACTGCCAGAGGCATTAATATAGAGTCATATTGTTCTAGTATTGAGTTGTAACATTGAGTTGTAAGTAAATAAAAGTGTGATGATCATCATTATTAGAGCATTGTCCCAGTGAGGAAAGAATGGTGGAGACTAATGAGTCCTCGAAAAAGTGGGGATGAGGTCCATGAGACCGTTCTAAAAAAAATAGGCCAAAAAGAGCCCACAAAAAATGAGAGAAAAAGAGAGAAGGGGCAATGTTACTATCGTTTTTCCACACTTGTGCTTCATAGTAGCACCATGTTTTTCATATAGAGAGTCTCCTATTTTGTCACTTTCATATACTAGTGGGAATTTTTCATTATAGAACTTGGCTTGTATATTCCGATGACGGGCTTCCTCAAATGCCCGAGTCTTCATGAGCAAGCAAGTTGGATGCACACCCACTTAGTTTTTCATGTTGAGCTTTCATACACTTATAGCTCTTAGTGCATCCGTTGCATGGCAATCCCTACTCCTCGCATTGACATCAATTGATGGGCATCTCCATAGCCCGTTGATTAGCCTCGTCGATGTGAGACTATCTTCTTATTTTTGACTTCCCCTTATTGATCTCTACCACCACACTCTATTCCACCCATAGTGCTATATCCATGGCTTGCGCTCATGTATTGCATGGGGGTTGAAAAAGCTGAAGCGCGTTAAAAAGTATGAACCAATTGCTCGGCTTGTCATCGGGGTAGTGCATGATAAGTATTTTGTGTTAAGAAGATGGAGCATGACAGGATTATATGATTTTGTAGGGATAACATTCTTTAGCATTTTTATTTTGAAAGACATGATTGTTTATTAGTATGCCTGAGTATTGATGTCTTTATGTCAAACTATAGACTATTGCCTTGAATCATTCGGATCTTATTATTCATACCGTAAGAGAAAGATTACATGATGAAACATGTTAGATAGCATTCCACATCAAAAATTCTGTTTTTATCATTTACCTACTCGAGGACGAGCAGGAATTAAGCTTGGGGAAGCTTGATACGTCTCCAATGTATCTATAATTTTTGATTGTTCCATGCTATTATAGTATCAATCTTTGATATTTTATATGCAATTATATATCATTTTTTGGGACTAACCTATTAACCTAGTGCCCAGTGCCAGTTGTTGTTTTCTGCTTGTTTTTGGTTTTTCAGGAAATCAGTACCAAACGAAGTCCAAATGCCACGAAACTTTTTGGAGATTTTTTTCTGGACAAAAGAGACCTTGGAAGCTTTGGGAGGAGGCCAGAAACCTCACGAAGGCTTCACAAGGCAACATGGCGCGACCCAGGGGGCGCCGTGTTGCCTTGTGGGGCCCTCGTGGCTCCGTTTGACCTAATTCCACTTCTATAAATTCTCAAATATTGGGAAACCAACAGAGAGCCACCCCGAATAACTTTTACGCCGCCGCAAGCCTCTGTTCTTCCGCGATCCCATCTGGAGGCCTTTTCCGGTACTCTGCCGGAGGGGGAATCGATCACGGAGGGCTTCTACATCAACCTTGCTGCCCTTCCGATGATGTGTGAGTAGTTTACCACAGACCTATGGGTCCATAGCTAGTATCTAGATGGCTTCTTCTCTCTTTGATCTTCAATACCATGTTCTCCTCGATGTTCTTGGAGTTCTATCCGATGTAATCTTCTTTTGCGGTGTGTTTGTTGGGATCCGATGAATTGTGAGTTTATGATCAGAGTATTCATGAGAAATATTTGAATCTTCTCTGAACTCTTTTATGCATGATTATTATAGCTTTGTATTTCTCTCCGATCTATCGATTTGGTTTGGCCTACTAGATTGATTTATCTTGCAATGGGAGAGGTGCTTTGTGATGGGTTCAATCTTGCGGTGCTCAATCCCATTGACAGAAAGGGACATGACACGTATTTCTATTATTGCCATTAAGGATAAAAAGACGGGGTTTCATCATATTGCTTGAGTTTACTTTGTCTACATCATGTCTTGTAGCTTAAGGTGTTACTCTTTTTCATACTTAATACCCTAGATGCATGCTGGATAGCGGTCGATGGGTGGAGTAATAGTAGTAGATGCAGTTAGGAGTCGGTCTACTTGTCTCGGACGTGATGCCTATATACATGATCATTGCCATGAATCCGTCATAATTATGTGCTTTTCTATCAATTGCCCAACAGTAATTTGTTTACCCACCGTATGCTATGCGTTCGAGAGAGAAGCCTCTAGTGAAAACTATGGCCCCCGGGTCAACTTTATCATATATAAAAAACCTGAAAATACCTTGCTGCAATTTATTTACTTTTATTTTATTTAGTATTTTAGTTTATCTATCTACCACTATCAGATTTAATCCTTGCAAATAACCGCTAAGAGGATTGACAACCCTCTTATTTGCGTTGGGTGCAAGTGTTTGCTTTTGTGTGTGCAGGTGCGCTTAATGGGATTTTGCTTGGTTCTCCTACTGGATTGATAACCTTGGTTCTTAACTGAGGGAAATACTTATCTCTAATATACTGCATTATCCTCTCCTCTTTGGGGAAATACCAACGCAGTCTACAAGTAGCATACTACTTCTGCGTTAAATGAAACTTGCGATGATGCTAGCACTCTGCTTGATAATACTATGCCACTAGGTGAATTTCTTGATGAACAAATTGCTAAAGATAAAGAAATAGAGAATGCTGAGACTGCTAAAAATTGTGATTCACCTATTATGCCTAGCTCTCCTGCTAGAGTTGAAATGCCTAAGATACCTGATGGTTATGTTATAGATGGGGAGATAGCTAGAAAATTTCTTGCTTGTAATGATAGAGATGATCTGTGACGCCCCCGGCCCGACCGTGCGCTAATCATACACGCAAATGCGCACGATCAAGCCTAGGGACTCACTTGAAGATATCACAACACAACTCTAAACTCAAATAAAAGTCATACAAGCTTTATAATACAAGCCAGGGGCCTCGAGGGCTCGAATACATAAGCTCGCGATCAAGCGTCAGCGGAAACAACATAATATCTAAGTATAGACATAAAAGGGAAACAAGTTTGCCTTAAGAAGGCTAGCATAACAGCGGCATCTGATCGAAAAGGCGCAGGCCTCCTGCCTGGGAGCCTCCGAATCTACTCTTGGTCGTCGGTCTCCACGTAGTAGTAGGCTCCACCGGAAGTGTAGTAGCAGTCGTCGGCGGTAGCAGCTGGCTCCTGGGATCCGTCATTTGGTCCCAGCAATCGGGTATGGGGGAAAAGAGTAGCAAAGCAACCGTGAGTACTCATCCAAAGTACTCGCAAGACTGACATCGGAACTATACTAAGTATGCATCGGTATCAAAGGAATGGGGTTATATCTTTGGACTAAACTGCAGAAATGCCAGAATAGAAGGGAAGACCTAGCCTAACGAAGACTAGCATCTTCAGCGTCTTGCAGCATTAGAAGAGTGCAGATTAGCATAATATATAAAGTAACAAGCATGTAGTAGAAAAGCCTAGAGATCCTTCCTCGACTCCCTGCGAGAAAACGATCCCGGAGCTTACAATTAATTAACATGTATCCAGTTCAAGTAGTAGTAGATCGGGATACAACACTGAGCGTCCTGTTACCGTGGACACGGCTATTCGAATAGTTAACTTCCCTGCAGGGGTGCACTACTGTTACCCAACACGCTCGATTAACTCTGGCCGGACACACTTTTCCGGGTCATGCCCGGCCTCGGCTGATCGACACACCGCAGCCCTACCTAGAGCTCAGCAGAGAGGTCCCCGCCGGTCTACATCCTAAGCGCTCAGGGGTCTTGGGTCCATCGCCCTTTGCACTCTGGGTCGTTGCGTGCAGGGTGAAGCCAGGCACCACCTGTGTGCTGGATGGCGCCGGTCCGTCCCGGCCGCAATGCTGAACTGGACGTCTGACAGAGCTTTTGGCTGATACATACGGCGCCGAGGGCCCCATAAACCATTATCCCGCGTGGTGGTAGTGCGTATAGGGCCAACGACCCACTCAGATCAAATACCCAAATCCGTTAGCGAATTATTAGGAGCTCGCGGTGACGATCAGTACTCCTGTCGTCCCGTCTCGAGGAAGTGCAACAAGGGCCAGGCCCATCCCTCTCTAGGGCGGTCTCTGCCTGCCCGGCCGCGCCTCGTAATTATCTCGCGGGTACCATCCTGGTCAACCTGACTTCACATCTCTCGCGGGTACCCCTCGGGGTCGACCCGTCTTTGCCCGGGGACTGAAGTAAAAGCAGGGTATCCGTGTGTTCATCACATCAAGGGGGAATCCGAGGAATCACCCTCGATGGATTCCTTCTCAATGTAATCCGTCAAGGAGAACCAGGAGGAATCACCCTCGATGGTTCCCACTTGAGGGGTTGCACGACAGAGGCATCATCGGGAAGGGGAGAGCTAGGAATCACCCTCTACAATCACCACCGATGTGTTATACTACAGGGATATCATCAGGAGTGCAGTACGAGGTATCACCCTCGGCACTCGATAGTAGCCCTGCAGAGTCGTACAACTAGGGGGGTGTGCGGTGCTGCGACGGTCTCGGCACATCGATCACACTGATCGGGTCTTCTGGTAGTAAAGCAGGGCAACACGGACAAGGGTGAGGGGTCACTGATGGATCACTACCCAACCTATTCTAAGCAGTTTAGGATGATAGGTAAAGTAACAACAACAGGTTACAAAAGCAGGCTATGCATCAGAATAGGAGCAAGCAATTACAGTAGCAAATTCTAATGCAAGCATGAGTGAGAAGGAATAGGCGATATAGGAATGATCAAGTGGGTTTTGCTTGCCTGGAAGCTCTGCTGAAAAGGAGGAAGGGTCGTCGATGACGTAGTTGTACTCAGGAGGGTCGTCGGCAGTCTCGGGGTCTATCGGGGGAGAAGGGGGGGAAGAAACAATAAATACAAGCAACAAATGCAATCACAGATGCATGGCATGGCAGCACGCTATTCGAGGAGTGCCAAATTGCAGTACTACGCAAATTAGTCGGAGTGGGAAACATCTGGAGGTGTTTTACCAGCTCCGGGCAATTATCGGACAGATGAATCGGAGGGGAAAATTCCATGTTCATCATTTTAGAGGGGTGTGGCAGGTATGTGGGTGGCATATTCGGATTCTTCACATGTTTCTAATCATTTTTCATATATAAATTATTTTCATCCGAGTTACGGTTTATTTTATATGATTTTTCAAAGTTTAAAGTATTTTCTGAAATTTTCTGGAATATTTTTATTTAATCTAATCCGAATTTGACCAAGTCAAATTGACTAGTCAAAAGGGGGAATGTGGCCCACATGTCATAGGCTATACCTAAACTAATAAATAAATCTAACTTATTTAATGGGGGGCCTACATGTCATCTACTACTAGACTAACTTAGCACTAATTTAATCCTAAGCTAGACTAAACAAGGGTCGGCTCATACACACAGAACACACACGCACACAGGCACACTCGGCCATGGCCAGCCACAAGCAGCAGCGTTGAGCAGCAGCAGCGCGGGCAGCAGCTTGAGCAGCAGTAGCAGAGCAAGCACGGCACGCAGAGCAGCAGCAACTAGCAAGCAGCATCAGCAGCGGCGGTGCTTAGCAGCCGAACAGGAGCTGCAGGCAGAGCAGCGCAGCAGCGAGCGGGGGCGCACGGGCGGGGCGCGGCCGGCGCGGGGGAAGCACGAGCGAGGGCGGCAACGGGCAGGAGCTAGCAGCAGCACGCAGCGGCAGAAGTAGCAGAAGTACGCGAGCACAAGTACGCGGAGGCGAAGCTCCGGCCACGACGATGAACAACGGCGTAAATGGCACAGATCGAAAGGGGAAAGGGGGGAATCGGCAGAGGAGCTCACTGCGAAGCTCGTAGACGTGGTTTGGAGGCGCGGGGACGACCAGCCGCGACGAACTCATCGACGAGATGCAGCGGCCGTGGTGGTTAGTCAGCTCGATGCCGAGTGTATGGCGAAGCCCGGCTTGTTTTAACATATTTAGGCGAAGGAGTCGACGACGAGGAAGCTCCTGGACATCCTCCCTGTCGCCGGGGAGGCCAGTGGCCACGTGGATGGCGACGGCGTGTCGACGGCAGCTCGGGCACGAGCGAAACGAGAGGGAGAGGATGAGCGAGGGGATAAGCGAGGGCTAGGGTTTGTCTACAACGTCGGGGAGGGTCTTATCCTTCGCGGGGCTGCGGTGGATGAGCGGCGCGTGGCAATCCGTGTTGGGGAACGTTGCATGGAAAACAAAAATTTTCTACGCACACGCAAGATCTATCCATGGAGATGCATAGCTACGAGAGGGGGAGTGTGTCTACGTACCCTCGTAGACCGTAAGCGGAAGCGTTAGAACAACGCGGTTGATGTCGTCGAACAACTTCACGATCCAACCGGCCGAGTACCGAACGTACGGCACCTCCGCGTTCAGCACACATTCAGCTCGGTGACGTCCTCGACTTCTTGATCCAGCAAGACGGCGAGGTAGTGGATGATTTCCGGCAGCACGATGGCGTGGTGACGGTGATGGTGATGCTATCTCCGCAGGGCTTCGCCCAAGCACTGCGAAAATATGACCGAGGGACGGAACTGTGGAGGGGGGCGCCGCACACGGCTAAGACAATGTTGTGTCTTGTTTGGGGCGCCCCCTCTCCTCTATTTATATATGTGTAGGAGCTTGGAGTAGAAGGAATAGCGCCACGCGAACAGTACCACGTGAATAGTACCACATGAACAGTACCACGTGAATAGTACACACGTGGACTTGGACTCCAAAGTCCAATCCTATTCCTACTAGGACTCTCCTTTTTTCCTTCCCTAGCTGCGTGGGCTTTTGAGGACTTGGTGCGCCTGACCCAATAAGGCTAGGGCGCCTCCCCTTAGCCCATGCCAGCCCTTGGGACGTGGTGGACCCACCTGTGGACTTCCGGACCCCTCCGGAATCCTCCGAAACCTTCTGGAAGCTTCCCGGTACAATACCGAAAAAACTGCACCTTTTTCCGGAACCCAAAATATGACTTCCCATATATAAATCTTTACCTCTCGACCATTCCGAGACTCCTCGTGACGTCCGGGATCTCATCCGGGACTCCGAACAACATTCGGTTACCAATTCACATAACTCATATAACACTATATCGTCAACGAACGTTAAGCGTGCGGACCCTACGGGTTCGGGAATGATGTAGACATGACCGAGACGCCTCTCCGATCAATAACCAATAGCGGAACCTGGATGCTCATATTGGTTCCTACATATTCCACGAAGATCTTATCGGTCGAACCGCAATGACAACATACGTAATTCCCTTTGTCCGTCGGTATGTTACTTGCCCGAGATTCGATCGTCGGTATCTCCATACCTAGTTCAGTCTCGTTACCGGCAAGTCTCTTTACTCGTTCCGTAATACATCATCCCGTAACTAACTCCTTAGTCACTTTGCTTGCAATCTTCTTATGATGTGCATTACCGAGAGGGCCCAGAGATACCTCTCCGAAACACGGAGTGACAAATCCCAGTCTCGATCCATGCCAACTCAACGGACACCTTCGGAGATACCTGTAGAGCATCTTTATGATCACCCAGTTATGTTGTGACGTTTGATAGCATACAAGGTATTCCTCCGGTATCCGGGAGTTGCATGATCTCATGGTCTGAGGAACATGTATTTGACATTCAAGAAAGTAGTAGCAATAAACAGAACGATCATATGCTAAGCTAACGGATGGGTCTTGTCCATCACATCATTCTCCTAATGATGTGATCCCGTTATCAAATGACAACTCATGTCTATGGTTAGGAAACCTTAACCATCTTTGATCAACGAGCTAGTCTAGTAGAGGCTCACTAGGGACACGGTATTTGTTTATGTATTCACACATGTATTTAAGTTTCCGGTCAATACAATTCTAGCATGAATAATAAACCTTTATCATGAACAAGGAAATATAAAATAATAACAACTTTATTATTGCCTCTAGGGCATATTTCCATCAGTCTACCACTTGCACTAGAGTCAATAATCTAGTTCACATCGCCATGTGATTAACACCCAAGAGTTCACTAGAGTCAATAATCTAGTTCACATCACCATGTGATTAACACTCAAAGAGTTCTAAGGTGTGATCATGTTTTGCTCGTGAGAGAGAATTTTAGTCAATGGGTCTGCAATATTCAGACCCATGTGTACTTTGCAAATCCTTATGTCATACTGTAGATGCTGCTATCACGCTTTACTTGGAGCTATTCCAAATGACTGCTCCATTATACGTATCCGGTTTGCTACTCAGAGATATCCTGATTGGTGTCAAAGCTTGCATCGACGTAACCCTTTACGACGAACTCTTTATCACCTCCATAATCGAGAAACATTTCCTTAGTCCTTTAGTTACTAAGGATAATTTTGACCGCTGTCCAGTGATCCACTCCTGGATCACTCTTGTACCCCCTTTGCCAGACACGTGGCAAGGCACAACATTAGGTGTGGTACACAGCATGTAATACATTATAGAACCTATGGCTGAGGCATAGGGAATGACTTTCATTCTCTCTATATCTTCTGCCGTGGTCGAGCTTTAAGTCTTACTCAACTTTACACCTTACAATACAGGCAAGAACTCCTTCTTTGACTGATCCATTTTGAACTCCTTCAAAATCTTGTCAAGGTATGTACTCATTGAAAGTCTTATCAAGCGTCTTGATTTATCTCTATAGATCTTGATGCCCAATATATAAGCAGCTTCACCGAGGTCTTTCATTCAAGTATCCTTTTATGCCATCCAGAAATTCTATATCATTTCCAATCAACAATATGTCATCCACATATAATATTAAAAATGCTACAGAGCTCCCACTCACTTTCTTGTAAATACAGGCTTCACCGTAAGTCTGTACAAAACCATATGCTTTGATCACCTCATCAAAGCGTATATTCCAACTCCGAGATGCTTGCACCAGTCCATAGATGGATCGCTGGAGCTTGCACACTTTGTTAGCACCCTTAGGATCGACAAAACCTTCTGGTTGCATCATATACAACTCTTCTTTGAGAAAACCATTAAGGAATGCAGTTTTGACATCCATTTGCCAGATTTCATAATCATAAAATGCGGCAATTGCTAACATGATTCGGACAGACTTAAGCATTGCTACGGGTGAGAAAGTCTCATCGTAGTCAACCCCTTGAACTTGTCGAAAACCTTTCGCGACAAGTCGAGCTTTGTAGACAGTGATATTACCATCAGCGTTTGTCTTCCTCTTAAAAATCCATTTATTCTCAATGGCTTGCCGATCATCGGGCAAGTCCACCAAAGTCCATACTTTGTTCTTATACATGGATCCTATCTCAGATTTCATGGCCTCAAGCCATTTGTCGAAATCTGGGCTCATCATAGCTTCTTCATAGTTCGTAGGTTCGCCGTTGTCTAACAACATGACTTCCAGAACAGGATTACCGTACCACTCTGGTGCGGAACGTACTCTGGTCGACCTACGAGGTTCAGTAGTAACTTGATCTGAAGTTTCATGATCTTCACCATTATCTTCCTCTCTTATTGGTGTAGGCATCACGGGAACGGTTTTCTCTGATGAGCTACTTTCCAATTCGAGAGAAGGTACAATTACCTCATCAAGTTCTACTTTCCTCCCACTCACTTCTTTCGAGAGAAACTCCTTCTCTAGAAAGGACCCATTCTTGGCAACAAAGACCTTGCCTTCGGATCTGTGGTAGAAGCTGTAGCCAATTGTTTCTTTAGGGTATCCTATGAAGACGCACTTCTCCACTTTGGGTTCGAGCTTATCAGGTTGAAGCTTTTTCACATAAGCATCACATCTCCAAACTTTAAAAAACGACAGCTTAGGTTTCTTGCCAAACCACAGTTCATACGGTGTCGTCTCAACGGATTTAGACGGTGCCCTATTTAACGTGAATGCAGCTGTCTCTAATGCATAACCCCAAAACGATAGTGGCAAATCGGTAAGAGACATCATAGAACGCACCATATCCAATAAAGTACGGTTACGACGTTCAGACACACCATTACGCTGTGGTGTTCCAGGTGGCGTGAGTTGTGAAACAATTCCACATTTTCTTAAATGAAGGCCAAACTCGTAACTCAAATATTCGCCTCCGCGATCAGATCGTAAAAACTTTATTTTCTTGTTACGATGATTCTCTACTTCACTCTGAAATTCTTTGAACTTTTCAAATGTTTCAGACTTGTGTTTCATCAAGTAGATATACCCATATCTACTCAAATCATCTGTGAAGGTTAGAAAATAACGATACCTGCCGCGTGCTTCAACATTCATCGGACCGCATACATCGGTATGTATTATTTCCAACAAATCAGTAGCTCGCTCCATTGTTCCGGAGAACGGAGTTTTAGTCATCTTGCCCATGAGGCATGGTTCGCAAGTATCAAATGATTCATAATCAAGAGATTCCAAAAGTCCATCAGCATGGAGTTTCTTCATGCGCTTTACACCAATATGACCTAAACGGCAGTGCCACAAGTATGTTGCACTATCATTATCAACTTTGCATCTTTTGGCATCAATATTATGAATATGTGTATCACTACGATCGAGATTCAACAAGAATAAACCATTCACAAGGGTGCATGATCACGAGGGATATTATTCATATAAACAGAATAACCATTATTCTCTGACTTAAATGAATAACCGTCTTGCAATAAACAATATCCAGATATAATGTTTTATGCTCAACGCAAGCACCAAATAACCATTATTTAGGTTTAATACTAATCCCGAAGGTATTACGAGCGTGTCGATATTGATCATATCAATCTTGGAGACACTTCCAACACATATCGTCACCTCGCCCTCAGCTAGTCTCCGTTACTCTGCAGCTCCTGCTTCAAGTTACTAATATTAGCAACTGAATCGGTATCAAATACCCAGACACTGCTACGAGCACTAGTGAGGTACATATCAATAACATGTATATCAAATATACCTTTGTTCACTTTGCCATCCTTCTTATCCGCCAAATACTTGGGGCAGTTCCGCTTCCAGTGACTAGTCCCTTTGCAGTAGAAGCACTCTGTTTCAGGCCTGGGTCCAGCTTTGGGTTTCTTCGTGGGAGCGGCAACTTGCTTGCCGTTCTTCTTGAAGTTCCCCTTCTTTCCCTTGCCCTTTTTCTTGAAACTAGTGGTTTTGTTAACCATCAACACTTGATGCTCCTTCTTGATTTCTACCTCCGCCGATTTCAGCATCGCGAAGAGCTCGGGAATTGTCTTCTCCATCCCTTGCATATTATAGTTCATCATGAAGCCTTTATAGCTTGGTGGCAGTGACTGAAGAACTCTGTCAATAACACTCTCAACTGGAAGATCAATTCCCAGCTGAGTCAAGTGGTTGTGGTATCCAGACATTCTGAGTATGTGTTCACTGACAGAACTGTTCTCCTCCATCTTACAGCTGAAGAACTTGTTGGAGACTTCATATCTCTCAACCCGGGCATTAGCTTGAAATATCAATTTTAGCCCCTGGAACATCTCATATGCTCCATGGCGTTCAAAACACTTTTGTAGTCCTGGTTCTAAGCCGTAGAGCATGGCACACTGAACTATCGAGTAGTCATCAGATCGAGCCTGCCAGGCGTTCACAACGTCTGCAGCAGCTCCTGCAGCAGGTCCATCACCTAGCGGTGCATCAAGGACATAATCCTTCTGTGCAGCAATGAGGATAATCCTCAAGTTACGGACCCAGTCCGTGTAATTGCTACCATCATATTTCAACTAAGCTTTCTCTAGGAACGTATCAAAAACAGGGGAGCTACAACGCGAGCTATTGATCTACAACATAATTTGCAAAGACTATCAGGACTAAGTTCATGATAAATTAAGTTCAATTAATCAAATTACTAATGAACTCACACTTAAATTAACACCCCTCAAGTTAACTAAGTGATACATGATCCAAATCAACTAGCCCATGTCCGATCATCACGTGAGATGGGATAGTCATCAATGGTGAACATCTCCATGTTGATCATATCTACTATATGACTCATGTTTGACCTTTCGGTCTCCAGTGTTCCGAGACCATGTCTGTACATGCTAGGCTCGTCAAGTTTAACCCAAGTATTCTGCTTGTGTAAAACTGGCTTACACCAGTTGTATGTGAACGTAGAATCTATCACACCCGATCATCACGAGGTGCATTGAAACGACGAACTTTAGCAACGGTGCATACTCGGGGAGAACACTTTTATCTCGAAATTTAGTGAAGGGATCATCTTATAATGCTACCGTCGTTCTAAGCAAAATAAGATGCATAAAGGATAAACATCACATGCAATCAAAATATGTGACATGATATGGCCATCATCATCTTGTGCTTTTGATCTCCATCTCCAAAGCATCGTCATGATCTCCATTGTCACCGGCTCGACACCTTGATCTCCATTGTTGCGTCGTGGTCGTCTCGCCAACTATTGCTTCTACAACTATTGCTAACGCATAGCGATAAAGTAAAGCAATTACATGGCGCTTGCATTTCATACAATAAAGAGACAACCATAAGGCTCCTGCCGGTTGCCGATAAATTACAAAACATGATCATCTCATACATTAACATATATCACATCATGTCTTGACCATATCACATCACAGCATACCCTGCAAAAACAAGTTAGACGTCCTCTACTTTGTTGTTGCAAGTTTTACGTGGCTGCTACGGGCTTCTAGCAAGAACCGTTCTTACCTACGGCACAAAACCACAACGGTGATTTATCAAGTTTGCTGTTTTAACCTTCAACAAGGACTGGCCGCAGTCAAATTCGATTCAACTAAAGTAGGAGAAACAGACACCCGCCAGCCACCTTTATGCAAAACAAGTTGCATGTCTGTCGGTGGAACCGGTCTCATGTACGTGGACATGTAAGGTTGGTCCGGGCCGCTTCATCTTACAATACCGCCGAATCAAAATAAGACGTTGGTGGTAAGCAGTATGACGATCACCGCCCACAACTCTTTGTGTTCTACTCGTGCATATCATCTACGCATAGACCTGGCTCATGATGCCACTGTTGGGGAACGTTGCATGGAAAACAAAAAAATTCTACGCACATGCAAGATCTATCCATGGAGATGCATAGCTACGAGAGGGGGAGTGTGTCTACGTACCCTCGTAGACCGTAAGCGAAAGCGTTAGAACAACTTGGTTGATGTCGTCGAAACAACTTCACGATCCAACCGACCGAGTACCGAACGTACGGCACCTCCGCGTTCAGCACACGTTCAGCTCGGTGACGTCCTCGACTTCTTGATCCAGCAAGACGGCGAGCTAGTGGATGAGTTCCGGCAGCACGACGGCGTGGTGACGGTGATGGTGATGCTATCTTCGCAGGGCTTCGCCCAAGCACTGCGAAAATATGACCGAGGGACGGAACTGTGGAGGGGGGCGCCGCACATGGCTAAGACAATGTTGTGTCTTGTTTGGGGCGCCCCCTCTCCTCTATTTATATATGTGTAGGGGCTTGGAGTAGAAGGAATAGTGCCACATGAACAGTACCACGTGAACAGTACCACGTGAATAGTACACACGTGGACCTGGACTCCAAAGTCCAATCCTATTCATACTAGGACTCTCCTTTTTCCTTCCCTAGCTGCGTGGGCTTTTGAGGACTTGATGCGCCTGGCCCAATAAGGCCAGGGCGCCTCCCCTTAGCCCATGCCAGCCCTTGGGACGTGGTGGACCTACTTGTGGACTTCCGGACCCCTCCGGAATCCTCCGGAACCTTCTGGAAGCTTCCCGGTACAATACCGAAAAAACTGCACCTTTTTTCGGAACCCAAAATATAACTTCCCATATATAAATCTTT
Source organism: Elymus sibiricus (assembly GCA_039707655.1). Lineage (NCBI taxonomy): Eukaryota > Viridiplantae > Streptophyta > Magnoliopsida > Poales > Poaceae > Elymus > Elymus sibiricus. The sequence continues at coordinate 257,815,726 of CM077668.1, read as the reverse complement.
ACCTCTCGACCATTCCGAGACTCCTCGTGACGTCCGGGATCTCATCCGGGACTCCGAACAACATTCAGTTACCAATTCACATAACTCATATAACACTATATCGTCAACGAACGTTAAGCGTGCGGACCCTACGGGTTCGGGAATGATGTAGACATGACCGAGACGCCTCTCCGATCAATAACCAATAGCGGAACCTGGATGCTCATATTGGTTCCTACATATTCCACGAAGATCTTATCGGTCGAACCGCAATGACAACATACGTAATTCCCTTTGTCCGTCGGTATGTTACTTGCCCGAGATTCGATCGTCGGTATCTCCATACCTAGTTCAGTCTCGTTACCGGCAAGTCTCTTTACTCGTTCCGTAATACATCATCCTGTAACTAACTCCTTAGTCACTTTGCTTGCAATCTTCTTATGATGTGCATTACCGAGAGGGCCCAGAGATACCTCTCTGAAACACGGAGTGACAAATCCCAGTCTCGATCCATGCCAACTCAACGGACACCTTCGGAGATACCTGTAGAGCATCTTTATGATCACCCAGTTATGTTGTGACGTTTGATAGCACACAAGGTATTCCTCCGGTATCCGGGAGTTGCATGATCTCATGGTCTGAGGAACATGTATTTGACATTCAAGAAAGTAGTAGCAATAAACAGAACGATCATATGCTAAGCTAACGGATGGATCTTGTCCATCACATCATTCTCCTAATGATGTGATCCCGTTATCAAATGACAACTCATGTCTATGGTTAGGAAACCTTAACCATCTTTGATCAACGAGCTAGTCTAGTAGAGGCTCACTAGGGACACGGTATTTGTTTATGTATTCACACATGTATTTAAGTTTCCGGTCAATACAATTCTAGCATGAATAATAAACCTTTATCATGAACAAGGAAATATAAAATAATAACAACTTTATTATTTCCTCTAGGGCATATTTCCATCAATCCGCGCGCGCACGGCCGTGCGCGAGCCACGCCATGGCCTCTGCCTCTGCCATGGCAGTAGGTTGAAGAAAGGCTGTGGCTAACGGGCCAGGCCACACTGTGACCTTGACTGGGCCAAGTGCACAATACCAGTTTTACATTTATTCTTTCTTTGACTGTTTCTTCATTTATTTACAGTTTTCTATTCCTTTTGGCTAGTAATTGAATTTAGTTAAATATGGAACTGAGCACATAAATACTAGGCAGTATTTTAAGGCAGCACACAAAGTTACAATTTATTTGAAAATGGTTAGATATTTATTAAATTGAAACTGTCAATTTAATTGTTGCTAACTCTGTTTTAAATAGGTTAGGGACATTTTATTAATTCAAAATATGTTGGATAATTCATGACAAATAGTTAGGGAATATTTTCAACCCAGCCTACATTTTTATTTTACTATTTGAAAATTTAATAATTTGACTTGCATTTGAATTTGAGTTGGACTTTGATTTTTATCGAATAGCAATTTGGCTTAGCAAACATGGTGACATGGCATCATTAGCATGAGATCATTGTTGCATGACACTGGGGGTTGTTACATGATCTTAAGAAATTACTGAGTAAGCTGAAAGAAAAAGCTATGATAGAGAGAATGAAATATGATCCTAAGTTTGCTACTTCTCCTATCTTTGTTACTGATAAGGATTATGAATTCTCTGTTGATCCTGAGTTAATTACTTTGGTACAATATGATCCTTTTCATGGTTATGAAACTGAAACTGTTGTGGCACACCTTACCAAATTGAATGATATAGCTACCTTATTTGCTCATGAGGAAAAAATTCACTATTACTATATTCTTAAGTTGTTTCCTTTCTCATTAAAGGGTGATGCTAAGAAATGGTTTAATACTCTTGCTCCTGGTTGTGTGCGTAGTCCCCAGGATATGATATACTACTTCTTTGAAAAATATTTTCCTGCTCATAAGAAACAAGCTGCCTTACAGGAAATATTTAACTTTGTGCAATCTGAAGAAGAGAATCTCCCTCAAGCTTGGGGGAGGCTTCTCCAATTACTTAATGCTTTGCCAGATCATCCTCTTAAGAAAAATGAAATACTTGATATCTTTTATAATGGACTAACCGATGCTTCTAGGGACTACCTAGATAGTTGTGCTGGCTGTGTTTTCAGGGAACGAACTGCTAGACAGGCTGAAGAACTATTGAATAATATGTTAAAGAATACCGATGATTGGACACTTCCTGAACCACCACCTAAACCAACTCCGAAGAAGAGAGGTATTCTATTCCTCAGTCTAGAAGATATGCAAGAAGCCAAGAAATCTATGAAAGAAAAGGGTATTAAATCTGAAGATGTTAAGAATTTACCACCTATTGAAGAAATACATGGACTCGATATCCCGACATAGGTAGTAACGATAAATTCTCTTTATAGATTCGATGAAGGTGATATTCCCTATAATAAATCTGCTAGTCAATGCCTGGATGAATTTGATAACTACATTGTTAAGCAAGAGAATTTTAATAGATATGTTAGCAATCAATTGAAACAAAATGCTATCATGATTGATCGCTTGAGTGACTTGATGTTTAGGATTGCTAATGATGTTAAAGGTTTAAGTAAACATTCATCCATGATTCATACTCAGTTAGTACAAATTTCTAAGTCACAAAATGATTTGCTTAATAAAATGCATAATAAAATGAATGATCATGCTGTTAGAGTTGTGACTAGAGGAGGTAGAATGACTCAGGATCCTCTATATCCTGAAGGTCATCCTAAAACAATTGAGCAAGATTCTTAGAGAATTAATGTTGATGCACCTAGTTCATCTAAGAAGAAAAAGAAAAAGAAAAATGATAAAACTTTGCATGCTTCTAGTGAACCTGTGATAGAAAAACCTTTTGAGAATCATAATGATGTTTCTATTTCTGATGCTGAGATACAATCTGGTAATGAACATCCACATAGCGATAATGATAATGATGATGTTCATGATGATGCTCAACCAGACAATGATAAAGAACCTGATAATGATGTAGAAGTAGAACCTGATGTTGATCTTGATAACCCACCTCCTAATAATAAAAGATATGATAAAAGAGATTTCATTGCTAGAAAACATGGTAGAGAAAGAGAACCATGGGTTCAAAACCTCATGCCTTTTCCTAGTAAACCTCCGAAAAATAAGGACGAAGAGGATTTTGAACGCTTTGTTGAAATGCTTAGACCCGTCTTCTTACGAACACGTTTGACGGATATTTTGAAAATGCCTCCATATGCTAAATACATGAAAGACATTGTCACTAATAAAAGGAAGATACCTGAAGTTGAAATTTCCACTATGCTTGCAAATTATTCTTTTAAGGGTGGAGTACCTAAGAAGTTAGGAGATCCAGGAATACCTACTATACCATGCTCCATTAAAAGAAGTTATGTCAAAACTGCTTTATGTGATTTAGGAGCCAGAGTCAGTGTTATGCCTTTCTCTTTATATAGAAGACTTGATTTGAATAAGTTGACACCTAAAATATCTTTGCAAATGGCTGATAAATCAACTGCTATACCTATTGGAATTTGTGAGGACGTTCCTGTTGTAGTTGCAAATGTTACTATATTGACAGACTTTGTTGTTCTTGATATGCCCGAGGACGATAGCATGTCGATTATCCTTGGTAGACCCTTTTTGAATACTGCAGGGGTTGTTATTGATTGTAACAAAAGCAAGGTTACTTTTCATGTCAATGGTAATGAACATACGGTATATTTCTTGAAGAAGCAAAATTCGGTGAATAGTATCAACTCCATTGAAAAAATTGAGACAATCACTATTGGAGGTTTTGAATTTGCTCTTCCAACCGTCAAAAAGAAATATGAAATTCTTATTGTTGGGGAAATGCATATCCCCATTGAGGTAACCTAGTGCTATACGACAATTCTTCTGTTTCATGTTACTCCGAAATAGTTTGTTAATAAGACTTGATCAACCTTATTAATGAATTCTTTTTGAGAGGCATGTGGTCGATGAATTTAGTAAGCACAACCTAGTGTACCTTTTATTTACTCTCAGTTAAAGTTCAATAAAGTAGAATGCCATGATTATCCTGTTTTCTGAATTATCCATGCAATAAAATTATGTCCCGAAAATAAAAGTTCTCAGAATGACCTGAAAATTTAGTATGATTTTTTCTACATTATTTAAGAATTTTTGGCACTGAACACACCCCAGGGGGGGTGCACCTGTGAGCCACAAGCTCACCGGGCGCACCTAGTGAGCTTGTGGGTCCCATATGGGCCCCCTCACTTAGTGCACCAGCCCACTACCTTCTTTCACCTCCAGAAAAAATCAAACTTGCCTCCTAGCCCGTGTTCTTGCTCATTTTCGTGCGATTTTCGATCTCCTTGCTCGGAGCTCTGTTTCCGAAACTGTTTTGAGGAATCGCTCCTTGGTATGTGACGCCTCCAATGGTCCAATTAGTTTTGTTCTAGTGCTTTATGTTTTGCAAATTTTTGCTGCTGTGGTGACCATGTATATGAGCTTGAATGTGGAATTTGTATGGTTCAAAGTAGTTTTGATGCATGATATAGCCTCTAGACACTTGTGGGAGTAGTTGCTATCAATTTCGTTAAGTTTTGTTCACTTTTATTTTGGGGACTAAAAATTTCAGAATTTTTTCATAGAAAAGAAAATGCTTAGGAGGATGTTGAGGGGCTCTTCAGGCCGGAAGTTCGATGAAACCCCGAAGGAGAAGCCCAAGTACAACCTTCCTCATGTGGCTGAGGTGCGGCCGCGTGAATGGCCATGCAACACGTTCTTGAGAGATGCGGGCATTCATGATGATTTCTATTATTTGGCAAACAATGCCGGCCTCATCCTGTTCCTCAAAGATAAGCCTGATCAATACCTCCTGCTCACCAATACTTTTGTGCAAAATTTCTACTTTGATGCTAGGAGGGGTACACCCACCGTGTCATTCCACCTCTACGATATTCCTCAAGAAATGACACTTGATAGATTTTGCAAAGTATGCAAAATTCCTAATGAGGGCAGCCCCCTAGAGCCACATCCAAGGGACATTGCGGATTTTATACCCGCAGTGACTGTTGAGGAGACGAGAGGAGTTTCTGAAGCCAGAGTGGCTAGTTTACATTTTCCTGTTTTGCGTTATTACTCATTATTTGCTGGGAGGTGTTTAACTGGTCGATGGGAGAGTGGGACGCTTAGTTCACCTGATCTTGCTATTTTACGCCATGCTCTTTATTGTGATAGAACTTTTAGTTTGGGAGCTATGGTTGCTCGATGGTTACACACTAACCGTTCAAAGGGCGTTATTTACGGTGGTATTTATGCTTCTCGCCTCGCTAGACATTTTGAGATTCCTATTAGACCAGAGGAGGATGAGCTTTTGTCTACCAAATATCTTGATTATAGCAGCATGGTTGGGCATAATTTTATTGATTCTGGCGAGAGACGATTTAGGTATAACTTGGTATTTAGTCAGGGCACTCGTGAGGTTATTACTCTTCCTGCACCATCTTTGTTCAATCTTTCCAGTGGCAGGTACACTATTATGCCCGAGGATATTTATGCCTATTGGGATCTTACGCCACCAGCTGCACCCGCTCCAGCACCGACCTACCAGTGGGAGCCTCAGCAACCCCGGTGGTAGCCTCAGCAGCCACAGTGGGATCCCAGGAGCCTCAGTATTATCCTGGAGCTGATTATTTCGAGCCGTGGCCATAGACCAAGTTAGGCCAAAAGCCTAAGCTTGGGAGATTACGTATTTCTCACCGACATTACATTCATGTACCACACATTCATTCCAGTTGTCGGTGTTCATCCTTTTTCATTGTATATCCATGTTAGTTTTATTTTCGCTTTCTTCTTGTGTGTTTGAAAAACTTCAAAAACCCAAAAATATTTCTCACTTCTTTTTGGTTTTTCTTTCTTGTTTAATTAGTTTGTAGTATTAAAAGAAAACCCAAAAAAAATTCTTGTTTCTTCTTTTGTTTGTTGGGAGTTCTCCCGTGTAAATAGTTTTTCTTACTTTTCGTTTTTCCTTCGTTAGTTTGCTTTCTTCCGAAAAACTAAAAAACTTCAAAAATATTTCATTGTGTTTCTCTGAAATTCTTTTCTTTTAGTCGAGTCGTCGTACGGAGAAGGCTATGCTAGAATTGTTCAAGTGGCTCATATATGCTTTATTGTTGATTTAACAAAGAGTCAATATTACCTTGTCTTCTCCTTTGAATAAAATGTTTGCAGATTCCAGCTTAGTCCATGACACACTTGCACTATTATTATTTTCACACCATTCGGTCATGCAAGTGAAAGGTAGTAATGACGATGATTTGATGAAGTGATTGCGGTGAAGGAAAGCTTATATGAACTCTTTTTGTTTTCCGTTTTTGTAAATATGTTTAACTCAGTTGTTCTTGATTCAACATATTATGAGTAAACATATTTGTGATGCTAATTAGAGATTATAGTTGCTCATGCCATGCTTAAATAGCTAGGAGTGGATAATGATTTATCTTGTGTGTCAACATGCATTAAAATGGTTGTGATGTAGTATGTTAGTATGGTATCCTCCTCTGAGTGATTCAAGTGGCTTGACTTGGCACATGTTCACACATGTAGTTGAATCAAAACCAACGCAGCCTTCATGATATTTATGTTCAGGGTGTTTATATCCTACTCATGCTCATATCCAATGTTAATTATTCACAATGCATGATTATGACCGTTGTCGCTCTCTAGTTGGTCGCTTCTCAATCTATTTGCTAGCCTTCGCCTATATTAAGCGGGAATACTGCTTGTGCATCCAAATCCTTAAAGCAAAATTGTTCCAAATGAGTCCACCATATCTACCTATATGCGGTATTACTCTGCCGTTCCAAGTAAATTTGCATGTGTCACCTCTAATCATTCAAATAAGCATCTGTTTTGTGTGCCCGTACCGCTCATGGAGCGACGGCGCGGTGGATATCTTCCATGCTAAGTGGGTTGCTCTCATGATGTGTGTTTATTCACTTGTCATCGCACGAGAGAGGCTGGTAATTGGGATGCCCCGTCCTGTAATTGAAAATAAAGAAAATATAATAAAACAAACTCCCCTGGAAAGTTGATTGTTTGGAGGGCACCCATGAATTCGGCTAGCCATGGCTTGTGTTTGTACGGTTGAGGGGAAGTAAACCTTTACCTTTCCGCTTGGGAACCGCCTATAATGTGTTTAGCATGGAAGATATCGAAATCCTTTGTCGTGACGTTGATAGGAAAAGCACACCTCTCAAAATGTATTCATCTCTGTTTCAAGCTTCAAGCTCTGGCACCTCTGCAAATCTCTGCTTCCCTCTGCGAAGGGCCTATCTTTTTTACTTTCATGTTATTTACTTTTATTGTTGAGTCATCACCTTCTCATTTAAAGCACCAACCCTGAGAGCGCTATTGTCATTTTTATGCATTGAGTCTAGTTAATGTTGGATGTGACTATGACTAGATCTCTTCTACCCTGAATTACAATGTTTAGTCGCTGCTTGAACCTCGGAGGTGCTCTGTATTTATGTTTGCGGTCTCAAAAAGGGCTAGCGAGATACCATGTTATCATATTATATCATGATTGTTTTGACAAATTGTTGGCATCCAAGATATCTTATTATTGCTCGCTAGTTGGTTATGTTATTGTCATGAGTAAATGTGAGACCTAAGTGTTATCATCCATATGGTTACTTCATAATCTTTGCTGAAAACTTGAACACTAGTTAAGCATATATACAGCAACGAGAACAAAAGGGTTTGTAAAAGTTTTTCTTTATCACTTTCAGTTTGTCAACTGAATTGCTTGAGGACAAGCAGTGAGTTAAGCTTGGGGAAGTTGATACGTCCCAAACGTATCTACTTTTCCAAACACTTTTGCTCTTGTTTTGGACTCTAATTTGCATGATTTGAATGAAACTAACCCGGACTGGCGCTGTTTTCAGCAGAACTACCATGGTATTGTTTTTGTGCAAAAATAAAAGTTCTCGCATTGAGCTGAAAATTTACGAAGATTATTTTCAGAATATATAAAAAATATTGGCGAAGAGAACTACTGGAGGGGGCCACCTAGGAGCCACAAGCTCAGGGGGCGCGCCCACCCTCTAGGGCGCGCCCTGTGAGCTTGTGGGCCCCACAGGCCTCCGTTTGCCCTAACTCCAACTCTATAAGTACCGTCTCGCGGAGAAAAAAATTGGAGAAAAAGTTTCATCGCGTTTTACGATACGGAGCCGCCGCCACCTCCTGTTCTTCCTCGGGAGGCCTGATCTAGAGTCCGTTCGGGGCTCCGGAGAGGGGGATTCATTGCTGTCGTCATCATCAACCCTTCGCCATCAACAATTTCATGATGCTCACCACCGGGAGTGAGTAATCCCTCCGTAGGCTTGCTGGACGGTGATGGAGTTGGATGAGATTTGTCATGTAATCGAGTCAATTTGTTAGGGCTTGATCCCTAGTATCCACTATGTTCTTAGATTGATGTTGTTATGACTTTGCTATGCTTAATGCTTGTCACTAGGGCCCAAGTGCCATGATTTCAGATCTGAACCCTCTATATCTTCATGAATATATTTGAATGCTTGATCCTATCTGCTAGTTATATGCACTTGTTATTTTTCTGATCCGTAGACCCCAAAGTGACAATAGTTGGGATACTCTCCTGGGATGATTATAACTCGAGGAGTTCATGTATTCACCATGTGTTAATGCTTTGTTCTAGTTCTCTATTAAAAGGAGGCTTTAATATCCCTTAGTTTCCTTATGAACCCCGCTGCCACGGGAGGGTAGGACAAAAGATGTCATGCAAGTTCTTACTATAAGCATGTATGACTATATACGGAATACATGCCTATATTACATTAATGAATTGGAGCTATTGTGTATCGCTCTAGGTTGTGACTGTTATATGATGTATGTCATCCAACACAAATATACATCGCTGATACAATGGCTACGCTTTTCTCATATTGATCTTTGCTAAGTTACTACTGCTGCTCCTGTTATAATCATCACAAACTGCTTTTGTTACTGTTCCGGTTGCTATTGCTACTGTTACTGAAACTATCAAAACTATCAAACTACAGTGCTACTAAACACTTTGTTGCAGAGGTATTATATCCCAGGTGTGGTTGAATTGACAACTCAACTGCTAAGGCTCATAAATATTTTTTGGCTCCCCTTGTGTCGAATCAACAAATTTGGGTGAAATACTACCCTCGAAGACTGTCGCGATCCCCTATACTGGTGGGTTATCAATTCCCGACGGAAGGAGTCCGCGCGCTGCCTCGCACGGCCTCCTCCCGGAAGCGGCGGAGCGCAAGGCGGACGGCCATCTCCTTCTCGGGGCCGCGTGGGATGAGCTCGGGGTCGACGGATCTGAAGGTGAAGGACTCGGATCCGCTGCTCGTCATGCCGGAGACGGCTGGAGATCGGTGGAGGTGAGCTTGGGTGCCGGAGGGGTGTGGAGGGGAGTGGAGTGAAGTGGCTAGGGTTTGGTCTGGCGAGCGGATGGAGAGAAATATATGTGAGGTCGGATGGGCCAATGTGGACCGAGTCCAACGTGGCGAACGCGTCCGGGCGCCCTCATATCCGCCCCATATTTAGGCTGGATATGAGGGGGTGCCGGTCAGCCGAGTGTTTGAGACCCGTTTGAGGCGTCCGTCTGGGTTGATTTTTCGTGACCGGTGAGTGACCGTCCGCAGGACGGGTTTGGGGCGTCCGGCATTACTGGTGCAATATAAAGTTCAGATACACCTTCGGGCGTTGCTGGCATCTTTCGGCAATTTGCAATAAAATAATACTATATGGAGCTAAATCAGCGAACCAGGTTTGCTACCCTAATTGGACGTTCTCGGTGCTGGTATGCACCCACGGAAGTGCGTGAGGACGCGGCTAGTTTGCCTCTGACTGCCTCTGACAACAACGCATGCTTTATAACACAGTACGCCAACTTCTCCCTCTAGCTCTCTCCTCTGCTACAGTTCTTGAAGGCGACTAGTAGGCGATTTCGAGAGGAGTTGCCCTCGTCGGCGTGCCCGGCCGTCCGCCGTGGCTCAGGTGCCCGTCTTGGGCTCCGGAGGTGCGGCGGACCACGGCTCCTCGCTGGCGAGTGGCTTGTAGTGTTATGTAATATAGCTTTGTGTTTCCTGTTGAAGCTGGCGAGGCGGCGGCGGCAGCTTCAAATTGGAATAAGTTCCTCCCGGCTTGGTTCCCGCTCCGGTGGTGCGAGCTCCGTCACCGTCGGCAAGCTTGTGGAGGTGTTGTCTGGTGGATTTATTCTGCTGGATGGATGTACAGGAGCTTCGTGGCATGTTTCTCAGATCTGGATCCAGTTCTCCAGATCCTTTTGCTACGGGCAGCCGGCAGCTGTGGTGTTGTGGTGGGCATGGCGGACGGAGCTGGTGCTTCTTGCTGGTGTTGGCTGGCGACAGCGGCAGCTTCATGGTCTGAGGAGCACGGGGATTGTCCCCGGCCGATGTGCGGGAATCCGTCTTCAGTTCTCATCCGTCGGGATGGGACTCTTAAGCGGCTCACAAAGCCCATGGATGGCGATGGTGCTCCTGGTGACCTTGGCTTCTTCGCCGGTGACTCTTCCGGGCTGCGGCGGTGGCAGAGTTCGAGCTGGCGCGATGGAGGTCGACGATGAACAGGGACCCAGGGACTTGGGTGCTATTTCTTTTTTCCTTAGGGGTGCTCTGTTTGTTTTGGTGGGACAGCTGTTCCTGTGTTGTCTGCGGTGACCGTATGTGGCTGTGTACTCGTATTTATACTGTTTCTATTTGCTATACATGAATACGAGTGCCTTTCTCAAAAAAAAAAAAAAAAACAACGCATGCTTTTTTTTTCGTGCGAGTCTACCAAGATGTTGCTGATACAGATCTGAATTTTGCTGATTAATTGGACGGTGAACAACTTGGTTCATACTGGAGGCAAACATGCACGTGAGCACTTCATCGATGGTAGTAGTACTAGGCACTCGGGTGTCACACCCCCTATATCCAAAAATAATTTAGTAACTCAAAAAAAAAATCAAAAAAGTCCGAAACTTTTTATGGAATCAAACATGATCATGATTGCACACTCGTATAAAAAGATTAAACTGGGAATGCCTTTCATTGTATCCGGGGTCAAAGATGTGCCAAAAAACGCTAGATACAAGTACTATTCATGCTATATTGTCCTCATAAATTTATTTTTTTGCCCTGAAGTCAACATGAATCATTCCTTGGCCACACTATTTATACGAGTATAATACCCGGTCATATTTGATTCCAAAAAAACTCTAGGATTTTTTGACTTTTTTCTAAATTACTAAATTATTTTTGAATATGGGGGTGGAGCACCCGAGTGCTCCTAATCCGCTTCCTTATAGTAGAGTACTATGCGTAATGAATGAGGTCATACATCACAAACTCTTCTTAATAGTGTAAGAGTGCAGCGATTCGGTGCCCAGGCTCATCTGCACCCGGTCAGAAAAAAATTCACAAAAAATTCAAAAAAATTCAGGAAAATCCAATTTTTTTTTGCATGGTAGAAAATTTGATGCGTGAGGTCCGCTCCAATTTTCAAATTGTTTGGACATCCGAGCAGCTGTCGGCAAAAAAGACAAATCGGGTCAGAACAGTGCATGAACAGTAAACTTGTTTACGGATCATGAATTTGTCTTTTTTGCCGAGAGCTGCTCAGATGTCCAAATGAATTGAAAATTAGGGCGGGCCTCACGCATCAAATTATATACCATGCAAAAAGAAATTGGAATTTGTTTTGTTTTTTTGTCAGCGCGGGTGCAGATGAGCCCGGGCTCAGAAGATGATTATCGTAGAAGTCACAAGCTTCAGAGTAGTGTATGTGATTTGTCAGATGCTCCCTGGTGCGAAACAAAGTTGCAGACAAACGAAAGCTAGTAGTACCGCACTAGGAGCACCTCTTTATTTATAGTTTATTATATATACAAAATTGCTGCATACTCAGCATCAACCGAGTCCAATACTCCAAGTTAGAAATTTTAGAGACTGCTAGTGGAATGTACTACTTGGTTTCTGTTGAACTGCTTGGTTTGTTTCTGAAAATGCTGTGTGCAAGTTCGATACCTGAACCAGCAGAGTTGGCACAGCAAAAGAAGTGCCAAAATCATGTAACGCTAGGCACCCGGGATCCGGCATCTCCACCTCGGCAACCCCATCATCCGCCGCGCCGTCCTCCCATCCCATCCCTTCCCTACCGGCCACCGGGTACCTCATCGCCGATCTCGTCACGCCATCGCGCCCATCGCCTCGCCGCCAGTTCTTTATATCATCCCATAGCAGCCCTCCCCGAACCACCGCAAGGTCCACGCCGCGGGCGACGCCGTCCAAATCCACGCGATAAGAACCAAGCCAGCCTTGCTTTGCCGCCGTTTCTCCCTTCCACTCCTGCACCCCGCTTATATAATACAGGGTCCCATGGTGCCGCTCCGCTTATACCGCCACCTGATCCCGCAACTGGCAGCTGCAGCCAGGTCGCCCTCCGCGCCCAAGGTCGCCGCCTCCTGCGCTCCCCGCCCGATCTCCCCGCTGCCGGCCCTCGCAATGGCGGCGTACGGCACCGGTGCTTGCGCGGACAGCAAGCTCCTCTTCAGGCAGCTGTTCGAGAAGGAGAGCTCCACCTACACCTACCTCCTCGCCGACGTCGGCGACCCCGAGAAGCCCGCCGTGGTGAGCGCAACTCCCTGACCTGGATTGAGTGATGTTTGGAGTAATTTTTGGTTGGTTGCAGTTGGGTAGATTCTTTTGAGTTGGATGCCAACTCAAGTACCAAAAGTGTCTGTTGAACTGGTGTGGAATGTGGATACCAACTAAAGTTGTGCAATTGCTCCAAATAGGCTCAAGGCAAGCATAAGTGAAAGCAAACTTAGAAGTTATCTTCCCTATACATGTCTTGAATGACACAAGAAAAAAAGTTCATACTTGTGAAAAAAACAGATCATATTAGCAGGATAAGCTCTTGGCTGGATCAGAAGCATTTGTGTCTTCGGAAGATGATCAGGACTCGGGAGCAACTAGTGCCTTCATAATTTATGGATTAGATTTTGAGCTATGGTTGTTTGCACCTTTTCAATCTCCTCCCTGACTTTTTTTTTGCTACCAGTTGATTGACCCTGTTGACAGAACAGTTGATAGAGATCTCAATCTTATCAAGGAATTAGGCTTGAAACTCATCTATGCTATGAATACTCATGTGCATGCTGATCACGTCACTGGAACAGGACTAATAAAGGTAAGCACTTCTGGACTTCTGCAGATGTTTTATTGAACTTGTAGGAGTTTCAACATTTTGTTCTCTTTGGTATAACATGGTCAGCTGATGGAATGTCTGTCAGACTAAGCTACCAGGAGCCAAGTCTGTTATTTCAAAAGCTAGTGGAGCAAAAGCCGACCATTCTGTTGAGCACGGGGGCAAAATATACTTTGGGAAGCTTTTCCTTGAGGTAGAGAACCATTTTTATATGCTATTTTGCTTCGTGTTCTTCTTTCATCTAGTAGTTAGTGTATATAAATTACAGCTTCTGTATGCCGCAATATTAGCACCAGGGTCTCCAGTGTAAACAGCTAATCTGAATTACAGAGAACACCGAGTTCTTCTGTTTGATTGTCTTTAAGAAGCTCCTTCAAAGGTCACCATGGTTACAAATATCGCATCCTAAATGACCTAAAAATAGCAAAGCTGGCAAAAAAACTACTACCAAAGTAAGAAAACTAAGGGGCCAAACTAAACAAACAAGGTTGAGACCAAGATAGTGCAGCTTGATCTCGCAGGGTTTCATCTTACAGTTTTCATTGTTTAACTATGCCGTTTTTCTTATACGAGCAAGATGATCTACTGTTCTGCCTGCAGTAAAAGTTAGAAGAGCGTGCAATCTTATAGGTTGAACTTATATAAAAACAAATTACATTTTGTTTGTAGAAAATGAACAATATATAAGTACATGGTATGGATTTTAGCAAGTGTGTTTTTATGTAAGTGCTTTGTCATTGTATTGATTCATCAATGAATGATTTTTTCTCTATTACTATTGAAACTTACTTTTAAGAATGTATTGCAATTGTGACATATCCAAAGCTACTAAAGTATAAACAAAATGTGCAATCAAGTGCTGGGAAGAGCAGCACTCAAATTATTTATGTTGTGGTTTGTCTTTCAGGAGGGCAATGTTCTCATAAAGCTAGCTGATCAAAGCTACTAGTATTGGTAGATATGACGAAATTTACTTTTAAGAATGTATTGCAATTGTGACATGTCCAAAGCTGTTAAAGTACAAACAAAATGTGCAATCAAGTGCTGGGAAGAGCAGCACTCAAATTATTTATGTTGTGGCTTGTCTTTCAGGAGGGCAATGTTCTCATGAGGCTAGCTGATCAAAGCTACTAGTATTGGTAGATATGACGAAATTTCTGATAGCAGAAACATTGAAATTCTTTCCAGGTGCGAGCTACTCCTGGCCATACTGCTGGCTGCGTGACTTATGTAACAGGTGATAGTCCTGATCAACCCTCACCAAGGATGGCTTTCACTGGGGATGCCTTAATTATACGTGCATGCGGAAGGACAGACTTCCAGGTAATATTGTGACCACGCTCACTTCATGATCTGGAAAACAGGAAAACCATATCTGAAGGAAACACTTCATAAGGAGAAGTATTAATGGTGTTTTGGAGTTAAAGACTACTACCTCCGTTCATATATAAATAACTAAAACCACGTCACTTATTTATGAACGGAGGGACTAGTTTTTAGGCATTGAAATTCATTGTCTGTTATGCTCCATAGTAGCGGTAGTCTGTGATTCAGACATAAGTTCTGCTTGCATGGGGATGTTTGAATTTTAGAGCAATCCTGATTGGCCACAGGCAATTGCTATTGTCTTGACAGTTTGTTTTTATTCCGTGTCATTCCAGGGAGGAAGCTCCGACCAGCTGTACCAATCAGTGCATTCACAGGCAAGTACTACATGAAATCTTGTATTATATCATACAGAGAAAACTGCAACATAATGCATGGATTTAATTAAATTATGCAAGAAGACTTTTATTGATCTAGCAGCCTCTGCACCAAGTGGATGCACACAGCCCAATGGATCTAACTAACTGAATACTCTATTCCCAACAGATTTTCACTTTACCAAAGGATACCCTGCTTTATCCTGCCCATGACTACAAAGGTTTCACGGTAAGTGGCATACCCAGCATCTTAAATTTTGGCTACCAAGTTGCTAGTCGCTTGAGTTATACTATTTGCAGGTAACTACTGTCGAAGAGGAGGTTGTCTATAATGCCCGACTATCAAAAGATAAGGTACTCGCTAATTAGGCTAAAATTCCTTAATCTTTTTACCCCATAAAAGGCGTCCGTTCCGTTCCTAACTGCGCCTTGTATGTTCTGTTTGCAGGAAACTTTCAAGACGATCATGGAAAGTAAGTAGTGCTACATGTTTGTCCCTGTCTAATATATGAATACCTGTGTTCGTTTCTGAGAATTCACACTTACCAGATCGAACTGATCTTCTCCTAATTTCAATCAATTCTTAAACGGAAGATGAATTGATCGTTTGCTTTCTCTCTTCTTGGGCAGACCTGAACCTGTCTTACCCAAAGATGATCGACGTCGCTGTACCCGCCAACATGGTTTGCGGTTTCCAGGATCCACCATCGAAGGTCTGAGGTGTTCCAGCTGAAGCAGCTTTGCAAGTGGCGGTGCTCCTGGTTGTTGTGAAGTCGATATCAGATCAAGAGGGCTTGCGGCTGCGTTGTACATGAAATAATTTGTCTGCGTTGTACATTAAATAATTTGTTGGCTGCAACATTCATTGGCTGATGCGGCCTCTGTCTCCGTTTGACTTTACCGTCTGATCATCATATATCAACGAGAAGAAGACGGTTCGTTTAGAAACAATAGAAACTCCCTGTGACAGCTCGTTTGCTCACCGTATATTAGTTGCTGCTCGTTCTCATGCAGTATTTATTTCCATTGTTTTTAGACAAAGGGCTAGTTCTGGTGTGATGACGCCACTGAAGCAGAAAGTGCATGCCCGAAAGCTCAGTGTTGCTTTTGTAACCAAGCTGAGCTGAGAAGAAACACGTTGCCAACGATCTGAACACGCCAACATGGTCTGATTGCTTGGAAGCTAAGACGAGCGACACGTTTTTATGTGGTCGCAAAAATTAAGATTTCTCTCGAAACAAAAACCTGACACGTCATTTTTACAGACAGCTACTGACCTGTCGTGAGAAGCGATTTCGCGAATGAAAACCATGCAAGGAGTACTAAATTAGCGAACCAACCTGTTGTTGGATGGTTAGAAGGACAGTGGTATCCCCAGCCCATCAGAGTTCAAATCCTGGTGCTCGCATTTATTCTGAATTTATTTGATAACATGTCGGCTCAGTCTCTCAAGATGACATGCTGGCTCAGTCTTTCGAAGGTCCTCAAGGATGTGCGTGTGTGTTCATAGTCTGTGTTAAAAAAAAAGAGTACTAAATTAGCGCGTTGAGTTGTGTACTACGGTGCATGATACAATTTCTGAGTTGGTTTTGACAACGAACTTGACAGGCTGTGCAAACGCCATCGTTAACAAACACCCGAGCTAAAATGTGCCAAGGCGACGACGACTAGTTAGTTGTCTCCATCTCTCCCGCGTCTCGATTCCCCAACCCAGCACCCGAGCAAACCCTCCCCACCGCCCGCGCCATGGGCGGCGAGATGCCCGGCACCGACGGGAAGGGCCACTCCGCCTCCGCCTCCGGATTCCCGCCGTCGGCGCCGCCGTATCATCATCAGCAGCAGCACCAGTACGGCACCTTCGGGCCCCCGTCCGCGCCCGGCGAATTCCCGCAGCCGGCGGTCGGGTTCCCCCAGCCTGCTCCGCCGCCCGGGTTCCGGAACTACCCGCCGCCGCCTCCGCCGTCCTACGCGGTCTACCCTCCTCTGCAGGCTTATTCGGCCGCCGCGCCCTACTACGCCCAGGGCTACCAGGCCGTGCAAGGTACGGGAGAAACCCTTGTCGCGCGATCCGGTCATGTTCTTCTCTGTTGATACGTATGATGGGAATGATCCGGATTAGCCGTGCTGCCTTTTATTGTTGCTTGAGAATTCCTCTTGTGTTGCTCATTTAGTGCAAGTTGCAAGCCCTTGGAGAAATCACGAGTAGAACAAGACCTGTTGTGCATATTCCCTATTGTCTGAACCGGAGAGTGGAACTGGAATGAAACCTGAAAAGTGGTATACGAGTTTTATCTCACATAGATCATCCGTTATTAGTTTTTTCTTTGAGCAAACTGGCAGGAGCGCTGCCTTTTCTATTAGGAGTGGAATAATTACATCGGAAGGTTGTTTTCCAAGGGGAACAAACCTTGAATAAACACCAAATTCCACATGCCAGCAAGTCCCAAAGCACTCTGCAGTCCGCACTAACCGCATGCTGGTTAATGTCCCCTAAAGCTCGGCAGTGGCGGAGCCAGCTCGGTCGGAGAACCTGGGCAAAGTACGGATGCTCCTGTCCAACGGCTGTTTTCCCATACAAAATGTTGATTAGTTCTACATTTGGTGCTATTGTTTCAAACAAGAACCAGGGCAGAGCCCGGGTACCTGCCCGGGGTAGCTGGGCGGTGGCTCCGCCACTCGGTAGTTTAATCTGGAAGTGTTGAAAACAAATCTCCTATTGCTCTCCTTAGTCATTCTGTTCACATAGGGTTTAAAACTTCCAATGCCATCTAAGATCTGGGGGGATGCATTATAAAACAAATATTGTGTTAGGAGTTTCTTACTCCTCAGATACTTGAATCTTGGGTTCTGCTCTTATGGGGTAACCAGGCATATACTTTCCTCGGTGTCTCTCCGCATACCAAAATTTTGAGGCTTCATGTACCATTCTGTTCCAATTAATGACTCTCAACATAAATGGATCTTAATCTCACTTTAGAGAGTCGCTACTCACTCCAGAGGCCACCTGTTTGCTGGTGTGTGAGACCAGTCTTTTGCATTATAAATGGATCTTAATTTTTTTAGAGATCCAGTCTTTTCACCATCACTACTTTCCTGATTGCAGTTAATGATATTACCCATGTCTTCGAAGAAGCTTTGTAGGCTAATAGAGAAAAGTGAATTATGTAGGCTTGAAAAAAATCTACATACAAGAACATACAAATAGATCAAAGTGAAGTTTACGAAGGAACCTGATGGTGCTATTGTCTGATATATGTTGTGCAAAAACATGATTCACATAATTTTACAGAGCAGTACAATTAAGAATGTCATGAAAGCCTCAAATCCATATATGCAGTTTCCTTTGAGGAAGCAATGAAACGATCGAAATTAAAATTGAACTTTGTCCTAACTTTAGCTTACGCATTTTACCATGTTGCTGTTTCTTAGGTTATATACCTGTTGTTGAAGGAAGACCAGTGAGGATGCGACGTCTTCCATGCTGTGGCCTTGGCATGGGTTGGTTTCTGTAAGTTTCTCTGAACATTAACTGTTTTACATTGCATCTCAGAAACTTGGATTGGACCCTAAGAAATTGCTGCTTCTGCTGTTTGGAAAAGGTTCATTATTGGCTTCTTCTTTGCTGCCATTCCGTGGTATGTTGGAGCTTTTGTTCTGATCTGCGTCCGAGTACATGACTACAGGGAGAAACCAGGATATGTTGCTTGTACTATTGCTGTAAGTCCTTTCTACCAGTGTGATCATCTGGAGTTTCCTAGTTACTGCCAGTTACATCTACATGCTTTCCAGTTTGCCTTGTGCATGGCTGGTGAACAACTTAATACTCCCTCCGTCCCGAATTACTTTTCGCAGAAATGGATAGAAATGGATGTATCTAGAACTAAAAATACGTCTAGATATATCCATTTCTGTGACAAGTAATTCCGGACGGAGGGAATATCATCTTTCTTTTTATTCTGAGACTTCAGACTGTAGCTACAAATACAATAGCAGAATCCTGTTGCTTCATTAGAACTGTAGTGCCTATAGAGAGCGTATATGAAAGATGGCACTACCTTTGAATATGGGAATCCAAATCAAATACTAAATGCAGCTACCTAGTTGTGGGTTTTCAAATAGTGAAATGTCCTGGGTGAAAGAAGGATTTTGACATCGATTATAGTTTGGCAGCAAAGTAACGATAGGCTTTAATTATCCACCCAGAATTTATATTGCTGCTCGACTAACAGTTATAGTACAAACGCTCATGCACGTATTTATGCAGTCGCTACACAGAAACGATAAAGGAATTGTTGATCCTGCAAAATACATATATCACTAGTTCACCACACATAAATGATGAAGGAATTGTTGATCCTGTAAAATATATAGTAGTCATGGCAGGAACTTGGACTTACTGTGATTGAACTTTTTGGTGCCACATGCAGGCTTCACTCGCAGCAATTGCCATGTTGCTTGGTGCCACAAAAGGAGTAGAGGTGTGGTGAGCTGGCTTTGATCATCAGCGGTTTGCTTATAATATATACATATGTTCATTCTCCCTCTACTCTGTCGGGTATTCTGATTTGTACATGTATGCGTAGAAAAGATATAATGGAAGGAGACTGGTTCACTATCATATGTGTTGTATGACCTATAATCGTAGAATGATAGTATTTGTCTCCCGGTAAAAAAAATGTGCCTGTAGCTCTCGCGGCAAGTATTGTGTTGATTTTGATTGTTTTCTTACCCTGCCTGCATTGGTGGGTTTTCAAGTAGGGAAACGTTTGTAATCGGTGGACCGGCTGAAACTTGGGCCGGTCGCGCCTCGCTCGCTCAGGAAACTAGACTCAGCTCGCTCGTGACACAAATGGCAGGAAAGAGGACACGTGCATCGCGGGACCCACACACGATCTATCCCCACCTTATCTCTTCCCCCTCTCTCTCCCTTCCTCCTTCTGATTTCCTCTCTCTGCTCATCTCGATCCCCACCACCGCGCCGTTGTGCACCTCCTGACGAGCTTTTTATCCATGGCGAGAGGAGGCCGTGATGTTGTAGGGCGACGACAGGGAGCGCGGCGTGTGCAGATGTCAGGGTGGTGCTGAATGGGCACTGGACGACGGCGCATGGTGAACGCGAGCGATGCCATGGCCGACGACTGCAAGCGATGCAGCCGCCGGCGGTGATGGGCACGATGGTGCTGCAACCGCAGTTGGGCGGTGCTGCAACCGTGGCCGGGGAAAGTTGGAACCGCGGTCTGGCGAGCTCCGAGGCACCTACATGCTGGCGAGGGGGGGGGGGGGGGGTGCGCTACAACCGCGGCCAAAAAAGCTGGAAGCGCTGTCCGGCGGTGCTGGAACCATGGCCCGGTGGAGCTGCGAGGCGATGGCCCTGCTGGCTGGATGTCGCACCCGTGTTTTGGCAGAGCTGAAACCATAGTCTGGCGGAGCTTCAACCACAGTCCGGCGGAGCTACGAGGCGACGCTCCGTCGGCTGGAATGCTGCCACCGGTGGAAGAAACAAGGGCGTGAGTTTTTTACTGTTTTTTTTGTGTGTGTGTTTTTTTTGCTGGAAACAGTATTTGATTTTGATGGAATCAGCCAGCCGTTTTGCTTCAACCGGCGAGATGGTGCTCGACGGCAACGGCGGTGATCACGTGATGTGTTGTTGCAATCTTTGTGTTTTGCTGGAAATAGCATTTGATTTTGCTGGAACCGGCCAGGCGATTTTGCTTCAAACCGACAAGATGGTGCTGGGCGGCGATTTGCTGGAATTGTGATTTTTGCTGCAAGCTTTGTGTTTTTTGCTGGAACCAGCCAAAGCAGAGATCTTGTTGCAACCGTCTAGCGGGGAGAGCGGCCACGGCGAGCGGCCACGGCATGTTATACCTACTCCCTCCGTCCGGTGAAAAGTGTATATATAGAAATTTTAGGACAAATTATGGAGTAGAGTAAAAAATGCATTGGAAAGGTGCAAGCCACTATCTCTCTCCTCTTTAATTACCTAACCCCCAATGAGCTAAGTGCATGTAGAAATTAAGGAGACCATGTGTAGAATGTTATTGGTCTTGATTACCGTGTGATGAGAGAGAAGCATTTTTTTTCTACTGTAAAGTGCATTGGGAAGATAGAAGTACACTCTTTTGTGAACAAATTTTAAAGCCAAACGTACACTCTTCACCGGACGGAGGGAGTACGAGCTGGGGCGACGACAGTGAGCCGGTGAGCGGCGCAAGGGGGTCAGGGCGATAAGCAAAACACGCGGGGATACGCTGGATCTGACGCGAGGAAGGAGCGGACGCGCGTGGGGGATAGCTCGCTGAATCGGGCGGCAACGCACTAATCGTGTGGCTGCGCGGCGACCGGCCGAAATTTGGGCCGGTCGACCGTCGCCTATCAGCCGCCTTTCAAGTACGCCCGCCGCTAGTTGAGTATACTGGAATTTCCATATTGTTCGCAAGCTCAGTAAGGAAAGTGAAAAACGGAAAACCGCGTGCTGTTGACATGGACAAGCCCTAATACGGAAACCTTGGGGGCTGGGATCCTGGTAACAGACCCGAACTCGGTCGCACGCGTCACCGTAATGATTACTCACAACTCGAGTCTAATTCAGAATCCGAGCAGCAGGCGTGATCGGCCGTAGGTGGGTAGTCCATATATGTATGACGAGCGATCGTCCGTCGATTCCAACCCGTCCGCTCACAAGCGATTCCATCACCCTCGACTCCACGCGCTCTCTCTCGCGAGCAACTCCGTCACCCGCCATGGTTGCCTACGCCCGCCGCTCCAGGGCGCCGGGGCGCCCGGACTTCGCCCTCGACGCCCACCCTTGCGAGCAAGAGCTCATCGCGGCGTACCTCGGCCCGCGAGCCACCTCGGGCGACATGTCGTGCAAATTCATCCACGAAGGCGACGTCTACGCCGCCCACCCTGCCGACCTCACGCAGCAGTACGCCGCGGCCGTCGCCAGCAACGGCGACGAGGCGTGGTACTTCTTCACCGCCGTGCGAGCCAAAGGCGGCGGCCGCAGGGCGCGCACGGTGGACTCCCAGGAGGGGTGCTGGCACTCGGAGGCCGGCTCCAAGCCCGTGGTCTCGGCGCACCACCGCGGCGGAGGCCTCCTGGGGCATCGCCAGAACTTCTCGTTCGTCACCAAGGAGGACGGCGTGCGGGTCCGCTCAGGGTGGCTCATGGTGGAGCTCGGCCTGCACAGCGACGGCCAGGACGAGGTAACCCTCTGCAAGGTCTACTTCAGCCCGCGCGCCGCCAAGAACAACAAGAAACCCGCCGCGTCGTCGTCCGCGCGCAAGAGGAAGGCCGACGCCGACAGCCCTGCCCCGGCGCGCCAATGCCGCCGCCGCCGCCGCGAAATGAACCAGGACGATCATCCAGTGGAGAAACAAGACGTGAAGGCCGGCAAACAAGAGGGGCTTGTCGGGGAGAACTCGGCGGACGAGCCCGAGGTTGTGGATCCGAATGACTTCTTTTGGTGGCTGCGGAACAAGGAGAAGGTGAGGCTGGCATTGGGCATCAGCGAGGAAGACTTCTACGGCCCCCCATCTGAGTCTGCCTTGGAAAGAACTTCCGGGCCGGACTGGCCGCCGGCTGCAGCACCTTCCAGCCCCGTCGTTCCCAGCAAGGACGAGCCCGTGGTCATGTGGTTGACGTACGAGGAACTGTACGATCTGCCGATGGTCAGAGAGTTCTTGTCGCCCACCAAATTGCTGGAGGAGATGAGATCGTCAGTCAAGCAACACGAGTAGATCGATTGATGACTAGCTACTAGAAGCATGTTTCCGCTTACTCTTTGACTTGAGGTGGACGTCCTTGTATTGTCCTAATTAATTTGAAGTATACTTAGAGTGCCACTCAGATCCCTGTATCTAAGCAGCCGTTTGGCGCAACACCTGTTTTTATTGAATGGCGATGAAAATCGTTATATCTTGCATTTTAAATTCGAGATTACATTTGGATGGGTATATATATATATATATATATATATATATATATATATATATATATATATATATATATGACTAATTTTCTGTACTCCTTGGTGTATGTACTCCCATCCTTAATTTACCTCGTATATGCATTGATTATACCTCTTTATCATTCTCAATATACTTTATTAAATATTCTAAGATACCTCAATACAAGTTCTGTTGAAAAAATATCAGTTGCGACGTACTTTTTGTAATATAACTTTTTCACATATAAGCAAATAAGTATATACGTACACCTTTAAAAATATGTAGATTCATATGAATTTTTTCATGAAACTCATTTTGAGGTATCTAGTAATTATTAATGAAGTATATTAAAAATAATAATGAGGTATAAAAGATTCATCTATGTGGTATATGAGGAGCGGGAGTACGTACTCCCAAGAGTACAAAGCCATTTTCCTATATATATATATATATATATATATATATATATATATATATACATATATATATATATACATATATGTATATATATATATATATATATATATATATATATATATATATATATATACATACATATACAGCCGGTCTATTCTGTAAATATTGGCAGAATAGTTATTCTGCCCACACTTCCGAACTGCACGCTCAACGCGAGGGCACTGCACTTTCTGAAGCAAGCGCACTGCAGTACTGAAACGAGTGAACTTCTCGTCGAAAAAATTGTACGCGACTTTTCGGTACTGTTTTCGCTCCAGTTTTTAAACCGTTTGTCGGAATGAGGCGTGTAATATACCGTTTGAAAGCTATGGATTAGACGCAACTTCACCATGTTGAAATTGTTTCGAGATTCCTCGCGGTTTAAGAGCAGTTTCGAAAAAGATGGGCGGCTAACGAGTGGCAGCGAGCGTATTTTCGTGTTTTTTTGCAAACCGTTTTTCGGAATGATGCAAATGATACGCCGTTGGAAAGATATCGTCGAGGCGCAACTTTTTCATATATATTACTTTCTCTAATTCCTTACAGTTTAAGAGCAGTTTCAAATTTACTAAATCACGGAATTCTGTTTTTTCAAATTTTTGCAATTTTTCGGTACTGTTTTTGCTCCAGTTTTTTAACCGTTTGTCAAAACGAGGCGTGTGATATGCCATTGGAAAGCTACGGACGAGGCGCAACTTTCATATGTAGAAATGTTTTTGAGATTCCTTACGGTTTTAATTTAATTTTGAAAATGGTGCGGCGGACGACGGGTGGCAGCGGACGTTTTTCTGTGAATTTTTACAAACCGCTGGTCGGAATGATTCAAATGATACGCCGTTGGAAAGATATCGACGAGACGCAACTTTTTCATGTAGAACACCCTCTCTAATTCCTTACGGTTTAAGAGCAGTTTTGAAATTACCGAAATGCGGACACTCTGTTTTTCACGACACCAAAATCGATGAGTGAACCGCATCGGACAGAAAACCACACTGCTTCAGACTGAAAACCGCACTGCATCAGACGGTCATGAGAACTGCATGATTTCTTTTGTCTATTTTTTCTAAGTTTTTTATGAACGAGAGTGGACCGCATAGACTAGGGCAAGCGAACCGCAACACAATCAAAAGTGAACCGTATTACTCTTTTTGTTATTTTCCTAACATTTTTCATTTTTCATATTGGGCGCAAGTGAAAAACATCACTCTCGAAAGTGAACCGCGGGACAGAATCTAGTGAACTACATCTAAAAAGAAGCGAATTTGCGAAAGTGAACCGCGGGGTATATAACTAGTGAACTACATCTAAAAAGAAGTAAACTTCTTTGAGATATTTTTTTCTTTCTTTTATCATTTACCAAGTTTTTTTTGTTGGGAATTTTTTTTCATTACCAAGTGAACCACAGAGTATTTCACACTGAAATGTAATCTCACATGAAACAGTACTGAACTTCAAAAACAAAATATGTTCGTTGTACACATGAAGCAATGATCCGCACACATGAAGCTCCAAACTGAAACTCATCTAACACACTTCTGAACTGAACCGAAGGGGTAGAGTACTGCACCACACACGTTTTCTTATGCATAATTTTTTGCAAATTTAACTAGAGAACAAACAGAACAGCAGAACAATGAACTGCAATGTACAACTACAATGATGCATGCAACGATCTGCAATGACGCTCCAAACCCACGTGTGGTACTGCTACTTTTTTCCCCAAGCACTCGACGAGTGAACTTCAAAACATACAACAGAGCGGTCAAATCTGAAAAGGTAAAAAGAAAACTTTCTGAAACTGCATAGCCGCCACAGTACTTCCACGGACTGCTCGCGATTGGGGATTTCCGGAGACGCGGAAGTGGTCGGCTTAGGCAGCACCTCCTCTGGTCCTCCCACCGTTGGTGGTCGTCAGAACTCGATCCGGTGGGTGCGCTGACCTCCAGCTGCTGTGGTGTGGCCAAATCAAGAGGGAGAGAGAGCATCAGGGAGGCTCCGAGCATCACGGACTGCACGCTCCCGTCGGTCGAGCTGCAGTCCCCCGTGCGCAGAACTGCACGCGCCGTGTGCAGAATCGCAGTCGTCGGAAGCTGTTGACGCTGCGGGCCGAACTGCACGCCCCCGTTGGCCGAATTGCAGTCCCCGGAAGCCGTCGACGCTGCGGCCAGTTCATCTCCCACGTCGATCGAAGAACAGGAGAGGAGGCCCTGTGGCTCGAGGAAGGCACCGCCGGGATCAACGGATCCGACGCGTGGCTCGAGGGAGGCGCCGCCGGGATCGACGGATCCGGCGCGTTGCTCGAGTTAGGCGCCGCCGGGATCGAAGCCGGAATACGACGGGGACAGATTTTTTGATGCGGGGCGGTGCGGTTGTTGACGCGACGGCACGGTAGGAGGTGCCGCTAGCCTTGATCTTGTAAGAGGAGGACGGAATCCGGGGCCAGGCGGTGCAAATCCGGTGGCGCGGGTAGCCGGTGTGTGGTGGGGAAGCGGTGGCGGCGGGGGGAGCTGGGGCAGAGCGGGGGATGCAGTGGCCGTCCTGGCCGCCAGCGGAGAGGGAGAGGATGGGGTGGGCCGCCATGAAGAAGGTGGAAGGAGAAGGTGCAGAGGCCAGCACGGCCGACCGACGGCGGAGAAGAAGGTGGGGAGGAGATGAAAGTGGGCGAAGTGGGGGTGGTGGGTGGTTGCGGTTCCGTCGTATTCTGGGTGTTGGCAGAATAAGATGTTTTTGTTGATGTTTTTGTTGGTAGAATAATGTCTTAAGGGTGTTGGTAGAATAGACCCACCCTATAGAAAGTCTATTCATCACCCATGGTGCAGAATAAGTTATTCTTCACCCGAGGTAATCTTACGAACATTTCATAAATAAATTACATTTGAAATACAAATAGTTACATTCATATTGATTCACTGCGTAAAATTTGGCATAAGAAAAAAAAATATAGGTCATAAGACCAGAAAATTGCATTTTATGTACATTTTATACTATGTTTTTACATTTGTAATTTTACGTAACATAAAATATTTTTTATGGCTATTATATATTTTCTTACGTTCTTTTTTTACGTCTGAAATAAGACAAAATTTACGGAACGTAAAATTACGATGCATTGATGTTAAAATAGAGGGGGGTGAAGAATAACTATTCCTCACCCAGGGTGACGAATAGTCAATCCCTATATATATATATAGGGTGGGTCTATTATACCAACCCCCTTAAGGCCTTATTCTACCCACAAAAACGCTTATTCAGCCAACACCTCCGTACTGTCCTCCTAAACTAACCAAACCGCAGCAAAAAAGCCCCACCCCCACCCTCCGGCCCATCCCCACCCCCACCCCCGCACAACGCCAACTCCTCCCCCGATCCAAATCCCCCACCCACCGGAGCAGCACACCAGGCCGCCGTCGCCCCGCCCCACCCCCGTCCACCTTCTGCCGCGCTGCCCCGCCCCCGTCCACCTTCTGCCGCCCCACCGCCAGAGCACCACCCAGGCCATCGCCGTGCCCCGCCCAACCCCCTGTCCACCTTTGCCAACGCCGTCGCCGGAGCACCACTCCCAGGCCGCTGCCGCGCCGCCACCTCCACCCCTGGCGCCCCGCGCGGCCGCCGGGCGGATCCTCTCCCGCTGCCCCGCCGTGAACTACCCAACTCACCCCCTCCCCCATGATGCGCGGCCGCGTGGATCCGCCCGCATCAGGTGCTCGCCGACGCGCCCCCGAAGCCGCGCCGCCCGGTGACCTGCGCGCCTCCGGCGGCGGGTCCGTCCTCCCGAAGCTTCTGGCTCCTCGTCAACGGGTGAGCTGGCGCCCCTGCACCGCCGCCCTTCCTCACCCAACTGGGGCCGTGGCCGGCGGGCCGCTCCGCCTCGGATCCAGTAGCCACCACCACTCCCTCCTCTTCTTCCCGGCGTCCTCCTCCCCCACACCAAACATCAGCAGCAGTGCGGTTGGGGGTGAACTGCAGTCCACAGCCAAGACCCCTCCCTCTGCTCCCTTCCCGAGCCGACATCCATGGAGGTGCTGTAACGGCGCGACGGCAAGCTCATTCTCCGGTGGAACAGGTGGCCCACCATCTGCTTCTCACTACTCTTCTCTGCCATGGATCCAGGGCAGGACGAAGCTCCTTTCCATCCGAGGGGGCGAGCAGATTTGCCGTGTGCACCTGCAGTTCACTTTTTTGCATTTACATCAAGCGGTTCGCTGTATCATCAAGGGTCACATTTACATCAAGCGGTTCACTGTATCATCTTCTTGTAGTTCACTACCTATCTTTTTTGTAGTTCATTGTATCTTCTTTTTGCTCATGGTTGACATTTTTGCGATTTTCAGATGTTGGTTGCAGTCCCATGGGCGCACAGGTGCAGTGCTGTGGGGGTTGGACATGCAGTGCGCCGACGACCGGCTTGCATTTCACGGAAAAATTGTGGATTTATTTTTTAAGTGCCCTGTCATTGTAATTTGTATGTATTTGTACTGTGGATAAAAGAAAAGCAATGCAGTTCATTCGCCCCGTCTCGTAGTCCAGAGATGCACCGATCGCATCTCTCCGAAAACGTGCATTGAAGAAAACAACAGTTCTTTTTCTTTTGAAGTGCAGCGCACTTGTTACATCGCCGTAGTGATCTTCACAATACTTTTTTTTGAAGTGCAGCTCACTTGTTACAACGCCACATTGAACTTCTCTCTCCTAGCAGTTCACTATGTTGCCAAGTGCAAAAAATTTGGAAGAAAAAATATGGAAAAGGTTGATTTTTTTATGCAGCTCACTCTGTTGCTGTGTGCAGTAGAAAAAAAATTGGAAGAAAAAATAGTGCAGTCCACTCACCTCGTCCCCTGCAGTACATACTCGTTGATTTTAAAAAAATGCCTTGCAGTTTAGTTCGGTTCGTGCTTGCTGTTCAGTTTTTCATCGTGCAGTTCCCTCCGTCAATATATTGTTTAGAAGTTCACTTCGATATATGTCGCGGTTCGCTTGTCCTCGTCTCTGCGGTCCACTTTCGTTTATAAAAAAGTTAAAAAAAGACAAAAAAAATCATGGAACTCGCTTGGCCATCTGATGCAGTATGGTTTTCAGTCTGAAGCAGTGCAGTTTTCTGTCTGATGCAGTTCTCACGTCGATTTTGGTGTCGCGAAAAACAGAGTGTCCGCATTTCGGTAAAATCAAAACTGCTCCTAAACCGAAAGGAATTAGAGAGAGTGTTCTACATGAAAAAGTTGCGCCTCGTCGATATCTTTCCAACGGCGTATCATTTGCATCAATCCGACAAGTGGTTTGGAAAAAATCACAAAAAAACGCCCGCTGCCACTCGTCGTCCGCCGCACCATTTTCAAAATTAAATTAAAACCGTAAGGAATCTCAAAATAATTTCTACATATGAAAGTTGCACCTCTTCCATAGCTTTCCAACGGCGTATCACACGCCTCGTTTTGACAAACGGTTAAAAAACTGAAGCGAAAACAGTACCGAAAAATTGAAAAAATTTGAAAAACAGAATTTCCGTGTTTAAGTAATTTTGAAACTGCTCTAAACCGTAAGGAATTAGAGAAAGTAATATATATGAAAAAGTTGCGCCCCGGCGATATCTTTCCAACGGCGTATCATTTGCTTCATTCCGACAGGCGGTTTGTGAAAAAAATGCGAAAATACGTTTGCTGCCACTCGTCGGGCGCCCACCGTTTTCGAAACTACTTCTAAACTGTGAGGAATCTCGAAAAAAATTCAACATGGCGAAGTTGCGCCTAATCCATAGCTTTCCAACGGTATATTACACGCCTCATTCCGACAAACGGTTTAAAAACTGGATAAAAAACAGTACCAAAATACACCGCGTACAGTTTTTTCGACGAGAAGTTCACTCGTCTCAGTACTGCAGTGCGCTTGCTTCAGAAAGTGCAGTGCCCTCGCGTTGAGCGTGCAGTTCTCAAGTTGCCTATATTGGCAGAATAGACGGGCTTATATATATATATATATATTCTTGAAACAAACTTTGGCTCCGCCGGTGTGCGTGATTTCACACTTGACCTAGACCTCCTGCGAAACGACACCTTCGACCTCGCAGACCTGGAAGTCCCCTTCTCCGAGGAAGAGATTTGGCGAGCCGTGAAAATTTTGCCGGCTGGGAAAGCGCCAGGTCCCGACGGTTTTACCTCAGAATTCCTTCGCGCCTGCTGGGAAACTATCAAGCATGACATATGCGGCGCCTTCGACAAATTCTATGCCATGAATGGGCGAGGATTCCAAAAGCTCAACGAGGCCCTCCTCACACTCTTGCCAAAGAAGCCAGACGCCGCATCCCTCTCGGACTATACGCCTATCAGCCTCATCCATCTGATAGCCAAGCTTTTCGCCAAGGTCCTAGCCTTGTGCCTCGCTCCCAGGTTGAGCACGATGATCTCCACAAACCAGAGCGCATTCATCGCTGGGCGATGCATCCACGACAACTTCCTCCTCGTGCAGCAGACGGCGCGTCTTCTGCACAACCTCAAGGCCCCTCGCATGCTCCTCAAGCTCGACATCGCACGGGCCTTCGACACCGTTTCTTGGCCTTTCCTACTCCAAACACTACAGCACCTCGGCTTCGGGAGCCGATGGCGAGATTGGATATCGATCCTCCTTTCAACACGTTCTTTGTGCCATACCGACACACTTCCTCATCGCCATTGCTTTCAACAAATCGATTCTCAAGCGGGCCAACCGGATCATACGAGCCTTTCTTTGGGCCGGAAGCAAAGAGGCAAATGGTGGGCAATGCCTCGTTAATTGGCAAAGGGTTTGCATACCTATCTCCCTTGGCGGATTGGGCGTCCGAGACTTGCACCGCTCCGGTATCGCGTTGCGGACGCGCTGGCTTTGGCTACAGCGCACGGATCCCTCAAGATCGTGGAGCCACCTACATATCCCGCATGATCCGGACGTTACCGCAATCTTCAGGGCGTCTACTACCTGGCACGTTGGCGATGGGGCCAGCTGCAAATTCTGGACGGACCATTGGATCGGCGGTCAATCCGCGGCCGAGATCGCCCCTCTCGTCTACTCGCTCGTTCCACGATGCCATCAAAAATGCCGCAACGTGCGCGAAGCTCTACACCTCCGTTCTTGGGTTCAAGACATCC
The DNA here is from genome assembly GCA_039707655.1 of Elymus sibiricus. NCBI lineage: Eukaryota > Viridiplantae > Streptophyta > Magnoliopsida > Poales > Poaceae > Elymus > Elymus sibiricus. The sequence goes on along the minus strand of CM077668.1, from coordinate 257,785,232 downwards.
AGGGCGCGCTAGGACCAGCAGCCCTGATCCAGTACGTTGACCTTTGGCGGCGCGTACGACATATCGAGCTTTCGGCCTCCCCGGATACCCTTAGCTGGAGGTGGACGACCTCGGGCTCCTACTCTGCCAGCTCCTGTTACCAAGCCCTATTCTACGGGTCTTGCGAAGATCCCCCACTGGAAGCTTACCTGGAAACCTTGGGCACCACTACGCATCAAGTTCTTCATGTGGCTCGCGATGCAAGAGCGCTGCTGGACGGCAGACCGTCTAGCGCGGCACGGCCTCACCAACGACGACGTCTGCGCTCTCTGCGACTAGGAGCCAGAGACGATGCAACACCTTCTCGTCGGCTGTTCATTCTCTAGGCAAGTCTGGCACAAGGTCCTTGGCTGGGTGAGAGCACCGACTAACCTACCTGACGGCGCAACCCCCTTCCTAGCATGGTGGCAAGAATCATCCGACCAAGCACCGGCCCCCGCTCGCAAAGGACTCGCATCCATCATCATCCTCACAGCATGGTGGATTTGGAAGCATCGCAACGGATGCACCTTCGACCATGATCGGCCTTCGGTCTCTCACTTAATCACTAACATCAAGGAAGAAGCGTGACTTTGGGCCAAGGCCGGCGCCACAGGGATAAAGAACATCATTCCCGAGAGTTAGCCTTTTTGTGTTTTGGGGATGAGCAACCCCTTGATCTATTTGCTCCAACACTCACAACCATGCCTCTAGCGCACATGGCCTTGTGAGGGTATGTAATCTCATGCTGACACTCTTCTTCTATCAATGAAAAGATACGCATCCTTAGCGTATTCGCGAAAAAAAAGAAACAAACTTTCATCCAGCTTTATTGACAATGCCAGAAGGCCAAACGATACGAGGTGTTAAAAGAAGAGAGTGTGGTTATTCAACTCCCGGGTGTCCCTACACCCTATACAAACAGTAAATTCAACTCCCGAGATTTCATGATGAAAAAACATTCTATAAGCTCTACACAAGAAGAAGATTTCACTGCTTAAAGTTTTGAGCACTGATTTTTGTTTCTTATGTGTAGAGCCCATATGATCATATTTCTCGACGAAAATTTGCAAGCACCTAAAGCTTGGGGATGCCCCGGTAAGCATCCCACCTTTCTTCATCAACACCTATCGGTTAGCCTAAGTTTTTTTACTTGTTCACATGATATGTGCTATTCTTGGAGTGTTCTTTTATTTTTATTTTGTTTGTTGTTTGAATAAAATACTTAGATCTAAGATCTTTATTTGGAGAGAGTCTTCACATAGCTACTTAATTGTTTGACTACTCATTGATCTTCACTAAAATCTTTCGGAGTAGTTTGTCATTCACTCTTGTGCTTCACTTTTATCCTTTGAGTAAATTGTTGGATGAATTGAATATCATAAATCTGAAATTATTCATGTTCCATATGCTTAGTAATATTTCACAATGGGTTTAGAAAGCAAAATCTGTTGAAATTTGACAATCATATAATATTGGTCATACAAGAAATTCATGAATGATTAGTATATGGAAGAGAAATTTCACATAAAAATTATTGTTGAATGATTAGTACAGGGTAATATTATCTTGGACATCTTTTATGATTGTGAATACCCAATAATTATTTTCAAACTTGATCGAATAAGTTGAAGTTGGACAAGGAAGACAACGTAATGAGTTATGTTTGGATATATTTGCATAGAAGCTATATTGTTATGGATCCTCCAACATGTGGTGCTTGTTTAGAATCTTTTGCTAGCCAAAATTTCTGTACTAAGCGGGAATACTGCTTGTGCATCCAAAATCCTTGAGTCAAGTTTCTTCCATGAGTGTCCACCATATCTACCTATATACGGTATTACCCTGTCATTCCAAGTAAATTTGCATGTGCCATCTCTAAAACCTTCAAATAAATATTTGTTTTGTGTGTCCGTACCGCTCATGGAGCGACGGGGCGGTCAATATCTTCCATGTTAAGCGGGTTATTCTCATGATAGGTGTTTATTCACTTGTCATTGCCCGAGAGAGGCTGGTAATCGGGATGCCTAGTCCCTTAAATAAATAAAATATATATATACAATAAAACAAAGGCTCCCCCAGGGAAGTTGAAAGTTTGGAAGGCACACGTGAATTCGGCTAGCCATGGCTTGTGTTTAAATGGTTGAGGGGGAGTTAAACTTTTCATTTCTGCATGGGAACCGCCAATAATGTGTTTAGCATGGAAGATATTGAATACCTTAGTCGTGACGTTAACAGGAAAGGCTCACCACTCAAAATGTATTCATCTCTGTTTTAAGCAATGAGCTCTGGCACCTCTGCAAATCCATGCTTCCCTCTGTGCAGGGCTTATCTTTTACTTTTTCTGTTAATTTTATTTTTGTTGAGTCAATTTGTTATTCCAACCTATTCTCTAGTTGGCAAGCATCATGTGGTGGGGAAATATCCAGGCACATATAGCCATTCAAATATATTTGATCATGAATTATTATTGTTGACAATTATCTCTATGATAAGTAAGTTGGGAGGCGAAACATCAAGCCTCTATCTTTCTCTGTGTTCGATGGATGCTATTTGTTCTAAAAATATGCTTTGAGTATTAGCAATCATAGAAGACTATATGATGATTGAGTATGTGGAGCTCTTACTTAAACTTTGTTGAAAATGAGATGCATTGAAATTGTTTGGTGACTAAGAACATAGCTTGTTAAGTTTCAAGAGAATGTATTGTTTAAACCATAACATGTGAATTGATTGCTACTTTATCATGATGAGTTTTATGAGAAAGAGTTGCTGTTATGATGCTAGGAAAAGTGATTGAAATTATCATTGATCAAATTTATGCACTATGCTAGCATTCACACTTCATAAATTATTTCTTTTATCATTTACCTACTCGAGGACGAGCAGGAATTAAGCTTGGGGATGTTGATACGTCTCCAACGTATCTATAATTTATGAAGTATCCATGCCATGTTTACAATAGTTTTATATAGTTTCGGTGCACTTTTATATTATTTTTATGGACTAACTTATTAATCCAGTGCCCAGTGCCAGTTCCTGTTTTCTGCATGTTTTTTGTTTCGCAGAAAAAACATACCAAATGAAGTCCAAACGCGATAAAATTTTACGGAGATTTATTTTGGAATATATGTGATTTTTGGGAAGAAGAATCAACGCAAGACGGTGCCCGAGGTGGCCACAAGGCAACCCGGCGCCCCCTGGCCGCGCCGGGATGCCTTGTGTGCACCTCGTAAGTCGGTTGGAGCCCTTCTTTCGCCGCAAGAAAGATAATTTCCAGATAAAAATCCCCTCAAAATTTGAGCCCAATCGGAGTTACGAATCTCCGGCTATAAAAGAAACGGTTTTCGACCAGAAAACAGAAGCGAAAACAGAAGACAACGGAGAGATCCAATCTAGGGGAGAGCTCCCTCTCTCCCCCCCCCGCGAAGGGCCAAGGAAGAAGAAGAAGGAGGGCCCCCTGCCCCTCTCCTCTGGTGGCGCCGGAACGCCGTCGGGGACATCTCCTCCATCACCATCACCACCAACTTCTCCCCCGTTCTCATGGTGATGTGTGAGTAGTTCATCCTCGAGGCTGAGGGTATGTACTAGTAGACATGTGTTTGATCTCTCACTCTCTCGTGTTCTTGATTTGGCACGATCTTGATGTACCACGAGCTTTGTTAATATAGTTGGATCATATGGTGTTTCTTCCCTCTCTATCTTCTTGTGATGAATTGAGTCTTTACCTTTGAGGTTTCGTTATTGTCGGATTGAATATTTCAGATTTGAGAACACTTGATGTATGTCTTGCATGTGGATACCCATGGTGACAATGGGGTATTCTATTGAGTCACTTGATGTATGTTTTGGTAATCAACTTGCGGATTCCCGTGACCTTGGGGTAATCTAGGCATATGGGTCGGTAAACGTTTTCATCTTCTTTTCTCTGATAGAAACTTTGGGGAACTCTTTGAAGTTCTTTGTGTAGATTGAATATTATGAATCTGAAGTTGTTTGATGCATATCAAATAGTTAACTCACGGATACTTGTGGTGACATTGGAGTATGTAGGTGACATTAGAGTTAATTGATGCGTATCATATGGTGTTATTTTAGTACGAACTCTAGGGTTGTTTGTGACATTTATATGGATGACTCAGTAGATTGATCGGAAAGGATAACTTTGAGGTGGTTTCGTATCCTACAACAAATTCATCTTATGTTCTCCGCTAATAGGAACTTTGGAGTGATTCTTTATCGCACGTTGAGGGATTGTTATATGATTCAATTATGTTAGCACTGTTGAGAGATTGCACTAGTGAAAGTATGAACCCTAGGCCTTGTTTCCAAGCATTGCAATACCGTTTGTGCTCACTTTTGTTACTTGCTACCTTGCTATTTTTATTATTTCAGATTACAAAAACCTATATCTACTATCCATACTACACTTGTATCACCATCTCTTCACCGAACTAGTGCACCTATACAATTTACCATTGTATTGGGTGTATTGGGGACACAAGAGATTTCTTGTATTTGATTGCAGGGTTGTTTGAGAGAGACCATCTTCATCCTACACCTCCCATGGATTGATAAACCTTAGGTCATCCACTTGAGGGAAATTTGCTGCTGTCCTACAAAACTCTGTGCTTGGAGGCCCAACAGAGTCTACAAGAGTAAAGTTGCGTAGTAGACATCAACCCACAGGTACCAATATGAGGTTTTGAGACAAAGATTGAATACAAGAGATAAACTAGGGTTTGAGATGAGATGGTGCTGGTGAAAATGTTGATGAGGATTGGTCCTCCCACGATGAGAGGAACGTTGGTGATGTCGTTGGCTTCGATTTCCCCCTCCCGGAGGGAAGTATCCCTGGCGGAATCGCTCCGCCGGAGAGCAAAAGTGCTCCTACCCAGGTTCCGCCTCGAGACGGCGGCGCTTCATCCCGAAAGTCTTCTTCTAATTTTTTTTTTCTAGGGAAATGGCTTCATATAGGAGAAGATGGGCCATAGAGGCCTGCTGGTGGAGGCACGAGCTCACCTGGCGCGTGTCGGGCCTGTTTCCGGAATAAATCTCGGAATATCCTCAAGTCCCACTAGCCCCAAGATCAGTACAACTGGTGGACTCCCTTGATATAGATATCCAGTAAATACATAATATTACACAAGGTTGAGCCAGAGTGCTCAACATTTATTACAGACTTGTCATTATAGACGGTGGCGGTACAGACAGTGGTGTGGTGATATTACAACACTGATACAATAAAGTAAAGTCAAGCGTCAGTGTGAGGCTTGACTATTTTATTAGTGGGGCAGAAGCAATGCGGATGAAACATGTGGTGACTGACTGGGAACAGCTCTAAGCGTCGGGCTCGCTAGCGCACTCTTCCTCCATACTCCCTCCGTCCGGTGAAAAGTGTACATATAGAAATTTTAGGACAAATTATGGAGTGAAGTAAAAAATGTATTGAAAAGATGCAAGCCATCATCTCTCTCCTCTTTAATTATCCAACCCCCAATGAGCTAAGTGCATGTAGAAATTAAGGAGACAGTGTGTAGAATGTTATTGGTCTTGATTACCGTGTGATGAGAGAGAAGCATTTTTTTTCTACCTTAAAGTGCATTGGGAAGATAGAAGTACACTCTTTTATGGACAAATTTTAAAGCCAAACGTACACTCTTCACCGGACGGAGGGAGTAAGATCGTCTTCAACCAGGTCTGGCCAAATTAAGAAGCCAAGGACAAGCCAGTGAGTACGTTTGAATGTACTCGCAAACATTATGAACAAAAGATATACCGAATGCAATAGAGTGCATATGATCATGATGGATTAATTTATATGCATATGCTGACCGATATTAAAGCATGGCATGATAAATATCATTATGGTGTGGATGGATAAATATATCATTTTTGTAATAAACCAAGAAATATAATATGGAACATCGGGCGTTGGACCGCCCGAGGATTCCAAGAAAATAAAATGGAACATCGGGCGTTGGACCGCCCGAGGGTTCCAAGAAAATAAAATGGAACATCGGGCGTTGGACCGCCCAAGGATTTCCAAGAAAAATGCCAAACGGGTGTCTGAATGCAACGCCTCGAGAGGTCTTGAAAAGAAATGCTAAACGGGTGTCTAAATGCGATGCCTTGAGAGGTCTTGAAAAGAAATGAGTATCCAGGTGGCACAACCATCCCAAGAGATACTTGAAAAATAATAATGAGTATCCAGGTGGCACAACCATCCCAAGAGATACTAAAAAAACAATGAGTATCCAGCTGGCACAACCATCCCAACAGATACTCAAAAAAAGAAATGAATATCCAGGTGGCACAACCATCCCAAGAGATACTCAAAAAGAACAAATGAGTATTCAGGTGGCACAACCATCCCAAGAGATACTCAAGGTTACACAGAAGAGAAAAGGTTAGTCCACAATATATTCAGGTTAACAATAATATTCATGATAGCATCAGTAGTGACAATAATCATTCATTAAAAATGGATCATGATCAGATATATTATTTCCTCCGAAGACCGACACCAGGACCGACACTTGACACTTCCCAGCTAACGTCCTTGACCATGGACACGGCTATTCGAATAGGTCTAACTCTGCAGAGGTTGTACTCTTTACCCACATGTATAGGATTTCTCTAGCCAACCTCAAAACTTTGACTAATTCCGATCACGGTTTTTGGGTTGAAAACACACCTAACCAGCACAGACCAGATTAACTTTCTGGATGCAAGGAATCACCCAGAGCATCGTTCAAGAAAAACTCTAAGACGGGGAGACCGTCGTCTCGAATAGCATGGGATCACAATTTATAACGCGCGGAATACAAGGGGTGCCCCCCTCTCGGCCCATCTGGATACACCCATGCCCCCTGACCCGATGATTGGCATTAGTCCATGGCCATGGAACCCTCATCACGGCCCCTCTGTGTGGTGTGTACATGGAAAGGGGTTAGCAACTTACTAAGCCGTACTCCCCTCGCGGGAAGACAAGTGGCAGCACGATTTTTAGCTAGGCTTGACGGAACAGGACTTGATCTAGGTCGACTCAAGAGGTTTTATTATTATGACTGGCACGCTTCACATGCCACAGTGACACCATCGTGTCACGATGTGATCCCTGCCCACCGGCACGACATAGACAGGGGGTATACCCCTGATTTCTCACAACTTCATCCAAGTTAGAATGGTTCTTAAGTGTATGCAAGAAATGCACAAAAGAGATATGACCATGCAGGCACTTGCTATCCACTACATATCCGGTGATCATTTCGAACTTATGCAAACATGCATGCAAACACCATATCCCAAGTTCAAAAATGCTTGCCTTGATCAAAGTAGGTAGAAGGTGATCCCTCGAAATTTTCGGCAAAGTTTCCCTCCTCGTTTTCTATAAAATAAGAATTCAAAATTCAATCAAAATTTTTGTGACAGCACAAAAAGTTGACTCAAAATATTTTTAAATAAATACTAAAAAAACTAGAGTGAAAAAGAAAATTTTCAGAAAAAGAATCAATTGAAAAGGAGTTATGGTTAAAAAGTAATAAGGGTTTTGAAACCAGGGACCTTTCTGCAAATAAAATTCTTGCCAGCGGGTCCCTGAGTAGTAAAACAGAAAGCGCCTCGGGCGAGAGTATGCTTTCCAGTTCAGAAGACGTAAAGAGGCAGAAGACGCTTTCGAAGTAACCAGAAAAGAATAAAACACTGACGGGTGGGTCCCACCCGTCAGGTTTGATATTTGAACGCGCTTCGCGCGCGTGTACAGAGAGGGTGCGGTGGTCACCGGCGGCGATCGCCAGCATTTCAGGGGACGGTGATGATATGAACGTTCTTGGGGGAGTGTTCCTCGTCGGTGGGTGGTGGTGGTGGTCGCCGGCGAGCACCGTGGTGACGGCGTTGTCAACTCCGGCGGACGGCGGCGTCGGGTGGTGGTGGATCTCGGCGGGGAGAGCTTCGGACATCAAATTGACGCGCGGCATGGATAAGGTGGTGCACCAGGAGACTACTGATGATATTTGAGAGGTGGAGATGGACAAACGACGACGTGGTGTTCTCGGTGACAGTGGCGGATCGGGAGGCCGGAGTCAGGGAAGAAGACCTCCCCGAGGTCGTCTGACTCCTCTGGGTGGCGATTGGGGATGGTGGATGCAATGTGGGTGCAGAACGGAGCTCGGGGGCCCCTTTTATAGGCGAGGCGGAGATGACCGAAGTTATCCAGACAGCGGCGGAGTAATTCCGGCCGGCGAGGTAGGTTTGGGTGGTTAGCGTGGACGGTGAGCATCAGTGAGACTAGTGGAGGCTTCTGGTAGCGCCAGCGCGACGCCCCTCGAGTTCCATCGCCTTATCCACGACGGGCACCCGTACGGCCATGGCGGCGGTGTCCGTCTCCGGCGACTGGCAAGTGGGGTTGCTGGTGGTTTGGACGATGGTCAGGCGACGCAGAGAGGGTGCTGCGTGGCAGGAAGTTAGGAGAGGGCGTTGAGGGGCAGTGATGGCGAGCAGGCGGCTGAGTTGATCCGTTTGGCCCGCCGTGGCCAGGAACGGCGGCTGTTCCACCGGCCAGGCAACGGTGAGCAACTGACGAGGGGGCCTGGGGTGAAGCATTGATGGTTTGGAGTGAGGCAGCGATGAAGAGGAGGAGTGGAAGTCATGGCACTACTGTCCCGATTCCCTTCTCTGAACTTTCTGCATTTTCTGAATTTTTCGACAGTAGTCAACAGTGCACATAAGGTGTTCGATGAAATCCTAGATGGCCCTAGGCATTTTTGGAATTTCTGAATTTTTTTGTGGTGAGGTACTATTGCATAACAAAGGTGCTGGCAAGGTTTCAGAATTTTTGGAGTAGTTTAAATTAGGTTTTAAGCAGAGAGATTGAATCTGGTCCAAATTTCATTTGAATGAAATTTGAAAATTTTGAACTATGGAACAGAATATTTTTGGTGAAATGGAGTGTGGGTACTGTCATGTAGTTGGGATAATTTTTGTGGGTGCAGAAGGGCTAGGAAAAATATAGTTCCTTTGTAAATCAAAGGAATCAAGAATTAATGGAATTCCCATTTGGGATTTTACTAAATGTGTCAAAAATATTTTTTGTGAAAAGAGGAAGTGTTGGATACTATCCTAAGCTGTGAGAATAGCTTGGATGATAATTTGAAAATGACAATTTTTTTTGAGAATTTTATAAGTGTTTGAAAAAGATGAAATGGACCATTTCTTTGAAATAATTCATTATTCAAAAAGTTTTCTAAAAGAAAAGATTTTTGATCCTACAAAATATTTACTCAAGTAAGAAACCATCAAATCAGAAACCATTTTTAAAATTTTTGAACCCCAATTGAAAACTTAAAAAAAAAGACTTTCAAAACAAAAGAAAAAGAGAAATAGAGCCATAGTAATCCAAAGTATTTTATTTTAAAGAAAAGATTTTGAAAATCAGAAGAAAATATTTTTGGGGTGTTACAACACCTAACCCCCTTAAGAAAAATCTCGTCCCCGAGATTTTGGCTGTCCCTCAAATAGGTACGGGTACTTAGTCCTTAGGTGATCCTCTCTTTCCCATGTTGCTTCTTCTTCGGTGTGATTACTCCGCTGGACCTTGTAAAACTTTATCACACTCCGACGGGTCCTCCGTTCTGACTCTTCCAAAAAATTTATAGGACGTTCCTTATATGTAAGGTCTGGTTGGATATCCAGGTCCTGATGTTGGACTTGTTTGTCCGGATTAGTGACACATCTCCTCAGTTGTGACACGTGAAACACATCATGAACATCTGACAATTCTACTGGTAGCTCCAGTTGGTAGGCAACCTTGCCTCTCCTTGCAATTATTCTAAATGGTCCAATAAATCGCGGTGCCAGTTTCCCTTTAACTTTGAATCTCTGTAGCCCCATCATAGGGGATACCCTGAGATACACATATTCGTCGGGTTCAAAGTTGATTTGTCGGTGTTTCTGGTCATAATAGCTCTTCTGACGGCTCTGAGCTGCTTTCAGTCTGTCTCGGATAAGTTTTACTTTTGTTTCTGCTTCTTTGAGAACTTTCGGGCCAAAGATTTGGCTATCTCCGGTTTCAGACCAATTGAGTGGGGTACGGCACCTTCGTCCGTATAGGGCTTTGAAAGGTGACATCTTTAGACTGGCTTGATAACTGTTGTTATATGAAAATTCCGCATATGGCAAATTGTCCTCCCAGCTGATTCCATAGGTAAGGACACAAGCTCTCAGCATGTCCTCCAATATCTGATTTATCCGTTCAGTCTGCCCTCCTGTTTGTGGGTGGTACGCTGTACTGAATACCAGTTGAGTTCCTAAGGCTTGCTGCAAGTGGTCCCAAAACCTAGAGACAATCTGAGTGCCTCTATCAGAGACTATGGTCTTGGGTACTCCGTGTAAGCAAACAATTCGGGAGAGGTATAACTTAGCAAGCTTCTGTGTTGAATATGTTGTTTTTACCAGAATAAAGTGTGCCACCTTGGTTAATAAATCTGTGATAACCCAGATAGCATCATTCCTATGTCGTGACCTTGGTAATCCGACAATAAAATCCATCCCTATCTCATCCCATTTCCATTCAGGCACTCTGAATGGCTGTAACAATCCTGTTGGCCTCTGGTGTTCTGCTTTTATGCGCTGACAAGAGTCACAACGTGCGACATATACGGCTATATCCCTTTTCATCCCGTGCCACCAAAATTTGTCCTGAAGGTCTTTGTACATCTTGGTTCCCCCTGGGTGAATGGAGTATGGGGTGGTATGGGCTTCTGCCAAAATCTGTTGCTTTAGCTCTTCCTTATTGGGTACGCATAATCTTTTTCCGTACCATAGGATTCCTTGGGTGTCAATGGTAAATTAGGATGCCTTGCCTGACTTTACTTTCCTTTTAATTCCCTAGATACTGGGGTGTCCTTTCTGGGTTTCTTTAATCTGATCCTCCAATGTTGGTTTTACTTCTAGGCAAGCAATGGTTCCTTCCGTGACTAGAACCATGTTAAGTTTGGCAAATTCTCGGTTGAACTCATGTTGTGAGAATTGCACACTGTCATTGTTGGTGCATGGGTTTCGGCTGAGGGCATCTGCCACAACATTTGCTTTACCAGGGTGGTAATGAATTCCCACATCATAATCCTTGATTAGCTCAAGCCAACGACATTGTCGTAGGTTTAGTTCTGGTTGGGTGAAGATATACTTAAGACTATTATGATCCGTGTATATCTCACATCGATTACCAAGAAGGTAATGTCGCCATTCCTTGAGTGCATGTACTACAACTGCTAGTTCCAAGTCATGGGTAGGATAATTTTCTTCGTGTCGTCATAGTTGTCTTGAAGCATAAGCTACAACCTTTCCTTCCTGCATTAACACGCATCCAAGGCCTTTTCTGGAAGCGTCACAGTATATTTCAAAATTCTTGTGCACATCTGGCACGGTCAGAACAGGTGTCGTTGTTAACCTCAGTTTTAATTCTTGGAAACTTTTCTCACATGCTTCAGTCCATTCAAACTTTTTATCTTTCTTGAGTAACTGAGTCATGGGTTTGGCTATAGTGGAGAATCCTTCAATAAATCGTCGATAGTAGCCAGCCAAACCTAGAAAACTTCTGATCTCAGTCATGTTGGTGGGTTGCTTCCATCCTAAGACATCCTTTACTTTACTTGGGTCCACTGCTATTCCATCCTTTGTCAGTACATGTCCCAGAAAACCAACTTCTCGTAGCCAAAATTCACACTTACTGAACTTGGCATATAGTTGATTTTTACGTAATTCTTCCAGGACTATTCGAAGATGTTGCTCATGTTCTTTTGGCGTCTTGGAATAAATAAGTATGTCATCAATGAACACAACCACAAACTTGTCCAAATATTTCATGAAAACCTTGTTCATGAGATGTACAAAATAAGAAGGAGCGTTGGTCAATCCGAAAGGCATCACAGTGAAATCATATAATCCGTATCTGGTGGTAAAAGCGGTCTTGGGTATGTCTGATGATCGAATTCTTAACTGATGGTAGCCTGATCTCAAGTCTATTTTTGAGAAAACCTTGGCTTCTGCCAGTTGGTCGAACAAGTCGTTGATTCTTGGTAGTGGGTATTTATTTTTGATAGTAACCATGTTGAGTGCCCTGTAATCAATACATAACCTTAGGGTCCCATCCTTTTTCTTGGCAAATAAAACCGGTGATCCCCATGGTGATGAGCTGGGTCGGACATAACCCTTTTCTAGTAATTCCTTAATTTGTTTCTTCAGCTCAACCAATTCTGTTGGAGCCATTCGAAAAGGCTTCTTGTAGATGGGTGCAGTTCCAGGTGCTAGTTCAATAACAAATTCAATTTCACGATCTGGTGGCATGCCTGGTAGCTCCTCAGGGAATACATCGGGGTATTCGCATACCACAGGAACCTTGCTTAATTCTGTCATGTCCACTTGATTTAACTTTCCTTGCGAGGTAGAAATCCCCCTTGTTCCAAACTTTACTGTCTTCCCTTGACAATTGGTGAGAGTCACTGTACGATTGTAGCAGTCTATAAAGCCTTTATTTGTGGTCAACCAATCCATTCCCAAAATAACATCCAAATCGACTGCTTCTAGTACAATAAGATTTGCTAGAAACTTCATTCCTTTTATTTCAATGTTCACATCCTGGCAGTACCATTGTGTGCTTTGCTTTGATCCCGGGGACTGAATAACCATTGAATTTTTCAAAGGCGAAAAAGAAAATTGATTCTTCGAGGCAAATCTTTTAGAGATGCACGAATGGGAAGCTCCAGAATCAAATAAAACTGTAGCATTAATGGTGTTGACAGGAAACATACCAAACACGATGTCCGATGCATTTTGTGCTTCCTCAAATGTCACGTGGTTAACCTGCCCCTTTCTGTGGTTGTTGTTGGTGTTGAGGTTGTTGTGTCGCGGAGCAGCACTGGTACTGCGGCCATTGTTGTTGGGTTTGGGAGCATTATTCCCCTGTTTTGGGCATTGCCTAGCATAATGCCCCTCTGCTCCACAGGCATAACAGGTGATGCCTAGACGGTATATTGCTTCCTTGGCCCTGTTGTTGTAGGAACTGCGGTTTTGTTGCGGTCGTGGTGTTGGAATTGCTGGTTGGGGTGCCACAGGCCTCTGAGATTCATTTCGGGGCATGTTGTTACGAACTTGTACTGACTGGTTCATGCGGCGCTTGTGAATCTCATTCAGGTTACGGTGCTCATTTTCCAGGATGATAGCCTTGTCTACCAGTGTCTTGAAATCCGGAAAGGTATGGACTACCAGTTGGCACTTTAAAGATGGAACGAGCCCGTCGAGGAATTTCTCCTTTCTTTTGCTTTCTGTCATATATTCATCATTGGCGTACCGGGCTAGCTGAGTAAATTGGTCGAGATACTGGGTCACCATTGTGCCTCGTTGCTTGAGATCCTCAAATTCTCTTTTCTTCAATTTCATGATGCTGTTGGGAACATGTGCTCCCCGAAAACTTTCCTTGAATTGCTCCCAGGTGATGTCTTCTCCATTGGGATGCGTGTGGCATAGATTTTCCCACCATGATGCTGCTATTCTAGAAAAATAATGCGGAGTGTAGAGTACTTTTTCCTGGTCCGTACACTGAGCTATGACCAATTTCCTCTCAATATCACACAGCCAGTCGTCTGCCTCCAAAGGTTTGTCTGTGTGAGAAAAGACAGTCGGATTGGTTCTCTGAAGTTCAGATAATCTTGATCTGGGTTGATGCTGTCCTTGGTGATTTCCTATATTTATCAAATGCTGCATCATTTCCTTGTGCTGCTGCTGACTTTGTTCATAAAGACGGCATACTTGTGAGAATGCTGAATCATTGCTTTGCTGACTTGTCTGTCCTGGTGTGAAGTTATTTCCCATTTGTGCAAAGTTGTCCTCTGGTGGACTGGGCGTAGAACGAGTCCAGGGATGATGCATTTTCTTTCTGGGGTATTGGTGTAAACACCGATGAGGAAAGAAATTATAAAGGAAAATTTTTAAGAGACTGAAAATAATCCCCCCCCCCAAAAACGTAAGTACATATAAGTAGCGAGTTATATTATACATGCAAGATTTAATTATACAATACTCTCATCGTAGTTGTGATGCTTACATGACAACTTATTTAGACTAGTGCACTTCTCCCTCCTCTTAGCATGCTGCGATCCAAGGTCTACTACTCCCCATCTTACAAAGAAGAAAAGAAACAGAAAATAAGTATTTTATAGCTACACTCTCATAAAAGGTGACTGCGGTGCTGATGCCTAGTTTGCTATCACGGAGTGTCTGGAATGTCGTAGGCCCTGCTGAGGGTAAGTTCCAGACGGGGTGCTGAAGACTCGACCTCCTCCTCCTCGGGTATGGTCTCCAGTCGGGCAGCTGTCGATGTCATGCCTGCCCGTGGTGGTACTGTACTCATAGGCGGTGAAGCTCTAACCGGAGTGGGGGCAGCCAAGCAACTATACTCATCGCTCGGGGATGTGCGTCAAATCGCGGAAAGGGTAGGAGGATCGTATGGTGGAGTCGGAATGCGAGGAGCGCGTGGTGATGGAGAACGGAACTCACTCCTGCGAGGAACCCTCGCACGAGCCAAGTCCATCCGTGTGGCGAGATAGTCGTCCACCAGTGAGGTGAAGACCGACTCTAGAGTGATGATGTACTAGACAAGGGGCTCAATCACCTCGTCCCTTTCTCCCGCGGTGCAAGAGAAAGCATAGTGACTAGTGTATGGAACATGGCATGGGAGATAATGATAGGGACGTGTCTGCATGACTGGAAGAATGTCCCTAAGACGAGCGATGGCCTCTCGGGCAGCCATCTGGATAGTATACCTCTCAGTAGGCATGACTCTCCCCACAAACTGATAGTTGCAATGAGGCACGACATGTCCACCCCAAATATATACCGAGGCCTGGTACATAGTCAGGGTGTCTGAGATCCTGTCGAGATAGACTGTGTACTCCGGACGGCTCGGAGATCCCATCGCAACCCTGGCGATGTAGACGAGAAGGCAGGAAAACCCCGCAGGCTCGTTGGCGAAAATCTGGGTCGGGCAGTTGCCGCCAGACATCTACAACAGTACACAAAAAAATCCAAATAGTCATATCATAAATATATGATGACCAAAGAAAATTTGTTACAATGCATGAGATGCTGCTAAAAATTGTTAGGACTGACTCTACTACTAGCAATCGCACCTAGGGCTTCCTCAGCCTGGCTCTGATACCAAGGTTAGTCGGGCCTGTTTCCGGAATAAATCTCAGAATAGCCTCAAGTCACACCAGCCCCAAGATCAATACAACTGGTGGACTCCCTTGATATAGATATCCAGTAAATACATAATATTACACAAGGTTGAGCCAGAGTGGTCAACATTTATTACAGACTTGTCATTATATGACGGTGGCAGTACAGACAGTGGTGTGGTGATATTACAACACTGATACAATAAAGTAAAGTCAAGCGTCAGTGTGAGGCTTGACTATTTTATTAGTGGGGCGGAAGCACTGCGGATGATACACATGGTAGACTCCAAGACCACAAGGTGACTGACTGGGAACACCTCTAAGCGTCGGGCTCGCTAGCGCACTCTTCCTCCATAAGATCGTCTTCATCCAGGTCTAGCCAAATTAACAAGCCAGGGACAAGCCAGTGAGTACGATTGAATGTACTCGCAAACATTATGAACAAAAGATATACCGAATGCAATAGATTGCATATGATCATGATGGATTAATTTATATGCATATGCTGACCGATATTAAAGCATGGTATGATAAATATCAATACGGTGTGGATGGATAAATATACCATTTTAGTAATAAACCAAGAAATATAATATGGAACATCGGGCGTTGGACCGCCCGAGGATTCCAAGAAAATAAAATGGAACATCGGGCATTGGACCGCCCGAGGATTCCAAGAAAATAAAATGGAACATCGGGCATTGGACCGCCCAAGGATTTCCAAGAAAAATGCCAAACGGGTGTCTGAATGCGACGCCTCGAGAGGTCTCGAAAAGAAATGCCAAACGGGTGTCTAAATGCGACGCCTCGAGAGGTCTTGAAAAGAAATGAGTATCCAGGTGGCACAATCATCCCAAGAGATACTCAAAAAAAAAACAATGAGTATCCAGGTGGCACAGCCATCCCAAGAGATACTAAAAAAACAATGAGTATCCAGGTGGCACAACCATCCCAAGAGATACTCAAAAAGAAGAAATGAGTATCCAGGTGGCACAACCATCCCAAGAGATACTCAAGGTTACACAGAAGAGAAAAGGTTAGTCCACAGTATATTCAGGTTAACAATAATATTCATGATAGCATTAGCAGTGACAATAATCATTCATTAAAAATGGATCATGATCAGATATATTATTTCCTCCGAAGACCGACACCGGGACCGACACTTGACCCTTCCCAGCTAACGTCCTTGACCATGGACACGGCTATTCGAATAGGTGTAACTCTGCAGAGGTTGTACTCTTTACCCACATGTATAGGATTTCTCTAGCCAACCTCGAAACGTTGACTGATTCCGATCACGGTTTTTGGGTTGAAAACACACCTAACCAGCACACACCAGATTAACTTTCCGGATGCCAGGAACCACCCAAAGCATCGTTCAAGAAAAACTCTAAGACGGGGAGACCGCCATCTCGAATAGCATGGGATCACAATTTATAACGCGCGGAATACAAGGGGTGCCCCCATCTCGGCTAGCCGGATACACCCATGCCCCTGACCCGATGACTAGCATTAGTCCATGGCCATGGAACCCTCATCACGGCCCCTCTGTGTGGTGTGTACATGGAAAGGGGTTAGCAACTTACTAAGCTGTACTCCCCTCGCGGGAAGACAAGTGGCAGCACGATTTTTAGCTAGGCTTGATGGAATAAGACTCGATCTAGGTCGACTCAGGAGGTTTTATTATTATGACTGGCACGCTTCACATGCCACAGTGACACCATCGTTTCACGATGTGATCCGTGCCCACCGGCACGACATAGACAGGGGGTATACCCCTGATTTCTCACAACTTCATCCAAGTTAGAATGGTTCTTAAGTGTATGCAAGAAATGCACAAAAGAGATATGACCATGCAGGCACTTGCTATCCACTACATATCCGGTGATCATTTCGAACTTATGCAAACATTCATGCAAACACCATATCCCAAGTTCAAAAATGCTTGCCTTTATCAAAGTAGGCAGAAGGTGATCCCTCAAAATTTTCGGCAAAGTTTCCCTCCTCGTTTTCTATAAAATAAGAATTCAAAATTCAATCAAAATTTTTGTGACAGCACAAAAAGTTGACTCAAAATATTTTTAAATAAATACTAAAAAAAACTAGAGTGAAAAAGAATTTTTTTAGAAAAAGAATCAATTGAAAAGGATTTATGGTTAAAAAGTAATAAGGGTTTTTGAAACCAGGGACCTTTGTACAAATAAAATTCTTGCCAGCGGGTCCCTGAGCAGTAAAACAGAAAGCTCCTCGGGCGAGAGTACGCTTTCCAGTTCAGAAGACGTAAAGAGGCAGAAGACGCTTTCGAAGTAAACAGAAAAGAATAAAACACTGACGAGTGGGCCCCACCCGTCAGGTTTGAAATTTGAACGCACTTCGCGCGCGTGTACAGAGAGGGTGCGGTGGTCACCGGCGGCGATCACCGGCGTTTCAGGGGACGGCAATGATATGAACATGCTTGGGGGAGTGTTCCGCGTCGGTAGGTGGTGGTGGTGGTCGCCGGCGAGCACCGTGGTGACGGCGGTGTCAACTCCGGCGGACGGCGGTGTCGGGTGGTGGTGGATCTCGTCGGGGAGAGCTCCGGACGTCAAATTAACGCGCAGAATGGATAAGGTGGTGCACCAGGAGCCTACTGATGATATTTGAGAGGTGGAGATGGACGAACGGCGACGTGGTGTTCTCGGTGACAGTGGCGGATCGGGCGGCCGGGGTCGGGGAGAAGACCTCCCCGAGGTCGTCCGACTCCTCTGGGTGGCGATTGGGGATGGGTGGAGGCAATGTGGGTGCAGAACGGAGCTCGGGGGTCCCTTTTATAGGCGAGGCGGAGATGACCGAAGCTATCCAGATCGCGGCGGAGTAATTCCGGCCGGCAAGGTAGGTTTGGGTGGTTAGTGTGGACGGTGAGCATCAGTGAGACTAGTGGAGGCTTCTGGTAGCGCCAACACGACGGCCTGCGAGTTCCATCGCCTTATCCACGACGGGCACCCGTACGGCCATGGCGGCGGTGTCCGTCTCCGGCAACTAGCAAGTGGGGTTGCTGGTGGTTTGGACGGTGGTCAGGCGACGCAGAGAGGGTACCACATGGCAGGAAGTTAGGAGAGGGCATTGAGGGGCAGTGATGGCGAGCAGGCAGCTGAGCTGATCCATTCGGCCCGCCGTGGCCAGGAACGGTGGCTGTTCCACCGGCCAAGCAACGTTGAGCAACTGGCGAGGGGGGCTGTGGTGAAGCATTGATGGTTTGGAGTGAGGCAGCGATGAAGAGGAGTGGAAGGCACGGCACTGCTGTCTCGATTCCCTTCTCTGAACTTTCTGCATTTTCTGAATTTTTCGACACTAGTCAACAGTGCACATAAGGTGTTCGATGAAATGCTAGATGGCCCTAGGCATTTTTGGAATTTCTGAATTTTTTTGTGGTGAGGTACTATTGCATAACAAAGGTGCTGGCAAGGTTTCAGAATTTTTGGAGTAGTTTAAATTAGGTTTTGAGCAGAGAGATTGAATCTGGTCCAAATTTCATTTGAATGAAATTTGAAAATTTTGAACTGTGGAACAAAATATTTTTGGTGAAATGGAGTGTGGGTACTGTAACTCCGCCTATGTTGTCTCAACATAGCCGGTCCCAAGCCCGGATAAAGGAGGAGGGTTGTGATAGGCTTGGCGAGCCAACGTCAAAACTCAGCCACTCTTATGGAGATGAAACCCTAAAGATTTTCGTTGGGGCGTAACCCTCTCAGCGACGCGCCACATCGGAACCCGGGTGTGGTGGAAAATGGGCAAGGGCCGGGCCGTCACCCCCCAGGTGGCGCGCCGTATCTTGATCTGGATACGGTGGCAAGTGAGCGAGGATCGGGTCGTCGCATCCTTAGTGGCGCGCTACATCGGCGCTCGGGTGTAGTGAAAATTGAGCAAGGGTCTTCGCATTTGACTCGACGAGTCCGGAGGGTAAGGAAGCTAGCCGAGCCTAGGAGGATTCGCTTAGGTAACTGGAACGTAGGGTCTCTGACAGGTAAGCTTCGGGAGGTAGTTGATACCACGGTGAGGAGAGGCGTTGATATCCTTTGCGTCCAAGAGACCAAATGGAGGGGACAAAAGGCGAAGGAGGTGGAGGGTACCGGCTTCAAGCTGTGGTACACGGGGACGGTTGCAAACAGAAATGGAGTAGGCATCTTGATCAGCAAGAGCCTCAAGGATGGAGTGGTAGACGTCAAGAGACGTGGGGACCGGATTATCCTGGTCAAGCTGGTAGTTGGGGACTTAGTTCTCAACGTTATCAGCGCTTATGCCCCGCAAGTAGGCCACAATGAGAACACCAAGAGGGAGTTCTGGGAAGGCCTAGAGGACATGGTTAGGAGTGTACCGATTGGCGAGAGGCTCTTCATAGGAGGAGACCTCAATGGCCACGTGGGCACATCTAACACAGGTTTTGAAGGGGTGCATGGGGGTTTTGGCTATGGCATCAGGAACCAAGAAGGAGAAGATGTCTTAAGCTTTGCGCTAGCCTACAACATGATCATAGCTAACACCCTCTTTAAGAAGAGAGAATCACATCTAGTGACTTACAGTAGTGGGCAACACTCTAGCCAGATTGATTTCATCCTCTCGAGAAGAGAAGACAGGCGTGCATGCCTAGACTGTAAGGTGATACCTGGAGAGAGTGTTGTCCCTCAGCATAAGCTTGTGGTTGCTGACCTCCGCTTTCGGATTCGTGTCCAGCGGGACAAGCGTGCCAAAGTCGCTAGAACGAAGTGGTGGAAGCTCAAGGGGGAGGTAGCTCAGGCGTTCAAGGAGAGGGTCATTAAGGAGGGCCCTTGGGAGGAAGGAAGTGATGTAGACAACATGTGGATGAAGATGGCGACTTGCATTCGTAAGGTGGCCTCAGAGGAGTTTGGAGTGTCCAGGGGAAGTAGAAGAGAAGCTAAAGATACCTGGTGGTGGAACGATGATGTCCAGAAGGCAATTAAGGAGAAGAAAGAGTGTTTCAGACGCCTATATCTGGATAGGAGTGCAGACAACATAGAGAAGTACAAGATGGCAAAGAAGGCCGCAAAGCGAGCTGTGAGTGAAGCAAGGGGCCGGGCGTATGAGGACCTCTACCAACGGTTAGACACGAAGGAAGGCGAAAGGGACATCTATAAGATGGCCAAGATCCGAGAGAGGAAGACGAGGGATGTTGACCAAATCAAGTGCATCAAGGATGGAGCAGATCAACTCCTGGTGAAGAACGAGGAGATTAAGCATAGATGGCGGGAGTACTTTGACAAGCTGTTCAATGGGGAGAGTGAGAGCTCTACCATTGATCTGGACGACTCCTTTGCTGATACTAGCAGGCTTTTTGTGCGGCGAATCCAGGAGTCGGAGGTCAAGGAGGCTTTGAAGAGGATGAAAGGAGGCAAGGCGATGGGCCCTGATTGTATCCCCATTGAGGTGTGGAGAGGCCTCGGGGACATAGCGATAGTATGGCTAACCAAACTTTTCAACCTCATTTTTCGGACAAACAAGATGCCAGAAGAATGGAGACGGAGTATATTAGTACCAATCTTCAAGAACAAGGGGGATCTTCAGAGTTGTACTAATTACCGTGGAATTAAACTGATGAGCCATACAATGAAGCTATGGGAGAGAGTCATTGAGCACCGCTTAAGAAGAATGACAAGTGTGACCAAAAATCAGTTTGGTTTCATACCTGGGAGGTCGACCATGGAAGCCATTTTCTTGGTACGGCAACTTATGGAGAGATATAGGGAGCAAAAGAAGGACCTGCATATGGTGTTCATTGACTTGGAGAAGGCCTATGATAAGATACCGCGGAATGTTATGTGGTGGGCCTTGGAGAAACACAAAGTCCCAGCAAAGTACATTACCCTCATCAAGGACATGTACGATAATGTTGTGACAAGTGTTCGAACAAGTGATGGCGACACTGATGACTTCCCGATTAAGATAGGACTGCATCAAGGGTCAGCTTTGAGCCCTTATCTTTTTGCCTTGGTGATGGATGAGGTCACAAGGGATATACAAGGAGATATCCCATGGTGTATGCTCTTTGCGGACGATGTGGTGCTAGTCGATGAGAGTCGGACGGGGGTCAACAGGAAGTTGGAGTTATGGAGGCAAACTTTGGAATCGAAAGGTTTTAGACTTAGTAGGACTAAAACCGAGTACATGAGGTGCGCTTTCGGTACTACTAGGCACGAGGAGGAGGAGGATGTTAGCCTTGATGGGCAGGTGGTGCCGCAGAAGGACACCTTTCGATATTTGGGGTCAATGTTGCAGAAGGATGGGGATATCGATGAAGATGTGAACCATCGAATTAAAGCCGGATGGATGAAGTGGCGCCAAGCTTCTAGCATTCTCTGTGACAAGAGGGTGCCACAAAAGCTAAAAGGCAAGTTCTATAGGAAGGCGGTTCGACCCACAATGTTGTATGGCGCTGAGTGTTGGCCGACTAAAAGGCGACATGTGCAACAGTTAGGTGTGGCGGAGATGCGCATGTTGAGATGGATGTGTGGCCACACAAGGAAGGACCGAATCCGGAATGATGATATACGAGATAGAGTTGGGGTAGCGCCAATTGAAGAGAAGCTTGTCCAACATCGTCTGAGATGGTTTGGACATATTCAACGCAGGCCTCCAGAAGCCCCAGTACATAGCGGACGGCTAAAGCGTGCTGATATTGTCAAAAGAGGCCGGGGTAGACCGAACTTGACATGGGAAGAGTCCGTAAAGAGAGACCTGAAGGATTGGAGCATCACCAAAGAACTAGCCATGGACAGGGGTGCGTGGAAGCTTGCTATCCATGTGCCAGAACCATGAGTTGGTCGCGAGATCTTATGGGTTTCACCTCTAGCCTACCCCAACTTGTTTGGGACTAAAGGCTTTGTTTGTAGTTGTTTGTTGTTGGAGTGTGGGTACTGTCATGTAGTTGGGATAATTTTTGTGGGTGCAGAAGGGCTAGGAAAAATATAGTTCCTTTGTAAATCAAAGGAATCAAGAATTAATGGAATTCCCATTTGGGATT
Organism: Elymus sibiricus; assembly: GCA_039707655.1. Classification (NCBI taxonomy): domain Eukaryota; kingdom Viridiplantae; phylum Streptophyta; class Magnoliopsida; order Poales; family Poaceae; genus Elymus; species Elymus sibiricus. Next base: position 257,762,963 of record CM077668.1, on the reverse strand, counting down.
TTACTAAATATGTCAAAAATATTTTTTGTGGAAAGAGGAAGTGTTGGATAATGTCCTAAGGTGTGAGAATAGCTTGGATGATAATTTGAAAATGACAGAATTTTTTTTGAGAATTTTATAAGTGTTTGAAAAAGATGAAATGGACCATTTCTTTGAAATAATTCATTATTCAAAAAGTTTTCTAAAAGAAAAGATTTTTGATCCTACAAAATATTTACTCAAGTAAGAAACCATCAAATCAGAAACCATTTTTAAAATTTTTGAACCCCAATTGAAAACTTTAAAAAAATGACTTTCAAAACAAAAGAAAAAGAGAAATAGAGCCATAGTAATCCAAAGTATTTTATTTTAAAGAAAATATTTTGAAAATCAAAAGAAAATATTTTTGGGGTGTTACAGCGCGCCCCGGGGGGGGGGCACCTGAGCTCGTGACTCCCTGGTGGGGCCCCTCTTGATGATTCTTCTTCCAATATTTTTTATTAATTCCAAAATAATTCTCCGTAAGTTTTCAGGTCATTTGGAGCTCTGAAGAATATCTATCTCTACTGTAGCCTTTTCAGGTCCAAAATTCCAGTTGCCGGCAATCTCCCTCTTCATGTGAAACTTGCAAAATAAGAGAGAAAAGGCATTAGGATTGCTTCATAAAGTGAAATAAAGACCAAAAACATTATAAATATTAGTAGGACAACATGATGCAAAATGGACGTATCAACTCCCCCAAGCTTAGACCTCGCTTGTCCTCAAGCAAATACCGAACTAGATAATCATGACCACATGTTTATGGAGAGAGGTGTCGATAAAAATAGAATACGGACATGGTAGCATCATGATCATTATTATAATAGCAAGGAATTATCATAAAACTTCTCATGAACAAGTAACAATTCATCCACAATGTTTAAAGTATGAGAGATAAACTTCCTTGACAACTAGCAAACTATGTTCTCAGTCATAAAAGCAATCACAATTCATCATATTTTCAGGAAGAGTCTATATAAAAGCCTTTTGGTCTAGCAAGTTCCACATACTCAACCATCATATAATCTTCTACGATTGCTAGCACTCACGGGCTCACGGCATATTTTTGGAACAAAAGTTTCAATCGGGCACATAAGAAGATGGGGGTTTATTATTTCCACCTCCCAACCTATTTACCACGAGGATAATGTCAACAGTAATGATTACCTACATTCAACTGGGTATATGTGTCCGGATCTTTCCCTACCATATGATGCTTGCAAAGTGGAGAATAAATAAGAATGGAACAAGGATGAGCATTATTTATTCTTGCATAAAGGTAAAAAGTAAAAGTCAGGCCCTTCGCAGAGGGAAGCAGAGGTTGTCATGTGCTTTTTATTTGGGATGTGCAAACTCTTAATGGAAAGGAACGTCACTTTATATTGCCCCTTGTGATAGCAACCTTTATTATGCAGTCCATCGCTTTTATTTCTTTGCCATCACAAGATCATACAAAGCTTATTTTCCTTTACAATAAAAGATCATACATATTTAGGAGCAATTCTTATTGCTCTGTCCCCATGACAACTTCCTTGAAGGATCTTACTCAATCCATAGGTAGGTATGGTGGACTCTCATGACAAGAAACTTGGCTCAAGGGTTTTTGGATGCACAAGTAGTATTTCTACTTAGTATGAATTTTTTGTTGGAAATATGCCCTAGAGGCAATAATAAATTGGTTATTATCCTATTTCCTTGTTCATGATAAATGTTTATTATTCATGCTAGAATTGTATTTACCGGAAAATTAAATACATGTGTGAATACATAGACAACACTGTGTCCCTAGTGAGCCTCTACTAGACTAGCTCGTTGATCAAAAATGGTTAAGGTTTTCTAACCGTAGACATGAGTTGTCATTTGATAACGGGATCACATCATTAGGAGAATGATGTGATGGACAAGACCCAACCGTAAGCTTAGCATCAGATTGTTTAGTTTATTTGCTACAGCTTTCTTCATGTCAAGTATCTGTTCCTTAGACCATGAGATCGTGCAACTCCCTGACACCGGAGGAAGACTTAGTGTGTATCCAAACATCACTTCATAACTAGGTGATCATAAAGGTGCTCTACAGGTATCTCCGAAGGTGTTTGTTGGGTTGGCACGGATCGAGACTGGGATTTGTCACTCCGTATGATGGAGAGATATCTCTGGGCCCTCTCGGTAATACAACATCATAAAGAGCTTGCAAGAAATGTGGCTAATGAGTTAGCCACGGGATCTTGTATTACAGAATGAGTAAAGAGACTTGCCGGTAACGAGATTGAACTAGGTATGGAGATACCGACGAACGAATCTCGGGCAAGTAACATATCGCCAGACAAAGGGAATTGCATACGGGATTAACTGAATCCTCGACATCGTGGTTTGACCGATAAAGATCTTCGTTGGACATGTGGTAATCAATATGGGTATCCAGATCCCACTATTGATTATTGACCGGAGAAGTGTCTCGGTCATGTCTACATGTTCCCGAACCCGTAGGGTCACACGCTTAACGTTCGGTAGCGCTAGGGTAGAAATGAGATATTAATATGGTGAAGTCCGAAGGTTGTTTAGAGTCCTAGATGGGACCCGGGACATCACGAGGAGCTCCGAAATGGTCCGGAGGTAAAGATTTATATATGGGAAGTCCTATTTTGGGTTCCAGAAAAAGTTCGGTTTTTTCCGGTATTGTACCGGGAAGGTTCTACAAGGTTCTGGAGTGGGGCCCACCTGCATGGGGGGACCCACATGAACGTGCATAGTGGGGAAAGGCCCCACACCCCTGGTCTAGGCGCACCAAGATCCCCCCTTACAAGGAATAGGATTATATCCCGAAGGGATAAGATCAAGATCCCTAAAAAAGGGGATAGCGATCTGTGGGGAAAGGAAAGGAGGGATTTTGATGTAGGGTGGAACCCTAGATGATGATCTTTCACGAATTGGAGGAGGTTCCTACGAAGAACACGAAGAACACGATGAACACGAGGGGAAAACGGGGAGAAATCACGACAGGAAACACTCAAGAACAAGTCCAATCACACATCCACTAGACTAACAAACACATGGATCCACAAGGTACATGAACAATCAAAGGGAAAGATACAAGGTAGAGTTCATCCCAAATCCAAGAGGAGATGAGGTCTTGATGATCTAGATAGATCCTACTCCCGAAAGAGGTCTTGAATCCCGTGGGGTCTTCTCTCTCAAGAGGAATCCCACAAGGGGAGGTACATGAGCTAAGCTCCAATGTGTAGTTCTAATCTTAGCTAACCCTAAATGGAGGAGGAGGAGGTGTATATATAGTGCTAGCCCACGAAGGGGTAAGTGGGAGAGGGGTACATGGGCTTCAGGCCCGAAGCTGCACGCAAGCAGGCGCCGGATGTCCGGCCTCTCGTGAGGCGCCGGATGTCCGGGGCAGTTGGCCGGATGTCCGGCCCGAGCAGGCTGGCCTTTGGCTGGCTTCTGTTGCCTCTCTGCCGGATTTCAGGGGGAGAGGCCGGATGTCCGGCGGTTGATGTGGTGCCGGATGTCCGGCCACTGATGCTTTTGCCTGTTTGTTGGGGCAGTTCCCTCGCGGTTGTCCAGGCGCCGGATGTCCAGCCCTTGGCCCGGATGTCCGGCCGCTGTAGCTTCAGCAGCTCCGTCTTCTTCCGTCGTCTCTTCCATGATTCCCTCGTGGATGGTGTAGTTGTTCCCTTGCGCTTGAACTCCTCCTCTTCATCCGTGAAGCTCCGACAATACCTATGCATGCACACGGGAGAAGTGTCAAGTAGTATACCATCCTCAAAGGGGTCAAGTGAACACGTGTAAAGGAGATGATTCACCTTTATGTATGTGAAGTAGATGTCGCACGTGTCACTTGCCGAACGGACTCTTGACATGGTGATGTCCGTAGGATGCTCCGCATCATCCCCTCCCCCTTTGAAAAGATCCGTCCTCGGATCGAAATCGAAATCACCATGGGAAAGAGATGGCGTCGCCGTGTCAAAGTGGACGATCACCAAGAACTTATCATCTTGTAGCTCGAAATGGGCACTCTCCAATGTCGCACCGTCTCGTGATTCCTTCAAAAGGACCAAAGACAACAAACACTTGGAAAAACAAATGTGGTTAGCGTTAGTGCAAACCGATCATTCAAGAGGTGATTCACCCAACAAGTGTCGTCATCATGCATAACATATGGTGTGATAAAGGATAGTGGCATGTCATGTAAGCAGATCAAATGAGCACAATCAAATGCATCATGGAAACAATCATGTAAATGGGAGATAGAGATGCTCGTATGCGTGACAAGAGAACAAACATCTACCTCAAGGTCATAGCAAGCATGCACAAAGCGCTCAATAAACGGTCGATGATAGGCATATGAATCATTCACAACACCAAATAGAATGAGATGTCTAAACACATGTGGCAATCCGAAGTGCAAGACAATCCAAGCATAATGTGCACATGGTGTAGTAAAGATAGTGTGACACTCAACACAATAGAAAGAGCAGTTGTTCATCATGTGTGAGGCAATCAAATAAAGCATGTAGCAATCAATGGGACATGGCATATGTGAAGAAATGACATTGTTGCGACCAAACATATGATAGGAGCAAGTAATCCACAAGTCGGATGCAACACACAAGGCATATATATCATGAGGCATGGCAATGTGGCAATGGCAAGTCGAAGCAAGATCTCTAGCATGTGTGCAAAGTGTCACGGTGCAAGCAACACATGAAGTATGATTCACAATATTCATGCTCATGGTGTTGGGATTCTCAAAAGAGAAGGATATCACCTCAAAAGCGTGTCCTTGTGCATCCTTCACAATGCCGAAGTGGTAGACAATGCGTTGTAGAAGCACGTCAGTCGACAGTGGCTCACTCTCAAGAGCTCGAATGGTCAACTCACGGGACGTGGAAGTTGACACGATGTCAAAGGATCCTACACATGCACACAACAAAGCAAAGAACGCATGTGCATGGTAGATAAACACATCATCCATCATGATGGTTCTCTTCTCTTGCACATAGCCATTAGTAGCAAAAGTGCATGAATAATATGATTCAACAATCTTAATGTTCATGGCACTATGCATATGGTGCAAAGAGTTAAGACAAGCATGCTTCACATGAAATTTGTCAAAAGCTCCAATAATATGGGAGAAAGCTATGGGGGCGATCTCATTAGCAAGACTAAAAGCATTGTTGCACTCAAGACATGGCAAATCATCTAGCATGAGAGATGCAACATATGGAGATATATGACAAGAAGCAATATCAATCATGTGCAAAGCATGTGAATGGATGCCATCAACCGCATGAAACGAGCAAGTATGAATCTTCGGTGATGCAACAAGGCAAGCAATCATAGTAATCGTGTCGTGCAAACTAGTGGAGCGAAGATGCAACACACTAGAGGAAATCATGGCAATCATGTCATGTGAGCAAATAATAGATATAGGCAATGCACATGACATATCGTAAGCACGAACACAAAGCAATATCAAAGTATCATCAAAGGCATGGTGTACAAAGCAAACATGGCAATAGCAAGTGATATCTCCACCAAGCATGCAAATACACATACAAGTTCTAGAATCACGGATCATGTGTAATGCAAAGCATGGGTCACCAAAGCATAGCATCCAAATGAAAATGAGCATATCATGCAAAGTGAACATGGAAAAATGGGCATATAATATGTAATGGACAATAACCCATAACCATGTGAGGGTCATGTAGAAGAAATGCGCAAAATTCTTGCACAAAGAGGGCGGGTGGAGGGTAAGCACTCCATGGTGGCGCATGTCTTCATTGCTCTCTAGAGCTCGTTTCATCAACTCTTGCGCTTGCGAGGTTGACGAATATGTGTGATTACCTACACATGAAAGACACAAGGGAAAGAATGTGTGTGCGTGGTAAATGTACACATCATCCATCATGATGTGTATGTGCACGTTAGAGTTAGCACAAAACAAGCAATGCTCGAAGAAATTTGATGCATGGTATATGAACATGTCATCCATCATGAAAGAATAGTTGTTATGTATAACACGATGAGGACACAAATTGAGCATGTAAGTATATGGCACATCAATAGCATCGTTATTCATGGGGAGCATCTTGTGCACATAATTATGAAAATCATGCAATGGATGGGAGTGATCAAAATCTCCTAATATGGATGAGGAAACTATGGGGGGTCTCCTCATGAGCAATAGCGGAAACATCATATGGAGAGAACGAACAACATCCAGAACAATGCATGTTTGAAGCTAGGTGGTCATGGCATGGCATATGATGGCAATGATGAAAAGGGAGCATATCAATATCATCACAAGAAAAACAAATGCCAATAACCATGGGCTTGTCATCTATGCCCTATGTGCAAATTGGGTTAATTTTAATGGCATATGCATAGTTACTACGATGAGATTGCAAATTGGACATATTGTTGATCTCATGCATAGCATCATCCTTGCTCGCCACCTTGTCGCTCGCCTCCAAAGCATGTTCCTTGAGAGGCTCCGTCGTCGTACTCGTCGCCGCGCCGTCTTCAAAAAGAGTCGTGGTATACTCGGCATCATCAATGCCACAAAGACGGATGGGGGTGAAGTCGAACTTGGGAGCATCGTCTTGAAGCTCGTTGGGCTTGGACATAATGGTGGTACTATCCTCATGCTCGCCGTCTCGGAGCTTGGCCTTCTTGAAGTGTGCTTGGGGTGGAGAAGCCTTGGCCTTCATGTGTCCTTGTTCCGCCTGGAGAGCACCAAAGTAGGTGTCGTTGAGGGACTCGTAGTTGTCGAGGAAGATAGTCTTAGAGATGTCGTTGTTCAATCCCATCATGAAGTAGAACTTCATCCAAATGGGGTCGTCCACGCTGTCTCGTCGCAAGGCTTTCTTCATCTCCTTGAAGTACTCGTCGAGGGACTTGGATCCTTGTATGGTGTTCTCCAATTGGCGTTGAAGATGTTCCGTGTAGGTGAAAGGCACAAATTCTCGCCGCATCGCTTTCTTTGTCTTGGGCCAACTCATGTTGAAGCTCTTCGAGGGTGTGTGAAGCCACCATGTCGACGCGTAGTCGTGGAAGTTCCTTGTGGCGCACTTCACTTGATCTTCGGAGGGGACTTGAAGTAGCATGAGGTAGTCGTCCATCTTGCGCTCCCACTCGAGATACTCCTCGGGGTCTTGAGTCCCATAGAAAGGAATCTCATGGTCGATGTCAAAGTCGTAGTAGCTCCTGGAAGTCGCGGACTTGAGCTTGGGGAGCTTCTCTTGAGCGTAATCTTGAGGTGCTTGTCAGCGAAGATGCCGCATGTCCAAAGGCGAAGATGCCTTGAAGTCGCTTGGCGAAGATGCCAAGGTAGATGGTGAAGTCGGAGAGCGGTGGTTGGTGTTGAGCTCTTGACCTTCACATTGTTGTCAGTGATGGTGTCGATGCCGATGTGATCTTGCCGGAGATGGTAGCTCGGAAGCATGTGCACTTGAGCATCTTCTCGAAGATGAGGAAGACTTCTTGCCGGTCTTGATGAGGGCTTTTAGCTCCTCCATTTGAGCATCCATCTTGGCGTCCAAGTGGTTCTTCATAGCATCAAACTCGTCGTTGTTGTTGTAGACCAAAGGAGATGTGCTTTGCCTATCCATCACAAGACTCGAGCAAAGGTGAGTAGGAAATGAGATAAACAATACCAAACTACCTTTTCCCAAAGTTGAGGATGTATCCCGTGTCACTCAATGTGAAATGAGAGAATAGTGGAATTGGTACCGGACTTGTTCACTCACACCTACAAAGTAAAGCTTATCGAGTGGCTTGGTTAGGACAAGTGGCACAAAATTCAAGCAAGTGTTAGTCAATGATATCGAAAATGTTGAGGAAGATTCACAAAATTGCAATGTAAAGCAAATAGATCAATAGCTATGATGGCACAAGGAAACACACACACGGATAGATAAGTGGGATCCGGGCAACCAAGGAATGAGCACAAAATGTGTTACCACGCAAAAAGCTCTTGTTGCACGGATACAAGAGAGACAATAGCTCGATTGCTCAAATGGGCTAGATACGCTTGTGCACCAACCTATGCGAGTAACCGTGTTGTCTTCAATCCCAAGTATGCTATGTATATATGCTCCAAGAGTATATACTATGCAAAATGGCTCAATGCTATTGCTATTGCTTATAAGCTCTTTTGTATCTCCTCTTTTGCTTAAAAGTTTTTGCTCTTTTTTTTGTATGCTTTGCCACAATGCTTGATGCTCGAGCCAAGTATGATATGAGACAAGCATGTAAGATATGCACGGGAGAGACTTATGGCACAATGATAATAGCAAGATGATTGCACGCTAAATGTAGCTATGTGGCGTAAGCGTATCACTAAGGTGCACAATGAGCGTGGCCCGACAATTCTCAACTCGCTAGTCTCGATAGGTAAGGGACGCAAAAGGCTCAAGGTGATCAATGCAAAGGCAAGAAAATATACAATGATGTCGTCGAAGTTACCGTCAGTGGGTTCTCGTTTGTAAGCAAGGACGGATGATGATGAAGTGGACAATGTCGATGTCGAGTCCGTGGCGATGATGAGTGGTGGTGTTGTCGATGTTGAACCGTTCCTAGTTAGCCGAAACACCCTACGAAACGGAAAAACCGCGAACTCAAAAATCTCAAACGGCTAATGTCAAATGGTGGTAGCGGAAAGCGGTGGTGGTTTCGGAGTCGTCAAAGTGGAAGTGGAGTTGGTGGTTGATGAAGAAGTAACTGTCCCTAAGTAGCCGAAACACCTTAGGAGACTTGAATCACAATTCAAGCAACCACAAATGCAATGGGGATCAAAATGGGTTAGGTTGCGGAAGGCTATGGTGGTATTGCGGAAGTTATGGTGGAGGGTCTAGGCAAACTTGCCAAATTTTCAAAAATTTGATGGAGTCAAATGATGATGGTAGTATTTTTGTGGGATGGGGGATGTCAATAGCTACAAAACGAGCTAAAGATCGTCAAAATCGGACTCCGGATGAATTAGTTATGGTCAAAACGGGGAAACACGGAAGACTGAATATCCAGGGGTCGGACATCCGGGGGTGAGGCCGGATATCCGGGGCTGTATGTCCAAAAACTTCCGCGATTTTGCGCTCCAGGAACCGGATGTCTGGCCGGGGACACGGATGTCCGGCCGGTGGCCCGGATGTCCGGTCCGACGATTCCAGATCGGGATTTGGACTACGAAACTCGATTTGGGGCGGATTTAGATGATTTGAGGGTCAAAATTGATGGGGGAAAAGAAATTTTTGGATGGATTTCGTGGTGAGGAAGCTAGATCCACTTGCCAAACAACAAAATCATGGATCAAAAACACAACAAAATCTCACAAGAACCAACAAAATGCAAATTTTTTGGTGAGGCTATTTTTGGTGGGGATTTTCGAAATTGGGCAAGAACAAACAAAATTAGGCTAGAAAGAGGGGGGTAGGACTCCAAATTCGTGATCAACGTGGCTCATGATACCAAGATGATGTAGGGTGGAACCCTAGATGACGATCTTTCATGAATTGGAGGAGGTTCCTACGAAGAACACGAAGAACACGACGAACACCAGGGGAAAACGGGGAGAAATCACGAGAGGAAACACTCAAGAACAAGTCCAATCACACATCCACTAGACTAACAAACACCTGGATCCACAAGGTACATGAACACTCAAAGGGAAAGATACAAGGTAGAGTTCATCCCAAATCCAAGAGGAGATGAGGTCTTGATGATCTAGATAGATCCTTCTCCCGAAAGAGGTCTTGAATCCCGTGGGGTCTTCTCTCTCAAGAGGAATCCCACAAGGGGAGGTAGATGAGCTAAGCTCCAATGTGTAGTTCTAATCTTAGCTAACCCTAAATGGAGGAGGAGGAGGTGTATATATAGTGTTAGCCCACGAAGGGGTAAGTGGGAGAGGGGTACATGGGCTTCGGGCCCGAAGCTGCACGCAGGCAGGCGCCGGATGTCCGGCCTCTCGTGAGGCGCGGGGTGGCCGGCCTCTCGTGAGGCGCCGGATGTCCGGGGCAGTTGGCCGGATGTCCGGCCCGAGCAGGGTGGCCTTCGGCTGGCTTCTATTGCCTCTCTGCCGGATTTCCTGGGGAGAGGCCAGATGTCCGGCGGTTGATGTGGCGCCGGATGTCCGGGCGGTCGCCAGATGTCCGGCCACTGATGCTTTTGCCCGTTTGTTGGGGCAGTTCCCTCGCGGTTGTCCAGGCATCGGATGTCCGGCCCTTGGCTCGGATGTCCGGCCGCTGTAGCTTCAGCAGCTCCGTCTTCTTCCGTCGTCTCTTCCATGATTCCCTCGCGGATGGTGTAGTTGTTCCCTTGCGCCTGAACTCCTCCTCTTCATCCGTGAAGCTCCGACAATACCTATGCATGCACACGGGAGAAGTGTCAAGTAGTATACCATCCTCAAAGGGGTCAAGTGAACACGTGTAAAGGAGATGATTCACCTTTATGTATGTGAAGTAGATGTCGCACGTGTCACTTGCCGAATGGACTCTTGACATGGTGATGTCCGTAGGATGCTCCACATCAGGTTTCCTTCCTCCTCCCTTGACCAACAACCCTAGGGTCTTGGAGGGCAAGCCACCAGCCCCCTCCACGCCTATATAAAGGTGTGGAGGCGTTGGGGGCAGCCACGCTTCCACCCTTGCCCGTCTCCCTCCCGTTACACCTCCTCCACCTCGCGCAGACGCTTGGCGAAGCCCTGCTGCAGTTCCGCTGCTGCCACCACCACCACGCCGTCGTGTTGGTTCAGATCTCATCTACCTTCTCTCCCTCACTTGCTGGATCAAGAAGGAGAGGATGCCATCGAGCTGCACATGTGCTAAACTCGGAGGTGCCGTCCGTTCGGCACTAGATCGGATTGGATCGTGATTGGATCATGAAGAGTATGACTACATCAACCGCGTTACGACGCTAATGCTTTCGGTCTACAAGTGTATGTAGACACACTCCCCTCTTGTTGCTTTGCATCTCATAGATTAGATCTTGGGTGTTTCATAGGAATTTTTTTGATTTTCATGCAACGTTCCCCATCAGTGGCATCATGAGCTAGGTCTATGCGTAGATGTATTTGCACGAGTAGAACACAAAGAAGTTGTGGGCGTTGATGTTCAAATTGCTTACTTCCTTTGTCTTATTTGGATTCGGTGGTATTGTGGGATGAAGTGGCTCAGACCAACCTTACTTGTCCTCAGACAAGAGACCGGTTCCACTGACTGACATGCAACTTGTATTGCATAAAAGTGGCTTTGCGGGTGTCTGTCTCTCCCACTTTAGTTGAATCTGATTTGACAAGGGTGGTCCTTGTAGAAGGTTAAAAGGCAACTTGTATATCACTGTTGTGGCTTTGCGTAGATAAGAACGGTTCTTGCTAGTTGCCCATAGCAGCCACGTAAAATTTGCAACAACAAAGTAGAGGACGTCTAACTTGTTTTTGCAGGGCATGTTGTGATGTGGTATGGCCAAAACGTGATGTGATATATGTTGATATATGAGATGATCATGTTTTGTAATAGGTTCACGACTTGCATGTCGATGAGTATGACAACCGGCAGGGGCCATAGGGTTGTCTTTAATTTATTATATGACCTGCGTGTCAATCATTAAACGCCATGTAATTGCTTTACTTTATCGCTATGTGTTAGCAATAGTTGTAGAAGCAATAGTTGGCGAGACAACCACGTGACAAAACGATGATGGAGATCATGATGATGGAGATCATGATGATGGAGATCATGGTGTCATGCCGGTGATGATGGAGATCATGCCGGTGCTTTGGAGATGGAGATCAAAAGCACAAAGATAATGATGGCCATATCATGTCACATATTGATTGCATGTGATGTTTATCTTTTTATGCATCTTATTTTGCTTAGGATGACGGTAGCATTATAAGATGATCCCTTCACTTAATTTCAAGATAAAAGTGTTCTCCCTAAGTATGCACCATTGCGAAAGTTCGTCGTTTCGAAGCACCACGTGATGATCGGGTGTGATAGACTCTACGTTCACATACAACGGGTGTAAGCCAGTTTTACACATGCAGAATACTTGGGTTAAACTTGACGAGCCTAGCATGTACAGACATGGCCTCGGAGCACGAGAGACCGAAAGGTCGAACATGAGTCATATAGTAGATATGATCAACATGGAGATATTCACCATTGATGACTGCCCCATCTCACGTGATGATCGGACATGGGTCAGTTGATGTGGATCATGTAACACTTAGACAACTTGAGGGATGTTGATTTAAGTGGGAGTTCTTTACTAATTTCATTAGAAGAACCAATTATCATGAACTTAGTCTAATTGTCTTTGCAAATTATTGTTGTAGATCAATGGCTCGCGCTATAGCTCCCTTGAATTTTAATGCGTTCCTAGAGAAAGAAAAGTTGAAAGATGATGGTAGCAACTATGTAGACTGGGTCCGTAATCTAAGGATTATCCTCACTGCTGCACAGAAAGTATATGTCCTTGATGCACCACTAGGTGATCCACCCGCTCCCGCAAATCGGGACGCTATGAACGTCTGGCAGACAAGGAATGATGACTACACAATAGTTCAGTGCGCCATGCTTTACGGCTTAGAACCGGGGCTCCAAAGACATTTTGAGCACCATAGAGCATATCAGATGTTCCAGGAGCTAAAATTGGTATTTTAGGCTCATGCCCGGGTTGAGAGGTATGACACCTCCGACAAGTTCTTTAGCTGTAAGATGGAGGAGAACAGCTCCGTTAGTGAGCACGTACTCAAAATGTCTGGGTACTATAATCGCTTGAATCAGTTGGGAGTTAATCTTCTGGATGAAGTAGTGATTGACAGAGGTCTCCAGTCACTACCACCGAGCTACAAAGGCTTCGTGATGAACTATAATATGCAAGGGATGGAGAAAACGATCCCTGAGCTTTTCGCGTTGCCAAAGGCCGCGGAAGTAGAAATCAAGAAAGAGCATCAAGTGTTGATGGTCAACAAGACCACCAGTTTCAAGAAGAAAGGCAAGGGAAAGAAAGGGAACTTCAAGAAGAATGGCAAGCCAGTTGCCGCTCCCGTGAAGAAACCCAAGGCTGGACCCAAACGCAGATAAGAAGGCTGGCAACGTCAACAAAGGTATATTTGATATACATGTTATTGATGTGTACCTTACTAGTGCTCGTAGTAGCGCCTGGGTATTTGATACTGGTTCGGTTGCTAATATTTGTAACTTGAAACAGGAACTGCAGAATAAACGGACACTAGCTAGGGACGAGGTGACGATGCGCGTTGGAAATGGTTCCAAGGTTGATGTGATCGCTGTCGGCATGCTCCCTATACGTTTACCTTTAGGATTAGTAATGAACCTGAATAATTGTTATTTGGTGCCTGCGTTAAGCATGAACATTATATCTGGATCTTGTTTATTGCGAGACGGTTATTCATTTAAGTCAGAGAATAATGGTTGTTCTATTTATATGGATAATATCTTTTATGGTCATGCACCCCTTGTGAATGGTTTATTTCTATTGAATCTCGATCGTAGTGATACACATATTCATAATATCGATGCCAAAAGATACAAAGTTAATGATGATAGTACCACATACTTGTGGCACTGCCGCTTAGGTCATATTGGTGTAAAGCGCATGAAGAAACTCCATGCTGATGGACTATTGGAATCTCTTGATTATGAATCACTTGATACATGTGAACCATGCCTCATGGGCAAGATGACTAAAAACCCATTTTTCGGAACAATGGAGCGGGCAAGTGACTTGTTGGAAATAATACATACCGATGTATGCGGTCCGATGAGTGTTGAAGCACGCGGTGGATATCGTTATTTTCTTACCTTCACAGATGATTTGAGTAGATATGGGTATATTTACTTAATGAAACATAAGTCTGAAACATTTGAAAAGTTCAAGGAGTTTCAGAGTGAAGTGGAGAATCATCGTAATAAGAAAATTAAATTTCTACGATCTGATCGTGGAGGTCAATATTTGAGTTATGAGTTTGGCATGCATTTAAGACAATGTGGAATTGTTTCACAGCTCACGCCACCTGGAACACCACAGCGTAATGGTGTGTCCGAACGTCGTAATCGTACTCTATTGGATATGGTGCATTCTATGATGTCTCTTACCGATTTCCCACTACTAAACTTCGCAGGTCGACCAGGGTACGTTCCGCACCAGTGGGGTACAGAAATCCCATCCTGGAAGTGATGTTGTTAGACAATAGCGAACCTACGAACTATGAAGAAGCAATGATGAGCCCGGATTCTGACAAATGGCTTGAGGCCATGAAATCCGAGATAGGATCCATGTATGAGAACAAAGTATGGACTTTGGTGGACTTGCCCGATGATCGGTAGTCCATTGAGAATAAATGGATCTTTAAGAAAAAGACAGACGCTGATGGTAATGTCACCATCTATAAAGCTCGACTTGTCGCAAAGGGTTTTCGACAAATTTAAGGAGTTGACTACGATGAGACTTTCTCACCCGTAGCGATGTTTAAGTCTGTTAGAATTATGTTAGCAATTGCTGCATTTTATGATTATGAGATCTGGCAGATGGACGTCAAAACAGCGTTCCTTAACGGGTTTCTTAAGGAAGAGTTGTATATGATGCAACCGAAAGGTTTTGTCGATCCTAAGGATGCTAACAAAGTATGCAAGCTCCAGCGATCCATCTATGGACTGGTGCAAGCATCTCAGAGTTGGAATATATGCTTTGATGAGGTGATCAAAGCTTTTGGTTTTATACAAACTTATGGAGAAGCTTGTATTTACAAGAAAGTGAGTGGGAGCTCTGTAGCATTTCTAATATTATATGTGGATGACATATTGTTGATTGGAAATGATATAGAATTTCTGGAAAGCATAAAGGGTTATTTGAAAAAGAGTTTTCAATGAAAGACCTGGGTGAAGCTGCTTATATATTGGGCATCAAGATCTGTAGAGATAGATCGAGACGCTTGATAGGACTTTCACAAAGCACATACCTTGACAAGATTTTGAAGAAGTTCAAAATGGACCGGTCGAAGAAAGGGTTCTTGCCTGTGTTGCAAGGTGTGAAGTTGAGTAAGACTCAAAGCTCGACCAAGGCAGAAGAAAGAGAAAGGATGAAAGTCATCCCCTATGCCTCAGCCATAGGCTCTATAATGTATGACATGCTGTGTACGAGACCTGATGTGTGCCTTGCCATTAGTCTGGCAGGGAGGTACCAAAGTGATCCAGGAGTAGATCACTGGACAGCGGTCAAAAATATCCTTAAGTACCTAAAGAGGACTAAGGACATGTTTCTCATTTATGGGGGTGAAGATAAGCTCGTCATAAAGGGTTACGTCGATGATAGCTTTGACACTGATCCGGATGACTAAAAGTCTCAATCCAGATACGTATTGAATAGTGGAGCACTTAGCTGGAGTAGCTCCAAGCAGAGCGTTGTAGACATAAAGATTTGCAAAAGTACATACAGATCTGAATGTGGCAGACTCGTTGACTAAACCTCTTTCACGAGCAAAACATGATCAGCACCAGAACTCTATGGGTGTTAATTCATTATGATGTAAACTAGATTATTGACTCTAGTGCAAGTGGGAGAGTGTTGGAAATATGCCCTAGAGGCAATAATAAATTGGTTATTATCCTATTTCCTTGTTCATGATAAATGTTTATTATTCATGCTAGAATTGTATTTACCGGAAACTTAAATACATGTGTGAATACATAGACAACACTGTGTCCCTAGTGAGCCTCTACTAGACTAGCTCGTTGATCAAAAATGGTTAAGGTTTTCTAACCGTAGACATGAGTTGTCATTTGATAACGGGATCACATCATTAGGAGAATGATGTGATGGACAAGACCCAACCGTAAGCTTAGCATCAGATTGTTTAGTTTATTTGCTACAACTTTCTTCATGTCAAGTATCTGTTCCTTAGACCATGAGATCGTGCAACTCCCTGACACCGGAGGAATACTTAGTGTGTATCCAAATGTCACTTCATAACTAGGAGATCATAAAGGTGCTCTACAGGTATCTCCGAAGGTGTTTGTTGGGTTGGCACGGATCGAGACTGGGATTTGTCACTCCGTATGACGGAGAGATATCTCTGGGCCCTCTCGGTAATACAACATCGTAAAGAGCTTCCAAGAAATGTGGCTAATGAGTTAGCCACGGGATCTTGTATTACGAAACGAGTAAAGAGACTTGCCGGTAATGAGATTGAACTAGGTATGGAGATACCGACGATCGAATCTCGGGCAAGTAACATATCGCCAGACAAAGGGAATTGCATACGGGATTAACTAAATCCTCGATATCGTGGTTTAACCGATAAAGATCTTCGTTGGACATGTGGGAATCAATATGGGTATCCAGATCCCGCTATTGATTATTGACCGGAGAAGTGTCTCGGTCATGTCTACATGTTCCCGAACCCGTAGGGTCGCACGCTTAACGTTCGGTAGCGCTAGGGTAGAAATGAGATATTAATATGGTGAAGTCCGAAGGTAGTTCGGAGTCCCGAATGGGACCCGGAACATCACGAGGAGCTCCGGAATGGTCCGGAGGTAAAGATTTATATATGGGAAGTCATATTTTGGGTTCCGGAAAAAGTTTGGTTTTTTCCGGTATTGTACCAGGAAGGTTCTAGAAGGTTCCGAAGTGGGGCCCACCTGCATGGGGAGACCCACATGAACGTGCATAGTGGGGAAGGCCCCACACCCCTGGTCTAGGCGCACCAATATCCCCCTTATAAGGAATAGGATCATATCCAGAAGGGATAAGATCAAGATCCCTAAAAAAGGGGATACCGATCGGTGGGGAAAGGAAAGGAGGGATTTCCTTCCTCCCCCCTTGACCAACAACCCTAGGGGCTTGGAGGGCAAGCCACCAGCCCCCTCCATGCATATATAAAGTTGGGGAGGCATTGGGGGCAGCCACTCTTCCACCCTTGCCTGTCTCCCTCCCGTTACACCTCCTCCACCTCGTGCAGACGCTTGGCGAAGCCCTGCTGCCGTTCCACTGCTGCCACCACCACCATGCCGCCGTGTTGGTTCAGATCTCATCTACCTCCTCTCCCTCACTTGCTAGATCTAGAAGGAGAGGACGCCACCGAGCCGCACGTGTGCTAAACTCGGAGGTGCCGTCTGTTCGGCACTAGATCGGATTGGATCGCGATTGGATCGTGAAGAGTACGACTACATCAACCGCGTTACGACGCTAATGCTTTCGATCTACAAGGGTTTGTAGACACACTCCCCTCTCGTTGCTTTGCATCTCATAGATTAGATCTTGGGTGTTTCGTAGGATTTTTATTTATTTTCATGCAACGTTCCCCAACAATTTTAGCTAGCAAAAGATTATGAGCAAGCACCACATGTTAGAGGATCCATGACAATATAACTTCTAAGTGAATATGAGCAAACATAACTCATTGCGTTGTCTTCCTTTTCCAACATCAACTATTTGATCAAGCAAAGAATATTTGATGGGGGCTCACAATCATAAAAGATGTCCAAGATAGTATATTTATATGTGAGACATCTCTTCCTTTATTACTTTTTCATGAATTGCATCAATGACCAATGCTACATTTGTTAGATCCCAATAAATTTTATTCATCATACCCCTTATGTGTGAAGTTATCACTCCCCATGGGATTAGCATATGACCTTTCATTATTATACTTTTTCTTGCCAAACTTGGATCAAGAAAGGAAAGCAACAAAACTCAAACTATTCTTTATTAGATAACTTTCACACACGATTACATAGATAGATCATGAAACAAGCACTCGAAGCTAGATCATACTAAAACTTTATTCTTCTAAATCACAAAATAACTAAGGATCGAACTAAGATAGATAATGATGATAAAAAATGATGGTGATACGATACCGGGGCACCTCCCCAAAGCTTGGGACAAGCCAAGGGTGGTGCCCATACCCGTGTACTCAAGTTTCTTTCTTGAGCGGTGGTGGTGATGAAGTAGTAGGCTTGTCTCTCATGATGTTAATCAAGATCTCCTTTAGACTCTGAATTTCTCGGAGCACATGCTGGATCATCTCAGCATTCTTTTGAACTTCAGCCATAATGTGCTTATTCTCCGGTCCCCAAGCGTTCTTTCCTGCATTGCTTTCATTTGGATGGGATACCAGCTAGAGTACCCCTCTCGGACGCCGAAGGGTGGACCTCTAGTGAATCTCCCACCTCTTCCATGGGGACCTCCTCGGTCTCCCTCTCGAGTTCCATCTGTAGCGACCAAGCGTCGTTGCCCACGTTGTTGGAGACAGAAGAAGACATGGTGCTTGGCTTTGAAAATCTGACAGAAAACAGCCCGAAACAAGAACAGAGGAGAAACTTGCGATACGGAGGTCAAAACATCGAAACATATATATAATGAATTTTTCCCTTGCATGACAAGTCTACAGGAGGAATACAGAGTCGGGAAAGTCCACGGGGGAGTCACGAGCTCACACGGTGCGCCCCAGGGGGCGCCACCTGAGCTCGTGGCTCTCTCGTGCACTTTCCTGGCTGTTTCTTATTTTTGTATTCTTTCTAATATTCCAAAATGGACATAAAGTACTTTTATGGAATTTTTGGAGTCGGTTTACTTACGTATCACATACCTATTCCTTTTTCAGTATTCTGGAGTGCTCCGGAAGGTTCCTTCTATATATCCTTCCGGTGTAATTGTTTGAATAATGTTGGTTTCTAATTTAATGGGCGTACTTGAAATATAATGTTTAATTCTTTGCCCATTAACCACCCTTGGGTTTGTGCCGTCAGCATTGTTGATCTTGATAGCTCCAGAACGGTAAACTTCCTCGATAATGTATGGTCCTTCGCACTTGGAGAGAAGTTTTCCTGCAAAGAATCTAAAACGAGAGTTGTATAATAGAACTTGATCACCGACGTTAAATTCTCATTTTTGAATTCTCTTTTCATGCCATATTTTAACATTTTCCTTAAAAAGCCTGGAATTTTCATAAGCTTGCGTTCTCCACTCATCTAGAGAACTAATATCAAACAACCTCTTTTCACTGGCAAGTTTAAAATCATAATTGAGTTATTTAATTGCCCAATAAGCTTTATGTTCTAAGGTAAGTGACATGCTTTTCCATAGGCCATTTTATATGGAGACATACCCATAGGATTTCTATAAGCAGTCCTATATGCCCACAATGCATCATCAAGTTTCTTTGACCAATTTTTTCGAGACCGGTTGACGGTCTTTTGCAAAATTAACTTTATTTCTCTATTACTCAATTCAACTTGACCACTAGACTGAGGGTGATAGGGTGATGCAATTCTATGGTAGACATCATATTTAGTTAGAAGTTTGCGGAATGCACCATGAATAAAATGTGAACCACCATCAGTCATTAAATATCTAGGGACTCCAAACCTTGGAAAGATAACTTCTTTAAGCATTTTAATAGAGGTGTTATGATCAGCACTACTAGTTGGAATAGCTTCTACCCACTTAGTAACATAATCAACATCAACAAGGATATGGGTATATCCATTAGAGGAAGGAAAAGGTCCCATATACTCAAATCCCCAAACATCAAATGGTTCAGTAACAAGCGAATAATTCATAGGCATTCCCTGATGGTTACCAATATTACCAATTCTTTGATATTCATCACAAGAAAGGACAAACTTACGTGCATCCTTGAAGTGAGTAGGCCAATAAAAACCAGATTGCAATACCTTGTGTGCAGTTCTGTCTCCCGCATGGTGTCCTCCGTATGCTTCAGAACGACACTTCCTTAGGATTTGTTCCTGCTCATGCTCAGGTGCAGAACATCTAATAACACCATCTAGTCCTTCTTTATATAAATGCGGATCTTCCCAAAAGTAATGTCTTAAATCAAAGAAGAACTTTTTCTTTTGTTGGTATGTGTAACTAGGGGGTATATATTTAGAAACAATGTAATTAGAATAGTCTGCATACCAAGGATTATTGTGAGAAGTAAAAGCATTTACGACAACTAATTGCTCATCAGGAAAACTATCATCAATAGGCAGTGGGTCATCAAGAACGTTTTCCATCCTAGACAAATTATCTGCTACAGGATTTTCAGCTCCTTTTCTATCAACAATATGCAAATCAAACTCTTGTAATAAAAGAACCCACCTAATCATTCTAGGTTGAGCATCTTTCTTTTCCATAAGATATTTAATAGCAGCATGATCAGTGTGAATAGTAACTTTAGAATCAACAATATAAGGTCTAAATTTATCACAGGCAAACACAACTGCTAAAAATTCCTTTTCAGTAGTAGAATAATTTCTTTGAGCACTATCCAAGGTCTTACTAGCATAATGAATAAAATTTAGTTTCTTATCAACTCTTTGACCTAACACAACACCAATGGCATAGTCACTAGCATCGCACATTAAAAGGTAGGTTCCAATCAGGTAGTTGGACAACAGGTGCAGTTATTGAGGCTTTCTTAAGTATTTAAAGGCTTCTACACAATCATCATCAAAAACAAATGGAACATCTTTTTGTAGGAGATTAGTGAGAGGCCTAGAAATTTTAGAGAAATCAATAATAAACCTTCTATAAAAACCAGCATGACCAAGGAAACTTCTTATACCTTTAATATCTTTAGGACAAGGCATTTTCTCAATTGCATCAACTTTAGCTTTATCTACCTCAATACCTCTTTCAGAAATTTTATGACCAAGGACTATACCATCATTTACCATAAAGTGGCACTTCTCCCAGTTCAAGACAAGAATAGTTTCCTCACATCTCTTAAAAACTCGATCAAGGTTGCAAAAGCAATCATCAAAAGAAGTTCCATAAATGGAGAAATCATCCATGAAAACCTCGACAATCTTTTCACAAAAATCAGAGAATATAGTAGTCATGCATCTTTGAAAAGTAGTGGGTGCATTACATAAACCAAAAGGCATACGTCTATAAGCATAAGTTCCAAAAGGACAAGTAAAGTTGGTTTTCTCTTAATCTTCTTGTGATACATGTATTTGAGAAAAACCAGAATAACCATATAGAAAACAGAAGTGTGTATGCTTAGATAATATTTCTAACATTTGATCAATGAAAAGCAAAGGATATTGATCTTTTCTAGTAGCCATATTTAATTTCCTGAAATCAATTACCATCCTATAACCAGTTACAATTCTTTGTGGGATAAGCTCATTTTTATCATTAGGAACGGCGGGAATACCTCCCTTCTTAGGAACACAATGAACAGGACTCACCCATCTACTATCAGCTATAGGATAAATGATACCTGCTTTCAGAAGCTTTAATATTTCAATTCTTGCCACATCTTTCATTTTGGGATTCAAGCGGCGTTGATGATCAACGACTGGTTTAGCATCAGGTTCCATATTAATTTTATGTTGACACAGAGTGGGACTAATGCCCTTAAGATCATCTAGAGTATATCCAATTGCAGCACGATGCTTCCTCAAAGTTTTAAGTAATCTCTTTTCTTCATGCACTGAAAGGTTAGCATTGATAATAACAGGACATTTCTTCTTTTCATCAAGATAAGCATATTTGAGTGTATCGGGCAATTTCTTTAATTCGAACACATGATCACTCTTAGGTGGGAGAGGATCTCCCAAAGTTTTAACATGCAAGTTATGCTTAAGGATTGGTGCTTGTTTAAAGAATATCTCATCTATTTCATTTCTTTCATTCATGTGCATATCATTTTCATGGTCTAGCAAATATTGTTCCAATGGATCAGTAGGAGGTACAACAATAGAAGCCAGACCAATAATTTCATCCTTACTAGGCAGTTCTTTATCATGTGGTTGCTTACTAAACTTGGAGAAGTTAAATTCATGAGATACATCACCAAACTTAACTCTAACCTTTTCCCTAACACAATCTATTTCAGCATTAACAGTATTAAGGAACGGTCTACCAAATATAATGGGACAGAAATTATCTTGTAGTGATTGATAACCCACAAGTATAGGGGATCAATTTTAGCTTTTTCGATAAATGAGGAGCTAAAGGTAGAATTAATATTCCCTTCAAGTTCTATCGACCACCGATACAACTCTACGCACACTTAACATTCGCTTTACCAAGAACAAGTATGAAACTAGAAGTACTTTGTAGGTGTAATGCTAGAACTACTTTGCAAGAATAAAACTAGGACTACTTTGCGAGAATAAAACTATGAGTAATTTGCGAGATAATAAAAGTTAGTTGTTTAGTAGAAAGCTTTTGTAACACAAGAGAATGATTTGTCCCTAGGCAATCGATAACTAGACCGGTAATCATTATTGCAATTTTATATGAGGGAGAGGCATGAGCTAACATACTTTCCGTACTTGGATCATATGCACTTATGATTGGAACTCTAGCAAGCATCCGCAACTACCAAAGATCATTAAGGTAAAACCCAACCATAGCATTAAGTAACAAGTCCTCTTTACTCCCATACGCAACAACCCCCTTACTCGGGTGTAACCTTCTGTCACTCTAGCCGCCCACTATAAGAGAATTATGAACGTAATGCAAACCCTACAGCAAGAATCCCTCATGCTTGCGCGACATGGAGAGCACCATAGGATAGCACCAAAATAGAACATACAACTCAAACCAATCACGATCATCAATCAACCCATAGGACAAAACGAATCTACTTAAACATCATAGGATGGCCACAAATCATTGGATAATAATATGTAGCATTAAGCACCATATTTAAGTAGAGATTACAGCGAGGAGAAGAGGTGTTACACCACTTCATAGAGGGGGAGAGAGTTGGTGTTGACGGCGGCGAAGTTGTTGGTGTAGATCGCCGTCACGATGATTGCCCCGGCGGCGTTCCGGCGCCACCGGGAGAGAGGGGGAGAGAGCCCCCCTCCTTCTTCTTCTTCCTTGGCCTCCCCCCTAGATGGGAGGAGAGTTTCCCCTCTGGTCCATGGCCGCCATGGCTCCTGGAGGGCAGGAGCCCCTCCGAGATTGGATCTCTCTCTCTGTTTCTCTTCTGTTTCGTGTTCCCGTTTTCTGGCCGAAAACCGTTTCTTACATTCCCGGAGATCCGTAACTCTGATTGGGCTAAAATTTTAACACAATTTTTTTTCCAGATATTATCTTTCTTGCGGCGAAAGAAGGGGGTCAACCGACTTACGAGGTGCTCACCAGCCACCAGGGCGCGGCCACCCCCCCTAGGCGCGCCCTGGTGCTTCGTGGCCACCTCGGACACCGTCTTGCGTTGATTCTTCTTCCCAAAAATCACATATATTCCAAAATAAATCTCCGCAAATTTTTATCGCGTTTGGACTTCGTTTGATATGGATATTCTGCGAAACAAAAAACATGCAACAAACAGGAACTGGCACTGGGCACTGGATCAATATGTTACTCCCAAAAATAATATAAAATGTTGCCAAAAATATATGAAAGTTGTAGAATATTGGCATGAAACAATCAAAAATTATATATACGACGGAGACGTATCAGTGATCCAAGTACTAAGAAATCAGTATGGTATTTGACCTTACCACATAAGACTTCAACATCTCTAACAATCCCAAGTGGTGAAATAGTATCTCTGTTTACGAGCTTAATAGTAACATCAATGTCTTCCATCTCGACAGGAGCAATATCATTCATACTTTTGATATAAAGAGACCGGAATAGCACTTACACTAGCACCCGTGTCACATAAACCATGTTAGCAATGATCTCAATTTTAAAAGAAAAAAAAGGCATGCCCACTACGGGCTTATTCTTATCTAATATATCTTGTTCAGTTCTGGCAGGTTTAGCAATTCTAGCAGCTTCAGAACAAAAGTAAATAACATGCCCATCAATATTATTAGCCAATAGATCTTTAGTCATTGCAATATTAGGTTCTACTTTAATTTGTTCAAATGGTTTAGGTGCTCTAATATTGCTTTTATGAACCACAGTTATAGCCTTAGCATGTTCCTTAATCCTAACAGAAAAGGGAGGTTTCTCAATGTAAGCAGTACGTACAACTCACTAGTATAGCGACCTGCTATACAAACAGTTTTTACCCCCTTTCAGCGACAGAGTTTTAAACCGTCACCTTGCCTGTGTGTGCGATAGGGGGGGTCCTTTCCACACGACCCAGAAACCGTCCGCGATAGGGCCTCCGGTCATACACACGGGGTAAAAAGAGCTCGTGTGCGATCGGGCGAGCCATCGCAGACAATTATACTGGCCCAATTGTTTTCGTTCGTATGTACATCCCACATAGTGAATCCAAGACAAACATTTCCGTTCGTATATACATCCCACACAGTGAATCCCAGACAAACGTTTCCGTTCGTATGTACATCCCACACAGTTTTCTGCATCACATCGTCTGTGATAGCGCTGCCATTGTAGACGATAGTAATATTTTTATCGTTTGTGTTATTGAATGCATCACGCACGGTGTCCAGAAGAAACTGTGTGGCATAGGCTGTCCATCACACACACTTTTTATGTGGAAAATGTTTGTGCAAGGTGGCCTAACGCAAACAGTTGTCCAGAGGAAGTCGTGTGTGATTGTTCATTGATCCAACACGTTTACTTCCTAGAAACTGTGTGGGTTGTCTGAGATCATCGCCCACGGTGCTGTCTCAATAACCGTTTGCACTAGAAAAAATCAATAAGCAGGCTAATTGGCCTATTATTATTAATCCATTTAGTAATCAAATTTACATTTCATATTAAACACACAATATATTTCATTTTCGTATTACAGAACCAGGATTTCATAATTGAAATACATCAGAGTACAACATCATATAGCTTCAGCACTCACTCACACCATATAGGCTAGCTACCCCATTACACAACAGCACCAAGTTTCACATGCAACTTCTAAAACCTTTGGAAATTAGCATCATAGACGGTAGATAGACAGATGAATCTCATCTCGAAAACTGCTAAAGCGGAAGGCGAATATTGAGCCTTCAATGATGTTGAAGGTCCTTGCAACTTTAGGCCAGTGCCTGTGGATGATTGACCGCCCATCCTTCGTCCTCTTGAGGAAGACTTCAATATTCACATGATTACTTATGACAAGACTTCTCCCATGTCCTCAAGAACAAAAGTAACTACTCACAAATCATATTCATGTTCAAGATCAGAGGGGTATTGAATATCATTAAGGATATGAACATATAATCTTCCACCAAATAAACCAACTAGCATCAACTACAAGATGTAATCAACACTACTAGCAACCCACAGCTACCAATCTGAGGTTTTCAGACAAAGATTGAATACAAAAGATGAACTAGGGTTTGAGATGAGATGGTGCTAGTGAAGATGTTGATGAAGATTGGTCCTCCCACGATTAGAGGATTGTTGGTGATGTCGATGGCTTCGATTTCCCCCTCCCGGAGGGAAGTATCCCCGGCGGAATCGCTCCGCCGGAGAGCAAAATAGCTCCTGCCCAGGTTCCGCCTCGAGATGGCGGCGCTTCGTCCCGAAAGTCTTCTCTATAATTTTTTTAGGGCAAAAGACCTTATATAGCACAAGGAGGGGGCCAGAGGCTAGCCAGGGGCCCCACAAGGCATCAGGGTGCGCCTAGGGGGATCGCGCCCTGTTGCCTTGTGGGCAACTGGTCGGCCCCTCCATTATTTCTTCTTTCTAGTATTTTTTATATATTCAATAAAAAATCTCCGTGAAATTTCAAGTCAATTGGAGCTCTGTAGAATAGGTATCTCTGCTATAGCTATTTCAGGTCCAGAATTCCAGCTGCCGGTATTCTCCCTCTTCATATAAATCTTGAAAATTAAGAGAGAAAAGGCATAAGAGTCGCATCATAAAGTGAGATAATGATCAAAAACATTATAAATAACAGTAGGAAATCATGATGCAAATTGGATGTATCAGGCCTTGCGAGTGTTTCGCCAGGTTTATCAATAGCCCTGACTACAGGTTCGCTACGGTGGACACCTTGAACGATCTAAAGGTGCTCGAGACTACGGGCTTGGCCTGCCAGAAGCTTGTCAACATCCAAGGCCAGTACAGGGTCTGGGGCAGAAAGAAGGCGAAGGACTCCCTGGTTGACCTAGTTGTGGCCATCATCGACCCCTACTACAGAGGCATGAAGGATGAGTGCAACAAGAATAAGGATGCCTGGCACGAGGCCTGGGTGCGAAAACTGGATGAAGAACACGTCAAGTACGTGGCCAAGGACGCGTACACAAGCTATGAGATGTATAGGCGGATCATTGACATGAGAGAGTGCCTCCTTCCCGTGGACGACGAGGGATCGAGCCACAAGTAGAGCAGTGGCGGCGGCGTCACAAGAAGTAGATGATCGTTTCTCCTAGTTTAGAATGCATGTAATTGTTTATTGAGGTGTGTGCGAATGTTTTGTATAGTGACCTATGTAATTGGATGTTTAATTTGGTTATATATGTTATTCTTCTGTAGATAGAGCAAATTACATCGCAGACGGACTAAACTAGGGAACCCGTCGGTGATGATTTCATCAATCGCTGACAATTGTATACCAGCAAGCGTTTGCCCACAGCACACACGGCTTATTAGCAAGAATCGTCTGTGTTGTTATCGGTCTTCCCACACATTTCTGATTACTGACCTTTGCCGCATATCACACACATCTTGTTAAGTTGAACCGTTTTTGTTGTTTTGGCTCATCGCAAACAATTCATCCGAGTGAACTGTATGCCGTCTATCGCACACACCTTGATCTACCTGACCATTTCCGTTGTGTTGGGTAATCGCAAACAGTTCATCCCAGTGAACTGTATGCCGTGTATCGCACACACCTCGATTTGGCTGACCGTGTTTGTTGTTCTGTCTTATCGCAAACAGTTCGTGTGGATCAACTGTATGCCACGTATCGCACACACGTCTCTAATCTGAATCATGCTTGATGTCTCCGCCATCATGCACAGTTCATCTTATTGGCGACGGTTTTATTATGACACCGTTTGCGATTCAAGCATCGCACACAGTTTGGTCGCGGGGTCTCTGATTCATGTGTCGCATTAGCGGTCGCCTGTAGTAGTGACTAGATCAACATTATAAATAATTGTTTCAGTTTTAGCTATAACAGGTTCTTTACAAATTTCTTCAGCAGGTGGATGAAATTTAAACCACTTTTCTTTAGGGAGATTAACATGAGCAGCAAAAGATTCATAGAAAGTAGCTACTATCTCAGAGTCAAGTCCATATTTTGCACTAAACTTGTGAAAAGCATCAGTTTCCATAAAAGATTTAACACAATCAAATTCGAGATTTATACCTTACTCATTACCTTTGTCGATTTCCCAATCTTCAGAGTTACGTTTAATCCTCTCCAGAAGATCCCATGAATTCAATAGTTTTCTTCATAAAGGAACCAGTAGAAGAAGTATCAAGCATTGATCGATCACTATGAGAAAGCCAAGTATAAAAGTTTTGTATAATCATCTCTCTTGAGAGCTCATGATTGGGCCATCTGTGCATCATATATTTAAGCCTCTGCTACTTGTGAACTGCGTTGGGATTTCCCCGAAGAGGAGAGGATGATGCAGTATAGTAGAGATAAGTATTTCCCTCAGTTAAGAACCAAGGTTATCAATCCAGTAGTAGAACCACACAGAACCTCGTTAGCAGCACCTACACACACAAAAGCAAATACTTGCACCCAACGCAAACAAGAGGGTTGTCAATCCCCTTGGCGGTTACTTGCAAGGATTAATTCTAATAGTGATAGATATATAAGTAAAGTGCAAAGTAAAAGAAAGGAAATAAAATTGTAGCAAGGTATTTTTGGATTTTAATATATGATAAAAGTAGACCCGGGGGCCATAGTTTTCACTAGAGGCTTCTCTCTCGAATGCATAGCATACGGTGGGTAAACAAATTACTGTTGGACAATTGATAGAAAAGCGCATAGTTATGACGATATTCAAGGCAATGATCATGTATATAGGCATGACGTCCGAGACAAGTAGACCGACTCCTGCCTGCATCTACTACTATTACTCCACCCATCGACCGCTATCCAGCATGCATCTAGGGTATTAAGTTAATGAAAACAGAGTAACGCCTTAAGCAAGATGACATGATGTAGACAAAGTAAACTCAAGCAATATGATTAAACCCCATCTTTTTATCCTTAATGGCAACAATACAAATACGTGTCTTGTCCCTTTCTGTCATTGGGATATAGAACACCGCAAGATTGAACCCATCACAAAGCACCTCTCCCATTGCAAGATAAATCAATCTAGTTGGCCAAACCAAACGGATAGATCAGAGAGAAATACAAAGCTATAACAATCATGCATAAATAAGTTCAGAAATGACTCAAATATTTCTCATGAATAATCTGATCATAAACCCACAATTCATCGGATCCCAACAAACACACCGCAAAAGAAGATTATATCGAATAGAACTCCAAGGAGATCGAGGAGAACATTGTGTTGAAGATCAAAGAGAAAGAAGAAGCCATCCAGCTACTAGCTATGGACCCGTTGGTCTGTGGTAAACTACTCACACATCATCGAAAGGGCAGCAAGGTTGATGTAGAAGCCCTACGTGATCGATTCCCCCTCCGGCAGAGTACCGAAAAAGGCCTCCAGATGGGATCGCGGAAGAACAGAGGCTTGCGGCGGCGGAAAAGTTATTCGAGGTGGCTCCCTATTGGTTTCCCAATATTTGAGAATTTATAGAAGTGGAATTAGGTCAAACGGAGCCACGAGGGGCCCACAAGGCAACAGGGCGCCCCCCCACCTGGGTCGCGCCCTGTTGCCTTGTCATCTCCTCGTGAAGCTTCTGGCCTCCTCCTGAAACTTCCAGGGTCTTTTTTGTCCAGAAAAAAAATCATCAAAAAGTTTCGTGGCATTTGGACTTTGTTTGGTACTGATTTCCTGAAAAATCAAAAACAAGCAAAAAACAGCAATTGGCACTGGGCACTAGGTTAATAGGTTAGTCCCAAAACATGATATAAAATAGCATATTATTGCATATAAAACATCCAAGATTGATACTATAATAGCATGGAACAATCAAAAATTATAGATAGGTTGGAGACGTATCAAGCATCCCCAAGCTTAATTCCTGCTCGTCCTCGCGTAGGTAAATGATAAAAATAGAATTTTTGATGTGGAATGCTACCTAACATGTTTATCATGTAATCTCTTATTTTACGGTATGAATATTAAGAAACGAGTGATTCAAAGCAATAGTCTATAATTTGATATAAAGACATCAATACTCAGGCATACCAACAAACAATCATGCCTTTCAAAATAAAAATGCTAAAGAACGCTATCCCTACAAAATCATATAGCCCGTCATGCTTAGTCTTCCTAACATAAAGTATTAATCATGCACTACCCCGATGTCAGCCGAGCAATTGGTTCATACTTTTTAACGCGCTTCAGCTTTTTCAACCCTCACGCAATACATGAGCGCGAG
This sequence comes from Elymus sibiricus, assembly GCA_039707655.1. Taxonomy (NCBI): domain Eukaryota; kingdom Viridiplantae; phylum Streptophyta; class Magnoliopsida; order Poales; family Poaceae; genus Elymus; species Elymus sibiricus. The sequence goes on along the minus strand of CM077668.1, from coordinate 257,733,533 downwards.
CCATGGACATAGCACTATGGGTGGAATAGAATGATGATAGAGATTAATTAGGGGAAGTCAAAAAGGAAGATAGTCTCACATCGACGCGGCTAATCAATGGGCTATGGAGATGCCCATCAGTTGATGTCAATGCGAGGAGTAGGGATTGCCATGCAACGGATGCACTAAGAGCTATAAGTGTATGAAATCTCAAAATAAAAACTAAGTGGGTGTGCATCCAACTTGCTTGCTCATGAATACCTCAGGCATTTGAGGAAGCCCATCATTGGAATATACAAGCCAAGTTCTATAATAAAAAATTCCCACTAGTTATATGAAAGTGACAACATAGGAGACTCTCTATATGAAAAACGTGGTGCTACTCTGAAGCACAAGTGTGGAAAAGGATAGTAACATTGCCCCTTCTCTCTTTTTCTCTCATTTTTTTTGTTGGGCTCTTTTTGGCCTCTTTATTTTTGTCCGGAGCCTCATCCCGACTTGTGGGGGAATCACAGTCTCCATCATCCTTTCCTCACTGGGACAATTTTCTAATAATGATGATCATCACACTTTTATTTACTTATAACTCAATATTACAACTCGACACTAGAACAAATATGACTCTATATGAATGCCTCTGGTAGTGTACCAGGATGTGCAATGATACTAGCGTAACATGTATAAAAATGATGAACGGTGGCTGAGCCACGAATACTATGTCAACTATATTATCATGCAAAGCAATATGACAATGATGATGTGTATCATATAAAAAGAACGGTGGAAGTTGCATGGCAATATATCTCGGAATGGCTATGGAAATGCCATAATAGGTAGGTATGGTGGCTGTTTTGAGGAATATATAAAGAGGCTTATGTGTGATAGAGCGTATCATATCACGGGGTTTGGATGCACCGGCGAAGTTTGCACCGACTCTTGAGGTGAGAAAGGGCAATGCACAGTACTGAAGAGGATAGCAAATTGCGGAAGGGTGAGAGTGCGTATAATCCATGGACTCACATTAGTCATAAAGAACTCACATACTTATTGCAAAAGTCTATTAGCCCTCGAAGCAAAGTACTACTTCGCATGCCCCTAGGAGGGAGGTTGGTAGGAGCTAACCATCGCGCGCCCCCGACCTCCATGCAAAGGTAGACAATCAATAATAAATCATGCTCCAACTTCATCACACTAAGGACTATACGTGCATGCTTCGGGAATCACAAACCTTAACACCAATATTCTTACTAAACCACAATCATTCACTAGTACCTCCCACATATTACCATCTTAATATCGCAAAACTATTGCAAGGAATCAAACTTATCATATTCAGTGATCTACATGAAAGTTTTTATTATATCCCTCTTGAATACCTATCATATTAGGACCAAATTCATAACTCGTGTATATTACCATTGCTAATTATTAGACTCTCAAAAGGATATAAGTGAAGCATGAGAGTACTACTATTTCTTTAAAATATAACCACTGCCGTGCTCTAAAAGATATAAGTGAAGCACTAGAGCAACTGCCTAGCTCAAAAGATATAAGTGAAGCACATAGAGTATTCTAACAAATCACGAATAATGTGTGTCCCTCTCAGAAAGGTGTGTTCAGCAAATATGATTGTGGAAAACTAAAAAGCAAACAAAAGCAAGCAAACTATAGCACAATACGCTCCAAGTAAAACACATATCATGTGATGAATAAAAATATAGCTCCAAGTGATATACCGATAGATTGTAGACGAAAGAGGGGATGCCATCCGGGGCATCCCCAAGCTTACTTGGGTCTTCCTTGAATATTACCTTGGGGTGCCTTGGGCATCCCCAAGCTTTGGGTCTTGTCGCTCCTTCTTCCTTCATCCATCGTGGTCTCACCCAAAAATTAAAAACTTTAGCACACAAAACTCAACAGAAACCTCGTGAGATCCGTTAGTACAACAAATAAATCTTAAACTTTAAGTACTGTTGTAAATTGATTCATATTTAATATTGGCATAATGCTACTATACTCCAACTTCCCCATGGCTCATACCCCCCGATACGATCCATAGATCATCAAAATAAGCAAACTATGCAACAAAAACAGAATCTGTCTAAAATAGAACAGTCTGTAAAGATCTATTTAAAAACCATACTTCTGTAACTCCAATTTTTTTGAAAAATTAGGAAAACGTAAACAATTCATATACAAATACAGTGTAAAAATTTCAAATTTGTCTGACGCTCCAGTACAGAACCAAAAATTAAATACTGGACGCAAAACTTTCTGTTTTCCAAACAGCATCAATTATACTATCGTCCAAATCATTCCAAAGGAATTACTTGGCACAGACACTAATTAAAAGATAAAAACACAATCATAACAGAAGCTATAATTGTGTAAACACACAAAACTGGAATAAAAAGCTTAATGGGTTGTCTCCCAACAAGCTCTTTCTTTATAGCCGTTAAGATAGGCTTGAGATTTCAATGATGCTCTCATGAAAGATAATAATTGAAACACAAAGAGAGCATCATAAAACATGTGACAAACACATTTAAGTCTAACCCTCTTCCTATGCATAGGCATTTTATAGGAAAATAAATTATCAAGACAACCAATTTCTAGCATATGCAAATAGGGAGGATGAAGCATTAATAATTTCAACACAAAGAGAGATAACTTAGTGACATGAAGATTTCTATAACCATATTTTCCTCTCTCATAATAATTACATGTAGGATCATAATCAAATTCAACAATATAAATATCACATAACATATTCTCTACATGGTTCACATGCATAAAAGTTTTATAATCTTTCAAAATAGTGGGATTAACAACAACTAAAGTCATGACCTCTCCAAACCCACTTTCATCAAAAAATTCATAAGATTGATCACTCTCCGAATATGTGGGATTCTTTTTTACTTAAAGTTGACACTCTTCCAAACCCACTTTCAATATTATTGCAAACATTATTATCAATATCATATTCATCATGAGGCTTAAATAAATTTTCAAGATCATAGGAAGCATTATCACCCCAATCATGATCATTGCAATAAGTAGTGGACATAACAAAATTATCACCCACAAGCTTGTAGCTTTGCATATCATTAGCACAATTAACATTAATAGAATTTATAATAGCATCATTGCAATCATGATTTTCATTCAAGGAGCTATCAAGTGTGGGTGCAATAGCAATGATTTCATTTCTAACATAAGGAACTATAGCAAGTTCATCTCCATAAGCATAATTAATATTGGCATCATGGCCACAAGCATAGCAAGCATCAAATTCATCAAAAAGGGATATTTCAAGCGGATCAACAGAATCATAATTATCTATAGATTCATGCATATCATTATTCTCTTCCAAAGCAGCAGACATTCTCCCAATGAATTAACTAACATAGGCATTGGAAGCATAGTTTTCATCGCAATATTTAAGTATGGCAAAAATTTCAGATTTGTAGAGAGTAGCATCATACTTTTCAATCAAAGAAGCAACTTCATGGGCACCCTTAAAAGCAATAAATTCTTCAATTTGTTCGATATCATAGTAGCTATAAACACCCTTGGCATAAGAATATAAGATTTCATTATCATTAAACTCACATAGGTAGGGAAAGTATTTTTTAGGGTTCTCAGAGCAACAAGTAAAATCATGATTCTCACATAGATTCCAAGCATAGCACAACAAACAATTTATTTGATTCCATAAGAGTCTCCCTTTTTGAGACAAACGGTGACGCACAAAATGAGCATGCTCATCTAATGATTTTCCCTCAACTAAACTAGTTGGGGTTTCAGCACGAGCACAAATGGATCGAAGATGATCCAAGTAGAAAACTTTAAGTGGATCCATAGTGATCTTAAATTTTTGCTTTTGTTTTCTGTTTTGTGTGTTGACATGAAGGCAGTAAAAGCGAGCAAGCAGGCAAGCAAGCAAATAAAATATTTTTGTGTTTTTGTAAAAAAAAATTAGAACTGGGGGAGATGAAAACGAGAGGCAAATGCAAATAAAAAGGCAAATGAAAATAAGAGCAAGTACATGATAGTTTATGCGAAGGTACTTGATAGGTTTTGTGATGTCTCCCTGGAAACGGTGCCAGAAATTCTTCCTGCTACTTGTGAATTGCGTTGGGATTTCCCCGAAGAGGAGAGGATGATGCAGTACAGTAGAGATAAGTATTTCCCTCAGTTAAGAACCAAGGTTATCAATCCAGTAGGAGAACCACACAGAACCTCGTTAGCAGCACCTACACACACAAAAGCAAATACTTGCACCCAATGCAAACAAGAGGGTTGTCAATCCCCTTGGCGGTTACTTGCAAGGATTAATTCTGATAGTGATAGATAGATAAGTAAATTGCAAAGTAAAAGAAAAGAAATAAAATTGCAGCAAGGTATTTTTGGATTTTAATATATGATAAAAGTAGACCCGGGGGGCATAGTTTTCACTAGAGGCTTCTCTCTCGAACGCATAGCATACGGTGGGTAAACAAATTACAGTTGGGCAATTGATAGAAAAGCGCATAGTTATAACGATATTCAAGGCAATGATCATGTATATAGGCATCACGTCCGAGACAAGTAGCACTACAAAAAAAACACTTCCGTGATGATACATCTTTGTCACAGTAGGTCACGTTTTCTGTCATGCATGTACATCCGTGCCGATTTTATGACAGAATCAAGATAGTTATACCTGTGCTGTCGTAGAAGTGTTCCATGACAATACTGAAATTATCATCACGGAAGTGTCCACTTCCATGACGATAAATGTCGCGTCATGGAAGTGTTTTTGTCAAGGGTGACCGACACGTGGCATCCACCGTAACGGGTTGCCGTTAAGCTATCGGGTGCGGGTTTGGATCTGATAACCCATTAGCAGCCCTGACCAATGGCGATTTTCCACGTGTAAATTTCCCATTCGCGGATCCACGTATCAGCTCGGCATTGCGACAGATGTCATCCATTCATTGGACGAGAGACGCCTATGATACGTCGACACGTGGCACGGCCCAACAGTGGCCCATTTAGGTTAAAAAGGCCACCCCATTTGACTTGGTCAAAAGTTAGCAGGCCGGCCCATGGAAAGCGTGTTAACGGCCTATTCGCATACAGCCCATCTACGGCCCGGGTACTCACGGCCCGTTATGGCCTTTCAATATTCGGCCCAGTAGCGTCATGTGGGCCGTCCAATATGATTCCAGCCCGTTGTTACTTTCGGCCCATCTATGGCCCGTGAAGTCTTTCGGTCCATATGAGGCCTTTTGCATCTATGGGCCCATTGACGGCCCATGGTGAATCAGACCCATCATGAACAGTAAACTGCTTTGAGCCCATTAACGGCCCATGATTCAGTTGGGCCGTTTCCAGCCCGTGCTCCCTTTCGGCCTTCTAAAGGCCCATACATTCTTAGGTTCATTTCCGGCCCTCGATTACTTATGGTCTGTTACTGGCCTGTTATGCTAATGGGCCAAATTCAACCCGTGGTAGCAATCGGGCCGTTTGTGACCCGTTGGGCCGTTTTCATCCTGTCCTGTAATCCAGCCCATTAACGACCCGTCATGCCTCTTGATAGAATTAAGCCTGTGCAGTGTTCCGGCCTGTTAACGGCCCATTATGGTCTGGGCCCATAAACGGACGGTTCCGATTTTGGCCCGTTTACGGTCCATATTGCGGTCCGGTTTTGGCCCACGAACAGTACGGTCGTTGGATCCTACGGCGCGAACGAGGCCCATGGATCCTACGGCCCATAGGAGGCCCATGGATCCTACGGCCCGTAGGATGCCCATCGTTACCACGGCCCATATGTGGCCCATGGTTATTGCGGCCACTAGCAAACCGAGGAAAAAGAACTGCAGTGACTACAAGCAAACAAATAAACAAAAGACAATAAGTAAATAAATAAGAAAGCAACTAACGCTAGGCTATTGCGGCGATTACACAGATTACATCCACTGGGAATCAAAGTTCGCTACCAGTGCAAATATTAGGGAACAACAAAGCAGCATATTACATACACTGGGCGTCTAAATTGGCCACCAGTGCAAATAAACGCGGCAGTAAAACAAGTCCAGAACTAAAACCACTTCAAAAGAGCTCAAGAAACCATATATATCCTGGGTACCCACCATGCTGGCAAGAAGCTTAGCAAGATTATTAGCTTTCTCTTGTTTGGCGCTAAAATCCTTCAACTCTTGATGTTTCTCCAGAAAGCATGCAACTGAATTCTGCAGGGACTTCCTCAGTCCTTCGGCTTCTTGTCGCAGCACAACTGATCGTTGTCTTTCAGCTTGTAGTTGAGACTCAAGAAGCCAAACTGATTCAGGCAGTGAGTTCGAAGGGCTTGTGCCAGCGGTAGTGGCGAGTAACTCGAACACTACATCAAGGTAGGACTTTGGGGTTGTCTCACTGTCTTCAAGATAGTTTTTATCAACTTTCTTGGAGAACAACAGGGTTGTCTGACTATCTTGGACCTTATCTGCATTACTTCCTTTACCATTGCATAATGGGGTACTCTTCTCCACTATTCTGCCGACATTATAAATGAGGAACAAGCAGACACATCACAGGTTTAGCATGTATATGAAACTCATTTTGGTAACCAGTTCAGTAGTAAGGTTGACAGGATTATACTAACTTGTCTTCTATTGCAAGGTAGTACATAATAACAGAATGAAACAAACATATATTTATGTACTATGGTCACTGTATTGTCTATATCATCCTAGTTTATGTTGCCAAATCAAGATAGAGACACAGTTCAAATCATATCTGTTTAAGACAAAGCAGCATAGACAGAATATAAGTGTGGGAAACTACACAACACTAACAACACTTGTAATGTGCATGACATGAGAACATAACTGTTTATACGATTGAAACTGAAATCAACATAGAGCAAGAAGTTACAACAGCAAACCAGTTAAAGAAACAGGTTTAAAACATACATTTTGAACCATTGGAGTTTCAATTGGATCCTTCAAATTAGAAATTAGTTGGTATGAGTAAATACAGTGATGCAAGAGCAAAGGAGAATGCACCATAGCTACGGAATCTGACCTGAGAACAGTTGTTCTTCTACTTTAAACATGGAGTTTGGGTTCACTGTGGTGGTCCTCGTGCTTTGGGCACTATAGTTGCCTTACTAACTGCTCGTGTGTGGGTGCTCTATGGTGGAGATGGTGCTGTGTCAACTGGAAGTGGGTTACTATCTGCTGGGGTTGGGGTTAGATGGGGTGTAGTTGGTTCTCTGGCCAACGGGGTAGGGGTACAATCTGCAAGAGTGTCGGTTATGTGTGGTGGGGCTGGCTCTTGGGCAAGTACAACTGTGGTTCTATCTGCATCGATGGGTAGCACCGTCTTTTGTGAAGACCGTGTTTTTACTCCCTTAGATACTACCATCACCCCCTCCAATTCAAATGGCTGATAAACAAGAAAAGAAATTGAAGGTACAGACATTGTATGATAAACAGATGCCGTAATTCACGTATATGTTGTCTAACCAAACAGGACAGCATGACACAATTCACTGGTACAGCGAGCTGTTATACAAACGGTTTTTAACCCCTTCCCGCGATAGAGTTTTAAACCGTCGCCTTGCCTATGTGTGTGATAGGGGGGGTCCTCCCACACGACCCAGAAACCGTCCGCGGTAGGGAGCACACAAGCATACGTTTCGCAGAACTAAGCGTATGCGATGCCGCATATTTCCCAAACGCTCCGTCCTTGCTACTCGTTTGTGCTCGCATTACCATCGCACTCGGTATTATGTGTTGCAACATTTGCGATGCTCACCCCATCACAAACAGTTCACAATTGTACACCGTATGCGAAGCTTGAATATCCCACACATTTGTATGTACATAGACGTTTGAGATGTATAAAATATCCCAAACGATTCATCCGTATTACCCGTGTCGGATGAAGGCCTATCGCACACGTTCTTCTATGAGCAAACGTTTACGATGCACACGACATCATAAATAGTTCATAATTGCCTAGCGTGTGAGATATGGTCACTTTCACAAACATTTATTAAGAAGGAACTGTGTGCGTTCTTGTTGTTAATCTCACACGTTTTTTCTTGCCCGATCGTGTGTGCAGTAGAGTTTCATCGCACACGTACTGATCTGAGAAACGTGTCTGATCTTGACGTTTATCACAGATGTTTTGCTTTTGCAAACCGTGTGCAGTGTAATGCCTGCAGATCATAATTTATCCCTAATTTAATCCCTGCATTTAAAATTCATAGAATTTGAAATTGAAACAGGTTTTCAATATGAAAGTAGGCAATCACTTATTTCACATCGAACCATGTTTATTACAAATACAAGTTCAAGGACAAATGAATGATTCGATGCACAGGTACATGTACTGAAGAACTACAGAAGCAGCAAGGAAAGAATGATGAACCACAGTTGTACTAAAGACTGTAAAGAGAGAGGTGGAAGACATTATGGTTGCTGGAGAAGGTGAAGCGGAATGCCCATATTGTGCCCTCCTCCATGCCTAATGCGCGCACGACTCTAGGCCAACCCCTTGTGATGGCCGGCCGCCCATCCTTCACTGTCTTCATTAGGACTTCTCGATGCTCATTGTAGTCTCGATGAAATACTTTAACCTTCATTGCATGTCCACCAATCATGTACTTTGCGAGGTAATCTTGAGTAAACTGCTTTGGGAACCACTGCAAACGAAAAAGATTCAGACATTGTTGTCTAACAACTCATTATGGGCAGTAAAAAGAGAAGGCTACAGAGTTCGTAGTTACCATCCTACAGCTCACTGTTGTGTTGGATAGAGCATAGACAAATAATTTAATTGCCATCGATTGTATCTTTTTTCTAATAATTCTTATCAGTTTCCTCACTTGATGCTGGTTCATGAATATCTCATTGCCCCATACGCAAAAAGGGTCGAGGCGTGGATCTTTGCCTAGGACATATGTACCTACAAGCAACAAGTCAATATTAGAAGCTAAAAAGTGTCCAGCCGTGGATTTGTATGCACTACATTATGGAACGGAGGCAGTATAAGCCGAGGGATGAAAATAACCTCGGTGGAAAATGCTGGCCACTCCCGTTGTTGTCCTGCGTAAGTACATGGAAAGGCGTGATAAGTACTACAGGCTTAACATCAACCAAATATAGCCATGGTAAACAACAACATCTCAAAATGACAGCTTGAATGTGTTGGTTTCAGCATGATGTTAAAGCAGATAAAAAATGGAAGGGAATGTTAACTACAACAGGCTTAATAGGGACCAAATATTGTAATTCAAACTGGTACTGTTGAAAATGAATAGAACATAGCTCATGCTTAAACATCACACTGCATAAATGTGTAAAACTAAAATAAAGGGCATGTGTTAACTTCACCAGGCATAACAGGAACCAAATATAGCCGTTCAAACTGGTATTGACGAAATTGAACTGCACAGTTCATACTTGCACATAATGAACATCACATTGTGAATAACTAAAATAAACAAGGCATATATGCTCACTATAACAACCTAATATAGCCAATGAAAACCGGATAGAGGCTCACTGCAACCAACCTAACAAGCAAATACAGATAAACAAGGCACCTGCTTGAAAACTGGACAAAGGCTCACTGCAACCAACCTAGCTAACAAGCAAATACAGATAAACAAGGCATCTGCTTGAAAACTGGACAAAGGCTTACTGCAACCAACCTAACAAGCAAATACAGATAAACAAGGCATCTGCTTGAAAACTGGACAAATGCTCACTGCAACCAACCTAACAACCAAATATAGATAAACAGGGCATCTGCTTGAAAACTAGGCAAATGCTCACTTCAACCAACCTAACAACCAAATACAGATAAACAAGGCATCTACTCACTATAAACAACCAAATATAGCCATTCGTGAAACTGAAGTGGACAATTCATACTTAAACATCAGATAGCCATATTGAACATTACATTTTTGCATAACTGAAATAATTAAACACGGCACAGTTAAAACATCGCATGGCAAAAGCTACTACAACAATGGGTACGAGATGGCTAGCTAGAAAAAGTAAGATTTGCTTATAGGATATTGCCTCACTTGTCATGGACGGGATCCTTCCACTTGGAAGAGCACAGACCCAGGGTGCGATCCCTGATGTCGCGGATGGGCTGTCTCACCTTGGAAGAGCCATAGTGGGTGCCCTTCGCGTGGTCGTGGTCGATGCGATCTGACTTGGCAGCTGAGGATCCCAAGCCACCGCCGTAGAACGTGTCCTTCAGAAATGACATAATGGGCTCGATGGCTTACGAGGATCGCAAATCCTTGACCGCAAGGTGGAGGAGATAAGCGGCGGGGCCTTCAAAGAGATCGACGGCGGTTGAACTAGAGGCGTTGGGGATGGACCACTTAACCTGTGCCATGGCCCGCGTTAAGCCTTCGATGTCGATGAGCTTGATGTCATAGCTGGCTGTCATGAGATTCAATAATACGTGAGCTCGCTGACGTGAAGCCTTCGCTATGGCGACATAGTCAACGTCCTCGCCAGCTTCCGCGGCGAGGTGTTCCTCCGGGATCGACAGGTCGGCACGAACGGCGGCCACCCCGACATCGTCCGGCGAAGAGGCCATGATAGACCTCCTTTTGGCCGTAAGCTCCTCGGGCTCCCCGGGATATGTGGTCGGGCTTAGGCTGCAACTCTCTGGAGTAGGGGATGGGGATCTGGGGGGGAGGGACACCGCAGGCCTCATCTAAAAACTCAAGGCGGCGAGGGTATGGGAATCGGTGGGTAATCTGAACTTATCTAAGCTAGGAGGCACGGGCAGACTGGCAGGGGTTGGTGGCGGCGGCGAGCTAGGGTTCGAGCGGGGGGTGTAGAGTGTGGAGGGGGACAGGGTTAGGGCGGGTGGTGTTTGAGGATATGCCGCGGCTACTGAAAATTTTAGTAATGGTGGGTGGAGATGGTGGTGGACGAGGGAGGGCGACGGTTCAAATGCCTCGGCTACTGGAATTTTACTATGAGGTCGGTGGTGGAGGTGTGAGGGCGACGGTTGAAATACCGTGGCAACTAAATTTTGGGTAAAGGAAATGAAGTGCGGTGGGAGCAACCAGATCGCACACGGTCCAAACATAATAATTGTGTATGATAATACGAAAAAGCCACGGAACCACAAATTTTTGCATCGCTCAAGGTGGGTAGCTTTTTTTGAGATTTCTAGCTAGCTGGTTTATCGCACATGGTTCGTCCTAATTTTCGGACGCATACGTGGAATTCTCATCCTAAATATCCTGTACACAGTACCCTTCACCCTTGCTGGCGCTTGCGAAGTCGTGGCAATTTTACAGGGCATGAGCTTCGCACACGGTTAAGCCAGTGCACCCGTGTCCGTTGCGCGTACGTTCGCACGCAGTTTTTCATCCGAGGCATCTGCTATTTTATATAGCACCATTTGGCAATAAAAAAATGCGAGAGATGGTAAGAAGACAACCACAACAGCATGTGGCCCAAATATATATGTATGAAAAGGGTGGTGTGTGATGTTCAAATTCCCAATGCACAACTTTGACGCGCGGGCCCACGGGTAGGCGCGTCGTCGAAGATCGGGTGAGAGGGGCCAGAAGACAACAACCACCTGGAAGTGGCCAAATATATGTAGGAATAAAGGGTGTGATGTTTAAATACACAATGCACAACTTTGATGTGGCACCTCCCTCGCAAACCGGAAAGCCCCCTTGGATATATATAATGACGGGTTAAGGTCGTAGCTAGGTGCCTGCCCCACCCCCACTTCGTGTCGGCGGGACGCATGCACGTACTCATACTTTGGTCGAACATGCATGCATGACCTACCATAAGACGGACCAAGTGAATCTATCTTGGCCAAACAACCACTGTTGTTGTCGGTCAAAAAGGGATATAATAGACCGCTCGGGCCCATAGATTGGACCATACCGTAAGCCGCACGAGAGGGGCCACAAAACCAGCACCACCTACATGGGGCCCAAATTGATGTACGTTGGAAGGGTGATGTGTTTTAAATACCCATTAATGTACAATTTTGATGTGGCGCCTACCTCACGAAATGGACAACCCCCATGAAAGGTAGGTAGTAATTAAGGACGACGTCGACGTACGTAGGGTGTCGATCCAACCCACCATTTCGAGCGCATGGGAGGGAATCCTGAGAACGCATGAGCTCAAACTTTGCTCGGACATGTCACCATGACCCCCGGTACACAAACTAGGAGGAATCCATTCATGGCCAAACCCCCTCGTTGTCGGCCAAAGGGATGATATATATAGACCAGGCCCACAGGTAGGCGTGTCGTTGAAAACCGCACATGGGAGACGGGGTCGATTAGATGACCCTATACGTACCTTGCATGCGGCCCAAATATATGTATATATGGGTGGTGTGTGATGTGTTCAAATCCCAAATGCACAACTTCGATGGGGCACCAGCTGCATTACAAACCGAACACCGTACCCCGAGGAAGCCACGTTACGTATGATGTCGGTTCCCCAACTTCGAGCCGGCGGGAGGGAATCGAACAAATGTTCCCCAACTAAATTTGGTCTGACATGTCATGACCTATACCAAGAGGAAACCGTCATGGTCAAACCCTTCTCGTACATTGACAGGTCACTACAGACAAATTTTCAAAACAAGTACGTTGTGGGTCAAAGGATAGAATGTGCGGGCCCACAGATCTCGAACGTGGTGGGTCAAAGGATAGAACATGGGGGGCCCACAGATCAATCTCGATCATTCTCCGATTTTTCAAAACAACAAATAACAAAAAACATCATTCTCCAAATTTTCAAAACGAGTATGTTGTGGGTCAAAGGATAGAACGTGCGGGCCCACAGATCTCGAACGTTGTGTGTCAAAGGATAGAACGTGGCGGGCCCACAGATCAATCTCGATCATTCTCCGATTTTTCAAAGCAACAAATAACAAAAAACATCATTCTCCAAATTTTCAAAACAAGTATCTCAAGATTTATTTAATCAACATGACAGGTCACTACAGACACATTTAGATGCTAAATGTCTATAATGACTGTATCATGGCGCTTAAATGAAGCTTGAGATATAGCAACTTCCCACCCGGTCACCCATCCTTAGACTGCTCCAGCCCCAAGCTCGCTTAACTTGTGCGTTCTATTCGACTAGGCTAGCGGATGGGAAGCTGCCCCTTGCTGATAAGAGTTGCCTCCTCGCGTTTAAGGCATTTACCGATGGTCACCGCGTGGGACCTACTCCTTACTATCACACACGTTTGTGCTTTTAGAAACTATGTGCAATCTTTACATACCGTACCACTTCCATTCAAACTTACATTATTTTTTAACTACTTAAAACCACTAGCCGAAAGAAGCAAAAGCTTTGCCTTTTCATTAATTAAGAACAAGATAGTTACCCAGTTAATTGCGGAAAACCGGGCTAAAACCGATACAAACAGGGCCTAAACCTACGAGAACTCTTGGCTGAGCATGAATTGGTACAGGCCTTCGTCCACGCATCTGATACGCTCGTGGAACTGCTGTACCGCAATATCGATCTCCTCCCAGGATATTTCATCGGCGACGGTCGATTCCAAGCCGCGACGAGTATTTTGCTCTGCTTCGTCGTTGGCGGCACCTGGGGGGCCGAGGAGGTCGAAGAGCCAATCGACCAGCCCGTTGGCGTCGTGGCGGCGGATTCTGGCAGTGCGAACTTCGTCCGGCGCAATTATGGTGCAGACGGCGTCTGCCCATTCCTGGCAGGGAATCGGGATGCTTACCGGCCCTGGAAACGGCCTCTCGAGTGGTTGAGTTAACATGATGCTTACACGGCTCCGCTCATATAGTGCGGCGCACCGCACCTGATGCGCGGGGGCGTTCTCCCGCTCTTGCGCGGCAGCGCTTTGCCACTCTTGCTCCGCTCCGCTCCATGGGCGGCGACGAACACATGTGTAGACATTGGCCCGCTCAAGCACTGGGGCGCGATGATACCGCTCACGCTCGGCGGCACGCTGCCGCTCTTGCTCGGCGGCGCGCTGCTGACACGTCTCCGTCGTATCTATAATTTTTGATTGTTTCATGCCAATATTCTACAACTTTCACATATTTTTGGCAACATATTATATTATTTTTGGGACTAACATATTGATCCAGTGCCCAGTGCCAGTTCCTGTTTGTTGCATGTTTTTTGTTTCGCAGAATATTCATATCAAACGAAGTCCAAACGCGATAAAAATTTACGGAGATTTATTTTGGAATATATGTGATTTTTGGGAAGAAGAATCAACGCAAGACGGTGTCCGAGGTGGACATGAGGCACCAGGGCGCGCCTGGGGGGGGGCAAACGCGCCCTGGTGGCTCGTGAGCACCTCGTAAGTCGGTTGACCCCCTTCTTTCGCTTCAAGAAAGATAATATCCTGTGACGCCCCGAGACCGATGCTCCAGATTCCTTCCATTTATTTCCGTCGTTGCCATGTGATTCGTTTGCTTGTTGCACCTTGCCATGTCATCATGTGCATTTCATCCCCATATTTTCATAAAACTTGCATCTATTCATAGTTGTCTTTCTCTCGTTGTCTTCCGTTGACCGTCCTCAGACCAACCACACTTGCACGCGTCCGCGGCATGGCTTAATAATTATTTTATAAGTGGGAATACAACGTTCTCGGAATGGGTTGAAAGTTGACGTGCGGTCTTGTTATATTGTAGGTAGACCGCCTGCCAAATTTCATCGCATTCAGAGGTCGTTTGATGCCCCAACGGTTAAACTATAGCACCACTATAGCCGGTCATATTATCGAACGTTTTTGGCCGCACTAATTTCCTCTCATCTCAGCCCAAGCCCTCTTACACAGCTAGTGCAGCCCACCTAGCCTACCCCCTTTGTCCGGAGCCGTCCGATTGCGATCAGAGGGTCCAAAACTTGCTCCTCCTCACCCACTTGCTATAAGTAGCAGACAACCCTAAAATCTCGGACGGCGGTCCCATCCAATCCTCTCCCCGCCGCCACTCGTTTCCTTCCCCTCGGGATCCAGCCGCAGCCAGCCATCCACCTCCACCTCGCTCCACAGCCGCCACCCTCCTCGTTTTCCCCTCGATCCAATCCAGCCATCCACTCAACCACAAGAGCTAGTCGCCGCCGCCAACCTCTTCTCGATATCCGCGCCTGCCCAATCCCCATCGAACCATCTCCCTCTCCCGATCCCCAAACTAGCTCATCCCCGAGTGCGCAACCGCACCCGAGGCAGTCGCCTCCTCTGCTTCGTCTCGAGCACACAAGCCCAACAGGAGAGCAGCTCCTCCACGCCGTGCTCCTCCTCGTCCCCGCGCCGTCCTCTGCCATGGAGTTCGCCTCCACAGGCAGCAGCAGCTGTAGCCGCGCCCGAGCCCCTCGTGCAGCCTCCCTCCTGCCCACGCCCGAATGCCTCCTCACGCGCACCGCCGGTGACAGCAGCAGCACCGGAGCTCCGCCTGCTACCGCTCTGAACCCCGCGGCTGCTGCAACCACTGCTTCGTCTCCAGCCGCTACGTCCGTCGTGCCATGCATGCCGGTGAGAACCCGGCGAGCTACGTCTGCCCTGCCCCTCTCTTTCTCTTGAATCCTCTCCCTCTCACCATATCTCTCGCCTTTTCTCTGTGACCCACAGGAGAAGCCGCGACTCCGTCGGGTCACCATGGCGCCGCCGGCCTCAAGCCCGCCTCCACGCCAGCAAGCAACCGCCGCCGTTTGGAGCGCCGCCCTCCTCAAGCGTGTCCACACACCCACAGCTCTTCTCACGCCCGGCCCCGAGCCCCGACCTCGCCTCGCTGCGCCGGCAAGCCACCGTCGGATCCGCCCGTTCCCTCCACCGTCGAACCGTCCACGACCTTCCCTGCCTCGCTCGCCTGGACGGCGTCGTCCATGTCCGCGCCGGAGCCGCGCTGTTCCCCGAACCAAACAGAGCAGCTGCACGTCACCGTCCCGCTCTGATCCGTCCCGGTACCCCGGCGTCCACTTCTTCGCCTGGATCGTGCCATCCCTCGAACAAAATGGGATATCCCCGTCCGCTGCACCGACCGGTCCAGATACCCATTGTGAGCGCTCCCAACTATCCAGCACCCTGTGCACAGTATATACTATCCTGCGCCCATCAGTTTCGGCCCATAACCTGTTTTTTTTCAGATCCACGAATTTACCTATTTCCAGGAAATTTCATATTTGCGGAAAAACCCTCCATGTTCATGCATTTAATAACTCCACAACCGTGCATCGGATTAAAATAAATTATATATGTAAAATGCTTAGAATTTCATGTAGTTTCATAATATCCAACTCTCATCCGTGTTAAAAATGTTTAAACTTGCTATTTGCATTAACTTGCATAAATTACTTGTTAAAATGATTTATTTCATAACTAAATAACCGTAGCTCCGAATTAAATGAACTTTATATGTAAATGGGGTAGAAAAATGTGTAGATTATTATGGTGCACTTACTTTGCATGTTTAACAACATTAAAATTGTGTTTAGGGAAGAACAGTACCAAATTCAAAATTTGCATATGAGGATTTTCCGGAATTGTTATGTGTTGTTTCCGGCCTCATTTAAATTGCCTAGATAGGTAGGTTAATTATGCCTCATCTCTTGCCATGTTTAACAACATTTAATCTTGCCATGTACATAAGCGGGAGTGGACTAAATAATTGTTGTGGAGTTTCGTCAATATGCAACTCGTTGCTAGTTGCATATTGAGCTTCACTTAATGTGTAGTATTTGGTTGTTGCATTTTGCCATTCCATGCATCCTTGAACTTGACATGCATCATAATTGGTTGTGCATCATGTCATGATTATGCTTGTTTGTTTACCATGTTGTTGCTTCTTTCCGGTTGTGCTTCTTCTCTTTAGTTCCTGTTTCGGAGTGAGAGGATTCGTTCGACTACACGTGTTTCATCTTCTTCATGGATTCGGTCTTCTTCCTAGCGGGATTTCAGGCAAGATGATCATGACCTTGATATCTCTACTATCTTTGCTGGCTAGTTGTCTCGTTGCTATCGCTATGTCGTGCTTCCTACCACATATATGTTAGCCTCCCATATGCCATGATACAACCTCTAACCACCCTTACCCAGCAAACCATTGTTTGGCTATGTTACCGCTTTGCTCGGCCCCTCTTATAGCGTGCTAGTTGCAAGTGCAGTGCAGGTTGTTCCATGTTGGGACATGGATATCATGGGATATCACAATATCTCTCTATTTAATTAATGCATCTATATACTTGGTAATAGGTGGAAGGCTCGGCCTTTTGCCTGGTGTTTTGTTCCACTCATGCCGCCCTAGTTTCCGTAATACCGGTGTTATGTTCCTTGATGAGTGCTTCTAACACATGTGGGGCATATGGGAACCCCCCTGATCATTCGGTTTAGGATAAACTTCTCCAGCAAGGCCCAACATTGGTTTTAAGATATGCCAACATAATAATACTGAAATCAATTAATTAATGCATATGGGGTGATCACCTCGGGGATCTATTTAATTCAACATAATACAGGTGGGCCAGTGCTGATGGTGCTGGTCCAAGCTAGAGCCACTTGCGGCGCCACCTGGGGCAACTCGGGTTCTTGGCTGTCGTACGTAGTGTTCATCCGCCGTGTCCTGAGAACGAGATACGCGGCTCCTATCGGGATTGTCGACACGTCGGGAGGTCTTGCTGGTTTAGTTTTACCTTTTACGAATGACTTGTCCACCGGAATTCCTTATCGTAAGCATCGTGTTATCATGGTGTGAGGATGTTCCATCGGATGCGTGTGGTAATTTATAATGGACTACTTGGAGCACCCCTGCAGGGTTAAATCTTTCGCGAAGCCATGCCCGCGGTTTTGTGGCGACTTGGAAATTTATAACCTCCGGTTGTAGAGAACTTGACACTAATTCTAATTAAAATACACAAACCGCGTGCGTAACCGTGATTGTCTATTTTCGAGGGAGTTCGGGAAGAGAACACGGTGGGGTTATGTTTGACTCGTAAGTAGGTGTTCAAGATCACTTCTTGATCATTACTAGATTGCGACCGTTATGCGTAGTTTACTCTTCTTATTCTTGTACTCATAAGTTAGCCACCATACAATGCTTAGTGCTTGCTGCAACCTCACCACATTACCCTTCCATACCCATTTAAGCTTTGATAGTCTTGCTACCCATGGTTATGGGATTGCTGAGTCCTCGTGGCTCACAGATTACTACAACAACAGGTGCAGGTACAGGTAATGCGATGATCTGACGTGAGAGCGATGCTTGGTTGTTTTGGAGTTCTTCTTCTGCTTCTTCTTCTTCATCGATCAAGGGATAGGTTTCGGGTTGGCATCCTGGGCTAGCAGGGTGGATGTCGTTCTTCTTTTTCGTTTGATTTCATCTGTAGTCGGATCGTGCTCTTCTGTATGATGATTGCTATGTATTGTTGTATTGATGTATTCATGTTGTAGCTTGTGGCGAGTGTAAGCCTTTTTCTGGTATTCTCATCTATTCAGTACATGGTATGATATAATGATATCTACCTTGCGAAGCGTCTCCGATATGCGCTTCTATCCTTAGTGGGATTTTCTAGTCCCTTGAGGATAGGACCGCATATTGGGCGTGACAAGTTGGTATCAGAGCCTCTACCGACCGCAGGAGCCCCCTTGATTGATCGAACCGTTGGCGAGTCTAGAAAGAAAAACTATTTTGAGTCTAGTTATATGTCGGAGAGTAGGAATTCTTTTTACTCCTTATCCCCTCCGTCGCTTTGGTGAGGAATTGTGATGTAGGTGTTTTGATTCTACTACTCTTCTCACTCAAAATTTTTTTAGGATCACGCGAATATTTTCGGAATCGTTGCTATATCGGTGTGACAGAATTCTGTTCTTGGTGCCTCCTGACTGTATGGATTGGACCCGGGGAGTTGAGCTCCAAGGGGTTCTTGTCACATTCACTATCGTTCCAGTTCCTGAATACCAGAGGAAACCGACATCGAAACGCTTCTATACTTTTTGTGGTGGCAAATAGTGCCGTGATTTTTCCCCAGTACTGGAGGCGATAGCTCGGATGATCCACCGTGACTAGTATCGCTGTGTTTTCGAAGGTTTGTGGTAGACAAATTTGCGAAGTTTCTTGGTTGTGTGTTAAGGGTTGCGGATGCAGTTGCAGCTGATTAGGTTGTTGTTTGCTGAGTAGGTTCCCGGACCCGCAACCTGATCGCTTAACCAAGAAGTTTCGGGAGTTCTTAGGTGGGAAGTCAAGTAGTTACCTAGTATATCTTTCCGATAGATGCATGATATGATATTGGGGTTCGACATCTAGTGGTCCGCCTGCTCACGGTCGTTTTTCCAGTGGGTCTCGTTGTGTCTTAAAGAGCCCTTGTAGCTTTGCTACGGTTCGGGGACGCTTCGTAAGTCATGTACACTGCCTTGTACGTGATGGTCACTGTAAAATCGAGCCCGTGTGGGCCCCACCATGAAAATTTCGGACGAAATCTCTATCATATGTTTGTTCCGGCTTATTTTGCAAGTCAAATCCTTTGTTTTGTTTTGAGTTGTGGTATTCGAGTTGCTTCAAAGTCAAGTGTTGATTCCATACCTTTCCTAAGCGGTGCTCTCATATTTCTATGTGAGTGCTAATCCTTCTTGATCATCAAGATTGTCATGGAAAATTATTCTCAACCGGTGTGCTTCTCTTCGAGTTAATTCAATCCTTTCAACATTTGCAAGATCAATTCTCAGTTTTCTCAACGGTGTTCGTTTCACCCGTCCCAAGTTGTTTTTCCTTTCCCACCCTCCCACCCTTTTTTCTTCGCGGAGTCTAAATTCTAAAATCAAGTATCCATTTTATTCATGTGAAGTCTCTTCATTCCTTTCCTTCAATGTTCTTAGCCGGTGATTTCTCGTGAAGATGCTCAGGAGCTACAAGTTCATCATTCTTTGTTCTCGTTTCTCTTCTCCAGTGATTTAATTCAAGTTTTCCATGTTGATCAGATCTCTTTCTTTGATTCAAATGTTTTTCCATGTTGGAAATTCTTACCCAAGCTTCTCTTGTTTATTTCACCTCTCTGTTCATATCTGGAGTGTTGAAATTATCTCAGAAGATTTATCTTTCCATTCAAGATACGTTCGTGATATTTCAAGGTTGTTATTTCATTCAAGCCATGTAAATCAACCACTGCAATCATCTCTTTCTAAGCAATTGTTTCAACGGTGTTTCTTTTCAGTGGACCCTAACCCACAGGGTTTTTTCCCAGGATCTTACCTGGTTCCTCAAATTTTTTCCCGGAGTTATTCTCAAAATTCTTTCAAGTGTGATATAAGAATGTATTTTCATCAGTCAATTGTCTTCTTCGAGATTTACTTCAAATCATTTCATTTTGATCCCAATCTTACTCTTTTCATTCTTCCGGAGTGTCTCAACAATTCATGGTGGTTCTCATCGTCACTCTCAGCTTTGAAGACCGAAGAAGAGTTTCTCTTAAATCTTTATCCGTTCTCTTGAAGACTCATGGTTGTTGCTATCCTCTCAAATTGTTTCGATCGTGAGAAATTCTTTTCTTACCCATCCGAAGCATTTCGTGAGTTGTTTTCATTTCTCGATTCTCCGAAGACCATCATTCCAGAAGAAAATCTTCATTCTCGACGTTCATCTCTCATTCTCAAATTCTTCCGGTGCATCATTCAAGTTTTCTCTAGTCAGCTCATGATCTCTTCGTTCTCTAGTATCTATATTCACTCAACTATATTCGTGTGTTTTCTAATTCTTCACGGCGATCCGTTCTCTTTTCTTTGTTTGTTTTCAATTCTTACGGTGGTTCATTCAACATTCCTCATCCTTTGCCATTGTATCATTTCATTCGTTCTTTCCACAAATCCTACCGGCAGTTCATTGAAGACGTTTCCCAAGTTTGCACTATATCTCTCTTCAATCTTTTTCAAGAGGAATAAGTGGCATGCCAATCCGTTGCTTGTCATCAATTTAAGTTGATGAAGGGTAAGCATGAGATAATTCTTATTCTTGTTACATCGAGGTGATTTAATTCCTTCTTCCGGAGCTCATTCATGATATTAAATTCTCGGTTCTAGCTGGTCATCTTTTCTTTTCCGGAGTTTCAAGTTTTCTCATTATCTTGTCACAAAAGCTCCATCTAAATCATTGCAAGACTTCATCTTGTTCTTTTCAACCTTCGTTTCTATCATCCTTTTGTTTACCGGAGTTCTTCATGGTTGTTCGTTAAGGATTTAATTCATTCTCGAAGTGTTCTTTAAGATTCTTGTTGGAGCTCAGCTATTCCTCGTCTTGCATTTCAAAGTGCAAATCCTTTCTACCTTGTCTTTGAGGTGGTGTTATGTCTTTCTTGACAATTCCCTTCGTGTTTCATGATTCACAAGTTGTCAGGAATGAGATATTTAAACCCATCATTTTTCTCTTCGTTCAGGAATGAGTTATCTTGGGTTATATTTCACCTAAAGCCTTCCCTAAGGAATGTTGCTATTATGGTGCTTATCAATGATCCAAGTTTCTCCTTCTCTTCTCGGTGAAAGAGGTTTTCATCTCTTCGAGATCTCAAGCAATCAATTGTTTCCGTTAGTGGCCGGTTGTCACCTCATAATTTTGAGATGTTTTCCATAAGCCCACAACAAGGTTATTCTTTTCGTTGTTGATTTTCCAACAACTCCGTTCAATCCTTCTTTGTAAGGGTGCTTTTCAAATTCAATTGTGGGAGAAGTTGTCATTTTCTTCTCCGTTCTTTTCTTTCCAATGATCTAGCTTCTATTCTTTCGTTCCGGAGGCATTGTGATGTTGCTCTCTTCGACCCATTATCTCGTTTCGCCAAGGTCATGTTCTTTCCTTGCTTATCCATTTTACCGGAGTGTTGTTGCTCTCTTTTCAAGTTCTTTTCATCTTATCAAGCTTTTCTTCTCTTTTCCACCGGAGTGCTATCCGAATTCTTTCGTTCTCATTCCTTGCCTATCTCGTTTCAACCGGAGTGGTTTCGAATTCTTGCTTGTTCCTCGTGCCAGTCTTCGTCTCTTTGCAACCTTCAAGGTTCATTGGTTCACTCGTTTGTCAAGAAGCAACATTGTTTTACCTCTTCGTTTTTCCTCTTCCTCGTCTCATGCTTAGATCTCGGGGCGAGATCTCTTGTAAGTGGGGGAGTGTTGTGACGCCCCGAGACCGATGCTCCAGATTCCTTCCATTTATTTCCGTTGTTGCCATGTGATTCGTTTGCTTGTTGCACCTTGCCATGTCATCATGTGCATTTCATCCGCATATTTTCATAAAACTTGCATCTGTTCATAGTTGTCTTTCTCTCGTTGTCTTCCGTTGACCGTCCTGAGACCAACCACACTTGCACGCGTTCGCGGCATGGCTTAATAATTATTTTATAAGTGGGAATACAACGTTCTCGGAATGGGTTGAAAGTTGGCGTGCGGTCTTGTTATATTGTAGGTAGACCGTCTGCCAAATTTCGTCGCATTCGGAGGTCGTTTGATGCCCCAATGGTTAAACTATAGCGCCACTATAGCCGGTCATATTATCGAACGTTTTCGGTATTTAAAACTTGTGCCGGGCCGCACTAATTTCCTCTCATCTCAGCCCAAGCCCTCTTACACAGCCAGTGCAGCCCACCTAGCCTACCCCCTTTGTCCGGAGCCGTCCGATTGCGATCAGAGGGTCCAAAACTTGCTCCTGCTCACCCACTTGCTATAAGTAGCAGACAACCCTAAAATCTCGGATGGCTGTCCCATCCAATCCACTCCCCGCCGCCACTCGTTTCCTTCCTCTCGGGATCCACCCGCAGCCAGCCATCCGCCTCCACCTCGCTCCACAGCCGCCACCCTCCTCGTTTTCCCCTCGATCCAATCCAGCCATCCACTCAACCACAAGAGCTAGTCGCCGCCGCCAACCTCTTCTCGCTGTCCGCGCCTGCCTAATCCCCATCGAACCATCTCCCTCTCCCGATCCACAAACTAGCTCATCCCCGAGTGCGCAGCCACACCCGAGGCAGTCGCCTCCTCTGCTTTGTCTCGAGCACACAAGCCCAACAGGAGAGGAGATCCTCCACGCCGTGCTCCTCCTCGTCCCTGCGCCGTCCTCTGCCATGGAGTTCGCCTCCACGGGCAGCAGCAGCTGTAGCCGTGCCCGAGCCCCTCGTGCAGCTTCCCTCCTGCCCGCACCCGAAGGCCTCCTCCCGTGCACCGCCGGTGACAGCAGCAGCACCAGAGCTCCGCCTGCTACCGCTCTGAACCCCGCGCCTGCTGCAACCGCTGCTTCCTCTCCAGCCGCTACGTCCGTCGTGCCATGCATGCCGGTGAGAACCCGGCGAGCTGTGTCTGCCCTGCCCCTCTCTTTCTCTTGCATCCTCTCCCTCTCACCATCTCTCTCGCCTTTTCTCTGTGACCCACAGGAGAAGCCGCGCCTCCGTCGGGTCACCATGGCGCCGCCGGCCTCAAGCCCGCCTCCACGCCAGCAAGCAGTCGCCGCCGTTTGGAGCGCCGCCCTCCTCAAGCGCGTCCACACACCCGCAGCTCCCCTCGTGCCCGGCCCCGAGCCCCGACCTCACCTCGCTGCTTCGGCAAGCCGCCGCCGGATCCGCCCGTTCCCTCCGCCGCCGGACCGTCCCCGACCTTCCCTGCCTCGCTTGCCTGGACGGCGTCGTCCATGTCCGCGCCGGAGCCGCGCTGTTCCCCGAACCAAACAGAGCAGCTGCACATCACCGTCCCACTCCGATCTGTCCCGGTACCCCGGCGTCCACTTCTTTGCCTGGATCGTGCCATCCCTCGATCCAAACGGGATATCCCCGTCAGCTGCACCGACCGGTCCAGATACCCATTGCGAGCGCTCCCAACTATCCAGCGCCATGTGCACAGTATATACTATCCTGCGCCCATCAGTTTTGGCCCATAACCTGTTTTTTTTCAGATCCACGAATTGCCTATTTCCAGGAAATTTCATATTTGCAGAAAAACCCTCCATGTTCATGCATTTAATAACTCCACAACCGTGCATCGGATTAAAATAAATTATATATGTAAAATGCTTAGAAGTTCATGTAGTTTGATAATATCCAACTCTCATCCATGTTAAAAATGTTTAAACTTGCTGTTTGCATTAACTTGCATAAATGACTTGTTAAAATGATTTATTTCATAACTAAATAACCGTAGCTCCGAATTAAATGAACTTTATATGTAAATGGGGTAGAAAAACGTGTAGATTATTATGGTGCACTTACTTTGCATGTTTAAAAACATTAAAATTGTGTTTAGGGCAGAACAGTACCAAATTCGAAATTTGCATATGAGGATTTTCCGGAATTGTGATGTGTTGTTTCCGGCCTCATTTAAATTGCCTAGATAGGTAGGTTAATTATGCCTCACCTCTTGCCATGTTTAACAACATTTAATCTTGCCATGTACATAAGCGGGAGTGAACTAAATAATTGTTGTGGAGTTTCGTCAATATGCAACTCGTTGCTAGTTGCATATTGAGCTTCACTTAATGTGTAGTATTTGGTTGTTGCATTTTGCCATGCCATGCATCCTTGAACTTGACATGCATCATAATTGGTTGTGCATCATGTCATGATTATGCTTGTTTGTTTACCATGTTATTGCTTCTTTCCGGTTGTGCTTCTTCTCGTTAGTTCCTATTTCGGAGTGAGAGGATTCGTTCGACTACACGTGTTTCGTCTTCTTCATGGATTCGGTCTTCTTCCTAGCGGGATTTTAGGCAAGATGATCATGACCTTGGATATCTCTACTATCTTTGCTGGCTAGTTGTCTCGTTGCTATCGCTATGTCGCGCTTCCTACCACATATATGTCAGCCTCCCATATGCCATGATACAACCTCTAACCACCCTTACCCAGCAAACCGTTGTTTGGCTATGTTACCGCTTTGCTCAGCCCCTCTTATAGCGTGCTAGTTGCAGGTGCAGTGCAGGTTGTTCCACGTTGGGACATGAATATCATGGGATATCACAATATCTCTCTATTTAATTAATGCATCTATATACTTGGTAATGGGTGGATGGCTCGGCCTTTTGCCTGGTGTTTTGTTCCACTCATGCCGCCCTAGTTTCCATAATATCGGTGTTATGTTCCTTGATGAGTGCTTCTAACACATGTGGGGCATATGGGAACCCCCCCTGATCATTCGTTTTAGGATAAACTTCTCCAACAAGGCCCAACATTGGTTTTAACATTTGCCAACATAATAATACTGAAATTAATTAATTAATGCATAGGGGCTGATCACCTCGGGGATCTATTTAATTCAACATAATACAAGTGGGCCAGTGCTGATGGTGCTGGTCCAAACTAGAGCCACTTGCGGCGCCACCTGGGGCAACTCGGGTTCTTGGCTGTCGTACGTAGTGTTCATCTGTCGTGTCCTGAGAACGAGATACGCGGCTCCTATCGGGATTGTCGACACGTCGGGAGGTCTTGCTGGTTTAATTCCACCTTTTACGAATGACTTGTCCACCAGAATTCCTTATCGTAGGCATCGTGTTATCATGGTGTGACGATGTTCCATCGAATGCGTGTGGTAATTTATAATGGACTACTTGGAGCACCCCTGCAGGGTTAAATCTTTCGCGAAGCCGTGCCCGCGGTTATGTGGCGACTTGGAAATTTATAACCTCCGGTTGTAGAGAACTTGACACTAATTCTAATTAAAATACACCAACCGCGTGCGTAACCGTGATTGTCTCTTTTCGAGGGAGTTCGGGAAGAGAACACGGTGGGGTTATGTTTGACTCGTAAGTAGGTGTTCAGGATCACTTCTTGATCATTACTAGATTGTGACCGTTATGCGTAGTTTACTCTTCTTATTCTTGTACTCGTAAGTTAGCCACCATACAATGCTTAGTGCTTGCTGCAACCTCACCACATTACCCTTCCATACCCATTTAAGCTTTGATAGTCTTGCTACCCATGGTTATGGGATTGCTGAGACCTCGTGGCTCACAGATTACTACAACAACAGGTGCAGGTACAAGTAATGCGATGATCTGACGTGAGAGCGATGCTTGGTTGTTTTGGAGTTCTTCTTCTGCTTCTTCTTCTTCGTCGATCAAGGGATAGGTTCCGGGTCGGCAGCCTGGGCTAGCAGGGTGGATGTCGTTCTTGTTTTTCGTTTGATTTCATCCGTAGTCGGATCCTGCTCTTCTGTATGATGATTGCTCTGTATTGTTGTATTGATGTATTCATGCTGTAGCTTGTGGCGAGTGTAAGCTTTTATCTGGTATTCTCATCTATTCAGTACATGGTATGATGTAATGATATCCACCTTGCGAAGCATCTCCGATATGCGCTTCTATCCTCAGTGGGATTTTCTAGTCCCTTGAGGATAGGACCGCATATTGGGCGTGACATATCCGGAAGAAAATCGTGTTAAAATTTCAGCCCATCGGAGTTACGGATCTCCGGGAATTTAAGAAACGGTGAAGGGCCAGAAAACAAGAGCGCGAAACAGAAGAGAACATAGAGAGAGAGAGAGAGAGAGAGAGAGAGAGAGATCCAATCTAGGAGGGGCTCCTGCCCCTCCGCCGCCATGGCAGCCATGGACCAGAGGGGAAACTCTCCTCCCATCTAGGGGAAGGCCACGGAAGAAGAAGAAGGAAGGGGGCTCTCTCCCCCTCTCTTCCGGTGGCGCCGGAGCGCCGCCGGGGGAACCATCGTGACGGCGATCTACACCAACAACTTCGCCGCCGTCAACACCAACTCTCTCCCCCTCTATACAGCGGTGTAACCTCTCTTTTCCCGCTGTAATTCTGTACTTAAACATGGTGCTTAATGCTACATATTATTATCCAATGATTTGTGGCCATCCTATGATGTTTGAGTAGATTCGTTTTGTCCTATGGGTTGTTTGATGATCGTGATTGGTTTGAGTTGTATGTTTTATTTTGGTGCTATCCTATGGTGCCTTCCGTGCCGCGCACACGTGGGGGATTCCTGCTGTAGGGTTTGCAATACGTTCATAATTCTCTTATGGTGGGCGGCTAGAGTGACAGAAGCTTACACCCGAGTAAGGGGGTTGTTGCGTATGGGAGTAAAGAGGACTTGATACTTATTGCTATGGTTGGGTTTTACCTTAATGATCTTTGGTAGTTGCGGATGCTTGCTAGAGTTCTAATCATAAGTGCATATGATCCAAGTACGGAAAGTATGTTAGCTCATGCCTCTCCCTCATATAAAATTGCAACAATGATTACCGGTCTAGTTATCGATTGCCTAGGGACAAATCATTCTCTTGTGTTACAAAAGCTTTCTACTAAACAATTAACTTTTATTATCTTGCAAATTACTCGTAGTTTTATTCTCACAAAGTACTTCTAGTTTTATTCTTGCAAACCTATCCTATCACCTACAAAATAGTTTCATACTTGTTCTAGGTAAAGCGAACGTTAAGTGCGCGTAGAGTTGTATCGGTGGTCGATACAACTTGAAGGGAATATTAATTCTACCTTTAGCTCCTCGTTGGGTTTGACGCTCTTATTTATCGAAACAGCTACAATTGATCCCCTATACTTGTGGGTTATCAAGACCTTTTTCTGGCGCCGTTGCCGGGGAGCAATAACGTGGGGTTGATATTCTCGTGTGTGCTTGTTTGCTTTATCACTAAGTAATTTTATTTTGTGCTCTTGTTTTCTATCTTTAGTTATGGGTAGGAAACGCAAATACCAAAAAAATTAGTTGTACCTGCTAAACCAATGGTTGAAGAACCACCCAAAATCTATCATACTGCTGAAGCTTTCTACTTGGATCATCTTGGATCCCTATGTGCTCGTGCTAAAAATCCAACTGGCTTAGTTGAGGGAAAATCATTAGATGAGCATGCTCATTTTGTGCGACACCGCTTATCTCAAAAAGGGAAACTTTTATGGCATCAAATTAATACAATGCATTGCTATGCTTGGAATTTATGCGAAATACATGATTTTTCTTGTTGTTCTGAAGACCCTAAGAAACACCTTCCCTACCAATGTGAGTTTAGTGATAATGGAATCGTATCTTCTTATGGTAAAGGTGTTTATAGTTACTATGATATTGAACAAATTGAAGAATTTGTTGCTTTTAAGGGTGCTTATGAAATTGCTTCTTTGATTGAAAAGTATGATGCTACTCTTTACAAATCTGAAAATTCTGCCATACTTAAATATTGCCATGAAAACTATGCTTCTAATGCTTATGTGAAAAAAAAATTGAGGACACCTCTGCTGTCCAAGAAGAGACTAATATTTTGCAGGAATCTATGGAGGAAGAAATTGATGACACTGTGAGCTCATTAGATGAAAAAATTGAGGAGGAGAGCGAAGAACAAAAGGAGGAAGAGCGGATTGATCACCCGTGCCCACCTTCTGATGAGAGTAACTCTTTATCTCATACATTGTTTAATTTTCCTTCGTGCTTAATGAAGGATGAATGCTATGACAATTGCTATGATCCCTTGGATTCGTTTGAAATATCCCTTTTTGATGAAATTGATGCTTGCTATGATTGTGGCCATGATGCCAATATGAATTATGCTTATGGAGATGAACTTGCTATAGTTCCTTATGTTAAAAAAGAAATTGTTGCTATTGCACCCACACATGATAGTCGTATTATCTTTTTGAATTCTCCCAACTACACTATATCGGAGAAGTTTGCTCTTATTAAGGATTATATTGATGGGTTGCGTTTTACTATTGTACATGATAATTTTGATGAATATAATATACATGTGCTTGCTGCTCCTAATTGCAATTATTATGAGAGAGGAACTACATCTCTACCTCTCTATGTTTCCAATACAATAAAATTGCAAGAAACTGCTTATGCTATGTATCGGCCTTTACTATGTGTGCATGAATTGTTCTTTTATGACATGCCGATGCATAGGAAGAGAGTTAGACTTCGTCATTGCATGATATATGTTACTTTGTGGTCACTAATAAATTACAAATCATTGTTAATTAAAATTTGCTTTGATATACCTTGGGATCCGGTTGGATCCATTACTTAAGCACTTTATGCCTAGCTTAATGGCTTTAAAGAAAGCGCTGCCAGGGAGACAACCCAGAAGTTTTAGAGAGTCATTTATTTCTGTTCTGTGCTTTTAAAAAGTTTAAAAACAAAAAAATATAGAGGGGAACCTAAAACTTTTCAAAAAGGAAAGTGAAAGTAAGAAAGACGAGCACTGTTGAAGTGGGGGAGCTCCTTGAACTTTGTTCATGCCCATGGAAACTTTGCAAATCTTGAATTACAGAAACTTTTCAACAAAAATAATTATCCCCTTGTACAAATCCATTGTATTATAAAAATAATGTGCCAAGATTTATCGTTAGGATGTTTAAATTGCTTGTTTGGTATGTGCGGTGCAAAAACAGAAACTTTTGCTGTAGTGCGTGAATTTTCATTTTTTTACTGGAACGTGCAAAAATTCTGAAATTTTTACACGGTCCTTCTATGCAAATTTTTTATTTTTTCCTAATTTTTCAGAATTTTTTGAGTTACATAAGTATGGTCAATGTTCAGATTACTACAGACTGTTCTGTTTTTGACAGATTCTGTTTTTTATGCATTGTTTTGCTTGTTTTGATGAAACTATGGATTGTATCGGAAGGTATAAGCCATGGGGAAGTTAGAATACAGTAGGTATAATGCAAAAATAAAATATGAATGGGTTTGCAACAGTACTTAAAATAGTGATTTGCTTTATTATACTAACGAATCTCACGAAGGTTTTGTTATGTTTTGTGTGGATGAAGTGTTCAAAGATCGAGGAGGTATTGATATGAGAAGAATGGGGAGAGGCAAGAGCTCAAGCTTGGGGATGCCCAAGGCACGCCAAGTAAATATTCAAGGAGACTCAAGTGTCTAAGCTTGGGGATGCCCCGGAAGGCATCCTATCTTTATTCAACAATTATCGGTATGTCTCGGTTTTTGTTTTGTTCACATGATATGCGTAAATTCTTGGAGCGTCTTTTGTGTTTATTTTTTCCTTTTCTTTTATGCACCATGCTGGTATGAGATAGTCCTTGGTTGATTTATAGAATGCCCTTTTGCTTCACTTATATTTATTAGAGCATGGTCTTTTGTACAAAGAATTAAACTCTCTTGCTTCACTTATATCTATTTAGAGAGTCAACAGGAATTGGTCATTCACATGGTTAGTCATAAAATCCTACATAAAACTTGTAGATCATTGAATATGATATGTTTGATTCCTTGCAATAGTTTTGCGATATAGAGATGGTAATGTGTGGGAGGTACTAGTGAATGATTGTGGTTTAGTAGGAATATTGGTGTTAAGGTTTGTGATTCCCGAAGCATGCACGTATAGTCTCTCGTTATGTTAAGAAGTTGGAGCATGATTTATTATTGATTGTCTTCCTTTGCATGGAGGTCGGGGGCGCGCGATGGTTAACTCCTACCAACCTCCCCCCTAGGGGCATGCGTAGTAGTACTATGCTTCGAGGGCTAATAAACTTTCGCAATAAGTATGTGAGTTCTTTATGACTAATGTGAGTCCATGGATTATACGCATTCTCACCTTTCCGCAATTTGCTAGCCTCTTCGGTACCATGCATTGCCCTTTCTCACCTCGAGAGTCGCTGCAAACTTCGCCGGTGCATCCAAACCCCGTGATATGATACGCTCAATCACACATAAGCCTCCTTATATCTTCCTCAAAACAGCCACCATACCTACCTATTATGGCATTTCCATAGCCATTCCGAGATATATTGCCATGCAACTTCCATCATCATCATATACATGACTTGAGCATTCATTGTCATATTGCTTTGCATGATCGTAAGATAGCTAGCATGATATTTTCATGTCTTGTCCATTTTTTGATATCTTTGCTACGCTAGATCATTGCACATCCTGGTACACTGCCAGAGGCATTCATATAGAGTCATACTTTGTTCTAGTATCGAGTTGTAATTTTTTGAGTTGTAAGTAAATAGAAGTGTGATGATCATCATTATTCATTATTAGAGCATTGTCCCAGTGAGGAAAGGATGATGAAGACTATGATTCCCCCACAAGTCAGGATGAGACTTCGGACAAAATAAAAAAAATAAAAAAAGTGAGGCCAAAAAGAGCCCAAAAAAAAGGAAAAAAAAAGAGAAAACAAAAAAAACGAAATGAGAGAAAAAGAGAGAAGGGGCAATGTTACTATCCTTTACCACACTTGTGCTTCAGAGTAGCACCATGTTTTTCATATAGAGAGTCTCCTATGCTTTCATTTTCATACACTAGTGGGAATTTTCATTATAGAACTTGGCTTGTATATTCCGATGATGGGCTTCCTCAAATGCCCGAGGTCTTCGAGCAAGCAAGTTGGATGCACACACCCACTTAGTTTCATGTTGAGCTTTCATACACTTATAGCTCTTAGTGCATCCGTTGCATGGCAATCCCTACTCCTCGCATTGATATCAATTGATGGGCATCTCCATAGCCCATTGATTAGCCGCGTCGATGTGAGACTTTCTTCCTTTTTTGTCTTCTCCATATTAATCTCTACCACCGCATTCTATTCCACCCATAGTGCTATATCCATGGCTTGCGCTCAAGTATTGCGTGGGGGTTGAAAAAGCTGAAGCGCGTTAAAAAGTATGAACCAATTGCTTGGCTGACACCGGGGTAGTACATGATTTATATTTTGTGTTAAGAAGATGGAGCATGACAAGGCTATATGATTTTGTAGGGATAGCGTTCTTTAGCATTTTTATTCTGAAAGACATGATTGTTTGTTGGGATGCCTGAGTATTGATGTCTTTATATCAAATTATAGACTATTTCTTTGAATCACTCGTGTCTTAATATTCATGCCATGATTAGATTACATGATCAAGCTCATGCTAAGTTGCATTCCACATCAAAAATTATCTTTTATATCATTTACCTACTCGAGGACGAGTAGCAATTAAGCTTCGGGATGCTGATACGTCTCCGTCGTATCTATAATTTTTGATTGTTTGATGCCAATATTCTACAACTTTCACATATTTTTGGCAACATTTTATATTATTTTTGGGACTAACATATTGATCCAGTGCCCAGTGCCAGTTCCTGTTTGTTGCATGTTTTTTGTTTCGCAGAATATCCATATCAAACGAAGTCCAAACGCGATAAAAATTGACGGAGTTTGTTTTGGAATATATGTGATTTTTGGGAAGAAGAATCACCGCAAGACGGTGTCCGAGGTGGCCACGAGGCACCAGGGCGCGCCTGGGGGGGCAAACGATCCCTGGTGGCTCATGAACACCTCGTAAGTCGGTTGACCCCCTTCTTTCGCCACAAGAAAGATAATATCCGGAAGAAAACCGTGTTAAAATTTCAGCCCAATCGGAGTTACGGATCTCCAAGAATTTAAGAAACGGTGAAGGGCCAGAAAACAGGAGTGCGAAACAGAAGAGAACAGAGAGAGAGATCCAATCTAGGAGGGGCTCCTGCCCCCCCCCCCCCCCCCCCGCCGCCATGGCAGCCATGGACCAGAGGGGGAACTCTCCTCCCATCTAGGGGGGAGGCCAAGGAAGAAGAAGAAGGAGGGGGGCTCTCTCCCCCTCTCTTCCGGTGGCACCGGAGCGCCGCCGGGGGAACCATCGTGACGGCGATCTACACCAACAACTTCACCGCTGTCAACACCAACTCTCTCCCCCTCTATACAGCGGTGTAACCTCTCTTTTCCCGCTGTAATTATCTACTTAAACATGGTGCTTAATGCTACATATTATTATCCAATGATTTGTGGCCATCCTATGATGTTTGAGTAGATTCATTTTGTCCTATGGGTTGATTGATGATCGTGATTGGTTTGAGTTGTACGTTTTATTTTGGTGCTGTCCTATGGTGCCTTCCGTGCCACGCACACATGGGGGATTCCCGCTGTAGGGTTTGCAATACGTTCATAATTCTCTTATGGTGGGCGGCTAGAGTGACAAAAGCTTACACCCGAGTAAGGGGGTTGTTGCGTATGAGAGTAAAGAGGACTTGATACTTAATGCTATGGTTGGGTTTTACCTTAATGATCTTTGGTAGTTGCGGCTAGAGTTCTAATCATAAGTGCATATGATCCAAGTACGGAAAGTATGTTAGCTCATGCCTCTCCCTCATATAAAATTGCAACAATGATTACCGGTCTAGTTATCGATTGCCTAGGGACAAATCATTCTCTTGTGTTACAAAAGCTTTCTACTAAATAACTAACTTTTATTATCTTGCAAATTACTCGTAGTTTTATTCTCACAAAGTACTTCTAGTTTTATTCTTGCAAACCTATCCTATCACCTACAAAATAGTTTCGTACTTGTTCTAGGTAAAGCGAACATTAAGTGTGCATAGAGTTGTATCGGTGGTCGATAGAACTTGAAGGGAATATTAATTCTACCTTTAGCTCCTCGTTGGGTTCGACATTCTTATTTATCGAAAAAGCTACAATTGATCCCCTATACTTGTGGGTTATCAGCTGCCTCTCTTGGTCGGCCGCGCATGGCCGTTCTGGCTCTCTGGCCTACTCCGGCTCGTTCTCCTCGTCGAGGAGGTTGATGACGGTGGCGGTGCTTCATCGGATTGGCATGCTTGGAATGGTATACTATGGTATGGCCGGTGTTTCGCCGCCTAGCCTTCTATGCCCACTAACATTGGCAGCGGGAAACCGATGGGGGGGAGTGGCGGGAAACTAATTTGGGGGGAGTGACGGGAAACCGATTGGGGGAGTGGCGGGAAATGGTAGCGTGTTTGCATATATAACACCATTAGTATGGAAAACTTAGGAAAGAAGGAAGCACGAGCTAGCACGACGCATGCGCACAGTGCTTACCCACGGGTGCCAGACGGTTGAACAGAACTGCTTTAAATTATTCAGGGTTCGTTTGGCATTTTTTATACATTATAATAGAGTGTTCTAGGCATTTAATGTGCAAAATTCAAATTTGAACTACAAATACATGCTCCAGTGCACCAAAATGGGTTGAAAAATCATATATGTGTCCTTGGGTGCATGTTTAGGTCCCATGCAAGGAATGGGGATGAATTACAAACATCTCGGCGTCCTGGCTCGGCCTCAAACATTGAGAATCTTGGTTTTTAAATCCCCATAAATCCAAAACTCACCTGAAATTCATGAAACTTTACATGGTGTCATGACATGGCACATATATGCCATGGTAAGAAAACTGACCAATTTGGGGCAAGTTTTGGTACAAGACTCTTACAAACCGGAGCTTCTCGCAAGAAGCCTCCGATAGGGAATGTGTCACCCTTGTGGGCGAAACGACAATCGCCGCCTCTTCTCGCCTTGTATTTTTTTTCTACGGGCAACATAGATCAATAGGAGATTTGTGCTGAAATATGGAATTATTCAGGGTTCGTTTGACCTTTTTATACATTAATTGAGTTTTCTAGGCATTTAATGTCCATAATTCAAATTTGAACTACAAGCACATGATCCAGTGCACCAAAATGGCTTCAAAAACCATACATGTGTCCTTGGGTGCATGTTTGGGTCCCATGCAAGAAATGGGTATGAATTACAAACATCTCGGTGTACTGGCTCGGCCTCAAACATTGAGAATATCGGTTTTTAAATCCCGGTAAATCCAAAACTCACCCAAAATTCATGAAACTTGGCATCGTGTCATGACATGGCACATATATGCCATGGTAAAAAAAATTGTCCAATTTGGGGCAAGTTTTGGTACACGCCTCTTACAAACCGGAGCTTCTAGCAAGAAGCCTTGTGGTTCCAATTGGGAACGTGTCACCCCTGTGGGCGAAACGACAATCGCTGCCTCTTCTCGCCTTGTATTTTTATTCTACAGACAACATAGACCAACAGGAGATTCGCGCTGAGATATTGAATTATTTAGGGTTCGTTTGGCCTTTTTATACATATATCAATTGAGTTTTCTAGGCACATAATTCAAATTTGAACTACAAGCACATGCTCCAGTGCACCAAAATGGCTTCAAAAACCATACGTGTGTCCTTGGGTGTATGTTTAGGTCCCATGCAAGAAATGGGGATGAATTACAAACATCTCGGCATACAGGCTCGGCCTCAAACATTGAGAATCTCGGTTTTTAAATCCCCGTAAATCAAAAACTCACCCAAAAATCGAGAAACTTGGCATCGTGTCATGACATGTCACATATATGCCGTGGTAAAAAAATTCTCCAATTTGGGGCAAGTTTTGGTACAAGCCTCTTACAAACCGGAGCTTCTAGCAATAAGCCTCGTGGTTCCGATAGGGAACGTGTCACCCTTGTGGGCGAAACGACAATCGTCACTGCCTCTTCTCGCCATGTATTTTTTTCTACCGGCAACGTAGACCAACAGGAGGTTCGCGCTGAAATATGGAATTATTCAGGGTTTGTTTGGCCTTTTTATACATTAATTGAGTTTTTTAGGCATTTAATCCCCATAATTCAAATTTGAATTACAAGCACATGCTTTAGTGCACCAAAATGGATTCAAATACCATACATGTGTCCTTGGGTGCATGTTTAGGTCCCATGCAAGAAATGGGAATGAATTACAAACATCTCGGCGTCCTGGTTCGGCTTCAAACATTGAGAATCTCGGTTTTTAAATCCTCGTAAATCCAAAACTCACCTGAAATTCATGAAACTTGGCATAGTGTCTTTATATGGCACATATATGCCGTGGTAAAAAATTGTCCAATTTGAGACAAGGCGCACACATTAATAGCCAACGTAGGCATTTTGGAACAAATAGATGACACGTTAATATCGCAAACAGTTGTATTGTTTGAACCGTGGGCGTTCCACTAACCATTTACATGAGGCCACATGTCCCTATTTTTATTAGAGAGTACTACCTTGGTCCTGGTTTATTGGTCCTCTTTGTATTTTGTGCAGAAATTTGACCATACTAGGTGGCGTGCGTGCAGCTGTTTGATTAGACGGGTCGAGTGCGAGAAGTCCGCCGTGCAGGCTCGACGGGATGCGTGCGAGTAGTCCGCCGTGCAGGCTTGACGGGATGCGTGCGAGCAGTCCACCACGCAGGCTCGGTGGGACCCGTGCGAGCTATCTGCCGCGCAGGCTCACCGGGAAGCGAGCTCTTTGACCTCCACCTGCCGCCTTGCTCCCAACTTCTCCATTAATGGCGGCCGAGCAGGCTCACCGGGAAGCGAACTCTTTGACCTCCAGCCACTGCCTCGCTCCCAACTTCTCCATTAATGGCGGCCGAGCTGCTGTTTAACATGCAGTTGATGCACCTAGATGGAAGGTGTTAGCTTGTGATCCCATGGCCCCGCTCAATGATAGCTAGCATTGTTTTGTTTGTGCCTCGCTGAGAACGTGAATTTTAGCCTGTTTTCGACTCGTATACATGTACCTACAAGGTTATGAAGTAAATAATACGATGACAAATTGACAATGGCAACGGATAATAATTGTCTTACATATCCCGGATAATTTCCAATTTAAAATGCCACATGCGGCAACGCCCGAAAGAACAGGGGCAAGAGAAGAAGAAAAAAAAGAGGAAGAAGGAAGTTACTGCTCTTTACTTCTCGATGGATCGCTTGGCGAGGAGTTCTTCCAGCTCCTTCTTCACATCCTCATGACTTTGCTTGATAGCAGCCACGGATTCCTCCACCTGCAGCTCGCGCTCAATGCGGAGCTTCTTCAAGTCATCCCCAAGTTCATGGACGACGGTTGTCAGCGTCATCCGCGAGGCAACGCTCTTCTCATACAGCTCCCTCCAGCCGGCGGCCTCCTCCTTCTGTTTGTCGAGCTCCTCGTGGAGCTTCGCATTGTCACCCATGAGTTTCACGACGAGGCCGACCGCCTTATCAACCGAGGCATCGCCAATCTCGAGCAGCTTCTCCAAGCCGGCGAGCAGCTCCTGCTAGTTAATTAGGCTAGCGAGAATGTCGTCGTGGCTGGCTAAGGACTTCAGCCCCGCCAGCTCGTCGAGTTCGCTGACATGGCGAGAGTGCTTGTGAGAGCCCTCGCCTGCCCATCAGAGCTCGTTCGAGGGCCCCGTGGCACGGCAGGACATCTGTGCTACAGCTGCCGCGTTGCGGCGGGACCTCTCTAGTGCTTCCGCGGCCTTGGTCTTTGCTCCCTGATTATATGTCGACCTAGAACTCCTCCTACCGGCCATGGCATACGCAAGGAACGGCTTAAGAGGAAAGACCTGTTTTTTTTATGATGAGGAGAGGAATGTGCTGTAATTTTCGAGTGGGTACTAGTTTTTATAGCCCAGTGCTAAGTGGGAACCCGTTTAGGTTTGATCGGTGTAAACAGATTTGCATTTACTCATTGCGTGGTAATTTTATCGGTGTGAACACGTTTAGGTTTGATCGGTGTGTCAGCGTGTCCGATGGATGGGCCGTATCGCCTCCCACGCGTGCCATACGGTTGACCAGAACTGCTATACGCAGGTGGTCGCTCGCCGTTTAGGTGGCCGCGGCGCGCTCTGCTCGCATCCCTTCACGTGCTCTACTCGACGTTGAGGCGGCCGTGGCGCGCTCTGCTCGCGTCCCTCCACGCGCGCTCTTTCAGCGGTTGGGGCCGGCGCACGATCACGTTTTGGGCGCCATATGCATGTGGTTGCGTCTGCGCATGTCGCCACAATGCAGTTAATACGTGCGGCACGATGCAGTTACGCGCTGCAACAACTGCCATCCACGCGCGCTGATACTCCAAGCCGTTCGGCCTCCCCATTTATTCCCACGGCCATTATAACCTTAGTCTCTTCAACCTTTCGATCGCGCCCCACAACACAACAAGCACACCCACGACGACACATAGAGAGAGAGAGGATATCCAACGGTGCTCCAATGGAGTACGGCGTGCATCGTGTGGACACCCACATGAGGGAAAAGGAACTCACGGTGGTGTACACCATCAACCCGGCCGTGGTGGAGGACTCCATCAACACCATGGAGCAGTTGCTTGCTAAGGACGACAAGTACAAAGTGGCCGGCTTCGACCTCCAGTACACCGGCGGTCATCCCGGGGTTGATCAGGCAGTTGCCGTCGCCCAGTTGTGCGTGGGCCATCACGTCCTCGTCTACCACTACTGCCTGGCCACAAGTGCTTGTGAGCGTTTCACCAGGTTTGTCAAGAGCCCTGACTACAAGTTCAGTACGGTGGACACCGTCAATGATGTAAAAGCACTCCAGATTTCGGGCTTGGCCTGCCCGAAGCTTGTCGACATCCGTGGCCACTACAGGGTCTGGGGCAGCACGAAGATGGACTCCCTGGTTGAACTCGCCGCGGCCATCATCGACCCCTACTATGAAAACATGAAGGAAGGTTCCAGGAGAAATCCTGGATCCTGGCACGGTGCCTGGGTGCAGAGAATGGATGAACCTCACCTCAAGTTTGCAGCCAAGAGCGTGTACACATGCTACGAGATACACATGCGGATCGTCGACATGAGGGAGTGCCTCCTTCCTGTAGACGACGAGGGATCGAGCCACCAGCAGAGCAACAGCGGCAAGCGTCACAAGAAGAAGTAGATGATGATTAGATATGATCGTTTATCCTAGATTATTATGCATGTAATTGTTTACTTTGGTGTGTGCAAATGTTATGTGTGTAGTCAGGTATGTAATTGGATGTTTAATTTGGTTATGCAATCATGTCCTTATAAGTATATATGTTGTTGTTCTGTAGACAGAGCATAGATGTTGTGCAGACTGAGCAAATCACATCGCACATGGATTAAACTAGCGAACCCGTCGGTGATGATTTCATCAATCGCTGACAATTGTTTACCAGCAAGTGTTTACCCACAACATACACGGGTTATTAGCAAGAATCGTCTGTGTTGTTATCGGTCTTCCCACACATTTCTGATTACTGGCCTGTTTGTCGCGTATCACACACATCTTGTTAAGTTGAACCGTTTCTGTTCTGTTGGGTAATCGCAAACAGTTCATCCGAGTGAACCGCATGCTGTATATCGCACACACCTTGATCTGCCTGACCGTTTCTGTTGTGTTGGGTAATCACAAAGAGTTCATCCGAGTGAACTGTATGCCGTGTATCGCACACACCATGAACTGGCTGCCCATTTCTGTTGTGTTGGGTAATCACAAACAGTTCATCCGAGTGAACTATATGCCGCGTATCGCACACACCACGAACTGGCTGACCGTGTTTGTTGTCCTGGCTTATCACAAATAGTTCATATGGATCAACTGTATGCCACGTATCGCACACGCATCTCTAATCTGAATCATTTTTTATGTCTCCGGCATCGCAAACAGTTCATCTTATTAGGGACGGGTTTTTTACAACACCGTTTGCGATTCATGCATCGCACACAGTTTGGTCGCGGGGTCTCTGATTCATGTGTCGCGTTAGCGGTCGCCTGCAGTAGTGATTTCACATATATGATGGCTAAGTCTAACTAAACATGATAGCATGACACAATTTCAGATATATGATGGATAACTAAACAGGATAGAATGACATAATTCAACATATGATGACTATCTAACCAGGATGACATGACATAACTATATGATGTCTTTATAAAATAGGTTGGCATGAAATAATTCACATACATGTTGTCTAAGTATAGAGGATGGCATGATATAATTCACCTATATGATTGATATACTAAGCAGCTGGCACTCGCATATATGATCTCTAAACTAAGCAGATGGCATTGAATATTGTGTATATGATGTCTAAACTAAGCAATGCAAGACACCATATGCATGATATGAGAAATATAACCTTCGCAAGTTAGAGAATACACCTCAGGGGGGACATAGGACTGGTCATCTGTCTCTGAATCCTTCTCTGAGGAGCTACCAGTAACCAGCGAGATATCTGCTTCAACAGGTAGCATTGTCTGCTCTGAAGACCTTGTTTTCACTCCAGATTTTTCCATAACCGACTCAAATGGTTGATGCACAGGAAGAGTATTTCAATATACAAACATTGTCGGCAAATGGAATACGTAATGAAAAAAAAGGATGGCATGACATAATTCACATATATGATGCCTGGCTACACAGGATGGCATTGCCTAATTCACATATATGATGCCTTGCTAAAAAAGATGGCATTGCATAATTCACATATATGATATACTCCCTCCGTTTCTAAATATAAGTCTTTGTAGAGATTTCACTATAGACCACATACGTATGTATATAGATGCATTTTAGAGTGTAGATTCACTCATTTTGCTCTGCATGTAGTCCATAGTGGAATCTCTACAAAGACTTATATTTAGGAACGGAGGGACAAGAAACTAAAAAGGTGGCATTCACACAAAGCAGGTTGATGACCCACAAGTGTAGGGGATCAATCATAGTCGTTTAGATTAGTAAGAGTGTCGAACCCAATGAGGAGCAGAAGGAAATGACAAGCGGTTTTCAGCAAGGTATTCTCTGCAAGTATTGAAAGTAGCGGTAACAGGTAGTTTTGATAGCAAGATAATTCGTAACAAGTACCAAGTAACAAATATAATAAAGTGCAGCAAGGTGGCCCAATCCTTTTTATAGCAAAGGACAAGCTGGAATGAACTATTATAATAAGCAAAGTGTTCTCGAGGACACATGGGAATTTCATCTAGTCACTTTCATCATGTTTGTTTGATTTGCGTTCGCTACTTTGATAATTTGATATGTGGGTGGACCGGTGCTTGGGTGCTGTTCTTCCTTGAACAAGCCTCCCACTTATGATTACCCCCTCTCGCAAGCATCCGCAACTATGAAAGAAGAATTAAGATAACTCTAACCATAGCATGAAACATATGGATCCAAATCAGCCCCTTACGGAATAGCGCATAAACTAGGGTTTAAGCTTCTGTCACTCTAGCAACCCATCATCTAATTACTACTCCACAATGCCTTCCCTTAGGCCCAAAGATGGTGAAGTGTCATGTAGTCGACGTTCACACGACACCACTAAAGGAAGCACAACATACATATCATCAAAATATCGAACGAATACCAAATTCACATGATTACTTATGACAAGACTTCTCCCATGTCCTCAAGAACAAAAGTAACTACTCACAAATCATATTCATGTTCATGATCAGAGGGGTATTGAATAGCATTAAGGATCTGAACATATAATCTTCCACCAAATAAACCAACTAGCATCAACTACAACATGTAATCAACACTACTAGCAACCCATAGGTACCAATCTGAGGTTTTGAGACAAAGATTGAATACAAGAGATGAACTAGGGTTTGAGATGAGATGGTGCTGGTGAAGATGTTGATGAAGTTGGTCCTCCCACGATGAGAGGATCGTTGGTGATGTCAATGGCTTCGATTTCCCCCTCACGGAGGGAAGTATCCCCGGTGGAATCGCTCCGCCGGAGAGCAAAATAGCTCCTGCCCAAGTTCCACCTCGAGACGGCGGCGCTTCATCCCGAAAGTCTTCTCCTGATTTTTTTTCTAGGGCAAATGGCTTCATATAGCAGAAGGAGGGGCCCGGAGGCCTGCCAGGGTCCCCATAAGCTTGGGGGGCGCGCCCCCTAGGCTTGTGGCTGCCTGGTGGGTCCCCTCCTATTGATTCTTTCGCCAGTATTTTTTATATATTCCAAAATAATTCTCCGTAAATTTTCTGGTCATTTGGAGTTGTGCAGAATAGCTATTTCTGTTCCACCCCTTTCAGGTCCAGAATTCCAGCTGCCGGCATTCTCCCTCTTCATGTGAATCTTGCAAAATAAGAGAGAAAAAGCATAAGAATTGCACCATAAAGTGAAATAATGATAAAAAACATAATAATTATTAGTAGGAAAGCATGATTCAAATTGGACGTATCAACTCCCCCAAGCTTAGACCTCGCTTGTCCTCAAGCGAAAGCCGAAATCAATAATTATGACCACATGTTTAGAGAGAGAGGCGTTGATAAAAATAAAATACGGACATGGAGCATCATGATCTTTATTATAACAGTAATATATCATCATAAAACTTCTCATGAAAAAGTGACAATTCATCCACAAGTTAAAGTATGAACCATAAACCAAATTGAAAACTAACAAACTATGATCTTAGTCACTGAAGCAATTGCAATTCATCATATTACCAGAAAGAGTCTATGTAAGAGCTTTGTTTAGCAAGTTCACATACTCAACTATCATTTAGTCTTCTATGATTGCTGACACTTACGGCATACTTATGGAGCAAAAGTTTTAGTCAGACACATAGAAAGATAGGGGCTTATTATTTTGCCTCCCAACGAATTTACCTCAAGGGTAATGTCAACAATAATAACTCATGATCACCTACATCCAACTGGATATATATGCCTGGATCAATCCCCACCACATGATGCTTGCCAAGAGAGAAAATAAAACCAGAATGGAGAAGAATACTATTGACTCTTGCATGAAAGTAAATGCATAAAGTAAAAGATAGGCCCTTCGCAGAGGGAAGCAGAGGTTGTCACGCACTTTCTATTTTTGGATGTGTAAGCTCTTAATGTAAAGGAACGTCACTTTATATTGCCCCTTGTGATAGCGACCTTTATT
Organism: Elymus sibiricus; assembly: GCA_039707655.1. Lineage (NCBI taxonomy): Eukaryota > Viridiplantae > Streptophyta > Magnoliopsida > Poales > Poaceae > Elymus > Elymus sibiricus. The sequence continues at coordinate 257,691,067 of CM077668.1, read as the reverse complement.
ATGCAGTCTGTCGCTTTTATTACTCCACCATCACAAGATCGTACAAATCTTATTTTCCCTTACAATAAAAGTTCATACATGTTTAGGAGCAATTTTTATTGCTTTGCACCGATGACAACTTACTTAAAGAATCTTATTCAATCCATAGGTAGATATAGTGGACTCTCATGGCATGAAACTGGGTTTAAGGGTTTTTGGATGCACAAGTAGTATCTCTACTTAGTACAGAATTTTGGCTAGCAAAAGATAGGGGGCAAGCACCACATGTTAAAGGATCCAAAACAATATAACTTCTATGTGAATATAAGCAAACATAACTCATTACGTTGTCTTCCTTATCCAACGTCAACTAATTAACATAGAATATTTAATGGGGGCTCACAATCAAACAAGATGTCCAAGATAGTGTATTTATATGTGAGACCTCTCTTCCTTTATTACTTTTTCATGAATTGCAACAATGACCAATGCTATGTTTGTCAACTTCCAACAAGTTTTATCAATTATACTTCTTTTATGTGAAGTTATCACTCCTCATGGGATTAGCATATGATATAATTTTTTTATTCTTTTTATTTCTAAGATTGGATCAACCAAAGCAAAACACTCAACTCAAACTACTCTTTATTATATAACTTTCACACGAGATTACATAGATAGATAGATCATAAAGCAAGCACTCGAAACTAAATCATACTAAAACTTTATTCTTCTAAATCACGAAATAACTAAAGATTGAACTAATATAGATAATGATGATAAAAAGTGATGATGATACGATACCGGGGCACCACCCGCAAGCTTGGCACAAGCCAAGGGTGGTGCCCATACCCATGTACTCAAATCTCCTTCTTCGGTGATGGTGGTGATGAAGTGATGGGCTTGTCCTCCGTCTTCCAAGTCATAGGTTCTCCATCATAGAAGGACGAACGTGTTTCCGGAGTCCTGAAATTTGTAGCTAAACTCATACCTTTGAATTTGGCCTCATACTCAAAATTTTGGTTTTGTATATCATATATTTGGGCCTGAAGATAGTCAATCCGGTCATTGAGCTTGAAGATGACGTCCCCAATATTCTTGCCGGCCACCTTGTGCTCACGTATGAACTCTGTGATCATGGAGTGGTTAGCACAAAGTCCGCGCTCCACCATCCCCTGGCACTTGAAGATCTCCTGTTCAACTGCTTCTAGCCTGGCCTTCTCGCTCCCGGTCTTCTTAGGTCCTTGAACGCCCCGGATGTGGAGCACCCCCTCACGCATCTCAATGGCTTGAGGGTGCTTCATAACCTCCGGTAGGTACGGGTTGATGACCTTCTCATAGAACTTGTCCTTGGACGAGCTTGGAGATGCCATTGCGATCTAGATCTGTCAGAAAAACAGCCCGAAACAAGAACAGAGGAGAAACTTGCGATGCGGTGGTCAAAACACCCGTGAGTATATATAATGAATTTTTCCTATGCAAAACAAGTAATATGGAAGAAAAACGGAGTCGGGAAAGTCCACGAGGGCGCCACAAGCCTGGTAGGCGCGCCCTGGGGGGTAGGGCGCACCCCCAAGGCTTGTCGCCTCCTCGTACACTTTTCGGACTGTTTATTATTTTCCTAATTTTTTATATATTCCAAAATGGACAGAAAGTACTTTTATGGAAGTTTTGGAGTCGGTTTACTTACTGTACCACATACCTAGTCCTTTTCAGGCTTCTGGAGCGTTCCGGAAGGTTTCCTCTATGTGCTCTTCCGGTGTCATTGTTTGAATAATATTAGTTTCAACATTAATGGGAGTACCTGAGATATAATGTTTAATTCTTTGCCCATTAACCACTCGCGGATTATTGCTTTCGGAGTTGTTTATTTTGATAGCTCCGGAGCGATAAACTTCTTCGATGATATATGGTCCTTCCCATTTAGAGAGAAGTTTTCCTGCAAAAATCTTAAATGAGAATTGTATAATAGAACATTATCACCTACTTTGAATTCCCGTTTTTGAATTCTCTTATCATACCATCTTTTAACTTTTTCTTTGAACAACTTGGCATTTTCATAAGCTTGGGTTCTCCATTCATCTAGAGAGCTAATATCAAATAACCTCTTTTCACCGGCAAGTTTAAAATCATAGTTGAGTTCTTTAATTTCCCAATATGCTTTATGTTCTAACTCAATAGGTAAATGACACGCTTTTCCATAAACCATTTTATATGGAGACATACCCATAGGATTTTTATAAGCAGTTCTGTAAGCCCATAATGCATCATCAAGTTTCTTAGACCAATTCTTTCTGGATCTATTAACGGTCTTTTGTAAAATTAATTTTATTTCTCTATTAGTTAATTCAACATAACTACTAGACTGAGGATGATAAGGAGATGCAATTCTATGGTTAACATCATATTTAGCAAGCAACTTACGGAAAGCACCATGAATAAAATGTGAACCACCATCAGTCATTAAATATCTAGGGACTCCAAACCTCGGGAATATAACTTCTTTAAGCATTTTAATAGAGGTGTTATGATCAGCACTACTAGCTGGAATAGCTTCTACCCACTTAGTAACGTAATCAACAGCAACTAAAATATGTGTATACCCATTGGATTTAGGAAAAGGTCCCATATAATCAAAACACCAAACATCAAATGGTTCAATAACAAGTGAATAATTCATAGGCATTTCCCGACGTCTACCAACATTACCAATTCTTTGACATTCATCACAAGAAAGGACAAACTTACGTGCATCTTTGAAAAGAGTAGGCCAATAAAAACCAGATTGTAATACCTTGTGTGCAGTTCTGTCTCCCGCATGGTGTCCTCCATATGCCTCGGAGTGACATTTACGTTGGATTTGTTCATGAACATGCTCAGGTACACAACGTCTAATAACACCATCTACTCTTTCTTTATATAAATGTGGGTCATCCCAAAAGTAATGTCTTAAATCAAAGAAAAACTTTTTCTTTTGTTGGTATGTGAAACTAGGTGGTATATATTTTGCAACAATGTAATTAGCATAGTCTGCATACCAAGGAGTATTACGAGAAGCATTTATCACAGCTAATTGTTCATTAGGAAAATCATCATTAATAGGAAGTGGGTCATCAAGAACGTTTTCCATTCTATACAAATTATCAGCTATGGGATTCTCAACTCGCTTTCTATCGACAATATGCAAATCAAATTCTTGTAGCAAAAGAACCCACCTAATAAGTCTAGGTTTAGCATCTTTCTTTTCCATAAGATATTTAATAGCAGCATGATTGGTGTGAATAGTAACTTTGGAATCAACAATGTAAGATCTGAATTTATCACATGCAAACACAACTGCTAAAAATTCTTTCTCATTAGTAGCATAATTTCTTTGAGCACTGTCTAGAGTTTTACTAGCATAATGGATAACATTTAATTTCTTATCAACTCTTTGTCCTAGAACAGCACCTACAGCATAATCACTAGCATCACACATAATTTCAAAGGGTAGGTTCCAATCAGGTGGTTGAACAATAGGTGCAGAAATTAAGGCTTTATTAAGTATTTCAAAGGCTTCTACACAATCATCATCAAAAGCAAATGGAACATCTTTTTGCAAGAGATTAGTAAGAGGCCTAGAAATTTTAGAGAAGTCTTTTATAAACCTTCTATAGAAACCAGCATGACCGAGGAAACTTCTTATACCTTTGATATCTTTAGGACATGGCATTTTCTCAATAGCATCAACCTTAGCTTTATCAACTTCAATTCCTCTTTCAGAAATTTTATGCCCAAGGACTATACCTTCATTCACCATAAAGTGGCACTTCTCCCAATTCAAGACAAGATTAGTTTCTTCACATCTCTGCAAAACTCGATCAAGTTTGCTCAAGCAATCATCAAAAGAAGTTCCGTAAATGGAGAAATCATCCATGAAAACCTCAACAAACTTTTCACAAAAGTCAGAGAATATAGCAGTCATACATCTTTGAAAGGTAGCAGGTGCATTACATAAACCAAAAGGCATACGACGATAAGCATAGGTTCCAAAAGGACAAGTAAAGGTGGTTTTCTCTTGATCTTCAGGTGGAACAGGTATTTGAGAGAAACCAGAATAACCATCTAGGAAGCAAAAGTGTGTATGCTTAGACAATCTTTCTAACATTTGATCAATAAAAGGCAAGGGGTAATGATCTTTCCTAGTAGCTTTATTTAATTTCCTGAAATCAATTACCATCCTATAACCAGTTACAATTCTTTGTGGGATAAGTTCATTTTTTTCATTAGGAACAACGGTAATACCTCCTTTCTTAGGAACACAATGAACATGACTTACCCATCTACTATCAGCTATGGGATAAATTATACCTACCTCCAGAAGCTTTAATATTTTAGTTCTTACCACATCCTTCATTCTAGGATTCAGCCTTCTTTGACGATCAACCACGGGTTTAGCGTCTGGCTCCATATGAATTTTATGCTGACACAAAGTGGGACTAATGCCCTTAAGATCATCAAGAGTATATCCAATAGCAGCCCGGTGCTTCTTCAGAGTTTTAAGTAATCTCTTTTCTTCATGCTCTGAAAGGTTAGCACTAATAATAACAGGATATATCTTCTTTTCATCAGGATAAGCATATTTATGTGTATCAGGTAATTGCTTCAATTCAAACATAGGATCACCCTTGGGTGGAGGTGGATCTCCCAAGGTTTCAATAGGCAAATTATGTTTAAGGATAGGTGCTTGTTTAAAGAACAACTCATCTATTTCATTTCTTTCATTCATATTCATATCATTCTCATGGTCTAGCAAATATTTTTCTAAAGGATCAATAGGAGGCACAGCAATAGAAGCAAGACCAATAATTTCATCCTTATTAGGTAATTCTTTATCATGAGGTTGTCTACGAAACTTAGAGAAATTAAACTCATGAGACACCTCACCAAAATTAACAATAATAGTTTCTTTATTGCAATCAATCTTGGCATTAACTGTATTCAAGAAAGGTCTACCAAATATAATGGGACAAAAATCATCTTGTGGTGATCCAAGAACAAGAAAATTAGTAGGATATTTGATCTTACCACACAAGACTTCAACATCTCTAACAATCCCAAGTGGTGAAATAGTCTCCCTATTTGCAAGCTTAATAGTAACATCAATATCTTCAATCTCAACAGGTGCAATATCATTCATGACTTCTTGATAGAGAGTAAACGGAATAGCACTCACACTAGCACCAATATCACACAAACCATGATAGCAATGATCTCCAATTTTAACAGAAATAACAGGCATGCCAATTACAGGTTTGTTTTTGTCTTTAGTGTCTGGCTTAGCAATTCTAGTTGCTTCATCACAGAAATATATGACATGTCCATCAATATTATCAACCAAAAGATCTTTAACCATTGCAATATTAGGTTCAACTTTAATTTGCTCAGAGGGTCTAGGTGCTCTAATATTACTCTTATTAACCACAGTTGAAGCTTTAGCATGTTCCTTAATCCTAACAGGGAAAGGAGGTTTCTCAATATAAGCAGTAGGCACAACTGGATCAACATGGTAAACAATTGTTTCTTCTTTAACACTAATAGGTTCTTCATTCAATTCAATAGGTGGATGATATATAAACCATTTCTCCTTAGGGAGATCAACATGAGAAGCAAAAGATTCACAAAAGGTAGCTACTATCTCAGAGTCAAGTCCATATTTAGTACTAAACTTATGAAAAGCAGCGGTTTCCATAAAAGATTTAACACAATCAAACTCAAGATTTATACCTGACTCATTACCTTTGTTGATTTCCCAATCTTTAGAGTTACGTAACATTCTTTCCAGAAGATCCCATCTGAATTCAATAGTTCTCTTCACAAAGGAACCAGCAGAAGAAGTATTGAGCATGGATTGATCATTATGAGAAAGCCGAGCATAAAAGTTTTGAAGAATTATTTCTCTTGAGAGCTCATGATTGGGGCATGTGTGCAACATATACTTAAGCCTCCCCCAAGCTTGAGCGATACTTTCTCCTTCATGAGGCCAAAAATTATATATATAATTCCGATCACGATGAACCAAATGCATAGGATAAAACTTCTGGTGGAATTCCAGCTTCAACCGGTTCTAGTCCCATGTTTCAGTATCATCACATAGCCTATACCATGTCAATGCCTTTCCCTCCAAAGATAAAGGGAATAATTTCTTCTTAACTCCATCTCCGGATAAACCTGCAAGCTTAAACAATCCACAAATTTCATCCACATATATCAAGTGCATATCAGGATGTACCGTTCCATCTCCTGCATAAGGATTAGCTAGCAGTTTCTCTACCATACCCGAAGGAATTTCATAATAAATATTTTCAGTTGGTTCAATAGGTTGAGGAGCAACTCTCAATGCTTCCGGTCGAGGTGAAGATACCCCGAACAAGCCCCTCAAAGGATTACTTCCCATAGTGACAAGTGACAATAAATTTCAGCACGTAATATAAATGTTTCCTTACCAAATTCCACTCACCAAAGGCGCTTCACTCCCCGGCAGCGGCGCCAGAAAAGAGTCTTGATGACCCACAAGTGTAGGGGATCAATCATAGTCCTTTCGATAAGTAACAGTGTCGAACCCAACAAGGAGCAGAAGGAAATGACAAGCGGTTTTCAGCAAGGTATTCTCTGCAAGTACTAAAAGTAGCGGTAACAGGTAGTTTTGATAGCAAGATAATTCGTAACAAGTAACAAGTAACAAATGTAATAAAGTGCAGGAAGGTGGCCCAATCCTTTTTATAGCAAAGGACAATCCGGAACGAACTCTTATAATAAGCAAAGCGTTCTCGAGGACACATGGGAATTTCATCTAGTCACTTTCATCATGTTTGTTTGATTTGCGTTCGCTACTTTGATAATTTGATATGTGGGTGGACCGGTGCTTGGGTGCTGTTCTTACTTGAACAAGCCTCCCACTTATGATTACACCCTCTTGCAAGCATCCGCAACTACGAAATAAGAATTAAGATAACTCTAACCATAGCATGAAACATATGGATCCAAATCAGCCCCTTACGGAATAGCGCATAAACTAGGGTTTAAGCTTCTGTCACTCTAGCTACCCATCATCTAATTACTACTCCACAATGCCTTCCCTTAGGCCCAAAGATGGTGAAGTGTCATCTAGTCAACATTCACACGACACCACTAAAGGAAGCACAACATACATATCATCAAAATACCGAACGAATACCAAATTCACATGATTACTTATGACAAGACTTCTCCCATGTCCTCAAGAACAAAAGTAACTACTCACAAATCATATTCATGTTCATGATCAGAGGGGTATTGAATAGCATTAAGGATCTGAACATATAATCTTCCACCAAATAAACCAACTAGCATCAACTACAAGATGTAATCAACACTACTAGCAACCCACATGTACCAATCTGAGGTTTTGAGACAAAGATTGAATACAAGAGATGAACTAGGGTTTGAGATGAGATGGTGCTGGTGAAGATGTTGATGAAGATTGGTCCTCCCACGATGAGAGGATCGTTGGTGATGTCGATGGCTTCGATTTCCCCCTCCCGGAGGGAAGTATCCCCGGCGGAATCGCTCCGCCGGAGAGCAAAATAGCTCTTGCCAAAGTTCTGCCTCGAGACGGCGGTGCTTTGTCCCGAAAGTCTTCTCCTGATTTTTTTTCTAGGGCAAATGGCTTCATATAGCAGAAGGAGGGGCCCGGAGGCCTGCCAGGGGCCCCACAAGCTTGGGGGCGCGCCCAGAGGAGTAGGGCGCGCCCCCCAGGCTTGTGGCTGCCTGGTGGGTCCCCTCCTGTTGATTCTTTTGCCAGTATTTTTTTATATATTCCGAAATAATTCTTCGTAAATTTTCAGGTCATTTGGAGTTGTGCAGAATAGCTATCTCTGTTTCACCCCTTTCAGGTCCAGAATTCAAGCTGCCGTCATTCTCCCTCTTCATGTGAATCTTGCAAAATAAGAGAGAAAAGGCATAAGCATTGCACCATAAAGTGAAATAATGATCAAAAACATAATAATTATTAGTAGGAAATCATGATGCAAATTGGATGTATCACATGTCTAATCTAAGTAGATGACATAGCAAAGCAAGACACCATATGCATGATATGAGCAATATAACCCTGCCAAGCTACAGCATAAACCTCGGGGGGGTAGGACTGGTCATCTGTCTCTGAATCCTCCTCTGAGGAGCTATCTGTAACTACAAGATATCTGCTTCGACAAGTAGCACTGACTGCTCTAAAGACCTTGTTTTCACTCCACATTTTTCCATCACCGACTCAAATGGCTGATGCACAGGAAGAGTAGATGAATGTACAAACATTGTCGACAAATGGAATACATGATGAAAAAAATAGTATGGCATGATATAATTCACATATACGATGACTGGCAAAACAGGATGGCATTGCATGATTCACAAATATGATGCCTGGCTAAACAAGATGGCACTGCATAATTCACATATATGATATAGAAACCAAATGGGTGGAATTCACACAAAGCATGTCTAAACTAAGCTGATGACATATACGATGTATAAAGTAAGCAATGCAAGGCGCCATATGCATGATATGACCAACATCAGCATGCCAAGTTAGAGCAAACACCTCAGGGGGTAAATAGGAGTGGTCTGCTTCCTCTGAATCCCCCTCTGAATAGTTATCTTCCTCTAGAATACAATCTGGAATGGGGGGAGGGGGGCTGCCACTGCGCCCACCATGGAGCGACGTCTGCATGACATTATATTCCCACGCAACGCTCTTCTCTTTTTCTCTACATGTTCTGTACGATTGTGTACAATAACTGACATGCATAATAAAAAAACATAGTCAGATTATGTAAGGCCTAAGGGGTGCATGCAGAAATCCGGAGTGATGGTAGCAACCAGTGGATAGATCCAAAACTAATGGTAGCAGGCAGATGATAGCTTCAGTTAAAAAAGACAGATGATGGCTCCTCTACTGTTTGTTGCCCACCCAACATGAACCACATAGAAGACCCGAGATGAACCAGATAGTAGACAGAGATACTATTCATTGCTGCCTCGATATGTGCCCCACAAGCATTTTAAAACTCAAGTCTGGACATTAGTTTGGACCTGACTCAGAGTCTAAGAGGTGAACAGGATGATAAAGTAGCATGTAATATTAATCGATGTATGACGTAAGCAGACACGAAAGAGTGCGACCTCTCTTCCGGAACTGTTTAGTCGACACGTTCATCTACTTAGTCGATGATGGTAATGCATTTGGTGTGGCTGCCGGCAGCGGGGAAGAAGATCTAAGGCGGCAAAAGAAGGTCTGGAGTGGGGATCTCTGCTGCGGTGGACACTTCCGTCGATGGAGCAGCTCAGGTGGGGTGGACGACGGCACGGCAGGAGCGGGACAAACCACATAGAGTTTTCTTTGACACCTATCTGTAAATGAAGTAAATCTGTAAGGGCTCCTTTGAACTGGAGGATTCTAAAAACGCATGGACTGGAAAAACACAGGAATAGGATAGGAATGCACGTGCAAAACAGAGCATTTGCAAACACAGGATTTCTATCAAACTGGGTGTTTGGTTCACAGGAATTGGAAGAACACAGGAATTGAGAGAAACATGGTCAAATTAAAGTCAAACCACATGAAAAATGTAAAGTTAGAATCTTATTATGCCACTAATGCACTTAGTCTTGTTCTTCATGCATAGGAATTTGTAAAGGATGTCCAAGTGGATATTAAAATTCCTACGTTTTTTCTTTGAGAGAGACACCAAAGGAAAAAAAATCCTCCAGTTTTGCTTTGCTCCATTCCTTCTAATCAAATGCATGAATAGTAGTACCATAGGAAACTTTCCAAGTCCTATGTTTTCCTTCACTTTTTCTTTGAACCAGTGGCGATTCTAGTAGGCAGTCTTCAACAGGCTGAAGCCTGCCCTCGAATAATGTTTTTGTACAACTACTATTTTGGACACAACCAACTAGCTCAACTCCCAGGCCCATCTACACATGCACGGTTCCAACACGCAGAAATAAAAAATGATCGCTTCCGAGAGAGTCCAACACGGATAGCTAACTTGCCTACTACCTCACTGCTTGTCATATGGGAGAAACTATTCATATTTCTCATTACTACGTGTTCTCAGTGGGTGTTCTTGCCTGCATGAACTGGATATTTTTCGAAAAGAAACCTAAAGTTTTTAAATATATACTACATGTGCTCTGTTGTACTCTGAATAAATTTGAGCTTATATGGACAACATAAGTAGGTCCATTATTCTAGTTAAAAAATTATATCTTAAAAAAACAATTCAGTAATAGTACATGTTCCCGTTGTAATCTGAAATTTTGTGAGTTTATTTGGTCCACATGATTATGAGATAATGGCTATCTTGCTAAACGGATTCAAACTGTGGTTCAAAAGAGCATTTAGTTTTCTCCCTGTTAACTTTGAGACCACCCTCCATTTCTTTCTAGATTTGCAACTGCTTTGAACCAAAGGATCCCTAAGGGATCGACGTGAATGTAGAGTAAAAAAGTGATGTGACGAGTGTACAACCTCTTTGGCGTAGCCTTGTAGACCTCGGCATCATTGGGTTGGTCATGGAGGATGGTGCGGCTGGTGTGACTGTCGGAGCCGGGGAAGAAGATCTGAGGCGTCTGGAGACGGCGCCGAGGGTACTGCTCCGCTGTGATGGACGGTTCTATCGTTGGAGCAGCTCCGGTGAGGTGTACAACGGCGAGGCTGAAGCAGGACAAGACAGACAACGTTAATCTGAAGTGGGATTTTAATAGCATCTGCAATAGATGATGTAAAATACATCAGCAAACAGTGCTAGATGTAAAATGAATCAGCCGCGTTGTGGTTGCTCCAACAGATGATGTAAAAACTGTTAACTCTGAACTTAACTGAAGAAACCGAATTGTACAGTCGAAACTGAATTTTACTGACGAAACTGAATTTACTGTTGAAACTGTTTGCACTAGTTGCAGAGCACTGCAATAGAAGTTTAGGCCGCTCGAGCACTAGTAGCTCCCGAAGCAGTGATCTAAATTAGCAGCCGCTCGAGCAGTGAACGCACTAGCAGAGAGCAGCTTGTGCAGCTGCAGCAGCTGCGCCCGGAGCAGCAGCGCGAGCGAGAGCTAAAGCCGCAACTCATGTAGCTACAGCAGGTCATGTAGCAGCAGTAGCAGCAGCAGCGCGAGCGAGAGCAAGAGCAGAGCACAACAGCAGCAGGAACAAGAGCAAGAGCAGAGCAGCAGCGCGACCAACAGCAAGAGCAGAGAAGCAGCGCGAGCGAGAGCCGGAGCAGCAGCAGCAGTGTAAGCGAGAGCCAGAGCAGCAGCAGCTTCTGCTGGTGTGGACGTCGCCGCCGAGGAAATAACGCCATGGGGGAGAGACGCCGTGGAGGAAGTGGCCGGCGACGCCACCATCGATGGAGACGCGCCATGGTGGCTCGGGATCGAGCACTGGCAGCCCCGTGAGATCGAATAAAAGAGAAAATGCAGCGATGAGTGTAGAACCTCCTTGGTGGCGCCGAGTAGGCTTCAGCTTCATCGGAGGAATTGGAGAGGGTGTTGTGGTTCCGGTGGGGCAGGTGAAGACGGCGTTGTGGGAATGGAGGTGGCGCCTTAGACGAGGCGAACGTTGGGGCAGCTCCTTGGAGGTGGAGGACGGGGCGGCTGAACTGGCGGAACGATGAGATCGACGATGGATCCTCATCCGGAGAGGTGGATGAGGGACGTTGAGCTGTTGCTGTGGACAACGTCATCGGGGAAGAGGCTTCAGCTGGGCGGCGGTCGGTTGGCAGATGGAGGAGGGTGGGGTTTCGCGGGTTTTGGCAGCCTTGGTGTACGAATGGGGTTAACGCAGGGGAAGAGAGGGGGGAGCCATGGCTTAGGGACGCGCTTGTTCGAAATTTGGGGTGAGTTACGAAAGTACCCCCACCCGTTTTATCCATGGGACGTCGAGGCGGTATTTACGACTGAGGGGTAGAAGGGGGATTTCGCGTGTGGGGCGGCGCGACCAATTTCGGATGAGCAGGGAGTTTTCGCGTGCATTGAAATGTCGGGATAACAAGGCGCGGGTTGAAGAGGCAGGAGTTTCGCACCACAAGAGACAAAGTGATACTCTAGCTTGAAAATTTCGGGATAACAAGGCGTGGCTTCAAATTTCGGGAGAACAAGCTTATCGTGTACAAAAAAACAAAAGACAATTCGTACAAGACAAGAGAGAGTCATGTCCCATTTTACAATATTACTACAAATACCATTCAAAGCCAACAACAAATAACTAACAAATTCGGTAGAACAAGCTTAGCGTGTACAGTACCAAATCAATTCGCACTTCCCTCAACAACAAAATCAACAACAACAAAAAAACAAATCAAAACACCTCCCGCAAAAAAATCAAATCAAAACACTGTTGTCTACCATATTGACTCAATTTGAATCAATTTTCCCTATTTGAATATGATTGTTGTCAAGTTATACCATCATTTAAATATTATCTTGATAACACAATACATGCATGTAGTAGTAATCCTATTTAAATATGAACTACATGTACCATACAATCTCCAATTCAAATAATTGTATCCATTTTATGTTGAATTCAAATCACAGTACATTTAATGCTCTAGCTAGACGTTCGGAATGATCTAAACCATGTTTTCATATGTATAATGTGTTTAACACACACAATGCATGCCCCCCACCATCATTTAAATATTATCTTGAAAACCACACATTATCTCAAATTCGAATAGTTATGTCCATGCATGGATGCAATGTGGTCAAATGATGCCTGCCATCGGTGTCTTAAATTCAAATCAATTTTGGCTTGTTCGACGTGTATATAGTATTGCATGTTCGCTTCAAAACCACACGCATATCTCCATTATATTCATGCATGCATGGGTTACAAACATCATGATCTCTTATTCAAATATTTGAATCCACTTTTATATTGATTATCATCTATGTGAGTCTTTTACACCCACTCACACACTCCTCCTCTCTTTGTGGATATATACCACTAACTTTTCTATCGTGCATGCATATATATATATATATATATATATATATATATATATATATATATATATATATATATATATATATATATATATATATATATATATATATATATATGCACAGACACTCCCCACTCGTCATCCTCTACATCGCGCACACACACGTTCTCGTTCTCTAGGTCGGTCTCCCACGATCTCTCTAGGTCTCTCCATCTGCCTCTTTCCCACACACACTAATCGTTATACCCCTCTAGCTAGGTCTCCCTAGCTACCACACACAAACATGTACACATATGGTCCTACCCTCCTCTCACCATCCATGCCTCCCGCCCTAACTCTGAGGAACGCGTGCACTGTCGCCCCCTCCGTTGTTATCCATCTCGCACATGTACACTGTCTCAAGCTAACTAACTAAATAGGACTCTCGCACCATCTCCTAGGTAGCTAACTAGCTAGCTAGCTGCATCCCTCCCCCCCCCACACACACCTCTCCCTCTCTTCGTCACTCTGGGAGTTCTTTATCTCTGACACATGCATGCATGTGCACCAATCGATTTCCCTCTATGTGTAGCCAGGTCTCTCTCGCTATTTTCCCACACAAACCGACCGATCTATATCTCTAGTTAGGTCTCCCCCTCTTTTCCCACGTACACACATCGATGGAACTATGACCTCTCTTGATAGGACCGCCTACCACACACACACATTAATTGTCCCTCCCATCTCATCATCCATGCCTTCCGCTTTATCTATCAATCAGACGCGCGCGCCCACACACGTTCTCGTCCCCTCTCTTTAATTATCGATATCGCACTTGTACTCCTTCCTTATCTTCGTCTACCTGGCCTCTCGCACCATCTTCAAGCACCCCCCCTCTGTCCTAGCGCTTGTACACTCGGAAAGTTCTTCCCTCTATCCGTCTCTATCGATATCTGGCGTAAACGATATCCTTCCCCTCTCTTCTCGTATATCGCCCCCTGAACATACATATACTATGTATGTAGGCCTCTCTTTGACACAAACATATGTATAGAGGCATGTCGCACAAACCATCTCTCTCTATCTCTCTCTCTCTCTTTGACATACCCACTAGGTGGAGTACATGTATACGAAGAGAAGAGGTGCACGCACGCACTCACTCCTTCCTTCATACAGACACACGGGTACATGGTGGAGCACATTTCTATAAGATGAGGCAGCCCACGTGATTGATAACTTGACACGTGTAGAAAGGCTTTTTAGATGATGTGGCACTAGTACTTCCGGTACGTGCAAAGCAACCAAGTTGGATTTCCAATAGCATGGCACTACTTCGTAGGAAACAAAATACAAGGAAGATCTTGTTTAGGGTGATGTCTCTCTTTTTCAGTCAATACATTTATGAATAAAATGATGTGGGGGGCATCAATGAAGCCACGTGGCACATGTGGAGGTGTTGTTTGCCAACTTCCTGTGTGGATTTGATCACACTAACGTGTCGATGGTTCTAGAAGAACGTAGACACTTTTTTTTAGGGTGGGTACACTTAGGTTACTGTAGACGCGAATCCGAAACACCTAGACCATTGGATCAACATCAATGAATGGCTGATATCATGTCACACGTGAACGATTGAGAATTTCAAAACTAATTATAGAAATAGCCAGCAGCGGGCTCCTCTTTTTTTGGTCTGAGAGGTTGCGGGCGTCTGGCTCCGCCACGATGGCCTCTGAGAGCGCGGGCCCACGTACTCATCCGAGAAACGTATGCAAACCGTTGGCCAAACTCCCACGCCTCCGCTCCAGTAAAAAAAACTCTCTCGCTTCCCGCACTGGAAAAACACCGCCCTCGCCTTTCTAATGGGGATTTCTATCGACCGATCTCGTTAAGGAGTGAAAGCAAGTGTTACACTTTACATAGTATTAAGTTAGGCGGTAAACTTTATAGCCCGTCGCGTTCGCGCCACACCAACACACGGTCGGTCCAGCCCGCCACTCACCGAAGGGACGCGCATCGGCTTGGTGCATCACTGACATGCGCAACCGCATGTGAGCAGTAGCACGAACAGACGGTCGATCCGGCCCGCCGCTCAACACGCATCGGCTTGATACATCACTGACATGTACGACCGCATGTGAGGAGTAGCAAACGGACAGGCCAAGATCCCCCGCCTACCACGCGCCAAAAGCCCGGCCTTTTTAATAATTCTATAGATCGCACCAAGGAGCAGACCATGGCTATGGCTCCCTCAGTTGCGAACGCTCGCATGGTAGTTTCATGTGTGGGGAGGGGCATGGTGTGGCAGTTTTGTAAAATGCCATGGCATTTCTTTTTTTACTGCCGTTTTCGTCCAATAACTGGCACCGTCGGATGCAGATCTTACGGTTACTGGGGCGTTCGCCAGGAATAGCCTAGCGGCGAACTATTGACTTTTTTTCACACGCATTACATCGACACATATCATCTCTCTCCCTCTTTCCCACGCACACACCTACGCTCACGAGTCTCTCGGGACTTCTCGCACACACCATCTCTAGCTCTCTAGGTCGATGCCACACACATACACTTGTACTCTAGGTTTAGTACGTTGTACACGGAGAGAAGAGGTGCACGCACGCACTCGTCCTCTCTCACACACGCATCTGTAGCTACGAATCGTAGTGTTCTCAACCACCCGATTCGCTCTATCAAAGGTTCACGTTGCTCCTTGGCCTTCAGATTCAAAGGTTCAAAACGCGGAGGCTCAGCTGGAGGCGCGAGGTTTTGCTTAATGTGGGTACCACACACGGCACCAACACGACACGAGATTGGTCTGCTTGGTGCGCAGTCGGGTGAGTACTAGTAGTACTACTTTGATGTGTCGCGTTAACTCACAGAAGTATGCAACACTTCCTTAACAAACAAACATATAAGAAGCTTATATTTAGGTTTATTTCTTACCCAAAAGATCCTATATCCAACAGACACAAAATATCCCTTGGACTGTTGGGAATTACTTCAACTGCTGATGTGATGTTGAAGTAATTGCTACATCGCCACCAAAATCCACCATCTCTTAAGGTAAAGTAGATAAAACTAAACCCTACATTAGCATATTACTAAGATAACTAGAAGGCATTGTGGAATCATTTAGGAGGTGAGCTTGTCAATCCGAATGTGGAGGGACACCATCCTCGACGACCCAGCCCTGGCCAGCAACTTGGGCAGCACTATCAAGAAGGTCAGCTCCTCCACGGCGACGGCGCTGGGCTCCTTGCTGCTTGTCACCTCGATTTCCACCTTAACAGTGTCGGTCTTGCCGTTGGGTGCCCCCGGCGGCCTGTTCGCCCACACCTTGGCCACGTAGTGCGGTGGTGGGGATGCCCCCGCTCTGATGCAGACGACCGACACGGCGATAGGCGCACCGATGCCGAGCGCGCCGCCGACCACGAAAAATGCTCGGTCGTCCTCCTCCGCGAACAGCAAGCGCCGCGGTTCCAACACCGGCATCTGCAGCTGGAGCACCTTGCCATACTGGATCCTGTGCACGGGCATGGGGTGCATGGTGATGAGGTGGTTGGGGAGCACCGGCGGCGGGCCTTCGTAGCCGCAGCCGGGCACGGGGCAGTTGCACAGCGCGAGCGGACACGTGCTCTGGTGATCGTGGAGCTTGTGGTAAGTGACGTAAAGCCCACAGCCTTCGTGCGGGCACTCCACCCTCGCCGAGGAGAGGACAGTGTCCATCGCCGTGTTGTGCACTTCGAAGCCGCCGCCGCGCTCGCACTTCTGCACTACCGCTGGTTCCTGGGCTGCTCGCCGCGGCAGTCCGCGCAGGCCAGGTGCCCTCCCTTGCACTGCACAAATCAATAGAACACCACATCAATCAAGAAAACTACGCCTTGCTCGATCAGCTGAACGAACGAGATGTATTCAAACCTCGTACACCGGAGGCTTCAAGGGGCGGAGGCAGAAGGGGCAGTGGAGCATGGTGAGGTCCATAAAGACGTCCATCGTTGGGTCCTATTCCGTTAGCATGATCTCGCTCTCCTCGTGCACCACCATCTCTCGCTTTAGGGCCGGGGCATTGTTAGAAAGTTTTACCATCACATGTTCATACTTCAAGGTGCATTAAATCAACACATGAAAGGATCAAAAGGAAACTCACGGCATGCATGCATGCATTGTAATTTATGCATCGGTAAACACAACTTCTTGAGAAAATCGAGTGTACTGCTTTGATGTGTCGCGTCAACTCGTACAACAAGGAGAAGCTTGATTACTACGCCCTCTCCCTCGCCCATGTACGAGGAGAAGCTTTTGCTTACAACACGCTCTCCCTCCCCCACGCGGTGGACATGCAGCAGTTCATTCGGTGTCAGATTGCCAGAAGCATATAGTACTAGTATTATTGTAGTAGTACGACTTCCCTAAGAGGCGAAGAGCCAAGCGCAACCCGAATGTGGCAGTTGTGAACGCTCGCGTGGCAGTCTCTCATGTATAGGGGAGGGGCGTGGTGTGGCAGTTTTGTAAAATGCCATGGCATTTGGCTTTTTATTGCTGTTTGCGTCCAATAGGTGCCAACCGTTGGATGTAGATCTTACAGTTATTGTGGCGATCACTAGTTATAGGCTCGTGGCAAACTATTGACTAGTCTCTCTTTTTTGCGAAAACTAGTCTCTTTTTGACACGCATTTACATTGATACGGCTTGAATGCCAACGAGGGAGAGGGTAACGGTTCCCGAAACGTTGAACGGTCAATGATGCATCCTCATTCAATTATGCGCTTCCCGAGATCTAAGTTTGACCATAAATTTAACCAACAAGACCGACTGCGGCGGGAGCAAAAATTATGGTATAATTTTTGCTCCCGCCGCAGTCGGTCTCGTTGGTTAAATTTATGGTCAAACTTAGATCTCGGGAAGCGCGGGCGCACTACATTGTGGAATGGAGGGAAGCATGCAGAGGGAATTAATTGGAGAAGCAGAATGGAGCCAGCACAATATGAATGCTACGCAGTTTACACTCTCATATAAGGCGCCCCTCCACTCCAATCCATCTACCGAATCGTACGCACCTATTAGTACTACGCTCCTAGTCTGCGCAACACTGCTCACTCCAATCCAAGACCAAGTGACCAGAAGCTACAACCACCCATGGAGGCGATGGACGCGAGTGGCAGGCGGCTGTGCTAGATGATCCACGACGCCGGCCGGTGGCCTGGCACTGAGCAGCGTCTCCAGACGGTGCTGGTGACCGCCGGCATCATAGCCCTCGGCAACGATGGCTTCGCCTCTCACATGGGCGAGATGATGGTCCGCTCCATCCGCAAGTTCACCGCCATCAAGAAGCACGTGGACGACCTTGCCGTACTCCTCCAGCCCGCGCGCCCAGGCCCCTCGTTGCCTGCCACCCTCATCGACCTCCATGGTGACAACCTCTTTCACACACTAGTGGCCCTGCAGCTGCCCGATGTCGCGACGAAGAATGTCCACCTCAAGGCCGCACTCGCCACGCAGCACCTCGCCGAGCAAGAAACCGTCGACCTACACATCCATATCTACGAGGAAATCGTCTACATAGGCCACTACAGGGCCAGGGACGACGCTAAGACGTTGTCCTTCTTCGACCGGCTAGAAGCCTTGGACGCCATTGTTCAGAAGCATGTCGACCTCGCCATGAAAGCCGCTGCTCCTCAGTCGCCGTTCGGTGGGCCGGCGCCCTGAGTCGAGGAGGAGGAGGTCGTCGATGGATGCATCTTTCTTCTTGCCTCCTGTAACCAGCACTGCATCGCGTACTGTATCGCATTATCATTCCAGTCGTAAATGACAGGTGTGATCCCTTGCTCTCATTTGGCATTAATTATATGTATCACTGTCTTCGCCCTGGTTTATTGGTCACCTTCGTGTTTTGTGCCAAATTTGACTTGATATTTAACTAACAATAAGTTAATGCATGTCACAAAAAACAATATCGTTGGAAACTACTCCCTCCTTTCCGGTTTATAGGGCTCAGTTTCAAAATCTCTTCAACCATGGTAGATGGTGAGTGGTGGAATAAATTTCGTAGTTTGCATAAATTAGTATGCTCATTTTCCTCAAAAAGTTATGTTTACCGATGCATTAATTACAACGCATGCATGCATGACCACTAAATGTCCATGAACTTCTACATGCATTGGTGAGTTTTCTCTTGATACTTGCATTGGGTGATTTAATGTACCTCAAAACCCTAAACCGGAAAGGAGGGAGTATGTTCAAATACGAATCCAACGATATATTTTTTGGTGACAGGATTTAATATTTTGTTAGTTAATTCTATGGTCAAAATTTGGCACAAAGGGGACCAACAAACCAGGACGGAGGTAGCACTTACCTATTGCGTCAACTTCGTAATTTACGTACGATGCATGACCCAACCTACCAAACTATAGTATATATATGGGCGCGACAACCAAATTTATAAATTCAAAACTAAGCGTTATACGTCACAAGTTCAAAACGAGAAAGTGGAACAAGTACAGCACGCCTGTCCCATTCGCGTCGCACCCCACACTGTCATTCTGGCCCACCGCTCAGCGCGCATTGGCTTGGCATATTATCACTGACATGTGGGCCCGATGTGAGAAAACCGACGATGCGCCAAACTGGCAAACTCCCCCGCTTATTGCGTGGGAAAATCCCCGCCCTAGCATTTTTAACCGTTGTTTCTAGTATCTGTTTACCGTGCCAAGGAGCAGAAGCAGAACAAATGTTACATTTTCTACAAGTTCAAAAGGAAAAGCCTGCTGCGTCGCGTGGCACCCCCACACGGTCGGGAGTACTAGGGTCGGTCCGGTACGCCACTGAAGCTAGGGAACGCGTCTTGTCTAGCATTTTCACTGTCATGCGGGACCGCAGTTGAGCAAACCGACTATCGGCAAATCCCCACCCCGCCCGCTGCGCGTCGCCTGAGTTAGAATTAGAAGAGAGAAACGAGGAGGGAGAAGAGCTACGCCGTTGTTCGATGGGACTCGTGTTGATAGAGTAGGAGTACACTAGTGCAGAGACGTCCTATACAAACGGTCTTTACCCCCTTTCCGCGACGGAGTTTTAAACCGTCGCCTTGCCTATGTGTGCGATAGGGGGGTCCAACCCACACGACCCAGAAACCGTCGGCGATGGAGGCTCCGGTCACACACGCGGGGTAAAAAGAGCTTGTGTGCGATCGGGCGAGCCATCGCAGACAATTATACAGGCCCAATCATTTCCATTCGTTTGTACATCCCACACGGTGAATCCCAGACAAACATTTTCGTTCATATGTACATCACACATAGTTTTCATGTGGAAACATTTGTGTAAGGTGGCCTAACGCAAACATTTGTCGGGCGGAAGTCGTGTGTGATTGTTCATTGATCCAACACGCCTACTTTCTAGAAACTATGTGGGTTGTTTGAGTTCATCGCCCAAGGTGTTGTCTGAGAAACCGTCTGCAATAGAAAAACCCAATAAGCAGGCTAATTGGCCAATTATTGATAATCCATTTAGTAATTAAATTGATATTTCATATCAAACACACCATATATTTCATATCTGTATTATGGAAACCAGGATTTCATAATTGAATTACATCAGATAGCTTCAGCACTCAGTTACACCATATAGGCATGTAGCTACCTACGGCATTACACAACAGCGCCAAGTTTCACATGCAACATCTAAAAGCTTTCGAAAGTAGCATCATACATGGTAAATAGACAGATGAATCTCATCTGGAAAACTGCTGAAGCAGAAGGCGAATATTGAGCCTTCAGTGATATTGAATGTCCTTGCAACTTTAGGCCAGTGGCTGTGGATAATTGCCTGCCCAACCTTCGTCCCCTTGAGGAAGACTTCAATATTGTACCGTGGGTGTTGAATGAATACCTTCCTCGCCTCTTGACCATGCAGGTGGTCTGAGAGGTAATCATCAGTGAAGTGCTTTGGAAAGGACTGGAAACAAAGATATGCATAAATATTTGTTCTAAATTCTGAAATGGAGCAAAGGAAAAAAAAAAGGTAAAAGAGTTAGTACCATCCTATAGTTGACTGATGTCTTCTTCATTGTGCAAACAAAGATCTTGCTGTTATTCATCGCTAGTTTCTTTATCCTAACAATCTTTCTGAGTTTCTTGACTTGACTGATATTCATGGACATCTCATTTTCCCATATGCAAAATGGGTCGAACTGTGGGTCTAAACCTCTGACAGCAGGACCTACATGTGCAAGACCAAATTGTTAAAAGCCTAAATATTAGAATGGTTCCTGCAATTGCACAATAATGTGCTATTAGACAAAGGACCACGCATGTGCAAACCTCGATGGTAAACCTCAGTGCCTCCCATTGTTTCCCTGCAACACATATAAGGCAGTTATGATCAAGTTAAGTGAGAGTTAGCATACTATCAGTAGAATATGTTAATGAAAAATAAACAAATTGCAAATCCAGCAGATTAATTTAAGCCGCATGGAAAAGCTAGTTAACCAAACCAAGCATGCTTAAGAACTAGTAAATATGGCAAATGTATATGTTTCTCATGTACTACATATTTTGTACAGCCAAATTCGATGTATTTCTCACATGCATAACAATACAAAATTATACCCACAACAAATGAACATCACATTGCAGAATTGAACCAAACAGTTAACTGGACAGCACAACAAATGAACCAAACAGTTAACTGAGCACCGTATTGCAGAATAGAACGTATATTAGAAGTCAGACAGTTAACCAAACCAAGCATTCTTAAGAACTATTGGGAAATATAGCAATTGTTGAACAAAACTGTTAACTGGACATCACATTTCAGTAGATCAGATTGCATATTAACATTACAGAGGACAATTCACTAGAAGGCACCGGCGGTGGCCTCAAGAAAACACCACGAACTGTCGTTTAAAGCTGCCAACCACGTGGCGGCGTCCGCGCGCGCGGCGTCGATGGTGGTCTCGACGGCGAGGTGCTCCTGCAAGATCTGGCGGTCGGCACGCATGGCAGCCATCACGACCTCATCCGCGCGTGCGGCCGCGATTTGCTTCTCCGCTGCCAGATGCTCCTTGAGCTCCTGGCTATACTGCGTGCAAAATGGCTATGGGCGGCGCTTATTTGGAGGATGGGGCAGTGATTTGGGTGGAAGGTGTCACGCCGGCGGTCGGGGCTTGTGGGATGTAGAAGGAGGAGGAGGATGGGGGTGGGGTGTGGATTACCTGACTATATCGACGAGGCCGCGCAGCAGGAAGGAGCGTCGCCGACGAGCAGGCAGCGCTTGCTACTTGTAGACTGCGTTGGTATTTCCCCGAAGAGGAGAGGATGATGCAGTATAGTAGAGATAAGTATTTCCCTCAGTTAAGAACCAAGGTTATCAATCCAGTAGGAGAACCAAGCAAAATTCCGTTAAGCGCACCTGCACACACAAGAGCAAACACTTGCACCCAACGCAGATAAGAGGGTTGTCAATCCTCTTAGCGGTTATTTGCAAGGATTAAATATTATAGAGGTAAATAGATAAACTAAAATACTAATTAAAATAAAAGTAAATAAATTGCAGCAAGGTATTTTTAGGTTATATATATATGATAAAGTAGACCCGGGGGCCATAGTTTTCACTAGAAGCTTCTCTCTCGAACACATAGCATACGGTGGGTAAACGAATTACAGTTGGGCAATTGATAGAAAAGCAAATAATTATGACGGATTCATGGCAATGATCATGTATATAGGCATCATGTCCGAGACAAGTAGACCGACTCCTGCCTGCATCTACTACTATTACTCCACCCATCGACCGCTATCCAGCATGCATCTAGGGTATTAAGTGTAACACCCCCAGTATCATACTACATTGATCTTCCCTCTAATGGTGGTCATGCCATCATGATCACTATGCCAATTTGCCACTTGTCCAAAATCAAAGCCAAATTCAAATTTGAATTGCATGTCAAATATTTACTTTTTCTGTCATGCAATCAAAATAGTTCATCCTATGGCAAATATTCTCTAAGTATTTGTCATGTTGGAGCCAACTTCTTTTGAATTCCCAAAATGCCCCTGGAAGTTAGTTTAGAGGTCCAGCAGCATTTAATTTGGCCTTTCCATTTCTAAAAATGGTTAAGCAATTTAAATTCCTCTGAAACTTTTTGTGCCATCTAGTATTGTTGTGTTTGATTTATGTGCCAAGTTCCGCAGCTAACAAAAATCATTTGGTAGCTCAACTAATTGCAAACAGTAGCTATTTTCTTTTAAAAAAAAAGGAAACCCCCCTGGCCCAACCGCAACCACTGCTAGCGAGGCCCATCCCACTATGACCGTCATCTCCTACCTACTCCCCTCTTTCGTGTCGGCTCCCCCGCGGCTGGACGCGCAGTGCGCCGGCCTCTGCTCGCCACGACGCCGGAGCAGGTAGGAGGAGGGGATAAGGCCCTCTCCAGATGGCCCTTGCTCCCCTCGACCCCTAGCCGCCACCCATTCTCTCCCTCGCGCCTCCCTCGCTTGGTTCGATTTCGCCCGAGCTCGGCCGTCGCCGCCTCCCCGTGATTGCCATGGCCACCATCCTCTCCAAGCCGCGCAAGGATGTCCAGGAGCATCGGAGGCGTCTGCTACATCATCTACGTCCAACCATCTGCAGCGGGTCGTCGCCACGCCCTTGTCCTCATCGATCTGCCCCGACTGGATCGCCACGGCCGTAACTCGATTTGCTCAACTCTGGCGCTCCCCCGAGCTCACTGGCCTGCCCTGCTGCCCCTCTATGAGCCCCGCACCCTTCCCCTCTCCCAGTTGCTCGATTCATGGCCCTAGCTAGCCCCGCCACCACGCCCGTGTGAACCGCACTCTGGCTGCCGCTAATGGCGCCGCCGCCGTTGCTAACCTCCACCCCCGGCTACTTTGAAGCCACACATCGATGCGCACGAGCTGCAGCTATCCATAGAACCCAAGAACGCATCGAACCGTGGCCGGAAACGGCCAGGCGGTGTGCCACCGCCGCGGGAAATGGACGCCGGCGACTTACTCCGGCGGTGATGACCTGGCGTAGTTAATTAGGGCTTAATCCCCGTTTTAGTTAGCCTCTGTGCCACTGACAACTGGGCCCCAGGCCACTAACTAATTCAGTTTAGGCCTTAATTAAATCTGTTAACTGTGCCAGAGTGTATGACATGTGGGTCCCACTGGCCCAGTTTGACCAGTCAACGCTGACTGGACAGTTGACTAGGGCCCCACCAGTCAGCCACTATGCTGGTCTACTGGGTACACTTTTGGGTACATTTAGCATTTTGTTATTTAAATTTTGAATTAATAATAAATCTAGTAATTTTTAGAAATTGCAAAAAACTTTAGAAATTCAACTGTAACTCCGATGAAAAAGTTTTCTACATGAAAGTTGATCAGAAAAATCCAACGAATCCGATCGTGTCATCTGCATTCATGTCAGGACACTCTAAGTAGGAGAACCTGTAACTTTTTGCCTGTTTTTGGTAGGTGAATAGTGCATAACTACCCGTTAATAATTGCAACTTAAATCCTAAAATAACTAAAATGGTTTAGAGATGCATTGGGTCACCCATGCATTGCATTTTGCCATGTCATGCTCTATGTTGCATTTGTATGCTGTGTATTTATTTGTTTCCTCCCCCTCTTCTCTCCGGTAGACCCCGGCACTGACGTGGCCCCAGAGGACTGGTACACCACCGACGACCCCTCTTTTACCGCAGAGCTTCCAGGCAAGCAAACCCCCTTGATCATTCCTATATCGCCCATTCTTTCTCTCCCATGCTTGCACTAGATTTTGCTACTGTATTTGATTGCTCTTATTCTGATGCATAGCCTGATTTTGTAACCTGCTTTTGATACTTTACCTGTTGTCCCATATGCTTAGTATAGGCTGGTTAGTGATCCATCAGTGGCCCCGCACCCTTGTCCGTGTTGCCATGCTTTGTTTCTGGATGTTTCGATCAACGTGATCGATGAGCAGAGACTGACACATCACCGCACACCCCCTTAGTTGTACGACTCTGCAGAGCTACTATCGAGTGCCGAGGGTGATACCTCCTATCTTACTCCTGATGATATCTCTGTAGTGTAGCTAGTCGGTTGTGGGTTACCGATGGTGATTCCTCTTTCACCACCTCCGATGATGCCTCTGTCGTGCAACCCCTCAAGTGTGAACCCATCGAGGGTGATTCCTCTAAGTTCACCTTGACGGTTACTTCGAGTGGGAATCCATCGAGGGTGATTCCTCGGATTTCCCCTTGATGTTACGGACACACAGTTACCTTTAACTGTTGCCCCCCCCCCATGTACTGTTACTGCAGGACTGAAGGGACAGGCGGTACCACCCCGGTAGAGGTGGACCTGAGTTCCCGACAGTCTCTTGGGAAGTCGGGTTGACCTAGAGGGTACCCGCGAGATAATTATGCGACACGGCCAGGCATTCATGGCCCTTGTCGTAAGTCCGCAAGACGGGGCAACAAGACCACAGATCGTGGATCACTGATTGTCACCGCGAGCTCCCAACACACTAATGGGTTTGGATATGTGATCTGAGTAGGCCTCTGGCCTTTTTGCACTAACCACCACGCGGGAATAGTATGGGCACTCGGCGTCGTATGTATCAGCCGAAGTTCTTCAGACGTCAGCAACTGAGCGGCGCGCGCCCGGGTGGACCGCGACAGCCTGTGTGTGTATACAGGGGCTAGGTCCGGTCCCGGCAGCGTTTGCAACGCGCAGGAGTGCAAAGGGCGATGGGCCCAAGACCCCTGAGCGCTTAGGGTGTAGACCGGCGCGCTGGCATCTCTGTTGGGCCTAGGTAGGGCTACGGCGTGTTGATCAGGCGAGGCCGGGCATGACCCGATAAAAGTGTGTCCGGCCAGAGTTAATCGAGCGTGTTGGGTAAGTTGGTGCACCCCTGCAGGGAAGTATATCTATTCGAATAGCCGTGTCCACGGTAACAGACGCTCGGAGAGTATCCCGATCTTCTACAACTAGAACTGGATACTTATGGTGCTTAATATGTTGGATCCAGGATCGCTTCCTCGCAGGGAGTCGAGGAAGGATCTCTGGGCATTGCTACTACCGCTTAATACTTTATTTATGTACTAATCTACACTCTTCTAATGCTGCAAGATGCTGCAAGTTGCTAGTCTTCGATAGGCTAGGCCTTCCCTCTATTCTGGCATTTCTGCAGTCTAGTCCACATATACAGCCCCTTCATTTGAAACCGATGCATAAATAGAATAGTTCTGGTGTAAGTCTTGCGAGTACTTTGGATGAGTACTCATGGTTGCTTTGCTACCTCTTTTTCCCTATACCCGATTGCTACGATCAGATACGGAGCCCCGGATGCAGCTGACCCCGTCGACGACTACTACTACCACAGCGGAGCTTACTACTACGTGGAGACCGACGACCAGGAGTAGTTTAGGAGGCTCCCAGGCAGGAGGCCTGCGCCTTTTCGATCTAGATGTTGCTGTTTTGCTCAGCCTTCTTAAGGCAACCTTGTCTAACTATGTCTGTACTCAGATACTAATGCTTCCACTGATGCTTGTGTAACACGAGCTTATGTATTCGAGCCCTCGAGGCCCCTGGCTTGTAATATAAAGCTTCTATTATTTTATTTTTGTGTCTAGAGTTGTGTTGTGATATCTTCCCGTGATTCCCTGGGCTTGATCGTGCGCATTTGCGTGTATGATTAGTGCACGGTCGAGTCGGGGGCGTCACATTAAGTATGAAACGGAGTAACGCCTTAAGCAAGATGACATGATGTAGACAAAGTAAACTCAAACAATATGATTAAACCCCATCTTTTTATCCTTAATGGCAACACTACAAATACGTGTCATGTCCCCTTCTGTCACTGGGATTGAGCACCGCAAGATTGAACCCATCACAAAGCACCTCTCCCATTGCAAGACAAATCAATCTAGTAGGCCAAACCAAATCGATAGATCGAAGAGAAATACAAAGCTATAATAATCATGCATAAAAGAGTTCAAAGAAGACTCTAATATTTCTCATGAATAATCTGATCATAAACTCACAATTCATCGGATCCAAACAAACACACCGCAAAAGAAGATTACATCGGATAGAACTCCAAGAACATCGAGGAGAACATGGTATTGAAGATCAAAGAGAGAGAGAAGAAGCCATCTAGCTACTAGCTATGGACCCGTAGGTCTGTGGTAAACTACTCACACATCATTGGAAGGGCAGCAAGGTTGATGAAGAAGCCCTCCGTGATCGATTCCCCCTCCGGCAGAGTACCCGAAAAGGCCTCCAGATGGGATCGCGGAAGAACAGAGGCTTGCGGCGGCGGAAAGGTTTTCTCTTCTGTCTTTTTGGTATATGGGGAATATTTGAGAATTTATAGCATTGTAATTAGGTCAGGAGGGGCAACGATGGGCCCACAAGCCTGGGGGCGCGCCCTACCCGCCTGGGCGCGCCCTCCAGGCTTGTCGCATCCTTGTGGCTCTTCTGGTCTGCTCCCGAAGCTTCATGGGTCTCTTCTGGTCCAGAAAAAATTAATCCAAAGTTTTTTTCTCGTTTGGACACTTTTTGATAATGATTTTCTGAAAAGGCAAAAAACAAGCAGAAAACAGCAACTGGCACTGGGCACTGGGTTAATAGGTTAGTCCCAAAAAATGATATATAATGGCATATAATTGCATATAAAACATCCAAGATTGATACTATAATAGCATGGAACAATAAAAAATTATAGATACGTTGGAGACGTATCAAGCATCCCCAAGCTTAATTCCTGCTCGTCCTCGAGTAGGTAAATGATAAAAACAGAATTTTTGATGTGGAATGCTACCTATCATGTTTCATCATGTAATCTCTCTCTTACGGTAAGAATAATAAGATCTGAATGATTCAAAGCAATAGTCTATAATTTGATATAAAGACATCAATACTCAGGCATACTAATAAACAATCATGTCTTTCAAAATAAAAATGCTAAAGAACGTTATCCCTAAAAATCATATAATCCTGTCATGCTCCATCTTCTTAACACAAAATATTTATCATGAACAACCCCGGTTTTAGCCAAGCAATTGGTTCATACTTTTTAATGCGCTTCAGCTTTTTCAACCCACACGCAATACATGAGCGCAAGCCATGGATATAGCACTATGGGTAGAATAGAGTGTGGTGGTAGAGATAAATAAGAGAAGTCAAAAATAAGAAGATAGTCTCACATCAACGAGGCTAATCAACGGGCTATGGAGATGCCCATCAATTGATGTCAATGCGAGGAGTAGGGATTGCCATGCAACGGATGCACTAAGAGCTATAAGTGTATGAAAGCTCAACATGAAAACTAAGTGGGTGTGCATCCAACTTGCTTGCTCAAGAAGACCACGGGCATTTGAGGAAGCCCATCATCGGAATATACAAGCCAAGTTCTATAATGAAAAATTCCCACTAGTATATGAAAGTGACAAAATAGGAGACTCTCTATATGAAAAACATGGTGCTACTCTGAAGCACAAGTGTGGAAAAAGGATAGTAACATTGCCCCTTCTCTCTTTTTCTCTCATTTTTTTTCACGGCTCTTTTTGGCCTCTCTTTTTTTCTTTTCTTTTTTGCCTTTTTTTATATTTTTCATCCGGAGTCTCATCCTGACTTGTGGGGGAATCATGGTCTACATCATCCTTTCCTCACTAGGACAATGCTCTAATAATGATGATCAACACACTTTTAATTACTTACAACTCAATATTACAACTCGATACTAGAACAAAAATATGACTCTATATGAATGCCTCTGGCAGTGTACCAGGATGTGCAATGATCTAGCGTAACATGTATAAAAAATGATGAATGGTGGCTGAGCCACAAATACTATGTCAGCTATATGATCATGCAAAGCAATATGACAATGACGATGTGTGTCATAAAAATGGAACGGTGGAAGTTGCATGGCAATATATCTCGGAATGGCTATGGAAATGCCATGATAGGTAGGTATGGTGGCTGTTTTGAGGAAGATATAAAGAGGCTTATGTGTGATAGAGCGTATCATATCACGGGGTTTGGATGCACCGGCAAAGTTTGCACCAACTCTCGATGTGAGAAAGGGCAATGCACGGTACCGAAGAGGCTAGCAAATTGCGGAAGGGTGAGAGTGCGTATAATCCATGGACTCACATTAGTCATAAAGAACTCACATACTTATTGCGAAAGTTTATTAGCCCTCGAAGCAAAGTACTACTACGCATGCCCCTAGGGAGATGTTGGTAGGAGTTAACCATCGCGTGCCCCCGACCGCCACACAAAGGAAGACAATAAAGAATAAATCATGCTCCAACTTCTTAGGATAACGACAGATCATACGTGCATGCTTCGGGAATCACAAACCTTAACACCAATATTCTTACTAAACCACAATTATCTACTAATACCTCCCACGTATTACCATCTTAATATTTCAAAACTATTGCAAGGAATCAAACTTATCATATTCAGTGATCTACATGAAAGTTTTTATTATATCCCTCTTGAATACCTATCATATCAGGACCAAATTCATAACCCGTGCATATTACCATTGCTATTCATTAGACTCTCAAAAAAATATAAGTGAAGCATGAGAGTGCAACTATTTCTTTAAAATATAACCACCGCCGTGCTCTAAAAGATATAAGTGAGGCACTAGAGCAACTGCCTAGCTCAAAAGATATAAGTGAAGCACATAGAGTATTCTAATAAATCATGAATAATGTGTGTCCCTCTCAAAAAGGTGTGTTCAGAAAAGATGATTGTGACAAACTAAAAAGCAAACAAACTATATCACAAGACGCTCCAAGTAAAACACATATCATGTGATGAATAAAAATATAGCTCCAAGTGAGTTACCGATAGATTGTAGACGAAAGAGGGGATTCCTTCCGGGGCATCCCCATGCTTAGACGCTTGAGTCTTCCTTGAATATTACCTTGGGGTGCCTTGGGCATCCCCAAGCATAGGCTCTTGCCGCTCCTTATTCCTTTGTCCATCGTAGTCTCACCCAAAACTTGAAAACTTCAGCACACAAAACTCAACAGAAACCTCGTGAGATCCGTTAGTATAACAAACAAATCTTAAACTTTAGGTACTGTTGTAAATTGATTCATATTTAATATTGGCATAATTCTACTGTACTCCAACTTCTCCATGACTCATACCCCCCGATACGATCCATAGATTCATCAAAATAAGCAAACTATGCAACAAAAACAGAATCTGTCTAAAACAGAACAGTCTGTAAAGATCCAAATTAACGTCATACTTCTGTAACTCCAAAAATTCTGAAAAATTAGGACAACGTGTTAAATTCATATATAAATACTGTGTAAAAAATTCAGAATTTTATCACGCTCCAGCAAAAACCAAAATTCCAGCACTGGACACAAAAGTTTCTGTTTTCCAACAACATCTATCATATTATCTTCCAAATCATCCCAAAGGCATTACTTGGCACAAACACTAATTAAAACATAAAAATACAATCATAACAGAGTCTATAATTGTGTAAACACTCAAAAACAGAAAGTAAAAGCAAAAATTTATTTTATTCATTGGATTGCCTCTCAACAAGCGCTATTGTTTTATGCCCCTAGCTAGGCATAATGCATAGTTTCAAGTGTTGTCATCCTTCATCCCCAAGTCCTTTTTGATTAAATATTCCAAAACTTTTCTCATTAATTCTCTACTCTCATGCTCTTATTTTCTAGTGGGTGAGCTTAGGTAATTGAAGGGGCTTTGATTAGTAATTTTAACATTCATAACTTCAAACTCAGGGTCATCGCCATAAACGTCCTCATATAAAACATGTATCTCATCATCAATAGGATCTCTTGCCGTACCCTCAAACCATTCTTCACTAAATCCCTCATCAATTCCTTTAGTAACCCACTCAAATTTGTCACAAGCATGGTGGTACATAGTTTTAATTATTTCGGCGTACGGAACTCTTCTTCTAATATTTTCACCATAAGCAAAATAATCTTTAGATTCCAACCTACGAATAGTGTCATTGTCATGAATAATTTACTCTATAGGGGGGTGCTCAAAATTAATTTTGTAAAAGGAAAAAATATCCCTAGCTTCTCGGATTATATAATCAAATTCATGCATAAGGATTATAGTGGCAATTTTCATAACCCTAGGATCATGTATGTTGGGAAGTTCATAAAATATCGTTTGTAAAGCGGGGTGAATATGCAAAAAAAATTCTTTCTAATTTAACCACAAGCATGGCAATAGCATCCACATAACAATTTGTTTTATCAAGAATAGATCCATTAATTATTGGTATAACTCCCGCGCAATTAAAGAATTCCTGAATAATGTTTTTCCCAATAATATTACCACTTCCCACATGATAAACTTTAGTCTTAAAATTAGTGGAGGGCTCAGTCTTCGGAGGGTCATGATTAAGATCAAAAGAACGTGTTTTCTCCCCAAGAGATTCACTACCACTATCCTCGCTAGCACTTTCAACCATGACTTTCTCAAATTCAGGCATTGTGGCAACTTCAAGCAAGGCAAGCAAACTAGCAAACAAAAATGTTTTTGTGTTTTTGTAAAAAAAAATAGAAGTGGGGGAGATGAAAACTAGAGGCAAATGCAAATAAAAGGCAAATAAAATAAATGCAAGTGGATGATAGTTTGTGCGAAGGTACTTGGTAATTTTGATGATGTCTCCCAGGCAACGGCGCCAGAAATTCTTCCTGCTACTTGTAGACTGTGTAGGTATTTCCCCGAAGAGGAGAGGATGATGCAGTATAGTAGAGATAAGTATTTCAATTAGTTAAGAACCAAGGTTATCAATCCAATAGAAGAACCAAGCAAAATTCTATTAAGCGCACCAGCACACACAAGAGCAAACACTTGCACCCAACACAAATAAGAGGGTTGTCAATCCTCTTAGCGGTTATTTGCAAGGATTAAATATTATAGAGGTAAATAGGTAAAATAAAATACTAATTAAAATAAAAGTAAATAAATTGTAGCAAGGTATTTTTAGGTTTTCTTTATAAGATAAAGTAGACCCGGGGGCCATAGTTTTCACTAGAGGCTTCTCTCTCGAACACATAGCATACGGTGGGTAAACAAATTATTGTTGGGCAATTAATAGAAAAGCAAATAATTATGACAGATTCATGGCAATGATCATGTATATAGGCATCACGTCCGAGACAAGTAGACCGACTCCTGCCTGCATCTACTTCTATTACTCCACCCATCGACCGCTATCCAGCATGCATCTAGGGTATTAAGTATGAAACAGAGTAATGCCTTAAGCAAGATGACATGATGTAGACAAAGTAAACTCAAACAATATGATTAAACCCCATCTTTTTATCCTTAATGGCAACACTACAAATACGTGTCACGTCCCCTTCTATCACTGGGATTGAGCACCGCAAGATTGAACCCATCACAAAGCACCTCTCCCATTACAAGACAAATCAATCTAGTAGGCCAAACCAAATCGATAGATTGGAGAGAAATACAAAGCTATAATAATCATGCATAAAAGAGTTTAGAGAAGACTCAAATATTTCTCATGAATAATCTGATCATAAACTCACAATTCATCGGATCCCAACAAACACACCGCAAAAGAAGATTACATAGGATAGAACTCCAAGAACATCGAGGAGAACATGGTATTGAAGATCAAAGAGATAGAGAAGAAGCCATCTAGCTACTAGCTATGGACCCGTAGGTCTGTGGTAAACTACTCACACATCATTGGAAGGGCAGCAAGGTTAATGAAGAAGCCCTCCGTGATCGATTCCCCCTCCGACAGAGTACCGGAAAAGGCCTCCAGATGGGATCGCGGAAGAATAGAGGCTTGCGGCGGCGGAAAGGTTTTCTCTTCTGTCTTTTTGGTATATGGGGAATATTTGAGAATTTATAGCGTTGGAATTAGGTCAGGAGGGGCAACGAGGGGCCCACAAGCCTGGGGGGCGCGCCCTACCCCCCTGGGCGCGCCCTCCAGGCTTGTCGCCTCCTCGTGGCTCTTCTCCCGAAGCTTCGTGGGTCTCTTCTGGTCCAAAAAAATTAATCCAAAGTTTTTTTCTTATTTGTACTCTTTTTGATAATGATTTTCTGAAAAGGCAAAAACAAGCATAAAACAGCAACTGGCACTGGGCACTGGGTTAATAGGTTAGTCCCCAAAAAATGATATATAATGGCATATAATTGCATATAAAACATCCAAGATTGTTACTATAATAGCATGGAACAATCAAAAATTATAGATACGTTAGAGACGTATCAGCGCTGCAAGCAAGCAGTGAAGGTTTGAACTTGGAAAGGAAGGAGGAAACAGTGGAAATGTGGCTTTTGGTCGGGGGAGGCGGGGAGCTAGATATTTCCGCGGTTGCCAAATTTTTGCTCGGTGCAGCGAAAAACTGGCGCCCAAGTGTGGTTGCCGCGCTGTCGATGGACTGTAGCCGACGAAACTTCCGGCGTAAGCCATACATGAGGTTGCCCCTAGATATTTTATACTCCATCGCACACGATTCTTTCTAATAAACTGTTTGTGGTATACTTGATTTTTTCATTGTGATTTGAAAAACAAAATGGGGTTACGGTGGGAAAGGATGATTTTTGAATTGCTAGACCATTTATCTACAGTGAACATGCAACTATAGGAGTTTCGTGTTACAATTTGGAATTGTTCAGGGTTCGTTTGGCCTTTTTTATACATTAATTGAGTTTCTAGGCATTTAATGTGCATAATTCAAATTTGAACTACAGGCACATGCTCCAGTGCAGCAAAATGGGTTGAAAAATCATATATGTGTCATTGGGTGAATGTTTAGGTCCCATGCAAGAAATGGGAATGAATTTCAAACATCTCGGCATCGTGGCTCGTCCGGAAACATTGAGAAACTTGGTTTTAAAATTCCTGTAAATCCAAAACTTGCCTGAAAATCATGAAACATGGCATGGTGTCATGACATGGCACCAACATGCTGTGGTAAAAAAATTGGCCGATTTGGGACAAATTTTGGTATAAGCTTCTTACAAACCACAGCTTCTCTCAAGAAGCCTCATGGTTCCGAGAGGGAACGTGTCACCTCTGTGTGCGAAACAGCATACGCTGCCTCTTCCCACGTTGAGTTATTTTACAGAAGCAACATGCAACCATAGGAGTTTTGTGTTACAATTTGGAATTATTCCGGGTTCATTTGGCCTTTTTTATACATTAATTGAGTTTCTAGGCATTTAATGTGCATAATTCAAATTTGAACTACATGCACATGCTCCAGTGCACCAAAATGGGTTGAAATATCATATATGTGTCCTTGGGTGAATGTTTAGGTCCCGTGCAAGAAATGGGAATGAATTTCCAACATCTAGGCATCGTGGCTCATCCGAAAACATTGAGAAACTTGGTTTTAAAATTCCTGTAAATCCAAAACTTGCCTGAAAATCATGAAACTTGGCATGGTGTCATGACATGGCACCAACATGCTGTGGTAAAAAAATTGGCCGATTTGGGACAACTTTTGGTATAAGCTTCTTACAAACCGTAGCTTCTCTCGAGAAGCCTCATGGTTCCGAGAGGGAACGTGTCACCTCTGTGTGCGAAATGGCATACACTGCCTCTTCCCGCGTTGATTTATTTTACAGAGGCAACATGCAACTATAGGAGTTTCGTGTTACAACTTGGAATTATTCCGGGTTCGTTTGGCCTTTTTATACATTAATTGAGTTTCTTGGCATTTAATGTGCATAATTCAAATTTGAACTACAGGCACATGCTCCAGTGCACCAAAATGGGTTGAAAAATCATATATGTGTCCTTGGGTGAATGTTTAGGTGCCATGCAAGAAATGAGAATGAATTTCAAACATCTAGGCATCGTGGCTCGGTCAGAAACATTGAGAAACTTGGTTTTAAAATTCCCGTAAATCCAAAACTCGCCTGAAAATCATGAAACTTGGCATGGTGTCATGACATGGTACCAACATGTTGTGGTAATTTTTTTCTCCGATTTGGGGACACGTTTTGGTATAAGCTTCTTACAAACCATAGCTTCTCTCAAGAAGCCTCATGGTTCCGAGAGGGAACGTGTCACCTCTGTGTCCGAAACGACATACGCTGACTCTTCCCACCTTGATTTATTTTACAGAGGCAACATGCAACTATAGGAGTGCCGTGCTAAAATATGAAATTATTCAGCGTTCGTTTTTCCTTCCTTTTACATTATTTGAATTTTCTAGGCATTTTGGAACAAATAGCTGCCACGTTATGATCGCAAACGGTTGTATTCTTCCAACCATGGGCGTTCCACTAACCATTTACTACCGCGGGCAGCTGTTTGATTAGACAGGATGCGTACGAGCTGTCCGCCGCGCAGGCTCAACGGGACGCGTGCGAGCAGTTTGTCGCGCAGGCTCACCGGGAAGCGAGCCCTTTGACCTGCCAGTGAGCAAAATTTAGTGATGGCCTTAGTTTTGGCCGCCTCGGGAAGGTACGTAGAACAGTTTCCAGTGCTCCTCCTACTCCTCCGTTCTTATCTATAAGCGCCGCCGCCGAGGATCGCCGCCTGCTGTGATGGAGGACGAGCCGGCCAACAAGTGGGGGCGGGTTGAGCCAGAACCGCAAGAGCCTCCGGCGAGCGTGGACTTCATCAGCAGTCTCCCCGACGAGATGTTGGTAACCATCATATCCCTCCTCCCCATCAAATCTGGCGTGCGGACCACTGTCCTCTCCCGGTGGTGGCGCCCCCTCTGGCTCTCCACCCCCTGGACCTCATCAAGGATGACGAGCTCTGCAGAGGGGAGCACAAACGCTTGGACGCATTGTCCCACATCCTCGCCATGCACCCTGGGCCGGTCAGACGCCTTGTCATCGGCAAGTTCCATTCCAACTGCAAGGCCGAACACAAGTTTCACGAGTGGTTCCTATCCCCCGCCCTAGATCGTCTCGAGGAGCTCAGCTTTTATGCTGGACATCCGCGTTCGCTGCCGCCGTCCGCTCTCCGCCTCGCATCCACGCTGCACCGTGCTACGTTTAGGCAGTGCCTTTTCCCCCGGATTGATGCCGCGCCCGCTCTTCATCACCCTAAACTAAAGCACCTCAAGCTCATGGGCGTCCGCATCTCGAGGGAGGATTTGGAGTGCCTGCTCGGCGGCTGTATAGCGCTCGAGTACCTTCGTCTTCAGGTGATGGATGGGTTCAGTAGCCTCCGCATCGCCTCGACGAATGTCCGTACGATTTATGTGCATTGTTGGTGCCGCAACAGGCTGTCATTTCAGGTGTTTCACGAAATGGTCATTGAGAATGCGCCTTTCCTTGAGAGATTGATTGTATTTGATAAAGAAGGTCCAACAAGAATCGGGGTCAATGACGCACCAAAATTGACAGTGTTGGGATATTCGTGTGCTGAATTCTCCGGACTTGTTGCTGGATCATTACCCGCTCAGGTACAACAGTCTTATTCTTCTCATTCTTCTTATTGGACATCACATTTTATCTAAGTTTTGTTGATCTATGTTCGGCTGTCATCCAGAAAATGATTCCCACAAGCTTGACCCCGTCTCCGCGCATAGTGAAGATCTTGGCACTACAATCTGTCGGCCCCGATCTGGATGAAGTTGTTAGATTCCTTAGATGCTTTCCGTGCATGGAGAAGCTATACATCGAGGTGATGCTCCTTTCCTGTTAATTGTTAACCACAACGGAGTTCAATTTGTTGTTACTTTTACCCATGATTACAATGACAAATGTAGTATGATTTCTAAAGGAAATTTGGAGGATTTCAATACATATATTTTTTGAGATGTTAATCATGAATGATTGAAGATGTCATGTCACTATATTCATGTATTTTAGAAATCCTGCAAATCAAAGAGGCCCGAAGTTTTCAAAACTGCAGCTAGGCACTAATATGTTGTCTTCGTTTGCAGATAGAAGCAGGCCCGAAAGTGGAAAATGGGGCACAATATAACAATCCCATTGAATGCCTTGATCTTCATCTCACAAAAATTACTTTGAACCACTACCGAGGCACCACACCAGAGATTAAATTCGCCAGGTTCTTTGTTTAGAGAGCAAGTGTGCTCAAGGTAATGAGGTTTGCACTATATTTAGTGCGCAGAAGTGAATGGTTTGCTGATCAGCGCAAGCGTCTACAACTGAATGGAAAAGTCTCTGCAGAAGCTGAATTTCAGTATGGAACAACAAATGACAGATTATTGGGAAGTCACACTATCAAACCGATATATGACTTCTTGGTGACTGGTCCATTCGCACAAATAGTGCATGGCTCAGATTCTGAAGAAGATGAATCTGATTTGTAAGAACAGTTTGAACCTTGTAATCTTTGAATTTGGGCTTTGTAATGCTGGAATTTGAACCTTGCAATTTTTCTGGTATCTGTGATATAACGTCATTGGATGTTAAATTTGGTTATGCAATCATGTCCTTATAAGTATATATGTTGTTGTTCTGTAGACAGAGCATAGATGTTGTGCAGACAGAGCAAATGACATCGCACACAGACTAAACTACAGAACCCGTCGGTGATGAATTCATCAATTGCTGACAATTATTTACCACCAACCATTTGCCCACAACACAGATGGCTTATTCGCAGGAATCGTCCGTGTTGTTATCCGTCTTCCCACACATTTCAGATTACTGACCTGTTTGCCGCGTATCACACACACCTTGTTAAGTTGAACCATTTTTGTTGTGTTGGGTAATCGCAAACAGTTCATCCGAGTGCACCGCATGCCGTGCATCGCACACACCTTGATCTGTCTGACCGTTTCTGTTGTGTTGGACAAACAGTTCATCTGAGTGAACTGTATGCCGTGTATCGCACACACCTCGAACTGGCAGCCCGTTTCTGTTGTTCTGGCTCATCGCAAACAGTTCGTATGGATCAACTGTATGCCACGTATCGCACACGCGTCTCTAATCTGAATTGTTTTTTATGTCTCCGGCATCGCACACAGTTCGTATTATTGGTGACGGTTTTATTATGACACCGTCTGCGATGCATGCATCGCACACAGTTTGGTCGCGGGGTCTCTGATTCATGTGTCGCATTAGCGGTCGCCTGGAGTAGTGGTACCCCGTACTCATTTGTACTCGTACGTACTACGACCACTCGTTGGGTGCGTGCGACCTATACCTGTCATCACTTTGCAGCTACGCTTCATAGTACATATTTTTCACGCATTTTTCCTACTTGCTGAGATGTACTGCTTGGCTCCGCGGTCGTCGGAAATATTTCTACGTGCTTCCTTTTGCCGACATGTGGGACATAGAGCATCTGGGTGCACCTGCAAGCACTCGGGGCATCTCCAACGTTGAGCGCCAATCGGTAGGGACGAGTCCTCGGACAGTAATGCAGCAGCGGGCCATCCAACCATGCCGGCGTACGATTACATTTCAAACCGGACGAATTACATGCAAACCCCCCGCAAAAGAATAAATTAATGAATTACTACATGCAAACCGGATGATTTTCATAGAAACCGGAACACATTCATTACATTTTGGACATATTTCATTGAAAAAAACGACCAGCCCTAAACCAGTCTAAGGGCCTCTTTGATTCCCAGGATACTCAAAATACAGGAATGGGGAAAGTATGGGACTGGAGTGCTAAATCCAATAGGTTTAGCAAAGAGTGTTCAACGCCACAGGAAAAACAAAGGAATTGTAAAAAAAAGTTGGAGAGGAGTAGGAGTACTACTAGCTAAGCTGCGACGACGCTCTTGCTCCGCTGATGGCGATAAACCCAGAGGGGGGGGAGGAAGCAGTGGCGTGTTTTTACATGCTAAGGCTAGACTGTAGTACATTGTTTTTTATCGCCATATCGCCTGCTGGTTCACTGGGCTGCCGTGTTTCGCACTCCTCCGACGTATACTAGTACTCCAGTGCTAAACTAGAGTATACTACATGGTTCTTTGCTACTTATTACGTCGTCGGCAACAATTATTCTTCCTTTCGCCGACATGTGGGACAGCCAACATCCGGGTCGACGTGTCATGCACCAGACTAGAGTGGGGAACGGAAGGGGAGCCTCACCCGGTCGTAGCGCTGCAGTAATAATGACTATAAATGAGCAGTCATATAACAAGGCCCCACCTTTCCTGCAGTAATGAGCCGTCAAATCACACAGTCCCACTCTTCCAGCAGTAAGTTGAATCCGCTAGAGTACTCGCTCATCCTCCTCGCCTCTCTGTCAAACCGACTAGGCAAAACTGCCGCGCGTACCGCGCGGGAAAAGCCCCGCCCTCGACTTTTAAATATAATTTTGTATCGATGGATTGAGGCATGGAGCAAAACCAAAAGAAAAAGGTGGTACATGTACATAGCACACTCGTCGCGTTCGCGTCGCACCCCCATGGTCGGTCCGGCACGCCGCTCACCGAATGGAACGCGCGTCGCGTTACAACTACTACAGTACTAAAAGAGAGACGAGCGATGGTAACATACGGCTGAGTTACTTTTTTTAGGCAGGCTGAGTTACTACTAAGTACTACGGTACAGTAGAAAAGAGAGACGAGCAATAGTAACATACGGGCTGTAGATATGTTCAGAAATCGAAGAAAAAAGGTCGAGACACTGGCTATATAGTACTGTACAGTACCAATAAAATTCGAATCTATTTCAGTATGAATACAAATCTACTCCCCCCACCCTAGGCAGCTAGGGCAACCTCCCCGCTCCATGCTTCACCGGTGATCCTGTGGATTCGCCCCTCCCCTCTTCCCACCACTCGGGCCACTGGTGGCGGGGAGGGGAATCCAGGTGCCTCCGCTCCAGTTAGTAGTTTACATTAGGGTTTTTTAGTCCACGCGCGCGCAACCCTCACTCGGATGGGGGCACTTCTCCTTTTAGTTTGTCTTTCGGGCTCCGATCCTCCTCGAATTCATCCGTCTAGACATAGTGGATGGAACATGAGCATATTGTCATGTGGCGAGATTAGGTGTCAAGTGCTTCGGATAATTACAAGGGTTCAACTACGACAAGGGTGTGTTTTGGTAGGGTGTATGAAGGGTGCACGAGAGCAAAAGTTCCGTTCTCGACCCACTTTTGGGTGTTTGGTAGGGTGTATGAAGGGTGCATGAGAGCAAAAGTTCCCTTCTCGACCCACTTTTGGGTGTTTGGTAGAGTGTATGAAGGGTGCATGAGTCCACACTAGCTTAACACAAATACACTAGGAGCATGCATGAAGAGGGGTGCTGAGATAGGACAGCGGCGATATCGATCGACACATCTTGTATGAGTGTCTTTCGAACTCTGATCCTCGTTGGGGCATAGTCGATGGAGCTCCAACGTAGATTCATTACGTCTCCTTGGGGCGGTAAGGATAGGGTTTCTTGTGTGGCGAAATTTTGTGTTATATGAATTAGGTGCTTCACATTAATTATGACTACTATGGCTTCGGGTCGCCGCTCCTTAGGGGCAAGTGCACAAACACTTCCCGGCTGTCATCGACGAGGTCAAGCCGGCTCAGGTAGGATGGCGGCAACAACGGTGCGTCGGCGGCTCGTTGTGACGGTAGTAGGTCGTTCGGTGGTCTCGGAATCTCGATGTAATTTTTATTATGTTTGAGATGCTTTGTAGTATTCATGGTGAACTTTTTATAACAGATTTGGTCATTTTCACAAAAGGGTTGCATATGTTGTAGTATGTTCAAAAGCAGAACAAAGATCGATGGCCCTTTACATTTTCTCTGCAAACGCTAAGATCATGAGTTCAAACATTTGATTCCACTTTATGTTGAAAACAAATACAATTCAAGTTCTAGCTAGCGATTCTGAATGTAAACCGTGCATGTGTTTATATGTATATCAAACAAAATGTATGGGATTCCCCCATTTAGATGGGAACTGCAAAAGCCACGCATTATGGCAACTTGAAAGTACTGACTCCATTGATGCAGTGTGGTCAAACGGTACCATCGATATCTCAAAGCCAAAAGAGTTCCAGCTTGTTTGTTCTCTCTCTCTCTCTCTCTCTCTCTCTCTCTATATATATATATATATATATATATATATATATATATATATATATATATATATATTCACCCGTGTGGTTGTTCAATGAATGGAGGGTCGGGGTCCACAAGTGAACAATACTACTAGTACTCCTGGACGCCGTGGAGTTTTGTTCACTGTAGCACGTTAAATAGAGAGTTTCTTTTCTTTAATGTCACGTACACAAATTGAAACAATTGTTGTGGAGAGAAAAAGAAAATCACTCCACTATATATACGGGCAGGAGCCTCAGCGCTTGCTTTACTAAGGTTGCTCTCTCGACTCTCTCACCCTCTCCAGATCTAAACAAGACAGCGGTGGCCAAACTCTCTCTCTGCTCACCGCTGGTCACAGATCCGGCCGGATCCCCTCGGCCGAGGTAGGGGAGTAGGTGCATCGTTCACGCAGTCGTCGGCGGCTAGGGAGGAGACCCACAGCTGTCGGCGCATCCCAATTGGCTGCCCATGCCGTTCTCTCCGACACAGCGCCGGCTCGGGAAGGCCTCCGACCCCTTCTTCCTCCATGCCGTATTGTGGCCAGATCCGGCCTCCAGCCACCCTCCTAGCCACATCCCGATGACCCTCAGGTATAACTTCCTTCGAAAACAGCCTTGCTCTACTGCCCCAGCTCCCCACGTGGCTGCATGTGGATCTTTTTCTACTACCATCAGTTGTTCCAAAGCCACCTTAATTTTTACTATTATTAGAGGTAAAGCTACTTCATGCAGTCGAATCTAGGACTTGGTTCAAACAGGGAATAAAGGGGGGAAAGGTGTAGCATGGATCTAGGACTTGATTCAAAGAGGAAATAGAGGGGGGGGGAAGTTGTAGAGACTGGCTACCCAACCAGTCTCTTGGTTCAAAAGGGAAATAAAGGGAAAACGCAATACAAACTGGATAAGTAACATATCTATTATTGGTGGAAGAAGGAAAGAAAGTGGCAGCTGGGGGACAAGTCAACAGAGTATGTCCAGGATTAGATTTGATGTCCTCAGGTAGTAAAAGGTGCCTAAAGAGAACTAAATTTGGGATCATCCCAGATCTTGGTTGGATGTTTGTTGCTTGGGGTAACAAACTCGGCCTCACCACATTATGCCTCCTTGTAGGTACATGGAGCTGACGCGTCCACTGTCTGCATGCCCTTGTACCAACTTTTTGTTGTTGTTAATGTAATGGCGCTTGTAAAATGAAGCAATCGCACTGTTAAAGTAAGGACATGTCTAACCAATGTTGTTGTTAATCTAATGCCTCCAGTAATATGATGCAATTAAACTATTTTACAAATGCCACTCTCCTGCTAGATTTCCCATTATGATAAGTAAGTTGCTTATTTACGCTGGTGAATGTCCTGGTGTCCCCACTGTCCCATGCGCTTATACCAACTATTTAGCTGTTGTTAATCAAATGTAGCTGGTAAAACGAAGCAATGCCACCATTAATGTAATGGCATATTTGACCGATGTCATTGTTGATCATAATGCTTCGACTAATATGAAGCAATGCTGTCGTTTTAAAATTTCTACTGTCCTTGCATGATTACCATGAAGATAGATGCTTCTTTTCATTTCGTGTATGTTTCATATCTTGTTATTGACCAGCAACTGTTTTCTTTCTATCTTTTTGTGTAGATAGGGATATCCATTTCACCTCGTTGCTATTGTGACCTTTTGGTGAACTGCACAAAACACTTTGTTTTTTTTTAAAGAGTGTCTTGTGCAGTTCTACTAAAATGTCACATGGGCAATGTCTCTCAATTTTAGTGGAACTGCACAAAGGGTGATTGGAGTTCCTAACCTCTTCGTCTAACTCTGTCGGTAATCTCGTGCAACAGTTTATTAAACTTTGCAAGATTAGCCGTCACCGTCACCACAATGGCGCTTGATTTTAGTGGAACTGCACAAAAGGATAAGCAAATTATAGTTGCACCTTCCATGAGCATGACAGCCAACCTTGACGTTGCTCAAATTTTAGTGCAACTAATGAAGGAGAAGCTGCCAGCTCATGGGACCAAGTACATCTTGCTAGCTGCATGATGCAAACATTGCTTCATTTTAGGTGAACTGCACAAAAAGGTCGCATGAATTGAATCATCCATGTTGGTGACTGGTGTCAACCCGTCTACAATGGCGTTGATTGTAGTTATGGATCCCATGACCGGGTATGTTCCTTTTTGGCTGATTTTGACTCTGCATTCAGCTAGTGATCTTGTGCTACTGTTTTTGCACTGCTGTGAGAAAGCAATAATGATATTGTTTTTGCATCTTAATGTAATGCCACTAATAATTTGAGGCAATGTTTTGGCACCGCTAGTGCCACTGATAAAATGAAGTAATAATACAGTTATAATAGAGCTACTGTCTTAACTATCATCTCATTTTCAATGTAGATAACTTGCTGAAGGCGTATCTGGGAGAATTGAGTCCATTTGCACTGCATCAACCACATAGCATGTGCACTGAACTAGTTGAGTCCATGAGGCATACCGTCAAGGTGGCGCGGGCCCCCTCTCTCCCTCGCAGCATGGCAAGTGCCATAATTTTAGTTGAACTGCACAAAAAAAGAGATTGGAATGACTCAAGGCCCCTCCTTCTACTGCCACACTGAAGTTGTTGATAGATGTCAATGAATCGCCATCATGGCAAGATACGGGGACCTGAAGAACAACTTGATCTCACAAAGTCATCTCACACTGGTCAGTACTGTCCTTCATCCACATGATCATGCTTTGTCATATTGTGCTAGCATTGTATTTTTTTATATAAAGCTATTGTATCGCAATCTTTTTTCTCATTAAGAAAATAAAGTTGCTACAACCAGTGCCACTATTATAGTAATCATGCTTTTTCATTATCTGTGCAAACAGGAATACTCAACTATAGATGTTGGGATGGTCAAAGCATTCGCCAAGTTCTTGGTGCTGGACAGTGTTCTTTCCCTTGAACTTGTGGAAATTCTTCTGCACCACATTGGCGCTAGAAGAACCCTCTGCACCTTTCGCGTGTGAGTCCTTTGCTCTCGAGTTCTGCTCAACACTTAGATGACCGATGACATCCTCAACGGAGAATTCACGCCTCAAGTGCTTGAGAGAAGTAGCAAAGTTCCTCCATGAAGGAGGGAGTTTTGCAATAATGCAACCCGCGACAAACTTGTCCAGCAACTCACACTTCAGGAGCTCTAGCTCCTTAGCGATGCACTATATCTCATGAGCCTGGTCCAACACAGGACGACCCGCTTATGCAGATATTGGAAGTGCTAGTGCCAATGTTTGACATGCGTGGCCGTAAACAGGACTGGTTTCAATGTTTTAGCAAATCCTTGAATCAAATTGCTTACATGAAGCATCGATCGATTTTATTTATTTGTTAACATTCTCACAATGTTTTAGTTAAATAGTAACTATTGGCTCTGATCTGTGAATCATTGAGATGCGTAGGCATCTTTGTTGTACTTATTATTTGAATATTATAAGTTGGTTGTGAATCTTGCAAGATGTGAAACACGGCATGATGATGCAGAGGACAGCAACCCTAACAATCTGTTCAAACTTGGTAGTATTGTCTGTCTGAAAGCGCGGCAAATGAGCTGTTTGCGTGCGTCTTGAGAATAATAATTCTAATTGTTTTGCATGTTGATTTTATGGCACTAATAGAACGAGCCAATGCTTTGCTTGTTTTAAGAATAAAATTTAAGTAAAGCAACCACACTAACACTCGCTATTACAGTGCCAATGCCGACCCTCTCGTGAACGGACGTGTGGACGGAATAGGTTTCTCGGCTTCCACGCCGGTTTAATGGAGGCGTTTGAATGGGTCAAGGAGGCATGCAGCGGGCGAGGGAGGAGGGGGTAGTAACTGCTGCCACCTGTACCCATTACGTTCACCGGCGATTGCAGTTCCCCAAGAGTGGAAAAATGAACTGCTGCCGCCGCCTACC
This sequence comes from Elymus sibiricus, assembly GCA_039707655.1. Taxonomy (NCBI): domain Eukaryota; kingdom Viridiplantae; phylum Streptophyta; class Magnoliopsida; order Poales; family Poaceae; genus Elymus; species Elymus sibiricus. The sequence goes on along the minus strand of CM077668.1, from coordinate 257,646,143 downwards.
CCCTACGTTCACTAGCGACAGTTCCCCAAGATTGGAAAAATGAACTGCTGCTGTCGCCCCCCAGTACCCCACTACACACCGATCCCCAGTGTAAATAAGGAGCCCTCCGCTGTCCATATCTCCCCATCGTCTTCATCTTCCCCCCTGCCCCCAATCCCCACAAAACGAGAACCGCCACAACAACTCTGCGTGAGAAGAGACTCCAATGGCGATCCGAGGGGTGAGCCTACTGGATATGGACTCCAGCAAGGAGTTCACCTTTGAGTTCGCTGTTCAGACCCATGGCAGCACCAAGTTGAATGTGATGTACACCAACGATCTGGACTCGGTGAAGCTCTGCGTCGCCAAGTTCAAGCAGTACCTACAGGACGAGAAGCACAAGGTCGCGGGACTAGACCTTGTGCCCATCCATCCGTCTCCTGACAGGGCCCAGCGGATCGCCGTCGCCCAGGTATGCATGCGGGATGAGGTTCTAGTCTACCACTACTGTAGGGCCATCAGGGGTTCTGGAGCATTCGCCCATTTCATCGGCACCGCCGACTGCACCTTCGCTACGGTGGAGAGCAGGAAGAACACCACTGTGCTTTATGATTTGGTCATCTGGTGCAAGAAGCTCATCGGCATCCAGAAGCAATACAAGATCATCGGCAACGGGCAAGAGGAGGACTCTGTGGTTGACCTCGCCGCGGCCATCATCGACCCCTGATACGCCAACATGAAAGAAGACGTGGATACAAAGGACCTGAACACGTGGGAGGTACCTCTGAATCTAGCCTACATCACCTACGCGGCCAAGGACACATACGCATGCTATGACATGTACATGCGGATCTTGGAAATGAGGGCCTGTCTGCTTCCCGTGACCGAGGAGTACACGGACAGCTGCAGCGTCATGATCAAGCGTGCCAGGAAGATCTAGATGGTGTAGTTTGTCTGTTTAAGCACCTTTATCATCTGAGTGTTTCATGCATTAGCCTATGTGTCGTAATTATCTGTTTTATCCATAATATTTCGTTTAAGAACCCATGAACCTGTTTGCTTTTTTTTCTGAGTGGCTATGAATCTATTTGCTTATGTATGTAATAAGAGTACTAGTTCACAGGGCTGCCGTGTTTCCTTTTTTTTTGAGGTCGAGTAGGTATCAACTGGGTTGTGGCTGCCCAGCCCAGGTTTTTTTTCTTAGGACATCCGCGGCCCACGACATGCTTATGGGGATCCAGCAGTTGTATCATTTTTTTTGTGCATTCCTTTTTTGAAGTCTAAGTGCGGTTTTCTGTAGGTTGCACAGTTGTTCGTTTTGCCTAGATTCAGATAACTTCACTCAGGGTGGTCATCTTTGATCACGAATGATGAGAACAAGTTAAGTTTGATACCTCTTTCGTTAGTCCTTCTGGCAACCATTAGATTGAAATCCAACGGCTGGCGTGCTTTGAATCTCCTTCCTCCCAACATATTCCCCTTCTCAGGTGGACCCAGCAGGTCTCGTACACAGATATCTGGGACCAACCACCTATCCATTTGTATTTCTTTATTTTGTTCAATCTTTCGTCCTCTCCCTATAGTGGCTGGCAGCGCTGCCGCGCACGCATGGACGACCCATCCTAGCCTATGCATGGCGCTGGCCAGGCCATACCTCTACTCCCCCACATCTCCTTTTATTCTCCGGCGGCGGCAGCTCCACAGGCCCACCCTGCACCCGAACCAGTCAACCCTCGTACTCCCCTCCGCATGCGTCTTCCCCAGCTCCGGTTTGTTCCGGTCCAAGGTCTCGACATCGTCCTCGGCCTTGGTGCTCTCGTCGCGGCGCCGCCGTCTGTCGTTCCCAACGTGGTCAACAAACGAGAGGAATCAGGAGATGACTGTACGTGGAGAGGCTCATAGTCCGGGCCCACCATGTCCAAGGCCATACGCAAACAAGTGTCTCCTTATATATTGCAAAAAAATGCTTCCTCCTTATGGTATGTTGACGTGTGGGGCCCACGAGATTGTCAACGTAGTCAAGGTGGCTGTCATCCGGGACCTAGCAAGTAATCATTTTTTCCAGAGGTCGAACAAGTAACAACTGGGTTATGGCCTGCCCAGCCTAGGTTTTGTTGTTTAACATGCGCAGCCCACGACATGCTGACACAGTTGATCCAACAGGTTTCAACTTTTTTTTGTGGTCCAGCAGGTATCAATCGGCCTCTAGGCCTCCTAGCCTAGCTTGTTTTATAACATCAGCAGCCCAACTTTTGTTTGTTTCTTGAAGACAACTCACAGCTGATCTCTATTTTTATATACTGCTCAAAAAAAGAAGTTCTATTTTTCTATAAGAATGCCAAACTCAAATTATGTTTTCCCTTCTATAATAGTATATATATTTCTATTTCATTTTATGACATATACTCCGTACATATATTAGAAGAATATAAGGTTCCCGTTTGACATGTCCTTCGTCCAACCTTTGTATAGACCTTCCCACTTCCTTTATTTTTGTTTTTTATTAATCCTATCTCTGATTTTTCTCCCACAGGTTTTACCTAAAACCAACTCAATTGTCCCACGTCTAGCCTAAAAAATAATAATACCCCACATCTTATTAACTCTTCAAAATAAATAATATTTTATTTGGTAAATCGATAAGTTCTTACCAAATAATAATTATTATTTAACAATAAGTTGGCAAGTTAATTCCTGGTGATTGCGTACATAAGCTTGCTAAGATTTTACGGACCAATGCAGTAATAGACGTGCAATCACGTGTTTATGCTCCGCAAATTATGTAGTTTTATAATAAAATGCTCAGCACCGGTTTATGTTTTTATAACATTTCTCTGACCTGCCCAAAATAATATTTTCACCCAGCCCAGCAAAATCGTGTATTTTGAAAAATAATACAATACAAATAGGCTGTAAATGCTAACAAAATATATAAATGGGCTGCATAGACGCTACATTATTGTTTCACCTAGCCCACCAAATGGACTGGCTGACATGTGGACCAATAGGTTGAAGCCTACGCAAGGCATTGTCAACTTAGTCAAAAAAAGTTTCTGACAGCCTTATCTGTTGGATGTACATCCAACGGCCGGCATTCTTCTTCAATCTCTTGTCTTCTTCCTCCAGCGCTGGCGGGACCGCCTGCTCTAGCCTCCGGCGTCTAGCAGTGCTGCTTCGCGCGCCTCGCTGCGAAACGCTACCCCACCGACGGCCAGGCCATCCCTCCACTCCTCCGCACCTCCTATTATTCTCCGTCGAGTGTAGCCCCACCTCGCACCCGAACCAGTCAAGTCTCGCACTCATCTCTGTTTGTGACTCAACTGCCGCGTCTTCCCCATCTCCGGGTCATTCCCGCCTGGGGCGGTTGGGCCTCGCCATCGTCCACTGCCTTGGTGCGCTTGGCGCGGCGTGTTCAACATGGTCAACAAATGAGCATCATCGGAAGACGACTATACGTGGAGAGGCTGACAGCTGCGACCCACGAGGTCCATGGTCGCACGCATGGAAAGTGCCTCCTTATTATGCGGAAAAAAAAAGTTTCCTCCCCCTGACAGCTAGGACTCACCAGCTACATCTTCGCACGCAAGGAAGTGCCTTGTTATTACGCGCAAAAAAATGACTCCTTCCCCTGACATCCGGGACCCACCAGCTACATCTTCGCACGCAAGGAAGTACCGCCTTATTACGTGAAAAATAAATAATTCCTCCCCCTGACAGCTGGGACCCACCAGCTATATCTTCGCACGGAAGGAAGTTCCTCCTTATTACGCGAAAAAAAGGATTCGTCCCCATGACAACTGGGACCCACTAGATTTGGAGGCTGACTTGTGGGCCTACTAAGTTGACGCGTACGCAGGGCATTGTCAACTTAGTCAACAAACGATTCTAGCAGCAGTGACCGTTGGATGTTCATCCAACGGCCGTGCGGTTTCTTCAATCTCTGATCTTCTTGCTCCAGCCGCCCAAACCAGCGCCGGCGGGACCGCCTGCTCCTGCCTCCCATGGCCAGCTATGCTGCCGCGCAAGCCTCACCGCCCCACCCTACTCCCACCGCTGGCCAGGCCTTCCCTCTACGCACCCACATCCCCTGTTATTCTTCGGTGACGGCGGCCTCACACCGCAGCCGAACCAGTCAACCCTCGTACTCCCCTCCGTGTGGGCATCCACTGCCGCGTCTTCCCCGGCTCCGCGTCGCTCCCTTCCTAGGCCTCGCTGTCGTCCACCGCCTTGGTACTCTCGGCGTGGTGTAGTCAACGTGGTCCATGAACGACAGCCATCGGAAGAGGACTGTACGCAGTGAGGCCGACAGCTGGACCCACCAGCAACATCTTCGCACGCAAGAAAGTGCATCCTTATTATGTGGGAGAAAAATTATCCATCCCCCTGGTAGCTGGGACCCACCTGCTATATCTTCACACGCAAGGAAGTGCCTCCTTATCCTCCCTGACAGCTGGGAGCCACCCGGTCGAAGCGTACGTAGCGTTGTCTGTCTGGTCGCGAACGTGTACGTGCATACTGGTCGATCGGTCTCTCTGCAACGATGAATCGTGGGCGTGTAAGGAGCGGCACGTGTCATAGTAGAGCCCCTGACGTAGCAGTTCAGGCAGCCCCGTCTAAATCGTGTACACGTACGTACAGCCACGCTGCAAAAAATACGGGCGCGTACGCACATACGGGCGGGGTCTCGAACGCGTACTCGCACATACGTATGGCCAAGGCTCGTGTACATGGAGAGGCGACGGTGGGGGTATGCAACAACGGCCTCCTGTTCATCGGCAGCCAACCGGCTGGGTCAGAATGGATGAAACAACGTTGTGTTCATCGGGAGGCAAATGACTCGGTCGGAATGAGTCCTGTCATCGGGAGCCAACCGGCTTGGATGGAACGGCCAAAACGGGGTCCTGTTCATCAACTCAGGGTCTGGCGTACCGCAAAACGGAGGAAACGGCCTTCTGTTCGACCACGTACGGTCGAAACGGGGTCCTGTTCATTGACTGGGGGTCTGGCGTACCGCAAAATGGATGAAACGGACTTTTGTTCAACCGCCTACGGTCAAAACAGGGTCCTGTTGATCGGGAGGGCTCTGGCGTACCGCAAAACGGAGAAAACGAACTTCTCTTCGAGCACCTACGGTCAAAACGGGGTCCTGTTCATCGGGAGGGGTGTGGCGTACCGCAAAACGGGACTCCACGGGCTACTGTTCATCCACCGTCAACTTCCTCCAGCCTTCACCGGCTACTGTTCATCCAGCCTCCACGGGGTCCTATTCATCCAGCCTCCACCGGCTACTGTTCATCTAGCCTCCACGGGGTCCTGTTCATCCACCCCCAACCGGCTGGGGTATGGCGTACCGCGGCACGGCCTCCTCGGGGTCCTGTTCATTCAGCGCCAACCGCCTACACGGCCGGGGTCCTGTTCATCCAACCCCCACCGGCTGGGGTGGGGCGTACGAGCGGGCGTCAGTAACGGGAGCTGTTCATCCACAGCCAACCAACCGGCTCGATCGATGCGTCTCGACTCGTGTCTACGTGTATCGCGCGCGCGGCAGCGACGGGCACTGTTCATCGAGATGCAACCCAACCGGCTACGTCTCGCACACGGGGCTCAATGCAAGCATAGATCGATCGGCTTCAATAAGTAGCATGCAGCAGCGATCGATGGCTCGGGTTCAGTTAGCAGCGAAGGAATCGCTCGGTTTTAGTTAGCAGCGAAGGAATCGCTCGGGTTCAGTTAGCAGAGAAGGGATCGATCGATCGGCTTCAGTATGTAGTGGGATCGATCGCTCGTCTTCAGTACGTAGCTGGCTAATGCGATCGCTCGGGTTCAGTAAGCGAACGCCTCGCTCGGGTTCAGTTAGCGAACGCCTCGCACACACGCGCGTATGAGAGAAACGCGCAAACCACACTGCATCGCTCGGCCCCGACCACCCACCGTAACCGGGAACTCCCCGAAAATTTCCTCGCCCTCACTTCTACCATGATTTTTTACGTCATGGACGGCCCAAAGAATGTCATGTGTGTGCATCTCCAGCCCGCCCAGGACGAAAAGCCCATTTTCTGTCATAATTTTTTGTCATAGAAGTAGGAGCCCACCACATCTACGATGATACGTGTTTTTGTCACAATTATTGTCATAGAAGTGTCACAACCATGACAGAAAAAGTTTTTGTTCAGGCCATAATGTCACGAATGTGTCTTTTTTTATAGTGTAGACCGAATCCTGTCTGCATCTACTACTATTACTCCACCCATCGACCGCTATCCACCATGCATCTAGGGTATTAAGTTAATGAAAACAGAGTAACGCCTTAAGCAAGATGACATGATGTAGACAAAGTAAACTCAAGCAATATGATTAAACCCCATCTTTTTATCCTTAATGGCAACAAGACAAATATGTGTCTTGTCCCTTTCTGTCACTGGGATATAGAATACCGCAAGATTGAACCCATCACAAAGCACCTCTCCCATTGCAAGATAAATCAATCTAGTTGGCCAAACCAAACGGATAGGTCGGAGAGAAATACAAAGCTATAACAATCATGCATAAATAAGTTCAGAAAAGACTCAAATATTTCTCATGAATAATATGATCATAAACTCACAATTCATCGGATCCCAACAAACACACCGCAAAAGAAGATTACATCGAATAGAACTCCAAGGAGATCGAGGAGAACATTGTATTGAAGATCAAAGAGAAAGAAGAAGCCATCTAGCTACTAGCTATGGACCCGTAGGTCTGTGGTAAACTACTCACACATCATCGGAAGGGCAACAAGGTTGATGTAGAAGCCCTCCGTGATCGATTCCCCCTCCGGCAGAGTACCGGAAAAGGCCTCCAGATGGGATCGCGAAAGAACAGAGGCTTGCGGCGGTGGAAAAGTTATTCAAGGTGGCTCCCTGTTGGTTTCCAAATATTTGAGAATTTATAGAAGTGGAATTAGGTCAAACGAGCCACGAGGGGCCCACAAGGCATCAGGGCGCGCCCCCACCCCCTAGGTCGCGCCCTGTTGCCTTGTCATCTCCTCGTGAGGCTTCTGGCCTCCTCCCGAAACTTCCAGGGTCTCTTTTGTCCAGAAAAAAATTGTCAAAAAGTTTCATGGCATTTGGACATCGTTTGGTACTGATTTCCTGAAAAACCAAAAACAAGCAGAAAACAGCAACTGGCACTGGGCACTACGTTAATAGGTTAGTCCCAAAAAATGATATAAAATGGCATATTATTGCATATAAAACATCCAAGATTGATACTATAATAGCATGGAACAATCAAAAAATATAGATACGTTGGAGATGTATCAGCCTCCCCCAAGCTTGAGCGATACTTTCTCCTTCACGAGGCCAATAATTATATATATAATTCCGATCACGATGAACTAGATGCATAGGATAAAATTTCTGGTGGAATTCCAGCTTCAATCGGTTCTAGTCCCATGATCCAACATCATCTAGTAGCCTACACCAAGATAATGCCTTTCCCCCCAAAAATAAAGGGAATACTTTCTTCTTTACTCCATCCTCGGGTAAACCTGCAAGCTTAAACAATCCACAAATTTCATCTATATAGATTAGGTGCATATCAGGATGCAATGTTCCATCTCCTACATAAGGATTAGCCAGCAGTTTTTCTAACATACCTGAGGGAATCTCATAATAAATATTTTTAGTAGCTTCAATAGGTTGAGGATAGGCTCTTACCACTTCCGGTCGAGGTGAAGATACCCCGAACAAGCCCCTCAAAGGATTATTTTCCATAGTAACAAGTAACAAAAAAATTCTGCATGTAATAAAAATGTTTCCTTACCAAATTCCACTTACCAAAGGCGCTTCACTCCCCGGTAATGGCACCAAAAAAGAGTCTTGATGACCCACAAGTATAGGGGATCAATCATAGTCCTTTCGATAAGTAAGAGTGTTGAACCCAACGAGGAGAAGAAGGAAATGACAAGTGGTTTTCAGCAAGGTATTCTCTGCAAGTGTTGTAAACAGTAGTAACAAATAGTTTTGTAGCAAGTTGATTCGTAACAAGTAACAAGTGACAATAGTAACGAAGTGCAGCAAGGTGGCCCAATCCTTTTTATAGCAAAGGACAAGTCGGAAAGTTCTCTTATAGTAAGCAAAGCGTTCTTGAGGACACATGGGAATTCTCATCTAGTCACGTTCATCATGTTCAGTTGATTCGGGTTCACTACTTTGATAATTTGATATGTGGGTGGACCGGTGCTAGGGTGCTGTTCTTACTTGAACAAGAAACCCTCTTATGATTACCCCCTCTCGCAAGCATCCGCAACTATGAAAGAAGAAATAAATATAACCATAGCATGAAACATATGGATCCAAATCAGCCCCTTACAGAATAACGCCTAAACTAGGGTTTAAGTTTTTGTCACTCTCGCAACCCATCATCTACTTATTACTCCCCGATGTCTTCCCCTAGGCCCAAATATGGTGAAGTATCATGTAGTCGATGTTCACATGACACCACTAGAGGAATAACAACACACATATCATCAAAATATTGAACGAATGCCAACTTCACATGATTACTTATAACAAGACTTCTCCCATGTCCTCAAGAACATAAGTAACTACTCAAAAATCATATTCATGTTCAAGATCAGAGGGGTATTGAATATGCTTAAGGATCTGAACATATAACCTTCCACCAAATAAACCAACTAGCGTCAACTACAAGATGTAATCAACACTACTAGCAACCCAAAGGTACCAATCTGAGGTTTTGAGACAAAGACTGAATACAAGAGATGAACTAGGGTTTGAGATGAGATGGTGCTGGTGAAGATGTTGATGAAGATTGGTCCTCCCACGATGAGAGGAACGTTGGTGATGTCGTTGGCTTCGATTTCCCCCTCCCGCAGGGAAGTATCCGCGGCGGAATCGCTCCGCCGGAGAGCAAAAGTGCTCCTACCTAGGTTCCGCCTCGAGACGGCGGCGCTTCATCCCGAAAGTCTTCTTCTGATTTTTTTCTAGGGCAAATGGCTTCATATAGGAGAAGATGGGCCATAGAGGCCTGCTGGTGGAGCCACGAGCTCACCTGGCGCACCCCTGGGGGGCGCCACCTGAGCTTGTGACTCACTAGTGGGGCCCCTCCCGATGATTCTTCTTCCAATATTTTTTATTAATTCCAAAATAAGTCTCCGTAAGTTTTCAGGTCATTTGGAGCTCTGAAAAATATCTATCTCTATTGTAGCCTTTTCAGGTCCAAAATTCCAGCTGCCCGCAATCTCCCTCTTCATGTGAAATTTGCAAAATAAGAGAGAAAAGGCATTAGGATTGCTTCATAAAGTGAAATAAAGACCAAAATTATAAATATTAGTAGGAAAACATGATGGAAAATGGACGTATCAACTCCCCCAAGCTTAGACCTCACTTGTCCTCAAGCAAATACCGAACTAGATAATCATGACAACATGTTTATGGAGAGAGGTGTCGATAAAAACAGAAGTATAACAATTGACTTCTGACGATATAATCTCAAAGTATAACAAACAAAGTTTGGGTCAATTTCAATATGATCGTTCTTCTAACGTCATATTCTCAATGTTGTTTTAGGACTATCATTACACTTAATGATATCATAAGATCCGGAAAACATGATCATCAACAACACTTTGAGCTAGTCTTAGAGGCAAGACTAGGAACCTAATTTTACCGTTTATCATTCCACACGTGCATATGAGTTTTCCACTGAATCGCACATTCCAGGATCATAGCAGTTATAGCATAGAATATAAACTCTTAATTATGAATATGGAAATATAATAATACAATAGTATTGCCTCTAGGGCATATTTCCAATAGTCTCCCACTTGCACTAGAGTCAATAATCTAGTTGCATGGTTTATTTAACACCTATGTCTATCTGGTGTTGCTCATGCTTTGCTTGTGGTAGAGCCTTTATCATCGGGTCTGATTCATTCAAATCCGTGTGATGCTTGTGCTGATTATGTCTTGTCTTCTTGTATGATTTCGATTCCTTTTGCTTGATCAATGGTACCACTATATCATGAAATAGTCCATTTGAGTTCATTGCACCTGGAACCATACTTACTTTATCAAGAAACTTCTTGATCCAGACATACTCCTTTTGAAACTTCTTAAGCTTCAATATATATTGTTCTTTTGTTGTAGAATCCACAATGGTGTTCTTGCTTGAAACTATTCCAAACTATTTTCCTAACATAGCCCGATAGTCATCTATATGAGTCATGAAGCTGGTGTTTGTGTAATCATTTATAGCGAGCTCTTCATCTCCTTCATAGACAAGGAGCATGTCCTTTGTCCTACCGAGGTACTTAATATTGTTTTAACAACTACCTAGTGAGCCAATCCAGGATCACTTTGGTACCTACTACTAACACTTAGTAGGTAAGAAACATCTGGCCTTGTACATATCATAGCTTTCATGATGGATTCAATTATCGAGGTACATTGAACTCCATTCATCTGCACATGCATATCAACTGTCTTAGGACATTGATTTTTACTAGGTGTCATTCTATGTGACACTGGGAGAAAACACATTCTTTATTTTAAAACTTTTAAAACCTTGTCAGTGTACATATTCTGGCTTAGCGCAATTAGACGTCTTGATCTATTTCTATAGATCTTTATGCCCAATATATAAGTTGCTTCGCCTAAGTCTTTCATTGGAAACACATTCTTCAATAAGTCTTTTTATTATGCTAAGAAACTTTACATTATTTCCAATCAACAATATGTCATTTACATATAAGATTAGAAATTCTATAGAGCTCCCACTAAGCTTCTTATATACACAAGTTTCTTCATAATTTTAACGAAGTTAAACTCTTTAACTATTTCATCAAAATGTTGATTCCAGCTCCTTGATGCTTGCTTCAAACTATAGATAGACCTTTGAAGCTTGCACACCTTACCGGCATCCTTAGGATTGACAAAACCTTCTGGTTGTATCATATATACATCCTATTTGAGACTTCCATTTAGGAAAGTAGTTTTGACATCCATCTGCCATATTTCGTAGTCGAAGTATGTAGTAATTGCCATCATGATCCTCACAGATTTTAACAGGTGAGAAATTTTTCGTCATAATCAACTCCCTCAACCTGCGAAAATCCTTTCACAACTAGCCTTGATTTATAGATGGTAGGATTACCATCCAGATCTGTTTTTTCTTTCGAAGATCCATTTACATTGTATGGGTTTCACACCCTCTCGAGGATCAACCAAGTTCCAAACTTGATTGTTGTATATGGACTCCATTTCGGGTTGCATGGCTTTAAGCCATTCTTTTAAGCTGGGCACCGCCATCGCTTCCTTGTAGTGCACAGGTTCATCTTCTTCTAAGATAAATATTTAATTGTGAAATTATTCAAAGGTTCGATAACTCTTCCTAATCTACGCAGTTCAGTTACAAGCTTATCTAGAGTTTCTACAGTCGGTGTAGTAACTTCTGGTTCAGTTGTGCAGACAACTTCCGGTTTGTTAGTCCTGCTTACTTTCGCCAGGGATTCAATATCTTGTCAAGCTGTACTGTCCTCCCACTTACTTCTTCAGCGAGAAAACTCCTTCTCGAGAAAGTGTTCATTCTTTGTGACAAACACTTTGTCCTTGAACTTTTGGTAGAAGGAATACCCAATTGTTTCTTTGGGATAACCTACAAATTAGCATTTGTCTAGATCGAGTATTCCATATCCCATATGGAGTCGTCTCGTCAGACTATTAGATGGTGCTCTGTTTAGTGTATATGTTTATGTTTCAAGTGCATATCCCCAAAATAATTAAAGCAGATCGGTAAGTTATGAAATAATTCCACAATTATTCAAGTGTTTGCTAAACACATGACTCAGATATATTTCTTCATGATTGAAGAACCTTTTATCTTTTGTCATAATGATTCTTAACTTCATTCTAAATTTCTTTGAACCTTTCAAATATTTCAGACTTTATGTTTCATCAAGTAAATCATATTTGCTCAAAAACATCAGTGAAGCATAAGTATTCACGACTCCCTGGTTTGCTCATCAGACCATATATATCTCTATGTATATTGTCAATTGATTCAAACTCAAAAGACTTCAATATTATTTTCCAATAAAACCAAGTAGTATCCCATTTAAGTGATGTTTATCAGTGTTCTCAAGATGTTTAGCATTAATGTTATAGATATCCAATTATATTCAAGATTCACCATGAATAAACCACTAACAATAGAGGTAAATCCAAAACCATATTCTTATAAAAACTTGAACAACCTTTGTTTACAACTTATAAGAATATATGTCGCATAACCCAAAATATAATGTTTTACACAACTCCGGAACAAAATAACTATTATTTAGTTCTAAGATAAATCTTGAAGATAAACTTAAAACATGACTTCGACAGCTTGAGTAGCGATCCCATCACCATTCCCGACTTGCATCACGACTTCATTCCTTCTCAACTTGCGAGCTTTCTGCAGTCCCTGCATTGGTTTGCAAATGAGAGAAACCGATCAGTATCAAATACACATGACTTACAGGAAATCAACAAGTAGAATAACACTAACTTTGTATAACTTTTATACCTTTACCGGAAGAATCGTTCTTCTTCTTATCCGCCAAGTACTTCTTGCAGTTGTGCTTCCAGTGTCATTTCTGTTTGCAGTAGAAACATTCAGTCTCCTTAGTGGTTCCGCCCTTGTTCCTCTACTCAGACACGGTCTTACCGACGCCAGTAGACTTCTTCTTGAAATTGGCGGTCTTATTGACCATCAACACTTGTTTGTTCTTCTGCATTCTAGCTTCCGCGGTTTTGAGCATAGCGAACAACTAGTTTGCACTTTTCTCTATCCCGTTCATGTTGTAATTCTGTGTTGGAGGAATTCCAAATTCCAAAGAAGCTAGTCTATCAACATAGCCAGCAAGCTTTACTATATGCTCACTCATTGAGGAACCTTCTGCCATCTTGCATTCAATCAAGGCCTTGGTTATTTCAAAACATTCGGTCCTTTCTTGTTTCATGTATAGAACTTCTAGTCACCCAATTATAAATTGAGTACTAGACCGTTCGAAATGTTTCTGTAGTTCAGGATCCATGCAAGTCAACATGAGGCACTGGACTGACTCATAGTCATCACTGCGAGCAGCGAAAGCATCTACAACTTCCTGCGATGCATGTGACGCAGGAGGATCACCTAGGGTCTGATGCAGCACATACTCTTTCTTAGCACTCCTGAGAACAAATCTCATGTTCCGGATCCAATCCGCATAGTTTCCACCATTTGCAGCCAACTTTTCTTTCTCTAACATAGGGGCTAAGTTGAACATATTGCGAGCCATTGATCTACAACGATAAATACAATATTCATTTAGACATTGTTCATAATTAATTTTGCACTAGTGTTTAAACAAATTTTAATATAAAGTGCACTCCCACTCAAATCAATATCTCTCATAATTGAAAGTGAGTGATTCATGACCCCGATTTTATTCACAGCCATTGATGTGGACATCACTAATGACGTGAATTTCAACCGGTAGGCAAACTTGCCGATCATATCTCCATATGACTCTTGTTCATCTTTCGATGCTTCGTTCTCCGAGCTCAAAACTATTATGCTAGAACTTCAAGATAACCGACTATTATCTGTATGTATGGTCTGACCATTACCCGCCTTACAACTCACAATCAGTTTGTACTCATGTGGACATGACGCACTTCGAACTGTTACGTGTTTTAGATGGTTGCAACACTAGGAAGAGCACCTTTTTAACTTGATATTTTCTGTGAGAGATCACCCTAATAATTGACTACTGCGCAATCAAAGGGTGCAAATAATAAAGGGATAAACATCTCAGGCAATTCATAATAGCATGATATGGTATAGCCCTGGGCGCCGGGAACGTTTTCATGGTCCTCCGAGGTCTTCATGAAAATTCTCCGAAAATGTTGTCGTGGCAACAATTTTGAAAACTGTCGCAGTGGCAATACTATGGTTCTCCTGCGCCTGGTGAAGCTCCGGGTCCTTTGTGTTACTGTAACACCCCCATGTATTGAGCTACAGTAATCCATCATGATTATGCTAAGTCACTTTGCTTTGCAGTGCTTGATCATATTGGATTCATATCTCATTTCAAATTCCACCACTGAAATCAATTCAAATTGCAAGTGAAATTTAAAGTTTCACAAACATGGTTGAAAAATAGTCCATCATTTAGCAAATATTCCATAACAATTATTTGTTAAGGAAAACAACATCACTAGAATTCCCAAAATGCCACTGGGAATTATTTAAGTAGATCAGCAGCAAAATACTTGACCTTTTCAAATTCTAAAAATGTTTAAACATTTCCAAATGCCCTAAAACTTTTTGTGCAGCTTCACAATGTTGCCAGCTATTTATGTGCCAAGTTTCATATATAGCAAAATTCATTTGATGGACCAAATAAATGCAAAACAGAACAGAAATAAAGAAAGAGAAAAGAGAAAAGGAAAATTGGAAAGACTCACTGTTGTACTAGGCCGCAAGTGCACAGTGCACAGCCCAGCCCAACAGCGAGTCGTCCCCTACCTCTGTTCACCAGAGGCTGGGTGGACGCCGCGCGCGTGTCCGTGGCCGCGGATCGCCACGCGCCGGCCATCCCGTGGCTCCCCGTCATGGATAACGCCGCCCCTCGCCCCGCAGACGAACCCTAGCTCCCCCATTTCCCCCCTTGCCTCGATCTCTTCCTCCCCCCGCAACGAGCCAAACCATCGCCGCCATGGCCGACCTCGCCCGCGCGCTCTTCGTCATCCTCGCGCCCTAGGAGGTTGTCCACGAGATCCACCGGCGACCGCCTCTTCGTCTACGCCCACTGGACTGAGCCGGGAGCCACCACGACATCGGCGTCGATCTTGTTTCCCCCCTCGGCCACCGAGATCGCCACCGCCCGTTCGTCGTCGTCGAGCCCTCCCCGAGCCCGCTAAGTGCACCTGCAGGCTCTCTGTGAGCACCCCTTTCTCTCCCCTCTCTCTCTCTACGCTCGCCCATCCCCTAAGCTGTTGCTACCGCCGCTGCTGGAGCTCACTGCCGCCACTCGCTCCGCCGCCGCGCTCGCAGCTTCTGCCGCTCACGTCCGAGGCCATAGCCTTGCTCCTGGGATCCCCAGGAACCCTACGCAGCCGCCCGCACGCTTAGCCGTGCCCTGTAACGACGAGCTCGAGCTCGCCCGAACGCCACCGCCGCCGTAGGGCTCGTCTCCGGCCACCCTTGCTCGCACCCGTAGCATAGATCGACGCGGCTTGCTCTCCGCGATTGAACGACGCTTCTCGCGCGTCAAATGGGCGCCGGACGGCGGATCCCGATCGCCTCCCGTGCCCTCCGTCGCGTTTCGATGTCGCCGGCGGCTAAAAGCCGGTGGTCCGACGTGGCCACCGTTAGCCAGGGGTTAGCCGCGCCCTGTGCCACTGACCGCTGGCCCCACGCGCTAATTAATTAGTGGTTAACTAAGCTGACTAATTAACTAACTTAATCAGCCACTGACAGAAGGGCCCCACCGCTAAGTTAACCCTATTAATTTAATTAAACGATGTTTACTCCCTGTGTCACTGACATGTGGGGCCCTGCTACTGTTTAAGTGGATAAGGTTGGCCCAGTCAGCTGCTGAGTCAGCAGCTGGGCCCACCAGTCAGCCTCTGCTGACTAGGCAGTTGACCCAGTCAACTGGACCCACTTTCAGTCACTGTGGCATTTGGCTGGGTACACTCCTGGGTGTATCTAGCATTTAGCCATTTATTTTCGAATTAAATTAAATTCCAGAAAATGATTAAAACTTTGTAAAATCATATAAATTCAACCGTAGCTCAGATGAAAATGTTTTATATATGAAAAATGATCAGAAAAAAAAGACTAACCCGAATATGCCATCCACATACCTGTCACATGCCTCCAACACTGCAAACATGGAACCTTCCCCTCTGGATCGTCTGTCCAATAATTGCCTAAAGTCGGGAAAATATTCCCAGATATTTTCCCGCTCCGTCTGTAACGTGTAGCACTGCGTTAGGTCACCCCTAGCACATCATATTGCCATGTCATGCATTTGTTTGCTTTGTATTTATTGTTTCTTCCCCCTCTTCTTCTCCGGTAGACCCCGAGACTGCTGTTGACACCGAGTACGACTACGTCATCGATGACCCGTCCTTCTCAGCAGAGCTTCCAGGCAAGCAAAACCCCCTTGATCATTCCTATATCGCCCATTCTTTCTCTCTCGTGCTTGCATTAGATTTTGCTACTGTGTTCGATAGCTCCTATTCTGATGCATAGCCTGTTTTTGTAACTGCTGTTGATACCTTACCTGCTATCCTATATTTCTTAGTATGGATTGGTTAGTGATCCATCAGTGGCCCCGCACCCTTGTTCGTGTTGCCATGCTTTGCTTCCGGATGTTTTGATCAACGTGATCGATGTGCAGAGACCGACACAGCACCGCACACCCCCTTAGTTGTACGACTCTGCAAAGCTACTATCGAGTACCGAGGTTGATACCTCTTACCTCACTTCTGATGTTATCTCTGTATTGTAGTTAATTGACTGTGGATTACAAAGGGTGATTCCTCGCTCTCCACTCCCGATGATGACTCTGTCGTGCAACACCACAAGTGTGAACCCATCGAGGGTGATTCCTCCAAGTTCACCTTGACGGTTACATCGAGTAGGAATCCAACGAGGGTGATTCCTCGGATTCCCCCTTGATGTTATGGATACACGGATACCCCTGTCTTTACCTCAGTCCCTTGTTGAAGTCGGGTCAACCCCGAGGGGTAACCGCGAGAGATGTGAAGTCGGGTTGACCGTGAGGGTACCCGCGAGATAATTATGCGGCACGGCCGGGCAGGCAGACCGCCCTAGAGAGGGATGGGCCTGGCCCTTGCCGTAAGTCCGCGAGACGGGGCGACAGGATCACTGATCGTCTCCACGAGCTCCCAATACACTAGAGATTTGGATATGTGATTCGAGTAGGCCTCTGGCCTTTTCGCACTAACCACCACGCGGGATAAGTTATGGGCACTCGGCGTTGTACGATTCTCCCGAAAGCTCTGTCAGACGTCCAGTTCAGCATTGTGGCCGGGTCGGATCGGCGCCATCCAGGACAGAGGTGGTTCCTGGATCCACCCTGCGCACAACGACCCGGAGTGCTTAGGACGATTGGCCCATGACCCCTTCGCACTTAGGATGTAGACCGGCGGGGACCTCTCTGTTGAGCCTAGGTGGGACTACGGTGTGTCGATCAGCCGAGACCGGGCATGACCAAGATAAGTGTGTCCGGCCGGAGTTAATCGAGCGTGTTGGGTAAGATGGTGCACCCCTGCAGGGAAATTATCTATTCGAATAGCCGTGTCCACGGTAACGGACGCTCGGAGTTGTATCCCGTTCTACTAAAACTAGAACCGGATACTTGTGTTACTAAACTAATATGATGGCTCCGGGATTGCTTCCTCGCGGGGAAGACGAGGAAGGATCTCTGGGCGTTACTAATATATATTTGTTACTACATGTTATGTTATACTACTCTCTTCTGTTGCTGTAAGATGCTGCAAGATGCTAGTCTTCGATAGGCTAGGCCTTCCCCTCTATTCTAGCATTTCTGCAGTATAGTCCACAGATACAGCCCCTTCCCTTTGATACCGATGCATACTTAGCATAGATCTGATGTAAGTCTTGCGAGTACTTTGGATGAGTACTCACAGTTGCTTTGCTACCTTTTTCCCCTCTACCTGGTTGCTGCGATCAGATGACGGAGTCCTGGAGACAGCTGATCCCGTCGATGACTACTACTATCCTGACGGAGCCTACTACTACGAGGAGAGCGACGACCAGGAGTAGTTCGGAGGCTCCCAGGCAGGAGGCCTGCGCCTCTTCGATCTAGTTGTCGTTGTTTTGCTCAGCCTTCTTAAGGCAACCTTGTCTAATTATGTCTGTACTCAGATACTGATGCTTTCGCTGACTCTTGTGTAACTCGAGCTTATGTATCCGAGCCCTCGAGGCCCCTGGCGTGTAATATAAAGCTTGTATTATTTTATTCTTTTGTGTCTAGAGTTGTGTTGTGCTATCTTCCCGTGAGTCTCTGGGCTTGATCGTGCGCATTTGCGTGTATGA
Organism: Elymus sibiricus; assembly: GCA_039707655.1. NCBI lineage: Eukaryota > Viridiplantae > Streptophyta > Magnoliopsida > Poales > Poaceae > Elymus > Elymus sibiricus. Next base: position 257,628,038 of record CM077668.1, on the reverse strand, counting down.
TTAGTGCGCGATTGAGTCGGGGGCGTCACAAGTTGGTATCAGAGCCGACTGCCTGTAGGAAGCCCCTTTCCAACTCCTTGGCCGAAGTTGAGTCTAGTCTTTGAAAAACTATTTTTGCTAACCATGTTGTGTGGCTTACGGGCCCACGACACCTATGGATGGTATAGGATCTTTTATTCCTCTCCTTTACTCTGGAATTCTGAACTTGTCTTACTTTTGGGTTAAAGAATTTACTAAATCTAACTCTAGGTTCTCGTGATCACATCAACCCGGAGATCTGAATTATCTATAGTTATTCCTTTGAATGACATGAACCTCTTCTACGAGCTGAGGACCGGGTTCTGCATCAGAGTGTTCACGGACCACAGGATCCTTTTATCGAGGGCACCCTGCGACATCACCTGCTGATGCCAGGCTTCTTGAGTTTTCTCCGACGTGATGTAGCATTTTCTATGTCCCATTGTTGTATCCCTCCACTGCGTGCCAGCGTGCCGCCTAGTATGTCTAGCTGTGAGTATTCCGAACTCCTACTTTCAGCTTGTACTAGACCCTATGTATGGATCTATATGTCAGAAATGACTACTGTATTTTACCTAATGCACCTTCTGTCATCGTTCGTGTTGCATCGTGGATGACTCCTTACACTTGCAATTGCTCTTACTAAACTACCCCCTATTATTTTAAGCAGGATGGTTAGGTCTAATGCACGTGGTCGTGGCCATGGTGCCAATGCTCCACCACTGCCAGATTACATGGCCGCTGTGATGCGGCAGTTTGAGCTGAACCGTCAGTTTATGACCGGGATAATGGCCCAGCTTCCAAACCAGAATGCTCATCAACAGCCTGCCCCAATAATACTGCAAGAATTCATGCGCCTCAACCTGTCCATTTTCCGCAACTCCACCAATCCTATGGATGCTGATGATTGGCTTCGTGACATCCTGTTTGAGATGGAGTCAGCAAATGTTACCCCTGCCAGTTACATCACCTTTGCGGCATTTCACCTAAAGGGTCGAGCTACTCAATGGTGGGAAAGCCACAGGCGTATGCCGCCTGTTGGAGCCATACCCACTTGGCAGGAATTTCAGATAGCCTTCCGTGCACGTTTCATTCCTCAAGGTCTGATGGACCAGAATAAGAAGGAATTCCGCAAACTCACTCAGGGCAAAATGACTGTGGATAAATATCAAAGGAAATTTCTCGATTTATCCCGCTATGCTGAAGATGACGTCTGCACTGACGCACGCAAGCAGGAGAAATTCCGTGAAGGACTGCATCCTGATCTGAAGCTCGCACTTATTGTCCATGAAGCTGCAGACTTTGCAACGCTTGTCAGCCAAGCTTTCCAGGTAGAAACTGGTCTGGCTGAGTATCAGTAGTTGCTCAAGCGCACTCGTGACGTCGGCTCATCTTCGGGCCCGTCTGCTCAGAAACGTCGAGTCTAGATTCCGCACAATGTCCATCACCGACCTGCCCCTGCATCCAGACCTTCTTATGTTGCATCGCGTCTGCCTGCGCCGTCGAGACAGCTCAGAATTCAAGATGACAAACCAACTATTATGGCTTATGCCACAAGTGTGGACAGCCAGGACACCTTGCTCTCAACTATCGCCAGGATCAGTCTCAGGATGCACCACGTCCTCCTGTTGGTCGTAAAAAGGGTTATCGAAACCGTCGATCTAGAAACTGTAATATCAGACCGGCTGCTGTTGTACTTGGCCATGCCAATCATGTCGATGCTGAAAAGGCTCAGAAGGAACCGACTATCGTGTTGGGAACTCTCTCTGTTAATTCAGTACCAGCTTCTATTCTTTTTTATTCAGGAGCATCGCATTCCTTCATATCTAAAGTGTTTGCACGCACACATGACTTATCATTCGAGAACTTGTACGCTCCACTGGTGGTTAGCTCTCCGGGATCCAGGTGGGATACCTCGATGATAGCCCGCAACAACCACATTGTAATTGGAGGACTAGTGTTCACTGCTTCACTCATGGTCCTCAAGGTTTCTACCATAGATGTCATTCTCGGTATGGATTGGCTGAAAGCACATAATGCTTCCATCGACTGTGCCGCTAAGATAGTCCAACTTACACACCCTTCTAGCCAGACAATCAAATACTCAGCCCGAATAGTTCAGAATGCCGAGCGCCAGATCTATGCACTGAATGCATTAAATGCTTCACCTCTTGAGGGAATAGAGAACATTCTAGTTATTCGTGAATTCCAAGATGTCTTTCCAGAAGAACTTCCAGGAATACCCCCTGCTAGAGCTGTCGAATTCGTCATAGACTTGAAATCGGGCACTACTCCTATTGCCAAGCACCCATACAAGATGCCGCCGCATGAACTCCTCGAACTTAAGGAGGAAATTGACAAGTCACTTCACAAGGGTTTCATTCGCCCCAGTTCTTCTGCTTGGGGAGCACCTTCTCTCTTTATTAAGAAGAAAGATGGTACGAATCGGTTGGCCCAAGATTACCGGCCCATTAACCAGGCAACAATTCAGAACAAGTATCCGCTTCCTCGGATCAATGATCTGTATGATCAACTTGTTGGTTCTTCAGTATTCTCTAAACTCGACTTTAGGTTGGGTTACCATCAGATCCGAGTCCGCGAAGAGGATATTCTGAAGACCGCTTTCGTTACTCGCTATGGTTCATACGAGTACACCGTCATGTCCTTTGGCTTAACCAATGCTCCAGCAACGTTCTCCCGATTGATGAATTATATCTTCATGGATTACCTCGATAAGTTCATCGTGGTTTATCTGGATGATATCTTGGTATATTCCAAGAATAAGGAAGAACATGCTGAACATCTTCGTCTTGTGCTAGAAAAGCTTCGGGAGCATCAGCTATATGCCAAATATTCCAAGTGTGAATTCTGGTTGTCCAAAGTGACCTACCTTGGTCATGTGATTTCCAAGGATGGTATTGCTGTCAACCCAGAGCGAGTTCAGACTATTCTTGACTGGACTCCTCCGAAGAATGTTAAGCCAGTGAGAAGTTTTCTCGGACTCACCAGCTATTGCCGCCGTTTTGTCGAGAACTTTTCCAAGATTGCCAAGCCCTTGACCAATCTGCTTCACAAAGGCATTAAGTTTGAGTGGACAGAAAAATGCCAGGAAAGTTTCCAGACACTCAAAGATAAGTTGACATCTACCCCAGTGCTTGCCCCTCCAGATTCTCGCAAGGAATTCGTCATTTATTGAGACGCATCCCATCAAGGATTAGGCTGTGTCCTAATGCAAGAGCACAAAGTGATTGCTTATGGCTCTCGACAGTTGCGTCCTCATGAAGAGAACTACCCAGTTCATGATCTCGAACTTGCTGCAGTTACTTATGCATTGAAGTTGTGGCGACATTACCTTCTTGGTAATCATTGCGAGATCTACACGGATCATCAAAGTCTGAAGTATTTGTTTACTCAGCTAGATCTGAATCTCCACCAGCAACGATGGTTGGAAACAATTACAGACTATGACTGCGGAATTACATATACCCCTGGTAAGGCTAATGTTATGGCCGATGCTTTGAGCCGCAAGTCTTATTGCAACAATCTCATGGTTCAGGAAGGTCAACCCCTTCTTTATGAGGAACTTCACAAAATGAACCTCCATATTGTTCCACAGGGTTCTCTCAATACCCTTGTCCTGGAACCAACCCTCGAGAAAGCTATCAAGTCTGTGCAAGCAAAAGACACTGAAGTTGATCAGATGAAAAGGGATCTTGTCTTTGAAAAAGCAAGAGATTTCTCGCTTGCTAAAGATGGAACCTTGTACTTCAGAGATCGCCTTGTGGTACCCCGGTTCGAACTTATGACAGATAAAGTTATGAAGGAAGCACATGATACAACTCTGTCTATTCATCCAGGTAGTACCAAGATGTATCACGACATCCGTCAAAGGTACTGGTGGTCTAAAATGAAGCAAGACATTGCTAGATATGTTGCTGAGTGTGACGTTTGCCGTCGCGTCAAAGCAGAACATCAAAAACCTACTAGACTTCTGCAACCGCTTCCTATCCCAGAATGGAAATGGGACAAGGTTCAAATGGATCTCATCACTGGCCTTCCCAAATCACAAAAGGGTGATGTCTACTACACAACTTATTCTTGTAGACTCGTGTTGGGCCTCCAAGCGCAGAGTTTTGTAGGACAGTAGCAATTTTCCCTCAAGTGGATGACCTAAGGTTTATCAATCCGTGGGAGGCGTAGGATGAAGATGGTCTCTCTCAAACAACCCTGCAACCAAATAACAAAGAGTCTCTTGTGTCCCCAACACACCCAATACAATGGTAAATTGTATAGGTGCACTAGTTCGGCGAAGAGATGGTGATACAAGTGTAGTATAGATAGTAGATATAGGTTTTTGTAGTGCGAACAATAAAAAACAGCAAGGTAACAAGTAACAAAAGTGAGCATAAACGGTATTGCAATGCTTAGAAACATGGCCTAGGGTTCATACTTTCACTAGTGCAATCTCTCAACAATGCTAACATAATTGGATCATATAATCATCCCTCAACGTGTGATAAAGAATCACTCCCAAGTTCCCATTAGCTGAGAACATAAGATAGAAATTGTTTGTAGGGTACGAAACCACCTCAAAGTTATCATTTCCGATCAATCTATTGAGCTATTCCTATAAGTGTCACAAACAGCCCTAGAGTTCGTACTAAAATAACACCATATGATACACATCAACCAACTCTAATGTCACCTAGATACTCCAATGTCACCACAAGTATCCATGAGTTGATTATATGATATGCATCAAACAACTTCATAATCATAATATTCAATCCACACAAAGAACTCCAAGGAGCACCCCAAAGTTTCTATCGGAGAAAAGATAATGAAAACGTGCATCAACCCCTATGCATAGATTGCCCCAATGTCACCACGGGAATCTGTGAGTTGAGTGGCAAAACATATATCAAGTGAATCAATATAATACCCCATTGTCACCACGGGTATTCATATGCAAGACATACATCAAGTGTTCTCAAATCTGAAATATTCAATCCAACAATAACGAAACCTCAAAGGGAAAAGATTTGATTCATCACAACAAGGATAGAGAGGGAAGAAACACCATATGATCCAACTATATTAACAAAGCTCGCGATACATCAAGATCGTGCCAAATCAAGAACACGAGAGAGAGAGAGAACAAACACATAGCTACTGGTACAAACCCTCAGCCCCGAGGGTGAACTACTCCCTCCTCGTCATGGAGACCGCCGGGATGATGAAGATGGCCTCCGGTGATGATTCCCCCTCTGGCTGGGTGCCGGAAAAGGGCTCCAGATGGGATCTCCTTGGTACAGAGGCTTGCGGCGGCGTAAAAACTCATCTAGGTTAACTTTCGGGGGTTTCTGAATATATAGGATTTTTCAGCGTTCCAATCACGCAAAGAGGTGCCACAGGGGGCCCATGAGGCACCAAGGCGGCAGGGCACGCCTGGGGGGGCAGGCACGCCCAGGTGGCTCGTGGGGCCCCTGTGGCTCTTCTGCTGCTCCTCCGAAGCTTCCTGGGTCTGTTTCCTTCCAGAAAAAATCATCAAAAAGTTTCGCTGTATTTGGACTTCATTTGATATGGATTTTCTGGAAAACCAAAAACAAGCAGAAAACAACAACTGGCACTGGGCACTAGGTCAATATGTTAGTCCATAAAAATCATATAAAAGCCATATAAAAGTGCACCAAAATCATACAAAACTATAATAAACATGGCATGAATACTTCATAAATTATAGATACGTTGGAGACGTATCAGCATCCCCAAGCTTAATTCCTGCTCGTCCTCAAGTAGGTAAATGATAAAAGAAATAATTTATGAAGTGTGAATGCTAGCATAGTGCATAAGTTTGATCAATGATAATTTCAATCACTTTTTCTAGCATCAATATATATCATAATCAGTAGTTCATCTCATAAAACTTCTCATGATCAAGTAGCAAGCTATTCACATGTTTAAATTATGGGCCATAAACTTTCTTGAAAACTAACAAACTATGTTCTCAGTCATCAAACAATTGCAATTCATCTTATTTTCAGGAAGGGTCTATGTAAGAGCTTTGATCTAGCAAATTCCACATACTCAACCATCATTTAGTCTTCCATGATTGCTGACACTCAAAGCATATTTTTAGAACAAACCATTTCAGTCAAACACATAGGAAGATAGGGGCTTAATGTTTCGCCTCCCAACTTATTTATCTCAGGGATAATGTCAACAATAATAACTCATGATCACCTATATTCAACTGGATATATGTGCCTGGATCTTTCCCTACCACATAATGGTTGCCAACTAAAGAATACATAGAGCGGAATAGGGATGAACATTAATGACTCTTGCGTAAAAGTAAATACAGAAAAGTAAAAGATAGGCCCTTCACAGAGGGAAGCAGAGGTTGTCATGCGCTTTTTGTTGTTGGATGCACAAGCCCTTAATGCAAAGGGACGTCACGTTATATTGCCCCTTGTGATAGCAACCTTTATTATGCAGTCCGTCGCTTTTATTTCTTTACCATCACAAGTTCGTACAACGCTTATTTTCCCTTGCAATAAAAGATCATACATATTTTAAGATCATTTTTTATTGCTTTTTGCACCGATGACAACTTACTTGAAGGATCTTATTCAATCCATAGGTAGATATAGTGGACTCTCACGGCAAGAAACTGGGTTTAAGGGTTTTTGGATGCACAAGTAGTATCTCTACTTAGTACGAATTTTTGTCTAGCAAAAGATCCTAAGCAAGCACCACATGTTAGAGGATCCATGACAATATAACTTCTATGTGAATATAAACAAACATAACTCATTACGTTGTCTTCCTTGTCCAACGTCAACTACTTGATCAAGCTTGAAAATAATTAATGGGGGCTCACAATCATAGAAGATGTCCAAGATAGTATATTTATATGTGAAATTTCTCTTCCTTCAAAATTCTTTCATGAATTGTTCAAGTGACCAATGCTATGTTTGTTAACTTTCAATAAATTTTACCACTTATACTTCTTGTATGTGAAGTCACTACTACCCAAGCATATGAAGTATATAAATTTCAACTTTATGATATTCAATTCATTTCAACAATTTACTCATAGGATATAAGTGAAGAACAAGAGTAAATGACAAACTACTCCAAAAAGATATAAGTGAAGACCAAATGAGTAGTTAAGTAAATAGGTAGCTATGTGAGGACTCTCTCTCTCATTTAAAAATTTCAGATCTTAAGTATTTTATTCAAACAACAAAGAAAACAAAATAAAATGACATTCCAAGAATAGCACATATCATGTGAAGAAGCAAAAACTTAGGCTCAACCAAAACTGACCGATAGTTGTTGAAGAAGAAAGGTGGGATGCCTACCGGGGCATCCCCAAGCTTAGATGCTTGAGACTTCTTGAAATAATAACTTGGGATGCCTTGGGAATCCCCAAGCTTGAGCTCTTGTGTCTCCTTAATTCCTCTTATATCGTGGCTTCTCCTAAATCTTAAAAAACTTCATCCACACAAAACTCAACAAGAACTCGTGAGATAAGTTAGTATAAATCAACTCAAAACCTTAACATTCTCTACTGTAGAAAATCACTAAAATTATAATTAAACATTGCATACTAAATGCCTCTGCATATTTAATACTCCTATCCACAAATAGAAACATTAAACAAGCAACATATGCAAACAATGCAACTATAACCGAAATCTGCCAAAACAGAACAGTCTGTAAAGGGTGAATAAGAATTCATACTTCCCTAACTCCAAAAATTCTGAAAAATTACCACGTGACAGAGAACTCATGCATTCTTACTGTGTAAAAATTTCAGATTTTTATCATGTTCTGACTATTCAGGAATATTCTGGACATAACAGAAAACTTTCTGTTTTCAAACAGCAACACATAAACTTGCAAACTGAGCATGGTAAAGGCTATAATTGGCATTTTATTGAACTAAAAGATACAAAACATGATTATTGATAATACCAAGCAAATATGAACAGAAAAAAATGACGCTCCAAGCAAAACCCATATTATTTGACGAATAAAAATATAGCTCTAAGTGAGGTATACCGATAATGTTGAAGACGAAAGAGGGGATGCCTTCTGGGACATCCCCAAGCTTAGACGCTTGAGTCTTCCTTGGATATTACCTTGGGGTGCCTTGGGCATCCCTAGCTTAGGGTCTTGCCACTGCTTATTCTCCTCATATCGATATCTCACCCAAAACTTGAAAACTTCAATCACACAAAACTTAACGGAACTTCCTGAGATAGGTTAGTATGATAAAAATAAATCATCTACTTAGGTACTGTCAAGACAAGATTCATAATTGTTCTCACGTAATGCCTACTGTATTCTATAATTTCCACAATTTATATTACTCAATATAAGCTATGGAAACACTAAAACAAGCAAACTATGCAATAAAAAACAGAATCTGTCAAAAACAGAACAGCATGTAGTGAGCGATTTAAAAACGATACTTATGTACCTACAAAAATTCTGAAAAATTAGGAAAATGGAAACAATTTGTGTACCAATACTGTGTAAAACTTTCAGAATTTTCTCACACTGCAGTACAGAATGGAAATTCTAGCACTGGACGAAAAAGTTTCTGTTTTTGCACAGAATCAAATCAACAAGCATCCACACTATCCCAAAGGCTTTACTTGGCACATTATTGAAAGAAAACATATGAAACATGATTACTACAGTACCTTAATCATGTGAACATAAGAAAAACAGTAGGTATAAATATTGGGTTGTCTCCCAACAAGCGATTTTCTTTAATGTCTTTTAGCTAGGCATGATGATTTCAATGATGCTCGCATAAAAGTAAAGAATTGAAACACAAAGAGAGCATCATGAATCATATGACAAGCACATTTAAGCCTAACCCACTTCCTATGGATAGGGATTTTGTGAGCAAATAATTTATGTGAGCAAGAATCAACTAGCATAGGAAGGCAAAACGAGTATAACTTCAAAACTTTCAACACGTAGAGAGGAAACTTGATATTATTGAGATATATATAAGCATATGTTCCTCTCTCATAATAATTTTCAGTAGCATCATGAATGAATTAAACAATATAGCTATCACATAAAGCATTCTTTTCATGATCCACAAGCATAGAAATTTTGTTACTCTCCACATAAGCAAATTTCTCATTCATAATAGTGGGAGCAAACTCAACAAAATAACTATCATGAGATACTTGATTGACATAATCCAATTGAAAATTAAAATCGTGATGACAAGTTTCATAGTTATCATTATTCTTTATAGCATACATGTCATCACAACAATCATCATAGATAGCAACTTTATTGTCACAATCAATTGGAACCTCTTCCAAAATAGTGGATTCATCATTAATAGGAGGCATGCAATCATCATAATAAATACTCTCATCAAAACTTGGGGGACTAAAAATATCATCTTCATCAAACATAGCATCCCCAAGCTTATGGCTTTGCATATCATTAGCATCATGGATATTCATAGAAAGCATACTAACAACATTGCAATCATGCTCATCATTCAAAGATTTTATGCCAAACATTTTATTGAATTCTTCTTCTATTAATTGAGCACAATTTTCCGCTCCATCATTTTCAAGAAAGACATTATAAAGATGAATAATATGAGGCAACCTCAATTCCATTTTTTGTACTTTTCTTTTTATAAACCAAACTAGTGATAAAAAAAGAAACTAAAAGAGTCAATTGCAAGATCTAAAGATATACCTTCGAGCACTCACCTCCCCGGCAACGGCGCCAGAAAAGAGCTTGATGTCTACTACACAACTTATTCTTGTAGACTCGTGTTGGGCCTCCAAGCGCAGAGTTTTGTAGGACAGTAGCAATTTTCCCTCAAGTGGATGACCTAAGGTTTATCAATCCGTGGGAGGCGTAGGATCAAGATGGTCTCTCTCAAACAACCCTGCAACCAAATAACAAAGAGTCTCTTGTGTCCCCAACACACCCAATACAATGGTAAATTGTATAGGTGCACTAGTTCGGCGAAGAGATAGTGATACAAGTGTAGTATGGATAGTAGATATAGGTTTTTGTAGTGCGAACAATAAAAAACAGCAAGGTAACAAGTAACAAAAGTGAGCATAAACGGTATTGCAATGCTTAGAAACAAGGCCTAGGGTTCATACTTTCACTACTGCAATCTCTCAACAATGCTAACATAATTGGATCATATAATCATCCCTCAACGTGTGATAAAGAATCACTCCCAAGTTCCCATTAGCGGAGAACATAAGATAGAAATTGTTTGTAGGGTACGAAACCACCTCAAAGTTATCCTTTCCGATCGATCTATTGAGCTATTCCTATAAGTGTCACAAACATCCCTAGAGTTCATACTAAAATAACACCATATGATACACATCAACCAACTCTAATGTCACGTAGATACTCCAATGTCACCACAAGTATATGTGAGTTGATTATACGATATGCATCAAACAACTTCATAATCATAATATTCAATCCACACAAAGAACTCCAAGGAGCACCCAAAGTTTCTATCGGAGAAAAGATAATGAAAACGTGCATCAACCCCTATGCATAGATTGCCCCAATGTCACCACGGGAATCCGCGAGTTGAGTCCCAAAACATATATCAAGTGAATCAATATAATACCCCATTGTCACCACGGGTATTCATATGCAAGACATACATCAAGTGTTCTCAAATCTGAAATATTCAATCCAACAATAACGAAACCTCAAAGGGAAAAGATTTGATTCATCACAACAAGGATAGAGAGGGAAGAAGCACCATATGATCCAACTATATTAACAAAGCTCGCGATACATCAAGATCGTGCCAAATCAAGAACACGAGAGAGAGAGATCAAACACATAGCTACTGGTACAAACCCTCAGTCCCGAGGGTGAACTACTCCCTCCTCGTCATGGAGACCGCCGGGATGATGAAGATGGCCTCCAGTGATGATTCCCCCCTCCGGCAGGGTGCCGGAAAAGGGCTCCAGATGGGATCTCCTTGGTACAGAGGCTTGCGGTGGCGTAAAAACTCATCTAGGTTAACTTTCGGGGGTTTCTGAATATATAGGATTTTTCAGCGTTCGAATCACGCAAAGAGGTGCCACAGGGGGCCCACAAGGCACCAGGGCGCGCCTGGGGGGGGCAGGCGCGCCCAGGTGGCTCATGGGGCCCCGTGGCTCTTCTGCTGCTCCTCCGAAGATTCCTGGGTCTGTTTCCTTCCAGAAAAAATCATCAAAAAGTTTTGCTGAATTTGGACTACATTTGATATGGATTTTCTGGAAAACCAAAAACAAGCAGAAAACAGCAACTGGCACTGGGCACTAGGTCAATATGTTAGTCCATAAAAATCATATAAAAGCCATATAAAAGTGCGCCAAAATCATACAAAACTATAATAAACATGGCATGAATACTTCATAAATTATAGATATGTTGGAGACGTATCAAAGGGTCACGATGCTATTCTTGTTATTGTCGACCAATTCCCCAAAGTTGCACACTTTCTGCCAGTCAAGGAGACGATCACTGCTAGTCAGTTAGCAGATTTGTATATCTCCAGAATTGTATCACTCCACGGTATTCCGAAGGAGATCAGTTCAGACCGTGGCAGCCTCTTCACCTCAAAGTTTTGGGAAAGTTTCCTAGAAGCTATGGCAACTCGTATAACCTGGAGCACAGCTTATCACCCCAAGTCCCAAGGTCAAGTTGAACGAGTTAACCAAGTGCTTGAAGATATGCTACGTGCTTGTGTCATCTCATTTGGCAAGAAGTGGGAAGAATCTCTCCCGTATACTGAATTCTCATACAACAACAGCTATCAAGCTAGCTTGAAGATGGCACCCTTCGATGTATTATATGGACGTAAGTGCCGAACCCCTCTGAATTGGTCAGAAACAGGGGAACGGCTGCTTATCGGTCCGGATATTATCCAACAAGTTGAAGAGCAAGTCCGTATTTTCCGGGAAAATCTCAAGGCGGCCCAGTCCCGCCAGAAGAGCAACTATGATCATAAACATTGGGGATCGATCTATCTACCTGGCGAACAAGCATACCTTCGTGTCACTCTGATGAAGGGCACTCATCGTTTTGAAATCAAGGGCAAGTTAGCTCCTCGCTACATTGGTCCCTTCCGCATTCTCGCCAGACGTGGATATGTGGCTTATAAATTGGAATTGCCACCGCAGTTTTCTCACATCCACGATGTCTTCCATGTATCGCAACTTCGTCGTTACTTCAAGGATCCACACCGTGCCGTGGATCATGAAATGCTCGAATTGCAAGATGACCTCTCTTATAAAGAGCATCCGATCCGCATTATTGATCAAGCCGAACGTCGAACCCATCAGAAGGTAATCAAGTTCCTTAAAGTGCAGTGGTCGAATCATACTGAAGATGAAGCCACTTGGGAACGCGAGGATCGCCTTCGTGAAGAATACCCTGATCTTTTCCCTTCTACCTCTTAATTCTCGGGACGAGAATTTCTTTTAGAGGAGGAGAGTTGTAACACCCCCATGTATTAAGCTACAGTAATCCATCATGATTATGCTAAGTCACTTTGCTTTGCAGTGCTTGATCATATTGGATTCATATCTCATTTCAAATTCCACCACTGAAATCAATTCAAATTGCAAGTGAAATTTAAAGTTTCACAAACATGGTTGAAAAATAGTCCATCATTTAGCAAATATTCCATAATAATTATTTGTTAAGGAAAACAACATCACTAGAATTCCCAAAATGCCCCTGGGAATTATTTAAGTGGATCAGCAGCAAAATACTTGACCTTTTCAAATTCTAAAAATGTTTAAACATTTCCAAATGACCTGAAACTTTTTGTGCAGCTTCACAATGTTGCCAGCTATTAATGTAACAAGTTTCATATATAGCAAAATTCATTTGATGGACCAAATATATGCAAAACAGAAAAGAAATAAAGAAACAGAAAATAGAAAAGGAAAATTGGAAAGACTCACTGTTGGACTGGGCCACAAGTGCACAGTGCATAGCCCAGCCCAACAGCGAGTCGTCCCCTACCTCTGTTCACCAGAGGCTGGGTGGACGCCGCGCGCGCGTCCGTGGCGGCGGATCGCCACATGCCGGCCATCCCGCGGCTCCCCGTCGTGGATAAAGCCGCCCCTCGCCCCGCGGACGAACCCTAGCTCCCCCATTTCCCCCTTGCCTCGATCTCTTCCTCCCCCCGCAACGAGCCGAACCATCGCCGCCATGGCCAACCTCGCCCGCGCGGTCTTCATCTACTCCCACTAGACTAAGCCGGGAGCCACCATGACGTCGGCGTCGATCTCGTTTCCCCCCTCGGCCATCGCAGATCGCCGCCGCCCATTAGTCATCGTCGAGCCCGCCCCGAGCCCGCTAAGTGCACCTGCAGGCTCTCTGTGAGCTCCCCTCTCTCTCCCCTCTCTCTCTATGCTCGCCCGTCCCCTAAGTCGTTGCTACCGCCGCTGTCGGAGTTCGCTGCCGCCACTCGCTCCGCCGCCACGCTCGCAGCTTCTGCCGCTCGCGTCCGAGGCCGCAGCCTTGCTCCTGGGATCCCCAGGAACCCTACGCAGCCGCCCGCATGCTTAGCCGTGCCCTGTAACGATGAGCTCGAGCTCGCCCGAACGCCACCGCCGCCTACCGCCGCCGTAGGGCTCGTCTCCGGCCACCCCTAGCTCGCGCCCGTAGCGTAGATCGACGCGGCCTGCTCTTCGCGTTCGAACGGCGCTTCTCGCGCGTCAAATGGGCGCCGGACGGCCGATCCCGATCGCCTCTCGTGCCCTCCGCCGCGTTTCGACGTCGCCGGCGGCTAAACGCTGGTGGTCCGACGTGGCCACCGTTAGCCAGGGGTTAGCCGCGCCCTGTGCCACTGACCGCTGGGCCCCACGCGCTAATTAGTTAGTGGTTAACTAAACTGACTAATTAACTAACTTAATCAACCACTGACAGAAGGGCCCCACCGCTAAGTTAACCCTGTTAATTTAATTAAATGTTGTTAACTCCCTGTGTCACTGACATGTGGGGCCCTGCCGTTGTTTAAGTGGATAAGGCCGGCCTAGTCAGCTGCTGAATCAGCAGCTGGGCCCACCAGTCAGCCTCTGCTGACTGGGCAGTTGACCCAGTCAACTGGGCCCACTGTCAGTCACTGTGGCATTTGGCTGGGTACACTCCTGGGTGTATCTAGCATTTACCATTTATTTTCGAATTAAATTAAATTCCAGAAAATGATTAAAACTTTGTAAAATCATATAAATTCAACCGTAACTCAGATGAAAATGTTTTATATATGAAAAATGATCAGAAAAATAAGACGAATTCGAATATGCCATCCACATACCTGTCACATGCCTCCAACACTTCAAACATGGAACCTTCCCCTCCGGATCGTCTGTCCGATAAAGTCTTAAAGCCGGGAAAATATTCCCATATATTTTTCCCGCTCTGTTGTAATGTGTAGCACTGCGTTAGGTCACCCCTAGCACAGCATATTGCTATGTCATGCCTTGTGATGCATTTGTTTGCTTTGTATTTATTGTTTATTCCCTCTCTTCTTCTCCGGTAGACCCCGAGACTGCTGTTGACCCCGAGTACGACTACGTCGTCGACGACCTGTCCTTCTCAGCAGAGCTTCCAGGCAAGCAAAACCCCCTTGATCATTCCTATATCGCCCACTCTTTCTCTCTCGTGCTTGCATTAGATTTTGCTACTGTGTTCGATAGCTCCTATTCTGATGCATAGCCTGTTTTTGTAACTATTGTTGATACCTTACCTGCTATCCTATATTGCTTAGTATGGATTGGTTAGTGATCCATCAGTGGCCCCGCATGCTTGTCCGTGTTGCCATGCTTTGCTTTCGGATGTTTCGATCAACGTGATCGATGTGCAGAGACCGACACAGCACCGCACACCCCCTTAGTTGTACGACTCTGTAGAGCTACTATCGAGTGCCGAGGGTGATACCTCTTACCTCACTTCTGATGTTATCTCTGTATTGTAGTTAATCGACTGTGGATTACAGAGGGTGATTCCTCGCTCTCCACTCCTGATGATGACTCTGTCATGACACATCTCAAGTGTGAACCCATCGAGGGTGATTCCTCCAAGTTCACCTTGACGGTTACATCGAGTAGGAATCCAACGAGGGTGATTCCTCGGATGCCCCCTTGATGTTATGGACACACCGATACCCATGTATTTACCTCAGTCCCTTGTTGAAGTTGGGTCGACCCCGAGGGGTACCCGCGAGAGAGGTGAAGTTGGGTTGACCGTGAGGGTACCCGCAAGATAATTACGCGGCACGGCCGGGCAGGCAGACCGCCCTAGAGAGGGATGGGCATGGCCCTTGCCGTAAGTCCGCGAGACGGGGCGAGAGGATCACTGATCGTCTCTACGAGCTCCCAATACACTAAAGATTTGGATATGTGATCCGAATAGGCCTCTGGCCTTTTCGCACTAACCACCACGCGGGATAAGTTATGGGCACTCTTCGTCGTACGATTCTCCCGAAAGCTTTGTCAGACGTCTAGTTCAGCATTGTGGCCGGGTCGGATCGGCGCCATCCAGGACAGAGGTGGTGCCTGGATCCACCCTGTGCACAATGACCCTGAGTGCTTAGGACAATTGGCCCATGACCCTTTCGCACTTAGGATGTAGACCGGCGGGGACCTCTCTGTTGAGCCTAGCTGGGACTACGGTGTGTCGATCAGCCGAGGCCGGGCATGACCCGGATAAGTGTGTCCGGCCGGAGTTAATCGAGCATGTTGGGTAAGTTGGTGCACCCCTGCAGGGAAATTATCTATTCGAATAGCCGTGTCCACGGTAACGGACGCTCGGAGTTGTATCCTGATCTACTACAACTAGAACTGGATACTTGTGTTACTAAACTGATATGATGGCTCCGGGATCGCTTCCTCACGGGGAAGACGAGGAAGGATCTCTGGGTGTTAGTAATATATATTTGTTACTACATGTTATGTTATACTACTCTCTTCTGTTGCTGCAAGACGCTGCAAGATGCTAGTCTTCGATAGGCTAGGCCTCCCCCTCTATTCTGGCATTTCTGCAGTATAGTCCACAGATACATCCCCTTCCCTTTGATACTGATGCATACTTACCATAGATCTGATGTAAGTCTTGCGAGTACTTTGGATGAGTACTCACGGTTGCTTTGCTACCTTTTTCCCCTCTACCCGGTTGCTGCGATCAGATGACGGAGTCCTGAAGACAGCTGATCCCGTCGATGACTACTACTATCCCGACGGAGCCTACTACTACGAGGAGACGGATGACCAGGAGTAGTTCGGATTCCCCCTTGATGTTATGGATACACGGATACCCCTGTCTTTACCTCAGTCCCTTGTTGAAGTCGGGTCGACCCCGAGGGGTACCCGCGAGATTTGTGAAGTCAGGTTGACCGTGCGGGTACCCGCGAGATAATTACGCGGCACGGCCGGGCAGGCAGACCGCCCTAGAGAGGGATGGGCCTGGCCCTTGCCGTAAGTCCGCGAGATGGGGCGACAAGATCACTGATCGTCTCCACGAGCTCCCAATACACTAAAGATTTGGATATGTGATCCGAGTAGGCCTCTGGCCTTGTCGCACTAACCACCACGCGGGATAAGTTATGGGCACTCGGCATTGTACGATTCTCCCGAAAGCTCTGTCAGACATCCAGTTCAGCATTGTGGCCGGGTCGGATCGGCGCCATCCAGGACAGAGGTGGTGCCTGGATCCACCCTGCGCACAATGACCCGGAGTGCTTAGGACGATTGGCCCATGACCCCTTCGCACTTAGGATGTAGACCGGCGGGGACCTCTCTGTTGAGCCTAGGTGGGACTACGGTGTGTCGATCAGTCGAGGCTGGGCATGACCCAGATAAGTGTGTCCGGCCGGAGTTAATCGAGTGTGTTGGGTAAGTTGGTGCACCCCTGCAGGGAAATTATCTATTCGAATAGCCGTGTCCACGATAACGGACGCTCGGAGTTGTATCCCGTTCTACTACAACTAGAACCGGATACTTGTGTTACTAAACTAATATCATGGCTCCGGGATCGCTTCCTCGCGGGGAATACGAGGAAGGATCTCTGGGCGTTACTAATATATATTTGTTACTACATGTTATGTTATACTACTCTCTTCTGTTGCTGCAAGATGCTGCAAGATGCTAGTCTTCGATAGGCTAGGCCTTCCCCTCTATTCTAGCATTTCTGCAGTATAGTCCATAGATACAGCCCCTTCCCTTTGATACCGATGCATACTTAGCATAGATCTGATGTAAGTCTTGCGAGTACTTTGGATGAGTACTCACATATGCTTTGCTACCTTTTTCCCCTCTACCCGGTTGCTGCGATCAGATGACGGAGTCCCGGAGACAGCTGATCCCGTCGATGACTACTACTATCCCGACGGAGCCTACTACTACGAGGAGAGCGATGACCAAGAGTAGTTCGGAGGCTCCTAGGCAGGAGGCCTGTGCCTCTTCGATCTAGTTGTCGTTGTTTTGCTCAGCCTTCTTAAGGCAACCTTGTCTAATTATGTCTGTACTCAGATACTGATGCTTTCGCTGACTCTTGTGTAACTCGAGCTTATGTATCCGAGCCCTCGAGGTCCCTGGCGTGTAATATAAAGCTTGTATTATTTTATTTTTTTGTGTCTAGTGTTGTGTTGTGATATCTTCCCGTGAGTCTCTGGGCTTGATCGTGCGCATTTGCGTGTATGATTAGTGCATGATTGAGTCGGGGGCGTCACAGTTACTTACGTCGAATAAATAACGAGGTTGACATGCAGGTCATTAAAATGACAATCCCTTGGCTCCAGCCATCATGTCATACTGTGACGCGCAGGCCACTTAACATTACAATATATAACCATCTCATACATAAGCTCATTATCATGACGAAGGCTATACCACATCACATGCAACCTGCAAAACCAAGTTAGACGTCCTCTAATCGGTTTGGCAAATATTAATTACGTGGCTTCTAGGGTTTCTGGATAACACTAGCCATCTACGTCCACCATTAAGGCGATAATTCTTGTTGCTAGAATAACTTTCGGAGTGTGTGAGGGGAGAGACTTAATTAAAAATCTCTAGCCCCACACAAAACTTCGTCAATACGTGTGACCCCCTAGAAGATCGAACATCTTCATCTCCCTCTTGTGTCTGCGTCAGTTCACTATTCTTGACTATGATTAAGCCCAAAGAACTGTTAGCAGATCGTCGACAGCCAGAGCCGATCGATTGTCAGAACTTTGTGCAAAGCTACATCATGCCGTCAATGAACTGAACCAAAGCAACACTCGAGGGAGGTGTAGCAAGAACATCAAACCCTCACATCGACATGTGATCTAGATTGAAACCTGCATCTACTCATAGAACCGCTCATGATGCCACTGTTGGGAAACGTAGTAGAAAAGAAAACAAAAATCGCCCTACGGTCACCCAGGAACGCTATGAAGATGCGATAAACGGTTTGGATCAGATCGTTACCGACTCCGAGTTGCAGCGGAAGAAGACGAGTCGGTGTAGATCGTACTTGGAGTCCCACAAACCGTAGATGAACGATCCCGCGAACTACCCGCAAACAGTCCCTCGAACGAAAGGCCGAAAGCACGGCCTCTCTACGAGTTGCAAGCGTACGGTCTTCACGATCCGGCAACGCTTCACCGTCCAGAACTAATCGTCGCCGGAGAATTAGAGGGAGGAGACTAGAACCACAGTGGGATTCTAATTATGAGGATTAGAGGATCTTGGTCAAGCTCTAATTGATAAACTAGGACCAACTAGAACTGGAACTAGAGAACTAGAGGAGGCTCCAAAATTTGTGTGTTTAAAAGTGCCCAAGACCTCTAATATATATAGGTTGGAGGAGAGAGGAGGGGGCGCCACAAGGGGGGGGAAGGAGCTCCCCCCATGCGCCAGCCAAGAGGAGGGGGAGCCCCCTCCCATTCGGCCTGCCCCTCCCCTTTCCATGAGGAGAAGGGGCGCCGCCCCTTTTGGGCCCAAGTGGCCCAAATAACCTTCCACTACTTAGCCTTTTAAGGCCCGTTGGTATTAAATAAAATATAAAAGCCTCCCAACTTTTATTAGAGCCTTTTATTATTAATTTAACATCTCCAGAAACATTTTCCACCTATATATTATTTATTGGTAATACCCGGTATTGCCCGATAAACTCTTAAACCCTTCCGGTGACCCCGAAACGCTTCCGGTTCCTCTTGAAACTATTTAGAATATTAACGAAAATATTTCACAAATATTTCCTCGTTACTCCTGTCCTACTAACACTCAGCAAATCGTGATTACCTTAAGCTTGTGACCCTGTAGGTTCGGAAAAACATAGACATGAACAAAACTCCTTTGTTCAATGACCGATAGCGGAACCGTGGACATCCATATCGATCCCTATGATTACACGAATGACATTCGAGTGAACCTTTGGTTATCATGTGCTATTCCCTTTGCTTCACGATAGTTTACAAAACCCGAGGTGAGATATATCTGTATCCTCTTGAGTCATACACATGCTCACTATACCGGTCCCCTCGTTATCGGTTTTGTTCTTCTTTCTCATTGACATGTTCCGGTATCCCCGTGACATAGTCACCTGTGTCTTGCCAGACGATGATGGATGCCGTCACATCGAGAGGGCCCTTAAGAATATCTCTCCATCGTTGGAGGAGCAAATTCCATTCCCGAGTTATCTAGTCCCTTGCCAGACTTTCCGGTGAACCTGTAAGTTGTCATTATGATCACCGTGTTACAGATGACGTTTGAGCAACCTCAAAGTTCATCGTACGGTAAGAAGTGACTATGATACATTCATGGTCTAAGGAACTAAATCACATGTTAACATTCTGCATTATAACAATATGGTTCTGACGATATAATCTCAAAGTATAACAAACAAAGTTTGGGTCGATTTCAATATGATCGTTCTTCAAACGTCGTATTCTCAATGTTGTTTTAGGACTATCGTTACACTTAACGATATCCTAGGATCCGAAAAACATGATCATCAACAACACTTGAGCTAGTCTTAGAGTCAAGACTAGGAACCTAATTTTACCGTTTATCATTCCACACATGCATATGAGTTTTCCACTGAATCGCACATTCCAGGATCATAGCAGTTCTAGCATAGAATATAAACTCTTATTTATGAATATGGAAATATAATAATACAATATTATTGCCTCTAGGGCATATTTCCAATAGATGCATGACGTAATCATGGTCGAAATGGCACAAGCAGCAGACGTCGCGCACCCTGGGTCGCATCGTAACCCTTAAAATTTGAGTGAGGCAAATTAGCACTGGAACTCAAAAAGGTGTTCTAAAAAGAGAACACAAAAAAAGTTATTTTTTATCTTTAATTTGACTTTAGGGACATTATCTCTTTGTTTTTTTAGCAAAAAATGTCATTTGTTTGTTCTTTTTATTTAATAAACATTTTTTGTCTTTTCTTAGAAAAAGAAATGTCCCTTTTTTGAGAAAAGAAATATCTTTCCTGAGAATTATCTCTTTGTTTTTTTTGGGAGAATAAGCTTTGTTTAGACACTGATATTCACCTGACGTTCGGTCTGGGAAACCCCCGTCCAAATGAGTCGTTCCCCACGGGACGATCTCGCTACCGAACAAAGAACGTTTGATCGGGGGGAGGAGTGGAATGAACGATTGCTTCGCTCGTAGGCCCCCACGCTAACCACTGTAAAAACCCCAATCGAGTCTCTAGTTGGGCCAAAAAAGCCAAGTTTTTTTAGATAAAGCTTAAATTGGTGTTTGAACCTCATTTTGAAAAATAGGTAAACCAAGAAATGGAGCGAAACCTGCACATGGCGTACAAAAGGAAAAATTGCCATCTAGTGAGACATAATGCCAAGACATAAAAAATAAATCAAACAGGAAAATTATTTTTTGGCCACATGACTATGTAGACCCATTTTACTAAAAGATGACATGATTTTTTATATGCAATTTAAAATTTCATAAAAAATTATCATTAGAGTTGCCCCAACTACTTTACGATTTGCCAAGATGTTACAATGACAAGTTTTACAACAAATCGATATATTTTTTAAAAGGTGGCAAAACTATTGTAACAACATCTCTGATAATGCTCACAAGGCAATTCCACAGAAAATGACATGGCAAAAAAAAGTTCGTAAATAGCATGGCAAAAAACCATGGAAAATCATAATGAACAGAGTATAAAGCAAAAATCATGAACAAAAATTTGCCATGACAGATTCATATAGAAATTTTCCCATCGTATGTTAATACAATTTGCCATTTTATTTATAATAAATTTGCCGTGTATGTAAAAAATTACAAATTATGAAAAAAAAATTGCCATGGCATATGCATATTGGAAAATGCCATCGGGGTTTACTTATAATTGCCATACTTTGTGTAAGAAAATTGCCATGAAAATGTATTCATATATTAAAAAATACCGTGACCCATAAACTACATTTGCCATGCTCCATGCAATTGAATTGCCATTGTCCCATCAAAGAAAGTAATTTGTTGGCATTGTTACGAGAAAAGAAAAGAACTTGACATGCCCCATAAACTACATTTACCATGCTCCATGAACTTAAGTTGCCATGTCCCCATTAGAAAAGTAATGTTTTGACATTGATGCGAAAGAAAAATAATTTGCCATGAAACACAAACTGCAATCTCCAAGAACTTAAAATGCCATTGCCTCATAAAAAGCAATTTATATGATCCAGAAACTAAATTTGCCATGGTCATTTGCTAAAATTGCCATGATCGATCAACTAAATTTGCCATGATTCGTTAACTAAATTTTCCATGGTCAATTACTAAAAATTGCCATGGTAAATGTAATAAGTTTGCAGGGTCTATTTAAAAACTAGTTTTACCATGACAAGACTAGTTATTCTTTGTCATGCTATGAAAAAATCATCATGGTCCAAAAAAGTAAATGAGAAATAATAAGATTGTCATGGTAGAGAACAAAAGATGATCACGTCGACTGTCTAGTGATATTTGCCATGGTTCATTAAAAAGCAAAACTTCCCATGAAGCGATGAAAAGTAAAATTTGTCGGGGATGTAAAGTTAATTTTCCATGGCAAGTAAAAAGTAAAATTTCCATGAGAGATAAAAGTAAAAGTTGGCATGTATGTAAAAAGTGAATTTGCCATGTATGTGAAGGTAAAAATTCCAAGGCAAATTAAAAAGGTAAATTTGCCATGGCAAATTAAATAGGTCAATTTGCCATGGTCAGATAAGAAATGTTTCCCATGCTTTAAAAAGCGTAAATTTGCCATGGACGAAAGAAATACATTTTTTATGGTCAAAACTAACAAAAATTGTCATGGTCAAAAACAAATAACTTTGCCATGGTAGAGGAAAAAAAGTGACATGGTGCAAACAAAAAATAAAGTGCCATGGTATGAAGTATGAATTTGCCATGAGTGAAATAATAGAAATGTCATGGTCAGACAAAATTACTTTGACATAATTAAAAAGGTAAAATTTCCATGGCTATTCTTTTAAAAAAAAGTGGCGTCTAGAAAAAGAAATCTAAAAGTTTCCATGGCAAAGCAAATTAACTTGTAGTATGGCTAACATTGCAAAATTGTCATAGTCAGAAAAAATCCTCTATAATTTGACATGTGGCAAGTACAAACAAGAATCATGGCAAAAACTATAATAATATTCAAAAAAAGGTTGCAAGGCCACATGGCAAATAACACGAAAGATACTATGTAGACTGTGACAAATTGTGGAATAATTTTGTACAGGATACATGGAATTTCCCGAATTCAAACATGTTCAGTAGCATATATTCATCCCATATGAATTTACCATGTAATGCTACACAAATTTGCCACGTTATATTGATTTGAATATTGGAGTCGTGGGAAAAACTAAATTTGCCATGGAGAAAACATTCAGTATCATCTATTCAGCCCATATGAATTTGCCATGTGATCCTACACATGGCAAAGTATTCATATGAATTTGCCAATGTGATCCTATAAATTGGCCTAGTCAGAAACAAAAAACTTTGCCGTGGTTGAGGAAAAAAATTAAAGGTGACATGGTGCAAACAAAAAAGCTTTGCCATGGTGCAAAAAATAAATTGCCATGGTAATTAAAAGATGAATTTGCCATGGTGGGATAATGAAAATGCCATGTTAGAAAAATAACTTTGCCATGGTCAAAAGAGTAAATTTGCCATAGCCAAAAAGTAACTCATCTTTTAAAAAAATTGGTGTAGACAAAAGAAAACTAGAAGTTGCCATGGCAAACCAACTTAACTTGTAATATGGCTAGCATTGCTAATTTGCCATGGTCAGAAAAGATTGTCTTTACTCTGATGTGTGGCAAGTACAAACAAGGATCATGGCAAAAACATGGCAAATTTAAATGAAAAGAAACTATGTAGATCATGGCAACTTGTGGAATAATTTTGTATAGGATACATGAAATTTGCCATGGCAAAACACATTAAGTAGGATCTATTCACCACATATGAATTTACCATGTGATGCTACAGAAATTTGCCATGGTTATATTAATTTGAACATTGGATTCGTGGGAAAATTGAATTTGCCATGGCAAAATATTCAATATCATCTATTCCAAGCGATGTGAATTTGCAATGCGATCCTACACAAATTTGACATGGTACATTAATTTGAAACATTGGATTCGTAGAAAACTGAATTTATCATGGCAAAAATGCTCAGTATCAACAATTTAGTTAGCTAGGTACCTATCTATCCCTTGTCGACTACAGCACGAACACATTCTGTTACCACAACATGAGATGAGGGAGCAGGGACTCACCGGCAGGACGGAAATCGGTGCTCGAAGGTGGGGAATGGATGAAGCAACACCACCACCTCCTCCACGGGTGGCCAGACGAGACAGAGGCGCAGATCCGATGGCGGTGCTACTCCCCGTGACGATGTTCGCCGCTGCTCCTGCCCCTCCGCGCTCCACCTCCTAAAAGCACCTTGCCGATGCCATCGGGAAGAAAGGGGGCATATGTGTTGGGAAACGTAGTACAAAACAAAAAAAATCGCACCTACGAACACCCAAGACCAATATGAAGATGCATAACGTGTTGAGATCACGGTCGTTACCGACTCCAGAGTGCAGCAGAAGTAGACGAGTCGGTGTAGATCGTACTTGGAGTCCCTCGAACTGTTGATGACAATCCCACGACCCGCCGTCGAACGATCCCTTGAATGGAAGACCGAAAGCACGACCTCTCTACTTGGTTGCAAGCGTACGGTCTTCACGATCCGGCAGCGCTTCGCCGTCCAGAGCTAATCGTCGCTGGAGAATTAGAGGGAGGAGATTAGAACCTGTAACACCCCCATTCATTAAGCTACAGTAATCCATCATGATTATGCTAAGCCACCTTGAAATGCAATGCTTGATCATATTGAATTCATATCTCATTTCAAATTCCACCACTGAAATCAATTCAAATTGCAAGTGAAATTTAAAGTTGCACAAACATGGTTGCAAAATAGTCCATCATTTAGCAAATATTCCATAACAATTATTTGTTAAGGAAAACAACATCACCTATTTGCTTAAATGGGCTATAGCAATTAAAACAGTGCCAAATCAGCATATTTAAATGCTTTTCCAATTATGAAAAATTCAAAAAACTTCAAACCCTTCGCAAACTTTTTATGGCAGTGCCAAATAATGCAATGTATTTATGTGGCAAGTTTCACATTTTACAAAAATCATTTGCTATCGAAAGAAAATGCAAAACAGAAAAGAATAAAAGAAACAGAAAAAGAAAAGAAAAACGGAAGGAACCTACTGTGCCACTGGGCCTAAGTGCCACAGTGCACTGTGGCCCAGCCCGGCAGAGCCTTTCTCCTCCCTCTATACAGAGGAGGAGGCAGGGCATGGTGTGGCGGCCATCCACGCCGCCCTGGCCGCTGCTGCCGCCGTGTCGTGCATCCGGCGAACCCCCGAGATGGATAAGGAGGCCCCCGACCCCGTAGACAAACCCTAACCCTAACCCTCACTTATCCCCTCGCTCGTCCTCTCCCTCTCGGTTTTGTTCGCGCCCGAGCGCTGCCCGCCATGGCCATCGTCGTAGCCGCGGCCAACGCGCTCCCCGTGGCCTAAGAGCATGTCTAGGAGCTTCGCCAACGTCGACTCCTTCGCCTACATGCGTTGAAACGAGCCGGGCCGCACCGTACGCTCCGCATCAAGCCGACTTCCCACCATGGCCACCGCATCTCGTCATCGTTTGCCGCTGCTCCGGTCCGTCCCCGGCCTTCCCGACCTCGCCATTGAGCTCGCAGTGAGCTTCTCCTCCGAATCCCCCTTGCCCCGGTCTCAATCCGTCGCCGTTTGCTGTCGCCCGCGCCTCGCTGGCCGCGCGCCCGCGGCCTCTGCTGCTACTCCTTGCGCTGCTCTGCGGCTAGCGCTGCTGCTAGCCACTGGCTGCGCTAGCTGTTGCTCTGCTGCTTCGCTGCTGCCTGTGCTGCTGCCGCTGTTACCGCTGTGTTGCCGCTGCTAGCTACTGCTGCTGCTGCCTGCTACTACTGCTGCGCTGCCGCCTCCGGCCGCCGCTCGCCGCTGCTTCCTGGCCGGCCGGCCACGCCATGCCTCGGCCGTGCGTGCGTGCCCAGCCGCACAAGTGGCTGGCTGGGCCACTGCCAGATGGGCCCCGGCCCTTGTTTAATTAGGATTACGGCTAGGTTAAGTTAATTTACTGGTTAATTAGCCCAGTGGCCCAATGACATGTGGACCCATTTCATTTAAAAGCCTGATTAAAAATCTGTGTCAATGACAAGTTGGACCCACTTGCACTGTTCATCAGTTGACCAGTCAAACATTGACTGGGTCAACTGGGCCCCCTGGACCCCACTTGTCATCCACCAGGCTAGCTCCTAGTGGGTACAAAAAGTATTCTGCCTATTTATAATAATTAAAAGAAATAGATAGAAGAAATTCAAGAATACTATTAAAACTTCGGAAAATCATATAAAATAATCCGTAACTCGGATGAAAATAATTTATATATGAAAAATGATCAGAAAAATAAGACGAATCCGAATATGCCATCCATATACCTGCCACACCCTTCCAGCACTGCAAACATGGAACCCCCTTCGGATCGTCTGACCAATAAATGCCTAAAGCCGGGAAAAAAATTCCGAATATTTTCCCGCTCCGTCTATAACACCTAGCACTGCATTAGGTCACCCCTAGCATAGCTTATTGTCATGCCATGCAATGTGATGCATTAGTTTGCTTTGTATTTATTGTTTCTTCCCCCTCTTCTTCTCCGGTAGACCCCGAGACCGACGCTGACGCCGCTGGTTACGACTACGCCGCAGACGACCAGCCCCTTTCAGCAGAGCTTCTAGGCAAGTAAAACCCCCTTGATCATTCCTATATCGCCCATTCTTTCTCTCTCGTGCTTGCATTAGATTTCGCTACTGTATTCGATAGCTCCTATTCTGATGCATAGCCTGATTTTGTAACCTGCTGTTGATACTTTACCTGTTGTCCTATATGCTTAGTATAGGCTGGTTAGTGATCCATCAGAGGTCCTACACCCTTGTCCGTGTTGCCAGGCTTAACTACCGGAAGATTCAATCAATGTGATCGATGTACAGAGACCGATCACACCACCAGCACCCCCCTTAGTTGTACGACTCTGCAGCGCTACTATCGAGTGCCGAGGGTGATACCTCTTACCTCACTCCTGATGATATCTCTGTAGCGTAGCTAGTCCGTTGTGGGTTACCGAGGGTGATTCCTCTTTCACCACCTCCGATGATGCCTCTGTCGTGCAACCCCTCAAGTGTGAACCCATCAAGGGTGATTCCTCCAAGTTCACCTTGACGGTTACATCGAGTGGGAATCCATCGAGGGTGATTCCTCGGATTTCCCCCTTGATGTTACGGACACACTGTTACCTTTACACCGTTCCCGTTTTTGTTACTGCGGGGTTGAAGGGACAGGCGGTACCACCCCGGTAGAGGTGGACCTGAGTTCCCGACAGTCTCTTGTGAAGTCGGGTTGACCTGGACGGTACCCGTGAGATAATTACGCGGCACGGCCGGGCAGGCAGACCGCCCTAGAGAAGGATGGGCCTGGCCCTTGCCGTAAGTCCGTGAGATGGCGCGACAGGAGCACTGATCGTCACCGCATGCTCCCAACACACTAATGGGTTTGGATATGTGATCTGAGTAGGCCTCTGGCCTTTTCGCACTAACCACCACGCGGGATAAGTTAGAGGCACTGGGCGTCGTACGATTCTCCCAAAAGCTCTGTCAAACGTCCAGTTCAGCATTGTGGCACGGTCGGATCGCGCCATCCAGGACAGAGGTGGCGCTGGTATTCACCGTCCTCACAACGACCCGGAGTGCTTAGGGCGATCGGCCCATGACCCCTTTGCGCTTAGGATGTAAACCGGCGGGGACCTCTCTGCGGAGGCTAGGTAGGACTATGGCGTGTCGATCAGACGAGGCCGGGCATGACCCGGAAAAGTGTGTCCGGCCAGAGTTATTCGAGCGTGTTGGGTAAGTTGGTGCACCCCTACAGGGAAGTTATCTATTCGAATAGCCGTGTCCACGGTAACAGGACACTCGGAGTTGTATCCCGATCTACTACAACTAGAACTGGATACATGTGATACTAAATTGATATTATGGCTCCGGGATCGCTTTCTCGCAGGGTGTCGAGGAAGGATCTCTGGGTGTTACTAATATATATTTGTTACTACATGTTATGTTATTCTACTCTCTTCTGTTGCTGCAAGATGCTGCAAGATGCTAGTCTTCGATAGGCTAGGCCTTCCCCTCTATTCTGGCATTTCTGCAGTATAGTCCTCAGATACAACCCCTTCCCTTTGATACCGATGCATACTTAGCATAGATCTGATGTAAGTCTTGCGAGTACTTTGGATGAGTACCCACGGTTGCTTTGCTACCTTTTTCCCCTCTACCCGATTGCTGCGATCAGATGACGGAGCCTAGGAGCCGGAGATCCTCGATGGAGCCTACTACTTCGTGGAGGCCGATGACCAGGAGTAGTTCAGAGGCTCCCAGGCAGGAGGCCTGCGCCTTTTTGATCTAGATGTCGTTGTTTTGCTAGCCTTCTTAAGGCCAACTTTTCTAATTATGTCTGTACTCAGATACTAATGCTTTCGCTGACTCTTGTGTGTAATCGAGCTTATGTATTCGAGCCCTCGAGGCCCCTGGCTTGTAATATAAAGCTTGTATTATTTTATTGTTGTGTCTAGAGTTGTGTTGTGATATATTCCCGTGAATCTCTAGGCTTGATCGTGCGCATTTGCGTATATGATTAGTGCACGATTGAGTCGGGGGCTTCACAAGTTGGTATCAGAGCCGACTGCCTGTAGGAAGCCCCCTTTCCAATTCCTTTTCTGAAGTTGAGTCTAGTCTTTGAAAAACTATTTTACTAACATTGTTGTGTGGCTTACGGGCCCACATCGCCAATGGATGGGATTAGGATCTTTTATTCCTCTTCTTTACTCTGGGACTCTGATCTCTCTTCTATTCGGGTTAAAGTTTTTGCTGACTCTAAAATTAGGTTCTCGTGTTCACATCCACCCGGAGAGCTGGATTACCTACAACTATTTCATTAAATGTCTGACACATCATACACATACTGTCTTTTAACATCTTTGAACTCCTTGAGCTTACAGAGGAAATCGACAAATCACTTTGCAAGGGTTTCATTTGTCCAAATTCCTCTGCTTGGGGAGCACCTTCTCTCTTTGTCAAGAAGAAGGATGGTACAAACCGGTTGGTCCAAGATTACCGACCTATCAACCAGGCAACAATTCAAAACAAGTATCCGCTTCCAGGGATCAATGATCTGTATGATCAACTTGCTGGTTCCTCCGTATTCTCTAAACTCGGTCTGAGGTTGGGTTACCACCAGATCCGAGTTTGTGAAGAGGACATTCCCAAGACCGCTTTCGTTACTCGCTATGGTTCACAACACCGTCATGTCCTTTGGGTTAACCAATGCTCCAGCAACGTTCTCCGGATTGATGAATTATATCTTCATGGAATACCTTGACAAGTTCGTCGTGGTTTATCTGGATGATATCCTTGTATATTCCAAGAATAAAGAAGAACATGCTGAACATCTTCGTCTTGTACTGGAAAAGCTTCGAGAGCATCAGCTATATGCCAAATATTCCAAGTGTGAATTCTGGTTATCTGAAGTGACCTACCTTGGTCATGTGATTTCCAAGGATGGC
Organism: Elymus sibiricus; assembly: GCA_039707655.1. Lineage (NCBI taxonomy): Eukaryota > Viridiplantae > Streptophyta > Magnoliopsida > Poales > Poaceae > Elymus > Elymus sibiricus. The sequence goes on along the minus strand of CM077668.1, from coordinate 257,598,738 downwards.
ATTGCTGTCAACCCAGAGTGAGTTCAGGCTATTCTTGACTGGACTCCCCCGAAGAACGTCAAGCAAGTGAGAAGTTTTCTCGGACTCGCCAGCTATTGCCGCCATTTTGTCAAGAACTTCTCCAAGATTGCCAAGCCTTTGACTAATTTGTTTCACAAGGGCATTAAGTTTGAGTGGACAGAAAAATGCCAGGAAAGTTTCCAGACACTCAAAGAGAAGTTGACATCTGCCCCAGTGCTTGCTCCTCCAGATTCTCGCAAGGAATTCGTCATTTATTGTGACGCATCCCATCAAGGATTAGGCTGTATCCTAATGCAAGAGCGCAAGGTGATTGCTTATGCCTCGCGATAGTTGCGTCCTCATGAAGAGAACTACCCAGTTCATCATCTCGAACTTGCTGCAGTTATTTATGCACTGAAGTTATGGCGACAATACCTTCTTGGTAATCGGTGCGAGATCTACACGGATCATCAAAGTCTGAAGTATCTGTTTACTTAGCCGGATCTGAATCTCCGTCAACAGAGATGGATGGAAGCAACTACGGACTATGACTGCGGTATTTCATATACCCCTGGCAAGGCTAATGTAATGGCCGATGCTTTGAGTCACAAGTCTTATTGCAACAATCTCATGGTTCAGCGAGCTCAACCCCTTCATGAAGAACTTTGCAAGTTGAACCTCCACATTTTTCCATAGGGTTTTCTCAATACCCTTGTTTTGGAACCTACTCTCGAGAAAGCTATTAAGTCTGCGCAAGCAAAAGACACTGAAGTTGATCAGATGAAAAATGATCTTGCCTTTGAAAAAGCCAAGGATTTCTCGCTTGCTAAAGATGGAACATTGTACTTCAGAGATCGCCTTGTGGTACCCCGGTTTGACCTTATGACAGATAAAGTTATGAAGGAGGCACATGATACACCACTGTCTATTCATCCGGGTAGCACCAAGATGTATCAAGACCTTCGTCAGAGGTACTGGTGGTCTAATATGAAGCAAGACATTGCTCGCTATGCTGCTGAATGTGACGTTTGCCGTCGCGTCAAAGCCGAACATCAAAAGCCTGCTGGACTCTGGCAACCGCTTCCTATCCCTGTATGGAAATGGGATAAGGTTCAAATGGATCATATCACTGGCCTTCCCAGATCCTAGAAGGGTCACGATGCTATTCTTGTTGTTGTTGACCAATTCTCCAAAGTTGCACACTTTCTGCCAGTCAAGGAGATGATCACTGCTAGTCAGTTAGCAGACTTATATATCTCCAGAATTGTGACACTCCATGGTATTCCGAAGGAGATTAGTTCAGACCATGGCAGCCTCTTCACCTCAAAGTTCTCGGAAAGTTTTCAAGCAGCTATGGGAACTCATATAACCTGGAGCACAGCTTATCACCCCCAGTCCCAAGGTCAAGTTGAACGCCTTAATCAAGTGCTTGAAGATATGCTACGTGCTTGTGTCATCTCATTTGGCAAGAAGTGGGAAGAATCTCTCCCGTATGCTGAATTCTCGTACAACAACAGCTATCAAGCTAGTTTGAAGATGGCACCCATCGAAGTACTATATGGACGTAAGTGTCGAACCCCTCTGAATTGGTCAGAAACTAGGGAACGGCCGCTCATTGGTCTGGATATTATCCAACAAGCTAAAGAGCAAGTCCATATTGTCCGGGAAAATCTCAAGGCGGCCCAGTCCCGCTAGAAGAGCAACTATGATCGTAAACACTAGGGATCGATCTATCAACCTGGTGAACAAGCTTATCTGCGTGTCACTCCTATGAAGGGCACTCATCGTTTTGGAATCAAGGGCAAGTTAGCTCCTTGCTACATTGGACCCTTCCGCATTATCGCCAGACGTGGATATGTGGCTTATAAATTGGAATTACCACCGCAGTTTTCTCACATCCACAATGTCTTCCATGTATCGCAACTTCGTCGTTGCTTCAAGGATCCACACCGTGCAGTGGATCATGAAATGCTTGAATTGCAAGATGATCTCTCTTATAAAGAGCATCCGATCCGCATTCTTGATCAAGCTAAACGTCGAACCCGTCAGAAGGCAATCAAATTCCTTAAAGTGCATTGGTCGAATCATACTGAAGATGGAGCCACTTGGGAACGCGAGGATTGTCTTCGTGAAGAATACCCCAATCTTTTCCCTTCTACCTCTTAATTCTCGGGACGAGAATTTCTTTTAGAGGAGGAGAGTTGTAACACCCCATTCATTAAGCTACAGTAATCCATCATGAGATGCTTGATCATATTGAATTCATATCTCATTTCAAATTCCACCACTGAAATCAATTCAAATTTAAAGTTGCACAAACATGGTTGCAAAATAGTGCATCATTTAGCAAATATTCCATAACAATCATTTAGCAAATGTCTACTACACAAATTATTCTTGTAGACTCGTGTTGGACCTCCAAGCGCAGAGTTTTGTAGGACGGTAGCAATTTTCCCTCAAGTGGATGACCTAAGGTTTATCAATCCGTGGGAGGCGTAGGTTGAAGATGGTCTCTCTCAAACAACCCTGCAACCAAATACAAGAAATCTCTTGTGTCCCCAACACACCCAATACAATGGCAAATTGTATAGGTGCACTAGTTCGGCGAAGAGATGGTGATACAAGTGTAGTATGGATAGTAGATATAGGTTTTTGTAATCTGAAAATAAAAAAAACAGCAAGGTAGCAAGTGATAAAACGGAGCACAAACGGTATTGCAATGCTTGAAAACAAGGCCTAGGGTTCATACTTTCACTAGTGCAATCTCTCAACAGTGCTAACATAATTGGATCATATAACAATCCCTCAACGTGCGATAAAGAATCACTCCAAAGTTCCTATTCGCGGAGAACATAAGATAGAAATTGTTGTAGGGTACGAAACCACCTCAAAGTTATCCTTTCCGATCAATCTATCGAGCCATCCCTATAAGTGTCATGAACGGCCCTAGAGTTTGTACTAAAATAACACTATATGATACGCATCAACCAACTCTAATGTCACCTCGATACTCCAATGTCACCACAAGTATCCGTGAGTTGATTATACGATATGCATCAAACAACTTCATAATCATAATATTCAATCCACACAAAGAACTTCAAAGAGTGCCCTAAGATTTCTACCGGAGAAAGTAGGATGAAAATGTGCATCAACCCCTATGCATAGATTACCCTAATGTCACCTCGGGAATCCGTGAGTTGAGTGCCAAAACATACATCAAGTGAATTAATATAATACCCCATTGTCACCACGGGTATTCATATGCAAGACATACATCAAGTGTTCTCAAATCCATAAAAGTATTCAATCCGATAATAGTGAAACCTCAAAGGTAAAAACTCAATTCATCACAACAAGATAGAGATGGAGAAACACCATATGATCCAACTATATTAACAAAGCTCGCGATACATCAAGATCATGCCAAATCAAGAACACGAGAGAGAGAGATCAAACACATAGCTACTAGTACATACCCTCAGCCCCGAGGGTGAACTACTCCCTCCTCCTCATGGAGACCGCCGGGATGATGAAGATGGCCTCCGGTGATGATTCCCCCCTCTGGCAGGGTGCCGGAAAAGGGCTCCAGATGGGATCTCCTTGGTACAGAGGCTTGCGGCGGCGTAAAAACTCCTCTAGGTTAACTTTCGGGGGTTTCTGAATATATAGGATTTTTCAGCGTTGGAATCACGCAAAGAGGTGCCACAGGGGGCCCACGAGGCACCAGGGCGCGCCTGGGGGGTTGGCGTGCCCTGGTGACTTGTGGGGCCCCTGTGGCTCTTCTGCTACTCCCCCGAAGCTTCCTGTGTCTGTTTCCTTCCAGAAAAAATCATCAAAAAGTTTCGCTGCATTTGGACTTCATTTGATATGGATTTTCTGGAAAACCAAAAACATGCAAAAAACAGCAACTGACACTGGGCACTAGGTCAATATGTTAGTCCATAAAAATCATATAAAAGTCGTATAAAAGTGCACCAAAATCATACAAAACTATAATAAATGAGGCATGAATACTTCATAAATTATAGATACGTTGGAGACGTATCAGCATCCCCAAGCTTAATTCCTGCTCGTCCTCGAGTAGGTAAATGATAAAAGAAATAATTTATGAAGTGTGAATGCTAGCATAGTGCATAAGTTTGATCAATGATAATTCGAATCACTTTTTTCTAGCATCATTATATATCATAAACAGTAGCTCATCTCATAAAACTTCTCATGATCAAGTAGCAAGCTATTCACATGTTAAAGTATAGACCATAAACTTTCTTGAAAACTAACAAACTATGTTTTCAGTCATCAAACAATTGCAATTCATCTCATTTTTAGGAAGCGTCTATGTAAGAGCTTTGATTTAGCAAATTCCACATACTCAACTATCATTTAGCCTTCCATGATTGCTGACACTCAAATCATATTTTTAGAACAAACTGTTTCAATCAAACACATAGGAAGATAGGGGCTTAATGTTTTGCCTCCCAACTTATTTATCCCATGGATAATGTCAACAATAATAACTCATGATCACCTATATTCAACTGGATATATGTGTCTGGATCATTCCCTATGTGGCACCCCGGCTCAGAGAGACCGGAACACCCCGTATTCCAGCCCATAGATCAAGTCTTCTGGAATACGGCACTGCTTGGCATAGACAAATCAGCTCTTTATTACAAATAACACCGGTACAAGGGTGCGATATTACAAAGGGTTATAGGGGCACAGCGACACTTCGCCTGCTAAGGTAGTTCTATGCTAGCAGCGGAACATCTCGAAGAAAAATAAATTCTAGCAGCGGAACAACGACGACGGTGATGAACTCCACTCCGCAGGGACTCTGGCTGGGACGCATCCTAAAGTGCAACCTCGGGATCCTCGACAAACAAGCAATCACGGCATCACCTGCAATCTGGCATGACACGCCAGGTGAGTACTTTGAATGTACTCGCAAGCTCACAGCAACCAAAGCAATCAAGACATACAACAGCATGGCATTTACAGGTTAATCATCAAAGATGAACACGATACTACTAGAACAACATGAGCATGGCAACAACATGAGCATGGCATGTACATATAATTGATGATATGAACATGATGATACTAGCACTAGCATGCACGGGGGTCGACATTTAAGGTCTCATGGACCAACTTACTCTGCTCGGGGGTTATCTCGTAACCACCATGGGTATCGATCTTTCTTATCGTCGTGATCATCACACGATCACATCATGATCCACCATCATCATGAACACCATCGTGATCATCTCGTGACCACATAAAGATCAACCAACTTCTTTGCTCATCGAACCGGGGTTGTTATTATCCAGATTATTATTTCTGTTGACCCATAGTGTGACCTACTACGAACTGTGTCCATGACCGAGGATGCGGCTATCGATAGATTATACACTCTGCAGAGGTTAGTACACTGTACCCACACTACGGAACTCATGGCCTCGTGCTCCCATTCGGGTGGACCAACGACATTCCGACAAAACCAATCTATTGCATGACACTCTCCCGGCCCCTCCCGACAAACTCCCCTTTGGGCTATGTCCTGGGTTGCCCCGATGCCAACTCGTGACATCCGCCACCTTTGTGGCCGCCACCGTCGTGGCCAAAACAAACTCGTCCCAAACGGGGACACCCGGGTACAACAAAACTCGGGCACTCAAGGGTATGGCCGCCTACCTGATCAGGGTAGCGCGCGCCCATAACCTTCCCTAGTTGGAGGCACCGGCGAGAGGCATGACAATAGACCGCATTAGGGCCTCCCCATCCAGGCAAGTGTGGTTGCACTGGTGAGCTCGATTCGGTGGCACCATGACTCAGCCAACAGATTTTTTCAAGTTCGATTATTGTCAGGTTTAACTTGAAGAGTGATGAGCTGAGTCATAAATAACATAATGCAATAACAATGCATATGAGCATGATCACAGTGTAACCATGGATGGGCAACATAACCATTTAACAGCATAGCATCAACAATGATAACTCATTTAGTCTACAGGATGCAGATGAGTATAGCATAACGATGATCATGAATATCACAAGTATTTTCATATCAAACTCTAACTATTCATATGAGCATATCATATTCACTAGCACCGGAAATGATTACAAGAATGAAACATGATAATAATAACATTAGCATTGGAAAATAAATCCGAGAACTAACATGATAATAATAATACTAGCAAATAATCATTTAACTTACTAGATGCAAATGATCAAGGCATAAGAACGAGCATGGATTCACAAGCACATATCATTCATGAAATAATTAAATGAGCAAACAATTATAAAATATTCAAGTGAAAACCATGGCTATTGCAATGCCATCATGCAAGTGGCTATTGTGGCTTGCCTGGGGATGAATGATTCACCGGGAAGAAGTGCGATGAACTCGCGGAAAGAATCACCGGAAAAGTTTCCCTCTCGGCGGAGCTGTTTTAAGGGCAAGGGAAAAATGGTCATTTTCACAGTGTGACAACCTCATGAAAATGATACCATCGGAACGGGCTCGACGAACTGAGATCGTGGGCTTTGCAATCACCTGATTCGGAGTCACGGTTGAAAAATTACGGCCGTTCGTTCGTTAGGCAGAAAACAAATAAAAATCTGTTCACTTCTGGCCTTAACGGACGAACGTCCGCTATTTAAGAGTTTCGGCCGGCGGCTGAAAAAGAGAAAACGTATTTATGGGAATACGTTTTCGGTGAAGTGAAAGCGTATTTTTGCCTGGAACAGCAACCGAGTACGTTTCCAGAAAAGGGAAAGCGTACTCCAGGGAGTACGTCTCCACTTATGCGCCTGGGCCCGGCCCTGTGTCGCTTACAGGTGGGTCCCACCATGCTCTCTCTCTCCTCCTGGCTCCTTTCTTCTTCCTCCCGATCGAACAGAGGAGAGCGAGGCCGGCCGCGGCCGGCACTGGCCCCGGCGGCTCCGGCCACCCCCGGCCAAGGCGAGGGCACCGGTGGCCTCGGGAGGAGCGGCGCACCCGCCTGGCCCAGGCTCGGATGCCGAGGAGGGCTAGGACCACGGCGGCTTGGAGTGCCCGCGGAAGATGGCTCGGCCGGCGATGGAACTCGGTGCTACGGGGCACCAGAGGAAGAAGGAGTTGCGGGGAGGGATTAAGGGTGGACGTGGAGCTCTCCGGTGATGGCTAGAAGGAGAGAAGGGCTCGGGCTTGCCCGAATTTAGGCGAAGCCGAGCGGCAGCCGTGGCTGAAATGCAGAGGAGAGAGAGCTCCTCGAGCTCGTTCGAGTTGCTGGGCGGGGTCCTAGGAGGGAGGGAGAGAGGTTGGTGAGGTCGATGGGTCTCGGGGAGGGCTTATATAGCCGCGGCGGCGATGCCCTCGCCGGATGCCGATAGGAGCATGCGGTTAATGCCTCTGGCGCGACCGCGTGCACGCGCGCACGCGCGAAGGGGGAGAGAGGTCCAGGGGAGGTTCATTCGGCGCGAGATGCCACGGGGAAGCAAGAGGACAAGGGAAAGGCGACGACGGCCGTGGGCATCCCGGGACGGCGTGCTCGCCGGAGAGGAAAGAGGAGAGGGGGAGGGATCCAGAGAGGTGGCGTGGACGTAGGAGAGTGGGCGCAACACAGAGGACATGGTGCGGTGTCGCGAGGACGGCATTTGGGCGGCGGCCGAGGGCCCTGAAGCTCAGAGCACGCGTTCTGCCTGCAGTGCACGCGCTCTCCACATGGTCATCGCGTGCACAGTCCCACGCGGTGCATTCTGGCCAACCAAAAGTTGTCTACCATGTAGTCCTTCCTAAGTGGGTCCTCTCTGATGTGATGGTTCGAAGAAAATCACTGTGTGATGATGGGAATGATCAACTTTAGTTTGTTGTAGCCAACTTAGTCATGAAATAGTGATCAAAAGGGATAGGGTAAGGGCTAACCAGCATGTCTCAGGGGTTTAGGGTAGGAAGGACTATGATCCTGTGAAGAATGAAATGATTTGGACCAGTATTTAATATAGTTGCTTCACAACCACATATTCTGGTCCAGAAAGAAGATCATGAAGTAGCACTCACATAGAGTATTGGATTGGGCTGAAAATTGGTGGAGTATGATCATTTGGGCATATGAAGATAGCATAAAAATTTCATCCCATTTGGATAAGTCTAAATGGTACTTCCTTCACAATGCTCCACTCTGGACAGAAACTTGGGGGAATTTTGTAGAGAAAATGGCTTGGCAAAATAATGTGAGTTTTGGCATGCTCACATGATATAGGGACATTTAGGTCCTGGATTAATGTCAGAATTTTTGAAGCAATATAAAATATAGTTGCTTCACAAACTGAAATTGTGACCAGAAAACAAGATTTGAAGGTGTGCTCACATAGATAGTTTTATGGAGATGAAATTTGGTGGAGAGTAATGACTTGATCATATGAATGACCTCCCAAAATTTCAACTCATTTAGATAAGACTAGCCACTACTTCCTTCACAAAGCTTCTCTCTGGATAGAAACTTTGGAAATTTGCTGAGGAAGATTTACTAGGCAAATGGAGCTGAATTTTGTCATGTCGCAATTATTTGGATAGGAAAGAGTGCCCAAACATTTTGGGGTCAATCAAGAAAATATAAATAGCACTTCCTTCACAAAGTGCCCTGCTGGACAGAATAGGAAATGAATATTCCAGAATTATTTTTGAACTAGGCAATGATGGGTTTTGGAATATTGGTGGGAGATATGATCCAAAGAATTTATGAGAATTTTATGGGAATTTTTGGAATGGCAGAATTATAGGTTGCTTCACAACCTAAAGCAAACAGGGTTATTCCTTTAATAGAAAAAAGGAATATTCCCAAGAAATAAACATTGGGGTTGGGCTAAGATGGAAATGACATGGCCTTGGGATAGATTTGAGAATGACAAGCCACTTGGAAGTGGCAGGAGAGAAGATATTCCTAGGTTTGAAGACCACATAGCCACGGAAAAAGAAATTCCAAATAAAAATTCGAAGAAATTCAAAAGAAAAAGAAAGGGCCAAAAATCGGGGTGTTACACCCTACCACATGATGCTTGCCCACTAGAGAATAAATAAAGCGGAATAGGGATGAACATTACTGACTCTTGCATAAAAGTAAATACAGAAAGTAAATACGGAAAATTAAAAGATAGGCCATTCGCAGAGGGAAGCAGAGGTTGTCATGCGCTTTTTATTTTTGGATGTGCAAGCCCTTAATGCAAAGGAACGTCACATTACATTGCCCCTTGTGATAGTGTCGGTGTATAAAACATGGGTATTTTATACCCTGACTTATGCACAGACAGTAGCAGCCTCCTTGCTGGCCAAGCCTTGCCGGGAACCGCCACGACCAAGGTTCAAGACCCAGTTGCAGAAGCTCAAGACGAACCATCAACAATCACTCAACTAGTAGTGAAGATGAAGACATTTCTTACCGGCAAGGTAAAGACCCGGCAAACTCCATGCCGGCAAGCTTCTGCTAGCCCTCCAGCATTCCTCCTCACCGCACAGGTGTTCGCTAATGGATGAGGTGTCGACCACGCAGGCTGGTTGGTGAGGCTTGTCGGGCACGTGTCAGTACGCTGGGACAGAATTTGCCCTTAATGACACCCGTCCAGGAGGTGTGTCAGGATAATACGAGGTAGATGGGCAAGCAGTGCAGAAACCTTGCCGGGACTACCTCTCTACATGACACCTAACGGTGCATTTAATGCCTTTGTCCTAAACTGGCAGAGTTAGGTATGATAGCACTGTTTGCTATCTAATCGCTATGTAATTACTATTTTGCCACTGTGGTAACCCCTTGAGCTATAAAAGGAGGGCCAAGGCAACAGTTAGGAGATCAGGGACCCCTTTTCAAACACTTGCACGTCTAGCGTAGCTGCTCTCTCCGCACCTTGCCGGGAGAAGCGCTCCTTGTACTTGTGCTTTCATCCCACCAATACACCAAAAGCAGGAGTAGGGTTTTACGCTTCTCAGCGGGCCGAACCTGGGTAAATCCCTTGCATCTTCCATTGATCCTGCTCTTTGTGCACGTCGATCCCCTCGCCGAACCACAAGGGGCTGGATGGCCCTATAGATGGTCGTTCCACCACGACAGATAGCAACCTTTATTATGCAGTCCATCGCTTTTATTTCTTTACCATCACAAGTTCGTACAACGCTTATTTTCCCTTGCAATAAAAGATCATACATATTTTAGAAGCAATTTTTATTGCTTTTTGCACCGATGACAACTTACTTGAAGGATCTTATTCAATCCATAGGTAGATATGGTGGACTCTCATGGCAAGAAACTGGGTTTAAGGGTTTTTGGATGCACAAATAGTATCTCTACTTAGTACGAATCAGTGGCGGCGGCGGAGGAAGCGGTTATGGCGTAAGGAAGAAGATGAAGCAGGGAAAAGCGGGGGTGAATGAGCGGCGCCTCCTCGCGGTTGCCTTTTTATGGGGAAGGCGCGAGGGGGGCTGGCTCTTCATTGTTTACCCCAGCCACGTTCTTTTTTACAGGCGCACTACCGCGATATAACCGCAACAGTCCAAGTTCCCATGACCTGCATTTAATGCGTGGATTGGACGTGCGTCAGGATGACCATCATGACGAAAATTACAGCGGCAGTTTTCCCGCCACGTGTCTGTGCATTGTTTGGGCCTAGCCCAACCACGCTTCGGGCGCACGTATGGCCCAGGCCCGGGGGCTCCTGACGGTGTATAAAACATGGGTATTTTATACCCTAACTTATGCATAGACAGTAGCAGCCTCCTTGCCGGCCAAGCTTTGCCGGGAACCGCCACGACCAAGGTTCAAGACCCAGTTGCAGAAGCTCAAGACGAAGCATCAACAATCACTCAACTAGTAGTGAAGATGAAGACATTTCTTACCGGCAAGGCCAAGCCGGCAAGGTAAAGACCCGGCAAACTCCATGCCGGCAAGCTTGTGCCAGCCCTCCAGCGTTCCTCCTCACCGCACAGGTGTTCGCTAATGGATGAGGTGTCGACCGCGCAGGCTGGTTGGTGAGGCTTGTCGGGCACGTGTCAGTACGCTGGGACATAATTTGCCCTTAATGACACCCGTCCAGGAGGCGTGTCAGGATAATACGAGGTAGATGGGCAAGCGGTGCAGAAACCTTGTCGGGACTACCTCTCCACATGACACCTAATGGTGCATTTAATGCCTTTGTCCTAAACTGGCAGAGTTAGGTATGATAGCACTGTTTGCTATCTAATCGCTATGTAATTACTGTTTTGCCACTGTGGTAACCCCTTGAGCTATAAAAGGAGGGCCAAGGCAACAGTTAGGAGATCGGGGACCCCTTTTCAAACACTTGCACGTCTAGCGTAGCTACTCTTTCCGCACCTTGCCGGGAGAAGCGCTCCTTGTACTTGTGCTTTCATCCCACCAATACACCAAAAGCAAGAGTAGGGTTTTATGCTTCTCAGCGGGCTGAACCTGGGTAAATCCCTTGCATCTTCCATTGATCCTGCTCTTTGTGCACGTCAATCCCCTCGCCGAACCACAAGGGGCTGGATGGCCCCATAGATGGTCATTCCACCACGACATCTTTGGCGCGCCAGGTAGGGGGCTCGCTTGCGCGAACCTAGATCAGTGGATTGCGCGTCTTCTTCATCGTCTTCATCGACTTCCTCGTCGTCCTCCTTGTCGTCGATGGCGCCCAAGAAGAAGGGCATCACGATGACGGCCACCCCGCACGCATCCTCAGGCGGTGCGGGTGCCGCGGTTGGCACGACCAGCGCAGGCGGCGCGGTCGCCATGCCCACCGCGGTTGTCGCGGAAAACGTACGTGCTGGAGATGGTCAACTTCCTCGACCCTCTGGCGAACGGAACCGCGACGGCGCGGGTGGAGCGGACGGACGACCTCCTCCTCCTCCACCTCGCCGCGCCGACGAACGCAGCCACCGGAGCAGTAATGCCCGGACCAGCGCGAGCCAAGATCCCGCCGCGGCGACGTCCAAGGATGCCGCTTCTGGACAGACACCGTGCCCTTCGCGCAACAGGCGCGGAACAGCCCCGAGCAGCGCCAACGACTCCGGGCAGCGGCGACCTCATGGCAAGACGCCTGTCGATCAAGTTCCAGATCCTCGGGCACCACCTCCGCCACGGCGACCTGCTGCTGATCATGTGCCGCGGCAGCGAGACCGCGATGCCGCTCCTGCTGGCTCCACCAGGAGTAGAGCGACATCGCGCTCTTCGCTTCCAGCCATGCCAGCCACAACGGCAGAAGCGATGGTGCGAGCCCAGATGCTGCTGAACTTCCCTCCAGCGGCAGAGAAGATGGATGAGTGGAGAGCCACCATCCAAAGCTTGATTGGGTTTGCCGAGGCTAGCAAATCACAGCAAGCGGAGCCCTCACGGCGTCCGCAAACAGCACCAGCGGCTCCAGCTGGCGGCCGCGTTGACGATACTGCGCTAACGGTGCAATCACCTCAGCGGCAACAGTCTCAATAGTAGCAACGCCAACAACCGCAGCAGGATCGACAATCTTTCGAGCCCGACGAGGTGTCGATGGCCTCTTTGGATCCGCGAGCGCGGCAAGACCAGCGGCAAGTGCTGCGAGACAGGCGGGCAGAAGACGCCTGCACCACCATCGAACGGCGTTGGGAGGTGCGCCGTCAATCCGACGCGCGTAACGGCCCCATCGTTGATGAGCCTACGCCAGGGGTTGGCGGGTATCTGCCTTACGAGGTTGGGTGTCCTGCCTTGACCCGTGAGCTGCGGCAAGTCCGATGGCCGTCCGTCCGGGCCTTCAAGCCAGAAGTACCAGAAAAGTACGACGACAAGCTGAACCCGGCAGAGTTTCTGGGCATCTACATGATTGCCGTGCAAGCTGCCGGGGGAAGAGATGAGAAGATCCTCGCCAATTACTTTCCATTGGTACTGAAGCCCAACGTGAGATCTTGGCTGATGAACTTGCCAAAGAACTCCATTTCTTCGTGGTCAGATCTCTGCAATGAGTTTGTTGGTGCCTTTACCGGAGGCCACAAGGCTCCCGGGCAGCCCAGCGACCTGCAGGTGATCCCGCAAAGGTGTGACACCCCTGCTCGACCGTGCACTAATCATACACGCAAATGCACATGATCGAGATCAGAGACTCACGGGAAGATATCACAACACAACTCAAAACTCAAATAAAAGGCATACAAGCTTTATATTACAAGCCAGGGGCCTCGAGGGCTTGAATACATAAGCTCAAGTCATACAAGCATCAGCAGAAGCAAAAGTATCTGAGTACAGACACAAGATTAAACAAGTTGCCTTAAGAAGGATAGCATAACAATGACACTGATCGAAAAGGCGCAGGCCTCCTGCCTGGGAGCCTCCGAATCTACTCCTGGTCGTCGGCGGTCTCCACGTAGTAATAGGCTCCACCAGAAGTGTAGTAACGGTCGTCGGCGGCTGGGATCCGTCACCTGGTAGCAGCGATCGGGTATGGGGGAAAAGAATAGCAAAGAAACCGTGAGTACTCATCCAAAGTACTCGCAAGACTGACATCAGAACTATGCTAAGTATGCATCGGTGTCAAAGGAATGGGGCTATATCTTTGGACTAAACTGCAGAAATGCCAGAACATAGGGGGGAAAGCCTAGCCTATCAAAGACTAGCATCTTCATCGTCTTGCAGCATTAGAAGAGTGCAGATTAGCATATTATAAGGTAACAAGCATGTAGAAGCAAAGCCCAGCGATCCTTCCTCGACTCCCTGCGAGAAAGCAATCCCGGAGCTTACATATTATTTAACATGTATCCAGTTCAAGTTGTAGTAGATCGGGAAACAACACTGAGCGTCCTGTTACCGTGGACACGGCTATTCGAATAGATAACTTCCCTGCAGGGGTGCACTACTGTTACCCAACACGCTCGATTAACTCTGGCCGGACACACTTTTCTCGGTCATGCCCGGCCTCGGCTGATTGACACACCGCAGCCCTACCTAGAGCTCAGCAAAGAGGTCCCCGCCGGTCTACATCCTAAGTGCTCAGGGGTCTTGGGCCCATCGCCCTTTGCACTCCGGGTCGTTGTGTGCAGGGTTAGATCCAGGCACCACCTCTGTCATGGATGGCGCCGATCCTGCCGTGCCACAATGCTGAACTGGACGTCTGACAGAGCTTTCGGCTGATACATACGGCGTAGAGGGCCCCATTAAACCATTATCCCACGTGGTGGTAGTGCGTATAGGCCAGTGGCGAACTCAGATCAAATACCCAAATCCGTTAGCGCATTATTAGAAGCTCGCGGTGACGATCAGTACTCCTGTCGCCCCGTCTCGAGGAAGTGCAACAAGGGTCAGGCCCATCCCTCTCTAGGGCGGTCTCTGCCTGCCCGGCCGTGCCTCGTAATTATCTCGCGGGTACTCTCACGGTCAACCCGACTTCACATCTCTCGCGGGTACCCCTCGGGGTCGACCCGACTTTATTCAGTAAATGTAGTAAAATCCCAGTGGCTGTGTGTTCAGAACATCAAGGAGGAATCCGAGGAATCACCCTCGTTGGATTCCGACTCGATGTACCCGTCAGGGTGAACCCGGAGGAATCACCCTCGATGGTATTCACACTTGCGGGGTTGCACGACAGAAGCCTCATCGGAGGTGGAGGAAGAGGAATCACCCTCGGTAATCCATGTCCGACTAGCTGTGTTACAAAGGCATCATCGGGAGTGAGTTAAGAGGTATCACCCTCGTCGCTCGAGGATAACTCTGTAGAGTCGAACAACTTAGGGGGTGTGCGGTGTTGTGCTGGTCTCAGCCCGTCGATCACATCGATCGGGGCATTAGTAACTAAGCGGGGCAACTAGAGCAAGGAAGAGGGGCCACCAATGGATTATCAACCAAACTATACTAAGTATCTCGGATAACAGGCAGGTATCAATAACAGTTACAAAAATAGGCTATGCAGCAGAATAGGATAAAACAGAGCAGTAACAATTTCTAATGCAAGCAGGAGGGAGAAGGAATAGGTGATATAGGCATGCGTCAAGGGGGGGTTGCTTGCCTGGAAGCTCTGCTGCAAGGGAAGGGTCTTCAACAGTGTAGTCGGTCTCCAGAGCGGCGTCGGTCTCAGGGGCTATCGGAAAAGAAGAGGGGGAAGAAACAATAAATAAAAGCAGACAATGCAACACAGATGCATGGCATGACGATATGCAGTGCCAGTGGGGTCCTAATGCAATGCTACATGTCGCAAACGAAGCAGGAAAATATATGGGATATTCTCCCGGCGTTTAGGCTGATTTCGGGATACTAAACCGGAGGGGAAGGTTCCATGTTCAGATAGATAGGAGTGATGGTCAAGCATTTTGACCACGTATTCGGATTCGTCTCGTTTTTCTGATCAACTTTCATGTAGAAAGTTTTTCAATCGGAGCTACGGTTTATTTTCTATGATTTTTCAAAGATTTAAACTATTTTCTGAAATTCTGGAATTTATTTAATTAATTAAATCGTATTATCCAGAATAGTGATTGATGACGTCAGCATGACGTCATAGTGACATCAGCGGGTCAACCCAGCCGTTCCAGGTCAAACCTGACGGCTGGGACCCACCTGTCATTCACAGTGGGTTTAACAGTGTTAATTTAAACTAATCCGGAGTTAATTAGGGAACGGGTCCCACATGTCAGCGACTAATTAGTCTAACAAATTAAGTTTTAATTAAAAATGGGTTAACTAGTTAGTGAACAGTGGGGGCCCTGTAGCGGCCACGTCAGCGCGTTGACCATAGTCAATCTGGTCAACGGGGCCCAGGGACCCACTGGTCAGTGACTCTGGGTGGGCCCCAGGACGGCCACATCGGCGGCTACCGGCGTTTAGCCGCCGGCGACGCGCAAACGCGGCGGCGCGCACGGGAACTCGCCGGAAAACGGCCTCAGGCAGCCATTTGGCATGCGGCCGGGCTCGTTCGAACGAGTCGAACGAGCCGCGTCGAATGGTGGCGGTGGCGTCGCCGGAGTTGGCCGGATTCGACCGGAACAACCACGGCGAGCGGCGGAGCTTGCGGGCGAGCTCGGATCCGGCGACTGCGGGCACGACAGGCGATGTGCGTGGGTGCATTGAGCTCCTGGGAGCCCCACGAGCTCGAAGGCGAGCTCGGGCGAGCATGGCAGTGGCTGAGGCGACGGCGACGAGCTCGTCGGCGGCGGCGCATTCAGGCCCGGCGGGATAGCTAGCTAGCGAGCGCGCGTGGGCAAACGGAGAGGGGGAGGAAGTAGAGGAGCTCACCGAGCGGCACACGGCGGCCGGTGCGAGGTTTAGTAGCAGCAGAGGAGGCCGGAGTCGCCGATGGTCGCCAGAGACCGAGAAGAAGGGGACGATGGCGATCTCGACGAGCAGAGCTCCCCGGCTCCTATGGCAGGCACCGGTCGGTGTAGTCGACCACGGCGGAAGCGACGGACAAGGTGGCGCGGCTCGGGGACGACGGCGGCCGCGAGAACGACGGCACTAGCGACGGCGGCTCTCGGGTGCGAGGGGGAGAGAGTGAGCGAGCGCGAGAGAGAGGGGAAAGGGGTGGCTAGGGTTCGCCAGGGGGTTCGCCGGCGTCCTTATCCACGCGGGGAGATGGCAGATGGCCGACAGGTGGCCGATCCGCGGCGTGGACGGCGTGCGCCCGCCCGGCCAGCCCCATGGCCTCAGCCTCGGCGGTAGGTGGACGAAAGGCCGGTGAGGCTGGGCTGGGCCGCACTATGGCAACTCAAAGCCCAGTCGCACAGTGCTCCCTTCCCTTTTTCTTTAATCTTTTCTGTTTTGTTTTTGCTTTTCTGTTTTGCAAAATATTAGGCCACCAAAACACTTTTGAAAAATGTGCAACCTGGCCAGTTAAATATGTTGCAATATTAGACAGTGGAATAAAAGGTTTGGGGGCCAAATAATTCCAAATGAATTTTCCATAAAGAAAGAGGCATTTAAATTGTAGTATTGGCACTGTATTCAAGATGTTTGAGACATCTAGTGAATTTTGGTGATGTTGTTTTTCTTAACATAATTCACAATGGATTAATTTCAAAATTATGAACATTTTAGTTCCTGGATTTGAACAACTTTTATTTTCACCTCAAATTTGAATTTCAATTTGAATTGGAATTTGAAATGAGATATGATTCCAATGTGATCAAACATTGTTATGCATGGTGACTAGGCATGATTAAGAGGTGATCACTGTAGTTAATACATGGGGGTGTTACAAAAGGGATGGTGAAACTTTGCGCAAGTACATTCAGAGATTCAGCCGCGTGCACCGCAACATTCCAGATGTGCACCCCGCAGCCGTGATTGCCGCCTTTCACACGAATGTGCGCAATCGGAGGATGCGGGAGAAAATGAACGTCAAGTTGCCTAAGACCGTCAACGAGCTCTACACGTTGGCGGATAAATGTGCGTGTGCTGATGAAGGAAGGAGGCTTCCTGGGGAGGACGCTGGCGCCGAAGTAGATTCTGAGGACGATGATGCAGCCATCCCAAGGAAGAAAGGCCGAAAGCGCAACAGGAAGCGCAAAGGCAAAACTTTTATGGCTGTCGAGGGCTCCGGCAACTCTGAGTCCGCTAAGAAAGCCAAGACTGAGAACTCCAGCAAGGAGGCAGCTGTATGCGCCGCTTGCCAGGAGGAGGCGGCGACAAACGAGAAAGCCGGCAAGTCCGATGGACCATACTGCAAGATTCACCGCACCAAAGGCCATGATCTCCAAGAGTGCCGGCAAGTCGAGCACCTTGTTGAGAAACAGAAAGCTGAATATGAAAAGCGTGACAAAGAGAAAGGTCAAGATGGTGTCGGTGGATCTGGCAAAAAGGGTCATGGTGGTCGAGGAGGCCGCCGCGGCAAGGCCAAGCAGCAGAAAGAGAAGCTTGCTAGAGGCCGTGAAAAGAAAGAGGAAGATGATGGAAGTGACGAAGAGGATGATGATGAGACCAGCGAACAAGAATTCCAGAAGGCAACCAACGCCATGTGCATTGACGGAAGAGCATCCTTCCACTCCTCTCACCCGCCAACTTAAGCAGTGGGCGCGTGAGGTTAATGCGGCGGAGCCGGCAATGGGCTCTCAAAAGCCACTCAAATGGTCACACAGGCCTATCATTTTTGATGCTGAGGACCGCCCTGATCACATAACTGCAGTCGGGTGTTTGCCGTTGTTGGTTTCACCAACGATTCGCAACCTCCAAGTAACAAAAATGTTAGTTGACGGTGGGGCCGGCCTGAATCTGATCTCTCCGGAAGTTATCAAAAGGCTGCAGATCCCCGACGAGGAACTCGAGAAAACGGGCATGTTTCAAGGAGTGAACCCGGGAAGAAGCCAGACCAAGGGGAAGATCACATTACCGGTGACATTTGGCGGGGAACTGAACTACAGGACCAAAAAGATTGTGTTTGACGTCGTCAAGATCCCCTTGCCGTACAATGGAATTCTTGGCCGCCCAGCCTTGGTGAAATTCATGGCAGCATCTCACTATGCTTACAACACATTGAAGATGCCAGGGCCGATGGGTGTCATTTCCATCAACTCCGACAAGAAGGATGCAGTTATTTGCGTCGACAAGATGTACAGAGATGCGGTTGCGGCAGAGGCCGCCAAGGCGCCCGCTCCCGCCAAGAAGAAAGAAAGCGCGAAGTCCGGCAAGACCTCTAGCAAGGATTCCGGGAAGCGCACCCCTTCGGAGTGCTGTGCACCTGTTGAAGACTTGCCAGAGTGTTCTGCCGGTAAGAAATCCAAAGTTGCTTCACCGGCAACCAAAAAGGTGCCGGTGAGGGAGGACGGCACTGACGGTACCTTCACCATCAGTGCCACCCTTGACAGCAAATAGGAAAGCGCGCTCGTTGCCTTCCTGTGGGCGAATGTCGATGTGTTTGCATGGCGACCATCTGACATCCCCGGTGTTCCCAGGGAGGTAATTGAGCACCACCTTGCTGTCTGCCCTCACACTCGGCCCGTCAAGCAAAAAGTTTGGAAGCAAGCGCTCCGGCGGCCGAAGAGATGCCTTTAGTCCTTGTCGTCGAGCCACAGGCTCCGGCATGGGCACAACAGATAGTCCATTTCCTTCAAACATGAGAACTTCCCGATGAACAAGAAGAAGCTGAGAAAGTAGCCCGTTAATCGAGTATGTATCAGTTTGTGGATAGCATTCTATACAGAAAGAGACCAAACGGTGTGAAATTGAAATGTGTTTGCCGGGAAGATGGACGAAAGCTGTTGGCGGAAATACACAGAGGCACATGTGGCTCTCACATAGGATCAAGGGCCCTTGCCGGCAAGGCTTTCCGGCAAGGCTTCTATTAGCCCAACGCCCTCCAGGATGCAACTGAGCTAGTAACCAAGTGTGAAGCATGCCAGTTCCATTCGAAGAACATACATCAACCAGCTCAAGCTCTCCAAACAATCCATCTTTCCTGGC
Source organism: Elymus sibiricus (assembly GCA_039707655.1). NCBI lineage: Eukaryota > Viridiplantae > Streptophyta > Magnoliopsida > Poales > Poaceae > Elymus > Elymus sibiricus. The sequence goes on along the minus strand of CM077668.1, from coordinate 257,579,359 downwards.
CCTTCTCGGTCTGGTGGCTCGATATATTGGGCCCCTTCCCCCGTGCTGCCATCGACAAGTTCACGAAGTGGCCTGAAGTGGAGCCAGTGAGAAACGTGACAGCGCAATCAGCCGTCAAGTTCTTCAAAGGATTAGTTTGCCGTTTTGAGGTTCCTAACAGAATCATCACTGACAATGGCACACAATTCACGAGCCGCACCTTCATGCAGTATATCCAGGACCTTGGCAGCAAAATCTGTTTTGCATCTGTTGCTCACCCGAGAAGTAACGGCCAAGCGGAAAGGATGAATGCTGAAGTGCTGCGTGGTCTCAAGACAAGAACTTTCGACAAGCTGCGCAAGTGCGGAAGGCACTGGATTGATGAGTTGCCGGCAGTTCTTTGGTCACTCAGGACGACACCAAATCGAGCTACCGTCCAAACGCCCTTCTCCCTAATCTACGGTGCAGAAGTGGTGCTCCCCACGGAACTCATATACGGGTCACCTCGAGTGCTCGCTTACGATGAAGCTGAGCAAGAGCAGCTGCGGCAAGACGATGCAACACTCCTTGAGGAAGATCGTCTTCGGGCGGCTGTGCGAGCTGCACGCTACCAGCAAGCCTTGCGCCGCTACCATAGCCGCAAAGTGCATGCCCGAAGCCTTGAGGAAGGCGACCTTGTTCTTCGACGCATTCAGTCCGCCAAGGGATCAAACAAGTTGAGGCCGAAGTGGGAAGGCCCTTACCGGGTAGTACGAGTCACCAGACCCGGCGCAGTCCGTCTGGAGATCGAGGATGGCACTCCAGTGCAGAACTCATGGAATATTGAGCATCTTCGCAAGTTCTACCCGTGAGGCGCAGTTACCGGGAGAGCTTCCGGCAACCCCTTTTGTACAAGCCTTGTCGGCAAGACATGTACCCCTTTGTACAAAGCCAAGCGCAGATTCTGTGCATAATAAAGCTAAGTGTTTTCGCAACTCTTCGTACATACTTATGTAAACACATATGATGTTGTGATTTACACTTTAATTTGTACGGAGTGACTAATGAACTGTCAAGGTCCCCAATCCACTCTTTTCTCTTCTTTCTTTTTCTTAAAAGGATAGAAGGATCCCTCGCGTACAAGTTTCCCGGGGGGAGTGGAGATGCAGTACCATTTTAATAACGTCCAAGTGATCATTCTTATGCAACGAGAGAAACAGTGCAAGGAAAAGCTAAGTTGAAAAACTTTGAAAATTTCTCCTTGTTACATTCGCGTTTTCCCTTGAACGATTATGTGCTTTGTATGAGATGTTGGAAATATGCCTTAGAGGCAATAATAAATTAGTTATTATTATATTTCCTTGTTCATGATAATCGTTTATTATCCATGCTATAATTGTATTGATTGGAAACTCAAATACATGTGTGGGTACATAGACAACACTGTGTCCCTAGTAAGCCTCTAGTTGACTAGCTCGTTGATCAAAGATGGTTAAGGTTTCCTAGCCATAGACATGAGATGTCATTTGATAACGGGATCACATCATTAGGAGAATGATGTGATGGACAAGACCCAAACTATAAACATAGCATATGATCGTGTCAGTTTATTGCTATTGTTTTCTGCATGTCAAGTATCTGTTCCTATGACCATGAGATCATGCAACTCCCTGACATCGGAGGAGTACCTTGTGTGTATCAAACGTCGCAACGTAACTGGGTGACTATAAAGATGCTCTACAGGTATCTCCGAGGGTGTCTGTTGGGTTGGCATGGATCAAGACTGGGATTTGTTACTCCGTGTGACGGAGAGGTATCTCAGGGCCCACTCGGTAATACAACATCACAATGAGCCTTGCAACCAATGTGACTAAAGTGTTAGCCACAGGATCTTGTATTACGGAACGAGTAAAGAGACTTGCCGGTAACGAGATTGAACTAGGTATAGAGATACCGACGATCGAATCTCGGGCAAGTAACATACCGAAGAACAAAGGGAACAGTATACGGGATTAACTGAATCCTTGACATAGAGGTTCAACCGATGAAGATCTTCGTAGAATATGTAGGAACCAATATGGGCATCCAGGTCCCGCTATTGGTTATTGGCCGTAGAGGTGTCTCGGTCATGTCTACATAGTTCTCGAACCCGCAGGGTCTACACACTTAACGTTTGGTGACGATTAATATAGTTGAGTTATTGTGTTGGTGACCGAAGGTTGTTCGGAGTCCCAGATGAGATCCCAGACATGACGAGGATCTCCGGAATAGTCCGGAGGTAAAGTTTGATATATGTGGTAATAGTGTTTTGATCTCCGGAAGGGTTCCGGAATTCACCGGAAGGGGTTCCGGATGTTTACCGAAGTGTTCGGGTGCAGCAACACTTTATATGGGCCAAAGGGGTAAAGCCCACGAGGTATTGGAAAGTGCAAAAGGAAGTTTTGCTGCTGCCTTAAGCGGTACTACCGCTGGTAAGGCAGTACTACCGCGTAAGCGGTACTACTGCTTGTGTGAAGCGGTACTACCGCACAAGCGGTACTACCGCTTGTACGCGATACTACTGGAATCCGAGTTAGACTCTTTCCGTGCGGGCCAAACCGACCTTGTGCGGGCAAAACCGACCTTGTGGAGGCTTTCTCTCCAAGTTTAGACCCCAGGGCTCAACATACAAATAGAGGGGCAGGGCTAACACACGGGAGGCATCAAGATTTCCCAAGCCGTGTGCCGGCAACCCTGACCCTCCAGTTCCTCCCGTCATAATCTCCGTAGTGCTTGGCGAAGCCCTGCAGAGATTGTTCCTCACCACCATCACCACGCCGTCGTGCTGCCGGAACTCAGATACTACTTCATCATCGCTCGCTGGATCGAGGAGGTGAAGGCGTCATCAAGCCGTACGTGTGTTGAACGCGGAGGTGCCGTCCGTTCGGCACTAGTTCGTGATCGGATCGAGGGACGACTTGCGATTTGGATCGCAGAGACGTTCAACTACATCAACCGCATTTCTTAACGCTTCCGCTTAGCGATCTACAAGGGTATGTAGATTCACTCTCCCTCTCGTAGATGCTCATCACCATGGATAGATCTTGTGTGTGCGTAGGAAAATTTTTGTTTCCCATGCAACGTTTCCCAACAGTGGCATCTGAGCTAGGTCTATGCGTAGATGAGATCTCGAGTAGAACACAAACGAGTTGTGGGCGTGGGTGTATACATATTGCTTGCCGTTACTAGTTGATACTTGATTCGGCGGTATTGTGAGATGAAGCGGCCCGGACCGACATTATGCGTACGCTTACGCGAGACAGGTTTCACCGCTACGTGCACTCGTTGCATAAAGGTGACTGGCGGGTGTCTGTCTCTCTCACTTTGGTTGAATCGATTTCAATGAAGAGGGTTCTTTTAGAAGATCAAAAAGCAATCACTACACCACGTTGTGGTTTTGCGTAGGTAAGAACGGTTCTTGCAAACCCGTAGCAGCCACGTAAAACTTGCAACAACAATTAGAGGACGTCTAACTTGTTTTTGCAGGGTATGTTGTGATGTGATATGGCCAATTTCATGATGAGATATATGTGATGTATGAGATGATCATGTGTTGTATAGAATATCACGACTTGCATGTCGATGAGTACGGCAACTGGCAGGAGCCATAGAGTTGTCTTTAATTATTTTCGTCGTTTTGCTTTACTTTATCGCTATGAGTTAGCAATAGTCGTGGAAGCAACAGTCGGCGCGACAACCTCATGGCGACACGTTGATGGAGATCAAGATGATGGAGATCATGGTGTCATGCCGGTGACGATGGAGATCATGCCGGTGCTTTGGAGATGGAGATCAAAAGCACAAGTTCATGGCCATATCATGTCACTTATGATTTGCATGTGATGTTAATCCTTTTATGCATCTTATTTTGCTTAGGACGACGGTAGCATTATAAGGTGATCCCTCACTTAAATTTCAAGATAAGATTGTGTTCTCCCCAAGTGTGCACCGTTGCGAAAGTTCGTCGTTTCGAGACACCACGTGATGATCGGGTGTGATAGACTCTACGTTCACATACAACGGGTGCAAGCCAGTGTTGCACATGCGGAACACTCGGGTTAAACTTGACGAGCCTAGCATGTACAGACATGGCCTCGGAACACAAGAGACCGAAAGGTCGAACATGAGTCATATAGTAGATATGATCAACATGAAGATGTTCACCATTGAAACCACCTCAACTCACGTGATGATCGGACTTGAGTTGGTGGATTTGGATCATGTTACACTCGAATGACTGGAGGGATGTCAATTTGAGTGGGAGTTTTTAAGTAATATGATTAACTAAACTCATTATCTTGAACAATAGTCTAAATTGTCTTTGCAATATTTATGTTGTAGATCATGGCTCGCGCAGTAGCACCCCTGAATTTTAATGCGTTCCTAGAGAAAGCTAAGTTGAAAGATGATGGAAGTAACTTTGTGGACTGGGCCCGTAATCTAAGGATTATCCTTACGGCTTCCCAGAAGGCTTATGTCCTTGATGCACCGCTTGGTGATCCACCCGCTCCAGTTGAGTCTCTAGACGTTGTGAACGCCTGGCAGGCTCGCTCTGATGATTACTCAATAGTTCAATGTGCAATTTTGTATGGCTTAGAACCGGGACTTCAAAGACGTTTTGAACGTCATGGAGCATATGAGATGTTCCAGGAGTTGAAGTTTATCTTTCAGAAGAATGCCCGGATCGAGAGATATGAGATCTCCGATAAGTTCTATGCTTGCAAGATGGAGGAGAACGGGTCTATCAGTGATCACATACTCAGAATGTCTGGGTACTCCACCCGTCTGGCTGAATTGGGGATGCCCCTTCCGCCAGAGGCTATCACTGACAGAGTTCTTCAATCATTGCCACCTAGCTACAAGAGCTTCGTGTTGAACTATAACATGCATGGGATGAACAAGTCAGTCGCCAAGCTGTTTGCGATGCTGAAAGCCGCTGAGTCTGAAATTCAGAAGGAGCATCAAGTGTTGATGATCAATAAAACCACTAGTTTCAAGAAAAATGGCAAGGGTAAGAAGGGTAACTCCAAAAAGAGTGGCAAAGCAGTTGCTCCTCCCGTGAAGAAACCCAAGGCTGGACCCAAACCAGAAACTGTGTGCTTTCATTGCAAGGGAACTGGACACTGGAAGCGGAACTGCCCCAAGTATTTGGCTGACAAGAAGGCGGCCAACAACAAACAAGGTATATATGATATACATGTTATTGATGTGTACCTTACCAACTCTCGTTGTAGTGCCTGGGTATTTGATACCGGTGCGGTTGCTCACATTTGCAACTCAAAACAGGAACCGCGGAATAGACGGAGGCTGGCAAAGGATGAAGTGACGATGCGCGTGGGAAATGGTTCCAAGGTTGATGTGATCGCCGTCGGCACGCTCGCTCTTCAATTACCATCGGGATTAGTGATGAACCTGAATAATTGTTATTTAGTGCCTGCGTTAAGCATGAACATTATATCTGGATCTTGTTTATTGCGAGACGGTTACTCATTTAAATCAGAGAATAATGGTTGTTCTATTTATATGAGTAATATCTTTTATGGTCATGCACCCAATGTGAGGGGTTTATTCTTATTGAATCTCGATAGTGATGATACACATGTTCATAACATTGATGCCAAAAGATGTAGAACTGATAATGATAATACCACTTTCTTGTGGCACTGCCGTTTAGGTCATATTGGCGTAAAACGCATGAAGAAGCTCCATGCTGATGGACTTTTGGAGTCACTTGATTTTGAATCACTTGACACATGTGAGCCATGCCTCATGGGCAAGATGACTAAAACGCCGTTCTCTGGAACAATGGAACGGGCAAGTGACTTGTTGGAAATCATACATACTGATGTGTGCGGGCCGATGAGCATTGAGGCGCGCGGTGGTTATCGTTACTTTCTCACCTTCACTGATGACTTAAGTAGATATGGGTATATTTACTTAATGAAACACAAGTCTGAAACGTTTGAAAAGTTCAAACAATTTCAGAGTGAAGTTGAGAATCATCGTAACAAGAAGATTAAATTCCTACGATCTGATCGAGGAGGAGAATATCTGAGTTATGAGTTTGGCAGTCACTTAAGACAATGTGGAATTGTTTCACAACTGACACCGCCTGGAACACCATAGCGTAATGGTGTGTCCGAACGTCGTAATCGAACCTTATTGGATATGGTGCGATCTATGATGTCTCTTGCCGATTTGCCACTATCGTTTTGGGGTTATGCATTAGAGACAGCTGCATTCACTTTAAATAGGGCACCATCGAAATCCGTTAAGACGACGCCATATGAACTTTGGTTTGGCAAGAAGCCAAAGCTGTCGTTTCTTAAAGTTTGGGGATGTGATGCTTATGTCAAAAAGCTTCAGCCTGAAAAGCTGGAACCCAAAGCGGAGAAATGCGTCTTCATAGGATACCCAAAAGAGACAGTTGGGTATACCTTCTACCTCAGATCCGAAGGCAAAGTGTTTGTCGCTAAAAACGGAACATTTCTTGAGAAAGAGTTTCTCTCGAAAGAATTGAGTGGGAGGAAGATAGAACTTGATGAGGTTATTGAACCTTTACTTCAATCTGAGAGTAGCACATTACAGAAAGATGTTTCTGTAGAGCCTGCATCAGTTGAAGACGAAGTTAATGATGATGATCATGAACCTTCGAACCAAGTTGCTATCGAACCTCGTAGGTCGACAAGGACGCGTACTACTCCTGAGTGGTACGGCAACCCTGTCTTAGAGGTCATGTTGTTGGACAACGATGAACCTACGAGCTATGGAGAAGCGATGATGGGCCCGGATTCCGAGAAGTGGTTAGAGGCCATGAAATCCGAGATGGGATCCATGTATGAAAACAAAGTGTGGACTTTGGAAGTATTACCTGAAGGGCCATTCAGAACAAATGGATCTTTAAGAGGAAGACGGACGCGGACGGTAATGTCACCATCTATAAAGCTCGACTTGTGGCAAAGGGTTTTTCACAAGTTCAAGGAGTTGACTACGATGAGACCTTCTCACCCGTAGCGATGCTTAAGTCCGTCAGAATCATGTTAGCAATAGCTGCCTTTTTCGATTATGAAATTTGGCAGATGGATGTCAAAACAGCGTTCCTTAACGGTTTCCTTAAGGAAGAGTTGTATATGATGCAACTAGAAGGTTTTGTCGATCCAGAGAATGCTGACAAAGTTTGCAAACTCCAGCGATCCATTTATGGACTGGTGCAAGCATCTCGGAGTTGGAATCTTCGCTTTGATGAGGTGATCAAAGCGTTCGAGTTTATACAAGTTTACGGAGAAGCTTGTATTTACAAGAAAGTGAGTGGGAGCTCTATAGCGTTTCTAATATTATATGTGGATGACATATTACTGATTGGAAACAATATAGAAATGTTGGAAAGCGTGAAGGAATATTTGAACAAGAGTTTTTCAATGAAGGACCTAGGAGAAGCTGCTTTCATATTAGGCATCAAGATCTATAGAGATAGATCAAGACGTTTAATAGGACTTTCACAAAGCACATACCTTGATAAGATTTTGAAAAAGTTCAAAATGGATCAGTCCAAGAAGGGGTTCTTGCCTGTTTTGCAAGGTGTGAAGTTGAGTAAGACTCAATGCCCAGTGACTGTAGGAGATAGAGAAAAGATGAGTGTCATCCCCTATGCTTCAGCCACAGGCTCTATCATGTATGCAATGCTGTGCACAAGACCCGATGTCAGCCTTGCCATAAGTATGGTCGGAAGGTTTCAAAGTGATCCAGGAATGAAACACTGGACGGCGGTCAAGAATATCCTGAAGTACCTGAAAAGGACTAAAGACATGTTTCTCGTTTATGGAGGTGATCAAGAGCTCGTCGTAAAGGGTTACGTCGATGCAAGCTTTGACACTGATCCGGATGACTCTAAGTCACAAATCGGATACGTATTTATTCTTAATGGGGGTGCGGTTAGCTGGTGCAGTTCCAAGCAAAGCGTGGTAGCTGATTCTACATGCGAAGCGGAGTACATCGCTGCCTCGGAGGCGGCGAAGGAAGGTGTCTGGATGAAGGAGTTCATGACAGATCTTGGAGTAGTGTCTAGTGCGCTTAACCCAATGACTCTGTTTTGTGATAATACTGGTGCCATTGCTCTAGCCAAGGAACCAAGATTTCACAAGAGGACCAGACACATAAAGCGACGTTTCAATTCCATCCGCGATTACATCAAGGAGGACGACATAAATATTTGCAAAGTACACACGGATCTAAATGTTGCAGATCCGATGACTAAACCTCTTCCAAGGGCTAAACATGAACAACACCAGAACTGCATGGGTGTTCGATTCATTACAATGTAAATCACATAGTGATGTGAACTAGATTATTGACTCTAGTGCAAGTGGGAGACTGTTGGAAATATGCCCTAGAGGCAATAATAAATTAGTTATTATTATATTTCCTTGTTCATGATAATCGTTTATTATCCATGCTATAATTGTATTGATTGGAAACTCAAATACATGTGTGGGTACATAGACAACACCGTGTCCCTAGTAAGCCTCTAGTTGACTAGCTCGTTGATCAAAGATGGTTAAGGTTTCCTAGCCATAGACATGAGATGTCATTTGATAACGGGATCACATCATTAGGAGAATGATGTGATGGACAAGACCCAAACTATAAACATAGCATATGATCGTGTCAGTTTATTGCTATTGTTTTCTGCATGTCAAGTATCTGTTCCTATGACCATGAGATCATGCAACTCCCTGACATCGGAGGAGTACCTTGTGTGTATCAAACGTCGCAACGTAACTGGGTGACTATAAAGATGCTCTACAGGTATCTCCGAGGGTGTCTGTTGGGTTGGCATGGATCAAGACTGGGATTTGTTACTCCGTGTGACGGAGAGGTATCTCACGGCCCACTCGGTAATACAACATCACAATGAGCCTTGCAAGCAATGTGACTAAAGTGTTAGCCACATGATCTTGTATTACGGAACGAGTAAAGAGACTTGCCGGTAACGAGATTGAACTAGGTATAGAGATACCGACGATCGAATCTCGGGCAAGTAACATACCGAAGAACAAAGGGAACAGTATACGGGATTAACTGAATCCTTGACATAGAGGTTCAACCGATGAAGATCTTCGTAGAATATGTAGGAACCAATATGGGCATCCAGGTCCCGCTATTGGTTATTGGCCGTAGAGGTGTCTCGGTCATGTCTACATAGTTCTCGAACCCGCAGGGTCTACACACTTAACGTTTGGTGACGATTAATATAGTTGAGTTATTGTGTTGGTGACCGAAGGTTGTTCGGAGTCCCGGATGAGATCCCAGACATGACGAGGATCTCCGGAATAGTCCGGAGGTAAAGTTTGATATATGTGGTAATAGTGTTTTGATCTCCGGAAGGGGTTCCGGATGTTTACCGAAGTGTTCGGGTGCAGCAACACTTTATATGGGCCAAAGGGGTAAAGCCCACGAGGTATTGGAAAGTGCAAAAGGAAGTTTTGCTGCTGCCTTAAGCGGTACTACCGCTGGTAAGGCAGTACTACCGCGTAAGCGGTACTACCGCTTGTGTGAAGCGGTACTACCGCACAAGCGGTACTACCGCTCGTGAGCTGTACTACCGCTTGTACGCGATACTGCTGGAATCCGAGTTAGACACTTTCCGTGCGGGCCAAACCGACCTTGTGCGGGCAAAACCGACCTTGTGGAGGCTTTCTCTCCAAGTTTAGACCCCAGGGCTCAACATACAAATAGAGGGGCAGGGCTAACACACGGGAGGCATCAAGATTTCCCAAGCCGTGTGCCGGCAACCCTGACCCTCCAGTTCCTCCCGTCATAATCTCCGTAGTGCTTGGCGAAGCCCTGCAGAGATTGTTCCTCACCACCATCACCACGCCGTCGTGCTGCCGGAACTCAGATACTACTTCATCATCGCTCGCTGGATCGAGGAGGTGAAGGCGTCATCAAGCCGTACGTGTGTTGAACGCGGAGGTGCCGTCCGTTCGGCACTAGTTCGTGATCGGATCGAGGGACGACTTGCGATTTGGATCGCGGAGACGTTCGACTACATCAACCGCGTTTCTTAACGCTTCCGCTTAGCGATCTACAAGGGTATGTAGATTCACTCTCCCTCTCGTAGATGCTCATCACCATGGATAGATCTTGTGTGTGCGTAGGAAAATTTTTGTTTCCCATGCAACGTTTCCCAACATGAGAAACCTGCACATGAGAGGAACCTTGTCGCGATCGGTCCGCGCTCTAGCTTGCCTCGAGTCCGCTCGACAAGCCTAGCAGCTGCGTTCTGTCCCGGCAAGTAGCCTTACCGGCAGCGGCACTTCCAGCAGGCTGCTAAGGACCCGTTCCTCGAAGCGCTCACGGCAAGTGTGCGCACCGGCAAGTTTCCGATAAGTGCAGGGAACACATTCATACAAAGGCAAAATAAAACAAGGGGAACGACGTACATGCACTCATGCAACACAAGTTATATTATATCACAAAAGCAGTACGAGGCTAATATAAGATCAAATGTATCTTCCATATGCAGCGCAGTGATGGGTGTAACGGCAAACTTAATCCCGACGATTGCCCTGGACCCTGGGGATTTGGAGAACCTTGTCGGCAAGAGGGGCAACGATCTTGTCGGCGGCAGTGATGTCGGTACTCGCCGGCAGCCTCCTGAAGACCCTAGAGAGATCAAGGCCGAGATTGCGACGAGCGATCTTGAGAAGCACCCTATACACGATTTCGCGTGCAAACTTCCGGGATTCATCGGCGAACGAAGCAGACTTGTCCTCATGGTACGTCTTCAAGGCATCGATGAGGCCCTCGAAGAACTTGGTCAGTCGGACGCTGGTGGCCTCCTTGTCATTGACGGTGAAACCCCAACTCTTCATGTCCATCTCGGCGATTTGGGAGCTGATGCGCTCGGCAGCATTGACGAGCCTGCCGGTCTAGAGGGAGAGGTTCTCGTGCAGTTGGGCGTATTTGTTCTCAGCCTCCTTCTTCGAGGCCTCTTCCACCTCCAGCTTCTCTGTCAAGACCCTCTCCCTCTCCTTGGCGGATTTTGAAGCTGCTACCACGGTGGCCAGTTGGGATTTCAGATCCCCAATTGCCTTGGCGGCGGTATCAAGCTCTTGGTTCTTGGACGACAGCTGCGCTTGCAAGTCCCCTAGAGTGTGGGCTGCCTTCAGTGCTTCGTCCTTGAGAGCCTCGACCTCTTTGCCGCTACCGACGAGATCTTCCTTCAATTTGGCCACCTGGGATTCCAGTTCTGCCTTGGCGGACACAGCGGCAGCAGCCTTATCAGCAGCCTCCTTAAGCTTGGTGCGTTCTCCAAGGCCTAGGCTTCGATAAACTTCTTGTGCCCGTCTTCTAGCTCCCGAGTCCGCTGCTTAAGGAGCGCTTCAATCTCATCATCCTTGCCGCGAAGAGTGGCAGCAAGGGCTCCTTCCCGGGCGGCAAGATCTTCTCTTTGGCGTTGAGCAGCGTTTCACGCTCTGTCAGCTTGCCGTCACGGATCGCCGCCTCTTCTTTGGCGGCATTGAGGTTGCGGGCCTGCTGACTGTACCATGTGCGCAGCTCGTCCGCCTTTTCTCTCAACTTCTGATCAACCAGATCCGCAGCTTTGCGTTCTTCTTGCACCTTGTCCCACCTCCGGCCGTACCGTTCTTGGACACCTTTGAAACCGAAAGCCGTGATTTCCATGAAGGCAAGATCTTCGGCGTTATCGGCCATGTCGGTGGATTCGTCAGTTCTTTGGACCAAAGGGAGCAGGATCCGAGCTATTTCTTCATCAAAGTTCGGCCCCGCAGTGCCAGATGAACTGGGGGCTCCGGACCCATGCTGGGAAGTAACCAGCGCCAAGCTGCTTGACGGGGCCTACAAGGTTGGCGCCACTAGTTGATTGCCGGAGATCAGCGCGTCAGTATTGGCGGGCGTCGTCTCCACATCCATCCTGGCAGGGTCAGACGTGTTGCCGGGGAGCCTCTCGGATTCCTCGGGGAGTCTTCTGGTCTCCTCGGCAACTTGCACAAGGCCCTCTTCAGCGGCAATCTTGGCGGCTTCATCAGCGGCATCCCTTGCAATATTGGCCACCTCCACGAGAACTTCGCCCTCTTCAGGAGAGGTTGGAGCTGTGGATTGAAGCGGAAGCAAGGGTGAAATGGGGTTCAAAATCACAAGACAAGTTCAAGAAAACAAAAAAGAAAATCTTTTCCCGGGAGAGGTATGCAAAGGCAAAAGGATTACCCATTGGTGCTTGCTGAGGAGGGACGTTTCCTTCCCCGGCAACTCGCGTTGCCGGCGCGCGGTCGTCGGCGGCCCCACTCATCGGGGTGGCCTCCGTGTGGGCAGGCTCATCGGTGGAGGCCCTTGCCGGGGAAGTGCTCTCCGGGACATTGGTTGATAGGGGAGCCACGTTTGGATCCGTCTCTTGGTGCTCCTCCTCTTGGCGGGCCTCCTCCGTCTCCACGACAGGCCCAACAGTAGGGACTCCAGTACTGGTGCTAGTGGGAGGCACCTGTGCCGCGTCCTCACGCAGGGGGCTGAGCTGGGGGCTGGTAACGATAGCTTCAGACATTGCAACCCCCTGCCCAGCGCTTGCCGCCGGATCCTGTGCTGCTGCAGACCTGGGCCGCTTCGACCGATGCACAAGCGGTTCCGGGTCCCTGTCAAGACAAAAGGAATTAAGTTGAAATGACAGTCAAATGGAGTCAAGGCTTGACGGGAATAAGCGAAGTTGCTTACTCCTCCTCCTCCTCGGACTCGCCGAGGACATCGAAGTCATACATCACTGGCGGAGGCGATTCTCTGGCCCTCTTGAGTACCGGGGGAGATGAACCCATCGGCTGGATGGATTCGACTTCCTCGACTACCTCCTGCTGTGGAGATGAAGGCTGGGTCCGGGGGCGCCGGGTCGATTGCCGGCGTACTTCTTCTTGGCGGCCGGTCTTCGTGGTCGTCTTCTTCACCGTAGGGCCAGCTCTCGGCGAAGAAGCACGCACCGGCTCTTGACTGACCGCCCTCCGAAGACGGCGCCTCCTCTTTGGGGCTCGAGGGCCTTCCTCTTCTTCGGGCTCTCCGGCAGCCTCGGACCCGGCAACCTCGGTCCCGGCAACCTCGACCTCGGCAATCTCATCCCCGGCGGGCTCTTCTTGTTGCCCTTCGGCAGCTTCTTCCTCAGAGTGCTCCTCTTCTTCATCCTCGGCCGCCGCGGCACTGGAACCGCCCGCCGCATTGATCCTCATAATCTCTGCGGCCTTGCTGGTGATGTACGCCAGTTCTTCCTCGGTGGTGGCCCGGATAAGATCTGTTTCCTTCCGGGAAGCTTTCTCCGTCAAATTGGAGGCCCAATCCATCTCGTGCTCCAAGGTGGGCAGATCCCAGTCCGCTTTTACTCCGTGGGCGTTGCAGTCCGGCATCACCGCCAAGATGGAGTCCTTGGCGGAGTTGATATGCAATGGGACGATCCCATCCGGCAAGTGGAATGTGCCAGTTTTTCGGAACAACTGCTCGCAGAGGCAGGCGTGCTCCATAACCAACAAGTTGTTGCCGGTCCCAGGGTACAGTCGCATGACGTCGGCGGCATTCTGGTATTCCCAGGTGAACCTTTCTCTCTTCTGCAGCGGCGCTATGCGTCGCCAGAGGAAATCGGCGCCAACCATCTCAATGGTCAGTTTGGCGGCCTTGAGGCAGGCGATCCTGTTCAGTGCCGGACGAAGCTTGGCGTCGGTAGCACCCATACTGCTCCAGTTCTTGCCGCGCTCAACTTTCACTGTGCGCGGTATGCAAAATTGGGGGAAATCCTTCTCCTGGATCCAACACCACTCCGCCCTCCACTCGTCCCACTTGAGATGGAGCTGCCCGGCAAGGTACTCGCCTTTGGTTTTGCCCGGAGGATCCAGGCCACGCTGTCGGAGAGTGACTCGTCTTCAATCCGAGGAACAAAGAAATGGCAGAACAGATCCACATTGGGGGCGACGCCGACAAAGTTCTCACATAGATGGGCAAAGACTGCCATACAAGTCATTGCATTCGGAGTAAAATCTAGCAGCCTGAACCCATAACTGAACATCATGGCGCTGAAGAAATCCGAGAATGGGGGAACCAAGCCGCAGTAGAAATAGGCGCAGAAGAACGGATATGAATCTGATGGATCCTTGTTGCCCTCAGGAAGCACTACGGGCGCCTTGTGGTCCTTGGTATCTCTCCCCCACATGTATGCGTACCTTCTGATCAGCTCATTGGCATCCAAGGAGCACGGCGAGAAGATTGCATTCTCCCTCCGCCGCTTCTCCAACTCTTCCAGTGCCTTCTTCTTCTCCTCCGCCTTGGGATCAAGCGGCTTGGCGGGCTTCTTCCCCGCCGCGTCGGCTCTCTTGGGCGCCATCAAGAATTGGAGAGGAAAGAAAGAGGCTGGGTCGAGGTGCGGATCAGTGGCGGCGGTGGCGGAAGCGGTTCTGGCGTAAGGAAGAAGATGAAGCAGGGAAAAGCGGGGGTGAATGAGCGGCGCCTCCTCGCAGTTGCCTTTTTATGGGGAAGGCGCGAGGGGGGTTGGCTCTTCATTGTTTACCCCAGCCACGTTCTTTTTTACAGGCGCACTACCACGATATAACCGCAACAGTCCAAGTTCCCACGACCCGCATTTAATGCGTGGATTGGACGTGCGTCAGGATGACCATCATGACGAAAATTACAGCGACAGTTTTCCCGCCGCGTGTCTGTGCATTGTTTGGGCCTAGCCAAACGACGCTTCAGGCGCGCGTATGGCCCAGGCCCGGGGGCTCTTGTCGGTGTATAAAACATGGGTATTTTATACCCTGACTTATGCACAGACAGTAGCAGCCTCCTTGCTGGCCAAGTCTTGCCGGGAACCGCCACGACCAAGGTTCAAGACCCAGTTGCAGAAGCTCAAGACGAAGCATCAACAATCACTCAACTAGTAGTGAAGATGAAGACATTTCTTACCGGCAAGGCCAAGCCGGCAAGGTAAAGACCCAGCAAACTCCATGCCGGCAAGCTTCTGCCAGCCCTCCAGCGTTCCTCCTCACCGCACAGGTGTTCGCTAATGGATGAGGTGTCGACCGCACTGGCTGGTTGGTGAGGCTTGTCGGGCACGTGTCAGTACGCTGGGACATAATTTGCCCTTAATGACACCCGTCCAGGAGGCGTGTCAGGATAATACGAGGTAGATGGGCAAGCGGTGCAGAAACCTTGCCGGGACTACCTCTCCACATGACACCTAACGGTGCATTTAATGCCTTTGTCCTAAACTGGCAGAGTTAGGTATGATAGCACTGTTTGCTATCTAATCGCTATGTAATTACTGTTTTGCCACTGTGGTAACCCCTTGAGCTATAAAAGGAGGGCCAAGGCAACAGTTAGGAGATCGGGGACCCCTTTTCAAACACTTGCACGTCTAGCGTAGCTGCTCTCTCCGCACCTTGCCGGGAGAAGCGCTCCTTGTACTTGTGCTTTCATCCCACCAATACACCAAAAGCAGGAGTAGGGTTTTACGCTTCTCAGCGGGCCAAACCTGGGTAAATCCCTTGCATCTTCCATTGATCCTGCTCTTTGTGCACGTCGATCCCCTCGCCGAACCACAAGGGGCTGGATGGCCCTATAGATGGTCGTTCCACCACGACAGATAGCAACCTTTATTATGCGGTCCATCGCTTTTATTTCTTTACCATCACAAGTTCGTACAACGCTTATTTTCCCTTGCAATAAAAGATCATACATATTTTAGAAGCAATTTTTATTGCTTTTTGCACCGATGACAACTTACTTGAAGGATCTTATTCAATCCATAGGTAGATATGGTGGACTCTCATGGCAAGAAACTGGTTTTAAGGGTTTTTGGATGCACAAGTAGTATCTCTACTTAGTACGAATTTTTCGCTAGCAAAAGATCCTAAGCAAGCACCACATGTTAGAGGATCCATGACAATATAACTTCTATGTGAATATAAACAAACATAACTCATTACGTTGTCTTCCTTGTCCAACGTCAACTACTTGATCAAGCTTGAAAATAATTAATGGGGGCTCACAATCATAGAAGATGTCCAAGATAATATATTTATATGTGAAATTTCTCTTCCTTCAAAATTCCTTTATGAATTGTTCAAGTGACTAATGCTATGTTTGTTAACTTTCAATAAATTTTACCACTTATACTTCTTGTATGTGAAGTCACTACTCCCCATGGGACAAGCATATGAAGCATATAAATTTCAACTTTATGATATTCAATTCATTTCAACAATTTACTCATAGGATATAAGTGAAGAACAAGAGTAAATGACAAACTACTCCAAAAAGATATAAGTGAAGACCAAATGAGTAGTTAAGTAAATAGGTAGCTATGTGAGGACTCTCTCTCATTTAAAAATTTCAGATCTTAAGTATTTTATTCAAACAGAAAATCAAACAAAATAAAATGACATTCCAAGAATAGCACAACTCATGTGAAGAAGCAAAAACTTAGGCTCAACCAAGACTAACCGATAATTGTTGATGAAGAAAGGTGGGATGCCTACCGGGGCATCCCCAAGCTTAGATTCTTGAGACTTCTTGAAATATTATATTGGGATGCCTTGGGCATCCCCAAGCTTGAGCTTTTGTGTCTCCTTAATTCCTCTCATATCACGGTTTCCCTAAATCTTAAATACTTCATCCACACAAAACTCAACAAGAACTCGTGAGATAAGTTAGTATAAATCAACTCAAAACCTTAACATTCTCTACTATAGTAAATTACTAAAATTATAATTAAACATTGCATACTAAATGCCTCTACATATTTAATACTCCTATCCACAAATAGAAACATTAAACAAGCAACATATGCAAACAATGCAACTATAACCGAAATCTGCCAAAACAGAACAGTCTGTAAAGGGGGAATAAGAATTCATACTTTCCTAACTCCAAAAATTCTAAACAATTACCACGTGATAGAGAACTCATGCATTCTTGCTGTGTAAAAATTTCAGATTTTTATCATGTTCTGACTATTCAGGAATATTCTGAACATTACAGAAAACTTTCTGTTTTCAAACAGCAACACATAAACTTGCAAACTGGGCATGGTAAAGGCTATAATTGGCATTTTATTGAACTAAAAGATACAAAACATGATTATTGATAGCAGCAAGCAAATCTCAACAAAATAAAATGACGCTCCAAGCAAAACTCATATTATGTGACGAATAAAAATATAGCTCCAAGTGAGGTTACCGATAATGTTGAAGACGAAAGAGGGGATGACTTCCGGGGCATCCCCAAGCTTAGTTGCTTGGGTCTTCCTTGAATATTACCTTGGGGTGCCTTGGGCATCCCCAAGCTTAGGGTCTTGCCGCTCCTTATTCTCTTCATATCGAGATCTCACCCAAAACTTGAAAACTACAATCACACAAAACTTAACGGAACTTCGTGAGATAGGTTAGTATGATAAAAATAAATCATCCACTTAGGTACTGTCAAGACAAGATTCATAATTGTTCTCACATAATTCCTACTGTATTCTATCATTTCCACAATTTATATTACTCAATATAAGCTATGGAAACACTAAAACAAGCAAACTATGCATCGAAAACAGAATCTGTCAAAAACAGAACAGCGTGTAGTAAGCGATTTAAAAACCATACTTCTGTACCTCCAAAAATTCTGAAACATTAGGAAAACGTAAACAATTTGTAACCCAATGCTCTGTAAAAATTTCAGAATTTCTCATGCTCCAGTACAGAATAGAAATTCCAGCACTGGACGCAAAAGTTTCTGTTTTTGCACAGAATCGAATCAACAAGCATCCATACTATCCCAAAGGCTTTACTTAGCACATTATTGAAAGAAAACATATAAAACATGATTACTACAGTAGCTTAATCATGTGGACACACAAAAATAGTAGGTACAAATATTGGGTTGTCTCCCAACAAGCGCTTTTCTTTAATGCCTTTTAGCTAGGCATGATGATTTTAACGATGCTCACATAAAAGTAAAGAATTGAAACACAAAGAGAGCATCCTGAAGCATATGACTAGCACATTTAAGCCTAACCCACTTCCTATGCATAGGGATTTTATGAGCAAACAATTTATGGGAGCAAGAATCAACTAGCATAGGAAGGCAAAACAAGCATAACTTCAAAACTTTCAACACATAGAGAGGAAACTTGATATTATTGCAACACCTACAAGCATATGATCCTCTCTCATAATAATTTTCAGTATCATCATGAATGAATTCAAAAATATAGCTATCACATAAAAGCATTCTTTTCATGATCCACAAGCATAGAAATTTTACTACTCTCCACATAAGCAATTTTCTTCTCATTCATAATAGTGGGAGCAAACTCAACAAAATAACTATCATGAGATACTTGATTGGCATAATCCAATTGAAAATTAAAATCATGATGACAAGTTTCATACTTATCATTATTCGTTATAGCATACATGTCATCACAATAAATTTTCTCATCAAAACTTGGGGGACTAAAAATATCATTTTCATCAAACATAGCATCCCCAAGCTTGTGGCTTTGCATATCATTAGCATCATGGTACTCATAGAATTCATACTAACAACATTGCAATCATGCTGATCATTCAAAGATTTTATGCCAAACATTTTATTGAATTCTTCTTCTATCAATTGAGCACAATTTTCCGCTCCATCATTTTCAAGAAAGACATTATAAAGATGAATAATATGAGGCAACCTCAATTCCATATTTTTTTGTAGTTTTCTTTTATAAACCAAACTAGTGATAAAACAAGAAACTAAAAGATTCTATTGCAAGATCTAAAGATATACCTTCAAGTACTCACCTCCCCGGCAATGGCGCCAGAAAAGAGCTTGATGTCTACTACACAACTTATTCTTGTAGACTCGTGTTGGGCCTCCAAGCGCAGAGTTTTGTAGGACAGTAGCAATTTTCCCTCAAGTGGATGACCTAAGGTTTATCAATCCGTGGGAGGTGTAGGTTGAATATGGTCTCTCTCAAACAACCCTGCAACCAAATACAAGAAATCTCTTGTGTCCCCAACACACCCAATACAATGGCAAATTGTATAGGTTTTTGTAATCTAAAAAAAAGCAAGGTAGCAAGTGATAAAACGGAGCACAAACGGTATTGCAATGCTTGAAAACAAGGCCTAGGGTTCATACTTTTACTAGTGCAATCTCTCAACAGTGCTAACATAATTTGATCATATAACAATCCCTCAACGTGCGATAAAGAATCACTCCAAAGTTCCTATTCGCGGAGAACATAAGATAGAAATTGTTGTAGGGTACGAAACCACCTCAAAGTTATCCTTTCCGATCAATCTATTGAGCCATCCCTATAAGTGTCACGAACGGCCCTACAGTTCGTACTAAAATAACACCATATGATACGCATCAACCAACTCTAATGTCACCTAGATACTCCAATGACACCATAAGTATCCGTGAGTTGATTATACGATATGCATCAAACAACTTCATAATCATAATATTCAATCCACACAAAGAACTTCAAAGAGTGCCCCAAGATTTCTACCGGAGAAAGTAGGATGAAAACATGCATCAACCCCTATGCATAGATTACCCCAATGTCACCTCGGGAATCAGCGAGTTGAGTGCCAAAACATATATTAAGTGAATCAATATAATACCCCATTGTCACCATGGGTATTCATATGCAAGACATACATCAAGTGTTCTCAAATCCATAAAAGTATTCAATCCGATAATAGTGAAACCTCAAAGGTAAAAACTCAATTCATCACAACAAGATAGAGAGGGAGAAACACCATATGATCCAACTATATTAACAAAGCTCGCGATACATGAAGATGGTGCCATGTCAAGAACACGAGAGAGAGAGATCAAACACATAGCTACTAGTACATACCCTCCGCCCCGAGGGTGAACTACTCCCTCCTCCTCATGGAGACCGCCGGGATGATGAAGATGGCCTCCGGTGATGATTCCCCCCTCTGGTAGGGTGCCGGAAAAGGGCTCTAGATGGGATCTCCTTGGTACAGAGGCTTGCGGCGGCGTAAAAACTCCTCTAGGTTAACTTTCGGGGGTTTCTGAATATATAGGATTTTTCAGCGTTGGAATCACGCAAAGAGGTGCCACAGGGGGCCCACGAGGCACCAGGGCGCGCCTGAGGGGGGGGGGTGGCGCGCCCTGCTGGCTTGTGGGGCCCCTGTGGCTCTTCTGCTGCTCCCCCGAAGCTTCCTGCGTCTGTTTCCTCCCAGAAAAAATCGTCAAAAAGTTTCGCTGCATTTGGACTTCATTTGATATGGATTTTCTGGAAAACCAAAAACAAGCAGAAAACAGCAACTGGCACTGGGCACTAGGTCAATATGTTAGTACATAAAAATCATATAAAAGCCGTATAAAAGTGCACCAAAATCATACAAAAACTATAATAAACGTGGCATGAATACTTCATAAATTATAGATACGTTGGAGACGTATCAGGCCGCACACCCACGCACGCGCGCTCGCGGCCTCTGCTGCTGCTCCTTGCGCTGCTCTGCGGCTAGCGCTGCTGCTAGCCGCTGGCTGCGCTAGGTGCTGCCGCCGTTGGCTGCGCTAGCTGTTGCTCTACTGCTTCGCTGCTGCCTGTGCTGCTGCCACTGTTGCCGATGTGCTACCACTGCTAACTACTGCTGCGCTGCCACCTCCGGCCGCCGCTCGCCGCTGCTTCCTGGCCGGCCGGCCACGCCATGGCTCGGCCGTGCGTGTGTGCCCAGCCGCACCAGTGGCTGGCTGGGCCACTGCCAGATGGGCCCCGGCGCCTATTTAATTAGGATTAGGGTTAGGTTAAGTTAGTTTACTAGTTAATTAGCCAAGTGGCCCAATGACATGTGGACCCATTTCATTTAAAAGCCTGATTAAAAATCTATGTCAATGACAAGTTGGACCCAGTTGCACTGTTAATTAGTTGACCAGTCAAACATTGACTAGGTCCACTGGCCCCCCTGGACTCCACTTGTCATCCACCAGGCTAGCTCCTAGTGGGTACAAAAAGTATTCTGCCTATTTAATAATTAAAAGAAATAGATAGAAGAAATTCAAGAATACTATTAAAACTTCAGAAAATCATATAAAATAATCCATAACTCGGATGAAAATAATTTATATATGAAAAATGATCAAAAAAATAAGAAGAATCCAAATATGCCATCCATATACCTGCCACACCCCTCCAGCACTGCAAACATGGAACCTTTCCCTTCGGATCGTCTGACCGATAAATGCCTAAAGCCGGGAAAATATTTCCGGATATTTTCCCGCTCCGTCTATAACACCTAGCACTGCATTAGGTCACCCCTAGCATAGCTTACTGTCATGTCATGCAATGTGATGCATTTGTTTGCTTTGTATTTATTGTTTCTTCCCCCTCTTCTTCTCCGGTAGACCCCGAGACCAACGCTGACGCCGCTGGTTATGACTACGCCGCAGATGACCAGCCCCTTTCAGCAGAGCTTCCAGGCAAGCAAAACCCCCTTGATCATTCCTATATCACCCATTCTTTCTCTCTAGTGCTTGCATTAGATTTCGCTATTGTATTCGATAGCTCCTATTCTGATGCATAGCTTGATTTTGTAACCTGTTGTTGATACTTTACCTGTTGTCCTATATGCTTAGTATAGGCTGGTTAGTGATCCATCAGAGGCCCTACACCCTTGTCCGTGTTGCCAGGCTTTACTACCGGAAGATTCGATCAATGTGATCGATGTACATAGACCGATCACACCACCAGCACCCCCCCTTAGTTGTACGACTCTGCAGAGCTACTATCGAGTGCCGAGGGTGATACCTCCTACCTCACTCCTGATGATATCTCTGTAGTGTAGCTAGTCGGTTGTGGGTTACCGAGGGTGATTCCTCTTTCACCACCTCCGATGATGCCTCTGTCGTGCAACCCCTCAAGTGTGAACCCATCGAGGGTGATTCCTTCAAGTTCACCTTGACGGTTACATCGAGTGGGAATCCATCGAGGGTGATTCCTCGGATTTCCCCCTTGATGTTACGGACACACTGTTACCTTTACACCGTTCCCGTTTTTGTTACTGCGGGACTGAAGGGACATGCGGTACCACCCCGGGGGAGGTGGACCTGAGTTCCCGACAGTCTCTTGTGAAGTCGGGTTGACCTGGAGGGTACCCGCGAGATAATTACGCGGCACGGCTGGGCAGGCAGACCGCCCTAGAGAGGGATAGGTCTGGCCCTTGTCGTAAGTCCGCGAGACGGGGCGACAGGAGCATTGATCGTCACCGCGCGCTCCCAACACACTAATGGGTTTGGATATGTGATCTTAGTAGGCCTCTGGCCTTTTCGCACTAACCACCATGCGGGATAAGTTATGGGCACTCGGCGTCGTACGATTCTCCCGAAAGCTCTGTCAGACGTCCAGTTCAGCATTGTGGCATGGTCGGATCGCGCCATCTAGGACAGAGGTGGCGCTGGTATTCACCGTCCTCACAACGACCCGGAGTGCTTAGGGCGATCGGCCCATGACCCCTTTGCGCTTAGGATGTAAACCGGCGGGGACCTCTCTGCGGAGGCTAGGTAGGACTACGGCGTGTCGATCAGCCGAGGCCGGGCATGACCCGGAAAAGTGTGTCCGGCCAGAGTTATTCGAGCGTGTTGGGTAAGTTGGTGCACCCCTACAGGGAAGTTATCTATTCGAATAGCCGTGTCCATGGTAACAGGACGCTCGGAGTTGTATCCCGATCTACTACAACTAGAACTGGATACATGTGATACTAAATTGATATTATGGCTCCGGGATCGCTTTCTCGCAGGGTGTCGAGGAAGGATCTCTGGGCGTTACTAATATATATTTGTTACTACATGTTATGTTATTCTACTCTTTTGTGTCGCTGCAAGATGCTAGTCTTCGATAGGCTAGGCCTTCCCCTCTATTCTGGCATTTCTGCAGTATAGTCCTCAGATACAGCCCCTTCCCTTTGATACCGATGCATACTTAGCATAGATCTGATGTAAGTCTTGCGAGTACTTTGGATGAGTACTCACAGTTGCTTTGCTACCTTTTTCCCCTCTACCCGATTGCTGCGATCAGATGACGGAGCCCAGGAGCCGGAGATCCTCGATGGAGCCTACTACTACATGGAGACCGACGACCAGGAGTAGTTCAGAGGCTCCCAGGTAGGAGGCCTGCGCCTTTTCGATCTAGATGTCGTTGTTTTGCTAGCCTTCTTAAGGAAAACTTGTCTAATTATGTCTATACTCAGATACTAATGCTTTCGCTGACTCTTGTGTGTAATCGAGCTTATGTATTCGAGCCCTCGAGGCCCCTGGCTTGTAATATAAAGCTTGTATTATTTTATTGTTGTGTCTAGAGTTGTGTTGTGATATCTTCCCGTGGGTCTCTGGGCTTGATCGTGCGCATTTGCGTGTATGATTAGTGCATGATTGAGTCGGGGGCGTCACAGAACCACACTGGGCTTCTAATTATGAGGATTAGAGGAACTAGACCTATCTCTAATTAGTCAACTAGGACCAACTAGAACTAGAACTAAAAGAACTAGAGGAGGCTCCAAAACTTATGTTCAATTGTGGCCAATAACTCAAGTATATATAGGTTAGAGGGGAAGAAGAGGGCAACCACCAAGGAGGCAAAGTCCCTCCTTGGGGCGCCGGCCAAGGGGGAAGAGTCCAACTCCTCCCCTAGTCCAATTCGCCCCCCACAAGGAAAGGGGGGGGCGCCACTTCCTATTGGGCCTCGGTGGCCCAATACTCCTTCCACCACTTGGCCTTTTAAACCCAGTTGATATTAAATTAAATATAAAAGCCCTCTAACAATTACTAGAGCATATTATATATAATTTAACACTTCTGAAAACATTTTCCACCTATATATTATTTGTCGGTAATATCTGGTATTGCCCGATAAACTCCGAAACCCTTCCGGTGACCCCGAACGCTTCCGGTTCCTCTCAAAACTATTCTGAATATTAATGAAGTAATTCCAAAAATAAATCCTTGATACTCTCGTCCTACTAACACTCAGCAGATCATGATTACCTTAAGCTTGTGACCTCGTAGGTTCGGTAAACCATAGACATGAACGAAACCCCTTCGTTCAATGACCGACAGCGGAACCGTGGACGTCCATATCGATCCCTATGATTACACGAATGACATTCGAGTGAACCTTTGGTTATTATGTGATGTTCCCTTTGCTTCGCGATACTTCACAAAACCCGGGATGTGTCGGTATCCTCCTGAGTCATCACATGCTCACTATACCGTTGTCCTCGTTACCGGTTTTGTTCTTCTTTCTCGTTTTCGTGTTCTGGCATCCCCGTGACAAAGTCACCCGTGTCTGGCTAGACGATGATGGATGTTGTCACACCGAGAGGGCCCTAAGAATATCTCTCCATCGTCGGAGGAGCAAATCCATTCTCGAGCTATCTAGTCTCTTATCAAACTTTCCGATGAGCCTGTAAGTTGTCGTTATGATCACCGTGTTACAGGTGACGTTTGAGCAACCCCAAAGCCCACTGTACGGTAAGAAGTGACTACGATACTCTCATGGTCTAAGGAGCAAAATCAAACGTTAACACTTCGCGTTATTACAATTGATTACAGACGATATTAACTCAATTTATAACAGACAAGTTTGGGTCGTTTCAATGTTGTTTTAGGACTATCGTTACACTTAACGATATCTCAAGATCCGGAAAACGTGATCAACAACAACAACACTTGAGCTAGTCCTAGAGGCAAGACTAGGAACCTTTTATTTTACCGTTTATCATTCCACACGTGCATATGAGTTTTCCACTGAATCGCATATTTCAGGATCACAACAATTATAGAATAGAATATAAACTCTTAATTATGAATATGGAAATATAATAATACAAAGGGATAATTAGTTTTATGACCCTAGTTGTGTCCCACTCGGCTGTTTTACCCCTAATTTCTAAAAGCCATCGGTTCTGTCCAAGTCACCTCGCTCCTCTTATGCTTTTGCCCTTTGACCGTTTGACCATCACTTTGAAAACTTCATAACAAATTCATACTAAATCAGAAAAATGCAAATAAGATACCAAAATGTTCGGAAAAACATCACCTATATGTCAATGTCATTTGCATTCATGACAAAAGTGTTGGAAAGTGCCCATCCGAGTTTTAGCTCTTATGATACCACCATGAACAATAAAATCTGAAAAAGTTCAAAAAATTCCAAAAAAAAATTGGTGTCAAAGAATGACAAGTGTTTTAAGTGCTTGCGAAGTTTCATCAGGGAATGACATTCGTGGAAGTCATGGCAAAAAAACAATCAACACTCCAAAATAGATTGTTTTTTTTGCCACGACTTCCACGAATGTCATTCCCTGATGAAACTTGGCAAGCACTTAAAACATTTGTCATTCTTTGAGACCAATTTTTTTTGAATTTTTTAAACTTTTCCAGATTTTACTGTTCATGGTGGTATCATAAGAGCTAAAACTCGGATGGGCACTTTCCAACACTTTTGTCATGAATGCAAATGACATTGACATGTAGGTGATGTTTTTCCGAACATTTTGGTATCTTATTTGCATTTTTCTGATTTAGTATGAATTTTTTATGAAGTTTTCAAAGTGATGGTCAAACGGTCAAAGGGCAAAAGCATAAGAGGAGCGAAGTGACTTGGACAGAACCGATGACTTTTGGAAATTAGGGGTAAAACAACCGAGTGGGACACAACTAGGGGCATAAAACTAATTATCCCTAATACAAATATTATTGCCTCTATGCCATATTTCCAACAATATGGTACGCCCATCGATGGGAACCACGGCAGGGACGAAATTCGCCAGAGAATGGACGCGCTCGAGCCGCCGTCGTGCCTGTGCTTCTCCCCGCGCTCGAGGCCGCCGCCATGACCCGCGCTCGAAGCCGTTGGAGGTCGTCGGACGGGCGTCCCCGCTTGGTGGCGCGAGCCATCTCGTCATTGATTTGGACGCCAACGCAGAGGAGACCGTCGTGCCTCAACCTCAACGCCCGAGCTCCCGTGGGAGAGAAGCTCCCGAGCGACGGATGCATCCTCAAAGCCTCCCCACCCGATTTCCGTTCGCCCCCCTGCACATCGCCATCTGAGCCGCCGTCGGCGAGCTACCGCGCCGACCGCATCTACTCTATTCTCTCCCTCCATGTGTGCGCTCAGAAGAGAGTGGAAAAGCATAAGGTTGGAGGGATGGGAAGATACTCTG
This sequence comes from Elymus sibiricus, assembly GCA_039707655.1. NCBI lineage: Eukaryota > Viridiplantae > Streptophyta > Magnoliopsida > Poales > Poaceae > Elymus > Elymus sibiricus. Next base: position 257,553,137 of record CM077668.1, on the reverse strand, counting down.
GGAGTGGGAGGAAGAAACGTTCGCGACGACGCGTTGTTAGCCCGAACGAAAAGAAAAGTTGACCTGGCTAATATCCTAGCGTTAAGATTCGTGTTTGAAAATGAACGGTGCAGAGGACGTACAGGCTAACATCCAAAAAATCTGACGTGTGGCACTTATCATTTAGGTTGTTTTTTTAGTAGTACGTATCTCTTTGCTGTTTTTTTTTAGGTGTATCTCTTTGCTTTTTTTTTTTAGGGGTAGGTGTATCTCTTTGCTGTTATAACACGTTGGGCCAATGATAGGGGACGAAAAGCACATGCCGGACCTCTATGATGAGCGCAACAATAGGCCCATAAGCTAAAAAAAAGGCCCACGACACGAACAAAGCCCATTAGGGTTTACAGCCAAGCTCGCTAGCTATAAATGCTTCTCTCCCTCACACGGACGCCTCCTTTGCCCGCCGCCTGCTGCCCTCCTCATCTCCTTAGGTTAGGTTAGGCTAGGGGCTTCGCAGAGCTCGCGGAAATGGTGGCCTTCAGGGTAAGTGCCGCCTCCCGTCCGTTGCTATCCTCGACGCCTCCGTGTCCGCGCTTGATCCGTGTTTTTGATTCGTCTCCATGCGTCCGTGCGTGTGCAGTTCCATCAGTACCAGGTGGTGGGTCGCGCGCTGCCGACGCCCGGCGATGAGCAGCCGAAGATCTACCGCATGAAGCTCTGGGCGACCAATGAGGTGCGCGCCAAGAGCAAGTTCTGGTGAGCTCCTCCCCGTCTCCTCGCGACATCTGAAGGATCTGTCCGTCTTCGATTCGGTATTCCTGATGGCTGTTGTCGCGTCTGTGCAGGTATTTCCTGAGGAAGCTGAAGAAGGTGAAGAAGAGCAACGGCCAGATGCTCGCCATCAACGAGGTATTGTGCCTTTCTCGTCTTATCTTTTGCCATGAGCATGGATTATCTTGAAGCTTCTGATTGTTTCCTGTACATTACAATTACCATCCCAGAGCGGCTTAATTAGCTCCTTTTATTCATCTGCAACTCTCTGTGGCGTTATTAGTAGGATGGCAATATAAAAGGAGCTAATTAAGCCGCTCTGGTTGTGATTGCATATGCTGGAAGTCTTTCTTTCCATTAGCAATTCAGTGATGCCCCTTCCATCTTGTTGTGATCATGGTGTATGTGATTTCCTTGCAGAAACATGGATCTGTAGTTATATTTACATTATCTATGTGTAAATTACTTCTGAAACTTTATTCTGATGTGCCAAGGCTTCTGTTTTGGATAATCTAATTTGTATTCACTACAAAGGACTTGTACCGCAAAAGAAGTTCAGTGAATTCTTGTTGCCACATCCCCTTTCATCTGAAGGGACGCATATGAGTTCTAAATTTCCTGATTATACGGGCACGCCCATACTCTAGTTAAAATTCACTGGTCTGTTCTGGTTTGTGATTTTCCTTTTTTTAATCGGTGTGACGTGTATGTAGTGGTAGACTGATGTTATCCATAGTTTCTTGGTTTGGGAACCAATTTGAACCTAATTTTTTCCCACCGATTCTTCTTTTACTCAATTATAGGCATGTGATTGTTATTTTTGCACTGAATTATTCTTTTTTTGTCAGATCTTTGAGAAGAACCCAACCACGATCAAGAACTATGGCATTTGGCTGCGTTACCAGAGCAGGACTGGCTACCACAACATGTACAAGGAGTACCGTGACACCACACTGAATGGTGCCGTGGAGCAGATGTACACTGAGATGGCCTCTCGCCACCGTGTGAGATCCCCCTGCATTCAGATCATCAAGACCGCGACTGTCAACTTCAAGCTATGCAAGAGAGACAACACCAAGCAGTTCCACAACTCCAAGATCAAGTTCCCCCTTGTGTACCAAAAGGTCAGGCCACCAACCAGGAAGCTGAAGACCACCTACAAGGCAACGAGGCCGAACTTGTTCATGTGATTGGGTTGTGGTGAATGCTGTTATTTTAGTAGCCAGAAGCACAAAAGTTGAAATGTTTTCTTCGTATGTTGGATCTTTTGATGCATGAAGACAAGCGTTTTGTTGCTTATTTATCGTTTAAAGACAATGGTTGGTGAACCTTCTGATTGTGTTCTTATCAGTAATCTGCATACAATCTATTGGTACCTGATATAGATCTGTTTGGAGGCGGTTCTGTTTTTGTATCTTTTATTAATTGTATAAGTGTAGTACCTCTTACCATTGCCCATACTGTTCTTGGAATATAATCATGTCACTTTGGTAACTAGGAAGCAATTGGGGTGTCTCTAGATAGCTGTTGGAACCCATTCCATCTTTACAGCTCTGTTTCTCATTTTTCTTGGATTTTTGTTCTCCCCAGCTTTCAGCTAATTATGGGAAGATACTTGCAACAAGTTTGAATTCGTATACCTTCATTTGAAGATGGAACTTCCAACAATGTCGACGTTGAAGATAAACAAATTTCAGAGAGACCTGATTTCTTGAGTGAAGTGCACAGTAGGTCCTTGAACTATTTCAAGGGTGTCACGTAGGTCCTCAAACTATGAAAATTGTCATCTAGGTCCTTGAAGTATAGTAAGTGTGTCATGCTAGGCAAAATATAGGTCCTCAGACTACTTTAGTGTTGAACTGATTTTGGACCTGAATGACACACTTATTGCACTTTGAGGACTTGGATGATGATTTTCATAGTTCGAGGACCTACGTGACACCCCTAAAATAGTTCAGGGACCTACAGTGCACTTCACTCTCTTTTCTCTTGTGATTCTCGTTGGGTGTTCAGGCTTTAGGGCACCTCCAACGACGACCCGCAAATTTTCTCCCGCATCCGTCTTTGGACTTATTTTAACTAAAATGATAAAACTATGTGCACGTACGGTCGCACGGAGCTCCACTTCCACGACACGGATAAACTACACTAGTCTACGGCTCGCCGCGGCGGATCCCTTTGTCTTCCCCGTGTAAGCGGACTACCGGGAGTGTGACGCCCCCGACTTAATCGTGCACTAATCATACACGCAAATGCACACGATCAAGCCTAAGGACTCACTTGAAGATATCACAACACAACTCTAAACACAAATAAAAGTCATACAAGCTTTATATTACAAGCCAGGGGCCTCGAGGGCTCGAATACATAAGCTTGAGTCATACAAGCATCAGCGGAAGCATTAGATATCTGAATACAGACATAAAAGTTAAACAGATAAGCCCTAAGAAGGCGGGGCAAAACAACGACAAAGATCGAAAGGCGCAGGCCTCCTGCCTGGGTGCCTCCTATCTACTCCTGGTCGTCGGTGGTCTCCACGTAGTAGTACTCCCCACCGGAAGGGTAGTAGTAGTCGTCGGCAGGGGCAGCTGACTCCGGGGATCCGTCATCTGGTCGCATCAATCGGGTATGGGAAAAAGGGGAAGCAAAGCAACCGTGAGTACTCATCCAAAGTACTCGCAAGACTTACATCAGAACTATTCTACTTATGCATCGGTATCAAAGGATGGCTGTATATGTGGACTGAACTACAGATGCCAGAATAGAGGGAAGGCCTAGCCTATCGAAGACTAGTATCTTCAGCGTCTTGCAACATTAGAAGAGTGCAGATTAGTACATAAATATAGTAATAGCAACAAGTAGTAACAACGCCCAGAGATCCTTCCTCGACTCCCTGCGAGAAAGCGATCCCGGAGCCATCATATCCATTTCTAGTTGTAGTAGATCGGGATATTTTCCGAGCGTCCTGTTACCGTGGACACGGCTATTCGAATAGATATACTTCCCTGCAGGGGTGCACCAACTTACCCAACACGCTCGATTAACTCTGGCCGGACACACTTGCTCGGGTCATGCCCGGCCTCGGTCTATCGACACGTCGTAGCCCTACCTAGGTTCAACAGAGAGGCCAGCACGCCGGTCTACATCCTAAGCGCTCAGGGGTCTTGGGCCCATTGCCCTTTGCACTCCTGCGTGTTGCGAGGACGGCCGGGAGCAGACCTAGCCCCTGTATACACACGCAGGCCGTCACGGTCCAACCCGAGCGCGTGCCGCTCAACTGCTGACGTCTGAAGAACTTCGGCTGATACATACGACGCCGAGTGCCCATACTATTCTTGCGTGGTGGTTAGTGCGATAAGGCCAGAGGCCTACTCAGATCACATATCCTAACCCATTAATGCGTTGGGAGCTCGCGGAAACGAGCAGAGATCCACGATCATGTGACCCCGTCGCCCCGTCTCGTGGACTTACGGCAAGGGCTAAGAATGCCCGGCCGTGCCATGTATTCATCTCACGGGTACCCTCATGGTCAACCCGTCTCCACATCACTCGCGGGTACCCCTCGGGGCCTACCCGACTTTACTAAGTATCTGAAGTAATTAAGTGGTAACCGTGTGTCCATTACATCCAGAAGGAATCCGAGGAATCACCCTCGTTGGATTCCCACTCGATGTACCCGTCAAGGTGAACCTGGAGGAATCACCCTCGTTGGATTCACTCTTGCGGAGTTGCACGACAGAAACTTTATCGGAGGTGGTGAAAGAGGAATCACCCTTGTTAACCCACAACCGGCTAGCTATACCACAGAGGCAACATCAGGAGTGAGATAAGAGGTATCACCCTCGGCACTCGTTGGTAACTCTGTAGAGTCGTACAACTTAGGGGTGTGCGGTGTGTCGGGAAACGTTGCATGGAAAACAAAAAAATTTCTACGCACACGCAAGATCTATCCATGGAGATGCATATCTACGAGAGGGGGAGTGTGTCTACGTACCCTCGTAGACCGTAAGCGGAAGCGTTAGAACAACGCGGTTGATGTCGTCGAACAACTTCATGATCCAACCGACCGAGTAACGAACGTACGGCACCTCCGCGTTCAGCACACGTTCAGCTCGGTGACGTCCTCGACTTCTTGATCCAGCAAGACGGCGAGGTAGTGGATGAGTTCCGGCAGCACGACGGCGTGGTGACGGTGATGATGATGCTATCTCCACAGGGCTTCGCCCAAGCACTGCGAAAATATGACCGAGGGACGGAACTGTGGAGGGGGACGCCGCACACGGCTAAGACAATGTTGTGTCTTCTTTGGGGCGCCCCCTCTCCTCTATTTATATATGTGTAGGGGCTTGGAGTAGAAGGAATAGTGCCACGTGAACAGTAACCGTGAATAGTACACACGTGGACTTGGACTCCAAAGTCCAATCCTATTCCTACTAGGACTCTCCCTTTTTCCTTCCCTAGCTGCGTGGGCTTTTGAGGACTTGGTGCGCCTGGCCCAATAAGGCCAGGGCGCCTCCCCTTAGCCCATGCCAGCCCTTGGGACGTGGTGGACCCACTTGTGGACTTCCGGACCCCTCCGGAATCCTCCGGAACCTTCTGGAAGCTTCCCGGTACAATACCGAAAAAAACTGCACCTTTTTCCGGAACCCAAAATATGACTTCCCATATATAAATCTTTACCTCTCGACCATTCCGAGACTCCTCGTGACGTCCGGGATCTCATCCGGGACTCAGAACAATATTCGGTTACCAATTCACATAACTCATATAACACTATATCGTCAACGAACGTTAAGCGTGCGGACCCTACGGGTTCGGGAATGATGTAGACATGACTGAGATGCCTCTCCGGTCAATAACCAATAGCGGAACCTAGATGCTCATATTGGTTCCTACATATTCCACGAAGATCTTATCGGTCGAACCGCAATGACAACATACGTAATTCCCTTTGTCCGTCGGTATGTTACTTGCCCGAGATTCGATCGTCGGTATCTCCATACCTAGTTCAATCTCGTTACCGGCAAGTCTCTTTACTCGTTCCGTAATACATCATCCCATAACTAACTCCTTAGTCACTTTGCTTGCAAGCTTCTTATGATGTGCATTACCGAGAGGGCCCAGAGATACCTCTCCGAAACACGGAGTGACAAATCCCAGTCTCGATCCATGCCAACTCAACGGACACCTTCGGAGATACCTGTAGAGCATCTTTATGATCACCCAGTTACGTTGTGAAGTTTGATAGCACACAAGGTATTCCTCCGGTATCCGGGAGTTGCATGATCTCATGGTCTGAGGAACATGTATTTGACATTGAAGAAAGCAGTAGCAATAAACAGAACGATCATATGCTAAGCTAACGGATGGGTCTTGTCCATCACATCATTCTCCTAATGATGTGATCCCGTTATCAAATGACAACTCATGTCTATGGTTAGGAAACCTTAACCATCTTTGATCAACGAGCTAGTCTAGTAGAGGCTCACTAGGGACACGGTATTTGTTTATGTATTCACACATGTATTTAAGTTTCCGGTCAATATAATTCTAGCATGAATAATAAACCTTTATCATGAACAAGGAAATATAAAATATAACAACTTTATTATTGCCTCTAGGGCATATTTCCATCAGTCTCCCACTTGCACTAGAGTCAATAATCTAGATTACATAGTAATGAATCTAACACCCATGGAGTCTTGGTGCTGATCATGTTTTGCTCGTGGATGAGGCTTAGTCAACGGGTCTGCCACATTCAGATCCGTGTGTACTTTGCAAATTTCTATGTCTCCATCCTTGACATATTCACGAATGGAGTTGAAGCGTCTCTTGATGTGTTTGGTCTTCTTGTGAAACCTGGGCTCCTTGGCTATGGCAATTGCTCCAGTGTTGTCACAAAAGATTGTCATTGGACCCGATGCACTAGGTATTACACCTAGATCGGATATGAACTCCTTCATCCAGACTCCTTCATGTGCTGCTTCCGAAGCAGCTATGTATTCCGCTTCACACGTAGATCCCGCCACGACGCTCTGCTTGGAACTGCACCAACTGACAACTCCACCATTTAATATAAATACGTATCCGGTTTGTGACTTAGAGTCATCCGGATCAGTGTCGAAGCTTGCATCGACGTAACCCTTTACGACGAGCTCTTCGTCACCTCCATAAACGAGAAACATGTCCTTGGTCCTTTTCAGGTACTTCAGGATATTCTTAACCGCTGTCCAGTGATCCACTCCTGGATTACTCTGGTACCTTCCTGCCAAACTTATGGCAAGGCACACATCAGGTCTGGTACACAGCATGGCATACATAATAGAACCTATGGCTGAGGCATAGGGAATGACTTTCATTTTCTCTATATCTTCTGCCGTGGTCGGGCATTGAGTCTGACTCAACTTCACACCTTGCAAGACAGGCAAGAACCCTTTCTTTGACTGATCCATTTTGAATTTCTTCAAAACTTTGTCAAGGTATGTGCTTTGTGAAAGTCCTATCAAGCGTCTTGATCTATCCCTATAGATCTTGATGCCCAATATATAAGCAGCTTCACCGAGGTCTTTCATTGAAAAATTCTTATTCAAGTATCCCTTTATGCCATCCAGAAATTCTATATCATTTCCAATCAACAATATGTCATCCACATATAATATTAGAAATGCTACAGAGCTCCCACTCACATTCTTGTAAATACAGGCTTCACCGTAAGTCTGTACAAAACCATATGCTTTGATCACCTCATCAAAGCGTATATTCCAACTCCGAGATGCTTGCACCAGTCCATAGATGGATCGCTGGAGCTTGCACACTTTGTTAGCACCCTTAGGATCGACAAAACCTTCTGGTTGCATCATATACAACTCTTCTTTGAGAAAACCATTAAGGAATGCAGTTTTGACATCCATTTGCCAGATTTCATAATCATAAAATGCGGCAATTGCTAACATGATTCGGACAGACTTAAGCATCGCTAAGGGTGAGAAAGTCTCATCGTAGTCAACCCCTTGAACTTGTCGAAAACCTTTCGCGACAAGTCGAGCTTTGTAGACAGTGATATTACCATCAGCATCCGTCTTCCTCTTAAAAATCCATTTATTCTCAATGGCTTGCCGATCATCGGGCAAGTCCACCAAAGTCCACACTTTGTTCTCATATATGGATCCTATCTCAGATTTCATGGCCTCAAGCCATTTGTCGGAATCCGGGCTTATCATAGCTTCTTCATAGTTCGTAGGTTCGCCGTTGTCTAACAACGTAACTTCCAGAACAGGATTACCGTACCACTCTGGTGCGGAACGTACTCTGGTCGACCTACGAAGTTCAGTAGTAACTTGATCTAAAGTTTCATGATCTTTATCATTATCTTCCTCTCTTATTGGTGTAGGCATCACGGGAATGGTTTTCTCTGATGAGCTACTTTCCAATTCGAGAGAAGGTACAATTACCTCATCAAGTTCTACTTTCCTCCCACTCACTTCTTTCGAGAGAAACTCCTTCTCTAGAAAGGACCCATTCTTGGCAACAAAGACCTTGCCTTCGGATCTGTGGTAGAAGGTGTACCCAATTGTTTCTTTAGGGTATCCTATGAAGACGCACTTCTCCGCTTTGGGTTCGAGCTTATCAGGTTGAAGCTTTTTCACATAAGCATCGCATCCCCAAACTTTAAGAAACGACAGCTTAGGTTTCTTGCCAAACCATAGTTCATACGGTGTCGTCTCAACGGATTTAGACGGTGCCCTATTTAACGTGAATGCAGCTGTCTCTAATGCATAACCCCAAAACGATAGTGGCAAATCGGTAAGAGACATCATAGAACGCACCATATCCAATAAAGTACGGTTACGACGTTTGGACACACCATTACGCTGTGGTGTTCCAGGTGGCGTGAGTTGTGAAACAATTCCACATTTTCTTAAATGAAGGCCAAACTCGTAACTCAAATATTCGCCTCCGCGATCAGATCGTAGAAACTTTATTTTCTTGTTACGATGATTCTCTACTTCACTCTGAAATTCTTTGAACTTTTCAAATGTTTCAGACTTGTGTTTCATCAAGTAGATATACCCATATCTACTCAAATCATCTGTGAAGGTTAGAAAATAACGATACCCGCCGCGTGCTTCAACATTCATCGGACCGCATACATCGGTATGTATTATTTCCAACAAATCAGTAGCTCGCTCCATTGTTCCGGAGAACGGAGTTTTAGTCATCTTGCCCATGAGGCATGGTTCGCAAGTATCAAATGATTCATAATCAAGAGATTCCAAAAGTCCATTCGCATGGAGTTTCTTCATGCGCTTTACACCAATATGACCTAAACGACAGTGCCACAAGTATGTTGCACTATCATTATCAACTTTGCATCTTTTGGCATCAATATTATGAATATGTGTATCACTACGATCGAGATTCAACAAGAATAGACCATTCACAAAAGGTGCGTGACCATAAAAGATGTTACTCATATAATAGAACAACCATTATTCTCTGACTTAAATGAATAACCGTCTCGCAATAAACAAGATCCAGATATAATGTTCATGCTCAACGCTGGCACCAAATAACAATTATTGAGGTCTAAAACTAATCCCGAAGGTAGATGTAGAGGTAGCGTGCCGACGGCGATCACATCAACCTTGGAACCATTCCCGACGCGCATCGTCACCTCGTCCTTAGCCAATCTTCGCTTATTTCGTAGCTCCTGTTTCGAGTTACAAATATGAGCAACCAAACCAGTATCAAATACCCAGGCGCTACTGCGAGCATTAGTGAGGAACACATCAATAACATGTATATCAAATATACCTTTGCTCACTTTGCCATCCTTCTTATCCGCCAAATACTTGGGGCAGTTTTGCTTCCAGTGACCAGTCCCTTTGCAGTAGAAGCACTCTGTTTCAGGCCTGGGTCCAGCTTTGGGTTTCTTCGTGGGAGCGGCAACTTGCTTGCCGTTCTTCTTGAAGTTCCCCTTCTTTCCCTTGCCCTTTTTCTTGAAACTAGTGGTTTTGTTAACCATCAACACTTGATGCTCCTTCTTGATTTCTACCTCCGCTGATTTCAGCATCGCGAAGAGCTCGGGAATTGTCTTCTCCATCCCTTGCATATTATAGTTCATCACGAAGCCTTTATAGCTTGGTGGCAGTGACTGAAGAACTCTGTCAATAACACTCTCAACCGGAAGATCAATTCCCAGCTGAGTCAAGTGGTTGTGGTACCCAGACATTCTGAGTATGTGTTCACTGACAGAACTGTTCTCCTCCATCTTACAGCTAAAGAACTTGTTGGAGATTTCATATCTCTCAACCCGGGCATTAGCTTCAAATATCAATTTCAGCTCTTGGAACATCTCATATGCTCCGTGGCGTTCAAAACGCTTTTGCAGTCCCGGTTCTAAGCCGTAGAGCATGGCACACTGAACTATCGAGTAGTCATCAGATCGAGCATGCCAGGCGTTCACAACATCTGCAGCAGCTCCTGCAGCAGGTCCATCACCTAGCGGTGCATCAAGGACACAATTCTTCTGTGCAGCAATGAGGATAATCCTCAAGTTACGGACCCAGTCCGTGTAGTTGCTACAATCATCTTTCAACTTAGCTTTCTCTAGGAACGCATTAAAATTCAACGGAACAGTAGCATGGGCCATTAATCTACAACATAGATATGCAAAGAAACCATCAAGACTAAGTTCATGATAAATTAAGTTCAATTAATCAAATTACTAATGAACTCCCACTTAAATTAACATCCCTCAAGTTAACTAAGTGATACATGATCCAAATCAACTAGCCCATGTCCGATCATCACGTGAGATGGGATAGTCATCAATGGTGAACATCTCCATGTTGATCATATCTACTATATGACTCATGTTCGACCTTTCGGTCTCCAGTGTTCCGAGACCATGTCTGTACATGCTAGGCTCGTCAAGTTTAACCCAAGTATTCTGCTTGTGTAAAACTGGCTTACACCCGTTGTATGTGAACGTAGAATCTATCACACCCGATCATCATGAGGTGCTTCAAAACGACGAACTTTAGCAACGGTGCATACTCGGGGAGAACACTTTTATCTTGAAATTTAGTGAAGGGATAATCTTATCACTACATGAATCAGGCACTTTGCCGTCTGCCATGGCAGACGGCAAAGGAATGTCTGGCGGACGGCAAAGCCCTTTGCCGTCAGCCAGCAGACGGCCCCACGTCCGGCTGAATGAACTACGGCAGAGGGCTGCTTTGCCGTCTGCTTAAATAAAGCGGACGACAAAGAAGTTTGTCGTCAGCCATACTAAGCAAGCAGACGGCAAATGCCTTGGACGGCAGAGGGATAGGGTTAGGCCCGTTAGGTGGCTAACGGCGTACTTTGCCGTCTGCCAGCAGACAGCAAAGGCGCAAAGTTCTTTGCCGTCTGCCAGCTGACGTCAGGCGTCAGCTAGGGCCAATGCATACCCTTTGCCGTCTGCCAGCAGACGGCAAAGCACACCAGCCTTTGCCGTCTGCTGGCAGACGGCAAAGTGCCCAAATAGGCCAGCCCAGGTGCCCCCCAGGTTGCACAGGTAGCTGCCACGTGGCAGCTTTGCCGTCCGTTGGCAGATGGCAAAGCGGCAAAGTGCCTGTATTGCCCCTGTTAATTCTGTTTTTTTCTTAAATTCAATCAATTTCACAGATATATATATATATATATATTCATTTGAAAATACTTTCAACAAGCATACATATCCCTGCCATATGGATATGATCATCCAACACATATATATACCAAATCAAAAGTCCATATCCAACATATATATAGCCAACATATCCAACAATTAAGCAAAAAGTCCATATACAATGGTTTCATCCATACATACATATATAGGTAGCAAGTTTCACATTGTTCATCCTACAAAATCAAAACAAAAAGGAAGGACAAGGAGAAGAGTAGACTCCATCAACGCAAGCTTCCGTGATCTGAAGCAAATCTGCAAAATGGGAAAGAAGAAAGTTAGAAGAAGAAGACTAGAAGAAGAAGAAGAAGAAGAAGAAGAAGAAGACTAGAAGAAGAAGAAGAAGAAGAAAAAGAAGAAGAAGAAGAAGAAGAAGAAGAAGAAGAAGAATTTTTCTTCTCTTTCTTTTTCTTCTTCTTCTCTTTCTTTTTCTCCTCTTCTTTTTCTTCTTCTTATTGCTTACTTGTGTCATTTTAGAGCTAACCTAGGTAAATATGTCATTTTGGAGCTAACTAAGGTTATTATGTCATTTTCGAGGAAAATAAGCTAAGTATATGACATTTTGGAGGTAACCAAGGTTATTATGCCATGTTTGACCTAAGTATGCTAAGTATGTCATAAATGAACTAAATAAGCTAAGTATAGGTCATTATTGAGCTAACCTAGGTAATTATGCCATTTTTGAGCTAACTAAGCATATTAAGTCATTTTGGAGGAAAAAAATGCTAAGTGTAGGTCATTTTAGAGTTAACCTAGGTAAATAGGTCATTTTGGAGCTAAACCAAGGTTATTATGCCATTTTTTTTACCTAAGTAAGCTAATTATGTCATAAATGAACTAGCTAAGCTAAGTATAGGTCATTATTGAGCTATCTTAGGTAGTTATGCCATTTTTAGCTAACTGAGCATATTAAGTCATTTTGGAGGAAAAAATGCTAAGTATAGGTCATTTTAGAGCTATCCTAGGTAAAATAGGTCATTTTGGAGCTATGTAAGGTTATTATGTCATTTTCGAGGAAAATAAGCTAAGTATATGACATTTTGGAGCTAAACCAAGGTTATTATGCCATTTTTTACCTAAGTAAGCTAATTATGTCATAAATGAACTAGCTAAGCTAAGTATAGGTCATTTGAGAGCTAACCTAGGTAAAATAGGTCATTTTGGAGCTAAGTAAGGTTATTATGTCATTTTCGAGGAAAATAAGCTAAGTATATGACATTTTGGAGCTAAACCAAGGTTATTATGCCATTTTTGACCTAAGTAAGCTAATTATGTCATAAATGAACTAGCTAAGCTAAGTATAGGTCATTTTTGAGCTAGCCTAGGTAGTTATGCCATTTTTGAGCTAACTAAGCATATTAAGTCATTTTGGAGGAAAAAATGCGAAGTGTAGGTCATTTTAGAGCTATCCTAGGTAAAATATGTCATTTTGAAGCTAAGTAAGGTTATTATGTCATTTTCGGGGAAAAAAAGCTAAGTATATGACATTTTGGAGCTAAACCAAGGTTATTATGCCATTTTTGACCTAAGTAAGCTAATTATGTCATAAATGAACTAATTAAGCTAAGTATAGGTCATTATTGAGTTAGCTTAGGTAAAATAGGTCATTTTGGAGCTAAGTAAGGTTATTATGTCATTTTCGAGGAAAATAAGCTAACTATATGATATTTTGGAGCTAAATAGGTCATTTCTTAAGCTAAGTATGCATTTGTTAAGCAAAACACTAAGGAAAACGTACCGTCATCACGGAGGTGAAGGACCGGTCGCACCAGTGGCAGACGCAGAAGGATCGGTCGATGCTTGTCGGGAGTTACGCTGCACCAAAGATCATTTGCAATGTCTCGTTAGCATGATGCAACTCAAATGTGAAGACTAGTAACTAATGACCATTCAAATGAAACTCACCGTGCCCGCCGGAGCAATGACTGGCATCGGCGGAGGGGTCTGACCGTTGGTCTGGCACATGGTCTGCACATTTGGTTTTCACGAGTCAGTCATATTAGTTAGTAATGAAATGAACATTACGTGCATGATTTGGCTAATATGCAGAAGAAACTTACCACGAAGAGCTCGTATAAGGCCCGGTGAGACGCGTCGTTCCAGTTCCTCTCCTCCTCCAACAGCGTAGCAGTCCTCTCCTCCAACTCCCTCTCCCTCTCCGCCACCTGCCTCTTTGCCTCCTCCAGAAGCTCCTGGGTCTTTGCTCTCTCTTTCTCAAGAGCAGCCTGCAACACCACTCCTCGTTAGCATTGTAATCATCGACGGCTGCACACACAATGTAATGGAGGAAAGGTATCTGAGACCGTATAACTAACCTCGATTTGGAGCTCCATTGGCCGTGGACGAGGCCTTATCTCAGGATCGGAGCTCGTCTGGCGCTTCTTGATCTCCGGGAGAGTGCTAGGACAACGTATCAGTCCATCCCCAATGGCTATCGAGCCATGGGGCCTCCCGCCACCAGATATCATCACCAGCTCTGGATCAAGAGGTTGCTGGCTCGGGTTAAAGTCCTCCCCTTTCCTCGCCTTCCCCTCGTCTCTGTACCTCACGAGCTTGTTGTGGGAGGAGATGTTGGTGAAGCTCTCTGGATGATCAAGGCCAGACTCAGAGAATGCCTTGGCCTTCTTGTACGGTGCAGTATGGGCCATGGCATAGAGGTCGAACACCTCTGGCACCTCCATCTTGTTGTGTCGCGCCTAAAAGAGAGGAACAAAGTATTAATTAAGGGCTCAAGCTAGCATGAAGAATGAAATTGCATGAATCATGAAGCAAACCACATACCCAGTTATTCCCGAACTCATATAGGTTGGCGCTCCCTTGATGGTGTGGCACACCAACCATTTTGGCACGCCGCTCCTTGGCATTGTTGTGGACGACTAGCCATTGGGGAGAGCACCACTCATCCACCAACGCCTCCCAACAGTCCATCCTATCCGCACACCATCTCGGGGGCACCTAAGTTAGTCAAGAGAAATTTCAGCGCTACGCCTACGAATCAAATCAAGGAAACTAAGTACAAGGCCTTAAGAATAGGTATTTACCTTCATGTACTTCTCCTTACTCAGAAACTTGCCGCGGCACTTCGTCTTGGACCTCTTAATACCATTCGAGGCGTAGTAGTCTCGAACAGCCTGCACCCGAGCCTCGTGCCATAAGTTCTGAAGTAGGCGCCTGCACTCGGCTTCGATAACCATAGCCGCGGCCTCCTCCTCTCCCTCAAGACACCTGTAGAAGGTCTGCAATCAAACAAGACAACACTGATTAGTACAATAACTCGGTACTGTTGATTTTTAATTCTGTAAAGGAGAAATTACCCAAAACGTCTGGATCACCATCTCGGCCCTCGTGCGGCACAAGACACCGTCGATCCTCTCCTGCGGCGGGGCCGGGGCACCCAAGTACAGCTCCCAGCTCAGTCCGAGTTGTCGAACCTGACCCTCACCGGGCAACGTGACCCACCTCGGGAAGTTCTGCCGGCAAAGCACACCAAGGACGAAGTTGGGCTTGTGGATACCAGGGCCGTGTATCCAACCCCTGCAGTATGACAAGGCCAACACATTAGATTTTGAAGAAACGTGAAGGCAAAAGGTTTAAAAAGAGTAAATGCACTTACTTCTCCCCATTAGGCGCAATCAACCACCTCTGCTCGCGGGTCGCCGGCACGGGCGGGAGCTTTGTACCACCACGATGGTAGACGTTGCCCCCCTCAACCAGCTCGCCCTCGCTATAGCTATCATCCGAAAAGCGATCCTCACCACCATCAGCATGGCCACTCGCCTCCGGCGGCCAGTCTCCCCATCGGGTCGACTGCGACGTAGCCTGATCCGTGCTCTGCTCCGGAGTCTCGTGGGACGAAGCCTCTGGGACCGGAGTCTCGTGGGGCGAAGGCTCCGCGGCCCGAGGCTCGTGGACCGGAGTCTCATGGGGCGAAGGCTCGGCGACCCGAGGCTCGTCGGCCCAAGGCTCGTGGACCGGAGTCCGAGACGGGTCCACCTCAGACGGAGCAGTCATGTGGTCGGGTGAATCAGCTGGGGGTGGCGGCGAGGAAGGCGTAGCAGCCTTCCTACCTCTCCCGCCGCCACGGCCACCTCTAGTACCCCTCTTCTTCCCCCGACCTCTCCCGGCCGAAGAAGAAGCGCCCGCCGGTGGTGTCTGCATACTGAGATGCAGCGCTCTCCGGAGGTGCTGGGGTGGAATGGAAGCACCCCTCCCACCACGCGCCTAGGAAGGAGCCTCGGAGCGCTCTGGACCCGCGCCCACCATCTGTCAACACCTGCAATGACAAAGAGTAAACGAAATTAGTACAACATAAAAAAATTGAATACCTGACATGAATAATAATATGTATATACTTTAAGTGTATCATCATCATGAACATAATAAAAAATGGAATACCTAACATGAACTAATTAATAATATATATGTACATCATAATAATTGAATACCTGACATGAACTAATATTAATCTTCATCGTCTATATATGCTCCGGAGTCAATAAATGCATCATCATCATCACTATCAGTAATGACGTGCTCATCATCATCATCAATAAATGCATCAACATGTGGAAGGCCTCCTTTACGTAATCGGTCAAGCATTGATAGGTCATCCGCAGCAGTAACCTCTTCTTGTTCCAGCTCTTCTTGTTCCGGCTCAGGGGTGAAGTCGGATTCACTCTCTATGTCTACTTCAATGTTCTGGGGTGAAGTAGAGCGGTTCTTGAAACGTTTCAAAGTTAGGTCATTTGTCAAAAACATGGCAAATAGCTCAGTTGGTTTGGTAAGGGAGCTATTCTCTCACTTAAACCACTCCCATATTAGGTATTCTGGTGCTTCCATGGCAGTTGGATAGTAGATCAGAGAGGCAGGCCAGTAGAATATGGAGTTGTTTTCGTTCTCTTGTTATTCTTTTATGGCTATAAGTATTTCTGTCTTGGATTCGTTTGGCCATTAGGTTTGAATTGCCTTCTCTTTCTGTCTTCCATTTGAATTCCGTGATTTATCCTGCTATTTGGAGAGTAGTTGATATGGTCTTTCTTGGGCTTGGCTTTCAAAGTGCAGTTTTTTGGAAAGACGTGTTTCTTGGAAGAATTCTCCTTCATATGTGTCTGGGTTAATGTGAGGTTCATAATCCTCTTCATTGGGGGGAGGTGGTCTAACATGTGGCGGCACTTCATAAACGACATCCCAACCATTGAGATTTGGATCACTTTGACAGGCCCACGGTAGATAGAAAACTTGGGTTGCCTGTTGAGCCGTAATATAGACATCGGGAGCATCCAAATGGGTGCTTTGTTTGATTTCGACTAGCCCTATATGTTCATGAGTCCTTCTAGTCTCCTTCGGCTGGAACCAAAAACATTTGAAGACTACGACATTCGGTGGGTTTGCACCATATAATAGAAGTTCATAAATTGCTTCAACTCTTCCATAATACTCGGTATCTCCTTCGCCGATAGCAGAGACACAACAATTTGTAGACTTTCGGTCGGCCATAGATAGCTCTTTGCCATAGGTACGAAAGCGATACCCGTTGATGTCATATTTGTCAAATGAACGGACCTTATAGTCAAAACCATTAGCGACTTGTCTCAATTCGGCGTCCATAGACTCTGAATTAGCCTACAAGTTTAATACGAAAGGATTGTTGCATTAGCCGCAATTTAGACGAAGAAATGAAATGGTCTAATGGAAATTACCGTTTGTTTGAACCAAGAGATGAAACCGGGATAGCCGCCTCCATGCTTTGCCAAAAGCTCATACTCTTCGACGGAATCCTTTTGGATCACCGCTCCATACGAGAATTTGGCGACGTATCGACTGTATCAAATATCCGGGTATAAGAGCAGTTCAAAGGAATTAGAAGTTGCGAAACAATGTACCGAGAACTTACTCGATGTACGGCCGCACTTCTGTTAGGTTGTTGAAGATATACAACGAAATGGTCCGCCATTCTTCGACATCCAACGGTAAGGAATTAGAAGCACCGGCTGGTGCGAGCTTCCCTTTGAATAGGCTGAGGTTGGATCCACCCTTTTTAGGGTCGCCAGCATTGTACCGAGGCTTCGAATTATGCAAATGACGATTTTTGGCTTTGTAGTGTGCTGTCACGAAGTTTGCCGCCTCCTCAGTAATGAATGCCTCGGCCATCGATGCTTCAATTCTACGTTTATTTTTACATTTTGCTCGAAGCGTCTTCTGCATCCTCTCAGTTGCGTAGCACCAACGATTCTGCACGGCCCCCCCCAATCGTGCCTCGGTCGGGAGATGCAAAATCAAATGCTGCATTGGATTAAAGAAGCCCGGTGGGAAGATCTTCTCTAACTTGCAGATCAACTCCGGTGCCAACTCTTCCATTTCATCTAGCAAGCCAGGCGATAGTTCTTTCGCACAAAGAACACGGAAGAAATAGCTCAGCTCTGCCAGTACTAGCCATTCATCCTCAGGGATAAAGCCACGCAACATCACCGGCATTACCCGCTCAAGCCATATGTGCCAATCATGACTCTTGAGACCAAATATTTTCAATTTTTCAAGACTCTCTCCCCTCTTTAGATTCGCTGCATACCCATCGGGGAACATCAACTCCTTTTTCACCCACAGGATAATTTCCCTCATATCTGGCCTTCCAAGATTGAACCATGCCTTTGGCTTCGTCCAGTTCTGCTTTCCTTTCGGTTGTCGCATGTTTTGTAACGGTCTATCACATAGAGCCTCCTGATCGAGTCTAGCCTTAGGATTATCCTTTGACTTTCCCTCTATGCCAAACAATGTACCAAAGAGGGCCTCGGTGACATTCTTTTCAGTGTGCATCACGTCGATGTTGTGTGGGCAAAGGAGGTCTGTGAAGTAAGGCAGATCCCACAAGCATGTCTTGTGAGTCCAGGCGTGTTCCGAATTATACCCCTTGAAATACCCTGGACGCTCTGGATCTGGCTCGAGAGCGTTTAACTGATCCAGGGTCTGTTGGCCTGTCAACGCAGGTGGTGCAGAGTTTTTGACAACTCTACCTTTGATGAATTTCTTCTTGTCTTTTCTGAACTTATGGCGAGGATCCAGGAACTGTCTATGCAAGTCGAAGCAAGAATACTTGCGACCCGCATCCAGCCAACGAAACTCAAGAGCTGCCTTGCATGTGGGGCACGGGAACCTTCCATGCACACACCAGCCAACGAATAACGCATACGCCGGCAAGTCATGCATCGAGTACATGTACCACACATGCATTAGGAAGTTTTTTTTGTAGCGGCGTCGTATGTCTTGATCCCATTATCCCAAGCTTCTTGCAATTCATCCTTAAGCGGCTGCATGTACACATTCATACTCTTCCCCGGATAGTTGGGCCCCGGAATTATCAACGTCAGGAAAATGTTCTTTCTTTGCATAATCTGTCCGGGGGGGGGGGGGGGGAGAGATTGAGTGGAATGACAAATACAGGCCAACAACTGTATTGGGCTGCCATCATACCAAACACATTGAACCCATCTGTGCTGATGGCGACTCGAGGATGCCTTGGATCTGCCGCTTTATCATGATGTATTGCATCGAAGTGCTTCCACGCAAAAGCGTCCGATGTGTGTACCAACATCTGATTCCCATCTGCATCTAGTTCGGTTCTTTTGCCCAATTTGTGCCATGTCATCTGTCTGGCCGTCTCTTCGACCATGAAAAGACGTTGAAGTCTTGGTATGATTGGCATATACCGAAGAACATTAACTGGGATTTTTGTCTGACTCTTCTCACCCATACCGTTGTCTACCACAACATACCTGGAAGACTTGCAAATGGGACAATAGTTCAAGTCCGCATACTCAAGCCTAAATAAGGCACATCCATTCTCACAGGCATCTATCTTCTCATAGGGCATCTTAAGTACACGGAGGATTTTGTCCGTCTGGTACAGGTTTGCAGGCATTACATGGCCTTTGGGTAGAAAGCGTCCAAATAGTGTCATCATCGCGTCGTAGCATTCTCTGCCCAAGTTGAATTGAGCCTTCAGAGCCATTACTTGTGCGATGGCATCCAGCTGACAAAGCTCAGTGTGCTCGTGGAGAGGACGTTTTGAAGACTCCAACATATCATTGAAGGCCTTTGCAGATTCCTCCATCTCATCGTCCGAATCCTGAGCATCATCAAAGTCTTCCACCATGTCTTCGATCCCGGTACCATGCTCGTCGGTGCGACGACGGCCCACCTCAGCTCTGGCACGTTGGGCAGACTCACCATGAAATGTCCAGACCGTATAAGCAGGCGTAAAACCCCACTTCTGCAGGTGTTTACTCATTTCAAGCTCTGTCCTCTTATGATAGTTGTCGCACTGGACACAGGGGCACCAGGTTTTTCTCTGTCCATTTGCAAATGCGGCTCTCACAAACCTCTTGGTTTTTGTTAACCATTCATCGGTCCTGTCTTTCTGACTAGTGTGACCGGTGTACATCCACGCACGATCACTCATCTTGCCTAGCTACTGGACACACAAGAAATATATACATAATTCAGCAAACCATATTCATCAGTTAATGGAGTTTGTCAGTTTTATTACGTCCATGCAACCTAGATGCTAATACGTAAAGATAGGTCCTAATCCCACTCGAGGATGTGTAGATTGGGTTCGTTTTCCCATGCTCTGCTCCGGATCCGACGCAAAATTTTGGCAGCACCTCCCCGCTGTTCTCCTGATACACGTCTCGGCAATAAGCAGAGAGGATGTGTACCCGGAGAACAACAGGCAGGCACTGACGAAATTCTGCATCGGATCCGGAGCAGAGCATATGGGAAAACGAACCCAATCTACACATACTCGGGCTGTCCATGGATAACGTTGGACAATTCGAAAGAATCACGGTTATAAATATGCAAATGCATGCATATTTATAGATGTAACCCTTTCGAACGGGAGACGCATAGTGGTCATGCATACTGATGATTGAAGACACATATAGCTAGCAAGTTTCATCGGCACGAAGACCGGAACAGAGCAAATGAAGGGGGGAGGAGGAGATGTCATTTGTGCTCACCCACGAACGCAGGGGCGGAGCTCGTCGAACACCAGACCCTTGCAGCGACGAAACAACTGCACATTTAAATCCAAAGATGAGTAACATAGCATTATTGATTTTTCCGTCAACCTACCTAAATAATTACAACAGGATGCCACCGCCAAGTTGTCAAAAAATGATTCGCACAACTCGTTCCCCGCAACAACCACTAACCTAAAGAGTTATCATTTAGGGTTCCATCGACGCCGAGGAACCCCCTAACCTAAATAGCCGTCATTTAGGACGCCACGCTCGGGATTCCCTCTCCCTCTCCTTCCGACGACTACTCCTAAATATATAGTAGCAATTCCTATATAGCTGTCCGGCGGCCACGCTCGGGATTCCCTCTCCCTCCCTCTCCCTTTCCCTCCCTCTTCCTCTCCCTCCGACGACTACTCCTAAATATACAGTAGCAATTCCTAAATACAATAGCAATTCCTAAATATACAATATACAATATACTACTCAAAATACTACTCAAAATACAATATAGCTAAAGCATAGAAGAAATAGTCAGGGTAGCACCCAATTGATCATCTGCTTCTGCAGAACACAACACCACACTACCCCTAGATCACAGCCACCAAATCCCCACTAGCATGATCCTCAAAAAAAAAATCCCCACTAGCAACAGAGCACCAACACAGCCACGGCCATGTCCATGGATTAGAGAAGAGTAGAAGAGCTCACATTGGCGGGCGGCGGCGCGGCAGGCCGGGGCGCAGCGCGCGCGGACGGCGGGGGCGACGAAGGCCTCGGCTGGGGCCCGCCGGTGGGCGAGGGGTGGGGAGGAGGGGCCAACGCGGCGGCGGCGGCGGGGGGGGGGGGGTCGCCGGCTTCGTCCTCGGGGGGGCGAGTGGTGGGGCGGCGGCTGGCGTCGGGGCGGCAGGGCCGGGGGGTGGGCGTCAGCGGCGACGCGCGCGGCGGCGGCGACAGAGAGCGAGAGAGAGAGAGAGAGAGAGGGCGCGGGGGGATGAGTGGGCGAAGTGGGGGGTTCCGGGCTCGGGGTAGCCGTTAAGGCAACCCCCGCTTTGCCGTCTGCTAGCGGACGGCATATCGCTCTTTGCCGTCTGCTAGCAGACGGCATAGCGGCCGTTCGTTAGCCCTCACCGGTACCGCGCGGCGGGTGGGGCCCTTTGCTCTTTTTGTCGTCTGCTATGTCATTCTTTGCCGTCTGCTAGCGGACGGCAAATATCCAGTAGACGGCAAAGAGTTGACCTAGCCAACGCCGCGCTTCTGCGGGGCCCGCCCTCCTCTTTGCCGTCTGCCTTTTTTCTCTTTGTCGTCTGCTAGCAGACGGCAAAGAAAGGACCGATGGCAAAAAACCTCTTTGCCATGAGTCCTTTCTTTGCCGTCTGTTTCACCAAAGCTGATGGCAAAGAGGTTCTTTGCCATCCGCTGGCTGACGGCAAAGAACCAGCAGACGGCAAATTCTCTGTTTCCAGTAGTGTATAATGCTACCGTCGTTCTAAGCAAAATAAGATGCATAAAGGATAAATATCACATGCAATCAAAATATGTGACATGATATGGCCATCATCTTGTGCTTTTGATCTCCATCTCCAAAGCATCGTCATGATCTCCATCGTCACCGGCTCGACACCTTGATCTCCATCGTTGCGTCGTGGTCGTCTCGCCAACTATTGCTTCTACAACTATTGCTAACGTATAGCGATAAAGTAAAGCAATTACATGGCGCTTGCATTTAATACAATAAAGAGACAACCATAAGGCTCCTGCCGGTTGCCGATAAATTACAAAACATGATCATCTCATACAATAACGTATATCACATCATGTCTTGACCATATCACATCACAGCATACCCTGCAAAAACAAGTTAGACGTCCTCTACTTTGTTGTTGCAAGTTTTACGTGGCTGCTACGGGCTTCTAGCAAGAACCGTTCTTACCTACGGCACAAAACCACAACGGTGATTTATCAAGTTTGATGTTTTAACCTTCAACAAGGACCGGCCGCAGTCAAATTCGATTCAACTAAAGTAGGAGAAACAGACACCCGCCAGCCACCTTTATGCAAAACAAGTTGCATGTCTGTCGGTGGAACCGGTCTCATGTACGTGGACATGTAAGGTTGGTCCGGGCTGCTTCATCTTACAATACCGCCGAATCAAAATAAGACATTGGTGGTAAGCAGTATGACGATCACCGCCCACAACTCTTTGTGTTCTACTCGTGCATATCATCTATGCATAGACCTGGCTCATGATGCCACTGTTGGGGAACGTTGCATGGAAAACAAAAAAAATTCTACGCACACGCAAGATCTATCCATGGAGATGCATAGCTACGAGAGGGGGAGTGTGTCTACGTACCCTCGTAGACCGTAAGCGGAAGCGTTAGAACAACGCCGTTGATGTTGTCGAACAACTTCACGATCCAACCGACCGAGTACCGAACGTACGGCACCTCCGCGTTCAGCACACGTTCAGCTCGGTGACGTCCTCGACTTCTTGATCCAGCAAGACGGCGAGGTAGTGGATGAGTTCCGGCAGCACGACGGCGTGGTGACGGTGATGGTGATGCTATCTCCGCAGGG
Source organism: Elymus sibiricus (assembly GCA_039707655.1). Lineage (NCBI taxonomy): Eukaryota > Viridiplantae > Streptophyta > Magnoliopsida > Poales > Poaceae > Elymus > Elymus sibiricus. The sequence goes on along the minus strand of CM077668.1, from coordinate 257,530,079 downwards.
CTTCGCCCAAGCACTGCGAAAATATGACCGAGGGACGGAACTGTGGAGGGGGGCGCCGCACACGGCTAAGACAATGTTGTGTCTTCTTTGGGGCGCCCCCTCTCCTCTATTTATATATGTGTAGGGGCTTGGAGTAGAAGGAATAGTACCACGTTAACAGTAACCATGAATAGTACACACGTGGACTTGGACTCCAAAGTCCAATCCTATTCCTACTAGGACTCTCCCTTTTTCCTTCCCTAGCTGCGTGGGCTTTTGAGGACTTGGTGCGCCTGGCCCAATAAGGCCAGGGCACCTCCCCTTAGCCCATGCCAGCCCTTGGGACGTGGTGGACCCACTTGTGGACTTCCGGACCCCTCCGGAATCCTCCGGAACCTTCTGGAAGCTTCCCGATACAATACCGAAAAAAACTGCACCTTTTTCCGGAACCCAAAATATGACTTCCCATATATAAATCTTTACCTCTCGACCATTCCGAGACTCCTCGTGACGTCCGGGATCTCATCCGGGACTCCGAACAATATTCGGTTACCAATTCACATAACTCATATAACACTATATCGTCAACGAACGTTAAGCGTGCGGACCCTACGGGTTCGGGAATGATGTAGACATGACTGAGACGCCTCTCCGGTTAATAACCAATAGCGGAACCTGGATGCTCATATTGGTTCCTACATATTCCACGAAGATCTTATCGGTCGAACCGCAATGACAACATACGTAATTCCCTTTGTCCGTCGGTATGTTACTTGCCCGAGATTCGATCGTCGGTATCTCCATACCTAGTTCAATCTCGTTACCAGCAAGTCTCTTTACTCGTTCCGTAATACATCATCCCATAACTAACTCCTTAGTCACTTTGCTTGCAAGCTTCTTATGATGTGCATTACCGAGAGGGCCCAGAGATATCTCTCCGAAACACGGAGTGACAAATCCCAGTCTCGATCCATGCCAACTCAACGGACACCTTCGGAGATACCTGTAGAGCATCTTTATGATCACCCAGTTACGTTGTGACGTTTGATAGCACACAAGGTATTCCTCCGGTATCCGGGAGTTGCATGATCTCATGGTCTGAGGAACATGTATTTGACATTCAAGAAAGCAGTAGCAATAAACAGAACGATCATATGCTAAGCTAACGGATGGGTCTTGTCCATCACATCATTCTCCTAATGATGTGATCCCGTTATCAAATGACAACTCATGTCTATGGTTAGGAAACCTTAACCATCTTTGATCAACGAGCTAGTCTAGTAGAGGCTCACTAGGGACACGGTATTTGTTTATGTATTCACACATGTATTTAAGTTTCCGGTCAATACAATTCTAGCATGAATAATAAACCTTTATCATGAACATGGAAATATAAAATAATAACAACTTTATTATTGCCTCTAGGGCATATTTCCATCACGGTGATGTGCTGGTCTCAGCCCGTTCGATCACATCGATCGGGGCACATGTACTAAAGCGGGGCAACTAGAACAAGGAAGAGGGGCCACAGATGGTTCACTACCAACCTACACTAAGAATTTAGGATATCAGGTAGAGTATCAAAAGCAGTTACAAAAACAGGCTATGCATCAGAATAGGATCAATCAATAGCAGTAGTAAATTCTAATGCAAGCAGGAGGGAGAAAGAATAGGTGATATAGGCATGCGTCAAGGGGGGGGGGTTGCTTGCCTGGAAGCTCTGCGGCAAACGAGGGGTCGTCGGGGATGTAGTCGGTCTCCGGAGCTGCGTCGGTCTCGGGGTCTACCGGATAAGAAGAGGGGGAAGAAACAATAAATAAAAGCAATCAAAAGCAACACAATGCATGGCATGGCAATATGCAGTGCTGGTGGTGACCTAATGCAATGCTACACGTCGCAGACGAAGCAGGAAAATATCTGGGATATTTTCCCGGTGTTTAGGCAGTTATCGGCATACTGAACCGGAGGGGAAGGTTCCATGTTCAGATAGTTAGGAGTGATGGTCAAGCATTTTGACCACATATTTAGATTCGTCTCGTTTTTCTGATCAACTTTCATGTTGAAAACTTTTCGATCCGAGCTACGGTTTAATTTCTACGAATTTTCAAAGATTTAAACCTTTTTCTAAAAACCCTAAAATTATTTTAATTAATAAACCGCATTATCCAGAACAGTGCACGTGTGACATCAGCATGACGTCAGCGAGTCAACCGACGTAGAAATTAAACCGTAGCTCATATGCGTGGCAGAAATTGCATCTTTGCCTCGGGCGGAGTGACCTAACTTTGTTGGCTCATATGCGTGGAAGGTTCACATCGTGAAGCTCGAGGGATTGATAGCAACGCCGCCCCTAAAGTTGCGATCAGGTATGGCGAGAACCGTCATCCGCATGCTGAACTGAATCGTGCGAGCCGGCAGCAGGATCGTTCTGATCACGCGTTACGCGGAGATGGCAGCACCGCCGTCGAATAGCCTCATGGTTAGGACAGCAATTCCGCGTCCGTCATGCGCTCTTGTAGAACGCGCTGCAAACGAGGCTGGCCAGGCTGCGTTTGCCATCACAACTCACCGTGGCCGACAAGGATTCTTGCTGAGCACATATATTTCCATCTTTGGAGTGTCAGGCGAGTCAATCAAGGAGATCCATCGATCAGAGCAGCAAGCCCACTACGCCGATCCATCCAGAAGACAGTAACTCACCTGCGGCCGGTGACGATCTACTGATTTGCATTCCGCCCACGAATGGACCATGGACAGTTGTACGTCCCGAGGAAATCTCCCGTTGTTGTTCCATCGGTCGGATCAAGAAAAAGAAAAAATACGTGTCACGGCGGCGCGACTAGCCAGAGCAGCACGACCGCATGTACCACGGGCGGCTACTAGCCCGATGTAAACTGCTGCCGCTGCTGCCATGCTATCACCAGACAAAACCCCATGCAAGAGAAAAAGGCTGCAGCCCACAGAATCACCAGATCAATATCCCACGCAAGAGAAAAGGCTGCAGCCCACAATATCACCAGATCAATGGAAAGCGCCCAAGAGTTATGATTTCTTCTACCACTTAGGTAAAGTGACCTGGGCATAGATTCCTAGGCTTTGGATGAAGAAGCCTAATCACGTGGAGACCATGTACTATCACACAAGGCCAAGTACTAGTAGTACTTTTCTCTGTTCAAAGTTGAGGCCGCACTGCGGTCAGTAAGACGGCCTGGACAAACTCCGGTGGACGTTGCATACCAGGACAATTATTCATTACAAAAGTGGCGTTATACCGTGAATACGGAGCTCATGCCAACATCATCATACACCAGCACCCACTTGCGCGAGCTGCTCTACGGGCGCGCGCAGGCCGCCGACCTCGTGATCCAGTCTACATCAACACGCCAGGGCCGCGCCCGCCTGTACAAGCTGCCCAAATGGACGCGGGCAGGCCACCGCCCCTGCGGCCCGGTCAACTCCAACAACGTTGAAAAAAAGGGTTATATTGTTTTTCAGAATCATGTCTTGCGCGACATCGTCGGGGCCCGCGCCAGCTTCCACCCGCATCGGGTTGCCCAAATGGATAGGCGCATTGGCCTGCCGTCCCCACGGCCCAGTCTCCTTCAGCACATTGAGGAAACAAGAGAGTCGTCCACAGAGGAACCGTCCGGGGAGAAGCTAGATGAGCCAGCCACCGTTGAGCCAGCAATTCAAAAGCCAGCAGCGAAGAAAACCCCCAGAAAAATGGCCCTGGAGGAGCCAGGAGAGCCGGACCAAGAGAGCATTGCAAGGAACGGGTCAAGAGGCGTATGAACTCCATTTGAGCAAAAACGGCTTTATTGAACGATCATCAACTCGCCACATCGCCTCCGACATCAAATTTTTTTTCCAGCTTTTCGCTGTCAACTATACGCCAGTTTATGCCACATCCAAGTATAAAGAATCTCAATCCGGATCCTCGAGTTGACTTAAGACACGGGGGCTACACAGACATGACTCGGCAGATTTGGCCGGTTTCAACAAATACAAAAAACCCGGGTCGTTGCAGGGGAGACAACCCGGTGCCGGGGGCTGCTGCCTTATTGGCGAAAAAATAGAGATTGCCAAAGAGGACTAGCTGCCATGATGCGTGGTTCAAACATAGGTATCCTGCCTTATTGGCGAAAATATTAAAGGTTGCCAAAGAGGACTAGCTGCCATGATGCGCAGTTCAAACATAGGTATCCTGCCTCACTGGCGAAAAATTAAAGGTTGCCAAAGAGGACTAGTTGCCACGATGCGCAGTTCAAACATAGGTATCCTGCCTTATTGGCGAAAAGTAAGGTTACCAAAGAAGACTAGACGCCATGATGCACTGTCTAAACATGGGTATCCTACTCAATTATGATCAATGGAATAAAGCCGGCTTATCTGGACCTCAGATGTTTTGCAGTAGTAGCATTGTCTCCTGTATATCCTATGCTGAGCTTTTCCATGATCATATGGTCACTTGGGGGCTTCCAACTCACTGAGTTTAGCTTTCTCACCCTCTTGACCCGGCATATGCCACCATAATACTTGGTTAAACCTGCCTGTTAGCAAGATGCTACTCTGAAAAGGTGACCCGGTGAACGCTTGATGAGTCAATCACAGAGGTGACCCTGAACTCATCAAAGTTAAAACATTGGTTAAGTCACGTGAGAGCCGGCTTTCAAAGAGTTAGGACAAACCAAAAGAGGTTAAAAAGCCTGCTTCACAGAAGCGAATTAGACTCGAGCCTCGAAAGCCGGTCTTCATGTCGTGCCTCGAAAGCCGGCTTGTTATTTTATATATATATATATATATATATATATATATATATATATATATATATATATATATATATATATATGTCATATGCTATTTCTTTCTCTCTATATATACATCTGTCTATCTATGCATTTCCTTCGCAGGTATGAATTTTTCTAAATTCCCGGGTTACAAATCCAGCCGGGTCACATATAATGCCGGGTCATTTAATTGACCGGGTTTTGGGTTATTCAACACGTGCTTTGTGGTAAACTACATCACTTATGGATTTCTTCACACATATTTGCCGGGTTGTACTGCAACCACGGCCAAGGATTTTTTTTTCATTGCAAAAGCATCATCAGTTCACAGGCAAAATACTAAGTGCTTGATGGCACTAGCAGACTATGGAGTTTCAGCTCAAAAGCTATTACAAGCCACGACTGGGCTATTTTCTATCAAGTTTTTCAAAACAAATTCAAACTTGCGGAGTGGTTGATGGTTGAGACCCGACAGTTGCATCTTCCGAGTTGATGTTGGTTTGTTCTCCTCGGAGTTTCTTTTTAGAGCTCACTTCTTTCTTCGAGTCGGTAATTTGTGACTCGGCTTGATTCAACATATCCTACATCAGATGTTTACAACAATACATACTTTATTGGAAGTCCCAAGTCACCACAGGTTGCTGACATGGCACTTGGGGGCTAATACATGATCATTTGTACTGGTTTCATTGAAGACCCGGCCCATCAAATAATGATGAGCCGGCCCTTGGAGGCTACTAATTGTTCCTGTCAAAATTCAAAAGTTCAAAAACACAAGTCCCAATCTACTATATCAATATTGACCCGGACCTTGGGGGCTACATCATATGATGTTATTCTTTTCAAAGGAGAAGTATATGTATGTCCCGAGTCGCTGCAGGCATGCGACCCGGCACTTGAGGACTACACTATTTAGTTCAACATCTACAAATTTTCTAAAAGTCCCAAGTCACTGCAGGCATGCGACCCGGCACTTGGGGGCTACAGAGTCAAGATATTATTTTTATGCAAAGCACCAAGTCATCATGAACTGATAAACTCGGAGCTTGGGGCTATAGGTAATATGGAGATAAAAACAGAAGAACACCTTCAAGCTGTCAATTTTGAAGCGAGCCGGGTTTCATTTTCTTGGTGGAGGCTTGCAAAGTTCATCTCCTCCAAGTTATTCATAGAAGGCTCAGAAGCATTGAAGGCCAGCTCAACATCAGACGGATTTTCTGATTTTCAATGTTTTCATCAAAATGAAGCACTAGAAGCTGACTCAACGTCAGATGGATTATTACTCCTAATATTTTTCTGCGTGGAACCAATGTCAGCAAGTTGATTCCGAAGCTGGCATGTTGATATGACAAAGAGACCCGGATTTTTGAGGAGCCGGTTCATTGAGTAAGCCGGCTAGTTGAGCGAGCTGGTCCCTTAACATATTGATTATTTTTATTTCAGGAGCTTAGCATGAATAAATTCAAGCTAACCTGGGGGCTAATGTCGGGGGAATTACCCGCGGCCAGACCCGGCATCCCAAGGCATAACCCGGCAGGACCAAAGGGCCCATAACCGAGTCACACATGGCATTAAACAGGCCGGCTCTCTATGGGCTGGACCCTGGAAGGAACATGGTAAGAGAAGCAAGACCCGGCCTGGGTAGACCCGGCCCAGAGAGAAGACGACCCGGCCTGGGTAGATCTGTTCGGAAGAAAAGACCCGTACTAGGATCCGACTTGTAATAGAAAATAGACTAGTTGTAGTCCTACTAGGACTCTAGATGTAAGCCGGCTCCTTCAACTTATATAAGGAGGGGCAAGGCACCCGAAGAGGGACAAGTCGAGATAGACAGACAAATTAGTAGCTCTCGAGATAGAGGTAGCGAAACAACACCCTTGTAATCGAGATCATCATTATCAATAGCAATCAAGCAGGATGTAGGCTTTTACCTCCACGGCGAGGGACCGAACCTGGGTAAAACTCGCGCTCTCGATTCCGATCAACCCCGTTCAAGCTACCACCTAGATGCGATGGCCTCACCACTAAGTCCTTTCACGAGGACATCTTGCCGTGACAAAACCACGACAACCACTTGCCGAACCACCTTGCTCACCGAACCTTGGCACCACATGGCCTCTTCCGGCTAGCCTCCTCCTCTCCAAGATCTCCAACCTTGCTATGTCATGCCATTCTTTGGTGAGCTCGTCCATGTCATTTCGATTCATCATCATGATCTTGTTCTCCTCTTGAAGGAGCTTGGCCATGGCTTTGTTCTCCTCGGCCATGGCTCTTCTCTCCTCAATGGTGGCCTTGTGCATGGTCTCCTCCTTGAGTAGTTGCCACTTCTCTTGCTTCTCTTGAGCCTTCTTCTCGGCCAACTCCTTCTTTGTCTCCAATGTCTTGATCACCAATGCCTCATTGGACTTGACCATGTGATCTATCTTGTCCCGCAAGCTTGATGCCTCCGCTTCCCTCTTGATCTTGTCTTTGGCCTTCTTGTTTCCATCGGGCTTGTTCTTGTTTCTTGGGCCATCATCATCATCCATCTTTGTGAGTGCACCTCTCTTCGGTGGGGATTCTTTGTCAATCAACTTCCACTTCTCGCTTTCTTTAAGAAATTTCCAACAATGCTCTAGTTGAAATGGCTTGCCACCGGAAGCTTCCATGTCCTTGTACCTTTCTTGCGCAATCTTGTCCTACAAAATGAAAACAATGTCAAATTATGCAACCACTCCGACGGCTACAAATGATTTGCACAACTTGGGACGTGAAAAAAACTCACATAATCGGATTCAACGGTACCACTTGGAGGTGTATTGCGGACTTGCTCCAAGCAAGCAGCCCAACGGCTACAAATCGGCTTGATCACGTCCCAACGACCTTGGAGTGACCTAAAGGTGCGTGGCGTCCTGTTGGGATACTTTGCCGGACCGGATTGGCAGCGGAGGCGGAGGCGGCGGCGGCGGGCGCGCATGCCTTCCCGGCGGGGGCTGCGGGAGCGCCGCCCTGGACGACGACGTTGCTCTGCCGCTTGCGGGGTTGCACGGTGGAGCCTTGAACGGCGACGGGCGCGACATGGCCGCCGACGAGATCTGCCGGAGGGGTTGGCGCGTGGATGACATCCACGGTGACGGGCGAGGGCTGGGAGGCTTCCATGGCGGCGGCGGCGGGCATGGGAAGGTGGTCCGGAGCGGGCGGAGGGAAGGGGAAGCGGGGGCTTGCCGCGCGGAAATGTCCCTCCTGCCAAAAACCGCTGCCGATAGGGGTCAAGCTCGGGTCGGCCTCCCACCCCGTGAATCTAAAGGTTGAGGGCGAAGATTTGCCGCGCCCCGCAAACTTTTTTACAGGCCGCGGTCCAATACGGGGTTTGTTCGGGCCACTTTTTTGGCGCAAAACCATAAACTGTCGGTTATTTTGCGGGTCGGCGCGATATAAGGGGTCTGCTAGAGATGCTCTAAGATACGAGGTTGAGCTAGCCTTTGTCGCGCAATCCCTCGAGTCTCTCTCCTGCAATCATTGATGATGAGAATGATGCCATATATCTGATCTGATATTGTAACGCCGTCTTCACGGCGCCAGCCGTCAGGGATTTTTTTATCGGGTCCTAACAACAATACTAGAGCTAGTACATGAAATTTGTAAAACACTTTCACCAAATTATGGAAAAACTTCAACCAATTCAAGGAGAAATCTAAAAAATAATATTCCCACTGTTCCAAAGTTTTAGTCTAAAACAACAACACTTATTTTGGAACGGAGGGAGTAATTAGAAACCAAGTTCCAGAAAGATGTGTGAACTATTACAAACTTGATAAAGAAAAAAGAAAGAAACACTGGCATGGCCGGACACACTTGGATTGTTGATGGAGTCTGAAGATATGCTTCATTCGCTCCTGCAAGAGCATGAATCTTTTACTTTCTCATGAGAATATGCAAAACGAATAGGGCGCCTAGTTGTCAGTTGCCTGAATTTCTTCTTCGCTCGGTTGATTCGTGCGAGCCATTGGATTGAAACCCAACGGCATTGGCTCCTTATTCCTCCTACAACACCAACCGATGCCTCCCTAACCGCCTGCTGATTCTGCCGTGCATGCCTCGCCGTCCCACCCTGCCGGTCTCTGCCGCTTGCCGCGGCGCCCGCGGCTTCGGCCTCAGGGCTTCACGCAAAATCGACTGATCCAAATTACAATTTCGTACAGCAGATGAATAACCAAACCGAAAACAAATTTGGATTCTATGGCTTGGTTGCAATGGAATGGGGGAAGCCTCCCTGGTCTTCTGAAAAATGAAGTCTGGAATCCACACGAACTTCACTTCGGCTTGTGGATACAAAAACATTCAATTGTACCAAACCAAACACATAGTCGCACTTCGTATTAATGTAGAGCATGAAGTAACGAGCACAGGTTTTTGCCTGAACGTAAGTCGACAATTCCTTTACAAATAAACTCAGACAGCAGAACTACAAAAATATTGCAGTCGGGCCGTACATGTCTGTCGACACAAGCTATCAAATCAAAGTTTCCGGAGCGTCGTCCTATCTAGTTGGTGGTGAACCATGGAAGCTTGAGGGCGTCAGCCGCCGAGAGCCTCTTGCCTGCGTCGCAGGAGAGGAGGCCGCTCAATACTTGGAAGCCTTGTCTGGACAGGCAGTCCTCTGGAAACATCTCGCGCAGCCTGTTGCGGTGGGGGGTGCTCGGCGGCGTCACCAGCTCGCCGGCGAGCGGCATGGAGTTGTAGGACGGCCAGGAGATCTGGTCCGGCACGCCAAGTATGTAGAAGATCCTGAGGAGCTGGTCGGCGTCGTCCGCCGCGCGGCCAAAGAGCTGCTCGCCTAGGAGGAGCTCGGCCATGACGCAGCCCAGCGACCACGCGTCCACGGTGGCGTCGTAGTCGGGCTTCCCCAGGAGGATCTCCGGCGCCATGTAGCTGCGCGTGCCATGGTGGCCGTACGGCGGGGACTGGAACATGGACATGGCGAGTCCGAAGTCGCATATCTTGACGATGTTGTTGCCATCAATGAGGACGTTCTCGGGCTTGATGTCCCGGTGAACGACGCGGCCGCACAGGTGCATGTGCTTGGCGCCGCTCAGAAGCTGCCGCATGAGGAAGCGCACGACATCCTCCTGGAACGGGCAGCCGCGGCGGGAGCGGTGGAGGACGTCGTGGAGGCTTGGCCCGACGTACTCCATCACGAGGGAGAGCGTGTCGGCGTTGCGGTCGAAGGACATGGCCCGCAGCTGGACGATGTTGAGGTGGCCATGGCACGCCTGGAGGAGGTCGGCGCCGGGGTCGGAAGACATGGCTCGCAGCTGGACGATGGAGCGGTGGCCACGGCACGCCCTGAGGAGGTCGGCCTCCCGCCGGACCGCGTCATGGCTGCTCGAGCTGAGGGTCTTGATGGCGACGCTCTCGCCGGTCTTGTAAGACCACGCCTTGATGACTGTCCCGAAGTTCCCGGAGCCGAGCTTGCCCGTCTCCTCGCAGTCGTCGAGGTCCCAGATGGGCGTCTCCCAGGAGCCCTAGAAGTTCCAGATGGGCCTACTGTTGCAGCTCTTTGACCAGGAGTCGACGGCTAGGGCTTGAACGACGGCCATCGAGAACGGAGGGGAGAAGAAGATCGATGGCGAATGATTTGGCTATGCAGGGTTTAATAAAGCACGATCGAGCCGAGGAGGGAACTGTGTATCGTTCGATCAGGGGGAGCCGTGAGGGGGGAGAAGGTCGCATCCCATGCACTTCCCATGTAACTATTGAAGAGGCAATTTGGAGTAGTTATCGGACTAGCGGAGTACAAGGCTGGCACTCGGATTCCTCGTCCCGGTCGAAGGAAAGAACGCGTAATCACGCGTGTCGGTTCCTTCGGCATTGGAAGGCGGTGTTAGACCCCTTACCTGGCTCAGTAAGGACTCCATGTAAATGTTTGTCACCTGTGATAATGCACTATCGATAAGAAATTGTAGTGATTTAAGATGCACCAACATTCGTCACAAATTCGCGACAATGTTGGACTGATGCCTAACGCCGCCCTCTCCCTCCGCCGCGGTTCTCCTTCCCCTACCTATTGTGTCACTCCTCTGCTATGTTACTCTGCAGGAAAACCGATAGGGTTTGGCACCGCTTTGAGCACTAATGCTCTCCACGTGGAAAGTCCCCATCTCAGCTCGAGCTCATACCAAGAGGAGAAAGGCTGGGTAAAGATCTGGAAAACTTCTGTTCCTGCAAAAATCTGCGTATTCTTGTGGAGACTAGCGCATCAATCTATACCAACGGAAGACGTAAGAATGCATCGGAATATGGCAACAAGCTGCACGTGTCCAGTCTGTGGTATGCCGGACTCATGGAGGCATAGTTTGCTGGAGTGTAGGGTCGCTCGCTGTGTATGGTCTTTGGTCGATCAGGAGCTAATTGATGAAATAATGGCCAACACCGAACAGAATGCTAAGAGATGGTTATTCGTTATGATTGACCAGCTCTCTCATGAAAAAATTATTAAGTTGACAGTCACCCTTTGGGCAATATGGTGGGCGCGACGAAAGCTGATCCACGAGGGGACTAATCAGAGCCCTCTGTCAACCTATATGTTCATTACCCATTTCATCTCAGAGTTGGGAGAGGTTCAGCGCCCAACCCACAACCAGGCGAGAAACATGGCGACAGGAGTTCAGAGAAGATGGATACCCGCTGCAGAAGGCTACGCAAAGATCAACGTCGACGCTGCCGTCTCTCGGGGGTCGGCGCTGTGGCGGCAGCATGTAGAAATAACACAGGAGGATACTTGGGATCTTCGGTGTTTGTTATTTGTGGATTGACAGACCCGCCAAGTCTGGAAGCTATCGCATGTGGGAAGGGTCTATCGCTTGCGGAAGACCTCGGACTCCAAAATCTGGTGATCACATCTGATTGCGAAACAGTGGTGAAGCACATAAAGGAGACATCAGGAGGAAGTTATGGTGGAGTTGTAAAGGAGATAATCTCTTGGCAAACTCTTTTCAATTCGTGTAGTTTTAAGTTTGAATCTAGGAGCTCAAATGTTGAGCCACATAATCTAGCTAGGCATGCTGTTACTTTGGATCAAGGCCGCCACATTTGGTTGGGGATTCCACATGATACTGATGTAATACCGGTAGCCATACCGATTAATGATTAAAGCCTAGCAGATTTGCTCAAAAAAAAAAAACTCGAGCTCATATGAGCTCGGCATGAACAGTAAAACCCAAAAAATGAACAAAAAAATTAAAATATTCTGATTTTTTTGTGGCAAACATTGACAAAAGTTTTGAGTGCTTGCAAAGTTTCATTTTGAAATGACATTCGTGCAAGTCGTGACAAAAACAAAATCAACAGTCCAAAATGCTTTTGAAATACTACCTCCACCCTAAACTTAGCCTAACAAAATGTCTTATAATTTGGAACTGAGGAAGTAGCATTTTTGGAGCATCGATTTTGTTTTTCTTTCGCCATGATTTCCATGAAGGTCATTCCATGATGAAACTTTGCAAGCAATCAAAACATTTGTCAAAGTTTTTTTTTCGGATTTTACTGTTCACCCGAGTTCACATGAGCTCAAGCTGAGATGCTTTGCATCCTCTCCACGTACGATATCTTCAATCCGATATTTTCGCTTCATGGGCTGCAGCCGTACGAAAATCGGTAGCCAAGGTATCACACGCAAAGTGATTCCGTATTCTCTATGGCTTCACTCTAACCCTGTGCGATTTAGGGTGGAACTACATGTTCCTACCCTTAACACTTCTACTCCCTCCATTCACAAATATAAGATGTTTTGGATATTTCAATATGAACTACATAGGGACTGAAATAAGTGAACAAACACACTAAAACGTGTCTATATACATCCGATTCACAAAAAAGATAGAACATCTTATATTTGTGAATGGAGGGAGTATTTTTTTTAGCGGAAACATAATTAAATACGGAAATTCTAAGCAGCTATTGCTGGAACCAAATACATAGTAAATATGCAGGCACACATGCAAAGCTAAACTTTGTCAGAACTCAAAAACCTATTGAACCATAAATAAATAAAAACAAAGCAAAATCAACAAATTCAATAGTTAATACGACTACAAATAAATACTAATATCATATATCATAGATATATAGGTAAATATTGTGCATCAGTTTCTAATTTTCGCAGCATAGTAAAGCATGTTGGGGAAGGAGTAGGGAAAGTATTATGTTTTTTGGCTTACAGGATTGGTTGGGCCAAAAGTGCATATGAGTTGAGAAATACCTGGAGTCTGACTCGAACTGCACCACGAGGTATCATTGTGGTTGGGAGGAGGCTTCGGGGCAGGAGAATCCACAGGAAGTGGTGAAGGTAAACATGTACTCACTTCGTTCCGAATTAGTTGTCTTAGATTTATCTAGATATGTATGTATCTAACACGTTAAACATGTTGGGGGAGGGACACAAAACGTTTTTCTCTACGAGGAGATCGATTATTTCCCCTAGATCAGTCGCCTGATACGAATCGTTTCCTCTCACTGAGCTATCTGAAATCAGCTTGGGTAGTTCCACTAACGAATTTGGATTATAATACAGCATCAAGTAAAACTGCATAGTTCGCAGGATTGATGAAACCACATGTCTATATTCCACATTTACATTTCAAAACCTCATATTTGTCCAGCGTTCCCTCCTCTACACATTTTCCATCGCACTGGAAATCCTCAGTTTCTACGGATGGGGTATTCACAGTGGAGATTCATACACAACGAAAAAGTGAACACAAACAGAAGGCATCACGACCTGTGCTTGCACATATCTCAGTACGTTCCTTGGAACGATAGTCGGTCCCGTAGTGTGTCGATAAGAGTATTCTGCGCCAGAGTACTCTTCAGGCGACCAAATAGCTCGTCGCCATTGTTAGCCTCTGATGCTGCCTTTTTAGCTTCATCAGTCATATTGAGACGTGCATATGCCTGTAGAACCATGACGAAGATCATTAGATGTGCAATTGCGTAGGCAAAAAAGATATATATAGAAGTGACAATGCACAATAAATTTATTGTTTCCCTCTATTTCCTTGTATATTTAAACCTGAACTGTTCAAGGTTCAGTAGACTGTCGTCTCAGATATTTTATGCTGATGTAATGCTCAAATAAAAATGGCCATGCTATTGCTCTAAAAGATACAAACTACCGAGGAGATCTTCTACTGGCCAATCATGTAAACCAGGGTTGATACGGTATTAAAACTTTCTATTTGTTTTAGCCATGTTCCAATTGATCTATTCCATCAAATTTCATCCCAGAGTCCTTAACAAGCTGTATCTTCCCTAATGCTTACCAGTACCTAAAACATTGATCTGGCAAGCTGGATGAACCAAAAATAAAAGCAACTGAAAAGGGCAACAACAGCTTCTGATATGCAAAAAGCTTACTATATGCTCCCTCATTTGTTAGATGACCCGTAAACTTTGGCTATACATAATCATACCTCAGATCTTTCACCAGGATCTGTTAATTTTGGAATATATTTGAGAGCTTCAGTTTTTTGACCGGCATCAATGCATGCTTCCACGAAAGGTTTATAGCCTGCAAGTAAAAAAAAAAGGGATAATAACATATTAAAAACATATAATATTTTTATGATGAAAATTATAATTTGCATGGAAGAAACATTTACTTGGTATTTCTGTAGTACAGCTTATGAAAATCCAAGTCAGATAGGTAAACCTACCTCCTGGTGGTCTCTTCTCTCTCGAGAATGTTTCCAAAGCATCCCAATTACCAACTGTTGCTAAAGCACACGACTTCAACCAGTACCACCTTTTATCAGGAACCTAAGCAGCATAATGGGCATTAAAAAGTCGAAATTACAATATTCATCAGCACTACCTTTTAAGACATTCTCAATACCTTGAACTCTGATTTCACTTTGACTGCAGCTCGCTCATTTCCCATTACAATACAAGTTTTTATTGTATCACTGACACTAGAACCAACAAATATTGCTTGCTTTGTGGAAACTTCTAGTTGATGCTGCACTCTGAGTAAGAAAAAAGAATCAAGAAATAATTCATTTGATGAATCTTTTGATACGAACTGGGCACCGAACAGCTAGGGCTCATTTGTGGATATTGCATGATGCTAACAACCAAATTGTGTAACTTTGTCCAAACAATGAGGCGATAGTGTCCTCAAATCGCAGGGTAGTCTGATAAATAATCTCATACCTTAGCAATTTGGCATGCTCTTCAGCAGATTTGGATTCAAAAAGATGTTCTTTGGTCTCAGCAAAAAGCCTGTGGGCCTGCTCAACGAGCCTCACTTGTGGGCCATGGAGAGGAGACCCCTTGCTTGCCATTGGATTCCTCTCTAATTCTCTAGATTCCTTCAACAAAAGGAAGCCAGCATCCTGCAAATTGCTCTCAATGGTTTAGGGAAGCAGATTTGCAATGCAAAATAATAAGTCATGCTAGGAGATACTAGCATGTTAAATTTGCCATGTACTCCAACAACTATATAGATGAGCTGATTGCTTAGTTCATGGGAAGCAAAAATATCTCACTGTGCTTATTTAAAAAGTATAATTCACTGAATAATACGGAAAATAGTATTTATGACACATTAGAATAATGGACAGTAACAGGCTATCACATAGGCAACCTACTTGGAGTCTCCCTGTTGATAGAAAGAAGTCCTTCAAAGCTTCATGCTTAGAGTGTCTGTGCATAATAGAGACATGGAACCATATTCAATACAGCTACACATTTAACAGAAGAACCAGAAACATGACAAGTGCATCACCTTGCATATGCTATGAACAAATCTCTAGCCAAAGGCCTTGCGTTGATTACACCAAAAAATTCCAAAGGAGCACTCTGTAAAATAAAATAATGTCAACGAACATTAACAAGAACTTAATGAATGGAAGCCATTTTCGTCCCAGTTCTCAAAAACAAGTTAGAAGATCAAAGGTGGCACACCCATAACTACAGCATGCTCATAGTTGGCTCATATTGATTCTCAGCAGCAGTGGCTTATCTGGACGTAATTAGAAAGTGAGGGAGATTGAATTTACCTTTTCTACAGATATTTTCTGCCAGATATGGAAAAGCACAAGGTACACAAGATCAGTATCACCGCTCTCAATCGACTTCTGTAATGCTTTGTCTTGTTCATCGATGCTTAGCAACAAAGGAATCTACAAATTAAAATTAAAAAACTGAGAAGATGGCATATACTATTGTTTATTCATTCTCTTTTTGCTAGTTCGTACGCAGTTAATTACAAACCTCTCCTATTTCTAATACAGTCTTGCAGTATATTAGCAGCTTGTAAGGTACAAGATCAGCTGCAGCCATGGGGCAGCTCACAAAAAAAAAAATCATCTACAAAATGGAGATTGATTGCACCAAAAAATCGACATTTTATCAGGAAAACTCTTAATGCACTAATGCAGTTACTACATGATTACATCCTATCCACCTCCACTTAAACCTGACTAGAAGGACAACCATGATGCTTCTGTTCAAATAGTAGTCTGAGCAACCACTTGGTTGTACACACTATGATCTTCCTACCCGAATCCTTGAGTCCTGACAACCAAAATTATTAGAGTAGAATTTACTTTGTTCCCTATGTTCTTTGAATATTCTCTTTTCCTTTATGTTTGTAGGAAGCTGCCATGTTCATGTTCTTAATCTAATGCATATACATTGAAAAGTATCATGTGTCATAATTCAAAAGATCCTTACTCCTGTCCCACCTATATGGCATACTCCAGTTTGGAAGTATATTCTCATATTTAGGAAGAGAAGAAGGATGGTGCAAACATATGAAGATAACGAAAACATGTTACATGAACCATCAAAGCTGTTACCAAAATATCCAAAGCCCAAGAAAGTGCTGAAAGGCCTGATTGCTACCTTAATAAGTTATATGTGTCCACCTTACTCACAAGCCAGAAAAAAAAACATATCTTTAAGCCAACAGAAAACTTGCCTGCTTCGAGGACTGGGACTCATGGTCAACGAGCATGGCAGCCAACTTTCGCCGGCCACTGTTATCTGCATGAGCTGCCACTGCAGCATACGATATGCCTTTGCATAACCTGAGCTGCAATATGAAGGAAATGTAAAGCGGGGGGGGGGGGGGGGGGGGGGGGGGGGGGGGATGCAATTGTATAAGTATTGACAGGTAACATCATCAATTATCAAGTCTGACTACAAGAAACACAAACCTTGTCAAGCAAACCTTCAAGAAGAACTACATCTGGAATTGCAGCTGAGGCTGCTATCTTCTCACATGCCCAATGCATAATCACAACCTCCTACAAAAGATGCAAGTGCAAATGGAACTGGTATTACTTACCAAATAGAATTATTGCAATTAGTGCAAGAATTTCACAGCATTCTATCATCTTTCACAACCAAGTGGAAGTATTCCCACTGGTACAATAAAGACCTCACGGGACTACACTATAATAAAACGACCTCACAGGACTACCAGTTACTTTGCAAAATAGTAAGTCCAGACCAGCTTATAGTTCAAAAAACAACCTCAAACGACCCTGAGATTCATCCATAAAAGCTCCAACAAGCAAAAAAATAACAAATTTAGTAATTGGTATTTGGTAATCCTTCGTCCAAAAAAAAAACTAAATAGAAAGGTGAGCGGATTTTCACTGTGCATATGGTGAGTTATTAAGAACAAGATTATGTAACAGTTAACACAGTACTTATCAATATCAGAGCAAAAATCACCACAGAAAAAGGCGAATGAGAAGAAAAAGGCGGTTACCGGATTCAGGTTAAGGTACTCAGAGATGCGAAGTGCCAAAAGATGCTGATTAGCATTAATCAGACGTCCAATGAGCACAGTTGCAGTAAGCAGCTAAGGAACACAAAAGGCAAACAGACCCATAAGATATATAAGCTAACAAAGATAAAGGAAATGTTCAACACAGAATCTGAAAGCGATACAAACTTTGTACTGCTTCACGGTAAGCGGCATTCCAATCTCAGGGTCACGAACAGCATTTAGAACCCGTAAAATTTTGCACATTTCTTGGAAGCGTCCGTGTGGAAATCGACTGCCAAAGCCAACTGGGTATCAATACCAAGTTCAAATATCAGCAATAAATTATTCTATAAAAATAAATACTAGTGCCTAAAAAAGTGTTACAAATAAAGTAATGGTAATTTAATAAGATGGTCTAAGTTTAGTATGACAGAACTAGCGAGCTATAACATCCCAATCTTGCAAGATGCATGAGGTGTGACAGTAGCAGCAGCGCATGATATACTACTATCCAAGTTAAAGCATATGCCATACACTTAAGGCCTCCTGGTTGCAAGGATTATCAAAGGTGGTCGATAAATCCAGGACGTTTAGATATGTAAGGACGTGATGCGATAAGCAAAATACTTGGCCTAACTTTTTAACAATACTCGTCATTACTATGGTTAGACAATCTGGAGAAGCTAAGCAAACTTGTGTACGCTCCTACAAGACCTTAAGCTCCACCAGGTTGAGAAGGTTTTACTATAGTGGAAAAGGAAGGAACTACCTTCAAATCAGCGAACATATGCATTCTTTGCCTAGAACGATGGGAAGTAGATAAGAAAAATCATTGAGCATCACCGCATCTATTAAGCTCTCCTACCCAGGGCGTTTTCCATGGTTTATAAATTAGAATTGGAAGTGTTAACGATGCTAGTCAAGTTAGTTCCCTAAGCAATCCAACATTCATGCACATATAGTTGGATGTGTTCATCTGTGATGCGGAGCATCCTACGGTCATCCTCATGGATCCACCTACGTCTCCCCAAGCACCAAGAGGACCAATGACTCGAGCACGTGCGAGAGCTCTCGAAAACGAGGTGACGTCACTCCTTAATGAATTTCCATACGACGCGTGCGAGACAAGGTTGCTACCTCATTCCGAAATGCTATATGTGCTTAGGTACCAAGAGGACCCTCTCGGAGAAGCCCGGAGCAATGAACAAGTCGGCAAGTTCACGGATGAAGAGGACCAGCGAGGATGGTCACCGAAGGTCTACAGCAGCCGGACATCCGGCATGCAGCCCGGACATCCGGCCCCTGGAGGCTACAACAGCTTCCCAGATCAGCCGCCGCCAAGTCCCCAGGCCCCGGACATCCGGCCCCGCAGCCGGACATCCGGCCCGTCCACCCCGGACATCCGGGCCCCTGCCGGAAATCCGGCGCCCTATACAGTAGGTTGACCACTTCAGCCCGGACATCCGGCCCCCCAAGCCCGGACATCCGGCACCCTGATGAACCGCCGGACATCCGGCCCGACGCCCGCGTATCTTCGGCCCACAGGCCCATGTACCTCCCCCAACTCGCCCCAATTTGTACTAGCACTATATAAGGACCTCTTCCTCCCCCATCTAGGGTTAGCAAAGTAGATAGCTCTTTGAGATAGAGCTTTGCTCATCCATACCTCTCCCATGGAGATCAAGACCTCCATGAGACCCATGTGAGAAGATCCACTCCGGATTCAAGACCTCAACTCCTCTACGGATTGGGATGAACTAGCTACCGTGTATCCTCTTGTGTTGACTTTGGATTTTGTATCTCTACTATGTGTATGTGGATCTAGTGCATGTGTGATTTGGATTGTGTCATTTAAGTGTTCTTCTTGTGTTCTTCTTGGATTTGCTCCTTTTCCCCCTCCATAGTGTGAAAAGATCGCCATCTAGGGTTCCACCCTACATCATCTTGGATCAGAACCACGTTGATTCACACTTTGGAGTCTTTCCCCTCCACTTTCTAGCCCCAATTTTGTTGTTTTTGCCCAATTTCGAAAATTCCCCACAAAAATAGCCATACCAAAAAAATTGTGATTTGTTGGTTTGATGATGTTTTGTTGAATTTGATCCATGGATTTGCTTGGTTTCGAGTGGATCTAGCTTTCCCCCATCTTTTCCCCACTTTCCATCCACAAAATCGTCCGAATTTTGCCCCAAAATTTTCTTTTATCCACGTGTTCTTCGAGTTCATCCATGGATCTGACAGCCCGGACATCCGGCCCGACAGCCCGAACATCCGGCGCCCCGGACATCCGGCCATCTGGCCCGGACATCCGGCCCCTGGGCACCAGCACACCAACACTTCGCCATTTCTTCAATTTTCGCCTTTTCCCACCGTTTCTTCCGCAACCCCTTGAGCCACTCCACCACCGATTTCCGCAACCACCACCTTGTGCCATTTGAGATTTTGAGCCGCGGATTTTCCGTTTCCTAACGTGTTTCGGCTACCTAGGAACGGTTCGACATCGACATCACCGCCGCTCATCATCGCCACGGGAATCGTCATCGACAACACCAACTCCATCATTGTGACACCCTAACCGTAAGCAAGGACGGTAACATCGACGACAACTTGTTCATATCCTTGCCATTGCATTGTGAAACCCCGAGACCATCTTTTGCGTAGCTTTCCTACGAGACTAGCCATTTGAGTATTGCCGGGCAACGCTACTTGTGCACTTTAGTGATACCGATCCGCATAGCTATCATAGCGTGCATACATACACATATCATCTCTTGTGCCAAAATTTTGTTCCCGCATATACACCATTGCTATCTTCGTACGAGCATTTCGCATAAGTGGCCAAAGGAAACCATCAAAAGAAAGAGAAGCTTTTAAGCAAAAGAGAAAGAGCAACAAGCTTGTAAGCAATAGCCATAGCATCGCCACATTACATAGCATATTTGATCATCTTGGATCTTTGTGACAAGTTCACCGGGAATCATACATACATAGCATAAGTGAGATAAAAAGCATTATGTTTTGTCTCTTATAGGTTGTGCACAAGTTCGTATCCGCCTATTGAGCAAGCGTGCTAGTGTCTCTCTCGTGTTGTGCAACAAGAGCATTTTCCGTGGATTCCACATTTTGAGCTCACTCCTTGGTTGCACGACCTCATTTATCTATCCGTGCGTGTGTTTCCGTGTGCTACGTATTGCTATTGGTCTACTCGTTACACTTGCGAACTTGTGAATCTTTTTCAACATTATTGATATCTTGCTTGCAATTGCAGAAATTTTGTGCCACCATCCTAACCAAACTCCTCCAAAAGCTTTACTTGTGTAGGTGTGAGATTGACTCGATCCGGTACCAATTGCACTATTTTCATAATACCATATTGGGTGATCATTGATCCATCTTCAACATTGGATAAAGTACATTAGTCTAGTTCGTTTCTTTCTTCCACTAACACTTGTTTGAGAATCATGGATAAGCCGAGCACTTCTATCAACCCCCTCTTCGATGAGCAAGAAGACGCACCGAACAACTACGTCACCAAGGCTCAACTTTTCGGAGTCCAACGAGCGCTACACCAAGAAAGTGAAGCTTTGGGAGATCGCATCGAGCAACTCGCCACCGACTTGCGCCACTCCGGAACACGAACAAGGGACTACTTCGACGCCAAGCTTTCATCTCAAATGGAGGAATTGCGAGACATGATGGCCAACCGCGCCACTTCCACGACTTCCTCTTCAAGACGGCGACACTCAAGTCGACACTCTTCGGACACTTCTTCGGATGCAAGTCTTCCAGGAGCACGCTCTCCTCGCTCCCAAGAACATGATGATCGGCAAGCTTCAAGAAACCCATTCCATGGCAATGGTTTGCAAGACCGCCTTCGAGAACGCGAACGACAAAAACGGCAAGCACAAGCCAACGGGAACCAAGATCAAGTTCCACAACGCCAACGTCAAGTGCACCAAGACGACGACGCCCTACACCAAGAACGACAACGTCATGAGGAGCAAGCACTTGAAGCTCAACGTGCCCTACGCGAATCAACTCGCAACGTCGCCGAACGCAACCGCCGCGTGCGCGAACAAGAAGAAGCCGCACGACTTGAGGAGCGCCAAGAGATGCGAAACCATGCACGAATCCCAAGGCCACCACGTCAAGTCAAATCAAGATGAACACGACGAAGATGAGCTAGAAGATCAACCTCCACGGCAAGAGCGTCATCGCAACCGCCGACAACGCAATGAGGAGCGCTACGGCAAGCTCAAGTTCACCATGCCTAAATTCTCCAGTGGAAATGATCCCGAAGAATACCTTTCATGGGCGTTGAAGGTCGACAAGATATTCCGTCTTCACAACTACGACGAGGAAAAGAAGATTGCCATGGCATCTCTCGAGTTCCAAGACTATGTTCTCATTTGGTGGGAGCAAGTGATCGAACGGCGCCAAGAGAGAGGCGAACCACCCATCACCACTTGGAATCAAATGAAGGATGTCATGCGAGCTCGTTTTGTGCCCACACACTATAGCCGTGACCTCTTCAAGAAACTACAACTCCTCAAGCAAGGCACCAAGTCGGTTGAAGCATACTACCAAGAGATGGAAATTGCAATGATACGAGCCAACGTCAAGGAAGATGATGAACACACAATGGCGCGTTTCTTGAATGGCCTCAACTATCCAATCAAGAAAATTGCGGACTTCCAACCGTACTCCAACCTCCTCGAGCTAGTGCACCAAGCAACCAAATCGGAGCGACAAGTACAAGAAGACTACAAGTACTCCAAGTACTCTTCCAAGACCTACGGTTCATACACTCAAGCTTCAACAACTTCTACAACTCCTTCCATGACTCGAGCTACACCAAGTACCGGCGACAAGTCAAGCTCCAAGCAACCAACGACATCTTCGAGTCGTCTTCCTCCTACTACAAGCAACTCCAAGCAAAGAGCTTCGTCATCAACAACTCCTTCGGATGCCACCGACAAAACAAGTGACATCAAGTGCTTTACGTGCAAAGGCCGAGGCCACAAGTCCTTCGAGTGCCCAACAAGACGCACTATGATCATGAACGCCGACGGCACCTACGATTCCATGAGTGAAGATGAAATGGACGCCATCGAGCAAGTGGCCATGCACCGCCAAGTGAATGAAGATGAAGATGCTCAAATCTTTTGCGATAATGATTCAAGCCCCGCTCTTGTTGTCTCCAAGGTCTTGACACTTCAACAACATCAAGACGAAGACCAACGTTGCCACATCTTTCATACAAAGGCGGGTATTCAAGGCCGTTCCGTCAAGGTCATCATCGACGGCGGAAGTTGCCATAACTTGGCAAGTGATGAGTTATGTTCCAAGCTCCAATTGGTCAAGAAGAAGCACCCTCGCCCCTACAAGGTCCAATGGCTTAGCGACTCCGGCACCATTAAAGTGGAGCACACCGTCCAAGTATCCTTCAAGATCGGCGCCTACGAAGATACATTGGAATGTGATGTGGTTCCCATGTCCGTATGCCATCTCCTCCTTGGACGACCTTGGCAATTCGACCGCGGCGTCATCCACAACGGACGGACCAATCACTATAGCTTCAAGATGAAGGGCAAGGAATTCGTTCTTCAACCTATGACACCAAGTCAAGTCATCGCGGACAAGCAAGCATCTACCCATGGTGGAGAGAAAAGTGAGCGAGTGAACCACAAAAAAGAGAGTGAGGGCCACAAGCCAAACATGAGTGACTCCACGATGAGTGACAAGAGAGACCTAGTTCTTTTAGCCACCAAAAGAGATTTGAGGGATGTGAGTGAGAGCCCATCAAGTGTTCTTCACTTTGTGCTTGTGTGCAAAGATGAAGTGGTGCGGACTAATACTTCACAACATCTTCCTTTGGTATTGTCTCATTTATTGCAGGAATTCACGGACGTATTTCCCGATGAGCTACCTCCCGGACTTCCTCCACTACGCGGAATCGAACACCGTATAGACCTCATTCCCGGCGCACCTCTACCAAACAAGGCACCTTACCGCGTCAACCCCGACGAGACCAAAGAGATCCAACGGCAAGTCCAACATCTCATGGAGAATGGGTATGTACGCGAGAGCTTGAGCCCATGTGCCGTTCCGGTAATTCTTGTGCCTAAGAAAGATGGTACTTATCGCATGTGTTCCGATTGCCGTCCTATCAATGCTATCACCGTTAGATATCGCCATCCAATTCCACGCCTAGATGACATGCTAGATGAACTTGGTGGAGCCACAATTTTCTCTAAAATTGACCTTAAAAGTGGCTATTATCAAATTCGCATGCAAGAAGGTGATGAATGGAAAACGGCTTTCAAAACCAAATTTGGCTTGTATGAATGGTTGGTCATGCCGATGGGCTTATCGCAAGCTCCTAGCACTTTTATGCGTGTGATGCATTATGTTCTTCACAAATATATTGGCATTTGTGTTGTGGTTTACTTTGATGACATCCTTGTGTTTAGTGAAACTCTTGAGGATCATGTCAAACACCTTCGAGACGTATTGCAAGTTCTTAGAGACGAGCGACTTTATGCTAACATGGAAAAATGCACTTTTGGTGTTGATAAGCTTGTTTTCTTGGGCTTTGTTGTCTCCTCCAAGGGTGTTGATGCTATTAAGAATTGGCCACAACCAACCAATTTGCTTCAAGTGCGTAGTTTCCTTGGCTTAGCAGGATTTTATCGTCGCTTTGTGAAGGATTTTAGCACCATTGCATCACCATTGCACGCATTGAGTAAGAAGAATGCACCATTTGTTTGGGGTCCATCTCAAGATGCCGCCTTTCATGAGCTTAAGAACTTGCTTACACATGCTCCTTTGCTTGCATTACCCAACTTCGACAAAACTTTTGAAGTGCATTGTGACGCTAGTGGTAATGGCATTGGTGGTGTGTTGATGCAAGAGAAGCGCCCTATTGCATACTTTAGTGAAAAACTCTCCGGCGCGCAACTTAACTACCCCATCTATGACAAAGAGTTATATGCTTTAGTGAGAGTCTTGCATGTGTGGGAACATTACCTTCGCCCTCGTGAATTTGTCATCCATATGGATCATGAAACGCTTAAGTACCTTAAGGGTCAAACTAAATTGAATAAGCGTCATGCTAAGTGGAGTGAGTTCATTGAGTCATTTCCTTATGTTATCAAGTATATCAAAGGTAAGGAAAATGTGGTGGTGGACGCTCTTTCCCACAAATGCATGTTGGTTACTCAACTTGAGTTGAATGTCATAGGATTTGAGCACATTAAAGACTTGTATGAGCATGATTCATCATTTGCAACTCCTTATGCCAAATGTTTACCTCATAAAACTTGGGAGCAATATTACTTGAAAGATGGTTATCTTATGCGAACTAACAAACTTTGTATTCCCGAGTCTTCTCTTCGTTTGCTACTTTTGCAAGAAGCTCATGGTGGACGACTCATGGGACATTTTGGACGTGACAAGACATTCGCTACGCTCTCCAAGAACTACTTTTGGCCAAAGATGTTTCGAGACGTCCCACGCTACACCAACCGGTGTTCTACATGCCGCAAAGCTAAGTCCAAAGCTCAATCTCATGGTTTATATGTGCCACTTCCTATTCCATATCACCCATGGGAAGATATTAGTATGGATTTCGTGTTTGGCTTGCCTCGAACTCAAAACGGCAAAGATTCCGTATTTGTTGTTGTGGACCGTTTCTCTGAGATGGCACATTTCATTCCTTGCAACAAGATAGACGATGCTTCACATGTTGCAAATCTCTTTTGTAGGGAAATCTTGAGATTGCATGGAGTGCCCAAGACGATTATATCGGACCGCGACGTCAAGTTCCTAAGCTACTTTTGGAAGACCCTATGCGCCAAGCTCGGAATCAAGCTCCTATTCTCTTCGGCATATCACCCACAAACCGACGGCCAAATGGAGGTCACGAACCGGACGCTCTCCACACTCCTTCGCGTGTTGATCAAGAAGAACATAAGGGAGTGGGAAGAATGTTTGCCCATCGCCGAGTACGCCTACAACCGAGCAAGACACTCTACTACCGGCAAGTCCCCCTTCGAGGTCGTCTACGGCTTCAATCCGTTGTCCCCATTGGACATCCTACCGCTACCGCTACAAGAGCGCACCGACATGGACGCAAGTGCACGAGCGAGTTACTTAAAGAAGATGCATGACGATACAAGGCACACGATCGAGCGCCAAGTCCAACGTCTCGCGACCAAGGTCAACATCAACAAGCACCCCATGGTGTTCAACCCCGGAGATCTTGTGTGGCTACACCTTCGCAAGGAACGCTTCCCCAACGAACGCAAGTCCAAACTACTTCCTCGAGCCGATGGACCGTTCAAGGTGCTAGCACGCTACAACGACAATGCATACAAGATCGACATCCCTCGTGACAAGTACAACGTGAGCGACATCTTCAACGTCAAGGATTTATCTCCCTTCCATGGTGATGTGGATTACGATCCGAGGACGGATCTTTCCCAAGGGGGGGGGGAGATGATGTGGAGCATCCTACGGTCATCCCCATGGATCCACCTACGTCTCCCCAAGCACCAAGAGGACCAATGACTCGAGCACGTGCGAGAGCTCTCGAAAACGAGGTGACATCACTCCTTAATGAATTCCCATACGACGCGTGCGAGACATGGTTGCTACCTCATTCCGAAATGCTATGTGTGCTTAGGTACCAAGAGGACCCTCTCGGAGAAGCCCGGAACAATGGACAAGTCGGCAAGTTCACGGATGAAGAGGACCAGCGAGGATGGTCACCGAAGGTCTACAGCAGCCGGACATCCGGCATGCAGCCCGGACATCCGGTCCCTGGAGGCTACAACAGCTTCCCAGATCAGCCGCCGCCAAGTCCCCAGGCCCCGGACATCCGGCCCCGCAGCCGGACATCCGGCCCGTCCACCCCGGACATCCGGGCCCCTGCCGGAAATCCGGCGCCCTATACAGTAGGTTGACCACTTCAGCCCGGACATCCGGCCCCCCAAGCCCGGACATCCGGCCTGACGCCGGACATCCGGCCCGACGCCCGCGTATCTTCGGCCCACAGGCCCATGTACCTCCCCCAACTCGCCCCAATTTGTACTAGCACTATATAAGGACCTCTTCATCCCCCATCTAGGGTTAGCAAAGTAGATAGCTCTTTGAGATAGAGCTTTGCTCATCCATACCTCTCCCATGGAGATCAAGACCTCCATGAGACCCATGTGAGAAGATCCACTCCGGATTCAAGACCTCAACTCCTCTACGGATTGGGATGAACTAGCTGCCGTGTATCCTCTTGTGTGACTTTGGATCTTGTATCTCTACTATGTGTATGTGGATCTAGTGCATGTGTGATTTGGATTGTGTCATTTAAGTGTTCTTCTTGGATTTGCTCATTTTCCCCCTCCTAAGTGTGAAAAGATCGCCATCTAGGGTTCCACCCTACATCAATCTGTATGCAGCAGTGCCACAGCAGTGTAAAGAAGAATTTACTGGAGTTAATGATGTCACAAATACTATGGAGGCATTGAATGAAAACTAGGGAATTATACATATGAGTGTTTCATAGGGGAATATCTTCCAAAAAATACACTAAGGGATTAAGGCTTATATTAGAGGTACATTACTGCATTTTACAAGGTGTATACTTTATTCACATAAACACAAGATACTGGTATACTTTATTAAAGACTCGCCTTTTCATTTTACTAGGTGTATAAATTTGAGCAGGATATTCTGTTTTTACAGGGCGCACAACAACCACCAATGTGATATTAACTCATATTTCTCTTTTCTGCACTCCATTGCCTTCTCTTCACTCATCACGCATGATGTAAAGGCTCCAAGAAAAGCTCAATAGAATTAAAGTTGGCAGATGCATGCAGTGGTCGACAATGGTTTTTCACCAAGAAATCAATTGAACTGCATGCACAGCTAGCATGCTCATATTAAAGGGCAGAGCCAGTGCTAGAAGCTCCCACACCAGGTGGGGGCTGGGGAAGGATTATATTAGAAGTACATTAATCTGCATGCAAAGCTCTTATGGTAGTGTAGTGGAGTCTTTTTACTACTCTTGATGCATCTTAATCTCCATGATAAGAGCGAATACACCTTTTAGGCCTATAATATGAAATGGAGAGGCTATATAGTGTTCATATGGATTCAGCTTGGCATTAGTAAGTGATAACTAATATGTACTGGTTCCACAACAGTAAGGACAGGGCTGGCGCAGTGGTGAATTACTCCTCACTTGTGCCAAGAGGTCCTGGGTTTGACACGGCCTCTCTGCATTGCAGTGTGCAGGGCTAAGGCGTGCCTCATATAATCCTTCCCCAGACCCCACCTGGTGTGGGAGCTTCTAGCACTGGGTCTGTCCTTTATGTGACTGCTTGCAATAAGGAAAAACAAAGATGTAAAAACAGCATCCAAAGACAGACAAAAAATAACCTGCAGAAAGCTAGACCATAGGTCGCAGCTCTCAGTAATGTATGTTGGCGTGAAACATCGAATTCATATCCAGCAGCATCAATACATGTTTCAATTGCCTCGGGCAAGGAAGATGATATTAGCTGATAGTTATCATAAGCCTGCGAGTATAGATCTTCGTTAATGTCCCATCTTTGGTTTTCAAGGGAAAGGGGACCTATTTATGAGATGACGTAAGAACAATTTCCAAAATGTTTGACAATATTTTTATAATATTTAGATATCAAACAGTGTGGATATAATTCACAAGTCGCACATGTTGAATGCCATAAAGTGCACTCAAATAAAAATGACGATTATGTGGACTCTCAGTAAATGCCAATAAAGTGTAAAATAAACAGGGCCCAATATATGATACCTTACCATGTATGTGTAAGATTGCACAGGAACAATGACAGGTAGGATGGTCAAATATAAATTGTTTATGTTCTTTAGGACTCCCTATATTAAAATTAATTGTAGCTATAGCTCCCAACACATAGAACAAGAACGAAATTGAAGTCTTAGTTTTGGTGTGATCTCCCCCTGTTAATTGAATAGGCATCTCTCTAGCAGCACCATCACCAATAACTCAATAAGAAATTACTAGGAGTATTTGATGGAAAGTGTTGCCTCCAAAAATAAAAACAAATGACAAGTATTCCAAACAAACCAACTACTTAAAACAACATCTGCATTGGAATAGAGGTAGTATTGAGGTAGGCACCACGACCAAAAAATGCATATCGGTCAGTTCCCTATGTAACCCACGAATAATTTTTGTGGCAGAACTCAACATTTGAGGGGAAAGTATTAGCAAAATAAAATTAGCTTGTAGGAGCCCTTCAAAGTATTGCACTGAGTAAACCCCACATGGACCATACACCTCCTATGGTTTAACTTGCGGGGCTGCGGGGGAGGCGGAACCCAGAAAAAGATGGTCTGGAGCTGGGTTTGGAGAGCAAATGGTAATGTGAGGGTGAATAGTCACCCTCCTTGCTGACGGAGTTTGTCCCCATCCGTCGCAAGAAGCCCTGATACTCTTCTGAACTTCTTGTTCAATAACAAGATTACATGGTGTGGACTTATCTAATACTGCTATGCAATCAGGATAGCATGAGGACCCATTATTTCATTAACCAAATTCAGCTTGGGCCAATCACGAAAACAATGCCGACACAAATCTGGCAACATTACCGACACGACATCACTCCGCAACCAAGAGTATTCGAATGCTGGCACTATCTCTTTCCAAGACTGATGCTAATTCCTCCCAAAAGAGTCCACAACTTATCACCATGTTAGTTACATAGGCAACACTTTCATAACTTGTGGACATATATTCCAGAACTCAGCATTGGAACACAATCTAGCCAACCTAATTTGTGCGTATAAGGGCCAGCGGCAGCAGCACAATGACATAGCAGAACATGTACGGGAATTACAGCAAATACGTACAGTTAATGCAGCGGCAGGAGCCAAACATGCATGTGTTTGTTCAAGAATCCAGATCGGCCAGGGCATGCTCACACATGTTCATCCAAGAATCCAGGTTCGCATGCATGTGTTCAGCAATTTTAATAGGTGCAGTTCTCTGTTAATCAAGCTTTGATCGTTGATGGACTCAGAATTAAATTTTGGTCACAACAGGAAAGGTGTAGGAAATTCTCGGTAAATGTCCAATTGGTATTGTTTGCTGTTTTTGGACAGGTGGATTAGTAGATATGAAAATAACAGCGAGAAAACAGAGGATAGGCAAGGTTTATTTGAGACAGGAAGTTAGATTCGAGGGGTTTGTCGTAAAGTGTTATTAGTTCTTGTGTTTCTTTTGGTATCATTTCTTAATTGTGGTTCGCTCTACAGGTTTGGGAGGATTTTGACTTCTGGGACTGAAGGTAAACCTTTCAGTTGTCGTCAGGTTTAGTGCAAGTGTATCATGATCCCCATCTTTGTACGGTTGCCCATTGTTGGTGATTTTGGAGTAAATGGTTCTAATTCAGTAGTCTTGCGCATATCTTTTCTTTCCTATATATATATATACTTGTAATGATTCGAGTTGGAGGTCGTCCGTTCACCCTATACAATCTTCCACCCATCAGCCCTGGCAAGTGGGACCACACAAATCTGCATGCACAACAGCAGCAAGGGATCCCATCCCAAGTCATCTCGCCTCCTGTGCCTCCAATGCTTCTTCTCATGTACAATCTCTGCTGACCTGGGTTAAAAATTCAATTCCTTGTTGCCATGCTTCAGGTCTTGCAGTGCAGCTCGAGACCACCGTGCTCGCTTGCCGTCTCTGGAATCTCATGAAGACTGCATGAACGCACACGCTGGATGGCACCCCTGGAGACAGCATGAGGGACATCCCCCCGGTCACTGATGTCTGTGCCATTTTTCCTTGTCCCGTGACCCTGCAGGGACCCCTGATCTGCCCCGGCAGGCTGCACAGATAGCAGTATCCAGTGCCAACAGACAACAGCCCCAGCAGTCGAGAAGCAACATCTAGGGACCAGCAAACAGCAAGACGCAGAAAACAAGGTCAGAGGAGAAGAGCGAACAGCAGCACTGTTGCGTTGCAGCGTGAGATGTGAAGTGCTGGTAGCAGATGTTTACAGGTGGCATCTGTTTATGTAAGGGAGAGTGGGAGACGACGCGGAGTTACCTGTGTAAACTAAGGGTAAATGGACCACCATAAATGAGTGAATAGGCCAGTTCGTCTTGCACAGGTAGGCTACCTTAGCTTAAGTAGGTTCTCTTCTCACTAAAATTTTCCTAAAAGAACATAAAAAATCAAGTTCCTCTCTTTCCAGAGAACAAAACATAGGTTTCTCTCAAGGGAAAAAAAACGAAGGATTATCATGGAAAATGGGGAACAGGGATGGGAACTGAAGAATATTCATACACCTGTCTCACTCGATGTGGATTACTTCTTTCTCATTAGTGTTCCAGCGGAGACACTAATTATCCCATTCACGTCATACGCTAGGTGATTTTCCCATGGGTAAACGGGGATCGGAGACCCACTGTCATCTTTCGTAGGGCCGACAATATCATCCTTGTGCTCGCTCGGAATTGCGTAACGGCGATATCATCCTTGTCCTAATTCCCTTTGCAATAATTTTAGCTATATTTTTTGTTGAATCGGGAGAGGAGAGTACCTTCAGACAGTGCACCTCCAGGTGTCTGGTGGCTCGCGTGAGTATTGTGTGTGTGTGGCGGCTCTCAACTGAACAGAGCAAGAGGAGCTCCTCTTCTAGGTCAGGTCATCCACATGGGCTTGGGCCCTAAGTGACAAGCTTGATGGGCTTGGGCCCATACCGGTTCAACACTCCCCCTCAAGATGGGTGGTAGATATCTATCATTCCCATCTTGTCACATGCCAAGTTACAGTCCTTTGTTCCCAGTCCCTTTGTCAATCAATTTGCAAACTGCTGCCCAGAGCTGACATAAGTAAGGCTGATGATCCCAGCATCAAGTTTCTCCTTAATGAAGAAGCGATCAATTTCCACATGCTTTGTCCTATCATGTTGAACTGGGTTATTAGCAATGGCTATAGCTGACTGATTGTCACACCACACCTTCAAGGGTCCCTTCCTCAGAAGTTTTAACTCGCTCAGCAGGTACTTCACCCAGAGCATCTCACACAACCCTTGAGATAATGCTCTATACTCGGCTTCTGCTGTTGATCTAGACACAACAGTCTGTTTCTTGCTTCTCCATGACACCAAATTTCCTCCCACAAACACACAGTAGCCAGAAGTTGATCTTCTATCATCTTGACAACTGGCCCAATCAGAGTCACTATAGCCATCCACCTCAAGATGTTCACTCTTCGCAAACCACAACCCTTTACCTGGAGTCCCCTTCAAGTATCTCAGAATTCTGTGCACAATATCAAGATGCCCACTCCTTGGTTCATGCATGTATCTGCTCACCACACCCACGGCATACGTAATGTCAGGCCTGGTATGACACAAGTACAATAACCTCCCAACCAGTTTCTGATAATCTTCCTTATTCACCAGCTCTCTTGATTGTGCTGTCACTTGATGATTTTGTTCAATCGAAGTAGGGGCAGCACGACATCCCATCATGCCCATGTCACTCAAGAGATCCAAGGTGTATTTCCGTTGGCACAAAGATATTCCCTTCTCTGTCCGAGCCACTTCAATGCCAAGGAAGTATTTTAGGTTGCCCAAATCCTTTACCTCAAACTCCTTGCTCAGACAACCCTTCAATCTCTCTATTTCCTCCTTATCATCTCCAATGATGATAATGTCATCCACATACACAGCAAGAATGGTGATCTTTCGATCGGAGTGCCTGTAGAACATCGTGTGGTCACCGCTACACTGACCATACCCCATACCACGGACAGCACATCTAAATCTATCAAACCATGCCCTCGGTGATTGCTTCAATCCATACAAGGATTTCTTTAGCCTGCATACCTTCCCCGTGGTCTCTGACGTACCAAAACCTGGTGGTATCTCCATGTACACTTCTTCCTTCAACTCACAATGCAAGAAGGCATTCTTGACATCTAATTGATGCAACTTCCACCCAAAGTTTGCAGCACAGGAGACCAATATCCTTACTGTGTTCATCTTTGCCACTGGAGCAAACGTCTCATCATAGTCAATTCCATAAGTTTGACTGTATCCTCTGGCGACCAATCTGGCCTTATACCGTTCCACCTTCCCCTCAGGATTCTGCTTCACGGTATATACCCACTTGCAGCTGACTGCTTTCTTTTCTGCTGGTAATGTGGTTAGCATCCACGTCTTGTTTTTCTTTAGTGCTTCCAACTCCTCTATCATTGCTTCACGCCACTTCGGATCTTGCTTTGCAGCCTTCCAATCCTTTGGGATTGACACAGTTTGTAGAGAGGCAACAAACGCTCTATAGGAAGGAGACAAAGCCTCATAGGATACAAAATTGCCAATGTCATGATCATCAAAACCATCCTGTGGTAGAGCCTTCCTTGCCACTTCACCCTTCCTTGCCGCTTCACGTGTCCCCTTTCGCAACGCAATAGGCAGTTCCACTGTGTCAGATGAGCTTGCATCACTGCCTTGCTGCTCCCCCTGCACTGACTGCTCCCCCTGCACATGTGGTTGCCGCTGTGAATATACCAGACGTGTGTCAGATGAGCTGTGCACTTGTGGCACTTGTGGCTGCCATCGTGAGTACACCAGGGGAATCTTCTGCCACCGATCCCGAATAGGAACCTGGAGAGTACCAATCGTCATTGTTGGCTAGACCTGAACCTACACATCATCATCAGTGAGAGTACCAGCTGGAATTGTACCCACTATTGGCTGGACACGAGCCTGCACATCACCATCAGTGTTAGTACCCTCAGAATCACCATGAGTGGCCTGCTCCCCCTCTTGACCATCTTCCACAGGGTGTAGGTGGTCAAGCTCTGCAAACAACAGACTCAGGTCTGTTGGCTCACCATAGAATGGCTCAGATTCCCTGAAAGTGACATCCATACTTACAAATTTGCGTTTCTCAGAGGGACACCAACATTTGTACCCCTGCTGACTAAAAGCATAGCCCAGAAAAACACACTTCACTCCCCGCGGATCTAGCTTCCCAACAGAAGGTCGGTGATCACGAACAAAGCAGGTACTGCCATACAACTTTGGGGGAACAACAAACTTATTTTCTCCAAGAAGCAACTCACACGGAGATTTCATGCCGAGTATCCTTGAACGTGTCCGGTTGATCAGGTATGTGGCTGTCATAACTGCTTCACACCACAAGAACTTGGGCACATTCATGGTAAACATCAATGACCGAGCAACCTCAAGGATATGTCGATTCTTCCTTTCTGCAACTCCATTCTGAGGGGGGGTGTCCGGACAGGAAGTTTGATGAAGAATCCCTTGGTCAGACAAGAAGGCCCCAAAGGTATTGTTCACATACTCTGTGCCATTGTCAGTCCTGATCACCTGCACCTTAAACTGATTCTTCACCAAGGCATGGAAATCCTGAAAACAGCTAAACACCTCATCCTTGTGACGCATCAAATAAATCCAAGTCATACGAGTATAGCAGTCGATAAAGGTAACAAAGTACTTCATTCCATGCATTGAGACAACTGGGCTTTTCCATACATCCGAATGAACAAGCATAAAAGGAGATATGCTCCTAAGTCCCTTACTCACATAGGAGGCTCTTGTGTGTTTAGCATATTCGCAAGCATCACATGTCAACTTGCCCTTGCCTATGCCACACATAACATCCGGAAATATTCTACTCATCTTATCAAAAGATACATGCCCCATCCTACAGTGATGAATCATCGCCTGCTTCTCCTTGTCCTCCATGGTCACAGCACACACCAAGTCCGGCTGCACCTCCTGGTCCATATACCAGAGCCCCCTACGCCTGGTGCCAGTCCCAACCGTCTGCCTCGTCTGTCGCTCTTCAATCAAGCAACCAAACTTGTCAAGAATCACACGACAGTCTATTTGATCAATGAGAGCACTCATCGAGACCAAGTTGACAGGAAAAGCTGGCACATGTAAAACTGAGGATATGGAAATGCTCGAAGTACATTGTGCTGTGCCAACCCCTATGACAGGCTGCTTTGTACCATCGGCAGTTTGTATAGTTCCCTTGTGAGTAGGAGGATGCTTATTGTAAGACTCAAACACACCGGATTTACCCGCAACATGCTTAGATGCTCCAGAGTCTAGAACCCATTCTGGACCATTCTCATTAGTGGCAAGAGATGCCTTTTCCGGATTATCTTCATCAGTGGAGGCCCAATGAGCACAGTCTCCATAGGCAGCATCATCTACTCCTCTGCCTCTACCTCCTCCAAACTTCATGCGTGATATGAAAGCATGGAGCTCCTCCAACTCAGCCCTCAACTTAACGGTCTGAGCATCCTTCTCACGTGTCACCCCCTCGGCTGTTTTCTTGTCAGCCTGGATTTCCTCCACCTTCCTCTTGAGGCTCTCCAATTCCTTCACCATTTCAGTCTTCTCAGTTTCTGCCACAGACATGCTGTATTTCTCCTCTACTTCTGCAACCACCTCCAGTCGTTGCCTCTTTCTCCCTCTCATTTCTGCTTCTGCAACCACCTCCAGTCGCTGCCTCTTTCTCCCTCTCATTTCAGTCACGGTCCCCTTTTCTCCCTCTGGCTAGCAGCAGCTCCACGCAGCACACAACAGAATCAGATCAACAGCAAGCACCAGCCACACTCCTTCTCCAGCAGAACAGCAGTCTCCACTTCCCTTTCAATCAGCAGCACAACACTGCACCACTTCTCCTTCCTCAGCAGCAGGACAGCAAACCAACAGCAAACTCAGCTTCAGGCAGCTACAGTCTTCTCTTCTCCCCTTCTCCTCTGCCACAGCACCACAGCAACGCAGCAGCCCACAACAGCAGCTAGCCTTCCTCCTCGAACAGCTATACGCAGCAGCAGCTCTCAGTCACTGTCTCCGCCCCTCTGCAATCAGCAGCAGCTAAAGAGCACCAACAGCAGCTCAACACCCATCGCGCCCACAACTCCAGCAGCGCCACTTCCTCGCTGCCGCCTCCTTCTTCTCTCCTCGCCGGACCCAGCCAGCCGCCGTCGCCCGCGCAGCTGACACACAGCCGCACGCGCGCGCACAGCAGCCACGTCTTCCTCCCGCAGCTGCTCCTACCTGAGCCCGAGCTCGAGCTCAGACTCGTCCTGCGCCTCCAGCAGCTCCTCCACTCGCAGCCCTCCGCCTGCTCACAACCAGCGGATCCGCTCCGCCACGTGACACGCCGCCACCGCGCTGCCCTTTGCTGCAGCCGTCGCGCAGCACGCCTCTAGCTGCCGCTCCCCTCCAGCCGCCGCTCAGGACGCGCCGCCTCACCTCCGGCCCTCCGCCGCCTCTGGCGACCTACCGGCGTACAGGACTGCCGCTCGAACCTAGCTCCGATACCATGTTGAATCGGGAGAGGAGAGTACCTTCAAACAGTGCACCTCCAGGTGTCTGGTGGCTCGTGTGAGTATTGTGTGTGTGTGGCGGCTCTCAACTGAACAGAGCAAGAGGGGCTCCTCTTCTAGGTCAGGTCATCCACATGGGCTTGGGCCCTAAGTGACAAGCTTGATGGGCTTGGGCCCATACCGGTTCAACATTTTTTGTTCCATTGCCCATTAAAAAATGAAAGTATTAAAGTAAATTAATTCAACTATAGTTTGATTAAACTATTTTCCACCTTGATTTTTTGATCATGTAGCGTAGCACCGGCATCTACTAGCAGTGGTGTAGCCAGGCCCCAGGCTACTAGGGCCATGGCCTGGGGTGTGGTTCTACAATCATTCGTACACTGTAGCTATTTTTGGCACTGTAGCCGTCGTAGATACTGTAGCTGCGAGGGCTGGCCCGGGGCGTAGCCCAGCCCTGCCTACGCCACTGTCTACTAGTGATCCCACATATTTTGAATATTCGAAACTTTTATACAAAGCCATCTCAGTGAGTAAATCAAACATAACTAATTTTCTAATGACCTAATGTCAGTGAGTTACTTTGTGACTAGTCCAGCGTTCTCGGTTTAGAAATAGTGTGAATGATCCGAATGCTCATCCAAAGAAATGCTTCTATTTGATAAGGCTCTATTTGCACGAGTTGACTGTGAGTTTATTGTCAAATTGTTTATTGTTTGTATGGTTCAAAACTGTACTTGCTGAGTATTTTAGATTTTACTCACTCTTGTGTTTTATTTGGTTTTCAGGTAACAAGTGATAGCAGCATGCTGGCATGCATGGGACTGGGAGCAGAACCTCGACATGCTTGGACACACACTACCATCACATATATGTAGACTTAATACAAATCAAGTTGCTTAATTATGCCCACTATAAGTTGTTAAATGCTTATTCTATAGTGGACTTGTCATATGTTAATTACCTCTATAGTTGGTTCATGTGGAGTCATGTTGAACGTTATACCCGTGTGGATGTATATATTCTTATTTGCTTGTTGTCGATGTCTTTATTAAAAGAAAAGGGGAACTCTGCCAAAATTTCTAACTGTATCCAGACTAGACTTATTGGTATTTACCTTAGCATGGTAGCATTCGTTAAAGTCCATGACAGTGTTGTGACATGAATCCAGTCTACCGACGAGTCGGAAAGGAGGAGAGTCCAGGAAGAGTAAAACACCAGGGGTACAATTTATGGGAACTAGGAGAGCTCGGATCAGATTTAGTTAAGTGGTTGGGCCGTTGGGGATTACTTGGAGTCCTAGTTGTAATTGGACTCCGATCATGTTAAGTCCAGTCTAGTTTACCCCTTTGAAGGATTCCGGTATCTTAGTACAGGCAAGCAAGAGGAAATAATTATCTCCTCTATTTTCTATCTCTTGGGTAATTATCTCGGCGCAAATCAAGATGCACATCATCTCAAGTGACTATATACTACACCTAAGCATTAAGCTAGCAACAAGTGGATGGCAGTAGTAAAAGACAGATGTGCTATACCATTAAAGTCGTACATTATCTACATAAGAAAGGGAATTAAACATTACCTTGGCACTTTGTTTGTCGTAGTGATCTCTAGCATCATACAGTAGTGCTGCTGGAGACATGCTTCCAATGCCAAAAATTAATGTAGTAGAATCTGGAACTCGGTGTAGAAATTCCATACTTGAATTTGAGAGGATTCTTACGCCATCACACTCCGGAATGAGCATTACAGGTTCATCATAATTGTACTGCACTGGATCTCCATTGGGTCCAACCATCAAAAGCACTTCAGGCCAGTAAAGGAGCACACTATCCAACCCACACCAAGCTATTTGATCCGGTGGTAATGCAGACTACAAGATTACAAAAATACTAGTGAATAATTGTGCAAAAGATAACTCCTGCCAATTCATGCCTAGACAATGATTGAATGCACCACTGTTAACACATAAATGGATACAGATTACGGACAAACAGGCAGCACATCCAATACTTACATCACACTCGTACTCGAATATGATCCTGGAGAAATCAGTGGGGATTACGAGCAAGCGCCCATCATGTGCAAACGCTGCAAGCAGCTTTCCGTTTGGTGACACCGCCATTTTCTGCACGGGTCCAATCTCCAGGGCCTCTCCGAGCACCTGCACGCCATCCTCGTCAACTGCCACCACCCGATCGCCAACTGCAAGCAGAACCTCTGGGCTCCCGGACATGACGAACTGTGGCTCCACCACGGCCATACACAGCACCTGCTCGTCCTCGGCAACGCCCGGGTCGGCGAGCTCCCGCGGGTGCGGGTCGTCGACCTCGATGTCGGTGGTGACCACGACGCGGTTGTCCTCGGTGAGGATAGCCACGCCGCCTCCCCAGAAAACAGCGTCGGCGACGCCGCCTGAGGCAGGCGGCAGCAGGGGCACGGGGCTGGAGCTAGTAATGGGATTCAGATCGGGGAGGCGGAAACGGAGGAGGGAACCATCGGAGAGGAGGGCGAGGAGGTTGAGGGAATTGGAGAAGGCGAGCGAGTGGAGGCGGGGGAGGTGGGGCGTCCAAGGGGAGGAGGCGAGGGGGTGGCCGGATGAGGAGAAGAGGAGGAGGCGGCGGCGCGAGGGCTCGGAGTGGAGCTGCACGATCTTGGAGTCGTCGCGGACGGCGGCGATCGGGCCGCCGAAGGGAGCGGCGGCGACGATGTGGGTCGAGAGGTCGAGGCGGCCGACCCCGGAGCTGCCGCCGCCGGAGGAGGAGGCGGTGGTGGTGGCCGGGGAGGACCAGGGGAGGGGGGAGTAGATGGTGATGCGGCGGTAGAAACGGTCGGAGAGGAGGTCCCACTCCGCCGCGACGGAGACGGAGGAGGACATCGCCCGCAGCAAGGTCGGAGCGCGGCCGGATCGCGCGCGAGCCGGGGATGGAAGGGGGTTGGAGTTGAACTGTCCGGGGAACTGAGTTTAGGACGGATTGGCCGCTGACATCTGAGGACAGGTCAGGCAGCCTTGCTTGGCCCTCTTCGTTCCCTCGGCTCGTTGTATTGTTTGTCTCTCCTGAATCGTCCTTTTTCTCAAATTTATAATTGATTCACTGACCTCTTAAACTTATTTCAGAAAAAAAAAACTTCAAACAGTTTTTTTATTTTCATTCAACTAGTTTGTTATCTATAAAATCTGATCTAAGTTACAGAAGTCAAACCCTTCGACGTTTCTAATACACCCAGTAGTGTCAAACGTTAAACGGTTTAGCGTTTATACGGGCCAGGTTCCAAAATAAGTTGTTGGAAAGACCAGTGAAACAATCAAGTTTGAAAAAGGGTCATTTAGGAGAAATAATACTCAGAGACATAACACAACTTCTTTTCCTTTGTATTTTAAGAATACCCGAGCTTTATTAACCAATAATCATAGAGTTTCTTAATAGCCTGGGGCTCCAAAAGCCAAACATATCGGCCTAGTTATAGTTCTAAAGAGTTCTTCGCAATATTATGGGCATCAACATTTGCCTCTCGATGTCATGATGGAAGGAGACGTCTCCAGCATCATTCTTCAGACGTCTAATTTCCCTTATTAGCATAGCGTCTTGCCACCTGGTTCCTTCGGGTATACTGCGGACCATAGGAACATTGTTTGATGCTACTACGGCAGTCCTGCATGGAGATCTTGCCACAAACATACAGCTTCTCGACAAGCGACGAGTTCTACACATTGCGGGTGATCTATCCCTTCCATCACCAATGCACTCACACCCATAAACCTTCCATCATCTGCGCGAAAGATCGCCGCTACTGCACTTCTGCCTTCTGATTACCTCTTATCCATTTTCGGATGTAGATAATCCCTGTCTTGTTCCCCATATGTGGCCCTGGCTATCGAACCCACGGGAAGAATGCTAATGCGAAAGGTGAGTCTTGCAAGCTTTTGCCGTCGTAAAGAGTTCCAGTTTCCCGGACCAAAAATCGCAC
The DNA here is from genome assembly GCA_039707655.1 of Elymus sibiricus. Taxonomy (NCBI): domain Eukaryota; kingdom Viridiplantae; phylum Streptophyta; class Magnoliopsida; order Poales; family Poaceae; genus Elymus; species Elymus sibiricus. Next base: position 257,490,190 of record CM077668.1, on the reverse strand, counting down.
GGTTTTAAACGGAGAAAACAACTAAAGTAAAATAGGAAATGGCTAAGATCTTACTTGCAACTTTGTACTTACACTTGGCATTACATCTATATATTCAACACAGTCCTGGTAGACACCACCGCTATGTGTTGTCAACGTGCATGTTGTGGGGGATGTGTCCTAATAACCTCACGACTAATCAACAACTTCTATCGTGATTCTATTGTCCAACCATAGGCCCTTACCATCGTGTGAGGTGTGACGCCCCCGACTTAATCGTGCACTAATCATACACGCAAATGCACACGATCAAGCCTAAGGACTCACCGGAAGATATCACAACACAACTCTAAACACAAATAAAAGTCATACAAGCTTTATATTACAAGCCAGGGGCCTCGAGGGCTCGAATACATAAGCTCGCGTACAAGCGTTAGCGGAAGCAGCAATAATATCTGAGTACAGACATAAAGGAAACAAGTTTGCCTTAAGAAGGCTGAGCAAAACAACGACACTAGATCGATAAGGCGCAGGCCTCCTGCCTGGGAGCCTCCGAAACTACTCCTGGTCGTCGGTCTCCACGTAGTAGTAGGCTCCACCAGTGGGGTAGTAGTAGTCGTCGGCAGGAGCAGCTGGCTCCTGGGCTCCGTCATCTGATCGCAGCAATCGGGTATAGGAGAAAAGAGTAGCAAAGCAACCGTGAGTACTCGTCCAAAGTACTCGCAAGACTTACATCAGAACTATCTAGTTATGCATCGGTATCAAAGAAAGGCTGTATCTGTGGGTTAGACTGCAGAAATGCCAGAATAGGGGGGAAGGCCTAGCCTATCGAAGACTAGCATCTTGCAGCATTAGAAGAGTGTAGATTAGTACATAGTAGAGTAGTAAGCATGTAGTAACAACGCCCAGAGATCCTTCCTCGACTCCCTACGATAAAGCAATCCCGGAGCTATCATATTATTAACAATACAACTATCCAGTTCAAGTTGTAGTAGGTCGGGATACTTTCCGAGCGTCCTGTTACCGTAGACACGGCTATTCGAATAGATATACTTCCCTGTAGGGGTGCATAAACTTACCCAACATGCTCGATTAACTCAGGCCGGACACACTTTTATCGGGTCATGCCCGGCATCGGCTGATCGACACATCGCAACCCTACCTAGGCTCAACAGAGAGGCCAGCACGCCGGTCTACCTCCTAAGCGCTTAGGGGTCTTGAGTCCATCGCCCTTTGCACTCCTGCGCGTTGCGTACGCGGCCGGTGAGCAGACCTAGCCCCCTTAATACAAGCGCAGGCTTTCATGGTCCAACCCGGCGCGCGCCGCTCAACTGCTGACATCTGGAGAGCTTCGGCTGATACATACGACGTTGAGTGCCCATACTTATTCCCGCGTGGTGGTTAGTGCGATAAGGCCAGAGGCCTACTCAGATCACATATCCTAACCCGTTAATGCTCTGGGAGCTCGCGGTGACAATCAGCGATCCACGATCTGTGGTCCCGTCGCCCCGTCTCGTGGACTTACGGCAAGGGCTAGGAATGCCCGGCCATGCCACGTAATCATCACACGGGTACCCACATGGTCAACCCGAATTCATGGCTTCGGGCATCTGTTAGACAGATGAACAGGAGGGGAAGGTTCCAAGTTTGCATGGTTGTGGGCATGTGACAGGTAAACGGAGGGCATATTCGGGTTCGTCTCGTTTTTCTGATCAACTTTCATGTAGAAAACTTTTTGATCCGGGCTACGGTTTATTTTCTATGATTTTTTAAAGTTTTAACCATTTTCTGAAATTATTTTAATTACTAAATTCGACAGAAAAAGAAATATGATGTCAGCATGAGGTCAGTGTGATGTCAGCAGTCAACTTTGACCTTTGACTGGTCAACCTGACAGATGGGGCCCCTCTGTCATACACAGAGTTATTTAACAGGGGGATTATTTTTAACTAACTAACTTAATTAGCTAGTGGGTCCCACTGTCAGTGACAGATTAACTTAACAGATTAATTAACAGATTAATTAGCATTTTATTATTTATAAAATGTTTTTAAAAAAGTGGGGGCCACTTGTCAGTGACCCAGCCTGCCCAGTCAGCAGGGTTGACCTAGTCAACCCTGCCAGCGGGACCCAGTGGGCCCACTGGTCAGTGGCCCAGCGCGTGCCACGCGGGCGCCACGTCGGCGTCGTCGCCGGAACTGCTCCAGCGAGCTCTCCCGCGGCGGCCATCGCCGGAAAACGGCCACAGAGGCTCAAATCGGGCGCGGGAGGCGGCGTTCGAACGAGTGCGGCGAGCCGCATCTAATGGTGGGGTCAGCTTCGCCGGGGATGGGCTAAAACGTCGCCGGCGTCGAGCTCTGGCGGCGGTTGCTTTCGGCCTATCTCGGGCGCGCGTCTACGGGGCGTTTTCGAGCGCGTGAAGTAGCTAGGAGGGTGCTACGGCTCACCAGGAGCACGCCAGGGCGGTTGGGCGAGGCCGTAAGGGCTCGGGAGCGCGGTAATGGCAGCAATGGCGGCGGCCGGAGCACAGTTACGGCGGCGAGCAACAGCGGCAGCTAAAGGAGCTGCAGAAGAGAGAGGAGGGGAGCGGAGCTCACAGCGGAGCCGTAGGAGAGGCAGCGGGCTCGGGGAGGTCCGGTGGTGGCGGATCGGCGTCGTCGATCACCGGCGTCCGAGGAGGAGGACGAGGTCGTGCAGCTCGATGCCGAGGCGGGGAGCTCGAGCTGGCGGCACCAGACGAGGTAGCCGGTGACGGTGGAGCGCTCTGGCACGACGGCGAGGCGCGGGGGCGACGGTGGCTGCGGCTATGGCACGGGCGCAGCCATGGCAGCGCTCGGGAGGTGGAAAAGAGAGCGAGGGAAGGGAATAAGGAGAGGCTAGGGCTCGCCAGGGGGGAGGGGCGCGGGTTAGTAGGCGCCCGCGGCGCTGTAGCAGGCCGCTGTCGAGCAGAGGAGAGGGGGGGCCGGGCGCGCACAGCGACAGCGGCGCGGGGTGAACAGAGGAGGAAGACAAGTGGGGGGGGCGGGCTGGGCCGGTTACTGTGGACTTGAAGCCCACAAGCACAGTAACCGCTAGCCCTTTTTCCTTTTTCTTTTTCTGTCCTTTATTCCTTTCTGTTTTGCAAAAAGATAGGCCACCAAATCACTTTTGAAAAATGTGCAACCTGGCCAAATAATTTTGTTGCGATATTTGGCAGTGCCATAAAAAGGTTTGGGAGCAATATAATTCCATTTGAATTTTGTATTGCATTTAAAGTGCCAAAATGGTGCTGTGGGCCCACTTTTCATGATGATAGAGTCATCTAGGATTTTTAGGTGATGTTGTTTTCCTGAACATAAATAGTTATGGAATATTTCCAAAATTATGAACTATTTAGTTTTCAAATTTGAACAACTTTTATTTTCACCTCAGATTTGAATTTCAATTTGAATTGGGATTTGAAATGAGATATGATTCAAATGTGATCAAGCATTGTAATTGATGATGACTTGGCATAATTAACAGATGATCACTATGCTCATTACATAGGGGTGTTACAATTCTCCTCCCCTAAAAGAAATTCTCGTCCCGAGAATTCAGGAGGTAGAAGAAAGAAGATCGGGGTATTCTTCACGAAGACGATCCTCACGTTCCCAAGTGACTTCATCTTCGGTATGATTTGACCACTGCACTTTAAGGAACTTGGTTGTCTTCTGACGGGTCCGACGTTGAGCTTGATCGAGAATGCGGATCGGATGCTCTTTATAAGATAGGTCATCTTGCAATTGGAGCAATTCATGATCCACTGCTCGGTGCGGAGATTCCTTGAAGCAACGGCGAAGTTGCGACACATGGAAGACATCGTGGATGTGAGAGAAATGTGGCGGCAACTCCAATTTATATGCCACATGTCCACGTCTGCGAGAATGCGGAAGGGGCCAATGTAGCGAGGAGCTAACTTTCCCTTGATTCCGAAGCGGTGAGTGCCCTTTATAGGAGAGACACGCAAATAAGCTTGCTTACCAGGTTGAAAGATCGATCCCCGGTGTTTACGATCATAATTGCTCTTCTGGAGAGACTGGGCCGCCTTGAGATTTTCCCGGACAATACGGACTTGCTCTTCAGCGTGTTGGATAATATCCGGACCAATGAGCGGCCGTTCCCCAGTTTCTGACCAATTCAGAGGGGTTCGACACTTACGTCCATAAAGTACCTCGAAGGGGGCCATCTTCAAACTAGCTTGATAGCTGTTGTTGTACGAGAATTCAGCATACGGGAGAGATTCCTCCCACTTCTTGCCAAATGAAATGACACAAGCACACAGCATATCTTCAAGCACTTGATTCACTCGTTCAACTTGGCCTTGGGACTGGGGGTGATAAGCTGAACTCCAGGTTATATGAGTTCCCATAGCTTCTTGGAAACTTGCCAAGAACTTTGAGGTGAAGAGGCTGCCTCGGTCTAAACTGATCTCCTTGGGAATACCATGGAGTGATACAATTCTGGAGATATACAATTCCGCTAACTGACTAGCAGTGATCGTCTCCTTGACTGGCAGAAAGTGTGCAACTTTGGAGAGTTGATCGATGACGACAAGAATAGCATCATGACCCTTCTGTGACCTGGGAAGGCCAGTGATAAGATCCATTTGAACCTTGTCCCACTTCCATTCAGGAATAGGGAGCGGTTGCAGAATTCCAGCAGGCTTTTGATGTTCTGCTTTAACGCGACGGGAAATGTCACATTCAGCAACATATCGAGCAATGTCCTGCTTCATCTTGGACCACCAGTACCTTTGACGGAGATCACGATACATCTTGGTACTACCCGAATGAATAGACAGTGGTGTATCATGTGCCTCCTTCATAACTTTTGAAAGGATCGATATGGTTGACTAGAGGGGGGGTGAATAGGCAACTACCAATTTTTAGCTTTTCTTAACAAATTAGGGTTAGCAACAAAATAGGTTGTCTAGATGTGCAACGCAACCTATATGATGCTAACAACAACAACACGAGCAAGCAAGCAATACAACACAAGTAAAGCTTGCACAAAGTAAAGGTAAGAAGTAACCACAAGTGGAGCCGGTGAAGACGAGGATGTGTTACCGAAGTTCCTTCCCTTTAGGGGGGAGTACGTCTCCGTTGGAGCGGTGTGGAGGCACAATGCTCCCCAAGAAGCCACTAAGGCCACCGTATTCTCCTCACGCCCTCGCACAATGCAAGGTGTCGTGATTCCACTAGTGGTGCCCTTGAAGGCGGCAACCGGGCCTTTACAAACAAGGTTGAGGCTCTCTCCACAACTGAATTGGAGGCTCCCAACTCTACCACGGAGCTTCACCACAATGGAATGTGGCTCAGAGGTGACCTCTTCCGTCTAGGGTGCCCAAATACCCAAGAGTAACAAAATCCACACAAGAATGTATGGGGGAATCAAGTTTCCTTTGGTGGAAGTGTAGATCTAGGGTTCCTCCTTCAATCCCTAGCAAATCAACAAGTTTGAGTGGCTAGAGAGAGAGATCGGGCAAGAAAGCTTGAAGGGCATCAATGGAGGAGAGAGAGAGGCAAGAGGTAAAAAGGTAGGTGGAGGAACCACCTACTTATATAGTGTCCCCCAAATCCAACCGTTACAGCAGTTTTTACACTGCAGCGGTACAACCGCTTGAACCATCGGTACAACCGGTATTCACGGGTTCCCACTGCAGAAGTGCCCTAGCGGTACAACCGGTGGAGTAACCGGTAGTACCGGTCGGCCGGAGCCAACCAGGAACTACCGCTCCACCACCGCCCAACAACCGCCTCTCATACAGAAGGGGTTCACCCCCATAGCGGTGGTTGGGGCGGTGGTTGTGCCGGTGCAACCGCCAGACCAGCGCTCCTGTGGTGGCTAAGTCCGGAGCGGTACAACCGCTCCAGACACCGGTAGTACCGGTTCGCCTTAGCCGTCCGGGAACTACCGGGCCACCACCGCCCAGCCACAGCTCCACATACAGAAGGGTTCCGGTGGTGGAGCGGTGCTGGGCCGGAACAACCGGTCGAGCGGTACAACCGCTCGGCACTAAAACCACTACCACAGAAAGACTTTGAGAACCTCTCTCCTCGAACGGAAGGATATATAGTGGGTGCAATAGAATGTGTACATGCATTGATTCACCCAGTACCTTCCGATGCGGATTGCCTCTTAATAGTACGGATTTCCTATGACCAAAGAAATAAACGCGTCGGAAACTCCGTCTTCGATCTTTTCCGTCCGGAGGGAATGCCTAATCGTCTTGCGCCACACAAGGTGTACCTGAGTAAACTAGGGCGCACGATTAGTCCAAGGTGCATTATCATCATCACCAAAATCCTAAGGCGGGAAATGCCCTAACAATCTCCCCCTTTTTGGTGGATGATGACAACCACACGATTTGCACCGGAGATCTAGAAAATATAGATGGGGCTCCCCCTATATGTGAGCACTATTTTGATTTTGCTTTTGGAATGCAAAATGCTCACATTAGGATCAATGCTTCCCCTAGATTTTATAGACCAACCAATGACTGCAAATGAACTGAATAGACAACAAGCATGCATTTTCAGGAACAAGAAGTAGAGCAATAGATAAGGGCAACAATAATAAGCACGCTCTACGATCATACGAGACACGATATAAAAGCATAAGATAGATAGATCGGGATCGCATGTCTCACACCATGCACAAAGTCTCCACGCACGACAAGTTCACAAACCAAACCAACTCGAAGCAAAAAGGTTCAATTGACACCCAAAGCAAGTGCAAATAAAACCCATGCAAATCCCGAGACCTAATAGAACTCTCTCCCCCTTTGGCATCAAGACACCAAAAAGGAAAAGAGCGATGCTAACGCCCCAGAGCTCAGTAGTCCTCCTCTGACTCCTCGGTCTCCTCTGGATCATCACCATCAGATGCATCTGGATCATCTCCATCAGATGCCTCTGGATCGTCCTCCTCCATGAGGTCATCCGCGGCGGCGGCAGAGGTAGAGGTAGCAGGATGGCCTCTGGTAGCAGGATGGCCAGAGGCCTCATCGTCAGTCCACGTGCTGTTCTCGAAGATCCACTTGTCCTCTGGAGTGATGCTCTTCTCAGATCCACTGTCCACTTGCATGTTGAGGTGCCTCATCATCTCAATCTGCCTGCGTCTGGCCTTCTTCTCATTCACATGAGCCTCATAGAGCTTCTTCTGGATGTAAGTCTGCAAGCAAAAGGTCTTCTTCACCTTGGTTGTGAGCTTAGCAACCCAGGAGGGCTTGGCCCCAGCCTCCAGCTCAAAGTCCTCATCACTAGAGGTGGCATAAACATCCTCGGGATCATCAGCAGGATAGCGAGGCTCAGCATGTTTCTTCTTTCTCAACTGCTTGACCTCATGCAGAGTGAGGTTGTCTGGAGATGTAAGAGGCTCTCCTGGCCTGCGGACTTCCCATACAGAGTTCAGGAAGCACATGACAAACGGAGCATAAATGGGTACCTTGCGGTGCATGACCATGCTGTACATCTCCTCCCACGGCCATTTTGATACATCAAAGGTGGCACCTGACCCCACCTTGGTCTTCATAGCCACCAACAGATCCACCAGATAGCCATAGATCTCATCCTGATTCCCAACCTTGGGCAGTAGCACATTACGGAACACACGATGCATAATGTCATAAACCTTCTCAAGATCCTTGGACTCACCAATGACTCCACGTCCTCGGATGTACAAGGGTGCAAGCTTCTCCTTGCTCATGGATGTGGCACGGTCGTGAGGACGGATGCCACCATTCCCGGTGAGACCGGTATCATCATAGCCTAGAGCATTGCAGAAGGCTCTCCAAGGCACCTGAAAGAGCTCATCACGGCACATGAAAGACAGAGTACGAGCATCATCGGTGCCGAAGTGAACAGTGGCATAGAACTAATGGATAAGCTGCACATCAAAGTCACAGTTGATAGACATGAGCTTGACCAAGTCAAACTCCTCACACAGAGCTAAGGCCTCTCCAAAGTACTCCATGTTGTTCCTCCAGTGATCAAGGTCAATTGTCCACTGCTTGGTGAACCTGTTCTTGTTGTGCTCAAAAAGCTCATGCACAATCCTCACTTGCATTTCGTTCCTGAACTGAGGAGTGCTCCAACGAGGATGAACTGGAACCTCATAGGGATTCTGCAATTGGAACTTCTCCCAACCCTGTTGTTTCCACCTGTGCATTGGTACGGCCACACGCTGCTTGGCAGCGGCAGACTTCTCACGGCGGGTGGGCTTGGTGGGAATCACCACCTCCTGCTCTTCCACAGTGTCATCAGGACGCTTGCTTCTACGGACTCTCTTTCGGGTCTTCTGGCAAGGAGCAGAGTAAGAACCAGAGCCACCTGCACACACACACGGGAAGCACACAAGATACCCAGCACAGATGAGAGGAATGTACACAAGATCAGAGGAATATATTACATGTAAGTAGAGAGAAGAAGAAACAATGCACGAAAGTTCAGTAAAGCCGGTTGTACCGGTCATCCTGGCAGTAGTACCGCTCAGGCGGTTGTACCGCCCATTCGAGCGGTTGTACCGCAGATAGCGGTTCCACACACACAGGAGGACAGGCACAAATCAAAACTGAATCTAGATGCAATATTTCGATTTCTAACTATCTACAAGCAATAGAGGAATACAATATGATCTCTTCCACCCAATAGTTTAGCCAAAAACACGGGAGTACACGTAATGCCCTAGATAGATGGATTCAAAGATTGAAACCAAAAGCAAGAGAAAAAGGGGCATTACCGGCATCCATGGGAAGAGATCGGGGAGGAGACAGCCTCCACGGAGCGGATCCGATGAAGAACCGACAGATCCGGAGCACCGGAGTGCACTCCGGGGCAATGGGGACAGCAACCGGCGGCAGGAACATGAGAAGAGGACGGGCACGAAGGGGAAAAAGAGAAACCCCTTCGGCCCGCGCCCTTATATACCTGCGCAGACCGCGGAGCGGTTGTACCGCCCCCTGGTACTACCCAGTGGTTAGGGGCGGTACTTCCGTCGCCTGACAGGCAGCGGTAGTACTGCTCGTAACCGCCCGGTAGTACCGGCCGGAAGCCCAGGTCAAGATCCAAGCGGTAGAACCGCCAAACATTGACCGGTAGAACCGCCGGGACGCTACGGCCAAATGGCAGAGCGGTAGAACCGCCCTGACCACCGGTTGTACCGCCCGGTCACTGCCACCCATGCCAAGGTATCAACTTGTGTACATTTGGAGCAGAATGTTTTATGGGTAGAGGAGGCTTGGGATGGAAACTTGGCACTGAAATATGGTGAAGTAAACTCCAAGAGTGCAAGAAGCAAACGATAAAGGCCAACACTTGGAGGATACAAACACCTAGGACCTAAAAAGGAAACTAACAAGGCAAATAAGATCCAAAGGGAGAACCAAACCTCCACAAAGAGAGGAGGGGCGGTGGCCGGAGCCACCTATGTTTGAGTCAATTGGTATGGCACCGCGAAGATTTTAACCTTGGGCCCATGACCAAACCTCATCTTTGAAGCACTAGTACCATAAAAAATGGCTAATGTGAAAGATTGGATGAATTTATGCATAATAGGGGGAGGGAGAGTTCATTGAGAGAACAACACTCCCCCTAAATCCATGCCTACATCTAGAACAAGATAATCATGATGAGTGCTGTGGGGTGTGACGAGAATCAAGACACGTTGCTCGAATCAATGATATTTAGTTCATGCCTTAACTCGCGAAATCTTGCTTCATCCAATGGCTTCGTGAAAATATCCGCTAGTTGCTCTTGAGTTCCAACATGAATAATATCAATCTCTCCACGCTTGACGTGATCCCGGATGAAATGATGACGAATCTCAATGTGCTTCGTCTTGCTATGTTGCACCGGATTGTAGGAGATCTTGATTGCACTTTCATTGTCACAGAAAAGAGGCACTTTGTCACAAGTGACACCGTAATCCTTTAAAGTTTACCTCATCCATAGAAATTGTGCACAACAACTTGCGGCGGCTACATACTCGGCCTCGGTGGTGGAGAGAGACACACAATTTTGCTTCTTCGAAGACCAACTCACCAAAGAGCGACCAAGGAATTGGCTCCCTCCGGAGGTTGACTTCCTATCCACACAGTCTCCCGCCCAATCCGAGTCCGAATATCCCATGAGATCAAAGCTTGCTCCTTTGGGGTACCATAAGCCAAAGTTTGGGGTATGAGCCAAATATCGAAAGATTCGCTTGACCGCCACAAAGTGACTTTCCTAAGGCGCGGCTTGAAACCGTGCACACATTCCCACACTCAACATGATATCCGGCCTAGATGCACAAAGGTAAAGCAAGGATCCAATCATGGAACGGTATACCTTTTGATCCACCGCTTTACCATTGGGATCAATGTCGAGTTGGCACTTGGTAGGCATTGGAGTCTTGGCCGGTTTGACATCTTCTAGCTTGAATCTCTTGAGCATGTCTTGGGTATATTTGGCTTGGTTGATGAAGGTTCCTTCTCTCCTTTGTTTGACTTCGAACCCAAGAAAGAACTTCAACTCTCCCATCATAGACATCTCAAACTTCTCGGTCATTAGTGCGGCAAACTCATCATTGAAAGCTTTGTTAGGAGAACCAAAGATAATATCATCAACATATAGTTGGCATATGAACAAATCCCCTTTAACCCTCTTAGTAAAAAGAGTGGGATCGATTATCCCAATTTCAAACCCACGGTCTTGCAACAACTCGGTAAGGTGCTCATACCACGCACGTGGGGCTTGTTTAAGGCCATAGAGTGCCTTATCGAGCTTGTATACATGATTGGGGAACTTGGGATCCTCGAACCCTGGAGGTTGTTTGACATATACCAACTCATTAAGGGGACCATTAAGAAATGCACTCTTAACATCCATCTGTTGCAACTTAAAATCATGATGAGATGCATATGCAAGCAACATACGAATAGACTCAAGACAAGCAACGGGAGCAAAGGTTTCACCGTAGTCAATACCCTCGACTTGGGAGTAGCCTTGTGCCACCAATCTTGCCTTGTTTTGAGTGACAACACCGTTCGTATCTTGCTTGTTCTTGAAAATCCATTTGGTTCCAATGACATTATGATTCTCCGTTGGTCTTGGCACCAATGTCCACACCTTGTTGCGCTCGAAGTTGTTGAGTTCATCATGCATGGCTTCAAGCCAATCCGTGTCCTCGAGCGCTTCATGTACCTTTTGGGGTTCAACACAAGAAACAAACGCGTGATGCTCACAAAAGTTTGTTAATTGTCTACGAGTGGTTACCCCCTTCTTTAAGCTTCCATAAACATTCTCCAAGACATGTTGTTGATGCTTGAGTTTGGAGGCAATCTTGGCGGCACGACGCTCCAATAGTTCCTCCGAGGTCACTTGAGGAGGATCATCTTGTGCATCTTGAGCGTCGTCTTGAGCTTGCTCTTGATCTTGAGCTTGCACTTGACCTTGAGCTTGCTCGGTGTCGTGATCTTGATCTTGGGCATCATTTCGTGAATCGCCATCATCTTGAGGTTGATCTTGCCCTTGATCTTGATCACTTGGTTGAGCGTTTTGTTCTTCGGAAGCGTGTGGGTCAATGGTTGGTGATGGCTCCACTTGCTTAGAGCATTGTCCTTCTCCTTCGGCCACAAGGGGTTCCTCAATGGGGAGTATTTGACCAATCCCCATTCTTCGTATGGCTTGGGGAGGAATTTCATCACCTACATCACAAAGACCACTTTGCTCCACTTGGGAGCCATTATTTTCATCAAACTCTACGTTACACGTCTCCTCAATGAGTCCGTTGGACTTGTTGAGAACACGGTAAGCATGAGAGTTTGTAGCATAACCAACAAATATGCCCTCTTGAGCTCTAGATTCGAATTTAGACAAACGTGTACCTTTCTTGAGAATGAAACACTTACACCCGAACACCCGGAAGTACTTGAGGTTGGGCTTGTTACCGGTAAGTATCTCATATGGAGTCTTGTTCAAGCCTTTGCGGAGGTAGAGCCGATTGGATGCATGACATGCGGTGTTGATGGCTTCGGCCCAAAAGTTGTACGGAGACTTGAATTCCGCCATCATGGTCCTTGCCGCATCCATCAACGTCCGGTTCTTCCTCTTCGGCCTCCGCTACACCATTTTGTTGAGGGGTATATGGTGCGGAATATTGATGCTTGATCCCCTCATCACTAAGGAACTCATCCAAGGTGTAGTTCTTGAACTCGGTGCCGTTGTCACTTCTAATCATCAATATCTTTGCCTCATGTTGACGTTGAGCTTCGTTGACAAAGTCGATGACGGTTTGTTGGGTCTCGCTCTTCCTCTTAAAGAAATATACCCAAGTGTATCTTGAATAGTCATCCACAATCACCAAGCAATACTTTCTTCCCCCAAGACTAGGATGGGGGTCCAAAGAGATCCATGTGAAGGAGCTCCAAGGGCCTCTTCAAGTAGATGATAGTCGTGGGTCGGTGAGCCGTCTCATGTAGCTTTCCTTCGATACAAGCACTGCAAGCACGATCTTTGGCAAAACTCACATTTGTTAGTCCACGAACGTGATCCCCCTTGAGGAGACTTTGCAAAGATCTCATATTGACATGGGCTAGTCGGCGATGCCAAAGCCACCCCACATCAACTTTATCCATTAGGCAAGTCGCGGTCTTAGTGGGTCGCTCCGAAAAGTTAACCACATAGAGACCGTTCTCGACATGCCCAACAAAAGCTACTTTAAGAGTCTTGCTCCACAAAAGGGCCACGGTATCAAGGTCAAAGAATGTGGCAAAGCCCATAAGTGCAAGTTGACGAACAGAGAGTAAATTGTATGCAAGGGTCTCAACAAGCATGACTTTCTCAATTGATAAATCATGAGAAATCACAACCTTGCCAAGACCCAATACCTTAGATGTTGAGGCATCACCGAATTGAACATGGGTGGGCATAGATGAGCTTGGTTGCACGTCCACCACCAAATGCTTGCTCCCGGTCATATGATTTGTTGCTCCACTATCGAGTAACCATGATCCTCCACCGGAAGCAAACTCCTACAAGAGATCAATGCTTGGTTTTAGGTACCCATTCTTGAATGGGTCCTTTAATGTTAGTAACAAGGGTCTTAGGAACCCAAATAGACCATTCAATGTACTCATAATAAGAACCAACAAATTTGGCAAAAACATGCCCATCACTAGCACGGCACAAAACATAAGAAGGGTTAAAGTCGCCGGCTTTGTTCGATGGAGTGGGATTGCCCTTCTTGACATTTTCACCCACCACCTTGTTCTTTTTCTCCTTATGAGCACCCTCTCCCTTCTTGACAAATACCTCTTTGAGAGGGAGAGGTTTCTTGGTCTTGTTGTTCTTCTTCTTCTTTGACTTGGGTGCAAACCCGAGCCCTTCCTTTGCCACAACCTTCTTTTGATTGTTCAAGAGATCATTGAGGTTCTTCTCACCTTGTATGCACGTCACAAGGCCTTTCTCAAGTTGCTCTCTCAACTTGGCATTTTGCTCCACAAGATGTTCATGCTCACAACAAGGGTTAGTAGTAATGGCATTATCAATTAAAACGAACGGAGGACAAGTGGCTATTTCCGTTGTTAGCTTCACTTGGAGTTGATCATGAGACTCTTTGAGAGAGCCATGAGCACTCTTCAAAACCTTGTGGGCTTTGTCAAGTAGCTCAAACTCCTCCTTGAGTCTAGCATGTCCAACTCCAAGGTCATCCTTGTCGGATTTGAGCACACGAGTAAGAACTTGAGCATGTTCAAGATCTTCTTTAGTTGAGCAAGGTCAATGTTGTGTGACTCCTCAAGAGCCAAACGAAGACCTTGCTCTTCCTCAAGAGCAATGGAAAGATCCGCAATCTCGTCGGCATAATCACGACTATGCCCTTGCAAATTAGTGATAGTCTCTTCGTGAGACTTAATGATATCATTGGCCTCACCAAGTTGTTCCAAGAGAGCAACAAAGTGCTTCTTGGTCTCACCTTTGAGCTTACTCAAGAACTTATCAAACTCGTTCTCATCAACCTTTACCATCTCACTATCATCCACACAATCCAACAATGAAGGTGTAGTGGTGGTAGTGGTTTTGATGTTGGAGGTTACCTTGTTGATACATTTGGCCATGAGGCACTTGGCAATGATGTTTTCATTGGGGGCGCCGATGAGAGACACCTTGGTTGGAGAAGAGGTGACAATGGCCATGGTTGCCGTTGCCATTCCCTCACCACTTGTATCTTCATCATCATCATCAGAGATGTACTCTTCTTGTGCCACCAAGCCCTTTTGAGGTATCTTCTTGGTGAAGTTGTTCTTGTTTGAGAAGGACTTGGCCTTGTCTTTGCGGATGAGCTTGCCACCATTGTCCTCCCTCTTCTCATACGGACAATCCGCCACAAAGTGACTCACATTGCCACAATTGTAGCAAGTCCTAACTCGTTGCTTGCCCTTTGAGTTGTTCTTGGAGGAGTTGGGCCTTGTGTTTCTCTTGTTGCCCCAAAATTGCCTTGACGCAAGAGCCATGTGCTCATGGTAAGCATATTTGGTGTCTTTGGGGGCAACTCTCTTCTTCTTCCTCTTCTTCTTCTTCCAGAATACCTTTGGACTTCAAAGCAAGGTTGGGAGAGGCTTTCTTTGACCATTGGACACGAGGTAGAGCATTGTCGGCGGTCTTGTTCATGATGTTCATGGCAATAAACTCATCCAACACTTCACTTGAAGACAAGGTGTGGAAGTCCGGTCTTTGACGAATCACGGAGGACATTGCCTTGTTGAATGGCATGATGGCCTTGAGAAACTTGCGCTTGATCCAATTATCATCCGTATCCTTGCTCCCATGATCTTGAAGAGCGACCGCAAGAGTTGTCAATCTTCGGTAGAGATCCCTAGGATCCTCATCTTCATTCATCACAAACTCATCGGCCTCATCAAGGACCACCTCAAAGTTGGACCGTTGAATGCTTGAGCTCCCCTTGTACAAAGATATAATGTATTCCCAACAATCCTTTGCACGGGAGAAGGGGCGCAAGTGAGCTAGATCTTTGGGAGGCACTGCGGATTGGAGGATGAACAATGCAGAGTGATTGTATTGATTGTCCGCCTCTTCTCTTGGAGTGAGGTTGCTTGGATCATGTGGGTAAAAGCCTTGCTCGATGATTCTCCAAAGATTCGTTGAGCTGTGATTCAAATGAGACTTGATACGAAAAATCCAATTAGCAAAATCACCCTTCACAAGCTTAGGAGGAGGACCAAGGTTGTTAATATGCGGTGTAGGGACTGGTCCTCCATAGACTGGGGGAGGGGGAACCGAGGCGTAGGTTCCCGTCCCATTCTTACCATGAGGGGAAGAGGTCTGAGCACTTTTAGCCGCTTCCTTGCCGGAATTGGCCTCCGACGCCGATGCGGTGGGATTAACCACAAGCAACGGGTCAGGAGAAGACTTCAATCCCTCAAGGAGTTCTTTAAGCATGGACTTGACCTCAGCCGTCATAGACGTCTTAAGTGAAGCCATAGCTTCATTTAAGTCGTCTCGGGTGACCGAGTTCAACTCCACGGCCTCGGGCACTTCCTCTTCCCGATCCCCATCGTCAACCATACTCTTCGGGTGGTAAAACCCTTAATAAAGAGACGAGGCTCTGATACCAATTGAAAGGATCGATATGGTTGACTAGAGGGGGGGTGAATAGGCAACTACCAATTTTTAGCTTTTCTTAAAAAATTAGGGTTAGCAACAAAATAGGTTGTCTAGATGTGCAACTAGGTGAGCAACCTATATGATGCTAACAACAACAACACGAGCAAGCAAGCAATACAACACAAGTAAAGCTTGCACAAAGTAAAGGTAAGAAGTAACCACAAGTGGAGCCGGTGAAGACGAGGATGTGTTACCGAAGTTCCTTCCCTTTAGGGGGAAGTACGTCTCCGTTGGAGCGGTGTGGAGGCACAATGCTCCCCAAGAAGCCACTAAGGCCACCGTATTCTCCTCACGCCCTCGCACAATGCAAGGTGCCGTGATTCCACTAGTGGTGCCCTTGAAGGCGGCAACCGGACCTTTACAAACAAGGTTGAGGCTCTCTCCACAACTGAATTGGAGGCTCCCAACTCTACCACGGAGCTTCACCACAATGGAATGTGGCTCCGAGGTGACCTCTTCCGTCTAGGGTGCCCAAACACCCAAGAGTAACAAAATCCACACAAGAATGTATGGGGGAATCAAGTTTCCTTTGGTGGAAGTGTAGATCTAGGGTTCCTCCTTCAATCCCTAGCAAATCAACAAGTTTGAGTGGCTAGAGAGAGAGATCGGGCAAGAAAGCTTGAAGGGCATCAATGGAGGAGAGAGAGAGGCAAGAGGTAAAAAGGTTGGTGGAGGAACCACCTACTTATATAGTGTCCCCCAAATCCAACCGTTACAGCAGTTTTTACACTGCAGTGGTACAACCGCTTGAACCACCGGTACAACCGGTATTCACGGGTTCCCACTGCAGAAGTGCCCTAGCGATACAACCGGTGGAGCAACCGGTAGTACCGGTCGGCCGGAGCCAACCAGGAACTACCGCTCCACCACCGCCCAACAACCGCCTCTCATACAGAAGGGGTTCACCCCATAGCGGTGGTTGGGGCGGTGGTTGTGCAGGTGCAACCGCCAGACCAGCGGTCCTATGGTGGCTAAGTCCGGAGCGGTACAACCGCTCCAGACACCGGTAGTACCGGTTCGCCTTAGCCGTCCGGGAACTACCGGGCCACCACCGCCCAGCCACAGCTCCACATACAGAAGGGTTCCGGTGGTGGAGCGGTGCTGGGCCGGAACAACCGGTCGAGCGGTACAACCGCTTTTACAAGCGGTATAACCGCTCGGCACTAAAACCATTGCCACAGAAAGACTTTGAAAACCTCTCTCCTCAAACGGAAGGATATATAGTGGGTGTAATAGAATGTGTACGTGCATTGATTCACCCAGTACCTTCCGATGCAGATTCCCTCTTAATAGTACGAATTTCCTACGACCAAAGAAATAAACGCGTCGGAAACTCCGTCTTCGATCTTTTTCGTCCGGAGGGAATGCCTAACCGTCTTGCGCCACACAAGGTGTACCTGAGTAAACTAGGGCGCACGATTAGTGCAAGGTGCATTGTCATCATCACCAAAATCCTAAGGCGGGAAATGCCCTAACAACTTTGTCGGTCATAAGTTCGAACCGAGGTACTACAATGCGATTTCTGAAGTATAAGGTTCCATCTTCAGCAAGCGAGAAATCTCTAGACTTTTCAAGGTCAAGATCTCTTTTCATCATATCAACTTCAGCATCTTTAGCTTGCGCAGACCTAACAGCCTTCTCAAGATCTGGCTGTAAAACAAGGGTATTAAGAGAACCCTGTGGAATGATGTGAAGGTTCAATTTGTGAAGTTCTTCATACAAATGGGGTTGAGCTCGCTGAACCATGAGATTGTTGCAATAAGACTTGTGGCTCAAGGCATCTGCCATTACATTAGCCTTGCCAGGGGTATATGAAATACCGCAGTCATAGGCCGTGATTGCTTCCATCCATCTCTGTTGACGGAGATTCAGATCCGGCTGAGTAAACAAATACTTCAAACTTTGGTGATCAGTGTAGATCTTGCATCGATTACCGATAAGGTAATGTCGCCACAGCTTCAATGCATATATCACTGCAGCAAGTTCGAGATCATGCACTGGGTAGTTTTCTTCATGAGGACGCAGTTGTCGTGAGGCATAAGCAATCACCTTGCGCTCATGCATTAGGACACAGCCTAATCCTTGACGAGAGGCGTCGCAATAAATCACGAAGTCCTTGCGAGAATCCAGAGGAACAAGCACTGGAGCAGAGGTCGGCTTGTCCTTGAGTGTCTGGAAACTTTTTTGACATTTGTCTGTCCACTCAAACTTAATGCCTTTGTGAAGCAGATTAGTCAGAGGCTTGGCAATCTTGGAAAAGTTCTCGACAAAATAGCGGCAATAGCTGGCGAGTCCGAGAAAACTTCTTACTTGCTTGACATTCTTCGGGGGAGTCCAGTCAAGAATAGCCTGAACTCGTTCTGGGTTAACAACAATACCATCTTTGGGTATCACATGGCCAAGGTAAGTCACTTCGGATAACCAGAATTCACACTTGGAATACTTGGCATATAGCTGATGTTCTCGAAGCTTTTCCAGCATAAGACGAAGGTGTTCAGCATGTTCTTCCTTATTCTTGGAAAATATCAGGATATCATCCAGATAAACCACGACAAACTTGTCGAGGTAATCCATGAAGATATAATTCATCAATCGGGAGAACGTAGCTGGAGCATTAGTTAAACCAAAATACATGACGGTGTACTCGTATGAACCATAGCGAGTAACGAAAGCGGTCTTGGGAATATCCTCTTCGCGGACGCGGATCTGATGATAACCCAACCTCAAGTCAAGTTTAGAGAATATTGAAGATCCAGCAAGTTGATCATACAGATCGTTGATCCGAGGAAGCGGTTACTTGTTCTGAATGGTTGCCTGGTTGATAGGTCGGTAATCTTGGACTAACCGGTTCGTACCATCTTTCTTCTTGACAAAGAGAGAAGGTGCTCCCCAGGCAGAGGAACTTGGACGAATGAAACCCTTACGAAGTGATTTCTCGATTTCCTCCTTAAGCTCAAGGAGTTCATGCGGCGGCATCTTGTAAGGACGCTTCGCAATAGGAGTGGTGCCTGGTTTCAAGTCGATGACAAACTCGACAGCTCTAACAGGGGGTACTCCTGGAAGTTCTTCCGGAAAGACATCTTGGAAGTCACGAACAATTGGAATGTTTTCGATTCCCTCAAGAGGAGAAGTGTTCAGTGCATTCAGGGAATATATCTGGGCTTCGGCATTTTGAATGAAATGAGCATGATAGTTTACTATCTCGTCCGAAGGGTGTAGGAGTTGGATGACTTTAGTGGCACAATGGATAGAAGCAGTATGAGCTTTCAACCAATCCATTCCCAGAATGAGGTCAATGTTGGAAGACTTCAAAATAATAGGAAAGGCATGGAACTCTAACCCTTCAATTTCGATGGTAACATTGGGGCTGAACATAGAGGTTTGGCATTGGCCCGCGGGAGTGTTTACCATTAACGGATTGTGCAACTGCTCACATTTAGTGTCATGCATGTATGCAAAAGCTTCTGACATGAATGAATGCGATGCTCCTGAATCAAATAAAACAGAAGCTGGTACTGAATTAACGAGAAGTGTACCCATCACAGTAGCAGGCTGGTCTTGAGCTTCATTCAGATCAACATGGTAAGCTTGACCACGACCATAAGAAGGTCTGACATTGTTGTTGCGGGGCTGGTTGTTGCCACGGCCATTTCCACGGCCAGCTGACGGCAGCACAAGCTGATTCTGGTTCTGATTGCAGTCTCTGGAGCGGTGACCTGGACGGCCACACTTGAAGCAGAGCACGTCTTCGGGACGAAGAGCAGGGGCAGGAGCTTGAAGCACTGGAGCTTGAGGCCTCAGCTGCCTCAGAGGTGGAGGAGGCAGACGAGGTGCAGCATACGATGGCCTTGGAGCAGGTACAGTTGGACGGTACATGTTGTGCGGAATCCAGATACGGCGCTTCTGGGAAGACGAGCCCAAAGATGAGCCCGCGTCACGGGTGTGCTTGAGAGCATCCTTGTGATCCTTCAGACCAGTCTCAACCTGAATGGCCTTGTTCACCAAGGTGGCGAAGTCGGTGAAGTCTTGGACTAGCAGTGCGAGCTTGATATCTGGGTTGAGCCCTTCACGAAACTTCTCCTGTCTGCGGGCATCAGTAGCAATATCCTCTTCAGCATAGCGGGATAACTCAAGGAACTCCCGCTGATAAGCTTCCACAGTCTTGCTGCCTTGGGTAAGGTTGCGGAACTCACGCTTCTTCCGGTCCATAACTCCTTGTGGAATGTAACGGGCACGAAAGGCATCTTTGAACTCCACCCAAGTGATGATGGTCCCAGCAGCTAGGGTATGCCTGTGAGTGTCCCACCATTGCGCTGCGGGACCCTTCAGAAAGTACGATGCAAAAGTGACATAGTTGGCAGGGGCCACATTAGCAGACTCCATCTCGAAAGCGATGTCGCGGAGCCAGTCATTAGCATCAAGCGGCTGAACTGAGTTGCGGAAGATGGTTGGATTGAGACACACAAACTCTTGCAAAGTTATTGGTGCTGGCTGCTGGTTAGCATTGGGACGAGGAAACTGAGCCATAACCCCTTGGATAAATTGCCGGTTCAGTTCGAACTGTTGCATCATTCCAGCCATATAGTCGGGCGGTGGTGGATTGTTGGCACCACGGCCATGACCACGACCTGCTGGTCTAACCATCCTGCTAAAGATTAACAGGGGGTAGTTTAGCAACGAGCATAGCAGTTGTATGGAATCATTCATGAAGTAACACGCACAACAAATGGAGTGCCATAGATACATCATCATAGCCAAACATGACATACAGATCCGTACATAGGTTCGGTTACAGGCCAGCGTTACGACAGCGAAAAGGAAAGCTAGACACACTAGGCGGCAGGCACGCGGTGGAGGGATAGAACAACGGGACATAGCGATATGCTACATCAACGTCGGAGAAAACCACTGAAGCCAGGCAGCTGCAGGTGACGACGCAGGGTACCCTCGATGTAAGGATCCTGCGCTCCGTGAACACTCTGGTGCAGAACTTGGTCCTGAACTGGAAGAAGAGGACCACGTGGAGGGGTAAGACCTCCAACAGCAGGCCACTCAAGACCTGGTGGCATCTCCATCCTGCGCGGGTAAAGAATGTACTCTGGGTGCATCCGTGCACTAACTGCTGGTAGCAACTGTGTCAGAGCGTCGTAAAGACGAGCACGAGTGGCATGCAACTCGACAGCAAGAGCTCGGGCAGTGCGATCCAGAGCTTGAGTGTACTGAACCAAAACCTGCGGGTCATAACGACGCGACACGTAGGGAGTATAGACAACAGTGTAGTATCCAGTCTCGTCCCCAGCGGGGGCATACGGGATGTATCTGAAAGCAGTCTCCTCCAAGCGACTGTTGTGCTCTCCACGGAGATGGGCAATAGTAGTATAGGCAGCATCATGGACTGCCATGTCAACAATCACTCCAACACCATGGAAGGTGTGCAGCTCAGTGATGGAGTTGTTCTGCCGATCAAAGATACGAACCATAGCGTGGTACTGCTCCTGGTTGACCTCGCGGTAGTCCTCGTAAACAGTGTACTTGGGGTACCAGCGATATCCCAGCCTGGTCAAGAGATCGGCCAAGATAGCAGGGAACCCAGTCGCATCGACAGCCATAGTCTGGCGCACAAGCTGTCTTGCGGGACGCATCTGAAACAAGGGAGTGCAAGATGTCAAATGACAGTGTGAGAAGCATATGATAGCATTGGAAGGAAATGTTTGCAGATAATCCAGCTCTCCGGGTGAATGTGAACACGAGAACGTAATGTTAGAGTTAGCAAAACTTTAACCCGAATAGAAGAGAGATCAGAGTCCTAGAGTAAAGAAGAGGAATAAAAGATCCTAATACCACCCATTGGCGACGTGGGCCCGTAAGCCACACAGCCATGTTAGTAAAACAATTTTTGAAGACTAGACTCAACTTCGGCCAAGGAGTTGGAAAGGGGGATTCCTACAGGCAGTCGACTCTGATACCAACTTGTGACGCCCCCGACTTAATCGTGCACTAATCATACACGCAAATGCACATGATCAAGCCTAAGGACTCACTGGAAGATATCACAACACAACTCTAAACACAAATAAAAGTCATACAAGCTTTATATTACAAGCCAGGGGCCTCGAGGGCTCGAATACATAAGCTCGTGTACAAGCGTTAGCGGAAGCAGCAATAATATCTCGGTACAGACATAAAGGAAACAAGTTTGCCTTAAGAAGGCTGAGCAAAACAATGACACTAGATCGATAAGGCGTAGGCCTCCTGCCTGGGAGCCTCCGAAACTACTCCTGGTCGTCGGTCTCCACGTAGTAGTAGGCTCCACTAGTGGGGTAGTAGTAGTCGTCGGCAGGAGCAGCTGGCTCCTGGGCTCCATCATCTGATCGCAGCAATCGGGTATAGGGGAAAAGAGTAGCAAAGCAACCGTGAGTACTCATCCAAAGTACTCGCAAGACTTACATCAGAACTATCTAGTTATGCATCGGTATCAAAGAAACGTTGTATCTGTGGGTTAGACTGCAGAAATGCCAGAATAGGGGGGAAGGCCTAGCCTATCGAAGACTAGCATCTTGCAGCATTAGAAGAGTGTAGATTAGTACATAGTAGAGTAGTAAGCATGTAGTAACAATGCCCAGAGATCCTTCCTCGACTCCCTACGAGAAAGCAATCCCGGAGCTATCATATTATTAACAATACAAGTATCCAGTTCAAGTTGTAGTAGGTCGGGATACTTTCCGAGCGTCCTGTTACTGTGGACACGGCTATTCGAATAGATATACTTCACTGCAGGGGTGCACAAACTTACCCAACACGCTCGATTAACTCAGGCCGGACACACTTTTATCGGGTCATGCCCGGCCTCGGCTGATCGACACATCGCAGCCCTACCTAGGCTCAATAGAGAGGCCAGCACGCCGGTCTACCTCCTAAGCGCTCAGGGGTCTTGAGTCCATCGCCCTTTGCACTCCTGCGCGTTGCGTACGCGGCCGGTGAGCAGACCTAGCCCCCTTAATACAAGCGCAGGCTTTCACGGTCCAAACCGGCGCGCGCCGCTCAACTGCTGACATCTTGAGAGCTTCGGCTGATACATACGATGCTGAGTGCCCATACTTATTCCCGCGTGGTGGTTAGTGCGATAAGGCCAGAGGCCTACTCAGATCACATATCCTAACCCGTTAATGCTCTGGGAGCTCGCGGTGACAATCAGCGATCCATGATCTGTGATCGCGTCGCCCCGTCTCGTGGACTCACGGCAAGGGCTAGGAATGCCCGGCCATGCCACGTAATCATCACACGGGTACCCTCATGGTCAACCGAATCCACATCACTCGTGGGTACCCCTCGGGGCCGACCCGACTTTATCAAGTAACTATAGGTAAAAGTCATGGTAACCGTGTGTTCATCACATCAAGGGGAATCTGAGGAATCACCCTCGTTGGAATCCTACTCGATGTAATCTGTTAAGGAGAACCAGGAGGAATCACCCTCGATGGTCCACACTTTAGGGGTTGCATGACTGAGTCACCATCGGGAAGGGGAGAGCGAGGAATCACCCTCTGCAATCACCACCGATGTGTTATACTACATAGATATCATCAGGAGTGCAGTACGAGGTATCACCCTCGGCACTCGATAGTAGCCCTGTAGAATCGTACAACTTAGGGGGGTGTGGTGATGTGCTGGTCTCAGCCCATCGATCACCTCGATCGGGGCACTGGTACTAAGGCGGGGTAACTGGAACAAGGATGGGGGCCACAGATGGTTCACTACCAACCTATACTAAGCAGTTTAGGATGACAGGTAAAGTAACAACAGCAGGTTACAAAAACAGGCTATGCATTAGAATAGGAGCAATCAATTACAGTAGCAAATTCTAATGCAAGCATGGGAGAGAAAGAATAGGCGATATTGGAATGATCAAGGGGGGTTTGCTTGCCTGGAAGCTCTGCTGAAAAGTTCTGGTCGTCAGGGGCGTAGTCGTACTCGGCAGCAGCGTCAGTCTCGGGGTCTACCGGAGAGAAGGGGGGGGGGAAGAAACAATAAATACAAGCAACAAATGCAATCACAGATGCATGGCATGGCAGTATGCCGTGCTAGGGGTGACCTAATGCAGCACTACACGTTGCAGGCGGAGCGGGAAAATATCTGGGGATATTTTCCCGACTTCGGGCATCTGTCAGACAGATGAACCAGAGGGGAAGGTTCCAAGTTTGCATGGTTGTGGACATGTGACAGGTAAACGGAGGGCATATTCGGGTTCGTCTCATTTTTCTGATCAACTTTCATGTAGAAAACTTTTTGATCCGAGCTACGGTTTATTTTCTATGATTTTTCAAAGTTTTAACCATTTTTTGAAATTATTTTAATTACTAAATTCGACAGAAAAAGAAATATGACGCCAGCATGAGGTCAGTGTGATGTCAGCAGTCAACTTTGACCTTTGACTGGTCAACCTGACAGGTGGGGCCCCTCTGTCATACACAGAGTTATTTAACACGGGGATTATTTTTAACTAACGAACTTAATTAGCTAGTGGGTCCCACTGTCAGTGACAGATTAACTTAACAGATTAATTAGCAGATTAATTAGCATTTTATTATTTATAAAACGTTTTTTAAAAAGTGGGGGCCACTTGTCAGTGACCCAGCCTGCCCAGTCAGCAGGGTTGACCTAGTCAAGCCTGCCAGCGGGACCCACTAGGACCAATGGTCAGTGGCCCAGTGCGTGCCACGCGGGCGCCACGTCGGCGCCGTCGCCGGAACTGCTTCGGCGAGCTCTCCCGCGGCGGCCATCGCCGGAAAAACGGCCACAGAGGCTCAAATCGGGCGCGGGAGGCGGCGTTCGAACGAGTGCGGCGAGCCGCATCTAATGGTGGGGTCAGCTTCGCCGGGGATGGGCTAAAACGTCGCCGGCGTCGAGCTCTGGCGGCGGTTGCTTTCGGCCTATCTCGGGCGCGCGTCTACGGGGCGTTTTCGAGCGCGTGAAGTAGCTAGGAGGGTGCTATGGCTCACCAGGAGCACGCCAGGGCGGTTGGGCGAGGCCGTAAGGGCTCGGGAGCGCGGTAATGGCAGCAATGGCGGCGGCCAGAGCACGGTTACGGTGGCGAGCAACAGCGGCAGCTAAAGGAGCTGCAGAAGAGAGAGGAGGGGAGCGGAGCTCACAGCGGAGCCGTAGGGAGAGGAAGCGGGCTCGGGGAGGTCCGGTGGTGGCGGATCGGCGTCGTCGATCACCGGCGTCCGAGGAGGAGGACGAGGTCGTGCAGCTCGATGCCGAGGCGGGGAGCTCGAGCTGGTGGCACCAGACGAGGTAGCCGGCAACGGCGGAGCGCTCTGGCATGACGGCGAGGCGCAGGGGCGACGGTGGCCGCGGCTATGGCACGGGCGCAGCCATGGCAGCGCTCGGGAGGGGAAAAAGAGAGCGAGGGAAGGGAAGAAGGAGAGGCTAGGGCTCGCCAGGGGGGAGGGGCGCGGGTTAGTAGGCGCCCGCGGCACTGTAGCAGGCCGCTGTCGAGCAGAGGAGAGGGGGGCCGGGCGCGCGCGGCGACAGCGGCGCGGGGTGAACAGAGCAGGAAGACAAGTGGGGGGAGTGGGCTGGGCCGGTTACTGTGGACTTGAAGCCCACAAGCACAGTAACCGCTAGCCCTTTTTCCTTTTTCTTTTTCTGTCCTTTATTCCTTTCTGTTTTGCAAAAAGATAGGCCACCAAATCACTTTTGAAAAATGTGCAACCTGGCCAAATAATTTTGTTGCAATATTTGGCAGTGCCATAAAAAGGTTTGGGAGTGATGTCTACTACACAACTTATTCTTGTAGACTCGTGTTGGGCCTCCAAGCGCAGAGTTTTGTAGGACAGTAGCAATTTTCCCTCAAGTGGATGACCTAAGGTTTATCAATCCGCGGGAGGCGTGGGTTGAAGATGGTATCTCTCAAACAACCCTGCAACCAAATACAAGAAATCTCTTGTGTCCCCAACACACCCAATACAATGGTAAATTGTATAGGTGAACTAGTTCGGCGAAGAGATGGTGATAAAAGTGTAGTATGGATAGTAGATATAGGTTTTTGTAATCTGAAAATATAAAAACAGCAAGGTAGCAAATAGTAAACGGGCATAAAAACGGTATTGCAATGCTTAGAAACAAGGCCTAGGGTTCATACTTTCACTAGTGCGATCTCCCAACATTGTTGACATAGTTGAATCATATGTAAATCCCGCACATGCGACAAAGAGTTCACTCCAAAGTCACAAATAGTGGAGAACAAACGAAGAAATTGTTGTAGGGTACAAAACCACCTTAAAGTTATCCTTCCCGATCAATCTTATGAGCCATCCCCATTAATTGTCACGAACAGCCCTAGAGTTCGTACTAGAATAACACCTTAAGATACACATCAACCAAAACCCTAATGTCACCTAGGCACTCCAATGTCACCACGAGTACCCACGGGTTTGATTATACGATATGCATCACACAATCTCAGATTCATCTATTCAAACCAACACAAAGAACTTCAAAGAGTGCCCCAAAGTTTCTACCGGAAAGTCAAGACGAAAACGTGTGCCAACCCTTATGCATAAATCCCCAAGGTCATGGAACCCTCAAGTTGATCACCAAAACATACATCAAGTGACTCAAGTGAATATCCCATTGTCACCACAGATATCCATATGCAAGACATACATCAAGTGTTCTCAAATCCTTAAAGACTCAATCCGATAAGAAAACTTCAAAGGGAAAACTCAATTCATCACAAGAAGATAGAGAGGGGAGAACTCCATATGATTCATCTATATCAACAAAGCTCGCGATACATCAAGATCATGCCATCTCAAGAACACGAGAGAGAGAGATCAAACACATAGCTACTGGTACAAACCCTCAGCCCTGAGGGTGAACTACTCCCTCCTCATCATGGATTCCGCCGGGATGATGAAGATGGCCTCCGGTGATGCCTTCCCCCCTTCGACAGGGTGCCGGAAAAGGGCTGTAGATGAGATCGTGGAGGTACAGAGGCTTGCGGCGGCGTAAAAACTCATCTAGGTTAACTTTCGGGGGTTTCTGAATATATATGATTTTTCAGCGTTGGAATCACGCGAAACGGAGCCACGTGGGCCCCACGAGGTACCAGGGCGCGCCTGGGGGGGGGGTGGCGCGCCCTGGTGCCTCGTGGGCACTGGGTGGCCCCCCTCCAGTGGGTCTTGGTGCCAATATTTTTTATTTGTCCAATAAAAAATCTCCAAAAAGTTTTAGCTCATTTGGAAAACTTTCATTTCTGCACAAAAAACAACACCACGGTAGTTCTGCTGAAAACAGCGTCAGTCCGAGTTAGTTCTAATCAAATCATACCAAAACCATATAGAATTGTTATAAATATGGCATGAATACTTCATAAATTATAGATACGTTGGAGACGTATCAGCATCCCCAAGCTTAATTCCTACTCGTCCTCGAGTAGGTAAATGATAAAAGAAATAATTTATGAAGTGTGAATGCTAGCATAGTGCATAAGTTTGATCAATGATAATTTCAATCACTTTTCCTAGCATCATAACAGCAACTTTCTCTCATAAAAGTCATCATGATAAAGTAGCAATTAAAAACAGAAATTTTGATGTGGAATGCTACCTATCATAATCATCATATAATCTTTTCTTTTATAGCATGGACATTGGACTTGAATGATTCAAAGCAAGATCATTATTATAACAGCAATATTTATTATCATAAAACTTCTCATGAGCAAGTAACAATTCATCACAACAATGAAGTATAAGGCATAAACTTTCTTGGAACCTAACAAACTATTCTAGTCAACAATGCAATTGCAATTCATCATATTTTCAGGAAGGGTCTCATGTAGGAGCTTTTTAGCAAGTCCACATACTCAACCATCATTTAGTCTTCTATGATTGCTAACACTCACGACATATATATGGAGCAAAAGTTTCAGCCAGACACATAGAAAGATAGGGGCTTGTGATTTCGCCTCCCAACTTATTCACCTCAAGGGTGATGTCAACAATAATAACTCATGATCACTCATACCCTTACAATAAAAGATCATACATATTTAGAGGCAATTTTTATTGCTTTACCATCACAAGTTCGTACAACGCTTATTTCCCTTACAATAAAAGATCATACATATTTAGAGGCAATTTTTATTGCTTTTTGCACCGATGACAACTTACTTGAAGGATCTTATTCAATCCATAGGTAGATATGGTGGACACTCATGGGAAGAAACTGGGTTTAAGGGTTTTGGATGCACAAGTAGTATCTCTACTTGGTGCGGATTTTTGGCTAGGAAAGATATTGGGCAAGCACCACATGTTGGAGGATCTATAACAATATAACTTCTATGTGAATATGAACAAACATAATTCATTACGTTGTCTTCCTTGTCCAACGTCAACACTTTGACATAAAATACTTAATGGGGGCTCACAATCATAAAAGATGTCCAAGATAGTATATTTGCATGTGAATCTTCTCTTCCCTTATTAACTTTTTCATGAATTGCATCATTGACTAATGCTATGCTTGTTAACCTCCAATAAATTTTACCACTTATACTTTTCTTTATGTAATGTCATTACTTTCCATAAGATTAGCATATGATCTCTTTCATTATTTTCATTGCAAGGAATCACACTTATCATATCCAATGATCTTTATGAAAGTTTTTATTATATCCCTCATGAATATTCATCACTTTGGGGCCAAATTCATATCTTGTGCAAATTACCATTACTATTATAAACTCTCAAAAAGATATAAGTGAAGCATGAGAATTAATGACAAACTACTCCAAAATATATAAGTGAAGATCAATGTAGTGAAATAATTAAGTAGCTATGTGAGGACTCTCTCTCATTTAAAAAAAAAGTTTCAGATCTTGATATTTTATTCAAACAGCAAGCAAAACAAAAAACACAACCAAGTATAGCACACATTATGTGAACAAGTAAAAACTTGGGTTCAATCGAGACTAACCGATAGTTGATGAAGAAAAGTGATGGGATGCCTACCGGGGCATCCCCAAGCTTGAATGCTTAATACTTCTTGGAATATTATATTGGGGTGCCTTGGGCATCCCCAAGCTTGAGCTTTTGTGTCTCCTTAATTCCTCTCATATCACGGTTTCTATAAATCTTAAAAACTTCATCCACACAAAACTCAACAAGAACTCGTGAGATAAGTTAGTATAAATCAACTCAAAACCTTAACATTCTCTACTGTAGCAAATCACAAAAATTATAATTAAACATTGCATACTAAATGCCTATGCATATTTAATACTCCTATCCTCAAATAGAAACATTAAACACGCAAACATATGCAAACAATGCAACTATAACAGCAATCTGCCAAGACAGAACAGTCCGTAAAGAATAATTAAGAATCCATACTTCCCTAACTCCAAAAATTCTGAAAAATTACCACGTGACATAGAACTCATTCATTCTTACTGTGTAAAAATTTCACATTTTTATCATGTTCTGACTATTCAGGAATATTCTGGACATAACAGAAAACTTTCTGTTTTCAAACAGCAACACATGAACTTGCAAACTGAGCATAGTAAAGGCTATAAATGGCATTTTATTGAACTAAAAGATACAAAACATGATTATTGATGACACCAAGAAAATATTAACAGAATAAAATGACGCTCCAAGCAAAACTCATATTATGTGACGAATAAAAATATAGCTCCAAGTGAGGTTACCGATAATGTTGAAGACGAAAGAGGGGATGCCTTCCGGGGCATCCCCAAGCTTAGTTGCTTGAGTCTTCCTTGAATATTACCTTGGGGTGCCTTGGGCATCCCCAAGCTTAGGGTCTTGACGCTCCTTATTCTCCTCATATCGATATCTCACCCAAAACTTGAAAACTTCAATCACACAAAACTTAACGGAACTTCGTGAGAACGGTTAGTATGATAAAGAATAAACCATCACTTAGGTACTATCCAAGACAAGATTCACAATTGTTCCCATATAATGCCTACTGTATTCTATCATTTCCACAATTTATATCTCATAATATAAGCTATGGAAACATTAAAACAAGCAAACTATGCATTGAAAACAGAATCTGTCAAAAACAGAACAGTCTATAATGATCTGAGCAACCCTTATGCATAAATCCCCAAGGTCATGGAACCCTCAAGTTGATCACCAAAACATACATCAAGCGACTCAAGTGAATATCCCATTGTCACCACAGATATCCATATGCAAGACATACATCAAGTGTTCTCAAATCCTTAAAGACTCAATCCGATAAGAAAACTTCAAAGGGAAAACTCAATTCATCACAAGAAGATAGAGAGGGGAAAACTCCATATGATTCATCTATATCAACAAAGCTCGCGATACATCAAGATCGTGCCATCTCAAGAATACGAGAGAGAGAGATCAAACACATAGCTACTGGTACAAACCCTCAGCCCTGAGGGTGAACTACTCCCTCCTCATCATGGAGACCGCCGGGATGATGAAGATGGCCTCCGGTGATGCCTTCCCCCCTCCGGCAGGGTGCCGGAAAAGGGCTGTAGATGAGATCGTGGAGGTACAGAGGCTTGCGGCGGCGTAAAAACTCATCTAGGTTAACTTTCGGGGGTTTCTGAATATATATGATTTTTCAGCGTTGGAATCACGCGAAACGGAGCCACGTGGGCCCCACGAGGTACCAGGGCGCGCCTGGGGGGGGGGTGGCGTGCCCTGGTGCCTCGTGGGCACTGGGTGGCCCCCCTCCAGTGGGTCTTGGTGCCAATATTTTTTATTTGTCCAATAAAAAATCTCCAAAAAGTTTCAGCTCATTTGGAAAACTTTCATTTCTGCACAAAAAACAACACCACGGTAGTTCTGCTGAAAACAACGTCAGTCCGAGTTAGTTCTAATCAAATCATACCAAAACCATATAGAATTGTTATAAATATGGCATGAATACTTCATAAATTATAGATACGTTGGAGACGTATCAGGGACCAATATAATTCCATTTGAATTTTGTATTGCATTTAAAGTGCCAAAATGGTGCTGTTGGCCCACTTTTCATGATGATAGAGTCATCTAGGATTTTTAGGTGATGTTTTTTTCCTGAACATAAATAGTTATGGAATATTTCCAAAATTATGAACTATTTAGTTTTCAAATTTGAACAACTTTTATTTTCACCTCAGATTTGAATTTCAATTTGAATTGGAATTTGAAATGAGATATGATTCAAATGTGATCAAGCATTGTAATTGATGATGACTTGGCATAATTAACAGATGATCACTGTGCTCATTACATAGGGGTGTTACATGAGGTTACCTCGGTTATGAAGGATTTCTCCAGACCAACTCATTGAGCGTTTAATGACTGCACCCCACATTTCCCTAGGGCATTGCTTTCAGCTAACGTACTCGTCCTTACTGACACCGACTTTCGGCATAGTCTTCCACGCATCCCTGCATTTTACCTCCTCCTGGATCGATTTCAGGGATCCCGGGTACCCGCGGGGCCTAAGAACGAGAAAGATACAAGGGACAAATCTATTGTGATGAAGTCAATACCAACATTCCCGTGCATAAATACGTAGGGGCTGCAAGGCTATGCCTTAGCCCATAGCCCGAGCGGACTACTCACACATCGCAGATAAATCAGAGATGAAAGACATTGCAGATCAAACTTGAAGATGAATGATTGATGATAATAGTCTTACAATGTCGTTGTATGTGATGTATCTCAATTACAAGTGATGGCTATAGCGAAGGGATGGAGATGGAATGGTGACGACTACGGATGTGGATGATGATTTAGGGTTTCTGAGTGTTTTCTTGCGAATATTGTCTCCTCTGTTGCGAATGGGGGCTTGAGCCTTGTATGAAATAGTCTTGTGCTGACGTCACAAAGCCGCCAGAGGGTGGTATGAGTGGGTGTGGTTGTACTAGGCGTCGTCTTACCAACGCCGGACACATACTTCTCGTGAACAAGCGCCTTGCCATTTTTCATCTTGGTGAACTTGGAGAATTTTGTCTTCTTGAGCACAGGCTCCTCGGACTTGTCTTCACATCTCTCATAAGGACAATCCACAACAAAGTGTCACGGGCTATCATAATTGTAACATTTTCTTCTCCCAAAAAGATTTCCCTTGAGATTATTCCCCTTATTTGCCATGGTGCCTGAATATTTCTTGACCAAGAGGGCCAAGTCTTCTTCAAAGTCATTTGCTGGGAATGTGGTATCTTCTTCATAATCAACACAATTTTCTTCTTCAGCCTCCTTTCTTGGAGCTCGCACAACAACCTTCTTTGCCTTCAAAGCAAGGTTGGAGTTCTTGGTTCCTTGAACAATGGCCATCGTGTTCTCGGACTTGGTATCCGATAGAGTGTGGGTGGTGAAGGTAGACACAACTTTATTGGGAGTCATCTGGTCATAGTCGAGGCATTGACGAATCATCATAACCATAGTGTGATCCATGAAGACCATGGCTCCAATAAATTTGCCTCTGATGAAATTGTCGTCCACCCATGTGCAACTAAAGTTCCTCAAATCAAATACAAGTGGCTTCAACCTCCAAAACACCTCTTTCGTGGACTCTCATTCATGCCTCATGAACAAGTTGACTTGTTGGTTGAGCAAGGCCAACTGAGATCTACGAACACTGACATAACCTTCAAACATTTCTTCAAGACAATCCTGAATTTCTTTGGCGTTCTTTAAGAGAGCAATGGAATCAACATACTCTTTGGCGACTGCAAGGCAAAGCATGTTGAGGGCGGTGGAATTTAGTTGATCATCACTGACTTCCCTTGATGTAAGGCTTGAGGGATCCTTGGGATTGAAACCACTCACAATCACCCACCATAGTTGCATTGAGGCACTGGGAATATGAAATTCCATAGCGAGTTTCCACTTAGAAAACGTGTTAGCTCCAAAGGGGGCGAAACCCCAACATGATTAATACACAAATGATGGATAGGCTGTGGCAAGTAGTGACACTCTACAGAATTATAGAGAGGTGTAGTGATAGGTTTGGGGTGAACAAGAGGCTCTCTTGTATCATCCACATCTTGAGCCGCACTTGTAACAAATGAGGAAGACGCGAATGATGTAGCTTTAACTTTCGAATCCACCTCTTCCCTGACAGTGGAGCGGACTTCCCTTATCATAACAGATTTAAAATCCGCCATTATAGAGGTGAAGTCCATGACAGTCAAGTTAGCGGTGGGTGCCAGAGCAACAGGAGGTTGTGTGGCGGCGGGAAGTTTTGGCGGGGGAACCTGAAGCTCCCCTCCCTGTGATGCATCTACCCCCCCATCCCCATTATCGACCATAAATATTTAGGCTATTAAGCCCTAACAAAGAGCTTGGCTCTAATACGAATTGAAAGGATCAAGAGGTCGTCTGGGGGGTCAATAGGAGACTGCAAATTTTAAGTTTAACTCCCAATTTTAGGGCAATGCAGATACAGTAAGTTCTCTAGATGTGCAACTAGGTGAGAACAACCTATATGAAAAAGCAAGATCAAGGCAAGGTATGTTAGGCAAAAATGTAATTAGCAAGCCAACAAGCATACAAAGCGAGTAAAGGTACGGTAAAAGATTAACCATAGGTGAGTCGAGGATGCGTATTTTATCCCAAAGTTCACACTCTTTGGGTAGTGTTAATCTCCGTTGGAGGGATGCCGAAGCAGAAGTTTCAGAGTGCCACTAAGTGGCTTACCCTATTCTCCGTTTGAGTCGTCCCGACGGATGAGCTTCAAATCACTAGAGGTTGGTCTTGAAGGTGACCACCACACCTTACAAACTTCCCGGAGCACACCACAAGCAAGGAAGCTTCCGGGCCTTGACTCCTAACTGCCTAGGAGTCTGATGACCCACAAGTATAGGGGATAAAATCGTAGTCCTTTCGATAAATAACAGTGTCGAACCCAACGAGGAGCGGAAGGAATTGATAAGCGGTTTTCAACAAGATATTCTCTGCAAGTGTTGTAAAGTGGTAATGACAGATAGTTTTGTAGCAAGATAATTCATAACAAGTAACAAGTAACAGTAGTAACAAGGTGCAGCAAGGTGGCCCAATCCTTTTTGTTGCAAAGGACAAGCCAAAAGTACCTCTTATAGTGAGCAAAGCGTTCTCGAGGACACATAGGAATTGCGTCTAGTTATTTTCATCATGATTAGTTGATTCACATTCACTACTTTGATAAATTGTTATGTGGGTGGACCGGTGCTAAGGTGTTGTTCTTACTTGAACAAGCAACCTACTTATGATTACCCCCTCTCGCAAGCATCCACAAGTACGAAAGAAGAATTAAGATAAATCTAACCATATGAAACATATGGATCCAAATCAACCCCTTACGGAATAGCGCATAAACTAGGGTTTAAGGTTCTATCACTCTCGCAACCCATCATCTACTTGCTAATCCCACAATGCCTTCCCCTAGGCCCAAGCATGGTAATGTGCCGTGTAGTCGACGTTCACACGACACCACTAGAGGAAGAACGACATAACACATCATCAAAATATTGAACAAATACCAAATTCATATGATTACTTATAACAAGACTTCTCCCATGTCCTCAAGAACAAGCGGAACTACTCACAAATCATATTCATGTTCAAGATCAGAGGAGTATAATATATGATTGACAATCTGAACATATGATCTTCCACCAAATAAACCAACTAGCATCAACTACAAGATGTAATCAACACTACTAGCAACCCACATGTACCAATCTGAGGTTTTGTAACAAAGATTGAATACAAGAGATCAACTAGGGTTTGAGAGGAGATGGTGCTGGTGAAGATGTTGATGAAGATTGGTCCTCCCACAATGAGAGGATCATTGGTGATATCGATGGCTTCGATTTCCCCCTCCCGGAGGGAAGTTTCCTCGGTGAAACCGCTCCGCCGGAGAGTAAAAGTGCTCCTGCCCAGGTTTCGCCTCGAGACAGCGGCGCTTCGTCCTGAACGTCTTTCTCTTTTTTTAGGGCAAATGGCTTCATATAGCTGAAGATGGATGTCGGAGGACCTCTGTGGGGCCCACAAGGCACTTGGGCACGCCCTACTGCCTTGTGGCCCCACAGAGGTCTTCTCTCGTACTTCTTCCTTCCAGTATTTTTTATATATTCCAAAAATAATCTCCGTAAAATTATAGGTCATTTGGAGCTATGAAGAATAGCTATCTCTGTAGTAGCTTTTTCAGGCCTAGAATTCCAGGTGCCGGCAATCTCCCTCTTCATGTGTATCTTGCATATTAAGAGAGAAAAGGCATTAGAATTACATCATAAAGTGAAATATTGATCAACAACAATATAAATATCGGCGGGAAAACATGATGCAAAATGGACGTATCAACTCCCCCAAGCTTAGACCTCGCTTGTCCTCAAGCAAAAGACAAACTAAATAAACATAACCTCAGGTTTAGAGAGAGAGGTGTCGATAAAACAAAATACGGACATGATAGCATCATGATCATTATTATAACAACAAGTTATCCATCATAAAACTTCTCATAATCAAGTAATAATCTATTCTCAAACAAAAGTATGAACCATAAACTTTCTTAAAAGTTAACAAACTGTGTTCTCAATCATCAAAACAATTGCAATTCATCATACTTTTAAGGAAGATTCTATGTAAGAGCTTTGGGCTTAGCAAACTTCACATATTCAACCATCATATAGTCTTCTATGATTGCTGGCACTCACCACATATTTTTAGAACAAACTGTTTTAATCAGACACACAGGAAGATGGGGGTCTAGTGTTTCACCGCCCAACTCATTTATCTCATGGATGATGTCAACAATAATAGCTCATGATTACATATATTCAGCTAGATATATGTGCTGGAATCTTTCCCTACCACATGATGCTTGCCAAGTCGAGAATAATTAAGATTGAAATAGGAGAAAATATTTTTGACTCTTGCATGAAAATAAAATAAAATTTAAACATTGATAGATAGGCCCTTCGCAGAGGGAAGCAGAGGCTGTCATGCGCTTTTAATTGTTGGATGTCCAAGCTCTTAATGTAAAGGAACGCCACTTTATATTGCCCCTTATGATAGTGATGACCCACACGTATAGGGGATCAATTGTAGTCCTTTCGATAAGTAAGAGTGTCGAACCCAACGAGGAGCAGAAGGAAATGACAAGCGGTTTTAAGTAAGGTATTCTCTGCAATTGATGTAAGTAGTGATAACAGATAGTTTTGTAGCAAGGTGATTCGTAACAAGTAACAAGTAACAAGTAACAATAGTAACAAGAGTAAAGCAAGGTGGCCCAATCCTTTTTATAGCAAAGGACAAGCCGAAAGTACTTCTTATAGTGATCAAAGCGTTCTCGAGGACACATGGGAATTCTCGTCTAGTCACGTTCATCATGTTTAGTTGATTCGCATTCACTACTTTGATAATTTGATATGTGGGTGGACCGGTGCTTGGGTGTTGTTCTTACTTGAACAAGCAACCCTCTTATGATTACCCCCTCTCGCAAGCATCCGCAACTACGAAAGAAGAATTAAGATAAATCTAACCATAGCATGAAACATATGGATCCAAATCAGCCCCTTACGGAATAACGCATAAACTAGGGTTTAAGCTTCTGTCACTCTCGCAACCCATCATTTACTTATTACTCCCCAATGCTACCCCCTAGGCCCAAATATGGTGAAGTGTCATGTAGTCGACGTTCACATGACACCACTAGAGGAAGAAAAACATACATATCATCAAAATGTTGAACGAATACCAACTTCACATGATGATACGTCTCCAACGTATCTATAATTTATGATGTATTCATGCCATGTTAGCAATAATTTTATATGGTTTTGGTGTACTTTTATACGACTTTTATATGATTTTCATGGACTAACATATTAACCTAGTGCCCAGTGCCAGTTACTGTTTTCTGCTTTCCAGAAAATCCATACCAAATGAAGTCCAAATGTGACGAAACTTTTTGACGATTTTTTTGGGAACATAAGAGACACCCGAAGCTTCGTGGGAAGACCAAAATACCCACGAGGCGGTTACAAGGCAACCTGGCATGCCCCGGGGGGGGGGGGGGGGGGCGTGTGCTGTTACCTTGTGGCCCCCTCATAACTTCTTTTCGCGTGATTCCAATGCTAAAAATTCTTATAAATAAAGAAATCCCCAGAAATAAACCTAGAACTTCGACTCCGCTGCCGCAAGCTTCTGTTCCGAAGAGATCCCATCTGGAAGCCTTTCCGGCACCCTGCTAGAGGGGGAAATCATCACCGGAGGCCATCTTCATCATCCCGGCGGTCTCCATGATGAGGAAGGAGTAGTTCACCCTCGGGGCTGAGGGTATGTACCAGTAGCTATGTGTTTGATCTCTCTCTCTCTCTCTCTCTCTCTCTCGTTTTCTTGATTTGGCATGATCTTGATGTACCGCGAGCTTTGTTAATATAGTTGGACCATATGGTGTTTCTTCCCTCTCTATCTTCTTGTGATGAATTGAGTCTTTCCCTTTGAGGTTTCATTATTGTCGGATTGCATACTTTGGATTTGGGAACACTTGATGTATGTCTTGCATGTGGATACCCGTGGTGACAATGGGGTATTCTATTGAGTCACTTGATGTATGTTTTGGTGATCAACTCGCAGATTCCCGTGACCTTGGGGTAATCTAGGCATATGGGTTGGTGAGGGTGTCCCGGACTAGGGGTTACTCGGGCTGCCGACCTATCTCTCACAGGCCGGACTAGTGGGTCGCTCTTTACTCATCAAAGGAAGGCCGGATTGCGGGCGACCCCGTGCACCAGAAGGAAACCTCCAAAGACTTGGCGTCTCCTCCAAGAAATAATTAGCGGCATGTTTATCCCCTGATGGCAACCGACCATATGTAACCCTAGGTCCCTCTGGTGTCTATATAAACCAGAGGGTTTAGTCCGTAGGGGAGAATCATCATAACCACCTAGGGTTTAGCCCATCCGATCTCGAGGTAGATCAACTCTGTAACCTTCATACAATCACATCAATACAATCTAGCAGGACGTAGGGTTTTACCTCTTCGAGAGGGCCCGAACCTGGGTAAATCGCTGTCTCTACGTTCCCTGTTACTCATTGATTCCTAGATCCACAGTTCGGACCCCCTACCCGAGATCTGCCGGTTTCGGTATTGACATTGGTGCTTTCATTGAGGGGAAAACTTTGTTTTTGCCA
Organism: Elymus sibiricus; assembly: GCA_039707655.1. NCBI lineage: Eukaryota > Viridiplantae > Streptophyta > Magnoliopsida > Poales > Poaceae > Elymus > Elymus sibiricus. Next base: position 257,452,344 of record CM077668.1, on the reverse strand, counting down.
ATCTAGCTTTTGCCAACTTTGGCTATGCCACTCTTGAATTTGACATCTCACTTTTGCCACTCTTAGATTTTGATAATACATCAAAAATGCCAGTCCATGGCAAAAGCAATAATTTTTCATTTCACTTTTGCCACTCTTAGCTTTTGACAATGTATCACAATTGCCACTTTGAAAATTTTGCTTTTGCCACGGAATGGCAATTGTGATAATTGTCAAATGCTAAGAGTGGCAAAAGTGATACGTCAAATTATAGAGTGGCATAAGTAAAGTGGGCAAAAGCTAGAGTGGCAAAAACAAAGTTTTCCCTTCATTGAGAGCTCCGCCGTTGGGTCACCAAGGATCAATGGCTCGCCTTGTCATCAGCGATGGCATCCGCAGCGGGGACATCTTCGTCCCCGGTCAGCTCTTCGCGTTTGGCAGCATTGTGCTGCACGTCGACCCGACCGGTCACCTTGACCAGGTGACAGCTTCGCCCCTGAGCAGGAAATCAGGTTCGGCAACCTGGAGTACGTCGCCGATTCTCGGGGCGATCTGGTCCTTACTGGGTTCTCAGCTTTACCTGAGGAGCCTAATAATCCCGGGGCCTTAACCTCGGATTCTCTCCTTGGCCCCGTCTCCGGGTCGGTCCTCAGTTCGGATCTGGCCTCGAGTTCGGATTTGACCCCGGCGCTAGAGAACCAAGGGTCACCCTTGGCCGAACACACTTCCGACACCGGCACACCGGAGTTCGACTCCGAAGTATGCCCAAGGATGGGTCCGGCGGACCTCTCACTCTTAAGCGAGATGTTAGATCGGATCCAGAAGATGAGTATCGCGGATGGCCCGTCCTCAGCCCATGAGCAAATCGGACTTGAGGCCAACCGCGGGGAATTTTGCGTCCCACCCACCACCCACTTAGTAGCCACTGTCGAAGATTTAACCGACATGCTGGACTACGCCTCCGAGGAGGCTGACGACATGGACGAGGATATCGACGTCCCGCCTTATATGGCTCCCTCCCTTGCCACCTCCAACACCGGAAAGTGGACCGCCACCTCCACCTACGACGTTTATATGGTCGATACCCCCAAGAAGGATGGCGACACGACCAAGAAGGACGGCGACGGCCCCGCCGAGGAACCGCCCAGACGCCGACGAAGGCGAGCCAGAGGGCAAGGAAAGGGCAAGGAAAACAACACAGACACCAACGGTACCGGAGATAACGAGACTCCGGACAACATGGGGGAGCTCGGCGACAACACCCCCAAACAGCACCACGACGCCCCTGAAGGGCACGAGGACCAGGGCAACCCTGAGGACCCCGAGGATTCCGAGGACAGTAATTACCTCCCTCCGTCCGAAGAGGAGGATAGCCTCGGACCCGAGGATTTCGTCGTCCCAGAGGACCCCCTGGAGCAGGAAAGATTCAAGCAGCAACTCATAGCCACTGCCCGGAGCTTGAAGGAGAAGCAACAACAGCTAAAGGCCGAACAAGATACACTCAACGATAGATGGACGATGGTCTTAGCAGCTGAAGAGGGCTTCGACGATCAACGCCAGGGTCAATACAAGAGTTACCCATGGCGGCGTTTGCTCCCGTCATTTGAGGATGAGGCCCTTGAGCCCATACCTCCCAGACAAACTCAGACAAACCAGCCCGACCGCCCCCCTTGAGGACGAGACAGGACGGCTGGAGAAACCGAATACCCACCCGCACCTCCTCGCCGAGCAGGCAAAGACCCGGTTCAACCGGATGACCAATATGATCTACGCCACGACCTAAATGCCAGAGGGATCCAGTCAAGATCCATCTATGGATCCAGAGGACACACGCCTGTTGGACGAGACGGATACCAAGCCTGGCGCGATAGGAATGATAGAGCTCGGGGGCAGCACCGTGCCCGGATGACAACCGATCTCCGGCACGACGTGGCCCGGGTCAGGGGCGCCGCACACCCAATGTGTTTCACTGATGAGGTGATGCAGCATCAGTTCCCCGAGGGGTTTAAACCCGTGAATATAGAATAATACGATGGGACAACTAACCCAGCCGTGTGGATCGAAGATTTTCTTCTCCACATTCATATGGCCCGAGGAGATGACCTCCACACCATTAAATATCTACCGTTGAAACTCCAAGGACCAGCAAGGCATTGGTTGAACAACCTACCCGAAAACTCCATCGGGAGCTGGGAAGAGCTCAAGGATGCATTCCGAGCTAACTTTCAAGGCACCTATGTTTGGCCGCCGGACGCCGATGACCCGAGCCATGTCGTTCAGCAGCCCGGGGAGTTAGCTTGGCAATTTTGGAACCGGTTCTTGACTAAGAAGAACCAGATCGTCGACTGTCCGGATGCCGAAGCAATCGCTGCATTCAAGCACAGTATTCGGGACGAGTGGCTCGCCCGCCAGCTCGGCCAGGATAAGCCGAGAACAATGTCGGCCCTCACCTCCCTAATGACCCGCTTTTGCGTGGGTGAAGATAGTTGGTTAGCTCATCGAAGCAACCATCCCGAAGACCCCGGCACTTCAGAGGCTCGGGACGGGAACAGGAAACCCTGGCGCAACAAGAATAATAAGTGCCGACACACAAACAACGACAGTGAAGCCGATGATGCAGTGGTAAACGCCGGGTTTAGCGGCTCGAAATCAGGACCGCGGAAAAAACCTTCTAAAGGGAACCGGGACGACCCGTCTGCATTAGACAGAATCTTGGATAAGCCCGGCCAGATTCACGGTACCCCGGATAAGCCCGCCAACCACACCAACCGTAACTGTTGGGTAATCAAACAAGCCGGCAAGATCACAGCCGAGGAACAGAGCAAGGGTCCCCGCAGCAAGGATGACGATGAACCTCGCGGGCCGAACAATGGAGGCCAAAAGCAGTTCCCTCCCGAGGTAAAGACTGTGAACATGATTTACGTCACGCATATACCGAAGAAGGAGCGGAAACGCGCACTCCGGGATGTCTGCGCATTAGAGCCGGTGGCCCCAAAATTCAACCCATGGTCGGCTTGCCCGATCACTTTCGACCGTCGAGACCACCCGACCAGTAACCGTCATGGAGGAACGGCGGCTCTGGTGCTCGACCCCATCATGGATGGATTTCACCTCACCAGAGTCCTCATGGACGGAGGCAGCAGCCTCAACCTGATTTATTCAGATACAGTGAGGAAAATGGGGATCGACCTGTCAAGGATCAAACCCAGCAACACCACCTTTAAAGGTGTAATCCCAGGCGTCGAGGCACGTTGCTTGGGATCCGTGACATTGGAGGTTGTCTTCGGTTCGCTCGACAACTTCCGCAGCGAAGACTTAATCTTTGACATTGTTCCCTTCCGCAGCGGTTACCACGCACTCCTCGGCCGGACAGCGTTCGCCCGCTTTAACGCCGTCCCGCATTACGCATATCTAAAGCTCAAGATGCCAGGACCGAAGGGTGTTATTACCGTCAACGGTAACACCGAGAGCTCGCTCCGAACAGAGGAACACATAGCAGCTTTAGCCACCGAAGAAGCATCGCAGGCCCAGTCTACTAGCAAGGCACTGGATGCACGCAAACGCGCCCGAGCTATGGCCTCGGTCCTGGAGCACTCCCGTACTCACCCTAAATAGGGATACGCGCCCCACAGCAAGACCCACCCAGCCGCGAAATACGTGCCTCGAGTGCACAACTTTGCGCTCAAGATTCCATGGGCAGCTGTGGGGGCAAAACAACTCAAGGGCCGAGAGCTTGGTTCGACCAAGCCACGGCCGAAGATGTCTTTGGGACACTATGAAACTACAGGCACCATCTAGGGCCTGAACAACGTTAAGCTGATACAGCGCGGCGACTTCTCAAAGCCCTCCCCCAAAGGGCTCGTCCGCCGAACATTACCACTTCCGCCGAGCATACAGTCGACTGCTACACTCACACGGAAGCCTCGTACAGAGCAAAGGCGCGGACGTGCGGCAGGGCACAATAGGGACGTCAAACCACTCGTGAAGGCCCTGTGTAAACCTTTCCTCTAATGTATTTATTTCTTAAAGTATCTGTAAAAGTTACTTCGGCAGTTCGGATTGTACGGATAGACGTCACAACTTCAAAGGAAATAAAGACCAATTCTTCTATGGTAATTATGCAGTCATTCGTGTTGCATATTCCTTTCCGCTTTTTAGGCCAAAGTAAACTATTAAGATACGTTTTTTTTTGTGACCGGCTAATAGACCGGGGGCTCGATCATAAATCTTGCCTCAAACTTCATTCCGGTACCAATTTTTATTATATGTGCTCGGCGTCATGGATATTGCATTATATGAATCAGTTCCGAATTGTGTCTTTGGTCAATAGTTGGGTTGCCCGGCTCCTGTGTTTGCCCTCTTACGTTCCGCATTGTTCGGCTAGGAGGGTAAAGGGAGAACCACTGCGATTGTACTTCTAGCTAGCCTGGTTAAGTACCTCAGTGGAGAAAGCCGAAAACTGACTGTCATAATAAGCAAGAACTGGTCGGCGATCCGATGACTAGTGTTAAACTAAAAATAATTGGAGGTTAGCCCGTGTTAAACGAAGGGTTCTCTGTCACAGGAACCACGTGATAATGGTGTCAACCGCGGTCCGTCCGGATATCACATACACTAGGGGCTAGTCACCAGCCCCCGCAGTTAAGCTCCTATGGCTAAGTGAAAGCAATAAAGCCGCATAGTCTGATTGCCTCGTTTTTCCTTACACATAACCACCTCCGGGCACCGAGACGTCGTCTAAGGGTTAAGGTGTTTGGGAGAAACACCCCATGCAGTATCTGTAAGGGGGTTGAAGCCGACGACTGGTAACTTTCAGTTTTAAACGGCCGCACAGGAGTCAAAATAAAATACATGAGGCATTATATTTATAGCCAACCAGTTGTATTTCAACAAAACAAAAGTTTCAACTCCTCGGATACAAGGAAAATAAATCTACTCATAAATTACATCTTTTGAGCATTGGGCCTCTATTGCCCGAGCACCATCCATCACGATGGGAAAGTACTGCTCGGGGCACCTATGCTCCTTCCCAGGAGGCGGAGGTCTGGTGGCTACTTCGGCTGGCTTGATCTTCGGCCAGTGCACCATGGTTTTTCCGAAGGCCATCCGAGCTCCCTCAATGCATACGGAGCGCTTCCAGGCGTCGATCCGGGGAGTGGCGTCGTACAGCCTCTGCACCAAACCGAAGTAGCTGCTCGGCAGCGGCTCCGAAGGCCACAGCTTGATGCAGAGGTCCTTCATCACCGGCTCCGCCATCCGATGCAACTCCATCAGCTGCTTCATTTGGTTGTTGAGGAGGGGAGGGTGTTCGGGCGCTTGAAATTGCGCCCAAACAGCCTCTGCTCGGCCCGACCCTCCTGGGCGGTGAAGAACCTAGCCGCATTAGCCGCACTCCTCGGGAGGTCCGCAAAGGTGCCTGGGGAATGCCACACTCGCGTGAGCAAAGCGAACCTGTTACCACCAAAGACACTTTGCAGCAAGTACGGCTTACCATCTGCAATGAGTTTCACTTGGCGGAGTTCTTCTTGGTAGCCGCACGCCTTCGTCCGCGCTTCCTTGGCCACCGACCCCAATGAGGTTAGCTCGGCGGCCTGCTCTTTATTCTTCTGCTCAAGGGCCTCACATTTCGTGACGGCATCCTTGAGCTCTTGCTGCACTTCAGCCACTCTGGCCTCGTGCTTCTGGCTAGCGGTTCTCACCGTAGCCAGTTCGGCAACTGCCTGTTCGGCCGCCGACCTCTGCTCCGCCGCTTCCAGCTGAGCCTTCCTCAGCGCGGCCTTGAGGTTCTCGACCTCCATGGCAGCAGTTGCAGTCATATCAGTTGACCCCGTTTAGGCTACTCACTTCAAACCTTACTTAACAAAAAAAAGAGAAACTGCTGTAATAGACACTAGTGCGGACTTGCCTTGCGCTTCGTCGAACCGCTTGTTCAGCAGGCCAAGGTCGTCCTCGAAGCTCTTGAGCTTCCAATTCAGCTCGGCCAACTCCTCGGCGTTGGCAGTTGCCGCCGAGGATGACGCCTGCACATCACTCTACGCACATTAGCATCCGAGTTATCGATTTTCGATCCTCCGACCGGCTTTACTCAAGCCAGTCAGAGTCTCGGGGGCTACTGTGTATGAGGTTATGCATTCATATAAAAGAAATTTTCCAAGGGAAAAACATTACTTGGCCTACCTTGAAGCCTGTGAGAAGGCCATTGAAGGCCTCCTTCAGTTCGTTGTCCACGGACCGAAGACTTTGCAACACCGCGCCCATAAGGGCACGGTGCTCTTCAGCGATAGAGGAGCTGGTTAAATTGTCCTCCATCTCATCCGGCCACCCAGTCGAAGCCCGCTCTGGGGCGGGCGGGGGTGGCGGGGGCAGCTCGGCTCCTCCTCTCGAGGAGTCCGCAATGCTTGACTCCGGGTACCTTGTCGGTTCCGGAGCCATTCTCGGAGAGAGCTCGGATCGTCCGGGCTCCTCCTCTTCATTTACCAGAGGGCTCCTCCCCTCCTGGTCTTCGGTGGCCGAGGTATGCACCGTGGCCATAATAGTGTCGCCGCCTCCCCCTGTGTCCGGCACAGGAGGGGTCCTCCTTGACAGGACCTCCTCGGCCTCCTCGACGATCGGAGGAGGCGAGGCACGCGACTCGGTCCCGCTCTCCGCCAGCGTAGCCGGTGGAGAACCCCCCTCCGAGAGTCGATCGGTTGGGAGGTCGCGCAGCGGGCTGCAATATTAAAAGCGGAAGCATGGTCAATAGCAGACTTAGCTCGGCTGAAGGTGCATAGGCGAATCTTAAGGATGCGTACCTTTGGGCCAGCGGTTTGACCCTGGGGGTCCTCCGAGGAACCTCTTCGGAGGCCTCGGAGTCCTCGGCCAAAGCCGAGCTGTTGTTGGACAGGGCCACCTTGGCCTTGCATGGTCTCTTGGGGGCGGGATGAGGCTGCTCCTCCTCGGTGTCCTCGGACACCGCCCTCTTCTTTGTTCGGGAGGAATCACTTTCCTCCCCCTCCTCTCCTGCTCCCACTCCTCCTCTTGTGCAGAGGGAGCATGGGTGTCCCTGGATCTGGTGTCCGGGGGTCCCCGGGAACGGAGGACCTCTCTGGCCTCCCTCTTCTTTTCCTTCTTCTCCTTCCTCTCCGGCTGTAGGATCGAGGAGATAGGTCTAGAGGGGGGGGGGGTGAATAGACTCCTAACCAGCCAAGGTGCAGTTTTTAATTTCTCTTGGAACTTAGGCAGATTTTGGCACAAGTTAAGATCACTCCAATACTTTCTACACATGCATATCTAGAGATTGAGCAACGGAAATAGTAAAGCATGCAATCTTGCGGAAAGTAAAGGGGTAGAGTATGGAAGATCAAACGCAATGAAGACACGGTGGTTTTTGGCGTGGTTCCGATAGGTGGTGCTATCGTACGTCCACGTTGATGGAGGCTTCAACCCACGAAGAGTAACGGCTGCGCGAGTCCACGGAGGGCTCCACCCACGAAGGGTCCATGAAGAAGCAACCTTGCCTATTCCACCATGGCTTACGTCCACGAAGGACTAGCCTCACTCGGGGTAGATCTTCATGAAGTAGGCGATCTCCTTGCCCTTATAAACTCCTTGGTTCAACTCCACATCAAGTTGGAGGCTCCCAAGTGACACCTAACCAATCTAGGAGACACCACTCTCCAAAAGGTAATAGACGGTGTGTTGTTGATGGACTCCTTGCTCTTGTGCTTCAAATGATAGTCTTCCCAGCACTCAAACAACTCCTCACAGATTTGGCTATGGTGGAAGAAGGATTTGAGTGGAAAGCAACTTGGGAAAGGCTAGAGATCAAGGTTCAAATGGTAGGAATAGAATATCTTGATCTCAACAGATGAGTAGGTGGTTCTCTCTCAGAAAATGTATGGTGGAAGTGTAGGCACGTTCTGATGGCTTTTCTTACTGAGAAGGATGTGGTGGAGGGGTATATATAGCCTCCACACAAAATCCAACCGTTACACACTTTTGACCCAACTCGGTGGCACCGAAACTATCATCTCGGTAGCACCGAACTGTGTAAAAGATATGAACTTTATGAATCTCGGTGGGACCGATATGGACAACTCGGATAGAACGAAGTGCAATGGCTTAAGGCAATCCTCATCTCGGTGGCACCGATTGCATCAACTCGGTTGGACCGAAGTGAAGCAATAAGGCAACAGAGACTTGGCAAGCCATCTCAGTGAGACCGATTTGGATAACTCGGTGAGACCGAAGTGAGTGCAAACGATTACAGAGAGTTGGCAAGGCCATCTCGGTGGGACCGAGATCCATTTCGGTGGATCCGATTTGTTAGGGTTTTGGCAGTGGCTAAGTCTTGGATGAACTCGGTGGGGCCGGATAGGAAATATCGGTGGGACCGAGTTGGACTGTAGGTTTAGGACATATTTGGGTAGAGAGAGTGGTTGAGGGTTTAGGAATACTGTCACTAAGCACTTGAGCAAAAGGACCATTAAGCAACACCTCATCCCCTTTTAATAGTATTGGCTTTTCTATGGACTCAATGTGATCTTGGATCACTAAACCAAAAATGTAGAGTCTTGATCTTTTGCCAATCCTTGTCCTTAGCATTTTGAAGGGGTTCCACGTCCTCTTGTCCATGCCACGCCATTGTTGAACTTGTCTGAAATTCACTAGATAGAAGCATTAGTCCAACAACATGTATGTTGGCATAAATTACCAAAACCACCAAGGGAGCAAATGTGCTTTCAATCTCCCCCTTTTTGGTAATTGATGACAACATACATCAAAGCTTCAAATACAGATATAGCAGAGATATGTATGAAAGCTTTGAAGCAAACATGTAGCATGTATGAGCTCCCTTGAACTCCCCTTGAAGATGTGCATATAAAATGATGATATCACATGGGAAATATACATGCAACATGTATCTTGGCTACATGCATCAGAGCAATATATATAGCATTTAGGTATCCACGTGTCCATGATTGTCTTCTTGCAAACAATATATACTAGCAAGAGGTCAATCATGCACATGAGTGTGATGCATATACTTACCTTGAAGTTCTTGATCTAGTACCTTAAGAAATACACTTGAGAAAACAGGGTTAGATAACACAGGATAATTTCTTCAAGAAAAGACACAAGATCAACAAGAAACCAAGATTGGGATGACATGTAGAATAGAGTATCACAAGGTGAACACTTCTTTGAAGCAGACATGTCCCCAAAAGAAGTAGTTGTCTCTCCTTAAAGAACTTCCTCTCCCCCTGAATCTGACATTGGATATTGGGAGTAGGTAGGGTGAGAAAACTAGAACAACCAAAGAACAAACTAATCATGTTTCTCCCCTCTTAGAAACATGTAACATTCTCTCCTCTTGTAAGGTGCATCTCTTTTATAGTGGTAAGCTTTGATGTATTTCTCTCTCCCCCTTTGACATCAATTTCCAAGAAGGGACTTCAAGGTTATTGATTAAGTGGGTTTGGTCCTTGAGAAACACATCTGGACGCAAGTAGAGGATAAGAATCATTGAGTGGAGCTGGAGCAGAAAATCTCAGGAGAAATTTGACAGAAAATTCCTTAGAGCAGCCAAAATCGGTGACACCGAGTTGAGACAAATCGGTGGAACCGAGTTTGATGCAATGGAACTTTTTGTCAACTCAGCTCACTAGGCAAAGGAAATCTCACAAGGATTTGCAAGGAATTAAGTGCGAATCAAGCGAAAAGAAAATAACCACAGAAAAGAAGCAAAGCAACATCTAGATAAAGTTTTTTTTAAGAAACACTTGAGAACTTCATCTAGATGGGTCGGCGACTAGGTCATCTATGTTAGAGTATATTGACTTAGGAGTCAAGTGAGAACACTTGATCATAGGTCATACTCATCGTTTAAGCTCAAAAATGGGGTTGCCATTTTTCCTTTAAGCATTTCAATGTATTCACATCTTGTTGAGTTGCTTTAGCTCATGTCTTTGAGTAAAGCTTCTCTAAGATGTGAGAACTTACATTGTGGTGATGTCCATCATGTAGTTGAGCTTGATGTAGATGCTCATGAATTGAAGTTGAGAGCAATCCTGTCACTTGTAGTTCATCTTCCTACATGGGTTAGTTTTGCAAGGAACAACATGTATATCCAAAATGACAAGATTGAAGCATAACTCAAAAGTTTGTCAAAGGATATGTTTAGGTTATCTTGTTCCTTGTTCCACCATCAATTGTCGATACTTGGGTTATACAAGATTGCTTATGATAAGAGTGTGTCGCAACCTTGTGACATGAAGCTTGTCCAAGTACCTACAAAAGGTTAGATACCATACAAGGGAGCAAAATGTCCAAGATGTAAGATGATCAAGAAAGATATCATGGATTAGTCAAGAATGCTCATGCCCTTATATGCATCCACATGAACCTCTAGTTCACATTTGAAGCATCAATGATGTTCAACTCACTTCTCAAGCGACAAAACACTTTCTCATCAAGGGGTTTGGTAAATATGTCCGCCAATTGTTTGTCGGTACGAACATGTTTAAGGTCAATATCACCTTTCTCAACATGATCTCGAATAAAATGGTGACGAACCTCGATATGCTTTGTTCGAGAATGTTGCACGGGATTGTGCGCTATCTTAATAGCACTCTCATTGTCACAAAGTAATGGTACATGTCTCACATGCACACCATAGTCTTTAAGAGTTTGTGTCATCCATAGTAATTGAGCACAACATGATCCCGCAGCAATGTATTCCACTTCGGCAGTAGATAGAGATATGGAATTTTGTTTCTTGGAGGACTAAGACACAAGAGATCTACCAAGAAATTGACAATTACCCGAAGTGGATTTTCTGTCAACCTTGTCTCCGGCATAGTCCGAATCGGAGTAGCCAACAAGATTGAAAGAAGATCCTTTGGGGCACCATATGCCAAAGTTTGGTGTATGTATCAAGTATCTCACAATTCTTTTCACGGCCTTAAGATGACACTCTTTTGGTGCCGCTTGGTATCGTGCACACATGCACACACTTAGCATAATGTCGGGACGGGAGGCACATAGATATAGCAATGAACCAATCATAGATCGATAAACCTTTTGATCAACAGGTTTGCCATCCTTGGCCAAGTCAAGATGTCCACTCGTGGGCATAGGAGTTTTCATACCTTTACTCTCTTGCATGTTGAACTTCTTGAATAAGTCCTTGGTATACTTTGTTTGAGAGACAAAGGTACCTTCCCTAGTTTGCTTGATTTGCAAACCAAGAAAGAATTTGAGTTCACACATCATAGACATCTCGAACTTTTCCGACATCAACCTTCCAAACTTTTCACTAAAAGAGGGGTTAGTAGATCCAAAGATAATATCATCAACATAAATTTGGCATACAAATAATTCTCCATTAACCCTTTTAGTGAACAAAGTTGAATCAATCTTCCCAATTTCAAAATCTTTTTCAAGAAGAAACTTTGTCAAGCATTTGTACCAAGCTCTAGGGGCTTGTTTTAGACCATAAAGAGCTTTACGAAGTTTGTACACATGATTAGGTTTCTTGGGATTCTCAAAGCCGGGAGGCTGTTTAACATACACTTCCTCCTCAATTTCACCATTTAAGAAGGCACTTTTAATATCCATTTGGTAAAGAGTGATATCATGGTGATTGGCATAAGCAAGTAAAATGCGAATGGATTCAAGTCTTGCAACGGGGGCATAGGTCTCACCATAGTCCATACCTTCGACTTGTGTGTAACCTTGTGCTACGAGACGAGCCTTGTTGCGTACAACTTGTCCATCTTCATATTGCTTATTCCGAAACACCCATTTGGTTCCAATGATGTTTTGCTCTTCCTTAGGCTTCTCGACCAATGTCCAAACTTGGTTCCTCTCAAAGTTGTGTAGCTCTTCGTGCATTGCATTCACCCAATCGGGGTCCTTGAGAGCATCTTCCACCTTCAAAGGTTCAACACTAGAGATGAATGAGTAATGCTCACAAAAATTTGCTAAACGAGATTTAGAGCGAGTGATTCTCCCGGTTTGGATATCTCCAAGTATTTGTTCGACGGGATGATCCTTGTCGATTCTTGCTCTAACTCGAGGTAGCCTTTTCTTGGGTTGTGGTAAGGCTTCCTCATCATCATCATCTTCTTCTTCTTCGTTGATGTTGTCGTTGTTTGCTTGTGGAGGTGGAGAAGGAGGTTGAGGTGGATCATCTTGTTGCACTTCCTCATTCTCATCGTCTTGACGTGTTCCACTTGTGGATGCCTCCATATCAACTTGCCGTTCACCTTGATGTGAAGTTGGGGCTTCCACTTGAATAGACGAGGTACTCTCCTTTACTTCCACGGGGCGAATCTTGCCAATGGGCAAGTCCTTGATTGCTTCCTATGGTTCTTGATCTCCTACATCAAGTGGCAATTGCTCGACTTGCGAGCCGTTAGTCTCATCAAACTTCACATCTACCGTCTCTTCAACTTTTCGAGTGAAGTTGTTGTAGACACGGTAAGTGTGAGAGTTTGATCCATAACCAAGTAGGAAACCTTCATGAGATTTAGGAGCAAATTTTGAACGACGATGCTTATCAAGAATGTAACATTTTGAGCCAAATACTCGAAAGTATCCAACTTGTGGTTTGTTACCGGTGAGCAGTTCATACGCCGTTTTACCAAGAAGCTTGTGAAGGTAAAGTCGATTTGTCGCATGACAAGCTGTTTCAACCGCTTCCGCCCAAAAATGTCTTGGCGTATTGTATTCATCAAGCATTGTTCTTGCCATCTCTATAAGTGTCCGGTTTCTTCCTCTCAACAACTCCATTTTGTTGAGGTGTGTACGTAGCCGAGAACTCATGTGAAATACCCTCCTCATCAAGAAAGGTGTCCACATTCATGTTCTTGAACTCCGTTCCATTATCACTCCGAACCTTCTTGATATTTACTTCAAATTGATTTTGAGCCTTTCTTGCGAAGTTCTTGAAGATCTTTTGTACCTGCGATTTGTCATCAAGAAAGAACACCCACGTAAATCTTGAAAAATCATCAACAATGACCAAACCAAAAGAGTTACCACCAAGACTCTTATAAGAGTTGGGACCAAAAAGATCCATATGAAGTAGCTCGAGTGGTCTTCTCGTGGTCATAATGTTCTTCACGGGATGGCTTCCTCCAACTTGTTTTCCTGCTTGGCAAGCACTACAAAGTCGATCTTTGTCAAATATAACATCTTTCACTCCAAGAATGTGATCTCCTTTAACAAGTTTATCAAGATTATGCATACCAACATGTCCAAGTCTTCTATGCCATAACCAAACTTTAGAAGATTTAGCAATTAAACAAGTACGAGGTTGAGCTCTCTTAGTGAAATCAACAATGTATAGATCACCTCTACGAATGCCGGTAAAGACCATATTATGATTATCTTGGCGAAACACTTGGCAATCTACTTTGGTAAATAGAACATTGAAACCAAAATCGGCTAGTCTAGATACGGAAAGAAGATTATAACCAAGAGATTCAACAAGCATAACATTTTGTATGGAGCTGTCATTGGATATGGCCACCTTACCAAGGCCAAGTACCTTACCCTTGGAGTTGTCTCCAAAAGTCACATACTTGCGTGGACCATCGTTTTTAGTAAGCTCACGAAACATGTCTCTATCTCCGGTCATGTGATCGGTACATCCACTATCAAGAATCCACTCTTTTCCTCCGGCCATATAGTCTCGAAGATTTGCCATAAGACCGAGATTCCTCATGGTCTTCTCAAATTCAATATCAAATTCTTCATCCTCATCATAATAGCCATGCTCAACATCATCATCATGCATGTGATCATTACCTAGGGCAATGGATTCATTAGTTTCATGATCATGACAATGTTCAAGTTTATGGATTCTAATAGTTTCCATGATAATATTGCTAATAGTTCTAACATCTCCTTTGGCACGCATGAGATCACGAAGCTCAAGCAAGCAGTCATCAAACTTAGGATCACTAGGACTCATCTTGTGAAAAGCAATAGCCTTATGAAGAATCTTATTGAGACTCTTTAAGGAGTAATCGGGATATCGCTTTTCTAAATCATGCCATAGAGTATAAGCACATGCAAAGTTTCGCATACAACCAAGCACAACCTTAGGTAATCCTCTAATGATAAGATTGACGGTTCTAAGATTACGAAGCATGTCAATTTCCTCTTCATGAGTAGGATGCAATGGATCAATAGGGGGCACATAAGGATTATGAATATACTTGCTCAAGTTAAATTCATCAAAGATATTAAGCATTTCATCCTTCCAAAAGTTGTAATACTCCCCATCGAGAATAGGCACTCTACGTCTAAGACTCCCCAACGTAGACACATCCATCTCCCTCCAATGGTGATGAAACCAAAGCAATGGAGACCAAAGCTCTGATACCAATTGTGGGATCGAGGAGATAGGTCTAGAGGGGGGGGGGTGAATAGACTCCTAACCAGCCAAGGTGCAGTTTTTAATTTCTCTTGGAACTTAGGCAGATTTTGGCACAAGTTAAGATCACTCCAATACTTTCTACACATGCATATCTAGAGATTGAGCAGCGGAAATAGTAAAGCATGCAATAGTGTGGAAAGTAAAGGGGTAGAATATGGAAGATCAAACGCAATGAAGACACGGTGGTTTTTGGCGTGGTTCCGATAGGTGGTGCTATCGTACGTCCACGTTGATGGAGGCTTCAACCCACAAAGGGTAACGGTAGCGCGAGTCCACGGAGGGCTCCACCCACGAAGGGTCCACGCAAACCTCATCTCGGTTGCACCGATTGCATCAACTCGGTTGGACCGAAGTGAAGCAATAAGGCAACAGAGACTTGGGAAGCCATCTCGGTGAGACCGATTTGCATAACTCGGTGAGACCGAAGTGAGTGCAAATGATTACAGAGAGTTGGCAAGGCCATCTCGGTGGGACCGAGATCCATTTCGGTGGATCCAATTTGTTAGGGTTTTGGCAGTGGCTAAGTCTTGGATGAACTCGGTGGGGCCGGATAGGAAATATCGGTGGGGCCGAGTTGGACTGTAGGTTTAGGACATATTTGGGTAGAGAGAGTGGTTGAGGGTTTAGGAATACTGTCACTAAGCACTTGAGGAAAAGGACCATTAAGCAACACCTCATCCCCTTTTAATAGTATTGGCTTTCCTATGGACTCAATGTGATCTTGGATCACTAAACCAAAAATGTAGAGTCTTGATCTTTTGCCAATCCTTGTACTTAGCATTTTGAAGGGGTTCCACGTCCTCTTGTCCATGCCACGCCATTGTTGAACTTGTCTGAAATTCACTAGATAAAAGCATTAGTCCAACAACATGTATGTTGGCATAAATTACCAAAACCACCAAGGGAGCAAATGTGCTTTCACCGGCACCTCATACGGCTCCACGACCAACATGGCCGTCAGCAAGGGCGTCCTGGGGCCCTCTGGTAGCGGGTCCGGGTTGTCGATCCGCTCGGCCTTCTTCAGCCAGCTCTGCGGATGAGAAATTAGAAAGTTGAGTACCTTATCAAAAGGGAATAATCCGAATACAAGAGTAACACTTAACGTACCTCTCAAGGGGGGTTTGCGGCGTCAAGGCCAATGTCTTTCTCCTCGGCCGGCCAGTCCTTCTGCGGCTTGAACAACACCTTCCACAGTTGAGCATGGGAAGTGCGGTAGAAGCTGAGCACGGTGGCGGGGTCCTCGGGCTTGTGGGCCCACATGGGGGAAGCCCGGTCCTGGAAGGGGAGGATACGGCGGCAGAGCATGATCTGGATCACGTTGGGCAGTTCGACTCCCTGCTCTATCATCTTTGCTATCCGGCTCTGCAGCAGCGCCACCTCCTTGTTTGACCCCCAGTCGAGGCCTTTCTTGGTCCATGAGACCAGCCTCGTGGGGTGTCCGGATCGGAAGGCAGGAATCGCCCCCCAATCCGCACTCCTTGGCTCTGTGATGTAGAACCACTCCTTCTGCCAGATCTTGACGGTCTCGATGAAGGTGCCTTCTGGCCACTCCACCCGGGGAAGCTTGCTGACCATCGCTCCCCCGCAGTCCGCCTGCTGGCCGTCAACAATCTTCGGCTTGACGTTGAAGATCTTCAGCCACAGGCCGAAGTGTGGTCGGACCCGAAGAAAGGCCTCGCAAATGATAATGAAGGCCGAGATGTGTAGGAAGGAATTTGGGGCAAGATCGTGGAAATCGAGCCCGTAGAAAAACAGGAGGCCCCTGACGAAGGGGTGGAGGGGAAAGCCCAAACCTCGGATGAAATGGGGTAGGAACACCACCCTCTCGCCCTGCCGCGGTGTGGGGATGACCTGGCCCGCCTCTGGAGCGTGGTGGGCGACGTTGGCTGGGAGATAGCCCGCGCTCTTCAGCTCCAAGATAGCGCTCTCGGTGATGATGGAAGCCTCCCACTTGCCCTTGGACCCGGAACCGGCCATTGCTGGATTGAACGGGTGGTTGGAGAGGTTCTTGGAAGGGAGAGCAGATATGGGCGCTGGAGCTCAAGAGATTGGGAGGGCAACGGCGAAGGGAGAGGTGAGAGCGTGCGAACGAAATGGAGGCCGCTCCCCTTTTATGGGCTGTAAAACCTAAGGTCCCTTTACTGCGCCGCAGTCCTCGCCGTTTCCCCGTGTAATCGTGCCATTATGCGCGCGTGGGGTCATATCCCTTGAAAATAGGGCACGATATCCATATCGATGGGACGCGCCAATGAAGAAACTGCCTCGAACCACGAATCAAGTTTTCATAAACCAACTCGTGGTCGTGGCGGGCTGTGACCCTTCGGTAAACTGTTTGATGGGGTCACAGTTCACACCAATGTGACTAGCCTTCAGGGCTAAGTTATCGGTACTCCTCGTCAACTGAAGCATAGTTCGGGGAGCATGCGGCTAGGCGACACAAGTATCACGGAAAGGGAAGGAACTGGTCCACAAAGCCGATGGTGTTCGGCATATACCTCGGCTTCGAAGACTAGTTCGGGGGCTACTGAGGGTGTCCCGGACTAGGGGGTACTCGAGCTGCCGGCCTATCTCTCGCAGGCCGGACTAGTGGGCCGCTCTTTACTCATCAAAGGAAGGCCGGATTGCGGGCGACCCCATGCACTAGAAGGAAACCTCCGAAGACTTGGCGTCTCCTCCAAGAAATAATTAGCGGCATGTTTATCCCTTGACGGCAACCGACCATATGTAACCCTAGGTCCCTCTGGTGTCTATATAAACTAGAGGGTTTAGTCCGTAGGGGAGAATCATCATAACCACCTAGGGTTTAGCCCATCTGATCTCGAGGTAGATCAACTCTGTAACCTTCATACAATCACATCAATACAATCTAGCAGGACATAGGGTTGTACCTCTTCGAGAGGGCCCGAACCTGGGTAAATCGCTGTCTCTACGTTCCCTGTCACTCATTGATTCCTAGATCCACAGTTCGAACCCCCTACCCGAGATCTGCCGGTTTCGGTACCGACAGTTGGTACACGTTTTCATCCTTCTTTCTCCGATAGAAACTTTGGGGTACTCTTTGAAGTTCTTTGTGTGGATTGAATATTATGAATCTGAAGTTGTTTGATACATATCGAATAATCAACTCACGGATACTTGTGGTGACATTGGAGTATCTTGGTGACATTAGAGTTGGTTGATGCACATCATATGGTGTTATGTCAGTACAAACTCTAGGGTTGTTTGTGACACTTATAGGGATGGCTCAATAGATTGATCGGAAAGGATAACTTTGAGGTGGTTTCGTAGCCTACAACAATTTCTTCTTATGTTCTCCGCTACATAAGAACTTTGGAGTGATTCTTTGTCACACGTTGAGGGATTGTTATATGATTCAATTATGTTAGCACTGTTGAGAGATTTCACTAGTGAAAGTATGAACCCTAGGCCTTGTTTTCAAGCATTGCAATACCGTTTTTACACACTTTTGTTACTTGCTACCTTGCTGTTTTTATTATTTCAGATTACAAAAACCTATATCTACTATCCATACTACACTTGTATCACCATCTCTTCGCCGAACTAGTGCACCTATACAATTTACCATTGTATTGGGTGTGTTAGGGACACAAGAGATTGCTTGTATTTGATTGCAGGGTTGTTTGAGAGAGACCATCTTCATCCTACACCTCCCACGGATTGATAAACCTTAGGTCATCCACTTGATGGAAATTTGTTGTTGTCCCACAAAACTCTGTGCTTGGAGGCCCAACAGAGTCTACAAGAATAAAAGTTGCGTAGTAGACATCAAGCTCTTTTCTGGCGCCATTGCCGGGGAGGTGAGTGCTTGAAGGTATATCTTTAGATCTTGCAATTGAATATTTTAGTTTCTTGTTTATTCACTAATTTGGTTTTATAAAAGAAAACTAAAAAATGGAATTGAGGTTGCCTCAAATGCTTCATCTTTATAATATCTTTCTTGAAAATGATGGATCGGAAAATTGTGCCAAAGTGTTAGAAGAAGAATTCAATAAAATGTTTGGCATAAAATCTTTGAATCATAAGCATGATTGCAATGTTGTCAGTATGAATTCTTTGAATATCCATGATGCTAATGATATGCAAAGCCACAAGCTTGGGGATGCTATGTTTGATGAATATGATCTTTTTAGCCCCCCTACTTTTGATGAGCAAATTTATTATGAGGATAGCATGCCTCCTATTTATGATGATTACAACGATAAAAGTTGGTTTGGAAGAGTGTCAACTCTAGGTAGTAATGATCCCACTAATTTGGAGGGTGTTGAATCTTATTGGAATAATGATAAAAGTGGATTTCGAGAGGTCATGACTTTATTTAATGTTGAATCCACTACTTTGGAAGAGGTTTCAATTGATTATTATGAGGACAAAGTTGCTATCTATGATGATTATTATGATGACACTTATGATATAAAGAATAATGATAACCATGAAACTTGTCGTCGTGATTTTAATGCCCAAATTGATTATGTAAATCAAGTATCACATGATAGTTATTTTGTTGAGTTTGCTCCCACTATTATGAATGAGAAGAAATTTGCTTATGTGGAGAGTAATAAAATTTCAATGCTTGTGGATCATGAAAAGAATGCTTTATGTGATAGTTATATGAATTTATTTATGATGCCACTAAAAATTATTATGAGATAGGAATATATGCTTTTACATATCTCAATAATATCAAGTTTCCTCTCTATGTGTTGATAGTTTTGAAGTCATGCTTGTTTTGCCTTCCTACGCTACTTGATTCTTGCTCCCATAAATTGTTTGCTTACAAAAATCCTATGCATAGGAAGTGGGTTATACTTAAATGTGCTTGTAATATGCTTCATGATGCTCCCATTATGTTTCAGTTCTTCACTTTTATGTGAGCATCATTAAAATCATCATGCCTAGCTAAAATGCTTTAAAGAAAAGCGCTTGTTGGGAGGCAACCCAATATTTATACCTACTGTTTTTGTGTGTCCACATGATTAAGATACTGTAGTAATCATGTTTTATATGTTTTATTTCAATAATGTGCCAAGTAAAGCCTTTGGGATAGTGTGTATGCTTGTTGATTAGATTCTGTGCAAAAACAGAAACTTTTGTGTCCAGTGCTGGAATTTCTATTATGTACTTGAGCATGAGAAAATTCTGAAATTTTTACACAGTATTGGCTTACAAAGTTCTTATGTTGTCCTAATGTTTCAGAATTTTTGGAGGTATAGAAGTATGCATTTTAATTCGCTCACTACATGTTATTCTGTTTTTGACAGATTCTGTTTTTATTGCATAGTTTGCTTGTTTTAGTGTTTCCATAGCTTATATTATGAGATATAAATTGTGTAAATGATAGAATACAGTAGGTATTATGTGAGAATAATTATGAATCTTGTCTTGACAGTACCAAAGCGAATGATTTATTTTCATACTAACCTATCTCATGGAGTTCCGTTAAGTTTTATGTGATTGTAGTTTTCAAGTTTTGGGTGAGACAACGATATGAGGAGAATAAGGAGCGGCAAGACTCTAAGATTGGGGATGACCAAGGCACCCCAAGGTAATATTCAAGGAAGACTCAATCATCTAAGATTGGGGATGCCCCGGATGGCATCCCCTCTTTCGTCTTCAACACTATCGGTAACCTCACTTGGAGCTATATTTTTATTCGTCACATAATATGAGTTTTGCTTGTAGCATCATTTTATTTTGTTGATATTTGTTTTTTGTTATCAATATTCATGTTTTGTATCTTTTATTTCAATAAAATGCCAATTATAGCCTTTACCATGCTCAGTTTACAAGTTTATGTGTTGCTGTTTGAGAACAGAAAGTTTTCTGTTATGTCCTGAATTTATGTGAATTATGAGAACATGATAAAAATCTGAAATTTTTACATAGTAAGAATTCATGAGTTATATTTCACGTGGTAATTTTTCAGAATTTTCGGAGTTAGGGAAGTATGAATTTTTATTCCGCCTTGACAGACTATTCTATTTTGGCAGATTGTTGCTATAGTTACATTGTTCGCATATGTTTGCCTATTTAATGTTTCTATTTGTGGATATGAGTATTAAATATGCAGAGGCATTTAGTGTGCAATGTTTAATTATAATTTTAGTGAATTTCTATAGTATAGAATGTTAAAGTTTTGAGTTGATTTATACTGACCTACCTCACGAGTTCTTGTTAAGTTTTGTGTGAATGAAGTTTTTAAGATTTAGGAGAAGCCGTGATATGAGAAGAATTAAGGAGACACAAGAGCTCAAGCTTGGGGATGCCCAAGGCTCCCCAAGTAAATATTCCAAGAAGTCTCAAGCATCTAAGCTTGGGGATGCCCCGGTAGGCATCACACCTTTTTTCATCAACAACTATCGGTTAGCCTAAGTTTTTATTTGTTCACATGATATGTGCTATTCTTGGAGTGTCATTTTTTATTTTGTTTGCTGTTTGATAATCTCATTAGATCTGAAAGTTTTTATTGAGAGAGAGTCTTCACATAGCTACCCATTCACTTAACTACTCTTTGTTCTTCACTTATATCTTTTAGAGTAGTTTGTCATTTATTCTCGTGCTTCACTTATATCCTAAGAGTGAATTGTTTAATGAATTGAATGTCATAAATCTGAAATTATATATGCTTCATATGCTTGTCCCATGGGGAGTAATGACTTCACATATAAGAGGTATAAGTGGTAAAATTTATTGAAAGTTAGCAAACACAACATTGGTCACTTGAACAATTCATGAAAGAATATTGAAGGAAGAGAGATTTCACATATAAATATACTATCTTGGACATCTTATATGATTGTGAGCCCCCATTAATTATTTTCAAGCTTGATCAAGTAGTTGATGTTGGAAAAGGAAGACAATGTAATGGGCTATGTTTGTTTATATTCACATAAAAGTTATATTGTCATGGATCCTCTAACATGTGGTGCTTGCTTAGGATCTTTTGCTAGCCAAAAATTCATACTAAGTAGAGATACTACTTGTGCATCCAAAAACCCTTAAACCCAGTTTCTTGTCATGAGAGTCCACCATATCTACCTATGGATTGAATAAGATCCTTCAAGTAAGTTGTCATCGGTGCAAAAAGCAATAAAAATTGCTCCTAAATATGTATGATCTTTTATTGGAAGGGAAAATAAGCTTTGTATGAACTTGTGATGGTGAAGAAATAAAAGCGACGGACTACATAATAAAGGTTGCTATCACAAGGGGCAATATAAAGTGACGTTCCTTTCCATTAAGAGCTTGCACATCCAAAAATAAAAAGCGCATGACAACCTCTGCTTCCCTCTGCGAAGGGCCTATCTTTTACTTTTCTGTATTTACTTTTATGCAAGAGTCAGTAATGTTCATCCCTATTCCGCTCTATTTATTCTCTAGTGGGCAAGCATCATGTGGTAGGGAATGATCTAGGCACACATATCAGTTGAATATAGGTGATGATGAGTTATTATTGTTGACATTGTCTCGAAGATAACTAAGTTGGGAGGCGAAACATTAAGCCCCTATCTTCCTATGTGTTTGACTGAAATGGTTTGTTCTAAAAATATGCTTTGAGTGTCAGCAATCATGGAAGACTAAATGATAGTTGAGTATGTGGAATTTGCTAAAACAAAGCTCTTACATAGACCCTTCCTGAAAATAAAATGAATTGTAATTGTTTGATGACTGAAAACATAGTTTGTTAGTTTTCAAGAAAGTTTATGGTTTATACTTTAACATGTGAATCGATTGCTACTTGATCATGAGAAGTTTTATGAGAAATGAGCTACTGTTTATGATATATAATCATGCTAGAAAAAGTGATTGAAATTACCATTGATCAAACTTATGCACTATGCTAGCATTCACACTTCATAAATTATTTCTTTTATCATTTACCTACTCGAGGACGAGCAGGAATTAAGTTGGGGATGCTGATACGTCTCCAACGTATCTATAATTTATGAAGTATTCATGCCATGTTAGCAATAATTTTATATGGTTTTGGTGCACTTTTATATGAGTTTTATACGATTTTCATGGACTAACATATTAACCTAGTGCCCAGTGCCAGTTGCTGTTTTCTGCTTGTTTTTGGTTTTCCAGAAAATCCATACCAAACGAAGTCCAAACGCGACGAAACTTTTTGACGATTTTTTTGGAACATAAGAGACCCCCTAAGCTTCGTGGGAGGACCAGAAGACCCACGAGGCGGTGACAAGGCAATCCGGCACGCCCCGAGGGGTCATGTGCTATTGCCTTGTGGGCCCCTCGTAACTCCTTTTCGCGTGATTCCAACGCTAAAAATTCTTATAAATAGAGAAACCCCCAGAAATAAACCTATAACTTCGACTCTGCCGCCGCAAGCTTTTGTTCCGAAGAGATCCATCTGGAACCTTTTCCGGCACCCTGTCGGAGGGGGAAATCATGACCGGAGGCCATCTTCATCATCCCGGTGGTCTCCATGACGAGGAGGGAGTAGTTCACCCACGGGGCTGAGGGTATGTACCAATAGCTATGTGTTTGATCTCTCTCTCTCTCTCTCTCTCTCTTGTCTTCTTGATTTGGCATGATCTTGATGTACCGCGAGCTTTGTTAATATAGTTGGATCATATGGTGTTTCTTCCCTCTCTATCTTCTTGTGATGAATTGAGTCTTTCCCTTTGAGGTTTCGTTATTGTCGGATTGAATACTTTGGATTTGGGAACACTTAATGTATGTCTTGCATGTGGATACCCGTGGTAACAATGGGGTATTCAATTGAGTCACTTGATGTATGTTTTGGTGATCAACTCACGGATTCCCGTGACCTTGGGGTAATCTAGGCATATGGGTTGGTACACGTTTTCATCCTTCTTTCTCCGATAGAAACTTTAGGGTACTCTTTGAAGTTTTTTGTGTGGATTGAATATTATGAATCTGAAGTTGTTTGATGCATATCGAATAATCAACTCACGGATACTTGTGGTGACATTGGAGTATCTAGGTGACATTAGAGTTGGTTGATGCGCATCATATGGTGTTATGTTAGTACGAACTCTAGGGCTGTTTGTGACACTTATAGGGATGGCTCAATAGATTGATCGGAAAGGATAACTTTGAGGTGGTTTCATACCCTACAACAATTTCTTCTTATGTTCTCCACTAGATAAGAACTTTGGAGTGATTCTTTGTCGCACGTTAAGGGATTGTTATATGATTCAATTATGTTAGCACCGTTGAGAGATTGCACTAGTGAAAGTATGAACCCTAGGCCTTGTTTTCAAGCATTGCAATACCATTTTTACACACTTTTGTTACTTGCTACCTTGATGTTTTTATTATTTCAGATTACAAAAACCTATATCTACTATCCATACTACACTTGTATCACCATCTCTTTGCCGAACTAGTGCACCTATACAATTTCCATTGTATTGGGTGTGTTGGGGATACAAGAGATTGCTTATATTTGATTGTAGGGTTGTTTGATAGAGACCATCTTCATCCTACACCTCCCATGGATTGATAAACCTTAGGTCATCCACTTGAGGGAAATTTGCTGCTGTCCTACAAAACTCTGCTCTTGGAGGCCCAACAAAGTCTACAAGAAAAAAAGTTGAGTAGTAGACATCACATGATTACTTATAACAAGACTTCTCCCATGTCCTCAAGAACAAAAGTAACTACCCACAAATCATATTCATGTTGAAGATCAGAGGGGTATTGTATATGATTAAGGATCTGAACATATAATCTTCCACCAAATAAACCAACTAACATCAACTACAAGATGTAATCAACACTACTAGCAACCCACAGGTACCAATCTGAGGTTTTGGGACAAAGATTGAATACAAGATATGAACTAGAGTTTGAGAGGAGATGGTGCTGGTGAAGATGTTGATGAAGATTGGTCCTCCCATGATGGAGGGAACGTTGGTGATGTCAATGGCTTCGATTTCCCCTCCCGGAGGGAAGTTTCCCCGGCGGAATCGCTCCACCGGAGAGCAAAAGTGCTCCTGCTCAAGTTCTGCCTCGAGACGGCGGTGCTTCATCCCGAAAGTCTTCCTATTATTTTTTTCTAGGGCAAAAGGCCTCATATAGCAGAAGGAGGGCACCGGAGGGCTGCTGTGGGCCCCACAGGACATCAGGGCGCGCCCTGTTGCCTTGTGGGTAGTAGGTGGCCCCCTCTGGTGGTTCTTCGTTGTCGTATTTTTATATATTCAATAAAAAAATCTCCGTAAAGTTTCAGGTCATTTGGAGCATCGTAGAATAGCTATCTCTGTTGTAGCTCTTTTAGGTCCAGAATTCCAGCTGCCGGTAATTTCCCTCTCCATGTAGATCTTTCAAATTAAGAGAGAAACGGCATTAAAGTTGCATCATAAAGTGAAATAATGACCAAAAACATTATAAGTACCAGTAGGAAAACATGATGCAAAATGGACGTATCAACTCCCCCAAGCTTAGACCTCACTTGTCCTCAAGCGAAAGCCGAACTCGACAATCATGACCACATGTTTAGAGAGAGGTGTCGATAAAACAAAATACGGACATGGAAGCATCATGATCATTATCATAACAACAATTATTCATCATATAACTTCTCATAATCAAGTAACAATTCATCCACGATATTGAAGTATGAAGCATAAATTTTCTTCAAAACAAACAAACTGTGTTCTTAGTCATTGAAACAATTACAATCCATCATGTTTCCAGGAAGAGTCTATGTAAGAATTTTTGTTTTAGCAAGTCCCACATACTCAACTATCATATAGTCTTCTATGATTGCTAACACTCAAAGCATATTCTTGGAACAAACGTTTCCCTCAGACACATAGGAAGATGGGGGTTTATTGTTTTCACCTCCCAACTCATTTACCTCAAGGATAATGTCAACAATAATAACTCATGATTACCTACATCCAACTGGATATATGTGCCTGGATCTTTCCCCACCACATGATGCTTGCCAAGTGGAGAATATTTAAGTATGGAATATGGATGAACATTGTTGACTCTTGCATGAAAGTAAAAACTAAAAAGTAAAGGATATGCCCTTCTCAAAGGGAAGCAGAGGTTGTCATGCGCTTTTTCATTGGGATGTGCAAGCTCTTAATGTAAAGGAACGTCACTTTATATTGCCCCTTGTAATAGCAACCTTTATTATGCAGCCCGTTGCTTTTATTTCTTTACCATCACAAGTTCGTACAAAGCTTATTTTCCCTTACAATAAAAGATCATACATATTTAGAAGCAATTTTTATTGCTTTTTGGCACCGATGACAACTTACTTGAAGGATCTTATTCAATCCATAGGTAGATATGGTGGACTCTCATGGAAAGAAACTAGGTTTAAGGGGTTTTGGATGCACAAGTAGTATTTCTACTTAGTATGAAGTTTGGCTAGCGAAAGATTATAAGCAAGCACCACATGTTAGAGGATCCATGACAATATAACTTCTATGTGAATATAAGCAAACATAACTCATTATGTTGTCTTCCTTGTCCAACATAAACTATTTGGCCAAACTAAAAATATTTGATGGGGGCTCACAATCATAAAAGATGTCCAAGATAGTGTATTTATATGTGAATCTTCTCTTCCTTTATTAATCTTTCATGAATTGCATCAGTGACCAATGCTATGTTTGTTAATCTCCAATAAATTTTATCAACTATACTTCTTCAACGTGAAGTTATTACTCCCCATGGGATTAGCATATGATCTTTTATTCTTTTCATTGCTAATATTGAAACAAGAAAGTAAAGTATCAAAACTAAAACTAGTCTTTATTATATAACTCTCACACACGATTACATGGACAGATAGATCATGAAACAAACACTCAAAACTAATTCATACTAAAACTTTATTCTTCTAAATCACGAAACACTAAAGATCAAACTAATATAGATAATGATGATAGCACCTCCCCAAGCTTGGAACAAGCTAAGGGTGGTGCCCACACCCATGTACTCAGGTTTCCTTCTTCGGTGATGGTGGTGATGAAGTGGTGGGCTTATCCTACATCTTCCACATAAGTATGCGATTCTCCTCCTTCAGTCTATTGACCTCTTGTTCTAATTCCCAAATTTTCTCGCGCAGTCTACTTGTGTCATCATGCACATGGCAAAAAGGAGTAAATTGAACCTTTGGAGCTCTCACCGTATCCGGCAAGGTTGATTTCTTGAACTCCACGTGCATGTCCCCAGGCTGAGGTAGAGAGGTTTCTTCTTCCTCCTCACAATCGTCCATTCTCTTCAAATCAGCGTCCAAGTCCTCGTCCGTGGACCACTCATAAGGGTCAACATCGCGGTAGACCCTCGGGTTGGCGGTATAACGAGAGATATAACACTCCCCATCTGAATCTTGTGACGACATGGCGATCTACATCTGTCAGTAAAACAGCCCAAAACAAGAACAGAGGAGAAACTTGCGATACAATGGTCAAAATATCTGGGAGTATATATAATGAATTTTTATCTTGCGAAACAAGTATTCGGGAAGAAAACGGAGTCGGGAAGGCACACGAGGGGCCCACAAGACAACATGGCGCGCCCAGGGGGTCGGGCACGCCCTGTTGCCTTGTGGCCTCCTCGTGGGCCCCCTCAGCTGTTTCTTATTTTTGTAATTTTTCTAATATTCCAAAACGGACAGAAATTATTTTTATGGAATTTTTGGAGTAGGTTTACTTACCGTATCACATACCTACTCTTTTTCAGGATTCTGGAGCATTCTGGAAGGCCTCTTTTAGATGTTCCTCCGGTGTAATTGTTTGAATAATATTGGTTTCAACATTAATGGGCGTACCTGCAATATAATGTTTAATTCTTTGCCCATTAACCACCTTCAGATTAGTGCCCTCGGCATTATTAATCTTGATAGCTCTGGAACGATAAACTTTTTCGACGATGTACGGTCCTTCCCATTTGGAGAGAAGTTTTCTAGCAAAGAATCTAAAACGAGAATTGTATAATAGAACTTGATCACCAATTTTAAATTCTCATTTTTGAATTCTTTTATCATGCCATCTTTTAACCTTTTCTTTAAATAACTTGGCATTTTCATAAGCTTGTGTTCTCCACTCATCTAGAGAACTAATGTCAAACAACCTCTTTTCACCGGCAAGTTTGAAATCATAGTTGAGTTCTTTAATTGCCCAATAAGCTTTATGTTCTAATTCAAGAGGTAAATGACATGCTTTTCCATAGACCATTATATATGGGGACATACCCATAGGATTTTTATAAGCAGTTCTATATGCCCACAATGCATCATCAAGTTTCTTAGACCAATTCTTCCTAGATCGGTTAATGGTCTTTTGCAAAATTAACTTTATTTCTCTATTGCTCAATTCAACTTGACCACTAGACTGAGGATGATAAGGTGATGCAATTCTATGGTTGACATCATATTTAGCTAAGATCTTACGGAATGCACCATGAATAAAATGTGAGCCACCATTAGTCATTAAATATCTAGGGACTTCAAACCTCGGAAAGATAACCTCTTTAAGCATTTTAATAGATGTGTGGTGATCATCACTACTAGTTGGAATAGCTTCTACCCATTTAGTAACATAATCAACAACAACTAAAATATGAGTGTATCCATTAGATGAAGGAAAAAGTCTCATATAATCAAACCCCCAAACATCAAATGGTTCAATAACAAGTGAATACTTCATAGGCATTTCCTGATGTCTACCAATATTACCAATTCTTTGACATTCATCACAAGAGAGGACAACGTGCATCCTTGAAGAGAGTAGGCCAGTAAAAACCAGAATGTAATACCTTATGTGTAGTTTTGTCTCCCGCGTGGTGTGATACGTCTTCAACGTATCTATAATTTTTGATTGTTCCATGATATTATATTATCAATCTTGGATGTTTTATATGCATTTATATGCTATTTTATATCATTTTTTGGGACTAACCTATTAACCCAGCCTAGTGCCAGTTGCTGTTTTCTGCTAGTTTTTGGTTTTCCAGAAAATCAGTACCAAACGGACTCCAAATGCTACGAAACTTTTTGACGATTTTTTTCTGGACAAAAGAGACCGTAGAAGCTTCAGGAGGAGACCAGACAGCAAACGAGGAGACGGCAAGGCAACAGGGCGCGCCCTGGGGGGTAGGCGTGCCCTGTTACCTTGTGGGCCCCACGTGGCTCCGTCTGACCTAATTCCACCTCTATAAATTCTCAAATATTGGGAAACCAACAGAGATCCACCCCAAATAACTTATCCACCGCCACAAGCTTTTGTTCTTCCATGATCCCATCTGGAGGCCTTTTCCGATACTCTGCCAGAGGGGGAATCGATCATGGAGGGCTTCTACATCAACCTTGCTGCCCTACCGATGATGCGTGAGTAGTTCACCACCGACCTATGGGTCCATAGATAGTAGCTAGATGGCTTCTTCTCTCTCTTTGATCTTCAATACAATGTTCTCCTCGATCTTCTTGGAGTTCTATTCGATGTAATCTTCTTTTGCGGTGTGTTTGTTGGGATCTGATGAATTGTGGGTTTATGATCTGAATATTCATGAGAAGTAATTGAGTATTTTCTGAACTTTATTATGCGTGATTGTTATAGCTTTGTATTTCTCTCCGATCTATCCATTTAGTTTGGCCAACTAGATTAATTTATCTTCAGTGGGAGAGGTGCTTTGTAATGGGTTCAATCTTGCGGTGCTCTATGTCCCAGTGACAAAGTAGGGGACAAGACACATATTTGTATTGTTGCCATTAAGGGTAAAATGAAGGGGTTTATTCATATTGATTTGGTTTACTTTGTCTACATCATGTCATCTTGCTTAATGCGTTACTCTGTTTTTATTAACTTAATACCCTAGATGCATGCTGGATAGCGGTCGATGAGTGGAGTAATAGTAGTAGATGCAGGCAGGAGTCGGTCTATGTGTTCGAGAGAGAAGCCTCTAGTGAAAAGTATGGCCCCCGGGTCTACTTTAAATATAAAAAGAAAACTAAAACATACTTGCTGCAATTTATTTACTTTTATTTTGTTTTGCAATTTATCTATCTACCACTACAAGATTTAATCCTTGCAAGTAACGAGTTCAAGGGGAGTGACGACCCTCTTGCCCGCGTTGGGTGCAAGTATTTACTTTTGTGTGTGCAGGTGCTGTTCACAAGGCTTTGCGTGATTCTCCTACTAGTTCGATAACCTTGGTTCTCACTGAGGGAAATACTTATCTCTACTGTACTGCATCTCCTCTCCTCTTCGGGGAAAATCCCAACGCAGCTCACAAGTAGCAGGAAGAATTTCTGGCGCCGTTGCCGGGGAGACATCATCAAAACCTATCAAGTACCTATACACAAACTATCATGTACTTGCTTTACTTTTTATTTGCCTTTGCCTCCCATTTTCATCTCCCCCACTTCTCATAAAAAATACAAAAACACAAAAATATTTTTGTTTGCTTGTTTTGCCACTATGGTTAGTTCTTTGCTCATTGCTTGTACTCCCGAGAATGAAGTGCTTAATTTTAAACAAAGGGGAGGAGAAAGCTTAAAAGATGCTTGGTATAGGATTTGCGATGCTCAAAATAGATCAACCCGGAAGCAATCCACCATTGTTCTGCTTCATAATTTTTATGTTGGTGTTACTACTTGGTATAGATATGTGCTAGACACTATTACCGGAGGGAATTTCTTATGTAGTCACCCTATGGATGCTTTCAATGCTATGGGAAATTTAGTGGAATCACCACCTATTACTATTAATGAAACAGCATTGACTTTGGAACATGTTATGCAAAGGCTAGAAGCTATTGAAAATAAAATGCCTACTATTGAACATATTGAGAATCTAGACAAGAAGGTTCATAATCACGTTACTCAATTTGGCTCAAAGGTAGGAAATACATTAAAGATGTTAAAAGAGAAAGAACCAATAGTTAATGAGAGAATAGAACAAAGTCCTTCTAGAATTGATAAGTTGGAAGAAATTATTAATAACTTGGGTTCCGCTTTTTCTTCCGCTAAAACTATTGATAGGACCCCTCCTAATAAAAATTTCAAGTTTATGTATGTTCCTAAGAATAAGGGTGCCCCAGCTAGTAATGGGAACGAAGACATTAAAATGATTAGTGTGCATCCCAATTTCATGGACTTGATAAAGGAACCTGTTTATGAAAATAAATTCCTCAACTTTGTCCCTAGGAGTGTGATTATTAAAAAAATTATGTGCTAAACCTCCTAGGAAGCATGGATGCATAATTGAGGAGTTGGATATGAAGGATGATAATACTTGAAACATTGCCTTATGCCTAGCTAGGGGCATAAAACAATAGCGCTTGTTGGGAGGCAATCCAATATTTATCTTTATTGAAATTTTTATTTTTCTTATGTCACACAATTTTAGCTACTGTTATGATTGTGTTTTTATCTTTTAATTAGTGTTTGTGCCAAGTGATGCCTTTGGGATGATTTGGATGATAGTATAATTGATGTTGTTTGAAAAGAGAAAGTTTTGCGCCTAGTATTTGATTTTTAGTTCTGTACTAGAATGTCAGAAACATTGCTACTTGTGAGATGCGTTGGGATTTCTCCGAAGAGGAGAGGATGATGCAATACAGTAGAGATAAGTATTTCCCTCAGTTAAGAACCAAGGTTATCAATCCAGTAGGAGAACCACACAGAACCTCGTTAGCAGCACCTACACACACAAAAGCAAATACTTGCACCCAACGCAAACAAGAGGGTTGTCAATCCCCTTGGCGGTTACTTGCAAGGATTAATTCTGATAGTGATAGATAGATAAAGTAAATTGCAAAACAAAATAAAAGAAATGAAATTGTAGCAAGGTATTTTTGGATTTTATATATGATGGATAAATGACCCGGGGGCCATAGTTTTCACTCTCTCGAACGCATAGTATATGGTGGGCAAACAAATTACTGTTGGTTAATTGATAGAAAAGCGCATAGTTATGACGGATTCATGGCAATGATCATGTATATAAGCATCACGTCCAAGACAAGTAGACCGACTCCTGCCTACATCTACTACTATTACTCCACCCATCGACCGCTATCCAGCATGCATCTAGGGTATTAATAAGTTAATAAAAACGGAGTAACGCCTTAAGCAAGATGACATGACGTAGACAAAGTAAACTCAATCAATATGAATAAACCCCATCGTTTTATCCTTAATGGCAACAATAGAAATACGTGTCTTGTCCCTTTCTGTCACTGGGATAGAGCACCGCAAGATTGAACCCATCACAAAGCACCTCTCCCATTGCAAGATAAATCAATCTAGTTGGCCAAACCAAACGGATAGATCGGAGAGAAATACAAAGCTATAACAATCATGCATAAATAAGTTCAGAAAATACTCAAATATTTCCCATGAATAATCTGCTCATAAACCCACATTTCATCGGATCCCAACAAACACACCGCAAAAGAAGATTACATCGAATAGAACTCCAAGAACATCGAGGAGAACATTGTATTGAAGATCAAAGAGAGAGAAGAAGCCATCTAGCTACTAGCTATGGACTCGTAGGTGTGTGGTAAACTACTCACACATCATCGGAAGGGCAGCAAGGTTGATGAAGAAGCCCTCCGTGATCGACTCCCCCTCCGGCAGAGTGCCGAAAAAGGCCTCCAGATGGGATCGCAGAAGAACAGAGGCTTGCGGTGGCGGAAAAGTTATTCGAGGTGGCTCTCTGTTGGTTTTCCAATATTTGAGAATTTATATAAGTGGAATTAGGTCAAACGGAGCCACGAGGGGCCCACAAGGCATCAGGGCGTGCCCCCCTGGGGCCGTGCCCTGTTGCCTTGTCACCTCCTCGTGAGGCTTCTGGCCTCCTCCCGGAGCTTCTAGGGTCTCTTTTGTCCTGAAAAAATCATCAAAAAGTTTCCTGGCATTTGGACTTCATTTGGTACTGATTTCCTGAAAAACCAAAAACAAGCAGAAAACAGCAACTGGCACTAGGCACTAGGTTAATAGGCTAGTCCCAAAAAATGATATAAAATTGCATAATAAACATCCAAGATTGATACTATAATAGCATGGAACAATAAAAAATTATAGATACGTTGGAGACGTATCAAGCATCCCCAAGCTTAATTCTTGCTCGTCCTCGAGTAGGTAAATGATAAAAACAAATTTTTTGATGTGGAATGCTACCTAACATGTTCATCATGTAATTTTCTTTTATGGTATGAATATTAAGATCCGTATGATTCAAAGCAATAGTCTATAATTTGATATAAAGACATCAATACTCAGGCATACTAACAAACAATCATGTCTTTCAAAATAAAAATGCTAAAGAAAGTTATCCCTACAAAATCATATAATCCTGTCATGCTCCATCTTCTTAACATAAAGTATTTATCATGCACAACCTCGGAGACAATCAAGCAATTGGTTCATACTTTTTAACGCGCTTCAGCTTTTTCAACCCCCACACAAATACATGAGTGCAAGCCATGTATATAGCACTTGTCGGCCCAGTGGGAACCAGGGTACCACGGGCCGTCTGCCTGCGGCCCAGGAAGCAACACTTGGCGAAGGCCCGAGAGGCGGCCTAGCCGGGACCGTCGCGAAGCAAGACACCTCTCGAGGCGCCGGTCTCACGAGGATCCCCTGCACGAGGGGCGGACCCACCGTGGATCATCAGCTGCGGCATGCAGCCTCGCGAGGCGGTCTCCCGAGGCGGCCGCCCGAAGCCGCCCGCGCTGGCCACGTGGGTGACGCGCCCGCGTAGGACGAAGATAGTGACAAGAGCCATACCAGCAGGTGCGGCTAGGGAAGGTTTCCTCTTTGGTGATAAAGGGGCAACGCGAGCTGCCCTCCCACAAAGCAAGTCCCAAAGCTTGCCTATTTGGTGCAAGGAGACCAAGACGACGAAGCGCGCCAGGGCGGATGTCATCGCCGAGCCCACGAGCGTGTCATGGATGGTCCCTTTTGCAGGTGAAGACTACTTTTGTCAGGATAAGACTGTGCACCTGTCCCCCTTCGAATTGCCGTTGTGTGGCAACCCTTCCCGCCAACATTTTCGGGGGAGAGGACCAAGGTAGCTATAAAAGGGGGCAGGGCTACTACCTTGGAGGAGGTCGTCCATTCTCCACCTTCTTCTACCTTGTACGCGTGTACACTCTCACTAGAGCAATCCCAACCAAGCAGGAGTAGGGTTTTACACTGCACGGTGGCCCGAACCTAGGTAGCTGCTGTGTCCCCGCCGTGCCCTGTGTGTGTGTGCGCTCCCGTCATGCTTCGCTCGCCGTAGTCTCGCCAAGGTCACCGTTGGGTAGCTAGGCAGCGAGCTAGCCCCAGAGTTCAAACCAGGGGTCCCCAGAGCCCTTCTTCCGACATTTGGCGTGCCAGATAGGGGCTAGCTTCTGCTCCTTCCACCCCGGCATTGACATGGCCGACGCCTGATGTGAGCACCGAGTCCGTCGTCAACGACAACTGTCGCGGGCGCGCTGGCGCCGACACCGAGCCCGTGGGGGGAGAAGAGCAAGACTCCTCTCTCCACCCATCCATGCAGCCACCTGCTCACACCGCCACAGCGTCCTTGCTCACCCACCGCAACGCGCCGGACCCGCAGGCCGCGCTGCTCATGGCGCGTGAGCTGCTGCGCTACCGCCCCATCGAGGTCGGCTATGACGCCTGGCTCGCGCGCATCACCGAGCTCGTCAACACCACCGGATACGCCCCGGTGCCCTCCCGTTCTCTTCCACCTCTGCCGCTGTGTGGCACGGAGGCAGAGCGCAGCACGCCTCCTCCACCTCCTCCGTCCGGTGACAACGCGGGACATTGCCGCGGCGCGCGCGCGCGCGGGAGCCGTCCCGCGGCCCGTTGATACGTCTCCAACGCATCTATAATTTTTGATTGTTCCATGCTATTATAGTATCAATCTTGGATGTTTTTATATGCAATTATATATCATTTTTTGGGACTAACCTATTAACCTAGTGCCCAGTGCCAGTTGCTATTTTCTGCTTGTTTTTGGCTTTTCAGAGAA
The DNA here is from genome assembly GCA_039707655.1 of Elymus sibiricus. Taxonomy (NCBI): domain Eukaryota; kingdom Viridiplantae; phylum Streptophyta; class Magnoliopsida; order Poales; family Poaceae; genus Elymus; species Elymus sibiricus. The sequence goes on along the minus strand of CM077668.1, from coordinate 257,417,943 downwards.
ACAGTACCAAATGAAGTCCAAATGCCACGAAACTTTTTGGAGATTTTTTTCTGGACAAAAGAAACCTTGGAAGCTTCGGGAGGAGGCTAGAAGCCTCACAGAGGCTTCACAAGGCAACAGGGCGCGCCCCAAGGGGGGGCGCCGTGTTGCCTTGTGGGGCCCATGTGACTCCGTTTGACCTAATTCCACTTCTATAAATTCACAAATATTGGGAAACCATCAGAGAGCCAAAAGAGAAAACCTTTCCACTGCCACAAGCCTCTGTTCTTCCGTGATCCCATCTGGAGGCCTTTTCCGGTACTCTGCCAGAGGGGGAATCGATCACAGAGGGCTTCTACATCAACCTTGCTACCCTTTCGATGATGTGTGAGTAGTTTACCACAGACCTACGGGTCCATAGCTAGTAGCTAGATGGCTTATTCTCTCTCTTTGATCTTCAATACAATGTTCTACTTGATGTTCTTGGAGTTCTATCCGATGTAATCTTCTTTTGCGATGTGTTTGTTGGGATCCGATGAATTGTGAGTTTATGATCAGATTATTCATGAGAAATATTTGAGTCTTCTCTGAACTCTTTTATGCATGATTGTTATAGCTTTGTATTTCTCTTTGATCTATCAATTTGGTTTGGCCTACTAGATTGATTTATCTTGCAATGGGAGAGGTGCTTTGTGATGGGTTCAATGTTGTGGTGCTCAATCCCAGTGACAGAAGGGGACATGACACGTATTTGTATTGTTGCCATTAAGGATAAAAAGATGGGGTTTATTCATATTGCTTGAATTTGCTTCTCTACATCATGTCATCTTGCTTAACGCGTTACTCTGTTTTTATTAACTTAATACTCTAGATGCATGCTGGATAGCGGTCGATGAGTGGAGTAATAGTAGTAGATGTAGGCAGGAGTCGGTCTACTTGTCTCGGACGTGATGCCTATATACATGATCATTGCCATGAATCCGTCATAATTATTTGCTATTCTGTCAATTGCCCAACAGGAATTTGTCTACCCACCGTATGTTTCTGTGCTCGAGAGAGAAGCCTCTAGTGAAAACTATGGTCCGTTGGTCTATCTTTATCATATTAAAAACCTAAAAATACTTTGCTGCAATTTATTTACTTTTATTTTAATTAGTAGTTTAGTTTATCTATTTACCTCAATAAGATTTAATCCTTGCAAGTAACCGCTAAGAGGATTCACAACCCTCTTATTTGCGTTGGGTGCAAGTGTTTGCTCTTGTGTGTGCAGGTGCGCTTAACGGAATTTTGCTTTGTTCTCCTACTGGATTGATAACCTTGGTTCTTAACTGAGGGAAATACTTATCTCTACTGTACTACATCATCCTCTCCTCTTCGGGGAAATGCCAACGCAGACTACAAGTAGCAGGAAGAATTTCTGGCGCCGTTGCCGGGGAGACATCATCAAAATTACCAAGTACCTTCGCACAAATTATCATTCACTTGCATTTACTTTATTTACCTTTTATTTGCATTTTCCTCACGTTTTCATCTCCCCCACTTCTATTTATTTTTTACAAAAACACAAAAATATTTTATTTTCTTTTGGCTTGTTTGCCTCATCACCATGACTAGTTTTACCATCCCTCCTTTGTCTCCGAATTTTGAAGTTCTTTACTTCAAACAGAAACAAGGAGAAAATTTGAAAGATGCTTGGTATAGGATAATTGAATCTTATCGTGTTTGCACTATAAAAGGGGATATGAAAATTTTGTTGCAAAACTTCTATGTAGGGCTAACTATGCCCAATAGACAACTCTTGGTCTTTTCTACCAAAGGAAATTTTATTGATAGTGATCCTAATACGGCTTATGAATTAATAGAGGGAATAGTGGGATCCCCACCATTGCAAAAAGGTTCTAATTATACTCAAGAAGGGATTCAAATTTGGGAGAAGTTAGGTGACATACAAAAAAATTTGGTGGAGTTACAAAAGTCTAACGAACCCCTTAAAAATATTAGTGGTAACCTCAACCGTATGAATAATCTCCTCACTATTTGCAATAAGAAGATAGACACTTTAGATAGTAAAATTGCTTTATTTTCTGAAAATCATGGGAAGCGCAAGGAGCCTCCCGGGTTCGAGACCAATCCTTCTAAATTAGCAAAAACCAAGGACGACAACACTTGAAACTATGCATTATGCCTAGCTAGGGGCATAAAACAATAGCGCTTGTTGGGAGGCAACCCAATGAATAAAATAATTTTTTGCTTTTACCTACTGTTTTTGAGTGTTTGCACAATTATATCTTCTGTTATGATTGTATTTTTATGTTTTAATTAGTGTTTGTGCCAAGTAATGCCTTTGGGATGATTTGGAAGATAGTATAATTGATGCTGTTTGGAAAACAGAAAGTTTTGTGTCTAGTGCTGGAATTGTAAATCTGTACTGGAGGGTCATAAAAATCTGAAATTTTTACACAGTGTTCGTATATGAATTTCCCACGTTGTTCTAATTTTTCCGAATTTTTGGAGTTACATAAGTATGGCTTTTAAATAGATCTTTACAGACTGTTCTGTTTTAGACAGATTCTGTTTTTGTTGCATAGTTTGCTTATTTTGATGAATCTATGGATCGTATCGGGGGGTATGAGTCATAGAGAAGTTGGAGTACAGTAGCATTATGCCAATATTAAATATGAATCAATTTACTACAGTACCTAAAGTTTAAGATTTGTTTGTTATACTAACGGATCTCACGAGGTTTCTGTTGAGGATTGTGTGCTGAAGTTTTCAAGTTTTGGGTGAGACTACGATGGATAAAGGAATAAGGAGCGGCAAGAGCCTAAGCTTGGGGATGCCCAAGGCACCCCAAGGTAATATTCAAGGAAGACTCAAGCGTCTAAGCTTGGGGATGCCCCGGAAGGCATCCGCACTTTCATTTACAATCTATCGGTAACTCACTTGGAGCTATATTTTTATTCATCACACGATATGTGTTTTACTTGGAGCGTCTTGTGAAATAGTTTGCTTGCTTTTGTTTGCTTTTTAGTTTGTCACAATCATCTTTGCTGAACACGCCTTTTTGAGAGGGACACACATTATTCGTGATTTGTTAGAATACTCTATGTGCTTCGCTTATATCTTTTGAGCTAGGCAGTTGCTCTAGTGCTTCACTTATATCTTTTAGAGAACGGCGGCGGTTATATTTGAAAGAAATAGTTGCACTCTCATGATTCACTTATATCTTTTTTAGAGTCTCATAATAGCAATGGTAATACGCACGGGTTATGAATTTGGTCCTGATATGATAGGTATTCAAGAGGGATATAATAAAAACTTTCATGTAGATCACTGAATATGATAAATTTGATTCCTTGCAATAGTTTTGCGATATTAAGATGGTAATATGTGTGAGGTATTAGTAGATAATTGTGGTTTAGTAAGAATAATCGTGGTAAGGTTTGTGATTCCCGAAGCATGCACGTATGATCTGTCGTTATGCTAAGAAGTTGGAGCATGATTTATTATTGATGTCTTCCTTTGTGTGGCGGTCAGGGGCGCGCGATGGTTAACTCCTACCAACCTCCCCCCTAGGGGCATGCGTAGTAGTACTTTGCTTCGAGGGCTAATAAACTTTCACAATAAGTATGTGAGTTCTTTATGACTAATGTGAGTCCATGGATTATACGCACTCTCACCTTTCCGCAATTTGCTAGCCTCTTCGGTACCGTGCATTGCCCTTTCTCACATCGAGAGTTGGTGCAAACTTCCCCGGTGCATCCAAACCCCGTGATATGATACGCTCTATCACACATAAGCCTCCTTATATCTTCCTCAAAACAGCCACCATACCTACCTATCATGGCATTTCCATAGCCATTTCGAGATATATTGCCATGCAACTTCCACCGTTCCGTTTTCATGACATACATCATCATTATCATATTGCTTTGCATGATCATATAGCTGACATAGTATTTCTGGCTCAGCCACCGTTCATCATTGTCATATTGCTTTGCATGATCATATAGCTGACATAGTATTTGTGGCTCAGCCGCTTTCATCATTGTTATACATGTTATGCTAGCATCATTGCACATCCTCGTACACTGCCAGAGGCATTCATATAGAGTCATATTTTTGTTCTAGTATCGAGTTGTAATGTTGAGTTGTAAGTAAATAGAGGTGTGATGATCATCATTATTAGAGCATTGTCCCAGTGAGGTAAGAATGGTGGAGACTAATGAGTCCTTGAAAAAGTGGGGATGAGGTCCATGAGATCGTTCTAAAAAAAAGAGGCGAAAAAGAGCCATGAAAACAAAATTGAGAGAAAAAGAGAGAAGGGGCAATGTTACTATCCTTTTCCACACTTGTGCTTCAGAGTAGCACCATGTTTTTCATATAGAGAGTCTCCTATTTTGTCACTTTCATATACTAGTGGGAATTTTTCATTATAGAACTTGGCTTGTATATTCCGATGACGGGCTTCCTCAAATGCCCGAGGTCTTCATGAGCAAGCAAGTTGGATGTACACCCACTTAGTTTTCATGTTGAGCTTTCATACACTTATAGTTCTTAGTGCATCCGTTGCATGGCAATCCCTACTCCTCGCATTGACATCAATTGATGGGCATCTCCATAGCCCGTTGATTAGCCTCGTCGATGTGAGACTTTCTCCATTTTTTGACTTCTCCTATTTATCTCTACCACCATACTCTATTCTGTTGGGGAAAGTTGCATGGGAAACAAAAAATTTCCTACGCACACGCAAGATCTATCCATGGTGATGAGCATCTACGAGAGGGAGAGTGGATCTACATACCCTTGTAGATCGCTAAGCGGGAAGCGTTAAGAAACGCGGTTGATGTAGTCGAACGTCTTCGCGATCCAAATCGCCGAGCGTCCCGCGATCCGATCACAATCCGTCTCGCGATCCCATCACGATCCGTCCCGCAATCCCATCACGATCCATCCCGCGATCAAATCACGAACCGTCTCGTGATCCTGATCACGGTCCTTCCGATCTAGCGCCGAACGGATGACACCTCCGCGTTCAGCACATGTACAGCTCGGTGACGATCTCCGCCTTCTTGATCCAGCAAGAGGGAGCGGAGAGGTAGATGAGTTCTCCGGCAGCGCGACGGCGCGGCGGCGATGGTGGTGGAACTATTCCGGCAGGGCTTCGCCTAAACACTGCCGAAACTAGACTAGAGGACAAAACGATCTAGAGAAAGTAGAGGGAGCACGTGGCAATTAGGGTTAGCTCTTCCCTCTAAATCCTCTAGTATATATAGGAGGGAGGGAGGGGAGGAGGCAGCCTCAAACCCTCAAGGTTTGGCCGAAATTGGAGGTGGAGGAGTCCTACTCCAATCCTATTAGGAGTAGGATTCCTCCTCTCCACTTGGAAACCCTTTCCACCTTTCCTCCTTTGGATTTTTTCCACCCAAAGCCACATGGGCCTTAGTGGGGGGGGGGGGGGTTAGGCCAGCCCACTAGGGGCTGGTTTGGCTCCTCCCACAGCCCATGAGGTCCTTTGGGTCGAGACACCCCTCCCGATGGTCCCCGGTACCCCTCCCGGCACTCCCGGTACACTACCGAAATACCCGAAACTTTTCCGGTGACCAAAACGGGACTTCCTATATATCAATATTTACCTTCGGACCATTCCGGAGCTCCTCGTGACGTCCAGGATCTTATCCGGGACTCCGAACAACCTTCGGTCACCACCATACATAACTCTACTATACCGAAACGTCACCGAACCTTAAGTGTGCAGACCCTGCGGGTTCGAGAACTATGTAGACATGACCGAGACACCTCAACGGTCAATAACCAATAGCGGGACCTGGATGCCCATAATGCTTCCTACATATTCTACGAAGATCTTAATCGGTTGAACCTCTATGTCAAGGATTCAGTTAATCCCGTATGATGTTCCCTTTGTTCTTCGGTATGTTACTTGCCCGAGATTCGATCGTCGGTATCTCTATACCTAGTTCAATCTCGTTACCGGCAAGTCTCTTTACTCGTTCCGTAATACAAGATCCCATGGCTAACACTTTAGTCACATTGCTTGCAAGGCTTGTTGTGATGTTGTATTACCGAGTGGGCCCTGAGATACCTCTCCGTCACACAGAGTAACAAATCCCAGTCTTGATCCATGTCAGCTCAACAGACACCCTCGGAGATACCTGTAGAGCATCTTTATAGTCACCCAGTTACGTTGCGACGTTTGATACACACAAGGTATTCCTCCGGTGTCAGTGAGTTGCATGATCTCATGGTCATAGGAACAAATACTTGACATGCAGAAAACAATAGCAATAAACTGACACGATCATATGCTATGTTCATAGTTTGGGTCTTGTCCATCACATCATTCTCCTAATGATGTGATCCCGTTATCAAATGACATCTCATGTCTATGGCTAGGAAACCTTGACCATCTTTGATCAACGAGCTAGTCTATTTGAGGCATACTAGGGACACAGTGTTGTCTATGTACCCACACATGTATTTGAGTTTCCAATCAATACAATTATAGCATGGATAATAAACGATTATCATGAACAAGGAAATATGATAATAACTAAATTATTATTGCCTCTAGGGCATATTTCCAACAGTCTCCCACTTGCACTAGAGTCAATAATCTAGTTCACATCACCGTGTGATTTACATTGCTATGAATCTAACACCCAATGAGTTCTGGGGTTCGATCATGCTTTGCATGTGAGAGAGGTCTTTAGTCAACGGTCTGCAACATTCAGATCCGTGTGTTCTTTGCAAATCTATATGTCATACTGCAGATGCTACCACGCTCCACTTGGAACTAATCCAAATGGTTGCTCCACTATACGTATCCTAACTGCTACTCATAGTCGTCCGGATAGGTGTCAAAGCTTGCATCGACGTAACCCTTTACGACGAACTATTTATCACCTCCATAATCGAGAAATATTTCCTTAGTCCTCTAGTTACTAAGGATAATCTTGACCGCTGTCCAGTGATCCACTCCTGGATCACTCTTGTACCCCTTGACTGACTCATGGCAAGGCACACATAGGCGCGGTACACAGCATGGCATACTATACAGAGCCTATGGATAAAGCATAGGGGACGACCTTCGTCCTTTCTCTTTCTTCTGCTGTGGTCGAGCTTTGAGTCTCACTCAACTCCACACCTTACAAATCAGGCAAGAACTCTTTCTTTGACCGATCCATTCTGAACTCTTTCAAAATCTTGTCAAGGTATGTACTCATTGAAAGTCTTATCAGACGTCTTGATCTATCCCTATAGATCCTGATGCCCAATATTTAAGTAGCTTCTATCCAAGTTTTCCTTTGAAAAACTCCTTTTCAAACAGCCCTTTATGCTTTCCAGAAATTCTACATCATTTCCGATCAACAATATGACATCCACATATACTTATCAGAAATTCTATAGTGCTCCCACTCACTTTATTGTAAATACAAGTTTCTCATAAACTTTGTATAGACTCAAAAACTTTGATCACCTCATCAAAGTGTATATTCCAACTCCGAGATGCTTGCTCCAGTCGATAGAAGGATCGCTGGAGCTTGCATACATTTTAGCATCCTCAGGACTGACAAAACCTTCCGGTTGTATCACATACAACCTTTCCTCACGGATACCGTTAAGGAAATGATGTTTTGACATCCATCTGCCAGATTTCATAATCGAAAAATGCAGCAACTGCTAACATAATTCCAACAGACTTTAGCATCACTATGGGTGAGAAAGTCTCATCGTAGTCAACTCATTGAACTTGTGAAAAACCCTTTGCCACAAGTCGAGCTTTATAGACGGTGACATTACCGTCCGCGTCCGTCTTCCTTTTGAAGATCCATTTGTTCTGAATGGCGTTTCACCCTTCAGGTAATACTTCCAAAGCTCATACTTTGTTTTCTTACATGGATCCCATCTCGGATTGCATGGCCTCTAACCATTTCTCGGAATCCGGGCCCATCATCGCTTCTCCATAGCTCGTAGGTTCATCGTTGTCCAACAACATGACCTCTAAGACAGGGTTGCCGTACCACTCAGGAGCAGTACGCGTCCTTGTCGACCTACGAGGTTCGATAGTAACTTGATCTGAAGCTTTATGATCATCATCATTAACTTCCTCTTCAACTAACGTAGGCTCCACAGAAACAACTTTCTGCGCTGCGCTACTCTCTGGTTGAAACAAAGGTTCAACAACCTCATCAAGTTCTATCTTCCTCCCACTCAATTCTTTCGAGAGAAACTCTTTCTCGAGAAAGGGCCCATTTTAGAAACAAACACTTTGTGCTTGGATCTGAGATAGAAGGTTTACCCAACTGTTACGTTAGGGTATTCTATGAAGATGCATTTGTCCGCTTTGGGTTCGAGCTCATCAGATTAAAAACCTTTTCCACATAAGCGTCGCAGCCCCAAACATTAAGAAATGATAGCTTAGGTTTCTGTCAAACCAAAATTCATACGGTGTCATCTCAACGGACTTAGATGGTGCACCTTTTAAAGTGAATGTGGTTGTCTCTAATGCATAACCCTAAAAACGATAGTGGTAAATCGATAAGAGACATCATAGTTTGCACCATATCCAATAGAGCACGACTATGACGTTCGGACGCACCATCACACTATGGTGTTCCAGGTGGCGTGAGTTGTGAAACAACTTCCACATTGTCTTAAGTTGTATACCAAACTCGTAACTCAGATATTCACCTCCACGATCATATTGTAGACATTTTATCTTCTTGTCACGATGATCTCAAACTTCACTCTGATTTTGTTTGAACTTTTCAAATGTTACAGACTTGTGTTTCATTAAGTAAATATCCCCATATCTACTCAAATCATCAGTGAAGGTAGGAAAATAACGATATCCACCGCACGCTACAACACTCATTGGGCCGAATACATCAACATGTATTATTTCCAATAAGTTACTTGCCCGCTCCGTCATACCGGAAAACGGGGTCTTAGTCATCTTGCCCATGAGGCATGGTCCACATGTCTCAACCGATTCGAAATCGAATGAGTCCAAAGATCCATCAGCATGGAGTTTCTTCATGCGTTTTACACCAATATGACATTTAGCGGCAGTGCCACAAGTATGTGGTACTATCATTATTAACTTTGTATCTTTTGGCATCAATATTATGAACATGTGTATCACTACGATCAAGATTCAATAAACCATTCTCATTGGGTGCATGACCATTGAAGGTATTATTCATGTAAACAAAATAACCATTATTCTCTAACTTGAATGAATAACCGTATTGCAATAAACATGATCTAATCACGTTCATGCTCAACGCAAACACCAAATAACATTTATTTAGGTTCATCACTAATCCCGAAGGTAGAGAGAGCGTGCGATGGTGATCACATCAACCTTGGAAACACTTCCAACACTCATCGTCACCTCACCCTTAGCTAGCCTCCGTTTATTCCGTAGCTTTTATTTCGAGTTACTAACATTTAGCAACCGAACCGGTATCCAATACCCAGGTGCTACTAGGAGTACTAGCAAGGTACACATCAATAACACGTATATCAAATATACTTCTATCGACGTTGCCAGCCTTCTTATCTACCAAGTATCTAGGGTTGTTCTGCTTCAGCGACCGTTCTCCTCATAATAGAAGCACTTAGTCTCGGGTTTGGGTTCAACCTTGGGTTTCTTCACTGGAGCAGCAACTGACTTGCCATCCATGAAGTTTCCCTCCTAGCCCTTGCCCTTCTCGAAACTAGTGGTTTCAGTAACCATCAACACTTGATGCTCCTTCTTGATTTCTACCTTCGCGGTGTCAAACATCGCGAATAGCTCAGGGATCATTATTTCTATCCCTGGCATTTTATAGTTCATCACGAGGCTCTAGTAGCTTAGTGACAGTGACTTGGAGAACTATATCAATCACTATCTTATCTGGAAGATCAACTCCCACTCGATTCAAGCGATTGTAGCACCCAGACAATCTGAGCACATGCTCACCGATTGAGCTATTCTCCTTCATCTTGCAGGCAAAGAATCTTGTTGGAGGTCTCATACCTCTCAACACGGGCACGAGCCTGAGATCCCAATTTCAGCTCTTAGAACATCTCATATGTTCCGTGACGTTCAAAACGTTTTGGAGCCTCAATTCTAAGCCATAATGCATGACGCACTGAACTATCAAGTAGTCATCAGAACGTGCTTGTCAGATGTTCACAACATCTACAGACGACGCTTGAGGGGGTGGCGCACCGAGCGGTGCATTAAGGACATAAGCCTTCTGTGCAGCAATGAGGACAATCCTCAGATCACGAACCCAGTCCGCATTATTGCTACCATCATCTTTCAACTCTATTTCTCTAGGAACATATAAAAATTAAGGGAGCTACAGCGCGAGCTAGTAATCTACAACATAATTTGCAAAGACATTTTGACTATGTTCATGATAATGAGTTTAGTTAATCATATTACTTAAAAACTCCCACTCAAATTGACATCCCTTCGGTCATTCGAGTGACACATGATCCAAATCCACCAACTCAAGTCCGATCATCATGTGAGTTGAGGTGGTTTCAATGGTGAACATCTTCCTGTTGATCATATCTACTATATGACTCATGTTCGACCTTTCGGTCTCTTGTGTTCCGAGGCCATGTTTGTACATGCTAGGCTCGTCAAGTTTAACCCGAGTGTTCCGCATGTGCAACACTGGCTTGCACCCGTTGTATGTGAACGTAGAGTCTATCACACCCGATCATCACGTGGTGTCTCAAAACGACGAACTTTCGCAACGGTGCACACTCAGGGAGAACACAATTTTATCTTGAAATTTTAGTGAGGGATCACCTTATAATGCTACCGTCGTCCTAAGCAAAATAAGATGCATAAAAGGATTAACATCACATGCAAATCATAAGTGACATGATATGGCCATGAACTTGTGCTTTTGATCTCCATCTTCAAAGCACCGGCATGATCTCCATCGTCACCGGCATAACACCATGATCTCCATCATCTTGATCTCTATCAATGCGTCGCCATGAGGTTGTCTCGCCGACTGTTGCTTCCACGACTATTGCTAACTCATAGCGATAAAGTAAAGCAAAAATGGCGAAAATAATTAAAGACAACCCTATGGCTCCTGCCGGTTGCCGTACTCATCGACATGCAAGTCGTGATATTCTATACAATACATGATCATCTCATACATCACATATATCTCTTCATGTAATTGGCCATATCACATCACAACATACCCTGCAAAAACAAGTTAGACGTCCTCTAATTGTTGTTGCAAGTTTTACGTGGCTGCTACGGGTATCTAGCAAGAACAATTCTTACCTACGCAAAAACCACAATGGTGATACAAAAATTTCTATTCAACCTTCTCAAGGACCGCCTTTGTCAAATCCGATCCGACTAAAGTGGGAGAAACAGACACCCGCCAGCCATCTTTATGCAACGAAGTTACATGTCAGTTGATGGAACCGGTCTCTCGTAAGCGTACGAGTAATGTTGGTCCGGGCCGCTTCATCCCACAATACCGCCGAATCAAGAAAAGACCAAGGGAGGAAGCAATCTGAATATCAACGCCCACAAACTCCTTTGTGTTCTACTCGAGATCTCATCTACACATAGACCTAGCTCATGATGCCACTGTTGGGGAACGTTGCATGGGAAACAAAAAATTTCCTACGCACACGCAAGATCTATCCATGGTGATGAGCATCTACGAGAGGGAGAGTGGATCTACATACCCTTGTAGATTGCTAAGCGGGAAGCGTTAAGAAACGCGGTTGATGTAGTCGAACGTCTTCGCGATCCAAATCGCCGAGCGTCCCGCGATCCGATCATGATCCGTCTCGCGATCCCATCACGATCCGTCCCGCGATCCCATCACGATCCATCCCACGATCAAATCACGAACCGTCTCGCGATCCTGATCACGGTCCTTCCGATCTAGCGCCGAACGGACGGCACCTCCGCGTTCAGCACACGTACAGCTCGATGACGATCTCCGCCTTCTTGATCCAGCAAGAGGGAGCGGAGAGGTAGATGAGTTCTCTGGCAGCGCGACGGCGTGGCGGCGGTGGTGGTGGAACTATTCCGGCAGGGCTTCGCCTAAACACTGCCGAAACTAGACTAGAGGAGAAAACGATCTAGAGAAAGTAGAGGGAGCACGTGGCAATTAGGGTTAGCTCTTCCCTCTAAATCCTCTAGTATATATAGGAGGGAGGGAGGGGAGGAGGCAGCCTCAAACCCTCAAGGTTTGGCCGAAATTGGAGGTGGAGGAGTCCTACTCCAATCCTATTAGGAGTAGGATTCCTCCTCTCCACTTGGAAACCCTTTCCACCTTTCCTCCTTTGGATTTTTTCCACCCAAAGCCACATGGGCCTTAGTGGGGGGGGGGGGGGGGGGTTAGGCCAGCCCACTAGGGGCTGGTTTGACTCCTCCCACAGCCCATGAGGTCCTTTGGGTCGAGACACCCCTCCCGATGGTCCCCGGTACCCCTCCCGGCACTCCCGGTACACTACCGAAATACCCGAAACTTTTCCGGTGACCAAAACGGGACTTCCTATATATCAATCTTTACCTCCGGACCATTCCGGAGCTCCTCGTGACGTCCAGGATCTTATCCGGGACTCCGAACAACCTTCGGTCACCACCATACATAACTCTACTATACCGAAACGTCACCGAACCTTAAGTGTGCAGACCCTGCGGGTTCGAGAACTATGTAGACATGACCGAGACACCTCTACGGTCAATAACCAATAGCGGGACCTGGATGCCCATAATGTTTCCTACATATTCTATGAAGATCTTAATCGGTTGAACCTCTATGTCAAGGATTCAGTTAATCCCGTATGATGTTCCCTTTGTTCTTCGGTATGTTACTTGCCCGAGATTCGATCGTCGGTATCTCTATACCTAGTTTAATCTCGTTACCGGCAAGTCTCTTTACTCGTTCCGTAATACAAGATCCCATGGCTAACACTTTAGTCACATTGCTTGCAAGGCTTGTTGTGATGTTGTATTACCGAGTGGGCCCTGAGATACCTCTCCGTCACACGGAGTAACAAATCCCAGTCTTGATCCATGCCAGCTCAACAGACACCCTCGGAGATACCTGTAGAGCATCTTTATAGTCACCCAGTTACGTTGCGACGTTTGATACACACAAGGTATTCCTCCGGTGTCAGTGAGTTGCATGATCTCATGGTCATAGGAACAGATACTTGACATGTAGAAAACAATAGCAATAAACTGACACGATCATATGCTATGTTCATAGTTTGGGTCTTGTCCATCACATCATTCTCCTAATGATGTGATCCCGTTATCAAATGACATCTCATGTCTATGGCTAGGAAACCTTGACCATCTTTGATCAACGAGCTAGTCTATTTGAGGCATACTAGGGACACAGTGTTGTCTATGTACCCACACATGTATTTGAGTTTCCAATCAATACAATTATAGCATGGATAATAAACGATTATCATGAACAAGGAAATATGATAATAACTAAATTATTATTGCCTCTTGGGCATATTTCCAACATATTCCACCCATAGTGCTATACACATGGCTTGAGTTCATGTATTGCGTGGGAGTTGAAAAAGCTGAAGCGCGTTAAAAAGTATGAACCAATTGCTTGGCTAAAACCGGGGTAGTGCATGATAAATACTTTGTGTGAAGAAGATGGAGCATGACAGGATTGTATGATTTTGTAGGGATAATGTTCTTTAGCATTTTTATTTTGAAAGACATTATTGTTTATTAGTATGCCTGAGTATTGATGTCTTTATATCAAATTATAGACTATTGCTTTGAATCATTTGGATCTTATTATTCATACCATAAGAGAGAGATTACATGATGAAACATGATAGGTAGCATTGCACATCAAAAATTCTGTTTTTATCATTTACCTACTCGAGGACGAGCATGAATTAAGCTTGGGGATGCTTGATACATCTCCAACGCATCTATAATTTTTGATTGTTCCATGCTATTATAGTATCAATCTTGGATGTTTTTATATGCAATTATATATCATTTTTTGGGACTAACCTATTAACCTAGTGCCCAGTGCCAGTTGCTACTTTCTGCTTGTTTTTGGCTTTTCAGAGAAACAGTACCAAATGAAGTCCAAATGCCACGAAACTTTTTGGAGATTTTTTTCTGGACAAAAGAAACCTTGGAAGCTTCGAGAGGAGGCCAGAAGCCTCACGGAGGCTTCACAAGGCAACAGGGCGGGCCCCAAGGGGGGGGGGGCGCCATGTTGCCTTGTGGGGCCCACGTGACTCCGTTTGACCAAATTCCACTTCTATAAATTCACAAATATTGAGAAACCATCAGAGAGCCAAAAGAGAAAACCTTTCCGCCGCCGCAAGCCTCTGTTCTTCCGCGATCCCATTTGGAGGCCTTTTCCGGTACTCTGCCGGAGGGGGAATCGATCACGGAGGGCTTCTACATCAACCTTGCTGTCCTTCCGATGATGTGTGAGTAGTTTACCACAGACCTATGGGTCCATAGCTAGTAGCTAGATGGCTTCTTCTCTCTCTTTGATCTTCAATACATTGTTCTCCTTCATGTTCTCGGAGTTCTATCTGATGTAATCTTCTTTTGCGGTGTGTTTGTTGGGATCTGATGAATTGTGAGTTTATGATCAGATTATTCGTGAGAAATATTGGAGTCTTCTCTGAACTCTTTTATGCATGATTGGTATAGATTTGTATTTCTCTCCGATCTATCGTTTTGGTTTGGCCTACTAGATTGATTTATCTTGCAATGGGAGAGGTGCTTTGTGATGGGTTCAATCTTGCGGTGCTCAATCCCAGTGATAGAAGGGGACATGACACGTATTTGTATTGTTGCCATTAAGGATAAAAAGATGGGGTTTATTCATATTGCTTGAATTTGCTTCTCTACATCATGTCATCTTGCTTAAGGCGTTACTCTGTTTTTATTAACTTAATACTCTAGATGCATGCTGGATAGCGGTCGATGAGTGGAGTAATAGTAGTAGATGTAGGCAGGAGTCGGTCTACTTGTCTCGGATGTGATGCTTATATACATGACCATTGCAATGAATCCGTCATAATTATTTGCTATTCTGTCAATTGGCCAACAGTAATTTGTCTACCCACCGTATGTTTCTGTGCTCGAGAGAGAAGCCTCTAGTGAAAACTATGGTCCCCGGTTCTATCTTTATCATATTAAAAACCTGAAAATACCTTGCTGCAATTTATTTACTTTTATTTTAATTAATATTTTAGTTTATCTATTTACCTCGATAAGATTTAATCCTTGCAAGTAAAAGCTAAGAGCATTGACAACCCTCTTATTTGCGGTGGGTGCAAGTGTTTGCTCTTGTGTGTGCAGGTGCGCTTAACGGAATTTTGCTTGGTTCTCCTACTGGATTGATAACCTTGGTTCTTAACTGAGGGAAATACTTATCTCTACTATACTGCATCATTCTCTCCTCTTCGGGGAAATACCAACGCAGACTACAGGTAGCACGCGTCTTCGCCGGACCACGACTACGTTAGTTGCCAGGTCGTCCGGCGTGCACCGCCAGACACGCGCGTGATCCTTGAGCAGTAGCGCTAGTGCCAAGAACGCACCATCCAGGAGGTCACGGCGGCTGGGCGCCAGAACCGCGCCGCCCTCGCCGGCGGCGTCGCCTCCAGCAGCGGGGGCTGTCGTGCCTTCACTCGCTAGCTGCGCCGCGTGGTGTGGCCTACAAAGTTCAAGCCAGACTTGCCTCCTCGCTACGACGGCATCCCCAACCCCATGGAGTTCCTGTAGCTCTACACTCTGAGGATCGAGGCTACGGGCGGTGATGACAAGGTCATGGGAAACTGGTTCCCCATGGCCCTAAAGGACGCCCCATTCTCGTGGCTCATGAACCTCCCCGAAGCATCCATCTCTTCTTGGTCCGAGCTGTGCCGGCAGTTCGTCGCCAACTTCAAGGGCATGCAAGAGCGCCCCCTCATGCTCAACGACTTGTGCGCCATGCGCCTGCGGCCCGACGAGACCCTCCGCAAGTACATCCAGCGCTTCAGCCAAGTGCGCAACAAGATCCCGCGCGCCTCCGATGCCGCGATCATTTCTGCGTTCTCCTCCGGCGTCACGGACGTCTGGATGCGCGAGAAGCTTGCCATCAACAACGAGCTCGACACCACGGTCGAGCTGTTCGACCTCGCCGACTGGTGCGCCAAGGCTGAAGAGGGCCACCTCTTCACCCACAACGACCTAGACATGGCGCCTGACGCCGCCAAGGTTAAAAGCAAGGACGCCAAGTGCAAGGGCCCCACCGTGCTCGTGGCGGAGCCTGAGCAGAAGCGCGGCCACGACCGTGACGAGCCCAAGAAGGACGAGCGCCCCTTCTGGGCCTACCATGGCATGCACTCCCACAGCACCGAGGAATGCCACGAGCTCAAGCTGCTTCGTGAGAGCCGCCAGGATGGACGCAGCAACCGCAACGACCGCGACACTGGCCACGGAGGCACCCGCAACAGCAACCGCTGGGGAGACTGCAATGGCAATGGCAACAACAACTTCCGGCAGGGCTGGCACGATCAGTCGCAGTAGGCTAACCCTCAAGCCAACGCCGCCCTGCCACCGCTGCCGCCGCCACCGCCGCCTGGCAGGAACTACGGCAACCAACTTGACGAGAACGCTGTGGGCTACCAGGAGCCTCGCGGAGTGGCGTGCATCCTCGGCAGAGCCCAGGCTCCCTCATCCAACCGCCACTTTAGGCAGTTCTCTCGCGAGGTGAATGCGGCCCTCCCGAGGCCCGAGGCCTCTCAGCCCCTCAAGTGGTCACAATACGCAATCTCCTTCGACTCCACGGACCACCCCAAGTCCACGATGGTTGTGGGCACCGTCCCCATGCTGTGCACGCCCATGATCAACAACGTCGCTGTCACCAAGACGCTTGTCAATGGCGGCCAACGTGATCTCCATCGATACCTTCGAGAAGCTCCAAGTGCCCTACGAGCGCCTGATGCCAACAAGGCACTTCTCAGGTGTGACCGACGGCTCCACCCTGCCTCTGGGGCAAGTGCGCCTTCTTGTCACCTTCGGCACCCACAAAAACTACCACACTGAGCTCATCAACTTCGATGTGGCACACATCGGCTTACCCTACAACGCCATCTTGGGCTACCCCGCGCTCGCCAAATTCATGGCGGTGACTCACCACGCCTACAACGTCCTCAAGATGCCGGGCTGCAGCGGCATCATCACCGTCTGCTACGATGAGAAGGACGCAGTGCGCTCCCTCGAGCGCGCCTACAAGGCTGCCGCTACCGCGTACCCTATCGACGAGGACGACGTCGAGCCTGCCGAGGCCGCACCCGCGAAGAAGAAGCAGCTGTTTGATACGTCTCCAACGTATCTATAATTTTTTATTGTTCCATGCTGTTATATTATCAATCTTGGATGTTTTTATAATCATTTACAGCAATTATATATCATTTTTGGAGACTAACCTATTAACTTAGTGCCCAGTGCCAGTTGTTGTTTTCTGCCCTGTTTTTGTTTTACAGAAAATCAATACCAAACGAAGTCCAAATGCCACGAAACTTTTTGGAGATTTTTTATTGGCCAAGATAAACACTAGAAGCTTCGGGAGGAGGCTAGAAGACCCTGGTGGGGCCCACGATCCACCAGGGCGCGCCAGGGGGAGCAGGCGCGCCCTGGTGCCTCGTGGGTCCCACAGAGCTCCGTTTGACCTAATTCCAGCACTATAAATTCAGAAAAAATCAGAAACCCTCAGGGGAGTCCACGGAATACTTTTTCCGCCACCGCAAGCTTCTGCTCTCGAGAGATCCCATCTGGGGTCCTTCTCCGGTAATCTGCCGGAGGGGGAATCGATCACGGAGGGGCTCTACATCAACCTTGCTGCCCTTCCGATGATGCGTGAGTAGTTTACCACAGACCTTCGGGTCCATAGTTAGTAGGTAGATGGCTTCTTCTCTCTTTTTAATCTTCAATACAATGTTCTCCTCGAGGTTCTTGGAGTTCTATCCGATGTAATCACTTTTTGCGGTGTGTTTGTTGGGATCTGATGAATTGTGAGTTTATGATCAGATTATCCATGAATATATTTGAGTCTTTGCTGCACTCTTTTATGCATGATTATTATAGCCTCGAATTTCTTCTCCGATCTGTTGATTTGGTTTGGCCAACTGAGTTGATTTATCTTGCCATGGGAAGAGGTGCTTTGTAGTGGGTTCGATCTTGCGGTGCTCAATCCCAGTGACAGAAAGGGACATGACACGTATGTATCATTGCTACTAAGGGTAAAAAGATGGGGTTTATTCATACGTGAGTTTATCTTGTCTACATCATGTCATCGTTCTTAAGGCATTACTCCGTTCTTTTATGGACTTGATACACTAGATGCATGCTGGATAGCGGTCGATGTGTGGAGTAATAGTAGTAGATGCAGGCAGGAGTCGGTCTACTTATCTTGGACGTGATGCCTATATACATGATCATTGCCTTGGATATCATCATGATTATTTGCTTTTCTATCAATTGCCCAACACTAATTTGTCTACCCACCGTATGCTATTTTCTTGAGAGAAGCCTCTAGTGAAAACTATGGCCCCCGGGTCTATCTAAATCATATTACTAAAACCCTAAAAATATTGCTGCCATTTATTTTTATTTATTTTATTTTGTATTTTTGTTTCAATCTATCAATATATCACATACAATTTAATCTTGCAATTTACCGCCGAGGGATTGACAACCCCTCGTTTGCGTTGGGTGCAAGGGTTTGTTTGTTTGTGTGCAGGTACTGCTAACGAGGTGTTGTGTGATTCTCCTACTGGTTCGATAACCTTGGTTTCATAACTGAGGGAAATACTTATCTCTACTGTGCTGCATCATCCCTTCCTCTTCGGGGAAATACCAATGCAAGCTACAAGTAGCAGGAAGAATTTCTGGCGCCATTGCCGGGGAGGCATCATCAACATGTATCAAGTACCTTTGCATAAACTCTCATCTCCTTGCATTTACTTTATTTGCCATTTGCCTCTCATTTTCATCTCCCCCACTTCTAAAACATTTTTACAAAAATACAAAAATATTTTCCGTTTGCCTTTTTGCCTTTTTCTTGTTTGCTTGTTTGCTTGATTGCTATCTTGTTTGCGTAGTCACGATGTCTCAAGAAAATACAAAATTGTGTGATTTTTCCAATACTAATAATAATGATTTTATTAGTACTCCGATTGCTCCTCCCGCCGCTAGTGCGGAGACTTGTGATATTAATGCCGCTTTGCTAAATCTTGTCATAAAAGATCAATTTTCTACTAGTCCTAATGAAGATGTTGCATCCCATCTTAATACTTTCGTAGAATTATGTGATATGCAAAAGAAAAAAGATGTGGATAATGATATTGTGAAATTAAAATTATTCCCATTCTCATTGCGGGATCGTGCAAAAATTTGGTTTTCATCTTTACCACGAAATAGTATCGATTCTTGGGATAGGTGTAAAGATGATTTTATTACTAAGTATTTTCTGCCCGTGAAAATTATTTCACTAAGGAATCAAATTATGAATTTTAAGCAACTTGATCATGAACATGTTACCCAATCTTGGGAAAGGATGAAATTAATGATAAAAATTGCCCTACTCATGGTTTAAATTTATGGATGATCATACAAAATTTTTATGCAGGATTGAATTTTGTCTCTAGAAATCTTTTAGATTCCGCCGCGGGTGGTACGTTTATGGAAATTACTTTGGTAGAAGCTACTAAATTGCTTGATAATATTATGGCAAATTATTCACAATGGCATACTGAAAGAGTTCCTACTAGTAAAAAAGTGAATTCTGTTGAAGAAATTAATACTTTGAATGATAAAGTTGATGCGCTTATAAAATTGGTTGCTAGCAAAAATGCTCCTATTGATCCTAATGATGTGCCTTTATCAACTTTGATTGAGCAAAATAATGATCCCGTAGATGTGAATTTTGTCTCGCGAAACAATTTTAATAATAATGCTTATAGAGGTAATTTCAACGCTAGACCGTTTCCTGGAAATTCCTCTAATAATTATGGCAATCCTTATGGTAATTCTTATAATAATAATAATAGGATGCCCTCTGATCTTGAAAGTAATATTAAAGAATTTATTAATGCTCAAAAAGTTTTCAACACTACGATAGAAGAAAAATTGAGTAAAATTGATAATATGTCTAGGAGCATTGATAGAATTATTCATGATGTGGAAAATATTAAGAGTAAAATTTTGCCACCTAAAATTGATATTAATGAATCAATTAAATCTTTATATGTCTCCATGGATGAGAGTAAGAAAAGAACCGCCATGCTAAGAGCTAAACGAGAATTTTTAGAAAAAGCGATTCCTCCTGATTTTTATCGTAGTAATGATGAGGATATTAAAATGATTAGTGTTTCACCTATTGATTCTTTGTTTAGCAATATAAAACTTGATTAAAAGGGGACTGAAGAAGAGTCAACTTTAGCTAGTAGGCGTTCCCATAATTCGGAGGGTGAAAATCTTGATAAGAAAATTGATAAAAGTGGGTTTGGAGAGGTAAAAACTTTCAATAGCGATGTGCCCACTCTTTTGGATTACAAAGATTTTAATTATGACAATTGTTCTTTGATTGAGTGCGTTTCTTTGTTACAATCCATGCTAAATTCACCCAACGCTTATGAGCGAAACAAGGCTTTTACTAAACATATAGTAGAAGCAATGATGAAAGCGTTAGAAGAAAAGCTTGAACTAGAAATTTCAATTCCTAGAAAATTATATGATGAATGGGAACCCACCATTAAAGTTAAAATTAAAAATTATGAGTGCAATGCTTTATGTGATTTGGGTGCTAGCGTTTCCACAATTCCAAAACCTCTATGTGATGTGCTAGGTTTTACCAATATAGATGAATGTTCTCTTAATTTGCATCTTGCGGATTCTACTATTAAAAAGCCTTTGGGAAGAATTAATGATGTTCATATTCTTGCAAATAGGAACTATGTGCCCGTTGATTTTATTGTTCTTGATATTGAATGCAATTCTTCTTGCCCAATAATACTTGGTAAACCGTTCTTACGAATTATAGGTGCCGT
The DNA here is from genome assembly GCA_039707655.1 of Elymus sibiricus. Lineage (NCBI taxonomy): Eukaryota > Viridiplantae > Streptophyta > Magnoliopsida > Poales > Poaceae > Elymus > Elymus sibiricus. The sequence continues at coordinate 257,396,850 of CM077668.1, read as the reverse complement.
TATTGATATGAAAGAAGGGAATATAAAATTTCAATTTCCATTAAAAAAGGGTATGGAACATTTCCCAAGGAATAAAATTAAAGCACCATATGAATCCATTATGAGGGCCACTTATGGAATCAACTTGAAAGATGACAACACTTGAAACTATGCATTATGCCTAGCTAGGGGCACAAAACAATAGCGCTTGTTGGGAGGCAACCCAATGAATAAAATAAATTTTTATTATAAGTTTCTATTATGGTGTGTTTTCACTGTCATGCTACTGGTATGATTGTGTTTTTGTGTTTTTAATTAGTGTTTGTGCCAAGTAGAACCTTTGGGATGATTTGGAAGATATTATAATTGATGTTGTTTGGAAAACAGAAAGTTTTGCGTCCAGTGTCCGAATTTTGTTTCTGTACTGGAGCGTAGAAAAAATCTGAAATTTTTACAAAGTATTTGTATATGAATTTTCCACGTTGCCTAATTTTTTTAGAATTTTTGGAGTTACAGAAGTATGGCTTTTAAATGGTTGCTACAGACTGTTCTGTTTTTGACAGATTCTGTTTTTGATGTGTTGCTTGCTTGTTTTGATGGAACTATGGATTGTATCGGGGGGGGGGGGGGTATAAGCCATGGAGAAGTTAGAATAAAGTAGGTATAATGCAAAAATAAAATATGAATGGGTTTGCAACAGTACCTAAGTAGTGATTTATTTTGTTATACTAACGGATCTCACGAAGGTTTTGTTGAGTTTTGTGTGATTGAAGTTTTCAAGTTTTGGGTGAGATCACGATGGATGAAGGAATAAGGAGTAGCAAAAGCCTAAGCTTGGGGATGCCCGAGGCACCCCAAGGTAATATTCAAGGAAGACTCAAGCGTCTAAGCGTGGGGATGCCCCGGAAGGCATCCCCTCTTTCTTCTAACAACCATCTATAATTTTACTTGAGGCTATATTTTTATTCGTCACATGATATGTGTTTTGCTGGGAGCGCCCTGTATTATATGAGTCTTTGCTTTGTTTGCTTTTTAGTTTGTCACAATCATCTTTTCTGAACACACCTATCTTGAGAGAGCCACACGTTTATCATCATAATTTGTTAGAATACTCTATGTGCTTCACTTAATTTTTTTTTGAGCTAGGCAGTTTCTCTAGTGCTTCACTTAAATCTTTTTGAGCATGGTGATGGCTAAATTTTGAAGAAATGAACTCTCATGCTTCACTTATATTATTTTGAGAGTTGATTGAAATTTTGAAGAAATGAATTCTCATGCTTCACATATATTATTTTGAGAATTGATAAGATTGAAATTTTGAAGAAATATTTGCACTCTCATGCTTCACTTAAATCTTTTTGAGAGATGATAATAGTAACAGTAATTTGCACAAGATATGAATTTGGTCCCAAAGTGATGAATATTCAAGGGGGATACAATAAAAACTTTCATATAGATCATTGGATATGATAAGTTTGATTCCTTGCAATAGTTTTGCGACATGAAGATGATGATATGTGAGTCATGGTAGTGAGTAATTGTGATTAAGTAAGAATATTAGTGTTAAGGTTTGTGATTCCCTATGCATGCACGTTAAGTCAATAGTTATGCAAAGAAATTATATCCTACTTATGGTGCATTATTCGGTGTTAGTTATGTTCAATGCATGTTTATGACCGTTTTCTTTTTTTGGTTGGTTGCTTCTCAATCTTTTGCTAGCCTTCATTTGTATTAAGCGGAAATACTGCTTGTGCATCCAAAATCCTTAAACCCAGTTGTGCCATATGAGTCCACTATATGTGGTATTTCAATGCCGTTCCAAGTAAATTTGCGTGTGCCAACTCTAATTTTCAAAATAATTTTTCTGTTTTGTGTGCCCATACCGCTCATGAAACGGTAGGGGGTGGCCAACATTTTCCATGCTAGGTGTGTTATTCTCACGATGAGTGTTTATTCACTTGTCATTGCACGAGAGGATGGTTGGTAATAGGGATGCCCAGTCCCACAATGAAATCAAAATTAATAACAACAAAATTCCTTGGAAAGTGTTGGTATGGAGGGCACCCGTGGATACGGCTAGCCATGGATTGTGAAAGAAATGGTGGAAAGGAAATAAACTTTACTTTCTATTTGGGAACCACCTATGATGTGTCTAGCATGGAAAATATTGGGAATTCTCGGTCGTTTTCGTTGACAGGAAAAGCATGCCTCTCAAAATATTTTTTTCTCTTTAATTTCAGCTTTGAGCTCTGGCACATTTGACAAATCTCTGCTTCCCTCTGCGAAGGGCCTATCTATTTACTTTTATGCAATTTTTATTTTTCTTGAGTCTCCATCTTCTCTTATAAAGCACCAACTAGAGAGCACTATTGTCATACTTGTGCATTGGATGTAGCTAATATTCGAGTGTGTTTCATGAATGGATCAATGATTGAGCATAATGGGCTAGGGATAACTTTCTTTAGCGTTGATATTTTGAAAGACATGGTTGCTTGTTAGTATGCTTGAGTATCTATATTTTCATGTCAAACTATAGACTATTGCTTTGAATCATACAAGTCCAATGTCCATGCTACAAAAGAAAAGAATATGTGATGAATATGTTAGGCAGCATTCCACATCAAACATTCTGTTTTTATCATTTGCCTACTCGGGATGAGCAGGAATTAAGCTTGGGGATGCTGATACGTCTCCAACGTATCTATAATTTTTGATTGTTCCATGCTGTTATATTATCAATCTTGGATGTTTTTATAATCATTTACATCAATTATATATCATTTTTGGAGACTAACCTATTAACTTAGTGCCCAGTGCCAGTTGCTGTTTTCTGCCATGTTTTTGTTTTATAGAAAATTAATACCAAACGAAGTCCAAATGCCACAAAACTTTTTGGAGATTTTTATTGGCCAAGATAAACACTAGAAGCTTCGGGAGGAGGCCAGAAGACCCTGGTGGGGTCCACGAGCCACCAGGGCGCGCCTGGGGGGGGGGGCAGGCACGCCCTGGTGCCTCATGGGTCCCATAGAGCTCCGTTTGACCTAATTCCAGCACTATAAATTCAGAAAAAATCAGAAACCCTCAGGGGAGTCCACGAAATACTTTTTCCGCTGTCGCAAGCTTCTGTTCTCAAGAGATCCCATCTGGGGTCCTTCTCTGGTAATCTGTCAGAGGGGGAATCGATCACGGAGGGGCTCTACATCAACCTTGCTGCCCTTCCAATGATGCGTGAGTAGTTTACCACAGACCTTCGGGTCCATAGTTAGTAGCTAGATGGCTTCTTCTCTCTTTTTGATCTTCAATACAATGTTCTCCTCGAGGTTCTTGGAGTTCTATCCGATGTATTCACTTTTTGCGGTGTGTTTGTTGGGATCCGATGAATTGTGAGTTTATGATCAGATTATCCATGAATATATTTGAGTCTTTGCTGCACTCTTTTATGCATGATTATTATAGCCTTGTATTTCTTCTCCGATCTATTGATTTGGTTTGGCTAACTGAGTTGATTTATCTTGCCATGGGAAGAGGTGCTTTGTAGTGGGTTCGATCTTGCGGTGCTCAATCCCAGTGACAGAGAGGGACATGACACGTATGTATCATTGCTACTAAGGGTAAAAAGATGGGGTTTATTCATACGTGAGTTTATCTTGTCTACATCATGTCATCGTTCTTAAGGCATTACTCCGTTCTTTTATGGACTTAATATACTAGATGCATGCTAGATAGCGGTCGATGTGTGGAGTAATAGTAGTAGATGCAGGCAGGAGTCGGTCTACTTATCTTGGACGTGATGCCTATATACATGATCATTGCCTTGGATATCATCATGATTATTTGCTTTTCTATCAATTGCTCAACAGTAATTTGTCTACCCACCGTATGCTATTTTCTTGAGAGAAGCCTCTAGTGAAAACTATGGCCCCCGGGTCTATCTAAATCATATTACTAAAACCCTAAAAATATTGCTGCCATTTCTTTTTATTTATTTTATTTTGTATTTTTGTTTCAATCTATCAATCTATCACATACAATTTAATCTTGCAATTTACCGTCGAGGGATTGACAACCCCTCGTTTGCGTTGGGTGCAAGGGTTTGTTGTTTGTGTGCAGGTATTGCTAACGAGGTGTTGTGTGATTCTCCCACTGGTTCGATAACCTTGTTTTCATAACTGAGGGAAATACTTATCTCTACTGTGCTACATCATCCCTTCCTCTTCGGGGAAATACCAACGCAAGCTACAAGTAGCACTGTTCTCTCAGGCACGCGCCGAGACGAAGAAAGTGTCGGTGGATGGCAGTGGCTCCGAGCCCGCCTTCATCATCGGCAACGGCCTCGACCCCAAATAGGAAGGCGCACTCATCGCCTTCCTCCGGGCAAATGCTGATGTGTTCACGTGGACAACATCAGATTTGTCCGGTGTGCCGAGGGAGGTGATCGAGCACCACTTAGCGATGTGCCCTAACGCTCGCCCCGTCAAGCAAAAGGCACGGCGCCAAGCGCCCGAGAAGCAAGAGTTCGTCGTCCAAGAAGTTCAGAAGCTGCAAGAGGCAGGAGTCATCCGCGAGGTGCGCCACCCCGAGTGGCTCACCAACCTTGTCATCGTCCCCAAGCACGGCGGTGAGAGTCGAATGTGCGTCGACTTCACTAGCCTCAACAAGGCCTGCCCCCAAGACCCCTTCCCTCTGCCGCGAATCGACCAGATCGTAGACTCCACCGCTGGGTGCGAGTTGCTTTGCTTCCTGGACGCCTTCTCAGGCTACAACTAGATCAAGATGGCAATAGAAGATGAGGAGAGAACGGCCTTCATCACCCCCTGCGGGACATACTGCTACATCTGCATGCCCTTTGGCTTGAGGAGCGCGGGGGCTACCTTCCAGAGGCTGATGCGTATCACCCTGGGGCCCCAGATGGGAAGAAATGCGGAGTCCTACATCGACGACATCGTCGTGAAGAGCTGCAAGTCTTGCTCCCTCATCGCAGAACTCGAAGAAACCTTCGCCAACCTGCACAAGGTCAACCTCAAGCTCAACCCCACCAAGTGCATGTTCGGAGTCCCTTCCGGCAAGCTGCTTGGCATCCTGGTCTCCCACCACGGCATCGAAGCCAACCCCGAGAAGATCAATGCCATCGAGCGGATACGGCCTCCCCGGAACCTCAGGGAAATGCAGCGCCTCACGGGATGCATGGCCTCGCTTGGGCGTTTCATCTCCAAGTTCGGCGAAAGGGCCCCGCCGTTCTTCAAGCTCATGAAGAGATAGATCCCCTTCAAGTGGACTCCCGAAGCCGACGCAGCCTTCGAGGACCTCAAGAGGTATCTGATGAGCCCTCCTGTCATGGTTGCCCAGCGACCTCGCGAGCCCTGATACGTCCATTTTGCATCATTTGTTTACTACTGTTATTTATAGTGTTTTTAATCAATATAACACTTTGTGGAGTAATTCTAATGCCTTTTCTCTCTTAATATGCAAGATTTACATAAGGAGAGAGATTGCCGGCAGCTAGAATTCTGGACCTGAAAAAGCTATGTCAGATATACCTATTCTGCACATCTCCAAATGAGCTGAAATTTCACGGAGATTTATATTGGAATAAATAAAAAAATATTGGAAGAAAGAAGTACCAGAGGGGGCCACCCAGGTGCCCACGAGGCAACAGGGCGCGCCACCCCCCCAGGCGTGCCCTGGTGGCTTGTGGGGCCCCTGGCCAGCCTCCGGTGCCCATTTTCTGGTATATAAGCCCATTTGCCCTAGAAAAAATAAGGAGAAGACTTTTGGGACGGGGCGCTGCCGTCTCGAGGCGGAACTTGGGCAGGAGCACTTTTGCTCTCCGGCGGAGCGATTCCGCAGGGGATACTTCCCTCCGGGAGGGGGAAATCGGAGCCATCGTCATCACCAACGATCCTCTCATCGTGGGAGGACCAATCTTCATCAACATATTCAACAGCACCATCTCATCTCAAACCCTAGTTCATCTCTTGTATTCAATCTTTGTCTCAAAACCTCAGATTGGTACCTGTGGATTGCTAGTAGTGTTGATTACATCTTGTAGTTGATGCTAGTTGGTTTATTTGGTGGAAGATTATATGTTCAGATCCAATATGCTATTTAATACCCCTCTGATCTTGGACATGAATATGATTTGTGAGTAGTTACTTTTGTTCTTGAGGACATGGGAGAAGTCTTGTCATAAGTAATCATGTGAATTTGGTATTCGTTCGATATTTTGATGATATGTATGTTGTTGATTCTCTTAGTGGTGTCATGTGAACATCGACTACATGACACTTCACCATCATTGGGCCTAAGGGAATGCATTGTGGAGTAGTAATTAGATGATGGGTTGCTAGAGTGACAGAAGCTTAAACCCTAGTTTATGCGCTATTCCGTAATGGGCTAATTTGGATCCATATGTTTAATGCTATGGTTAGATTTATCTTAATTCTTCTTTTGTAGTTGCGGATGCTTGCGAGAGGGGTTAATCAGAAGTGGGAGGCTTGTTCAATTAAGAACAGCACCCAAGCGCCGGTCCACCCACATATCAAATTATCAAAGTAGCGAACGCGAATCAAACAAACATGATGAAAGTGACTAGATGAAATTCCCATGTGTCCTCGAGAACGCTTTGCTTATTATAAGAGATCGTTCCGGCTTGTCCTTTGCTACAAAAAGGATTGGGCCACCTTGCTGCACTCTTTGTTACTATTGCTACTTGTTACAAATTATCTTGCTATCAAACTACTCGTTACCGATAATTTCAGTGCTTGCAGAAAATACCTTGCTGAAAACCGCTTGTCATTTCCTTCCGCTCCTCGTTGGGTTCGACACTCTTACTTATCGAAAGGACTATGATTGATCCCCTATAATTTTGGGTCATCAAGACTCTTTTCTGGCGCCATTTCCAGGGAGTGAAGCGCCTTTGGTGAGTGGAATTTGGTAAGGAAACATTTATATTACGTGCTGAAATTTATTGTCAGTTGTCACTATGGAAAGTAATCCTTTGAGGGGTTTGTTCGGGGTATCTTCACCTCATCCAGAAGCACAAATAGTTGCTCCTCAACCTACTGCACCTACTGAAAATATTTATTATGAGATTCCTTCGGGTATGATAGAGAAACTGCTAGCTAATCCTTATGCAGGAGATGGAATAATACATCCTGATATCCACTTGATCTATGTGGATGAAATTTGTGGATTGTTTAAGCTTGCAGGTTTATCCGGAGATGGAGTTATTAAGAAAGTATTCCCTTTATCTTTGGAAGGAAAGGCATTGACATGGTATAGGCTATGTGATGATACTGATACATGGGACTGGAACCGGTTGAAGCTGGAATTCCACCAGAAATTTTATCCTATGCATTTGGTTCATCGTGATCGGAATTATATATATAATTTTTGGCCTCGTGAAGGAGAAATCATCGCTCAAGCTTGGGGGAGGCTTAAGTACATGATGTACACATGCCCCAATCATGAGCTCTCAAGAGAAATTATCTTACAGAATTTTTATGCTCGGCTTTCTCATGATGATCAAACCATGCTCGATTCTTCTTCGACTGGCTCCTTTATGAAGAAAACTATTGAATTCAGATGGGATCTTTTGGAAAGAATTAAACACAACTCTGAAGATTGGGAACTCGACAAAGGTAATGAGTCGGGTATAACACTTGAGTTTGATTGTGTTAAATCTTTTATGGATACCGATGCTTTTCATAAGTTTAGCACAAAATATGGACTTGACTCTGAGATAGTAGCCTCCTTTTGTGAATCATTTGCTGCTCATGTTGATATCCCTAAGGAGAAATGGTTTAAATATCATCCACCCATTGAATTAAAAGAATAACCCGTTAGTGTTAAAGAAGAAACAATTGTTTACCATGTTGATCCAGTTGTGCCTACTGCTTATATTGAGAAACCACCTTTTCCTATTAGGATTAAGGAACATGCTAAAGTTTCAACTGTGATTAACAAAAGTAATATTAGAGCACCTAGACCCTCTGAACAAATTAAAGTTGAACCTAATGTTGCTATGGTTAAAGACCTCTTGGTCGATAATATATATGGGCATGTTATTTACTTCTGTGATGAAACAGCTAGAATCGCTAAACCAGATCCTAAAGATAAAAACAGACCTGTAGTAGGCATGCCTGTTGTCTCTGTTAAAATAGGAGATCATTGTTATCATGGCTTATGTGATTTGGGTGCTAGTGTGAGTGCTATTCCGTTTACCTTATATCAAGAAATTATGAATGATATTGCACCTATTGAAATAGAGGACATTGATGTTACTATTAAGCTTGCAAACAAAGATACCATTACACCGCTTGGGATCGTTAGAGATGTTGAAGTCTTGTGTGGAAAAATAAAATACCCTACTGATTTTCTAGTCCTCGGTTCTCCACAAGATAATTTTTGTCCCATTATATTTGGTAGACCTTTCTTGAACACTGTTGATGCCAAGATTGATTGCGCTAAAGAAACTGTTAGTGTTAATTTTGGTGGTATGTCTCATGAGTTTAATTTCTCCAAGTTTCGTAGACAACCTCATGATAAAGAATTGCCTAGTAAAGATGAAATTATTGGTCTTGCTTCTATTGCCGTACCTCCTACTGATCCGTTAGAACAATATTTGATAGACCATGAAAATGATATGCACATGAATGAAAGAAATGAAATAGATAGGATGTTCTTTGATCAACCACCTATCCTTAAACACAATTTGCCTGTTGAAACTCTTGGAAGCCCTCCTCCACCTAAGGGTGACCCTGTATTTGAACTGAAACAATTGCCTGATACATTGAAATATGCTTATCTAGATGAAAAGAAGATATATCCTGTTATTATTAGTGCTAACCTTTCAGAGCATGAAGAAAAGAGATTACTAAAAACTCCGAGGAAGCACCGAGCTGCTATTGGATATACTCTTGATGATCTTATGGGCATTAGTCCCACTCTATGTCAGCACAAAATTAATATGGAGCCTGATGCTAAACCAGTTGTCGACCACCAACGACGATTAAATCCTAAGATGAAAGAGGTGGTAAGAACTAAAATATTAAAGCTTCTGGAAGCAGGTATAATCTATCCCATAGCTGATAGTAGATGGGTGAGTCCTGTTCATTGTGTCCCTAAGAAGGGAGGTATTACCGTTGTCCCTAATGATAAAAATGAACTCATTCCACAAAGAATTGTAACTGGTTATAGGATGGTAATTGATTTTAGAAAATTAAACAAAGCCACTAGAAAAGATCATTACCCCTTACCTTTTATTGATCAAATGTTAGAAAGATTGTCTAAGCATACACACTTTTGTTTCCTAGATGGTTATTCTGGTTTCTCTCAAATACCTGTATCACAAGCTGACCAAGAGAAAACCACCTTTACTTGTCCTTTTGGAACTTATGCTTATAGACGTATGCCTTTTGGTTTATGCAATGCACCTGCTACCTTTCAAAGATGTATGACTGCTATATTCTCTGACTTTTGTGAAAAGATTGTCGAGGTTTTCATGGATGATTTCTCCGTTTACGGAACTTCTTTTGATGATTGCTTAAGCAACCTTGATCGAGTTTTGCAGAGATGTGAACAAACTAATCTTGTCTTGAATTGGGAGAAGTGCCACTTTATGGTGAATGAAGGTATTGTCTTGGGGCATAAAATTTCTGAAAGAGGTATTGAAGTTGATAAGGCTAATGTTGATGCAATTGAGAAAATGCCATGTCCTAAAGATATTAAAGGTATAAGAAGTTTCCTTGGTCATGCTGGTTTCTATAGAAGGTTTATTAAAGATTTCTCTAAAATTTCTAGGCCTCTTACCAATCTCTTGCAAAAAGATGTTCCATTTGTTTTTGATGATGATTGTGTATAAGCCTTTGAAACACTTAAGAAAGCCTTAACCTCTGCACCTATTGTTCAACCACCTGATTGGAACTTGCCTTTTGAAATTATGTGTGATGCTAGTGATTATGCTATTGGTGCTGTTCTAGGACAAAGAGTTGATAAGAAATTAAATGTTATCCATTATGCTAGTAAAACTCTAGACAGTGCCCAAAGAAATTATGCTACTACTGAGAAAGAATTTCTAGCAGTTGTGTTTGCATGTGATAAATTCAGATCTTACATAGTTGATTCTAAAGTAACTGTTCACACCGATCATGCTGCTATTAAATATCTTATGGAAAAGAAAGATGCTAAATCTAGACTCATTAGGTGGGTTCTATTGCTACAAGAATTTGACTTGCACATTATTGATAGAAAGGGAGCTGAGAATCCCGTAGCAGATAATTTGTCTAGAATGGAAAATGTTCTTGATGACCCACTTCCTATTAATGATGATTTTCCTAATGAACAATTAGCTGTCATAAATGCTTCTCGTAACACTCCTTGGTATGCAGACTATGCTAATTATATTGTTGCTAAATTTATACCACCTAGTTTCACATACCAACAAAAGAAAAAGTTCTTCTTTGATTTAAGACATTACTTCTGGGATGACCCACATCTTTATAAAGGAGTAGATGGTATTATTAGACGTTGTTTACCTGAGCATGAACAGGAAAAAATCCTACGGAAGTGTCATTCCGAGGCTTATGGAGGACACCATGCGGGAGACAGAACTGCACACAAGGTATTACAATCTGGTTTTTATTGGCCTACTCTTTTCAAGAATGCTCGTAAGTTTGTCTTATCTTGTGATGAATGTCAAAGAATTGGTAACATTAGTAGATGTCAGGAAATGCCTATGAATTATTCACTTGCTATTGAACCATTTGATGTTTGGGGATTTGATTATATGGGACCTTTTCCTAAATCCAATGTGTATACTCATATTTTAGTTGCTGTTGATTATGTTACTAAGTGGGTTGAAGCTATTCCAACTAGTAGTGCTGATCATAACACTTCTATTAAAATGCTTAAGGAAGTTATTTTCCCGAGGTTCGGAGTCCCTAGATATTTAATGACTGATGGTGGTTCACATTTTATTCATGGTGCATTCCATAAACTGCTTGCTAAATATGATGTCAACCATAGAATTGCATCTCCCTATCACCCTCAATCTAGTGGTCAAGTCGAATTGAGCAATAGAGAAATAAAGTTAATTTTGCAAAAAACCGTCAATAGGTCCAGAAAGAATTGGTCTAAGAAACTTGATGATGCATTATGGGCTTATAGAACTGCTTATAAAAATCCTATGGGTATGTCTCCTTATAAAATGGTTTATGGAAAAGCATGTCATTTACCTCTTGAGTTAGAACATAAAGCATATTGGGCAATTAAAGAACTCAATTATGATTTTAAACTTGTCGGTGAAAAGAGGTTATTTGATATTAGCTCGCTAGATGAATGGAGAACCCAAGCTTATGAAAATGCCAAGTTGTTTAAAGAAAAAGTTAAAAGATGGCATGATAAAAGAATTCAAAAACGGGAATTTAAAGTGGGTGAGCAAGTTCTATTGTACAATTCTCGTTTGAGATTCTTTGCAGGAAAACTTCTCTCTAAATGGGAAGGACCGTATATCATCGAAGAAGTTTATCGCTCCGGAGCCATCAAAATAAACAACTCCGAAGGCACTAATTCGAGAGTGGTGAATGGTCAAAGAATTAAGTACTATATTTCAGGTACTCCCATTAATGTTGAAACTAATATTATTCAAACTATGACACCGGAGGAATACATAAGTGAGACCTTCCAGAACACTCCAGAACCCTAAAAAGGAAGAGGTACGTGATACGGTAAGTAAACCGACTCCAAAAATTCCATAAAATACTTTCTGTTAGTTTTGGAATATTAGAAAAAATACAAAAATAAGAAACAACCGAGGGGACCCACGAGGTGCACACGAGGCACCAGGGCGCGCCCTGGTGGCTCGTGGGCCCCTCGTGAGCCTTCCCGACTCCGTTTTCTTCTGGAATACTTGTTTTGCAAGATAAAAATTCTTTATATATACTCCCGGATGTTTTGACCACCGTATTGCAGAAATCTCCTCTGTTCTTGTTTCGTGCTATTTTTCTGACAGATCCAGATTGCCATGGCTCCCCAAAGGCTCCGTACCAAGCACCGTATTGTGCAACCATCACCGGGCAAACGCCCCTACAACGAGGTTTACTACGAGTGGTCGTCGGGGGAGGAAGACAATGGCAAGGAGGACAAGGCCGAGGAAGTTGCGGGAACCCAGGCTCCAGAAGGAGGGCAAGCCATCCCCATGGAGGAGACCGCAGAGAAGGGAGATATCCTTCAATCCCTCTATGATCATCTTCCCCCATCCGTAATTGAAGCCCTAAGAGTCTTTGAAACAGTTTGTGCTCATAATACATCTCTCACTCGTGAAGTTATTTTGTTGGAAGAGCAAAACATCGCCCTTCGGAGCATCAACCGTAAACTGGAGTATCTGCTAAAGTTGAAGGACAAGCTCACCACTTCACCACCACCATCATCACCGAAGAAAGAAACTTGAGTACATGGGTATGGGCACTCCCCTTGGCTTGTGCAAAGCTTGGGGAGGTGCCCCGGTATCGTATCACCATCACTTTTATTATCTTTACCTATTTTTAGTTCGATCCTTAGTTATTTCGTGATCTAGTTGAAAAAAAGTTTAGTATGATCTATTTTCAAGTGCTAGTTTCGTGATCTATCTATCTATGTAATTGAGTTGAGAGTTATATAATAAAGAGTAGTTTGAGTTTTTGCTTCTTTACTTTTATGTTCCAATCCTAGCAATGAAAATAATGAAAAAGATCATATGCTAATCTTATGGAAAGTAATGACATTACATAAAGAAAAGTATAAGTGGTAAAATTTATTGGAAGTAAACAAACATAGCATTGGTCAATGATGCAATTCATGAAAAAATTAATAAGGGAAGAGAAGATTCACATGCAAATACACTATCTTGGACATCTTTTATGATTGTGAGCCCCCATTAAGTATTTTATGTCAAATTGTTGACGTTGGACAAGGAAGACAACGTAATGAATTATGTTTGCTTATATTCACATAGAAGCTATATTGTCAGAGATCCTTCAACATGTGGTGCTTGCTCAATATCTTTGCTAGCCAAAAAATCCGCACCAAGTAGAGATACTACTTGTGCATCAAAAACCCTTAAACCCAGTTTCATGTCATGAGAGTCCACTATATCTACCTATGGATTGAATAAGATCCTTCAAGTAAGTTGTCACCGGTGCAAAAAGGAAAAAAAAATTGCCTCTAAATGTGTATGAACTTTTATTGTAAGGGAAAATAAGCTTTGTACGAACTTGTGATGGTAAAGAAATAAAAGCGACAGACTGCATAATAAAGGTTGCTATCACAAGGGGCAATATAAAGTGACCTTCCTTTGCATTAAGAGCTTGTGCATCCAACAACAAAAAGCGCATGACAACCTCTGCTTCCCTCTGCGAAGGGCCTATCTTTTACTTTTATGTATTTACTTTTTATGCAAGAGTCAATAGTATTCTCCTCTATTCCTTTTATTTTTCTCTTGTGCAAGCATCATGTGGTGGGGAAGATCTAGGCACATATATCCAGTTGGATATGAGCGGTCATGAGTTATTATTGTTGACATTACCCTTGAGGTGAATAAGTTGGGAGGCGAAATTACAAGCCCCTATCTTTCTATGTGTCTGGCTGAAACTTTTTGCTCCATATATATGTTGTGAGTGTTAGCAATCATAGAAGACTAAATGACGGTTGAGTATGTGGACTTGCTAAAAATCTCCTACATGAGATCCTTCCTGAAAATATGATGAATTGCAATTGCATTGTTGACTGAGAACATAGTTTGTTAGTTTTCAAGAAAGTTTATGCCTTATACTTCGTTGTTGTGATGAATTGTTACTTGCTCATGAGAAGTTTTATGATAATGAATATTGCTGTTATAATAATGATCATGATGCTACTATGTCCGTATTTTTTTTTATCGACACCTCTCTCTCTAAACATGTGGACATGATTATCGATATCGGCTTTCGCTTGAGGACAAGCGAGGTCTAAGCTTGGGGGAGTTGATACGTCCATTTTGCATCATGTTTTATTACTATTATTTATAGTGTTTTTAATCAATATAACACTTTGTGGAGCAATTCTAATGCCTTTTCTCTCTTAATATGCAAGATTTACATAAGGAAGGAGATTGCCGGCAGCTGGAATTCTGGACCTGAAAAAGCTATGTCAGAGATACCTATTCTGCACATCTCCAAATGAGCTGAAATTTCACGAAGATTTATTTTGAAATAAATAAAAAATATTGGAAGAAAGAAGTACCAGAGGGGCCCACCCAGGTGCCCACGAGGCACCGGGGCGCGCCACCCCCCCAGGCGCGCCCTGGTGGCTTGTGGGGCCCCTGGCCAGCCTCCGGTGCCCATTTTCTGGTATATTAGCCCATTTGCCCTAGAAAAAAAAATAAGGAGAAGACTTTTGGGATGAGGCAGCGCCGTCTCAAGGCGGAACTTGGGCAGGAGCACTTTTGCTCTCCGGCGGAGCGATTCCGCCGGGGATACTTCCCTCCGGGAGGGGGAAATCGGAGCCATCGTCATCAGCAACGATCCTCTCATCGTGGGAGGACCAATCTTCATCAACATCTTCAACAGCACCATCTCATCTCAAACCCTAGTTCATCTCTTGTATTCAATCTTTGTCTCAAAACCTCAGATTGGTACCTGTGGGTTGCTAGTAGTGTTGATTACATCTTGTAGTTGATGCTAGTTGGTTTATTTGGTGGAAGATTATATGTTTAGATCCAATATGCTATTTAATACCCCTCTGATCTTGGACATGAATATGATTTGTGAGTAGTTACTTTTGTTCTTGAGGACATGGGAGAAGTCTTGTCATAAGTAATCATGTGAATTTGGTATTCGTTCGATATTTTGATGATATGTATGTTGTTGATTCTCCTAGTGGTGTCATGTGAACGTCGACTACATGACACTTCACCATCTTTGGGCCTAAGGGAATGCATTGTGGAGTAGTAATTAGATGATGGGTTGCTAGAGTGACAGAAGCTTAAACCCTAGTTTATGCGCTATTCCGTAAGGGGCTGATTTGGATCCATATGTTTAATGCTATGGTTAGATTTATCTTAATTCTTCTTTCGTAGTTGAGGATGCTTGCGAGAGGGGTTAATCATAAGTGGGAGGCTTGTTCAAGTAAGAACAGCACCCAAGCACCGGTCCACCCACATATCAAATTATCAAAGTAGCGAACGCGAATCAAACAAACATGATGTAAGTGACTAGATGAAATTCCCATGTGTCCTCGAGAACGCTTTGCTTATTATAAGAGATCGTTCCGGCTTTTCCTTTGCTACAAAAAGGATTGGGCCACCTTGCTGCACTCTTTGTTACTATTGCTACTTGTCACTTGTTACAAATTATCTTGCTATCAAACTACTCGTTACCGATAATTTCAGTGCTTGCAGAAAATACCTTGCTGAAAACCGCTTGTCATTTCCTTCCGCTCCTCGTTGGGTTCGACACTCTTACTTATCGAAAGGACTATGATTGATCCCCTATACTTGTGGGTCATCAAGCCCTAGCTCCTGTACTTGGTGGCCACTCCCCAGACGGCCAGTGCGGCCCTTGTGGTGGAATGAGAAGAGCCTGCTCTTGCCAAGAAGAAGCCTGCCGCACCCGTGCCTCCCGAGGCCGTGCCAGCATTTCCTGAGGCCACGCCGGCACCTACCGAGGACCCTCCTCAGGAGGCCCCTGGCAAGTCGCCTCCCGAGCCCCCCGAAGAACAAGCTGCCATGCCTACGACCACGCGCCTCGTCGAGCACCCCGTCTACTTGTCAGCACGGTGTTGCGGGGTGCACGCGAGCGGTACCCCATGCAGCAGAAGCTCCTCCTCGTGCTCCTCATCGCCTCTAGGAAGCTGCGTCACTACTTCCAGGGCCACCCCATCAAGGTGATCACGTCTTATCCCCTGGAGCAGGTACTGCACAGCCCCAACGCCACTGGCCGCGTCACCGAGTGGAACATCGAGCTGCAAGCCTTCGGGCTGGAATTCCTCACCACAAGGACAATCAAGGGCGCAGCCTTGGCGGATTTCACGGTAGAGTGGATGGACCCGCACCAAGAGGAGCCTCGCGAGGACGAATCCCTCCTGCCTATTGAGGAAGCCTCTGGTAGCTGGACCATGCACTACGACGGCGCGTTCTCCCAGCAAGGCACGAGGGCTGGCGTCGTGCTCACCTCGCCGACAGGAGACAAGCCCTACTACGCTGTACAGCTTTGCTTCAAGAACGACGACAAGGTCTCCAACAACATCGTGAAGTACGAGGGCCTCATTGCCGTGCTCAAGGCTGCTTTCGCTCTTGGCATCAAGCGTATCCTCATCAAGGGAGACTCGTAGCTCCTCATCAACTTCTCCAATAAAAGCTACAAGCCCAAGGACGAGCACATGGCCGCCTACTTGGAGGAAGTCCGCAAGCCCGAGAAGCGCTTCCTTGGCATGGAGCTCCAGCACATCCCCCGCAGCGGCAACAAGGAGGTAGATGACATCGCCAAGCGGAGCTCTCGCCGTGAGCCTCAAAAGCCTGGCGTCTTGGAGGAAAGGCTCCTGAGGAGCTCCCTCCCGCACCACCCACAGGCGCACCAGACTATGGCCCGCCTTCAGGTGCTCGCCTGTTGCTGGTGCTGGAGCCGCAAGCTGATAACTGGGCCAACGAATTCAAAGCTTATCTGGAGAACGGCACCCACCCAGAGAAGGACTCAGAGGCCGAGCACGTGGCCCGCCAGGCCACGGCCTACTGCTTGAGGGATGGCGATCTCTACCGCAGGCGCCCCAATGGCATCGCGCTTCGGTGCATCTCCGAGGAGCAAGGGCGCGAGCTGCTTGCTGACATACATGGTGGAGGCTGCAGCCACCACTCCTCATCGCGCACGCTCTCCGGCAAGGTTTTCCGCAATGGCTTCTACTGGCCCACCGCACTTCAAGACGCCACCGAGCTGGTCCAATCCTATGAAGCCTGCCAATTCCACGAAAAGCAAATCCACCAGCCGGAGCAAGGCCTCCAGACCATTCCCCTCTCATGGCCCTTCGCGGTCTGGGGGCTCAACATCCTGGGCCCTTTCCCTCGCGTAGTTGGTGGCTACCACTACCTCTACGTCGCCGTCGACAAGTTCACTAAGTGGGCGGAAGTGGAACCCGTCCGCACCATCCCGGCAGGCTCAGCCGTCAAGTTCATCAAGGGCCTCGGGAGCCGCTTTGGCGTCCCCAACCGCATCATCACTGGTAATGGCTCGCAGTTCACCAGCGGCCTCTTCAAGTCATACTGCGCCAGCCTTGGCACACAGATCTGCTACGCCTCCGTGGCGCACCCGCGAAGCAACGGCCAGGCCGAGCGTGCTAACACTGAGGTCCTCAAGGGCCTCAAGACATGAAGCTTCAAGAAAAAGCTCGACGCCTGCGGCAAAGGCTGGCTTGACGAGCTCCAGTCCATGCTATGGTCGATTCGCACGACAGCGACCAAGCCTACCGGTGAAACACCCTTCTTCCTCGTCTACGGGGCGAAAGCCGTACTTCCTCATGAGCTCAAGCACGGGTCCCCGTGAGTCCTCACCTTCGACGAGTCTCATCAGGTCGGGCCGCGGGAAGCTGATCTGCTCCTCATCTAGGAGGCATGTCGTCGGGCCACCATCCGCGCCGCCCGGTATCAGTAGGCGTTGTGTCGCTAGCATAGCCGCAACATACGCCCCCGCACTCTTGAAGCTGGCGATCTTGTCCTGTGAAGGATCCTCTCCTGGGAAGGACTCCACAAGCTCTCGCCCATGTGGGAAGGCCCGTTCAGGGTTACACACGTTTCCCGGCCTAGCGCAGCACGGCTGGAGACGGAGGAGGGTGTTCCGGTGCCAAACACATGGAACACCCAACACCTCCGCAAGTTCTACCCGTGACCTCACGGGCACGAACAAAGTGGAGTTGTACACGCTCCGGAGCCTCTCTATGCGGTGCTTGCTGAGGCTGCGAGAGCTCCCGCCCACAACCCAGTGGAAGCCCCATACTCAGACATGGCAGAATGATCGAACTTAGGGCGCCACCTGGCTGCACCATCCTCAAGCTGACCCGTTGATACGTCTCCAACGTATCTATAAATTTTGATTGTTCCATGATATTATAGTATCAATCTTGGATGTTTTTATATGCAATTATATGCAATCATATATCAATTTTTTGGGACTAACCTATTAACCTAGTGCCCAGTGCCAGTTGCTGTTTTCTGCTTGTTTTTGGCTTTTCAGAGAGACAGTACCAAATGAAGTCCAAATGCCATGAAACTTTTTGTAGATTATTTTCTGGACAAAAGAGACCTTGGAAGTTTCGGGAGGAGGCCAGAAGCCTCTATGCCCAACAGTAATTTGTTTACCCATCGTATGTTTCTGTGCTCGAGAGAGAAGCCTCTAGTGAAAACTATGGCCCCGGCGTCTATCTTTATCATATTAAAAACCTAAAAATACCTTGCTGCAATTTATTTACTTTTATTTTAATTAGTATTTTAGTTTACCTATTTACCTCGATAAGATTTAATCCTTGCAAATGACCGCTAAGAGGATTGACAACCCTCTTATTTGCGTTGGGTGCAAGTGTTTGCTCTTGTGTGTGCAGGTGCGCTTAACGGAATTTTGCTTGGTTCTCCTACTGGATTGATAACCTTGGTTCTTAACTAAGGGAAATACTTATCTCTACTGTACTGCATCATCCTCTCCTCTTCGGGGAAATACCAACGCAGACTACAAGTAGCAGGAAGAATTTCTGGCGCCGTTGCCGGAGAGACATCATCAAAATTACCAAGTACCTTTGCACAAATTATCATTCACTTGCATTTACTTTATTTACCTTTTATTTTCATTTGCCTCTCGTTTTCATCTCCCCCACTTCTATTTATTTTTTACAAAAACACAAAAATATTTTATTTGCTTGTCTGCTAGTTTGCTTGCTTTGCTTGAAAGTTGCCACCATGTCTGAGTTTGTTATTGAAAAATGTGAGGATGCTAAAATGCCTAAGATAGAAATTCCCTCAAATTTAGACTCAATTTTTTTTGTAGTAGAGAGTGGAAATGTCATAGGGAAAAACATTATTCAAGAGTTCTTTAATTGCACGGGAACTTTGGTTTGTAATGACACTCCAATCCTTAAAAGAACCAATAGTTATGGGGAGGCTATGTCCGCACTCATTCTTAAACTTGAAAGAAGATTTATCCGTACTCATCCTACCTTGCAAAGGTTGTTTTATGAGTTGCCGGTTATAAATAACCCCAAAGCTAAAAAGATAGCTACTCTTATCCTCATGAATGAGTTTGATTACATAGTACCAGAAGCTAGAGAGATCTTTGATTTCTATAATATGAGTCAAGAAAATCCTGTGATAGATGAAATTTTATATAATGAGGAATATATGTTGCGATATGTTTTTCATGATCACCATGCCTTTGATAAAAATACTAAAAAGGAAGTTCCTCCCATACTTATCATCCAACAAGTTTTCAATGGAATTAATCGTAAGTATGCTTGGATCGTAAAAGGGAACCAAGAGGGATTTGAAGAAGGTAGCCTTAATAACCCTAGTATTTTGGTTGATGATGTGTTCCCCATTGTTTTTGAAAAAGCTCCTGAAAATCATACACCTAAGGATGTCAAAACCAAGGATGACAACACTTGAAACTATGCATTATGCCTAGCTAGGGGCATAAAACAATAGCGCTTGTTGGGAGGCAACCCAATGAATAAAATAAATTTTGGCTTTTACCTTCTGTTTTTGAGTGTTTGCACAATTATAGCTTCTATTATGATTGTATTCTTATGTTTTAATTAGTGTTTGTGCCAAGTAATGCCTTTCGGATGATTTGGAAGATATTATGATAGATGTTGTTTGAAAACAGAAACTTCTGCGTCCAGTGCTGGAATTTCTAATTTTCGCTGGTGTGTCATAACCTTCTGAATATTTTACAAAGTATTTATATATGAATTGCCCACGTTGTCCTCATTTTTAAGAATTTTTGGAGTTACAGAAGTATGACCATAATTCAGATCTTTACAGACTGTTCTGTTTTAGACAGATTCTGTTTTTGTTGCATAGTTTGCTTATTTTGATGAATCTATGGATCGTATCGGGGGGTATGAGTCATGGAGAAGTTGGAGTACAGTATCATCATGCCAATATTAAATATGAATCAATTTACTACAGTACCTAAAGTTTAAGATTTGTTTGTTATACTAACGGATCTCACGAGGTTTCTGTTGAGTTTTGTGTGCTGAAGTTTTCAAGTTTTGGGTGAGACTACGATGGATAAAGGAATAAGGAGCGGCAAGAGCCTAAGCTTGGGGATGCCAAAGGCACCCCAAGGTAATATTCAAGGAAGACTCAAGCGTCTAAGCTTGGGGATGCCCCGAAAGGCATCCCCTCTTTCGTCTACAATCTATCGGTAACTCACTTGGAGCTATATTTTTATTCATCACATGATATGTGTTTTACTTGGAGCGTCTTGTGATATAGCTTGTTTGCTTTTGTTTGCTTTTTAGTTTTTCACAATCATCTTTGCTGAACACACCTTTTTGAGAGGGACACACATTATTCGTGATTTGTTAGAATACTCTATGTGCTTCACTTATATCTTTTGAGCTAGGCAGTTTCTCTAGTGCTTCACTTATATCTTTTAGAGCACGGCGGTGGTTATATTTTAAAGAAATAGTTGCACTCTCATGCTTCACTTATATATTTTTGAGAGTCTCATAATAGCAATGGTAATATGCATGGGTTATGAATTTGGTCCTGATATGATAGGTATTCAAGAGGGATATAATAAAAACTTTCATGTAGATCACTGAATATGATAAATTTGATTCCTTGCAATTGTTTTGCGATATTAAGATGGTAACATGGGGGAGGTATTAGTAGATGATTGTGGTTTAGTAAGAATAATTGTGTTAAGGTTTGTGATTCCCGAAGCATGCACATATGATCTGTCGTTATGCTAAGAAGTTGGAGCATGATTTATTATTGATTGTCTACCTTATGAGTGGCGGCCGGGGACGAGCGATGGAACTTGTCCTGCCAATCTATCCCTCTAGGGGCATGCGTAGTAGTACTTTGCTTCGTGGGCTAATAAACTTTCGCAATAAGTATGTGAGTTCTTTATGACTAATGTGAGTCCATGGATTATACGCACTCTCACCCTTCCGCAATTTGCTAGCCTCTTCGGTACCGTGCATTGCCCTTTCTCACATCGAGAGTTGGTGCAAACTTCGCCGGTGCATCCAAACCCCATGATATGATACGCTCTATCACACATAAGCCTCCTTATATCTTCCTCAAAACAGCCACCATACCTACCTATCATGGCATTTCCATAGCCATTCTGAGATATATTGCCATGCAACTTCCACCGTTCTGTTTTTCATGACATACATCATCATTGTCATATTGCTTTGCATGATCATATAGCTGACATAGTATTTGTGGCTCAGCCACCATTCATCATTTTTATACATGTTACGCTAGCATCATTGCACATCCTGGTACACTGCCAGAGGCATTCATATAGAGTCATATTTTTGTTCTAGTATCGAGTTGTAAGTAAATAGAAGTGTGATGATCATCATTATTAGAGCATTGTCCCAGTGAGGAAAGAATGGTGGAGACTAATGTGTCCTCGAAAAAGTGGGGATGAGGTCCATGAGACTGTTCTAAAAAAAAGGTGAAAAACAGCCATGAAAAAAAAATGATGAGAGCAAAAGAGAGAAGGGGCAATGTTACTATCCTTTTCCACACTTGTGCTTCAGAGTAGCACCATGTTTTTCATATAGAGAGTCTCCTATTTTGTCACTTTCATATACTAGTGGGAATTTTTCATTATAGAACTTGGCTTGTATATTCCGATGACGGGCTTCCTCAAATGCCCGAGGTCTTCATGAGCAAGCAAGTTGGATGCACACCCACTTAGTTTTCATGTTGAGCTTTCATACACTTATAGCTCTTAGTGCATCCGCCGCATGGCAATCCCTACTCCTTGCATTGACATCAATTGATGGGCATCTCCATAGCCCGTTGATTAGCCTCGTCGATGTGAGACTTTCTCCATTTTTGACTTCTCTTATTTACCTCTACCACCATACTCTATTCCACCCATAGTGCTATATCCATGGCTTGCGCTCATGTATTGAGTGGGAGTTCAAAAAGCTGAAGCGCGTTAAAAAGTATGAACCAATTGCTCGGCTTGTCATCGGGGTAGTGCATGATAAATACTTTGTGTGAAGAGGATGGAGCATGACAGGATTATATGATTTTGTAGGGATAACGTTCTTTATCATGTTTATTTTGAAAGACATGCTTGTTTATTAGTATGCCTGAGTATTGATGTCTTTATATCAAATTATAGACTATTGCTTTGAATCATTTGGATCTTAATATTCATACCATAAGAGAAAGATTACATGATGAAACATGATAGGTAGCATTCCACATCAAAAATTCTGTTTTTATCATTTACCTACTCGAGGACGAGTAGGAATTAAGCTTGGGGATGCTATTATAGTATCAATCTTGGATGTTTTTATATGCAATTATATATCATTTTTTGGGACTAACCTATTGACCTAGTGCCCAGTGCCAGTTGCAGTTTTCTGCTTGTTTTTGGCTTTTAAGAGAAACGGTACCAAATGAAGTCCAAATGCCACGAAAATTTTTGGAGATTTTTTTCTGGACAAAAGAGACCTTGGAAGCTTCGGGAGGAGGCCAGAAGCCTCACGGAGGCTTCACAAGGCAACAGGGCACGCCCCAGGGGGGCGCCGTGTTGCCTTGTGGGGCCCACATGACTCCGTTTGACCTAATTCCACTTCTATAAATTCACAAATATTGGGAAACCATCAGGGAGCTAGAAGAGAAAACCTTTCCGCCGCCGCAAGCCTCTGTTCTTCCGCGATCCCATCTGGAGGCCTTTTCCGGTACTCTGCCAGAGGGGGAATCGATCACGGAGGGCATCTACATCAACCTTCCTGCCCTTCTGATGATGTGTGAGTAGTTTACCACAGATCTACGGATCCATAGCTAGTAGCTAGATGGCTTCTTCTCTCTCTTTGATATTCAATACCATGTTCTCCTCGATGTTCTTGGAGTTCTATCCGATGTAATCCTCTTTTGCGGTGTGTTTGTTGGGATCCGATGAATTGTGAGTTTATGATCAGATTATTCATGAGAAATATTTGAGTCATCTCTGAACACATTTATGCCTTATTAAATATAGCTTTGTATTTCTCTCCGATCTATCGATTTGGTTTGGCCTACTAGATTGATTTATCTTGCAACGGGAGAGGTGCTTTGTGATGGGTTCAATCTTGCGGTGCTCAATCCCAGTGACAGAAGGGGACATGACATGTATTTGTATTGTTGCCATTAAGGATAAAAAAGATGGGTATTATTCATATTGCTTGAATTTGCTTCTCTACATCATGTCATCTTGCTTAAGGCGTTACTCTGTTTTTATTAACTTAATACTCTAGATGCATGCTGGATAGCGGTCGATGAGTGGAGTAATAGTAGTAGATGCAGGCAGGAGTCGGTCTACTTGTCTCGGACGTGATTCGTATATACATGATCATTGCCATGAATCCGTCATAATTATTGGCTTTTCTATCAATTGCCCAACAGTAATTTGTTTACCCACCGTATGTTTCTGTGCTCGAGAGAGAAGCCTTTAGTGAAAACTATGGTCCCCGGGTCTATCTTTATCATATTAAAAACCTAAAAATACCTTGCTGCAATTTATTTACTTTTATTTTAATTAGTATTTTAGTTTACCTATTTAATTACCTCGATAAGATTTAATCCTTGCAAATAACCGCTAAGAGGATTGACAACCCTCTTATTTGCGTTGGGTGCAAGTGTTTGCTCTTGTGTGTGCAGGTGCGCTTAACCGAATTTTGCTTGGTTCTCCTACTGGATTGATAACCTTGGTTTTTAACTGAGGGAAATACTTATCTCTACTGTACTGCATCATCCTCTCCTCTTCGGGGAAATACCAACGCAGACTACAAGTAGCACCCGTGTCCGTCACGGCAGCCTCATCTTTTTGGTTGTGTAATGAAACGTATTTTATGCAGCAGTGAAACTTTATTTCCTAAGTATTATGTGTGTTTGGTAAGCAATTTACTTTATGAGGCTGTGCGCACTCGCGATCTCCCTCCTGCGTATCACGCGAGCGGGGGCTGGACATGGTGCCTGCGCTCGGGCCAGGCCCAGCAGCGCCGTTAAACCCAAGTGACCGAGCTCTGGCTCGCGGGCCTGCCCCCGTGCACGTCACCTCACCAAGGTCCTTGGTACTTTGTCTCCTCGCGTGACACCCATGAGCGAACTAGCAAGCGCGCACTGCTCCGCTACTTGTGAAAACTTGTCGAGATGTAGTTGTCACAGGAACAAGGCACACAGAAGGCCTCACGAGCGCTGCCTCGCGAAGTGACCCACGGCGCATCGCCTCTTCAAGAAGCCCACAGGAAGCCTCACGAGCACTTCCTCGCGAGGCGGCCTGCGGCGCCCATCCCCACCAAGTGCCAACGGGAGGCCTCGCGAGCAAGCGCCTCGCGAGGCGCCACCCCGTAAGCCGCGGCACACCAAGCCGCACCTCGTGGAGAGAGCTAAGTCTAAACGCTTCACGACCTCTTCTTTAGCGCCCCTCAAGCTCTCTCTTCCTCGCAACCTCACTGGGCGCTGTTATTTTCTCCTTTGCGCAAGCTGCTTACACGTCAAAGGGAGGCTTCTTGAGCATCGCGCCTCGGGAGCCCTTACCACCTCACGAAACCCTACACCCTCTGGCCTTGTCTGGGCACACGTCCTAACATACCAGCGACGGTCGTAGTACGCTCGGGGGCTGGGTCCTAGCGGCATAGAGCACCAAGGCAAGCAAAAAGGAAAAACAATCCTCACGAGGAGGACTCACGAAGAGCAAGAATGGCAACATAACGTTAAGTACTTAACTTAGTCATACAAACCACGTCTTCATGCCCCCACAGGGCTACATCTACTTGGATACAGGGCAAAAAGAAAGAAAAGGGCCTAAGAGGATGAGGCGTCGCCATCGCCGTCGTCGTCGCCGTCATCGTCGTCGCCTTCGTCATCGCCAGCCTCGTCGGAGCTCTCGCTGCCATGGGAGAACTTCTGGATTAGGGCTTGATACGTCTCCATCGTATCTACTTTTCCAAACACTTTTGCTCTTGTTTTGGACTCTAATTTGCATGATTTGAATGAAACTAACCCGGACTGACGCTGTTTTCAGCAGAACTACCATGGTGTTGTTTTTGTGCAGAAATCAAAGTTCTCAGAATTGGACGGAACTTTTTGGAGATTTTTTATGGAATATATAAAAATTATTGGCACAAGAATCAACAGAAGAGGGGCCACCTGTTGCTCACAAGGCAACTGGGCGCGACCTCCCCCTAGGGCGTGCCCTGATGCCTTGTGGGGCCCACAGGCGGCCGTATGACCTAATTCCAACGCTATAAATTCACTTTTCCTGAGAAAAAAATAGGAGAAGAAGTTTCATCGTGTTTTACAATACAGAGCCACAGCCACCTCCTGTTCTTCATCACGAGGGCTGATGTGGAGTCCGTTCGGGGCTCCGGAGAGGGGGATTCGACGCCGTTGTCATCATCAACCATCCTCCATCACCAATTTCATGATGCTCACCACCGGGTGTGAGTAATTTCTCCGTAGGCTTGCTGGACGGTGATGGGTTGGATGAGATTTATCATGTAATCGAGTCAATTTTGTTAGGGCTTTGATCCCTAGTATCCACTATGTTCTGAGATTGATGTTGCTATGACTTTGCTATGCTTAATGCTTGTCACTAGGGCCCGAGTGCCATGATTTCAGATCTGAACCCTTTATGTTTTCATGAATATAGTTGTGTTCTTGATCCTATCTTGCAAGTTATATGCACCTATTATGTGTTATGATCCGCATACCCCAAGGTGACAATAATTGGGATTCTTTCCAGTGATTACTGTAGTTTGAGGAGTTCATGTATTCACTAAGTGCTAATGTTTTGTTCCGGTTCTCTATTAAAAGGATGCCTTAATATCCCTTAGATTTCCTTATGGACCCTGCTGCCACGGGAGGGTAGGACAAAAGATGTCATGCAAGTTCTTACTATAAGCACGTATGACTATATACGGAATACATGCATGCCTACATTACATTGATGAATTGGAGCTATTGTGTATCGCCCTAGGTTGTGACTATTATACGATGAATGTCATCCAACATAATTATCCATCACTTATCCAATGCCTACGCTTTTCACATATTGATCTTTGCTAAGTTACTTCCATTGCTGCTGCTGTTACAATCACTACAAAACTGCTATTGTTATTGTCTTTGTTACTATTGCTACTGTTACTACTGCTATCAAAACTATCATACTGCTATGCTACTAAACACTTTGTTGCAGATATTTAGTTCACCAGGTGTGGTTGAATTGACAACTCAACTGCTAATACTCGCAAATATTCTTTGGCTCCCCTTGTGTCGAATCAATAAAGTTGGGTGACATACTACCTTCGAAGACCGTCGCGATCCCCTATACTTGTGGGTTATTAAGACCTTTTTCTAGCGCCGTTGCCGGGGAGCATAGCTCTATTTGTTGAGTCACTTGGGATTTATATCTGTTGATCATTATGAAGAATCTGAAAGACGCTAAGACCAAGATCGTTCCCTCTAAGACAAGGGGAGGTAAGGAACTGCCATCACACTCTGCACTTGATTCACCTTCTGTTTTGAGTAGGCTTGCAACACCACTACCTGCTATTCATTCTGATATGTCGCAAGTGATCGATGATACTACTTCTGCTATGAATGATACTTATGATGATGCTAGTACTATGCTTGATAATACTGTGCCACTAGGTGAATTTCTTGATGAACAAATTGCTAAAGCTAAAGAAACTGAAAATGCTGAAACCTCTGAAAATTATGATCCACCTATTATGCCTAGCTCTCCTAGAATTGAAATGCCTAAGATACCTGATGGTTATGTTCTGGATGGAGAAATAGCTAGAGAATTTCTTGCTTGTAATGATAGAGATGATGTTAGAAAATTACTTGCTAAGCTAAATGAAAAATCTATGATGGAGAGAATGAAATATGATCCTAAATTTTCTACCTCTCCCATATTTTTTACCGATAAGGATTATGAATTCTCTGTCAATTCTGAGTTAATTACTTTGGTTGAATCTGATCCTTTTCATGGTTATGAATCTGAAACGGTTGTGGCACATCTTACTAAATTGAATGATATAGCCACCCTATTTGCTCATGAAGAAAAAATTCGCTACTACTACATTCTTAAGTTGTTTCCTTTCTCATGAAAGGGTGATGCTAAGAAATGGTTTAATACTCTTGCTCCTGGTTGTGTGCGTAGTCCCCAGGATATGATATATTACTTCTCTGAAAAATATTTTCCTGCTCATAAGAAACAAGCTGCCTTACAGGAAATATTTAACTTTGTGCAAATTGAAGAAGAGAATCTCCCTCAAGCTTGGGGAAGGCTTCTCCAACTACTTAATGCTTTGCCTGATCATCCTCTTAAGAAAAATGAAATACTTGATATCTTTTATAATGGACTAGCCGATGCTTCTAGGGACTACCTAGATAGTTGTGCTGGTTCTGTTTTCAGGGATCGAACTGTTGGACAGGCTGAAGAACTATTGAATAATATATTAAAGAATGCCGATGATTGAACACTTCCTGAACCACCACCTAAGCCAACTCCAAAGAAAAGAGGTATTCTATTCCTCAATCCTGAAGATATGCAAGAAGCTAAGAAATCTATGAAGGAAAAAGGTATTAAAGCTGAAGATGTTAAGAATCTACCACCTATTGAAGAAATACATGGACTGGATATCCCAACACAGGTAGTAGAGGTAAATTCTCTTCGTAGATTTGATGAAAGTGATCACTAGTGCAGTGAGCTGCTATACAAACGGTTTTTACCCCCTTTCAGCGACAGAGTTTTAAATCGTCGCCTTGCCTGTGTGTGCGATAGGGGGGTCCTTTCCACATGACCCAGAAACCGTCCGCGATAGGGCCTCTGGTCACACACGCGGGGCAAAAAGAGCTCGTGTGCGATCGGGTGAGCCATCGCAGACAATTATAATGGCCCAATCGTCTCCGTTCGTATGTACATCCCACACAGTGAATCCAAGATAAACGTTCCAGTTCGTATATACATCCCACACAGTGAATCCCAGACAAACGTTTCCGTTCGTATGTACAAAGCACACAGTTTTCCGCATCACATCGTTTGTGATAGTGTTGCCATTGCAGATGATAGTAATAATTTTATCGCTTGTGTTATTGAATGCATCACACACGGTGTCTAGAAGAAACTGTGTGGCATAGGCTTTCCATCACACACACTTTTTATGTGGAAAACATTTGTGTAAGGTGGCCTAACGAAAACAGTTGTCTAGAGGAAGTCGTGTGTGATTGTTCATTGATCCAACACGTTTACTTCCTATAAACTGTGTGGGTTGTCTGAGATCATCACCCACGGTGTTGTCTCAATAACCGTTTGCACTAGAAAAACCCAATAAGAAGACTAATTGGCCTATTATTGTTAATCCATTTAGTAATGAAATTTAAATTTCATAATAAACACACAATATATTTCATTTTCGTATTACGGAACCAGGATTTCATAATTGAAATACATCAGAGTACAACATCATATAGCTTCAACACTCACTCACACCATATAGGCATATAGCTAGCTACCCCATTACACAACAGCACCAAGTTTCACATGCAACATCTAAAACCTTTGGAAATTAGCATCATAGATGGTAGATAGATAGATGAATCTCATCTGGAAAACTGCTGAAGCGGAAGGCAAATATTGAGCCTTCAATGATGTTGAATGTCCTTGCAACTTTAGGCCAGTGCCTGTGGATGATTGACCGCCCATCCTTCGTCCTCTTGAGAAAGACTTCAATATTGTATCGTGGGTGTTGTATGAACACCTTCCTCGCCTCTTGACTATACAGGTGGTTTGAGAGGTAATCATCTGTGAACTGCTTTGGAAAGGCCTGAAAACAAAGATATGCATAAATATCTTCTCTGAATTTTGAAATGGCGCAAATGAATAAAAAAACAAGGTACTCCCTCCGGTCCTTTTTACTCCGCGCATTAGATTTGTATCAAGTCAAACTTTGTAAAGTTTCACCAAATTTATTTTAAGAAATATCAACATCCACGATACCAAATATGTAAACTATAAAATTGTATTTCATAATGCATCTAAAAATAATGATTTTGCAGTTTGAATGTTGATGCTTTTTTCTATAACTTTGGTCAAAGTAGAGATACTTTAACTTTGGACAAAACTTATATGCAGACTAAAAAGGACCGGAGGGAGTATAAGATTTAGTACCATCCTGTAGTTCACTGATGTCTTCTTCATTGTGCAGACAAAGATCTTGTTGTTTTTCGTCGCTAGTTTCTTTATCCTCACAATCTTTCCGAGTTTCTTGACTTGACTGATATTCATGGACATCTCATTTCCCCATATGCAAAATGGGTTGAACAGTGGGTCAAAACCTCTGACAGCAGGACCTCCATGTGCAAGACCAAATTGTTAAAAACCTAAATACTAGAATGGTTCCTGCAATTGCACAATAATGTGCTATTAGACAAAGGACCATGCATGTGCGAACCTCGATGGTAAACCTCAGTGCCTCCCATTGTTTCCCTGCAACACATATAAGGTAGTTATTGATCAGGCTAAGTGAGGGTTGGCATACTATCAGTAAAATATGTTGATGAAAAATAAACACATTGCAGATTCAGCAGATTAATTCGAGCCACATGGAAAAGCCATTTATCCAAACCAAGCATGCTTAAGAACCAGGAAATATAGCAATTGTATATGTTTCTCATGTATTTAGTACAGCCGAATTCGATTTATTTATCACGTGCATAACAATACAAAATTGTACCCATGACAATTGAACATCGCATTGCAGAATTGAACCAAATAGTTAACTAAGCACCGTAACAAATGAACCAAACAGTTAACTGAGCACCACATTGCACAAGAGAACATACTACAAGATCAGACAGTTAACCAAACCTAGTATGCTTAACAACTTGGAAATATAGCAATTGTATTTGTATCTCATGTATTTTGTACAGCCAAATTCGATCATTTCTCACATGCAAGAGAATACAAAATTGCACCCACAAGAATTGAGCTTCACCTTGCAGAATTGAACTAAACAGTTAACTGAACATGACAAAAACATAACCAAACAGTTAACTCAGCACCACATTGCACAATATATAGAACATATATACTAGAGGATCAAATTGCATAGTAAGAGTACATAGGACAATTCACTAGAATTTGTAAAGGAAAGGCAGGAGCAGCACATGCAAAAGGTAAACCGAACATGCTTAACCGGCGTAGCTAGCTAGCTAAACATAGGTCCTTGTAGTGAGCTAAAAAGACAAGCTACTCCTTATCGTCGGAGATATCGATGATGATGGGCTCCTTAGACTTGGAAGAGGGCGAGGCCTCCACATCGTGGGTGCCCTCCTCGTACTAGTGAGTCGCCTGAGCCGCTCCGGGCACCAACCTGCTGGCTCTGGAGTTGAGGTAAGCACGGGCACGCTGAGAAAACACCTCGTAGTCTTCGTCGAAGGCATCGATGGTGGCCTCGAGAAAACGCCACGAACTGTCGTTTAAAGCCGCCAACCGCGTGGCGGCGTCCGCGCGCGAGGCGTCGACGGTGGCCTCGACGGCGAGGTGCTCCTCCAAGATCTGGGGGTCGGCATGCATGGCAGCCATCGCGACCTCATCCGCGCGTGCGACCGTGATTTGCTTCTCCGCTGCCAGATGCTCCTTGAGTTCCTGGCTATACTGCATGCACCATGGCTTAGGGCGGCACTTATTTGGAGGATGGGTCGGTGATTTGGGTGGAAGGTGTCGCATCGGCGGTCGGGGCATGTGGGATGTAGAAGGAGGTGGAGGATGGGGGTCGGGTGTGGATTAGCTGACTAGATCGACGAGGCCGAGCAGCAGGAAGGCGTGTCGCCGGCGAGGCGGCGGCGCTGCAAGCAAGCAGTGAAGGTTTGAACTTGGAATGGAAGGCGGAAACAGGGGAAATGTGGCTTTTGGTAAGGAGGAGGGGGCCATGGGAGGTAGATATTTCCGCGGATGCCGAAAATTTTCGCTCCGTGTAGTGAAAAACTGGCGCGCGAAGTGTCATCAAACACGGCCCCTTATTCAGTACTGTGTATGATATCTGAACATCACAAATGATTCATATGGCTTACCCCGTGTGCGATGAGTTTGAACGTGCAAATTTTGGTTCGAATTTCCCTGGTTACAGTGGTCATCCACGTCATTGCATAATTTGGGTACACAAAAGAGCCTACAGCACACCCACACTTCTTAATCAAGCAAGTTCAGCAATTAAACAGAGCTAGCTGACCTAAACATTACTCTAACAAAAGACCGGTGCTCTAAACAAAGACTACTACTCCGCCTGGCGCTCGTCGATCTCCGCCGCCTCCTCCATGTCCAGTTCGCGCCCGACGATCTCCTGGGGAAGGGGCTCCATGGCATCCATCGCACCATACTCGGCAAGCATCTCGCCATCCATGTCCGCCATCTCTTCAGAAAAGGCCGCCACGAGCTGGGTGTGGGCGGCCACGGTCTGGGCTTGGAAGGGCTCCATCGCGGCAATGTATGCCGCGAACGAACGGACAGCTGCTCGAACGCTCTCGGCGATTGCCAACTCTTCGGCCATGGGTTGCCGACCGTTGTCAGAGAAGCTTCATGTGATTTGTGCGGTGACCGCCAGGAGCTGGGCGCGGGCGGCCTCGACATAGGCGCGGGCGGCCTCCATCAGGGCTAAGGCGGCCGCCGCGGAACGGACAGCTACTGTCCCGCTCTCGCCATTTGCTATCCCCGTTGCAGATGTTGCTGCCGCCATCTCAGCTGCAGTAGTGGTTGTGTCGGCTGCTGCAGCCGCCCAGTCTCAGATTACGGCCACGCTCAAGCAGGTTGTGAGCACGCTCATGGAGGCTACGGCCGCGCTCTCGCCGGAGTGGGCCACCGAAGTTGCCGTCACGACGTGGGTCCACGTCCCCATCTTTGACCGGCGATGATTGAACAGTGATATGATATTTGGGGGGCTAGTTTACTTGACGCATCGGCTATGGACTGTAGCCGACGAACCTTCTCGCGTAAGCCATATATTATGGTGCACCAAGATATTTTGTACTGCATCTCACACGGTTGGTGATAATAAACTATGTGTGATGTACTTGATTTTTCGTCTTGATTTGAAATACGGAATGGGTCACAGCCGCAAAGGACGGTGTTTGAATTGCTAGAACATTTGTCTGCAGTGAACAGAAAACTATACGAGTGTCGTGTTAAAATTTGGAATTATTCGGGGTCCGTTTGGACATTTTTATACATTAACTGAGTTTTCTAGGCATTTTATGTGCATAATTCAAATTTGAACTACATGCACATGCTCTGGTGCACCAAAATGGGTTGAAAAATCATATGTGTGTCCTTGGGTGCATGCTTAGGTCCCATGCAAGAAATGGGAATGAATTTCAAACACCTCGGCATCGTGGCTCGGCCGCAAACGCTAAGATACTTTGTTTCAAAATTCTAGTAAATCCAAAACTCGTCTAAAATTCATGAAACCTGGCATGCTGTCTTGGAATGGCACCAACATGCTGTGGTAAAATTTTTGTCCCATTTGGGGCAGGTTTTGGTATAAGATTCTCACAAACCAGAGCTTCTCACAAGAAGCCTCATGGTTCCGGTAGGGAACGTGTCACCTTTGTGGACGAAACAACATTCGTTGCCTCTTCTTGCCTTGATTTTTTTTTCTAGAGGTAACATAGACCAATAGGAGTGTCGTGTTAAATTTTGGAATTATTCGGGGTTCGTTTGGACATTTTTATACATTAACTGAGTATTCTAGGCATTTTATGTGCATAATTCAAATTTGAACTACAGGCACACACTCCGGTGCACCAAAATGGGTTGAAAAATCATATATGTGTCCTTGGGTGCAGGCTTAGGTCCCATGCAAGAAATGGGAATGAATTTCAGACACCTCGGCATCGTGGCTCCACCGCAAACGTTGAGATACTTGGTTTTGAAATTCTAGTAAATCCAAAACTCGTCAGAAATTCATGAAACTTGGCATGCTATCATGGAATGGCACCATCATGTTGTGGTAAAAAAATTGTCCCATTTGGGGCAGGTTTTGGTATAAGCTTCTCACAAACCAAAGCTTCTCACAAGAAGCCTCATGGTTCTGGTGGGGAACGTGTGACCTTTGTGGACAAAACGACATTCGTTGCCTCTTCTTGCCTTCATTTTTTTTCTAGAGGTAACATAGACCAACAAGAGTGTGATACGTCTCCAACGTATCTATAATTTTTGATTGTTCCATGCTATTATAGTATCAATCTTTGATGTTTTTATATGCAATTATATATCATTTTTCGGGACTAACCTATTAACCTAGTGCCCAGTGCCAGTTGCTGTTTTCTACTTGTTTTTTGCTTTTCAGAGAAACAGTACCAAATGAATTCCAAATGCCACGAAACTTTTTGGAGATTTTTTTCTGGACAAAAGAACCCTTGGAAGCTTCGGGAGGAGCCCAAAAGCCTCATGGAGGCTTCACAAGGCAACAGGGCGCGCCCTAGGGGGGCGCGCCGTGTTGCCTTGTGGGGCCCACGTGACTCCGTTTGACCTAATTCCACTTCTATAAATTCACAAATATTGGGAAACCAACAGAGAGCCAGAAGAAATAACCTTTCCGCCGCCGCAAGCCTCTGTTCTTCCGCGATCCCATCTGGAGGCCTTTTCCGGTACTCTGCCGGAGGGGGAATCGATCACGGAGGGCTTCTACATCAACCTTGCTGCCCTTCCGATGATGTGTGAGTAGTTTACCACAGACCTACAGGTCCATAGCTAGTAGCTAGATGGCTTCTTCTCTCTCTTTGATCTTCTATACAATGTTCTCCTTGATGTTCTTGGAGTTCTATCCGATGTAATCTTCTTTTGCGGTGTGTTTGTTGGGATCCGATGAATTGTGAGTTTATGATCAGATTATTCATGAGAAATATTTGAGTCTTCTCTGAAATCTTTTATGCATGATTGTTATAGCTTTGTATTTCTCTCCGATCTATCAGTTTAGTTTGGCCTACTAGATTGATTTATCTTGCAATGGGAGAGGTACTTTGTGATGGGTTCAATCTTGCGGTGCTCAATCCCAGTGACAGAAAGGGACATGACACGTATTTGTATTGTTGCCATTAAGGATAAAAAGATGGGGTTTATTCATATTGATTGAATTTGCTTATCTACATTGTGTCATCTTGCTTACGGCGTTACTCTGTTTTTATTAACTTAATACTCTAGATGCATGCTGGATAACGATCGATGAGTGGAGTAATAGTAGTAGATGCAGGCAGGAGTCGGTCTACTTGTCTTGGACGTGATGCCTATATACATGATCATTGCCATGAATCCGTCATAATTATTTGCTATTCTGTCAATTGCCCAACAGTAATTTGTTTACCCACCGTATGTTTCTGTGCTCGAGAAAGAAGCCTCTAGTGAAAACTATGGCCCCGGGGTCTATCTTTATCATATTAAAAACCTAAGAATACCTTGCTGCAATTTATTTACATTTATTTTAATTAGTATTTTAGTTTAGCTATTTACCTATATAAGATTTAATCCTTGCAAGTAACCACTAAGAGGATTGACAACCCTCTTATTTGCGTTGGGTGCAAGTGTTTGCTCTTGTGTGCGCATGTGCGCTTAACGGAATTTTGTTTGGTTCTCCTACTGGATTGATAACCTTGGTTCTTAACTGAGGGAAATACTTATCTCTACTGTACTGCATCATCCTCTCCTCTTCGGGGAAATACCAACGCAGACTACAAGTAGCAGAGTGTCGTGTTAAAATTTGGAATTATTCGGGGTTCGTTTGGACATTTTTATACATTAACTGGGTTTTCTAGGCATTTTATGTGCATAATTCAAATTTGAACTACATGCACATGCTCCGGTGCACCAAAATGGGTTGAAAAATCATATGTGTGTCCTTGGGTGCATGCTTAGGTCCCATGCAACAAATGGGAATGAATATCAAACACCTCGGCATCGTGGCTCGGCCGCAAACACTGAGATACTTGGTTTTGAAATTCTAGTAAATCCAAAACTCATCTGAAATTCATGAAACTTGGCATGCTATCATGGAATGGCACCAACATGTTGTGGTAAATTTTTTGTCCCATTTGGGGCAGGTTTTGGTATAAGCTTCTCACAAACCAGAGCTTCTCACAAGAAGACTCATGGTTCCGGTAGGGAACGTGTCACCTTTGTGGACGAAACGACATTCGTTGCCTATTCTTGCCTTGATTTTTTTCTAGAGGTAACATAGACCAATAGGAGTGTCGTGTTAAATTTTGGAATTATTCATGGTTCGTTTGGACATTTTTATACTTTAACTGAGTTTTCTAGGCATTGTGCATAATTCAAATTTGAACTGCATGCACATGCTCCTGTGCACCAAAATGGGTTAAAAAATCATATATGTGTCCTTGCTTGCATGTTTAGGGCCCATGCAAGAAATGGGAATGAATTTCAAACACCTAGGCTCTTCGTGGCTCGGCCGCAAACTTGAGAACTTGGTTTTGAAATTCTAGTAAATCCAAAACTCGTCTGAAATTCATGAGACTTGGCATGGTGTCATGGAATGGCACCAACATGCTGTGGTAAAAAAATGTCCAATATGAGAGAAGGCGCACAAATTAACAGCCAACAAATAGCTGTCACGTTATCATCACAAACGGTTGTACAATATTATTTTAATCGTGGGCGTTCTACTGACCATTAACGTGCCACCACGCATCCCACTTTTTTAATGGCAAGGAGGTGCCGTCCGGGCAGCTGTTTGAGTAGACGGGAGGCATGCGAGCGAAGTCCGCGGCGCAGGCTGACCGGGAGGCGTGCGACCAGTCCTGCGCTGCGCAGGCTGACCGGGAGGCGTGCGACCAGTCCTCCGCTACACAGGCTCACCGGGAGGCATGCGAGCAGTACGCTGCGTAGGCTCACCAGGAAGCGAACCCTTTGACCTCCATCGCCGCCCGCCTCACTCTCAACTTCTCCATTAATGGCGCCCGAGCCGCTATTTAATAGGCAGCCTTACTGATCTCTCATCGCCTCCCATTCCCCTCTCGCCCGAATCCTATCTTCCAGAGCTCCACCTACTCCATGGCGCATAAGGATCATCTGCCACTAGTCTTCCGGCTTGGTGAAGTCGACTCCGAGCCAGAGGAGATAGAAAATGAGGAGGAACGGGACCTCGGGGACATGGCCCTGAACGAGCTGGTCGCGGCGGATGCTGCCCCCGCGCCCATCCCAGCTCCCATCCCCGTGCCCGCGCCAGCGACCATCCCCGTGGCATTGACGGGCTGGTCGCCGAGCACCATCGCAGAGCTGGAAGCCGCGGGCGTCAGCGAGGTCCCCGCGGACCCACGCGAGCACGTGTACGTACCAGCGCCCCCGCCTATGCTCGTGCGCGCCCCAGCACCCACCGCGGCGCCGGTCCCCGTGCGCTTTCCTGCACCAGCCATGCCCGTGCCCGTGCATGCTCCTGCACCCGCCACACCCCCCTCAGCGTCATGGGACGCCACCGTCGACCGCTACCTCGCAGCGCCGTGAGTCGCCGTCCCCCGCCCGTCGATTGCGCGACGAACGGCTCTTGGATTTGCAAGTCCATAACATTCTGGGATGGCTTGAAGACTTGAACAATGGCGTCCCGGACGACGACAACACCGGCGCAGCACGCCGCCGCCGATGCTGCTATTAGTTTTTTTGTTTAATATTGTATCCCGATCGTATGAATGTAAAACCAGAGTGTCACTGAATGAAATCTATGGTTTTGATCAACTTAGCGTTTTTTCTCTGAATGTACAGACTTACCAAAGTAAAAAAAACATCAACGTCTTTCTTTGAATAAAACACTCATCGCAAACGTTTTCAGACTGAACACCCGTATGCAAAGCGAGAGCTGGGTTCCTTCACAGCTAAGCCAAGGGAAAAATGTGGCGCGCAGGTTTTGTGCATCTCTTCATCGCAAACGTTTCAGACTGAACACCCGTATGCAAAGCGAGAGCTGGGTTCCTTCGCAGCTAAGCCAAGGGAAAATGTGGCGCGCAGGTTTTGTGCATCTCTTCATCGCAAACGATTTTGCATGATGACCCGTGTGCAACGATGTACAAACAATGTGGTAAGATTTGCATCTGTCATATTGGAAAAATTGGCATTTGTCAATTTAATAACATTGCCATTTGTCAATCTAGTAACATTGCCATTTGTCAACCTAGTAACACTGCCATTTGTGATCCTCGGAAAAAAAAACACTGCTATTTGTCAAATTTTGCAGCTAAAAATCACTAGTACTGTAATTTTTGCAAATGAAATTCAGTAAGCATAGATTTCATTCATAGATTAAGCAGTCATTCTTTATACAAACAGTTCAACTCGACAGCTGAACCAAACAAATTTTTACCCAATTGTTGCCAACCACGTACTGAAATAGCTAGTTCAACTATATATACTAGCTAAATTTAAGTACGTAGTACAGTTCAACCATATCTATAGTCAGATGAACTGAACAAAATAGCCCCTAAATACTACTACTACGGAGGGGCTTTGTACTACTTCCAGCAGCTTCTCCTCTGCCGAGCGCGCTCAGTAAGACGCTGAGGAGGAGGAGCCTACCGACGAGCTAGAGAAGCGGAATCCGGCGCCTGCCGCTGCTGCACCTTTGGCGACGCCCAGCTCGAACGCCCTCTGCCGCTCCAGACGATCATTCTCGAAGTGGTGGGACTCCTCGTATATCTATGCATTTCGCGCCACTGCGGTGGCTTCTCCTGCGGCCACGGCGGTGGTAAGACGCTTTGTGTGCTCGACCAGGCGCTCCTCCTCCTCCCGCAGGAACTCGATATAGCGCGTGGCAAGGTCGCTGATGCTCGTGCGGGCCTCCACATCCCGCCTTCGGGACGCGGTGGCGGATCGGGTGATGACACCGGCGGTCGACGATGGGGAGGCGGCCACGGCGGCCGACGGTGGGGTGGCGGCCACCTCCAACCTTCGGGCCGCGGTGGCGGAGCGAGTGATGGCCACGGCGCCCAACGGTGGAGTGGCGGCCAAGACGGCCACCACCTGCCGTCGGGCCGCGGTGGCGGAGCGGGCGATGGCCCTGGCGGGCTTTGGTTGTGTGGTGGCCATGGCTGCCGATGGTGGGGTGCCGGCAACGGCTGCTGGCAACAGCTGCCGTTGGGCAGCGGCGGCGGAGCGTGTGGTGGGTGTTGTGCGCACACCCACATGGGACGCCACGGGCAGTACACGCCGCCGGGGACTGCGCCACCGCCGCGGTGTAGCCTCCCAGCTGGAGTTGTCCTCAGACGACGGCGGAGTGGCTGAGCGACGACGACGGACCGGTGCCATTGGTGATGGTGGGAGAAGCAGACGACATAAGCTACGGGGAGGGAGGGGAAAATGCGATGCCGACTCGCTGGCCGTGACTGTTTATAAAGAAGGCCGGTAAGCACCGGTTTTTTTTGGGATTTCGCTGAGTCCGGCGGGAAGCTTGCGCGGGAACCTGCGCAGTTGCGCGGGAACGGGCTCACCGATGATTCATTCGCGCCTCTTCGAGCTAATGTTTGGCCAAAAGAATGCCTGTGCGGTGCTCAAGCTTGCGCTCTAAGCCTTCTGCGGCAGCGCGGTGACAAGACGTGTGAGAGGAGGACGAAATGACACGTACACAAACGGTTAATAAAAAAAAGTTTGCGATTTTAATTACCTAGCACACGGCCGCTATCTACGTAGCGTCGCGAACGATTGTTCGCTCACTATGTGATGTGGAACGCGACGTAGTTTCACATCACGCCGCCGGCTCGCAACTGCCGGCCGGCTTGTAGACGGCCATTCCCTGTGTGTTCAACTGCTCTATGCGTGTGGTTGCTCGTGGTTGAGGCGGCCGCGGCGCGCTCTGCTCGCGTCACGCCGCGCGCGCTCTGTTCGCGTCCCGCCGCGCGCGCTGCAAGCATTTCGGGCTGGCGCACGATCACTTACGTTCGGGGTGCCTTATGCATGCGGTTACGCCGGACACGGCGCCACGACGCAGTTATGTGCGGCAAAAACAGCCTTGTGGACGTGCCGAGAATCCCGATCACCCGGCCTTCATTTATTCCCGCGGCCATTTACCTTCATCTCTCGCGCCCCACGACACAATAAGCACACCCACGACGACACATACAAAGAGGAAATCCAGTGGCTCCAATGGCGCACCCGGCTCCAATGGAGCTCCCAGCGGCTGACGACGACGACGGGTGGCAGTTCACCACGCCTCACGTAGTGGACACCCACGTGAGGAGGAAGGACCTCTCGGTGGTGTACACCAACGAGCCGGTCTCAGTGGAGAGCTCCATCCACACTATGGAGCAGTTGCTTGCTGAGGACGAGTACCAAGTGGTCGGCTTCGACCTCGAGTTCACTGGCGGTCATGCCGGGTATGATCAGAAGGTTGCCGTCGGCCAGTTGTGCGTGCGCCATCACGTCCTCGTCTACCACTACTCCCTGGCCACAAGGCCTTGCGAGCGTTTCGCCAGGTTTATCAACAGCCCCGACTACAGGTTCGCTACGGTGGACACCTTCAACGATCTAAAGGTGCTTGAGACTACGGGCTTGGCCTGCCAGAATCTTGTCGACATCCAAGGCTAGTACAGGGTCTGGGGCAGAAAGAAAGCGAATGACTCCCTGGTTGACCTAGCCATGGCCATCATCGACCCCTACTACAGAGTCATGAAGGATGAGTGCAAAAAGAACAAGGATGCCTAGCACGAGGCCTGGGTGCGGAGACTGGATGAAGAACATGTCAAGTACGTGTACACAAGCTACGATATGTACAGGCGGATCGTTGACATGAGGGAGTGCCTCCTTCCCGTGGACGATGAGGGATCGAGCCACAAGTAGAGTAGTGGCAGCAGCGTCACAATAAGTAGATGATTAGATGATCGTTTCTCCTAGTTTAGAATGCATGTAATTGTTTATTGAGGTGTGTGCGAATGTTTTGTATAGTCACCTATGTAATTGGTTGTTTAATTTGGTTATATATGTTGTTCTTCTGTAGACTGAGCAAATCACATCGCCCACGGGCTAATCTAGGGAACTCGTCGGTGATGATTTCATCAATCGCTGACAATTGTATACCAGCAAGCGTTTGCCCACAACACACACGGGTTATTAGCAGGACTCGTCCGTGTTGTTATCCGTCTTCCCACACATTTCGGATTACTGACCTGTTTGCCGCCTATCACATACATCTTGTTAAGTTGAATCGTTTCTGTTGTGCTGGGTAATCGCAAACAGTTCATCTGAGTGAACCGTATGCCGTATATCGCACACACCTTGATCTGCCTGCCCGTTTCTGTTTTGTTCCATAATCACAAACAGTTCATCCGAGTGAACTGTATGCCGTGTATCACACACACCACGAACTGGCTGACCGTGTTTGCTGTTCTGGCTTATCGCAAACAGTTCATATGGATCAACTGTATGCCACGTATCGCACACGCGTCTCTAATCTGAATCATTTTTTATGTCTCCGGCATTGCAAACAGTTCGTCTTATTGGGGACGGTTTTTTACGACAACATTTGCGATTCATGCATCGCACACAGTTTGGTCGCGGGGTCTCTGATTCATGTGACGCGTTAGCGGTCGCCTGCAGTAGTGGATATTCCCTATAATAAATCTGCTAGTCAATGCTTGGATGAATTTGATAACTACATTGTTAAGCAAGAGAATTTCAATATGTACATTAGCAATCAACTAAAAAGAAATGCCTTCATGATAGATCGCTTGAGTGATTTGATGTTTAGAACTGCTAATGATGTTAAATGCATAAGTAAACATGCTTCTATGGTTCACACTCAGTTAGAACAAATTGCTAAGTCACAAAATGATTTGCTTGATGAGATGAATAATAAAATGAATGATCATGCTGTTAGAGTTGTTACTATAGTTGCTAATGATGTTAAATGCATAAGTAAACATGCTTCTATGGTTCACACTCAGGTAGAATGTAACACTCCGGAGTTTGCTGGATGATCATATGAATCCAGGCAATTTTCAACCTTTCATAACCTTGCCCATGTCTTTGATGCTGGTCAAGACCTATCTGCATCACCCAAAACCCCATCAGAACCCTAATTCCAATATTGGGAATTTTAACCCTGCCTTTGTGATTACAAAGGAGCCATCATTTCCTTGACTCTGTTGATCCTCCAAAAATTCCCAGAGATCCTCCTACACTTATAAACCCTGGATGTGCAAAAATATTGCCAAGTCATATGCAATATTTTTCATCTAGAATTATTTTCCTTTCCTGTCTTTCTGAGGAATTAAATCCAGAAGGATAGTTAGACATCTCTAAATTTTATGAAAATTTGTGGAGATGATCTTTGTGACTATTCCAAGCTCTGGTAAAAATATTGGTCAAATTTAAATAAGGGAAATTTACCTTTTCCTTGACAAGGCCCATATTGCCTCACTGCCACTTTCCAAAGGAACTACCATTTTGGTAGCAAGGAAAATTCCC
Organism: Elymus sibiricus; assembly: GCA_039707655.1. NCBI lineage: Eukaryota > Viridiplantae > Streptophyta > Magnoliopsida > Poales > Poaceae > Elymus > Elymus sibiricus. The sequence continues at coordinate 257,355,178 of CM077668.1, read as the reverse complement.
AAATAATTTGTGGAGCTTCAACTAGATATATCTTCACCATTTCCATCCAAAGCCCATGTTCCATAGTTCAAAATTTGAGCACATGATCCAATGCAAGTTTCTGCATTGTCTGAACCTTTGTGAAGGAAGTGCTTGATTCCTTAATCCAATTGAGCTGAAATTTTTCAGGGTAGTTAATATTGATATATTACTACAGGAAACCAAAAATTAGCTCAATTCATCTATCCAATCTTTTTCTATGATTTTCTTAAGTTTCTGTTCAGATTTCACCTGTGTGAAGGAAGTGCTATCTATATTTGCTTGATTGCCCTCAAACATTTTTAGCACTATTTCATATCCAAATTATTTTCACATGCTAAAATTCTGCTATGTTTGCCTAGCCAATTTTCCTCAGCAAATTTCCAAAATTTCTGTCCAGTGGGAAGCATTGTGAAGGAAGTACCATTTTTATTTATCCAAATGGTATAAATTTTTTACAGTGCCTTCATATGCTCAAATAATTACTCTCCACCAAATTTCAGTCCAATCCAACAATCTATGTGAGTGCCACTTCATGATCTAGTTTCTGGACCATATTTTGCAGTTGTAAAGCAACTATGTTAAACCTTGGTCCAAATCTATCCAAATTTCACAGGATTGTAGTCCTTCCTACCCTTAGTCCCTGTGACAAGCTGGTTAGTCCCTTACCCCCTTCATTTGACCCTAGCATCCACTCTAATCTTGCTATTGTTTAGGTTTTGTGCCTATCGTGGGCCATGGGAATCGTTGCTTTGCGTCGAGCAGCTACTGGGGGAGTGATCTACTCGCCAGACATAACTGGACTGGCCAGTGCGCGTGGGAACACTGTGGGCACGCGGTGACCACGCGGAGAGCGCGTGCGTTGCCTGCACACCGCGTGCCCTGTGCATCTGGACCCCTTTGGGAGGTCCACACGGTCGCCCAGCGAGCCACAGTGCGCCATGCCCTCGCCCGCGTCTCATGTGCCCCTGTTCTCCTCGTTCCGTAGCCCTTGGCTGCGCGCGCCGGCCCCGCGTCCGTCGCCGGAGAGCCGCCACGTTGCCGAACCGCGTGCGAGCTTTCCCCTCCCTTCCCGAGCCTTCCCCGAGGCTTTTAGCGCATGCCCGAGTCCCCACTTGCCACCCGCAGTTCTCCCCCAAGCTCGAGGAGCTCCCATTTCCCCCATGGCCAAAGGCCGTCGTCGTTTCCCCTCGGCTCGCTCCTGCCCGTGCCACCTTCCCTCCCTCTCTTCTGATCCCGAGCACTCCCCTGGAGCCCGCGCGCCGCCGCCGCCGTCCTCTCCGGCGGAGGAGCCCCGCCGGCGCAGCCCTCACCGTCGCAGCCTTCGGCCGCCGCGGCGTCCCTATGGCCCCAGCGCTACGGGCCACCTCGAGCAGCCCCGCGGCCACCTCCGAGCACGGCGTGGAGTGGCGGAGCCCCTCCGCTCGACGGCCGGCCCCCTTGAGCGGCGAGGCGACGGCCAGGTCGGCGGCCGAGCCCGCCTTTGTTGGCTCTGTCGCGACGGAGAAGAAGACTGGGAGGAGAGGGAGAAGATGCCGTGGGCCCCGCCTGTCATTCTCTCGAGCGCTGACCTGGCGGGCCCGTTGACAGGATAAGTGCATACGTATTTCCTGAAATACCTTTTCGGCTAAGGAAAGCGTACTCAGCCGGGCGTACGGACGAAATACGCTTTTCCTGTGCGGAAGCGTATTCTATAAAGTGCGCCTTCAGCCCAGCCGCCACCGAAACGGTTATTTTGTGAACGTTCGCCCGTTAAGGGCAGAAACGGACAGTTTTCTGTCTGTTTTATGCCTAACGAATGAACGGCCGTATCTTTGCGACCGTAACTCCGATTGAGGTAATTCCAAAGCCCACGTGCTCAGTGCGTCGAGCCCGTTCCTATGATGCCATTTTCATAATGTTGTCACACATTGAAAATACCATCTTTACCCTTCCTCGAATCCAGGCCTCTCCCGAGAGCACCGGTTCCGGCGACTCGTTTCCAGTGGATCGTCGCACTTTCACCCGGTGTATTCGTCCACCCCAAGGCAAGCCAACCTCTTATTATGAGTACCGGACTTGCATGTTGACTTTGCTTGAACCCTGTGCGTGTGTAGCTGCAGTATGTTCATAGGATGTTTCTGTCTGCAATTGTGGTATATGTATCGCTTGCCATGTCATGCTATAACCAAACTTCATACTAGCTTTAGCCATGTTAGCAATAATGTTTGTATTGATAATATCATGTTAATACTGTGCATGTATCTCATACCATGTTTGTCAATGCTATTGTGATCCTGTCATAATATATCGGTGTCATGCTATTGCCATGCTTCATATGTCATATATGCTATTCATTTAAGAAGTTTAGTAAAAATGGTCATTAATGCATTCATGATAACCATGCTCATGATCTTGATGATGCGATTATATGATGGAGATGACAAGAACATGTCTTAATAAAAAAACCTACCTCCATCGGCTGGATCGTGTCATAGTGCCACCGAATCGAGCTCACCAGTGCAGCCACACTTGCCTTATGGGGGGCCCTAATTCGGTCTATTGCCATGCCTCTCACCGGTGCCTCCAACTAGGGAAGTTTATGTGCGTGCGCTACCCTGGCCTGGTGGGCGGCCATAAGCCTTGTGTGCCCGAGTTGTTTGCGCGTGGTTGTCCCCGTTTGGGACTGTTTGTTCAGTTTGGCCACGACGGTGGCAGCCACAAAGGTGGCGGATGTCATGAGTTGACATCGGGGCCACCCATGACATAGACCAAAGGGGAGTTTGTCGGAGTGGTCGGGGGAGTGTCATGCAATAGATTGGTTTTGTCGGAATATCGTTGGTCCACCCGAATGGGAGCACGAGGCCACGAGTTCCGTAGTGTGGGTACAGTGTACTAACCTCTGCAGAGTGTATAATCTATTGATAGCCGCGTCCTCGGTTATGGACACACTTCATACTAGGTCACACTATCTGGTCTTTGTCGACATGGAGGATAAACCTGATATAATAAACTTGTTAAAGAATGTGTTACAAAGTAAATGTGGTGACTTGGACTATGAGATAGTCGTGAGGAATCACCATGTGGTTCGGACATGATCACGAGATGAGCTCTCGGTGAGTCATGAGTTAGCCCAGAGGGGTAGTGGCAGTAAAACTGATTGATGAACAGTAGATAACTCTTCACGGAAGGTCAGTGTAGTTTACTTTTCAGTCTAGTTTCATGCATATCTTGTAGATACAACTATGCCATGCCATGATATGCTTTGACCTGTTAAAGATGTGCTTGATCCATGTTGCTTGCTAGTATCATGCCATGCTTATCATTTGCCATGGACTAAATCTATGTATGAGCGTAGGACTTGCTTTGTCATCTGCTTGTTTGGATGCTATGTATTTGGTTGTCTTGCGAATACATTCAAAGTACTCACCTGGCCTTGCACGTGGCCAGATTAGAGGAGAAGACTTGTCGTGCTAGACCGTAACCATGCCAGTCCTGTGAGTTGTGGAGCCCAGCCAGAGACGACGTGTCGCTAAACCGAGACTTCCGCCGCCATTTAGATAGCCTTAGAGCTATGCAAACCATTGTATTCATCAGCGATATAATACTCCATTTCATGTAAATGAAATATATTTTGTGCTTGGAATGCTGTACCATGGACCTGTCGTGCGTCAGGTGTTATCCTAGGCTGACGTGCGAAGGCCCCCTGTTCCAGACGGATCGGGGTGCCACAAGAGATGGTATCAGAGCCAGGCTGGCGATAGGTTACCCTAGCATATAATCACCGCTATCATCAACCCGTAATAATCCCAATAGGTTTGACCCAACCCTGGCGTCCGACAAGGCCACTATTGAACAACAGGTGGCACAGGTGGAACTGACGCGTCCCTACCCAGTTGCCCCCTCCCACCTAGTTTTCTGGGGTTGGACGGCGACTCTATCTTTTTGTCGTTAGTATCGGCGTATCCTTTCCCCTGTAGAGAAGGATCCACGCTGTACTAGTGTGTCCCCGCCTAGTTGCCTATAAAACCCCCACTTGCTAGCTGCAACCCCAGCTCAGTAAGTCATATCCCTGCAAGAACCCTAGCTAGTAGCCCAGATCAGAAGCCATGGCTAGTCTTCCCAGGGAAGCCAGTTTTCATAGCCGCACTTCCGCAGCTGGCCATGTTGGCTTTCCGCCCCTGCTTTCAAATATGCTCACCCAAGCCCTTGATTGCAGCACTGGCCCCGAGTACCTGGTGTTCCAATCGGAACCCGTCCCCCATCTTCATCGGTACTAGGCAAGGGTGCAGATCTGCCCAGGTCCAGCAGAGGATGGGAAGCCCTTGATTTTTCTGGGTAGACCCATGCCCACTCCGGTGTTGGCTATCCAGACAGCCGCTGCAGAGGCTATCGCACGCCTCTGATCTCAGTTTCCGCGTGTAGCGGAGATGCGGGAGTTCCGTTATTTCCCCTCTGCATCAAGTACCAGATGGGAGTTCTCCAACGCTGTCCAAGATGATGACCCAGCGATAGCTCGCCTGGTTCAGTTCATCACTGCCCAGGGAATGATGATTGGTGGCATTCTGGGAGAGTTCAAAGGTATCGACCGAGATGCTACCCGGGTTGTCACGGAAGCATACCGCGAGGCCCGTCAAGCTGCATCCCAGATCGCTGACTCAGTGCTACCCGACCCAATGCCATCCGGCCCAGTGGTCTCTTCTCAGCCCGTGCCTTGGTTGAAGCCAGGTAGCGTCAACCTTCGCTCCTTCGACAGGACGATTTGTTGTCTCCGCAAGTTCATGCCCGCTTCATCCGCAACCCCAGCAGTTGAGCCTGCGTCCCCCTGGAGAACCCCAGCAAGATTAGGCCTTTGTGTGACCCCAATCGCGTAGTCAGGCAATGCTGCGAGTATGCCAAGTCCGTCTGTGCATCCTCATGAGGAGGATAGAACCATGTATCCTGGAGTGAGTTGTTGCTTCTAGAGGCATAGTGAGGTTGTGCTTTGTTGTATGCTTGTACTGCTTGTGCCCTGTGTGTTGTGGTAATATTCTATGAATGCCCTCTTGCTTTGTGGTTCTTCTGCCTCTCTGTTAATTAGAAATATTTGACAGAGTTAGCGGTGAACTTCTAATAAGATTTTAATGGTAGAACACATACACCTACAACTTTGGACTCATCTCGAGTCCCTAATAAATGCGAGCTGGTGTAGGTATATGTAGGCCAGGAGTACATATACCCACTGGCATTAAAACACCTTAGTGCAATTTGTTTGATGTGTTTTTCTTTGCATGTAGTTTGCATTTTGCATATGTATTGTTTTAGAATGTATTGCATAATGCACGCATACAAGGTTCACCCGCGAGTACGATTGAGCAGTACCCGAGGGAATGCAAAGTAGCTTGCCTACCTCTTTTCTGCGCATACCCTGTGTGCCAGATTTTCAGATCCAGAGCCTCCAAGAGGCAGTTCCTCCTGGCAACTATTCGTCCCTAATCTTTTTCCAGAGCTCCCGTTTGTATTTCCAGAGGAACATTGCCAGCTTTATTTCACTAGAACCAGTACAACTACCCTAGTACAGACTCGACCCCGACTCTACTTCGATGCCTACCCTTCGTGGAGCTATCCGCGAAGTTTTTCTTCCGTGGAACCAGCAGCGTGATTCCAGTACTGGTGAATCCACCCCTTCTGCATCCCGCGGTTCCCCGGAACCAACGGCGCCGCCGTCACTGCCTTGCGTGATGCCGGACAAGCCGCCATCCCGACCCACCGCAGCACGCGGTTACTCCACCAGCTCGAAGTGGCGGAGGAGCAAGCGCGGTGGAGGACCAGCCACCACACCATCACCATCCGCACCTCGAGCTGCCACACCCTGATCCTCGTCATCGCGAGCCCGCTCCTGCAAGATGAGCTGCAGCAGGCAGAGCGACGAGCCGATCAGTATGGCCAGTAGCGCGGTGAGGAACCATCACAGCCCCACCAAGAACACGGCCTCGCCGAAGGACCTCGGCTCGATATCATCTAAACCGAAGAGATGGAAGAGCAGCATGGTGTGAGTTGGGCAGAGCCGTGCTGCCGTCTTTTATAGCCCGAGATCGGTGTACGGTGAGCGAGGTCCAGGAGGATCGCACGTCGCCCGATCACTGGCGCCCCGAAGGCGAATCCGCGAGCATTGCCGACAAGGCGCTGGCCCGCGACGTGAGTGCTCTTTGTCTCGACACCGTGCATGCCGCACACTACGACAACTAGGGTACTCAGTGCCCTAGGGGCTAGATGGGTGTTGTGCCAAGCCGCACGTGGAGCAGCAGCGAGGAAGAAGTCGAGAGCTAGAGGAAGAAGAAGGAGGCTATCAGTGGGCCCCGGGCCCACCTGTCAGCAGGAGAAACCACTGTTCATTGGGGTGCCTCCTGCATTTTTGGAATTTGATCCAAAGTGACCCTAGCAGTGGTTATAGCCTTGCTTTACTCGTGTCTCTCCCTGGGTGCACCAATTATCGGTACCCCAACTCAGTTGTATCCGACCGAAGGGTTAACAGCTAACCCAGAGGTTTTTCCTGGAGTAGAAACCATCTTGTTTTAACCCTAGGAATCTCGAGGACGAGATTCTTTTAAGGGGGAAGGTTTGTAACACCCCAAAAATTGGGTTATCAATTTTTGGGCTGTTATTCTTTTCCGAGCTTTCTTTTTCAAAATCTTTCTCCGGAGTTTGCTGGATGATTTGATGAATCCAGGCAATTTTCAACCTTTCATAACCTTGCCCATGTCTTTGATGCTGGTCAAGACCTATCTGCATCACCCAAAACCCCATCAGAACCTTAATTCCAATATTGGGAATTTTAACCCTGCCTTTGTGATTAGAAAGGAGCCATCATTTCCTTGACTCTGTTGATCCTCCAAAAATTCCCAGAGATCCTCCTACACTTATAAACCCTGGATGTGCAAAAATATTGCCAAGTCATATGCAATATTTTTCATCTAGAATTATTTTCCTTTCCTATCTTTCTGAGGAATTAAATCCAGAAGGATAGTTAGACATCTCTAAATTTTATGAAAATTTGTGGAGATGATCTTTGTGACTATTCCAAGCTCTGGTAAAAATATTGGTCAAATTTAAATAAGGGAAATTAACTTTTTCCTTGACAAGGCCAATATTGCCTCACTGCCACTTTCCAAAGGAACTACCATTTTGGTAGCCAGGCAAATTCCCAAATAATTTGTGGAGCTTCTCCTGGATATATCTTCACCATTTCCATCCAAACCCCATGTTCCATAGTTCAAAATTTGAGCACATGATCCAATGCAAGTTTCTGTCTGAAACTTTGTGAAGGAAGTGCTTGATTCCTTAATCCAATTGAGCTGAAATTTTTCAGGGTAGTTAATATTGATATATTACTACTGGAAACCAAAAATTAGCTCAATTCATCTATCCAATCTTTTTCTATGATTTTCTTAAGTTTCTGTTCAGATTTCACCTGTGTGAAGGAAGTGCTATCTATATTTGCTTGATTGCCCTCAAAAAATTTGAGGACTCTTTCATATCCAAATTATTGTCACATGCCAAAATTCAGCTCTGTTTGCTTAGCCAATTTTCCTCAGCAAATTTCCAAAATTTCTGTCCAGTGGGAAGCATTGTGAAGGAAGTACCATTTTTATTTATCCAAATGGTATGAAATTATTACAGTGCCTTCATATGCTCAAATAATTACCCTCCACCAAATTTCAGTCCAATCCAACACACTATGTGAGTGCCACTTCATGATCTAGTTTCTGGACCAGATTTGGCAGTTGTAAAGCAACTATGTTAAATCTTGGTCCAAATCTTTCCAAATTTCACAGGATTGTAGTCCTTCCTACCCTTAGTCCCTGTGATAAGCTGGTTAGTCCCTTACCCCCTTCATTTGACCCTAGCATCCACTCTAATCTTGCTGTTGTTTAGGCTTTGTGCCTCCTGTGGTCACATCATGGGCCATGGGAATTGTTGCTTTGCGTCGAGCAGCTACTGGGGGAGTGATCTACTCGCCAAACATAACTACACTGGCCAGTGCGCGTGGGAACACTATGGGCACGCGGTGACCACGCGGAGAGCGCGTGCGTTGCCTGCACACCGCGTGCCCTGTGCATCTGGACCCCTTTGGGAGGTCCACACGGTCGCCCAGCGAGCCACAGCGCGCCACGCCCTCGCCCGCGTCGCCTGTGCCCCTGTTCTCCTCGTCCCGTAGCCCTTGGCCGCACGAGCCGGCACCGCGTCCGTCGCCGGAGAGCCGCCACGTTCCCGAGCCGCATGCGAGCTTTCCCCTCCCTTCCCGAACCTTCCTCGAGGCTTTTAGCGCGTGCCCGAGCCCCCCTTGCCACCCGCAGTTCTCCCCCAAGCTCTAGGAGCTCCCATTTCCCCCATGGCCGAAGGCCGTCGCCATTTCCCCTCGACTCACTCCTGCCCGTGCCACCTCCCCTCCCTCTCTTCGGATCCCGAGCACTCCCCTGGACCCCGCGCGCCGCCGCCGCCCTCCTCTCTGGCGGAGGAGCCCCGCCAGCACGGCCCTCACCGTCGCAGCCTTCGGCCGCCGTGGCCTCCCCATGGCCCCAGCGCTACGGGCCACCTCGAGCAGCCCCGCGGCCACCTCCGGGCACGGCGTGGAGTGGCGGAGCCCCTCCGCTCGACGGCCGGCCCCCTCGAGCGGCGAGGCGACGGCCAGGTCGGCGGCCGAACCCGCCTCTGTTGCCTCTGTCGTGACGGAGAAGAAGACTGGGAGGAGAGAGAGAAGATGCTGTGGGCCCCGCCTGTCATTCTCTCGAGCGCTGACCTGGCGGGCCCGTTGAACGGATAAGTGGATACGTATTTGTCCGAAATATGTTTTCGACTAAGGAAAGCATACTCTGCCGCGCTTACGGACAAAATACGCTTTCCCTGTGCGGAAGCGTATTCTGTAAAATGCGCCTTCAGCCCAGCCGCCGTCAAAACGGTTATTTTGTGAACGTTCGCCCGTTAAGGGCAGAAACGGACAGTTTTCTGTCTGTTTTATGCCTAACGAATGAATGGCCGTATCTTTGCGACCGTAACTCCGATTGAGGTAATTCCAAAGCCCACGTGCTCAGTGCGTCGAGCCCGTTCGGATGATCCCATTTTCATAATGTTGTCACACATTGAAAATAACATCTTTGCCCTTCCTCAAATCCAGGCCTCTCCCGAGAGCACCGATTCCGGCGACTCGTTTCCAGTGGATCGTCGCACTTTCACCCGGTGTATTCGTCCACCCCAAGGCAAGCCAACCTCTTATCATGAGCACCAGACTTGCATGTTGACTTTGCTTGAACCCTGTGCGTGTGTAGCTGTAGTATGTTCATAGGATGTTTCTGTCTGCAATTGTGGTATATGTATCGCTTGCCATGTCATGCTATAACCAAACTTCATTCTAGCTTTAGTCATGTTAGCAATAATGTTTGTATTGATAATATCATGTTAATACTGTGCATGTATCTCATACCATGTTTGTCAATGCTATTGTGATCCTGTCATAATATATTGGTGTCATGCTATTGCCATGCTTCATATGTCATATATGCTATTCATTTAAGAAGTTTAGTAAAAATGGTCATTAATGCATTCATGATAACCATGCTCATGATCTTGATGATGCGATTAAATGATGGAGATGACAAGAACATGTCTTAATAAAAACAACTACCTCCATCGGCTGGATCGTGTCATAGTGCCACCGAATCGAGCTCACCAGTGCAGCCACACTTGCCTTATGGGGGGCCCTAATTCGGTCTATTGCCATGCCTCTCACCGGTGCCTCCAACTAGGGAAGTTTATGTGCGTGCGCTACCCTGGCCTGGTGGGCGGCCATAAGCCTTGTGTGCCCGAGTTGTTTGCGCGTGGTTGTCCCCGTTTGGGACTGTTTGTTCAGTTTGGCCACGACGGTGGCAGCCACAAAGGTGGCGGATGTCATGAGTTGACATCGGGCCCACCCATGACATAGCCCAAAGGGGAGTTTGTCGGAGTGGTCGGGGGAGTGTCATGCAATAGATTGGTTTTGTCGGAATATCGTTGGTCCACCCGAATGGGAGCACGAGGCCACGAGTTCCGTAGTGTGGGTACAGTGTACTAACCTATGCAGAGTGTATAATCTATCGATAGCCGCGTCCTCGGTTATGGACACAGTTCGTACTAGGTCACACTATCTGGTCTTTGTCGACATGGAGGATAAACCTGATATAATAAACTTGTTAAAGAATGTGTTATAAAGTAAATGTGGTGACTTGGACTATGATATAGTCGTGAGGAATCACCATGTGGTTCGGACATGATCACGAGATGAGCTCTCGGTGAGTCATGAGTTAGCCCAGAGGGGCAGTGGCAGTAAAACTGATTGATGAACAGTAGATAACTCTTCACGGAAGGTCAGTGTAGTTTACTTTTCAGTCTAGTTTCATGCATATCTTGTAGATACAACTATGCCATGCCATGATATGCCATGATATGCTTTGACCTGTTAAAGATGTGCTTGATCCATGTTGCTTGCTAGTATCATGCCATGCTTATCATTTGCCATGGAATAAATCTATGTATGAGCATAGGACTTGCTTTGTCATCTGCTTGTTTGGATGCTATGTATTTGGTTGTCTTGCGAGTACATTCAAAGTACTCACCTGGCCTTGCACGTGGCCAGATTGCAGGAGAAGACTTGTCGTGCTAGACCGTAACCATGCCAGTCCTGTGAGTTGTGGAGCCCAGCCAGAGACGACGTGCCGCTAAACCAAGACTTCCGCCACCATTTAGATAGCCTTAGAGCTATGCAAACAATTGTATTCATCAGCGATATAATACTCCATTTCATGTAAATGAAATATATTTTGTGCTTGGAATGCTGTACCATGGACCTGTCGTGCATCAGGTGTTATCCTGGGCTGACGTGCGAAGGCCCCCTGTTCCAGACGGATCGGGGTGCCACATAGAATTACTCAGGATCCTCTATATCTTGAAGGTCATCCTAAAAGAATTAAGCTAGATTCTCAGAGAAATAATATTGATGCACCTAGTCCATCTAAGAAGAAAAAGAAAAGGAAAAATGATAGTACTTTGCATGCTTCTTGTGAACCTGAGATAGAAAAACCTCCTGAGAATCATAATGATGTTTCTATTTCTGATGCTGAGACACAATCTGGTAATGAACATCCACCTAGTGATAATGATAATGATAATGATAATGATAATGACGATGTTCATGTTAAGGCTCAACCAGATAATGATGTAGAAATAGAACCTGATGTTGATCTTGATAACCCACCTCCTAAGAATAAAAGATATGATAAAAGTGAAGTCATTGCTAGAAAACATGGAAAAGAAAGAGAACCATGGGTTAAAAAACCTATGCGTTTTCCTACTAAACCATCTAAAAATAAGGATGAGGAAGACTTTGAGCGCTTTGTTGAAATGCCTTGACCTGTCTTTTTGCGCACTCGCTTGATTAATATGTTGAAAATGTCTTCATACGCTAAATATATGAAAGATATTGTCACTAATAAAAGAAAGATACCCAAAGCTGAAATTTCCCCCATGCTTGCAAATTATTCTTTTAAGGGTGGAGTACCTAAAAATTTAGGAGAACCGGGAATACCTACTATACCATGCTCCATTAAAAGAAGTTATGTTAAAACTGCTCTATGTGATTTAGGAGCCGGTGTTAGTGTTATGCCTTTCTCTTTATATAAAAGACTTGATTTGAATAAGCTTACACCTACTGAAATATCTTTGCAAATGGCTGATAAATCAACTGCTATACCTATTGGAATTTGCGAGGATCTTCCCGTTGTTGTTGTTGCAAATGTTACTATCTTAACGGACTTTGTTATACTTGATATGCCCGAGGACGACAACATGTCGATTATCCTCGGAAGACCCTTTTTGAATACTGCAGGGGTTGTTATTGATTGCAACAAAAGCAAGGTCACTTTTCACGTCAATGGTAATGAGCATACAGTTTATTTTCCGAGAAAGCAAAATTCAGTGAATGGTATCAATTGTATTGAAAAGGTTTCGACAATCACTATTGGAGGATTTAAATTTCCTCTTCCTACTGTAAAAAAGAAATATGAAATTCTTATTGTTGGGGAGATGCATATCCCCGTTGAGGTAACTTAGTGTTATACGAAAATTCTTCGGTTTCATGTTACTCGGAAATAGTTTGTTAATAAGACTTGATCAACCTTGTTAATAGATTCTTTTTGAGGGGTATGTGGTCGATGAATTTAGTAAGCACAACTTTCTATAATCATAGTTTGCTCTCTGTTATTCATAGTTTAGTAAAATAAAATGCCATGATTACCCTGTTTTCTGAATTGTCCGTGCAATAAAAAATGGCCCAAAAATAAAAGTTCTCAGAATGTAATAAAATTTTAACATGATTTTTTCTGGAATATTTAAGAATTTTTGGCACTGAAAACAACCCAGGGGGGTGCACCTATTTCTCACAAGGCGACAGGGCGCGATCACCCCCAAGGCGCGCCAAGATGCCTTGTGGGTCCCACAGGGACCCACTCACTTATCTCTTCAGCCCACTTCATCTCCTACCTCTAGAAAAAAATCATGGTAGCTCTCTCTCTCGTGGTCTTGCTCCCAAACCTGAGATTTTTTATCTCTTTGCTCAGAGCTCCATTTTCGAAACTGTTTTGAGGGATTGCTCCTTGGTATGTGACTCCTCCATTGCTCCAATTAGTTTTTGCTTTAGTGGATTATATTTTGCATAAATTGCTGCTATTGGTGCTACTAAAAATGAGCTTGCATGTTAAATTCTTTGAGTTCTAAGTAGTTTGAATGCTTGATATAGCCTCTAGGCACCTGTATGAGTAGTTGCTATCAATCTTGTGAAGTTTTGTTAACATCTTTTTGTGGTCCAATTTTTTTCAAAAATTTGTTCTTAGGAAAATGAACTTCCTCCGGAGAGGTTCTTCGAGCCGGAGCTCCAAGTGTGTCCTTGGGGATGCTCCTGACCGTGACCTCAACATTCCGCATAGGACGGAGGTCCGACCGTGCGAGTGGCCGCACAACACCTTCATGAACGAAGCAGGGTTCCGCCAAGAGTTAGCACAATTTGTCGCGAACGCCAGGCTGATTGACTTCCTTGCAGATGAGTATGACCAGCACCACATCCTTACAAATTCCTTTGTGCAAATTTTTTATTTCATGCCTAGGCTCGATATCCCCATGGTGCGTTTCGATTTATATGCTGAACATCATGAGTTAACGCTAGTTGAGTTCTGTGAGATATGTTTGATCCCTTCTGATGGGGATGTGAGGGAACCTCGACCTGTTCGAGGACTTCCTTCGCACTTTGACTGTGGGAGAATCTAGGGGCGTGTCGAGAGCCCGAGTTACTAGCTTGCTTTTTCCCGCTATGCACTACTTTGCTTTATTCATAGGGAAATGCTTGACTGCCAGGGAGGAAGGTGGTACTCTCAGTGCCCCTGACCTCGCCATTTTACGCTGTGCACTCTATGGTGATAACACTTATAGCTTGGGAGCTATCATTGCACGCCGCTTGCACACCAACAGGACTAGGGGTAAAATCCATGGCGGTATTTCTGCTTCGCACCTCGCAAAACATTTTAATGTTGCTATCCGTCCAAATGATTATTTGCTGCCTAAGGTTTATTTAGACCAACGGTGCATGGTTGATCACCACTTTATTAATGACCCTGAGCCTCCTCATTACATTTGTTATAATTTGGTATTTAGCGAGGTAACTCGCGAGATTATTTCATTGCCTGCACCTTCTTTGTTTGATTCTTATCCCAGGCACAGATACACCATCATGCCATCGGACCTCATTGCTTACAAGAACGAGTTGGCAGCGGCGGAGAACGAGGCCTAGCCTTGGGACGCTCAACTGCCTCCACCTAACCACTTCCCTACTGGGCCTGATGGATACTACGGTTGGTGATTACCAAGTCAGGCCAAAAGCCTAAGCTTGGGGGAATACGTATTTCTCACCGACATTACATTCATGTTCACACATTCATTCCAGTTGTCGGTGTTCATCCTTTTTCATTGTATTATCCATGATTAGTTTTATTTTCGCTTTCATCTTGTGTGTTTGAAAAAAACTCTAAAAATCCAAAAATATTTCTCGCTTCTTTTCGAGTTTTCTTTCCCTCTAGTTAGTTCATAATATTAAAAGAAAACCCAAAAATATTTCTCATTTCTTCTTTTGCTTATTGGGAGTTCTCCCGTGTAAATAGTTTTTCTCGCTTTTTGTTTTCTTCTTTAATTTGCTTTCTTCAGAAAAACCAAAAACTCCAAAAATATTTTAGTGTGTTTCTCTGAATTTGTTTTCTCTTTGTTGACTCGTCGTAGGGAGAAGACCACAATGAAAATGTTGAGTGGCTCTCATATGTTTTATTGACCTAACGAAGAGCCAATATTACCTTGTCTTCTCCCTTGAATAAATTGTTTGCAGATTCCAGCTTAGTCCACGGCACTCTTGCACTATTATTATTTTCACATCATTCGGTCATGCAAGTGAAAGGCAATAATGACAATGATTTGATGAAGTGACTGTGGCAAGGAAAAGCAGGTATGAACTCTTCTTGTTTTTGTCTTTGTAAATATGTTTAGCTCAGTATCCATGATTTAGCATATTATGAGTAAACATGTTTGTGATGACAATTAGAGATTATAGTTGCTCATGCCATGCTTAAGTAGCTAGGAGTGGATAATGATTTATCTTGGATGTCAACATGCATTAAAATGGTTATGATGTAGTATGTTAGTATGGTATCCTCCTCTGAATGTTTCAAGTGGCTTGACTTGGCACATGTTCACACATGTAGTTGATTCAAAACCAATGCAGCCTTCACGATATTTATGTTCAGGGTGTTTATATCCTACTCATGCTAGTATTCAATGTTAATTATTCTCAATTCATGATTATGACCGTTTTCGCTCTCTAGTTGGTCGCTTCTCAACCTATTGCTATCCTTCGCCTGTACTAAGCGGGAATACTACTTGTGAATCCAAAATCCTTAAACCAAAGTTGTTCCAGATGAGTCCACTATATCTACCTATATGCGGTATTACTCCGCCGTTCCAAGTAAATTTGCATGTGCCACCTCTAATCATTCAAATAACCATCTGTTTTGTGTGCCCGTACCGCTCATGGAGCGACAGGGGGCTGTCAGTATCTTCCATGCTAAGCGGGTTATTCTCGAGATGAGTGTTTATTCACTTGTCATTGCACGAGAGAGGCCGGTATTCGGGATGCCCAGTCCTATAATCAAAATGAAAAAAATATATAATGAAACAAACTCCCCCGAAAAGTTATTGGTATGGAGGGCACCCATGAATTCGGCTAGCCATGGCTTGTGTTTGTATGGTGGAGGGGGAGTAAACTTTACCTTTCCGCTTGGGAACTGCCGATAATGTGTTTAGCATGGAAGATATTGAAAATCCTCGGTCGTGACGTTGACAGGAAAAGTACACCTCCCAAAATTATTTTCATCTCTGATTTAAGTTTCGAGCTCTGCCATCTCTGTAAATCTCTGCTTCCCTCTGCAAAGGGCCTATCTATTTACCTTTATGTTATTTTACTTTTATTGTTGAGTCTCACCTTCTCATTATAAGCACCAATCCTGAGAGCACTATTGTCATTCTCATGCATTGAGTATAGTTAATGTTGTGTGCATCATGACTGGATCTCTTCTATCCTAAATTACAATGTTTAGTCGCTGCTTGAACTTTGGAGGTGCTCTGCATTTATGTTTTGCGGTCTCAGAAAGGGCTAGCGAGATACCATGTTATCATATTATATCATGATTGTTTTGACAAATTGTTGTTATTTGAGATATGTTATTATTGCTCGCTAGTTGATTATGCCATTGATATGAGTAAATGTAGTTTCTAAGTGTTATCATTTGCATGGTTAGTTCATGATCTTTGCTGAAAACTTGAGTGCTAGTTAAGCTTATATATGGATACAAGAACAAAAGAGTTCGTGAAAGTTTTTCTTTATCACTTTCAGTTTGTCAACTAAATTGCTTGAGGACAAGCAATTAGTTAAGCTTGGGGAGTTGATACGTCTCCGTCGTATCTACTTTTCCAAACACTTTTGCTCTTGTTTTGGACTCTAATTTGCATGATTTGAATGAAACTAACCTGGACTAACGCTGTTTTCAGCAAAACTACCATGGTGTTGTTTTTGTGCAGAAATCAAAGTTCTCAAAATTGAAAGAAACTTTTTGGAGATTTTTTATGGAATATATAAAAATTATTGGCGCAAGAATCAATAGAAGAGGGGCCACCTGTTGCTCACAAGGCAACAGGGCGTGACCAGCCCTAGGGCGCGCCCTGATGCCTTGTGGGGCCCACAGGCGGCCGTCTGACCTAATTCCAACGCTATAAATTCACTTTCCCGAGAAAAAAAATAGGAGAAGAAGTTTCATTGCGTTTTACAATATAGAACCACCGCCACCTCCTGTTCTTCATCGGGAGGGCTGATCTGGAGTCCGTTCGGGGCTCCGGAGAGGGGGATTCGACGCCGTCATCATCATCAACCATCCTCCATCACCAATTTCATGATGCTCACCACTGGGTGTGAGTAATTTCTCCGTAGGCTTGCTGGACGGTGATGGGTTGGATGAGATTTATCATGTAATCGAGTCAATTTTGTTAGGGCTTTGATCCTTAGTATCCACTATGTTCTGAGATTGATGTTGCTATGACTTTGCTATGCTCAATGCTTGTCACTAGGGCCCGAATGCCATGATTTCAGATCTGAACCCTTTATGTTTTCATGAATATAGTTGTGTTCTTGATCCTATCTTGCAAGTTATATGCACCTATTACATGTCATGATCCGCATACCCCAAGGTGACAATAATTGGGATTCTTTCCGGTGATTACCGTAGTTTGAGGAGTTCATGTATTCGCTAAGTGCTAATGCCTTGTTCCAGTTCTCTATTAAAAGGATGCCTTAATATCCCTTAGATTTCCTTATGGACCCCGCTGCCACGGGAGGGTAGGACAAAAGATGTCATGCAAGTTCTTACTATAAGCACGTATGACTATATACGGAATACATGCCTACATTACATTGATGAATTGGAGCTATTGTGTATCGCCCTAGGTTGTGACTGTTATATGATGAATGTCATCCAACATAATTATCCGTCACTGATCCAATGCCTACGCTTTTTGCATATTGATCTTTGCTAAGTTATTTCCGTTGCTGCTGCTGTTACAATCACTACAAAACTGCAACTGTTACTGTCTTTGTTACTATTGCTACTGTTACTACTGCTATCAAAACTATCATACTAATGTGCTACTAAACACTTTGTAACAGATATTTAGTTCACCAGGTGTGGTTGAATTGACAACTCAACTGGTAATACTCGTAAATATTCTTTGGCTCCCCTTGTGTCGAATCAATAAATTTGGGTGAAATACTACCCTCGAAGACTGTCGTGATCCCCTATACTTGTGGGTTATCAGGGCTTCCACGTGCTCCTCCACCTCCCTCCCGAGCCCATCGCGAAGCTCCGGAGGGACAGGGGCCATCACCCTGTCGAAGTTGAAGGAGGCATCGGCGCAGAGGATGTTGCTGAAGATGCGCGTCGCCGCCTGGCCCAGAAGATCGCGGCACTCGACCTGCCGTTGATCCGCTTGGCTCCGTCCTCCAGCTTCTGCACAAGCTTGGTGAAGAAGTCCAAGAAGCTGGCATCGTTATCTTCGAGGGGGCCTGCGAGCCTCTCGTGGCAGTGGGTGGCAAGGGCGACGCGAGCACGGTTGGAGAAGGCAAGGTACATCTTGGCACGCTCATGCTGACGCCCCCGCGCCCGAGCCGCCTCGTCCTTGTCCTTCTCGACAACGTCGAAGATGCTGCCCACCTGCGCCTGGAGAGAGGCCAGCTCCCCCTCAGCGTCGGCCTTGGCCTTCAGCGTTCCTGCTGCCCTCCAGCTCCTTCAGCAGCTCCTTAAGGCCAGAGATCTCCGCCTGGAGCTCCCCGCGCTTCTTGGTGAAACGGTCCTCCTGAAGCTTCAGCTTCTTGGTGTAATCCTTGGCAAGCGCCTCGTGATCACTCTTGGTCTTCGCATCGGCGTCCGCCAGGATCTTCTTCTCTTTCGCCTCCAGCTGAGCATTGGCCTTGGCCATACGTTGGTCGTAGGAGGCTTGGGCAGCCACCACCTGGCGGTCCAGCATCATCAGGCGCTCGCGCTCCACATACTGCTCCGTCGCCGTCCTCGCGAGCTCATGCTCACGGATCTCGGCATCCGCCTTGTGGGTCATGAGGGCTTCCTCGCGCTTGTCGAGCTCACCCTCGCGGGAGGCAAGCTCGCCCTCGCGGGCCGCAAGGGCGTCTTCTCATGCCTGGAGCACCTGCACCCGGGCGGCAGACTGCTCCCGGAGCAGCTTCGCGTGAGCCTCCGCCGCCTCGCGCCGCCTATCGGCCTGGTCGACCTCCCTGACGGCGTTCTCAAAGATTTCCTTGGCATCTTGGGCGGCCTTCTCGTGCTTCTCCCACGCAGCTTCATCCGACCGGCAGCCCAGCTTGAGGGCCACGTCAAGCTGGCGCCACCCCTCAGCAAGGCGCTGGCGCTCCTCGATGATGCATGCCTCCTCCGCCTGGAGGTCCGCCTCAAGCTGGTCGAGGGCCGCCCTGGCACCCTGCAGGGCCCCGCACTTGAGCACGGTGCTACTGCTTATGAAATGCAGAGCCCAGCCAGAGTGCGGCTCCGCGCCGCCCTCTGCCGCCATGACCCGCGAGGGCCCGACGCCGGACTCCCTCCAGGCCTCCGTCCCCGCGCCCCCCGTGGGGGCTATGTTCCCCGTCAGGAGTGGGGGGCTCGCCGGGGCCTCCTCCTCGTTCCGCCGTGCTGGTGCACTCCGCGGGTTCGTCATGCCCGCGCCGGGAGCCTCGCGTGCTATTGACTGCCGGGGGCTCTCCGTGGCCCCTTCCGTGGCCTCGATCTCCTTGGCGGGGGTAGAGCTTGGTGGAGGAATCAGCTCCTCGGCCTTCGCCATTTCCGTGATGCCTCCAGCGCTGGGTGCCTCAGGAGGCACGGTTCCTCCTCCGGAGGCCTCCTCTCGAGGCTCGTCCTCCCCGGTCGGCACAGGCAAGTCCGTGCGTGGCTCGGGAGGAGCCACTTGCTCTTTGTCCACCTCCGCGTGCCCCGTCTCGGCCTCGGGGCGGTGGGTGGATTCTTCATGCTCCTCGGCGCCTGAGGTAGGCGCCGGGGCCCCCTTCGAGCTGGGGGCTTTCTTCTTCTTCTTCGCGGGCTCCCTGCGCGATGCGTGGGCTCAGCCTCAGACCTCGGTAGGCAAAGAGCAAGACTCAAAGGAAAAAGAGCAAGATGAGGAGACTTACTCGTCATTGGGAACCCACTTCCACTTCTTCAACGTCGGCAGCGAGCGGCCGCTGCTGCCGCTACCGCGCAGCTCGCTCGAGCTTCCTCCGGAGGGCTCGGCGCGGGACCTGCCGGGGTCCTCCTCTGCTGGGCCGGTGCTGGTCCTTTTCGCGGGAGGCTCGGCGGCCTTGGTGTTGGCATCGGTCTTCTCCGTGGGGGGCTCAGTAGCCTCACCGCTCGCGCCGGTCTTCTCTGCGGGGGGCTCGGTGGCCCCGCTGCCGGTTCTCGTCTTCTCCACGCGTGGCTCGTCGGCTGTCGTGTGATAACCCACAAGTATAGGGGATCGCAACAGTCTTCGAGGGTAGTATTTCACCCAGATTTATTGATTCGACACAAGGGGAGCCAAAGAATATTTGTGAGTATTAGCAGTTGAGTTGTCAATTCAACCACATCTGGAGAACTAAATATCTGCAGCAAAGTGATACGTCTCCAACGTATCTATAATTTATGAAGTATTCATGCCATGTTTATTATAGTTTTGTATGATTTTGGTGCACTTTTATATGGATTTTATATGATTTTCATGGACTAACATATTGACCTAGTGCCCAGTGCCAATTGTTGTTTTCTGCATGCTTTTGGTTTTCCAGAAAATCCATATCAAATGAAGTCCAAATGCAGCGAAACTTTTTGATGATTTTTTCTCGAAGGAAAGGGACTCAGGAAGCTTCGGGAGAGTACCAGAAGACCCACAGGGGCCCCACAAGCCACCAGGGAGCGCCCTGGTGCCTCGTGGGCCCCCTGTGGCACATCTTTGCGTGATTCCAACGCTGAAAAATCCTATATATTCAGAAACCCCCGAAAGTTAACCTAGATGAGTTTTTACGCCGCCGCAAGCCTCTGTTCCGAAGCGATCCCATCTGGAGCTCTGTTCCGGCACCCTGCCGGAGGGGGAATCATCACCGGAGGCCATCTTCATCATCCCGGCGGTCTCCATGATGAGGAGGGAGTAGTTCACCCTCGGGGCTGAGGGTATGTACTAGTAGCTATGTGTTTGATCTCTCTCTCGTGTTCTTGATTTGGCACGATCTTGATGTACCGTGAGCTTTGTTAATATAGTTGGATCATATGGTGTTTCTCCCTCTCTATCTTGTTGTGATGAATTGAGTTTTTACCTTTGAGGTTTCACTATTATCGGATTAAATACTTTTATGGATTTGAGAACACTTGTTGTATGTCTTGCATATGAATACCCGTGGTGACAATGGGGTATTATATTGATTCACTTGATGTATGTTTTGGCACTCAACTCGCGGATTCCCGAGGTGACATTGGGGTAATCTATGCATAGGGGTTGATGCACATTTTCGTCCTACTTTCTCCGGTAGAAATCTTGGGGCACTCTTTGAAGTTCTTTGTGTGGATTGAATATTATGAATCTGAAGTTGTTTGATGCATATCGAATAATCAACTCACGGATACTTGTGGTGACATTGGAGTATCTAGGTGACATTAGAGTTGGTTGATGCGTATCATATGGTGTTATTTTAGTATGAATGTAGGATCGAAAGTTTGTCTAGAGGGGGGGTGATTAGACTACTTGACCAAATAAAAACCTAACCTTTTCCCAATTTTAGTTCTGGGCAGATTTTAGCAAGAACACTAGTCAAGCATCACCCTACACGTGCAATTCTAAGAGTATAGCAGCGGAAAGTAAACAATTGCATATGTAAGTAAAGGAGGGGATCGGAGATTTCAAACGCAATGAAGACACGGTGGTTTTTTGGCGTGGTTCCGATAGGTGGTGCTATCGTACGTCCACGTTGATGGAGACTTCAACCCACGAAGGGTAATGGTTGCGCGAGTCCACGGAGGGCTCCACCCACGAATGGTCCACGAAGAAGCAACCATGTCTATTCCACCATGGCTTACGTCCACGAAGGACTAGCCTCACTCGGGGTAGATCTTCACGAAGTAGGCGATCTCCTTGCCCTTACAAACTCCTTGGTTCAACTCCACATCATGTCGGAGGCTCCCAAGTGACACCTAACCAATCTAGGAGACACCACTCTCCAAAAGGTAATAGACGGTGTGTTGTTGATGAACTCCTTGCTCTTGTGCTTCAAATGATAGTCTTCCCAACACTCAAACAACTCCTCACAGATTTGGCTATGGTGGAAGAAGGATTTGAGTGGAAAGCAACTTGGGAAAGGCTAGAAATCAAGGTTCAAATGGTAGGAATGGAATCTCTTGATCTCAACACATGAGTAGGTGGTTCTCTCTTAGAAAATGTGTAGTGGAAGTGTAGGCACGTTCTGATGGCTCTCCTCACTGATAAGGAAGTGGTGGAGGGGTATATATAGCCTCCACACAAAATCCAACCGTTACACACTTTTGACCCAACTCGGTGGCACCGAAACCATAATCTCGGTAGCACCGAACTGTGTAAAAGATATGAACGTTAGGAATCTCGGTGGGACCGATAGGAACAACTCGGATGGACCGAAGTGCAATGGCTAGGGCAAACCTCATCTCGGTGGCACCGATTGCATCAACTCGGTAGGACCGAAGTGAAGCAATAAGGCAACAGAGACTTGGCAAGCCATCTCGGTGAGAACGATTTGCAAAACTCGGTGAGACCGAAGTAGGTGCAAATGATCACAGAGAGTTGGCAAGGCCATCTCGGTGGGACCGAGATCCATATCGATGGATCCGATTTGTTAGGGTTTTGGCAGTGTCTAAGTCTAGGTGAACTCGGTGGCTCCGGATAGGAAATTTCGGTGGGGCTGAGTTGGAATGTGGGTTGTGGACATATTTGGGTAGAGCAAGTAGTTGAGGGATTAGGAGTACTGTCACTAAGCACTTGAGCAAAAGGACCATTAAGCAACACCTCATCCCCTTTTAATAGTATTGGCTTTCCTATGGACTCAATGTGATCTTGGATCACTAAACCAAAAATGTAGAGTCTTGATCTTTTGCCAATCCTTGTCCTTAGCATTTTGAGGGGTCCACATCTCTAGTCCATGCCATGCCAATCATTGAACATCCTGAAATCTTTAACTTGAATGGACATTAGTTCAATGAGATATATGTTTTTATGAATTACCAAAACCACCAAGGGAGCAAATGTGCTTTCAATCTCCCCCTTTTTGGAAATTGATGACAACATATAGATCAAAGCTTCGACAAATGATTAAATGAATGGAATACGTCGTCGCTTTGAGAAGTATGTGATAAGCAAGAGCTCCCCATAAATTTGTGCATTATTAAAAATTTGCGTTTGAATGCAAATGCATAATCGATTAGGCTCATGGGTCACTCTTCCATGTCACATACATCTTGGTGGAGCGCGCAAAATGATATGAGTGGAATGGTAAGCACGCATCACCAACACAAGTAAGTGATCATACAAGATAATGATAAAGATAAGCATTGATCATCACAAGAAGCATAGTATGATCAATCACATGAAATAGCTCACAATCATAATGAAGCATAGTACTCATAGACATAGTATCAAGCACACACATCAAACAAAGTAGTAGCAAAAGAACTCGAGAGAAATCCAACGGGCAAAGCAAAGCGAAACTCTCTCTCTCTCTCGAAGCTAAGATCTATACAAATTCCCCCCCTTTGGCAACAAGTACCAAAAAGATCGAATAGGTATAGGACTAATGCGGCTCTCTAAGCACGATCCTTGGATGCTCCTGAAGGCGATCTCCTGCTGGCAGCTCCGGTGTGCGTAGATGGCGTCGAAAGAAGAGCATCCGTGAAGGCTTCTGCAGATGGTTCTGTATCACTTGGCTCTTCAAGTGTGAATTGCATTGTTTGCTTTGGGACTTTCCTCACAGCAGTCCTCTCTTTGGCAGAAGGAGGCTTGGTGCTATACTCCTTAGCAAGCACGACTCTTTTCTTCTTTGTTGCTGCTTCACTAGCAACAAAATCTTCATCCTCACTGTCTGAGGTTCTCTTCTTCCTTGTTCTAGTGGCAGCCTTAGGAAGATCTGGAGAGCTCCTCTCTCCCTCATAGAAACTTTCTGCAGGACTTGATCCTTCACTGAGTTCTGCATGCTGCTCTGACCTGTTCTGGCTGTCGCTGTCATCTGACATCTTGCTGAGCTGACCCTGTGAATAGATGGGTATGGGCAGAGTAGATGAGTCATCACAAAAAGCAGAAGTTTTTCATAAAAATTGAGTTCAATTCTTAGTTTCAAGTTTTCACAGAAGGCATTTCGGATGGACCGAGTTGATCATCTCGGTGATACCGAAGCACTCTACAGAAACCTTGCACTCCATTTCGGTCAGACCGAGATGGGTTTCGGTGTCTTCGAGATGCTAGGGTTTCACTGTGACTTTACTTTCGATCTCACCGATTCGTACAACTCGGTGGCACCGAGACGTACTAGTGCTATGGCCTGAGGCCAAATCGGTGGGACCGAAAATTTCTAATCGGTCGGTCCGAGATGCGTTCGGCGGAAACTTAAACCTAAAAATTTCGCTCGAATCTAATCTACGGAATTCTTCTGGTGGAATAAGCATTGCAATCTGTGGCAAGAATAATGGCAATCTTATCGTGCATTGAATCGGAATATGGAGCACGAGAGGGATCGAATCTCACCCTAACTCGGTGGAGATTCTCTACGGCGGCAACGGCGGGGTAGATTGCCATTGACGGCGACTGAATTAGGTGGCGAGGGCGCGCTGGAGTCGACGACGAAGTCCGGAGATGAGGGCGACGGTAGCAACGGGGTGCGGGAGCGAAAGAGTCGAGAAATTTGAACCGTTCGAGCCCGCGCGATATATATACCCGTACGCTGTCGGTGGCTCCGAGTTGGACAACTCGGTGGCACCGATATGTGTAACTGCACGCAGATTAGCACATCGGTGGCTCCGAAGTGGTTCAACTCGGTTGCACCGAGATGGAAAACCTAGATCAATCTAAGTGATTTCGGTTAGACCGAGTTTGAGTGAATTGGTTCGGCCGAAATCAGATAGAAGGTTTTGGAGGTTCAGCCCTTTCAGATTGGTGGCTCTGAGTGCTCCTCACCCAGAGGGTCCGAAAATGACTTGTTCAATTTTTGTGATGCAGCAAGAATAGAATTTGAGACAAGAAAGCATAGATAGCTAGAGAAGGTACTTAGGCATTCTTGTACATCCACTTGGCCAGAAAAACCAGGACAATCAAAGCAACAAATGGATGTCCTCGAATGATGAAAACATGCAAATCAACATGCTCACACAATAAGATAGCAAATGAAATATGTGTCAAACATGCACAACTAATTCTAGCATCTATCAAGCAATGGCGATGACTAGGTCATCTATATATGAGTATATTGACTTAGGAGTCAAATGAGAGCATTTGATCATAGGTCATACTCATCGTTTAAGCACAAGTGGGGTTGCCACTTTTACATAAAGCATTGATGTGTTCACACCATTAGAGTTGCTTTAGCTCAATTGTTTAGAGAAAAGCTCCCCCAAGATGTGATATCCCCCTTAAGAGGGATGAACTAACCTTGGGTTTTGTCGATGATGACTTCATGTAGATGTTGAAGATGTGGGTGCTCAATGTTGATGTAGACCATCAAGAGTTGGGAGCAATCCTTTGGAGTTTTGTGCTTTCAATACCTACATGGGTTAGTCCCACACAAGGAACATACAAGGATATCCATAGACATAGAGTGAAATACACATAGGATGATGTCCATGAATGCATTGAATACCTTGTCCCTTGCCTTACCAACAAGAGGGTTTGTGACTCCATGAACTAGTGCAAAATGTGGAAGTTGGTTGCACAAGTTCTTGCCATAAAGAATATGAGTGAAGTTTGTTGGCGGAGCCCCCCTCAAGAACTCTCTAGTTCTTCTTCTTTTGGACCCACATCAACTTGATGGGAATCCTTGGAGTTGTAGTAACACTTGATGAAGTAGAACTTGATGAAGTCTTGGGAACCCACTTGACCATGGCTTGAGGAGCTTCTTCAAATGAATCAATCTCTTCTTGAAGCTTGTCCTTGCCTTTTAGCTTGTGGTCTTGTGGTGGAAGATCTTCTTGAGCTTGTGTTCCCTTGAAGGAAGTAGGATCATACTTCTCTTGTTGAGGAACAAACTTCGTCTTCGGATATTGATCTTCTTCCCACTCAACTCCATTGGCATTTAACTTTCGTTCAAAACCAACACCTTGGTTCTTCCGGTGCCTTCCTTGCTTGCGTACAATTTCCTCAAATTGCTTACTCCCGGCAAGACTCTTGTAGACACCTTTTTCTATAATTCCTTTAAATAGCATATTTTCTTGATCAAGTGTAACTTGGCTAAGAGAATCATTAGTGGAATCAATAGAACTACTAGAAGCAACAACATTGGATTTAGCATTGTTATTGTTACTACTAGAGGTAGAACCCTTTTTACCCTTGTTGCTAGTTTGCTTAGGTTTAACTTGTGGCATAAAGGTAGACAAGAGTAAACGTTTGGCAAGATATGAAGAACTCTTCTTTCGAAGATCGTCATTGATAGCTTTAAGAAACTCATGCTCTTGCTCTAAATTTAGCTTCTCGAAGCGTAGCTTCTCATGAGTTCTTAGAAGTTCTCTATGATCCTCTTGAGTTGTTTCATGAGCTAACTTAAGAGCATTTAGTTCTTGAGTTAGACGCTCAATCTCCTTCATAGCATTGTCACTTGTTTCCTCTTGACTATCATGATTACTAGCATTTTCATTATAGCTCACATTACTATCCTTATCAACAAGTAAGTCATCATCACCAAGCAAATCATCTTCATCACTATTGAAATCAAGATACTCGGGGTGTGATACCTTGGGGCCTTTTGCCATGAAGCATCTTCCAATTCCTTCATTTGGTGAATCAAATAAATCATAGGAGTTGGATGACACAAGAGCAAGTCCGGCAACACCTTCATCTTGACTATAGTCGGAGTTGGAGTGATAACTTCTCTCGGAGTGGTTGTTGGAGTCGGAGCCGGAAACCCATTCACCAACATGAGCTTGATGTCTTCTTCTTGTGTAGCTCTTGGATGACTTGTCCTTCCTCTCCGAATCCTTGCTTCTTCGAGATCGTCTTCGTTCATAACGATCATCTCTACTCCTTCTCTCCTTATGAGGTGATTCATCTCTTCTATGTCTTCCTCTTGGTGATTCGTCTCTTTTCTTGTAGGGAGCCGTACACTCATTGGAGTAGTGTCCGGGCTTTCCACAATTGTAGCAATTACGGTCACGACTTGATGATCTTCTCTCATAGTGTCTTGAGCTAGAGCTTCTTTCTTTCCCTTTATTCTTGTAGAACTTGTTGAACCTTTTCACCATTAGGCTTATCTCTTCATTGGATACTAGCTTGTCACTTGGAGTTGTTGGAGCATCGGTTGAGGCTTTGTAAGCACCACTTGATTTGTTGTGTAGCTCCTCTTTGTCCTTGAGTGACATTTCATGAGCAACAATCCTTCCAATGACTTCCGTGGGCTTGAGATCTTTGTAATTTGGCATCATTTGAATCAATGTGCAAACGGTATCATATTTTCCATCCAAAGCTCTAAGTATGTTCTTGATGATGAATTTGTCGTTCATCTCTTCACTTCCTAAGCCGGCAATCTCATTTGTGATGAGAGCAAGCCTAGAGTACATCTCAGCAACTCCTTCACAATCCTTCATCTTGAACTTGTCAAGTTGACTTTGAAGCACATCCAACTTAGATCCCTTGACGGACTCGGTACCCTCATGCATATCAACCAAAGTATCCCAAATTTCCTTTGCATTCTCAAGGCGGCTGATTTTGTTAAATTCTTCGGGACACAAACCGTTGAATAGAATGTCACAAGCTTGAGCATTGTATTGGAACATCTTCAATTCTTCCAGGGTTGCTTCATGATCCGGTTCCTTGCCATCCTCAAAGAAGTCACCTTGCAAGCCAACACGAACAACAGCCCAAACGGCGGGGTTATGACCAAGAATATGCATTTTCATCTTATGTTTCCAACTAGCAAAGTTTGTACCATCAAAATATGGACCACTACGGTGATAGTTACCCTCACTAGACGCCATACTCTCCTAGGTTGTGAAACCAAGGCTATGATCACCAAAGCAATGGAAATCAAGGCTTACGAACACCAAAGCTTTGATACCACTTGTAGGATCAAAAGTATGTCTAGAGGGGCGGTGATTAGACTACTTGACCAAATAAAAACCTAACATTTTCCCAATTTTAGTTGTGGGCAAATTTTAGCAAGAACACTAGTCAAGCATGACCCTACACATGCAATTCTAAGAGTATAGCAGCGGAAAGTAAACAATTGCATATGTAAGTAAAGGAGGGGATCGGAGATTTCAAACGCAATGAAGACACGGTGGTTTTTGGCGTGGTTTCGATAGGTGGTGCTATCGTACGTCCACGTTGATGGATACTTCAACCCACGAAGGGTAATGGCTGCGCGGGTCCACGGAGGGCTCCACCTACGAAGGGTCCACGAAGAAGCAACCATGTCTATTCCACCATGGCTTACGTCCACGAAGGACTAGCCTCACTCGGGGTAGATCTTCACGAAGTAGGCGATCTCCTTGCCCTTACAAACTCCTTGGTTCAACTCCACATCATGTCGGAGGCTCCCAAGTGACACCTAACCAATCTAGGAGACACCACTCTCCAAAAGGTAATAGACGGTGTGTTGTTGATGAACTCCTTGCTCTTGTGCTTCAAATGATAGTCTTCCCAACACTCAAACAACTCCTCACAGATTTGGCTATGGTGGAAGAAGGATTTGAGTGGAAAGCAACTTGGGAAAGGCTAGAAATCAAGGTTCAAATGGTAGGAATGGAATCTCTTGATCTCAACACATGAGTAGGTGGTTCTCTCTCAGAAAATGTGTAGTGGAAGTGTAGGCACGTTCTGATGGCTCTCCTCACTGAGAAGGAAGTGGTGGAGGGGTATATATAGCCTCCACACAAAATCCAACCGTTACACACTTTTGACCCAACTCGGTGGCACCGAAACCATAATCTCGGTAGCACCAAACTGTGTAAAAGATATGAACGTTAGGAATCTCGGTGAGACCGATAGGAACAACTCGGATGGACCGAAGTGCAATGGCTAGGGCAAACCTCATCTCGGTGGCACCGATTGCATCAACTCGGTAGGACCGAAGTGAAGCAATAAGGCAACAAAGACTTGGCAAGCCATCTCGGTGAGACCGATTTGCAAAACTCGGTGAGACCGAAGTAGGTGCAAATGATCACAGAGAGTTGGCAAGGCCATCTCGGTGGGACCGAGATCCATATCGGTGGATCCGATTTGTTAGGGTTTTGGCAGTGGCTAAGTCTAGGTGAACTCGGTGGCTCCGGATAGGAAATTTCGGTGGGGCCGAGTTGGAATGTGGGTTTTGGACATATTTGGGTAGAGCAAGTAGTTGAGGGATTAGGAGTACTGTCACTAAGCACTTGAGCAAAAGGACCATTAAGCAACACCTCATCCCCTTTTAATAGTATTGGCTTTCCTATGGACTCAATGTGATCTTGGATCACTAAACCAAAAATGTAGAGTCTTGATCTTTTGCCAATCCTTGTCCTTAGCATTTTGAGGGGTCCACATCTCTAGTCCATGCCATGCCAATCATTGAACATCCTGAAATCTTTAACTTGAATGGACATTAGTTCAATGAGATATATGTTGTTATGAATTACCAAAACCACCAAGGGAGCAAATGTGCTTTCAACGAACTCTAGGGCTGTTTGTGACACTTATAGGAATAGCTTAATAGATTGATCGGAAAGAATAACTTTGAGGTGGTTTCGTACCCTACAACAATTTCTATCTTATGTTCTCCGCTAATAGGAACTTTGGAGTGATTCTTTATCACACGTTGAGTGATTGTTATATGATCCAATTATGTTAGCATTGTTGAGAGATTGCACTAGTGAAAGTATGAACCCTAGGCCTTGTTTTTAAGCATTGCAATACCGTTTGTGCTCACTTTTGTTACTTGCTACCTTGCTGTTTTTTTATTTTCAGATTACAAAAACCTATTTCTACTATCCATACTACACTTGTATCACCATCTCTTCGCCGAACTAGTGCACCTATACAATTTACCATTGTATTGGGTGTGTTGGGGACACAAGAGATTTCTTGTATTTGATTGCAAGGTTGTTTGAGAGAGACCATCTTCATCCTACGCCTCCCACGGATTGATAAACCTTAGGTCATCCACTTGAGGGAAATTTGCTACTGTCCTACAAAACTCTGCGCTTGGAGGCCCAACATGAGTCTACAAGAATAAAGTTGCGTAGTAGACATCAAGCTCTTTTCTGGTGCCGTTGCCGGGGAGGTGAGTGCTTGAAGGTATATCTTTAGATCTTGCATTTGAATCTTTTAGTTTCTTGTTTTATCACTAGTTTGGTTTTATAAAAGAAAACTACAAAAAAATGGAATTGAGGTTGCCTCACATACTTCGTCTTTATAATGTTTTTCTTGAAAATGATGGATCAAAAAATTGTGCTCAATTGCTAGACAAAGAATTTAATAAAATGTTTAATGTGAGTTCCTTGAATGATGAGCATGATTGCAATGTTGTTAGTATGAATTCTATGAATATCCAAAATACTAAATATGATTGCACTAGTCATGACAAAAATGTTTCTTATAAGCATGTCAATTTTTGTGGAGTGCATAAAGTTTGTGAAGACATGCCTTATAGGGATGATAGATTTTGTAAGAAGCATAAACATGATAGAACCAATTTTTTGCTCAAAGTGATAGATGAATTTGCTACGAAATTATGTTCTCTTTATCCTATTACTTGTGAACTTTGCAATAAAGTTGGCCACCTTAATTTTCAATGCATGCTTTTTCATGATCGAATCGTGTCCAAATATTGCAATAACTTGATCACCCTTGAACTTTATAATGAACTT
The DNA here is from genome assembly GCA_039707655.1 of Elymus sibiricus. NCBI lineage: Eukaryota > Viridiplantae > Streptophyta > Magnoliopsida > Poales > Poaceae > Elymus > Elymus sibiricus. Next base: position 257,324,948 of record CM077668.1, on the reverse strand, counting down.
TGTTTATTTTTGGGGTGTGAGGAATTGTCACATAAAAATAGTTGGTTTGAAGGATTCATATTCACAAACCATGCTAAAACTAATTTGAAAGAAATCTATATGTTTTGTATGGTAAATTGCAATGAGAATACTTATATTGCCAACTATAGAAAGACGGGAAAACCAATAGAATATAAAAGGAACACTAATGAAAGGGTAAAGATTTCCACTTTCCCTCCTATTGTCTCTCATGATGAAATAGGTGACGAGGAGGAGCTTCCTATTCAACCAATCTCATCAATAACAAGCTCGGAAAAATAGATTAAACCCACACATGTTGTGGTAAAGAAGAAGAAAAGAAGAAAGAGTAGTAGAGGTAAAAAGGTATCCCTCCTAAATGACGTTGCTCCTATTATTATTGGGCCTCATGAGAATGAATCAAAAATAATTGTGGAAGATGATATACTTGATGATGATATTGCTTCTTTGTCTTATGATACAATGTCCGAAGGAACTATTGAGGATGATTTTATTATGCCTATTACTCATTATGATGATTATGATTGGGAAAATAATGATACTTCTTATAATCTTGAAAATATTTTTGGCACCAACTTAGAAAATTGTGATGATAATAATTGTTATACTATTGGTGCTATTCATACTATTAATGATGAGAGTGATTATGCTTATGATATGCCAAGTCCCAAGCTTGGGGATGCTATGCTTAATGAAGATGATCTTTTTAGTCCCCCTACTTTGAATGATCAAATTTATTATGATGATTGCATGCCTCCTATTTATGATGATTGCAATATTTATGAAAGTGGGTTTGGAAGAGTGTCAACTTTAGATAATAATTATCCCACTATTTTGGAGGGTGTTGACTTTATTTAATGATGATTCCACTATTTTGGAAGAGGTTTCAATTGATCATGACAACAAAGTTGCTATCTATGATGATTATTGTGATGACATGTATGCTATAAAGAATAATGATAACTATGAAACTTGTCATCATGATTTTAATTTTTAATTGGATTATGCCAATCAAGTATCACATGATAGTTATTTCATTGAATTTTCTCCCACTATTATGAATGAGAATAAATTTGCTTATGTGGAGAGTAATAAAAATCCTATGCTTGTAGGTCATGAAAAGAATGCTTTATGTGATAGTTATATTGTTGAATTCATTCATGATGCTACTAAAAATTATTATGAGAGAGGATCATATGCTTGTAGGTGTTGCAATAATATCAAGTTTCCTCTCTATGCGTTGAAAGTTTTGAAGTTATGCTAGTTTTGCCTTCCTATGCTAGTTGATTCTTGCTCCCATAAATTATTTTCTCACAAAATCCCTATGCATAGGAAGTGGGTTAGGCTTAAATGAGCTTGCCATGTGATTCATGATGCTCTCTTCGTGTTTCAATTCTTTACTTTTATGTGAGCATCATTGAAATCATCATGCCTAGCAAAAAAGGCATTAAAGAAAAGCGCTTGTTGGGAGACAACCCAATACTTATACCTTCTGTTTTTGTGTGTTCACATGATTATTCTACTGTAGTAATCATGTTTTATATGCTTTCTTTCAATATTGTACCAAGTAAAGCCTTTGGGATAGTGTGGAACATAGTTGACTTGATTCTGTGCAAAAACAGAAACTTTTGCGTCCAGTGATGGAATTTCTATTCTGTACTGGAGAGTGAGAAATTTTTGAAATTTTTACACAGTATTGTGTTACAAATTTTTTACGTTGTCCTAATTTTTCAGAATTTTTGGAGATACAGAAGTATGCCTTTTAATTCTCCCACTACATGCTGTTCTGTTTTTGACAAATTCTGTTTTTATTGCATAGTTTACTTGTTTTAGTGTTTTCATAACTTATATTATGAGATATAAATTGTGGAAATGATAGAATACAGTAGGTATTATGTGAGAACAATTATGAATCTTGTATTGACAGTACCTAAGTGGATGATTTATTTTTATCATACTAACCTATCTCACGAAGTTCCGTTAAGTTTTGTGTGATTGAAGTTTTCAAGTTTTGGGTGAGACATCGATATGAGGAGAATAAGGAGCGGCAAGACCCTAAGCTTGGAGATTTCCAAGGCATCCCAAGGTAATACTCAAGGAAGACTCAAGCATCTAAGCTTGGGGATGCCCTGGAAGGCATCCCCTCTTTCGTCTTCAACATTATCGGTAACCTCACTTGGAGCTATATTTTTATTCATCACATAATATGAGTTTTTCTTGGAGCATCATTTTATTTTGTTGAGATTTGCTTGCTTTTATCAATAATCATGTTTTGTATCTTTTAGTTCAATAAAATGCCAATTATAGCCTTTACCATGCTCAGTTTGCAAGTTTATGTGTTGCTGTTTGAAAACAGAAAGTTTTCTGTTATGTCCTGATTTTTTGTGAATAGTAAGAAAATGATAAAAATCTGAAATTTTTACACAGTAATAATGCGTGAGTTCTCTGTCACGTGGTAATTTTTAAGAATTTTTGGAGTTAGGGAAATATGAATTCTTATTCACCCTTTACAGACTGTTCTGTTTTGGCAGATTTCGGTTATAGTTGCATTGTTTGCATATGTTGCTTGTTTAATGTTTCTATTTGTGGATAGGAGTATTAAATATGCAGAGGAATTTAGTATGCAATGTTTAATTATAATTTTAGTGATTTGTTACAGTAAAGAATGTTAAGGTTTTGGGTTGATTTATACTAACTTATGTCACGAGTTCTTGTTGAGTTTTGTGTGGATGAAGTTTTTAAGATTTAGGAGAAACCATGATACGAGAGGAATTAAGGAGACACAAGAGCTCAAGATTGGGGATGCCCAAGGCACCCCAAGATAATATTCCAATAAGTCTCAAGCAACTAATTTTGGGGATGCCCCGGTGGGCATCCCACCTTTCTTCATCAACAACTATCGGTTAGCATAAGTTTTTACTTGTTCACATGATATGTGCTATTCTTGGAGTGTCCTTTTATATTTATTTTGCTGTTTTAATAAAATAATTGGATCTGAAATCTTTATTTGGAGAGAGTCTTCACATAGCTACTTAATTGTTTGACTACTCATTGTTCTTCACTTATATCTTTTGGAGTAGTTTGTCATTCACTCTTGTGCTTCACTTATATCCTATGAGTAAATTGTTCAATGAATTGAATATCATAAAGTTGAAATTATATGTGCTTCATATGCTTGTCTCATGCTTAGAAATATTTCACATTCGGTTTAGGAAGTAAAATCTATTGAAGTTTGGCCATCACAATATTGGTCATACAATCAATTCATGAATGATTAGTATATGGAAGAGAAATTTCACATACAAATATATTATCTTGGACATCTTTTATGATTGTGAATACCCATTAATTATTTTCAAACTTGAGCAAATTAGTTTAAGTTGGACAAGGAAGACAACGTAATGAGTTATGTTTGGGTATATTTGCATAGAAGTTATATTGTTATGGATCCTCCAACATGTGGTGCTTGTTTAGAATCTTTTGCTAGCCAAAATTTCTGTACTAAGCGGGAATACTGCTTGTGCACCCAAAATCCTTGAGCCAAGTTTTTTCCATGAGTGTCCACCATACCTACCTATATACGGTATTACTTTGCCGTTCCAAATAAATTTGCATGTGCCACCTCTAATCATTCAAATAAGCATCTGTTTTGTGTGCCCGTACCGCTCATGAAGCGGCAGTGGGTGGTTAGTATCTTCCATGTTAAGCGAGTTATTATCATGATGAGTGTTTATTCACTTGTCATTGCACGAGAGAGGGCGGTAATTGGGATGCCCAGTCCCGCAAAACAAAAACATATATAATGAAACAAACTCCCCCGGAAAGTTGATTGTATGGAGGGCACCCGAGGAATCGGCTAGCCATGGCTTGTGTTTGAATGGTTGAGGGGAAGTAAACTTTACCTTTCCTCTTGGGAACCGCCTATAATGTGTTTAGCATGGAAGATATTGAGAACTCTCAGTCGTGACGTTGACAGGAAAGGCATGCCTCTCAAATTATATTCATCTCTATTTTAAGCAATGAGCTCTGGCAACTCTGCAAATCCATGATTCCCTCTGCGAAGGGCCTATCCTTTACTTTTCAGTATTTACTTTCATGCAAGAGTCAATAGTATTTCTTATTATTCCAACCTATTCTTTAGTTGGCAAGCATCTTGTGGTGGGGAAAGATCCAGGCACATGGCCAGTCAAATATATTTGATCATGAATTATTATTGTTGACAATTATCTCTATGATAAATAAGTTGGGAGGCGAAACATTAAGCCCCTATCTTTCTCTGTGTTCGATGGATGCCATTTGTTCTAAAAATATGCTTTGAGTACTAGCAATCATAGAAGACTATATGATAATTGAATATGTGGAGCTCTTACTTAGACTTTGTTGAAGATAAGTTGAATTGCAATTGTTTGGTGACTAAGAACATAGGTTGTTAAGTTTCAAGAGAATGCATTGTTTGAACCATAACATGTGAATGGATTGCTACTTTATCATGATGATTTTTATGAGAAAGAGTTGCTGTTATGATGCTAGGAAAAGTGATTGAAATTATCATTGATCAAACTTATGCACTATGCTAGCATTCACACTTCATAAATTATTTCTTTTATCATTTACATACTCGAGGACGAGCAAGAATTAAGCTTGGGGATGCTGATACGTCTCCAACGTATCTATAATTTATGAAGGATTCATGCCATGTTTATTATAGTTTTGTATGATTTTGGTGCACTTTTATATGTATTTTATATGATTTTCATGGACTAACATATTGACCTAGTGCCCAGTGCCAGTTGCTGTTTTCTGCTTGTTTTTGGTTTTCCAGAAAATCCATATCAAACGATGTCCAAATGTAGCAAAACTTTTTGACGGTTTTTTCTGGAAGGAAAGGGACTCAGGAAGCTTCGGGAGAGTACCAGAATACCCACAGGGGCCCCACTAGCCACCAGGGCGCGCCCAGGGGGTGGTCGCGCCCTGGTGCCTCGTGGGCCCCCTGTGGCACATCTTTGCGTGATTCCAACACTAAAAAATCTTATATATTCAGAAACCCCCGAAAGTTAACCTAGATGAGTTTTTACGCCGCCACAAGCCTCTGTTCCGAAGCGATCCCATCTGGAGCTCCGTTCCGGCACCCTGCCGGAGGGGGGAATCATCACCGAAGGCCATCTTCATCATCCCGGCGGTCTCCATGATGAGGAGGGAGTAGTTCACCCTCGGGGCTGAGGGTATGTACTAGTAGCTATGTGTTTGATCTCTCTCTCTCGTGTTCTTGATTTGGCACGATCTTGATGTACCGCGAGCTTTGTTAATATAGTTGGATCATATGGTGTTTCTCCCTCTCTATCTTGTTGTGATGAATTGAGTTTTTACCTTTGAGGTTTCACTATTATCGGATTGAATACTTTTATGGATTTGAGAACACTTGATGTATGTCTTGCATATGAATACCCGTGGTAACAATGGGGTATTATATTGATTCACTTGATGTATGTTTTGGCACTCAACTCACGGATTCCTGAGGTGACATTGGGGTAATCTATGCATAGGGGTTGATGCACGTTTTCGTCCTACTTTCTCCGGTAGAAATCTTGGGGCACTCTTTGAAGTTCTTTGTGTGGATTGAATATTATGAATCTGAAGTTGTTTGATGCATATCGAATAATCAACTCACGAATACTTGTGGTGACATTGGAGTATCTAGGTGACATTAGAGTTGGTTGATGCGTATCATATGGTGTTATTTTAGTACGAACTCTAGGGCTGTTTGTGACAATTATAGGAATAGCTCAATAGATTGATCGGAAAGAATAACTTTGAGGTGGTTTCATACCCTACAACAATTTCTATCTTATGTTCTCCGCTAATAGGAACTTCGGAGTGATTCTTTATCGCACGTTGAGGGATTGTTATATGATCCAATTATGTTAGCATTGTTGAGAGATTGCACTAGTGAAAGTATGAACCCTAGGCCTTGTTTTTAAGCATTGCAATACCGTTTGTGCTCACTTTTGTTACTTGCTACCTTGCTATTTTTTTATTTTCAGATTACAAAAACCTATTTCTACTATCCATACTACACTTGTATCACCATCTCTTCGCCGAACTAGTGCACCTATACAATTTACCATTGTATTGGGTGTGTTGGGGACACAAGAGATTTCTTGTATTTGATTGCAAGGTTGTTTGAGAGAGACCATCTTCATCCTACGCCTCCCACAGATTGATAAACTTAGGTCATCACTTGAGGGACATTTGCTACTGTCCTACAAAACTTTGCGCTTGGAGGCCCAACACGAGTCTACAAGAATAAAGTTGCATAGTAGACATCAAGCTCTTTTCTGGAGCCGTTGCCGGGGAGGTGAGTGCTTGAAGGTATATCTTTAGATCTTGCAATTGAATCTTTTACTTTCTTGTTTTATCACTAGTTTGGTTTTATAAAAGAAAACTACAAAAAAATGGAATTGAGGTTGCCTCACATACTTCGTCTTTATAATGTTTTTCTTGAAAATGATGGATCGAAAAATTGTGCTCAATTGCTAGAGGAAGAATTTAATAAAATGTTTAATGTGAGTTCCTTGAATGATGAGCATGATTGCAATGTTGTTAGTATGAATTCTATGAATATCCAAAATACTAAAGATGATTGCACTAGTCATGACAAAAATGTTTCTTATAAGCATGTCAATTTTTGTGGAGTGCATAAAGTTTGTGAAGACATGCCTTATAGGGATGATAGATTTTGTAAGAAGCATAAACATGATAGAACCAATTTTTTGCTCAAAGTGATAGATTAATTTTCTACGAAATTATGTTCTCTTTATCCTATTACTTGTGAACTTTGCAATAAAGTTGGTCACCTTAATTTCCAATGCATGCTTTTTCATGATCGAATCGTGTCCAAATATTGCAATAACTTGATCACCCTTGAACTTTATAATGAACTTTGTTTATTTTTGGGGTGTGAGGAATTGTCACATAAAAATAGTTGGTTTGAAGGATTCATATTCACAAACCATGCTGAAACTAATTTGAAAGAAATCTATATGTTTTGTATGGTAAATTGCAATGAGAATGCTTATATTGCCAACTATAGAAAGACGGGAAAACCAATAGAATAGCAAAGATCAATATACGAAAGGCGTAGGCATTGGATCGGTGATGAATAATTATGTTGGATGACATTCATCATGTAACAGTCACAACCTAGAGTAATACACAATAGCTCCAATTCATCAATGTAATGTAGGCATGTATTCCGTATATAGTCATATGTGCTTATAGTAAGAACTTGCATGACATCTTTTGTCCTACCCTCCCGTGGCAGCGGGGTCCTTAAGGAAACTAAGGGATATTAAGGCCTCCTTTTAATAGAGAACCAGAACAAAGCATTAGCACTTAGTGAATACATGAACTCCTCAAACTACGGTAATCACCGGAAAGAATCCCAATTATTGTCACTTTGGGGTATGCGGATCATAACACGTAATAGGTGCATACAACTTGCAAGATAGGATCAAGATCACAAATATATTCATGAAAACATAAAGGGTTTAGATATGAAATCATGGCACTCGGGCCCTAGTGACAAGCATTAAGCATAGCAAAGTCATAGCAACATCAATCTCAGAACATGGTGGATACTAGGAATCAAGCCCTAACAAAACTAACTCGATTACGTGATAAATCTCATCCAACCCATCACCGTCTAGCAAGCCTACGAAGAAATTACTTATGCACGGTGGTGAGCATCATGAAATTGGTGATGGAGGATGGTTGATGATGACGACGGCGTCGAATCCCCCTCTTCGGAGCCCCGAACGGACTCCAGATCAGCCCTCCCGATGAAGAACATGAGGTGGCGGTGGCTCCGTATCGTAAGACGCGATGATTCTTTTTCTCTGATTTTTTTCTGGACGAATAGGTACTTATGGAGTTGGAGTTAGGGTTGCCGGAGCTGCCAAGGGCGCCCTGGGGGGGTGGGCATGCCCCCTGGGCTTGTGGTTCCCGGGTGGCCCCCCTCTGGTAATTCTCTTCGCCAGTATTTTTTATATATTCTAAAAATATTCTTCGTAAATTTTCAGGTCCATCCGAGAACTTTTATTTCTGCACAAAAATAACACCATGGCAATTCTGCTGAAAACAACGTCAGTCCGGGTTAGTTCCATTCAAATCATGCAAATTAGAGTCCAAAACAAGAGCAAAAGTGTTTGGAAAAGTGGATACGTTTGGGACGTATCAACTCCCCCAAGCTTAACTCATTGCTTGTCCTCAAGCAATTCAGTTGACAAACTGAAAGTGACAAAGAAAACTTTTATGAACTCTTTTGTTCTTGTTGTCTGTATATATACTTAACTAGCATCCAAGTTTTCAGCAAAGATTATGAACTAACCATATGAATGATAACACTTAGGTCTCACATTTACTCATATCAATAACATAACCAACTAGCGAGCAATAATAAGATATCTCGGATGCCAACAATTTGTCAAAACAATCATGATGCAATATGATAACATGGTATCTCGCTAGCCCTTTCTGAGACCGCAAAACATAAATGCAGAGCACCTCTGAAGTTCAAGTAACGACTAGATATTGTAATTCATGGTCGAAGAGATCCAGTCATGTCACACCCAACATTAACTATACTCAATGCATAAAAATGACAATAGTGCTCTCCAACTGGTGCACGAATGAGAGGGTGATGACTCAATAATAAAAGTAAATTAACATAAAAGTAAATAGATAGGCCATTCGCAGAGGGAAGCATGGATTTGCAGCGGTGCCAGAGCTCGAAGCTTAAAACAGAGATGAAAACATTTTTAAGAGGTATGCTTTTCCTGTCAACGTCACGACCGAGAATTTTCAATATCTTCCATGCTAAACACATTATAGCCAGTTCCCAAACGGAAAGGTAAAGTTTACTCCCCCTCCACCATACCAACACAATCCATGGCTAGCCGAATCCACGGGTGCCCTCCAAATGATCAAATTTCCGGGGGAGTTTGTTTGCATTATATATTTTTTAATTTTGATTACAGGACTGGGCATCCCAATTACCAGCCCCTCTCGTGCACTGACAAGTGAATAAACACTCATCTAAGAATAACCCGCTTAGCATGGAAGATACTGACCACCCCTTGTCGCTCCATGAGCGATACGGGCACACAAAACAGATGTTTATTTGAATGATTAGAGGTGGCACATGCAAATTTACTTGGAACGGCAGAGTAATACCACATATAGGTAGATATAGTGGACTCATCTAGAACAACTTTGGTTTAAGGATTTTGGATGCACAAGCAGTATTCCCGCTTAGTACGGGCGAAGGCTAGCAAATAGGTTGAGAAGCGACCGGCTAGAGAGCGAAAATGGTCATAGTCATGCATTGAGAATAATTAACACCGAATACGAGCATGAGTAGGATATAAACACCATGAACATAAATACCGTGGAGACTATGTCAGTTTTGAATCAACTACATGTGTGAACATGTGCCAAGTCAAGCTACTTGAATTGTTCAGAGGAGGATACCATACTAACATACTACATCACAACCATTTTAATGCATGTTGACACTCAAGATAAATCATTATCCACTCCTAACTATTTAAGCATGGCATGAGCAACTATGATCTCTAATTGTCATCACAAACATGTTTACTCATAATATGCTGAATCATGAATACTGAGCTAAACATATTTACAAAAACAAAAACAAGAAGAGTTCATACCAGCTTTTCTTCACCGCAATCACTTCATCAAATACCGTCATTATTGCCTTTCACTTGCACAACCGAATGATGTGATAATAATAATAGTGCAAGTGTGCCGTGGACTAAGTTGGAATCTGCAAACATTTAATTCAAAGGAGAAGACAAGGTAATAGTGGCTCTTTGTTAGATCAACAATAAAGCATATGAGAGCCACTCAACATTTTCATCGTGGTCTTCTCCTTACTACGACTCAACAAAAAACAAAAGAAATTCAGAGAAACACACTGAAATATTTTTGGAGTTTTTAAGTTTTTCTGAAGAAAGCAAATTAACGAAGGAAAACGAAAAACAAGAAAAACTATTTACACGGGGGAACTCCCAACAAGTAAAAGAAGAAACAAGAAATCTTTTTGGGTTTTCTTTTAATACTACGAATTAACTAAACAAGATAGAAACTACAACTAATTTTTTTGCATTTTTGAAAGTTTTTCAAACACACAAGAAGAAAGCGAAAATAAAACTAACATGGATATACAATAAAAAAAGGATGAACACCGTCAACTAGAATGAATGTGTGGTACATGAATGTAATGTCGGTGAGAAATACGTACTCCCCCAAGCTTAGACTTTTGGCCTAAGTTGGTCTACGTCCATGGGTCGAAGTCCGCGTCTCCAGGATAATACCCAGGTTGCTGAGGATCGCACAGTGACTGCTGAGGGTCCCACTGATAAACAGGCTCCTGAGCGGGTGCTGGCACAGGTGCTGGCTCGGGTACTGGGGGCGGTGCCAGGCCCCAATAAGCATAGATGTCCTCGGGCATGATGGTATACCTGCCACTAGAAAGATCGAACAAAGACGGCGCAGACAAAGTAATAACCTCACGAGTGCCCTGACTGAATACCAAGTTATATCTAAAGTGAATGTCCCCATTGTCTATAAAGTCATGCCCAACCATGCTACTATAATCAAGATGCATAGTGGGTAAAATCTACTCCTCCTCCTCATTGTGTCTAATAGGAATCTCAAAGTGTTTGGTGAGGCGGGAAGCATAAATACCACCATAAATAACACCCTTCGAACGGTTAGTGTGTAACCGCCGGGCGACCATCGCACCCAAACTGAAAGTTCTATCACCACTAAGAGCATGGCGCAAAATGGCAAGGTCAGGTGACCTGAGTGTTCCACTCTCCCACCGACCCGTCAAACACCTCCCGACAAATAATGAATAATATCATAAAACGGGAAAAATGTAAACTAGCAACCCTAGTCTCAGAAACTCCTCTCGACTCCCCCACGGTCACTGCGGATATAAAATCCGCAACGTCCCTTGGACGTGGCTGTATTGGGCGGCCCTCATTAGGAAGTTTGCACACTCGGCAAAAATCCTCAAGTGTCATCTCTTCAGGAATATCATATAAGTTAAATGACACCACGGGTATATCTCTCCTAGAATGAAAGTGAAAACTTTGCATGAAAGTATCAGTGAGGAGAAGATACTGATCACACTTATCTTCGAGGAACGGGATGATGCCGGCATTGTTCGCCAAATAATAGAAATCATCAAAAATTCCCGCATCCCTCAAGAATGTGTCGCATGGCCATTCGCACGGCCGCACCTCAGCCGCACGAGGAAGGTGGTACTTGGGCTTCGTAGCCTCCTTAGGACTCCGGCTTGAGGAACCTCTTAACCTCCACTTGAGCATTTTCCTTTTCTGAAATTTTTAGTGACTCAAAATAAAAGTGAACGAAACTCAACAAAATGATAGCAACTACTCCCACAAGTATCTAGAGGCTACATCATGCATCAAAACTACTTTGGACCATACAAATTCAACATGCAAGCTCATATACATGGTCACCACAGCAGCAAAAAATTGCAAAACATAAAACACTAGAGCAAAAACTAATTGGAGCATTGGAGGAGTCACATACCGAGGAGTAATTCCTCAAAACAGTTTTGGAAACGGAGTTCCGAGCAAGGAGATCGAAATTTGCAGCACAATGAGCAAGAACACGGGCTTGGGTGAAGTCTGATTTTTTTCAGAGGAAGAAGAAGGGTGTGGGTGGCTGGGATAAGTGAGTGGGTCCCTGTGGGACCCACAAGCCCACTAGGCGCACCCAGTGGAGGTGGCCACGCCCTGTGAGCTTGTTTCAGTAGATTTATCAGCCATTTGCAAAGATATTTCAGTAGGTGTGAGCTTATTCAAATCAAGTCTTCTATATAAAGAGAAAGGCATAACACTACCACCGGCTCCCAAATCACATAAAAAAGTTTTAACATAATTTGTTTTAATGGAGCATGGTATAGTAGGTATTCCCGGATCTCCCAACTTCTTAGGTATTCCACCCTTAAAGGAATAATTTGCAAGCATGGTGGAAATTTCAGCTTCAGGTATCTTTCTTTTATTAGTGACAATATCTTTCATGTATTTAGCATAGGGAGACATTTTCAACATATCAATCAAGCGAGTGTGTAAAAAGACAGGTCTAAGCATTCCAACAAAGCGCTCAAAGTCTTCCTCATCTTTATTTTTATATGGTTTGGTGGGAAAAGGCACGGGTTTCTGAACCGATGGTTCTCTTTCTTTTCCATGTTTTCTAGCAACGAAGTCTCTTTTATCATATCTTTTATTCTTAGGAGGTGGGTTATCAAGATCAACAGCAGGTTCTATTTCTACATCATTATCTGGTTGAGCATCAACATGAACATCATTATCATTATCATTATTATTATCACTAGGTGGGTATTCATTATCAGATTGTGTCTCAGCATCAGAAATAGAAACATCATTAGGATCCTCAGAAGGTTTTTCTATCACAGGTTCACTAGAAGCAGGCAAAGTTTTATCATTCTTCTTTTTTGTTTTTCTTCTTAGATGAACTAGGTGCATCAATGTTAATTCTTTGAGAATCTTGCTCAACTCTTTTAGGATGACCTTCAGGATATAGAGGTTCCTGAGTCATTCTACCTCCTCTAGTAACAACTCTAACAGCATGATGATTCATTTTATTATTCATCTCATCAAGCAAATCATTTTGTGACTTAGCAATTTGTTCTAACTGAGTATGAACCATATAAGCATGTTTATTTAAACCTTTAACATCATTAGCAGTTCTAAACATCAAATCACTCAAGCGATCTATCATGAAAGCATTTCTTTTTAGCCGATTGCTAACATATATATTAAAGTGTTCTTCCTTAATGAAATTCATACAGGCATTGACTAGCAGATTTATTATAAGGAATATCACCTTCATCGAATCTAGTGAGAGAATTTACCTCCACACATGTGTCGGGATGTCGAGCCCATGTATTTCTTCGATAGGTGGTAAATTCTTAACATCTTCAGCTCTAATACCCTTTTCTTTCATAGATTTCTTAGCTTCTTGCATATCTTCTGGACTGAGGAATAGAATACCTCTCTTCTTCGGAGTTGGCTTAGGTGGTGGTTCAGGAAGTGTCCAATCATCGGCATTTCTCAACATATTATTCAATAGTTCTTCAGCCTGTCCAACAGTTCGTTCCCTGAAAATAGAACCAGCACAACTATCTAGGTAGTCCCTAAAAGCATCGGTTAGTCCATTATAAAAGATATCAAGTATTTTATTTTTCTTAAGAGGATGATCAGGCAAAGCATTAAGCAATTGGAGAAGCCTCCCCCAAGCTTGAGGGAGATTCTCTTCTTCAATTTGCACAAAGTTAAATATTTCCTATAAGGCAGATTGTTTCTTGTGAGTAGGAAAATATTTCTCAGAGAAGTAATATATCATATCCTGGGGACTACGCACACAACCAGGAGCAAGAGTATTAAACCATTTCCTAGCATCACCCTTTAATGAGAAAGGAAACAACTTAAGAATGTAATAATAGCGAATTTTTTCCTCATGAGCAAATAGGGTGGCTATATCATTCAATTTAGTAAGGTGTACCACAACAGTTTCAGATTCATAACCATGAAAAGGATCAGATTCAACCAAAGTGATTAACTCAGGATCGACAGAGAATTCATAATCCTTATCAGTAATAAAGATAGGAGAGGTAGCAAACTTAGGATCATATTTCGTTCTCTCCATCATAGACTTTTCTTTTAGCTTAGCAAGTAATTTTCTAACATCATCTCTATCATTACAAGCAAGAAATTCTCTAGCTATTTCTCCATCCCGGACATAACCATCAGGTATCTTAGGCATTTCAATTCTAGGAGAGCAAGGCATAATAGGTGAATCATAATTTTCAGATGTTTCAGCATTTTCAGTTTCTTTAGCTTTAGCAATTTGTTCATCAAGAAATTCACCTAGTGGCACAGTATTATCAAGCATAGTACTAGCATCATCATAAGTATCATTCATAGCAGAAGTAGTATCATCGATCACTTGCGACATATCGGAATGAATAGCAGGTGGTGGTGTCGCAAGCCTACTCAAAACAGAAGGTAATTCAAGTGCAGAGTGTGATGGCAGTTCTTACCTCCCCTCGTCATAGAGGGAACGATCTTGGTTTTAGCATCTTTCAGATTCTTCATAGTGACCAACCGATATAAATCTCAAGTGACTCAACAGATAGAGCTATGCTCCCCGGCAACGGCGCCAGAAAAAGGTCTTGATAACCCACAAGTATAGGGGATCGCAACAGTCTTCGAGGGTAGTATTTTACCCAGATTTATTGATTTGACACAAGGGGAGCCAAAGAATATTTGTGAGTATTAGCAGTTGAGTTGTCAATTCAACCACACCTGGAGAACTAAATATCTGCAGCAAAGCGTTTAGTAGCATAGTAGTATGATAGTTTTGATGGCAGTAGTAACAGTAGCAATAGTAAAAGAGACAGTAACAGTAGCAGTTTTGTAGTGATTGTAACAGCAGCAGCAGCAACGAAAGTAACTTAGCAAAGATCAATATGCGAAAAGCCTAGTCATTGGATCGGTGATGAATAATTATGTTGGATGATATTCATCATGTAACAGTCACAACCTAGAGCGATACACAATAGCTCCAATTCATCAATGTAATGTAGGCATGTATTCTGTATATAGTCATCCATGCTTATAGTAAGAACTTGCATGACATCTTTTGTCCTACCCTCCCGTGGCAGCGGGGTCCTTAAGGAAACTAAGGGATATTAAGGCCTCCTTTTAATAGAGAACCAGAACAAAGCATTAGCACTTAGTGAATACATGAACTCCTCAAACTACGGTAATCACCGGAAAGAATCCCAATTATTGTCACTTTGGGGTATGCGGATCATAACACGTAATAGGTGCATACAACTTGCAAGAAAGGATCAAGATCACAAATATATTCATGAAAACATAAAGGGTTTAGATATGAAATCATGGCACTCGGGCCCTAGTGACAAGCATTAAGCATAGCAAAGTCATAGCAACATCAATCTCAGAACATGGTGGATACTAGGAATCAAGCCCTAACAAAACTAACTCGATTACGTGATAAATCTCATCCAACCCATCACCGTCCAGCAAGCCTACGAAGAAATTACTCATGCATGGTGGTGAGCATCATGAAATTGGTGACGGAGGATGGTTGATGATGATGACAGCGTCGAATCCCCCTCTCCGGAGCCCCGAACGGACTCCAGATGAGCCCTCCCGATGAAGAACAGGAGGTGGCGGCTGCTCCGTATCGTAAAACGCGATGATTCTTTTTCTCTAATTTTTTTCTGGATGAATAGGTACTTATGGAGTTGGAGTTAGGGTTGCCGGAGCTGCCAGGGGCCCACAAGCTTGCCAGGCGCGCCCTTGGGGGGGGGGGGGGTGGGCGCGCCCCCTGGGCTTGTGGCGCCTGGGGGTGGCCCCCCTCTGGTAATTCTCTTCGCCAGTATTTTTTATATATTCTGAAAATATTCTCCGTAAATTTTCAGGTCCATCCGAGAACTTTTATTTCTGCACAAAAATAACACCATGGCAATTCTGCTGAAAACAGCGTCAGTCCGGGTTAGTTCCATTCAAATCATGCAAATTAGAGTCCAAAACAAGAGCAAAAGTGTTTGGAAAAGTGGATACGTTTGGGACGTATCACCGCACCGGTGCTTCCTTCACTTCCCGTGCGCGTCGGCCGGGAGGGCGCGATCACGAATTGCTCGTTGTTGTCGTCGTCGTCGTCGCCGCCGAGCTCAGCCAGCAGCTGGCGGCGGGTTCGCGGGGCCACCCCACCGTCGCTCTCCTTTGCGGCGCGTGCCGAGGCCTCGGCATCGTCGCGGCCTCTCGAGCCGGGCAGCACCACAAACGGGTTGTCGCGAGGTCCCTCGTGGCCCTCCGGGATCAAGCCCCACTGATCGAAGCGCGACATCTCCTCGACCAGCTCAGTCCTGTTCTTGTAGCGGTATAGGGGAACCCTTCCTTGGGCGGGGCCTCCGCGTCTTCACCGAGCAAGAGATGCATGACCTCGTCCACCACCTCTGGCTTCAGGTTGACGACGCTCAGCCTCATCGGGTCCTCAAGGCCGGTGATGGCTGCTACTTGTGAACTACGTTGGGATTTCCCCGAAGAGGAGAGGATGATGCAGTACAGTAGAGATAGGTATTTCCCTCACTTATGAACCAAGGTTATCAATCCAGTAGGAGAACCACACAGAACCTCGTTAGCAGCACCTACACACACAAAAGCATACACTTGCACCCAACGCAAATAAGAGGGTTGTCAATCCCCTTAGCGGTTACTTGCAAAGATTAATTCTGATAGTGAAAGATAAAAAGTAAATTGCAAAATAAAATAAAAGTTAATAAATTGCAGCAAGGTATTTTTGGATTTTAATATATGATAAAGGTAGACCCGGGGGCCATAGTTTTCACTAGAGGCTTCTCTCTCGAGCGCAGAACATACGGTGGGTAAACAAATTACTGTTGGGCAATTGATAGAAAAGCGCATAGTTATGACGGATTCATGGCAATGATCATGTATATAGGCATCACGTCCTAGACAAGTAGACCGACTCCTGCCTACATCTACTACTATTACTCCATCCATCGACCGCTATTCAGCATGCATCTAGGGTATTAAGTATAAAACAGAGTAACGCCTTAAGCAAGATGACATGATGTAGACAAAGTAAACTCAAGCAATATGATTAAAACCCATCTTTTTATCCTTAATGGCAACAATACAAATACGTGTCATGTCCCTTTCTATCACTGGGATTGAGCACCGCAAGATTGAACCCATCACAAAGCACTTCTCCCATTGCAAGATAAATGAACCTAGTTGGCCAAACCAAACGGATAGATTGGAGAGAAATACAAAGCTATAACAATCATGCATAAAAGAGTTCAGAGAAGACTCAAATAATTCTCATGAATAATCTGATCATAAACTCACAATTCATCGGATCCCAACAAACACACCGCAAAAGAAGATTACATCGGATAGAATTCCAAGAACATCGAGGAGAACATGGTATTGAAGATCAAAGAGAGAGAAGAAGCCATCTAGCTACTAGCTATGGACCTGTAGGTCTGTGGTAAACTACTCACACATCATCGGAAGGGCAGCAAGGTTGATGAAGAAGCCTTCCGTGATCGATGCCCCCTCCGGCAGAGTAACGGAAAAGGCCTCCAGACGGGATCACGGAAGAACAGAGGCTTGCAGCGGTGGTAGGGTTTTCTCCTCTGGCTCTCTGTTGGTTTTCGAATATTTGAGAATTTATAGAAGTGGAATTAGGTCAAAAGGAGCCACGAGAGGCCCACAAGGCATCAGGGCATGCCCCTAGGGCCATGCCCTGTTGCCTTGTGGCCTTCTCGTGAGGCTTCTGGCATCCTCCCGAAGCTTCCAGGGTCTTTTTTGTCCAGAAAAAAAATCATCAAAAAGTTTCATGGCATTTGGACTTCGTTTGGTACCGATTTCCTAAAAAACCAAAAACAAGCAGAAAACAGGAACTGACACTGGGCACTGGGCACTAGGTTAATAGGTTAGTCCTAAAAAATGATATATAATTATATATAAAACATCCAAGATTGATACTATAATAGCATGGAACAATCAAAAATTATAGATACGTTGGAGACGCATCAATGGCCCACACCGAGCGTGAGCGCTTCTGGAGGGGAGCGATATGCCGGCGCAGGAACTCCTAGGCGACCATCGCCCCCGTGAGCCCCGCGGCCTTCAGCTCCTCCGTCTTCTCCCAAAGCGGCCTCAGCCGCTCGTCGCTGAGCTTGGCGTGCTCCCATCCGGAGCTCTTCACGGCGGGGTCCATCAGTATCATCATCAGAGGGCTGTGCTGGCGCGCATCCATGTAGACCCAGCGCTGCCTGAAGCCCTCCACCTTCTTTGAGATCTTCAGGGGGATGGTGTTGTCTGTCGTCCCTTCGACGCTGCGAAACGAGGCGCACCCCGAGCGTTGATTCGCGGCAGACAGCCGCAGGCTGTAGAAGTGGTGGAAGAGGGCAACAGAGGGTGTCACGCCCATGAAGGCCTTGCAGAGGTAGGCGAAGATGGCGAGGAGGAGGATGGAGTTCATCTAGAGATGGAGAGCGTGGATCTGGTAGTGGGTGCTACTTGTAGACTGCGTTGGTATTTCCCCGAAGAGGAGAGGATGATGCAGTATAGTAGAGATAAGTATTTCCCTCAGTTAAGAAACAAGGCTATCAATCCAGTAGGAGAACCAAGCAAAATTCCATTAAGCGCACCTGCACACACAAAAGCAAACACTTGCACCCAACGAAAATAAGAGGGTTGTCAATCCTCTTAGCGGTTATTTGCAAGGATTAAATCTTATAGAGATAAATAGATAAACTAAAATACTAAATAAACATAAACATAAATAAATTGCAGCAAGGTATTTTTAGGTTTTTTATATATGATAAAGTAGACCCGGGGGCCATAGTTTTCAATAGAGGCTTCTCTCTCGAACACATAGCATACGGTGGGTAAACAAATTACTATTGGGCAATTGATAGAAAAGCAAATAATTATGACGGATTCATGGCAATGATCACGTATATAGGCATCACGTCCGAGACAAGTAGACCGACTCCTGCCTGCATCTACTACTATTACTCCACCCATCGACCGCTATCCAGCATGCATCTAGGGTATTAAGTATGAAACACAGTAACGCCTTAAGCAAGATGACATGATGTAGACAAAGTAAACTCAAGCAATATGATTAAACCCCATATTTTTATCCTTAATGGCAATAATACAAATAGGTGTCATGTCCCCTTCTGTCACTGGGATTGAGCACCGCAAGATTGAACCCATCACAAAGCACCTCTCCCATTGCAAGACAAATCAATATAGTAGGCCAAACCAAATCAATATATCGGAGAGAAATACAAAGCTATAATAATCATGCATAAAAGAGTTCAGAGAAGACTCAAATATTTCTCATGAATAATCTGATCATAAACTCACAATTCATCGGATCCCAACAAACACACCGCAAAAGAAGATTACATCGGATAGAACTCCAAGAATATCGAGGAGAACATGGTATTGAAGATCAAAGAGAGAAAAGAAGCCATCTAGCTACTAGCTATGGACCCGTAGGTCTGTGGTAAACTAGTCACACATCATCGGAAGGGCAGGAAGGTTGATGAAGAAGCCCTCCGTGATCGATTACCCCTCCGGCCGAGTACCGGAAAAGGCCTCCAGATGGGATCGCGGAAGAACAGAGGCTTGCGGCGGAGGAAAGGTTTTCTTTTCTGTCTCTCTGGTATATTGGGAATATTTGGGAATTTATAGCGCTGGAATTGGGTCAGGAGGAGCAACGAGGGGCCCACAAGCCTGGGGCGCGCCCTCCAGGCTTGCCGCCTCCTTGTGGATCTTCTGGTCTTCTCCCGAAGCTTCGTGAGTCTCTTCTAGTCCAGAAAAAATTAATCCAAAGTTTTTTTTCTCGTTTGGACACTTTTTGATAATGATTTTCTGAAAAGGCAAAAACAAGCAGAAAACTGCAACTGGCACTGGGCACTGGGTTAATAGGTTAGTCCCAAAAAATGATATATAATGGCATATAATTGCATATAAAACATCCAAGATTGATACTATAATAGCATGGAACAATAAAAAATTATAGATACGTTGGAGACGTATAAAGCATCGCCAAGCTTAATTCCTGCTCGTCCTCGAGTAGGTAAATGATAAAAACAGAATTTTTGATGTGGAATGCTACCTATCATTGTTCATCATGTAATCTCTCTCTTACGATATGAATAATAAGATCCGAATGATTCAAAGCAATAGTCTATAATTTGATATAAAGACATCAATACTCAAGCATACTAATAAACAATCATGTCTTTCAAAATAAAAATGCTAAAAAAACGTTATCCCTTCAAAATCATATAATCCTGTCATGCTCCATCTTCTTAACACAAAGTATTTATCATGCACTACCCCGATGACAAGCCGAGCAATTGGTTCATACTTTTTAACGCGCTTCAGCTTTTTCAATCCCCACGCAATACATGAGCGCAAGCCATGGATATAGCACTATGGGCGGAATAGAGTGTGGTGGTCGAGATAAATAAGGAGAAGTAAAAAATAAGAAGATAGTCTCACATCGACGAGGCTAATCAACGGGCTATGGAGATGCCCATCAATTGATGTCAATGCGAGGAGTAGGGATTGCCATGCAACAGATGCACTAAGAGCTATAAGTGTATGAAAGCTCAACATGAAAACTAAGTGGGTGTGCATCCAACTTGCTTGCTCATGAAGACCTCAGGCATTTGAGGAAGCCCATCATCGGAATATACAAGCCAAGTTTTATAATGAAAAATTCCCACTAGTATATGAAAGTGACAAAATAGGAGACTCTCTATATGAACAACATGGTGCTACTCTGAAGCACAAGTGTGGAAAACGGATAGTAACATTGCCCCTTCTCTCTTTTTCTCTCATTTTTTTCGTCCGGAGTCTCATCCCGACTTGTGGGGGAATCATGGTCTCCATCATCCTTTCCTCACTAGGACAATGCTCTAGTAATGATGATCATCACCCTTTTATTTACTTACAACTCAATATTACAACTCGATACTAGAACAAAAATATGACTCTATATGAATGCCTCTGGCAGTGTACCAGGATGTGCAATGATGCTAGTGTAACACGTATAAAAATGATGAACGGTGGCTGAGCCACAAATACTATGTCAGCTATATGATCATGCAAAGCAATATGACAATAACGATGTGTGTCATAAAAAAATGGAATGGTGGAAGTTGCATGGCAATATATCTCGGAATAGCTATGGAAATGCCATGATAGTAGGTATGGTGGCTGTTTTGGGGAAGATATAAGGAGGCTTATGTGTGATAGAGCGTATCATATCATGGGGTTTGGATGCACCGGCAACGTTTGCACCAACTCTCGATGTGAGAAAGGGCAATGCACGGTACCGAAGAGGCCAGCAAATTGCGGAAAGGTGAGAGTGCGTATAATCCATGGACTCACCTTAGTCATAAAGAACTCACATACTTATTGCGAAAGTTTATTAGCCCTCGAAGCAAAGTACTACTACGCATGCTCCTAGGGGGATAGATTGGTAGGACAAGTCCATCGCTCGTCCCCGACCGCCACTCATAAGGTAGACAATCAACAATAAATCATGCTCCAACTTCTTAGCATAACGACAGATCATACGTGCATGCTTCGGGAATCACAAACCTTAACACCAATATTCTTACTAAACCACAATTATCTACTACCACCTCCCACATATTACCATCTTAATATTGCAAAACTATTGCAAGGAATCAAACTTATCATATTCAGTGATCTACATGAATTTTTTTATTATATCCCTCTTGAATACCTATCATTTCAGGACCAAATTCATAACCCGTGCATATTACCATTGCTATTCATTAGACTCTCAAAAAGATATAAGTGAAGCATGAGAGTACAACTATTTATTTAAAATATAACCACCGCCGTGCTCTAAAAGATAAAAGTGAAGCACTAGAGCAACTGCCTAGCTCAAAAGATATAAGTGAAGCACATAGAGTATTCTAAAAAATCACGAATAATGAGTGTCCCTCTCAAAAAGGTGTGTTCAGCAAAGATGATTGTGACAAACTAAAAACCAAACAAAAGCAAACAAACTATATCACAAGACGCTGCAAGTAAAACACATATCATTTGATGAATAAAAATATAGCTCCAAGTGAGTTACCGATAGATTGTAGACGAAAGAGGGGATGCCTTCCGGGGCATCCCCAAGCTTAGACGCTTGAGTCTTCCTTGAATATTACCTTGGGGTGCCTTGGGCATCCCCAAGCTTAGGGTCTTGCCGCTCCTTATTCCTTTATCCATCGTAGTCTCACCCAAAACTTGAAAACTTCAGCACACAAAACTCAACAGAAACCTCGTGAGATCCGTTAGTATAACAAACAAATCTTTAACTTTAGGTACTGTTGTAAATTGATTCATATTTAATATTGGCATAATTCTACTGTACTCCAACTTCTCCATGACTCGTACCCCCCGATACGATCCATAGATTCATCAAAATAAGCAAACTATGCAACAAAAACAGAATCTGTCTGAAACAGAACAGTTTGTAAATATCAATTTAAAAGCCATACTTATGCAAGTCTAAAAATTCTGAAAAATTTTAAAAACGTAAAAAATTCATATACCAATACTTTGTAAAAATTTCAGATTTTTCTGACGCTCCAGTACAAAACTAAAATTCCAGCATTGGACGCAAAACTTTCTATTTTCCAAACAACATCAATTATACTATCATCAACATCATCCCAAATGCATTACTTGGCACAAACACTAATTAAAAGATAAAAACACAATCATAACAGAGGCTATAATTGTGTAAACACACAAGAATAGAAGGAAAAAAGTTTATTGGGTTGTCTCCCAACACGCTCTTTCTTTATAGCCATTAAGATAGGCTTGAGATTTCAATGATGCTCTCATGAAAGATAATAATTGAAACACAAAGAGAACACCAAATAGCATGTAACAACCACATTTAAGTCTAACATACTTCCTATGCATAGGCATTTTATAGGAAAACAAATTATCAAGACAACCAATATCTATCATATGCAAAGAATGAAGCATTAATAATTTCAACGTAACGGGAGGCAATTTAGTAACATGAAGATTTCTACAACCATATTTTCCTCTCTCATAATAATTAAATGTCGGATCATAATCAAACTCAAAAATATAGCTATCATAAACAATATTCTCTCTATGATCCACACGCATAAAAAATTTATAATCTTCCAAGATAGTGGGATTAACATCAACTAAAGTCATGACCTCTCCAAACCCACTTTCATAAAAAAATCATAAGATTGAACACTCTCCGAATATGTGGGATCCTTTTTACTTAAAGTTGACACTCTTCCAAACCTACTTTTAATATTATTGCAAACATTAGTATTATCATGAGGCTTAAATAAATTTTCAAGATCATAAGAAGCATTATCACCCCAATCATGATCATTGCAATAAGTAGTGGACATACCAAAATCATCATCCCCAAGCTTGTAGTTTTGCATATCATTAACACAATTGACATTAATAGAATTTATAATAAAATCATTGCAATCATGCTTTTCATTCAAGGAGCTATCATGAATCACTTTATAAACTTCTTCTTTCAACACTTCATCACAATTTTTAGATTCGTGATTTTCAAGCAAAACTTCATAAAGATAATCAAGTACACTCAACTCACTAGCAATTGGTTCATCATAATTGGATCTTTTGAAAAGATTAGCAAGTGGATGAGGATCCATATCAATAGATTTTTAGCAAGCGAAGATGCAAGCAAATAGAAGGCACATGGCAACACAAGCAAAGATAGCACACAAAATATTTTTGTATTCTTGTAAAAAAAATTAGAAGTGGGGGAGATGAAAACGAGAGGCAAATGCAAATAAAAAGGCAAATAAAATAAATGCAAGTGGATGATAGTTTGTGCGAAGGTACTTGGTAATTTTGATGATGTCTCCCCGGCAACGGCACCAGAAATTCTTCCTGCTACTTGTAGACCGCGTTGGTATTTCCCCGAAGAGGAGAGGATGATGCAGTATAGTAGAGATAAGTATTTCCCTTAGTTAAGAACCAAGGTTATCAATCCAGTAGGAGAACCAAGCAAAATTCCGTTAAGCGCACCTGCACACACAAAAGCAAACACTTGCACCCAACGCAAATAAGAGGGTTGTCAATCCTCTTAGCAGTTATTTGCAACGATTAAATCTTATAGAGATAAATAGATAAACAAAAATACTAAATAAAATAAACATAAATAAATTGCAGCAAGGTATTTTTAGTTTTTATATATATGATAAAGTAGACCCGGGGGCCATAGTTTTCACTAGAGGCTTCTCTCTCGAACACATAGCATACGATGGGTAAACAAATTACTGTTGGGCAATTGATAGAAAACCAAATAATTATGATGGATTCATGGCAGTGATCACGTATATAGGCATCACGTGCAAGACAAGTAGACCGACTCCTGCCAACATCTACTACTATTACTCCACCCATCGACCGCTATCCAACATGCATCTAGGGTATTAAGTATGAAATAGAGTAATGCCTTAAGCAAGATGACATGATGTAGACAAAGTAAACTCAAGCAATATGATTAAACCCCATCTTTTTATCCTTAATGGCAACAATACAAATAGGTGTCATGTTCCCTTCTGTCACTGGGATTGAGCACCGCAAGATTGAACCCATCACAAAGCACCTCTCCCATTGCAAGACAAATCAATCTAGTAGGCCAAACCAAATCGATAGATCGGAGAGAAATACAAAGCTATAATAATCATGCATAAAAGAGTTCAGAGAAGACTCAAATATTTCTCATGAATAATCTGATCATAAACTCACAATTCATCGGATCCCAACAAACACACCGCAAAAGAAGATTACATCGGATAGAACTCCAAGAACATCGAGGAGAACATGGTATTGAAGATCAAAAAGAGAAAAGAAGCCATCTAGCTACTAGCTATGGACCCGTAGGTCTATGGTAAACTACTCACACATCATCAGAAGGGTAGCAAGGTTGATGAAGAAGCCCTCCGTGATCAATTCCCCCTCCGGCAGAGTACCGGAAAAGGCCTCCAGATGGGATCGCAGAAGAACAGAGGCTTGCGGCGGCGGAAAGGTTTTCTCTTCTGTCTCTCTGGTATATTGGGAAAATTTGGGAATTTATAGTGCTGGAATTAGGTCAGGAGGAGAAACAAGGGGCCCACAAGCCTGTGGGCGCGCCCTACCCCCCTGGGCGCGCCCTCCAGGCTTGCCGCCTCCTCGTGGCTCTTCTGGTCTTCTCCCAAAGCTTCGTGGGTCTCTTCTGGTCCAGAAAAAAATTAATCCAAAGTTTTTTTCTCGTTTGGACACTTCTTGATAATGATTTTCTGAAAAGGCAAAAACAAGCAGAAAATAGCAACTGGCACTGGGCACTGGGTTAATAGGTTAGTCCCAAAAAATGATATATAATGGCATATAAAACATCCAAGATTGATACTATAATAGCATGGAACAATCAAAAATTATAGATACATTGGAGACGTATCAGTGGGCGAGGATGGCACAGAAGAAATCTGAGAAGGGCGCTACCAGGCCGGCGAAGATGGTGTGGAGGTAGAAGGGGAAGGTCGTCGCGTCCAGGTCCCGCGGCGAGCGAGAGCCTGGCTAGATCCACGCCTTCCCCTCGTTGTGGTCGCTGGCGGTCATCGGAATCACCTTGTCCAGCCCCTCCCGGTTGACAATGGTGGATCGCCGCAGGGCCGGCTCCAGGGCCACCATGGTCGGGGCCGTGGCCGCTGCCTTCCCCCTCTTGCCGGCGGGTGCTATGGGTGCACGAGGAAGCTTGGGAGGCAAGAGGAGGAAGAAGATGCGAGGAGTTAGGCGCAAGGAGGACGGGGAGTGTGAAGGAAGGCAATGATGGCTCTGCGCCCCACGCGGGTCTGCTTTATGGCAGCGCGGGCGGTTACCCATGCATCAAGGGGGAAGTGGGGGCGTCCCACGTCCCGTCATGCACCACGCGTCCCTGCCTGGGCCCAACAGTCTGTTTAGGCCCCACGTCGTTTCACTCACAACGGGCGGAAGCGTGCACGTCGCGGGCCCGGGGGCTACTGTCGACCAAGTGGGAACCAGGGTACCACAAGCCGTCTGCCTGCGGCCCAAGAAGCAACACCTGGCGAAGGCCCAAGAGGCGGCCCAGCAGGGACCGTCGCGAAGCAAGACACCTCTCGAGGCACCGGCCTCACGAGGATCCCCTCCACGAGGGGCGGACCCACCGAGGCGGCCTCCTGAGGCGGCCTCCTGAAGCCGCCCGCGCTAGGAGCCGCTGGGCGTTGGCCACGCGGCCACGTGCCCACCACGTGGGTGACGCACCCGTGCAGGACGAAGATAGCGACAAGAGCCGTACCAGCAAGTGCGGCCAGGGAAGGTTTCCTCTTTGGTGATAAAGGGGCAGCGCCAGCTGCCCTCCCACAAAGCAAGTCCCAAAGCTTGCCTGTTTGGTGCAAGAAGACCAAGACGACGAAGCGCGCCAGGGCGGATGTCATCGCCGAGCCCACGAGCGCGTCATGGACGGTCCCTTTTGCAGGCAAAGACTACTTTTGTCAGGATAAGGCTGTGCACCTGTCCCCCTTCGAATTGCCGTTGTGTGGCAACCCTTCCCGCCAACATTTTCGGGGGAAGAGGACCAAGGCAGCTATAAAAGGGGGTAGGGCTGCCACCTTAGAGGAGGTCGTCCATTCTCCACCTTCTTCTACCTTGTACGCGTGTACACTCTCACCAGAGCAATCCCAACCAAGCAGGAGTAGAGTTTTACACCGCACGGTGGCCCAAACCTGGGTAGCTGCTGTGTCGCCGCCGTGCCCTGTGTGTGTGTTTGCGCTCCCGTCGTGCTTCGCTCGCCGTAGTCTTGCCAAGGTCACCGTCGTGTAGCTAGGCAGCGAGCTAGCCCCAGAGTTCGAACTAGGGGTCCCCATAGCCCTTCTTCCGACAGCACTATGGGTGGAATAGAATATGGTGATAGAGATTAATAAGGGGAAGTCAAAAAAAGGAAGATAGTCTCACATCGACGCCGCTAATCAACGGGCTATGGAGATGCCCATCAATTGATGTCAATGCGAGGAGTAGGGATTGCCATGCAACGGATGCAATAAGAGCTATAAGTGTATGAAAGCTCAAAATAAAAACTAAGTGGATGTGCATCCAACTTGCTTGCTCATGAAGACCTCGGGCATTTGAGGAAGCCCATCATCGGAATATACAAGCCAAGTTCTATAATGAAAAATTCCCACTAGTATATGAAAGTGACAATATAGGAGACTCTCCATATGGAAAACATGGTGCTACTTTGAAGCACAAGTATGGAAAAGGATAGTAACATTGCCCCTTCTCTCTTTTTCTCTCATTTTTTGGTGGGCTCTTTTTGGCCTTTTTTTCTTTTTTTTTATTTCCTCACTGGGACAATGCTCTAATAATGGTGATCATCATACTTCTATTTACTTACAACTCAAAATTACAACTCGATACTAGAACAAATATGACTCTATATGAATGCTTTGGCGGTATACCAGGATGTGCAATGATGCTAGCGTAACATGTATGAAAATGATGAATGGTGGCTGAGCCACAAATACTATGTCAGCTATATGATCATGCAAAACAATTTGACAATGATGATGTATATCATATAAACGGAACGGTGGAAGTTGCATTGCAATATATCTCGGAATGGCTTTGGAAATGCCATAATAGGTAGGTATGGTGGCTGTTTTGAGGAAGATATAAGGAGGCTTATGTGTGATAGTGCGTATCATATCACGGGGTTCGGATGCACCGGTAAAGTTTGCACCGACTCTCGAGGTGAGAAAGGGCAATGCACGGTACCGAAGAGGCTAGCAAATTGCGGAACGGTGAGAGTGCGTATAATCCATGGACTCACATTAGTCATAAAGAACTCACATACTTTCGCGAAAGGTTATTAGCCCTCGAAGCAAAGTACTACTACGCATGCCCCTAGGGGGGTGGTTCATAGGAGTTAACCATCACGTGCCCCCGACCGCCACGCAAAGGAAGACAATCAAGAATAAATCATGATCCAACTTCTTAGCATAACGACAGACCATACGTGCATGCTTCGGGAATCACAAAACTTAACACCAATATTCTTACTAAACCACAATTATATGCTAGTACCTCCCACATATTACCATCTTAATATCGCAAAACTATTGCAAGGAATCAAACTTATCATATTCAGTGATCTACATGAAAGTTTTTATTATATCCCTCTTGAATACCTATCATATTAGGACCAAATTCATAACCCATGCATATTACCATTACTATTTATTAGACTCTCAAAAAGATATAAGTGAAGCATGAGAGTGTAACTATTTCTTTAAAATATAACCACCGCCGTGCTCTAAAAGATATAAGTGAAGCACTAGAGCAATTGCCTAGCTCAAAAGATATAAGTGAAGCACATAGAGTATTCTAACAAATCACGAATAATGTGTGTCCCTCTCAAAAAGGTGTGTTCAGCAAAGATGATTGTGGAAAACTAGAAATCAAACAAAGAAAAGAAAACTATGGCACAAGACGCTCCAAGTAAAACACATATCATGTGATGAATAAAAATATAGCTCCAAGTGACATACCGATAGATTGTAGACGAAAGAGGGGATGCCATCCGGGGCATCCCCAAGCTTAGACGCTTAGGTCTTCCTTGAATATTACCTTGGGGTGCCTTGGTCATCCCCAAGCTTAGGGTCTTGCCACTCCTTATTCCTTTATCCATCGTGGTCTCACCCAAAACTTGAAAACTTCAGCACACAAAACTCAATAGAAACCTCGTGAGATCCGTTAGTATAACAAACAAATCTTAAACTTTAGGTACTGTTGTAAATTGATTCATACTTAATATTTTCATAATGCTACTGTACTCCAACTTACCCATGGCTTATACCCCCCGATACAATCCATATATTCATCGAAATAAGCAAACTATGTAACAAAAACAGAATCTGTCTAAAACCGAATAGTCTGTAAAGATCTATTTAAAAGCTATACTTATGTAACTGAAAAAATTATGAAAAATTGGGAAAACGTATATAATTCATATATCTATATTGTGTAAAAATTTCAGAATTTTATCACGCTCCAGTACAGAACCAAAAATCCAGCACCGGACTCAAAAACTTTCTGTTTTCAAACAACATCAATTATTCTATCATCCAAATTATCCCAAAGGCATTACTTGGCACAAACACTAATTAAAAGATAAACACAATCATAACAGAAGATAAAATTGTGTGACACAAGAAAAAATAAAAATTACAATAAAGATAGATATTGCGTTGCCTCCCAACAAGCGCTATTGTTTTATGCCCCTAGCTAGGCATAATGCATTGTTTCAAGTATTATCATCCTTAGTATCCAAATCCTCAATTACACATCCACTCTTTCTAGGCACAAATTTAAGAAATTTGCTTTCATAGATATGTTCTTTTATTATCTTGATATAGTTTGGATGCACACTAATCATTTTTCGATCCTCGTTTCCCCTACTAGAAGAACCACCCTTATTCCTAGGTACATACATGAATTTGCAATTTTTAGTGGGCAGAGTACTATCAATAGTTTTAACGGAAGAAAAGGCGGAGCCCAAATTATTGATAATTTCTTCCAACTTATCGATTCTAGCGGGACCTTGTTCTATCCTTTAATTAATTATTGGTTCTTTGTCATTTAACATCTTTAATGTAGTTCCTACCTTAGAGCCAAATTGAGTAATATGATTATGGACCTTTTTGTCTAGATTCTCAACATGCTCAATAGTAGGCGTTTTATTTTCAATAGCTTCTAACCTTTGCATAACATGTTCCAAAGTCAATGCCGTTTCATTAATAGTGATAGGTGGTGCTCCCACTAAATTTCCCATGGCATTGAAAGCATCCATAGGGTGACTACTCAAGAAATTCCCTCCGGTAATAGTGTCTAGTACAAATCTATACCAAGTAGTGACACCCACATAAAAATTGCGAAGAAGAACGGTAGTGGATTGCTTACGAGTAGACCTATTTTGAGCGTCGCAAATCCTATACCAAGCATCTTTTAAACTTTCTCCTCCCCTTTGTTTAAAATTAAGAACTTCATTTTCAGGGGTGCAAGTAACAATTGAAGAACTAGACATATTGACAAAGCAAGCAAACTAGCAAACAAGCAAATAAAATATTTTTGTGTTTTTTGTAAATTTGTTTTAGAAGTGGGGGAGATGAAAACGAGAGGCAAATGCAAATAAAAAGCCAAAGGAAAATAAGAGCAAGTAGATTATAGTTTATGCAAAGGTACTTGATAGGTTTTGGTGATGTCTCCCCGGCAACGGCGCCAGAAATTCTTCCTGCTACTTGTGAGCTGCGTTGGGATTTCCCCGAAAAGGAGAGGATGATGCAGTACAGTAGAGATAAGTATTTCCCTCAGTTAAGAACCAAGGTTATCAATCCAGTAGGAGAACCACACGGAACCTCGTTAGCAGCACCTACACACGCAAAATCAAATACTTGCACCCAACACAAACAAGAGGGTTGTCAATCCCCTTGGCGGTTACTTACAAGGATTAATTCTGATAGTGATAGATAGATAAAGTAAATTGCAAAAAAAAATAGAAGAAATAAAATTTCAACAAGGTATTTTTGGATTTTATATATGATGGATAAATGACCCGGGGGCCATAGTTTTCACTAGAGGCTTCTCTCTCGAACGCATAGCATACGGTGGGTAAACAAATTATTGTTGGGTAATTGATAGAAAAGCGCATAGTTATGACGGATTCATGGCAATGATCATGTATATATGCATCATGTCCGAGACAAGTAGACCGACTCCTGCCTGCATCTATTACTATTACTCCACCCATCGACCGCTATCCAGCATGCATCTAGGGTATTAAGTTAATAAAAACGGAGTAACGCCTTAAGCAAGATGACATGATGTAGACAAAGTAAACTCAATCAATATGAATAAACCTCGTCGTTTTATCCTTAATGGCAACAATAGAAATACATGTCTTGTCCCTTTCTGTCACTGGGATAGAGCACCGCAAGATTGAACCCATCACAAAGCACCTCTCCCATTGCAAGATAAATCAATCTAGTTGGCTAAACCAAACGGATAGATCGGAGATAAATACAAAGCTATAACAATCATGCATAAATAATTTCAGAAAAGACTCAAATATTTCTCATGAATAATCTGATCATAAACCCACAATTCATCGGATCCCAACAAACACACCGTAAAAGAATATTACATCGAATAGAACTCCGAGAACATCGAGGACAACATTGTATTCAAGATCAAAGAGAGAGAATAAGCCATCTAGCTACTAGCTATGGACCCATAGTCTGTGGTAAACTACTCACACATCATCGGAAGGGCAGCAAGGTTGATGAAGAAGCCCTCCGTTATCGATTCCCCCTCCGGCAGAGTGCCGAAAAAGGCCTCCAGATGGGATCGCGGAAGGGCTGCGCCCTATTGCCTTATCACCTCCTCGTGAGGCTTCTGGCCTCCTCCTGAAGCTTCTAGGGTCTCTTTTGTCCAAAAAAAATCGTCAAAAAGTTTCATGGCATTTGGACTTCATTTGGTACTGATTTCCTGAAAAACAAAAAACAAGCAGAAAACAGCAACTGGCACTGGGCACTAGGTTAATAGGTTAGTCCCAAAAAATGATATAAAATTGCATATAATTGCATAATAAACATCCAAGATTGATACTATAATAGGATGGAACAATCAAAAATTATAGATACGTTGGAGACGTATCAAACATCTGAAATTTATACACAGTATTGGGATACAAATTGTTACATTTTCCTATTTTTTCAGAATTTTTGGAGTTACAAAAGTATAGATAATATTCTGTCATTATGTACTATTCTGTTTTAGACAGATTCTGTTTTTATTGCATAGTGTGCTTGTTTTAATGAAACTATGGATTATATCAGGGGATATAAGTCATGGAAGAGTTAGAATACAGTAGGTGTTATGCAAGAACAATTGTGAATGAGTTTATAATAGTACCTAAAGTGGATGATTGATTTATTGTACTAACGGATCTCACGACGTTTCTGTTGAGTTTTGTGTGCTGAAGTTTTCAAGTTTTGGGTGAGATCACGATGGATGAAGGAATAAGGAGCGGCAAGACCCTAAGCTTGGGGATGCCCAAGGCACCCCAAGGTAATATTCAAGGAAGACCCAAGCGTCTAAGCTTGGGGATGCCCCGGATGACATCCCCTCTTTCGTTTACAATCTATCTGTAACTTACTTGGAGCTATATTTTTATTCATCACATGATATGAGTTTTACTTGGAGCGTCTTGTGCCATAGTTTTCTTTTCTTTGTTTGCTTTTTAGTTTACCACAATCATCTTTTGCTAGACACACCTTTTTGAGAGGGACACACATTTATTCGTGATTTGTTAGAATAATCTATGTGCTTCACTTATATCTTTTGAGCTAGGCAGTTGCTCTAGTGCTTCACTTATATCTTTTAGAGCATGACGGTGGTTATATTTTAAAGAAATAGTTGCACTCTCATGCTTCACTTAAATATTTTTGGGAGTCTAATAAATATTAATGGCAATTTGCACAGGTTATAAGATTGGTCCATAAAGGACAGGTATTCAAGAGGGATATAATAAAAACTTTCATGTAGATCACTAAATATG
Source organism: Elymus sibiricus (assembly GCA_039707655.1). NCBI lineage: Eukaryota > Viridiplantae > Streptophyta > Magnoliopsida > Poales > Poaceae > Elymus > Elymus sibiricus. The sequence continues at coordinate 257,292,530 of CM077668.1, read as the reverse complement.
AAACATGTGGTTTAATGATATTAATGTCGCAATATGAAAGGATATTGGTTCATGATCATTGGTTAGTAGAAATATTGGTATTAAAGCTTTTTATTAACTTCTCATCTAAGTGTTGGTCATGGCATGGTGGGGAGGTCCGAGCATTCTTAGGTCTGAAATGAAATCCTACCAACCTCCTCCCTAGGGGCATGCGAGTAGTACTTTGCTCCGAGGGCTCATAGGCTTTGCAATAAGTATGTGAGTTATTTATGACTAATGTGAGACCATGGATTATATGCACTCTCACCCTTCCGCAATTTGCTAGCCTCTTCGGTACCGTGCATTGCCCGATCTCACCTCGAGAGTTGGTGCAAACTTTGCCGGTGCATCCAAACCCCGTGACATGATACGCTCTATCACACATAAGCCTCCTTATATCTTCCTCAAAACAGCCACCATACCTACCTATTATGGCATTTCCATAGCCATTCCGAGATATATTGCCATGCAACTTCCACCGTTCCGTCATATGACTTGTGTTCATTGTCATATTGCTTTGCATGATCATATAGCCGACATAGTATTTGTGGCTCAGCCACCGTTCATCATTTTCATACATGTTATGCTAGATTATTGCACATCCTGGTACACTGCCAGAGGCATTCATATAGAGTCATTCTGTATAGTTTTTATCGAGTTGTAAGTAAATAAAAGTGTGATGTTCATCATTATTAGAGCATTGTCCCAGTGAGGAAAGGATGATGGAGACTATGATTCCCCCACAAGTCAGGATGAGACTCCGGACGAAAAAAAAAGAAAAAAGAGGCTAAAAAGAGCCCATAAAAAATGAAATGAGAGAAAATAGAGAAGGGGCAATGTTACTATTCTTTTCCACACTTGTGCTTTAGAGTAGCACCATGTTCTTCATATAGAGAGTCTCCTGTTTTGTCACTTTCATATACTAGTGGGAATTTTTCGTTATAGAACTTGGCTTGTATATTTCGATGACGGGCTTCCTCAAATGCCCGAGGTCTTCATGAGCAAGCAAGTTGGATGCACACCCACTTAGTTTCAGTTGAGCTTTCATAAACTTATAGCTCTTAGTGCATCCGTTGCATGGAAATCCCTACTCCTCGCATTGATATCGATTGATGGACATCTCCATAGTCCGTTGATCCGCCTAGTTGATGCGAGACTTTCTTCCTTTTTGACTTCTCCTATTAATCCCTATCACCGCATTCTATTCCACCTAGTGCTATGTCCATGGCTCACGCTCATGTATTGCGTGAAGTTGAAAATGCTGAAGCGCGTTAGAAGTATGATCCAATTGCCTGGTTTAACACCGGGGTGCTCATGATTTATATTTATGCAGTGAAGGCGGAGTCATGCCATGCTAACATGATAAAATGAGTGGGGAATAACATTCGTTAAGGATTGTATATTTTGAAAGTTTAATGATTATGCTTCTTATATTCATGGATATTATTATGTTGATGTTGTTAGTTCATCGTTTCTCAATATTTATACCGTAAAGAGATTACATGATAAACATGTTAGGTAGCATTCCACATAAAAAATTATGTTTTTATCATTTACCTACTCGAGGATGAGCAGGAATTAAGCTTAGGGATGCTGATACGTCTCAAACATGTCTATAATTTTTGATTGTTCCATGCTATTATATTATCAATCTTGGATGTTTTATATGCATTTATATGCTATTTTATATCATTTTTTGGGACTAACCTATCAACCCAGTGCCTAGTGTCAGTTGTTGTTTTCTACTTGTTTTTGGTTTTCCAAAAAATCAGTACCAAACAGAGTCCAAATGCTACGAAACTTTTTGACGATTTTTTTCTGGACAAAAGAGACCCTAGAAGCTTCGGGAGGAGACCAGACGGCAAACGAGGAGACGGCAAGGCAACAGGGCGCGCCCTGGGGGGTAGGCGCGCCATGTTACCTTGTGGGCCCCACATGGCTCCGTCTGACCTAATTCCACCTCTATAAATTCTCAAATATTGGGAAACCAACAAAGAGCCACCCCAAATAACTTTTCCACCGCCGCAAGTTTCTGTTCTTCCGTGATCCCATCCGGAGGCCTTTTCCGGTACTCTGCCGGAGGGGGAATCGATCACGGAGGGCTTCTACATCAACCTTGCTGCCCTACCGATGATGCGTGAGTAGTTCACCACCGACCTACGGGTCCATAGCTAGTAACTAGATGGCTTCTTCTCTCTCTTTGATCTTCAATACAATGTTCTCCTCGATCTTCTTGGAGTTCTATTCGATGTAATCTTATTTTGCGGTGTGTTTGTTGGGATCCGATGAATTGTGGGTTTATGATCTGAATATTCATGAGAAGTAATTGAGTCTTTTCTAAACTTTATTATGCGTGATTGTTATAGCTTTGTATTTGTCTTCGATCTATCCGTTTAGTTTGGCCAACTAGATTGATTTATCTTCAGTGGGAGAGGTGCTTTGTAATGGGTTCAATCTTGCGATGCTCTATATCCCAGTGACAAAGTAGGGGACAAGACATGTATTTGTATTGTTGCCATTAAGGGTAAAACGATGGGGTTTATTCATATTGATTGGGTTTACTTTGTCTACATCATGTCATCTTGCTTAAGGCGTTACTCTGTTTTTATTAACTTAATACCCTAGATGCATGCTAGATAGCAGTCTATGGGTGGAGTAATAGTAGTAGATGCAGGCAGGAGTTGATCTACTTGTCTCAGACGTGATGCCTATATACATGATCATTGCCTTGAATATTGTCATAACTATGCACTTTTCTATCAATTGCCCAAGAGTAATTTGTCTACCCACCGTATGCTATGTGTTCGAGAGAGAAGCCTCTAGTGAAAACTATGCCCCCCGGGTCTACTTTAAATATGAAAAGAAAACTTAAATGTACTTGCCACAATTTATTTACTTTTATTTTGGTTTGCAATTTATCTATCTACCACTACAAGATTTAATCCTTGCAAGTAACGAGTTCAAGGGGAGTGACGACCCTCTTGCCCGCGTTGGGTGCAAGTATTTGCTTTTGTGTGTGCAGGTGCTGTTCACGAGGCTTTGTGTGATTCTCCTACTGGTTCGATAACCTTGGTTCTCACTGAGGGAAATAATTATCTCTATTGTACTGCATCTCCTCTCCTCTTCAGGGAAAATCCCAACGCAGCTCACAAGTAGCATGGTGCCCTCCGTATGCCTCGGAATGACACTTCTGTTGGATTTGTTCCTATTCATACTCAGGTACACAACGCCTAATAACACCATCTACTCCTTCTTTATATAAATGTGGGTCATCCCAAAAGTAATGTCTTAAATCAAAGAAGAACTTTTTCTTTTGTTGATATGTGTAACTAGGTGGTATATATTTGACAACAATGAAATTAGCATAATCTGCATACCAAGGATTATTGTGTGAAGTAGAAGCATTTATAACAGCTAATTGTTCATCAGAAAAACTATCATCAATAGGCAGTGGGTCATCAAGAATATTTTCCAATCTAGACAAATTATCTGCTACAGGGTTTTCAACTCCTTTTCTATCAACAATATCCAAGTCAAATTCTTGTAGCAAAAGAACCCACCTAATCAATCTAGGTTTAGCATCTTTCTTTTCCATAAGATATTTAATAACATCATGATCAATGTGAATAGTAACTTTAGAGTCAACATTATAAGGTCTGAATTTATCACATGCAAACACAACTGCTAAAAATTATTTCTCAGTAGTAGCATAATTCCTTTGAGCACTATCCAGGGTCTTACTAGCATAATGAATAACATTTAGTTTCTTATCAACTCTTTGACCTAGAACAATACCAATAGCATAATCACTAGCATCACACATAATTTCAAAAGGCAAGTTCCAATCGGGTGGTTGAACAACAGGTGCAGAAATTAAGGCTTTCTTAAGTATTTTCAAAGGCTTCTACACAATCATCATCAAAAACAAATGGAACATCTTTTTGTAGGAGATTAGTGAGAGGCCTAGAAATTTTAGAGAAGTCCTTAATAAACCTCCTATAAAAACTAGCATAACCAAGGAAACTTCTTATACCTTTGATATCTTTAGGACATGGCATTTTCTCAATTGCATCAACTTTAGCTTTATCTACCTCAATACCTGTTTAGGAAATTTTATGGAAAAGGACTATACCTTCATTCACCATAAAGTGGCACTTCTCGTAGTTCAAGATGAGATTGGTCTCTTCACATCTCTGCAAAACTCGGTCAAGGTTGCTCAAGCAATCATAAAAAGAAGTTCCGTAAACGGAGAAATCATCCATCAATACATCAACAATCTTTTCACAAAAATCAGAGAATATAGCAGTCATACATTTTGGAAAGGTAGCAGGTGCATTACATAAACCAAAAGGCACACGTCTATAGGCATAAGTTCCAAAGGGACAAGTAAAACTAGTTTTCTCTTGATCTTCTTGTGAAACGGGTAATTGAGAAAAACCAGAATATCCATCTAGAAAGTAAGAATGTGTGTGCTTAGACAACCTTTCTAACATTTTATCAATAAAAGGCAACAGGTAATGATCTTTTCTAGTAGCTTTGTTTAACTTTCTAAAATCAATCACCATCCTATAACCAGTTACAATTCTTTGTGGGATAAGTTCATTTATATCATTTGGAACAACAGTAATGCCTCCTTTCTTAGGGACACAATGAACAGGACTTACCCATCTACTATCAGCTATAGGATAAATTATACCTGCCTCCAGAAGCTTTAATATTCCAGTTCTTACCATATCCTTCGTTTTAGGATTCAGACAACGTTGATGATCAACAACTGGCTTAGCGTCAGGCTCCATATTAATCTTCTCTTGACATAAAGTGGGACTAATGCCCTTAAGATCATCAAGAGTATATCCAATTGCAGCACGATGCTTCCTTAAAGTTTTGAGTAATCTCTTTTCTTCGTGCACTGAAAGGTTAGTATTCATAATAACAGGATATATCTTCTTTTCATCAAGATAAGCATATTTCAATGTATCAGGGAGTTTCTTTAGTTCAAACACAAGGTCACTCTTAGGTGGGAGACGATATCCCAAAGTTTCAACAGGCAAATTATGTTTAAGAACACAGTGGCCGGTGTCTTCCTGTTTAATACAGTAGTCACTTTGCTGGGGTCGACAGCCACACCCTGTTCTGACAGAACATGTCCCAGAAAGCCCACCTCTCTTAGCCAAAATTCACATTTGCTGAACTTGGCGTACAAGCGATGGGTCCTTAGTCTTTCCAGGACAGTACGGAGGTGTTGCGTGTGCTCTTCTTCATCTTTCGAATAGATAAGAATATCATCGATGAATACTACCACAAATTTGTCCAAGAAGTCCATGAAGACCTTATTCATCATGCTCATGAAATAGGCTGGAGCATTTGTCAGCCCAAATGACATGACTGTAAATTCATACAGACCATATCTGGTAGTGAAGGCTGTCTTGGGGATATCCTCCTTCCTGATTTTTAACTAGTGATACCCCGTTCGGAGGTCGATCTCGGAAAATACCCGGGCCCCGTTCAACTGGTCGAACAGATCATCAATACGGGGGAGCGGATATTTGTTTTTGATGGTGACCTCGTTCAGTTGGCGGTAGTCCACGCACATTCGTAGGCTGCGATCCTTCTTTTTCACAAACAGTACAGGTGATCCCCATGGCGAGGTGCTTGGACGAATATACCCTTTTTACAATAATTCATCCAACTGTTTCCTTAGTTCCACCAGCTCTGGTGAAGGCATGCGGTAGTACTTCTTGTAAATTGGAGCAGTTCCGGGAACAACATCAATGGCAAACTCTAGTTCCCGATCAGGTGGCATTCCTGGTATCTCTTCCGGAAATTCACTGACTACTGGAATCAGATTTATATCTGTAGCAGTGGCTTTGAATGCCATTCCTTTCTTTGACATCATTCTCCAAGCAGTGAACTGCACTGTTTGGCCTGCTGGGTTCACCAATGTCACCGTTCGGGTGGCACAGTTGATACACACCTGATGTGGTACCAACCAATCCATTCCCAATATTATATACAGTCCAGGGGACTCAATAGCCACAAGAGTAGCTGGAAACTTAACATCATGTATCAAGATTTCCAGATCCTTGTATATCACATTTGTTCTGAGCATGGAGCCAGGGGATTGCACCACCATGATTTTGTCCAAAAGAGAATGAGAAAAATTGTGCAAGGTGGCAAAACTCCGCGAAATAAACGAATGAGAAGCCCCAGAATCAAATAAAATTATTGCAGGTATGTTGTTAACAGAAAACATACCAAGGACCACATCTGGTGCTTCGCGGGCTTCCTCAGCGGAGATATGATGGACTTGGCCGCGGTAGAAGTTCGTATTGGGGCGGCGTCCAACACTGTTGACTTGTGGCTTGAAGTCGGATGGTGGCTTCCCATTTCTTGCGGGGCACTGCTTGGAGTAATGCCCGCTCTGGCCGCAAGTAAAGCATGTGTTGTTACGGCGACAACCCTCCAGCACTGGTTGTTTGCCGAAGATCTTGTCCTGGCTGACAGGCTTATTGTTGTTATTACCATTATTCCAGGCAGGCTTGTATTCAGATGAACCTGGTTGCCAGATACGTGGCTTCTGCGCAAACTGCTCACGGTTGTCCTTCTTGGGTTCAAACTTCCGCTTGCGATCATCATATCCTGACTTATGCTATCGTTCAACTATGAAAGCCTTGTTCACCAAAGTCAGGAAGTCAGGAAAGTCAAGCAAACAAAGCTGACAGTGGAGGGTATGATTTAGCCCTCCTAGGAATCGGTCAATCTTCCTTTCTTCTGTGGATACGTCATGAGTGGAATACCGTGTCAGATTGTTAAACTTGTTCAGATACTCACCCACTGACATATTCCCTTGAGTAAGAGCAAGAAATTCCCTCTGTTTCACCTTCATTATGCCAGTAGGAATATGATACTTGCGGAATACCTCCTTGAACTTCTCCCAAGAAATATCTTCCCCACGGGACCACATTAGTTTCGTGTTGTCCCACCATATGGCTGCCGGTCCCTCCAGGTAGTGAGTAACAAAAGGAACCTTGTCTGACTCATCACAGCGGGCTATGTCCAGCTTCCTTTCCATGGTCCTCAACCAGTCATCAGCTTCCATAGGATCCACAGCTTGACCAAAACTGGGTGGCTTGGTCCGCTGAAAATCAGACAATTTAGAGTGTGTCCCATTGTGGTTGTTCTGACCCACCATAGTCTGCATACTTTTCAGAAATTCCATAAGATCTTGGTTTCTTTTCTCTTCAAACATTCTCATAATCTGATCAGTGGTTGGTGACTGTGGTGGCGGTGGTGGCAAATCTTCTGGTGACTGTCCTGCCTGTCTGGCGGATCGACGAACGGGAGTTCCATCGCCGCCTTGATTACTACACCTCTTCATCCTAAATTTGTTCCCATTGCAAATACCGAATCGATGAGCAACATCCGTAAGGGAAATCATGGTAGTATGACACCAGCAAAAGAAGCCAAATAAAAAGAGGAAAAGAGAACAACATAATTCTACAAGGCAACCCAACATCATACATGACAAGCTAGTAGGGGGATTATCATGACTGGACTGCTCATACGACAGTCGACATATGCATAGATGCTATGATGCATGCACTGATACTCAAGCATTCACTCTAGTGACGCCGGTGCCACGAACACTAGTAAACTGAAGACTCCTCGTCGTCTGATCCTGTCTCGGAATCAGAGCTGATGATGTGCACCTCGGCCTCCGGATCAAAGGCAACACGACGACCCTGACAGGAAGGCTCTGCCTCTGAAGGAGAATAAATACGACGCCGCAGCATCGGAGTAGCTGGAGTAGCTAGGAGTGAGGCCCACTCTGCCGGGGTCTCACGTCGGCTACCAGACGAAAAGCCTGGCGGTCCGAACGAACTAGAAGGAGTCTCAGAAGGTGGAACGGGTGGAGTATACACAGGTGAAAACGGAGGTGGAGGAGGAGACTGTGCTGCCGCAACAGCCGCAAGTGCCTCGCGGGCAAGTGTCAGCTCCTCAGCTAGTGAAGTGATCATACAGTAATTGGCGCTCAGATAACGAGATAAAACACCAGTAGCACGATCACTCGCCGGATCAACAGGTGCAAAAAGGACTCGCCCTGTCGTAGGCGACAGGGTGGGATAGTGAAAGAAACCTGGATGAGTCTGCATCTTGACCTCGTGGAAGCGCAAGTCAGTGAGAGCCTCCATCGCAGCAAACTGGATCGCCAACTCCGGAGTAGAAGCAGTTCCGCCCTTGGAAGAACGGGAGTAGCCACCAATATCCGAACTCGCAGTCAGAAAGGCCTCCGCGTGATACTCGTATACTGAACCAGCAAGCTTCTCTCGGAACACCTGGTACACTGGGTCTTCGCCGTTGGGATACAGCCGAAGCCAGACACTACGAAGCAGTACTGGAAAAGTGAACGGTGCCGGCTCATGATTGTAGTGGTACGGAACTGGTGCCATCTACACTCATCAAACCAGCAGTTAGCACAATAAGAACTATATGCATGCCATGCAGCAAACAGATGCAATAAGCAAGACACATCCCAAGACTCTAAACTAATCGCGGTTCTAGCGCAGGGTTAACTAGGGTGTCCTACAGTCAGCGCGGCTCTGATACCAAGCGTTGTGGCACCCCAGCTCAGAGGACCGGTTTACCCAGTGTTTCCAACCCAGAGATCATGTCTTCTGGAAACACACAACAACTTGGAACAGAACTGAACTTTATTGAAATATCTCGAGTACAAGCTCATAATTTACATTGATAACGAGGCCAGAAGCACTGCACGTGCTATGACGATATCTACATTATTTATGGAACATAGCAGGGCCTCGATACTACTGGGTGATTCTACGGCGTAGCGGAACATAGCGCGGAAAACTCCATCCACAGGGACACTGCTGGGACACAGCCTAGTTAGCGTAGCACGAACCATCGAGACCTCCGTCCTCAGCTTCTCCTGCATATGGCATGATACGCCAGGTGAGTACTTGGAATGTACTCGCAAGCTCATGGCAACCATAACAATGCAGCAAACAATAGCATGGCAATGAACAGATTAAGTGCTTAAGTTGCTTACAGTTACCAGATACCAACTTACTCTCTCTTCCGGGTTGTCTCACAACCCTCGGAATACTCATAATCCATCGAGTACTTCCGAACATAAGACAAGTTCTTCCATCATTATTAGTATTATTGCGGTTGACCAATCAGTGGCCTAGTACTTATCAAGCATAGATTTTATCATGAATAACTAATCATGGCAGTAGCTATGCATCTATGTAAATTGCTATGAATTATCACATAATAAAATAATGCATATAATTCAATTAAATAACCAACACTATTGAAATGCTTTATGAAATGGATGACATGGCTTGCCTTGCTCTGTTGGGTTGTCCACAAACTCCTGGGCTTCAAAACCAATAGTATCTCCTTCTGAAAATATTTTAAAAAGACAATTGAAAATGTCACCAAACACTGTTCTGTGCACCAAAAATTCTGTGAGCATGAGAAAAATACAAAATTTTACCAGAAATTAGAGGAGCTCAAGACAAACCCAGAGCAAAAAGAATCAATTTATTTGGACTTATGGATAAAAAGTTATGGATGGTCAAAGTTCCTGGTCAAATCTGGATTAAAACAGAAAATAAGAAAATCCAGCAGAGGGCAACGTCGAAGGCGTATTTCGCCAGGGCGCCTCCACTTACCGCTTCGGCGAGCCACTGACGAGCGGGCCCCTCTATCAGATTTAAAAGGGGGGGAGGGAAACAGAGAGCGGCGGGGTTCCGGCGATGGTCGCCGGCGATACAGACGGTGGCGAGGTCCGGCGACTACAGGGATGGAACGAGCGCACTGAGACGAACACGCACGTACCCGTGGATTGGCGAGAGATGGCTGGACGGCGTCGTCCTCTTCCTCTTAGACGGCGGCAGCTCTCGGGTGTCGCCGGAGATGGCGTTTCCGGCAGGATTTCGACCGGTCAAGGGCTTGGGTGGGGTTAGGAGACTGAGAAGAGCTCGGGCGTGGAGTCAGTGGAGGCTGGGGAGGAGCGAATCGGCGAGGTGGTGGAGCTCGGGTGGTGGCGGATCTCCGGCGAATGGCGAGGCCAGAGGGCCTCTCGGCCTTGGCTCGGTGCTTGGGAGCCCGATTGGGAGGTGGTGAGAGGCGATGATGAGCTAGAGAGGCTGGCCATGGCCTTTTATAGGCAGGGGCGACCTCTCTGGAAGCTGGCGGAGCTCGGCCACGTTGCTGGCGTGAGGACGCCGCGCTGGCTGGCTGGGAGCGGGCGACGGGACGGAGGAGGGCAGAGGAGTTAAGGCGGACGGTGGCGGCTAGCGAAGGAAGAAGACGAGCAGCAGAGCCACTGTGCCCGCACGGGCGGCACAGTGCTCGTGTGCGTGGCGGCCGCCGGGGACGATTCCGGTGATGGGAGAAGTTCCAGAACGGCTAGGTGGAGGAAGGAGAAGATGTCGGCGAGCTGAGACAAGGCAGGGTCACGCGGGGCAGCCGGACGCATCACATCCGTCACGGGCGCGGTGCAGAGCGCGTGTTTTGGCATGCCATTGCCGTGCTCACCACGGGCATTGGCATCTAGAGGACACGCAAGTCTGGCGCACCATGTCTAGCATGTTCTCCTTTGATCACTTAGTGCCCCCGTGCCCTTGGTTTGGCTAGGTTCACTCTGATTCGAAGTGTAGCTTCAGCTACAGTTTCTGACAGAAACTTTGAGAGAGATCTGGAGGAGGGGTGAGCTGGAGATGAGGCCAGTGGAGATGTCTGGGATGCTCTACTTTGGAAGGACTCCAAACTGGCCAAATTTGAGATATTTTCACCAAGGTTTGAGGGTAGCTCATGAACAACTGTGGTTACTGGTACAGAAGCAAGATGAGCTTGTAGCACTCATCTGGTTGATCTGCTGGAGCTGGATTTTGGTGTGTGGGAGTTATATGGTGGATAGAAGATGCCATAAAAATTTCAGCTCAATTCAATACCTCTAGCTGGTACTTCCTTCACAGAGGTTCCATTTGAGCAAAAACTTGTCTGAATATTGCTGCTGAAAATTTGTACTGGACAAGATGATATTTTTGGATATTGTGGCAAGATAGGTTCCCTAGTATCTCAGGGAATTATCTGAGAGTTTTCTGAGTTGGGAAAATATGAGTTGCTTCACAAAGGGCCAGTACTGTCCAGAAGATAAATGGAGTTTTCTGGACAAAATTTTGTACTGGACCATGAAATGTTTTTGAAGATTGTGGGAGTAGATGATGACAAGAAGGTGTGGTATTAATTTGTGATTTTTCTGATCATCAAAACTATAGGTTGCTTCATAACCCATAGTGATGACAGATTTTCCCAAAGGAAGAAAATGAATAATTGGGAAGGATGGGGAATTGAAATTTGATCCAGTAGGTGTGTGGCAAGATTTTGGCAAGATGCTGAGGGCTTTGGATCACTCAGAGAGATTCATAAGTCCAAAGTCAACTGAAAAGATTCAAAATCCAACCAAATTGCAAATAAAGCTAGAAAGATTTTGGAAAGAAAAAGTTGCCAAAAACCAGGGTGTCACACAATAGAAGCAAGACCAATAATTTCATCTTTACTAGGCAATTCTTTATCATGAGGTTGTCTACGAAACTTGGAGAAATTAAATTCATGAGATACATCACCAAATTTAACACTGGCCTTCTCTTTAGCACAATCAATTCAGCATTAATAGTATTCAAGAAAGGTCTACCAAATATAATAGGACAAAAATCATCTTGCGGTGATCCAAGAACTAGGAAATCAGTAAGGTATTTGATCTTACCACACAAGACTTCAACATCTCTAACGATCCCAAGCGGTGAAATAGTATCTCTATTTGCAAGCTTAATAGTGACATCGATTTCTTCTATCTCAGCAGGTGCAATGTAAAATCCCCATGTATTAAGCTACAATGATCACCCTTTTGATAATGCCAAGTCACCATGATTAACAGTGCTTGATCATCATTTGGATCATATCTCATTTCAAATTCCAATTCAAATTGAGAATTCAACTTTAAAGTGAAAAGTTGTTCAAATCCAGGAACTAAATAGTTCATAATATTGCAAATAATCCCAAAGCAATTATAAAAATAAAACCAACATCATTTGAATCTCCTAATTGACCCCAACATCCAAAAACAGTACCAAAACAGCAATAATTAATCCACTTCTATTAAGGCAAAAATCCAAATGAAATTATAATGCCCTCAAACTTTTTATGGCATTGCAGAAAATTGAAATGCTAATTATGAGGCAAGCTTCACATTTTACAAAACTCATATAATGGCTCTAATGAATGCAAAACGGTGAGGTGAAAATAAAACAGAAAAGAAAAGGGAAAAGAGATAGAACTCACTGTACCTTTGGGCCTTCAGTGCACAGTGCCTCGCAGCCCGGCCCACCTACGTCGTCTCCCTCCTCCGTCGCCGTGTCGTCCGCGCGCGCACACCCGCGCCAGGCCTCCTTCCCCCTGCTCGACAGCGGCCCTGCCGCTCGCCGTGGGTGGATAAAGCCACCCCAGTGCCCCCTCGCTCCCCCTGGCTCCCCTCCTTCCCCTTCCCGCGCTCTCTCTCTCACGCTGCACACCCGCCCGAGAGCGCCGTCGCCGCACGTCGGATCCGCCTTGGCCACTGGCCTCCCCACGGCCAGCCAAGACGCCCAGGCGGACCGCCACTGTCATCCTCTTCGCCTACGAGGACCCGCACGAGCTCGGACGTCCTCGAGCTGCCGCATTCGTCGGGAATCACCAACTGCATCCGCCGTTCGCCGCCGTTGATCCGCTCCACCGAGACCCTCCGCGGCTCCCCTGAGCTCCCCATTGCCCTTGATGTGAGCCCCGCCTCCTCCTCGCCTCTTCCCGAGCTCGAATTCGAGCTCGAGCGTATTCCCCCGCCTCTCCCGTAGCTTGCCGCCGCTTCCGTGTCTACTGCCGTTGTTGTCGTCCTCCCCGTGGCCAGCTGAGCACACAAGTGTGCTCAGGGAAACCCCCTGTGGCTGCCTGTGGCCTTAGATCGGTCGCGCTCGCACGGTTTTGTCGAAACCGTCGAGCTCCACTTCCGGCCGCCACCGCGAGCTCGTCTCCGGTGAGCACAGCACGCCCCGGCACCCGTGGCCACCACCACCGGATGTGCGCGAGCGCCAGCAACCCGTAGAGCATCTCCGCGCGCAAAATGGCCGCCGGAGCCGCGTTTCCGGTGGGCTCCCGCATCGCCGCCGTCTCGGGTGGTCGCCGCCGGCACGCCACCGCATTTAAATACCGATGTGACATGGCCCGGTGGGTCCCACGTGTCAGGGGGTTAATTAGCCCCTAATGACCCTATGACAGGTGGGGCCCACCACTGTGGCTAATTACAACAATTAAAATAACCTAAATACTAACCTAAGACACTGACACCGGGCCCCACACCCACTAATTAACTATTTAGATTAGTTAATTTCTGCTAATTACTAATAGTCACTGACATGTGGGTCCACTGGGACCCAGTTGACCAGTCAACCTGCTGACTGGGCTGGACCCAGTCAATGACAGGTGGGTCCCCTGGGCCCATTGACCAGTCAACTGGTCCACGTTGACTGCTGACTGGGCAGTCAACTGGGCCCCACCTGTCAGTCTAATAAGCACTTTGCTGGGTACACTTCTGTGTACCCGTAGCAATTAATATTTAAATAAATTCGAATTAATTTAATTCCAGAAATTCCAGAAAATGATTAAAACTTTGAAAAATCATATAAAATAAACCGTAACTCGGATGAAAAAGTTTTCTACATGAAAGTTGATCAGAAAAATGAGACAAACCCGAATACGCTATCCACATACCTGTTAGATGCCTCCAGCACTGCAAACATGGAACCTTCCCCTTCGATTCATCTGTTTGACAGATGTCCGAAACCGGGAAAATGTTCCAGTTAATTTCCCGCTTCGTCTGCCACGTGTAGCACTGCGTTAGGTCACCCCTAGCACTGCATATTGCCATGTCATGCATTTGTGTTGCATTGTTTGCCGTGTATTTGTTGTTTCTTCCCCCTCCTTCTCTCCCGATAGACCCCGAGACTGTCGACGACACTGCTGAGTACGACTACGTCGACGACGACCATACCCCTTCAGCCGAGCTTCCAGGCGAGCAAAACCCCCTTGATCATCCAGATATCGCCCACTCTTTCTCTCTTATGCTTGCATTAGAATTGCTTCTGTTGATATTCCGATAGCTCCTATTCTGATGCATAGCCTGATTTCGTCGCCTGATATTGGTACCTTACCTGCTATCCTATGATGCTTAGTTAGGTATGCTATGTTTCATCTGTGGCCCCTTCACCCTTGTCCGTTTGCCATGCTTGTTATCGGGCCGTAATCACTCTGGGTGATGATCACGGAAACGTTACATTACTGCAATACTTTAAACTGTTAAAGTCGGGCCGGCTCCAAGAGTGCCCGCGAGAGAATAATATTAAAGACGGGTCGGCTCCAAGAGCACCCACGAGTGATATTGTGGCGGAACGACAGGGCAGGCGGAGACCACCTAGGAGAGAGGTGGGCCTGGTCCTTGGTCATGGTCCGTGTGTTATCAAGTCGGAGCGACAGGGATCCTGTTCGTCTTCGCGAGTTACTAAACACGCCTAACGGATTTGGGTATTTGATCTGAGTTGGCCGCTGGCCTATACGCACTACCACCACGTGGGATAATGGTTATGGGACCCTCGGCGCCGTATGTATCAGCCGAAAGCTCTGTCAGATGTCCAGTTCAGCATTGCGGCATGGCTGGGCCCGCGCCATCCAGGACAGAGGTGGTGCCTGGACTCGCCCTGCTCGCAATGACCCGGAGTGCAAAGGGCGATGGGCCCAAGACCCCTGAGCACTTAGGATGTAGACCGGCGGGGACCTCTCTGCTGAGCCTAGGTAGGACTACGTCATGTCGATTACCCGAGGCCGAGTATTACCCAGCAAGTGTGTCTGGCCAGATGTAATCGAGCGTGTTGGGTAACAGTAGTGCACCCCTGCAGGGAAGTGATCTATTCGAATAGCCGTGTCCACGGTAACAGGACGCTCGGAGTTGTATCCTGATCTACTACAACTATGAATGGATATTGTTACAATGTTAAACTGTTACTACTGCTCTCGGAATCACTTTCTCGCAGGATAGTCGAGGAAGGATCTCAGGGCATTACTAAAATATAATTGCTTTTATATGTTGCTATACTCTACTCTCTTCTGATGCTGCAAGATTGCTTCAAGATGCTAGTTTTCGATAGGCTAGGCCTTTCCCCCTCTGTTCTGGCATTTCTGCAGTTTAGTCCAGAGATATAGCCCCATTCCTTTGATACCGATGCATACTTAGTATAGTTCTGATGTAAGTCTTGCGAGTACTTTGGATGAGTACTCACGGTTGCTTTGCTACTTCTTTTCCCCATACCTGATTGCTGCGATCAGACGACGGAGTCCAGGAGCTAGAGATCCCCGGAGGCACCTACTACTACATTGAGCCCGCCGACCAGGAGTAGTTCGGAGGCCCTAGGCAGGAGGCCTTCGCCTTTTCGATCAGTGTCGCTGTTTGTGCTAGCCTTCTTAAGGCAGACTTGTTTAACTTTGTGTCTATACCCAGATACTATTGCTTCCGCTGATGCTTGTATGACTCGAGCTTATGTATTCGAGCCCTCGAGGCCCCTGGCTTGTAATATAAAGCTTGTATTATTTTATTTTGTGTTTAGAGTTGTGTTGTGATATCTTCTCGTGAGTCCTTAGGCTTGATTGTGTGCATTTGCGTGTATGATTAGTTCACGGTCGAGTTGGGGGTGTCACAAGTTGGTATCAGAGCCGACTGCCTATAGGAAACCCCCTTTCCAACTCCTTGGCCGAAGTTGAGTCTAGTCTCGAAAAACTGTTTTACTAACATGGTTGTGTGGCCTAAGGGCCCCACGTCGCCAATGGGTGGTATTAGGATCTTTTATTCCTCTCCTTTACTCTGGGATTCTGCTCTCTCTTCTTTTCGGGTTAAATTTTTTGCTAACTCAAACATTAGGTTCTCGTGATCACATCCACCCGGAGATTTTAAGTAACCTCCTTTGAATTGTGGGCCAGGATCTGTTTCACAGTGTTCACGGACCGCGGGATCCTTTTTTCGAGGGCACCCTGCGTCGTCCCCTGCAGATTCCTTGCTCCAATAGTTTTCTCCGACGTTGGTGTAGCCTTTGCTATGTCTCGTTGTTGTATCTCTCCACCGCGTGCCTGCGCGCCGCCTAGTTTGTCTAACTGCGAGTGTTTTCGAACTCGTGCTGTCCGTTTGTATCCAACTCCGTGCATGGATTTGTATGTCTTTAACGACTATTAATATGTATCTAATGCACTTCTTGTTCATTGCTCTTGTTACATTATGAATGACTCCATACACATGCAGTTGTTCTTGCTAAACTGCCCCTGTTGTTCTAGCAGGATGGCTGATGATCCTCCACCTCCGCCCTATATTGCCGCAATGATGCAACAGTTTGAGCTGAATCGTCAGTTTATGACTGGGGTAATGGCCCAATTTCCAACTCATAATGCTCAGCAACAGTCTGCCCCAATAACACTGCAAGAATTCGTGCGCCTCAACCTGTCCATTTTCCGCAACTCCACCAATCCTATGGATGCTGATGATTGGCTTCGTGACATCCTGTTTGAAATGGAGTCCGCTAATGTTGCCCCTGACAGTTATGTCACCTTTGCGGTTTTTCACCTGAAAGATCCAGCTGCTCAATGGTGGGAAAGTCACAGGGGTATGCTGCTTACTGGAACTGTAACCATTTGGCAGGAATTTTAGATAGCCTTTCGTGCATGGCACATTCCTCAAGGTCTGATGGACCAGAAGAAGAAGGAGTTCCGCAAGCTCACACAGGGCAAAATGACGATGGATGAATATCAGAGGAAATTTCTCGAATTATCCCGCTATGCTGCAGATGACATCTGCACTGATGCTTGCAAGCAAGAGAATTTCCGTGAAGGACTGCGTCCTGATATAAAGCTCGCACTTGTTGTCCATGATTGCGCAGATTTTGCGACGCTTGTCAGCCAAGCTTTCCGAGCTGAAACTGGTCTGTCTGAGTACCAGGAGTCGCTCATGCGTACTCGAGATATTGGCTCATCCTCGGGACAGCCTACTCAGAAACGACGAGTGTGGATTCCTCATAATGTCCATCACCGACCTGCCCCTGCACCGAGGCCTTCTTATGTTGCACCTCGTCTGCCTCCACCACCAAGACAACTGAATATCCCAAGTGGACAGCCCAATACTATGGCTCCTCCCCATAATGATGGTTTATGCCACAACTGTGGACAGCCAGGACACCGTGCTCTCAACTGTCGCCAGGGTCAGCTGCAGAAAGCATCATGTCCTTCTGTTGGTCGTAAAATGGGCTGTCGAAACCATCATAGCACCAGTGCTAGTGCCAGCCGCCTGCTATGAGTTGTGGTCAAGTCACCCATGTCAAGATTGAAGAAGCTCGTGAGGCCCCAAAAATCGTGTTGGGTACCCTTCGCGTTAATTCAGTGCCAGCCTATGTTCTCTTTGATTCAGGAGCATCGCATGCCTTTGTGTCCCAACAATTTGCACAGTTACATGGGTTAGGCATGGAAAAATTACCCACTCCTTTGGCGGTTCAATCTCCGGGAGCCAAGTGGCAAACCACAATGGTAAGCCCTCACAACCAAATCGAAATTGGAGGACTACTTTTTCCGGCTTCTCTCACTGTGCTCGGACCTTCCAACATAGACATCATTCTTGGGATGGAATGGTTGGCAATCTATAAAGCTTTGATCAATTGTGCCGCCATGACAGTCCAGCTCACGCACCCTTCTGGCCAGGTGATCAACTACTCAGCCCGGATAATCCAGAATGCTGAGAGCCAGATATATGCACTGAATGCCTTGAATGCTTCACCTCTTGAAGGAATAGAGAACGTTCCAGTCGTTCGTGAATTTCAAGATGTCTTTCCAGAAGAACTCCCAGGAGTACCCCCTGCTAGAGCTGTCGAGTTCGTCATAGACTTGAAACCAGGCACTACTCCTATTGCCAAGCGCCCATACAAGATGCCACCTCATGAACTCCTTGAGCTTAAGGAGGAAATTGACAAGTCACTTCGTAAGGGTTTCATTCGCCCCAGTTCTTCTGCTTGGGGAGCACCTTCTCTCTTTGTGAAGAAGAAGGATGGAACAAATCGGTTGGTTCAAGATTATCGACCTATCAATCAAGCAACAATTCAGAACAAGTATCCGCTTCCCAGAATCAACGATCTGTATGATCAACTTGCTGGTTCCTCAGTATTCTCTAAACTTGATTTGAGATTGGGATACCACCAGATCCGAGTTCGTAAAGAGGACATTCCGAAGACAGCCTTTGTTACTCGCTATGGTTCTTACGAGTACACCGTCATGTCCTTTGGCTTAACCAACGCTCCAGCAACTTTCTCTCGGTTAATGAACTACATCTTCATGGATTACCTCGACAAGTTCGTCGTGGTTTATCTAGATGATATCCTTATCTATTCGAAGAATGAAGAAGAACATGCCGAACATCTTCGACTTGTACTGGAGAAGTTGCGCGAACATCAACTGTATGCCAAGTATTCCAAGTGTGAATTCTGGTTATCTGAAGTGACATATCTCGGCCACGTGATTTCCAAAGATGGCATTGCTGTTAATCCAGAACGAGTTCAGGCCATTCTTGACTGGACTCCTCCGCAGACTGTGAAGCAAGTCAAAAGTTTTCTCGGTCTCACCAGCTATTGCTGCCTTTTCATCGAGAACTTCTCCAAGATTGCCAAGCCTCTGACTGGTCTGCTTCACAAAGGCGTTAAGTTTGAGTGGACAGAAAAATGTCAGGAAAGTTTTCAGACACTCAAGGACAAGCTGACATCTGCCCCAGTGCTTGCTCCTCCAGATTCTCACAAGGACTTCGTGATTTATTGTGACGCATCCCGTCAAGGATTAGGTTGTGTCCTAATGCAAGAGCGTAAGGTAATTGCTTATGGCTCTCGACAGTTGCGTCCTCATGAAGAGAACTATCCAACGCATGATCTCGAACTTGCAGTAGTTATTTATGCATTGAAGTTATGGCGACATTACCTACTTGGTAATCGTTGCGAGATCTACACGGATCATCAAAGTCTGAAGTACTTGTTCACTCAGCCATCTCTGAACCTCCGTCAGCAAAGATGGATGGAGGCCATTACGGACTATGATTTGGGTATTTCTTATACCCCTGGCAAGGCTAATGTAATGGCTGATGCTTTGAGCCGTAAATCCTACTGTTGTGAACTTGAGGTTCAGCTACAACAACCACTTCTGTATGAAGAGCTTCGAAAGCTGAATCTCGAGATAGTTCCTCAAGGATATCTAAATACCTTAGTTGTTGAACCAGATCTCGAGCACAACATCAAGACAAGGCAGAAGTATGATTCCGAAGTTGAGAAGATCAAGAGCTATCTCTCCAAAGGAAATTCATCGTTATTCACTGTTGATGATGATGGTACCTTGTTCTTCAGAGGCAGCCTAGTGGTTCCCAGAAAGCATAATCTGGACTCGCGTTCAGATATCATGAAAGAAGCACATGACACACCTTTGTCTATTCACCCTGATAGTACCAAGATGTACCAAGACATTCGACAGAGATATTGGTGGCCTGATATGAAGCGAGACATTGCTCGTTATGTTGCTGAGTGTGACGTTTGTCGTCGCATCAAAGCAGAACATCAAAGGCCTACTGGAACTCTGCAACCCCTTGCTATTCCTGAATGGAAATGGGACAAAGTTGAAATGGATTTCATTACTGGTTTTCCCAGATCGCAGAAGGGTCATGATGCTATTTTTGTCGTCATTGACCGATTCTCAAAGGTTACTCACTTTCTGCCAGTCAAGGAGACAATCACTGCTAGCCAGTTAGCAGACTTGTATGTTTCCAGAATCGTGTCACTTCACGGTGTTCCATTGGAGACCAGCTCAGATCGTGGTAGCCTCTTTACCTCAAGGTTTTGGAACAGTTTCCAAGAAGCTATGGGAACTCATCTGTCCTTCAGCACCGCTTTTCACCCCCAGTCCCAGGGACAAGTTGAACGAGTCAATCAAGTGCTTGAAGATATGCTTCGAGCTTGTGTCATCTCATTCGGTAAGAAATGGGAGGAATCTCTCCCGTATGCTGAATTCTCATACAACAATAGCTATCAGGCTAGTTTGAAGATGGCACCGTTTGACGTTCTATCAGCCACTCTTCGGTCCGGACATTATCCAACAAGCTGAAGAACAAGTCCGCATTGTCAGTGAACATTTGAAAGCTGCTCAGTCTCGTCAGAAGAGCAATTATGACCGAAAACACCAGGTAATGGTTTATCAACCTGGCGAACAAGCTTACCTTCGCGTCACTCCGATGAAGGGCACTCACCGTTTTGGAATCAAGGGCAAGTTAGCTCCTCGCTACATTGGCCCATTCCGTATCCTTGCCCGATGAGGAGAAGTGGCATATCAATTGGAATTACCGCCGAACCTCTCTCAAGTTCATGATGTCTTTCATGTGTCACAACTTCGTCGCTGTTTCAAGGATCCTATCCGAGCAGTGGATCATGAAATGCTTGAGCTGCGAGAGGATCTTTCTTATCAAGAATATCCAATCCGCATTCTTGATCAAGCTGAACGTCAAACCCGTCAGAAGGCAATCAAGTTCCTTAAAGTTCAGTGGTCGAATCATTCTGAAGATGAAGCCACTTGGGAACGCGAAGATCGTCTTCGTGAAGAATACACCGCTCTCTTTCAGCCTACCTCTTAATTCTCGGGACGAGAATTTCTTTTAGAGGAGGAGAATTGTAACATCCCCATGTATTAAGCTACAGTGATCACCCTTTTGATAATGCCAAGTCACCATGATTAACAGTGCTTGATCATCATTTGGATCATATCTCATTTCAAATTCCAATTCAAATTGAGAATTCAAATTTAAAGTGAATTTAAAAGTTGTTCAAATCCAGGAACTAAATAGTTCATAATATTGCAAATAATCCCAAAGCAATTATAAAAATAAAACCAACATTATTTGAATCTCCTAATTGACCCCAACATCCAAAAACAGTACCAAAACAGCAATAATTAATCCACTTCTATTTAGGCAAAAATCCAAATGAAATTATAATGCCCTCAAACTTTTTGTGGCATTGCAGAAAATTGAAATGCTAATTATGAGGCAAGCTTCACATTTTACAAAACTCATATAATGGCTCTAATGAATGCAAAACGGTGAGGTGAAAGTAAAACAGAAAAGAAAAGGGAAAAGAGATAGAACTCACTCTACCTTTGGGCCTTCAGTGCATAGTGCCTCGCAGCCCGGCCCACCCGCGTCGTCTCCCTCCTCCGTCGCCGTGTCATCCGCGTGCGCATACCCGCGCCAGGCCCCCCTCCCCCCTGCTCGACAGCGGCCTTGCCGCTCGCCGTGGGAGGATAAGGCCGCCCCAGCGCCCCCTCACTCCCCTGGCTCCCCTCCTTCCCCTTCCCGCGCTCTCTCTCTCGCGCGCGCGCTGCACACCCGCCCGAGAGTGCCGCCGCCGCACGTCGGATCCGCCGTGGCCACTGGCCTCCCCACGGCCAGCCAAGACGCCCAGGAGGACCGCCACTGTCGTCCTCTTCGCCTACGAGGACCCGCACGAGCTCGGACGTCCTCGAGCCGCCGCATTCGTCGGGAATCGCCGACTGCATCCGCCGCTCGCCGCCGTTGATCCGCTCCACCGAGACCCTCCCCTGAGATCCCCATTGCCCTCGATGTGAGCCCCGCCTCCTCCTCGCCTCTTCCCGAGCTCGGATTCGAGCTCGAGCGTATTCCCCTGCCTCTCCCGTAGCTCGCCGCCGCTTCCACGTCTACTGCCGTCATTGTCGTCCACCCCGTGGCCAGCTGAGCACACAGGTGTGCTCAGGGCAACCCCCTTGTGGCTGCCTATGGCCTTAGATCGGTCGCGCTCGCACGGTTTCGTCGAAACCGTCGAGCTCCACTTCCGGCCGCTGCCGCGAGCTCGTCTCCGGCGAGCACAGCGCGCCCCAGCACCCGTGGCCACCAACACCGGATGCGCGCGAGCGCCAGCAACCCGTAGAGCATCTCCGCGCGCCAAATGGCCGCCGGAGCCACGTTTCCGGTGGGCTCCCGCATCGCCGCGGTCTCGGGTGGTCGCCACTCTTTTCTGTCACGTGTAGCACTGCGTTAGGTCACCCCTAGCACTGCATATTGCCATGGCATGCATTTGTGTTGCATTGTTTGCTGTGTATTTATTGTTTCTTCCCCCTCCTTCTCTCCCGATAGACCCCGAGACTGCCGACGACACTGCTGAGTACGACTACGTCGACGATGACCATACCCCTTCAGCCGAGCTTCCAGGCGAGCAAAACCCCCTTGATCATCCAGATATCGCCCACTCTTTCTCTCTTATGCTTGCATTATTATTGCTTCTGTTGATATTCCGATAGCTCCTATTCTGATGCATAGCCTGATTTCGTCGCCTGATATTGGTACCTTACCTGCTATCCTATGATGCTTAGTTAGGTATGCTATGTTTCATCTGTGGCCCCTTCACCCTTGTCCGTTTGCCATGCTTGTTATCGGGCCGTGATCACTCTGGGTGATGATCACGAAAACGTTACATTACTGCAATACTTTAAACTGTTAAAGTCGGGCCGGCTCCAAGAGTGCCCGTGAGAGAATAATATTAAAGACGGGTCAGCTCCAAGAGCACCCGCGAGTGATATTGTGGCGGAACGACAGGGCAGGCGGAGACCACCTAGGAGAGAGGTGGGCCTGGTCCTTGGTCGTGGTCCGTGTGTTATCAAGTCGGAGCGACAGGGATCCTGTTCGTCTTCGCGAGTTACTAAACACGCCTAACGGATTTGGGTATTTGATCTGAGTTGGCCGCTGGCCTATACGCACTACCACCACGTGGGATAATGGTTATGGGACCCTCGGCGCCGTATGTATCAGCCGAAAGCTTTGTTAGATGTCCAGTTCAGCATTGCGGCACGGCTGGGCCGGCGCCATCCAGGACAGAGGTGGTGCCTGGACTCGCCCTGCTCGCAACGACCCAGAGTGCAAAGGGCGATGGGCCCAAGACCCCTGAGCACTTAGGATGTAGACCGGCGGGGACCTCTCTGCTGAGCCTAGGTAGGACTACATCATGTCGATTACCCGAGGCCGGGTATTACCCAGCAAGTGTGTCCGGCCAGATGTAATCGAGCGTGTTGGGTAATAGTAGTGCACCCCTGCAGGGAAGTGATATATTTGAATAGCCGTGTCCACGGTAACAGGACGCTCGGAGTTGTATCCTGATCTACTACAACTATGAATGGATACTGTTACAATGTTAAACTGTTACTACTGCTCTCGGGATCACTTTCTCGCAGGATAGTCGAGGAAGGATCTCAGGGCATTACTAAAATATAATTGCTATTATATGTTGCTATACTCTACTCTCTTCTGATGCTGCAAGACTGCTTCAAGATGCTAGTCTTCGATAGGCTAGGCCTTTCCCCCTTTGTTCTGGCATTTCTGCAGTTTAGTACAAAGATATAGCCCCATTCCTTTGATACCGATGCATACTTAGTATAGTTCTGATGTAAGTCTTGCGAGTACTTTGGATGAGTACTCATGGTTGCTTTGCTACTTCTTTTCCCCATACCCGATTGCTGCGATCAGACGACGGAGTCCAGGAGCTGGAGATCCCCGGAGGCACCTACTACTACGTTGAGCCCGCCGGCCAGGAGTAGTTCGGAGGCCCTAGGCAGGAGGCCTTCGCCTTTTCGATCAGTGTCGCTGTTTGTGCTAGTCTTCTTAAGGCAGAGTTGTTTAACTTTGTGTCTGTACCCAGATACTATTGCTTCCGCTGATGCTTGTATGACTCGAGCTTATGTATTCGAGCCCTCGAGGCCCCTGGCTTGTAATATAAAGCTTGTATTATTTTATTTTGTGTTTAGAGTTGTGTTGTGATATCTTCCCGTGAGTCCTTAGGCTTGATCGTGTGCATTTGCGTGTATGATTAGTGCACGGTCCAGCTGGGGGCGTCACATGCAATATCATGCATAACTTCTTGATATAAAGTAAATGTAATAGCACTTACACTACCACCCATAGCACATAAACCATGATAGCAATGATCTCCAATCTTAACTGAAACAACAGGCATGCCAACTACAGGTTTGCTCTTATCTATTTTATCTTGTTTAGTATTAACTTGTTTAGCAATCCTCGTAGCCTCCTCACAGAATAAATGACATGACCATCAATATTATCAACCAAGAGATCTTTAACCATTACAATATTAGGTCCAACTTTAATTTGTTCAGAGGGTTTAGGAGATTTAACATTACTCTTATGAACTACAGTTGTAGCTTTAGCATGTTCCTTTATCCTAACAGAGAAAGGAGGTTTCTCAATATAAGCAGTGGGTACAACTGGATCAACATTATAAGTAATTGTTTCAGTTTTAGCTATAACAGGTTCATCACAAATTTTTTTAATAGGTGGATGAAATTTAAGCCACTTCTCCTTAGGGAGATCAACATGAGCAACAAATGATTCACAGAAAGTAGCCACTATCTCAGAGTCAAGTCCATATTTTGCGCTGAGCTTATGAAATACATCAGTTTCTATAAAAGACTTAACACAATCAAACTCAAGATTCATACCTGACTCACTACCTTTGTCAATTTCCCAATCTTCAGAGTTGCGTTTAATTCTTTCAAGAAGATCCCATTTGAATTCAATAGTTTTCTTCATGAAGGAACCAGTAGAAGAAGTATTAAGCACTGATCGATCATTATGAGAAAAAAGATTGGAAGATCCGGCCAAAGAAGGTGATAGCCCCGAGCATAGAAGATTTGTATAATCATCTCTCTTGCAAGCTCATGATTGGGGCATGCGTGCATCATATATTTAAGCCTCCCCCAAGCTTGAGCGATACATTCTCCTTCACGAGGCCACAAATTATATATATAATTCTGATCACGATGAACCAAATGCATAGGATAAAATTTCTGATGAAATTCCAGCTTCAATCGGTTCCAATCCCATGTTCCTGTGTCATCCAATAGCTTGTACCAAGATAATGCCTTTTCCATCAAAGATAAGGGAAATACCTTCTTCTTAACTCCATCCTCTGATAAGCCTACGAGCTTAAAAAATCCAAAATTTTCATCTATATAGATTAAGTGCATATCATGATGTATTGTTCCATCTCCTAGGTAGGGCTTAGCAACTAGTTTTTCCATAATACTGCTACTTGTGAGCTGTGTTGGGATTTTCCCCGAAGAGGAGGGGAGATGCAGTACAGTAGAGATAAGTATTTCCCTCAGTGAGAACCAAGGTTTATCGAACAAATAGGAGAATCACGCAAACCCTCGTGAACAACACCTGCACACACAAAAGCAAATAGTTGCACCCAACGCGGGCAAGAGGGTTGTCAATCCCCTTGAACTCGTTAATTGCAAGGATTAAATCTTGTATAGGTAGAGATATAAATTGCAAAACAAAAGAAAAAGAAATAAATTGCAGCAAAGGATTTTTAGGTTTTTTAATATGTTTAAAGTAGACCCGGGGGCCATAGTTTTCACTAGAGGCTTCTCTCTCGGACACATAGCATACGATGGGTAAACAAATTACTGTTGGGCAATTGATAGAAAAGCGCATAGTTATGACGTATTCATGGCAATGATCACATATATAGGCATCACGTCCGTGACAAGTAGACTGACTCCTACCTGCATCTACTACTATTACTCCACCAATCGACCGCTATCCAGCATGCATCTATGGTATTAAGTTCATAACAAACAGAGTAACGCTTTAAGCAAGATGACATGATGTAGACAAAGTAAACTCAATCAATATGAATAAACCCCATCGTTTTATCCTTAGTGGCAACAATACAATACGTACCCCATCCCCTTCTGTCACTAGGTGGAGACACCGCAAGATTGAACCCACTACAAAGCACCTCTCCCACTGAAGATAAATCAATCTAGTTGGCCAAACCAAACGGATAGATCGGAGAGAAATACAAAGCTATAACAATCATGCATAATAAAGTTCAGAAAAGACTCAATTACTTTCAATGAATAATCTGATCATAAGCCCACAATTCATCGGATCCCAACAAACACACCGCAAAAGAAGATTACATCGAATAGAACTCCAAGAAGATCGAGGAGAACATTGTATTGCAGATCAAAGAGAGAGAAGAAGCCATCCTACTAGCTATGGACCCGTAGGTCTATGGTGAACTACTCATACATCATCGGTAGGGCGGCAAGGTTGATGTAGAAGCCCTCCTTAACCGATTCCCCCTCCGACAGAGTACCGGAAAAGGCCTCCAGATGGGATCGCGGAAGAACAGAAGCTTGCGGTGGTGGAAAAGTTATTTCGGGTGGCTCTCTGTTGGTTTGGGAATATACATGAATTTATAGGTTTGGAATTAGGTCAAACGGAGCTGCGTGGCCCCCCCAAGCTTGGGGCGGCGCCTACTCCCCTGGGGCACGCCCCTCAAGCTTGTGGCTCTCTCGTATCTCGTCTGGTCCAGAAAAAAATCATTTTAAAGTTTTTTTCTTATTTGGACTTCGTTTGGTATTGATTTTCTGAAAAGCCAAAAACAAGCAGAAAACAGGAACTGGCACTGGGCCCTGAGTTAATAGGTTAGTCCCAAAAAATGATATAAAATAGCATAAAATGCATATAAAGCATCCAAGATTGATAATATAATAGCATGAAACAATAAAAAATTATAGATACGTTGGAGACGTATCAAATACCCGAAGGAATTTCATAATAAATATTTTCAATAGCTTCAGTAGGTTGAGGAGCGGCTCTTACCACTTCCGGTCGAGATTAAGATACCCCGAACAAGCCCCTCAAAGGATTACTTTCCATAGTGACAAGTAACAGTAAATTTCACCATGTAATAAAAATGTTTCCTTACCAAATTCCACTTACCAAAGGAGCTTCACTCCCCGACAACGGCGCCAGAAAAGAGTCTTGATGACCCACAAGTATAGCGGATCAATCATAGTCCTTTCGATACGTAAGAGTGTCGAACCCAACGAGGAGCAGAAAGAAATGACAAGTGGTTTTCAGCAAGGTATTCTCCGCAAGTGCTGTAAGTAGTGATAACAGATAGTTTTGTAGCAAGGTGATTCGTAACAAGAACAAGCAGCAATAGTAACAAGAGTGCAGCAAGGTGGCCCAATCCTTTTTATAGCAAAGGACAAGCCGAAAGTACTTCTTATAATGATCAAAGCATTCTCGAGGACACATGGGAATTCTCGTCTAGTAACGTTCATCATGTTTAGTTGATTCACATTCACTACTTTGATAATTTGATATGTGGGTGGACCGGTGCTAGGGTGATGTTCTTACTTGAACAAGCAACCCTCTTATGATTACCCCCTCTCACAAGCATCCACAACTACGAAAGAAGAATTAAGATAAATCTAACCATAGCATGAAACATATGGATCCAAATCAGCCCCTTACAGAATAACGCATAAACTAGGGTTTAAGCTTCTGTCACTCTCGCAACCCATCATTTACTTATTACTCCCCAATGCTTTCCCCTGGGCCCAAATATGGTGAAGTGTCATGTAGTCGATGTTCACATGACAACACTAGAGGAAGAACAACATACATATCATCAAAATATTGAACGAATACCAACTTCACATGATTACTTATAACAAGACTTCTTCCATGTCCTCAAGAACAAAAGTAACTACTCACAAATCATATTCATGTTCAAGATCAGAGGTGTATTGTATATGATTAAGGATCTAAACATATAATCTTTCACCAAATAAACCAACTAGCATCATCTACAAGATGTAATCAACACTACTAGCAACCCACGGGTACCAATCTAAGTTTTGGGACAAAGATTGAATACAAGAGATGAAGTAGGATTTGATAGGAGATGGTGTTGGTGAAGATGTTGATGAATATTGGTCCTCCCATGATGGAGGGAACGTTGGTGATGTCAATGGCTTCAATTTCCCCCTCCCGGCGGGAAGTATCCCCGACGGAATCGCTCCGTCGGAGAGCAAAAGTGCTCCTGCCCAGGTTTCGCCTTGAGACGGCGGCGCTTCGTCCCAAAAGTCTTCCTCTTATTTTTTTTCTCTAGCGCAAAAGGCCTCATATAGCAGAAGGAGGGCACCAGAGGGCTGTTGTGGGCCCCACAAGACATCAGGGCGCACCCTGTTGCCTTGTGGGCAGCAGGTGGCCCCCCTCTGGTGGTTCTTTGTTCCAGTATTTTTTATATATTCAATAAAAAATCTCTGTGAAATTTCAGGTCATTTTGAGCTCCGTAGAATAGCTATCTCTATTCTAGCTCTTTTAGGTCCAGAACTCCAGCTACCGATAATTTCCCTCTCCATGTAGATCTTGCAAATTAAGAGAGAAAAGGCATTAAAATTGCATCATAAAGTGAATAATGACCAAAAACATTATAAATAACAGTAGGAAAACATGATGCAAAATGGACGTATCAGATAGCAATGTTAATTGAGCAGTCCGTCGCTTTTATTGCATTACCATCACAAGTTCGCACAAAGCTTATTTTCCCTTACAATAAAAGATCATGCATATTTAGGAGAAATTTTTATTGCTTTGCACCGATGACTACTTACTTGAAGGATCTTATTCAATCCATAGGTGGATATGGTGGACTCTCATGACGAGAAACTGGGTTTAAGGGTATTCAGATGCACAAGTAGTATCTCTACTTAGTACAAATTTTTGGCTAGCAAAAGATTATGAGCAAGCCCCACATGTTAGAGCATTCATGACAATATAACTTCTATGTGAATATAAGCAAACATAACCCATTATGTTGTCTTCCTTGTCCAACATCAACTATTTAATCAAGTTTGAAAATAATTAATGGGGGTTCACAATCATAGAAGATGTCCAAGATAGTACATTTATATGTGAAATCTCTCTTCCTTTATTATCATTCTTTTATGAATTGCATCAGTGACCAATGCTATGTTTTTTACCTTCCAACAAATTTTATCAATTATACTTCTTTTATATGAAGTCATTACTTCTCATGGGGTTGGCATATGAATATATTTTTATCATTTCTATGACTGATGTAGAAGATAAAAGAAAAAGAATACTAAAGCTCATACTACTCTTTATTGTATCTCTTGAACACGATTACATAGATAGAACGATCATGAAGAAAAAACTCAAAAACTAATTCATACTAATACCTTTATTTTTCTAAATCACGAAAAGGAAACTAAGGAAATATTGGAGGATTAGATCAAATATCATATGGGACAAATTGGGTGATGAAAATACTAAGTTCTTTCATGCTATTGCCAATCAGATGTTCATAATGAATTATATTACTTTTCTTATCAATTCTGACAATGAGCCTGTATATGATCATCACCAGAAAAGGTGCTATTCTTTGGTACCCTTTCAAAGACAGACTAGGAAAATCTAAAACAACTGCTATGCATTTCAATATAGACCATCTTGCCAATGGCACTATATGATCTTGAGAAGCCTATTACAAAGGATGAAACTGATGATATCATTAAACATATGCCCAATGATAAATCCCCTGGACCAGATGGGTTTAATGGTTTATTCATGAAGAAATGTTGGCATATCATTAAAGACAGTTCCTACAATTTCATCCAGGACTTTTATGTTGAAAAGATCAATATAGGGCTGTTAATTCTGCTTATATAGCCCTTATATCTAAGAAGGATAACTCTGAAACTTCAAATGATTACAGGCCCATCTCATTGGTTAGTATGCTTATAAATATCCTTACAAAGATTCTTGCAAACAGAGCACAGACCATCAGCACCTCTCTGATTAACAAGAACCAATATGGCTTCATTAAAACAAGAATCATACAGGAATGCCTTGCTTGGTCCTTTGAATATCTTAGCATATGCTATAAATCCAAAAAAGAGGTGGTTATTTTCAAGATTGACTTTGAAAAAGCATTTGATAAAGTGGACTACAGTGCCATACTTTTTATGCTTAAACACTTGGGATTTGGAGATAAATGGATCAGATGGATAGGGAGCATATTAACATCAGCTTCTAGTTCTTTTGTCGTGAATGGAATACCATGTAAAAAAATGTATGTAGTAGGGGGGTCAGACAAGGTGATCCATTGTCTCCTTTATTATATGTTCTTGCTGCTGAACTGCTACAAATCATGGTCAATGATGCATGGCACAATGGACATATCTCCCTGCTAGTTAATAGCAATTTTGGATACTCATACCCTATAATCCAATATGTTGATGACACCCTTATCATAATGCTTGCTGATCCATGGCAGCTATCATATCTTAAGCATATACTCAGTAATTTTTATGAATTCACTAGACTCAAGGTAAATTACAGCAAATCATCATTAGTTCCAATAAACACCAGTGATTATAGAGATGATGAACTAGGTGTAATACTGGAATGAAAAAAAAGAATGCATGCCATTCACCTACTTGGGACTGCCTATGGCACTACTAGACCAAGAGTTCAGGATCTGATGCCAATGGTCTCCAGATTAGAAACAAGACTATCTCGCATTGCTTCTCTCATACATATGCTGGCAGACTGTCCACCTTAAGGTTGTAATATCAGCACATCCCATATTTGCAATGTGTTGCATTAGAGTACCATTCACCATAGTGGACCATTTTGAAAAGTCAGGCAGAGGATTCCTATGGTATGGAAAGAATATCAACAAACAAGGAAATTGCCTTGTTAAATGGGAAAAAGGTATGCCTTCCCAAATCTGCTGGTGGTCTTGGAGTCTTAAACGTCAGAAATCAAAATAGATCCCTCCTGATTAAATACCTATACAAATTATTGAACATACATGACATCCCCTGGGTAACACTCATATGGAATGCTTACTACACAGTTCCAACTTACCCAACAAGACTTGGATCATTCTGGTGGAGGGATTGTTGTTCAGTTCTCAATGATTTCAAAGCGATGACTACATGCTCAATTGCATCTGGCAACTCAGTACTCCTGTGGCATTATAAATGGCAGATGTGCCACTTATCTCTAAATATCCTCAGTGGTTTTCTTTTTCCAAAGATCAAAATATTACTGTGGCCAAGGCAATTCATTATGCTGCTAATGATATCTATTAAATGTTTCATTTACCTATGTCTACTATTGCGGTTTAGCAAAGAATTGACCCGCTAGAAATCCTCAATAACAATGTTGGTAACATATCCTCTAATGCACGGAACTTCTATTGGTCAAACAACAAGTACTCAACCAAAAGAATTTATCTGGAGTTATCCGGTAACCCCCCTGATGCACCTATGCCTTTCAAATGGATTTGTAAATCAGCTTGTCTACCAAAACAAAAATTATTCTTTTGGCTTTTAATCCAAGACAGATTAACACTAGAGACCTACTGACAAGGAAAAAAATTATATTGAGAATTCCATATGTGTTTTATGTGATCGGGAGCCTAATGAGGATTACATTCACCTGTTTTTCTCATGTGACTTCAGTCAAATTTATGGCTCTCTTTGGGGATTGAATGGAACACTGGCATTCAATTCATGGAAGGGTGTGGCCAGGTCTCAGTCGACTGAGACTTAACCAAGTCTAAGTCAAGTGACATAACATGTAAGAAATAGAAAAGAAAAACTAATAAGAATTTTTTTTGCAAGAATCTCCACATAAGATCCTACGAATATAGCATCGACTGACACTTGGTTAAGTCTCAGTCGACTGAGATGTAGCAATCCCATTCATGGAAATGCTACTAGAGGTAAAATAGAGACTGAATTTATCATGTTTCAAGAAATGCCTCCTAGCTAGATGTTGGAACATTTGGACCCACAGGAATGGCATCATATTTGAACAACAACAAAGAAATTTGGGTCAGTGTATTTACAGCTTCAAGGACCACTTTGCCATGATCATAAAAAAAGCGAAACTTAGCTTGAAGGAGGGTATGCAGTCTTGGTTAGACTACTTGTAAATCATGTATTTACATCTTCCATTGTAACACCTATGTACCCATTATATAATGAAAAAGAGTTACAATAGGGATTTTCCCTACTATTTTTGGTCCAAAGAACCGGGCACATGCTCCTCTTCAGCAAAAGTACCCTGAGTTGCACTCTTTTTGCCAAGAACACAACAATTGCTTTGAGGGATTTTATAGAGGCTGAAGACCTAGTGGACCTCTTCCATGTCCCCCTTTCCAACCAGGCTCATGAGCAACTGCTGGATCTTCAAGGGTCCTTACCTACGCTGAAACCTCTAGAAACTGATAAGTGGCTCTCTAATGGGCAACCTGGCAAATATTCCTGAACGAAAATGTACAAGAACCTGTTCAGCCATTTAGAAGAACCAGCTATTTTCAAATACATCTGGAACCGTTCCAGTAGATTAAATCACAAGATCTTCTTCTAGTTAGTGGCACATGAAAGAATCAATACCATATCAATGCTCCAAAGAAACGACATGCATCTTGATGACCCCTTCTGTCCTTCTTGTAACCAACAATGTGATGAGACACTCTTGCATTGCTCTGGGACTGCAACTATAGTCAAAGCTGTTGGCAAACTCTTATACCTAATAGGCATAGAGGCACTTATGTCTATGAGGACTTCATGTTAGTGGCCAGCAAATTGCCAAAACCCTTTGCAATGGAGATCGATATACTAGGATGTTGCAATATTTGGATTCAAAGAAATGGAAAGGTCTTCATACACATACAACCTTCTGTCCAAAATTGGAGATTTGCCCTAAAGAAGGATCTTCATCTTCTTCAACACAATATCAAGGCCAAGTATTCCACTTTGTTCTTGCAGTGGCTCTCAGATAACTTTTAAACTGATCATCATGATTCCTAGAACTGGCATTAGATGAAGAGCTTGTAATCACTTGTATAGGATTTTATTAGTCTTTGCTCTGTTTTTTTCCTCTCTCCTTGTAACATACTTTCTGTTAATGAAAATTATACCGTAGAACGATTGTTCTACGGTTTGCGGTTCAAAATTCAATGTTTTGATAAATTCCATACTAGTACTAGTATGTTGTTATGTTATATTTGTGATGAATTTTATTAAGTCAACCGTACCACCTGACCCGTAATCCTGGCTACGCCACTGCATATCGCACACCATTGCGAGACGACTGT
The DNA here is from genome assembly GCA_039707655.1 of Elymus sibiricus. Lineage (NCBI taxonomy): Eukaryota > Viridiplantae > Streptophyta > Magnoliopsida > Poales > Poaceae > Elymus > Elymus sibiricus. Next base: position 257,259,318 of record CM077668.1, on the reverse strand, counting down.
TTCACATCTCCTTGTGGGACAGGGGTTTTTAACTATTTGCGATGACCCAAATTGCACTAGTGTGTATTTTCAGTTTCAGTCTCAATAATAATTAAAAAATTAATATTTTGTATAATCAAATCTCAGCAAAAATATGTTGCAACCAATTCTCGTAAGGAAACTGATTCTAAACAGGCGGATGTAAACAGGCGCGCGAGCGACCGCCTCGTCCGCCGTCTGATCCTTCTCGATCGTAGGGTGCGTGGCGCCTCCTGTCCCGCGCGAGAAGGGGTCCCAAACAGCGCCCCGTCGTGCTACGTGTCTGTGGTCCCCCTTCTAGTTTCTTCACGGTTCCGATTGCTACGTGTCTGTGGTCCCAGCTCCCACAGCAGTCGTCCATTGCGCAGCATGCCGTCCCATCCTCTTCATTCTACGCTCGATACAGTGCGTACTAGCCCAACACTCTCCCTTGTACGTGCATGCGGATGCACAACCATCAGGTCTCCATGGGCCCTACCTTATCCCTGGCCATGTCTGTCTTTTCACTCCCGTGCATGGCATGCTACTTAGTGGCTTGCTGCCACCAAAATTGCTTTGGGAGCTCGGCCTCCATGAAGGCCTTCAAATTCAAATTTCATCAAAATTTGTATTTTTATGTTTCAAAAAATTCTGAAAAAATACAGATATGCATGAAGGCATAACACACATGTGTGTAAATTTTCAGGGTAAAATCCCTTGAAATAAGGGTTGTGCAGAAAAAACAAATCTGGGGCTTTTTAACACATGATACAATGCATCCTCCCAGGTCATGAATTTGTCTTTTTTATACAGATTGCATTTTTAGGTATTTCATCCTAAAAATGTACACACATACGCATAACATCCTTGTTTGCTTGAACAATTTTTTTCAGATTTTTTTGAAACCGGAAAGTTTGAATTTTGTTTTTTTTTAATTTTCGAGCTCCAGTGAGCTCGGCCACCAAAACAACATTCTCCTTGCTGCCATGCCTACTTGGAGTAGTATAGAAGACACCACGCCACAACTTTTTGAACAAAGATGTACAAAACTAGCACAAGAGGGAAATCTACCCCGGAGAGCTGCAGATGTTTTTTGTTCTTCATCATGTTTCTTTTCTCAATGGTTTTGCTACGACCAAATGGAGATTTGTTGCATACAAAAATTGGCCAAGCGAAATGCTGCAAGGGCGATTTTGAGCTAATGCAAGTTGTACTCGTGAACCTACAAGGTTGTACGACGCTGCAAAGTCGGATGCACGACGCAACAAAACCGACCAACATTGTTGTAAGCTAGACGCTCCATGCTGCAAGCTGGGCACTATTTTTTTCTATTGCAAAAATGTACCACCATGCTGCAAAACCAGGCGACGCTGCAAGTCGGACGCTCAATGTTGCAAGCTAGGCATGAGACGCTGCAAGTCGGACGCTCAATGTTGCAAGCTAGGCATGAGACTCTGCAAGTCGGTCACCACAACTACTACAAGCCGGACCACTATACTGCAAAACTAGCCGCACGATGTAGCAAAAATTGTTGACATTAACGTTGCAAACAAGACGTGCGACGCCGACACCAATTTCTTTTTGTTGCCATAAATGCCGGAACGATATGTTGCAAAGCTAGTCGCATGTAAAACTTGTTGTCATTACTGCAAAGAATCGTTGCCGCGGCGATTCTTCGGCCCGGTGATGTTGCGCAACATGATAGATGTTGTGACGAATGGGCTAGGGACGTTTCCGCAGTGGTGATGTTGCGATGAGATGTTGTGCAACATGGTAGATGATGCGACGATCTAGATTTGTGGGCTGGCGATGCTTTTTCGACAGCGTTGTTGCAATGAGCGAAATGAGAGAGGGGTGCTGCGAGCAAGCGGCGTTTCAATGCATTGAGATGCTACGCAGCATGGCGGATGTTGCGAGGGAAACGAGAAATGAGATGGATGATCAGATTGCCATGGTTGATGTGATCGAACGACATGTGGGCGACTGATTTTTGTCCGTGCGTTAAGCCGCGTGGCGTTGCCATTTTTTTTGTTGCAACAATACCTCATTGCATAGGTGTATGCAAGTCTCTTTTATGTTCCCCGCAAAAAAAAAAGTCTCTTTTATGTTTCCATTGACTTTTCGTGGGTGAAAAAGCGAAAAGCTAGCAGACAAGAAAGTGCTAGGCGAAGAGCAAGAAAGTGCTACAGGCTGGTGGACAGTGGCCGGGACATGCAAATCATGCGGGGACCGTGATAGGCTGGTGGATAGCGACCGAAACATGTAGTCATGACTCATGCGAGCCATATCAGACGGATCAATCCGACGGTAAACAAGACAGATGCTGTTTCCAGTTGGTACATCCGGATGGCGCCTAGCGCTCGCCTTCTCGTAACAATGTGAGTTTAACAAGTAAAGTATCCATAGTTCCATTGAAATGCACGCAGCGTTGAGAAAACCAAACCACCATCTAACACACTATTTTTGGGTGACAAAGATTATAATTACACCCAATAAAATAGAGATTTACACAGGTATCATTGTGTATGCAAGGGGCTTTGCGAGACATGAACAAACACGAGTGCATCAGCCGAAGTTCAGTTGAACAGGAGTTGTGGAGGAAGAAACTCCACCCGTGATCTGCTCCAGCAACGAGCCCTTCTCTTCTTCAGTCCATGTGCTTTGCTGCGTCACCATCTCCCAGTCCCAGTGCCCCTTATCCAGAGCATGTCCACTCTTGAACATGGCGACACGGCGCAATGCCGTACATACTCCCATGACAAACTTGACTAGGTAAATCTGCCTTTCCGTCCCCTCAAAACCAGACATTACAAATTCCTTCAGGTGATGCCGCCGAAGCTTTGCGGGCTGCCAGGATATCTCATCGCCCGGCTCCTCCATGCAACAAGGGGCAATGTGAATGTGGAAGATCTCGAGGGAGGGTGCCACCTCAAGGAGAAGACGGGGCCATGACACATCCCAGGACGAAGGCACATCGGCGACTAGCAGCCGCCTGAGGTTAGGTAACAGTAAGGACGACGGGGAGCTAGACGGCTCGATCCATCTGTCAGGTCCGGTGAACCGAATAATCAGGTCGCTTATATCCGGGGTGCATTCAAGAAACAAATCCAGTTCTAGGTGCTGCGCAAAGTATTGGCGCAATCCGTCCAATCTGATACCGATGTCACATGCGAGGTTCCATCGCCTGAGGCAGGGAAATGAAGTTGATTCGAAGTACACTCTGGTCTCGATCGAGGCTAGGCTCTCGAGTTTGGGAAGTGCCCTGAGCCACATCGAGAATTTGCACTTGTGGACGACGAGCTCTCTGATCTCTGAGCTGGGGGCATCCACCACCACGACCATATCCTCACTGCAACTGCAAGAGTTGAGGTGCAGCACCAGTAGCCGCGTGCACGAGGTGAAGATGCCCTCGTAGGCTGCCGCGGACAACTCCGGTATGTCTTGCAGGACGAGCGTAGAGAGCGCGCTGTACTCGTGCAGCGGCGGGAGCAGGCAACCTCCAAGCTTAAGGCTCATCAGGGATGACGAGCGGGGATCTTGGCAAAGGCCATGGTTGGGAAAAGTGTGGACTGTTCGATGCCAGTGAGTTGGCTTAGCAACAGCCTCGAGTTCATTGATCCCCCAAGCATCCACGGCCTTGGAAATTAGCCGGTTCATGCAGGCTGTGTTGTGGGTAATGAAGAACTCGAGCCTCAGCCTATCAACTTTTCGGCGAGCTTGGACGCTGTCGTCGGCGTCCAAGAGACTATTGACGGATCTGGACAACGCGCGCATGGCGCGGCGCTGGTATCTCCTGATGTTGGGCATGAGTTGCGAAAGTACTCATGTGATCCCGAGCTCTAGTTATCCCGGATGAACAGTAAAATCCGAAAAAATAGTAGAAACATTCAAAAAAATCTGAAGTTTTTTGCGAAGAAACTTTGATGTTTTTTCTACATGCATGCAAAATTTCATGACGAAATTACATTTGTGGAGGTGTGGGCGGAGGTGTGGGCTTTTTCTGGATCATCAATTTTGTTTTTTTTGCCCACACGTCCACAAATGTAATTTCGTCATGAAAAATTGCACGCATGTAGAAAAAACATCAAAGTTTCTTGACAAAAAATTCCAGATTTTTTTGAATTTTTTTACTACTTTTTTGGATTTTACTGTTCATCCGGGATCACTGGAGCTCGGGATCCACGTCCCATGAGTTGCTCCTTTATGGCGTCAAGTCTGTACAGTATATGAGTTCCCTTATGATAAATGTCGGTGTGGACGAGGACCCATCGGTGGTAGCGCCGCGGTAGTATGTCGCTGACCCTCAAGTCGAGGGCAGGGAGCTCGCGCGGGAGGCGGGCCCAGCGACGGGATAGCAGCCCTGTGCCGAGCGCCGTGCGGGAGTCGACGCGACGCAGGACGAGGAGGAGCAGATCGTCGGGGAGGGCGCTGATCCGGTCGTCACCGCCGGCAGCCTGCAGCCGCAGGCGCCGGAGTCGATTCGTCCCGCTTCTGGCCACGAGAGCGCTACCTCCACCTGCGCGACGAACCGAGTGTCGACAGGATGCGGGTGCTGTTGGTCCTGTCGGGATACACCCAAGTAGACGCGTTGGCGCAGGCTCGATTTCACGATGCAACTCGCCGAAGTACTTTTCGACGATCGTTGAGAGCAACTGGCTTGAACGTACGCCTTCTGAACAACACGCACGTACAATGATCGATGTTGGCGCAGGTCTCAACTTGTCGTGTACTTTCAGATGAGACGCAGCTCACGATCCGGTTGAGTACTTTACGGCCGTCAGCAGACTATACGTAGCTGGAGAGTGGAGACGCACGTACGCACAGAGCCTTATAGCTACCCAACCTGGTGTACGACGAGAACTCAGCAATATTTAGCCCATTTTATTTAATCCAAAATTCAAATAAAACCAAATTACCTTCAAACCTTTTTCTGACAGTGGTAGATATTGCCTAGTATTTATTTGGGCAAGTCTCACATTTTACCAAATTCATTTTGTGTAAAAAGAGAAGACAAAGCAGTAACTAAAAATAAAAACAAAAAACAAAAAATAAATAAAAAGCAGAGCTAGACCAGGCTGGGCCTTAGGCCACAGTGGCTGGCCCAGCCGGCCCAGCCCAGCTCCCCCCTCTGGTCGTCCCCTTCCCTGTTCAACCGACGCAGCCGACCGAGCCGCGCGCGCCCGTCCCCGTCGTCGCCGCCGAGGCGATAAGGACGCCGCCTCCCCATCTCCTCGGTCCCCTCTCCCACTCGCCCACTCGCTCGCCCTCTCGTTCTCACCCGCTCTCTCTTTCGGTCCCATCGACGCCCGACGCCGCCGTCGCCATGGACGCGGCCACGGAGCTACCCCTCGCCTGAGACCACGTCGGGGAGCTCCATCGTCGTCGCCTTCGTCGCCTGCACCTTCTGGTTCGGACCGAGGCGCCGTGTCGCCGTCACTTTCGTCGATTCCCTCCGCCGATCGCCGTCGCTGTCGCCGCTCGATCCCCTCGACTCCGGCCACCTCGAGTCGTCCCCGGGCCTTCTCTGCAACGCCCGTGAGCCCCCGCTCCTCCTCTCCCCTCTGCGTTAGCTCGCCGTGTCCCGTATCGCCGTTCCTCGTTGTCACCCGAACTCGACCGCCGCACAACTCGTCGCCGGCTTCGAATCCGGCGACCGATCGCTCCAACTCCACCACCATCGGACGCAGCTCATCGAGCTCGTTCAAATGGAACCAGCCGCGCTCCGTTTGGTCAACCACAGCGGAATTCCGGCGGGTCGCCGCCGTGTCGGGTGGTCGCCGGAGATCACCAGCGCGCGCCGGCGTTTGAACGGTGGTGGGCCCCGCGTGTCAGATGATTAGCACTAACCCGGGCCTAAATAGCCACTGACACGTGGGGCCACTTACTGTAGCGATTACATTAACTAACTAAACACTGGGTTAGTTTCTGTCACTGACAGGCCGGACCCACACCCCTAATTAACTTAATTAGTCTAATTAAAATTTGTTAATACCCTGTGTCACTGACGGCTGGGACCCACCAGTCAGCTTGACCAGTCAAGTCAACAGTTGACTGCTGACTAGGCAGTCAACTGGGCCCCACCTGTCAGCCTCTATGCACATTTCCCCATAGCAATTTAGTATTTAAATAATTCGAATTAAAATTAAATCCAGAAATTCCAGAAATTGTTTAAAACTTTGAAAAATCATATAAAATAAACCGTAACTCGGATGAAAATAATTTATATATGAAAAACGATCAGAAAAATATGACGAATCCGAATATCCTACTCACATGTCTGTCAGCCCTCTCTAACATGATGAACATGGAACTTTTCCCTCTGTTTCATCTGTCCGATAATTGCCCGGAGTTGGTAAAACACCTCCAGAGGTTTCCCGCTCCGACTAACCTGCGTAGTACTGCGTTAGGGCACCTCTCGAATAGCGTGCTGCCATGCCAAGCATCTGTGTGCATTTCTTTGCTTTATATTTACTGTTTCTTCCCCCTCTTCTTTCCGGTAGACTCCGAGACCGATGTTGTCCCTGTGGTCAACTACGTCACCGACGATCCTTCTTACCCCCTTCAGCAGAGCCTCCGGGCAAGCAAAACCCCCTTGATCATAAGATATCGCCCATTCCTTCTCTCTTATTCTTGCATTAGAATTGCCCCTGCTATTGTTCCAATAGCTCCTATTCTGATGCATAGCCTGATTTTGTCGTCTGCTACTGATACTTTACCTGCTGTCCCATGATGCTTAGTTAGCTTTGATATTGATTCATCTGTGCCCCTTCACCCTTGTCCGTTGCCATGCTTGTTATCGGGCCGTGATCACTCTGGGTGAGGATCGCGGAAATGCTTACATTACTACATTCATTTACTGTTACAAGGCTGGTGGTACCATCCATTCAAAGATGGACCTGAGTCCCGACAGCTCTCGATGTTAAAGTCGGGCTGGCCCCAAGGGTGCCCGCGAGAGAATAATATTAAAGACGGGTCTGCTCCAAGAGCACCCGCGAGCCGTGTGATATCAAGTCGGAGCGACAGGGATCCTGATCGTCTCTGCGAGTTACTAAACACGCCTAACGGATTTGGGTATTTGATCTGAGTAGGCCGCTGGCCTTATACGCACTACTACCACGCCGTATGTATCAGCCGAAAGCTCTGTCAGATGTCCAGCTCAACATTGTGGCCGGGCCGGATCGCGCCATCCAGGCAGAGGTGGTGCTGGAATCCCCCTACGCACAACGACCCGGAGTGCAAAGGGCGATGGGCCCAAGACCCCTGAGCGCTTAGGATGTAGACCGGCGGGGACCTCTCTGCTGAGCTCTAGGTAGGACTACGTCGTGTCAATCAGCCGAGGCCGGGCATGACCCGGAAAAGTGTGTCCGGCCAGAGTTAATCGAGCGTGTTGGGTAACAGTAGTGCACCCCTGCAGGGAAGTTATCTATTTGAATAGCCGTGTCCATGGTAACATGACGCTCGGAGTTGTATCCTGATCTGCTACAACTATGAATGGATACCGTTAAAATGATAAACTGATACTACTGCTCTCGGGATCACTTTCTCGCAGGGTAGTCGAGGAAGGATCTCAGGGCATTACTAAACTATAGTTGCTATTATGTGTTGCTATACTCTACTCTCTTCTGATGCTGCAAGATTGCTTCAAGATGCTAGTCTTCAATAGGCTAGGCTTTCCCCCCCTCTGTTCTGGCATTTCTGCAGTTTAGTCCAAAGATATAGCCCCATTCCTTTGATACCGATGCATAATTAGTATAGTTCTGATGTCAGTCTTGCGAGTACTTTGGATGAGTACTCACGGTTGCTTTGCTATCTTTTTCCCCATACCCACTTGATGAAATCAGTCGATGGAGCCCCGGAGCCAGACGCCACCGCTGGAGACTACTACTACGTGGAGATTCCCGACGACCAGGAGTAGTTCGGAGGCCCTAGGCAGGAGGCCTTCTCCTTTTCGATCAGTGTCGCTGTTATGCTAGCCTTCTTAAGGCACCCTTGTTTAACTTTGTGTCTGTACTCAGATACCTTTGTTTCCGCTGATGCTTGTATAACTCGAGCTTATGTATTCGAGCCCTCGAGGCCCCTGGCTTGTAATATAAAGCTTGTATTATTTTATTTTGTGTTTAGAGTTATGTTGTGATATCTTCCCGTGAGTCTCTGATCTCGATCGTGTGCATTTGCGTGTATGATTAGTGCACGGTCGAGCAGGGGCGTCACAAAGGGGATGTTGCAGGTGGTATGGACGATGCAATAGGGATCACATCATTCTCTTTTGGTGGTGTAGGTGCTATTGTAGTCAATATGGAAGCATCTGCATTCTCTTTTTGCTTAGGCCTCCACACTAGTTTTATGGGTGCCATGGGCCGAATTTCATTGAACAATTCGTCCCTTTGCTCCTCCTCTTCGTGCTCTACCTTCTCATGGTTCCTCATGCATTGCAATCTCATTTTCATGGTCTTAGTTAAACCGGGAGGACACCACTTAGGTTGAGCATATTTGGGATCCCTAGGTTTGGCCTTGCTTGGAGAATTTTTTGTTGGCCGATTAGCACCATGGCTTGAACGGCCATGTGTAGGATAATAAAGCCTCTCGCGAGCAGGCCTTCTAGGTGATGTCCACCCCATGTGAAAAGCATAAGGAGCCATTGGGAGTTGCCCCCATCCTCCATTGAAGTCTCCCGTATAATATGGCGCATAGGGGGGGGGGGTGGTGACATCCACGGTGTCGGTGCTCATGACCCATATGGCCTTGCATAGCGTCGAAATTCTTTCTTCAGAGGTGATCTTGAACGCTTTAAATGTGATGGCCGATTAGAGCTAGAACCGGCCGCTTGATTTGCATATTTGGATAGCAACATACCAAAAGTTGGGCTTGATTCGCTTGCGCTTAGCTTCACTCTTTTTCCACTTGCCAACTTCTGAATTCCTGGGCTTGATAAATTTAACATGAGTATCCTCTTGTACTTGCGGTTGCCCCCTGAGTGCAGGATTTTCGATGGTGATCTTCAATACTTCCTTGTTATCGGGTTGCTTATCAAGCACAACCTCTCTTCCCAAGACTTTGTCGCCCTCCTTGCCTTTCCTGGGTTCACCAATAACAATATTATCTTTATTAGAAGATTTGGCTATGTTAGGCCGAATTAAAACTTTCTTCGCTTCCAAGTCCATGGTGTTTATCGGGAAGGACTGTTTATCAACTTGCATCTCTGAAAAATTCAATCGTCCGTCGCTAATGGCCGATTGTATCTGTCGTCGAAAAACATTGCAATCATTAGTAGCATGATAAAATGAATTATGATACTTGCAATAAGCACGCCGTTTTAGCTCCTCAAACGGCGGTAAGGTGTGTGATATTCTAATCATCTTATCTTGCAAGAGAGCATCAAATATATTATCACACTTAGATATATCAAACGTAAACTTCATCTCCTCATCACGATTCTTGCCAATCGGCTTAAGAGAATTACATGTATAAGGTTTGGCCTTTGAGGACCAAACAATTCAGTAGTATAGACATCAACCTCATCGCCCGAATTATCATCACCATACTCAACCATATGCATTCTAGGACGATCAGTTGTAGACCTATGAACCTCTTTACTTCGACTCTCTTGAGCCAAAGCTTTTTGTAAGACTTGGTTAATACTTAAAAACTCATAACTTTCTAGCCTCTCTTTAATGTGAGTTTTTAAACCATTAAGAACAAGATCTGCCAAGTCTCTTTCAGTTCTCACTAAGCTATAACATCGGTTTTTTATATCTCTAAATCTCTTGACATAATCAGTGACCGATCCATCATATTTTTGCCTCACCGGTGTAAGATGTGACAACTTAAGCTCATTATCGCCGCTACAAAAGTGATCATGAAACTTTTTCTCTAGTTGCGATCATAAGAGAATTGAACCATATGGTAAAGCAGCAAACCATGAAAATGCGGTGCCAGTTAAAGATAAGGGAAACAAACGCACTTTCAATTCTTCTATGGAGCCTGCTTCACCCAACTGTGCTAGATACTGACTAACATGCTCACATGTTGTTTCCGTGCCCTCTCCACTAAATTTAACAAAATCAGGAACCTTGTAACCTTGAGGGTACAAAACTGCATCGAAGTGTTCAGGATAAGGCTTTTGGTACACACGACTCTTTACTTTCGGCTCATTTCCGAATGTTTCTTGAAACATCTTATGCAAATCCTCCTAAAATTTTGCTAAAATTGGATCCGAGGTAGATGAAGATGCTTGTGGCAATAACATAGGAGCAACATGAGTACTAGCTAGTGGTGCAACTTGTGGGGTGGGCGTCGAACCATAATTCGGCGGAAGACCAAACATGCTTGTGCTTATGGGTGGTGTGACAAAGTGATTCGGCGTTGACGCCGAATTGGGCACACTCATAATAGGACTAAAATATGTAGGTGCAGCCATAAGTTGATTGGTTTGGGTAGGATAAGAATTCATGGGCAAAATGTATTGTTGTCACATGGGAGGTGCCGATGAAATAGGTAAAGTTGGATTAGGGTTTTCAGATATACCAACAGTACCACTAGATGATGGGGGCATATTTTTTTTTGAGCATCAATATTTGCCATGAATGCATTATATAGCATCTCATTACCCTTATTAATAAGAACTTGCCATGCCAAGAAGCTGAGCCCGAAGGGCGAGCCACATCCTTTTAGTGGAGAAATGCACAAGTGCAGTGTAGGTCTGCAACCGATGCAAATTGACCACTGTCATGTCGGCACACAACATAATTTAGATTGTTGAACGACCAAAATTTAGGCAACATCCGTATATCAAAAGGAGAGAGTTGCGGGAGACGGCGAGGCAAACTCCTGAAAATACTAAACATGACGTGTGCGCACAGTTACTAGTTGCGGAAAGAAAGCTGTTGGACGAAAGTGCCCTCAATGAACATTAAATTTGAAAAAAAAATTAAAAAATCAGATGGTTTTTTGAAACAAACATTGACGAATTCTCAACATATGCGCAAATTTTCATGAAGAAACTACATTCCAAAATGCTTCTGTGAAAAAAAACAAAATTGATGCTCCAGAATCATTTCAAAAACAGACTTTTTGGAGCATGATTTTTTTTTCTACAAAACCATTTCTGAATGTTGTTTCTTCATGAAAATTTGCACACATGTTGAGAATTCGTCAATGTTTGTTCCCCATAAAAATCAAAATTTTATTTTATTTTAGTGTTCATGAGGGAGCTTATGAGCTTGCGGGCAGAAACTTCATGTCCGCTGTTGGAGCACTTTATTGGGCAGCTCAAGCTATACCAGAAATTTTTCGGGGAAAGTTGATCTGCTGGAGATGCTCCGAGGGGCACTTTTTTGAGTTCCACTATTTGGTTTGGTGACTTTCACTGTTTCACGTTTTGACTTTGGATGCACTTTATTCCCGCGACGGACCCAGCGTAACCGATCGAACTCCGGAGGCGATCACCGGTGAATGGATCACGGTGGTTGGAGCGGAGATCGCAGCCATCATTATGCTTCAAATGAACTGCATTTCTACGAACTTGCTAGCTGCTAGGTCCCCTTACGTCCAAACAAAGGAATTAATTAGGTGAGCAAACTGCAGCAACCGTCAGTCTAGCTAGCAGGCTGTCAGTGCCTGCCTGCAACGACACTGCTTGACTCTAACGGTCTTAACTGATCAGGTTTTGCAACCTGCTGTTGGTTCTCAACCGTCGTAGTTTGTGTGCACCACACTGCAAGACTAGGAGCCATTTTCCTCCTTAGAACCGAACCATGCAGGCTTGGTCTCTGGTCTCAGTGGTGTAAGTGCTTGACTGCTTACAGTAATTCCACTGGCTGTGTGTGCTCTAGCAAGTTCACAAGATTCAGAGCTGTATGCTCAGTTAGACCTCTGCAGCCAACTTTATCACTGGTTCGCTGCATGAAAAGAAAGATATACTACGTAAACAAAGAGAATCAAATACGAAAAGCTTACGAAGAAGAAGAACCACATGATGGTGGCATGGAGACCAAAGGCTGACTGCTCTGCATGCATTATTCCTCGACCGTTGCATAGCTGTGTTAGAATATTTGCATCACTAGGATGCGATGAACATGATCTGATTGCATATAGAACACCTGAAACGAAAACAGAGAAGGGTTTAGGGATCATTACGAGTTACAGAAGTTGACATGATTGCCTGCTTGGTGCAGGCGAGATGAATTGATGATGTAGTCGAAGCAGATGTCCTCCTGGACGCGTCCTGATCCCCTCAGGCCGTCACCGACAATGTCCTGTGACGGCGATGGGATGGCTAGGTCTTCCCACCGTTGCAGCAGCTCCCCCAGATCGGATTGGGGTAGACCTTTGAGGGCTGGGGAACGATATCTGTACGTGTCTTATCTCAGTTCCCAAAACCCCCTTTCCCTTTTTATATGAGCAGCTGTACGGCAGGGGACCTAAACCCTCTATTGGTTTTGGGCGCCCCCGATCAGGGCGCTATCGTTACGTACGAGGGGGTCCCGAACGTTGGTTCGTGGGCCTCCCCTTTTCTTTCTCTTGTACGGTTATTTGACTCTGTCTCTCCCTGTTTTTTTTAACCGACAGATCAATCCAACATTCTCCCCCTTGATCGTTAGGTTTGACTTCATTCACCCATTCTCCATAGGAATGATATACCAAAGTGAGGTGTTACAACAGCTAACAAAATGCCATGAAACCTCAACACTTATAGCATAACCGCCTATTTCAAAATGGAAAACATTTTGCTTATTGGGAATGGTTTATTTTAATGGTCCTCGTTTCCAGGATCAAAAGGCTTTCTTAACCCATGCTAGCAACATAATCATACAATTGGGTGGTAAGCCTTTGATAAACGGATCCGTAAAACATTCAAACGTACTCAACAGCTTGATCCTGGATTCTATCTTTCACAACACTAAACATATTGTCAATGGTTTTGGCAACACCATTTAACTTGTTGTTACTCGCATAGAAAACTGCGTGTTCATATTGTAGTAGGTGGTTACAAAATGTTGTCTACCACCATAATTTCGGGAATAAAATTTCTTGACATACAACCTGCTGATTAGCCTCTTAACATGCCACATAATTAAGTGCATTATTTCTAATGCCATCAGTGTCATTTTGAAGCTTTTCCACGATATAGCTCCATATGCGAGAGTGAGGATGTAACATGACGTGGAAACTTTAATATCCACACATCTCGCAGAAACAATGTCTGAATAACCCAAGATATCAAAGTTGTCAGACTTCTTATTAGTGAGCATGTAAACTTTGTTGTCTTGCATATGTGCAAGACATTTGGCGGCTTTTCCAGTGGTCCATTCTGGACTTACTTGTATATATTTGCCAATTATCCCGATCACAAACAAGGGCAGGTTCATATTTGAATACACATATTGCTTCTGACAGCTGAAGCATAGGGAACCGACATTATCTGATTAGTTCATAATGGTTCCTTGGACACTAAAATGTCCATCTTTGTTGCCCTTAACTTTAGTAGCAGGTGCGATAGAATACTGCCACAAAATATTTTCTTTCGTACTTTATCGACGCATGTCATCATAATAGAACTTAGACTCCTTTTGGACCTTTATCTTGGCGAAACTCGATACAAACAAAGTATAAGGCATCACCAAGATCCTTTCTGTCGTAAATAGAAGATAGAAATTTCTTGACCTGCCAAAAAATATTCCGTCTTCACAAGGTAGTAAACTTAATCCCCCTCGTTTTATAGTATGAGTGTCCCAATGCTCTTCTTATTTCATAATTGAATTTCTTGAGGCAACATACCTTATGTTAACTTCTCCCATCTGACGAAACCTTACGGTTGAGTCATACATACATTCTTAACTTAGTCAACACAAGAGCATGTTATAATAATAACCCAAGCATCACAACAACTCGTTGAGGAAACTTTATTGTGTTCCATACATCATTAGAGCTCGTTATCACACAAGCCGGCATTTCTTCTCAACTTACCTGATGCATATGAACAAAGACCTAATGGAGTTATCCTTAAGATTCATGTTCATACGCTCCAGGTTCCCTGATGATCACTTTATTTAAAGGATGTAAAACATATCCAAAATCTTGATAATAATCATTTCAGTTCTAAACCACAACACCGTTGGGCTGAAGATAGAAAATAACTTAATGAACAGTGACAAATGATCATAAACGACGTTAATCAGAAATATAATCACGAGTCACATGATACTGACAAACTAGCCACTTGAGTGAAGTGTGACATGTGGTTATAAACGACGTTGGTCAGATATATAATCGACATGTTACATCATGATGGTCATTACTATAGCAAGCTTGCCACATTAGCATTCATGTGTGCTTCATAGTGGTCATGAGGGATTAAGTACACATTAATAAAAGGAGTGATTTTTCATCCATTCTTCTAAATAAGACGTGTTCCATCTTAATTAGAGAACCGACATTAGTGTGTGCTTTTCATACATCCTCCAACCAAGACTTCTCGTTGGTTCCATCTTAATTAGAGAATTAGCGCACAAATTTTGCTTAGTTTTATATGATCTAAGTAGGAGAAGTGAACGTGATATCTCATATTAAATGAGACTTCCATTCTCCCCCTCGAAATGTGGTCTGAAACCACAATTTCGATAAGGTCTCGTTATTTACACTTCTCATACATCTTTAATTATACCATATCACATAATCTTTACAAACGATGCGTTCCGTGAAAACATAACTTGTCTCACCCTAGGGCGGGACTAATATTACATAATTGGAGTTGACCTAATAATATACAAAATCATGTCATCTGTTCGAGAGACAAAATTAAGGATCTCCAATAACTAGGAGCATGAACAAACATCACGATGAAGAATTAAGTCCACTCCAAAAGCTAGTGGAATAAATCCAATAGTTTTGACTTTAATCTCCTTTGCATTAGTAATGTGCATGATGGCACACACGTCTTGAGATCTCTCCCAATGTCTGCCTTATCATCATGATTAACATCCTTCAACCTTAGTGGCAGAAAAAACGTTGGAAGATACCTTACATGACAGAATGATCTCCACTCTCCATGTGGGAAATTTATTTACATAAGGTTCATCTATGCCAAAACAGAAGTTTGGCATCATTATTAATGTTCATTTCTATATATAAAGGAAATGACATTATTAGCATCACAAAAACATCAAGCATGAATTAACCATGCAATGAGATGAATCAAAGAGATGCTTAATCCATATTCATAAATAACACATGAAAATAATCAATGTTGGTCAGAATATCATCATATGCCATTATAACATTTTTTTTATTTAAATCTCTAATCAAAACTTCTCGTTGGTTCCATTTTGACTAGAGGAACATAAAATCACATAATTATGAGCAAGAACTTTGGCTAAATTAATAGCTAACATTAATTGACATAAAGCGACAACATAAAACCATGTTTGCCATCATACACAATGATACCTTTGTCACTAAAGTTGACACGGATTATAACAGTGAACATAAGTGTCAAAATTATCATTAAAATTCTCAATGACATAAATGAAAATGACATGGAATTAACATTAAATATAAATGTCATTGCCACTGAGTAAACATTGAAATTCACATTCATAGTGAAAATAACATTAACATTATCGTTAGGTTATCATAAGATTTTCCAAATAATAAAATTTGAACATAAATTTACACAAGGAATCACCAAATAATACTACTTGGAAAATTATAGTGGTGTCACATAAATGGCAACATGTACTTTGCATAGATCTCATAGAAATGTCACATAATGACTAGGATATTACATATCACAAAAAAATCTTTAAACATATTGTCTTTGTTTAGAGAATCAACCATAACTTATCAACACCATTTTTGGGTCATTATGCTTATTTCAATAGAAAATGTGCATTCTTAATCATACAATAGAAAATGTACTGACATAATCCTTAGTATTGGTCAACGAGCACACTAGCCCAACATTCTTAGATGCACGGCGCGGCGCGGAAAACCGCACTACGTCACCATTAATATTTTTCGTGATCTGGCCTCAGCCCATTAGTAATGACCACATAATAAAAATGCCATAAGCATGTCATCAACATAAAATTCCAAATAAAATATTCAGAAAATTCAATGGGTGAATCATATTAATTTCATCATTGAAATGATACCGGAAGGGTGATCATCATAAAATGTGCCATTAAAATGGCACCAACACTAACATCATATTAATTTTTCCAAATAAAATTTCCCGTTGGTACAATTTTATTCAAAAATAAATAAACATAATTATAGGCAATTTCTAACTTATTAGTACATAAACATAATTATAAACTTAACAAGTGCACTAAAACTTCATTAAAAACCTAAAGAACATGATTTGGCCCATAACAACCCACGACTTTCTATTAACAAATTTTTATCATCATTGAGGGATTGCCATAAAATGACATATCTATAAATTGCTTAAAAAAAGACAAGCATAATTTCTAACACATTTTCTGTCGATTCATAAATTTATTACAGTGCAAAAAAAATATTAACTTAAACGCACTGCCAAAAAAATACAGAAAACTGCCAGAAAAATTTGGCCCAAAAATTACCCACGGCTACCCGAAGTAAGGCCAGCCCAGCAGCTAAACGTAAAAATAAAAAACTTTTCTGGTGGGCTGAGACAACTTGGGCCACAGCCCGGCCGTGAAAACAGCCCATATAGCGCCTGATGGCCTGCTCGGAGCCGCGATTCGTTGTGAGCCGTCCGATCGAAACGGACGGTCGGCGTCGCTCGCGGACGGAACAAAAGCGCCGCCCGAGCTAACCCTAGGTCATTTGACCTCCTCCTCCCCCGGATTTCTCGCTCTCGTACAGAGCGGCGACAACAGCAGCGGCTCGGTGAGCTCACCTGCCATGGCGGCACGGCAGCTCCGCTCGCCGGCCAAGCGTGCAGCGGATTCGATCCCGCGCGCTTTGCCGTCGAACGAGGCCTCTGCGTCCGCGCGTGCCCGGCGATTCGTACGGTGGGGAGGGACGCGCCGACCACCGCGGCTTTAGGGTGTGACGGCGACATGCACGGCTTGGGCCACACACGCGCACATCCATAAGAGTGGCTGCGCGACCCGTTCGAGGTGACGGCGGCGCGCAAGACACGACGGCCATGCGACAGGCACGTCCATAAGCAGAAGGTGGCCGGCTCGATTCATTCCGCACAGTATCCCGAGGGACAGCGGCGTCGCGGCATCGGCGTCCTCGCACGGCGTCGCCCGTGCGGACCCCGGAGGGTGGAGACGTCGACGCAGCGTCATACTGGTGAGCCGCCAGATCCATTCCCCTTTCTTAAATTCTTGTTACAAAATTTGGGGATTTGATGGCTAGGGTTTGAAAATTGGGGAATTACTCTTGATCCCCTTTTCCTTCTAATTTGCTAATCCAAAAACGGAATCAGTACTGAATCGTAATCAATTTTAATTAACTAAACATAATTATGAGCATTAAACATTAACAGAAGATAATTAAAAATGAGTTACATGATTAACAGTACTGATCCGAGTCAATTAGAATAAAACTTGATCCTTACTAGTTGGCAATTAACATGAACATCAAGCAATAGCATGCAAATTGGGCTAACCAGAGGCTTAATCTTAAAACACAATTCCCTGAACATGAGATTGATCTACTGATCAATAATTAGGGATCTAACTGCAATCAAACTAGGCTACTGATACCATTGTTAGAATATTTGCATCACTAGGATGCCATGAACATGATCTGATTGCATATAGAACACCTGAAACGAAAACAGAGAAGGGTTTAGGGATCATTACGAGTTACAGAAGTTGACATGATTGCCTGCTTGGTGCAGGCGAGATGAATTGATGATGTAGTCGAAGCAGATGTCCTCCTGGACGCGTCCTGATCCCCTCAGGCCGTCACCGACAATGTCCTGTGACGGCGATGGGATGGCTAGGTCTTCCCACCGTTGCAGCAGCTCCCCCAGATCGGATTGGGGTAGACCTTTGAGGGCTGGGGAACGATATCTATACGTGTCTTATCTCAGTTCCCGAAACCCCCTTTCCCTTTTTATATGAGCAGCTGTACGGCAGGGGACCTAAACCCTCTGTTGGTTTTGGGCGCCCCCGATCAGGGCGCTATCGTTACGTACGAGGGGGTCCCGAACGTTGGTTCGTGGGCCTCCCCTTTTCTTTCTCTTGTACGGTTATTTGACTCTGTCTCTCCCTGTTTTTTTTTAACCGACAGATCAATCCAACAAGCTGCATACACTTGCATGAGCAGACTTGAGTACTGGTCCAGGGTAATCTGAGATTCTAAACGAGTTTACATACTTGAAGTTTGGGGAAATGATTGAGTTTGGCTGTAGTAGAAAAACGGCCGGCCTGTGTAAGCGTGTGGCGTGTACCTGCTGTCATTGCGCTTTATTTATCTGCTCCGTGAAAAGTAAAACCTCATCATTGCCAAATTAACAATGTAGAACCAAATGATGGATGACCCAGGTGAATATGAAACTGTAAGTAGAGAGGAAATTGGTGGAATCGATGATGTACTGCTTGAGCTTCATGCGATATATAGGAGTACATGACCTTCGTGGAGTACATGACAAGCTAGAATAAATCATAATCTATCATATATTTTCAATCACGATACTCAACAGAAACACTGTTAATAAAACCTAACCTCTAGGTTCCATCATTGCTTAGAAAGCGCAGAAATATTTGCCCGCTAAATCGCAGGCATGCATGCGCGGCCGCACGAGCAGATCTTAGCGGTTCATGGCAGAGCGGACATATTGTCATATTGAAACCTCTGGCGACTGTAGAGGTTAGTAGGTAGCTCCCTCCACATACACGCCATCTCGAGAACAAGAGAAAAGATACAGTTACCATTTCCCACGGAAGTAGAGCCGATCATAATGCTCGCTCATTGCTCGCTCCATCAACATCACCTTATCTAATGATCATGCAACGGAAGAACCTAGCTAGCGCGATAGATAGATACAGGAAATTCTCCAGGCGGAGGCACTGACGGAGGTTGACAGGGACTCGTCTGTTAAACATTGTACATTGTATTTGTGTTGTACCATACCTGTACGTAGCATGATCCTATTGTTCAGGATCTGATCGCCCCGCTGGCCTGCGTGCCGATTCCTGCGGGCGCTCTCTCTCTCTCTCTCTCTAGGGGTACATAGTGTGTATTGTGTAACAGAATCAATAAAGGCAAGAAACATTCTTTCCAACTTGGTATCAGTCGCCAGGAGCACCCATGGCCGCCGACACTCAATCCTCCTCCTCCGCCGCCGCCACGAGCTCCGCCACCTCGCCGGGCTCCCTCTCCTCCTCCACGGCGCCTGCCGCCGCTACCTCCGGTGCCTCCTCCCCGCCGTTCATCTTCGGCACGACTCCCTCCCTTTTGAACTCTTCTAGCGCCGCCTCGGGCTCCCAATTCACCCCTCTCTTCACTTCCGCCGCCGCTACCTCTCCGGCGCTGCCGGCACCCGCTCCTCGCCATCCGATCTACAGCGATCACAACACCAACCACATCAAATTTCTGCTCAATCCAGCTGATCACAATTACCACAAGTGGAAGACTTTCTTCCTCATGGTTCTTCTCCGCTACGGCGTCACCTACCTCATCGACCAACCTCCCCCACCCAACGCTCCCACCCACTACCTCGAGCTGGATGCCCACGTCGCCTTATGGATCTATGCCACCCTCTCGGACACGATGTGTGATCACGTCGTCGGCGCCACCACCACCTATGCTATCTGGCACAAGATCAAGGACTTCTTTCTCGCGAATTGCGCCACCCGCTTCATGATCCTCAATCGCCAGTATCGCAATCTCAAGCAGGACGATCTCTCTGTCTCTGAGTACGCGCGTCGCATGAAGCTCCTCACGGATGGCCTCACCGACATCGACCACGCCGTCACCGAGGTGGATCTCACTACTCAGTTTCTCCATGGCCTCGACAAACGACTCGACACCATTCGGGTTGTCCTCAGCGATCAGTCCCTTCCCTTCGACACCGTCCTCTCCCGCGTCATTCTGGCTGAGGAGTCCCAGGCGCAACAGGCGGCCGAGGAGAGCGCCTCGGTGTTTGCTCTGTCGGGTGGGGGCTCCTCGAGTGGCTCATCCAGCGCGGGTGGACGTGGCCAGCCTGATCGCGGCGAGCGCTCCACTGATCGCGCCCAGGGCGCGCCCCATCCGCCGCCCCAGAACTCTGGCCGTGGGCGCGGTGACCGCCAGGGCGACGGTGGTGACCGTGCGCGCGAACGTGGGCGCGGCCGTGGCCGCGGCCGCGGCTACAACGGCGGGCGTGGCCACCAGCAGCAGGCTCCGTTCTCTCCCTTCACCGGCTACTTCACGCCATACGAAATGGCGCTTCCGTCACCCCGCTCCGGCTGGATCCCTCCCAACGCCGTCAGGGTCCTCGGGCCGTGTCCTGGCTCTCACGCCCAGGCCTACCCCGCCTTCTCTCCTGCGCCGACGCCGCCTCAGTCGTTCTACCCACAACCCCAACCCTCGTGGGATCATATCGCCATGCTCAACGCCGCCTACAGCAACGGCGGCTACCCCGGCACCCCGGCTCCCGAGTGGTACCTCGACAGCGCCGCCTCCTCCCACGTGACGGGCACCCAAGGTAACCTGACCTCGTCAAGTTCTCCATTAATGCATTTACCTTCTCGTATTCTTGTTGGTAATGGGTACCACATCCCTGTCACCGCCACCGACTCTACCACCCTCGATCCCCATGATTTTCGCTTCACTGATGTACTTGTTTCTCCACATGTGGTCACTAGTCTTATCTCTGTAAGTAAATTCACTAAGGATAACTCATGCTCAATTGAATTTTACCCATGTGGTTTTCTTGTGAAGGATCTACGCACTCGGGGAGTTCTCATGATCTCCGTTAGTAACGGCGATCTCTACTCCTTCGTTGGCAATAACCCGGCTCCGGCGTCCGCTCTCCTCACCACCACCGCCGCGGATTTGTGGCATCGTCGCCTTGGGCACCCCAGTCCTCACACCCTATCTACTATCTCTCGTGATTTTCTTAGTGAATGTAATAAGGCTCCTCACTCACCATGTAGTGCATGCCAACTTGGCCGCCAACCACGGCTCCCTTTTCCTTCTTCCTCTAGCAAGACATATGCTCCTTTTGATTTAATTCATTGTGATTTGTGGACTTCTCCCGTTGTAAGCTTCTTCGGTTTTCAGTATTATCTTGTTGTGTTGGATGACTTTACACATTTTTCGTGGACATTTCCCCTTCGCAGCAAATCAGACACATCCCTTGTTCTCCAACGCTTTTTCACTTTCGTCCACACACAATTTAATGTAATCATCAAGAGCATGCAGTGTGACAACGGTGGCGAATTCATCAACTCCTCTCTACGCACATTCTTTTCCTCCAACGGCATCACTTACCGCTTCTCTTGCCCTCACACATTGCCCCAAAACGGCAAGGCAGAAAGCCTCATTCGAACCACGAACGACATTGCGTGAACCCTCCTTCTTCAAGCTCACCTCACACCACCGTTTTGGGTCGAAGCTTTACACACGGCCACCTACTTACTCAACCGACGACCCTCTCGTGCCATTGTACCATACACGCCTTATTTTCTTCTCTATGGCGTGCCCCCTACCTATGATCACCTTCGGGTGTTCGGTTGCCTTTGCTACCCAAACACATATGCCACCACCGATCATAAGCTAGCTCCACGCTCTTCCCGCTGTATCTTCCTTGGCTATCCACTCGAACACAAGGGATATCGCTGTTTTGACCTAGGCACACGCCGTGTCATCGTCTCCCGTCATGTTGTTTTCGATGAATCAATCTTCCCATACACGCCCCCCCACACCAGGCCACAACCCACCCACGTCCACAGAAAATCACCATGCAGCAGCCCTCCCATGACCGGATCTCTTGGATCCCTCCCCGCCTACCTCGCCCCCTCCCCAACGCCACCGGGGCCCTCGGCCGGGACCCACCACTCCCCGCCAGCTGGTTCCACCTAGTCCACCAACCACTCCCCCGCTTCCGCGTCGCCCGCCGCCGCGCGCACCCTCACGCCTCGGTCGTCCACATCGCGCACCTTATCCACCTCGTCTGCCGCGCCCGTCTCCCATCCACTCACCGATCCCGCATCTTCCTCGTGCCCTGCGTCGGTCAGCCCAACTGCCATCGAATCTGCCTCGGATCAGGAGCCCTCCACTTCTGCCGCACCAGCCACCGGTCCCACCCAATCCCCCTCAGATTCCGTGCCACCCACTACGCCGCCGCCACGCCTGCCCAAGCATGCACGCCCGGTACAGCCACCCCAAAACCCACACAAAAAGACAACACGTGCCAAAACCGGCTATCTCATGCCCAAACGCCTATTCCTTGCCGATGCCACCTCCACACCCATCTCGCCCATCCCTCCCACCTACAAATCCTCACTTAAGGACCACTATTGGCGACAAGCAATGCTTGATGAGTTTAATGCATTAATGCACAACTTTACTTGGTCTTTGGTGCCTAAACCTGCAGGTGCTAATATTGTCACGGGAAAATGGATCTTTCGGCATAAGTTCAACACGGATGGCTCTTTGGCACACTACAAGGCATGATGGGTCGTACGTGGCTTTACGCAACAAGCGGGTGTGGATTATGATGAGACGTTCAGTCCAGTGATCAAACCGGCCACTATACGGGTGGTGTTGAGCCTTGCTACCTCTCACTCATGGCCAATTCATCAGCTTGACATCAAGAATGCCTTCCTCCATGGTGAGCTCAATGAAATAGTGTACTGCTCGCAGCCAGCTGGTTTTGTGGATTCCTCCAAGCCGGACCTTGTATGCCTTCTCCGCAAGTCACTATATGGGTTGAAGCAAGCTCCTCGGACATGGTTCCTTCAATTTCAAGATTTCCTCCTATCCCTTGGGTTTCGTGCCTCAGAGTAACACTTCCCTATTCATCATGCATCATGGTACATCTGTTGCCTACTTGCTAGTTTATGTTGATGACATCATACTTACCGCCAGCTCCTCTCACACTCTCACATATATCATCAACTCACTCAAGAAGGAATTTGCCATGTCCGATCTCGGTGCGCTCCACCACTTCTTGGGCATCAATGTCACCACCACCCAATCCGGCCTTTTTCTTTTGCCAACAACAGTACACCCTCGAGCTTCTTGAGCGCGCCAAGATGCTCAACTGTAAACCCGTCTCCACACCCGTAGACACCAGCTCCAAAGCGTCTGCCCTTGAAGGCCAGCTTCTCTCCAACCCCACACACTATCGCAGCCTCACCGATGCCCTCCAATACCTCACCCTCACCCGTCCGGATATCACATACGCTATTCAGCAAGCTTGCTTGTTCATGCATGCTCCTAGGGACATTCACATGCAACTTGTGAAGCGCACTCTTCGCTATTTGCAAGGCACCTCTCATTACGGTCTCCAGATCTTCAAGTCCCCCACCACGGATCTTGTTGCATACACTGATGCGGATTGGGCTGGCTGCCCGGACACACGTAAGTCAACCTCTGGATTTTGTGTTTTCCTTGGAGCGAATCTGATTTCATGGTCATCCAAGAGACAGCCCACCATCTCATGATCCAGTGCCGAAGCAGAATATCGTGGCGTTGCAATTTGTGTGGCCGAATCTTGCTGGTTGCGGCAACTTCTTCATGAGCTCCGGGTCCACCCACACGTGCTACTGTGGTATATTGCGACAACATCAGTGCCTCCTACCTTGCGAGCAACCCGGTCCAGCATCAACGGACTAAGCATATTGAGATCGACTTGCATTTTGTTCGTGATCGTGTGTCACTCGGCGAAGTACGAGTCCTTCATGTTCCATCCAGTTCTCAGTACGCCGATATCTTCACCAAGGGGTTGCCCTCGCAGGTCTTCACGGAGTTTCGGTCCAGCCTGAACATCCTTCCAAATGGAGTTCCGGCTGAGGGGGGGTGTTAAACATTGTACATTCTATTTGTGTTGTACCATACCTGTACGTAGCACGATCCTATTGTTCAGGATCTGATCGCCCCGCTGGCTTGCGTGCCGATTCCTGCGGGCGCTCTTTCTCTCTCTCTCTCTCTCTCTCTCTCTCTCTCTCTCTCTCTCTCTCTCTCTCTCTCTCGGGGTACATAGTGTGTATTGTGTAACAGAATCAATAAATAAAGGCAAGAAACATTCTTTCCAACTTCGTCAACTGGTCCTCCCATTAGCAACCAACGACCACCAGCTTTGCGGCCTCTTACGCCATGCAGACCCCCAAGCCCTGTCATTGAGCCTCGCACGGTCGCACCCTCCTCTTTGCAGCCAAAATCACATGGATCGAAGTGAAAGCCACTACCGTCCTGATCAGACCGGTGACAAGCCAGCAGGTATCTTGGTGACGAGGTGTGACACCCCCGACTTAATCGTGCACTAATCATACACGCAAATGCACATGATCAAGCCTAAGGACTCACTTGAAGATATCACAACACAACTCTAAACACAAATAAAAGTCATACAATCTTTATATTACAAGCCAGGGGCCTCGAGGGCTCGAATACATAAGCTCGATGTCATACAAGCATCAGCGGAAGCATCAGATATCTGAGTACAGACATAAAAGTTAAACAGATAGGCCTTAAGAAGGCGGGGCAAAACAACGACAAAGATCGAAAGGCGCAGGCCTCCTGCCTGGGTGCCTCCTATCTACTCCTGGTCGTCGGTGGTCTCCATGTAGTAGTACTCTCCACCAGAGGGGTAGTAGTAGTAGTCGTCGACAGGGGCAGCTGGCTCCGGGGCTCCATCGTCTGGTCGCAGCAATCGGGTATAGGGGAAAAAGGGAAGCAAAGCAACCGTGAGTACTCATCCAAAGTACTCGCAAGACTTACATCAGATCTATTCTACTTATGCATTGGTTTCAAAGGAAGGGCTGTATCAGTGGACTGGACTGCAGAAATGCCAGAATAGAGAGAAAGGCCTAGCCTATCAAAGACTAGCATCTTCAACGTCTTGCAGCATTAGAAGAGTGCAGATTAGTACATAAATAAGTAGTAACAACAAGTAGCAACAACGCCCAGAGATCCTTCCTCATCTCCCTGCGAGAAAGCGATCCCGGAGCTAACATATTCAAACCATTTCTAGTTGTAGAAGATCGGGATATTTTCCGAGCGTCCTGTTACCATGGACACGGCTATTCGAATAGATATACTTCCCTGCAGGGGTGCACCAGCTTACCCAACACGCTCGATTAACTCTGGCCGGACACACTTGCTCGGTCCATGCCCGGCCTCGGCTGATCGACACGTCGTAGCCCTACCTAGGCTCAACAGAGAGGCCAGCACGCTGGTCTACATCCTAAGCGCTCAGGGGTCTTGGGTCCATCGCCCTTTGCACTCCTGCGCGTTGCGAGGACGGACGGGAGCAGACCTAGCCCCCTTAATACAAGCGCAGGCTTTCCCAGACCAACCCGGCGTGTGCCGCTCAACTGCTGACGTTTGAAGAGCTTCGGCTGATACATACGACGCCGAGTGCCCATACTTATTCCCGCGTGCTGGTTAGTGCGATAAGGCCAGAGGCCTACTCAGATTACATATCCTAACCCATTAGTGCGTTGGGAGCTCGCGGTGACAAGCAGAGACTCACGATCATGTGACCCCGTCGCCCCGTCTCGTGGACTTACGGCAAGGGCTAAGAATGCCCGGCCGTGCCACGTAATCAGCACTCGGGTACCCTCATGGTCAACCCGAATCCACATCTCTCGCGGGTAACCCTCGGGGCCGACCCGACTTTAATATGTAACAGTAGTAAAGCCAAGGTAACCGTGTGTCCATAACATCAAGATGGAATCCGAGGAATCACCCTCGTTGGATTCCCTACTTGATGTACCCGTCAAGGTGAACCCGAAGGAATCACCCTCGATGGTATTCACACTTGCGGGGTTGCACGACAGAAGTTTCATCGGAGGTGGTGGAAGAAGAATCACCCTCGGTAACTCACAACCGACTAGCTGTACTACATAGGCAACATCAGGAGTGGGATAAGAGGTACCACCCTCGGCACTCGATATTAGCTCTGCAGAGTCGAGCAACTTAGGGGTGTGCGGTGATGTGCTGGACTCAGCCCGTCGATCACAACGAACGGGGCACTGGTAACTAAGTGGGGCAACTAGGACAAGGAAGAGGGGTCACAGATGGTTTACCATCCAACCTATACTAAGCATTTAGGATATCAGGTAAAGTATCAAAAGCAGTTACAAAATAGGCTATGCGACAGAATAGGTATTCAGAACAATAACTGTAGCAATTCTAATGCAAGCAAGAGGGAGAAAGAATAGGCGATAATGGCATGTTCAAGGGGGGTTGCTTGCCTGGAAGCTCTGCGGCAAAGGAGGGGTCGTCAGCGGTGTAGTCGGTCTCCGGTGCGGCGTCGGTCTCGGGGGCTATCGGATAAGAAGAGGGGGAAGAAACAATAAATAAAAGGCAAATAGATGCAACACAATGCATGTCATGGCAAAATGCAGTGCTGGTGGTGACCTAATGCAATGCTACATGTCACAGACGAAACGGGAAAATATCTGGGATATTTTCCCGGCGTTTAGGCAGACATCGGTATACTGAACCGGAGGGGAAGGTTCCATGTTCAGATAGATAGGAGTGATGGTCAAGCATTTTGACCGCATATTCGGATTCGTCTCGTTTTTCTGATCAACTTTCATGTTGAAAACTTTTCGATCCGAGCTACGGTTGAATTTCTACAAATTTTCAAAGATTTAAACCTCTTTTTGAAAATCCTGGAATTAATTTAATTAATTAATTCGCATTATCCAGAACAGTAGCTGATGACATCAGCATGACGCCAGCATGACGTCATCAGCCAACCCCAGCTGTTCCAGGTCAAACCTGACAGCTGGGTCCCACTAGTCAGTGACAGAGAGCTAATTAGGGGTTAATTAAACTAAACAGAAACTAATTAGAGAGTGGGCCCCACATGTCAGTGTCTAACTAATTATCAGATTAATTTTAAAAACCTAATTAGTTAATTAAGCGCAGGGGCCCACACGTCAGCGACACTGTGCTGCCACATCAGCACAGTTGACCGGTCAACGCGGTACTCTGGGGCCCCTGGGCCCACTGGTCAGTGACCCAGGGTGCCCCACGTGGCGGCCAGCGTGGCGGCTTCCGGCGTTTAAACGCGGCGGAAACGCACGGGGGTCGCCGGAAATCGACTACGCACGGCCATTTTGCGCGCGCGACCCCGCGTTCGAACGAGCGCTCGCCCGCGCGTCGTTTGGTGGCAGTGGTTTGGCCGGAGCTGGCCGGAATCGACGACGGTGAGCGGCGGAGGCGGCGGCGCGTTCGGGCTAGGATGGCTACAGCGCTACGGGGCACGGCAAGCGGCGGCGATAGGCGCGTTCGACTCCTACGAGCTCCAAGAGCTCGGCTGCGAGCTCGGTTGAGCTTGACAGCGACTACGGCTACGTCGGCGAGCTCATCGGCGGCGAGAGGTGCGGCCATGGCGAGATCGACGGCTAGAGGGCGCGCGCGAACAAACGGAGAGGGAGAGGAGGTAGGGGAGCTCACCGAGCGGCTCACGGTGGCCGGCGAAAAGCTTAGGAGCTGCAGGGCTGGCCGGAATCGGCGGAGCACGCCGGCGACCGAAACGAAGAGACGACGGCGATCTCGACGAGCAGAGCTCCTCGGCTCCAACGGCTGGCACCGGTCGGCGTAGTCGAGCGCGGCGGAGGCGATGGACAAGGTGGCGCGGCTCGGGGACGACGGCGGCCGCGAGAACGACGACGGCAGCGACGAACGCGTACGGGGGAGGGAGAGGGAGCTCGAGCGAGCGAGGGAGAGAGGGTGAGAGTGGATCCGCCGTGTCGCTCGCTGGCCGGCGAGCGCGCACGCGGCCACGACGAGGCTGACACGGGGAGAGAGAGAGAGAGGAGGGAGACGGTGGGAGCGGGCTGGGCCGCACTGTGCACTTAGGCCCAGCCGGTCAGGCCTTTTTGCTTTTCTTTTTCTTCTTTTCTTTTACAGAAAGTTTTAGCAAAAATAATTGATCTGCCAAATGCTTTTAGTAAAATGTGAGACTAACCCACAAAAATACCTTGCATTATTCTGCACTGTCACAAAAAGTTGGGCAATTTTGGAATCCATTTGAATATTTCAAAAATGGAAATGGCATTAAAGTTGTTGTTTTTGCACTGTTTTAATGCTCTAGCCCATTTTAGGAAAATAGGTGATGTTGTTTTTCTGAACATTAATTTGTTTTGGAATTTTTGCTACAGCATGAACTATTTTCCAGCAATTTTTGAGCAACTTTAAATTTCACTTTGAATTTGAATTGAATTCAGTGGAGGAATTTGAAATGAGATATTAACCCACATTGATTAAACATTGCAAATCACAGTAGCTTAGCATAATCATCATGGATTACTGTTGCTCATTACACAGGGGTGTTACACGAGGTCATGCATGGACTGATTGACCCGAGCATCGGACGTGCAGACATGGAGTTGGAGACCATTGGCAGTTCACAAGAGAATCAAGAGCATAATTGGTTTGATGCCAACATTTGGCATTGCCAATATTTGGCAAAATCAAAAGTTGCCAAACTTTGGCAAATTTTTGTAAGATTGACAAGAAAAGTTGGTAGACAACCAATCACTAGCCAACATTTGGCATTTGCCAAATATTGGCATGCCAACTTTTGGCATCAAACCAATTATGCTCCAAATACGAAAAGCTTACGAAGAAGAACCACATGATGGTGGCATGGAAACCAAAGGCTGACTGCTCTGCATTATTCCTCGACCATTGCATAGGGCTGGCATACTTGCATGAGCAGACTTGAGTACTGGTCCAGGGTACATAGGATGACCCAGGTGGATATAAAACACCAGTAGTATTAACTATTAACTCAAACATTACCTCTATGTTCCATCATTGCTTAAAAAGTGCAGAAGCATTTGCCTGTTGAATCGCAGGCATGAATGCAAGCGCGGTCGCACGAGCAGATCTTAGCCGTCCATGGCAGAGCGGACATACTTTCATACTAAAGCCTCTAGCGAGTAGAGGTTAGTTGGTAGCTCCATTCTAAGTCCCATATATAATCTGCCGTTGAGCTGAATATGCAGAATGATCAACCCTAACGCAAGGCACGATAACATCTGTCATCCTCCAACTCAAAAAAAAAAAAAAACGTCATCCACATACACACCATCTCGAGAACACAAAAAGAAAAGAAAAAACAGTTATACCACTTCCCCCATTAGAGGCGATCATCATAATGCTCACTCATAGCTCCATCAAGAAACGTAACCGACTGACCCTGCGCATCGCCGTAACTAATGATCATGCAACGGAAGAGCCTAGCGCGACAGATAGATTCGGGGAATTCTCCAGGCAGAGGCACTGACGGAGCTTGACAGGGACTCCTCAACCGGTCTTCCCATTAGCAACCACTCGCCACTAGCTTTGCGGCCTCCTACGCCATGCAGACCCCCAAGCCCTGTCAATGAGCCTCGCAGCCTCCTCTATCTTAGCAGTCAAAATCACATGGATGGAAGCGAAAGCCACTCAGGTGTCTTAGGCGACGAGGTCATGCATGGACTGATTGATCCGAGCATCGGACGTGCAGACATGGAGTTGGAGATCATTGGCAGACATGTTTGTTTTTTCTTTTTCTTTTTGCAGGGTTCGGGAAACCGGCCGTGTACTAGCCGGTGGATAATAAATTTGTCTCGGCACAGAGAATTTGAAAAGAAAAAAGAAATTGAGAAAAACCCGAATGTTTACCAAACCGATTTCATTTGGGGTGGCTCGCTCAAATGACAGAAAATATTCGAAGAATTTGTTAACCATGGCCCAGCGAGTTTAGTAGAGAAACAGTACTTCAGTAGGACGGCACTCATCACTGGAGCACCAAAGATTTGGAGCCTGCTTTTGCGTTTCAGCTGGAGACGCACCAACCAACGAGATAGAGCAAGCAGTTCTTGCCGCACCACCACCAGCCACCGCACGGCAAAAGCCTCTCCTCTACTCTCCCTACCGTCCCTAACCCCACACCATCATCACACCACGACGAGTAGAGATGTAAAAGCTCGGCCGAAATGCGCCTCAAAAGCATCTCATCTCCTCCCGGCATACTAATATATTTTACAGGGCACCAATCAAAAGGGAGGGGAGCCTAGCTAGCTGCCCACATCAAAATACCCTTGTGCATTGTGCAGAGAGGACTAGAAGGCGTCCGTCGGCTCTGCTGACCAACCTCCACTTCAGAATTTCGTCTTTCAGCTCACTGGATTTTCTCCCTCCTCTTCTTCTGTCATTCTCCAGTTTAGTCTAGCAGCTCCCATTCTCGTTGGTTTGTTTCTTCGGAGGAGAGGTTGAATTGGCTAGCCTAGCACAAATGCTGGTGTCCGGGAGAAGACGACTGCTCGTTCTGTGCACAAGCTTTGTGATTCTTTCGCTTCTCACGCTGCCGTCCGATGGCTCGTCGAATTCCACGGAGGATCTCAATCCAAGCCGCAACAAGACCGGGCATCCTCTCGAGGTAATCAGAGTGGTTTTCTTGCATCGAGTTTGCGGTTTTCTTATCACACTCTAAGACACGTTCTGGATTACATTCATTGGAGAACAAGGTCTTTCTTGGTTGTTTTGCTTTTTTTTTTTTTTTTCAAAATGGCAGTTATCCTGTATTCATTAAGAAGAAAAGAGTTGCTCAGTTAATTAGGGAAAACCGAGCGAAAACCAGATTGCCCAGTTAATTATGGAAAACCGGGCGAAAACCGATACAACCGTTGAGCGGCACACATAAAAAAGCCCACGCACACCACTCCAAAGAGGGTCCCGGCGAGACAGCACGCAGGCGTCATCGTCATCACTCCTCCCCTAGAGGCGACATCGCCATCCCTACACTCTGAGCAAACGACTCCGACTCCGCCGTAGGCTATCGTCGACTCAACCCACGCTGTAGAGGACACGTGAAGCTGCATGAAGATCTATGCTAAAAACTCAACCACCTGCGGCCAGACGACGCAACTCGGACTCTGACGGAGAATTCAGTAGGACAAAACCAGGCACGGCTGGCGCCACGGGAGATCGCCGAACGGAAAACCTGCAGCCAGTCATCGTATACCACAGGGGCCCGCCGCCGCAGCTTCGACTCCTTAGCCACAAACAAACCGAGGCAAAACCGTGGACACGCCGAAGAAGAGCCGACTACCGCAACCATTGCCGCGTCGCCGACGTCGCTCCCACCATCATCGTTGCCACAGAAGCCTGGACGCCACACCCGCCGCCAACCGCCATCCACCGGTCCCGCTCGCCGAAGCCAAGCTCCCAAGACGAAGCCCCCAAGAGGGAATACGATACCAAGGCGCCGCCATCGTCCGATCACTGATCAAGGTTTCCCCCGGAGAGGCCGAAATGGCCAGATCCGCACAGGAGGGGTGGGAGAACAAATCAACGATGCCTCCATGAAGGTCAACGACGGCCACAGCCGCCGCCATCGCTGGTCCCGACACGAGGCCAAGACATGGTTTTCACCCCGCTCCACACCACCTCAGCCGCACATCATCCCGCATTGGCGACGGCAAGCCCACAAAACACCACCACCATCGAAGCCGCCCATCGACGAAGAAACACCAAGATCCGCCGCAGCCAACCGCACCTCGCGGAGACCACCGACGGCCGGAGAAGATCCGCATCACACGCCGCCGGAGCGCACTTCCTCGTCGCCGCGGGCCTCTGATCCGCGCACCCCAGGGATATCCACGCGATGCCAGACCGCGCAGACACCCACCGGCCGCGCCCCCAGCCGGCCGAAGCCGCCGCTCGAGCGCCGTACATGCCGCTCAAACCCCTCCACCATGAGCTCCGCCAGATCCACACAGTCCGGAACCAGATCTGCGCTGCCCGGAAGCCCACCGCACCCACGCCGCGCCCAGTGCACGCACGCAGTTCCTCACCGCACGGCCACACTGGGCCGCCCCTTGACTCCCTCGCCTCAGCCACCCGCACACGACGACCGGACCAAGCTCCCCGCCTCGACGGGCGCAGCCAGGCCGCCTCAGCCAGGCCGCCTCCAGCGCCGAGGCAGTGCACCCCTCGGCCTCGGCCAGATCCGAGCCGCCCCATGCCATCCAGCATCGGCGCCCCGCCTCGTCGGGCGCCTCCGCGCGCACGCACGCCGCCCCCAGCCGTCACGAACCGGCCGCGCCATGGCCCGCGCCGCCCGCAGCCGACGCCAGACGCGCCCCGCCGAGCCATCACCCCACGGCGCCAGGGCCGCCGCCGCAGGCCGGCCACGCCTGCACACCACCAGATCCGGGCACGAGGGCCCCGGATCCGCCGCCCCCGCCGGAGGAGAGGAGCTCCAGCCCGCCGGCGCAGAGCTCGCGACGACCGTGCGCCGGCGCCGCACGAGCCAGCCACGGTCCACCCCCGCCCTGGAGAAGAAGCCCCGCCGCCGCCGCTGCCACACGGGCTTTGCCCGGCAGCGCATCCCGGCGGCGGCGAGGGGGGAAGACGACGGCGGAAGCGGCGGTCGGTGGTGGTTTGGGTCGCCGCCCGTGTCGCCCGTGCGGAGCGACGCGGGGGCCAAGGGAAAACCACGTTTTTCGCCGCCACTCTGTTTTGCTATTATTATACTGCTAATAACAGCAACAAACCTCTCTCTTGCAGCTGACGCCCAGAACAGCATTTCAGCTCAAGCTACACGCATTGTTCCACTGGTCTTCTTTCGGTCTCCTGATGCCTGTAGGGATACTGCTGGTCAGGATGTCGAGCAAATCGAAAAGCGACAGATGCAACAGAGTGCTCTTCTATTGCCATGTCATTTCTCAGGTTTGTATATTTTCTATCCGATAGATGTTTCTGTCTTTTTTTTTAATGTTTTATGGAGCATCGGATCTAATTTTTGTGCTTGACTGAATTTGCAGATCGCAGCTGTACTTCTTGCTACTGGCGGCGCGGCTCTGTCCTTGATGAACTTTGAGAACTCCTTCAGTAACAGTCACCAGAGAGTAGGATTGGCATTGTATGGATTCATGTGGCTTCAGCCAATCATCGGTTTCTTCAGACCAGAAAGGTAAGAAAAACTACTTTCCTGTAGCACCTTGCAAATTTTGCAACCTTTTCATGTTTCATATTCCCCCCGTCCGGAATTACTTGTCGGAGAAATGGATGTATCTAGACGTATTTTAGTTCTAGATACATCCATTTCTGCGACAAGTAATTCCTTACGTCTAGATACATCCATTTCTGCGACAAGTAATTCCGGACGGAGGGAGTAGTACAAACTTCATACCTGAACCTTAATCCCTTTTCTATCTATCTCTACAGAGGTGTCAAGGGAAGGAGCCTGTGGTTCTTCTTCCACTGGCTTCTCGGCATCGCAGTTTGCGCCACTGGCATCGCAAACGTCTACTCTGGACTCCGCACGTACCATGAGAAAACCGCCAAGAGCGTGAGCCTTTGGACCGGCCTCCTTACAGTTGAGATCTCCTTCCTAGCTTTTTTCTACCTCTTGATAGATAGGTGGAGCTACATGATCAAGCAAGGACATCTCCCAGTCGAGCAGCTAAGACCGAACGATAATCACAGGACCTATCCTACGACTCTTCGGAAAGAGCTGGGCATGGTGCAAGAGTGAAGTCTCCAAATAAGAAAGAGAGACAGTGTGTGAAGATCGATAGATGCTGTGAGGTCGGTAAAGGGGAGATGGTAAATGCTAGTACTAAATCCTCTGGTAACTTGCTTGGTTTGAGAAGTGTGCGTTTGAACGAGATTGTACAGCTTTTATACTTGTGATGAGATTGCAGAGGATTGGAACCTCTGGTGTTGTATCTTGAGAAGTGATTTTAGATCTTGTTTCAAGACACCATTTGAACAGCTTGTGGGAAGCAGTCAGATACATCATTACATTTCTGATCATCAGGGAAGAAAAAATGATCAGAAGTTTCAGAACTGTGATTGAAATGCACCTGTGGTCTTCATGTTATCCATGCAACATTTCTTCAGGTTGTCAATATCAAAGCGTGCGCAACATTTCACGGTGCTAATTCTTATTTTTGACCCTCCTTGTTGGGTTTAATATTGTATTGATATTCCTTGTGGCTAATGGATAAAACATACTTATGCCATATCTGCTGCTTAATGGATAAAAGCCTACATGCTCCATATACAAATTCTAACTATATATACAGACATACAATTCTCTGGCAGAGCCAAAGTGCCTTCATGTGTATGAAAAAGTCTGAAGATGACCACTAAAAACCTCTTGATTCATGGCAAGAGCTGGACATAACCAGTTAAGACAGCGATAGCTAAAATGGCGAGAGGCGGCACGAGGACGAATGCACCGACAGTCGCGAAGAAGACCGAGTCGTTCCTCCCGCTGACCTTGGTGAGCATGGTCTGCCTCTTGATGTTCCTCCTCTGTGAGACGGTGAGGGCGTTGAGGGTCTTGAGGCCTTCCCTGAGCCTCTTGCCCAATGGGAGGGTGAATGTGAATTCGCCTCCCCTGTCACCGTACAGCGCTACCAGCTGCTCACGGATGGTAGTGAGCACACGGGTTTCCTTAGCGGTGTCATTCTCTAAGCATGAGGGGCCGTAATGCTGTTAGTTATCAATGAGAGTGGGATCAGGAACGTGAAAGAGGTATGGTGATTTTGTAGTATGAAGGTACCGGTGCCATTAGGTGTGGAGGACGACGTCAGTTGCTCCAGGAGATCCAACTGTGTGCGTGCTGAAGAAACTTCACAAGACGAGATGTCAGTGTCAGACTGTCAGTAAACTGCTGATAACAATTTGTACAGTAGCATGGGAAGCTCGGAACAAGGATCCTAGCTAAGCATATACATGGGGAATGTGCTAATTACTTCTGAATTTTGCTTTGGATTTGCTAAGTAGATGGATTAAAGCCTCTGCAATCGAGCATAAATCGACAGAATCAGAGCATTGTGCCCACTGTCTCAGTTAGATATCATCACAAACTACTGGATTTCTTAAGTCACAGGGTGTGGAACATTGAGCATATAGGTTACCCTATTGTTGCGCGACCACTTCATCGCACGGTTACACGGGTATCAGTACAGTAGCCATAATTCGTCTACCGACTTTACAAAGCTAAAACAAGGGCGGAAATCAAGTCAGCGACGAAACCTTGATGAGAGGTTAGTTAGGGAGCTGGCAGGCAGTACCTGAGACGCTTGGATCCTGCGTCGCGCCCTCGAATTCCTGGCGGGCAGCCCTGCAGCTGCCCAGCGGTCTCGACGCGGGCGAGACCGACGCCTTGAGGGGCACCCTTGCGCTCTTCACGGCCGCCGCGTCCAGCGCCTGGAGCCTCGTGGCGGAGGAAGGGGAGAAGCTGCACGCCATGAACCGACGCAGGTTTCGTGGCTCTAGTCCACTTGGCCGAGTGGAGAGAGAGGTGGAAGAAGAAGGTTCTTCGTCTTGTTATTCGGCGTGGGCTGTGGTGGGAATTTTCCGCTTCGCGTTCCACCACAGAGGAAGCGACGCACGGCGCACCACACGTTCGAGCCTTCACGGTGGGCGGGCCCACAGAACAACATTCCGGAATCTGCTCACTTCCAGTTGCAAGCCTTTGGAGAGGGAGCGGCACTGCCTCGCAGGCAGGTCGGGCTCCGATAGCTGCCCTATTTTAGGGCAGTAGCCTTTTAAGGTACTTGAGGAACGACTGATGAATCATAAAAAATTGTAAAAAAGAATTTGGACAGTCCTAAAATATGGCAGTCGATGCTGTAAATATACAGCAGGCGGGCGGCTGCCGCAAATCCAAAATGACTTGCAGCCCTCTTCACAGCCGCCTGCTACCGCCCGCCGCCCCCAGATCTGGTACCCGCAACACCCCCACCGCACCCGCGGACCGCCGAAATAGCACCGCCGCCGTCGGAATCCAACGTCCCTTGAGATTTCATAAATTACGGAATGTGCTTTTGGAAATGACAGAATACAAAAGTTACAGGACGCTAACGTCCCTTGAGATTTCATAAATTACGGAATGTGCTTTTGGAAATCACAGAATACAAAAGTTTAGGGAGGGATGTGATTCCAGAATATTCGGATGAACTTGCAAAATATTGCAACCAGTTTTTGAATTTTTGCATGCTTCACCTTCAAAAAATCAATGTTTTAACTAGGTCTTCTCCAGCTTTAAGATCATTTAACGTTGCATTCCACCCACTAACATCAAAGGTTTGGATAAAAGAAGCCGAAAAGATAGCCCCCAGAGATAATCCTAGGCCCGGCCTCATGCCTTCTACTCCAGTTGTTATGGCGGGGGAGATGGTGAGGCGCAGTGGCCACTCGAGAATAGGTGGTGGTGGAGGAGGACGTAGACAACCCTAACTGTCACAATGGAGAGCAATGAGCGCACAAGTACGAAATGTCAAGCGTCGTTGAACACGTGCCTCTATATCCAAGCCCACGACACATTGTATTGTTTAGCGCTAGAGGAAGATTTTTTTGTATTATCGGCTCCTCGACTTCATGTGATCATGCCAGATGTCATAAATTACTTCAAAATAAACTGTTTTTGACACGCTATACATATGTAATTTTTGTTATGTTCAGCATGCCTCGTACTTTTTATAAACATAATATATTTGGGTCTTTTCTGCAAATAAATAAATAAATAGAACCAGAGTTATTATTCATCAAAAAAAAAGGAAAAATAGAACCAGAGTTATGCACGTCACGCATTGCGCGAAGATGCACCCAATTTGGTCACGCGAGTACTGAATGTTTTCATGGACTTTTGACTTCAGCCGAAGCCGCCAGCCCAGCGCACACTTCCCCTCCCCTCCTCCCCCAATCCCCCCCCCCCCTCTTCATCCCCCGACAGACCAATTTCTCCCCAAATCGCCACGGCCACCGCCACCGCCATGATGTCGTCACCGGCAGATACCGCGCCGTCATCCTCCTCCGCGGCCGCGCCGAATCAGCATCCGCAGCCGCCGGCGCAGCAGGCTGATCCGAAGGAGCGGCGGATGGAGTCGCTCGGGTGGCTGACGGAGTCCACGGTGATGCCGAAGAAGCACAAGGCCATCGAGGGCGTCGGCGCGGCATCCATACTCGACCTCAAGGCCCAGCTCTACCGCACTCAGGAGGAGGCCCGCAATTCCACCGCCGCTGACGCCGCCTCCAGCGAGTTCCGCCGCGCCAAGAAACGCTCCGGCCCCGCCGACCCCCTCGGCGCCAAGAACTCAGGCGTAGACGCTCGTGCCCACAAGTACGTCCACAGTTATCATCCTTATGGCATTTCTTCTGCATGATTTTAGCCTGCCTATTTTTTGTGCTAGTTTTGAGGAGAATTACTGAATCAATCCTATGACGTGCCCTTCTGTTAAGGTATTAGATTCCCATATCGATCCTCTGCACTAAGAGCGGAGACTAAGTAGCCGTGATCTGTATCTGTTAAATAGCCCAATATAGATTCCCAACATGGATCATCTTTTTTTTTTTTTTTGCATGGTAATATGTGTCTCATTTATAGAATAAAGATCAAGTTACAAGGCACGTAAGCACCGACCTTACATGACTGAAAAGATAGGAAAATCCTATGCAAAATACCAGCGTCTGTCCCTTTCCTTCGACACCACCGAAGCGGTCACCAAAGGGGAAGAATACAGATCACCTCTTTACCCAAGCTCGACGCGGCTCCATCCCTGATCTGCAGCTTTACGGACCTCCAAAGTAGTTTGCCAGAAGCAAACCATTACCGTTGAAAGAATCAGACCGGGGCAACATGTCCCCGGACACGCCATCGAACTTCAGAACTGACACCCCCGCGTGACGACGACGTCGGAGGAGGAAACCAGAACTGTCAGCCTCCAACCACAAACCCAGCACAAGATGCTCCATCTTCCAGCTGTCACTTGCGTAGACAACCGTCTGCGCGTACTCCTGAACGACCAAACCTCCCTGCTCCACCATGACGTCGGAGACAACGCCACAACAACGGGGACAAAGCAGAAGGAGAGACACACCTGATGGAGTCGCCGCCGCCGCCTCGCCAACACCATCCATGAACCCTAACGCCGCCGATCTGAAGGATCGGCAGACACACGATGCCATCAACTCCGAGACGCCGCCATGAAGGACACCGCCGGTGTGGGAGTGGGGCTGAGGCAGATTTATTCGTCCGGGCGCCGCTCCCACCACCCCAACGGCGCACCACGACCTACAAATCCAAACCCTAACTACAGAGCGGAGGAACGGGGTCCCCCCTCCCTCCTGCCGCCGGAGCAGCCGGAGGGAGAGGAGGCCAGCGCCCCGGCCAGTGGAGATCGGTGGAAGGAGATCGCCTCCCTAGTCGCCTGGCTCGTGGCGGCGGCTAGGGTAGGAAGACTCGCACATGGATCATCTTTAGGGCAGTGCAAACTACAAAAGCAGGTGTACAGAGGTAGAGTCGGCTATTTCTCTTCTACTCCTTGCCGATCTAGAGGCAACTAACATAATGGACTGCTTAACGCGGCGATCAGCATTGGATTTTATGTGTGCGGGCTGTTTCTGTTGCTTGGCTGCAACAATTGCAATGCACGAATTAATGAATAAAGCTGTGAATTATGCACACACTAGACAAGTTAAGAGAACTGCACTTATATGAATCAATCGTACTAGAAAATTGTATGTAGTGAAATTTTCCAGCTATTGCAACCAGGCAACACAAATAGTTTCACGGACGGTAATATTCACTGTTGATCACGACATTTTCTTATTCCATTTAAGAATTAAGTACTAATGGACAATTTAAGAGATAACCCTTGCTTTTCTCTCCGCCTGATATGGAGGGGTACAAGAGATAACAGCTGACTATATCTTTGACATACCCTTACCAATGGTTGGTTGCGTGACTTGTGTTAGGAAATTAATTGGCTGTATAGGGCATTAGATGCTTGTTACTCTAGTAAGAGGACTGAATTATAACTGCCTAAGCTCAATCTCTCTGTGCGGATGCACAACACCATTTTATGTGCTTTGCCAAGCCTAGTTTGTGTTACCCTTGTGCTATACAAGGTAGGAAGCCAGAGCTTCTCCAGGTTAATAATGGGTACTGGTTCACACTCGCAATTATTTTAGAAGGTGATTCATATTCGCTATTCTTAACGTGCTAATTTCTTGAGTGAAATGACAACACTTAAGTGTTTGCTTAGTGGTTGTAGAGCTGGTAATTAAAGGAGTGAACTGTTACATGTGCTGGTACATTGTGCGGTATTATCGATAACACGATTTTGCTTTTCATAGCAACAAACATTGAAAATTAACAATGAAT
Source organism: Elymus sibiricus (assembly GCA_039707655.1). Taxonomy (NCBI): domain Eukaryota; kingdom Viridiplantae; phylum Streptophyta; class Magnoliopsida; order Poales; family Poaceae; genus Elymus; species Elymus sibiricus. The sequence goes on along the minus strand of CM077668.1, from coordinate 257,220,038 downwards.
CTAATTGAAAGGAGATGCCTACTAAACCATCATTTGATTTTGCTTTTCTCAGTTCCAAAAAACTGTCATCCTGGCCACAGTTGCTCTTGTACCATGAGTATACTATAGAATTACCATTCAATATAAAGATATTTGTTCTGCTTTTCGTGTGGCATTTCTAAGCATCTTGATTTCACTCTATCAGCATGTCAATGTTTTTCTCGTTCTATCATTTTCACATTTTGGCACCTTTTTCATTTTGCTCTTGTCATCTTGTGCATGCTCTTGGTGTTTACTAATGTCTCTTTAATATTTCCTTTTGCAACAGAGATAAGCTGGAGCTGAAAGCTGTGAAAGATGGTACTGCATGTTATTCTGCCCTAGAAAAGAAGGCTGAGCTGTATGAGAAATTATCCAGAGGTGAGCTACCTGATGAAGAAGACCAGGAGAAATATTGCGTTGATTTCTTCCAGAAAAGTTTTCATCAAGTCAGCGAGCGCCGGCAGCCAGAGACTGCTACTGCCTCTGAGCATGCAGAACAAGAAAATGAGAGTGTCGATTCTATGCCAAATCCCAAGCCAATGGGCCTTGGACGAACTGGTACAACAATTGACCAAGATGAGCACAAACGCTTTGTCAGGTACTGTTTTCTTTGGGCAGTTGCTGCATTGATCCACTGAACTTCTGTGCCAGTCCTTGAAAAGTCAAAGTAGAAATTGCTCTTTGACAGATGCATAACAAAATTGGAACTGGCGGTTCCAACACTTGTAATCATTTGACGCTTGCATAAACCACTGAATATAAATCGGGCTCCCAGTTGCAGTATCCATTACATGCTTTTTAGTGCTGGTATATTGTGCATGATCACTTCTCTTAGCATGCCATGCCCATCTAGCCATAGATAACGTATTGCGACCCATAACAACAGAGTCATGCCCCTAACAGAGCACATTGGTAACTAGTAGTTTCTTTCTGTGAGTACTACCATTTGTAAATCTGTACAAGCTGTGTTCAGCTGCTTCATATACAGACTAACTGTAGATATAGTTTACAAGGTACCAAAACTGTTTTGTAGTATGAGGAGCATTGCACGTCGTGGTGTTAGGTGGGACTACAAAACTACACTCTGAATTCTCGATGTCCTCATGTTCCCCTTTCATTTGTCATATCCTTTCTATCCAAGTAAATACTTGAACTAAATGTTTTTAGCAGGAACTGCATTACTTTGGTTTTATTTGTCATAAATATTTCTTCAGTTTGCTGGCCTAATTAAAATGTGCCTTGGTATAATTTACACGTAGTAGTTTAGTAGAGCACTCTTAGCCGGTGAAGCATTTATATATGACACAATTAGTCGTACAAACTTTCCGTGCACCTTAGACTGTAACGCTTTGGGAATGTGGCCTTGTATGAAGAGACAGGGATACTGATACCCCAGGATATGTGCAAGGGTTGAGACCATAGTGTGAGTCCAGGTAACCGTAGCCATGTGGTAAGGAGAGGCGCCTCATTGATAATAAACTAGAAATATTTTCCATGGTCCATGTTGCTCCAGCCTCGATGCATTCTCTTGAGAGGGAATGACAGTATTACAATGGTAGTAAATTCAAATTTAAAACTGACGCTTTGTACAGTATAAAATGTGAAGACGAAGGATATGTAGATCCCTTGATTCCATGTTATCACTACCCGATGCTACCATTGAATTTGCAACCTGAACGATTTTGTCTCCCTCTGAGAATAATATTTCTCAGGTCTTTGACTAACTCGCACCATGGCATGTCTGCAGGGAGGTTCACGACGAAGTACGTCAGGCAAGGCAGAAGGCTTCAACGATGAAACACCGGCGACAAGAGCAGGAGTCGGCTCGTAGAGAGAAACTCAGGCAAGCTTTCCTCAAGAAGCGCCTTGATAAGGTGATGGCTGAAAAGCAGGCATCTTCAGCCAGTGATGACCAACCAGTTAGCTAGTCGAGGTTTTGTATGTCTTACTTGTCTCCAGGTGGCAGTTGTTGTAGTTCATGTAATCATGGTTCATGCAACTGCAAATGAGACAATTTGTCTTGTTTGTGATTCCCTTGATCTAGCGAAATCAAATTCAGAAAATGGCCTTGGCATGTACAGTCGGTTCATCACCATAATGTTATACAATTACGCAATGTAGATGTAATTTCAATCTTGACACTGATGAGGCATTTTGACCCTTAACTGATTTGCTGGGCCTTGGCAGATTCCTGCAACCTTTCATTATTCACATCTCCTTTTAGATGCTTCTCGTCGAGGTCGATTATATTTCTGCAAGGGCATCAGCAGTGTTAGCTTAAGGAAGGCCACAAGCAAAGAGGTGCTCTTATGGACACCCACAAATGGGACGTTGCGTGAAGGAGTCAACGTCCCCTCCACGCATGAGCAGCATCCAGATCGGACGCCGCGTGAAGGAGGAGCCACCGTCCCCTCTGCGTCGCCAGCTGGGACCCAGTGGCACCCGGCTACCGTCAAGAAGGAGCAGGCTCTGTCCCCACCGAAGCTACATCGCCCGTTGACTACTACCATCAAGGTTGCTGCTCGCGCGCCGGTTCGTTCTTGTTGGGAGAGGGGTGGGGGGTGGGGGCAAGAAATGCCTCTCCAAGGTGGAGGTGAGCCAAGAGCGGCACCGGGTGCAGCGTTCTACGACGTTCGCCAAGACGCAGGTGACGTCGGCCTGGGTCCTCGCAAACCTCGTCCTCGCGGAGGCTTGGGCCCTCGATCGGTCCAAGATCACCATGGATTCGGACGCTCGCCGCCGACGCCGGCTCAACACCTAGCTCCTTCAAGTCGGGATGGCCGAGTCCCAACGCGCCATCCGCCTCCTACACGAGGATTCGGCGGAACTTCTGCACCGCTAGCGTGCCACAATGATTGGGGTGGGGGGGGGGGGGGGGGGGGGGGGACAGATCTAACATACAGCTTCTCCTCCCGACTCCCGTGTCGCTCCCGAGCGAGCGACCCGGGAGTGACCTAGCCGCCGCCGCCAGCAGATCCCCCACCAGCGCCTCTCCTCGCCACCGGCACGCGCCGCGGCGGCGGCGGGCTCGCCCCCCTAAGGGTGGTGAGGTTCCCGGCCGTGCGGGCTCGTCTCACGGCGGCGCATCTCCTGCCCGGGAGTCGTCGGCCTTCTTCGCTCGGCTAGAGGCGTCCCGGGGCGCGGCGCTGCTCTGCTCCGGCGACGGCGGATCCGGGCGGCGCGGCTTCATCTTCGTGCTGTGGTGGCGGATCTGGAGCGGAGGCAGTCGCTGCTGCTTTCGGCGCTGGCAGCGATAGGTGGCCCTGGCCCTGTGGGGGGGGGGGGGGGGGGGGTCCCGCGGGGCGCTTGTGCGGCGGTTTGGACGGCAGGACGGCGGTCCTGCGATGCTTCGGTTGTGGCTGTCGTGGCCGTGCGGGCGGCGCGACCGCTGGCGGTGGTGGAGGGTGGCTCGTCCCTGCCGGCTGTTTTGGCGCTTGATGCGTCCTGAAGGCCCCATTGCAGCGATTCTCCGTCCTGGTGCTGTGGTGGTGCCGGCTGGTGCTTTGGCTGTGGCGGACTGCGGATCTTCGTCCGGTGAGATGGGGTGGGGTGGCAGCCTCCCCTCCCTGCTATGGGTTCTTCTGCGGCCGTGCAACGGCAGATCTGGTCAGTTTCGGCCAGATTCGGCTCGTCGGTGGCTCCCATGCGTCGGCAGCGCGGCTGCTTCGCGGGAGGTGTGTGGCTCAGCGGATTGCGGCGCGTGGGGGTGGAGTCTGAGATGCTCCGGGTGAAGGCCTGCCCGGTTGCTGCCGGCCGGCGGCGGCGGCGCCCGCGGGTGTCGTTTCTCTCCTTGGAGGCGCCGTTGTGGAGATCTCTGACCTCTCGTACCCTCGGTTCGAGCTCTTCGGGTGAAAGCCTAAGGCCCGGTGTCGGGTCGGGCGACGGCGTCGTCCTCGTCGCATCCCCCTTTGGGGCGTCGCCTTGAAGAGCTTTGATCCTGTTCGCGCATTCCATAGGCTGGACGCACGCGGCATTGCGGCCGGCAGGTGTCCGTCCGGCAATGGTGATGTTGCGCGACTTCTTGTGTGGCAACGATGGCGGCTTTGGGCGGAGTTGGGCGGCTGCTGAGGTTTGGTTGTCGGTCTCATCCGGCGTGTTCGAGGGGTTGCCGTGCCTCACTTGTCTTCCTGAAGTCGGAGCTGCAGAGGAGGTGTCTCCGCGGTGACGATGACACGAGACGGGTGATCGGTTCCGGTGCCGGCTCGGCGCAGGCCCAGTGCTTTTCCCCTGCAATGCTCGTCGACAGAGTCGGAGCTGCCTGGTCGTCGGCGTGTGTGGTGGACTGTTTGGCATCGACCGGCGCAGGCCTTGGCGCTTGAGCGGTGAGGGCTTCATTGGTGGTCGTTGATGGTGGAGTCGGAGTCGCCCTCGCAGAGGAGTGATGACGATGACACCGGATTGCAACCTCGACGGCGCTTTTCTCCTCGACGGTGTGTGTGCGTTCTTGTGTGGGTTGCCAGGTCACCCTGAGTGCCTTGCTTTTGCGGGCATGTTGTGACGGTTTTCGCCCGGTTTTCCGTTAATTAACTGGGCAACTCTCTTCGACCTTTTTTAATGAATCGGGCTCTAAGGGACCACGTTTCAAAAAACAACGATTGGGGGGGGGGGGGGGGGGGTTGCATTGGGGCGATGACGACAAAGACGGCTCGGACTGTAGCGACAACAACGGCGCGGACAATGGCGAGGATGAAGCGCTGACGGTGGCATCGGAGGCCATGCCTATGAGGTCACTGTCCGCTACTTGGCCTAGTTTAGTTTAGTTTAAGTTTATGTTAAACTTGTTAAATTTTGTCTGTTTGCATGTAAAATATCAAACTTGCTTGAATTTCATCCATATTTCGTTTTGATCCATTTAAATGAGAGTACATTTGATGATCACGGTTGGATGACTGGTGACCGGCCGTCTGTCCGCGGACATTTGCGGGCGAAAATTTGGTGATCCGCGTTGAAGATGCCGAGATGTATAGCTCAAAAGTTGGCGAATCTTGTGCGCCCAACTCGAACCGCAACCAACTAGTTCTAATTTAGGATTGTGAGGAGGAGGCAGGTTCCCTGATTTATTTTTCTTTTTTTGATAGTGAATCAGGTTCCCTCATTGGATGAGAAGGACCCGATGATGGAATAAAGACCGAGGATAAAAAGTTTCGCCGCGCTTTCTGTGATTCTTTTCAGCTTGAAACAAACTATTCTCGCGGAAGCTTAACCATTCCCTCCCTTACATCTGAGCGGGCGAAAAGGCAACACCGCGTGGCTTGCGACTTGACGGTGGAGGAACGATCAATGGCCAAGCCGGCTCCGACTAAGAACGCCGGCGAAGCAGCAAAGGCGGTGGTGCCAGTGCCGAGTCCGTTCGAGTACCATGTCTATGGCCCCCACAAGCTGTCCTTCACCAGCTGGAGAGATCTTCTTAGCTCAAGCTGGTCAGTACTCAACTCCGTATTCGTTTGTAATGCACTTGCTCAAGTTAGTCAGTACTGCACTTGGACGGGTGCATAATTTGCATTGCACATTCGCGTAGCTTTACTGGGAGTTTGTTGCGATGGTTGATGCAGGAAGAACCCCAACTACCGGCGGATGGTGATCGCGTGCTTCATCCAGGGGGCGTACCTGCTGGAGCTGGACCGGCAGGAGAAGCGCGACGAGCGCACCGGCCTCGCGCCGCAGTGGTGGCGCCCGTTCAAGTACAGGCTGGTCCAGGCGCTCGTCGACGAGCGCGACGGCTCCATCTACGGCGCCGTCCTCGAGTGGGACCGCCAGGCCGCGCTCTCGGACTACATCCCGTTCCGCCCCACCCGCGCGCCCGCCGCCGTCGTGGCGCTGCGCGGCACGCTGCTCAAGGCGCCCACGTTCCGCCGCGACGTCGTGGACGATCTCCGCTTCCTGGCCTGGGACAGCCTCAAGGGCTCCGTGCGCTTCGCCGGCGCGCTGGCGGCGCTGCGGGCGGCCGCGCGCAAGTTCGGCGTCGCCAACGTGTGCGTCGGCGGGCACTCGCTGGGCGCCGGGTTCGCGCTGCAGGTGGGCAAGGCGCTGGCCAAGGAGGGCGTCTTCGTGGAGTGCCACGTGTTCAACCCGCCGTCCGTGTCGCTGGCCATGAGCCTCAAGGGCTTCGCCGAGACGGCCGGCGAGCTGTGGGGCCGCGTGCGCGCTTGGATACCCTACATGGGCACCCAAGCCGGGGACGCGGGCGGCGGCAGCAACAGCGAGAGCGAGGCCAAGTGGCTGCCGCACCTCTACATCAACACCAACGACTACATCTGCTGCTACTACAGCGACGCCGCGAGCGGGACGGCCACCGTGGCCGTCGGCAGCGGGGGCGGGAGCGGCACTAGCAAGGCCGGAGTGGCGAGGATGGTGGTTGTTTCCAAGGGGCCGAGCAAGTTCCTCGCCGCGCACGGGCTGGAGCAGTGGTGGGCTGACGATGTCGAGCTGCAGGTGGCGCTCAACCACAGCAAACTCGTCGACCGCCAGCTCAGATCGCTCTACGCCCCGCCACCGGCCGCACCGGGCGCTCGGAGTTAGGCACGTGTGCCAGTGGTACTATTGACTTACTATCATTGTTTTTTTTTCGTTCAATGGTTATTGCCATTGTTGTTGTTCATTCATGTTGAGATGGTTGGGTCCTTGCGGCTCGGGTTAATAATGCTGCCCAAATTATTTTTTTACAAACACAATTTGACATATTGGTTTACTATAAACAAAATATACATCATATCGATTTTTTTAAAGTTACATCAACCTTCTTCGAAGTCGTCTTCTCTAACTTGCATGGTCTCTCGACCATTGACTAGAAAAAAATGGTTAAGATCAAATCCACTTGCATAAGCTGCACTAATATTAAAGGTTGTAAATAAGTGAGACCCTAAGTATCACATTCCATTGATTGTGGACACCGGTAAATAGTTAGACATTAAAAACAAAGATTTATGGTTTGAATCTAGTTTTTTTTTTTTTTTTTGCGAATGAAAAACTTGTATTACTCAACCAGGAAGTTATTACAATTAGCCAGTGCTAGCTCAACTGCAATTGGAGGGCTCGATCCAATCCAAGTCATGGTTCTACCTTCTATTCTAGCAAAATTCGCTAAACTATCACTAACCTTATTTTGAGATCGGTTAACATGAGTAATACAAGTTTCACGTAAGGACATAAGGTATCTAATTTCTTTGACAAAGACTTATGGTTTGAATCTAGATGGTTGGTGCACCCTGAGTTCCTTGAGAGGGTGGAGAGATCATATAACTCATGTATCTACTACGGATAATTTGGGAAGATTTCTACTGAAATTAAGAAAGTAACATATACAACTTACAAGTGTGGAGTGCTAACATCAAAGGAGACCTCAGGAAAAGAAATAAGAGTTTCTTGATAAATTGGAAGATTTGGAGTTGCTTGAAGAAAACCAATCTTTGTTTGGTGGCCAATATGCTAGGAAAGGTTTCATCGAAGTGTCTTTCTTTCATATCTATGACGAGGAAGATTTTAGTTTCGCATAACAAGTCTGGTGAAAGGTGGTTGTTGCATGGATACCAACACTAAATTTTTCCACTGAATGGCAAATGGGAAAAAAGGGGGGGAAACATTATGTGCACTTTTAAACATGGCTCTGATGTGGCACTCATCAAATCCTATAACATGCTACTGACAATTACAAAAGCTTTGTTTGGTGTTGGAGAAGGATGCCATATGAATCTAGAGAATGATGTATGGGGACCTGGAGAATGTTTATCTGAAAATGGTAACTAAGATTTGGATAAACCCTTTGCCAAGAAGAGACCACGTTTACTATTGATAGCATGGCTCTTGGAACTGACATAATTCCTATAGAATTTTTTATCATAAGTGTACTCAAACATGAACCGCTGACTCTTTTTTTATGATTTTACATGCACAAATTGGCTCTACGTACGCCAAATAATGAACTTCAGGAGCTTCTAACTCTACTACCTAAAATTGGTGATATTGAAACCATTCATCTGTCGAGCAGAAGTGGCTTCTCTTCCAGCGACGCGCATAAGGTGTTCCGAGCCGTATTCACTGAAGGGCGCATGCCTATGAAACACAATTACCTTAAGTGTGCCACCCTGGTTTCCTTATGAGGGATCACGCGACTACGGTGAAGGAGTCTGGAGCTTGTGCGCTAAGAAGATGAAGATGGACGGAAGCGTCCACCGACCAAGACCCCTATATAAGGGCTTTCCTCAGGCCAGGAGGGGGCCAGGGGGACTTCTTGAGATCAAGAAACCCTAGAAGCGAAGAATAGTTCATTAGTAGATCCGATCGAGACCTCCTGTCTAGATCGATATGAAGGCATTCTTAGTACAAGCGGTGGTGTGGCCGGTGTTGTCACTCCAAGCAGTGGCGCTCAGTAGAGGTTACCCCGGTCGGCAACGACGGTTGAAAGGAAGACCAAACTAATGAGAGGAACGACCTTATCATTTTGGTGGTTTTGCAATTTAGATCTTGAATATCTTGTTATGTATCAATCATTTTATGTCTGTGTGGGTTAGCATGCCATGAGAACCGTGTGGTTAGTTGAGGGTTATAAAGTGAACTTTCTCTTTGGATTACAACCACCACGTGTTTTTTTATAGAAAGACTGTAAGGGAGGCCCCTACAATATAATTGGTGCAACAAACCCAAATTGTAAGTACCATGTCTTGAATCTGGGTGGGTGGGAAGGCATCAGCCCCTTTCCACCAACCACATGGTTTTAACTTTAGCTCTTGGTTGCTGAATGCTCTATGTAAATTTACATATTTTTTTATACATATCAATAACATTGTTTTTGTAAAATTACCCCTTCTCACTTCTTCGAGCTTTGCTACACCTACATGTGATTACAGGGTGATACGGCAATTTTTAATTGGAGATTAGTTGGGTGCGTGTGACGCCCCCGACTTAATCGTGCGCTAATCATACACACAAATGCAGACAATCAAGCCTAGGGACTCACTTGAAGATATCATAACACAAGTCTACACAAAAAAAAGAAAAATACAAGCTTTATATTACAAGCCAGAGGCCTCGAGGGCTCGAATACAAAAGCTCGCATACAAGCGTTAGCGGAAGCAACAACAGTATCTGAATACAGACACAAAGTTAAACAAATCTGTCTTAAGAAGGCGAAAACAAACAACGACTCTGATCGAAAAGGCACCGGCCTCCTGCCAGGGAGCCTCCTATCTACTCCTGGTCGTCGGCCTCCACGTAGTAGTAGGTTCCGTCGGGGTAGTAGTAGTCGTCGGCGGGGTAGCTGGCTCCGGGACTCCAACATCTGGTCGCAGCAATCGGGTAGGGGGAAAAGAGGTAGCAAAGCAACCGTGAGTACTCATCCAAAGTACTCGCAAGACTTACATCAGATCTATGCTAAGCATGCATCAGTATCAAAGGGAAGGGCTGTATATGTGAACTAGACTGCAGAAATGCCAGAATAGAGGGGAAATCCTAGCCTATCGAAGACTAGTATCTTCAGCGTCTTGCAGCATTAGAAGAGTGCAGATTGGTAGAATACAATAAAGCAACAAGCATGTAGTAGCAAAGCCTAGGGATCCTTCCTCGACTCCTTGCGAGAAAGCGATCCCGGAGCTTACAGTTAATTAACATGTACCCAGTTCAAGTGGTAGTAGATCGGCATACAACACTGAGCGTCCTGTTACCGTGGACACGGCTATTCGAATAGATAATCTTCCCTGCAGGGGTGCACTACTGTTACCCAACACGCTCGATTAACTCTGGCCGGACACACTTTCCTGGGTCATGCCCGGCCTCGGCTGATCGACACACTAGAGCCCTACCTAGAGCTCAGCAGAGAGGTCCCCGCCGGTCTACATCCTAAGTGCTCAGGGGTCTTGGGCCCATCGCCCTTTGCACTCCGGGTCGTTGCGCGCAGGGCGATCCAGGCACCACCTCTGGGGTGCCGACCCGGTCGTGCCGCAATGCTGAACTGGACGTCTGACAGAGCTTTCGGCTGATACATACGGCGCCGAGGGCCCCATTAAACCATTATCCCGCGTGATGGTAGTGCGTATAGGTCAGTGGCCAACTCACATCAATACCCAAATCCGTTAGTGCATTATTAATTTTAGCGACGGCTGTCGGGACAAGTCCGGAGCTACCACCACAACCTGGGTGGTACCGCTAAACAGCCAGCCGCCACAGTAACTCTCGCGGGTGCTCTCCGGGCCCGCCCGACTTTCATATTTATCTCTCGCGGGTACCCCTCAGGGTCGACCCATCTTTATCCGGTATCTGTAGTAAAATCCAGGGAACTGTGTGTTCATAACATCAAGAAGGAATCTGAGGAATCACCCTCATTGGATTTCCCCCTCGACGTATCCGTCAAGGTGAACCCGGAGGAATCACCCTCGATGGTATTTCACACTTGCGGGGTTGCACGACATAAGCTTCGTTAGAGGTGGTGAAAGAGGAATCACCCTCGGCAACCCACAACCAACTAGCTGTACCACGGAGGCAACATCAGGAGTGAGATAAGAGGTATCACCCTTGGCACTCGATGTTAGCTCTGCAGAGTCGAGCACCTTAGGGAGGTGTGTGATGATGTGCTGGTCTCAGCCCGTCGATCACATCGATCAGGGCACTGGTATCTAAGCGGGGCAACTAGGACAAGGAAGAGGGGCCACCGATGGATTTCCATCCAACCTATACTAAGCATTTAGGATAGCAGGTAAGGTATCAATAGCAGTTTACAAAAATAGGCTATGCATCAGAATAGGATCAATAAAAAACAGTAGCAAATTCTAATGCAAGCAGGAGGGAGAAAGAATAGGTGATATAGGCATGCTCAAGGGGGTTTGCTTGCCTGGAAGCTTTGCGATAAAAGAGGGGTCTTCGATGGAGTAGCAGTCCTCAGGGCAACGTCGGTCTCGGGATCTACCGGAGAGAAGAGGGGGAAGAAACAATAAATATAAAACAAACAAATGCAATCAATATGCATGACATTCCTAGATGATATGCAGGGGTGATATATTGCATCTCTAACTATTTTAGTTAATTTAGGAATTACTTTGGAATTATTTACCGGAGGTCATGCACTATTCATCTACCGGAAATGGGCAAAAAGTTACAGGTTAACCTACTTAGAGGGTTCTAACATGCATGTAGATGACATATTTGGATTCGTTGGATTTTTCTGATCATTTTTCATATATAAATTATTTTCATCCGAGTTATGGTTTATTTTATATGATTTTTCTAAGTTTTAATCATTTTCTGGAATTTCTGGAATTAATTTAATTCGAAAACTATTTAAATAATAATTTGCTATGGGTACACAGAAGTGTACCCAGGGGTTGCTACTGTGGCTGACATGTGGGGCCAGTCAACTGCCCAGTCAGCAGTTGACTGGTCAAAGGGGTCCACTGGACCCACCTGCCAGTGACTAGGCTTGCCCAGTCAGGCAGTTGACTGGTCAACTGGGTCCAATGGGACCCAGTGGTCAGTCTCTGGTTACTTTAACAGTGTTTAGATTAATCTAATTAATCTAATTCAATCGTGGGCCCACTCTGTCAGTGACTTAACTAAACAGAGGGTTAATTAGCGCCTAATCTAAACACAACAGTAGCATGGCCCACTGGTCAGTGGCTGTGGGGATTAAACTAACCGTGGTTAGTGCTACTAAGCACGCCACGTCGGCTTAACCGGCGATTAGCCGCCGGCGAGCTCTGTGCACGGCGGAGGAGCATCGGGAATGCGCTGCGGGCGACGGTTCGGCGAGCTGAGCATAGCTACGAGTAGCTGTGGCTCAGCCGCATCCACTGGCGCTAGCGGCTGAACGCGGGGAGGCCCGAGCTCGCCGGAAGCGAGCTCGCGGCGGCGGCCGGAGCAAACCGACCACGACAGCAGCGCTACGGCTACGGGCTTAGAGCGGAATCAAAGGGGAAAGGAGGGCGGCCTCACAGCGGTGATGAGGAGACGCACGGGGTGGCCGGGGAAGGTCTGTGGGCGGCGAATCGACGTCGGCGGCCGCCGGGATGCAGCGGCGGAGCAGAGCTCGATGCCGACGGGTGAGGGCGTCCCTGCTCGTTCTGATGCTCGCAGGCGAAGTGGTCAACGCCGACGATCCTCCTGGACAGGTCGAGGCTGCGCGGGGTGGCTCTTGGCCGCGCATACGACGACGGCTCGGCGGCGACAGCGTTCGGGGAAGCTCGGGTCTGAGAGAGAGAGCGAGTGTGAGGGAGAAGGGAGGTGCCTGGGCATACAGGGGGAGTGGTTGGCGTTCCCTCCCCTTATCCGCCCACCTGACCGGGGAGGCGCCGACGCGTGCGGCAGCACCGGCCGCGGCGAGCGCGCGGGCGACACGGTGCGGGAGCAGGTAGAAGAGGACTGTGCGAGTGGGATGGGCCTGCACTGTAGCAATAGGCCGAGGGTACAGTGGGTTTTCCTCTTTTCTTTTTCATTTCTTTTCTGTTTTCTTTTTATAACTTCTGTCTTGCATTAATTGTTGACCCAAATGACTTTTGCAAAAATGTGCAACTTGTCCACTTAAATACTAGGCAATATGGAGCACTGCCACAAAAAGTTTGGGAGGCGATATAATTTCATTTGAATTTTATTTAAATGCATGTGGATTAAATGAGCTGTTGTTGTTACTGTTCTTTGGATGTTAGGGTAAATTTGGAATTCAATTAATGTTGTTTTTATTTTTACAATAGCTTTGGGATTATTTGCAATACTGTGAAGTATTTTGTTTTAAAATTTGATCAACTTTTATTTTGACTTGCATTTTGAATTTTTGGTTTAAAGTGGAATTTGAAATGAGATATCAACAAATGATGATTTAGCACTGCAAATGAAGATGACTTGGCATGATTAGAAGATGATCACTGTAGCATATTACAAGAGGGTGTTACAATTCTCCTCCCCTAAAAGAAATTCTCGTCCCGAGAATTTAGGAGGTAGAAGGGAAAAGGTCGGGGTATTCTTCACGAAGACGATCCTCGCGTTCCCAAGTGGCTTCATCTTCAGAATGATTCGACCACTGAACTTTAAGGAACTGGGTTGCCTTCTGACGGGTTCGACGTTCAGCTTGATCAAGAATGCGGATCGATGCTCCTTATAGGACAAGTCATCCTGCAATTCAAGCACTTCATGATCCACTGCTCGGATCGGATCCTTGAAACAGCGGCGGAGTTGCGACACATGGAAAACATCGTGAACCTGAGAAAGGTTCGGCGGTAGTTCCAACTGATATGCCACTTCTCCACGTCTTGCGAGAATACGTAATGGGCCAATGTAGCGAGGAGCTAACTTGCCCTTGATTCCGAAACGGTGAGTGCCCTTCATCGGAGTAACACGAAGGTATGCATGTTCGCCAGGTTGATAGACCATTACCTTGTGTTTATGGTCATAATTGCTCTTCTGACGAGACTGAGCAGTTTTCAGATGTTCACGAACGATACGGACTCGCTCTTCGGCATGTTGGATAATGTCCGGACCGAAGAGTGGCCGTTCCCCAGTTTCTGACCAATTCAGAGGAGTTCGACACTTACGTCCATAAAGAACTTCAAATGGTGCCATCTTCAGACTAGCTTGATAGCTATTGTTGTAAGAGAATTCAGCATACGGGAGAGATTCCTCCCATTTCTTGCCAAATGAGATGACACACGCGCGAAGCATATCTTCAAGCACTTGGTTGACTCGTTCAACTTGACCCTGGGACTGGGGGTGAAAAGCGGTGCTAAAGGACAGATGAGTTCCCATAGCTTCTTGGAAACTTGCCCAGAACCTTGAAGTAAAGAGGTTGCCACGGTCTGAACTGATTTCCAACGGAACACCGTGGAGTGACACAATTCTGGAAACATACAGGTCTGCTAACTGACTAGCAGCGATTGTCTCCTTGACTGGCAGAAAGTGAGCAACCTTTGAAAATCGGTCAATGACGACAAAAATAGCATCATGACCCTTCTGTGATCTTGGAAATCCAGTAATGAAATCCATTTCAACTTTGTCCCATTTCCATTCCGGAATATCAAGTGGTTGCAGAGTTCCAGCAGGTCTTTGATGTTCTGCTTTGATGCGACGGCAAACGTCACACTCAGCAACATAGTGAGCAATGTCTCGTTTCATATCAGGCCACCAGTACTGCTGACGAATGTCTTGGTACATCTTGGTATTACCTGGATGGATAGACAAAGGCGTTTCATGTGCTTCTTTCATGATATCCGAGCGCGAGTCCAGATTGTGCTTTCTGGGGACCACTAGGCGGCCTCTGAAGAACAAGGCACCATCATCATCAACAGTGAAGAACGATGAATTTCCTTTGGAGAGATAGCTCTTGATCTTCTCGACTTCGGAATCATACTTCTGCCTTGTCTTGATGTTGTTCTCGAGATCTTGTTCAACAACCAAGGTATTTAGATATCCTTGAGGAATTATCTCGAGGTTCAGTTTTCGAAGCTCTTCATACAGGAGTGGCTGCTGCAGCTGAACCTCAAGTTCACAACAATAGGATTTACGGCTCAAGGCATCAGCCATTACGTTAGCCTTGCCAGGGGTATAAGAAATACCCAAATCATAGTCAGTAATTGCCTCCATCCATCTTTGCTGACGGAGGTTCAGAGATGGCTGAGTGAACAAGTACTTCAGACTTTGATGATCCGTGTAGATCTCGCAACAATTACCAAGTAGGTAATGTCGCCATAACTTCAATGCATAGATGACAGTAGCTAGTTCTAGATCATGTACTGGATAGTTCTCTTCATGCGTACGCAACTGTCGAGAGCCATAAGCAATCACTTTACGCTCTTGCATTAGGACACAGCCTAATCCTTGGCGGGATGCGTCACAATAAATCACGAAGTCTTTGCGAGAATCTGGAGGAGCAAGCACTGAGGCAGATGTTAGCTTGTCCTTGAGTGTTTGAAAACTTTCCTGACATTTTTCTGTCCACTCAAACTTAACACCCTTGTGAAGCAAATCAGTCAAAGGCTTGGCAATCTTGGAGAAGTTCTCGACAAAACGGCGGCAATAACTTGCGAGTCCGAGAAAACTTCTGACTTGCTTGACATTCTTCGGAGGAGTCCATTCAAGAATAGCCTGAACTCGTTCTGGGTTAACAGCAATGCCATCTTTGGAAATCATGTGGCCGAGATATGTCACTTCAGACAACCAGAACTCACACTTGGAATACTTGGCATACAGTTGGTGTTCACGCAGCTTCTCCAGTACAAGCCGAAGATGTTCGGCATGTTCTTCTTCATTCTTCGAATAGACAAGGATATCATCCAGATAAACCACGCCGAACTTGTCGAGGTAATCCATGAAGATGTAGTTCATCAGTCGAGAGAATGTTGCTGGAGCGTTGGTTAAGCCAAAGGACATGACAGTGTACTCGTAAGAACCATAGCGAGTAACGAATGCTGTCTTCGGAATGTCTTCTTCACGAACTCTGATCTGGTGGTATCCCAATCTCAAATCAAGTTTAGAGAATACTTAGGAACCAGCAAGTTGATCATACAGATCGTTAATTCTGGGAAGCGGATACTTGTTCTGAATTGTTGCCTGGTTGATAGGTCGGTAATCTTGGACCAGACGATTCGTACCATCCTTCTTCTTGACAAAGAGAGAAGGTGCTCCCCAAGCAGAAGAACTGGGGCGGATGAAACCCTTACGAAGTGATTTGTCAATTTCCTCCTTAAGTTCAAGGAGTTCATGCGGCGGCATCTTGTACGAGCGCTTGGCAATAGGAGTGGTGCCAGGTTTCAAGTCTATAACGAATTCGATAGCCCTAGCAGGGGGTACTCCTAGAAGTTCCTCTGGGAAGACATCTTGAAAATCACGAACAACTGGAACGTTCTCTATGCCTTCAAGAGGTGAAGCATTCAATGCATTCAGAGCATATATCTGACTCTCGGCATTCTGGCTTAACTGGGCTGAGTAGTTGATCACCTGGCCAGAAGGGTGTGTGAGCTAGACTATCTTGGCGGCACAGTCGATCAAAGCATTATAGGCTGCCAACCATTCCATACCAAGAATGATGTCTATGTTGGAAGGTCCGAGCACAGTGAGAGTAGCCGGAAAAAGTAGACCTCCAATTTCGATTTGGTTGCGAGGGCTTACCATTGTGGTTTGCCACTTGGCTCCTGGAGATTGAACCGCTAAAGGAGTGGGCAAATTTTCCAAATCTAACCCATGCAACCGAGCAAATTGCCGGGACACAAAGGCATGCGATGCTCCTGAATCAAATAGAACAGAAGCTGGCACTGAATTAACGAGAAGAGTACCCATCACAATTTTCGGGGCCTCCCGAGCTTCTTCAATCTTGACATGGGTGACTTGACCACAAGTCAAAGCAGACGGCCTGGCATCATCGTTTTTGGATTGATGGCTTCGACGGCTCTTCCTACGACCAACATAAGAATGTGGTACATTCTGAGGCTGACCTTGGTGACAGTTGGCAGCAAGGTGCCCTGGTTGTCAACACTTGCGGCACAACCCATTATTATTGGGAGGAGCCATAGCATTGGGCTGTCCACCCTGAATCGTTAACTGTCTCGGCGGCGGAGGCAGACGAGGTGCGACATAAGACGGCCTTGGTGTTGGAGCAGGTCAGTGAAAAACATTGTGCGGGATCCAGACTTGACGTTTCTGAGCAGGCTGGCCCGAGGATGAACCAACATCACGGGTGCGCTTGAGCGATTCCTGGTACTCATTCAGACCAGTTTCAGTCCGGAAAGCTTGGCTGACAAGCGTCGCAAAGTCCACGCAATCATGGGCAACAAGTGCAAGCTTTATATCAGGGCGCAGTCCTTCACGGAATTTCTCCTGCTTGCGAGCGTCAGTGCAGACGTCATCCTCATCATAGCGGGATAATTCGAGAAATTTCCTCTGATATTCATCCACAGTCATTTTGCCCTGGGTGAGTTTACGGAACTCTTTCTTCTTCTGGTCCATCAGACCTTGTGGAATGTGCCGTGCACGGAAAACTGACTGAAATTCTTTCCATGTGGTGACTGCTTCAGCAGACAGCGTACGCCTGTGGCTTTCCCACCATTGAGCAGCTGGGCCCCTCAGATGATACGTCGCAAAAGTGACGTAACTGTCAGGAGCAACATTTGCTGACTCCATCTGGAAGGTGATGTCACGGAGCCAATCATCAGCATCCATAGGATCAGCTGAGTTACGGAAAGTGGACGGGTTGAGGCGCACGAAATCTTGCAGTGAGATCGGACCAGGCTCTTTACGAGCATCATTGCGTTCCAAACGGTTTACCAGACTCTCGTTGAGCTGACGGTTCAATTCAAACTGTTGCATCATAGCGGCAATATAGGGTGGAGGCGGGGGATCGTCAGCCATCCTGCCAAATCAATAGGGGCAGTTTAGCAAGAACAACTGCATGTGTAAGAGGTCATTTATGATGTAACATGAGAAATGGACAAGAAGTGCATTAGATACATATTAGTAGTCATTAAAGTCATACAGACCCATGCACAGAGTTGGATTCAAACGGGTAGTACGAGCTCGGAAACACTCGCAGCTAGACAACTAGACGGTGGAGAGATACAACAACGAGACATAGCAAAGGCTACACCAACGTCGGAGAAAACCACGGGAGCGAGGAATCTGCAAGTGACAACGCAGGGTGCCCTCGATAAAAGGATCATGCGGTCCATGAGCATTGTGCGGCAGAACCTGGCCCTCAACTTGAAGAAGAGGGGGTAAATTCAGAACTCCGGGTGGATGTGATCACGAGAATCTAATGTTAGAGTTAGTAAATCTTTAACCCAAAAAGAGGAGAGATCAGAATCCCAGAGTAAAGAAGAGGAATAAAAGATCCTAATACCACCCACTGGCGACGTGGGCCCGTAAGCCACACAGCCATGTTAGAAAAATAGTTTTTTTTGAAAGACTAGACTCAACTTCGGCCAAGGAATTGGAAAGGGGATTCCTACATGCAGTCGGCTCTGATACCAACTTGTGATGCCCCCAACTTAATCGTGCGCTAATCATACACGCAAATGCACACAATCAAGCCAAGGGACTCACTTGAAGATATCATAACACAACTCTACACAAATAAAAGAAAAATACAAGCTTTATATTACAAGCCAGGGGCCTCGAGGGCTCGAATACAAAAGCTCGCATACAAGCGTTAGCGGAAGCAACAACAGTATCTGAGTACAGACACAAAGTTAAACAAATCTGCCTTAAGAAGGCGAAAACAAACAACAACTCTGATCGAAAAGGCACCGGCCTCCTGCCAGGGAGCCTCCTATCTACTCCTGGTCATCGGCCTCCACATAGTAGTAGGTTCCGTCGGGGTAGTAGTAGTCGTCGGCGGGGCAGCTGGCTCCGGGACTCCAACATCTGGTCGTAGCAATCGGGTAGGGGGAAAAGAGGTAGCAAAGCAACCGTGAGTACTCATCCAAAGTACTCGCAAGACTTACATCAGATCTATGCTAAGCATGCATCAGTATCAAAGGGAAGGGCTGTATCTGTGGACTAGACTGCAGAAATGCCAGAATAGAGAGGAAATCCTAGCCTATCGAAGACTAGCATCTTCAGCGTCTTGCAGCATTAGAAGAGTGTAGATTGGTAGAATACAATAAAGCAACAAGCATGTAGTAGCAAAGCCTAGGGATCCTTCCTCGACTCCCTGCGAGAAAGCGATCCCGGAGCTCACAGTTAATTAACATGTACCCAGTTCAAGTGGTAGTAGATCGCGATACAACACTGAGCGTCCTGTTACCATGGACACGGCTATTCGAATAGATAATCTTCCCTGCAGGGGTGCACTACTGTTACCCAACACGCTTGATTAACTCTGGCCGGACACACTTTCATGGGGCATGCCCGGCCTCGGCTGATCGACACACTGCAGCCCTACCTAGAGCTCAGCAGAGAGGTCCCCGCCGGTCTACATCCTAAGTGCTCAGGGGTCTTGGGCCCATCGCCCTTTGCACTCCGGGTCGTTGCGCGCAGGGCGATCCAGGCACCACCTCTAGGGTGCCGACCCGGCCATGCCGCAATGCTGAACTGGACGTCTGACAGAGCTTTCGGCTGATACATACGATGCCGAGGGCCCCATTAAACCATTATCCCGTGTGGTGGTAGTGTGTATAGGCCAGTGGCCAACTCAGATCAATACCCAAATCCGTTAGTGCATTATTAATTTTAGCGACGGCTGTCGGGACAAGTCCGGAGCTACCACCACAACCTGGGTGGTACCGCTAAACAGCCAGCCACCACAGTAACTCTCGCGGGTGCTATCCGGGCCCGCCCGACTTTCATATTTATCTCTCGCGGGTACCCCTCAGGGTCGACCCGTCTTTATCCGGTATTTGTAGTAAAATCCAGGGAACTGTGTGTTCATAACATCAAGAAGGAATCTGAGGAATCACCCTCATTGGATTTCCCCCTTGACGTATCCGTCAAGATGAACCCGGAGGAATCACCCTCGATGGTATTTCACACTTGCGGGGTTGCACGACACAAGCTTCGTTGGAGGTGGTGAAAGAGGAATCACCCTCGGTAACCCACAACCAACTAGCTGTACCACGGAGGCAACATCAGGAGTGAGATAAGAGGTATCACCCTCGGCACTCGATGTTAGCTCTGCAGAGTCGAGCAACTTAGGGAGGTGTGTGATGATGTGCTGGTCTCAGCCCGTCGATCACATCGATCAGGGCACTGGTATCTAAGCGGGGCAACTAGGACAAGGAAGAGGGGCCACCGATGGATTTCCATCCAACCTATACTAAGCATTTAGGATAGCATGTAAGGTATCAATAGCAGTTTACAAAAATAGGCTATGCATCAGAATAGGATCAATCAAAAACAGTAGCAAATTCTAATGCAAGTAGGAGGGAGAAAGAATAGGTGATATAGGCATGCTCAAGGGGGTTTGCTTGCCTGGAAGCTTTGCGATAAAAGAGGGGTCTTCGATGGAGTAGCAGTCCTCGGGGCAACGTCGATCTCGGGGTCTACCGAAGAGAAGAGGGGGAAGAAACAATAAATATAAAACAAACAAATGCAATCAATATGCATGACATTCCTAGATGATATGCAGGGGTGATATATTGCATCTCTAACTATTTTAGTTAATTTAGGAATTACTTTGGAATTATTTACCGGAGGTCATGCACTATTCATCTACCGGAAACGGGCAAAAAGTTACAGGTTCACCTACTTAGAGGGTTCTAACATGCATGTAGATGACAGATTCAGATTCGTTGGATTTTTCTGATCATTTTTCATATATAAATTATTTTCATCCGAGTTACGGTTTATTTTATATGATTTTTCTAAGTTTTAATCATTTTCTGGAATTTCTGGAATTAATTTAATTTGAAAACTATTTAAATAATAATTTGCTATGGGTACACAGAAGTGTACCCAGGGGTTGCTACTGTGGCTGACATGTGGGCCAGTCGGCAGTTGACTGGTCCACGTTGACTGGTCAAAGGGGTCCACTGGACCCACCTGCCAGTGACTGGGCTTGCCCAGTCAGCCAGTTGACTGGTCAACTGGGTCCAGTGGGACCCAGTGGTCAGTCTCTGGTTACTTTAACAGTGTTTAGATTAATCTAATTAAGTCGTGGGCCCGCTTTGTCAGTGACTTAACTAAACAAAGGGTTAATTAGCGCCTAATCTAAACGCAACAGTAGCATGGCCCACTGGTCATTGGCTGTGGGGGTTAAACTAACCGTGGTTAGTGCTACTAAGCACGCCACGTCGGCTTAACCGGCGATTAGCCGCCGGCGAGCTCTGTGCGCGGCGGAGGAGCATCAGGAATGCGCTGCGGGCGACGGTTCGGCGAGCTGAGCATAGCTACGAGTAGCTGTGGCTCAGCCACATCCACTGGCGCTAGCGGCTGAACGCGGGGAGGCCCGAGCTCGCCGGAAGCGAGCTCGCGGCGGCGGCCGGAGCAAACCGACCACGGCAGCGGCGCTACGGCTACGGGCTTAGAGCAGAATCAAATGGGAAAGGAGGGCGGCCTCACAGGGGTGATGAGGAGACGCACGGGGTGGCCGGGGAAGGTCTGTGTGCGGCGAATCGACGTCGGCGGCCGCCGGGATGCACCGGCGGAGCAGAGCTCGATGCCGATGGGTGAGGGCGTCCCTGCTCGTTCTGATGCTCGCAGGCGAAGTGGTCGACGCCGACGATCCTCCTGGACAGGTCGAGGCTGCGCGGGGTGGCTCCTGGCCGCGCATACGACGACGGCTCGGCGGCGACTGCGTTCGGGGAAGCTCGGGTCTGAGAGAGAGAGCGAGTGTGAGGGAGAAGGGAGGTGGCCGGGGCGTATAGGGGGAGTGGTTGGCGTTCCCCCCCCCCCCCCCTTATCCACCCACCTGACCGGGGAGGCACCGACGCGTGCGGCAGCACCGGCCGCGGCGAGCGCGCGGGCGACACGGTGCGGGAGCAGGTAGAAGAGGACTGTGCGAGTGGGATGGGCCTGCACTGTAGCAATAGGCCGAGGGCACAGTGGGTTTTCCTCTTTTCTTTTTCATTTCTTTTCTGTTTTCTTTTTATAACTTCTGTCTTGCATTAATTGTTGACCCAAATGACTTTTGCAAAAATTTGCAACTTGTCCACTTAAATACTAAGCAATATGGAGCACTGCCACAAAAAGTTTGGAGGCGATATAATTTCATTTGAATTTTATTTAAATGCATGTGGATTAAATGAGCGGTTATTGTTACTGTTCTTTGGATGTTAGGGTAAATTTGGAATTCAATTAATGTTGTTTTTATTTTTACAATAGCTTTGGGATTATTTGCAATATTGTGAACTATTTTGTTTTAAAATTTGATCAACTTTTATTTTGACTTGCATTTTGAATTTTTGGTTTAAAGTGGAATTTGAAACGAGATATGAACAAATGATGATTTAGCACTGCAAATGAAGATGACCAGGCATGATTAGAAGATGATCACTGTAGCATATTACAAGGGGGTGTTACAGTGCGAGCCCACCCTAAATTCAGGGGGAGGGGGGGTTATTAGTAGGATAGGAAGGTCTCGTAGGGTATGTAAATATAGTTCATAGGTCTAGCATGTTTGCACCTCTTAGAGCATCTCTAACCGAACTCCTATATTTTAGCCCCTCAAATAACTCCTTAAACCTTAACTCCTCAAATTTGAGAAGTTAAAAGAAGCGATTCCTAACAGAAATCCTAAAACTTAACTCCCATTTTTCTTAACACACGTTCATTTATTTAGGCCATCGACTTAAAGCTTCACTACTTTACTACTTCATAAAATGATGTTTTTGGCACATAGTTCACTAATAGGGTTAAATATTAGGCTTCTAAAATAAGATTTTAGGTTGGGCTTCTAGAACAAGCCAAGGAGGGGCAACTTATTTTCATAGCAAGCCATAAGCCCCAAAAGAACTGGCCCTAATCCAAACAAGACAATAAGAACAATTACATGCTTCAACAGAAACACAACTTCCTTGACTATTACTACAAGTGCAATCAATACTTTCTCCATCTCCTTATGTTCACTACCAACACTTTTGCTATTCTCTGTTGACTTCTCTAGCCTGCACACTAATTTCTTCAGCCGCCAACAATCATCACATTTTATCAGCGGCAGAGGCGAGCCGACGAGTTGTTGGGTGCGCCTGAGCCCGACCAAGAGGCGGATGAAGATCTACCGATGGTTGGAGGAGCGTCGAGAGGAGGACATCCCGAGAAGAGCTCTGAGGCTGCGCAAGGCACTTGGGGTGGCTACGCGGTCCCGTTCCCGGTGAAACGCGGCTTCACGGTCCTTCTCGTTGATGAGCCCGTGGCAGCGACGGCCCCTAGATGTGGATTCCGGCAATGACGGTGACCGATTAGCAAATCGAAGTGGGGCGACAGGTCGGCGGGGGTAGTGGGGTGTTGGTGGGGGTGCTTGGTGGACGCCAGAGGCAAGACTCTCAGCAACGGCGTGGAGGTAGCCGAGCGGGGAAAGGGGAGGCAGCTGCACGAGGGGATGCAATCCTTTTTGTGAGAACTCCTTTCGGCCGCCCCAAAAAAAAAAGAGCCGGCAGACCATTCTTCTAAACTTTTTGAACAACTAAACAACAATTCGAGGGTTCAGCTAGGTGGTCTTAACTCCTCGGAAGGAAATATTTTGAGGACTTAAAACCTTCTAGGAGTTTGGTTAGGGATGCTCTTATATGATAGGTACGCTACTAGACAGCAATCGCTTGCTGCCTAGCGCGATGGAGCGGCCTATCTATTTTGGGTAACCGCACGTGTGACCGTCCTCCCAGATCCAGAAAGGGAAGTTATTTGCCCCTCGCACTTACAAGCTCCCGCAAAAGAAAAAACAAACTGGTCTCCGCACCACGTGACCCTCATTACCGGAAAAAACCACTCTCGCCCACCCTGGTCCTCTTGACCTCTTCTATCTAAGAATACATCAAGCAAAAAAAAAGAACTGGGCAACAATATTATACGCCAGGGGGAAGGAGTGGGCAAAATAGAAGGGTAAAATAATTCTGTTGCTGTCTCTTAACTTGTCACAGGGTCCAAACTACAGAAAACTTTGCTTTGAATATGGTATTATTTTTCATGTTCCTGTCCCTGTAAAACCTAATGTTTTGCTGTACATTTCGTCAAGTTCCTACAAAAACAAAAGTCTGCTGACCATTCTTGTTGTCTGTTAATGTCTTGCACCTAGCCCCTGCAAAAAAAGGTAGATGGTGTGAAGCAAAAACTCAAAGAAGTTGCATGCACAAGATCAGGATTTGAAAAAGCAATTTAAACGTGTTCCCATGGGCAAAAAAATTATCATTAAGTGTTAGTGTGGTCGCTTCATATCTACGAGATCTAAGTTCCCTTCCCCGTTGAATATGTGGTAGAGTTCCCAAGTTAGCGGTGTTGCTAGGCAAATTAATGTGATGGTGCATTCTAAAAAATATGTAGGCAACTTGGGGAGCATTCAGTAGGCGAACTAGGAGTGAGGACTCTATGTTGCAGGCAAATTAGTAATGTTCGGTAGGCGAATTCGGGGTGAGCTGTGTTGTAGGCAAATTAGGAATGTCCGGTAGGCGAATTAGGAGTGAGGACTCTGTGTTGCAGGCAAATTATGAGAGTCTGGTAGGCGAATTAGGAGCGTTCAGTAGGCGAATTTAGGAGCATTCAGTAGGCGAATTAGAAGCGTTCAGTAGGCGAATTAGGAGCGTTTAGTAGGCGAATTTAAGAGCGTTCAGTAGAAGAATTAGGAGTGAGGACTCTATGTTGCAGGCGAATTTAGGAGCGTTCAGTAGGCGAACTAGGAGTGAGGACTCTATGTTGCAGGCGAATTAGGAGCGTCGACAGGCGAATTAATATGAGCAGGCAACTTAACACAAAATTGTTAGGCTAATTAGGAGTGAGGACTCTAAGTTTTGGCTACTTAGTGTGCATAGCGGCGTGACTAAGTAAGTAGCTAGGTTGGCAGGCTAGCCGACTTTTAGTGTTCTGTTTTGGCGACTTAATTTGCGTGCCGATGCGACTAAGGTTAACGGCTAGGCTGGCAGGGTAGCACGACTTATTGCGCGGGTTTGGACGGCTTGTGTGTGTGAGGACACGACTAAGTTAGCTGCTAAGTCGGACGAGTTTGGGCAACTTAGTCAATTATATGCTGGCTGGTTTTAGGCAACTTAGCATCTGGTGGGCAAATTAGTGAGGGGGGTTAGCAGCTAGGGAACCGTAGAGTTAGGGAACTCCGTTCATCGATTTAGCGACTTTAGTTGGAGGGCTTGGCGACTACGGGTCTGCAGGCTTGCTGGGGTTGTAACCGTGTCCGGCAGGGGACAAACCATAGCTATGTCAGTTTATTTTTCGGGGTAGAATAATATAAACTGAGAAATTAACACAGTAGATTGTACCTGTCCTGGTCCTGAACGGGAGCCCCGCCATGTTTCAGAAACCTTGCCCGGATCCACTTCTTTTTGCTTCAAAAAACAAACATGTGTGCAAAAATGGTTACGGGTGTTTGTTCGCATCGATTTTCAGTCCAAAATCGACATGACAAAATAATGTGGCACATGCTGAGGAGGACATGCCATTACCAGCTCAACACATGGTGTGACCCCAAAATGGTGGCATCATATTAGCCATTCCCTGCTCACTTTAAATTACTTCATCAATGATTCCTAGGAAAAAGATGCAACCAGATTTTGGATTGATTTAAGTTGTTGATTCTAACTTGGTGCTGAATAAGGGCATGGCCAATGCATAGCCCTAGGGTGATGCTCCATAGGCCATGTAGAATCGGATGTCAGAGAAAGTAGGTTCGGATGAAGCAGCGGGATCCTCTGCAGGAGGCGGGTGCTTGGGGAGAAAAAGTGTGGTCCGATGCATAAAGCTGAAAAAGTTGAAGTGTAGAATAGAGATGCATGTGTAGTGGGAGTCTTTATTTTCTATTCTTTGATTAGACCCACTAGTGGTAGCTTGCATTGGGAAAAAAATATCAATGTAGATGCCTCAAGCTACTTTTTTTCATGAGGCATCTGTATCCGTATGCCACCATTGTACATGCCCTAATGACTGCTGTTTTGGTACTTCAAACTTTTCTAAAAGCCTCGAAAAGTACAGCTGTCAGGCACCAGGGGATGCACCGATGCAGATTTCACAAACTACATATTTTCTAGGCAACTTGGAGGAGCATCGGCCGGCGAATTAAGAGTGATGTTAGTCACCATAGTACCCAAACTAGGCAATACTCGGAGAAGGCTCTCACAAATTCGTACATTCTAGCACCCTTCTCTGCATGTATAAATTTGCATGCAACTTAATACAAAAAAATTTGGGAAAAATTCCTAGCAATGCGAGATAAATCTATGTTGCAGGCAACTTAACAACAAAATGATGGGCGGAAAAATTCCTAGCAGAACGTGAGAAATCTATGTAATGGCAACTTCCCAAAAAAAATCTTGGCAAAAATTCCTAGCAGTGCGTGAGGATTCACTACCTCTCTCCTGTACCTCGCACCAGTACGTGGTTCCCAGCAATTTCCCTAGCAGCACCTCGAATCAATCCCCCCGGAATCATCCAAAAAACAGTGAGGGAACTCATCTTCTACTGCGATTTGAAGGGAGGGTACAGAACAAAACTAACCTTGGGATGGCCGATGTACTGCGTGAATCGCAGGTCCCCCCGGAGCCGGCTGCCATCGAATTTCTTCACGCACGCTCGCGGGCTCGTCCCTCCACTCCCTGCCCCTCCATGCTTGATGTCGGTCCACTGCGCAGTTCCGCGTCTGGTGGATGGTGCGGCCGTGTCGCTCCGCTGCGCGGGGTCGCGCCGGGGACTAGGTGCCGGCAAACCCTAGGATTTCAGCAGGAAAGAGAAAGGGGAATCGCCAGCGAGTGCGTGACCTGGGGAGAAAATGGTGAGCGGCGCGTCTCGGAAAAAAAAAAAAAACAGAAACGACAAAAGAAGCCATCGCTTCGCCCATCCCCTCCCCACGTGGCGCGATCTCACGAAACGATGGACGGCGGTCGCTCGGCCGCTCACGGGCGCTCGATCGCGCGCGCTCGCTTTTTAGCGTTTGGGTATAGGACAAGGGTGTACCGTAGAAACCTAGTTTTCCATTCGCTATCACAAAACTGTGATTTTTTTCACTAATTCTCCATGCACAAATACTCAGACATTTGCATTTTTTAAAGAAGAACCGGAAGTATTTTGTTGCTCCCTGGTAAAACTGCGGCACAAGGCTAACTCCGGGCACGCAGTGCGGCGGGCGGAGCAGCATAGAGTGACCTGAGCTGGCGGTCGATTAGCTTGCTGTGGTTGAGTGCCACCTGCAGCTCGACATCGTCGGCCCACCACTGCTCCAGCCCGTGCGCTGCCAGGAATTTGCTCGGCCCCATGGACACCACAAGCATCGTCGCCACCCCCGCCTTGCCACCGACGTTCCCGCCCCCGCTGTCGACCGCCACGGTCGCCGTACCCCCCGCTGCGTCGCTGTAGTGGCAGCAGATATAGTCGTTCGTGTTGATGTACAGGTACGGCAGCCACCTTCCCATCCCCGACTGCGCCAGCGACGCCCTCGCCTCACTTTCACTGTGGCCGTCGCCGCCGCTCGTGTCCGCAGCCGGCTGAGAGCCCACGTATGGGATCCACCCGCGCGCACGGCCCCACAGCTCGCCGGCCGTCTCGACGAACCCCCTGAGGCTCATGGCCAGCGACACGGACGGCGGGTTGAACACGTGGCACTCCACGAAGACGCGCTCCTTGGCCAGCGCCTTGCCCACCAGCAGCGCGAACCCGGCTCCCAGCGAATGCCCGCCGACGCACACGTTGCCGACGCCGAACCAGCGCGCGGCGTCCCGCAGCGCCGCCAGCGCGCCGGCGAAGCGGACGGAGCCCTTGAGGCTGTCCCAGGCGAGGAAACGGAGGTCGTCCACCACGTCGCGGCGGAACGTGGGCGCCCGGAGCAGCGTGCCGCGCAGCGCCACGACGGCTGCCGGCGCGCGGGTGGGGCGGAACGGAATGTAGTCGGACAGCGCGGCCTGGTGGTCCCACTCGAGGACGGCGCCGTAGATGGAGCCGTCGCGCTCGTCGACGAGCGCCTGGGCGAGCCTGTACTTGAACGGGCGCCACCACTGCGGCGCGAGGCCGGTGCGCTCGTCCCGCTTCTCCTGCTGGTCCAGCTCCAGCAGGTAAGCCCCCTGGATGAAGCACGCGATCACCATCCGCCGGTAGTTGGAGTTCTTCCTGCATCAACCATCGCAGTAAACTTCGAGTAATTCCCAGAGGCGAACTGGGCAAGTGTGAGTGTGAATGTGCCGAGTATACTGACCAGCTTGAGCTGAGGAGATCTTTCCAGCTGATGGACGACAGGTTGCGGGGGCCATACACATGAAAGTCGAGCGGATTCGCTGCCGCCGTCGCTGCATCGCCGGATTTCTGGTCAGGCATCGCCTTGG
Source organism: Elymus sibiricus (assembly GCA_039707655.1). Lineage (NCBI taxonomy): Eukaryota > Viridiplantae > Streptophyta > Magnoliopsida > Poales > Poaceae > Elymus > Elymus sibiricus. Next base: position 257,192,151 of record CM077668.1, on the reverse strand, counting down.
CCATTGTTCCCGCGTGAAATCAAGAGCACGCACACACAATGGCTCGGACTTTGGATGATATATGTAAGGTCGGCAAGAATAGTTTGCTTCAAGTTGAAAAAGAAAAGTGCGATGGGACTTTTTATCCGTGGTCTCTATTCCATCATCGTCTCCGGTCAGGGCAATACGGCACCTGATTCTTTCTCATCTCTGTTTCGCTTTGGAACCAGTGGATCACATTTAGAGTGGAGCGCACAAGATTCCCCAACAGTTGCCATGCCATGCGCCAGCACTATGTTCTTTTTTTTCTTTTTTTTTGAACCGAGACCGTAGAACAATTGTTTTTGTTCTACGTATGTTCATTAATAAATATTTACAAAAGTATTAGAATTACAAAACTAACCCACTCCAGTTCTAGGGAATAAACTCATGATCAAATTATAGGTTCTGTTCTATCCAACTAATAAGTTGCTCTGCTTTCCTCTGCTTTGCCCTGAGTTGCACTGTCCAGAGTCCTTCTTTAAGGTAGTGTTTCCAAGTGTTCAAATGTGGAGCAGCTGATCTAAAAATCTTGTCATTCCTAACTGACCATATACTCCAACAGCCCATCACAACAATGTCCAGTGCAATTTCTTTTGGAAGATGCCTAACAGTCACCAGAATCTCATCATAAGCTGAAATGCCTCTGTGTTTATTGGGAGTCAGATGATCCCAGCATAGAAGAGAGAAAGGACAGTTCCAAAAAAGATGGACAAGAGTTTCCTCAGTACCCTTTGAGCATATTGCACAGTTATAATCTTGTAAGAACATGCTCTTCCTGTGCAATAGATTCCTGGTGTTGAGTCTGTCTTGCAGTAAAAGCCAATAGAAGATCTTGTGTCTCAATCTGCATGTTGTGCTCCAGAGATTTTTGAAGATAATGTGTGCTGAGCTACTACCCATGAGTAGCTTATACATTTTCCTGGAGGAGTACTGTGGAGAAGTCCAAGAATATAACCATTGATCCTTATCCTCTGTAGCCACTCTGCTGTTGATCATTTCTTGTACCATATTGAATTGTGTATAGGCCTGGTAAGAGAGAGGTCTATGGAACAAAAGACTGATTTCCTCCTGTGTCTGTAATTTGATCAGTGAAATGTCTTTGTCCACTGCAAATGAATATAGCTCAGGAAATCTGCTACTAAGTGGTTGCCCTGTCCAATTATCAGTCCAGAAAAGGGTGGTATCACCTTTGTTTGCCTTGCATCGAGCATGAGTTTTATACATTGGCAGAAGCTTCAGTACTGCTTTCCACCAGAATGATCCTACCATCCTTTCTCCAGACAGGGATTCTTGGTAATATGTCTCCCAGATGATATTAACCCATGGGGTGTCCTCCTTATTCATGAATTTATGCAGATATTTCATAAGAAGTGCTTAATTGTGAGTGGCTATGTCCAGTACTCCAAGACCCCCATGTGCTTTGGGTCTACATACTTTCTCCCAGGATATTAGAGCAGCGCCAGTTTCTTGTGTCCCCTATTTTCGCCAGAAGCATTGTTTCAGATAGATATTGATTTGCTTTACCACAGTTTTTGGTACCATCAGAGAGCACATGAAGAATGTGGGCATGCTGGTGAAGACATATTTTATTAGTGTAAGTTTATCACCAGTTGAGAGCATGGTAGAGCAGCTAAGCAGTCTGTTTTCAATCCTCTTCATCATAGGCACAAAGTCTTCAATTTTTGGTTTAGAGATGCAGAGTGGTAGGCCCAAATAAGTGTGCGGGAGGGAGTCAATTTTACAACCCAATAACCGAGACATCATAGTCATCTTAGTTAGAGGGGTGTTGACTGAGATCATGATGGACTTAGTATAGTTCACTTTCAGTCCTGTATATGCAGCATAATGCAGGAGGAGATCTTTAATATGATTCAGTTGTCTAGCATCTGCCTTTGCCACTAGTATAGTATCATCTGCATATTGGATGATGGGATAATCTGGGCAGGATTGATGAAGTGGTGGTGATTCCAGCAGGGAATGTTGCATGGCTTCATTGAACATAGATTGAAGAAGATCTGCTGCCAGTACAAATATTAATGGTGAAAGAGGATCACCCTGCCTAACACCTTTCCTGCATAGAAACTGTTTGCCTGGTACCCCATTATGTTCGCCAAACTGAATTGGGGGGATCTTATTTTCAGCCCTCTACTTTGGCCATCAAACTTCATGTTTGTATTCTAAAATGGTTTGCTTTTCATCTGCACTCCCAAAAGCGTTAATTTATCGATAGCAGGATGAAGTGGAAGCCAAGTAGTCGCTACATTTTTTTAAAAAACTAGGCAAAAGATTTGCCATTTTTATTGAATAAGGAGTTTTAGAGGTTCAGACAAGAAGCCAAAAGGCCAAAGGCCACATACAATACATCACTCTCGCGGCATCACGTTACACAAATGTTTAGCACCGGCAAGGCACCACATCGCCGCTTCTTCTTTGATTCTCGTGAAGAAAACACCAACAGGCACCGCAGTGTTACGGAATGCCCTAGCATTCCTCTCTTTCCAGATTTCCCACGAGACGAGTAGCATAAGAGAGGTTAGCGGCCTTCGTGATTGTGTCATCCTAGACGCGATAGTGCTCCACCAAGTCTTCACCGAGTCGACGATGGCCTAGTCGTGAAGATGGACATCATGGAGACCTAGGCACGCTTTGATCATGCCCCAAACTCTGATTGTGTAGCGACATTTGAAAAGAAGATGGGCCGCTGATTTGTGGACTTGCTTGCAAAGGGGGCAAAGGTTGCAACTAGGCCATCCCCTTTTTTGTAGCCGACCAGCCGTCCAAATCCTATTATTGATGACGAGCCAAGCGAAGAACTTGCACTTGGGCGGAGCCCAGATCCTCCAAACGTTCCTAGTCATATTTGAGTGGACTAAACCAAGAAATTGCGCGTTGTAGGCCATAGCCGCAGAGTAGTGGCCGTCTTTGGTGAGCTTCCAAGAGATAGTATCGGTCATGTCGGGGTTGAGGTGCACGTGAGAGAGCTTCTCCCAGAGTAACAAATTCGTTAAGATGGTCAACCGTGACACCCTCAGTGGTCTTCAGGTAAGTGCTTTCTGAACCGAGCAATTCTTTCTTTTGGATAGATCGTGAATTTTTGGATTAATGTCCTTGGGCCACAACCCATCAAGCCAAGCTGATTCCCAGAAAGTGGCGCAAAGACCATCGCCCACCACAACCCTTGTGGCTGCTGCAAAGATGTATCGGTCATGGCGGTCGCAAGAGTTCCCCAAGCCAACTTAAGGTTTGACACGGGTGAGCCACTCTCCCCAATGGCAACGAATGCGTAGGGCAGAAGCGAACTTTTTCAGATTGAGGACGACAAGGCCATCGTGAAGTTTTGATTTGCACAATTGGTCCCAGTCAACCTTGCATTTTCCTCCAGTGATCTTGTCACATCCAGCCCACAGAAAAGCCCGTCGAAGAGCGTCGATCTTATTCATAACCTCAACCGGAAGGTTAAGCACCGTCATATAGTAGATGGCAATGGCATAAAACTTAGTTTTTGATAGTATTTGAATTTTTTTTAGGAACGAAACTGCACCCAGAATACAAAACCATATTCCCCGCAAAAAAAAAAAAGAATACAAAACCATATAGTAGAATACAACAACTCCACCAAATTAGATGAAATAAATTAATGAAAGACCATATGGATGACATTTCTTTGAACGAACAAAACTGTTGAATTTTTCTAGGAAAGAAACTGCACCCAGAATACAAAACCATATAGTAGAATACAACAACTCCACCAAATTAGATGAAATAAATTAATGAAAGACCATATGGATGACTTTTCTTTGAACGAACAAAACTGTATTGAAAAGGAAAAACGACTCCGCTGGGAACGAACAAAACTGTATTGAAAAGGAAAAACGACTCCGCTGGGGATCGAACGAAATAAATTAATGAAAGACCATATGGATGACATTTCTTTGAACGAACAAAACTGTTGAATTTTTCTAGGAAAGAAACTGCACCCAGAATACAAAACCATATAGTAGAATACAACAACTCCACCAAATTAGATGAAATAAATTAATGAAAGACCATATGGATGACTTTTCTTTGAACGAACAAAACTGTATTGAAAAGGAAAAACGACTCCGCTGGGAACGAACAAAACTGTATTGAAAAGGAAAAACGACTCCGCTGGGGATCGAACCCAGAATCTCTGGTTTCGTAGACCAGCGCCTTATCCATTGGGCCACGGAGTCGTTGTTGAAATTTTCACTCATACTGCTTTTATTACTTTGGCTGTCAACCAGTGGGTTTAACGGTTTTTCAGTTTGGTTCAGACTTCTCACAATTGCTCTTAGTCTGTTTATTAATGTGTAGGAGACTGATTAAGATTTACGGCTATTGAAATGTCACTCGGGAAACAGTAAACGTACTGCCCACAACACATTGGTTCGGGTGAATAGCGCCAATACTGAGACTTAAGTGAGTCATTGTAACACTGACGTTACATTTCGGTGTATAGAATTCCAGCCATCTATAGATAATAGAATTCATACAATGCTCAGGCATGTAATATACAATTGAATGATTCATCCAGTTAACTTGTGGCATCAACAGAACCCAAAGTTCACTTCTACTCTGATTCTTCGGACAATTCACCGTTTATCTACATGAAGTAGGATAAAAAATGATCAGATGGATGAAAAAATAGGATAAAATATGCGCATACATGTACAACAGACACCTTTTTCTTGTTATATTGAGCCATCACCTTCTCAAACTCAGCACGCCTCTCGGTTGCTAGATCATAATACTTCACCTTTTCCTGGTGCGATGAACAAGGTGAAAATGTTAACATCAGTAGAATATGAAGCATAATGTCTTGTCTAGCAGTTTTGGCAACATATTTTCCTTTTGTAAGCATACTTTTGAATGGATCTTTTACAGTTAGAAGACGGTTTTATAATTCTACCAAATTGTGTAATGTGGTCTTACACAAGTCAACGAGAAGACAGAACTGCTAAATAATTATGTGCCAAATTACATTTCCTAAATGAGAAATTTCACAATAATATGACCGGTATAGCAAAGATGGGTCATTATCATCATCAATGTTAAGTGGATTCATATGTGTACAACTGTCTACAGGTAGGGACTTCAATTTTTTTTAGTGTAGTTAGCTAATGGAAACGATAAACCTACTAACCAACATGTAAACCATAGTAAATGTGCAATAGTGTACCATCATCAATAAGAATCTTAGCTTACATCCTACAAAATCAATTCTGACTATACAGGTCATGAAACTTCCACTGTTAAACGCCTGCAACCTGTGTCAGTGCATCCCTTCTGCTGTTTCTCTGGATTGGGGTAAGCAATGAAATTGATCTAACTACTAGGCACATCGACAAGGTACAAGGGACAGGCGGAAAAGGACGACATTTTCGTTGTGAAATTTGGATCTTGCCGAATAAAATATCAAGGCAAGGTCTTGCATTTCATGATTTGACAAAGAAGCTTCTATTGATTTCCGACACAAAACGGAAATAAGTGAATCATCAAAGAAACCGAACTACATCTCCACTTCATATATTCCTATCAACCATATTATACTACCAGGCAGCAAGATGGTGTGGTGACTAGCTACCTAATGCAACACAGACATCATCAGGCTATTGGAGGGAAAATACCAACCTCAAATGCCATTTTATTCCATTTCTCGCCGCATGCCTTCCCTACCTGCAGTGAAAGGTATATTACATTACAAGCTAAGAAAGCCAACTTGAAGCTTCAAATTTAAATGATGGAAACTTACATCCTGCATTGCTTTTACACTTGGATTTTCTTCCTGAAACGTTTTCCGGAAATCCTCCCTTCAAGAGAATATAACAGCTTCAGTAAAATTGGTTCAGTGCAAGAGATGAAACATCTTAACCAGGGCAGTGAAATGATCATATAAATAAAGAGAACATTAAGGCCCCATTTGGAACACAAGATTCTTTCTTGATCCCCACGGAAATTAACTGGGTTCTTGTGAAGAAAAACCTATGTTTGCCTACAGATATTTCTAATTAGACGATTAATTAAACAATTTGAATACACAAACGTGAAACATAAGGAGTGCTGTGAAAGCAGACATGTACTGAGGCATGCAATCTGTGAGTCGCACCAAGACTGAGATAGGTGTTGGCAACATACATCGCATCAACTATTCAAATGTTGCTGGATACCGCAGCATGTTTGCATTATTTATTGAACGCTGCTATGTGTACGACAAATCCATGTACGATTTATGTCCGATGCACTCCAGTCACCGTCCGATGCAGTTTTTCAGCTTGTTCCACCATTTGATTTCAGCATCGGATGCAAATCCTACATTCAAGATCATATGTACAGCAATTTCGTTATTTATTTGATCATTTTAGCCTGGTGCCCTGGTTAACAGTCTACGATGGACAGAGGAATATTAGTTACCTCTGAAGTCACTATGTTCATCATAGATTAATGTTCAACACCAGGACAGCAGGAAGGAATTTGGCGTTTGTGTTACACCTAAAGCCATGTGAAGAACCCAAAGGATAAGCAATCAATATGTTCAACGATGATGACTGGATGAAACAGAAAACGTTTATATGGTGCAGCGACAATGTCCTATTGCAGTTATTCATTACTTTGCGAGGAGCAGTTATTTTTTATAAGTACTTAAAGCATTTTGGAACATCAACATTTGGATAAGTCAACAGCACATAGTACATTTCTGTTTATACATCAGTGATTATCAACCGTTTCGGTTCTACTGATGAGCTGAAAACAGTTCGAATGCTGCACCCATCGATTAGAGAACAAACAAATGCACCTCTGACTGTTAGACTGAGATAAACATCTTCAGAACAGTACCGTATTGGCAGGACACGGGGGCTCGCTCGAGTTCTCTTCACCAGAACGCCACTAAGGCACGCATCGATTCAAAGTTTCTCAACAGAACTGCCGCACATCCCAAGAGGTGTAGTATAACTAGCCCGAGCTAGCGAGCGAGCAGCCCAGCCGAGAAGCCAGAGAAACCCCTAATACCGCATCCCAATTGCTTCTCAACAGAGCAGCCGCCAGTTAGTGGAGACGAGATCAACTACAGATGAAGAATTGGACATACATGAAATAGAAGAAGGCGGTGGGGGGCTTCTTGGGGCGGCGGAGGTCGCCGAGGGTCCCCTTCTTCCGCGTCTCCGGCCTCGGCTTCGGCCTCGGCCTCGTGCGGGGGCTCTCCACGGGGGGCAGCCGCACCGTATTGAGTGGCTTCGGGGTCGTCTGCGACCTCGTCTTCATCCCGCACTTTTCTCGGGCTCGCCGAGCTTGGAGGGCTGCGGGCGTAGGTTGGCTTGCAGGAGGAAGAAGCAGAGAAGCACAGCGCAGATAGAGGAGGAGAGGAGACTCGGGATCACATGGCTGCTGGGCTCCCGGGTTTTTGGCCCTCCGGCGCCACTGAGAATTTCTGAAAGGGCTCCTTTCCTTGGGGAAGGGTAAAGCCCACAAATTAACATTCAAAGTTTTTATGCAGTTTAGAGAAAAACAAAAGGTCACACCGGATACAATACAGCTGTGATAGTTGCTTCTGGATCAGTACTAGCTGTTGAAGTACTGGTATGCTGCAGTTGCAAAGAAATGTAAGTTACTCCTACATATACAACTGAGAAACTGGGTAGTGGACCTAATGGATAAAGCCCACAGATCTATCTTTCAAAATGTTTATTCAGCTTTGGTTCCATTGGCCTGACCTACACGATGGTTACGTTTTCGTTGCTAAATTGCTGGTTGCTTCTCAAACTGGAATTAGTACTGAGTAGTTGTTTCTCAGATCCGCGGGTACAGGTCCCATGGTGCTCTACTGATGATAAAATTTTCAAGGACTTGAGAGCACGATTGATGCTGCCGTTGCATAGAAATGCAAGCAAGTACGAGCAGTACACATATATAACTGGGTAGTGGACCTAGTGGATACCGCGTGGTACGCGGTGCAATCGCTGTCCATACGCGGTGCAGCAGTCAAGTCAGCTCCGTGCAGGTGCCCCGGGTCATTTAAATCTTGGGGTCTACAAAAATATAAGGACATGTACTACATAGAAATAGCCAAGCTCGAAATTTCCCTCGCAACTGCCAGTCTCCTCTGCAAGTCCTCCATTCTGTGATCTATAAACAAGGGTTGATGCACCGCCCCACAACGAAATAAAAGAAAGAAACGACCCTGAGCCCAGAGTGGAGAACAAATACGCCAACATCACTGTCTCTACTTCTGCATTGGCATTGCAGTTCACTAAACGGATAAGTAGTGTTAGATCCACCCCGGAGAGACTGAGATGCAGGCGCCGGCCGGTGCCAATGCTCCGGCGTGCCCGTTCCCCACGATGCAGTCGCATGGCGTCAGGATCCTTAGGTTGCACGCCTACGACTGGGTTGCGCTGCTCCTCCTGATCGCCATGGAAGGCGTCCTCAACACCATCGAGCCCTTCCACCGGTTCGTCGGCCAAGGCATGATCGCGGACCTCAGATACCCCATGAAGAGCAACACCGTCCCGGTCTGGGCCGTGCCGGTGCGTGCGCCGCCTCTCCCACATACTATGCCATTTAAATTTGGAAGCATATATCTCCTGAGTTTGAAATTTATAAAGTATTTTCAAGCAGATCGTCGCTGTCATTGCACCTATGCTCATCTTTATCGCCATCTACATCTGGAGGAGGAATGCGTATGATTTGCACCATGCGACTATTGGTACTTTGTTTATTTATTTTCCCTAAGTCGTTAATGAAAATGCAGTTCTCAGAGAAAACAAGTCTCGATTATATCCTCTTGGTTTCGTTCTGATGCGCCTCAATTGAACAAGCAGGTATTCTGTTTTCTGTGTTGATCACCGGCGTCCTGACGGATGCGATCAAGGACGCCGTGGGCCGTCCGCGCCCCAACTTCTTCTGGCGCTGCTTCCCTGATGGAATCGCTGTAATAACACTCACTCGGATTTCTCTGAATTTTACAGCTTACTCACAAAGTCTAAATGAACTTCAGATATCCCTTTGCTTGCACCCAAACTTAGACTGCTCCCTTTGTTGTCCAGGTGTACGACAACATCACCAGAGCAGTCATATGCCACGGCGACGCGAGCGTGATCAAAGAAGGCCACAAGATCTGTAACAGATGAATACATGTAGTAGACGGCTCCAAACAAATACACATTTTATCACAGAATTATGAAAAAAAAAAATAGGTTAACAACAATTTAATCAGTGTTTCTTAAAAAATTGATATTGGGGGATCTATTCGTCACACTCTGCATATTAAACAAATCGCTTGTTGCACGAGAAATGAACGGACAGCAATGCAATAAAATATGTTGATGAACTGTCATAAAAAATGTTTAGTTTAGCAGAGAACTACACGTGACAGAAATAAATTACAGCGAAGTTTATTCAAGAAATTTTTTTATGGGAGAAATCACATTACCTCGTCCCACATGCAACATACATATCGTAGGGGTAAAATCAATCAAAATGGATGATTTATGTATGACACCTCACAATAGCTTTTTATTGTAAGATTATAATAGACAAATTCGGAATGTCCCCGTATCTCATTTGATGCAGAATCTAGCACACACAGACCTGAACAACAAACACCTATGAGTCATGGGAATTAAACAAGTCACTTGTTGCGTCACAAATAGAATGGATGGCACACAACTAAATATGTTAATGTTTACTGTCATCTTAAAATGTTTGTTTGTGGATGACTGCTCATAGAGGGGAAAATTCAGTTTTTACAAAATATTAATTTGCACCTAAAAAAACAAGAAATAAGGGAAAACATCATTACCTTGTCCGATGCAGCATTGTGTGTTCCGATCGTCTCCATGAACGAGACATATCAAAATACAAAAAGACTGCAGTGTATAGGGACAGGAATACAAGAATCTTGCTTCATTATTATTGTATTGACTAAGAAGGCTCTGATTAGTAGGGTGATTACCACTACATAGGTTTGCTAATGCTTGTTTAGCAATTTTAGTTCTTCCTTAAACAAACCGAATGCCACATATTGGCAGCGTGTTGTCAAAAAGTCTTTGGAGTGGAGTGTGGGAGCCGCCACGCCATGGTAAGGTGTACTAAAGCAAACCTCTTAGTTCGAAAAAATGGTGGATATTTACTTCTGATATCAGTTTTAAAGGAAAAAAATACGTTGATTTTACAAATCATTTTGAATGTCTTTTTAGAATTTCTACACATGAAGTACGAAGTGAGATCTTTAATGGGATATACTAACATTATTTGTTGTATGTTTTATGTGGGCTGACTTCAATTTGGTTGTGCTTACTACAACTAATGTATGTGTTTTTCCGATACTTGAACATCCAATTTGGTATGTTCAAATCCTCTGTTTTACATGTGCATTCATATTTGATTCGTATTCCTGTGCTTACAGAATGTTGTGAACCAAAAAGGCCCTAAATCTTGTATAAATTGTGTTGAGCAAACACCAGATCTTAGATCTAATAATAAAGGAAAATAAGTTGACTATAACCGTATGTTTAACTATATTCTGAATACAGAGTAATTTGCAAATTCCAGTGTAATGCTGTAAACTCTTAAACAAGCAAACAAAATTATGAGCAGGTTTGAAACTACACACTTTCCGTTTCTTTGTCTGTCGGTGACAGGTAATGTATGCTTGGTGAATTTGATCTAACGAACAACCATAATCCACCCAATGGCTGCAGGTTTCTGGCCTCATGCACACTTCAGGTACATCAGCGAGAGGGAAGACGAGAGCCGGAGGCGGCGCGCTACTGAAATGAGCAACAGTGACTCAACCGCAGTTGTCCCTCGGCAAGGTGAGACGGAAGCAAACACGAGCCGAACGTTGGACGCGATGGAGTCCGGTACGTAGGACAGGTTGATGGCCCCATGTAACATGCATGTATTGTGGCCTGTGGATCGATCCGTTGTCACCTACCCTAAGCCTTGGAGATTTCAGCTTCCAAGTTCCAAAATGTAGGGTTGGAAGTGTCACTGAATATCTCTGTATATATAGTACTTTCTTAGAGTCCGGTACGTAGGACATGGCAATGGCCCTGTGTAACATGTATTGTAGATCGATCCCTTGGCATCTAAGCCTTGGAGATCCAGCTTCCCAGTTCCAATTTGTAGGGTTAGAAATGTCACTGAATCTCTATCCGTATATATGTCTAATGTGGATCTATTCTGTTGGGGTCTAAGCCTTGGAGAATGGAGGTCTAGCCTCCAACTTCTGATGTGTAGGGCAAGAGATTTCACTGTATCTCTATGTATATATACTGAATGCTCCCGATGTGTATAGCTCGTAGTGTTTTCTACAATTGCTATGAATTTCCCAGTCCTTCTCTGCGTACTTTTCTGAAGTAAACCCACCTGAGAGAGTTCCGAGTTCTGACTAGTTAATTTGGCACCCTCAGTTGGATTTACTTTCCTTCATTTGGTACTCTCGACTAGTTACAGGGTGTGCATTTCTTTTAAACAAGAGTTGGAGTATTTTGGTGCCCAACACTATAGCAAACCAGGTGCCAAGAGCATCTACAGCCGGACTTGGCAAATCCGACCCCTCAAACGCCCGCGGACACGCCCGGACATGTCCACGGACAGTGACCGGACACGCCTCAAATTATCTACTCTGCATCCGAGTCTCTCATATTTCAACCCCTAGATCCATACAAAGCATGCAAAAAAAAAAAAATCCTACGTACTAACCTAGCTAATCTTCGTCGTCGGAGAGGTCCACGACGTCGGTGCCGGGCGCCGGCTGGACGGACGCGTAGGAGGGCTCCGGCTCATCCTCCTCCTGCTTGACCTCATCCATGTAGGCGAGCATCTCCTCCTCCTCCGCGGCGTGCTGCGACTCCATTTCCTGCCGGCGACGGCATCTGGCCTCCGCATCCGACTCCGACCAGAGGGAATCGAGGATGGTCTGCTGCTCCGCCTGCAGATCCGCGTCCCCAACATCCCTCACATCCTCCTCCGGCTCCTCCTCATCCTCCTCCTGCTCAACCTCCTCCTCCTCCAACTCCTCCTCCGGATCGACTGCATCAGGAGGTAGCCCAGCGGCGATCCGGGCTTCGCGCCTTGCCCGGATCTGCTCAAGGAGCTGCAGCCGGCGCTCCGGCGTTAGAAATGGGTAGCTCCGTACCCGGCGGCGTGGGGGCATGGCTACTAATGGTGGCGGACAGGGAGTGGGAAGTGACGGCGGCGGCGGGCGGGCGGAGGAAAATGTGGAGGGGTAGGGTTTCGGGCCGGCGTGCGCCTTAAATAGCCGAGCTAGGCACTATGCGGCCCGCCGGAGGCGGCAACATCGGTCCAACGGAGGAGGCGAGCTTCGGACCGCCGGGTCTCGGGCTGTTTTCGCGTGGGACCCCATCGTCAGTCCTACGTGGCGGCGCCCGGGCGCCCCCATATCCGCCCCATATTTGAGCTGCATATGAGGGGTGTCGGTCAACCCGGACGTTTGAGACCCGTTTGAGACGCCCGTCTGGGTCGAAATTTCATAACCGGGCAGTTACTGGGCGGATGCTCTAATATACTCATTTAACCAGCAACCACCGTCCCATTCTCCGCAGAGCAGGTTGCGAATGCAGCCATGAAGAGACGAAGCTGAGGCCCGGAGGCCGGAACTTCGTGGTCGTGATCCTTTGGTGCCGGCGGCCAGGGCGGGCACGGGGAGCAAGGCTGACTCACCAGCTGGCTACCCTGCTCGCTGACACTTCGCAATATCCGAAAGACGGTGGAAATCAATGTCGAATACCACTACTCCTGCTCTGCTTGCCAAGTTGCCCGGAGCGAAACTACGAGACATCAGATATGAACGTGTATCAGTGCATGCATGACGGCGCAACCAGATATACTCTTGTAAATTCTTCTGCTAAGCTTTCGCTTTTCACTTTTCAGGTTGGAGCGATGTGGCCCGTAGAAGATATTATTGATCTTGACGATCGCGACAGATATATTTCACAAGGCCGGTCAGCAGTTCAGCACTTGGCACCACTTGTAAATTATGGCCAATACCAGGTATATAAGCAGTGATTTCAAATCCAGAGGTTAATCGTACTCTGGTGTTGACGATGAAAAGTGCGCTAGATGACACTAATGGATCACATCAAACAGAGTATATTTCTTGTCATGTAGTAATACTGAAACCATGATATTTTCTTACTGTACAAGAGCCAAAACCCCTCTATCACTTCAAGGAAAGCGAGTGAACGATAATATTAACAAACACGAGGAAAGGTCCCTCCAAATTGTACTCTCTCTTTTTTAGAAGAAATTGTGTACTTCATTTATTCATATAAGTTCAGAATCTCTGCCGATACAACGCTCAAAATACAGTCCGGAGGGACATGAAACCATACTTTGCATAACTCATTACGTACTACTTCCTTCCTTAGCTAGGAGGCGTGCCGCCTCATTGGCCGAGCGCCGCACTAATCTTGTCACTTCAGCTATTCAGCATCCCTTTGATCTCTTCAATGAAGGTCCAATGGCCGATAAATTCGTGTCATTGACCATACTAACCACCCCTTTGCTATCGAGCTCGACAATCAGCTTAGGTGCATCCATCTCTACCGCGAGTTGCACAACACTGAAAAAGTATGGAGATAGTACTTCTTCAAAAAAAAGGGTGAGGAAGTAGACATTTAGAAGATATATGTAACTAAAGACTTAAAACTTTTGTAAGGGAACTATTATAAGGGGTTTCTCCCGACTATATTTTTATACTAAATTTTTAGTTTCCAGTACAAAATAAACAAAGAAAGAAAATTGAAAGTACATAACTTCAGTAGATGTTTAATTATGTTCAAAGTTATAGAAAGAATGATAGACCCACCAAAAATCCGATATCTCCTAATTTTGTCAGAACCTGTTTCCCCTACTACGGATTGAATCAGAATTTGATAGCTCTTAGTGCCAAATAAAAAGGAAAAATAATAATTTGAATCGCAGGTTGTAACGTGTCATGGTGATCCACGAACAGCCTTCGCGCGAGACGGTGGCGGGCGGCGAGGGTGGCCATTAACATGCATGCTCCGGCAGACACGAACCGCAAGCATCATACTTTTTTTCGCAAATACGCAAAACCAGCAACGTGGTTCCTTGCAACTAGACTTGTGTTGCATAAGAGAGGAGTCCAACTCGATCGACGATCAACGCGATATTGCAAAAATTCCTCTTCATACAGAACTAAGCATCTTAATTTAAGGCACGACAGAAGAAAATTAAAGGACGGGGTACAAGATTACACGCCCAATGGCAAGCAGAAGGGGCTTGCATGAATCACAGCAAGGGGCAGGCCATGGGCAGCTATATCTGGCAGCCGCAGCAGCAGAAGAAGCAGGAAAGCGCCAGGCCAAGCACGATGGCTTCCACCACGTACATGACGCGGAACGCGACGGTGTCCAGCAGCGCCGACGCCCCGCTGCCCCTCAGGTTCACGGACAGCTGCTTCCACCGCAGCGATCGCGACAGCCCGGCCAGTCTCGAGGCGCTGGCGCCACCGAGGTTCTTCCAGCGCCGGCGCTGCCGCACTCCCTCCTGCGGTATGAGCCGCCGCAGCCAGCCGCGGCGCGGCTTCTTTACCACCTCTGAGTCATCGGCAGCGGCCTGGGGCATCGGTGCCACCTCGGGCGCCCTTCCAATCTCGGCGCCGAAGGGCGAGTAGTGCCCCCGCGGCATCATCCTCGAGAGCAAGCCCCTGCGCTGCCGCGGGCGCGCGGCGGCGGATCTGGCTGTGGCCGGAGACATGGGCTCCGTCTCGTACGCCGTCTCCGGCGCTATGTCGGCCTTGATGATGCCCATCATGGCCATGGCAGAGCGGGAGAAGACCTAGCTAGCTAGCCTAGGCGAAGAAGATTGAAGATGGTACGTTGTTGGACTGGACGGGACGAAGACGTGGGGAGGCGACGTGCGGGGTGTGGTCAGGCGGAGACGGGAGAATATAAAGGAGACCGTTTCGATCTCGGGACGTGCCGAAACCTACCTATCGCCGTTTAGCAGTGCTTTTTCAAAGGAGAGGAGATTGTGGCTTGAGCTGCTGCTTTGTGCGTAAGGCATCCGCCAGACGGACGACTTAACAGCTCAGCTTGTGCTGTAAAGGCCGTTGCCGATTTTATTTGCAACCGCAGGCTCAGCTCAGCTGGGAAGTTGTATATGTGTTGCGGTGATCCGTTTATTGCTCATAGCATGCTGTAACGGATTTATTGATACATATAATCGATATATCTGTTGAGCAGTGTTTATTATGCTGTCAAGTTGCAAACCATGGCGAATTTGAACAAAGTAGGACTTTCTAGAATGGATGGATCAAGCCCAGCTTTTTCTATGTCTGCCAGACGTGAAAGAACGCCAGGGCAGGGGCAGGGGCAGGGCGTATCTGAACTGAAAAGGCCGGCAGGTCATACAGACAGGGTAGTAGTAGGAGTACGCGGTTCTTTTTTTTTTTTTTTGAAACAGAGGCAAAAGATTTGCCTCATTCATTAATTAAGAAGGAGAGTTTTGGTACAGAAACCTTGACTTTACATCTTAGCCCATCGTAAAAAAAAAAATTCAGCGAAACACTACTCTCGCGGCATGAGGTTGCTCATGTGCTTAGCTCCGGCAGTCACCCATGTCTTGGCCTCGTCCTGAATGCTCTTCAAGATGTAGAATGGCGGCGTCGACTTTTTCCGGAAGACTCTTGCGTTTCTCTCATTCCATATAACCCAGCAGACAAGCATAGTGAGCGAGGCCATGGCCTTCCTGTTTGCTGTGTATGGTTGTGACATGCTTGTCCACCACCGCTTGGTGTCGCGTTCCGTCTTCCACGTGCGCATCTCCAACGCCCCCAACCCCAGCCAAGCTTTGACCATACGCCAAACACGCATTGTGAATCGGCATTTGAAGAATAGGTGGTCCGAAGTCTCCGTGGCCCTTCTGCATAGGGTGCAAAGTCCGCAGTTCTCCCAGCCTCTCTTCTCCAGCCTATCCGCCGTCCATATCCTGTTTTGAATTGCTAGCCATGAGAAGAATTTGACCTTGGGAGGTGCCCAAACCTTCCAAATGGTCTTGTTCATCGTGGTGGACATGGAGCCCAGGAATTGCGCCCTATAAGCGGAGGTCCCCGAGTATTCGCCATTCGCCTCAAATTTCCATTTGATGTCATCTTGGACGTCCGGTTGTAGTTGTATGTCTTGGAGCCGCATCCATAAGTCGATAAACTGTATGATGTGCCCAATGGAGAGGTTGGTAGAGGAGTTAATCATGCGCACCCAGGCGCCGTCTCTAGTGGCCACCCTCACAAACCAGTTTTTTCGTCTGCAGGCCTCGAAGATGAGCGGGGCAATGTCCTTTGGTCTTTTCCCTCCCAACCATGGGGCGTCCCAAAAAGGTGTCTTCCCTCCGTTGCCCAGGGTGATGACGGTGGATGCATAGAAGAGGTTCGTATCCACCTCGGAGCATGGGTTGCCAAGGCCTACCCAGAGCTTAGTCGGGTCCTTCCATGCCACCCAAGGCCATCTCAGCCTAAGCGCCCTTGCAAACTTCCCCAGATGAAGGATACCAAGCCCACCTAGTTGCGTGGGTCGACAAAGTGTCGAGTATATTGCTTGCAATCTGCTTGAGACTTGCAACGTAATTGCTTCATTAATAACTCATCCTGATGACTTAACTTTTTTCATGTGTTGTACGCCACAGGATGTTTTGGAGGCGGCTGAATCTGAGATGACCCGCCTGAAGGATTATCTTGCTTCACAACAAACCGCCCGATCAGAGGCGGAAGATAAATATCGAACTGCCGTACAAGAACTTGAGAAGACGCAAGTTGACTTTGCACTGTTCAAGAACAACACTGAATCGGACCAAGCCGCCATGACCAAACGCGCAGAAGATGCTGAAGGGCGGCTTACAGCTGTGTCAGAAGAATTGCAAACCCTCAAGCGCCACATCTCCAGGATGACTTCTGCTGTTTTTGGTAAGCTTCAAAAAACTTGGCCGGTTTCCTTGCTGTTGAAAATCTTGTGAGGGCGGCTTATAACGCCAAACTTTGTCTTGCAGGCCAGAGAAGCCGCCAGTTTTCATCTGATAACTTGCTGAAATTGAAAGCAGTATACTCCTTAGCCGAACAACTCTACTGCGGGACTCTTCTTACCATCAAGGCAATGTTGACTGAGAAGAGCATCCCCAAGTACATGAAGGGAGTTATAGAACTGCTATCCACGCTGCCTAAGCAGGTTGAAGAGCTGAAACGATCAGCCGCCAGGCAGGGAGCTATAGCCGCGCTAAGCCGGTGCCTAGCCTTCGCTCCTGAGCTGACTGCTGAAGAGATGATGGACAGGTTCCCATCCAAGAAAGACGATGGTTCTGAATTCACAGCAGAAGACTATGCCCAATGCAGAAAAGCCTCCAGGGTGCTTGCCTCAAAACTGGTGGAGGAACTTGATGTGTCAACTTACCAGGCGGCTTACAGCGAGGCTTCCAAGAAAGTGCGCTGTCCAACCTTTGAATGTAGAGACTTGACTCCTGCCCGCCGTAAGCATCTCTTCGCTCCTGAGATTGACCCGTCTCCTATCTTTGAAGACGCCCAGTTTGAAGCACTAACACACTGCAACTGGGACGTGGACAATCTTCAGATCGAAGAGGTCGAAGACCCGGCACAGGATGACCCGCCAGCAAGCTGAACGTTGTAAATTTGATAACTCGGCCGTCTGAGCCGCCAAACTTAATCTGTTGCCTTTTGGGCTCTCGTGGAGAGCTTTGTAATAGTCTTTAGAAAAACTTTAACTGTCTGAGCCGTGCCATCGTGCACGTATAAATCCTTGTATAGTTCTTATAGATAAAACCCTGCAAACAACAAACAAGACAGAACATGTTCTGTACTGTTGTAAGGGCGGCTTAAAAAAGCCTAACCCGGAGACGTAAAATCTCATAACCTTGCCTTTCTTTCCGAACACATAAGCCGGTTCTTCTGGGTAGTCTTACTACTTTGAACTCTTAACAACTGACAAGAGCGTAGTGAACCAGAAAGAGACGCAGCAGATGAGAGAGTTTGCCTCGCCGCTGTAAGAGGCCCTTGCAGGGGGTAAGTTTTAGAACTCGCTGCACCCCTAACAAAGCGCAGCTACTTACAGGCAGGTATAACCCGGCCTTGCAGATGTAAGGGTTTGCCTCGCCGCTGTAAGAGGCCTTTGCAGGGGGTAAGTTTTAGAACTCGCTGCACCCCTGACAAAGCGCAGCTACTTACAGGCAGGTATAACCCGGCCTTGCAGATGTAAGGGTTTGCCTCGCCGCTGTAAGAGGCCTTTGCAGGGGGTAAGTTTTAGAACTCGCTGCACCCCTGACAAAGCGCAGCTACTTACAGGCAGGTATAACCCGGCCTTGCAGATCAGAAAAGGAGGTGAGTTCATAACTCGCTGCACTCCTAGTGATCTTTGTTGACGATATCAACTTACACACCATCTTGTAAGCCGCCGGTTGATAGTGCTATCTTGGCTGAAGAGCTTGATCAAGAAGGTTGAAGCTTAACCCGGCGGGTTAGAAGCCCCCAAGTGACCTTGTAATTTCGGCTGAAGAGCCTGACCAAGAAGGTTGAAGCTTAACCCGGCAGGTTGAAAGCCCCCAAATGATCGTATGATTGTATCCATCTTTGAGCCATGTGAGACACGTAAAACGGCAGAGGCCCCGGCTTGCAGGGATGCCAACTTTATTATATATATATATATGTGATATATACAATGATGATATACAATGGGGGGGAGTCGATGACTCTTAAGTATAGTAAGGCCGTAGATGGGTGATATTCCACGGCCGGTAGGTCTCCTGCCCAGAAGTGCGTGACTCGTCCCGTACGTCGATGAGATAGTATGACCCATTGTTGAGATTTCTGCTAATCACAAAAGGCCCTTCCCATGGAGGAGACAGCTTGTGCGCGTCCGTCTGATCTTGAATCAGGCGCAACACTAAGTCGCCTTCTTGGAACGTCCGGGTCTTGACCCGGCGGCTGTGATAACGACGCAGTTCTTGTTGATAAATCGCCGATCGGGCCACCGCCAGATCACGCTCTTCATCCAAAGCATCCAATGCGTCCTGACGCGCCGTCTCATTGTCTGCCTCAACGTAAGCCGCCACCCGTGGCGAGTCATGTCGTATGTCGCTTGGTAACACGGCTTCTGCGCCGTAAACCATGAAGAAAGGCGTATAGCCTGTTGACCTGTTAGGAGTTGTATTGATGCTTCATAGAACTGATGGTAACTCCTCAACCCAACAACCCGGCGTTCTCTGTAGAGGAACCATAAGCCGGGGCTTGATACCTCTCAGGATCTCCTGGTTAGCACGCTTCGCCTGACCATTGGACTGTGGATGAGCTACAGCAGAAACGTCAAGCCGGATGTGTTCACTTTCACAGAAAGCTTGCATAGCCCCCTTGGATAGGTTTGTGCCATTATCTGTGATGATACTGTGGGGGTAACCAAAACGGTAGATCAATTTTTTGACAAACTGAACCGCCGTAGCCGCGTCACACTTGCTGACCGGCTCAGCCTCTACCCACTTGGTAAACTTATCCACCGCCACCAAAAGGTGGGTCTTCTTATCTTTGGACCTCTTGAAGGGCCCGACCATATCAAGCCCCCAAACCGCAAACGGCCAGGTAATTGGGATCATGCGCAATTCCTGAGCCGGCACGTGAGCACGTCGCCCGAACTTCTGACAGCCATCACACTTGAGGACCAAGTTTTCTGCATCCTTATGAGCCGTCAGCCAGAAGAAACCATGTCGAAAAGCCTTGGCCACCAGAGATTTTGAGCCGGCATGATGACCACAATCTCCGGCGTGGATTTCATTCAAGATCTCCTTGCCTTCTTCCGGAGAAACACAACGCTGGAAGACACCAGTGACGCTGCGCTTATGTAACTCGCCATTGATGATTGTCATGGACTTAGATCGTCTGATGATTTGTCTTGCCAAGGTCTCGTCCTCAGGTAACTCGCCGCGAGTTAGATACGCCAGATAAGGCAACGTCCAGTCAGGAATGGCATGCAGAGCCGCCACCAGCTGCCCCTCCGGGTCAGGTATAGCCAGATCCTCCTCCGAAGGTAGCTTAACTGACGGGTGATATAACACGTCCAAGAACACGTTAGGCGGCACCGGCTTACGCTGAGAGCCAAGCCTTGATAATGCATCAGCCGCCTCGTTCTTGCGACGATCAATATGATCCACCTGATAACCCTTGAAGTAACCTGCAATGGTGTCAACCGCCTGACGATAAGCCGCCATCCGTGGGTCTTTGGAGTCCCACGTGCCTGAAACTTGCTGAGCCACAAGGTCTGAGTTGCCGAGGCATCTAACCCGTCTTATGTTCATCTCCTTGGCCACCCGGAGGCCATGAAGTAAAGCCTCATACTCAGCTGCATTGTTAGTACAAGGAAACATCAGCCTTAGCACATAACAGAACTTATCACCTTTAGGGGAAGTTAAGACGACTCCAGCCCCCGAGCCTTCCAACTGTCTAGACCCGTCGAAGTGAATCGTCCAGTAAGTGCTGTCCGGCTTCTCCTCTGGCGACTGACACTCTGTCCAGTCGTTTATAAAGTCCACCAAGGCTTGAGACTTGACAGCCGTGCGAGGCACATACTTCAGATTAAGAGGTCCAAGCTCCAATGCCCACTTAGCAATCCGGCCAGTGGCTTCTCTGTTTTGAATTATGTCTCCCAGCGGGGCAGAACTAACCACTGTGATCGGGTGTCCCAGGAAATAGTGCTTCAGCTTTCGATTCGCCATAAATACCCCATAGATCAGTTTCTGCCAATGTGGGTATCGTTGCTTGGACTCAATCAAAACTTCGCTGACGTAGTAAACCGGCCTTTGAACCGGATATTCCTTCCCTGCCTCCTTGGGCTCCACAACAACCGCAGCGCTGACTGCCCTGTTGTTAGCCGCCACATAGAGGAGTAAGGGTTCCTTCTCAGCCGGAGCGGCTAAGACTGGCGGCTCAGTCAGCTGCTTTTTAAGCGCCTCAAACGCCTCACCCGCCGACTTGCTCCAGACAAAATCGTCTGTTTTCTTCATCATCTGATATAAAGGGATTGCCTTCTCGCCCAGGCGGCTTATGAATCGGCTTAACGCAGCGATCCGACCCGCCAGGCGCTGGACGTCGTTTATGCACGCCGGCTCAGACAAAGAAGTAATCGCTTTTATCTTGTCCGGGTTAGCTTCAATTCCACGCTCAGAGACCAGAAATCCCAAAAGCTTGCCTGCAGGAACTCCAAAAACACACTTGGCCGGGTTAAGCATCATCTTGTAAACCCGTAAGTTATCGAAAGTTTCCTTCAGGTCGTCCAGCAAAGTTTCCTTCTTCCTTGACTTGACCACAATATCATCCACATAAGCATGAACATTACGTCCAATTTGATTGTGAAGACAGTTCTGCACACAACGCTGATAAGTCGCCTGGGCACTCTTGAGCCCAAAAGGCATAGACACGTAGCAGAAAGCACCAAAAGGCGTGATGAAAGCCGTCTTCTCTTGGTCTTTGACTGCCATCTTGATCTGGTGATAACCTGAATAGGCGTCCAGGAAGCATAAACTTTCGCAACCCGCCGTTGCATCAATGATCTGATCAATCCGGGGGAGAGCAAACGGGTCAACTGGACAGGCTTTGTTAAGATCCGTGTAATCCACGCACATACGCCAAGTGCCGTTCTTCTTAAGCACTAGCACCGGGTTAGCTAACCACTCCGGGTGAAAGACCTCCACGATGAACCCTGCCGCTAAGAGCCGGGCCACCTCTTCTCCAATAGCCTTGCGCCGCTCTTCATTGAAACGACGAAGGAATTGCTTGATCGGCTTGAACTTAGGATCCACATTAAGATGGTGCTCGGCAAATTCTCTCGGTACACCCGGCATGTCAGACGGCTTCCATGCAAAGATGTCCCGATTCTCACGGATGAATTTGATGAGCGCGCTTTCCTATGCGGGGTCCATGTTAGCCCCAATAGTAAACTGCTGAGATGAGTCGCCCTCGGTGAAATCCACCTGCTTGGTATCATCCGCCGCAAACTTGAGGGGCGGCTCTGATTCTGTAGTGGGCTTCTTCAACGGAGTCATATCCTCCGGGTCGACATTCTCTTTGTAAAACTTGAGCTCTGCCTCTGCACAACTTGACTCTACATAAGCTGCATCACCTTCCTCACACTCAAGAGCCGTTTTCCAATCACCATGCACGGTAATCGTTCCTCTTAACCCGGGCATCTTGAGCTGTAAGTAGACATAACAAGGCCTAGCCATGAACTTGGCATAAGCCGGCCGTCCGAATAAAGCATGATATGGACTTTTAATTTTGACCACCTCAAACCACAAGGACTCCACCCTGTAGTTGTATTCATCACCAAAAGCTACCTCCAGAGAAATCTTGCCCACTGGATAAGCCGACTTGCCAGGCACCACACCATGAAACACTGTGGAAGAGGGCTTAAGATCCTTGTCAAGCAAACCCATCCGGCTGAAAGTGTCGTAGTACAGGATGTTGATGCTGCTGCCACCATCCATAAGCACCTTAGTGAACACATATCCACCTACTTGGGGGGCAACCACCAAGGCTAGCTGCCCCGGGTTGTCAACCCGCGGCGGGTGATCCGCCCTGCTCCAAGTGATGTCATACTCAGACCACTTCAAATACTGCGGGAGAGCCGGCATGACCGCATTAACCGCCCGCTTGCGCACCTTCTGGTCTCGCTTGTCAAGGCTGGTTGTGAAAACATGATATTGACCCCCGCTAAGCTGCTTCGGGTTGCTTTGGAAACCCGACTGGTTATGCTGCTGCTGGCCGCTACCACCAGACTGTTGATGATGACCTCCTTGATTGCCTTGACCCTGGTAACCGGACCCTGAACCGCCGGGACCAAAGCCGGCTCCTGACCCGCCTGGCCCTGAGCCGCCGGACAGACCATTGCCGTTGTTATGATGTTGTTGAAGGCTGTAGTCTCGAAACTGCCGCATAATGCTGCAATTCCTCCATGTATGGCCTGCCGGCTTATTGGGCTGACTATGCTCTGGACAAGGTTTATTGAGCATCGCTTCCAAGTTGAAAGGAGCTTTACCCTTGTTAAAATGCTGCCTGAAGTTCCCGTTGCCCTTAGCACGGTTGTTTCCAGCGCTGGTGTTCGCCACCAGTTCTGACCCGCCGTCCGGGTGTTTCCGCTTGCCAGAATTTCCGTTTCCAGCCGCGTTCTGCTGCTGACCCTTTCCATTGTTACCCTTCTTCCCCTGACCTGATTTTTCATCATCAGAGCCCGGGTATTTCGTGTTGTCAGAGTCTGCGTATTTGGTGAGAGCCGCCATGAGCTCCCCCATGTATTGACACGTGCGCTTGAGCTGGCCAAGCTTCTGCTTCAAAGGTGTAAAGTGACAATTCTTCTCCAGAATCAAAACTGCTTGAGCCGCCGTGATCTGTTCTGAAGAGTGGATGATGGTCGAGACCCGCCGGACCCAATGATGGGCTGACTCATCCGCCTGTTGCACACAATGATCCAAATCCACGATCGTCATGGGCTGCTTGCACGTCCCTTTAAATTTTTTGATAAATTTCGCCTTCAACTCGACCCAGGACGTAACGGTGTTGGGTGGCAATCCCTTCAACCACGTGCGAGCCGGCCCTTCCAGCATCATGATGAAATACTTGGCACATACTGCATCACTAACATCCAACATCTCCATGGCCAGCTCATAGCTTTCGACCCAAGCCTCTGGAGGTAGGTCAGCTGTGTAATTGGGCACCTTGCGAGGGCCCTTGAAATCCTTCGGCAGGCGCTCATTCCGCAAAGCCGGCGCTAAGCACGGCACCCCCACAGCCCTGGAAGTTAACCCCGCTCCGGCTGAGACGGAGGGTGCGACTGTGGGTTCCTGATAAGCCGCCGCTGCCGCCAGAGCCGCCGCCTCTCGCTGTGCTCTCGCTCGATCCATCAGTGCCTGAGCATCCAGAGCCGCCCGGTCAGCTCGCGGCGGGTTCCGATGTCGTTCACTGCTAGAAACCGCCGGCGACTCATAACGCCGGCTGTAGCTGCGACTGGGGATGGGGGTTGAGTGCACGCGACTCCGGCTGTAAGCATACTTCTCCTGCTGGGCCACCGCCGTTCGCAGGTATCCAACAGGGTTCCGCACCTCTTCCGCGAAAGGCGACTCGTCAGGGATCGGGATAGCAGCAAGCCGGGTTGCCGCCACCACCATGTTCTCCGCCGGGTTAGAATAATGGCCCGGCGGTGTAGGAAAAGAAGTTGGCGTAACCTGGTTCCGCCGGGGCGGGTTAATCTGCTGATGCTGAACCGCCGCCCGGCTTCCAGGCACTTCCGCCGTCCGGGTTACGGCCAAAGGCACGTTCTGTCCCGTTCCTGGCGTATTGAAAAGATTCCTTGCTTCATACTGATCCGGCAAGCGGGATTGATGCCTCATCCGCTGAACCGCCGCTGCTGATTGTTGTTCCAGCTCAAGACGGAAAGCGTCCGCCCTAAGGTGCTCCGCCTCAGCATCCATCTGAGCCTTCAATTCATTAATCTCCTGCTGGACCTCAGTCATCTGGTTCTTCAACCTCGCGATCTCCGTATTACGGGCTGCTTGGTTTTCAGCCGTGACTTCAGTCGCCATCAGGGTTGTAAGCTCACCCATCAGATCCAGAAGAACCTGAGCCGGTGGCCTGCCAGCCCCAGACCCGGTTGCCTCGGCGGCTGAGCTGCCATGAGCCGCCGTTGTACCCGCTATGAAGACGGCAGCGCGGTTCAATGGCTCATACTCCTCCGGCTCATGGAACTCCGACTCGGGGTAAGGCTCGACGTAGCCCCCGAGCCCGCCATTGTGGAGCTAGTAAATTGATTCCGTCTCTCCGCTCGAAGATCCATCCTCGGAGCAGATGAGAGTTTCCTCCGGCGACATGGACCCCTCAAGATCCATGCCCTGAGTGAAGCCGACGAAGACATGCTTCCTGCCCGGTTTAGCACGGGCGGGTTGCTCGCGTCGGGCCGGCTCGACGATGTCGGTGCAGGTGTCCGGCCCGGGTTCAGATCCGCCGATCTTGCCGATGAAGACGTGAATCCCGCCGAAGGGGACCCGGAAACCGTACTCAATGGAGTCAGCCTCGGGGCGCCAGCCGGCGTCGTCGATGTAGAGCCGGCCGCGGCGACTCTTGGTCATCCTGCCAACCGCGTACCCCTCGATCCCTGGGAGAGAGCCCTTTGAGAACTCAACACCACCGAGCGCTAGCCCCACGGTGGGCGCCAACTGTCGTGGTTTTAACACGGCAGATGTCCGAAGACTTAGGTTCGAGGCCAGCGCCATGGTAGTAGACTCAAAGGGGTTGATCGGGACGAAGGACACGAGTTTACCCAGGTTCGGCCCCTCAAGTAGAGGTAAAAGCCTACGTCCTGCTTGTGCTGTATTGACTGGAGTATCGATTACAAGGGAGCGGATTGCTTGACTTAGTTCTCGATAGCTTGGTCTCTTCTCTAAGCTGCCCCCGGGGTCTAACCTTTATATATGAGGTCAAGGCCCCGGGTTACACGAGTCATAAACCGACCCACACAACGTGTTCTACTCTGTCTCTAAGCCGCCTTACCATCGTAGGTAAGCCGCCTCCGGGCGGCTTAGCCACCCGGGTCTTCAAGCCCACTTCTGTCTCCGGACCTCTGTCAACGGCCCATCTGGTAAGCCGCCATGCGGCCTTGCCTTCATCTTCTGGCCCACCTTACAGGTCTTGGGCTCACGAGCCGCCTGGTGTGACCCGGCCCTGCCTGGGCGGGTCTTACCACGGGGTTATCTCCCCAACAGTTTCCCAGTTGACCTTGCACTTGGCCCACCTAGTTGAGTATGCGGTTCTAGACTCTCGAGTGCTGCTGGAGTCGAACTGGCCGTGACAGACGGGCGTGCAGGCCCACCTTGCACGCTTCGCTGCTGGCCTTTTTATTTTTCTTTCGCTCGCCAACAGCTTGCAAATTTGCCTCTTGTTGGGCAGCTGGTCAAAAAAGTGCGGTGGTTCGGTAACCTCGACAGACGATAACCGTTAGTCAAGGATTGGGAGCAGTTGCCCCAGATGTCCGGTTGTGCTTCCGCCGTTTGTCGTATTTTTTGACAAATCTCGCCCCTTTGAGCAACTTCAGTCACATCTGGCCCTTGCGCAAAACTAATTTGAAATCTGGCCCCTGGGGTCGGCGTCACATAGCATGGCGCCGAAGCTGTACATGTCGGCGCCACACTACACGGCGCCGAGATGTACAAGTTCGGCGCCATGCTATGTGGAGCCGAGCAAATCTGGCCCCCTAGGGTTTCTGTGGGCCCATCTGGGGTCGGCTCCATACAGCTCGGCGCCGAACTTGTACAGCTCGGCGCCGTATAGTGTGGCGCCGACATGTACAACTTCGGCGCCATGATATGCGGCGCCGACCCCAGGGGCCAGATTTCAAATTAGTTTTGCCCAAGGGCCAGATGTGCTTCAAGTCATGTAAAGGGGCCAGATTTGTCAAAAAATACCCGTTTGTCGTCGCCTGCGTGGGATGTGCATGGCAGAGTGCCACGGCTGGGCCAAACGGTATAATGGCCCGCTGCACCTGCGCTCTGTAAGGGCATCTCCAACGGCAACATGCAGATTTCCTCCCGCGAATATTGATGTCGGAGGCTGCCATTCAATGCTGTCAACATACATTTCAATTACTGTTCGAACTCATCAGACGAAATTCATGCAAACACGACCGGATTTTCATATAAACTGGAAGAGATTCATGCAAACACGGCGGATTTCATATAAACATGACGGAATTCATTACATTTCGGACATACTTCAACTAAAAGCGGTGTTCGTCCAACTATGTAGGTATAATTAATACCTAATCTAAATGATCGCCGGCGCCCGTCCCCGTGCCTGGCCATGAGCCCCGAGAACTGAAGCTTCGCCTTCTCCAGTTCCGTCCCGGCGCTGTCCAACTCCGCCTCCGTAACCTCCTCCTCCGGAGCCCCGGGAAGTGAAGTTGTCCGCCTCCACGTCGCCGCCAAGCAGCTAATCGGTCGACGATGTTCAGCCCACGAAGCTTAACTTCAATGGGAGGGGGGGAGCGGTGGACTTCTTGGGACCCGAGCGGCGGCGACCTACCGTGCACTACTCTTCCTCACTGCCGGCGGAGCCCGAGGACGTGCCGACTTCGTGGTCGTGGCGGCGGAGCCGGCGATGTCCTCCTCCTCGTCGATCTTGCCCCACACCTCGTCCGCCGCCTCGTCGAACTCCTTGTAGGCAGCCCACAGTTCCGCCCGACGCTGGCGGTACCGCCAGCGGGTGAGGCGGATCTCGTGGGCGGAGCGGTATGACTCGAACAACGCCGCCTGCTCCGCCACGTCCCCATCCGGTGCGATCTCCCTATCGGCGTTGAGCCACTCCTACGCCTGCTGGTGCTCCTGGAGGAGCTGGAGGTTGTAGGCGGCGTCAGCCTGCGCCTCCCGGAACTGCTCATTCCGCTCCTTCCGCACCATGTCCATGTAATGGGCACGTACCTCGCCGATGGTCACGGTGCAATGCACTGGTGAGGGTGGCGCCGGCGAGGAGGGTGCCGCCGGTTGGTCCTCGGCCGCGTCCTCCATTGGGACGTCGTCGGCCTCCGACTGCCTGCCAGCCGGCAACAATGGCGGCCATCTCCTTCTTCTGCTCCGGCGACGGTCCGTCACAGAGAGCTTTGGAGCGCGAGGAGGCCATGGTGGGAGTGGTGTGGAAGAGGAGAAAGGGACCGGAGGAGGATGAATGTGGCTATGGCCGGGGCTGCAGTTTATATAGCGGATGAATGGCAATGGTGGGCGGCAGAGGGACGGACAGGTGGCGCCGAAGTAGGTTCCTCGGCAACCGCGTGTTATTAATGTGGGCGGGAGACGGACGAACGAACGGCCGTGGTGTCATTTGAACGCGGAACAGTCGCGTGCACCGGAAAGCGGCGCGGGCGACGCTCTCTCGGCCGGCACGCCGCTTTAATGCCGACGCCAGTGAGAGGTCACGTCTGCTCTGGCCGGGGCATGAATGCGGCACTGACGCTCTGGAAAGGCGCTGACCGTTTCGGGCAGGAAGCACGCGCGGGCGAGAGGGAGGGTTTTGGTAGGCCAGGGCGGTCAGACGCGGGCGTGGGAACGGTCCGGACGCCTGCAAAGCACCCCACGTTTGTCTCCGGTTTGCGAGAGAAATTGCGTCCGGACCGCCCTGCGGATCGATACAGACCCGCGTTGAATGGCACAACACGTCCGGACAGCACGGTGCAGACGTATGCGGTTTGAGAGTCAGCGTTGGGATGCCCTAACCTCGCAAGCATATCTGATCACCGCAAAAACAGCCGTGTCACATGGCCTGGCCGCACGTCCATGTCCAGTCCTTGTCACTCCCATGACTGGCCCATTCGCGCTCTTGAAAAGATGCATGTTCCTTGGGATAGCTTGCTGCCGCGACACCAGACCAACATCTTCACCGATCACCACAGTGACTGAAAGTTCGAGCAGCTGGAACCGACTACACCTGCACAAAGCATATGATATGGCCGCGTGCACTCTACTTACAGCTAACCTGACAGCGACTTCCATCTCCTGTCCTATGGAGGTCAAGTCTACTTTATGCGTGTACGTACGAGATCAGGCGACTCCTGTCCGCGCGCGTCGCAATAGTATCGCTCTGGCTCCAAGTGATTTCTTTTGCTTTTACAGATCATGTTATCCACGACGCATCATATTGCGCGCGTTAAGGCATCTCTAAAGAGACCATCAAAGCGCCCATACATGTCCGGGCTGTGGTGTCCGTTGGAATTTGCTACTCCCTCCGTCCCATAATATAAGAACGTTTTTGACATTAGTAGTACTAATGTCAAAAACGTTCTTATATTATGGGACGGAGGGAGTAGTAGGCTTTTGTTTTTTCTGCGGGGGTTGCTAGTAGGTTTTTGACCCAAATTCCAACTAAACTCTGAAATTCTCATGGCTCATTCATGTATGGTTGTGTGTGGTGTGAGTGGGACTAATGTTTAGTCTCATACTGCTAGTTGAGTGGGAGTTGCACCATCTTATAAGGTGAGCTCTTCTACCACTTGTATGAGCATGAGAAGAGGAGACCTAAATGCGTGCGCAACCTTGCTCGTTTATTGTATTCTGGATGCAGTTTGGTTCATACGATTTTGACAAGCGGCGCACTACATGTGCGTCACTTGTCTCAACCCTAGAGTTTTTTTTATACATTCATTTATTCAAAACGTTTTAGTTCTTGAACCGTGCATCCAAATCCCAAACCGTTTTCACCGTTGGATTTCCTGCGTCGAGATCTTTGAACCTAGATCCCATGTTAATAGGTTACGACA
The DNA here is from genome assembly GCA_039707655.1 of Elymus sibiricus. Lineage (NCBI taxonomy): Eukaryota > Viridiplantae > Streptophyta > Magnoliopsida > Poales > Poaceae > Elymus > Elymus sibiricus. The sequence goes on along the minus strand of CM077668.1, from coordinate 257,162,785 downwards.
AACTTTTTTTTCCATGAAAAACCAGAAATCGAAAAAAAACAAAAAAAATCCGATAAATAAAAAGAAAATCCAAAAAAATGATTAACGAGAGAAAAATAGAAGATAAAAAACCGAAGTCCGGAAGCACGGTTGCGGTTTTCACTTATTTTCACTTTTTGAGAAGAAAAATGTGCTTCTCATGGAAGCATAATTTTTTTCCCTTTGCTAGAAGCACAACTATGCTTCTCACGGAAGTAAAGTTGTGTCAAACAAATCTATGTTTCTCGTGTAAGCATATTTTTTTCCTTTCCGATAAGCACAGTTGTGCTTGTCGCGGAAGTAAATCTGTGCCTCCACGAGAAGCAAATATTTGCTTCTCGTGAAAGCACATATTTTTTACTTTTTCCGAGAAGCGCATAAATCTGTGCTTCCACGAGAAGCAAATCTATGCTTCTTGTGCAAGCACAGATGTTTTACTATTTTTGAGAATCTCCAAAACTTAGAAAAAACCAGGCAAAAACTATAAATCAAAAATAAATCTAGTTAAAGCCCGAAAATGCGTACAAAAAAAATATTCCAGAGTAAGCGCCCAACATGCGACAAAGTGGTTGCGGCTGGATGCACCACTTGGCGCACTCCCAGACCACAAAAGTGACCCTTGCGGGAGCTCCCCAAGGGTAACCTTTAGTTAGTTGGTCCCGAAGAAGCTGGGATGATTAGGCTTAGCACTGCCGTATTCCTCGGTGAGTAAGTTTGGCCCAACTATATAAACGACCCAATAGAGAGGACACCACTTTAAGACAGGAAGCGCTATGTCTCGCTTATAACGAGACCTAGTGCGCTCTCGCGTCACGCGCCTCCTGAATAGTGTCGACCCAGCACGCGTGACGCCACAGGCCACTGCCTCATGTTTCTTCTTCTGTTTTTTCATGTTTTTTGTTTTTCATTTTTTTTTATTTTTGTTTATACTTGTATACGAAAAATATATGCAAACAGTTTACTATTTGTACAAAAAAATTGATCATGTAACTAAAAAAAAGTTAATTAAGCTTCTGAAATTTTTTAATCAAATATTTGAAAAAAAATTAATCAAGCATTTGAAAATTTTAAATGTCTGCTGAAAAAAAAAGGTCATGTATACGAAAAGTATATAAAAAACAATGTGTATGACAAAATGTACAGCATGTATTTTAAAAATGTTAAACGTGCATAAACAAATGTTCTTGGTATATACGAAAAATATACAATGTACATTAAATAAAAATAGACATAAAAAACATATATTTTAAAATGTTACTCCCTCCGTAAAGAAATATAAAAGCGTTTATATCACTACTTTTCTTTAGAGAGGGAGTAATATATATTTTAAAACTGTTAAACATGCATATAAAAATGTTCATTATATATACCAAAAATGTACATTCTGTGTGAAAAAATATTTATTTTCAATAAAAGAATGTTCATCGTGTATCAAAAAATGTAGACCATCTTTAAAAAAAATGTTAATCTTGTATTTGAAAAATGTTAAACATGTATTACAAAAAGTATTAGATATATACCAGAAAAGTACAATGTGTGTGGAAAAAAGTAGACATCAAAAAATATTTGTTTTTAAAAATATTAATCATGTATTTAAAAACTGTTAAACGTGTATATAAAATGTTTTTCGAACATATGTGATTTTTTTTAATGTGTACTGAAAAAACTTAACATGTCTTGAACAAAAAGAAAGCGATGGAAATCGACATAGAAACAAAGAAAAACGAAGAAACCTAATAAGAAACAAAATAGGAAAACAAAGAAAGGAAAAATAAAATAAAATTAAAACCGAAAAAATCATTAGAAAAGAATGAAAACAATGAAAACCGATAAAAACCAAGAAAGAAGCAAAGAAAATGAAGAAAGAAAGAAAAGGAAAAACAATGAAAATAGAGAAAGAAACAAAGAAATATAAAGGAAAAGGAAAAAAACTGTGAAAAACCGTGAAAGAAACAAACAAAACAAAATAAAGAAAACCGGTGAAGAAACAAAAAAAGAAAAAGGAAACGAAAAAGAAAGAAAACCAGAAAAAACCTGGCGAAGAAGACCCATCAAAAACGAGCGAACGAAACCGGCGAACTCGAACGAAATGATAAAACAATAGAAAATGGCCCAGCCCAGTAGATACACGTAATGGGAAATCCTTCAGTGAGACGAAAGTTGTACGAATGTTCAGCGAGAAGTGAGAGCAACTAATTAGCGAGTACTACTTCGGGAGCCCCGCAAGGGTCACTTTTAGTGAGCTGAGAGCGTGCCACTTGACGGCCAGTGATCTTTTAGAATGTTAAGAAATTTTCGTAAAATTTGTAAAATGTTTGAGAATTTTAAAATGTTCACTAATTAAAATATTTGAACTAGTATTTAAAAATCACTATTTTTCATAATATTAGTGTTTTATAAATAAATGCTCATGTTTTTAATAAATCACAATTTTCTACAAAATATTATTTAGGAAATTTTCTTGTAATTTCGGAATGTTTATGTATGTCAAAAAAGGATCGATTTAAAAAAAATCTCAGATCTTACAATATATTTGAAAATTATAAAAAAATGTTTTAATGAATTTAAAACATGGATAAAGAAAACAGAAATAAACAAAACCAGGAAAAAAGGGAAATAAAAACGAAATGAAGAAACTGAAAAAGCCAATAAAAGCAAAATAATAAAAATAATGAAAGAACCTGTGTAAATTAAACGACTCCAAAAAAAAAAAAAACCCACCGACTAAACGGTAATGGGTCTGGCCTATGAATCAGTGTTCTATGCGCCATCCCAACATTTTGACGCACAGAGAGTGAGATAGGATTTGTTTAGCCCTCGCTGCGAGCTTGAAGTTTCGCATCGCTTGGTGTCACCCATTTACACGTAATACCTTTTCTTATTATAGTTCAAAATAAATATTTACTCCATTAAGTTATAAAATATTTTTAAGGATAAGGAAAATTCTTATGTGTTGCAAATGATCATTGTTCATGCATATTAAAAAAGTTCATACCTAACAATTTTTTTATTTTACTAGTTTATGTATCCAGTTTTCAAAAAGCAAGTGAAAAACTTTTGGTTGCAAAAACAAATATTTAGGCTCATATAAAAATGTTCATGTAATATTAGAAATTCTAACTTAAAAAAAATGTTCTATATGTGGGAAAAAATGTCTTCAGGTGTTGCAAGAAAAGATTCAGCCATAAGAAATAAAATGCTTATGTGTTGTTGTTCATGCATATAAAAAATGTTCACGTCTAAGAAAAAAATATTTATGCATATTTTATTTTGCTAGTTTACATATCCAGTTGTCAAAAAGCATGTGAAAAGGTATTCATTGCAACAAGAATATCATGTGCACATGAAAACGCTCATGTGATATTAAAAAAATCACCTATCTTCTAAAAAATGTTCTGTATGTCGGAAAAAATGTCTTTTGGTGTTGCAAGAAAATGTACAGTTGTACACACATAAGAAATTAACTGATCACACATATGAAATAAAGATTCATGCACTTTTTTTTCAAAAATATATACTTTCCTAAAAAACTTGTTTATAGAAATGTTGTTCATATATCTCAAATGGATGTTAAAATTTTGAAAAACAATTTTTCTACAGGTAGAAAAATTATTTTTGATGTTTCTCATAAAAAAAATACACATGCGATTTACCTAAAAATAACAGGAAAATAAGATAAAAAAGAAACAAAAAATATAAAGAAAAAAATGTTCTTGACACAGAAGAGTTTGGCCCAGTAAGCTTAATATGCCCAATAAAGCTTCTGTTTAATGTTTTGCTTTCTGATGACTCATCTGCCAGAATGACCACATTATGATCTACTACGTCCGTTCACTACTATTTTTTTTAAAGGAGGACATCCCGGCCTCTGCATCAGAATGATGCATGCATTTATTAAAATGAAGGTCCAAAACAAAGTCTTAAGTTAGTAAAGGCTCACAGAAGGAGCATAAAACGAACAGAGATTAAAAAAGCTGCCACAACCGGCGAATAATAGGCAAAGATGACTAAACACCTATCCTATTATTGGATCGCCATCCAAACCGGTTGTAGATAACCCGTGTTCCCATCGGTTGCATCCAATAGCCAAAAGCTCCCTGGAGTCCGCATGAGTGAGTAACGACCACGTACGGATCCAAGCAGTGGCTCTGTATATAACCTGCAAAAAGTTGATGAAAATTTTCCTGTTAAAGATGATATCATTTCTGCAGTTCCATATAGCCCACAGTAGTGCGCATATCCCTATCCGAATATGTCCCGCATTATTTGATTCCACTCCGGTTAGCCACGTCCCAAATAACATGTCGATACTAATTGGAGGACTAACGTTAAAGGCTATATGTATCGTGCGCCAAAATAGTTTGGCGAGAGGACAATCAAGAAAGAGGTGTTTTATGGTTTCATTTTGGTCACTACTATAAGATGTTCTTACTTTTTTTTTTCTGAATCAGATGTATATAGACGCATTTTAGTGTGTTTGTTCACTCATTTTAGTCCGTATTTAGTCCATATTGAAATATTCGAAACATCTTATAATAGTGAACGAAGGGGGTATCTAAAAAATATAATGAAAATAAGGGTCTATCACTTTTTTGTGGCTTAACATCCTTAAGAGTTCTCCAAAAATACACACACATAGGAGCATCTATGTTCCTGTCGTCTGAGAGCTAACTAATCCCTGCTCATACAAATCTATAAAAATCCACATCGCGTTACGATATTTTGTTCATCTAAGTAGAAAAAGGTAGTATTGTCGCAATCAATTGATACTTCACTATTTCTCATTGGATTTTACAGATTTGTTCACACGGATCAAAAGAAATAGGAGTATTCACCATGTTGTCGTTCCTCTAGTGCAAACCAAATAAGTGTAGTGCTTGGTCTTATAGTTAAAAACAAAGAAAATTTACATGGATCTCAATGTCTAATCAACTGTCTTGGTGTTGACTAAGAACTAGGAAATTCATATGAGTACAAGAATCAAAAGGATCTACAACAGTGGTCAGCAAATCCGGCCCCACAAACGCGCGGGCAGTGCCCGGGCACGCCTCATATATTTGCTCTCACAGCCGCATCCCACATATCCGAGACCCCAAACCCATGCAACCCATGCAATGCTACGTACATAACACGACGAAGACGCATAATTCATCCTCTACAGACGAATCATAGTTCATCACCGGACAAAAGGATCAAAGTTCATCGGCGAACGGTGCAAATTCATATTACAAATGACTAAAAACATAAATAAAACATAGATAAACGGAGAAGGGCGGCGGAAATCACCATTTCCTCGCCGCCCCCTTCCCCATGCGGTCGCCGGCGCCGCTCTGCCCCTCCGTATATGTGTTGGCGTGCGGCAGTGCGTTGTCATCCGAGCTGGAGCTGGAGCCATCCGTCAGGTTGGAGTCGTCGGAGCACCTTTGGCCAGACAGCCCGGAGCAGGCGGTCCTGCTCCCTCACATGCCAAGTTGCCTTCGCCTTGGCCGCCACCCCCTTGGATGCCTTGTGCTCCGATAGCTTGATTGCGAGCCGGAGTGCCTTGGCATTTTTGCGGCGGAGCCGCCGCGCATCCATCTCCGCCGTCATGAGGGAGCGGCGGAGGACCGACACGAGGAGCGCGGCCTCGGGATCCACTGGGGCGCTCGCGCATGCCCGGCGCGGCCAGTGCCTCCCCTGCCGCCGCCCTCTCCCTCGCCCGCTAGCGCTCGCGGTGGGCTGCCTGTGCCTTAGATTATGGCGTCCTCGTCCGCACCGGCGCCGACGCGGGCACAAGGACCCATAGGTACCCAGGTACCCCTTCCAGAGCAGATTCAACCCGCGATGGAGGTCGGCGTACCTGGACGGCCGAGGAAGCGGGCGCGGAGCGACCAGAGCTGCACGACGGGCGGGACGGCCCGGCGACGTCGCCGGCGTCGCGTCGATGGGAGACGGCCCTGTGGAACCGGAGTTGCCGATGCTGCCTTGTTCGAGCAGCGACTGCCTCATAGCAATGCGGAGGGCGACCTCCTCCACATCATCGGCCTCCGCATCACGCAGCAGGCTCGACCAGTCGTTGGAGCCGCCCGATCCGCCACCGGATCCGGCGCTGCTGTTGTCGCTGGCCATCGATCATAATCGGAGGGGACTCGGAGTGGAGGAGACAGAGAGAGAGAGAGAGAGAGAGAGAGTGGACTGACGGATTGACTTCGATTTAGGGTTCTCCGGATGGGGATATTTGTGGGGGCGAGGGTGGGCCAGGCTGGGCCAGACCGACGTGGCGGACGCGCCCGGACACGGCCGCAGGGGTGGAGCTAGGCTAATTCAAGGGTATGCAATGCATATCCAATATTTTCTGCAAAAAAAATTCAGTATACAGCTCCTGTATGCGAAAATGCCGTTTGGAGGCCGAGCTCCATGCAGCTCGCTATCCTGGTCGTCAGCAATCGCATCTGCCTGCTGCAGCGACGCATTTATGTCATGTATTCGAGCCAACAGCTATAACCCCAATCCCGTATTCTGTATTTTCCTACAGTAGCATCCCATGTCGTCCGCGACTCACTGACAGGCTGGCTAGATGTGCTATCCATTCACCCATCATGACCATGCAGTGCTAGCATCACTCACACAGACTGATGAACATGGGCACGCGCATGCTCTCATGTTCTTCCAGGCTGCTATCCATTGGAGCCAGCTAACTGGAATCCGAACGTTGGTTTTACGATCTGACCGTTCTGGGAATCTGAACATTGGTGAATCGATCAGACCGTTTGGAAATCCTCTATTTATACCGCACACGAAGAGCAGCGGCCGTGTCCATTTCAACACTGCCAAAGCCTCCGACCCTTCTGAACATCTCCCCATAGCCAAAAGCACAGAACAATAGTCATGGCGTCTTCTTCCTCCTCAGCTCGTTCCAGACAGAGGCAGCAACACCTCCCGCTCATCATGTGCCCGGACTGCGAAGAAGTCGTTTCCTGGACGCCCAGCCGGTCGTTTCCTGGACGGCGCTGCGAATACATCTGATCCTTGAGAAATGGTGTGCTCAGACTCAGTTCGACCAAAGTGCTGCTTGTTACCAATGCCAGAGCGGGCTGAATCTGCAGCCAGCTCTCTATCAGACAAACCAAGCCCATCCCTCACGGCGGCAACTGGTTAAAAAAACTTTGACATCTCGCATTTTCTCCATAGCAAGTGCATATGCTTCCACATTGCTGTCGCCTAACTTAACGACATCCAGTGCCAACAAGTATAGAGTGTTGTGTCGACGAGAAGAATACTTTAGCGGCCCATGATCCTTCTGGTAGCGCAAATATTCCGGCGGTAGTATATCCCTTGCATCTCTAGTCCATCACTTGAGCACATGTTTCGCAGGAAGCTCATGCAGTTTTAGGTGTATCATGACCTGATCAACAGCAGCCAAAGAAAATGTTAGTTTATATTGTTTTCGAAGCCATGTCAATCTACAGTACCTGATTGTAAATAACAAGAGGAGCTGGGACACCCACCTTAAGTGCATGACTGCAGACCATTCCATAGTGCTCAAATGTTCCACACTCGCATCTGAACTCATCAGCTGTCTCGCTCACGGAGATGACAAACTCATTCTTGCACCGCTTTTCCCTTGACTGAAATTTGATGTGCCTAGCAATGTACTCCAAGCGCGGCTTGACTTCTACTAGATCATACGACCCACATTCATACAATGCTTCACCAAATTTCTCAAACATTGTCCTAGTATAAACCTGCGATGCATGTACCTCAATTGGGATATTTTGCTTCAGGACAATCCCGCCCTGCAAATGATGACCGCACCAAAATGAATTTAGTTTCTCTTAACGGGAGCAATGCAAAAAACAGCACACAAAATAACATGAAGACTTATCTAGACTTACTAGTTTTGTCCTTTTCTCCTGGTAACTTTCCTCTGAGTCGCAGTCAAACTGCATCTTCTCATATTGCCAGATGAACAAGTGCATGGGGCAACCTGGTGGTACGTACCCTTTCAAAAGGTGGTTCGCGCTCTCGCTTCGCTGCGTGCTTGTCATCTTTGCACAGAACACGCCCATGAAGTATGGCTTCGCCCACTTCCCCCTCACTTCGTAAAGCTGGGTCAGGAATGTATTTTTTTTGAAGGTCATATTTTTCAATCATGCACGCCCAGCCCTTCTCAAATTCATCAATACTAACTAGGTGGTGGACCAGTTTGCTAAATTCTGGCTTCAATTCACTCCCCTTTGCAAGCAGTGCCCCAAGGCTCTCCTTTGCCTTCTTCAGCACGTGCCATTTGCACCACCGATGTGCAGTCTGTGGCATGACGTCGGCTATTGCAATCTCCATCGAACGAGCTTGGTCTGCGTCATCCACAAAGAAATCAAGTAAAAAGAGCATCAGAATTTTCATCCCTCAATGCTGCACTCTAACAAATTATACTGGTGACAATGTATATTTCCTCTCCATCCACACGTGCATTACCTGTTAGGATAGTTTTTGGTTGTGGCGCTGCTAGCATTTGGAAGAATTCTATGAATATCCACTTCAAAGTGTCCACCTTCTCATCGCTCATCAACACACCTCCGTAAATGATGCTCTGGAAGTGATTATTGACCCCAACAAAAAGCCCAAACGGCATGTCGTACAGGTTTGTCTTGTAGGTTGTATCAAACGTCACAGCATCACCGAAACATTTGAATTGCTCAATTCCTCTGCCAGTGGCCCACATCAATGTCTTAATCCTCCCCTCGGTGTCAACCTGAACACTGTATTTGAATTCTGGGTCCTCTGCCCGCATCTCGTTGAATACATCTATGGTTTTTGTTGCATCATTCAGCGACTGCTCCCGGTTAAACTTGCCACACAGTGTTTTCAAGGATCGTTTCGTGAATGGCACGTCCTTTATCGTGCCAAAGAAACTCCCCACAACGCTGTAAACCTTGCTAATGCTGATATTATTTTGTCTCAGTTGCTTAACCAGGTCCCTTGTATAGCTATCTATGTGTCGGTGCGACTGCCAGTGCAATTTCTCTCCACAGTTAACAGATAGATCATGGTTGTGTTCTGCCCTGTGCTCGCATACATGCCATCCACCGTCGTCCGACCTCAGCAGTCGTATCATGGCATTGCAACCACACCTCGTTGACCTACTGTTTTCCTACAGTGGTTTACCCTGCAGAAGACAAGCACGCAGACAAATCAGAATATGAAAATTGTCAGTAATACCCACATTTTTTTTTGCATGGATTCAAAAAAAATATCAAAGAAAGCTCAAAAGCAGCAAAATATAAGAGAAACGATGTTCTGCTAGTGACTTACCGCACAGGCACATACTATCTCCTGCATGCACCTCTTCCGGTGTACATTCAAACGGCTTTTTGCATAGCGGACACCGAAACCAACCTCCCATGAATACAGATTGTAAAACTCATAGCCCTCTTCGACAGAATCAAAACTAGTCCCAATCGATGGATTGACAACATTTCCAGATTTTTTATCGACATATGCACGGACAGAGGCTTCAAGGGCAGGCATCCTTGAAGGGATGGGCTCCCTCTCATCTGCCGCTTTCCCCACTCTGACCCTGCAAACAATGGCACTCCAACATATCAGAGGATTAAATTCACTGAAGGACACAAACTAATGTGGCGACCATGGACTCACCGCCCACACCATCTGGTGTTATACATAGCAAAATCAAGAATATTGGAATATTTGCCGGAATATAATTACTGGACATATATGTGTTGATATGCAGCTAGCACGTTCATACTCAGAATTTTTTTCATTTTTTGGTGTGCAAAACAAACCATCTTTGTGAACTGGGGCATCAGCCATCTCTCGAATTCGTCATAGCATGGATTCGTCATAGCATGTTCTTTTTTATGTCTCGACTCCTAACTCTAGTATGCTGCTCGCCAATGTTGCTACTACAGTATAGCTCACCTTCCCAGATTTTTTCCAATGCTCATATTTCTGACTAAATTTCAGTATGGTGCACCGGCTATACAATCAAAATCGGGCACATGAACAACATTTTTTGCAACAAAAATAGCAGCAAGGCTGGTAAAAAGCATATATATCAGGACAAAATTATTGACAAAAACGAAAACAGCTTCAGGGCGAGGAATAACAAAATTCACCTCCTGGTCCAAGAAGATTGTTTTGTATTGGACACTCCCACGCCTGCATCCTGGTCCCCAGCATCAGACGCTATATTTCCACCGCCCATCTCGCAGGAATCGCCCATCCCTTCGTCGCCAAGATCATACGAGGCGCACCCTCCCATACCAGCGCGGAGTGTTTCTGCAGTATATTCGCCCCCTTCATAATCCATGCCGCCCTAGCTCGTCCCATCGGCTTAGAAGAAATGAAGTCCTCCTCCGCATTAGCGGTTCCACTTGTGCCGCCATCAGTCAGTTGCGCGCCGGCAGCTAGATCTCTTAAGACAACTCCACCGTCCAAACGCGGTACGAGCCTGCACAGGCAAACGAGAGCAAGCCAGATCTGATTTTTAGAAGAACAAGTGGGAGGGGGGGACTGGAGTTGAAGGAATTCCAGCTCAAAAAAATCACATCCATAGCGAGAAATTGGGCGAGAAATTGGAACATTACCCTCCTCCAGATTCCTCGAAGAAGAACTCCATGGCGTCACTCCTCTGATCCACCTTCTGGTCGACTTCCCAGAGACGAGGACGCACCGCTTAATCGTCGTAGCTGTCGCTGAACGGGCCCAGCAGATACATTTATTTTTCCCAACAAACACACGCGCCAGCCCGCGTAGAGGGCCAAATTTGAAGCCACACGGACCGGAACATCTTCTGCGACAGCGGCAGCATCGAAATCGTAGGCCCACGTACAAACCGTGAACAGGACTAGGCGGCACCGCTGTATTTCTACCAAATGGAACTCGTAAATAGCAAAAAGAGCAGAGACCACGCATCGCGGCGCCAGAACGAGCGACACAGATACCGACCTCCATGCAGCTCGTGCACCAAAACGCCCTTCTCTCCTGTATGCATTTATATAAGGGCGCTGCTACAAATCAACCGGCTGACGGATCAGCCGTGTTGCTAGCCACCCGATCAGTCCGTCGGCGTGTTGTGTCAGCCGCATGATGCACCCGAGATCCAGCTATTAATTCTTCTTTTCGCGTGGGTGTGGCCTCAGGTGGGCGTTTGCCACAGGCTGGCTACTACTTTCACACATCACATGCGTGGTGGGCCCCAACAGACTAGTTTAACCTTACGTTGCATGCAACAAATTTCAAGAAGACCACGTGACCCCAGCTTGGTACTCCTTCAGTCAACTAGCGATCCAAAACTATAGATGTTTTTCTAGTTGAGTTTAAGTAGCAAATCATGCTCATGCCGCCGATTGCACGAGCCTACCCGTGCCAGCGAGATGCTCTAGAAGTGCATGCAACGAAAAAAAATTGTAGCGTCTCATCGTGGCACCGTCATTGCAGCAAGACGACGAGCTTTTGTAGTGTTGTTAATCCCTGCTTACAGCAGCGACGTCTGACGTTGTAGCATCATGTCTCGACTTGCTGCAACACCGGCCATCCTTTGCAACGATGGGGCCTTGGAGCGCCGCGTCTCGGCTTGTAGAAACGGGCTCCCCGCTTGCAGTGGCAGCGTCGTCGCGACATCGTGTCCCCGCTTGCAGCAACATCGGTCAACCGTTATATTAGAGAGGCCGTCAGGATTGCAACGACTCATCCCGACTTGTAACTGCAGCGCAGCCTCGCAACATCGCGTCCTGCGTTGCGGTAGTGTTGGTCCATTGCAAAGCCATTGCAACTATAAGGCACCCGCCAATCAACATCGTGTCTGACTTGCAACAAAGGACAGTGCCGACATGTCAACGTCGTGCTTGGCTGGCCTTTGCAACAAATCGACACCCGCCACGCAACATCGTGTCGGACTTGCAACAACGATATTTGCCGGCCTTGAAACATCGCGACACAGACTCGTGGCGGCTAGCCTTTGCAACAACTCAGTGCCCGCCATGCAGCATTGCGTCAGAGTTGCAGCAACATGGGCACTGGCCTTGTAACGTCGCGACGCCGACTTGTGGCAACTATCCTTTGCAACAACCCAACGTCCGCCAGGCAACATTGTGCCTGACTTGTAGGAACGATGGCGCCAGCCTGGCAATGTCGCGCTCTAACTTGTGGCGGCTAGCCTTTGCAACAACTCAGTGCCCGCCACGCAACATTGCGTCCGACTTGCAACAACGATAGTAACGACCTTGTAACATCGCACCCCAACTTGTGAGGACTATCCTTTGCAAAAACTCAGCGCCCGCCACGCAACATCGCGTCTGAGTTGCAACAACGACGGTGTCGGCCTTGCAATGTTGCGTCCCGACTTGTGGCGGTTAGCCTTTGCAACAACATGGCGGCCGCCATGCAACATCGCGCTTGTCTTGCAGCAACGACGGTGTCGGTCTTGCAACATCGCACCCTGATTTATGGCTGAGCATTAGGGGTAGCAACCTCGCAGCGTCGAATCCTGGCTTGCAACAATGCCGGTGTCGGCCTTTCAACATCGCCCCCGATTTGTGGCAGAGCATCAGCAGCACCAACCAGTCATTGTAGCACCAAGGGTCTTGCTTACAATAGAGACGACGTCGACCTTGCAATATCACATCGCGTCCCGGCTTGTAACGGCGACAATGCATACCAGGATTGCAACAACAACAACATTGGTCTTACAACGCTGCATCCTGGCTTGCAGCAACGACTTGATAGATTATCCCGGAAAAAGCTTATTGTGTGTTTTTTAGGACCGCGACTACAAAGTTACACCGTGGTACGGTGACAATCAGCAGCAACTTACCGTGTGTTCTTTTGTGAGAAAAAGGAAAAGAAAAGAATGTTGAGCACAGTACGTACCCCACTAGCAGGTAGTACTACACCACAACAAAGCATTAATGACCCGGGTCTCATCGTAGAAAAAAAAATCCGGTAGCATGCAGCACATGGGAAGGAGAGCAGACTGTTTGGCTTAGCGGCAGGTTCGTGTGCATGCATTTTTCTGCCCCGACCTGGACACGTGGCTGGCGGGGCAGGCGGTTTACGCGTGCGCGTTATCAGCCGGTAGAAAAGAAACGTTTTCCTTTATATATCGTATGGCTGTCTAGTTGTACGTACAGGACATGAAAAATGTAGAAGAGAACGATTCAGTGCCACTTGGGCCTATATTGGGCTGATATGTTCCTAGTACAGTCCTATTGGGCCTTATCTTTGAGGCTGATATGTTCCTAGTGCAGACACATAATAACAATGGCATGGAACAATGGCACATAATAATTTTTCTTATATCTTACATCGTTATACAAAAAAAAAAATGACACCGCATACCCATGTCGATAATCCTGGCTCCACCACTGCGCGGCCGGGTCGCCCCTTATCCGTTCTAGATTTGTGCTGGATATGAGGGGTGTCAGACAGTCCGGATGTTTGGGGCTGGTTTGAAGCGCCCGGAGGGTAGGTTTTTTTACAAGCGTTTGAGACTGGTCCTTTTTTTAGAGGTAATATCACCGATAGTCATAGAACTTGCGCTGGATGTTCAGTTTGGTGCTAGAACTTTGAAAATACGGATTTATGGTTATCTAACTTGACTCAAGCGTGCAGATACAGTCACAACATGCGTATGCGGACGTATCCATGTGTACGTCCCCACCTGTTAATGAATAACGGCACTCGGCACAATGCATTTTTGCACAAAACACCCTTGCATTTTATTTTTGTATTAAACCCCCTTGCATCTATTTGTACCACTTATAAATGAGCAAATTAACAAAAATAAGGGTGTCCGCAGGTCTCGAACCGGCGACCAACTAAAATAACACGAGTAGCTATACAACTAAAGCCTTCACGATGTACTAGCTAATATGGATAGCAATATCTATTGAATCAGGACGCGTGCGGAGCTTAAACCCATTTTGCACGCACTATTTTGTTTTAAGATATTTGTAAAACGTAGGTACTAAAATTATGTTCAAATATTTCTGTGTTAAAAATATTATACATACAAATGATGATTAGTCAATAAAAAAGATTTAAATATAAGCCTGCATATATAAAAATGTTTTGTAAAATGTAAGTAATAAAAATATTTAAGATATTTGTAAAACGTATGTACTTCCTCCGTACCGAATTAATTGACACAACCTCTATACCTCCTATGCAAATTTAAATTGATGCAACCTCTATAAAATTTTGTAAACAGGTTGCGTCAATTAATTCGGAATGGAGGGAGAAATAAAATTATGTTCAAATATTTGTATGTTAAAAATATTATACATACAAACTGTGATTAGTAAATAAAACATTTAAATGTAAACCAGTGTATTATATAAAATGTTTAGTTAATGCGAATGTTTAAAATATTTATTAAATACATATCTTTAATTAATCCAAAAACTTATAAATTTTAGTTAATGCAGACAATTTAAATGTTTAGACACGATTGAATATTCATATCAACAGCTTAAATTTTAATTATAAATATTTTTAACTATACGAACATTAAAATATACAAATGTGCGTATAATTATTGAAATGTTTTTATGATTAAAATAATATTTATGAATTATAATTTTACAAATACTTGTGTTATTTTAAATTATACAATTTTTTAATTCATAAATATCGTTTTAAATATATAAATATTTTTTAAATAACACATGTACAATTTTAAAAATAAGTTATTTCGTTTGTATTTAAAATATATATAACATATGAATATTTAAGTGTTACTTTTATTACTGAGATCATAATTTACACACTACGTACAAATTTATAAAAAAAACAAAATTTTAAAATGGCCTGCACTGACCATAGCTTATTTCAGCTGACGGCCCCACGTATTTTTATAGAAGATATAGAAGGTAGTCATCCAAGTCAAACATTGAAAGGCATTTGGCTGGGTGGTTCACCATGTGAGCGCTATTTCTAGAGTTCGCTTGTTCGAACCCTGACCTTCCCATCTATATAGTCGATTTTTCTCTGATACCTACTTCACTGATAAGTAGGTCCCGCTTCGGCTTTTTAGCATAATTAAAAAAGTCCACGGAATTGTATATAGTCCCTTTTTCTCAGACACTAGTGTCAAAAACGCTCTTATATTATGGGACGGAGGGTGTTCACTGATAGGTAGGTCCCGCTTGGGCTTTTTTACATAATTTAAAAAGTCCATGGAATTATCTGAAAAAAATGTACTCCTAGCCACTGACATGTGGGCCACTACCACGCTGGCATGCAGAGTGTACGGCTGGATACGTAGGAAGCACCGTATCTGCACTAGACAACAAGTTAGATGACCACAAATTCGTATTTTTAAAGTTCTAGCACCAAACTGAACATCCAACGCAAATTAGGTGACTCCCGGTGATATTACCTCTTTTTTTTAATAAAACCGTAAACGCACGCAGTGTGGTATGGAGCGATCATGTAGAATGTAGACGTCCACATGCAAATGGACCTCAGCTGTCAAATGCTAAATCTCATGATGGTCATCGCGAAACGACAACAAGATGCTACTACACGCCACGATACACTTGCACCGGAACCTGCACGGAAAACAAGAGCAACAGCGACCATCATGCCGACAGCACTTTGACTTGCAAACCCGGATCATCGCCTCCAAGAAACACCAACTTTCCTGCGCACAGCTAGGCAAGATTCCCCCTCTCTAAAAAACACACTACAGACCGGCAGAAGCACGGCGTGAACTGAAACATATTGCACCATTTGACTTCACACTCGCTTCGATCACCATTGCATTATCGAATCCGTTTGCCCATCATCCATAGTACTTACCCAAAGATTCAATGCCGCATATACGTGCCGGTCCGACGGTTCGACAAGATAGTCTATAAATCTTTACAAAGCGCCACAGACACCGATGCAGAACGAGCTGAAGAAATGATGGACGCCACCAGGAATCATGCGGGCAGCGCAGACATCTTTTCACTACTGATCCCTCTCCTTTTGTAACGTTGCGCGTGTCGCGAGAATGACAAGATCCGATCGAGAGAGAGAGAGAGAGAGACCGAACTATAGGGTTGACATCCTTTCCTGGCATCGCGTGGACCTCTGCGGCATGTGGCTGTGGCCCGCACATGCGAGGCGCGCCAATGGCCAGTGTCGTGCATGCATCCCCGCGCCGGGACGCGCTTTCGCGTCGGGTTCTCGCGCGGAGCGCGCCTGCATCTGCATGTCTGCGTGCCGGACGGACGGAACGAGTGGACACGACGACATGGGTGGGCGTGGCGTCACAACCAATTACTGTACCGCTCCAGCTACATTCTCTTCTTTCTTGGTGTGAATCAGGCGAGGGGTTGGCCGGGCGCTCCCGGTCTTGACCGGCCGGTGCTGAGCTCGACGGGATCGAGTGGTTGGGTGGTACTCCTCAGTCCAGGGTTATTAGGCCCCATTTTATTTTGAGCTAAAATTTGATCTAAAAATTTAACCAACAACATGTAAATTATATGTCACAAAAATATATTGTCGGAAAGCTTCTTCAAATACAAATCCTACACTATAATTTTTTATACTATATACATTATATTTTAGTAGTCTATAGATGGTCAAAGTCTGGCCCAAAATACGAAGGGGTCCAATAAACCCGAACAGAGGTAGTACACAACTGGTGGCATCTGCGGAGCTTTTCGCTCTAGGGCCTCGGCGACAGCAAGCCCTATTCCAAGTCCTCCGACAGCTCCATGGCTTTCAACAATGACCTGACACTTGTTCCGGCCGTGCATGGCAGGAGAAGGCCCGGAACTGAGGGGCGTTTATGTGCTGTGGAGCACACAGTACATGGCCTAAATGTGGCATTGCTTAGGGCATCTCCAACAGCGACCCGTAAATTTCCTACCGCATCCGTCCGCGAACAGGGAGGGATCAGTCCGCGGACACGGATGCGGGAGGCTGCCATCCAACGCTGCCCGCATACATTTCAACCCGCCTTTGAACTAATCGGGCGAAATTCATGCAAACCGGCCAATATTCATCAAATTTCAGATAGAAAATAGCACAAATCATCCATACATAGCATGCAAATTAAGCCTAGTACAACGTCTCAAATTCGACTAGATTAACCGGATGTCCAATAAGTTTTTCATCAATGGATCAGGCCCTCCCACACATACCCCCCCCCCCCCCCAACTTCATCCAACAGTGTGTGTACGTAAATGGTTGTCCCTCTGTCCTGTGGTACACCACGCCAGCGTGTGCGGGCTGCATAATATGTAGACCAATGACGGCTCTATATTTTACGCATTTTTAGAGCTCATTTGTTGCATGTTCTCTTCATACATCATGTCCCATTAAACCAAATAGTTGTCCATTATGCATGATTACCGTTTTTTACACTTTTACTTGTGAGCATTGCACATTTAGTATTTTATTTGGTTTTTATTAGCTTTCTTCCTTTTCTTGTGTCTACAGGTGTTTTGGAGCAACCTAGGACCAAGTGTAAGTGCATCAAGTGCCCCCTTAGTGGTTTTGGAGTATTGAATACAAATAGGTTGAGAAACTAATGTGTTTGTGAGTATACACAGGAGACAAAGTCCTTTAAGATTTGGTTTAACACATAGAAGACGACCCCTAAAAATAAATTTCTTCAAATGAAGAATTTGGTGATTAAATTGGTACGGCATTTGAAGAAATTGATGTGAAGACTTGGAAGCTTGAAGACTTTGGTTTTCATAGTTTCTTTTCTTCTTATTTGAGTCATAGGAAAAACCGTACTGTTAAAGGGGGTCTAGGTGAAACATATTTCACATTTTTAAAGTGATTCTCAAAACTTCTCAAACCTATACACACAAGCCGCTTCGAGTGAAGCCTTTGGAAATCTCCAGTACAGCTGACGCATTTGCTAGCGACAGTGACGAAGTTCATCTGGTCGCTGACGAATTTGGTCAGGCTGAGGAGTTAGGAGTTCGCCAGTGCGATCTGCCTAAAGTGAGGAAATTGAGTGCCCCGACGAAATTGAGAGTTCGATTTTCACACCGTTGCTGCGCCGCGTGCCAGCTGTCGAGTGGATCCTTATCCTGACAACGGTCAAATCAGACAAGGGTATTTATGACATTTTATGTCGGGTTGCCGCCTGGCTATAAATAGCCGCCCCCACAACCACTTGTTGGTTGGATGCTCCGAGACAACTTGACACTTGTCATTTGAGAGCAACCCATCCTCTGACGACTTTGTGAGAACCCAAGTGAGGAAAAACCCAACCAGAGCCTAAGTGATTGAGCATCACTGAAGAAATTGATCTGTGTGATCCGACGCTTGTTACCTTTGAGGACTGTCATTCCTCCAGACGGTTAGGCGTCACGTTCTGAGCACACAAGAGTAATTGTGGCGTGCCGGTGAACAAGTCTGTGAAGGTTTTGGAAGTCTACCTTGAAAACTTACCACGAGTGATTGGACGAGGTTTAAGTGACCTTAGCTCAAGAGGAATACGGTGAGGACTAAGTGTTTTCTGAGTTGCGACTCAGCCGCCTCAACCAGACGTACAGTTGATGCAGCAACTGGAACTGGTCTACCAAATTCCATTGTCTTCACCGAGCCAACCTGGTTTCAAATTCCTCACCCTCTCTTACTTTATTCCGCTGCTGAAGAATTTGTGATCTATCCTCTTACGAATTTGAACTGAAGTATTTAATCATGCAATCTTTTATTTTCTCAGTTCATATTCTTCATGCATGTATAATTGTATGATTGCATGTTCTTCACCCTTATGTATGCTGTTCGCATGTACTCTGAATCTGTGATGACTTAGTTTCCCATGCGTTTCTATTTCTTTACTCTGATCTTCGTCAAATTCATCAGAGTTTGACGAATTTCTAATAATCTCCCATTCACCCCCCCTCTGGGAGATAACCTGCGCTTTCAATTGGTATCAGTGCAAGGTGCTCCCTTGTTCTGTGTGATTTTGGTTTAACCACCTGGAGTTTTAGTTATGTCGACCGCAGGTATGATCAAGGTCTCCGCTGCGTGCCCCATCTTCGATGGCACAGACTATCCCTACTGGAAGAACAAGATGCGAATGCATCTTGAGGCTATTGACAACGATCTCTGGTTCGTCGTCGAGAACGGCGTCCCCACCATTTCACCGAGTATCAATGCTGCTGACGTGAAGAGATTCAAGCAACTGAACTCTCAAGCGAAGAACATCATTTGTGGTCATCTCAACAAAGGACAGTATGGCAGAGTGAGTGCACTGGAAACCTCGAAGCTTATCTGGGACCGGCTTTCAAAAGTGAATGAGGGTGTTTCCACTCGACGTGACTCCCGAGTTGATGTTCTGCGCAATCTTTTCAATCGCTTCAAAAGACTCGACAATAAAAATGTGCAGCAAACCTTCGACCGCCTCACTGATATCTCCAATGAGCTTCAAGCTCTTGGTGCTGCTGACATCACCGATCATGAGGTGGTGAAGAAATTGCTGAGGTCTCTGGACAGTTCCTTCTACACTTTGGCACTGATGATTCAAGAGCGCCCAGATTACAAGTCACTGGATCCTGCTGACATTCTTGAGAGGCTCAACACACATGAATTTCAGCAAGCAGAGAAGAGAGACTTGTATGGACCCAGCTATGGCCGCCCCCGCGCTCTGAAGGCTAAAGCAAAAGCCAAGGCAATT
This sequence comes from Elymus sibiricus, assembly GCA_039707655.1. Lineage (NCBI taxonomy): Eukaryota > Viridiplantae > Streptophyta > Magnoliopsida > Poales > Poaceae > Elymus > Elymus sibiricus. The sequence continues at coordinate 257,143,134 of CM077668.1, read as the reverse complement.
TCTTCATCTGAAGAAGAAGAAGAAGAGGAATATGAGAGCAGTTCTGACGGTGCTGAGGAAATTGGCAGAGAACTGGCTATGCTGGTGAAGAAGTTCCAGAAGTTTTCCAAGAAGAACAGATTCGGAAAATCTTCAAAGTATGACTCGAAGAACACTGGAGAAGCGTCTGCTCGAGACTACAACAAAAGAACTTGTCACAAATGTAAGAAGTCAGGCCACTACATCGCCGACTGCCCTCTCTGGCAGAAGAAGAAGAAGAAGAGCAGGGATGATGATGAATCTGATGGGAAGAAAAGAAGTCCTCAAAGTCTTCATCAAAGTCCTCAAAGTCTTCATCAAAATCCTCATCTCACAAGAAATCTAGTTCTAGCAAAGTTCGTGCATTCCTTGGGAAGGAAATGGATTCTAAAGAAGAATCTGATGATCAGCAAGCTGAGGAATCTGAGGAGGAGTGAGACACTGGTGTGGCTAGCCTTGCTCTCGCCACGGAATACGTCAGCAAGTCGATCTTCAACACTCAGGATAATGGTATCTCCACCAACAATGATGACTGTGCTGATGACTACACTCCCACCTATTACTTCATGGCTCGAGGAGCAAAGGTAACCTCACGAGAAGCTTACTTTGAAACCTCCAGTGATGATGACTCTGAGTATGAATCTAAACCAAGCTATAAGAAACTTGCTAAAATTGCAACTGAACAGCAACATGCCATGGAAAAGATTCAAAAACTGCTAGACAAAAGCGATGACCTGTTGGACGAGGAAATGGATCGTAGTCAAGCCTTGTCTAAGGATCTCAGAAGGCTTAAGTCTCAATATGACGAACTTGAAAGTCGTCATGTGTCCCTCTCAGCTGAACATGAGAAGTTGTCATATGAATTTCTTCAAAGGAAGCAAGATCTCGAGAAGCTGAGAGCGTCTCATGATGATCTTCAAAAAGAAAACGATTCACTCCTCGCTCAACAGATCAGTACCGCTCAGGAAGAATTTGTTGCACCATGCTTAAAATGCCTTGAACGTGATAATGCTAATTCTTCAGCTGAATGTTCAAATGCTTCTGTGCTTGCAATTGCTTCAACTGCTACGGTGGCCACTAACCCCTCATCTGACGAAGCCACCGGTGATACTGATGAAAATGCAGGCTGAAGGAATTATATGTCACTGGCATGTACAAACGCCTCAAAGGGCATCAAACCCTGTGTGACGTGCTCAAAAAGCAAATTCTTCACAGGAACCCTAGGAAAGAGGGTATTGCCTTTGAGAGAAAGCTCAAGGCCGATGGTTCGTATTGGAAGCCTGAACAGTATCCCAAAACCACATGGGTTGCTGCAAAGGGACCTCCAGTGGACCCATCCTCTTTATCTGGCTATACTTGTGATTCTTCATATTCTTCAGATGAGTCATTTGACTCCAACTATAAACTGTTCAAAAATCAGAATGGTGAAGTCTTTGCCAGATTCATTGGTACTAACTACAGGAACGGTCCACCTGTGAAGAAAATCTGGGTTCCTAAAAGCCTTTTGGAAAATCTTCAGGTGAATGTCATCATGACACCATCGATGAAGAAGAAACTTCCCAGGCCAAATTCTTCACAGGGATCAAAGTCGTCAAATGGACGCAGACCCACTTATGGTCGCACTAATGCCTTTGTTTCGCAGGGAAACAGACATCGAGTTGATGAATATGAGCATTATTCTTCGAACCACTATGTTCACAAATCTTCGAGGAATTTCTCTGCTTATTCATTCAATTAATATAACCCTCCTGTGAAGAGAAATGCATATTCTTCAATGCCTAAGTTCTCCATCAATGCACTTCGTCACATTGCTTCTCAGCCACCCATTCAGATGTGGGTGGTTAAAAAGAAGAACTAATCTCTTCTGCAGGGTCAGGTCTTCAGACAACTAAATGTCTGATGAATTTGCTGAAGACCTGACAAAATGCCTGTTGGGATGCAGGCTAATCATGCTGGAATGAATGCTTCATTTCACACATCCCTTATGCTGCTTGATATTATACAATGATGAAATTGTTTGACGAAATTGATCATTATCATATACTTCACTTTGAAGTATATGAACTTGTAAGTCAGACTAATGCTTCTACAGGATGAAACACCTTCAGCCACTGAATGGGTCTTGGACAGTGGCTGTACGAATCATATGACTGGAGATAGGAATCTCCTCACTAATGCTCCCCTTACTCCGTCTCATCTAAAGCATATCACTTACGCTGACAAAGGAAAAAAGCAAGGTATTGGGTCTAGGTAAGGTTGCCATTTCAAAGGATCGACACATGGAAAAGGTGATGCTTGTCGAGTCCCTTGGATTCAACCTCATGTCTGTCTCAATGCTTTGTGATCTTGATATGATTGTCATCTTTGGCAAATATAGATGTATTGTGCTGTTGGAATCTGACAAATCCAAAGTCTTCGAAGGCTTTAGGAGAGGTGACTTGTATATTGTAGATTTCTCTACAGGTCCTCAGCCTGCAACATGTCTAATGGCAAAAGCTTCGGAATGCTGGCTATGGCATCGACGCCTTGGACATGCTGGAATGAGGAACTTGAGCACTCTAGTAAAAAAGAAGCACATCATTGGCGTCGAGGGTGTCAAATTCGTCAAGGATCACCTCTGTGGTGCTTGTGAGTCTGGAAACATGACCAGAGCCAAGCACCAGGCGAAGACAATCATGACCACTACTCGTCCTTTTGAATTGCTTCATATGGATTTGTTTGGTCCTACACATTATGCCACACTAACCAATGCAGCATCTCTCTACGGATTCGTCATTATTGATGACTACTCTCGCTACACCTGGGTGCACATCATTACCTACAAGACTGAAGTTCAGAATGTCTTCAGACGTTTCTCCAATCGGGTCATGACGAATTATGTTCTCAAGATCAAGCACATCAGGAGTGACAATGGCACTGAGTTCAAGAACACAGGCCTCGATGACTATCTTGATGAACTTGGTATTACTCATGAGCTCTCTGCTCTCTACACTCCTCAGCAGAATGGAGTCGTGGAGCGCAAGAACAGAACCCTCATCGAGATGGCGCGCACTATGCTTGATGAATACAAGACACCTTGTCACTTCTGGCCTGAGGCAATTGACACTGCATGCCACATCATCAACCGGGTATATCTTCACAAATTCCTCAAGAAGACTTCATATGAACTCCTCACTGACAAGAAACCCAATGTGAGTTATTTTAAAGTCTTCGGTGCGAAATGTTGGATTAGAGATCCTCATCACAATTCTAAATTTGCACCGAAAGCACATGAAGGTTTTATGCTTGGTTACGGAAAGGACTCGCACACCTACAGAGTCTTCAACTCCTTCCACCACAAGGTTGTTGAAACTGTAGATGTGCGGTTCGATGAAACTAACGGCTCGCAAAGAGAGCACCTGCCTCCTGTGCTAGATGAAATGCCACCTGAGGAATCTATCAAGCTGATGGGCACGGGTAAAATTGTGCCCAGTGAAGAAATAGCTGTTGATGAAGAAGTGGTTGTTCCTCGTCGTGAAGAAAATGAACATCCTGACGAAAATGATGCTGAGGACTCTGTACGGCAACAACAACAACAAGGCCCTCGTCCAGCACATCCACGAGTGGCGAATGAAGTGCAGATTGAGAAGATCCTCGACAACATCAATGCACCTGGTCCCCTCACTCGCTCAAGAGCTTCACATTTGGCTAACTTTTGTGGGCATTACGTGTTTGTCTCTATTTCAGAGCCCACCAAGGTTGATGAAGCCTTTCTGAAACCTGAATGGATTCAAGCGATGCAAGATGAATTGCGTCAATTCAAGCTCAACAATGTGTGGGAGCTTGTCAAGCGTCCTGATCCACGCAAGCACAATATCATCGTCACTAAGTGGATCTACCGCAACAAACAAGACGGAAATGGCCAAGTGGTGAGGAATAAGGCCCGTCTTGTAGCTCAAGGCTACACACAGGTTGAGGGTATTGATTTCGATGAAACATTTGCACCTGTTGCTAGGCTTGAAGCCATTCGTATATTTCTTGCATATGCTAACCATCATGATATCCTATTATATCAAATGGATGTGAAAAGTGCATTCCTCAATGGTAAGCTTGAGGAAGAAGTATATGTTGCTCAACCACCAGGTTTTGAGGACCCAAAGCATCCTGACAAAGTCTTCAGACTCAACAAGGCTCTCTATGGCCTCAAGCAGGCCCCGAGGGCTTGGTATGACACACTGAAGGAATTCCTGAAGAAAAAGGGGTTCAAGCCCGGTTCACTTGACCCTACTCTTTTCACTAAATCTTATGATGGTGAACTGTTCATATGCCAAATATATGTTGATGATATTATCTTTGGTTGCACTAACAAGAAATACAGTGACGAATTTGCTCATATGATGCAAGAAGAATTCTTCCTCGGGCTTCAAATTCGTCAACAACCCAATGGCATCTTCATATCTCAGGAGAAATACCTCAGAGACTGCCTGAAGAAATTCGGAATGCAAGATTGCAAAGGCCTCAAGATACCAATGCCAACAAATTGCCAACTCAACACTGACGAAAATGGTAAAGATTTCGATCAGAAGGTATATCGCTTCATCATTGGTTCGCTGCTTTACCTATGTGCATCTAGGCCAGATATTATGCTTAGCGTTTGCATGTGTGCCCGCTTTCAAGCATCACCGAAGGAATCACACCACCAGGCTGTGAAACGAATTCTTCGATATTTGGCTCACACCCCAACGCTTGGATTATGGTATCCCAAGGGCTCATCACTTGATCTTGCTGGATATTCCGATTCTGATTATGCTGGTGATCGAGTGGATCGCAAGTCAACATCAGGCACATGCCATTTCCTCGGATGATCTCTTGTATGTTGGTCCTCGAAGAAGCAGAACTGTGTTTGACTTTCTACTGCCGAGGCTGAGTACATTGCTGCTGGCGCCTGCTGCTCTTAGTTACTATGGATGAAGCAAACCCTCAAGGACTATGGCGTCAACGTGAAGAAAGTGCCACTCTACTGCGACAATGAGAGCGCCATCAAGATCGCCCACAACCCAGTGCAACACTCAAGGACGAAGCATATTGAGATTCGTCACCATTTTCTTCGTGATCATGTGCTGAAGGGAGACATCATCATCGACCACGTGAAGACTGAAGACCAGCTTGCAGATATCTTCAGTAAACCCTTGGATGAGAGAAGGTTTTGCATGTTGCGGTGTGAGCTAAACATCTTAGAATCTTCGAATGTCCTTTGAAAAGGACACACACCCTAACGTTTATGCATTCTTGATGACTCTGATGCACAACACGCGAAGTAACGTTTTTCTTCAATCAATGAAGACTTACCCTCTAAGTGTGAAGAAATTAATGAAGAACTTGATTCTCAGAACCCTACGACAATTGTACGCGGTGTCTAAAATCATCATAGTTCTTATACGGTGGGTTACGCCACCACCTCTATTTGACATTCTTCAAATTTGAGTTTTTCGTCATCTTCAATTTCGTCAAACTTTTCAAATTCGTCATTTGAGATTATTCTTCACTGCGTTTGGTTCTATACCTATATATATATATATATATATATATATATATATATATATATATATAGGAAAATGACTATATACTCCTGGGAGTACGTACTCCTGCGCATCATATACCACATAAATGAATTGTTTATACCTCTTTATCATTTTTAATATACTTTATTAACAATTACTAGATGCCCCAAAATGAGTTTCATTAAAAATTATATTTTAAACCACATATTATATTTTATTTAGAAGTAAACTGCATTTTTTGTACGTAAAAAAGGTATACTGCATAAAAAAAGGGTTTCGACGATATTTTTTCGCAAAACTTGCATTGAGGTATATTAAAATAATTAACAAGGTATATTGAGAATGATAAAGAGGTATAATATGCTTATTTAAGAGGTATATTTGAATGTGGGAGTACATACTCCCAGGAGTACAGAAGAGGTGTCCTATATATATATATATACATATATATATATATATATATATATATATATATATATATATATATATATATATATATAATTGAGTTTTTCATGTCCTCAACAGCATCCACATATAGCTAAATTCTTCAATCGTGTTTTTCGTCATCTACGTGGATGTGATCGGACCCGCTCCCCTCCGTGCTAAGCTCAACCCACTCTGTTCACAAATTCTTCATATGCGTTCTACTTGACACTGTTCAAAGTCTTCACTGTGTCCTTGTCAGCTGAAGAAATTGCGAACACATTCTAATCATTTTTTGGCGGTTGCCACAGTAACTTCATCCCGCGTTTCGCACGCGAGGATAGAGATGAAAATACATGTGTGACGCCTGTCACTCAGATGCGAAACGCCAGGGGCTTATCCATCCGAAATCTTCGGACCGCTTGGTTTTTACCGTGCCTATATAAAGGCTTGACCCCGTCAACCTCAACTCCTTTCACTCTCGCGCCCCTATCGCTCTCAAACCCTAGCGCCGCCGCTGGATTTCATCGTTGCCGGAGAGGAAGAGCTTCACTGCCTCAACTTCTTCTCCGTCGTACTCGCGCCGACCGCGGATTTCTTCACCTCCGCCGCCGCCGTAGCTGTCTTTCGTCGCCAAGTTAGGGCACGGAAGATCTGAACTAACGATTTCCTTCGCCTCGTCGTCCAGTTCGTCGAGTTCATCCTTGGGGTAATTAAAATTTATTTTTACCGCCCAAGTTTGATCTTTTTACTGCCACAAAATCTTCAAGTGCTGTTTTTACCACTCTTCCAATTCTTCAGCACTTCCTTCTGGCTAGTCTTAGAGTATTTTCATCTAAGTTTCACTTAACAACTAGATTCCTCAATTGTGCAATTGCTTCAATCTGTACAACTCTGGAACCTTTGTCAAGAACACTTAGTGAAATGCATCAAGACGATAAGGGTCAATTTCTTCACCTGGTTTATTTTGAAAAATCTCTGAGAACGCATGTGACTCTTCCCTATTTCCTCGCAACTATATTCTATTCACAGGTACAATGTCTGCCGACGAATCACTAGGTTCTCATCAAATTAATTCATTTGCAGCATTGCTTGAGGAAAACCTTCAAACTTCTTCAGAGTCCTCAAAAGTTCAAAAACCTCACCTGAAGAAAATGGCTGATGGGAAAAGGCCTCAGAAGGGAGGCAAGCGGAAAGAGGAATATACCACCTTTGAGATTCCTGACGATCTGTATGATGGATATTGCACTCCAGATGAGGAAACACATGGAAAGGAAACAAAGGAGCAGCGCGAAATGCGCATGCAAAAGATCAAGAGGTACTGGACATACCAGTAGAGGGATTATAATTTCGTCACCTCCAAGTACATGAAGGACTTTGCTGTGAAGCCTCCGTGCAACAGGCCACCACTTGCTGAAGGCCAGACTGCTCATCCAACTAGCATCCATAGGGGTGAAGAATTCCCCAAAGAATGGGCAAAGCAACAGGCTAAGTTGCAGAAACAGGCCAAAAAGGCTGTTGATGAATTCAACAAGGCCGCAAAGGCCTCAGCTGAAGCGGGCGCAAGTGGCAGTGCAAGTGCTCCGAAGAAAGCCATGCAGAAGAAGCCTGCCAGCAAGCCAAAGCCGTCAGTCCCAAAGGCTTCAGCACCCAAAGCTTCAAAATCTTCAGCGCCTCCTCCTGCTTCAAGTTCATCACAGGCAGCAGCAAAAGCATCAACACCGGTCGTGCTCGCATCTTGCCAGCGCACCGAGGGCTTTCCAACAGCCCCAATTGCTGCATCGAGTGCCTCAGCTTGTGGGCAACCATCGTCTTCACTGCCCAAGCTGAAGAAAAAGGTCACTGCTGGCCGTGGAACTAGGCCAAGTCCCAAGAGCAAGGCCGTTGTGCCTCAGGCTGACGAACAAGGGCTGGCTAACGAAGATGAGCTTGCTGAGTTCCTCAGACGAAAGCAAGAGCTAGCAGCAGTTGCTAAGAATTCTTCAGTCCCTATGCCGCTGGACCCCAAGAAGCTTCTAGACTTCATCGACATCTGGTGCACCAAGCCAGACACGCCTCTTGATGAATTGAATCTACCTCCTGGTCCGAGTCATGTGTTATCAGCTTTCATTCTGAATGAGAAGCATAAAATTTCTCAGGCAAAATTGGTGAGGAAATAGCAGCTGCAGAAAGAAAAGGAGCTGCGGAAGAACATGCTTTCTATTTCCCCTCAGCAGCTTGTAGCTTTACAGTCTGAAATTCAACAGCTGTCTGAAGAATTTGAACGCCAGTCAAGTCACTGCTGTGGTGTGCATGACAGATTCATCGCTGCAACCAACCAGGTTGTTGAAGACCACAACAAGCGTGAGGCAGCCAAGTTTGGTACAGTGCCACCTTCAAGTTCTTCAGCTCCACCACACACAGCTCAGGCCAGTGAGACTGCGCCATTAACTCCGCAAGAACAAGACAGGGCAACTGACAATGTTGTGCCTGAAGAAATTGCAAGGGCGACTGCATCAGTCGACCCTGAAGAAAATGTACCACCAAGTTCCTCAGCAGCAGCAGCACCCGCGTCTTCACCTGTGAAGCATATCACACTTCCTTCTGTATCAGAAGTGAAGAAAACCAAGGCTGCTGAGAAGGAAGCAAAGAAGAGAAAAGCTTCAGCCCCTCCTGCCATCACTGCACTAGTGAAGAAAGTGAAGACGACTCCAATGTCTTCAGATGTTCCAATTGATGCTATACCTATCTCATCAGCGCCCCCAGCTCCTACCGATGATGATCTTCAAATAGTTCGATATGGGGTGGATTATGAAATCCATCAGGCCGATGATGATGAAGAGAACCACTCTGCTGCTACCACAGAGCAAGTGGATGAAGAAATCGAAGTCGAAGAAGATGCTTCGCTTCACCAAGTCTTGTCTCGGAAGCCTTCACAAGTTCCGGTGACTGAAGAACATGCCACTGCTTCAACTGGAAGTAGTGAAGAAACTGAAGAGGATGTGGATATTGATGGAGCTACAACCCCTCCGATCATTGATGAATTTTGGGAAGCCTTCCATCCAAACTCACCCCTCACCACACCTCTGACGCAAGTGCCACAGTCACCCGCCGTCACTGAAGAAATTCATACGGGCTCTGAGGAGAAACAACCATCACCACTCCAGAGCATTCCTGAAGAAATACCAGCTGCAACAGCTGATGAAATAGCTCAGGATGAGCCTGTGGTGGATGTCGTCAACACATCCCCTCAGCGCGATGACTCAATTCCTTCAGCAGACACAGATACTGTTCCAACCGCCACTTCTGAGGAAATTGCTAAGTCTCTTGCTGTGACCGATCCAAATGATTCCACTGGGTCCCCTCGACCAGTGTTTGATGTCCGCAAGAAGATGCACAACCTTCAACCTGTTCCTGTGATGCCCAAGATTGACAGAACCCTCAGGCAGCCTCAGTTTGACAATGCCAAATTCTTCGAAGAGAAGAATTTCTTCATTGGTGAGTCCCCTTATGACTCAGCCAAGATCAGGCGCCTGCGATTCTGGACAAGGACGCAAATGAATTTCTATGCTTCACTGATGTTCGATAAAAACAAAGTATTTACGCATCGCCATATTCCTCACATGGATATGGAGTCTTTACCGTGCTTTCGGCCAGTTCTGGCTGTTCTTCACGATGCTGGATTGCTCAGCTTCTGCTCTGACGTGTGCGATTGGAATGAAGAACTCATTCTTCAGTTCTACGCCACTGTGCATTTCTCTGGAGAGGCTGAAGACATTGCTACATGGGCTCTGGAATGGATGAGTGAAGACACTCACTATAAAGCACCTATTGAAGAACTTCTTCGTGCTCTACCCGTTGATCCACCCCAAGATGAAGCAAAGAGAATATATGAAGAACCTGAGCTGCCCGACCACCTGATGCAAGTGCTGATGAAGCCAATGGCTGAAGGAGATGCTCCTAGGACAACCTTCCTAGTGAAGGATTTGCTATATGTGCCAAGGATCGTTTTTCGCATTCTGTCCAAAACCCTCAGTCCAATTAAGGGTCACAACTCCAACACTGAAGAAGTTGTGGGAATTATGAAGAACTTGCTGTTCCATATTATTCATGGCACTCCCATCAACATTCATGATTTCTTTCTGAGGACTTTGGTCACAGTGGCACAGGCGCCTTTTGATCTGAAGCCATATGCTCCATGGATCATGAGATTCATCAGATCCCGATCTGCTATTCACTACAAGGCTGACCGTCAGAATCACTTGAGCTATTTGCCTGAAGTAGAAGTTCTTCAGAGCACCATCTCCTTAGTTCCTGGCAAGGGTAAGACTCCCGTAGATGAAGGCTTACGTCCTCTGGATGGACATTTTCGTGAACCAATCTCAACTCCATTGCTGATGAAACTGCTAGCCAGGACACCGCTGCAAAAGCTTCAAGGCCAATTTCTTCACCTGAAGCACCACGTGTCATGACGGACCGTGAGCTGCTCATCAGTCTTCACCAGAAAGTGGACAGAAATCACAGATGGGTTAAGCGTCAGTTTGCTGCTGTACAAGCCAACATGATTGTGACGCATAACGCAGTCCGCAAAAACTGCTATTATCTTCATGAGATTTTTGACAGATCATGGGCCATCCTTTCACACCTCAAGACCGATGAAGAACTTGCTGATTTGGACTTCCAGATGAACTTTGACTAGTCAGAACCGCCAAGGAAGAAGTTCAAGAATACCAAAGTTCCTCCTCTCATGCCGAGTTCAGAGTCTTCATCGCGCAAGACTGACAAAAATGAAGCTGTTGAAGACACTGCGGCTGGTCCTTCTGCATCACACGACCCCAACAACGCTGGCGCTCCCTAGTCTTCACCGCGATGATTTTCTTCCGGGGCGTTAGTCCTCACCTTGTCTTCTTTTGGTCATCTGATGACAAAGGGGGAGAAGAGTTAGTCTTCAAGCGGGTCGTTATATGGGTTGTTTTTGCTGAGTTGCAACTCTTGGACTTCATTTGATTCGCTCTTTGACGAGTTGTAACTTAAATAACTGTTGGATGTCTGACTCTTTTGCAATGTTTTATTTGAGTGCTCTGATCTTATATATATCTGCTCATACATGCACAATTTCGTCAGACACCAATTTTCATCATGCATTCATATTCTTCAAATATCTTATGATCATGCATGATTGGATTCCAAGATATAGGGGGAGATCTCCACAATTTCAACCTGCCATATGCATTTGCAATCCAAAGCAAATTCCTCATATGCACATCTTCAGGGGGAGTTCCTCAATATCTTGTAATCAATTTCTTCAAACTCTGTACTTACACTTTAATTATTTTTACTCCCGTTGAAAGCCTAACCAATTTGTCATCAATCACCAAAAAGGGGGAGATTGTAAGTGCATCAAGTGCCCCCTTAGTGGTTTTGGAGTATTGAAGACAAATAGGTTGAGGAACTAATGTGTTTGTGAGTATACACAGGAGACAGAGTCCCTGAAGATTTGGTTTAACACATGGAAGACGACCCCTAAAAATAGATTTCTTCAAGTGAAGAATTTGGTGATGAAATTGGTACGACATTTGAAGAAATTGATGTGAAGACTTTGAAGCTTGAAGACTTTGGTTTTCGTAGTTTCTTTTCTTCTTATTTGAGTCATAGGAAAAACCGTACTGTTAAAGGGGGTCTAGGTGAAACATATTTCACATTTCCAAAGTGATGCTCAAAACTTCTCAAACCTATACACACAAGCCGCTTCGAGTGAAGCCTTTGGAAATCTCCAGTACAGCTGACGCATTTGCTAGCGACAGTGACGAAGTTCATCTGGTCGCTGACGAATTTGGTGAGGCTGAGGAGTTAGGAGTTCGCCAGTGCGATCTGCCTAAAGTGAGGAAATTGAGTGCCCCGATGAAATTGAGAGTTCGATTTTCACACCGTTGCTGCGCCGCGTGCCAGCTGTCGAGTGGATCCTTATCCTGACAACGGTTGAATCAGACAAGGGCATTTATGACATTTTATGTCGGGTTGCCGCCTGGCTATAAATAGCCGCCCCCCCCACAACCACTTGTTGGTTGGCTGCTCCGAGAGAACTTGACACTTGTCATTTGAGAGCAACTCATACTCTGACGACTTTGTGAGAACCCAAGTGAGGAAAAACCCAACCAAAGCCTAAGTGATTGAGCATCACCGAAGAGATTGATCTGTGTGATCCGACGCTTGTTACCTTTGAGGACTGTCATTCCTCCAGACGGTTAGGCGTCACGTTCTGAGCACCCAAGAGTAATTGTGGCATGCCGGTGAACAAGTCTGTGAAGGTTTTGGAAGTCTACCTTGAAGACTTACCACGAGTGATTGGGCGAGGTCTAAGTGACCTTAGCTCAAGAGGAATACGGTGAGGTCTAAGTGTTCTCTGAGTTGCGACTCAGCCACCTCAACCAGACGTACAGTTGATGCAGCAACTGGAACTGGTCTACCAAATTCCATTGTCTTCACCGAGCCAACCTGATTTCAAATTCCTCACCCTCTCTTACTTTATTCCGCTGCTGAAGAATTTGTGATCTATCCTCTGACGAATTTGAATTGAAGTATTTGATCATGCTATCTTTTATTTCCTCAGTTCATATTCTTCATGCGTGTATAATTGTATGATTGCATGTTCTTCACCCTTATGTATGATGTTCGCATGTATTCTGAATCTGTGATGACTTAGTTTCCTATGCGTTTCTATTTCTTCACTCTGATCTTCGTCAAATTCATCAGAGTTTGACGAATTTCTAATAATCTCCCATTCACCCCCCTCTGGGAGATAACCTGCGCTTTCACCAAGCATGATGAAAGGACCAAGAATGGGTTCAATATGGAGTCACTCAGGGGACAGACTTAGCCATTCCGGAGGTCGAAAAAAGTGATTTTTTTTCCAAATTGCCACAAATCAAGATCTAAGACCCATAATGTATCGGCGTCGTTCATACGAATCCAAGGAGCCCAAGAACGTCAAATTCCGAGTTCGTATGAGGAAATGGCGGCCGTTTTACCGGGGAAGGGCATCACAAAAAGATAGCACGAAAGACGGCCTTTCATGCGACCGTTGCCAGTCGTTTGGCTGGTCCTATGACATGCAGACAACTCCGAAAGTTTCCCTTCCAGACGGAATTCTTCACGGATTTTGTCCCTAGTTGTTCCCACGGTATCCTTGGCTCTTAATGAAGAGACTGTGAGAGAATAAGGCTCATCTTGAGCCCTTGGATGCATCACACCAACAGAGGAGACCGAGGAGGCATCTCATATATACACCTCCATACCCTAGCCGCCACCATCTCATCTCATTCATCACCAACATATCCAAGACCACCTCCATTGCTGCTCCACCACCTAAGAAGAAGGGATAACGCCAAGGGACGAAGGAGGAGGCTCCGTCACCATGGGTACCGGCCTTTGGGACGGTGCCATCGCGCCGGCGCTTCCACCACCAGTGGCGCCTCCATCATCATCACCACCGGCGGCGCCCCCATCATCATCACCGCACTGCCATGCCCCCTCCCTTCACCGGCTTGATGCCAGCTTGTAAGTTGTCCCTAATCTTTATGTTTATGTTTGAGTAGTTGTACTAGTTCTTGAGGATATGGTTGAACCCTATATGATTCTTGATATGATCCAATATTACCTGTTCATGATTCGAATTAGTAGCCTTCGCCAATGTTGAGAGGAGCGCTCACTCACATTTGTGCCTTGTTGTCGTGAAGTATATTACTATCATTGTGAAGGGTTGGATAGCGCCGTCAAGTATATTACCCTGAAAAACGACATAGCGTTCGAAAATAAGCTCAATGGCATTTGACCAAACACCTGCCGAGCGTGGTGTCCTCCATGGAGGTCGTTGATAGGGGGGGTAGAGTGTACCTGTGTACAAGAGGCTCCAGGGTGGACAGCGCCGTCGTAGAGGCGAGCGAGCACGTCGGTGCTGGTTGCGGACGTCGAGAAATGCCTGTGTGGCGGCCGGAGACGTACAGTGGCGGCGGCGGAGGTGGAGGGAGCGGATGCAAAGCAAGGGGGAGAAGGGCGCGGAGTGAAAGGAAATGAGACCAAGAGGGGGAATTGGGTGGGCTGGGGGTGTCGGAGTCCTACGTGTCTGCTGTCCGAACTCCCGCAAAGCTCCCCCCACTTTGTCTCCAATTTGCGGGAGAAAGTGCGTCCCAACCGCCCGGTGGACCGATACATGCCCGCATTGGATGGCTTCCGCGGTTCGGACATCGCGGTCCGGACGGATGCGGGCGGTTTGAGGGTCGGCGTTGGAGATGCCCTTATCAGTTGGGATAGTGATTTCAGGCCCTGGTCTGGTTTATATACATATTGTCAGCGTCGCTGACAAGGATGCCCCACCTGCAATCGAAGCTCAGCACAGAGGTGTGCGACCCAGCCACGCACACAAGCCCAATCGACGCGTCCAAGGCCCAGAGTGGGTGACGGCCAAGCCCGCAACTACTTAAGCGCAAGACACGCACAGAGAAGGTCGTCCAGAGGATCAAGGCAGAACCCGGCGGCGGCTACACAGTTCATCTTCTACCTAGTTTCCCCTTTCGCTATAACCAAATCCCTGTAATCGATTTGTATTGCTACTACTTCAGAGAGCTGTAATAGATCGTTTGCCTCCACTATCGCCCCTCTTACACTTGTTATCCGAGACCATCCTACCCCTCTTCCCTGCAACGATCTGGCGCAGTTCATCGAGACACGCCGGTTGTGACAAGCGCGATCTCAACTGGCCGCCATGGATCCATCCATCCAAGCCTTCCTCGACCGGCTCGACTCCACCCTGGCGGCCCACACCACGGCAACCGCGTCGATTCAAGCCTCGACCGCCAAGATCGACGACCTCATCAGCTGGCGTCCCGATCTGGAATGCCGCATCACGGATCTCGGCAAGGCCGTCGCCACGCTGCAGCTCGAGCGCCCCATCCCGCCTGCGACGTCCGAGGAGAACAGAACGTCGCACGCGCCCACGGCTACTCTGCCAGCGACATGCAGCACCAACCCAGGCATTGTGGATGGCGCAGCAGCACCACCTAAAGGGTCTATGGACCACGGCGTTGTAGGGGAACGCGACAGAAAACAAAAAATTTCGGTACAACGAGCACACCCAGGACCACTATGGAGACTGCATACAGGGTTTGATCTGATCCGTACCGACTCGAAGCGCAGCGGAAGAAGAGTCGGTGTAGATCGTCGGTGCAGATCCCCGCAGCTAGGATTTACAACCTCCCAACCGCGAGGATGTACTCCCTCGCCGGACAGCCCTTCGGGAGGCGGTCGGACAGTCCCTCGGACGATGTCGCGGACAGCCCTTCTGGAGGACCCTCGAAACCCGAACGGTAACTCGGACAGCCCTTTGGGAGGACACCCGAAACTCGAACGGTAACTCGGACAGCCCTTTGGGAGGACACTCAAACAGCCCCTCGGGCAAAAGATCGAAACTACAATCTCTCTACGGGGTTGCACACATACGGTGTCAGCTATCCGGCAGGGCTTCGCCGTCCAGAACTAGTTCCTGCCGGAACCCAGACAGTCTTTCGGCTCTACGAAACTATTTCGCTGGGAGGGAGAGAGAGAGCCAGACGAGCATGGCATGTGTATGAGAGCTTGGATGAGGTTTGGAGAGCACCCCCACCTCTATTTATAGGATAGCCAAGGGGTAAAGTTGGTATTCAAAAATACCAAAAGTACCCCCACTTTATGTCTTACATAAAAGAATAAAAGGGAAAAGGGGTGCCATGTGGAGCTCCATGGAGGAGCACCACCTTGGCCGGCCACCTCTAGGGGGCCCCCCACATGGGGGTGCCTTGCTCCCCAATCCCTTCTAGAAGCCTTTTGGGAAATATCCCAAAAGGTGACTTTCCAAAAAAATATCCATAAACTGATTTTCACTATTCACGAAACCAATTTTCCGCGACCGTTAAATGCGAAAATATTTTTGTGGGTCTTAGAATAATTCCAGTACCCACACAAATGATTTTGGACGTGTTCCGAAACAATTTCGGATTAGTGATTTTCATCTGCGAAAAGCAACCAAATCGGTTCCGTCAGCTCCGGAACATTTCCGGTTTTTATCCCGGAAAATTCCCAGAAGTTTCCAGAACACTTCTGGCATCCTCCAAGAATTTCCAGACGTGTGCCGAAACCAATTTGACTTAATGGTATCCCCTGAAACAACTTTTCAGTTTTATCGGAACTATTCCGGTGTTCTCTCCGGAACGTTTCCGTTTCGTCCGAAACTTTTTCGGTGATTTTCTCTCAGACTCCCCGTCTAGTATTCAGCAGATAGATGACCCTTAAGCGTGTGACCCTATAGGTTCGGTGAAGTATAGACATGACCCGGAACACTTTCCGATCAATGATCAACATCGGAGCCGTGGACACCCATATTGACCCCTATACTCACACGAATGAATATTCGAGTGAACCTCCAGTTGCCGTGTGCTATTCCTGTTGCTTCACAATATATTACAAACACCCGAGGTGAGATTTATTGCATCCCCGTGGATCAACAGCTTGTCCACCATGCAAGTTACCTCGTTACCGGTTTTGTTCTCTTTTCTCGTTTCCGTGTTCCGGCATCCCAGTGATCAAATCACAATGTGTATGGCCAGACGATGATGGATACCGTAACACCGAGAGGACCCGAGAATATCTCTCCATCGTCGGAGGAGCAAATCCCAATCTTGAGCTATCTCGTTTCTTGTCATACTTTTCCGTGAACCGGTAAGCCGCCGTAATAGCCACCCAGTTACGGATGACGTTTAACAAACCCCAAAGTTCACGAAGCAAGTACGAAGGAACTCGATACTCTCATGGTCTAAGAAATTATGCAAACATTAACTATCTCTGTGTTATTTACCATTAACTTGTGACGAATGTATCTCATAGCATAACATCAATTCGGGTCGATTCAACACAAGTGTTCTACTAACATTGTGCCCTCAAAATTGCCGGCATAGACATGCCCATGATCAGGAAAACAGGATCATCATGCAATACTTGAGCCAGTCTTAGAGGCAAGACTAGGAATACATTTTACCGTTTATTATACCACACGTGCACATGAGTTTCCCTCCGAGCCTCGTGGTTATTGCAGACTCGAGAATCATTGCAGTTATTGCTTGGAACATAAACATTCATTACAAACTCGGAGATACAAAATAACTGTTATTACTGCCTCTAGGGCATATCTCCTACAGACTCCCACTTGCACTAGAGTCATAATCTAGTTACATGGCTTCCCTAACACCAATGGCTATTCGGTGCTGCTCATGCTTTGCTCGTGGTATAGGCTTTGTCATCGGGTCTGACACGTTCAGATCCGTGTGAACTTTGCGTACTTTCACTAAGCCCTCTTCGACATGATGGCCAATGAGTTTATATTTGCTTTCAATATGTCTTGTCTTGTGGTGCGAACTTGGCTCCCTTGCCTGAGCCACGGTGCCACTATTATCACAATAGATCTCCACCGGGTCCAGAGCACTTGGAACCACACCAAGGTCTTCAAGAAATTGCTTGATCCATACCGCCTCCTTTGAGGCTTCTAAAGCAGCAACATATTCCGCCTCCGTTGTAGAATCCGCCACAGTCTTTTGTTTGGAACTTTTCCAATCAACTGCGCCGCCGTTCAATATGAAAACATAGCCTGATTGAGATTTGAAGTCATCTGGGTCAGTCATGAAGCCTGCATCAGTGTAACCACTTACAATGAGCTCTTCATCACCTCCGTACACAAGGAGTAAATCATTGGTCCTTCTGAGGTACTTAAGAATACCCTTGACTGCGGCCCAGTGTTCCAATCCTGGATCACTTTGGTACCGGCTGCTAACACTTAGCGCATAGGAAACGTCTCGTCTTGTACATAGCATGGCCTACATAATAGAACCAACTACCAAAGCATATGGAACATCATTCATCTGTACTCGCTCATCGAGAGTCTGAGGACACCGATTCTTGCAAAGCACTGTGCCAGGTGACATGGGGAGTAGGCCTTTCTTGGAGTTCTCCATGTTGAACCTTTTCAACACCTTGTCAATGTACGTGCTTTGGCTAAGCGCTATCAGGCGTTTTGATCTATCTCTATAGATTCTAATGCCCAATACATATGCCGCTTCGCCTAAGTCTTTCATTGAAAAACTCTTTTTCAATGTGTCTTTTATTTCGTTAAGAAAATTCACGTCATTTCCAATCAACAATATGTCATCGACATACAAGATTAGAAATGCTTTTGCGCTCCCACTAAACTTGTAAACACAAGATTCTTTGTCATTTCTGATGACGCCAAACTGTTTGACCACTTCATCAAAACGAATGTTCCAGCTCCTTGACGCTTTCTTCAGACCATAAATGGCTTTCTGAAGTTTGCATACCTTTCCAGCATCCTTATGAACGACAAAACCTTCTGGCTGTATCATGTATACATCCTCTTTGAGGTTTCCATTTAGGAAAGCCGTTTTGACGTCCATCTGCCATATTTCATAATCGAAATAAGCAGCAATTGCTAGTAATATTCGAACAGACCTAAGCATAGCTACGGGCGAGAAAGTCTCGTCGTAGTCCACTCCTGGAAGTTGCGTGAACCCTTTCGCGACAAGTCTAGCTTTGTGGATAGTAATGTTACCATCCGTGTCCATCTTTCTCTTGAGAATCCATTTACAACCAATGGGCTTTACACCTTCTGGAAGTTCTTCCAAGTTCCAAACTTGGTTTTCGTACATGGATTCCATCTCGGATTTCATGGCTTTGTGCCATTCCATTGAGCTGGGCCCCGCCATCGCTTCCTTGTAGTGCGCAGGTTCATCGTCTTCAAGAATAAAGATTTCGTTATGAAACCACTCAGGTGGCTGGATAGCCCTACCTGATCTGCGCGGTTCAGTTACAACACTGTCTGAAGTCTCCGCATCACATGTGACAACTTTCGGCTCAGTTGTAGGGATAATTAGCGGAATTGCTTCCGGTTCCTTAGCCATATCAACGGTTGCCGAAGATTCAATAATCTCATCAAGTTGTACTGTCCTCCCACTCACTTCTTTAGCGAGAAACTCTTTCTCAAGAAATTGTCCATTTCTGGCAACAAACACTTTGTTATCGGACGGGTGGTAGAAGGAATACCCAATTGTTTCCTTGGGATAACCTACAAAGTAACATTTGTCTGATCTGGGATCGAGTTTGGTAGGTTGTAAACGTTTTACGTATACCCCACAACCCCAAATTCTGAGATGCGACAAACCGGGTTTCTTCCCATTCCATAACTCGTATGGTGTCGTCTCAACAGACTTAGACGGTGCTCTGTTTAATGTGTGAGCGGCAGTTTCTAGTGCGTGACCCCAAAAAGATATCAGCAGATCTGTAAGAGACATCATCGACCTTACCATGTCTAACAGGGTTCGGTTACGTATTTTCGACACTCCGTTTCGCTGTGGAGTTCCGGCAGGCGTAAGCTGTGAAACGATTCCACGGTCACTCAGATGTTGGCTAAACTCATGACTAAGGTATTCGCCCCCGCGATCAGACTGCAGAAACTTATTCCTTTTGTTATGATGATTTTCTACCTCATTCTGAAATTCTTTGAACTTTTCAAAGGTTTCCGACTTATGCTTCATCAAGTAGATATATCCATACCTACTCAAATCATCCGTAAAAGTCACGAAGTAGAAATACCCACCCCGTGCGATTGTGCTCATTGGACCACATACATCACTATGTATTATTTCCAACAATTCACTCGCCCGTTCAGGATGACCCGTGAACGACGTCTTGGTCAGTTTTCCCATCAAGCAAGCTTCACATGTGTCAAATGATTCAAAATCAAAAGACGGTAGAACTCCATCTTTATGGAGTCTTTGCATGCGTTTCTTTCTGATGTGGCCAAGGCGACAGTGCCACATGAAAGTGGTGGTCGTATCAGCCTTCTTAAGGCGTTTAGCATTTACGTTAAAGACATGATTTCCACATTCAAGATTTAGTATGAAAAGGCCCCCAACAATGGGTGCAAATCCATAAAACATATCCTTACAATAAAGTGAACAACCATTGTTCTCAGACTTGTACGAATACCCATCGTGTACTAAACATGATCCGGAGATAATGTTTCTACACAACAGTGGAACAAAATAACAGTTATTTACTTCTAAGATAAATCCTGAAGGGAGACGTAGAGGCATAATGCCGACGGCTTGAGCAGCGATCCCAGCGCCGTTCCCGACGCGCATCACGACTTCATTCTTTGCTAGCTTGCGCACCTTCTGAAGTCTCTGTATCGAGTTGCAAATGTGAGCAACCGATCCGGTATCAAATACCCAAGACTTAGAATTTTCGCTGGCAAGCAAAACATCAATGACATTAACTTGTATAACAATTATACCTTTTCCGGTTTTCCCGGACTTCTTATCTTCCAGATACTTCTTGCAGTTTCTCTTCCAGTGTCCTGTGCCCTTGCAGTAGAAGCACTCAGTTTCATTCTTGGCTCCGCCCTTAGAGTTGCTTTGGGAGCCGGTCTTACCGGCGCCCTTGCCCTTCTTTGGCTTGCCTTTCTTTTTGAAACTGGCGGTTTTATTCACAAGCAACACTTTCTTGCGACTTTTCCGCAGTCCTCCTTGCGCAGTTTTCAGCATGACGAACACCTCTTCCGGTGTTTTCTCCATCCCACTCATGTTGTAGTTCATGACAAAACCGTCGTAAGACGGGGGGAGTGAAGAAAGCATCATGTCCATCATATGGCCAGGCGGAATTGGAAATTCCATGGTTTTAAGCCTTTCAGCATAGCCAATCATTTTTACTATGTGTTCGCCAACTGAACTGCCCTTAGCCATCTTGCAATCCATCACGGCCTTCATGATATCAAATCGTTCAGACCGTGCGGTTTCCTTGTACAAAGCATCCAATTCTCGGATCATATCACGGGGTTTATGGAATTCAAAATGTTTTTGAAGCCCTGCACTCATGCAAGCTAGCATGAGGCACTGCACTAAGTTGTGATCATCATCCTTAGTGGCCCAGACATTTTGTTCATCTTCCGGGGCAGTGGCCGCCGGTTTAGCTGGAAGAGCATTTTCAAGCACATACATTTTCTTAGCGCTCCTGAGGACAATCCTCAGGTTACGGACCCAGTCCGCATAGTTGTTTCCAGTCGCAACTAACTTCTCTTTCTCTAACATCGGGCCTAAGTTGAACGCGGTGTTGCGAGCCATTTGATCTATAACGGAAAACACAAGTTTCACTTAGACTTTGTTCATAATGATTTTGGCACTAGTGAATAAACAATTTTATTCTAAAGTGCGCTCCCACTCAAATCAATATCTCTCAAAATTGATTATAAGTGATTCAAGATCTGTATTTCAATTCGACGCCATTGACGGGTTCATCACTGATGACGCGAATTTCAATCGGTAGGCCAACTTGCCGATCACATCACTTATGTGATTCTTGTTCATCTTTCGATGGGCGTGTTCCGAGCTCAGGACTCTCCTGCCTGAACGTCAAAGACAACCAAGTGATCTTGCTGCGAGGTCTGACCTCACCCGCCTCATTCCTCTCGATTCGTTCGTGGTCATGTGTACATGGCGCACCCCGAAAAGATACGAATTTCAGACGGTGCTACACTTGGGTGAACACTAACTACTTTGATATTTTTAAGTGAGAGATCACCCTAATAAAAAGCGACTACCGCGCAATCAAGAAGGGTGCATCATAAGGGATAAACATCTCAGGCAATTCATAATAGCATGATATGATATAGCCCTTTCTGACGGAGAAGTCAAGTATTTCTTCGTCTTCGGCATTTGCGTCGGTGTTCACCTTCGCGAAGATTGCCACCACCTTGTCGATGCACCAGATAATATTGCTATCTCTATAGCTAATAAAATAAGTGCATTACTTAAAGTTGACACGCAGGTCATTAAAATGACAATCATATGGCTCCAGCCATCATGCCGAATCATGACACGCAGGTCATGTTAATAAATTTACATCATATAGTCATCTCATACATAATCGAATTAATATGAGCATTGCTATACCACATCACATGCATATCCTGCAAAACCAAGTTAGACGCCTCTAATCGGTTTATGGAAAATTTTATTTTACGTGGCTTCTAAGGTTTTGACTTAAACCGCAGCTACCAACGTATTATCATCAAGTATGATTATTCAAGTCGCTAGATTAACATTGCGGGGTGTATGAAACACGAGATAATTAAATCTCGAGCCCCATACTAAACTTCGTCATACGCATGACCCCCGTGCAGATCATATCTGCATTGCCCTTTCATCTGCGAATTTCATCTTTCTTTTGACTATGGCGAACCCAAAGAACTGATAGCACTTCGTTGATCAATCAGGATCGCAGATTGCCAGAACTTTGTGAAATTCCACCATGCTGTCTCGAGATCAGAAATACGCAAATTCTAGGGAAGCAACAAGAACATCGGGTAACAGATTTCATCTGCTACCCACATAAATAATTTTCAGCAATAGATCTCATCTACTCCAAAATTATATTATGCAATACCCATACATCTCCATGTATTCTAGATCGTAACCTGCATCTACGCATAGCACGGCTCTTGATGCCACTGTAGGGGAACACGACAGAAAACAAAAAATTTCGGTACAGCGAGCACGCCCAGGACCACTATGGAGACTGCATATAGGGTTTGATCTGATCCGTACCGACTCGAAGCGCAGCGGAAGAAGAGTCGGTGTAGATCGTCGGTGCAAATCCCCGCAGCTAGGATTTACAACCTCCCAACCGCGAGGATGTACTCCCTCGCCGGACAGCCCTTCGGGAGGCGGTCGGACAGTCCCTCGGACGATGTCGCAGACAGCCTTTCGGGAGGACCCTCGAAACCCGAACGGTAACTCGGACAGCCCTTCGGGAGGACACCCGAAACTCGAACGGTAACTCGGACAGCCCTTCGGGAGGACACTCGAACAGCCCCTCGGGCAAAAGATCAAAACTACAATCTCTCTACGGGGTTGCACACATACGGTGTCAGCTATCCGGCAGGGCTTCGCCGTCCAGAACTAGTTCCTGCCGGAACCTAGACAGCCTTTCGGCTCTACGAAACTATTTCGCTGGGAGGGAGAGAGAGAGAGCCAGACGAGCATGGCATGTGTATGAGAGCTTGGATGAGGATTGGAGAGCACCCCTCCACCTCTATTTATAGGATAGCCAAGGGGTAAAGTTGGTATTCAAAAATACCAAAAGTACCCCCACTTTATGTCTTACATAAAAGAATAAAAGGGAAAACGGGTGCCATGTGGAGCTCCATGGAGGAACACCACCTTGGCCGGCCACCTCTAGCCCCCCCCCCCCCCCCACACATGGGGGTGCCTTGCTCCCCAATCCCTTCTAGAAGCCTTTTGGGAAATATCCCAAAAGGTGACTTTCCAAAAAATATCCATAAAGTGATTTTCACTATTCATGGAACAAATTTTCCGCGACCGTTAAATCCGAAAATATTTCTGTGGGTCTTAGAATAATTCCAGTACCCACACAAATGATTTTGGACGCGTTCCGAAACAATTTCGGATTAGTGATTTTCATCTGCGAAAAGCAACCAAATCGGTTCCGGCAGCTCCGGAACATTTCCGGTTTTTATCCCGGAAAATTCCCAGAAGTTTCCAGAACACTTCTGGCATCCTCCAAGAATTTCCAGACGTGTGCCGAAACCAATTTGACTTAATGGTATCCCCTGAAACAACTTTTCAGTTTTACCGGAACTATTCCGGTGTTCTCTCCGGAACGTTTCCGTTTCGTCCGAAACTTTTTCGGTGATTTTCTCTCAGACTCCCCGTCTAGTATTCAGCAGATAGATGACCCTTAAGCGTGTGACCCTATAGGTTCGGTGAAGTATAGACATGACCCGGAACACTTTCCGATCAATGATCAACATCGGAGCCATGGACACCCATATTGACCCCTATACTCACACGAATGAATATTCGAGTGAACCTCCAGTTGCCGTGTGCTATTCCTGTTGCTTCACAATATATTACAAACACCCGAGGTGAGATTTATTGCATCCCCGTGGATCAACAGCTTGTCCACCATGCAAGTTACCTCGTTATCGGTTTTGTTCTCTTTTCTCGTTTCCGTGTTCCGGCAACCCAGTGATCAAATCACAATGTGTCTGGCCAGGCGATGATGGATACCGTAACACCGAGAGGGCCCGAGAATATCTCTCCATCGTCAGAGGAGCAAATCCCAATCTTGAGCTATCTCATTTCTTGTCATACTTTTCCGTGAACCCGTAAGCCGCCGTAATAGCCACCCAGTTACGGATGACGTTTAACAAACCCCAAAGTTCACGAAGCAAGTACGAAGGAACTCGATACTCTCATGGTCTAAGGAATTATGCAAACATTAACTATCTCTGTGTTATTTACCATTAACTTGTGACGAATGTATCTCATAGCATAACATCAATTCGGGTCGATTCAACACAAGTGTTCTACTAACATTGTGCCCTCAAAATTGCCGGCATAGACATGCCCATGATCAGGAAAACAGGATCAGCATGCAATACTTGAGCCAGTCTTAGAGGCAAGACTGGGAATACATTTTACCGTTTATTATACCACGCGTGCACATGAGTTTCCCTCCGAGCCTCGTGGTTATTGCAGACTCGAGAATCATTGTAGTTATAGCATGGAACATAAACATTCATTACAAACTCGGAGATACAAAACAACTGTTATTACTGCCTCTAGGGCATATCTCCTACAGGCGTTGCTCATCTTCCCCGGGGTTTGACGGCGGCGTCGTGCTCCTCGCAACGGGTCAGTACAGCCTCTCTTGGCCAATTCCTTTGTCATCGCCGCTCACCCACACCAGTCAGCTCCTGGCTGGCCTAGGCCAGGCGCACCCATCCATCGGTTTTCCTCAATTCACGGGCAAAAACCCACGCCTCTGGAAAACACTGTGTGAACAATATTTCCAAATGTTTGGAATTCTCGAATCCTTTTGGGTACTGATGGCTTCCCTGAATTTTTCGTGACACGCCTCGATTTGGCTCCAGTACGTCCAGAATAAACTGTCTGACTTGGATTGGGAGTCCTTTGCTTCACTGTTATGCACCCATTTTGGTCGTGATCGACATCAATTGCTGATCCGCCAATTTTACATAGGGCTACGAGTAGATATCCATGCGGTGGTGCTCACACAGCGGCCGCCTAATCTGGATACGGCGTGTTCTGTCGCACTCGTGCAAGAAGAGGTCATCCACAGCACGTTTGGTGACGCGCGGTCACCATCAACATCCCGCCCTCCCGACGCAACGTCGCGAGGAGGGTCGCCGCTGCCACTTCCTCTGCCACCTTCAAGACCTACGCCACTAGCAGTCGCGACTGATCGCCGCGGTGTCGACGGAGCACGTGCGGATGGCGCACGCCCAGGGGACGCGCGCGCGCAGATACTGCCAAGGTCAGGGCACTACGCGACTACCGACACGCCAGGGGCTTCTGCTTCAAATGTGGCGAGCGCTGGGGCCACGACCACGTCCGCCCCACGTCCGTGCAACTCCACATCGTCGAAGAGCTGCTGGAATTGTTCGGCATCAACGCGATCATTGACAGCGACGACCAAGTGCAACAACCTGACGCCCCAGAAACTGTCTGTGCTATTTCCCGTTCAGCTCTATCAGGCAGTGTCTTTGCCAAAGCTTTCTAGCTGCGAGCGTGGATCCAGGGGCACGAGGTTCTCATGCTCGTTGACTCTGGCAGCTCGACCTCTTTTGTCAATCAGGAGCTTGCTAACCGCTTGGATGGAGTCAGACCACTACCCACAACTTGCAAGGTCAAAGTAGCTGACGACGACGAGCTTTTCTGCTCCTCGGTGGTATGCCAATGCGCCTGGTACACGCAAGGTTGTGAGTTTGAAACAGACATGAAGATCCGCGCACTGGGCACATATGACGCCATCATTGGGATGGATTAGCCGGAAGCTCACAGCCCCATGACAATCGACTGGTGTGCGAAGCACTTGCAGTTTCAGTTAGCAGCTGGACCATCTATTCTCCAAGGCCATGAAGCAACTTCCTCAACTTGCTATACTATCAACAACATTCAACTTCAAGCCCTTTGCAAGCAAGGCGCAGTCTCGCATATTGTTCAGATCTGTGCAGTTTCTCCAGTGCAAGAGCAACAACAACTAGTTCCAGCACCTATTCAGCAGCTTGTAACAGAATTTTCTGATGTGTTTGGGGAACCACAAGGACTCCCACCCCGCCGTGCTTACGATCACCGTATTCCTTTGATTCCAGGAGCTCATCCAATAAGCACTTGCCCTTACCGCCACAAACCAGATCACAAACATGAGATAGAAGCACAAGTGGCAGAGCTACTCAGAACTGGCATCATCCAACCTAGTACAAGTGTTTTTTCTTCTCCGGTGATCCTTGTGAAGAAGAAAGACGGGACGTGGCGCCTCTGCATCGATTATCGCCATCTCAATGCACTCACTAATGTGGCCAAGTACCCAGTGCCGGTCATATAAGAGTTATTGGATGAGCTCTTTGGGTTGCGCTGGTTCACAAAGATGGATCTCCGCGCCGGCTATCACCAGATTCGGTTGGCAGAGGGGGAGGAGCACGAAACTGCTTTCCAGACTCACTCAAGCCACTACGAGTTCAGAGTTGTCTCGTTTGGTTTGGCTGGAGCACCAGGAACCTTCAACGGAGTGATGAACGGCACCCTGAAGCCAGTTCTCCACCATGGCGTGCTCGTTTTCTTCGATGATATCCTTGTGCACAGTCAGACGCTGGAAGAACACATCGAGAAGCTACAGGAGGTGCTCACGCTGGTGCGCCGTGACAGTTGGAAGGTGAAACTTTCGAAGTGTGCCTTTGGCCAGCAACAAATATCCTACGTCGGTCATGTGATCAGTGCCACAGGGGTCGTCACGGGTCCGGAGAAGTTACGAGCCATTTCCACCTGGTCAGTACCAACTAATGTCAAAGCCGTTCGCAGTTTTTTGGGTTTGGCTGGCTATCACCACAAATTTGTCAAGAACTTTGGAGTCATTGCTCGGCCCTCTTTAACTTGCTCAAAAAAGGGGTCCCGTTCATGCGGACATATGCAACTGAAACAGCTTTCAGACTCCTGCAGTAGCGACTCATTTCAGCACCAGTCCTCGCTCTGCCCAACTTCAATCAGCAGTTCACAGTAGAGACTGACGCCATCGGCATGGGAATCGGTGCAGTTCTGCAACAACGGGGTCATCCAATCGCTTTCATCAGCACAGCTCTCTCACCACGTTACCAGGGGCTCTCAGCGCATGAAAAGAAATATCTGGCCATTCTCGTGGCAGTCGATCAGTGGCCCCATGCAACATGCTGAGTTCATCTGGAGGAGCAGAGGCTGACCACGTTATCTCGATGGATCAACGCAGCTTGGTTCATCTGGAGGAGCAGAGCCTGACCACGTCATGGTAGCAGAAAGCTTTTACTAAGCTATTGGAGCTATGCTATCAGATTCGCTACAGAAAGGGCTCTGACAACCACGCTGCCGACGCGCTGTCACGAGCCAAATCTTTCGAGACTCTGTCAGCAATCACATCGTGCCAATCAGCGTGGCTCGAGGATCTGCTGGCAAGCTACAACACGAACCCCCAAGCTCTGCGCCTCCTCGAGCAATTAGCCATCAAAGAGGACAACAAAGGCAGATTCTCTCTGCAACAGGGAGTGATCAGATTCCGAGACCGCATCTGGCTAGGTGGCTCGACAGAACTGCAACAAGGATCATCCGTGCTTTCCATGACAGTGCTCTCGGCGGCCATTCGGGATTTCCTGCAACTTACTCACGCTTCAAGCGTATATTTGCTTGGCCTAAGATGAAGAGCCATGTGTTGCACTACATACAGTGTTGTCCCACTTGCCAGCGCGCGAAACTAGACAGGGCTACTTCACCGGGGCTGCTGATGCCACTTCCAATACCGAGCCAACCATGGGAGCTCATCACCATGGATTGCATCGACGGGTTGCCGAATCAGGAGCTTTCAACTGTTTGTGGGTCATAGTGGATAAGCGGACAAAATTTGCTCACTTGCCATTGGCGCACCCTTACACAACTGCCAAAGTTGCCCAGCTCTACATGAATCAGATCTACATAATCCATGGTTTCCCTCAAGCTATTGTGTCCGATCGAGACCCAGTGTTCACAAGCCACTTTTGGCAGGAGTTATTCAAGTATGCAGGAACAGAACTCCGTTTGAGCATAGCCAACCACCCTCAAATAGATAGCCAGACGGAGCGAGTGAATCAGTGCTTGGAAATATTCCTACGCTGCTTCACGCATGCCTGCCCTCGGCACTGGAGTTTCTGGACACCTCTAGCTCAGTTCTGGTAGAACTCGTCGTTGCATTCTGCCATTAGGATGATCCCGTTCAAAGCAATGTTCGAGCATGAACCACGGCAATGTGGGCTCTCTTCTACTACCTCTTGCTCTGTACCATCACTTCAAGCGTGGCTCAAGGACGTGCTGTGATCCAAGGCCTTCTGCAACAACATCTCAACAGGGCACGTCAATGTATGAAGACACAAGCTGACAAGCGAAGATCTGAACGCACTTTCGAGGTTGGTGATCAGGTATTTCTCAAGTTGCAGCCGTATGTTCAGTCCTTGGTTGCACCCCGCGCCAATCATAAGCTATCCTTCAAGTACTATGGGCCATTTCCGGTCATCCAGCGTGTCAATGAGGTGGCATACAAGATTCAGCTTCCGCCGCAGGCGACCGTGCACCCGGTCCTCCATGTGTTGCGGCTTCGCAAAGCTCTCCTCCCTGGTACGCCTGTCAATACTGAACTTCCTCTTGATATTGACGAGTTGGTCGTTCCGGTGAAGATTCTTCAAACCCGCTGGCGTAAGAAGCAAGGTGTCATGTGTGAACAAGTGCAAGTCAAGTGGTCAACCGGTGCCGCGCTCGGCAACACCTGGGAGGACAAGGCAGCTCTCCAAGACCGCTTCCCGCAGGCTGAGGCTTGGGGTCAAGTCTCACACAAAGAAGGGGGGACGTCAGCGTCGCTGACAAGGACGCCCCACCTGCAAGCGAAGCTCAGCCCAGAGGTGCGCGGCCCAGCCGCGCACGCAAGCCCAATCGATGCGTCCAAGGCCTAGAGTGGGTGACGACCAAGCCCGCAACTACTTAAGCGCAAGACACGCTCAGAGAAGGTCATCCAGAGGATCAAGGCAGAACCCGGCGGCGGCTACCCAGTTCATCTTCTACCTAGTTTCCCCTTTCGCTAGAATCAAATCCCTGTAATCGATCTGTATTGCTACTTCAGAGAGTTGTAATAGATCGATCCCCTCCACTATCGTCCCTCTTACACATATACTCCGTATGATATGCTACCGCTCGAACTGTGTCGAGGAAAGTGAAAAAAAAATGAATAAATAAGGAAGAGATGATAAGCATCCAAACAGGAGAAATACATTTCTGCTCGCAAGCTTTCTGATCTGAGAACAGGTAATCATATGAGCCCCCAGTGAAGTGTGAACAGACTGAACGTGACTTGGGGCGAGAAGATTCTCTGCCACACAGAAAGAGGGAGAATGAGACAAATTACAAATGGCTTTTATGTGTATAAAAATACTGTCCCTCCTAGAGTATACGTACTGCACCCGACCGGGCACCTGATCTACAGGGAAGTCAAAAGGGGCCCAAGAAAATCATCTGGGAATAACAACATCATGCACCTGCTACGCATATATAAACTCTGCAGTCTGCACGGTCCGTGGTCAGTCCACTCCTCAAACCAGCTTCGCCGGTAAGTAAATTTGGTACTCCTTCTGAATAGAAATGAATGTATTTAGAATTAAAATACGTATAGATACATCCATTTCTCCGACAAATAATTTTTGACGGAGAGAGTATTTGCGCGACGACGGAAAAGGCTTTGTATGTTTTCATGCGTCATAGTATTTCATGAACTCGTTATCATCACAAGGATAGGAGCCCTAGGTGGTTTAGCTTATGGCAAATCAGAGACTGCTTCGAAGTATTTACCATGCCAATCTGCCTTGAGAAATATGTTTGCATTGTGCAACTGTGCATAGAGCAGGCCACGTGAAGTAGACACAGATTGATCACATGAGGTTGAATCTGATACTAAAAGGCTTCCGTGAGTATCAATTGGCTGATGATGCATGCATGCAATTAAAGGGGAACGATTAACAATCAGTAAATGTGTCAGCACAGAAATGCTCTCCCTTTGCCCCATGGACCCTCTCCCACGCCATGCATTGACTCACCAAACCTCCATTCAGCCTGGAATATCATGCATGATATACCTCCACTATCTCCAGGACGCAGAGCAAAGCAACCAAATGCAAGAGATCCATGAAAAATCTTCTTCCAGAAAGCTGAGGCCAAAAGTGGGAAGGTGAAGGCCAACAGTTCCAACTCCCAACTCAGATCACTTTCAGGATGAACAGGAAAGCAAGTTACGTTTAGTTTCAGACCAGAAAAGGCCATACTTTCTCCACGTCGTGTTATCTGGAAGGGGATCGGAGATGAGAGGTCTCCTCTCCCGGCCCATCAGACCCTACCACTTGCACGGCACCTTTCCATTCCTTTCCTTTTCTATGGCTAGGGCCGGGCCGGGACTATGACCCAGTCAAGCCGGTGGCTCTATCTAGTCGGAAGAGCGAACGGCATGCAGGGTGAAACTGAGACATGGCAAAATTTTCAACCTTGTGGGCTAGCTTTGGATCTTTTGCCTGTGTCAAAACGTGCTTGATGGAAAAAATGGCAGTGCCCAGATGTTGTTATCGTTGAATACTGTTCCTGCGCAGGCGGCAGCTGCTAGCTTACAAGCGCCTCTTTGAACGTGGAAAAGAAAATATCCCAGTGATTGCGTGAATAAGCATCGCCGCATGTAGAGCATGCATGATGCATATAGGCATGTAAACATAATCTTCTTCTTTTTTTGAACGAGACATGAGGGACTCATCGACACGTGGGTAAAGTCGGTTATCACTTCGCAGGCCATCAACCACCTCACTTCGCTGGTGGTGCCCAAAGGAATGATGGCCTCCATTGTCAAGCTGCAGCGGGCTTTTCTATGGGGAGGCACGGATAAGGTTTCTGGAGGCCAATGTAAGATAAGATGGGAGAAAGTTTGTACGCCCAAGGACATGGGCGGCTTAGGCATCTTGGACATGGAGAAATTCGCACGTGCCTTGCGGCTCAGATGGCCTTGGTTGGTTTGGAAGGACCCGGAAAGAGCTTGGGTTGACTTGGGGCACCCGTGCGATGAAGAGGACATGGCGCTGTTTTATGAGTGCACTTCCATCACTGTTGGCAACGGGCAAAGGGCCTCTTTCTGGCACTCCCCTTGGCTTGGGGGTCGCAAGCCAAAAGACATCGCTCCCTCCATTTTTGCAATTTCCAAACACAAGAATGACACCATCCATAGGGCTTTGGATCTCAACAAGTGGATTGTTAACATCAACACAAGTTCTGGGCTCACAATTCAGCACATCCTTGAATACTATGAGCTTTGGGTTGGATTACGAGAGGTCTTCCTTGATGAGGGGGTGGATGATGAGATCGTTTGGAAGCTTTCGCCTTCCGGTGAATACACGACATCGTCGGCTTACAAAGCTCAACTCGAAGACTCCACTGCATCGAAAATGAAGCCGGCTGTGTGGAACAATTGGGCGCCGCCAAAGCACAAATTCTTTGCTTGGCTTATCATTCAAGACCGTGTTTGGACGGCGGACAGACTTCAACGGAGAGGATGGCCAAATTGTGGCCTATGCCAATTATGCAAGAGGGAGCCGGAGACGGCGGCGCACATTATCTTCCGGTGTCGATACACGACACGCATTTGGACAGAGATCAAGACTTGGATGGGTTTGACCGGTGTGGACATCACCGACTGGAGTAGCTTCGACAACGTCAAGGATTGGTGGCACCACATGGTGGGCGTCAACGCCAATGTGAGAAAGGGCCTCGCATCTCTCGTCATGTTGGTTTCATGGGAGATTTGGAACGAGCGGAATGCAAGAGTGTTTAGGAAGGTGTCCTCCATGCCAAATGTAATCACGTCTAGAATCAAGGCGGAGGTCAGACTTTGGGGGTTGGCAGGGGCCAAGCGTTTGAGTTCTCTTATGCCGCGAGAGTAGGCTTATCAGTTTGGGGCTGTCTATGGGCGGTCTGTCATGTAATTCAAACCTCTTCTTAATTAATGAGATGAGGCAAATCTTTTGCCTCCGTTTCGAAAAAAAAACAATATGCGAAAATGTTACTACATAGTATGTGACTTTTTTTTATCACCATACTAAGGTCTGCTTTAACATACACTTTTATTGATTTTTTCAGAGTTCATCATTCGAGTAAAGTTCAACAAATATAATGCCGCACATGACTGGCATGTTAACTGGCACAGAAGCGAGAGAAAAAACACAGTGGAAATACAAGCAAATTACCATGAGATAAATATTACTGATGGAACAATGCATCGATGGCATCATGCTCATGTGAGGCAGAGGTCACTGGTCCAAGTTGAACATGCATGTTGGTGGTCCAAGCTAGGAGATGAGTTTGACTGGGTTAGGTCTGTCTAACCAGATCAAGTCAAGCCCTGGGATTAAACTATTCCGTTGTTGATTGTTTCATGCCGTGCAAGCATCAAAGTTCTCTCCACTTTGGTAAGTAGTAAAGCACACAAAAACAACGCATGCATGCTTCTTACAGATAATTAACTAACCAGTCGACAAATATTTTGAGCGTCGGACGAAATCTAACACTAGTGATAAACCACAGATGGAGCGTGCTTTACCCTATGCTCATACTACGTACTATCGCTTTCGATCTCCTCTCACGAATAAGTACAAGAATTAGAGGTGATTGCGGAGTTTTGTGCCCGCGAATCACCACCAAACAAACAACTAGTGCTAAGCTACGGTCGGCAAACCTAGCTAGCTAGCTAGCTAGTCGCACACAGCTAGTGCACTGGCCATTCGTGGCCAAGGAAAACACATCTCTCTTGCGTGCACGTACGTCTCTTCACATGTTAATTACAACCATCTCTTCATCACATATGAAAAGAAGGAACAGAAAGCAAGAATATTGTTTAAGTATCGTTCCAACGGAGCCTAGCCCAATATGCGCGAACTTATTACCAACCGTCAAATCACATCATGGGCAAAGCTATATGCTAAGTGGATTATACTAGTATTTGTCTAGAGATACTTAGAATATGTATGTAGTAGGCTTCGAATTTTCGTTTGGGGCATGTGAGTGAACTTTGGGGCGTACGGTTCGGCGCATGTCACGCTCGGTGGCCGGCTGGCCGTGCAAGTGCAAGGATGATCCATCAAATTGAAGGAGACCACGTGCTGCGCGCGTCCCTGGCCCGTGCCCGTGCGGTGCGACACGGTACAATCGGCGCCGTTTGCTTCTTCCACGCTGCGTCGGCCGTCGGGTGGATCAGAATGCCAGAAGGACGAGGCGTCCGCGCGGCGCGTGCGGCCGACGTCGCCGAACCGCAGCCCGGCGCGGCGGACGTCGGTCGGTCGGCGTCCGGACGGCCGGATGGCGACGTGGAGCGCGCCCGAGAGCGACGTGCGGCCAGTGGGAGTCCAGAAGAAGGCTAGTCGCTGTGGGCGGATCGGTCAAGTATGTCGTCATGGGATTTACGGCCATGGATGCTGGATACGGGTCAACCTTTTCAGGCTTACGCCCAAACAAATGACACAAAGAGAGGAGAATGGACTGTGACAAGGGCAGATGCTGGTCTTGCAACCAGAGCCTGACCAACTTGTCATTTTCATGAGTGAACTACTACCATTTCGAACCAGACCACCCTGCTCTGGTTACGGAGTACCTAAAAAACAAGCGAAAACCCAAATATCCTATCTTCGCGTACGTTTGGAATCTTTTTGCTGTGCGTGTCCACCTCACGGCACATATTCAAATTCGGCACATTGACCGGTGGCAATCGTGCCCGCAACGATGTGGAACAGGTGAACCTCGTCTATTCTAGTATTAAGCAGCGTCGATTAAACTGCAGGGGATCAGAATTTCGGATCGCTCTACAGATCTCACAGAAATTATAAGACTAGAAGGAGCTTGGAGGAAGTCAAAGAAATGAAGCAGTGGGTCACACGCGACAGCAACATGAGTCTACCTCCCAGTCCCAGGTCATCACAGGATTATAAAAGGTTTAGACTCGCCCAACTTGCTGTACATATAACTGTTACTACTACTGGCATTGCATACATTAGCAGTTGTTGGTTGGTTGCCTCCTCATTTGACCAAGTCTACTATCGGCCCATCAACTGTTAAATTATTAGGGCCAAAGCGTCCACTGTCATGTGGCGCTTGTTCCTTTGTGCATCTTCAGATTTGCGATTTTGACTCGGGGTGGCCTGACTTCAGTTATCAGGGAATCTACTGAATATATAGGACGTGTTTGGTTGCCCGCACTGAGCCCAATCAAGCCCGCGCGGAAAGAAATTGGTCTGTTTGGTTGCATGTATTCACTGTTTGGCATGCATCGCATGGACTTTAAAGCACCTCCCAGTCAAACCCGCTAGCAACGGCCGAATCGGCAATTTCTAGCGAGCCAGGCTTGGGCGATGCGGGGGAGGGGAACGCGACGCCGAGCTCATGCGACCACGGTGATGGCGCGAGCTTGTGCACGTCTCCGAAAAAGCGGCGGGAGAAATTGGAGTCACCTCCCGCCGATTCGGTCGCCCTATATAGTCAGCTTCACCTCACCGCCCAAACTCCTGCCACTACCACCCCTCGAGCTTTCTCTTCAACGCGGATCGACACCGACGAGCAGGTAAGCGGCGCTTCTTCTCCCGCCGGCGGCACGCGACGGCAGCGACTCGTGTCCTCCTCTTCTTCGACCTGTTCCGCGCCTCCTTCGAGCTGCACCGATGGCGTCTGTGAGTTCAATCACTGATGACCCACAAGTATAGGGGATCGCGACAGTCTTCGAGGGTAGTATTTTAACCCAAATTTATTGATTCGACACAAGGGAGCCAAAGAATATTTATGAGCCTTAGCAGTTGAATTGTCAATTCAACCACACATGGGATATAATATTTCTGCAACAAAGTGTTTAGTAGCACAGTAGCAATAGCAACAGGAACAGTAACAGAAGCAGTTTGTGATAATTGTAACAGCAGCAGCAATAGTAAATTAGCAAAGATCAATATGAGAAAAGCGTAAACATTGGATCAGTGATGAATATTTGTGTTGGATGACATTCATCATATAACAGTCACAACCTAGAGCGATACACAATAGCTCCAATTCATCAATGTAATATATGCATGTATTCCGTATATAGTCATACGTGCTTATAATAAGAACTTGCATGACATCTTTTGTACTACCCTCCAGTGGCGTCCATAAGAAAATTAAGGGATATTAAGGCCTCCTTTCAATAGAGAATCGGAACAAAGCATTAACACATGGTGAATACATGAACTCCTCGAATTACCGTCATCCCCGGAGAGTATCCCAAACAATTGTCACTATGGGGTCTACGGATCAGAACAATAACAAGTGCATATAACTAGCAGATAGGATCAAGAACTCAAATATATTCATGAAAACATAGAGGGTTCATATCTGAAATCATGGCACTCGGGCCCTAATGACAAGCATTAAGCATAGCAACATCAATCTCGGAACATAGTGGATACT
The DNA here is from genome assembly GCA_039707655.1 of Elymus sibiricus. Classification (NCBI taxonomy): domain Eukaryota; kingdom Viridiplantae; phylum Streptophyta; class Magnoliopsida; order Poales; family Poaceae; genus Elymus; species Elymus sibiricus. The sequence goes on along the minus strand of CM077668.1, from coordinate 257,107,484 downwards.
AGGGATGAAGACCTAACAAATTGACTCGATTACATGACAAATCTTATCCAACGCCATCACCATCCAGCAAGCCTACGAAGGAATTACTCACGCCCGGTGGTGAGCATCATGAAATTGTTGATGGAGAAGGGTTGATGATGACGACGGCGATGAATCCCCCTCTCCGGAGCCCGGACGGACTCCAGATCAACCCTCCCGATGAAGAACAGGAGGTGGCGGCGGCTCCGTATCGTAAAACGCGACGAAACTTTCTCTCTGATTTTTTCTCCGCGAAACGGTATTTATAGTGTTGAAATTAGGTCAAGCGGAGGTCTGTGGGACCCACAAGCTCGAGGGGCGCGCCCTGGGGGGTAGGCGCGCCCCCTGAGCTTGTGGCTCCTGGGTGGCCCCCCTCCAGTAGATCTCTTCACCACTATTTTTTATATATTCTGAAATAATTCTCCGTAAATTTTCAGCTCAATATGAGAACTTTTATTTCTGCACAAAAACAACACCATGGTAGTTCTGCTGAAAACAACGTCAGTCCGGTTTAGTTTCAATCAAATCATGCAAATTAGAGTCCAAAACAAGAGCAAAAGTGTTTGAAAAAGTAGATACGATTGGGATGTTGAAAGAACATGTGCTACCCCCATGTTTGGTTTTGGTAATTGATGACAATCTCTATGGACTAATGGTTGCCTTGAGTTATATTTGAAGGGTTTGTCCATAGGCATTGCTTGAAGACCATTTGATGGTTTTAAGGTTATTAGAAGAAGAATATGTGTTGACCAAGGTGCTATTCAAGGATTTATCCAAAGATTGGTCATGTGAGTGTTGAGCCTATTGCAAGCATGTCTTGAAGAAGAAGATTGTGTGAACATTCATGTTTACCTTCAAGACATCATCCTAATGAAGAGAGTTGGAAAGATTCAAGGTTGTTCAAGACTACATATGAAGAGTGATTCAAGTTGATCAACACACAAAGCGTAGAAGATGTACCAAGCGAGATCAAGTGATCTCATGGTATGGTAAGCATTGTCCATTACGCTTTGTGTACTAACCCGTGTTCTATGCGAGAGTTATTTGTGGGGTTAGGTTTGTTTCCATGAGCGTGCATCAAAAGGAAGATATCACACAACCCATGGACGATGACGTCAAGTGGTGATCGTCATCAAGATTGCGGTGTGCAAGTTCAAGTGGAGCATCACGAAGAGATCACTGCTTGAAGCTTGCCGTCCATTGTGGTGACAATGGACTTGTGAAGATGTGCCGAAGAGCGGCTCACCCATAGTGGAGTATGGGGGAGCAATCAACTAGTCTTCATCGAGCCGGCGCATTCAAGAAAGGTGGTCCAACTTGAGGAGGTCAAGATCGTCATCATCTAGCTCAAATGGACTGTGCGCAAGGCAAAGGTTTGCCCTTGATAGGTTTTCTATTTTACCGGTCTCATAGTGGTAGTTGGGAGACCGGGTTATAGGATCGATAGCCGTACTATCAAGGGGGGCTCTCAAGTGAGTAGCTTTATCGTATCGTTCGTCGAGAGCTCAAACCTTTGCATCCTTGCATCATCTTTCTTGGTTCTTGTTCGGTGTTTCTCTTGGTGAGTCTTTGAGCTTTTGGTCATCTTCATGACAAGCTCGAGGTCATCGAAAACGGAGTTCATCTATGCATCTTCTATGATGTTTTCGGTGTTGGAGTTTATGCCGGTTCTTCATTCATAGAGGTTTCTCATCTCTATATGTCAAGCATATCTCCCCTATCACTTCTTATTATAACAAGCTTGAGTTTGCTCAATTTGGAGCTCATTTGCAGAAGTTATGGCAGTTCTGGTTTTATTTGTTTCCTCTGTTTTCTGTGGATTTTCTGTGGCATGCAAGCGGTAGTACCGCTGGTGCCCACGGTAGTACCGCTTATGCGGTAGTACCGCTGGGTACTTCCGTGGCACTGCCGCTTGGGGTTTCCCCGAGCGTGCAACTCTCTGTTGCCAGTTTGCCATTCACGGTAGTTGCACGGTAGTAGCACGGTAGTACCGCTCTGGCGGTACTACCGCCCTTACTACCGCCGCCACTACCGCTTGCGGGGTTTTCCTCAGTGCATGCTTCTGTTTCCTTTTTCCCTTTAGCGGTAGTAGAGCGGTACTAGGATGGTAGTACCGCTTCGCACGGTACTGCCGCCATGGCTGCCTCTACTACTGCTGCCTCTCCTGGTCTAAACCCCCTAAGCGGTAGTACCGCCAGGGGCAGGGGCAGCGGTACACTTAGTGTGTTTCAGGCCAGTGTTTAGTTGTACGGCCTGAGCGGTACTACCGCTCTGTGCGGGCTGAGACAGGTAACGGTTGGATTTGGGGTGGCCTTTAAAAGGGGGTCTTCTTCCCCCTTGCCCCCAACGGTTCTTTAATCCCCTTGCAGCTCTCTCTCCTCCATTGTTAACCTTCTAGAGCTTTGCTATCTCTCCATCCCTCCAATGATTCTTGCTCCTTCTTGAGGGAATAGAGAGAGGAGATCTAGATCCACCTTTCCACCAATCACTTTCTCCTCTATGTGAGGGGAACCTTGTGGATCTAGGTCTTGGAGTTCTTGGTGTTCTTGTTCTTCCTCTCACTTTCCTCCATAGCTTTTGTTGCTTTGGTGGGATTTGAGAGAGAGGGACTTGAGCACTTCGTGTGTTCTTGCCATTGCATTAGTTGCATCGGTTTGAGTTCTCCACGGTGATACGTGAAAGTTAGTAGTTGAGAAGCTTATTACTCTTGGGTGTTTGAGCACCCTAGAGCTTGTTCCTCTTGGGTGCTTTGACGCCCTAGACGGTTGGTGGTGCCTCGGAGCTCAATCATTGTGGTGCAAAGCTCCGGGCAAGCATCGGGGTCTCCAATTAGGTTGTGGAGATCGCCCCGAGCAATTTGACGGGTACCGGTGACCGCCCCCAAGGGTTGCCAAAGTGTACGGGTTCGGTGACCACCCTCAAGGGTTGCCATTTGTATGGGTTCGGTGACCGCCCTCAAGGGTCCCTTAGTGGAATCACGGCACCTTGCATTGTGCGAGGGCGTGAGGAGAATACGGTGGCCCTAGTGGCATTGTTGGGGAGCATTGTGCCTCCACACTACTCTAACGGAGATTAGCATCCGCAAGGGTGTGAACTTCGGGATACATCGTCGTCTCCGCGTGCCTCGGTTATCTCTTACCCGAGCCCTTTACTTATGAACTTTACTTTGTGATAGCCATATTGTTTCTTGTTATATATCTTGCTATCACTTAGTTGTTTATCTTGCTTAGCATAAGTTGTTGGTGCACATAGGTGAGCCTAGTCGATTTAGGTTTTGTGCTTGACAAATTAACCGCTAGGTTTATTCCGCATTTGTTCAAGCCTAAACCGTAATTATTTTAAAGCGCCTATTCACCCCCCCTTCTAGGCGACATCCACGATCTTTCAGACGTATCAACTTCCCAAAGTTTAACTCATTGCTTGTCCTCAAGCAATTCAGTTGGCAACCAAAAGTGACAAAGAAAAACTTTTACAAACTCTTTTGTTCTTGCTACTGTATATAAGCTTAACTAGTGATCAAGTTTTCAGCAAAGATTATGAACTAACCATATTCATGATAACACTTAGGTCTCACATTTACTCATGACAATAACATAACCAACTAGCGAGCAATAATAAGATATCTCAGATGCCAATAATTTGTCAAAACAATCATGATATAATATGATAACATGGTATCTCGCTAGCCCTTTCTGAGACCGCAAAACATAAATGCAGAGCACCTCTGATGTTCAAGCAGCGACTAAACATTGTAATTCAGGGTAGAAGAGATCCAGTCATGGTCACATCCAACATTAACTAGACTCAGTGCATAAAAATGACAATAGCGCTCTCAGGGTTGGTGCTTTAAATGAAAAGATGATGACTCAACAATAAAAGTAAATAACATAAAAGTAAAAGGATATGCCCTTCATAAGGGAAGCAGAGATTTGCAGAGGTGCCAGAGCTCGAAGCTTAAAACAGAGATGAATACATTTTGAGATGTGTGCTTTTCCTGTCAACATCACGACAAAGGATTTCGATATCTTCCATGCTAAACACATTATAGGCGGTTCCCAAGCGGAAAGGTAAAGTTTACTCCCCCTCAACCATACAGACACAAGCCATGGCTAGCCGAATTCACGGGTGCCCTCCAAACAATCAACCTTCCCGGGGAGTTTGTTTTATTATATTTTTCTTTATTTTCAAGTTACAGGACTGGGCATCGCAATTACCACCCTCTCTCGTGCAATGACAAGTGAATAAACACCATCATGAGAGTAACCCACTTAGCATGGAAGATATCGACCGCCCCGTCGCTCCATGAGCGGTACGGGCACACAAAACAGATGTTTATTTGAAGGATTAGAGGTGGCACATGCAAATTTACTTGGAACGGCAGAGTAATACCGCATATAGGTAGATATAGTGGACTCATCTCGAACAACTTTAGGTTTAAGGATTTGGATGCACAAGGAGTATTCCCGCTTAGTACAGGCGTAGGCTAGCAAATAGATTGAGGAGCGACCAACTTAAGGAGCGACAACTATCATAATCATGCATTGCGAATAATTAACATTGAATACGAGAATGAGTAGGATATAAACACCCTGAACATAAATATCGTGGAGGCAGCGTTGGTTTTGATTCAACTACATGTGTGAACATGTGCCAAGTCAAGCCACTTGAATTATTCAGAGGAGGATATCATTCTAACATACTACATCACAACCATTTTAATGCATGTTGACGCACAAGATAAATCATTATCCACTCCTAGCTATTTAAGCATGGCATGAGTAACTATAATCTCTAATCGTCATCACAAATATGTTTACTTATAATATGCTGAATCAAGATCGACTGAGATAAACATATTTAGAAAAACAAAAACAAGAAGAGTTCATACCAGCCTTTCTCTGCCACAGTCACTTCATCAAATCATCGTCATTATTGCCTTTCACTTGCACGACCGAATGATGTGAAAATAATAATAGTGTAAGTGTGCCATGGTCTAAGCTGGAATCTGCAAACATTTTATTCAAAGTAGAAGACAAGGTAACATTGGCTCTTCTATAAATCAACAATAAAGCATAGATGAGCCACTTTAACAATTCTAGCATAGTCTTCTCCATACGGCGACTCCACTAAAAGAGAAGAATTTCAAAGAAACACACTAAAATGTTTTTGGAGTTTTTAGTTTTCCTGAAGAAAACAAACTAACAAAGGAAAAACGAAAAGCAAGAAGAACTATTTACACGGGAGAACTCCCAACAAGCAAAAGAAGAAATGAGAAATCTTTTTGGGTTTTCTCTTAATACTACAAACTAATTAAACAAGAAAGAAAAACCAAAAAGAAGCAAGAAATATTTTTGGGGTTTCGAAGTTTTTCAAACACACAAGAAGAAAGCGAAAATAAAACTAACATGGATATACAATGAAAAAGGATGTACACCGACAACTGGAATGAATGTGTGGCACATGAATGTAATGTCGGTGAGAAATACGTACTCCCCCAAGCTTAGGCTTTTGGCCTAACTTGGTCTATGGCCACTGCTGGCCTGGATAGAACTCGTGGAGGTAGTTTGGGTTATACTCCATCATAGCCGCCAACGCCTGGCGGGCTGCCTCATTCTTGCGGGCAGTCTCCTCTGTCGTCTCGTACGCCTCAGCCTCCTCCTCAAGTATAAAATATCTTTGTTTTTCCTGATGAAAAGGCAGGAGCAGGCAAAGTAATATAGATAACACGATGTTTATTAAAGATTAGCCTGTATCGAAATGGTGGGGTGCTCCTTTCGAGAAATTGGTGACGCTCCATAGCCTCATAATCAAGGTAGCTAGGTGGCGACAGGGTATCATTTTCTTTTATGGGTTTGCTAAGATAAGCAGCTAAACGAGTGGCATAAATTCCACCAAAAATATCACCATCAAGAGCATTATGATGTAAACGGCGTGCAATGATGGCTCCCATATTAAATTTTCTATCCCTCAATACCGCACTTTTAAGAATGCTTAAATCAGGAGCGCACAGGGTACTAAGGTCATGTTTACCATTTATGCATCTACCGATGAAGAGAGCAAAATAATGAATAGCAGGAAAATGAATGCTCCCAATTCTAGCCTGCGTTATGGCCCTAGTTTCACCTCGAGTAATGTTCATGAGAAATTCATTGCAGTCAGATTTGCGAGGTTCAAGACATGTTCCCCATGAAGGAATTTTACAAGATTCACTAAATTCCTGGACGGACATGCGAAAAGAATTTTCATATAAATCAAACATTAAATCATGAGAGGTACGGTGAGATACATACTTGCATTTCCGCACGAAAGAGTCAGTGAGATCATGGTACTGCGGACACTTATCTGACAAGAACTCCGTGAGCTCGGCATTGTGCACGTACATATCAAATTCTTCCTTGAAACCTGCATGTATCATGAAGGCATCGGACAGCCACTCGCATGCTCTCACGAGGGCATCCCGCGGTGATTCGAGCTCCGGCTCACGTATTGCGAGTCTCGGTGCACTCTTGCTCGACGAACCCCCATGGAACATCTTCCTAAACATTTTCTGAAATTTTTAGTCCCTCCAAATAAAAGTAAACAAAACTCAACAAAATTGATAGCAACTACTCCCACAAGTATCTAGAGGCTATATCATGCATCAAAACTACTTTGGACCATACAAATTCAACATGCAAGCTCATATACATGGTCACCACAGCAGCAAAAATTTGCAAAACATAAAGCACTAGAACAAAAACTAATTGGAGCATTGGAGGAGTCACATACCAAGGAGTAATTCCTGAAAACAGTTTCGGAAACGGAGTTCCGAGCAAGGAGATAAAAAATCTCACAGAAATGAGCAAGAAAATGGGCTTGGGAGCAAGTTTGATTTTTTGGAGGTGGAAGAAGGTGCTGGGCTGGTGGAATAAGTGAGGGGGCCCCTGTGGGACCCACAAGCTCACTAGGCGCGCCTAGGGGGTGTGCGCCCTGTGAGCTTGTGGCTCATAGGTGCACCCCCTGGGGTGTGTTCAGTGCCAAAAATTCTTAAATATTACAGAAAAAATCATACTAAATTTTCAGGTTATTCAAAGAACTTTTATTTTCGGGACATTTTTTTATTGTATGGAAAATTCAGGAAACAAGATAATCATGGCATTCTACTATATTAAACTTTGAATAACTGAGAGTAAATATAAGGTACAGTAGGTTGTGGTTACTAAATTCATCGACCACATGCCCCTCAAAAGAATCCATTAATAAGGTTGATCAAGTCTTATTAACAAACCATTTCCGAGTAACATGAAACCGAAGAATTGTCGTATAGCACTAGGTTACCTCAATGGGGATATGCATCTCCCCAACAATAAGAATTACATATTTCTTTTTGACGGATGGAAGGGGAAATCCAAAACCTTCAATAGTAATTGTCGCAATTTTTTCAATGGAGTTGATACTATTCACTGCACTTTGTTTCCTCGGGAATTATACCGTATGTTCATTACCATTGACATGAAAAGTGATCTTGCTTTTGTTGCAATCAATAACAGCCCCTGCAGTTGTTGGAAATATGCCCTAGAGGAAATAATAAATTGGTTATTATCATATTTCCCGTTCATGATAAATGTTTATTATTCATGCTAGAATTGTATTGACCGGAAACTTGAATACATGTGTGAATACATAGACAACACCGTGTCCCTAGTGAGCCTCTACTAGACTAGCTCGTTGATTAAAGATGGTTAAGGTTTCCTAACCATAGACATGAGTTGTCATTTGATAACGGGATCACATCATTAGGAGAATGATGTGATGGACAAGACCCAACCGTAAGCTTAGCATCATATCGTTTAGTTATTTGCTACAACTTTCTTCATGTCAAGTATCTGTTCCTTAGACCATGAGATCATGTCACTCCCGGATACCAGAGGAATGCCTTGTGTGCTATCAAACGTCACTTCGTAACTAGGTGATCATAAAGGTGCTCTACAGGTATCTTCGAAGGTGTTTGTTGGGTTGCATGAATCGAGACTGGGATTTGTCAGTCCGTATGATGGAGAGATATCTCTGGGCCCTCTCGGTAATACAACATCGTAAAGAGCTTGCAAGTAATGTGGTTAATGAGTTAGTCACGAGATCCTGTATTATGGAACGAGTAAAGAGACTTGCCGGTAACGAGATTGAACTAGGTATGGAGATACCGACGATTGAATCTCGGGCAAGTAACATATCGCCAGACAAAGGGAATTGCATACGGGATTAACTGAATCCTCGACATCGTGGTTCAACCGATAAATATCTTCGTTGGACATGTGGGAATCAATATGGGTATCCAGATCCCGCTATTGATTATTGACCAGAGAAGTGTCTCGGTCATATCTACATGTTCTCGAACCCGTAGGGTCGCACGCTTAACGTTCGGTAGCGCTAGGGTAGTATTGAGATATTAACAGTGGAAAGTCCGAAGGTTGTTCGGAGTCTCGGATGGGTTCCGGGATATCACGAGGAGCTCCGAAATGGTCCGGAGGTAAATATTTATATATGGAAAGTTGTTTTCGAGGTTACGGAAAAAGTTCGTTTTTTTCGGTATTGTACCGGGAAGTCACCGAAAGGTTCCAGAAGGTTCCGGAGGAGTCCACGGAAGGTTTCCACCAGTCCCTAGGGCATGCATGGGCTGTGGGGGGCGCCCTGGCCTTATTGGGCCAAGGGGACCAGCCGCACATAAGCCCATGCGCCTGGGGGGACAAACCCTAGGAGGTGGGGGCGCCTCCACCTGGCTTGGGGGCCAAGTATCCCCCCTTGGCCGCCGCCCCCTCCCTTGGAGGAGGGGCTAAGGCCTGCGCCCCCTTCCCCTTGCCCCTATATATAGTGGGGAGAGGGAGGGAAGCCACACCCTTGCTCCTGGCACCTCCCTCTCTCCCGCATACTCCTCCTCCACGATCCGTCAGCGCTTGGCGAAGCCCTGCCGGAGTTTCGCTGCTGCCACCACCACCATACCGTTGTGCTGGTTCCGATCTCATCTACCTCCTCCCCCTCTCTTGCTGGATCAAGAAGGAGAGGACACCATCGAGCTAAACGTGTGCTAATCTCGGAGATGCCGTCCGTTCGGCACTAGATCGGATTGGAACACGATTGGATCGTGAAGAGTATGACTACATCAACCATGTTACGACACTAATGCTTTCGGTCTACAAGGGTATGTAGACACACTCCCCTCTCATTGCTTTGCATCTCCTAAATTAGATCTTGGGTGTTTCGTAGGAATTTTTTTGATTTTCATGCAACGTTCCCCATCAGCAGTATTCAGAAAGGGTCTACCAAGGATGATCGACATACTATCGTCCTTGGGCATATCAAGAATAACAAAGTCTGTCAAGATAGTAACATTTGCAACTACAACGGGCACGTCCTCACAAATTCCAATAGGTATAGCAGTAGATTTATCGGCCATTTGCAAAGATATTTCAGTAGGTGTCAACTTATTCAAATCAAGTCTTCTATATAAAGAGAAAGGCATAACACTAACACCGGCTCCTAAATCACATAAAGCAGTTTTGACATAACTTCTTTTAATGAAGCATGGTAGAGTGGGTATCCCTAGATCTCCTAACTTCTTAGGTACTCCACCCTTAAAAGAATAATTTCAAGCATGGTGGAAATTTCAGCTTCAGGTATCTTCCTTTTATTAGTGACAATATCTTTCATGTATTTAGCATATGGAGGCATTTTCAAAATATCAGTCAAGTGTGTTCTCAAAAAGACTGGCCTAAGCATTTCAATGATACGTCTCCAACATATCTATTATTTTTGATTGTTCCATGCTATTATAGAATCAATCTTGGATGTTTTATATGCAATTATATGCCATTATATATCATTTTTTGGGACTAACCTATTAATCTAGTGCTCAGTGCCAGTTGCTGTTTTTTGCCTGTTTTTGCCTTTTCAGAAAATCATTATCAAACAGAGTCCAAACGAAGAAAAAACTTTGGATTAATTTTTTTTGGACCAGAAGGGACCCTAGAAGCTTCGGGAGAAGATCAGACGAGTCACGAGGGAGCGACAAGCCCGGAGGGCGCGCCCCCCAGGCTTGTGGGCCCCTCGTGGCACATCTTGACCTAATTCCAGCGCTATAAATTCTCAAATATTCCCAATATACCAGAGAGATAGAGAGAGACGAGAAAACTTTTACGCCGCGGCAAGCCTCTGTTCTTCCGCGATCCCATCTGGAGGCCTTTTCTGGTAATCTGCCGGACGGGGAATCGATCACGGAGGGCTTCTACATCAACCTTGCTGCCCTTCCGATGATGTGTGAGTAGTTTACCACCGACCTACAGGTCAATAGCTAGTAGCTAGATGACTTCTTCTCTCTCTTTGATCTTCAATACAATGTTATCCTCGATGTTCTTGGAGTTCTATTCGATGTAATCTTCTTTTGCGGTGTGTTTGTTGGGATCCGATGAATTGTGGGTTTATGATCAGATTATTCATGAGAAATATTTGAGTCGTTTCTGAACTTATTTAAGCATGATTGTTATAGCTTTGTATTTCTCTCCGATCTATCCATTTGGTTTGGCCAACTAGATTGATTTATCTTGCAATGGGAGAGGTGCTTTGTGATGGATTCAATCTTGCGGTGCTCTATCCCAGTGACAGAAAGGGACAAGACACGTATTTGTATTGTTGCCATTAAGGATAAAATGGGGTTTAATCATATTGCTTGAGTTTACTCTGTCTACATCATGTTATCTTGCTTAAGGCGTTACTCTGTTTTCGTTAACTTAATACCCTAGATGCATGCTGGATAGCGGTCGATGGGTGGAGTAATAGTAGTAGATGTAGGCAGGAGTCGGTCTACTTGTCTCAGACGTGATGCCTATATACATGATCATTGCCATGAATCCGTCATAACTATGCGCTTTTCTATCAATTGCCCAACAATAATTTGTTTACCCACCGTATGCTATGCGTTCGAGAGAGAAGCCCCTAGTGAAAACTATGGCCCCCGGGTCATTTATCCATAATATATAAAATCAAAAATACCTTGCTGTGATTTTATTTCTTTTCTTTTGTTTTGCAATTTCCTTTATCTATCTATCACTATCAGACTTAATCCTTGAAAGTAACCGCCAAGGGGATTGACAACCCTCTTGTTTACGTTGGGTGCAAGTATTTGCTTTTTTGTGTGTAGGTGTTGCTAACGAGGTTCTGTGTGGTTCTCCTGCTGAATTGATAACCTTGGTTCTTAACTGAGGGAAATACTTATCTCTACTGTACTGCATCATCCTCTCCTCTTCGGGGAAATCCCAACGCAGATCACAAGGAGCAGGAAGAATTTCTGGCGCCGTTGCCGGGGAGACATCACCAAAATCTATCAAGTACCTTCGCATAAACTATCATCTACTTGCTCTTATTTTCATTTGCCTTTTTATTTGCATTTGCCTCTCATTTTCATGTCCCTCACTTCTAAAACAAAAATTACAAAAACACAAAAATATTTTTATTTACTTGTTTGCTTGCTAGCTATAATTGTGTGACTCAATGAAAATAAAAATATAGACATATGGATCCTCATCCACTTGCTAATATTTTATAACAATCCAATTATGATGAACCAATTGCTAGTGAGTTGAGTGCACTTGATTATATTTATGAAGTTTTGCTTGAAAATCATGAATCTGAAAACTGTGATGAAGTGCTAAAAGAAGAAGTTTATAAAGTGATTCATGATAGCTCCTTGAATGAAAAAGATGATTGCAATGATGTTATTATAAATTCTATTAATGTCAATCATGCTAATGATATGCAAAACTACAAGCTTGGGGATGATAATTTTGTCATGTCCACTAGTTATTGCAATGATCATGATTGGGGTGATAATGCTTCTTTTGATCTTGAATATTTATTTAAGCCTCATAATGGATCTACCATTAATAATGAGATTTGCAATAGTATTGAAAGTGGGTTTGGAAGAGTGTCAACTTTAGGTAAAAAGAATCCCACATATTTGGAGAGTGTTCAATCTTATAATTTTTTGATAAAAGTGGGTTTGGAGAGGTCATGACTTTAGTTGATGTTAATCCCACTATCTTGGAAGATTATAAAACTTTTATGCATGTGGATCATGAAGAGATTATTTTATATGATGGCTATATTGTTGGATTTGAATATGATCCTACATGCAATTATTATGAGAGAGGGAAACATGATTGTAGAAATTTTCGTGTCACTAAATTATCTCTCTTTGTGTTGAAATTATTAATGCTTCACTCTTCCTATTTGCATATGCTAGATATTGCTTGTCTTGATAATTTGTTTTCCTATAAAATGCCTATGCATAGGAAGAGGGTTAGGCTTAAATGTGTTAATTTCATGCTATATTATTCTCTCTTTGTGCTTTAATTCTTGTCTTTTATGTGAGCATCATTAATATCCCAAGCCTATCTTAATGGCTATAAAGAAAGAGCTTGTTGGGAGGCAACCCAATATGTATCTTAAATTTTTCCTTTGTTTTCTGTTTTGTGTGTTTGCACAATTGTAGCCTCTGTTATGATTGTGTGTTTATCTTTTAATTAGTGTTTGTGCCAAGTAATGCCTTTGGGATGATTTGGATGATAGTATAATTGATGCTGTTTGAAAACAGAAAGTTTTGAGTCCAGTTCTGGATTTTTGGTTCTGTACTGGAGAGTGATAAAATTCTTAATTTTTTACACAGTATTTGTATACAAATTTTTTACGTTGTCATAATTTTTCAATTTTTTTGTCTTTACAGAAGTATAGCTTTTTAATAGATCTTGACAGACTGTTCTGTTTTAGACAGATTATGTTTTTGTTGCATAGTTTGCTTATTTTGATGAATCTATGGATTGTATCGGGGGGTATAAGCCATGGGGATGTTGGAGTACAGTCGCATTATGCCAATATTAAATATGAATCAATTTATAATAGTACTTAAAGTTTAAGATTTCTTTGTTATACTAACGGATCTCACGAGGATTCTGTTGAGTTTTGTGTGCTGAAGTTTTCAAGTTTTGGGTGAGACCACGATGGATGAAGGAATAAGGAGCGGAAAGAGCCTAAGCTTGGGGATGCCCAAGGCACCCCAAGGTAATATTTGAGGAAGACTCAAGCCTCTAAGCTTGGGGATACCCCGGATGGCATCCCCTCTTTCGTCTACAATCTATCGGTATATCACTTCGAGCTATATTTTTATTCATCACATGATATGTGTTTTACTTGGAGTGTCTTGTGCCATAGTTTTATTTTCTTTGTTTTCTTTTTAGTTTGCCACAATCATCTTTGCTGAACACACCTTTTTGAGAGGGACACACATTATTCGTGATTTGTTAGAATACTCTATGTGCTTCACTTAAACCTTTTGAGCTTGGCAGTTGCTCTAGTGCTTCACTAATATCTTTTAGAGCACGGCGGTGGTTATATTTTAAAGAAATAGTTGCACTCTCATGCTTCACTTGTATCTTTTTGAGAGTCTAATAAATAGCAATGGTAATATGCACGGGTTATGAATTTGGTCCTAATATGATAGGTATTCAAGAGGGGTATAATAAAAACTTTCATGTAGATCACTGAATATAATAAGTTTGATTCCTTGCAATAGTTTTGCGATATTAAGATGGTAATGTGTGGGAGGTACTAGTAGATAATTGAGGTTAATTAAGAATATTGGTGTTAAGGTTTGTGATTCCCGAAGCATGCACGTATGGTCTGTCGTTATGCTAAGAAGTTGGAGCATGATTTATTATTGATTGTCTACCTTATGAGTGGCGGTCGGGGACGAGTGATGGTCTTTTCCTACCAATCTATCCCCCTAGGGGCATGCGTAGTAGTACTTTGCTTCGAGGGTGATAACCCACAAGTATAGGGGATCGCAACAGTTTTAGAGGGTAGAGTATTCAACCCAAATTTATTGATTCGACACAAGGGGAGCCAAAGAATATTTGCAAGTATTAGTGATACGTCTCCGTCGTATCTACTTTTCCAAACACTTTTGCTCTTGTTTTGGACTCTAAATTGCATGATTTGAATGAAACTAACCCGGACTGACGCTGTTTTCAGCAGAACTACCATGGTGTTGTTTTTTGTGCAGAAATAAAAGTTCTTGGAATTGGATGAAACTTTTTGGAGATTTTTTATGGAATATATAAAAAAATAATGGAGCCAAAACCTACTGGAGGGGGGCCACCTGCTGCCCACGAGGCACCAGGGCGCGCCACCCCCCTGGCGCGCCCTGGTGGCTTGTGGGGCTCACGTGGCTCCGCTGACCCTAATCTTAGGCCTATAAATTCACAATTCCAGAGAAAAAAATAAGAGAGGAAGTTTTAATGCGTTTCACGATATGGAGCCGCCACCACCTCCTGTTCTTCATCGGGAGGTCAGATCTGGAGTCCGTTTGGGGCTCCGGAGATGGGGATCTTCCGGCATCGTCATCATCAACCATCCTTCATCATCAATTTCATGATGCTCACCGCCGGGAGTGAGTAAGTCCTTCGTAGGCTTGCTGGACAGTGATTTGGATGAGATTTATCATGTAATCGAGTTAGTTTTGTTAGGGCTTGATCCCTAGTGTCCACTATGTTCTGAGATTGATGTTGCTATGACTTCGCTATGCTTAATGCTTGTCACTAGGGCCCGAGTGCCATGATTTCAGATCTGAACGCTTTATGTTTTCATGAATATATTTGTGTTCTTGATCCGAACTTGCAAGTTATACGCACCTGCTACGTGTTATGATCCGCATACCCCAAGGTGACAATAATTGGGATTCTTTCCGGTGATTGCCGTAGTTTGAGGAGTTCATGTATTCACTAAGTGCTAATGCTTTGTTCCGGTTCTCTACTAAAAGGAGGCCTTAATATCCCTTAGTTTCCTTATGGACCCCGCCGCCACGGGAGGGTAGGACAAAAGATATCATGCAAGTTCTTATCGCAAGCACGTATGACTATATACGGAATACATGCCTACATTACATTGATGAATTGGAGCTAGTTCTGTGTCGCCCTAGGTTATGACTGTTACATGATGAATGTTATCCAACATAATCACCCATCCAATGCCTACAAGTTTTTCACATATTGTTCTTGCTAAGTTACTACTGTTGCTACTGCTGTCACAATTGCTACTACTACTGCTGCTACCGTTACTGTTACCGTTACTATTATTGCTACTGCTATCAAACTATCATACTACTGTGCTACTGATCACTCTGCTGCAGATATTTAGTCTCTAGGTGTGGTTGAATTGACCACTCAACTGCTAATACTTGCAAATATTCTTTGGCTCCCCTTGTGTCAAATCAATAAATTTGGGTTGAATACTCTACCCTCGAAAACTGTTGCGATCCCCTATACTTGTGGGTTATCAAGACCTTTCCCTGGCGCCGTTGCCGGGGAGCATAGCTCTATTTGCCGAGTCACTTGGGATTTATATCTATTGATCACTATGAAGAATCTAAAAGACGCTAAGACCAAGATCGTTCCCTCTAAGACGAGGGGAGGTAAGGAACTGCCATCTAGCTCTGTACTCGATTCACCTTCTATTTTGAGTAAACTTGCAACACCACCACATGCTATTAATTCTGATATGTCGCAAGTTATTGATGATACCATTTCTGCTATGAATGATACTCATGATGATGCTAGTACTATGCTTGATAATGCTGTGCCACTTGGTGAATTTCTTAGTGAACAACTTGCTAAAGCTAAAGAAATTGAAAATGTTGAAACTCTTGAGAATTATGATTCACCAATTATGCCTAGCTCTCCTACTAGAGTTGAAACACCTGATGAACATTGATTTGATAGGGAGACGGCTAGAGCCATTCTTGCTTGTAATGATAGAAATGAAGTTATAAAATTGCTTGCTAAAATGAAAGAAAAATCTATGAGGGAGAGAATGAAATATGATCCAAAGTTTGCTACCTCTCACATATTTGTTACTGATAAGGATTATGAATTCTTTGTTGATCCTGAGTTAATTACCTTGGTTGAATCTGATCCTTTCCATGGCTATGAAACTGAAACCGTTGTGGCACATCTTACTAAATTAAATGATATAGCCACCCTATTTGCTCATGAGGAAAAAATTCGCTATTACTATATTCTTAAGTTATTTCCTTTCTCATTAAAGGGTGATGCTAAGGAATGGTATAATACTCTTGCTCCTGGTTGTGTGCGTAGTCCCCAGGATATGATTTATCACTTCTCTGAAAAATATTTTCCCGCTCATAAGAAACAAACTGCTTTACAAGAAATATTTAACTTTGTGCAAATTAAAGAAGAGAATCTCCCTCAAGCTTGGGGGAGGCTTCTCCAATTACTTAATGCTTTGCCTGATCATCCTCTTGAGAAGAATGAAATACTTGATATCTTTTACAATGGACTAACCGATGCTTCTAGGGACTACCTAGATAGTTGTGCGAGTTGTGTTTTCAGGGAATGGACTATTGAACAAGCTGAGGAATTATTGAATAATATATTGAAGAATGATAATGATTGGACACTTCCCGAACCACCGCCTAAACCCACTCCGAAGAAGAGGGGTATTTTATATCTCAGTCCTGAAGATATGCAAGAAGCAAAGAAATGTATGAAGGAAAAAGGTATTAAAGCTGAAGATGTTAAGAATCTACCACCTATTGAAGAAGTACATGGTCTTGACACACCGCCATAGGTAGTAGAGGTAAATTCTCTTATAAAGTTTGATGCAAGTGATATTCCTTATAACAAACCTCCTAGTCAATGCTTGTATGAATTTGACAATTACATTATTAAGCAAGATCACTTTAATGCAAATGTTATGAAACAATTGAAAAGAAATGCCTACATGATTGATCGCTTGAGTGACTTGTTATTTAGAATTGCTAATGATGTTAAAGGTGTAAGTAAACATGCATCTATGGTTCAAACCCAATTAGAACAAGTTGCTAAATCTCAAAGTGAATTCCTCAATGAAATGAATAACAATATGAATGATCATGCTGTTAGAGTAATGACTAGAGGAGGTAGAATGACTCAGGAACCACTTTATCCTGAAGGTCACCCTAAAAGAATTGAACAAGACTCTTAAAGAATTAATGTTGATGCACCTAGTCCATCTAAAAAGAAAAAGAAAAAGAAAAATGATAGGACTTTGCATACTTCTAGTGAACCCGAGGTAGAAAAACCCTTGGAGGATAGTAATGATGTTTCTATTTCTGATGCTGAAACACAATCTGGTAATGAACATTCACCCGATGATAATAATAATGATGATTCTCATGTGGATACCCAACCAGATAATGATAAAGAACCTGATAATGACGTTGAAATAGAACCTGCTGTTGATCTTGATAACCCACCTCCTAAAAATAAACGTTATGATAAAAGAGACTTCGTTGCTAGAAAACATGGTAAAGAAAGAGAACCATGGGTTCAAAAACCCATGCCCTTTCCTCCTAAACCATCTAAGAAAAAATATGAGGAAGAATTTGAACGCTTTGCTGAAATGCTTAGGCCAGTCTTTTTGCGTACTCGTTTGGCTGATATTTTAAAGATGGCCCCTTATGCTAAATATATGAAAGACATTGTCACAAATAAAAGAAAGATACCTGAAGCTGAGATTTCCACCATGCTTGCAAATTATTCTTTTAAGGATGGAGTACCTAAGAAACTAGGAGATCCGGGAATACCAATTATACCATGCTCCATTAAAAGAAATTATGTTAAAACTGCTTTGTGTGATTTAGGAGCCGGTGTTAGTGTTATGCCTTTCTCTTTATATAAAATACTTGATTTGAATAAACTCACTCCCACTGAAATATCATTGCAAATGGCTGACAAATCAACTGCCATACCTATTGGTGTTTGTGAGGGTGTGCCCGTTGTAGTTGCAAATGTTACTATTCTAACAGACTTTGTTATACTTGATATGCCCGAGGACGACAACATGTCAATTATCCTTGGTAGACCCTTTTTGAATACTGCAGGGGCTGTTATTGATTGCAACAAAAGCAAGGTCACTTTTCATATCAATGGTAATGAACATATGGTGCACTTTCCGAAGAAACAATTTCAAGTAAATGGAATTCGTGTTATTGGAAAGACTCCGACAATTACTATTGGAAGTTTTCAACTCCCTCTTCCTACTGTTAAAAATAAATATGAAACTCTTATTATTGGGGAGATGCGTATCCCCATTGAGGTAACCTAGTGTTATACGAAAATTCTTCGGTTTCATGTCACTCGGAAATGGTTTGTTAATAAGACTTGATCAACCTTATTAATGGATTCTTTTTGAGAGGCATGTGGCGATGAATTTAGTAAGCACAACCTTCTGTACCCACCTTTTGTTTTCTGTTATTTTTAGTTAAATGCAATAAAATGCCATGATTACCCTGTTTTCTGAATTATCCGTGCAATAAAAAATGCCCAAAAATAAAAGTGCTCAAAATGCAATAAAATTTTGATATGAATTTTTATATAATATTTAAGAATTTTTGGCACTAAAAACATACCAGGAAGATGCCCCAGGTGCCCACGAAGCACCAAGGCACGCCACCCCCCCTGGCGCGCCCTGGTGGCTTGTGGGCCCCACAGGGACCCCCTCACTTATCCCTTCAGCCCACTTCGTCTCTTACCTCTAGCAAAAATTCCTGGTAGGTCTCTCTCTCATGTTCTTGCTCCCAAACCTGAAATTTTCGATCTCTTTGCTCGGAGCTCCATTTCCGAAACTGTTTTGGGAGATTGCTCCTTGGTATGTGACTCCTCCATTGCTCCGATTAGTTTTTGCTTTAGTGGATTATATTTTGCATAATTAGCTGCTCTTGGTGCTACTTAAAATGAGCTTGCATGTTAAATTCTTTGAGTTCCAAGTAGTTTGAATACTTGATGTAGCCTCTAGACATCCATATGAGTAGTTGCTATCAATCTTGTGAAGTTTTATTGATATCATTTTGTGGCCCAAAAAATTTCCGAAATTTGTTCTTAGGAAAATGAATATCTTCCGGAGGAGTTCTTCGAGAAGGAGGTCCACCGAGGCATCATCTAGCGAAGACCTCGCACGTCAATCTTACGTTGAACCAAGGGCAAGTTCGGTGCGAGGTGCCAAAGCAAAATCATGTAGATTGCTAGGTGCAGGCATCAAGAAAGAATTTGACCAATATATTCACAACACCGAGCTCTCCACCTTCATCGCAGATAAGCCACCACAGCATTACTACCTCACTCATTCATTCACTCAAAACTTTGAATATCACCCGCGCACTTCTAGAGTTTTATTTCACCTCTATGACAGATCCTATAGTATGTCTCTAGAAGAATTCTGTGATGCATGCAAAATTCCATATTGGGGTTCGTTAGATGAACCGCAAAAATCTGATTATGAGTCATTTCTTAATAGCCTTTGCAACGGTGAGGATAGGGGAGTCACGCAAGCCAGAATAGTTAGCATCCACTTTCCTGCTATTCGATATTTTGCACTCTTTAATGGTAAATGTTGTTGGTAAGCAAGACTGCAGTACGCTTTGCGCCCCCTGATCTGAGTCTTATTCACACGGCTTTGACTGGCAGCAAGTACTATAATCTTGGGGCTATTGTCGCACGTAGGCTGCAACGTAACGCGGGTAATGGTGATTTGTATGGAGGAATTTATGCCTCCCGCGTAGCTGCAAAGTTAGGGGTCTCGCCCAATTCCAATGATCCCCACTTACCTGATAAATATTTAAATTTTGAAACAATGCGAGAACATAAGTTTTTAAAACGCAATGCACAGAGATATGAATATAACTTAGTTTTTAATAAATATCTATCTGTGTATGTTGCTTTGCCTGCTCTTGCCCTCTTTGATTTTCAGAACAAACAGAGATATAATCTATTGGAGAGAGAGGTGCACGAGTACAAGGCGGCGGTCGAGGCTGCCCGTCTGGCCGAGGAGGCGGCTCAGAGCGCCTCTACGAGCTACCACTTTGATTATTACCCAGACCAGGGATGACGATTACCAAGACAGGCCAAAAGCCTAAGCTTGGGGGAGTACGTATTTCCCACCGACATTTCATTCATGTCCACACATTTCATTCCAGTTGTCGGTGTTCATACTTTTTCATTGTATAATCCATGTTAGTTTTATTTTCTCGCTTTCTTCTTGTGTGTTTGAAAAACTTTGAGAAAATCCAAAAACATTTCTTGTTTCTTTTCAGTTTTTTCTTTCTAGCTTAATTAGTTGTAGAATTAAAAGAAAACCCAAAAAGATTTCCCGTTTCTTCTTTTGCTTGTTGGGAGCTTTCCCGTGTAAATAGTTTTTCTCGTTTTTCGTTTTCTTCTTTAATTTGCTTTCTTCAGAAAACTAAAAACTCCAAAAATATTTCAGTGTGTTTCTCTAAAATTCTTTTCTTTTGTTGAGTCATTGTAAGGAGAAGACCACGATGAAAATGTTGAGTGGCTCTCATATGCATTATTGTTGATCTAACAAAGAGCCCATTTTACCTTGTCTTCTCCTTTAAATAAAATGCTTGCAGATTCCAGCTTAGTCCACGGCACACTTGCACTATTTTTATTTTCATATCATTCGGTCGTGCAAGTGAAAGGCAATAATGACGATGATTTGATGAAGTGACTGTGGCAAGGAAAAGCGGGTATGAACTCAACTTGTTCTTTGTTTTTGTAAATATGTTTAACTTAGTATCCATGATTCAGCATATTATGATTAAACATGTTTATGATGACAATTAGAGATTATAGTTGCTCATGCCATGCTTAAGTAGCTAGGAGTGGATAATGATTTATCTTGGGTGTCAACATGCATTAAAATGTTCATGATGTAGTATGATGATATGGTATCCTCCTCTGAATGTTTCGAGTGGCTTGACTTGGCACGTGTTCACGCATGTAGTTAATTCAAAACCAACATAGCCTCCACGATATTTATGTTCATGGTGCTTATATCCTACTTATGCTAGTATTCAATGTTGATTATTCATAATGCATGATTATGACCGTTTTCGCTCTCTAGCTGGTCGCTTCTCAACCTATTTGCTAGCCTTCGCCTGTACTAAGCGGGCATCTGGAACAACTTTGGTTTAAGGATTGTGGATGCACAAGCAGAATTCCCGCTTAGTACAAAGTGAAGGCTAGCAAATAGGTTGAGAAGCGACCAGCTAGAGAGCGAAAACGGTCATGATCATGCATTAAGAATAATTAACATTGAATACTACCATAAGTAGGATATAAGCACCATGAACATAAATATCGTGGAGGCTATGTTGGTTTTGAATCAACTACATGCGTGAACATGTGCCAAGTCAAGCCACTCGAAACATTCAGAGGAGGATACCATATTAACATACTACATCATGAACATTTTAATGCATGTTGACACCCAAGATAAATCATTATCCACTCCTAGCTACTTAAGCATGGCATGAGCAACTATAATCTCTAATTGTCATCACAAACATGTTTACTCATAATATGCTGAATCATGGATACTAAGTTAAACATATTTACAAAAACAAAGAACAAGTTGAGTTCATACCCGCTTTTCCTTGCCATAGTCACTTCATCAAATCATCGTCATTATTGCCTTTCACTTGCACGACCGAATGATATGAAAATAAAAATAGTGCAAGTGTGCCGTGGACTAAGTTGAAATCTGCAAGCATTTTATTTAAAGGAGAAGACAAGGTAAAATGGGCTCTTTGTTAGATCAACAATAAGGCATATGAGAACCACTCATCATTTTCATCGTGGTCTTCTCCCTACGACCACTCAACAAAAGAAAAGAATTTCAGAGAAACACACTGAAATATTTTTGGAGTTTTTAGTTTTTCTGAAGAAAGCAAATTAAAGAAGAAGACAAAAAACGAGAAAACTATTTACACGGGAGAACTCCCAACAAGCAAAAGAAGAAACGAGAAATCTTTTTGGGTTTTCTTTTAATTCTATGAACTAACAAACGAGAAAGAAAAACCAAAAAGAAGCGAGAAATATTTTTGGGTTTTTGAAGTTTTTCAAACACACAAGAAGAAAGCGAAAAATAAAACTAACATGGATATACTATGAAAAAGTATGAGCACCGACAACTGGAATGAAAGTGTGAACATGAATGTAATGTCGGTGAGATATACGTACTCCCCCAAGCTTAGACTTTTGGCCTAGCTTGGTTTACTTCCATGGCTGTCCAGGATAATAGTCGAAGTGGTAGCTCGTGGAGGCGTTCTGAGTCACCTCCTCAGCCTGACGGGCAGCCTCAACTGCCGCGGTGTACTCATGCACCTCGCTCTCATTAAGAGAATATCTTTGTTTGTTCTGAAAATCAAAGAGGGCAGGAGCAGGCAAAACAACAAACACGGAACGATAATTATCGAATATCAAGTTATAATCATAACTGCGAGTGTCGCGCTTAATGAACTCATGGTTCTGCATTGCCTCAAAATTTAAATATTTGTCAGGTAAAAGAGGATCATTAGGCTTGGGCGAGACCCCTAGCCTTGCAGCTACTCGGGAGGCATAAATTCCTCCATATAAATCACCATTACCCGAGTTGCGGTGCAACCTACGTGCAACAATGGCCCCAAGATTATAGTGTCTGCTACCCGTTAAAGCAGCGTGGATAAGGCTCAGGTCAGGAGCGCAAAGTGCACTACAGTCCTGTTTACCAGCAATGCATTTGCCATTAAAAAGTGCAAAGTAGCGAATAGTGGGAAAGTGAATGCTCTTTATCCTAGCTTGCGTAACTCCCCTATCCTCACCATAGCAAAGACTACGGAGAAACAGTTCATAATCAGATTGTCGCGGTTCGCTAAGTGAACCCCAAAATGGAATTTTGCATGCATCACAAAATTCTTCTAGAGACATAGCATAAGATCTGTCATAGAGATGAAATAAAACTCTAGAAGTGCGCGGATGGTATTCAAAGTTTTGAGTGAATGAATGAGTGAGGTTATAGTGCCGCGGTGGCTTATCTGCGATGAAGGAAGAGAGCTCGGTGTTGTGAATATACTGGTCAAATTCTTCCTTAATGCCTGCACCTAGCATGAACTCGTTGCACGGCCATCGACATGATTTTGCTTCGGCACCTCGCACCGAACTTGCCCTTGGTTCTACATATGATTGGCGTGCGGGGCTTTCACTTGATGATGCCTCGGAGGACCTCCTCCTCGAGGAACTCCTTCTGAAAATGTTCATGTTCCTAAGAACAAATTTCTGAAAATTTTTGGACCACAAAAATATGTTAACAAAACTTCGCAAGATTGATAGCAACTACTCATACAAGTGCCTAGAGGCCATATCAAGCATTTAAACTACTTAGAACTCAAAGAATTTAACATGCAAGCTCATTTTCAGTAGCACCAATAACAACAATTTATGCAAAATATAATCCACTAAAGCAAAAACTAATTGGAGCAATGGGAGAGTCACATACCGAGGAGCAATCCCTCAAAACAGTTTCAGAAATGGAGCTCCGAGCAAAGAGATCGAAAATCTCAGGTTTGGGAGCAAGAACACGAGAGAGAGAGAGCTACCACGATTTGTTTCTGGAGGTAGGAGATGAAGTGGGCTGAATGGATAAGTGAGTGGGTCCCTGTGGGACCCGCAAGGCACTTTGGCGCGCCTGGGGGGTGGTCGCGCCCTGCTGCCTTGTGGTCAGCAGGTGCACCCTCCTGGTTTGTTCTCAGTACCAAAAATTCTTATATATTCTAGAAAAAATCATGTCAAAATTTTGTTGCATTCTGAGCACTTTTATTTTTGGGCCATTTTTTATTGCACGGATAATTCAGAAAACAGGATAATCATGGCATTTTATTTTATTAAACTATAATTAACAGAGAGTAAAAAGTAGGTACAAAAAGTTGTGCTTACTAGATTCATCGACCACATGCCCTTCAAAAAGAATCCATTAATAAGGTTGATCAAGTCTTATTAACAAACTATTTCCGAGTGACATGAAACCGAAGAATTTTCGTATAACACTAGGTTACCTCAACGGGGATATGCATCTCCCCAACAATAAGAGTTTCATATTTTTTTTGACAGTAGGAAGAGGAAATTTGAATCTCCCAATAGTGATTGTCGAAACCTTTTCAATACAATTGATACCATTCACTAAAGTTTGTTTCTTCGGGAAATAAACCGTATGCTCATTACCATTGACATGAAAAGTGACCTTGCTTTTGTTGCAGTCAATAACAACCCCTGTAGTATTCAAAAAGGTTCTTCCAAGGATAATCGACATATTGTCGTCCTCAGGCATATCAAGTATAACAAAGTCCGTCAAGATAGTAACATTTGCAACAACAACGGGCACATCCTCGCAAATTCCAATAGGTATAGCAGTAGATTTATCAGCCATTTGCAAAGATATTTCAGTAGGTGTGAGTTTATTCAAATCAAGTCTTCTATATAAGGAGAAAGGCATAACACTAACACCGGCTCCCAGATCACATAAAGCAGTTTTGACATAACTTCTTTTAATGGAGCATGGTATAGTAGGTATTCCCGGATCTCCTAACTTTTTAGGCACTCCACCCTTAAAAGAATAATTCACAAGCATGGTAGAAATTTCAGCTTCTGGTATCCTTCTTTTATTTGTGACAATGTCTTTCATATATTTAGCATAAGGAGGCATTTTCAACATATCAATCAAACGAGCACGCAAAAAGACTGGCCTAAGCATTTCAGCAAAGCGTTCAAATTCTTCGTCATCTTTATTCTTAGATGGTTTAGGAGGAAAGGGCATGGGTTTTTGAACCCATGGTTCTCTTTCTTTACCATGTTTTCTAGCAACGAAGTCTCTTTTGTCATATCTTTTATTCTTAGGAGGTGGGTTATCAAGATCAATAGCAGGTTCTATTTCTACATCATTATCTGGTTCAACATCAACATGAACATCATCATTATCATTATCATTTTCCTTATCATTAGGTGTATGTTCATTACCAAATTGTGTCTCAGCATCAGAAATAGAAGCATCATTATGATTCTCAGGAGGGTTTTCTTTCTCAGGTTCAATAGAAGCATGCAAAGTCCTATCATTCTTCTTTTTCTTTTTCTTCTTAGATGGACTAGGTACATCAATATTATTCCTTTGAGAATCTTGTTCAATTCTTTTAGGATGACCTTCAGGATACAAGGGTTCCTGAGTCATTCTACCTCCTCTAGTAACAACTCTAACAACATGATCATTCTTTTTATTATTCAACTCATCAAGCAAATCATTTTGTGATTTAGCAATTTGTTCTAGCTGAGTCTGAACCATAGAAGCATGTTTACTCAAGCATTTAACATCATTAGCAGTTCTAAACATCAAATCACTCAAACGTTCAATCATGATGGCATTCCGTTTTAGTTGATTCCTCAGATACAAATTAAAGTGTTCCTGTTTGATGATGTAATTATCAAATTCATACAGGCATTGACTAGCAAATTTATTATACGGAATATCACCTTCATCAGATCTAGCGAGAGAATTTACCTCCACTACTTGTATCGGGGTATCGAGACCATGTATTTCTTCAATAGGTGGTAAATTCTTAACATCTTCAGCTTTAATACCTTTTTCCTTCATAGATTTCTTAGCTTCTTGCGTATCTGCTGGACTGAGGAATAGAATACCTCTCTTCTTCGGAGTTGGCTTAGGTGGTGGTTCAGGAAGTGTCCACTCATCGGCATTTCTCAGTATATTATTCAATAGTTCTTCAGCCTGTCCAACAGTTCGTTCCCTGAAAACACAACCAGCACAACTATCTAGGTAGTCCCTAGAAGCATCGGTTAGTCCATTATAAAAGATATCAAGTATTTCATTCTTCTTAAGAGGATGGTCAGGCAAAGCATTAAGTAGTTGTAGTAGCCTCCCCCAAGCTTGAGGGAGATCCTCTTCTTCAATTTGCACAAAGTTAAATATTTCCTGTAAAGCAGCTTGTTTCTTATGAGCAGGAAAATATTTTTCAGAGAAGTAATATATCATATCCTGGGGACTACGCACACAACCAGGAGCAAGAGTATGAAACCATTTCTTAGCATCACCCTTTAATGAGAAAGGAAACAACTTAAGAATATAATAGTAGCGAACTTTTTCCTCATGAGCAAATAGGGTGGCAATATCATTCAACTTAGTAAGGTGTGCCACAATAGTTTCAGTTTCATAGCCATGAAAAGGATCAGATTCAACCAAAGTAATTAACTCAGGATCGACAGAGAATTCATAATCCTTATCGGTAACAAATATGGGAGAGGCAGCAAACTTAGGATCATATTTCATTCTCTCCCTCGTAGATTTTTCTTTCATTTCAGCAAGCAATTTTATAACTTCACCTCTATCATTACAAGCAAGAATGGCTCTAGCCGTCTCCCTATCAAAGACATGTTCATCAGGTGATTCAACTCTAGTAGGCGAGCTAGGCATAATAGGTGAATCATAGTTTTCAAGAGTTTCAACATTTTCAGTTTCTTAAGCTTTAGCAATTTGTTCATCCAGAAATTCACCAAGTGGCACCGTATTATCAAGCATAGTACTAGCATCATCATAAGTATCATTCATAGCAGAAGTAGTATCATCAATAACTTGCAACATATCAGAATGAATAGCTGGTGGTGGTGTCACAAGCCTACTCAAAACAGAAGGTGAATCAAGTGCGGAGCTAGACGGCAGTTCCTTACCTCCCCTCGTCTTAGAAGGAACGATCTTGGTCTTAGCTTCTTTCAGATTCTTCTTATTGATCAACAGATATAAATCCCAAGTGACTCAACAAATAGAGCTATGCTCCCCAGCAAAGGCGCCAGAAAAAGGTCTTGATAACCCACAAGTATAGGGGATCGCAATTGTTTTCGAGGGTAGAGTATTCAACCCAAATTTATTGATTCGACACAAGGGGAGCCAAAGAATATTTGCAAGTATTAGCAGTTGAGTTGTCAATTCAACCACACCTGGAGATAAAATATCTGCAACAAAGTATTTAGTAGCACAGTAATATGATAGTTTTGATAGCAATAGCAATAGTAACAATAGTAACGGTAACAGTAACAGTAGCAGTTTTGTAGTGATTGTAACAGCAGCAGCAACAAAGTAACTTAGCAGAAACCAATATGAGAAAGCCGTAGGCATTGGATCGGTGATGATAATTATGTTGGATGATATTCATCATATAACAGTCACAACCTAGGGCGATACACATTAGCTCCAATTCATCAATGTAATGTAGGCATGTATTCCGTATATAGTCATACGTGCTTATAATAAGAACTTGCATGACATCTTTTGTCCTACCCTCCCGTGGCAGCGGGGTCCTTAAGGAAACTAAGGGATATTAAGGCCTCCTTTTAATAGAGAACAGGAACAAAGCATTAGCACTTAGTGAATACATGAACTCCTCAAACTACGGCA
Organism: Elymus sibiricus; assembly: GCA_039707655.1. Lineage (NCBI taxonomy): Eukaryota > Viridiplantae > Streptophyta > Magnoliopsida > Poales > Poaceae > Elymus > Elymus sibiricus. The sequence goes on along the minus strand of CM077668.1, from coordinate 257,080,115 downwards.
ATCACCGGAAAGAATCCCAATTATTGTCACCTTGGGGTATGCTGATCATAACACGTAATAGGTGCATATAACTTGCAAGATAGGATCAATAACACAAATATATTCATGAAAACATAAAGGGTTCAGATCTGAAATCATGGCACTCGGGCCCTAGTGACAAGCATTAAGCATAGCAAAGTCATAGCAACATCAATCTCAGAACATAGTGGATACTAGGGATCAAAGCCCTAACAAATTAACTCGATTACATGATAAATCTCATCCAACCCATCAACGTCCAGCAAGGCTACGAAGGAATTACTCACGCCCGGTGGTGAGCATCATGAAATTGGTGATGGAGGATGGTTGATGATGACGACGACGTCGAATCCCCCTCTCCGAAGCCCCGAACGGACTCCAGATCAGCCCTCCCGATGAAGAACAGGAGGTGGCGGCTGCTCCGTATCGTAAAACATGATGAAACTTCTTCTTTTATTTTTTTCTTAGGAAAATTGAATTCATAGAGTTGGAATTAGGTCAGACGGCCGCCTGTGGGCCCCACAAGTCACCACGGCACGCCCTAGGGGGGGGTCGCGCCCTGCTGCCTTGTGGGAAGCAGGTGGCCCCTCTTCCATTGATTCTTGCGCCAATAAGTTTTATATATTCCATAAAAATTCTCCAAAAGTTTCGTCCAAGTCCAAGAACTTTGATTTCTGCACAAAAACAACACCATAGCAATTCTGCTGAAAACAGCGTCAGTCCAGGTTAGTTTCATTCAAATCATGAAAATTAGAGTCCAAAACAAGAGCAAAAGTGTTTGGAACGTGGTATGATACGCTCTATCACACATGAGCCTCCTTATATCTTCCTCAAAACAGCCACCATACGTACCTATTATGGCATTTCCATAGCCATTCTGAGATATATTGTCATGCAACTTCCACCGTTTCGTTTATTATGACACATATCATCATTGTCATATTGCTTTGCATGATCATATAGCTGACATAGTATTTGTGGCTCAGCCACCGTTCATCATTTTCATACATGTTACGCTAGTATCATTGCACATCCTAGTACACTGCCAGAGGAATTCATATAGAGTCATATTTGTTCTAGTATCGAGTTGTAATTTTTGAGTTGTAAGTAAATAGAAGTGTGATGATCATCATTATTAGAGCATTGTCCTAGTGAGGATAAAAAAAGGCCAAAAAGAGCCCAGCAAAAAAAATGAGAGAAAAAGAGAGAAGGGGCAGTGTTATTATCTTTTTCCATAGTTGTGCTTCAAAGTAGCACCATGTTTTTCATATAGAGAGTCTCCTATGTTGTCACTTTCATATACTAGTGGGAATTTTTCATTATAGAACTTTGCTTGTATATTCCGATGATGGGCTTCCTCAAATGTCCGAGGTCTTCATGAGCAAGCAAGTTGGATGCACACCCACTTAGTTTTTATTTTGAGTTTTCATACACTTATAGCTCTTAGTGCATCCGTTGCATGGCAATCCCTACTCCTCGCATTGACATCAATTGATGGGCATCTCCATAGCCCATTGCTTAGCCGCGTCGATGTGAGACTATCTTCTTATTTTTGACTTCCCCTTATTAATCTCTACCATTATATTCTATTCCACCCATAGTGCTATATCCATGGCTTGCGCTCATGTATTTCGTGGGGGTTGAAAAAGCTGAAGCGCGTTAAAAAGTATGAATCAATTGCTTGGCTTGTCATCGGGGTAGTGCATGATAAATACTTTATGTTAAGAAGATGGAGCATGACAGGATTATATAATTTTGTAGGGATAACTTTCTTTAGCATTTTTATTTTGAAAGACATGATTGTTTGTTAGTATGCCTGAGTATTCATGTCTTTATATAAAATTATAGACTATTGCTTTGAATCATTCGGATCTTAATATTCATACCGTAGAAGAGATTACATGATGAAACATGTTAGGTAGCATTCCACATCAAAAATTCTGCTTTTATCATTTACCTACTCGAGGATGAGCAGGAATTAAGCTTAGTGATGCTTGATACGTCTCCAACGTATCTATAATTTTTGATTGTTACATGCTATTATATTATCAATCTTGGATGTTGTATATGCAATTATATGCCATTATATATCATTTTTTGGGACTAACCTATTAACCTAGTGCCCAGTGCCAGTTGCTATTTTTTGCATGTTTTTGCCTTTTCAGAAATCATTATCAAACGGAGTCCAAACAAATAAAAAACTTTGGATTAATTTTTCTTGACCAGAAGGGACCCTAGAAGCTTCGGGAGAAGATCAGACGAGTCACGAGGGAGCGACAAGCCCGGAGGGCGGCCCCCCCTAGGCTTGTGGGCCCCTTGTGGCACATCTTGACCTAATTCCAGCGCTATAAATTCCCAAATATTCCCAATATACCAGAGAAAGAGACAAGAAAACTTTTACGCTGCTACAAGCCTCTGTTCTTCCGCGATCCCATCTGGAGGCCTTTTTCGGTAATCTGCCGGAGGGGGAATCGATTACGGAGGGCTTCTACATCAACCTTGCTGCCCTTCCGATGATGTGTGAGTAGTTTACCACCGACCTATGGGTCCATAGCTAGTAGCCAGATGGCTTCTTCTCTTTCTATGATCTTCAATACAATGTTCTCCTCGATGTTCTTGGAGTTCTATTCGATGTAAACTTCTTTTGCGGTGTGTTTTTTGGGATCTGATGAATTGTGGGTTTATGATCAGATTATTCATGAGAAATATTTGAGCCTTTTCTGAACTTATTTATGCATGATTGTTATAGATTTGTATTTCTCTCCGATCTATCCGTCTGGTTTGGCCAACTAGATTGATTTATCTTGCAATGGGAGAGGTGCTTTGTGATAGGTTCAATCTTGCGGTGCTCTATCCGAGTGACAGAAAGGGACAAGACACGTATTTGTATTGTTTCCATTAAGGATAGAAAGATGGGGTTTAATCATATTGCTTGAGTTTACTTTGTCTTCATCATGTCATCTTGCTTAAGGCGTTACTCTGTTTTCATTAACTTAATACCCTAGATGCATGCTGGATAGAGGTCGATGGGTGGAGTAATAGTAGTAGATGCAGGCACGAGTCGGTCTACTTGTCTCGGACGTGATGCATATATACATGATCATTGCCATGAATCCGTCATAACTATGTGCTTTTCTATCAGTTGCCCAACAGTAATTTGTTTACTCACCGTATGCTATGTGATACGTCTCTAATGTACCTATAATTTATGAAGTATTCATGCCATGTTTATTATAGTTTTGTATGATTTTGGTGCACTTTTATATTGATTTTATATGATTTTCATGGACTAACATATTGACCTAGTTCCCAGTGCCAGTTGCTGTTTTCTGCTTGTTTTTGGTTTTCCAGAAAATCCATATCAAATGAAGTCCAAATGCAGAGAAACTTATTGACGATTTTTTCTGGAAGGAAACAGACCCAGGAAGCTTCGGGGGAGCAGCAGAAGACCCATAGGGGCCCCACAAGCCACCTGGGCGTGCCACCCCCCCAGGCGTGCCCTGGTGCCTCGTGGGCCCCCTGTGGCCCTTCTTCGCGTGATTCCAACGCCAAAAATTCTTATAAATACCAAAAACCCCAGAAATAACCCTAGAACTTCGACTCCGCCGCTGCAAGCCTCTGTACCTCAACGATCTCATCTACATCCCTTTTCCGGCACCCTGCCGGAGGGGGAAATCATCACCGGAGGCCATCTTCATCATCCCGGCGGTCTCCATGACGAGGAGGGAGTAGTTCACCCTCGAGGCTAGGGGTATGTACAAGTAGCTATGTGTTTGATCTCTCTCTCTCTCATGTTCTTGATTTGGCACTATCTTGATGTAGCGCGAGCTTTGTTAATATAGTTGGATCATATGGTGTTTCTCCCTCTCTATCTTGTTGTGATGAATTGAGTTTTTACCTTTGAGGTTTCACTATTATCGGATTGAATACTTTTATGGATTTGAGAACACTTGATGTATGTCTTGCATATGAATACCCGTGTTGACAATGGGGTATTATATTGATTCACTTGATGTATGTTTTGGCACTCAACGCGCGGATTCCCGAGGTGTCATTGGGGTAATCTATGCATAGGGGTTGATGCACGTTTTCGTCCTACTTTCTCCGGTAGAAATCTTGGGGTACTCTTTGAAGTTCTTTGTGTGGATTGAACATTATGAATCTGAAGTTGTTTGATGCATATCGAATAATCAACTCACGGATACTTGTGGTGACATTGGAGTATCTAGGTGACATTAGAGTTGGTTGATGCGTGTCATATGGTGTTATTCTAGTACAAACTCTAGGGCTGTTTGTGACACTTATAGGAATAGCTCAATAGATTGATCGGAAAGGATAACTTTCAGGTGGTTTCGTACCCTACAACAATTTCATCTTATGTTCTCCGCTTGATAAGAACTTTGGAGTGATTATTTATCGCACGTTGAGGGATTGTTATATGATTCAACTATGTTAGCACTGTTGAGAGATTGCACTAGTGAAAGTATGAACCCTAGGCCTTGTTTTCAAGCATTGCAATACCGTTTGTGCTCTGTTTTATCACTTGCTACCTTGCTGTTTTTATATTTTCAGATTACAAAAACCTATATCTACTATCCATACTACACTTGTATCACCATCTCTTCGCCGAAGTAGTGCACCTATACAATTTACCATTGTATTGGGTGTGTTGGGGACACAAGAGATTTTTTGTATTTGATTGTAGGGTTGTTTGAGAGAGACCATCTTCATCCTACACCTCCCACGGATTGATAAACCATAGGTCATCCACTTGAGGGAAATTTGCTACTGTCCTACAAAACTCTGCGCTTGGAGGCCCAACACGAGTCTACAAGAATAAAGTTGTGTAGTAGACATCACTATGCGTTCGAGAGAGAAGCCTCTAGTGAAAACTATGGCCCCTGGGTCATTTATCCATAATATATAAAATCAAAAATACCTTGCTGCAATTTTATTTCTTTTATTTTGTTTTGCAATTTACTTTATCTATCTATCACTACCAGACTTAATCCTTGCAAGTAACCGCCAAGGGGATTGACAACCCTCTTGTTTGTGTTGGGTGCAAGTATTTGCTTTTGTGTGTGTAGGTGCTGCTAACGAGGTTCTGTGTGGTTCTCCTACTGGATTGATAACCTTGGTACTTAACTGAGGGAAATACTTATCTCTACTATACTGCATCATCCTCTCCTCTTCGGGGAAATCCCAACGCAGATCACAAGTAGCATTCAACAAAGCGTTCAAAATCCTCTTCATCCTTATTTTTAGGAAGTTTACTAGGAGAAGGCATGGGTTTTTGGACCCATGGTTCTCTTTCTTTACCATGTTTTCTAGCAATGAAATCTCTTTTATCATATCTTTTGATCTTAGGACGTGGGTTATCAAGATCAACAGCAGGTTCTATTTCTATATCATTATCAAGTTCTTTATCATTGTCTGGTTGAGCATCATCATGAACATCATCATTATCATTATCATTAGGTGGATGTTCATTACCAGATTGTGTCTCAGCATCAGAAATGGAAACATCATTATGATTCTCAGAAGGTTTTTCTATCACAGGTTCACTAGGAGCATGAAAAGTTTTATCATTTTCCTTTTTCTTTTTCTTCTTAGATCAACTAGGTGTATCAACATTAATTCTTTGAGAATCTTGCTCAATTCTTTTAGGATGTCCTTCAGGATATAGAGGCTCCTGAGTCATTCTAGCTCCTCTAGTCACAACTCTAACAGCACAATCATTCATTCTATTATTCATTTCATTAAGCAAATCATTTTGTGACTTAGAAACTTGTTCTAACTGAGTGTTGACACGTCTCCAATGTATATATAATTTTTTATTGTTCCATGCTATTATAGTATCAATCTTGGATGTTTTTTATGCAATTATATGCTATTTTATATCATTTTTTGGGACTAACCTATTAACCTAGCACCCAGTGCCAGTTGCTGTTTTCTGCTTGTTTTTGGTTTTTCAGGAAATCAGTACCAAACGCTACGAAACTTTTTGACGATTTTTTTCTGGACAAAAGAGACCCTAGAAGCTTCAGGAGGAGACCAGAAGCCTCACGAGGAGGTGACAAGGCAACCCCGCGCGCCCGGGGGGGGCGCCAAGATGCCTTGTGGGCCCCTCGTGGCTCCTTTTGACCTACTTCCAGTTCTATAAATTCTAAAATATTGGGAAATCAACAGAGACCCACCTCGAATAACTTTTCCGCCACCGCAAGCTTCTGTTCTTCTGCGATCCCATCTGGAGGCCTTTTCTGGCACCCTGTCGGAGGGGGAATCGGTCACGGAGGGCATCTACATTGATATGTCTCCAACGTTTCTATAATTTATGAAGTATTCATTCCATGTTTACAATAATTTTATATGGTTTTGGTGCACTTTTATATGACTTTTATATGATTTTTATGGACTAACATATTAAACTAGTGCCCAGTGCCAGTTGCTGTTTTCTGCTTGTTTTTGGTTTTCTAGAAAATCCATACCAAACGAAGTCCAAATGTGATGAAACTTTTTGACGATTTTTTTGGAACATAAGAGACCCCCGAAGCTTTGAGGGAGGACCAGAAGACCCACGAGGCAGTGACAAGGCAACCCGGCGCGCCCCGGGGGGCGCGTGGGGTTGCCTTGTGGGCCCCTCGTTACTCCTTTTCGCGTGATTCCAACGCTGAAAATTCCTATAAATAGAGAAACCTCCAGAAATAAACCTAGAACTTAGACTCCGCCGCCGCAACCCTCTGTTCTGAAGAGATCCCATCTGGAGACCTTTTTCGGCACCCTACCGGAGGGGGAAATCATCACCGGAGGCCATCTTCATCATCCCGGCGGTCTCCATGATGAGGTGGGAGAAGTTCACCCTCGGGGCTGAGGGTATGTACTAGTAGCTATGTGTTTGATCTCTCTTTCTCGTGTTCTTCATTTGGCACGATCTTGATGTACCGCGAGCTTTGTTAATATTGTTGGATCATATGGTGTTTCTTCCCTCTCTATCTTCTTGTGATGAATTGAGTCTTTCCCTTTGAGGTTTCATTATTGTCGGATTGAATACTTTGGATTTGAGAACACTTGATGTATGTCTTGCATGTGGGTACCCATGGTGACAATGGGGTATTCTATTGAATCACTTGATGTATGTTTTGGTAATCAACTTGCGGATTCCCATGACCTTGGGGTAATCTAGGCATATGGGTTGGTACACGTTTTCATCCTTCTTTCTCCGATAGAAACTTTGGGGGTACTCTTTGAAGTTCTTTGTGTGGATTGAATATTATGAATCTGAAGTTGTTTGATGCATATCGAATAATCAACTCACGCATACTTGTGGTGACATTCAAGTATCTAGGTGACATTAGAGTTGGTTGATGCGTATCATATGGTGTTATTTTAGTACGATCTTTAGGGTTGTTTGTGACACTTATAGGGATGGCTCAATAGATTAATCGGAAACGATAACTTTGAGGTGGTTTCGTACCCTACAACAATTTCTTCGTATGTTCTCCGCTAGATAAGAACTTTGGAGTGATTCTTTGTTGCACGTTGAGGTATTGTTATATGATTCAATTATGTTAGCACTATTGAGAGATTGCACTAGTGAAAGTATGAACCCTAGGCCTTGTTTCTAAGCATTGCAATACCGTTTGTGTTCACTTTTGTTACTTGCTACCTTGATGTTTTTATTATTTCATATTACAAAAACCTATATCTACTATCCATACTACACTTGTATCACCATCTCTTCACCGAACTAGTGCACCTATACAATTTACCATTGTATTGGGTGTGTTGGGGACACAAGAGATTTCTTGTATTTGATTGCAGGGTTGTTCGAGAGACACCATCTTCATCCTACATCTCCCATGGATTGATAAACCTTAGGTCATCCACTTGAGGGAAATTTGCTGTTGTCCTACAAAACTCTGCGCTTGGAGGCCCAACCGAGTCTACAAGAATAAAAGTTGCGTAGTAGACATCAAGCTCTTTTCTAGCGCCATTGCCGGGGAGGTGAGTGCTTGAAGGTATATCTTTAGATCTTGCAGTTGAATCTTTTAGTTTCTTGTTTTATCACTAGTTTGGTTTGTAAAAGAAAAATACAAAAAAATGGAGTTGAGGTTGCCTCAATTACTTCATCTCTATAATGTTATTTCTTGAAAATGATGGTTCGGAAAATTGTGCTAAAGTGTTAGAAGAAGAATTCAATAAAATGTTTAGCGTAAATTCTTTAAGTGATAAGCATGATTGCAATGTTATTACTATGAATTCTTTGAATATCCATGATGCTAATGATATGCAAAGCCATAAGCTTGGGGATGCTATGTTTGATGAATATGATCTATTTAGCCCCCGTAATTTTGATGAGCAAATTTATTATGATGATAGCATGCCTCCTATTTATGATGATTATATTGATCAAAGTGGGTTTGGAAGAGTGTCAACTCTAGATACTAATGATCCCACTATTTTGGAGGGTGTTGAATCTTATGGCAATAATTATGAAAGTGGATTTGGAGAGGTCATGACTTTATTTAATGATGGTTCTACTATTTTGGAAGAGGTTTCAATTGATTATGATAACAAAGTTGCAATCTATGATGATTATTGTGATGACATGTATGCTATAAAGAATAATGATAACTATGAAACTTGTCATCTTGATTTTAATTTTCAATTGGATTATGCCAATCAAGTATCTCATAATAGTTATTTTGGTGAGTTTGCTCCCACTATTATGAATGAGAAGAAAATTGCTTATGTGGAGAGTAGTAAAAATTCTATGCTTGTGGATCATGAAAGGAATGCTTTGTGTGATGGATATATTGTTGAATTTCTTCATGATGCTACTGAAAATTATTTTGAGAGAGGAATATATGCTTCTACATATCTCAATAATATCAAGTTTCCTCTCTATGTGTTGAAAGTTTTGAAATTATAATTGTTTTGCCTTCCTATGCTAGTTGATTCTTGCTCCCATTGTTTGCTCGCAAAATCCCTATGCATAGGAAGTGGGTTAGGCTTAAATTTGCTTGTCATATGATTCATGATGCTCTCTTTAAGTTTCAATTCTTTATTCTTATGCGAGCATCATTGAAATCATCATGCCTAGCTAAAAGGCATTAAAGAAAAGCGCTTGTTGGGAGACAACCCAATATTTATACTGCTACTTGTAGTCTGCGTTGCTATTTCCCCGAAGAGGAGAGGATGATGCAATATAGTAGAGATAAGTATTTCCCTCAATTAAGAACCAAGGTTATCAATCCAGTAGGAGAACCAAGCAAAATTCCGTTAAGCGCAACTGCACACACAAGAGCAAACGCTTGCACCCAACGCAAATAAGAGTGTTGTCAATCCTCTTAGCGGTTATTTGCAAGGATTAAATCTTATCGAAGTAAATAGATAAACTAAAACACTAATTAAAATAAAAGTAAATAAATTGCAGCAAGGTATTTTTAGGTTTTTTATATGATAAAGATTGACCCAGGGACCATAGTTTTCACTAGAGGCTTCTCTCTCGAGCACAGAAACATACGGTGGACAAACAAATTACTGTTGGGCAATAGTTTTCACTAGAGGCTTCTCTCTCGAACACATAGCATACGGTGGGTAAACAAATTACTGTTGGGTAATTGATAGAAAAGCAAATAATTATGACGGATTCATGTCAATGATCATGTATATAGGCATCACGTCCGAGACAAGTAGACCGACTCCTGCCTGCATCTACTACTATTACTCCACTCATCGACCGCTATCCAGCTTGAATCTAGAGTATTAAGTTAATAAAAACAGAGTAACGCCTTAAGCAAGATGACATGATGTAGAGAACCAAATTCAAGCAATATGAATAAACCCCATCTTTTTATCCTTAATGGAAACAATACAAATACGTGTCATGTCCCCTTCTGTCACTGGGATTGAGCACCGCAAGATTGAACCCATCACAAAGCACCTCTCCCATTGAAAGATAAATCAATCTAGTAGGCCAAACCAAATCGATAGATCGGAGAGAAATGCAAAGCTATAACAATCATGCATAAAAGAGTTCGGAGAAGACTCAAATATTTCTCATGAATAATCTGATCATAAACTCACAATTCATCGGATCCCAACAAACACACCGCAAAAGAAGATTACATCGGATAGAACTCCAAGAACATCGAGGAGAACATTGTATTGAAGATCAAAGAGAGAGAAGAAGACATCTAGCTACTAGCTATGAACCCGTAGCTCTGTGGTAAACTACTCAAACATCATCGGAAGGGCAGCAAGGTTGATGTAGAAGCCCTCCGTGATCGATTCCCCCTCTGGCAGAGTACCGAAAAAGGCCTCCAGATGGGATCATGGAAGAACAGAGGCTTGCGGCGGCGGAAAGGTTTTCTCTTCTGGCTCTCTGGGGGTTTCCCAATATTTGCGAATTTATATAAGCGGAATTAGGTCAAACGGAGTCACGTGGGCCCCACAAGGTAGCACAGCGCCCTCCTGGGGCGCGCCCTGGTGCCTTGTGAAGCCTCCATGAGGCTTCTGGCCTCCTCCCGAAGCTTCCAAGGTTTCTTTTGTCCAGAAAAAAATCTCCAAAAAGTTTCGTGGCATTTGGACTTCATTTGGTACTGTTTCTCTGAAAAGCCAAAAACAAGCAGAAAACATCAACTGGCACTGGGCACTAGGTTAATAGGTTAGTCCCAAAAATGATATATAATTGCATATAAAAACATCCAAGATTGATAGTATAATAGCATGGAATAATCACAAATTATAGATACGTTGGAGATGTATCAAGCATCCCCAAGCTTAATTCCTGCTCGTCCTCGAGTAGGTAAATGATAAAAACAGAATTTTTGATGTGGAATGCTACCTATCATGTTTCATCCTGCAATCTCTCTCTTACGGTATGAATAATAAGATCCAAATGATTCAAAGCAATAGTCTATAGTTTGATATAAAATACTCAGGCATACTAGCAAACAATCATGTCTTTCAAAATAAAAATGCCAAAGAACATTATCCCTACAAAATCATATAACCCTGTCATGCTCCATCTTCTTCACACAAAGTATTTATCATGCACTACCCCGATGAGAAGCCGAGCAATTGGTTCATACTTTTTAACGCGCTTCAGCTTTTTCAAATCCCACTCAATACATGAGCGCAAGCCCTAGATATAGCACTATGGGTGGAATAGAGTATGATGGTAGAGATAAAATTGGAGAAGTCAAAAAATGGAGAAAGTCTCACATCAACGAGGCTAATCAACGGCCTATGGAGATGCCCATCAATTGATGTCAATGCGAGAAGTAGGGATTGCCATGTAACAGATGCACTAAGAACTATAAGTGTATGAAAGCTCAACATAAAAACTAAGTGGGTGTGCATCCAACTTGCTTGCTCATGAAGACCTCGGGCATTTGAGGAAGCCCGTCATCGGAATATACAAGCCCAGTTCCATAATGAAAAATTCCCACTAGTATATGAAAGTGACAAAATAGGAGACTCTGTATATGAAAAACATGGTGCTACTCTGAAGCACAAGTGTGGAAAAGGATAGTAACATTGCCCCTTCTCTCTTTTCTCTCATTTATTTATATTTTTTTATATGGCTCTTTTTCGCCTCTTTTTTTCTTTTTTCTTTTTTTTTCTTTCTCTTTTTTTTAAGAACGATCTCATGGACCTCATCCCCTCTTTTTCGAGGACTCATTAGTCTCCATCATTCTTTCCTCACTGGGACAATGCTCTAATAATGATGATCATCACACCTCTATTTACTTACAACTCAACATTACAACTCGATACTAGAACAAAATATGACTCTATATGAATACCTCTGGCAGTGTACCAGGATGTGCAATGATGCTAGCGTAACATGTATAACAATGATGAACGGTGGCAGAGCCACAAATACTATGTCAGCTATATGATCATGCAAAGCAATATGACAATGATGATGTATGTCATAAAAACGGAACGGTGGAAGTTGCATGGCAATATATCTCGGAATGGCTATGGAAATGCCATGATAGGTAGGTATGATGGCTGTTTTGAGGAAGATATAAGGAGGCTTATGTGTGATAGAGCGTATCATATCACGGGGTTTGGATGCACCGGCGAAGTTTGCACCAACTCTCGATGTGAGAAAGGGCAATGCACGGTACCGAAGAGGCTAGCAAATTGCGGAAGGGTGAGAGTGCGTATAATCCATGGACTCACATTAGTCATAAAGAACGCACATACTTATTGCAAAAGTCTATTAGCCCTCGAAGCAAAGTACTACTACGCATGCCCCGAGAGGGATAGATTGGTAGGACAAGGTCCATCGCTCGTCCCTGACCGCCACTCATAAGGTAGACAATCAATAATAAATCATGCTCCAACTTCTTAGCATAACGACAGATCATACGTGCATGCTTCGGGAATCACAATACTTAACATAATTATTCTTAGTAAACCACAATTATCTACTAATACCTCCCCCATATTACCATCTTAATATCGCAAAACTATTGCAAGGAATCAAATTTATCATATTCAGTGATCTACATGAAAGTTTTTATTATATCCCTCTTGAATACCTATCATATCAGGAACAAATTCATAACCCGTGCATATTACCATTGCTATCATGAGACTCTCAAAAAGATATAAGTGAAGCATGAGAGTGCAACTATTTCTTTAAAATATCATCACCGCCGTGCTCTAAAAGATATAAGTGAAGCACTAGAGCAACTGCCTAGCTCCAAAGATATAAGTGAAGCACATAGAGTATTCTAACAAATCACGAATAATGTGTGTCCCTCTCAAAAAGGTGTGTTCAGAAAAGATGATTGTGACAAATTAAAAGGCAAACAAAAGCAAACAAACTATTTCACAAGACGCTCCAAGTAAAACACATATCATGTGATGAATAAAAATATAGCTCCAAGTGAGTTACCGATAGATTGTAGACGAAAGAGGGGATGCCTTCCGGGGCATCCCCAAGCTTAGACGCTTGAGTATTACTTGAATATTACCTTGGGGTGCCTTGGGCATCCCCAAGCTTAGGCTCTTGCCGCTCCTTATTCCTTTATCCATCGTAGTCTCACCCAAAACTTGAAAACTTCAGCACACAAAACTCAACAGAAACCTTGTGGGATCCGTTAGTATAACAAACAAATTTTTAACTTTAGGTACTGTAGTAGATTGATTCATATTTGATATTGGCATAATGCTACTGTACTCCAACTTCTCCATGACTCATACCCCCCGATACAATCCATAGATTCATCAAAATAAGCGAACTATGCAACAAAAACAGAATCTGTCTAAAACAGAATAATCTGTAAATATCTATTTAAAAGACATACTTCTGTAACTCCAAAAATTCTGAAAAATTAGTAAAACGTGGGAAATTCATATACCAATACTGTGTAAAAATTTCAGATTTTTCTGACACTCCAGTACAGAATTAAAATTGCAGCACTAGACGCAAAACTTTCTGTTTTCCAAACAGCATCAATTATACTATCTTCCAAATCATCCCAAAGGCATTACTTGGCACAAACACTAATTAAAACATAAAAACACAATCATAACAGAAGCTATAATTATGCAAACACTCAAAAACAGTAGGTAAAATTTATTGGGTTGTCTCCCAACAAGCTCTTTCTTTATAGCCATTAAGATAGGCTTGAGATTTCAATGATGCTCACATGAAAGATAGTGATTGAAACACGAAGAGAGCAGCATGAAACATGTGAAAAACACACTTAAGTCTAACATACTTCCTATGCATAGGCATTTTATAAGCAAACAAATTATCAAGACAAGCAATATCTAGCATATGCCAATAGGAAGAATGGAGCATTAATAATTTCAACATAACGAGAGGCAATTTAGTAACATGAAGATTTCTACAACCATATTTTCCTCTCTCATAATAATTACATGTAGGATCATAATCAAACTCAACAATATAGCTATCATGAATAATATTCTCTCTATGATCCACATGCATAAAAAATTTATAATCTTCCAAGATAGTGGGATTAACATCAACTAAAGTCATGACCTCTCCAAACCCACTTTTATCAAAAAATTCATAAGATTGATAATTCTCCAAAGTAGTGGGATCATTATTACCTAAAGTTGACACTCTTCCAAACCCACTTTTAATAGTATTGCAAACATTATTATCAATGATATATTCATCATGAGGCTTAAATAAATTTTCAAGATCATAAGAAGCATTATCACCCCAATCATGATCATTTCAATAAGTAGTGGAGATAACAAAATTATCATCCCCAAGCTTGTAGTTTTGTATATTATTAACACAATTGACATTAATAGAATTTATGATAACATCATTGCAATCATGCTTTTCAATCAAAGAGTTATCATGAATCACTTTATAAATTTCTTCTTCTAACACTTCATCACAATTTTCAAATTCATGATTTTCAAGCAAAACTTCATAGAGATAATCAAGTGTACTCAACTCACTAGTAATTGGTTCATTATAATTGGATCTTTTAAAAAGATTAGCAAGTGGATGAGTATCCATAGTCATCTTAAATTTTTGCTTTCACTTCCTGTTTTTGAGTGTTGACATGAAGGAAATAAAAGCAAGCAAGCAAAATATTTTTGTGTTTTTGTAAAAAAAAATAGAAGTGAGGGAGATGAAAATGAGAGGCAAATGCAAATAGAAGGTAAATAAAGTAAATGCAAGTGAATGATAATTTGTGCGAAGGTACTTGGTAATTTTGATGATGTCTCCCCGGCAACAGCGCCAGAAATTCTTCCTGCTACTTGTAGTCTGCGTTGGTATTTCCCCGAAGAGGAGAGGATGATGCAGTACAGTAGAGATAAGTATTTCCCTCAGTTAAGAACCAAGGTTATCAATCCTGTAGGAGAACCAAGCAAAATTCCGTTAAGCGCACCTGCACACACAAGAGCAAACGCTTGCACCCAACGCAAATAAGAGGGTTGTCAATCCTCTTAGCAGTTATTTGCAAGGATTAAATCTTATCGAAGTAAATAGATAAACTAAAACACTAATTAAAATAAAAGTAAATAAATTGCAGCAAGGTATTTTTAGGTTTTTTATATGATAAAGATAGACCCAGGGACCATAGTTTTCACTAGAGGCTTCTCTCTCGAGCACAGAAACATACGGTGGATAAACAAATTACTGTTGGGCAATTGATAGAAAAGCAAATAATTATGACGGATTCATGGCAATGATCATGTATATAGGCATCACGTCCGAGACAAGTAGACTGACTCCTGCCTACATCTACTACTATTACTCCACTCATCGACCGCTATCCAACATGCATCTAGAGTATTAAGTTAATAAAAACAGAGTAACGTCTTAATCAAGATGACATGATGTACAGAAGCAAATTCAAGCAATATGAATAAACCCCATCTTTTTATCCTTAATGGCAACAATACAAATACGTGTCATGTTGTAACACCCCCAGTGTCATACTACAGTGACCACATGGTAATGATGCCAAGTCATCATCATTAAATCCTAAGAAATGCAATTAAGAAATAATTCAACTCTAATTCAAAATTCAAATAACAAGAGAAATTTGAAAAGCTCCAAACTTGCCGGCAAAATAGTTCATAATTTTGTAAATATTCAGTAAGGAATTATGTTAGGTAAATCAACATCACCTACATTCCCAAATTGCCCCTGGGAATTAATTTAGTGGTCGAGTAGCAATTTAATTGGCCATTTCAATTTCTAAAAATGGTTAGACAACTCCAAATGGCCCCAAACTTTTTGTGCCACCTAACAATATTGTGCTTGATTTATGTGCAAAGTTTCACATCTAACAAAAGTCGTTTAGTAGCTAAATTAATTAGGAAATGGAGCAGGAATAAATAAAACAGAAAAAGAAAAAGAAAAATAGAAGAACTGCACTGTGCACTTGTAGCCCACTCCTACAGTGCACGGCCCAGTCCACCCCAGGCCTTCTCCTTTCTCAGTACAGAGGAGAGGCAGGGCCATGGCGTGGCTAGGACGCACGCCATCCACGCGCAGTGGACAACCCTAGTCCCCCTTCCTCCCTCTCCTCGCGTCGCCCCTTCGATTCTATCGCGCGCGACCTTTGCTCGCCATGGCCGTTGCGGTAGTCGTGGCCAATGGCCACCCCGCTCCCTGAGACCATGTCCAGGAGCTCCGTCATGGTCGGCTTCATCACCACGCCGAAGGATTCGAGCTAGGAGGCCCCGTACGCTCGGCATCGAGCACATCTTCGTCGTACATCGCCGTTGTTCGTCGTTGGTTGCCGCAGCTCCAGGGCACCCCCCCGACCTCCCCGACCTCGCCATTGAGCTCGTGGTGAGCTCCTCCTTCGATTCCCCTCGATCTCGATCCGTGCCATTTACCTCGCCGCGCCTTCTGCTCCACGCGCGCACGCGCACCTGCCCGCAGCCACCAGCGCTCGCCGCCGTGCGCTGCCCGCCGCTGCTGCTCTGTGCGCTGCCGCCGCTGCCGTTTTTGCTCTGCTGCTGTTGCGCTCCTCTCCCTGCTGCTGCTGGCTAGCTGCTGCTGCCCGCTCGCCGCCGGCGCCTGGCCGCTCTCGCCCGGGCCACGCCCTGCCTCGCCCCTGGCCACTGTTGCTGCCAGCCGGCCGAGCCGTGGCCATGGCTCGGCCGTGGCTGCGTGCGTGTGTGCGAGCACACCCAGCTGTGGCCCTGTGCCACTGCATAATGGGGCCCGCCCGATTAGTTTAGGTACTAATTACCCCCAGCTAACCTCACTGACGTGTGGGCCCGGGTTGTTAGCTAAATCTTTTAATAAAGCATGCGCCACTGAAAAATGGGCCCCGCCACTAATTAAACTCAATTAGATAATTAAATTGACCCTGTGTCAATGACAGATGGGCCCCACTTGCACTGTTCACCTTTGACCAGTCAACGCTGACTGGAATGTTGACTTTGACCCCTGACCCCACAGTCAACCTCTGTTGCACATTTCCGGGTACACTTCTGTGTACCCATAGCAATTAATAATTAAATGATTTTCGAATTAAATTAATTCCGGTAATTTTAGAAAATGATTAAAACTTTGAAAAATCATAGAAAATAAACCGTAAGTCAGATGAAAATAATTTATATATGAAAAACGTTCAGAAAAATAAGACGAATCCGAATATGCCATCCACATACCTGCCACACCCCTCTAACCTATCAAACATGGAACCTTCCCCTCCGGATCAATATACCGGGAGCTGGGAAAATATTCCCGGATATTTTCCCTCTCCGTCCAAAATAATTAGTGAAGCATTAGAGCACATAATCAACCCGTACTGACCTGACATGCACCAGTGTGCCTTTGTTTGCCCATTATTTATTTGTTTCTCCCTCCTCTTTCTTCTCCGGTAGACGCTGCGGCTGCTGCCGACGCCCCTGTGATCGACTACGTCTCCGACAACCCTTCTTCCTTTTCAGCGGAGCTTCCAGGCAAGCAAACCCCCTTGATCATTCCTATATCGCCCATTCTTTCTCCCCCATGCTTGCATTAGATTTTGCTACTGTATTTGATTGCTCCTATTCTGATGCATAGCCTGATTGTGTAACCTGCTGTTGATACTTTACCTGTTGTCCTAAATGCTTAGTATAGGTTGGTTAGCGATCCATCAGTGGCCCCACACCCTTGTCCGTGTTGCCATGCTTTACTACCAGATGCTTCGATCAACGTGATCGATGCACAGAGACCGAACACAGCACCACACACCGCCTTAGTTGTACGACTCTACAGACCTACTATCGAGTGTCGAGGGTGATACCTCCTACCTCACTCCTGATGATATCTATGTAGCATAGCTAGTCGATTGTGGGTTACCGAGGGTGATTCCTCTTTCACCACCTCTGATGATGCCTCTGTCGTGCAGCCCCTCAAGTGTGAACTTAGCGAGGGTGATTCCTCCAAGTTCACCTTGACGGATACGTCGAATGGGAATCCAACGAGGGTGATTCCTCAGATTCCCCCTTGATGTTACGGACACACGGGTACTTTGACCTTCACCTCAGATCTTTGGGAAGTCGGGTTGGCCATGAGGGCACCCGCGAGAGATTATTGTGGCGGAACGACAGGGCAGGTGGAGACCACCTAGGAGAGAGGTAGGCCTGGTCCCTGGTCGTTGGACCGCAGGTTACCAAGTTGGTGCGGCAGGGTGTCGGAGGTGAGCCTTGAGCCCTGTTCGTGTCCGCGAGCTACGAATAACACGCTTAACGGATTTGGGTATTTGATCTGAGTTGGCCACTGGTCCATACGCACTACCACCACGCGGGATAATGGTTTAATGGGGCCCTCGACGCCGTATGTATCAGCCGAAAGCTCTGTCAGATGTCCAGTTCAGCATTGTGGCACGGTCGGATCGTGCCATCCAGGAGGGGGGTGGCGCTGGTATCCACCGTCCTCACAACGACCCGGAGTGCAAAGGGCGATGGGCCGAAGACCCCTGAGCACTTAGGATGTAGACTGGCGGGGACCTCTCTGCGGAGCCTAGGTAGGACTACGTCGTGTCGATCAGTTGAGGCCGGGCATGATCGAGAAAAGTGTGTCCGACCAGAGTTAATCGAGCGTGTTGGGTAACAGTAGTGCACCCCTGCAGGGAAGTTATCAATTCGAATAGCCGTGTCCACGGTAACAGGACGCTCAGTGTTGTATCTCGATCTACTACAACTTGAACTGGATACATGTTACTTTAATTAATATGTTAGCTCCGGGATCGCTTTCTCGCAGGGAGTCAAGGAAGGATCTCTGGGCATTGCTACTATATACTCATTAATTTATTATATGCTAATCTGCTCTCGTCTATTGCTGCAAGACGCTGCAAGATGCTAGTCTTCGATAGGCTAGGCCTTTCCCTCTATTCTGGCATTTCTGCAGTCTAGTCCACAGATACAGCCCTTCCCTTTGATACTGATGCATACTTAGCATAGATCTAATGTAAGTCTTGCGAGTACTTTGGATGAGTACTCATGGTTGCTTTGCTACCTGACGGTGTCCTGGATTAGGGGGTGCTAACCTAGCCGGCCCGTCTCTTCGGAATGAGCCGATGGGCCCTCGTACGTGATCAAGATGGACTCCGGAGGTCATACACAGGAAGCGTGATCAAGACTGTCTCTCCCGAAGACTTGACGTATACTCCAAGATCTCTCCTGCCGCCTCTCTCCTAAGATACCGACCTTGTAACTCTAGATACCCTCCCTGGCGTGTATATAAGCCATAGGGTTTAGCCCGTAGGGGACATCAATGCAATATCGTTCACCTAGCCCTAGAAGTTAGACACATATTATGATCTCGAGGTAGATCAACTCTGTACTTGATACATGTCCATCAATATAAATAGAAGCAGGACGTAGGGTTTTACCTCCATCGAGAGGGCCCGAACCTGGGTAAACATCGTCTCCCTCGTCTCTGTTACCACCAATCTGAGATCCACAGCTTGGGACCCCCTACCCCGAGGTCTGTCGGTTTTTACACCGACATTGGTGCTTTCATTGAGAGTTCCGCTATGCGATCGCCAAAAGGATCGATGGGATCGCTGGTTAATGGCCTTAAGCCCACGGAGCGCGTCTCCGCGTTCGAAGCTTTGGTCACAGAGACGTCTCCACGTAATGCGGAAGCGAACCATGACCCCTCATTGGTTCCAACAAGGAATCTCCCCGCGGACGAAAGGCTAAGATACTTCCTGGAGAGCGGATCGGACAGCGACCTGCCGGCGACCGACCTCCAGAACAATTCGGTTAGACCAGTAACCGCGGATCCGACGTCAAGTGGGAATAATGAGGTCTCGAGCCCGCGATCTTTAGAGATCGGAGCTGGTCCGCTCACCTCCCATATAGAATATCGCCCTGATAACTCCGGCCCACCCGACGTTTGGGACTTGGCCTACGTACGACAGCTCCCTGATGAGCCGATCAGACGATACTGGGCCAGATTCTTGTCCGTCAAGGGCAAGATACTGGATTGCCAAGACTCTGACATACTTGCCGCTTTTGAGCGCGGATGCAAGGATAAAGGCGTCTTAAACGTCCTCGCTCGTCATTGCGTCCAAACACTTCCTGAATTAACCAACCTGGTAGCGCGATTTTGCACCATCGAAGATGCCTAGCGAGCCGAGGAAAACAAGGACTCGATCTGTGAAGACTACACGGAACGCGACCGATCGGCACTTCGGCGCGAAAATCGCAAACGGAACATTCCGGGCGATCGACCCCGGAAGAAGAAGAAAACCTCCGGTGACCCCGGAATGGCCCTGGACGGCCTTCTGGATAAACCATGGCCGATCCACGCCGTATTGATCAACGCCTGCCCGACTCACAGTCTTCGCGACTGTTGGGTGTTGAGGCAGGTGGCCAAAGGGGGACCCGCCCTCCTGGCGGGCACCTCCAGCCACCTTGAACAGAGCTCGGAAGAAGACGAGGTCCTAATGATTTATGAGACCTTTACGTCTAACAACCAGCGCAAACGGGCCTTGCGGGAAATCAACGCGGTCCGGCAAGTACCACCTCGGGGTGCGTGGATAGACACGCCGATCACCTTCACCCACCATGATCAGCCGAAGTCGGCCCTGGACAGGTGCCCCGCCGCGCTAGTCCTCAACCCCATCGTGGACCACTGTCGTCTCCATAAGGTCCTTATGGACGGAGGCAGCAGCTTGAATCTAGTATACAAGGACACTCTGGACAAAATGCACATCGATAAATCGAGCATAGAACAGAGCACCACCACTTTCAAAGGAATAGTCCCTGGGCGAGAGGCACGCTGCAGTGGAAAGATAACTCTAGACGTAGTCTTCGGGACCTCGGATAATTATCACTCTAAGGAGATTACGTTCCACATCGCGCCTTTCAAGAGCGGATACCACGCCATCCTTGGATGGGACGCCTTTTCAAGATTTCAAGCGGTGCCGCACTACGGCTACATGAAGCTCAAGATGCCGGGCCCGAAGGGATCATTACTATCTCAAGCGATCCCGACAGGGCACTCAAAGCCGAGAATAAAACGGCGTCCCTCGCCCTCGAGACTCTGGCCGAGGAGTTGACCGCGCTACGCGCCGAGGTCGACCGAGACGATGTCGTTCTCGACAAAAGATCAAAACCTACTTCTTTCAAACCGGCCGACGAGATAGTCAAATTCCAGGTTCACCCAACGGACCCTGCTAAAACGGTGTCCATAGGGGCTATCCTCGACCCAGAAGTTGCCGAAGCCCTACGCACTTTCCTCAAGGAAAACTGGGACATATTCTCCTGGCACCCCTCCGATATGCCAGGGATACCCCGTAGGCTGGCCGAGCATGGCCTAAATGTACTAATAGGCTATAAGCCTGTTAAACAAACACTTCGACGTTTCTCCGAGCCCAAGCGTCAAGCAATGGGCGAGGAACTAGCAAAGCTGCTGGAGGCAGGATTCATCAGGGACATAAAACACCCCGACTGGCTAGCCAATTTGGTCATGGTACCAAAAAAGGACAGGTCGTGGCGGTTGTGTGTCGATTTTACAGACCTCAATAAAGCTTGCCCCAACGACCCCTTCCCCTTACCCCGTATCGACCAAATCGTGGACGCCACCGTGGGCCATGAGGCACTTTGCTTCCTAGACGCCTACTCAGGATATCATCAAATAAAGATGAAGGAATTCGACCAGGCAGCAACGGCATTCATCACGCCCTACGGGCCGTTTAGTTTCAACACGATGCCTTTCGGACTAAAGAACGCTGGCGCCACGTACCAGCGTATGATTCAAACATGCCTGAAAAAACACATCGAAAAGACCGTTGAGGCCTACGTAGACGACGTAGTTGTCAAAACTAAACACGTTAACCAATTGGTGAACAACCTTCGAGATACATTTGCTAGCCTACGGGAATATCAAATAAAACTCAATCCGGAGAAATGCGTTTTCGGAGTCCCAGCTGGCACACTCCTCGGTTTTATCGTATCTAGCCGAGGAATTGAAGCCAATCCGGCTAAAATTCGAGCCTTGGATTGTTTGGAGATTCCAACAGAGCTCAAGCACGTACAAAAACTGGCGGGCTGCGTAGCAGCCTTGAGCCGTTTCATATCACGGCTCGGAGAAAAAGCCCTACCTCTATACAAGCTGTTAAAGCAGACCAAAACGTTTAAATGGACCAAGGAGGCCGCGGCGGCCCTGGAAGATATCAAGGCCCTCCTCGCCACCAATCCCATCCTGGCAGCACCAGGTGTTTGAGAACCGATGATATTATACATCTCGGCCACAAACCAGGTGGTTAGCGCAGTCCTCGTGGTCGAACAAGACATGGAAGGTCATAAATTCCAGTTCCAGAAGCCCGTGTATTACGTCTCCGAAGTCTTAACCCCATGCAAGTCACGCTACCCTCATTATCAAAAGATAGCTTATGCAGTCTTCATGGCATCACGAAAACTTCGACACTACTTTCAAGAGTGCGCGGTGACCGTGGCATCCGACGTCCCGCTAAGTGACATAATCAATAATAGGGATGCAACGGGGCGCATCGCCAAATGGGCCATAGAGCTCCTACCTTTTGAAATTGTTTACAAGCCACGTCGGGCCATTAAATCCCAGGTGTTGGTGGACTTCGTGGCCGAATGGACCGAAGCCGAACTCCCCCGTGAGTACAGCACCTACTCGCATTGGACAATGTATTTTGATGGCTCCAAAATGCTCGCCGGCCTAGGGGCTGGCATGGTGCTCACGTCCCCCACGGGAGATAACATTAGATATGTACTACAAATCATGTACACGGACTCTAACAATGCGGCTGAATACGAAGCCCTCCTACACGGATTTCGGATAGCAGTCTCCATGGGGGTCAAACGCCTCGAGGTCCGAGGTGATTCCAACCTCGCCATCTCACAAATCAACGGCGAGTTCGACGCCAAAGACCCGAAGATGACAGCTTACCGAAATGCCGTCATAAAGATCTTGGCCAGGTTCGAGGGGTTGGAGTTTCACCACATACCCCGAGATAGCAACCAGGCCACAGATATACTCGCCCGATTGGGCGCAAAGCGGGATAAGGTTCCCGCACACACCTTCCTCGAACGGCTTTTCAAGCCATCGGTAGTCAGGCAAGATAGTAAAGGAACGTCGGAATCAACCGACGTCGGGCAACTGGCCCCGCCCGAAGAAGATGATGGTATCCTAGGCGGGTCAACGATCCGGAAGACTGCTTCGGCGCTTGAAGTCATGGCAGTCATCGCACCATGGACCGAGCCGCTCCTCGCGTACCTACTCTGAAAAGAGCTCCCCGATAAGCAAACGGACTCCCGCCGGATTGTAAGGCAGTCTAAAGCTTACAAGGTTCATGAGGGGAACTTTATAAAATGAGCACAACGGGCGACCTCCAGAGATGCATATCCGAGGAAGAAGGAAAACTCCTACTTTGGGAGATACACTCTGGCATGAGCGGACATCACGCCGCTGCTCGGACCTTGGTCAGCAAGGCTTTCCGAGCCGGTTTCTACAGGCCAACTGTAGGTGCCGATGCCTCGGCATTAGTACAGCATTGCCCAGGCTGCCAGGTATTCGCCAAGCAAAGCCACTTGCCCCCCACGGCCCTTCGCACCATCCCCATCACTTGGCCTTTCGCGGTCTGGGGGCTCGATATGGTCAGGCCACTCAAGGGAGGATCAAACAAAAACAAATACCTCCTCGTTATGGTAGACAAATTTACCAAGTGGATCGAAGCAAAGCCGGTTACCTCGGCCGAGGCCGTCCAGGTAATCGGATTCATCTCGGGGGTAGTACATCATTACGGTGTCCCCCACAGTCTGATTACAAACAATGGAACCAACTTCATGGCCAAAGAGGTTAAGGCATGGTGTAAGAAACTGGGCATTAAGCTCGATTATGCATCCGTCTACCACCCGCAGTCTAACGGGCAGGTGGAGCAAGCCAATGGACTTATCCTTAGTGGAATTAAGCCACGGTTAGTTCGCTCCCTTAAAAAAGCCGACTGTAAATGGGTTGAGGAACTTGATTCCGTATTATGGGGCTTGCGTACAACACCTAACAGGTCCATAGGATACACCCCATTTTTTATGGTATAGGGCGCCGAGGCGGTCCTCCCCTGCGACATCATACACGACGCACCCCGGGTGCGCATGTATGAGGAGCTAGAAGCCGAGCTTGACCAGCAAGACGCCCTAGACGCTCTCGAGGAGGAGCGCAGTGTCGCACCGGCACGGTCAGCCATTTATCAGCAGCAGGTCCGACGCTACCATGGCAGAGAAGTTCGTGCTAAGGAATTCAATGTCGGGGATCTTGTAATGAGACTACACCCCGAGAAACAAAAGCACAAACTCTCCCCTAGGTGGGACGGGCCGTTCATCATTGATCAAGTTCTTATCGGAGGAGCTTATCGAATCCGAGATCCGGAGGACGGCCGATTAGAGCCCCACCCCTGGAACGCGGCGCTACTCCGACGCTTCTACGCTTGACACTACAAACACGGTCCGTGTAAATAATTTGTACATTTTCTTTGCCTTAATCTTTTATTCAATATTTATCCACACACCTTGGAACGTTATTCAACGACCCCGAGGACAATATAGCATGTTATTTTCAAAACAAGAGCTATTCCACCTCTTATGTACTATTGTCTTTTGAGCCACTATATGCATCGATTCGCTTTAAGATTTGGCCAAGCTTGGTTGCCCGGCTCCTGTGCTTGCCCCTTATGTTCCCGATATTTCGGCTAGGGGGCAAAGGGAGCACCGCTGTGATTGTTACTCCCGGGTCAACCGGTGTAGTACCTCAGACGGACAAAGCCTAAAGCTAGCGTTCTTATAATGCGGATCGGTCGGCTATGACATAGGACTAACGTGGCAGGGGTCTTTTCAAACCCCGACCAGGGGCTTTACCCCCAAGGTCATCCGTCTTCGGACAAACGTGTTCGACACAATGACCCGAGGAAAGGAACTATTGGCAGAACTATTTTCCTCGGACGATGTTTCTTATGTTAAATAGTAATATAACATAACCTTCCGTTACCATCTTGTCTTTCGAGCCGCACAGCCCGATTGCCTGGTCACCTGAAGCACCTGGTTCGATGACCTCGGCCAGTAGTATGGGACACTCCTCGGAATTTATCCGAGGAGGCGGAAACCGAAGGCTGGCTGACAGAGTTTGGATAAACGGACAGAAAAAATTGACATAGAATACCTCGGTACATAAAGTCATACAAAGTTTTCACGTGCGGTCTAGCCCATTTATTAGGGTGTCCAACGCGCAATCCTTTTGCGAGAGGTGTGCCGCAGGCATTACACTATTATATGCCTGGCTGGTGGGGATTTCTTCCCCATCAGGCCCCATGGGTCCCACCTCTGCTAATTCCGTCGTCTTCACGCCGGTGTAATGGGTCTTCACCATGGCCCAGGCCTCCCTCGCACCTTCCCGGCAAGCTGATACTTTCCAATCCTGGATCCGACGCCGAGCTCTCCTAAGATGTTCGGCTAGCGCGACCATGTCCTCGGGGACCGGCACCACCTCGGGCCATAAATCCTAGTGCACATCCTTCATCGATTTATGTGCCCTCTCATGCTCCTCGGATAGACGAACCCTCATGTCTTCGGACATCGGACCCCGAGACTCCGGAGGAAGGCCAGACAAACAAGCTGCCAACAAAACAACATTCACATGACAAATCCCCTCGGACAAACTATATGACAAATGTCCATCGCGATTTATAACTTACCATAATTCATGTCGTCCGTTCGCCGATTCTTTGCTTCTGCAGCAGCAAGACGAGCCTTTAAGCTCTCAATCTCCTGAGCCTGGCGGGCGTTCTCAGCCCTAAGCACATTCACGCTGTCCAGTCTTTGAGTAACCACGTGTTGATTTGCCTGACGTTGCGCTTCTGCACATGTCAGATCTTCACGGGCCTGCTTCAGGTCCCTTTCAAGATGGCCCAGGGCTTCCGCTGCTGCAGGTGATTCTGGCTTCAAATCTTTTTTCATTGGCATTAACCAATTATAGCACAAAGCACTTACCGTGCGCCTCTCTGGTGAATTTTTTCACCTGGTCAACCTCGGACAAAGCCGCGTCAAGCTGCACCTTGGTTTGGGCCAACGCCGAGGTCAATTGCTCGTTCTTCAAGCGAGCCTCCTGTTAATGACAGTGGTTGCTGGTTAGTACTCAAGTCTTGATTCGACCCCAGGGGCTCGTACCAAGCCTTAGGGGCTACTACCATACTTGGTAGTCATATTTGTCTTTAAAACTTACCCGCAGCCCCCGTGATAAGACATCCAGCGATTCATCAAAGGCACCCCAGGTTGCCCCGAGGTATGCATCCACCGCGCTGAGAGCATTGACCTCCCTGTCCGATAAAGCCGGGTTATTCAGAGAAGCTTTTCGCCGACGATAATTCTCGGCGCACTGAATCTCGGACAGAGTCGCCGATGTCGCCGAATCCTCGGCCTGGGCGGCTCCGGAGTCAACTCCCGTGGGATTTCGGACACCCGTCTCCCTGGGTGGGGTCGTGGCTCCCTCGGCCTCCACGTTTGCTGTGGTAGGTGAAGGTTGTCTACTAGTAATTGGGAAGGTTAGAATTCGAAGTGTCTTTGCAGCGGCATAGATCAAAGTATTACCTGGTAATGGAGGGGACACTTTCGCCTGCCCCCGTGACCTCAGCTTGAACTTCTTGCGCTTCGGCCGGAACCCTTCCCAGTGAAGCCGTCTCTCTGCGTAGGCGTTGGGAGCGCCGCCCCTTTGGAGGAGAAGTCAGAGGATTGGTGGCTGGAGGACGAGGGGCTCTCTTTCGTTTAGAGGAAGGAAGTGTTACCGATGAGGCTGGCCTCGTCCCCGGTGTGTCAGGGATGACAGCTACTTTTGAGCCATCAAGGCTCTCCAAGAAAAATTTCCTCCCTTCGTAGATCAGGTCCAGGTCTTCATCCTCGTTATAGAGAGGGTCCTCCGCGCGGCAGTGCAGTTCTGGCTCAGGGGCTGGACTGTTCACGCCTTCAAGCCAACGCCTCCACCGCTGTTCAAAGGCTGAGGTGTTGTGGGTTAACTCTAAGGATCCCGAGGTAAACGAAAGGGTTCGGAAGAAAAAACTTACTATGTCGGCCGGGTTCTTGTACGATAGCCCGTCCTGGAACTGGCGCTTGGCGAAATCCTCCGCGGACCCTTGGTACATGCTGGCTAGTACAGCTGCAAGGGTCATTTGATCCATAAAGGCTCCCTTGATGGATCGGGAAGCATCGTTGGACCCATTGTACTCGCACAATAAGTGCTGGCGCTGCCGGAGGGGTTGGACTCTTCGGTCTAGGGTCACCGCCATCACGTCAATGATGGTAAGGCCAGCGCTCGACAGTAGCTTCACTTTGGCCGCTAGATTGGTCACGGCTTCGTCTTCCTCTTGTGCCAAGCTCCGCGGCCTCCAGCTATAGCGTTTCCTCGGTGGATCCAATGAGAAGTGCGGGAGGCCTGGCCAGACTGGCTCGTACAACGGGACGTCATTGATATAAAACCACTATCGGCGTCCTCCCAAGGTGTTCCCGCTGGATAACCAATCTTGTCGACTCGGCAGACTTCGGCTCCTCCAACCTCAAACAGCTTGTCGGCTGAGGAGCGGGGCACGACGCAGAAGTACTTTCGCCATAATCCGAAGTGCGCCTGACAGCCGAGGTGTAGCTCGCAGAGCGCGACGAACCCTGTAATGTGCAATATCGAATTTGGGGAGAGATGGTGCAGATGCAACCCGTAAAACTCCAGCAGGCCACGGAGGAAAGGGTGGATTGGAAACCCTAAACCGCGGAGGAGGAAAGGCACGAAGCATACCTGCTCATCTCCTCGCGGCGAAGGAAAATTCTCGGCATGGGCTTGACCGTCGAGGGACGTTAATCCAGGACGGCTTGGGGCCAGATCCGCGTCCGGTAGATAGCCTTGCGTCGCCAAGCGCTCTAGTTGAAGGCGCGCGACGGAACAGCTCCCCCAGTCCCCTCTATCAGGACCGTGAGGGCGCCTAGACGATCCTTCACCACTCGCCATTGTTCGGGCTCTGGAGCTTGGGTGGAGAAGGAGGGGGGATTTTTTTGCTACGGTTGCGGTTGATGCGTATGGCCGCTAGCAAAAGGCTGCGCGTTTATTAAGTAAAGGCGGAAAGGGCTGACGCTTTGATGTTTTTCCATAAAGGGGCCCGATTCCCTAGGTGGCACGATTCTCAAAATCTAAAACTGGGTCCCAACGGAATTTTAAGGGTTGGCCGAGGTCTTTAAGTCTGGTCGGAGGAAAAAGCATGGGAACTTGTCTATCGAGCCAAGACTCCGGAAATTGAAGGGCGTCGACTTCGGCATCGAAGACCAGTTTAGGGGCTACTGACGGTGTCCTGGATTACGGGGTGCTAACCTAGCCGGCCCGTCTCTTCGGAATGAGCCAATGGGCCCTCGTACGTGATCAAGATGGACTCCGGAGGCCGTACACTGGAAGCGTGATCAAGATTGTCTCTCCCGAAGACTTGACATATACTCCAAGATCTCTCCTGCCACCTCTCTCTTAAGATACCGACCTTGTAACCCTAGATACCCTCCCTGGCATGTATATAAGCCATAGGGTTTAGCCCGTAGGGGACATCAACGCAATATCGTTCACCTAGCCCTAGAAGTTAGACACATATTACGATCTCGAGGTAGATC
Organism: Elymus sibiricus; assembly: GCA_039707655.1. Lineage (NCBI taxonomy): Eukaryota > Viridiplantae > Streptophyta > Magnoliopsida > Poales > Poaceae > Elymus > Elymus sibiricus. Next base: position 257,051,465 of record CM077668.1, on the reverse strand, counting down.
AACTCTGTACTTGATACATCTTCATCAATATAAACAGAAGCAGGACGTAGGGTTTTACCTCCATCGAGAGGGCCCAAACCTGGGTAAACATCATCTCCCTCGTCTCTGTTACCACCGATCCGAGATCCACAGCTCGGGACCCCCTACCCCAAGGTCTGCCAATTTTTACACCGACACTACCTCTTTTTCCCCATACCCGATTGCTGCGATCAGATGATGGAGTCCAGGAGCCGGAGATCCTTGATGGTGCCTACTATTACGTGGTGAACGACGTCCAGGAGTAGTTTAGGAGGCTCCCAGGCAGGAGGCCTGCGCTTTTCGTTCCAGTGTCGTTGTTTTGCTCAGCCTTCTTAAGGCAGCCTTCCTAACTATGTCTGTACCCAGATGCTGATGCTTTCGCCGACTCTTGTGTAACTCAAGCTTATGTATTCGAGCCTTTGAGGCCCCTGGCTTGTAATATAAAGCTTGTATGACTTTTATTTGTGTTTAGAGTTGTGTTGTGATATCTTCCCGTGAGTCTTTAGGCTTGATCGTGTGCCGACTGCCTGTAGGATGCCCCTTTCCAACTCCTTGGCCGAAGTTGAGTCTAGTCTTCCAAAAACTGTTTTACTAACATGGCTGTGTGGCTTACGGGCCCACGTCGCCAATGGATGGGTGTAGGATCTTTTATTCCTCTTCCTTACTCTGGGACTCTGATCTCTCTTCCATTTGGGTTAAAGATTTTGCTAACTCTAACATTAGGTTCTCGTGATCACATTCACCCGGAGAGCTGGATTGTCGGCAATTATTCCTTTCCATGTAAATCATGCTCTGCTTTTCCTTGGGAATGATACACACCTAATACTTGTGTATAATCACATTTTCCTTTCCATTGGTCTGTTTAACCTTTCTCGTAATCTAGCTTTTATCTGAGCAGTGATAATTCCCTGCTTTAGTCAACACCCCCAAATAAAACCTTGTTACTATTGTTGATGACATTCCAGTAACCACCGATGGACGAGAACCTTGCTTATTGGTCCGCCTCGTTTTAACGAGCAGAAAAATGGTTCTCTTCATTCCCCGCCCATGGTACCGACATGTTGCCGACATAGCTGATAGACTTTCCTCTGACACGTCTTGTTGTCGTGACCTCGCAAGATGTCACCGCCCATCCTACTCTTAATCCACACTCACTGCAATTCCACAGGATCGAAACGTGACTCTCCTGTACATCCTTGATCCCGAAGATACCCGTACCCCACCTCTTAAATCTCAGGACGAGATTTCTTGTAGTGCGGGAGATTTGTAACACCCCCAGTGTCATAGTACAGTGATCACATGGTAATGATGCCAAGTCATCATCATTAAATCCTAAGAAATGCAATTAAGAAATAATTCAACTCAAATTCAAGATTCAAATAACAAGATAAATTTGAAAAGCTCCATACTTGCTGGAAAAATAGTTCAAAATTTTGTAAATATTCAGTAAGGAATTATGTTAGGTAAATCAACATCACCTAAATTCCCAAATTGCCCCTGGGAATTAATTTAGTTGTCCAGCAACAATTTAATTGGCCATTTCAATTTCTAAAAATGGTTAGACAACTCCAAATGGCTCCTAACTTTTTGTGCCACCTAACAATATTGTGCTTGATTTATGTGCAAAGTTTCACATCTACCAAAAGTCGTTTAGTAGCTAAATTAATTAGGAAACAGAGCAGGAATAAATAAAACAGAAAAAGAAAAAAGAAAAATAGAAGAACTGCACTGTGCACTTGTAGCCCACTGCTACAGTGCACAGCCCAGCCCACCCCAGGCCTTCTCCTTTCTTAGTACAGAGGAGAGGCAGGGCCATGGCGTGGCCAGGACGCACGCCGTCCACGCGCCCGATGCGCTCGTGTCGAACATCTAGCGTGCCCCCGAGGAGTATAAATCCCTCCCCGACGCAGTGGACAACCCTAGTCCCCCTTCCTCCCTCTCCTCGCGTCGCCCCCTTCGACCCCCTTCGATTCTATCGCGCCCGAGCTCTGCTCGCCATGGCCGTTGCGGTAGTCATGACCAATGGCCACCCCGCTCCCTGAGACCATGTCCGGGAGCTCCGTCATGGTCGGCTTCATCACCACACCGAAGGATTCGAGCTAGGAGTCCCCGTACGCTCGGCATCGAGCACATCTTCGTCGTACATCGCCGTCGAACGTCGCTGGTTGCCACAGCTCCGGGGCATCCCCCGACCTCCCCGACCTCGCCATTGAGCTCGTGGTGAGCTCCTCCTTCGATTCCCCTAGTCCTCGATCTCGATCCGCGCCGTTTACCATCACCGCACGGGCACGGTCGCCATGGCAGGAGCTTTGCTCCGCGCGCGCTCGCCCGCGTTCGTCCGTGTCCAGGTCGCACCTCGCCGCGCCCTCTGCTCCACGCACGCACGCGCGCCTCCCCGCAGCCGCCCGTGCTCGCTCGCGTGCGCTGTCCGCCACTGCTGCTCTATGCGCTGCCGCCGCTGCCGTTTTTGCTCTGCTGCTGCTGGCTAGCTGCAGCTGTCCGCTCGCCGCCGGCGCCTGGCCGTGCCCGCCCGGGCCACGCCCTGCCTCGCCCCGGGCCGTTGTTGCTGCCGGCCAGCCGCGCCGTGGCCATGGCTCGGCCGTGGCTACGTGCGTGTGCGCGAGCACGTCTAGTTGTGGCCCTGTGCCAACATAATGGGGCCCGCCCGATTAGTTTAGGTACTAATTACCCCCAGCTAACCTCACTGACGTGTGGGCACGGGCTATTAGCTAAATCTTTTAATAAAGCATGTGCCACTGACAAATGGGCCCCGCCACTAATTAAACGCAATTAGATAATTAAATTGACCCTGTGTCAATGACAGATGGGCCCCACTTGCACTGTTCACCTTTGACCAGTCAACGTTGACTGGGATGTTGACTTTGACCCCTGGCCCCACTGTCAGCCTCTGTTGCACATTTCTGGGTACACTTCTATGAACCCATAGCAATTAATAATTAAATGATTTCGAATTAAATTAATTCCGGTAATTTCAAAAAATGATTAAAACTTTGAAAATCATAGAAAATATACCGTATGTCAGATGAAAATAATTTATATATGAAAAAGGTTCAGAAAAATAAGACGAATATGAATATGCCATCCACATACCTGCCACACCCCTCTAACCTATTGAACATGGAACCTTCCCCTCTGGATCAATATACCGATAAGCACCTGGAGCTGGGAAAATATTCCCGGATATTTTCCCTCTCCGTCTAAAATAATTAGTGAAGCATTAGAGCACATAATCAACCCGTACTGATCTGACATGCATCTGTGTGCCTTTGTTTGCCCGTTATTTATTTGTTTCTCCCTCCTCTTTCTTCTCCGGTCGACGCTGCTGCTGCTGCCGACGCCCCTGTGATCGACTACGTCACCGACAACCCTTCTTCCTTTTCAGCAGAGCTTCCAGGCAAGCAAACCCCCTTGATCATTCCTATAACGCCCATTCTTTCTCCCCCATGCTTGCATTAGATTTTGCTACTGCATTTGATTGCTCCTATTCTTATGCATAGCCTGATTTTGTAACCCGCTGTTGATACTTTACCTGTTGTCCTAAATGCTTAGTATAGGTTGGTTAGCGATCCATCAGTGGCCCCACACCCGTGTCCGTGTTGCCATGCTTTACTACCGGATGCTTTGATCAACGTGATCTATGCACAGAGACCGAACACAGCACCTCACACCGCCTTAGTTGTACGACTCTGCAGAGCTAATATTGAGTGTCGAGGATGATACCTCCTACCTCACTCCTGATGATATCTCTGTAGCGTAGCTAGTCGGTTGTGGGTTACCGAGGGTGATTCCTCTTTCACCACCTCCGATGATGCCTATGTCGTGCAGCCCCTCAAGTGTGAACTTAACGAGGGTGATTCCTCCAAGTTCACCTTGACGGATACGTCGAGTGGGAATCCAACGAGGGTGATTCCTCGGATTCCCCCTTGATGTTACGGACACACGGGTACTTTGACCTTCACCTCAGATCTTTGGGAAGTCGGGTTGGCCATGAGGGCACCCGCGAGAGATTATTGTGGCGGAACGACAGGGCAGGTGGAGACCACCTAGGAGAGAGGTGGGCCTGGTCCCTGGTCGTTGGACCGCAGGTTACCAAGTCGGTGCGGTAGGGTGTCGGAGGTGAGCCTTGAGCCCTGTTCGTGTCCGCGAGCTACTAATAACACGCTTAACGGATTTGGGTATTTGATCTGAGTTATCCACTGGCCTATACGCACTACCAGCACGCGGGATAATGGTTTAATGGGGCCCTCGACACCGTATGTATCAGCCGAAAGCTCTGTTAGATGTCCAGTTCAGCATTGTGGCACGGTCGGATCGTGCCATCCAGGAGAGGGGTGGCGCTGGTCTCCACCGTCCTCACAACGACCCGGAGTGCAAAGGGCGATGGGCCGAAGACCCCCGAGCACTTAGGATGTAGACCGGCGAGGACCTCTCTGTGGATCCTAGGTAGGACTACGTCGTGTCGATCAGCCGAGGCCGGGCATGACCGAGAAAATTGTGTCCGGCCAGAGTTAATCGAGCATGTTGGGTAACGGTAGTGCACCCCTGCAGGGAAGTTATCTATTCGAATAGCCGTGTCCACGGTAACAGGACACTCAGTGTTGTATCCCGATCTACTACAACTTGAACTGGATACATGTTACTTTAATTAATATGTTAGCTCCGGGATCGCTTTCTCGCAGGGAGTCGAGGAAGGATCTCTGGGCATTGCTACTATATACTCATTAATTTATTATATGCTAATCTGCTCTCTTCTAATGCTGCAAGACGATGCAAGATGCTAGTCTTCGATAGGCTAGGCCTTTCCCTCTATTCTGGCATTTCTGTAGTTTAGTCCACAGATACAGCCCTTCCCTTTGATACTGATGCATACTTAGCATAGATCTGATGTAAGTCTTGCGAGTACTTTGGATGAGTACTCAAAGTTGCTTTGCTACCTCTTTTCCCCCATACCCGATTGCTGCGATCAGATGACGGAGCCCAGGAGCCGGAGATCCTTGATGGTGCCTACTATTATGTGGAGAACGATGACCAGGAGTAGTTTAGGAGGCTCCCAGGCAGGAGGCCTGCGCCTTTCGTTCCAGTGTCGTTGTTTTGCTCAGCCTTCTTAAGGCAACCTTGTCTAACTATGTCTCTACCCACATGTTGATGCTTTCGCTGACTCTTGTGTAACTCGAGCTTATGTATTCGAGCGTTCGAGGCTCCTGGCTTGTAATATAAAGCTTGTATGACTTTTATTTGTGTCTAGAGTTGTGTTGTCATATCTTCCCGTGAGTCCTTAGACTTGATCATGTGCAATTGCGTGTATGATTAGTGCACGGTCGGGCCGGGGGCGTCACACATGTCCCCTTCTGTCATTGGGATTGAGCACCGCAAGATTGAACCCATCACAAAGCACCTCTCCCATTGCAAGATAAATCAATCTAGTAGGCCAAACCAAATCGATAGATCGGAGAGAAATGTAAAGCTATAACAATCATGCATAAAAGAGTTCGGAGAAGACTCAAATATTTCTCATGAATAATCTGATCATAAACTCACAATTCATCGAATCCCAACAAACACACCGCAAAAGAAGATTACATAGGATAGAACTCCAAGAACATCGAGGAGAACATTGTATTGAAGATCAAAGACAGAGAAGAAGCCATCTAGCTACTAGCTATGGACCCGTAGGTCTGTGGTAAACTACTCACACATCATCGGAAGGGCAGCAAGGTTGATGTAGAAGCCCTCCGTGATCGATTCCCACTCCTGCAGAATACCGGAAAAGGCCTCCAGATGGGATCGAGGAAGAACAAAGGCTTGCGGCCGCGGAAAGGTTTTCTCTTCTGGCTCTTTGGGGGATTCCCAATATTTGTGAATTTATAGAAGTGGAATTAGGTTAAACGGAGTCACGTGGTCCCCACAAGGCACCACGCCGCCCCCTGGGGCGCGCCCTGGTGCCTTGTGAAGGCTCCGTGAGGCTTCTGGCCTCCTCCCGAAGCTTCCAAGGTTTCTTTTGTCCAGAAAAAAATCTCCAAAAAGTTTTGTGGCATTTGGACTTCATTTGGTATTGTTTCTCTGAAAAGCCAAAAAAAGCAGAAAACAGCAACTGGCACTGGGCACTAGGTTAATAGGTTAGTCCCAAAAAATGATATATAATTGCATATAAAAACATCCAAGATTGATACTATAATAGCATGGAACAATCAAAAATTATAGATACGTTGGAGACGTATCATACACCTACTATTTTTTTGGTGTCCACATGATAAATCTATTGTAGTAATCATGTTTTATATGTTTTCTTTCAATAATGAGCCAAGTAAAGCCTTTGGGATAGTGTGGATGCTTGTTGATTTGATTCTGTGCAAAAATAGAAACTTTTGCGTCCAGTGCTAGAATTTCTATTCTGTACTGGAGCGTGAGAAAATTCTGAAATTTTTACACAGTATTGTGTTACAAATTATTTACGTTGTACCAATTTTTCAGATTTTTTTGAGTTACAGAAGTATGCATTTTAATTCGCTGACTACATGCTGTTTTGTTTTTGACAGATTCTGTTTTTATTGCATAGTTTGCTTGTTTTAGTGTTTCCTTAGCTTATATTGAGTAATATAAATTGTGGAAATGATAGAATACATTAGGAATTATGTGATAACAATTATGAATCTTGTCTTGACAGTACCTAAGTGGATGATTTATTTTTATCATACTAACTTATCTCACAAGTTCCGTTAAGTTTTGTGTGATTGATGTTTTCAAGTTTTGGGTGAGACAACGATATGAGGAGAATAAGGAGCGGAAAGACCCTAAGCTTGGGGATACCCAAGGCACCCCAAGGTAACATTCAAGGAATACTCAAGCGTATAAGCTTGGGGATGCCCCGGAAGGCATCCCCTCTTTCGTCTTCAACACTATCGGTAACCTCACTCGGAACTATATTTTTATTCGTCACATAATATGTGTTTTGCTTGGAGCGTCATTTTATTTTATTTAGATTTGCTTGATGTTATTTAGAATCATGTTTGCACCTTTTTATCTCAATAAAATGCCAAGTATAGCCTTTACCATGCTCAGTTTGCAAGTTTATGTGTTGCTGTTTGAAAAACAGAAAGTTTTCTATTATGTCCAGAATATTCCTGAATAGTCAGAACATGATAAAAATCTGAAATTTTTACATGGTAAGCATGCACGAGTTCTCTGTCACGTGGTAAGTTTTTAGAATTTTGGAGGCAGGAAAGTATGAATTTTTGTCCTCCCTTTACAGACTATTCTGTTTAGACAGATTTCGGTTATAGTTGCATTGTTTGCATATGTTTGCTTGTTTAATGTTTCTATTTGTGGATATGAGTATTAAATATGCAGAGACATTTAGTATGCAATGTTTAATTATAATTTTAGTGATTTGCTACAGTAGAGAATATTAAGGTTTTGAGTTGATTTATACTAACTTATCTCACGAGTTCTTGTTGAGTTTTGTGTGGATGAAGTTTTTAAGATTTTGGGAAACCGTGATATGAGAGGAATTAAGGAGACACAAGAGCTCAAGCTTGGGGATGCCCAAGGCACCCCAAGATAACATTCCAAGAAGTCTCAAGCAACTAAGCTTGGGGATGCCCCGGTAGGCATCCCACCTTTTTTCATCAACACCTATCGGTTAGCCTAAGTTTTTACTTGTTCACATGATATGTGCTATTCTTGGAGTATCTTTTTATTTTATTTTTGTTTGCTATTTGAATAAAATACTTGGATCTGAAAATCTTTATTTGGAGAGAGTCTTCACATAGCTACTTAATTGTTGACTACTCATTGATCTTCACTTATATCTTTTGGAGTAGTTTGTCATTCATTCTGGTGCTTCACTTATATCCTTTGAGTAAATTCTTGAATGAATTGAATATCATAAATCTAAAATTATCCATGTTCCATATGCTTAGTAATATTTCACATTGGGTTCAGAAAGTGAAATTTATTGAAATTTGACAATCATAATATTGGTCATACAAGCAATTCATGAATGATTAGTATATGGAAGAGAAATTTCACATACAAATATATTATCTTGGACATCTTTTATGATTGTGAATACCCATTAATTATTTTCAAACTTGAGCAAATTAGTTGAAGTTGGACAAGGAAGACAACGTAATGAGTTATGTTTGGGTATATTTGCATAGAAGTTATATTTTTATGGATCCTCCAACATGTGGTGCTTGTTTATAATCTTTTGCTAGCCTAAATTTCTGTACTAAGTGGGAATACTGCTTGTGCATCCAAAATCCTTAAGCCAAGTTTCCTCCATGAGTGTCCACGATACCTACCTATATACTGTATTACCCTGCCGTTCCAAGTAAATTTGCATGTGCCATCTCTAAAACCTTCAAATAATCATCTGTTTTGTGTGCCCGTACTGCTCATGGAGCGATGGGGCGGTCAGTATCTTCCATGCTAAGTGGGTTATTCTCATGATGGGTGTTTATTCACTTGTCCTTGGACGAGAGAAGCTGGTAATCGGTATGCCCAGTCCCTTAAATAAAAAGAAAAAATATATAATAAAACAAAGGCTCCCCCTGGAAAGTTGAAAGTTTGGAGGGCACCCATGAATTCGGCTAGCCATGGGTTGTGTTTGAATGGTTGAGGGGGAGTTAAACTTTTCATTTCTGCATGGGAACCGCCAATAATGTGTTTAGCATGGAAGATATTGAAATCCTTAGTCATGATGTTGACAGGAAAGGCATGCCACTCAAAATGTATTCATCTCTGTTTTTAGCAATGAGCTCTGGCACCGCTGCAAATCCCTGCTTCCCTCTGCGAAGGGCTTATCTTTTACCTTTCTGTCAATTTTATGTTTGTTGAGTCAACTTCTTATTTTTAACCTCAATTATTCTCTAGTTGGCAAGCATCATGCGGTGGGGATAGATCCAGGCACATATATCCTGTCAAATATATTTGATCATGAATTATTATTGTTGACAATTATCTCTATGATAAATGAGTTGGGAGGCGAAACATTAAGCCCCTATCTTTCTCTGTGTTCGATGGATGCTATTTGTTCTAAAAATATGCTTTGAGTATTAGCAATCATAGAAGACTATATGATAATTGAGTATGTGGAGCTCTTACTTAGACTTTGTAAAATAACATGAATTGTAATTGTTTGATGACTGAGAACATAGTTTGTTAGTTTTCAAGAAAATTTATGGTCTATACTTTAACATGTGAATAGCATGCTACTTGATCATGAGAAGTTTATGAGTTGAGCTACTGTTTATGATATATAATGATGCTTGAAAAAGTGATTGAAATTATCATTGATCAAATTTGTGCACTATGCTAGCATTCACACTTCATAAATTATTTCTTTTATCATTTACCTATTGATACGTCTCCAACGTATCTATAATTTTTGATTGTTCCATGCTATTATAGTATCAATCTTGGATGTTTCATATGCAATTATATGCTATTTTATATCATTTTTTGGGACTAACCTATTAACCTAGTACCCAGTGCCAGTTGCTATTTTCTGCTTGTTTTTGGTTTTTCAGGAAATCGGTACCAAACGGAGTCCAAACGCTATGAAACTTTTTCACGATTTTTTTCTGGACAAAAGAGACCCAAGAAGCTTCGGGAGGAGGCCTAGAAGCCTCACGAGGAGGTGACAAGGCAACCCCGCGCGCCTCGGGGGGCGCCAAGATGCCTTGTGGGCCCCTCGTGGCTCCTTTTGACCTAATTCCACTTCTATAAATTCTAAAATATTGGGAAACCAACAGAGAACCACCTCGAATAACTTTTTCGCCGCCGCAAGCTTCTGTTCTTCCGCGATCCCATCTGGAGGCATTTTTTGGCACCCTGCAGGAGGGGGAATCGATCACGGAGGGCAGCTACATCAACCTTGCTGCCCTTCCGATGATGTGTGAGTAGTTTACCACAGACCTACGGGTCCATAGCTAGTATCTAGATGGCTTCTTCTCTCTCTTTGATCTTCAATACAATGTTCTCCTCGATCTTCTTGGAGTTCTATTTGATGTAATCTTCTTTTGCGGTGTGTTTGTTGGGATCCGATGAATTGTGGGTTTATGATCAGATTATTCATGAGAAGTAATTCAGTCTTTTCTAAAATTTATTATGCATGATTTTTATAGCTTTGTATTTCTCTCCGATCTATCAGTTTGGTTTGGCCAACTAGATTGATTTATCTTCAGCGGGAGAGGTGCTTTGTAATGGGTTCAATCTTGCGGTGCTCTATATCCCAGTGACTGAAAGGGACAAGACACGTATTTGTATTGTTGCCATTAAGGGTAAAATGACGGGGTTTATTCATATTGATTGGGTTTACTTTGTCTACATCATATCATCTTGCTTAAGGCGTTACTCCGTTTTCATTAATTTAATACCCTAGATGCATGCTGGATAGCGGTCGATGGGTGGAGTAATAGTAGTAGATGCAGGCAGGAGTAGATCTACTTGTCTCGGACGTGATGCCTATATACATGATCATTGCCTTGAATATCATCATAACTATGCGCTTTTCTATCAATTGCCCAACAGTAATTTGTCTACCCACCGTATGCTATGTGTTCGAGAGAGAAGCCTTTAGTGAAAACTATGGCCCCCGGGTCTACTTTACATATAAAAGAAAACTAAAAATACTTTGCTGCAATTTTCTTTCTTTTATTTTCTTTTGCAATTTATCTATCTATCACTACAAGATTTAATCCTTGCAAGTAACGAGTTCAAGGGGATTGACGACCCTCTTGCCCGCGTTGGGTGCAAGTATTTGGTTTTGTGTGTGCAGGTGTTGTTCACAAGGCTTTGCGTGATTCTCCTACTGGATTGATATCTTGGTTCTCACCGAGGGAAATACTTATCTCTACTGTGTTGCATCTCCTCTTCTCTTCGGGGAAAATCCCAACGCAGCTCACAAGTAGCAGTGTGAGCCATGGATGAATGTTTACTTTAACCTCTAACATCATTAGCAATTCTAAACATCAAGTCACTCAAGCGATCAATCATAATAGCATTTCGTTTCAATTGATTGCTAACATACATATTAAAATTCTCTTGCTTAACAATGTAATCATCAAATTTATCCAGGCATTGACTAGCAGATTTATTGTAAGGAATATCACCTTCATCGAATCTATAAAGAGAATTTACCTTAACTACCCGTGTCGGGGTATCGAGTCCATGTATTTCTTCAATAGGTGGTCAATTCTTAACTTCTTCATATTTAATACACTTTTCTTTCATAGATTTCTTAGCTTCTTGCATATCTTCTAACCTAAGGAATATGATACCTCTCTTCTTCGGAGTTGATTTAGGTGGTGGTTCAGGAAGTGTCCAATCATCGGGATTCTTGAACATGTTATTCAATAGTTCTTTAGCCTACCCAATAGTTCGTTACCTGAAAACACAACTAGCACAACTATCTAGGTAGTCCCTAGAAACATCGGTTAGTCCATTATAGAAGATATCAAGTATTTCATTTTTCTTAAGAGGATGATCAGGCAAAGCATTAAGTAATTGGAGAAGCCTCCCCCAAGCTTGAGGGAGATTCTCTTCTTCAGATTGTACAAAGTTAAATATTTCCTGCAAGGCAGCTTGTTTCTTATGAGCAGGAAAATATTTTCAGAGAAGTAATATATCATATCCTGGGGACTACGCACACAACCAAGAGCCAGAGTATTAAACCATTTCTTAGCATCACCCTTTAAAGAGAAAGGGAACAACTTAAGGATATAGTAATAGCGAATTTTTTCCTCATGAGCAAATTGGGTGGCTTTATCATTCAATTTGGTAAGGTGTGCCACAACAGTTTCAGTTTCATAACCATGAAAAGGATCAAATTCTACCAAAGTAATTAACTCAGGATTAACAAAGAATTCATAATCCTAATCAGTAACAAAAATAGGAGAAGTAGCAAACCTAGGACCATATTTCATTCTCTTTATCATAGCTTTTTCTTTCAGCTTACTCAGTAATTTCTTAACATCATCTCTATCATTACAAGCAAGAAATTCTCTAGCTATCTCCTCATCCATAACATCACCCTCAGGTATCTTAGGCATTTCAACTCTAGTAGGAGAGCTAGGCATAATAGGTGAATCATAATTTTCAGAAGTTTCAACATTTTCAATCTCTTTAGGTTTAGCAATTTGTTCATCAAGAAATTCAGCTAGTGGAACAGTATTATCAAGCAGAGTACTAGCATCATCACAAGTTTCATTTATAGCAGAAGTAGTATCATCGATTACTTGCGACATATCAGAATGAATAACAGGTGGTGGTGTCACAAGCCTACTTAAAATAGATGGTGAATCAAGTGTGGAGCTAGATGGCAGTTCCTTACCTCCTCTCGTATTAGAGGGTACGATCTTAGTCTTGGCATCTTTCAGATTCTTCATAGTGTAAAATCCCAAATGAACTCAATAAATAGAGCTATGCTCCCCGCGCAACGGCGCCAGAAAAAGGTCTTGATGACCCACAAGTATAGGGTATCACGACAGTCTTCGAGGGTAGTATTTTAACCCAAATTTGTTGATTCGACACAAGGGGAGCCAAAGAATATTTATGAGCCTTAGTAGTTGAATTGACAATTCAACCACACCTGGTATATAATATTTCTGCAGCAAAGTGTTTAGTAGCACAGTAGCAATAGCAACAGGAACAGTAACAGAAGCAGTTTGTGATGATTGTAACAGAAAAGCGTAGTCATTGGATCAGTGATGGATATTTGTGTTGGATGACATTCATCATATAATAGTCACAACCTAGAGCGATACACAATAGCTCGAATTCATCAATGTAATGTAGGCATGTATTCCGTATATAGTCATACGTGCTTATAATAAGAACTTGCATGACATCTTTTGTCCTACCCTCCCGTGGCAGCGGGGTCCATAAGGAAACTAAGGGATATTAAGGCCTCCTTTTAATAGAGAACCGGAACAAAGCATTAACACATGGTGAATACATGAACTCCTCGAATTACCGTCATCCCCGGAGAGTATCCCAAACAATTGTCACTATGGGGTCTATGGATCCGAACAATAACCAGTGCATATAACTAGCAGATAGGATCAAGAACTCAAATATATTCATGAAAACATAGAGGGTTTAGATCTGAAATCATGGCACTCGGGCCCTAGTGACAAGCATTAAGCATAGCAAATTCATAGCAACATCAATCTCAGAACATAGTGGATACTAGGGCCACCAACCAACAATTACAAGGTAATTACATTCTATGTTACAAATCATCAGCCCCCCCGGCTAACCCATCCACATCCTGTGTGTGCGAGGACCCACGTTATAAGCGACAGTGAAGCAAGAGAAAACAAAGGAGGGCTAGGTAACTGAGTTAGAGTAACTCTCAACAAACGAGACAAGTGAGGGTTTAACCCTATGGGCAAGGAGTGAGAAATCTTTTCTTAATCTGTTCTGCCACGCTCTAGTGGTGGGAGGGATCGTTTTAAATATTTTTCCATTGCGTTCTTTCCAGATGCTCCACGCAGACATCGTAAATATTTCCATGAACATTGGTCGTGTCCATCGCCTTCTCCCTGAGTGGATTAAGAGCAGTCTGTTGTTAGGTCCTTCAAATTTCATACCCAGCATCTCCCAACACCCCTTGCTAAATGGGCAGGTAAAGAACAAGTGCTCTATGGTCTCTTCCACTCCATCATTGCATAGTACACAATTAACGTTGTTATCCACATTGCAGTGTCGTCTACGGAGCATGTTTTTGGTATTGATTCTGTCAGCTAGCAGCAGCCGTGCGAACACTTTAAGTTTCATGGTGCACCGCGATCTCCCGATCTATATGAAGGATTCATCAACATCGACATCTTTGAAATAGAATTGGTAGTACCTGGAAGACGAGAACCTAGGGCCCCAAATGCATGTCCAAATGTCAGTGATAGCATTGTTAGGTTCAGTCGATGTCGTTAGACGTTGCAAGTCTTGCACCTCCATTCGTGCTTGCGGGGAGAGCGGTAAGTGAAATCCTTCATGCATTGAAGTCATTGTGAGCATCTCCGCAACTGAGGCATCCTCTAGCCGCGTGTAGGAGAATGCACGAGGGTGGGAGTCCATCATGATATCATCTTGCCATAGGTCTTTCCAAAACAGAATTGTTTTGCCGTCACCAACGATTGCTCGAGTGTTCCACGGTAGATGTCGCTGAGTTGTGCAATGTCACGCCACCAGAACTAGCTACAAGGATCTGACGCGTGGGGGACTGCCTCTTTGTAATATGAAGACCAGATCAGGCTGACCCAAGTCACATTTTTCTTGTTATAGAAGGTATGGAGGAACTTGAGCGGAAGGCCGGTGTTTTCGATTTTAATGTCAAGGATCCCGAGCCCACCTCGGTTCTTTGGTCTGCAAACTAAGTTCCAGGCTGCCAGGTAGTTACTCGTTTCACCGTTATCCGTTTTCTATGCCATAGGCAACATCTTCAGATTTTATCAAGGTACATAAACAGCTTTGGTCGAAATTTAATGGTGCACATGGGATAAGTGGCGATGGAGGTGAACAGAGAATTAAGCAAGGTGAGTTTGCTCCCTTGGTTCATCATGCATAATGAGGAGGAGAGCTTACGTTCAACTCTGTCAACAACCGACATGAGGTCGGTCATAGTGGGCCTGGTCGTTCCCATCGGGAGGCCAAGGTATGTGAACAGCAGTTTCCCAATAAAGCATTGGAGAATGTCAGCTAGCTCGGTAACCAGAGGGGCTGCAGCATTGAGGGGAACTGGCATCGACTTGTGAAAATTGATTTTGAGACAAATGGAATCTGCATAATCAGCAGTTGTTTCATGATCTAAAGTTGTCTTGGGCATGCTGGCATAGCCAGGATCGTGTCGTCTGCGTATTGAACAACCAGGTAGTTAGTGGATCCGCGGGCAGGTATTGGCAGCTCGATGTGTTGGCTCCTATGAGCTTCATTGATGGCTGACTGTAGTAGATCAGCTACAAGTACAAATATGAGGGGAGGCAGCGGATCGCCTTGGCGCACCCCTCTCCGACATAGGAACTGCCGGCCAGGTACGCCATTCAGTAGCACCAAGGACGTACTAGTGCTAAAAATGCACTGAATCCATCCCAGTCATCTCTGATCGAAGCCCATATTTTTTCATAATTTCCAACATAGACAATTGCTCGATCATATCAAACGCTTTGGCAAATTCGAGTTTGAGTAAAATAATTTCTTTTCCAGCAGATTGGCATTGGTATATGTATTCAAAAGCCCACGTGAGGCAATCTTGGATTGTTCTTGTACGAAGGAACCCATATTGATTTCTGTGAACAATGCGAAGTATGAGCTTTTGCAATCTGCTCGCCAAGAGTTTTGTGATGATTTTTAGGCAGCAATTTATCAGGGTAATCGGCCTATAATCATTAGCCATCTCTGGGGACACGGTTTTTGGGATGAGAGTTATGTATCCAGAGTTGATGCTGGTAAGATCAAGTCTGCCGTGATAAAATTCATCACAAAGCTTGTAGAAATCAGTTTTTATTATGCTCCAGCACACTTTTAAGAATGCCCCATTAAAACCGTCCGGTCTAGGGGCACGATCTGTCGGCATTGACTTAACAACGTCATCAATCTCCTTGTGGGTGAAGGGTTCCGAGAGAGCCTCTAGGCCATCAATCCTTTTAATGATCTCAGGCAGTTTAAATTTCATGGTGGGAGGTGATGATTCTCCAAGTCCTTGTTTAAAATCATTGAAAAGGACTGCCTCCTTGGAGTTATGGTCTTGCACCACAGTTCCATCATGAAGCTTGAGAGATGTAATAGAATTTTTTTTCTGTACCTTTCCATGGCCAGGGCATGAAACAATTTGGTGTTCTCCTCACCAAATTTGATGTACCGTATTGTGCAACGCTTTCACCAATACTGGTTTTAGTAGTCTAGCAATTTAAGTAAGCGGGCTTTGACTATGCGACGGAAGTTTGCTTCTGGAGTAGTGAGCGGCCTTTGGTCCTCCAACCCATCTAATTTGAGGAGAGCCCAGTTGCAGTTTTGAATTAGAATCGACAGGTGGGAAATGCCTCAGCTCCAAAATTTTAGGGTAGATATGAGGTTTTTCATTTTTCTGCACATGAGAACAACACTATTATTTGCATGGCAAGGCTGTTGGGGAACGGAGCATGAATTTCAAAAAAATTCCTACGCTCACGCAAGATCTATCCATGGAGATGTATCGCTACGAGAGGGGAGAGTGTGTCTACGTACCCTCGTAGACCGTTAGCGGAAGCGTCTCACAACGCGGTTGATGTAGTCGAACAATCCTTTGAGCTCCACCGATCAAGTACCGAACTTACGGCACCTCCGAGTTCTACACACGTGCAGCTCGGTGACGTTCCTCGCCTTCTTGATCCAGCAAGACGTCGAGGTAGTAGATGAGTTCCGTCAGCACAATGGCGTGGCGACGGTGACGGTGAAGTGATTCCGGCAGGGCTTCGCCTAAGCTCTCTGAAAATATGACCGAGGTGGAAAACGGAGATCGGGGCACCGCACACGGCTATGGGACAATTGTGTACTTTGGGGTGCCCCCTTGCCCCCATATATAAAGGATGAGAGGGAGGAGGCCGGCCCCCTAGGGGTGCGCCAAGTGTGGGGAGTCCTACTAGGACTCCTTAGTCCTAATAGGATTCCACCTCCCATACGGAGTAGGAAAGAGGGAAGGGAGAGGGAAAGGAAAGAGGGGGCTGCGCCCCCTCCCCTAGTCCAATTCAGTTTGGGCAAGGGGGGGCGCGAGCCTCCTCACGTGGCCTACCTCTCCTTTTCCCGTATGGCCCAATAAGGCCCATTACTTCTCCCGGTGAATTCCCGTAACTCCCCGGTACTCCGAAAAATACCCGAATCACTCGGAACCTTTCCGACGTCCGAATATAGCCTTCCAATATATGAATCTTTACCTCTCGACCATTTCGAGACTCCTCGTCATGTCCGTGATCTCATCCGGGACTCCGAACAAACTTCGGCCACCAATCACATAACTCATATAATACTAAATCGTCATCGAACCTTAAGTGTGCGGACCCTACGGGTTCGGGAATGATGTAGACATGACCGAGACGACTCTCCGGTCAATAACCAACAGCGGAACCTGGATGCTCATATTGGTTCCTACATATTCCACGAAGATCTTTATCGGTGAACCTCATATGTCAACATACGTTGTTCCCTTTGTCTGGCGGTATGTTACTTGCCCGAGATTCGATCGTCGGTATCCAATACCTAGTTCAATCTCGTTACCGGCAAGTCTCTTTACTCGTTCCGTAATACGTCATCTTGTAACTAACTCTTTAGTCACGGTGCTTGCAAGGCTTCTGTGATGCTGTATTACCGAGAGGGCCCAGAGATACCTCTCCGATAGTCGGAGTGACAAATTCCAATCTCGATCCATGCCAACTCAACAAACACTTTTGGAGATACCTGTAGTGCACCTTTATAATCACCCAGTTACGTTGTGACGTTTGATACACCCAAAGTATTCCTACGGTATCCGGGAGTTGCATGATCTCATGGTCAGAGGAACGTGTATTTGACATAGTGAAAGCAATAGCAATAAACTGAACGATCATTTGCTATGCTAACGGTTGGGTCAAGTCCATCACATCATTCTCCTAATGATGTGATCCCATTATCAAATGACAACTCATGTCCATGGTCAGGAAATCTTGACCATCTTTTGATCAACGAGCTAGTCTAGTAGAGGCTTACTAGGGACACAGTATTTGTTTATCTATTCACACATGTATTTAGTTTCCGGTCAATACAATTCTAGCATGAATAATAAACTATTATCATGAACGGGGAAATATGATAATAACTAATTTATTATTGCCTCTAGGGCATATTTCCAACAAAGGCTTATTCCATTAGGAAGCTGCAGAATCAAGAAATCGGGGATGATTAATCTAGTATGTTTTAAATCTGAAAATCTTGCTCTTTGGGATGGTAGTCTCAATATTCACCACACAAGGCGAGTGATCGGACACCGGTTTACCCAACGATGAGACCATAGTATTAGGATAAGTACTTGTCTAGTGATTTGAAGTGAAAACCCTATCTGATTGTTCGAGTAGGGAATCTTCTTGCATGTTGCTCCGCGTAAATGAGCGGCCTTTTATCGGGATCTCAACAAGCTCCTGACTGCGAATAATATCATTGAAAAGTAGCATGTCATTTGTGTCACCTCCAGGTTTGTTGCGATTCTGAGTTGAGCGGATGAAATTAAAATCTCTAGCAAGGAGCCAATACTCAGTATCCGGAATATCCAGGTCATACAACCAGTTACGTTGAGCTATCGTCCATTGGATGGATGACATCTGTCACAACGTAGAGCTGACACGTGGTTCCGTTGGCGAATGGGAAATTGACACGTGGAAAATCATCATTGGTCGGGGCTGTTAACGGGTATCGGATCCAAAACCGACACCCGATAGCTTAACGATAACCCGTTACGGTGGCTGCCACGCGTCGGTTACCCTTGACGAAATCACTTCCATGACGCGTCATTTATCATCACGCAAGTGAACACTTCCGTGATCAAAAATTGATTATTGTCATGGAACACTTCTACGACAGCACAGGTATGACTATCTTGATTCTGTCATAAAATCGTCATGGATGTATATGCGTGACAAAAAACGTGACCTACTGTGACAAACACGTATTATCACAGAAGTGTTTTTTTGTAGTGTTGTTACCTCCACCGTGAGGGGCCTGAACCTGCATACTTACTAGCATCACCCTCCTACGCCTCGCGTGATCAAGGCTCGTTCCCCCCTCTCTTATTGCTGGAATTCACACCACAACGCCCACGAGGGAACTAGGGTAGATCTTCACGAAATAGGCGATCTCCGAGCCCTTGCAAACTTCTTGGTTTCTTCACAAGTTCATCGATGCCATGCGTCATCGACGCATCATAGCGAGCGACCTGCACTCCTCCTCAACCATGCTGCAGGCTATTCCCCCTCCTCACCCTCCTCGCTCTTTGCCTCCGGCAACCTCGCTTCCTCCTGCTCCCAGCACCTCAACTCCTTTGTCGTCTTTTCCATCTCCAGGCCCTGCTCCTTGGTGGGAATTGCGTGTAGCTCGTTGGTGTGTGTTGTGTAAGTGTGCGGCCCTCGGTTTGTGCTGCTGGTGGAGGAGAGAGAGAGATAAGAAATCACAGAGGAGAACGGTTATGGTCGGCGATCCGAGCGACTGGGGTTGAATAAAATGGGGAATGGTGGAGGTGGGTGAAGCAAAGGACGTCCGTGTAGGTTTGTTATAGAGGCGAATGGTTCCACAAGCTGACGTGGCGACCAACTCTGCGACGTGATCCGTGCGGCTCAATCTGACGGTCAGAACAACGTTTGCTAAAAAACGTTCCCCAAAAATGTCAACACGATAGCATTGGGTAATTTAGTCAGATGCGAATCAAGCCACGTCAATACGAGCCCAAATCCAACTTGATGTGCTTAAGCGCACCTCCAACGTGCCGACACAAACGGACGCGGATTTTGTCCACTTTTTGTCTGTTTGGGTCGGCGTTTTGGGCGGTGTCGTGGTTTTGTCGCGACAGATGTCCAGGTAAAAGGACTTAGAGATGAAGCCATCGCACTAACGTGGAAGCTTAGCAGGGTTGAATAGGAACGAGAAGACGCTGGGTTACCCAGGTTCAGCCCCTCACGGTGGAGGTAAAAGCCTACGTCCTGCTTGGTTATATTGCTGTAGATCTCGATTACAAGGGTGCAGTTTCGCTAACCTAGCTCTCGAGGGGATTGCAACTTAGTCTTTTTTCGTATAGGTGCTCCCCTTTATATACACAGGTGGAACCCTAGATTACATGAGAGTCCGGGTCGTTCTTTGACCCGTCTCTTTATCCCTTCCTACTTGTTCTCCAAGATGGCCATCTTGCCTTCTATCTCTCATCAAGCCGGCCCACCGCGTAAGCCGCCTCAACCTTGCCAGACTTCGTTAAGCCGGCCCACTGCTTAAGCCGCCTTAACCTTGCCAGGCCTCGTTACACCAGCCCAGTCTTCGGCCCGCAGTGAGTTGACCCGCTAAGCTCGCCTTACGGCCGGGTTAACCCGTGCCGGGTCTCCGCACTGGTAAATATCCCCAACATTAGCCCTCAGTTTGACTTGAATTTATTCACGTTAAACTTTATCCTGAAAAAGAAAAACATTAGTAATACATTTCCAAGCTCATCCCAAGCTGCTCTTTTAAGTCGCCATCTTGGACCGGCTCAAGTCGCCGGGTTAAAGTGATCGTCAGGTTCGCCCTTTCAGATTCAAACTTAGCATTTTCAATTCTTGTCCCTCGTGACGTCACAATCCACTTCCGCGAAATCCGGATAATATCATCTGAAATCCCTTAGTAGGTACGTCCCATCTTGTCAAGTACGAGAATCGAGGCACCACACCACCGAAAATTACTGCGCCTCCTGGGGTTCCGCCCCTGCCGTTTTAACCTTTACCGCTCCCATAAATACGCCAGCTCATCCCCACGTTCACTTTTTACCCCACATTCTTCTTCTTCCTCCTCGCGCCCGCTCATCAGACCCGAAACGCCGTCACCCTTGAGCTCTCCGACGACCTCGACCGCGCTTCCTCCAACGCCCCATCATCGCCGGAGCTCAACCAAGCACCGCCGCCGCATTCGCCGCAATCAGGTACATCTCAACCCTCGCTCCTCTGGATCTACGACGTCGTTTCTCTGTAGCTCATTAGAGCTCTTCGTGCTCGTGCTTCTCCCCTTGCTTAGTAGATCTAAAACCAGCGAAATGATCCATGTAGGCACCCTATTCACAGCGGTAATACTCATTTTCACATCTAGATCTCTGCTTCTGCTTTCACAGATTTGTATTGACGATAGGCCATCGTGTTCATCCCCACTTAGGTCTTTTAAACTTTCTTTTCTGTAGTATTTTTAGATCCTGTAATAGCACTCGCTCCGTCAGATTCCTGTTTATGGACATTTCAACACTTAGAAGAAACCCGACAACCCACTGATTAACCAACGCCGGCTCATTGTCATACCGGCTCAGCATCACTCACTGCAGTTTGCATAACCCGGCCATGATTGCTTTAGTACCTCGCCGGGTTTCCCTTTATAAGCTTGATATGCCGGCTTATGACTCCTTTTTCTTCTTTTTCAGAACATGCCTCCCAAGCCCAAGATCGTCAACTGGGCCAAGTCCAGTATGTCTGAATTGAGCCTGCAAGCTCTGACAGACACCGGGTTGCTGCCAGCCAAGGAGATAATTTCATGGCGAGCTCCTGAAGAAGAGATATACCCTCAACCCAGCGAAAATGAAGTGGTCGTATTTGCTGATCATGTCTCAAGGGGTTTTCGCCCTCCCGGCTCAAAGTTTTTCACGGACGTGTTACACTTGTTCAACATCAGGCCCCAGGATCTGGCCCCCAATTCCATCTTCAATCTGTGTCAATTCCAAGTATTTTGCGAAGTCTATCTGCAGCTCGAGCCATCTCTTATCCTGTTCCGAGAGCTCTTTTATCTAAACCGCCAAACAGAGCACAAGGACGGCCCCAGTATTGAACTCGGCGGGATTTCCATCCAACGTCGAAAAAATATCATCTTCCCCAATGCCAAGCCGGCCAGTCATCCGAAAGGGTGGCAGAGGACTTGGTTCTACTGCAAGGACACCTCTCCCGCAGGTCAGAATCCCTTGCCGGGTTACCGGGCAACCCGGCTTGCCAATACCGTCTTCCCGGGTCTTCCTTCCCAAGAAAAGAGGGAAAATCTGGAGCCATTATATCCAAAAATGAACGCTGAGCTCACGGCCTAACCGGTGTCGACTTGACCCGGACCTGGGTTGAATGGAGGATTCAGCCACTGAGCTCCAGGACCCGGTTGATGCACACCTACACCGGCCATCGTGAAGATCCACAACGGTTCAGCCGGGTCAACCTCAAAGAGAAGGAGGTTATAAAACTATCCAAGAAATTGCTCGGAGAGACGATGGAAGACATCAAGACTGTGGGGCTTGCCCCGTTCAGTGCTAACAAGCCGGCCCCTCCAGTAAGCCGCCTTCGCCCTTGATCATTACCAATATCATATTGCCTTTGCCTTCATTTCGCCAAACTGCCCTGGCACAGGAAAACGACAACTGGTGGCGGGTTGAGCCTGTAAACCCTACCCGAGAAGACGACGAAGAGGAGTCAAATAGCGACGAAGACAATGAGGTAGAACTTGACTCTCTTAAGCCGCCTCTTTAAACAGATCACTAATGCTCACTTATTCCAGGAAGAAGCTGAAGTTAGCCATGCAGTTGAGCCAGAGGTAACTTTAATTTCCTCAGATTCAGACTCTCCAATACCTATTCGGAAGAAAACCCGAGCTGTGATCCACAAGGTTCGAAGGAAGCCCCGGGTTACCGTCCGTAAGGTCCCTTTTTCCCACGAAGATGCTCATTTGGACCCCCAATTTATTTTGAAGAAAACTCGACAAGCCGGCACCACTAAAAGGAAGACCCGGAGCGGCGAAGGCGAGTTAAGTAGCGGGCTTCCATACGAGCCGTCGTCACGCAAAGCACGCGCTGAGGTGCTTCTTAGCCCAACTTATTCTTTTCCTCTAGCTGGCCTTTACAAAGAACCCTTACCCTTTAATGACTCGGCATATCAGACGTCGCACTCTTCAGGCGAGCCAAGCGCCACGCAGGCGCCGGCTTTCAATATCAATCTTGGGTAAGCAGACGTTCCTGTAATGTATATTGACTTCTTGTTGTTTTACCTTTGTAAATGACTAATTCCCTTGCTCTTTGTACAGCGCCAAAGCTTTTAAGAAGAAAACAGCCCTTGAATCATCTGACCCGGCCATTCAGACGGGCCCTCAAGCGGAGGAGACCCCCTTGGCTACACGGGATGAACCGGCCCTCCATAACAGCCCGCCGTTATTAGACACGGCAAGCCCGGCTCGTACCTCCCCTCCAGCTCAGGAGAGGGGAAATATAATTGTAGACCAAAACGCCCCACAACCTGAAGCGCCGGCTCAAGATAAAATACCGGCTCAGAAAGAGGTACTAGTGACGAATAAACATCAGACTGTCATACCAGAAACCTCCACAGCCCTTGCCAAGGTCCCAGCCAAGCCTGAGCCAGCTCCAAAGGACAAGGGAAAATCAACTCTTGAATTTGCTACATTTGACGATCAAGACGCCAGTACTCTGCACCGAACTGTACTGACCCGGCTTTCTGAAAACCGGGACACGGAGATGGCTATGATTACATCCTTGAAGCGAAAATACGAGGTAACCTGCGCCCTTTTCTGCATACCATATATATATGTAGCCCCCAAGGGCCGGGTCATTATGCAATAATGGTCCGGGACTTCCAATTGAATCTTGTAAGTAGAACCGCCCACTGGCGTCCTCAAGGGCCGGCTCGTTTATTGATGACAGGCGGGTCTCCATAACGCAACAGAATAGATCAATGGATGCATTAGCCCCCAAGGGCCGGGTTATTATGAAATAATGATCCGGGACTTCCAAAATATAATAATTTGTAAGCTCAACTTCAATCGATAACCCCAAAGGCCGGCTCATCATGCATGATGGGCGGGTCTTCTGAACTGATCAGAAAAATCAACTCATGCCTTAGCCCCCATGAGCCGGGTTGCTCTTGAGGGCGACCCGGGCCATATATGCTGTGTATAACGGTCTGCTCTGCAGGAAATGCTGGACCAGGTAGAAACTCAGGCTGTCGGCTTCCGAAAGGAGGCCAGAAAAGGGAAGAAATTGCGCCAAGAATATGAGGAAGCCGCCGCGGAGGCGAATAAAGCTTTGGCCATTGTGAGGGCCACTTTGCAAGAAACTGAGGCTGCAAGAACCGCCCAAGCCATGAGAGCTGAAGAAGCGGAGCCCAAGCTCGAGCCGGCAACTCAGGAGTTGACGACTCTCAAAGGTCAAATTACCGCCATGTGTCGAGCCATCTTCGGTAAGTAAAACTGAGCATAACTCCTTGGACCGGCTTATCATCCTTAGCCGGCTTAACTGACCGTGCAGACTTGTGCTTTGCAGGCCGAAAAAATCAAACTCTTGTGCAACTCCAGTGGTGAAACTGAAGGCGGTCTATACCTTGGTAGAACAACTGTACATTGGCAGCTGCCGGTGCATAATGGCCGCCAAAAGCACCACGGCACCGCCTCAGCTGATTGCGGATACACTGAAAGAGTTGTCCATCGTGCCCAAGTGGTTCAACGACTGGAAAAGGGCGTGCTGCCGCACATGAGCTTTGACCGCGCTTGCGCGGGCCAAGGCATACGTGCCGGAGCTTGACCCGGCTCAGGTGGCAGGTGGATACCCAGAGTTCAATATCGATGACACGCCATTCTCCAAGAAGGACTTCCAACGCTGCCTCAAGGAAACCCGGGTTGCGGCCACCGCCATTGCAGAAGAAGCTGACTTGAGCAGATATCAGGCGCCTTATTCAAAGAACAATGAACGGATCGAGGCCCCAAATCATCAGCCGGTGGCTCTGACCCGTACACGTAATCAATCCTTTGCTCCTGACGTCGATCCGTCCTCCCTGATATCCAAAGACGCCCTATTTGAAGCATTGCGCTCAATTCAGTGGTCGACCGGCGACTCAAGCCAAGAAGAGGAGGATGACGACGGCCACGAAGAGCCGGCTCATGGTGATCCATCAGGCACTGGCGCCAGCTCTGACCCGGCGGCGTAAACGCCGGCTTATCGTAGCAGGCCGATCCTTGAGAGAAAAATTGTGCCAAGGCCGCAGCTGATGGGCGGCTTGTAATAGGGCAGCATAAACTTCTGATATCGGTGTAAATACTTTGCATTTCTGTGAATCCTCCTTTTGGCCTTGAGAGCCGGCCTGCAATGGAATGAATCTGCCGAAACAATATAACCATATGTGATGGTCAGTGACAATGCCACTTTGAACGAGTAATCTTTGTTACTGTTTTCAACAAGTCAAGTTGCTCAAATAGACCTAAGTGAATGACACGCATGGATGTATGTATGTATGCAGAGATGATATGCCTGAATGTAAGTACGTGTGCAAGAATGTATGTATGCGAAAAAATTGCAAGTCAGACTGTGCTTGAAACGGCCGGCTTAGAAAGCCCAAACCGAAAGACGCTTTCATGAAGCTGGCACTTGGCCTGCTGGTTTGTCCTCGCTTTCTGAAAGCCGGCTCTCCACAACCAATCGAACGTTTTAACTCGGATGAGTTCAGGGTCACATATGTGATTGACTCATCAGACGTACGCCGGGTCGTTAAAATAGGGAGTAGCATCTTGCTAACAGGCAGGTTTAACCAACGTTGTGGCATCTCGCCGGGTTAGGAGGGTTTTGTAAGCTAAACTCAATTGAGTTGGAAGCCCCCAAGTAACCAAGATCAACAAATAAAGATCCAGTACACAAGTTTTGAGGCTAAACAAACCCCCTCATACAGTGTTGCTGGTCGAAATTATATTTGATCAAAAAGAGGTATATACATGATAGAAGGTATGTACAAGGTGTAACCTAGTCAATGACTTAGGTGTAATACGGCCGGAGCTGGGCAATGTTCCAAGGCCGGCTTGTTTCCTCCTCAGTCATGCGTGACTTCTCTGCTTCCCGTATATCAACCAGGTAATATGACCCGTTGTTGAGATTCTTGCTGACCACAAAGGGCCCTTCCCAAGGCGACGAAAGCTTGTGCATGCCTGTCTGGTCTTGAATCAGACGGAGCACTAAGTCACCTTCCTGGAAAGCACGGCTTCAAACTCTACGGATGTGATAGCGGCGTAGGTCTTGCTGATAGATTGTTGATCTGGATGCAGCAAGGTCACGCTCCTCCTCCAAAGCATCAAGAGCGTCTTGACGTGCCAGCTCATTATCTGCCTCCACATAAGCCGCCACTCGAGGGGAGTCGTGACGAATATCGCTTGGGAGCACGGCTTCTGCACCATAGACCAGAAAGAACGGCGTATAGCCTGTCGACCTGTTGGGAGTAGTCCGTATGCTCCAAAGTACTGAAGGTAACTCTTCTTCCCAGCAACCCGGTGTGCGCTATAGAGGCACCATGAGCCGGGGTCTGATACCGCGCAGTAATTCCTGATTAGCCCTTTCCGCCTGCCCGTTGGACTGAGGATGCGCAACCGATGCCAGGTCAAGCCGGATGTGCTCCTGTTGACAGAACTGTTCCATAGCCCCCTTGGAGAGATTGGTTCCATTGTCTGTAATGATGCTATGCGGGTAACCAAATCGGAAGATCATCTTTTTCAGAAACTTGACAGCCGTTGCTGCATCGCAGTTGCTGACCGGCTCTGCTTCCACCCACTTGGTAAACTTATCCACGGCCACCAGGAGGTGCGTATGCTTGTTCTTGGAACGCTTGAAGGGCCCCACCATGTCAAGCCCCCAGACCGCGAACGGCCAAGTGATTGGAATCATCCTCAACTCCTGAGCCGGCACATGGGCCTGACGAGCGTATTTCTGGCAACCATCGCACTTACGGACAATGTCCTCTGCATCAGCATGAGCTGTAAGCCAGTAGAAACCATGCCGGAAAGCCTTTGCGACCAGTGATCTTTAGCCGGCATGGTGCCCGCAATCGCCAGAGTGAATCTCATTGAGAATTGCGCGGCCTTCGTCAGGTGAAACACAACGTTGAAAAACACCAGTGACGCTTCGCCTGTGTAACTCGCCATTGACAATCGTCATAGACTTAGATCGTCTGATGATCTGTCGAGCGATGAGCTCCTCTGTTGGCAGTTCTCCCCGGCTTAAGTAAGCCAAGTAGGGGACCGTCCAATCAGGGATGGCATGGATAGCTGCCACGAGAGCCGCCTCCGGGTCAGGAATAGCCAGATCCTCCTCCGTTGGCAACTTGACAGACGGGTTGTGCAGGACGTCCAGGAACACATTGGGTGGCACTGGCTTACGCTGAGAACCCAAACGAGAGAATGCGTCTACCGCCTCGTTCTGCCGGCGATCAATGTGGTCGACCTGATAACCTTTGAAGTGTCCAGCAATATTGGTGACTGCCTGTCGATAAGCCGCCATAAGCGGGTCCTTGGAATCCCATGTACCTGAAACTTGCTGGGCCACCAGGTCTGAGTCGCCCAGGCACCTGACCCGGCTCAGATTCATTTCCTTGGCCATTCTAAGCCCGTGAAGCAGCGCCTCATACTCAGCTGCGTTATTCGTGCAAGTGAACATGAGTCTCAAGACGTAACAGAACTTGTCTCCTCGTGGGGAAGTAATCACAACTCCAGCCCCCGAGCCTTCGAGCTGCCTCGAGCCGTCGAAGTGTATAGACCAGTATGTTGTGTCGGGCCTCTCTTCAGGAGCCTGCAACTCTGTCCAATCATTGATGAAGTCAACCAACGCCTGAGATTTGATTGCTGTACGAGGCAGGTACTTTAGATTATGCGGGCCGAGCTCAATGGCCCACTTAGCAACCCGGCCTGTGGCCTCTCGGTTCTGGATTATATCCCCAAGGGGCGCTGAACTAACCACCGTGATTGGATGCTCGTGGAAGTAATGCTTCAATTTGCGGCTAGCCATGAACACTCCGTAGACCAGCTTCTGCCAATGCGGGTATCGCTGCTTAGACTCGCTTAACACCTCGCTGACGTAATACACAGGATGCTGGACAGGATATTCTTTGCCATCCTCTTTGCGCTCAACGATAACCGCCACACTTACAGCCCTGTTATTGGCAGCAATATACAACAGCATTGGCTCCTTCTCGCGAGGGGCGGCAAGGACAGGCGGCTCAAATAGCTGCTTCTTAAGGGCCTCAAAAGCCTGATCTGCCTCCTTACTCCAGACGAAGTCATCCGATTTCTTGAGCAACTGATATAGCGGAATTGCCTTTTCACCAAGCCGGCTTATAAACCGGCTTAAAGCCGCAACCCGCCCAGCCAGCTTCTGTACATCATTTAGCTTGGCCGGCTTAGTCAGGGTCGTGATTGCTTTGATTTTTTCTGGGTTAGCTTCAATGCCACGCTCAGATACAAGGAACCCCAGAAGCTTTCCTGCAGGGACACCAAAAACACACTTCTCCAGGTTAAGCTTCATTTTGTAGATACGAAGATTGTCAAATGTTTCCTTGAGATCCTCCAATAGAGTCTCTTTCTTCCGCGACTTAACGACGATGTTGTCCACATAAGCATGAACATTCTGCCCGATCTGCTTGTGGAAACAGTTCTGAACACAACGCTGGTAAGTCGCCTGGGCGCTCTTCAGACCAAATGACATTGTTGTATAACAGAAGGCTCCAAAGGGAGTGATGAAAGCCGTCTTTGCCTGGTCTTCCGGCTTCATCTTGATCTGATGATAACCAGAATAAGCATCCAGGAAATATAGACTCTCACAACCAGCCGTAGCATCGATGATCTGGTCAATACGGGGTAAGGCGAAGGGGTCACTTGGACAAGCCTTATTCAGGTCTATGTAATCAACACACATCCGCCAAGTCCCGTTTTTCTTCAGAACAAGCACTGGGTTAGCCAACCACTCGGGATGAAAGACTTCGACGATGAACCCGGCAGCTAGGAGCCGGGCCACTTCTTCTCCAATGGCTTTCCGCCTCTCCTCGTTGAAGCGACGGAGAAACTGGCGAACTGGTTTAAACTTTGGATCCACATTAAGGGAGTGCTCAGCGAGTTCTCTCGGTACACCTGGCATGTCAGAAGGTTTCCATGCGAACATGTCCCGATTCTCACGGATGAACTCGATGAGCGCGCTTTCCTATTTGGGATCCATATTCGCCCCGATGGTGAACTGCTCCGAAGAGTTGCCTGGGGTGAAGTCAACTTGCTTTGTATCTCTGGCCGACTTAAACTTGAGCAGGGGGTCAGACTCCGTAGTGGGCTTCTTTAAAGATGTCCTGTCAGCCGGGTCAACATTATCCTTGTAATACTGCAACTCCTCCGCGGCGCAAGCCGTCTCCGCGTAAGCTGCATCTCCTTCCTCGCACTCAAGTGCGATTTTTCGGTTTCCTTCTACTGTGATGGTTCCCCTTGGCCCTGGCATCTTCATTTTTAGGTAGACATAACATGGGCGCACCATGAACCGCGCGTAAGCCGGCCGGCCAAAAAGGGCGTGGTATGGGCTCTTGAGCTTGACCACCTCGAAGGACAGGAACTCAGAACGCCAGTTATCTTCTGAGCCAAAGGCCACCTCAAGGGAAATTCTTCCCATGGGATATGCCGACTTGCCAGGAACAATGCCGTGAAAGACTGTAGAAGACGGAGTTAACTGCTTATCAGACAGATTCATCCGCCTGAACGTGTCATAATACAGGATGTTGATGCTGCTGCCCCCGTCCATGAGCACCTTTGTCAAGGTATAACTGCCGACTTGTGGCGCAACCACCAGAGCCAAGTGGCCGGGGTGATCGAGCATGACTGGATGGTCCGCCCTGCTCCAGGTGACCGGCTGCTCCGACCAGTTGAGGTAGTATGGTGTTGCCGGCTCAACCACGTGGGCGGCTCTCCGCTGCACCTTCCGATCCCGCTTACAGGTGCTAGTGGTGAAGACGTGATACTGTCCGCTATTTAACTGCTTCAGGTTACTCTGAAATCCTGCCGCGCCAGCCTGGTGCTGGTTTCCCTGGTTGCCTCTTTGATTGCCGCCTCCCAGATTCCCTGGCCCCTGGAACCCGCCGCCTTGGCCACCATTTCCCTGGAAGCCGGGTCCGGCAAAAGGCCCCTGCAAGCCGGCCCCTGAGAAGCCGGGTCCTGGGTTGGCGGGTTGTCCGCCGCTGCCCCCACCATGATGATGATGCTGGAAGGCACGCTTGGCGAACTCTTGCATCACATAGCAATTTTCCCAGGAGTGAGTGGACGGTTTACCATTATAACTGTGCTTCGGACAAGGAGCTTTGAGGAGTCCCTCATAAGTGAGAGGGCGATTGCCGGAGGGCGGCTTCCTGGAACCGTCATCCTGACGCTGACCCTTGTTTGCTGCGTTCGTGTTCGCCACGAAATCCGAGCTACCATCGTGACCCTTGCGCTTCCCACCGTTGTTGCTCTGACCGTTGTCGTTGTTCTGCTGCTGACCCTTACCGCTAGCCTTCTTTCCCTTGCCAGATTTCTCCTCGTCTGACAGCGGATCCTTGGTGTTATCCAACTCCGCATGCCGGGTTAAAACATCCATGAGGTCTCCCATGTCCTGAACCTTTCGCTTGAGCCGCCCGAGCTTCTGAACCAGCGGCTGGAACTTACATGTTCGCTCCAGAACAAGCACTGCCTGAGCCGCCGTGATGCTGTCAGAACTGTGCATAACTTCTGCAACCCGGCGAGCCCAATGGTGTGCTGACTCATCCTCGCGCTGGACACAACGCTCAAGATCCACAATTGTGGTTGGCCTCTTGCAGGTCCCCTGGAAGTTCTTGATGAAACGCTCCTTCAGCTCCTGCCAGGTGTTGATAGAGTTTGCCGGTAAGTTTTTCATCCAGGTACGTGCAGGGCCCTCCAACATCAATGGCAAGTAACGTGCCAGGACTGATTCGCTTGCACCCAACAAGTCCATCGCTAGCTCATAGCTCTCGACCCACTCCGTAGGCTCCAAATTCGCTGTGTAGTTAGGAACCTTGCAAGGCCCCTTGAAATCTGAGGGAATGCGCGCCTCTCGCAGCGCTGGTACCAAGCAGGGGGTTCCAACCAGGCGGCTCGACGAGCTCTTAGGCCATTCGTCAGGCCGGGTTATCTCAGGCGAACGATGTACTTCCGGCGGGTTAGCATTCGGCGGCGGGTTTACGCGTGGAAGCAGAGCCGGCGCGCTGACGTGTGCCGGCGGGTCACGCCCTGCACACGCGTTTTCTTCCTCCCATGCTCGCAGAATCCGGGCTGCGTCGGCTACGTCCTGCGGGATCCTGGGCTGCTGCTGCTCCGCCAGTGGCTGGGCGGCCCTCCGGCGGTGCGCGCTGCTGGAGACCGCGGGCGACTCCGGGCGTTGACTTCTGCAGCGGCTCTGATGAGGGGTTGAGTGAAGCCGATGCTGGCTATGCGAGTAATTGGCCTGTTGCACCACTGCCGTCTTGAGCATCGCAATGGCATTCCTGGCCTCTGTCTGAATCGGGCCGTCCCCCTCAATCGGAATAGCTGCCAAGTTGTGGGTTGCTGCCAGCACGTTATCCACCGGGTTGGAGTAGTGTCCAATTGGGGTCTGGAACCGGTGAGACGGCGGCTGCTGCTGCTGCTGATCTGGTGTACGAAGTCGGGCCGGCTCTCGCTGCTGAATAAGCTGCTGTAGCGGCTCTCTCGGGGGGATAACTCCAGCCCCCAGGTTTGTGGGAGCCGGTGGCGCTGTGAACAGCTGAGTCGGCTCGAGATCAGCCGGAAGCCGGCTCTGGCGACGCCTCCGGAGAACAAGCTCGGACTCAGCCTGCCGGCGGCTCAGGTACTATGTCTCCTCGTCAAGGCGCTGCCTCTCCACGGCGATCTGTGCCTGCTCCTGTAACATGCGGGCGCTCTCTGCGTTGATGTCCTCCTGGATCTTGGCCATCTCCTCGCGACACTTCACGATCTCCGTGTTGCGCGCCGCCGCGTTCTCTGCAGTAACCGGCTCAGCCAACAGGGTTGCCAGCGTTGTCATCAAGTCCGCGAGTGCCTGAACCCCGGTCTTCTGAGAGCCGGAGGCCGAGGCGCCGGCTCCTCCTGAGCCGGCCAGGAGGTTGTTCTGTCCCACCGTCGGATTGGCCGGGTCTCGCGCTGGATCCTGCCTACCTGCCATGTACACCGCCACGAAGCGAGGCGGATCAGGGCTTTCCGGGAAGACGTCGTCCGTGTGCCCCAGCCTACCATCATGCAGCGGGAGAATTGACTCGGTTTCCCCCATCGAGGACTCACCGTCAGATTGGACCAGCGTGTCGTCCTGAGACAGGGAGTTCTCTGACAGGGCCACCCCTTGGGTGAAGCCCACGAAGGCGTGATTTTGGCCGGCTTGACACGGGCCGGGTCTCGCCGGGAGCTGACCGAGCCGGCGCGCTGACTCGACACCAGCGACGCCCTCCAACCCGGCGGCCGGTTCGCCGACCACACCGATGAAGGTATGGATATTGCCGAAGGGGACCCGGTACCCGTACTCGACTGAGTCGGCGTCGGGGCCCCAGTATGAATCGTCGATGCACAACTTCCCGCGGCGGCTCTTGGTCATCATGCCAACCGCATACATCCCGAACCCTGGAAGGGATCTCGCTAAGAACTCAACTCCACCGTGCATGAGCCCTACGGTGGGCGCCAACTTGTCGTGGTTTTGTCGCGACAGATGTCCAGGTAAAAGGACTTAGAGATGAAGCCATCGCACTAACGTGGAAGCTTAGCGGGGTTGAATAGGAACGAGAAGACGCCGGGTTACCCAGGTTCAGCCCCTCACGGTGGAGGTAAAAGCCTACGTCCTGCTTGGTTATATTGCTGTAGATCTCGATTACAAGGGTGCGGTTTCGCTAACCTAGCTCTCGAGGGGATTGCAACTTAGTCCTTTTTCGTATAGGTGCTCCCCTTTATATACACAGGTGGAACCCTAGATTACATGAGAGTCCGGGTCGTTCTTTGACCCGTCTCTTTATCCCTTCCTACTTGTTCTCCAAGATGGCCATCTTGCCTTCTATCTCTCATCAAGCCGGCCCACCGCGTAAGCCGCCTCAACCTTGCCAGACTTCGTTAAGCCGGCCCACTGCTTAAGCCGCCTTAACCTTGCCAGGCCTCGTTACACCAGCCCAGTCTTCGGCCCGCAGTGAGTTGACCCACTAAGCTCGCCTTACGGCCGGGTTAACCCGTGCCGGGTCTCCGCACTGGTAAATATCCCCAACAGGCGGTGTCCACCCCCGTCCGCATTTGGGTGGTCAGTGCGCCCAACGCGCCGACACATTTTTGTCCACGCGGCCGTTATGCGGCCATATTTTTGTATAGTTTTTTTTTCATACATATAGAAAACATTGCCCAAAGTTCATATAATTCATAACCAAATAAAAATGCCATAGTTTTACTACCAAATAAAAATCGCATAGTTCACAAACCAAATGAAGTTTAAATTGTCACAAATAAATTTAAAAGAAAAAGAGCCAATACATCTATTGGTTGCCAAGGTGAGCCCACATATGCTCAACCAAGTTATCTTGCAGTTGAATGTGAGTAGCCCAATCACGCATTTCATGATGAAATTGGGTGAACTGTGCAAACATTGTCGCTTCTCCATACTCAGGCATAACATTTTCACCCTAAAATTGAAACCCCTGGTCGAAGATTTCATCCTCACGCTCATCCTCTACGATCATGTTGTGCATGATCACACAAGCAGTCATCAGCTCCCACAACTTCTTGGTGCTCCAAGTTCTAGCAGGATACCGAACGATGCCCCATCGAGATTGAAGCACACCAAAAGCACGCTCCACATCTTTCCTAGCACTCTCTTGTGCTTGGGAAAATCTCTGCCTCTTCTCTCCTACCGGGTTGGGAATTGTCTTCACAAGAGTTGTCCACCGAGGATATATACCATCAGCTAGGTAGTATCCTTTGTTGTAGTGGTGACCATTGATCTCAACATTGACCAATGAACAGTTTCCTTCTGCAAGCCTTCCAAACACCGGGGAACGCACGTTGATGTCATTGTGAGAGCCAGCCATGCCGAAAAAGGAGTGCCAAATCCGGAGATCTTGTGAAGCCACAGCCTCAAGTATGACAGTACAAGCTTTGACATGGCCCTTATACTGCCCCTGCCAAGCAGATGGACAGTTCTTTCACTTCCAGTGCATATAATCTATGCTACCAAGCATCCTTGGAAAGCCCTTATCTGCATTGATCTCCAACAACCGGGCTCTATCTCCAGCAGTTGGCTCTCTCAAGTACTCCAGGCCAAACATTACTACCACAGCCTTGCAGAACCTTGCATGGATTCTAAGCATGTGGACTCACTCATGCGGACATACTCATCAATAAGATCACCGGGTATTCCGTATGGAAGCATCCGAATAGCTGCAGTGCATTTCTGATAAGACGAGAAGCCAACCTTTCCCAGGGCATCCTCCTTGCATACAAAATAATCATCGTACGCCACCACTCCCACACGAATACGATTGAACACATGTCTAGCCATCCGGAAGCGGCGCCGAAATAGCTTGTGTTTGAAGAGTGGGGAAGTGGACTTGAAGTAGTCTTCCCAGAGTAGACAATGACCGCTCTCTCTATTGCGATTCAACGCCGGAGCATGGTCCGAGATCGAGCCCCTAAACATCGGTCGCTGCCTAGCAACGTGGTCATTGACGACCAAAGTAGCAACCACAAACTCCTCATCGTCCGACAACGAATCTCCCGAATCGCAAATGAAGTGGTTGAAAAAGTACCCACCTCCACTATTCATTTGTACCTTGTGGGCGAAACGTCGAACACCTTGCAGGCGTGGTGGAAGAAGCCGGCCGGTGAGGAGCCCCGCGCCTCTGTCAGTCCAGGCAGCAGTTTGTGTCCGTTTTGATCTAAATGGACGCGCGCGGACAGAATGCGTCGGCGCGTTGGAATTGCCCTGACACAACACGAACCCAAATCTATGAATGACGCTAATGAGCAGTTCCGTAGTACGGCACGGTGATTTTAACAGTCCTGCAAGTGCATCATCTTCTTGATTATAAAAAAAATCCAAAAACGTGTCATGTGGCAAAAACGGTGGTACGTAGAGGTTGGACCCCGACCAGAGACCGACCAGCGGCAGGGCGTCACAGTCCCCGGCTGGACCGAAACAAAAAGCAGGTGCGCGCACCCACCAAGCTACCTCACCTGTCGCTGCCACCACCCTCCGAGCCTTAAATGCGCCCGCACCGCACCGCGCCGGCCGCGAGGCCGCCGTACCGTACCGCCACACCGCCGTGCTGGCTGACGATCGTGTCAGATCCAAATCGGCATGTGCTGCTGCGCGCACAGTGCCTGGACTGCCCCGGCGCGCGCGCGCGATCGATCGGGCTCCCGACGGTTCTCACCCCGCTCACGCGCACCGGCACGGCCCCGGCCGCTTTCAGACGCCGCCCGCCCAGCACAGGTTTTTAGCCAGGAGACACGTTGTTGCCGGCGTTAGCGTGTAGTATAAGCGTGGACGACGTGGAGACCATGCTTGCGACGCTTCGCTTTTCACATGGGACGTCGGGACGCAGAGCTGGCGCGGCGCCGCGTACCCTGGTCTCAGGTCAGGTGCACCGCCACGGCCTACGCAAAAAACCGGTGCACGGGCTGGGCAGGGGATATATATATATCCTACTATGACGTGCGATGTTTTCTGTTCGGATTCACACGCTTTATGGAGGGCCCCGACGCTTCCACCGAAGCACAAACTGTGACTGGAAAACCATTTTGGCTCCCGGGTCCAGATGCTCTCGCACTCTGGACCAACCAGGTGTCTCACGATTCTCACACAGGACAGTATTTCCCACCGTATTCGGATTTAACAAATGGATCCCTGGCCCACGTCCCTGTTATGTCAGAATGATGTGGCTGCCTGACGCCGTGTTGGTACAGACCAGCCGAGACGGACACGTACCAACGGAGCCAGTTCTGTACTAGGTGGCTAGACAACGGCGCCGTCCACCGCTCCACATGTGGGTGCCCACTGCTACATTTAACCGATCACCTTTGCCTGTCTGCCAGCCCCACAATCTCTCCCTAGCGCTATTTTTTTTTAAACCTGGATACCATTTTTTATTCTTTTTGAATTAAAAGAGCAACACAATCTGAACCCCTATGTCATTTTTCAACTCGACACTGATCCTTACATAAATATTAGAGGGAAACAAAAAAAAACTTTTTGCTTGCCATCCCCGTGCAATGGAATGATGGAATATTCCTTTTTGCACCCAAAATGATAGACTTCAACAAATATGTCTTTCAAGTCTCCTCTACCGCTTCGTCCCTCATGCAGTACGGCTTGGTAGACAAACGACTTGGCCATGAACTTGGTAACCAGTTTGGTCGACAAACGACTTGGCCATGAACTTCATCTGGCTCAGCAACACAAGGTCACACAGGTTTTGTCAGTCCAACTACAAACATAATTTTTAAATGCAAAAACGACACAGCAGGATTTGTAGATACACTAACATCCGACAGGGTCTGAACCTATCTTAAGCATGCTATGCAACAATTTTACCTTCCACAGCAGGTATGCATCCCAGTATTGTAATCCAATGCCCAGCCTGCAGATGATATCGTGACGCCTGGGATGCATTCATGTATGCATCGGCAGGTTAGACAGCGCCCTGATCGCATTCCTTTTGTGCTTGGCCTCCACCTCATGCCGTGGCTCCTCTGTTTCAACTGGATCCAACACCATGCAGATCTTCGTCTCCATCAATAGCATACACAGCCGAGCTGTCCATATGCTTCAGCAGCAACATGATCTGAAACCGAACATTGCAACTTCTTGTGAACCGAAACAAAGAAATCGAGATCAACCATACTCGACCATTATCAGTTTTGGTTGTTTACCTTCTTAGCAGCCTCAATCCTCACACCAGTGTGCACTTCAGTTATCATTGTCGCAATGTAGTCGACATCAAGGCACGCCACAATTGCTGCACTTTGCTTCTTTCCTTGGTTGCTTTGGAGCATCACCTCTCTCAGGGCAAGTGGTTTTCTTATGACCCTTCCCTCTGCATATGCTACAAAATCTTGTTCTCTTACTCAGCTCCTCATATGGCGCCTTTTCACGACTATTTGTTGGTCTTCCAGCCTTCCTCTTCTTCTCAGGTGCTCCCAGTACAGCCAACTGATCTACATGCATTTGGTTTTCGTTTTCAACAGGGGGCACAATGCTATCAGCAGTGTTTTTGTTGACTGCATCAACTTCGGCAACTTCTGTTCTATCCTCCAAGCCCAGTCCATCCCGGCAATTTTCATATTCTGCTAGCGAAGTAATCCCACTCTTGATTATCTCCATCCCTTTCTGGTATGACTCGACACAAGCATCACCTAAACGGACCAACTCCATAGCGTGCACATACAGTGCAGTATGACGATGGGTCATCGTCCTGCTCCCAGCATGATCTCTTTGGTATACTTGCAGGTGTCCTGGGAGTATGTCCCGCGCGTCCCTTGTCCATCTCTTCATTATCAATTTCTGTGGTATCTCTGTATACCCTAGAACGTCCATGACCTACAACCAAAGCCACGCATACTTGAATTAGCAGAAGGATTTTTCCCAATCGCCATATATATAGATCCTAGACGGAAGTACATACCTTGAGCATATGACAGCATGGCACACCCATGTGCTCGGACTGCTCGCACTCACACTCTAGCTTCTCTCCATTTTCAGTTATTTTCAGCTCGTAAACACCCCTCGCCCACTTCTCTCGCCTTTCCGCTTGCGTATGGACAGCTTTGTAGAGACTGCTCTTCTCGATCTCTTCAATCTTGTACGCATGGGCCTGATACAAAAGCTCACCAAACTGCTCGAACATTGCCCTTGTATATATCTTGCTAGCGTGCCTTTCTATCGACATGCCACATTTTAGCACAACTCCAGACTGCAAAAAAATGGAATAAGACAACAGGCAAGAATGATATCTCAGCAAGTTTTTATATAGAATTTTATTAGCTGCAAGTAGAACTCACAGTTTTCGTCCGTTTTTCTTCATAGCTCTCATCTGAATCCCTCGAGAACTGCAACCGCATGTAATGTCTGACGAACATGTGCATTGGGCACCCCGGGGGTACGTATGACTTCAACATGTTATTTGCGCTCTCGTTTTCTCTGAGTGCTGCTCATCTTAGCACAGAAAACACCCTTGAAATATGGCTTAGCCCACATTTCCCTGATCTCACATATCTGTGTCATGTACGAATGCGTCTTCAGATTATATTTTTCTAAAAGCAATTTCCAAGCCTCCTCAAATTCTTCAATAGTCAACATGTGGTTGACAACCTTATGGAATTCAGCCCTAAATTCACATTTTTTTGTGTACAACCCGCCTAATGTCTCTTTGGCTTTCTTCAAGATATGCCATTTGCACCAACGGTGAGTTGTGGTTGGCAAGGTATTCTTGATAGCCACCTCCATTGCTCTACACTGGTCTACAATGCACAAGATTAAATAAAATGTTAGATATATGTTTTCTTTCCTGTTCGTTCAAAAAACTCTGCATGGGTTTAAGCAATTGATTCATAATTAATCATCAGGAATAAGCATAAGCAAAACAACTACCTG
Organism: Elymus sibiricus; assembly: GCA_039707655.1. NCBI lineage: Eukaryota > Viridiplantae > Streptophyta > Magnoliopsida > Poales > Poaceae > Elymus > Elymus sibiricus. The sequence goes on along the minus strand of CM077668.1, from coordinate 257,013,277 downwards.
TCAAAATTGTCAGGGGAGGAGTGCCACCCATCATCCGTACAAACTCCAAGAAAACCCATTCGAAGCTTTCCACCTGTTCATCCCTTAGAAGCACCCCAGCTAGAATAATATCTCTGAAAGTGGTTGTTGACTCCAACGAACAGCCCAAATGGCATGTCATATAGATTTGTTCTGTACGTTGTGTCAAATGTAATAGCATCCCCGAAAAACTTATACTGGTTCCTACTACTACCCGTAGCCCACATGAGATTCTTAATCCTACAATCTGCGTCCGGCTGTACTCGGAAGACAAACTCCTGATCCTTTGCAGCTAAATCAGCAAAAACATCTTTTGTCTTCCGCACATCATTCTCCGCCTGTTCCTTGTTAATCTTACCACAAAGGTTCCTAAGTGTTCTTTTTGTAAACGGAACCTCCTCTACGTCTCCAAAAAAACTAGCTATGATGTTGTACACCTTGTTCACATTAATATTGTTCTGCCTTAACTGCTTAACTAGATCCTTAGTGTACACATCGATATGCTTGTGTGAGGGCCAATTCACCTTCTCGCCACAAGTAGTTGACAACGAGTGGTTGTGTTCCACCCTATGTTCTGTTATGTACCACCCATTGTCATGCGTTCTCAAGAGGCGGATCATGGCTGGACACTCACATCTGCAAGACCGGCTGTTTTCCTTAATAGGCTTTCCCTACATTACCAATTTGCTATGCTTAGTTACGAACTCATATAAAAATGCTTGGAAAATGCATCCCTTATGCCGGACCAGTAAAGTGCATACGAAGATGAATTTTTTTTACCACTGCATCTATTGATAGCATCAAGCGAAAATAAGAATCACTTACAGAACAGCCACAAACAACTTCCTGCATGCACTTGGTCTTCTCTGCATTTAGCCTGCTCTTCCCATACCTTATGCCAAAACCAACTCCCATGAATAGATGTTGTAGAAATCGTAAGCTTCCCCGAGTGAGTCAAATGTCAACCCAATCTCAGGCTCAACCACATTGGGTCCTAATTTGTCAGCATAGCTTCTGATCGTCTTCTCTAGCGCCCCTACCCTTTCCGGACATGGTGCGCGGTCAGGTGGCTGTTTGCCAACTCTCACCCTAAGCATACAAAGGGAAGAAAAATGAGTCGTCAATCATTTTTAAATTTTGTCAATCATTTTCTGTCATTCATTGGCAAATCTCCCTACTTATCTTTTCCAGATTCACAGATATTGACAGCAAACAAAAAATACCATGTCAGCTAGCTGCAGATTGCACCAAAATAGTTATGTTCAGTAAAAAAAAAATTGCTCACCTTCTAGTCCATTCGGGCGCCTGTGGATCCATCTTGCCTCTAGAGAGAGCTGAAGCTGCATCTGCACTCTTTGCTTGGTCTGCCAAGGCTGAATCCATGGCGGCCTTCTCCGCCCGCGCACCACCCTGCTCAAGCGCATCAGCATTGTCTCCCTCACTCTCGTTCAAATCGGACACCGCGCCACCTTCGTCATCAACACTGATTTGTTCGCCGTAGGCAGCACCTTTTAGCCCGGCTGCAGCGCTGACCGCTGCATCAACCATTCCCCATCTAGATCCGCCGACTGATTCAACCTCGGCCGGACCTACCCCCCGCACCATCTCCATTAAAATGGCGGCGCTGCTCGCCTCATCTGCGAAAATTGGTAACCTGAAAGGGAAATCCAAATCCGGCAGAAATCAGGTCCACGGCCAAATAGATCGAAAAGACCAAAAAAACATTCACGAAATTTCCGGCTGGGCGACTGGCTAGAATATCTACCTGTCCACTGGTGTGACGGGGAAGTCCGTCGCCATCTGCGAATGCCGCCGCCCTTCGATCCGTCACGCCGGCGACACCACCTCTGCACCGCCGACGCGGAGCCCCGTCTTCCTTATTCACGACAAAATGTCACCACACAGCAGCTCCCCTCCACACACCCGGTCAGCTCTGTTCACCCCCCTCATCGTCAAACGTGTGCTTACAGGTGGGACACGCCAAAACGTCCTCCGCCGTGAGCAACAAACACCTGTACCAAGCGTCCATAGTACAGGTGCGGGTCGCCCGTCAGTGGCAAGACGTCCGTCCTCTTTTGCAACGAACGCCGTCTGTACGCACACCCACCCATCTGGACGTATTCATCTTTTAATATTTCAGCGACAGCGACAGCGACCTGTGGCACGTATCTCGTCGCATCTACGTGCGGCACAGATTTCGGGTGCAGCTGGACCCGAGAGCCAAAACGCCCCTCCCAAACTGTGACCATATTTGTATTGCTTCAGTCCAACACTTGAAGACATATATAGATTCTGAAAGTTGATGCACAAGAAAATGAACCATGCCCTCGAACAGCAAACTCGTACAGAGCGGAAATAGATAGAAGTGCTAGTATATAAACAATCGGATGGTATGCGTAGCATGCACTTGTCATAATTGTGGCCGGGCGCTCTAAATATTTCTGCTGGACGCAACAGGAGCCGAGTGAGAGACCAAACAGTAGTATCACTTAAGGCTTAGGTCCCCGGTCACTGTGAACCCTTTTTATGATTGGATTTCCTCCCTATGCGCCTCTCTTGCAGGGAAACAGAAATGGCGATCGATCGAAAGCAGTTCCCGATGCCCCGACGTGCAGAGTCATGCACCGTCTCCGAATGGAAACGGCCCACCTGCCACTGCCAGCTTGACCCCGCACATGGTTATTCCCTTGGTCTCATCGTAGAAAAATTTCGTGTTTTGATCTTTTTTCAAAACTTAATTGAGATCTGACCCTGCCTTGCAAAAATTTCGGGATCTGACCCTTTTCTTACCGCCAAGTGCCATGGCGGTAGGGTATAACAGACTACCGCCAAGGTCCCTGGCGGTAGGGTTGCACGCCCTACCGGAAAAAAATTCTAAGTATGGAACACAGTGCATGCTCGCACCTACCGCCGGGCACCTTGGCGGTAGGGTATAACAGCCTACCGCCAACCTGTTTGACGATAGGGGTGTTTCCTACCGCCAAGGTCCCTGGCGGTAGGCTGTTATACCCTACCGCCATGGCTCCTGGCGGTAAGAAAAGGGTCAGATCCCGAAATTTTTACAAACTTGGGTCAGATCTCGATTAACTTTCAGAAAAGGGTCGAATTCCCCTCTCATCGTATGCCATGATGCAATGCCACCGCCAGCATCAGCGGCCGTCAGCTCGAGATCGGAGGACGCAGAGCAGAGATCACGTAGCGTCACGCTGGCGTGCGTAGGGCCCGGTCAAAGGGCGACGTACACGTGTCATGCCCCATCCGTCTGAACGATTGACCGCGGCGCCGCGCTTTGATCCCTACATGTGACCGGCTACCGCCGGTGCACGCCGCTGACTCACCACGCCCCCGTGACCGTGGACCGTTCCCACCCCCCACCATTACATTACAAATTACGGTGCTATTACTATACTGTAGTAGTATTAGAATTATACTACTCGCTGTTGTAGCTAGCTAGGTCTGGACTCTGAAGTCTAAGCATAGAGTATCTTGCGATTAAAACCGAGAGCAAGAAACCAAAGGAGTGGGGAAGAGGCCAAGGAATGGACATCTATCTCATCTATCTCTTCTCTTTTGGGCCCAATCAATTAGCGGTTGTTTCTTTCACAAAAGCAAGCCAAAAAGCCAATGGAAAAAAAAAATCCCCTCACCCAACCATCCCCCTCTCTCTCTATACTTCTCCGCTCTCTCTCTCTCTCTCTCTCTTTCTCTCTCTCTGAATCCCCAAGAGATAGCTAGGAGCTGCGCTCCCTCTCGCTCTCTTGCGCACACACCTCTCGCTGTCTCCTTGGCTTGCCTCACTAATCACTGCACCTCCACCACCATTCCACCACTACTAGTACCTCCCCCATATGCTTGCTTCCCTCTCGATCCCTCTCCTCCTCCCTTCCGTTTCATAAGCCCAGCGCGAGCCCGCTCCAAGAACAATCGAGCTATTACACCATCTATCTCCAACAGGCAGCAAAGCAATACAGCGTAGCGCCTATGTCGGGCGAGTTCCAGTTCCACGACGAGCTCGCGTCGCTCTTCACGCAGCGGCCGGGGCCGGGGATGCAGCAGCAGGAGCAGCAGGCGTCCTGGCTCGCCGACTACCTGCAGACGCCGATGGACTACGACCTGCTGTGCAGGGCGCTGGAGCTGCCGGCCGCGGAGGACGTCGTCAAGAGGGAGCTGGTGGTGGACACCACGCCCAGCGGCGGCGCCCTCACTCCCAGCGGCGGCGGGGGAACGCCCAACGCCACGTCGTCCATGTCATCCTCGTCGAGCGAGGCCGGCGGAGGCCTCTGCGCCGGAGAGGGGGACTCGGCGGGAAGGTGCAAGAAGGAGGACGGCGACGGGGAGGACGGCAAGGGGGGAGATGAGGGTGACAAGAGCAAGAAAGGGTGAGTTGGACTGCATTAATTTCTCTCCTTGTGATTTTCCGTGTCTTGATCTGAAATCTTGGGCGTCCCTTTTGGCGAGTTCTTGGTCTTTCTGACTGCCTAATCAGGTTACCTGCCTCTAGTTCTTTTCTGTGATATACTGGATCAAGATTTGGGGCGGGCTAGATTTCGCTTCCTTGAATTGCTTGCTGGCCATTCATTCATTCATGCCTTTTCTGTTCTTTTTTGTTCTTTATTCCCCTTTTAAGGTAGTTTGGCCGGCTGGCCAAGGTGTGAACTCGGCTAGGGTTTCACACCGAGCTTGCATGCCTGACAATCAAGAATAAAAAAAATAAGAAGATAAAAATCTGATTTCGTGTCTTGATTACTTGCTTCACCTCCAAAATCTTGATCCAACTTGACCCAGAACAAATTTGCCTCTTGCATTTTTTTGTACTTTTATTTATGCTCTGTTCATTTTTCTTCTTCTACCCCATGCATGGCCCCATCTTGCCAAAATCATGCCCAATAATCTCTAGAATGAAACCACACCCAGTTAAGAGACGCTCCCCCATCTAGGATTTGCTCAGATTCTACTTTGGTGCAACCTATCATATGTACGCATCTCCCAGAAAATCCAAAGAGCAGAAAAGGGGCAGCAAAAAGGCCAGGCACAATGTGAACCTCCTAAAAACCATGTGCGCTCTTACATAGACCAGGCCAACAACCATCCATGTTTGAACGGGATCCCGGCCGGGAGGCCATACATATCGTAGTCGGTCGATCGATCGTAGTATGAACGAAATCTCTATCCACCGCTAGGAGTAGATAACTAAACTATCGAGACAGCCAAATGGTATACGATTCCGCCGCTTTCCGCTGCTGATATCTCATCTCACCGACGCGCAATCGAAATCTTTTCAGGTCTGCGGCGGTGAAGGGCGGCAAGGCCGGCAAGGGCGAGAAGCGGCCGCGGCAGCCCCGATTCGCCTTCATGACCAAGAGCGAGGTCGACCACCTCGAGGACGGCTACCGCTGGCGCAAGTACGGCCAGAAGGCCGTCAAGAACAGCCCATATCCCAGGTACGTATCAACGTATGTACATAGGCAGTTGCACCGCATGTGCATGGGCGATTTTGGTATGTAGGGACGAAGAATGATTATGTATGTGCTTGTGCTGAACTGCTGATAATGGTGATGGGTGGGTGCAGGAGCTACTACCGGTGCACGACGCAGAAGTGTGTGGTGAAGAAGAGGGTGGAGCGGTCGTTCCAGGACCCGGCGGTGGTGATCACCACGTACGAGGGCAAGCACACGCACCCCATCCCCTCCGCACTTCGCGGCAGCACCCACCTCCTCGCCGCGCAGGCGGCGCACCTGCATCACCAGCACCACGGCCACCTCGGCATGCTGCCGCAGATGGGCATGGGCGGCCGCGCCGGATCGCCGTTCGGCCGCAGCGGCGGCGGCGGCGGCATCGACGTGCTGGGCGGCCTCCTGCAACCGCGCGCCCACCACGGCATGACGCCGCCGATGATCGGCCCCGGCGCGGGCCACCAAACGTCCACCCAGGGCCTGTCCGGCTCAATCAGCAGCGTGGCGAGCGCCACCGCCTCGTCTCCTCCGTCGCTCCAGATGCAGCACTTCATGGCGCCGGACTTCGGGCTCCTGCAGGACATGCTGCCGTCCTTCATCCACGGCGCCGGCGGCGGCAACAACAACAACCAGCCCTCATCACCGTATGGGAAGCTTCATTAGTTAGCTAGCTATAGCTAGAGATAATTAAGAGATTTGGTTGGTTCTTGCTGCCTAATTAACATCCCCCAATCGATCTTGTTTTTCCTTGATTGTTTTCACTTCTTGATTTGCTTCCCCGATCGATCCCGTGCTGCGAGATGGTACAGAATGAGTTTTTTCTGGGCCTCGTATCATTTCGATGGATCTAGCTCGCTCGCTAGCTAGCTCGTAGTAGTCAGTGTACTAGCAGTTCTTGTACATGAAAGTACCTAATTCCCCATCTCATGCATATATTGCACTCTGTTGCCGGTACTGGCCATGCATGCATGAGCTATATATATGTATGACAATTTTATGCTCCTTGTGTTTCTCCTGGCTCCATTAATGCAACAGCACTAAGAATGCACATATCCATTTGCATGTTCGGTATGGTATTAAGGTTTCTTGCATACATGGCAACCGATCGTGCATGCATAGGCTTCATTAATTTGCTGCTGGTGGCAACTGTGGCAAGAAGAAGATCGATGTACAACGATCTTTTTTTTGAACAGTGTACAACGATCTTGGCTAGCTAACTTGTCATGAACGTACTCGTGATGGGATTGTTCCTGTGGTTGGTACAAAGAGTTGTTAAGGAAAAAAGCAGTGAGGGTCGATCGTTTTGCTGCTTGCTTCTTTCTTGCAAGTACTGGTCCCTTGACCAGGTCGCTCGCTCGCTCCAAGCGCTACCTAGCTACCGAGCTAGTGTAGATATCATTACTCATCCATAGTGATGTGAACCTACCTACTGTAGACCCTTGTGTGGTTTCTGTACATGTACATATGATTGATGCAAGATTAAACTTGGATGTAGTATTTCTCGCAAAAAAGAAAACCTGGATGTAGTACCAGAGATATACAAATAGTCACTGATCGATGCACGTTATGGTCCATGTCTGCCTGAATTATACGGTACTACGTAGCTAGAGAAAAATCGATGATCCATCTAATATAGCGATCGATGCAAACCTAGCTAATTCAAACGTGGTTAATTTGGGTGTTAAATTTGGAGTTTAGACGAAGCTTGGATACAACTGTTGAACTGTGCGGTGATGCTTGACTCGTGAAGAGTCATGCTCACGACGTTCGGTTTAGAGCTAGCAACAGTGAATGTATCTTTTTTGCTTTGTTTTTGGGAAACAGTCAATGTGTCTACTGACCAATCAGTTGCCATTTCGTCGGTTACATGATTGACGCCTTCCCCATAAAAAAAGGACATATATGATTGACGCCTTCCAAATTTTGGTTCCATGCAATGTGCACTGGTCAGACATGCATGTAGCATGAAATATAGTAACATATATTTTAGATTGCATCGATATATCTACGATGGACAAAAGAGTAGGTCAATTAGCTAGATATATGATGACATGTGACATTTCGCTATTTGTGTGGAATGGGCCGGACATCGTTTTTTAAGCTTTTCACCCTTTTCCAATGCTACATTCACAATATTATAGAGCATGAAATATAGTAACATATATTTTAGATTGCATCGATATATCTACGATGGACAAAAGAGTAGGTCAATTAGCTAGATATATGATGACATGTGACATTTCGCTATTTGTGTGGAATGGGCCGGACATCGTTTTTTAAGCTTTTCACCCTTTTCCAATGCTACATTCACAATATTATAGTTATTATGAGTAAACAATGAACACGATATGTGGTAGGTTTATTTATGGAAATGTTTATTTGAAATACTATGTAGTACTCCATCTCCTAAATGGTCAAATATAGCTAGGTTTGATCTTTTTTTGAACAGGATAGCTAGGTTTGATCTGAGCAGCAAGTGTGGAACATATTGGATGCATGGTCGTGATGTAGCTTAAAAACTTGGTGGTCTCTGTGGCTGTAGAAAGTCAAATATTTCAGCTAGCCACACACACACACGCCTTTTATCAAAATGGCGCTTTGTACTCTAGCTAGCTGAGGACGATTAGTGCAGTCTCAAACACGCAGATTCTTTCTAACCCGCTGGGATAGAAGTACCAGTACCTTTAGCAAACTGGTCTGGCTAGGAAGAAACATTAATACACATGTGACAGAATTCATCTTTCTTTAATTATAAAGGTTGTCCATCGAGAGGAAATCTACTTTGGTGGCCATCCAATTAATTGGCTGGGCAAAGATGCTTGCACTGTGTGCATATCCAATTGTACTTTAGACACAAGAAGTCGTCAAAACCATGCCATGATCTATCGCTCCCTGCCTTTGTTTTACTCGTAGCTAGTTAACCAAGGAGATGCTGGACGCAATGATACCCTCATGCATTTATGCATGTGTACCTCTTGTACTGGCGGAGAGTGCAATTGCAGCGCTCTTCGGGACACAATGAGATCATACATGTGATATACACTGCTCTTGAATTTTCAGCTCTGTCTAGCTTGGTTAACTTCCTTTCTCCTCCATTTCGGACATGTTGATTGATGAACTGGTGTCGTGAGGCCAAGAGAAACTAATATTACCTCTGTAACTTAATATAAGACGTTTTTTGACACTATGACAGTGTCAAGGAACGTCTTATGTATTAAGTTTACGTAGGGAGCTAGTACTATATAGTACATAATTCTTGGACTTGGTAGTATTGTTTTTCGGGTTTGATGGATGTGTTTGAGGCGATGCATAGCTGTAGGAAAATATGCTTAGACATGGTCCAGCAGGTTAATCAGGTTGGAAGTCCTGGGACGCAACATTGGGCAGTGCTGATAGCTACCAGAACCGGACTAGCTACTACTACTAGTCTAGAAGGTCAAAAGCATTAAAGGCCAAGGTGCAAGGTGTGCACCAACTTGCCGCCATCGATGGAGCGTTTCTTTTTCTCCGGCACAAAAAATAAATTCTACAGCGTAGACTCGTGTTCAAAGTCCACACCCAATAGACGTGTACGGATAGAACAGGGGGCTTTTATTTCTCTCCTCTCTTTCTCTCTCTTCCTCCTCCTCCTCCTCCTTTGAGAGTTGCCCAAGTTCTCCCGGCTCCTCTCCCCTCCTCCTCCGGCGGCCTCGCCGGCCGGAGTGGGGATGGGAGAGGGGTCCGGGTCGTTCTTGTACAGAGTAGATTTAGTTCCAGTCTTGCCCATGTGGCGTTTGGCGTGATGCCGTTAGTTTGCAGGGTCCGGGTGCTCGCACGCAGCACGCGGTGCTCGCCGGAGTCGCCACCGGCTCGTTCTCCATGGTGGAAAAGGAGCGTCGGCGGTGGATCTGGTCCTTCCTGCCTTAATAAGCGCGATGTGGCTGCAGGTGATGTGGGTGTGGTGGTTTCTTTCCTCGCCTCCTGCCGTCGTGGTGGCGGTAGGCAGTGGAGGGGGGAGAACTGCCTCATCTGGATTGCCTGGGGCTGGGCCTCGCCGGATCCGAGCTTCCGGCGACGGCTGGGTCTCCCCCCGATCTTGAGAAGGGCTTCGGCCATGGTGCTGGAAGCTGATGACGATGGGGATCCGGAGCTCACAAGATGGTGGTTTTGGAGAAGCTACGGCGCCCGCGCCAGCTGGCCGGTCTTCTCCGTCGATCCGACTGATCTTATGGTCGAAGGGCGGCCAAAATATTTCCACCCAGCCTTGATGCACAAGGGGAGGCGGTGCTGCTTCGTGCTGGACTCTACGGTGTGCCACCGTGGAGATCTTGCCGGACCAAGTGGTCCGTCCCCGGTGCCGGCGGCGATTCGATCCAGCGGGAAGCAGTTTGGACCCGATCGCGTTTTCCCGTATCTGCTCGGGGTCCTTTTCGTAAGATTTGGGGGCCAGTTTGTATTTTCTTCTGTCCTTAGGGTCCTTGATGTAAGATGTACTGCCCAACTTCCTAATTAATGCAGTGCTGGGTCCTTCGGGGCCCTTCTAGTGTTCAAAAATAAATAAAAAAAAATAGACGTGTAAGTCAACACCAAATACAACATAACATAACATAATACTCACCGGAGAAAGGTGTATAGTATTAATTTGGTGAGCACTAGCTGTACTCCTTTGATCAATTCTTGGCTAAAGAATTCTAATTAGGTTTAATTCGTATTTTTTTTGTTTGTTCGTTTAAGATACCATTCAAGCTTGACCAGAGCCTTGACAAATAAAATGCAGGTGATCTTATAAAAAAAATAACTAAAAAGCGCTGGGAAATTATTACTGTTGAAAAAACAAACATGGCAGTATTGCTTTTGCGTGACATAAGGGCATCTTCAAAGCGGACCCTCAAACCTCCCGCAAGCGTCGGACTGAGCTGTCCGGACGCAATTTGCCATCCAATGCAGTCCCGCATCCGTCCGCCGGCCGGTCCGGACCAGTGGCGGAGCTAGAATGTCAGCCTTGGGGGTGCCACAGTTTAAAATTTACACCAAACATCATCATAATCTCAACAAATACTTCTAAAATTGCATCAACTTCATAGATATTTAGTGCTACATACATAGTAAATTTTAGTTTATAGTTATGGAGGGGGGTGCCATGGCACCCAGGGCACCCCCACTAGATCCGCCCCTGGTCTGGACGTCTGTTTTCCCGCAAACTGGAACCAAACAAAGGGGGGCTTTGCGGGAGTCCGGATATCCACATGACGAACCAAAAGACACCAAATGACGGAAGGTGTGTATTAGCAATGGCGGAAGGTGTAGCTAAAATGGCGGAAGCTAGCTAGCTCTCTTTTCTTTTTTTCCAAATACATACACACTAGCTAGCTTCCGCCAAAAATGGTGCAACATGATATAGTAAACTTGTTTGGCGGAAGGTTTGGCTCTGTTTTCTTTATTTACATGGACATACGTACATGTACACTGATTTGGAATGATAATCTGCAATTATATACACATATGTTTGGCAGAAGGCACTACTAACCGTGCTAGCTATTTGGCGGAACATTGTTGTTTGACGCAGATTTGAGGTATAGGGTTGGATGGCCGGCTCCTGTATCAGTTTCCGGACACCCTTCCGGACCGATTATTGGACAAATACCGTGTCCGTTTGCGGGTAGATGCCCTAACCTACATATATAATACGGTCCGACTGTTGATCAAATACTTGAATCTTGGGTGAGGTTCCCTTCATATTCTTCTTTTAAAGGTGAGGTATACGTGTCTTAATTCGTGTAGGCAATTGCCTGCGTCTGTATGTGTAAGTTCACAATTTTTTTAGGAGTAATATATAATGAGTACAGGATGGACCGCAGCCGTCACGTCGTGCATTGATTAGCTTAGCTTGAACAAACTGGTCCGATGGAGGCATGTAGCTTTGAACGCAAGGGAAGTCAAGCCCACCGTTATAATTCCGCAACGGCCATCGCTCGGCTGCATACAACATGGCCGGCTGCTAGAAAGGTTCGCATCGCAGTTGACACGGAAACTTGACCGGCCCGGCCAATCTCTGACTCGGAGTGATGCCAAAAGAAGAGAAAGACGGATTGCGATCCAAGAAGATCAAGACCGGTGAACGTATGTGGTAATTGGGTTTATAAGTCGGCACGGGTTTTAGGTCTTTGATTTGACTAATAAACATGTGCAATATGCCACAAAAATTATATGGCTGTAAACTTCATTTGACGAGGAATCTAAGGATATACATGTGCAATATGCCACAAAAATGATATGGATATAAACATGTGTAATATTTTTTTGTAAAATATGATGCATGCTTACCAGCATTTGTGGTACTACTCTATCTGGTGCTGCTGCTGCTGCAGAGCAGAGATATGTGATCGCGGCACGGAAGCATATGCACAGCTAGACTAGACACGTAGGCGTCGAATCCCATATATATATATATATATATATTGTAAAATAAATGAACAGATTTATTGGGCGTGACAAGACACGTGCATTAACTACCCGGACGGTGTTGCATTGCGAGAGGAAGCTGGATTGCTAAGCCATCTGCGACAGCGACGTCGCCTTTGTTGGGCGATTCATCCATCCATCCATCCGTTGGTTTCGTTTCAGGTTGCAGCCTTGAGGAAGACTCAAAGTGGCCACCACCACCACCACGACGCCATCCACCGCGGTACCGTCCCGGACGAGCTTAATTGCGAGCGGCCGTGCGATGGCTCCGTCACAGCAGTAGCGAGAACGCACAAACTGAATCCCCTCATATTATCATATTTATTATCTCCCTCCCAAGGACGATCAAACAGAAAGCCGGAAGAAATGTTGGCCGTCGGCGTCGTACGGCGGGCACGTCAAACGATCGATTTGATGACGCGTACGCGATCAGATCCCCCGGAAGCTGCGAAAATGTCGCGAGGCTCGCTGGGATTCTGGACGATCTAGCTTAGCTAGCAGTCAATCAGTCGAGCCGTGCGTTGTTACTCCGGTTCCGGTAGAGACTTTTCACCGGTGGCGGTGACAGCAGGGAGGGAACCGCCCGATGGGCCTGCGGCAACGGTGACCGGCAGCGGGCCACGACTGGGTCGAAAAAGACGGATGGCCATCGACAGCTGCGAGCGGTTAACGTCGGCCCGGCTTCACAATAAGATTAGAGATTATGAATTGACCTGTGCCGGAGTCGCCGTCGGAAAGCTCCAGCGGGAGGGGCCAAATGTGAAACTGTTCATTCTATCTCTCTCGAGTCAAACCGTTCAGGCAATTCTCAAAACAAAACAAAAAGTGAAACCGTTCAGGCGTCCTCCTTTATTTCGAGGGTGCGGGATTTGCTCCGGAAAATGCGTTTCCCTTTCGGGGCAGCACACGAGGGTTTCGGGAGGAGCTCACTGGATCCGTCGGATTTTTAGCCGGTCCTGCCAAAGGAATGCTTGTTAGATTTGAGCTAGACAGTGACATCTTACTAACCCCCTTCAGCGTCACCAGTGTTTCACAGCAAATGCAATTCGTCCATTCAGGGCATGGTGGTTTTGCGAAGTTTAATGACTTCCAAGTTCTAACAACGGGAAAATTTTAGGTCGAGAAGGACACAGGCAATGTCTGACAATAGAAAAGCTATGGCATAACAGGGAATTGCTATAAAAACAACAGACCTAGAACTCCTGAACCAGCGTTTCTGTTTCTACGGAGGACGGCGCGAGGAATGCCATTTTCTCTTATTTCCTTTACCATAACTTGACACGGGGCTACAAATATATATACCCGAAATAAAATGAACCGAAAGAGGAGATTGAAGCTTAACAGCTCACTTATTATTGATGAATAGGGGTAAAGTCACCGTTTCTCCGGTTATTCAGCTTGCACAGATTCTAGAAGGCTCATCACAGTTTTCCTGTCAGGCATGCTGGGAATGGCTCCCTTTACCCGAACACACAGTGAGGCGGCAGCAGCTGAAATTCAAGAAAATAAAAACCTCAAATCAACATGTCAACAATAGATCAGAACCAAAATGTGAGTGGAGGGTGCTTTTAGTACCAGCAAATCTCATGCACTCTTTCTTTGGCTTCCCCTCCACCAGAGCTACAGCAAAAGCTGAGGTGAAGGTGTCACCAGCGCCGGTGGTGTCTACTACTTCTGTGGCGGGTATTATCGCCTGCCTAATTGGTTCCTCTCCCTCGACAAACAGAGCAGATCCTTGTGATCCAAGTTTAACCAAAACTTCTTTCACACCCTGAATACAGGGAATAGCATCAATGTCCTACTACCTTGTGGTTAATGCATTCACAACTTCCATGGAAGATTTACATAATTAAGCATCTCGTCGACAGAATATATCAAGTGGAAACTGCTAACCTTTATATAGCAAACAAAAAAGTACAATTTGAACAAGTTCTAGTAAAGAAACCACAATAAGGTAAATAAAAACAGGGAATTAACAGGAAAACAATTAGTTGTAAATCAAATCCTCGTACTGGCAGCTTAAAGTGGAATATGAAGCCCATATACTGTTGAAACATGGTAGTGGAAAGCCATGAAGTGGGAATAGGGGCAAATGCTATCAACATATAACAACACAGACGTCTGCAACTTCATCGCTTTGTGACTCTAAAAATAAGAAAATATACGTATCAATTATACGTTACACTTCTTTTCTTACTTCAATATCCTGACAAATTACACTGCCTGCCATAAAATTGTGGCTATGGACACACAAGAAGCAATTAGACTTATCTACGCTATGGCATCAGACCAGACAGCGTCAAATAAAAAACATCAGATACTATTTTTCCAATTTTCCAATGAATTAAGCACAAAGACTTCGTAACACATTCTGTACTTTTGGCGAATGGCCATTCTGTGATCAGATGCTGTTGTTATTTTTCAGATTGTACTACCAATGTCATCTACAAGCCACTGCCATGGGATTGACATTCAAATCAAAATAGCATACGTACGCTCTGCCGTTTTGTTAGAGATAAAAAAATCCGCTTTCACCAAACTCACTTGTACACATGCAAGAATTATTACAACTACATAGCTTAGGGCCATTCCTCATGCTTAGTGCATACCAGGGAGGGCCATGCCCCCTCCAACACGTCGCTGAGCACAAGAAATTTAACTGATTATTCTCTTTCTTGTGTGCTTAATTTGTAATTCGCTTCAAGCTGCTCCCCACTGCCATTCACGAAAAGTACTTGTTGGACCACTATCATAGAGCAGCCAAAGTGTACAAAACTATAAAGATCCAAAGTTTGTAGAGTTTTGCAAATCGCAAAATTCACTTGTACGTAGACTTGGACAGCACGTAGGAGTGTTGACTTGAAAACTTGTATAGAACAGTAAGAGTCAACACTCCTAATAGGTGTACGGGAAACACACGTGCACAGACCTACGCGAAGGGAGAATGGAAGGAAAGCAACACATTCTTTAGAGATGGCTATTATCAGATAAACGCCATAACACAACATCATTAAATGAAGTTTCTTAAATAAAGATATTAAGATCCAGTCATGGCTAATCAAAAGAAACAAAAGAGCAACAATTAGAAGTTATAATTGAATATAGAAGAAATGCAGAGAAACAAACTACATAAAAAAAAACTGATTTAGACAACTCACCATTTTATGGCATGCTCCTGCAGCCTGGCTGATTTGTTCAAAAGTCTCTGTAGGCATCCCAGTCAAACGCGCTAGCTCTGTTTCATTTGGACTAAAAATATCCACCAGTTCGAGTAGTTCTCTGGGGACAGGAGCATCCATTCCACCTGCATCTAAGATAACAGGCACACCTGCATCTTTTGCCGCCTGAAAACAAAAGTTTGAAATTTTGTTACAAAAGAACCCCTCAAATCTTAGCATGCATAAAATGCAAAGACACAAGGTGATTACTGCATTTCCAACAACCTATTTTACAAAAGTTTGACATTTGTCACAAAAGAACCCCTGTGATCTTAACATGAATAAAAGGGAAAGACACGAGGTGGTTCCTGCATTTCCAATCTACTTTACACAGTTGTATGGATACACAACAGATAAAAACCATAATCAAGACTAGACTTGCTCTGGCACAACCTTAAAAATTCGGTTATATAAGGATGTCAACATGAAGTACTAATACTATTTGGCAAACAGGGTAATTGATCTGAATGGAATCTTTAAGATCATTAGCTAGAAAAGACAGAACACATTATCACGCATTTAATGAGATTTTGCAATCACATAAACCTGCATGGAAGCATGCTCGAGGTATCAAGAACTAGAAATAAAACTATCCTTCCATCTGCGACACTAACTCTTTTCCTGGAGGCTTTTCTCCGAGGACTCAATCACACAAAGAGACCATACATTCAGAGTTCAGACTGAAATGGAAGCAACTCAAACAAATGACAAGCTGCTTCATTTTATATCTGAAGTCACGATACATGACTGTAGTTTCTTTTGAATTCCAATAACATAGGCCACCTACTCCTTAGCAGATATATATTAGACAATACCTAAAAGCTACATATCCAGTTGCATAACTTGGACAGCACGTAAGCCACGCGTCGAGGTTCTACTGAACGCAATTAGAAGACTACCTTCCAATATGGGAAGACATTCAAAGTTAAAATCAAAGACTACGCATTTCCCATTAAAACATACACACACAACTGAGTTTCTCCAAAATTTGCTACCTTCACATGATAGTTAGCTGTCCTCTCCATGGCCAGATTAGTATCGAACCCTTATTGATGAGATATTGGTTCTTCTTAAAGCAGCAAGCCTTAGCTCTTTTGCCTCTATGGAGTTCTGTGAAACAGATTAGATATTTGGATGCTCCTTCCACTTGCCCACAGCCTCTAATTAGCAAAAACCAGAGCCAGCTGAATGGTTTAGGGCCAAAGTAAATATTGTAAAACACCGTATGCATAAGTCGGTACAAAGGGCCATGTGGAATTAAAAATCCACACTGAGTTAAGCTTCCACTTTCCTCAGATTCCACTTCAAAAACTTGTTATGTCAGAGGGTCTGGGCTGACCACAAACCAAGCCCAGGATGGCATTTAGCTCTTGCTGTGGGTCAGACCAAGTAATCAGTGGGTCAGACAAAAATAGGCCTTTGGCACCTCCAGGCCATAGAAAGCTAAATAAGCACTAACACGTAGCAATACATTGTAAATTCTAACCAATGAATAAAGATGTCAGGCTGAAACTGTTTCTTTTTTTGTTCAAGAACAACACCAACACACACATTCTCATGCAAGACATTAGAGATGCCATGGCGGGGGCCAAAGGCCTTAGTAGCATATGACCGTGAGTGTTTATTTGATCGATGGTCGTAGTCTAGTTTTGTTCGGCGAGGGCTTATGTAGCAGGGTTGTCTTCTTAATATAATCATGCACAGCTCTCCTGCGCATTCGAGAAAAAAAGAAGAAGTGATGTCCATAACAGATTGACAAAAGGAACAATGAAGTCGTGGATGGCAATGTGATTGCCCTTGCTGAACCGTTAGATGTTTAAGTAACAGGACTGCTGTAACACCCCCAGTGTCATGCTACAGTGACCTCACACTAATGATACCAAGTCATCATCTTTAAATCCTAAGAAATGCAATTAAGAAATAATTCAACTCAAATTCAAAATTCAAATAACAAGTGAAATTAGAAAAACTCCAAACTTATAAACAAAATAGTTCATGTTATTGCAAATAATCCCAAAGCTATTATAAAAATAAAATCAACATTATTTAAATTCCCAAATTGACCATAACATCCAAAAACAGTGACAAAACAACACTATTAAACCCATTTCTATTTATGTAAATTTCAAATGAATTCAAATATACCCCAAACTTTTTGTGGTAGCCCAAAATATTACTTTGTATTTATGTGACAATTTTCACTATTTACAAAAATCATTTGGTGGCTCTACTTAATGTAATACAGTGGCAGAAAATACAAAACAGAAAAATAAAAAGAAAAGGCCTAGTTCTACTGTGCACAAGAGCCCATCCCTACAGCCGCGGCCCAGCCCAACTCCCACCTTCCCTAACCTCCCGCTCTCTCTCCTCGTTGTCGAACGCAGCTCGCGCGCGCTCGACAACGCGCCGCTACAGCACCGCGGTCGCCTGCTAACCCTCCTGCGCCTCCCTGCCAACCCTAGCCTGCCCCCACTCGTCTCGCCCCTCTCTGCCTCGCTCGTCCCGAACGCCGCCATGGGCGAACCCGCTGAAGCTCGCGGCCACCGGCCACCCCGCGCCGCGCGGGCATGTCCTGGAGGACCACCGCGCTCGACTACCTCTCCTACGACGACGAACGCGAGCTCAACGCTGCCACGTCGTCGGGATCGACTCCATCTTCTACCTACGGTCGCCGTGCTTCTCGCCGCCCGATTCGCCGCCTCCGAGCCTCCCCGAGCTCGCCTTGCACCCCTACAGGACCGCTGTGAGCGCCGCCTCGCCTCCCCACTCTCCCCCGGCTCGCGCACGGCCTCTAGCTACCTCTCCCGTGAGCTCCGAGCCGCCGTCCGCCATGAATGTCGCTGGCGTCGATGCCGTGCCCCTTTACTACTCCTGGTGCCACCCGCGTGCTCATGGGCGTCCGTTGGAACCAGCCAGCCCATCTGCTCGCTCGGTTGCACTCCACCAGCTACCCGTAGGACCAAACCGCGCTCGAAACCGTGGCCTACAGCTCGATTCCGAGCGTCGCCGCCCTCTCGGTTGCTCGCCGGAGCCGCGCCGGCGCGCGCCGGAGTTTTAAACTCCGATGGGGACACGTGTCAGCCTCTGGCACTAATCACCAGCGCTAATACTCGCTGACAGATGGGCCCAGTACTGTAGCACTTAGTTAGGGACTAATTGGATCACTAACTAAAACGTTAACGGCCACTGACAGGCCGGGCCCACCTTTTAAATTAACTCTGCTTAATAAAAATAAACCTAATTAAGTCTACTGAGTATGACATGTGGGGCCCCTGGCACTGTTACAGTGGATAGGGTTGACCCAGTCTGCTGCTGACTCAGCAGGCTGGACCCACATGTCAGCCTCTGCTGACTGGGTGCTGACTGGGCAGTTGACTTAGTCAACTGGCCCCACCTGTCAGCCACTGTGTACACTGTGCTGGGTGCATTTAGCAATTTCCTATTTTAATTTCGAATTTAGATTAAAATTCCAGAAAATCCAGAAAATGATTAAAACTTTGAAAAATCATATAAAATAAACCGTAACTCGGATGAAAATAATTTATATATGAAAAATGATCAGAAAAATATGACGAATCCGAATATGTGGTCAAAATGCTTGACCATCACTCCTAACTAGATGAACATGGAACTTTCCCCTCCGGTTCAATATACCGATAACTGCCCGGAGCTGGGAAAATATTCTCGGATATTTTCCCGCTCCGTTTAAAACACTTAGCTCTGCGTTAGGGCACCCCTAGCACAGCCTATTGCCATGCCAAGCATCTGTGTGCATTGTTTGCTTTATATTTACTGTTTCTTCCCCCTCTTCTCTCCGGTAGACTCCGAGACCGACGCTGCCCCTGTGATCGACTACGTCTCCGACGACCCTTCTTCCTTTTCAGCAGAGCTTCCAGACAAGCAAAACCCCTTGATCATTCCTATATCACCTATTCCTTCTTCCCCATGCTTGCATTAGATTTTGCTACTGTAATTGATTGATCCTATTCTGATGCATAGCCTGATTATTGTAACCTACTGTTGATACTGTACATGTTGTCCTATATGCTTAGTATAGTCTGGTTAGTGATCCATCAGTGGCCCCTCACCTTTGTCCATGTTGCCCTGCTTTGCTACCAGAAGACCCGAGCAATGTGATCGATGTACAGAGACCGAGCACAGCACCGCACACCCCCTTTGTTGTACGACTCTGCAGAGCCACTATCGAGTGACGAGGGTGATACCTCGTACTTCACTTCTGATGATGGCTCTGTAGCATAGCTAATCGGTTGTGGTTATCGAGGGTGATTCCTCTTTCACCACCTCCGATGACGACTCTGTCGTACAACCTCTCAAGTGGGAATCCATCTGTTAGAGTTATATTAGTAGTGTCTATTGGACTTTTGTTTTCTAGTCTCTTGGCATCCTCCTGTAGCCTTTTGGCATCCTCATGTATGTGTATATATGTTGGCTTTGGCCTCCTAATAATACAAGTTGCATTTCCCTAACATGGTATTAGAGCTCTAGGTATTTTTTTTCGGCACGCGCAACTCGTGCTGCTCCCGATCCAATCTCCTGCACGGCTGCCATTGCTCTCTTTCGATCAAGCCGCTGGCCGCTTGTCTTCCTCCAAGGTCGCCGCCGGCCATTTGTCTTCCTCCGCGGCTGCCGGCCGCCGGCCTCGTCTACGCCGCTGTTGCCTTCCGTGGTTGCCGGCCTTCGGCTCTTCCAGGCCGCCACCGCTGCCGGGACCGCTTCCGGCCACCGATTCCCGCCGCCGGCTGCTGATTCCCGCCCTTTGGCATCACCCGCCGCTGCTTCCTGTCCGCCACCAACCCGCTGCTCTTCGCGTCCGCCGACCGCAGGTGCCCGCTGCCGTCCGCGTCCGCCGGCCACTGGATCCCGTCCAAGATCAGCCGCCGGCCGCCGGTTCCGTGCTAGATCGGGCGCCGTCCATTGGATTCAGTCCGCCGGTTCCCGTGCTCGCGTGTGTTTACTGCGGGGACAGAATCCATCCACTTGCCTGTGCATCGCTCTACTGGGCTGTGTGCGCCCCGTGCATCCACTTGCTGGGCTGCTGCTCCCTGCACGGCCTGGGCATCGCTCTACTTTTTTGGGTCGCTGGTGCGGCCAGGCTACTCTGCTAGTTGGCCTGCTTCCGGCTACCTGCCTTGAGTAAAAAAAAAAGGAGAGGGTAAAAAAAAAAAGAGGTATCATGCTTTCGTTAGGTATGCCTCTCCCCCGCTCCTCTCCCCCGCTGCCCGGGGTTTTTCGACGGTGTTCCGTATATGGATCCCGTCTCGCGCGTGCGTCGTTCCTCGGTGCTTGGTGCTCGCCCGCTTGTAAGTGGTGGTTGTCTCTCTACTTCGACACCTTTTGCGACTTCCACCGGTGCTCCTAGTCGCTCTACATCGACTCTCTTGGCGTCTTCTGCCGGCTATATTGGTCGTTCTTCAGCGACTCTTCCCATGACTTCCGCACCTGATGATTGTCGCCCTACGTCGGCTCCTCTCGCGGTTTCCGCACGCCGCGGTGACCGCTCTACGTCGACTCTTCTCGCGGCTTTCGCGCGCGGCAGTGACCGCTCTACGTCGACTCGCTACTCTCGGTCAACTCTACATGCGGCTTCCACGGATGGTGGTGACTGCTCATCATAGGTGTTGCTACCTTGACCTCTTCCGCCGTGTCCCTGTCTGCGTGTGAGATTGCGCAACTGCGCTGCCTGCTTGATGCTTGGGATTCTTCACCGACAGGTTCTGCAGGTTTTGTGACTGACTCTTCTGGCACGGAGAAACCACCTTCTACTCATTCAGGTACATCCCCATGGATTCTTGATACTGGAGCGTCTTTTCATATGACTTATGATTCTTCCACTTTGACCTCCGTTCGACCTGTCGAGTCTCCTGCTCATGTTCTTACAGCTGATGGCACTTCCCTGCCTGTAGCTAGTCGAGGCACTCTTAGCACTTCTTCATTTCATGTTCCCGCTGTCGCTCATGTTCCTCGACTTACCATGCAGCTCATATCTGGTGGTCAGATTGTTGACTCTAGTTGTAGGGTCATTCTCGACTTTGATTCGTGTTCTGTTCAGAATCGTCGCACGGGCGCTCTACTTGGTGTTGGCCCTCGACGCTCTGATGGTCTCTGGGAGCTTGACTGGCTTCGCCTTCCATCCGCTGCCAACGCCGCCAGTCTCGCAGCCCCTGTTGCTGCATCTACCAGTTCTTTTCAGCAGTGGCATCATCGTCTTGGCCATTTATGTGGTTCTCGTCTCTCGTCTTTGGTTCATCGCGGTGTTCTGGGGTCTGTCTCTGGTAACGCTTCGTTGGATTGTCTGGGATGTAGACTTGGTAAGCAGATTCAGCTACCCTACCCTCACAGCGAGTCAGTGTCTGAGCGTCCTTTTGATCTCGTTCACTCTGATGTTTGGGGACCGGCTCCCTTCGCTTCGAAAGGGGGTCATCGCTACTATATTATCTTTATAGACGATTTTTCTCGGTACACTTGGATCTATTTCATATCTTCTCGTAGTGAGGTTTTATCTATATACAAAAAATTTGCTGCCATGGTTCATACCCAGTTTTCCAATCCTATTCGTGTTTTTCGCGCAGATTCAGCTGGTGAGTATAACTCTCATGCGTTGCGAGGATTTCTTACTGAGCAGGGTACTCTTACTCAGTTCTCTTGCCCTGGTGCTCATGCTCAGAATGGTGTGGCTGAGCGCAAGCATCGTCACCTTCTTGAGACGGCGCGTGCGATGATGATTGCCGCCTCTCTTCCGCCTCACTTTTGGCCTGAGGCTGTTACCACTTCCACCTATCTCATCAACATTCAGCCTTCTGCTGCTCTACAGGGTGGTATTCCTCTCGAGAGTCTTTCTGGTCGTCCTCCTGATTATTCGGCGCTTCGTTTGTTTGGTTGCGTTTGCTATGTTTTGCTTGCCCCTCGTGAACGCACCAAACTGACCGCTCAGTCTGTTGAGTGTGTCTTTCTCGGATACAGTGATGAGCATAAGGGCTATCGGTGTTGGGACCCTGTCGGTCGCCGGATGCGTATTTCCCGGGATGTGACTTTTGATGAGTCTCGTCCCTTCTACCCGCGTCCATCCTCCTCGGCCTTCTCAGCGGAGGACATCTCTTTTCTTTCGTTTTCGGATACACCTCCCTCTGTGCCCAGTATTCCTATTCCTCGTCCCGCTGTTGCAGATCCGACGCCGTCCTCTCCTACGGGTTCTTCTCCTCCCTCATCGCATGACTCTCCACCTTCATCACCGATACCTTCCCCTTCTTCACCTTCATCACCGATACCTTCCACTTCTCCACCTTCATCACCGATACCTTCCCCTTCTCCACCTTCATCATCGATACATTCCCCGTCTTCACCTCCAGTGATTCCACCTCTTCCCTCCTTTCCTTTGCATTATACTCGTCGTCCACGTGTTGTGGATAAATCCACTGACGTGCCAACTTCTGGTGCGTCGTCCTCCTCATCCCAGCCGACTTATGGTCTTCGGGCTCGGCCTCGCCCTCCCCCTGACCGTTATTCTCCTAGTCGATATGGTCTTTCGGCTGTACTTGAGCCTACCTCTTATCGCGATGCTGTTGTTCATCCTGAATGGCAGTTTGCGATGGCAGAGGAGCTTGCTGCTCTTGAGCGCACCGGCACGTGGGATCTTGTTTCTCTTCCTCCCGGTGTTCGTCCCATCACTTGTAAGTGGGTCTACAAGGTTAAGACTCGCTCCGATGGTTCTCTTGAGCGTTACAAAGCTCGTCTTGTGGCTCGTGGCTTTCAGCAGGAGCATGGTCGTGATTACGATGAGACATTTGCTCCTGTGGCCCATATGACCACTATCCGCACACTTCTAGCTGTGGCCTCTATTCGCCATTGGTCTGTTTCTCAGCTTGATGTTAAGAATGCCTTTCTTAATGGTGAGTTGCGTGAGGAGGTTTATATGCAGCCACCACCCGGGTATTCTGTTCCTGATGGCATGGTATGCCGTCTTCGTCGCTCTCTCTATGGACTTAAGCAAGCCCCTCGTGCCTGGTTTGAGCGTTTTGCCTCTGTGGTGACCGCCGCTGGTTTTTCAGCGAGTGCTCATGATCCGGCGCTGTTTGTCCACCTTTCAGCTCGTGGTCGGACTCTTCTTCTTCTCTATGTTGATGACATGATCATCACTGGCGACGACCCTGAGTACATTGCCTTTGTCAAGGCCCGTCTCAGTGAACAGTTTCTTATGTCCGATCTTGGTCCTCTTCGTTACTTTCTTGGGATTGAGGTTTCCTCCACCTCTGATGGCTTTTTTATTTCCCAAGAAAAGTATATCCAGGATCTTCTTACTCGTGCGGCTCTTAGTGATGAGCGCACTGCTGAGACTCCTATGGAGCTCAATGTTCACCTTCGCGCTTCTGATGGTGAGCCCTTGTCTGATCCGACACGTTATCGTCATCTTGTTGGGAGTCTTGTCTATCTCGCTGTCACTCGTCCGGATATCTCCTATCTTGTCCATATCCTGAGTCAGTTTGTTCTTCTCCCACTTCGGTACACTATAGTTACCTTCTTCGTGTTCTGCGATATCTTCGTGGCACGATCTCTCGCCGTCTCTTCTTTCCCCGTTCCAGCTCGTTACAGCTCCAGGCCTATTCGGATGCTACGTGGGCTAGTGATCCTACGGATCGCCGTTCACTTTCTTCTTACTGTGTTTTTCTTGGTGGTTCTCTCATTGCCTGGAAGACGAAGAAACAGACTGCAGTTTCCCGTTCGAGTGCAGAGGCTGAGTTGCGAGCTATGTCTCTTCTGACGGCAGAGCTGACTTGGTTACGATGGTTACTGGAGGATTTTGGTGTTTCTGTTACTACACCTACCACCCTCTTGTCAGACAGTACAGGTGCTATCAGTATTGCGCGGGATCCCGTGAAGCATGAGCTTACCAAGCATATTGGTGTTGATGCTTCTTATGTGCGCGCTGCTGTGCAGGATCATGTTGTTGCTCTTCAGTATGTGCCTTCTGAGTTACAGCTAGCAGACTTCTTCACGAAGGCTCAGACTAGAGCGCAACATGGATTTCACCTTTCCAAACTCAGTGTTGTGGATCCACCATGAGTTTGAGGGGGGGTGTTAGAGTTATATTAGTGGTGTCTATTGGACTTTTGTTTTCTAGTCTCTTGGCATCCTCCTGTAGCCTTTTGGCATCCTCATGTATGTGTATATATGTTGGCTTTGGCCTCCTAATAATACAAGTTGCATTTCCCTAACACCATCGAGGGTGATTCCTCGGATTTCCCCCTTGATGTTACCGGATACACTGTTACTTTTCACTGTCGCCCCCTGTTTACTGTTGATTGTGGGACTGAAGGGACAGGCGGTACCACCCCGGTTGAGGTGGACCTGAGTTCCCGACAGTCTCTTGAGAGTCGGGTTGACCTGGAGGGTACCCGCGAGATAATTACGAGGCGCGGCCGGGCAGGCAGAGACCGCCCTAGAGAGGGATGGGCCTGACCCTTGTTGCACTTCCTCCAGACGGGGCGACAGGAGTACTGATCGTCACCGCGAGCCCCCAACACACTAACGGATTTGGGTATTTGATCTGAGTTGGCCGCTGGCCATATACGCACTACCACCACATGGGATAATGGTTATGGGACCCTCGGCGCCGTATGTATCAGCCGAAAGCTATGTCAGACGTCCAGTTCAGCATTGTGGCCGGGTCGGATCGGCGCCCCAGAGGTGGTGCCTGGATCCACCTTGCGCACAACGACCCGGAGTGCACAGGGCGATGGCCCAAGACCCCTGAGCGCTTAGGATGTAGACCGGCGGGGACCTCTCTGCTGAGCCTAGGTAGGACTACGTCGTGTCGATCAGCCGAGGCCGGGCATGACCCGAAAAAGTGTGTCCGGACAGAGTTAATCGAGCGTGTTGGGTAACAGTAGTGCACCCCTGCAGGGAAGTTATCTATTCGAATAGCCGTGTCCACGGTAATAGGACGCTCAGTGTTGTATCCCGATCTACTACAACTTGAACTGGATACATGTTAATTAATTGTAAGCTTCGGGATCGCTTTCTCGCAGGGAGTCGAGGAAGGATCTCTAGGCTTTGCTTCTACATGCTTGTTACTTTATGTTATGCTACTAATCTGCACTCTTCTAATGCTGCAAGACGCTGCAAGATGCTAGTCTTCGATAGGCTAGGCCTTCCCCTCTATTCTGGCAATTCTGCAGTCCAGTCCACAGATACAGCCCCTTCATTTGATACCGATGCATATTTAGTATAGATTTGATGTAAGTCTTGCGAGTACTTTGGATGAGTACTCACGGTTGCTTTGCTACCTCTCTTTTCTCCATACCTGAATGCTGCGATCAGATGACGGAGTCCCGATGACAGCTGATCCCGTCGACGACTGCTTCTACCTCGATGATGCCTACTTCTACATGGAGACCGACGACCAGGAGTAGTTTAGGAGGCTCCCAGGCAGGAGGCCTTGCCTCTTTCGATCAGAGCCGTTGTTTGTTTTCGCCTTCTTAGGGCATTTTTGTTTAACCTTGTGTCTGTACTCAGATACTGCTGTTGCTTCCGCTAACGCTTGTTCGCGAGCTTATGTATTCGAGCCCTCGAGGCCCCTGGCTTGTAATATAAAGCTTGTATTATTTTATTTTGTGTCTAGAGTTGTGTTGTGATATCTTCCCGTGAGTCCCTGGGCTTGATCGTGTGCATTTGCGTGTATGATTAGTGCACGGTCGGGCCGGGGGCGTCACAACTGCAGCTGTCAAAGAGGAAATGGAG
The DNA here is from genome assembly GCA_039707655.1 of Elymus sibiricus. Lineage (NCBI taxonomy): Eukaryota > Viridiplantae > Streptophyta > Magnoliopsida > Poales > Poaceae > Elymus > Elymus sibiricus. The sequence continues at coordinate 256,987,392 of CM077668.1, read as the reverse complement.
GTCCTCCTGTATGGACCAACCACGAATGATAAAGTAGCTAGAGCGGACTATCTGTTCATAATCCAGATTAGAAGCATGAGCCTGATGTGGCAGACACTGATTGTAGCTGGGTCAGACTTAAAGAGCTCACAGGTAGGCCAAATATCAGCTCAATTAACTTATACGCTGATATATCCTAACTTCTACGCTGGTACGCCAGGTGGGCCAGACCCAAAGAGCTCACAGGTAGGCCAAATATTCTAGTCCCTGATCTATCCTAACTTATACGCTGGTCATTTCAAACAAACATGCATGAAACTATGTTGCTCTAAAATCATTTGATATCGAGAGCAATGTAAATGAGCATCAATGTAAGGTTCATTCCGACCAAAAATTTCGAACATTAAATAAATACTAATTTTAGTAGTAATTTCAGTTGTTCAGCAAGACAAGAGCACAACACAAATTCACTTAAGCGAAAAAGGTGGGCATTGGACTGCAAGCACCTTCATTTTTTTTACAACGAGATTTAGTGTAAAATGCCCTATGGGCCAAATTCACTAAGACCTCAATCCACTCTAGGGCAGGCACCCATGTGTAGCACTTGTTTTGAGTTTTAGCCCTAGCTTCATTTCAGAAGCGTTAACCCAGAAGTGCTACTATTCGGGCCAACATGTATTATTTGCTAATCTAACTCGAGGTAAATTGGCACCGCGTCACTAAGGGTTGGGCGTAACCCCAACCCCCCCCCCCCCCCCCCCCCCACACACACACACTACTAAAGGGATGACGACCTTGGCAAAATTCTGCCCTGAAATGCTCCTCAGTACATGCCTCGTGCGATGAGCCCCTACAAGGCCACACGCACAGAGTCTGTGTACCTAGGGTTGATGTTTGGTAACATCTGTAGCACCCAACCCATTAACAATACTATGTGGACGCCATTGCAATAGACGAAAATAAAATGAAATAGTTTCGCAGACATGACCAGTCCAATTGTTCAACTAATGAAATATTCACAAACGAAACAAGAGATGGCAACACAACGGTGCTAGTAAAGCATGTGCGAGTACCCATGGCAAGTGCACTAAAGTGGAACTACTCTTAGTGGCCTTTAAACGAGGATTGAGGAGAAAGTGCGGGACTGGAAAATCTTAGAGAGCATACCCAACAATAACAGAACGAAAATAACCTTATGGTTTCCATCTGTGCTATTAGTTTATTACAACAATAAACTTTTACTTCACGTTATCATATATATTCCCTTAATAGTTGTACCATAGGCATGTTCACTCCATGGTTACCATGAACCGTTCAATGCTTTTACTTATTTTTTTCCTTAACCTTGTCATTTTTTCAATTTGTTAGTTAATGAGACTACCCAGTCTCACATTTTCTCTCCCGTTCTAGGAGATAGGTAGTAGAGTAGTTACGCTTGAGAGCATGGGTCATGGAGTGACACACTTTGACCAGCCCTGCGGCGTCGCTGTCAACTGTTTCATTTCTAAATATCGTTTCAGAAATTATTTCCTATGATTTGCTTCCACTTCTGTCATTCATTTGCTAATCATCTTTTGAATCGAACTAACTAATAGTGTTAGAAGGCCTATTTGGATCAAAGGAATTAGAAACGTAGGAATAGGAGAAACACAGGATTAAGATGTCATGTGTTATGGATTTCTACAAGATCCCAGGACACAGGAATTTTGCACGTAATGCCCTTTGGATGGTGGAAAGGAAAGTAACACGAGAATTTTGGAGGAATGAAGCGAGAGAGCATTGGACTTCTGAAAGGAAAAATAAAATGACGTTTGAGCTCATGTTAAGATTCATATGGAAGGGGGGATTAGATTGCATTCCATCGAATTTTGAGAACCTCAATCCTATGATCCAGATGGCCGTTATTGGAGAAATTCCTAAGGATTGAAATCCTGCAATATTCCTATGAAAATCCCACAACCTTTAAGAGGCCTAAAGTTCTTTATTTTTATATCTTGTGCCGTCATTTTTGCACAAAGTACCGTATTTTAAAATATGCTGGCCAGTACATTTGGCAAATAAAAGAGACTGTATATTCCACTCAGGGAATATCTAAGTCATGTTCATGATGTATCACAAATTAGTATCGTTGCTCCTTTGATCCAGTTGAAGGCACCAGATCAGAATCACAAACCAAAAAAGAGAAGACATCAAAACATTCACAGGTCTAACTAAATCAGAAGAGCTAATTCCAACTAACTAAGAACATTCGACACATGAATTATTGCTTCACAGCAGCACAAGCTACTGATCTGTGCTAATGCAATAAATACAAAATAATCTAGGATTTCTCTAAAAATCGAACGTCAGATTTTCTAGCATAGCAAATCGAACACCCAAGATGGCAAATTATGTTGCAAGGATGGCAATTTCCCTTAGCAAGCATGGCAAATCCTTGCAATGTTCAGTTTTTTGCCAGGATTTGCCATACTTGCTACAGGAAATTGTCATCCTTGCGACAACATAATTTGCATGAAAAACGTTTGATTTGCCATGCTTATAAATCTGACATCAGATTTTTAACATTCCCTATAATCTAAGTTAACAATCACAATATATTTTTTCTCATCATGTGTCCTTACACTGCCAAGCCAGAAGCCATTAGCAAATCTCCAGAAGGACTAGGAGTAGCAATCAACCAAATACTAAGTGTAAGCAATCACCCAAATACACAGAAAGAATAGAACTTCAATCAAATCATGTCTTCATTCTCGGAGAAAGAGTTCCAACCCTCATAAAATTCATTTTTTTAGGAATCATAAAATTCAATCTAATGTGACGAACGCCTCAAAAGTGGGTATATGAGCGGAGAGGGCTAGAGCAACTACCTGAGCGACCTGAATGTTGACCCAATCGGGTATCTCCCGTTGCAGCAGTAGCACGCCGGCCTGCCGGATCAGGTCCAGGTCCTCCCGGTCGACCTCCGGTGCCCAGCCCTCCATGTTGGCGCCGCCAACGATGATGATGGAGTTCTGCCCGTCGGGCATGAGCATGACAACAGCGTGGCCCGAGGGTGCGCCAGGGGCGCGAGCGACACGGTCGAGGCGGACGCCGCCGGCGTCCGCGAGTGCGCCCTCGAGGAGGCGCCCGTTGGCGTCGTCCCCCACGCGCGCCACGAGGTAGGTGGGCCCCAGCGCCAGCCGCCCACCGCAGGCAGCTTGATTGGCGCCCTTCCCGCCGGCGAGGCTGTGACCGGCACTCGCGGCAACCGTCTCGCCGACGAGCGGGAGACGGTCGACCTCGACGTAGATGTCCGCGTTGGCGGAGCCCACGACGACGATGGGCGGCGCATTGGCGGCGGAGAGAGAAGTGGAGGTGGGTTTGAGGGAGAAGGATATGTGACTGGGTTTGGGGTTGGATCCTGAGAGGAAAGCGGTGGCCGGAGTTCTCCCGGCGAGCGGAAGGCGGAGCGCTTCGAGAGCCATATGGGTTGAGAAAACGGCAGAGTCAACAGCAGAGTGTCTAGAGAGGAGTTGTTTCAGTTGAGATTACCGTGAGATAACGACGATGACTTGGCAGAATATTTTTTGGATCAGATTGCTTCTCTTTCCGAATTGCTAGTGTCGTAGAGCGAAAGCAAAAAAGGCTAACCAAGAGTGCAAATGATTCAATAGTCCATTGCAAGGTGAGAGACCCATTTATATGCAAGATGAATCAATAGTCCAAATGATTCAATAGTCCATTGCAATGTGGGAGACACATCTTCCCAACAAACACCTTCTGGGAGGCATCCCTCCCATACAATTGATCACATATTTTATTTCTCAACACTCCCCCTTGATCAATTCGTCATATGTATATTGCAAACTGAAAACTCCTCCAAAAACCCTGTGGGAAAAATTAAGGAGAAACATTATAATAATATGCCATCGAAAACTCCTTTAAAACCCATTGAGAAAAATATAAGGAGAAACCAATATGGCATATATCCGCACTTGTATTTATATTGTCTCGTTAAAAACCTTATATGAGAAACCATCATGGAAAACTCATAAAGGGAAAATGAGTACAATATGAGTGATCTGAACATCACCAACGGGTTATAGCTTGGGATTTTACCCCCCCTGAACATTGCAAACCTCAAGATTGTCTCATACCAATTCCACAGACCTAATTCTGGAATATAAACTTTGGTAGAGACATTGTGAATATCACAATAATTTGTTTGCATATTATTCTCTTACATTTCTGTAATTCATAAGGATAAATATAACCCATAAGCAATACAAGTGACATTATCTTGGTAGATAATGATAGCTGATTCCAATGAATCTCCACATGATCTCACATGTGGCCAGTCATTCTGTGAAGTCATATATATCTTGTCATGCTTCAAATAGAATAATTACGGCAGAATGATCATTGGAAGGGCCCATTTAGAGTCTATTCTGAAAGCTTCCTTCATAATACTTTTCCAGTAAATCCAGTCTTTGATATGGCACTATTGGGATCAAATTAGTAGCCACTATCAGGATATAACACCATGGTCCCATCTTGATTTTCCCCATGAAATTAATCAAGACCTTTTGTGTCTTGGACATATCTGAGGATATTCCTTACATCAACCATTATACCTTTTGTTGGGGATTGCACTCTCAATATATTGCCAACAAATATAATGTTAGGCCTAGCATATTTTGCAAGATATATGAGTGCTCCGATGGTATTTAAATATGGAACTTTAGATCCACTATCACTTCACCATCTCCCCTCAGTCTGAATGGGCTTGTATCCCATGTCAGGTATAATATGACCATAGGTGTCTTTGATATATTCATATTGAACTTTTCCAATATTTCTAGATATATGAAGACTGATATACATTTATTCCCGGGGGAATATGCTCAAGCTATAAACTTGGCATAATTTGGTTTGACCCAAATATCCGTCATAAAATGATTGTGTGTATCTCATATGTCTTGTATAGACATTGATGATAAGATCATCCACATCACTAAGATGGCGTAAATCCAATTCAGGATATCTTTATGAATACACATCAACAATTATTAGTATTAGAGTAATACTTATCAAGGAGTAACTCACTTAGTAGGTCGTACCGCACAACTCTCCGACCTCTTCAGAGTCATAGAATGACTTCTGAAGCTTCACACACACACATGTTGTGATTTATCATTGGATTCAGAATATTAAGTCCTTTCAATTACTTTAATATAAATATCCGAACTGAGTGATCCATGCGAGTATGTAGCCACTACATACATCAATCACATGGATCTGTACTGCCAATTCAGTATCGAAACATAATTCCACTCATACCGAGAAGGTATGCTACATCGTAACCGATGTCAGGTCTCTGCGGAAAACCTTGCGCTACAAGCCTCGCTTTCTCACCACCTCATCTGTTTCGTTTCTGAACGAAAAATCACTTCTCTTATCTATGGAAGATACTTATGAGGAGTAGGTTTTACTATGGTAAACACCTCTCTTTTGATGAGCGAGTGCTACTCTTCTTAAATTGCTTCCTTTCATTTGAACCAATATAAGTGCAAACAACACTCTCCATGGATTTTAATTCAGGGCCCAAAAGGATTTCAGCAATTCTCAAGAAGAATTTTATGTCGACATATGTAGACTTTTCATATACGATTCTCATGAATCAATATCATTTGCAGAATTCTCATTACGCCTCTTAACTCCTTTTGATTTCCCATAACAACGGAGTCAAGGTGTTTCGATGTCCCAGCACCAAAATAATAATGTGTGCACATCTGTGCTGGGCTCTGGATGACGCGCATCCATTAGGTGTCATTCAACCCAAGGTTGAATCACATTTACTGATTAAGGAGACCATCTCCTCTGTTTCCGTGAAAACATACGAGAACTTAATCTCATGCGTCCAGAATTCTCCCCCTCATGCTCTCATTTGGGGATACAAGTGGTTTATCAAGTACCTCCACTCGTTCTGGTACTATATTTCAGTGACACCTTTGTCATCAGTAAATGTACATGGTAGATTATTTGCAATATGTTGCAAATTTCTCATAACCTGAACCTCTAGTTCAGATTCTTAATTACGTGGACAAAATTTCTACGACGTTTCTTATGCATTTCCTGGCATTCTATGTGGTACATTTCTCCCCCTAATGCCAGAAAATGTCCTTATTGCAAAAGCAATCAGCGCATGGGTTGCAAATAACTCCCTCTCTAGGGTTAAGGTATTTGACGAATTAACAATCATACCATAGTTATTCCTCACATAGATCCCAAATATATGTGAAGGCCCTTGATGTACGCTGGGGTGGTGATATCGATATGCAACCGAATTACCGCAAATGGGAAATACTTCACTGATTTCCACGTACAAACCGCAAGGGGACGCGATATTATATGCATTTGATCTCATTTAGATCAAATATGCGGTGTGTGAGACCGCATGTTACCAACAACGAAATGTTGGCTCATCACAATTCTGCAACAGTGGCCCTGCAATTTTGATTCTCTTTGGTAAGAGATATAGCCAGACCATTTTGGTTATGTGCACAATGTACTGAATATGACCATTGAATGCTCGTGAATCAAATTCAATGAGATTTCCATTCCAATGGAATTATCCCATGTGTAGGATAATTTGCTCTAAATTCGTTAATTTGAGCAATTATTTCAGTAAATACATGGTTTTGTGTGGATGATACACACCTAAGACCATCTTCTAGATGCGTCTATAAATACCATGAGGTGCCAACATAACCCAGACAATGGTTGATCAATCCACATATATTCTTAAATGTGAAGCTGGCTCATTTCAAATTTTAAGGTTAGACTGCCTTAAAATTAATTCCCTAAGGCACATGCAGTGCACATAAAATCTTACGATTGTCGGGAATATTGCAATAGTTAATTTGTAGCCAACAGAACTGTCAATAAGTTTTCTAATCGTCCTCATATTAGATTGATAAAGGAGGAAAATTTATTGTGTAAGCAACAATATTGAGTATGAATTGGTTCATACACTCAGTTTCTCACAACTATCATGTCCCATGGATAAGATGTTGCAAATTATACTACATGTAGTAGTACAATTATAGGCTAATGATATCTTGGGATAACTAGGAGACTACACGAGATCTCCAAAATATCTTGGGAATATCGTTCCTCAAGCATATCATCAATGTAGAGGAGTTCATTCTCCTATTGTTCCAGAATTATTTCTGGTTGTCCATTTGAAGTATAGCTTCAAACTTATCCCATTTAAATCATTTGCCTTCACCAATGAGTTAGTGGTTTGATTCAACCCAATACTCGACATTTTGGTAATCATTGGTACGATATTTCGTCCAACCACCCCTTTGACAAACTTGATAGTTGTCGTTGTGATCATTTATTTAAATAATCCATTCATTTGCTAGATATACACCCCATTTCCGCTTGTCTTTTTTTTTTCTTCACTTTACGTTCAACTCCTCGTGGTTCTCTAACCATAAAATTGCTTAGTATTGTAAGCACTAGCACAAATTTCAGGTAATGGTATAACACCCGTTGGGGTGTACACGATGATTCTTCACAAGAAGTTCATCATACTTTTACCCTGAAATAAAGATGGTATTTCTTTGACCATCATAGGAGAATGCAAAGTGTGGTAAGGACATACAATCAGATCAAGATCTAAGACTTCCTTATCACATAATTTCAACTTAGTGTTAATTTATAGACAACAGAATTATAAGCCTCAACGGACTTGAAGTCCTTAATACGAATGAATACTCATTCGTGTGATTCTTATGACAACATATCTCTCCTTAAGGTGGTTCAAAGGGAAATGGATATTCATCATCCATTAAATACTCAGTTTGAAAACCGAGACATTGTGATGTCACATAAATGCAAATATGCACATTTTAAACTATTTATAAATAGCCATGACATTTCTGCAGGTGGAGTTTCTATGGAGACAAGGCCACGGGTCGACATAATAGTTATGTCCACGACTCATGTCAAATAATTACTCCCACGTAATGTCATCTCATTGCATTTCCTTTAAAAAAAGGTCAGCCATATGTTGTATGAGATGCTCATGCATTAATTTACCTTCAGTAAATTAAGTACAATGAAAATGCTATGGCTAAGCATAATCATGATCATGGTGATTCTTAGTAACCCATAGGGTAATCCTTCCATGAGAAGATAATCACCACTACGTGGTGTAGATCTTCAAATTAAATGTCGTCACCACAGAAAGGATAAAACTTAATTCCCATAAAACACAGAGGTAATCAACCACCAAGTGGTGCCTTAGTCTTATGGACAGTTTCAATCAATCGTAACCTCCACAACCTTATGTTATTGAAAACACATGAAGGTAATTACCACGAAGTGGCGTAAACCTCTCAGTTGTGCACGAAATTTAATTCGTTGTTATGATTACATCTCATAAGTTGTGTACCCATGGAAGGTAATCACCAAAATATGCAATCATTTTTGCATATTTCTTCATAACACAATTTGCGACATAGTCGCCACAAATGCCTTGGATTCCTCTCCTAATGGAGTATGTGACACTATAGTCACAACCAATGATAAATGCTATGAAATTGGCAAGTAGTTGGAAAAACACCATGAAGGTAGGCGCCAATGGTGTAGGCCTCATAGTTGCGAACGAAAATTATTTTGTTGCTATGATATTATGTCATAAGTTTTGTGCCTTCATTTTTGCTTTGAACACATGGAGATAATTACTACTAAGTAGTGTAGACCTCACTCTTATGAAGCTTCTCACAACCTTGTGTTAATTAAAACACATTGAAGGTAATCACCACATACTGGTATAGACCTCGCAGTTGTGAACAAAATTAATTTGTTCACATAATGAAATCCATAAGTTGTGTACAAAATTGAAGGTAGCCATTATGTCGAAATGACATAATATAGACCTCACGATAACATTTAATAATTTGCTATTAAGCAGTAGTACCATTTGTCGATTCCTTGTGACAAATGTAAATTTGACATAATCAGGCGGTATCATACACTTTACTACCTTATGTTTCCCAAATTTGCAAGCAAGTTCCATATTCTATGTGAATAATGGAATCAACATATTGCTTTGCAATAGTATTACACTGGTGCAGCAACGTTCTATACAAATGGTTTTTAACCCCCTTTCCGCGACAGAGTTTTAAACCGTCACCTTGCCTGTGTGTGCGATAGGGAGGTCCATCCCACATGACACAGAAACCGTCGGCGATAGCTTCTCCGGTCACACACGCTTAGCGCATATGCTCATGTGCGATCGGGGGAGCTAACGCAGACATTTCGTCGGACAAGCCGTTTGAGATCTTCTTGGCATCCCACACAGTAATTATGGAACAAACGTTTGTGTTGTCAGACCGCATCACACACAACTTTCTGTATAGCCTCGTCTCTGATAGGTGGAGCAATCACGGACGCTCTACCTCAGTTAAGCGTTTGTGTTATTCAAGTATATCACACACGGTTCGATGAAGAAAACTGTATGACATTGGGCTATCCATCACACATGCTTTTACAGCTAGAAACGTTTGGAAAGTGCCATGACCCATTTAGCATGTTTATTAGTTTACTATTAATAATCCCAGTATTAAGCAAATTCACATTTCATATGGAACAACAGTTTACCACTTTCATATCAGGCACACAAATATATTTTACCATCACAGTACGATAGCTACGTCACAACAGCATAGTACACCATATAGCTAGTTCACCTTCATAAGCAAAAAAGTATGTTGAGCACAATATTAGAACAATATATTCATTAATTTCCCTAATCGGCTGATGTATGTTGGTTGATGCATGCATGATCAGCCAAATTCGTCTTCTCCAGCTCTGCTTTCACTTCAGTAAGAGCCTGTTTTGCACTGCACAACTAGGAAAGTGCCTCCTCCTTCTGAAACACCATCTCAGCAAAGTGTAATTTAAAAAATCTGAGACCATTCTCCATCTTCATCTTTTTTCCCCGTATCTTGAAATATTCTTCATCGTTGACAACATTTTCTCTAAGCCTATCTCCATTCTCTTACTCATACATGCTCCAAAGCTTTGCTAGGCACATCTTCAAAGACTGTGGCCACTCTTGATCAACCCACTGTAGGTAAGAACACTTCCGTTCATCCTATAATATTTAAAACTAAATTAGTTACAATTGTAGGAAAAAATGGGTTTCTAGCAACTTAGAAAATCACCACATACATATTTTGAAAAACCGAACAAACACATTAATTATGACATATCTTCTCAAAAAGTTCAATGTGCAAATGAATTAATTGCTACTGAGACAACAATCAAATTCGGGAACATCACAAGCTATAATTAACTGCAACAATGCTACAAGTTCTTAGTCATGTATAATAGCAAATTGACCATTTTATGAGGAAGCTAAATATAACTACAACAGCACAGCGATAGTGTTTGAATGACATCAAATTAATACTACCAGGTATGTACATGCACAAATTTAATAAATAACATAGAACTAATAGCACTAAGGCCCTCCACTATGTAGGCCTAAACCGGTGCCAAATCAACTTTTGCTACATTTGGCACCGGTGCCCTGCATTGCTGAGCCGATGCCAGAGGAAAAATTCAGGGAACCGGAGCACCTAGTTGCTCCGATGCCCAGGTCATTCGTGCCATAAAGTATTAGTATTTTACTGCTTGGCTGCTCGGATGTGTGGAGCAAAGTTGGCTGCACAAACTGCTGAAGCAGTGCCAAATAATTTTCTCAGGGCACCGCTAATGAGATGGCAACTTTTTGAGATACTAGGTAGAACTGTGACAGTGTCTTAATCACATCCAGAATAACATGGCACAGTGACATTGTCTGAATCACATCTAACAAATGATTTCTAACAACAAAAGTGGGGCTAACCTTCTCTGCACATGCATGCCAGAAACTTCCTCCCACTGTTCACAGATTCAAAAGCCACTAACTTCACGCATGGAGATTGATGTTGACAACGAGCAGGCAGATCTTCAGCTACCCCGCTCCATTCCTTGCAAGTGATGGTCCTAGGGAGCTACAAGAGGAAGAAATGGCTCAAATCGGCCGCCGAGTTAAAATCCTCAATTTCAAATCATAAACCTAAGCCTAGGGGAACGAGAGAGAGGAGAGAGGCATACCCGGCTGGTGACAGAGTAGTCGTCATCGGAGGAGGAACCGCTGGAGAGGTCATTCAAGAAGACCATGGTGTCCGCGGTGGTCGGATGCGAGACGGCGAGATCGAGCAAGCAAGCGAGGAAGCGGCTATAGCTTAGGAAGGAAGGAGGAAACGGGGGAAATGTGGCTGGTGGTCAGGGAGAAAAGGGGGTGGGAAGGGGGGAAGAGTTAGATATTTCGGCGGTAGGCAAAAAAAATCGAAAGGTGGAGGGAAACTTGGCGCGCAAAGTGTCATCGGACACAATTCACTTTGAACAAATGTTTGCATCGCAAATGATTCTTCTGCTTTACGCGCATGCGATGAGTTTGAGCATTCAAATTTTGGTCCAAATTCCCATGGGATACAGTGCTCATCCACGTCATTGCATAATTTAACATCACTTGCTAATTTGGGTACACAAAAGAGCCTACAACACACAGACCACACTTACTTAATCGAGCATTTTTAGTAACTAAACAGAGCCAGTTAACCTAAACATTGTTCTAACGAAAGACCAGCATTATAAAAAAGGATAAGTATGCATAATCTTAACAAAGACGCCGACGTGCCGCCCTATGCCTCGCCGATGTAATATGGGATGTCGACGACTTGTCCCGGCGACATTCCACCGTTGGTGGACTCCGCGTCCCCCAGGCTGAACTCGACCGCGCCGTCGTCCTCGTCCTCGGTGTCGCCCTCAAGGTTGCAGTACTCGTAGTAGTGGCGGCGCCAGAGCTCACGTTGGTACTCCACCGCCGATTCCTTGACGGACAGGCACTTCTCTACCTCCTCCTTAGCCAGGCGCAACTCCTCCCGGTGCTCGTCGCTCTCCGCCGCCTCCTGCATGTTGATACGTCTCCAACGTATCTATAATTTTTTATTATTACATGCTATTATAGTATCAATCTTGGATGTTTATTATGCAATTATATGCAATTATATATCATTTTTTGGGACTAACCTATTAACCTAGTGCCCAGTGCCAGTTATTGTTTTCTGCTTGGTTTTGGTTTTTCAGCAAATCGGTACCAAACGAAGTACAAATGCCACGAAACTTTTTAACGATTTTTTTCTGGACAAAAGAGACCCTAGAAGCTTCAGGAGAAAGCCATAAGCCTCACGAGGAGGTGACAAGGCAACAGGGCGCGGCCCTAGGGGGTGCGCCCTGATGCCTTGTGGGCCCCTTGTGGCTCCTTTTGACCTAATTCCACTTCTATAAATTCTCATATATTGGGAAACCAATAGAGAGTCCCAGGAAATAACTTTTACTCCGCCGCAAGCCTCTGTTCTTCCGCGATGCCATCTGGAGGCCTTTCCCAGTACTCTGCCAGAGGGGGAATCGATCACGGAGGGCTTCTACATCAACCCTGCTGCCCCTCCGATGATGTGTGAGTAGTTTACCATAGACCTACGGGTCCATAGCTAGTAGCTAGATGGCATCTTCTCTCTATTTGATCTTCAATACCATGTTCTCCTCGATGTTCTTGGAGTTCTATCTAATGTAATCTTCTTTTGCGGTGTGTTTGTTGGGATCCGATGAATTGTGGGTTTATGATCAGATTATTCATGAGAAATATTTGAGTCTTTTGTGAATTCTTTTATGCATGATTATTATAGCATTGTATTTCTCTCCGATCTATCCATTTGGCTTGGCCAAATAGATTGATTTATCTTGCAATGGGAGAGGTGCTTTGTGATGGGTTCAATCTTGCGGTGTTCTATATCCCAGTGACAGAAAGGGACAAGACACATATTTGTATTGGTGCCATTAAGGATAAAACGATGGGGTTTATTCATATTGTTTGAGTTTACTTTGTCTACATCATGTCATCTTGCTTAAGGCGTTACTCCGTTTTTATTAACTTAATACCCTAGATGCATGCCGAATAACGGTCGATGGGTGGAGTAATAGTAGTAGATGCAGGCAGGAGTCGGTCTACTTGTCTCGGACATGATGCCTATATACATGATCATTGCCTTGAATATCGTCATAACTATGCACTTTTCTATCAATTGCCCAACAGTAATTTGTTTACCCACCGTATGCTTTGTGTTCGAGAGAGAAGCCTCTAGTAAAAACTATGACCCCCGGGCCTACTTAAATCATATAAAAAACCTAAAAATACCTTGCTGCAATTTTATTTTATTTATTTTATTTTACAATTTATTTTATCTATCTATCACTATCAGAATTAATCCTTGCAAGTAACCGCCAAGGGGATTGACAACCCTCTTGTTTGCATTGGGTGCAAGTATTTGCTTTTGTGTGTAGGTGCTTCTAATGAGGTTCTGCTTGGTTCTCCTACTGGATTGATAACCTTGGTTCTTAACTGAGGGAAATACTTATCTCTATTGTACTGCATCATCTTTTCCTCTTCGAGGAAATCCCAATGCAGCTCACAAGTAGCAGGAAGAATTTCTGGCGCCGTTGCCGGGGAGACATCACCAAAACCTATCAAGTACCTTTGCATAAACTATCATCTACTTGCTCTTATTTTCATTTGCCTTTTTATTTGCATTTGCCTCTCGTTTTCATCTCCCCCCACTTCTCATAAAAATTACAAAAACACAAAAATATTTTATTTGCTTGTTTGCTAGTTTGCTTGCTTGCTTGCTTTTATTGCCTTCATGTCAACACTCAAAAACAGAAAATGAAAGCAAAAATTTAAGATAACTATGGATCCACTTAAAGTTTTCTACTTGGATCATCTTCTATCCATTTGTGCTCATGCTGAAACCACAACTAGTTTAGTTGAGGGAAAATCATTAGATGAGCATGGTCATTTTGTGCGTCACCGTTTGTCTCAAAAAGGGAGACTCTTATGGAATCAAATAAATTGTTTGCTATGTTATGCTTGGAATCTATGTGAAATTTATGATTTTACTTGTTGCTCTAAGAACCCTAAAAAATACCTTCCCTACCTATGTGAGTTTAATGATAACGAAATCTTATCTTCTTATGCCAAGGGTGTTCATAGTTACTATGATATCGAACAAATTGAAGAATTTGTTGCTTTTAAGGGTGCTTATGAAGTTGCTTCTTTGATTGAAAAATATGATGCTACTCTCTAAAAATCTGAAAATTTTGACATACTTAATTATTGCTATGAAAAATATGCTCCTAATGCCTATGTTAATGAATTTATTGAGAGAATGTCTGCTGCAGAGAATAATGATATGCATGAATCCATAGATAATTATGATTTCGTTGATTCGATTGAAATATCCCCTCTTGATGAATGTGATGCTTGCTATTCTTATGGCCATGATGCCAATATTAATTATGCTTCTAGAGATGAACTTGCTATAGTTTCTTATGTTAAAAATGAAATTATTGCTATTGCGCCCACACTTGATAGCTCCTTGAATGAAAAGCATGATTGCAATGATGTTATTATAAATTCTATTAATGTCAATTGTGCTAATGATATGCAAAACTACAAGCTTGGGGATGAAAATTTTGTTATGTCCACTACTTATTGCAATGATCATGATTGGGGTGATGATGCTTCTTATGATCTTGAAAATTTATTTAAGCCTCATGATGAATATACTATTGATAATAATTTTTGCAATAGTATTGAAAGTGTGATAGGTGCAAACCCGATGAACGAGTTCACGCCCGAGGGTGGCCCGATCTTCACGTCGTAGGATCGAATCGGGAGGGATAACTAGCTGCAAGTAGCCGGGATAACTAGCTTTATACCTGCCAAGGTTGGATGCAACCCGTACGTTGGGGAGGGCTGACCGGAGCTACAAGAACTCCAACCCACTGTCTGAACAATCGCAGAACCACAAGCCGAGACTAACCCACACAAAACGGCTGAAACCATAGAGCATGAATTAGGGGGAACCAGAGGCTCCTTCTCGCGAATCCGGATGAACTCACAAGAGCAAAGGTAGCAAGGATCTCTCGGATCTCTCTAGCAGTCTTGCTGCATAAGCTTGTAGCTGAATGGTTTGACAAAAGGTGCTAAAAGGATGGGGGAGATGGGGTTTTATAGCAGGGACAACCCCCCTTAGCTAGGTGTGAAAAGGTTTGAAAAATAACCAGCTTTGCATGGCTTCCTTGGGGGAATAAGCAGTCATCTTTGGGAGTTGTTGGAGAGCTCCTCGGAAATTCGTGAAGCCTTGATAGCCTGGACACCTTCCACGAGAATGACTAGAACGTTTGACTCACAACTCCAAATGATGTGAGGTTTTTTGCATTGGAAAGTAAATTTGATGTAGCTTCTAGAGATATACCCCTATGGCCCCGTCTCTCCTCCAAATGGGTGTGGCACAACAAAACATCAGAAGTAAAAAACTGACAGCATCAGCTTCCTTGAAATTTATTTTCTCCAAACTTGTTTCTTCAAACCGCTTGCTTCAAGAGCTCATAGGTTGTTGGATTTCTTCCATGCGATACCTAAGTTCAACCAACAATAATGGGGATGAAAGCATAGTTGTGTCGTCAAGGTTACAAGGTAAACTTAAGTTAGCGTTCACCTGGTCACTTATTAGTTTGGCGTGACTCCTTGTGATTGGACCTATAATTGTTGGAGACTTGTCGATGGTTGTGGTGTCCTCATCATCCTCCCCCTCTTGAAAAGGAGTCGTCCTCGACTCTGATGGTCCAAAGTATGGAGAGAGGTCAGACACATTGAAAGTTGGACTAACACCATAATCCATCGGAAGGTCAATCTTGTAGGTATTGTCATTGATCTTCGCAAGCACTTTGAATGGGCCATCTCCGTGTGGTTGCAACTTGCATTTGCGTTTGTCCGGGAAACGATCCTTCCGTAGGTGTACCCACACAAGATCACCTTCTTCAAACAAGACCTTTCTTCCTTTGTTTGCTCGTTTTGCATATTGCTCAGTCATCTTCTCAATATTTTCCTTGGTCCTCTCATGAAATTTCTTCACGAAGTCAGCTCACTTACTCGCATCAAGATTAGTTCGCTCCTGCAATGGTAAAGGAAAAAGATCTATGGGAGCAGCAGGTTTGAAACCATAAACAATTTCAAAAGGAAAAAATTTAGTGGTCGAATGTACCACCCCATTGTATGCAAACTCCACGTGGGGGAGACACTCTTCCCACATCTTCAAATTCTTCTTTAAAACTGCTCTTAGCATCATGGATAGTGTGCAGTTGACAACTTCAGTTTGTCCATCCATTTGTGGGTGGCATGTAGTGGAAAAGAGAAGCTTCGTTCCTAGCTTTGCCCATAATGTTTTCCAAAAATAGCTTAGAAACTTGGTGTCACGATCTGAAACAATAGTGCATGGTACTCCATGTAGCCGCACAACTTCCCTGAAAAATAAATCAGCAATGTGTGAAGCATCATCACTCTTGTGACATGGGATAAAATGAGTCATTTTGCTAAACCTATCAACCAACACAAAAACTGGATCACTCCCTCTCTTAGTGCGTGGTAAACCAAGAACAAAGTCCATAGAAATGTCTTCCCAAGGTGTACTAGGAATTGATAAAGGAGTATAAAGTCCATGAGGGTTTAAGCGTGACTTAGTTTTGTGGCAAATCTCACAACGTAGCACGTAGCGCTCGACATCACGCCTCATCCTTGGCCAAAAGAAATGGTCAATCGGCACGCTCTCAGTTTTCTTTGCTCCAAAATGTCCCATGAGACCACCAGCGTGAGCCTCCTGCAAAAGCAACAAACGACAGAACAATCTGGGATGCACAATTTGTTAGCTCGAAAGAAGAATCCATCATGCAAGTAAAGCTTTTCCCAACATTTCCCCTCACTACACTTTGAGTGTGGTTCAGCAAAATATGGGTCATTGGCATACAATTCTTTGATGATTTGCAACCCAAGAATTTCAGTATCAAGTTGTGAGAGTAAAATATGGCGTCTAGACAAAGCATCGGCAACAACATTATCTTTTCCTTTCTTGTACTTGACAATATAGGGAAAAGATTCTATGAATTCACTCCATTTTGCATGTCTACGGTTCAGTTTCAATTGACCCCTAAGGTGCTTTAAAGATTCATGGTCGGAATGTATCACAAATTCTTTAGGCCACAAATAATGTTGCCATGTTTCCAAAGATCTCACAAGTTCATATAATTCTTTGTCATAAACTGAATAATTTAGAGTTGGACCACTTAGCTTCTCACTAAAATATGCAATAGGCCTACCTTCTTGCATTAGTACTCCTCCAATACCAACACCACTTGCGTCACATTCAATTTCAAAAGTCTTACCAAAGTTGGGTAGTGCAAGCAATGGTGTGGATGTCAATTTTTCTTTCAGCTCTTGGAAGGCCTTCTCTTGTGCGTTTGCCCACTTGAAGGGAACATCTTTCTTTGTTAGCTCATCCATGGGGGCAACAATGGTGCTGAAGTCCTTCACAAACCGACGGTAGAAACCAGCAAGGCCAAGGAAGCTTCGTACTTGGCTTACATTTTGTGGAGGCACCCACTCACGGATGGCTTTGACCTTCTCCTCATCTACCTCCACACCTTGACCTGAAACAACAAAGCCAAGAAACACAACTTTGTCCATGCAAAATGTGCACTTTTCCTTGTTAGCATACAATCTCTCCTCTCTTAGGACAGCAAGCACACACCAGATGTGTTCAACATGTTCATCCAAAGTTTTGCTATAAATCAGGATGCCATCAAAGTAGACAACCACAAACTTGCCAATGAACATTCTAAGCACATGATTCATCAATCTCATGAAGGTACTAGGTGCATTTGTCAATCCAACTGGCATAACTAACCACTCATACAAACTAGATTTTGTTTTGAAAGCAGTTTTCCATTCATCACCCTCTCTCATTCTAATTTGGTGGTAGCCACTTCGCAAGTCAATTTTAGAAAAGATGGTGGCGCCACTAAGTTCATCAAGCATATCATCAAGCCTAGGTATGGGGTGTCTATACCTCACGGTGATGTTGTTAATAGGCCTACAATCACAGCACATTCTGGAAGATCCATCTTTTTTGGGTACCAAAAGAACTGGTACAGCACAAGGAGAGAGACTTTCCCTTACATAACCTTTGTTTAGTAGGCCTTCCACTTGTCGCCGAATCTCCTTGATTTCCTCCGGGTTTGTGCGGTATGGTGGTCGGTTCGGCAACGGGGCTCCTGGGACCAAATCAATTTGGTGTTCAATGCCTCTTTGTGGTGGTAGCCCCGGTGGTACCTCCTCGGGGAACACGTCTTCATACCCCTGCAAAATTTCAACAACAACATTAGGAGTGGTAGAGGGTAATTCGTTAGTAGAAATAAAATTTTCCTTGTACAAAAATACAAAGAACACGGAATTGGGTTCTCTCAACTCTCTCATGTCCCTTTTCCTAGCCATCATAACTAATCCCTGTTTTTCCCAAGTCTTGGTCAATTTAAGCTGTGGGGTTTTATTTGGCTTTGGATTCTCTCGCTCACTATGTTGGTGGATGTCACTCAAGTGTTTCTCACTCACTCTCTCTTTCTTTTTCAGATCATCCATCAATATTTCTTCGGGTGTCAAAGGGATCAAAGATATGCGCTCTCCCTCGTATTGGAACGATAGACCATTAGCACGCCCGCTGATTTGCACATCACGATCATACAACCAAGGTCTTCCCAACAACAATTGGCATGCTTGCATTGGGACCACGTCACATTCCACTTGATCTTGGTACTTTCCAATGGAAAACTGAACGGTGACTATGTTACTCACTCGAAGTGTACCACAATCATTGAGCCATTGCATCTTATATGGACTTGGGTGCCTTCTTTGTTTCAGTCCCAATCTCTCTACTAAATCTGAACTTGCAATGTTGTTGCAGCTGCCATTGTCAACAATAATTCTACAAACCTTTTCCTTGATGGTGCCACGGGTGTGAAAAATATTATGTCGCTGCCCTTTCTCTTCTCTATCTGCATTGACACTAAGCACACGACGGGAAACAAAGCAATCTCCCATGTCGGCCTGAATGTCACAACCACTCTTCTCGCCCTCTTCATCCTCATGATCATCCTGTGCTCCACTATCTTCATGTTCACTCTCAGATTCCCATTCACCTTGTTCATTGATAAATAGAACCTTTTTGCTTGGACACTCGGAAGAAATGTGACCATGCCCTTTGCACTTCCAACACTCAATATCTCGGCTTCGAAATGATGGTACAGCCGTGGGGTTAGAAGTACTTCCAGCAGCAGAAGGAGCATGCTTGTCAACATTTCTAGGAGCTGGTGATGATGCCGATGAATCCGTTGTTCGCTGGGTGGCGGTAGGGTGTGACGTATGCTGAAACTGAGAACCACCATGAGAGGCACTCGGCTGCGACCTTTGCCATGGTGTAGTGTTGCGGTTGTGAGATATCCGTCCATGACCACTCCGCTGCACCTTCCTCTCCGTGTGCTTTGCTTGCTCCAAAATATCTTGTAGAGTGTTATAGGGAAACATCTCCACAAAATCAGAAATGTCATTGTTGAGACCATGCAGAAATCTTGTCATCTTTGACTCCTCATCTTCATGAATACGAGCACGAACAAGAAGTAATTCCATCTCTTTATAGTACTCATCCACCGTGCGTGTACCTTGGCTGAGGCGCTGCAATCTGTTTCGGAGATCTCTTTGATATTGTGAAGGAACAAACCTTCGCCTCATGGCTTGTTTCATATCTTCCCAAGTGTCAATGTGATCACGACCTAGCAGCAGCTGATTTTCTTGTAGTTGATTCCACCAAGTGAGTGCATAACCAGAAAACTCAACACAAGCAAGGTTTACTCTCTTCGGATCCGCAAGATTATGGATACGAAAAATCTGATCACATTGCTCTTCCCAGTCAAAATATGCATCCGGGTCTTCTTTTCCTGTGAACTTGGGGACGTACAACTTGATTCTTGCTATGTCATCTCGACCATCTCGATCACGATGTTCTGCACGACGCCCATCATCACCATAGGCAGCAGCACTACGGTATGGAACACCATCGTAATCATCAAGGTCGTCTCCATGACCACGAGCAGCACGCTCATGAGGGTCATAGTAGTGCCCTCGAGGGCCATGGCCTCGCCCTCGAAGTTGTCCTCCTCGCTGCCCTCCATGAGCAGCAGCTCCACGCCCACGAGCAACAGCCACATGTCCACCATAGCTGTTGTTATCATCCTCCAAGGCACCGTCCACAGCAGCCTACACGGAATTCTCATCCCCAACTTCCTCAAGTGGATCAATAGGGTGTTGTTGGTGTCGAACCCTATCACCACCTGCTGGAGGACGCTCGCAAAGCACCCTTCCAAGGTCTTGAACCATGTTCCACAATTCCTGAAACTCAGCACGTGTGATCGGGGCATCTTCTTCCCCTTGATCTTCTTCATGAACACTCGATGCAGATCCTGCCATGTTAGTGGGGCTAAAAAAAAGTGGAGTAGGATAATTTTGTGGAATCACACAACCTCACCTCTTACTCGCCAAAGTTCTTATGAGTTCATATCAGATTGTGCTTCTCCCGGATGTGTTAAAGCGATTGAAAGACAGGGATCAAAGAACTAGCTTCGGTTTTTGGTGGAGCTAGGTGGGGTAAACAAAAAGGGGGTTTGTGCTGAAATCAAGTTGATGCAAACCAAGAAAATATGTTGATAGATTTGCTGGTCCTTTGCACCAAGATTGAAAAACACAGAACACACAAACTTCTGAAATTTTTCTACCAAGATGAAACTTTTGGATCTTACACAACACTTTCTTTTTCTCTGTTGACTTATTTTTTTTCTGCCACTCTTTTTTCTCTCTCTCTTTTTCTTTTTTTTCTTTTTTTTTCTCTCCAAAGCACAACAACCAATTCTGAAAGTAACCACAAAGATGAACTTGGTGTAGATCTAAAAGATGAAGAACATGCAAGGTATGCAACAATAAGATCTCAGCACCAACAAGGCTTGGATTTATTTTTGGTGGGGCTTTGGACTTCTAGGACAGAAAATATAGCATGAAAAACACTCGATCTAAAGGGATGATAGTAAGATAAACATGGATAACAAATCCTACCGTGTCAACAAAGGCTCTGATGCCAGATGATAGGTGCAAACCCAATGAACGAGTTCACGCCCGAGGGTGGCCCGATCTTCACGTCGTAGGATCGAATCGGGAGGGATAACTAGCTGCAAGCAGCCAGGATAACTAGCTTTATACCTGCCAAGGTTGGATGCAACCCGTATGTTGGGGATGGCTGACCGGAGCTACAAGAACTCCAACCCGCTGTCCGAACAATCGCAGAACCACAAGCCAGGACTAACCCACACAAAACGGCCAAAACCGTAGAGCACGAATTAGGGAGAACCAGAGGCTCATTCTCGCGAATCCGGATGAACTCACAAGAGCAAAGGTAGCAAGGATCTCTCGGATCTCTCTAGCAGTCTTGGTGCATAAGCTTGTAGCTGAATGGTTTGACAAAAGGTGCTAAAAGGATGGGGGGGATGGGGTTTTATAGCAGGGACAACCCCTCTTAGCTAGGTCTGAAAAGGTTTGAAAAATAACCAACTTTTCATGGCTTCCTTGGGGGAATAAGCAGTCATCTTTGGGAGTTGTTGGAGAGCTCCTCGGAAATTCACGAAGGCTTGACAGCCTGGACACCTTCCACGAGAATGACTAGAATGTTTGACTCACAACTCCAAATGATGTGAGGTTTTTTGCATTGGAAAGTAAATTTGATTTAGCTTCTGGAGATATACTCCTATAGCCCCGTCTCTCCCCAAATGGGTGTGGCACAACAAAACATCATAGGTAAAAAACTGACAGCATCAGCTTCCTTGAAATTTGTTTTCTTCAAACCGCTTGCTTCAAGAGCTCATAGGTTGTTGGATTTCTTCCATGCAATACCTAAGTTCAACCAACAACAATGGGGATGAAAGCATAGTTGTGTCGTCAAGGTTACAAGGTAAACTTAAGTTAGCGTTCACCTGGTCACTTATTAGTTTGGCGCGACTCCTTGTGATTGGACCTATAATTGTTGGAGACTTGTCGATGGTTGTGGTGTCCTCATCAAAGTGGGTTTGGGAGAGTGTCAACTTTAGGTAAAAATAATCCCACATATTCGGAGAGTGTTCAATCTTATGAATTTTTTGATGAAAGTGGGTTCGGAGAGGTCATGACTTTAGTTGATGATAATCCCACTATTTTGGAAGAGTGTCAACTTTGCATGCATGTGGATCATGTAGAGAATATGTTATGTGATTGCTATATTGTTGAATTTGAATATGATCCTACATGTAATTATTATGAGAGAGGAAAATATGGTTATAGAAATTTTCATGTTACTAAATTACCTCTCGTTATGTTGAGATCGTCAATGTTTTATTCTTCTCCCTTGCATATGCTAGATATTTTTTGTCTTGATAATTTGTTTGCTTATAAAATGCCGATGCATAGGAAGTATGTTAGACTTACATGTGCTTTTCACATGCTACATGCTGCTCTCTTTGTGTTTCAATTATTACCTTTCATGTGAGCATCAATGAAATCTCAAGCCCATCTTAATGGCTATAAAGAAAGAGCTTGTTGGGAGACAACCCAATAGTTATCATTCTGTTTTGTGTCACACAATTTTAGCTTCTGTTATGATTGTGTTTTTATATTTTAATTAGTGTTCGTGCCAAGTAATGACTTTGGGATGATTTGGATGATAGTATAATTGATGCTGTTTGAAAACAGAAAGTTTTGAGTCCAGTGCTGGATTTTTGGTTCTGTACTGGAGCGTGATAAAATTCTGAATTATTTACACAGTATTGGTGTATGAATTGTTTACGTTTTCCTAATTTTCAGAATTTTTGGAGTTACAGAAGTATAGCTTTTAAATAGATCTTTACAGACTGTTCTATTTTAGACAGATTCTGTTTTTGTTGCATAATTTGCTTATTTTGATGAATCTATGGATTG
This sequence comes from Elymus sibiricus, assembly GCA_039707655.1. Lineage (NCBI taxonomy): Eukaryota > Viridiplantae > Streptophyta > Magnoliopsida > Poales > Poaceae > Elymus > Elymus sibiricus. The sequence continues at coordinate 256,964,372 of CM077668.1, read as the reverse complement.
TATTGGGGGGGGTATAAGCCATGGGGAAGTTGGAGTACAGTAGCATTATGCCAATATTAAATACGAATCAATTTATAACAGTACCTAAAGTTTAAGATTTGTTTGTTATACTAACGGATCTCACGAGGTTTCTGTTGAGTTTTGTGTGCTGAAGTTTTCAAGTTTTGGGTGAGACCACGATGGATGAAGGAATAAGGAGCGGCAAGAGCCTAAGCTTGGGGATGCCCAAGGCACCCCAACGTAATATTCAAGGAAGACCCAAGCCATAGTTTTATTTTCTTTGTTTGCTTTTTAGTTTGACACAATCATTTTTGCTGAACACACCTTTTTGAGAGGGACACACATTATTCGTGATTTGTTAGAATACTCTATGTGCTTCACTTATATCTTTTGAGCTAGGCAGTTGCTCTAGTGCTTCACTTATATCTTTTAGAGCACGGCGGTGGTTATATTTTAAAGAAATAGTAGCACTCTCATGCTTCACTTATATCTTTTTGAGAGTCTAATAAATAGCAATGGTAATATGCACGGTTATCAATCTGGTCCTAATATGATAGGTATTCAAGAGGGATATAATAAAAACTTTCATGTAGATCACTGAATATGATAAGTTTGATTCCTTGCAATAGTTTTGTGATATTAAGATGGTAATATGGGGGAGGTAATAGTAGATAATTGTGGTTTAGTAAGAATATTGGTGTTAAGGTTTGTGATTCCCGAAGCATGCACGTATGGCCTGTCATTATGATAAGAAGTTGGAGCATGATTTATTATTGATTGTCTACCTTATGAGTGGCGGTCGGGGACAAGCGATGGTCTTTTCCTACCAATCTATCCCCCTAGGGGCATGCGTAGTAGTACTTTGCTTCGAGGGCTAATAAACTTTTGCAATAAGTATGTGAGTTCTTTATTACTAATGTGAGTCCATGGATTATACGCACTCTCACCTTTTCGCAATTTGCTAGCCTCTTCGGTACTGTGCATTGCCCTTTCTCACCTCGAGAGTCAGTGCAAACTTCGTCGGTGCATCCAAACCCCGTGATATGATACGCTCTATCACACATAAGCCTCCTTATATCTTCCCCAAAACAGCCACCATACCTACCTATTATGGCATTTCCATAGCCATTCCGAGATATATTGCCATGCAACTTCCACCATTCCGTTTATTATGACACACATCATCATTGTCATATTGCTTTGCATGATCATATAGCTGACATAGTATTTGTGGCTCAGCCACCGTTCATCATTTTCATACATGTTACGCTAGCATCATTGCACATCCTGGTACACTGCCAGAGGCATTCATATAGAGTCATATTTGTTCTAGTATTAAGTTGTAATTTTGAGTTGTAAGTAAATAGAAGTATGATGATCATCATTATTAGAGCATTGTCCCAGTGAGGAAATAAATAAATAAAAAAAGAAGAAAAAAGAGGCCAAAAAGAGCCCACAAAAAAAGAGGAAAAAAAGAAAAAAATGAGAGAAAAAAAGAGAAGGGTCGGTGTTACTATCCTTTTCCATACTTGTGCTTCAAAGTAGCACCATGTTTTTCATATAGAGAGTCTCCTATGTTGTCACTTTCATATACTAGTGGGAATTTTTCATTATAGAACTTGGCTTGTATATTCCGATGATGGGCTTCCTCAAATGCCCGAGGTCTTCATGAGCAAGCAAGTTGGATGCACACCCTCTAAGTTTTATTTTGAGCTTTCATACACTTATAGCTCTTTGTGCATCTGTTGCATGTCAATCCCTACTCCTCGCATTGACATCAATTGATGGGCATCTCCATAGCCCGTTGATTAGCCGCGTTGATGTGAGACTATCTTCTTCTTTTTGACTTCCCCTTATTAATCTCTACCATTAAATTCTATTCCACCCATAGTGCTATATCCATGGCTTGCGCTCATGTATTGCGTGGGGGTTGAAAAAGCTGAAGCGCGTTAAAAAGTATGAACCAATTGCTCAGCTTTTCATCGGGGTATTGCACGATAAATACTTTATGTTAAGAAGATGGAGCATGAAAGGATTATATGATTTTGTAGGGATAACTTTCTTTAGCATTTTTTTGAAAGACATGATTGTTTGTTAGTACGCCTGAGTATTGATGTCTTTATATCAAATTATAGACTATTGCTTTGAATCATTCGGATCTTAATATTCATACCATAAAAGAGAATTACATGATGAACATGTTAGGTAGCATTCCACATCAAAAATTCTGTTTTTATCATTTACCTACTCGGGGACGAGCAGGAATTAAGCTTGGGGATGCTGATACGTCTCGAACGTATCTATAATTTTTGATTGTTCCATGCTATTATAGTATCAATCTTGAATGTTTATTATGCAATTATATATCATTTTTTGGGACTAACCTATTAACCTAGTGCCTAGTGCCAGTTGCTGTTTTCTGCTTGTTTTTGGTTTTTCAGGAAATCAGTACCAAACGAAGTCCAAATGCCACGAAACTTTTGGACGATTTTTTTATGGACAAAAGAGACCCTAGAAGCTTCGGGAGGAAGCCAGAAGCCTCATGAGGAGGTGACAAGGCAACAGGGCGCGGCCCCAGGGGGGCGCCCTGATGCCTTGTGGGCCCCTCGTGGCTCCATTTGACCTAATTCCACTTCTATAAATTCTCAAATATTGGGAAACCAACAGAGAGCCCCACGAAATAACTTTTACGCCGCCGCAAGCCTCTGTTCTTCCGCGATCCCATCTGGAGGCCTTTTCCGGTACTCTACCGGAGGGGGAATCTATCACGGAGGGCTTCTACATCAACCCTGCTGCCCCTCCGATGATGTGTGAGTAGTTTACCACAGACCTACGGGTCCATAGCAAGTAGCTAGATGGCTTCTTCTATCTCTTTGATCTTCAATACCATGTTCTCCTCGATGTTCTTGGAGTTCTATCCGATGGAATCTTCTTTTGCGGTGTGTTTGTCGGGATCCAATGAATTGTGGGTTTATGATCAGATGATTCATGAGAAATATTTGAGTCTTTTCTGAATTCTTTTATGCATGATTATTATAGCATTGTATTTCTCTCCGATCTATCCGTTTGGTTTGGCCAACTAGATTGATTTATCTTGCAATGGGAGAGGTGCTTTGTGATGGGTTCAATCTTGCGGTGTTCTATATCCCAGTGACAGAAAGGGACAAGACACGTATTTGTATTGTTGCCATTAAGGATAAAACGATGGGGTTTATTCATATTGTTTGAGTTTACTTTGTCTACATCATGTCATCTTGCTTAAGGCGTTCCTCCATTTTTATGAACTTAATACCCTAGATGCATGCTGGATAGTGGTCGATGGGTGGAGTAATAGTAGTAGATGCAGGCAGGAGTCGGTCTACTTGTCTCGGATGTGATGCCTATATACATGATCATTGCCTTGAATATCGTCATAACTATGCACTTTTCTATCAATTGCCCAACAGTAATTTGTTTACCCACCGTATGCTTTGTGTTCGAGAGAGAAGTCTCTAGTAAAAACTATGGCCCCCGGGTCTACTTAAATCATATAAAAACCTAACAATACCTTGCTGCAATTTTATTTTATTTTGTAATTTATTTTATCTATCTATCACTATCCGAATTTATCCTTGCATGTAACCGGCAAGGGGATTGACAACCCTCTTGTTTGCGTTGGGTGCAAGTATTTGCTTTTGTGTGTGTAGGTGCTGCTAACGAGGTTCTACTTGGTTCTCCTACTAGATTGATAACCTTGGGTCTTAACTGAGGGAAATACTTATCTCTAGTGTACTGCATCATCCTCTCCTCTTCGAGGAAATCCCAACGCAGCTCACAAGTAGCACATGTCCAGCTCCTGCTCGCCGATCTCATGAGGAAGGGGATCCATGGACTCCGCCGCCGCATCGTCAACAAGCATCTCCGCAGCCTCTTCGGACGTGGGGTGCATGCTCAATTCTGAGGAGGCCTGGACTATCTTGAAATGGGCGTCCTTGATTTGGGCATGGATGGCCTCGAACCGGGCCAGTCCAACCTCCGCGGCACGGACGACTGCTCAACCGCTCTCGTCGTTTGCAGCCGCCATCGCAGCAGCTGCTACAGCCGTCTCGGCTGCTGCAGCTGCCCTGTCAACTACCGTAGACGCCCTCTCGGTAGATGCGGCTGCGCTCTCGGCGTAGGCGGCAGCGCTCTCGGTGGAGGCGGAGCCACTCGGGGCTGACGCGGTGACCGTACGGGCCCTCACGAAGCGTCTCCACGGCGTCATTCTTTGCAAGAAGGTGCTGGGGAATGGGGATCGAGTATTCATGGATTCCGGGGTGAACGACACTTGAGCAGACAAAGCCGGCGAAGCTTATGGAGGAAGACATAAATAGACCCACGAACTTTCAACGCAAACGATTCCTATAAGAAACTGTGTGTGATGTAGTTGATTTTTTGTATTAGCTGTGAAAGACTAATTTGAAGTACAGTGGCAACGGATGGTGTTTTAATTGTGCGAAAAAAGTGTTCCGTAAACATCCACTAATACAACTGTCATGTTAGAATTAGGAAATTATCAGGGTTCATTTGACCTTTTTAAGATATTAACTGAGATTCTAGCCATATAATGGCCGTAATTCAAATTTGAACTACATGTACATGCAAAAGTAAACCATCATGGGTTGAAAAATCATATTTGTGTCCTTGTGTGCAAGTTAATGTCATGTGCACTAAATTGGAAGGAATTTTCAAACATATTGGTGTCACGGCTTGGACACAAACATTGAGTACCATGGCTTTTAAATTCCAAAAAATTCAAAAATGATCAGAAATACATGAAACCTTGCTTGATGTCATGGCATGGCAGCAAGATGACGTGGTAAAATTTTTGGTCGGTTTGACGAAAATTTTGACACACACCTCTCACAAATCGGAGCATCTGACGAAGACTCGTGGTTCCGAGAGGGAACAATGAATGTTTGAAGACGAACCGGTGGTCGCTTCCTCGTATGGCCTTGAAATTTTTTGTACCGTAAACATCCACTAATACAACTGTAATGTTAAAATTTGGAAAAAATTTGGGTTCATTTGGCCTTTTTAAGACATTAACTGAGATTCTAGCCATTTAGTGGCCGTAAATCAAATTTGAATTACATGTACATGCAAAAGCAAACCATCATGGGTTGAAAAATCATATTTGTGTCCTTGTGTGCAAGTTAATGTCCTGTGCAGTAAATTGGAAGGATTTTTCAGACATATTGGTGTCACGGCTTGGACACAAACATTGAGTACCATGGCTTTTAAATTCCAAAAAAATTAAAAATGATCAGAAATACATGAAACCTTGCTTGATGTCATGGCATGGCACCAAGATGCCGTGGTAAAAAAATTGGCCTGTTTGACAAAAGTTTTGACACACACCTCTCACAAATCGGAGCATCTGACGAGAAGACTCATGGTTCCGAGAGGGAACAATGCATGTTTGAAGACGAATCGGCGGTTGCTTCCTCGTATGGCCTTGAATTTTTTTGTATCGTAAACATCCACTAAACTACTGTCATGTTAAAATTTGGAAATTTTCAGGGTCCATTTGACCTTTTTAAGACATTAAGTGAGTTTCTAGCCATTTAGTGGCCGTAATTCAAATTTGAACTGCATGTACATGCGAAGGCAAACCATCATGGGTTGAAAAATCATATTTGTGTCCTTGTGTGCAAGTTAATGTCCTGTACAGTAAATTGGAAGTAATTTTCAGACATATTGGTGTCACGGCTTGGACACAAACATTGAGTACCATGGCTTTTAAATTCCAAAAAATTCAAAAATGATCAGAAATACATGAAACGTTGCTTGATGTCATGGCATGGCACCAAGATGTTGTGGTAAAAAAATTGGCCTGTTTAACGTAAGTTTTGACACACACCTCTAACAAATCGGAGCATCTGATGAGAAGACTCGTGGTTCTGAGAGGGAACAATGCATGTTTGAAGACGAACCGGCGGTCGCTTCCTCGTATGGCCTTGAAACTTTTTGTACCATAAACATCCACTAATACTACCGTCATGTTAAAATTTGGAAATTTTCAGGATTCATTTGACCTTTTTAAGACATTAAGTGAGTTTCTAGCCATTTAGTGGCCGTAATTCAAATTTGAACTGCATGTACATGCAAAAGCAAGCCATCATGGGTTGAAAAAACATATTTGTGTCCTTGTGTGCAAGTTAATGTCCTGTGCAGTAAATTGGAAGGAATTTTCAGACATATTGGTGTCACGGCTTGGACACAAACATTGAGTACTATGGTTTTTAAATTCCAAAAAATTCAAAAATGAGCAGAAATACATGAAACCTTGCTTGATGTCATGGCATGGCACCAAGATGTTGTGGTAAAAAAATTGGCTTGTTTAACGTAAGTTTTGACACACACCTCTCACAAATCAGAGCATCTGACGAAGACTCGTGGTTCCGAGAGGGAACAATGCATGTTTGAAGACGAACCGGCGGTCGCTTCCTCGTATGGCCTTGAAATTTTTTGTACCGTAAACATCCACTAATACAACTGTAATGTTAAAATTTGGAAATTTTTAGGGTTCATTTGACCTTTTTAAGACATTAACTGAGATTCTAGCCATTTAGTGGCCTCAATTCAAATTTGAATTACATGTACATGCAAAAGCAAACCATCATGGGTTGAAAAATCATATTTGTGTCCTTGTGTGCAAGTTAATGTCATGTGCAGTAAATTGGAAGGAATTTTCAGACATATTGGTGTCACGGCTTGGACACAAACATTGAGTACCATGGCTTTTAAATTCCAAAAAAAAATAAAAATGATCAGAAATACATGAAACCTCGCTTGATGTCATGGCATGGCACCAAGATGCCGTGGTAAAAAAATTGGCCTGTTTGACAAAAGTTTTGACACACACCTCTAACAAATCGGAGCATCTGATGAGAAGACTCGTGGTTCTGAGAGGGAACAATGCATGTTTGAAGACGAACCGGCGGTCGCTTCCTCGTATGGCCTTGAAACTTTTTGTACCATAAACATCCACTAATACTACCGTCATGTTAAAATTTGGAAATTTTCAGGATTCATTTGACCTTTTTAAGACATTAAGTGAGTTTCTAGCCATTTAGTGGCCGTAATTCAAATTTGAACTGCATGTACATGCAAAAGCAAGCCATCATGGGTTGAAAAAACATATTTGTGTCCTTGTGTGCAAGTTAATGTCCTGTGCAGTAAATTGGAAGGAATTTTCAGACATATTGGTGTCACGGCTTGGACACAAACATTGAGTACTATGGCTTTTAAATTCCAAAAAATTCAAAAATGAGCAGAAATACATGAAACCTTGCTTGATGTCATGGCATGGCACCAAGATGTTGTGGTAAAAAAATTGGCTTGTTTAACGTAAGTTTTGACACACACCTCTCACAAATCAGAGCATTTGACGAAGACTCGTGGTTCCGAGAGGGAACAATGCATGTTTGAAGACGAACCGGCGGTCGCTTCCTCGTATGGCCTTGAAATTTTTTGTACCGTAAACATCCACTAATACAACTGTAATGTTAAAATTTGGAAATTTTTAGGGTTCATTTGACCTTTTTAAGACATTAACTGAGATTCTAGCCATTTAGTGGCCTCAATTCAAATTTGAATTACATGTACATGCAAAAGCAAACCATCATGGGTTGAAAAATCATATTTGTGTCCTTGTGTGCAAGTTAATGTCCTGTGCAGTAAATTGGAAGGAATTTTCAGACATATTGGTGTCACGGCTTGGACACAAACATTGAGTACCATGGCTTTTAAATTCCAAAAAAAATAAAAATGATCAGAAATACATGAAACCTCGCTTGATGTCATGGCATGGCACCAAGATGCCGTGGTAAAAAAATTGGCCTGTTTGACAAAAGTTTTGACACACACCTCTCACAAATCGGAGCATCTGATGAGAAGACTCATGGTTCCGAGAGGGAACAATGCATGTTTGAAGACGAATCAGCGGTTGCTTCCTCATATGGCCTTGAAATTTTTTGTATCGTAAACATCCACTAAACTACTGTCATGTTAAAATTTGAAAATTTTCAGGGTTCATTTGACCTTTTTAAGACATTAAGTGAGTTTCTAGCCATTTAGTGGCCGTAATTCAAATTCGAACTGCATGTACATGCGAAGGCAAACCATCATGGGTTGAAAAATCATATTTGTGTCCTTGTGTGCAAGTTAATGTCCGGTATAGTAAATTGGAAGTTATTTTCAGACATATTGGTGTCACGGCTTGGACACAAACATTGAGTACCATGGCTTTTAAATTCCAAAAAATTCAAAAATGATCAGAAATACATGAAACCTTGCTTGATGTCATGGCATGGCACCAAGATGTTGTGGTAAAAAAATTGGCCTATTTAACGTAAGTTTTGATACACACCTCTCACAAATCGGAGCATCTGACGAGAAGACTCGTGGTTCTGAGAGGGAACGATGCATGTTTGAAGACGAACCGGCGGTCGCTTCCTCGTATGGCCTTGAAACTTTTTGTACCGTAAATATCCACTAATACTACCATCATGTTAAAATTTGGAAATTTTCAGGATTCATTTGACTTTTTTAAGACATTAAGTGAGTTTCTAGCCATTTAGTGGCCTAATTCAAATTTGAACTGCATGTACATGCAAAAGCAAGCCATCATGGGTTGAAAAATCATATTTGTGTCCTTGTGTGCAAGTTAATGTCATGTGCAGTAAATTGGAAGGAATTTTCAGACATATTGGTGTCACGGCTTGGACACAAACATTGAGTACTATGGCTTTTAAATTCCAAAAAATTCAAAAATGATCAGAACTACTTGAAACCTTGCTTGATGTCATGGCATGGCACCAAGATGTTGTGGTAAATAAATTGGCACGTTTAACAAAATTTTTGACACACACCTCTCACAAATCGGAGCATCTAACGAGAAGACTCGTGGTTCCGAGAGGGAACAATGCATGTTTGAAGACGAACCGACGGTCGCTTCCTCGTATGGCCTTGAAATTTTTTGCAGCGTAAACATCCACTAATACAACTGTCAAGTTAAAATTTGGAAATTTTTAGGGTTCATTTGACCTTTTTAAGACATTAAGTGAGTTTCTAGCCATTTAGTGGCCTTCATTCAAATTTGAAGTACGTGTACATGCAAAAGCAAACCATCATGGGTTGGAAAAATCATTTATGTATTACATTTTATAATAATATCATAGTAAGACAAAAAAAGCATTCGTGCCTTACATTTGGAAAGAAAATGTAAATATCAGGCAAGACAACTGGGCCCCACATGATTGGCACTCTGTTTCGCGTCTCGAGGTTTGGATGGTGATAGCGCGGGTTTTTAATCAGAAGCGGTTCTGTATTGGGAACCGTCCGTGATGTAATTCACACATGGCTTTTGCTCTGGGAATCATGTGTAATTCAAGCTACAGTACTCGTAAATTCCAGTGACCGGCGCGTGTACTGCTCCTGTCGATCTAGATTTCGGCCGCCAATAAATACTACCCCGCCCACGTCGTCCCACCTGCATTCTCATTTGCATTCTCTCCTCGCTTGCCCCCCTCTCTCTCACCAAACTCTGCCATGGCGCCGCCGATCTTCCCACGCGCCGAGGAGGAGGCATCGCCCCGCGAGGACGTCAAGGCGCAGAGCAGCGACGAGGAGGACCCCTACGCGCCACCATATGAGGTTGCGCCGGACCCCCCCAACCTTGGAGTGGTTTTGGGGCCAGTACAATCTGGCTCTGTGGAAGACGCTGCCGCCGGCTGAGAAAGCCAGACATGTGGTGTTCAAGAGGAGCGCGCCAGGTTCCAGGTGGCCCGTGAAGCCCGTGAGGCCGCCTGGGAAATGGAGGAGCTGGAGCTTTGGCGGTGGGCGCGTCGACATGCGGAGGAGGTGTACAAAGACGACGGGTACTTTGCCAGGAGGGCCAAAGGCGCTAGGCGTCTCATCGCTGCATGGAGGTGGGCCGATAAGCTCCAGCGTGCTACCGCCGAGGAGCTCCGGTGGGCGCCCAATGGAATGGCAAGATCGGCCGCGCGCGTCCGCCAGCAAGAGGCCAATCGTCACATAGAGCGCTACGAGGCGGAGAAGGCGGAGAACTCCCTCCGCACTGGAAGCTGCCACGCACCAGGGAGCTGCTGGCGAGGGGTTGCCGGAATACTGTCCCCCTAAGGAGGGAATATTAGTTTTAGTATTGTTCGATTTCAATTGTTATGCATTGTACGTAGTAGTTAAGTATCATCACGTATATGTGATGATATTATATATATCTGTGATGAACTACTGAACGATTAATATATATTATGAATTTCATATTTCTATCTGTTTTCGTACTAATTTCTATCTAGCTGTTGCCATCCACATGTACAGAATGCAAAGCATAAACACATTGAAACAGAACAATATATAAGAATGGAAAACAGAGTACACACATTGAAACAGAGCAATATTATGATTGTTGTGAAGACATATCTATCAACGTCGCAACGACCCAACAAAATAAATCGCGTCCATGACCACCACCCTTGCCTACGTAAGCTCTTGGCTCTGCATGAACTCGTGCAGGCATTCGTCCAAGCAGTTGACACGCTCGCGGTACATCTGGAGCACGATCTCGAGCTCCAAGTTGGCTATTTCATCGGAGATCACCAGCTCGAGGATGCGACGGCCATGTTCCTCTACTGCGCCTAGGTGGACACCTGGCCAAGGAGGCACTCGAGCCTAGTGACCAGCGCGTTGGCATTGAGCGGGCCGAGGACAAGGCGAACGGCGCGACCCATGCGAGCAGCGCGGCCGATGTCCGGTGCAAGTACGGCGCGGCCGACCTCTGGTGCAAGTATAGCGTAGACGGCATGTGCCCACTCCTGGCGAGGAATGGGGCTACTGACGGGCCGTGTACCCAACTGGAACACCCTGTCGACAGCAGGCAAACACCGATGGAACCGCTCTTGCTGTGCGTCGCGCCGCGCCTCTCGCTCTGCGGCGCTCCATCGGTCTCATTGTGCGGCGCGCCGCAACCTATCGGCGTGGGCGCGCCTATCTTGCTCTGCGGCGCACCACCGATCATGTTGTGCGACGAGCTGTAGCCTCTCGATGGTGACGCACCTATCTTGATCTGCGGCGCGCGCGCCCTGCGCCAAGGGTCTGCTCAACCCTGGCAATGATGCGCAGCACGGCGTCGTCCATCACGTTGCCGGGGACGCCCTCGGCCTCGATGGGCCGTGGCGCTTGCACCGGCTCGTTTTCCTCATCGAGGAGGTTGATGGCAGAGGCGACGCTTCGATGGGTTGGCATGCATGGAAAAGGTAGAGGGGCTATAGGTTGCGCTTGTGCCTCCATGTGTCGCGTGCCGCCTAGGCTTATGCGCAATCGCTGGCGGCGGGAAACCGATGGGGAAGTGGCGGGAAATGGTGGCGTGTTCATAAAACGCCATTATTTAATGGAAAACTTAGCAAAGAAGGAAACGCGAGCTAGCACGACACGTGTGCGCACATTGCTTACCCAATAGAGCACACAATTCACTAAAGAATATATCGTCTATACACAGAAGAGCGTACATGTTCTGTAGACTGAGCAAATCACATCGCATACGGAATAAACTACGGAACCCGTCGGTGATGAATTCATCAATCGATGACAATTGTATACCAGCAAGCGTTTGCCCACAACACACACAACTTATTAGCAGGAATCGTCTGTGTTATTATCGGTTTTTCCACACAATTCTGATTACTGATCTGTTTGCCGGGTATCACACACATCATGTTAAGTCAAATCGTTTGTGTTTATTTTGGCTCATCACAAACAGTTCATCCGAGTGACCTGTATGTCGTCTATCGCACACATCTTGATCTGGCTGACCGTTTCTGTTGTTTTGGCTCATCGCAAATGGTTCATCCGAGTGAACCGTATGCCCTCTATCGCACACACCTTGATCTGACTGACCGTTTCTGTTGTTTTGTCTCATCGCAAACGGTTCATCCGAGTGAACTGTATGCTATCTATCGCACACACCTTGATCTGGCTGACTGTTTCTATTGTTTTGGCTCATCGCAAATGGTTCGTATGGATCAACTTTATGCCACAATTCGCACACGCAAATCTTTTCTGAATCGTGCTTGATGGATCCGCCATCGCACACAGTTTGTTTTATTGGTGACGGTTTTATTACGATACCGTCGCGATTAATGCATCGCACACAGTTTGGTCGATTGGTCCCGTATACATGTGTCACGTTAGGACCATCCTGCAGTAGTGTTACTCATGTAATACAAATAAATGCAGAAGTATAAACATACTTGTGCAACATATATGAGGAGGGGCTCAAACGGTCATTTTACATGATGTAAATGATGCATAATTAATTATTATGCAAATCAGCGAGACCTGACGGTCTATCATGTATATTTGCTCTGAAGCCCAAGGCATAAAACGCAAATAACAATAATCAAAACAAAAACTGCATAGCTATAAGCTAAAGCATAAAAGAAAGCATAAATCAGCGAGACCTGATGGTCTGTTCGTCACACGGCGGAGATGGCGGTTACCAACCCTCTCGCTCGATCGGGACCGAGTCCTGATCCAACCGCCGCCACGGAAAGCCGACTCCCATAGGCTGTCGCCGGGTCACGCTGCAACAACGTCGCGCGTCGCACCGCACCCCTAGCGTCCACACCCAACCGTCTGCCACGCCATGGTTATGGAAGTAAAACGAGAGACAATAGCCAGGACAAGTAATGGAAACGGTGTGAGGGCCGCAGTTGTGGGCTCCGCCACGCCGCGAGGGGACGCTGCCGACGCGCCTGATGGTGACGCGACTACCGCGACTTGCCTTGGTCCGAGAATCCAGGTCGTTGCCACGTCCGTTGTGCCGCTATTGGACGGTCGTCAAGGACGTGTGAGCCGAGCGCCGCGATGGAACCGAGGGCCGAGGCCGAAGGACGCCGCTGCATGCACACCCGAAGGAGCCGCGCTAGATGGCGTCGCCTCGCCATGGAAGGTTGAGCCAACGGCTTGGTTGCAAGCTGGGTGATGCGGAAGACAACTACGTTTTCCGGTTCGTACGCCAGGCTCGCAACCGGTGAGCAACGAGGAAGACTGTCCCTCATGGAGGAAAAAAGGTGAAGTGATATAAGCAATCAACGCATGTACCTTTTCCGTTTTCTCCTTGATCCTTTTGTTGGTGGATCTTGATTTGCACTCTTGCCGTGCAAGGAGACATTGAATTCTTGGTTTAAACCTCCAATCTTTTGACCGATGGATGCCATCTCCCCTATTCTTCATTCATTTTCTGTTCAACATGGCCTTGTTTCGCCTACACGTTGGATTCACGGCCGCAGTGCGCTTCAGGAACGCCGGTCTTGAGGGCTCTATCACTAGTCCAAATGATTCACTAGTCAATTGCAATGTGGGAGACCCAATTATATACACGACGAAGGGGTGTGTTGGGGAGACATCTCTTCCCCAACAGACACCTCTTGAGAGGCATCCCTCCCATACAATTGATCACATGTTTTATTTCTCAACAGCTAGATCTACTTTGTTGGAAACTTTTTAGGGTTTGTCTAGGGCACATCCTAGTTATTGCACATCTAAGTGACTCAATCAAACTAGAAGAAAAACAAAAAAATACAAAAGAAAATGCTTGCACGAATCATAGCGTAAAATCAATGACATAGGACTGAGATGTGCAATACTTCGAGCACATCTAGATGTGCTTTAACATAACTGTTTTAAATACTAATCCCGCAGTTCAGAAATAACTGATGCGGATGAAGAATTTGCAATAAAAAAATAATTTCCTTTAATGTGACGCAACGTTTTTTTCTCCTCGCGGCGCGACGTCCTTCTGAAAGGATTGAGATGGAACTAGAGGGGGATGAATAGGTACAACTATAAATTTTAATTGTTACTTAACAATTTTAGGCAATAATGCGAAATATAAAAGTGAGTCTAACAATTGCAAAGGTGAAGCTAGTGCTAAGCAATGTATTCAACAACAATTAGTAGCAAGATAAGAAAGCACACAATATATTGTAAGTAAAGACTAAGAGACAAATAATCACAAAAACGGAGCTAGAGTTAGGGATAACCACAACTCTGGGAGACAAGGATGTATGTCGATGTTCACTTCCTTGGAGGGAAGCTAATCACCGTTGGACGGATGGATGTTATCACGAAGGCACACCAACGCCACAAAGGTTCACCCTATTCTCCCCTTGAGACAACACCACGAAGGCATTTTCCCAACCACTAGTGGTAGCCCTTGGGGTGGTCTTCAAACCCTTACAAACTTTCCAGAGGTAATCACAATGAAACGATTCCTCTCCGAAGAACTCCTACCTCCTAGGAGTCTCCAACCTCCAAGAGTAACAAGATCTAAGGGGGAAAGCTCAAGACTTGCTCAAATCACAATTTGCTTCAGTTACAAGAAGGAGAGGGAGTAGATCTTTTGATTGGGACAACTCTCGAGAACTCTCACAAATCTTCTCTGGATCTAGGATGTGGTGCGGGAGAGTATGAGAGGGAGCACTTGTGTTCTTTGGGAAGATATGAATGTAGTGGTCAACCCTCTCCCAGAGTGGGAGAAGGGTATTTATAGATCTCTCAAAATGTGACCGTTTGGTACATTAAGTAACCTGCCCGGATGATTCGGATACCAACCCAGATGATCCGGGCAAAGCCTGGATGATCCGGCTAGGGATTCGAATGATCCGGCTGGGTCAACACAGCAAAGCCACGCAGAGGTGACTGGACATTCAGGAGGGACTCCGGATGAAATTAACATAGGCGGCTAGCATAGGGGCGCTCGTACGTCTGGGAAGGGATCCGGACGATCTGGCCGAAGTCGGATAAACATGCTCTCTGTTCAGGCATCCATACGAATCATCCGGGTGAAGCCGGACAAAAAGGCTCTCTGACCATGCATCCGGGCAGTGTGTCCGAGCGATGTACGGATGACCCGGATGGGTACCCGGACGATCCAACTACCGATCTGGATGATCCGGCTACACGACCAATCTACACGTGCCTACTCATCCTCTAGCCGGATGATCCGAACGTCTGTCTGCATGATCCGGGCAACGCCCAGATGATCCGGGAAGCAGTCCGGATGATCCGGCCAAAGGATCGTGTGGAGTGTTTTGGGACTTGGGTTTTGGCTGAGATGATTATAGGTTCAGGAAGGTATGGTACTGGTGATGATATATGTGTAGAAGTATATGAGTAGGAAGATAGTGACATGAAGATAACTTGAGCAAATCTTGAACGAACCCCTTCGATCTCCTCTTAATAGTGCGGGATCCCTATGACTCAAGATTAAATGAAAAAGCCTACGCTTCTTTTCTCGTTATCGTCATGCTTGAGTCATATCTCATTTGACGTGTCCATGATCCCTACACAATGATGTCGAAGAGACTAATATCACGTGTATGCATTTAGCAAACATAATTACACCCCTATATGTATTTTGTCATCAACATGAAAATAAGATTAAGGGCATGATTGCACTTTCAATATCCCCATTTTTGGTAGTTGATGACAAAACACATATAGCTCTCAAATAAATAGATATATGTGACGCTTATTAGAGATTTGTTACAGAGCCCCCCCTAAACATGTGCATAGATGATCTTGACGTAAAGCAGGTGCACATGTGAGGAGATGAGCACTATAAATAATATTTGAGCAAAGTATTTTAACTAGTCATATCTCAAATGCATACAAGAGTGATATTGGATCAACAATGATAACCAAGGAGATGAGCACTATAAATAATATGCAATGAAACAATATAGGCATGATCTCCACGACACAGATAGATAATGGATCCTCACACAAGTTCATACAAGCCAACATAAAAGCCACATAGGTTCAACACAAATAAAACTAGTTCTCAAGCCAAACACCAAATCAAAGAAGAACCAAGGCAATGAACTATGGACTCGACTCTCTCCTAAGATAAACTTCTCCCCCTTGACATCAAGTACCTAAAAGGGGACCGAAGAACCAAATGAAGTCCTAGATCACTCGCCATCCTCATCATCGTCGTCGTCCTCATCATCAGCAACTATCGTGAAGAACTTAGTGTAGTCGTCCATAGAGGGGAAATTAACTTCCGGAAGAGGAAGTCTGGCAGGACACGGCTCGTAATCCTTGATAGGGCTCCCAGGGCGAGTGCGAAGACGAGCCCTGAGAGCATTTGCCTCAGTGATACGACGAACCTCCTGAGTAGCCACATGAGTGGCTGATACGTCTCCGCCGTATCTACTTTTCCAAACACTTTTGCTCTTGTTTTGGACTCTAATTTGCATGATTTGATTGAAACTAACCCGGACTGACGCTGTTTTCAGCAGAACTACCATGGTGTTGTTTTTGTGCAGAAATCAAAGTTCTCAGAATTGGACGAAACTTTTTGGAGATTTTTTATGGAATAAATAAAAATTACTAGCACAAGAATCAATAGAAGAGGGGCCACCTGTTGCCCACAAGGCAACAGGGCGCGAACCCCCCTAGGGCACGCCCTGATGCCTTGTGGGGCCCACAGGCGGCCATCTGACCTAATTCCAATGCTATAAATTCACTTTCCCCGAGAAAAATAGAGAAGAAGTTTCATCGTGTTTTACGATATGGAGCCGCCGCCACCTCCTGTTCTTCACCGGGAGGGCTGATCTGGAGTCCGTTCGGGGCTCCGGAGAGGGGGATTCGACGTCGTCGTCATCATCAACCATCCTCCATCACCAATTTCATGATGCTCACCACTGGGCGTGAGTAATTCCTTCGTAGGCTTGCTGGACGGTGATGGGTTGGATGAGATTTATCATGTAATCGAGTCAATTTGTTAGGGCTTTGATCCCTAGTATCCACTATGTTCTGAGATTGATGTTGCTATGACTTTGCTATGCTTAATGCTTGTCACTAGGGCCCGAGTGCCATGATTTCAGATTTGAACCCTTTATGTTTTCATGAATATATTTGTGTTCTTGATCTTATCTTGCAAGTTATATGCACCTATTACGTGTTATGATCCGCATACCCCAAGGTGACAATAATTGGGATTCTTTCCGGTGATTGCCGCAGTTTGAGGAGTTCATGTATTCACTAAGTGCTAATGCTTTGTTTCGGTTCTCTATTAAAAGGAGGCCTTAATATCCCTTAGTTTCCTTAAGGACCCCGCTGCCACGGGAGGGTAGGACAAAAGATGTCATGCAAGTTCTTATTATAAGCACGTATGACTATATACGGAATACATGCCTACATTACATTGATGAATTGGAGCTATTGTGTATCGCCCTAGGTTGTGACTGTTATATGATGAATATCATCCAACATAATTATCATCACCGATCCAATGCCTACGACTTTCTCATATTGGTTTCTGTTAAGTTACTTTGCTGCTACTGTTACTGTTGCTGTTACTATTGTTACTGTTGCTACTGCTATCAAAACTATCATATTACTATGCTACTAAATACTCTGCTGCAGATATTTTATCTCCAGGTGTGGTTGAATTGACAACTCAACTGCTAATACTTGCAAATATTCTTTGGCTCCCCTTGTGTCAAATCAATAAATCTGGGTGAAATACTACCCGCGAAAACTATTGCGATCCCTTATACTTGTGGGTTATCAAGACCTTTTTCTGGCGCCGTTGCCGGGGAACATAGCTCTGTTTGTTGAGCCACTTGGGCTTTATATCTTTTGATCACTATGAAGAATCTGAAAGACGCTAAGACCAAGATCGTTCCCTCTAAGACGAAGGGAGGTAAGGAACTGCCATCTAGCTCCGCACTTGATTCACCTTCTGTTTGGAGTAGGCTTGTGACACCACCACCTGCTATTCATTCTGATATGTCGCAAGTTATTGATGATACTACTTCTGCTATGAATGAAATTATTGATGATGATAGTACCATGCTTGATAATACTGTGCCACTTGGTGAATTTCTTGATGAACAAATTGCTAAAGCTAAAGAATTTGAGAATGCTGAAATTAATGAAACTTCTGAAAATTATGAATCACCTATTATGCCTAGTCCTCCTACTAGAGTTGAATCACCTGATGAACATGTCTTTGATAGGGAGACGGCTAGGGCCATTCTTGCTTGTAATGATAGAGATGAGGTTATAAAATTGCTTGCTGAAATGAAAGAAAAATCTATGAGGGAGAGAATGAAATATGATCCTAAGTTTGCTACCTCTCCCATATTTGTTACCGATAAGGATTATGAATTTTCTGTCGATCCTGAGTTAATTACTTTGGTTGAATCTGATCCTTTTCATGGTTATGAAACTAAAACTGTTGTGGCACATCTTACTAAGTTGAATGATATTGCCACCCAATTTGCTCATGAGGAAAAATTTTGCTATTACTATATTCTTAAGTTGTTTCCTTTCTCATTAAAGGGTGATGCTAAGAAATGGTTTAATACTCTTGCTCCTGGTTGTGTGCGTAGTCCCCAGGATATGATATATTACTTCTCTGAAAAATATTTTCCTGCTCATAAGAAACAAGCTGCCTTACAGGAAATATTTAACTTTGTGCAAATTGAAGAAGAGAATCTCCCTCAAGCTTGGGGGAGGCTTCTCCAATTACTTAATGCTTTGCCTAATCATCCTCTTAAGAAAAATGAAATACTTGATATCTTTTATAATGGACTAACCGATGCTTCTAGGGACTACCTAGATAGTTGTGCTGGTTGTGTTTTCAGGGAACGAACTGTTGGACAAGCTGAAGAACTATTGAATAATATATTGAAGAATGATAATGAGTGGACACTTCTTGAACCAGCACCTAAGGCAATTCTGAAGAAGAGAGGTATTCTATTCCTTAGTCCAGAAGATATGCAAGAAGCTAAGAAATCTATGAAAGAAAAAGGTATTAAAGCTGAAGATGTTAAGAATTTACCGCCTATTGAAGAAATACATGGGCTCGACATCCCGACACAGGTAGTGGAGGTAAATTCTCTTACTAGATTTGATGAAGGTGATATTCCGTATAATAAATCTGCTAGTCAATGCCTGTATGAATTTGATAATTACATCATTAAACAGGAACACTTTAATATGTATGTTAGCAATCAACTAAAATGGAATGCCATCATGATTGAGCGCTTGAGTGATTTGATGTTTAGAACTGCTAATGATGTTAAATGCTTGAGTAAACATGCTTCTATGGTTCAGACTCAGTTAGAACAAATAGCTAAGTCACAAAATGATTTGCTTGATGAGATGAATAATAAAAAGAATGATCATGTTGTTAGAGTTGTTACTAGAGGAGGTAGCATGACTCAGGAACCCTTGTATCCTGAAGGTCATCCTAAAAGAATTGAACAAGACTCTCAAAGAGATAATATTGATGCACCTAGTCCATCTAAGAAGAAAAAGAAAAAGAAAAATGATAAAACTTTGCTTTCTCCTAGTGAACGTGAGATAGAAAAACCTCCTGAGAATCATAATGATGCTTCTATTTCTGATGCTGAGACACAATCTGGTAATGAACATACACCTAGTGATAATGATAATGATAATGAAGATGTTCATGTTGATGCTCAACCAGATAATGATGTAGAAATAGAACCTGCTGTTGATCTTGATAACCCACCTCCTAAGAATAAAAGATATCATAAAAGAGACTTTGTTGCTAGAAAACATGGAAAGGAAAGAGAACCATGGGTTCAAAAACCTATGCCTTTTCCTACTAAACCCTCTAAAAACAAGGATGATGAAGATTTTGAGCGCTTTGTTGAAATGCTTAGACCTGTCTTTTTGCGCACCCGCTTGATTGATATGTTGAAAATGTCTCCCTATGCTAAATATATGAAAGATATTGTCACTAATAAAAGAAAGATACCGAAAGCTGAAATGTCCACCATGCTTGCAAATTATTCTTTTAAGGGTGGAGTACCTAAAAAGTTAGGAGATCCAGGAATACCTACTATACCATGCTCCATTAAAAGAAGTTATGTTAAAACTGCTTTATGTGATTTGGGAGCCGGTGTTAGTGTTATGCCTTTCTCTTTATATAGAAGACTTGACTTGAATAAGCTCACACCCACTGAAATATCTTTGCAAATGGCTGGTAAATCTACTGCTATACCTATTGGAATTTGTGAGGATGTTCCCGTTGTAGTTGCAAATGTTACTATCTTGACGGACTTTGTTATACTTCATATGCCCGAGGACGACAACATGTCGATTATCCTTGGAAAACCCTTTTTGAATACTGCAGGGTCTGTTATTGATTGCAATAAAAGCAAGGTTACTTTTCATGTCAATGGTAATGAGCATACAGTTTATTTCCCGAAGAAACAAAGTTCAGTGAATGATATTAATTGTATTGAAAAGTTTCAACAATTACTATTGGAGGCTTCAAATTTCCTCTTCCTACTGTCAAAAACAAATATGAAATTCTTATTGTTGGGGAGATGCATATCCCCGTTGAGCTAACTTAGTGTTATACGAAAATTCTTCGGTTTCATGTCACTCGGAAATAGTTTGTTAATAAGACTTGATCAACCTTATTAATGGATTCTTTTTGAAGGGCATGTGGTCGATGAATTTAGTAAGCACAACTTTTTGTAATCTTAGTTTGCTCTCTGTTATTCTTAGTTTAATAAAATAAAATGCCACGCTTATCCCGTTTTCTGAATTATCCGTGCAATAAAAAATGGCCCAAAAATAAAAGTGCTCAGAATGCAATAAAATTTTGACATGATTTTTTCTAGAATATATAAGAATTTTTGGCACTGAGAACAACCCAGGGGGGGTGCACCTGTTGTCCACAAGGCAACAGGGCGCGGCCACCCCCCAGGGCGCGCCAAGATGCCTTCTGGGTCCCACAGGGACCCACTCACTTATCTATTCAGCTCACTTCTTCTCCTAGCTCCAGAAAAAAATCGTGGTAGCTCTCTCTCTCGTGTTCTTGCTCCCAAACCTGAAATTTTTGATCTCTTTGCTTGGAGCTCCGTTTCCGAAACTGTTTTAAGGGATTGCTCCTTGGTATGTGACTCTCCCATTGCTCCAATTAGT
Organism: Elymus sibiricus; assembly: GCA_039707655.1. NCBI lineage: Eukaryota > Viridiplantae > Streptophyta > Magnoliopsida > Poales > Poaceae > Elymus > Elymus sibiricus. The sequence goes on along the minus strand of CM077668.1, from coordinate 256,943,351 downwards.
TTTTGCTTTAGTGGATTATATTTTGCATAAATTGCTGCTATTGGTGCTACTGAAAATGAGCTTGCATGTTAAATTCTTTGAGTTCTAAGTAGTTTGAATGCTTGATATAGCCTCTAGGCACTTGTATGAGTAGTTGCTATCAATCTAGTGAAGTTTTGTTAACATCTTTTTATGGTACAAATTTTTTTAGAAATTTGTTTGTAGGAATATGAACATTTTTAGGAGGAGTTCTTCAAGGAGGAGGTCCTCTGAAGCATCATCGAGTGAAAGCCCAGCACGCCAATCATATGTTGAACCAAGGGCAAGTTCGGTGCGAGGTGCCGAAGCAAAATCGTGTCGATGGCCGTGCACCAAGTTCATGCTAGGTGCAGGCATCAAGGAAGAATTTGACCAATATATTCACAACACTGAGCTCTCCGCCTTCGTCGCAGATAAGCCACCGCAGCACTACAACCTTACTCATTCATTTACTCTAAACTTTGAATATCATCCGCACACTTCTAGAGTTTTATTTCATCTCTATGATAGATCTTATGCTATGTCTCTAGAAGAGTTTTGTGATGCATGCAAAATTCCATTTTGGGGTTCACTTAGCGAACCGCGACAATCTGATTATGAACTATTCCTCAATAGCCTTTGTAATGGTGAGGATAGGGGAGTTACACAAGCTAGGATAAAAAGCATTCACTTTCCCTCTATTCGGTATTTTGCACTCTTTAATGGTAAATGCATTGTTGGTAAACAAGACTGTAGTGCACTTTGTGCTCCTGACCTGAGCCTTATTCATGCTGCCTTAACAGGTAGCAGACATTATAATCTTGGGGCAATTGTTGCACGTAGGTTGCACCGCAACTCGGGTAATGGTGATTTGTATGGAGGAATTTATACCTCCCAGGTAGCTTCAAGACTAGGGGTCTCGCCCAGGCCTAATGATCCTCTTTTACCTGATAAATATTTGAATTTTGAGGCAATGCAGAACCATGAGTTTATTAAGCGCAACACTCGCAGTTATGATTATAACTTGATATTCGATAAATATCGTTCTGTGTTTGTCGTTTTGCCTGCTCCTGTCCTCTTTGATTTTTAGAACAAACAGAGATATTTTCTTCATGAGAATGAGGTGCACGAGTACAATGCGGTAGTTGAAGCTGCCCGTCTGGCTGAGGAGGTGGCTCAGAACGCCTCCACGAGCTACCATTTCGATTATTATCCTGGACAGCCATGGCAGTAGACCAAGCTAGGACAAAAGCCTAAGCTTGGGGGAGTACGTATCTCTCACCGACATTACATTCATGTCCACATATTCATTCCAGTTGTCGGTGTTCATCCTTTTTCATTGTATATCCATGTTAGTTTTATTTTCGCCTTCTTCTTGTGTGTTTGAAAAACTTCAAAAACCCAAATATATTTCTCGCTTATTTTCGGTTTTTCTTTCTTGTTTGTTAGTTCATAGTATTAAAAGAAAACCCAAAAAGATTCCTCGTTTCTTCTTTTGCTTGTTGGGAGTTCTCCCGCGTAAATAGTTTCTCTCGCTTTTCGTTTTTCTTCCTTAATTTGCTTTCTTTAGAAAAACTAAAAACTCCAAAAATATTTCAGTGTGTTTCTCTGAATTTCTTTTCTTTGAGATGGAGTTGTCGTAGGGAGAAGACCACGATGAAAATGATGAGTGGTTCTCATATGCTTTGTTGTTGATCTAACGAGGAGCCAATTTTACCTTGTCTTCTCCCTTGAATAAAATGTTTGCAGATTTCAGCTTAGTTCACGGCACACTTGCACTATTATTATTTTCACATCATTCGGTCGTGCAAGTGAAAGGCAATAATGACGATGATTTGATGAAATGATTGTGGCAAGGAAAAGCTGGTATGAACTCTTCTTGTTTTTGTTTTTGTAAATATGTTTAACTTAGTATCCATGATTCAGCATATTATGAGTAAACATGTTTGTGATGACAATTAGAGATTATAGTTGCTCATGCCATGCTTAAGTAGCTAGGAGTGGATAATGATTTATCTTGGATATCAACATGCATTAAAATGGCTATGATGTAGTATGTTAATATGGTATCCTCCTCTGAATGTTTCAAGTGGCTTGACTTGGCACATGTTCATGCATGTAGTTGATTTAAAACCAACATAGACTCCACGATATTTATGTTCAGGGTGTCTATATCCTACTCATGCTAGTATTCAATGTTAATTATTCTCAATGCATGATCATGACCGTTTTCGCTCTCTAGTTGGTCGCTTCTCAACCTATTTGCTAGCCTTCACTTGTACTAAGCGGGAATTCTTCTTGTGCATCCACAATCCTTAAACCAAAGTTGTTCTAGATGAGTCCACTATATCTACCTATATGCGGTATTACTCTGCCATTCCAAGTAAATTTGCATGTGCCGCCTCTAATCATTCAAATAAACATCCGTTTTGTGTGCCCATACCACTCATGGAGCGACAGGGGGCGGTCAGTATCTTCCATGCTAAGCGGGTTATTCTCGAGATGAGTGTTTATTCACTTGTCATTGCACGAGAGAGGCTGGTATTTGGGATGCCCAGTCCTATGCTCAAAATCGAAAATACATAATGCAAACAAACTCCCCCGGAAACTTGTTGGTATGGAGGGCACCCGAGGATTTGGCTAGCCATGGCTTGTGTTGGTATGGTGGAGGGGGAGTAAACTTTACCTTTTCGCTTGGGAACCGCCTATAATGTGTTTAGCATGGAAGATATTGAAAACTCTCGGTCGTGACGTTGACAGGAAAAGTACACCTCCCAAAATTATTTTTCATCTCTGATTTAAGCTTCGAGCTCTGGCATCGCTGCAAATCTCTGCTTCCCTCTGTGAAGGGCCTATCTATTTACTTTTATGTTATTTACTTTATGTTATTTTACTTTTATTGTTGAATCTCACCTTCCTGCACTAAGCGCCAATCCTGAGAGCACTATTGTCATCCTTATGCATTGGGTATAGTTAATGTTGTGTGCATCATGACTGGATCTCTTCTACCCTAAATTACAATGTTTAGTCGCTGCTTAAACTTTGGAGGTGCTCTGCATTTATGTTTTGCGGTCTCAGAAAGGGCTAGCGAGATACCATGTTATCATATTATATCATGATTGTTTTGACAAATTGTTGGCATTTGAGATATGTTATTATTGCTCGCTAGTTGATTATGCAATTGATATGAGTAAATGTAGTTTTTAAGTGTTATTATGAGCATGGTTAGTTCATGATCTTTGCTGAAAACGTGGGTACTATTTAAGCTTATATACGGATACAAGAACAATAGAGTTCGTAAAAGTTTTTCTTTATCACTTTCAGTTTGTCAACTGAAATGCTTGAGGACAAGCAATGAGTTAAGCTTGGGGGAGTTGATACGTCTCTATCGTATCTACTTTTCCAAACACTTTTGCTCTTATTTTGGACTCTAATTTGCATGATTTGAATGAAACTAACCCGGACTGATGATGTTTTCAGCAGAACTACCATGGTATTGTTTTTGTGCAGAAATCAAAATTCTCGGAATTGGACGAAACTTGTTGAAGATTTTTTATGGAATAAATAAAAATTACTCGCGCAAGAATCAACAGAAGAGGGGCCACCTGTTGCCCACAAGGCAACAGGGTGCGACCCCCCCATAGGGCGCGCCCTGATGCCTTATGGGGCCCACAGGCGGCCGTCTGACCTAATTCCAACGCTATAAATTCACTTTCCCCGAGAAAAAAATAGAGAAGAAGTTTCATCGTGTTTTACGATACGGAGCCACCGCCACCTCCTGTTCTTCATCAGGAGGGCTGATCTGGAGTCCGTTCGGGGCTCCGGAGAGGGGGATTCAACGCCGTCGTCATCATCAACCATCCTCCATCACCAATTTCATATTGCTCACCACCGGGCGTGAGTAATTCCTTCGTAGGCTTGCTGGACGGTGATGGGTTGGATGAGATTTATCATGTAATCGAGTCAATTTGTTAGGGCTTTGATCCCTAGTATCCACTATGTTCTGAGATTGATGTTGCTATGACTTTGCTATACTTAATGCTTGTCACTAGGGCCCGAGTGCCATGATTTCAGATCTGAACCCTTTATGTTTTCATGAATATATTTGTGTTCTTGATCTTATCTTGCAAGTTATATGCACCTATTACGTGTTATGATCCGCATACCCCAAGGTGACAATAATTGGGATTCTTTCCGGTGATTGCCGCAGTTTGAGGAGTTCATGTATTCACTAAGTGCTAATGCTTTGTTTCGGTTCTCTATTAAAAGGAGGCCTTAATATCCCTTAGTTTCCTTAAGGACCCCGCTACCACGGGAGGGTAGGACAAAAGATGTCATGCAAGTTCTTATTATAAGCACGTATGACTATATACGGAATACATGCCTACATTACATTGATGAATTGGAGCTATTGTGTATCGCCCTAGGTTGTGACTGTTATATGATGAATATCATCCAACATAATTATCATCACCGATCCAATGCCTATGACTTTCTCATATTGGTTTCTGTTAAGTTACTTTTCTGCTACTGTTACTGTTGTTTTTCTTACTGCTATCAAAACTATCATATTACTGTGCTACTAAATACTCTGCTGCAGATATTTTATCTCCATGTGTGTTTGAATTGACAACTCAACTGCTAATACTTGCAAATATTCTTTGGCTCCCCTTGTGTCGAATCAATAAATCTGGGTGAAATACTACCCGCAAAAACTGTTGCGATCCCCTATACTTGTGGGTTATCAGTGGCAGTGTAGTGACACGTGTCGAAGATGGCCATCTTGGACTTGCCAAGAAAGCGATCAATCTGAGCAAAGGGCTCGGCAAAGGGCTTGGCCTTGCGAGAGGATGAACCAGCGAGCGCCTTTCCCTTTTCATCATGATCATCACGAGGAGTCCTCATGGTGTGAGGAGCGGTCTTGGCAATGGGGCATGGGTAGATTGATTCAATGAATCTCTGGATAAAAGGAGCATGGAGAAAAGTCATGTTCTTCTGCATGCTCGCCATACAGATCTCATGCCAAATGAAATCTGCCATATCTATGAGGCGGTGAGGAGCTTTGTTGGAGTAGTACGTCAGATCAATGTTGTAGTTCCTGACCAACCACGATCACCCTTCTTGGGAACAATGGAGTTAAGCACACGCTGAAAGTGGAACCGATACTTGGGTTGGAAGATGGAAGTGTTGTTGGGCTCCTTCTTAGCTTGCTCCTTGGCCATGGTGGATGCCGGAATGAGAAGGCACCCACAATTGCCAAAGGGCATGGGCTCGAAGAGATCATTAGCCTCGTGAATTCAATAGAGCTCTTCATCAATGCTAGGCATCCCAATGGCAGCACAAAATTTCTCATAGGAGATGGTGAACTATGAGTGGTGTGTCATCCAAGTGATGGAACGATCCGGATGGAAAAGGCAAGTAGCATAAAACTGTCGGATAGCTGCCTCGCTCTAGTGACACTGCAGAGTCATGGCATCACAAAGCCCCATACCCTCAATGAGACCCACAACATCAGGGTACTTCTCTGGATGAGCCTCAGTGTATGCCATGCTGACATGATGTTGTGGAGAGAACTTCATGCGAAGAACCATTGTCTGGAAGATATCCGGATGAACAAGAGTGTGAAAGCAAGGATCGGTGGCGTTCGCAAGCTCAAGCTCAGCAAACTGGTTCACAACCCTCCTCAGATCGGTGTAATCAGATGGCTCAAGCTCAAAATAGTTGGTAGCTTTGCGACCTCTAGAGATAGGAGTAGCCATAGAAACTGCAATGCCGTTGGAAGGGGCATCCTAGCGATCACTAGACAGAGAGGAGGTCTTCTTCTTGTTCTTAGTGTCGTGAGCTGGCACGACCTCCTCCGCCTGAAACTCCTCCTCATACTCATTACTGTCCTGACCAGCATAGGAAGGCCTAGCATGGCTACCACTGGCCTCAGCTTTGTTACGGGACGTCTTCTTGAATGGACGCGCAAACTCCTCAGAATTTGAGGAAGCCTAACGACGTGCATCTGCACAAGACGGATGATGGACAATAGGTAAATAGGAGGAATTAAGAAACTGAAGCATTTGCACCAAATGAATTTAGATGAAGAAAAGATTGGAGAAGTTGTCGTAGCCCCGAAAGTTCTGGATGACATCCCGAACGTCCGACCAAAGGATGTTCATAATCCGTGGCTAGAAAAAATCATCCAAAAAATTCCCGTGTAAATAAATTTAAGTACAAACTAGAGTGGAATTTTGCTAGGGCTAGGGAATCCAAAGTAATAGGATAATGAGAATGAAAGATCAAGGATGATTCCCTAGACCTAGCCATGGCTAAGAATGGTAATGAGATGCAAAGATAATAGCCATGACAGCCTACGGAGAAAAAGAATGGAGAAGAAGGGGAAATATACCACGGGTAGGATCCTTAGTGGTGGTCTTGATGTTCTTCCCTCCTCCTCCACGTCCACAAGCCATGGCTCTGAGGTGCTCCAATGGAGGAACCGCCGCGAGATGCCCTTGCCCCGAGCAAACCACACCACTGGTGGCTGATGTCTACTACACAAATTTATTCTTGTAGACTCGGTTGGGCCTCCAAGCGCAGAGTTTTGTAGGACAACAACAAATTTCCCTCAAGTGGATTACCTAAGGTTTATCAATCCGTGGGAGGTGTAGGATGAAGATGGTCTCTCTCAAACAACCCTGCAATCAAATACAAGAAATTTCTTGTGTCCCCAACACACCCAATACAATGGTAAATTGTATAGGTGCACTAGTTCAGCGAAGAGATGGTGATACAAGTGTAGTATGACAGTAGATATAGGTTTTTGTAATCTGAATTAATAAAAATAGCAAGGTAGCAAGTAACAAAAGTGAGCACAAACGGTATTGCCATGCTTGGAAACAAGACCTAGGGTTCATACTTTCACTAGTGCAATCTCTCAACAGTGCTAACACAATTGAATCATATAACAATCCCTCAATGTGCGACAAAGAATCACTCCAAAGTTCCTAGCAAACGGAGAACATAAGAAGTAGGTAGCAAAACCACCTCAAAGTTATCCTTTCTGATCAATCTATTGAGCCATCCCTATAAGTGTCACAAACAGCCCTAGAGTTCATACTAAAATAACACCATATGATACGCATCAATCAACTCTAATGTCACCTAGATACTCCAATGTCACCAGAAGTATCCGTGAGTCAATTATTCGATATTGATACGTCTCCGTCATATCTATAATTTTTGATTGTTTCATGCCAATATCCTATAACTTTCACATATTTTTGGCAACGTTTTATATTATTTTTGGGACTAACATATTGATCCAGTGCCCAGTGCTAGTTCCTGTTTTCTGCTTGTTTTTTGTTTCACAGAAAATCCATATCAAACGAAGTCCAAATGCAATAAAATTTTACGGAGAATTATTTTGGAATATATGTGATTTTTGGGAGGTGGAATCAACGCAAACGGAGGCCCACAGCCTCCACGAGGCACATTGGCGCGCCTCCCCCCCAAACGCGCGGAGGTGCCTCGTGGGCACCTCGTAAGTCGGTTGGGGCTCTTCTTCAGGCGCAAGGAAGCTAATATCCGGAAAAAAATCGTGTTAAAATTTCAGCGCAATCGGAATTACGGATCTCCGGGAATTTAAGAAACGGTGAAGGGCCAGAAAACAGGAACGCGAAACAAAAGAGAACAGAGAGAGAGATCCAATCTAGGAGGGGCTCCTGCCCCTCCGCCGCCATGGAGACCATGGACCATAGGGGGAACTCTCCTCCCATCTAGGGGGGAGGCCAAGCAAGAATAAGAAGGAGGGGGGGCTCTCTCCCCCTCTCTCCCGGTGGCGCCGGAACACCGCCGGGGCAATCATCGTGACGACGATCTACACCAACAACTTCGCCGCCGTCAACACCAACTCTCTCCCCCTCTAGGCAGCGGTGTAACCTCTCAATTCCCGCTGTAGGGTGTTGCAATACGTTCATAATTCTCTTATGGTGGGCGGCTAGAGTGACAGAAGCTTACACCCGAGTAAGGGGGTTGTTGCGTATGGGAGTAAAGAGGACTTGATACTTAATGCTATGGTTGGGTTTTACCTTAATGATCTTTGCTAGTTGCGGATGCTTGCTAGAGTTCCAATCATAAGTGCATATGATCCAAGTACGGAAAGTATGTTAGCTCATGCCTCTCCCTCATATAAAATTGCAACAATGATTACCGGTCTAGTTATCGATTGCCTAGGGACAAATCATTCTCTTGTGTTACAAAAGCTTTCTACTAAACAACTAACTTTTATTATCTTGCAAATTACTTGTAGTTTTATTCTCGCAAAGTACTTTTAGTTTTATTCTTGCAAACCTATCCTATCACCTACAAAATAGTTTCATACTTGTTCTAGGTAAAGCGAACGTTAAGTGCGCATAGAGTTGTATCGGTGGTCGATAGAACTTGAAGGGAATATTAATTCTACCTTTAGATCCTCATTGGGTTCGACACTCTTATTTATCGAAAAAGTTACAATTGATTCCCTATACTTGTGGGTTATCAAGACCTTTTTCTGGCGCCGTTGCCGGGGAGCAATAGCGTGGGGTTGATATTCTCGTGTGTGCTTGTTTGCTTTATCACTGAGTAGATTTTATTTTGTGCTCTTGTTTTATATCTTTAGTTATGGGTAGGAAACGTAAAATACCAAAAAAAATAGTTGTACTTGCTAAACCAATGGTTGAAGAACCACCCAAAATCTATCATACTGCTGAAGCTTTCTACTTGGATCATCTTCGATCCCTATGTGCTCGTGCTAAAAACCCAACTGGCTTAGTTGAGGGAAAATCATTAAATGAGCATGCTTATTTTGTGCGACACCGCTTGTCTCAAAAAGGGAAACTTTAATGGCATGAAATTAATACTATGCATTGCTATGCTTGGAATTTATGCGAAATACATGATTTTACTTGTTGTTCTGAAGACCCTAAGAAACACCTTCCCTACCAATGTGAGTTTAGTGATAATGGAATCTTATCTTCTTATGCCAAAGGTGCTTATAGTTACTATGATATTGAACAAATTGAAGAATTTGTTGCTTTTAAGGGTGCATATGAAATTGCTTCTTTGATTGAAAAGTGTGATGCCACTCTTTACAAATCAGAAAATTTTGCCATACTTAAATATTGCCATGAAAACTATGCTTCTAATGCTTATGTGAAAGAATATATTGAGGACACTTCCGCTGTCCAAGAAGAGACTAATATTTTGCAGGAACCTATGGAAGAAGAAATTGATGAAACTGTGAGCTCATTAGATGAAAAAGATGATGAGGAGAGCGAAGAACAAAAGGAGGAAGAGCGGATTGATCACCCGTGCCTACCTTCTGATGAGAGTAACTCTTTATCTCATACATTTTTTAAATTCCCTTCGTGCTTACCGAAGGATGAATGCTATGATAATTGCTATGATCCCTTGGATTCGTTTGAAATATCCCTTTTTGATGAAATTGATGCTTGCTATGCTTGTGGCCATGATGCCAATTTGAATTATGCTTATGGAGATGAACTTTCTATAGTTCCTTATGTTAAGAATGAAATTGTTGCTATTGCACCCACACATGATAGTCCTATTATCTTTTTGAATTCTCCTAACTACACTATATCGGAGAAGTTTGTGCTTATTAAGGATTATATTGATGGGTTGCATTTTAATATTGCACATGATAATTTTTATGGATATAATATGCATGTGCTTGCTGCTCCTAATTGCAATTATTATGAGAGAGGAACTACATCTCCACCTCTCTATGTTTCCAATGCGATAAAATTGCAAGAAACTACTTATGCTATGCATTGGCCTTTATTTGATGTGCATGAATTGTTCTTTTATGACATGCCGATGCATAGGAAGAGAGTTAGACTTCGTCATTGCATGATATATGTTGCTTTGTGCTCACTACTAAATTACAAATCATTGTTAATTAAAATTGGCTTTGATATACCTTGGGATCCGGGTGGATCAATTAGTTGAGCACTTTATGCCTAGCTTAATGGCTTTAAAGAAAGCGCTGCCAGGGAGACAACCCAGAAGTTTTAGAGAGTCATTTATTTCTGTTGTGTGCTTTTAAAAAGTTTAAAAAAATATATAGAGGTGAACCTAAAACTTTTTCAAAAAGAAAAGTGAAAGTAAGAAAGACGAGCACCGTTGAAGTGGGGGAGCTCCTTGAACTTTGTTCACGCCCATGGAAACTTTGCAAATCTTGAATTACAGAAACTTTTCAACAAAAATAATTATCCCCTCGTACAAATCCATTGTATTATAAAAATAATGTGCCAAGATTTACCGTTAGGATGTTTAAATTGCTTGTTTGGTGTGTGCGGTGCAAAAACAGAAACTTTTGCTGTAGTGCATGAATTTACATTTTTCACTGAAACGTGCAAAAATTCTGAAATTTTTACACAGTACTGATATGAATTTTTTTTATTTTGTCCTAATTTTTCAGAATTTGTGGAGTTACATAAGTATGGTCAATGTTCAGATTACTACAGACTGTTCTGTTTTTGACAGATTCTGTTTTTGATACATTGTTTTGCTTGTTTTGATGAAACTATGGATTGTATCGGAAGGTATAAGCCATGGAGAAGTTAGAATATAGTAGGTATAATGCAAAAATAAAATATGAATGGGTTTGCAACAGTACTTAAAGTAGTGATTTGCTTTATTATACTAACGGATCTCACGAAGGTTTTGTTAAGTTTTGTGTGGATGAAGTGTTGAAAGATCGAGAAGGTATTGATATGAGAAGAATGAGGAGAGGCAAGAGCTCAAGATTGGGGATGCCCAAGGCACCCCAAGTAAATATTCAAGGAGACTCAAGCATCTAAGTTTGGGGATGCCCCGGAAGGCATCCCATCTTTATTCAACAATTATCGGTATGTCTCTGTTTTTGTTTTGTTCACATGATATGTGTAAATTCTTGGAGCGTCTTTTGTGTTTATTTTTCCCTTTTCTTTTATGCACCATGCTGGTATGAGATAGTCCTTTGTTGATTTATAGAATGCTTCATGCACTTTACTTATATCTTTTGAGTATGGCTTTATAGAATGCTTCATGTGCTTCACTTATATCATTTGAAGTTTGGATGCCTGTTTCTCTTCATATAGAAAACCGTTATTTGTAGATTGCTCTTTTGCTTCACTTATATTTATTAGAGTATGGTCTTTTGTAGAAAGAATTAAACTCTCATGCTTCACTTATATCTTTTTAGAGAGTCAACAGGAATTGGTCATTCACATGGTTAGTCATAAAATCCTACATAAAACTTGTAGATCATTGAATATGATATGTTTGATTCCTTGCAATAGTTTTGCGATGTGGAGATGATAATATGTGAGTTATGCTAGTGAGTAATTGTGATTTAGTAAGAATATTGGTGTTAAGGTTTGTGATTCCCTATGCATGCACGTAAAGTCAATAGTTATGCAACGAAGTTATATCCTACTTATGGTGCATTATTCAGTGTTAGTTATTCTCAATGCATGCTTATGACCGTTTTCATTTTCTGGTTGGTTGCTTCTCAATCTATTTGCTAGCCTTCATTTTTGCTAAGCGGGAATACGGCTTGTGCATCCAAACTCCTTAAAACCAAGTTGTGCCAAATGAGTCCACCATACCTACCTATATGCGGTATTTCCGTGCCGTTCCAAGTAAATTTGCATGTGCCAACTCTAATTTTTCAAAATAAATTTCTGTTTTGTGTGCTCGTACCACTCATGTGGCGGCAGGGGGTGGCCAATATTTTCCATGCTAGGTGTGTTATTCTCACGATGACTGTTTATTCACTTGTCATTGCACGAGAGAGTGGCTGGTAATAGGGATGCCCAGTCCCACAATGAATCAAAAAAAATTCCTTGGAAAGTGTTGGTATGGAGGGCACCTGTGGATACGGCTAGCCATGGATTGTGAAAGAATGGTGGAAAGGAAATGAATTTTATTTTCTGTTTGGGAACCGCCTATAATGTGTCTAGCATGGAAGATATTGGGAACTTTCGGTCATAGCGTTGACAGGAAAAGCATGCCTCTCAAAATATTTTCATCTCTCTAATTTAAGCTTTGAGCTCAGGCACCTCTTCAAATCTCTGCTTCCCTCTGCGAAGGGCCTATCTATTTTACTTTTATGCATTTTTATTTTTATTGAGTCTCCATCTTCTCTTATAAAGCACCACTTGGAGAGCACTATTGTCATACTTGTGCATTGGGTGTAGTTAATGTTGAGTGTGTTTCATGAATGGATCAATGACTGAGCATAATGGGCTAGGGATAACTTTCTTTAGCGTTGATATTTTGAAAGACATGGTTGTTTGTTAGTATGCTTGAGTATTGATGTCTTTATGTCAAATTATAGACTATTGCTTTGAATCACTCGTGTCTTAATATTCATGCCATGACTAGATTATATGATCAAGATTATGCTAGGTGGCATTCCACATCAAAAATTATCTTTTTTTATCATTTACCTACTCGAGAACGAGCAGAAATTAAGCTTGGGGATGCTGATACGTCTCCGTCGTATCTATAATTTTTGATTGTTTCATGCCAATATCCTATAACTTTCACATATTTTTGGCAACATTTTATATTATTTTTGGGACTAACATATTGATCCAGTGCCCAGTGCCAGTTCCTATTTTCTGCTTGTTTTTTGTTTCACAGAAAATCCATATCAAACGAAGTCCAAATGCAATAAAATTTTACGGAGAATTATTTTGGAATATATGTCGTTTTTGGGAGGTGGAATCAACGCAAACGGAGGCCCACAAACTCCACGAGGCACATTGGCGCGCCTCCCCCCAAACATGCGGAGGTGCCTCGTGGCCACCTTATAAGTCGGTTGGGGCTCTTCTTCGGGCGCAAGGAAGCTAATATCCGGAAAAAAATCGTGTTAAAATTTCAGCGCAATCGGAGTTACGGATCTCCGGGAATTTAAGAAACGGTAAAGGGCCAGAAAACAGGAACGCGAAACAGAAGAGAACAGAGAGAGAGATCCAATCTAGGAGGGGCTCCTGCCCCTCCACCACCATGGAGACCATGGACCAGAGGGGGAACTCTCCTCCCATCTAGGGGGGAGGCCAAGCAAGAAGAAGGGGGGGGCTCTCTCCCCCTCTCTGCCGGTGGCTCCTCGTTGGGTTCGACACTCTTATTTATCGAAAAAGCTACAATTGATCCCCTATACTTGTGGGTTATCAGATATGCATCAAACAATATTCAATCCAACACAATGAACCTCAAAGAGTACCCCAAAGTTTCTACCGAAGAAAGTAGGACGAAAACGTACATTAACCCCTATCCCTAGATTACCCCAATCACTACAAAAAAAATACACATCCGTAACATTATGGCCCGAACGAAAACTTTTTCTGTCATGGTTGTGACACTTCTATGACGATAATGGTGACAAAAACACATATCATCATAGATGTAGTGGGCTCCTACTTCTATGACAAAAAATTATGACAGAAAATGGGCTTTTCGTCCTGGGCGGGCCGGAGACGCTCGGGTTCAGTACGTGTAGTAGTGCGAGAGATCGATCGATCGCTCGGGTTCAGTAAGCGAATGCCTCGCTCGGGTTCAATTAGCGAACGCCTCGGACACACGCGCGTACGAGAGAAACACGCAAACCACACTGCATCGTTCGGCACCGATCACCCACCGTAACCGGGAACTCCCAAAAAAATTCCTCGCCCTCACTTCTACCACAATTTTTTTTGTCATGGACGGCCCAAAGAATGTCATGCGGGTGCATCTCCTTCTCGCTGCTTACTGAAGGCGATCGAGCCCCCGTGCGAGACGTAGCTAGCCGGTTTTGGGTTGCCTCTCGATGAACAGTGCCCATTGCTACCGCGCGTGCAATACGTAGAACGAGTCAAGACTGCTGTTGCATCGATCGAGCCCCTTGCGCGAGATGTGGTGAGTTGACCTACCCAGTTGGTTGGCTGTGGATGAACAGTTCCCGTTACTGCCGCCCGCTCGTACGTCCCACCCCAGCCGGTGGGGGTTGGATGAACAGGACCCCGGCCGTGTAGGCAGTTGGCGCTGGATGAACAGGACCCCAAGGAGGCCGTGCCCCGGTACGCCATAAACCCCAGCCGGTTGGGGGTGGATGAATAGGACCCCGTGGAGGCTGGACGGTCAGTAGCCGGTGGAGGCTGGAGGAAGTCGACGGTGGATGAATAGTAGCCCGTGGAGTCCCGTTTTGCGGTATGCCACACCCCTCCCGATGAACAGGACCCCGTTTCAACCGTAGGCGTTCGAAGAGAAGTCCATTTCCTCTATTTTGTGGTACGCCACAGCCCTCCTGATGAACAGGACCCCGTTTCGACCGTAGGCAGTGGGAGAGAAGTCCTTTTCCACCGTTTTGCTGTACGCCAGACCCCCAGCTGGTGAACAGGACCCCGTTTCGACCGTAGGCGGTTGAACAGAAGTCCGTTTCCTCCGTTTTGCGGTACGCCACACCCCCCAATCGATGAACAGGACCCCGTTTTGGCTGTTCCATCCAAGTCGGTTGGCTCCCGATGAACAGGACGCATTCCGACCCAGTCGGTTGCCTCCCGATGAACACGATGCTGTTTCTCCGTTCCGACCCAGCCGGTTGGCTGCCGATGAACAGGAGCCGTTGCTGCCGTCCGTTGCCTCTCCATGTACATGAGCCCTGGCTGTACGTATGCGCGAGTATGCGTTCGAGACCCCGCCCGTATGTACGTACGTGGCCGTATTTTTTGCAGCATCGCTGTACGTTTGTGTACATGATATAGACGGGACTGCGTGACATGCTACGTCGGGGGATCTACTACGAGACGTGCCACTACTTACTCGGCCACAGTTCATCGTTGCAGAGAGACCAATCGACCAGTATTTACGTACACGTTCGCGACTAGACAGATAACGCTACGTACGCTTCGACCGGGTGGGTCCCAGCTGTCAGGGGGGATCATTTTTTGTGCGTAATAAGGAGGCACTTCCTTCTGTGCGAAGATGTAGCTAGTGGGTTCCAGCTGCTAGGGAAATGAAGCATTTTTTCTGTGTAATAAGGAGGCACTTCCTTGAATGCAAAGATATAGCTGGTGGGTCCCAGCTGTCAGGGGGAGGAATCATTTTTTTCGCATAATAAGAAGGCACTTCTGGTGGGTCCCAGCTGTAAGGTGGAGGAATCATTATTTTGCGCATAATAAGGAGGCACTTCATTGTGTGCGGTCGTGGACCCAGCTGTCAGCCTCTCCAAGTACAGCCCTCTTCCGATGGCTGTCGTTCGTTGACCACGTTGACAACGCCCCGCCGAGAGCACGAAGGCAGTGGACGACGGCGAGGTCTAGGAAGGGAACGACCCGAAGCCGGGTGACGGTGTCCTGGACTAGGGGTTCCCGGCCTAGTCGATCTAGTCCATGGGCCGGACTCAAGGCCCGTCAAAGAGCAAGGACTCTGGAAACTTCCAACTTGAAGAACCAGCGTATCGGGCTTCACCGAAGACTTGGCGTGTACTCCAAGAGTATTAGATTCGGCATGTAACCCCTAGATGGTAACCGACCATGTGTAACCCTAGACCCCTGGTGCTTATATAAGCCAGAGGTTTTAGTCCGTAGAGGCAGAGATTCATCCATCATACCCCTAGGTTTAGACCACAACTTACGATCTCGAGGTAGATCAACTCTGTACCTTGATACATCCACAATATAAACAAGAGCAGGACGTAGGGTTTTATCTCCTTAGAGAGGGCCCGAACCTGGGTAAATCATTGTGTTCCTTGTCTCCTGTTACCCATCGATCCTATCTCACAGCTCGGGCCCCCCTACCCGAGATCTGCCGGTTTTAACACCGACATGGGTGCTTTCATTGAGAGCTTGCTGTTTGATCACCTTGGAACGATGGCTCCACCAATGGACAATCTAAGTCCCCTTGGCAATATGGGTGTACCTACAATTCTCACCAACGGGCGGTTGGATGGCTCGACAGATCTCAGATCACACTCCCCCTTCGAGGCGGTAGGATGTGATCGGGAAACCTGTCCGAAGCTATATGCTCCCTTTACAAGCTCGGCCGATGGAGTACGAATGGAGGAAACCTCGGATCCGAACTCCATCCCGAGAGATGAGCACGAGCGTGAACAGCTCGAGGAAGCTGACGCATCGGACTTTAAGCTGAGCCGGGACACTTCCGTGCATCTCTCCTGCAAGGAACATGGGGGCACCTCGGAGTCCCCCCGGTCGGATTAAAGTTTTTGATCCCACCCACCCCCCACATCGAGTATTGCCCAAGTAATTCAGGGCCCCTCGATGTCTGGGACTTAATCTATATAAAACAACAAGCTGATGAGATAGTTCAGCAGTTTTGGGCAAGATTCTTGTTTGTCAAGAACAGGATAACCGACTGCCCGGACGTAGAAGCACTCGCGGCCTTCCGTCACAACTGTCATGATGAGGGTGTGTTAAATGCCCTCTCTTGGCACCGAGTTTAGAATTTCTCAGATCTCTCAGAGTTGGTGTCAAGGTTTTGCACCATCGAAGATGCCTGGTTGGCTCAAGAATTTGCCCGCGCAGGCAACTCAAAAGAATACGACCTCGCACGCGGGCAGCCATCAAAGCACCCCATGGTAGCAGAGTCATAGCGAAAAAGAAGGAAAACGACATATCCGACCGTCCTAGATAGACTGTTGGATTAGCCGTGCCCTATACACCCCGTCTCGTTGAACACCAATCCAACTCACAACCTTTGAGCTTGTTGGGTTGTGAAATAGGTGGCCAAAGGTGGCGAGGCTCTCCTAGCAAACAATCCCACCATCAATCATGCCATAGACTCCTCGGACGAAGCCGAGGTCTTGACGATTTACCAGACATATATATCAAAAAATCAGAGGAAAAGGGCTCTGCATGAGCTCGGCCCTGCCCATATACGCACACCTCAGACTGTGTGGTTAGACACGCCGATCACATTCGAGGAGCATGATCAACCGACAGTTGACCTAAGCCGGTGTCCAGCCGCCCTGGTCCTCGACCCAATAGTGGACGGATGCCGACTGCATAAGGTGCTGATGGACGGGGGCAACAGTTTGAATATCATCTATAGAGACACTTTGGAAAAGATGCAATTAGATACAGCCCGCATACAGCATAGCTTCATCACTTTCAAGGGAATCATCCCCGGAAAAGAGGTACGATGTGAGGGAAAGATTACTCTCGACGTAGTCTTCGGCACTCCCGAGAACTATCGGTCCGAGGAGTTAACATTCCATGTCGTACCCTTCCGAAGTGGTTATCATGCCCTTCTAGGGCGGGAGGCATTCATAAAATTCTGCGACATACCTCATTATGGGTACATGAAATTAAAGATGCCGGGCCCCAATGGAGTGATAACCGTCACAAGCAATCCAGAGAGGGCACTCAGTGCTGAAAATAAAATGGCTTCACTTGCCCTCGAATCGCTGGCAGAGGCCTTTGCAGCCGAAGAGTGGACGGCACTCCGGGCCACGGTCAATTCAGACGACGTCATTCTGGACAAAAGGTCTAAATCAACATCATTCAAACCAGCTGATGAAATCGTTAAATTTCAAGTACATCCAACAGACAAGAATAAAACGACGTCCATTGGTGCCCAGCTAGACCTAGAAATTGACAAAGCCCTTCGAAAATTCCTTCGGGAAAGTTGGGACATCTTCGCCTGGCATCCCTCAGACATGCCCGGCATCCCAAGAAACTTAGCCGAACACAACTTGAACATTATAAAAGGATTCAAACCAGTCAATCAGGCACTTCGGCGATTCTCCGAGCCCAAGCGTCAAGCTATGAGGGAAGAACTGGCTAAGCTGTTAGAAGTCGGGTTCATCCGCGAGATCAAACACCCTTAATGGTTGGCTAACCTGGTCATGGTGCCAAAAAAGGATAAGTCCTGGCGGCATTGCGTTGATTTCAAAGATGTTAACAAGGCCTGCCCCAAGGACCCCTTCCCACTACCGCACATCGACCAGATCATCGACGCCACGGCTGGGCATGACTCTCTCTGCTTCCTGGACGCATATTCGGGATACCATCAACTAAAAATGAAGGAATCTGACCAGGAGGCAACAGCCTTTATAACACCCTATGGGCCGTTTTGCTTCGACACAATGCCGTTCGGATTAAAAAACGCCAGCGCAACATATCAACGCATGATCCAGACATGCCTGGAAAAATACATCGGCAAAACAGCCGAGGCCTACGTCGACGACGTGGTTGTAAAAACCAGGGACGTCCGGGAGCTAGTGAAGGATCTCGGCGAAATATTCGCTAGCCTCCGGGTCTACCACATAAAGCTCAATCTGGAGAAGTGTGTCTTTGGGGTACCAGCAGGCAAGCTGCTCGGATTCATTGTTTCCCATAGAGGAATCGAGGCCAATCTGGCAAAAATCCGTGCCTTGGCCGTGCTTGAAATCCCCACTGAGCTCAAGCATGTTCAGAAACTTACCGGATGCATAGCCACCCTCAGCCGCTTCATCTCTCGACTCGGGGAGAAGGCTTTACCGTTATACAAGCTGCTGAAGCAAACAAAGAACTTCAAATGGACCAGTGAGGCAGGAGACGCTCTAGAAGAAATTAAAAGGCTTCTCGCCACCAACCCCATACTAGCAGCGCCAGGAATAGGCGAGCCGATGTTGCTATACTTCTCGGCAACAAACCAAGTTGTCAGTGCGGTCCTCGTAGTCGAGCGAGACAACGAAGGACACAAATTCCAGGTGCAGCGGCCCATATACTATGTTTTCGAGGTACTGACCCCGTGTAAAACAAGGTATCCTCACTACCAGAAAATCGCCTATGCAGTTTTTATGGCATCTCGGAAGCTATGGCACTACTTTCAAGAGTGCTCTATCACCATGGCATTCGAGGTCCCCCTGGGCGACATCATCAACAATAGGGACACAACTGGTCATATCTCTAAGTGGGCAATTGAGCTCCTCCCTTTCGAAATCACATTTCGCCCACACTGAGCTATTAAATCTCAGGTGCTGGCAGATTTCGTGGCCGAATGGACAGAGGCCGAACTCCGTAGAGAGTTCAGTACATATTCACATTGGACAATGTACTTCGACGGCTCAAAAATGCTGGCCGGGCTAGGGGCTGGGGTAGTTCTCACCTCACCCACCGGTGATAATATACGGTACGTCCTGCAAATAATGTATGCAGACTCAAATAATGCGGCCAAATACGAGGCCCTGCTACATGGCCTGTGAATAGCGGTATCTATGGGAGTCCAGCGTTTGGAAGTCAGAGGTGACTCCAACCTAGCAATATCACAAGTTAACGGTGAGTTCGACGCAAAGGACCCAAAGATGACGGCATACCGAAACGCCGTTCTAGCCATATCAGCTCGCTTCGAGGGTTTGGAATTCCATCATATCCCACGAGACAGTAATCAAGACGCCGACGTTCTTGTCAGAATGGGCGCTAAATGCGACCCGGTTCCAGAAAACGCGTTCTTAGAACAACTTTTTCAGCCGTCCGTGATTTGGTAAGACAGGAACATCACGCTGGCCGCCTCGGGCTCCGGAAAGGTCAACTCTCCGGCAGCCAAGAAGGACGAGGGAATAGTTGGAGGCTTAGCTGTTGAAGAAACATCTTCGGCTCATGAAGTCATGGCAGTTATCGCGCCATGGACCGAGCCCTTCCTCGGATATCTGCTCCGTAACGACTTACCCGAGGACCTGATACGTCTCTCTATAATTTATTAAGTATTCATGCCATGTTTATTATAGTTTTGTATGATTTTGGTGCACTTTTATATGGATTTTATATGATTTTCATGGACTAACATATTGACCTAGTGCCCAGTGCCAGTTGCTGTTTTCTGCCCTGTTTTTGTTTTACAGAAAATCAATACCAAACGAATTCCAAATGCCACGAAACTTTTTGGAGATTTTTTATTGGCCAAGGTAAACATTAGAAGCTTTGGGAGGAGGCCAGAAGATCCACAGGGGCTCCACGAGCCACCAGGGCGCGCCACCCCCCCAGGCGCGCCCTGGTGCCTCGTGGGCCCCCTATGGCCCTTCTTTGCGTGATTCCAACGCCAAAAAATCATATATATTCAGAAACCCCCGAAAGTTAACCTAGATGAGTTTTTACGCCGCCGCAAGCCTCTGTACCTCCACGATCTCATCTATAGCCCTTTTTCCGGCACCCGGCTGGAGGGGGGAAAGCATCACCGGAGGCCATCTTCATCACCCCAACGGTCTCCATGACGAGGAGGGAGTAGTTCACCCTCGGGGCTGAGGGTTTGTACCATTAGCTATGTGTTTGATCTCTCCCTCTCTCTCGTGTTCTTGATTTGGCACGATCTTGAAGTATCGCGAGCTTTGTTAATATAGTTGGATCATATGGTGTTTCTTCCCTCTCTATCCTTGTTGTGATGAATCGAATCTTTTCCCTTTGAGGTTTGGTTATTGTCGGATTGAATATTTCAGATTTGAGAACACTTGATGTATGTCTTGCATATGAATACCCGTGGTGACAATGGGGTATTATATTGATTCACTTGATATATGTTTTGGCACTCAACTCGCGGATTCCCGAGGTGACATTGGGGTAATCTATGCATAGGGATTGATGCACGTTTTCATTATCTTTTCTCCGATAGAAACTTTGGGGTGCTTCTTGGAGTTCTTTGTGTGGATTGAATATTATGATTATGAAGTTGTTTGATGCATATCGTATAATCAACTCATGGATACTTGTGGTGACATTGGAGTATCTAGGTGACATTAGAGTTGGTTGATGTGTATCATATGGTGTTATTTTAGTACGAACTCTAGGGCTGTTTGTGACACTTATAGGAATAGCTCAATAGATCGATCGGAAATGATAACTTTGAGGTGGTTTCGTACCCTACAAACAATTTCTATCTTATGTTCTCCGCTAATAGGAACTTGGGAGTGATTCTTTATCGCACGTTGCAGGATGGTTATATGATCCAATTATGTTAGCATTGTTGAGAGATTGCACTAGCGAAAGTATGAACCCTAGGCCTTGTTTTCAAGCATTGCAATACCGTTTGTGCTCACTTTTGTTACTTGCTACCTTGCTATTTTTTATTGTTCGCACTACAAAAACCTATATCTACTATCCATACTACACTTGTATCACCATCTCTTCGCCGAACTAGTGCACCTATACAATTTACCATTGTATTGGGTGTGTTGGGGACACAAGAGACTCTTTGTTATTTGGTTGCAGAGTTGTTTGAGAGAGACCATCTTCATCCTACGCCTCCCACGGATTGATAAACGTTAGGTCATCCATTTGAGGGAAAATTGCTACTGTCCTACAAACCTCTACGCTTGGAGGCCCAACACGAGTCTACAAGAACAAGTTGTGTAGTAGACATCAGGACCAAACCGAAGCGCGAAGAATAATTCACCGATGAAAGGCCTATCGGGTCCATGAAGGGGAGCTATATAAAAGAAGCATCACCAGTGTCCTCCAGAGGTGTATAACCAAGGAGGAAGGGCGCAAGCTCCTTGCCGAAATTCATTCCAGCATGAGCGGCCATCACGCCGCAGCTCGGGCCTTGGTCAGCAAGGCCTTCCGAGCTGGATTTTATTGGCCTACCGCCAAGGAAGATGCGAAAACTTTGGTTCAGCGGTGCCCCGGCTGCCAGGTTTTCGCCAACCAAAGTCACATGCCCCCCACGGCTCTTCGGACCATTCCGATCACTTGGCCTTTTGCGGTCCGGGGGCTTGACATGGTCGGCCCTCTTAAAAGGGGATCGCACAAAAAGAAATACTTACCCGTCATGGTAGATAAATTCACAAAATGGATCGAGGCAAAGCCGGTGACTACAGCCGTGGCGGCGCCGGTTGTGGAATTCATCTCCGGCGTAGTACACCGTTATGGTGTTCCTCATAGCATAATCATAGATAATGGCACTAATTTTACTGCCAACGAGGTCAAGGCGTGGTGCGCCAAAATGGGTATTCAGCTCAATTACGCATCAATTTACCATCCCCAAACCAATGGACAGGTTGAACATGCCAATGGACTTGTTTTGAGCGGCATCAAGCCATGTTTAGTCTGATCCTTAAAGGAGGCCGACCGTCGTTGGGTAGAGGAGCTTGACTCCGTATTGTGGGGCTTACGCACCACGCCCAACCGGTCTACAGGCTACACACCTTTTTTATGGTGTACAAAGCCGAGGCCGTCCTACCATGTGACATCATTCACGACGCACCTCAAGTGCGGATGTACAAAGAGAGGGAAGCCGAGCTAGATCGGCAGGACAACCTTGACACTCTTGAAGAAGAAAGGGATGTTGCTTGGGCACGTTCCGCCTTTTACCAACAACAGGCACGGCGCTACCAGAGCAGGGAGATCCGAACGAAGGCATTCAATAAAGGTGACTTGGTCATGAGGTATAATCTAGAAAAGCAAAAGGAAAAGCTGTCCCCGAAATGGGACGGACCGTTCATCATCGACCAAGTATTCACCGGAGGTGCATATCGTATTCGAGACCCCGAGGACAACAGGTTGGTGCCACACTGCTACTTGTGAGCTGCGTTGGGATTTCCTCGGAGAGGAGAGGATGATGCAGTACAGTAGAGATAATTATTTCCCTCAGTTAAGAACCAAGGTTATCAATCCAGTAGGAGAACCACACAGAACCTCGTTAGCAGCACCTGCACACACAAAAGCAAATACTTGCACCCAACGCAATCAAGAGGGTTGTGAATCCCCTTGGCGGTTAATTGCAAGGATCAAATCTTGTAGTGGTAGATAGATAAAATAAATTGCAAAATAAAATAAAATAGAAAAAGTGGAGCAAGGTATTTTTGGATTTTATATATGATAAAAGTAGACCCGGGGGGCATAGTTTTCACTAGAGGCTTCTCTCTTGAACACAAAGCATACGATGGGTAAACAAATTATTGTTGGGCAATTGATAGAAAAGCACATAGTTATGACGATATTCAAGACAATGATCATGTATATAGGCATCACGTCCGAGACAAGTAGACCGACTCCTGCCTGCATCTACTACTATTACTCCACCCATCGACCGCTATCCAGCATGCATCTAGGGTATTAAGTTCATAACAAACGGAGTAACGCCTTAAGCAAGATGACATGATGTAGACCAAGTAAACCCAATCAATATGAATAAACCCAGTCGTTTTACCCTTAATGGCAACAATACAAATACGTGTCTTGTCCCTTTCTGTCACTGGGATATAGAGCACCGCAAGATTGAACCCATCACAAATCACCTCTCCCATAGCAAGATAAATCAATCTAGTTGGCCAAACCAAACAGATAAATCGGAGAGAAATACAAAGCTATAACAATCATGCATAAAAGAGTTCAGAGAAGACTCAAATATTTCTCAAGAATAATCTAATCATAAACCCACAATTCATCGGATCCCAACAAACACACCACAAAAGAAGATTACATCAAATAGAACTCCAAGAAGATCGAGGAGAACATTGTATTAAAGATCAAAGAGAGAGAAGAAGCCATCTAGCTACTAGATATGGACCCGTAGGTCTGTGGTTATCTACTCACACATCATCGGTAGGGCAGCAAGGTTGATGTAGAAGCCCTCCGTGATCGATTCCCCCTCCGGCAGAGTGCCGGAAAAGGCCTCCAGATGGGATTGCGGAAGAACAGAAGCTTGTGGTGGCGGAAAAGTTTTTACGTCTAGCTCTCTATTGGTTTGGGAATATTTGGGAATTTATAGGCTTGGAATTAGATCAAAAGGAGTTACGTGGGACCCACAAGCTCAGGGGGCGCAACCACCCCCTGCGGCGCGACCCTCGAGCTTGTGCCTCTCTCGTATGCCTTCTGGTCTCCTCCTGAAGCTTCTAGGGTCCCTTCTGGTCCAGAAAAAATTAATCCAAAGATTTTTTTGCCGTTTGGACTTCGTTTGATATTGATTTTCTGAAAAAGCCAAAAACAAGCAAAAAACAACAACTGGCACTGGGCACTAGGTTAATAGGTTAGTCCCAAAAAATGATATAAAATAGCATATAATCTTTACCTACTAATAAAGTGCCTATTGCTTCTGTCGGTTCACCATCACACAATTTTGCAGAAAAGCCCCTAGCTTTTATGAAAATCAACCCGTAGTCCTGGTGGCTAAGTAAAAAAAATGATTGGTCCACCCTCCCGAGTCCTCCACCTCCACCCCCGCTCATCGCCTCCTCCCACCATGCCGTCCTCCCTTCCCTAGCTCTCCCTCCCCTCCCCTTCTCCCACCTCGCTGCTTCGGCGTCTGCCAGATCCGCCCGCATCCCCCACCCACCCATCCCTCTCGCGTCTCATCCATCTCTCTCTTCACGCGGCTCCTCGCCGCGCTACCTGCGGCGGCTGATTCAAGCGACGTCCGGTGAATCCTACCACCACGGAGCACAGCCCGAGGCCCCCCTCGCACTTGCGGCGCCCTCCCATACGACTAGATCCGGCGCTCACGACAGCAAAGCTCATCGACGACCCTCCTCCCATGGCTAGGGTTTCGGGCATCGGCTCCGGCGCCGGTGGCCATGTTGCCCTCCTCTCGTCCGGTGAGTGCATCCCCTCCCTTGGCTTCACCCTCTCTCTCTCCCTTTCTCTAACCTCTGCTCTTCTCTTCTCCTGTAGACGTGCAGGGACGAACAGTGGACAGCCTTGCTGCTGCTCTGGACGAAGCAGCCATGGAGCTTCCTCCTACTCCTCTGGCTTCAGGTGAGTTTGTCCGTCGTGATCCATCGAACGGCGAGCGCGATGATCTAGAAAGTAGGGCAGGGCCTGGACATGGTAGGTCACAAACATCCATCTATTTTGCCGTCATGTACATATTTTGATGTTGGATTGGTGCTGTGTTTCAATTTCTAAAAAAGTCGAATAAAAGGCCTATGTTCTGTGGTTAGCAGCTGGACCTAGACATCTCCATATCATACCTCAAAGAAGAAAAAACCTAATAAATCTACTATTCTGTGAGTTTGCCCATATGCACAATTTACCTTTTTCCTAACAAGTTCCGATCCTCATCCCTTCACTAGCTACTTATTCATGGTGCTGGTCAATGCACTCTATATAGTAAACTGCTACGAGGCTCAATTCTTTTTCTTCAAAATAAATCACTTTAATTATAAGAGATGGAGTTTTTTCTAGGAATATTTGACTACTATTTGGTTCAATCAGCTGGGCATACCATAAAAATTTAAAAAGCAATCAAAATCTGTTTATGGATAGATGCACTGCAAAAATACCAGCATCATTAGACCATAAAGATAGGGATGTTCTTAATAATTACCCTCAGTGTCCTAATGATAGTTTTCTCTGTTCTTAAAAAGGTGCTTATTAACTGATGATCCACTCAAACCATGTTATAAGATGCAATTGTTTTATCTCCTGGAAAAGCATGAAGATTTGT
Source organism: Elymus sibiricus (assembly GCA_039707655.1). Taxonomy (NCBI): domain Eukaryota; kingdom Viridiplantae; phylum Streptophyta; class Magnoliopsida; order Poales; family Poaceae; genus Elymus; species Elymus sibiricus. Next base: position 256,917,968 of record CM077668.1, on the reverse strand, counting down.
TTCTTTTAGTAATTAATTGAAACCACCTGTAAGCCTGCAATGAAGCTTCTATTATTTATCTCTCATCAATTCGGTAGCTATTTTATGCAATATGTTTTACTTAAATTTCAGCGGAATTTTAGGTGAGACGGGAAGCCAAGGCAACGGCGAGATCCACGTCGAGCCGCCATGGCCACGACCAGATCCATGACAAGGTTAAATGGGGCCGGCTGCTCCCTACAGGACGACGAAGCTCTCCAAGGGTGGGCCTTCTCTTCTCCCCGAGATCGATGTGCCTGTGTCATGCTTTCTCTTCATGTGTATGTGCTTGCTGTATTTACCTGCATCTGATGGTTCTTCCTATGTGCGTGCTTGAGAAATACACCTGCAGGTGATGGTTCTTCGTGCTATGTGCCTGGTTCATGTGTTGCTTCCAGGGCACAGGACTGCCTGCAATGATTCCTTGTGTGCTTTTGTTGTCGGGTTCCTTAGCTTCTTTTGGTGGATTAGCTACTGTATATATAAAATAAAACAAGCATGCAGTTCATATGGGTTGATTAGCTGATGCATGTGATGTGTATAAATGGATAATTGAGATGGGTGTGATTTATTCATGAGATGTAGTATGATTTCTAAGAAATAAAACAAGCAAGCAGTTCATATGGGTTGATTAGCTGATGCATGTGATGTGTATAAATGGATAATTGAGTTGGGTGTGATTTATTCATGAGATGTAGTCTGATTTCTAAGAAAAGGGTTTCTTCTTGGTTAAGAATAATGGAATTTGAGATGTACTGCTATGTGTTTGCTCTCCATCTTTGTAGAGATCGACAATTCAGAATATACTGGTTGATTGTTTTACCGTCAATTTTTTGAATATTGTTAGTGACTAACTATTTCCTAATTTTGTTTATTTAGGTTGGAGAGAATATGTAAGGCTAATTTTTGAGCAGAAGGAGAATGAAAAGATGTAAGAGTGATACACCCAAGCACTTGATTTCAGTCAAACATGGTTTGTTGTACAGGATTCCACCGTATTTGTCCGCACAAATCGTTCTTGATATTTACTCATGATAGTTTTTCTCCATAGTTTAGTGTCTGATCTTTATTCTCCTAATATAGTCATATTGTCCATATAAGTGTAGCTTTTATTTTTGAGTTCTTCCTGGGTGCCACTCTGAAGGCGAATTCTTCCTGGGTGTATCATGCACCTGTGTCTTGTCGTTCTATATTTTGAAGTCTCAACTGTAGATTCTCAAAGGTTTTGGACACCACTTCAACCTGCGACAAATATTTGGACTATTTAATTTAGTGACACTGATCATAGCTGCCCACAGGTTTTATTCACTCACCATCTCTGGCTTCAAGCTAAAGATCTGATTGTACTGTCTAGAGGTGGAATGGCTAGGCTCTCTTTATAATCCTTTTTTACTGAATATCTTGCAAATGGCACACCAAAAGGGCATGAAATTATTAGGTGTGTGGGTATCAGTCCACTGTGTTCTTATGTCTATGGATCCGCGAAATGTTGACGCTTTATTGGTTTTGGTCACAAAAATGTTAGGTGTACATGCTTTCATCTTGAATATATGTAGCTCTAAAGTAATACTACTTCCCAGTTAGTTCATTGAAGTAATGATACAATCAATTGGATGTTTTTCTACTGTTATGGATCTAGCGGAAAAAATGTTGTTTTGATATCATTGTTTTTCTCCATAGTTCATTGTCAACATCTTTATTCTCCTAATACAGTCATATTGTCCATATAAGTGCAGCTTTTAGTTCGTAAAAGTACTTTGTACTTTGCCCAATTGATTTCACTAGATCCCCTATTTGTACAGTATGGATGAAACACATTGCAATTATTTCACTAGATCGATTGATGATAGCTTGCTGTTGCTGATGAAACCGAAGAAATTGTATCTATCCCGGGTCAGTTGCCAATCAAACCAACATCGTCTCAGTTACCTAGGTTCAAAGATGTTAGACTAATTATAACATCATGAATGCATAAGGCATGACGAGTTAATGTCAAGCACCTATAACTCGGTCGTCAACAAGTCAATAACATTGCATACTTGGTTTTACAAATTAAAGTAACAAGCGCAAACACCAACCCACGGGTGCACCACAAGGCAGCATCAGCGTTGCCGGGTGAGGCTGTGGTGGATCGGTGTTGCTAGGAATAGGTTTGGTTGTGTCAGGTGTGGGCTTGCAGCAATCCTCTCTGGCCTCCTAAATAGGTTGGGTTGGTTGTGTCAGGTGTGGGCTTGCAACAAGCCTCTCTGGCCTCCTACACTGGCATTAGGCGGTAGACGAAAGAGGGGTAATTAAACAAAGATATATATGAAATTGTAAAATCAAGTGCTTTTTTCTTCATTGTAAAGTCATTTTGTTTCTCCTGTTGCAACGCACGGGCACATTTACTAGTTGCATATAAAACATCCAAGATTGATACTATAATAGCATGGAACAATAAAAAATTATAGATATGTTGGAGACGTATCAAGCATCCCCAAGCTTAATTCCTGCTATTCCTCGAGTAGGTAAATGATAAAAACAGATTTTTTGATGTGGAATGCTACCTAACATGTCTATCATGTAATCTCTCTTTATGGCATATAAATTGTGAAGCGATGAATTAACAATATCAACATAATAATATCCATGAACGTAAGAAGCATAATCATTAAACTTTCAAAATATACGATCCTTAATGAATGTTATACCTACTCACTTTCTCATATTAGTAATGTTATGACTCCATCTTCACCGCAAATATATAAATTATGAGCACCTCGGTGTTAAACCAGGCAATTGGATCGTACTTCTAACGTGCTTCAGCATTTTCAACTCTCATGCAATACATGAGCGTGAGCCATGGACATAGCGCTAGGTGGAATAGAATGCAGTGATAGGGGTCAAATAATGGAAAGAGGAAGAAGAAAGTCTCGCATCAACTCGGCGGATCAACGGGCTATGGAGATGCCCATCAATCGATATCGATGCGAGGAGTAGGGATTGCCATGCAACGGATGCACTAAGAGCTATAAGTGTATGAAAGCTCAAACTGAAAACTAAGTGGGTGTGCATCCAACTTGCTTGCTCATGAAGACCTCGGGCATTTGATGAAGCCCATCATTGGAATAAACAAGCCAAGTTCTATAATGAAAAATTCCCACTAGTATTTGAAAGTGACTACATAGGAGACTCTCTATATGAAAAACATAGTGCTACTTTGAGGCACAAGTATGGAAAAGGATAGTAACACTGCCCCTTCTCTCTTTTTCTATCATTTTTTTTATGGGCTCTTTTTGTCCTCTTTTTTTTCCTCACTGGGACAATGATCTAATAATGATGATCATCATACTTGTATTTACTTACAACTCAAAATTACAACTCGATACTAGAACAAATATGACTCTATATGAATGCCTCTAGCAGTGTACCAGGATGTGCAATGATCTAGCGTAACATGTATAAAAAAATGATGAATGGTGGCTTTGCCATAAATACTATGTCAGCTATATGATCATGCAAAGCAATATGACAATGATGATGTGTATCATAAAAACGAAACGGTGGAAGTTGCATGGCAATATATCTCGGAATGGCTATGGAAATGCCATAATAGGTAGGTATGGTGGCTATTTTGAGGAAGGTAAAAGGAGGCTTATGTGTGAAAGAGCGTATCATATCACGGGGTTTGGATGCACCGGGAAAGTTTGCGCCAACTCTCGAGGTGAGGAAGGGCAAGGCACGGTACCGAAGAGCCTAGCAAATTGCGGAAAGATAGGAGTGCGTATAATCCATGGACTCACATTAGTCATAAAGAACTCACATACTTATTGTAAAAGCCTATTATCCCTCGAAGCAAAGCACTAACCGCATGCCCCTAGGGAGGAGGCTGGTAGGAGTTAACCATCGCACGCCCCCGATTGTAACAGCACTCAAGGATTTCATTTCAGACCTATAAATGCTCGAACTTCTTTACCATGCCACAACTAATACTTAGATGAATAGTCATAACAAACTTTAATACCGATATTCCTACTAACCAATGATCATGAACCTACATCCTTTCATATTACGACATGAATACAATTAACCATACACTTCATATTTAGTGATCTACATGAAAGTTTTTATTATATCCCCCTTGAATACCTTATCATATCAGGACCATTCTTTTAACATGAGCAAATTTCCATTACTATTTATTAGACTCTCAAAAATATTTAAGTGAAGCATGAGAGTGCAATCATTTCTATTAAATATAACCACCGCCAGGCTCTAAAAGATATAAGTGAAGCACTAGAGCAACTACCTACCTCAAAAGATGTAAGTGAAGCACATAGAATATTCTAACAAATCACGATAATTGTGTGTCCCTCTCAAAAGGTGTCTTCAAACGATGATTGTGGCAAAATAAAAAGCAAACAAAGAAAATAAAACTATGGCACAAGACGCTCCAATTAAACACATATCATCTGATGAATAAAAATATAGCTCCAAGTGAGTTACCGACAGATTGTAGACGAAAGAGGGGATGCCATCCGGGGCATCCCCAAGCTTAAACACTTGGGTCTTCCTTGAATATTACCTTGGGGTGCCTTGGGCATTCCCATGCTTAGGGTCTTGCCGCTCCTTATTCCTTCATCCATCGTGATCTCACCCAAAACTTGAAAACTCCAGCACACAAAACTCAACAGAAACCTCGTGAGATCCGTTAGTATAACAAACAAATCTTAAACTTTAGGTACAGTTATAAATTGATTCATATTTAATTCTTGCATAATGCTACTGTACTCTAACTTCTCCATGACTTATGCCCCCCGATATAATACATAGCATCATTAAAATAAGCGAACTATGCAATAGAAAACAGAATCTGTCTAAAACAGAACAATCTGTAAAGATCTATTTAAAAGCTATAATTCTGTAACACCAAAAATTATGAAAAATTTGGACAACGTAAACAATTCATATAACAATACTGTGTAAAATTTTCAATTTTTTCTGACGTTCCAGTAAAGAACCAAAATCCAGAACTGGGCGCAAAACTTTCTGTTTTCCAAACAGTATCAATTATAATATCATCCAAATAATCCCAAAGGCATTACTTGGCACAAACACTAATTAAAAGATAAAACACAATCATAACAGTATCTACAATTGTGTAAACACACAAAACAGAAACCAAAGCCAAAATTTAAGATACATATTGGGTTGCCTCCCAACAAGCGCTATTGTTTTATGCCCCTAGCTAGGCATAATGCATTGTTTCAAGTATTACCATCTTTATTTTTTGCATCTTGAGATGTGTGTTTATCAGGAGGCTTTTCAAAAACAATGGGTAACACATCATCAATCAATATTTTAGCATTATCTAGGCAACTTTCCTCAAATCCTTGTTGGTTCCCTTTTACGATCCAAGAATACTTCTGATTAATACCATTGGAAACTTGTTGGATAATATGTAAAGGAGGGACTTCCTTTTTAGTGTTTTCATCAAAAGTATGGTCATCATGAAATATATACCTCATCATATAATCTTCATTATATAAAATTTCATCTATCACAGGACGTTCATGACTCATATTATAAAAATCAAAGATCTCTCTAGCCTCTCGCACTATGTAATGAAATTCATTCATATGGATAAGAGTAGCTATCTTTTTAGCCTTAAGGTTGTTTATAATAGGTAACTCATAGAACAATATTTGTAAAGTGGGATGAGTATGTATAAATCTTCTTTCAAGTTTAAGAACGAGTGTAGAAATAGCTTCGGCATAACTATTGGTTCTTTTAAGGATAGGGACATCATTGCAAACCAAAGTTCCCGTACAAGTAAGGAATTCCTGAATAATATTTTTCCCTATGATGTTTCCACTCCCCGTTACAAAAAATTTGGTATCCAAATTTATGGGAATTTCCTTTTTAGGGATCTTACCATCCTCACTCTTAGCAATAACAAACTCAGACATGGCAACAACTTCAAGCGAGCAAGAAAGCAAGATAAAATATTTTTGTGTTTTTGTATATTTTATGAGAAGTGGGGGAGATGAAAACGAGAGGCAAATGCAAATAAAAAGGCAAATAAAATAAGAGCAAGTAGATGATAGTTTGCGCGAAGGTACTTGATAGATTTTGGTGATGTCGCCCCGGCAACGGCACCAGAAATTCTTCCTCCTACTTGTGAGCTGCGTTGGGATTTCCTCAAAGAGGAGAGGATGATGCAGTACAGTAGAGATAAGTATTTCCCTCAGTTAAGAACCAAGGTTATCAATCCAGTAGGAGAACCACACAGAATCTCGGTAGCAGCACCTGCACACACAAAAGCAAATACGTGCACCCAACGCAATCAAGAGGGTTGTCAATCCCCTTGGCGGTTAATTGCAAGGATCAAATATTGTAGTGGTAGATATATAAAATAAATTGCAAAATAAAATAAAATAGAAAAAGTGCAGCAAGGTATTTTTTGATTTTATACATGATAAAAGTAGACCCGGGGAGCATAGTTTTCACTAGAGGCTTCTCTCTCGAACACAAAGCATACGGTGGGTAAACAAATTACTGTTGGGGCAATTGATAGAAAAGCGCATAGTTATGACGATATTCAAGGAAATGATCATGTATATAGGCATCACGTCCGAGACAAGTAGACCGACTCGTGCCTGCATCTACTACTATTACTCCACCCATCGACCGCTATCCAGCATGCATCTAGGGTATTAAGTTCATAACAAATGGAGTAGCGCCTTAAGCAAGATGACATGATGTAGACCAAGTAAACCCAATCAATATGAAAAAACCCAGTCGTTTTACCCTTAATGGCAACAATACAAATACGTGTCTTGTCCCTTTCTGTCACTGGGATATAGAGCACCGCAAGATTGAACCCATCACAAAGCACCTCTCCAAGAAGATTACATCAAATAGAACTCCAAGAAGATCGAGGAGAACATTGTATTGAAGATCAAAGAGAGAGAAGAAGCCATCTAGATACTAGATATGGACCCGTAGGTCTGTGGTTATGTACTCACACATCATCGGTAGGGCAGCAAGGTTGATGTAGAAGCCCTCCGTGATCGATTCCCCCTCCGGCAGAGTGCCGGAAAAGGCCTCCAGATGGGATTGCGGAAGAACAGAAGCTTGTGGTGGCGGAAAAGTTTTTACGTCTAGCTCTCTATTGGTTTGGGAATATTTGGGAATTTATAGGCTTGGAATTAGGTCAAAAGGAGTTACGTGGGACCCACAAGCTCAGGGGGCGCAACCACCCCGTGCGGCGCGACCCTCGAGCTTGTGCCTCTCTCGTATGCCTTCTGGTCCAGAAAAAATTAATCCAAAGATTTTTTTGCCGTTTGGACTTCGTTTGATATTGATTTTCTGAAAAAGCCAAAAACAAGCAAAAAACAACAACTGGCACTGGGCACTAGGTTAATAGGTTAGTCCCAAAAAATGATATAAAATAGCATATAATCTTTACCTACTAATAAAGTGCCTATTGCTTCTGTCGGTTCACCATCACACAATTTTGCAGAAAAGCCCCTAGCTTTTATGAAAATCAACCCGTAGTCCTGGTGGCTAAGTAAAAAAAATGATTGGTCCACCCTCCCGAGTCCTCCACCTCCACCCCCGCTCATCGCTTCCTCCCACCATGCCGTCCTCCCTTCCCTAGCTCCCCCTCCCCTCCCCTTCTCCCACCTCGCTGCTCCGGCGTCTGCCAGATCCGCCCGCATCCCCCACCCACCCATCCCTCTCGCGTCTCATCCATCTCTTTCTTCACGCGGCTCCTCGCCGCGCTACCTGCGGCGGCTGATTCAAGCGACGTCCGGTGAATCCCACCACCACGGAGCACAGCCCGAGGCCCCCCTCGCACTTGCGGCGCCCTCCCATACGACTAGATCCGGCGCTCACGACAGCAAAGCTCATCGACGACCCTCCTCCCATGGCTAGGGTTTCGGGCATCGGCTCCGGCGCCGGTGGCCATGTTGCCCTCCTCTCGTCCGGTGAGTGCATCCCCTCCCCTGGCTTCACCCTCTCTCTCTCCCTTTCTCTAACCTCTGCTCTTCTCTTCTCCTGTAGACGTGCAGGGACGAACAGTGGACAGCCTTGCTGCTGCTCTGGACGAAGCAGCCATGGAGCTTCCTCCTCCTCTGGCTTCAGGTGAGTTTGTCCGTCGTGATCCATCGAACGGCGAGCGCGATGATCTAGAAAGTAGGGCAGGGCCTGGACATGGTAGGTCACAAACATCCATCTATTTTGCCGTCATGTACATATTTTGATGTTGGATTGGTGTTGTGTTTCAATTTCTAAAAAAGTCGAATAAAAGGCCTATGTTCTGTGGTTAGCAGCTGGACCTAGACATCTCCATATCATACCTCAAAGAAGAAAAAACCTAATAAATCTACTATTCTGTGAGTTTGCCCATATGCACAATTTACCTTTTTCCTAACAAGTTCCGATCCTCATCCCTTCACTAGCTACTTATTCATGGTGCTGGTCAATGCACTCTATATAGTAAACTGCTACGAGGCTCAATTCTTTTTCTTCAAAATAAATCACTTTAATTATAAGAGATGGAGTTTTTTCTAGGAATATTTGACTACTATTTGGTTCAATCAGCTGGGCATACCATAAAAATTTAAAAAGCAATCAAAATCTGTTTATGGATAGATGCACTGCAAAAATACCAGCATCATTAGACCATAAAGATAGGGATGTTCTTAATAATTACCCTCAGTGTCCTAATGATAGTTTTCTCTGTTCTTAAAAAGGTGCTTATTAACTGATGATCCACTCAAACCATGTTATAAGATGCAATTGTTTTATCTCCTGGAAAAGCATGAAGATTTGTTTCTTTTAGTAATTAATTGAAACCACCTGTAAGCCTGCAATGAAGCTTCTATTATTTATCTCTCATCAATTCGGTAGCTATTTTATGCAATATGTTTTACTTAAATTTCAGCGGAATTTTAGGTGAGACGGGAAGCCAAGGCAACGGCGAGATCCACGTCGAGCCGCCATGGCCACGACCAGATCCATGACAAGGTTAAATGGGGCCGGCTGCTCCCTACAGGACGACGAAGCTCTCCAAGGGTGGGCCTTCTCTTCTCCCCGAGATCGATGTGCCTGTGTCATGCTTTCTCTTCATGTGTATGTGCTTGCTGTATTTACCTGCATCTGATGGTTCTTCCTATGTGCGTGCTTGAGAAATACACCTGCAGGTGATGGTTCTTCGTGCTATGTGCCTGGTTCATGTGTTGCTTCCAGGGCACAGGACTGCCTGTAATGATTCCTTGTGTGCTTTTGTTGTCGGGTTCCTTAGCTTCTTTTGGTGGATTAGCTACTGTATATATAAAATAAAACAAGCATGCAGTTCATATGGGTTGATTAGCTGATGCATGTGATGTGTATAAATGGATAATTGAGATGGGTGTGATTTATTCATGAGATGTAGTATGATTTCTAAGAAATAAAACAAGCAAGCAGTTCATATGGGTTGATTAGCTGATGCATGTGATGTGTATAAATGGATAATTGAGTTGGGTGTGATTTATTCATGAGATGTAGTCTGATTTCTAAGAAAAGGGTTTCTTCTTGGTTAAGAATAATGGAATTTGAGATGTACTGCTATGTGTTTGCTCTCCATCTTTGTAGAGATCGACAATTCAGAATATACTGGTTGATTGTTTTACCGTCAATTTTTTGAATATTGTTAGTGACTAACTATTTCCTAATTTTGTTTATTTAGGTTGGAGAGAATATGTAAGGCTAATTTTTGAGCAGAAGGAGAATGAAAAGATGTAAGAGTGATACACCCAAGCACTTGATTTCAGTCAAACATGGTTTGTTGTACAGGATTCCACCGTATTTGTCCGCACAAATCGTTCTTGATATTTACTCATGATAGTTTTTCTCCATAGTTTAGTGTCTGATCTTTATTCTCCTAATATAGTCATATTGTCCATATAAGTGTAGCTTTTATTTTTGAGTTCTTCCTGGGTGCCACTCTGAAGGCGAATTCTTCCTGGGTGTATCATGCACCTGTGTCTTGTCGTTCTATATTTTGAAGTCTCAACTGTAGATTCTCAAAGGTTTTGGACACCACTTCAACCTGCGACAAATATTTGGACTATTTAATTTAGTGACACTGATCATAGCTGCCCACAGGTTTTATTCACTCACCATCTCTGGCTTCAAGCTAAAGATCTGATTGTACTGTCTAGAGGTGGAATGGCTAGGCTCTCTTTATAATCCTTTTTTACTGAATATCTTGCAAATGGCACACCAAAAGGGCATGAAATTATTAGGTGTGTGGGTATCAGTCCACTGTGTTCTTATGTCTATGGATCCGCGAAATGTTGACGCTTTATTGGTTTTGGTCACAAAAATGTTAGGTGTACATGCTTTCATCTTGAATATATGTAGCTCTAAAGTAATACTACTTCCCAGTTAGTTCATTGAAGTAATGATACAATCAATTGGATGTTTTTCTACTGTTATGGATCTAGCGGAAAAAATGTTGTTTTGATATCATTGTTTTTCTCCATAGTTCATTGTCAACATCTTTATTCTCCTAATACAGTCATATTGTCCATATAAGTGCAGCTTTTAGTTCGTAAAAGTACTTTGTACTTTGCCCAATTGATTTCACTAGATCCCCTGTTTGTACAGTATGGATGAAACACATTGCAATTATTTCACTAGATCGATTGATGATAGCTTGCTGTTGCTGATGAAACCGAAGAAATTGTATCTATCCCGGGCCAGTTGCCAATCAAACCAACATCGTCTCAGTTACCTAGGTTCAAAGATGTTAGACTAATTATAACATCATGAATGCATAAGGCATGATGAGTTCATGTCAAGCACCTATAACTCGGTCGTCAACAAGTCAATAACATTGCATACTTGGTTTTACAAATTAAAGTAACAAGCACAAACACCAACCCACGGGTGCACCACAAGGCAGCATCAGCGTTGCCGGGTGAGGCTGTGGTGGATCGGTGTTGCTAGGAATAGGTTTGGTTGTGTCAGGTGTGGGCTTGCAGCAATCCTCTCTGGCCTCCTAAATAGGTTGGGTTGGTTGTGTCAGGTGTGGGCTTGCAACAAGCCTCTCTGGCCTCCTACACTGGCATTAGGTGGTAGACGAAAGAGGGGTAATTAAACAAAGATATATATGAAATTGTAAAATCAAGTGCTTTTTTCTTCATTGTAAAGTCATTTTGTTTCTCCTGTTGCAACGCACGGGCACATTTACTAGTTGCATATAAAACATCCAAGATTGATACTATAATAGCATGGAACAATAAAAAATTATAGATATGTTGGAGACGTATCAAGCATCCCCAAGCTTAATTCCTGCTCTTCCTCGAGTAGGTAAATGATAAAAACAGAATTTTTGATGTGGAATGCTACCTAACATGTCTATCATGTAATCTCTCTTTATGGCATATAAATTGTGAAGCGATGAATTAACAATATCAACATAATAATATCCATGAACGTAAGAAGCATAATCATTAAACTTTCAAAATATACGATCCTTAATGAATGTTATACCTACTCACTTTCTCATATTAGTAATGGCATGACTCCATCTTCACTGCAAATATATAAATTATGAGCACCTCGGTGTTAAACCAGGCAATTGGATCGTACTTCTAACGTGCTTCAGCATTTTCAACTCTCACGCAATACATGAGGGTGAGCCATGGACATAGCGCTAGGTGGAATAGAATGCAGTGATAGGGGTCAAATAATGGAAAGAGGAAGAAGAAAGTCTCGCATCAACTCGGCGGATCAACGGGCTATGGAGATGCCCATCAATCGATATCGATGCGAGGAGTAGGGATTGCCATGCAACGGATGCACTAAGAGCTATAAGTGTATGAAAGCTCAAACTGAAAACTAAGTGGGTGTGCATCCAACTTGCTTGCTCATGAAGACCTCGGGCATTTGAGGAAGCCCATCATTGGAATAAACAAGCCAAGTTCTATAATGAAAAATTCCCACTAGTATTTGAAAGTGACTACATAGGAGACTCTCTATATGAAAAACATGGTGCTACTTTGAGGCACAAGTATGGAAAAGGATAGTAACACTGCCCCTTCTCTCTTTTTCTCTCATTTTTTTTGTGGGCTCTTTTTGTCCTCTTTTTTTTTCTTTTTTTTATTTCCTCACTGGGACAATGATCTAATAATGATGATCATCATACTTGTATTTACTTACAACTCAAAATTACAACTCGATACTAGAACAAATATGACTCTATATGAATGCCTCTAGCAGTGTACCAGGATGTGCAATGATCTAGCGTAACATGTATAAAAAAATGATGAATGGTGGCTTTGCCACAAATACTATGTCAGCTATATGATCATGCAAAGCAATATGACAATGATGATGTGTATCATAAAAACGAAACGGTGGAAGTTGCATGGCAATATATCTCGGAATGGCTATGGAAATGCCATAATAGGTAGGTATGGTGGCTATTTTGAGGAAGGTAAAAGGAGGCTTATGTGTGAAAGAACAGATCATATCACGGGGTTTGGATGCACCGGGAAAGTTTGTGCCAACTCTCGAGGTGAGAAAGGGCAAGGCACGGTACCGAAGAGCCTAGAAAATTGCGGAAAGATAGGAGTACGTATAATCCATGGACTCACATTAGTCATAAAAAACTCACATACTTATTGTAAAAGCTTATTAGCCCTCGAAGCAAAGCACTAACCGCATGCCCCTAGGGAGGAGGTTGGTAGGAGTTAACCATCGCACGCCCCCGATTGTAACAGCACTCAAGGATTTCATTTCAGACCTATAAATGCTCGAACTTCTTTACCATGCCACAACTAATACTTAGATGAATAGTCATAACAAACTTTAATACCGATATTCCTACTAACCAATGATCATGAACCTACATCCTTTCATATTACGACATGAATACAATTAACCATACACTTCATATTTAGTGATCTACATGAACGTTTTTATTATATCCCCCTTGAATACCTTGTCATATCAGGACCATTCTTTTAACATGAGCAAATTGCCATTACTATTTATTAGACTCTCAAAAAAATTTAAGTGAAGCATGAGAGTGCAATTATTTCTATTAAATATAACCACCGCCATGCTCTAAAAGATATAAGTGAAGCACTAGAGCAACTACCTACCTCAAAAGATGTAAGTGAAGCACATAGAGTATTCTAACAAATCACGATAATTGTGTGTCCCTCTCAAAAGGTGTCTTCAAACGATGATTGTGGCAAAATAAAAAGAAAACAAAGAAAATAAAACTATGGCACAAGACGCTCCAAGTAAAACACATATCATCTGATGAATAAAAATATAGCTCCAAGTGAGTTACCGACAGATTGTAGACGAAAGAGGGGATGCCATCCGGGGCATCCCCAAGCTTAAACGCTTGGGTCTTCCTTGAATATTACCTTGGGGTGCCTTGGGCATTCCCAATCTTAGGGTCTTGCCGCTCCTTATTCCTTCATCCATCGTGATCTCACCCAAAACTTGAAAACTCCAGCACACAAAACTCAACAGAAACCTCGTGAGATCCGTTAGTATAACAAACAAATCTTAAACTTTAGGTACAGTTATAAATTGATTCATATTTAATTCTTGCATAATGCTACTGTACTCTAACTTCTCCATGACTTATACCCCCCGATATAATCCATAGCATCATTAAAATAAGCGAACTATGCAATAGAAAACAGAATCTGTCTAAAACAGAACAGTCTGTAAAGATCTATTTAAAAGCTATAATTCTGAACACCAAAAATTATGAAAAATTTGGACAACGTAAAAAATTCATATATCAATACTTTGTAAAATTTTCAAATTTTTCTGACGTTCCAGTACAGAACCAAAAATCCAGAACTGGGCGCAAAACTTTCTGTTTTCCAAACAACATCAATTATAATATTATCCAAATAATCCCAAAGGCATTACTTGGCAAAAACACTAATTAAAAGATAAAAACACAATCATAACAGTATCTAAAATTGTGTAAACACACAAAACAGAAACCAAAGCCAAAATTTAAGATACATATTGGGTTGCCTCCCAACAAGCGCTATTGTTTTATACCCCTAGCTAGGCATAATGCATTGTTTCAAGTATTACCTTCTTTATTTTTTGCATCTTGAGATGTGTGTTTATCAGGAGGATTTTCAAAAACAATGGGTAACACATCATCAATAAATATTTTAGCATTATCTTGGCAACTTTCCTCAAATCCTTGTTGGTTCCCTTTTACGATCCAAGAATACTTCTGATTAATACCATTGGAAACTTGTTGGATAATATGTAAAGGAGGGACTTCCTTTTTAGTGTTTTCATCAAAAGTATGGTCATCATGAAACATATACCTCATCATATAATCTTCATTATATAAAATTTCATCTATCATAGGACGTTCATGACTCATATTATAAAAATCAAAGATCTCTCTAGCCTCTCGCACTATGTAATGAAATTCATTCATATGGATAAGAGTAGCTATCTTTTTAGCCTTAAGGTTGTTTATAACAGGTAACTCATAGAACAATCTTTGTAAAGTGGGATGAGTATGTATAAATCTTCTTTCAAGTTTAAGAACGAGTGTAGAAATAGCTTCGACATAACTTTTGGTTCTTTTAAGGATAGGGACATCATTGCAAACCAAAGTTCCCGTACAAGTAAGGAATTCTTGAATAATATTTTTCCCTATGATGTTTCCACTCCTCGTTACAAAAAATTTGGTATCCAAATTTATGGGAATTTCCTTTTTAGGGATCTTACCATCCTCACTCTTAGCAATAACAAACTCAGACATGGCAACAACTTCAAGCAAGCAAGCAAGCAAGATAAAATATTTTTGTGTTTTTGTATTTTTTATGAGAAGTGGGGGAGATGAAAACGAGAGGCAAATGCAAATAAAATAAGAGCTAGTAGATGATAGTTTGTGCGAAGGTACTTGATAGGTTTTGGTGATGTCGCCCCGGCAACGGCACCAGAAATTCTTCCTCCTACTTGTGAGCTACGTTGGGATTTCCTCGAAGAGGAGAGGATGATGCAGTACAGTAGAGATAAGTATTTCCCTCAGTTAAGAACCAAGGTTATCAATCCAGTAGGAGAACCACACAGAATCTCGTTAGCAGCACCTGCACACACAAAAGCAAATACGTGCACCCAACGCAATCAAGAGGGTTGTCAATCCCCTTGGCGGTTAATTGCAAGGATCAAATATTGTAGTGGTAGATAGATAAAATAAATTGCAAAATAAAATAAAATAGAAAAAGTGCAGCAAGGTATTTTTTGATTTTATACATGATAAAAGTAGACCCGGGGAGCATAGTTTTCACTAGAGGCTTCTCTCTCGAACACAAAGCATACGGTGGGTAAACAAATTACTGTTGGGGCAATTGATCGAAAAGCGCATAGTTATGACGATATTCAAGGAAATGATCATGTATATAGGCATCACGTCCGAGACAAGTAGACCGACTCGTGCCTGCATCTACTACTATTACTCCACCCATCGATCGCTATCCAGCATGCATCTAGGGTATTAAGTTCATAACAAATGGAGTAACGCCTTAAGCAAGATGACATGATTTAGACCAGGTAAACCCAATCAATATGAATAAACCCAGTCGTTTTACCCTTAATGGCAACAATACAAATACATGTCTTGTCCCTTTCTGTCACTGGGATATAGAGCACCGCAAGATTGAACCCATCACAAAGCACCTCTCCCATTGCAAGATAAATCAATCTAGTTGGCCAAACCAAACGGATAGATCGAAGAGAAATACAAAGCTATAACAATCATGCATAAAAGAGTTTAGAGAAGACTCAAATATTTCTCATGAATAATCTGATCATAAACCCACAATTCATCGGATCCCAACAAACACACCGCAAAAGAAAATTACATCGAATAGAACTCCAAGAAGATCAAGGAGAACATTGTATTGAAGATCAAAGAGTGAGAAGAAGCCATCTAGCTACTAGCTATGGACCCGTAGGTCTGTGGTAAACTACTCACACATCATCGGTAGGGCAGCAAGGTTGATGTAGAATCCCTCTGTGATCGATTCCCCCTCCGGCAGAGTGCCGGAAAAGGCCTCCAGATGGGATAGCGGAAGAACGGAAGCTTGCGGCAGCGAAAAAGTTTTTACGTCTGGCTCTCTGTTGGTTTGGGAATATTTGGGAATTTATAGGCTTGGAATTAGGACAAACGGAGTTACGTGGGACCCACAAGCTCAGGGGGCGCGGCCACCCCCCTGAGGCATGCCCCTCGAGCTTGTGGCTCTCTAGTATGCCTTCTGGTCTCCTCCCGAAGCTTCTAGGGTCCCTTCTGGTCCAGAAAAAATTAGTCCAAAGATTTTTTTTCCGTTTGGACTTCGTTTGATATTGATTTTCTGAAAAAGCAAAAAACAAGCAAAAACAGCCTAGCACTGGGCACTAGGTTAATAGGTTAGTCCAAAAAATGATATAAAATAGCATATAATTGCATATAAAACATCCAAAATTGATACTATAATAGCATGGAACAATCAAAAATTATAGATACGTTGGAGACGTATCACACACCCCTGGAATGCCGCCCTGTTTCGACGCTTTTACGTTTAATTGCAGCCGTGCCTGGACTACCTTTTCAGTCGCCCTTCTATTTAGCATTTAATAGCTATAAATTTTTGGTAAAGCCGAAGTGATTCAGTTCCTTCGGACGCATCTTATCTGTAAGACACACAATACGCTTGTAGCTTTTCCTTCGAAGCCGCGTAAATTTTGAAGCACTTTCGGTGCCTCCTTCCAGTAAAATCGTTGTACGCCTTTGTATGGATCAACTTGACTCAAGTTCTGGCCAAGCTGGGTTGCCTGGCTCCTGTGCTTACCCCCTACATTCCCGATTGTTCGGCTAGGGGGTAAAGGGAGCACCTCTGCGATTGTTGCTACCAGGTCAGTCGGATACGCACCTCAGACGGTTGAAGCCGAAAGCTAACGTTCTTAAGAATATAGTTGGTCGGCTCCGATGGAAGTACATTTAATTGGTTTTATATACAATCAATCACTGGGGGCTTCACGCTCACCTCGGACATATGTCCCGACCTGTTTAACACGGGCCAAACATTACTACCCGAGGAAAGGAACTGATAACCCACAAGTATAGGGGATCAATTGTAGCTTTTTCGATAAATAAGAGTGTCGAACCCAATGAGGAGCTAAAGGTAGAATTAATATTCCCTTCAAGTTCTATCGACCACCGATACAACTCTATGCACACTTAACGTTTGCTTTACCTAGAGCAAGTATGAAACTAGAAGTACTTTGTAGGTGTAATGCTAGAACTACTTTGCAAGAACAAAACTAGGAGTACTTTGCAAGAATATAACTATGAGTAATTTGCAAGATAATAAAAGTTAGTTGTCTAGTAGAAAGCTTTTGTAACACAAGAGAAGGATTTGTCCCTAGGCAATCGATAAGTAGACCGGTAATCATTATTGCAATTTTATATGAGGGAGAGGCATGAGCTAACATACTTTCCGTACTTGGATCATATGCACTTATGATTGGAACTCTAGCAAGCATCCGTACTTGGATCATATGCACTCCCATACGCAATAATCCCCTTACTCGGGTGTGAACTTCTGTCACTCTAGCCGCCCACTATAAGAGAATTATGAACGTATTGCAAACCCTACGGTGGGAATCCCTCATACTTGCGCGACACAGAGGGCACCATAGGACAACACCAAAATAAAACATACAACTCAAACCAATCACGATCATCAATCAACCCATAGGACAAAAAGAATCTACTCAAACATCATAGGATGGCCACACATCATTGGATAATAATATGTAGCATTAAGCACCATGTTCAACTAGAGAATTACAGCGGGAATAGAGGTGTTACACTACTGCATAGAGGGGGAGGGAGTTGGTGTTGACGGCGGCGAAGTTGTTGGTGTAGATCGCCATCACGATGATTGCCCCGGCGGCGTTCTGGCACCACCGGAAGAGAGAGGGGGAGAGAGCCCCCCTCCTTCTTCTTCTTCCTTGGCCTGCCCCCTAGATGGGAGGAGAGTTTCCCCTCTAGTCCATGGCTGCCATGGCTCCCGGAGGGGAGGAGCCCCTCCGAGATTGGATCTCTCTCTGTGTTTCTCTTCTGTTTCACGTTCCTCTTTTCTGGCCTTTCACCGTTTCTTATATTCCCGGAGATCTGTAACTCCGATTGCACTGAAATTTTAACACGATTTTTTTCTCGATATAAACTTCCTTGCGGCCCAATAAGAGCCCCAACCAACTTACGGTGTGCCCACAAGGCAATACCATGCGGCTAGTGGGGGGTCGCGCTAAGATGCCTTGTGGAGGCTGTGGGCCCCCGTTTGCGTTGATTCCACCTCCCAAAAATCACATATATTCCAAAATAATTCTCCATAAAATTTTATCGCGTTTGGAATTCGTTTGATATGGATTTTCTATGAAACAAAAAACAAGCAGAAAACAGGAACTGGCACTGGGCACTGGATCAATATGTTAGTCCAAGAAATCATATAAAATGTTGCCAAAAGTATGTGGAAATTGTAGGATATTGGCATGAAACAATCAAAAATTATAGATACGACGGAGACGTATCAGCATCCCCAAGCTTAATTCCTGCTCGTCCTCGAGTAGGTAAATGATAAAAAGATAATTTTTTATGTGGAATGCTACCTAGCATAATCTTGATCATATAATCAAATCATGGCATGAATATTAAGATACGAGAGATTCAAAGCAATAGTCTATAATTTGATATAAAGACATCAATACTCAGGCATACCAACAAACAATCATGCCTTTCAGAATAAAAATGCTAAAGAACGCTATCCCTACAAAATCATATAGCCTTGTCATGCTCCATCTTCTTAACACAAAATATAAATCATGTACAACCCCGATGTCAGCTGAGCAATTGGTTCATTCTTTTTAACGCGCTTTAGCTTTTTCAACCCCCACGCAATACATGAGCGCGAGCCATGGACATAGCACTATAGGTGGAATAGAATGCGGTGATAGGGATCAATAAGGAGAAGTCAAAAAGGGAGAAAGTCTCGCATCAACTAGGCGGATCAACGGGCTATGGAGATGCCCATCAATTGATATCAATGCGTGGAGTAGGGATTGCCATGCAACGGATGCACTAAGAGCTATAAGTATATGAAAGCTCAAACTGAAAACTAAGTGGGTGTGCATCCAACTTTCTTGCTCATGAAGACCTCGGGCATTTGAGGAAGCCCATCATCGGAATATACAAGCCATGTTCTATAATGAAAAATTCCCACTAGTATATGAAAGTGTCAACTCTGGAGACTCTCTATATGAAGAACATGGTGCTACTCTAAAGCACAAGTGTGGTAAAAGGATAGTAACATTGCCCCTTCTCTCTTTTTCTCTTTTTTTTGTTTTTATTTTTTTCTCTTTTTTGGGCTCTTTTTGGCCTCTTTATATATATATATATATATATATATATATATATATATATATATATATAGAGAGAGAGAGAGAGAGAGAGTAGCACTATTCTAATCCCAGGATTAGAATAATATTCTAATCCAACCCTCCCCTATATAGAGCCGACAGGAAACCTCCTGAACTCCTGAAATCGCGGGCGCCAGGTGCCTGGACCAGCTTCCGAAGAAACCGGGGAACCCGATCCCGATAGAGATCCCGCCGCCCTCCACCTACCCAGCCCCGCGCTGGATCCCCCTCCCTCCCCCAACCTCCTCTCCCCCGCCGGATCCTACCTCCTCTCCCCCGCCAGATCCTACCGCCCTACCCCGCCGGATCGTACCGCCCTCCCCCACCTCCTACTGACGGCGCGGGCGAGCGAGCGACGACGGACGCCGGAGCGAGGGAGCCCGCGTCAACTGGAGGCGGCGGAGCCACCAGAGTTTCTACGGGCGCCATGGACAACCGGAGGTTTCCTCCTTCCCTCCTCGACTCCTACCGACGGCGTGGCCAAGGGAACGACGGCGAAGGCCAGAGCAAGGTTGGCCGCGACAACAGGTCGACAACAAGGGACGCAGCACCGCAGGTACTATTTCACCCCTGCCTCCTACTGCCATTGATGAAATCTTGCTGCCTCCTACTATCATTGATGAAATAATGCTGCACTTGAACTTCTTGCTAATCCCTTCGATCCAAATCAAAAACCAGATGAACGTGGCGCCTTCTGATAGCCATGCAATGTCTTGGGATTCTTCTTCTAACACGCCGGCGATTTGCTATCAAGGTGGCCTATCTGCTGCAGGAAAAAGAATAACTGAACTTCTAGCCAAGGTATGGTTGGACTTCCTGTTCTATTTTCTTTGTTTTCTCCTGCAAGATCATGTATGTTTTTCTCTACACCATGTGAATACCTACTAGTGACTGTGAAGTTCTACTAGTAACTGAGGCTCAGTTCAGGCTGCAAAAAAAATTGTCTGCTTGTTTACATTTTATTTTTAAATAATAATAGTGAGATACAAAACACCATGTGAAGTTCAACTAGTAAATGAGCCTCAGTTATAGTTGGTATATATCTAGTTGATGTTACTCATGTATATCTAGAAGTTCAACAAAGGGGAACCCACTCAACTATTATTTTAACCTTCCCCTTTTGCACACTATAAGTTCAGACTATGAATAATGCTCAGTTCAACTACATACAGAAGGTTACTTGTGCTACAGCAAATATAGATAGATGTTGCTAGGACTGAATAATGCTCAGTTCAGCTACACCAATATAGATAGATGTTACTTGTGCTAACGAAATTATTTCATGCGAATGCAATCTTTTCAGGACGAAAGACGCAGAAAAAGGGGTAGAACTTCCCATCAGCAAGTATACAACCCTCAGCCTGTACGCGTTGCGCCGCCCCCTGAATGGGTGACACCTAAAGCACACCCGCAGCATTCCCAATGGGTGACGCCCGAAAACCTAAACCCCCATCCTCACCAGTACGCACAACCACCTAATTGGGTGACACCGGAAATCCCCCGCGGATTCTTTGTATCCACCAGCAGACTTCCAAGCACACCGATGGAGGAGGACGTTAGCTCAGGTTCTGCATATAACTCTGGAGGTTATCCTGGTGTGGATCGTCAATGTGAACGAGCAGCAAGTAAACCAAATTCCAGGACAATTACAACAGGAACACACACACGGAGGAAAGTGCTCTGCACACTACCGCCGAGGGATCCTGATGCTGCTACTACAACTCATGATCGTATGGGACATGAGATTGATGGTTTGTTTCATAGAAGAAAAGAGCAAACTAAAACAAGGATTGGCATACCTCCACAACCACCCCAAGCCAAAAGGACACAAACAAGAGAGAGGCCATCTTCAACCCTCCTACCTCCTCGTGATCCACTCCTGCACCCTGCTATGGTAACTCCGCCCTGCCCCATCCCAACGGGCCAGTAGCAGACTCCGGTGGAGTTGCGATCATACCAACACGTAAGTGAACAAAAATAACATATTTATATATGCATCTGGTCTGATCTGTCATTTTCTTGCACCAGGATTAACATATTTATAAGCTGCATTTTAACACTTACCGTTTGTTTTTTCTTTCTGTAGAAGCCGGATCTCCCGGATTATCTAATACCAAGACTGAAGATGACATTCAAGAATGTAGATAAAGCCTGGGAATTTTACAACCGATACGCCAGGCACGCTGGTTTTGGCATCAGGAAGACTGGCGGAAATGATAATCACAAGTACTTTGTCTGCGCATGCCAATGGAAACACAATCCTACTGTTTCTGAAGCTGATAGGCAGCGAAACAAAACCTCGCACAGGACAGGCTGCAATGCTAGAATGAGGGTGAAGGTGCAAGAGGATAACACATGTGTGGTGGTGGACATTCAATACAATCATAATCACCACCTCATCCAAACAGCTGACATGCTGGTATTCTTGCACTCACACAAGAATTATGACCCCACTCTTTTAAAGTATGTAAAGCTCTTGCAGTACCATGATGTCAAACATACAACAATTATGTCCATGCTATCAGAAAATGAAGATGGAAGCTACTTCCTGAGCATGACCGGACGAGACCTACTAAACCAGTAAGTACTGAAAAATGAACATACTGCAATGCACATAGCATCCTAAGTCACCACCCTTGCTAAAAAATAACAAATGCATATTTGTATATATTTTGTAGGAAGGCTATGAATGCAAGGAAAGATGACTTGGATGATGTATTGAAACTTGTATCTTTCTTTAAATACATGAAGGCAATCAATGATGAGTTCTTCTTTGACATACAACTAGACAGCGACAATGCAATAAAGAACATTTTCTGGTCCAATGCAAGCTGCCGTGGAGCATATCAAGACTTTGGCGATTGCGTAACATTCGACACGACTTACAAAACAAACAGATTTCATATGCCTATGGGAGTGTTTGTTGGAACCAACCACCATTTGCAGTCAACGATATTTGTTGTTGCCCTCATCAGAGACGAAGATGCAAAATCATTCAAGTGGCTCTTCGATACATTTGTACGATGCATGAACAACAAACACCCAACTTGTATTCTCACAGGTAAAATCAAAAAAGATTACCAGTTTTATCATTTTTTAGTTATGGCTATATTGGGTATATTGGTGATAATGAAAAAGAAAGTAAACCATGCAGTTCAAACTCTGGTAGCAAAGCAATTCACCTACATTGCAATAAGAAACAATATATGTGACATGATTAGATAGACCTACTACTGGCTGTGAAGTTCAAACTCTGGTAGCACAGAAGTCCACCTACACTGCAATAAGAAACAATATATGTGACATGATTAGATAGATATAGTGCTAGCTATGAACTTCAAATACTTGTAGCATAGAAGTTCACCAAAAAATGCAATAAGAAAAAATATATGTGAAATGATTAGACAGACCTACTGCTGGTTGTGAAGTTCAAATACTTGTAGCACAGAAGTCCACCAACAGTGTAAGAAGCAATTTACATTTTACAACACTGCATATAAGATCAAATGAAGTTCAATAACACTGCATATTTACATTTTATATCCATGCAGACCAGTGCCCGTCAATGGCAAAAGCTATACCAAAAGCGTTCCCAAATACCGTCCACAAGCTATGCCGTTGGCACATCATCAAGAAGTTCAAGGAATACCTCGCGTGCCTGTACAAAAAGTATCCAACATTCAAAGAGGAGTTCACGTCTATCTTAAACTGGCCGCTAATGCCAACAGAGTTTGAAGCTGCCTGGGCTGCACTCGTGCAGAAGTACAATCTGCATAATGACTCGATGATGATGCAGCTATGGAGTGATAGGAAAATGTGGATATCAGCATACTACAAGAACATTTTCTGTGCTAGAATGACTTCTACACAACGAAGCGAGAGCATGAATCACGTGCTCAAGAGAGGGTTTGTCAAGGGGACCCAGAACCTACACAAGTTTGCTAGGCGGGTAAATGCTTGCATACAAACTCGGCTGCAGAAGGAGAACGAGCAAACGATGGCCAGCATGGTATTAAGACAAAAAACACCCTCTTATTCAGATACTTCAAGATGTGCACTTGCTATATAAATAAAAATCGATCACTCTGCTCGACCAATCTCTTACTTTTGACATATGTAGAACAATCCAGAGACAAAAACAAAATACGGCTATGAGGAAGACATGGCTATCAAGTACACGAGAGCCGTATACAGCGAGATGAGGGATAGGATGAGAAAGAGCACGCTGTTCCGTGCAAAGAAAACAACAGAGAAAAATAAGTACCTTGTGTACTACCATAACAGAGGGAACCATGAGGAAAAAGTGTTTGCCTGGTCAAAGCATGAATTCCAGGTTGTAGCTGACCCAGAGAATAAAATATATGAGTGTGAATGCAAGCTTTGGACCCACACAGGTGAGCGCAAAAAAGAAATAAATAAATAAACAGTTGAACTACTACTATGATATCACTATATGGTAACTCATTGCTGGCTCACAAACAATGAATTCTGCATTCATCTCACTGCAGGTCTGTTCTGCCTTCACATCATGAACATTCTGGACTACCTGAGGGCTGACGAGTTTCCGGACAAATATATCCTGAAACGGTACACCAAGACTGCTAAATCGCACCCCACATTTGATACAAAGGGACTACCACACAATAGCGTCGGATGGCAGCTCTAAAATCTCCAAGCAAGACATCCTGCTGCAGCTAAATTTGACGGTTAACAAGAAAGCAATGAGATGTGACCAACAACACGACATAGCCTTCTATGTTCTCAAGAGGCTCGTAGAAGAACTTGACGCCATACATTCAGCAAATCAAACAGATATTGATGAAAGAATGGCTAAAGAGGATGCTGAAATAGCTGATGACCTTGCTTATTATGAAGCTGAAATGGACCGCTGCTCAAGCCATGCAATGTCAGGAGGGTGCAGCTCATTCAATGCAGCAGCATAACCAACAACAGCAGCAGCAAGGGATGATGAAACCGACGTTGTACTCTGAAACAAAGGGTAGGAAGAAACAATCTGCATCAAAGAAAAGTGAACAGAGAGCTCAAATAAAGGCACCACCTGCAGATAGAGTGGTCAAGCTGGATGAGAATGGAGTGCCACTTGGACAAAGGCAATGCAGTGTATGCAAACTGGTTGCAGGACACAACAAACTGACTTGTCCAACACTTCTAGAAAGAAAAGATGTCGAGGAAGTAAAGCAACCCAAAGCTCAAAAACATAACAAGGGACCACACCCAGAGAAAGCTAGCAGTAGGCTTTGTAGCATATGCAAGGAATATGCTCCACACAATGCACGAACATGCCCGAAGCGCAAAGAAGAAGCTAAAAAGAGTAGTCAAAAGCCAGAAAAGAAAGGAAAAACAAAACCTAGAGCCAGCACAAAGAAAGTGGTGGAAGATGAAGATGAGCAAGACTTTCAAGACGAAGTTGAAGACGACAAAGAGGAAAGCGAAGACCTCATCGAAGAAGAAGAAGACGAAGAAGAAGAAGAAGAAGAAGAAGACGAAGAGGAAGAGCAAGAGGAAAAGGTTGAGGTACATGACAAACATAAACCGCAAGCAGCAAAGCCTAGGAGGAGCGCAAGGCTGATGAACAATTAGACTAGGTCAATTAAACTAAAAATCTTATGTCGTGTCAGCACATATTATGTTATTCCACCACTGAACAGTATGTATGGAGAAGTTCAAATAGTCATATTGCAGAAGTTCAAAATAAGCTTACTGTAGAAGTTCTGGTATACTAGCAGGTGCTATATTATTACATAAAAAAGAGTAAGCAGGAAAAAACAAAAAACAATGAAGTTCAAGTAAGCATACTGGAGAAGTTCTGGTATAAGAGTCGATGTAGAAAAAGAATATGCTTGACAAAAAAGTACTGCCGTGTAAACTAAGTTAGTAAGCCGAAGGTCACGCGTGCGGTTTATGAAGTTCTATTTGGATACCTGGAGAAGTTCATCTAGAACATCGACAAAATAAATAAATAAATAAATAGAACCATGAAGGAGTGCAGTGCAAAAGAATTTTCTTATGTGAAGTTCTACTTGAATACTACGTGCAGTTCAAGTATTACAAAGGACATATTATGTTATTCCCTATTGAACAGCATGTCTGGAGAAGTTCAAATAAGCATACCGGAGAAGTTCTGGTATACTAGGAGGTGCTATATTACATAAAAGAGTAAGCAGGGAAAAAAACTATGAAGTTCAAGTAAGCATACTGGAGAAGTTCTGGTATAAGAATGGATGTAGAAATAATATGCTTGACAAAAAGGTACTGCCGTATAAACTAAGATAGTAAGCCGAAGGACACCCGTGCGGTTATGAAGTTCTATTTGGATATCTGGAGAAGTACACCTAGAACGCCGACAAAAAATAGAACCATAAAGGAGTGTATACCAATATTGTTAGTTGAAGTTCTAGTTGAATAATATATGCAGTTCAAGAATTACAAAGGACATGTAGCTTATATGCGAAAAGCTACATTTTGCATGAATTGAAAAGGAATAAAAGAGACAACAAAGCTTCAAGTACGCTGCCAACCAACACATCCGAAAAGCGTATGCCCTAAACTATTTTACGTCCACGTCAAAACGAAACAACAAAAGCCCAAAAACAAAACCAAATGCCAGTGTGATTACCAACAAATATGGAGTCATAAACGTAAATTTTACAACACAAAATGCTCTCTGGTTAAAACAGCAGTTCAACCAGATCACAGGCAGAAGTTCAAATACATATAGGGGGCCATAGAACCCACAATGGATTGTGTGGAGACAAGATTGAAGCCATGCAATATATTGATAATCACAAGCCAAACATTTTTAATTCCAAATACAATGGTCCTCAATCACATAAAAATCGTGCAGTTATAAATATACAAATAACTAAACCAATCTTCAATAGCTCATGCAAATAAATCGTTCCAATCTATACGAAACCAAATATATACTAAACCAATGTTTCTAATTGCAGAATTCACGGCGCCAAGTTCTGGATCTCAGCTGGAAGCTCTCCACGCAGAATTTCATTCTTTGGGCTGAAGACTAGAGTGTGCATGTACTCGGCCTTCCAATCATCTACGGCAGCCTGCAAACAAAAGAATGAAGAATCAAAAAAAGAGTAAGGCTAAAAAAGAAGAACACAAACTAAAGCACAGCAGGAACATGTGGGCAAAAACAAATTAAGACATGAAATGATGACGAGACAAAAATAAGTAGAAAACATACATCCACATCACCAAAATCTTCGATAAGGTCATCGCCATCATATGTAGAGCAGAACTTCACGCAGAAGAAACCACACTCATTAGCACCTTGCTTTGGAACTTCAACAAAAGTCGGCCTCTTTGCAATAGTAACCCAGTTTGGCTGCTTGCTCGCTTTGTACTCAGCCTTGCCGTGCACCTTCTCCAGCAACCCAACGAATCTCTTGAACTGACAGACATGACATGAACACTAAAATCAAAAACATATTGAACAAATAGCTAAGTTCAGGTACATATATTGAGGCTTGCATAAAAATCAAACTAAAAGATATCAAAAGTTCAACTATCAAATGATACTCAGTTCAGCCACACAACTTTGATGCAGTATTACCAACCATACATAAAAAATGTTTGTCAAAGCAAGGCAGAATGAAATTCATGACAAAAAAGCCTATGATGGAGGTTCAATTATGAAAACTCACGATATTTGTGCAGTCTTCGTGGAAACGGGTTCGTGACAAGCCCTTCTTAGAGTAAGGAAGTGAGTCATGGATAGCAATGCTCCCACGATATCTATTCAGCACATACACACTGTAGTGCGCTACTGTATCAATGGGCTTGAAAATGGCAAAAAAAACCTGCAAACATTACAAAAGACGGTGAGCAAAAACTATAAACCATAAGTAGTGGACAACACAGATGAACAATAACTTGTTGGAAAACTCAGGAAAGGATATACATAATTAAAAAGCAATAGTTATAAAAAACTAACCAGCTTTGCATTAAGAAGGTCTTCTTCCTTACGAACAAACATTCGAAGCAGACCCGCCGATTTTTTTGCATCGAATTTTGGAATTGGTGAAGAGAACACATCATAATCCAGGCAGTACTGCATTACAAAACACACCATCAACAAAAATTAAGAACATAAAAACACGACCAATAAGAATACCTCACAATACCCCATAACCAAAACTAGCGCAAAATAGGGAGATAGGGTTACAAAAACAAAAACCTGTATGAAGTAGGGACTCGGAACAACCCTGTCATCACAAGAGAAGATCCCTGAGGTCTCCGGCATATCCTTCCACTGGTTTATGAAAAAGTCCATTACGTCTCCTTCCATCTGCTGCCCTTCACCAAAAAGACTATGAAGGACACGTCCAGTCAGGTCAATCACATTGCCAGGGAGAGTAAACATGCAGTACATTGTCCTGCAGAAGAAAGGATGGGAAAATATTAGAAGCGCAACTACATAAGAAAGAAAAGGCGAAAAAAATAAGAGAAGTTCAGACACCATCACAATAGAAGTTCACATTAGAGCATATCAGGGAGTAAACAGAAAGAAGAAAACTCACTCCATATACTTCTTCAGACCATTTTCACTAAGCACAAACTCTTTCAACTTCCGGGCCTCAGGTAGATGAGGGTATCTGTATTTGTTTAGGGGACAGACAGGAGAACGCCACTTCAGAGGCAATCTTGCTGCTCTCTTTGAGGAGGTTATGTTTCCAGACTCAAGTGCCGGATTCCTCCTAGCGATGACAGCATTCTTGCCACCTCTCCCAACAACAATAGCAGCAACAGATTTACCCTTCCTCATGCCAGCAATCTTCTCGAAATCATCATCCGATGAAATCTCTTCAACTTGGGTTGCATCCACCTTCCCAGTGCAAGGGGTCTTTGGAGCGGCACTCCCTGGGACTTTAGACACCCCAATACCGACATGCTGCTTGCCAACCTTGGAAGGAACAAGGGTTCGAGCACTCTCATCATGTTTTGGACTTGTACTCATCAATTCCTCCCTAGGCTGGTATTCCTATGTCCCGAGGAATGCGTAATGGTAGTCGGTCAAATCCAACTACTCCACTGTAAAAAAAAACCATAAAAAACAATTGAAGTTCAGGTACAACACAAGCTTCAGTCCAACAAATATAGATGACATGATTACTATTCAAGTTCAGCTACAAAAAATAAAAATCTTAAGCTAAAAGAAAGTGTTGCATTTAAAAACTAATGAAGTTGAGTTGCAACACAAGCTGCAGTTCAAGAAAAACCGATGACTTGAAAATCATTAAAAGTTCAGCTAACAGAACATTGGAAGGTATCATCACTGAAGTTCATGTACAATAAAAGCAACAGTTCAAGGAAGCAATGACATGAAAAACTTTTAAAACAAAATATACAAGTAAATAAATGACAATGTATCAGGATACAAATAACAAAAAAGAGATATAAAGTAGCCAAAACTGTAAGTTTCAAGACTTACATGTATAGTAGCCAAACAGATCCATGAAATCTGTTTCAAACAGGTTAGAAGACGCAATTGAATACAACCATGTCTTCCTGATATCCAAGATATTCTCATGAGAATAGTTTGTAAGAACCCCCTCATGAAATGAATTAACGTTCGTAAGCATGAAGAACCCGCAGTCGATACTGCCATCAAACAAAGAAACATTGTAAAATGAAAAGAAAGCCAAAGCATAACAAAACGCTGCAGCTTACGTACTCATACATATAAACAAATATAATAGAGAGAAAACTGGAACTCATACTTGTTATTCTGTTGGGGGACATCAATCCAAACGGCAGTGGTCAATAGAAACTGGACTGAAGGGTGTCTTCCTGTCATTGATGGCATCGCTCCAAAGCTTCTAGATGTTATCAGTCATCCACCAAAAGAGACGCACTGCACATTCATCACTTGGTCCATAGTAGGAGTCGAGAAGCTAAAACCTCTCATTCTTCAAGTCAAGAAATATAGAAACCCAATGCCCAACACCACCCAAGTGAGCAGGAATTTCAGGTGGGTCAAAAGTAGGGAAAATAACCTGACGCAAGATAAACACACAATCATTAAAACTGATATTAATATCAAGAGCACAAATAAAACAAATACAAACAGAGAGGATCATAGTGGAAACAAAAAATATAGACAAGTACAAAAAATTGCTTACAGAATCGTCGGCATCCATGCTATCGGGACCAGTCGCATTGAAAAACTTCCTCACACAGGAATCAAATTGCCCTCTGTAAATCTTGTCCTAATAAACAGATAGCAGCAAAAAAAAGGGGCAATAAAAAGAGGAACATATAAATATAATGAGACCGACAAGTTTAAACTAATTTGGAAAATAAAAATATAAAAGAGAAAACTATAGGATTGACTTACACAAACCCAATACGGCAGGATAAGCTTGTCTGACCCCTGGAATTTGCAACGTAGACAATAAAGGGCAACCTCAGCAACAGAAGATCGAAGCATTCCGCGAGAAGCAAAAGACGATGCGACATCTTCAACAGTAGCTTCAGACTCATTGTTTCGGAACATAACCTTTGATCTAAAAACAAAAAATAATGACATCAAATGTGGATTCATTCAACTATGAAGCTCCCCTTATATTCAAAGTGTCCTTTAATAACTAATAGAGAGTACCGACATAAGAAGTCAAGAAGTTCAGCTATAAAACCACAGGCAGTTCATAAGTTAGATGCCATGAAATTCTGACTGGCTGGACTCACCTCTTAGAACGATCATTCCTAAGCCTAGTTACACTGAAATAAAAGTCATCAACCTTCTTCTTGACGACCGCAATTTCACTGTCTGCTCAGCAAACAATAGAATAAGAGCAACATACAAAACATACTTACAATATATACAAGAAAGAAGGGTTGAATATACACAGGAATAATGGTTGCATATACACATGATTTAGGAAGAAGGGTTGGGTATAAAACACAAAACACAAAAAATATATATAAACGATTCCCCGGTATGGGAAAACCCATACAACACATAGACACAAGTGTTACCTTAAAATGAAGATATTGCCATGCACACAACTAACAAAAATAAGTTTCAAACACATAGATCATGATAGGAGCTACAAACAACACAAACACATTCAGCTGCTACATCAAAGAGAACCCACAAAGATTAAAAACATCACAACCCATGCAAATACACACCTTCCCCAACATAAACACAATTGCACTTCACTTTATTTACATTCACATGACACATTTCAGATTATAGGATAAACCAGAAGTTCAACTTGTAGCACACAGACAGTACACAGGTATATCATAAGGCAAAACAAAAACAAAAGGCATGGGGATGGGGAGAGAAGAGAGAAGCACGCTCCTCTCTTTTATGGATTCTTGCCTAAAGCGGTAGCAGAACTGGACATATCCTTCTCCTTTTCGAAACTATCAGTTTCAGTTTCTGAATCATCGCCACCTCTAGTAGATATTGTAATATCATCTTCACGTACAACAGTAGGAGTTGGAGAATCTGAAACAACAAAAACTGTTGGTTGTGCTGCAGTAGGAGGAGCTAGAGAATCAGCACCAACAACCACTGATGGCTCTGTTGCAAGAGACTTCACCGGTACTGCATGAGCGCTACCAGTCTCAACAGCTGCCTTGATGGAATCTTTCTCAGAACTGCTGGCATTAATGATGGTATCACCTCCAGCTGACTTGCCCTGCTCAGCATCAAAAACCCCATCACCGATGGAAGAATAATGTTCAGTTCGATCCAGCTCATCGGAGCAGCCAATGTCTGACACATCTTTGTTTGCAAGCTTTTCTGAAGCAACATTAACATCGTCAAACTGCAACAACAACAAAACTCAATAAAAAATGGGCACATAGCAAGAAATCCATGAAGTAAAAGAAAGAAGGAAACAAATGGACAAGTAAGATACTACCTTAGAAACATTGCCATGAACCCCAGCCACAAAGAAATCACTTGCAGGAGAAGATTCATGCAGAGGAACAGTTGCACTTTCAGGTAAAGTAATATCGTCTCTAACACCTTCACCAACAGCCTACAAAAATCATACAAAAACATAAAAATAAAAAGACTAGAAGACAACGTAGAAAAATGCGTAATTAATAGTTCAGATTCACTAAATAAAGAAGGTCAGCTATTTACCACTGACATATCAAGGAAGAAGTTCAGATAGTGTAAATAAAGAAGGTCAGCTTTGACCACAAATATATCATGGAAGTTTAGATTCACTAAATAAAGAAGGTCAGCTATACATATCAAGGAAGAAGTTCAGATACTGTAAACAAAGAAGGTCAGCTTTGACCACAAATATATCAAGGAAGTTCAGATTCACTAAATAAAGAAGGTCACCTATTTACCACTAACATATCTAGGAAGAAGTTCAGATAGTGTAAACAAAGAAGGTCAGCCATGAACACTAACACTCAACAAGAAGTTTAGATACTGTAAATATAGAAGGTCAACTTTGACCACAAACATATGATGGAAGTTCAAATTCACTAAACAAAGAAGGTCAGCTATACATATCAAGGAAGAAGTTCAGAGACATGAAAACAAGAAGGTCACCTATTAAAAACACTAAAAAACAAGAAAACAAACCTCTTCAGCACGCTCCTCGTTGCCTTTGTCACGACCCAAATCAACAGAATCATGCCTGTCGATCTGTCTGATAACAACACTAGCCTCATCTTCAAAAGGCTTGCAACGAGCATCCTGCATTTTCTTGAACAATCCACAGCTCGTACGGAGGTGGACCGTGCTCTGACGAATCTCATCAAGAATTTCATCTTCAAGTGACAAAGCCTCCTTCGAAGACTCCGCATCAAAACCATGACCGGGTGGAAGAATCCCATCGACACGACTAAGACGCTCAACCGTCGTCGGAACACGGGCAATCTCCCCACAAACAGTGCTCAAAAGACCATCGATCCTACCAAGGGAAACACTGGCAGCATCGAAGAAACCCTTCGCAGACTCTGAAGAAATGCCAGCTATAGCATTCGTATGGGCAGAAGAACCTCCACGTACTTCAGGGGGAGCACCAGTGTTCACATCCTGGGAGCATTCAATTCTGGGGGTAGCTTCACTGCGAAGACCGGTGCCACGCGGAATAGTAAGAACAGGTCGTTCAATATGCCTAAAGAACACAACCTCAGCCTGTGTCTTCCACTACACACAAATAAAAGTCAAACAGGTCAAAAAATAATGAAGGGACAAGAAACAAAAGTGAAGATAATATCAGAAGTTCAAGTTATACTATACAGGAAAGAATAATGCATAATAAGACTCACATGCAGATTCCCAAAAACCCAGGTGGCTGGGTCATCATCACCCTTCTTAACCAAGTCAGCTGCAGCAAGCTCAGATAGCTTGGCCTGGTCCATGAAATTGATGCGAGGAGTTCTCAAATCAACAACAGGCTTCTTGCCAAGGATAAGGCAGTCTAGATACATAAGAAGCGGCGCAATGCCATAGCCTGTAACAACTTTTCCCCTGCTAGTCCCTTCTTGATACCTAATTACAGCCCTTCGAAGATCATCAGCAAGCAACTGGCAATAGTCCATATTTGCCATATCTTCAGAAACAAGATTCTCAGCCATTGCTGTCTCCCTGGAAACCCGTGTAGACGTACCAGGAATAACAACCTTCATGAAAAGAATCAGGTAAAATACCTGCAGAGCCAAATCATCTTTCTTGTCATCCTTCACAAGATCCTCGAGGATCTACCGCAGATCCTTTCTCTTGATATCATCACTCCTCTTATAGCCAAGTTTGGCCTTCAGCCTCATAACTGCGTCATCGAATCCATCCTCTGAGGGCCTAGGAGGGGTACGATCACCTTGAGGGAAACCAAAAAGATGGTGAACAGCATCACTTGTAATACGCAAATTCTTATTTGCCTCGCCCATGTCTAGAATCATAGTTGAAGGGTCAATCTTGGTGTAGATGTGGCCC
Organism: Elymus sibiricus; assembly: GCA_039707655.1. Classification (NCBI taxonomy): domain Eukaryota; kingdom Viridiplantae; phylum Streptophyta; class Magnoliopsida; order Poales; family Poaceae; genus Elymus; species Elymus sibiricus. The sequence continues at coordinate 256,884,493 of CM077668.1, read as the reverse complement.
ATCAAGGGACGAGAAATGTTCGAATCAATCTTCCAATCAAACACAACACCAAAACCATGCTTGACAACCCTCTCCTTGTGCCTAGGCTGTAGCAATTTTGCGCACACCTTCACCTCTTTCAGTGAGCAGCGAACAGTCTTGTTAAAACGTTTCGCACCGTCTTCTCCTTCAACAACTCCTTCCACTGCTTTGCTTCCTCTTTTCCTTCTCACATGCCTCTTCACTAGCTCATACTGCAAAAAATGCAATAGAAGAAAACATGGCAGAACAATTTGTTAATGAAAATAAACTAGAAGTTCAGCAATGTTGAACAAGGAAGAACTACTTAAACAAATAGAGCATGGCAAAAAAAGTATAGTAATGTATATACCAGTAGTTCAAAAATGCAGAACAAGGCAGTTCAATCATGTATATCCAGAAGTTCGGCTCTTTTTCCATGTTAACAATAATATACCAGAAGTTCAACAATGTAAAACAAGGCAGTACAATCATGTATATCCAGAAGTTAAGTTGTTTTTTCATGTTAACAATAATATACCAGAAGTTCAACAATGTAAAACAAGGCACTGCAACCATGTATAACCAGAAGTTCAACAATGTAGAACTTCTGGTTGCATATACCAGAAGTTCAACAATGCAGAACAAGCCAGTTCAAAGCATGAATAACCAGAAGTTTAACTGTTTCCCATGTTAACAATAATATATCAGAAATTCAACAATGTAGGACAAGGCAGAACTACATACACAAATATAGAGCATGCAGACAAAACAACTAAAGAAAAATAAAAATATAAACATAAGGAACAAAAAACAACAATAAAATATAAAAGATTCATACCTGGCCAGCACCTTCATCATCAGCATCCTCATCATCAGCGTCGAAATCAGCATCATCCTGGCCATCTGCATTAACACGAGAACGCTTCTTGCAACCCTTATTAACCTTTGCCGGCCACCCTTGCGCTTAACGCCACATTTCTTGCCCTTCCCAGATACACCAGCACCAAGCGGAGACGGTGTAGGCTTCGCACAGCCAAGAACACGAGGACTATGACGTGGGGTAACACCAGCAGCTTGACCACTAATTTCAGGAAGTTCAACTACACTTGGGCTTGCATCCTTAGAAACACGTGGGCTCCTCCGAGGAGTAACTTCACCAACGAGATGCTTCTTCACTACGGTCCGCTTGAATTTCTTCTTCACAGGAACAATCATGTTATCACTGGCACGCGCCACGTCTTCTTCAGCACCAGACACATGCCCAAGCATGGGCTCAGGAACATCACCAGATTCAGAAACATTAGAACCTTTCTCTAGGCGGGCCGCCTTCTTCCTCTTGAAGGCTTCTAGCTTTTTCCTCTTGCGTTCATCCTCTAGAAGAAGCTGCAGAGGCACATCATCAGCTTGTGTGACAGGTTCAGTGCCATCAACGGATTGGGACTGCGTCTCTGACAACTGAAGAGAGCACAAAGGCTCCTGAATGGGATTGCAATCTTCAGCTGATGGAGCCACCTGCTCAGCCTCAGCAGTCTTCTCAGCACCACCCAAGTCAGATAGAACTGACAACTGAAGAGAGCACAAAGGCTCCTGAATGGGATTGCAATCTTCAGCTGATGGAGTCACCTGCTCAGCCTCACCAGTCTTCTCAGCACCACCCAAGTCAGATAGAACATCGTTGATGGTATTAACAGCTTCTTCACTGGCTGCATCTGCAAAAACACAAAAACAAAGCAAAGGAAAAGAGTCAGGAACAAATACAAAAGACATGATAGGAATAAGTTCAAAAACATGGCTCTAGAATTAAAAAAATAAAAAGGAGTTGCACATACTAGGTGAAGCAAGAGCCGCAGACGCAAGATCTCCGAGATTTAAATTTTTCTCAAGACTGCAAGCAACCTCAGCAACTAAACTCAAAGGCACAGGCAATTTAGTTGCATCAGACTTCGGAACATCAACATTAACTTCTGAACCCCCATCTTGATCAGAAGCAGTTTTTTTAGAATTATTAATGTCATCACCAACTACAACAAGGATACAAGGCAGCTGAGTTTTAATTCAATACAAAGAAATGGCCTTAGAGATGAAAACACAAAGCCTAAGATATATACAAAAAAATAAAACTATGTACACCAAAGGCAGTACTACATAAACATGATGGAGCATTAGAGAAACAATCCATAACACTGAAGTTCAGCAATAACTAACAAAGCAGTAAAACAATGCACAAAAAGAAGTTCAAATAAATTTCATGATTATAAAATATAAAAACCAGAAGTTCAACTGTGTGACCAAGGCAGTATTATATAAAAAAATAGAGCATGAGCAAAACAATCTATATCACTGAATAGCCACAAGTTCAACAATGTATAACAATGTACAACCAGAAAGCTCAACTATTTTTCATTACCTTCAAAATGATAACACAAAGACAAACATATATACCAAAATTATAACATTGGGAAGTCCAAACACACTTGATGAGATAGTTCATTAGTAATACATAAAAAATTCACTAAGACAAACACTGCTCACTCAACTACAAAAGGAAATGCATGTAAATAACTGCACAGAAGTAGAACAATAATACACATCAACTACATAGGAAGTTCACACTGTCAAACATGGTCAGTTCAACATGACAATCAAGAGAAGATCAGGGCTGACATATACAAGTAAACCCCTATTCTAAGACAAGATGCATGTATAGACAAAGATAAAAGAAACAGTACTACATCTACAAACACAAACAAACAATACAGTACATGATTTATAGTATATGAAGCCATTAAAACAACTAAATGATGCATATGCATTATGTTACAATTTCAAACTAAAAAACAAAAAATGAACAAGGAATCTCCTGATGAAGGTCCTGAAGCCATCAGAACACCCCTCCCTGCTGCAGGATAGTCGAAACCCTAGATCTACCTGAAAAACAAAAACACAAAAACAGAAAACAATAGCTAAGAAACATATACCAGAAGAAGATGCATCACCAAACAAACCACAGACGAAAATCTGCTTAAACAAGGAGAAAACCCTAGAATTTAACAACTAAATCACAGGAACCACTAGATACATGGGCATGAATACAACAGACACACCCACGGGAAATGCAATCTACAGATGCCCAATCAAAAACTTGCACAAGGAGATGAAATCAAAGCATCTAAGCATCATCTAGAAGAACCCTACCTACTCATGGATGCAAGGATCAGAACAAAAGGGGGAGGCGGATGCGAGAGCGCAGGCAAGACACAGACGTGGGCGAGACGCTGGCTAGATCTGGCGAATAATAAGAGCGGGCGTTGGGGGGAGGGAGCAGTTTGTAGCTCTCCAGACGACGCTGATGCACGACCGCGTGACGGTTGTTCCACCCCACGACGCCAGGAGCAGTTTCGGCGCTTGCGGGCTCCGATTTCCAGGGAGAAAAAGAGAGCGGGGCAGGAGAAAACAGGGGGCGTGGGGCAGAAATAAGAGGGGATGCGGCGCCGGTTGCTCAACCCACTCGCGGCAGGAGAAAGTGGCAATGAATCAGGAGGGAAGGTCGGAGAAGGGAGTGAGCGATAGGGAGACGAGAGAGATCGAGCGCGAGGAAGGGGATTTCTGACAGGGTGGGGGCGACGGCGAATAAATACAAAAAACACCATGCCACTACAATATAAATGCAGCATTTCAACTCCACTACAATATAAATGCAGCATTTCAACTCCACTACAATATAAATGCAGCATTTGAACACTCAATAAAGTTAATAAAAAGAAATATCATTGATGCATGTCATAAGAAAAACTTAAAATAACTCTCTATACAAGTATTTGATGTCAAAACCGTCACGGAGAAAAATGACCATATTAATAAATCTAAAAATAATATCTATGTACTACTAAAAGATACAATGAAAAAGCGAAAACAAATAAAAAAACATTAGTCTTACATCGACATGCAACACCAGAGGCAAGCCATGCCGTCGTCTGCTCCAACCCGTTCTTTGCTAAGAATCGCAATGGCTCACACACAGCACACCCAAATAAAATTCAAAAAAAGACCAAACAAAGAAGAAATCAAATTACAACTGTTGGCACCCATTAAAAACAAATAACAAAAGAAAAACAGAAGTTCAAATACACAAACAAAGGAAGTCCAACTACAACTAAATACACAACTAAAAAACAAAAGAGAAGTTTAATTCACCGACACGTTTAAAACAAATTAAAAAAACCTTAGACTTACATCCACAAGCATCGCAATAAAAATCATCTGCACCAACCCGTTATTTACTCAGCATTGCAATGACTCATAGTCAAAATACAACTGGTGGCAACCCTTACAAACAAAGAACAAAAGAAATAACAATTTAGAAACAAAGGAAGTTCAAATAAACAAACAAAGGAAGTCCACATATAACAAAATACAAAACTTTGAAACAAAGAACAAAAGAAAAAACAATTTAGAAACAAAAGAAGTTCAAATACACAAACAAAGGAAGTCCATCTATATCAAAAAAGAGAAGTTCAAATTCTCCAACACGATAAGTCCAACTTTCATTAGAAAACAATTAAAATAAAGGGCTCGCCTCCACATGCAACGACCAACCCTCCCCCCCGGCTTGGCCTCGCGCTAACGCGGCAATGCGCTTGGTTGACAGGCGCAATGCGGTTATTATGTTTCCACCCCCCACGCACGCACCCCAGAGACACACCCCTAAGATAGATACTGGGGTCACAGATGTGACGGACTCGCCTCCGCATGCGACGACGCGGCACGTCGCATCGTCGCCTGCTCCGGCTCATTCCTGTCTCGGCCTCGCCGGGGGAGGGGGGGTCCCGACCCCCCTCCCCCCCGGCTCGGCCTCGCGCTAACGTGGCAGTGCGCTTGGTTGACAGGCGCAATGCGGTTATTCTGTTTCCACCCCCCACGCACGCACCCCAGAGCCACACCCCTAAGATAGATAGTGGGGTCACGGATGTGGCGGACTCGCCTTCGCATGCGATGACGCAGCACGCCGCGTCGTTGCCTGCTCCGGCTCGTTCCTGTCTCGACCTTGCTGGGGGAGGGAAGGGGGGTCCCGACCCCCCACCCCCCTGGCTCGGCATCGCGCAAACGCGGCAGTGCGCTTGGTTGACAGGCGCAATGCGGTTATTCTGTTTCCACCCCCCATGCACGCACCCCAGAGCCACACCCCTAAGATAGATAGTGGGGTCACGATCGAATGTTGCACTACCTTTTTTACAATGTGAACGAAAAGCAGAAGTTCAAGTATAAAAGATATAGAAGTCCATATTCTACATCAAACCATGACTGATCCAAAAAATAGCCACGATCAAATTCGTTTGAAACATACAATCCTTTGCATCTGCTTAAAACACATCCGCCGACATTTTGAAAGCTTTGCTAACCCCGTACACAACAAAAAATAATGCGACACCACTCTGCCAATTCCCATCATGTTAGAGGTCCGAGAGCATTCAGTGGATGCGTTAAACATATAACAAACACGCGGTCATCACATCTCGAGAGCACACCCACCAACAAGCGAGATTCTAAAACAAAACTACCATTTAGATGCTAAGAAATTCTATCAGGTTTACACTAATACCACAAAGAACACGACGCACCAGAATTAATCGCGCAGGTAGCCACGGTTGCGAAGATAGGATGAAGTTCGAGTTATCAGAGAAGGAAGTTCAGGTAGAACAACTCAGGAAGTTCTACTTCTATACGGAGTATGAAAATAGCTTAGACAATAGAAGATATCATTTTGCCGCATCACCTAAAGATATTGTGAAACACAGAAGTTCTAATACAAATGATGCAGAAGACCAACCTCTACAACATACGCATCACCTAAATATCAATTCGATGATTAAATATTTAAATCCTAAAAAAAATTAATCAAACTTGAAATATAGAAGTTCAAACTGTGAAGAAACAGAAGTTCAAAGTTTTAAAAACTCAGATTAACAAGTTAAATAAAAAGCCATAATATTGGAGCTTTCCAGACACTAAAAAAATCTGTAAGTTCAGGATACATACCTACTGAAGTTCTACTGCTATTCACAGTATGAAAAATATGTTAGAGCAACAAAAAGGTTGCGTGTATATATGTTCGGGACACATACCTTCTACAACAGACCGTTACTGATCGAAAAACTAGCCACGATCGAATTCGCTTGAAACCTCTAACCATTTGCGTCTGCTACAAACACATCCGCCGACATTTCGCAGGCTTTACCAATCCCAATTAACGACAAAAATGATGCGCCACATTCGAAGAGCCGTCCGTCAAACAGCAGCGGGCGGAACTAGATCCGATCGCCCGAAAAACGATTGTATGGACACGCCCTGCCAAAATTAATGAATTAGGATGCTTTAAATTTCAATAAAATACGCAGTTACAACGCCAATTTTGAGAGAAAAACAAAAAATCTACAGAAGCGGCTGCAATCACTCCCGCGGGCGAAGAACAGAGGTCGATCCAAAATTCACGAGAAATAACCACAATATGATCACGAAACGCAGCCTAAAACTCAATTGCTATTTTGTTAGACGTTCAAGGGCGATTCCTGGATCAAATGGGCCTCTCAAAATCACGCGGCCATCACGTCCCAAGAGCACATCCGCCAACAAGCAAGATTCTGAAAAAAAATGAGCATTTAGATGCTACAAAGTATATCATATTTACACTAAGATCACAAAGAACACGATGCACCAGAATTAATCGCACGGGAAACCACGGTTGCGAAGATAGGACGAAGGTCAGGTTTTCACAGAAGGAAGTATATATATATATATATATATATATATATATATATATATATATATTGTAGAACAGTCTCATGCACCTCATCCCCACTTTTTCGAGGACTCATTAGTCTCCACCATTCTTTCCTCACTTGGACAATGCTCTAATAATGATGATCATCACACTTTTATTTACTTACAACTCGATAAAAACTATACAAGATGACTCTATATGAATGCCTTTGGCAGTGTACCAGGATGTGCAATGATCTAGCGTAGCAAAGATATCAAAAAAGGACAAGCCATGAAAATATCATGTTAGCTATCTTACGATCATGCAAAGCAATATGACAATGAATGCTCAAGTCATGTATATGATGATGATGGAAGTTGCATGGCAATATATCTCGGAAGGGCTATGGAAATGCCATAATAAGTAGGTATGGTGGCTGTTTTGAGGAAGATATAAGGAGGCTTATGTGTGATAGAGTGTATCATATCACGGGGTTTGGATGCACCGGCGAAGTTTGCACCAACTCTCGTGGTGAGAAAGGGCAATGCATGGTACCGAAGAGGCTAGCAAATTGCGTAAGGGTAAGAGTGCGTATAATCCATGGACTCACATTAGTCATAAAGAACTCACATACTTATTGCAAAAGTTTATTAGCCCTCGAAGCAAAGTACTACTACGCATGCCCCTAGGGGGGAGGTTGGTAGGAGTTAACCATCGCGCGCCCCCAACCTTCACGCAAAGGAAGACACTCAATAATAAATCATGCTCCAACTTCTTAGCATAACTAAAGACTATACGTGCATGTTTCGGGAATCACAAACCTTAACAGCAATATTCTTACTAAACCACAATTATTCACTAGTACCTCCCACATATCACCATCTTAATATCGCAAAACTATTGCAAGGAATCAAACTTATCATACTCAGTGATCTACAAGTTTTATGTAGGATTTTATGACTAACCATGTGAATGACCAATTCTTGTTGACTCTCTAAATAGATATAAGTGAAGCATGAGAGTTTAATTCTTTCTACAAAAGACCACACTCTAATAAATATAAGTGAAGCAAAAGAGCATTCTACAAATAATGGTTTTCTATATGTGGAGAAACAGGCATCCAAACTTCAAATGATTTAAGTGAAGCACATGAAGCATTCTATAAAGCCATACTCAAAAGATATAAGTGAAGTGCATGAAGCATTCTATAAATCAACCAAGGACTATCTCATACCAGCATGGTACATTATTAAAAGAAAAAGAAAAAGCACACGACGCTCCAAGATTTTACGCATATCATGTGAACAAAACAAAAACCGAGACATACCGATAATTGTCGAAGAAAGATGGGATGCCTTCCGGGGCATCCCCAAGCTTAGACGCTTGAGTCTCCTTGAATATTTACTTGGGGTGCCTTGGGCATCCCCAAGCTTGAACTCTTGCCTCTCCTTATTCTCCTCATATCGATACCTCCTCGTTCTTCGAACACTTCATCCACACAAAACTTAACCGAACTTTTTATTAGAGGGGTTAGTACATATAACATCAAATCCCATCATGTCCTGCTGTAACATTATTGCATAATTATAATCAAATATTACCCACTGTATGCTATCACAATTCTATGGCTTCCAAGTCAATTGAGCTCAACAAGATTTCAAACATACGCAAATAAAGAAACTATAACAACAATCTGTGAAAACCGGACAGTCTGTAAAGATGCAGATGGTACATATACTTCTGTAACTCAAAAAATTCTGAAAAATTAGGACAAAATAAACAATTTGCATAGAAGTATGTGTAAAAATTTCAGAATTTTTGCACATTCCAATAAAATAACAAAATTCAAGCACTACAGCAAAAGTTTCTATTTTTGCACAGCACACACCAAACAAGCAATTTAAACAACCTAATGGTAAATCTTGGCACATTATTTTTATAATACAATGAATTTGTACAAGGGGATAATTATTTTTGTGAGAAACTTCCATGAAAAATTCTACATTGTTTCCATGAGCACGAACACAAGTGTTCAAGGTCGACCCTCACTTCTCCAATGCATAACCTTCCAATCGCTTCTCTTTTTGAAAAAGTTTTTAGGTTCCCCTCTATATTTTTTTGTTTTTAAACTTTTTAACAGCACACAACAGAATAAAATGACTCTCTAAAACTTCCGGGTTGTCTCCCAGGCAGCACTTTCTTTAAAGCCATTAAGCTAGGCATAAAGTGCTCAAGTAATCGATCCACCCGGATCCCAAGGTATATCAAAGCCAATTTTAATTAACAATGATTTATAATTTAGTAGTGATCACAAAGCAACATATATCATGCAATGACGAAGTCTAACTCTCTTCCTATGCAACGGCATGTCATAAAAGAACAATTCATGCACATCAAGTAAAGGCCAATGCATAGTATAAACAGTTTCTTGCAATTTTATCGTATTGGAAACATTGAGAGGTGGAGATGTGGTTCCTCTCTCATAATAATTGCAATTAGGAGCAGAAAGCACATGCATATTATATCCATCAAAATCATCATGTGTAACGGTAAAACACAACCCATCAATATAATCCTTAATAAGCACAAACTTCTCCGATATAGTGTAGTTGGGAGAATTCAAAAAGATAATAGGACTATCATGTGTAGTTGCAATAGCAACAATTTCATGTTTAACATAAGGAACTATAGAAATTTCATCTCCATAAGCATAATTAAAATTGGCATCATGCCCACAAGCATAGCAAGCATCAATTTCATCAAAATGGGATATTTCAAATGAATTCAAGGGATCATAACAATCATCATAGCATTCATCCTTCGGTAAGCACAAAGGGAAATTAAACAATGTATGAGTTGAAGAGTTACTCTCATTAGAAGGTGGGCACGGGTAGCTAATCCGCTCTTCCTCCTTTTGTTCTTCGCTCTCCTCGTCATCTTTTTCATCTAATGAGCTCACAATGTCATCATTTTCTTCTTCCATAGGATCCTGCAAAATATTAGTCTCTTCTTGGACAGCGGAGACTTTCTCCATAAATTGATCAATATAGGCATTGTAGTCATAATTCTCATAGCAATATTTAAGTATAGCATAATTTTGAGATCTGTAAACACCATCATCATAATTTTCATACTTTTCAAACAAAGATTCAATTTCATAAGCACCCTTAAAAGCAACAGATTCTTCTATTTGTTCCACATCATAGTAATCATATACCATTAGCATAAGAAGCCAAGGTTTCATTATCATTAAATTCACATGAAAAGGGAAGGTGTGGAGCCTTCATCCTAGAGCAGCAAGTATAATCATATCTTAAGCATAAATTCCAAGCATACCATTGCAACATTTTAATTTGATCCCATAAGTGGTTCCCTTTTTGAGACAAGCGATAATCCCTAAAGTATTCCCGTTGATCCAAAGTATATCCCATTATCAAGTTGAATGGAGATCTATCAGGATTACCAAAGTAGTATTTATTGTTTTCCACATAAATAGCATCGAGGGTTTTAGGAGGTTCCCCATCTCCATGAGTAGCAAGTACAACTAATTTTTTTGGTATTTCGTGTCCCATATCCATAACTAAATATAGAGAACAACTTAGAATAGAAAATAAAAACTACTTAGTGGAATAGAAAATAAAAACTACTTAGTGATAAAGCAAACAAGGGCACACGAGAATATCAATCCCACGCTATTGCTCCCCGGCAACGGCGCCACAAAAAGGTCATGATAACCCACAAGTATAGGGGATCAATTGTAGCTTTTTCGATAAATAAGAGTGTCGAACCCAACGAGGAGCTAAAGGTAGAATTAATATTCCCTTCAAGTTCTATCGACCACCGATACAACTCTATGCACACTTTACGTTTGCTTTACCTAGAACAAGTATGAAACTAGAAATACTTTGTAGGTGTAATGCTAGAACTACTTTGCAAGAACAAAACTAGGAGTACTTTGCTAGAATATAATGATGACTAATTTGCAAGATAATAAAAGTTAGTTGTTTAGTAGAAAGCTTTTGTAACACAAGAGAAGGATTTGTCCCTAGGCAATCGATAACTAGACCGGTAATCATTATTGCAATTTTATATGAGGGAGAGACAGGAGCTAACATACTTTCCGTACTTGGATCATATGCACTTATGATTGGAACTCTAGCAAGCATCCGCAACTACCAAAGATCATTAAGGTAAAACCCAACCATAGCATTAAGTAACAAGTCCTCTTTACTCCCATACGCAACAACCCCCTTACTCGGGTGTAAGCTTCTGTCACTCTAGCCGCCCACTATAAGAGAATTATGAACGTATTGCAAACCCTACAGCGGGAATCCCTCACGCTTGCGCGACACGGAGGGCACCATAGGACAACACCAAAATAAAACATACAACTCAAACCAATCACGATCATCAATCAACCCATAGGACAAAAAGAATCTACTCAAACATCATAGGATGGCCACACAACATTGGATAATAATATGTAGCATTAAACACCATGTTCAAGTAGAGAATTACAGTGGGAATAGAGGTGTTACACCGCTGCATAGAGGGGGAGAGAGTTGGTGTTGACGGCAGCGAAGTTGTTGGTGTAGATCGCCATCACGATGATTGCCCCGGCGGCGTTTCGGCACCACCGGGAGAGAGAGGGGGAGAGAGCCCCCTACTTCTTCTTCTTCCTTGGCCTCCCCCCTAGATGGGAGGAGAGTTTCCCCTCTGGTCCATGGCCGCCATGGCTCCCGGAGGGGAGGAGCCCCTCCAAGATTGGATCTCTTTCTCTGTTTCTCTTCTGTTTCGCGTTCCTCTTTTCTGGCCTTTCACCATTTCTTATATTCCCGGAGATCCGTAACTCCGATTGCGCTGAAATTTTAACATGATATTTTTCTCGATATAAACTTCCTTGCGGCCCAATAAGAGCCCCAACCGACTTACGGTGTGCCCACAAGGCAACACCACGCGGCTAGGGGGGGGTCGCGCCAAGATGCCTTGTGGAGGCTGTGGGCCCCCGTTTGCGTTGATTCCACCTCCCAAAAATCACATATATTCCAAAATAATTCTCCATAAAATTTTATCGCGTTTGGAATTCTATGAAACAAAAAACAGGAACTGGCAGTGGGCACTGGATCAATATGTTAGTCCAAGAAATCATATAAATTGTTGCCAAAAGTATGTGGAAATTGTAGGATATTGGCATGAAACAATCAAAAATTATAGATACTATGGAGACATATCAGGAACCGATAGCGGAACTATTTTTCTTGGAAGGTGTTTCTTACGCCTAAACGTAATATAACACAAGCTCTGGTTCACTTTCCTTTTTAGCTCCATAGCCGGATTGCCTTGCTATCCGAAATATCTTATTCACTTTTCGGATCAGAAGTAGGAAGCACTCCTCAGCCTATGGGCAAGGAGGGAGAAGCCGAAGGCTGGCTAGCAAAGTTTGTAAAACAACAACATTTGTAATACCGTAAAGTACATAACTACATAGAGTCATTACAAATATCTTACATTTTATCCAGATTGTCTATTAAAGACTTAAGGGAACAGTCCCGCTGAGAGAAGTGCGCGGCGGCCATCACGTCATCATAGACCAACGAGGTTGGTACCTCCTTCCCGTCGGCACCAACTGGTCCAACCTCGGCAAGACATTATGTCTTTACGCTCGTATAGTGAGTCTTAACCATGGCCCACGCTTCCCTCGCACCCTCCCGACATGCCAAAATTTTCCAGGCTTGTATTCGGCGCCGAGCCCCTTTGAGACGATCGGCAAGCTCGGACATCCCCTCGGGCACACTCTCTTCGGGCCATAGAGCCTTGAACACAACTTTCATCGCCGTCCGAGCTTGCTCGTGCACCTCGGTCAGCTCCGTCAGGGCGACCTCGGTCGGGGGGCTACTGGCCTTTTTCAGCTGACTTGTCAACAGAACTATATGAAATACATATTAGCATATGAGAAGCATCAGCGCGCTTTTTGAATGGCGGGAGGTACTCACCGGATATTTCTTCATCTGTTTTCTTATTCCTCTCCTCGGCAGCGGCCAACTGAGCCTTGAGCCGGTCAATCTCATTGGCTTGCCGAGCATTTTTTGCTTTTAGCTCCTTTTTTCATCCTTGCTACGGGACAAAACAAGATGCTCGGCCTGCCGCTGCGACTCGGAATTCACCAGGTCTTCATGGGCCTGTTTCAAATCCTTTTCCATCTGCTCGATGATTGTCGCTGCTATGAATTATAAGGCAATTAGGCATGGAACTAGTATATTTTACAGCAAGGCGCCACAAATCAGATGCACTTACCGTGCGCTTCTCTGGTAAAAGCTTTGACATGTGCAACCTCCGCCTGCGTGGCACCAAGTTGTGTCTTGGTTTGGGTCAGCTCCTCGGACAGGTTCACATTTTTCTCCCGAGTTGACTGCAAGTTGGAAGCAGGATTTATCAAGCCTCTACATGCTCACTCGTGCCCATGTTATGGCTTGGGGGTTGCGGGCTCTTGAACTCATACTCTAGAGCTAAGCGAATCCACCTGTCCGATGTACCATCCGACAAGTGTCTTGGGGGCTACTGCCGAGTGCGGCGGTTGAATTACCGCAAGCTACAAAAGAGAATTCAAAAAACAAAATTACCTACAAGCCTTGGGACAAGATGTCCACCGCCTTCTCAAAGACATTACGGGTTGCGCCGAGGTAGGCATCCACCGAAATGAGGGTGTTGAACTCTTGGCTGGAAAAAAAGGGCCTCCTTAGAGAGGCTCTCTAGCACCTGTGATTCATTGCGCTTTCCACCTCGGAGGTGGTGGCCGAGCAAGTTCCCAAAGTGGCCGGTTGTGGTACTTCAGGAATATCCCCCGTAGCTGAGATCGGCTCCCTGTCATTCTTCAGGGCTGAGGTATTTGCCCTTTCCGCCAATGGCGTTTCTGCGGATGGCCTACACAAAAAGTAAATTATCAGGCTAGTAATTCTCGGTCTCCGAAAGGGATCGTAGCACGGATAAGATTACCTGTTCGGGGGGGGGGGGGCGTTGAGCCCCGCTTCCGTGTTAGGGGCACCCGGTGTGGAAATTGAAGGGCCCCCTTGCGGGGCCGAACTACTACATGTGCGCTTTGAGCGTCGGCCCTTAGGAAGAGGAGTCAGGGTGCATGGGGTTCCGCGAGTTGAAGCTCTCTTTCGAGAAGAAGAAGGGGAAGGTTTTACCGATGAGGACGGTCGCGTCCCCGGCAGGTCAAGAATAATGGTCACTCTTGAGCCGTCAAGGCTCTCTTGAAAAAAGGTACCCTCTTCGTATAGGGTCGATATTTCTTCATCTTCGTGGGAGGCGGGATCGTCGTCACGACGATACTTCTCCGGTTCGGGTGCCGGGCAATCCAGGGCCTCAACCCAGCGCCTCCACCTCTGTTCGGACATAGCAAACAACCCTTACAAAAAGAGTAAATACAAATAGCTCGGATAGACGAGGAATTTAGGAATGACTTACCATTTCGGCCGGATTCTGGTAAGACAAGCCATCTATGAACTTCCCCTTAGCGAAGTCCACGGCTTCTCCCTTGTATATACCGGCCAGGGCTGCACCGAAGGCCGTGTCATTTCAAAAGCTTTCCCGAATGGATCGGGTGGTGTCGTTGTCGCCGTTGTACATGCACAGCAGGTGCTGTCGCTGTCGAAGAGGTTGGACCTTTCGGCTGATGGCCGTCGCCATCACGTCAATGATGGTAAGGCCGGTGTTCATCAGACACCTCACCTTAGCGGCCAGGGTGGCTACTTTCGTGTCATCTTTTTGAGTTGGGCTCCGCGGCCTCCAGCTGAACCGCTTCTTCGGAGGATCCGAAGTAAAGGTCGGGAGCCCTGGCCGAACTAGATCGTGCAGAGGGACGTCCTCCATATAGAACCACTCGGACGCCCACGTGTCGGTGTCCTCTCGAGGGGTGCCTGTGGGATAGCCGCTCCCGGCTATACGGCACACCTCGGCTGCCCCTACTTCGTGTAACTTCCCATCCCAGGAACAGGGCATGACGCAAAATTTCTTCCTCCATAGCCCAAAATGAGCCGCGCACCCAAGGTACATTTCGCAGAGGGCGACATACCCCGCGATATGTAGGATCGAATTGGGAGTCAGGTGGTGGAGTTGGATCACGTAAAATTCGAGAAGACCTCGGAGAAAGGGATGGATAGGGAACCCCAGGCCACATAGAAGAAAAGGAACAAAGCACACCCGCTCGTCCCCATGAGGGATGGGGTAGCTATCAGCATGTGCCTGCCCGTCCACGGATATTAAGCCGGGGCGGGTGGACGCTAGATCTGAATCAGGCAGATAGCCTTGGGTGGAGAGTTGATCCAACTACAGATGCGTAGCGGAGCAACTGCCCCAATCACCCATGAGAGGGCCATGGGGACGCTTGGAAGAACCCACACCGCTCGCCATTTTTCGGCCTCTTGAAGCTAGATTTTGGGGGCAAAGGTTTGCGGTAGGCGGGGAAAGGAGGAAGGCCAAGATGAGCTTTGGCGTAATTTTGGGTCTGAAGCCCGTTAATAAGAGCCTGGTGGAATGACGCTTTGACATCTGGCCATAAAGTGGCATGGCTTCCAAGGCAGCACGTCATTCGAGATGACTCATGGTAGAACCAAAGCCGAAGAACTTTCATAGCCGAAGTCACGAAGGGGAACTTGCCTATCAAGCCGAAGACTCCAAGCCGAAGTAACAAGCCCGAAGAAGATGATCGTCCTCGGCGTTGAAGACCAGTTCGGGGGCTACTGACGGTGTCCTGGACTGGGGGGTCCTGGCCTAGTCAATCTAGTCCATGGGCCGGACTCAAGGCCCGTCAAAGAGCAAGGACTCCGGAAGCTTCCAACTTGAAGAACCAGCGTATCGGGCTTCACCGAAGACTTGGCGTGTACTCCAAGAGTATTAGATTCGGCATGTAACCCCTAGATGGTAACCGACCATGTGTAACCCTAGATACCCCTAGTGCCTACATAAGCCAGAGGATTGAGTCCATAGAGGCAGAGATTCATCCATCATACCCCTAGGTTTAGACCACAACTTACGATCTCGAGGTAGATCAACTCTATACCTTGATACATCCACAATATAAACTAGAGAAGGACGTAGGGTTTACCTCCTTAGAGAGGGCCCGAACCTGGGTAAATCATCGTGTTCCTTGTCTCCTATTACCCATGATCCGATCTCACAACTCGCCCCCCCCCTACACGAGATCTGCCAGTTTTGACACCGACACCGGGGAAGACGCGGCAGTGTAGTCCCAGGCGGAGGGGAGTATGAGGGTTGATTGCGGGGTGAGGCTGCCGTCACCGAAGAATAACAAAAGGTGTGGGTGAGTAGAGGGATGGACTGGCCAACGGTAGGAGTAGGGTGGGGCGCTGAGTCCTTCGCGGCAGCACAGCCGTCCATCGGAGTCGGGAGCAGGTGGTCCCGTCGCCGATGGTTTTGGCGGCTGGAGCAAGAAATCAGAGATTTAATAAGCACAGCGGCCGTTGGATTAACATCGAACGGTCACGCTGGTAGAATCGATTGTTGACTAAGTTGACAAAGCCTTGCGTACCCGTTAACTTCATTGGCCCACAAGTCAGCCTCCAAATGTGTGGCAGACAGCATACATCCCATTTGCTATTTTTGTAAATACTTTACAGCCCATTTGCTAATTCTTAAGGAATTCTTACAGCCCATTTTCTGCCCAGTACCACGGTTAATAAATTCAACGAAATTTTGCATATTTCGGTGGAGCCCGAACTATTTTAATCCCAAAATTTTGCGTTAGATTCAAACTAATTTTAAAATAAAATTAAATTAGATTAAATAAAATCCAATGATTTTTAAAATCTCAAAATCCGAAGAAAAAAGCCTAAATTTGAAACTAATTTCCAGTTTGATGTGTTTTTCTTATATTTAAAACCTTTTTCTTATTAGTTATTTTAGCCAATTTTCTGGGCAAGCCGAATGCATGCCTCCCTGTCTAGATTTGCAGCCCAGCAATTCGCAAAAAAAAAATTGCAGCCCAGCACGGTCCCACCAGTGCGGGAGGAAGAGGACGAGAGATTGAAGAAGCATGTTGGGCGTTTGATTTACATCCACTGCCTCGGCTATCAAAATCGTTTTGTTGACCAAGTCGACAATGTCTTGCGTGGGCTTCAACCTCGTGGGCCCACAATGTGAGCTTCCTATTTTGTGCCGGACATTCAGCCCATTTCATATTTTTTAGAATTTACATCCCATTTGTTAAAAAATCGAAATACACCCATTTGCTGGGATGGGTGAAAAAATATTGTTGCAGGCATGCTGCAACCATTAATTCGTTTTTCTTAGAACTTACAGCCCATTTGCTTCTTTTCTAAATACACGCATTTGCTGGGCTGGCTGGACAGAGCAATGTTATAAAAAATAAAACTGGTCTGGGCATTTCGTTTGGACAAGAGATTTTCTTTAATAATTTACAGGATGGGTGAAAAAATAATGTTGCGGACTGCAACCCATTAACTTTTTTAGGATAATTTAAAGCCTAATTGTTTTTTTAAATACACCGATTTCTTGGCTGGATTACAAAATAATGTTGCGGACAAGCCCCATTTAATATTTTCGGATAATTTACAGCCATTAGCTTTTTTTAGAAATACACACATTTGCTTCTCTGGGTTAAATAGTAATGTTGGTCTGGCCACATCATTCTTATAAAATATAAGACATTTTGTAGGCTATTTTAGCCTACCAAAATGTGTTATATTTTTATACGGAGGGAGTAGAAAATAAGAACATAGCTATGCGTTTTTTCTTAAAAAAATGTAACATAGCCTGGTTGCGCCACTTTTTAAGGAAAAAAGCAGACTCAGTGTCCCACAGCCCAGTCGAGACCTGCTGGATCCTGGTGTCAGCGTGTCATGGGTTGCGCATATACTTGGCTAGGCAGGCCAAATCCCAGTTTATATTTGCTCGACCTAAAAAAAGTCTTTTATGACTGCCTCTCCTTTTTTAATTCACTCGTTTATTTACTACGTTGACAACCAGGTGGGTCCGAGATGTCAATATTTTAGTAGGCGGTGAGACTCTTTTTTCGCTTTTACTATTTATATTTCTGCTGGTAGAACATTTGTTTCGCGTAAGTCGCCGGCCGCGGGGTGGCGGGAGCATGCCGTCCGGCCGGCGCTGGTTTGGGAGGCTGGAGGAAGAAGAAGACGGGAGATAGAAGATGTAAGAGAAAACGCACGCCAGCCGTTCGATATGAATCCAACCATTGGCAGAAAGAAAACACCCCTTTGACAGTTGATTCATTCAGACAAACAATAGTAGTAGTGCTAGTTAATTTGCTTCCACCACGACTACATTTTTAGAAGCTGAAGCTGAACCAGACACTAGGCACGGCTAGTGCCAGCCCCATGGCTGATGACCCACAAGTATAGGGGATCAATCGTAGTTCTTTCGATAAGTAAGAGTGTCGAACCCAACGAGGAGTAGAAGGAAATGACAAGCGGTTTTCAGCAAGGTATTCTCTGCAAGCACTGAAATTATCGGTAACAAATAGTTTGATAGTAAGGCAATTCGTAACAAGTAACAAGTAATAATGGTAACAAAGGTGCAACAAGGTGGCCCAATCCTTTTTATAGCAAAGGACAAGCCAGAACGAACTCTTATAATAAGCAAAGCGTTCTCGAGGACACATGGGAATTTCATCTAGTCACTTTCATCATGTTTGTTTAATTCGCGTTCGCTACTTTGATAATTTGATATGTGGGTTGACCAGTGCTTGGGTGCTGTTCTTACTTGAAAAAGCCTTCCACTTATGATTACCCCCTCTCGCAAGCATCCGCAACTACGAAAGAAGAATTAAGATAACTCTAACCATAGCATGAAACATATGGATCCAAATTAGCCCCTTACGGAATAGCGCATAAACTAGGGTTTAAGCTTCTGTCACTCTAGCAACCCATCATCTAATTACTACTCCACAATGCCTTCCCTTAGGCCCAAAGATGGTGAAGTTTCATGTAGTCGACGTTCACACGACACCACTAAAGGAAGCAACAACATACATATCATCAAAATATCGAACGAATACCAAATTCACATGATTACTTATGACAAGACTTCTCCCATGTCCTCAAGAACAAAAGTAACTACTCACAAATCATATTCATGTTCAAGATCAGAGGGGTATTGAATATCATTAAGGATCTGAACATATAATCTTCCACCAAATAAACCAACTAGCATCAACTACAAGATGTAATCAACACTACTAGCAACCCACAGGTACCAATCTGAGTTTTTGAGACAAAGATTGAATACAAGAGATGAACTAGGGTTTGAGATGAGATGTTGCTGGTGAAGATGTTGATGAAGATTGGTCCTCCCATGACGAGAGGATCATTGGTGATGTCGATGGCTTCGATTTCCCCCTCCCGGAGGGAAGTATCCCCGGCGGAATCGCTCCGCCGGAGAGCAAAATAGCTCCTGCCCAGGTTCTGCCTTGAGACGGCAGCGCTTTGTCCCGAAAGTCTTCTCTATAATTTTTTTAGGGCAAAAGACCTTATATAGCAGAAGGAGGGGGCCAAAGGCCAGCCAGGGGCCCCACAAGGCATCAGGGCGCGACCCGCCTTGTGGGCAACTGGTGGGTCCCCTCCAGTATCTCTTTTCTCTAGTATTTTTTATATATTCAATAAAAAATCTCCGTGAAATTTCATGTCAATTGGAGCTCTGTAGGATAGGTATCTCTGATGTAGCTATTTCAGGTCCAGAATTCCAGCTGCCGGTATTCTCCCTCTTCATATAAATCTTGCAAATTAAGAGAGAAAAGGCATAAGAATTGCATCATAAAGTGAAATAACGATCAAATACATTATAAATAACAGTAGGAAATCATGATGCAAATTGGACGTATCAACGGCCCCGGCCAACGCCACCCCCGCGGCCACGACATCCGCCATCGCCACGGCCGCGGTCACCGCCACCCCCACGACCACCGCCAGCGCCACCCCCACGACCACCGCCAGCGCCACCCCCACGACCGCGACCTCCGCCACCCCCATGGCCACGACCTCCGCCACTTCCATGGCCGCGGCCAGCGCCAACCCCACGGCCACGACCGCTGCCACCGCCATGGTAAAATGCGTAGAATCGGGCAAAGTTGGAGTGGAGGGCGTGAAAATACGCCTCGATGGCGTCGGCGTCCAAGGCAGGCCATTCGTCCGCGGCGGGCGCGGGGGCCCCAAACAGCTGCTCCGCCTCCGCCTTCTTCTGGGCAACTATCCGCAAGCCCAAGTCGATCTCATCCCATAACGGATCCAGAGAATTCACGGGATGCTCATCCTCCTCCTCACCAAAATTGAACACGAGTGGGTGCTCCTCCGGTTACGCCATTGATGAGGGAGTGCTAGTGGATTGGAGATGGGAATGGGAGGCACCAGAGAGAGGATTTGGGCGATAGAGGGTACGGCGGCGGCGTCTTATAAGCTACCACGGGCGCCATTAAGGAGGAGGTAAGAGCGGCGGTGGGCGGTCAAAGGGCGCGTCTCCCGGTGATAAAAGCTGCTGCCATCGGCTTCCATGCCTCTCGGATTCAGAGGGATGACATGTCACAGTCTTCGTAATTGGAGAGATTAATGACAGGCAGCCATCGCCGGTGGTGCATTGGATGTCGCGCTTCTTAAATCCCCCAGCAGCGTGAGGGCCGAGGGGGAAGAAGATGAAACTTCCGTCCCACACTGGCGGTTGGGGTATGGAGCAAGCTGGATTTAAGAGGGGGTGGGGGGCATGGCGTGAGGCAGTGCCGCCGGCCCCTGGGTGGTAGTAGGCAGTCCAGCCACGCTGGTTTGGGCGGCGGGACAACCATCAAAGGGAAGACTGAAGAAGAACGTCAGACGCGAATTTGTTTTTCAGTGGCTCTCGATGGGGTACTTTTTAGCTTGCCTCTCCATGATACAACTTGTTATTATAGCCTACTAGTCTATGGCGGACCAGCAGCCCATTTGCTGGGCGGCCCAACCTACAGAAAATAGCACTTGTGAAAGCCCAAAAACAATGCAGTAGTATGTTTTTTTAGAGGCCGAAAACAATATGGTGGGGGCTGAACGGGGCGGTTCAACCGGGTACCAGATGTCAGTCTGAAATCTGCTGGGTACCCTGTGTGTTCGAGCATGATGATGCGCCGGGTCATTCGTGTAGCATACAGTCGATCTGATCCCATGTAGTGTTCGTGTGTTAGCAGGCTAGTTAGCGATCAGTGCTTGTAAAGACTGAGCAAAAGATAAATAAGAGTTGATGCGCCCTTGCAACCCTAACAAGCAGGTGCCATTCTTCTCGGGACGATGGTGTGCCGTGTGACACTCACATGTCACAAGCCCACAATATGCATTCTAACAAGTTAACACACCAAGTACAACAGAAAAGGTAAACATTCAGATCAAACTCAGGTTCACAGGATACGTTCATATTCATAGCCAACATTCACAATCAACTCCTCAAAAGATTCACATATACACAAGTTTAGCATGTTTATGCATCCAAATGATTGAGAGATCACAAGCCAATATTCATAGCCAACATTCACAATCAACAACTCAAAAGATTCACGTATCCAAGTTCAGCATGTTTATGCATCCAAATGATTGAGAGATCACAGCCAATATCCTCCAACGACACACTTTAATTACATGGGGTGCAGACTGGTTAAGCGGTGTTCACTTGGTGGTACTTCTTGCTAAAACTAGTGCTTGACTGAGCAAACTTTCGAGTACATAAGAGGTAGCACAGACCATCTGAACTTTGCTTGTAGGTTATCCTCATGATGGTAGCCTCGATGCCACGAGTGGTTTGAGCATCTTGGCCACTACTTTCATCCAACTAGTTTATTGGCTCATCTTGGTCCTGTAGCTCGCCAAAATTCTACCGTGCAGACAAGGAGGCGGTGGACAAAATGAACCACCCAAAGTTTTTTTGCAGTTGAACTGAAATGGAGTATCCCTGGAGTGCAGACTGGTTAAGTGGTGTTCACTCAGGCACTTCTTGTTGTCAACATCGATGCTTGTCTGCGTGAACTTTGGAGTACATAGGAGCCAGCATAAGTATCTGACCATCTGATCTTTTTGTGTAGTTCTAATAAAATCGGCAATGTAACGCTTTGCTTGTAGGGTCTTCCCATTAATGATGCATGCAGTTTGGATGGGGTATGTTCTCAGTTTCAAGATTGACATGGAACATTACGAGATGATATGCTTAATGTTGCCTGCGAGTTGAGGCTCCAAGTTACACCTTTTATAAAGCTATAAAGCTATGCTGCCTCATCTTGGGTCTGTGGTTCGCCAAGACTCTTACCTTGCAGGCAAGAAAGGAGGCAGTGAAGGCAATAAACCACCCACTGTGATTGCCATGCTTATTATCTACTCATGATTAGATTAATCGAAAGGGTGCCAATATTTCCAGTAGTCGAGCATCCCTGTTTGCACAGATATTGAGAAAGTGAAATTTACTATAATAGCGGCACTAGTTCACTAAACATATACTAACAAATAGAAGCATTGTGATTATCTTAATGGCTAAAGATAGCAACATAGTAGCCTTGCTTAAAGGGTGGTATTAGTTTATTTTATTAGTGGCATAGGCTCATCACGCAAAGAATTGGCGCATACATAAGTTGCATTAGATTAACATGCAAAACTAAAGCACTTTCTCATGATAGTAGCAAAACAGTAGCACAATACCAAATTACCAATAGATATGACAAAGCACAATAATCAGGATGAAGGCCGAAGGCCGGTACCAATCTGTGTGAGGAAGCTTATCAATTAGTACTTCCTTTGACTGGAAGTAGAGATAAGCGACTGACAGGAAAGTAAGGACGCAGGTGAGGCAATGAACCACCCAAAGTCTTTATGCAGTTCCACTAAAATCGAGCATCCCTGTTGGCACATATATTGAGAAAGTGAGATTACTATAATAGTGGCACTGGTTGATGAAACATACACTAACAAATGGAAGCATCCTCATTATCTTAATGGGTAAAGATAGCAACATAGTAGCCTTGCTTAAAGAGAGGTATTAGTTTATTTTATCAGTGCCAATTAGATCAACACGCAAAGCATTGCCATATATCATCGGTTGCAAAGATTTAGCGTGCAAAGATAAAGCACTTTTTCATGACAGTAGCAAAATAGTAGCACGATACCAATATAGATGACAGCACACTAATCTGGATTAAGGACGTAGGAGGGTACCAACCTGCGCGAGGAAAATTATTCAAGTAATTCTAGAAGAGAAGATAAAGCACTGACTGGAATCATTCAATGGTATCCTCTTGTGAGATTATATCGAGAGATTATCAAGCACTTCCAGCAGAGTAAAAGCACCGGCTGGAATACAATCCATAGTATCCTCTTGTGTAGTTCCACTAAAATGTACGATTGACACAACATGATCCCTGCTTGCACAAGTAGGAACGAGGTGATACCTTCATTAGCTTAGTGAGAAATGATAGAAAGAGAATAGCATATTACTTTAACAGTAGCATTAAATCATGATGATAATGAAGTACGAAAACATTGGCTCATTCAACCAGTGGCAATGAATTGACATACGCAACGATAGAATTACTATCTCATGACACTACCAAGATAGTAGAAACACAGCAATACAGTAGCACTAACAAGATGTAAGGATAAAAAAGGACGGTACCAGCGAGTGATCCTTCTTCATTTCCTCCTTCTTCTTCGTCTTTGTCTTCTTGGTCTGTTCCCCTTTCTCCTCACCAATTGGTGAAACCAAGGACATGATTGGCCTTCAATGTCAGATTTGGTTTTGTCAGTTAGGGAGTACAAGTATACTAGTAAACAATAGCATTATTTTCTCATGACCGTAGCAAAATAGAGGTGAACACATGCGGTAAATATCATTCTTACCTAAGGGAAGGTTATGGTGCCAATATGGATGATGAGGATTGGAACAAAGATCTCCCTTTGTGCAGTTCCACTGAAATCGACCAACGGTTCTGGTGTGACATTTTAGTTCATCTGCACAAAGCACTTCTCGCTTCTTTTAAGAAGTGTTTTGTGTAGTACACCAAAAGGTCACAAAAGCAAAGAGGTGAAATGGATATCCCTGTTTGCACAAAAAGCTACAAAGGAAACAATCAGAGTCTCAAACAACTACTGGTGTTAACAATTGGTTAAACTTGCCGTGACTAATAACAGTGGCATGGCTTCATTTTACCAGGGGCATTAGATTAAGAACAGCTAAATAGTTGCTATAAGGGCATGGGACAGTGGGTGCACCAGCACCATGTACCTCAACCGGGGCATAAAGTGGTGATGTAGAGTTTGTTGCTCTGAGTGAAACAAACATCCAAGCAACATATCTGCGTTGGTCCTATTTTTGTTCTCTTTAGCCACCTATTCCTATGTGTGGATAGCAAATTTAGTCCTGGTCATACTCTATTGCCTTGTCACACCCAACCCCCACTTTCTTTCCTTTTTCAACCAACATATTGGTTGCTTATCCAGTGTGTACATCGTTTCCCCTATATTTCCCTTTTCGACCAAGAGACCAGTTGAATAGCTAGTCTGTACTACTTTCACCCCCTTTCTTTCCTGTTTGAACCAAGTCCTATATACATACTACATCTTTCACCCCCTTTCTTTCCTATTTGAACCAAGTACAAGATTTCACTGCATGAAGTAGCTTTACCTCTAATAATAGAAAAAAATTAGGTGGTGTTGGACCAGCCGATCGATCCTAGCTACGTGGGGGGGCTGAGAGGTAGAAAATGATGCACATGCAGCGACGTGGGGAGTTGGGGCAGTAGAGCAAGGCCGGTTTCGAAGGAAGATATACCTGGAGGTCGTCTGGGTGTGGCTAGGTGGGGGCGGAAGGCCGGATCCGCGCAAACTACGGCAGCGACGAAGGGATTGGAGGACTTCCCACGCCGGCGCTCGGTCAGAGATGACGGTGCGGCCGGCAGTGGGACTCCTCCCTCGCCGTCGACGATGGCCTAAACGCTGCACCTCCTCCCCTTCCCCAACGGAGGGGATGCGTCTGAATCTGTGACCAGCGGTGAGCAGAGAGAGAGAGAGAGAGAGAGAGAGAGAGAGAGAGTGACCATCGCTATCTTGCTTAGATCTGGAGAGGATGAGAGTGTGTGAAGAGGGCAACCCTAGCAAGCAAGCGCGGAAGCTCCTGACTATATATACATATAGTGGAGTAGTTTTCTTTTTTTACTCCATAAAAACAATCATTTAAAATTGTGTACGTGCCAAGTCGCACTTTGGAATGTTCACATGTGGTACTCGACCCTCCATTAAGTGAACAAACACCCCCTCATAAAATTTGTGAACAAGCCCACGGCTCAAATTATCGAAAACGCGGGCTGCACCAACATGCAATATTATTTATATTTTCTATGTACAGTTTGACCACATATATAAGTAGCAAACTTTTAATGTATGTCACCAAAAATTATAATGTTGGATTAATATTTTTATGGAGTATTGATTTTGCTACATACAATTTATATTTTATTAGTTAAAATTATGGTCAAAATATAACACAAAATATGAGGGGACTACTACTCAGCGGTACTAACCACTACTGTAGGAGACCGCTAACGCGACACATGAATCAGAGACCCTGCGACCAAACTGTGTGCGATGCATGAATCGCAAACGGTGTCGTAATAAAACCGTCGCCAATAAGACGAACTGTTTGCGATGCTGGAGACATCAAAAACGATTCAGATTAGAGACGCGTGTGCGATACGTGGCATATAGTTGATCCATACGAACTTTTTGCGATGAGCCAGAACAACAGAAACGGGCAGCTAGTTCGAGGTGTGTGCAATACACGGCATACAGTTCACTCGGATGAACTGTTTGTGATTACCCAACACAACAGAAACGGGCAGCCAGTTCGAGGCGTGTGCGATACACGGGATACAGTTCACTCAGATGAACTGTTTGTGATTACCCAACACAACAGAAACGGTCAGGCATATCAAGGTGTGTGCGATATACGGCATGCGGTTCACTCGGATGAATTGTTTGCGATTATCCAACACAACAGAAATGGTTCAACTTAACAAGATGTGTGTGATACGCGGCAAACAGGTCAGTAATCAGAAATGTGTGGGAAGACCGATAACAACACAGACGATTCCTGCTAATAACCCATGTGTGTTGTGGGCAAACGCTTGCTGGTAAACAATTGTCAGCGATTGATGAAATGATCACCGACGGGTTCCGTAGTTTAATCCGTGTGCGATGTGATTTGCTCAGTCTGCACAACATCTACGCTCTCTATTTACAGAACAACAACATTGTGGCACCCCGGCTCAGAGAGACCGGAACACCCCGTATTCCAGACCAGAGATCAAGTCTTCTGGAATACGGTACTGCTTAGCATAGAACAAATCAGCTCTTATTACAAATAATAGGGGTACAAGGGTCCAATATTACAAAGGTTACAAAGGCACGACGACACTACGCTTGCTAAGGTAGCTCTATGCTAGCAGCGGAACATCTCGTAACAGAATAACTTCTAGCAGTGGAACAACGACGACGGCGATGGACTCCACTCCGCAGGGACTCTGGCTGGGACGCATCCTAGAACGCAACCTCGGGATCCTCGTCAAACAATCAATCACGGCATCACCTGCAATCTGGCATGACACGCCAGGTGAGTACTTTGAATGTACTCGCAAGCTCACAACAACCAAAGCAATCAAGACAAACAACAGCATGGCATTTATAGGTTAATTATCAATGATGATCATGATATACTAGAACAATCACAAGAATGAGCATGGCATGTACATGTTAGTCAAGATATGAACATGATGATACTAACATGAGGGGGTGTCGATGTTTAAGGGTCCCTTGGACCAACTTACTCTTCTCGGAGGTTATCTCATAACCATCGTATGCAACAAACTTACCGTTGTGAACATCACACGATTACATCAGGATCAACCAAGCTCGGTATCAACTATACCATCGTGATCATCACATGACCACACGGAGCTTGATCTCTACCTGTGATCACTGCATGACCTCATAAAGATCAACCAACTTATTTTCTCATGGATCCAGGGTTGTTAATTATCTAGGTTATTATTACTGTTGACCCATAGTGTGACCTACTACGAACTGTGTCCATGACCAAGGACGCGGCTATCGATAGATTATACACTCTGCAGAGGTTAGTACACTGTACCCACACCACGGAACTCATGGCCTCGTGCTCCCATTTGGGTGGACCAACGACATTCCGACAAAACCAATCTATTGCATGACACTCTCCCGGCCACTCCGACAAACTCCCCTTTGGGCTATGTCATGGGTGGCCCCGATGTCAACTCGTGACATCCTGCCACCTCGTGGCTGCCACCGTCATGGCCAAACAAAACAAAGTCGTCCCAAACGGGGACATCGGTACAGTAAAACTCGGGCACACAAGGCTTATGGCCGCCTACTTGATCAGGGTAGCGCGCGCACATAACCTTCCCTAGTTGGAGGCATCGGTGAGAGGCTTGACAATAGACCGCATTAGGGCCTCCCCATCCAGACAAGTGTGGTTGCACTGATGAGCTCGATTCGGTGGCACCATGACTCAGCCAACAGATTTGTTCAAGTTCGATTATCGTCAGGTTTAAATTGAATGGTGATGAGCTGAGTCACAATAAAATAACAATGCATATGATCATGATATCAGTGTAACCATGGATGGGCAACATAACCATTTAACAACATTACATCAACAATGATAACTCTTTTATTCTACAAGATGCAAATGAGCATAGCATCAAGATGATCATGCATATCACAAGTAGTTTCATATCAAACTGTAACTACTCATGTGAGCATATCATTATCACTAGCATCGAAAGTGATTACAAGAATAAAGCATGATAATAATAACAATACACTAATAATGTAGAAGAATTATATATGCACAAGAACATAGCATAAGCATGGACATGAATTCACGACCATATTCGAAGCATTAACAAAATCATTAGATGAGCAAGCAATTATTTAAATATTCAAGTGGAAACCATGGCTACTGCAATGCCATCATGCAAGTGGCTATTGTGGCTTGCCTGGGTATGAAGGAACCACCGGGGAGAGGTGCGATGAACTCGCGGAAAGATTTGCCGGAAACGTTCCCCTCTCGAAGGGGCTGATTAAGGGCAAGGGAAAAATGGTCATTTTTAGAATGTGACAACATCATGAACATGGTGCCAATAGAACGGGCTTGACGAATAGAGAACATGGGCATTGGAATCACATGAATCAGAGTTACGGTTGCGAAAATACGGCCGTTCGTTCGTTAGGCAGAAAAACAAATAAAATCTGTCCATTTCTGCTGCTAACGGGTGAACGTCCGCTATTTAACAGATTCGGCCGGTGGCTGGAAACAAAAAGCGCATTCCAGGAAATACGCTTTCACTGCGGGAAAACGCATTCTATCCCGAAGTAGCACTGGAGTACGCTTTCCAATGATGAAAACGTATTCTACAGAATACGTCTCCACTTAAGTCGCGGGCCCGGTCGGCTGGGTCGCTTACAGCTGGGCCCCACCGCGCCTTCTCTCTCTCCTCCCTGCCTCCTTCTTCTTCCTCGCACGCGCCCGTGGACAGAGGCGGCCACGCACTCCGGCGACGAGCCCCGGCGGCACGGGCCACCTCCGGCGAGGCTCCAGCCACCGGTGAGCTCAAGAGAATGCCGCGCATCCGTCCCGGTGACCCACGAACGCTGTGGAGGGCCGGAGCGATGGCGGCTTGTAGGACCGCGGTCGAGGCCGTCGACCGAGCTTGGTTTCGACCGTGCAGTCGTCCCGAGGAAGAAACGAAGAGATGGGGAGCTCCGCCATGCTCAGGGGAGTTTGCTGGTGGAGGAATGAGAGAGGGAGGAGCTGAGGCTTGCTCAAATTAGAGCGGGCCGAGGCGGCGGCCATGGCGGCAATGGGAGGGCAGGGGAGCTCCTCGAGCTCGATTGGGTGGTCGGGGCGACTGCTAGGAGAGAGGGGAGGAGCTAGGTGAGAAGAACCGAGGCCGGGGAGGGCTTAAATAGCCGTGGCGATGATGCTCTCGCCGGATGCCACCACGGACGAGCAAACGTTGCTCTGGCGCGACCGCGGACGCGTGCACACGCGCGGAGAGGTTGATGGCAACGAGAGGAAGCTAGTGGAGTGCCAAAGAATCGGCGAGGAGGAAGAGGACAGCGGCAAAACAACGACGGCCACGGGCACGCGGTGCGGCGTGGCTTGCCAGAGAGGAAAGAGGAGGGGGAGAGGGGTCCAGAGGGGGCGTGTGGACGGAGGGGAGTGAGGGCAACGCTGTGGACATGGTTTGGTGTCGGGAGCTCGTCGTTTGGATGGCGGCCGAGGGGCCCGACGCCCAGAGCACGTGGATGGCCTACCATACCGCGTGGTCACCGCGTGCAAAGGCGCACGTGGTGCATTCTGGCCAGCAAAAATATGCCTAGCATGTGGACCCTACTTGATGGAGAAACACTGTGGTCTTGGTTAGGTTAAAGCACCTTTGTGCTGATG
The DNA here is from genome assembly GCA_039707655.1 of Elymus sibiricus. Lineage (NCBI taxonomy): Eukaryota > Viridiplantae > Streptophyta > Magnoliopsida > Poales > Poaceae > Elymus > Elymus sibiricus. The sequence goes on along the minus strand of CM077668.1, from coordinate 256,855,203 downwards.
GGTAGCATCAACTGAAGTTTTCTGTAGCAAACTTGGGCAGGAAGATGTGGTCAAATGACTTGACCAATGGACTAAGAAAGATGTCACAGGGGTTTAGGGTAGGAAGAACTACAATCCTGTGAAATATGAAAAGATTTGGACCAGGATTTATCATAGTTGCTTTACAACTACAAAATCTGGTCCAGAAACTAGATCATGAAGCTGCACTCACATGGAGTGTTGGATAGGTCTGAAATTTGGTGTAGGATCATGATTTGGTCATAGTAAGTTACTGCAAAAAATTCATACCATTTGGATAAATATAAATGGTACTTCCTTCACAATGCTTTTCTCTGGACAGAAACTTGGGGGAATTTTGTGGAGCAAATGGCTTGGCAAAATAATGTGAATTTTTGCATGCTCAAAGGATATAGGGATATTTAGGTCCTGGATTAATTTCAGAATTTATGAAGCAATAAAAATATAGTTGCTTCACAAACTGAAATTATGGCCAGAAACAAAGATTTGAAGGTGTGCTCACATAGATTGTTGGATGGAGATTAAATTTGGTGGAGAGAAATTATTTGATCATTTGGATGATCTGACCAAATTTCAACTCATTTGGATTAGCCTAGCTAGTACTTCCTTCACAAAGCTTCTCTCTGGACAGAAACTTTGGAAATTTTCTGAGGAAGATTTACTAGGCAAATGAAGCTGAATTTTGGCATGTGACAATTATTTGGATATGAAAGAGTGCTCAAAAAGTTTTAGGTCAATCAAGAAAAGATAAATAGCACTTCCTTCACAAAGTGCCATACTGGATAGGATAGGAAATGAATATTCCTGGATTATTTTTGAACTAGGCAAGGATGGGTTTTGACATATTTGTGGAACATATGATCGAAAGAATTTATGAGAATTTTTTGGGAATTTTGGGAATGGCAGAAATATAGGTTGCTTCACAACCTAGGGCAAACAGGGTTATTCCTTTAATAGAAATAAATATACTTATAAGGAATTGATTTGAAAATAAATATTGGGTTTGGGCTAAGATGGAAATGACATGGCCTTGGGATAGATTTGAAAATGACAAGCCACTTGGAAGTGGCAGGAGAGAAGATCTTCCCAGGTTTCAAGACCACAGAGCCACCGAAAAGGAAATTCCAAATAAAAATTCGAAGAAAACCAAAAGAAAAAGAAAGGGCCAAAAATCGGGGTGTCACAAACATATATACTTATAAGGACATGATTTCATAACCAAATTAAACTTCCAATTACATAACTGACTACAGAGAGCGTTTGCACATCTAAGTAAACAAGTACATGCATGATAAACTAGGAGAAACGATCATCATATCAACTACTTCTTGTTGTGATGCTTGCCTCCAATGCTCTGCTTGTGGCTCGATCCCTCGTCGTCTACAGTAAGGAGGCACTTCCTCATGTCAACGATCCACCTGTACATCTCGTAGCATGTGTACGCGTCCATGGCCGCGTAGTTGAGGTGATCTTCATCCAGTATCTGGTGGGGAAGGAGGGCAGGTCACCTCGCCTAGGATGCACGCCAAGCGCCTCCGCTACAGCAGGTTGGGCGATTTGGCTTCTTCTATCGCCCATCTGAACAGCCGCACCGGGTTTGTATACCATTCCGCAGGCATGCGCGTTCTCTCCTCCGCAGTTGACTCCGTGAATATGATCTCTGCCATTAGCGCCAGCTCCAAGTTGGTGCGACGCTGCTAGATGCTGACATCCCTAAGCAGCTCTGCCCTGAGATCGACTTCCGCCTCCGCCTTGTGCCTCGCCATGCGCAGCTCCTTTGAACATGTCTCCAATCGATGCCTCGCTTCCTTGATCCGATTTGCCCTTGCTGCCCACCACCTCCAACGCAGCCCCGACATGTCCTCCGGCGCCACCGATCTGTGAGTCCAGAGCAATGGATCCCTTCTGATAGATACGTGGGTTTCGCTCAACGGTGGCAGTACCGCGGGCCGCAGCGAGAGGGAAGCCCGCGGGATGCTGGGATCTAGGGGATTATCCATGGCGCAATCCGATGGGTGAGGCGGGGAGGCGAGCGCGGAAAGCCAGATTTGGGGGCTGCAAGAGGAAAGAGACGATAGAGAGCGAAGAGAGGATAGAGAGCGAAGGAGGAAGAGTGCAACCAAGGTGAATAGGGAGTGGGCGAGGCAAAAAAATTGACTGCGCCAAATTGCCAATGAACACATCCCATTAATTAGGTTATTATAATTGCCAGTGTGGAATCACTGCCCACTTCCTTATCATTTTTCTCTTTCACCACGCATGCATGCAAACATAATTAAATTTTGGAGGTAGTTGGTTGGCTCATACGTGGGAGGGGGAAAACGAAAAACTAAAAACACTTTTAACTATGAGAAAGATAGTCGGGCAATTGGTGCTAATTAAGAAAGTGCGACTAAAATTCTTGGAAAAATCTGAATTCTCTTAGGCGCCCTATGGACCTGGAAGTTTCGTGTGTGATTGTGTGTGTGTACAAAAACCTTTGAAAATGCAAACGAGTTGTTTACAATGGTAGGAGCATCGCACACGATGCGTGGTGCGAGTACTCGTGAGTGATGATTTGTAAGTTACACATACGTTTTCTTATGTTAACACGTGTGTGATAACACATGACACCGCATACGGTTGTGTGCTAGGAATTGTGTGCTCCACTTAGTCTTCCCGCACTCTAGCGATGCCTTCCTGCGCAAGCGCCAGCCATAGGGGTAAATTGTAAATCCCCAATCCCCTAGCCAGCTGCTAGCTAGCTATAAATAACCACAACAATGGCCGGCGGCGGCGACTCACTACCGATCCCCTTGCTAGCTAGTCACCCACACATACCGGCATGCCCGGCCACAACGGCCGATGAGCGGATGGAGTTGGGCGATAGCGGAATCAAGGCTGCCGGCGCGATGGTCAGCTTTGTGGTTGACGGCCATGCCGCCGCCTCTCCCGACAACAGCCAGACGAGGCAGGAAACGCGGTACGAGCAAGCCACCAAGTTAGCCAGGGTCATCCTGAAAGCGGTTAGGGATCACCAGCGGGCGATACTGCGGGCTCGGCGCAGAGTGCGGTGGATGGTACGGGCGGCGGAGCAGGAACCGCGACGACGCAAGGACAACTGCGGCAGTGGCGGCCGCCGCACGAGGCGCAGACTTATATCCGAGATGGAGGAGGGCGCAGCGCCGGGCGTCGCCGGTGCAGGCCTGGGGGTAGTGATGGCAGCCCTGTCGAGAGCCAACGTCTCGTTGGCCGCCGGGGCAATGTACGCAGAGCCGACGGTCACGGCTGCCCTGGTGAGAGCTGCGCCCGAGGCAGTACCGGCGATCACCGATGTCGAGGCTGCCCCAGCCTCGATCGATCAAGGTGGTTTGTTATACTTATGTAAATTAGGGAGCTAATAATGGTTTGTAAATTACTCCTCGAACTAGGCATTGGACCAATTTGAGCATATATATGCTCGATTGATTATTTGTTCATGCATGTCAAATATGTCAATTGTATGGGCTGGCATATCTATATATTATCTCATTTTGCAATATGAAAAACATCCCTGAAAAAGATGATACCTGGCATGGTACCCCTAGTGCCATGGTATGACCTCAGTATTATGTGGTAAATAAAATGGCAAATTCTGGCAGAAGTTGTAACGGCAACTCCTTGAAAACGAGAGCATCTCAAAAGAAGAATCACTGTTTCCAAAATGATAAAATGGCAATTTGGACTTGAATTACGGTGACTTCATCATTTCACGTCTAAACTATTTACATGGTGCGCAAGCACCATCAGCCGCTAGATTTGAATTTTTTGCGCATTTCAGGACTCGTTTGATATACTTGAGCACTTTATAGCATTTACCTGACAATTAGCGCATATAAGTCAAATCCCAGCTACAGCTACACGGGTGTGATGGGAGGGATGAGGATTGCCGTTCGATCACGGTGCATCCTGCGGTCCACATGCGCGATCTGCGTGGCTAGGGTTCCGGCCAATCAGAACGCATCGCACGATAGAGTCAGCCCACACGGCTTTCATAAGCAGCGAAAATGAACCGTGTGCGATAATAAATCACCAGGATTTCAAGGGAATCCAATTTTCCTTGGTCGTCCGCCCTTGTTTTTTTTCTACGATCTACATAGACCCTAGAATGCACCGTGTTCAAATTTGGCACTTTTCCGGGCTCATTTACCATATTTGGGCCATTATTTGCATTTTCTAGGCATTTATGCACATAATTCAAATTGGCACGATAGGTGCATGAAAAGGTGCACAATAACAGTATGAAAAATGAAGCTTGTGGTATTACTAAATTCCGATGCCTTTTACAAGGGAATGGGGAGAGATTTCGATGATTCGCAAGAGTCAACCACAAACATGTCATTTGTTGGTTTTTCGACTCTACAAAATTAAAAAACATGCCTGAAAAAGATGATACCTGGCATGGTGCCATGGTATGACCTCAACAAAGCGTGGTAATTTTTTGAGAGGGTTCGGCTAATGTCGTTGTACACGTTCTTCGTAAACCAAACCATCACAAAAGGAAGTTTTGGTGGTTTCGAGAGGGAAATCACCAAGTTTGAAGGGGAATCCAAAGTTCCTTCGTCGTTTGTCCTTGAGTTTTTTTTCTACGATCAACATACACCCTATAATGCACCGTGTTCAAATTTGACACTTTTTCGGGCTAATTTACTATATTTGGGCAGCTATGTGCATTTTCTAGGCATTAATGCACATAATTCAATTTCACACAATCGGTCCATGAAAAAGTGCACAAAAACGGTTTGGAAAATCATGCTTGTGGTGCTTACTAAATTTGCATGCCTTTTACGAGGAATGGGGAGAGGTTTCAAGGACATGTGTGGCAAGAGTCAAGCACAAACGTGTCGTTTATTGGTTTTCCAACTCTAGAAAATTGATAAATGGCAATTAGGACTTGAATTTACTGTGACTTTATCGATTCACCTCCAAACTACATACATGGTGCGCAAGCACCATCAACCGCTAGATTTGAATTTTTTGCGCATTTCAGGACTCGTTTGATATACTTAAGCACTTTATAGCATTTACCTGACAATTAGCGCATATAAGTCAAATCCCAGCAACAGCTACACGGGTGTGATGGGAGGGATGTGGATTGTCGTTCGATCGCGGTGCATCCTATGGTCCACACGCGCGATTCGTGTGGCTGGGGTTCCGGCCAATCAGAACGCATCGCACGATAGAGTCAGCCCACACGGCTTTCATAAGCAGCGAAAATGAACCGTGTGCGATAATAAATCACTAGGATTTCAAGGTTATCCAATTTTCCTTGGTCGTCCGCCCTTATTTTTGTTTCTACGATCTACAAAGACCCTAGAACGCACCGTGTTCAAATTTGCCACTTTTTCGGGATCATTTACCATATTTGGGCCATTATTTGCAGTTTCTAGGCATTTATGCATATAATTCAAATTGGCACGATAGGTGCATGAAAAGGTGCACAATAACAGTATGAAAAATGAAGCTTGTGGTATTACTAAATTTCCATGCCTTTTACAAGGGAACGGGGAGAGATTTCGATGATATGTGTCGCAAGAGTCAACCACAAACGTGTCGTTTATTGGTTTTTCGACTCTACAAAATTGCAAAACATGCCTGAAAAATATGATACCAGGCATGGTGCCATGGTATGACCTCAACAAAGCGTGGTAATTTTTTGAGAGGGTTCGGCTAATGTCGTTGTACACGCTCTTCGTAAACCGAACCATCACAAAAGGAAGTTTTGGTGGTTTCGAGAGGGAAATCACCAAGTTTGAAGGGGAATCCAAAGTTCCTTTGTCGTTGGTCTTTGAGTTTTTTTTCTACGATTAACATACACCCTATAATGCACCGTGTTCAAATTTGGCACTTTTTCGGGCTAATTTACTATATTTGGGCAGTTATGTGCATTTTCTAGGCATTAATGCACATAATTCAATTTCACACAATCGGTCCATGCAAAAGTGTACAAAAACGATTTGGAAAATCATGCTTGTGGTGTTTACTAAATTTGCATGCCTTTTATGAGGAATGGGGAGAGATTTCAAGGACATGTGTGGCACGAGTCAACCACAAACTTGTCGTTTATTGGTTTTTTGACTCTACAAAATTGAAAAACATGCCTGAAAAAGATGATACCTGGCATAGTTCCATGGTATGACCTTATAAAAGCGTGGTAATTTTTTGAGAAGGTTCGGCTAATGTCGATCTACACGCTCTTCATAAACCGAACGATCACAAAAGGCAGTTTCGTGGTTTCAAGAGGGAAATCACAAAGTTTGAAGGGGAATCCAAACTTCCTTCGTCGTTTGTCCTTGAGTTTTTTTGTACGATCAACATACACCCTATAATGCACTGTGTTCAAATTTGGCAATTTTTCAGGTTAATTTAGTATATTTGGGCAGTTATGTGCATTTTCTAGGCATTAATGCACATAATTCACTTTCGCACAATCGGTCCATGGAAAAGTTCACAAAAACGTTTTCGAAAATCATACTTGTGGTATTTACTAAATTTGCATGCCTTTTACGAGGAATGGTGAGAGATTTCAAGGACATGTGGCCCAAGAGTCAACCACAAACGTGTCATTTATTGATTTTTTAACTCTAGAAAATTGAAAAACATGCCTGAAAAAGATGATACCTGGCATGGTGCCATGGTATGACCTCAGTAAAGCGTGGTAATTTTTTGGGAAGGTTCGGCTAATGTAGTTGTACACGCTCTTCATAAACCGAACCATCACAAAAGGAAGTTTTGGTGGTTTCGAGAGGGAAATCACCAAGTTCGAAGGGGAATCCAAAGTTCCTTCGTCGTTTGTCCTTGAGTTTTGTTTCTATGATCAACATAGACCCTATCATGCACCGTGTTCAAATTTGGCACTTTTCCGGTCTAATTTACAATATTTGGGCCGTTATGTGCATTTTCTAGGCATTAATGCACATAATTCAATTTCGCATGATCGGTCCATGAAAAAGTGCAAAAAACGATTTGGAAAATCATGCTTGTGGTGTTTAGTAAATTTGCATGCCTTTTACGAGGAAATGGGGAGAGATTTCAAGGACATGTGTGGCAAGAGTCAACCACAAACGTGTCGTTTATTGGTTTTCCAACTCTAGAAAATTGATAAATGGCAATTAGGACTTGAATTTACTGTGACATTATCGTTTCGCCTTCAAACTATTTACACGATGTGCAAGCACCATCAGCCGCTAGATTTGAATTTTTTGTGCATTTTAGGACTCGTCTGATATACTTAAACACTTTATAGCATTTACCTGGCAATTAGCGCATATAAGTCAAATCCTAGCTACAGCTACACGGGTGTGATGGGAGGGATGTGGATTGCCGTTCGATCGCGGTGCATCCTATGGTCCACACGCGCGATCCGCGTGGCTGGGGTTCCGGCCAATCAGAACGCAACGCAAGACAGGGTTAGCGCACACGGTTCTCATAGGCAATCAAATCCCGAATGGTCTAAAAAACCACCGCACTACGTACGGTTGTCCGGCCACTCTGTCCCAGAGCTCTCTCCAAGCGTCGCCGTCCATGCCACTGATACATCTCCATCATATCTATAATTTTTGATTGTTTCATGCCAATATCCTACAATTTCCACATACTTTTGGCAACATTTTATATGATTTCTTGGTCTAACATATTGATCCAGTGCCCAGTGCCAGTTCCTGTTTTCTGCTTGTTTTTTGTTTCACAGAAAATCCATATCAAACGAATTCCAAATGTGATAAAAATTTACGGAGAATTATTTTGGAATATATGTGATTTTTGTGAGGTGGAATCAACGCAAACGGAGGCCCAAAGCCTCCACAAGGCAAACGGGCACGATCCCCCCCCAGGCCGCGTGGTGTTGCCTTGTGGGCACACCGTAAGTCGGTTGGGGTCCTTCTTCGGTCGCAAGGAAGCTTATATCGAGAAAAACATTGTGTTGAAATTTCAGCGCAATCGGAGTTACGGATCTCCGGGAATATAAGAAACGGTTTTCGGCCAGAAAACAGGAACGCGAAACAGAAGAGAAACAGAGAGAGAGATCCAATCTCGGAGGGGCTCCTCCACACCGGGAGCCATGGCGGCCATGGACCAAATGGGAAACTCTCCTCCCATCTAGGGGGGAGGCCAAGCAAGAAGAAGAAGGAGGGGGGCTCTCTCCCCCTCTCTCCCGGTGGCGCCGGAACGCCGTCGGGGCAATCATCGTGACGGCGATCTACACCAAAAACTTCGCCGCCGTCAACACCAACTCTCTCCCCCTCTATGCAGTTGTGTAACACCTCTTCTCCCCGCTGTAATCTCTACTTAAACATGGTGCTTAACGCTATATATTATTATCCAATGATATGTGGCAATCCTATGATGTTTGAGTAGATTCGTTTTGTCCTATGGGTTGATTGATGATCGTGATTGGTTTGAGTTGTATGTTTTATTTTGGTGCTGTCCTATGGTGCCCTCTGTGTCACGCAAGCATGAGGGATTCCCACTGTAGGGTTTGCAATATGTTCATAATTCTCTTATAGTGGGCGGCTAGAGTGACAGAAGCTTACACCCGAGTAAGGGGGTTGTTGCGTATGGGAGTAAAGAGGGCTTGTTACTTAATGCTATGGTTGGGTTTTACCTTAATGATCTTTGGTAGTTGCGGATGCTTGCTAGAGTTCCAATCATAAGTGCATATGATCCAAGTACGGAAAGTATGTTAGCTCATGCCTCTCCCTCATATAAAATTGCAATAATGATTACCGGTCTAGTTATCGATTGCCTAGGGACAAATCTTTCTCTTGTGTTACAAAAGCTTTCTACTAAACAACTAGCTTTTATTATCTTGCAAATTACTCGTAGTTTTATTCTCGCAAAGTACTCCTAGTTTTATTCTTGCAAAGTAGTTCTAGCATTACACCTACAAAGTACTTCTAGTTTCATACTTGTTCTCGGTAAAGCGAACGTTAAGTGTGCGTAGAGTTGTATCGGTGGTCGATAGAACTTGAAGGGAATATTAATTCTACCTTTAGCTCCTCGTTGGGTTCCACACTCTTATTTATTGAGAAAGGCTACAACTGATCCCCTATACTTGTGGGTTATCAAGACCTTTTTCTGGCGCCATTGCCGGGGAGCAATAGCATGGGGTTGATATTCTCGTGTGTGCTTGTTTGCTTTATCACTAAGTAGTTTTTATTTTCTGTTCCACTAAGTAGTTTTCATTTTCTATTCTAAGTTGTTTTATATCTTTAGTTATGGATATGGAACACGAAACACCAAAAAAATTAGTTGTACTTGCTACTCATGGAGATGGGGAACCTCCTAAAACCCTCGATGCTGGTTATGTGAAAAACATTAAATACTACTTTGATAATCCTGATAAATCTCCATTCAACTTGATAATGGGATATACTTTGGATCAACGGGAATACTTTAGGGATTATCGCTTGTCTCAAAAAGGGAAACTCTTATGGGATCAAATTGATTATTTGCAATGGTATGCTTGGAATTTATGCTTAAGATATGATTATACTTGTTGCTCTAAGATGAAGGCTCCACACCTTCCCTTTTCATGTAGATTTAATGATAATGAAACCTTGGATTCTTATGCTAATGGTATATATGATTATTATGATGTGGAACAAATAGAAGAATTTGTTGCTTTTAAGGATGCTTATGAAATTGAGTCTTTGTTTGAAAAGTATGAAAATTATGATGATGCTGTTTACCGATCTGAAAATTATGCTATACTTAAATATTGCTATGAGAATTATGAATACAACGCCTATATTGATGAATTTATTGATAAAGTCTCCGCTACCCAAGAAGAGGCTAATATATTGTAGGAACCTATGGAAGAAGAAATTGATGACATTGTGAGCTCATTAGATGAAAAAGATGACGAGGAGAGCGAAGAACAAAGGGAGGAAGAGCGGATTAGCTACTCGTGCCCACCTTCTAATGAGAGTAACTCTTCAAAAGTGTGATGATCATCATTATTAGAGCATTGTCCTAGTGAGGAAAGAATGGGGGAGACTAATGAGTCCTCAAAAAAGTGAGGATGAGGTCCATGAGACTGTTCTAAAAAAAAGAGGCCAAAAACAGCCCAACAAAAAAAAGAGAGAAAAAAATGAAAAAAAAATGAGAGAAAAAGAGAGAAGGGGCAATGTTACTATCCTTTTCCACACTTGTGCTTCAGAGTAGCACCATGTTTTTCATATAGAGAGTCTCCTATATTGTCACTTTCATATACTAGTGGGAATTTTTCATTATAGAACTTGGCTTGTATATTCTGATGATGGGCTTCCTCAAATGCCCGAGGTCTTCATGAGCAAGCAAGTTGGATGCACACCCACTTAGTTTTCAGTTTGAGCTTTCATACGCTTATAGCTATTAGTGCATCCGTTGCATGGCAATCCCTACTCCTCGCATTGATATCGATTGATGGGCATCTCCATAGCCCGTTGATCCGCCTAGTTGATGCGAGACTTTCTCCGTTTTTGACTTCTCCTTATTAATCCCTACCACCGCATTCTATTCCACCTATAGTGCTATGTCCATGGCTCACTATCATGTATTGCGTGGGGGTTGAAAAGGCTGAAGCGCGTTAAAAAGTGATGGCCCACAAGTATAGGGGATCAATCATAGTCCTTTCGATAAGTAAGAGTGTCGAACCCAACGAGGAGCAGAAGGAAATGACAAGCGGTTTTCAGCAAGGTATTCTCTGCAAGTACAGAAAGTAGCGGTAACAGATAGTTTTGATATCAAGATAATTCGTAACAAGTAACAAGTAGTAACGGTAATAAAAAGTGTGGCAAGGTGGCCCAATCCTTTTTGTAGCAAAGGATAAGCCAGAACAAACTCGTATAATAAGCAAAGCGTTCTCGACGACACATGGGAATTTCATCTAGTCACTTTCATCATGTTTGTTTGATTCGCGTTCGCTACTTTGATAACTTGATATGTGGGTGGACCGGTGCTTGGGTGCTGTTCTTACTTGAACAAGCCTCCCACTTATGATTACCCCCTCTCGCAAGCATCCGCAATTACGAAAGAAGAATTAAGATAACTCTAACCATAGCATGAAACATATGGATACAAATCAGCCCCTTACGGAATAGCGCATAAACTAGGGTTTAAGCTTCTGTCACTCTAGCAACCCATCATCTAATTGCTACTCCACAATGCCTTCCCTTAGGCCCAAAGATGGTGAAGTGTCATGTAGTTGACGTTCACATGACACCACTAAAGGAAGCAACAACATACATATCATCAAAATATCGAACGAATACCAAATTCACATGATTACTTATGACAAGACTTCTCCCATGTCCTCAAGAACAAAAGTAACTACTCACAAATCATATTCATGTTCAAGATCAGAGGGGTATTGAATAGCATTAAGGATCTGAACATATAATCTTCCACCAAATAGACCAACTAGCATCAACTACAAGATGTAATCAACACTACTAGCAATCCACAGGTACCAATCTGAGGTTTTGAGACAAAGATTGAATACAAGAGATGAACTAGGGTTTGAGATGAGATGGTGCTAGTGAAGATGTTGATCAATATTTGGTCCTCCCACGATGAGAGGATCGTTGGTGATGTTGATGGCTTTGATTTCCCCCTCCCGGAGGGAAGTATCCCTAGCGGAATCGCTCTGCCGGAGAGCAAAATAGCTCCTGCCCAGGTTCCACCTCGAGACGGCGTTGCTTCGTCCCGAAAGTATTCTCCTTATTTTTTCTAGGTCAAATGACCATATATAGCAGAAGGAGGGGGGCAGACGCCAGCTGTGGGCCCCACAAGGCATCAGGGCGCGCCTAGGGGGCCGCGCCCTGTTGCCTTGTGGGCAACTGGTGGGTCCCCTCTGGTATTTCTTTTCTCCAGTATTTTTTATATATTCAATAAAAAATCTCTGTGAAATTTCACGTCAATTGGAGCTCTGTAGAATAGGTATATCTGATGTGGCTATTTCAGGTCCAGAATTCCAGCTGCCGGCATTCTCCCTCTTCATGTAAATCTTGCAAATTAAGAGAGAAAAGGCATAAGAATTGTACCATAAAGTGAAATAATGATTAAAAACATAATAATTAACAGTAGGAAATCATGATACAAATTGGACGTATCAACTCCCCCAAGCTTAGACCTCGCTTGCCCTCAAGCGAAAAGTCAATATCGATAATCATGACCACATGTTTAGAGAGAGAGACGTCGATAAAAATAAAACACGGACATGGAGCATCATGATCCTTATTATAACAACAATATATCATCATAAAACTTCTCATGAAAAAGTGACAATTCATCCACAAGTTAAAGTATGAACCATAAACCAAATTGAAAACTAACAAACTATGATCTCACTCACTGAAGCAATTGCAATTCATCATATTATCAGAAAGAGTCTATGTAAGAGCTTTGTTTAGCAAGTTTACATACTCAACTATCATTTAGTCTTCTATGATTGCTGACACTCACGTCATACTTATGGAGCAAAAGTTTCAGTCGAACACATAGGAAGATAGGGGCTTATAATTTCGCCTCCCAATGTATTTACCTCAAGGGTAATGTCAACAATAATAACTCATGATCACCTACATTCAACTGGATATATATGCATGGATCAATCCCCACCACATGATGTTTCCCAAAAGAGAAAATAAAAACGATATACAGGAGAATACTATTGACTCTTGCATGAAAGTAAATACATAAAGTAAAAGATAGGCCCTTCGCAGAGGGAAGCAGAGGTTGTCATGCGCTTTTGTTTTTGGATGTGCAAGCTCTTAATGTAAAGGAACGTCACTTTATATTGCCCCTTGTGATAGCGACCTTTATTATGTAGTCTGTCGCTTTTATTGCTCCACCATCACAAGATCGTACAAAGCTTATTTTCCCTTAGAATAAAAGTTCATACATATTTAGGAGCAATTTTTATTGCTTTTGCACCGATGAAAACTTACTTGAAGGATCTTATTCAATCCATAGGTAGATATAGTGGACTCTCATGGCATGAAACAGAGTTTAAGGGTTTTTGGATGCACAAGTAGTATCTCTACTTGGTGCAGATTTTTGGCTAGCAAAAGATAGGGGGCAAACACCACATGTTAGAGGATCCAAAACAATATAGCTTCTATGTGAATATAAGCAAACATAACCCATTACGTTGTCTTCCTTGTCCAACGTCAACTAGTTGACATAGAATATTTGATGGGGGCTCACAATCATAAAAGATGTCCAAGATAGTGTATTTATATGTGAGACCTCTCTTCCTTTATTACTTTTTCATGAATTGCTACAATGACCAATGCTATGTTTGTCAACTTCCAACAAGTTTTATCAATTATACTCCTTTTATGTGAAGTCATCACTCCCCATGGGATTAGCATATGATCTTATATTTATTCTTTCTTTATTTCTAAGATTGGATCATCAAAAGCAAAACACTCAACTCAAACTACTCTTTATTATATAACTTTCACACATGATTACGTAGATAGATAGATCACAAAGCAAGCAATCGAAACTAAATCATACTAAAATTTTATTCCTCTAAATCACGAAGTAACTAAGGATCGAACTAAGATAGATAATGATGATGAAAAAGTGATGGTGATACGATACCGGGGCGCCTCCCCCAAGCTTGGCACAAGACAAGGGGAGTGCCCATACCCGTGTACTTAAGTCTCCTTCTTCGGTGATGGTGGTGATGGTGAGGTAGTGGGATTGTCCTCCGTCTTCCAAGGCATAGGCTGTAACACCCCTATGTAGTGAGCTATAGTGATCCTCAAGATTATGCTTAATCATTTTGAATTACCATGCTTGATCACATTGGAATCATATCTCATTTCAAATTCCAATTCAAATTGAAATTCAAATTTGAGGTGAAAATAAAAGTTGTTCAAATCCAGGAACTAAAATGTTCATAATTTTGGAAATAATCCATTGTGAATTATGTTCAGGAAAACAACATCACCAAAATTCCCTAGATGTCTCTAACATCTTGAAAACAGTGCCAAAACAGCAATTTAAATGCCTTTTCCTTTATGAAAAATTCAATTGGAATTATTTTGCCCCCAAACTTTTTGTGGCAGTGCACAATATTCCTTACTATTTGTTTCTACCAGTGGCACATTTTTGCAAAGTCATTAGTTGGCTAAAAAAATGCAAAAACTACTGGAAAAAGAAAACAGAAAAAGAAAAGGCGAAAAAGAAAAGAGCACACTGTACCTGGGCCTAAGTCTACAGGGCGACCCAGCCCGACTAGCTCGTCCCCTACCTCGCACTGCTCCCGCGCGCAGCTCTCGCCGCGCGCGCGATCACCGCAGCCCTCGCCGCGCGCGCGATCACCGCAGCCGGCCCCCCCTTCTCCTTGCGCGACAACGGCTCGCTACAGAGTCCCTGGAGGGGTTAAGGAGCCCTCCTCCCCCCCTGGCAAAACCCTAACCCCCTCCTTTCCCTCCCTCGCTCTCCCCCATCTCGTCCGAGCGCCACCATGTCCTCTGTCCCGTGAAGCTCACGGCCACCGAGCTCTGATCGCCTCCCCGACATGTCCACCGGCTGCCCCGTCGTCGACTACGTCGGCTACGGGCACTCGTCCGACCGGAGCCGCTCCGGAACGTCGCCCATGACCTCGCCTTCCCCTCTCGGACGCCGGAGATCGCCGCCGCCGATCTGCCACCACCGGACCTCCCCGAGCCCACTGCCTCTCCCTGCGGCACCGCGGTGAGCAGCCGCACCATTCCCCTCTCTCCCCTGCCTCTCACCGTGGCCGTAGTCGTCGCTTTCAACACGGCCGTACGCGACACCGCGCGAGCTTGTCGCCGGCGTGCCTCAGGTGACCAAACGATCACGGGCTCGTGCCCTTCGTCCTCACCGCGTCGCGTAGGCCCTCCCTAGCCGCTTCGTTTGCTCGCTAGCCCACCGCAGCCGCGCGCCCGAGTTCACCCGAAAGCAACCGCCGCCCGTGCTCGATGCCGGCGATGTTTTAGCCCATCCCCGGCGAAGCTGACCCCACCGTTGGATGCGGCGCAGCCCCCTCGTTCGAACGCCGCCTTCCGCGCCCTATTTGAGCCCCTGTGGCCGTTTTCCGGCTAAGGCCGACGCGCTCTGCCGCGGTGGAGCTCGCCGGAGCAGTCTCCGGTGCTGGCGCCGACGTGGCGCTGACGTGGACACCTGGGGCCCACACCCTGTGCCACTGACTGTGGGCCCGTGGAGCCCAGTTGACTGGGTTGACCCAGTCAGCTCTGCTGACTGGGCAGCCCGTGTCACAGACATGCGGGCCCCACACTGTTTAAACGTTTTTAAAATTAATAAAATGGCTAATTATTCTGTTATTTAAATTAGTTAATTAATCAGTCACTGACAGTGGGCCCCTCTAGCTAATTAGGTTAATTAGTTAAATTTAAACCCTGTTAATTAGTTCTGTGTATGACAGATGGGCCCCACCTGTTAGTTTGACTTGTCAGCTGGTTAGTTGACCGCTGACGCAATGCTGACATCAATGCTGACGTCGTATTTCTTTTTCTGTCGAATTTAGTAATTAAAATAATTTCAGAAAATGGTTAAAACTTTAAAAAATCATAGAAATTAAACCGTAGCTCGGATCAAAAAGTTTTCTACATGAAAGTTGATCAGAAAAATGAGACGAACCCGAATATACCCTCCGTTTACCTGTCACATGCCCACAACTATGCAAACATGGAACCTTCCCCTCCAGATCATCTGTCTGACAGATGCCCGAAGCCGGGAAAATATCCCCAGATATTTTCCCGCTCCGTCTGCAACGTGTAGTGCTGCATTAGGTCACCCCTAGCACATCATACTGCCTTGCCATGCATCGTGCTGCATTTGTTTGCTTGTATTTATTGTTTCTTCCCCCTCTTCCCCTCCGGTAGACCCCGAGACTGATACTGCTCCCGAGTACGACTACACCGCAGAGGACTAGTCCCTTTCAGCAGAGCTTCCAGGCAAGCAAAACCTCCCTTGATCATCCCTATATCGCCCATTCTGCCTCTCTCATGCTTGCATTAGATTTTCTACTGTATTAGATAGCTCCTATTCTGATGCATGGCCTGCTTTTGTAACCTGCTAATGTTACTTTACCTGTTATCCTATATGTTTAGTATAGGTCGGATATTGATCCATCAGTGACCCCTCAGCCTTGTCCCTGTTGCCCCGCTTTGTTACCAGTGCCCCGATCAATTGTAATCGAGGGGCCGAGACCAGTACTTTATATTATTCAGTCCCTTGATGAAGTCGGGTCGGCCCCGAGGGGTACCCACGAGGTATGTGGAGACGGGTTGACCGTGATGGTTCCTGGAAGATAGTTACGTGGCACGGCCGGCCATTCCTAGCCCTTGCCGTAAGCCCACGAGACGGGGCGACAGGACCACAGATCGTGGATCGCTGATTGTCACCGCGCGCTACCAATGCAACAATGGGTTTGGGTATGTGATCTGAGTAGGCCTCTGGGCTTTTCGCGCTAACCACCACGCGGGAATAAGTATGGGCACTCGGCATCGTGTGCATCAGCCGAAGCTCTTCAGACGTCAACAGTGGAGCGGCGCACGCCGGGTTGGACTGTGTATGCCTGCGCTTGTATTAAGGGGGCTAGGTCTGCTCCCGGCCGCGTATGCAACATGCAGGAGTGCAAAGGGCGATGGGCTCAAGACCCCTGAGCGCTTAGGAGATAGACCGGCGTGCTGGCCTCTCTGTTGAGCCTAGGTAGGGCTGCGATGTGTCGATCGGGCATGACCCGATAAAAGTGTGTCCGGCCAGAGTTAATCGAGCTTGTTGGGTAAGTTAGTGCACCCCTGCAGGGAAGTATATCTATTCGAATAGCCGTGTCCACGGTAACACGACGCTCGGAAAATATCCCGATCTTCTACAACTAGAAATGGTTTGAATATGTTGGCTCCGGGATCGCTTTCTCGAAGGGAGTCGAGGAAGGATCTCTGGGCGTTGTTACTACTTGTTGCTACTACTATAGTTATGTACTAATCTGCACTCTTCTAATGCTGCAAGACTCTGAAGATGCTAGTCTTCGTTAGGCTAGGCCCTCCCCTCTATTCTGGCATCCTGCAGTTTAGTCCATAGATACAGCCCCTCCACTTGATACCAATGCATAAATAGAATAGTTCTGATGTAAGTCTTGCGAGTACTTTGGATGAGTACTCATGGTTACTTTGCTTCCCCTTTTCCCCATACCCGATTGCTGCGATC
Organism: Elymus sibiricus; assembly: GCA_039707655.1. Classification (NCBI taxonomy): domain Eukaryota; kingdom Viridiplantae; phylum Streptophyta; class Magnoliopsida; order Poales; family Poaceae; genus Elymus; species Elymus sibiricus. The sequence continues at coordinate 256,837,977 of CM077668.1, read as the reverse complement.
AGATGACGGAGTCCAGGAGTCAGCTGCTACCGCCGACTACTACTACTACCCTACCACTGGAGCCTACTACTACGTGGAGACCGCCGACGACCAGGAGTAGATAGGAGGCACCCAGGCAGGAGGCCTGCGCCTGTTCGATCAGTGTCGTTGTTTTGCTCAGCCTTCTTAAGGCAAACTTGTTTCCTTTATGTTTGTACTCAGATATTATGTTGCTTTCGCTGACGCTTGATCGCGAGCTTATGTATTCGAGCCCTCGAGGCCCCTGGCTTGTATTATAAAGCTTGTATGACTTTTATTTGTGTTTAGAGTTGTGTTGTGATATCTTCCAGTGCGTCCTTGGGCTTTATCGTGTGCATTTGCGTGAATGATTAGTGCACGATTAAGTCGGGGGCGTCACAAGTTGGTATCAGAGCCGACTGCCTGTAGGAACCCCCCTTTCCAACTCCTTGGCCGAAGTTGAGTCTAGTCTTTGAAAAATGATTTTACTAACATGGATGTGTGGCTTACGGGCCCACGTCGCCAATGGGTGGTATTAGGATCTTTTATTCCTCTTCCTTACTCTGGGACTCTGATCTCTCTTCCTTTCGGGTTAAAGTTTTACTAACTCTAACATTAGGTTCTCGAGTTCACATTCACCCGGAGAGCGGAATTATCTGCAAACATTTCCTTCCAATGCTATTAAATGCTTCTCACACTGTCTCTTGACATCTTGCACTTCCTCGTTTTAGATGCGTCCCGCAAGACAGCTTGTGCGCCAGACTATGGCTGTCGATGCGACTGGGTTCCCTGCTATCTTGGCCGATCTCTTGACCAGGCTGGGATATCGCTGGTACCCCAAGTACACTGTTTACGAGGATTACCGCGAGTTCAACCAGGAGCAGTACCACGCTATGGTTCGTATCTTTGATCGGCAGGACCTCTCCATCACTGAGTTACACACCTTTCATGGTATTGGAGTAACTGTTGATATGGCCGTCCATGATGCTGCCTATACTGCTATTGCCCGTCTCCGTGGAGAGCACAACAGTCGCTTGGAGGAGACTGCTTTCAGGTATATCCCGTATGCCCCCGTTGGGGACGAGACTGGATACTACACTGCTGTATGTACTCCCTACGTGTCACGTCGTTATGACCCGCAGGTTTTGGTTCAGTACACTCAGGCTCTGGATCGCACTGCCCGAGCTCTTGCTGTCGAGTTGCACGCCACTCGTGCTCGTCTTTACGACGCTCTGACACAGTTGCTGCCAGCAGTCAGTACACGGATGCACCCAGAGTACATTCTTTACCCGCGCAGGACGGAGATGCCACCAGGTCTTGAGTGGCCAGCTGTTGTCTTACTCCTCCACGTGGTCCTCTTCTTCCAGTTCGGGACCAGGTTCTGCACCAGAGTGTTCACGGACCGCAGGATCCTTACATCAAGGGTACCCTGCGTCGTCACTTGAAGTTTCCTGGATTCAATGGTTTTCTCCGACATTGATGTAGCATATCGCTATGTCCCATTGTTGTATCCCTCCACCGCGTGCCTGCGTGCCGCCTAGTTTGTCTACCTTTCCCTTACGCTGTTGTAACGTTGGTTTGTAACCGAATCTATGTACGGATCTGTATGTCATGTTTGACTACGATGTTGTATCTATTGCACTTCCTTTGATTGTGCGTGTTAATTCATGAATGATTCCATACAACTACAATGCTCGTTGCTAAATTACCCCTGTTGAATTTTAGCAGGATGGTTAGACAAGCAGGTCGTGGTCGTGGCCGTGGTGCCAACAATCCGCCACCGCCCGACTATATGGCTGGAATGATGCAGCCGTTTGAACTGAACCGCCAATTCATGCAAGGGCTTATGGCTCAGTTTCCTCGTCCCAATGCCAACCAGCAGCCAGCCTCAATCACTCTGCAAGAGTTTGTGCACCTCAACCCCACAATCTTCCGCAACTCAGTTCAGCCGCTTGATGCTGATGACTGGCTCCGCGACATCGCATTTGAAATGGAGTCTGCTAATGTGGCCCTTGCCACCTATGTCACATTTGCGTCCTACTTTCTGAAGGGTCCCGCAGCTCAATAGTGGGACAGTCACAGGCATACCTTAGCTGTTGGAACAATCATCACCTGGCCAGAGTTCCAGGCTGCCTTCCGTGCCCGCTACATTCCCCAAGGAGTCATGGACCGGAAGAAGCGTGAGTTCCGCAACCTTACCCAAGGCAACAAGACTGTGGAAGCTTATCAGAGGGAGTTCCTTGAGTTATCCCGCTATGCAGAAGAGGATATTGCTACTGATGCTCGCAGATAGGAGAAGTTCCGTGAAGGGCTCAACCCAGATATCAAGATGGCACTCTTAGTCCATGACTTTGCTGACTTTGCCACCTTGGTGAACAAGCCATACAGGTTGAGACTGGTCTGAAGGATAGTAAGCGCACCCGTGAAGCGGGCTCGTCTTCCCAGAAGCGCCGTATTTGGATTCCTCACAGCATGTACCGTCCAACTATTCCTGCTCCAAGGCAGTCGTATGCTGCACCTCGTATGCCTCCTCCACCTTTGTGGCAGCCAAGACCTCAAGCTCCAGTGCCTCGAGCTCCCGCTCTACGCCCCGAAGACGGACTCTGCTTCAAGTGTGGTCGTCCAGGTCACCGTTCCAGAGACTGCAATCAGAACCAGAATCAGCTTGTGCTTCCGTCAGCTGGCCGTGGAAATGGACGTGGCAACAACCAGCCCCGCAACAACTTTGCCAGACCTTCTTATGGTCGTGGCCAAGCTTACCATGTTGATCTGAATGAAGCTCAAGACCAGCCTGCTACTGTGATGGGTACACTTCTCATTAATTCAGTACCGGCTTCTGTTTTATTTGATTTAGGAGCATCGCATTCATTCATGTCAGAAACTTTTGCATACATGCATGACACTAAATGCGAGCAGTTACACAATCCGTTAATGGTAAACACTCCCGCGGGCCAATGTCAAACCTCCATGTTCAGCCCCAATGTTACCATTCAAATTGAAGGGTTAGAGTTCCGTGCCTCTCCCATTATTTTGAAGTCTTCCAATATTGACCTCATTCTGGGAATGGATTGGTTGAAAGCTCATACCGCTTCTATCCATTGTGCCACTAAAGTTGTCCAACTCCTGCACCCCTCGGACCAGATAGTAAACTATCACGCTCATTTCATTCAAAATGCCGAAGCCCAGATTTATGCTCTGAATGCGTTGAACGCTTCTCCTCTTGAGGGAATTGAAAACGTTCCAGTCGTTCACGACTTCCAAGATGTCTTTCCAGAAGAACTTCCAGGAGTACCCCCAGTTAGAGCTGTCGAGTTTGTCATCGACTTGAAACCAGGCACCACTCCTATTGCGAAGTGTCCCTACAAGATGCCACCGCATGAACTTCTTGAGCTTAAGGAGGAAATCGACAAATCACTTCGCAAGGGCTTCATTCCTCCAAGTTTCTCTGCCTGGGGAGCACCTTCTCTCTTTGTTAAGAAGAAAGATGGTACAAACCGGTTAGTCCAGGATTACCGGCCCATTAACCAGGCAACCATTCAAAACAAGTATTCGCTTCCTCGGACCAATGATCTGTATGATCAACTTGCTAGTTCATCAATATTCTCTAAACTCGACTTGAGGTTGGGTTATCATCATATCCGAGTCCGTGAAGAGGATATTCCCAAGACTGCCTTCATTACTCGTTATGGTTCATACGAGTACACCGTCATGTCTTTCGGCTTAACAAGTGCTCCGGCTACGTTCTCCCGATTGATGAATTATATCTTCATGGATTACCTCAACAAGTTCGTCGTGGTTTATCTGGACGATATTTTGATATTTTCAAAGAATAAGGAAGAACATGCTGAACACCTTCATCTTGTGCTGGAAAAGCTTCGAGAGCATCAGCTATACGCCAAGTATTCCAAGTGTGAATTCTGGTTATCCGAAGTGACCTACCTTGGACATGTGATTTCCAAGCATGGCATTGCTGTCAACCCAGAACGAGTTCAGGCTATTCTTGACTGGACTCCTCCGAAGAATGTCAAGCAAGTCAGGAGTTTTCTCGGACTCGCCAGCTATTGCCACCGTTTTGTTGAGAACTTTTCCAAGATTGCCAAGCCTCTGACTAATCTGCTTCACAAAGGTGTTAAGTTTGAGTGGACAGACAAATGTCAGGAAAGTTTCCAGACCCTCAAGAACAAGCTGACCTCTGCTCCAGTGCTTGCTCCTCCGAATTCTCGCAAGGACTTCGTGATTTATTGTGACGCCTCTCGTCAAGGATTAGGCTGTGTCCTAATGCAATAGCGCAAGGTGATTGCTTATGCCTCGCGACAACTGCGTCCTCATGAAGAGAACTACCCAGTGCATGATCTCGAACTTGCTGTGGTGATATATGCATTGAAGTTATGGCGACATTACCTTCTTGGTAATCGGTGCGAGATCTACACTGATCATCAAAGTCTGAAGTATCTGTTTACTCAGCCGGATCTGAATCTCCGTCAACAGAGATGGATGGAGGCAATAACGGACTATGACTGCGGTATTTCATATACCCCTGGCAAGGCTAATGTAACGGCAGATGCTTTGAGCCACAAGTCCTATTGCAATAACCTCATGGTTCGACGAGCTCAACCCCATCTTTATGAGGAACTTCGCAAGTTGAACCTTCATATTATTCCTCAGGGTTCTCTTAATACCCTTGTTTTACAGCCAGATCTTGAGAAAGCTGTTAAGTCTGCGCAAGCAAAAGATGCTGAAGTTGATCTGATGAAAAGAGATCTTGACCTTGAAAAGTCCAAAGATTTCTCACTTGCTGAAGACGGAACCTTGTATTTCAGAAATCGCATTGTAGTACCTCGGTTCGAACTTATGACAGACAAAGTTATGAAGGAGGCACATGATACACCACTGTCTATTCATCCGGGTAGTACCAAGATGTATCGTGATCTCCGTCAAAGGTACTGGTGGTCGAAAATGAAGCAGGGCATTGCTCGATATGTTGCTGAGTGTGACGTTTGCCGTCGCGTCAAGGCAGAACATCAGAAACCTGCCGAAATTCTGCAACCGCTCCCTATTCCTGAATGGAAGTGGGACAAGGTTCAGATGGATCTTATCACTGGCCTTCCTAGGTCACAGAAGGGTCATGATGCTATTCTTGTCATCATCGATCAACTCTCCAAAGTTGCACACTTTCTGCCAGTCAAGGAGACGATCACTGCTAGTCAGTTAGCAGACTTGTATATCTCCAGAATTGTGACACTTCATGGTATTCCGAAGGAGATCAGTTCAGACCATGGCAGCCTCTTCACCTCAAAGTTCTGGGATAGTTTCCAACAAGCTATGGGAACTCATATAACCTGGAGCTCATCTTATCACCCCCAGTCCCAAGGCCAAGTTGAACGAGTGAATCAAGTGCTTGAAGATATGTTGCATGCTTCTGTCATCTCATTTGGCAAGAAGTGGGAGGAATCTCTCCCGTATGCTAAATTCTCTTACAACAACAGCTATCAAGCTAGCCCAAAGATGGCTCCCTTCGAGGTATTATATGGACGTAAGTGTCGAACCCCTCTGAATTGGTCAGAAACTGGGGAACGGCCGCTCATTGGTCCGGATATTATCCAACAAGCTGAAGACCAAGTCCGTATTGTTCGAGAAAATCTCAAGGCGACCCGGTCTCGCCAGAAGAGCAATTATGATCGTAAACACTGGGGATCGATCTTTCAACCTGGTGAGCAAGCTTATCTGCGTGTCACTCCTATGAAGGGCACTCACCGCTTCGGAATCAAGGGCAAGTTAGCTCCTTGCTACATTGACCCCTTCCGCATTCTCGCCAGACGTGGACAGGTGGCATATAAATTGGAGTTGCCGCCACCTTTCTCTCACATCCACGATGTCTTCCATGTGTCGCAACATTGCCGTTGCTTCAAGGAATCTCCGCACCGTGCAGTGGATCATGACATGCTCGAATTGCAAGATGATCTCTCTTATAAGGAGTATCCAATCCGCATTCTTGATCAAGCTGAACGTCAGACCCGTCAGAAGACAACCAAGTTCCTCAAAGTGCAGTGGTCTAATCATACTGAAGATGAAGCCACTTGGGAACGCGAGGATCATCTTCGCGAAGAATATCCCGATCTTTTCCCTTCTACCTCCTGAATTCTCGGGACGAGAATTTCTTTTAGAGGAGGAGAATTGTAACACCCCTATGTAATGAGCTACAGTGATCCTCAAGATTATGCTTAATCATTTTGAATTACCATGCTTGATCACATTGGAATCATATCTCATTTCAAATTCCAATTCAAATTGAAATTCAAATTTGAGTTGAAAATAAAAGTTGTTCAAATCCAGGAACTAAAATGTACATAATTTTGGAAATAATCCATTGTGAATTATGTTCAGGAAAACAACATCACCAAAATTCCCTAGATGTCTCTAACATCTTGAAAACAGTGCCAAAACAGCAATTTAAATGCCTTTTCCTTTATGAAAAATTCAATAGGAATTATTTTGCCCCCAAACTTTTTGTGGCAGTGCACAATATTCCTTACTATTTGTTTCTACCAGTGGCACATTTTTGCAAAGTCATTAGTTGGCAAAAAATAAATGCAAAAACTACTGGAAAAAGAAAACAGAAAAAGAAAAGGGGAAAAAGAAAAGAGCCCACTGTACCTGGGCCTAAGTCTACAGGGTCGCCCAGCCAGACTAGCTCATTCCCTACCTCGCACTGCTCCCGCGTGCAGCTATCGCCGCGCGCGCGATCACCGCAGCCGCCCCCCCTTCTCCTCGCGCGACAACGGCTCGCTACAGAGCCCCTGGAGGGGTTAAGGAGCCCTCCTCCCCCCCTGGCGAAACCCTAACCCCCTCCTTTCCCTCCCTCGCTCTCCCCCATCTCGTCCGAGCGCCACCATGGCCTCTGTCCCGTGAAGCTCGCGGCCACCGAGCTCCGATCGCCTCCCCGATGTGTCCACCGGCTGCCCCGTCATCAACTCGTCCGACCGAAGCCGCTCCGAAACATCGCCCACGACCGACCGAAGCCGCTCCGAAACGTCGCCCACGACCTCGCCTTCCCCTCTCGGATGCCGGAGATCGCCGCCGCCGATCTGCCACCACCGGACCTACCCGAGCCCACTGCCTCTCCCTACGGCACCGCGGTGAGCAGCCGCACTGTTCCCCTCTCTCCCCTGCCTCTCACCGTGGCCGTAGTTGCCGCTTTCAACACGGCCGTATGCGACACCGCGCGAGCTCATCACCGGCGTGCCTCCGGCGACCAAATGGTCACGGGCTCGTGCCCTTCATCCTCACCGCGTCGCGTAGGCCCTCCCTAGCCGCTTCGTTTGCTCGCTAGCCCACCGCAGCCGTGCGCCCGAGTTCGCCCGAAAGCAACCGCCGCCCGTGCTCGACGTCGGCGACGTTTTAGCCCATCCCCGGCGAAGCTGACCCCACCGTTGGATGCGGCGCAGCCCCCTCGTTCGAACGCCGCCTTTCGCGCCCGATTTGAGCCCCTGTGGCCGTTTTCCGGCGAAGGCCGACGCGCTCCGCCGTGATAGAGCTCGCCGGAGCAATCTCCGGTGCCGGCGCCGACGTGGCGCTCACGTGGACGCCTGGGGCCCACACCCTGTGCCACTGACTGTGGGCCCGTGGAGCCCAGTTGACTAGGTTGACCCAGTCAACTCTGCTGACTGGGCAGCCCGTGTCACTGACATGCGGGGCCCACACTGTTTAAACGTTTTTAAAATTAATAAAACGGCTAATTATTCTGTTATTTAAATTAGTTAATTAATCATTCACTGACAGTGGGCCCCTCTAGCTAATTAGGTTAATTAGTTAAATTTAAACCCTGTTAATTAGTTCTGTGTATGACAGATGGGCCCCACCTGTCAGTTTGACTGGTCAGCTGGTCAGTTGACCGCTGACGCAATGCTGACATCAATGCTGACGTCATATTTCTTTTTCTGTCGAATTTAGTAATTAAAATAATTTTTGAAAATGGTTAAAACTTTGAAAAATTATAGAAATTAAACCGTAGCTCGGATCAAAAAGTTTTCTACATGAAAGTTGATCAGAAAAACGAGACGAACCCGAATATGCCCTCCGTTTACCTGTCACATGCCCACAACTATGCAAACAAGGAACCTTCTCCTCCGGTTCATCTGTCTGACAGATGCCCGAAGCCGGGAAAATATCCCCAGGTATTTTCCCGCTCTGTCTGCAACGTGTAGTGCTGCATTAGGTCACCCCTAGCATAGCATACTGCCTTGCCATGCATCGTGCTGCATTTGTTTGCTTGTATTTATTGTTTCATCCCCCTCTTCTCCTCCCGTAGACCCCGAGACTGACGCTGCTCCCGAGTACGACTACACCGCAGAGAACCAGTCCCTTTCAGCAAAGCTTCCAGTCAAGCAAAACCTCCCTATATCGCCCATTCTGCCTCTCTCATGCTTGCATTAGATTTTGCTACTGTATTAGATAGCTCCTATTCTGATGCATAGCCTGCTTTTGTAACCTGCTATTGTTACTTTACCTGTTATCCTATATGTTTAGTATAGGTCGGATAGTGATCCATCAGTGACCCCTCACCCTTGTCCCTGTTGCCCCGCTTTGTTACCAGTGCCATGATCAATTGTGATCGAGGGGCCGAGACCAGTACTTTATATTAATCAGTCCCTTGCTGAAGTCGGGTCGGCCCCGAGGGGTACCCGCGAGGTATGTGGAGACGGGTTGACCGTGAGGGTACCCACGAGATAATTACCTGGCACGGCCGGCCATTCCTAGCCCTTGCCGTAAGCCCACGAGACGGGGCCACGAGACCACAGATCGAGGATCGCTGATTGTCACCGCACGCTACCAATGCAACAATGGGTTTGGGTATGTGATCTGAGTAGGCCTCTGGGCTTTTCGCGCTAACCACCACGCGGGAATAAGTATGGGCACTCGGCGTCGTGTGCATCAGCCGAAGCTCTTCAGACGTCAGCACTGGAGTGGCGCGCGCCGGGTTGGACTGTGTATGCCTGCGCTTGTATTAAGGGGGCTAGGTTTGCTCCCGGCCGCGTACGCAACGTGTAGGAGTGCAAACAGCGATGGGCTCAAGACCCCTGAGCGCTTAGGAGGTAGACCGGCGTGCTGGCCTCTGTGTTGAGCCTAGGTAGGGCTGCGATGTGTCGATCGACCGAGGCCAGGCATGACTCGATAAAAGTGTGTCCGGCCAGAGTTAATCGAGCGTGTTGGGTAAGTTAGTGCACCCCTGCAGGGGAGTATATCTATTCGAATAGCCGTGTCCATGGTAACAGGACGCTCGGAAAATATTCCGATCTTCTACAACTAGAAATGGTTTGAATATGTTCGCTCCGGGATCGCTTTCTCGAAGGGAGTTGAGGAAGGATCTCTGGGCGTTGTTACTACTTGTTGCTACTACTATAGTTATGTACTAATCTGCACTCTTCTAATGCTGCAAGACTCTGAAGATGCTAGTCTTCGTTAGGCTAGGCCCTTCCCTCTATTCTGGCATCCTGCAGTTTAGTCCACAGATACAGCCCCTCCACTTGATACCAATGCATAAATAGAATAGTTCTGATGTAAGTCTTGCGAGTACTTTGGATGAGTACTCACGGTTGCTTTGCTTCCCCTTTTCCCCATACCCGATTGCTGCGATCAGATGACGGAGCCCAGGAGTCAGCTGCTACCGCCGACGACTACTACTACCCTACCGCTGGAGCCTACTACTACGTGGAGACCGCCGACGACCAGGAGTAGATAGGAGGCACCCAGGCAGGAGGCCTGCGCCTATTCGATCAGTGTCGTTGTTTTGCTCAGCCTTCTTAAGGCAAACTTGTTCCCTTTATGTCTGTACTCGGATATTATGTTGCTTCCGCTGACGCTTGATCGCGAGCTTATGTATTCGAGCCCTCGAGGCCCCTGGCTTGTATTATAAAGCTTGTATGACTTTTATTTGTGTTTAGAGTTGTGTTGTGATATCTTCCAGTGAGTCCTTAGGCTTGATCGTGTGCATTTACGTGTATGATTAGTGCACGATTAAGTCGGGGGCGTCACATAGGCTCTCCATCATAAAAGGACGAATGTGTTTCTGGAGTCCTGAAATTTGCAGCTAAACTCATACCTTTGAACTTGGCCTCATACTCAAAATTTTGGTTTTGTAGATCATATATTTGGGCCTGAAGATAATCAATCCGATCATGGAGCTTGAAGATGACGTCCCCAATATTCTTGTTATCCACCTTGTGCTCACGGATGAATTCTATGATCATGGAGTGGTTAGCACAAAGTCAGCGCTCCACCATGCTCTGGCACTTGAAGATCTCTTGTTCCACCGCTCCAGCCTGGCCTTCTCGCTCCCGGTCTTCTTAGGTCCCTGAACGTCCCGGATGTGGAGCACCCCGTCACGCATCTCAATGGCTTGAGGGTGCTTCATCACCTCCGGTAGGTACGGCTTCTCATAGAACTTGTCCTTGTACGAGCTTGGAGACGTCATGGCGACCTAGATCTGTCAGAAAAATAGCCCGAAACAAGAACAAAGGAGAAACTTGCGATACAGTGGTCAAAACATATAGGAGTATATATAAAGAATTTTTATCTTGCAAAACAAGCATACAGGAAGAAAACGGAGTCGGGAAGGCACACGTGGGGCCCACAAGGCATCACGGGGCGCCCTGTTGCCTTGTGGGCAACACGTGGGTCCCCTCGGCCGTTTCTTATTGTTGTAATTTTTCTAATATTCCAAAACTGACAGAAATAATTTTTATGGAATTTTTGGAGTCGGTTTACTTACCGTATCACATACCTACCCTTTTCAGGGTTCTGGAGCGTTCCGGAAGGACTCTTTTATGTGCTCTTCCGGTGTAATTGTTTCAATAATATTAGTTTCAACATTAATGGGAGTACCTGAAATATAATACTTAATTCTTTGTCCATTCACCACTCTCATATTATTGCCTTCGGAGTTATTTATTTTGATGGCTCCGGAGCGATAAACTTCTTCGATGACATATGGCCCCTCCCATTTAGGGAGAAGTTTTCCTGCAAAAAATCTTAAATGAGAATTGTATAGTAGAACATGATCACCTACTTTGAATTCCCATTTTTGAATTCTTTTGTCATGCCATCTTTTAACTTTTTCTTTAAACAACTTAGCATTTTCATAGGCTTGGGTTCTCCATTCATGCAGAGAGCTAATATCAAATAACCTCTTCTCACCGGCAAGTTTAAAATCATAGTTAAGTTCTTTAATTGTCCAATAAGCTTAATGTTCTAGTTCAAGAGGTAAATTACATGCTTTTCAATAAACCATTTTATACGGAGACATACCCATAGGATTTTTATATGCTGTTCTATAAGCCCATAATGCATCATCAAGTTTCTTAGACTAATTCTTTCTGGATCTATTAATGGTCTTTTGCAAGATCAATTTTATTTCTCTATTAGTTAATTCAACTTGACCACTAGACTGAGGATGATAAGGAGATGCAATTCTATGGTTAACATCATATTTAGCAAGCAACTTACGGAAAGCACCATGAATAAAATGTGAACCACCATCAGTCATTAAATATCTAGGGACTCCAAACCTTGGGAAAATAACTTTTTTAAGCTTTTTAATAGAAGTGTTATGATCAGCACTACTAGTTGGAATGGCTTCTACCCACTTAGTAACGTAATCAACAACAACTAAAATATGAGTATACCCATTGGATTTAGGAAAAGGTCCCATATAATCAAAACCCCAAACATCAAAAGGTTCAATAACAAGTGAATAATTCATAGGCATTTCCTGACGTCTACCAACATTACCAATTCTTTGACATTCATCACAAGAAAGGACAAACTTACGTGCATCCTTCAAAAGAGTAGGCCAATAAAAACCAAATTGTAATACCTTGTGTGCAGTTCGGTCTCCTGCATGGTGTCCTCCATATGCCTCGGAGTGGCACTTACGTCGGATTTGTTCATGTTCATGCTCAGGTACACAACGTCTAATAATACCATCTACTCCTTCTTTATATAGATGTGGGTCATCCCAAAAGTAATGTCTTAAATCAGAGAAGAACTTTTTCTTTTGTTGGTATGTAAAGCTAGGTGGTATGTATTTAGCAACAATGTAATTAGCATAGTCCGCATACCAAGGAGTATTACGAGAAGCATTTATCACAGCTAATTGTTCATCAGGAAAACCATCATTAATAGGAAGTGGGTCATCAAGAACATTTTCCATTCTAGACAAATTATCAGCTACGGGATTCTCAGCTCCCTTTCTATCAACAATATGCAAATAAAATTCTTGTAGCAGAAGAACCCATCTAATAAGTCTAGGTTTAGCATCTTTCTTTTCCATAAGATATTTAATAGCAGCATGATCAGTGTGAACAGTAACTTTGGGATCAAAAATATAAGATCTGAATTTATCACATGCAAACACAACTGCTAAAAATTCTTTCTCAGTAGTAGCATAATTTCTTTGAGCACTGTCTAGGGTTTTACTAGCATAATGAATAACATTCAATTTCTTATCAACTCTTTGTACTAGAACAGCACCTAAAGCATAATCACTAGCATCACACATAATTTCAAAGGGTAGGTTCCAATCGGGTGGTTGAACAATAGGTGCAGAAATTAAGGCATTCCTAAGTATTTCAAAGGCTTCTATGCAATCATCATCAAAAACGAATGGAACATCTTTTTGCAAGAGATTGGTAAGAGGTCTAGAAATTTTAGAGAAGTCTTTTATAAACCTTCTATAGAAACCAGCATGACCAAGGAAACTTCTTATACCTTTGATATTTTTAGGAAATGGCATTTTCTCAATAGCATCAACTTTAGCTTTATCAACTTCAATACCTCTTTCAGAAATTTTATGCCCAAGGACTATACCTTCATTCACCATAAAGTGGCACTTCTCCCAATTCAAGACAAGATTAGTTTCTTCACATCTCTACAAAACTTGATCAAGGTTGCTCAAGCAATCATCAAAAGAAGTTCCGTAAATGGAGAAATCATCCATGAAAACCTCAACAATATTTTCACAAAAGTCAGAGAATATAGCAGTCATAGATCTTTGAAAGGTAGTAGGTGCATTACACAAACCAAAAGGCATACGACGATAAGCATAAGTTCCAAAAGGACAAGTAAAGGTGGTTTTCTCTTGATCTTCAGGTGACACAGGTATTTGAGAGAAACCAGAATAGCCATCTAGGAAATAAAAGTGTGTATGCTTAGACAATCTTTCTAACATTTGATCAATAAAAGGCAAGGGGTAATGATCTTTTCTAGTAGCTTTATTTAATTTCCTGAAATCAATTACCATCCTATAACCAGTTACAATTCTTTGTGGGATAAGTTCATTTTTATCATTAGGAACAACAGTAATACCTCCTTTCTTAGGAACACAACGAACAGGACTTACCCATCTACTATCAGCTATGGGATAAATTATACCTACTTCCAGAAGCTTTAATATTTCAGTTCTTACCACATCCTTCATTCTAGGATTCAACCTTCTTTGATGATCAACAACGGGTTTAGCATCTGGCTCCATATGAATTTTATGCTGACATAAAGTGGGACTAATGCCCTTAAGATCATCGAGAGTATATCCAATAGCAGCTCGGTGCTTCTTCAGAGTTTTAAGTAATCTCTTTTCTTCATGCTCTGAAAGGTTAGCACTAATAATAACAGGATATATCTTCTTTTCATCAAGATAAGCATATTTAAGAGTATCAGGTAATTGCTTTAAATCAAACATAGGATCACCCTTGGGTGGAGGTGGATCTACCAAGGTTTCAACAGGCAAATTATGTTTCAGAATAGGTGCTTGTTTAAAGAATAGTTCATCTATTTCATTTCTTTCATTCATATGCATATCATTCTCATGCTCAAGCAAATATTGTTCTAAAGGATCAGTAGGAGGCACAGCAATAGAAGCAAGACCAATAATTTCATCTTTATTGGGTAATTCTTTATCATGAGGTTGTCTACGAAACTTAGAGAAATTAAACCCATGAGACATCTCACCAAAATTAACACTAACAATTTCTTTAGTGCAATCAATCTTAGCATTAACAATATTCCAGAAGGGTCTACCAAATATAATGGGACAAATATCATCTTGTGGTGATCCAATAACAAGAAAATCAGTAGGGTATTTGATCTTACCACATAAGACTTCAACATCTCTAACAATCCCAAGTGGTGAAATAGTATCTCTGTTTGCAAGCTTAATAGTAACATCAATATCTTCAATCTCAACAGGTGCAATATCATTCATAACTTCTTGATAGAGAGTAAACAGGATAGCACTCACACTAGCACCAATATCACATAAGCCATAATAGCAATGATCTCCAATTTTAACAGAAATAACAGGCATGCCAACTGCAGGTTTGTTTTTATCTTTAGGGTCTGGCTTAGCAATTCTAGTTGCTTCATCATAGAAATATATGACATGTCCATCAATATTATCAACCAAAAGATCTTTAACCATTGTAACACTAGTTTCAACTTTAATTTGTTCAGAAGGTCTAGGTGCTCTAATATTACTCTTATTAACCATAGTTGAAGCTTTAGCATGTTCCTTAATCCTAACAGGGAAAGGAGGTTTCTCAATATAAGCAGTAGGCACAACTGGATCAACATGGTAAACAATTGTTTCTTCTTTAACACTAACAGGTTCTTCATTTAATTCAATAGGTGGATGATATTTAAACCATTTCTCCTTAGGGAGATCAACATGAGCAGCAAAAGATTCACAAAAGGTAGCTACTATCTCAGAGTCAAGTCCATGTTTAGTACTAAACTTATGAAAAGCATCAGTTTCCATCAAAGATTAAACACAATCAAACTCAAGATTTATACCTGACTCATTACCTTTGTCGATTTCCCAATCTTTAGAGTTATGTTTAATTCTTCCAAGAAGATCCCATCTGGATTCAATAGTTTTCTTCATAAAGGAACTAGCAGAAGAAGTATCGAGTATGGATTGATCATTATAAGAAAGCCGAGCATAAAAGTTTTGAAGAATTATTTCTCTTGAGAACTCATGATTGGGGCATGTGTGCAACATATACTTAAGCCTCCCCCAAGCTTGAGCGATACTTTCTCCTTCACGAGGCCAAAAATTATATATATAATTCCGATCACGATGAACCAAATGCATAGGATAAAATTTCTGGTGGAATTCTAGCTTCAACCAGTTCCAGTCCCATGTTTCAGTATCATCACATAGCCTATACCATATCAATGCCTTTCCCTCCAAAGACAAAGGGAATACTTTCTTCTTAAACCCATCTCTGGATAAACCTGCAAGCTTGAACAATCCACAAATTTCGTCCACATAGATCAAGTGCATATCGCGATGCACCGTTCCATCTCCTGCATAAGGATTAGCTAGCAGTTTCTCTATCATACCCGAAGGAATTTCATAGTAAATATTTTTAGTAGGTTCAGAAGATTGAGGAGCAACTCTTATTGCTTTCGGTTGAGGTGCAGATACCCCGAACAAATCCCTCTAAAGGATTACTTTCCATGGTGACAAGTGACAGTAAATTTCAGCACATAATATAAATGTTTCCTTACCAAATTCCACTCACCATAGGCGCTCACTCCCCGGCAACGGCGACAGAAAAGAGTCTTGATAACCCACAAGTATAGGGGATAAATTGTAGTCCTTTCAATAAGTAAGAGTGTCAAACCCAACGAGGAGCAGAAGGAAATGACAAGCTGTTTTCAGCAAGGTATTCTCTGCAAGTACTGAAAGTAGCGGTAACAGATAGTTTTGATAGAAAGATAATTCGTAACAAGTAACAAGTAGTAACGGTAATAAAAAGTGCAGCAAGGTGGCCCAATCCTTTTTGTAGCAAAGGACAAGCCGGAACGAACTCGTATAATAAGCAAAGCGTTCTCGAGGACACATGGGAATTTCATCTAGTCACTTTCATCATGTTTGTTTGATTTGCGTTCGCTACTTTGATAATTTGATATGTGGGTGGACCAGTGCTTGGGTGCTGTTCTTACTTGAACAAGCCTCCCACTTATGATTACCCCCTCTCGCAAGCATCCGCAACTACGAAAGAAGAATTAAGATAACTCTAACCATAGCATGAAACATATGGATCCAAATCAGCCCCTTACGGAATAGCGCATAAACTATGTTTTAAGCTTCTATCACTCTAGCAACCCATCATCTAATTGCTACTCCACAATGCCTTCCCTTAGTCCCAAAGATGGTGAAGTGTCATGTAGTTGACGTTCACACGACACCACTAAAGGAAGCAACAACATACATATCATCAAAATATCGAACGAATACCAAATTCACATGATTACTTATGACAAGACTTTTCCCATGTCCTCAAGAACAAAAGTAACTACTCACAAATCATATTCATGTTCAAGATCAGAGGGGTATTGAATAGCATTAAGGATCTGAACATATAATCTTACACCAAATAAACCAACTAGCATCAACTACAAGATGTAATCAACACTACTAGCAACCCACAGGTACCAATCTAAGGTTTTGAGATAAAGATTGAATACAAGAGATGAACTAGGGTTTGAGATGAGATGGTTCTGGTGAAGATGTTGATGAAGATTGGTCCTCCCACGATGAGAGGATCGTTGGTGATGTCGATGGCTTCGATTTCCCCCTCCCGGAGGGAAGTATCCCCGGCGGAATCGCTCCGCCGGAGAGCAAAATAGCTCCTGCCCAGGTTCCGCCTCGAGACGGCGGCGCTTCATCCCGAAAGTCTTCTCCTTATTTTTTCTAGGGCAAATGGCCTTATATAGAAGAAGGAGGGGGCCAAACGCCAGCTGTGGGCCCCACAAGGCATCACGGCGCGCCCAGGGGGGCGCCCAATTGCCTTGTGGGCAACTGGTGGGTCCCCTCTGGTATTTATTTTCTCCAGTATTTTTTATATATTCAATAAAAATCTTCGTGAAATTTTAGGTCAATTGGAGCTCTGTAGAATAGGTATCTCTGATTTGGCTATTTCAGGTCCAGAATTCCAGCTGCCGGCATTCTCCCTCTTTATGTAAATCTTGCAAATTAAGAGAGAAAAGGCATAAGAATTGTACCATAAAGTGAAATAATGATTAAAGACATAATAATTAACAGTAGGAAATCATGATGCAAATTGGACGTATCAAAAAGTATGAACCAATTGCTCGGCTGACATCGGGGTTGTACATGATTTATATTTTGTGTTAAGAAGATGGAGCATGACAAGGCTATATGATTTTGTAGGGATAGCGTTGTTTAGCATTTTTATTCTGAAAGGCATGATTGTTTGTTGGTATGCCTAAGTATTGATGTCTTTATATCAAATTATAGACTATTGCTTTGAATCACTCGTGTCTTAATATTCATGTCATGATTAGATTGCATGATCAAGATTATGCTAGGTAGCGTTCCACATCAAAAGTTATCTTTTTTATCATTTACCTAGTCGAGGACGAGCAGGAATTAAGCTTGGGGATGCTGATACGTCTCCATCGTATCTATAATTTTTTATTGTTTCATGCCAATATCCTACAATTTTCACATACTTTTGGCAACATTTTATATGATTTCTTGGACTAACATATTGATCCAGTGCCCAGTGCCAGTTCCTGTTTTCTGCTTGTTTTTTGTTTCGCAGAAAATCCAAATCAAACAAAGTCCAAATGCGATAAAATTTTACGAGAATAATTTTGGAATATATGTGATTTTTGGGACGTGGAATCAACGCAAACGGAGGCCCACAGCCTCCACAAGGCAAACGGGCACGACCCCCCCCCCCCAGGCCGCGTGGTGTTGCCTTGTTGGCACACTGTAAGTCGGTTGGGGTCCTTCTTCGGCCGCAACGAAGCTTATATCAAGAAAAAAATTGTGTTAAAATTTCAGCACAATCGGAGTTATGGATCTCCGGGAATATAAGAAACGGTTTTCGGCCAGAAAACAGGAACGCGAAATAGAAGAGAAACAGAGAGAGAGAGATCCAATCTTGGAGGGGCTCCTCCCCTCCGGGAGCCATGGCGGCCATGGACCAGAGGGGAAACTCTCCTCCCATCTAGGGGGGGGGCAAGCAAGAAGAAGAAGGAGGGGGCTCTCTCCCCCTCTCTCCCGGTGGCGCCGGAACGCCGCCGCGGCAATCATCGTGATGGTGATCTACACCAACAACTTCGCCGCCGTCAACACCAACTCTCTCCCCTCTATGCAACGGTGTAACACCTCTTCTCCCCGCTATAATCTCTACTTAAACATGGTGCTTAATGCTATATATTATCATCCAATGATATGTGGCAATCCTATGATGTTTGAGTAGATTCGTTTTGTCCTATGGGTTGATTGATGATCGTGATTGGTTTGAGTTGTATGTTTTATTTTGGTGCTGTCCTATGGTGCCCTCCGTGTTGCGCAAGCGTGAGGGATTCCCGCTGTAGGGTTTGCAATACGTTCATAATTCTCTTATAGTGGGCGGTTAGAGTGACAGAAGCTTACACCCGAGTAAGGGGGTTGTTGCGTATGGGAGTAAAGAGGACTTGTTACTTAATGCTATGGTTGGGTTTTACCTTAATGATCTTTGGTAGTTGCGGATGCTTGCTAGAGTTCCAATCATAATTGCATATGATCCAAGTACGAAAAGTATGTTAGCTCATGCCTCTCCCTCATATAAAATTGCAATAATGATTACCGGTCTAGTTATCGATTGCCTAGGGACAAATCTTTCTCTTGTGTTACAAAAGCTTTCTACTAAACAACTAGCTTTTATTATCTTGCAAATTACTCGTAGTTTTATTCTCGCAAAGTACTCCTAGTTTTATTCTTGCAAAGTAGTTATAGCATTACACCTACAAAGTACTTCTAGTTTCATACTTGTTCTAGGTAAAGCGAACGTTAAGTGTGCGTAGAGTTGTATCGGTGGTCGATAGAACTTGAAGGGAATATTAATTCTACCTTTAGCTC
This sequence comes from Elymus sibiricus, assembly GCA_039707655.1. NCBI lineage: Eukaryota > Viridiplantae > Streptophyta > Magnoliopsida > Poales > Poaceae > Elymus > Elymus sibiricus. The sequence continues at coordinate 256,819,046 of CM077668.1, read as the reverse complement.
CACGTTGGGTTCGACAGTCTTATTTATCGAGAAAGGCTACAACTGATCCCCTATACTTGTGGGTTATCAGCCACTGCGCCGCACACTAACTGGTAAGGAAGCGATGGCATCCCGGCGTGCCGAGTTCATCGCCACCTGCGACCACACACTAAGTGGTAAGGAAGCGATGGCATCCCGCCGCGCCGAGTTCATCGACACCCACGACCGCACACCTACGTGGGCCGACTTTGAAGCTGCCATGGCCGAATGGGCGGTGGAGCAAGAGGAGGCCAAATCCGCACAGAAGGAGAGGAAAAGGCAGAAAGCACTCAAGAAAAGAGAGTCCTGCCGCTGTAAGAAAGAAGCGGCCGCACGCGCTGCTGAGGAGAGCCGGGTGGAGATTCAAGCACGGTGGGCTGCCGCCGACAAGGCCGGTAAGGAGTACGACGGTGTCTGGGGCTGGCCAGCATGCGAGAAGTAGTTAGTGTGTGTGTGTCAACCGTACGTTTGTTTAATTAATTATGAGCATCTACTACTACTTACTACTACTTTTTTAGAGCAAATTAGTGCCCAGTCAAAAAAAGTTGACTCAACCGAGTCTTAGCGGTCCAACCCGCATCCACCCCGAAGCTCCTTCCTCTCTCACCTCGGCACAACCGGGTCGGAGACGAGCTCGCTGGAGCTGGTTTTTAGTCCCACCTCGCCGCGCGGGGCGGACGCAGACCGGCTTAAATAGCAGCGCCGACGGGAGGCAGCAAGCATCTTTCTTGTTGCATAGGTCGATCAATTCTCGTTGTGTGAGCGAGGCAGGTTGACACTTGATTGCATTTTCATTAACTTATAACTGTTCATCGAGTGTCAACTTCGCCTCGTTCATGTACGTTGATGATAGCCCTACCACAATGAAAGAGATTTTTAAATTTGCAGGCTGCGGCTCTAGATGCTGATAGATATTTTAGTTTTTAGGAGACCACAAAACACACGGTTGCTATGGCATACCGTGTGCGTTAATGATCCATAAGTCGGTTAGAAAACATCGCACACGTACTATCACAACCGCCCGGGACTGATTTAATCAACTACACGTGTATAATTTTTTTTAATACAGAATCCGCCAATTTTCTATTTTCTCGCACATGAGTATGTTATATGCTTCGACTGCATTGTGTGTTTCGCCCGCGTAAGTTTCAAGTTTCGCAGCAAAATTTTCAGTAGGCACGGGATTTCAGAATTTACTCCCCCCCCCCCACCCCATCCCCACCCATCACATTTCCAAACTATCTCCCCCTTCACCCCCTCCCGACAGCTCGAACCGCCGCCACCGCAACCACAGCTTCAACCACATCTACATTCTGCCCGAGCCTCGTCGATCCAGTCAGGTAACCCACCGATCTCCATCACCGCCCCAGCCTGATTGCTTAGATGGCGCCTGCGAAACATCCTCATGCCTCCAAATTCCCGCCCCCTACTGCAGAGCATCGTCGTGTAAGCATAACCACATATCACGCGGGAGGTCGATGGGCTGATGGCAGTCGATGGCGCAGTGGCCGCTGTGCGTGTCGCCCTGGAGGAACACCTCACCTCCGCCGCTGCCGACTTGGTGCGGGCTCTAGCCCAGATGAAGTGCCCCAGCAACTACCCCTCAGGATTTACCAAGGACGCACTGTCCAGTTCAATTTTACCAATACTAGTTGCAAGGGCTATGTTTTGTACGGTTGATGTATTAAGCCTGTTGTAGTAAACACGCCTAACCATTCTTAGCTATTTTCCCTACCATTTTATAGACAATTGGGCCATTCTCTGCTCTAGCAGCACTTGCCTTGCGATGTTTAACTCTGTCAATTTCAATTTCATCAGTACCAGTTTCAATGGCTATATTAGGTTGTCTGTACTTAACACATGCCTTGTTTATTTCAGTAATGTACACTGTCATGTTGAAGTATGAACTGCCCAGTTAAATTTAACCAATACCAGCTAGAAACTAACAATGCCTGACTTAGGTTGCTGTCAAGCCTGTTGTAGCAAACAGTTCTATCCATTTTTTAATCTATCCCTTTACTACCGTGCTACTCTACGCAATGAAGATATCACTAAAGATGCTGTCGTTTTATTACCATTTTCTATTTTTGGTGGATGTTAACCCTATTGTAGTTAACATGCCTTTCCATGTACTTACACAGGGCCACAATGGGAAATGTTGTTGTTTACGGTCGAGGTTAGTTCCATCCCAATGTCTTATACTCCCTCCGTCCCAAAATAAGTGACTCAAATTTGTACTAACTTTGTACTAAAGTTAGTACAAGGTTGAGTCACTGATACGTCTCCAACGTATCTATAATTTATGATTGTTCCATGCTATTATAGTATCAATCTTGGATGTTTTTATATACATTTACAGCAATTATATATCATTTTTTTGGCTAACCTATTAACTTAGTGCCCAGTGTCAGTTGTTGTTTTTTTTCCTGTTTTTGGTTTTCCAGAATATCAGTACCAAACGAAGTCCAAATGCCACGAAACTTTTTGGAGATTTTTTTCTGGACATAAGAGACACTAGAAGCTTTGGGAGGAGGCCAGAAGCCAGAGGAGGTGGCCACGAGCCACCAGGGTGCGCCTGGGGGGGGCAAGCGCGCCTTGGTGCCTCGTGGGCCCACCTCTGCCCCTTTTGACCTAATTCCACCACTATAAATTCTCTAAAATTGGGAAACCAACAGAGGAGTCCATGAAATACTTTTTCCGCCGCCGCAAGCTTCTATTCTCGAGAGATCCCATCTGGAGGCCTTTTCCGGTACTCCGCCGGAGGGGGAATCGATCACGGAGGGGCTCTACATCATCCTTGCTGCCCTTTTGATGATGCATGAGTAGTTTACCATAGACCTTCGGGTCCATAGTTAGTAGCTAGATGACTTCTTCTCTCTTTTTGATCTTCAATACAATGTTCTCTTCGATGTTCTTGGAGTTCTATCCGATGTAATCAGTTTTTGCGGTGTGTTTGTTGGGATCCGATGAATTGTGAGTTTATGGTCAGATTATCCATGAATATTATTTGAGTCTTCACTGAACTCTTTTATGCATGATTATTATAGCTTCGTATTTCTCTCCGATATATTGATTTGGTTTAGCCAACTAGATTGATTTATCTTGCAATGGGAGAGGTGCTTTGTAATGGGTTCGATCTTGCGGTGCTTAATCCCAGTGACAGAAAGCGACATGACACGCATGTATCATTGCTATTAAGGGTAAAAAGATGGGGTTTATTCATGCGTGAGTTTACTTTGTTTACATCATGCCATCTTGCTTAAGGCGTTACTCTGTTCTTTATGGACTTAATACACTAGATGCATGCTGGATAGCGGTCGATGTGTGGAGTAATAGTAGTAGATGCAGGCAGGAGTCGGTCTACTTGTCTCGGACGTGATGCCTATATACATGATCATTGCCTTGGATATCGTCATGATTATTTGCTTTTCTATCAATTGCCCAACAGTAATTTGTTCACCCACCGTATGCTATTTTCATGAGAGAAGCCTCTAGTGAAAACTATGGCCCCGGGGTCTATCCAAATCATATATTAAAAATCATAAAAATACCTTGCTGCACTTTTACTTTATTTATTTTATTTTGTATTTTTGTTCGATCTATTTATCTATCACCATACAATTTAATCTTGCAATTAACCGCCAAGGGATTGACAACCCCATGTTTGCGTTGGGTGCAAGGATTTGTTGTTTTGTGTGCAGGTACTGCTAACGAGTTGTTGCATGATTCTTCTACTGGATTGATAACCTTGGTTTCATAACTGGGGGAAATACTTATCTCTACTGTACTGCATCTCCCTTCGTCTTCAGGGAATTAACAACGCAGCTCACAAGTAGCAGGAAGAATTTCTGGCGCCGTTGCCGGGGAGACATCATCAACATCTATCAAGTACCTACACATAAAACATTCATCTCCTTGCATTTATTTTATTTGTCTTTGCCTCTCGTTTTCATCTCCCCCACTTCTAAAAAGTTTTTACAAAATACAAAAATATTTTCCGTTTGCCTTTTTCTTATTTGCTTGATTGCTTGCTCGTTTTATCGTTATGGCTAGTTCTACTCCCGTTATGCCTTTCCCTCCGTACTTAGGGGACGATCCAGGAATTTTAAACTTTAAATATTTGAGTGATGAACCTTTAAAAGAAGCATGGGATAGATTATTAAAAATACAAGTAAGTGATAGGCATCAGTTTCACCTTAAATTGTTCCTTAAAGGTTTTTATGTTGGTCTACCCCTTGCTCATAGACGTGTCTTGGATTCTATATTTGAAAATGATTTTCTTGGGAGTGATGCCTTTGAAACCTACGAAAAGATGAAAAGTATATTTGGACAACCAAAAGTTGAAACTATCGAACCTATTACTCTAGAATGCTTTCGTCAAACTGAGCAAATAAAGGAAACAAAGGCTAGTATGGATTCTAACTTTCGAGGAATTTGTAATCTTGCCTCTAAAATAAATAGCATTGTGGTGTCACAAACTAGAAGGGTTGATGCTTTAGATCAAAAGATCTCTCTTTGTGTTTTGAAAGAAATAAAAACCCTTTGCACTAAGCTTGATCATCTAGTGCACATTATTGATAATGGCAAAGAGAGTGAAATAGGAATTGCGAGGGTTATCTTGAAGGATGATAATACTTGAAACTATGCATTATGCCTAGCTAGGGGCATAAAACAATAGCGCTTGTTGGGAGGCAACCCAATGAATAAAATAAATTTTTACTTTTTGTTTCTGTTCTTGTGTGTTTGCACAATTATGCTACTGTTATTATTGTGTTTTTATGTTTTAATTAGTGTTTGTGTCAAGTAATGCCTTTGGGATGATTTGGAAGATAGTATAATTGATGTTGTTTGGAAAACATAAAGTTTTGCGTCCAGTGCTAGAATTTTAGCTCTGTGGAGCGTCAGAAAAATCTGAATTTTTTACACAGTATTGGTATATGAATTTCCCATGTTGTCCTAATTTTTCAGAATTTTTGGAGTTACAGAAGTATAGATTTTAAATAGATCTTTACAGACTGTTCTATTTTAGACAGATTCTGTTTTTGTTGCATAGTTTGCTTATTTTGATGAATCTATGGATCGTATCGGGGGGTATGAGTCATGGAGAAGTTGGAGTACAGTAGCATTATGCCAATATTAAATATGAATCAATTTACTACAGTACTTAGAGTTAAGGATTTATTTGTTATACTAACGGATCTCATGAAGGTTTTGTTGAGTTTTGTGTGATTAAAGTTTTCAAGTTTTGGGTGAGATCACGATAGATGAAGGAATAAGGAGTGGCAAGGGCCTAAGCTTGGGGATGCCCAAGGAACCCCAAGGTAATATTCAAGGAAGACTCAAGCGTCTAAGCTTGGGGATGCCCCAGAAGGCATCCCCTCTTTCTTCTACCAACTATCGGTAATTTCACTTGGAGCTGTATTTTTATTCATCACATGATATGTGTTTTACTTGGAGCATCGTGTATTATATGAGTCTTTGCTTTGTTTGCTTTTTAGTTTGACACAATCATCTTTGCTGGACACACTGATACGTCTCCAACGTATCTATAATTTTTTATTGTTCCATGCTGTTATATTATCAATCTTGGATGTTTTTATAAGCATTTACAGCAATTATATATCATTTTTGGAGACTAACCTATTAACTTAGTGCCCAGTGCCAGTTGCTATTTTCTGCCCTGTTTTTGTTTTACACAAAATCAATACCAAATGAAGTCCAAATGCCACGAAACTTTTTGGAGATTTTTTATTGGCCAAGATAAACACTAGAAGCTTCGGGAGAGGGCCAGAAGACCCAGGAGGTGGCCACGAGCCACCGGGGCGCGCCTAGGGGGGGGCAGGCGTGCCCTGGTGCCTCGTGGGCCCCCATTTGCTCCGTTTGACCTAATTCCAGCACTATAAATTTAGAAAAAATCAGAAACCCTCAGGAGAGTCCATGAAATACTTTTTCCGCCGCCGCAAGTTTCTGTTCCAGAGAGATCCCATCTGGAGGCCTTCTCCGGTACTCCGCCGGAGGGGGAATCGATCACGGAGGGGCTCTACATCAACCTTGCTGCCCTTCCGATGATGCGTGAGTAGTTTACCACAGACCTTCGGGTCCATAGTTAGTAGCTAGATGGCTTCTTCTCTCTTTTTCATCTTCAATACAATGTTCTCCTCGATGTTCTTGGAGTTCTATCCTATGTAATCACTTTTTGCGGTGTGTTTGTTGGGATCCGATGAATTGTGAGTTTATGATCAGATTATCCTTGAATATATTTGAGTCTTTGCTGCACTCTTTTATGCATGATTATTATAGCCTCGTATTTCTTCTCCGATCTATTGATTTGGTTTGGCCAACTAAGTTGATTTATCTTGCCATGGGAAGAGGTGCTTTGTAATGGGTTCGATCTTGCGGTGCTCAATCCCAGTGACAGAAAGGGACGTGACACATATGTATCATTGCTATTAAGGGTAAAAATATGGGGTTTATTCATACGTGAGTTTATCTTGTCTACATCATGTCATCGTTCTTAAGGCGTTACTCCGTTCTTTTATGGACTTAATACACTAGATGCATGCTGGATAGCGGTCGATGTGTGGAGTAATAGTAGTAGATGCAGGCAGGAGTAGGTCTACTTGTATTGGATGTGATGCCTATATACATGATCATTGCCTTGGATATCGTCATGATTATTTGCTTTTCTATCAATTGCCCAACAGTAATTTGTCTACCCACCGTACGCTATTTTCTTGAGATAACCTCTAGTGAAAACTATGGCCCCCGGGTCTATCTAAATCATATTACTAAAACCCTAAAAATATTGCTGCCATTTTCTTTTATTTATTTTATTTTGTATTTTTGTTTCAATCTATCAATCTATCACATACAATTTAATCTTGCAATTTACCGCCGAGGGATTGACAACCCCTCGTTTGCGTTGGGTGCAAGGGTTTGTTGTTTGTATGCAGGTACTGCTAACGAGGTGTTGTGTGATTCTCCTACTGGTTCGATAACCTTGGTTTCATAACTGAGGGAAATACTTCTCTCTACTGTGCTGCATCATCCCTTCCTCTTCGGGGAAATACCAACGCAAGCTACAAGTAGCACACACCAATTTGAGAGAGCCACACGTTTATCATGATTTGGTAGAATACTCTATGTGCTTCACTTAAATTTTTTGAGCTAGGCAGTTGCTCTAGTGCATCACTTAAAATCTTTTTGAGCATGGTGGTGGCTATATTTTGAAGAAATATTTAAACTCTCATGCTTCACTTATATTATTTTGAGAGTTGATAAGACTAAAATTTTGAAGAAATGTTTGCACTCTCATGCGTCACTTATATCTTTTTGAGAGTTGATAATAGTAATGGTAATTTGCACAAGATATGAATTTGGTCCCAAAGTGATGAATATTCAAGAGGGATATAATAAAAACTTTCATGAAAGATCATTGGATATGATAAGTTTGATTCCTTGCAATAGTTTTGCGATATGGAGATGATGATATGTGAGTTATGTTAGTGAGTAATTGTGACAGGAAAAGCATGCCTCTCAAAATAATTTTATCTCTCTAATTTAAGCTTTGAGCTCTGGCACTTTTGCAAATCTCTGCTTCCCTCTGCGAAGGGCCTATCTATTTACTTTTATGCAATTTTTATTTTTATTTTGAGTCTCCATCTTCTCTTACAAAGCACAACTAGAGAGCACTATTGTCATACTTGTGCATTGTGTGTAGCTAATATTGAGTGTGTTTCATGAATGGGTCAATGATTGAGCATAATGGGCTAGGGATAACTTTCTTTAGCGTTGATATTTTGAAAGACATGGTTGCTTGTTAGTATGCTTGAGTATTTATGTCTTCATGTCAAATTATAGACTATTGCTTTGAATCATTCAAGTCCAAATGTCCATGCTATAAAGAAAAGAATATGCGATGAATATGATAGGTAGCATTCCACATCAAAAATTCTGTTTTTATCATTTACCTACTCGAGGACGAGCAGGAATTAAGCTTGGGGATGCTGATATGTCTCCAATGTATCTATAATTTTTTATTGTTCCATGCTATTAAAGTATCAATCTTGGATGTTTTTATATACATTTACAGCAATTATATATCATTTTTTGACTAACCTATTAACTTAGTGCCCAGTGCCAGTTGCTGTTTTTTGCCTGTTTTTGGTTTTCCAGAATATCAGTACCAAACGAAGTCCAAATGCCACGAAACTTTTTGGAGATTTTTTTCTAGACATAAGAGACACTAGAAGCTTCGGGAGGAGGCCAAAAGCCAGAGGAGGTGGCCACGAGCAACCAGGGCGCGCCTGGGGGGGCAGGCGCGCCCTGGTGCCTCGTGGGCCCACCTCTGCCCCTTTTGATCTAATTCCACCACTATAAATTCTCTAAAATCGGGAAACCAACAGAGGAGTCCACGAAATACTTTTTCCGCCACCGCAAGCTTCTGTTCTCGAGAGATCCCATCTGGAGGCCTTTTTCGGTACTCCGCCGGAGGGGGAATCGATCACGGAGGGGCAATACATCATCCTTGCTGCCCTTCCGATGATGCGTGCGTAGTTTACCACAGACCTTCGGGTCCATAGTTAGTAGCTAGATGGCTTCTTCTCTCTTTTTGATCTTCAATACAATGTTCTCCTCGATGTTCTTGGAGTTCTATCCGATGTAATCACTTTTTGCGGTGTGTTTGTTGGGATCCGATGAATTGTGAGTTTATGATCAGATTATCCATGAATATTATTTGAGATTTTTCTGATCTCTTTTATGCTTGATTATTATAGCTTTGTATTTCTTCTCCGATCTATTGATTTGGTTTGGCCAACTAGATTGATTTATCTTGCCATGGGAGAGGTGCTTTGTAATGGGTTCGATCTTGCGGTGCTCAATCCCAGTGACAGAAAGGGACATGACACGTATGTATCGTTGCTATTAAGGGTAAAAATATGGGGTTTATTCATGCGTGAGTTTACTTTGTCTACATCATGTCATCTTGCTTAAGGCGTTACTCCGTTCTTTATGGACTTAATACACTAGATGCATGCTGGATAGCGGTCGATGTGTGGAGTAATAGTAGTAGATGCAGGCAGGAGTCGGTCTACTTGTCTCGGACGTGATGCCTATATACATGATCATTGCCTTGGATATCGTCATGATTATTTGCTTTTCTATCAATTGCCCAACAGTAATTTGTTCACCCACCGTATGCTATTTTCATGAGAGAAGCCTCTAGTGAAAACTATGGCCCCCGGGTCTATCCAAATCATATATTAAAAATCATAAAAATACCTTGCTGCACTTTTACTTTATTTATTTTAATTCATATTTTTGTTCGATCTATTTATCTATCACCATACAATTTAATCTTGCAATTAACCACCAAGGGATTGACAACCCCTTGTTTGCGTTGGGTGCAAGGATTTGTTGTTTTGTGTGCAGGTACTGCTAACGAGTTGTTGCGAGATTATCCTACTGGAATTATAACCTTAGTTTCATAACTGAGGGAAATACTTATCTCTACTGTACTGCATCTCCCTTCCTGTCATGGTTTTGTCACGGCAGATGTCCTCGTGAAAGGACTTAGTCGTGAGGCCATCGCAGCTAGGTGGTAACTCGAACGGGGTTGATCGGAATCGAGAGACAAGGGTTTACCCAGGTTCGGCCCCTCACAATGGAGGTAATAGCCTACGTCCTGCTTGATTGTGATTGATGATGATCTTGATTACAAGGGTGCAACTTGGCTAACCTAGTACTCGAGAGCTTGTAACTTGGTGTTTCTGCCTCGGGGGGTTCGCCTTTATATACAGGTCGAGGCCCCAGGCTTACAACAGAGTCCGGGTCGCAACATGACCCGTGCCCTAATCTATCTCCTACTCTTCATCTTAGGTAAGCCGCCGCCTCCAGTACTGGACCTCCAAGCCGGCCCGCTTATGAGTCGCCCAGATGGGCCTTGGAGTCTTGATAGCCGCAACTTTCTTTTAAGCCGCCACTGGATTACCCGGCCCTGAACGGGCGGGTCATATCGTGGGGTTATATCCCCAACATTAGCCCCCAGAGTGATGTGGATTCATTCACGTCAATCTTCAGTCTTGTTGTATTGCCGGGTCAATATGAATTTGTCGGCTCATAATACTTCTTTACCTTAGCGTTCCTCGCTCCCTCGTGTCAGGACGTCATCTTCCGAAATCAACGGTGCTTAAGTGTGACGTCACAGCGAATCTGGATGTATATCTGTTAGGCGCGAGAATCGAGGCGCCTCTTCGCAAAAAAGTTACTGTGCCTCCTCTGTTTTTGCACCTGCCTTTTCCTCTTTTTATCATATTATAAATATCCGCAAGGACCACAGGCGCGGTTTTTTACTGCTTCGTCTTCTTCCTCCACACATCCGTGCCTGCTCGCAACTGGGACAGCACCGCCGCCACGCGCCCTTGGTGTCTTCGACGACGCCAACCACTTCAGCAGCTCCACGCACGCCGCCGTCGACACCATCAAGAGCTTCTCGAAACTTCCGCCGCATCCAGGTACGCCCCATTTCCTCCTAGATCCATAGCAATTCTTGATCCATTTTTACCTAGTTCATCGGCGCTCATCTGTTCATCCTTCCCTGTTGTTTTCGAATCCAGATTCTAATGAACTCATCGTAGAAATACTCCGATGTTGGTTGTAGTACCATTTCTGCATCTACGAACTTCAGATCTTCACTAAACACTGCGAATAAATCAAACCACGCTTCCACTGTATGAGTTAGGAATAGTAAATATTTTCCCTTTCCGCGTATTTTGTAGATCCATAATTGTAGCCACTCTGTTTGAAATCTGTTCCTGCAATACTTAGCAAAAAATCAGAATCTTCAACTTTAAGATGAGCCGCCGTATAAATGATGACCCGCCTTCCTTTAGGAAGCATAGTTGAATCTCTGTGGGCGGCTTGTAATTTTGGTAGTTGAATAACTATGTTGGCTCGCCTCTTAATTTTATCCACCTTGTCATTCTGGCTTCTCTCCAGGCCGCCACGGCGACTTTAGAGATCATGAAATGACCCGCCATTCATATTTTATCCGCAGCCGTTAATTCTTTAGGCGACTTACCATGGCAAAGACCACAATCTGCAATTGGGTGAGTTCCAAAGTTTCACAACTCGTGCTCAATGACTATAAAGAACAAGGTTTTCTGCATGCTCAAGAGGTGATTGGCTGGCGTGCTCCTCAAGGAGAAACTGTTCCCCAACCCGGCGAAGGAGAAGTCGTGGTGTTTACAGACCATCATCTTAGGGGCTTCTCTCCGCCCGGGTCAAAAAAAATTCGGGACGCCCTAAGTTTCTTCAACCTTCGTCCTCAAGACCTTGGTCCAAATTCTATATCCAACTTATGCCAATTTCAAGTCTTCTGTGAAGCATATCTGCAAATGGAAGCCACCGTTCCTCTCTTTAGGGAGTTTTTCTACATCAACCGCCAGACTGAATGCGCTAATGGCCCCAGTCTAGAACTTGGCGGGGTCTCGATCCAGAGGTGAAGAGATGTTGCTTTTCCTTCAGTCACTCTGCCGAGTCATCCAAAGGGATGGAACAAGACCTGGTTCTATTGTAAGAACACAGCTCCTGCTGATGAGAACCCTTTGCCGGGTTATAGACCTGATCGTCTTGACCCCACCGTTGAACTTCCAGGCTGGGCTCCTCAAGAAGAGCACGCTCAAGTCGCCCACATATATCCAAAGCTGAGGGCTTTATTAGCCAATGGGTTGACTGGGGTTAATCTAACCCGGTGCTGGATTACCTGGAGGATTCTCCCCTTAAGTCGCCGGGCGGATTTAATGTGTAATTACTCAGGCAACTCAAATGATGTGCAAAGGTTCAGTCCCATTAACCTGTCAGCTGACGAAATAAACAAGATTGTGAAGAAACTGCTTGGGGAGTCGCAAGAAAGCTGTAACAAGACGGGGCTGAGACCGCTCTATGCCCTTAACCAGGCCCCTCCAGTAAGCATTCCTGTGATCATTTGTCCAGCTTATCAACTCTTTAAACTTACTTGTTGACCTTGTTTAAAACTATGCAGGCCGACTCCCCATTCTGGAACAAGAAGAAAAAGAAAATACCTGCGACCAAGCCTAGGGCTGCTATGTAGGGGAACGCGACAGAAAACAAATAATTTCGGTACAGCGAGCACGCCCAGGATCACTATGGAGACTGCATACAAGGTTTGATCTGATCCGTACCGACTCGAAACGCAGCGGAAGAAGAGTCGGTGTAGATCGTTCGTGCAGATCCCCGCAGCTAGGATTTACAACCTCCCTACCGCGAGGATGTACTCCCTCTCCGGACAGCCCTTCGGGAGGCGGTCGGACAGTCCCCCGGACGATGTCGCGGACAGCCCTTCGGGAGGACCCTCGAAACCCGAACAGTAACTCGGACAGCCCTTCGGGAGGACACCCGAAACTCGGACAGCCCTTCGGGAGGACACTCGAACAGCCCCTCGGGCAAAAGATCGAAACTACAATCTCTCTACGGGGTTGCACACATACGGTGTCAGCTATCCGGCAGGGCTTCGCCGTCCAGAACTAGTTCCTGCCGAAACCCAGACAGCCTTTTGGCTCTACGAAACTATTTCGCTGGGAGGGAGAGAGAAGCCAGACAAGTCTATGGCATGTGTATGAGAGCAAGGATGAGTTTTGGGGCAGCCCCCTCACCTCTATTTATAGGATAGCCAAGGGGTAAAGATGGTATTCAAAAATACCAAAAGTGCCCCCACTTTATGCCTTTACATAAAAGAATAAAGCAAAAAGGGGTGCCATGTGGAGCTCCAAGGAGCTCCACCTCCTTTGGTCGGCCACACTTGGGGGCCCCCCCATGAGGGGGCTTCCTTGGCTCCCAAGTCCTTCTAGAAGGCTTTTGGAAAATATCCCAAAAGGTGCTTTCCAAAAAATATCCATAAAGCACTTTCACTATTCACGAAGACATTTTTCTGCGTCCGTTAAATCCCAAATTATTTCTGTGTGCCTAGAATAATTCTAGTACCCACCAAAATAATTTTGAACGCATTCTGAAACAATTTCGGAACAATGTTTCTTCAGCGAAAAGCAACCAAAGCGGTTCCGGCTGCTCCGGAACATTTCCGGTTTTTGTCTCAGAAAATTCCCAGAAGTTTCCAGAACACTTCTGGCATCCTCCAAGAATTTCTACGTGTGTGCCAGAACCAATTTGACTTAATGGAATACCCTGAAACAACTTTTCAGTTTCACCGAAACTATTCCGGTGTTCTCTCCGGAATGTTTTCGTTTCGTCCGAAACTTTTTCGGTGATTTTCTCTCAGACTCCCCGTCTAGTATTCAGCAGATAGATGACCCTTAAGTGTGTGACCCTATAGGTTCGGTGAAGTATAGACATGACCCGGAACACTTTCCGATCAATGATCAACATCGGAGCCGTGGACACCCATATTAACCCCTACACCCACAGGAATGAATATTCGAGTGAACCTCCAGTTGCCGTGTGCTATTCCTGTTGCTTCACGATATATTACAAATAATCAAGGTGAGATTTATAGTATCCCCGTGGATCAACAACTTGTCCACTATGCAAGTTACCTCGTTACCGGTTTTGTTCTCTTTACTCGTTTCCGTGTTCCGGCATCCCAGTGATCAAATCACAATGTGTCTGGCCAGACGATGATGGATATCGTAACACCGAGAGGGCCCGAGAATATTTCTCCATCGTCGGAGGAGCAAATCCCAATCTTGAGCTATCTCGTTTCTTGTCATACTTTTTCGTGAACCCGTAAGCCGCCGTAATAGCCACCCATTTACGGATGACGTTTAACAAACCCCAAAGTTCACGAAGCAAGTATGAAGGAACTCGAAACTCTCATGATCTAAGGAATTATGCAAACATTAACTATCTTTGTGTTATTAACCATTAACTTGTGACGAATGTATCTCATAGCATAACATCAATTCGGGTCGATTCAACACAAGTGTTCTACTAACATTGTGCCCTCAAAATTGCCGGCATAGACATGCCCATGATCAGGAAAACAGGATCATCATGCAATACTTGAGCCAGTCATAGAGGCATGACCAGGAATACATTTTACCGTTTATTATACCACACGTGCACATGAGTTTCCCTCCGAGCCTCATGGTTATTGCAGACTCGAGAATCATTGCAGTTATAGCATGGAACATAAACATTCATTACAAACTCGGAGATACAAAATAACTGTTATTACTGCCTCTAGGGCATATCTCCTACACACTCCCACTTGCACTAGAGTCATAATCCAGTTACATGGCTTCCCTAACACCAATGGCTATCCGGTGCTGCTCATGCTTTGCTCGTGGTAGAGGCTTTGTCATCGGGTCTGACACGTTCAGATCCGTGTGAACTTTGCGTACTTTCACTAAACCCGCTTCGACATGATGTCGAATGAGTTTATATTTGTGTTCAATATGTCTTGTCTTATGGTGCGAACTTGGCTCCCTTGCCTGAGCCACGGCGCCACTATTGTCACAATAGATGTCCACCGGGTCCAGAGCACTTGGAACCACACCAAGGTCTTCAAGAAATTGCTTGATCCATACCGCCTCCTTGGAGGCTTCTGAAGCAGCAACATATTCCGCCTCCGTCGTAGAATCCGCTACAGTCTTTTGTTTGGAACTTTTCCAATCAACTGCGCCGCCGTTCAATATGAAAACATAGCCTGACTGAGATTTGAAGTCATCTGGGTCAGTCATGAAGCCTGCATCGGTGTAACCACTTACAATGAGCTCTTCATCACCTCCGTACACAAGGAGTAAATCCTTGGTCCTTCTGAGGTACTTAAGAATACCCTTGACTGCGGCCCAGTGTTCCAATCCTGGATCACTTTGGTACCGGCTGCTAACACTTAGAGCATAGGAAACATCCGGTCTTGTACATAGCATGGCATACATAATAGAACCAATGGCCGAGGCATATGGAACATCATTCATCTGTACTCGCTCATCGAGAGTCCGAGGACACTGATTCTTGCAAAGCACTGTGCCAGGTGACATGGGGAGTAGGCCTTTCTTGGAGTTCTCCATGTTGAACCTTTTCAACACCTTGTCAATGTACGTGCTTTGGCTAAGCGCTATTAGGCGTCTTGATCTATCTCTATAGATTCTGATGCCCAATACATATGCCGCTTCGCCTAAGTCTTTCATTGAAAAACTTTTCTTCAATGAGTCTTTTATTTCGTTAAGAAAATTCACGTCATTTCCAATCAACAATATGTCATCCACATACAAGATTAGAAATGCTTTTGCGCTCCCACTAAACTTCTTGTAAACACAAGATTCTTCGTCATTTCTGATGAAGCCAAACTATTTGACTACTTCATCAAAACGAATGTTCCAGCTCCTTGACGCTTGCTCCAGACCATAAATGGCTTTCTGAAGCTTGCATACCTTTCCAGCATCCTTATGAACGACAAAATCTTCTGGCTGTATCATGTATACATCCACTTTGAGGTTTCCATTTAGGAAAGCCGTTTTGACGTCCATCTGCCATATTTCATAATCGAAATAAGTAGCAATTTCTAGTAATATCTGAACAGACCTAAGCATAGCTACGGGCGAGAAAGTCTCATCGTAGTCCACTCCTGGAACTTGCGTGAACCCTTTCGCGACAAGTCTAGCTTTGTGGATAGTAATGTTACCATCCGCGTCCGTCTTTCTTTTGAAAATCCATTTACAACCAATGGGCTTTACGCCCTCTGGAAGTTCTTCCAAGTTCCAAACTTGGTTTTCGTACATGGATTCCATTTCGGATTTCATGGCCTTGTGCCATTCCTTTGAGCTGGGCCCCGCCATCGGTTCCTTGTAGTGCACAGGTTCATCGTCTTCAAGAATGAAGATTTCATTATGAAACCACTCAGGTGGCTGGATAGCCCTATCTGATCTGCGCGGTTCAGTTACAACATTGTCTGAAGTTTCCGCATCACATGTGACAACTTCCGGCTCGGTTGTAGGGATGATTTGCGGAATTACTTCCGGTTCTTCAGCCATATCAACTGTCACCGAAGATTCAATAATCTCATCAAGTTGTACTGTCCTCCCACTCACTTCTTTAGCGAGAAACTCTTTCTCAAGAAATTTTCCATTTCTGGCAACAAACACTTTGTTATCGGACGGGTGGTAGAAGGAATACCCAATTGTTTCCTTGGGATAACCTACAAAGT
Organism: Elymus sibiricus; assembly: GCA_039707655.1. NCBI lineage: Eukaryota > Viridiplantae > Streptophyta > Magnoliopsida > Poales > Poaceae > Elymus > Elymus sibiricus. Next base: position 256,802,845 of record CM077668.1, on the reverse strand, counting down.
AACATTTGTCTGATCTGGGATCGAGTTTGGTAGGTTGTAAACGTTTTACGTATACCCCACAACCCCAAATTATGAGATGCGACAAACCGGGTTTCTTCCCGTTCCATAACTCGTATGGTGTCCTCTCAACAGACTTAGACGGTGCTCTATTTAATGTGTGAGCGGCAGTTTCTAGTGCGTGACCCCAAAAAGATATCGGCAGATCTGTAAGAGACATCATCGACCTTACCATGTCTAACAGGGTTCGGTTACGTCTTTCCGACACTCCGTTTCGCTGTGGAGTTCCGGGAGGCGTAAGCTGTGAAACGATTCCACGATCACTCAGATGTTGGCCAAACTCATGGCTAAGGTATTCGCCCCCGCGATCAGACCGCATAAACTTAATCTTTTTGTCATGATGATTTTCTACCTCATTCTGAAATTCTTTGAACTTTTCAAAGGTTTCCGACTTGTGCTTCATCAAGTAGATATATCCATACCTACTTAAATCATCAGTAAAAGTCATGAAGTAAAAATACCCACCCCGTGCGGCTGTGTTCGTCGGACCACATACATCACTATGTATTATTTCCAACAATTCACCCGCCCGTTCAGGATGACCCGTGAACAGCGTCTTGGTCATTTTCCCCATCAAGCAAGCTTCACATGTGTCAAATGATTCAAAATCAAGGGACGGTAAAACTCCATCTTTATGGAGTCTTCGCATGCGTTTCTTTCCGATGTGGCCAAGGCGACAGTGCCACATGAAAGTGGTGGTGGTATCAGCCTTCTTAAGGTGTTTAGAATTTACGTTAAAGACATCATTTCCATATTCAAAATTTAGTATGAAAAGGCCCCCAACAATGGGTGCAAATCCATAAAACATATCCTTACAATAAAGTGAACAACCATTGTTCTCATACTTGTAGGAATACCCATCGTGTACTAAACATGATCCAGAGATAATGTTTCTACACAATCCCGGAACAAAATAACATTTATTCAGTTCTAAGATAAATCCTGAAGGGAGACGTAGAGGCATAATGCCGACGGCTTGAGCGGCGATCCCAGCGCCGTTCCCGACACGCATCACGACTTCATTCTTTGCTAACTTGCGCACCTTCTTAAGTCCCTGTATCGAGTTGCAAATATGAGCAACCGATCCGGTATCAAATACCCAAGACTTAGAATTTTCGCAAGCAAGCAAAACGTCAATGACATTAACCCGTTTAACAGTTATACCTTTCTTCTAATCTGCCATGTATATCTTGCAGTTCCTCTTCCAGTGTCCAGTGCCTTTGCAGTGAAAACACACAGTTTCAGCCTTGGCTCCACCCTTAGGCTTGCCTTTCCTTTTGAAACTGGCGGTTTTGTTCACCAGCAACTTTTGCTGATTCTGCAGTCCTATCTCATTTGATTTTAGCATCGCTTCATAAAGTGAGGTAAGGATCAAATCATTACTAGGTGTCTTTGGAAAATTAATTCCCCTTTCAGCCATACTATCATAATAGTTTGCTAGTCTGACACCTTGCTCATTTACTAGAGATTCCTTATGTATATTGCATTCTTCCATGGCTTCAGTCATCTCATGAACTTCAGCCGAATCCTGTTTGTGATACAGAACATCTAGTGCCTCGATAATCTCGACGGTACTAAGTCGTTCATAACGATTCTGTAGCACAGGATCCATGGAAGATAACATAAGTTCTTTAAGAACACTGAAATCATCCTTTCGTGAGTCAAACACGTGGATGATATCCTGAGCCATTTCTGGCATAGGGGAATAACCTAGAGGTTGATCAAGCACATAGTCTTTCTTAGCATCCTTGAGGACAATCCTCAGGGTACGGACCCAGTCCGTATAGTTGTTTCCAGTCGCAGCTAACTTCTCTTTCTCTAACATCGGGCCTAAGTTGAACGCGGTGTTGCGTGCCATTTGATCTACAACGGTAAACACAAGTTGCACTTAGACTTTGTTCATAATGATTTTGGCACTAGTGAATAAACAATTTTATTCTTAAAGTGCGCTCCCACTCAAATCAATATCTCTCATAATTGATTGTGAGTGATTCAAGATCCGTATTTCAATTCGACGTGATTGACGGGTTCATCACTGATGACGTGAATTTCAATCCGTAGGCCAACTTGCCGATCACATCTCTATGTGATTCTTGTTCATCTTTCGATGGGCGTGTTTCGAGCTCAGGACTCTCCTGCCTGAACGTCAAAGACAACCAAGTGATCTTGCTGCGAGGTCTGACCTCACCCGCCTCATTCCTCTCGATTCGTTCGTGCTCATGTGTACATGGCGCACCCCGAAAAGATACGAATTTCAGACGGTGCTACATTTGGGTGAACACTAACTACTTTGATATTTTTAAGTGAGAGATCACCTTAATAAAAAGCGACTACCGCGCAATCAAGAAGGGTGCATCATAAGGGATAAACATCTCAGGCAATTCATAATAGCATGATATGGTATAGCCCTTTCTGACGGAGAAGTCAAGTATTTCTTCGTCTTCGGCATTTGCGTCGGTGTTCACCTTCGCGAAGATTGCCACCACCTTGTCGATGCACCAGATAATATTGCTATCTCTATAGCTAATAAAATAAGTGCATTACTTAAGGTTGACACGCAGGTCATTAAAGTGACAATCATATGGCTCCAGCCATCATGCCAAATCATGACACGCAGGTCATGTTAATAAATTTACATCATATAGTCATCTCATACATAATTGAATTAATATGAGCATTGCTATACCACATCACATGCACATCCTGCAAAACCAAGTTAGACGCCTCTAATCGGTTTATGCAAAATTTTATTTTACGTGGCTTCTAAGGTTTTGACTTAAACCGCAGCTACCAACATTTTATCATTAAGTATGATTATTCAAGTCGCTAGATTAACATCTCGGGGTGTATGAAACACGAGATAATTAAATCTTGAGCCCCATACTAAACTTCATCATACGCATGACCCCCGTGCAGATCATATCTGCATTGCCCTTTCATCTACGAATTTCATCTTTCTTTTGACTATGGCGGAACCCAAAGAACTGATAGCACTTCATTGATCAATCAGGATCGCGGATTGCCAGAACTTTGTGAAATTCCACCATGCTGTCTCGAGATCAGAAATACGCAAATTCTAGGGAAGCAACAAGAACATCGGGTAACAGATTTCATCTGTCACCCGCATAAATAATTTTCAGCAATAGATCTCATCTACTCCAAAATTATATTATGCAATACCCATACATCTCCATGTATTCTAGATCGTAACCTGCATCTACGCATAGCACAGCTCATGATTCCACTGTAGGGGAACGTGACAGAAAACAAAAAAATTTGGTACAGTGAGCACGCCCAGGATCACTATGGAGACTGCATACAAGGTTTGATCTGATCCGTACCGACTCGAAACGCAGTGAAAGAAGAGTCGGTGTAGATCGTCGGTGTAGATCCCCGTAGCTAGGATTTACAACCTCCCAACCGCGAGGATGTACTCCCTCTCCGGACAGCCCTTCGGGAGGCGGTCGGACAGTCCCCCGGACGATGTCGCGGACAGCCCTTCGGGAGGACCCTCGAAACCCGAACGGTAACTCGGACAGCCCTTCGGGAGGACACCCGAAACTCGAACGGAAACTCGGACAGCCCTTCGGGAGGACACTCGAACAGCCCCTCGGGCAAAAGATCGAAACTACAATCTCTCTACGGGGTTGCACACATACGGTGTCAGCTATCCAGCAGGGCTTCGCCGTCTAGAACTAGTTCCTGCCGGAACCCAGACAGCCTTTCGGCTCTACGAAACTATTTCGCTGGGAGGGAGAGAGAAGCCAGACAAGTCTATGGCATGTGTATGAGAGCAAGGATGAGTTTTGGGGCAGCCCCCTCACCTCTATTTATAGGATAGCCAAGGGGTAAAGATGGTATTCAAAAATACCAAAAGTGCCCCCACTTTATGCCTTTACATAAAAGAATAAAGCAAAAAGGGGTGCCATGTGGAGCTCCAAGGAGCTCCACCTCCCTTGGCCGGCCACACTTGGGGGCCCCCCCATGAGGGGGCTTCCTTGGCTCCCAAGTCCTTCTAGAAGGCTTTTGGAAAATATCCCAAAAGGTGCTTTCCAAAAAATATCCATAAATCACTTTCACTATTCACGAAGACATTTTTCTGCGTCCGTTAAATCCCAAATTATTTCTGTGTGCCTAGAATAATTCTAGTACCCACCAAAATAATTTTGAACGCATTCTGAAACAATTTCGGAACAATGTTTCTTCAGCGAAAAGCAACCAAAGCGGTTCCGGCTGCTCCGGAACATTTCCGGTTTTTGTCCCGGAAAATTCCCAGAAGTTTCCAGAACACTTCTGGCATCCTCCAAGAATTTCCAGGCATGTGCCAGAACCAATTTGACTTAATGGAATACCCTGAAACAACTTCTCAGTTTCACCGAAACTATTCCGGTGTTCTCTCCGGAACGTTTCCATTTCGTCCAAAACTTTTTCGGTGATTTTCTCTCAGACTCCCCGTCTAGTATTCAGCAGATAGATGACCCTTAAGCGTGTGACCCTATAGGTTCGGTGAAGTATAGACATGACCCGGAACACTTTCCGATCAATGATCAACATCGGAGCCGTGGACACCCATATTGACCCCTACACCCACAGGAATGAATATTCGAGTGAACCTCCAGTTGCCGTGTGCTATTCCTGTTGCTTCATGATATATTACAAATACCCGAGGTGAGATTTATAGCATCCCCATGGATCAACAACTTGTCCACTATGCAAGTTACCTCGTTACCGGTTTTGTTCTCTTTACTCGTTTCCGTGTTCCGGCATCCTAGTGATCAAATCACAATGTGTCTGGCCAGATGATGATGGATACCGTAACACCGAGAGGGCCCGAGAATATCTCTCCATCATCGGAGGAGAAAATCCCAATCATGAGCTATCTCGTTTCTTGTCATACTTTTCCGTGAACCCGTAAGCCGCCGTAATAGCCACCCATTTACGGATGACGTTTAACAAACCCCAAAGTTCATGAAGCAAGTACGAAGGAACTCGATACTCTCATGGTCTAAGGAATTATGCAAACATTAACTATCTCTGTGTTATTAACCATTAACTTGTGACGAATGTATCTCATAGCATAACATCAATTCGGGTCGATTCAACACAAGTGTTCTACTAACATTGTGCCCTCAAAATTGCCGGCATAGACATGCCCATGATCAGGAAAATAGGATCATCATGCAATACTTGAGCCAATCATAGAGGCATGACCAGGAATACATTTTACCGTTTATTATACCACACGTGCACATGAGTTTCCCTCCGAGCCTCATGGTTATTGCAGACTCGAGAATCATTGCAGTTATAGCATGGAACATAAACATTCATTACAAACTCGGAGATACAAAATAACTGTTATTACTGCCTCTAGGGCATATCTCCTACATGCTAAAGCTGCACCGGCTCAAAAGAGGAATAAACCGGCTATTGAAAGCGAGGCAATAGCTAGAGGCAGGTCACTAGCAGCTGATGATGAGTCGGAGGTAGAACTTGACTCCCTTGGCTGTCTTTTTATTGAACTGGCTAACACCTCGTATTCTCAGGGCGATGCTGAAAATAGCCGGGTTGATGATGTTGAGGTAATTTCCATCTCCTCCGACTCAAAAAAGTTTGTTCCCCAAAGAGCCAGAAAAACCGTCAGAAAAGTGCCATTTTCTCATCCAGACGCTTATTTAGACCCACAATTTTCTTTAAAGAAATCGCAGCATGCCGGCTCTGCACGACGACAGATTCGAAGTGGTTCTGGAGAACTCTTGACCGGCTTACCTGATGCTTCAGCCGCCCGTAAGCGATGCAATGAGGTGCCTCACAGTCCAACCCCATCTCTTCCACGAGCCATCCTTTTTAAGCATCCTCTTAACTCGTCTGATCCAAATTACCAGGAGTCGCCACCATCATCTGGCGACTCATCTGCCACTCAACTGCCACCCTTGGTCATTAAGCAAGGGTAAGTGCTTCTCAATAAACCATGCTTCGTCGTAACCATTGTCTCGCTTATTTGAGTCTGCTTATGAATTCATAGAGCAAAGGCTAAGAAGAGGAAAACTGGTGAGTCATCTTCGGCCCCGGAGAACTTTGAGTCAGAAGACCCAAACTTGGAGATCCCTGAAGGTCAACACAAAACGGCAAAGGATCAGACTGGTGAAAATGTTGATCCGCCCAAGCAAAATGAGCCGCCAACTACTAAAAGGGTGGATACTCAAGTCGGCGCGGCTGACATGGTGGAGGGTCTGAACCAGCCAAGTCCAACTCGCCCTTCTAGTCCGTCGAAGGCGACTGAAGATACGGTCTTATCATCTCCCCAAGCCGATGATGATGTTGGCATCACAGGGGTATCCTTCAAGACTCCAGAGACGTCAAGCGTTCTGACCAAGCTTGTATCAAAAAATGAGCCGGTCACGTCTGAGAAAGGAAAAGGGAAACTTGAGCTCCCAAACTTTGAAAATCTCAGCGTGTCCGATCTCCATGAGGCGTACTTGACCCGGCTATCTGTAAGCCGGGAAATGGAAGTAAGCCTGGTCAATATGCTGAAGAAGAAATATGAGGTCAGAAATGTCCCTTCTTTCCATACTGTATATATCTTATGTAGCCGCCAAGTCTTAGACATAGGTCAGCATGAATATGTGTAAGACTTTCAGTATGATGTACCAATTTCGGAACTGTAGCCCCCAAGGGCCGGCTTGTTATGTATATGACAAGCTGGTTCTTTAACATATGTCCTTGAAAAGCAACGTGTAGCCCCCAAGGGCCGGGTTGTTATGTATATAACCAGCCGGGTCTTTAACAATTGTCCTTTAAAACTGACGTGTAGCCCCCAAGGGCCGACTCATTTTGAGAAGATGAGCCGGATCTTATTCCTTTAGTGATCATCAGAAGAGAAAAAATGACCTGCATTAGCCCCCAAGTGCCATGTAGATTGCTAGCAAACTGCTTGGGACTTTAGGTGAGAAATTTTAGTCGTCTCATAGCCCCCATGGGCCGGTTTGTGCAATTTTGTGGGCTCAATAGTATATAGCTTTCCACTGACGAGATCTGATTGACAGGATATGCTCAATGACGCCGAGTCAAAGGTGGCCGGCTTACAAGAGCAACTCAAAACTGAGAAGAAGCTTCGTATAGATGCCGAGTCATCTGTCGCAGCCTTGCAAGAATCTCTATTAACAGCTGCTGAAAACTTGAAATCTGTGAAGACCTCTCACGAGGAGGAAAAGGCAGTGTTGTTGAAACGTGCTGAAGAGGCAGAGAACCGACTCAAGCCCATCACTGATGAAGTAAACGGCTTGAAGCGCTATATTACCGATATGACCCAGGCCATCTTTGGTAAGTGACCCGCCAATCATTCAGGAATAACTTGCCCAAATTCTATGATATTTGTATGGGAATGCTGTAATCGAATGTGTTCAAATATTGCAGGTAGTAGAAGCATCAATCTGCGTCAAGACCCCCGTGTCAAGCTCAAGGTGGTTTACACTTTCTTGGAGCAACTTTATGCAGGGAGCTTGTTCACAATTATGTCTGTGATGGGTCACAAAGAGCCGCCACGTTTCATAAGGGACGTGTTGAAGCAACTGTCAACCATCCCTGAACAAATTGAAGAGTTGAAGAAATCAGCCGCCCGAGCAGGTGCCATGATGGCTTTAAGCTGGGCCAAAGCTTATGTGCCAGATATGGATCCTTCTGAGATGACCGGCGGGTTTCCAGAGTTCAACACTGGTGGCAGCGAATTCTCGGCAGCAGATTACGCCCGGTGTGTGAAGGAAACTCGTGTTTTGGTGAGTCAATTGGTTGAAGAGTTGGACTTGAAGAAGTACCAGCCGGCTTACAACGAAGAGAACGTGCGGGTCACCCCGCCATCTTACACGCCCATCGACCTAACTCCGGCACGGCGTAAGCATATCTTTGCTCCTGATGTTGACCCGTCAATTATCATGAAAGAGGATGCCGTCTTTCAAGCCTTGACAACTATCGACTGGGATCTGGACAATCTTCAGATCGGAAGAAGAGCGGAGCCGGAGCAGGATGACCCGGAGGTCCAAGCCGCCGATGAACACCAGGAAGGAGCTAACCCGGGAACTGATGACCTGGAGGGCACAGAAACTGGTGCCCAGGAATAGATGTCTCCAAAGAACTTTGATATCATGGAGCCCAACTGTGGCTTTGTAATAGGATAGTTGGAAACACTTGGTTGCTGAGTGTGCCTTCGCGCACTTGAATATTTGGCAGTATGTTGAATGAAACAGCTGCACTGGTGTGATTGTATATTAACCCGCCCAGTCTCCGTTGAAAGAATTGACGCTTCGTTGAATAACAGTATGGCGAGTCATATTTGTATGAACCATCAATAGTTTATCCTTCTCTGCATAACTCAGGCTTAGAATAACCCGGGGCGCTTAATAGCTGTCCGGCTTCTGCTTAGCACCAGTCTGAAATAAACTGTGATGATTTTTGTTGACTCATGGTCGATAGGCATCTGTCTTTTGTTTTAAACCGGTTTGTCCATGATCCGGCGGCTCATGGCCCAAAGGAAACAAAGATAACCCCTGTAAAAATTTGAACAGAAATCATGAATAGATATCAATGTTAAGTCGGCGTTCGAGGCACGACAATATAGACCGGCTTTCGAGGCTCGAGTCTTGCTTCAATGAAGCTGGCATGATAGCCCATGGTTTATCCTCGCTCTCTGTAAGTCGGCTCTCACGTGACATCCGATGTTTTAACCAAGACAAGTTCAGGGTCACAGAGATAATTGACTTGTCAAGAGTACACCGGGTCACCTAAACGGAGTAGCATCAAGCAGACAGGCAGGTTTAACCAAGATAATGTGGCGTCATTTGCCTGGTCAAGAGGGTGAGGTAGCTAAACTCGGTGAGTTGGAAGCCCCCAAGTGACCAATGATCATGGAAAAGCTCAGCATAGGATATACAGGAGACAATGCTACTACTGCAAAACATCTAGGGTCCAGATAAGCCGGCTTTATTCCTTTGATCATTATCGAGCAGGATACCCATGTTTAGACTGCGCATCATGGCGACTAGCCTTCTTTGGTAACCCCCCCTTTTTTATGTTTTGCCAATATGGCAGGATACCTATGTTTGAACTGCGCATCATGGCAGCTAGTCCTCTTTGGCAACCTTTAATTTTTCGCCAACAAGGCAGCAGCCCCTGGGTCCGGGTTGCTTTCCCTGCAATGACCCGGGGTTCTTGAATTTGTGAAACCGGCCGAATCTACCGAGTCATATCTGTGTAGCCCCCGAGTCTTAAGAAGACTCGAGGAGTCGGCTTGAGATTCTTCATACTTGGCTGTACCATAAACCAGAGGAGAGTTGACAGCTGAAAGCCGGAATTTATTGAAACCAGAGGTGAGGTGGCGAGTTGATTTTCTTGCAGGGACCTTTTTGCCCAGTGATTTTGTACGCCTCTTGGTCCGGCTCTCCTGGCTCCCCCAGGGCCGTTTTTTTTCCTTTGCTGGCTTTGGATTGCCGGTTCATTCAGTAGCCGGCTCACCTAGCTTTTTCAGAGACGTTTTGTCTGGCCGATTCTCTTGTTTCTTCGATGTGCTGGAGCAGACCGGACCGTGGGGATGGCAGGCCAATGGGCCTATCTATTGGGCAAACCGGCGCGGGTGAAGGCTGATAAGCTGGTGCGGATGGGCGAGTCGGCCGCGGTGTTGTAAACCGGCGGGGGCGCGCGAGTCGGCCGTGGCGTTGTAAGCCGGCGCGGGCGCGCAGGTCGGCCACAGCATGTTGATAGACTGAACCGCAGAAGTGGCGGCTTACTCGCGTGTCCGTCGAGCAGCGTGGCACGAACGCCAGTGTAGAATGATTGTCCTGCATAAAAATATTACGGGGCAGAGTAATTATTCTTGGATGAATTAATATATACTGAAAAAAAATAGGGCGAATAGCACCTGGTATTTTTGTCGGATGCACGTGCGAGTCGACCGCGGCGTTAGGAGCCGGCGTGGGCACGGGCACGGACGCGCGAGTCGACCGCGGCGTCGAAAACCGGCGCGGGTGCGGACACGCGAGTCGGCCGCGACGTTGAGAGCCGGTGCGGGCACGGGCGCGGACAGGTGAATCGGCCGCGGTGTCGGAGACTGGCGCGGACGCGCGAATCGGCCACGGCGTTGGAAACCGGCGCGGACGTGCGAGTCGGTCACGAGTGCGGACGGATGAGTCGGCCGCGGGTGTGGACGGACGAGTCGGCCGCGGGTGCGGACGGATGAGTCGGCCGCGGGTGCGGACGGATGAGTCGGCCGATCACATATCCCTCGATCCCTGAGGTGCCAGTCCCCGCTACTGCACCGGCCACCATAGAATTAAGGGCTGGGGCAGAGTCCGCCATGTAGACAGCAGCCCAGGGGGGCGTGTTGAAGGAATCCTGAGCCGGTCGGTCATCGGGGTAGCCGCCAAGCCCGCCATCGTAAAGCGGGAAGATCGACTCGGTCTCACCTACTGAGGACTCGCCATCAGAGTAGACGAGGGTATCGCTGCCGGACGCAGAGTTATCTGCAAGGTCCACCCCCTGAGTGAAACCGATGAAGACATGCTTTCGGCCGGCCTGAGCCTGGGCGGGTTGCGCGCGCCGAGCCGGCTCGATGATGTCGGTGCAGATGTCCGGCTCAGGTTTAGATCCGCCGGCTTTGCCGATGAAGACGTGGATTTTGCCGAAGGGGACCCGGTACCCATACTTGATTGAGTCGGCCTCGGGGCCCCAGTCTGAATTGTCGATGTAGAGCTTGCCGCGGCGACTCTTGGTCATGCGGCCGATCGCGTATCCCTCGATCCCCGCGGGAGTTCCCTTCAAGTACTCAACACCACCGAGAGATAGCCCCACGGTGGGCGCCAACTGTCGTGGTTTTGTCACGGCAGATGTCCTCGTGAAAGGACTTAGTCGTGAGGCCATCGCAGCTAGGTGGTAACTCGAACGGGGTTGATCGGAATTGAGAGACAAGGGTTTACCCAGGTTCGGCCCCTCACAATGGAGGTAATAGCCTACGTCCTGCTTGATTGTGATTGATGATGATCTCGATTACAAGGGTGCAACTTGGCTAACCTAGTACTCGAGAGCTTGTAACTTGGTCTTTCTGCCTTGGGGGGTTCGCCTTTATATACAGGTCGAGGCCCCAGGCTTACAACAGAGTCCGGGTCGCAACATGACCCGTGCCCTAATCTATCTCCTACTCTTCATCTTAGGTAAGCCGTCGCCTTAGGTAAGCCGCCGCCTCCAGTACTGGACCTCCAAGCCGGCCCGCTTATGAGTCGCCCAGATGGGCCTTGGAGTCTTGATAGCCGCAACTTTCTTTTAAGCCACCACTGGATAACCCGGCCCTGAACGGGCGGGTCATATTGTGGGGTTATATCCCCAACACTTCCTCTTCAGGGAATTACCAACGCAGCTCACAAGTAGCAGTCACCTATTTTGGGACGGAGGGAGTAGTATTTTACATCATTTGTGCAATTGTAGTTTAGCTTATAGCATTTACGTGCTTCTTGTAGGTACATATGTCAGCGGCACTGATTCACGCTTCAACCCGGAGGAACACCTCGCCTCCGCCGCCGCCGACTTGGGGCGGCCTCTGGCCCAGATGAAGTGCCCCACCAACTACCCCTCGGGATTTACCAAGTAGGAACGATCCAGTTCAATTTTACCAATACCTGTTGCAATGGCTATGTTTTGTACGGTTGATGTATTAAGCTTGTTGTAGTAAACACGCCTAACCATTCTTAGCTATTTCCCCTACCTTTTTATAGACAACTGGGCCATTCTCTGCTCTAGCAGCACTTGCCTTGCGATGTTTAACTCTGTCAATTTCAATTTCATCAGTACCAGTTTCAATGGCTATATTAGGTTGTCTGTACTTAACACATGCCTTGTTTATTTCAGTAATGTACACTCTCATGTTCAAGTATGAACTGTCCAGTTCAATTTCACCAATACCAGCTAGAAACTTACAATGCCTGACTTAGGTTGCTGTCAAGCCTGTTGTAGCAAACAGTTCTATCCATATTTTAATCTGTCCCTTTACTACCGTGCTACTCTTCGCAATGGAGATATCACTAGAGATGCTGACGTTTTATCACCATTTGTTATTTTTGGTGGATGTAGTTAACATGCCTTTCCATGTACTTACGCAGGGCCGCAATGGGCGATGCTGTTGTTTGCCGTCGAGGTTAGTTGCATGCCATGTCTTATAGTATTTTACATCATTTGTGCAATTGAAGTTTAGCTTTCTAACATTTAATGGTTGCTTGTAGGTACATATATCAGTGGTACCGATCCAAGCTTCGACCCCTTTTGTGTATGGGGCAATGAGATATTCATGAACAAGTGCCAAGTGAGGAAACTAAGAAAGATTGTTAGGTGGAAGAGACGGGTGATGGGAATTAAACTCTTTATTTACACTTTATCCAAGACAACAGTGAACTTTAGGATGGTAAGTAATCTGTTGCCTTTTCCCCCTGCCCACAACGAGTTACTCTATTAGACATGAATTTCTGAAATTTTTCTCTTTTCAGTGGTTTCCGAAGCAATTTACTCATGATTACCTTGCAAACTACATGACCGGAGTGGAGGCAACTAAGGTTAAAGTATATAATTCATACTACCATGATAATGGTCTAGAAGTCTTCCTGAAGGCGGTGAAGGATGGGAGGGCGATCGTCACAAGGGGTTGGACAAAAGTTGTGCGCGCCTTTGGCATGGAGGAGGGAACATTATGGGCATTCCGCTTCTGCAACACTATCGGCAGCCAAAATGATCTACACTTCTCTCTTCACCTTTACCGCCTCTAAATATTGTGGTTCATCATAGTTAATCTGCTGCCTAATTCTGTAATTACTGAACACATTGTACTGAGATTTTGATTTATGGATTGGTTGTTGAACCATTGTGATAAGAATATGAAATATTTAAACTCCATCGTATTCAAAATTTGAAATTTTCCAATTCGAATAATAAATTACAGGAAAAAATAAAATTAAACAACAGGTATTAGAACACCTTACACACGGTTAGAAATAAAACAGCATGTGCGATGGTAAAATAAAGAACACACGGTTCTTTCACAGAAAACGTGTGCGATACTCAGCGGTCGGACGCACGGTTTATTCTCATACACGTGTGGGATTGCCATAAGTATTACACACGTTTCCGTACGATGTGCGTGTGCGATTCTTGGATAAAAAGAAGACAGTTCACATTTGGAGCCCGTGTGTGATAGCCTGATAGGTATACCTATCACACATAGTTATGAAAATGGACACGTTGGCGATAGTAAAGACACCGCACACATTTTATATTATTGAACCGTGTGTGATAGTGTACGTATCGCAAACAGAGCGGTAGAAATAAATGTTTGTGATATCCACCTTTTGCACACGTGGATATCTGCGATATCGTTTCTGGTGTGTCACAGATCACAAACGTAGTGCCCGTGTCTAACGTGTGGTATAGTCCGCGACTTCGCATACGATTACTTTACGAAAGTCGTCAGTAGCGGGTTGCCCTATTGCAAACGTTTTCTGGGTCGTGTGGGAAGACCCCCCCCCCCTATCGCACACACAGGCAAGGCGACGGTTTAAAACTCCATCGTGGAAAGGGGGTAAAAACCGTTTGTATAGCACGTAACGGTACCAGTGAACAGTAGACATGCTTGACCGCTTGGTAGCCCCTCGGTCGTTGAAACTGTTTCTATGACAAGCTGCTCTATTCCATTGTTTCATGGGCAAGCGGCCATCAAGCATCCGGGCCCGAGTGCCATCCACCAAATCACAGCAAGGTGCTACAGGCTAGACTCACCAGTCACCCCGGTGTGGCAGTCATGACCCATCATATCACAAAACCCATACCTTTACCCGGAGTAGTAAAGTGGCCTGCTAAGTTGGACGGACGAAGCAACCATCATTTCACCGAAATGCTCGCTCAATCCCTTTCTCCCCTCTATCTTGAAGAAAACCACACTCCAGGGTACCGACGAAGGAAAGGTGAGCGAATTAGTGATGTTGCTCTATTTTCTTTCCAAGATTCTTCTTTTTGCGAAGCACCAACCGATCCTCGCTGCCTATTCTTTTTCCGTTGTCATTGTGATTGTGGTTTCCTTTCGATTCCTTTTTGTTTGTCGGTTTATTCATGGATCCTGGAGCACCGGGCAAAGAGTTGCCCGCAGACAACCCACTCGAGACAGAGATCTCCAGGAAGCGAGCACCAGCCAACGAGTTGGCGATGTTGGCGGGCAAACCCATGGAGACAAAGAGCTCCAAGAAACAAGCACTAGCCAAAGAGTTGACGACGTTGGTGGACGAACTCCTGAACACAGAGAGCTCCAACAACAGCAAGGGCCCCACCGTGCCTACCCCAGAAACCCTAATGGCCACCTATGAGAGGCTCAAGGCCGGGTTTGAGGAGATAGTCGCCGTCGAGGAGCAGTGTTCCCCTGGCAAGACGATGGCCCACGAAGGGATGGGATCCCCCGGTGAGCTGCCCAAGGTAAAAATATATATATGCTTACCATAATTGTGGTCTTTGATTATTTGCAATGCGCTTGCTAATATGTTAGGATTGTGCAGCTGCCGATGGACGTCCTTGATGATTCCCATGCCGCGGTCCATCCTGTGGACATTGCCCCAGAGATCAATGACACGAAATAGTTTGGTCGGGCTAATCTTTCAACGTAGTTTGCATTATTTTTAATTACCAGATGCGTGTTATCAAACCATGTAGGGTCTGTGTGGGCGGTACTTGATACTTTTGTTTGTTAGTGAATCATGCAAACCCTCTTCGAGTTATGGAAACAAATGTATCCTCACCAGCTTTTGATGTAATATATGGCATGCTGAGACATAAGTTTGCACTGTCTACCATATAAGCAAGGCTTGTTTGATGATTCTTGGTGTCAAACCTCTTCTGAATGCGCTGTGTTAGTAGGCTAGCTATTTAGTTAGCAAACTTCTCATCAAAATATGACGCAAATCACGAGCAGGAATTGACAAATTTTTATTTACACAATCACATTAATATGGTCAGGTAAATCACAAGCTAACATACCATTATACTAATATTTATATCCCGTTGCAAAAGGTGGAGTACATATCCGAAGATAGAGGCGCACACACACACACCCCATCTCTCAGAATCTCACACACATGTGAGTTACGTGACGCACCCAAAACAGACCCGTATGTGTACAATTTCTGCACGCGCGGGTACACGTGATGGAGCAAATTTATTTAAGCCGGACGGCGAACCCAAATAGTAGACGCATTCATTCCCCGCTGCCTCTTCTCCGCTCGCCGTCGCCCGATAGCCATGGATCGGCAGAAGGTAATGGCATACGCCATGCTCGCGCCGGAGCGGTGCTTTGAGCTGCTTCCGGAGATCGATGGCGGTGCGAAGCCCGGATCGCAGCCGGCCTGCCTCCAGACTCGCCGGAGGAGGAGGCGGGAGAGGCGGAGCAGGACGTGGCCATGGCGGATGCGGAGCCAGAGGAGGAGAACAACGACGCGAAGCTGGAACAGGAGGACAACGACGCAAGCAAAGCGGAGCTGGAGGAGGAGGACGACGACGCTGCGGACGAGGCGGAGTTGGCGCCACCGGCTGCAGGCTTCGCCATGGCAGAGTTGTCCCAAGCGAAGCGGGCGGCAGAACAGTAGGCCATCCTTGAGTCCATCCAGTCGGAGGCTGAGGTGGAGGCCAACCGCCGCTTCGTCCGCCAGCGGGAGGGGGGATCAACGAAATGTTCGCCGAACTAGAGGAGGAGCAGGAGGAGCTGGAGTTGTAGCATGCGGCCGCCTACCCATCTTCGACGACGAGTAGTGTGGTCTAGCTTAGGTCATGTGTGTAGTACTACGTAATATTGCATGCTTTCTATGGATTTGAGATATCTAATATACGTGGTACTCCCTCTTTCCGGTTTAAAGGGCTCATCTAAAAAAAATAGATTTCCATTATATTAGGCTCAGGTTGAGTCCAATTAAGTTAAAAGGGCTTTGAGTCTCACGCCACATTTAATTAATAGAGATTAGGGAAAGGCAATTAGTGGTCATGCATGCATCTTTTTGTAGTACTGTACTGTACTTGGATGTGGTGAAGGAAATACTCCCTCCATTTTTATTTAGTCCGCATATTAGGTTTGTCTAAAGTCAAACTTTATGTACTTTCAACAAGTTTGTAGAAAAATATATTAACATATACACCACCAAATCAATATCATTGGATTCATCATTGCATATATTTTCACATCATATAAATTTGTTACTGTAAATGTTCATATTGTTTTCTACAAACTTGGTCAAACTTTATAAAGTTTGACTTCAGTCAAAGCTAATATGCGGAGTAAATAAAAACGGAGGGAGTACTATATTAGGGTTGATCGGTCGCTGTCTGGGGGGTGGAAGAGGAAGGAGGAGAAGCGGGATGTGGAGTACACTAGCTGCAGCACGAGCTCCAAGGAACTTTGGTGCCAAACAATGCATATTTAACTACTAGTACTACATACACCCAGGCCTTTAGGTTGCGTGTAGATGACATGGCTACAATATGCAGGCTGACAGCCTACCACTCTGCCTCGCATGTTTTTTTTGGCCATGCAAGATTTGCATGCAGGCATGTCACGCACGCAAGAGTATCTGGTGCTACCGAGGCTTAGGTGGTACGTGATACGGGCTCCTGGGCTTTTTTGCAACTGTTGCAGAGTTACTGGGAGTCGTTCGATCTTAGAATCTGATGGCCCAGAAGCCCGTATCACGGTAGCACCTAATCCTTGGTAGCACTAGATATTTTTCTTGTCACGCACGTAGTTGTCGAAGTCGTGCTCGAAAAAGGGCGACGAGGTCCGCTAGTCCACGTTGGTCGGTGTGCCCAGAAAACAAACCAATCCCAGTCGCCGTAAATGTCGTGCGTGCTTTAATTACGGGAAGGTGGATGGACGCGAACGTGCCGGACAACGAACTGCCCGCCGGCTCCCTGATCTCAAATATAAACCGCACTAGCGCACTACTGCTAATGCACACCCGCAGAACATCCTTTCCGAAGGGACGAAGCCCTGCGGTTACCATCTCCTCTCGTCTAAACCAGTTCCCAAAGGGAGAAGGCAGTTTGTCGCCATTGCCATGGATTCCCAAGGTGGTGGTATTTCTCGTCCTCGTCGAGGTTGGGAGACCTTGGACGACGATGCTTTGGGGGAAATCGTAAGTCGCTCTGACTTCCTTACATCCGCAAGACTCAGCGGTGCTTGCACCAAATATTTTAAGATGGTGCGTAAATATGCGTGGGAGAAGACCATGCTAGTTGGTCTGCCATGCGTCCTTGAGGACAAGGATGTTTCCTGGGGGGTCTCTCCAGCGCGGCGTGGCCGTAGTTGCAAGTTGACGCCCCTTGAGATGCCGATGTTGAGGGACACTCGGATTTTGTCCAATGAGCAGGTCAGTGATGAGTTTGATCACGTAAATGTATTCTAAAGACTACTTCCGTGTTCCATTTCATAATTACCCCGCTGCCCACTATTGCACAGGTTAGGCTTGGTGCCAATGGAGATTGGGTTGCATACGTACGGGAGGGTACCAACATCAATTTGCACAACATTTACACCGGTGAGACCATTCCCGTCGAACCTTTGTCCAGCATTGGGATCGGCCATGCAATGGGGCACCTCCTGAATTGGTACAATGGAACCACGGTGAGTTTGAAGAAGATAGCAATCCTGGAAGCCCCGACAAGGTCGTGCAGCAACAAATATTACTCTCTCATCGCAGTGTTCGACATCGCAGTTGCTTTCACGAAACATCCTGCATGTGGCGGTCAAAGCTGGACCATGTTGTCTGCGGCCGATTTGTTATCGTACGAGTACGAAGACGCCGTGCTCCTTTTAAAACGCATCTTTGCGGTGACAAACCAGGGGACTTGTTTCATATGGGACACGTCCTATGGTATACTCCCTCTCTTCCGGTTTAATATGTTTAGTTTTTCCGTTTTATAAGTTTCAAATTTATTGCTCCCCATCACATGTTCAGATTTCAAGGTGCATTAAATCGTTGCATGCAAGGATTAAGAGAAAACTCACCAATGCATGTACTAGTTTTTTTGGGTCATTTATTGGTCACGCATGCATGCATTGCAATTAACGTTTTTAACCACAATTTTTTAGAAAATTGAGTGTGTTAACTGAGTACTTTTGCAAACTATAAAATCAATACCACCACGCCCGCGTCTGATCGCCCTAGCCCACCCAAACCTCCTCCCTCACCCGCGCGCGCTTCCCGCCTGAAACGGTCAGTGCCGCATTCATGCCCGGGGAGAGCGGACGCGACCTCTCACTGGCGCCGGCTTTGAAGCAGCGCGACGGCCGAGAGAGCACCGCTTCCCGGTGCACGCGACTGCTCCGCGTTGAAACGACACCACGGCCGGCCGTCTGCCGCCCACATTAACGGCACATGGTTGCCGAGGAACCTACTCCGGCGCCACCCGCCCGTCCTCCTGCCGCCGCTCATTGCCATTCGCCCGCTATATAAACTTCAGACCCGGCCATAGCCGCAGTCATCCTCCTCCGGTCCCTTGCTCTTCTCGGCACCACTCCCATCATGGCCTCCTCGCGCTCCAAAGTTCTCTGGGATGGACTGTCGCCGGAGCAGAAGAAGGACATTGGCAGCTCTGCGCCGGCCGTGCTCCGCTTCCACGATCATGAAGCCGGCACGTCTATGCGGACGCCGCTGGCAGTGAGGAAGAGTAGTGCATAGTAGGTCGCCGCCGATCGGGTCCCAAGAAGGCCACCGCTTCTCCCCTCCCGTCAAAGCTAAGCTCGTTGGGCACAACAACGAGGGCCGATTTTCCAATTGGCGGCGACGTGGAGGCGGAAATCTTCACTTCCTGGAGCTACGGAGGCGGAGCTAGAGAGCGCCGACTCGGAACAGAAGAAGGCTAAGGCAATAGCCAGAGCTTCAGTTCTCGGGGCTCATGTCCGGACATGGGGGACGGCCGCTGGCGATCATTTAGAATTGGTTTGGAGTAGGTTTTAGTCCGGTTTGTATGGAAAATGTAATGAATTTCATCCGATTTATATGAAAAGTTTTTGAAATGTAATGAATTTTGTCCAGTTTATATGTATTCCGCCGTGTTTGCACGAATTCCGTCCGGTTATTCATATAGTTGTCGAAAGGTATGCCGGCAGCATTGGATGGCAGCCTCGGACATCAGTGTCCGCGGACAGATGCCAGTGTAAAATTGGGGGGTCAGCGTTGGAGATGCCCTAACCATCATGGTGTAATCCCTAACAGTGCTCCACTATTTTGCAGGAAAAGTCACCCCCTGATCAAAATTAGATCGCCTATCGTGGATGTGCACGGGGCATTCGGTCTCACTTGGAACCTTGTAACTGACGACACCGAGTTCGGACGTACTATCTTAGCAGTTGTTACCCATGGTACCATTGAAGGGCAGCAAGGTGCCACGATCTATCACGATCGGACCCTGATCATGTACCCAGGTAATCCATTCTCTCGATCTAAGACTAGTAGAGCCAGGAGCTAGAGTATATCTTATTGCCATGTCATCTTATAACATTTCAGTACATGTCTCATTATACTCCATGAGGAGTAGTTCTTTTCTTTTTTTGATTGATTGGGATAGTCATCAACGCAACATTATAATGCCAGTTATAATTAGCAATTTCAATTCCGCAATGTACTGGCTAGTGAGCCTGAATCCCATCCAATAAAAAAAGTACTACTACTACTAGGACTCCTCCTACTTTAATTAATATACATGGCCCACGTCACACTCTCAAATTGTTTCTTCTAGCCCGTGTCGTAGCTGGCTCTAATCTACTCCTACTAGACTGCTTCCCTTCCCTATCATAGAAATAAGCAAATATAGAATATTTTATTTTAATCCTTATCCTCTGCTTACGTCACCTTATTGTATTTGATGCACAACATTTATCCTTCATGGACCTTGACCATACCCGTCACCATGTATCCAGGCTTGAGATGCCAGCTGTACCAGATGAACGGTTGCGTGTTCGACCCCCGTGATGCTACCTGGGTGCAGAGGAACACACTTGGAGAGTACTCGGTTTTCATTGGGGACCGCTACCCCATAGTGAAAACGATGCCACCTTCCGTGCACAACGCCGATGGCCTGCCGTTCATGAAGAGTGGGTGCGTTTTCATTGCGCACCGCCGGATTAATATCTTGAACGCCCCTATCCCTGACTTATGCCACTTCAGCTTGGATGAGTCTCCATCGTGGGCAGCCACACTAAAAAGATGCGATGATATGTATTCCCGTTGCCCTCCGTTATGGATCGTGCCATCTATGAAGAACACCTGGGACTGGAACTACGAGATGGACATGTACCCAGGCACGTATGAACCTGAGTAATGTACCACAATGAATATAGGTGAAGTAGCCAGGCACAAATAGTATGAACCTGCGTGGCATGTTGGCATTTGTCTTTTAGAACTTACTAGCACTAAATGTTATGTGCAATGCACGTTGATATTATGATGTATGTGCCTAAGTACTCTACTACATTAATTGCAGGCTCATACTCCGTATTAGGTTGGATATTTGTTTACGTATATGGTCCGAGACCTTCCAACTAGACGGGTCTGTCTCTCCGGGTCGCACTTTGTATCGTTATATGTACTACGTGTGGTCTCCGACCATCCAACTACATAGTCAAATCACCCTCAAAGAAAAACCGGACGGTCATATCACCTGTGCTGCCATGTTTCACACTCCTCCCTCGTAGAGTGGAGACGCTTGCTTTCATAAAAATGGAAGAAGTGGAGACGCCCTACCACGCTGTTCCTGTCCTCGTTCTTTTGCTGACGTGTGGGACATCCAGCACGTGCCAAGCAGCAATGTATCCCTGTATCTTGATCTCTAGGCTACGTGCCGGACTTAAGACAAGTCTGCCGTATGAACCACTGCACAACAAGCTGTCGTGTGAGCAATCTTCAAATCATCAAGTCATTAAAAAACAGTATGAACCACTGCACATGCAAGTTCACTGGGCTGCCGTGTTTCGCACTCCTCCGCCGTAACAGTGGAAACGCTAAAAATAAGAAATAAATATAAAACAGCAGTGACACTCTACCGCACGGTTTCCTTTCTTGTCCTCCATAGCGGGTAGAATACTTTCGTTCGCCGACATGTGGGACGTCCACCATTCGGGTCCACTATCCATGCACCAAAATTAGAGTGCATCACGCAGAACTGCAGGGGAGACTCACCCCGGTCGTAGCGCCACAGTAATAATGACTGTCGGTGTCAAAACCGGCAGACCTCGGGGTAGGGGGTCCCAAGCTATGGATCGTGGATCAATGGTAGCAGAGACAAGGGAGACGATGTTTACCCAAGTTCGGGCCCTCTCGATGGAGGTAAAACCCTACGTCATGCTCTTGTTTATATTGATGGAGATGTATCGAGTACAGAGTTGATCTACCTCGAGATCGTAATGTGTGTCTAACTCTAGGGCTAGGCAAATGATGTTGCGTTGATCCCCCTTCTACGGGCTAAACCCTTTGGCTTATATACACGCCAGGGAGGGGACCTAGGGTTACAAAGTCGGTAGCTAGGAGCAGGGCGGCAGGAGAGATCTTGGAGTATACGTCAAGTCTTCAGTGGAGACAGTCTTGATCACGTCTCCTGTACACGGCCTTCAGAGTCCACCTTGATCACGCACGAGGGCCCATTGGCCCAACCGAAGAGACGGGCTGGCTAGGTTAGCACCCCCTAATCCAGGACACCATCAGTAGCCCCCGAACTGGTCTTCTACGCCGAGGACGATTTTCTTAACAGACGCCACCTCGGATCCGGAGTCTTTGGCGTGACAGAAGAGTTCCCCTTTATAATTTACTCTTTTTAGTGGAGCGATGTCATCTAAGGCCCAACCGAGCTTGTACCCTGCCCGAAGAGGGTAGATATCTTAGCCTCGAAGGCTCGCCGTCTAGGTTATCGAAGCGGCACGCCCCATGACAGGTCGGGCAGTTACTGCTTCCCTTAAATCGTGGTTCGAGGCAGCCTTTTTACTGGCACGTCCCATCGAGGTGGAGATCGTGCCCATTTTCTCAGGGATATCATTACGATTTTGTTTCCCCCCATATGCTTAACGGCATCTTTGGTGGGAGCGGCGTTTTTATCGGCGTAGTAAAGGGGACTCTTAGCCGTCCACCGGCCTATAAGAGCAAAAGGTGGACAGCGCAACCTACTACGCTCCCATTTCCCCCCTCTATTGCTCCATCAAGCTCCAGCGCCCAGATCCCATCCTGCTCCCTTTTCCTTCTGTGAGTCCAACCTCCACCACCAGCCATGGCCGACACCCTCAAAGGGCACTGGGGTGGTTCCATCATGACAGATGGCACCATCCTAGAGCTGCGCGGCGCGGGGTATCTGACCTCCGCCATCGCCGCCAGTGCTCCGGCTGCTGGCCAGCAAGTGCCCGCTCCTAACGCTGGGGAGCGGGTAGTCTTCGTCCCCCACCTCGTCCGAGGCCTGGGGTTCCCGCTGCACCCCTTTGTGCGCGGGGTGATGTACTACTACGGGCTCAATTTCCACCATATGGCCCCAAACTCCATTCTTCACCTCGCCTCCTTCATCACGGTCTGCGAGGCCTTCCTCCGCTGCGAGCCGCACTTCGGCCTATGCCTGAAACTCTTCGGGATCAAGCTGAAGTCCAGTGGTTCCGACCTCGCGGAGTGCAGAGGGGCCATGATCAGCAAAAACCAGGGGGGCGCATGGTTCAAGGTCACCTTCATCGAAACAGTGAAGGAGTGGCAGCGGGAGTGGTTTTATATCACCGAACCGCTCGCCCCTGGTCAGGCCGAGGTCCCAGCTTTCTCGGCCGCGCCTCCCAAGAAGCTCAAGTCCTGGAGGGAGAAGGGCGTCGCCCGGGGGAACCCAAAAGAGGTGGAGGCCCTAGTCGAGAGGGTCAAATGGTGGTCCACCACGGGGAAGATCGAGCTTGCTGACGTCATCAACGTCACGCTCAACCGCCGCATACTCCCTCTCCAGCTTCGGGCTACCCCGATGTGGGCGCAAAAGCCCGAGGACATGGACTCCATCACCACCATCTTCCGCTCCACCTTGGCCGCCATGTGGACGAAGCTCATGAAGCTGGCCAAGGACAAGATCCCCAAGGAAGGGGAGGACCGCGGCCTCGAGGACGGCTATGAAGCCCCCCTAGTAAGTGATCTCGCTCACCAACTATCATTTTTGTCCTCCGTATCGAGGAGTAGAGTTTAACGAATCGTTATGCTTGACGCTTTGCAGAAGTGGCTGGCCTGGGTACAAGAAGTGCGATGCCCGGCTCCACTGCCAGAGGAGCCCACAACTCCCCTGCTCTCGGCGCTCCTGACCGAGGAGCCGCATGTGGTGGCCCCCAAAGGGACGAAGTCCCAGAAGGGTAAGTCAAGTGCTCAGACTCGGGAGACCTCAGTCACCCGGTCCGAAGAGACCCACACCTCCACTGCCCATGATGGCGATGCGGAGGAGGGTGAGGTCGAGGAGATCCCTCCCCCGAAAGGGAAGAGGTCGGCGTCAGAGGACGCCAAAGCTGGTATGCCACCCAAGGGCCCGAAGAGGCCGAGGAGAACCTCGTCCGAGGCCGTCGGCAAGTTGTCGGAGAGAGTCGAGCTCTCCGGCGACCCAGAAGAAGACCTCCTCGCGATGGGGAGGAAGAAACCGGCGCCTCGAGGGTAAGCCGTCGTCTTTGTATCTCGTCTTTCAATTTGACAAGTTCTTTTTAGCAAGGGAAAACTCATAGACCGTCTCTTCTCACGCAGTCCGCCGAGGATAATCCCCAGCGGTTCCTCGAGCGGCTTGCCATCCGCCAGCGGGACTCCAGAGCCCGTTGTTCCTCCCTCGGTGCATGACGGGCTAGGGGAGGCGACATCCACCCTAGCTCCCGACGTCGACATGACGAGGGTCGGGGAGGTGGTTGTCACGGCCGAGGTCGACACCTCGGCCCAACAAGACCCGGGGGAGAAACACCCCGAGGTCATCGGAGAGGAGCTGGGCCGGTCATCGGTCCAGCCGATATCTGCTTCGGCTCCGCCACCGCAGATGGAGGCTACCCGAATCGGCTCATCCGAGGTCGTCCCTCCACCCCTGCCAATTGCCCAAGGACGGGCTGGCGCGGGGTGGATCGAGGAGATGGAGGACACCCTGAAGGGCTCCTCCATCAAGGAAGAGCACCGTGCCTTGATAGGCGCGGCGCTGCAGGGCTTCCGGTTCGCAAGGGCCGGCCTGCACGAGGTTTTTAAGAACCTCGTAGCGAGTTTCGAGGTATGCTTCTATCCTCGCACCAAGTTTAACTTGTTCATTTGAGCTTATTGATTTATGTATTTGTCCGAAGACATAGTATCACGGCCTGCTAAACGGCTTAGTGAGTGAGTAGCCCCCGAGCCCGAAGTCGGTTTTAAGAAACCGGCATTGGGGTCATTTAATTAAGTAGGAGCCTGTCCAGTAGCCCCCAGGGCGCTGCTCAAGGCAGCCGTCCTGGAACTTTTTAATAATTTAACGGTTGCCTTTGTAATAAGGATTTTGGCTGCCAGGTTTCGACCTCGGTTCTGGACGCCGTCTCCGAGGAGATTACGGAGATAAACCGGAAGCTCGAGAGGTCCCAAGAGGAACTCACCCTGGTAAACCGGAAATTCGAGCAATCTCAAGGTAAGCAAGTTAAACTTGTATTATACTTTGTACGAAAGAGTTATGATAGGTTTTGCTCAATTAAAAACTAAGGCCGAACTGTTCCAATGACAGCAGCGTTAGCGGAGCTTGAGACGCTCAAGGCCAAGCTCAAAAAGGCTCGGCGGGAGGTGAAACAACATGAGGCTATGGCCGCGGAGGCAGAGAAGGCCCGAGCCGCCGAGAAGGTAGCCGGGGAGAAGGACCGGGCATGGGTCACGGAGATTGAGGAGATCCTGAAGGGCTTGTTTGAGGAGTGCGACAAGCTTCAGGCGGATGGAAAGCAAACGAAGGAGGAGCTCGAGAAGCTCCAACTTTCCCACTCTGAGCTCAAGACCATAACCCGGGCTGACCACGAGGCGCTCCAGCAAGTGGAGCAAATCGCCTCGGGTAAGCTATTTCTGCTGCAGTGTATGTTTGGCAGCAAAGGGTGTATCGAGCTCACCCAATTATGGCGTTCCGCAGAGGTCTTCATGGATCTTCCGCAGAGCGCGGCAGATGCAGTGGTGCACTTCGGCCAGCTGGCGGGCCACGAGGCGGAGAAGGCCTTTTGGGGGCAGTTCCCGGGGTCACCGTCAGCACAGCTGCTAAATCATCGAATGAAGCAGCTGGTGGAGTTGTTTCGCATGACGAGACCGGCGCTCCAGGACCTCTGCGTCGCGTTGTGGCCTGCCGAAGCCATGCCCAACAGCCTCTTTGGCCAGACGGCCCGTCTCCGAGATGTCGTGCCCTGCGTGAACCGCTGGAGGAGGTCCGCGTGCTTTGAAGGGGCGCGGAGGGCATACGCCTGTGTGAAGACGCACTTCCGAAAAGTTGATGCGGTGACATGTGCCACGGGCCCTCCTGCCGACAAGCCGCGCACCGCCGAACAGTTCTTCACCGAGGTGGAGGAGGGAGCTCATATCACCGAAGCCATGTGTCCAAAGGACACTATGTATTTCTAAATAGAACTTCGGAATGCCGAAGTGTGTGATGTACAAAACTTTGTCTTTTTGCTTGAATGAATATGGCTTTAAATTCCATGTGTGTTTTTCAATTAGTTTTACCTCCTAGATGACTGTTTTAAACTGAAAGTGGCCAGTCGTCGGCTTCAGCCCCAGTGTAGATCATACAAAGGGTGTTCCTTGAGGCACTCTTGACCCTTAGCCGATGTCTCGATGCCCGGAGGTGGTCGGTGCTTATAGGAACTAGGCAATCAGACTATAGTGGCTTTATGACTTTCACTTAGTCGTAGGAGTTTGACTGTGGGGGCTGGTAATGAGCCCCCGGTTTGGGAAGTGGTCAGCCTGGTCGGCTGAGGTCTAGGCCATAACACACTTCGGCTAGAAATTAAAGCCCTTCGTTTAACACGGGTGATCTCTATCGTCACATCGCTTAATGCGGTCTACGAATGGCCGACCAGTTTACGCCTACCTAGATAGTCAGTTTTCGGCTTTCTCCACTGAGGCGCTCGGCCAATTGACCTGGCGGCACAATCGCAGTGGTTCTCCCATTACGCCCTTAGCCGAATTCATCGGGAACGTAAGGGCTACACATAGGAGCCGGGCAACTCAACTTTTGACCAAAATCTAGGTTCGAAACTGAGGCATATAAAGCCAAAATCCGAGACGCCGAGTATTTCAGACTTGTGGTACAATTGTATCTTTTTAGAGAACTTCGTAGCGCAGGGGCCATGCTTATAAAGAAATATGATAAGGACCTTTAAAGGGCACGGTTTCTTTATTTCATAATTTCAAACGTTTACATGCCCAGCTGCAACAAGAGGAACTGAAAGAATACAACGTAAAATGTATAAAAGGGAGGAAGAAATAGGGCGGATATTTGTTATCGAATTTTTAGGAATCCGGGCCGCTACCTGCCACACGTCTGCGCTTCCGAGCTGTTGACCAGATGTTCACCATTGATGGTGGGGACTCGCGGAGGCTGATGTCGTTCCGGCCCTTTATATGCTCCAAGCGTTTGATTGACCGGGCTCCTTGAAGGAGACATTGCCAAAGTCTGTTATGTGGTTGAAGCCACATTGACGTAGGCATTTTTGGCTGGTTCTTTGACAGAGACTTGCCTGTGAGGGGGTTCGAAGCCGTGTCGTTGCTTGGTCGAACCGTGCCGCCGCTTTAGTAAATTTATGGCTCCTCGACGACCCAGGGAATCTTTAGTGCGAAATTATGCACTCTGGGGACATAGTGCCCCTTCCAGAGAGGGCACGCGAGGAGCCCATATCCCTATTTTGGGTGTGGGAGTATACGGCCGAGGTCGATTTGTGCGGCCCGTGCGCGCTTCGAAGAGCTAGCGGCGCGTTTATCGCTGTGGGCTGCCTCCTCGGACGCCTGTACCTCGGCTGCGAAAGCCGCGGTCTATTCCTCTGTGCGGAGTGAGCGTTCGGTGTTACCATTGACTGTGATAACGCCGTTGGGTCCCGGCATTTTAAGCTTGAGATAAGCATAATGCGGGACTATGTTGAAGCGTGCGAAGGCCGTGCGCCCTAAGAGCGCGTGGTATCCACTTCGGAAAGGTACGATATAGAAGATTAACTCTTCGCTTCTGAAGTTCTTGGGCAAGCCGAAGACTACCTCCAGGGTGATCATTCCGGTATAGTGGGCTTCGACGCCAGGGATGACACCTTTAAAGGTGGTGGTGCTTGGCTTTATCCGGGATGAGTCAATGCCCATCTTTCGAACCGTGTCCTCGTAAATGAGGTTGAGGCTGCTTCCTCCACCCATCAGGACACGTGTCAGATGATAACCATCAATAATAGGGTCCAGGACGAGTGCCGCCGATCCTCCATGCCTGATGCTGGTCGGATGATCATGCTTGTCAAATGTGATCGGGTAAGCCGACCATGGGTTATACTTCGGGGCGACTGGCTCTAGCGCGTATACATCCCAAAGCACACGCTTCCTCTCCCTTTTAGGGATGTGGGTGACATAGATCATATTGACCTCTGTTACCTCGTCTGAAAACTTCTTTTGGCCTCCATTATTGGGCCGCCGAGGTTCTTCCTCGTCTTCGCTGCGATTTTGGGTTTTATTTTGACCCTGTGTCGCTACCTTGCCGGCTTGTTTAAAGACCCAACAATTCCTGTTAGTGTGGGTTGCTGGTTTGTCCTGAGTGCCGTGGATTCCACATGGGCGGTCCAGGAGTCTATCAAGCTGGCTAGGTCCGTCCTTGTTCCCTTTAAAGGGTTTTCTTTTCTGTCCGGATTTAGGTCCGGTGAACCCCGCGTTGACCGCGGCGTCTTCCGTATCGCTTCCACCATTTTTATACCCGCGCTTATTTTTGTTGCGCTTGGGTTTTCCATTGGCGTCGCGTGTTTCCGAGGTGCCTGCCTCGCCGTTGTGAGTACTACGAGCAAGCCAGCTGTCCTCTCCCGCGCAAAAGCGAGTCATCAGTGAGGTCAGGGCCGCCATAGTCCTCGGCTTATCCTGGCCGAGTTGATGGGCCAACCATTCATCACGGATATTGTTCTTGAATGCGGCGATGGCCTCGGCTTTGGAGCGGTCTATGATCTGGTTCTTCTTGGTGAGGAACCTGTTCCAGAATTTCCGGGCTGATTCGCCTGGCAGCTGGGTGACACAGCTGAGGTCATCATCATCCGGAGGTCGGACGTACGTGCCCTGGAAGTTTTCTCGAAAAGCATCCTCTAGGGCCTCCCAGCTGCCAATAGAGTGAGGAGGGAGGCTGTTAAGCCAATGCCTCGCCGGTCCCTTTAGCTTGACCGGCAGGTATTTAATGGCGTGGAGATCATCTCCGTTGGCCATGTGTATGTGGAGAAGGAAATCCTCGATCCATACTGCTGGGTCGGTGGTGCCATCGTATGATTCTATATTGATGGGCTTGAATCCTTCCGGGAATTGATGTTCCATCACCCTGTCTGTAAAGCAGATCAGGTGAGCTGGGCCTCGGAACCAAGGAGCATCTTGTCGGAGATCGGGTGAGAGTCGTGAGTAGGCCTGATCTCAGGTACGGCCGTTCCTGTCCATCCAGGCATTGTAGCCGTCGAGCCCGGCGGGAGCGCGTCCTCTTGATCCATAGATGGACCGAGGAGGTGCCCTATTTACCTCGATGCGATGTCTAGCATCGTGAGGATCTAGGTAATCCACGGGGTCCTTGCCATAACGGCGTAGAGGTGGCCGGTCGTTAAGGTTTTCTCGTCTTGGCCTGTCCCGGCCTCTAGGGGGTCGGTCGTGGTCGTCAGCGAGCTCCTCATCAAACTCCGGTAGGAGACACCTGCGTGGGTATGATTTCGGCGCGCTATGGCGCCGGTCTTCCATGTCTTGCTCAGCGGAGAGCACTTCGACGCACTTTTCATTCAGTGCGTCGGTATTGGCCTGCAGCTGCTGCTGCTTGCGTTTCATGCTCCGGGTCGTCGCAATGAGGCGCCGCCGGAAGCGCTCTTGTTCAAAAGGGTCTTCGGGAATGATGTAGTCCTCGGTACCGAGGCTCTCGTCCTCCTCGGATTCCGGCATGTTGAAAGCACATTTGCTCCCTTGGTGGTTTTGGTAATTTGTAACAACATATATCTCATTGAACTAATGTCCATTCAAGATAAAGATTTCAGGATGTTCAATGATTGGCATGGCAAGGACTAGAGATGTGGCCCCCTCAAAATGCTAAGGACATGGATTGGCAAAAGCTCAAGACTCTACATTTTTTGTTAAGTGATCCAAGATCACATTGAGTCCATAGGAAAGCCAATACTATTAAAAGGGGATGAGGTGTTGCTTAATGGTCTTTTTGCTCAAGTGCTTAGTGGCATTGCTCCAAAACCCTCAACCACTTTCTCCATCCAAATATGTCCAAAACCTACATTCCAACTCGGCCCCACCGAAAATTCCTATCCGGAGCCACCGAGTTCATCTAGACTTGGCCACTGCCAAAACCCTAACAAATCGGATCCACCGATATGGATCTCGGTCCCACCGAGATGGCCTTGCCAACTCTCTGTAATCGTTTGCAATTACTTTGGTCCCACCGAGATTTGCAAATCGGTCTCACCGAGATGGCTTGCCAACTCTCCGTTGCCTTATTGCTTCACTTCGGTCCCACCGAGTTGATGCAATCGGTGCCACCGAGACGAGGTTTGCCCTAACCATTGCACATCGGTCCATCCGAGTTGTTCCAATCGGTCCCACCAAGATTCCTAACGTTCATATCTTTTACACAGGTCGGTGCCACCAAGATTTCTGATCGGTGCCACCGAGTTGGGTCAAAAGTGTGTAATGGCTGGATTTTGTGTGGAGGCTATATATACCCCTCCACCCCTTCTTACTCAGTAAGGAGAGCCATCAAAACGTGCCTACACTTCCACCATACATTTTCTGAGAGAGAACCACCTACTCATGTGTTGAGATCAAGAGATTCCATTCCTACCATTTGAACCTTGATTTCTAGCCTTCCCCAAGTTGCTTTCCACTCAAATCCTTCTTCCACCATAGCTAAATCTATGAGAGAGAGAGAGTTGAGTGTTGGGGAGACTATCATTTGAAGCACAAGAGCAAGGATTTCATCAACAACACACCGTCTATTACCTTTTGGAGAGTGGTGTCTCCTAGATTGGTTAGGTGTCACTTGGGAGCCTCCGACATGATGTGGAGTTGAACCAAGGAGTTTGTAAGGGCAAGGAGATCGCCTACTTCATGAAGATCTACCCGAGTGAGGCTAGTCCTTCGTGGACGTAAGCCATGGTGGAATAGACAAGGTTGCTTCTTCGTGGACCCTTCATGGGTGGAGCCCTCCGTGGACTCGCGCAGCCGTTACCCTTCGTGGGTTGAAGTCTCCATCAACGTGGACGTACGATAGCACCACCTATCGAAACCACGCCAAAAATCACTGTGTCTTCATTGCGTTTGAAATCTCCGATCCCCTCCTTTACTTACATGTGCAATTGCTTACTTTCCGCTGCTACACTCTTAGAATTGCATGTGTAGGGTGATGCTTGACTTGTATACTTGCTAAAATCTGCCTACAACTAAAATTGGGAAAAGGTTAGGTTTTTATTTGGTCAAGTAGTCTAATCACCCCCCCTCTAGACACACTTTCGATCCTACAAGTGGTATCAGAGGTTTGGTCTCCATTGCCTTGGTTTCACAACCTAGGAGAGTATGGCGTCTAGTGAGGGTAATTATCACCGTAGAGGTCCATATTTTGATGGTACAAACTTTGCTAGTTGGAAACATAAGATGAAAATGCATATTCTTGGTCATAACCCCGCCGTTTGGGCTGTTGTTCGTGTTGGCTTGCAAGGTGAATTCTTTGAGGATGGCAAGGAACCGGATCGTGAAGCAACCGTGGAAGAATTGAAGATGTTGTAATACAATGCTCAAGCTTGTGACATTATCTTCAATGGTTTGTGTCCCGAGGAATTCAACAAAATCAGCAGCCTCGAGAATGCAAAGGAAATTTGGGATACTTTGGTTGATATGCATGAGGGTACCGAATCCGTCAAGGAATCTAAGTTGGATGTGCTTCAAAGTCAACTTGACAAGTTCAAGATGAAGGATGGTGAAGGAGTCGCTGAAATGTACTCTAGGCTTGCTCTCATCACAAATGAGATTGCCGGCTTAGGAAGTGAAGAGATGACTGACAAATTCATCATCAAGAAGATCCTTAGAGCTTTGGATGGAAAATATGATACCGTTTGCACATTGATCCAAATGATGTCCAATTACAAAGATCTCAAGCCCACGGAAGTCATTGGAAGGATTGTTGCTCATGAAATGTCACTCAAGGACAAAGAGGAGCTACACAACAAATCAAGTGGTGCTTACAATGCCTCAACCGATGCTCCCACAACTTCAAGCGACAAGCTAGTATCCAATGAAGAGATAAGCCTAATGGTGAAAAGATTCAACAAGTTTTACAAGAACAAAGGGAAAGAAGAAGCTCTAGCTCAAGACACTATGAGAGAAGATCATCAAGTCGTGACCGAAATTGCTACAATTGTGTAAAACTCGGACACTACTCCAATGAGTGTACAGCTCCCTACAAGAAAAGAGACGAATCACCAAGAGGAAGACATAGAAGAGATGAATCACCTCATAAGGAGAGAAGGAGTAGAGATGATCGTTATGAACGAAGACCCTCTCAAAGAAGCCAGGATTCGGAAAGGAAGGACAAGTCATCAATGAGCTACACAAGAAGAAGACATCAAGCTCATGTTGGTGAATGGATTTCCGGCTCCGACTCCGACAACCACTCCTAGAGAAGCTATCACTCCAACTCCGACTATAGTCAAGATGAAGGTGTTGCCGGACTTGCTCTTGTGTCATCCAACTCCTATGATCTCTTTGATTCACCAAATGAAGGAATTGGAAGGTGCTTCATGGCAAAAGGCCCCAAGGTATCACACCCCGAGTATCTTGACTTTAATAGTGATGAGGATGACTTGCTTGGTGATGATGATTTATTTGTTGATAAGGCTAGTGATGTGAACTATAATGAAAATGCTAGTAATCATGATAGTCAAGAGGAAACGAATGACAATGCTATGAAGGAGATTGAGCATCTAACTAAAGAACTAAATGCTCTTAAGTTAGCTCATGAAATAAATCAAGAGGATCATAGAGAACTTCTAAGAACTCATGAGAAGCTACGCTTCGAGAAGCTAAATTTAGAGCAAGAGCATGAGTTTCTTAAAGCTATCAATGACGATCTTCGAAAGAAGAGTTCTTCATATCTTGCCAAACGTTTACTCTTGTCTACCTTTATGCCACAAGTTTAACCTAAGCAAACTAGTAACAAGGGTAAAAATGGTTCTACCTCTAGTAGTAACAATAACAATGCTATATTCAATGTTGTTGCTTCTAGTAGTTCTATTGATTCCACTAATGATTCTCTTAGCCAAGTTACACTTGAGCAAGAAAACAATCTATTGAAAGGAATTATAGAAAAAGGTGTCTACAAGAGCCTTGCCGGGAGTAAGCAATTTGAGGAAATTGTACGCAAGCAAGGAAGGCACCAGAAGAACCAAGGTGTTGGTTTTGAACGAAAGTTCAATGCCAATGGAGTTGAGTGGGAAGAAGATCAATACCCCAAGATGAAGTTTGTTCCTCAACAAGAGAAGTATGATCCTACTTCCTTTAAGGGAACACAAGCTCAAGAAGATCTTCCACCACAAGACCACAAGCTAAAAGGCAAGGACAAGCTTCAAGAAGAGATTGACTCATTTGAAGAAGCGCCTCAAGCCTTGGTCAAGTGGGTTCCCAAGACTTCATCAAGTTTTACTTCATCAAGTGCTACCACAACTCCAAGGATTCCCATCAATTTGATGTGGGTCCAAAAGAAGAAGAACTAGAGAGTTCTTGAGGGTGACTCCGCCAACAAACTTCACTCACATTCATTTATGGCAAGAACTTGTGCAATCAACTTCCACATCTTGCACTAGTTCATGGAGTCACAAACCCTCTTGTTGGTAAGGCAAGGGACAAGGTAGTCATTGCATTCATGGACATCATCATATGAGCATTTCACTCTATGTCTATGGATATTCTTGTATGTTCCTTGTGTGGGACTAACCCATGTAGGTATTGAAAGCACAAAACTCCAAAGAATTGCTCCCAACTCTTGATGGTCTACATCAACATTGAGCATTCACATCTTCAACGTCTACATGAAGTCATCATCGACAAAACCCAAGGTTAGTTCATCCCTCTTTGGGGGGATATCACATCTAGGGGGAGCTTTGCTCTAAGACTTGAGCTAAAGCAACTCTAATGGTGTGAACACATCAATGCTTTATGTAAAAGTGGCAACCCCACTTGTGCTTAAACGATGAGTATGACCTATGATCAAATGTTCTCATTTGACTCCTAAGTCAATGTACTCATATATATAGATGACCTAGTCATCGCCATTGCTTGATAGATGCTAGAATTGGTTGTGCATGTTTGACACATATTTCATTTGCTATCTCATTGTGTGAGCATGTTGATTTGCATGTTTTCTTCATTCGAGGACATCCAATTGTTGTTTTGATTGTCTTGGTTTTTCTGGCCAAGTGGATGTACAAGAATGCCTAAGTACCTTCTCTAGCTATCTATGCTTTCTTGTCTCAAACTCTATTCTTGCTACATCACAAAAATTGAACAAGTCATTTTCGGACCCTCCGGGTGAGGCGCACTCGGAGTCACCGATCTAAAAAGGCTGAACCTCCAAAACCTTCTTTATGCATTTCGGTTGGACCAATCCACTCAAACTCGGTCAAACCGAAATCATTTAGATTGATCTAGGTTTCAATATCGGTGTCACCGAATTGAGCGTTTTGGAGTCACCGGTTTGCTATGCTGCTTGCAGTTACACATATCGGTGCCACCGAGTTGTTCCACTCGGAGCCACCGACAGCAGTTGGGTATATATAGTCAGCGGGCCCGTACGGTTGAAATTTCTCAAACGTCACAACTCCCACACCCCCTCTGCTGCCGTCGCCCTTGTCTCCGGACTTCATCATTGCGTCCAGCGCGCCCTCGCCGCCGGAATCCGTCGCCGTCAACGGGAATCTTCCCCGCCGTTGCCGCCGTAGAGGATCTCCACCAAGTTAGGATGAGATTCGACCCCCTCCATGTTCCTCTTTCTGATTCAATACATGGATGGATTGCCATTATTCTTGCCACAGACTGCAATGCATGTTCCATGAATAAATTCC
This sequence comes from Elymus sibiricus, assembly GCA_039707655.1. Classification (NCBI taxonomy): domain Eukaryota; kingdom Viridiplantae; phylum Streptophyta; class Magnoliopsida; order Poales; family Poaceae; genus Elymus; species Elymus sibiricus. The sequence continues at coordinate 256,768,464 of CM077668.1, read as the reverse complement.
ATAGATTAGATTCGAGCAAAAAAATTAGGTTTAGGTTTCCGCCGTAAGCATCTTGGACTGACCGAATTGAGATTTTCGGAGTCATCGATTTGGCCCCAGGCCATTGCACTAGTACATCTCGGAGCCACCGAGAAGTACGAATCGGTGAGACCCAAAGTAACATTTCAGTGAAACCCTAGCATCTCAGAGACACCGAACCACATCTCGGTCTGACCGAAATGGAGTGTTTTGTTTCTGTTGAGTGCTTCGGTATCACTGAGATTATCAACTCGGTGGATCCGAAATGCCTTCTATGAAAACTTGAAACTAAGATTTGAACTCAATTTTCATAAAAAATGTCTGCTTTTTGTGATGACTCATCTACTCTGCCCATACCCATCTATTCACAGGGTCAGCTTTGCAAGATGTCAGATGTCAGTGATAGTCAGAATGTCTCAGAAGCACACACTGATCTTAGTTCAGGCTCTAGCCCTAAGGGCAGCTACTATGAGGGAGAGAGGAGTTCTCCAGAATTGCCCAAAGCAGCTACTAGGGCAAGAAAGAAGAGAACCTCAGATGATGAGGATGAGGACTTTGTGGCTAGTGTGGCCACATCAAAGAAGATGACAGTGGTTGCTAAGGAGTATGGCAAAGCAGCTAGCTCAAAATCTTATGCCAAAGATAAAACTGCAGTGAGGAAAGTCCCACTCTCCAAGGCAGATAAGGCCACAGCTCCTAGGGAGAGCATGACATTTACACTTGAGGAGCCAAGTGACACAGAGCCAGCAGCTGCAGGAAAGAAGAAGAAGAGGGCAAGGAAGACAACTGCTCAGGTTGTGGGCAAACCCTCCATGATGATTGATGAAGAGGAAGAGGAGGAACCAGCAACTGATGCACCTCCTGCCAAGACTTAGAAGCTCATGTCTGATGCTATGAGGTCTGCTGCTCCCACCAAATCCAAGCCCAAAGCTCCAGCACCCAAGAGATCTACAAGAAACATCCCTGCTACTGACAAGAACAAGGCCCCAGTGCCTGAAGTTGATGCTGATGAGGAGCCACTAGTGCTCAGAAAGTTGAAACCCATGATTCCAGATCATGACAATGCTCATCCAGTTGCAGAGAATATGATGCTCAGGAAGGACAAAGGATTGCATCAGTGGAGATTATCAGATCCATATGCTGCAAGGAGGAGGACTGCTTGTGATTACTGCTTTTACACACGAGAGCAACAAGATTTCTATGAGACTATGTTGCTTGATAAGAAGCCTATTGTCAGTGATATGAAGTGGGTGGATTGGAAATATATTGATGCAAATGAAGACTATTTCCCCCATGTTCATGAAAGCTTCAGAATTGCTGGTGTTGATGATTTCGTTGGACAGAAGCTTACCAAATGGAATGATGAGATGATCATGCAATTTTATTCGACAGCACACTTTTATCCAGATGGTAGAATTGTGTGGATGACTGAGGGATCCAAATACCAGTCAACCATCTCTGAGTGGGCTGCTCTTCTTGGTGCTCCAAAGGAAGAAGAAGATGACATTGATATATATGCCAAGCTCAAGATGGACCACAATTCCATGGCAAATATGTACACAACAATTCCTGAGAAAGATATTGAGACTCACAAGCTAGGTTCAGTGAAGCACTTGCTACCTGGTTTGGCCACCACTAACACAATCTTGAGGCACACTCTTTTGCCCAAGTCTGGAGATGACAAGATGATACGTGGCCACTCCATCAACCTGCTACACTTGTTTGACACACCGCAGAAGTTCAAAGTTATGAGCCTTATTGTTGAAACTATCAAGAGAACCGCAGCTGACCAGAAGAGATCTTGTGGATATGCTCCGCACATTCAGATGCTCATCAACTCCAAGGTTGGAACGAGCACTTATCTACTTGATCGTGAGCATCTCCCATTGCGTCCAGAGTTCGAGGACAATGTAGTGGTGATGGACCCTTCACACCCTATATCTGCCCAAGCTCAAGAGAGGATCCGGGCAGCTAAGGCAGCAAAAGAAGCCCAGAAGGCATCTGCTCCAAATGCACCTATTGCTAACCTCAAGACAAAGAACGACCAGATGACTTATCAGCTGGAAGCCACCCTGAGGATTGAGCGAAGTCTGGCCAACCTCACCAAGAACCAGGCGAGCCTAGAGAGGATAGTCGAGACAAAGATTCATGATCTTGATGTGAAGATCACTAGGGTTTAGACTATCATGGAGAAGCTGAAAGATGATGTTGACGCAGCCAGGGCTGCTACTGATGATAGTGGAGATGACAGACCGATGACTGAGAGATTCCAGATAGTGCCTAGGGCATCCAGGTCTGCTGCAGTGCCTGTTGCAGATACGAGGACTATAGTCTCTACACCTGCTGCTGCTGCTACAGTACCACCTCCAATCTCTACCCCTCCAGCCCAGCAGACGTCAGCTGAAGCCTTCGCGGAAGCACTTCTCGCAACGCCATCTACGCACACCGGAGCTGCTGAGGATCGTGCCTAGAGAGACACATAGTCCTATACCTATTCGAACTTTTTGGTACTTGTTGCCAAAGGGGAGAATTTGTATAGATCATTAGGCTTCGAGAGAGAGTGTCTTGCTTTTGCTTGTTGTTTTTCTTGAGTTTCTGCTACTATTTCTATTTGCTTTGATATGTGTGTGAGATACTTTGATCGTTATGTTTGTGAGATACTATATATGTGATGGATCATACTATGTTTCATGTGATGCTTAATGCTTATCCTTATCATTATCTTGTATGATCATTCACTTGTGTTTTCGGTGATGCGTGTTTACTATTCCATTCATATCATTTTGTGCGCTCCACCAAGTTGTATGTGACATGGAAGAGTGACCCATGATCCTAATCGATTGTGCATTTGCATTCAAACGCAAATTATTAATAATGCACAAATTTAGGGGGAGCTCTTGCTTATCACATACTTCTCAAAGCGACGATGTAGTTCATTCATTTAATCATTTGTCGAAGCTTTGATCTATATGTTGTCATCAATTACCAAAAAGGGGGAGATTGAAAGCACATTTGCTCCCTTGGTGATTTTGGTAATTTGTAACAACATATATCTCATTGAACTAATGTCCATTCAAGATAAAGATTTCAGGATGTTTAATGATTGGCATGGCAAGGACTAGAGATGTGGACCCCTCAAAATGCTAAGGACATGGATGGGCAAAAGCTCAAGACTCTACATTTTTTGTTAAGTGATCCAAGATCACATTGAGTCCATAGGAAAGCCAATACTATTAAAAGGGGATGAGGTGTTGCTTAATGGTCTTTTTGCTCAAGTGCTTAGTGGCATTGCTCCAAAACCCTCAACCACTTTCTCCATCCAAATATGTCCAAAACCTACATTTCAACTCGGCCCACCTGAAAATTCCTATCCGGAGCCACCAAGTTCATCTGGACTTAGCCACTGCCAAAACCCTAACAAATCGGATCCACCGATATGGATCTCGGTCCCACCGAGATGGCCTTGCCAACTCTCTGTAATCATTTGCAATTACTTCGGTCCCACCGAGATTTGCAAATCGGTCTCACCGAGATGGCTTGCCAACTCTCTGTTGCCTTATTGCTTCACTTCGGTCCCACCGAGTTGATGCAATCGGTGCCACCGAGACGAGGTTTGCCCTAACCATTGCACATCGGTCCATCCGAGTTGTTCCAATTGGTCCCACCGAGATTCCTAACGTTCATATCTTTTACACAGGTCGGTGCCACCGATATTTCTGATCGGTGCCACCGAGTTGGGTCAAAAGTGTGTAACGGTTGGATTTTGTGTGGAGGCTATATATACCCCTCCACCTCTTCTTACTCAGTAAGGAGAGCCATCAGAACGTGCCTACACTTCCACCATACATTCTCTGAGAGAGAACCACCTACTCATGTGTTGAGATCAAGAGATTCCATTCCTACCATTTGAACCTTGATTTCTAGCCTTCCCCAAGTTGCTTTCCACTCAAATCCTTCTTCCAACATAGCCAAATCTGTGAGAGAGAGTTGAGTGTTGGGGAGACTATCATTTTAAGCACAAGAGCAAGGAGTTCATCAACAACACACCATCTATTACCTTTTGGAGAGTGGTGTCTCCTAGATTGGTTAGGTGTCACTTGGGAGCCTCTGACATGATGTGGAGTTGAACCAAGGAGTTTGTAAGGGCAAGGAGATCGGCTACTTCATGAAGATCTACCCGAGTGAGGCTAGTCATTCGTGGACGTAAGCCATGGTGGAATAGACAAGGTTGCTTCTTCGTGGACCCTTCGTGGGTGGAGCCCTCCGTGGACTCGCGCATCCATTACCCTTCGTGGGTTGAAGTCTTCATCAACGTGGACGTACGATAGCACCACCTATTGGAACCACGCCAAAAATCATCGTGTCTTCATTGCGTTTGAAATCTTCGATCCCCTCCTTTACTTACATATGCAATTGCTTACTTTCCACTGCTACACTCTTAGAATTGCATGTGTAGGGTGGTGCTTGACTTGTATACTTGCTAAAATCTGCCTACAACTAAAATTGGGAAAAGGTTAGGTTTTTATTTGGTCAAGTAGTCTAATCACCCCCCCTCTAGACATACTTTCGATCCTACACATGTAGTTATCGTCAGCCCCTTCAAAGAGGTCGTTGGGATCCGAGTCCCTGAGATGTCCGTTGGGTGTGCCGTTCCTCCCTGGGGAGGCTTGAAGGTCCTCCTCGGGGTTATTGGTGTCACCGTCTTCTGTGTTGCCGTTATTGGCCGTCGCGTTATTATCGCTGGGTTCCCCATTGTTGCCTCTTCAGCGTCTTCGCCGGTGTCTTGGAGGGGATTTGGGGGTGTCCACCATGTAAACATCATAGGTGGACGTGGTGGTCCACCTGCCCATGTTTACCGGGGGCGACGTGTTCTCGATGGGGCCATCGGCATCTTCATCCATGTCTGTGGCTTCACCATAGTCCAGCACGTCGGTTAAGTCATCGACCGTGGTGACTAGGTGGGTGGTGGGTGGGATGTAAATTTCCCGATCGTCGGCTTTAAGTCCGATCTGATCATAAACCGAAGTCTTGCCATCTGAGATGGACATATTCTGGATGTGATCAAGCATCTCATTGAGGTGAGATAGCTCTTCGGGATTCATTGATGCGCTATAGGCAGGGCTGCCTCGAAGTATGCCCGGCGTGTAACTTGACGCGTCTTCGGCGCGAAGGGAATCTGAACATAATTCCGGGTTCTGCGCTGAAGTCAGTTCTAATACTGACGTAATTTCAGAGGTGGGAGCCGGATTTATGTCCGGACTGAAGATCGGAAGGAGGCAGGCCGGAGTGGTTGCGTCGGGGGTCTCTAACAGCGCCGCGACGGAGATCGGTTCCGGAGTCGAGCCCCTGGAGCCGGACAAGCTCTCAATTCGGCCAGGAGTCCATCCCGATAGGACGAGTTCACCGCGGGAGTCCGCGGTGTATTCGAGGCCGCCGAAGGTCACGATCCGACCTGGGGCGTAGTTCTTGACAGAGGCCAGATGACCCGTCGAGTCGGCGCAAAATACCATGCTGCCGAAAACAAAAAGTTGGCCGGGGGCGTAAACGCTCCCATGGCCGTTGGCGCAGTTGATCTGCAGGTGAGCCATCGATCATTCTGGTGATCGCACGGCGGAACTCTCAATGAAAGCACCAGTGTCGGTGTCAAAACCGGCAGACCTTGGGGTAGGGGGTCCCGAGCTGTGGATCGTGGATCAATGGTAGCAGAGACAAGGGAGACGATGTTTACCCAGGTTCGGGCCCTCTCGATGGAGGTAAAACCCTACGTCCTGCTCTTGTTTATATTGATGGAGATGTATCGAGTACAGAGTTGACCTACCTCGAGATCGTAATGTGTGTCTAACTCTAGGGCTAAGCAAATGATGTTGCGTTGATCCCCCTTCTACGGGCTAAACCCTTTGGCTTATATACACGCCAGGGAGGGGACCTAGGGTTACAAAGTCGGTAGCTAGGAGCAGGGCGGCAGGAGAGATCTTGGAGTATACGTCAAGTCTTCGGTGGAGACAGTCTTGATCACGCCTCCTGTACACGGCCTTCAGAGTCCACCTTGATCACGCACGAGGGCCCATCGGCCCAACCGAAGAGACGGGCTGGCTAGGTTAGCACCCCCTAATACAGGACACCGTCAATGACTAATGAGCCGTCAAATCACAAGGCCCCACCTATCCAACTGTAAGTTGCTTGGACGAAGCAACCATCATTTCACTCTTCGTTGAATTTGCTTCTTCAAGAAAGCTACTGTAGCATCAATACCTCTAGCACACGCGAAGACTGGACAGCACTGTGGCAGCACAGCATATGAACATTGTCCGTGACATGAAGGGAGGATGGTTCCAGAAAATAATATTCCCTCACTTCCGGTAACAGGGCTCAATTCAAAAATCTAAACCAACCAGATGGTGAGTATTTTTTTGCGAAACAGATGGTGAGTGTTTACCAATGTATTAATTGCAACGCATGCATGCGTGAATACTATGACCAAGAAGTATACATGCATTGGTCAGTTTTCTCTTAATCCTTGCACTCAACGATTTCATGAACCTTGAAATCTAAACATGGGAGTGGGAGCAATTAAACTGAGACTTACAAAATGTAGCAGGATTCTTCCCGGGATTAGTAGAAAGTGCGGCACCTTTTTAACCGGGTTTTGCATAGATCGTTCGTATGAAGGTGCTAAACCAAGTGTTGCACTTACAAGTTCAAAACGAGAAAGTGGACCACTCACGGTACGCCTCTCGCGTTCGGCCCGTCGCTCAACGCGCTTCCTCACGGCATATCACTGACATGTGGCAACGTATGTGAGCAAACCGACTAGGCCAAACTAGCCCGCCTAACATGCGGGAAATCCCCGCGCTTGTCTTTTCTATCTGGATTTATACCGATCGATCACAAGAACAAGCGAAAGAAAATGTTACACTTTACAAGTTCAAAAGGAAAAGGCCGCACACTTAAAGCACGCCTATCACGTTCGCGTCGCACCCCCCACGGTCGGTCTGGCACGCCACTCGCCAAAGGGAAAACACACGCATTGTCTTGCATTTCAATGACATGTGGGACTGCAATTGAATAAACCGACGATACCCAAAATCTAATCGCCCGCCGAGTGCCGGCTGAGAAGAGAGAGACGAGGTGGGAGAAGAGATCGCCCGCCAGTCGCGCATGGACTCCAAGAAATATGGTGATAATGTGAGGTGGGCCATGTTTTAATAAAGTCGGAGCACTCCTTTGTACTGCTTGCAGAGTTGATTTGACGCATGTCCAGATTTGACGGAAGTGTATTATAAAATGCACCGTTTGAAAGTTTATGTATGCCAATGTTCTAGGATTCGTACATTTCTGTATGATTTTGTTGCCGACTAAAAAGAAATGGAGGGCCTTTCGGTCTCTCCAGGTCTCTCTTCATCCCACAACCCCTCTCTAACACACGTACACACACACTCTGTAGGCACTGCAAAAGTACTACTCATTCACGCTTCCTCTGAAAGATCGACGGCCAAACCTATTAGTGTAGAACGAGCTGATCAGCCCCAATGTTTCTCTTCGGCTCTGTTTTGATGCTAGTAATGTGCATGATATGAGAAGACAACTGTCTACACAATTGAAATTGAAATCTACATAGAGCAATTTACAAGAGCAAACTAGTTAAAGAAACATGTTTAAACATACCTGTTGTGCCATTGGAGTTTTGATTAGATCCTTCTATTTAAAAATTAGTTGGTATGAGTAAATACAGTGATACAAGAGCAAAGCAGTATGCACCATAGCTATGGAATCTTGCCTGAGAACAGTTGTTCTTCAGGTTTAAGCACTTGTTCTACAAGAACAGAGTACAGTAAGACACAGGCATATAGTACTTTAAAATGAAATATGATCTTATAGACCCTACCAGATTCTTGGGTCTGGACCAGTACAGAACAAGGCGTTCCCAGTCATTGTCCCGTAAATGCGTCTCCGGAGATCTTCGGAGAAAGTAAGGGAATTTGATGAGTTTCCTTGCCAGTGAAGTATGTTTTACTCAGTTAATTCCGATAATGCCTCAAAGCATTCTTGAAGATAGCACAGGTATTAGCACAGGTTACCTCATCCTGAGTTTCCAAATCGGTCATTCTCTATAGAGAAAAATGGGAACATTTGCTGTGTTGTGACCAGCAGGGAGGTAGAAAGTATGGGACAGAGCAAAGTAATTGCCATGAATAACATTACTTACACATAACTCCTGGAGGAACACCTGCAACTAGCTTTTTTCTTCATCTTTAGTATAATATTTCCATGATGGGAAGATACACACATAGGATTTAACAACATCAAATGCGATAGACGCTAAACTACGGATGACTGGTTGTGCTTCGTCCACAGGAATAGGTGTACGAACTGGTGGAGTAGGGGTTCGCCGTGGTAGTCCTGGCGCTTTGGGCACTGGAGCTGCCTTACAAATTGCTCTTGTTTGGGTGCTCTCTGGTGGAGATGGTGCTGTGTCAACTGGAACTGGGTTACTATCTGCTGGGGTTGGGGTTAGATTGGGTGAAGTTGGCTCTCTGTCCATCGGAGTAGGGGTACAATCTGCAAGAGTGTGGGTTATGTGTGGTAGGGCTGGTTCTTGTGCAAGTACAACCGGGGTGCTATCTCTATCGACGGGTAGCACTATTTTATTTGAAGACTGTGGTTTTACTCCGCTAGATACTGCCATCACCCCCTCCAATTCAAATGGCTGATAAACAAGAAAAGTAGTTGAATGTACAGACCATGTATGATAGACAGATGCAATAGATAGTGAGGAAAACAGAGGGCATGAAATAGTTCACATATATGTTGTTTAACTAAACAAGATAGCATGACGTGATTTCACATATATGATGTCTATCTAAATAGGATAGCATGACATAATTCAAAGATATGATGACTAACTAAACAGGATGACATGAGATAATTATATGATGCCTTTAGTAAACAGGTTGGCATGACATAATTCACATACATGTTATCTAAGTAAACATGATGGAATGATATAATTCCCATATATGATTTATATACTAAGCAGATGGCATTCGCATATATGATGTCTAAACTAAACAGATGTTGTTGAATATTGTGTATATGATGTCTAAACTATGCAATGCAAGACACTATATGCATGATACGAGCAGTATAACCCTGCCAAGTTAGAGCATACACCTCGGGGGGGGGGGATAGGACTGGTCATCTATCTCTGAATCCTCCTCTGAGGAGCTATCTGGACCCAGCAAGATATCTGCTTCGACGGGTAGCACTGTCTGCTCCGAAGACCTTGTTTTCACTCTAGATTTTTCCATCACCCACTCAAATGGCTAATTCACAGGAAGAGTGGTTGAATGTACAAACATTGTCGACAAATGGAAATGTAATGGAAAAAGGAATGGCAAGATATAATTCAAATATATGATGCCTGGCTAAACAGGATGGCATTGCATATTTCACATATATTATGGCTGTCTAAAAAAGATGGCATTGCATAATTCACATATATGATATATAAACTAAACAGGTGGCATTACAGCAAGGAGCTAGCGCCCTTCCTCTTCGGTTATACACCTTTGGAGGACACCGGTGACGCTTCTTTTGTATAGCTCGCCTTCATGGACCCGATAGGCCTTCGATCGGCGAATTATTCTTTGTGCTTCGGTTTGGTCCTTGGGTAGCTCATTACGGAGCAGATATCCGAGGAAGGGCTCGGTCCACGGCGCGATAGCTGCCATGACTTCATGAGCCGAGGATGTCTCTTCAACAGCCGAGCCTCCAACTATTCCCTCGTCCTTTTTGGCTACCGGAGAGTTGACCTTTCCGGAGTCCGAGGCGGCCGGCGTGGTGTTCCCATCTTGCCAAATCACAGACGGCTTAAAGAGCCATTCTAAAAACATGTTTTCTGGGACCGGGTTGCGTTTAGCGCCCATTCTGGCGAGAACATTGGCGGCTTGATTACTGTCTCGTGGGATATGATGGAATTCCAAACATTCGAAGCGGGCTGATATGGCTAGAACGGCGTTTCGATATGCAGTCATTTTTGGGTCCTTTGCATCGAACTCACCATTAACTTGTGATATCGCGAGGTTGGAGTCACCTCGGACCTCCAGACGCTGGATTCCCATGGACACCGCGATCCGCAGGCCATGTAGCAAGGCCTCGTATTCGGCCACGTTATTTGAGTCCGCATACATGATTTGTAGTACGTACCGTATGTTATCACCGGTGGGTGAGGTAAGAACGACTCCAGCCCCGAGTCCGGCCAGCATCTTGGAGCCGTCGAAGTACATTGTCCAATGTGAATATGTACTGTACTCCCTAGGGAGTTCGGCCTCCGTCCACTCGGCCACAAAATCTGCCAGCACCTGAGATTTAATAGCTCGGCGCGGGCGGAATGTGATTTCAAAAGGGAGGAGTTCAATTGCCCACTTGGCGATGCGCCCAGTTGCATCCCTATTGTTAATTACGTCACCCAGAGGGACCTCGGATGCCATGGTGATGGAACACTCCTGGAAGTAGTGCCGCAGCTTCCGAGATGCCATGAAGACTGCATAGGCAATTTTCTGGTAGTGAGGATACCTTGTTTTACACGGGGTTAATACCTCGGAAATGTAGTATACTGGCCATTGCACCTGGAATTTGTGGCCTTCATCGTCGCGTTCGACCACGAGGACCCCGCTGACGACTTGGTTTGTGGCCGAGATGTACAGCAACATCGACTCACCTATTCCTGGTGCCGCCAGTATAGGGTTGGTGGCAAGGAGTGTTTTGATTTCTTATAGAGCATCGCCTGCCTCGCTTGTCCATTTAAAGTTCTTTGTTTTCTTCAGTAGTTGATACAGCAACAAAGCTTTTTCCCCAAGCCGAGAGATGAATCGGTTGAGGGCGGCTACACAGCCGGTAAGTTTCTGAACGTGATTGAGTTCGGTGGGAATTTCTAGCATGGCTAAGGATCGGATTTTAGCCGGATTGGCCTCGATTCCTCTATGGGAGACGATGAATCCGAGCAGCTTGCCCGCTGGTACCCCGAAGACGCACTTCTCCGGATTGAGTTTAATATGGTACACCCGGAGGCTGGTGAATATCTCGCCGAGATCCCTGACTAGCTGCCTGACATCTTTGGTTTTAACAACCACGTCGTCGACGTAAGCCTCGGCTGTTTTGCCGATATGTTTTTCCAGGCATGTCTGAATCATGCGTTGATACGTTGCGCCGGCGTTCTTTAACCCGAACGGCATTGTGTTGAAGCAGAATGGTTCGTAGGGTGTTATGAATGTTGTTGCTTCCTGGTCGGATTCCTTCATTTTGATTTGATGGTACCCCGAATATGTGTCCAGGAAGCATGGAGAGTCGTGCCCTGTAGTGGCGTCGATGATCTGGTCGATGCGAGGCAGTGGGAAGGGGTCTATGGGGTAGGCATTGTTAACATCTTTGAAATCAACGCAAAGCCGCCAGGATTTATCTTTTTTGGGTACCATGACCAGGTTAGCCAGCCATTCAGGGTGCTTGATCTCGCGAATGAACCCGACTTCTAACAGTTTAGCCAGTTCTTCCCCCATAGCTTGACGCTTGGGCTCGGAGAATCGTCGAAGTGCTTGTTTGACTAGTTTGAATCCTTTTATGATGTTCAAGCTGTGTTTGGCTAAGTTTCTTGGGATGCCTGGCATGTCTGAGGGATGCCAGGCGAAGATGTCCCAATTTTCCCGAAGAAATCTTCGTAAGGCTTCATTGATTTCTGGATCCAGCTGGGCGCCAATGGACGCCGTTTTATTTGGGTTCGTTGGGTGCACTTGAAATTTAACAATTTCATCTGTTGGTTTAAACGATGTTGATTTAGATCTCTTGTCCAGAATGACATCATCTGAGTTGACCGTAGCCCGGAGTGCCGTCAACTCTTCGGCTGCAAAGGCCTCTGCCAGCGATTCGAGGGCGAGTGAGGCAGTTTTATTTTCAGCCCTGAGTGCCCTTTGTGGGTTGCTGGTGACGGTTATCACTCCATTGGGGCCCGGCATTTTTAATTTCATATACCCGTAATGAGGTATGGCGTGGAATTTTATGAATGCCTCCCGCCCTAGAAGGGCATGATAACCACTTCGGAAGGGTACGACATGGAATGTTAACTCCTCAGACCGATAGTTCTCGGGAGTGCCGAAGACCACGCCGAGAGTAATCTTCCCATCACATCGTGCCTCTCTTCCGGGAATGATTCCCTTGAAAGTGATGAAGCTATGTTGGATGCAGGTTGTGTCTAATTGCATCTTTTCCAGAGTGTCTCTATAGATGAGATTCAAACTGCTGCCACCGTCCATCAGCACCTTATGCAGCTGACATGCGTCCACTATGGGGTCGAGGACCAGGGCGGCTGGGCATCGACTTAGGTCAACTGTTGGCTGATCGTGCTCCTTGAATGTAATCGGCGTGTCTAACCACGCAGCCCGAGGTGTGCGTATCTGGGCGGGGCTGAGCTCATGCAGAGCCCTTTTCCTTTGATTTTTTGATACATATGTCTAGTAGATCGTCAAGACCTCGGCTTCGTCCGAGGAGTTTGTGGCATGATTGGTGGTGGGCCTATTTTCGAGGAGGGCCTCGCCACCCTTGGCCACCTGTTTCACGACCCAACAAGCTCGAAGGTTGTGTGTTGGATTGGTGTTTAACGAGACGGAATGTATAGGGCATGGATGATCCAGCAGTCCATCCAGGACGGTCAGAGGTCCTGTCTTCCTTCTTTTCCGCAATGACTCTGCTAGCATGGGGCGCTTTAGTGGTTGCCCTTGCGCGAGGTCGTATTCTTTTGATTTGCATGGGCGGGTCAATTCCCTAGTCAACCAAGCGTCCTCAATGGTGCAAAATTTTGACACCAGCTCTGAGAGCTCGGAGAAAGTCTGAATTCGGCGCCAGGCAAGGGCGTTTAACATACCCTCGTCATGACAGTTCTGCCGGAAGTCAGCGAGTGCTTCTATGTCTGGGCAATCCGTTATCCTGTTCTTGACGAACAAGAATCGTGACCAGAATTGCCGGACTGTCTCCTCAGCTCGTTGTTTTATATAAACCTGGTCCCAGACGTCGGGAGGACCCAAATTACTTGGGCAATACTCGCGTGGGGGGTGGGTGGGATTAAAAAATTTAACCCGATCGGTGGCTCAGCGGTGCCCCTGCGTTTCTCATAGGGAGAGTGCACGGATGAGGCATCTGGGTTCAGCTTAACATCCTAAGTGCCCGTCTCTTCTGGCTGATCAGACTCGTGCTCATTCCTCGGGAGGGAGCTCGGATCCGAGGTTTCTTCCAATCGGATTCCATCGACCGAGCTAATCGAAGGAGCATAAAGCTCGGGACAGGCTTCCCGATCGCCTCGAGGGGGGAATGCGATCTGGGATCCGTCGGGCCCTCAGATGACCCGTTGGTGAAAATCGTCGATGCACTTGTGGTGCCAAGGGGACTCAGATTGTCCGCCGGTGAAGCCATCGTTCCAAGGCGATCAAACAGCGAGCTCTCAATGAAAGCACCAATGTCGGTGTCAAAACCGGCAGATCTCGGTTAGGCGGGCCCGAGCTGTGAGATCAGATCGATGGGTAACAAGAGACAAGGGACACGAGGTTTTATCCAGGTTCGGGCCCTCTTTAAGGAGGTAATACCCTACGTCCCGCTCTTGCTTATATGATGGATGTAACAAAGTACAGAGTTGATCTACCTCAAGATCGTGAGTTGTGGGCTAAACCCTAAGGGTGATGATGAATGCGTATCTGCCTCTACGGACTAAACCCTCTGGCATATATAGGCATCAGGGGTATTTAGGGTTACACATGGTCGGTTACCATCTAGGGATTACATGCCGAATCTAACACTCTAGGGGTACACGCCAAGTCTTCGGTGAGGTCCGATATGCTGGTCATACAGGTTGGAGGCCTCTGGAGTCCTTATTCTTCAACGGGCCTTGAGTCCGGCCCATGGACTAGACCGACTAGGTCGGGACCCCCTAGTTCAGGACACCGTCAATCATGTATATAGGCATCACGTCCGTGACACGTAGACCGACTCCTGCCTGCATCTACTGTTGGAAATATGAACTAGAGGCAATAATAAATTGGTTATTATCATATTTCCTTGTTCATGATAAAGGTTTATTATTCATGCTAGAATTATATTGACCGGAAACTTAAATACATGTGTGAATACATAAACAAATATTATGTCCCTAGTGAGCCTCTACTAGACTAGCTCATTGATCAAAGATGGTTAAGGTTTCCTAACCATAGACATGAGTTGTCATTTGATAATGGGATCACATCATCAGGAGAATGATGTGATGGACAAGACCCAACCGTAAGCTTAGCATTCGATCGTATCACTTGAGTTTATTTCTATAGCTTTCTTCATGTCAAGTAACTATTCCTTAGACCATGAGATCATGTCACTCCCGGATACCGAAGGAATACTTAGTGTGTATCCAAACATCACTTCATAACTGGGTGATCATAAAGGTGCTCTATAGGTATCTCCGAAGGTCTCTGTTGGGTTGCATGGATCGAGACTGGGATTTGTCACTCCGTATGATGGAGAGATATCTCTGGGCCCTCTCGGTAATAGAACATCATAAAGAGCTTGCAAGCAATGTGGCTAATGGGTTAGTCATGGGATCTTGTATTACGGAACGAGTAAAGAGACTTGCCGGTAACGAGATTGAACTAGGTATGGAGATACCGACAATCGAATCTCGGGCAAGTAACATATCGCCGGACAAAGGGAATTGCATACGGGATTAACCGAATCCTTGACATCGTGGTTCAACCGATAAAAGATCTTCGTGGAATATGTAGGAATCAATATGGGCATCCAGGTCCCGCTATTGGTTATTGACCGGAGAGGTGTCTCGGTCATGACTACATGATTCCCGAACCCGCAGGGTCGCACGCTTAACGTTCGTTGATGTTGGAGTAGTATTGGGATATTTGATGATTGGTAACCGAATGTTGTTCGGAGTCCCGGATGAGATCCTGGACGTCACGAGGAGTCTCGGAATGGTCGAGAGGTAAAGATTTATATATGGGAAGTCATATTTTGGGTTCCGGAAAAAGGTGCTGTTTTTTTCGGTATTGTACCGGGAAGCTTCCAGAAGGTTCCGGAGGATTCCGGAGGGGTCTGGAAGTCCACAAGTGGGTCCACCACGTCCCAAGGGCTGGCATGGGCTGAGGGGAGGCTCCCTGGCCTTATTGGGCTAGGCGCACCAAGTCCTCAAAAGCCCATGTGGCTAGGGAAGGGGCAAAAAGGGGAGTCCTAGTAGGAATAGGATTGAACTTGGAGTCCAAGTCCTCCCCCCCCCCCTTGGCTGCGCCCTAGGGCTTGGAGGGGCTGTTCCCCACGCCCCTCCACCTATATATATAGAGGAGGGGCACCCCAACAGGACACACCAGCCCCTGGGCGCCCCTCTCTCTCCCGTTACACCACCGCCTCGTCCCGACGACGCCTAGCAAAGCGCTGTCAGTGCTCCACCACCACCATCACCACCACGCCGTCGTGTTGGTTGTGATCCCATCTACTTCTCCTCTCCCGCTTGCTGGATCAAGGAGGAGGAGACGTCATCGAGCCGCACGTGTGCTAAACTCGGAGGTGCCGTCCGTTCGGCACTAGATCGGTTGGATCATGATCGGATCGCGAAGAGAACGACTACATCAACCGCGTTATATACGCTTCCGCTTTCGGTCTATGAGGGTACGTAGACACACTCTCCCCTCTCGTTGCTATGCTTCTCCTAGATAGATCTTGGGTGTTCGTAGGAAATTTTTTGATTTTCATGCTTCGTTCCCCATCAGTGGCATCATGAGCTAGGTCTATGCGTAGACGTGTATGCACGAGTAGAACACAAAAGTTGTGGGCGTTGATGCTCAAATTACTTACCTCTCTTGTCTTATTTGGATTCAGCGGTATTGTGGGATGAAGCGGCTCGGACCAACCTTACATGTCCTCGCACATGAGACCGGTTCCACTGACTGACATGCAACTAGTTTTGCATAAGGTGGCTAGCGGGTGTCTGTCTCTCCTACTTTAGTTGAATCTAATTTGACGAAGGCGGTCCTTATAGAAGGTTAAAAGGCAACTTGATTATCACCGTTGTGGCTTTGCGTAGGTAAGAACGGTTCTTGCTAGTTGCCCATAGCAGCCACGTAAAATTTGCAACAACAAAGTAGAGGACATCTAACTTGTTTTTGCAGGGCATGTTGTGATGTGGTATGGCCAAAACGTGATGTGATATATGTTGATGTATGAGATGATCATGTTTTGTAATAGGTTCACGACTTGCATGTCGATGAGTACGGCAACCGGCAGGAGCCATAGGGTTGTCTTTAATTTATTGTGTGACCTGCGAGTCAACTGTTAAACGCCATATAATTGCTTTACTTTATCGCTATGCGTTAGCAATAGTTGTAGAAGCAATAGTTGGCGAGACGACCACGTGACGACACGATGATGGAGATCATGATTATGGAGATCATGTTGGTGCTTTGGAGATGGAGATAAAAGGCACGAGATGATAATGGCCATATCATGTCACATATTGATTGCATGTGATGTTTATCCTTTTATGCATCTTATTTTGCTTAGGACGGCGGTAGCATTATAAGATGATCCCTTCACTTAATTTAAAGAAATTGTGTTCTCCCTAAGTATGCACCGTTGCGAAAGTTCGTCGTTTCGAAGCACCTCGTGATGAACGGGTGTGATAGACTCTACGTTCGCATACAACGGGTGTAAGCCAGTTTTACACATGCAGAATACTTGGGTTAAACTTGACGAGCCTAGCATGTAGAGACATGGCCTCGGAACACAGGAGACCGAAAGGTCGAACATGAGTCATATAGTAGATATGATCAACATGGAGATGTTCACCATTGATGACTACCCCATCTCACGTGATGATCGGACACGGGTTAGTTGATTTGGATCATGTATCACTTAGACAACTTGAGGGATGTTGTTTTAAGTGGGAGTTCATTAGTAATTTGATTAACTAAACTAAATTATCATGAACTTAGCCTTAATTTTCTTTGCAAAATTTGTGTTGTAGATCAATAGCTCGCGCTGTAGCTCCCTGTTTTTAATACGTTCAAGCAAACTAAGGAAGGTACCTTTGTTTCTCAAACAAAGTATACCAAGGACTTATTCAAGAAGTTCAACATGCAAGAAAGTAAAGGTATGAAAACTCCCATGCCCACGAGTGGACATCTTGACTTGCCAAGGATGGCAAACCGGTTGATCAAAAGGTTTATCGATCTATGATTGGTTCATTGCTATATCTATGTGCCTCCCGTCCCGACATTATGCTAAGTGTGTGCATGTGTGCACGATACCAAGCGGCACCAAAAGAGTGTCACCTTAAGGCAGTGAAAATAATTGTGAGATACTTGTTACATACACCAAACTTTGGCATATGGTATCCCAAAGGATCTTCTTTTAATCTTGTTGGCTACTCCGATTCGGACTATGCCGGAGACAAGGTTGACAGAAAATCCACTTCGGGTACATGTCAATTTCTAGGTAGATCTCTTGTGTCTTGGTCCTCCAAGAAACAAAATTCTGTATCTCTATCTACTGCCGAAGCGGAATACATTGCCGCGGGATCATGTTGTGCTCAATTACTATGGATGACACAAACTCTTAAAGACTATGGTGTGCATGTGAGACATGTACCATTACTATGTGACAATGAGAGTGCTATTAAGATAGCACACAATCCCGTGCAACATTCTTGAACAAAGCATATTGAGGTTCGTCACCACTTCATTCGAGATCATGTTGAGAAAGGTGACATTGACCTTAAACATGTTTGTACCGACAAACAATTGGCGGACATCTTTACCAAACCCCTTGATGAGAAAGTGTTTTGTCACTTGAGAAGTGAGTTGAACATCATTGATGCTTCAAACGTGAACTAGAGGTTCATGTGGATGCATACAAGGGCATGAGCATTCTTGACTAATCCATGATACCTTTCATGATCATCTTATGTCTTGGATATTTTGCTCCCTTGTATGGTATCTAACCTTTTGTAGGTACTTGGACAAGCTTCATGTCACAAGGTTGCAACACACTCTTATCATGAGCAATCTTGTATAACCCAAGTATGAACAATTGATGGTGGAACAAGGAACAAGACAACCTAAACATATCCTTTGACAAACTTTTGAGTTATGCTTCATTCTTGTCATTTTGGATACACATGTTGTTCCTTGCAAAGCTAACCCATGTAGTAAGATGAACAACAAATGATAGGATAGCTCCAAACTTCAACTCATGAGCATCCACTTCAAGTTCAACTACATGATGGACATCACCAAAATCTCAATGTAAGTTCTCACGTCTTAGAGAAGCTTTACTCAAAGACATGAGCTAAAGCAACTCAACAAGATGTGAATACATTGAAATGCTTAAAAGAAAAATGGCAACCCCATTTTGAGCTTAAACGATGAGTATTACCTATGATCAAGTGCTCTCACTTGACTCCTAAGTCAATATACTCTAACATAGGTGACCTAGTCGCCGACCCATCTAGATGAAGTTCTCTAGTGTTTCTTAAAAAAAACTTCATCTAGATGTTTCTTTGCTTCTTTTCTATGTTTATTTTCTTTTAGCCAGTTTCGCAGTTAATTCCTTGCAGATCTTTGTGAGAATTCCATTGCCTAGTGAGCTGAGTTGACAAATTGTTCCATTGCATCAAACTCGGTTCCACCGAATTGCTACAACTCGGTGTCACCGATTTTGCTGCTCTAAGGAATTTTCTGTCAAATATTTCCTGAGTTTTTCTACTCCAGCTCCACTCAATGATTCTTATCCTCTACTTGCATCTAGAGCCACTCAATGGCTAGCTGTATTTCTCAAGGACCAAACCCACTTGATCAATAACCTTGAAGTCCCTTCTTGGAAATTGATGTCAAAGGGGGAGAGAGGAATACATCAAAGCTCCTTACCATTATAAAAGAGATGCACCTTACAAGAGGAGAGAATGTTACATGTTTCTAAGAGGGGAGAAACATGATCAGTTTTTTTCTGGTTGTTGTTTAAGTTTTCTTTCCCTACCTACTCCCAATATCCAATGTCAGATTCAGGGGGAGAGGAAGTTCTTTAAGGGGAGACAACTATTTCTTTTTGGGGACATGTCTGCTTCAAAGAAGTATTCACCTAGTGATACTCTACTCTACATGTCATCCCAATCTTGGTTTCTTGTTGATCTTGTGTCTTTTCTTGAAGAAATTATCTTGTGTTATCTAACCTTGTTTTCTCAAGTGTATTTCTTCAGGTACTTGATCAAGAACTTCAAGGTAAGTATATGCATCACACTCATGAACATGATTGACCTCTTGCTAGTATATATTGTTTGCAAGGAGGCAATCATGGACATGTGGACACCTATATGATATATATGTTGCTCTGATGCATATAGCCAAGATACATGTAGCATGTATATCTCCCATGTGGTATCATCACTTTATATGCACCTCTTCAGGGGGAGTTCAGGGGAGCTCATACATGATACATGCTTTCCGTCAAAGCTTTCATACAAACTTCTGCTAAATCCTTATTTAAAGCTTTGATGTATGTTGTCATAAATTACCAAAAATGGGGAGATTTAAAGCACACTTTCTCCCTTGGTGGTTTTGGTAATTCATGCCAAAATACATATTGTTGGACTAATGCTTTTATCTAGTGAATTTCAGACAAGTTCAACAATGGCGTGGCAGGGACAAGAGGACATGGAACCCCTTCAAAATGCTAAGGACAAGGATTGGCAAAAGATCAAGACTCTACATTTTTGGTTTAGTGATCCAAGATCACAATGAGTCCATAGGAAAGACAATACTATTAAAAGGGGATGAGGTGTTGCTTAATGGTCTTTTTGCTCAAGTGCTTAGTGATAGTACTCCTAAACCCTCAACCACTCTCTCTACCCAAAGTTGTCCAAAACCCACATTGCAACTCGGCCCCACCGAAATTTCCTATCCGGAGCCATCGAGTTCACCTAGACTTAGACACTGCCAAAACCCTAACAAATCGGATCCACCGAAATGGTTCTCGGTCCCACCGAGATGGCCTTGCCAACTCTCTGTAATCGTTTGCACTTACTTCGGTCCCACCGAGTTTTGCAAATCGGTCTCACCGAGATGGCCTGCCAACTCTCTGTTGCCTTATTGCTTCACTTCGGTCTTACCGAGTTGATGCAATCGGTGCCACCGAGATGAGGTTTGCCCTAGCCATTGCACTTCGGTCCATCCGAGTTGTTCCTATCGGTCCCACCGAGATTCCTAAAGTTCATATCTTTTACACAGTTTGGTGCTACCGAGATTATGGTTTCGGTGCCACCGAGTTGGGTCAAAAGTGTGTAACGGTTGGATTTTGTGTGGAGGCTATATATACCCCTCCACCACCTCCTTCTCAGATAAGAGAGCCATCAGAACGTGCCTACACTTCCACCATACATTTTCTAAGAGAGAACCACCTACTCATGTGTTGAGATCAAGAGATTCCATTCCTACCATTTGAACCTTGATTTCTAGCCTTTCCCAAGTTGCTTTCCACTCAAATCCTTCTTCCACCATATCCAAATCTGTGAGGAGTTGTTTGAGTGTTGGGAAGACTATCATTTGAAGCACAAGAGCAAGGAGTTCATCAACAACACACCGTCTATTACCTTTTGGAGAGTGGTGTCTCCTAGATTGGTTAGGTGTCACTTGGGAGCCTCTGACAGGATGTGGAGTTGAACCAAGGAGTTTGTAAGGGCAAGGAGATCGCCTACTTCGTGAAGATCTACCCCGAGTGAGGCTAGTCCTTCGTGGACATAAGCCATGGTGGAATAGACAAGGTTGCTTCTTCGTGGACCCTTCGTGGGTGGAGCCCTCCGTGGACTCGCGCAGCCGTTACCCTTAGTGGGTTGAAGTCTCCATCAACGTGGACGTACGATAGCACCACCTATCGGAACCACACCAAAAACCACCGTGTCTTCATTGCGTTTGATCTTCCATACTCTACCCCTTTACATTCCATACTTTTGCATGCTTTACTATTTCCGCTGCTCAATCTCTAGATATGCATGTGTAGAAAGTATTGGAGTGATCTTAACTTGTGCCAAAATCTGCCTAAGTTCCAAGAGAAATTAAAATCTGCAACTTTGGTTGGTTAAGTGTCTATTCACCCCCCCCTCTAGACCTATCTCCTCGATCCCACAACAGGGCATGTTGTGATGTGGTATGGCCAAAACGTGATGTGATATATGTTGATGTATGAGATGATCATGTTTTGTAATAGGTTCACGACTTGCATGTTGATGAGTACGGCAACCGGCAGGAGCCATAGGGTTGTCTTTAATTTATTGTGTGACCTGCGAGTCAAATGTTAAACGCCATATAATTTCTTTACTTTATCGCTATGCGTTAGCAATAGTTGTAGAAGCAATAGTTGGTGAGACGACCACGTGACAACACGATGATGGAGATCATGGTGTCATGCCGGTGATGATGGAGATCATGCCGGTGCTTTGGAGATGGAGATCAAAGGCACGAGATGATAATGGCCATATCATGTCACATATTGATTGCATGTGATGTTTATCCTTTTATGCATCTTATTTTGCTTAGGACGACGGTAGCATTATAAGATGATCCCTTCACTTAATTTCAAGAAATTGTGTTCTCCCTAAGTATGCACCGTTGCGAAAGTTCATCGTTTCGAAGCACCTCGTGATGATCAGGTGTGATAGACTCTACATTCGCATACAACGGGTGTAAGCCAGTTTTACACATGCAGAATACTTGGGTTAAACTTGACGAGCCTAGCATGTACAGACATGGCCTCGGAACACAGGAGATCGAAAGGTCGAACATGAGTCATATAGTAGATATGATCAACATGGAGATGTTCACCATTGATGACTACCCCATCTCACGTGATGATCGGACATGGGTTAGTTGATTTGGATCATGTATCACTTAGACAACTTGAGGGATGTTGTTTTAAGTGGGAGTTCATTAGTAATTTGATTAACTGAACTAAATTATCATGAACTTAGCCTTAATTGTCTTTGCAAAATTTGTGTTGTAGATCAATAGATCGCGCTGTAGCTCCCTGTTTTTAATACGTTCCTAGAGAAAGACTAAGTTGAAAGATATTGTAAGCAATTATGCGGACTAGGTCCGTAGTCTGAGGATTGTCCTCACTGCTGCACATAAGGCTTATGTCCTTGATGCACCGCTCGGTGTGCCAACCCCTCTAGCGTCGTCTGTGGATGTTGTGAACGTCTGGCAGGCACGTTCTGATGACTACTCGATAGTTCAGTGCGCCATGCTTTACGGCTTAGAAATCAGGGCCCCAAAGACGTTTTGAACGCCACAGAGCATATGAGATGTTCCAAGAGCTAAAATTGGTATTTCAGGCTCATGCCTGTATTGAGAGGTATAATACCTCTGACAAGTTCTTTGCCTGCAAGATGGAGGAGAACAGCTCAATGAGTGAGCATGTGCTCAGAGTGTATGGGTGCTACAATCGCTTGAATCAAGTGGGAGTTAATTTTCCAGATAAGACAGCGATTGACAGAGTTTTCCAGTCACTGCCACCAAGCTACAAGGGCTTTGTGATGAACTATAATATGCAAGGGATGGAGTAAACAAATCCCCGAGATATTCGCGGTGCTTAAGGCCGCGAAGGTAGAAATCAAGAAGGAGCATCAAGTGTTGATGGTTAATCAAGACCACTAGTTTCAAGAAGGGCAAGGGAAGGAAAGGAAACTTCAAGAATGGCAAGCCAGTTGCCGCTCCAATGGAGAAACTCAAGACCCCAAACCCGAGACTGAGTGCTACTTTAAGGGGAATGGTCACTCGAAGCGGAACTGCCCCAAGTCTTGGCAGATAAGAAGGATGGCAACGTCAACGTAGGTATATTTGATATACATGTTATTGATGTGTACCTCACTAGTGCTCATAGTAGCGTCTGGGTATTTTGATACTGATTCAGTTGCTAATATTAGTAACTCGAAGCAGGAGCTGCAGAGTAACGAAAACTAGCTGAGGGCGAGGTGACTATGGGTGTTGGAAGTGTCTCCAAGATTGATATGATCACCATCGACACGCTCGTAATACCTTCGGGATTAGTATTAAACCTAAATAATGGTTATTTGGTGCTTGCGTTGAGCATAAAATATTATATCTGGATATTGTTTATTGCAAGATGGTTATTCATTTAAGTCAGAGAATAATGGTTATTCTGTTTATATGAGTAATGTCTTTCGTAATCATGCACCCAATGTGAATGGTTTACTGAATCTCGATCGTGGTGATACACATGTTCATAATATTAATGCCAAAAGATGCAAAGTTAATGATGATAGTACCACATGATTGTGGCACTGCTGCTTAGGTCATATTGGTGTAAAACGCATGAAGAAACTCCATGCCGATGGACTTTTGGAATCTCTTGATTATGAATCATTTGAGACATGTGAACCATGCCTCATGGGCAAGATGACTAAAACTCCGTTCTCCGGAACAATGGAGCGAGCTAGTGACTTATTGGAAATAATACATACCGATGTATGCGGTCCGATGAGTGTTGAAGCACGCGGTGGATATCATTATTTTCTTACCTTCACAGATGATTTGAGTAGATACAGGTATATTTACTTAATGAAACACAAGTCTGAAACATTTGAAAGGTTCAAGGAGTTTCAGAGTGAAGTGGAGAATCATCGTAATAAGAAAATTAAATTTCTACGATCTGATCATGGAGGTGAATATTTGAGTTACGAGTTTGGTATGCATTTAAGACAATGTGGAATTGTTTCACAGCTCATGCCACCTGGAACACCACATCATAATGGTGTGTCCGAACATCATAATCGTACTCTATTGGATATGGTGCGTTCTATGATGTCTCTTACCGATTTGCCGTTATCATTTTGGGGTTATGCATTAGAGACAGCCGCATTCACTTTAAATAGGGCACCGTCAAAATCCGTTGAGACGACACCGTATGAGTTATGGTTTGGCAAGAAACCTAAGTTGTCGTTTCTTAAAGTTTGGGGATGTGACACTTATGTCAAGAGGCTTCAGCCTGATAAGCTCGAACCCAAAGCGGAGAAGTGCGTCTTCATAGGATACCCTAAAGAGATCATTGGGTATACCTTCTACCATAGATCCGAGGGCAAGATCTTTGTTGCCAAGAATGGGTCCTTTCTAGAGAAGGAGTTTCTCTCGAAAGAAGTGAGTGGGAGGAAAGTAGAACTTGATGAGGTAATCGTACCTTCTCTCGAATTGGAAAGTAGCACATCACAGAAAGCAGTTCCCGTGATGCCTACACCAACCAGAGAGGAAGCTAATGATGATGATCATGAAACTTCGGATCAAGTTACTACTAAACTTCGTAGGTCGACCAGGGTATGCTCCGCACCAGAGTGGTACGGTGATCCAGTCCTGGAAGTCATGTTGTTAGACAACGGCGAACCTACAAACTATGAAGAAGCTATGATGAGCCCGGATTCTGACAAATGGCTTCAGGCCATGAAATCCGAGATAGGATCCATGTATGAGAACAAAGTATGGACTTTGGTGGACTTGCCCGATGATCGGCAAGCCATTGAGAATAAATGGATCTTTAAGAAGAAGACAGACGCTGATGGTAATATCACCATCTATAAAGCTCGACTTGTCGCAAAACGTTTCCGACAAGTTTAAGGGGTTGACTACAATGAGATATTCTCACCCGTAGCGATGCTTAAGTCTGTTAGAATTATGTTAGCGATTGCCGCATTTTATGAAATCTGGCAGGTGGACGTAAAAACAACATTCCTTAATAGGTTTCTTAAGGAAGAGTTGTATATGATGCAACCAGAAGGTTTTGTCGATCCTAAGGATGCTGACAAAGTATGCAAGCTCCAGCGATCCATCTATGGACTGGTGCAAGCATCTCGGAGTTGGAATATTCGCTTTGATGAGGTGATCAAAGCTTTTGGTTTTATACAAACTTACGGAGAAGCTTGTATTTACAAGAAAGTGAGTGGGAGCTCTGTAACATTTCTAATAGTATATGTGGATGACATATTGTTGATTGGAAATGATATAGAATTTCTGGAAAGCATAAAAGGGTTGTTTGAAAGGAGTTTTTCAAAGGAAGACCTGGGTAAAGCAGCTTACGTATCGGGCATCAAGATCTATGGAGATAGATCAAGACGCCTGATAAAACTTTCACAGAGCACATACCTTACAAGGTTTTGAAGGAGTTCAAAATGGACCAGTCAAAGAAGAAGTTCTTGCCTGTGTTGCAAGGTGTGAAGTTGAGTGAGACTCAAAGCTCGACCGCGGCAGAAGAAAGAGAAAGGGCGAAGGTCGTCCCCTATGCCTCAGCCATGGGCTCTATAATATATGCCATACCTGTACCATACCTGTTGTGTGCCTTGCCGTGAGTTTGGCAAGGGGGTACTAGAGTGATCCAGGAGTGGATCACTGGACAACGGTCAAAAAATTGTCCTTAAGTAACTTAAGGAAATGTTTCTCATTTATGGAGGTAACAAAGAGTTCATCGTAAAGGTTTACGTCGATGCAAGCTTTGACGCCGATCTGGATGACCCTGAGTCTCAAACCGGATACGTAAAGTGGAGCAGTCATTTTGGAGTAGTTCAAAACCGAGCGTTGAGGCGGGATTTACATGTGAAGCGCATATTTAACACTCTTTCAACTCCATCCGTGATTGGATCAAGGACGGAGACATTGAGATTTGCAAAGTACATACGGATCTGAATGTTGCAGACCCATTGACTAAAACCTCTCCCATGAGCAAAACATGATCAGCCCCAGAACTCGTTGGGGGTTAGATTCATAACTATGTAAACTAGATTATTAACTCTAGTGTAAGTGGGAGACTGTTGGAAATATGCCCTAGAGGCAATAATAAATTGGTTATTATCATATTTCCTTGTTCATGATAAAGGTTTATTATTCATGCTAGAATTGTATTGACCAAAAACTTAAATACATGTGTGAATACATAAACAAATATTATGTCCCTAGTGAGCCTCTACTAGACTAGCTCGTTGATCAAAGATGGTTAAGGTTTCCTAACCATATACATGAGTTGTCATTTGATAACGGGATCACATCATTAGGAGAATGATGTGATGGACAAGACCCAACCGTAAGCTTAGCATTCGATCGTATCACTTGAGTTTATTGCTATAGCTTTCTTCATGTCAAGTATCTGTTCCTTAGACCATGAGATCATGTCACTCCCGGATACCGAAGGAATACTTAGTGTGTATCCAAACGTCACTTCGTAACTGGGTGATCATAAAGGTGCTCTACAGGTATCTCCGAAGGTCTCTGTTGGGTTGCATGGATCGAGACTGGGATTTGTCACTCCGTATGACGGAGAGATATCTCTGGGCCCTCTCGGTAATACAACATCGTAAAGAGTTTGCAAGCAATGTGGCTAATGGGTTAGTCATGGGATCTTGTATTACGGAACGAGTAAAGAGACTTGCCGATAACGAGATTGAACTAGGTATGGAGATACCGACGATCGAATCTTGGGCAAGTAACATATCGCCGGACAAAGGGAATTGCATACGGGATTAACCGAATCCTTGACATCGTGGTTCAACTGATAAAAGATCTTCATGGAATATGTAGGAATCAATATGGGCATCCAGGTCCCGCTATTGGTTATTGACCGGAGAGGTGTCTCGGTCATGACTACATGATTCCCGAACCCGTAGGGTCGCACGCTTAACGTTCGTTGACGCTAGAGTAGTATTGGGATATTTGATGATTGGTAACCGAATGTTGTTAGGAGTCCCGGATGAGATCCCGGACGTCATGAGGAGTCTCGGAATGGTCGAGAGGTAAAGATTTATATATGGGAAGTCATATTTTGGGTTTCGGAAAAAGGTGTAGTTTTTTCGGTATTGTACCAGGAAGCTTCCAGAAGGTTCCGGAGGATTCCGGAAGTCCACAAGTGGGTCCACCACGTCCCAAGGGCTGGCATGGGCTGAGAGGAGGCACCCTGGCCCTATTGGGCCAGACGCACCAAGTCCTCAAAAGCCCATGTGGCTAGGGGAAGGGGGAAAAAAGGGGAGTCCTAGTAGGAATAGGATTGGACTTAGAGTCCAAATCCTCGCCCCCTTGGCTGCGCCCTAGGGCTTGGAGGGGCTGTTCCCCACGTCCCTCCACCTATATATATAGATGAGGGGGCACCCCAAGAGGACACACCAGCCCCTGGGCGCCCCTCTCTCTCCCGTTACACCACCGCCTCGTCCCGACGACGCTTAGCAAAGCGTTGTCAGTGCTCCACCACCACCATCACCACCACGCCGTCGTGTTGGTTGTGATCCCATCTACTTCTCCTCTCCCGCTTGCTGGATCAAGGAGGAGGAGACGTCATCGAGCCGCACGTGTGCTAAACTCGGAGGTGCCGTCCGTTCGGCACTAGATCGGTTGGATCGTGATCGGATCGCGAAGAGAACGACTACATCAACCGCGTTATATACGCTTCCGCTTTCGGTCTACGAGGGTACGTAGACACACTCTCCCCTCTCCTTGCTATGCTTCTCCTAGATAGATCTTGGGTGTTCGTAGGAAATTTTGTGATTTTCATGCTTCGTTCCCCATCATCTACTACTATTACTCCACCAATCGACCGCTATCCACCATGCATCTATGGTATTAAGTTCATGACAAACAGAGTAACGTTGTAAGCAAGATGACATGATGTAGACAGAATAAACTCAAGCAATATGAATAAACCCCGTCGTTTTACCCTTAATGGCAACAATACAAATACGTGCCTCGCTACCCCTACTGTCACTGGATGAGGACATCGCAAGATTGAACCCATCACAAAGCACCTCTCCCACTCAAGATAAATCAATCTAGTTGGCCAAACCAAACGGATAGATCGGAGAGAAATACAGCGCTATAATAATCATGCATAATAAAGTTCAGAAAAGACTCAATTACTTTCAATGAATAATCTGATCATAAACCCACAATTCATCGGATCCCAACAAACACACCGCAAAAGAAGATTACATCGGATAGAACTCCATGGAGATTATGTAGAACTTTGTATTGAAGATCAAAGAGAGAGAAGAAGCCATCTAGCTACTAGCTATGGACCCGTAGGTCTGTGGTAAACTACTCACACATCACCGGAAGGGCAGCAAGGTTGATGTAGAAGCCCTCCGTGATCGATTCCTCCTCCGGCAGATCGCCGAAAAAGGCCTCCAGATGGGATCGCGAAAGAACAGAAGATTGCGGCGGCGGAAAAGTTATTTCGGGTGGCTCTCTGTTGGTTTTGGGATTTATGCGAATTTATAGAAGTGGAATTAGGTCAAACGGAGTTGCGTGGGACCCACGAGCTCAGGTGGCGCCCCCCTCCCAATGGCGTGCCAGGTGAGCGCGTGGCTCTCCCGTAGGGCTTCTGGCCTCCTCCCGAACCTTTTAGGGCCCCTTCTGGTCCAGAAAAAATCATCGTAAAGTTTTATTCCGTTTGTACTTCGTTTGGTACTGATTTCCTAAAAAACCAAAAACAGGCAAAAAGCAACAACTGACACTGGGCACTGAGTTAATAGGTTAGTTTCCAATAATGATATAAAATTGCGTATAAAGTATATAAAGTATCCAAGATTGATAATATAATAGCATGAAACAATCAAAAATTATAGATACGTTGGAGATGTATCAGGGCCCAGATCATAACAGGCCGAAAGACATCACATGCTTAATTTTATCGACATGCATAACATGTCGTTAATGGGCCGGAATACTTGACGGGATGAAAATGGCCCAATGGGTTAACGGGCCACAAACAGGCCGATTGTAGCCACGGGCTGAATTTGGCCCATTAGCATAACAGGCCAGTAACGGACCGTAAGTAATCGAGGGCCAGAAATGAGCCCAAGAATTTATGGGCCCTTAGAAGGCCAAAAGAAAACACGCGCTGGAAACGGCCCAACTGAATCATGGGCCGTTAATGGGCTCAAAGCAGTTTGCTGTTCATGATGGGCCAGAATCACCACGGGTTGTTAAAGGGCCCAGAGAGGCAAAGGGCCTCATATGGGCCGAATGACGTCATGGGCCATACATGGGCCGAAAGTGACAACGGGCTGGAATCATATTGGACGGCCCACATGACGCTACTGGGCCGAATTCGGAAAGGCCATAATGGGCCGCGAGTACTCGGGCCGTAAATGGGCTATACGCGAACAGACCGTTAACAGGCTTTCCATGGGCCGGGCCGCTAACTTTTGACCAAGTCAAATGGGCCGGCCTTTTTAACCTAAATGGGCCACTATTGGGCCGTGCCACGTGTCACTGTTCCATAGGCGCGTATCGTCCAGTGGATGGATGACATCTGTCGCGACGACGAGCTGACACGTGGTTTCGTTGGCGAATGAGAATTTTACACGTGAAAAATCGCCATTGGTCTGGGCTGTTAACGGGTTATCGGATCCAAACCGGAACCCGATAGCTTAACGGCGACCCGTTACGGTGGATGCCACGTGTCGGTTACCCTTGACGAAAACACTTCCATGACGCGCCATTTATCGTCATGGAAGTGGACACTTCCGTGATGATAATTTCAGTATTGTCATGGAACACTTCTACGACAACACATATATGACTATCTTGATTCTGTCATAAAATCGTCACGGATGTACATGCATGACAGAAAACGTGACCTGACAAACACGTATCATCACGGAAGTGTTTTTTTATAGTGTCGGTGGGTCCTCGGCCCGGCCCATAACCAGCGGGCTGACATGGCAAGTACCCCCATGTACTGCTGGAGATGACTGAACTGCGGCGCCTTACCGGTGATGCGGGGTGCCATCCGCCACTTGGTTAGGGAATTACCTCTCTTTCCATTCGCTCCAAAAGGGATTTACCTCTTTCTGATGCACGGAAACTTAACCTGCTTGCCTGCAAAGTCTCACACAGCTTTGAACCAGGAAGGCCGTGCTGCCGTAACACTGCAAGTCTATAACACCCACTACCGTAGTCTCATCTAAGGTACCAGTTTATCTTTGATGCTTTGTGGTATTTCTTATTTACATAATTAATATTTGTGTTATGATTCATACGCCTAACTAATCAAGTTTATATTTCAAGTTTTTGCTGCATAAAAGGGGACACTTAACTACCACAAGCTTGTTGCCATGATGACTGTCCAAAGAGGCAGAGATTGTTGTAATTCCAGTTCAACAAGTTATGATGGTAACTGGTAGGTCCTCATCCCAGGATGATTCATGTTTTTGAATTTTTAAATTGAGTAAAATCTCACACGTTGATTGTCTGACCCATGCCATTTGGTAGCAGATTAGAAAAAGTATATTGTATACTTGCATGGCTACAAAAACATATATTCAGTGATTTGACTTGTTTCATTTCAGAAAAGAAGAAGAAATATTTAACTATTTTAGTGAAAACATTTAAAGAAGATGTGCAAGCTTTGACCATTTAAAAAAGGAGATTATCTCACCATGGAAGATCCACTACACACAGAAACATAATCAACTTTCTGCCTTACAATGTTGATGATCACCTCAGAAGTGCTCTTTCTGCATATCTTTGTGTCTTTTTTCTATGTTCTCTCTGCCTGCTTTTTACATTTTAGGGAGCAACACTATTAATCAGTTTCTTCATGCTCCAGTACCAATGTTGATGACACATTATTTTTATATAGTTGATTACAGTATTATTGAAGTGAGCTGGTAAATACATAAGAAATGATGAACATCAATTACACATTTACACCATAAGATATCGAAGCAATAAAAATCACTACAATCTATTATCTGACTGACAGTTGAGTCAAGATAATGTGTACAAACTATTTGACGGTGTTGCAATGATTAGATAAATGAGAATATATTGAAAATGGTTCTCTTTGGTTAGAAATAATGATCCGACATTTACCTATCCTCCTATTGAAAATATTGAAAAAAATGGACGAGCGCGGCAACGCGCGCCATTATGGTCTAGTTTACTACTGAGACCCCCCAACAATCGTGTTTCACCACGAGACTGCAACCGACAATGCCTACTTAACACCAAGTCACCATCTGCAAAGATCACCTCCGCCGTCGGAACCCGAGATGAAGATGGGGGATTTTATGAGAGATCCCTGCCCCTACTCATCCTGAGATTCGAATCGCCGTCGAGAATCAACTAGCTCAAATTCCAATTGAAGTGAAACTAAACTGAACTCTCACGGTAATATTGAGAGAATTTGGGTTCGAATCCACCATCATGAGCTTTATATTGGAAATGATGGAAAAAAAGAACATAACACGCCGTCGGTGGCTAGGGTTTAACCCAAACTTACAAGAGATGATCCAAATGAACAAGAAAGAGGGGCTTCATACCCATTACAGTACATGAGCAGGTGACAAGCAGAGTGAGGCAGAAATTAAAGCAAACGAGTCGTTGTCAGGTGAGAAACAACGATGTCCAGGGTTTTGCGCGATGTTGGATGAACGATCAACAATTAAGATTGCGACCCACTGACGAAACAATATCTTTCAATTGTGACCCATAGATCAAAGATCAACGTCGACAGCGTGCTCTATAACACAAAAACAATAAAATTGTTGAAGTTTTTAGTTAACTTGAGACGGTCTTCCGTGCTTCGATCCTCCTCAAGTTTGTCCATCGGTGCGGATTAGACGGAGGTCGAGCGTAGATTCTTGTCAGCTCCTCGGGGCGGTGAGGTTAGGCTTTATCGTCGTGCGTACACGTCGATGAGATTTCGTGTTATGTTCTTCACATCGATTCAAAGTTTCAATGGCTACGACCGCGGCTCCAGGACGCTGGTCCTTAGAGGCATGTGTACGAAGACTTCCCGACTGTCATCGACAAGGTCAGGCTGACTCCGGTACAAGAGCGATGTCAACGGCACATCGGCGGCTCGTTCTGCAGGCGACAGTGGTCGTTCAGTGGTCCATATGTAATTTTTATTATGTTTAAAATGTTTTTTACTTCTGATGAATCTTTATAACATAATCTGGGTTGTTTTCGCAAGGAGAAAAAAAACTTCAGAGCAGTGGAAGATATTGAGCACATAGCACAACCCCTTCAGTTCTGGGCGTTTTTCACGACGGGGCGGGAAACATTCGGAATGGCGGGTCGGGTGCGCGCGCGTGGGCGTGCGAGTGCGACAGGGCGCAGCGCACCGCCTATCTTTCCTCGCCGGTGAGGTGACGGGCGAGACGAAGGATGACTCAGACCGCAGTCACCCGGGCACCCAACGGCTGGGATGCCGCCTCTCCGCCCCCGGCCCTCAATCCGGTCCGTCCGCGTGCCCTCCGGGCTTTGACCCTTCCTCACTAACCCCGACACGCAACCCTCCCTATGACATGTCGGCCCTGACAAGCCTACTCCAAGCCGCAAGCCCCTCTCAGACCGCCGTAATCCCACCCGCACATCGCGTCACAGCCCGTCCCTCACTGACACCCCGAACCAACGTCGTCCTGGCCCCGCGGGTCAGCCACCTGAAGCGAAAGCCTCGCGGGTGGCGAGCTGTGGCGCGTACGAAGGCGATCAATTCGGGAGGCTCGACACGGCCGGCCACAGCTGTCTCTGGCGGCATGACATGTGGGCCGGGCCGTGTACGCGGCCTACCGGTCAGTGAACCCGTCGAAGACGAGTGGAGACGGGCTATACCAAATCGGAGACCGAGCCCTCATAATTCTCCTCTTCTCTCCCCCTCTTGTGATTCGGGTGCGTCTTCCCTTCCTCTCTGCCTGCGCGCACCGGTTTTCCTCCCCCTCCTCTCTCCCTCCGTCCGCCTCCGGGAGAGGTCGAGAGAGAGGGAGAGAGAGAGAGAGAGGACGCGCCGGAGCTACCCGCGGCAGTATCATCTCGTCTCGGTAAGCTCTGCGGATTTCCTCTCCTGGATTCGGTCCGCCTCGGTTAGGGATGGATGTTAGCAACTGCGAGTAGCTCTGCTCGATTCGGTAGAAATTCGTCTTCGCTTAGCGTGCTGGGGGCTCGTCCCGAGTTTTTTGTTCGCGGATGCCGCGGGGATTGATTCCCTTGTCCTCTCCAGGCCGGGGGGTTTGGGTTTTGGTCGATTTTTCGGGAAATAAGTCGGGGAATTTGAAGCGCCGGGTTCTAAATCCGACTATAAACACGCGAGATTTTGATTCTTCCGCACTCGCTAGATTCTGAGAGTTGGCGACGCTTGTTTGGAAATCCTTCCGTCTTCCTTCTAGTTGGGGATTTCTATTTTTCTTCCGTCGGGTTGGACTCTGCTGCTTTGCTTTGGCTACTTTGTTAGTTCTTTCTGTCGGAAATCGTACCCACTGTGTAGTTTCTAGCTAAATCTCTAATTCGACTAGACAGTTTGTGGGGTTCTAGTGCACTGCGGCGATCTGAGTGTTTCAAGTCAGTTATTGTAGGGTTTGTTTGTTGGAATTTCGCTTTTGGTACTCCCTTCAATTGGAGTCGTGGCTTTTTGAGAATCTAATGGGAACATCCCTCCAGTCAAGGAAGCAATTTTAATGGAAATATTCCCCTCCGTCTAAATTTACTTGTTCTTCTCCTCTAGGTTTTGGGTTCTCGTTTTAGTTTACGCCATCTTACCTTGTCGTTGCTTAACCTAGATGTTTTGCTACCTTTGTAGATCTACGTTGTACTCCTTGACCGGCTATGGCTTTTATCAATTCAAAGTCAGGCTCATTTCGAGCCTTCCGTCTAAAAACAGATCCTAGGTATTTGATGCCCTTCGTTATTTTGCTAGAGGCTTTTGCTGTCGACCTAGCTCCAAAAGTGATTCTTTTGCTGTAATATGTTGGCAACGCAGATGATTTTGTCCTGAAATCCCTTTACTCTAGTTTGCAGCTTACATTCAACATTTTTGCTAACCTTTGATGCTTCTCAACGTTAGTAATTAATAGAACACGAGTACGTTATACTTCTAGGTTTGTGTGTTTGCTTGTGCAAATGAAGAAATAAACTACACTAATTTAACCAGTCTAACGGTTTCTGTCGGTTCCCTCCTGCTTTGCTGGTAAAAGGATACCACTTTTGCGTAAGTAAAGCAGCACTTGCGGAAACATGCGATTAAGAGCGCAAACTGTCTGAGACAGCAAGACTTTTGCTCAAAGGCAGGACTTTTGGGGTTTGGTTTATTATCAACCCTGTTCAGAATTGGCACAAGCAATGTTGCACAATAAAAAGGGCAGCCCGGTGCACGTAGCTCCCGCTTGCGCAGGGCCCGGGGAAGGGTCCGACCACTTTGGGTCTATAGTACGCAGCCTTTCCTTACATTTCTGCAAGAGGCTGTTTCCAGGACTTGAACCCGTGACCTCATGGTCACAAGGCGACAGCTTTACTGCTGCGCCAAGGCTCCCCTTCAAGCAATGTTGCACAATGCTGAAGGTTTTAAGGTGTGGGAAAAATTGCAATGTGCATTAGCCTTTTGGTAGTCTAGACTGTTTGCACTGAAAATTGTGACAAAAATTGGACGCATAGGACGCTTTTTATGTTAAATCTGTTTGTTGCGCATATATTGTTGGCATTGCTCTATTTGTATGTACTAGGAGGGTAAGTAAGGAGAATTGGAATGGTACACAATATTAGCTCACCAGTAGACACCGTGCCATGTCTGTGCTGCTTGGGTCACTAACATGCTACGAGATGAATACTATTGCTGCCCATGCATTAGTTTGAAAACTTTCAAGTAACATCAGACCTATGTGCCATCTTACTATAGTCACTAATGACGTATATTCGCTTTAGGTGTGTATATGTCACAGAAGCATGATGATGTTTCTTTCTTGCTTTATTCTGCAAAATACCATGGGTTTAGGGTTTTGTTTAATATCAGTACACATTATACACTCGGTGTCCATGCTGAATAAGGATAGGTAGAAGTATTTTTTTCCTTTTTCCCAAGTAACCCGACAGGGTAGGTAAAAATGTTAGCATGGCATGTATTCATTAAACTATTATGGTTTTGTTTCCTTGTACATCTGTGAATGTTGGGCCTCAGTGTTCTCTTCCTTTTTTAAAGTTGTATTTTTTAACTTCTGTAATGGATGTGCAGACAGTTTTGACACTCTGAACTGCTGATCAAGATGCCAGCACTGAGAATGAAGAGGAAGTTTGATGATGACATTTTCGGGAATGAGTTCGACACCAAATCCATGAAATCGATGAAAATCTCTCATTTTCAAGTTGATGAGTTCGAGCAGGCATTTGTGTTGAACTCGTCTTACAAGGACCCTCAGGATGGTAAGTGACTGCATGGTTGCTCTTTCAAGAGAAGAGGTGACTGCATGTGCATGGAATATAGGTGTTTTGTTCTCTTATGAATAAATATATTGAACGTAGATATTTCCCTATGTTTCAAATAGAAAAAACCTTCCAAGTTAGCTCCAATGTCCATTCTTGGTTCTCTATGCTGGTGATGAATGTGTACCTTTGACTGGAATTCTGACAACTATGTATGTCCTTAGCAGTATATTCAGGAGATACTGCTGTAGTCCTGTTTCTAAATACTTGGCACTGTATGACCTAATCACACATATCAAGATATGCCTTCAGTAAAGCTGAACCATAAAACACTCTACCAATATTATAAGCACGACTGTGAATTATAACGTGGAGCAAAGTTAATAGGGGTATTTGGGGGAAATTTGCCTTGAGATTAGCAGGCTGACAAGTGTTGGGGAAGGATATTGGTTTCAATCTTTCAGAAACGGAGGGAGTATTATATGTAAACATACAGTAGATAGCTAGATTAGTTAGTTGTGTCTTACCATTGATTTGTTCACTTTTACACGTAATATTTGTAAACAAAGTAGAGCAATACACTGTGCATGGTTGATAATTCAAGGTTAGTGAACCTGTGTATATTTTATATGGATTGATGGTCTCTTTCTTTTTTCAGAGCCTGAGCCGACAACTCAACTAGCTGTCCAGGATATTAGGGTTACGGAATTTTCCGGCTTGCATGCTGTACTTGGAGGAACACCCGTTGCTCTGCTGAAGGTATTGCAACATCATCTGATCTCAAATTTGACTCAGTGATAAAATATTGTGCACTTATCCTTGTGTTTAATCATTTTGATTTCAATACAAATATCTAGTGGCCTATTGTATTTCAACTGCCAAATTATCACATTGCTTCCATTGTTTGTAAATTATTACCACTTAGACTACTGTTCAGTACTTGGTCAAGTTGAATGTTCTTTTGATGTTAGCTTGCCTTACATCCCAATTGATGATTGCCTGACAACATTAATTGGACGTTTAAATTTCTTTTTGGTTTTCTTGTCAATATGTTCAGATGATTGCTTTCAGCAAGTTATCATTGTCGATTTTTAAATTTGATAACAAGTGAAAAAGGGTGCAATTTCTAACTAGGACTTTTGATGATGGAATTTACCTGTTGCCTATTGTCATTTCACCTTCCACTTCAACCTTTTCAGATTAAATGATTAAATGCTTAAATGCCTCAAACATCTTGTAAAGGCTGTAAAATGTCACCATTGTTTGATATTCGCTATATTATGATCTGAACTTTGATGTAGCATCTTAAGGTCGGCAGTACTTTGCTTTGTTACTTTTTTTGGGTCATATCTCATGCTCAATTTCTTTCTGAAGTCCCAACATTATATATCAGCATCACTATTTTCATTTTTTTTGGAAGAACCTCTGCAACCTAAGATTATCCTATTGATATGCAGGATTTAATATCTGAAACTGTGGTTCCACCAAATTTGGAACCTGATTCCTTATCTAATAATGATGACGGCAAATCTCAGTCAAATGTAGTGAACACCGGTGATAAAGGTAAGGAGTACCCCTTACCCCTCGAGCGGTTTTTGTAACTAATCTGGCTAGTTTAGGTGATAAGTTTTTGTTCACGGCCAATGTCTATTTGTCTGCACGTATAAAAATACACGGCCGCCAAATGCAATGTTTTAGAGAACACATTTGATATGCTCACAAGCAAGGTTTAACCTGTGCACGTGTATATTCATTTACAATTTTGCATTGCAGAGTTTGCAGATGAAGATGTAAATTCCGTAGCACAAGATATCTGTGCTGTCAATGATCATGAGAAAAGCCTGGGCTCAAACCCGGATTGCAGCTTGTTGGATATTTATAATCCTGATGATGCTTTTCCTTTCTTATTTGATGTTCCAACTGGTCTCCTGGCTAGTTACAGTACATTTTGTGATGAATTTGTACCCATCGATTCATTGATAGACATGAGTGGCATATGCGGAGTATTCCCACTTAATGAGAGCACCATGGAAGGTGGCATTGGCAATGAACCATGCCCATCACCAGGGGATATGTGCTTTAATAACTCTGGTGGGGAGTGCTTTAGCCATTCTGAGGTTTTAGAGTGGCTTAATCCATATATGGATGAGGAGGATTTACCTAATCTTATTGATTATACCGAGTTGAGCTCAAATGCTGCTTGTGTATCTAAAGAGCAAGGGGCCAGGAAGGTCACTCTTGTGCTTGATTTGGATGGTACGTTGCTAGCATGAAAATACTTGCTTTCTTTGGTAACTTGTTGCTTGACATTGAGAATAATGTATTGATTCTTCCTGTGCAGAAACCCTTGTTCATTCAACTATGGAGCACTGTGATGATGCAGATTTTTCTTTTCCAGTGTCCTTTGGTATGAAAGAACATGTGGTATATGTGAGAAAGAGACCACATTTGCATATGTTCCTCCAGAAGATGGCTGAGATGTTTGACGTTGTTATATTCACAGCTAGCCAAAGTGTTTATGCAGACCAGCTGCTTGACAGGCTCGATCCAGAGAACACATTGTTCTCGAAGCGTTTTTTCCGTGAGTCATGTGTATTTACGGAAAGTGGCTACACAAAAGATCTGACTGTTATTGGAGTTGACCTTGCAAAGGTTGCCATAATTGACAACACTCCGCAGGTAAATTGCTATGATTAAATTTTCTAGAGTGTCCTTAACCAACATTTCTGTTTGGAGGCTTGTACTTGATCACTGTTACATTTTCTGTTCAAAGCTTTGGCTATGCATTTTTCTTATAATACTTAATTCTGTGCGATCTGTACAGGTTTTCCAGTTGCAAGTGAATAATGGTATACCCATAGAGAGCTGGTATAACGACCCCTTTGATGAGGGGTTACCTCAGCTGATTCCATTCCTGGAGATGCTTGCTGTTGCTGATGACGTCCGACCCATAATTGCCAAGAGGTTTGGCAACTAAAAGGATAATGGCCGAGGTTTTTCAGCAGGTGTTAGGAAGAGTTTGTTGGTTACTCACATAGAGGAACAAGAACTTACATGACACATTGACCGAGCTAGTTGAGACTTGCCTTTTTCTTAATTTTATTTACATGGGTTTCATAGGATCAAGAATTTTGGTGGCAGAGCTATTCCTCGTGAATTGTACATATCCTCAAACACTGTTATAGAATTTTGTACATAAAAAACTGTTAGAAATTAAAGTGAACCTCCAAAAAAAATTCTTTGCCCCGTTGCCAGTGTGTATGTTCAGCAATCCACTGCTTGTAGATCATAAGTAAATTAGAGACCTGGGCACGTGGAGATTGTTCTTGAATACTTGATGTATCTTTGTCTAATGTGGGGATCTAGGTCATCCAGCTACTATAAAGGTGAAATCTCATGTAAAAGTCACACCTGTCTGCCGCATTGTTCGTCGGATGTCCATGCCATTCAACACGCTAGTCTCAGCAATGCAATTTTTAAAACGAGGCAAGAGTCGGTATTTCGTGCATGGCTGTGAACTGTTCAACTTCTGGATGAATGGTTGTGAAGCCATTCTGAGATTGACTCAGAGATTGAGGAGCACCAACCATTACTAGTGCGTCTGCGTAACTAATCTCGCCGTGATAACTTTGGCGTGTACTTGACTAACTAAAAAAGACCATCATTATGAAAATCTTGTACTCCCTCCGATTTAATCAAAATCAGCGACAATTAATATGGATCGGAGGGAGTAACATCTTTTGTATCTCTCGTGTTCTCAAAGACTCGTTGTTCCTTGCATAATGGTTATTTCCCCTTCCTTTCTAACCAAGTATGTTTCACAATATCTCATGGCAACAGGCCCCCTTTGAATTCACCTTTGTTGAGCTAGTCCAAAACTCCAAATATCCGAGTCACTTTCGTCATCCATCACTGCAACTCGGTGAAGACACATTCTCACTTGCTGTGCATATCAAAAAAATTGCAACGTAGAAATACAATATCCATGCATGAAGATGGACATAAACCGTGGAGCAGTAGAAATTAAATGCGACCACAAAATACAGATGAATAGAAATCACACGGTCAAGTTTCACCAATGCAAAATTATTCAAAGATACAGAGAAATTAACACCCCCGTTCAAATGTCAGCGCACAAGACATGGGAACGTCCAAAGCTCAAGGAAAATAACTGATCCAACGATTAATGCTACACCGCATGGGATACATATCTTCTAATGCATTTTCCTGTTTGCATAATGCCTCTTCAGCCAGTCAAGTCTGCCCTCACTTGTCTTCATGATATTAAAGAAGCAACGATGTATAGATCTCCCAAACAATTTAGTTGCCATGTAGTATTCATCGCTTCCTTCGGGTGCCCCACATTCCACAACTTTGTCCATGATGACTTCAATTTCCCTAGTTAACGCTGTGACATCATTATTATATGTCTCTGAATTGCTACCAGTAATAGATGTGAACCAACCTGTGGTTGGATGGTTAGAGGGACATTGGTATCCCAAGCCCACCAGGGTTCAAGTCCTGGTGCTCGCATTATTCCTGGATTTATTTCAGGATTTCCGGCGATGCACTTTCAGTGGGAGGTGACGTTCCCGTCGACAACGAGGCGCCTACGGTGACTTCGTAAATCTAGATGATATGCCGGCTCAGTCTCTCGAAGGTGCTCATAGGGGTAGGGTGTGCGTGTGTGCGTTCATAGGGGTGAGTGTATGCGCGTATGTATGAGCGCTTGCGTCTGTACTGTGTTCAAAAAAAAAAGTAACAGATGTCATCGAACCGCTTTCAGAAGTAAGATGGTCAACCAGGCGCTTGAACTTGCTTTGCACAGAATTCGACTTCTTTTTCTTCTCTGGGGTTATCCCAATGACTGGGCTAGCTTGTACCTCATCATCGTTGTCATCATTATCGACATGGTTAACACCCTTGTTAGTAGCCCCGGGCATGACTGAACCATTCTCATCAATAATATCTTTCTGAGACATGACCTCAAGATCCTCCAAATGCTCCAGAGCCACTTTCACAGAACTTGTGACCTATGTAAGAAACACTCTTAAGTTAGAATGAACTCATATTGCAGAATATACAACAATGAAAATGATAAGACACACTAATGACAATTGTATAGCCATTGTTATTTCCAGTTTTCCACCCTCATGAATTTGCCATCAAATGTGCATAAAACTCTTACATTAAGAAAATTTCATAAGAACAAACACATTTCTGTCAGGTTGGTGCCAAGGAAGATATGGATGACCATGGAGCATATGTGCTCTGAAAATTTGCTGCCACTGTGGCACACATCAAGTCATCATATACAACAAGGATGTACTCTACGCTCTTGCCAGAGAAAACACATACATGAGCCGCAAGCGTAACTCTGAAATTTTGCTGCCAGTCTGCGACTGTGCCGTAGATAAGCCATAAAACAACAATCCCATGCTCTAATGATATGGGCAGGAATCATATCCACGAGTAGAGGAAGGGAGGGAATGGCCTCACCTTACTGCTGCCGGGTGGGGCGACGGACAGGGGGTTGCGGGGGGAGTTGAGGGCTGGGGGAGGGAGGACCAGGTTAGCGCAGTTGCAGGAGAGCTCGGGTAGTGAGGGAGCGCGGCCGCGGAGGAGAGGAGACCGGGGATACGGCGTCGGCTAGTGCGGGGGACGAGGCAGCAGCCGCCGGCGCTGCGAGCGTCTGGGAGTGGAGTTCCCAACAGTGGGAAGGTGAGAGCGCGCGCGGTGGCTGGAATGCCGAGTGGGAGTGGCCGACAACGCCTAATACTCCCTCCGTTCCATAAGCGTAGTGCGCATAATTTTTTTTAAAAATCAAACTTTGTAAACTTTTACCAAGTTTGTAGAGAAAACTATTTATATTTATAATACCAAATATATAAAATATGAAACTACAACTTATAATGAATCTAATGATATATGTTTGGCATTCTAGATGTAAATGTTTCTCTCCACAAACCTGGTCAAAGTTTGTGAGATTTGACTTTTCAAAAAATCTATATGCACTACATTATGAAACGGAGGGAGTAGTATTTTCTTTTCTTATCGAAAATGTTTTTTTTAATTAAATATAAGCGGCCTTTGTCTCGAATACAAACTGGAGGAACATAAAACCAAGTCCTTATAGAACTTACTAAGGTAGTCATCTCTAGCTAGATTATACATCCCACGATTTGCGGTGCGTCTAACCCAAACCACACAAAACTCATCCTGGGAGGCCATCAGCTCTTTGATTTCTTCAATGAGAGGGCCGTACCGGGATCAAACCAACTCCGTACTCGACAAAGCCTGCATAACACCATGTCTGTCTCTAGAACAGTCTTTCGGGTGCCCACCTCGATGGCCAGTTGGACACCCCTCTACCACGCCAACAGCTCTGCATGTTCCGGGTCAGCAACGATAGGAAAAAAATGACATGAACCTCCCACGAACACGCCATGATTGTCACGTACGACTGCTCCATCGCCGCCCGATCCACCCCTCTTCGTCGTCGCTCCATCGATGTATACCTTTAGCCATCCTTGCACAAGAGGTTGCCAAGGCGTCATTGGCTTTCCTCCCTGTGCGGGTACTGGTGGGGCATGAACATTAGCCCATTCCTCTAGCAGTCTCCAAACACGATCGACCAAGGATCAAGCATCCTCTATGAGCTTTCCCTCTCTCTTCGCATTTCTCGCAAGCCACATGTGATATAACGCCATCATCATGACGCCCTTGTCCGCATCGGTGGCCTTGCCAAACCAGTCTAATAGCCACAATATGAATGTTTGCTGCGTATTGATCATCTCTGGCAACAAGAAAACATCATCTCCTCTATCCGCATGAATAAGAGACTACACGTGCCGTGCATGCGGGCATCTCCAGAATCTGTGGGCAGCGGCCTCCTCTCTACCACAAACCAGGCAAAGCACTCCCGATTTTATGTTTTGTCGATGAAGTTCTGCGTCGAGAGCAAGACCGTTCCGAGCTAGCCTCCATGTGTGAATTTTGGCCTTCGCTGGTACACCAGTGTCCCAAAGTTCGAGCCAACCTTTGTGTTCCGAGACCGAGGAGGAAGACTCTGGGGGACCCGACTTGTGTGATGTCCATCGTGAGGTGATAGGCTGATCTCATAGTGAAGAGACCATTTTTTGTGTGACTCCATGCTGGGTAGTCATCCCGCCCGCCACCACCGATCGTCACCATCTAGATATCACGGACATCGTTGGGGAGGAGAGCACTTTCGAGCGTGGGCACGTCCAACGCCCGCCCTGAGTATGGGTAAGCATGGTGCAACCACGGCAGCGGCGGTCGCCGTTGCGATGGCAACAACCGCAACAACGACGATGTTGTGATGGCTACGATAACAGTAGATTGGATGTTACGACGACAAAGACCACAACAACGGGGGTGTTGCAATGGCACGGGGATGCATTGACATTCTTCGCCTGATCCAACGCCCACATGGGACAGATCTGACGACTCGCCAGTCGACTGATTTCGCCCAAGAAATCAGTGGGCTGACATAGCGCCGACCTTATTTTTCTAAGGAGTAAAAAATGCTTTATTCATGTAAGAACATACAAAACTATGAATTTACACAAGACTCTGCAAAATGAAAAATAACAGCCCTTAACTCCGAAGAGTTGTCGTCAATGCGAACCATCCACGTTGGAAAGAATTTCGCCGCAACAAGAAATCATTAGCGCCGCCACGAGGACTCTACCTCCGGAATCACTACAAAAAAAAACACTTCCGCGATGATACGTCTTTGTCACAGTAGGTCAAGTTTTCTGTCATGTATGTACATCCGTGACAATTTTATGACAGAATCAAGATAGTCATACCTGTGCTGTTGTAGAAGTGTTCTATGACAATACTGAAATTATCATCACGGAAGTGTCCACTTCCATGACGATAAATGTCGCGTCATGGAAGTGTTCTTGTCAAGGGTGACCGACACGTGGCATCCACCGTAACGGGTCGCCGTTAAGCTATCGGGTTCTGGTTTGGATCCGATAACCCGTTAACAGCCCTGACCAATGGGGAATTCTTATTCGCCGGCCGATCCACGTGTCCACTCGGCGTCGCGACAGATGTCATCCACCCAATGGACGAGGCGCGCCTACAGAAAAGTGACACATGGCACGGCCCAAAACAGGCCCATTTAGCTAAAAAGGCCGGCCCAGTCGAAATAAGCGGGCCGGCCCATTTATGGCCTACTTTTGTCTGGCCCATTTACAAAAATGGCCCATACGAGATATGCCAATTCGGCCCGTCAATGGCCCGTTAACGATTTGACACCATTGCGGCCCATCTTCTGTTCCAGCCCGTTAACAGCCCGCTATGTCTTTGGGCTCATTTGCCGACCGAGGTTCTTTCGGCCTGTTAGAGGCCCATTATGGAGATGGGCCAATTTCCAGGCTATACGACTTTCGGCCCGTTAGAGGCCCAATATAGGCATGGGCCAATTTCCTGGCGGTACGTATTTTGGCCTTTTAGCAGCCCATTAGGGGTTTGGGCCAACTTCCAGCCCGGTGTATCTTTCGGCCTGTTAACGGCCCACACCGTAGTTGGGCCATTTACATTCCGAACTGACTTTCGGCCTCTTAACGGCCCATGTTCTCCAAGGACCAATTCCAGCCCAATATGACTTTCGGCCTGTTAAAGGCCCGTTTTGTATATGGACCCACTTATGGCCCGATTGGCTTTCGGCCTGTTAACGGCCCGACTCGGAATGGGCCAAGTAGTAATTTTGATCTATTTCGGCTTGCTAAGGGCCCGTAGACCCGTTTCCACTGTTGGAGCCCAATCGAGGTTTCAGCCTGCTAATGGCCCGTCAACTAATTGGGCCTGCTAAATTTCCTGCATGGCTACAGGCCCATTGAATGACAGGGCCGAATACAGTCCATCGAAGGCCCACGTTGATTTGGGCCCAACTACTACTTTGAGCCCATTACGAGGAGCAATTATGGACTGTGGCAGAGCCCATCTAGTAACTGCAGGCCGACTACCGGGCCATTACAGGCCATGGGCCGTTCCCCTAGAAGAAGGGCCCACGTCGCATTGTTCCAGTTATTAATTTCATTGGATATTTTGGCTTGTTTGCCGCCAGTTGACGTTTCGACCGAGAAAGCTCGGCCGCAACCCCGTGCTAAGCAAATATACGCATAAAAGGGAAAACGTAGCACATCGAAGCATATATTACAGGAAATTACACCCACTGGGCAATCAAAGATTGATGCAGTGCAAATAAATGAACAGAGCTTAACGATCTACAACCTCAGTGCGGATGACTCCCATAAGCATGTGAGCAAGTTATTTCTTCTTTGCTATACTGTCACTGAAATCATCGATCAGTTGTTGTTGCGCAAGAATGTGCACCTCTGATTCCTCCACGATTTCCATCATTGCTTCAACCAGTAATTGGTTCACAAACGTACATCTTTTCCGTTGGATTCGAGACAGAGAAAATTGAACAGATTCATATGGGGATTTTGGCAGGCTTGTATCAATGATAGTGGAAAGTGTCTCGACCACTGCATCATAACTTAAATAAGAGGGGAAACTGAACAAATAATCAAGAGTTATTGCCATATTACCTTCTCTAGATTTATTGGAGAGAAACATTGGGGTTGCCTTGCT
Source organism: Elymus sibiricus (assembly GCA_039707655.1). NCBI lineage: Eukaryota > Viridiplantae > Streptophyta > Magnoliopsida > Poales > Poaceae > Elymus > Elymus sibiricus. Next base: position 256,723,552 of record CM077668.1, on the reverse strand, counting down.
GTCTTGAGACTTTGTCGTATTATCTTTAGCAGCCTGCACCAAATCATCGGCCAGGTCAGTTAATACTTAATAGGAAAGTAACATTCACACAATGAACGTTTAGGCAACCAGACCACACCAGCCTACACCGAATTAACACAACATGGCACTGCTATCATCAGCCGGGTAAGTTTATAGGAAAGCAACATTGACATGATGAACGATTGGGCAAAAAGACCACACCGCTAGATTTTAGTAATGTGCAATATATGAGATAGTACAATCATGCAGCTCAATATGCAAAACTACTAGGCAGTTACCCTTACAAAAATCTACATTAGCGCCTTAATTATACATTTTGCTACAAGTAAATTTAGATCATATAATTGGTGTAGGGTAGTGAAGGTTGGATTCACGCCCATGGTACTTACTAAACTACATACTGATGTAAAATTATAGTGATATACAACAGGTACTTACATCAGCATTGGAGCGCAGAGCATTGCCGCAAGATACTTTCCTCGAACACGATCCCAGTTTAAAACGTTTGTTGTCCTTTAAGCATATTTTCTACAACAAAGATGTGTAAGACAAATGTAGAATATATAAGATCAAATGTGATCTGAATACTATAAAATTTCATGATGCGAGGATACGCACACTCTTCCTAGCAAGGAGTTGACATGTTTTTGTTGAAATAGAGCTGACTGGTTCTTTGGCCACTAGAATCTGGTTATTATCTGGAGGACTTGGGTTTCTCTGTGCTGGAGCAGTTCCGATGAACACTTGAGTTGGGTTACTATCTCCTGGAGTTTGGATCTTTTGCAAAGAACTTGTTTGTACCCCTTCAGATTCTAACATAGCCCTCTTCCGCTTACATGCCTTGTACAGAAGAATGGTGCTTCAGTTATAAAACATGGCAGAGAGATGGAATAGGTACTGAAGAATAGAAAGGCATGACATATTGACATGTACTCCCTCCATCCAGAAATAAATGGATGTGTCTAGACATATTGTAGCACTAGATACATCCATTTTTATGCATTTCTGCCACAAGTAATACAGACGGAGGGAGTATGATGTACTCCCTCCGTAAAGAAATATAATAGTGTTTAGATCACTGTTTCTTTACAGAGGGAGTATAAGCTAAGGATACGACAGGACAACAGAGTAAAAGAAATAGTCGTTGAATGTAAAACTGTATGATAGCTGGAATAGGTATAGAAAAACAACAAGGCAACATATTCACATATCTGATGGGCAAACTAAGATCACATTGCAATAGAGCAGTAGAACAACACTTCAATGTAAAAAACCATGGTATGGTAGATGGATGGAGTACATATTGACGAACAACAATGCATGAGATATTAAGAAGGATGATGTCCAAACTAAGCAGATGGCATTGCAGCAGAGTAGAATGACAGTAGTTGAATTTGAAAAGATGTTATCATGAATGGAATAGGTACAGACAAACTGGAAGGCATGACATATTCACATGTATGATTAGCGGGCTAAGCACATGGCATTGCAACAGAGTAGATGCATTGCAAGACATTATATGCATGATGCTACCCATATCACGGGTCAAGATAGAGCAAAGACCTTCTGGGGTGAATAGGAATCATTATCTCTCTGCAACTCTTCTGAAGAACTACATTTAACTGTTCCATCATATTGAATATCATTGAGGTCGAGTATGTTGGCCATTGCATTGCTCCGCGAGTTTCTTTGAGTGGGTTTGTTCTGATTTTCAATATCACTGTGTGCAATAATATCTGACATGCATGGAAAAAAACTAGTAGTGAGATTATGTAATGAGTGCCTGTAGGAGACGACATAAATAGTAGGAGTCCACTTAAATAGCAGCAACATGATGATACCTCAAAGACTATAGAGAGAGCACACATGATAGCTACAAAATATATACTGTTTGTACTCGAGATTAACTAAATGGCACACAAAAGTACTACAGAACAATATCATAGGTAATACTAGAAGGGGTATAATCACCAGCCTGTGGGATAGCTTTGGCTGAGCGACGATAACTATGGAACAACGTTAACTCCTGCACAAGTCTCTTATCTGAAGTAAGACTAAGAGATCAACATGAATGTACAGTGACAAGTGATAATCTATTTTCCATGCTTAGATGAAGAACGAAGCCATAAATGCTGCACACAAGTAAGATGAGGGTACAACCTATCTTGCCGCCCTCCGTAGGAGTGAGCATCATTTGCTGAATCGTCGATGGTGCTGCGGTTGTTGTGGCTGTCCATGTCTGGCTGGCACATACGAGGCAGGGAACTCTTGAGTGGGGAGTATAGCTCCCATCTGGTGCATGCGTCCCTTGTTGGAGCAGCTCTGGTGAGAAGGAAGACGGTGTGGCTGAAGATGCAAAAAACACACAATGTTAAGAATGACACATATTTCTGATCTGAAGAAATACGATCAACACTCAGGTACGAGACAGGTCACACGTCAGTTCACTGAAAACTAAAGTGTGGTCACACACTTTTTTTTCACTGTTCGATCTACACCGGATGGCTGGATGGCCGTCTTGTGCCTCCCGGCTGTCACTGTTCAGGATCTTCCTCGAACAGCCAGCGAGCACCGGCAGAGCAGCCTGCCTCCGCCGTCCCTAGCCACGACAGCTCCGACCTCGACCCCGCCCCCGCCCCACCGCACTGCCGTGGTTGCGCCGTCCCCCGGCCATACCTCAAAGACTCGCCGTCATCCAGATCTGTCACCAGCAGTACCTTGACCCCACGCAACACTAAGATAGGCACCGAAGCACTGCTTCCGCGGTGAACCTGCGCCCCCTGCCCGCACCCCTACGATAGACACCGAGGCACTCCTTCCCCGGCCAACCGGCAGCCTAGGAGCTCCGCCGCCTCGAGGGGAGCTGCTTCCTTCCATTTGGAACCGATTGGCCCAAAATAAAAATCAAGGCGACTGGCGCCTAGGTAAAGTGAATAAGATGAGTGTACGACCTATCTTGCGGCCCGGTGAAGTAGGCAGCTCCATCTGCCGAGTCGGTGAGGCCGGTGCGGTTGTGGTGGCTGCCGGCAGCGGGAAAGCAGATATGTGGCGGCGGTCGATGTGTTGGAAATATGCCCTAGAGGCAATTAATAAAGTGTTTATTATCATATTTCTCCATTCATGATAATGGTTTATTATTCATGCTAGAATTGTATTGACCGGAAACTTAATACATGTGTGGATAATAGACAAATACTGAGTCCCTAGTAAGCCTCTACTAGACTAGCTCGTTGATCAAAAGATGGTCAAGATTTCCTGACCATGGACATGAGTTGTCATTTGATAACGGGATCACATCATTAGGAGAATGATGTGATGGACTTGACCCAACCGTTAGCATAGCAAATGATCGTTCAGTTTATTGCTATTGCTTTCACTATGTCAAATACACGTTCCTCTGACCATGAGATCATGCAACTCCCGGATACCGTAGGAATACTTTGGGTGTATCAAACGTCACAACGTAACTGGGTGATTATAAAGGTGCACTACAGGTATCTCCGAAAGTGTTTGTTGAGTTGGCATGGATCGAGATTGGGATTTGTCACTCCGACTATCGGAGAGGTATCTTTGGGCCCTCTCGGTAATACAGCATCACAGAAGCCTTGCAAGCACCGTGACTAAAGAGTTAGTTGCAAGATGATGTATTACGGAACGAGTAAAGAGACTTGCCGGTAACGAGATTGAACTAGGTATTAGATACCGACGATCGAATCTCGGGCAAGTAACATACCGCCAGACAAAGGGAACAACGTATGTTGACATATGAGGTTCACCGATAAAGATCTTCGTGAAATATGTAGGAACCAATATGAGCATCCAGGTTCCGCTGTTGGTTATTGACCGGAGATTCGTCTCGGTCATGTCTACATCATTCCCGAACCCGTAGGGTCCGCACACTTAAGGTTCGATGACGATTTAGTATTATATGAGTTATGTGATTGGTGGCCGAAGTTTGTTCGGAGTCCCGGATGAGATCACGGACATGACGAGGAGTCTCGAAATAGTCGAGAGGTAAAGATTCATATATTGGAAGGCTATATTCGGACATCGGAAAGGTTCCGAGTGATTCGGGTATTTTTCGGAGTACCGGGGAGTTACGGGAATTCACCGGGAGAAGTAATGGGCCTTATTGGGCCATACGGGAAAAGGAGAGGCAGGCCACGTGAGGAGGCGCGCACCCCCCCTTGCCCAAACCGAATTGGACTAGGGGAGGGGGCGCAACCCCCTCTTTCCTTTCCCTCTCCCTTCCCCCTTTCGTACTCCGTATGGGAGGTGGAATCCTACTAGGACTAAGGAGTCCTAGTAGGACTCCCCACACTTGGCGCACCCCTAGGGGGCCGGCCTCCTCTCTCCCTCCTTTATATACGGAGGAGGGGCACCCCTTGGAGACACACAATTGTCCCATAGCCGTGTGCGGTGCCCCGATCTCCGTTTTCCACCTCGGTCATATTTTCGGAGAGCTTAGGCGAAGCCCTGCCGGAATCCCTTCACCGCCACCGTCGCCACGCCGTCGTGCTGACGGAACTCATCTACTTCCTCGACGTCTTGCTGGATCAAGAAGGCGAGGATCGTAATCGAGCTGCACGTGTGTAGAACTCGGAGGTGCCGTACGTTCGGTACTCGATCGGTGGAGCTCGAAGGATTGTTCGACTACATCAACCGCGTTGTGAGACGCTTCCGCTAACGGTCTACGAGGGTACGTAGACACACTCTCCCCTCTCGTAGCGATGCATCTCCATGGATAGATCTTGCGTGAGCGTAGGAAATTTTTTGAAATTCATGCTCCGTTCCCCAACAGTGGTATCAGAGCCAGGTCTATGCGTAGATGTGTTTTGCACGAGTAGAACACAATTGAGTTGTGGGCGTGGGTGTATACGTATTGCTTGCCGTTACTAGTTGTTACTTGATTCGGCGGTATTGTGAGATGAAGCGGCCCGGACCGACATTACGCGTACGCTTACGCGAGACAGGTTTCACCGCTACGTGCACTCGTTGCATAAAGGTGACTGGCGGGTGTCTGTCTCTCTCACTTTAGTTGAATCGGTTTCAATGAAGAGGGTTATTTTAGAAGATCAAAAAGCAATCACTACACCACGTTGTGGTTTTGCGTAGGTAAGAATGGTTCTTGCAAACCCGTAGCAGCCACGTAAAACTTGCAACAACAAAGTAGAGGACGTCTAACTTGTTTTTGCAGGGTATGCTGGTGATATGATATGGTCAAGACATGATGTGATATAAGTTGTTGTATGAGATGATCATGTTTTGTAAGTTATCAGGCAACCGGCAGGAGCCTTATGGTTGTCTCTTTATTGTATGCAATGCCAACGCTATGTAATTGCTTTTCTTTACCGCTATGAGTTAGCAGTAGTAGTAGTAGCAATAGCCGGCGAGACGACCACGACGCTGCGATGGAGATCAAGGTGTCACGACGCTACGATGGAGATCAAGGTGTCACGACGCTACGATGGTGATCAAGGTGTCAACCCGGTGACGATGGAGATCATGACAATGCTATGCTGATGGAGATCAAAAGCACAAGACGTTGATGGCCCTATCATGTCACATATATATTGAATTGCATGTGATGTTAATCCTTTTATGCATCTTATTTTGCTTAGGACGACGGTAGCATTATAAGATGATCCCTTCACTAAATTTCAAGATAAGTGTTCTCCCCTAGTATGCACCGTTGCGAAGGTTCGACGCTTCTAAGCACCACGTGATGATCGGGTGTGATGGATTCTTTCGTACGCATACAACGGGTGTAAGCCAGTTTTACACACGCATAATACTTGGGTTAAACTTGACGAGCCTAGCATGTACAGACATGGCCTCGGAACACAAGAGGCCGAAAGGTCGAACATGAGTCATATAGTAGATATGATCAACATGAAAGATGTTCACCATTGATAACTAATCCACCTCACGTGATGATCGGACGTGGTTTAGTTGATGTGGATCATGTTACACTTAGACAACTTGAGGGATGTTAATCTAAGTGGGAGTTCTTAAGTAATTTGATTAATTGAACTTCAATTGTCATGAACATAGTCTTACTTGTCTTAGCAAATTTATGTTGTAGATCAATAGACCACGTTGTAGTTCCCCTGTTTTTATTATGTTCCTAGAGAAAACGAAGTTGAAAGTTGATGGAAGCAACTATGCGGACTAGGTCCGTGATCTGAGGATTATCCTCACTGCTGCACAGAAGGCTTATGTTCTTAATGCACCGCTCAGTGAAATACCCCTACGGCTTCGTCTGAGGACGTTATGAACGTCTGGCAGACAAGAAAAGATGACTACTCGATAGTTCAGTGCGCCATACTTTACGGCTTAGAACCAGAGCTCCAAATATATTTTGAGCAACACGGAGCATATGAGATGTTCCAAGAGCTGAAAATTTGTTTTTCAAGCTCACACCCGGGTCGAGAGGTATGACACCTTCGACAAGTTCTATAGCTACAAGATGGAGGAGAACAGCTCCGTTAGTGAGCATGTACTCAGAATGTCTGAGTACTTCAAACACTTGAATCAAGTGGGAGTTAGACTTCCGAATAAAATGGTGATTGATAGAGTTCTCTAGTCACTATCACTAAGCTACTGGATCTTCGTGATGAACTATAAACATGCAAGGGATAGAAGATCCTTAAGCTATTCGCGATGCTACAATCTGCAGATGTAGAAATCAAAAAAAAAGGAGCATCAAGTGTTGATGGTTAATAAGACCACTAGTTTCAAGAAGGGCAAGGGAAAGAAAAGGGAACTTCAAGAAGAACGGTAAAACAGTTGCCGCTCACGCGAAGAAACCCAAGGCTGAACCAAACCCGAGACTTAGTGCTCCCATTGCAAAGGGAAAGTCACAGGGAGCGGAACTTCCCCAAAGTAACTGGCAGATAATAAGACTGGCAATGTCAACAAAGATATTTGATATACATGTTATTGATATGTACCTTACTAGTACTCGTAGGAGCACCTGGGTATTTGATACTTGTTCAGTTGCTTACAACTTGAAACATGGAGCTTCGGAATAAACGAGGGCTAGCTAAGAACGAGGTGACGATGTGCATTGGAAGTGTCTCCAAGGTTGATGTGATCACCATCGCCATGCTCTCTCTACCTTCAGGATTAGTGATGAACCTAAATAATTGTTATTTGGTGCTTGCGTTAAGCATGAACATTATATCTGATAGTGTTTATTGCAAGACGGTTATTCAAATTCAGAGAATAATTGTTATTCTATTTATTTGGATAATATCATTGATGATCATGCACTTAAAATGAAAGGTTTATTGAATCTTGATCGTAGTAATACATATGTTCATAACACGAATGCCAAAAGATAATGATAGTACCACATATTTGTGGCACTGCCGCTTAGGTCATATCAGTGTTAAACACATGAAGAAACTCCATGCAGATGGGTTTTTGGAATCTCTTGATTATGAATCATTTGAGACATGTGAACTGTGCCTTATTGGCAAGATGACTAAAACTCCGTTCTCCGGAACAATGGAGCGAGCAACCAACTTATTGGAAATAATACATACCGATGTATGCGGTCCGATGAGTGTTGAGGCGCGCGGTGGATATCGTTATGTTCTCACGTTCACTGATGATTTGAGTAGATATGGTTATGTCTACTTGATGAAGCATAAATCTGAAACATTTGAAAAGTTCAAAGAATTTCAGAATGAAGTAGAGAACCATCGTAACAAGAAAATAAAGTTCTTACGATCTGATCGTGGAGGAGAATATTTGAGTTACGAGTTTGGCAATCACTTAAGACAATGTGGAATTGTTTCACAGCTCACGCCACATGGAACACCACAGCGTAATGGTGTGTCCGAACGTCGTAATCGTACTCTATTGGATATGGTGCGTTCTATGATGTCTCTTACCGATTTGCCACTATCATTTTGGGGTTATGCATTAGAGACAGCTGCATTCACTTTAAACAAGGGCACCGTCTAAATCCGTTGAGATGACACCGTATGAACTGTGGTTTGCAAGAAACCTAAGATGTCGTTTCTGAAAGTTTGGGGATGCGATGCTTATGTCAAAAGGCTTCAGCCAGATAAGCTCGAACCCAAAGCGGATAAGTGCGTCTTCATAGGATACCCAAAAGAGACCGTTGGGTACACCTTCTACCACAGATCCGAAGGCAAAGCATTCGTTGCTAAGAATGGATCCTTTCTAGAGAAGGAGTTTCTCTCGAAAGAAGTGAGTGGGAGGAAAGTATAACTTGATGAGGTAATTGTACCTCCTCTGAATAGTAGTATGTCACAGGAAGAAATTTCTGTGACACCGACACAGACCAGAGAGGAAGTAGATGATGATGATCATGAAGCTTCGGATCAAGTTGCTACAGAACCTCGTAGGTCAACCAGGACACGCTCCGCACCAGATTGGTACGGCAATCCTGTCTTGGAGGTCATGTTGTTAGACAACGGTGAACCTACGTACTATGATGAAGCGATGGCGAGCCCGGATTCCGACAAATGGCTTGAGGCCATGAAATCCGAGATTAGATCCATGTATGACAACAAAGTGTGGACGTTGGTAGACTTGCCCGATGAACGGCGAGCTATTGAAAATAAATGGATCTTTAAGAAGAAGACGGATGCTGATGGTAATATCACCGTCTATAAAGCTCGACTTGTTGCTAAAGGTTATCACCAAGTTCAAGGAGTTGACTACGATGAGACTTTCTCACCCGTAGCGATGCTAAAGTCTGTCAGAATTATGTTAGCAATTGCCACGTTTTATGATTATGAAATCTGGCAAATGAACGTCAAAACGGCATTCCTTAAGGAAGAATTGTATATGATACAGCCGGAAGGTTTTGTCGATCCTAAAGGCGCTAACAAAATATGCAAGCTCCAGCGATCCATCTATGGACTGGTGCAAGCATCTCGGAGCTGGAATACTCGCTTTGATAAAGTGATCAAAGCGTTTGGATTTATACAAGTTTATGGAGAAACTTGTATTTACAACAAAGTGAGTGGGAGCTCTATAACATTTCTAATAAGTATATGTGATTGGAAATGATGTAGAATTTCTGGAAAGCATAAAGAATTAATTGAAAGGAGTTTTTCAATAAAAACCTGTTTTTGAGTTATCCACGGTTTGGGCATCGAGATCTATAGAGATAGATCAAAACGCCTGATAAAAGTTCACACATCTTGATGAGTTTTTTGAAGAAGTTCAAAATAAGGATCAAGTCAAAGAAATGAGTTCTTGCCTGGTGTGAAGTGGAGTAAGACTTGAAAATCTAGGTAAAGGTTGTTTTTCCATGTTAGGCATCAAAATCTATAGAGATAGATTGAGACGCCTCATAGGACTTTCACGAAGCACATACCTTGACAAGATTTTGAAGAAGTTCAAAATGGATCAGTCAAAGAAAGGGTTCTTGCCTGTATTGCAAGGTGTGAGATTGAGTAAGACTCAAAGCCCGACCACGGCAGAAGACAAAGAGAAGATGAGTGTCATCCCCTATGCCTCAGCCATAGGCTCTATTTTTTATGCCATGCTGTGTACTAGACCTGATGTATGCCTCGCTATTAGCTTGGCAAAAGAGGTACCAAAGTGATCCAGGAGTAGATCACTGGACAACGGTCAAGAATATCCTGAAGTACCTGAAAAGGACTAAGGAAAAATTTCTCGGGAATAGAGGTGATAAAGAGTTCGTCGTAAAGGGTTACGTCGATGCAAGCTTTAAACACCGATCCGGAAGACTATGAGTCTCAGACCGGATACGTAAAGTGGGACAGTCATTTTTGGAGTAGCTCCAAGCAGAGTGTGGTAGCAGCATCTACATATGACATAGAGATTTGCCAAGAACACACGGATCTGAATATTGCAGACCCGTTGACTAAAACCTCTCTCACAAGCAAAACATGATCAGCCCTAGAACTGATTGGATGTTAATTACATGGAGATGTAAACTAGATTATTGACTCTAGTGCAAGTGGGAGACTGTTGGAAATATGCCCTAGAGGCAATTAATAAAGTGTTTATTATCATATTTCTCCGTTCATGATAATGGTTTATTATTCATGCTAGAATTGTATTGACCGGAAACTTAATACATGTGTGGATAATAGACAAATACTGAGTCCCTAGTAAGCCTCTACTAGACTAGCTCGTTGATCAAAAGATGGTCAAGATTTCTGACCATGGACATGAGTTGTCATTTGATAACGGGACCACATCATTAGGAGAATGATGTGATGGACTTGACCCAACCGTTAGCATAGCAAATGATCGTTCAGTTTATTGCTATTGCTTTCACTATGTCAAATACACGTTCCTCTGACCATGAGATCATGCAAATCCCGGATACCGTAGGAATACTTTGGGTGTATCAAATGTCACAACGTAACTGGGTGATTATAAAGGTGCACTACAGGTATCTACGAAAGTGTTTGTTGAGTTGGCATGGATCGAGATTGGGATTTGTCACTCCGACTATCGGAGAGGTATCTCTGGGCCCTCTCGGTAATACAGCATCACAGAAGCCTTGCAAGCACCGTGACTAAAGAGTTAGTTGCAAGATGATGTATTACGGAACGAGTAAAGAGACTTGCCGGTAACGAGATTGAACTAGGTATTAGATACCGACGATCGAATCTCGGGCAAGTAACATACCGCCAGACAAAGGGAACAACGTATGTTGACATATGAGGTTCACCGATAAAGATCTTCGTGGAATATGTAGGAACCAATATGAGCATCCAGGTTCCGCTGTTGGTTATTGACCGGAGATTCGTTTCGGTCATGTCTACATCATTCCCGAACCCGTAGGGTCCGCACACTTAAGGTTCGATGACGATTTAGTATTATATGAGTTATGTGATTGGTGGCCGAAGTTTGTTCGGAGTCCCGGATGAGATCACGGACATGACGAGGAGTCTCGAAATGGTCGAGAGGTAAAGATTCATATATTGGAAGGCTATATTCGAACGTCGGAAAGGTTCCGAGTGATTCGGGTATTTTTCGGAGTACCGGGGAGTTACGGGAATTCACCGGGAGAAGTAATGGGCCTTATTGGGCCATACGGGAAAAGGAGAGGCAGGCCACGTGAGGAGGCGCGCGCCTCCCCTTTCCCAAACCGAATTGGACTAGGGGAGGGGGCGCAGCCCCCTCTTTCCTTTCCCTCTCCCTTCCCCCTTTCCTACTCCGTATGGGAGGTGGAATCCTACTAGGACTAAGGAGTCCTAGTAGGACTCCCCACACTTAGCGCACCCCTAGGGGGCCGGCCTCCTCCCTCCCTCCTTTATATACGGAGGAGGGGCACCCCTTGGAGACACACAATTGTCCCATAGCCGTGTGCGGTGCCCCGATCTCCGTTTTCCACCTCGGTCATATTTTCGGAGAGCTTAGGCGAAGCCCTGCCGGAATCACTTCACCGTCACCGTCGCCACGCCGTCGTGCTGACGGAACTCATCTACTTCCTCGGCGTCTTGCTGGATCAAGAAGGCGAGGATCGTCACCGAGCTGCACGTGTGTAGAACTCGGAGGTGCCGTACGTTCGGTACTCGATCGGTGGAGCTCGAAGGATTGTTCGACTACATCAATCGCATTGTGAGACGCTTCCGCTAACGGTCTACGAGGGTATGTAGACACACTCTCCCCTCTCGTAGCGATGCATCTCCATGGATAGATCTTGCGTGAGCGTAGGATTTTTTTTGAAATTCATGCTCCGTTCCCCAACACGATGGCTACGGGGGACCAGTGTCGGTGCGCTGGACGCGTCCGAAGTACGAGCCGCTCCGGCACCGTGCATGATGGCGCGGTTGAATCGGCTCCTACACGGTTCACGCGGTCGTCGTCGAGGCAGCTCTGGCAGCACGGAGTAAGAGGCACACGGCCCAGTGCCTGACGGCAAACGGACTGCAGCTCCGGCATTGGGGAGGAGGACGGCGGTGAATCTGGTGCGGTTGGGGGGGCATGGAGGAGGGGCTGAGGTTTCGCGGCAGGGGAGAAGGTGATTTGGCGCCCGCGGTGTATGAATGGGGAATTGGGAGGGGGCCATGTCTTACGGACGCATTTGTCTGAAATGTGGGGGAAGTTACAATTCTACCCCTGTCTATTGGCTTGTGGGCTTGGGTTTGAGTCTTGAGGGTCGTGGATAGTAGGGTAACTTTGCTTCTCCCAAATAGTGGGCGCCAGCGAGGAGGGCGTGCTTGAAATAGTGGGTACGAGCGAATTCGTCTGAGGAGAGGGTGTTTTGCCGCCCATGGTTTATGAATTATTCGGCGCCTGCGATTTCGGCCGAGGAGAGGGTGTTTTGCCGCCCATGGTTTATGAATTATTTGGCGTCTGTCATTTCGGCCGATGAGAGGGCGTGCTTCGATGAAGTTACAAACCTACCCTCGGTATACAACGGGCCAATTGATGCGGGTCCCAGATAGGCTGGTAATTTCACATCTCCTGTTTATTTGCTCGGGCGAATTCCACCGAGCAGAGGGTGTTTTAGCGGTTCATTCAAATTTTGGGAGAACAAGCATCCACGTCTACCGTACCAAGTCGATCCGAATCATATTTAGAAATATTAGTTCTATAGTGTCACGTCTTGCCACTTCTTTTTTAGATGGTGAGATGATGCTCGGGACTAATGTGTATTTACATGCTCGTTGCTACCGATTAATTTGACATGACCCACTTAAAAACGGGAATCAAACCAGAAATAAAATATCTCAATTCAATGAAATAGCTTTTTGACCCGGTCAAAATTGTGGACTACATCCAAAATTGAACACATCAATTGAATAGCATGTTGTATTATAGTACTCCATGAACATGCTCAAAATCAAATTAATGAACCTGTTTGATACGCATATCTCCGTTCATGTGTGAATTGCAAACACCATGTTCTCCAATTCAAACATTTGAATACAATTTTATACTGAATCATGGTTTATATCAATCTTCGATGCAAAAACGCGACCTCTCCCCTCTCCCGCACTCCCGTTCTCTCTCTAGCCAACACTCTTTCTTTCTATCGCGCGCACACGAACAAAATCCTTATCAGTCTCTCTCTCTCTCCTTCTCTCTCTCTCGCTCTCTAGGTCTTTCTAGTTCGCATGCACACTCTATGTACAGGTCTCCCTCGCACACAATGTATGACTCTCTGGTCTAGGCTAAATAGCTAGCTAGGGTGCACTCATAGTACACACACAAATTCTCTCGCTCGTTGTCCATAACTCTCTCACGCACCACTCCATCGTCTCCCGGCTCCTCTCTCTCTCTCTCTCTCTCAAACATTCTATCTCCCTAGGTCACACATACACATATCTCACTCGCACTAGATAGACCCATCTAACATTCTCTCTTCCTCGTTCTCTCTCTGTCTCACACGCGCGCGCGCGCGCGCACACACACACACACACAATCTCCACCCTAGCTAAGTACGAGTATCGACGCACTCCCCCTAGGTATGACTATCTCTCATACTCTCCATCAGAAACACACACATTATCTCTTTCGCTCCCTAGGACTATCTCGATCTCTCTCGGGGCATCTTTCTATCGCACACACACCTTTATCTCTCGATCTCCCACCCATATAGTCCCCTCACAATCTCGAGGGGATCTCTCTATCACAAACACACCCTATCTCCCTCCCCATGCCTCCATTTTCTCCATACGTCCCTCTCGACCTCTGTCCCTTGTTTGCCAGACCACTCCTGGACACGTGCTATAGGGGTCTTTCTCTCCGTCGCAAACAACCACACACTATTTGCGTGTATATCCTCACCTCGTTTTCTCTCTCGGAGATGCATGCGTGATATGTTTGCATAAGAGACACACACACTTTCTCTCTATTTTATCGTGTGTTGTCCCTTTCTCTTTCAGACACACACTCTTTTTGCACACTCACTCTTTCTCCTTCACACACACTTGATCTCTCTCTACCTAGGTACTTTCTTCGATCCATAGCATATGGATTTTTTGAAAAGTCAAACCTCACAAAGTTTAACTAGGTATGTGGAGAAAAACATTTACATCTGGAACAGGAAACATATATCATTAGATTCATCACAGGATGTAGTTTCATATTATATATACATCTTTGGTATTGTATATATAAATGATTTTTTCTATAAACTTGGTCGAAGTTTCCAAAGTTTGACTTTTCAAAAAATTATAGGCACTACATTATCGAATGGAGGGAGTATCTCTTTCTCTCTCTCAACTCCCTCACACACCACTCTGCCGTCTCGGGGCTCTTCTCTCTCTTTTTCAAACTTTCTATCTCCCTAGGTCACACATACACATATCTCGCTCGCACTAGATAGACCCATCTAACACTCTCTCTCCCTCGTTCTCTCTCTATCTCACACGCACGCACACGCCCCCCCCCTAAGTACGATTATCTCTCACTCCATCACACGCACATGCACTTCCCCCTAGGTATGACCATCTCTCACCCCCATCACAAACACACACATTGTCTCCTTCCCTCCCTAGCTAGGCATATCTCATTCTCTTCCAGGGTATCTTTCTATCGCACACACACCTTGTCTATCGATCTCCCACCCATATAGTCCCCACACGATCTCTAGGGGATCTCTCTATCACAAACACACCCTCTCTCCCTCCCCATGCCTCCATTTTCTCCATACGTCTCTCTCGACCTCGTCTCTCCCTTGTTTGCCAAACCTCTCTTGGCCACGTGCCAGGGGTCTCTCTCTCTCTCCGTTGCAAACAACCACACAATATATCTCCGTGTATCTCCTCACCTCGCTTTCTCTCTCGGAGTTGCATGCGTGATATGTTTTCATAAGACACACACACTTTCTCTCTACTTTATCGTGTGTTGTCCCTTTCTCTTTCACACACACACACTCTCTCTTTTTGCACACTCACTCTTTCTCCTTCACACACACTTGATCTCTCTAGTCATGTACTCTCTCTGGTCCATAGCATATATACATTTATTAAAAAGTCAAACCTCACAAAGTTTGACCAGGTATATATGGAGAAAAACATTTACATCTGGAGGGACAAACATACATCATTAGATTCATCACAAGATGTAGTTTCATATCATATATATTTGGTATTGTAGATATAAGTAAATTTCTCTATAAACTTGGTCAAACTTTCAAAAGTATGACTTTTCAAAAATTTATAGGCACTACATTATCGAACGGAGGGAGTATCTCTTTCTCTATCTCTACCTCTCACGGGCCTCCCCTCTCGCTCGATCTCTCTTTACAGAGGGATTATACGGTCACTGGCTCAGCGTATAGCTCCGTATATTGTCTAGTTGACCGGTCAACCAGTCTACATGGTGCCTTGTCAGCTCGTGTTCTCTATGGGTGCGCGGGCCCATGTGGCAGTGGGTGAAATTAAATAAACTAGAGGCCCATCTGCCACGGGGTGAAATAAACAAACTAGAAACTACTTGCGGTAGAACCCCGCACGCTACTAAATTGAGTGCACACTTCTTCCTCGTTAAAACAGTACTGTAGTACTCCCTCCGTTTCTTTTTAGTCTGCATATAAAATTTGGTCAAAGTCAAACTTCGTAAACTTTGACTAACTTTATAGGAGAATATCAACATTCACAGTATGAAATCAATATATTTAGATGCATCTTGAAACTAATTTTCATAGCATATAGCTTTAGTATTGTAAATGTTGATATCTTTTGATATAAAGTTGGTCAAATTTTGCATAGTTAGACTTTGACCAAATTTTATATGCGGACTAAAAAGAAATGGAGGGAGTACTAGATTAACACCTTCTTAGACGCCACCACGGACACAAACTACGACAACGCACATACACCACTGCGTGGCATGCACGCAAGGACGCACTCGCGCACACCCAGCACACAATACACACCAGCACACGTGTACACCGGCGTCGCCGCCGGCTGAGATGGAGGACGAGGTGGCCAACAAGCGGAGGTGGCTCGAGCCAAAACCGCATCCGGCGAGCCTGGACTTCATCAGCAGCCTCCCCGACGACATGCTGCTCGTCATCATCGCCCTCATCCCCACCAAATCTGGCGTGCGGACCACCCTTCTCTCCCGGAGGTGGCGCCCCCTCTGGCGCTGCGTCCCCCTCAACCTCATCGTCGACAGCTGCCTCTGCGATGGGGATTGCAAACGCATGGCCACAGTCTCCAAGATCCTTGCATCGCACCCTGGGCCAGCCAGACGCCTTGACATCCGCATGTTCAGTACCAACTGCAATGTCCAAGCCAAGTTCAACGAGTGGTTCTTATCCCCCGCCCTAGATCAGCTCGAGGAGCTCAGGTTTGAAGGTGGACGATGTTGCTCTCCGCCACGCGCCAACCCTACGCCGCGCCAGGTTCAGCTCCTACTATTTTCCCCAGATTGATGCCGCGCCCGTTCTTCTTCTCCCTCAACTCAAGCAGCTCGGCCTCTTCAACACTGGTATCTCGAAGGAGGCTATGGAGCGGCTGCTCCGCGGCTGTACAGTGCTCGAGTACCTTTGTCTTCAACAGATCCACGGGTTCATTAGCCTCCACATCGCCTCGACGAATCTCCGATGGATTTATGTGTCTTGCTGGCCCCGCAACAGGACATTACTTGGGAAGAGATCAGTTGAGCTGTTTCACGATATGGTCATTGAGAATGCGCCTTTCCTTGAGAGATTGCTTGTACCTGATCTAGAAGGTCCAACAAAAATCAGGGTCATTGACGCGCCGAAATTGACAGCGTTGGACTACTCGTCTGCCAAATTCTCCGAACTTGTTATTGGATCCATAACTGTTCAGGTACAACACTCTTCTTCTTCTCGTTCTTCTTCTTGAAATTCACATTTCAATTTTTTTCTTGATGTATATTTGACTGTCATCCAGAAAATGATTCCCACAAGCTTGACCCAGTCTGTACGCACAGTGAAGATTTTGGCAATAAAATCTATCGGCCCCAATCTGGATCAAGTTGTTGGATTCCTTAGATGCTTTCCGTGCACGGAGAAGCTACTCATCGAGGTGAAACTCCTTTCCTATTAAATGTGAACCACAACGGAGCTCAATTTTTTCGTAATTTTTCCCAAGTTACAATGACAAATGTAGTGTTCAAAACTGCAAGGCACTATACTGAAAGAAATGTTTTTAGTATTTTTTCTCAAGTGATCACCTGCATCGTTTTGTTGTTGTTGTAGCCAAGGCTAGTCATAGTGGGAAGTAACTTTACCCTAGGAGCAAGTACTACCTCCGTCCTGGTTTACTAGTCCCCTTCGTATTTTGGAGTATGAAATTTTGACCATAGATTTAACTAACGAAATGTTAATGCATGTCACTAAAAATTTTATCGTTGGATTCGTATTTGAACATAATTTCCAATGGTATAATTTTTTGTGACATGCATTGACATTTTGTTAGGTAAATCTATGGTCAAATTTTACACTAAATACGAAGGGGACCTATAAACCAAGACGGACATAAAGTGAGTAAATGAGAGGAAAGAGAGAGAGAGAGTGAAAAATATCACTAGCCTTACAGCCAACCCTATTGTATGAGCGAATGATATTGGTAGCTCTTGATGACACGGCAATCTTATACGGAGTATATCCAGCTCCTCTAATATGTTCTCTTCTTTGCAGATAAAAAAAGACCCAAAAGTGAAAAATGTGCTGCAATATAACAACCTCATTGAATGCCTTGATCTCCATCTTACAGAAATTGATTTGATCGACTACCGAGGCACCACATCCGAGATTAAATTGGCCAGGTTCTTGTTTCTGAAGGCAAGTGTGCTCAAGGTAATGAGGTTTGGCGTTCTCTGGCGCAACAATGAATCGTGTGCTGATCACCGCAAGCGTCTAAAGCTGAATGACAAAGGCTTTGCAGAAGCTGAATTTGTTTTTGAAAGATCAAGTGCCGACAGACACGCAAGTTTATTTGCTGATTAGTGACTTGTCAGGGGCGGTGGATTTTAGTTTGTATGGTAATGCTGCATCCACCTAAAGTAACGAAACTTCTTACGTAAACTTCCTAATAATTCCCTCTTCGTAGGTGCAGCATTACTCCTAGCATTTGTAATATCAGTTTGAACCTTGTAAAATTACGACTATCCAGCACGTGGTAGTACGTTACGATTATGTTCGCTTGCATAGGTGCTACAACGATGTAACCAATATACCCATTGCAATATATTATTCTAACATGTGGCAACGCACGGGAAAATATCTAGAACACGGCTTGTTGTAAGCAGGGTAGCTCTACAGCCTTGATGATAGTGACTACACACGGTGAGGCTGACTTTGGTAACCCGAACATGCCGCCTGCACTCTGGTGTCATCTCCGGCACAGGGTCTTGTCACTTCACTGTGAGGAGCAGCACGTAATAATTTGACCAACGGGTAGTACTTTGGTACTAGTACTACAACTCCCTCCGTCTGGATTTAGTAGTACTACCACCTCCATTTGGATTTAGCATTTGACTAACAATATATAGTAATGCATGTCACAAAAAATATACTACTACTCCCTCCATAAATAATACTACATGGAGTATTGTTTTATTCGTATTTGAGGTTAGTTTTTTTTACGGGGCGTATTTGAGTGTAGTTTTCGATGATATTATACACTCTCCCTTCCGGTTGAGGGCTCAAATATGAAATCTCATCAACCACACTAGTAGTACTTGCACCGCATTCGCCCCGCATTAATTGCGCCAGCTTCCAACATAATTGCATGCAGAATTTACCTCAATCTTCTCGTAACTATGCATGCATGCAGCGAGACAGGGAGCAGTGCGTGCATGCGGAGCGGGATTTGAGGCAGCAGCATGCATGCGATACTCTGCAAACGCAAGGGCAATTATGTCCAGAAAAAACAGACTGAGTCTACCCTTGGTATGCGCGCTCGACCTTAGGCGCAGAGAAAAAAGGGCCGACGGGAGTACTAGTACTAAGGAGCGAGGAGTAGATAGGCAACGCACACATGAATCCAAACGCAGTCTGCACTTCTCATATAAAGGCTCCCCACCAGTCCAATCCATCTACGAAATCCTACGCACCTACGCACCCTAACCAAGGGCAAGAGTGATCACTCCAATCGCAAGATCAATTGACCAGAAGCTAGAGCCATGGAGGCGATGAGCGCGAGCATGAGCCGGCTATGCCAGATGGTCCATGATGCCGGCCTGCGGCCCGGCACCGAGGAACGTCTCCAGGTCGTGCTTGAGGCCGCCAGGGCAAGAGGCCTCTTGGACAACAGCTTCGTCCCCTTGTTCGATGAGGCCCTTGGCGGCTTCCTCGACAAGTTCACCGTCGTCAAGAAGCTCGCGGACGACCTTGACGTATGCCTCCAGCCCACGCGCCCAGGCTCTGCGATGCCCACCACCCTCACCGGCCTCTATGGTGACAACCTCTTCGACACACTGGTGGCCCTGCGACTGCCCGCCGTCGCGCCGGAGAATGTCCACCTCGAGGTCGCGCTCGCCGCGCAGCGCCTCGCCCAGCAGGACATCATCGACATAATCACCCGCGTCTACGAGGAAATCGTCCACAAGCACCACTACGTGCCAGAGGAGGACGATAGGACGGTGGCCTTCTTGGACCGCAGAGCAACCTTGGACGGCATTGTTCAGAAGCACGTTGACCTCGCCACCAACGCCGCTGCTCCTCACCCGTCGGTTGGTGGCCCGGCGCACTAGGGCTAGAGAATGTCGTTTATGGATACGTATGCATATTAATATTGACCTGTAAATTATGGGCTGACATACGTACTAGAGAATATATATATAGCTCATTGCAATGCTCGGGCAATTATGTACTAGTATTGCGCTAGAAAATATTTGGCCGCGTGGCACCACCCACTCTCATAAACGACTCAGGAGGGAGGGAGGGTTCATCGGTCTTGCGTCCCACAAGTAGTACGTGCAAAAGCTTGGCTCTATGTGAAATAAATCCTTGTCCTAGGGGACGGAGTACTACTAACATCTTATCGCCCAATAAACAAATCAAATGTTCCACTTGTGCACATGCAAGAAAATGGAGAAGGGCAGATGGTTAGGTTATAGGAGTAGTACTTATTTTTATTTTTTATTTTTTTAGTGAAGGAGGATCACCATGGGCGTGTTTGGTTGGGTCGCTCGCAAGTTTCATTTGGCCTCGTGTAACCACCATTGCATCGCGTCGTCGTGGCCTTGATTCTTACGGTATTGCATTCTCATTCCAGCTGATAAAGACGTGTGTGATCCCTTGCTCAATGCACAATCCGGTTCACGTACAGTCCCGTTCGCGTCGCACCCCAGACGGTCATTCCAGCCCGCCGCTCAACGCACAGTGGTTAGGCATATCACTTACATGTGGGACCGCATGCAAGCAAAGCGATGAGGCTGGTTGTAATGGGTAGTATCATAACTTAGTATCTTGCATATGATACTAATGTATGATACTACATCCGTAATGCATAGTATCATATATTAGTATCATAGATGGCCTTATTTATTGCCATGCATGACACATAGTAGCATGTCATTTATTATGATACGGTATCATATTATGATACCCAACCCTCTCTTTCTTCATTTAATTCTATGCCACATCATCCAAATAGTCTAGTTGGCATGCATGATACTAGGTATGATACTCCCATTACGGGCAGCCTGATGGCCGAAATTGGCAAAACTCCCCCGCTTATCGCGCGGGAAAAGCCCAGCGCTTGCGTTTTTAATCGTTATTTCTAATTTTTGAGGGAAAATCATTATTTCTATCTATCGGTCGCTCCAAGGAGCAGAAACAACTGTTACAACTTAGAAGTTCAAAAGGAAAAGCCTGCCGTGTTCGCGTCGCACTCCCACACGGATGGTGCGGCACGACGCTCAAGGGGGAACGCGCGATGTCTTGCATTTTCACTTACAAGTGGGACCACGGTTGAGCAAACCGACTATCGGCAAACCCCCACCCCGCCCGACCGTAGTTGAGAGAAACGAGGAGGGAGAAGAGATAGCTGTAGCACGGACTCCAAGAAATATAGTGTCAGATGGGACTCGTGGTAGTGGCGTGTGCCGTACTCCTGGACGTGAATGCTTGTTCTGGCCCATGCCACCCCACTATATCGAGGTGCTGGTTACATAGAGCGAGGCTAGAGCGAGCACATTAGTAGTATCTCTCCTGGACTACGGTACCACTAGTAGTAGTACTAGTTTTATTAACATATGGCCCACCTCACACTATCGCCAAATTTCCCGGAGTCCGTGCTCGGCCCTCCTCTCTCTCTCCTCAGCCGGCAAGCAGACGCATGGAGTGTGCCCATCGTCGGTTTGCTCACATTCGGTCCCACATGTCAGTGAAAACGCAAGACGACGCACATTCGCTGGGTGAGCGGTGCGACGCGATGGGCTGGAGGTTTAGGAAGATGATCCCGCCGTCCATTTTTCATCCAACGGCCCAAGCAAAATTGACTGGCCACAAAAAATATTCAGGCGACTGTCATCTAGGCACGCCACAAAAATATATTCAGGCGACCAATCATAAATTAAGTAAATTTATAACATGCATATGCAAATATGCCATTTATTACATACAACAAGTCAGCAACGCACAACTACAACGAGGATACATTCTAAATAGTAAATTTTTTATCACACAACAAATAGCAAGCAATGAAATGAACTTCAGTTCAACCAATCCTCGGCGTTGGAAACACTTGCTTTGAACCATAAGTGAACCTCTGGGTAGGGCCAGCTATTCTCAACATCAAGAGCAACGCAAGACCCACCATCCAGGCTGAAGCGACCTATATTAGGAGTATGAAAATTGTGATAGCCAGTGTAGGGAATTATACCAATGTGTGAGGTATAGATACAGTAGCTTCTCATAAATGGTAACATTATGCCAACAGCCGCCGGATCGCCTTTCACCATAATTGGATAGTTTAGTCCAAGGAAAAGCGAGTATTCTCCAAGACTATCAATATTAAACCAGGGAGAAGGTTATGGCGCTAGCACACTAGTATCCATTCCGAATACCCTGCAACGGATGTTGGAACGGGTCCGGAGATGACTGCGACCATGGTAGACAACACCTGCTTCCTCTGTAACATCACCAGTGCCCTGTATACAGACAAGAAGAGGTGATCCATCGGAATAAGTAGCTAGGCGCCACTGAGTAGGTAGGTACTGCGCGTCTTCATGCTCATGATCATCACCATCGTCATCTCCCCCTTGGTTATAAAAGTTTTCAAGTATCGGTGGGGGGATGTTGACAGGACCTTGGAAACACAAGAAGGTTAATTAGTATGGGACCCCGCAAAAAAAGGTTAATTAGTACGGGGATAACTGGCATGCATGGTGAATGAAACAATCATAATTACGGTGGAAGACAAACAACGTACCGAAACAATCAGGATCCCATGCAAAAATAGTGCCAGAAGTGGTGGCAGCAAACACAAGACAATCGTATTGAATTGCATCACAGTACACATGCGTGCCCAGAAACTAGTTTTCAAGCAATATCCATTGAGGCACAGAAGTAAGGACGGCAACAAGCTTGTCGAAGACAGTGACAACACAATAGTTCCTATAACTCCAAGAGCAATTGGGAACTCGACAAATTGCTATCTTCTATAGACGACAGTCACGATAATCGTATTTGAACATACGTAGAGTATCGGTGTGCTCAACCTTAGGGCAGCCTGAGATTTTTGGAAGTGGAATCCGGTGACGAGTGTACACATTCACAAGCTCCCACTCGCAGTTGTCCCCAATATAAACAACCAAATCTCCATTTGCGCCTGCCCAGGCCTTATGCCGAAGCGATGGCATCTTAACATCACACGGATCATTATTGTCAAGTGGCATCAACTTGCACAAGGCGAGCCTTCCGTCGTCCCCGCACCAGCGAGCAGGGTCATAGCGAAGAAGATAGGGAAGATCAAACCGCGCTTGAACCCTTGGGTTGTTTGTAATGATCTTATTTGTTGAGTCGAGAATGTTCTTGAACGAACCTGCCATGCTAGCCGTGGTGATGATGTCGCACCGATCAATGATTTCCTCCACCGCGTCATCTGTCAGATTGGGGCAAGAATAACGGGGTCGGGTCCTGCTACTTCCCTTCATCGAGAAGACGAACAATGGCAGAAGGAAGAGTCAAGGCAAATAAAGGAAGGAAGAGGGTGCGACAGCAGTTACAACTCCCAAATCGAGAGGGAAAGGGGAAGAGGCGGTGGACAGTTGCCACGGTACAGGAAGAGGCAAGTGGGGAGCGGACGGTTGCCACGGTATAGGAAGAGGCGACCCGGCCTACACGTCCGTTCGGAAATTATACAAAAGGACTCGTCGTCTTCTCACTGACATGTTGGAACGGGACCCTCTCCAGATCTAAAAAAAGACGGCAGTGGCCCAGTGATAGCGTTTTTAATCGTTATTTCTAATTTTTGAGGGAAAATCGTTACATTTGTATCTATCGATCGTGCTAAGGAGCAGAACCAAATGTTACAACTTACAAGTTCAAAAGGACCCCCACACGGTTCGTGTCGTACCCCCTCATGGTTGGTCTGGCATGCCGCTCAAGGGGGGACGCTTGTTGTCTTACATTTTGACTAACAAGTGGGACTGCAGTTCAGCAAACCGACTATCGGCAAACCAACTTGTCCATGCTCCCATGATACCGGCTTCTGAGAGCCCTTGGATCTGAGATCGAACGCTCGCATGCCGAGATTCTAGACCTGTGCGTAAATATCAGATCCTAGTGGGCTTTTTTGCAAACTTGCAGGAGCTCAGCGTGCAACCGTTCGATCTCAAATCCAAGGGCTTTCAAAAGGCTGTATCATGGGAGCATAGGCAGCTTCGTATCACCTGAAACTCCCCCCCCCCGGCCGCCGCGCAATGGTTGAGTTAGAGAAACAAGGAGAGAGAAGAGCTAGGTGTAGCACGGAATCCAAGAAATTTGGTGTCAAATGGGACTCTTGGTGGTGGCGTGTGCCGTACTCCTAGACGTGAATGCTTGTTTTGGCCCATGCCACCCCACTATATCGAGGTGCTGGTTACGTAGAGCGAACACATTATCTCTCCAACTTGCAAAAAGAAAAACACATTATTTCTTCAGGAGTTCGGTACCACTAGTACTAGGCGGCCCACCTCACACTGTCGGCAAATTTCCTGGAGTCCATGCTCGGCCCTCCTCTCCCTCTCTTATCAGCCAGCCGGCAGACGCGCGGAGTGTGCCCATCGTCGGTTTGCTGACATTCGGTCCCACATACTATCAGTGAAAAGTATTTTGCCATGTCGCAGCACACGCTCTGAGAAGTGACTCGAAATCCATTCATAAATTAAGTAAGTTTATCACATACATATGCAAATATACCATTCACACTACATACAACAAGTCTACAACGTACAACGACAACGAGGATATACATTGTAAATACTAAAGTTTTTCTCACACAACACGTACAGGAAATGAAAATGACCTTCACGTCAACCAATCCTCGGCGTTGCTAACGCTTTCTTTGAACCAGAAGCAAGTCTCTGACCAGGGCCCGGTGGTATTGTCAATCTTGAGACCAACGCAAGACTCACCATCCGGGCTGAAGCGGCCAATATCAGGAGCAATACTTGCATTGTAGTAGTGAGCAGCAATAGCAATGTCGGTGGTATAGATATAGTTGGTTCTCATAAATGGCAAGGTTGTGCCAACGGGCGCTGGATCGCTTTTCACCATCATTGGATAGTTTAGTCCAAGGAAAAGCGAGTGTTCTCCAAGACTGTCGATATTGAACCAGGGAGAAGCTCATGGCGCTAGCACACTAGTATCCATCCCGAATAGCCTACAACAGAAGTTGGCATAGGTCCGCAGAGTACGACCATGCGAGACATTACTACTACCTGCTTCGTCTGTAACATTAGCAATGCCCTGTATACAGACAAGAAGAGGTGATCCATCGAAATAAGTAGCTAGGTACCCTCTAGTAGGTAGGCATTGCTCACCATTGTCATCATCATCATCACCATCATCATCATCATCATCATCACCATCGTCATCTCCCCCTTGGTTATAAAAGTTTCCAAGTATCGGTGGCGGAATGTTGACAGGACCTTGAAAATTTTGAAGGTTAATTAGTAAAGGGATAACTCGCATGCATGGTGAATGAAACAATTCTAATTAAGGTGGAAGACAAACGTACCGAAGCAAGAATGATCCCATGCAAAAACAGTGCCACAAGTGGTGACAGCAAACACAAGACACTCGTATTGAATTGCATCACAGTACTCCCTCGTATACAGAAACTGGTTTTTAAGCAATGTCCATCCAATCCCTCCAGGAGTAAAGACGGCAACAAGCTTGTCGAATACAATGACAACACAATAGTTCCGATAACTCCAAGAGCGTGTGGGAACTCGACAAATTGCTATCTTCTGTAGACGATAGTCACCATGATCGTATTTGAACGTATGTAGAGTATCGGTGTGCTCAACCTCAGGGCAGTCTGAGATTTTTGGAATTGGAATCCGGTGACGAGTGTACACATTCACAAGCTCCCACTCGCAGTTGTCCCCAATATAAACAACCCAATCTCCATTTGCGCCTACCCAATCCTTACGCTGAAGCAATGGCATCTTAACATCACACAGATCATTATCAAGTGGCATCAACTTGCACAAGGCGAGCCTTCCATCGTCCCCGTACTAGAGAGCAGGGTCATAGCGAAGAAGATAGGGGAGATCAAACCGCTCTTGAACCCTTGGGTTGTTTGTAATGATCTTATTTGTTGAGTCGAGAATGTTCTTGAATGAACCTGCCATGCTAGCCACGGTGATGACGTCGCACCGATCAATGATTTCCTCCACCGCATCATCTGTCAGATTGGGGCAAGAATAACGTGGTCGTGTCCTGCTACTTTGCTCCATCGAGAAGACGAACAATGGCAGAAGGAAGGGTCAAGGCAAATGGAGGGAGGAAGAGCGTGCGACAGTAGTTCCAACTCCCAAATCGAGAGGGAGAGGGGAAGAGGCGGTGGACGGTTGCCACGGTACAGGAAGAGGCGAGCGGGGAGCGGACGGTTGCCACGGTATAGGAAGAGGCGACCCGGCCGTACATTGACGCCCGTTCGGAAATTGTACAAAAGGACTCGCCATCTTCTCACTGACACGTTGGAACAGGACAACACGTCAACGAAACATGGTTTCTCATTTCTCGTGCAAAATGCGATCAGGCCATGTTATTTCTCGACTTATTTTTTTAATGGCATGCCATTCAATTTTGAAGCATTACTACTACACGTCATCCCGATTTATTAGGCCGGACGTTACATGCACGCTATCCATTGGGTGCATGCAGGAGAGAGAAAAAGTGCATGCATGGGAGAGAGATCGAAGACCTTAATTTGCTCCATTTATTGGTTCTGTTGCTCCGGCCCGCGGGACTTAGAAAACCTTGACGGAGGTACTCTACCAAGTATAATATAGTACTATATAGGCTGGAGCTTCAGTGCTTGCTTGCTAGGGCTGCCCACTTGCTTCTCACACTATCACCCTCTCTGTTGGGGCATATTTCTCCCTTAGTGGTTTTGGTGATTGATGACAATACTTTGCGGACTAATCATGTGCATTGAGCATTTCAGATAATCGACCATATGGCACAAGACGATTCGTGCCCCTCGGAGCGTTTGCGAAGACGGGGTTTTTCCTTCATTTCATTTTCGGTGGATTTGAGTCGTAGGGACACCGTACTATCAAGAGGGGGTCCGCGTTGGAAAGGTTTGGGTGGAATCATCACGTACACAGTCCTTTTTGCACCCTCGCTCCTTCCCGGCAATGGAGCTTACCCTTCCTTGTGCTTGATCTTTCCAGAGCATCATAAGCGGTAGTACCGCTCTGCTAAGCGGTAGTACCGCTCCAGCGGTATTGCCGCATTTCAGTACTTACCCCACTTCCGCTTATTTTTAGGTTCTGTAATTGGGCGGTAGTAGAGCGGTAGTTCAGCGCGGTAGTATCGCTCCGGCGGTACTATGGCCCTGACTACCACCCCACTACCGCAGAGTTACTAGGCTTTTAACTACTAAGCAGAAGTACCGCTCGTGCGGAGCGGTAGTACCACTCCGGCGGAATTACCGCCGTTTCTCTACCGCACCGAGTACCGCTTAGATTTTTCTTCTGGACTGCTCTGTTTTTTGAGCGGAAGTAGAGCGGCAGTATCATGCGGTAGTATCGCTCCGTGCGGCACTACCGCTCTGCCCTCCTCTACTACCGTTGTTTCTTCTGGTTGCTCAACACTAAGCGGTAGTACCGCTGGTGGGAGCGGTGGTACAGCTCCGGCGGCACTACCGCCTCCCTGACTTGTTCAGTTGTACGCAGCTGTTGAAACTTCCATGCCAGCGGATGTACCACTTGCCCGAGCGGTACTACCTCTTGTGCACGGGCTGAAGGGGCATAACGGTTGGAATCTTTCCCTACTATAAAAGGGAATCATCTTATTCTAGTTGATTCACCTCTTCCTCCCCAAAGCTCCATTGTTGCTCTCAAGCTCATTTTCGCCCGATCTCTCTCCCTAGCCAATCAAACTTGTTGATTCTTTAGGGATTGGTTGAGAAGGCCTAGATCTACACTTCCACCAAGAGAAATTTGATTCCCCCCACTAATCCCTTGCGGATCTTGTTACTCTTGGGTGTTTGAGCACCCTAGACGGTTAAGGTCACCTCGGAGCCACATTCCATTGTGGTGAAGCTCCGTGGTGGTGTTGGGAGCCTCCAATTAAGTTGTGGAGATTGCCCCAACCTTGTTTGTAAAGGTTCGGTCGCCGCCTTCAAGGGCACCACTAGTGGAATCACAGCACCTCGCATTGTGTGAGGGCGTGAGGAGAATACGGTGGCCCTAGTGGCTTCTTGGGGAGCATTGTGCCTCCACACCGCTCCAACGGAGACATACTTCCTCTCAAAGGGAAGGAACTTCGGAAACACATCCTCGTCTTCACCGGCTCCACTTGTGGTTACTTCTTACCTTTAATTTGTGCAAGCTTCTCTTGTGTTGTATCTTGTGCTTGCTATTTTGGTGCTAACCCTAATTTGTTAAGAAAAGCTAAAAAATTGGTATTTGCCTATTCACCCCCCTCCTAGTCAACCATATCGATCCTTTCAATTGGTATCAGAGCCTCGTCTCTTTATTAAGGGTTTCACCACCCGAAGAGTATGGTTGACAACGGGGATCGGGAAGAGGAAGTGCCCGAGGCCGTGGAGTTGAACTCGGTCACCCGAGATGACTTAAATGAAGCTATGGCTTCACTTAAGACGTCTGTGACGGCTGAGGTCAAGTCCATGCTTAAAGAACTTCTTGAGGGGTTGAAGTCTACTCCCGATCCTTTGCTTGTGGTTAATCTCACCGCATCGGTGTCGGAGGCCAATTTCGGCAAGGAAGCGGCTAAAGGTACTCAGACCTCTTCCCCTCATGGTAAGAATGGGACGGGAACCTTCGCCTCGGTCCCCCCTCCCCCGGTCTATGGAGGACCGGTCCCTACACCGCATATTAACAACCTTGGTCCTCCTCCTAAGCTTGTGAAGGGTGATTTTGCTAATTAGTTTTTTCGTATCAAGTCTCATTTGAACCACAGCTCAACAAATCTTTGGAGAATCATCGAGCAAGGTTTCTACCCACATGATCCAAGCAACCTCACTCCAAGAGAAGAGGCGGACAATCAATACAATCACTCCACATTGTTCATCCTCCAATCCGCAGTGCCTCCTAAAGATCTATCTCACTTGCGCCCCTTCTCCCATGCAAAGGATTGTTGGGAACACATTATATCTTTGTACAAGGGGAGCTCAAGCATTCAATGGTCCAACTTTGAGGTGGTGCTTGATGAGGCCGATGAGTTTGTGATGAATGAAGATGAGGATCCGCGTGATCTCTACCGAAGATTGACAACTCTTGCGGTCGCTCTTCAAGATCATGGGAGCAAGGATACAGATGATAATTGGATCAAGCGCAAGTTTCTCAAAGCCATCATGCCTTTCAACAAGGCCATGTCCTCCGTGATCCGTCAAAGGCCGGACTTCCACACCTTGTCTTCAAGTGAGGTGTTGGATGAGTTTATTGCCATGAACATCATGAACAAGACCACTGACAATGCTCTAGCTCGTGTTCAACAGTCAAAGAGAGCCTCACCCAACCTTGCTTTGAAGTCTAAGGCTATTCCGGAAGAAGAAGAAGAGAGTTGCCCCGAAGACACCAAATATGCTTACCACGAGCACATGGCTCTTGCGTCAAGGCAATTTTGGGGCAACAAGAGAAACTCAAGGCCCAACTTCTCCAAGAACAACTCAAAGGGCAAGCAACGAGTAAGTACTTGCTATAATTTTGGCAATGTGAGTCACTTTGTGGTGGATTGTCCGTATGAAAAGAGGGAGGACAATGGTGGCAAGCTCATCCGCAAAGACAAGGCCAAGTCCTTCACCAACAAGAACAATTTCAACAAGAAGGTGCCTCCAAAGGGCTTGGTGGCACAAGAAGAGTACAACTCCGATGATGATGATGATGATACAAGTGGCGAAGTGTTAGCAACGGCCACCGTGGCCATTTCCACCTCTTCTCCAACCTCGGTGTCCCTCTTCGATGCCCCCAACGAGAACATCATCCCCAAGTGCCTCATGGCAAGAGGCGTCAACAAGGTAACCTCCAACATCAAAACTTCCATCTCTCCTAATCCTTCATTGTTGGATTGTGTGGATGATCAAGAGGAGGCAAAGGTGGATGAGAATGAGTTTGACAAGTTCCTGGGTAATCTCAAAGGTGAGACCAAGAAGCACTTTGTTGCTCTCTTGGAACAACTTGGTGAGGCCAATGATATCATTGAGTCTCATGAGGAGAACATCACTAACTTGGAAGGGCATAGTCGTGACTATGCCGATGAGATTGCGGATCTTTCCATCTCTCTTGAGGAAGAGCGAGGTCTTCGTTCGGCTCTTGAGGAGTCACAAAACGTTGACCTTGCTCAACTAAAGAAAGATCATGATCATGCTCAAGTTTTTGCTCGTGTGCTTAAATCCGAGAATGTTGAGCTTGGGGTTGGCCATGCTAGACTCAAAGAGGAGTTTGAGCTACTTGACAAGGCTCACAAGGCCTTGAAAAGTGCACATGCTACTCTCAAGGAGTCTCATGATCAACTCCAAGCAAAGCTCACTAAGGAAATAGCCACATGCCCTCCTTTTGTGCTAATTGATAATGCTCATGATACTAACCCTTGTTGTGAGCATATTCATCTTGTGGAGGAGAATGCCAAGTTGAAGGAACAAATCGAGAAAGGCCTTGTGACTTGCATACAAGGCGAGAAGAATCTCAATGAACTTTTGAGCAATCAAAAGGAAGTGGTGGCAAAGGAGGGACTTGGGTTTGTGCCCAAGTCAAAGAAGAAGAACAACAACAATATCAAGAAACCTATCCCTCTCAAAGAGGTATTTGTCAAGAAGGGAGAGGGTGCTCATAAGGATAAGAAGGACAAGGTGGTGGGTGGAAATGTCAAAAAGGGCAATCCCACTCCATCGAATAAAGCCGGTGACTTTAACCCTTCTTATGTTTTATGCCATGCAAGTGATGGGCATGTTTATGCCAAATTTGTTGGTTCTTATTATGAGTACATTGAATGGTCTATTTGGGTTCCTAAGACCCTTGTTACTAACATCAAAGGACCCATTCAAGAATGGGTACCTAAAACCAAGCATTGATCTCTTGTAGGAGTTTGCTTCCGGTGGAGGATCATGGTTGCTTGATAGTGGAGCAACAAATCATATGACCGGGAGCAAGCATTTGGTGGTGGACGTGCAACCAGGCCCATCTATGCCCACCCATGTTCAATTCGGTGATGCCTCAACATCTAAGGTATTGGGTCTTGGCAAGGTTGTGATTTCTCATGATTTATCAATTGAGAAAGTCATGCTTGTTGAGACCCTTGCATACAATTTACTTTCCGTTTGTCAACTTGCACTTATGGGCTTTGCCACATTCTTTGACCTTCATACCATGGCCCTTTTGTGGAGCAAGACTCTTAAAGTAGCTTTTGTTGGGCATGTCGAGAACGGTATCTATGTGGTTAACTTCTCAGAGCGACCCACTAAGACCGCGACTTGCCTAATGGCTAAAGTTGATGTGGGGTGGCTTTGGCATCGCCGACTAGCTCATGTCATATGAGATCTTTGCAAAGTCTCCTCAAAGGGGATCACGTTCGTGGACTAACAAATGTGAGCTTTGCCAAAGATCGTGCTTGCAGTGCTTGTATCGAAGGAAAGCTACATGAGACGGCTCACCGACCCACGACTATCATTTACTCGAAGAGGCCCTTGGAGCTCCTTCACATGGATCTCTTTGTATCTCCATCCTTTGATAGTCTTGGGGGAAGAAAGTATTGCTTGGTGATTGTGGATGACTATTCAAGATACACTTGGGTATATTTCTTCAAGAAGAAGAGCGAGACCCAACAAACCGTCATCGACTTTGCCAATGAAGCTCAACGTCAACATGAGGCAAAGATATTGATGATTAGAAGTGACAACGGCACCGAGTTCAAGAATTACACCTTGGATGAGTTCCTTAGTGATGAGGGGATCAAGCATCAATACTCCGCACCATATACCCCTCAACAAAATGGTGTAGCGGAGAGGAAGAACCGGACGTTGATGGACGCGGCAAGGACCATGATGGCGGAATTCAAGTCTCTGTACAACTGTTGGGCCGAAGCCATCAACACCGCATGTCATGCATCCAATCGGCTCTACCTCCGCAAAGGCTTGAACAAGACTCCATATGAGATACTTACCGGTAACAAGCCCAACCTCAAGTACTTCCGGGTGTTCGGGTGTAAGTGTTTCATTCTCAAGAAAGGTACACGTTTGTCTAAATTCGAACCTAGAGCTCAAGAGGGCATGTTTGTTGGTTATGCTACAAACTCTCATGCTTACCGTGTCCTCAACAAGTCCAACGGACTCATTGAGGAGACGTGTAACGTAGAGTTTGATGAAAATAATGGCTCCCAAGTGGATCAAAGTGGTATTTGTGATGTAGGTGATGAAATTCCTCCCCAAGCCATAAGAAGAATGGGGATTGGTCATATACTCCCCATTGAGGAACCCCTTGTGGCCGAAGGAGAAGGACAATGCTCTACGCAAGTGGAGCCATCACCAACCATTGACCCACACGCTTTCGAAGAACAAACCGAAGGCCCTCAACCAAGTGATCAAGATCAAGGGCAAGATCAACCTCAAGATCATGGTGTTGTATCAAATGATGCCCAAGATCAAGATCACGACACCGAGCAAGCTCAAGATCAAGTGCAAGCTCATGATAAAGAGCAAGCTCAAGATGACGCTCAAGATGTTCAAGATGATCCTCCTCAAGAGATTACGGAGGAGCTATTGGAGCACCGTGCCGCCAAGATTGCTTCCAAACTCAAGCATCAACAACATGTCATGGAGAATGTTTATGGAAGCTTGAAAAGGGGGGTAACCACTCGTAGACAATTAACAAACTTTTGTGAGCATCACGCGTTTGTTTCTTGTGTTGAACCCCAAAAGGTACATCAAGCACCCGAGGACACGGATTGGCTTGAAGCCATGCACGATGAACTCAACAACTTCGAGCGCAAGAAAGTGTGGTCATTGGTGCCAAGGCCAACGGAGAATCATAATGTCATTGGAACCAAATGGATCTTCAAGAACAAGCAAGATACGAACGGTGTTGTCATTCGAAACAAGGCAAGATTGGTGGCACAAGGCTACTCCCAAGTCGAGGGTATCGACTACGGTGAAACCTTTGCTCCCGTTGCTCGTCTTGAGTCTATTCGTATGTTGCTTGCATATGCATCTCATCATGATTTTAAGTTGCTACAAATGGATGTGAAGAGTGCATTTTTTAATGGTCCCCTTAATGAGTTGGTATATGTCAAACAACCCCCGGGGTTCGAGGATCCCAAGTTCCCCAATCATGTATACAAGCTCGATAAGGCACTCTATGGCCTTAAACAAGCCCCACGTGTGTGGTATGAGCACCTTACCGAGTTGTTGCAAGACCGTGGGTTTGAAATTGGGAAAATCGATCCCACTCTTTTTACTAAGAGGGTTAAAGGGGATTTGTTCATATGCCAACTATATGTTGGTCTCCGGCCTCATAAGGATACAATTCCTACACACAAGTCGAAGCTCATCCGTTACTCCAGGTCTGTGACTTCTACCAGGGGGGTCACTCGCACG
Source organism: Elymus sibiricus (assembly GCA_039707655.1). Classification (NCBI taxonomy): domain Eukaryota; kingdom Viridiplantae; phylum Streptophyta; class Magnoliopsida; order Poales; family Poaceae; genus Elymus; species Elymus sibiricus. The sequence continues at coordinate 256,690,364 of CM077668.1, read as the reverse complement.
GAGCTCATTCCGTTCTTGGACATCATGCACCGTATCTTTTGCAACACTCTTTGCCCTCGCATTGGGAACCTGGATCAGGTACACTCCTATTTGGTGGATCTTCTCTTGCTTTGCATCAAGGAGAAGGGCGGAACTTCTACTTTGGATATCTCCCACATCATGTGGCGTGAGCTTCGTTCTGTAGTGCTTGACCGGAAGGTGCCCATCTATGGCCCTTATCTGTTTACGTTGATTGAGAAGACATGGGCTGCTGAGTTTCCAGGGGAGGCTCTTCCTACTGAGCATATGGTTTCTCATGGGGTTCTGAACTTGCGCCAAAAGGAGAACTGGGGGACTGCACCTGCTGCCCCCGGTGAGGAGATTGCCCCCATTGACTCGGATGATGAGCCTGAGCCGGACTACGAGTTTGTTCCTTCTTCACAGAAGGTACCTTCTTGGGCATCCAAGCTCAATTCGAAGATGAAGAAGCTCTTCTGCATGGAAGCCAAGGGTCAGTATCGAGCTCACGTGGCCGAGAAGGCTGCTCGCACACGTCATAAGACCTTGATGAGGGCTTTGGGTCAGGAGATCACTAGTGGCTCTGAGGAGCGAGTCACGGATGAGGAGGAGTGGATCTCGCAACACTGCAAGTGGTCAGACTCAGAGGTGGAGCGTCAGGATGCAGCAGCAGAGGAGTCTGAGGAGCACGAGGACTCGGATGAGCACGCGGAGTACTGATGTTCTGGAGCATCTTCATCACCTTGGACTTTTTTAGTGTTGTTTGCCCGTTTGGTGTCTCGATGCCAAAGGGGGAGAGAATTTAGGGATTTGCCGAGTCACGAGTGTGTCTTCTTTGTTGTTGATTTCGTTCTCTCGTGAACTCTTTCTCGTTTGATTTGCTTTAGTTTGTGTGTGGAACCTTACCCTTAAGTACCTATCATATGGTGTGAGACATATGCTACCCTTTCGTTATCTTTATGTCAAGTACCTTATTAGCTTGTGAGATGTTATTTATCTTGTGCCCTATCCTTATGCTCACATGCTATTTCCTTGCATCCATGCTTATCTCTCTTATGTAATTGTTGCAAGTGTTGTCGGTCTATAAAATATAGGGGGAGTGTGAATCCTAGTGTGTGTACTTTGCATTCCAAAGGCATACTTAATTAGTGCACACATCTAGGGGGAGCCCGTCTATATTTTGTAGATGTTGGGTTTGCATATCATCTTGTTCTATCTTTGTGCAAATCCCGTGTTGTCATCAATCCACCAAAAAAGGGGGAGATTGTTAGGGCATATTTCTCCCTTAGTGGTTTTGGTGATTGATGACAATACTTTGCGGACTAATCGTGTGCATTGAGCATTTCAGATAATCTACCATATGGCACAAGACGATTCGTGCCCCTCGGAGCGTTTGCGAAGACGGTGTTTTTCCTTCGTTTCATTTTCGGTGGATTTGAGTCGTAGAGACACCGTACTATCAAGAGGGGGTCCGCGTTGGAAAGGTTTGGGTGGAATCATCACGTACACAGTCCTTTTTGCACCCTCGCTCTTTCCCGGCAATGGAGCTTACCCTTCCTTGTGCTTGATCTTTCCAGAGCATCATAAGCGGTAGTACCGCTCTGCTAAGCGGTAGTACCACTCCAGCGGTACTGCCGCATTTCAGTACTAACCCCACTTCCGCTTATTTTTAGGTTCTGTAATTGGGCGGTAGTAGAGCGGTAGTACCGCTCCGGCGGTACTACGGCCCTGACTACCACCCCACTACCGCAGAGTTACTGGGCTTTTAACTACTAAGCGGAAGTACCGCTCCGGTGGAACTACCGCCGTATCTCTACCGCACTGAGTACCGCTTAGATTTTGCTTCTGGACGGCTCTGTTCTTCGAGCGGAAGTAGAGCGGCAGTATCATGCGATAGTACCGCTCCGTGTGGCACTACCGCTCTGCCCTCCTCTACTACCGTTGTTTCGTCTGGTTGCTCAACACTAAGCGGTAGTACCGCTGGTGGGAGCGGTAGTACCGCTCCGGCGGCACTACCGCCTCCCTGACTTGTTCAATTGTACGTAGCTGCTGAAACTTCCGTGCCAGCGGAAGTACCGCTCGCCCAAGCAGTACTACCGCTTGTGCATGGGCTGAAGGGGCATAACGGTTGGAATCTTTCCCCACTATAAAAGGGAGTCATCTTCTTCTAGTTGATTCACCTCTTCCTCCCCAAAGCTCCATTGTTACTCTCAAGCTCATTTTCGCCCGATCTCTCTCCCTAGCCAATCAAACTTGTTGATTCTTTAGGGATTGGTTGAGAAGGCCTAGATCTACACTTCCACCAAGAGAAATTTGATTCCCCCCACTAATCCCTTGCGGATCTTGTTACTCTTGGGTGTTTGAGCACCCTAGACGGTTGAGGTCACCTCGGAGCCACATTCCATTGTGGTGAAGCTCCGTGGTGGTGTTGGGAGCCTCCAATTAAGTTGTGGAGATTGACCCAACCTTGTTTGTAAAGGTTCGGTCGCCGCCTTCAAGGGCACCACTAGTGGAATCATGGCACCTCGCACTGTGTGAGGGCGTGAGGAGAATACGGTGGCCCTAGCGGCTTCTTGGGGATCATTGTGCCTCCACACCGCTCCAACGGAGACGTACTTCCTCTCAAAGGGAAGGAACTTCGGAAACACATCCTCGTCTTCACTGGCTCCGCTTGTGGTTACTTCTTACCTTTACTTTGTGCAAGCTTCTCTTGTGTTGTATCTTGTGCTTGCTTGCTTGTGTTGTTGTTGTTAGCATCATATAGGTTGCTCACCTAGTTGCACATCTAGACAACCTATTTTGTTGCTAACCCTAAATTGTTAAGAAAAGCTAAAAAATTGGTAGTTGCCTATTCACCCCCCCCTCTAGTCAACCATATCGATCCTTTCACTCTCCAGATCTTAAAAAGACGGCGGTGGCCACTCTCTCTCCCTCCTCACCGGTGGCCACAGATCCGGCATGATCCCATCCGCCGAGGAAGAGGAGGACATGCACTGACGACAAGGCTGTCTTCTCAGACCTAGCACCGGTGCGGGATGGCCTCCGTCCCCAAGCTCGCTGCCGTAGTGTCGGCGGAGGAGGACAACAACGAGAGAAGCCGCTTCCCACCGACCCTCTGGTATGCTACCTCTTTTTGAACCATACCCTTGTGCTATTGCCCCATATGCCCACGTCGCTGCATGCGGTTGTTTTTCCACTGCCCCATCTCCCCAAGTTACTAGCCTCTGCTGGTCATGCAGACGAAAACCTTAATTTGCACTATTAAAGGAAACCCTACTTCATGCAGACTAATCCATGTCTGGGTTGAATAAGGAAAGAAAGGGGGAAAAGCAGTACTGTAGAAGAGACTTGGTATCGAACCTGCATCTTGGTTGAAAAGGGGAAAAGCAGTAGTAGGTGAGGAACTAGTCTCTTGGTTGAAAAAGGAAAGAAAGGCAGGACAACGCAATAGAGAATGACCAGGTCGATAGGTTTGTTGTACTCACATAGGTAAAAAGTGGCTAAAGAGAACAAAAATGGGACGTAATCCAGATATGCTGCTTGGATATTTGTTTCTCTGGGCAACCATCCCTGCTTCACCAGTATATGCATCCGTGGAGGTACATTGTATTTTTTTGACCAAGGGTGGATTTTATTGGCTCAAAACGGAGCATCAAGAAGATACATAACACAGTGAGCACACACCCGGCCTCTGCATAGCTAGGATGCACATAGCCAACACCATGCTCTTATTGCCACTTTTTTGTTGTTAGTATAACACCACCGGTAAAATTATGCTACTGCTAAAGTGATGCCACTTTTAACTAATGCCGCAGTCAGTCTAATGCCACCGATAAATTGAAAAAGGAAAGAAAGGCAGGAAAACTACTACTCCACCTCTCTTTCAAAATAAAAGACGTTTTGGTACATTAAATTGAACTGTGAAAACGTCTTATATTAAGGAACAGAGGGTGCAGAATTCTTCAAATTATGTCGGCAAAGCTAGTCACACCTTTGTTAAAATTAATGTTCATTATGTTATCGGAGGAGGTCTGCATTTTTGTCTATGTTGCCTGTTGATTACATACCTAACATCATGATGTAATGGCAAGTCAATTTTTTTGTACAGTGTCACCGAAATGTCAAGGTGGTGATGGCATTTTATTTCAGTTGAACTGCACAAAAAATTCTTAAAAGAAGAGGAAAGGCCAGGAATGGTTCAATCTTTCACAAAATACTATGTATGCCATCATGACATTCGTCGCTGTTGCCTTCTTTATTCCTTTGAACAGGTGGTTAGAAATTGTCTTGCTACCTTTTCCCATTAAGAAATTTGGAATGCTTAAATTTGTGAGTCTATGCTAACTGTCAACTAGTGCCACTTTTAATCACACTTTCAATATCTGTGCAAACAGGGATGCTCGATTTTAGTGTAACTGCACAAAAAGTCCAGATGGTTCAACATTATGACCATTATTTTCTGCAAACAGTTATATCCAATCGGTGGCACTATGAGCTGTTCATTACAAAGGTACATGGTTTGCTGCTATCTTGCTACTATCTTGCTTCTATTTTTGTACTGTCATTAGATAGTAATATTAGTGGTTTGCATGTAAATTTATTGCCAGGGTGGACCTCCATTGGTGGTGCAGGACATGAATCAATGATTGGATGCTCACTTTCGGTTGTATCGATTTCACCTCTTCCATCCCTGCAAACATGGATATCCTTGGTCTGATGAAGAATAGGCGCTATATTTCTGCTCTGTACCAGCAAATCAATTCAGTATCAAATTGTCCAGTGCAAAACATGACAAATGCTAGCCTGAAACGACTAGTAGAGACGTGGTTAAACCAAAAATACAAGGTTGAGTATATGTTAACTAGCTGCTTGATATTTGTGCAAATAGATGTCTGCTCGTTGCTATTTGGCAAACAAACACAGGGACCTCAATTTTTGTGGAACTGCACAAAAGAATAGGATAGTCACTGCATGCAATGCCATTTGAAAATAGACACAGAAGGATTGGATAGTCACTGCATGGACTGCACAAAAGTAGTAATGAACTATTTATTGGCCAACACTAGGTGCTTCATTGCTCTGGTCTGATTATCTAATGAGCATCATCTTGCCAAAGTTGAATTCTGAAAATAGTCTTGCCGTGTGATCGACAGATGACCATAACATATTTCAGTGGATGTTCCTCCATCATGTGTGGTTGATTCTCATGGTTCCATCTGTTGGTGAAACCACTTACGTTTGCTAGAGGAAATGTAGACTTTATAAATAAATTTGTCATTCACTCTGTACTGAATGTTGGTCCTGAGAAGCATCCATGTTAGTAGCAAGAACAGATATATTGTGTATGATCTGTGAATCATTGAGATGCATAAACATGTTGATCTTATGTATGGGAATCCTACTAGTTGGTTGTGAATTTGGGCTATTAATGTGAACATATTAGTAAGCCAGGCATGTGAGTCTGGTCTGAACATTTAGAGCGGATCGGCTCTTACTACTGTGCACAGCAGTTCCTTTTTTCTCTTCGCTCAGTGTTTTCTTTTTTTTTTGAAACGGAGGCAAAAGATTTGCCTCGTGCATTAATTAAGAAGGAGTTCACCGTTGCTTTTACAAAGAAAAGCGAGACAGAAATTACAAAGACACTACTCTCCCGACATGATGTGACCCAAATGTTTTGCGCCCGCGATGACCCAAAGTTTTGCCTCACACTGGATGTTGAACAACAGGATGGACGGAAGAGTAGACTTGTGCCAGAACACCCTAGCATTCCTCTCGCACCAAATGGTCCAACATGTTCCTTATTTCTCTTCGCTCAATGTTTACAAGTTACTGATCAATCACTAGCTAGCCTACTAATACACTCCTGGTAGTTTTAGTTGCGACGCAAGATCCAAGGGTGGCAGTTTTTAGAATAAAAATGCCTTCCTCTGAAGAAGCTGACATGCTGTTCTGAAGAAAATGCCATGCGAATCTGAAGAAACTGCCAGCAAAAACGTTCGCAAATGCCTTCTCTCCCAGCGAACGTTCATCAGCTATTGCGATCCTACACGTACACTATCCGACCGACTTGATCCTACACGAATAACCAGCGAATCACGCACGTACCTCATCTGGTTGAATGGAGTGCCCTCGTTTGACTATCGTGCCGATGTGCGACCCAGCACTGATGGGACGGGACGGGAGTACAGTACAGTCATAATTTCAGTTTTTCCAGTTTTCCACGGCAAGCTGGCACGCTAAGCCATGCCTACTTATGCATTGAATTCCGATGACCGTCGCGTTTCCCGCGACACGCCGGTTTACCTACCGTCCGCCTATAATTACCGGTTCCCGGTGTGCTCCGGTGGCACCTTCACCCAACGCACCCTATCCTCACAAGACCCCACCGGCCCGACGTCGCTCGCCACTTGCCCTCGCTCTCGCCACGTCCGTGATGCCCCCGCGCGGCAGCAATAGGCGCCGCCAGAGGCGCTCACCACCGGAGTTAGTGTTAGGTTTTTCACGGGAAGGCAGACGGAGGGAGGAGGCATTCTGGCGGTCTTTAGATGGCAATGCGGAGTATGAGGATGCCTTGGAGCATGACCGCATGGCGGAGGAGCAGCGTACCGCCGATTTGCGCCGCCACCAGAGCATGGAGGAGGAGCAGCGCACCGCTGCTCTGCGTCGCGAGCAGAGCGCCCACAACTGGGCCGACTAAGTGGAGGCCGGCGCCCGGCGAATAGCCCTAGAGGATGTCGGGCACGCACGCATGCGCGACGCTGAATTTTACTACCAGCTCATCAAGTGGGTTTCCCGCTTAGAAGACGAAGCTTCGGTGGACCACGCCGGCATGGAAAGGGCCAACGGGCGCGAGCAACGCGCCCTATCGCACCTCTGCCAAGTCCGAGGCGAGGAGGAGGATGTCGGTCCCGGCGTTTAGCATGAGCCGCAGATGGCGGCTGGCATCATCTAGTTAGCTAAGAGTATGTTAGTTGTTCTAAACTCGAGTATTAGTGGGAGTAGATAGTTAAGTTGGCTATGATGGTTGTCAATGTGGAAGTTCAGTACTCTATCTCTGAATCAGTCCTGTTACTTTGCTCTGAATGATGAACTTTCTGATTGAACGTTTGGAATGGGCTGTTATATTTTTAAATGGGCTGTATTTTACCGCCACGGATTAAGAGGCTGACTTGTGGGCCTACTAGGTTGACGCGTACACAAGGCTTTGTCAACTTAGTCAACAAACGATTGTGGCAGCCTAAGCCGTTGGATGTCAATCCAACGTCTGTCGTGCTTTTTCAATCTCTTGTCTTCTTCCTCCAGGCTCCAGCCGCCCAAACCAAACCAACGCCGGCGGGATCGCCTGCTCCCGCCTTCCGCGGCTTGCTGCGCAGCCGCCCACGCATTGTTGTCCCATTGTACCCTAACCGGTGCCAGGCCATCCCTCTACACCCCCACCCACCCCCACCTCCTGTTATTTTCTGGCGACGGCACCCCCACCCCGCACCAACCCTCGTACTCCCCTCCGTTTCCGACCACACTGCAGCATCTTCCACGGCTCCTTTTCGTTCCCGTCCGAGGCCTCGCCGTCGTCCTCCTCTTTGGTTCCCTCGCCGCGGCACCGCCTTCTGGCGTTGTCAACATGGTCAACAACCGAGAGGAATCAGGAGATGATTGTACGTGGAGAGGATGACAGTAGGGACCCACCAGGGTCATGGCAGTACGCAAGCAAGTGCCTCCTTATTACAAGCAAAAAAAAATGCTTCCTCCTAATGGTTTCCCGACATCTTGGTCCCACCCCATTGTCAACGTAGTCAATAAACGAGAGAATTGCACAACGAGCGACTGTCAACAAACGGCAGGAATTGGTGAGGACTGTACGTGGAGAGGATGACAGTAGGGACCCCCAGGTCCATAGCCGTACGCAAGCAAGTTCCTCCTTATTACATGAAAAAAATGCTTCCTCCTAATGGTTTGCTGACATCCGGGACCTACGACATTGTCAATGTAGTCAATAAACGAAAGAATTGCACAAGGAGCGGCTGACACCAGGGACCCAGTAGCTCGAGTAGTTTTTTGTTGTTGTTGTTGAGACGGAGCAGGGTATCAATTGGGTTGTGCGGCGTCTGTGGCCCGTCTAGCCCAGGCTTTATTTACAACATGACGAGCCGAAGTATTTTTTTTGTCTGTGAAAATGACTAGCACACCTTTTTTTCCGCACAATACCCTACACAAGCCGATTTCCTTTTCCCCGCCCTGCTGGGCTGCAAATCTTTCAAGACGACGAGGGATACATTCGGCCTGGCTATAAAAAAAGGTTGTAAATTTTGTGAGTAATATGAAATGGGGTGTAAATATATAAAAAACACAACAAATGGGCAATTAGTTTCAAATTGCGAATTTTATTTTATTTTTTCATATTTCATTGGATTTTAACATAATTTAAATATATTTTAAATTTTGTTTTTATCGGGCTCAAAATTTTGAGATTAGAAATAGTTCGAAAATTTCAATGACCAGTCTTTTATTTTATGTTTACCACATCACTAGCCCAGTTTTGTTTTCTTTCTTGAAACGGCTAGCCCAGTTCTATTTTCTTTTGCACAATACCCAACCGAGGCCTACTTGCTTTTCTCAGCCCTGCTGGGCTTCAAATCTTTCAAGACGAGGAGGGATGCATTCGGCTTGCCCACAAAATGGCCTATTTCCCTAAAAAAAGAAAATGGCCTATAAGCAATAAGAAATGGGCTGTAAATTTTAAAAAACACAGTAAACCGGTAATTAGTTTCAAATTTCGTTACATCCGGATTTTGAAATTTTAAGTTTCATTGGATTTTTCTGCGGTGAAAATAACATTGTATTGTAATTAATATAATTTTATTTTTCAAATTAGTCTGAATCAGACTCGAAACATCGGGATTAAAAACAGTTCGGAGCCCACCAAAATATGCAAAATTTCATTGAAATTTTTAACTATGGCCAGAATATTGGGTGTAATGCTAACAAAAAGAATATGTGCTGCAAAAAAATCCTTAAGAAAGAGCAAATGGGTTGTAAATTATTAAAAATAATAGCAAATGTGATGTATGATGTTTGCCATAGATTTGGAGGCTGACTTGAGCCTACTAAGTTGACGCGTACGCATGGCTTTATCAACTTAGTCAACAAATGATTCTAGCAGCAGTGACCGTTGGATGTTAATCCAACGGCCGTGCTACTTCTTCAATCTCTGATCTTCTTGCTCCAGCCGCCCAAACCAGCGCCGGCTGGACCGCCTTCTCCCGCCTCCCGTGGCCGGCTGTGCTGCCGCGCAGGCCTCACCGCCCCACCCTACTCCCATCGCTGGCCAGGCCATCCCTCTACTCACCCGCATCTCCTGTTATTCTCCGGCGACGGCAGCCTCACACCGCAGCCGTACCAGTAAACCCTCGTACTCCCCTCCGCGTGGGCAACCACTGCCAAGTCTTTCTCGTCTCCGAGTCGTTCCCTTACTAGGCCTCGCCGTCGTCCACCGCCTTGGTGCTCTCGGCACGGCGTCGTCAACGCAGTCAACGAACGGCAGCCATCTGAAGGGGACTGTGCGTGGAGAGGCTGACAGCTGGGACCCATGAGGTCCATGGTCGCACGCAAGGAAGTGCCTCCTTATTACGCGCAATAAAAATGATTCCTCCCCCTGTTAGCTGGGACCCATCTGATTTGGAGGCTGACTTGTGGGTCTACCAAGTTGACGCGTACACAGGGCTTTGTCAACTTAGTTAACAAACGATTCTAGCAGCAGTGACCGTTGGATGTTAATCCAACGGCCGTGCTACTTTTTCAATCTCTGATCTTCTTGCTCCAGCCGCCCAAACCAGCGCCGGCGGGACCGCCTGCTCCTGCCTCCCATGGCCGGCTGTGCTGCCGCGCAGGCCTCACCGCCAAACCCTACTCCCACCACTGGCCAGGCCATCCCTCTACTCACCCACACCTCCTGTTATTCTCCGGCGACGTTAGCCTCACACCGCAGCCGAACCAGTAAACCCTCGTACTTCCCTCCGCGTGGGCAACCACTGCCTTGTCTTCCCCGGCTCCGGGTCGTTCCCTTCCTAGGCCTCGCCGTCGTCCACCGCCTTGCTGCACTCGGTACGGCGTCGTCAACGCGGTCAACGAATGTCAGCCATCGGAAGAGGACTGTACGTGGAGAGGCTGACAGTTAGGACCCACGAGGTCCATGGTCGCACGCAAGGAAGTGCCTCCTTATTACGCGGAAAAAAATGTTTCCTCCCCCTGACAGCTGGGACCCACCAGCTACATCTTCGCACGCAAGGAAGAGCCTTATTACGCGCAAAAAAAATGATTCCTCCCCCGAGAGCTGGGACCCAGCAGCTATATCTTCGCACGCAAGGAAGTGCCTCCTTATTACGCGCAAAAAAAATGATTCCTCCCCCTGATAGCTAGGACCCAACAGCTATATCTTCGCACGCAAGGAAGTGCCTCCTAATCCTCCCTGACAGCTGGGACCCACCCGGTCGAAGCGTACGTACCGTTGTCTGTCTGGTCGTGAACGTGTATGTACATACTGGTCGATCGGTCTCTCTGCAACGATGAACCGTGGGCGTGTAAGGAGTGGCACGTGTCATAGTAGAGCCCCCGATGTAGCAGTTCAGGCAGCCCCGTCTAAATCGTGTACACGTACGTACAGCCACACAGCAAAAAATACGGCCACGTACATATATATACGGGCGGGGTCTCGAACGCGTACTCATGCATACGTACGGCCAGGGTTCGTGTATATAGAGAGAGAGGCAACGGACGGCAGCAACGGCCTCCTATTCATCGGCAGCCAACCGGCTAGGTCGGAACGGAGGAAACAGTGTCGTGTTCATCGGGAGCCGAGCGACTAGGTCAGAACACGTCCTGTTCATCGGGAGCCAACCGGCTTGGACGGAACAGCGGTCGAAACGGTGTCCTATTCATCGGCTGGGGGTCTGGCGTACCGCAAAACGGAGGAAATGGACTTCTCCCCAACTGCCTACGGTCGAAACGGGGGTCCTGTTCATCGGGAGGGGTGTGGCGTACCGCAAAACGGGACTCCACGGGCTACTGTTCATCCACGGTCGACCTCCCTCCAGCCTCCACCAGCTACTGTTCATCCACCGTCGACTTCCTGCAACCTCCACCGGCTACTGTTCATCCAGCATCCACGGTGTCCTGTTCATCCACCCCCAACCGGCTGGCCTCCTCGGGGTCCTGTTCATCCAGCGCCAACCACCTTCACATGGCCAGGGTACTTGTCGGAGATATACCCCATGGTATGACCCGTCTCGAAGTACGACCCGGCCGGGACTTGGCGCCTCACTGGTAACCCGGCTGGACTTGGCGCCTCATTGGTAACCCGGCCGGACTTGGCGGTTCATTGGTGATCCTGTCAGTGGGTCGGACAATCAGCAAGGCCCAAGGCCCAGAAGGCGGCTCATGAGAAGGCCGGCTCAAGGAGAGGCCCAGAAGGCGGCTCGCAGAGAAGGTTCATGAAGAGGAGAAATTTCCTAACAAGGGAAGCAAGACCTGAACTAGGATTCGACTCCTAATAGCCTAGTCCTAATCCTACTAGGACTCTACATGTAAGCTTGCCCCTTCAACTTATATAAGGAGGGCCAAGGCACCCCAGGAGGGACAAGTTAAGTCAAGATAGACAGATCAATATCTCTCGAGACTAGAGGTAGCCAAGTCGCCGCCCTTGTAATCGAGATCATCATTATCAATATAGCAAAGCATGACGTAGGCTTTTACCTCGACCGTGAGGGGCCGAACCTGGGTAAAACTCGCGTCTTCTCGATTCCGATCAGCCCCGTTCAAGCTACCACCTAGTTGCGATGGCCTCACCACTAAGTCCTTTCACGAGGACATCTGCTGTGACAAAACCACGACAGTTGGCGCCCACCGTGGGCCCCGCGCACGGTGGTGTTTTGTTCTTGGAGGGAACTTTTTTAGGGATCGAGAAGTTCGCGATCGGCCGGATGAGGAAGAGCCGGCACGGAAGATCTACATCAACTCCAGTTTCAAGATTGGAAGCAAAGAAACTTTTTGCGGTGGCTAGATGCGTTTGGAGCCCGGATCCGGGCGGGATCTCTCACAGCCTTCAGCGACAAGATCGTCGCCCGCCGGCTCATCTATTTTGGCACGCTTCAACTACTTCATCGCCGAAATCGGCAGAACTACTTCCATAAAATTGATCTTGGTTGGGCGGCGGATTTATCGTCGTCTTCTTCATCACTCGGGACACAGCCAAGTCGGAATAATCGCGTGCCGATCATATTTGTCAGAGGCCGAGGGCTACCCGTGCCTTCGCAAATCCGTCTCCACATGCATAGACCACGCCGCCGCCAGTCGAGGTGAGCCTCCTTGTGGTTCGCTTCCATACATGCAGCGTCCAGCGTCCTCGAGACGATTTTCCAAGTCCATCACGTGTCAATCCTGGGCGAAAGCAGATGCATCTGATCGAACCAACACAAGGCGGTGGCTGAATTTGTTTTGGTCACGGTTTCCAAGTTAGTCCAGGCCGCCGTGCAGGATACAGGCGATTAGGGGGCCAAGTTCTGCAAGTGTACCCCATGTGAAGGCCCAAACACCATCAACGTTTGCACGAGAATCAAGAACTAGTACTACTACTTACTCCTACATGCGAAGGAAAAAGACTAGATGCATGCACCAAAAGTCAAGTTCCTCACGTGAGTCTCCCAAACGCCCTGGCTCACATCCGATTTTTTTTAAAAAGAGGAGATATTGCGTGGAGGCGCAACTAGCAAAGCTCCACTGGGCGCTGATACGCCAGGCGGCGATGTCCCGCACAGTCACATACGGCGAAAACAGATGTTCACTTCATCGACAACGACGCAATCGACTGCAGCCAGCGCAAAAAAAGGGGGGGTCAAAGCAAAACAAAGCATCATATGTATTGATGCCCATGGAAAGGCTCGCTCGTCAGCCCTGTTTACATAAAATATATTGGGGGTCGCATCAGACTACGTCCAACATGATCCAGCATCCGCGTTCGACCAACAAAACATCAGGTGATATCCTTCTTATATATTTTATCACCATGTATTCATCCAAGAACAATTACTATGGCCTGTAGTATTTTTACGCAGGACAATTATTCATCACAAAGGTGACGTTATACCACGGATACGGAGCGCGCCCCAGCATCATTCTACACTAGCGTTCGTCCGTGCCGCACTGCTCGACGGACACGCGTGTAAGCCGCCGCCTCCGCGGTTCAGTCTACATCAACACGCCAGGCGACTCCCTCGTCCGCGCCAGCTTAAACGCCGTGGATCGACTCGCGCACCCGCGCCGGCTTACGACGCCACAGCCGACTCGCGCGTCCGCACCGGCTTGCAATGCCGTGGCCGACTCGTGCTTCCGCGGTTTCCAATGCCGCAACCGACTCCCACGTCTTCATCAACACACCAGGGCCGCGCCTGCTCGCTTGAACTGCCCAACGGACGTGCGCAAGCCGCCACCCCCGCGGTCTGGACTACATCAACATGCCAGGGCCACGCCCGCCCGTACGAGCAGCTTAACGGACGCGCGCGGGCCGCCATCCCTGCAGCCTGGTCTACTCCAACAAGCTGGAGCAAAAAAAAATATTATCAGCCTCCGAGGGCATACAACGAGCATTACGAAGATCATCAACTCGCCACGCACCTTTGGCTTCAATAAATTTCATCTTTCGGCTGTCAACTCTACGCCGGCTTATGCCATAGCCAGGTATGATGAATCTCAAGCCGATTCCTCGTGTCGTCTTAAGACTCGGGGGCTACACAGACATGACTCGGCAGATTCGGACGGTTTCAATAAATACAAAAACCCTGGGTCGTTACAGGGAAGACAACCCGGTGCCCGGGGGCTGCTGCCTTATTGGCGAGAAAGAAAGGTTACCAAAGAAGACTAGTTGCCATGATGCGCAGTCTAAACATCGGTATTGTCAGGGGAATTATCCGCAGTCAAGACCCAACCTGCTACAGGACCTGGCCTCAAGGATGACCCGGCCTGCTTAATAATGATCAAAGGAATGCCGGCTTATCTGGACCCCAGATGTTTTGCAGTAGTAGCATTGTCTCCTGTATATTCTATGCTGAGCTTTTCCATGATCATATGGTTACTTGGGGGCTTCCAACTCATCGAGTTTAGCTTACAAAACCCTTTTAACCTAGCGAAATGCCAAAATATACTTGGTTAAACCTGCCTGTTAGCAAGATGCTACTCCCTAAAAAGCGACCCGGCGTACGCTTGATTAGTCAATCACAAAGGTGACCCTGAATTCATCAGAGTTAAAACGCTCGATTGGTTGCGTGAGAGCCGACTTTCAGAGAGACAGGACAAACCAAAAGAGGCCAAAAAGCCTGCTTCCACAGGAAGCGAAACCAAGACTCGAGCCTTGAAAGCCGGTCTTATGCCATGCCTCGAAAGCCGGCGATTTTATACTCTGTTATCATACACATACATTATCATACATTGCATCATCATACATTGCATCATCATACAATGTATCATTTATGCATATCTATATTTGTTTATGTCGCAGGAGCCGGTCTTCAAACCGGGTTACATTGTGACTCTACAGGAACAAACGAATCTTTGATAGCCAAAATGGCTGGATCTTCATCATGGTTTATCATAACCAGTATTAAATGATTGAGATATCAATTCTTCTAAATTCCCGGGTTACAAATCCAGCCGGGTCACATATAATACCTGGTCATTTAATTGACCGGGTTTTGGGTTATTCAACATGTGCTTTGTAGAAGACTACAGCACTTATGGATTTTTTCACACATATTTGCCGGGTTGCACTGCAACCACGGCCAAGGATTTCTTTCATCGTAAAAGCATCATCAGTTCACAGGCAAAATATTAAAGTGTTTGATGGCATTGGCGGACTATGCAGTGTCACGCTCAAAAACTATTACACGCCACGATTGGGATATTTTCTATCAAGTTTTTCAAAGCAAATTCAGGCTTGCAGAGTGATTGATGGTTGAGACCCGGTAGCTGGATCTGCCGGATTAACATTGGTTTGTTCTCCTTCTGCGTCAATTGCCGCCGGGTTGTCACTTGCCGGGTCACCAGGATTTATTTGGTGAGTTGATAATACAAAAGTGTCTACTATGCGGTCAGGTAACCCGGTTCTTGGAGGCTACAGTGGATCTGAGTTTATTCTACAGTGGAAGGAATAGTCCCGAGTCGCCGCAGGCAATACGACCCGGCACTTGGGGGCTACATTATTCAAATCAAGATTACATTCAGTATGAAAGTCCCATGTCGCTGCAAGCATGCACCACGGCACTTGGGGGCTAATGCATTGTCATTTTAAACTATTTTCATCGAAGACCCGGCTCACTATTAATAGTGACCCGGCCCTTGGGGGATACAGTCATTGACTACAGATAAGTTCAAGTTTCAGATTGATAAGAACAGCTAACCCGGCACTTGGGGGCTACATTATTTGTAGTTATACATCTACAAACATCAAAAGTTAAAGTCAGCAACCTCGACATTCGTAACTTGGCAAGCTCTACATCCACAAGCTGGCAACTATTTACTACGACAAACAACCCGCCAAGCACTCTGTCTCAGGAAGATGACATACTC
This sequence comes from Elymus sibiricus, assembly GCA_039707655.1. NCBI lineage: Eukaryota > Viridiplantae > Streptophyta > Magnoliopsida > Poales > Poaceae > Elymus > Elymus sibiricus. The sequence goes on along the minus strand of CM077668.1, from coordinate 256,674,755 downwards.
AAACTGAAGCATTTGAAAACTAGCTCAATAATGGATGGGTTATTATTCCCAATATTTTCCTGCAAAGGACACGCACCAGCAAGTCGATTGTGAAGCCGACTCGTTGATATGACAAAGAAACCCAGATTTTTCAGAAGACTGGTTCATTGAATAAAGGCGGCCTTTTGAGCTAGCCGTTTTCTCTTGACGTATTAATTATTCTTGTTTTTAGAAGCTTAGCATTAATAAATTCAAGCTAACCTGGGGGCTAATGTCAGGGATATACCCCATGGTATGACCCGGCCCGAAGTACGACCCGGCCGGGACTTGGCGCCTCACTGGTAACCCGGCCGGACTTGGCGCCTCATTGGTAACCCGGCCGGACTTGGCGGTTCATTGGTGATCCTGTCAGTGGGTCGGACAATCGGCAAGGCCCAAGGCCCAGAAGGCGGCTCATGAGAAGGCCGGCTCAAGGAGAGGCCAAGAAGGCGGCTCGCAGAGAAGGTTCATGAAGAGGAGAAATTTCCTAACAAGGGAAGCAAGACCTGAACTAGGATTCGACTCCTAATAGCCTAGTCCTAATCCTACTAGGACTCTACATGTAAGCTTGCCCCTTCAACTTATATAAGGAGGGGCAAGGCACCCAAGGAGGGACAAGTTAAGTCAAGATAGACAGATCAATATCTCTCGAGACTAGAGGTAGCCAAGTCGCCGCCCTTGTAATCGAGATCATCATTATCAATATAGCAAAGCATGACGTAGGCTTTTACCTCGACCGTGAGGGGCCAAACCTGGGTAAAACTCGCGTCTTCTCGATTCCGATCAACCCCGTTCAAGCTACCACCTAGTTGCGATGGCCTCACCACTAAGTCCTTTCACGAGGACATCTGCCGTGACAAAACCACGACAGTACTGTTCATCCACAGCCAACCCACCGGCTGGGGTGGGGCATACGAGCGGGCGGCAGCAACGGGAACTGTTCATCCACAGCCAACCAACCGGCTAGGTCAACTCACCACGTCTCGCGCAAGGGGCTCGATCGATGCGTCTCGACTCGTTCTACGTATCGCGCGCGCGGCAGCAACGGGCACTGTTCATCGAGAGGCAACCCAACCGGCTACGTCTCACACGTACGGGGGCTCGACCGGCTTCAGTTAGCAGCGAAGGAATCGCTCGGATTCAGTTCGCAGCGAAGGAATCGCTCGGGTTCAGTTAGCAGCGAAGGGATCGATTGGCTTCAGTACGTAGGTAGTGCGATCGCTCGGGTTCAGTAAGCGAACGCCTTGCTCGGGTTCAGTTAGCGAACGCCTCGCACACACGCGCGGGTACGAGATAAACGTGCAAACCACACTGCATCGCTCGGCCCCGACCACCCACCGTAACCGGGAATTCCCCGAAAATTTCCTCGGCCTCACTTCTACCACGATTTTTTACGTCATGGACGGCCCAAAGAATGTCATGCGGCTGCGTCTCCGGCCCGCCCAAGACGAAAAGCCCATTTTATGTCATAATTTTTTGTCATAGAAGTAGGAGCCCACCACATCTATGATGATACGTGTTTTTGTCACAATTATTGTCATAGAAGTGTCACAACCATGACACAAAAAGTTTTCGTTCGGGCCATAATGTCACGGATGTGTCTTTTTTTTGTAGTGAATCTTCCTTAGTTTTTTTATGTCAGTTAAGCCACCCAGACTGTCCATGGTTTGGAAACAATGAACACACTTTGTTCATGATGGCAAGGTCCTTGGATCGCGAGATCTTCGTTCATGAAGAAGTAAACCTCTCTGCAACCATTGGGAAGGAAGAGGAGCATTATTCTTCTTGTGGAGGAACTACACATCATACGGTTAATGGGAACCACCACTCGCTCCCCGCCAATGGCAAAAAACACAAGGTGGAACATGTACGAAGCCGAGAGGGTTTATTCACTGAAGAGGTTCTTATCGTTGTCTCAACGCCCACTCCTAGACAACCAAGCATATCATCCTAAACAACCCAAACCTGATTGAAGCTCTCGCACGGCCACAAGACACCCAGAAGGCGTAGGAGCCAGGGGGATGCCAGTCCGGCTGGAGGAACCAAAGGCCTAGCCCTCACCTCTCAATGGTGGAAGCGCGCTTGGTGAGCCGCACCCTCGACCCAAAAGCCGGGGGCACCAACAGAACCAAATGCCATATACTACTTATCAGATTTTATAATAAAAAAGACAAAATCAAAGTTTAGTAATCAGCAATCGTTCTTGAATATTGTGGGATATGGCAAGAAATCTCCCACGGGCGCGTCTACATATCCGACCCATTTTGATGACTTATCAAAATTATTTGAACAATTTCAAAATATGTGAACATTTTTCTAATTACATGAAAATTTTCAAAGTATGTGAATATTTTGAAATATATATGAATAATCCTTATAACATATGATTTTTATCTGTATTATCAAATTAACTAGACATAAAATAATAAGATAGATATATTTTCCAAGATTTTATGAAAAAAGGAAAATCTATGGTTTTTAATAATGGGCTTATCACCGCCGTGACCAGCGCGACACGACCACAATAGTGTACCGAGAGTTGCAGCGATTGGATAGATTTTTCTTTTATTGGATAGTGCCCAACCTCTATTAATCAATGGAAACAGCGGTTCCAATAGTTCATCGGTGATGAAAAACAAACCCAACAAGATGTTCGATAAAATGCCTCATAATATGCTAAGATGGCCTACGCTCCCAGAATAACAATCTTATCTTCATGAAGAAAGGTTTGTCTAGTTCTACATCCATATAAAGGCTGGGGGAATTGTTGCATTTCTCGCAGGCTTTATATCCTTTGTAGGTAGGTAGATAAAATGCATGAACCCCAAGACAGGCCCAAACATTCTAATCCAAAGAGAACGGTTGCAATTGTTGATATATTGACTTGGTCGAACTTTAAAAAGCTTAGTTATGACAAAGCTAGACATTCAGTTAATTTGGACATGATCAGTAGCTTGTTATTTTATGTTTCTACTGTTCTTCTATATAGTTCATGTCAACTCCGGTTTAACAAGTACCACGAGTGAGCCAACAACCAACCTTCATTACCATTCTATCTTACTGAGTTTGGTCTTGTTATTCTATTACAGATCTAAACATACTCCAAAGTATTACAACGCTGAACTCCTACAGAAGCATAACTGCATAAGTGCTTCAAACCCAGAAAAATAAATCACATTGCCACATGAATATGGAGCAAAACTGACAGCTCTCGCCGACAGTGATACAAAAGAAAAATCAAGTTATTTATGTACAAGTTCACCATTTTCATTATTCCGATATGTTTCCGTTCTTTCAAAGTACATAGGCCTCAATCATCTTGTACCCCCAACTTCGGCCTTTCCCCTTAGCAGCAAATTACCAAATGTCATTCTTTCCTTGGCAGCTAGATCAACAGGCAGGATTTTGTCTTTCCATGATCTTATTTTTTTGTTCTTTATGAGACATCAACTTCCTCCTCGATCAAAGATCATCGATCCACTGTCTGAATCTTCAGCCCATAAGGCAACTCAGGAAGTACTTCGATTCTTCCATGTTATTACTTCAGCTAAGCCAAGCATTTTGGAAGTGGCCATTGCACTAGGCCATTCAGTACATCCTTGAAACTCCATACTGAACAGCACCGGCCTTATTGTAGCTACCTCCAACTGCAGCAATGCCATTAAACGGGGCAATTCCCTGCATCATGTTTGGCTGCAAACCAGTCCTTTCTGCTACATCGCCTTTTGGGACACCCTTTGGCATGTAATAGGAGGTAGACCTCAAGTCAGGGGAGACCATCTTGGCATCCATGAAACGCTGCAACGGCTGGTACTGCATGCGGTCTTTTTCAAGCTCCTGCTGTAACTCTCTCTCTGAATTGTCTGACTTTCGGTGGTATGCGTATGCTGATACATTGGTAGCAGCTGCAGGAAGTACTGGATTCCTCGCCACCCTTCGTTGACTGTAAGGATCCATAGCACATGAATTCTCAAATGGTATTACCGGGCCAACCACTCTTCCTGGTCTACCTGCAAATTTTGCAGCAAAGGATATATACATATCATATTGGTGCCATCTCAAGAAAATAGAACACTAGACTTCTACTTAGGAGAAACTACTACCTGTTGGAATCCTTTGGGGAACTTGGAAAGACTTCTGATCTTTTGGAGGAATTGGTGTAGAATGAACTGTAGTAGTCCTGCCAAATGCAAACTAAATGTCAGCAAGCAAAGTTGAGTGACAGTCTCTGAAATTATCATGCCAAATCATCAAACTTGAACTGAAATTCCTGACTACCTGACCATCTTTTGTCATGTAAAGCGATTCCATGGTACCATGAGATCACCAAAGAACTATATTTTAACCATGCACACATGAGCTATTTATTTAATTTAATGGCATCCTTTTTTTAACAGAAAGCAAAACATAACAACATATACTATTGGTAAAATCTTGCAGTGGGTACCTGGGGAGCGAAACATGCTTCCTGTCCGATGGAACGATTGCCCCTCCCTTCCCTCCATTTTCCTCCAAGTTAGCAAATTGCCTCCGGAAATTGTCTACAGCACTTCATAATAACATAGGAACCAAGAACGGATCAGTTATGAAAATTGGCATGTAATGAAAAAAAATCGAGGAGATCTTATGGTAAAAACCTAGGATATAGGAAGTTCGTTTTTTCAGTTCCATTCATGTAATCCTTGAGAAGTTGAGGATGATACTCCAATATCTCGCGGAATATAAGTTCCTTTACGTCCTCTTTTGTCACCTTTTTCCGTTCAAACTCAAATTCAAATTTCGATATTGGCTGGCAGGATGGTTCTCTCTCTACCTTCCCAAGGCCTTTAAAATATGGATCAGCTAACGCCTGATTATGATGTGCACATAAACATTGTTAGAATGACAAAGTTTTTAACACCTGTTTTTGAATCTGAAGTTTTATCTAGAAACACTTACCTCTTCTGCCGTTGGTCTATCCTTGGGGTCAAATGCTAAAAGCCGCTGCATAAGTTTGAGTGCAGCAGGATCTGCTTTGGGGAACCTCTCAGAAAAACATACCGGTTGTTTTTTCCTCATACTACTCAAGTACCTCCTTGCCTTCTCATTCCGGATCTACAGTTGCAAAGGGATTAGGATGCTTGACATTTATGGATACCTTACTTTGGATCATGAATCATGAATGGAAAAGCGTACCCTGGAAACAGTATCCAGTGACGGCGTACCCAAGAGATCAGTCATTAAATCCAACTGGTGAACTACATTTTTACCAGGAAACAAAGGTTTCCCAGTTAAAATCTCCGCAAAAATGCAACCAATACTCCATATGTCAATAGCTGGTGAATACTGCACAGAACAACCAATTTAGCATTCTGAATTCAACATCGGAGCCTTTTAAGGAGTGAAAGATCAGGTATTAATGATAACTAGCATATACTCCGTAGTTGTGAAAACAATAGGCTCTAGAAGGGTTTGTATTGTCATTTTATTAGCAAGACCAGCTGACTACGCAGGATCTAGTTGTCGTATGAACCTTGAATTCGGTTTCATGTCATGTATATATATATATCCACTGTACAGCACAGCTGTAGACTACATGGAACACCATAGTGAAACCTTGTATAGGTTGTGAGTTGTGACAATGATTTATCTTCTTTTATTACTATGTGCGCAAGAACAATGTGGTATTAAACAGCATAGCCTGCCCAGCAATTGCATGAGGCATGTTTATGTGGAAAGTAGCGCACAAGATATCCTAGCAAACACAACAGAGATGTGCAGACTAGTTACCTTAGTAAAGAAAGATCCACAAAGCTCAGGAGCCCTATACCATCTAGTAGCAACATAATCCTGCAAACAATGATGAATAGAAGATAAAATTAAGTGCCAAAAGACTACCTTTGAATACAAATCTAATTTGGCAAATAACACAGGATGTGATTCTAGTCTACCAAAATTTACATACCGTCCAAAATACAGTCGTAGGAGTGTCATTGAATGCCACTCGTGCTAGCCCAAAATCACATATTTTGAGTTTACAGTTAGCATTTGCCAATATATTCTTTGGCTTCAAATCACGATGATAAACATTAGCTGCAATCACATAAATATTGGTCAGATCACAGACAATGGTAAATGAACATGCATTTTAAATTGGAAATGGATGGGTTTTTGAAGCTGATAATGTTAGTAGCTCAACAATGGATAGTGGAAAATAATCATGATGACCTTAAAGGTAAATACAAAGAAGTGTACATTTCTCAACAAAAAGCGTGAAACAAAGTGGGAGATATTTTTCAGGTCAAAAAGGCCAAATATCAAAATCATCAGAAGACAAATGATCAACACGAACATAACTAATGTGGGACAAAGGACAATTTTCTCTAAAATATGGCGGCCATGGTTATTGGGTTAGCACTTGGTTAAAAAAGGCACGCCTAAGGCGGGTCCTTAAGCACGCCTAGGCTCTAGGCGATAGCAAAATGCCTAGCGCTTAATTGTGGTTAATGTGCGTATAGTTGCGCTTAAGTGTACGCTTTGGTCAGAAAAGCACAAGGCGGTGGCAAAACACACAATTAACGCGTAGTGCCTTTTTAACTTTGGCACTAGAGTGAATTTTATGTGTGAGTGCATTTCTTCAAATTGTGTATGCTCCAAATGCAGCGGAGCAAAGCATCAGCAGTGAACTACAGATAGAGTATGGATAAAATACCTACTCCTAGATGTTCAAGAAAGATTATATCATGACAATAGAGAACTGTATGCTAACTCGGATCTCAATTTGAAAAAAGCAGCATACCAGTATGAATATATTTCAGTGCACGAAGCATCTGATAGAGAAAGAACTGGTGGTGTTCTTTGGTTAAGTCATCGTTGGCCTTGATGACTTGGTGGAGGTCTGTATCCATCAGCTCAAAGACGACATAAATATCCTTGAAATCCCTCCTTGATGGAGGCAACATTATATGCCTGATCTCAACTATATCAGGATGTCTCAATAGGCGGAGTAATTTGATCTCACGGAGGATCCGAGCAGCATCAGATAAATGCTCAAAGATATTGTGTATTTTCTTGATTGCCACCTTGTCGCCAGTATGTTGGTCAATAGCTGAACAAACGACACCGTAACTCCCTTTACCGATGACTTCCTGAATTTTGTATCTATTAGCATCACCATATTCACTGAAGAAGTCCATCTCCGATGAACCCTGAGAGAAGTGGAAAAAATCAAGTTAATACTGCGCAATGGACAACCTTTCCACAACTGAAACATAAGACACACATACAGAAAACAAGGCCCAATTTACTGAGTAATATCTGCCTCAAGCATTGAGCTGAATGTCAGATGGCCCAGCCTGCCAGCAAATAAACTTAGTAGAGGGCTAGAAAAGGTTCAGCTCATCTGTTGGATAAACCCCAGGTGATAATACATACTAGCCACATAGGCTTTCAATGGAACAACTTTGATGAAAAAAACACAAAGTTAAACCCAGGTTTTCCACCCAAAAAAAATTCCTCAATACAACAGTCAAATTTTGTAGAAAGCCTCACTTCCAACCGAACAGACCACTGAAACAGCAGACTTGTAATCTGCATCCAACTGACTCGCAGAGTTGTAAACAGCAGACTTGTAAATAGCACAAAAAGTTGGATTCCGTTAGCTTCTGGATCACGCGCGCGCAAAGACGGTAGCTACAACTCCCTGTCCGATGCAAACCTCCTTGGCCTGCAGCTATGAGGAAAACAGCGCTTATCGAGCACGAAGGGCCTAAGAATGGGACGACTATTTAAGGATGTGTTCTTGGGCATAAAACCATCAATATCAATTTGCCTCCCTAGTGGGCATAGAATATATTGACAGCCTAACCTAATCCACTGAGACAATTAAGATGATTGGTTATAATTTTTTGCAAGAAAAAGGACGGTAAGAAGACCACAGAATTGGGTTGAGTTGAGATAAACATATCTACTCAGCGAATCTAATACCGCATTTGCGTTTGTGGCACCTCTTAGGTTGCATCTGAATCAGCCTTTTTTTTTCTTCTCCTGGTGTTGATTACAAGAGTTGAAAAGGCCTCAACAATCCTTTAAGGAGCAATGAGTATTCAACTACTAGCATGGAATGGAAAAGTTAGAAAAGAATACCATTTCCTTTAGAGGGACAAAACAAGAAAAGGCGCTGCCCAAGCCCAACCGCAGAAGAAGATTTCAGGAAAGCACCCACTAGGGAAATCCAACAGAGAACTTGTGTTAATAATTGAGATGAATTGTGATCCAGAAACAGTAGTGAAAAGAATCCCTTTTTCGCAATAAGAATTGGAACAAGAGAATTCACTTCGACTCCGAAGCTGGAATCAACCTCAACTATACGGAAGGAAGGAAGGAATTGTCCACAGAAGGGCAAGAGAGGTTTCATCAGGATACCAATGGCAAGAGCAAATCCTGACGGGCGTGCGGGCCGGAACCTCTCCCCCGGATCCCACGAGTCCAGTGCCGCCTCAAATCAAAAAGAAAAGGAAATCATCCCCCGAGGCGAGGTAGGTTCATCCAACCCGCCGGACGAACCGATCTCGAAACGCCAACAACCCGCACGGGCACCGAAAGCCAACCACCCCGCAACAAACAGTCTCACCTTCCTCCGCTGCTGGTGCTGGTCCGGCTGCATCGCTCACCGCCGCTGGTCCGCCGGCGAATCAAGCCGCATTTGGCAGCGCCGGCACGCGCGCGCGAGGGAGAGATCTCTGTCCCCGGGACGGGGATGGCGGGGTGGACGGATCGACGATGAAACGAGCGCAACCCCAACCGGAACCGGGACGCTTGTGTCTTGTGGCCTGGCTCGCTGCGACTGAGCAACTCGCGGGGCCGGGGGAAGGGGTGTGAGTTGTTGTGGCGTTGGTTTCGTCTCGTCTCGTCTCGTGGCCGGGTTCGGGTGGGGCAACGCAAAGGTGTTTGTGCTCTCCTCCTCGGCTCGGCTCGGCTCGGCTCGTGTGATCGGGGACTGGTCCTCTCGCGACCACTGACGGGCGGGGCGGGCGTTAAAAAGGAGTGATTTCTTGTTTTAATTAACAGGAACAGACGCGGATGATTTTGTGGAGATCTTCCGTTCCGTTCCGGTTGGTTAACCCCGGTTGAGTTGGAGTGGCGTGGTGCCCAGGCCAGGTATGCGTTTTTTTGGTTTGGCCGGCGCGACGACGGCGACCGGCGAAACCAGCTCTTTTGACGCTTTTCTTCATCTTGTGTGCTGTGCTGTGCTGTGCTTACCCGGTGCCGGTGGCGAGAGCCTTTTTTTCCTGTTTCTCAAGGGAGCCTTTGTCTCGCCGTCGCCGTTCCTTTGTTGGGCGACTCACATCAGCCAGTCACATGGCCAGCCAGACCAATATGGGATGTGCGTGGAACGCAAGTATATTATTTTTATTTTTATCTCACAACCCAACGGCTTTCCCGCACCTTTTTTCTATCCAGTTGTGGGTAAGAGCATCTACAGCCGGGCGCATCAAACCCGCCTCATACGCCCGTGCGGGCCGCCCGGTCACCGACCGAGCCGGGCGCCTCAAACGGGCCTCAAAACGCCCGGGCTGACCAGCACCCCCCATATCCAGCCCAAATTTGGGACGGATATGGGGGCGCCCGGGCACGCCCGCCACGTTGGACTGACGGCAGGGTTCCACGCGGAAACGTCCGGAAACCCGGCGGTCCGAACCTCGTCTCCTCCGTCGGACCGCGTGGCGCCGCTCCGGCGGGCCGCGTAGTGCCTAGCCCGGCTATTTAAGTCGACCGGCGGCACCGAAACCCTACCATCCACATTTTTCCTCCGCATGTCCGCCGCCGCCGCCACTTTCCACTCCACCCATCCGCCTAGTAGCCATGCCCCCACGCCGCCGGGTGAGGAGCGAGCCCTTTCTGACGCCGGAGCGCCGGCTCGAGCTCCTTGAGCAGATCCGGGCCAGGCGCGAAGCCCGGATCGCCGCGGGGCTACCTCCGGATGCAGTGGATCCGGAGGAGCAGTTGGAGGAGGAGGAGGAGGACGAGGAGGAGGAGGTGGACGAGGAGGAGAAGGATGAGCCGGAGGAGGAGGATGTGGGGGACGCCGGCGACGCGGATCTGCAAGCGGAGCAGCAGGCCATCCTTGATTCCTTCCGGTCGGAGTCGGCTGCGGAGGCCAGACGCCGTCGCCGGCAGGAGATGGAGGCGCAGCAGGCCGCGGAGGAGGCGGAGATGCTCGTCTACATGGATGAGGTCGAGCAGGAGGAGGATGAGCCGGAGCCCTCCAACCCGCCCGTCCAGCCGGCGCCCGGCACCGTCGTCGTGGACATCTTCGACGATGAAGAGTAGGTAGGGTAGTACGTAGTATGTAGTACGTAGGATTTCTTTTGCATGCTTTGTATGGATCTAGGGGTTCAAATATGAGAGAGTCGGATGCAGAGTGGCTAATTTGAGGCGTGACTGGTCAGTGTCCGCGGACGCGTCCGGTGGCGTCCGCGGGCGTTTGAGGGGCCGGATTTGCGAAGTCCGGCCGTGCCGTGATACGATAAGATATCGCAATTATCTTATCGGTTGGTGGATCTGGATTCTTCCATCTCATCTCAACAATATTCACAACAGGATAAGGTCTCACCCACATGACACCAAATAACCTAATCGGGTCTCGCATCGCATGTGGTGTTAATCATCCATCTTCTTTTCATTTCCAAACTAATGCTGCCATAGCCCGTCGCCCATGTGATCCTTTTTTTTCTTCCTTTTTTGGGGGAATAATGACCAACATCAGCTCATCCCTCGCCTTATAAAATGCTTTGAATTTATTCAACTTTATCCACTGTCAACCCGGTCGAAATGTTCTTGTCTACTACTCCGTACTACCTCCGTATGGGCTTACAAGTCATCATCGTATCTTGGCTCAAAGTTTGACTACATATTTGACTAACAAAATGCTAATGCGTGTCACAACGAATTATATTGTTGGATTCGTCTTTGAATGTACTGTCTCCGTCCTGATTTATTGGTCCCCTTTGTATTTTGTGTGGAATTTTAATTTTAACTAATAAAATATAAGTTGTATGCCACAAAAATTATATTGTTGGATTCGTATTTGGAAGAGGTTTCCAATGATACTATTTTCATGGTATATAACTTACATTTTGATAGTTTAATCAAATGTCAAACTTTGACCCAAAATACACTGGGGATTAATAATTCCGGAAGGTGGTAGTAGTTTGGAATTATATTAGGGCCAATTCTTTTGGGCATCTTAAAAAATAAGCTGCCCCTCCCCAACTTAAAAAATAAGCCGCACCCAAAATTTGTTGAGCCTTCTGAATTAGTTATCTCGTAACTAGTTTAGAAGCCCCAAAGTATAAGAGTGACGGCTTATGAAAAAGGTTGGGGAGGAGGCGGCTTATTTTTGCAACATATAACTTATATTTTACTAATTAAATGTATGATCAATATGATCCTAATATGAGGAGGACTTGTAAACCCGGACGTAGGTAGTATACTAGATAAGATCCAAATCATCATGGAGTTTCATTTCAAAATACAGAAAGATCACTGCCATACCAGCAGTACGTGTTAAAGTCATTGGAGTACTTTATTTATCTCTCCGAGTATTAGGTATCGTTGCTGCTCAACAACTCCAATTGATGTCCCAGCTAATTTACGTACCATGCACGACATCATGTGAGTTATTATTGTATCACATAATTATGCATACTGGCTGAGTGCAGCAATTCGTTGCCCAAACTCATCTGCACCCGGTCAGAAAATAATCACAATTTTTTTTTAAAAATTCAAAAAATTCCAAAAAAAAAATCATGGTAGAAAATTTGATGCGTGAGGTCCGCTCCGAATTTCAAATCATTTGGACATCTGAGCAGCTCTCGGCAAAAAAGACAAATCGGGTCAGAACAGTGCATGAACAGTGAACTTTTTTACAAACCCCGAATTTATCTTTTTTGCCGAGAGCTGCTCAGATGTCCAAATGATTTGAAAATTGGAGCGGACCTCGCGCATCAAATTATCTACCATGATTTTTTTTTTGGAATTTTTCTATTATTTGTTTTGATTTTTTTCGTCAGCGCGGGTGCAGATGAGCCTGGGCTCAGAAGATGATTATTGGTACTCGCTAGCTTTGCTTCTTATTATTGATGAATGCAATTTTTCGTATTTTACGTTCTACGGTATATATATTAAGGAAAGTCAAATATGTACAGGCATAAATGAAAAGGAAAGGCTACTAAGCTAGCCAACTATCCAATGTCAGTCCTATTGAATCCCATCGTAACATGATAAACTAGTTCAGGAACTGATCAATCCAGCTGCAAAGTTTGCCTTCAAATTTATTCTTGATCTTGTGTCTAGGTAACAATAGATCAGTCTTGAGAAATCTTCTCCAAGAGTTAACAGAGGGTGGCTGAGCCTTGATATTTTTCCATTTTTTTTGCATCCAGATGTGCCAGCAGCCCATGATGGAAATCTCAAGAGCAATTTTGGGTGGTAGAGCTTGTGTTAGAATCATGATCTCATCATAGACCGAGATCCCTCTCTTTTTTGTGCACAAGAATGGAGTCCCAACGGCTAAAAGCAAAAGGGCAATCCCAAAAAGGGTGAAGAGTCGTCTCCTTCGAATCAGTCTGGCAAAGTTCACAATCATAGGAGGGTAAGTGAAAAGATTTCATGTGAAGGAGATTCCTCTTATTATCTTTGTCATGCAGCAACAACCAAAAGAAAATTTTGTAAGCATAGCAGCATTTTTCCAAATTCTCTTGAAGATGGGGGCAGCAGGCTCTCCAATGGTCAAGTTTTTATACATTTTATTGGATGAAAAGGAAGAGCTTCCCCAAGGATATTTCCATTTGCCAAAAGCATCAGACAACTGAATTGACTGAGTAATAAGCTAGAGATCTTGGTATTATTGAAATGCCTGGGAGGAGAGTGGTGTGTGGAAGCTTTGAGTAGGATCTGATGTCTGGATGAAATCTCGTACTGGCACATTTTCCAGTTTAATGCCATACATGTTGCAAAAATGCAATCTGACTCGGTATCGATAATATACCCAAAATCATAGTCGCGTGCCTATTACATCGAGCTCTGTCTATGTTGGCGGTTGTCTTATTTGCAATTTGTCTAAGTTTCATCTTTACATCTAAGTTTTATAGATGAAAGTTAGATACAGAGGACAACTATTAAGTTCGATAACAAAGTATGTTTGCAAAGTTGATGACAATTCATGGAACTTACATATGCATAAACTATTGTCGGTTGATTTTGATCAAGAAAAATACTTTTCCAACATTGAAAGTGGCCAATTGACATGAAGACTAATTGTGTGTATCATTGTTTTCATTTCCTTGAGATAATGCCAATGTGACATCATGTGCGCTACAACCATGTCAATGTATGACATGTGTACATGCTTACTCGCAAGCTTTGTTTCTTAACACTAAATGTATCATTTGTACATGGAAACAAAATTCAACTTGACTTCCATTCGTGTTATTCTCATACACACGCAAAAAATACAACGATCTATCACGTTACAATTAGTATGGAAAAAAGTACTAGCAATTATGATCGAAAAAACTAAGGGGTGTAATAAATAAAAAGGCATTAATCATTTTTATGTCTGATATGCATAGCTTATGATTTAACACTACTCATGTTGGGGAACGGAGCATGAATTTCAAAATTTTCCTACGCTCACGCAAGATCTATCCATGGAGATGCATCGCTACGAGAGGGGAGAGTGTGTCTACGTACCCTCGTAGACCGTTAGCGGAAGCGTCTCACAACGCGGTTGATGTAGTCGAACAATCCTTCGAGCTCCACCGATCGAGTACCGAACGTACGGCACCTCCGAGTTCTACACACGTGCAGCTCGGTGATGATCCTCGCCTTCTTGATCCAGCAAGGTGTCGAGGAAGTAGATGAGTTCCGTCAGCACGACGGCGTGGCGACGGTGACGGTGAAGTGATTCCGGCAGGGCTTCGCCTAAGCTCTCCGAAAATATGACCGAGGTAGAAAACGGAGATCGGGGCACCGCACACGGCTATGGGACAATTGTGTGTCTCCAAGGGGTGCCCCTCCTCCGTATATAAAGGAGGGAGGGGGAGGAGGCAGCCAAGGGGCTGCGCACCAAGGGGGGGGAGGAGTCCTACTAGGACTCCCCTTGGTGGTGGCGCCCTCCTCCAACCAATCCTACTCCTACTAGGAGTAGGGAGAGAGGGAGAGAGAGGGAAGGAAAGGGGAGGCCGGCCCCCAAACCCCCAGCCCAATTCGGACCCCTCATGGGGGGGGGGCGCCAGCCCCCTGGTGGGCTGGTGTTCCTCCCCTATGAGGCCCATGTGGCCCATGCTACTCCCCGGGGGGTTCCGGTAACCCCTCCGGTACTCCGATAAATATCCGGAACTTTTCCGGAGGCCAAATACCATCTTCCAATATATCAATCTTTACCTCTCGGACATTCCGAGACTCCTCGTCATGTCCGTGATCTCATCCGGGACTCCGAACAACATTCGGTCACCAATCACATAACTCATATAATACTATATCGTCATCGAACCTTAAGTGTGCGGACCCTACGGGTTCGGGAATGATGTAGACATGACCGAGACGACTCTCTGGTCAATAACCAACAGCGGAACCTGGATGCTCATATTGGTTCCTACATATTCCATGAAGATCTTTATCGGTGAACCTCATATGTCAACATACGTTGTTCCCTTTGTCCGGCGGTATGTTACTTGCCCGAGATTCGATCGTCGGTATCCAATACCTAGTTCAATCTCGTTACCGGCAAGTCTCTTTACTCGTTCCGTAATACATCATCTTGCAACTAACTCTTTAGTCACGGTGCTTGCAAGGCTTCTGTGATGCTGTATTACCGAGAGGGCCCAGAGATACCTCTCCGATAGTCGGAGTGACAAATCCCAATCTCGATCCATGCCAACTCAATAAACACTTTCGGAGATACCTGTAGTGCACCTTTATAATCACCCAGTAACGTTGTGATGTTTGATACACCCAAAGTATTCCTACGGTATCCGGGAGTTGCATGATCTCATGGTCAGAGGAACGTGTATTTGACATAGTGAAAGCAATAGCAATAAACTGAACGATCATTTGCTATGCTAACGGCCGGGTCATGTCCATCACATCATTCTCCTAATGATGTGATCCCGTTATCAAATGACAACTCATGTCCATGGTCAGGAAACCTTGACCATCTTTTGATCAACGAGCTAGTCTAGTAGAGGCATACTAGGGACATAGTATTTGTCTATTATCCACACATGTATTTAGTTTCCGGTCAATACAATTCTAGCATGAATAATAAACCATTATCATGAATGGAGAAATATGATAATAATAAACACTTTATTAATTGCCTCTAGGGCATATTTCCAACAGTCTCCCACTTGCACTAGAGTCAATTACATTGTAATGAATCTAACACCCATCGCATTCTGGTGCTGATCATGTTTTGCTCGTGGAAGAGTTTTAGTCAACAGGTCTGCCACATTCAGATCCGTGTGTACTTTGCAAATCTCTATGTCTCCATCCTTAATCAAATTCCAAATGGAGTTGAAGCGACGCTTTATATGCTTGGTTCTCTTGTGAAACCTGGGCTCCTTTGCTATAGCAATTGCTCCAGTGTTGTCACATAAGATAGTCATTGGACCCGATGTACTAGGTATGACACCTAGATCGGATATGAACTCCTTCATCCAGACTCCTTCATGTGCTGCTTCGGAAGCAGCTATGTATTCCGCCTCACATGTAGATCCCGCCACGACGCTCTGCTTGGAACTGCACCAACTGACCGCTCCACCATTAAGAATAAATACGTATCCAGATTGTGACTTAGAGTCATCTGGATCTGTGTCAAAGCTAGCATCGACGTAACCCTTTACGACGAGCTCTTTGTCACCTCCATAAACGAGAAACATGTCCTTGGTCCTTTTCAGGTACTTCAGGATATTCTTGACCGCTGTCCAGTGATCTACTCTTGGATCACTTTGGTACCTTCCCACCAAGCTAATAGCGAGGCACACATCAGGTCTGGTACACAGCATGTCATACATAATAGAGCCTATGGCTGAGGCATAGGGGATGACACTCATCTTCTCTTTGTCTTCTGCCGTGGTCGGGCTTTGAGTCTTACTCAATCTCACACCTTGCAATACAGGCAAGAACCCTTTCTTTGACCGATCCATTTTGAACTTCTTCAAAATCTTGTCAAGGTATGTGCTTTGTGAAAGTCCAATGAGGCGTCTTGATCTATCTCTATAGATCTTGATGCCTAATATGTAAGCAGCTTCTCCGAGATCCTTCATTGAAAAACTTTTGTTCAAATAACCCTTTATGCTTTCCAGAAATTCTATGTCATTTCCCATCAATAATATGTCATCCACATATAATATGAGAAATGCCACAGAGCTCCCACTCACTTTCTTGTAAATACAAGCTTCTCCATAAGTTTGTATAAACCCAAACGCTTTGATCACTTCATCAAAGCGAGTATTCCAGCTCCGAGATGCTTGCACCAGTCCATAGATGGATCGCTGGTGTCGTGGGAAACGAACACCTATGGGATCGCTATCGGGCGGATCCCTTTACGGTTCGGCAAGGGGAGAGGATTGCACAAAGAGCAGAACTAACGAACAGCACACGGGGATTTACCCAGGTTCGGGCCGCACGGATGCGTAAAACCCTACTCCTGCTTTGATTATATTATTGTGGATGTTCTTGGCCAAGTTCTGGGAGCTATAGTATTCAGTAGCTACGCATGCAGAATGGGCTTCCGAAGTCCTTTCCCCGTACGCCTCGGGCCTCCTTTTATATAAGTCAAAGGGGCTACCACAGTGGCGTACGAGATAAGGCATGAGGTGGAAAGTAGCTACAGTGTTACCACAGTGTTATCATACCTAACCCTGACGGCTTAGGACAAACTCATTAAATGCACCGTGAGGTGTCCGTCGAGGTGTCCCTTAGCGTCTCGGGCTTGGAAAAGCTTTACAGGGGATGGGCAAAAGCAGCCATCCCATCAGCACCGCTTAAGCATCGCATGGCCAGCATTACGCCACGTCATCATGAGGACAAGCCCTAAACGACAAGGCTGGCCGCTGCACTGGAGCGATAGCGCTGCACTGTGCAGAGCCTTGCCGGGACCGAATCCTTGCCGGGCCCGGGGCTTGCCGGGACTGAATCCTTGCCGGGACTGGGTCTTGCCGGGCACGAAGCTTCGCCGGCAAGGGCCTTGCCGGGCGCGAGGCCTTGCCGGCAAGGGTCTTGCCGGGCCTCCGCAACCCTTTGGCCTTCTGTCTGGTCGTTGACTTGAACGTCTCCTTGGCATCTTAGTCTCGTGATTACTCCTAGCTATTCCCCGGCAAGGCTTGCCGCGGTACGGCTACAACTGCCCGTGCACAAGTAAGGGGTACTAAAGAAAGACCCACACTTTAGTACACCGACAGGAGCCCCCGGGCCTAGGCCATACACGGGTGTCAGGCCTGTTGGGCTAGGCCCAAAACAGTGCACGGGCACGCGTGGCAGGGAATAACTGCTCGTAATCATTATCTCTTTTACCACGCCCCTCCACTATGCGCATTAATCGTGCGACGTGGGAGACGTGGGCGGAAACTCCGCTGCAAAAGCGGGCGGTAAAGAGCCTGCCTCGCGCCTTCCCCATAAAAAGGGAATCGCAGAGGGCACTGCTCATTTACCCCCTCCGCCTTTCCAATCTCAATCTCAGAACCGTCGCCGTCTTCTTCTTCCTCGCGCCCAAAGCAGAGCTTGTCTCCCTCCACCCTCTTCCACCGTGTTCTCGACGTCTTCAGCGCCCACTTCGATAGCCACCATGCCGCCCAAGTCGAGCAAGGGCAAGGCGGCGAAAGCGGCCGCCGCGGAGAGCAGGTTGGTGAAGATGCGGAAGGAACGTGCTGTCTTCCCCTCGACGCTTGACGCGGAGACCTTGAAGAAGAGGTACCAGTTCGCGTGGGCAACTGAATACACGGCGCATCCAGCCACCAAAGTGAGTGTAGCTTCTCGTAGGGCAGAGCCAGGAGATTATCCCTTCTTTGCCGATTACTTCTGGTGCGGCCTCTGTCCTCCGTACTCGGATTTCTTCGTAGATATCATGCTCACCTACGGCTTCCAGCTGCTAGATTTCACGCCGAATGCCATGACCTGTATGTCCGTCTTCGCGCACCTTTGCGAGAATTTCGTTGGGGTTATCCCGAGCACTGCACTTTTCCAGCACTACTTCTACCCCCGCATCCAAAAGGGCGACGCCCTCTCCGGCAGCATCGCTTGGATTCCGAGGAAGTCAACCAAGGAGACGTACCCAGAGGGGCTCTACCGCGAGAGATGGGATGAGTGGCGCGGCAAGTGGTGCTGGGTTCGGGAAAGGGAGCCCAAACCGTTCTGCGAGGTGCGAAAGCAGAAGGTGGTCCGCGGCAAGGATTGGGGCGCCGCGGACCCTGACGACAGCAAGCTCATCATCGCCATCACCAGGATACTGCGCCTCAAGGCTGCCGGGTTGAAGGTGGAGATGATTGCTTCGGATTTCCTTCGCCGGCGCATTGCCCCACTGCAGAACAAGGGGCGCCCTGCCTGGGAGTACGCGAACGCCGCCGACATCATGAGGGTGCGGCCTGGGCTGGATAATGATCTGACAGCCATAGGGCACGCGGCCCTCTGCCAACAGCTGTTCAAATCTGGAGCAGTGGGAGACTTGCCGGCAGGCGTCGTCCCACTATGCAACAACTCGTCGCTGACCTCCATTATCGCCATGATGCCGGTGCTCAATGCCCATAGCATCGACGAGAGGTGGATCGAGCCGTCCGCGGAGCAGGCGCTGGTGTTCTTCGACAACTTGACGGAGAAGGCCATCCGCGGGGAGAACCTTGTCCGCGCCACCACGGAGGAGGAGCTCGCCTACATCGCCAACAGGGCGGAAGAGGCGAACCTTGCCGAAGAAGCCGGCAACACTGAGTCCAGCGAAGACGAGGACTTGCTGCGGGAAGATCTTGCCGGGCGGGGTCAGGCTGCCGGGGAGCCGAGCGGAGCCGCTGCCGGGAGTTCTTCCGCCGGAGGTGCCACCGAAGAGGAAGAAGAGGAGGAGGAAGAGCCCCCAGCTCTTCAACACAGGAAGAGGCGCGTCCTCCGGAAGAACGCCACTGGTGCTCCAGCCCGCCAACCTTCCCCAAGCAGCGAGGCCTCCGGTAAAGGGGCGGCCGGCGAGGCCGCACCGCAAACTGCCGCTGCCAAGCGGCCTAGGACCAATCCTCCTCCTCCCCCGTCAGGAACTGCGGCGGGGGTCGGCTTCGACCTCTCTGCCATCAGCTCCGAGGAAGAAGAAGAAGAGTAAGAGTCCCGCCACAGCCTTGATTCTTATCCTCCTAGTTTTGCTTGATTAATTTGCTCTGTTTTTGCCTCCTCAGGGATGCGGAGACTCTAGCGCGGAGGGTGGCGAAGAGGGCCAAGACCTCAACAAGCGTCGAGCCGCCGGCAAGCACCTTGGGTGCGCCGGAAACGGTTCTCGTCAGCTCGGAGTCAAGCCCAGAACGCAACCCTCGATGCAGCCCTCGACGCAGCCCCCGGCGCATCCCCCAGCGTGAGTCTTCTACTCACTACCCACTGGCGCGTGCCAGGGTGTGCATCTTCTCTGCTGACATCTCCGGGCGTGCAGGAGTGGGGCAACAGCGAGAAGCAACAGCGGGAGTTGCCTCTGCCATGCCACCTCCGTCGACCACACCGCCCAGGGGCGAGTCTTCGGGCACTCTCTACCGCGACGAAGGGGAGGGGCCGGCAAGTGCAGGCTCCGGCAACCCCTTCCTTGACGCAGGTAAAGTTACTTGCCCCAAAGAACTCTTGTCGCTTTGGTTTTTCTTCTTTTTGTCTTCTTGAACTTCCTTCCTAGCTTCATCCTAATCAACTCCTTGGCTTTCAATCTTCTTCTGACAGAGCTCATGGACATTGACGTTGTCATTGAAGAGACTGCCAAGGATGCCGCCACTGAAGCCGACAAGGTTGCCGCCGAGGAGGCCGCCAAGCATGCCGCCGCCGAGGCTGCCAAAGCTGTTGCCGCCGAGGCTGCTGCCGTTGAGGCCGCCAAGGCTGCTGCCGCCGAGGCCGCTGCCGCTGAGGCCGCCAAGGCCGCTGCTGCCGAGGCCGCCAAGGCTGCGCAAGAGGAGGCCGCCAAGATGTCCGCCGAGGGAGCCGGCGAGGAGACCCGCGGCCATACTGACGGCGCTTCCGCCGCAGGAGCGCCAGGCGCTCCTACTGCCGCGGGGCCCTCAACTGCCGAAGACCAACCCTCGTCGTCCCAGGCCCCTTCCTCAAGCCAATACATCAGGGCCGGCAAGAACGTTGTCAGCATGCCGGGGTCGGCAAGCATCGAAGAGCTGGTTGAAGGAGAACGTCTTGACGGGGAAATCACCGCCGCCGCCGCCAGTGAGCCCAAGGAGGAGCAGCTACTTCAAGCCATGAATGACAACTATCAGAAGCTCCAAACGCTCTACCGTGCCCGGAAGGAGAAACTGGACTCCCGGGCAGCGCTCGTCGAGGCCGCGGAAGGAGACTTCCAACAAGGCGTCGCGGAGACACAGGCTTGGTATGGCGAGGCCCTCCAAGAGCTGAATATTTACCGGGAGCAGCTGGCGGAAGAGCGGAACATACTCCTGCTGAAGCAATCAGACATCGAGAAAGCGCAGGAGGAGGCCGCCCAGCAAGCCGCCGCGGCAGAAGCCCTCTTGACGCAACGCCGCATCGGCCTTGACGCTCAAGAAGAGGACCTTGCCGCGCGCGAGGCGGCGCTTGCCGCCAAGCTTCGCAACAAGGATGAAGAGTTCGAAAGTCTTGTCGCACGGCGGGTCCAGGAGCTTGAGCAGGAACACTTGAAGGCGCTCAGAGCTCTAACTGAAAACCACGCCGGCAAGCTCAAAGAGGCCCTCAACGCTGCCGGAGCCGCGGAGACCGCCAAGAACTTGCTGGAGGAGAAGACGAAGCAGCTGGAGGCCGCTCTCGAGGACCACGGCAAGAAGGTCTCAGCACTCGAGGCCGAGAGAGACAAAGCTCTCCATAGCCTGATGGAGACGCAGGTTGCCGCGTCCGAGAAGGTCCAGCAGCTTTCCTCCGCCAAGGACTCCATTGAAGATCTGAAGCTGAAGCTATCCACGCTGGAGGAGTCTCTTGAGGCCGCCCGAGTTCGCGAGAAGACTCTTATCAAAGACCTCCACGACGAACAGGAGTTGTTCCAGAGCGCCGCCACCACCCACAACGAGTACACTTCTAGCGTGAAGCTCTGGACTGCCAGACTGGCGGACGTCGCCGAGAAGCTTGGCGCGGAGCTGGAGACCATGGACTTGCCGGGCTTCGGATACTCAGTCGACGACAACATATCCTCAAGCGCCAGGCTAACCATGTTCTTCGACAAGCTCGTTGACGCCCTCAAGCTACTCCAGGCGAATCAGACAAGCAAGCTGGCCGACGAATCCCGGAAACTCTGCCAGCTCGTCCTCCGCAAGGTGTTGATGAAGGTGGCGTACAGGAACCCTGGCATCGACCTCTCCAAAGCCTCGAAGAGCTTGCCGAAGGACGCGGACGTCAAGGCTCTCGAGGAACTTGTCGCGCCCATCGTCGATCGGGTGAGCCAGGTGAAGAGGGTCGAGGGCGATCGCCGGGACTAGCCACATCCGCCTCATCTCTTCTCCATCTTGCCGCCGGCGTTATATGTAAAAGACAATTTGTCTTATGTCAGAAACGCGGCAAGCATTAGATGTAATATAACTTGCTCTCTTTGAATTATGGCATGCTATTACCTTTGTTCAATTTCCTTCTGTATAGCATATACCCTACGCTTTGCTGGGAACTTGCCGGAGCATAACCCCGCCGCGAGCGCTGGATTCGGGTCGTCAGCAGCCTGCGGGCAGTGCTGCTCACGGCAAGAAATCTTGAGGCTTTCAGCGCGGCCACCTAGACTGTTGAGCGGACTCGAAATAGAGTAAGGGCGCAGCCGATCACGACAAGATTCCATCGCGTGCAGGTTTTCCATACAAAGCCGAAATCGTTCAAGGGAATACAGCCTTACAAAAATCAAAATCTGCTTAAGGGGTTCAGCAACTTAGCTCTGCTTTTCGTCGCTATTCTTCTTTTTTTTGGCAAGGCGCCAACTTTGAACGTCGTCTGGTATCCATACCACCATCCTCCTCCCCCCCCCCCCCGGCAAACTTGCGCGCGAGGGAATCTTCTATCTCTTGGGAAAAAGAAAGAAGAGAAAATAAATGTATGGAACCTTGACGGTTCGTTAGCTCTTACCGGGATCGAGTGCAATACACATCTCAGATAATACATGCATATATATGACATGAAATCAACAAGAAATGTAAAGCACACCGATCTTATTAAATATGCACAGGGACGTGCCTGCTCTGTACAAAGGATTACATGCCAGCGGCAACACTTGTACAGAATGGCGTTGCCGGGATCTTGCCGGAGCGTTACGCTGCCACGAGCGCTGGATTCGGGTCGTCAGCAGCCTGCTGGCTGTATCGCTATCACAGCAAGAAACCCGAACAACTGCGCCTTACGGGTAGAACTTGCAAAGGTGCTCGATGTTCCAGGAGTTGCTCACTGGCAAGCCCTCTTCGGTCTCCAGGCGGACAGCGCCAGGCCTGGTGACTCGCACTACCCGGTAAGGGCCTTCCCACTTCGGCGTCAACTTGTTGGAATTCTTGGCTGACTGAACGCGCCGAAGAACAAGGTCACCTTCCTCAAGACTCCGGGCGCGAACCTAAGCGGAAGGTCGTAGGTTCCCCCTACCCGGCGCGCCAAAGATGTCGTGGGAAACGAACACCTATGGGATCGCTATCGGGCGGATCCCTTTACGGTTCGGCAAGGGGAGAGGATTGCACAAAGAGCAGAACTAACGAACAGCACACGGGGATTTACCCAGGTTCGGGCCGCACGGATGCGTAAAACCCTACTCCTGCTTTGATTATATTATTGTGGATGTTCTTGGCCAAGTTCTGGGAGCTACAGTATTCAGTAGCTACGCATGCAGAATGGGCTTCCGAAGTCCTTTCCCCGTACGCCTCGGGCCTCCTTTTATATAAGTCAAAGGGGCTACCACAGTGGCGTACGAGATAAGGCATGAGGTGGAAAGTAGCTACAGTGTTACCACAGTGTTATCATACCTAACCCTGACGGCTTAGGACAAACTCATTAAATGCACCGTGAGGTGTCCGTCGAGGTGTCCCTTAGCGTCTCGGGCTTGGAAAAGCTTTACAGGGGATGGGCAAAAGTAGCCATCCCATCAGCACCGCTTAAGCATCGTGTGGCCAGCATTACGCCACGTCATCATGAGGACAAGCCCTAAACGACAAGGCTGGCCGCTGCACTGGAGCGATAGCGCTGCACTGTGCAGAGCCTTGCCGGGACCGAATCCTTGCCGGGCCCGGGGCTTGCCGGGACTGAATCCTTGCCGGGACTGGGTCTTGCCGGGCACGAAGCTTCGCCGGCAAGGGCCTTGCCGGGCGCGAGGCCTTGCCGGGCCTCCGCAACCCTTTGGCCTTCTGTCTGGTCGTTGACTTGAACGTCTCCTTGGCATCTTAGTCTCGTGATTACTCCTAGCTATTCCCCGGCAAGGCTTGCCGCGGTACGGCTACAACTGCCCGTGCACAAGTAAGGGGTACTAAAGAAAGACCCACACTTTAGTACACCGACAGCTGGAGCTTGCATACTTTGTTAGCACCTTTAGGATCGACAAAACCTTCCGGTTGCATCATATACAATTCTTCCTTAAGGAATCCATTCAGGAATGCCGTTTTGACGTCCATTTGCCAGATTTCATAATCATAAAACTTGACAATTGCTAACATAATTCTGACAGACTTTAGCATCGCTACGGGTGAGAAAGTCTCATCGTAGTCAACTCCTTGAACTTGTCGATAACCTTTAGCAAAAAGTCGTGCTTTATAGACGGTGACATTATCATCAGCGTCCGTCTTCTTCTTAAAGATCCATTTATTTTCAATAGCTCGCCGTTCATCGGGCAAGTCTACCAAAGTCCACACTTTGTTCTCATACATGGATCCAATCTCGGATTTCATGGCCTCAAGCCATTTGTCGGAATCCGGGCTTGCCATCGCTTCTTCATAGTTCGAAGGTTCATCGTTGTCTAGCAACATGACCTCCAAGACTGGATTTCCGTACCACTCTGGTGCGGAACGTGTCCTGGTTGACCTTCGAAGTTCAGTAACAACTTGATCCGAAGTTTCATGATCATCATCATTAACTTCTTCTCTGGTCTGTGTCGATGTCACAGAAATTTCTTTTTGTGGCGTACTACTATCCAGAGGAGGTACAATTACCTCATCAAGTTCTACTTTCCTCCCACTCACTTCTTTCGAGAGAAACTCCTTCTCTAGAAAGGATCCATTCTTAGCAACGAATACTTTGCCTTCGGATCTGTGGTAGAAGGTGTACCCAACGGTCTCCTTTGGGTATCCTATGAAGACGCACTTATCCGCTTTGGGTTCGAGCTTATCTGGCTGAAGCCTTTTGACATAAGCATCGCATCCCCAAACTTTCAGAAACGATAGCTTAGGTTTCTTACCAAACCACAGTTCATACGGTGTCGTCTCAACGGATTTAGACGGTGCCCTGTTTAAAGTGAATGCAACTGTCTCTAATGCATAACCCCAAAATGATAGTGGCAAATCGGTAAGAGACATCATAGAACGCACCATATCTAATAGAGTACGATTACGACGTTCGGACACACCATTACGCTGTGGTGTTCCAGGTGGCGTGAGCTGTGAAACAATTCCACATTGTCTTAAGTGATTGCCAAACTCGTAACTCAAATATTCTCCTCCACGATCAGATCGTAAGAACTTTATTTTCTTGTTACGATGGTTCTCTACTTCACTCTGAAATTCTTTGAACTTTTCAAATGTTTCAGATTTATGCTTCATCAAGTAGACATAGCCATATCTACTCAAATCATCTGTGAACGTGAGAACATAACGATATCCACCGCGCGCCTCAACACTCATCGGACCGCATACATCGGTATGTATTATTTCCAATAAGTCTGTTGCTCGCTCCATTGTTCCGGAGAACGGAGTCTTAGTCATCTTGCCCATGAGGCATGGTTCGCACGTCTCAAATGATTCATAATCAAGTGATTCCAAAAGTCCATCTGCATGGAATTTCTTCATGCGTTTTTCACCAATATGACCTAAGCGGCAGTGCCACAAATATGTGGTACTATCATTATCAATTTTGCGTCTTTTGTCATCAATATTATGGATGTGTGTATCACCACGATCGAGATTCAACAAGAATAAACCATTCACAAGCGGTGCATGACCATAAAAGATATTATTCATCAAAATAGAACAACCTTTATTCTCTGATTTAAATGAATAACCGTCTCGCAATAAACAAGATCCAGATATAATGTTCATGCTCAACGCAGGCACCAAATAACAATTATTTAGGTTCATCACTAATCCCGAGGGTAGATGTAGAGGTAGCGTGCCGACGGCGATAACTTCAACTCTTGAACCGTTCCCGACGCGCATCGTCACCTCGTCCTTAGCCAATCTTCGTTTATTCCGTAGCTCCTGTTTCGAGTTACAAATATGAGCAACCGAACCAGTATCAAATACCCAGGTGCTACTATGAGCATTGGTAAGGTACACATCAATAACATGTATATCAAATATACCTTTGTTGACGTTGCCAGCCTTCTTATCTGCCAAGTACTTGGGGCAGTTCCGCTTCCAGTGACCAGTCCCCTTGCAGTAGAAACACTCAGTCTCGGGTTTGGGTCCAGACTTGGGTTTCTTCCCGGGAGCAGCAACTGTTTTGCCGTTCTTCTTGAAGTTCCCCTTCTTTCCCTTGCCCTTCTTGAAACTGGTGCCCTTCTTCACCATCAACACTTGATGTTCTTTCTTGACTTCAACCTCCGCAGCCTTAAGCATAGCGAAGAGCTTGGAAATCGTCTTGTTCATTCCTTGCATATTATAGTTCATCACGAAGCCCTTATAGCTTGGTGGCAGTGATTGGAGAATTCTGTCAATAACCGAATCATCTGGAAGATTAACTCCCAACTGAGTCAAGCGGTTATGCAACCCAGACATTTTGAGTATATGCTCACTGACAGAACTATTCTCCTCCATCTTACAACTAAAGAACTTATCGGAGACATCATATCTCTCGATCCGGGCATTGGCTTGAAAAACAAGTTTCAGCTCTTGGAACATCTCATATGCTCCGTGGTGCTCAAAACGTCTTTGGAGCCCCAGTTCTAAGCCGTAAAGTATGGCACACTGAACTATCGAGTAGTCATCTTTCCTCGACTGCCACACGTTCATAACATCCGCTGTCGAGCCTGCAGGGGGCGTGGCACCCAGCGGTGCATCAAGGACATAAGCCTTCTGTGCAGCAATGAGGATGATCCTCAGATTACGGACCCAGTCCGCATAGTTGCTTCCATCATCTTTCAACTTAGCTTTCTCTAGGAACGCATTAAAATTCAGTGGAACTACAGCGCGGGCCATTGATCTACAACATACAATTGCAAAGATTATTTAGACTATGTTCATGATAATTGAAGTTCAATTAATCAAATTATTTAAGAACTCCCACTTAGATTAACATCCCTCAAGTTGTCTAAGTGTAACATGATCCACATCAACTAAACCACGTCCGATCATCACGTGAGGTGGATTAGTTATCAATGGTGAACATCTTTCATGTTGATCATATCTACTATATGACTCATGTTCGACCTTTCGGTCTCTTGTGTTCCGAGGCCATATCTGTATATGCCAGGCTCGTCAAGTTTAACCCAAGTATTCTGCGTGTGTAAAACTGGCTTACACCCGTTGTATGCGAACGAAAGAATCCATCACACCCGATCATCACGTGGTGCTTAGAAGCGTCGAACCTTCGCAACGGTGCATACTAGGGGAGAACACCTATCTTGAAATTTAGTGAAGGGATCATCTTATAATGCTACCGTCGTCCTAAGCAAAATAAGATGCATAAAAGGATTAACATCACATGCAATTCAATATATGTGACATGATATGGCCATCATTGTCTTGTGCTTTTGATCTCCATCAGCAAAGCACCGTCATGATCTCCATCGTCACCGGGTTGACACCTTGATCACAATCGTAGCGTCGTGACACCTTGATCTCCATCGTAGCGTCGTGGTCGTCTCGCCGATTATTGCTATTACTACTACTACTACTGCTAACTCATAGCGGTAAAGTAAAGCAATTACATAGCGTTGGCATTGCATACAATAAAGAGACAACCATAAGGCTCCTGCCGGTTGCCTGATAATTTACAAAACATGATCATCTCATACAACAACTTATATCACATCATGTCTTGGCCATATCACATCACCAGCATACCCTGCAAAAACAAGTTAGACGTCCTCTACTTTGTTGTTGCAAGTTTTACGTGGCTGCTACAGGTTTGCAAGAACCGTTCTTACCTACGCAAAACCACAACGTGGTGTAGTGATTGCTTTTTGATCTTCTAAAAGAACCCTCTTCATTGAAACCGATTCAACTAAAGTGAGAGAGACAGACACCCGCCAGTCACCTTTATGCAACGAGTGCACGTAGCGGTGAAACCTGTCTCGCGTAAGCGTACGCGTAATGTCGGTCCGGGCCGCTTCATCTCACAATACCGCCGAATCAAGTATCAACTAGTAACGGCAAGCAATATGTATACACCCACGCCCACAACTCGTTTGTGTTCTACTCGTGCAAATCACATCTACGCATAGACCTGGCTCGGATGCCACTGTTGGGGAACGGAGCATGAATTTCAAAATTTTCCTACGCTCACGCAAGATCTATCCATGGAGATGCATCGCTACGAGAGGGGAGAGTGTGTCTACGTACCCTCGTAGACCGTTAGCGGAAGCGTCTCACAACGCGGTTGATGTAGTCGAACAATCCTTCGAGCTCCACCGATCGAGTACTGAACGTACGGCACCTCCGAGTTCTACACACGTGCAGCTCGGTGACGATCCTCGCCTTCTTGATCCAGCAAGGTGTCGAGCAAGTAGATGAGTTCTGTCAGCACGACGGCGTGGCGACGGTGACGGTGAAGTGATTCCGGCAGGGCTTCGCGTAAGCTCTCCGAAAATATGACCGAGGTGGAAAACGGAGATCGGGGCACCGCACACGGCTATGGGACAATTGTGTGTCTCCAAGGGGTGCCCCTCCTCCGTATATAAAGGAGGGAGGGGGGAGGAGGCAGCCAAGGGGTTGCGCACCAAGGGGGGGAGGAGTCCTACTAGGACTCCCCTTGGTGGTGGCGCCCTCCTCCCCCCAATCCTACTCCTACTAGGAGTAGGGAGAGAGGGAGAGAGAGGGAAGGAAAGGGGGGGCCGGCCCCCAAACCCCCAGCCCAATTCGGACCCCTCATGGGGGGGGGGGGCGCCAGCCCCCTGGTAGGCTGGTGTTCCTCCCCTATGAGGCCCATGTGGCCCATGCTACTCCCCGGGGGGTTCCGGTAACCCCTCCGGTACTCCGATAAATATCCGGAACCTTCCGGAACTTTTCCGGAGGCCAAATACCATCTTCCAATATATCAATCTTTACCTCGGACATTCCGAGACTCCTCGTCATGTCCGTGATCTCATCTGGGACTCCGAACAATATTCGGTCACTAATCACATAACTCATATAATACTATATCGTCATCGAACCTTAAGTGTGCGGACCCTACGGGTTCGGGAATGATGTAGACATGACCGAGACGACTCTCTGGTCAATAACCAACAGTGGAACCTGGATGCTCATATTGGTTCCTACATATTCCACGAAGATCTTTATCGGTGAACCTCATATGTCAACATACGTTGTTCCCTTTGTCCGGCGGTATGTTACTTGCCCGAGATTCGATCGTCGGTATCCAATACCTAGTTCAATCTCGTTACCGGCAAGTCTCTTTACTCGTTCCGTAATACATCATCTTGCAACTAACTCTTTAGTCACGGTGCTTGCAAGTCTTCTGTGATGCTGTATTACCGAGAGGGCCCAGAGATACCTCTCCGATAGTCGGAGTGACAAATCCCAATTTCGATCCATGCCAACTCAACAAACACTTTCGGAGATACCTGTAGTGCACCTTTATAATCACCCAGTAACGTTGTGACGTTTGATACACCCAAAGTATTCCTACGGTATCCGGGAGTTGCATGATCTCATGGTCAGAGGAAACCTTGACCATCTTTTGATCAACGAGCTAGTCTAGTAGAGGCATACTAGGGACATAGTATTTGTCTATTATCCACACATGTATTTAGTTTCCGGTCAATACAATTGTAGCATGAATAATAAACCATTATCATGAACGGAGAAATATGATAATAATAAACACTTTATTAATTGCCTCTAGGGCATATTTCCAACAACTCAATCATGAGAATAAATCATTCAGATAATTATTGCCCCCCTTGGATATCCACATCACTCAAAATTGGGTGCTTCCTCATCTCATGATAATATGTGAATCTTTTTTTGAGAACATGATAATATGTGAATCAAACGGATTTACGAGCAATTTGTTTCTAGTTGACTGTGTATATTCAAGAATTTAATGGTATTCAATTATGAAGAACCAATCATTTACAGAATTATTGCCTCTCTAGAAAGCTACACCACCAAAGCTTCAATGCTTTCTTTTCCTTGAATTTGTGCCGTGTTCTTGCTTTGTTAGGTATACACGTATGTATTCCCTTCTACTTACTTTTCTACATTACCGCCGTCTACTTGTCTGACTTAGTGGAATGATAAGATTCATGCTCTAGTTTGTTGTGTTTGACACTCCTCATGTTCCTAAGGTAGTTCCTTTCAGGTTTAGTTTGTTTACGAATTTCGATAGTATAGAAGTGCTTACAACATACTACAACTTTTAGGAAACCTGGAATATAAGTTTATATGACCATTTTATTGCAAAGCATGCATGTATACTGTTGAACAAATGATGTACTGCCTCCGATCCATATTAATTGACACTGCTTTAGTATAACTCTGTACTAAAGTTATACTAAAACAATGTCAATTAATTTGGATTGGAGGGAGTATCATTATTTACAAATGTTTACCCTATAAACATATAGATATCTTATAAATAGAAAAGTTAATTAGGTGCCTTTTGGCACAAATTCCAATGGACAAAGTCAATTATGGCTAAAGAAATTTTATAGGATAGGAAAAATCCATGTTAAATTTTTACTTGAGATTTTTTATGCATTTTATTTTTCCCTTTCTCTCACAACTCAAATGGCATCTGATCTTGAATCCTTACTGGTTTAGGATGCAACCACTTTCCTAGCCACCTAATCACATATTGGTCCTCACACAAATTAGCCCTTTACCTGAACCTCTACAAAAAAAATGCAAGACATTGAAATTAGGCACCCTAGGAGATCTGGCACGCGTCAATTAACCATCAGATCTCGCGCTTAACACGACTCACAAGGTCACACCGACTAAATAGTACTCCCTCCCTCCTAAATATAAGACCTTTTAGAGATTCCACTATGGACTATATACAGAGCAAAATGAGTGAATCTACACTCTAAAATAAGACTATATACATCCGTATGTAGTTCATAGTGGAATCTCTAAAAGGTCTTATATTTAGGAACTGGGGGAGTATACAGTAGTGCATGCTTGAGACAGTAGTGCTTGCCTAAAGAAGGAGACTAAATCCGAATGACGTTGACTAGATGATCAATCTAATGTCAAGAATTTTGCACAATCAGCTTTGACGACTCCTTTAGGTTCAAATTATTTTACGGTCAGGTTTTCTTTTCATAAATGATTGAGCATGCCCGCCAACCTATATAAGGAAGGCTGCGCCAACAGCGACGTTCACGTGGAAATCCAGGGCCCCACTACACTGTAGATTCTTCGCTTGGCTTGCTCTCCGGAACAGATGTTGGACTTCGGACCGTCTTGCTCGGAGGGGATTGGATCACCAAGAAGCATGCCCATTCCGCGTTCAGGAAGAGGAGACGATAAACCACCTCCTGCTAGATTGTGTGTTCTCGCGTGAGGTATGGACGATCATCTGTCAAGCACTCGGCAAGCAAGACTGGATACCATCAAGGGGAGAGAAGCTTCAGGAATGGTGCCAAAGCAAGGCCGGCACTGGACGAAACGGAAAGCACGTCAGAGCGAAGTGCTTCGAATCATTGCTATTTGACTCGGACCTGTTCTGAAAAAGTCGAGTCATCCTTGTTCTATGGGAATTGTGGAAACACCGAAATGCGATTGTATTTGATGGGTAGTGCCATCGATAAACCATGTAATCGATAGGGTAGAAGGAGAAGGACGGACATGGAAGCAGGCAAGGCTAATCAAAGGAGACGTAACCTCCTTCGTGGGAGCGTTATCAACGTGGGCTACGGCGAGGAGTTAGACTAGCCAACGTACGGGCGGAGTTGGGTTCATGTAATATGTAACACCAATGTGGAGGGGCTCTTTCCCCCACTCCTTTCTTTAATATATATATATATATATATATAGTACGCACACTCGTGCGTATTCGAAAAAAAGGTTTACGTGCAACAATGGCGTTAACTTAACTAAAATCTTATAGAGGATTTTTCTACAAAGCCCCCTGTGCGCTAGTCCGTTCACTAACCTCGCACTAACCCCCCCCCTCCGAATTTCGTTGTGAGTCCCCTTCACCCAATAATACTACATCCACAGACTTTTACAGTCATTTTACAGATCTTTTTCAACTAAATCTCCACCCCCTGGATTTCATGGGGGTTGGCCCCTTCTTCTCCCTATTTTCGAATTCTAAACCCCCACCTGCGCCCGTCTGTTAACTCCGTAAGAAATCTGCTGCCTTGCGCCGGTGCAAGGGGCTCTGGAAGCTAGGGCGGCGACCCTGGATGGAGATGGCGGCGTTGATCTCTCCAGCAGATGGCGCTCACATGTGTTGGTCGTCCCTTCCGGCAACGTGGGTGGCGTGAGGGCGGCGAGGGTTCGTTGCGGCAGCGGGTGGCTTCGATGGCCTCTTCTGGTCTGCTCCGCGGCCATCTTCCTCCTCGATGTGGTCTTCCCTCGCCGATCTGGTAGCGGCTCTAGCCGAACCGTCAGATCTGGCTGTTGAGGGTGGGGTGGTGGGCTCTTTGGAACGGGGGAAACCCCTGGTCGACTTCGCATCGACCTCGACGTCGGCGGCGCTCCGGTGTTGCGCTCCCTCTTGAAGGAGTGTTGAGCTTCCATGGCCGCCCCCTCCCCCTTCCTGCTCCTAGGTGAAAGCCTTGGCCTTTTGCTGGACGACGACGGCGCTCTGGCTTCTCGGTCCTCCCTTGAGGCGTCGTTCTAGGGAAGGATGGGGGATGTGGTCCCGTTGTGAGGTGGTTGCTGGCGGTGGCGTTGCTCTGCTCTCCTGCTCGGCGGAATTGGTGGTGGCAAGCTGGTCCTCCCTCATCCTTCAGCGGCTCCCTGCCTTGCTTGCCTGCGGGCTGACGGTCGGTGTCTGCGTGTTGTGGCACATTCTGTATTAAGGGGGGGAATGTGTCCGGCATTGGCCCGAGGAGGCGGGTAGCTGAGTTGACGTTTTTCTCCAAGCGACCTGGCTCATCTCGCTCCCATCGATCTGTTGTCATCGGGATGTAGTTGCCCCGATGTTATGCTTGCGTCGAGCACTCCGGCGGCTTGATCCTGATTTCACCTAGTGCTATGCTCGCTGTCGCTTTGCTCCTGCTTGGTCGTAAGCAGTTTTTGTAAGCCTTTGGCCTTTGTATTCAGTATCATTGTATCCTAACCGGTTGATGGCTTCATTAATTGTATCCTAGCCGGTTGATGGCTTCACTAATTTGAAGTCCGCATTCTTGCCTTTTCTCTTAAAAAATGTGAAAACGGCATAGATCTTCACCAACCTTACCCGCTTGTGTTTGTTTGTGTTCCAGGAAACAAAACCTAGCTTGTGTTGAGTATGTTGAGCTCTGACTGAGTTGTCAACTTGGCAACTAGCCGGGGAGGGGAGTGCATCCGGTCGATCACCTGTCTCTCCGAGTCCGAACCCAGCTCCCGTACATGTCACATGTGCGCGCGGGAACCGGACAAATTGCTCGGACGAGCCGTCGCTTTTACTCGAAAAGGCAACGTCGCCGTCTGCTGCCCCACCGGGGCCGTGCGTTCACCGTCGGTTCGTCGTGACCCACGGCCCGGACACGAGCGGTTCTTCTTTTTTAAATAAACGTTGCGTTCACCGTTGATCCGCAGGCGACGCCACACGAGAAGGCGACGTAGCGCGCGCTCGCTTGACCACCGCGGTCTCTCCGGCCGGCACGCACGCCGTGAGCGCGAGGCGAAACCGACTGAGGAGCGTGTAGGGTAGTGTAGCTAGCTTGCCTAGCTAGATACAGCGAGCGAAGCCTGCACCTGCAGAGCACGACGCGCGGCTTGGAAGGGGGTGCCACCCCCACCCCCACTTGCACAAATTGGGGCAGGCGGGCGAGGAGAGCCATGCGCCGCATCCAGCCAGCCATCCATCGCTTCGGGGGTTCCAAGTTCCATTCCATTTCATTTCATTTCGGTGTCTGCTCCGACCGACAGCGACGACATGCCGGAGCTGTCTCGGTGAAGCCAAGGCAGTGTCGGAGACTTGGCCAGGGATAACCACCTCTCGTCTCCTCTCTCCTCTCTGAATGAGTGCCGTTGCTTCTCCACTAGTAGCTCTTGATCAGTTGATCTGATTTGACGTGAGTAATTGTGCTCATGCGTGACTCTTGCAAAGTCTCGAATGGCCGATTGGCAGCTAGATTCAACCAGCCACCAGCGGTTTCTTGTAACAGACAGACAGGGCACCAGAGGCATTAGTAGGTTATAGACAATGTTTCCCTAAAAAAAAAGGTTATAGACTATGTACAACAGTTTTTTTTTTAGATCGATAATGTACAACATTTGTAAAGATAATTCTTTTCTTAGCTTTCCACATCATGTACCATGAGAACGAAAACGTGTTATACAGAGGCTTATATCCGACAATTAATACTTGCGTGACCACAATATTTATTCTGTAATTAAAATTTAACTGCTACAAAATATACAACAAAAATATGACATCTAGTACAATGGAGAAAATGTTTATCTACTAAGAAAAGTCAATCATTTTTCTCCATCTTCCAAAACAGTAAAAAGAAACTACCGGCTAACACAACGAGTAAAAGACCTACATTGTCAACTTAAAAAAATGGTGTGGTCGTGGTTTTTTCACACGGTTGTCCGTTAAGCAATCATGTGGTAGGTGTGTGTTGTGTTTGTATCGGGTTTTCGCCCGGTTATCCCCGATTAATCGGGCAATTCTCTTCTTTTTAATGTGATGCAGAAACCCCCTGCCCTTCTCTAGGTGTTCCCTAAAAAAACTTAAAAAAAATGTCATCACACCATTGTACACTGAAGATCAATAAGATTGTATTTATTCAGGTTTTGCATGTGAGACTGATTGGAATTAACCATCCTGAGTACGCAAAAGGATTTTTTTTTTCCGAAGTGATGTTTTGCTCCTGGGTGCATATGCACTTGGGATGAACAGTAAATTTTAGAAAAAAATTTGATGAAAACATTAAAAAATCTGATTTTTTTTTTTGTGATAAACATGGTTAAATGTTTTACCAACATGCAAGGTTTCGTGATTAAAAACATTCTTGGATGATTGAAAAAACGATGTTACAAAATGCTCTAAAAATGCCTTTTCTGGAACATTGTTTTTTGCTTTTTTGGCCAAGACCTCCACAAATGTTTTTTCACCCTGACATTTTGCATTCTGACAAAACATTCAACAATGTTTGTCTAAAAAAATCAGTTTTTTTTAAAACTCCTAGTTGTTTGGATTTACTGTTCACTCGGGTGCAGACCGCAACATGTCCTTGTCCATGTTGTCATAGATGGTTGTATACTGGTGGGAGCAAATAAAGCAATGTTGTTTGTTTTCATCCAAGCTTGATCCCAGTCACAAAATAAATATGCACCGTATCGCGGTTGTGTGTTTGGATGCAAATTATTTTAAAACACACAAAGTTTCCAGTATTTAGCAGAGTATTGTTCCAAACCTGTTGTTTTCATGGCAGTTCATATGATGGTTCAATACTACACCAGATGAACCGCGTTTGCCTTGTAGTGAGGTAGTAGTGCCTAGCATTTGGCTAGGACCTAGATAAGGAGTGAGAAAATCAGAGCAGAGAGTGAGATCAGACCGCATGTGGTGAAGTTATGGAGCAGATCAGGAGAGAGTGTTTTCCATATCTCGGTCTAGCAAAAAAAGAAGTGGAGTGAATTTTTAAATACTCTAGAAAAACCATGATATTAGAGAAACTACAGTTTTGTAAAGCTATGATTTTTATTAGACCTAAACACTATAAAGTATTTTTAAAAACTATGGTATAAAGAAAAGACTCCAAAAAAAAATCTGTTCATCCAAATACGTTAAGTAATTCCACTGAAATTTTCGGTATTTAGTTTCCTAGCATGTTTACCCCAAGGCAATTTACTAACGCATAGAATATGAATTGTTTGTGTCCTTTAATTTATTTATTTTTGAGGAACCGGTAGGAGCACTGCCTATTTCCTATAGAAGGAAAAAAGAAGAAGCCAATGTATAGAGGTGCACACGTTTTTGAAGGGAACGCGACAAAACCCCTAGAATCCTAAAAACACGAGAATCCACATCAGCCTATACCCTCAGTGGGTACGTCCGGGGCAAACGCCATGGCACGTTGCTTGATATCTTCGAATGCTAACATTGCCACCTCGTAGTGCGTCAGTCGGGCGGATGAGAAGATAAGTATGTTCCTCTCCTTCCAGATGTTCCATAGAGTATATAGCAGTCTACCGCTGCGCTGTCTGCTGACCTTCTTCGAGTTTCCACAAATCATATCTTCCCACCAGTTGGAGACACTACCCGGTTCAGGCAGAAAGTTGGAAACCGGCAGGTCCTCATTTGTCCAGGAGATCAAGTGGTTCCACACGGCGACAGAGAAGGGGCAATCCTTGCAGAGATGAGTAGCAGTTTTAGGTGCCTGCAGACATAGTTGGCATATGGGGTCCTTTAATAATAAAGTATGCATTTCTTCCTGCCAAAAAGAGTTTGAATTTCTATTTACTTAACATAGATACTAGCATCACCCGCATGTTCGGACTGAACGAAAAATTGGTTCTATAAAGTGAACCACTCTTGATAGGTTGTTACAAACACATGTACAAGCTAGACAAACAAAACCCCAAATCCTCAATAGAGATAAAATCAGTGTGCATTAATTTTTCTCAAGCACCAAAGAAGTGCTGCATATGGCATGTTTGTCGACTTTTATTCTGGGAGTGAGTGAGCCACACCATCAAGCTCTTGACTCATAGTCAGCTCCAAACACTAGATCATTTTGTAGGGACCTCATGCATTCATGTAATACAATAATTGGGGGAACCGGTGGAATTTCCTCTTCAATAATGCAAATTGCGCAAAGCACTCTTAGACTGACGTACTTAAAGTACTCCCAATAATTTATGTATGATAATTGACAATGTATTTAACTCAAAGACCCCACGCATGCCTATGTCACTGATGCTTGGATATGTTGATCTAATGGAGTTGTTAGCCTATGCATGTTACTTTCAAAATCATCGTTTGATATTTAAAACATTGATAGCCTAGCAATGTTTTGAGCTCTTTGTTGGTAGAGCCTTGCAAAATGTGCAAGTAGTCGGGTTTGGTGACTAGTCGCTTCCACCAAAGTGTGCAAGTAGATACTCGCCCAGTCCCAGGCTCGGCAGGATCTCCTAAATAATTGAGAGATTCTCTGACGTACTTCCCTCAATCAATCAACCGATTAATGGAAAACAACTCGAGAAGAGTGACCGGTTGACAGTAGGAGCACACACTAGACATTGCACACTGGACTGGAGTAGTGCCACCCAAATGTCAACGTAGTCAAAACCACTGAACAATCGTCGTAACGGACAGGCGGGGCAACTGGGACAGTGGCTCTCCACAAGGGAAAAAGAGACGGCAAAGATGACAGGGACAGATAATCGAGCAGCAGCATGCAGATATAGTAGCATGGGATCCACGTCGGCGAGCCTATCCATAGCCGCCCGCCTGTATGGACAGCATGCAAAGCTCGGCAAAGGCAGTGGCGGTGCTGGGACAGGGAAACCCCCAAGGCCCCAACGCGCAATTAAAATCAAAATTCTCTCTTTAAGAGGTGGGACACTGAGAGCCATCTCTCTCTCTAATGGAAATGCAATACGCACGAAGGAGCAGACACGGCCGGTGTCACTGGCACGCATCCCCCTCTACATTTTCCCTTGCCCATGCTTGCTTGTGCCACTGCACTGCATCTGCCTGCCTTGAAACTCTCTTTTTTTCCGTTGTGTTTTTGAATGGCAGCGCCTGCACTCGTCTAAATGCCTAAGCGATCACCCGCGATAAAATAAAATAAAAAATGGCTAAGCGACAATCCATCCATCATGTGCTTTCACCTCTCTCCATTTCTTCTTTTAACTGCAGCTCACCTTTCTCTTTCTGGATTAGTGGCGCAGAATGGCAGATGATCAGTGGACGCTTTTCCCTGCATAATTTCATTCCTTCCTTGCTAAGTATGTGGGCCTGCTCTGTTTTTTCGGGGGTTCTTTTCCTACTGGCTCAGCAATGTCTCAATCCTGCAGACCCATATCCGGGCGCACTGCGTTTTCAAAAGCTTCATGTCGAACCGGCTTCTATTTCAATCCCTGGACCGATCGATGTACAAATAATTAAGTCTCAAATCAACTGATGGAATACATCGCATCTGTAAGAGATGATAGGACGCAACACACCTGTATTCACGGGCATTCAGTGCCAATATATAGATGTACATGGAGACCATCACATTCAAGGCTATAACCCTAACAGACTAGAGATTAGATGGACGGAGATTAGAGTACAAGTATATACATGCATGGGAAGCATCGTGACCGACGCACAGGACCGAAACTCCTTGAAGGTCGACGTTGACAGCCCATTCGTCATGATATCCGCAAACTGTTGAGCGGTGGGCATGTGAAGAACTCGAACGTGACCAAGAGCTACCTGCTCTCGAACAAAGTGAATGTCCAGCTCAATATGTTTGGTGCGGCGATGATGAACGGGGTTGGCGGAGAGGTAGACTGCGGAGACGTTGTCACAATACACCACGATGGCCTTCCCGACAGGACAAGAAAGCTCATGGTGGAGCCGCCGAAGCCAGGAGCACTCAGTAACTGCGTTAGCCACCGCACGATACTCAGCTTCAGCGCTAGATCGAGAGACCGTGGGTTGCCGCTTGGACAACCACAAGATGAGTGATGTGCCAAGGTAGACATAGTACCCTGAGGTAGAACGCCGAGTGTTAGGGCATCCAACCCAATCCACGTTCGAGTATGCGATGATGTCCATGGTTGTCGAGACGTGCAGCAAGAGACCAAAATCCGTACTGGCACGAATGTAACGGAGAATCTGTTTTACCGAGGACCAGTGAGCGTCGCATGGGTAGTGCATGTGAGGGCACACCTGCTGCACAACATAATGCAACTCGGGGCGAGTGATCGAGCGACAGGTACTGTAGAGCACCAACAATGGAGCGGTACAAGGGGGCATCCGAACCTGGTGATCCATCGGTGGCGGAGAGCTTGGCCTTCGTGTCGACAGGCATGGCCGCGGGTT
Organism: Elymus sibiricus; assembly: GCA_039707655.1. Classification (NCBI taxonomy): domain Eukaryota; kingdom Viridiplantae; phylum Streptophyta; class Magnoliopsida; order Poales; family Poaceae; genus Elymus; species Elymus sibiricus. The sequence goes on along the minus strand of CM077668.1, from coordinate 256,636,019 downwards.
TGTAGTTAAGCATCCCGGCACAGTCAAGTAACTCATGAGCATACTTCCGCTGATGAAGGAAGAAACCATCTGCACGTCGTACCACCTTGATCCCAAGGAAGTAGTGCGGCGGCCCCAAGTCCTTGATGGTGAACTCAGCATGAAGACGATCAGTGAGCCGTCGAAGGAGATCCGAGGTGCATGTCGTCAGGATGATGTCGTTGATGTAGAGGAGAACGTAAGCAGTGTCATGGCCCTGTCGATAGACTAATAGCAGGGCATCGGAGCGAGTGGAGCGGAAGCCGAGCTGATGTAGAAACGCCGCGATGCGCTAGTACCAGTCGTGTGGTGCCTGCTTGAGCCCGTACAAAGAGCGCGAGAGCTGTCGTGGTTTTGACACGGCAGATGCCCTCATGAAAGGACTTAGTGATGAGGCCATCTCACGAAGGTGGAAGCTTAACCGGGTTGATCGGGAACGAGAAGACACGAGTTTACCCAGGTTCGGCCCCTCACGTCGGAGGTAAAAGCCTACGTCCTCCTTGATTGTATTGCTTGGATCTCGATTACAAAGGGGCGGATTCGCTAACCTAGCTCTCGAGAGATTGCAACTTAGTTTTTCCGCCCTAGGTGCTCCCCTTTATATAACAGGTCGAGCCCTAGGTTTACATGAGAGTCCGGGTCATAGTCTTAACCCGTATCCTACTCTTATTCTAGTTATCTTGCCTTCCACGGTGACTTTCTCATCTGACCTTGCTTCCACGAGCCGGCCCACATGTTAAGCCGGCCCTTGCGCCGGGTCTCTGCCGAACCGGCCCACCATGAACCTTCAAGGCCCAGTAGTGGGATGACCCATTGAAGCTTACAGCTCTATGGCCGGGTCTTAGCACTGGGAAATATCCCCAACATTAGCCCTCAGTTTGTCCTGGATTCATCCATGTCAAACTCCATCTTGAAAGACAGAACAGAAAAAATAAATTGTAAATAACTTTAATCTCCGGATCATTTCCAGAGCCGCCTTTTTCATCCTCCTTCCAGACTCCATTCCTTGTCTTTAATATATTTTTCCGGGTCAATCGTTGTTGCCGGGTCATTTTGCGTCCTTCAACTTAACACTTTTCTCCTTCTCTACATGACGTCATGATCCACTCCCGCAATATCCGGGCATGACATCATAGCGAATATTTAAGTGGGTTTGTATTATCTTGTCAGGTGCAAAAATCGAGGAGTCCTTTTAGCCGAAATTTACTGCGCCGCCTGGGGCTCGGCACCGGCCGTTTCGGGTTCCACCGCGTCTATAAATAGGCCGGCGCCCCTCCAGTGTTGCTTTTACCACTCCTACTCCTCGTTTTCTTCCTCCGCTCCTCGACGCCACCTGCGCCCTTGTGCTCGCCGCTGCCGCCGGAGATAGCACCAGCCGCGTCTTCTCACCGACGCCGGAATCCATCTAGCACCTCGCAGCTGCACGCGCGACTCCCGAAGACTTCAAGGTTCTCCACTCAAATCCGTAAGTCCCCTTTCTCCATTGCTACCAGTTCTTCCTAGTTATTCGTAGTTCTTCGGTGTTCTTCGCAACGGCTGCCGTAGATCTAAAATATCATTGATTCCTCACTTGCTAGACCATAGAACAGCTTCGCAGTATCTTCATGGTAATGTAAATCTGCTACATTGCTTCACTGAATCTCACTGCAACTTCTCCATACCCGCGAAGAATAGACCTAGATTTTAATCTTTCATTTAAAGCCATTTTTTAGATCCCAACAATCTTGCGACCTATTTGAAAACTGTTTGCCGACTTACAGTTCAGATCATTTATATCACTTGTAAAAATCCGTGACTTTAGAAATTGCCAGCTTAACTTGTCCTGGAAGTCATGACCCGGGAATGTGCCAGCTTATTTTTCTGCTTTACGACAACCCGGCAAGCTTCTGAGTTCTACCGGCTTATATTACTTTCTTACTTCCTTTGTAGCTGAGTCCATGGCTCCGAAAACCAAGATCGTTAATTGGGCAAAGTCCAACATGTCAGAGCTTAGGTTGCAAGCCTTGGTAGAATCCGGGTTACTTCCATCCAAGGAAGAAATTGAATGGTGAGCTCCTGAAGAAGAAATCCATCCACAACCGGCTCAAAATGAGATCATCATATTTGCTGACCACTTGGACAGAGGTTTTCGTCCCCCGGGTTCTAAGTTTTTTCGGGACATACTGCACTTCTTCACTATCAGGCCACAAGATTTGGGCCCCAACTCTATTCACAACTTGAGCCAGTTCCAAGCTTTCTGTGAAGTTTGTCTGCAAATCGAGCCGTCCATCAGCTTGTTTCAAGAGTTCTTCTACTTGAACCACCAGACAGAACACAAAGGTGGACCCAGCCTAGAACTTGGTGGGGTCACTATCCAAAGAAGAAAGAACTCAGCTTTTCCAGAAGCTAAGCCGGCAAGCCACCCTAAAGGGTGGTACAGAACTTGGTTCTATTGCAAGGACACCTCCCCAGATGAACAGCACCAACTCCCGGGTTATAGGGCAAGCCGGCTTGATGCCACCATCATTTTCCCGGGTTTCGCCTCCAAGGAAGAAAGGAAGGCCCTAGAACCCTTATATTCAAAGATAAATGCCTTGACTGCCCATGGCCTCACCGGTGTTGACCTGACCCGGACCTGGGTAAGCTGGCGCATCCAACCTCTGGGCCTGAGGAACCAGCTCATGCACACCTACTCAGGTGAGCCAGAAGACCCGCTCCGATTTAGCCGGGTCGACCTCCAGCAGAAGGATGTCATCAAATTCGCCAAGAAGCTTCTTGGCGAGACAAAGGACTCCATTAAGCTCGTGGGACTCGCTCCCTTTTATATAGACAACCCGGCACCTGCGGTAAGCCACCCCTATTGTTCTCCTTTATCTTACTTATACTGCTTTGCCTTTGTCGTAAACTTATTAGCCCGTCGCTTGTGCAGGAAGATGCCGACTGGTGGAAAGTTGAGCCTCAGGATCCCACTCCTCCTCGAGAAGATGACGATGAAAACCCGGAAGACGAGGAAGATCATGAGGTAGAACTCGACTCCCTTGGTCGTCTCTTTAACCAGCTTGCTGATGCCGACTCTTCACAGGAACAAGCTGAAACCAGTCATGCTGGCGAGCACGAGGTAACCCTGATCTCTTCCGATTCTGACTCAACCATACCTGTCCAAACGAAAATCCGGGTTGTAGTCCGCAAAGTCCCGTTCTCACATCCAGACGCTCACTTAGATCCACACTTTATTTTGAAAAAAACTCAGCACACTGGTACCTCAAAGCGGAAGACCCGGAGCAGAAGGAGAGCTGAGCGGCGGGTTGACAAATGGGCCGCCCGCACGAAGGGCTCGGACAGAAGTGCCTCATAGCCCCACTTCCTCTCTTCCTCAGGCCGTTCGCTTCAAAGAGACGCTACCTTTGAACAACTCGGCTTATCAAACATCCCCTTCTTCATATGAATCCAGCGCCACTCAAGCGCCGACTTTTAACATCAATCCTGGGTAAAAAAAATCTGACTACTTGCCTTTCATATTTAAAACTCTTGCCTTTATCCATTAACTGAACACTTCTTTACTGTGTGTAGCGCAAAGGCCATCAAGAAGAAACCTGCTACCTTGCCTTCAGACTCCATCATTCAGAAAGGCCCCTCTCAGGAAGTTGCAACAGATAACCCGGATATTTCGGATGAGCCGGCCTTCCAAGACGATCTGTCGCACTACTGTGAGTCCGGCTCACGCTTCCCCTCCCCTTATCAATCAAGAAGAGGAAGATATGGTAGAAGAGCAGCCTGCTGAAAAGGCTCAAGATGAAGTAGTAGTGACTGGTGAGAACCAGACCCTCCTGCCAGAAACTTCCACCGCCTTAACAAAAATCCCTGCTAAGGCTGAGTCGCCAATTAAAAATAAAGGGAAAGCGGCTATTTATTTCCAGTCTTTTGAAGACCAAGACATCAACTCGCTGCATCAGTCTGTCCTAACTCGGCTATCTGAGAGCCGAGACACTGAGATTGCCATGGTGACTTCTCTCAAACGGAAGTACGAGGTAATCCCTGTCACCTAGCTTTATACATATATATATATATATGTAGCCCCCAAGGGCCGGGTCATTATTATATAATGATCTGGGACTTCCGAAAATGTATCTTCATGTAGAGCAACAAATGGTAGCCCCCGAGGGCCGGCTCATCATTGCATGATGAACCGGGTCTCTGCATGTAGTGATGAAAAATATATGCATTAGCCCCCAAGTGCCGTGTTGAATGCCTGCATCTTCATGGGACTTGTTATACTTGGAGAATTTTGATAGATGTAGCCCCCAAGTGCCGGGTCGACCGCATGGCGGCTCGAAACTGTCTATATATCTTCTGTAACTTTGTAAAAACTGCCATGCAGGACATGTTGAATCAAGTTGAAACTCAGGCAGCTGGCTTCCAAAAGGAAGCGAAAAAAGAGAAGAAACTTCGAGAAAAAGATGAGCAATCGTCTTCTGACACCCACAAGTCCTTACTCATCGTAAGAGACACGCTCAAGAAAGCTGAGGCGGCATTTGAGGAAGACAAAGCCAGCTTGACCAAGCGCGCCGAAGAAGCTGAAGCAAAGCTTGAACCGGTGACCCGGGAATTAGCTACTGTGAAAGGCCAAATCACCACCATGTGCAATGCCATCTTCGGTAAGCATAACACCTCGCAAATCTCCAACTGTACTGGCTTAATATACTGAGTCGGCTTTGCTGACATGTTCCCATCTACTTTCAGGCAGAAGGAGTCATAACCTTGTGGAGCAACCATTGGTAAAGCTGAAGGCCGTATATACCTTTGCAGAACAGCTCTATATAGGTGGCTCACGCTGTATCATGGCCGCTAAAAACACCAAGGCACCTCCCCAGCTGATCGTAGACATGCTGAAAGAGTTGTCGGTCGTACCTCCGTGGTTTCAAGAGCTGAAAAAGGTGGCTTGTCGCCATGGTGCTCTTGTTGTTCTTGCTCGTGCCAAAGCCTATGTACCGGAGCTAGATCCGGCTCAAATAGTGGCGGGGTATCCTGAATTCAACACCAACGACACGCCTTTTACCAAGAAGGATTTTCTACGGTGTGTAAAGGAAACCCGGGTTGCTGCCACGGCACTGACAGAGGAGATAGACATGTCCAAATATCAAGCCGGCTACTCGGAAACCAATGAACGCATCGAGCCGCCAAACCCCCAACCTGTTGCGCTGACTCGTCCTCGTAAGCAAACTTTCGCACCTCATGTTGACCCTTCACCTGTGATAATGGCTAACTCAGTTTTTGAAGCTTTGCGGTCAATCCAGTGGCTCGAGGACGACCCCTAGGCCGCAGAGATAGAGGAGACAGCGCCTGAGGATGAAGCACCGGTGCAGAACTAATTCTTGAACAGGAGCAGCGACCCGCCAGACCACTATGGCGGCTTGTACACTGTTGACTTTGAAAGTAGGGAAAAACACTTGTCTTGATTTTGGCCCTGTGGCGTGTTGTAATAGCTGTGATGAAACTTCGTTGGATGATGTTAGTGCCGTCGCGCACTTATGATTGCACTATTATTGTAACCTTGCTGTTTGCCAGCCATGAAGATCTTTTGATGCTCTAAAAGTGTCTGATTGACAACCCGACCTCTGGAGCCAGTTTCTTTGACAAAGGCTAGCTGTGTGACAGGCCTTTAATAATGTCTGGGTCAAAATCTGAAACCCGGTTATGACGGCGACTTATCTCCAAAACCAGTAGGTAGGATTACCAGCAATATTGGTGGTATAATAACCCGGCAATCATGTTTCCGTTTTGATAAACAAGAAACAATTGGAATAAAAAGATATGCTAGGTATGGATGTATGCATGCATGCAAAAGATAATAATGCAAAACATTAATTTAAAAGCCGGCTTTCGAGGCACAACATAAAGACCGGCTTTCGAGGCACGAGTCTGATTCGCTTCTGTGAAGTAGGCTTTCCGCCTCTTTTGGTTTATCCTAGCTCTCTGAAAGCCGGCTCCCACGTGACCAACTAGTGTTTTAACTCTGATGAGTTCAGGGTCACCTCTGTGATTGACTCGACAGGCGTACACCGAGTCACCTTTTCGGAGTAGCATCTTGCTAACAGGCAGGTTTAACCAAGAAAGTTTTGGGTTTTTGCCGGGTTAAAAGGGATGTTAAAGCTAAACTCGATGAGTTGGAAGCCCCCAAGTAACCGATGATCAAAGAAAAAAGACTCAACAGACAATTTGAGGCGAAGCGACAATCTCTCTTATACAGAGACGCCTGATACGTCTCCAACGTATCTATAATTTTTGATTGTTCCATGCTATTATAGTATCAATCTTGGATGTTTTTATATGCAATTATATATCATTTTTTGGGACTAACCTATTAACCTAGTGCCCAGTGCCAGTTGCTGTTTTTTGCTTGTTTTTGGCTTTTCAGAGAAACAGTACCAAATGAAGTCCAAATGCCACGAAACTTTTTGGAGATTTTTTCTGGACAAAATAAACCTTGGAAGCTTCGGGAGGAGGCCAGAAGCCTCACGGAGGCTTCACAAGGCAACAGGGGGCGCCCCAGGGGGGGCGCGCCGTGTTGCCTTGTGGGGCCCACGTGGCTCCGTTTGACCTAATTCCACTTCTATAAATTCAAAAATATTGGGAAACCAACAGAGAGCCAGAAGAAATAACTTTTCCGCCGCCGCAAGCTTCTGGTACTCTGCCGGAGGGGGAATCGATCACGGAGGGCTTCTACATCAACCTTGCTGCCCTTCCGATGATGTGTGAGTAGTTTACCACAGACCTACGGGTCCATAGCTAGTAGCTAGATGGCTTCTTCTCTCTCTTTGATCTTCAATACAATGTTCTCCTTGATGTTCTTGGAGTTCTATCCGATGTAATCTTCTTTTGCGGTGTGTTTGTTGGGATCCGATGAATTGTGAGTTTATGATCAGATTATTCATGAGAAATATTTGAGTCTTCTCTGAACTCTTTTATGCATGATTGTTATAGCTTTGTATTTCAACAACAATGCTTATAGGGGTAATTTCAATGCTAGACCGTTTCCTGGAAATTCCTCTAATAATTATGGCAATCCTTATGGTAATTATTATAATAATAATAGGATGCCCTCTGATCTTGAAAGTAATATTAAAGAAATTATTAGTTCGTAAAAGAATTTCAATGCTATGATAGAAGAAAAAATGAATAGACTTAATGAATTGGCTAGGAACATGGATAGAATTGCTCATGATGTGGAAAATCTCAAAACTAAAATTTTGCCATCCAAACATGATATAAATGAGTCTATTAAAGCTATCTATGTCTCCATTAATGAAAGTAAAGAACGGACCGCTAGGTTGAGAGCTAAGCGAGAATTTCTAGAAAAAGTAATTCCACCCGGTTTCTATCGTAGTAATGATGAAGATATTAAAATGATTGGTGTCACTCCTATTTAATCATTATTTACTAACATAAAACTTGATGAAGAAGGTACTGGAGAAGAGTCAACTTTATATAGAAGGAGTCCCACTTGCTTGGAGGGTGATAATCTTGATCATAAAAATGAAAAAAGTGGGGTTGGAGAGGTCAAAACTTTAAATAGTAAGGCGCCCACTACTTTGGATTACAAGGACTTTAATTATGATAGTTGTTCTTTAATTGAGTGTATTTCCTTGTTGCAATCCATGATTAATTCACCAAATGCATATGAACAAAATAAAGCTTTCACTAAACATATTGTAGAAGCCATGATGAAAGCACATGAAGAAAAACTTGAGTTGGAAGTATCAATTCCTAGAAAATTACAAGATGAATGGGAACCTACTATTAAAGTAAAAATTAAAGATTATGAATGTAATGCTCTTTGTGATCTTGGTGCTAGCGTTTTCACTATACCAAAGTCTTTGTGTGATGTGCTAGGTCTCACCGACATGGATCCGTGTTCCCTTAATTTGCATCTTGCGGATTCCACTATTAAAAAGCCATTGGGTAGAATAAATGATGTTCTTATTCTTGCAAATAGAAATTATGTGCCCGTGGACTTTATTGTTCTTGACATTGAATGCAATCCTTCTTGCCCCATAATACTTGGTAGGCCTTTTCTACGAACTATTGGTGCTATTATTGATATGAAAGAAGGTAATATAAGATTTCAATTTCCACTAAAGAAAGGGAAGGAACACTTCCATAGAAAAAGGATTAAAGCACCTTATGAATCCATTATGAGGGCCACTTATGGAATTAACTTGAAGGATGACAACACTTGAAACTATGAATTATGCCTAGCTAGGGGCATAAAACAATAGCGCTTGTTGGGAGGCAACCCAATGAATAAAATAAATTGTTGCGTTTACCAACTGTTTTTGTGTGTTTGCATGATTATAGATTCTGTTATGATTGTGTTTTTATATTTTAATTAGTGATTGTGCTAAGTAATGCCTTTGGGATGATGTTGATGATAGTATAATTGATGCTGTTTGGAAAACAGAAAGTTTTGCATCCAGTGCTGGAATTTTAATTCTGTACTGGAGCGTCAGAAAAATCTGAAATTTTTACACAGTATTGGTATATGAATTTTTTACGTTGTCCTAATTTTTCATAAGTTTTGGAGTTACATAAGTATGGATTTGAAATAGATCTTTATAGACTGTTCTGTTTTAGACAGATTCTGTTTTTGTTTCATAGTTTGCTTATTTTGATGAATCTATGGATCGTATCGGTGGGTATGAGTCATGGAGAAGTTGGAGTACAGTAGAATTATGCCTCTATTAAATATGAATCAATTTAAAACAGTACCTAAAGTTTAAGTTTTGTTGTTATACTAACGGATCTCACGACGTTTCTGTTGAGTTTTGTGTGCTGAAGTTTTCAAGTTTTGGGTGAGACTACGATGGATAAAGGAATAAGGAGCGGCAAGAGCCTAAGCTTGGGGATGCCCAAGGCACCCCAAGGTAATATTCAAGGAAGACTCAAGCGTCTAAGCTTGGGGATGCCCCAGAAGGCATCCCCTCTTTCGTCTACAATCTATCGGTAACTCACTTGGAGCTATATTTTTATTCATCACATGATATGTGTTTTACTTGGAGCGTCTTGTGATATAGTTTGTTTTCTTTTGTTTGATATCTAGTTTGTAACAATCATCTTTGCTGAACACACCTTTTTGAGAGGGACACACATTATTCGTGATTTGGTAGAATACTCTATGTGCTTCACTTATATCTTTTGAGCTAGGCAGTTGCTCTAGTGCTTCACTTATATCTTTTAGAGCACGGCGGTGGTTATATTTTAAAGAAATAGTTGCACTCCCATGCTTCACTTATATCTTTTTGAGAGTCTCATGATAGCAATTGTAATATGCACGGGTTATGAATTTGGTCCTGATATGATAGGTATTCAAGAGGGATATAATATAAACTTGCATGTAGATCACTGAATATGATAAATTTGATTCCTTGTAATAGTTTTGCGATATTAAGATGGTAATATGTGGGAGATATTAGTAGATAATTGTGGTTTAGTAAGAATAATTGTGTTAAGGTTTGTGATTCCCGAAGCATGCACGTATGATCTGTCGTTATGCTAAGAAGTTGGAGCATGATTTATTATTGATTGTCTTCCTTTGTGTGGCGGTCGGGGGCGCGCGATGGTTAACTCGTACCAACCTCCCCCCTAGGAGCATGCGTAGTAGTACTTTGCTTTGAGGGCTAATAAACTTTCGCAATAAGTATGTGAGTTCTTTATGACTAATGTGAGTCCATGGATTATACGCACTCTCACCCTTCCGCAATTTGCTAGCCTCTTCGGTACCGTGCATTGCCCTTTCTCACATCGAGAGTTGGTGCAAACTTCGTCGGTGCATCCAAACCCCGTGATATGATACGCTCTATCACACATAAGCCTCCTTATATCTTCCTCAAAACAACCACCATACCTACCTATCATGGCATTTCCATAGACATTCCGAGATATATTGCCATGCAACTTCCACCGTTCCATTTTCATGACATACATCATCATTGTCATATTGCTTTGCATGATCATATAGCTGACAAAGTATTTGTGGCTCAACCACCGTTCATCATTGTTATACATGTTACGCTAGCATCATTGCATATCCTGGTACACTGCCAGATGCATTCATATAGAGTCATATTTTTGGTCTAGTATCGAGTTGTAATGTTGAGTTGTAAGTAAATAGAAGTGTGATGATCATCATTATTAGAGCATTTTCCCAGTGAGGAAAGAATGATGGAGACTAATGAGTCCACGAAAAAGTGGGGATGAGGTCCATGAGATCGTTCTAAAATTAAAAAAAATGACAAAAAAGAGCCATGAAAAAAAATGAGAGAAAAAGAGAGAAGGGGCAATGTTACTATCCTTTTCCACACTTGTGCTCCAGAGTAGCACCATGTTTTTCATATAGAGAGTCTCCTATTTTGTCACTTTCATATACTAGTGGGAATTTTTCATTATAGAACTTGGCTTGTCTATTCCGATGACGGGCTTCCTCAAATGCCCGAGGTCTTCATGAGCAAGCAAGTTGGATGCGCACCCACTTAGTTTTCATGTTGAGCTTTCATACACTTATAGCTCTTAGTGCATCCGTTGCATGGCAATCCCTACTCCTTGCATTGACATCAATTGATGGGCATCTCCATAGCCCGTTGATTAGCCTCGTCGATGTGAGACTTTCTCCATTTTTGACTTCTCCTATTTATCTCTACCACCACACTCTATTCCACCCATAGTGCTATATCCATGGCTTGCGCATTTGTATTGCGTGGGAGTTGAAAAAGCTGAAGCGCGTTAAAAAGTATGAACCAATTGCTTGGCTAAAACCGGGGTAGTGCATGATAAATATTTTGTGTGAAGAAGATGGAGCATGACAGTATTATATGATTTTGTAGAGATAACGTTCTTTAGCATGTTTATTTTGAAAGACATGATTGTTTATTAGTATGCTTGAGTATTGATGTCTTTATATCAAATTATAGACTATTGCTTTGAATCATTTGGATCTTATTATTCATACCGTAAGAAAAACATTACATGATGAAACATGATAGGTAGCATTCCACATCAAAAATTCCATTTTTATCATTTACCTACTCGAGGACGAGCAGGAATTAAGCTTGGGGATGCTTGATACGTCCCCAACGTATCTATAATTTTTTATTGTTCCATGCTATTACAGTATCAATCTTGGATGTTTTTATATGCAATTATATATCATTTTTTGGGACTAACCTATTAACCTAGTGCCCAGTGCCAGTTGTTGTTTTCTGCTTGTTTTGGCTTTTCAGAGAAACAGTACCAAATGAAGTCCAAATGCCACGAAACTTTTTGGAGATTTTATTCTAGACAAAAAAAACATTGAAAGCTTCGGGAGGAGGCCAGAAGCCTCACGGAGGCTTCACAAGGCAATAGGGCGCGCCCCAGGGGGGCGCGCCGTGTTGCCTTGTGGGGCCCACGTGACTCCGTTTGACCTAATTCCACTTCTATAAATTCACAAATATTGGGAAACCAACAGAGAGCCAGAATAAATAACTTTTCCGCTGCCACAAGCCTCTGTTCTTCCGCGATCCCATCTGGAGGCCTTTTCCGGTACTCTGCCGGAGGGGGAATCGATCACGGAGGGCTTCTACATCAACTTTGCTGCCCTTCTGATGATGTGTGAGTAGTTTACCACAGACCTACGGGTCCATAGCTAGTAGCTAGATGGATTCTTCTCTCCCTTTGATCTTCAATACAATGTTCTCCTTGATGTTCTTGGAGTTCTATCCGATGTAATCTTCTTTTGCGGTGTGTTTGTTGGGATCCGATGAATTGTGAGTTTATGATCAGATTATTCAAGAGAAATATTTGAGTCTTCTCTAAACTCTTTTATGCATGATTGTTATTGTTGGACATATTCCCTAGAGGCAATAATAAAATGGTTATTATTATATTTCCTTGTTCATGATAATCGTTTATTATCCATGCTATAATTGTATTGGTTGGAAACACAAATACATGTGTGGATACGTAGACAACAACATGTCCCTAGTGAGCCTCTACCGGACTAGCTCGTTGATCAAAGATGGCCATGGTTTCCTGGTCATAGACATGAGTTGTCATTTGATAACGGGATCACATCATTAGGAGAATGATGTGATGGACAAGACCCAAAGTATAAACATAGCATATGATCGTGTCAAGTTTATTGCTATCGTTTTCGCATGTCAAGTATCTGTTCCTATGACCATGAGATCATGCAACTCACTGACACCGGAGGAGTACCTTGTGTGTATCAAACGTCGCAACATAACTGGGTGACTATAAAGATGCTCTACAGGTATCTCCGAGGGTGTCTATTGAGTTGGCATGGATCAAGACTGGGAATTTGTCACTCCGTTTGACGGAAAGGTATCTCAAGGCCCACTCGGTAATACAGCATCACAATAAGCTTGCAAGCAATGTGACTAAAGAGTTAGCCACGAGATCTTGTATTACGGAACGAGTAAAGAGACTTGCCGGTAACGAGATTGAACTAGGTATGGAGATACCGACGATCGAATCTCGGGCAAGTAACATATCGTTGGACAAAGGGAATTGCATACGGGATTGACTGAATCCTTGACATCGTGGTTCAACCGATAAAGATCTTCGTTGAATATGTAGGAACCAATATGGGCATCCAGGTCCCGCTATTGGTTATTGACCGGAGAGGAGTCTCGGTTATTTCTGCATATTCCCGAACCCGTAGGGTCGCACGCTTAACGTTCGGTAGCGCTAGGGTAGTATTGAGATATTAATAGTGGAAAGTCCGAAGGTTGTTCAGAGTCCCGGATGGGATCCGAGACATCACGAGGAGCTCCGGAATAGTCCGGAGGTAAAGATTCATATATGGAAAGTTGTTATCGGGTTCCAGAAAAAGTTCGAGTTTTTTTCAGTATTGTACCGGGAAGGTTCTAGAAGGTTCCAGAGTGGGGCCCACCTGCATGGGGGACCCACATGAACGTGGGTAGTGGGGAAAGTCCCCACAACCCTAGTCTAGGCGCACCAAGATCCTCCCTTAAAAGGAATAGTATCATATCCCAAAGGGATAAGATCAGGATCCCTAAAAAGGGGGGATAGTGATCGGTGGGGAAGGAAAGGAGGGATTTCCTTCCTCCCCCTTTGGCCAACGACCCTAGGGCCTTGGAGGGCAAGCCACCAGCCCCCTCCACGCCTATATAAAGGTGGGGAGGCGTTGGGGGCAGCCACCCCTTGGACCCTTGCCTGTTACCTCTCCCAACTCCTCCCACGTTTCACCGGTACGCGCTTGGCGAAGCCCTGCCGGAATTCCGCTGCCACCACCACCACCATACCGTCGTGTTGGTCCCGATCTCATCTACCCCCTCTCTCTCGCTTGCTGGATCAAGAAGGAGAGGACGCCGCCGAGCCGCACGTGTGCTAAACTCGGAGGTGCCGTCCGTTCGACACTTGATCGGGAGCTCGTGGACGGATCGTGATTGGATCGCGAAGACGTTCGACTACATCAACCGCGTTTCTTAACGCTTCCTCTTAGCGATCTACAAGGGTATGTAGATGCAATCTCTTCTCTCGTAGATGTTCATCTCCTAGATCGATCTTGGTGAGCGTAGGAAATTTTTTGTTTCCCATGCAACGTTCCCCAACAGTGGCATCATGAGCTAGGTCTTTGCGTAGATGACATCACGAGTAGAACACAAAGGAGTTTGTGGGCGTTGATATTCAGATTGCTTCCTTCCTTGGTCTTTTCTTGATTCAGCGGTATTGTGGGATGAAGCGGCCCGGACCAACTTTACATGTCCACATACATGAGACCGGTTCCATCGACTGACATGCGACTTTGTTGCATAAGATGGCTGGCGGGTGTCTGTCTCTCCCACCTTAGTTGAATCGGATTCGACGAAGGCGGTCCTTGTATAAGGTTAAATAGCAACTTGCATATCACCGTTGTGGTGTTGCGTAGGTAAGAATCGTTCTTGCTAGATACCCATAGCAGCCACGTAAAACATGCAACAACAAATTAGAGGACGTCTAACTTGTTTTTGCATGGTATGTTGTGATATGATATGGCCAAAGACATGATGAAATATATTTGATGTATGAGATGCTCATATTTTGTAATAGTTTATCTCGGCTTGCATGTCGATGAATACGGCAAACGGCAAGAGCCATAGGGTTGTCTTTAATTATTGTATGACCTGCGTGTCAATCATTAAACGCTATGTAATGCTTTACTTTATCGCTAAACGGTAGCATGGTTGGCGTGACAACCCCGATGGCGACGCGATGATGGAGATCATGGTGTCATGCCGGTGACGATGGAGATCATGCCGGTGCTTTAGAGATGGAGATCAAAAGCACAAGTTCATGGCCATATCATGTCACTTATGATTTGCATGTGATGTTAATCCTTTTTTGCATCTTATTTTGCTTAGGATTACAGTAGCATTATAAGGTGATTCCTCTCTAAAATTTCAAGATAAAATTGTGTTCTCCCCAAGTGTGCACCGTTGCGAAAGTTCGTCGTTTCGAAGCACCACGTGATGATCGGGTGTGATAGACTCTACGTTCACATACAACGGGTGCAAGCCAGTTTTGCACATGCGGAACACTTGGGTTAAACTTGACGAGCCTAGCATGTACAGACATGGCCTCGGAACACAAGAGACCGAAAGGTCGAACATGAGTCATATAGTAGATATATGGAGATGTTCACCATTGAAACCACCTCATCTCACGTGATGATCGGACTTGGGTTGGTGAATTTGGATCATGTTACACTCGGACGACCGGAGGGATGTCGATTTGAGTGGGAGTTTTTAAGTAAACTAAACTCATTATCTTGAACAATAGTCTAAGTTGTCTTTGCAAATTTATGTTGTAGATCAATGGCTCGCGCAGTAGCTTCCCTGAATTTCAATGCGTTCCTAGAGAAAGCCAAGCTGAAAGATGATGGAAGTAACTTTGTAGACTGGGCCCGTAATCTAAGGATTATCCTCACGGCTGCCCAAAAGGCTTATGTCCTTGATGCACCGCTTGGTGAGCAACCCCCTCCAGCGTCTGTGGACGTTATGAACGCCTGGCAGGCGCGTGTTGATGACTACTCAATAGTTCAGTGCGCCATGTTGTATGGCTTAGAACCGGGACTTCAAAGGCGTTTTGAACGTCATGGAGCATATGAGATGTTCCAGGAGTTGAAGTTTATTTTTGAGAAGAATGCCCGGATCGAGAGGTATGAGACCTCCGATAAGTTCTATGGTTGCAAGATGGAGAAGAACGGGTCTGTCAGTGAACACATACTCAAAATGTCTGGGTATTACAACCGTCTGGCTGAGTTGGGAGTTGTGCTCCCGCCAGAGGCGGTCACTGACAGAGTTCTTCAATCGCTACCACCTAGCTACAAGAGCTTTGTGTTGAACTATAACATGCAAGGGATGAACAAGTGAGTCGCCGAGCTGTTTGCGATGCTGAAAGTCGCTGAGTCAGACATCCAGAAGGAGCATCAAGTGTGGATGGTCAATAAAACCACTAGTTTCAAGAAGAATGGCAAGGGCAAGAAGGGAAACTCCAAGAAGAGTGGCAAAGTAGTTGCCCCTCCCGTGAAGAAACCCAAGGCTGGGCCCAAGCCGAAAACTGAGTGCTTCTATTGCAAGGGAACTGGCCACTGGAAGCGGAATTGCCCCAAGTATCTGGCCGACAAGAAGGGGGCCAACGCCAAACAAGGTATATATGATATACTTGTTATTGATGTGTACCTTACCAACTCTCGTTGTAGTGCCTGGGTATTTGATACCGGTGCGGTTGCTCATATTTGCAACTCAAAGCAGAAACTGTGGAATAGACGCAGGCTGGCGAAGGACGAAGTGACGATGCGCGTGGGAAATGGTTCCAAGGTTGATGTGATCGCCGTCGGCACGCTCGCTCTTCGATTACCATCGGGATTAGTGATGAACCTGAATAATTGTTATTTAGTGCCTGCGTTGAGCATGAACATTATATCTGGATCTTGTTTAATGCGAGACGGTTACTCATTTAAATCAGAGAATAATGGTTGTTCTATTTATATGGGTAATATCTTTTATGGTCATGCACCCATTGTGAGGGGTTTATTCTTATTGAATCTCGATAGTGATGACACACATGTTCATAACATTGATGCCAAAAGATGTAGAGTTGATAATGATAGTACCACTTTCTTGTGGCACTGCCGCTTAGGTCATATTGGTGTAAAACGCATGAAGAAACTCCATGCTGATGGACTTTTGGAGTCACTTGATTTTGAATCACTTGACACATGCGAACCATGCCTCATGGGCAAGATGACTAAGACCCCGTTCTCCGGAACAATGGAACGGGCAAGTGACTTGTTGGAAATCATACATACTGATGTGTGCGGTCCGATGAGCATTGAGGCGCGCGGTGGATATCGTTATTTTCTCACCTTCACCAACGATTTGAGTAGATATGGGTATATTTACTTAATGAAACACAAGTCTGAAACGTTTGAAAAGTTCAAGCAATTTCAGAGTGAAGCTGAGAATCATCGTAACAAGAAAATCAAATTCCTACGATCTGATCGAGGAGGAGAATATCTGAGTTATGAGTTTGGCGTTACTCTGTTTTTATTAACTTAATACTCTAGATGCATGCTGGATAGCGGTCGATGAGTGGAGTAATAGTAGTAGATGCAGGCAGGAGTCGGTCTACTTGTCTCAGATGTGATGCCTATATACATGATCATTGCCATGAATCCTTCATAATTATTTGCTATTCTGTCAATTGCCCAACATTAATTTGTTTACCCACCGTATGTTTCTATTCTCAAGAGAGAAGCCTCTAGTGAAAACTATGGCCCCCGGGTCTATCTTTATCATATTAAAACCTAAAAATACCTTGCTGCAATTTATTTACTTTTATTTTAATTAGTAATTTAGTTTATCTATTTACCCCGATAAGATTTAATCCTTGCAAGTAACCGCTAAGAGGATTGACAACCCTCTTATTTGCATTGGGTGCAAGTGTTTGCTCTTGTGTGTGAAGGTGCGCTTAACGGAATTTTGCTTGGTTCTCCTACTGGATTGATAACCTTTGTTCTTAACTGAGGGAAATACTTATCTCTACTGTACTACATCATCTTCTCCTCTTCGGGGAAATACCAACGCAGACTACAAGTAGCAACACCGGCTTTATTTCATTGATCATAATGTGTATATACATGATAAAGGTATGTACAAAAGATATTACCCAGTCCGTGACTTAGGTATAGTATGGCCAGAGATGTGCAATGTTCCAGGGTCGGCTGCCCTCCTCCTCAGAGGTACGTGACTAATCTGCCTCACGTATGTCAACAAGGTAGTATGACCCGTTGTTGAGATTTTTGCTGACGACGAAGGGTCCTTCCCAAGGCGACGAAAGCTTATGCATGCCTGTCTGATCTTGTATGAGATGGAGCACTAAGTCACCTTCCTGAAAGGTACGGCTTCGAACTCTACGGCTGTGATAGCGATGTAGGTCTTGTTGATAGATTGCATATCTGGACGCAACAAGATCGCGTTCTTCCTCTAGAGCATCAAGAGCATCCTGACGAGCTTGTTCATTGTCAGCTTCCACATAAGCTGCAACCCGAGGGGAGTCATGATGAATATCACTTGGAAGGACAGCCTCTGCACCATAGACCAGAAAAAATGGCGTGTAGCCTGTCGACATGTTGGGAGTCATCTGTATACTCTAAAGTACTGACAACTCTTCTTCCCAGCAACCGGGCGTGCGTTGCAAAGGTACCATGAGCCGGGGTTTAATGCCACGCAATGATACATCTCCAATGCATCTATAATTTTTGATTGTTATATGCTATTATAGTATCAATCTTGGATGTTTTATATGCCATTATATATCATTTATTGGGACTAACCTATTAACCCAGTGCCCAGTGCCAGTTGTTGTTTTCTGCTTGTTTTTGCCTTTTTAGAAAATCATTATCAAAAAGAGTCCAAACGAGAAAAAAAAACTTTGGATTATATTTTTCTGGACCAGACATGAAGCTTCGGGAGAAGACTAGAAGAGCCACGAGAAGGCGACAAGCCTGGAGGGCGCGCCCAGGGGGGTAGGCGCGCCCCCCAGGCTTGTGGGCCCCTCGTAGCCCCTCCTGACCTAATTCCAGCGCTATAAAATCCCAAATATTCCCAATATACAAGAGAGACAAAAGTGAAAACCTTTCCACCGCCGCAAGCCTCTATTCTTCCGTGATCCCATCTGGAGGCCTTTTCCGGTACTCTGTCGGAGGGGGAATCGATCACGGAGGGCTTCTTCATCAACCTTGCTGCCCGTCCGATGATGTGTGATTAGTTTACCACAGACCTACGGGTCCATGGCTAGTAGCTAGATGGCTTCTTCTCTCTCTTTTATCTTCAATACCAGTTCTCCTCGATGTTCTTGGAGTTCTATCCGATGTAATCTTCTTTTGTGGTGTGTTTGTTGGGATCCGATGAATTGTGAGTTTATGATCAGATTATTCATGAGAAATATTTGAGTCTTCTCGGAACTCTTTTATGCATAATTATTATAGATTTGTATTTCTCTCTGATCTATCGATTTGGTTTGGCCTACTAGATTGATTTATCTTGCAATGGGAGAGGTGCTTTGTGATGGGTTCAATCTTGCGGTGCTCAATCCCAGTGACAGAAGGGGACATGACACGTATTTGTATTGTCGCCATTAAGGATAAAAAGATGGGGTTTAATCATATTGCTTGAGTTTACTTTGTCTACATCATGTCATCTTGCTTAAGGCGTTACTCTGTTTCATACTTAATACCCTAGATGCATGCTGGATAGCGGTCGATGGGTGGAGTAATAGTAGTAGATGCAGGCACGAGTCGGTCTACTTGTCTCGGACTTGATGCCTATATGCATGATCATTGCCATGAATCCATCATAATTATTTGCTTTTCTATCAATTGCCCAACAGTAATTTGTTTACCCACCGTATGCTATGTGTTCCAGCGAGAAGCCTCTAGTGAAAACTATGGCCCCCGGGTCTACTTTATCATATATAAAAAACCTAAAAATACCTTGCTGCAATTTATTTACTTTTATTTTATTTAGTATTTTAGTTTATCTATCTATCACTATCAGAATTAATCCTTGCAAATAACCGCTAAGAGGATTGACAACCCTCTTATTTGCGTTGGGTGCAAGTGTTTGCTTTTGTGTGTGCAGGTGCGCTTAACGGGATTTTGCTTGGTTCTCCTACTGGATTGATAACCTTGGTTCTTAACTCAGGGAAATACTTATCTCTACTATACTGCATCATCTTCTCCTCTTCGGGGAAATACCAACGCAGTCTACAAGTAGCAAGAAGAATTTCTGGCGCCGTTGCCGGGGAGACATCATCAAAATTACCAAGTACCTTCGCACAAACTATCATCCACTTGCATTTATTTTATTTGCATTTGCCTCTCGTTTTCATCTCCCCCACTTCTAATTTTTTTTACAAAAACACAAAAATATTTTTATTTGCTTGTTTGCTAGTTTGCTTGCTTCGTCGCGATGTCTCAAGAAAATACAAAATTGTGTGACTTTTCCAATACTAATAATAATGATTTTATTAGTACTCCTATTGCTCCTCCCGCCACTAGTGCGGAGTCGTGTGACATTAATGCTGCTTTTCTTAATCTTGTTATGAAAGAACAATTTTCTGGTAGTCCTAATGAAGATGCTGCATCCCATTTAAATACTTTTGTTGAGCTTTGTGATATGCAAAAGAAAAAATATGTGGATAATGATATTGTCAAATTAAAATTATTTCCGTTCTCACTACGAGATCGCGCTAAAACTTGGTTTTCATCCTTGCCTAGAAATAGTATTGATTCTTGGGATAAGTGTAAGGATGCTTTTATTACCAAGTATTTTCCTCCCGCTAAGATTATTTCTTTAAGAAATCAAATTATGAATTTTAAGCAACTTGAGCATGAACATGTTGCACAATCTTGGGAGAGAATGAAATTAATGATAAGAAATTTCCCAACACATGGCCTAAATTTATGGATGATCATACAAAAATTTTATGCGGGGCTAAACTTTGTTTCTAGAAATTTGCAAGACTCTGCCACAGGTGGCACTTTTAGGAAATTACATTGGGAGAAGCTACAAAACTTCTTGACAATATTATGACAAATTATTCTCAATGGCACACTGAACGAACTCCAACTGGTAAGAAGGTAAATTTTATCGAAGAAATTAATACTTTGAGTGATAAGATGGATGCTTTATTGAAATTGGTTGCTAATAAAAATGCTCATATTGATCCTAATGATGTGCCATTGTCTACTTTGATTGAGCAAAATAATGATGCTATTGATGTGAATTTTGTCTCTGGAAATAATTTCAACAACAATGCTTATAGGGGTAATTTCAATCCTAGGCCGTTTCCTGGAAATTCCTCTAATAATTATGGCAATTCCTATGGTAATCCATATAATAATAATAATAATAATAATAGGATGCCCTCTGATCTTGAAAGAAATATTAAAGAATTTATTAATTCGCAAAAGAATTTCAATGCTATGATAGAAGCAAAAATGAATAGAGTTGATGAATTGGCTAGGAACATGGATAGAATTGCTCATGATGTGGAAAATCTCAAAACTAAAATTTTGCCACCCAAGCATGATATAAATGAGTCTATTAAAGCTATCTATGTCTCCATTAATGAAAGTAAAGAAAGGACCGCTAGGTTGAGAGCTAAGCGAGAATTCCTAGAAAAAGCGATTCCACCCGGTTTCTATCGTAGTAATGATGAAGATATTAAAATGATTGGCATCACTCCTATTGAATCATTATTTAGTAACATAAAACTTGATAAAAAAAGGGACTTAATAAGAGTCAACTTTAGATGGAAGGAGTCCCAATTGCTTGGAGGGTGATGATCTTAATGATAAAAATGAAAAAAGTGGGTTTGGAGAGGTCAAAACTTTAAATAGTAATGCACCCACTACTTTGGATTACCAGGACTTTAATTATGATAATTTTTATTTAATTGAGTGTATTTCCTTGTTGCAATCCATGATTAATTCACCAAATGCATATGAACAAAATAAAGTTTTCACTAAACATATTGTAGAAGCCATGATGAAAGCGCATGAAGAAAAACTTGAGTTAGAAGTTTCAATTCCTAGAAAATTACAAGATGAATGGGAACCTACTATTAAAGTCAAAATTAAAGATTACCAATGTAATGCTCTATGTGATCTTGGTGCTAGCATTTCCACTATACCAAAGTCTTTGTGTGATGTGCTAGGACTCACCAACATGGATCCTTGTTCCCTTAATTTGCATCTTGCGGATTCTACTATAAAAAACCATTGGGTAGAATAAATGATGTGCTTATTCTTGCTAATAGAAATTATGTGCCCGTGGATTTTATTGTTCTTGATATTGAATGCAATCCTTCTTGCCCCATAATACTGTGTAGGCCTTTTCTACGAACAATAGGTGCTATTATTGATATGAAAGAAGGTAATATAATATTTCAATTTCCATTAAAGAAAGGGATGGAACACTTCCCTAGAAACATAATTAAAGCACCTTATGAATATATTATGAGGGCCACCTATGGAATTAATTTGAAGGATGACAACACTTGAAACTATGCATTATGCCTAGCTAGGGGCATAAAACAATAGCGTTTGTTGCGAGGCAACCCAATGAATATAATAATTTTTTGTTTTTACTTTCTGCTCTTGTGTGTTTACACAATTATAGCCTCTGTTATGATTGTGTTTTTATCTTTTAATTATTGTTTGTGCCAAGTAATGCCTTTGGGATGATTTGGATGATAGTATAATTGATGCTGTTGGAAAACAGAAACTTTTGCATCCAGTGCTGGAATTTTGATTTTTTGCTGGAGCGTGATAAGACACTAAATTTTTACACAGTATTGATATATGAATTTCCCACGTTGTCCTAATTTAAAAAAAAATTGGAGATAGATAAGTATGACGTTAATTCAGGTCTTTACAGACTGTTCTGTTTTAGACAGATTCTGTTGTTGTTGCATAGTTTGCTTATTTTGATGAATCTATGGATCGTATCGGGGGGTATGAGTCATGGAGAAGTTGGAGTACAGTAGCATTATGCCAATATTAAATATGAATCAATTTATAACAGTACCTAAAGTTTAAGATTTGTTTGTTATACTGACGGATCTCACGAGGTTTCTGTTGAGTTTTGTGTGCTGAAGTTTTCAAGTTTTGGGTGAGACTACGATGGATAAAGGAATAAGGAGCAGCAAGAGCCTAAGCTTGGGGATGCCCAAGGCACCCCAAGGTAATATTCAAGGAAGACTCAAGCGTCTAAGCTTGGGGATGCCTCGGAAGGCATCCCCTCTTTTGTCTACAATCTATCGGTAACTCACTTGAAGCTATATTTTTATTCATCACATGATATGTGTATTACTTGGAGCGTCTTGTGATATAGTATGTTTGCTTTTGTTTGATTTTTAGTTTGTCACAATCATCTTTTCTGAACACACCTTTTTGAGAGGGACACACATTATTCATGATTTTTTAGAATACTCGATGTGCTTCACTTATATCTTTTGAGCTAGGCAGTTGCTCTAGTGTTTCACGGATATCTTTTAGAGCACGGCGATGGTTATATTTTAAAGAAATAGTTGCACTCTCATGCTTCACTTATATCTTTTTGAGAGTCTAATGATTAGCAATGGTAATATGCACGGGTTATGAATCAAGAGGGATATAATAAAAACTTTCATGTAGATCACTGAATATGATAAGTTTGATTCCTTGCAATAGTTTTGCGATATTAAGATGGTAATATGTGGGAGGTGCTAGTAGATAATTGTGGTTTAGTAAGAATATTGGTGTTAAGGTTTGTGATTCCCGAAGCATGCACGTATGATTTGTCGTTATGCTAAGAAGTTGGAGCATGATTTATTCTTGATTGTCTACCTTATGAGTGGCGATCGGGGACGAGCGATGGTCTTTTCCTACCAATCTATCCCCTAGGGGCATGCGTAGTATTACTTTGCTTCGAGGGCTAATAAACTTTTGCAATAAGTATGTGAGTTCTTTATGACTAATGTGAGTCCATGGATTATACGCACTCTCATCTTTCCGCAATTTGCTAGCCTCTTCGGTACCGTGCATTGCCCTTTCTCACATCGAGAGTTGGTGCAAACTTCGCCGGTGCATCCAAACCCCGTGATATGATACGCTCTATCACACATAAGCCTCCTTATATCTTCCTCAAAACAGCCACCATACCTACCTATCATGGCATTTCCATAGCCATTCTAAGATATATTGCCATGCAACTTCCACCGTTCCGTTTTTTATGACACACATAATCATTGTCATATTGCTTTGCATGATCATATAGCTGACATAGTATTTGTGGCTCAACCACTGTTCATCATTTTTATACATGTTACACTAGTATCATTGCACATCCTGGTACACCGCCAGAGGCATTCATATAGAGTCATATTGTTCTAGTATCGAGTTGTAATATTGAGTTGTAAGTAAATAAAAGTGTGATGATCATCATTATTAGAGCATTGTCCCAGTGAGGTCAGAATGGTGGAGACTAATGAGTCCTCGAAAAAGTGGGGATGAGGTCCATGAGACCGTTCTAAATAAAAAAAAGAGGCCAAAAAGAGCCCACAAAAAAATGAGAGAAAAAGAGAGAAGGGGCAATGTTACTATCCTTTTTCCACACTAGTGCTTCAGAGTAGCACCATGTTTTTCATATAGAGAGTCTCCTATTTTTGTCACTTTCATATACTAGTGGGAATTTTTCATTATAGAACTTGGCTTGTATATTCCGATGATGGGCTTCCTCAAATGCCCGAGGTCTTCATGAGCAATCAAGTTGGATGCACACCCACTTAGTTTTTATGTTGAGCTTTCATACACTTATAGCTCTTAGTGCATCCGTTGTATGGCAATCCCTACTCCTCGCATTGACACCAATTGATGGGCTTCTCCATAGCCCGTTGATTAGCCTCGTTGATGTGAGACTATCTTCTTATTTTTGACTTCCCCTTATTAATCTCTACCACCACACTCTATTCCACCCATAGTGCTATATCCATGGCTTACGCTCATGTATTGCGTAGGGGTTGAAAAAGCTGAAGCGCGTTAAAAATTATGAACCAATTGCTCGGCTTGTCATCGGGGTAGTGCATGATAAGTATTTTGTGTTTAAGAAGATGGAGCATGACAGGATTATATGATTTTGTAGGGATAGCGTTCTTTAGCATTTTTATTTTGAAAGACATGATTGTTTATTAGTATGCCTGAGTATTGATGTCTTTATATCAAATTATAGACTATTGCTTTGAATCACTCGGATCTTATTATTCATACCGTAAGAGTGATATTACATGATGAAACATGTTAGGTAGTATTCCACGTCAAAAATTCTGTTTTTATCATTTACCTACTCGAGGATGAGCAGGAATTAAGCTTGGGGATGCTTGATACGTCTCCAACGTATCTATAATTTTTTATTGTTCCATGCTATTATAGTATCAATTTTATATGCATTTATATGCCATTATATATCATTTTTTGGGACTAACCTATTAACCCAGTGCCCAGTGCCAGTTGTTGTTTTCTGCTTGTTTTTGCCATTTCAGAAAATCATTATCAAAAAGAGTCCAAACGAGAAAAAAACTTTGGATTAATTTTTTCTGGACCAGAAGAGACCCACGAAGCTTCGGGAGAAGACCAGAAGAGCCACGAGGAGGCGACAAGCCTGAAGGGTGCGCCTAGGGGGGGTAGGCGTGCCCCCCAGGCTTGTGGGCCCCTCGTAGCCCCTTCTGACCTAATTCCAGCGTTATAAATTCCCAAATATTCCCAATATACCAGAGAGATAGAAGAGAAAACCTTTTCGCCGCCGCAAGCCTCTGTTCTTCCGCGATCCCATCTGGAGGCCTTTTCTGGTACTCTGCCGGAGGGGGAATCGATCACGGACGGCTTCTTCATCAACCTTGCTGCCCTTCCGATGATGTGTGAGTAGTTTACCACAGACCTACAGGTCCATAGCTAGTAGCTAGATGGCTTCTTCTCTCTCTTTGATCTTCAATACCATGTTCTCCTCGATGTTCTTGGAGTTCTATCCGATGTAATCTTCTTTTGCGGTGTGTTTGTTGGGATCCGATGAATTGTGAGTTTATGATCAGATTATTCATGAGAAATATTTGAGTCTTCTCTGAACTCTTTTATGCATGATTATTATAGCTTTGTATTTCTCTCCGATCTATCAATTTGGTTTGGCCTACTAGATTGATTTATCTTGCAATGGGAGAGGTGCTTTGTGATGGGTTCAATCTTGCGATGCTCAATCCCAGTGATAGAAGGGGACATGACATGTATTTGTATTGTTGCCATTAAGGATAAAAAGATGGGGTTTAATCATATTGCTTGAGTTTACTTTGTCTACATCATGTCATCTTGCTTAAGGCGTTACTCTGTTTCATACTTAATACCCTAGATGCATGCTGCATAGCGCTCGATGGGTGGAGTAATAGTAGTAGATGCAGGCATGAGTCGGTCTACTTGTCTCGGATGTGATGCCTATATACATGATCATTGCCATGAATCCATCATAATTATTTGCTTTTCAATCAATTGCCCAACAGTAATTTGTTTACCCACCGTATGCTATGTGTTTGAGAGAGAAGCCTCTAGTGAAAACTATGGCCCCTGGGTCTACTTTATCATATATAAAAAACCTAAAAATACCTTGCTGCAATTTATTTACTTTTATTTTATTTAGTATTTTAGTTTATCTATCTATCACTATCAGAATTAATCCTTGCAAATAACCGCTAAGAGGATTGAAAACCCTCTTATTTGCGTTGGGTGCCAGTGTTTGCTTTTGTGTGTGCAGGTGCGCTTAACGGGATTTTGCTTGGTTCTCCCACTGGATTGATAGCCTTGGTTCTTAACTGAGGGAAATACTTATCTCTACTATACTGCATCATCCTCTCCTCTTCGGGGAAATACCAACGCAGTCTACAAGTAGCACGCAACAACTCCTGATTAGCACGTTCCGCCTGTCCATTGGACCGAGGATGTGCGACAGATGCTAAGTCTAGCCTGATGTGCTCTTGTTGATAGAACTGCTTCATGACTCCTTTGGAAAGATTAGTACCATTGTCTGTAATAATGCTGTGTGGATAGCCAAAATGATAGATCAGCTTTTTGAGGAATATAACCGCTGTAGCAGCATCACAACAACTGACTGGCTCTGCTTCAACCCACTTGGTGAACTTGTCAACAGCTACCAGTAAATGAGTATGTTTATTTTTGGATCTCTTGAAAGGCCCAACCATGTCAAGCCCCCAGACTGCAAAAGGCCAGGTTATTGGAATCATCCTCAACTCTTGAGCCGGCACATGAGCTTGACGAGCAAATTTTAGACAACCATCACACTTGCGCACAATATCCTCAGCGTATGCATGAGCTGTGAGCCAGTAAAAACCATACCGAAATGCTTTCGCGACCAATGATCTTGAGCCGACATGATGCCCCACAATCACCAGAATGGATTTCGTTGAGAATTGCACGACCTTCCTCGATGCTTGTGACGCTTCGTCTATGCAACTCGCCATTGACTATAGTCATGGACTTGGACCGCCTGGTGATCTGTCGAGCAAGGACTTCCTCTATTGGGAGCTCGCCACGGGTTAAATAAGCCAGGGAAGGTACTATCCAATCTGGTATAGCATGAACAGCGTCCACTAGAGCCGCCTCTGGATTAGGAATAGCAAGGTCTTCCTCCGTCGGTGACTTGACTGACGGGTTGTGCAACACATCCAAAAAAACATTGGGTGGAACAGGCTTCCGCTGAGACCCCAAACGAGACAATGCATCTGCCGCCTCATTAAGCCAGCGATCAATATGATCCACTTGATATCCTGTGAAATACCCGGCGATGTTTGTAACCTCGCAGCGATAAGCCGCCATGAGGGGATCCTTGGAATCCCAGGTTCCAGAAACTTGCTGGGCCACCAAATCTCAGTCGCCCAGGCACCTGACCCGGCTTAAGTTCATCTCCTTTGCCATACGGAGCCCATGAAGCAAGGCCTCATATTCAGCTGCATTGTTAGTACAAGGAAACATAAGCCGTAAAACATAACAAAACTTGTCACCTCGTGGGGAAGTTATCACAACTCCAGCCCCCGAGCCTTCCAATTGCCTAGAACCTTCAAAGTGAATAGACCAATATGTGGTATCCGGCTTCTCCTCCGGAGCCTGTAATTCAGTTCAGTCATTGATGAAATCCACCAAAGCTTGAGATTTAATAGCAGTTCGTGGCACATGTTTGAGATGATGTGGCCCAAGCTCAATCGCCCACTTGGCAACCCGGCCAGTAGCTTCCCTGTTCTAAATGATGTCTCCAAGGGGCGCTGAACTGACCACAGTAATTGGGTGCTCATGAAAATAGTGTTTCAACTTCCGGCTTGCCATGAATACACCATATACCAGCTTCTGCCAATGCGGATACCGCTGCTTGGATTCTGTTAAAACTTCACTGATATAATACACCGGGCGCTGAACTGGGTACTCTTTGCCTGCTTCCTTTCGCTCCATAACAACTGCAACACTGACATCTTTGCTGTTAGCTGCAATATATAACAACATGGGCTCCTTCTCCTGAGGGGCAGCAAGGATGGGCGGCTCAGACAACCGCTTCTTGAGGGACTCAAAAGCCTGATCTGCAGCATCGCTCCAAACAAAATCATCTGACTTCCGGAGCAGCTGATAAAGTGGTATTGCCTTCTCCCCAAGCCGGCTTATGAACCGGCTCAACGCCGCAACCCGCCCGGCCAGCTTCTGGACGGCATTGAGATTTGCCGGCTTGGCCAGGGACGTGATTGCTTTGATTTTTTTCAGGTTGGTCTCAATCCCACGCTCAGAAACTAGGAATCCCAGTAATTTCCCTGTAGAAACACCGAAAACACACTTCTCTGGGTTGAGCTTCATCTGGTAAACTCAGAGGTTATCAAACGTCTCCTTGAGATCAGCCAACAAGGTTTCCTTCTTTCGAGATTTCACCACGATGTCATCAACATAAGCATGAACATTACGCCCAATCTGCTTGTGGAAACAATTTTGGACACAGCGCTGATAAGTCGCCTGTGCACATTTCAGACCAAACGACATTGATGTATAACAGAAAGCTCCAAAAGGTGTAATGAAAACTGTCTTTTCCTGGTCCTCCTGCTTCATCTTGATTTGATGATAACCAGAATAAGCATCCAGAAAGCATAAAGACTCACAACCCGCTGTAGCATCAATAATCTGGTCAATACGGGGCAGAGCAAAAGGATCACTACGACAAGCTTTATTCAGGTCCGTGTAATCAACACACATTCGCCAAGTCCCGTTTTTCTTCAGAACAAGAACCAGGTTAGCAAGCCATTCTGGATGAAAGACCTCAATGATAAACCCGGCAGCTAGGAGCTGAGCCACTTCTTCGCCAATAGCTTTCCGCCTTTCCTCTTTGAAACGACGGAGATACTGACGAACAGGTTTAAACTTAGGATCCACATTAAGGGAGTGCTCAGCGAGTTCTCTCGGTACACCTGGCATGTTAGAAGGTTTCCATGCAAAAATTTCCAGGTTCTCACGGATGAACTCGATGAGCGCGCTTTCCTATTTTGGATCCAGATTCGCCTCGACGGTAAACTGCTCAGAAGAATTACCAGGGGTAAAATCCACTTGCTTGGTGTCTCTGGCCGACTTGAACTTGAGCAAAGAG
The DNA here is from genome assembly GCA_039707655.1 of Elymus sibiricus. Taxonomy (NCBI): domain Eukaryota; kingdom Viridiplantae; phylum Streptophyta; class Magnoliopsida; order Poales; family Poaceae; genus Elymus; species Elymus sibiricus. Next base: position 256,607,247 of record CM077668.1, on the reverse strand, counting down.
TCAGACTCAGTCGTTGGCTTTTTCAGAGAGGTTCTGTCAGCCGGGTCAACATTGTCTTTGTAGTACTTCAACTCTTCGGCTGCACAAGCTGACTCAGCATAAGCTGCATCTCCTTCCTCACACTCCAGTGCAACCCGCCGGTTGCCCTCAACAGTAATGGTGCCCTTTGGACCGAACATTTTTAATTTCAGATAAACATAGCACGGCTGCGCCATGAACCGCGCGTAAGCCGGCCTACCGAAGAGGGCATGATAGGGGCTTTTAAGCTTCACCACTTCAAAAGACAAGAACTCTGAGCGCTAATTAAATTCGTTGCCAAAGACCACCTCCAGAGAAATCCTGCCAATGGGATAAGCCGACTTGCCGGGAACGATGCCATGAAAAACTGTAGTTGAAGGGGTGAGCTATTTCTCGGACAAGTTCATCCGTCTGAAAGTATCATAGTAAAGGATATTGATGCTGCTGCTGCCATCCATGAGCACTTTTGTCAATGTATATCCACCGACTTGTGGTGCTACCACCAAGGCCAGATGGCCGGGGTGGTCAATAAACTCTGGATGATCCGCCCGACTCCAAGTGATCGGCTGCTCCGACCAGTTGAGGTAATATGGGACTGCCGGCTCAACCAAGTGGGCGGCTCTCCGCTGAACCTTTCGATCACGCTTGCAGGTACTGGTGGTAAAAACATGATACTGACCACTGTTCAACTGCTTCGGATTACTCTGGAACCCGGACTGGTCACCTTGATTCTGATTTCCTTGGCTGCGCTGATTATTGCCTCCAGTATTGCCAGCCCCCTGAAACCCGACATTATGACCGTGGTTCCCCTAGAACCCGGGGCCTGCGAAGGGCCCTTGTGAGCCGGCTCCCTGATTGCCGGGTCCGGGGTTGCCATGGTGTCCTCCGGTGCCGCCTCCATTGTGATGATTCTAGAATACCTGCTTGGAAAACTCTTGCATAATATAACAGTTTTCCCATGAGTGGGTAGACGGCTTACCATTAAAACTGTGTTTGGGACATGGACCCTTGAGAGCCTCTTCAAAGCTACGGGGGCGATTACCGGAAAAAGGCTTCCTGGAGCCATTATTCTGGCGTTGATTATTCCCACCAGTATTGGTATTTGCTACCAGATCAGAGACACCCTCATAATTCTTATGCTTGTTGCTATTATTAGCCTGCCCATTGCCATTGTTCTGCTGGTGACCCTTGCTACCATTTCTCTTGCCCTTGTCAGACTTGTCAGCATCAGACGTGGGATCCTTTGTGCTATCTGACTCAGCATACCGGGTTAAAACGTCCATGAGAGCACCCATGTCCTGGACTTTCCGCTTGAGCCACCCTAGCTTCTGAACCATGGGCTGGAACTTACAAGTTCGCTCCAAGACAAGCACTGCCTGCTGTGCTGTGATACTATCCGAAGAGTGGACGACCTCCGCAACCCGGTGAGACCAATGATGTGCCGACTCATCCTCACGCTGAACACAATGCTCGAGATCAACAATTGTGGTCAGGCGCTTGCAAGTACCTTGGAAATTCTTGATGAAGCGCTCCTTAAACTCTTGCCAGGTGTTAATGGAATTTGCCGGCAAGTTTTTCAACCAAGTACGTGCTGGACCTTCCAACATGAGAGGCAGATAATGCGCGCAGACTGCTTTACTAGCTTCCATCAAATCCATGGCTAATTCATAGCTCTCTATCCACTCAACCGGCTCGAGATCAGCTGTGTAATTGGGCACCTTGCGAGGACCCTTGAAATCCGGTGGCATTCGCGCATCTCGCAACGCCGGGACTAAACAGGGAGTCCCGACTATCCTGCTCGATAGACCACCGGCGTGGGCGGCTGTCGGGGTTGCGGTGGGAGGGTTTTGCACTGCGGGCTGATTGTACACTGCGCGTGCGTTTTCCTCTTCCAACGCTCGTAGAGCCCGAGCGGTGTCAACAATCTCTTGGGCATTAGGGATCCTGGGCTATTGCTGATTTGTGAGCGGTTGTGCGCCCCTCATGCGCTGTGCACTACTGGAAATTGCCGGTGACTCAGGACGTTGGCTCCTAGTGCGGCTGTGGTGAGGAGTTGAGTGAAGCCGGTGCTGGCTATGAGAATAGTTTGCCTGCTGCGTCACTGTTGTCTTGAGCATCTCAATGGCGTTCCTAGCCTCAACCTGAACCGGACCATCTCCTTCAATCAGAATTGCTGCCAAGTTGTGAGTTGCCGCTAGCACATTGTCAACTGGGTTGGAATAGTGTCCAATTGGGGTCTGGAACCGGCGAGGCGGCAACTGCTGCTGTGGAACCGGCGTCTGATGCTGAGCCATCTCCCTCAGCTGAGCCGGCTGCCGCGGGGGTGGCCCTCCTGGGGACACAACACCAGCCCCCGGGTTAACCGGCGTCTGTGGATCATTCAGTGTAGTAAACAGCTGAGTTGGCTCAATGTGAGCCGGAAGCCGGCTTTGGTGCCGCCTCCGGTGGACGAACTCAGACTCAGCTTGTTGGTGGCTCAGGTAGAGAGTCTCCTCCTCCAAGCGCTTTGTCTCCTCGGCAAGCCATGCTTGCATTTCCGCCATGCGGGTGTTTTCCGCATTGACATCCTCCTGGATCTTGGTCAACTGCTCACGACACTTCGTGATCTCTGTATTGCGCGCGGCTGCGTTTTCTGTGGTCACCGGCTCTGCCAGTAGAGTCTCCAGAGTAGTCATCATCTCCACGAGCGCCTGCGCCCCGGTATTTTGTGAGCCGGCGGTGGCTGTGCCGGTCCCTCCTGAGCCGGCAATGGTGAGATTCTGCCCTGCCGCTGGATCTACTAGATCGCGAGTGGGGTCTTGCCTGCCTGCCATGTAGACTGCGGCAAATCGAGGCGGCTCAAGTGCTTCTGGAAAGACTTCATCGGTGTATCCTCCAAGCCTTTCATCATACAAAGGGCGGATCGACTCGGTTTCTCCCATAGACGACTTGCCATCAGATTGCACGAGCGTCTCATCTCCAGAGAGCGAATTTTCTGATAAAGCCACCCCCGGGTGAAACCCACGAAGGCGTGCATCCGGCCGGCTCTAGGCGGGCCGGGCCTTGCTTTGCAGGGACTGGCGCGGTGGGCCGACTCGGTGTTAGGAACGGCATCCAACCCGGCGGCCGACTCGCCGATGACGCCGATGAAGACATGGATCTTGCCGAATGGGACCCGGTACCCGTACTCGACTGAGTCGGCCTCGGGGCCCCAGCTTGAGTCGTCGATGTAGAGCTTTCCGCGACGGCTCTTCATCATCTGGCCGATCGCGTACTTCCCGAACCCTGGGAGAGCTCCCGCCAAGGACTCAACTCCACCATGCGCAGGCCCCACGGTGGGCGCCAACTGTCGTGGTTTTGACACGGCAGATGCCCTCGTGAAGGACTTAGTGATGAGGCCATCGCACGAAGGTGGAAGCTTAACGGGGTTGATCGGGAACGAGAAGACACGAGTTTACCCAGGTTCGGCCCCTCACGTCGGAGGTAAAAGCCTACGTCCTCCTTGATTGTATTGCTTGGATCTCGATTACAAAGGGGCGGATTTGCTAACCTAGATCTCAAGAGATTGCAACTTAGTTTTTTTTGCCCTAGGTGCTCCCCTTTATATAACAAGTCGAGCCCTAGGTTTACATGAGAGTCTGGGTCATAGTCTTAACCCGTATCCTACTCTTATTCTAGTTATCTTGCCTTCCACGGTGACCTTCTCGTCTGACCTTGCTTCCACGAGCCGGCCCACATGTTAAGCCGGCCCTTGCACCGGGTCTCTGCCGAACCGGCCCACCATGAACCTTCAAGGCCCAGTAGTGGGATGACCCATTGAAGCTTACAACTCTATGGCCGGGTCATTGCCCTACCGGGTCTTAGCACTGGGAAATATCCCCAACAAGAGCAGGCACACATGATCCAGGTATGTGTAGTCGACGAACCCAGTGGGCTACTGACAGTATACACGCTCCTCGAGATGACCATGAAGGAAGGCATTGGAGACATCCATCTGGTGCATCGGTCATGCTCGAGACACCGCGAGCTGCAGAACGGTATGGATCGTGCCCGGTTTGACAACTAGGGCGAAGGTGTCCGTGAAGTCAATGCCGGCACGCTGCCAGAATCCTCGAACCACCCAACACGCTTTGTAGCGGTCAAGTGTACCATCTGGATGGAGCTTGTGCTTGAACACCAACTTCCCGGTGAAGATGTTGGCGTGACGGGGGCGTGGGACCAGCTGCCACGTCCGATTATGCTCCAAAGCGTCGAACTCCTCCTGCATGACCGCGAACCACAATGGATCGCGAAGTGCATCCCGGGAGGAGGCGGGAAGTGGCGATGGCGTGGAGGTGGAGGCCGTGCAGACATACTCATCGGCAAGGTAGCGCAAGCTGGGCCGGAAGACGCCTGCGTGGGCGTGCGTGATAGGACCAGCGGAAGATGGTGCGGGTGACCCGCCCACCGGCGATGCGTCATGAGCAGCAGGTGGCGACGGAGGGCCGCTCAAAGGTGGCTGGAGGGGCGATGGAGGGCCGCTCGAAGGGGCCGGCGAGTCCGGCGCTGTCGTGGCAGCGAAGGCCACCTCGGAACCGGTTACCGTGGCAGCCGAGGAGGGCGGCGAGGCCGAGGCCGCTGCCAGGCCGGGAGATGGCGCGCGCGCGTGCTTACGCGGGGGCACACCGAGGGCCCAGACGTTTCGACGCCGTGGAGGGCCAGTCAAAGAAGGACCGGCATGTGGTGATCGGTGAGGAGGCCGCCACTTGTTCCTGCTCAAAGGGAAAGCATTGTTCGTCAAAGTAAACATGTCATGACTTGATGACGCGGTGATATAACAGGTTAAAGCAGCGATATCCCTTGGTGTTAGCCGGGTAACCGAGAAATACGCATGGCAAGGAACACGGAGCAAGCGTTGGGCGGTGAGAACCAAAAAAATATGAAGACTGTCATAGGATTGATGAGAACCGAAAAGAAGATGGTGTGGCGCATAATTCCAGCGTGGACAGCAAAGACGAAGGTCAATGAGGAGAGTGGTTGTGGCAAGAGCCTCCGGCCAGAACCAAGGTGGCATGTGAGCATGAAACAATGATGTCCTGTAAGGGGGCTGTTGTAGCACTTTCGTGTGATAAGTAGAGTGTCGAACCCACAAGGAGCTAATAGGAAGACACTACCAACCCCGCAACTACGTTGTCTGCATAGCTACGTTCGCACCCAAATTGTAATTTGGAAATAGCCTATTCTATTGGTTGCTACCGGAATGATAATAAACGGGTTTTTTAACTAGACTACAAAACTAGGAGAAAAAAATATACTAAACTAGAACACAAAGTAAAAGGGGTGTACTTGTAGGATTGAATAGAGCAAACGGTGGTATCTAGGCTTTCGGTCTCACTGGTACTAGAGGAGCGTCTCAATGGCATACAAGTATTATTCACTACTAAATGTTCTCCTATGGTTTGCGTCTGCGGTCTGTCACTCCTAGGTGTACTAGACATAACATCGCGTCATGGTCACACGCGGTTGTCAATAATACACAACGGAACCAAAGGATCACAAAGTTCATCTATCTACTCCGTGTACGTGCAAGTGTTATACATGCAACGCGAAGAGAGTAAATACTAAATGAAGCCACAGAAACTAGTTGTGCGTACTAGATCATACCTCAACCTAGAACCAGATCAATTACTCAAACATAGATGAATGGACACACAAAGAGGAATGATTTATTACTACCATCAACAAGTTCAATCTTACAAAATACATGTGTGAGGACAGAGATGGAGATGGAGATGGGCACCGGCGTGCCCGGCCTGTGTCCGGCGCCCGGTGATGGTGGCGATGCCTCCTTCTCCTCCTCTTGCGTGACCTTCGCTGTGATGGTGATGGAGGAGAGGCCTCCCCCTAGATGAGATGGGAGAGCCTCCCGGCGGCTGCATGGACTTGTGGTAGAATGAGGATGATGATCCCGACGGCTAGGGTTGGAGCTCTTCATATAGGAGGCCTCCTCAGGTCTTCTCTGTTGATGTAGCTTCCTCCCTTTCATTCAAGGGCTCTAGGGGAGTCAAATCCATGCCCAAATGATGCCTTATCTACCAAGGATCCCGTAGGAACAAACCGGGACGAAATCGGAGCAAGATCGGGAAAGTTTTGGCCATTTTTTGAAGCTGTCTGGAGATCATAGGAGCGGCTACGCTCGCATGGAAGACCGTCATACGTCCTGGACTTTGGGAGCACTTTCATATTTTGGTCGTCATTTCTTCATATGAACTCCGATTTTGACGTTCTTGGGCTCGTTGGATTGCTAGCGAAAATCCCGATGTGTCAGTGGCCTTGGATCTTCAATTTGGACACTTTAATAAATGTAAAAACATCAAATACTCCATATGGCCTTCATCAGATGCCTTGAACTTCTCCGGTTTGACTCCCAACTTGGTTCTTTTGATGTGCCAAGTCCTTGAACATGCCAATACACCTACAAAGACCACAAAACAAAGGAAAACTAATAAAAACTAAATAAAAATAAAAGTTGTGCAATGAACTTGGTAAAATGAGTAAATATCGAAAACTATGCATTGAGGACATGTATAAGTGCTAGATGGATATGTTATGAGGGATTTTTGCACTAAAATATACTCTAAAAAGCATGCATAAAATCTACTAATCAAACAATAGGGTGCGAACGCAGTCGTTGATGGTGCGAAGAACACGTTCAGCCCTACCGTTTTGTTGCAAAGTATATGGACAAGTGAGCCAAAATACGGTGCCATGAGTGGTGAGAAGGGTGCGAATGTTGTGGTTATCGAATTCTTTCCCATTATCTGTTTGAAGAGCATGTATGGGCCGACCTAATTGTGTGGACACATAGGAATAAAAAGCTATGAGTGTAGAAGGAACATCGGATTTCCTACGTAGGGGGAAAGTCCACACATAATGTGAATAATCATCCAAGAGTACAAGATTGTAAAGAAAACCAAAATTACTTGGAAGTTGGAATAGATGAGATCCGTACATCGCTATGAATTAACTCAAACGGGAAAGACACAACTGTGGTGGAGGAGCTAAATGGTAGACGAACGTGTTTGCCAACACGACATGCTTGGCAAGAGTGAGCATCTGTTTTATTACAAGGAAAAGAAAAACCCCTCATTATTTGATGAAGTGCAGTAGAGCTGGGATGGCCGAGATGGGCATGCCAAAGGTCAACGTCGGCGGAGAGAGAAAGAGATCCAACACTGGAAGAAGATAATGATGATGGCTAAGCGAGCTACAAATCACCGGGGCTGTCACATCGGTGAAGGACCATCCGGTTACGAGCATCCTTAATAGAAAAACCAAATTCGTCAAATTCCACAGACACAAAATTATCACGAGCAAGGTTACAAACAAAAACTAAATTCTGAATAAGGTGGGAAGAAGCAATGACATTACGGAGAGACAAAGGCATGGAGGTTGAAGGAAATTGTGCGGAACCAGTGTGGGTAATGGGAAGAGCGAAACCATTTCCAACAATGATGCGCGAAGAAGTGGCGGCGGGAAAAGAAAAGTAGAGGTTACCCGGGTTAGACGCCATATGAGACGATGCGCCGGTGTCCATGAACCAGTCACCGCCACCACCGTGGAGCCGGTCGGAGGCATGTTCTGAAGAGCAGTGAGAAGCGCCGAATCCCAGGGGGACGGCGGGGTGAAGTAGCCAGGGTAGCAAAGGGGCGCGCCATGGTAGGATGGCGCGGTGATACGTCTCCAACGTATCTATATTTTTTGATTGTTCCATGCTATTATATTATCAATCTTGGATGTTTTTATATACATTTACAGCAATTATATATCATTTTTTGGGACTAACCTATTAACTTAGTGCCCAGTGCCAGTTGTTGTTTTTTGCCTGTTTTTGGTTTTCCAGAATATCACTACCAAACGAAGTCCAAATGCCACGAAATTTTTTGGAGATTTTTTTTCTGGACATAACAAACACTAGAAGCTTCGGGAGGAGACGAGAAGATGAAGCAGTGGCCCACAAGGCACCACGGCGCGCCCCAGGGGGGGCGCCCTGTTGGCTCGTGGGGCCCACACAGCTCCGTTTGACCTAATTCCTCCACTATAAATTCTCTAAAATCGGGAAACCAACAGAGGAGTCCACGAAATACTTTTTCCGCCGCCGCAAGCTTCTGTTCTCGAGAGATCCCATCTGGAGGCCTTTTGTGGTACTCCGCCGGAGGGGGGAATCGATCACGGAGGGGCTCTCCATCAACCTTGCTGCCCTTCCGATGATGCGTGAGTAGTTACCACAGACCTTCCGGTCCATAGTTAGTAGCTAGATGGCTTCTTCTCTCTTTTTGATCTTCAATACAATGTTCTCCTCGATGTTCTTGGAGTTCTATCCGATGTAATCACTTTTTGCGGTGTGTTTGTTGGGATCCGATGAATTGTGAGTTTATGATCAGATTATCCATGAATATTATTTGAGTTTTCTCTGAACTCTTTTATGCATGATTATTATAGCTTCGTATTTCTCTCCGATCTATTGATTTGGTTTGGCCAACTAGATTGATTTATCTTGCAATAGGAGAGCTGCTTTGTAATGGGTTCGATCTTGCGGTGCTCAATCCCAGTGACAGAAAGGGACATGACACGTATGTATCATTGCTATTAAGGGTAAAAAGATGGGGTTTATTCATGCGTGAGTTTACTTTGTCTGCATCATGTCATCTTGCTTAAGGCGTTACTCCGTTCTTTATGGACTTAATACACTAGATGCATGCTGGATAGCGGTCGATGTGTGGAGTAATAGTAGTAGATGCATGCAGGAGTCGGTCTACTTGTCTCGGACGTGATGCCTATATACATGATCATTGCCTTGGATATTGTCATGATTATTTGCTTTTCTATCAATTGCCCAACAGTAATTTGTTTACCCACCGTATGCTATTTTCATGAGAGAAGCCTCTAGTGAAAACTATGGCCCCCGGGTCTATTTCTAACATATATTAAAAATCCTAAAAATACCTTGCTGGACTTTTTCTTTATTTATTTTATTTTTTATTTTTGTTCAATCTATTTATCTATCACCATACAATTTAATCTTGCAATTAACCGCCAAGGGATTGACAACCCCTTGTAACGTTGGGTGCAAGGATTTGTTGTTTGTGTGCAGGTGCTGTTAACGAGGTGTTGCGTGATTCTCCTAATGGATTGATAACCTTGGTTTCATAACTGAGGGAAATACTTATCTCTACTATATCCCCCCCACTTCTAAAAAGTTTTTACAAAAATACAAAAATATTTTCCGTTTGCCTTTTTCTTGTTTGCTTGTTTGCTTGCTTGTTATCTTGTTTGTGTAGCCACGATGTCTCAAGAAAATACAAAATTGTGTGATTTTTCCAATACTAATAATAATGATTTTATTAGTACTCCAATTGCTCCTCCCGCCGCTAGTGCGGAGACTTGTGATATTAATGCCGCTTTGCTAAATCTTGTTATGAAAGAACAATTTTCTGGTAGTCCTAATGAAGATGCTGCATCCCATCTTAACACTTTCATAGAATTGTGTGATATGCAAAATAAAAAAGATGTGGATAATGGTATTGTGAAATTAAAATTATTCCCGTTCTCATTGCGGGATCGTGCAAAATTTTGGTTTTCATCTTTACCACGAAATAGTATCGATTCTTGGGATAGGTGCAAAGATGCTTTTATTACCAAGTATTTTCCTCCCGCGAAAATTATTTCCCTTAGAAATCAAATTATGAATTTCAAGCAACTTGATCGTGAACATGTTGCCCAATCTTGGGAAAGGATGAAATTAATGATAAGAAATTGCCCTACTCATGGTTTAAATTTGTGGATGATCATACAAAATTTTTATGCGGGATTAAATTTTGTTTCTAATCTTTTAGATTCCGCCGCGGGTGGTACTTTTATGGAGATTACTTTGGGAGAAGCTACTAAATTGCTTGATAATATTATGGCAAATTATTCACAATGGCATACTGAAAGAGTTCCTACTAGTAAAAAAGTGAATTCTGTTGAAGAAATTAGTACTTTGAGTGATAAAGTTGATGCGCTTATGAAATTGGTTGCTAGCAAAAATACACCTATTCATCCTAATGATGTGCCTTTATCCACCTTGATTGAGCAAAATAATGATCCCGTAGATGTGAATTTTGTCTCGCGAAACAATTTTAATAACAATGCTTATAGAGGTAATTTTAATCCTAGGCCGTTTCCTGGAAATTTCTCTAATAATTATGGCAATCCCTATGGTAATTCTTATAATAATAATAATAGGATGCCCTCTGATCTTGAAAGTAATATTAAAGAATTTATTAATGCTCAAAAAGTTTTCAACACTACGATAGAAGAAAAATTAAGTAAACTTGATGATATGTCTAGGAGCATTGATAGAATTATTCATGATGTGGAAAATCTCAAGACTAAAATTTTCCCACCCAAAATTGATATTAATGAATCAATTAAAGCTTTATATGTCTCAATGGATGAGAGTAAGAAAGGAACCTCCATGCTAAAAGCTAAACGAGAATTTTTAGAAAAAGCGATTCCTCCCGGTTTCTATCGTAGTAATGATGAGGATATTAAAATGATTGGTATTTCATCTATTGATTCCTTGTTTAGCAATATAAAACTTGATGAAAAGGGGACTGAAGAAGAGTCAACTTTAGCTAGAAGGCGTTCCCATAATTCGGAGGGTGAAAATCTTGATAAAAAAATTGATAAAAGTGGGTTTGGAGAGGTAAAAACTTTAACTAGCGATGTGCCCACTCTCTTGGATTACAAAGATTTTAATTATGATAATTGTTCCTTGATTGAATGTATTTCTTTGTTACAATCCATGTTAAATTCACCCAACGCTTATGAGCAAAATAAGGCTTTTACTAAACACATCGTAGAAGCAATGATGAAAGCGTTAGAAAAAAAGTTAGAACTAGAAATTTCAATTCCTAGAAAATTATATGATGAAAGGGAACCCACCATTAAAGTTAAAATTAAAAATTATGAGTGCAATGCTTTATGTGATTTGGGTGCTAGCGTTTCCACGATTCCAAAATCTCTATGTGATGTGCTAGGTTTTACCAATATAGATGAATGTTCTCTTAATTTGCATCTTGCGGATTCCACTATTAAAAAGCCTTTGTTTAGAATTAATGATGTTCTTATTCTTGCAAATAGGAACTATGTGCCCGTTGATTTTATTGTTCTTGACATTTAACGCAATCCTTCTTGCCCCATAATTCTTGGTAGACCGTTCTTACGAACTACAAGTGCCGTTATTGACATGAAAGAAGGGAATATAAATTTTCAGTTTCCATTAAAAAAGGGCATGGAACATTTTCCTAGGAATAAAATTAAAGCACCATATGAATCAATTATGAGGGCCACTTATGGACTCAACTTGAAAGATGACAATACTTGAAACTATGCATTATGCCTAGCTAGGGGCATAAAACAATAGCGCTTGTTGGGAGGCAACCCAATGAATAAAATACATTTTTAATTTTTGTTTCTGTTCTTGTGTGTTTACACAATTATGCTACTGTTATGATTGAGTTTTTATGTTTTAAGTAGTGTTTGTGCGAAGTAAAGCCTTTGGGATGATTTGGAAGATAGTATAATTTATGATGTTTGGAAAACAGAAAGTTTTGCGTCCAGTGCTGGAATTTTAGTTCTGTACTGGATCATTAGAAAAATCTGAAATATTTACACAGTATTGTTATATGAATTGCCCACGTTTTCCTAATTTTTTAGAATTTTTGGGGTTACATAAGTATGGCTTTGAAATATATCTATGTAGACTGTTCTGTTTTTGACAGATTCTGTTTTTGATGCACTACTTGCTTGTTTTGATGAAACTATGGATTGTATCGGGGGGTATAAGCCATGGAGAAGTTGTAATACAGTAGGTATAATGCAAAAATAAAATATGAATGGGTTTGTAACAGTACTTAAAGTAGTGATTTATTTTGTTATACTAACGGATCTCACGAAGGTTTTGTTGAGTTTTGTGTGATTGAAGTTTTTAAGTTTTGGGTGAGATCACGATGGATGAAGGAATAAGGAGTGGCAAGAGCCTAAGCTTGGGGATGCCCAAGGCATCCCAAGGTAATATTCAAGGAAGACTCAAGCGTCTAAGCTTGGGGATGCCCCGGAAGGCATCCCTTCTTTCTTTTACCAACCACCGGTAATTTTACTTGGAGCTATATTTTTATTCGTCACATGATATGTGTTTTGCTTGGAGCGTCATGTATTATATGAGTCTTTGCTTTGTTTGCTTTTTAGTTTGTCACAATCATCTTTGCTGGACACACCTATTTGAGAGAGCCACACGTTTATCATGATTTGTTAGAATACTCTATGTGCTTCACCTAAATTTTTTGAGCTAGGCAGTTGCTCTAGTGCTTCACTTAAATCTTTTTGAGCACGGCGGTGGCTATATTTTGAAGAAATATTTAAACTCTCATACTTCACTTATATTATTTTGAGAGTTGATAAGATTGAAATTTTGAAGAAATATTTGAACTCTCGTGCTTCACTTATATCATTTTGAGAGTTGATAATTTTTGAAGAAATATGTGCACTCTCATGCTTCACTTATAGCTTTTTGAGAGTTGATAATAGTAATGGTAATTTGCACAAGATATGAATTTGGTCCCAAAGTGATGAATATTCAAGAAGGATATAATAAAAACTTTCATATAGATCATTGGATACGATAAGTGTGATTCCTTGCAATAGTTTTGCGATATGGAGATGATGATATGTGAGTTATGTTAGTGAGTAATTATGATTTAGTAAGAATATTAGTGTTAAGGTTTGTGATTCCCTATGCATGCACATTAAGTCAATAGTTATGCAAAGAAATTATATCCCACTTATGATGCATTATTCGGTGTTAGTTATGTTCAATGCATGTTTATGACCGTTTTCGCTTTTTGGTTGGTTGCTTCTCAATCTATTTGCTAGCCTTCATTTGTACTAAGCGAGAATACTGCTTGTGCATCCAAACTCTTTAAACCCAAGTTGTGCCAAATGAGTCCACCATATCTACCTATATGCGGTATTTCAATGCCGTTCCGAGTAAATTTGCATGTGCCAACTCTAATTTTCAAAATAATTTTCCGTTTTGTGTGCCCGTACCACTCATGAAGCGGCAGGGGGTGACCAATATTTTCCATGCTAGGTGTGTTATTCTCACGATGAATGTTTATTCACTTGTCATTGCACGAGAGAGTGGCTGGTAATAGGGATGCCCAGTCCCATAATGAATCAAAAATTAATAACAACAAAATTCCTTGGAAAGTGTTGGTATGGAGGGCACCCATGGATACGGTTAGCCATGGATTGTGAAAGAATGGTGGAAAGGAAATAAACTTTACTTTCTGTTTGGGAACCGCCTATGATGTGTCTAGCATGGAAGATATTGGGAATTCTCGGTCGTTTTTGTTGACAGGAAAAGCATGCCTCTCAAAAATAATTTTATCTCTCTAATTTAAGCTTTGAGCTCTGGCACATTTGCAAATCTATGCTTCCCTCTGTGAAGGACCTATCTATTTACTTTTATGCAATTTTTATTTTTATTTGAATCTCCATCTTCTCTTACAAAGCACCAACTAGAGAGCACTATTGTCATACTTGCGCATTGGATATAGCTAATATTTGAGTGTGTTTCATGAATGGATCAATGATTGAGCATAACGGGCTAGGGATAACTTTCTTTAGCGTTGATATTTTGAAAGACATGGTTGCTTGTTAGTATGCTTGAGTATCTATGTTTTCATGTCAAACTATAGACTATTGCTTTGAATCATACAAGTCCAATGTCCATGCTACAAAAGAAAAAGAATATGTGATGAATATGTTAGGCAGCCACATCAAAAATTCTGTTTTTATCATTTACCTACTCGACGACGAGCAGGAATTAAGCTTGGGGATTCTTGAAACGTCTCCAACGTATCTATAATTTTTGATTGTTTCATGCTATTATATTATCAATCTTGGATGTTTTTATATACATTTACAGCAATTATATATCATTTTTTGGGACTAACCTATTAACTTAGTGCCCAGTGCCAGTTGCTGTTTTTTGCCTGTTTTTGGTTTTCCAGAATATCAGTACCAAATGAAGTCCAAATGCCACGAAACTTTTTGGAGATTTTTTTCTGAACATAACAAACACTAGAAGCTTCAGGAGGAGACGAGAAGATGAAGCAGTGGCCCATGAGGCACCACGGCGCGCCCCGGGGGGGCGCCTTGGTGGCTCATGGGGCCCACACAGCTCCGTTTGACCTAATTCCTCCACTATAAATTCTCTAAAATCGGGAAACCAACAGAGGAGTCCACGAAATACTCTTTCTGCCGCCGCAAGCTTCTGTTCTCGAGAGATCCCATCTGGAGGCCTTTTCCGGTACTCTGCCGGAGGGGGAATCGATCACGGAGGGGCTCTCCATCAACCTTGTTGCCCTTCCGATGATGCGTGAGTAGTTTACCACAGACCTTCAGGTCCATAGTTAGTAGCTAGATGGCTTCTTCTCTCTTTTTGATTTTCAATACAATGTTCTCCTCGATGTTCCTGGAGTTCTATCCGATGTAATCACTTTTTGCGGTGTGTTTGTTGGGATCCGATGAATTGTGAGTTTATGATCAGATTATCAATGAATATTATTTGAGTTTTCTCTGAACTCTTTTATGCATGATTATTATAGCTTTGTAATGGGTTCGATCTTGCGGTGCTCAATCCCAGTGACAGAAAGGGACATGACACGTATGTATCATTGCTATTAAGGGTAAAAAGATGAGGTTTATTCATGCGTGAGTTAATTTGTCTACATCATGTCATCTTGCTTAAGGCGTTACTCCGTTCTTTATGGACTTAATACACTAGATGCATGCTGGATAGCGGTCGATGTGTGGAGTAATAGTAGTAGATACAGACAGGAGTCGGTCTACTTGTCTCGGACGTGATGCCTATATACATGATCATTGCCTTGGATATCGTCATGATTATTTGCTTTTCTATCAATTGTCCAACAGTAATTTGTTTACCCACCATATGCTATTTTCATGAGAGAAGCCTCTAGTGAAAACTATGGCCCCCAGGTCTACTTCTATCATATATTAAAAATCCTAAAAATACCTTGCTGCACTTTTTCTTTATTTATTTTATTTTGTATTTTTGTTCAATCTATTTATCTATCATCATACAATTTAATCTTGCAATTAACCGCCAAGGGATTGACAACCCCTTGTAAGCGTTGGGTGCAAGGATTTGTTGTTTGTGTGCAGGTGCTGTTAACGAGGTGTTGCGTGATTCTCCTACTGGATTGATAACCTTGGTTTCATAACTGAGGGAAATAATTATCTCTACTGTACTGCATCATCCCTTCCTCTTCAGGGAAAAACCAACGCAGATCACAAGTAGCACGCGACGACGGGGTAGGCGGGCGACACGCCGGGCTGAGGCACCGCGAGGAACGCTTGGTGAGTCGCTGCCCGAGGCCCGAGCAGGCCGGGAGTGGCCCGCGCTCCACGGCGACGCCAGGTGTTGCTTAGCAACGCGCGACTGGCCGCCACCAAAGTTGTTGTTGCGTTATCCACCTCCTCGGCCGCGCTTGCGCTGGCGGCTGCAGTCGGGCTGGGCCGAACCCGCCGGCGGCTGGTGCTGGAAGGGGGCCATGGGTGATGGGGCAGGAGTATCGCGCGAGATGCCCGCGGCAAGGGCAGTGTGAATAGCGTGTGAGCGCGAGTGCTTTAGTCGCCTCTCTTCGAGGCTAAGATAGGCCATGGCCTTCTTGAAGGTTGGCATGGTGAGGAGCATGAGGTTGGAGGCAGTGTTGCCGAGGTCCTCGTTGAGGCCTGCCGCCAGCATGGAGAGGAGGAGCTCGTCGGATATCGGAAACTCCAAGTCCGGCAACTCATCGAAGAGAGTTTTGAGACGCATGCAATACTCGTCAATGGAAGAGTCATTCTGGTGTAAACCAAAAAACTCTTGTTGAAGAAAAACGACGCGCTACAGCTTGTTGTCGGTGAAGAGGCCGGTGATCTTAGTCCACACTGTGTAGGCGTCGTCGCCTTCACGCAAGACAGTGTGAAAAATCTCCTTGAAGACAGTGAGGAAGAACCACCGGGTGATGGTGGCGTCGATAGCCATCCACTCGGTGTCACCGCGCATGGCCAGGAGATCGACGGTCCCGTCGACGTGGTCGCGAAGATCGTACTCACGGAAGAGAAGACCGAAGTATGTCTTCCACAAGTAGAAGTTAGCCTCGGTGTGGGAGAGCTTCACCGGGAAGTGATCGAAGATCGCGGATGCGCGCCGCCGAAGGGGCGGGCGGGCCGGCGAAGAGATTGCTACCACCAGAGAGAGAGAGAGAGAGGACATGGAGGAGAAGTCTGATGACCCATAAGTATAGGGGATCAATCGTAGTCCTTTCGATAAGTAAGAGTGTCGAACCCAACAAGGAGTAGAAGGAATTTATAGGCAGCTCGACTAGGGGTAGGGTGGGCGGCGGCGACGGCTAGAGGATGCTGCAGCGGTGGCGGCGCTCAAGAGATCGTAGTTAGGCTGATACCATGTAGAGAGATAATAGAATGCAACACACGTGTATTCACGGGCATCCAGTGCCAATATATAAACGTTCAGGAAAACCATCACGTCCAAGACTAAAACCCTAACAGACTAGAGATTAGATGGATGGATATTGGAGTACAAGTATATACACGCATGGGACATGCACGTCGGGCGCTTAACAACATCAACCGGGGAGCATTAGGTGATCTGGTACATCAATACATGTTCTTATGCCCATGTCAATCTTGTCTAACTTTGCTAACTTCTCCTTCTCTACCCGTATCTCGTTCGTTCTGGAAACACGTCTTCATATTTCATCTTTTTCCGAATCTCCCTTAACGGAAGAAATATAAGCTCGGTCTTTTTTTTTGGGTCAGATGGGAGAGAATGATATGTAGGAGTACAAGTAAGTAACACAGTGGTAATCGAATTTCTTCAAAATCTGCTACCAATAATTCTCCATTCAAACAAGCCCTTGGTTACTGTCGATCGTGGCGATTTTGTTTCAAGAGTTATTCACCCATACAGTCCAAGCATGCAATTTTGCTGTCAACCATGCATGATTTGTGTGATGATTGCTCGGAAGTAGCTATGAGAAAGGGATGCGACAATGAGAAACAAGCTAGGCATACGTGTATAGCTGTATAGAGGTTACTTGTCAGCGTAATTAGGATGACAATAACGTGCTGGGAATTTATGCAGGCAGCGCATCACGCTATCGACCACACTGAAATTACCTTTGGTCGACTCGAGGCCGTGCGCCACACAGGTCGTCCATCTCGCCTCAATGATGACAACAATAATGGAAACGATTTATCCAAAGCAAATCAATGGATACACTTGCCACGTACGTAGCCCCGTAACCATCCTATCCGCGTACACGGACGCAATCGCGAGCGTGCTTGCTTTTACCTACGCTACGCGCGACGTGTAATCTTGTCTGCCACATACAACAGTGCGTGCACTTCATTCTCGAGATTTTTCTTTTCTTTTCCCTGTTGCTTGGTGAAGGAGTTCTTCCACGCCGATGGATTGGAGCTAAGAGCGTCTTCAACGCCGACTCTCAAACTATCCGCATACATCCGTACCGTGCGGTTCGGACCCAGAAGAATTCCAACGCGGACCTGTATCGGTCCGCTCGACGGCCCGGACGCACTTTTCCTCGCAATCAGACAGGGGGTTTGCGGGTCCGGATCACTGCCACGTCCGCTTCTGACTGCCTTGGCCCATCCAAAAATTCAAGCCGCCTCTCCCGCGCTTTCCATCGAACGCCCGCGCCGCTTGCCGCGCCGCATTCATGCTGGCCCAGAGCATGCAGCGGCCGGTCCCCGGCGTGCGTCCGCGTGAAGCGGGAGCCGGCATCCCCATTCCGGCGGGTGAAGGACGAACCCGTGTCCCCGCCGCGCAACCGCGGCCTCCACATCGGAGGCCGCGTGAAGGAGGAGCCTGTGTCCCCCAGCGCCTCCGCCGCGTCAAGGACGAGCCGGCGTCGCCCCCGCCGCACAGCTGGTATGCCCGCATTGACGGGCCCTCGTCGCCGCCACGCCGCCACCGCCGCCCGATAAAGGAGGAGCTGCCGCCCGCGATCACGAAGGCGCGTGGCCGCATCCTCGGAGGAGGCGGTTACGGCGGTGCCTCGGCCTCGAGGGCCGTCGTACCTGAGGAGCGTGCGGCGAGGCAGCAGGCGTGGTACGACCAACGCAATGCCGCTCCGCGTTCGCCAAGAGCGACGTGGCGCTGGAATGGGTCCGCAACGACCCGGACCTCGCCGCCGCGTGGGCGCTCGATTGCTCCGTCACCACCGAGGAGACGGCCGCCAGGCGCCGCCGACGCCTTGATGGCGAGCTCGCCAAGATCGGCGAGGAGTGGTCGCTTAGCGACTGTTCCGCCAACGCCGGCAGGGGCAAGGCCGCCGCCAAGGCTCCGCCGGCGCCGTCGGTAGTGGCCAAGGGCGGCCCTCCGCACCGTGCAACAGGAAGCGGAGAGGCTCCTGCGCGAGCGGCAGGCAGCCACCGGACAAGGCTGTCGTGGCCCTCCGACACCCTTCCACCGCTAGAGGGACAACAACGATGACGACGGCACGGACGACGACGACGGTGCGGCAGGACAGGGCGGCCACGCGTACGAGGTGGTCGTCTGGTGTAGGGTTTAGTTTTTTTTTATAATTTTTAGTTAAACGGTCCAAATATCATCCGTTTTATGTAAATTATATCCGAACTTTAATGAAATCCACATTGTTTGCATGAATTTTGTCCGATTTAGTTGAACCGTGTTTGAAATGTATGCGGGTAGCGTTGGATGGCCGCCTCTCGCATCTGTGTCCATGGATTGGCCCCCCTATCTGCGGATAGGTGTCGAAGCAAATTTGCGAATCAGCGTTGGAGATGCTCTAACATGCAATCTCCGTGTGGAGGAAGCAAAACAGGGTCCAAGATTAAGATTTACATTGATCAGGCAAAGAGAAACGAAAGATGGCAACTCCTGGCTAGATTGGGTGGCTCAGGGCTCAAAAGATTCCCCTCAAATTTCTTCTCAAATCTTATCTCCTTAAGCATCTCAAATAGATGATTTAAAGTAGTCTGGGGTCACTTTTTACATCATGAGAGGGCAAAAATGCTACTCCAATAGATAATGTAGATGCAAATATTTTTACTCACGGGATAAGGCATGATATAAAATAGGCCACCAAGTGAAGCAAACTTTACATCACCAGGGGACCACGCCGCTGGAGCAAGATTTGCATTATCAATTGCTATTTTTACATCACCAAGTGCTCCAACAGATGATGTAAAATAGGGCAACCACAAGAAGACAACCATGATGTATTTTGCAACACCTATTTTACATCATTTGTTGGAGTTGAAGGTTTTTGGTGATGTAAATTTTACTCGAAGCACAACTTGGTGATGTATTTTACATTATCTATTGGAGATGCTCTTAAATATGAGAAGTTAAAAAAAATATGGAGCTAACCGAGCCCTCAAATTCAACTCTATAAATTCAAATTGTGCACAAATATCTCATTCAAAACTCAAATTTGAAACTAGACTAAGACCACATGTTGCATAATTATAGGTAGTAGTTCATAACACAACATCATTGTTCATAAATAAACCAGTAGCATTTACTTAAAGTTGAGTTAAGCTAAAACGACCTAAAGTTAAGATAAAACAAGCACTAATTGGAGTCGGAGTCGAGGTTTATCACCGTCCGCCTGTCGAAGCCTGATATCTCGTCGTCGTGGGCACCCCTGGGCATCTTCGGCAGCCACTTATCATCGGTCTCAAGACTCGCAACAACTGGCGGCTCTGGCGGTGACTGATGCGGAGCATCCTATGGACATCACCATGTTAAGAGCCCCTTTGTCAAGAGGCAATGCAACATCTACTTCATATATATAAGGTGAATCGTCTCCTTTACACGTGTCTACTTGATCCCTTCTTGGATGATATACTACTTGACCCTCCTCTCTTGTACATGCATACATTTGAGCCGAGCTGCACACTTATCGAGGAGTCCAAACACAAGAATATACCTATACCATCCGCGAGGGAGGCACGGAAACGAATACGGAAGAAGAGCGAGAAGAAGACGGAAGGCTGCTTCAGTGGCCGGACATCTGGCCCCCGGTCCGGACATCCAACCGCTAGACGAGCGCCCGGACATCCGGACCCCGGCCGGAAATCCGGCCAAAGCGACACGAGATTCACTCAGCCAGCCTGAAGATCCGAACCACTCCCGGACATCCGGCCCTACGACGACGACCCGGACATGTAGACTCCTGTTGGGACATCTGGGCCACTTCCTGCGAGAAGTTATTGGGCACAACCCATGTATCTTCCCTTTATGCCCCTCACTTACCCTTCCCCCTAGTTCTATAAATACCCCTTCCCCTCCTGTTTTCTAGGGTTAGCAAAGTAAACCTAAAGATATTGAGAGAGCTTTGGTCCTTGTACCTCCTCCTAGAGGATCAAGCCCTCCTAAGGGAGAAGGATCTCTCCAGATCATCAAGGCCTCCTAAGGGAGAAGGATCTCATCATAGATCACCTAGACCTCCTAAGGGAGAAGGATTCTCCAAGTGAATCATCAAGCTCCCCTTGTCCTACGACTTGGGCAAGAACCCTATCCCGTTCCATCTCTATCTTTGCATTATTTGGATCAAGTATCTATTTATGTGTATCTCTATTTGCATCTGTGTGTGTTTTCCCTCATGATTCCCTTCGTGTTCTTCCTCGAGCCACCTCCAATTCCTAAAGATTGGGTCACCCTGGAGCCTTGCCCTACATCAGTGATGCCCTGTGCGGGGCGGTGTGGTGCTCCGCCACCACCCGTGGTCGGCGAGAAGAGCATTGGCGTGCTCAGCGGTGAGCTGCACCTCGGTGCTCCTCCTCCTCTTCCCATGGTTGGAGGGGCACCATGGCACCGCCATCGTGAGGTTGACCCCCTCTCCTCCTCTTTCTCCTCCTTCGCCTCGTCATCTTCGTCCGACACGACGGCCAGTGAGGGGTGTTGGCATGAGTTGGCGAAGCAGTGGTTGGGAGAAGCCTCACCACATAGAAACGGACGACTATGGTGGTGAATCGAGCATCAACGACAATTAGGATGATGACGATGGCGAATCGAGCGGCGGCAGCACTTTCGGGCGATGAAGGTGATTTCAGGCTGGATTCCGATGACTTTGGGGAAAATGGGCGGTGGCAAGGAAGACCTAGGGATTGGGTGAAGCACTGATGAGAACTTATAGCGGCGGGAAGTCTACCGGGTCGGTGCGCCGATGGTTGTGCCATTTTTTCCAACGAGAGGAGCACGCACAAGATTTGCGGAGAATTGGTGTTGGCTGCTCAAATTTGAGCCAAAAAGTAATGTTTTTGACACAACTCCTCAAATATTTGAGGAGTTATAGGTTTGAGGGTTCGGTTATGGGAGTTAACCCCAGCTAACCGAAACCTTATACTTATAACTTCTCAAATATGAGGAGTTAACCCTCAAAAGATGCATTTTCAGCCCAAATTTGAGCAGTTCGCAACCATTCTCCTCAAACCTCCTCTTTGCTTCTCTCACTTGAAAAATGGCTCAATCGACAATGAGCCACTAAATTGACCCCTTCCCCCGCACCTATAAATTCACGTTGGGGCCCCAGCCAAACGCTAAATCCTTCCCCCGCTACCCCCCATTTCTCCCCAAATCATCGTTGCTGCCACCTCAAATCGATGTCGTCGCACTCGTTTTTGCCATCTTCGCCGTTCGAATCGCCATGGCCCGCCGTCTGTCATGGGACAAGTGTGAGGAGTCGCCGCGACGGAAGTCACCCCCATCGATTCGTCATCGTCGGATAACAACGAGCGGGAGGCGGCGCCGCTCGCGACGACCATGGCGGATGAATCCCAGGGCGTCGCCAGCAACCACAATGATTCCTCTCATTGGAGGAAGCAGAGCAGGAGTACGTGCGTGTGTTGATCAAGAAGGAGGAATACCAGGCAGCGGAGGCGCAAATCATGGTGGAGTGCGTCGATGCGGAGGTGGTCGCCCGGCTAACCGCCAACGCTAAGGTGATAGGGGTGAGTGTATATGCGTATATATGAGCGTTTGCCTTTGTACTGTGTTTCTAAGTAATATTCATGCAAAAAATAAGATATGAAAGATAAACTTGATAATTGTTTTTTTGGCTGACTTGCAAAGCAGGTAAATCGGTTTCATGATTTACTCATATAGAATATGAAGGGAAAGAAGAGATACCAAACAAACCTGACTTAAATTTGTTTGAGTTTCCTACTTGAATTCAGATGAGATCCCGTTTAAAAAAAATATAATGCAGATCGGCCCATGCTAATCTGGCCCTCTTAACTTGTTTTTGACACGTCGACCTCACGAGTTAGTTGGAGGAGAGTTTTCGCTTAACACGAGAAATATATCTCGCTTATAGCGAGATGAAACAAGCTCTCGCCTAAAGGATTCTCCTTCATGCTACAGTACTTGGTCATCCAAAATTATTCGCTCCCTCGCTATCGCTTCTCTAGTTCGCTCCTCACGGTCGATTAGCTCATTCCCTTCGGGTTTTTTTTTCTTTGTTTCTTGTTTTCAGGTTTCTTTGTTTCTTCCTAGGTTTTTTGGGTTTTTTCTTCATATATTTTGTTTTTTGTTTCTTTCTCGGGTTTTCTTGTTTTCTATTTTCTTTTTCTTTTTCTTTTTTGCACTAGTTTTTCTCCGGTTTTGTCTTGTTTTCTTTTTTTTCATTTTTTCTTGGGTGTTCTATTTTTTTCTATGTTTTTTCATTGGTATTATTTGTTTCTTTCGTGTTTTTCACTGGGTTTTTGTCTTTGTTTTTCTTTGTGTCTTTCTCAATTTTCACTGTTTTTTTATTTTCTTTATTTCTTTTTCATTTTTTTGTTTATTTCTTAGTTTTCATCTGTCTTCTTCGTTTTTTTTTTGCGAGAAAACTTCCGATCTATTCATCTTCAATCATGGGAGTACAACGAACACCAGAAATAATAAAAATTTCCATGTTTCCATTCTTTTGCATTGATTTTTCATTTTTCATTTTTTACTTTCTTGGTTTTCTTTGTTTTCCTTTTTGGTTTTTATCAGGTTTCTTCGTTTTTCTTTGTTTCTTTGTCGTTTTTCATCGGTTTCTTTTTTGTTCAACCGATATCAATTTTTTTATTACACATTCAATATTTTTGACTACATCAGAAACATATTTAATATACACATTTAATATTTTGAAATACCTAATTAAAATTTTATTTTTTAATGTTTTACTTTCTTCATACACATTGTACATTCTTGGAATATATCTTTCAAATATATATTTTAATGCACATTAAATATATTTTTAATAAATGATCAACATTTTTCAATAAATGGAGAACATTATATTTAATGGGAATAACTATAGTTTTCCCACACAATGTACAATTTTTTATACCTCAGGTACATTTTATATAGTACATGTTTAACATTTTTAAAGTACATAATCAACTTTTTAAAAATATATGTTTTGCGATGCTAATTTGTTGTGCATTTTTTGTATGCACCAGGAACATCGTTTTATACACGTTTAACATTTTTTAAATACTTGATCAACATCTTTTCATACACATTCTTTTTTTTTTGTAAATATTTTTTGTATATTTGACAAACATGTTTTATACGCATTTAACAATTTGCAAATGCTTTATTAACAATTTTCAAATACTAGATTAACATTTTTTTCAAATGCCTAATTAACATTTTTTAAATAGATGCTCAACTTTTTCCATACACATTGTATATTTTTTATATACATTTTTTGTATACATGACAAACTTTGTTTATAAACATTTATCATTTTTAAATGCTTGATTAATTGTAATATATATATTTATAATATTGGTAAGTTTAATTCAAAAAATTCAAAAAACAAAAACAAAAAACGTGATATAAAACAGAAAAAAGAGAGGCTGTGGCCTCACGCGCGCCTGGGCCGGCCATCTGGTGCTCGCTTTCAGGCTTCCCTGCGAGTGCGTCTATTCGTCGCTTGCACCGAGCTAGAAAACTGAGTCGCCCACACACGTGCCACCGGGAGCGCCTAGGTAGCGTGTGCTCGCTGCTGCCATTGATGGATCTACACGTCCGCTTGTTTTTCTTTCACCTTTTTGGTTTTTTTATACACATGCCGCAATGTTATAAGAGCGTATATTGGAATTCTAAAATAATATTGTATACTGCAAAATAGTTGCATTTTACTAATTTAATAAAATTTTAAACATACATTAACTGTTTTCATCAGGTATAAAGAAACGATCATCCGTTGTGTATCTAAAAATGTTCATTGTATTAGTAAAAAATCGTCATCTATTTCAAAATATTCTTGTATATTTATAAAAAATGTTCATGGTCTACTAAAGAAGTTTTATCATGTATTTAGTTTTCGTTCAAACATGTATAATTCAACAAATACTCACCATGCATTAAAAATTATTCATAATGTAATAAAAAATGTTCATTCCGTATCACAAAAATTGTTCAAGTATTTTTTTATTATAGTCATGTGATTTTTAAAAAGTGTTCACTTATTTTTAATAAATTATTCATGAATTGTTCTAAAGCGTCATACATGTTTAAAAAATGTTGATATAACTAAAAAATGTTTACCCATTTTAATACATTTATGTTCCAAAATAAAAAATATTAAAATTAAAATAAATAAATAGGATACGTAAAAAGAAGAAGAGAAAACAAGAATGGGAAAAGAACAACAAAAGAAGAATTGTAAAGAAGAAAACATAAAAAGAACAGAAGAAAAAGCATAGACAACCGAGGAAAACCATTTCCTCGAAAACCCACCTGAAACTTGGGGAAAACGATTTTTTTTTAAAGAGAATGTACACTGAAGAAAAAAAGCAAAGATACAATCTATCTATCTATCTAATACACTACGCTCCCTAATTTTAGAGGCCTCGCAATCAATTGAGATCTTCCATTTGGAATTGGGTCACTCGATTTTGACCGGCTCAACAATTTCTTAAGCAACACTCTCATTCTATTCTTTTAATTCACTATGCACCCTAATTTTGGAGCTCTCCCACATAGTTGAGGTATTCAATTTCGGATTTGGTTCAGATTTTGACCAGGTCAATGATTTTTTTCAAATCAATCGGCAACAACCGGACTATAAAAATATATCAATAACACGCACCCTCTTACCACCTAGAAAAAAGCACAAACATGTGACACTGTAGCATCCATATAGTACATGCAACCAGCGACGTAGAAAATAAGTACGGGTTGCTTAGCAGATAACCCAGATCACACCGCTAAAGGCCCACTAAAACACCGCATCATAAAATAAAAATAACATAGACTCCATCATCTCCCCAACTCGCCGAGCCAAACACTTTCTCGATTCCAAAATATAAGGTGTATTAGTTTCTTGAAAAGACAATTTTTTTAAAACTATGACCAAGTTTAGAGCCAAAAATATCGACATCCATAGTATTAAATAAATAAAATATGAAAATTCATTTCATGATGAATCTAATGACACCAATTGATATTATGGATATCAATATATTTGTCTACAAATTTGGTCAAACTTAAAGAGGTTTGACTTTCAACTAATGCACCTAATATTTTGAAATAGTGAGATTAATTTTTTTATGAAAATCCACACCAACAGCGTAACAAAGCGCGTCGAACCCTTCTAGTACATAAGCAAACCTGAGTGAGCTACTTTTGTCCACCCAGTACCAAGCGGGCCACTAAAACAAAATCGACTAGATCATGCGGTGATAACCACAGGTGAGCACTACGTCCACCTCGCAGTAAGCAATATATTACCTCCATCTTAAATTAGTTGTCTTAGATTTGTTTAAATACAGATGTATCTAACACTTAGATAAATCCGAGTCAACTAATTCAGGGCGTAGGGAGTATAATGTTACACGCTTAAGGCGCTGCATACATAAGTAATCATGCAACTTGATCCCCTTGAGTTCATGCCTACAAACTTCGCAGATACAGCCAACCACATATCGCACAACAACTCATCCTCCTATATCGAGTACCCCGCCATCATGCTTTACTCTAGAAAACAACAAAAATTTCAAAAAAAATATGCTCAATGGCATTTGACCGAGCATCCGTTGGGCACGGTGTCCGTCATGGACATCATCGGCAGGGGCGAAGGGTACCTGGCTGCGGAGGGATCCTGGGTGGACGGTGGCGTAGTCCAAGGAGGGCATGCACGTTGGTGGGGCTGTGGACGTCCTACGGTGTGTGGGAGCCGACCGAAGAGGTATATCGGCGGCGTCGGACGAGTAGGGTGTGGATGCAAAGCAAGAGGGGAGCAGGGACAAAGTGGAAAAAAAGTGGACCTGGAGGGGATTTGAGTGGGCTGAGGATGTTGGGGTCCTACGTGGCGGTGGTCCGAACTCCCGCAAAGACCCCTAGTTTGCTTGCAGTTTGCGGGAAAACGGATGTCCGGACCGCTTCGCGGACCGATAGTGTACCACGTTGGATGGCAAAATTGGTCCAGGTCGATCCGGACAGATGCGGGTGGTTTGAGCGTCAACATTGGAGACTCATACTAGTACTAAGACAATGCCCATGCGTTGCACCGGGATAAATATTATAGCACGTTAGTTTGTGATTTACCTGTTCATATTAATGCGATTGTGTAAATAAATGTTTATCAAATCCTGCCTGTGATTTATCTATATTTTGATGAGAAGATTGGTAAGTAAATTAAAGTAAAATTGGAAGGTAAGTAAATTAAGGTGATTGATTATCATACTGGGAAGGTTGAACTGAGGGATAGGGATGGCGGGAAGAAAAATAAAACATGGAACTCAAATTCTTTTGAAGGCCAGTAGAGATAGAGAGTAGAGATATGATACTTCCACACTAGAACATGCTCTTAACCCCACAAGTGTATCATCCAGCAATTATTACGGTGGTTTTCCAACCCCCATCTGTCCACCCACCCTCCATCACACCACACACCCCTGCTCGCAGTCCCTGGCAATTGAGCTACCGAGAACTTAGTGAGGGGTGGTCGCCGGCTCAAGGTGGTGACTTGGAGACGCCGGCGCGATCTGCTGCCTTGGGCCAGGCACGGCCCCGGGCCCCCTCAGGTACTCATGGTCTTACGAATCTAGGTTTTCTCTCCATTTGTTCAGAGTCCCTCTTTCGTTAGCAGCTAGCTTAAATTTCAAACCAATGGATCGATCACACGCCCAATCGCAAATCCTTTTTTTGCAGCGCGTTTGTTCTGGAGGAGTCAGCAAAATTTATTTGTGTGCTGTTTGTTAGTTACCTCATCACATGGTGGCGCCACCGGACCAGGCGGCACCTCATGCCACATTGGAACAAGATCAGCGAGACGCCGCCACAGCCACAGCCACAGAGAATAGCGGCAGGGATCACGGAGCTGCCGACATAGCAGATGCTGATCCAGGGGAAGCAATATGCGCTCCTGGATCCGCACCTTCTGTCACGTCAAGGATTTCGGTGCAGAAGGTGTGCTCACTCGTGGGCAAGTTCAATAAATTTAAGAGGGATTTGGTCGAGGAAATAGGCTTTGGTGGGATGCTGGGGATTCAGATGTTGGCAAAGTTGAATTTGAAATTCAGCGCGTGGCTAATGGAAAGAGTCGACGTCGAGTCGAGTACACTGAAAATAGACGAGCAAAGGGTTCTGCAGATCCAGGACCATGATGTCCAGAAGGTATTCAGTCTGCCATGCGGCACCAGATCAATATGTCCCGATACAACCGAGCCATCTGAAGCCTGCAAAGAGTTCATGCGAGCTTCTGCCTATTTGAGCAAAGGTGCACATAGTCTAAAGGCCGCGGAGGCTTATCTCCTGAGAGATGATATCAATGGAGATTCCAGCAAGGTCCAGATAGATTGCTTCAAGATAGCCTTTGTTATTTTTGTTGTTGGGCACCTGTTGGCTCCATCAACTAAGCATGACTACATCACCATAGATTTCTGGGCTGCACTCAACGATATCTCGCAAATTAAAGAATTTAATTGGTGTGCTTATGTACTCGAGCATTTGAACAGAGCTGTTGGGAAGTTGAAATCTGATATCCGCAACCAGAACATCACTGTGCATCTTGTTGGCTGCCACCTGTTTCTTCAGGTCCTTGTTTCTTCCTATTATTTTTGTGTATCATAATTCTGTTCAGCTCAGACCATAATATTTGAATGTGCAAATGTGGTGCAGGTATTCTACTTGGACAATCTTGATCTTGGTCCACTTTCCAAGACAAAAGACCATCTACCAAGGATTAGTCTTTTTGACTACGAGTCGGTTAAGAAGATGATAGAAGTGATCACTAGCAATGTGGACGGAGATACATCATTCGCTGGAGCTAGTGTGAGCCCTCTCCCATTTAAATTTGCATGCAGACAGTATGTGCTTTCACAGAATGACAGAATAGTGTTCGGTTCAGTAGCTGAACACATGCAGTGGTCATGTACATGTTCACATTTTTTATCCCTTCCTGTTTTACATGCAGTTTAGGTGCGCTCAAGATGTTTTCTACTCCAGAGTACACTACGAAAGCCACACTCACCGAGCAGATGTAGCTTCTGACCTGCCCCATCATGCCCCAGGTTTTGTTGGCACAAAGCACCAACACAACCCAATTACTCCCAAGCTACGAAGCAGCTTCACTGAAACTGGACAAGAAGATTTCTCCAACCATCTCCGATTGAAATACCCGTCACTTGTGAGTCATTAATTTCTTATTATTAGTTGTGATTTCTTCATGTTACATCGAATTGCGCTCCTTCTGTTTATGTAACTAATAGTGCAAACGCAGGCAGACCACCCGCTTATGACCATTTTGGAAGAACATAATGCACACATGATGGGAAATATATCTGAAATTAGGCGAAGTTGCGAAGTGGCGATGTCTACCTTTGCGGACAAGCTTCTTGGCTATATATCTGAGAACCGCTGTTGCTGCAGAGCTGTGGGACGAACCGATTGTTTACTGAGGTCGCCGAACACAATTCATGGTGAGAAGCACTAGAGCTTTTTTGTTTCAGGGTTTCCACCCCCTCTTGCATAACTAACAAGCAACATTTTTTGCTTCTCAAGGAAACACGCTTGGCACACCTACAACACGTCAATCCTGATTTTACTGGGGCACGATGTAGTCATAGGGTTTTAAACTTTTAATACATTACCACTGTTCTTATGGTTCCCTGTTAGTTCACCCCCCCCCCCCCCCCCCCCAACACCCCCACACACACAATTACGGTAGGGTACTGATTTGTTTTTCTCGTTTGGTGTACCAGAGAGTCCAACCGAGCAGAATTCACTCTCTCACAAACGGGATGCACCTGAGCCCACTGGAGCAGGTAGAGCTTGTACACAGCAGATTTCAGACAATGGTCCATTTTCATTATTAAGACATGACATAGGATACAAATTATCTTATCTCTTGGTCACAAGTCATGACACCTCTTTTTTGGGTAGGACATCACAAGAAGATCCGGGTGAACCAGCCTCTAGTTGAGACAGACCTTCAAGCAAGTATACGTGGATGCTCAACTAACAACAGCCTACCCCGCAGTCCTTTACAAGTTGACATCAACCTGGCCGCACCGTAGTCCAGATGAGCGTCTTTATTTTGCGTTCAGCATCAACTTTCACACTGTATGTAACACTGGATCAGCAGCTCTCATGTCATCAGAGATGTCCGTTGTCTTCGTAGCATAGTGTCTTAGGCTTTCATCACCAACTTGCACGATATATGTGAACTCTGATTGTTCATGGCTTAGGTTGCTGCATACTGTCTTAAGCGATCGTTTGGTGCGCATTCTCTAGGGTCCCAAAGAAATTCCCGATAATGCTGTAAACTCTAGCCAGGCTAACATGTTTCTCCCTGAGTTGCTTAACCAATTAAGTCTTTTGTGCAATTGCCAATGTCCCGGTGAGATTGCTAACACAACACCTCTCCAGAAGTTTGGACATGGTCAGCATGATTGAGGCTTATTCTGTGTTCACTAATGTACTGTCCATTATCATTGGACCTATCTTTATATTCTTTTCGGTCTCAACACCTCCAAACCAAGTTGTGTTTGAAAAGCTAAAGAACACCGGTTTGTCAAGGCTTTCAATTACCATTTTGTGGGAGTTGGTTTCTACATTATTTTTGTCTTGGCGCTGCACAGTTTAGACACGCTGTTATATATATTGCCCCATTAGGTATAAATCAGCACAAGTCACAGTTGCTTGAAAGTGTTGTTAAGATCTGAAGTTTCATTGTTATTATTTTCTTCTTACGCATCCGGCGCTACAACACCACCATCATGAAATGTTCATTCCTAGCTGGTTCAGACATAGCTGAATGTGGAAGAAGCCAGATATACCGCAGCCAAAACTGCAGAGGTCAACCTCAGGCGTACTATAAACACCGGTGCTAGCTATTTAACAAGGCACAGTTTTGGCATCATGACAGCAGAACCGCGATTTTTCCCTATAAAAAGCATGATGCATATTATACTTATTCCTTGTTCTTGTCTTCAGTTGGATCATCATTCTGGATCAGCTCCTCAGCAGGCAAACTCAAACTCTCTACAGGAAAAATAAAAGACAATGTTGTGTGAGACTAGGACTACATTGACCATCAAATACAAGGAGTTGTCTGCTTAGGATGCACAGATAAGGAGTACCATCATTGTCTGCAGATGCATAGGAAGATCGGCGGGCACGAGCATTTTGTTGAGTAGGCTGAAAGTAGATCAGGAAACACAAGTGAAGAGATGAACTTCTTTTTTAACTGAGTGAAGAGATGAACTTGGCACAACATAGCATTGCAAGTTGACTTCAACATTGCGATCTTTAGTAATGAAAGACATGTTGTCAAGCTTCAAGCAATGAGAATGGGACAGCATACTTTGTAAAGTTAAGCTAAGAGCTGCATGATCAGGATATCCACTTATTTTACAGTATAATGAGCACAAATCATTCAACTATATATCTTATTATACTAAAAAGTAAAAACAGAATACAGAAAGCATAAGCTTTAGTTTGCATCTGGTGAGCATTAGTATCGAACTATCGATACCTGGAGTTTTGGTCGAAGAGCTTCAAGGGGCCCTTTAGGCTTGTTGGGACTTCCACCTTGCTGCAGCAAACAAATGAAGAAGTAAAACTGTTGTAGTTGCATTGCTTATTTAGGTTTTTTGAAATGTAGATATCACACTAGATTAGCTTTTCAAAAGATTCAAGGCTTACCTTTCCTAAAGCCCAATCAGCAGAATCAAAGAAAGCCCGCTCATGGTCCTGATATTTCAAATTATAAGGTTATATCATTTAATTTAAAATAAAATTTAATTCTACACCTGTGTTACTTTATATAAAGGTTTTACACAATTTAATTTGAAGGGGAAATGAAGACATTTTTAGACAACGGCATTGACCTTCGATATAAGTGGCGACTTTTTGGGCATTTTTCCTCCATATTTTTTCTTGATTGCTGCCTCCTGCGAGTACCCATACAAGCACAGAGCTAATTAACACGTAGCCATACAAGTTTGGAACAAAGATCACATGAATAATATACACCCAAGAGGCCAAGACCACCCCCAAAAAATGGCACCGGGAAAAGACAGTACCTCCTCTTGTGGCGAGGGCATGCCACTGCCTTCATTCTGATCTTGAGTTTCTTCTACCTTTTCACCAGAAACTTCTCCTTCAAGCCTCACTTCAGCACTTGCATCATCAGATGACACTCCAGACATAGTGAAATTAAGCTGCCAGAGAGGAGTTAAATTTCGTGAATTATAACCCGCATTCATGGTACAAACCTAAATTGTTTACAGTAGATAACATATGAACAAAAGGGAGAGAACATTTCAGACTTTCAATGAAGTTGTTCGTGTTTTCTCAGAACAAGAGCCAGAATACAAAGCAGATGCTTCATTTCCTTAATGCCATGTCAACATCAATGTAAATGAAAAGGTGGATTAATACTAATTTCTTATATGTGAGGGCAGCATGCCTGGCTCAGTACTTCCTGACTGAAAACCAAGTGTTAGCTTATGGTTTGTCAACAGCAAGGTTGTTATCCACTTAATCAGAGACACGAAGAAATAAACATTTGTACGTATAAGTACCACATATATGTCTTCATACGTCACCATGAATATTTCTTGTGCTATGTTGGTGGGAATT
The DNA here is from genome assembly GCA_039707655.1 of Elymus sibiricus. Lineage (NCBI taxonomy): Eukaryota > Viridiplantae > Streptophyta > Magnoliopsida > Poales > Poaceae > Elymus > Elymus sibiricus. The sequence goes on along the minus strand of CM077668.1, from coordinate 256,575,014 downwards.
GAAAATGCACACAGCAAACCGATCAGATCAAATGGCTCAATACACTTAGTCAAAAGCAGCTTAAGATCCACTTGCGTAAGTCTGAACATATCTGTGTTACGAGCAAAGTCAATGTCATTGATCGTAATGTCATATTCTTTCAAACTTTCATGCCTTACTTCATTGTTACTGCAATGCCCAAACAGCTTATATGGTTCACACCATGTTGATGCTTTGTCCTAAATCCTAGTTCAGATAAGGGAATTGCAGCATTTGCTCTATATATCTATAAACAGCAAATGGAATTCAAGGCACCTCCTTCACGTTACAAATTCCCGCATTACTCAGAAAAAAGAGAAACCCCCCAAAATATTCAGAAAACTAATAATTCCATGTCCTGCATAATTAGCTGACCTGTATGTGCATGTATAGGTTAATAGGTTACGATGGTATACGGCAATAGAATTAATTATATGAAAGAATAGTGCCATAAATTTGAATTAGACACAAAATCAGTTAGCACACAGGTAAACAGAGAGGTTATTTATGACGTTAAAGAATAATAAAATAAATTTAGGAAAGAAGTTCCACACAGCTGAACCAGAGCCTCCTACAATTGAACCAGATTAGGAAAGAAGAGGCATGCATGTCAATAAGTAGTATACACATCAAATGCAAGAAAAAGTTGTAAGCTGATCTTGATCAACCTTTTGCACACCGCTTATTTTTCTGGGACAAGCTAGATTCTTATAACGTGTAATACCTATATTGGAGAAGTTGTATTTTGATGGGAAGATGTTATGAAGGTGTAAATGAGTAGTTCTGTAGGATAAGACATAATTTACATCGCTTATTCTGGTGTGATCAGATTATGAACAGATTGGTTAGAAAAGGGCAAAGTCTCATGCAAAGACTTCACTAGTTATTATTTCAACACCAAGGAAAAGTTCCAAGGTTCACGGGATCATTAAATCATAAAACTGCTAGTAGTATTGCTCTACCACCTGCGCAGCATGCCTCCTCTAATCACGCACCTATCCGGGCGGGAACGAGAGAATCGGCACCACCGCGGGTAGAAGCTACGGCGAATCGACAGGAAACGAGGACGCGGAGGAAGGAAGGGAGCCGCGGGATGTACCGGGCGGGCAGGCGGCGTGGAGCGGGACGGGTAGGGGAGGCGCGGACGATCGGAGCTGAGATGCCACCAACACCAAGGGTGGGAACTGGGAAGGAGAGTGGAGAGTGGCGGGGCGGGGCGAGGGGGGTGGTGGCAGTTTGATATACGCTGCGTGCGGATCTGCCATTCTGCCCATCTGGTCCGGTCCCCGAACAAAGACGACAGCGCGAATCAAACCCCTGTTTTATTATACTAGCAAACATGCCCGTGCGTTGCAACGGAAGAAAAAAAATGACGTGTTTTGCTATGAAGCGAACATCAATTGTCATTAATTAGACTGGACAGGTAGAGGATAAGTTTAATTATGACAAAAATGATGGATCGATTAACAATAGGATTCTTTGGGGGCTAGTTCAAAACTTACGACGCGTGAATCCTAGTGAACTTACAACTGCACGCGTGAATCCAGCCGAATCTGCTCATCACCGGAGCTGTCCGAGCCGTCGTTGTCCTCCTTCTCCTCCTTGGGGGGCAGTCCGGCCACGGCATGCACCGCCCGATTCTGCTCTGGGGCGAGAGCGCGGGTGTTCCTCCGCTGTCGCTTCTTTACAATGCAGGCGCGGATGGCTTCCTCCTCCGCGGCATCCCGCGCCGCCGCATCAGCCGCCGCCATCTCGGCAACGAGTCGAGCCTCGGTGACCCTCATCCTCTCGTTCACACGTCGGGCACATCGGTCCCGGTAGGACTCGTACTCCAGTGCACCGTTGACGGAGAAAGGGAGATTGGAAGGCTCTCGAGAGGACCTTGATGATCCAGCGCCGGAGGATCCAAGCGCCCGATGCACCAATGCAATCGACTTGCACCGGACAGATCCCAACGTCGGTCGGGCACTGTCCTCGCCGTGAGCTGCGGAGTGCAATGCGGGCGGCCATTGCCTCCTCCAACCGGCACGGGACGACACCCCAGTCGGCGAATCCGTACTGGTCGTCGTCAGATCCGCTGCCCGGCATGCCGGAGAAGGACGGAGATCGCCGGATGGGAGGTTGGAGAGCGGATGAGGAGGAATATATGTGGGGTCGGGTGGGCCAGCGTGGGCCGGGTCCGATGTGGTGGACGCGCCCGGTCGCACGACCAGGCGTCCCCACATCCGCCCCATATTTGGGCTGCATATAAGGGGTGCCGGTCAGTCCGGACGTTTGAGGAGGGTTTGAGGCGCCCGGCTGGGTCGGTTTTTTTTTTCTGCGGGGGTCGGCTTTTTTGACTGATCACTGACGGGTCGTCCGCCCAGGTGTGTGAGGTTTGAGGCGCCTGACTGTAGATGCTCTTACCCCTAAAAAAATTGACATGTGTGCACATAGTTTAATACATGTACGCACGCTAACACGTCTGTGTGTCGCACCCGAAGATATTTGTCGGTCCATCCAAACTGCACCTTTAATTTTAATTAAGAAAAGAAAAGCAACCGGGCATGCACTGGAAGGAATCAGCCGCCTAGCTGGCGCTGTTCCAGCCTTATCTTCGCTCCCCCGCCCACCAAGAGATTATCTCTTCGTACTCCTCGCCTGCAGCCCTTATCTCTTCAGTTTTCTCTTCGGCGAGCTCACCCATCGCCAAGCGTTCTCCATCTCGACCTGCCACCGGGAACGCGCCGCCGCATCCCCCCACCGCCGGTATCCCCGCTCCCCTAGCTCCATACCGCCGGGACCCCCCCCCCCTCCGACCAATCGTGCTCGTGCAGTTCATCCGAGTGAGTTGGGCGGCCTGTGGCGGAGGCGCGTGAGGCGGTCTGGCGCAGCGGTGGCCTGCTCAGGGTCGTCCTCGGCGGCTTCGGCCCCAGATCTCGCCGCCGATGGATGCGTGGATTGTCCGTGCTCGGCTTGAGGTTGTGGTGGCTGCGTGCAGTGCGCCTGTGGAGCGCAAGGATATGATGGCGGCTTGGATGGTGGCGGATGTGCCGAAGCCTGTGCATGCAGCCCCGCCGGCCACTGGTGTCAGCAAGGCCTGTCTCTCTCTCAGTAGGCTGGGCACCCAGTGGTGCTTGTCTTCCTGCAACCTTTCTATTAGGCTGGACTCTCTCAGTAGGCTGAGCACCCAGTGCTGCTCTTTTTTTGGATTCAGGCATGACCTTCCTCTCGGGCTCGCTTCAACATTTTCGATTGGCTTTTTGTTGGCTTGTTGATTCTCGCAAGTCTGAACGTATATAAGTTGCTAGGATTTGATGTAAAGGGGCGGGGTGGGATTAATTAGAATCTGAAATTTTTTCAGGGTCGTCCTCGGCGGCTTCGGCCCCAGATCTCGCCGCCGATGGATGCGTGGATTGTCCGTGCTCGGCTTGAGGTTGTGGTGGCTGCGTGCAGTGCGCCTGTGGAGCGCAAGGATATGATGGCGGCTTGGATGGTGGCGGATGTGCCGAAGCCTGTGCATGCAGCCCCGCCGGCCACTGGTGTCAGCAAGGCCTGTCTCTCTCTCAGTAGGCTGGGCACCCAGTGGTGCTTGTCTTCCTGCAACCTTTCTATTAGGCTGGACTCTCTCAGTAGGCTGAGCACCCAGTGCTGCTCTTTTTTTGGATTCAGGCATGACCTTCCTCTCGGGCTCGCTTCAACATTTTCGATTGGCTTTTTGTTGGCTTGTTGATTCTCGCAAGTCTGAACGTATATAAGTTGCTAGGATTTGATGTAAAGGGGCGGGGTGGGATTAATTAGAATCTGAAATTTTTTAGCAGAGGCGTAAGGGAGGGGGAGGTCAGGTGGTGAGTTCAAACTTTTTTAACGGCCCATGACTAAAATTCTGGCCCGTTGACTTACGATGCTGCAAATAGAGAACCGGACGAACGGACGAGCGACGACGTACGAAAACGGACGAAATTATGGAAGCAAGAAGCAATCAACGCTTTATTATTAGGTAAAGATATACTCTACTCGCGTTGTGGGAAAGCTAATTCTCTTTTGGCCTTTCCATCGACAGATAGCAACAAACTAATGTCACGTCATGGTTTCTTGAATTTTGCAAGAAACAAACACACATGAATTTGCTAGCGTTGCTCTTTTGAAGCTTTCTCTGTAACTTAGTTATGAATTGTGCTGGGTTTTATAATTTACAGCGATTTCAGATGTTGGGCTTTTTGTCCGAGTCCAAGGGAACGGATTGCTTGCTACTCCAGGTTTTTGGAAGAGGGTGTCTGCATAAAAAGCTACCACTAACAAAGAAAACTATCATCTGCCAAGCCTAAGAAAACACGATTTTTCTGTTTTTCTGCAAGTTCCATTTTCCTTTCCCCCAAAGATTTCTTGAGATCGCTACCGCAAAAAAAAAAAGAAAAAAAAGAAAAGAACATCAGATTCTGAAGCACTGTAACCTTTTATCATTTGGGTTTATTATTGCAGTCTGTGCCATCCCGGTATCATGTTCCCTTCCAAATATCTGAAAAGATCGCGTTCCACACACGCTGCAGCGATGACTTTCGAAATTTGGAAGATGGCATCTGTTAGCTGTACGTGAAGCTTCTTTTCTTTTGCTCAGCATGCATAAATGAAGAGCTACTGAATCTTGCCTACAAAACTTTGACTAACGACCCATCAAGTACATCCGATATTGGAATGATAGAGATGAAACTTTGACCGACCATATCACACCATCATGCCATACATACTACATGAAATGCTTAAAGGCTTAAAGCAGTGGATGAATCAGAAACTGCTTTCAATAAGGAAAAGGCTGCAAGTTATTGTAGGATCATGCAACACAAGGTTATGCAACTTCCTTTGTTTCTGCAGCTTCTCAGCCTCCTGCACTTCATCTCCACACTTCCGCAAGTTGAGAGTAGCAAAGGCTTTATCATACGCCTGACCGGAATCAGAGCAAGAACAAGAGGGGGATAAGCGTGATGCAGATGATGGACAAGGTTGCAACTATCGCTCCACGGTCCAAGGCCTTCCTCACGCCTCCGGCCCCGGTGAAATGCTGAAACGCGAGATAAGCTGCTATTGCCAATGGCAGTATTACAGAGTCTTGAGTGCCCCTGTCCAAAGATTACACAAGCTATGTGAGAAACCGCGTGTTCCTTGGCGAGAAGCAGCTCAACTGGTATATACAGAAAAATGGTAACCGTAATTCCACGCATCAGGACTCTGAATTTCTTTGTAAACAAGTCATGAACTCATGAAAACAGAATGCCCATCTTAATATATTTTTACTTTGGAAGTAGGTACAATCGCAGTTATTTGTACCTCAAGTTCATAAACTGGTAAGGGGCAATGCTAACAAACAGCATCGTTGACAAGGGAAGCTCCGGTTCACCTGCAACAGTAAAGATGCAGGTAGTATAACGAAGTCAGGTATCTGAATTTTGTCTAAGTAAAGCTGATGAAAGCCAATGTTAGCATCATCAAGACTCAAGAGAGCATCATATCACAATGTTCCTAATGAGAATTCGACCATAGAAGGGGAAACCGGGAAAGGAAATGTCGAATAATATATGCAGCAGTAACTTTGTTACTCTACCTGGAAGGAAGGATAGCAGACGCAGAAGAAGCCCGAGAAAAGCGGTCCACTGACCATAATCACCTCTGACAAAGAAGGTTGATGTCACGGATTAAACACATACAAGATATGTGTAAGTGAAATGGTGGTTGTTATCTTATGCCAAATGTTGGCATCTTACTTTATCCATGAGATGACGTCTTGAGGTGCTTGCAGAGCAACGAGAGGGACAAGGAGAGATTTGTGTATAGCTGTGCCTTTAGCAAGCATCAATATACTGCACATAACAAAAATAACACACCTAGTCTTAGACTTATAGAGCTGTACAGATAACAGCTTTGCAGTCAGAACTAATGGAAGCACGCTGACAACTGAAACAAAAATCCGCACTATTTTCATTTGAATTGCATCCTTACCACCGTTTTTCATTCTTCACTCACCCTTGTTATGATCTAAATGCATAATCCCAACCCGTAACCTAACATGAACAGCTCTTATAAGTTATAACTCTGCTAGCACTAGCAAACAGATTTACTACCGTATCCAGTACGTTATGGTAGTATAATTACTACTGGTTAAATACTTAGGTATGCACATATAGCACATACAGAAAGAAGAAAGAAAGGCTACGATTGGTTTATTTTTTTGATTATACTCACGCGGCGGCCCCGACGGACGCCCATCGCATCGTCACGGCGCTGACGTGCGCCGTCGCGCAGCACACGGCGGCGTCTCCCCGGCGGCGCCACCACACGCCCGACGGCCCGGGCGCAGCTCCCCTGCAGATCGCCAGAAAACCCATGAAACCGTAAGACCAGGGCTCTTGTATCCAGCAGGACACCCCCGGGGCGATGCGAGCTATGCGGCTTTCCTTAATTTGTTCGCGAGCCGCACGACACGACGAAACCCGTGTCACCGTGGCGTGTGGTATACAGATACTCGATAGGACCGCGGACCTGAGCGCGCGCGGCGGCTGTATGACGACCGGGGAGACGGCGACGGCATTTCCGCCGGCTCTCGGGTCCAGGGCACGGCGGCGTAGCGTGGGCGCCTGCGCCGGTGGCGGGACGGCGAGGCGGAGCGAGATTGACATTTTGATGGTGAGTGGATGGATCGATATCGGAGGGTGTACACTCTGAAGTCTGTACTACTGGACTGGAGCAACGGCGATGAATCAGTGATGATCCGTGCGCGGCGTGCCGCCGGTTGCGCGCTTCGGAGCGTGTAACGGTCGCCGATGTGGTGAGTCTTCGCGGTTCGCTCGGCCCGCGGTGGAACGAGTGTGCTGGCGAGGTGGTTCGTGGGCTCCGGGCTTCTGAGTGGGCCTCGTGTTTAGTGTTGCAGGTTTTCCACAGATCCTTATATAAGCATAATAATAAAGCATCAAGATCCCACAGTCAGGCTAGACCGAGCAGTGGCAGACGCAGGATGGAATTCTTTGTTTCCTTATGCGGAAGTTAGTAATGAATCAGCGGTATGTTCTGACCATGGTCCAATAGTACTGAAACTGCAGGAGGAAGTGGATGAGAGTAGGAGACCGAAGAGTTTTAAGTATGAGGTGATGTGGGAGAGGCATCCCGATCTGAACCAGTTCGTGCAAACTAAGTGGAACAGTAAACCTAAAGGGATGACAGCAGTGGAGGTGAGGGAAAAACTACAGGATCTGGGCGAGAATTTGTACAGCTGGGACAGACACACTTTCGGAAGTGTGAAGAAGGAAATTAAGCAGCTCACTACAGAATTAGAAATTCTGAAAAATGTGCCAGGTCGGACCGGTCCAAGCCATCAGGAAATTAAAGCTACTGTTCGACTTGTTGAGTTATATCACAGAGAAGAAATCCTCCGGCGACAGCGGTCTAGGGTGGATTGGCTTACTCATGGAGACAAAAATACACAATATTTCCAGCAGAGGGCTTCGATGAGGAGGAGAAAGAATAAGATAAAGGCTCTGGCTAGGCCCGATGGTCAGATCACAGAGGATATTGTTGAACTGGAAACGATGACCACACAGTTTTACAAAAACCTTTACTCTTCTGAGGGGTGCAATAACATGCAAGATGTCTTAGATTCGGTCCCTCGGAAAGTGAAAACTGCTATGTACCAAATGTTTCCTACTAAAGCGCCTGGGCCCGATGGCTTTCCAGCGCATTTCTTTCAGAAACATTGGGGGGTTTGTGGAGAAGAGATTACCTCGGCAGTGCTCAAGATTGTAGAAGGCACGGAAAGTGCCGAAGGTATTAACCAAACTTATCTTGTTTTGATCCCAAAGGTTAAAAACCCATCAGTGCTTTCGCAATTTCGCCCGATCAGTTTATGTAATGTACTTTACAAGATAGCTTCAAAAGTAATTGCTAATCGCCTAAAGATGGTGCTTCCGGAGATTATTTCTGCAGAGCAATCCGCTTTTGTCCCTGGGAGGCTAATTACAGATAACATCATAGTGGCATATGAGTGCTTGCACTTTATGAAGCGTAATAAGGCAGTCAAACACCGTCACTGTGCTCTCAAACTTGATATGATGAAAGCTTATGACAGATTGGAGTGGGAGTACCTGAGGGAAATTATGTTGAAACTGGGATTCTCTCAGAGATGGGTTGATATTGTTATGAGTCTTGTCAGCTCGGTCTCATACTCAGTTTTGTTCAATGGGAAGAAATTGGAGGAGTTTAAACCTAGCAGAGGAATCTGTCAGGGAGATCCAATCTCCCCTTACCTGTTTTTGTTAGCAGCGGAGGGCCTGTCCGGCCTCTTAAAAAATTTAAGTCAGTCATCTCAGCTTGGCGGGATACATGTGGCGTCCTCGGCACCACCTGTCAATCACTTGCTTTTCGCGGATGATAGCCTGTTGTTTTTCAAAGCAAATGGTGGAGGGGCGACGGAAGTGTCAAACCTGTTGGAAAGATACTGTCAAGCTTCAGGTCAGAGAATCAACACGGCGAAATCTTCTATTTTCTTTAGTAAAGGCTGCCCTGCCAATATTAAAGAAGAGATCAAAGGTATCCTAAATGTGCCTAATGAGACTTTGAATGACAAGTACCTAGGCATGCCTTCAGATATAGGTACTTCAAAATGTGGTGCATTCAAGTTTTTGAAAGATAGACTGTGGAGTAAGGTCAAGGGATGGATAGAAAAGTGCTTATCATCAGCTGGGAAGGAGGTTTTGGTGAAGTCTGTAGCACAGGCAGTCCCAGTTTTTTCAATGTCTTGCTTTAAGTTACCAAGGGGATTGTGCGAGCATTTAAACAAATTGACCAGACAGTTTTGGTGGGGGAGTAAAGAAGGAAAACGCAAGCCAGCGTGGGTTTCATGGAAAGCTATGTCACAGCCAAAATCCATGGGTGGTCTTGGCTTCCGAGATTTTGAGCTCTTCAATTTAGCACTTTTGGCCAGACAATCCTGGAGGTTACTTCAGCAGCCAGATTCACTTTGTGCGTGCTTATTGAAGGCCATATACTACCCTCATGGTACTATCCTTACAGCCGAGCTGGGTAACAGACCGTCGCAGGTGTGGCATGCCATTATAGAAGGGAAGGAAGTACTGTGTCAGGGCGTGATAAGGAGAATTGGTGACGGCTCGTCCACACACATCTGGACGGACAATTGGATCCCAAGGCATGCAACAATGAGGCCGATCGCATGTTTGTCTGCACACCCGCCCATGCTGGTGAATGAGTTAATTGATAGCCATAATGCTGCTTGGAACAGAGAGGTTCTGAACCAAAATTTTGTAGCAGCAGATTCGTCGGCGATATTGAGTATCCCCATTTGTACTCGACAGATGGATGATCATTGGGCATGGAATTTTGAGAAAAATGGGTTGTTTGCGGTAAAATCAGCATATCGCATGCTAGTTGATACCAAGAGGCGAAGAGAGGAATGGTTAGAAGGCAGAGCGGGATCGTCTGATTATGAAGCAGATTCCAAAGCATGGACCTCACTATGGTCAGTCCAAGTTGCTGGGAAGATTCGCAATTTTTTATGGAGATTAGCAAGGCATTCGATCCCCACCGAGGACATACGACACAACAGAAACATGTCGGACGATGACAAGTGTCAGTTGTGCGGGATGCAGGACACATGGCGACACTCACTTGTCGAATGTTCGATTGCTCGGTGTGTTTGGGCACTCGTAGATGAAGATGTTGCAGATTACATCCAGGCTTCAACGGAACCGAGAGCAAAACAGTGGTTATTTGCAGCGATTGAGGAACTACTTCATGCTAGTCTAATCAAGATGCTGGTGACCTTGTGGGCTATATGGTCGGTTGGGAGGAAGGTCATCCACGAGGGCGTCATAAAGAGTCCCCATGCAACACATGCTTTCATAACCAACTACATAGCTGAGCTAGCAAGCATACAGGTTTCGGTGAAAGGAACGAACCAGGTATCATCAAACACCACCAGGAGCAGATCGCAGGGGTGGATAGCGCCAGCCCACGGGGTGGCCAAGATTCAGGTCGATGGGGGCCTTACACGGAATGGCAGAGCAGGTGCAACGGCAACGGTTTGCCGAGATCATACAGGTCAGTTCCTTAGCTCGTCGGCAATGGTTTTTAGCGATATTACTGATCCACCAACTCTCGAAGCGCTTTCATGTCGTGAAGCTCTAGCCCTTGCACTTGATCTATCTTTGGATCAAGTTATCATCGATTGTGACTGTCAAACAGTTGTCAAAGAAATCAAGACTGGAACGGAGCGGAAATACAGTGCTATTATCAAGGAGATTGCAGTCCAAGCTCGAGACTTCAATAGATGCGAGTTTATCTTTGAAGGGTGCAAGAGGAATGTTGATGCTCACAATTTAGCAAAATTTGCTTCTAGTTTAGATGTTGGACGCCACTTGTGGCTGGGTCTTCCCCATGACCCTTTTGTTATTCCTGTAAACCGTACTCCTAGTCTATAAAAGTTTGGTTTTACCGCTAAAAAAAATCAAGATCCCACATGATATTCCCTAAAAAAAAGATCCCACATGATATTGTAACGATTCCGTTGAACTTGTTTGAATAAAGAATCGTTATACTCCTAAAAAAAGCATCAAGATCCTTGAGCTCTTTCTTCTCTACACACCAAATCTCATGCCCTTCAGTAGACATGAGGAAGATGCCGCAAAAACTAGACAAAAAAACCATGAATGCCAACGAGATTATCTAACAATTTCGAACCACAAAGCAAAGGTTAGGTTGTCCAAGATAGTAGGGAGTACCACTGATCCAGCAAATAAAAGGAAGGTCAATCGTCCTGCCTCATTTGTGTCGTCTACGTCGCCCGGGAAATGTAAGAGCAAACTGATGGAAATATGCCCTAGAGGCAATAATAAAGTTGTTATTATTTTATATTTCCTTGTTCATGATAAAGGTTTATTATTCATGCTAGAATTGTATTGGCCGGAAACTTAAATACATGTGTGAATACATAAACAAATACCGTGTCCCTAGTGAGCCTCTACTAGACTAGCTCGTTGATCAAAGATGGTTAAGGTTTCCTAACCATAGACATGAGTTGTCATTTGATAACGAGATCACATCATTAGGAGAATGATGTGATGGACAAGACCCATCCGTTAGCTTAGCATATGATCGTTCTGTTTATTGCTACTGCTTTCTTGAATGTCAAATACATGTTCCTCAAACCATGAGATCATGCAACTCCCGGATACCGGAGGAATACCTTGTGTGCTATCAAACGTCACAACGTAACTGGGTGATCATAAAGATGCTCTACAGGTATCTCCGAAGGCGTCCGTTGAGTTGGCATGGATCGAGACTGGGATTTGTCACTCCGTGTTTCGGAGAGGTATCTCTGGGCCCTCTCGGTAATGCACATCATAAGAAGCTTGCAAGCAAAGTGACTAAGGAGTTAGTTACGGGATGATGTATTACGGAACAAGTAAAGAGACTTGCCGGTAACGAGATTGAACTAGGTATGGAGATACCGACGATCGAATCTCGGGCAAGTAACATACCGACGGACAAAGGGAATTACGTATGTTGTCATTGCGGTTCGACTGATAAGATCTTCGTGGAATATGTAGGAACCAATATGAGCATCCAGGTTCCGCTATTGGTTATTGACCGGAGAGGCGTCTCAGTCATGTCTACATCATTCCTGAACCCGTAGGGTCCGCACGCTTAACGTTCGTTGACGATATAGTGTTATATGAGTTATGTGAATTGGTAACCGAATATTGTTCGGAGTCCCGGATGAGATCCCGGACGTCACGAGGAGTCTCGGAATATTGTTCGTTGACGATATAGTTTTTTCGGTATTGTACCGGGAAGCTTCCAGAAGGTTCCAGAGGATTCCGGAGGGGTCCGGAAGTCCACAAGTGGGTCCACCACGCCCCAAGGGCTGGCATGGGCTAAGGGGAGGCGCCCTGGCCTTATTGGGCCAGGCGCACCAAGTCCTCAAAAGCCCACGCAACTAGGGAAGGAAAAAAAGGGAGACTCCTAGTAGGAATAGGATTGGACTTTGGAGTCCAAGTCCACGTGTGTACTATTCACGGTTACTGTTCACGTGGCACTATTCCTTCAACTCCAAGCCCCTACACATATATAAATAGAGGAGAGGGGGCGCCCCAAAGAACACAACATTGTCTTAGCCGTGTGCGGCGCCCCCCTCCACAGTTCTGTCCATCGGTCATATTTGCGCAGTGCTTGGGCAAAGCCCTGCGGAGATAGCATCACCATCACCGTCACCACGCCGTCGTGCTACCGGAACTCATCCACTACCTCGCCGTCTTGCTGGATCAAGAAGTCGAGGACGTCACCGAGCTGAACGTGTGCTGAACGCGGAGGTGCCGTACGTTCGGTGCTCGGTCGGTTGGATCGTGAAGTTGTTCGACGACATCAACCGCGTTGTTCTAACGCTTCCGCTTACGCTCTACGAGGGTACGTAGACACACTCCCCCTCTCATAGCTATGCATCTCCATGGATAGATCTTGCGTGTGCGTAGAATTTTTTTTGTTTTCCATGCAACGTTCCCCAACAGTGGTATCAGAGCCAGGTCTATGCGTAGATGATATGCACGAGTAGAACATAAAGAGTTGTGGGCGGTGATCGTCATACTGCTTACCACCAACGTCTTATTTTGATTCGGCGATATTGTAAGATGAAGCGGCCCGGACCAACCTTACATGTCCACGTACATGAGACCGGTTCCACCGACAGACATGCAACTTGTTTTACATAAAGGTGGCTAGCGGGTGTCTGTTTCTCCTACTTTAGTTGAATCGAATTTGACTGCGGCCGGTCCTTGTTGAAGGTTAAAACAGCAAACTTGATAAATCACCGTTGTGGTTTTGTGCCGTAGGTAAGAACGGTTCTTGCTAGAAGCCCGTAGCAGCCACGTAAAACTTGCAACAACGAAGTAGAGGACGTCTAACTTGTTTTTGCAGGGTATGCTGTGATGTGATTGTTGGGGAACGGAGCATGAATTTCAAAAAAATTCCTACGCTCACGCAAGATCTATCCATGGAGATGCATCGCTACGAGAGGGGAGAGTGTGTCTACGTACCCTCGTAGACCGTTAAGCGGAAGCGTCTCACAACGCGGTTGATGTAGTCGAACAATCCTTCGAGCTCCACCGATCGAGTACCGAACGTACGGCACCTCCGAGTTCTACACACGTGCAGCTCGGTGACGTTCCTCGCCTTCTTGATCCAGCAAGACGTCGAGGAAGTAGATGAGTTCCGTCAGCACGACGGCGTGGCGACGGTGACGGTGAAGTGATCTCGGCAGGGCTTCGCCTAAGCTCTCCGAAAATATGACCGAGGGTGTAAACGGTGGAGGGGGGGCGCCGCACACGGATAACAATGAATCGTGTTCTTTGGGGTGCCCCCTTGCCCCCGTATATAAAGGATGAGAAGGAGGAGGCCGGCCCCCTAGGGGTGCGCCAAGTGTGGGGAGTCCTACTAGGACTCCTTAGTCCTAGTAGGATTCCACCTCCCATACAGAGTAGGAAAGGGGGAAGGGAGAGGGAAAGGAAAAAGGGGGCTGCGCCCCCTCCCCTAGTCCAATTCGGTTTGGGCAAGGGGGGCGCGTGCCTCCTCACGTGGCCTGCCTCTCCTTTTCCCGTATGGCCCAATAAGGCCCATTACTTCTCCCGGTGAATTCCCGTAACTCCCCGGTACTCCGAAAAATACCCGAATCACTCGGAACCTTTCCGACGTCCGAATATAGCCTTCCAATATATGAATCTTTACCTCTCGACCATTTCGAGACTCCTCGTCATGTCCGTGATCTCATCCGGGACTCCGAACAAACTTTGGTCACCAATCACATAACTCATATAATACTAAATCGTCATCGAACCTTAAGCGTGCGGACCCTACGGGTTCGGGAATGATGTAGACATGACCGAGACGGCTCTCCGGTCAATAACCAACAGCGGAACCTGGATGCTCATATTGGTTCCTACATATTCCACGAAGATCTTTATCGGTCGAACCTCATATGACAACATACGTTGTTCCCTTTGTCCGGCGGTATGTTACTTGCCCGAGATTCGATCGTCGGTATCCAATACTGTTGGGGAACGTTGCATGGGAAACAAAAATTTTCCTACGCACACACAAGATCTATCCATGGTGATGAGCATCTACGAGAGGGAGAGTGAATCTACATACCCTTGTAGATCGCTAAGCGGAAGCGTTAAGAAACGCGGTTGATGTAGTCGAACGTCTCCGCGATCCAAATCGCAAGTCGTCCCTCGATCCGATCACGAACTAGTGCCGAACGGACGGCACCTCCGCGTTCAACACACGTACGGCTTGATGACGCCTTCACCTCCTCGATCCAGCGAGCGATGGTGAAGTAGTAGATGAGTTCCGGCAGCACGACGGCGTGGTGATGGTGGTGAGGAACAATCTCTGCAGGGCTTCGCCAAGCACTACGGAGATTATGACGGGAGAACTAGAGGGTTAGGGTTGGCGACACATGGCTTGGGAAATCTTGATGTGTCCCGTGTGCTAGCCCTGCCCCTCTATTTATATGTTGAGCCTTGGGGTCTAAACTTGGAGTAAAAGCCTCCTCCAAGTCGGTTTTGCCCGCACAAGGTCGGTTTGGCCCGCAGGGAAAGAGTCCAACTCGGATCCCTGCAGTACCGCGCACAAGCGGTAGTACCGCTTACGATAAGCGGTATTACCACCTATAGCGGTAGTACCGCTTACGATAAGCGGTAGTACCGCCTGTAGCGGTAGTACCGCTTACGATAAGCGGTAGTACCACCCCAGACGCCAACAAAACATCCTTTTGCACCTTGCCTAAGCCTCGTGGGCTTTACCCCTTGGCCCAAATAAAGTGTTCTCGTACCCGAACATTTCGGGAAACATCCAGAACCCCTTCCGGTGAATTCCGGAACCCTTCCGGAGACCAAAACACTGTTATCACATATATCAATCTTTACCTCCGGACTCTTCCGGAGATCCTCGTCATGTCCGGGATTTTATCCGGGACTCCGAACAACCTTCGGTCACCAACAAAATAACTCAACTATACTAATCGTCACCAAACATTAAGTGTGTAGACCCTACGGGTTCGAGAACTATGTAGACATGACCGAGACACCTCTACGATCAATAACCAATAGCGGGACCTAGATGCCCATATTGGCTCCTACATATTCTACGAAGATCTTTATCGGTCGAACCTCTATGTCAAGGATTCAGTTAATCCCGTATACTGTTCCCTTTGTTCTTCGGTATGTTACTTGCCCGAGATTCGATCGTCGGTATCTCTATACCTAGTTCAATCTCGTTACCGGCAAGTCTCTTTACTCGTTCCATAATACAAGATCTCGTGGCTAACACTTTAGTCACATTGCTTGCAAGGCTCATTGTGATGTTGTATTACCGAGTGGGCCCTGAGATACCTCTCCGTCACACGGAGTAACAAATCCCAGTCTTGATCCATGCCAACCCAACAGACATCCTCGGAGATACCTGTAGAGCACCTTTATAGTCACCCAGTTACGTTGCGATGTTTGATACACACAAGGTACTCCTCCGATGTCAGGGAGTTGCATGATCTCATGGTCAAAGGAACAGATACTTGACATGCAGAAAACAATAGCAATAAACTGACATGATCATATGCTACGTTCGTAGTTTGGGTCTTGCCCATCACATCATTCTCCTAATGATGTGATCCCGTTATCAAATGACAGCTCATGTCAATGGCTAGGAAACCTTAACCATCTTTGATCAACGAGTTAGTCAACTAGAGGCTTACTAGGGACACAGTGTTGTCTATGTACCCACACATGTATTTGAGTTTCCAATCAATACAATTATAGCATGGATAATAAACGATTATCATGAACAATGAAATATAATAATAACCAATTTATTATTGCCTCTAGGGCATATTTCCAACAGTCTCCCACTTGCACTAGAGTCAATAATCTAGTTCACATCACTATGTGATTTACATTGTAATGAATCGAACACCCATGCAGTTCTGGTGTTGTTCATGTTTAGCCCTTGGAAGAGGTTTAGTCATCGGATCTGCAACATTCAGATCCGTGTGTACTTTGCAAATATTTATGTCGTCCTCCTTGATGTAATCGCGGATGGAATTGAAACGTCGCTTTATGTGTCTGGTCCTCTTGTGAAATCTTGGTTCCTTGGCTAGAGCAATGGCACCAGTATTATCACAAAACAGAGTCATTGGGTTAAGCGCACTAGGCACTACTCCAAGATCTGTCATGAACTCCTTCATCCAGACACCTTCCTTTGCCGCCTCCGAGGCAGCGATGTACTCCGCTTCGCATGTAGAATCAGCTACCACGCTTTGCTTGGAACTGCCCTAGCTAACCGCACCCCCATTAAGAATAAATACGTATCCGGTTTGCGATTTAGAGTCATCCGGATCAGTGTCAAAGCTTGCATCGACGTAACCCTTTACGACGAGCTCTTGATCACCTCCATAAACGAGAAACATGTCCTTAGTCCTTTTCAGGTACTTCAGGATATTCTTGACCGCCGTCCAGTGTTCCATTCCTCGATCACTCTGAAACCTTCCGGCCATACTTATGGCAAGGCTGACATCGGGTCTTGTGCACAGCATTGCATACATGATAGAGCCTATGGCTGAAGCATAGGGGATGACACTCATCTTTTCTCTATCTTCTGCAGTCACTGGGCATTGAGTCTTACTCAACTTCACACCTTGCAATACAGGCAAGAACCCCTTCTTGGACTGATCCATTTTGAACTTCTTCAAAACTTTGTCAAGGTATGTGCTTTGTGAAAGTCCTATTAAGCGTCTCGATCTATCTCTATAGATCTTGATGCCTAATATGAAAGCAGCTTCTCCTAGGTCCTTCATTGAAAAACTCTTGTTCAAATATTCCTTCACGCTTTCCAACATTTCTATATTGTTTCCAATCAGTAATATGTCATCCACATATAATATTAGAAACGCTATAGAGCTCCCACTCACTTTCTTGTAAATACAAGCTTCTCCGTAAACTTGTATAAACTCGAACGCTTTGATCACCTCATCAAAGCGAAGATTCCAACTCCGAGATGCTTGCACCAGTCCATAAATGGATCGCTGGAGTTTGCAAACTTTGTCAGCATTCTCTGGATCGACAAAACCTTCTGGTTGCATCATATACAACTCTTCCTTAAGGAAACCGTTAAGGAACGCTGTTTTGACATCCATCTGCCAAATTTCATAATCGAAAAAGGCAGCTATTGCTAACATGATTCTGACGGACTTAAGCATCGCTACGGGTGAGAAGGTCTCATCGTAGTCAACTCCTTGAACTTGTGAAACACCCTTTGCCACAAGTCGAGATTTATAGACGGTGATATTACCGTCCGCGTCCGTCTTCCTCTTAAAGATCCGTTTGTTCTGAATGGCCTTACGCCCTTCAGGTAATACTTCCAAAGTCCATACTTTGTTTTCATACATGGATCCCATCTCGGATTTCATGTCTTCTAACCACTTCTCGGAATCCGGGCCCATCATCGCTTCTCCATAGCTCGTAGGTTCATCGTTGTCTAACAACATGACCTCTAAGACAGGGTTGCCGTACCACTCAGGAGCAGTACGCGTCCTTGTCGACCTACGAGGTTTGATAGCAACTTGATCCAAAGCTTCATGATCATCATCATTAACTTCCTCTTCAGCTGATGTAGGCTCTACAGAAACATCTTTCTGCGCTGCGCTACTTTCAGGTTGAAGTAAAGGTTCAACAACCTCATCAAGTTCTATCTTCCTCCCACTCAATTCTTTCGAGAGAAACTCTTTCTCAAGAAATGTTCCGTTTTTAGCGACAAACACTTTACCTTAGGATTTGAGGTAGAAGGTATACCCAACTGTCTCTTTTGAGTACCCTATGAAGACGCATTTCTCCGCTTTGGGTTCCAGCTTTTCAGGCTGAAGCTTTTTGACATAAGCATCACATCCCCAAACTTTAAGAAACGACAGCTTTGGCTTCTTGCCAAACCAAAGTTCATATGGCGTAGTCTCAACGGATTTCGATGGTGCCCAATTTAAAGTGAATGCAGCTGTCTCTAATGCATAACCCCAAAACGATAGTGGCAAATCGGCAAGAGACATCATAGATCGCACCATATCCAATAAGGTTCGATTACGACGTTCGGACACACCATTACGCTATGGTGTTCCAGGCGGTGTCAGTTGTGAAACAATTCCACACTGTCTTAAGTGACTGCCAAACTCATAACTCAGATATTCTCCTCCTCGATCAGATCGTAGGAATTTAATCTTCTTGTTATGATGATTCTCAACTTCACTCTGAAATTGTTTGAACTTTTCAAATGTTTCAGACTTGTGTTTCATTAAGTAAATATACCCATATCTACTTAAGTCATCAGTGAAGGTGAGAAAGTAACGATAACCACCGCGCGCCTCAATACTCATTGGACCGCACACATCAGTATGTATGATTTCCAATAAGTCACTTGCCCGTTCCATTGTTCCAGAGAACGGCATTTTAGTCATCTTGCCCATGAGGCATGGCTCACATGTGTCAAGTGATTCAAAATCAAGTGACTTCAAAAGTCCATCAGCATGGAGCTTCCTCATGCGTTTTACGCCAATATGACCTAAACGGCAGTGCCACAAGAAAGTGGTATTATCATTATCAATTCTACATCTTTTGGCATCAATGTTATGAACATGTGTATCATTACTATCGAGATTCAATAAGAATAAACCCCTCACATCGGGTGCATGACCATAAAAGATATTACTCATATAAATAGAACAACCATTATTCTCTGATTTAAATGAGTAACCGTCTCGCAATAAACAAGATCCAGATATAATGTTCATGCTTAACGCAGGCACTAAATAACAATTATTCAGGTTCATCACTAATCCCGATGGTAATCGAAGAGCGAGCGTGCCGACGGCGATCACATCAACCTTGGAACCATTTCCCACGCGCATCGTCACTTCGTCCTTTGCCAGCCTCCGTCTATTCCGCAGTTCCTGTTTTGAGTTGCAAATATGAGCAACCGCACCGGTATCAAATACCCAGGCACTACAATGAGAGTTGGTAAGGTACACATCAATAACATGTATATCATATATACCTTGTTTGTTGTTGGCCGCCTTCTTGTCAGCCAAATATTTGGGGCAGTTCCGCTTCCAGTGTCCAGTTACCTTGCAATGAAAGCACTCAGTTTCTGGTTTGGGTCCAGCCTTGGGTTTCTTCACGAGAGGAGCAACTGCTTTGCCACTCTTCTTGGAGTTACCCTTCTTACCCTTGCCATTTTTCTTGAAACTAGTGGTTTTATTGACCATCAACACTTGATGCTCCTTCTGAATTTCAGACTCAGCGGCTTTCAGCATCGCAAACAGCTCGGCGACTGACTTGTTCATCCCGTGCATGTTATAGTTCAACACGAAGCTCTTGTAGCTAGGTGGAAATGATTGAAGAACTCTGTCAGTGATAGCCTCTGGTGGAAGGGGCATCCCCAATTCAGCCAGACGGGTGGAGTACCCAGACATTCTGAGTACGTGATCACTGATAGACCCGTTCTCCTCCATCTTGCAAGCATAGAACTTATCGGAGATCTCATATCTCTCGATCCGGGCATTCTTCTGAAAGATAAACTTCAACTCCTGGAACATCTCATATGCTCCATGACGTTCAAAACGTCTTTGAAGTCCCGGTTCTAAGCCATACAATATTGCACATTGAACTATTGAGTAATCTTCAGAACGAGCCTGCCAGGCGTTCACAACGTCTAGAGACTCAACTGGAGCGGGTGGATCACCAAGCGGTGCATCAAGGACATAAGACTTCTGGGAAGCCGTAAGGATAATCCTTAGATTACGGGTCCTGTCCACAAAGTTACTTCCATCATCTTTCAACTTAGCTTTCTCTAGGAACACATTAAAATTCAGGGGTGCTACTGCGCGAGCCATGATCTACAACATAAATATAGCAAAGACAACTTAGACTATTGTTCTAGATAATGAGTTTAGTTAATCATATTACTTAAAAACTCCCACTCAAATAGACATCCCTCAGGTCATTCGAGTGTAACATGATCCAAATCCACCAACTCAAGTCCGATCATCACGTGAGTTGAGGTGGTTTCAATGGTGAACATCTTCATGTTGATCATATCTACTATATGACTCATGTTCGACCTTTCGGTCTCTTGTGTTCCGAGGCCATGTCTGTACATGCTAGGCTCGTCAAGTTTAACCCGAGTGTTCCGCACGTGCAACATGGCTTACACCCGTTGTATGTGAACGTAGAGTCTATCACACCCGATCATCACGGCGTGTCTCGAAACGACGAACTTTCGCAATGGTGCACACTCGGGGAGAACACAATTTTATCTTGAAATTTAAGTGAGGGATCACCTTATAATGCTACCGTCGTCCTAAGCAAAATAAGATGCATAAAAGGATTAACATCACATGCAAATCATAAGTGACATGATATGGCCATGAACTTGTGCTTTTGATCTCCATCTCCAAAGCACCGGCATGATCTCCATCGTCACCGGCATGACACCATGATCTCCATCATCTTGATCTCCATCAACGTGTCGCCATGAGGTTGTCGCGCCGACTGTTGCTTCCACGACTATTGCTAACTCATAGCGATAAAGTAAAGCAAAAACGGCGAAAATAATTAAAGACAACTCTATGGCTCCTGCCAGTTGCCGTACTCATCGACATGCAAGTCGTGATATTCTATACAACACATGATCATCTCATACATCACATATATCTCATCATGTAATTGGCCATATCACATCACAACATACCCTGCAAAAACAAGTTAGACGTCCTCTAATTGTTGTTGCAAATTTTACGTGGCTGCTACGGGTTTGCAAGAACCGTTCTTACCTACGCAAAACCACAACGTGGTGTAGTGATTGCTTTTTGATCTTCTAAAAGAACCCTCTTCATTGAAATCGATTCAACTAAAGTGAGAGAGACAGACACCCGCTAGCCATCTTTATGCAACGAAGTTACATGTCAGTTGAAGGAACCTGTCTCGCGTAAGCATACGCGTAATGTCTGTCCGGGCCGCTTCATCTCACAATACCGCCGAATCAAGTATCAACTAGTAACGGCAAGCAATATGTATACACCCACGCCCACAACTCGTTTGTGTTCTACTCGAGATCTCATCTACGCATAGACCTAGCTCAGATGCCACTGTTGGGGAACGTTGCATGGGAAACAAAAATTTTCCTACGCACACACAAGATCTATCCATGGTGATGAGCATCTACGAGAGGGAGAGTGAATCTACATACCCTTGTAGATCGCTAAGCGGAAGCGTTAAGAAACGCGGTTGATGTAGTCGAACGTCTCCGCGATCCAAATCGCAAGTCGTCCCTCGATCCAATCACGAACTAGTGCCGAACGGACGGCACCTCCGCGTTCAACACACGTACGGCTTGATGACGCATTCACCTCGTCGATCCAGCGAGCGATGGTGAAGTAGTAGATGAGTTCCGGCAGCACGACGGCGTGGTGATGGTGGTGAGGAACAATCTCTGCAGGGCTTCGCCAAGCACTACGGAGATTATGACGGGAGAACTAGAGGGTTAGGGTTGCCGACACACGGCTTGGGAAATCTTGATGTGTCCCGTGTGCTAGCCCTGCCCCTCTATTTATATGTTGAGCCTTGGGGTCTAAACTTGGAGTAAAAGCCTCCTCCAGGTCGGTTTTGCCCGCACAAGGTCGGTTTGGCCCACAGGGAAAGAGTCCAACTCGGATCCCTGCAGTACCGCGCACAAGCGGTAGTACCGCCTGTAGCGGTAGTACCGCTTACGATAAGCGGTATTAGCGCCTGTAGCGGTAGTACCGCTTACGATAAGCGGTAGTACCGCCTGTAGCGGTAGTACCGCTTACGATAAGCGGTAGTACCACCCCAGACGCCAGCAAAACTTCCTTTTGCACCTTGCCTAAGCCTCGTGGGCTTTACCCCTTGGCCCAAATAAAGTGTTCTCGTACCCGAACATTTCGGGAAACATCCGGAACCCCTTCCGGTGAATTCCGGAACCCTTCCGGAGACCAAAACACTGTTATCACATATATCAATCTTTACCTCCGGACTCTTCCGGAGATCCTCGTCATGTCCGGGATTTTATCCGGGACTCTGAACAACCTTCGGTCACCAACAAAATAACTCAACTATACTAATCGTCACCAAACGTTAAGTGTGTAGACCCTGCGGGTTCGAGAACTACGTAGACATGACCGAGACACCTCTACGATCAATAACCAATAGCGGGACCTGGATGCCCATATTGGCTCCTACATATTCTACGAAGATCTTTATCGGTCGAACCTCTATGTCAAGGATTCAGTTAATCCCGTATACTGTTCCCTTTATTCTTCGGTATGTTACTTGCCCGAGATTCGATCGTCGGTATCTCTATACCTAGTTCAATCTCGTTACCGGCAAGTCTCTTTACTCGTTCCGTAATACAAGATCTCGTGGCTAACACTTTAGTCACATTGCTTGCAAGGCTCATTGTGATGTTGTATTACCGAGTGGGCCCTGAGATACCTCTCCGTCACACGGAGTAACAAATCCCAGTCTTGATCCATGCCAACCCAACAGACATCCTCAGAGATACCTGTAGAGCACCTTTATAGTCACCCAGTTACGTTGCGACGTTTGATACACACAAGGTACTCCTCCGATGTCAGGGAGTTGCATGATCTCATGGTCAAAGGAACAGATACTTGACATGCAGAAAACAATAGCAATAAACTGGCACGATCATATGCTACGTTCGTAGTTTGGGTCTTGTCCATCACATCATTCTCCTAATGATGTGATCCCGTTATCAAATGACATCTCATGTCAATGGCTAGGAAACCTTAACCATCTTTGATCAACGAGCTAGTCAACTAGAGGCTTACTAGGGACACAGTGTTGTCTATGTACCCACACATGTATTTGAGTTTCCAATCAATACAATTATAGCATGGATAATAAACGATTATCATGAACAAGGAAATATAATAATAACCAATTTATTATTGCCTCTAGGGCATATTTCCAACAAATACCTAGTTCAATCTCGTTACCGGCAAGTCTCTTTACTCGTTCCATAATACATCATCTTGCAACTAACTCTTTAGTCACGGTGCTTGCAAGGCTTCTGTGATGCTGTATTACCGAGAGGGCCCAGAGATACCTCTCCGATAGTCGGAGTGACAAATCCCAATCTCGATCCATGCCAACTCAACAAACACTTTCGGAGATACCTGTAGTGCACCTTTATAATCACCCAGTTACGTTGTGACGTTTGATACACCCAAAGTATTCCTACGGTATCCGGGAGTTGCATGATCTCATGGTCAGAGGAACGTGTATTTGACATAGTGAAAGCAATAGCAATAAACTGAACGATCATTTGCTATGCTAACGGTTGGGTCAAGTCCATCACATCATTCTCCTAATGATGTGATCCCGTTATCAAATGACAACTCATGTCCATGGTCAGGAAATCTTGACCATCTTTTGATCAACGAGCTAGTCTAGTAGAGGCTTACTAGGGACTCAGTATTTGTCTATTATCCACACATGTATTAAGTTTCCGGTCAATACAATTCTAGCATGAATAATAAACCATTATCATGAACGGAGAAATATGATAATAAACACTTTATTAATTGCCTCTAGGGCATATTTCCAACAGTCTCCCACTTGCACTAGAGTCAATAATCTAGTTTACATCTCCATGTAATTAACATCCAATCAGTTCTAGGGCTGATCATGTTTTGCTTGTGAGAGAGGTTTTAGTCAACGGGTCTGCAATATTCAGATCCGTGTGTTCTTGGCAAATCTCTATGTTATATGTAGATGCTGCTACCACACTCTGTTTGGAGCTACTCCAAAAAATTTCCCCACTATACTTATCCGGTCTGAGACTCATAGTCTTTTGGATCAGTGTTTAAAGCTTGCATCGACGTAACCCCTTACGACGAACTCTTTATCATCTCTATTCCCGAGAAATTCTTCCTTAGTCTTCTTAAGGATAATTTGACCGCTGTCCAGTGATCTACTCCTGGATCACTTTGGTACCTCTTTTGCCAGACACATGGCAAGGCACACAGCTTGGCATACTTTATAGAACCTATGGCCGAGGCATAGGGGATAACCTTCATCCATTCTATTTATTTTGCCGTGGTCGAGATTTGAGTCTTACTCAACTTCACACCTTTCACCACAGTCAAGAACTCCTTCTTTGACTGATCCATTTTGAACTTCTTCAAAATCTTGTCAAGGTATATGCTTTGTGAAAGTCATATGAGGCGTCTCAATCTATCTCTATAGATTTTGATGCCTAACATGTAAACAACCTTTACCTAGATCTTCAAGTCTTACTCCACTTCACACCAGCCAAGAACTTATTTCTTTTGACTTGATCCATTTTGAACTTTTTCAAAATCTTATCAAGATGTGTGAACTTTTATCAGGTGTCTTGATCTATCTCTATAGATCTCGATGCCCAATCCGTGGATAACTCAAAAACAGGTTTTTATTGAAAAAATCCTTTCAATTAATTCTTTATGCTTTCCAGAAATTCTACATCATTTCCAATCAACAATATGTCATCCACATATACTTATTAGAAATGTTATAGAGCTCCCACTCACTTTGTTGTAAATACAAGTTTCTCCATAAACTTGCATAAACCCAAACGCTTTGATCGCTTCATCAAAGCGAGTATTCCAGCTCCGAGATGCTTGCACCAGTCCATAGATGGATCGCTGGAGCTTGCATACTTTGTTAGCGCCTTAGGATCGACAAAACCTTCCGGTTGCATCATATACATTTCTTTCTTAAGGAATCCATCAAGGAATGCCGTTTTGACGTCCATTTGCCAGATTTCATAATCATAAAATGCGGCAATTGCTAACATAATTCTGACAGACTTTAGCATCGCTACGGGTGAGAAAGTCTCATCGTAGTCAACTCCTTGAACTTGGTGATAACTTTTAGCAACAAGTCGAGCTTTATAGACGGTGACATTACCATCAGTGTCCGTCTTCTTCTTAAAGATCCATTTATTTTCAATAGCTCGCCGTTCATCGGGCAAGTCTACCAAAGTTCATACTTTGTTCTCATACATGGATCCTATCTCGGATTTCATGGCTTCAAGCCATTTCTCGGAATCCGGGCTTGCCATCGCTTCTTCATAGTTCAAAGGTTCATCGTTGTCTAGCAACATGACCTCCAAGACTGGATTTCCATACCACTCTGGTGCGGAACGTGTCCTGGTTGACCTTCGAAGTTCAGTAACAACTTGATCCGAAGTTTCATGATCATCATCATTAACTTCTTCTCTGGTCTGTGTCGGTGTCACAAAAATTTCTTTCTGTGGCGTACTACTATCCAGAGGAGGTACAATTACCTCATCAAGTTTCTACTTTCGTCCCACTCACTTCTTTCGAGAGAAAACTCCTTCTCTAGAAAGGATCCATTCTTAGCAACGAAAGCTTTGCCTTCGGATCTGTGGTAGAAGGTGTACCGAACAGTCTCTTTTGGGTATCCTATGAAGACGCACTTATCCGCTTTGGGTTTGAGCTTATCAGGCTGAAGCCTTTTTGACATAAGCATCGCAGCCCCAATCTTTCAGAAACGACAGCTTAGGTTTCTTGCCAAACCACAGTTCATACGGTGTCGTCTCAACGGATTTAGACGGTGCCCTGTTTAAAGTGAATGCAGCTGTCTCTAATGCATAACCCCAAAATGATAGTGGCAAATCGGTAAGAGACATCATAGAACACACCATATCCAATAGAGTACGATTACGACGTTCGGACACACCATTACGCTGTGGTGTTCCAGGTGGCGTGAATTGTGAAATAGTTTCACATTGTCTTAAGTATATGCCAAACTTGTAACTCGAATATTCTCTTCTTCGATCAAATCGTAAGAACTTTATTTTCTTGTTACAATGATTCTCTACTTCACTCTGAAATTCTTTGAACTTTTCAAATGTTTCAGACTTATGCTTCATCAAGTAGACATAGCCATATCTACTCAAATCATCTGTGAACGTGAGAACATAACGATATCCACCGCGCGCCTCAACACTCATCGGACCGCATACATCGGTATGTATTATTTCCAATAAGTCTGTTGCTCGCTCCATTGTTCCGGAGAACGGAGTCTTAGTCATCTTGCCCATGAGGCATGGTTCGCATGTCTCAAATGATTCATAATCAATTGATTCCAAAAGTCCATCTGCATGGAGTTTCTTCATGCGTTTAACACTGATATGACCTAAGCGGCTGTGCCACAAATATGTGCTACTATCATTATCTTTTGGCATTCGTGTTATGAACATATGTATTACTACGATCAAGATTCAATAAACCTTTCATTTTAAGTGCATGATCATCAATGATATTATCCAAATAAATAGAATAACAATTATTCTTTGAAATTGAATAATCGTCTTGCAATAAACACTATCAGATATAATGTTCATGCTTAACGCAAGCACCAAATAACAATTATTTAGGTTCATCACTAATCCTGAAGGTAGAAAGAGCGTGGCGATGGTGATCATATCAACCTTGGAGACACTTCCAATGCACATCGTCACCTCGTTCTTAGCTAGCCCTCGTTTATTCCGAAGCTCCATGTTTCAAGTTGTAAGCAACTGAACAAGTATCAAATACCCAGGTGCTCCTACGAGTACTAGTAAGGTACATATCAATAACATGTATATCAAATATCTTTGTTGACATTGCCAGTCTTATTATCTGCCAGTTACTTTGGGGAAGTTCCGCTCCCTGTGACATTTCCCTTTGCAATAGGAGCACTAAGTCTCGGGTTTGGTTCAGCCTTGGGTTTCTTCGCGTGAGCGGCAACTGTTTTACCGTTCTTCTTGAAGTTCCCTTTTCTTTCCCTTGCCCTTCTTGAAACTAGTGGTCTTATTAACCATCAACACTTGATGCTCCCCTTTTTTTTGATTTCTACATCCGCAGATTGTAGCATCGCGAATAGCTTAAGGATCTTCTATCCCTTGCATGTTTATAGTTCATCACGAAGATCCAGTAGCTTAGTGATAGTGACTAGAGAACTCTATCAATCACCACTTTATTTGGAAGTCTAACTCCCACTTAATTCAAGTGATTGAAGTACTCAGACATTATGAGTACATGCTCACTAACGGAGCTGTTCTCCTCCATCTTGTAGCTATAGAACTTGTCGAAGGTGTCATACCTCTCGACCCGGGTGTGAGCTTGAAAAACAAATTTTCAGCTCTTGGAACATCTCATATGCTCCGTGTTGCTCAAAACATATTTGGAGCTCCGGTTCTAAGCCGTAAAGTATGGCGCACTGAACTATCGAGTAGTCATCTTTTCTTGTCTGCCAGACGTTCATAACATCCTCAGACGAAGCCGTAGGGGTATTTCACTGAGCGGTGCATTAAGGACATAAGCCTTCTGTGCAGCAGTGAGGACAATCCTCAGATCACGGACCTAGTCTGCATAGTTGCTTCCATCAACTTTCAACTTCGTTTTCTCTAGGAACATAATAAAAACAGGGGAACTACAGCGCGGTCTATTGATCTACAACATAAATTTGCTAAGACAAGTAAGACTATGTTCATGACAATTGAAGTTCAATTAATCAAATTACTTAAGAACTCCCACTTAGATTAACATCCCTCAAGTTGTCTAAGTGTAACATGATCCACATCAACTAAACCACGTCTGATCATCACGTGAGGTGGATTAGTTATCAATGGTGAACATCTTTCATGTTGATCATATCTACTATATGACTCATGTTCGACCTTTTGGTCTCTTGTGTTCCGAGGCCATGTCTGTACATGCTAGGGTCGTCAAGTTTACCCAAGTATTCTGCGTGTGTAAAACTAGCTTACACCCGTTGTATGCGAACGAAAGAATCCATCACACCCGATCATCACGTGGTGCTTAGAAGCGTCGAACCTTCGCAACGGTGCATACTAGGGGAGAACACTTATCTTGAAATTTAGTGAAGGGATCATCTTATAATGCTACCGTCGTCCTAAGCAAGATAAGATGCATAAAAGGATTAACATCACATGCAATTCAATATATGTGACATGATATGGCCATCATCGTCTTGTGCTTTTGATCTCCATCAGCAAAGCACCGTCATGATCTCCATCGTCACCGGATTGACACCTTGATCTCCATCATAGCGTCGTGACACCTTGATCTCCATCGCAGCGTCTTGGTCGTCTCGTCGGCTATTGCTACTACTACTACTGCTAACTCATAGCGGTAAAGAAAAGCAATTACATAGCGTTGGCATTGCATACAATAAAGAGACAACCATAAGGCTCCTGCCGGTTGCCTGATAACTTACAAAACATGATCATCTCATACAAAAACTTATATCACATCATGTCTTGACCATATCACATCACCAGCATACCCTGCAAAAACAAGTTAGACGTCCTCTACTTTGTTGTTGCAAATTTTACGTGGCTGCTACGGGTTTGCAAGAACCGTTCTTACCTACGCAAAACCACAACGTGGTGTAGTGATTGCTTTTTGATCTTCTAAAAGAACCCTCTTCATTGAAACCGATTCAACTAAAGTGAGAGAGACAGACACCCGCCAGTCACCTTTATGCAACGAGTGCACGTAGCGGTGAAACCTGTCTCGCGTAAGCGTACGCGTAATGTCGATCCGGGCCGCTTCATCTCACAATACCGCCGAATCAAGTAACAACTAGTAACGGCAAGCAATATGTATACACCCACGCCCACAACTCACTTGTGTTCTACTCGTGCAAAACACATCTACGCATAGACCTGGCTCGGATGCCACTGTTGGGGAACGGAGCATGAATTTCAAAAAAATTCCTACGCTCACGCAAGATCTATCCATGGAGATGCATCGCTACGAGAGGGGAGAGTGTGTCTACGTACCCTCGTAGACCGTTAAGCGGAAGCGTCTCACAACGCGGTTGATGTAGTCGAACAATCCTTCGAGCTCCACCGATCGAGTACCGAACGTACGGCACCTCCGAGTTCTACACACGTGCAGCTCGGTGACGTTCCTCGCCTTCTTGATCCAGCAAGACGTCGAGGAAGTAGATGAGTTCCGTCAGCACGACGGCGTGGCGACGGTGACGGTGAAGTGATCTCGGCAGGGCTTCGCCTAAGCTCTCCGAAAATAT
The DNA here is from genome assembly GCA_039707655.1 of Elymus sibiricus. Taxonomy (NCBI): domain Eukaryota; kingdom Viridiplantae; phylum Streptophyta; class Magnoliopsida; order Poales; family Poaceae; genus Elymus; species Elymus sibiricus. The sequence continues at coordinate 256,545,777 of CM077668.1, read as the reverse complement.
GACCGAGGGTGTAAACGGTGGAGGGGGGGGGGGGGGGCGCCGCACACGGCTAACAATGAATCGTGTTCTTTGGGGTGCCCCCTTGCCCCCGTATATAAAGGATGAGAGGGAGGAGGCCGGCCCCCTAGGGGTGCGCCAAGTGTGGGGAGTCCTACTAGGACTCCTTAGTCCTAGTAGGATTCCACCTCCCATAAGGAGTAGGAAAGGGGGAAGGGAGAGGGAAAGGAAAAAGGGGGCTGCGCCCCCTCCCCTAGTCCAATTCGGTTTGGGCAAGGGGGGGCGCGCGCCTCCTCACGTGGCCTGCCTCTCCTTTTCCCGTATGGCCCAATAAGGCCCATTACTTCTCCCGGTGAATTCCTGTAACTCCCCGGTACTTCGAAAAATACCCGAATCACTCGGAACCTTTCCGACGTCCGAATATAGCCTTCCAATATATGAATCTTTACCTCTCGACCATTTCGAGACTCCTCGTCATGTCCGTGATCTCATCCGGGACTCCGAACAAACTTCGGTCACCAATCACATAACTCATATAATACTAAATCGTCATCGAACCTTAAGCGTGCGGACCCTACGGGTTCGGGAATGATGTAGACATGACCGAGACGGCTCTCCGATCAATAACCAACCGCGGAACCTGGATGCTCATATTGGTTCCTACATATTCCACGAAGATCTTTATCGGTCGAACCTCATATGACAACATACGTTGTTCCCTTTGTCCGGCGGTATGTTACTTGCCCGAGATTCGATCGTCGGTATCCAATACCTAGTTCAATCTCGTTACCGGCAAGTCTCTTTACTCGTTCCGTAATACATCATCTTGCAACTAACTCTTTAGTCACGGTGCTTGCAAGGCTTCTGTGATGCTGTATTACCGAGAGGGCCCAGAGATACCTCTCCGATAGTCGGAGTGACAAATCCCAATCTCGATCCATGCCAACTCAACAAACACTTTCGGAGATACCTGTAGTGCACCTTTATAATCACCCAGTTACGTTGTGACGTTTGATACACCCAAAGTATTCCTACGGTATCCAGGAGTTGCATGATCTCATGGTCAGAGGAACGTGTATTTGACATAGTGAAAGCAATAGCAATAAATTGAACGATCATTTGCTATGCTAACGGTTGGGTCAAGTCCATCACATCATTCTCCTAATGATGTGATCCCGTTATCAAATGACAACTCATGTCCATGATCAGGAAATCTTGACCATCTTTTGATCAACGAGCTAGTCTAGTAGAGGCTTACTAGGGACTCAATATTTGTCTATTATCCACACATGTATTAAGTTTCCGGTCAATACAATTCTAGCATGAATAATAAACCATTATCATGAACGGAGAAATATGATAATAAACACTTTCTTAATTGCCTCTAGGGCATATTTCCAACAGTGATATGGTCAAGACATGATGTGATATACGTTATTGTGTGAGATGATCATGTTTTGTAATTTATCGGCAACCGGCAGGAGCCTTATGGTTGTCTCTTTATTGTATGAAATGCAAGCGCCATGTAATTACTTTACTTTATCGCTATGCGTTAGCAATAGTTGTAGAAGCAATAGTTGGCGAGACGACCACGACACAACGATGGAGATCAAGGTGTCGAGCCGGTGACGATGGAGATCATGACGATGCTTTGGAGATGGAGATCAAAAGCACAAGATGATGGCCATATCATGTCACATATTTTGATTGCATGTGATGTTTATCCTTTATGCATCTTATTTTGCTTAGAACGACGGTAGCATTATAAGATGATCCCTTCACTAAATTTCAAGATAAAAGTGTTCTCCCCGAGTATGCACCGTTGCTAAAGTTCGTCGTTTCGAAGCATCTCGTGATGATCGGGTGTGATAGATTCTACGTTCACATACAACGGGTGTAAGCCAGTTTTACACAAGCAGAATACTTGGGTTAAACTTGACGAGCCTAGCATGTACAGACATGGTCTCGGAACACTGGAGACCGAAAGGTCGAACATGAGTCATATAGTAGATATGATCAACATGGAGATGTTCACCATTGATGACTATCCCATCTCACGTGATGATCGGACATGGGCTAGTTGATTTGGATCATGTATCACTTAGTTAACTTGAGGGATGTTAATTTAAGTGGGAGTTCATTAGTAATTTGATTAATTGAACTTAATTTATCATGAACTTAGTCTTGATAGTTTCTTTACATATCTATGTTGTAGATAAATGGCTCGTGCTACTGTTCCGTTGAATTTTAATGCGTTCCTAGAGAAAGCTAAGTTGAAAGATGATGGTAGCAACTACACGGACTGGGTCCGTAACTTGAGGATTATCCTCATTGCTGCACAGAATAATTATGTCCTTGATGCACCGCTAGGTGATGGACCTGCTGCAGGAGCTGCTGTAGACGTTGTGAACGCCTGGCAGGCTCGATCTGATGACTACTCGATAGTTCAGTGTGCCATGCTCTACGGCTTAGAACCAGGACTGCAAAAGCGTTTTGAACGCCACGGAGCATATGAGATGTTCCAAGAGCTGAAATTGATATTTCAAGCTAATGCCCGGGTTGAGAGATATGAAGTCTCCAACAAGTTCTTTAGCTGTAAGATGGAGGAGAACAGTTCTGTCAGTGAACACATACTCAGAATGTCTGGGTACCACAACCACTTGACTCAGCTGGGAATTGATCTTCCGGTTGAGAGTGTTATTGACAGAGTTCTTCAGTCACTGCCACCAAGCTATAAAGGCTTCGTGATGAACTATAATATGCAAGGGATGGAGAAGACAATTCCCGAGCTCTTCGCGATGCTGAAATCAGCGGAGGTAGAAATCAAGAAGGAGCATCAAGTGTTGATGGTTAACAAAACCACTAGTTTCAAGAAAAAGGGCAAGGGAAAGAAGGGGAACTTCAAGAAGAACGGCAAGCAAGTTGCCGCTCCCACGAAGAAACCCAAAGCTGGACCCAGGCCTGAAACAAAGTGCTTCTACTGCAAAGGGACTGGTCACTGGAAGCGGAACTTCCCCAAGTATTTGGCGGATAAGAAGGATGGCAAAGTGAGCAAAGGTATATTTGATATACATGTTATTGATGTGTTCCTCACTAATGCTGACAGTAGCGCCTGGGTATTTGATACTGGTTTGGTTGCTCATATTTGTAACTCGAAATAGGAGCTACGGAATAATCGAAGATTGGCTAAGGACGAGGTGACGATATGCGTCGGGAATGGTTCCAAGGTTGATGTGATCGCCGTCGGCACGCTACCTCTACATCTACCTTCGGGATTAGTTTTAGACCTCAATAATTGTTATTTGGTGCCAGCGTTGAGCATGAACATTATATCTGGATCTTGTTTATTGCGAGATGGTTATTCATTTAAGTCAGAGAATAATGGTTGTTCTATTTATATGAGTAACATCTTTTATGGTCACGCACCTTTTGTGAATGGTTTATTCTTGTTGAATCTCGATCGTAGTGATACACATATTCATAATATTGATGCCAAAAGATGCAAAGTTGATAATGATAGTGCAACATACTTGTGGCACTGCCATTTAGGTCATATTGGTGTAAAGTGCATGTCGGCGTACGACACCTATGGGATCGCTCGGATCCCTTTACGGTTCGGCGGGGGAAAAGATTTACACAAAGAGCGGATCCAACGATCAACGCAAGGATCTTTACCCAGGTTTGGGCCGCTGAGAAGCGTAAAACCCTACTCCTGCTGTTGTTTATTGTGGATGTTCTTGGCTCAAGTACATGGAGTGCTTGTGGTGGGAAAGCAGCTACGCATGCAGAATGGGCCGGAAGGTCCTCCTCCCCTGTAGCTACGCCTTGGGCCTCCTTTTATACGTCCAAGGGGTCACCAACAGTGGCAGACAGTAGTACAAGAGGTGTAAAGTTACTACAGTATTTCATGATTATCACCGACGTCTTAGGACAAACGTCTTAGGACAAACGCATTTAATGCTCCGTTTAGGTGTCCCTTACTTTCTCGGGGGCGGAAAAAGGGCCCGTCCCATCAGCACCGCTTAACCCCATTTGCGATCGACGCCGTGACACGCAACCAGGAGGACAAGCCCTAAACGACAGGCTGGTCGCTGTGCTGGAGCGGCGGCACTGTGCTGAAGCGGTGGGATCTTGCCGGGTGTGAGGCCTTGCCGGGCGCGAGGCCTTGCCGGGCCTTCGCGAGCCTTCCCGGCAAGGATCTTGCCGGGAACCCAGCCTTCGGTCTTCTGTCTTCTGATCATTAGCTTGAACGCCTTCTTGATATCTTGTATCCGTTTCCAGCTGTCCTCCGGCAGGCCTTGCCACTGGTATGGCTACAACCATCCGTGCACAAGTATGGGGTACTAAAATGACCCAAACTTTAGTACACCGACAGGAGCCCCCGGGCCTAGGCCATACACGGGTGCGAGGCGTTGTTGGGCTAGGCCCAAACAGTGCACGGGCACGCGTGGCAGGAGTTAATTGTCATAATCCTCTTATTTACCGCGCCCCGCCCCCCACGACGGGCATTAAATGCGGAACGTGGGAGACGTGCGCGGAACGGCCGCAGTAGTGCGCTTGTAAAAGTGCATTCCCATTGATTAGTAAAGAGGCAGCCTCCGCTCCTTCCCCATAAAAAGGAATCCGCAGAGGCGCTGCTCATTTACCTCTCATCTTTTCCAATCTGGAAACCGCCATTGCCTTCTTCCTCGAGCTCGGAACAGAACCTATCCCATTCATCCGCCACCCCCACGCTCGCATCAGTCTCGGCCTCCGCTACCACAGTCGCCATGCCGCCCAAAGCAAGCAAGGGCAAAGCGGCGAAAGCCATCGACTCGGATGCAGAGGCGGCAAGGCTGATTTGGTGGAGATGCGGAAGAAACACGTCGTCTTCGCCCCAACGCTCGATAGACATGCCCTGATTGAGCGATACCTGTGTATGTGGGGGAAGAAGACGAAGGCCCACCCTGCAACTCGCGTACTCCCAGCTTCCGCCGAGGGCGGCCCAGATAAATTCCCTTTCTTCGCCGCTTACTTTTACTGCGGGCTCTGCCCTCCATTTTCTGATTTCTTCATCGACATCATGTATACATACGGCTTCCGCCTCTTGGATTTCACACCGAATGCCGTGACATGCATGTCGGTCTTTGCTCATCTTTGTGAAAACTTCGCCGGAGTAGCTCCCAGCACAGCCCTCTTCCGCCATTACTTCATTCCCCGTATCGAGACAGGAGACGCCCTTTCTGGTTCTATCACTTGGATTCCAAGGGCATGGAATAAGGATACATACCCAGGCGGTCTCTACCGCAAGAAGTGGGATGAATGGCGGGACCAGTGGTGCTGGGTTAGGGAGAAAGATCCCCAGCCATTTTGTTCGCTCCGGCAAACGAAGGTGGTTCGCGGCAAGGACTGGAGTGGTCTCGATCCTCAGGATGATAAGCTTGCGATCGCAGTTACCAGGATCCACCGTCTCAAGGTTGCCGGGCTCACAATAGAAATGGTTGGTGCCGATTTTCTCCGTCGTCGCATCGCCCCTCTGCATAACAAAGGGAGACCAGCTTGGGACTTCAAGAACGCAGCAGATATCATGAGGCTGCGCCCTGGTCTGAACAACAACCTGACAGTCTTCCAGCACACAACCCTCTGCCACAAGCTATTTAGGCCTGACGGGAAATACAAGTTGCCGGCTGGCATAATTCCCTTGTGAAACAACTCTGCTCTGAGCCCAATCATCTCCATGATGCCGGCGTTTAACGCCCACGGCCTTGACGAAACTTGGGTCGAGCCGCCTAAAGAGCGTGTGCAGGAATTCTTTGACAATTTGTCAGAGAGAGCCGTCCGGGAAGAGTCAATCCTCATCCGCCCCACCACTGATGAAGAAGTGGCGTACATCACCAGCAGGGCGGAAGAAGCGAACCTAGCCGCGGAGGCCGGCAACTTCGGCTTCGCGGAAGAGGAAGCCAGCGAAGAAGGAATGATGTCGGAGGAGATCCTTGCCGAGCAAGGTGAAGTCGCCGGGGAACAGAGTGGCATGATTGCCGGGGGCTCTACTGTTGAAGACACGGCCGAGGAGCAGCTGTGCGAGGAGCCCCCAGTTCCGGAGAAGAAGAAACGTGTTCTTCAGAAAGCCATCTCTGGCGTCCCAGCACATCAGCCTCCCTCAAGAGATGAGGTTCCCGGCAAGAAGGCGGCCGGCAAGGCTGTGCAGCGGCAAGAGGCCCAACAGCCACCCGTGCGACGTATGACACGCTCGACCGCGGCAACAACTGGTGCGGCGGGAGCATCCCATACGACGGCACCAGCGGCTGGAGCAGCAGGGTCACATCAACCTATTGCTTCTGCCGCAGCTAAGCGTCCCAGGACCCCTTCTCCACCTCCTTGCTCGGACACCGAAGCGGAGGTCGACTTCGACATCTCCTCTTTTAGTCCGGATAGAGAAGAGTAAGGGCCCTCGCCGTATCCTTCAACTTTTGAATTCCTGGTACTGCTTAACTCATTTGTTTTGCTTTGGCCTGTCCCCGCAGAGATACAGAGACATTGCCGCAAAGGTTGGCGAAGAGGGCGAAGACTTCTACGGGTGATGAGCCTTCGGCAAGCACCGTTGGTGCGCCAGAGACCATCGTCATCAGCCCGGAGCCCAACCCTCAACGCAGTCTCCAACCCAGCCCCCAGCATGAGTCCACTACTCATTTTCCGCTGGCGAGCATTGGGGAGATTATCTTCGCTATTGACATCACCAGGCTTGTAGGAGAAGGACGACAACAAGGAGAGCCGTTGGTGGCCGTCCCTGAAGTGCCGCCTCCGTCGACCACGCCACCCAGAGATGAACCTTCAGCAGGGGGTTCCACTGGCAAGCCCATCGCATTGAAGAGGAGCCGGCAAGCACAGGCGTTGGCCATCCTACATCGGCAACTAATGTTGCCGGGAAAGGAGAAGCCACCTCTCAACAGCTCAACACAGGTAAACCGCATGCCTTGGCACTTGTTATTCCTTCTTCATTTCTGTTTTCTGGAACTCCAACTTTGGTCTCATCTTGTTTCCTTTCTTGGCTTTCAGATCTCCCCTTGATGGAACAAATGGATGTTGATGCTGTCACCGAAGAGGCCGCCAGGGATGCTGCCGCCGAGGCCGCCAGGGTCGCAGCTGACGAGGCCGCCAAGGCTGCACAGGAAGAAACCGCCAAGGGATCTGCTGAGGGGGCCGGCAAGGAGACCGGCGACCATACTGACGGCATTCCTGCCGCAGGAGCGTCTGGCGCTACGCCGGTCACGGAGCCCCCGGCTACCGGTGAGGCGGTTGTCGAGGATCAACCGTCAACATCTGACGTGCCCCCGTCAAGCAGTTACCTCAAGGTCGGCAACAACCTGTTTGTCAGCGTACCGGGGACGGCGAACATTGGGGTGCCAGTCGAAGGATAAACCTTTGATGAAGACGTCGTTGCCGCCGCTAGCAGCAGCGGGCCCAGGGAAGAGCAGCTCCTCCAAGCCATGAGCGATAACTTTCAGAAGCTCCAGGCGCTTTACCGCGCTCGAAAGGAGAAGCTGGACTCCAGGGCGGCAGTTGTTGAAGCAGCGGAGGCAAATTTCCAGAAGCGCGTCGCGGAGACGCAAGTCTGGTATGCCGAGGCTTTCCAAGAGCTGACGGCTGGTCGTGAGCAGCTGAATCAGAGTTGGAACGAGCTCCTCATGAAGCAGTCCGATGTCGAGAAGGCACAGGAGGAGGTTGCGCAACAGGCCGCTGCAGAGGAAGCTCGCTTGACGGAACACCGCGTCGAGCTTGATGCTCATGAAGAAGACCTTGCCGTTCGCGAGGAGGCACTTGCCGCCAAGCTTCGCAGCAAGGACGAAGAGATCGAGAAGCTTGTCGCGCGGCGAACACAGGAACTGGAGCAGAGGCACAAGGAAGCACTCGAAGCTCTGGTCGTAGACCACGCCGGCAGGCTAAAGGAAGCCATCGATGCCGCCGAAGCTGCAGAGGCCGCCAAGAGCGAGCTAGGCGATAAGGTAAAGAGGCTGGAAGCGGATCTTGAGGGCCACGGCAAGGAGATCTCAACGCTCAAAGCCGACAGAGATAAGACTCTCTTTAGCTTGGCGGAGATGCAAGCCGCCATGTCCGACAAGATCAAAGAGCTCTCTTCAGCCAATGAATCCATTGCCGATCTGACATTGAAGCTGACAACGCTGGAGGAGTCCCTTGAGAGCAGCAAGGCTCGTGAGAGGGCTCTGACCAAGGATCTCCAGGCTGAGAAGAGCCTACTCAACAGCGCCGCCGCCACCTATAATGACTTCGAGAAAGGTGTGACGATCTGGACTGAGCGCCTCATCGACGTCGCGGAAAGGCTTGCCGCAGAACTGTCCACCATGGGCTTGAATAACTTCGGCTACTCTTCTGATGAGCGGGTGTCTTCGAGCGCCAAGCTGACCATGTTCTTCAAGGGCGTCGTTGATGCTCTCAAGCTGCTCCAGGCTAACCGAGCAACCCATCTGGCCAACGAGTCTCGCAAACTCTGCCGGGCCGTCCTCCGCAAGGTGCTCATCAAAGTAGTGCACAAGAACCCTGGCATCAACCTCACCAATGTCCTTGCTAGCTTGCCGGAGGATGCAGATCTCAAGACGCTTGAAGAGCTTGTCGCGCCCATCGTTGACAGAGTGAGCCACGTCAAGCGGGTCGAAGGCCAGCGCAGGGACTAGCCGCTTCGCTTCATCTTGTCGCCACTATTCCATGCCAAAGACAGTTTTATCTTAAGTTAGAATTGCGGCGACTATCAATGTAATATAACTTACTATGTTTTGGATGAATGTATGCTATTTCCCTCGTCTGATTTCTTTCTGTATGGTTTTTGCCCTACGCTTATTGGGATCTTGCCGGTGCGCGCGCCCTTGCCGCGAGCGCTTTGAGGAACGGGTCCTTAGCAGCCTGCTGGGGGTGTCGCTACCGACAAGATACCTTGACGCTTTCAGTGCAGCCACTTAAGTTGTTGAGCGGACTCAAAACAAAGTAAGGGCGCAGCTAATCACGACAAGGTTCCTTCGCGTGCAAGTTTTCCATACAAAGGCCGAAATCGTTCAAGGAAAATAACCCTACAACAAAAAATCTGCTTAAAGAGTTTTGCAACTTAGCTTTTCGTTGCTGTACTCCTTATTGCAAAATGTCAACTTGAACGTCGCCTGTCGGTATCCATACCATCATTCCCCCCCGGCAAACGTGTACGCAAGGGAACCTTCTGTCCTTTGAGAAAAAGAAAGAAGAGAAAATAGAGATATGGAACCTTGGCGGTTCATTAGTGCTCACCGGAAGCAAGTGCAATACAATATCTCAGACAAGCATGCATATAGTAATGACATGAAAATCAACAAGGATTGTAAAACACTTAAGTTTATTCAACTGTGCACAGGGTCTGCGCCTGGCTTTGTACAAAGGATCATATGCCTTGCCTGCAAAACTCGTACAAAAGGTGGTTGCCGGGAGACCCGGCAACCGCGCCTTATGGGTAGAACTTACGAAGGTGTTCGATATTCCAGGAGTTGCTCACTGGAACGCCATCTTCGGTCTCCAGGCGAACTGCGCCAGGCCTGGTGACTCGTACTACCCGATAAGGGCCTTCCCACTTCGGCGTCAACTTGTTGGAATTCTTGGCCGACTGAACGCGCCGAAGAACAAGGTCGCCTTCCTCAAGGCTTCGGGCATGAACTTTGCGGCTATGATAGCGGCGCAAAGCTTGCTGGTAGCGTGTAGCTCGCACAGCAGCCCGAAGACGATCTTCCTCAAGGAGCGTGGCGTCATCTTGGCGCAACTGCTCTTGCTCGAGCTCATCATAACCGAGCACTCGAGGTGACCCGTATATGAGTTCCGTGGGGAGAACTGCTTCCGCCCCGTAGACCAAGGAGAAGGGTGTCTGGCCAGTAGCTCGATTTGGTGTCGTTCTGATTGACCAAAGAACCGCCGGCAACTCATCAATCCAGCGTCTTCCGCACTTGTGCGGCTTGTCGAAAGTTCTTGTTTTGAGACCTCGCAGCACTTCAGCATTTGCCCTCTCCGCTTGGCCGTTGCTTCTCGGGTGAGCAACAGAGGCAAAACAGATTTTGCCGCCAAGGTCTTGGACGTACTGCATGAAGGTGCGGCTCGTGAACTGCGTGCCATTGTCGGTGATGATCTTGTTCGGCACGCCAAAACGGCACACTATTCCCTTGAAGAACTTGACGGCCGACTGTGCTGTCACCTTTCTCACTGCTTCCACTTCCGGCCACTTTGTGAACTCGTCGATAGCAACGTACAAGTACTCGAAGCCCCCGGCAGCGTGGGGAAAGGGGCCCAATATGTCGAGCCCCCAGACCGAAAATGGCCAGGAAAGAGCGATTGTCTGAAGAGCTTGAGCTGGTTGATGCAATTGCTTTGAATGGAACTGGCACGCTTCACACTTGGTTACTAGTGCAGTTGCATCCTGAAGAGCAGTGGGCCAGAAGAAACCTTGCCGGAATGCCTTGCCGACAAGAGCTCTCGAGCCTATGTGGGAGCCACATATGCCTCCATGTATCTCTGCCAACAGCTCCAGTCCATCCTCCCGAGGAATGCACTTCAATTTCACACCGTTCGGTCTCTTTCTGTACAGGACGCTGTCCACGAACTGGAACATACTAGACTGACGGGCTACTTTCTCTGCTTCTTCCTGTTCTTCAGGGAGTTCTCCTGTTTGAAGGAATTGGACGATGTGCTGTGCCCATGTCGGAGCCTGTGGCTCGACAATAAGGACTAAAGGCATATCTTCGGCTGCGGGAGCGCTTGCTTCGGCGGCAAGAACCTGAGGTTCTGCGCGAGGCTGCTGCTCACCGGCAACCATATCGTTCCCGGCAACTTCCTTGCCGGCGGCTTCTGGAAGCTCTGCCGGAAAGTACTGGCCGGAACTCAACTTCTTTCTCTTGTCTTGCCTCGTCGATGGTGTTACGGATGGCTGAGTTAAGCGGAGCACAAAAGTTCCTGGTTCCACAGGTAACTTGAGGGCAGCACGCTTTGACAGGTCGTCGGCGTACAACACCTATGGGATCGCTCGGATCCCTTTACGGTTCGGCGGGGGAAAAGATTTACACAAAGAGCGAATCCAACGATCAACGCAAGGATCTTTACCCAGGTTTGGGCCGCTGAGAAGCGTAAAACCCTACTCCTGCTGTTGTTTATTGTGGATGTTCTTGCCTCAAGTACATGGAACGCTTGTGGTGGGAAAGCAGCTACGCATGCAGAATGGGCCGGAAGGTCCTCCTCCCCTGTAGCTACACCTTGGGCCTCCTTTTATACGTCCAAGGGGTCACCAACAGTGGCAGACAACAGTACAAGAGGTGTAAAGTTACTACCGTATTTCATGATTATCACCGACGTCTTAGGACAAACGCATTTAATGCTCCGTTTAGGTGTCCCTTACTTTCTCGGGGGCGGAAAAAGGGCCCGTCCCATCAGCACCGCTTAACCCCATTTGCGGTCGACGCCGTGACACGCAACCAGGAGGACAAGCCCTAAACGACAGGCTGGTCGCTGCGCTGGAGCGGCGGCACTGTGCTGAAGCGGTGGGATCTTGCCGGGTGCGAGGCCTTGCCGGGCGCGAGGCCTTGCCGGGCCTTCGCGAGCCTTCCCGGCAAGGATCTTGCCAGGAACCCAGCCTTCGGTCTTCTGTCTTCTGATCATTAGCTTGAACGCCTTCTTGATATCTTGTATCCGTTTCCAGCTGTCCTCCGGCAGGCCTTGCCACTGGTAGGGCTATAACCGTCCGTGCACAAGTATGGGGTACTAAAATGACCCAAACTTTAGTACACCGACAACGCATGAAGAAACTCCATGCGGATGGACTTTTGGAATCTCTTGATTATGAATCGTTTGATACTTGCGAACCATGCCTCATGGGCAAGATGACTAAAACTCCGTTCTCCGGAACAATGGAGCGAGCTACTGATTTGTTGGAAATAATACATACCGATGTATGCGGTCCAATGAATGTTGAAGCACGCGGCGGGTATCGTTATTTTCTAACCTTCACAGATGATTTGATTAGATATGGGTATATCTACTTGATGAAACACAAGTCTGAAACATTTGAAAAGTTCAAAGAATTTCAAAGTGAAGTAGAGAATCATCGTAACAAGAAAATAAAGTTTCTACGATCTGATCGCGGAGGCGAATATTTGAGTTACGATTTTGGCCTTCATTTAAGAAAATGTGGAATTGTTTCACAACTCACGCCACCTGGAACACCACAGCGTAATGGTGTGTCCGAACGTCGTAACCGTACTTTATTGGATATGGTGCGTTCTATGATGTCTCTTGCCAATTTGCCACTATCGTTTTGGGGTTATGCATTAGAGACAGCTGCATTCACATTAAATAGGGCACCGTCTAAATCCGTTGAGACGACACCGTATGAACTATGGTTTGGCAAGAAACCTAAGCTGTCATTTCTTAAAGTTTGGGAATGCGATGCTTATGTGAAAAAGCTTCAACCTGATAAGCTCGAACCCAAAGCGGAGAAGTGCGTCTTCATAGGATACCCTAAAGAAACAATTGGGTACACCTTCTACCACATATCCGAAGGCAAGGTCTTTGTTGCCAAGAATGGGTCCTTTTTAGAGAAGGAGTTTCTCTCAAAAGAAGTGAGTGGGAGGAAAGTAGAACTTGATGAGGTAATTGTACCTTCTCTCGAATTGGAAAGTAGCTCATCAGAGAAAACCGTTCCCGTGATGCCTACACCAATAAGAGAGGAAGATAATGATAAAGATCATGAAACTTCAGATCAAGTTACTACTGAACTTCGTAGGTCGACCAGAGTACGTTCCGCACCAGAGTGGTACGGTAATCCTGTTCTGGAAGTTATGTTGTTAGACAACAGCGAACCTACAAACTATGAAGAAGCTATGATAAGCCCGGATTCCGACAAATGGCTTGAGGCCATGAAATCTGAGATAGGATCCATGTATGAGAACAAAGTGTGGACTTTGGTGGACTTGCCCGATGATCGGCAAGCCATTGAGAATAAATGGATTTTTAAGAAGAAGACAGATGCTGATGGTAATATCACTGTCTACAAAGCTCGACTTGTTGCGAAAGGTTTTCGACAAGTTCAAGGGGTTGACTACGATGAGACTTTCTCACCCGTAGCGATGCTTAAGTCTGTCCGAATCATGTTAGCAATTGCCGCATTTTATGATTATGAAATCTGGCAAATGGATGTCAAAACTGCATTCCTTAATGGTTTTCTCAAAGAAGAGTTGTATATGATGCAACCAGAAGGTTTTGTCGATCCTAAGGGTGCTAACAAAGTGTGCAAGCTCCAGCGATCCATCTATGGACTGGTGCAAGCATCTCGGAGTTGGAATATACGCTTTGATGAGGTGATCAAAGAATATGGTTTTGTACAGACTTACGGTGAAGCCTGTATTTACAAGAAAGTGAGTGGGAGCTCTGTAGCATTTCTAATATTATATGTGGATGACATATTGTTGATTGGAAATGATATAGAATTTCTGGATGGTATAAAGGGATACTTGAATAAGAATTTTTTCAATGAAAGACCTCGGTGAAGCTGCTTATATATTGGGCATCAAGATCTATAGGGATAGATCAAGACGCTTGATAGGACTTTCACAAAGAACATACCTTGACAAAGTTTTGAAGAAGTTCAAAATGAATCAGTCAAAGAAAGGGTTCTTGCCTGTCTTGCAAGGTGTGAAGTTGAGTCAGACTCAATGCCCGACCACGGCAGAAGATATAGAGAAAATGAAAGTCATTCCCTATGCCTCAGCCATAGGTTCTATTATGTATGCCATGCTATGTACCAGACCTGATGTGTGCCTTGCCATAAGTTTGGCAGGGAGGTACCAGAGTAATCCAGGAGTGGATCACTGGACAGCGGTCAAGAATATCCTGAAGTACCTGAAAAGGACCAATGACATGTTTCTTGTTTATGGAGGTGACAAAGAGCTCGTCATAAAGGGTTACGTTGATGCAAGCTTCGACACTGATCCGGATGACTCTAAGTCACAAACCGGATACGTATTTATATTAAATGGTGGAGCTGTCAGTTGGTGCAGTTCCAAGCAGAGCGTTGTGACGGGATCTACGTGTGAAGCGGAATACATAGCTGCTTCGGAAGCAGCACATGAAGGAGTCTGGATAAAGGAGTTCATATCCGATCTAGGTGTAATACCTAGTGCATCGGGTCCAATGACAATCTTTTGTGACAACACTGGAGCAATTGCCATAGCCAAGGAGCCCAGGTTTCACAAGAAGACCAAACACATCAAGAGACACTTCAACTCCATTCGTGAATATGTCAAGGATGGAGACATAGAAGTTTGCAAAGTACACACGGATCTGAATGTGGCAGACCCGTTGACTAAGCCTCTTCCACGAGCAAAACATGATCAGCACCAAGACTCCATGGGTGTTAGATTCATTACTATGTAATCTAGATTATTGACTCTAGTGCAAGTGGGAGACTGATGGAAATATGCCCTAGAGGCAATAATAAAGTTGTTATTATTTTATATTTCCTTGTTCATGATAAAGGTTTATTATTCATGCTAGAATTGTATTGACCGAAAACTTAAATACATGTGTGAATACATAAACAAATACCGTGTCCCTAGTGAGCCTCTACTAGACTAGCTCGTTCATCAAAGATGGTTAAGGTTTCCTAACCATAGACACGAGTTGTCATTTGATAACGGGATCACATCATTAGGAGAATGATGTGATGGACAAGACCCATCCGTTAGCTTAGCATATGATCGTTCTGTTTATTGCTACTGCTTTCTTGAATGTCAAATACATGTTCCTCAAACCATGAGATCATGAAACTCCCGGATACCGGAGGAATACCTTGTGTGCTATCAAACGTCACAACGTAACTGGGTGATCATAAAGATGCTCTACAGGTATCTCCGAAGGCGTCCGTTGAGTTGGCATGGATCGAGACTGGGATTTGTCACTCCGTGTTTCGGAGAGGTATCTCTGGGCCCTCTTGGTAATGCACATCATAAGAAGCTTGCAAGCAAAGTGACTAAGGAGTTAGTTACGGGATGATGTATTACGGAACGAGTAAAGAGACTTGCCGGTAACGAGATTGAACTAGGTATGGAGATACCGACGATCGAATCTCGGGCAAGTAACATACCGACGGACAAAGGGAATTACGTATGTTGTCATTGCGGTTCGACCGATAAGATCTTCGTGGAATATGTAGGAACCAATATGAGCATCCAGGTTCCGCTATTGGTTATTGACCGGAGAGGCGTCTCAGTCATGTCTACATCATTCCCGAACCCGTAGGGTCCGCACGCTTAACGTTCGTTGACGATATAGTGTTATATGAGTTATGTGAATTGGTAACCGAATATTGTTCGGAGTCCTGGATGAGATCCCGGACATCACGAGGAGTCTCGGAATGGTCGAGAGGTAAAGATTTATATATGGGAAGTCATATTTTGGGTTCCGGAAAAAGGTGCAGTTTTTTCGGTATTGTACCGGGAAGCTTCCAGAAGGTTCCGGAGGATTCCGGAGGGGTCCGGAAGTCCACAAGTTGGTCCACCACGCCCCAAGGGCTGGCATGGGCTAAGGGGAGGCGCCCTGGCCTTATTGGGCCAGGCGCACCAAGTCCTCAAAAGCCCACGCAGCTAGGGAAGGAAAAAAAGGGAGACTCCTAGTAGGAATATGATTGGACTTTGGAGTCCAAGTCCACGTGTGTACTATTCACGGTTACTGTTCACGTGACACTATTCCTTCTACTCCAAGCCCCTACACATATATAAATAGAGGAGAGGGGGCGCCCCAAAGAACACAACATTGTCTTAGCCATGTGCGGCGCCCCCCTCCACAGTTCCGTCCCTCGGTCATATTTTCGCAGTGCTTGGGCAAAGCCCTGCGGAGATAGCATCACCATCACCGTCACCACGCCGTCGTGCTGCCGGAACTCATCCACTACCTCGCCGTCTTGCTGGATCAAGAAGTCGAGGACGTCACCGAGCTGAACGTGTGTTGAACGCGGAGGTGCCGTACGTTCGGTGCTCGGTCGGTTGGATCGTGAAGTTGTTCGACGACATCAACCGCGTTGTTCTAACGCTTCCGCTTACGGTCTACGAGGGTACGTAGACACACTCCCCCTCTCGTAGCTATGCATCTACATGGATAGATCTTGCGTGTGCGTAGATTTTTTTTTGTTTTCCATGCAACGTTCCCCAACACAAACCGCCAAAGTAAGGACAAAGAAAGCATGGTCATTATTGTAAAAGATCATCCTCCTCCTAAAGTCCTAATTGCCGCAAGAAGAAGGCCAAGATTGACATGTTGAGGCGGGCGTCTAAATGGCATATATGTATAGTACTTCAAACATTTGAAATCAGCACGAAAGCAGGGGAAAATCTCGCGTTGTTGAAAGAGTGAGTGAGAAACACTTATTGCAAGTGCCGCCCATAATTGCTCCATGGTGGATACAGAAGATGGCTAAAAGACCTAACTCAAATAAAGAAAAAACTATCTATAAACTCTAGCCAGCAGATCGGTTTCTTTTCCCTCCTAGCATCGAAAGAGACTAAATGAAGTAGGGGAACCATAGTATACTAGTGTGGAGAACCGAACGCTTCCGCCCGGGTTTCTCACAGCTAGTTATGCACTTATGCACTGTATCCATGCTCGAATCTTATTATAAGTTTCGTTTGAAGTCAAATGGTACAAAGTTTGATCAATTTTTTTGAAAAACTATCAACGATAATAGTACAAGATAGCTATAATATAATAATACTTATCCTTATGTGTGTCGAATGGTACTAAATTAATATTTATGTTCCCTAACAATAAGCAAAATTTATAAACCTTATTTTCAAGCACGGAGATGTTAGAAAATCCAATGCCACAATGATCCGTTGAAGACCAATCAATTACACATGACACTGAGATATGTTAACGAAGTTCAGCGAACATCGACTCCCCCGCCCCCGGGCATGTCTCCGGTGGCCTTAGGGCATGGAGGCGCGGTGGATCCAGGCCCTTACCAGCGGGAGGGTTCCTTTTTTAGATGTGAGTTTTGTTAGAGTTTGTGTCCTGTTCAGGAAGGCGAGATGATGGCGGCTCCCTGAAGATGGAATAAAATTCTCCCTGCCTAGCCCCCGTCTCGGTGGTGTGTCTAGCACCTTCGGTAGGCGTGTGGAGGTGTGTCTCCGACAGATTTGTCTTTGGTGGATTTGTTCAGATCTGGTCATCACGTTCGTGCGCCTTTAGGTTGGATCCTTCTGATCTATGCTACTCTTCATCGTCGGCGGTTGCTGTTCTGCTGCGCTGGTCCTATGGGGCCTTAGCACGACGACTTCTCAACTGTCTACTACAACAAGTTTTGAATGGCTCCAGTGAAGGAGGGGCCATGACGGCGGCGAGCCTTCGGCTCGCTTCAGTGTTTGTAGTCGTCGCTAGGTGGTCTACGAATCTGGATGTAATTTTTATTATTTCTAATGTTCGTTGTACCGTCATGATTGAAGATGAATAGATTGAAAGTTTTTTCCAAAAAAGATAATCAACATAGTAAAACCGACGTCAAGCCCGTCAAGACCATGTGTTATTGTAACCTCTCGACAGGCTGACACGAACAAATTTGTTTTGTTTTCGAAACCGCACTCATTCGGCCGAAAGCGTCCCTAATATGTACTTATATAGATACGGAGATGGTATCCCAGTTATACCGTTGTAAATTGGACGCCAAGATTAAGCAGCTACTAGTAATCTACTGGAGCTGTAGAATCAAGTGGCGCATAAACAAATGCTGCTCCAACTAACTAGTGCAGGGCATGTGAAGAGATCGACGATCACTCTCAGATGGCGAAGACCCAGCCCAGCAGCGATCGAAAATTCCCCCGGCACATGACGGAAAAGAGCTCTGCCACATAAAACAAAGCAAAGGCTCCCAGAGTTAACTGGCTCCCAGTCCATGTCCATGTCCATGCATCTCTCTTCTTTAATTAATTAATTACTCCCTCCGTTCCTTTATGTAAGGTGTATTATTTTCGGCACGGTGACCAAGGCACATAATTATAGACATGTTAAGACTAAATGATCCTTGGCAAATTTGTTGGTTAGTGAAAAGTGAATCAATTTGTCCAGAAAAGTATGAGATACATGCAATCGACAAAGAGATAGTTTCCTTGTTTTACTATAAAGAGAGATACAGACAATCAGAAAACAGATACTTTCCTTTTTTAGGAGGGCTAACAAGGGAATTATGAGGAATCAGAAGAAATGCACCTTACATTCTGGAATTTTATCAAAAAACAAATACACCTTATATAAAGAAACGGAGGGAGTAATTAATTAATTAGGAGTATGAAACTGTCAGCAAATGGCTGCAAACTGTTTTTCCTAGCCTGGCGACATGTTATCTTGTTTTTAAAATTGTTGTGCCATCGATCTCAAATTCTCAACAAGCACGCACCTAACCTAACCTGGCCTGCTTGCTAGTCATGGTCTTTCTTTGTCTAAACAACGGTAGCTTGGGAAGACTTGCTAAACCGTCGGCAGATAAGCTACCGATCGACCAAGATGATAAACTAGGGAGATTATGCGTTGGCGTTGGCGTCAGCTGTGATGTGCGGCAAAATTAGCCAATGACCGAGGTGAGATGTGCCCGCTGACTAGTTTGAGAGCTGTAGTGAGATTCTGCGGAAAAACCATGAAGCCTCCCGTTCATCATCATCGTGCATATGCGTTCTGGCTGTACGTTGTCGATGGTTGTAGGAGTGCCCGATCCGTGCTGCAAGCAGCAAATCGATGGATTCGAGGCCGTCTCGTGACGTCCATCGTAAATCGGAGTCCAAATGGCAGGCAAATGTTGTGAACCCGAAGCCAAGATTGGTGGAGGTGCGAGACACGATGTAGGCGGATCGCGTGCGACATGTCGCCCACACATCGCTTTGGTCGCCTCGCCTGCTATCTCGGTCGATGCAGTACGCACACCTCGCTCTATGCGTGTGGAATCCATTTCGTGATTTCCGTCGGTCGTGGGTTAAACTAAACAAAGCCGCTCCCGTCAAAAAAAAAAAAAAAAAAAAACCGCGTGCGCGGCCTGCATTTTCAGCTGCCGGTGGCCAGCTCCCGCAATCCGTGCCGCGCACATTTTCCATAACGGAAACGGGGGAACAAGAACGCGTCCAGCTCGTGTCGTATCGTATACTACTACCTACCATGTGATGCAAACAGATGGACAGAGTCTATACTAGAAGCGATAACAATCCTTGGACTGGATTATGCTAACTCCTCCAGCTCCTAATTCTCTTTCCCGGCGAGGCGATGATGATTAGGCTAGCCAGAAAGGCAACGAGCTATGTATGGGCCCCATCCCCATGAACGACTGTGTCGTCCCCTTTTTATCATCAAAATATATTATCATTGCATTTGGGACTAAGTAGTAGCATGGCACTGCAACTTATCGGCATGATTAACAAGTGTGGTCATGATGGGATCCAGTGCTAACTACTACTCTAAGCAAGCTAATGCTAGCTAGACTGATGAAGAGCAGCCTGGGATAAAGCGGGGGCAGCAGCATACTAGGAGGGAGCGTGGGGCGCCCGCCTGTGAGTGCGAGTACGACCAACCCAACCTTAACCGAACTTTGGATTGGATGCGACGGCGACATTTGTCGAGTAGAGCAGAAAGGTTGGGCAGGTGGTGATCCGAGGCAACGGGCGGTCCGGTGGTGGCCAGCGGCGCCGGGCGAGCGAGCGAGCAAGCTGTTGATGTTGGCGATTGCGGGTCGTGTCGTGACCCATGGCGGAAAGAGAAAGATGCGAGGCGTATTGAAGCCGCACCGAAAGATTGTGTACTAACCGCCGGTATCATGAGCGCACAGTGCCCTACGTACTCCACCGGATGGGACGGCACTGTGATGGGAATTGGCGGTACACGTACGCATGCGGCGGCCGGGCGCCAACACACGATCCATCACCTTGCCTTTTGCTAAAATCACCAATGGAACAGTGGTGGTGGTAGCTGATTCGATCGGATCGGACCGTAACTCTCTCTCTCTCTCTGGTGGAAAATGTCATTTACCGGAGCACTATGGTTTACAATGTGGTCCGTATAGATTTTTGCAAGGGCGGAGCACTATGCATCGTACCCCCAGCGTTTTGCAATGTGGTGCTTATTTGATTTTTTTTTCCTTTCAAAGTTAAGTCTAGAAAATTTTGATCAAGTTTATAGAGAAAATTATCTGTATCCACGAGATCAAACATATATAGTACAATATGACAATATATCTCATCATTTATCTAATGATATGCATTTCATATTCTAAATGTAGATAACTTTCTCAATAAATTTGGTCAAAGTTTGACTTCAAGAAAATCTATACACACTCACTACTAGGGAAAACCCTATAGCTAGACAGGTAACGGCAGCGAGGGGTAAATGGCCCTTCCTACTGCTACGTAGCAGTAGCGCGGGGCTAAGACCAGCGCTGCAGGTGTATGTTAGCAGTAGCGCTGGCCCACGACACCCGCGCTACTACTAAGTGGGCCCTACCGTGCCCCCAGGGGCTTGCCACAGTAGCAGCGCAGGTCACGGGCCCGCGCTACTGCTAAGCCCATTAGCAGTAGCGCGTGGTCAATCCACAGTGCTGCTACTGTGGACACACGGGCCCAGCTCCCCGGCCCCACCTAGCAGCAGCGCTGGGTATGGAGACCACGCTACTGCTAATGGGCTTAGCAGTAGCGTGGGCCCCATCCCCGTGCTACTGCTAAGGCAACATTATCCCTCTCCCCGCGCCCCCGACTGTCTCACTCCCTCACTCTCACTGCCTCTGTCGATCCCCCTCATGCCGTTGTCGCCGTCGTCGCCGCATTGCCGTTGCCGTCCTCCCTCCTCCTTCCTCGGTAAGCCGCCGCCCTCCTCCCTCCTCCTCCCACCGCCCTCATCCCTCCTCCTCCGGCAGCCCTCCTCCCTCTTCCGGCTGCCATCCTCCCTCATCCTCCTCCGGCCGCCCTCCTCCTCCGGCATCCCTCCTCCCTCCTCCTCCTGCCGCCCTCCTCCATCCTCCTCCTCCTCCTGCTCCTCCTCTCTCCTCCCTCCTCCTCCTCACTCCTCCCTCCTCCCACCTCCTCTCTGTATTGAAATTTTTAGTAATAGAAATTTTTAGGTATAGAAATGTATTGGAATGCTATATGAGAAATTTTTAGGTATCAAATTTGGCAATACAAATTATTAGTAAAAAAAATTAGCTATAGAAATTTTTAGTAGTAGAAAATTGTTAGAAATTTTTCATAGAATGCTATATGAATGGATGAATGGATGAATTGAGCACTAGGATCTGAATTCTGAAACCCACCCTATTCATGTTAATTCATAGGATACAAATTAGTTAGGATACAAATTAGCTAGGGTTCATTAGATGTGTTGGATGAATTTTAGATGGCCTTGTATATCTCTGAATGTATGAACCCTAGGTATCTCTAAATATTAGATGATCAAATGCAATAGTTTCAGAAGTTTTACTAATTTTGTTCATATATATGAGCCCATTTCATCATTAGAGCACTGAATAGGTTTTTTGAGTAGTTGTTGCTTAGTTGCTGCTTAGGTAGGATGTAGTTGATGCTTAGTGAATTTTGAGTACAAAAATGAGTTAACAAAGATATGCATTGGACACTTTAATTGAGTAATAGCTCTCTATATATATGCTCTAAAATTTGAGAGAGAAAGAGAAAGAGAGACCTACTTTCTTGAAGAACTAGGGTATTTAGTTATGCTTGCTGTCCAAATGAAATGTTAGGGTTATAAATATATTGCAATGTTTTTTTTGTCAAAATTGAACCACTAAAATGCAATGAGCATACCAAGTTTGAAATTTTCTATATAAATGCTCATGTGTGAATGCTCATCTAGCGCAGGGTAGATCACCGACGAGCCGGTCGGCGACGCCCAGAAGATCACCGACGACACCCGCATCCTTGACAGCCATCGTCTATAGTGAGTACACATGGTCTGTGTGGTTGCTCATGTATATCTAGTGTCGTGTACTAGTGTTGCTCAAATATGATGGAGATTTGGACATGTGATATGTGGGCTAGTGTTGTGTACTACTAGTGCTGTCACACATGAATATTTGGAAAATGAAGGATATGTGCTTGCCCAAGTGGCCTATGTTAGCAGGGAAACTGATCCGAGTGGCCTATGTTTTGCTGAAATGTTGATTCATTTCCGTTTCGGCAAATTTTAGGCGCTCGATGTGTCCTATTTTAGCAAAGGTCATGCCGAAAATTTTCGTTGATTTCAGCATGACTTGTGCTAGAAAGTAGCCCATATCGAGCGCCAGGGATTTGCCGGAACGGGAATTAAATGGCATTCCGGCAAAACATAGGCCATTTTTTATGTCATTACTCGATATATGTAATGTTAATTGATTGATGCTTAGGGTTGACTTTCAGTCTGTTGGGGCTCCTTGTGTGACTTTCAGAGAGGAAGAATCCCGACTGTTGTCATGTGGGTCGCTTCCTCCTCTTCTCCTCGTGATAGACCTTGGTAATGCATGAGGGAAGGGGGGGATGCGACCATCACCGATGGTCGATATATCAGAGAGGAAGAATCACGACTGTTGTCGTGGGGGTCGCTTTCTCCTCTTCTCCTCGTGATAGACCTTGGTAATGCACGAGGGAAGGGAGGATGCAACCATCACCGACGGTCGATATATCAGAGAGGAAGAATCCCGACTGTTGTCGTGGGGGTCGCTTCTCTTTCTTTCCAAGGTGCTAGACATTTTGGTGTAATACACTTTGGAAAGAAAGGAGGAGCGACCATCACCGACGGTCACAATATCAGAGAGGGAGTGCCCACCATATACACCACAAGAGATGAGAGTTTTTCAAGGAAGACTCGATGGACCGAAAGTCAACCCGTGCTGAATAGTGACCTGTGTGTTGAGTTCCTGCTATTTGCCGTTGATTTTTAATCTTTGAATTATGAACACAAGAAATGTCTGACGATGATAGGATCCCTGAGTGCAATTACTGCAATGACGACCGGGGTATGTGCGATAGGCGTCACCTAGAAAATGGTAGGTGCTTCACCATCAGGCTGGAGGAGAGCTTCGAAGTTTTTACGGTACGTAACGACGACAAGTATTTTTCCGTAATTAAGCATGACTTGTGCTTTTTTTTTGCTTCATCAACGTGTAATTTCCGTTTTTTACAATTCGACTAGTGCATCCCCTGCCATGCAAGACCGTATGTCTTGGACAAGCTCGGTTTCGAAGATAGGGAGAGTATGGAGACGAAGATAGCTCACCTTAGGACGAAACATGGTTTCGCTTTTGGGGTTAAGCTATACAATGCAGTAAATCACTCACATTTTGGTTGCTCAAATTGGAGAGGATTATGCAAGGACTATGGATTTCAGGAGGATATGAAAATAACCTTCGATATCCATCCTGAAGATGATATTGAAGATAATATCGACATTTGGGTGGATGTGGACATGCTTCCAATTCTACCTCCATGTGAGTTTGTCAAACAAATTTGTTAAGTAATTTATATTGTTTATTTAAAAATAGTTGGTATTCATCCCTATTAAACTTGTTTATTTATAATTGACAACTTATTTCCATTCTCCAAGAAATATACGGAAGGTAGTAGACAATACCTACTACAGTTATGGCGCAGAACTAAATTGGGAGGAGAAAAATTATCTTGTCTCATTTATTAATGATGTTGAGACTTTCAAGAACAATTATGAAATTAGCTAACATTATGGTCAATACGTGCCACTAGTCCACGTGTTGAACTATGGTAACATCCATGGAGATAGCATGGTAACATTTTTTACTATTGTGTCAATAGTCCATCTTTTGCATACATTCTTCTTAAGCTAAACTACATTGCTAACTATGTTACTATTATGTTCTTCAATAGAAGTTCCCAAAGGATTGTTTGCCTCATCTGATGTATATCGAAGGTGACATGGATATTATTAGCTTACGACCAAATCTTCTGGTGGCTTTCCACTGTCCATACTCGATTTCTCGAAGAGATGAAGACATCAGAATCAAAGGATGGAGAAAAGTAATGAATGCACGCAGGGAACTACTTGGAGGCAACATGGTGCGCAACCCACAAATTGGAGACAGGTGGATCTCTATTCTCCATAATGGAGATGGAGGGGTTCTCCTATTTTATGCTATTTTACCTAACAAAGAGGAGTAGGTCCTAGCTAGTACTTGTCATGTGATGATGAGTTATTTAGTTAGTGATGGTTAACTTGTCACTTGTTATATGACTACGGTGCTTGAATGATGATGAGTTGTTATAAGGCTACGATGATGATGATGAGGAGGCCGTAGTACTTGTTATGTGGTAAAATGATGATGAGTTATTATATGACTACGGTGCTTGAATGATGATGAGTTATTACATGACTACGGATGATGAAATAAACACGGATTAGATTAAAGTAGGATGATATGATGTTGGGATCTGCACAAGTGTCAGATGAAGGCACAATGCCTATCAAATTGTTAGGCATTGTGCCTTCATTTGACACTGTAGGATCGTATGTCTAGAGGGGGGTGATTAGACTACTTGACCAAATAAAACTTATCCTTTTCCCAATTTTAGTTGTAGGCAAGTTTTAGCGATTCTACCAAGTCAAGCAACACCCTACACATGCAAGTCTAAGAGTTTGTGCAGCGGAAAATAAAGACTTTGCAAATGAACGTAAAGGAGGGATTGGAGAAATCAAACGCAATGAAGACACGGTGGTTTTTTGGCGTGGTTCCGATAGGTGGTGCTATCGTAAGTCCACGTTGATGGAGACTTCAACCCACGAAGGGTAACGGTTGCGCGAGTCCACGGAGGGCTCCACCCACGAAGGGTCCACGAAGAAGCAACCTTGCCTATTCCACCATGGCTTACGTCCACGAAGGACTAGCCTCACTCGGGTAGATCTTCACAAAGTAGGCGATCTCCTTGCCCTTACAAACTCCTTGGTTCAACTCCACATGATCTTGGAGGCTCCCAAGTGACACCTAACCAATCTAGGAGACACCACTCTCCAAAAGGTAATAGACGGTGTTGTTGTTGATGAACTCCTTGCTCTTGTGCTTCAAATGATAGTCTCCCCAACACTCAATCACTCTGTCACGGATTTGGCTTTGGTAGGAGAAGGATTTGAGTGGAAAGCAACTTGGGAAAGGCTAGAAAGCAAGGTTTAAATGGTTAGATTGGAATCTCTTGATCTCAACACATGTGTAGGTGGTTCTCTCTCAGAAAATGAATGGTGTAAGTGTAGGCATGTTCTGATGGCTCTCTTGCAGAGTAGGTGTGGGTGGAGGGGTATAAATAGGCTTCACCCAAAGATCCAACCGTTACAAGTCTTTGACCCAACTCGGTGACACTGGATCAAAATCTCGGTGAGACCGACTAGTGTAAAAGATTCGAACGTTGGAGGTCTCGGTGAGACCGATCAGAACATCTCGATGGGACCGAAGTGCAATGGCTAGGGCAAGACCTCGTTTCGGTAGTTCCAAAAATTTCATCTCGGAAATTCCGAAGTGAAGTGACATCGTTATAGCAACTTGGTCATGTCGTCTCGGTGAGACCGAGAACCATTTCGGTAGCACTAAAAAGTTAGGGTTTGGCTTTGGCAATGTGTGTGATCAACTTGGTGAGTCCGGGATGTGGAATTTCGGTGGGACCGAGATGATGCTTTTAGGGTTTTGGATAGAAGTGATATGGAGAAGTGTTTGAGGGTTTTGGAGCAATACCACTAAGCACTTGAGCAATTGAGTCATGATCAAAACCTCATCCCCTTTTAATAGTATTGGATTTCCTATGGACTCAATGTGATCTTGGATCACTTAACCAAAAATGAAGAGTCTTGGAGCTTTACCAATAATTGTCCTTAGCATTTTGAGGGCCCCACATTCACTAGTCCCTGCCATGCCAATCATTGATCTTCTCTGAAAACTAATATCAATGAGCATTAGATCAATGACATATATGTTGTTATTAATTACCAAAACCACCCGGGGATTAGTTGCACTTTCAATCTCCCCCTTTTTGGTAATTGATGACAACATATAGATCAAAGCTTCGACAAAAGGTATAATCAATGTAATACATCATCACTTTGAGAAGTATGTGATAAGTAAGAGCTCCCCCTAAATTTGTGCATTATGTAAAATTTGCGTTTGAATGCAAATGCACAATCGATTAGGATCATGGGTCACTCTTCCATGTCACATACATCTTGGTGGAGCGCTCAAAATGATATGAAAGATAAGAAGTAAGCACTCATCACCAAACAAACAAGTGAAAGATCATACAAAGAGCATATAGATAGATAATCAAGCATGCATATCAATGGAGTATGGTATGATCAATCACAAAGTAGCATAATCTCATACAAGCATCAAACAAAAGTATCTCAAGGTAGCACGAAACTCACGAAGTAGCACGAAAACAAAGAAACCAAACGAGAAAAAGCAAAGCACTCTCTCTCTCTCGAAGCCCTAATGATCTATACAAATTCTCCCCCTTTGGCAACAAGTACCAAGAAGTTCGAATAAGTAAAGAGCTAATCGTCGCTCTGGGCTCGATCTCCGGCAGCTCCTGGTGGTGAAGTCCTCTGACTTGCAGCGCCGGTGTGCGTAGACATCGTCGGAGTGAAGAGAAGCGCATCTGCAAAGATCTCTGCCGATGTCTGTTGAGCTGGCGGTGTAGAAGCAACCGGAGGAACTGATGGTGCAACAGAAGGTGCAACAGCTGGAGCTGAGACTGTGACTCTGGTAGAAACTGGCACAGCTGCGGACCTAGGCATCGTCTGGAACTGAGTAGTAGTAGGTAGACCTGTGCCTGTCTACTCATCATCACTACTAGTTGCCTTCCTGACTTCATCCACTTGCAACTTCAGACTCTCAACAGTAGTCTGTATCTCAGTGACGTTGATGTCTAGATCATAGAATTTTGTCTCAATATTCCTCTCAAGACTCTTCTAATTTTCTGCGAGGTTGGCCAAACTCCGCTCAATCTTCTGAGTGGCTCGAAGAAGATATAGCATCTGGTTAGTCTTGGTCTTCAATTGTGGGGCAGTGGGAGCACTTGGCTCAGTAGTCCTCGTAGCTTCTGCTTCTGCCTGTGCTGCAGCTAAGGTAGGATGGGAAGGGTCCATCGTCACAGTGTTGTCCTCAAACTCAGGCTGTAGCGGCAGGTGTTCACGGTCCAGCAGAAATGACTTGTTTGCACCCTTAGAGTTAATGAGCATCTGAATATGCGGTGCAAAGCCACATGATCTCTTCTGGTCGGCAACAACTCTCTTCACATTCTCTATAATGAGATCCATCACCTTGAATTTCTGATGTTGATCGATATGATGCAGCATGTTGATGGAGTGGCCTCTAATCATCTTCTCATCTCCAGATTTTGGCATCAAAGTATGCCTCATGATAGTATTGGAGGTAGCTAGGCCGACAAGCAAATGGTAGACAGAACCAAGCTTGTGAGACTCTTTGTACTTGTTAGGTATCTCAGTATACATATTGACCATGGAGTTGTGGTCCATCTTAGACTTGGCATAGACATCAATGTCATTCTCATCAGCTTCTGGAACATCTAGAAGTGTTGCTCACTCAATCACACTGGATTGATATCTTACCCCTTCAGTCATCTAGACTATTCTGCCATTGGGATAAAAATGAGCTGTAGAATAGAATTGCATGATCATCTCATCATTCCATGCAGTCAACTTCTTCTCGATGAACTCATCAACACCAACATATCTGAAATCTTCATGAACATGGGGGAAATGATCTTCATTAGCATCAATGTACTTTCAGTCAACCCATCTCATGTCACTGATCACTGGCTTCTTATCAAGGAGCACTGTCTCATAAAAGTCTTGTTGCTCTTTGGTATGTAAATGATAATCCACAGCAGTTCTCCTTCTCACTGAGTAAGGATCAGACTCTCTCCATTTTCTCAATCCTTTGTCTTTCCTTTCCTTCATGTTTTCGGCCAAAGGATGTGTCTCATCATGCTCAGGCAGTCTGGGTCTCAATTTCCTTAGCACTAGGGCTTCAGCATCTCCATCATCATCTCTCTGAGGCACTGGGGCCTTGTTCTTCTCTGCAGCAGATACATCTCTGGTAGTCCTCTTGGGCTTAGCAGCAGCAACAGGCTTGGCCTTGGAGGAAGTGGCAGTCCTCATAGCATCACTTATGAGCTTTTCCTGCTTAGGAGGAGGTGGATTGGCAGCTGGCTCTTCCTCTTCATCAGTTGCATCATCTCTTCTCATTGAAGTGGGTTTGAATACCACATGAGCAACTTGCTTCCTCTCCCTCTTTTTGCCTGCAACCTTAGGCATAGACTTGCTTGGCACTTGCTGAGATCCCCCTGGATTCTCTGAGGAAATGCCTCTCTTGGCAGCAGTAGATGCAGATACCTTCCTAGTAACCCCTCTCTCCTTTTGAGTATTCGCATACTCTTTCTGAACTGGAGCCTTTTTTCTTGGAAGTGACTTCAACCTGGAAGTCTTCATCCTCTTCATCTGAATTCTTCCTCTTTCTGGTTCTGGTGGCTGCTTTTGGTAAGCTTGGAGAGCTCCTTTCACCCTCATGGTAACTCTCATCAGGACTAGTACCTACCTCCAAGTCAACACTTGGCTCAACTGACCTATTCTGGCTATCACTGGTTTCTGACATGCTGACAGCTGATCCTGTGAATTAGAATAGATAGAGTGGAGTAGATGAGCATCACAAAACACAACAGTTTAAAAAAAATGAATTCAAACTTTAGCTTTAGGTTTTTACAGAGAGCATTTCGGAGTGACCGATTTGAAATTCTCGGTAGCACCGAGGCAACAACTGAAACTAGGGTTTGCATTTCGGTCTAACTGGAGCAGTTCCTGGCTTCACCGAAGTGCACATGATGCTACAAAGGAACCAACCCGGTGACACCGACCCAGTACCACTCGGTTTCACCAAAACGTACTGTGTGCAATGGCCAAGGCCAAATCGGTGACGCCGGGTTGCTTCAATTCGGTCGATCCGAGATGAAAACTGTAAAACCCTAAACCTAAAATTCTAATTCGAGCTATCGCTAGGAATTTCTCAGTGGATAAAGAAGTGCAATCCATGGCAAGATCTAGGCAAACCATCCGTGCATTGAATCGGAATTTGGAGCACAGAGGGGGTCGAATCTCACCCTAACTTGGTGGAGATCCTCTACGGCGGCAACGGCGGAGAAGAATGCCATTGACGATGATAGAATCCAATGACGAGGGCGCACTGGAGATGAAGGCGATGATCCAAGGACCAGGGGCGACGGCAGCAACGGGGTGCGGGTGCGTGACGTTTGAAGAATTTTTCAACGTACGGTCCGCGAACATATATATACCCGTGTGCTGTCGGTAGTACCGATCGAACGAAATCGGTCTCACCGAGATGCATAACTGTCAGAGACAATGCACATCGGTGACACCAAAACTTTCACATCGGTCTTACCGAGATGGAAATGTGGATCAATCTAAGTGCTATCGGTGGGACCGAATAGGAGATAGTTGGTCTGACCGAAACGTGCTTAGAAGGTTTTGGAGGTCAGCCCTAATCTGATCGGTGGCTCCGAGTGCTCCTCACCCGGAGGGTCCAAAAATGAGCTTGTTCAAGTTTTTGATATAGCATGAATAGAATTTGAGACAAGAAGAGATGGATATCTAGAGAAGGTTCCTAGGCATTCTTGTACATCCATTTGGCCAAATAAAACAAATCAATCAAAACAACAAATGGATGTCCTTGAATGAGAAATATGCATAACAACATGTGTCGTGGGTGCAAGCCTGACAGTAGTGTGTAGGGGTACGAATGAGAGGGCAGAGCCTAGCTACGGCGCAGGTGTTACCCTCGGATTTACGAGTTCAGGCCCCTCAGCGGTGGAGGTAACAGCCCTACGTCTCGGTGCTCTGGAGCTTGATTACTTGAGTGTATGTGTTACAAATGGATTGCGAACCCTTGGAATGGAGCTGGGGGGGTGGCTTATATAGTGTCCGCCAGCTCCCCCATGAATGCCGCCATTACCAGGGGTTAAAGAGGGGGTTTAAGGGCGCCAGGTAACGGGAGCATTGATTGCAATTAATACGAGCGAGCGCACGTCCCGACCATTGCGTTCCTGGAGCCTCCTGGTCTTCTCTGGTCGAGTGACTGTCAGGTACTCCGAGTGGAATAGTTGGTCGAGTGAACTCCTGCTTCCCGAGTGGTTCATTGAACTCCGAGTGAATGTCAGTTTGCATAACTCTTGGCTGCTGATCTGGCCCTGGGGCCCAGTGTAAGGCGTGTGGAGCCTTAGGGTAGGGTCTGTAGGTCAGGCCTGTTACCCTATCCCTAGTATATGTCCTCGTCATTAGCCCCCGAATCGGTCGAGGTTGAGCGGGTTGAGCCAAGGCGAATTCCCAGGTGAGTTGAGCGCTACGGGGGCGCTCAAGAACTCTTACTGGTCTTTAGACGGCCTTGTCTCCGTGTAGCACCTTGACGGATTCCGGACCATATGACGCCCGAGTGAAAGTCTCCATCCGAGTGAAATGAGAAGTCTCCGCCCGAGTGAAACGAGTAAACTCTATCTGAGCGACGGAACAGATCCGAGCGTTTATGGAATGTCTTCAAAGGCGAGCAATCGGATCGCTGGGATCCGGATCTTGCGGGATTTGAAATCGGATAAGAGCGCGCGCGAACGGTCGCGGCGTGGTGAGTTGGGAAAGTGGGGGCATGACGCCTCGATTTTCGCCCCACTTTTCGCCACGTACAACTGCAACTCCGCCAGCGAGATCTGAGGAGATCCGCGAGCCCATGAATCAGCGGCGTGGATTGGGGAGTGGAGCAGGCGGCGATATAAGGCGCCACCGCGTCGGAGAGAGAGAGAGAGAGAGAACCAGATCCCCTCCTCCTCGTCTCTTCCAGTCACCCAATCTATGCTCCCGCACCGCACTCTGCGCGAACCCATTCCGGTGCCGGAGCACTCCGCGGCGATGGCGAAGGACAAGACAGCGAAGCTGGAGCGGGCCAAGAAGGCGGCGAAGGGGAAGAAGGCGTCGAGCTCCCGAGGGGTGGATCCAAGGCGACTGGCTTCCGCCGACCACCACGGTCGACGACATCAGCGGGCTCGTCGTGGATGGGCTGATTCGCGACGGGACATGGAGGCTGCCGGAGGAAGGGGAGATCGAGCCCGCGCCGCGCCCTGGAGAGCGAGTGCTCCTCACCACACACGTGGAGCGAGGTTTCTCCATGCCACCCCACCCCTTTTTTCGCGGTTTTTGAACTTTTTCGGCACCCAGCTTCATCACCTGCCTCCGAATGCCATAGTGTACCTTGCCGCATTCATTTCTTTGTGTGAGAACTTTCTGGGTTGTCCGCCGCATTGGGGGTTATTCAAGCACATCTTCACGTGCCGTTCTCAGTCGGTCAAAAAGGCCAACCCCGAGGGGGAGAGAACCCATGTGACCCAGCTGTGCGGCGGCTTGGGTATTCAGATGCGGGACAGGAGTGCTTTTCCTGCGATGACTTTTCCCGACTCGGTTAGAGGCTGGCAGTCGACTTGGTTTTACTGCAACGACGTCCCTTGTGCTGGCTCGCCGACTGGTCTCCCCCCTTATACATCCGAGAGAGTCAGCGTGCCTCCATCGTTGACGGTGGACAAGGAGGAGAAGACCGACGTGGGGATCTTGGTAACTGCGGTAGTCAGCCTGGTCCAGGGCGGGTTGACGGGTCTGGATTTGCTGGAGGTCTTCCTCAGTCGGCGAATCCAGCCACTGCAGGAGCGGGCTCACCCGATGTGGCAGTACACTGGTGCTGGCGACTCGTCTCGAGTGCACCCGGAGGACATCGACGAGAAGACTGTGAAGGAGTGGCTCAAGTGTATCACCGGTGCGCGCGACAATCCGCGAGGGTCAAGACAGATCCCGCCCTACGACGCCAATAACCCACCATTGGAGGTATGCCACGCATTTCTGAGTGAATTACCCATGCGCAAACTATCTGAGTGAACTGAATGATCCGAGTGAACTGACTGAACTGTCTGTTCCTGATCTTCATGTCTTGCAGGAGTTCCAGAAGATGCTCTTGCGTGTGTCGAATGGAGAACAACTTGCCGGAGGCGCGGAGAGCGAACATGGCAGCGCCGAGGGCAGCTACGCGGAGGACAGCGAGGAGGAAAGCGATGACTCGAAAGAAAGCGACAAGGTCGAGTCTTCCCAGTCTCCGGAGCTGCGCTCCGAGCGCCGCTCCAAGCTAACTCATGATCCGAGTGCCGGCCCGGAGAAGAAGGTGGTTCCGAGTACTAAGGCTCCGAAGCGTACTCGGACGTCGTCGCCCGAGCCGACTGAGAAGACCGCCAAGCAACCCAAGGTCGCTTCCCCCAAGCCTCGGAAGGCTCTGCCCAGGATCAAGGTCACTGTGCCTGTCGCCTCAACGTGAGTGTCTTTGTCAACTTTTCTTTTCTGTCTTTGTCAACTTTCGGGACTCTTCTGACCGAGCAAATCTTCTGAACCAGTGCTGCAACCTCGACGACATCTCCCATGCAGATTGATGGGGATCGCACCGAGGCCGAGTCGGCAGACGCGGCCACTTCTCGAAAAGGTAATAATGACTTCATTTTTATTTCGACCTGTCATTCGACTGAAATGTCTTCATCCGATTGAATTGTGTACTGCGACTGATTGCGTCGAGTGAACGTAGCACTTGCAGAGGTTATCCACGTCGGGGACGACGATGAAGAGCCGCCGCGGAAGGACGCCGAGAAGGGGACCGTAGCTCCGACTGCTTCTCAGACTACCACGCGGAAGACGCCGCCGAGCAAATTGCCTCAAGTTTCCCCTGCACCTGCCGTGACCGTGCCTCTGGGGCAGGGTTCTTCTTAGGCTGGAGCTGGTTCTGCCGCGGCTCCGTCGACTACTCTGGCTTCGGTTCCGACTCCTCCCGTCAATATCTTCAGTCTGTACAAGGTGCCGAAGGATAAAACTGGGGCCAACAAGGAGGCAATGATCCAGGCAGAGCTGATGACCCAACGACTCAAGGAGATGTGCGCAGCTAGCAAGCTTGCATACGATGCCAGTGCTGCCCTCCAGGAGAACGTTCGAGTAAGTACCCTTGTAAGTTGTTCTCCAAGTCATTTTTCTTCAGTAGGAATTTCAGTCGGAAAATATCCGGTACACCCACTGGGTGTTTTTTTGTGTTCGGCCGTCACTCGGATCGGGCGGACCGTTCCGAGTGGATACCGTTCCAGTGGGGGCACACTGAGTGCACCCACTGGGTGTAGTCCCCGAGACTGCCGTCGACTGCACGCAGTCGGCGGGAGTCTTAGAACTTAAAACCTGTTCTGTTGTTGTTGTTGTTGTTTTTTATTTTTTGTTTGGCCATCACTCGGATCGGGCAGACCGTTCCGAGTGGATACCATTCCAGTGGGGCCACGCTGAGTGCACCCACTAGGTGTAGTCCCCGAGACTGCCGTCGACTGCGGGCAGTCGGCGGGAGTCTTAGAACTTTTTGTCTTGTTTTTTTTGTGTTCGGCCGTCACTCGGATCGGGCGGACCGTTCCGAGTGGATACCGTTCCAGTGGGGGCACGCTGAGTGCACCCACTGGGTGTAGTCCCCGAGACTGCCGTCGACTGTGAGCAGCCGACGGGAGTCTTAGAACTTAGAATCTGATACTGGCCAAACTTGTTCCTCCCTAACAAAGGGTACTTCAGGATCTGATACTGGTCAAGCTTGTTCCTTCCAGGAGTACTGGTCTTTGGGCACTCAGAATATTTCTTGACATTAACTGTTCTGTTCTCTCTTGTATTTTAGAAAACTTGCGAGCTTGGGACTCAGTACGTGGCACTGAAGAAGGAGACGGCCCAACTCCGACTGGATTTTGAGGTAGAGAGGAGGAACACAGCACGCGCTCAAGCAGAGCTCAAGACCATGGGAGGTAAGCTTCAATTACTGAGCATTCTGCTATCGCCTTTTTCCATTCTTTGAACCGAGTGACTTTAATCGAACAGATGTGCGTAGTGAAAACCATCGACTCCAAGTGCGGCTCAGAACCTCTGTTTCTTTAGAAACTATGAAGCAGGCACTCGAGAATAAGGACAACGAGTTGGCGGGAGCACAGAAAGTGGTGAAGGAAAAGACCAAGGCTGCCGAAGAGAAGCTGGCCTCACTCGAGAAGCTTGAAGCAGAGAACAAGTCGATGAAGGCCACCGTCAAGGAGGCGGAGAAGGAGGTGGCCGAGCTCAAGAAGCAGAAGGCCGAGTGGGTCAACAAGCTCAAGGCCCAGGCGGAAGTCTACGAGCAAGAGAAGAAGACTCTGAACGAGAAGATCACCCAGCTGATCAAGAAGAAGAATGCTCTGGAAAAGTACATTGAAGAGTTCGCGGAGGAGATGTACACCAAGCTTGCAGGTAACCTGCAGCACTCGAGTGAATTTTGATTTGTTTCCGAATGAACTTCACGCATGCTGATCTTCAATCCTCCTCTTTTCCCGTTCACAGAGTACTGTCGAGGCTTCGAGCTGGAGACTGACAGGATCGAGAGGGATCTGGATCCTTCTAGGTCACTCATCGGTGACAAGGCTGCCTTGGGCGTCTTGCGGCTTGAGTCTCGCATCGAAGATGTTCAGGGGTACATCATCCGCCTGCGTGGCGCACTCGGAAGGATCGACAAAGGAGTTGTGGCCAGAAGACACCGTTGACACCGATCTGGAAGCGATGATGACTCGCCTCAACGAGATTCCCAACCGAGTGCAAGCGTGGAAGAAATCAGCTGCTCGCTGTGGAGCCGACGTGGCGCTCTCCCTCGTCCGTGTGCATTGCAAGGACGCCAAGGAAGAGAAGCTGAAGACTCTCCAAGTTGCCAACATGAAGAAACTCAAGTTTGAGTACTTCATGGAGACATTCATCGAAGCAGCCACTCGGATCGCAGACGGCATCGACCTGGACTCCTTCGTTGAGCCGGCCAGCCCCACAGGGGCGTGAGAAAACTTTAAGTCCTATCCATTAGCCTCGTTATGCCAAGTGGAACTGTATTCGTTAAACTCTTTCGGGCTTCGGGCCCGCGTACTCGTATTCGCTTTTGAACTTCTGGAGTTATTCGAATGCTTTCCTTCGAGTCTTTGAAATGGGTTTTAACTTAGGCGAAAGCTGGTTCGCAGCTAAGCCGCCGAGTGGGAGTTACGCTCTTCACTCGGAGTAGCGTTTTAACTTGGGCGAAATCTGGTTCGCAGCCAAGCCCCCGAGTGAGAGGGCCGCTCTTCACTCGGAGTAGTATTTTTAACTTGGGCGAAAGCTGGTTCGCAGCCAGCCCCCGAGTGGGAGGGACGCCCTTCACTCGGAGTAGCGTTTTTAACTTGGGCGAAAGCTGGTTCGCAGCCAAGCCCTCGAGTGAGAGGGACGCCCTTCACTCGGAGTAGCGTTTTAACTTGGGCGAAAGCTGGTTCGCAGCCAAGTCCCCGAGCAGGAGGGACGCTCTACACTCGGAGTAGTGTTTTAACTTGGGCGAAAGCTGGTTCACAGCCAAGCCCCCGAGTGAGAGGGATGCTCTACACTCAGAGTATCGTTTTAACTTGGGCAAAAGCTGGTTCGCAGCCAAGCCCCGAGTGATAGGGTCGCTCTTCACTCGGAGTATCGTTTTAACTTGGGCGAAAGCTGGTTCGCAGCCAAGCCCCCGAGTGAGAGGGTCGCTCTTCACTCGGAGTATCGTTTTAACTTGGGTGAAAGCTGGTTCGCAGCCAAGTCCCCGAGTGAGAGGGACGCTCATCACTCGGAGTATCGTTTTAACTTGGGCGAAAGCTGGTTCGTAGCCAAGTCCCCTAGTGAGAGGGACGCTCTTCACTCGGAGTATCGTTTTAACTTGGGCGAAAGTTGGTTCGCAGCCAAGTCGCCGAGTGAGAGGGACGCTCTTCACTCGGAGTATCATTTTAACTTGGGCGAAAGCTGGTTCGCAGCCAAGCCCCCGAGTGAGAGGGTCGCTCTTCACTCGGAATATCGTTTTAACTTGGGCGAAAGCTGGTTTGCAGCCAAGCCCCCGAGTGAGAGGGTCGCTCTTCACTCGAGTATCGTTTTAACTTGGGCAAAAGCTGGTTCGTGGCCAAGCCCCCGAGTGAGAGGGACGCTCTTCACTCGGAGTAGGTTTTTAACTTAGGCGAAAGCTGGTTCACAGCTAAGTTGAAGGGCGAACACCCACTGGGGGTTGTAAGCCAGAAAATGCATACGAGTGAACTCAATGTAGAACTGGCAAAGTCATGCTTTTTATTCATTAAACATCACTCGAGTGCTTTTATTACATCTCAACATCAGGTATAAAATCGTCGCAGCAAATCCGCATTCCAAGCACGGGGCTCGTCTGCTTGCTTCTGAATGTTGTACAGGTGGTATGCTTCGTTGTGCAGAACCTTTGAAATGACAAAAGGACCTTCCCACGCGGGAGCAAGCTTGTGAGCTCGCTGCTGATTCACTCGGAGCACAAGTTCTCCTTCCTGAAAAGTTGGACTTCTGACGTGTCTGCTGTGAAAACGTCGCAGATCTTGCTGATAAGTGGCCGAGCGGGTAAGAGCCATCTCCCTCTCCTCTTCTAGGAGATCAACTGCGTCTTGTCGTGCCTGCTCTGCTTCAGCTTCGGAGTATAGTTCCACTCGGGGCGTGTTGTGGAGCAGGTCACTCGGCAAGACGGCTTCAGCTCTGTACACCATGAAGAAGGGAGTACGTTTGGTAGACCGATTGGGGGTCGTCCGTAAGCCCCAAAGAACTGACGGTAACTCGGTGACCCAGGCTCCAGCTGCGTGCTCCAAATAACGCATGAGTCGCGGCTTTAACCCCTGAAGGATCAGTCTGTTTGCTCTCTCAGCCTGTCCATTCGACTGCGGGTGCGCCACAGATGCATAGTCGACTCGGGTGCCTTGTGCGGCACAGAACGCCCTGAACTCTTCTGAGTCGAAGTTTGAGACATTGTCAGTGATAATGCTATGGGGACGCCATATCTGAAGACTATCTCCTTCATAAACTTGGTCGTTGTGCGAGAGTCTAGCTTCTTGATGGGTTTGGCTTCGATCCACTTAGTGAACTTATCGACTGCAACCAGCAAGTGGGTGAATCCACTCCACCATGTCGAGTCCCCAAACTGCGAACGGCCAGACGAGTGGAATCGTCTTTAGAGCAGATGCATGCTTGTGTGATAAGTTTGCATAGAACTGGCACCCGGCACAGTGTTGGACTATCTCCTACGCAGCTTCATTGGCACGTGGCCAGAAGAAGCCGGCTCGGTAAGCTTTAGCCACGATTGTCCGAGAGGACGCGTGGTGTCCACAAGTTCCTGAGTGAATCTCCTCCAGGATCAATCGACCTTCTTCCAGAGAAATGCAGCGTGTCGTGGGTGCAAGTCTGACAGTAGTGTGTAGGGGTACGGATGAGAGGGCAGAGCCTAGCTACGGCGCAGGTGTTACACTCGGATTTACGAGTTCAGGCCCCTCAGCGGTGGAGGTAATAGCCCTACGTCTCGGTGCTCTGGAGCTTGATTGCTTGAGTGTATGAGTTACAAATGGATTGCGAACCCTTGGAATGGAGCTGGGGGTGGCTTATATAGTCGCCGCCAGCCCTCCCATGAATGCCGCCATTACCAGGGGTCAAGAGGGGGTTTAAGGGCTCCAGGTAACGGGCGCATTGATTAGAATTAATACAGGCAAACGTGTGTCCCGACCGTTGCGCTCCCGGAGTCTCCTGGTCTTCTCTGGACGAGTGACTTTTGGGTGCTCCGAGTGAAACAAGCTGGTTGAGTGAACTCTTGCCTTCCGAGTGGTTCGTCGCATTCCGAGTGAATGTCAGTTTGCAGAACTCTGGGTTGTTGATCTGGCCCTGGGGCCCAGTATGAGATGTGAGAAGTCCTAGGGTAGGGTCCATAGGTCAGGCCTGTTACCCTATCCCTAGTACATGCCCTCGTCATTAGCCCCCGATTCGGTCGAGGTTAGGCGGGTCGAGTCAAGGCGAATCCCTAGGGGAATTGAGCGCTACGGAGGCGCTCAAGAACCCCCGCTGGTCTTTAGACGGCCTTGTCTTCGCGTGGCACCTTGATGGATTCCGGACCGTGTGTCGTCCGAGTGAAATGAGTAGTCTCCATCCGAATGAAATGAGTAACCTCCATCCGAGTGAAGTGAGTAGCCTCCATCCGAGTGGCGGAACAGATCCGCGTGTTTATGGAGTGTCTTAAAGGCGAGTCATCGGATCGCTGGAATCCGGATCTTGTGGGATTTTAAATCGGCGACGAGCGCGCGCGAACGGTTGCGGCGCGGTGAGTGGGGAAAGTGGGGCGTGACGCCTCGATTTTCGCCCCACTTTTCGCCACACACAGCTGCAATTCCGCCAGCGAGATTCGAGGAGATCTGCGGGCCCGGGACACGCGGAAGTGGATTGGGGAGCGGAACGGGCGACGCCATAAGAGGTCGCTGCGCCGGAGAGGGAGAGAGGACAGATCCCCTTTTCCCTTATTCTCCCAGCCCGCTCAATCTTCTCTCCAGCAATCCGCTCCGCACGAATCCCCTTTGGTCGTTGGAGAGCTCGGCGGTGATGGCGAAGGACAAGACGGCAAACCTCGAGAAAGCAAAGAAGGCGGTGAAGGGGAGGAAGGCGTCGAGCTCCCGAGCTGCGCTCCTGCCCGGGTGGATCCAGGGCGATTGGCTTCCACCGACCACCACGGTCGACGACGTCAGCGGGCTCGTCGTGGACGGGCTGATCCGCGACAGGACGTGGAGGCTGCCGGCGCCCCGGGGAGCGAGTGGTCCTCACCACACACGTGGAGCGAGGTTTCTCCATGCCACCCCACCCCCTTTTCCACGGATTTTTGAACTTCTTCGGTGCTCAGCTCCATCACCTGCCTCCAAATGCCATAATGTACCTTGCCGCATTTGTTTCTTTGTGTGAAAATTTTCTGGGTTGTCCGCCGCACTGGGGTTTATTCAAACACATTTTCACGTGTCGATCTCAATCGGTTAAGAAGGTTGACCCTGATGGAGAGAGGACGCACGTGATTCAGATGTGCGGTGGCTTAGGTATCCAGATGAGGGGTAAGAGTGCATTCCCATCTATGTCCTTTCCCGATTCGGTGAGGGGTTGGTAGTCGACCTAGTTCTACTGCAACGACCTACCGTGCTCTGGTTCGTCGACTGGCCTTCCTCCTTACACGATTGAGAGAGTTCAGACTCCTCCCTCGCTGACAGTTGATAAAGAGGAGAAGAAGGATGTAGGGATCTTGGTGACCGCCATGGTTAGTCTGATTCAGGGTGGATTGACTGGCCTGGATCTTCTGGAGGTCTTCCTCAGTCGGAGGATCTAGCGGCTGCAGGAGCGGGCTCACCCCATGTGGCTCTACACTGGAGCCGGTGATCCGACCCGAGTGCATCCGGAAGACGTCGAGGAGAAAACGGTGGAACAGTGGATCAGGTGCATCACTGGCGCACGCGACAATCCGCGAGGGTCGAGACGGATCCCGCCCTACGACGCCAACAACCAACCGTTGGAGGTGAGGCACGAATTTCCGAGTGAATTGTCGATGCACAAATTATTCGAGTGAACTGAACGATCCGAGTGAACTGACTAAACTGTCTGTCTTCGCCCTTCATGTCTTGCAGGAGTTCCGAAAGATGTTATCGCCTGTGCCGAATGGAGAACAACTTGCCGGAGGCGCGGAGAGCGAACATGGCAGTGCCGGGGGCAGCTACGCGGAGGACAGCGAGGAGGAAAGTGAGGACTCGGAAGGGAGCGACGAGGTCGAGTCTTCTCTGTCTCCGGAGTTGCGCTCCGAGCACCACTCCAAACGAGCTCACGATCCGAGTGCTGGCCCGGAGAAGGAGGCGGTTCCGAGTGTTAAGGCTCCGAAGCGTACTCGGCCGTCGTCGCCTGCGCCGACTGAGAAGGCCGCCAAGCAGCCCAAGGTCGCTTCCCCCAAGCCTCGGAAGGCTCTGCCCCGGATCAAGGTCGATGTGCCTGTCGCCTCAACGTGAGTACCTTTCTCAGCTTATCTTTTCTGTCTTTGTCAACTTTCATGATTCCTCTGACCGAGTGCATCTTATGAATCAGCGCTGCAACCTCGACGACGTCTCCCATGCAGATTGATGGGGACCGCACCGAAGCCGAGACGGCAGACGCGGCCACTTCTCAAAGAGGTAACAATAACTTCATTTTTACTTCAACTTGTCATTCGACTGAAATGTCTTCATCCGATTGGATCGTGTATTGCGACTGATTGTGTCGAGTGAACGTAGTGCTTGCAGAGGTCATCCACGTCGGAGATGACGATGAAGAGCCGCCGCGGAAGGACACTGAGAAGGGGACCCCCGTTCCGACAGCTCCTCAGGCCACCACACGGAAGACGCCGCCAAGCGGAGCGCCTCAAGTTCCTCCTGCACCTGCCGTGACCGTGCCTCCGGGGCAGGGTTCTTCTCAGGCTGGGGCTGGTTCTGCCGCGGCTCCGTCGACTGCCTGGCTTCGGTTTCGACTCCTCCCGTCAATATCTTCGGTCTATACAAGGTGCCGGAGGACCAAACTGGGGCCAGCAAGGAGGCGATGATCCAGGCGGAACTGATGACCCAAAGGCTCAAGGAGGTGTGCACAGCTAGCAAGCTGGCATATGATGCCAGTGCTGCCCTCCAGGAGAACGTTCGAGTAAGTACCCTTGTAAGTTGACTTCCAAGTCATTTTTCTTCAGTAGGAATTTCAGTTGGAAAGTATCCGGTACACCCACTGGGTGTTTTTTTGTGTTTGGCCGTCACTCGGAATGGGCGGACCGTTCCGAGTGGATACCGCTCCAGTGGGGCATGCTGAGTGCACCCACTGGGTGTAGTCGCCAAGACTGCCGTCGACTGCAGGCAGTCGGCGGGAGTCTTAGAGCTTAGAACCTGTTTTGTTGTTGTTGCTGTTTTTTTTGTGTTTGGCCGTCACTCGGAATGGGCGGACCGTTCCGAGTGGATACCGCTCCAGTGGGGGCACGTTGAGTGCACCCACTGGGTGTAGTCCCTGAGACTGCCGTCGGCCGCGGGTGGTCGGCGGGAGTCTTAGAACCTTTTGTCTTCTTTTTTTTGTTTGGCCGTCACTCGGATCGGGCGGACCGTTCCGAGTGGATACCGCTCCAGTGGGGGCACGCTGAGTGCACCCACTGGGTGTAGTCCCCGAGACTGCCGTCAACTGCAGGCAGTCGGCGGGAGTCTTAGAACTTAGAGTTTGATACTGGTCAAGCTTGTTCTTCCCTGTCGAAGGGTACTTCAGAATCTGATACTGGTCAAGCTTGTTCCTTTCAGGAGCGTCGTTCTCTGGGCACTCGGAACCTTTTGTCTTGTTTTTTTTTGTGTTTGGCCATCACTCGGATCGGGCGGACCGTTCCGAGTGGATACCGTTCCAGTGGGGGCACGCTGAGTGCACCCACTGGGTGTAGTCCCCGAGACTGCCGTCGACTGCGGGCAGTCGGCGGGAGTCTTAGAACTTAGAATTTGATACTGGTCAAGCTTGTTCCTCCCTGTCGGAGGGCACTTCAGGATATTTCTTGACATTAACTATTCTCTCTTGTATTTCAGAAAACTTGCGAGCTTGGGACTCAGTACGTGGCACTGGAGAAGGAGACGGCTCAGCTCCGAGTAGATTTGGAGGTGGAGAGGAGAAACACAGCACGCGCTCAAGCAGAGCTCAGGACCATGGGAGGTACGCCTCGGTTACTGAGCATTCCGCTTTCATCTCTCTCCGTTCTTTGAACCAAGTGACTTCACTCGAACAGATGTGCGTAGTGAAAACCATCGACTTCAAGTGCGGCTCAGAACCTCTGTTTCTTTAGAAACTATGAAGCAGGCACTCAAGAGTAAGGACAGCGAGCTGGCAGGAGCGCAGCAATTGGCGAAGGAAAAGACCAAGGCCGCCGAAGAGAAGCTGGTCTCACTCGGGAAGCTCGAAGCAGAGAACACATCGCTGAAGAAAGAGGTACTCGAGCTCAAGAAGTAGCAAACCGAGTGGGAGAGCAAGCTCAAGGCCCAGGCGGAAGCCTACGAGAAAGAGAAGAAGACTCTGAACGAGAAGGTCGCCCAGCTGATCGAGAAGAAGAACCCTTTGGAGAGATACATAGAAGATTTCACGGAGGAAATGTACACCAAGCTTGCAGGTAACCTGTAACATCCGAGTGAACTTTTATCCGAGTGAACTTCATGCATTCTGACTTTCAACCCTCCTCTTTTCTTGTCCGCAGAGTACTGCCGAGACTTCGAGCTGGAAACTGACAGAATCGAGAGGGATCTGGATCCTTCCAGGTCGCTCGTTGGTGACAAGGCCGCGCTAGGTGTCCTGCGGGTGGAATCCCGCATCGAAGACGTCCAAGGTTACATCATTCGTCTGCGGGGTGCACTCGGCAGAATCGACAAGGAGCTATGGCCCGAAGACGCCTTCGACACCGACCTGGAAGCCATGATGACTCGTCTCACGGACATCCCTAGCCGAGTGCAAGCGTGGAAGAAGTCGGCTGCTCACTGCGAGGCCGATGTGGCGCTCTCTCTGGTCCGAGTGCATTGCAAGGAGGCCAAGGAGGAGAAACTGAAGACTCTCCAAGTTGCCAACACGAAGAAACTCAAGTTCGAGGACTTCATGGAGATATTCATCGGAGCGGCCACTCGGATCGCGGACGGCATCGACTTGGATTCCTCCCTACAGGGGCGTGAGAAAACTTTAAGTCCTTCCCATTAGCCTCGGTATGCCGAGTGGAATTGTAATCGTTAAACTCTTTCGGGCTTTGGGCCCGCGTACTCGTATTCGCTTTTGAACTTCTGGAGTTAATCAAATGCTTTCCTTTGAGTCTTTCGAATCTTTGAACTGGGTTTTAACTTAGGCGAAAGCTGGTTCGCAGCTAAGCCTCCGAGTGAGAGGGACGCTCTACACTCGAAGTAGATTTTTAACTTGGGCGAAATCTGGTTCGCAGCCAAGCCTCCGAGTGAGAGGTATGCTCTCACTCGGAGTAGGGTTTTTAACTTGGGCGAAAGCTGGTTCGCAGCCAAGCCCCCGAGTGAGAGGGATGCTCTCACTCGGAGTAGTGTTTTTTACTTGGGCGAAATCTGGTTCGCAGCCAAGTCCCTGAGTGAGAGGGATGCTCTCACTCGGAGTAGTATTTTTAACTTGGGCGAAAGCTGGTTCGCAGCCAAGCCCCTGAGTGAGAGGGATGCTCTTCACTCGGAGTAGCGTTTTTAACTTGGGCGAAATCTGGTTCGCAGCCAAGCCTCCGAGTTAGAGGGATGCTCTTCACTTGGAGTAGCGTTTTTAACTTGGGTGAAATCTGGCTTGCAGCCAAGCCCCCGAGTGAGAGGGATGCTCTTCACTCAGAGTAGCGTTTTTAACTTGGGCGAAAGCTGGTTCGCAGCCAAGCCCCCGAGTGAGAGGGATGCTCTTCACTCGGAGTAGCGTTTTTAACTTGGGTGAAAGCTGGTTCGCAGCCAAGCCTCCGAGTGAGAGGGATGCTCTTCACTCGGAGTAGCGTTTTTAACTTGGGCGAAATATGGTTCGCGGCCAAGCCCCCGAGTGAGAGGGATGCTCTTCACTCGGAGTACCATTTTGAACTTGGGCGAAAGCTGGTTCGCAGCCAAGCCCCCAAGTGAGAGGGATGCTCTTCACTCGGAGTAGCATTTTTAACTTGGGCGAAATCTGGTTCACAGCCAAGCCTCCGAGTGAGAGGGATGCTCTTCACTCGGAGTAGCGTTTTTAACTTGGGCGAAATCTGGTTCGCAGCCAAGCCCCCGAGTGAGAGGGATGCTCTTCACTCGGAGTAGCATTTTTAACTTGGGCAAAAGCTGGTTCGCAGCCAAGCCCCCGAGTGAGAGGGATGCTCTTCACTCGGAGTAGCATTTTTAACTTGGGCGAAAGCTGGTTTGCAGCCAAGCCCCCGAGTGAGAGGGATGCTCTTCACTCGGAGTAGCGTTTTTAACTTGGGCGAAATCTCGTTCGCAGCCAAGCCCCCGAGTGAGAGGGATGCTCTTCACTCGGAGTAGCGTTTTTAACTTGGGCGAAAGCTGGTTCGCAACCAAGCCCCCGAGTGAGAGGGATGCTCTTCACTCGGAGTAGCGTTTTTAACTTGGGCAAAAACTGGTTCGCGGCCAAGCCCCCGAGTGAGAGGGATGCTCTTCACTCGGAGTAGTATTTTTGACTTAGGCAAAAGCTGGTTTGGAGCTAAGTTGAACGGCATACACCCACTGGGGGTTGTAAGCCAGAAAATGCGTACGAGTGAACCCAATGTGGAACTGTAAAAGCCATGCTTTTATTCACCAAATATCACTCAAGCACTTTTATTACATCTCATGATCAAGTATAAAATCGTCGTAGCAAATCCGCATTCCAAGCACGGGGCTCGTCTGCTTGCTTCTGAAGGTTGTACAGGTGGTATGCTCCGTTGTGCAGAACCTTTGACACGATAAAGGGACCTTCCCATGCAGGAGCAAGCTTGTGAGGTCGCTGCTGATCCACTCGGAGCACAAGATCTCCTTCCTGAAAGGTCCGACTCCTGACGTGCTTGCTGTGAAAATGAAAGCACATTTGCTCCCTTGGTGGTGTTGGTAATTTATGCCAACATACATGTTGTTGGACTAATGCTTTTATCTAGTGAATTTCAGACAAGTTCAACAATGGCGTGGCATGGACAAGAGGACGTGGAACCCCCTTTAAAATGCTAAGGACAAGGATTGGCAAAAGATCAAGACTCTACATTTTTGGTTTAGTGATCCAAGATCACATTGAGTCCATAGGAAAGCCAATACTATTAAAAGGGGATGAGGTGTTGCTTAATGGTCCTTTTGCTCAAGTGCTTAGTGACAGTATTCCTAAACCCTCAACCACTCTCTCTACCCAAATATGTCCAGAACCTACAGTCCAACTCG
Source organism: Elymus sibiricus (assembly GCA_039707655.1). Classification (NCBI taxonomy): domain Eukaryota; kingdom Viridiplantae; phylum Streptophyta; class Magnoliopsida; order Poales; family Poaceae; genus Elymus; species Elymus sibiricus. The sequence continues at coordinate 256,500,898 of CM077668.1, read as the reverse complement.
GCCCCACCGATATTTCCTATCCGGCCCCACCGAGTTCATCCAAGACTTAGCCACTGCCAAACCCTAACAAATCGGATCCACCAAAATGGATCTCGGTCCCACCGAGATGGCCTTGCCAACTCTCTGTAATCGGTTGCATTCACTTCGGTCTCACCGAGTTATGCAAATCGGTCTCACCGAGATGGCTTGCCAAGTCTCTGTTGCCTTATTGCTTCACTTCGGTCCTACCGAGTTGATGCAATCGGTGCCACCGAGATGAGGATTGCCCTAAGCCATTGCACTTCGGTCCATCCGAGTTGTCCGTATCGGTCCCACCGAGATTCCTAACGTTCATATCTTTTACACAGTTCGATGCTATCGAGATGATTGTTTCGGTGCCACTGAGTTGGGTCAAAAGTGTGTAACGGTTGGATTTTGTGTGGAGGCTATATATACCCCTCCACCACATCCTTCTCTGAAAGGAGAGCCATCAGAACGTGCCTACACTTCCACCATACATTTTCTGAGAGAGAACCACCTACTCATGTGTTGAGATCAAGATATTCCATTCCTACCATTTGAACCTTGATCTCTAGCCTTTCCCAAGTTGCTTTCCACTCAAATCCCTCTTCCACCATAGCCAAATCTGTGAGGAGTTGTTTGAGTGCTGGGAAGACTATCATTTGAAGCACAAGAGCAAGGAGTTCATCAACAACACACCGTCTATTACCTTTTGGAGAGTGGTGTCTCCTAGATTGGTTAGGTGCCACTTGGGAGCCTCCAACCTGATGTGGAGTTGAACCAAGGAGTTTGTAAGGGCAAGGAGATCGCCTACTTCGTGAAGATCTACCCCGAGTGAGGCTAGTCCTTCGTGGACGTAAGCCATGGTGGAATAGACAAGGTTGCTTCTTCGTGGACCCTTCATGGGTGGAGCCCTCCGTGGACTCCCGCAGCCGTTACCCTTCGTGGGTTGAAGTCTCCATCAACGTGGACGTACGATAGCACCACCTATCGGAACCACGCCAAAAACCACCATGTCTTCATTGCGTTTGATCTTCCATACTCTACCCCTTTACTTTCCGTACTCTTGCATGCTTTACTATTTCCGCTGCTTAATCTCTAGATATGCATGTGTAGAAAGTATTGGAGTGATCTTAACTTATGCCAAAATCTGCCTAAGTTCCAAGAGAAATTTAAAACTGCCTATTTGGCTGGTTAAGGGTCTATTCACCCCCCTCTAGACCTATCTCTTTGATCCCACAATTGGTATCAGAGCTTTGGTCTCCATTGCTTTGGTTTCATCACCATTGGAGGGAGATGGATGTGTCTACGTTGGGGAGTCTTAGACGTAGAGTGCCTATTCTCGATGGGGAGTATTACAATTTTTGGAGGGATGAAATGCTTGATATCTTTGATGAATTTAACTTGAGCAAGTATATTCATAATCCTTATGTGCCCCCTATTGATCCCTTGCATCCTACTCATGAAGAGGAAATTGACATGCTTCGTAATCTTAGAACCGTCAATCTTATCATTAGAGGATTACCTAAGATCATGCTTGGTTGTATGCGAAACTTTGCATGTGCTTAACTCTATGGCATGATTTAGAAAAGCGATATCCTGATTACTCTTTAAAGAGTCTTGATAAGATTCTTCATAAGGCTGTTGCCTTTCACAAGATGAGTCCTAATGATCCTAAGTTTGATGAATGCTTGTTTGAGCTTCATGATCTTATGCGTGCCAAAGGAGATGTTAGAACTATTAGTAACATTATCATGGAAGCCATTAGAAGTCATAAACTTGAACATTGCCATGATCATGAAACTAATGAATCTATTGCCCTAGGTAATGATCACACGCATGATGATGATGATGTTGAGCATGGCTATTATGATGAGGACGAAGACTTTGACATTGAGTTTGAGAAAACCATGAGGAATCTCAGTCTTATGGCAAATCTTCGAGATTACATGGCTGGAGGAAAAGAATGGATTCTTGATAGTGGATGTACCGATCACATGACCGGAGATAGAGACATGTTTCGTGAGCTTACTAAAAATGATGGTCCACGCAAGTATGTGACTTTTGGAGACAACTCCAAGGGTAAGGTACTTGGCCTTGGTAAGGTGGCCATATCCAATGATAGCTCCATACAAAATGTTATGCTTGTTGAATCTCTTGGTTACAATCTTCTTTCCGTATCTAGACTAGCTGATTTTGGCTTCAATGTTTTATTTACCAAAGTAGATTGCCAAGTGTTTCGCCAAGATAATCATAATATGGTCTTTACCGGCATTCGTAGAGGTGATTTATACATTGTTGATTTCACTAAGAGAGCCCAACCTCGTACATGCTTAATTGCTAAATCTTCTAAAGGTTGGTTATGGCATACAAGACTTGGACATGTTGGCATGCGTAAACTTGATAAACTTATTAAAGGAGATCACATTCTTGGAGTGAAAGATGTTATATTTGACAAAGATCGACTTTGTAGTGCTTGCCAAGCAGGAAAACAAGTTGGAGGAAGCCATCCCGTGAAGAACATTATGACCACAAGGAGACCACTCGAGCTACTTCATATGGATCTTTTTGGTCCCAACGCCTATAAGAGTCTTGGTGGTAACTCTTTCGGTTTGGTCATTGTTGATGATTTTTCCAGATTTACGTGGGTGTTCTTTCTTGATGACAAATCGCAGGTACAAAAGATCTTCAAGAACTTCGCAAGAAAGGCTCAAAATCAATTTGAAGTGAAGATCAAGAAGGTTTGAAGTGACAACGGAACGGTGTTCAAGAATGCAAATGTGGACACCTTTCTTGTTGAGGAGGGTATTTCACATGAGTTCTCGGCTACGTACACACCTCAACAAAATGGAGTTGTTGAGAGGAAGAACCGGACACTTATTGAGATGGCAAGAATGATGCTTGATGAATACAAGACGCCAAGACATTTTTGGGCAGAAGCGGTTGAAACGGCTTGTCATGCAACAAATCGACTTTACCTTCACAAGCTTCTTGGTAAAACGGCGTTTGAACTGCTCACGGGTAACAAACCACAAGTTGAATACTTTCGAGTATTTGGCTCAAAATGTTACATTCTTGATAAGCATCGTCGTTCAAAATTTGCTCCTAAATCTCATGAAGGTTTCCTACTCGATTATGGATCGAACTCTCACACTTATCGTGTCTACAACAACTTCACTCGAAAAGTTGAAGAGACGGTAGATGTGAAGGTTGATGAGACTAACGGCTCGCAAGTCGAGCAATTGCCACTTGATGTAGGAGATCAAGAACCATCGGAAGCAATCCAAGACTTGCCCATTGGTAAGATTCGCCCCGTGGAAGTAAAGGAGAGTACCTCGTCTATTCAAATGGAAGCCCCAACTTCACATCAAGGTGAACGACAAGTTGATATGGAGGCATCCACAAGTGGAACACGTCAAGACGATGGAAATGAGGAAGTGCAACAAGATGATCCACCTCAACCTCCTTCTCCACCTCCACAAACGAATAACGAAAACATCAATGAAGAATAAGAAAAAGATGATGATGAGGAAGCCTCACCACAACCCAAGAAAAAGCTACCTCGAGTTAGAGCAAGAATCGACAAGGATCATCCCGTCGAACAAATACTTGGAGATATCCAATCCGGGAGAATCACTCGCTCTAAATCTCGTTTAGCTAACTTTTGTGAGCATTACTCATTCATCTCTAGTGTTGAACCTTTGAAGGTAGAAGATGCTCTCAAGGACCCCGATTGGGTGAATGCAATGCACGAGGAGCTACACAACTTTGAGAGAAACCAAGTGTGGACATTGGTTGAGAAGCCTAAGGAAGAGCCAAACATCATTGGAACCAAATGGGTGTTTCGGAATAAGCAAGATGAAGATGGACAAGTTGTACGCAACAAAGCTCGTCTCGTAGCACAAGGGTACATGCAAGTCGAAGGTATGGACTATGGTGAGACCTATGCCCCCGTTGCAAGACTTGAGTCCATTCGCATTTTACTAGCTTAGTCCAATCACCATGATATCACTCTTTACCAAATGGATATTAAAAGTGCTTTCTTAAATGGTGAAATTGTGGAGGAAGTGTATGTTAAACAACCTACCGGCTTTGAGAATCCTAAGAAACCTAATCATGTGTACAAACTTCGTAAAGCTCTTTATGGTCTCAAACAAGCCCCTAGAGCTTGGTACAAATGCTTGACAAAGTTTCTTCTTGAAAAAGGTTTTGAAATTGGGAAGATTGATTCAACCTTATTCACTAAGAGGGTTAATGGAGAATTATTTGTATGCCAAATTTATGTTGATGATATTATCTTTGGATCTACTAACCCCTCTTTTAGTGAAAAGTTTGGAAGGTTGATGTCGGAAAAGTTCGAGATGTCTATGATGAGTGAACTCAAATTCTTTCTTGGTTTACAAATCAAGCAAACTAGGGAAGGTACCTTTGTTTCTCAAGCAAAGTATACCAAGGACTTATTCAAGAAGTTCAACATGCAAGAGAGTAAAGGTATGAAAACTCCCATGCCCACAAGTGGACATCTTGACTTGACCAAGGATGGCAAACCGGTTGATCAAAAGGTTTATCGATCTATGATTGGTTCATTGCTATATCTATGTGCCACCCGTCCCGACATTATGCTAAGTGTGTGCATGTGTGCACGATACCAAGCGGCACCAAAAGAGTGTCACCTTAAAGCGGTGAAAAGAATTGTGAGATACTTGTTACATACACCAAACTTTGGCATATGGTATCCCAAAGGATCTTCTTTCAATCTTGTTGGCTACTCCGATTCGGACTATGCCGGAGACAAGGTTGACAGAAAATCCACTTCGGGTACATGTCAATTTCTTGATAGATCTCTTGTGTCTTGGTCCTCCAAGAAACAAAATTCCGTATCTCTATCTACTGCCGAAGCGGAATACATTGCCGCGGGATCATGTTGTGCTCAATTACTATGGATGACATAAACTCTTAAAGACTACGGTGTGCATGTGAGACATGTACCATTACTATGTGACAATGAGAGTGCTATTAAGATTGCACACAATCCCGTACAACATTCTCGAACTAAGCATATTGAGGTTCGTCACCACTTCATTCGAGATCATGTTGAGAAAGGTGACATTGACCTTAAACATGTTCGTACCGACAAACAATTGGCGGATATCTTTACCAAAGCCCTTGATGAGAAAGTGTTTTGTCACTTGAGAAGTGAGTTGAACATCATTGATGCTTCAAACGTGAACTAGAGGTTCATGTGGATGCATACAAGGGCATGAGCATTCTTGACTAACCCATGATATCTTTCATGATCATCTTATATCTTGGACACTTTGCTCCCTTGTACTGTATCTAACCTTTTGTAGGTACTTGGATAATCTTCATCACCCAAGATTGCATCTCACTCTTATCTTGAGCAATCTTGCATAACCCAAGTATCAACAATGGATGGTGGATCAAGGAACAAGACAACCTAAACATATCCTTTGACAAAGTTTTAAGATATGCTTCATTCTTGTCATTTTGGATATACATGTTGTTCTTTGCAAAACTAACCCATGTAGGAAGATGAACTACAAATGATAGAATAGCTCCCAACTTCAACTCATGAGCATCTACATCAAGTTCAACTACATGATGGACTTCACCACCAAAATCCCAATGTAAGTTCTCACGTCTTAGAGAAGCTTTACTCAAAGACATGAGCTAAAGCAACTCAACAAGATGTGAATACATTGAAATGCTTAAAAGAAAAATGGCAACCCCATTTCAAGCTTAAACGATGAGTATGACCTATGATCAAGTGTTCTCACTCGACTCCTAAGTCAATATACTCTAACATAGGTGACCTAGTCGCCGACCCGTCTAGATGAAGTTCTCTAGTGTTTCCTTGGTCGTTCTCTTCTTGCTAGAGTGTTTCTTTCAAAAAAAAAACTTCATCTAGACATTTCCTTTTTTTATTTGTTTCTTTTCTTTTGGCTTGTTTCGCAGTTAATTCCTTGCAAATCTTTGTGAGATTTCCTTTGCCTAGTGAGCTGAGTTGACAAAATGTTCCATTGCATCAAACTCGGTTCCACCGAATTGCTACAACTCGGTGTCACCGATTTTGCTGCCCTAAGGACCTTTCTGTCAAACTTTTTTCCTGAGTTTTTCTGCTCCAGCTCCACTCAATGATTCTTATCCTCTACCCGCATCTAGAGCTAATCAATGGCTAGCTGTGTTTCTCAAGGACCAAACCCACTTGAACAATGACCTTGAAGACCCTTCTTGGAAATTGATGTCAAAGGGGGAGAGAGGAATACATCAAAGCTTACCTCTACAACAAGATGCACCTTACAAGAGGAGAGAATGTTACATGTTTCTAAGAGGGGAGAAACATGATTTGTTTGTTCTTTGGTTGTTCTAAGCTTTCTCACCCTACCTACTCCCAATATCCAATGTCAGATTCAGGGGGAGAGGAAGTTCTTTAAGGGGAGTCAACTATTTCTTTTGGGGACATGTCTGCTTCAAAGAAGTATTCACCTAGTGATACTCTCTTCTACATGTCATCCCAATCTTGGTTTCTTGTTGATCTTATGTCTTTTCTTCAAGAAATTATCTTGTGTTATCTAACCCTGTTTTCTCAAGTGTATTTCTTCAGGTACTTGATCAAGAACTTCAAGGTAAGTATATGCATCACACTCATGTACATGACTGACCTCTTGCTAGTATATAATGTTTGCAAGAAGACAATCATGGACATGTGGACTCTATATAATATATATGTTTGCTCTAATGCATATAGCCAAGATACATGTTGCATGTATATCTTCCATATGGTATCATTACTTTATATGCACCTCTTTAGGGGGAGTTCAGGGGAGCTCATATATGTTACATGTTTCCTTCAAAGCTTTCATACATACCTTTGCTATATCTGTATTTAAAGCTTTGATGTATGTTGTCATCAATTACCAAAAAAGGGGAGATTGAAAGCACATTTGCTCCCTTGGTGGTGTTGGTAATTTATGCCAACATACATGTTGTTGGACTAATGCTTTTATCTAGTGAATTTCAGACAAGTTCAACAATGGCGTGGCATGGACAAGAGGACGTGGAACCCCCTTTAAAATGCTAAGGACAAGGATTGGCAAAAGATCAAGACTCTACATTTTTGGTTTAGTGATCCAAGATCACATTGAGTCCATAGGAAAGCCAATACTATTAAAAGGGGATGAGGTGTTGCTTAATGGTCCTTTTGCTCAAGTGCTTAGTGACAGTATTCCTAAACCCTCAACCACTCTCTCTACCCAAATATGTCCAGAACCTACAGTCCAACTCGGCCCCACCGATATTTCCTATCCGGCCCCACCGAGTTCATCCAAGACTTAGCCACTGCCAAACCCTAACAAATCGGATCCACCGAAATGGATCTCGGTCCCACCGAGATGGCCTTGCCAACTCTCTGTAATCGGATGCATTCACTTCGGTCTCACCGAGTTATGCAAATCGGTCTCACCGAGATGGCTTGCCAAGTCTCTGTTGCCTTATTGCTTCACTTCGGTCCAACCGAGTTGATGCAATCGGTGCCACCGATATGAGGATTGCCCTAAGCCATTGCACTTCGGTCCATCCGAGTTGTCCGTATCGGTCCCACCGAGATTCCTAACGTTCATATCTTTTACACAGTTCGGTGCTACCGAGATGATTGTTTCGGTGCCACCGAGTTGGGTCAAAAGTGTGTAATGGTTGGATTTTGTGTGGAGGCTATATATACCCCTCCACCACACCCTTCTCTGAAAGGAGAGCCATCAGAACGTGCCTACACTTCCACCATACATTTTCTAAGAGAGAACCACCTACTCATGTGTTGAGATCAAGATATTCCATTCCTACCATTTGAACCTTGATCTCTAGCCTTTCCCAAGTTGCTTTCCACTCAAATCCTTCTTCCACCATAGCCAAATCTGTGAGGAGTTGTTTGAGTGCTGGGAAGACTATCATTTGAAGCACAAGAGCAAGGAGTTCATCAACAACACACTATCTATTACCTTTTGGAGAGTGGTGTCTCCTAGATTGGTTAGGTGTCACTTGGGAGCCTCCAACCTGATGTTGAGTTGAACCAAGGAGTTTGTAAGGGCAAGGAGATCGCCTACTTCGTGAAGATCTACCCCGAGTGAGGCTAGTCCTTCGTGGACGTAAGCCATGGTGGAATAGACAAGGTTGCTTCTTCGTGGACCCTTCGTGGATGGAGCCCTCCGTGGACTCGCGCAGCCGTTACCCTTCGTAGGTTGAAGTCTCCATCAACGTGGACGCACGATAGCACCACCTATCGGAACCACGCCAAAAACCACCGTGTCTTCATTGCGTTTGATCTTCCATACTCTACCCCTTTACTTTATGTACTCTTGCATGCTTTACTATTTCCGCTGCTTAATCTCTAGATATGCATGTGTAGAAAGTATTGGAGTGATCTTAACTTATGCCAAAATCTGCCTAAGTTCCAAGAGAAATTTAAAACTGCTAATTTGGCTGGTTAAGGGTCTATTCACCCCCCTCTAGACCTATCTCCTTGATCCCACAGAAAACGTCTTAGATCTTGCTGATAAGTGGCCGATCGGATCAGAGCCATCTCCCTTTCCTCCTCCAAGAGATCAACATCGTCTTGCCATGCTTGCTCAGCTTCAGCTTCAGAGTACAGTTCCACTCGGGGTGAATTATGGAGCAGGTCACTCGGCAGGACGGCTTCAGCTCCGTACACCATGAAGAAGGGAGTGCGATTGGTAGACCGATTGGGGGTCGTCCTCAAGCCCCAAAGAACTGACGGCAACTCGGTGACCCAAGCTCCAGCTACATGCTCCAAATCACGCATGAGTCGTGGCTTTAACCCCTGCAGAATCAGTCCTTTTGCTCCCTCAGCTTGTCCATTCGACTGCGGGTGCGCCACAGATGCATAGTCGACTCAGGTGCCTTGAGCGGCACAGAACGCCCTGAACTCTTCCGAGTCGAAGTTTGAACCATTGTCAGTGATAATGCTGTGGGGCACGCCGTATCTGAAGACTATCTCCTTCATGAACTTGATCGCTATACGAGAGTCTAGATTCTTGATGGGTTTGGCTTCGATCCACTTAGTGAACATGTCGAATGCAACCAGCAAGTGGGTGAATCCACTCGCCCCTGTCCGGAGGGGTCCCACCATGTCGAGTCCCTAGACCGCAAATGGCCAGACGAGTGGAATCGTCTTCAGAGCAGACGCAGGCTTGTGCGACAAGTTGGCATAGAACTGGCATCCAGCCAAGTGTTGGACTATCTCCTACGCAGCTTCATTGGCACGTGGCCAGAAGAAACCGACTCGGTAAGCTTTAGCCACGATTGTCCGAGAGGACGCGTGGTGTCCACAAGTTCCCGAGTGAATCTCTTCTAGAATCAATCGACCTTCCTCTGGAGAGATGCAACGCTGAGTCACACCGGTGACGCTCTTTCTGTATAATTGATTGCCCATCACTGTAAAGGCCTTGGACCTGCGAACGATCTGGCGGGCTTCAGCTTCATTCTCTGGAAGTTCCTGCCTGAGCAGGTATGCAATATAAGGCACTGTCCGCTCGGGTGTGATTGCTAGGACCTCCATGACCAAATCAATGACTGTCGGGACCTCGACTTCAGTCGGATCAGACAGACTGACCGCTTGCGGGGGATCTTCCGTGAAGGGATCTTCTTTTACCGTTGGAGAACGTAAATGCTCGAGGCACACATTGCTGGGTATGGATTTCCGAGTGGATCCGATCTTTGCCAGATCATTTGCCTCCTGATTCTTGGCCCGGGGAACGTGATGCAGCTCCAGAACTTCAAATTTCTTCTCCAACTTTCTCACTGCGTTGCAGTATCCTGTCAAAGCGGGGCTTCTGATGTCCCACTCCTTCATCACTTGGTTCACAACTAGATAAGAGTCTCCGTAGACTATCAGGCGCCGGACGCCGAGTGAGATGGCCATACGTAGACCATAAAGGAGCGCCTCGTACTCGGCTTCATTGTTGGAGGAATCGAAGTGAATCTGCAGAACATATCTGAGATGACCGCCCTTCGGAGATACTAACACAACTCCAGCTCCCGAACCATTCAGCATCTTGGAACCGTCAAAGAACAAGGTCCAGTGTTCCGGGTGGCTCTGAGTCGGTTGTTGCTGTTTAGTCCACTCGGCTAGGAAATCGGCTAATGCTTGGGACTTGATCGCCTTCTTCGCCTCGAACTTGATGTCCAGGGGTAGAAGCTCGATAGCCCACTTCGCCACTCGACCAGTCGCATCCCGATTGTTCATGATCTCAGACAGTGGGGCATCGCTGACGACTGACACAGTGTGCTCTTGGAAGTAATGGGCTACTTTCTTCGCAGTCAGGTAGATGCCATAGATGAGCTTCTGATAATGAGGATACCTCTGCTTGGAAGGAGTCAGAACTTCAGAGATGTAATAGACTGGGCGTTGAACTTTGTAAGCCTTGCCCTGTTCTTCTCGCTCGACTGTGAGGACAGTGCTGACAACTTGACCAGTGGCCGCAATGTACAAGAGCAACGGCTCGTTGCTGTTCGGAGCGGCAAGCACCGGCTGGGTGGAAAGCAGGGCTTTGAGCTCAACAAACGCTGCTTGTGCTTCAGCAGTCCACTCGAACAAATCAGATTTCTTCATCAATCGGTACAGGGGCAGTGCCTTCTCACCGAGACGGGAGATGAATTGGCTCAGAGCTGCGAGGCAACCCGTGAGCTTCTGTACATCATGAAGACGTTTTGGACATTTCATTCGTACAATCGCTCTGATCTTCTCAGGATTGGCATCTATCCCTCATTCAGAAACGAGGAAACCGAGTAACTTGCCCCCAGGAACTCCGAAAGAGCACTTTGCTGGATTCAGCTTGATATTATACTTCCGCAAATTTGCGAAAGTTTCAGCTAAGTCAGCCAGTAGGTCGGAACCTTTTCTGGACTTGACCACTATGTCATAAATGTACGCCTCGATGTTCCGACTGATCTGTTTTTGCAAACACTTCTGCACCATGTGCATGAAAGTGGCACCAGCGTTTTTAAGACCGAATGGCATGGTGATATTGCAGAAACACCCGAATGGGGTGATAAAGGCTGTTTTTATTTCATCTGGCCCATACAGTCAGATCTGGTGGTACCCGGAGTACGCATCCAGAAAAGACAGTCGCTCACAACCCGCGGTGGAATCTACGATTTGATCTATGCGGGGGAGCGGGAAATGATCCTTGGGGGAGACCCAATTGATGTGCTTAAAATCAATGCACATTCGGAGAGACTTGTCCTTCTTAGGGACCATGATGACGTTGGCGAGCCACTCGGAGTGGTACACCTCACGGATGAACTCGGCTGCCAGGAGCCGAGCAACTTCTTCGCCAATGGCCTTCCTCTTCTGTGTAGCTGAGCGGCGGAGATGCTCCTTCACAGGTTTCGCCTTTGGGTCGACTCGCAAACGGTGCTCAGCCAGCTCCCTGGGTACACCCGGCATGTCGGATGGTTTCCATGCGAAGATGTCCCAGTTCTCATGGAGGAACTGGATGAGCGCTTCTTCCTATTTGCTGTCGAGTGTTGTTGATATGTTGGTGGGAGCAGCATTGGGATCTTCCGGGTGGATGTGCACAGGCTTCGTGTCGCCGGCCGACTGAAACGCAGATTCTGCAGCCGGCTTCTTGGAGCGTAGCAGATCACTCGGATCGGCATTTTTCTTGTACTCCTCTAGTTCCACCATGGCCATCTGCTCATCAGCTATCTTGGATCCTTGCTGCAAACACTCTTCCGCGCGCTGTCGACTGCCAGTGACTGTGATTACACCTTTGGGGCCGGGCATCTTCAGCTTGAGATACACATAACATGGATGGGCCATGAAACGTGCGTAAGCCGGCCGACCAAGGATGGCATGGTAGGCGCTGCGGAAGTCGACCACTTTGAAGGTCAGCCTTTCCTTCCAAAAGTTCTTGTCGTCTCCAAAGACCACATCCAGGGCGATCTGCCCGAGTGAGTTTGCTTTCTTGCCAGGGATCACTCCGTGGAACTGCATGCTGCTCTCGCTGAGTCGGGACATCGGAATGCCCATCGCTTGCAGAGTATCAGCGTACAGTATGTTCAGTCCGCTTCCACCATCCATGAGGACCTTGCGCAATCAGACGCCGCCCACGACTGGATCGACCACCAGTGCCTGCCGCCCAGGGGTGGCTATGTAGGCTGGGTGGTCCGACTGATCAAAGGTGATCGGGGTCTTTGACCAGTTCAGAAACTTCGTCGTCGCCGGCATGGCCATGTTCACTTCTCGATTGATAACTTTCAATCGGCTCCTGCTCTCTACATCTGCAAAGATCATCAGGGTTGCGTTGACACTGGGAAAAGGTTCATCTTTGTCTCCATCATCAGCGTCTTCTGGGCTCTTCTCACTCGACGGGCCCTCTCGGAATTGCTGAATCAACAGTCTGCACTGTCGAGTGGTATGTTTGGGCAATATCAGATTGCCCTCTTCATCCTTTGGTGTGTGGATGTGACACGGTAAATCGAGGACATCTTGGCCCGACTGATCTCTCTTTTTCTTCGGGATCCATTTTTCCTTAGCCTTCCCCTTGTTCTTGGCTTGACCGGCCAGAGCGGCAGCCTCGGCTTGAGTCGAACCATCAGCCTTGCGCTTCGGCTTCCGATTGAGATTACTGTTTCCAGGGTTGGGCTCGCTGGTTTTCCCTTTGCCGTTACGGAGACGGTCTTCCTCTTCTCCGTTTGCTTACCGAGTGGCAATCTCCATCATTCGGCTCATGGTCAAGGATCCCGACCGACCAAATTTCAGGATGAGCTCGCGATATCTGACTCCTGCCTTGAAAGCGCAGATGGCTTGATGCTCTGTGACGTTCTCCACCACGTGATGCAAGGTTGTCCACCGCTGGATGTACTCCCTCAATGTTTCATTCGGTTTCTGCACGCAGTGCTGCAACTCAGTCAATCCAGTCGGTCGTTTGCACGTGCCCTCGAATGTTTTGATGAACACTCGGGCCAAATCTTCCTAGCAGTATATGCTGGCCGGAGTGAGTTGATTGAGCTAGGCACGGGCGGACCCTTCCAGCATCAAAGGCAAATGCTTCATAGCCACATAGTCATTTCCTCCACCAATCTGCACAACCACTCGGTAATCCTCTAACCAAGTTTCTGCCTTCGACTCACCGGTGAACTTGCTTACTCCAGCTGCCAATCTGAAGTTAGGTGGGATCTCAGCGGCCTGGATGGCCCTGCTGAAACACTCGGGCCCGGAGATGAAGGCTCCACTTCCACTCGGACGATCTCTGTCCAAGTTCTCTCTCAGAGCTCTGCCTCTGTCGACCAGGTTCTGAGCAAGAATGGATCTCGCGTTGAACTGCGGGTCGTAGTAGTCGACTGGCTCTCTCTGGCGATAACCGTCACCATGACGGGGAGGGCTGACCCTCCGATTGTTGCAGTAAGGACACCTGGCGTCGTACGGCCGGGCCGCGTACGAGCCATCCCGCGGAGGGGGCGACTGCATGCGGCGACGATCGTCCTGACGCCGCAGAGGCGTATTCCGACTGCGACCCTGCCCCGAGTACTGGTCTCGGTGGCGGTCTTGGTCGTTTCGCCGCAGAGGCGAGTGTCTGTTTCTCCTTGGGGACACTGGGCTGTGGGCCGACTGAACGGTGTCAGCCCTTATGGATCTGCTGTGAATCCGGTTGCGCGACTGGGATACTGCCGAATTTTGCTCCTCAGCCGCCTTGAGCAGGGCCCGGATCTGCCGAAGACCCTCTCCCTCCTCGGATCAAGACGGCTCAATGGAATCTGCTATCCGAGTGGCCGTCGCCAGATTCTGGACGGGAGTACAGAATACCTGGAAACTCTGCTGCTGGTCATTCGAGAACAACTGCCGCTGTCGCCGACTGGAACTGGGCTGATGCTGCCTGCGGGCGCGATCGTCGAGTGACTTCTGGAGCACTTTGAAACGATTGCGCTCAGCCAAGTTGGCCTAGTGCACGACCTCCAAAGCCTGAGCCTCGGGGGTCGTCCCAACGATGGGCGTCTGGAGGGCCTGCTCGGTCCTGCGCTGTTGTTCCTCCCTCTGCTGCCGAGTGAGAGGTCGGGGGACGTACTCGTCATCGTGTCGGTCCCCGCCGCCGCCAAGACCAGGGCGCGACGGGTCACCGTTCTCCGCGCCGCCGCGGCCGTACCCAGGCGGACTGGGAGGGGAATCGGCCATCAGCACCTCTGCAGCGGGATCGCTGCTCTCGCACTCGGACAAGCTTTTCGAGTGCTCGTGCACAGAGGTGAACAGATCGAAGACAGGTTCATCAGGCTCGATTGCCGTGATCTGCGGGACTGCAGTCTGAAGGGTCGCCGCGTGCTTGATCCACCGCTGAAGCCGAGAGCGCCCGGAGCGCCTGCGACGACGGCTGGTGGAGAGTGAAGACGTCGACTGATAAGGAGTCGACGATTGCCGAAGAAGGACGCCGAAGGTACTCGCGCGGAAGTGCGCCGCGCCGTGGATGGGCAACGCCTCGACATCCAGCGGGGCTTCCTGGAGCCACGCCGAATCATCGGCGATGAAGCTGAGGACGCCGAAACGGATCTCGCCGCCCAAAGTCTGTCCGCCGCCGGAAACCATGGTGATGATCGGAAAAATGCAACTACGCCGGAAGTCGCTAGACGCCTGCCCCACGGTGGGCGCCAACTGTCATGGGTGCAAGTCTTACAGTAGTGTGTAGGGGTACGGATGAGAGGGCAGAGCCTAGCTACGGCGCAGGTGTTACACTCGGATTTACGAGTTCAGGCCCCTCAGCGGTGGAGGTAATAGCCCTACGTCTCGGTGCTCTGGAGCTTGATTGCTTGAGTGTATGAGTTACAAATGGATTGCGAATCCTTGGAATGGAGCTGGGGGGTGGCTTATATAGTCGCCGCCAGCCCTCCCATGAATGCCGCCATTACCAGGGGTTAAGAGGGGGTTTAAGGGCGCCAGGTAACGGGCTCATTGATTACAATTAATACAGGCGAACGTGTGTCCCGACCGTTGCGCTCCCGGAGTCTCCTGGTCTTCTCTGGACGAGTGACTTTCGGGTGCTCCGAGTGAAACAAGCTGGTCGAGTGAACTCTTGCCTTCTGAGTGGTTCATTGCATTCTGAGTGGATGCCAGTTTGCAGAACTCTGGGTTGTTGATCTGGCCCTGGGGCCCAGTATGAGACATGAGGAGTCCTAGGGTAGGGTCCCTAGGTCACGCATGTTACCCTATCCCTAGTACATGCCCTCGTCACAACACTGAGTCACACCGGTGACGCTCTTCCTGTATAACTGATCGCCCATCACTGTAAAGGCTTTGGACCTGCGAACCATCTGGCGGGCCTCAGCTTCATCTTCTGGAAGTTCCTGCCTAAGCAGGTATACAATGTAGGGCACTGTCCACTCGGCCGTGATTGCTAGGATCTCCATGACCAAATCAATGACTGTCGGGACCTCGACTTCAGTCGGATCGGACGGACCGACCGCTTGCGGGGGCTCTTTCGTGAAGGGATCTTCTTTCACTGTCGGAGAATGTAAATGCTCGAGGAACACATTGCTGGGTATAGGTTTTCGAGTGGACCCAATTTTTGCCAGATCATCCGCCGCTTGATTCTTGGCTCGGGGAACGTGATGCAGCTCCAGACCCTCAAATTTCTTCTCCAACTTTCTCACCGCGTTGCAGTATCCTGTCATAGCGGGGCTTCTGATATCCCACTCCTTCATCACTTGGTTCACAACTAGATCCGAGTCTCCGTAGACCATCAGGCGCCGGACGCGAAGTGAGATGGCCATACGAAGACCATAAAGGAGCGCCTCGTACTCGGCTTCATTGTTGGAGGAATCAAAATGAATCTGCAGAACATATCTGAGACGATCGCCCTTCAGAGATACTAACACAACTCCAGCTCCTGAACCATTCAGCATCTTCGAACTATCAAAGAGCATGGTCCAGTGTTCCGGGTGACTTTGAGTCGGTTGCTGCTGTTCTGTCCACTTGGCTAGGAAATCGACTAATGCTTGGGACTTGATCTCCTTTTTCGCCTCGTACTTGATGTCCAGGGGCAAGAGCTTGATAGCCACTTCACCACTCGACCGGTCGCATCCCGATTGTTCATGATCTCAGACAGCGGGGCATCACTGACGACTGACACAGTGTGCTCTTGGAAGTAATGGGCTACTTTCTTCGCAGTCAGGTAGATGCCATAGACGAGCTTCTGATAATGAGGATACCTCTGCTTGGACGGAGTCAAAACTTCAGAAATGTAATAGACTGGGTGCTGAACTTTGTAAGTCTTGCCCTGTTCTTCTCGCTCGACTATGAGGACAGTGCTGACAACTTGACCAGTGGCCGCAATGTACAAGAGTAATGGCTCGTTGCTATTCGGAGCGGCAAGCACCAGCTGGGTGGAAAGCAGGGCTTTGAGTTCAACAAATGCTGCTTGTGCTTCAGCAGTCCACTCGAACAAATCAGACTTCTTCATCAATCGGTATAGGGGCAGTGCCTTCTCACCGAGACGGGAGATGAATCGGCTCAGAGCTGCGAGGCAACCCGTGAGCTTCTGTACGTCATGAAGCCGTTCGAGACGTTTCATTCGTACAATCGCCCCGATTTTCTCGGGGTTGGCATCTATCCCTCGTTCGGAAACGAGGAAACCGAGTAACTTGCCCCCAGGAACTCCGAAAGTGCACTTTGCTAGATTCAGCTTGATATCGTACTTCCGTAGATTTGCAAAACTTTCAGCTAAGTCAGCCAGCAGGTCAGAACCTTTTCTGGACTTGACCACGATATCGTCCATGTATGCTTCGATGTTCTGACTGATCTGTTTTTGCAAACACTTCTGCACCATGCGCATGAAAGTGGCGCCAGCATTTTTAAGACTGAATGGCATGGTGATATAGCAGAAACACCCGAATGGGGTGACAAAAGCTGTTTTTATTTCATCTGGCCCATACAGTCGGATCTGGTGGTACCCGGAGTACGCATCCAAAAAAGACAGTCGCTCACAACTCGCAGTGGAATCTATGATTTGATCTATGCGGGGGAGCGGGAAATGATCCTTGGGGCAGACCCGATTGATGTGCTTGAAATCGATGCACATTCGGAGAGACTTATCCTTCTTAGGGACCATGACGACATTGGCGAGCCACTCGGAGTGGTACACCTCACGGATGAACTCGGCTGCCAGGAGCCGAGCAAATTCTTCGCCAATGGCCTTCCTCTTCTGTGTAGAAGAGCGACGAAGATGCTCCTTCACAGGTTTTGCCTTTGGGTCGACTCGCAAACGGTGCTTAGCCAGCTCCCTGGGTACATTCGGCATGTCAGATGGTTTCCATGCGAAGATGTCCCAGTTCTCACGGAGGAACTGAATGAGCGCTTCTTCCTATTTGCTGTCGAGTGTCGTTGAGATATTGGTGGGCGCAGCATTGGGATCTTCCGGATGGATGTGCACAGGCTTCCTGTCTCCGGCCGACTGAAACGCAGATTCTGCAGCTGGCTTCTTGGAGCGCAGCAGATCACTCGGATCAGCATTTTTCTTGTACTCCTCCAACTCCACCATGGCCATTTGCTCATCAGCGATCTTGGACCCTTGTTGCAAACACTCCTCCGCGTGCTGCTGACTACCAGTGACTGTGATCACACCTTTGGGGCCGGGCATCTTCAGCTTGAGATATACATAACATGGGCGGGCCATGAAACGTGCGTAAGCCAGTCGACCAAGGATGGCATGGTAGGCGCTGCGGAAGTCGACCACTTCGAAGGTCTGCCTTTCCTTCCTGAAGTTCTTGTCATCTCCAAAGACCACATCCAGGGCGATCTGCCCGAGTGACTTTGCTTTCTTGCCGGGGATCACTCCGTGGAACTGCATGCTGCTCTCACTGAGACGGGACATCGGAATGCCCATCGCTTTCAGAGTATCAGCGTACAGTATGTTCAGTCTGCTTCCACCGTCCATGAGGACCTTGCGCAATCGGACGCCTCCCACGACTGGATCGACCACCAGCGCCTGCCGCCCAGGGGTGGCAATGTAGGCTGGGTGATCCGACTGATCAAAGGTGACCGGAGTCTTCAACCAGTTCAGAAACTTTGTCGTCGCCGGTATGGCCATGTTCACTTCTCGGTTGATAACCTTCAACCGGCTCCTGCTCTCTACATCTGCAAATATCATCAGGGTTGCATTGACACTGGGAAAAGGTTCATCTTTGCCTCCATCATCAGCATCTTCTGGGCTCTTCTCACTCGACTAGCCCTCTCGGAACTGCTGTATCAACAGTCTGCACTGTCGAGTGGCATGCTTGGGTAATATCAGATTTCCCTCCTCATCCTTTCTGGTGTGGATGTGACACGGCAAATTGAGGACATGTTGGCCCGACTGATCTCTCTTTTTCTTCGGGATCCACTTTTCCTTAGCCTTCCCCTTGTTCTTGGCTTGGCCGGCCAGTGCGGCAGCCTCGGCCTGAGCCGAACCATCAGCCTTGCGCTTCGGCTTCTGACTGGGATTACTGTTTCCGGGGTTGGGCTCACTGGTTTTCCCTTTGCCGTTACGGAGACGGTCTTCCTCTTCTCCGTTTGCATACTGAGTGGCAATCTCCATCATTCGGCTCATGGTCAAAGATCCTGACCGACCGAATTTTAGGATGAGCTCCCGATATCTAACTCCTGCCTTGAAGGCACAGACTGCTTGATGCTTCGTGACATTCTCCACCACATGATGCAAGGTTGTCCACCGCTGAATATACTCCCTCAAGGTTTCATTCGGCTTCTGCACACAATGCTGTAACTCAGTCAATCCAGCCGGGCGTTTGCACGTGCCCTCGAATGTTTTGATGAACACTTGGGCCAAATCTTCCCAACAGTATATGCTGGCCGGAGTGAGCTGATTGAGCCAGGCGCGGGCGGACCCTTCCAGCATCAATGGCAAACGCTTCATAGCCACATAGTCATTCCCCCCTCCAATCTGCACAGCCACTCGGTAATCCTCTAACCAAGTTTTTGGCTTGGACTCACCGGTGAACTTGCTTACTCCAACTGCCAATCTGAAGTTTGGCGGAATCTCGGCGGCCCTGATGGCTCTGCTGAAACACTCGGGCCCGGAGATGAAGGCTCCACTTCCACTCGGACGATCTCTGTCCAAGTTCTCTCTCAGAGTTCTGCCTCTGTCGACCAGGTTCTGAGCGAGAACGGATCTCGCGTTGAACTGCGGGTCACGATAGTCGACTGGCTCTCTCTAGCGATAACCGTCACCATGGCAGGGAGGGCTGGCCCTCCGATCATTGCCGTAAGGACGCCTGGCATCGTACGGCCGGGGCGCGTACGAGCCATCCCGCGGAGGGGGCGACTGCATACGACGACGATCGTCTTGACGTCGCGGAGGCGTATTCCGACTGCGACCCTGCCCCGAGTACTGGTCTCGGTGGCGGTCTTGGTTGTTTCGCCGCGGAGGCGAGTGTCTGTTTCTCCTTGGGGACATTGGGCTGTGGGCCGACTGGACGGTGTCTGCTCGAATGGATCTGCTGTGAATCATGTTGCGCGACTGGGACACTGCCGAATTTTGCTCTTCAGCCGCCTTGAGCAGGGCACGGATCTGCCGAAGACCCTCTCCCGCCTTGGATAGGGACGGCTCAATGGAATCTGCTATCCGAGTGGCCGCCGCCAGATTCTAGACAGGAGTGCGGAATACCTGGAAACTTTGCTGTTGGTCATTTGAGAACAACTACCGTTGTCGCCGACTGGAACTGGGCGGATGTTGCGTGCGGGTGCAGTCGTCGAGTGATTTCTGGAGCGCCTCCAGATGACTGCGCTCAGCCAAGTTGGCCTGGTGCGCGGTCTCCAAAGCCTGAGCCTCGGGGGTCGTCCCAACGATGGGCGTCTGGAGGGTCTGCTCGGTTCTGCGCTGCAGCTCCTCCCTCTGCGGGGGTAGTACTCGTCGTGACGGTCTCCGCCACCGCCAAGATCAGTGCGCGACGGGTCGCCTGTATCCGCGCCGCGGCCGTACCCAGGCGGACTGGGCGGGGAATCGGCCATCAGCACCTCTGCAGCGGGATCGCTGCTCTCGCACTCGGACAAGCTTTCCGAGTGCTCATGCACGGAGGCGAATAGATCGAAGACGGGCTCATCGGGCTCGATTGCCGAGATCTGTGGGGCCGCGACCTAAAGGGCCACCGCGTGTTTAATCCACCGCTGAAGCCGTGAGCGTCCGGAGCGCTTGCGACGACGGCTGGTGGAGAGCAAAGGCACCGACTAGTACGGAGTCGACGGTTGTCGAAGGAGAACACTGAAGGAGCTCGCGCGGAAGTGCGCTGCGCCACGGATGGGCAATGCCTCGACATCCTGCGGGGCTTCTTGGAGCCACGCCGAATCGTCAGCGATGAAGCTGAGGACGCCGAAACGGATCTCGCCGCCCAGGGTCAGTCCGCCGCCGAAAACCATAGTGAAGATGGGAAAAATGCAACTACGCCGGAAGTTGCTAGACGCCTGCCCCACGGTGGGCGCCAACTGTCGTGGGTGCAAGCCTGACAATAGTGTGTAGGGGTACGGATGAGAGGGCAGAGCCTAGCTACGGCGCATGTGTTACACTCGAATTTACGAGTTCAGGCACCTCAGCGGTGGAGGTAACGGCCCTACGTCTCGGTGCTCTGGAGCTTGATTACTTGAGTGTATGTGTTACAAATGGATTGCGGACCCTTGGAATGGAGCTAGGGGTGGCTTATATAGTGTCCGCCAGCTCCCCCATGAATGCCGCCATTACCAGGGGTTAAAGAGGGGGTTTAAGGGCGCCAGGTAACGGGCGCATTGATTGCAATTAATACGAGCGAGCGCACGTCCCGACCGTTGCGTTCATGGAGCCTCCTGGTCTTCTTTGGTCGAGTGACTGTCAGGTACTCCGAGTGGAATAGCTGGTCGAGTGAACTCCTGCTTCCCGAGTGGTTCACTGAACTCCGAGTGAATGTCAGTTTGCATAACTCTTGGCTGCTGATCTGACCCTGGGGCCCAGTGTAAGGCGCGTGGAGCCTTAGGGTAGGGTCTGTAGGTCAGGCCTGTTACCCTATCCCTAGTATATGTCCTCGTCAACATGCTCACACAATAAGATAGCAAATGAAATATGTGGCAAACATGCACAACCAAACCTGGCATCTATCACACAATGGGCGATGACATAGTCATCTATATATGAGTATATTGACTTAGGAGCCAAATGAGAACATTTGATCATAGGTCATACTCACCGTTTAAGCACAAGTGGGGTTACCACTTTTACATAAAACATTAATTTGTTCACACCATTAGAGTTGCTTTGACTCAAGTCTTAGAGTAAAGCTCCCCTAGATGTGATATCCCCCCAAAGAGGGATGAACTAACCTTGGGTTTTGTCGATGTAGACTTCATGTAGATGTTGTAGTTGTGAATGCTCAATGTTGATGTAGACCATCAAGACTTGGGAGCAATCCTTTGAATGATGCACTTTCAATACCTACATGGGTTAGTCCCACAAGGAACAAACAAAGATATCCATAGACATAGAGTGAAATGCACAACATATGATGTCCATGAATGCATTGAATACCTTGTCCCTTATCTTACCAACAAGAGGGTTTGTGAATCCTTGAACTAGTGCAAGATGTTGAAGTTGGTTGCACAAGTCCTTGCCATAATAAATGTGAGTGAAGTTTGTTGGCGGAGTCACCCACAAGAACTCTCTAGTTCTTCTTCTTTGGGACCCACTTCAACTTGATGGGAATCCTTGGAGTTGTAGTTGTACTTGATGAAGTAGAACTTGATGAGGTCTTTGGAACTGCTACTTGTGAGCTGCGTTGGTAATTCCCTGAAGAGGAAGGGAGATGCAGTATAGTAGAGATAAGTATTTCCCTCAGTTATGAAACCAAGGTTATCAATTCAGTAGGAGAATCACGCAACACCTCGTTAACAGCACCTGCACACAAAACAACAAATCCTTGCACCCAACGCAAACAAGGGGTTGTCAATCCCTCGGCGGTTAATTGCAAGATTAAATTGTATGGTGATAGATAGATAGATAGAACTAAAATATAAAATAAAATAAATAAAGTAAAAGTGCAGCAAGGTATTTTTAGGGTTTTTAATATATGATTTAGATAGACCCAGGGGCTATAGTTTTCACTAGAGGCTTCTCTCAAGAAAATAGCATACGGTGGGTAAACAAATTACTGTTGGGCAATTGATAGAAAAGCAAATAATCATGACGATATCCAAGGCAATGATCATGTATATAGGCATCACGTCCGAGACAAGTAGACCGACTCCTGCCTGCATCTACTACTATTACTCCACACATCTACCGCCATCCAGCATGCATCTAGTGTATTAAGTCCATAAAGAACGGAGTAACGCCTTAAGCAGGATGACATGATGTAGACAAAGTAAAATCACGCATGAATAAACCCCATCTTTTTACCGTTAATAGCAACGATACATACGTGTCATGTCCCTTTCTGTCATTGGGATTGAGCACCGCAAGATCGAACCCATTACAAAGCACCTCTTCCCATGGCAAGATAAATCAATCTAGTTGGCCAAACCAAATCAATAGATCGGAGAAGAAATACGAAGCTATAATAATCATGCATAAAAGAGTTCAGAGAAAACTCAAATAATATTCATGGATAATCTGATCATAAACTCACAATTCATCAGATCCCAACAAACACATCGCAAAAAGTGATTACACCGGATAGAATTCCAAGAACATAGAGGAGAACATTGTATTGAATATCAAAAGGAGAGAAGAAGCAATCTAGCTACTAACTATGGACCCGAAGGTCTGTGGTAAACTACTCACGCATCATCGGAAGGGCAGCAAGGTTGATGTAGAGCCCCTCCGTGATCGATTCCCCCTTCGGCGGAGCACCGGAAAAGGCCTCCAGATGGGATCTCTCGAGAACAGAAACTTGCGGCGGTGGAAAAAGTATTTCGTGGGCTCCTTTGTTGGTCTCCCGATTTTAGAGAATTTACAGTGGTGGAATTAGGTCAAACGGAGCTGTGTGGGCCCCACAAGCCACCAGGGCACGCCCCGCGCCCTGGTGCCTCGTGGGCCACTGCTTCATCTTCTGGCCCTCTCCCGAAGCTTCCACTACTTGTTATGTCCATAAAAAAATCTCCAAAAAGTTTCGTGGCATTTGGACTTCGTTTGGTACTGATATTCTGGAAAACCAAAAACAGGCAAAAAAAACAACAACTGGCATTGAGCACTAAGTTAATAGGTTAGTCCCAAAATATGATATATAATTGCTGTAAATGTATATAAAAACATCCAAGATTGATAATACAATAGCATGGAACAATAAAAAATTATAGATACATTGGAGACGTATTAGCATCCCCAAGCTTAATTCCTGCTCGTCCTCGAGTAGGTAAATGATAAAAACAATTTTTTTGATGTGGAATGCTACCTATCATATTCATCATATATTGTTTTCTTTTATAGCATGGACATTTGGACTTGAATGATTCAAAGCAATAGTCTATAACTTGACATGAAGATATAAATACTCAAGCATAGTAACAAGCAACCATGTCTTTCAAAATATCAACGCTAAAGAAAGTTATCCCTAGCCCATTATGCTCAATCATTGATCCATTCATGAAACACACTCAATATTAGCCACACACAATGTACAAGTATGACAATAGTGCTGTCTAGTTGGTGCTTTGTAAGAGAAGATGGAGACTCAAAATAAAAATAAAAATTGCATAAAAGTAAATAGATAGGCACTTTGCAGAGGGAAGCAGAGATTTGCAAATGTGCCAGAGCTCAAAGCTTAAATTAGAGAGATAAAATTATTTTGAGAGGCATGTTTTTCCTGTCAACGAAGACGACCGAGAATTCCCAATATTTTCCATGCTAGACACATCATAGGCGATTCCCAAACAGAAAGTAAAGTTCATTTCCTTTCCACCATTCTTTCACAATCCATGGCTAGCCGTATCCACGGGTGCCCTCCATACCAACACTTTCCAAGGAATTTTGTTGTTATTAATTTTTGATTCATTGTGGGACTGGACATCCCTATTACCAGCCACTCTCTCGTGCAATGACAAGTGAATAAACACTCATCGTGAGAATAACACACCTAGCATGAAAAATAATGGTCACCCCCTGCCACTTCATGAGCGGTACGGGCACACAAAACAGAAAATTACTTTGAAAATTTTAGAGTTGGCACATGCAAATTTACTTGGAACGGCATTGAAATACATCATATAGGTAGATATGGTGGACTCATTTGGCACAACTTGGGTTTAAGGATTTTGCATGCACAAGCAATATTTCCGCTTAGTACAAATGAAGGCTAGCAAATAGATTGAGACGCAACCAACCAAAAAGCGAAAACGGTCATAAGCATGCATTGAACATAACTAACACTGAATGATGCACCATAAGTAGGATATAATTTCATTGCATAACTATTGACTTAATGTGCATGCATAGGGAATCACAAACCTTAACACTAATATTCTTACTAAATCACAATTACTCACTAACATGACTCACATATCATCATCTCCATATCGCAAAACTATTGCAAGGAATCACACTTATCATATCCAATGATCTATATGAAAGTTTTTATTATATCCCTCTTGAATATTCATAACTTTGGGACCAAATTCATATCTTGTGCAAATTACCATTACTATTATCAACTCTCAAAAAGATATAAGTGAAGCATGAGAGTGCACATATTTCTTCAAAATTTATCAACTCTCAAAATGATATAAGTGAAGCATGAGAGTTCAAATATTTCTTCAAAATTTCAATCTTATCAACTCTCAAAATAATATAAGTGAAGCATGAGAGTTTAAGTATTTCTTCAAAATATAGCCACCGCCGTGCTAAAAAAGATTTAAGTGAAGCACTAGAGCAACTGCCTAGCTCAAAAAATTTAAGTGAAGCACATAGAGTATTCTAGCAAATCATGATGATCGTGTGGCTCTCTGAAATAGGTGTGTCCAGCAAAGATGATTGTGACAAACTAAAAAGAAAACAAAGCAAAGACTCATATAATACACGACGCTCCAAGCAAAACACATATCATGTGACGAATAAAAATATAGCTCCAAGTAAAATTACCGATGGTTGGTAGAAGAAAGAGGGGATGCCTTCCGGGGCATCCCCAAGGTTAGACGCTTGAGTTTTCCTTGAATATTACCTTGGGGTGCCTTGGGCATCCCCAAGCTTAGGCTCTTGCCACTCCTTATTCCTTCATCCATCGTGATCTCCCCCAAAACTTGAAAACTTCAATCACACAAAACTCAACAAAACCTTCGTGAGATCCGTTAGTATAACAAAACAAATCACTACTTTAAGTACTGTTCCAAACCCATTCATATTTTATTTTTACATTATACCTACTGTATTCTAACTTCTCCATGGCTTATACCCCCTGATACAATCCATAGTTTCATCAAAACAAGCAAGCAGTGCATCAAAAACAGAATCTGTCAGAACAGAACAGTCTGCAGAGATCTATTTAAAAGACATACTTATGTAAATCCAAAACTTCAGAAAAATTAGGACAACGTGGGCAATTCATATACCAATGCTGTGTAAAAATTTCAGATTTTTCTGATGCTCCAGTACAGAACCAAAATTCCAGCACTGGACGCAAAACTTTCTATTTTCCAAACAGCATCAATTATACTATCTTCCAAATCATCCCAAAGGCTTTACTTGGCACAAACACTAATTAAAAACACAAAAACACAATCATAACAGTAGCATAAATGTGAAAACACACAATAACAGAAACAAAAAGTAAAAAAATTATTCTATTCATTGGGTTGCCTCCCAACAAGCTCTTTCTTTATAGCCATTAAGATAGGCTTCGAGATTTTAATGATGCTCACATAAAAGATAATAATAGAAACACAAAGAGAGCATCATAAAACATGTGAAAAACACATTTAAGTCTAACATACTTCCTTTGCATAGGCATTTTATAAGCAAACAAATTATCAAGACAAGCAATATCTAGCATATGCCAATAGGAAGAATGGAGCATTAATAATTTCAACATAACGAGAGGCAATTTAGTAACATGAAATTTTTTATAACCATATTTTCCTCTCTCATAATAATTACATGTAGGATCATAATCAAATTCAAAAATATAGCTATCATATAAAATATTCTCTTCACGATCCACATGCATAAATTTTTTATAATCTTCCAAGATAGAGGGATTAACATCAACTAAAGTCATGACCTCTCCAAACCCACTTTTATCAAAAATTTCATAAGATTGAACACTCTCCAAAGTAGTGGGATCATTATTACCTAAAGTTGATGCTCTTCCAAACCCACTTTTAATAATATTGCAAATTTTATTATCAATAACATATTCATCATGAGGCTTAAATAAATTTTCAAGATCATAAGAAGCACCATCACCCCAAACATGATCATTGCAATAAGTAGTGGACATAACAAAATCATCATCCCCAAGCTTGTAGTTTTGCATATTATTGACACAATCGACATTAATAGAATTTATAATAATATCATTGCAATCATGCTTTTCATTCAAGGAGCTATCATGAATCACTTTATAAATTTCTTCTTTCGACACTTCATCACAATTTTCAGATTCATGATTTTCAAGCAAAACTTCATAGAGATAATCAAGTGCACTCAACTCACTAGCAATTTGTTCATCATAATTGGGTCTTTTGAAAAGATTAGCTAGTGGATGAGGATCCATATCAATAGATTTTTAGCAAGCAAATAGAAGGCACATGGCAACACAAGCAAAGATATCACACAAAATATTTTTGTATTTTTTGTAAAATTGTTTTAGAAGTGGAGGAGATGAAAATGAGAGGCAAAGACAAATAAAATAAATGCAAGGAGATGAAGGTTTTATGCATAGGTACTTGATAGATGTTGATGATGTCTCCCCGGCAACGGCGCCAGAAATTCTTCCTGCTACTTGTGAGCTGCGTTGGTAATTCCCTGAAGAGGAAGGGAGATGCAGTACAGTAGAGATAAGTATTTCCCTCAGTTATGAAACCAAGGTTATCAATCCAGTAGGAGAATCACGCAACACCTCGTTAACAGCACCTGCACACAAAACAACAAATCCTTGCACCCAACGCAAACAAGGGGTTGTCAATCCCTTGGCGGTTAATTGCAAGATTAAATTGTATGGTGATAGATAGATAGATAGAACTAAAATATAAAATAAAATAAATAAAGTAAAAGTGCAGAAAGGTATTTTTAGGGTTTTTAATATATGATTTAGATAGACCTGGGGGCCATAGTTTTCACTAGAGGCTTCTCTCAAGAAAATAGCATACGGTGGGTAAACAAATTACTGTTGGGCAACTGATAGAAAAGCAAATAATCATGACGATATCTAAGGCAATGATCATGTATATAGGCATCACGTTCGAGACAAGTAGACCAACTCCTGCCTGCATCTACTACTATTACTCCACACATCGACCGCTATCCAGCATGAATCTAGTGTATTAAGTCCATAAAGAACGGAGTAACGCCTTAAGCAAGATGACATGATGTAGCCAAAGTAAACTCACGCATGAATAAACCCCATCTTTTTACCCTTAATAGCAACGATACATACGTGTCATGTCCCTTTCTGTCACTGGGATTGAGCACCGCAAGATCGAACCCATTACAAAGCACCTCTTCCCATGGCAAGATAAATCAATCTAGTTGGCCAAACCAAATCAATAGATCGGAGAAGAAATACGAAGCTATAATAATCATGCATAAAAGAGTTCAGACAAAACTTAAATAATATTCATGGATAATCTGATCATAAACTCACAATTCATCGGATCCCAACAAACAAACCGCAAAAAGTGATTACATCGGATAGAACTCCAAGAACATCGAGGAGAACATTGTATTGAAGATCAAAAAGATAGAAGAAGCCATCTAGCTACGAACTATGGACCCAAAGGTCTGTGGTAAACTACTCACGCATCATCGGAAGGGCAGCAAGGTTGATGTAGAGCCCCTCCGTGATCAATTCCCCCTCCGACGGAGCACCGGAAAAGGCCTCCAGATGGGATCTCTCGAGAACAGAAACTTGCGGCGGCAGAAAAAGTATTTCCTGGACTCCTCTGTTGGTTTCCCGATTTTAGAGAATTTATATTGGTGGAATTAGGTCAAACGGAGCTGTGTGGGCCCCACAAGCCACCAGGGCACGCCACCCTTGGGGCGCGCCCTGGTGCCTCATGGGCCACTGCTTCATCTTCTGGCCCTCTCCCGAAGCTTCCAGTACTTGTTATGTCCAGAAAAAAATCTCCAAAAAGTTTCATGACATTTGGACTTCGTTTGGTACTAATATTCTGGAAAACCAAAAACAGGCAAAAAAAAGCAGCAACTGGCACTAGGCACTAAGTTAATAGGTTAGTCCCAAAAAATGATATATAATTGTTGTAAATGTATATAAAAACATCCAAGATTGATAATATAATAGCATGGAACAATAAAAAATTATAGATACGTTGGAGGCGTATCAGGAACCCACTTGACCAAGGCTTGTGGTGGTTCTTCAAATGAGTCAATCTCCTCTTGAAGCTTGTCCTTGCCTTTTAGCTTGTGGTCTTGTGGTGGAAGATCACCTTGAGCTTGTGTTCCCTTGAAGGAACTAGGATCATACTTCTCTTGTTGAGGAACAAACTTTGTCTTGGGGTATTGATCTTCTTCCCACTC
Source organism: Elymus sibiricus (assembly GCA_039707655.1). Lineage (NCBI taxonomy): Eukaryota > Viridiplantae > Streptophyta > Magnoliopsida > Poales > Poaceae > Elymus > Elymus sibiricus. The sequence continues at coordinate 256,472,177 of CM077668.1, read as the reverse complement.
AACTCCATTGGCATTGAACTTTTGTTCAAAACCAACACCTTGGTTCTTCCGGTGCCTTCCTTGCTTGCGCACAATTTCCTCAAATTGCTTACTCCCGGCAAGGCTCTTGTAGACACCCTTTTCTATAATTCCTTTCAATAAATTTTTTTCTTGCTCAAGTGTAACTCGGCTAAGAGAATCATTAGTGGAATCAATAGAACTTCTATAAGCAACAACATTGGATTTAGCATTGTTATTGTTACTACTAGAGGTAGAACCTTTCTTACCCTTGTTACTAGTTTGCTTAGATTTAACTTGTGGCATAAAGGTGGACAAGAGTAAACGTTTGGCAATGTAAGAGGAACTCTTCTTTCTAAGATCATCATTGATAGCTTTTAGGAAATCAAGCTCTTGCTCTAAATTTAGCTTCTTGAAGCGTAGCCTCTCATGAGTTCTTAGAAGCTCTCTATGATCCCCTTGAGTTGTTTCATGAGCCAACTTAAGAGTGTTTAGTTCTTTAGTTAGACGCTCAATCTCCTTCATTGCATTGTCATTCGTTTCCTCTTGACTATGATGAGTACTAGCAAGTTCATTGTAGCTCACATCACTAGTTTTATCAACAAGCAAATCATCACCGCCAAGTAAATCATCCTCATCACTATCAAAGTCAAGGTATTCGGGGTGTGATACCTTGGGGCCTTTTTCCATGAAGCATCTTCCAATTCCCTCATTTGGTGAATCAAATAGGTCATATGAGTTGGAGGATACGAGAGCAAGTCCAGCAACACCTTCATCCTGACTATAGTCGGAGTTGGAGTGATACCTTCTCTTGGATTGGTTGTCGGAGTCGGAGTCGGAGCCGGAAACCCATTCACCAACATGAGCTTGATGTCTTCTTCTAGTGTAGCTCTTGGATGACTTGTCCTTCCTTTCCGAATCCTTGCTTCTCCGAGAAGGTCTTCATTCATAACGATCATCTCTACTCCTTCTCTCCTTGTGAGGTGATTCATCTCTTCTATACTTTCCTCTTGGTGAATCGTCTCTTTTCTTGTGGGGTGCCGTACACTCATTGGAGTAGTGTCCGGGTCTTCCACAATTGTAGCAATTACGGTCATGACTTTATGATCTTTGCTCATAGTGTCTTGAGTTTGAGCTTCTTTCTTTTCCTCTACTCTTGTAGAACTTGTTGAATCTTTTCTCCATTAGGCTTATCTCTTCATAGGATACTAGCTTGTCACTTGATGTAGTGGGAGCATCGCTTGAGGCTTTGTAAGCACCACTTGACTTGTTGTGTAGCTCCTCTTTGTCCTTGAGTGACATCTCATGAGCAACAATCCTTCCAATGACTTCCGTTGGCTTGAGATCTTTGTAATTTGGCATCATTTGGATCAATGTGCACACGATATCATATTTTCCATCCAATTCTCTAAGGATCTTCTTGATGATGAATTTGTCGGTCATCTCTTCACTTCCTAAGCCGGCAATCTCATTTGTGATAAGAGCAAGCCTTGAGTACATTTCAGTGACTCCTTCACCATCCTTCATCTTGAACTTGTCAAGTTGACTTTGAACACATCCAACTTGGATTCCTTGACGGACTCAGTACCCTCGTGCATATCAACCAAAGTATCCCAAATTTCCTTTGCATTCTCGAGGTGGCTGATCTTGTTGAACTCCTCGGGGCATAAACCATTGAAGAGAATGTCACATGCTTGAGCGTTGTATTGCAACATCTTCAATTCTTCCGCGGTTGCTTCACGATCTGGTTCCTTTCCATCCTCAAAGAATTCACCTTGCAAGCCAACATGAACAACAACCCAAACGATGGGATTATGACCAAGAGTATGCATTTTCATCTTATGCTTCCAACTAGCAAAGTTTGTACCATCAAAATATGGACCTCTATGGTGATAATTACCCTCACTAGACGCCATACTCTCCTAGGTTGTGAAACCAATGCAATGGAGAGCAAGGCTCTGATACCACTTGTAGGATCGAAAGTATGTCTAGAGGGGGGTGATTAGACTACTTGACCAAATAAAAATTATCCTTTTCCCAATTTTAGTTGTAGGCAAGTTTTAGCGATTCTACCAAGTCAAGCAACACCATACACATGCAAGTCTAAGAGTTTGTGCAGCGGAAAATAAAGACTTTGCAAATGAACGTAAAGGAGGGATTGGAGAAATCAAACACAATGAAGACACGGTGGTTTTTGGCATCGTTCCGATAGGTGGTGCTATCGTACGTCCACGTTGATGGAGACTTCAACCCACGAAGGGTAATGGTTGCGCGAGTCCACGGAGGGCTCCACCCATGAAGGGTCCACGAAGAAGCAACCTTGCCTATTCCACCATGGCTTACGTCCATGAAGGACTAGCCTCACTTGGGTAGATCTTCACGAAGTAGGCGATCTCCTTGCCCTTACAAACTCCTTGGTTCAACTCCACATGATCTCGGAGGCTCCCAAGTGACACCTAACCAATCTAGGAGACACCACTCTCCAAAAGGTAATAGACGGTGTTGTTGATGATGTACTCCTTGATCTTGTGCTTCAAATGATAGTCTCCCCAACACTCAATCACTCTATCACATATTTGGCTTTGGTAGGAGAAGGATTTGAGTGTAAAGCAACTTGGCAAAGGCTAGAAATCAAGGTTCAAATGGTTGGATTGGAATCTCTTGATCTCAACACATGAGTAGGTGGTTCTCTCTCAGAAAATGAATGATGGAAGTGTAGGCACGTTCTGATGGCTCTCTTGCAGAGTAGGTGTGGGTGGAGGGGTATAAATAGGCTTCACCCAAAGATCCAACCGTTACAAGTCTTTGACCCAACTCGGTGACACCGGATCAAAATCTCGGTGAGACCGACTAGTGTAAAACATTCGAACGTTGGAGGTCTCGGTGAGACCGGTCAGAACATCTCGGTGGGACCAAAGTGCAATGGCTAGGGCAAGACCTCGTTTCGGTAGTTCCGAAAATTTCATCTCGGAAATTCCGAAGTGAAGTGACATCGTTACAACAACTTGGTCATGCCGTTTCGGTGAGCCATTTTAGTTGCACCGAAAAGTTAGGGTTTGGCTTTGGCAATGTGTGTGATCAACTCGGTGAGTCCGGGATGTGGAATATTGGTGGGACCGAGATGATGCTTTTAGGGTTTTGGATAGAAGTGATGTGGAGAAGTGTTTGAGGGTTTTGGAGTAATACCACTAAGCACTTGAGCAATTGAGTCATGATCAAAACCTCATCCCCTTTTAATAGTATTGGATTTCCTATGGACTCAATGTGATCTTGGATCACTTAACCAAAAATGAAGAGTCTTGGAGCTTTACCAATAATTGTCCTTAGCATTTTGAGGGCCCCACATTCACTAGTCCCTGCCATGCCAATCATTGATCTTCTCTGAAAACTAATATCAATGAGCATTAGATCGATGACATATATGTTGTTATTAATTACCAAAACCACCCGGGGATTTTTTGCACTTTCAAATACTTGTGCCGATCCCAACATCATATCGTCCTACTTTAATCTAATCCGTAGGCGTATATAAATTTGATAGGCATTGCTATTGTATAAAAAATTGTACAACGGTGTATAAATACAATATAAATATAAAGAAATTAAATACACACGAATAGTAGTTGTGTGGGCAGGGACCGGCGCTGCTGCTATTTAGCAGTAGCGCTGGGCCATACAAATGCTACATCTAAAAAAGTTAGCAGTAGTGCGGGGTGGAACCGGCGCTACTGCTAAAAGTTAGCTGTAGCGAGCTAGCAGTAGCGCGCTGATATCTCCTTTTTATTGATCTGGTATTGGAACAAGAAAGGGTATCCCGCACCTATTTCCCCAGAGGTGACCCTGGGTATCGAACCCACGAGAGGAAGATCCCTTTGAAGCAATGGTCTCTAGCAAGCTTTTGCCAAAGTGTCAAATCCAGCTTTTGACCGGATCAGCAAGCAAATTGTGATTCAAACACTTATAATAAGAAGAAGGTACGGGGATGAGGTCTTAATGCTTACAACCATGTATTAGTGTTGGGATCAAAAATGATATTAGTTTGTGCGCGTGAAGTCACCCGTCAAGAGGTGCTTGCTTCGTATCGGAATGGGGGATGTGTCCAAATAACATCTTGACCGGCGCAAGTCCTGCATCAAGAATCAGTTATCCTACCGCAGGCCCTATCCATCTCACGGGGTTACCCTGATAATTAAGATAATAATATCAGACAAAAGCTTTGGACGTTCAATGACTACACCTCATGAATCCCCAAGGTTATGATCCATGTTACCCTACTAATCCTTACTGTCACCGGTGTTCGGTATAACACTTCACGGTCTCCTTGCTCCTAGCCTCACCGGTGCTCGATCTCCATGATCCTGGGTACCTGCCGGGATGAAGATCGCGGACGAGACAAGAGAAACTTCACAAAACAATTTTAATTAACACATATAAGATGTTATGTCAAAGACTCCCTATGATCCCTTCACCGAATACCTGGGGTTGCAAGGCTCGTGCCTCACCCCATACCTTACCGATCTACTCACACATCGAGATCAGATCGTGAAAAGAAAACATTGAAGAACACATCTTGAGATTGATTGATTGCAATATGTCTTACAATGGATGCCTTGTGCGATGCACGATTACAAGTATGAACTAGAAGGAAGAGAACTATGGTGGTGGAGATGGCAATGGAGATGCAAAATGGCGGCGGCTAGGGTTTGTGGATGAAGATGATGATGAATGGGTTGTGGCTGTGCTGGACGTTCTCCCGACGCGCTCCCTGTTCACATTTCGACTGGGTCCCTGCTACTTGTAGACTGCGTTGGTATTTCCCCGAAGAGGAGAGGATGATGCAGTATAGTAGAGATAAGTATTTCCCTCAGTTAAGAACCAAAGTTATCAATCCAGTTGGAGAACCAAGCAAAATCCCGTTAAGCACACCTGCACACACAAAAGCAAACACTTGCACCCAACGCAAATAAGAGGGTTGTCAATCCTCTTAGCGGTTATTTGCAAAGATTAATTCTGATAGTGGTAGATAGATAAACTAAAATACTAAATAAAATAAAAGTAAATAAATTGCAGCAAGGTATTTTTGATTTTAATATATGATAAAAGTAGACCCGGGGGCCATAGTTTTCACTAGAGGCTTCTCTCTTGAACACATAGCATACGGTGGGTAAACAAATTACTGTTGGGTAATTGATAGAAAAGCAAATAATTATGACGGATTCATGGCAATGATCATGTATATAGGCATCACGTCCGAGACAAGTAGACCAACTCCTGCCTGCATCTACTACTATTACTCTACCCATCGACCGCTATCCAGCATGCATCTAGGGTATTAAGTATGAAACAGAGTAATGCCTTAAGCAAGATGACATGATGTAGACAAAGTAAACTCAAGCAATATGATTAAACTCCATCTTTTTATCCTTAATGGCAACAATACAAATACATGTCATGTCCCTTTCTGTCACTGGGATTGAGCACCGCAAGAATGAACCCATCACAAAGCACCTCTCCCATTGCAAGATAAACCAATCTAGTTGGCCAAACCAAATCGATAGATCAGAGAGAAATACAAAGCTATAATAATCATGTACAAAAGAGTTCAGAGAAGACTCAAATATTTCTCATGAATAATCTGATCATAAACTCACAATTCATCGGATCCCAACAAACACACCGCAAAAGAAGATTACATCGGATAGAACACCAAGAACATCGAGGAGAACATGGTATTGAAGATCAAAGAGATAGAAGAAACCATCTAGCTACTAGCTATGGACCCGTAGGTCTATGGTAAACTACTCACACATCATCGGAAGGGCAGCAAGGTTGATGTAGAAGCCCTCCATGATTGATTCCCCCTCCGGCAGAGTATCGGAAAATGCCTCCAGATGGGATCGCGGAAGAACAGAGGCTTGCGGCGGCGTAAAAGTTATTCGGGGTGGCTCTCTATTGCTTTCCCAATATTTGAGAATTTATAGAAGTGGAATTAGGTCAAACGAAGCCACGAGGGCCCCACAAGGCATCAGGGCGCGCCCCCCTGGGGCCGCACCCTGTTGCCTTGTGAAGGCTTTGTGAACCTTATGGCCTCCTCCCCAAGTCTACATGGTCTCTTTTGTCCAGAAAAAAATCTCCAAAAAGTTTCGTGGCATTTGGACTTCGTTTGGTACCGATTTCCTGAAAAATCAAAAACAAGCAGAAAACAGCAACTGGCACTGGGCACTACGTTAATAGGTTAGTCCCAAAAAAATAATATATAATTGCATATAAAAACATCCAAGATTGATACTATAATAGCATGGAACAATCAAAAATTATAGATACGTTGGAGACGTATCAAGCATCCCCAAGTTTAATTCCAGCTCGTCCTCGAGTAGGTAAATGATAAAAACAGAATTTTTGATGTGGAATGCTACCTAACATGTCTCATCATGTAATCTTTCTCTTACGGTATGAATAATAAGATCTGAATGATTCAAAGCAATAGTCTATAGTTTGACATAAAGACATCAATACTCAGGCATACTAATAAACAATCATGTCTTTCAAAATAAAAATGCTAAAGAAAGTTATCCCTACAAAATCATACAATCCTGTCATGCTCCATCTTCTTAACACAAAATATTTATCATGCACTACCCCGATAACAAGCCGAGCAATTGGTTCATACTTTTTAACCGCTTCAACTTTTTCAACCCCCACGCAATACATGAGCGCAAGCCATGGATATAGCACTATGAGTGGAATAGAGTGTGGTGATAGAGATCAATAAGGGGAAGTCAAAAATAAGAAGATAGTCTCACATCAAGGAGGCTAATCAACGGGCTATGGAGATGCCCATCAATTGATCTCAATGCGAGGAGTAGGGATTGCCATGCAACGGATGCACTAAGAGCTATAAGTGTATGAAAGCTCAACATGAAAACTAAGTGGGTGTGCATCCAACTTGCTTGCTCATGAAGACCTCGGGCATTTGAGGAAGCCCATCATCGGAACATACAAGCCAAGTTCTATAATGAAAAATTCCCACTAGTATATGAAAGTGACTAAACAGGAGACTCTCTATATGAAAAACATGGTGCTACTTTGAAGCACATGTATGGAAAAGGATAGTAACATTGCCCCTTCTCTCTTTTTCTCTCATTTTTTGGTGGGCTCTTTTTGGCCTCTTTTTTTTTATTTCCTCCCTGGGACAATGCTCTAATAATGACGATCATCATACTTCTATTTACTTACAACTCAAAAGAAAATTACAACTCGAAACTAGAACAAAAATATGACTCTATATTAATGCCTCTGGCAGTGTACCAGGATGTGCAATGATACTAGTGTAACATGCATAAAAATGATGAACAGTGGCTGAGCCACAAATACTATTTCAGCTATATGATCATGCAAAGCAATATGACAATGATGATGTGTGTCCTAAAAACGGAACGGTGGAAGTTGCATGGCAATATATCTTGGAATGGCTATGGAAATGCCATGATAGGTAGGTATGGTGGCTATTTTGAGGAAGATATAAAGAGGATTATGTGTGATAGAGCGTATCATATCACGGGGTTTGGATGTACCGGCGAAGTTTGCACTAACTCTCGATGTGAGAAAGGCAATGCACGGTACCGAAGAGGCTAGCAAATAGTGGAAAGGTGAGAGTGCGTATAATCCATGGACTCACATTAGTCATAAAGAACTCACATACTTATTGCGAAAGTTTATTAGCCCTCGAAGCAAGGTACTACTAAGCATTCCCCTAGGGGTATAGATTGATAGGAAAAGACCATCGCCACTCATAAGGTAGACAATCAAGAATGAATCATGCTCCAACTTCTTAGCATAACGACAGATCATACGTGCATGCTTCGGGAATCACAAACCTTAACACCAATATTCTTACTAAACCACAATTATCTACTAACACCTCCCACATATTACCATCTTAACATCGCAAAACTATGGCAAGGAATCAAACTTATCATATTCAGTGATCTACATGAAAGTTTTTATCATATCCCTCTTGAATACCTATCATATTAGGACCAAGTTCATAACCCGTGCATATTACCATTGCTATTCATTAGACTCTCAAAAAGATATAAGTGAAGCATGAGAGTGCAACTATTTCTTTAAAATATAACCACCGCCGTGCTCTAAAAGATATAAGTGAAGCACTAGGGCAACTGCCTAGCTCAAAAGATATAAGTGAAGCACATAGAGTATTCTAACAAATCACGAATAATGTGTGTCCCTCTCAAAAAGGTGTGTTCAGCAAAGATGATTGTGGCAAACAAATTCTTTCTTAGGGGATCTTCCTTTCCTTATTAAAGGAATAACCCTATTTGACCCAGGTTGTGAAGCAACCTATATTTCTGTCTTCCACAAAATTCCCAACTAATTCTCATAAATCATTTGGATTATATCTTCTCCAAATGTGCCAAGACATTTCCTTGCCTAGTTCAAAAATAATTCAGGAATATTCATTTTCAATTCTGTCCGGAGTAGCACTTTTGTGAAGGAAGTGCTATTTATCTTTTCTTGATTGCCCTCAAAATTTTTGTGCATCCTCTCATGCCCAAATCATGGTCTTATGCCAAAATTAAGCTTTATTTTCCTAGCCAAACTCCCTGAGCAAAATTCCAAAGTTTCTGTCCAGTGGAAACATTTGTGAAGGAAGTGCTAGCTAGGAATATTCAAATGAGCTGAAATTTTGCAAGATCATTGATATGCTCAAATCATTGATCTCCACCAAATTTCCCCTCTATCCAATCATCTATGTGAGCTCAACATCAAATCTTTGTTTCTGGTGATATTTTCAGTTTGTTAAGCAACTACAATTTATATTGCTTCATAGTTTCTGAAAATTTACCCCAGCCTTCTTACCCTTATAAAACATCACTCAACCAAATTTGAGCTCATTTCATCAAGCCAATAATTCCCAGTATTTTTTTCTAAGTTTCTGGCCAGGGGAGTCCATTGTGAAGAAAGTACCATTTTGGTTTGGCCAAATGGTGTGAAATTTTTACAGTAGCTTCTTATATCCAAATAATCATCCTATGCCAAATTCCAGCCAAAACCAAAAATCCTCGTGAGTGCCACTTCCTGATTTTGCTTCTGGACCAGATTATGCAATTGCAAAGCAACCCCATGCTAACCTTGTCCATTTAGCCTTAACTTTTGCCAGCTTGTAGTTCTTCCAACCTCCAACCCCTTTGGCAAGCTCATTTACCGTTTTACATACTGATTTGACTTCAGCACTTTGCAAAAGTTTGCTGCTGCCAACTTTTTGTGATGAGTCTGATCAACACAAAGGAGCTTTAGTCTCTCTATTACATCAAAGTGGCTACAGGACGGATGGACAAGGCAATGGACATCTTTGGATGGGCTTAGTCATCGCGCTCGCGCCCGTGCATGCGGTGACTGCGCCACTGGCATGGCCGACGCGCGTGCGCTGGCTGTAGTGCGCGTGCTCTGCGCCTCGACCCCGCCCGGCCACCGTCCAAACCTCCTCCGTTTGCCACCTAGCTCCGCCGCATCCCTTCCCCAGTTCCTCCTCGCCGCCCTGGTCCGTTCTCCCCCGCTAGGAGCTCGCCGGAACGAGCGAAACGCGCGGGCGCATGCGGGAACAGTGGCCGCGCGTGCCTGACTGCCCCGACCGCGCGTGCCCTGCTCCTCCTGCCTCCCCGCGTGCTGGCCCGCTCTTCAGCCTCTCCCTCTCCACCGTCCCTAGTCCCTGTTGCAGCCGCTGGTGCTTGTCGCCTCGCCGGGGTTTGTTCTTCTGGCCGCGGCGGCAACCGTCCCGCGCTCGCCCTCCTCCCCCACCTATTTAAGCAGCCCCAAGCCAGCCTCTCCTCACCACTCACCTCCACCACCTCTCAGTTTCACCCCAGAGCCGTAGAACCAAGCCAGGGCCTTCTTCTTCCTCCTCTCCGGCCACGGCTCCGCCGTTCGGCCCTCTCCTCTTCGAGCTCGCTCCAGTGCTCCTCCGCCCAAGCCAAGCTCACCAGAGACCTCCCCTCCTTTCCCTGATCCTCCCCAGCCTCTCTCCCTAGCCCATCGTCGCCGGAATCGCCAGGCCCGACGACGCCCGAAGTCCACCGCCGCCAGAGACGAATGGCGCGTCTCCGTCCGGCCACCATTCGCGGAGCTGCGGGTACGGGCGGGTGCGCCGTTGGGTGCCCGATCCATCCCCGTCGATGTCCAGCCCCTCCGGGGCCTCTACGCCGGCGAACGGCCGCCAGTGAGCCGCCCTCCCTTTGTTCCCTCTCTCTCCCTTCAAAACTGACATGGTGGCCCCACCCGCCAGTCTCTCTTTCGTTCCCGAAATGGTATCCTAGTGGAGGCGTAAAGCCAGTTTACGCCTTCGACGTCACCCCCCCAGGTTTTCTGGAATTATCTTTTAATTCAAATCTAATCCAGTTTGACCTCAACTTTGACCGTGAATAACCCCCAAACCATAAGTCCAAATGAACTGATTCTTTTTGCATTTTTTTTGTTCTCCTCTATTTTCTGGTAGAATTTGGTATTTTTGTCTTCTGTCCAGAATTTCTGGACAGAAGTATTTGCATTATGGTATATTCTTAAGTGCTTGCAAAAATATTTTCAGAGTGCTTGTTGTGTGTTGGTGAAGACCAGGAGCTTTTCCCCTCTCTTTTGGAGCAAGGCAAGCCACACCCTCCATTTGCATGATTGCAATGCAATGCATGGTTTATTTGAATTAAATTTGCTTAATATTGCATTATTGCGAAATGATTTACTCACGGCATTATGATTGGATAAATAAGAGTTTGCTACTGCCATGATGATGCTTGGATTTCTAGGACTAATGTTTTGTAGATTAAGGATGACCTGTTAATTCGGAGGTATTAATAGTAGTCATACTTTATTCGCGGTCATGTTGAATATTAGTGGTATTCATGCTAATGATATGGATATATTTTATCCTCTGGATTTTGGATGGATATTGCTCACATGTTGATATGTCTCATTGGAGTAACAGTTCTATCACATACTTATCTTGGGGATAAATTCCGTCATTTCGTTGGTCAGGTGCCACCGAATCGAGCTCACTAGTGCAGCCACATTTGCCTGGATGGGGAGGCCCTAATTCGGTCTATTGTCATGCCTCTCGCCGATGCCTCCAACTAGGGAAGGTTATGTGCTCGCGCTGCCCTGGCCCGGTAGGCGGTCATAACCTTGTGTGCCCAAGTTGTGTTGTACCCGGGGGTCCCCGTGTGGGACAAGATTGTTGTGTTGGCCACGACGGTGGCAGCCACATAGGTGGCGGATGTCACGAGGTGACATCAGGGGCCACCCAGGACATAGCCCAAAGGGGAGTTTGTCGGGAGTGGCCGGGAGAGTGTCATGCAATGGACTGGTTTTGTCGGAACGTCGTTGGTTCACCCGAATGGGAGCACGAGGCCATGAGTTCCGTAGTGTGGGTACATTGTACTAACCTCTGCAGAGTGTATAAACTATCGATAGCCACGTCCTCGATCATGGACACAGTTCGTTGTAGGTCACACCGTTCGATCAACACTCACAATGACGGAATGACTTATATCATGATTGTAGGTAGATAAGTAACAGGTTGGCAGGACACCGATGATGATGTGGGGATGATCTTGAGGATGGTCATTCAGAGTGTGATGTGATCACGCAGTGATCACGAAGATGTTTTGATCATGAGTTGATCAAGTTGATATGATGCTGGGCCGGGTAGCCAAGAGTGAGATGGTTTCTCGTGATTCATTATGATGGTTCATCAGTGATTCTGGCCTTACCGTATTAGTTTGTGTAACTCTTACTTCCACCTCATAGTAGTTGGTAGTAAGTTAATTTGTTAATGCTATGTTGTTGTTTTGCCTTGATGCTTTTGGTTGTTGTGAGCTTGCGAGTACATTCAAAGTACTCACCTGGCTTATCATGCCAGTTTGCAGGTGATGCTGTGATTGAATGCTTGTCGTGGTTTCCGTTCGTGCGAGCTAGGCCGTGTCCCAGCCAGAGTCCCTGCGGAGTGCAGTTCACCACCGTCGTCGTCGTTTCGCTGCTACGAGTTGGTCCGCTGCTAGCATAGAGCTACCTTAGCAGGCGTAGTGTCGCCGTGCTATGTAACCTTTGTAATAGCAAACCTTTGTACCTTTATCTCCTGTAATAAAAGCTGATTTGTTCTATGCCAAGCAGTGCCGTATTCCAGAAGACATTTCTGGGCTGGAATACGGGGCGTTCCGGTCCCTCTGAGCCGGGGTGCCACAACTGTTGGTATCAGAGTAGGTTTGGCTGTAGGACGCCCTAGTCAACGCGAGCGTTAGAAACCGGTAGTATAGAGTCCTGGTTGTTGGTTGCATTTGGTTGCTGCACTTGGTTGCCGCATATCATGCATATAGATTCCGTCTTTCTCCTGACCATCTATTCCATGAGTGTAGATGGCCGCCCTTCCTATTGAGTTCAACGCAGCCCCTGCACTGCTCAGCTTCGCATCCCTACTTCGCGATGCATGGCATAGTCTCTATCCCAATGGAGAAATGCCACGGTACCAAGTTTTTGAGATGCAACTTGGAGGCGGATTACTGGAATATTATGCCCATGTTTTTCTGGAAGCCAAGATCCCTATCGGAAGATGTACCTATAGATTCCATGGCGGATATGGTGCTACTCCAGATCGCGCAGTTCAACTCGCAGCCCTGGCGGGAATCACGGGACTTCGTCATCAAGAACTGGTGATGCAAGAAAACCGTGCTTACTCCTACTACCCTACCTTAGCCGAGAACCCCAGGCGAATCAGGTTCCCCTCCACTCGCCCTGATGATGATGTGGCCATTCCGTCCATGTCTCGCTTCATGGCAGCCGAGTATATGCTGATTGTGCAGTTAGTTCGGGACGCGACCCGGGCCAGGAGACTGCTCGGTCCTGCAATGGCTCCGCGCCCATTGCCTCCTTCGACCTCTGCACCTCCACCCACTCCTCCACCAGCCGATTCGTCAGCTACCCAGCTTTAGCTTGTTTGTCGTGCAATAGTACCCGTTTAGCTCATATTGCATCAGTTGTAGTAGCATGCTTGTTGTGTGGATTGGGTAGTAATGAATGCAGTGTCACTTATGAATGCTTATATGTCTGTTATGTACCGTTGTTCGATTGGTTTGTTCTCTTTGGTTTTTCTTTTGGGCCTTTGGTGTTACCATATTTTTTCCCTTACGAAAGTTGCTCATCAATCACCATCGGACCCGAAGAAGCAATGAGGATCTCTGTTATTTGGAAGCCCAGCTAAACAATATGGCACTCTCAGTTGGCTGCATTACATTGAAAATATAAATGATAGCCTGGATTTATCAGCGTCAAGTTTATCCCAGTTGCGCAACCTCTACAAGAAGTAAGGACCAAACATGCAGGAAGGCAAGTCAGGCACGAGGACAACATTATGTTTTCCATCAAAAGTATAAATATATATGAAGTTTATTTCAGCCACGGGCGAAATTGGAGAAATGTTACTCTACGAAAGAAAGACAGAAGGGGCTATGAGATCAGTCCTCAACAAGAAAGACAGTCAGGCAATTCTTTCATACACATGACCAACATCAACAATGTTATGGGTATACATCATTTTGCCCACAGGTCACAGTACGAAGCCTCTGGTATAAGGAGCTCAGCCTTCACCCACACAGTACCAAAAGAAACGTATGGTGCAAGGCTCCTCAAGTCTTCTCGGTGCAACACATACACAATTTCCTACCCAAAATACCCAGTCTTCCACAGCGAGATATCCTGATGCAAGCTTCGGGCATAAGGAAATGAATCTTCCCCAGTAAGCAACCCAAGGAGAAGCTTCTCAGGCACGGAACCCAGCCTTCTCCAGCACGCTACCACGACTACAGCTTCAACAGTAAGAATTTGGTCCACAACAACATTGGCAGAAGTCAGTCAGGACATATGTCTGTTCCGGAAACCTTATAATTCCATATTTCCAAATAAATGGGAACGTACACCGCAAATCATCACTTTGTTCACATATATCTACCAAAAGAAGGCCAGGATGCAACAACTCCATAAATCATGTCAGGGAAGGCAAGGTCAGAAATACATTTATGGGAAGCAACAAATGGTGAGGCAGATAAGCCTGAAACAACAGTTTGGCAACAACTACAAAGGTCAGTTTTTCAGCACCGAAACGGGGAGTATCACGGACTCTTGTTACAACCTGGCTTGGTCAGCCTGAATAACGCCCTCTGTACCAACTATATGGTATGAGAACTCGCTTCATACGCAAGAACAAGGGATGATAATGAAATATTGCACCAACAACAACTATGGTCCCAAGGAAAACCAAGGATAAATAAATGAGACCCAACACTTTTTGCGAGGGATCTCGACACAGAAAGTACTGACAATCAAGGGGTAAGCCCAACAGCAGAAACAGGATACTTACCACACGACCAACAGGGTCCAGGTACCCAAGTCAGATTGAGACCATGGTTCCATAAAGAACAACATGGACGTGCACTCCGAGGTCCACCCTGTTCCATAAGGGCCTCACGATAATTTGTTTGGCCGGTTATGCATGAGTAAAAGGGTCAGTATGATATATCCAAGTCAGTCCCATCAGCTGCAAGATCTCCTCAGTCATTTCAGCACGATGACCACCACAACCAGAATAAAATATCTCACCACCTTGTAACACTGATAACAATACCAATAATATGGGTAAGACACACGCCTAGCATACCGTTCAGATCGGGTGCTTTTAATGACAGAACTGAGTACAAGGACAACTGGACACAAGAAATATTTGCCCGGTAGCGCAACCATCAGTCAAGACTTGAGATGCTATGATTTGCGACCTGCAAGCTCAGGCGGAGAAACGAATCTAGATACCACAGTATCATTCGCGGGCAGTCAGGTCTCGTTAAAAGAATAACTATGATTCTCAGCAATGATTGAACCAGGAAGATACGCATCTATTTGAGCAAACCAAGGGAAGAGATACAAAGGTTTCGTGTGCACGGGAAATTTATTCTCCAAATGTTATTGGCAGACAGGAACCCTGCTAAGTCAGCATAAAGTTTGACGTATGAGAAAAGATTTGTCAGAAAGTGAAGTCAATCATCTCAGAGGCAGAAAGTCTGATCATGGGTAATTCTAAGGGAACAATATACAAAGGAGAAAGGACTCCCGAGTTGGAAATGGTTTCCTCAAGTCATAGTCATACTTGTTCCCTGAGCAATCAAATCTCGAGGACGAGATTTTTGTAAGGGGGGTAGGTTTGTAACACCCCGATTTTTGGCCCTTTCTTTTTCTTTTGATTTTATTTGGTTTTTGCTCTGGTTTTCTTTTTGGAGCAGTTCTTTGGACTTGAAACCTGGGAGACCATCATTTCCTCCCCTTCCAAGTAGTGTTCCATCCTTGCATCTTTTCCAAGATCATGATTTTCCCATTTAAGCCCAACTCCAAAATTCTTTCTTAGGGGATCTTCCTTTCCTTATTAAAGGAATAACCCTATTTGACCCAGGTTGTGAAGCAACCTATATTTCTGTCTTCCACAAAATTCCCAACTAATTCTCATAAATCATTTGGATTATATCTTCTCCAAATGTGCCAAGACATTTCCTTGCCTAGTTCAAAAATAATTCAGGAATATTCATTTTCAATTCTGTCCTGAGTAGCACTTTTGTGAAGGAAGTGCTATTTATCTTTTCTTGATTGCCCTCAAAATTTTTGTGCATCCTCTCATGCCCAAATCATGGTCTTATGCCAAAATTAAGCTTTTATTTTCCTAGCCAAACTCCCTGAGCAAAATTCCAAAGTTTCTGTCCAGTGGAAACATTTGTGAAGGAAGTGCTAGCTAGGAATATTCAAATGAGCTGAAATTTTGCAAGATCATTGATATGCTCAAATCATTGCTCTCCACCAAATTTCCCCTCTATCCAATCATCTATGTAAGCTCAACATCAAATCTTTGTTTCTGGTGATATTTTCAGGGTGTGAAGCAACTACAATTTATATTGCTTCATAGTTTCTGAAAATTTACCCCAGCCTTCTTACCCTTATAAAACATCACTCCACCAAATTTGAGCTCATTTCATCAAGCCAATAATTCCCAGTATTTTTTTCTAAGTTTCTGGCCAGGGGAGTCCATTGTGAAGAAAGTACCATTTTGGTTTGGCCAAATGGTGTGAAATTTTTACAGTAGCTTCTTATATCCAAATAATCATCCTATGCCAAATTCCAGCCAAAACCAAAAATCCTCGTGAGTGCCACTTCCCGATTTTGCTTCTGGACCAGATTATGCAATTGCAAAGCAACCCCAAGCTAACCTTGTCCATTTAGCCTTAACTTTTGCCAGCTTGTAGTTCTTCCAACCTCCAACCCCTTTGGCAAGCTCATTTACCGTTTTACATACTGATTTGACTTCAGCACTTTGCAAAAGTTTGCTGCTGCCAACTTTTTGTGATGAGTCTGATCAACACAAAGGAGCTTTAGTCTCTCTGTTACATCAAAGTGGCTACAAGACGGATGGACAAGGCAATGGACATCTTTGGCTGAGCTTAGTCGTCGCGCTCGCGCCCGTGCACGCGGTGACTGCGCCACTGGCATGGCCGACGCGCGTGCGCTGGCTGTAGTGCGCGTGCTCTGTGCCTCGGCCCCGCCCGGCCACCGTCCAAACCTCCTCCGTTTGCCACCTAGCTCCGCCGCAGCCCTTCCCCAGTTCCTCCTTGCCGCCCTGGTCCGTTCTCCCCCGTTAGGAGCTCGCCGGAACGAGCCAAACGCCCGGGCGCACGCGGGAACAGTGGCCGCGCGTGCCTGACTGCCCCGACCGCGCGTGCCCTGCTCCTCCTGCCTCCCCGCGTGCTGGCCCGCTCTTCAGCCTCTCCCTCTCCACCATCCCTAGTCCCTGTTGCAGCCGCTGGTGCTTGTCGCCTCGCCGGGGTTTGTTCTTTTGGCCGCGGCGGCAACCGGCCCGTGCTCGCCCTCCTCCCCCACCTATTTAAGCAGCCCCAAGCTAGCCTCTCCTCACCACTCACCTCCACCACCTCTCAGTTTCACCCCAGAGCCGTAGAACCAAGCCAGGGCCTTCTTCTTCCTCCTTTCCGGCCACGGCTCCGCCGTTCGGACCTCTCCTCTTCGAGCTCGCTCCAGTGCTCCTCCGCCCAAGCCAAGCTCACCTGTGAGCTCCCCTCCTTTCCCTGATCCTCCTCAGCCTCTCTCCCTAGCCCATCGTCGCCGGAATCGCCAGGCCCGACGACGCCCGAAGTCCACCCCTGCCGGAGAGGAAGGGCGCGTCTCCGTCCGGCCACCATTCGCGGAGCTGCGGGTACGGGCGGGTGCGCCGTTGGGTGCCCGATCCATCCCTGTCGACGTCCAGCCCCTCCGGGGCCTCTAGGCCGGCGAACGGTCGCCGGTGAGCCGCCCTCCCTCTGTTCCCTCTCTCTCCCTTCAATACTGACGTGGTGGCCCCACCCGCCAGTCTCTCTTTCATTCCCGAAACGGTATCCTAGTGGAGGCATAAAGCCAGTTTACGCCTTCGACGTCACCCCCCCAGGTTTTCTGGAATTATCTTTTAATTCAGTTTGACCTCAACTTTGACCATGAATAACCCCCAAACCATAAGTCCAAATGAACTGATTCTTTTTGCATTATTTTTATTTTGTTCTCCTCTATTTTCTGGTAGAATTTGGTATTTTTGTCTTTTGTCTAGAATTTCTGGACAGAAGTATTTGCATTATGGTATATTCTTAAGTGCTTGCAAAAATATTTTCAGAGTGCTTGTTGTGTGTTGGTGAAGACCAGGAGCTTTTCCCCTCTCTTTTGGAGCAAGGCAAGCCACACCCTCCATTTGCATGATTGCAATGCAATGCATGGTTTATTTGAATTAAATTTGCTTAATATTGCATTATTGCGAAATGATTTACTCACGGCATTATGATTGGATAAATAAGAGTTTGCTACTGCCATGATGATGCTTGGATTTCTAGGACTAATGTTTTGTAGATTAAGGATGACCTGTTAATTCGGAGGTATTAATAGTAGTCATACTTTATTCGCGGTCATGTTGAATATTAGTGGTATTCATGCTAATGATATGGATATATTTTATCCTCTGGATTTTGGATGGATATTGCTCACAGGTTGATATGTCTCATTGGAGTAACAGTTCTATCACATACTTATCTTGGGGATAAATTCCGTCATTCCGTTGGTCAGGTGCCACCGAATCGAGCTCACTAGTGCAACCACATTTGCCTGGATGGAGAGGCCCTAATTCGGTCTATTGTCATGCCTCTCGCCGGTGCCTCCAACTAGGAAAGGTTATGTGCTCGCGCTGCCCTGGCCCGGTAGGCGGTCATAACCTTGTGTGCCCAAGTTGTGTTGTACCCGGGGGTCCCCGTGTGGGACAAGATTGTTGTGTTGGCCACGACGGTGGCAGCCACATAGGTGGCGGATGTCACGAGGTGACATCAGGGGCCACCCAGGACATAGCCCAAAGGGGAGTTTGTCGGGAGTGGCCGGGAGAGTGTCATGCAATGGACTGGTTTTGTCTGAACGTCGTTGGTTCACCCGAATGGGAGCACGAGGCCATGAGTTCCGTAGTGTGGGTACAGTGTACTAACCTCTGCAGAGTGTATAAACTATCGATAGCCGTGTCCTCGGTCATGGACACAGTTCGTTGTAGGTCACACCGTTCGATCAACACTCACAATGACGGAATGACTTATATCATGATTGTAGGTAGATAAGTAACAGGTTGGCAGGACACCGATGATGATGTGGGGATGATCTTGAGGATGGTCATTCAGAGTGTGATGTGATCACGCGGTGATCACGAAGATGTTTTGATCATGAGTTGATCAAGTTGATATGATGCTGGGCCGGGTAGCCAAGAGTGAGATGGTTTCTCGTGATTCATTATGATGGTTCATCAGTGATTCTGGCCTTACCGTATTAGTTTGTGTAACTCTTACTTCCACCTCATAGTAGTTGGTAGTAAGTTAATTTGTTAATGCTATGTTGTTGTTTTGCCTTGATGCTTTTGGTTGTTGTGAGCTTGCGAGTACATTCAAAGTACGAACCTGGCTTATCATGCCAGTTTGCAGGTGATGCTATGATTGAATGCTTGTCATGGTTTCCGTTCGTGCGAGCTAGGCCGTGTCCCAGCCAGAGTCCCTGCGGAGTGGAGTTCACCACCGTCATCATCGTTTCGCTGCTACGAGTTGGTCCGCTGCTAGCATAGAGCTACCTTAGCAGGCGTAGTGTCGCCGTGCTATGTAACCTTTGTAATAGCAAACCTTTGTACCTTTATCTCCTGTAATAAAATCTGATTTGTTCTATGCCAAGCAGTGCCGTATTCCAGAAGACATTTCTGGGCTGGAATACGAGGCGTTCCGGTCCCTCTGAGCCGGGGTGCCACACAAAACTCAACAGAAACCTCGGGAGATCCGTTAGTATAACAAACAAACCTTAAACTTTAGGTACTGTTGTAAATTGATTCATATTTAATATTGGCATAATTCTACTGTACTCCAACTTCTCCATGACTCATACCCCCCGATATGATCCATAGTTTCATCAAAATAAGCAAACTATGCAACAAAAAACAGAATCTGTCTAAAACAGAGCAATCTGTAAAGATCTGAATTAACGTCATACTTCTGTAACTCAAACAATTCTGAAATATTAGGACAGCGTGGGAAATTCATATATCAATATTGTGTAAAAAAATTAGAAGGTTGTGACACTCCAGCGAAAAACCAAAATTTCAGCACTGGACGCAAAAGTTTTTGTTTTCAAACAGCATCAATTATACTATCATCCAAATCATCCCAAAGGCATTACTTGGCACAAACACTAATTAAAAGATAAAAACACAATCATAACAGAGGCTATACTAGTGTAAACACACAAAAACAGAAGGTAAAAACAAAATTTTATTTTATTCATTGGGTTGCCTCCCAACAAGCGCTATTGTTTTATGCCCCTAGCTAGGCATAATGCATAGTTTCAAGTGTTGTCATCCTTGGTTTCCAACTCCTCAATTACACACCCATTTTTTCTAGTAGATTTAATATTGGATTTTCTCATCATCACACTTCTAGGCACAAAATCAAGAATTTTGCTTTTATGGATAGGTTCCCTTATTATATCAATGAAATTGGGGTCCACGCCAATCATTTTAAGATCCTCGCTCCCTTTACTAGAAGTAGCACCCTTAAACTTAGGAACATATATAAACTTGCAATTTTTATTGGGAGGAGTCCTATCAATGATTTTAGTGGAGGAAAAAGCGGAACCTAAGTTATTGATAATCTCTTCTAACTTGTCAATTCTAGCGGGGCTTTGTTCTATCCTTTCGTTAATTATCGGTTCCTTTTCCTTTAAAGTTTTCAAAGCAATTCCCACCTTAGAACCAAATTGAGTAATATGATTATGGACCTTTTTACCTAAATTCTCAAAATGTTCAATAGTAGGCATCTTATTTTCAATAGCTTCTAACCTATGCATAACATGCTCCAAAGTCAATGCCGTTTCATTAATAATGATAAGGGGTGAACCCACTAAATTTCCCATAGCATTGAAAGCATCCAAAGTGGGACACATCAAGAAATTCCCTCCGGTAATAGTGTCAAGCACAAATCTATACCAAGTAGTAATTTCACATAAATTTTCTCCTCCCCTTTGTTTAAAATTAAGTACTTCATTTTCAGGGGTAATAGTAACAAGCAAAGAACTAGCCATAATGGTGAAGCAAACAAGCAACTAAAAATATTGTTGTGTTTTTGTAAAAAAAAACATTAGAAGTGGGGGAGATGAAATCGAGAGGTAAATGCAAATAAAAAGGCAAATAAATGCAAGTGGATGATAGTTTGTGTGAAGGTACTTGGTAATTTTGATGATGTCTCCCCGGCAACGGCGCCAGAAATTCTTCCTGCTACTTGTAGACTGCGTTGGTATTTCCCCGAAGAGGAGAGGATGATACAGTATAGTAGGGATAAGTATTTCCCTCAGTTAAGAACCAAGGCTATCAATCCAGTAGGAGAACCAAGCAAAATCTCATTAAGCGCACCTGCACACACAAAAGCAAACACTTGCACCCAACGCAAATAAGAGGGTTGTCAATCCTTTTAGCGGTTATTTGCAAGGATTAATTCTGATAGTGGTAGATAGATAAACTAAAATACTAAATAAAATAAAAGTAAATAAATTGCAGCAAGGTATTTTTTATTTTAATATATGATAAAAATAGACCCGGGGGCCATAGTTTTCACTAGAGGCTTCTCTCTTGAACACATAGCATACGGTGGGTAAACAAATTACTGTTGGGCAATTGATAGAAAAGCAAATAATTATGACGGATTCATGGCAATGATAATGTATATAGGCATCACGTCTGAGACAAGTAGACCGACTCCTGCCTGCATCTACTACTATTACTCCACCCATCGACCGCTATCCAGCATGCATCTAGGGTATTAAGTATGAAACAGAGTAACGCCTTAAGCAAGATGACATGATGTAGACAAAGTGAACTCAAGCAATATAATTAAACCCCATCTTTTTATCCTTAATGGCAACAATACAAATACGTGTCATGTCCCTTTCTGTCACTGGGATTGAGCACCGCAAGATTGAACCCATCACAAAGCACCTCTCCCATTGCAAGATAAACCAATCTAGTTGGCCAAACCAAATCGATAGATCGGAGAGAAATACAAAGCTATAATAATCATGCATAAAAGATTTTAGAGAAGACTCAAATATTTCTCATGAATAATCTGATCATAAACTCACAATTCATCGGATCCCAACAAACACACCGCAAAAGAACATTACATCGGATAGAACTCCAAGAACATCGAGGAGAACATGGTATTGAAGATCAAAGAGAGAGAAGAAGCCATCTAACTACTAGCTATGGACCCTTAGATCTGTGGTAAACTACTCACACATCATTGGAAGGGCAGCAAGGTTGATGTAGAAGCCCTCCAGGATCGATTCCCCCTCCGGCAGAGTAGCGGAAAAGGCCTCCAGATGGGATCGCGAAAGAACAGAGGCTTGCAGCAGCGTAAAAGTTATTCGGGGTGGCTCTCTGTTGTGACAAATACCTCTTTGAGAGGGAGAGGTCTCTTGATCTTGTTGTTGTTCTTCTTCTTTGACTTGGGCACAAACCCAAGTCCCTCCTTTGTCACAACTTCCTTTTGATTGCTCAAAAGTTCGTTGAGATTCTTCTCGCCTTGTATGCAAGTCACAAGGCCTTTCTCGATTTGCTCTTTCAACTTGGTATTCTCCTCCACAAGATGCTCTTGCTCACAACAAGGGTTAGTAGCATTGGCATTATCAATTAAAACGAAAGGAGGACAAGTGGCTATTTCCTTAGTGAGCTTCGCTTGGAGTTGATCATGAGACTCCTTGAGAGTAGCATGTGCACCTTTCAAGGCCTTGTGAGCCTTGTCAAGTAGCTCAAACTCTTCTTTGAGTCTAGCATGGCCAACCCCAAGTTCGGCATTCTCGGATTTAAGCACATGAGCAAGAACTTGAGCATGATCATGATCTTTCTTTAGTTGATCAAGGTCAACGTTTTGCGACTCCTCAAGAGCCGAACGAAGACCTCGCTCTTCCTCAAGAGCGATGGAAAGATCCGCAATCTCATCGGCATAGTCACGACTATGGCCTTCCAAGTTAGTGATGTTTTCCTTGTGAGACTCAATGATATCATTGGCCTCACCAAGTTGTTCCAAGAGAGCAACAAAGTGATTCTTGGTCTCACCTTTGAGCTTACCCAAGAACTTATCAAACTCATTCTCATCCACCTCCACCTCCTCTTGATCATCCACACAATCCAACAATGAAGGATTAGGAGAGATGGAAACTTTGATGTTGGAGGTTGAGGTTACCTTGTTGACGCCTCTTGCCATTAGGCACCTGGGGATGATGTTCTCGTTGGGGGCGTCGAAGAGAGACACCGAGGTTGGAGAAGAGGTGGCAATGGCCACGGTGGCCGTTGCTAACACTTCACCATTTGTATCATCATCATCATCATCGGAGTTGTACTCTTCAAGCGCCACCAAGCCCTTTGGAGGCACCTTCTTGTTGAAATTGTTCTTGTTGGGGAGGGACTTGGCCTTGTCTTTGCGGATGAGCTTGCCACTATTGTCCTCCCTCTTCTCATAAGGACAATCCGCCACAAAGTGACTCACATTGCCACAATTGTAGCAAGTCCTTACTCGTTGCTTGCCCTTTGAGTTTTTCTTGGAGGAGTTGGGCCTTGTGTTTCTCTTGTTGCCCCAAAATTGCCTTGACGCAAGAGCCATGTGCTCGTGGTAAGCATATTTGGTTTCTTCGGGGCAACTCTCTTCTTCTTCCTCTTCATCTTCTTCCGGAACACCCTTGGCCTTCAAAGCAAGGTTGGGTGAGACTTTCTTTGACCGTTGGACACGAGCTAGAGCATTGTCGGCGGTCTTGTTCATGATGTTCATGGCAATAAACTCATCCAACACTTCGCTTGAGGACAAGGTGTGGAAGTCCGGTCTTTGATGGATCACGGAGGACATTGTCTTGTTGAATGGCATGATGGCCTTGAGAAACTTCCGCTTGATCCAATTATCATCTGTATCCTTACTCCCATGATCTTGAAGGGCGACCGCAAGAGTTGTCAATCTTCGGTTGAGATCCCGAGGATCCTCATCTTCATTCATCACAAATTCATCGGCCTCATCAAGTACCACCTCAAAGTTGGACCGTTGAATGCTTGAGCTTCCCTTGTACAAAGATATAATGTGTTCCCAACAATCCTTTGCATGGGAGAAGGGACGCAAGTGAGCTAGACCTTCGGGAGGCACCGCGGATTGAAGGATGAACAAAGCGGAGTGATTGTATTGATTGTCCGCCTCTTCTCTTGGAGTGAGGTTGCTTGGATCATGTGGGTAGAAGCCTCGCTCGATGATTCTCCAAAGATTCGTTGAGCTGTGATTCAAATGAGACTTGATACGAAAAACCCAATTAGCAAAATCACCCTTTACGAGCTTAGGAGGAGGACCAAGATGGTTAATATGTGGTGTAGGTACCCGTCCCATTCTTACCATGAGGGGAAGATGTTTGAGTGTCTTTAGCCGCTTCCTTGCCGGAATTGGCCTCCGACGCCGATGCGGTGGGATTAACCACAAGCAACGGATCGGGAGTGGACTTCAACCCCTCAAGGAGTTCTTTAAGCATGGACTTGACCTCGGCCGTCATAGACGTCTTAAGTGAAGCCATAGCTTCATTTAAGACGTCTCGGGTGACCGTGTTCAACTCCACGGCCTCGGGCACTTCCTCATCCCGATCCCCGTCGTCAACCATACTCTTCGGGTGGTGAAATCCTTAATAAAGAGACGAGGCTCTGATACCAATGGAAAGGATCGATATGGTTGACTAGAGGGGGGGGGGGTGAATAGGCAACTACCATTTTTTAGCTTTTCTTAACAAATTAGGGTTAGCAACAAAATAGGTTGTCTAGATATGCAACTAGGTGAGCAACCTATATGATGCTAACAATCACAGCACACGCAAGCAAGCAAGCAAGCAAGATACAATACAAGTAAAGCATGCACAAAGTAAAGGTAAGAAGTAACCACAAGTGGAGCCGGTGAAGACGAGGATGTGTTTCCGAAGTTCCTTCCCTTTGAGAGGAAGTACGTCTCCGTTGGAGCGGTGTGGAGGCACAATGCTCCCCAAGAAGCCACTAGGGCCACCGTATTCTCCTCACGCCCTCACACAATGCGAGGTGCCGTGATTCTACTAGTGGTGCCCTTGAAGGCGGCGACCGAACCTTTACAAACAAGGTTGGGGCAATCTCCACAACTTAATTGGAGGCTCCCAACACCACCACGGAGCATCACCACAATGGAATGTGGCTCCGAGGTGACCTCAATCATCTAGGGTTCTCAAACACCCAAGAGTAACAAGATCCGCAAGGGATTAGTGGGGGGAATCAAATTTCTCTTGGTCGAAGTGTAGATCGGGGCCTTCACAACCAATCCCTAAAGAATCAACAAGTTTGATTGGCTAGGGAGAGAGATCGGGCAAGAATGAGCTTTTGGAGCAACAATGGAGCTTGGGGGAAGAGTTCAACCTAGGAAGAAGAAGACCCCCTCCTTATATAGAGGGACAAAAATCCAACCGTTTTCTGCCCTCTGCCCGCAGCCAAGCGGTACTACCGCTCCTAGGAGCGGTACTACCGCTTAGGCGGTACTACCCCACACACGCCTGAACTGCACAGAATGCACAACGGTAGTGCCGCCGGAGCGGTACTACTGCTGCCCCTGGCGGTACTACCGCTTAGGGAGTTTAGACTAGGTGAGGCAGCAGTAGTAGAGGCAGCTAGGGCGGCAGTACCGTGCGAAGCGGTACTACCGTCCTAGTACCGCACTACTACCGCTTAAGGGAAAATGGAAACAGAAGCGCGCATGGAGGAAACCACGCAAGCGGTAGTGGCGGCGGTAGTACGGGCGGTAGTACCGCCAGAGCGGTACTACCGTGCTACTACCGTGAAATGCAAACCGGCAACAGAGAGTTGCACGCTCGGGGAAACCCCAAGCGGTAGTGCCACGGAAGTACCCAGCGGTACTACCGCTTGCATAAGCGGTACTACCGTGGGTACCAGCGGTACTATCGCTTGCATGCCATTGAATATCCACAGAAAACAAAGGAAAACTCCCGAGAAGGGAAAGGAAGCTGTGGGTGCACATGGGGCTGTGTACGTGTTGATTCCACCCATACCTTTCCAACGCGGACCCCCTCTTAATAGTACGGGTTTCCTACGACTCAAATCCACCAAAAAGAAATCGTCGGAAAATAACCGTCTTCACTCTTTACCATCGAGGGGAGATAAACCGTCTCGTGCCTATCAATATAATCTCTGAAAAGGTCAATGCACATGATTAGTCCGCAAAACGCATTGTCAGCAATCATCGAAACCACTAGGGTAAAATATGCCCTAACTTCAGGTGGATGACTTGCCTTGGTTTCCATGCCAAACGACCGCTCATGCGAGTGCTCGCGATCGCATGGAACACCGTCTTTGACACTGGCGGCCTTCTGGCGACTTATCTCTTCTCCAATTTCCTTCCTTTCCTTTCTCCCACGTGATTTCTTCCCTTTTTAGCCCATTTCCTGTGAAAAAATATCAAAGAGAGGATTTTTGGAATCCCTCGCACTTATTAGTCATTAGTGACAATATCGGAGCGAATATCACTCTTTTAATGAAATAATTCGGTTTAAATGAGGTTGAAATGAGTGTAAAAATATCACTCATCACGCGCCCCCCGCGCTACTACTAGCCCTAAACCCCGCGCTACTACTAGGGTTTTCCCTAGTAGTGACTATGTTACGAAACGAGTGAAGAATCACTGAAATGGGAAAAGCTTTATTTCTCTTGGGTGAAAAATGACTATTCTTCTCCTTGCGTGAATTTAGAGGGCACTAGTGACTCAAACTTGACTTGACCGGGATATTGGAAATAATGTTTGTCGACACGTGGCTCTTTTTCGGTTTCAAACCCTCTAAAAGCAGTAGAATTAACTTGTTCCTTTCAGCAAATGTTCATGCGGTTAATAGTCTGAAGCAAAGGGACAGAGTTATGAATTCACGGACATGTCCTGCTGAAGGCTATGTTTTTCTTTCTAGCAAAAAAAAGGCTAAGTTTTTCTTCTCATGGTGGGGACTCAGTGTTTATCTTAGGGCTAGGTTATCACAGCTAAACTATTGAATATAAGTTAGCTAGTGGAAATTTTACTGTCTCTGTTGGGGATATTCCCCACAACCAAGACCCGGCTTAGGGTATGACCCAGCGCTTGTATCCTAAGGCACTATGGGCCTTCCTATTTTCTGGGTCATGGAGATACAACAAGGAAGAGACTGACGGCCCACAAAGAGACCCGGCCAAGGGCCGGCTCGTGGAGAAGCTCGGTGGGCCGGTTTGATGGGAAGATTCAGATGGAAACTTCTAACTTGGAGAGAAAGATGAACAGGAGTTAGAATAGTATACGGGTTGACATTACGACCCGGAATCTACTGTAAAACCAGGGACTCGGCCTGTTATATAAAGGGGAGTCCCTGGGACGAAAAGACTTAAGTTTCAATCTCTCGAGAGCTAGGTTAGCGATTCCGCACCCTTGTAATCGAGATCCAAAGCAATAGCAATCAAGCAGGAGTAGGTTTTTACCTCCACCGTGAGGGGTCGAACCTGGGTAAATCCGTCTCCCTCTTTTCCGTTCAACCCCGATCAAGCTTCCACGCATCTGCGATGGCCTCATGACTAAGTCCTTTCACGAGGACATCTGCCGTGACAAATTAACCATGACAGTTGGCATCCACCGTGGGGCCCGCGCACGGTGGAGTTGAGTTCTTGTCGGGAGCTCCTTCAGGGATCGAGGGATACGCGATCGGTCAGATGACCAAGAGTCACCGTGGCAAGCCCTGTTGCCCTGGGGTCTCCTCGTGAGGCTTCTGGCATCCTCCCGAAGCTTCCAGGGTCTCTTTTGTCCAGAAAAAAATCATCAAAAAGTTTCGTGGTATTTGGACTTCGTTTGGTACTGATTTCCTGAAAAACCAAAAACAACCAGAAAACATCAACTGGCACTAGGCACTAGGTTAATAGGTTAGTCCCAAAAAATGATATATAATTGCATATAAAAACATCCAAGATTGATACTATAATAGCATGGAACAATCAAAAATTATAGATATGTTGGAGACGTATCAAGCATCCCCAAGCTTAATTCCTGCTCGTCCTCGAGTAGGTAAATGATAAAAACAGAATTTTTGATGTGGAATGCTACGTAACATGTTTCATCATGTAATCTCTCTTACGGTATGAATAATAAGATCCGAATGATTCAAAGCAATAGTCTATAATTTGATATAAAGACATAAATACTCAGGCATACTAATAAACAATCATGTCTTTCAAAATAAAAATGCTAAAGAAAGTTATCCCTACAAAATCATTTAATCCTGTCATGCTCCATCTTCCTAACACAAAGTATTTATCATGCACTACCCCGATGAGAGACATGATTTAACCATGACAGTTGGCGTCCACCATGGGGCCCGCGCACGGTGGAGTTGAGTTCTTGTCGGGAGCTCCTTCAGGGATCGAGGGATACGCGATCGGTCAGATGACCAAGAGTCACCGTGGCAAGCTCTACATCGACGATTCTGGCTGGGGCCCCGAGGCCGACTCAATCGAGTACGGGTACCGGTTCCCCTTTGGCAAGATCCATGTTTTCATCGGTGTCATCGGCGAGTCAGCCACTGGGTTGGATGTCATCGCCAACACCGAGTCAGCCCGCCGTGCCAGTCCCTGCCAGGCAAGACCCGGCCCACCGAGAGCCGACCGGATGCACGCCTTTGTGGGCTTCACCCAGGGGGTGGCCCTGTCAGAAAATTCAGTATCTGGCGATGACACGCTCGCCTATTCTGATGGCGAGTCATCTATGGGGGAGACTGAGTCAATCTGTCCCCTGTTTGATGGCAAGTTGGGAGGTCGCTCCGATGATGAAGTTTTTCTAGAGTCCAACGAGCTGGCTCGTTTTGCCGCGGTCTATGTGGCTGGGGCCCAGAATCAGCACCGCGACCAGGCAGATCCAGCAGCCGGACAGAATCTCACCATAGCTGGCTCAGGAGCAGCCGGCTCTCAGAAGACCGGGGCACAGGCGCTCTCCGAGATGATGTCCACCCTCAGGACTCTTTTGGCAGGGCCGGTGACTGCGGAGAACGCTGCAGCGCGCAACACTGAAATCACAAAGTGTCGCGAGCAGTTAACCAAGATCCATGAGGATATCAACGCAGAGAGCACCCGCATGGCAGAGACGCAGGCTCGCATCGCCGAGGAAATGCAGCGCCTGGAGGCAGAGGCCCTTTATCTCAGCCGTCGTCAGAGTGAGTCAGATGTTGTTCACCAGAGGAGACATCAGAGCCGGTGCTACTTGTAGATTGCGTTGGTATTTCCCCGAAGAGGAGAGGATGATGCAGTATAGTATATATAAGTATTTCCCTCAGTTAAGAACCAAGGTTATCAATCCAGTAGGAGAACCACACAAAATCCCTTTAGCAGCACCTACACACACAAAAGCAAACACTTGCACCCAACGCAAATAAGAGGGTTGTCAATCCTCTTAGCGGTTATTTGCAACGATTAATTCTGATAGTGATAGATAGAAATATAAATTGCAAAATAAAATAAAAGTAAATAAATTGCAGCAAAGTATTTTTGGATTTTAATATATGATAAAGATAGATCCGGGGGCCATAATTTTCACTAGAGGCTTCTCTCTCGAGCGCAGAACATACGGTGGGTGAACAAATTACTGTTGGGCAATTGATAGAAAAGCAAATAATTATGATAGATTCATGGCAATGATCATGTACATAGGCATCACGTCTGACACAAGTAGACCGACTCCTGCCTGCATCTACTACTATTACTCCACCCATCGACCGCTATCCAGCATGCATCTAGGGTATTAAGTATAAAACAGAGTAACGCCTTACGCAAGATGACATGATGCAGACAAAGTAAACTCAAGCAATATGATTAAACCCCATCTTTTTATCCTTAATGGCAATAATACAAATACGTGTCATCTCCCTTTCCGTCACTGGGATTGAGCACCGCAAGATTGAATCCATCACAAAGCACCTCTCCCATTGCAAGATAAACCAATCTAGTTGGCGAAACCAAATTGATAGATCGGAGAGAAATAGAAAGCTATAACAATCATGCATAAGAGAGTTCAGAGAAGATTCAAATATTTCTCATGAATAATCTGATCATAAACTCACAATTCATCGGATCCCAACAAACACACCGCAAAGGAAGATTACATCGGATAGAACTCCAAGAACATCGAGGAGAACATGGTATTGAAGATCAAAGAGAGAGAAGAAGCCATCTAGCTACTAGCTATGAACCCGTAGGTCTATGGTAAACTACTCACACATCATCGGAAGGGCAGCAAGGTTGATGTAGAAGCCCTCCGTGATCGATTCCCCCTCCGGCAGAGTACCGGAAAAGGCCTCCAGATGGGATCGCGAAAGAACAGAGGCTTGCGGTGGCGGAAAGGTTTTTTCTTCTGATCTCTGATGGTTTCCAAATATTTGAGAATTTATAGAAGTGGAATTAGGTCAAAAGCAGCCACGAGGGGCCCACAAGGCATCAAGGCGAGCCCTCCCTGGGGCCATGCCCTGTTGCCCTGTGGTCTCCTCGTGAGGCTTCTGGCATCCTCCCGAAGCTTCCAGGGTCTCTTTTGTCCGTAAAAAAATCATCAAAAAGTTTCGTGGTATTTGGACTTCGTTTGGTACTGATTTCCTGAAAAACCAAAAACAACCAGAAAACATCAACTGGCACTAGGCACTAGGTTAATAGGTTAGTCCCAAAAAATGATATATAATTGCATATAAAAACATCCAAGATTGATACTATAATAGCATGGAACAATAAAAAAATATAGATACTTTAGAGACGTATCAAGCATCCCCAAGCTTAATTCCTGCTCGTCCTCGAGTAGGTAAATGATAAAAACAGAATTTTTGATGTGGAATGCTACCTAACATGTTTCATCCTGTAATCTCTCTTACGGTACGAATAATAAGATCCGAATGATTGAAAGCAATAGTCTATAATTTGATATAAAGACATAAATACTCAGGCATACTAATAAACAATCATGTCTTTCAAAATAAAAATGCTAAAGAAAGTTATCCCTACAAAATCATATAATCATGTCATGCTCCATCTTCCTAACACAAAGTATTTATCATGCACTACCCCGATGAGAGACATGATTTAACCATGACAGTTGGCGTCCACCATGGGGCCCGCGCACGGTGGAGTTGAGTTCTTGTCGGGAGCTCCTTCAGGGATCGAGGGATACTCGATCGGTCAGATGACCAAGAGTCACCGTGGCAAGCTCTACATCGACGATTCTGGCTGGGGCCCCGAGGCCGACTCAATCGAGTACGGGTACCGGTTCCCCTTTGGCAAGATCCATGTTTTCATCGGCGTCATTGGCGAGTCAGCCACTAGGTTGGATGTCATCGCCAACACCGAGTCAGCCCGTCGTGCCAGTCCCTGCCAGGCAAGACCCGGCCCACCGAGAGCCGACCGGATGCACGCCTTTGTGGGCTTCACCCAGGGGGTGGCCCTGTCAGAAAATTCAGTATCTGGCGATGACACGCTCGCCTATTCTGATGGCGAGTCGTCTATGGGGAAGACTGAGTCAATTTGTCCCCTGTTTGATGGCAAGTTGGGAGGTCGCTCCGACGATGAAGTTTTTCCAGTGTCCAATGAGCTGGCTCGTTTTGCCGCGGTCTATGTGGCTGGGGCCCAGAATCAGCACCGCGACCAGGCAGATCCAGCAGCCGGACAGAATCTCACCATAGCTGGCTCAGGAGCAGCCAGCTCAGCCGCCGCTGGGTCTCAGAAGACCGGGGCACAGGCGCTCTCCGAGATGATGTCCACCCTCAGGACTCTTTTGGCAGAGCCGGTGACTGCGGAGAACGCTGCAGCGCGCAACACTGAAATCACAAAGTGTCGCGAGCAGTTAACCAAGATCCACGAGGATATCAACGCAGAGAGCACCCGCATTGCAGAGACGCAGGCTTGCATCGCCGAGGAAACGCAGCGCCTGGAGGCAGAGGCCCTTTATCTCAGCCGCCGTCAGAGTGAGTCAGATGTTGTTCACCAGAGGAGACATCAGAGCCGGTGCTACTTGTAGACTGCGTTGGTATTTCCCCGAAGAGGAGAGGATGATGCAGTATAGTAGAGATAAGTATTTTCCTCAGTTAAGAACCAAGGTTATCAATCCAGTAGGAGAACCACACAAAATCCCTTTAGCAACACCTACACACACAAAAGCAAACACTTGCACCCAACGCAAATAAGAGGGTTGTCAATCCTCTTAGCGGTTATTTGCAACGATTAATTCTGATAGTGATAGATAGAAATATAAATTGCAAAATAAAATAAAAGTAAATAAATTGCAGCAAAGTATTTTTGGATTTTAATATATGATAAAGATAGATCCGGGGGCCATAATTTTCACTAGAGGCTTCTCTCTCGAGCGCAGAACATACGGTGGGTGAACAAATTACTGTTGGGCAATTGATAGAAAAGCAAATAATTATGATAGATTCATGGCAATGATCATGTACATAGGCATCACGTCTGACACAAGTAGACCGACTCCTGCCTGCATCTACTACTATTACTCCACCCATCGACCGCTATCCAGCATGCATCTAGGGTATTAAGTATAAAACAGAGTAACGCCTTACGCAAGATGACATGATGCAGACAAAGTAAACTCAAGCAATATGATTAAACCCCATCTTTTTATCCTTAATGGCAATAATACAAATACGTGTCATCTCCCTTTCCGTCACTAGGATTGAGCACCGCAAGATTGAATCCATCACAAAGCACCTCTCCCATTGCAAGATAAACCAATCTAGTTGGCGAAACCAAATTGATAGATCGGAGAGAAATAGAAAGCTATAACAATCATGCATAAGAGAGTTCAGAGAAGATTCAAATATTTCTCATGAATAATCTGATCATAAACTCACAATTCATCGGATCCCAACAAACACACCGCAAAGGAAGATTACATCGGATAGAACTCCAAGAACATCGAGGAGAACATGGTATTGAAGATCAAAGAGAGAGAAGAAGCCATCTAGCTACTAGCTATGAACCCGTAGGTCTATGGTAAACTACTCACACATCATCGGAAGGGCAGCAAGGTTGATGTAGAAGCCCTCCGTGATCGATTCCCCCTCCGGCAGAGTACCGGAAAAGGCCTCCAGATGGGATCGCGAAAGAACAGAGGCTTGCGGTGGCGGAAAGGTTTTTTCTTCTGATCTCTGATGGTTTCCAAATATTTGAGAATTTATAGAAGTGGAATTAGGTCAAAAGCAGTCACGAGGGGCCCACAAGGCATCAAGGCGAGCCCCCCCTGGGGCCACGCCCTGTTGCCCTGTGGTCTCCTCGTGAGGCTTCTGGCATCCTCCCGAAGCTTCCAGGGTCTCCTTTGTCCAGAAAAAAATCATCAAAAAGTTTCGTGGTATTTGGACTTCGTTTGGTACTGATTTCCTGAAAAACCAAAAACAACCAGAAAACATCAACTGGCACTAGGCACTAGGTTAATAGGTTAGTCCCAAAAAATGATATATAATTGCATATAAAAACATCCAAGATTGATACTATAATAACATGGAACAATCAAAAATTATAGATACGTTGGAGACGTATCAAGCATCCCCAAGCTTAATTCCTGCTCGTTCTCGAGTAGGTAAATGATAAAAACAGACTTTTTGATGTGGAATGCTACCTAACATGTTTCATCATGTAATCTCTCTTACGGTATGAATAATAAGATCCGAATGATTCAAAGCAATAGTCTATAATTTGATATAAAGGCATAAATACTCAGGCATACTAATAAACAATCATGTCTTTCAAAATAAAAATGCTAAAGAAAGTTATCCCTACAAAATCATATAATCCTGTCATGCTCCATCTTCCTAACACAAAGTATTTATCATGCACTACCCCGATGACAAGCCGAGCAATTGGTTCATACTTTTTAACGCGCTTCAGTTTTTTCAACCCCCACGCAATACATGAGCACAAGCCAAGGATATAGCACTATGGATGGAATAGAATGTGGTGGTAGAGATTAATAAGGGGAAGTCAAAAATAAGAAGATAGTCTCACATCGACGCGGCTAATCAACGGGCTATGGAGATGCCCATCAATTGATGTCAATGCGAGGAGTAGGGATTGCCATGCAACGGATGCCCTAAGAGCTATAAGTGTATGGAAGCTCAACATAAAAACTAAGTGGGTGTGCATCCAACTTGCTTGCTCATGAAGACCTCGGGATTTTGAGGAAGCCCATCATCAGAATATACAAGCCAAGTTCTATAATGAAAAATTCCCACTAGTATATGAAAGTGACAAAATAGGAGACTCTCTATATGAAAAACATGGTGCTACTTTGAAGCACTAGTATGGAAAAGGATAGTAACACTGCCCTTCTCTCTTTTTCTCTCATTTTATTATATATATATTTTTTCTTTCTTTTTCCCCTTTTTTCGTGGGCTCTTTTTGCGCCTCTTTTTTTTATTTTTTTTATTTCCTCACTGGGACAATGCTCTAATAATGATGATCATCATACTTCTATTTACTTGCAACTCAAAAGAAAATTATAACTCAAAACTAGAACAAAATATGACTCTATGTGAATGCCTCTGGCGGTGTACCAGGATGTGCAATGATACTAGCGTAACATGTATAAAAATGATGAACGGTGGCTGAGCCACAAATACTATGTCAGCTATATTATCATGCAAAGCAATATGACAATGATGATGTGTGTCATATAAAAAAACGGCGGAAGTTGCATGGCAATATATCTTGGAATGGCTATGGTAATGCCATGATAGGTTGGTATGGTGGCTGTTTTGAGGAAGATATAAGGAGGCTTATGTGTGATAGAGCGTATCATATCACGGGGTTTGGATGCACCGGTGAAGTTTGCACCAACTCTCAATGTGAGAAAGGGCAATGCACAGTACCGAAGAGGCTAGCAAATTGCAGAAAGTTGAGAGTGCGTATAATCCATGGACTCACATTAGTCATAAAGAACTCACATACTTATTGCGAAAGTTTATTAGCCCTTGAAGCAAAGTACTACTACACATGCCCCTAGGGGGATAGATTGGTAGGAAAAGACCATCGCTCGTCCCCGACCGCCACTCATAAGGTAGACAATCAAGAATAAATCATGCTCCAACTTCTTTGCATAACGACATATCATACGTGCATGCTTCGGGAATCACAAACCTTAACACAAATATTCTTACTAAACCACAATTATCTAGTATGACTTCCCACCTATTACCATGTTAATATCGCAAAACTATTGCATGGAATCAAACATATCATATTCAGTGATCTACATGAAAGTTTTTATTATATCCCTCTTGAATACCTTTCATATTAGGACCAAATTCATAACCCGTGAATATTACCATTGCTATTCATTAGACTCTCAAAAAGATATAAGTGAAGCATGAGAGTGCAACTATTTATTTAAAATATAACTGCCGTGGTGCTCTAAAAGATATAAGTGAAGCACTAGAGCAACTGCCTAGCTCAAAAGATATAAGTGAAGCACATAGAGTATTCTAACAAATCACGAATAATGTTTGTCCCTCTCAAAAAGGTGTGATCAGAAAAGATGATTGTGACAAACTAAAAAGCAAACAAACTATAACGCAAGACGCTCCAAGTAAAACACATATCATGTGATGAATAAAAATATAGCTCCAAGTGAGTTACCGATAGATTGTAGACGAAAGAGGGGATGCCTTCTGGGGCATCCCCAAGCTTAGACACTTGAGTCTTCCTTGAATGTTACCTTGGGGTGCCTTGGGCATCCCCAAGCTTAGGCTCTTGCCGCTCCTTATTCCTTTATCCATCGTAGTCTTACCCAAAACTTGAAAACTTCAGCACACAAAACTGAACAGAAACCTCGTGAGATCCGTTAGTATAACAAATAAATCTTAAACTTTAGGTACTGTTGTAAATTGATTCATATTTAATATTGGAATAATGCTACTGTACTCCAACTTCTCCATGACTCATACCCCCTGCTACGATCCATAGATTCATCAAAATAAGCAAACTATGCAACCAAAACAGAATCTGTCTAAAACAGAATAGTCTGTAAAGATCTATTTAGAAGCTATACTTATGTAAGTCTAAAAATTCTGAAAAATTAGGACAATGTAAAAAATTCATATACCAATAATGTGTAAAAAAATAGAACTTTACCACGCTCCAGTACAGAACCAAAAATCCAGCACTGGACTCAAAACTTTCTGTTTTCAAACAGCATCAATTATACTATCATCTAAATCATCCCAAAAGCATTACTTGGCACAAACACTAATTAAAAGATAAAAACAAAATCATAACAGAGGCTATAATTATGTAAACACACAAGAACAGAATGTACAACAAAAATTTATTTTATTCATTGGGTTGCCTCCCAACAAGCGCTATCGTTTTATGCGCCTAGCTAGGCATAATGGATAGTTTCAAGTGTTGCCATCCTTGGTTTCCAAATCCTCAATTACACACCCACTCTTTCTAGGAGATTTATCATAGAATTTCTTATCATCACGCTCCTAGGCACAAAATTAAGGATTTTGCTTTTATAGATAGGTTCCTTTATTATATCAATGAAATTGGGGTGCACACTACTCATTTTAAGATCCTCATTCCCCTTGCTAGAAGTAGCACTCTTAGTTTTAGGAACATACATAAACTTGCAATTCTTATGGGGAGGAGTCCTATCAATAGTTTTAACGGAGGAAAAAGCGGAACCCAAATTATTAATAACCTCTTCTATCTTATGGATTCTAGCGGGACTTTGTTCTATCCTTTCGTTAAATATGGGTTCCTTTTCCTTTAAGGTTTTCAATAACTTCTAACCTTTGCATAACATGTTCCAAGGTCAAAGCTGTTTCATTAATAGTGATAGGTGGTGATCCCACAAGATTTCCCATAGCATTAAAAGCATCCATAGAGGGACACATCAAGAAATTCCCTCCGGTAATAGTATCAAGCACAAATCTATACCAAGTAGTAATTCCCACATAGAAATTGCGAAGAATAACGGTGGTGGATTGCTTACGAGTTGATCTATTTTGAGCATCGCAAATCCTACACCAAGCATCTTTTAAATTTTCTCCTCCCCTTTGTTTAAAATTGAGCACTTTATTTTCAGGGGTAATAGTAACAAGCAAAGAACTAGCCATAGTGGTGAAGCAAACAAACAAGCAAACGAAAATATTTTTGTGTTTTTGTAAAAAAAATTAGAAGTGGGGGAGATGAAAACGAGAGGCAAATGCAAATAAAAAGGCAAATAAAATAAATGCAAGTGGATGATAGTTTGTGCGAAGGTACTCGATAATTTTGGTGATGTCTCCCCGGCAACGGCGCCAGAAATTCTTCCTGCTACTTGTAGACTGCGTTGGTATTTCCCCGAAGAGGAGAGGATGATGCAGTGTAGTAGAGATAAGTATTTCCCTCAGTTAAGAACCAAGATTATCAATCCAGTAGGAGAACCACACAAAATCCCTTTAGCAGCACCTACACAAACAAAAGCAAATACTTGCACCCAACGCAAATAAGAGGGTTGTCAATCCTCTTAGCGGTTATTTGCAAGGATTAATTCTGATAGTGATAGATAGAAATATAAATTGAAAAATAAAATAAACTAAATAAATTGCAGCAAGGTATTTTTGGATTTTAATATATGATAAAGATAGACCCGGGGGCCATAGCTTTCACTAGAGGCTTCTCTCTCGAGCGCAGAACATACGGTGGGTGAACAAATTACTGTTGGGCAATTGATAGAAAAGCAAAAAATTATGACGGATTCATGGCAATGATCATGTATATAGGCATCACGTCTGAGACAAGTAGACCGACTCCTGCCTGCATCTACTACTATTACTCCACCCATCGACCGCTATCCAGCATGAATCTAGGGTATTAAGTATAAAATAGAGTAACGCCTTAAGCAAGATGACATGATGTAGACAAAGTAAACTCAAGCAGTATGATTAAACCCCATCTTTTTATCCTTAATGGCAACAATACAAATACGTGTCATGTCCCTTTCTGTCACTGGGATTGAGCACCGCAAGATTGAACCCATCACAAAGCACCTCTCCCATTGCAAGATAAACCAATCTAGTTGGCCAAACCAAATTGATAGATCGGAGAGAAATAGAAAGCTATAACAATCATGCATAAAAGAGTTCATAGAAGACTCAAATATTTCTCATGAATAATCTGATCATAAACTGACAATTCATCGGATCCCAACAAACACACCGCAAAAGAAGATTACATCGGATAGAACTCCAAGAACATCAAGAAGAACATGGTATTGAAGATCAAAGAGAGACAAGAAGCCATCTAGCTACTAGATATGGACCCGTAAGTCTGTGGTAAACTACTCACACATCATCGGAAGGGCAGCAAGGTTGATGTAGAAGCCCTCCGTGATCGATTCCCCCTCCGACAGAGTACCGGAAAAGGCCTCCAGAAGGGATCGCGGAAGAACTGAGTCTTGCACCGGCGGAAAGGTTTTTTCTTCTGCTCTCTGATGGTTTCCGAATATTTGAGAATTTATAGAAGTGGAATTAGGTCAAAAGGAGCCACGAGAGGCCCACAAGGCATCAGGGCGCTCCCCTGGGGCCGCGCCCTGTTGCCTTGTGGCCTCCTTGTGAGGCTTCTGGCATCCTCCCAAAGCTTCCAGGGTCTCTTTTGTCCAGAAAAAAATCGTCAAAAAGTTTCGTGGCATTTGGACTTCGTTTGTTACTGATTTCCTGAAAAACCAAAAACAAGCAGAAAACAGCAATTGGCACTGGGCACTAGGTTAATAGGTTAGTCCCAAAAATGATATATAATTG
The DNA here is from genome assembly GCA_039707655.1 of Elymus sibiricus. Taxonomy (NCBI): domain Eukaryota; kingdom Viridiplantae; phylum Streptophyta; class Magnoliopsida; order Poales; family Poaceae; genus Elymus; species Elymus sibiricus. Next base: position 256,433,663 of record CM077668.1, on the reverse strand, counting down.
CATATAAAAACATCCAAGATTGATACTATAATAGCATGGAACAATCAAAAATTATAGATACGTTGGAGACGTATCAGCCGGCTTCCTGCCCACATTGTGCCAACTCAGTTGTTTTACATGCCGCGTGATCCGTATGCTCTGGCGAACTCGGGTCTGGCGTTATGTCTCCAGACGGGCACCCGTTGCAGCAGCCAGCTCAGCAACGATCGCCGGCTCAGCAGCACCCACAGAACCAGCAGCAGCCGCCAGTTCAGCCACCGCCATAGATTCAGCAGCAACAATAGTTGCCTCCTCGTCGTTTCCAGACCCCAATTGGACATTACTCTAACCCAGTAGATAATGTATTGGCGGCAACCCATAACTTAGCGGCAATTCTGATTGAAGGAAATAGTCCTATTCAGATTGAGGCTAGGAACGCCATCGAGATGCTGAAGATAGCAGTAACTCACGAGGCAAATTACTCCCATAGTCAGCACCAGCTGCACTCTACCCCTCATCCAAGTCGTAGTAGGAGCCGGCACGCAGAGTCACCAGCAGTCTCTAGCAGTGCACAGTGAAGAAGGGTTCAGCAGTCACCTCCGAATCAGCCACAGCCTGAAATCCCGAACGCACAGGCGATCATTGACGCTGCTCGTGCTTTACGAGGGTTAGAGGCGGGAACGCAGGTACAGCGTATGTTCAACCCATTGTACAACCACCACCTGCCTTAGCCCAGCCAGCAGTTCGTGCCACTGGCATCACAGGCCGGACTATCGGGACTCCGTGTTTGGTCCTGGCATTACGAGACACACGGATGCCCCCGGACTTAAGGGTCCTCGAAAGGTTCCTAATTATACAGCTGATTTGGAGCTGGCCGAGTGGATCGAAATCTATGAACTAGCTATGGATCTGATGGAAGCCAGTGATGTTGTCTGTGCGCGTTATCTACCTCTCATGTTAGAAGGTCCAGCGCGTACTTGGTTGAAAATTCTGCCTGCAAATTCCATTAACACCTGGCAGGAGTTGAAGGAGCGCTTCATCAAGAATTTCCAAGGGACTTGCAAGCGTCCGACCACAATCGTTGATCTCGAGCATTGTGTTCAGCATGATGATGAGTCGGCACATCATTGGTCTCGTCGGATTGCAGAAGTCATCCACTCTTCGGATAGCATCACAGCTCAGCAGGCCGTACTTGTCCTGGAAAGAAATTACAACTTTCATCCTTTGGTCCAGAAGTTGGGGCATCTCAAGAGGAAGGTGAAATACATGGGTGATCTCATGGATGTTTTTAACTCGATATGCCGAGTCTGATAGCACAAAGGACCCAACCTCTGATGACGAAAAGTCTGGCAAGGGCAAGAAAAACGGGGGTAAGAGTCAGCAACAGAATAATGGCAATGGACATAACAATAACAACAACAAACATAAGAATCACGAGGGAGGTTCTGATCTTGTTGCAAATACCAACACCGGCAATAAAAGCCAGCGTCAGAACAATGGCTCCAGAAAGCCTTTTTTGGGTAATCGCCCTTGTAGCTATGAGGAGGCTCTCAAGGGTCTGTGTCCAAAACATAGCTTCGATCGTAAACCATTCATGGGAAAACTGCTTCATTATGCAAGAATATTCCAAGCGACTTTTTCAGAATCATCACAATGGTGGTGGCAATGGCGGACACCCTGGAAATCCTGGACCCGGCAACCCCGGAGCCGGCTTCCAGGGAGCCCGCTCACAGGGGCACTTCGCAGGTCCCGGGTTCCAAGGGAACAGCGATCAAAATTCTGGGTTTCAGGGGGCTGGCAATATTGGAGGCAACAACTAGCGCAATAACCAAGGAAATCAGAATCAGGGAAGTCAGTCTGGATTTTAGAGCAATCCTAAGCAGTTGAATAGTGGTCAGTACCACGTCTTCACCACCAGTACATGCAAGCGTGACCTCAAGTTTCAGAGGCGGGTTGTTCATACAGTTGAGCCGGCAGTTCCTTACTACTTAAACTGGTGAGAGCAGCCAGTAACTTGGAGTAGGGAAGATCACCCCCACGGATTGATAATCCAGGCGGTCTTGATTTGGTGGTGGCTCCACAAGTCGGCGGTTACACCTTGACAAAGGTACTCATGGACGGTGGAAGTAGCATTAATATCCTTTATTATGATACTTTCAGACGGATGAACATGTCCGAGAAGCAGCTCACCCCTTTCACTACAGTCTTTCATGGCATTGTCCCTGGCAAGTCGGCCTACCCTATCGGCAGGATTTCTCTGGAAGTTGCGTTTGGCACTGAGTTTAACTATCGCTCGGAGTTCTTGTCATTTGAGGTAGTTAAGCTTAAAAGTCTGTATCATGCCCTTTTTGGGAGGCCGGCTTATGCGCGTTTCATGGCACGTCCATGTTATGTTTATCTGAACTTGAAAATGCCCGGACCGGCAGGCACCATCACTGTAAATGGTAACAAGAAAGTTGCCCTGGAGTGCAAGGAGGGAGATGCAGCCTAAGCTGAGACGGCTTGCGCAGCCGAAGAGTTGAAGTTTTACAAGGACAATGTTGACACGGTCGATAGGACATTGATGCTACGACTAGCTGCGAGTGTTTATGTTTCCTGGATGCTTACTCCGGTTATCATTAGATCAAGATGAAGGAAGAGGACCAGGAAAAGATAGCTTTTATCACGCCCTTTGGAGCTTTCTGCTATACGTCCATGTCGTTTGGTCTGAAGTGTGCACAGGCGACTTATCAGCATTGTGTCCAAAACTGTTTCCACAAGCAGACTAGGCGTAACATTCATGCATATGTTGATGACATCGTGGTTAAATCCCGGAGGAAGGAGACTTTGCTGGATGATCTCAAGGAGACATTTGATAACCTGAGAGTTTACCAAATGAAGCTCAACCCGGAAAAATGTCTATTTGGTGTTCCTACAGGGAAATTACTGGGCTTCCTCATTGATACGTCTCCAACATATCTATAATTTTTTATTGTTCCATGCTATTATAGTATCAATCTTGGATGTTTTTATATGCAATTATATATCATTTTTTGGGACTAACCTATTAACCTAGTGCCCAGTGCCAGTTGCTATTTTCTGCTTGTTTTTGGTTTTTCAGGAAATCAGTACCAAACGAATTCCAAATGCCACAAAACTTTTTGGAGATTTTTTTCTGGACAAAAGAGACCCGGTGACTTGGAGAGGAGGCCAAAAGGTTCGCGAAGCCTCCACAAGGCAACAAGGCGTGGCCCCAAGGGGGCTCCCTGATGCCTTGTGGGGCCCTCGTGGCTCCGTTTGACATAATTCCACTTCTATAAATTCTCAAATATTGGGAAACCAACAGAGAGCCGCCCCAAATAACTTTTACGCCGCCGCAAGCCTCTTTTCTTCCGCGATCCCATCTGGAGGCCTTTTCCGGTACTCTGCCGGAGGGGGAATCGATCACGGAGGGCTTCTACATCAACCTTGCTGCTCTTCCGATGATGTGTGAGTAGTTTACCACAGACCTACGGGTCCATAGCTAGTAGCTAGATGGCTTCTTCTCTCTCTTTGATCTTCAATACCATGTTCTCCTCGAAGTTCTTGGAGTTCTATCCGATGTAATCTTCTTTTGCGGTGTGTTTGTTGGGATCCGATGAATTGTGAGTTTATGATCAGATTATTCATGAGAAATATTTGAGTCTTCTCTGAACTCTTTTTTGCATGATTATTATAGCTTTGTATTTCTCTCCGATCTATCGATTTAGTTTGGCCAACTAGATTGGTTTATCTTGCAATGGGAGAGGTGCTTTGTGATGGGTTCAATCTTGCGATGCTCAATCCCAGTGACAGAAAGGGACATGACACGTATTTGTATTGTTGCCATTAAGGATAAAAAGATGGGGTTTAATTATATTGCTTGAGTTTACTTTGTCTACATCATGTCATCTTGCTTAAGGCGTTACTCTGTTTCATACTTAATACCCTAGATGCATGCTGGATAGCGGTCGATGGGTGGAGTAATAGTACTAGATGTAGGCAGGAGTCGGTCTACTTGTCTCGGACGTGATGCCTATATACATGATCATTGCCATGAATCCGTCATAATTATTTGCTTTTCTATCAATTACCCAACAGTAATTTGTTTACCCACCGTATGCTATGTGTTCGAGAGAGAAGCCTCTAGTGAAAACTATGGCCCCCGGGTCTACTTTTATCATATATTAAAATCAAAAATACCTTGCTGCAATTTATTTACTTTTATTTTATTTAGTATTTTAGTTTATCTATCTATCACTATCATAATTAATCCTTGCAAATAACCGCTAAGAGGATTGACAACCCTCTTATTTGCGTTGGGTGCAAGTGTTTGCTTTTGTGTGTGCACATGCGCTTAACGGGATTTTGCTTGGTTCTCCTACTGGATTGATAACCTTGGTTCTTAACCGAGGGAAATACTTATCTCTACTATACTGCATCATCCCCTCCTCTTCGGGGAAATACCAACGCAGTCTACAAGTAGCAGGAAGAATTTCTGGCGCCGTTGCCGGGGAGACATCATCAAAATTACCAAGTACCTTCGCACAAACTATCATCCACTTGCATTTATTTTATTTTCCTTTTTATTTGCATTTGCATCTCATTTTCATCTCCACCACTTCTAATTTTTTTTTTACAAAAACACAAAAAAAATTTCTTTGCTTGTTTGCTAGTTTGCTTGCTCCCGTCGTGATGTCTCAAGAAAATACAAAAGTGTGTGACTTTTCTAATACAAATAATAATGATTTTATTAGTACTTCTATTGCTCCTCCCGCCACTAGTGCGGAGTCGTGTGACATTAATGCTGCTTTGCTTAATCTTGTTATGAAAGAACAGTTTTCTTGTAGTCCTAATGAAGATGCTGCATCCCATCTAAATACTTTCGTTGAGCTTTGTTATATGCAAAAGAAAAAAGATGTGGATAATGATATTGTCAAATTAAAATTATTTCCGTTCTCACTACGAGATCGTGCTAAAACTTGGTTTTCATCCTTGCCTAGAAATAGTATTGATTCTTGGGATAAGTGTAAGGATGCTTTTATAGCCAAGTATTTTCCTCCAGCTAAGATTATTTCTTTAAGAAATCAAATTATGAATTTTAAGCAAATTGAACATGAGCATGTTGCACAATCTTGGGAGAGAATGAAATTAATGATAAGAAATTGCCAAACACATGGCTTAAACTTATGGATGATCATACAAAAAAATTATGCGGGACTAAACTTTGTTTCTAGAAATTTGCTGGACTCTGCCGCAGGTGGTACTTTTATGGAAATTACATTGGGAGAAGGTACAAAACTTCTTGACAATATTATGACAAATTATTCTCAATGGCACACTGAACGAACTACAACTAGTAAGAAGGTAGATTCTGTTGAAGAAATTAATACTTTGAGTGATAAGATGGATGCTCTTATGAAATTGGTTGCTAGTAAAAGTGCTCCTATTGATCCTAATGATGTGCCATTGTCTACTTTGATTGAGAAAAATAATGGTGCTATTGATGTGAATTTTGTCTCTAGAAATAATTTCAACAACAATGCTTATAGGGGTAATTTCAATCCTAGACCGTTTCTTGGAAATTCCTCTAATAATTATGGTAATGCCTTGGCAATCCATATAATAATACTAATAGGATACCCTCTGATCTTGAAATTAATCTTAAAGAATTTATTAATTCGCAAAAGAATTTCAATGCTATGATAGAGGAAAAATTGAATAGAGTTGATGAATTAGCTAGGAACATGGATAGAATTGCTCATAATGTGGAAAATCTCAAAATTAAAATTTTGCCACCCAAGCATGATATAAATAAGTCTATTAAAGCTATCTATGTCTCCATTAATTAAAGTAAAGAAAGGAGCACTAGGTTGAGAGTTAAGCGAGAATTTCTAGAAAAAGCTATTCCACCCGGTTTCTATCGTAGTAATGATGAGGATATTAAAATGATTGGTGTCACTCCTATTGAATCATTATTTAGTAACATAAAACTTGATAAAAAAGGGACTGGAGAAGAGTCAACTTTAGATAGAAGGAGTCCCAATTGCTTGGAGGGTGATAATGTTGATCATAAAAATGAAAAAGGTGGGTTTGGAGAGGTCAAAACTTTAAATAGTAATGCACCCACTACTTTGGATTATAAGGACTTTAATTATGATAGTTGTTCTTTAATTGAATTTATTTCCTTGTTGCAATCCATGATTAATTCACCAAATTCATATGAACAAAATAAAGCTTTCACTAAACATATTGTAGAAGCCATGATGAAAACGCATGAAGAAATCTTGAGTTGGAAGTTTCAATTCCTAGAAAATTACAAGATGAATGGGAACCTACTATTAAAGTCAAAATTAAAGATTATGAATGTAATGCTCTTTGTGATCTTGGTGCTAGCGTTTCCACTATACCAAAATCTTTGTGTGATGTGCTAGGTCTCACCGATATGGATCCTTGTTCCCTTAATTTGCATCTTGCGGATTCCACTATTAAAAAGCCATTGGGTAGAATAAATGATGTGCTTATTCTTGCAAATATAAATTATGTGCCCGTGGATTTTATTGTTCTTGATATTGAATGCAATCCTTCTTGCCCTATAATACTCGGTAGGCCTTTCCTATGAACAATAGGTGCTATTATTGATATGAAAGAAGGTAATATAAGATTTCAATTTCCATTAAAGAAAGCAATGGAACACTTACCTAGAAAGAGAATTAAGGCATCTTATGAATCTATTATGAGGGCCACCTATGGAATCAACTTGAAGGACGACAACACTTGAAACTATGCATTATGCCTAGCTAGGGGCATAAAACGATAGCGCTTGTTTTTACCTTCTATTCTTGTGTGTTTACACAATTATAGCCTATGTTATGATTGTGTTTTTATATTTTAATTAGTGTTTATGCCAAGTAATGCCTTTGGGATGATTTGGAAGATAGTATAATTGATGCTGTTTGAAAACAGAAACTTTTGCGTCCAGTGCTGGAATTTTGGTTTTTCGCTGGAGCGTCAGAACCTTCTGAATTTTTTACACCATATTGATATATGAATTCTCACGTTGTCCTAATTTTTCAGAATTTTTAGAGTTACAAAAGTATGACTTTAATTCAGATATTTACAGACTATTCTGTTTTAGACAGATTCTGTTTTTGTTGCATAGTTTGTTTATTTTGATGAATCTATGGATCGTATCGGGGGGTACGAGTCATGGAGAAGTTGGAGTATAGTAGCATTATGCCAATATTAAATATGAATCAATTTACAACAGTACCTAAAGTTTAAGGTTTGTTTGTTATACTAACGGATCTCACGAGGTTTCTGTTGAGTTTTGTGTGCTGAGGTTTTCAAGTTTTGAGTGAGACTACGATGGATAAAGGAATAAGGAGCGGCAAGAGCCTAAGCTTGGGGATGCCCAAGGCACCCCAAGGTAATATTCAAGGAAGACTCAAGCGTCTAAGCTTGGGGATGCCCCGGAAGGCATCCCCTCTTTCGACTACAATCTATCGGTAACACACTTGGAGCTATATTTTTATTCATCACATGATATGTGTTTTACTTGGAGAGTCTTGTGATATAGTTTGTTTACTTTTGTTTGCTTTTTACTTTGTCACAATCATCTTTGCTGAACACTGTCACAGCCCTAGAATAATGCTTGTAATTAGTTACATTTAGAGTCATCATGCATCATATTTAAATTTAAGAAATTTGAATTGAGGGAATTTTCAAAGCCTCAAATTAAATGAAGGGCAAAGAACCCAAAAAATTGCATTCAATGTTTCCAAAATTCCTTTCAAATAGTTCTGAGAATTTTGGCAAGAGCTATATATCAAAACAAAATATAGGTACATTTTTAAGGAAATATTTTGGGACTTTGAATTTAAATCTTATTGTATTTGAATTGAGTTTATATTTCTATTAAATAAAAGATAAACTCAAAATTCCTAAAATTTGTATGTTAGCTTGGAAGGGTCCATAGCTATCACATATTAAAATTTCAGATGGTTTTGAATTCATTTGGTGGTTCAAATAAATTCAAAACAGTGGAAAGAAATAAAAAATAGAAAACTGAACAGAAAAAGAAAAAGGAAAACTTACCTGTGCGGCCCAGCACTGTTCCTGGCCCAGCCCAGGGACAGGGGCGTCTTCTTCCTCGTGCGAGTGGGCACGAGGGTGTGTATTCACGGCGCGCCAGCACGCGCCCGACCACCTCCACGCTGCCTGCTTGATGCTAGCCTCGTCTAAGAACGCCACGGCACCCCCCCCCCCCAGAACCCCCTCGACCACCCCCTGTCCCTATCCTACTCTCTCTCACAAGAAACAGAGGGGCCCCGAGCGCCGTCATCACCACTGTCGCCGTTCACCGTGGCCACAGCGCTGCCCTCGCCTAGCAAGTGTGTCCAGGAGCTCCGCCTCGCCTTCTCCTTCGTCCACGCCGAGCCACGCGACCGCGGGAGCCCTGGAACGTCGCCACCATCGCCATCTTCGTCCTCTGCCCCGACAGATACCGTCGACCGATTGGTCGCACCCAGAGCGTCCCTGAGCCCGCTGACCAGCTCCACCGACTCTTTGTGAGCTCCCGCACCTTTCCCCCCTGTTCCCTGGCTCGCGTGCGTGCTCTAGCTAGCTTAGCCGCCATGGCCGAGAGCTCGCTGCCGCCGCCGCGAAGTTCGCCTTTGCTAGCGACCCCTGATGACTAAACCGAGCACATGGATGTGTTCCTTCCGTCCCGTAGTTGCTTCCCAGCCGCCTAGTTCGCTCACCCGCAAGCCGCTGTGCCTCGCCCGTGTAACTCCGAACTCCGGCCGCCGCATCGCTCGCCGCCGTTGCCGTTTCCGGCCACCCCAGCCCATGCTGTTTGTGCCATTGGATGCGCACGAGCGCGGGCAACACACTGGTGGTGCTCGCCGTCCGTTTGGTCGCCGGAGCAAGAAGCCCGAGCCCCTCCGCCGCACCTGGCCTCGTCGGCGGCCTAACTCCGGTCAAACCCCGACTTAACTTAACCCTAATGACTCCTCTGAGTCGTTGACAGGTGGGCCCAGTGCCTCTTAACTTTTAATTAAGTTTATTTTAAACCTAATTAACCAACTATGACACTGACTTGTGGATCCCACACGTCAGCTTTGACTTTGCCACGTCGACGCTAACCTGGCCGGCCCTGTTGACCCACTGATGTCATCCTGACGTGTTGCTGACGCAGTAAATGTTTTCTGTACTTTAAAATAAATCAGAAAATATTTAAAACTTCTAAAAATCATAGAAAATAATCTATAACTCATATGAAAACAATTTATATATGAAAAATGATCAGAAAAATATGAAGAATCTGTTTATGCCATGTTCATGCATGTTTGAACAAGTTAACATCACCAACTAGGACAATTCATGATTAGGGCAATTTATGAAATAGCATTTGGAGTTGGAATTTGATCTTGTTTGAATTCCACTTCAATTAACTTGGCTAAATATTGCATTAGATCAATTCAGTACCTTAACATGTCATGTCATTCATTTGGTTGTGCATTGCATTTAATGTTGCTCCTTTGTTGTTTGTCGGTGATTATTCCTTCTCGGTAGCCGACGTTTCTGACGTAGTGACCGTTGACACTGATGAAGTGCAGTAACATCTTCAGAAGTGCCAGGCAAGCAAACCCCCCTTGAGCATTCCGATACAATCCCATTCTCTCGCTCCTGCTCTCTTTTATTGCATTAGGACAACAACGATTCAACTGTTACATGTTGCGGTAGTTGAACCCATTCCTCTGCATGACCTGTGTTTGCCACAGTAAATAGTTAAAACCTTCTAGCATGAGTAGGAATTGCTTGAGCCATGTTGTGCCTACTCATCCATGATTGCTTGTTATGCCTGCTATGCTTAGAGTCGTGTCGGGTCTGATCCATCTGGGCAATGAATTGGAATGGTTGTGTTCATGTCCCACTGTGTGAGAGCTAAGTGTGTGAATCCGATTTGGTAAAGGTAGCGATGAGAGGCCATGTAGGAGTACATGGTGGGTTGTCTCATTGGGACCGTCCTCAGGAACTGAGTTATGTGTTTGTGATCCAAGACAGTTACTACCACACATTGGGCCCTGAAATATGACCCCGCTCGACTTATTAATCGCCTTGATCTCTATCCAGGAGTCGCAACTAGTTTCTGGTGTTTGTAGGATATGTGTTGGCGGCCGTGCATAGCGCTGACCTTAGGGGTGGGCTATGATGCGGTAGAGACACTAAGGCACAGTGTACCAAGTGACACCTGAATGGTGCTCTTGGGAACCCTGCACTCATCGTTTGGGACCGTGATAGAAACTTCGGCCGGACTTCCTTTGCGGATACAACCTCAAATAGGCGATAAACCTGGATTAGAGTCTTGTGTGGTTAGTCAGGTCGTGGTCTACACCCACGCCGGCTTTCGCTTGAAGTCTGCCGAGTACATTTCACGTACAGGCGCTAAGTGGTGGAAACATGTGTGAAAAAGTACACCCCTGCAGGGTTAATGATCTATTCGAATAGCCGCGTCCACGGATATGGACTACTTGGAAGCTTACATTGTTCATAGACAAGTTGAAATGGATACTCTAAAATGCGCAAGATAAGCGTGAATGCTATGGATGGCCTTCCCGTAGGGAGACGGGAGCGGATCCATAGTGGTGTATTGTTGTGGTGACTATGTGGACTCGTGTACGCTCTCTCACCCCAAAGAAGTTACTGGTAGTCGTAGTTCAGGATAGCCATTGAGTCAAAGTTGGCTTGCTGTAGTTAAACTCCACAACCCCATTGTTGATACTGATGCATATGTAGTTAGTTCTGATGTAAGTCTTGCTGAGTACCTTTGTACTCACGGTTGCTTAATTTATGTTTTTGCAGAGGAGACTTTGGTCTCGCTAGTGTTTTCTGCGATGAGTTTGATGTTGACCGATTAGTTTGGGAATCCCAGACAGAGGTTTGGTTCCTCTGGAGGGTCTTGTAGATAGACAAACTTTCTAGCCTTCTTTCTTTCCAGCTGTCTGTACTCAGACAGATTTATGCTTCTGCTTGTTGCTTGTATGACTTTGTATGTTGGGTCATGAGACCCATGATTGTAATATCATGTTATGTATGGCTCTTCAGAGACTCTTAAGTAAATACTTTGAGTCGTAGAGTTATGTTGTGATGCCATGTTGTATCTGCACATATCATGCATATTGTGTGTATGTTTTGAAATACATTGGTATGTGTGGGATTCGACACCTAGTTATCTGCTTTGGTAGCCTTCCATACAGGGAAATGCCTCCTAGTGCTTCCACTGAGCCTTGGTAGTTCGCTACTGCTCCGGAACACATGGATTGACCGACATGTATCTTTCTTTGCTCCTGTGTCTGTCCCTACGGGGAAATGTCACGCGGTGTTACTGGAGTCCTGATAGCTTGCTACAGCCCAGTACACACGTTGATGACCGACACGTGCATTGCTGGGTTACCTATGTCTGTCCCTGTACATTTGTGCCACCTTGGTTTATGACTAGTCATGTCGACCCGGGTTCTCTGTCATATGGATGCTAGCATCACAATCATATACATGAGCCAAAAGACACAAACGGTCCCGGCCAAGGTAAAGGCGGCAGCCGTGGGTTACCGTGCGTGAGGCCGCAAAGTGATACGATGTGTCTTATACTAGATCGGTGTGACTTAGGATCGGGGTCCCGACAAACACACCTTTTTGAGAGAGACACGCATTATTTGTGATTTGTTAGAATACTCTATGTGCTTCACTTATATCTTTTGAGCTAGGCAGTTGCTCTAGTGCTTCACTTATATCTTTTAGAGCATGGCAGTGGTTATATTTTAAAGAAATAGTTGCACTCTCATGATTCACTTATATCTTTTTGAGAGTCTAATGAATAGCAATGGTAATATGCACGGGTTATGAATTTGGTCCTAATATGATAGGTATTCAAGAGGGATATAATAAAAACTTTTATGTAGATCACTGAATATGATAAGTTTGATTCCTTGCAATAGTTTTGCGATATTAAGATGGTAATATGTGGGAGGTGCCAGTAGATAATTGTGGTTTAGTAAGAATATTGGTGTTAAGGTTTGTGATTCCCGAAGCATGCACGTATGATCTGTCGTTATGATAAGAATTTGGAGCATGATTTATTCTTGATTGTCTACCTTATGAGTAGCGGTCGGGGACGAGCGATGGTCTTTTCCTACCAATCTATCCCCCTAGGGGCATGCGTAGTAGTACTTTGCTTCGAGGGCTAATAAACTTTTGCAATAAGTATGTGAGTTCTTTATGACTAATGTGAGTCCATAGATTATACGCACTCTCACCGTTATGCAATTTGCTAGCCTCTTCGGTACCGTGCATTGCCCTTTCTCACATCGAGAGTTGGTGCAAACTTCGCCGGTGCATCCAAACCCCGTGATATGATACGCTCTATCACACATAAGCCTCTTTATATCTTCCTCAAAACAGTCACCATACCTACCTATTATGACATTTCCATAGCCATTCCGAGATATATTGCCATGCAACTTCCACCGTTCCGTTTTTATGACACACATCATCATTGTCATATTGCTTTGCATGATCATATAACTGACATAGTATTTGTGGCTCAGCCACCGTTCATCATTTTTATACATGTTACGCTAGTATCATTGCACACTCTGGTACACTTCCAGAGGCATTCATATAGAGTCATATTTTTGTTCTAGTTTCGAGTTGTAAATTCCTTTTGAGTTGTAAGTAAATAGAAGTATGATGATCATCATTATTAGAGCATTGTCGCAGTGAGGAAATAATAAAAAAGAGGCCAAAAAGAGCCCACAAAAAAGAGAGGCCAAAAAGAGACCACCAAAAAAATGAGAGAAAAAGAGAGAAGGGGCAATGTTACTATCCTTTTCCATACTTGTGCTTCAAAGTAGCACCATGTTTTTCATATAGAGAGTCTCATGTTTAGTCACTTTGATATACTAGTGGGAATTTTTCATTATAGAACTTGGCTTGTATATTCCGATGATGTGCTTCCTCAAATGCCCGAGGTCTTCATGAGCAAGCAAGTTGGATGCACACCCACTTAGTTTTCATGTTGAGCTTTCATACACTTATAGCTCTTAGTGCATCCGTTGCATGGCAATCCCTACTCCTCGCATTGACATCAATTGATGGGCATCTCCATAGCCCATTGATTAGCCTCGTTGATGTGAGACTATCTTCTTATTTTTGACTTCCCCTTATTGATCTCTACCACCACACTCTATACCACCCATAGTGCTATATCCACGGCTTGCGCCCATGTATTGCGTGGGGGTTGAAAAAGCTGAAGCGCGTTAAAAAGTATGAACCAATTGCTCGCCTTGTCATCGGGGTAGTGCATGATAAATATTTTGTGTTAAGAAGATGGAGCATGACAAGATTATATGATTTTGTAGGGATAACTTTCTTTAGCATTTTTATTTTGAAAGACATGATTGTTTATTAGTATGCCTGAGTATTGATGACTTTATGTCAAACTATAGACTATTGCTTTGAATCATTCGGATCTTATTATTCATACCGTAAGAGAAAGATTACATGATGAGACATGTTAGGTAGCATTCCACATCAAAAATTCTGTTTTTATCATTTACCTACTCGAGGACGAGCAGGAATTAATCTTGGGGATGCTTGATACGTCTCCAACGTATCTATAATTTTTGATTGTTCCATGCTATTATAGTATCAATCTTGGATGTTTTTATATGCAATTATATATCATTTTTTGGGACTAACCTATTAACCTAGTGCCCAGTGCCAGTTGTTATTTTCTGCTTGTTTTTGGTTTTTCAGGAAATCAGTACCAAACGAAGTCCAAATGCCACGAAACTTTTTTGAGATTTTTTTCTGGACAAAAGAGACCCTGTAGACTTGGAGAGGAGGCCATAAGGTTCATGAAGCCTCCACAAGGCAACAGGGCGCGACCGTAGGGGGGGCGCGCCCTGATGCCTTGTGGGGCCCTCGTGGCTCCGTTTGACCTAATTCCAATTCTATAAATTCTCAAATATTGGGAAACCAACAGAGAGCCACCCTAAATAACTTTTACGCCTCCGCAAGCCTCTGTTCTTCCGCGATCCCATCTGGAGGCCTTTTCCGGTACTCTGTCGGAGGGGGAATCGATCACGGAGGGCTTCTACATCAACCTTGATGCCCTTCCGATGATGTGTGAGTAGTTTACCACAGACCTATGAGTCCATAGCTAGTAGCTAGATGGCTTATTCTCTCTCTTTGATCTTCAATACCATGTTCTCCTTGATGTTCTTGGAGTTCTTTCCGATGTAATCTTCTTTTGCGGTGTGTTTGTTGGGATCCTATGAATTGTGAGTTTATGATCAGATTATTCATGAGAAATATTTGAGTCTTCTCTGAACTCTTTTATGCATGATTATTATAGCTTTGTATTTCTCTCCGATCTATTGATTTGGTTTGGCCAACTAGATTGGTTTATCTTGCAATGGGAGAGGTGCTTTGTGATGGGTTCAATCTTGCGGTGCTCAATCCCAGTGACAGAAAGGTACATGACACATATTTGTATTGTTGCCATTAAGGATAAAAAGATGGGGTTTAATCATATTGCTTGAGTTTACTTTGTCTACATCATGTCATCTTGCTTAAGGCGTTACTCTGTTTCATACTTAATACCCTAGATGCATGCTGGATAGCGGTCGATGGGTGGAGTAATAGTAGTAGATGCAGGCAGGAGTCGGTCTACTTGTCTCGGACATGATGCCTATATACATGATCATTGCCATGAATCCATCATAATTATTTGTTTTTCTATCAATTGCCCAACAGTAATTTGTTTACCCACCGTATGCTATGTGTTCGAGAGAGAGGCCTCTAGTGAAAACTATGGCCCCCGGGTTTATTTTTATCATATATTAAAATCAAAAATACCTTGCTGCAATTTATTTACTTTTATTTTATTTAATATTTTAGTTTATCTATCACTATCAGAATTCATCCTTGCGAATAACCGCTAAGAGGATTGACAACCCTCTTATTTGTGTTGGGTGCAAATGTTTGCTTTTGTGTGTGCATGTGCGCTTAACGGGATTTTGCTTGGTTCTCCTACTGGATTGATAACCTTGGTTCTTAACTAAGGGAAATACTTATCTCTACTATACTGCTTCATGCTCTCCTCTTTGGGGAAATACCAACGCAGTCTACAAGTAGCACTCGTTTCTGAGCGAGGAATGGAGGCGAACCCAGAAAAAATCAAAGCCATCACGACCTTGGCCAAGCCGGTCAATATCAACGCTCTTTAGAAGCTGGCAGGGCACGTCGCGTCTTTGAGCCGGTTTATCAGCCGGCTTGGGGAGAAAGAAATTCCTCTTTATCAGTTGCTCCGAAAGTTAGATAATTTTACTTGGAGTGATGCTGCAGATCAAGCCTTCGAGTCCCTCAAGAAGCAGTTGTCTGAGCTTCCTATCCTTTCTGCCCCTCAGGAGAAAGAGCCAATGCTGTTATACATTGCCGCTAACAGCAAAGCCGTCAGTGTTGCAGTTGTTCTGGAGCGCAAGGAAGAAGGCAAAGAGTACCCAGTCCAACGCCTTGTGTATTATATCAGTGAAGTTTTAACAAAGTCCAAGCAGCGGTATCGGCATTGGCAAAAGCTGGTCTATGGCGTGTTCATGGCAAGTCGCAAATTGAAACATTATTTTCATGAGCACCCAATCATTGTTGTCAATTCAGCACCTCTTGGGGACATAATTCAGAATAGGGAAGCAACTGGACGGGTTGCAAAGTGTGACGCCCCCAACTTAATCATGCACTAATCATACACGCAAATGCACACGATCAAGCCTAAGGACTCACGGGAAGATATCACAACACAACTCTAAACACAAATAAAAGTCATACAAGCTTTATATTACAAGCCAGGGGCCTCGAGGGCTCGAATACATAAGCTCGCGATCAAGCGTCAGCGGAAGCAACATAATATCTGAGTACAGACATAAAAGGGGAACAAGTTCGCCTTAAGAAGGTTGAGCAAAACAACGACACTAGATCGAACGGCGCAGGCCTCCTGCCTGGGAGCCTCCGATTCTACTCCTGCTCGTCGGTCTCCACTTAGTAGTAGGCTCCACCGGTAGGGTAGTAGTAGTCGTCGGCGGGAGCAGCTGGCTCCTGGGCTCCGTCATCTGATCGCAGCAATCGGGTATAGGGGAAAAGAGTAGCAAAGCAACCGTGAGTACTCATCCAAAGTACTCGCAAGACTTACATCAGAACTATTCTATTTATGCATTGGTATCAAGTGAAAGGGCTGTATCTGTGCGCTAGACTGCAGAAATGCCCGAATAGAAGGGAAGGCCTAGCCTAGCGAAGACTAGCATCTTGCGGCATTAGAAGAGTGTAGATTAGTACATAAATAGTAGTAGCAACAAGTATAAGTAACCAAGCCCAGAGATCCTTCCTCGACTCCCTACGAGAAAGCAATCCCGGAGCTAACGTATTTAGCATCACAAGTATCCAGTTCTAGTTGTTGTAGATCAGGATACTCTCTGAGCGTCCGTTACCGCGGACACGACTATTCGAATAGATATACTTCCCTGCAGGGGTACACCAACTTGCCCAACACGCTCGATTAACTTTGGTCGGACACACTTTTATCGGGTCATGCCTGGCCTCGGCTGATCGACACACCGTAGTCCTACCTAGGCTCAACAGAGAGGCCAACATGCCGGTCTAACTCCTAAATGCGAAGGGGTCATGGGCCAATCATCCTTTGCAATCCTGCGCGTTGCGAACGCGGCCGGGAGCAGACCTAGCCCCCTTAATACAAGCGCAGGCTTTGCCAGTCCAACCCAGCGCGCGCCACTCAATTGCTGACGTCTGAGAGCTTTCAGAAGAATCGTACGACGCCGAGTGCCCATACTTATTCCCACGTGGTGGTTAGTGCGAAAAGGCCAGAGGCCTACTCAGATCACATATCCTAACCCGTTAGTGCTTTAGGAGCTCGCGGTGACAATCAGTGATCCATGATCTGTGGTCTCGTCGCCCCGTCTTGTGGACTTACGGCAAGGGCTAGGAAAGCCCGGTTGTGCCACGTAATTATCTCGCGGATACCCTCACGGTCAACCCGACTCCACATTTCTCGCGGGTACCCCTCGGGGTCGACCCACCTCCAACAAGGTACTATAGTAAAAGTGAAGGTATCCGTGTGTTCATCACATCAAGGGGAATCTAAGGAATCACCCTCGATGGATTACTACTCGATGTAATCTGTCAAGGAGAACCAGGAGGAATCACCCTCGATGGTCCACACTTGAGGGGTTGCACGACAGAGTCATCATCGGGAAGGGGAGAGCGAGGAATCACCCTTTGCAATCACCACTGATGTGCTATACTACAGAGATATCATCAGGAGTGCAGTACGAGGTATCACCCTCGGCACTCGATAGTAGCCCTGCAAAGTCGTACAACTAAGGGGAGTGTGTGGTGATGTGTTGGTCTCAGCACGTCGATCTCAAAGATTGGGGTACCAGCAATAAAGCGGGGCAACAGGGACAAGGGTGAGGGGTCACTGATGGATCACTAACCAACCTATTCTAAGCAGTTTAGGATGACAGGTAAAGTAACAACAGCAGGTTACAAAAACAGGCTATGCATCAGAATAGGAGCAATCAATTACAGTAACAAATTCTAATGCAAGCATGGGAGAGAAAGAATAGGCGATATTGGAATGATCAAGGGGGGTTTGCTTGCCTGGAAGCTCTGCTGAAAAGGTCTGGTCGTCAGGGGCGTAGTCGTACTAAGCAGCAGCGTCGGTCTCGGGGTCTACCAGAGAGAAAAGGGGGGAAGAAACAATAAATAAAAGCAAACAGTGCGACACAGATGCATGGCATGGAAATATGCAGTGCTGGAGGTGACCTATCGCAATACTACACGTTGCAGGCGGAGCAGGAAAATATTTGGGGATATTTTCCCGGCCTTTAGGCAGTTATCGGTATACTAAAACGGAGGGGAAGGTTCCATGTTTGTGGTGTTGTGGGCATCTAACAGCTACACGGAGGGCATATTCGGATTCGTCTCGTTTTTCTGATCAACTTTCATGTAGAAAACTTTTCGATCCGAGCTACGGTTTAATTTCTATGATTTTTCAAAGTTCTAAACCATTTTCTGAAATTGTTTTAATTAATTAAATTCGACGAAAATGGAAATATGACGTCAGCATGATGTCAGGGTGATGTCAGCAGTCAACCCCAGCTGTTCCAGGTCAAACCTGACAGTTGGGTCCCACATGTCAGTGACTCTTAGCTAATTAGGGATTAATTAAACTAATTAAAGATTAATTAGGGGGTGGGGCCCCACTGTCAGTGACTTATTAATTAACAGATTAATTAGCATTTTTATTATTTATAAAACCGTTTAATTAGCGTGGGACCCGCATGTCAGTGACTGGTCAAGCCCAGTCAGCAGGTTTGACCAGGTCAACCCGGCCAACTGGGCCCCTGGGACCCACTGGCAGTGTCAGGGGTGGGCCCCAAGGTGGCCACGTCGGCGCCGGCACCGGAGACCGCTCCGGCGAGCTTTCCCGCGGCGGAGAGCGTCGGCCATCACCGGAAAACGGACAGTGTGGCTCAAATCGGGCGCGGGAGGTGGCGTTCGAATGAGGGGAGAAGGCCGCGTCCAACGGTGGCGGTTACAGCGCGCGAGGCGGTCGGAAACGTCGACGGCGACCACCACGGGCGGCGCCGGAGTTCGGGCTCGAACGGGAGCTCGGCTACGGCTCGTTTTCGAGCGTTCTAAGTGGCTAGGCGGGATCTACGGCGCTCCAGGAGCACGCCAGTGCAGTCGGGCGAGGCCGTAAGGGCTCGGGAGCGCGGTGATGGCAGCAATGGCGGCGGCCGGAGCATGGTTACGGTGGCGGCCAGCAGCAACAGTTAGGGCAGCAGCAGAAGAGAGAGGAGGGAAGCGGTGCTCATGGCGAGGCTGTAGGGGAAGGCAGCGGGCTCGGGAGAGGATCGGCGTGGCCGGAACGACGGCGGCGATCTGCGGTGGTCCGAGGTAGACGACGACGGCGTTCAGGCGATGTGGTGGTCCCCGACTCCAACGGCGAGGTGCAGTCGATGTGGTCGAGGACGGCGATGATGCTGGACACGCAGGGGCAGCGAGAAGGGCTCGGTGGACGCGTAGTCTACGACGGGCCGAACATGGCGGCGCTCGGGCGATGTGGGAAAGAGCGAGGGAGGGGAAGGAGTGAGGCTAGGGTTTGTCCAGGGGGTCGAGAAGGGGCCAAGTAGTCGCCCACCGCGCCTGTAGCAGCGCGTTGTCGAGCGGCGAGAGGGGGGGCCAGGGCGCGGCGTGCATGCGTGTTGCGACAACAGCGCGGGGAGGAGCAGTAGGAGGGAGAAGAGAGGAGTTGGGCTGGGCTGGCACTGTGCAGTAGGCCTGGTGCACAGTGGCCTCTTCTTTTCCTTTTTCCTTTTTCTTTTTCTGCCTTTTCTGTTTTGCAAATTGTTTGGCCACCAAAACACTTTTGAAAAATGTGCAACCTGGCCAAATAATTATGTTGCAATATATGGCAGTGTCATAAAAAGTTTGGAAGCCCAATGATTTAATTTGAATTTTCCATAAAGGAAATGGCATTTAAAATGCTGACTAGGGGCTGTTTTCATGATGTTAGAGTCATCTAGGGAATTTAGGTGATGTTGTTTTCCTGAACACAAATAGTTATGGAATATTTGCTACAACATGAACTATTTAGTTTCCAAATTTGAACAACTTTTATTTTCACCTCATATTTGAATTTCAATTTGAATTGCAATTTGAAATGAGATATGATTCAAATGTGATCAAGCATTGCAAATCAAATGACTTGGCATTAACATGGTGGATCACTGTAGCTCATTACATAGGGGTGTTACACAAAGTGGGCTATTGAGCTCGGTCCGCATCATCTCAAATATGTGCCACGGACTGCCATTAAATCTCAAGCTTTGGTGGACTTCATCAATGACTGGACCGAGTTGCAGGCTCTGGAGGAGAAGCCAGATACTACATATTGGTCAATACACTTTGATGGATCCAGGCAATTGGAGGGCTCGGGGGCTGGAGTTGTGATAACTTCCCCGCGAGGTGATAAGTTTTGTTATGTTTTGAGGCTTATGTTTCCATGTACTAACAATGCAGCAGAATATGAGGCTTTGCTTCATGGCCTTCGTATGGCTAAGGAGCTGAATTTAAGCCAGGTCAGATGCTTGAGCGACTCAGACCTGGTGGCTCAGTAGGTATCCGGAACTTGGGATTCTAAGGAACCCCTTATGGCGGCTTACAAACATGAAGTCACAAATATTGCTGGACATTTCAAAGGATACTGATACGTCTCCAATGTATCTATAATTTTTTATTCTTCCATGCTATTATAGTATCAATCTTGGATGTTTTATATGCAATTATATGCCATTATATATCATTTTTCGGGACTAACCTATTAACCCAGTGCCCAGTGCCAGTTGCTGTTTTTTGCTTGTTTTTGTCTTTTCAGAAAATAATTATCAAAAAGTGTCAAAACGAGAAAAAAACTTTGGATTAATTTTTTCTGCACTAGAAGAGACCCACGAAGCTTCGGGAGAAGACCAGAGGAGCCACGAGGGATCCACAAGCTCAGAGGGCGCGCCCTGGGGGTAGGGCGCGCCCCCCAGGCTTGTGGGCCCCTCATAGCCCCTCCTGGCCTAATTCCAGCGCTATAAATTCCCAAATATTCCTAATATACCAGAAAGATAGAAGAGAAAACCTTTCCGCCGCCGCAAGCCTCTGTTCTTCCGCGATCCCATCTGGAGGCCTTTTCCGGTAATCTGCCAGAGGGGGAATCGATCACGGAGGGCTTCTACATCAACCATGCTGCCCTTCCGATGATGTGTGAGTAGTTTACCACAGACCTACGGGTCCATAGCTAGTAGCTAGATGGCTTCTTCTCTCTCTTTGATCTTCAATACCATGTTCTCCTCGATGTTCTTGGAGTTCTATCTGATGTAATCTTCTTTTGCGGTGTGTTTGTTGGGATCCGATGAATTGTGAGTTTATGATCAGATTGTTAATGAGAAATATTTGAGTCTTCTCTGAACTCTTTTATGCATGACTTTTATAGCTTTGTATTTCTCTCCGATCTATCAATTTCGTTTGTCCAACTAGATTGGTTTATCTTGCAATGGGAGAGGTGCTTTGTGATGGATTCAATCTTGCGGTGCTCAATCCCAGTGACAGAAAGGGACATGACACGTATTTGTATTGTTGCCATTAAGGATAAAAAGATGGGCTTTAATCATATTGCTTGAGTTTACTTTGTCTACATCATGTCATCTTGCTTAAGGCGTTACTCTGTTTTTATTAACTTAATACCCTAGATGCATGTTGGATAGCGGTCGATGGGTGGAGTAATAGTAGTAGATGCAGGCAGGAGTCGGTCTACTTGTCTCGGACGTGATGCCTATAAACATGATCATTGCCATGAATCCATCATAATTATTTGCTTTTCTATCAATTGCCCAACAGTAATTTGTTTACCCACCGTATGCTATGTGTTCGAGAGAGAAGCGTCTAGTGAAAACTATGGCCCCCGGGTCTACTTTTATCATATATTTAAAACCAAAAATATCTTGCTGCAATTTATTTACTTTTATTTTATTTAGTATTTTAGTTTATCTATCTATCACTATCAGAATTAATCCTTGCAAATAACCGCTAAGAGGATTGACAACCCTCTTATTTGTGTTGGGTGCAAGTGTTTGCTTTTGTGTGTGCAGGCGCTGCTAAAGGGATTTTGCGTGGTTCTCTTACTGGATTGATAACCTTGGTTCTTAACTGAGGGAAATACTTATCTCTACTATACTGCATCATCCTCTCCTCTTCAGGGAAATACCAACGCAGTCTACAAGTAGCAGGAAGAATTCTGGCGCCGTTGCCAGGGAGACATCGGCAAAATTTATCAAGTACCTTTGGCCAAACTATCATCCACTTGCATTTATTTTATTTGCCTTTTTATTTGCATTTGCCTCTCGTTTTCATCTGCCCCACTTCTAATTTTTTTAACAAAAACACAAAAATATTTTTATTTGTTTGTTTGCTAGTTTGCTTGCCTTACCACTATGGCTAGTTCTTCACTTGTTACTATTACCCCTGAAAATGAAGTGCTTAATTTTAGACAAAGGGGAGGAGAGAATTTAAAAGATGCTTGGTATAGGATTTGCGATGGTCAAAATAGATCAACTCGTAAGCAATCCACTAAAGTTCTTCTTCGCAATTTTTATGTGGGAATCACTACTTGGTATAGATTTGTGCTTGACACTATTACCGGAGGGAATTTCTTGATGTGTCCCTCAACGGACCACCTATTATTATTAATGAAACAACATTGACTTTGGAGCATGTTATGCAAAGGTTAGAAGCTATTGAAAATAAAATGCTTACTATTGAACATCTTGAGAATTTAGATAAAAAGGTCCATAATCATATTACTCAACTTGGTTCCAAGGTGGGAATTACATTAAAAACCTTAAAGGAAAAGGAACCAATAATTAATGAAAGAATAGAACAAAGTCCCGCTAGAATTGATAAGTTAGAGGAGATTATCAATAATGTGGGTTCTGCTTTTTCCTCTGCTAAAACTATTGATAGGACTGCTCCCAATAAAAATAGCAAGTTTATGTATGTTCCTAAGAATAAGGGTGCCACTTCTAGCAAAGGGATAGAGGATCTTAAAATGATTAGTGTGCACCCCAATTTCGTTGATGTAATAAATGAACCTATCTATAAAAGCAAAATTCTTAATTTTGTGACTAGGAGCATGATTATAAGAAATTTCTATGCTAATTATCCTAGAGAGAGTGGGTGTGTAATTAAGGATTTGGAAACCAAGGATGACAAAACTTGAAACTATGCATTATGCCTAGCTAGGGGCATAAAACAATAACGCTTGTTGGGAGGCAAACCAATGAATAAAATAAATTTTTTGTTTTACTTTCTGTTCTTGTGTGTTTACACAATTATATCCTCTGTTATGATTGTTTTTTATCTTTTAATTAGAGTTTGTGCCAAGTAATGCCTTTCGGATGATTTAGATGATAGTATAATTGATGCTGTTTGGAAAACAGAAAGTTTTGCGTCCAGTATTTGATTTTTGAATATGTACTGCAGTGTCAGAAAAATCTGAAATTTTTACACAGTATTGGTATATGAATTGTTTACGTTTTCCTAGTTTTTTAGAATTTTTTGAGTTACAGAAGTATAGCTTCTAAATAGATCTTTACAGACTGTTCTGTTTTAGACAGATTCTGTTTTTGTTGCATAGTTTGCTTATTTTGATGAATCTATGGATCGTATCGGGGGGTATAAGTCATGGAGAAGTTGGAGTACAGTAGCATTATGCCAATATTAAATATGAATCAATTTACAACAGTACCTAAAGTTTAAGATTTGTTAGTTATACTAACGGATCTCACGAGGTTTCTGTTGAGTTTTGTGTGCTGAAGTTTTCAAGTTTTGGGTGAGACTACGATGAATAAAGGAATAAGGTGCGGCAAGAGCCTAAGCTTGGGGATGACCAAGGCACCCCAAGGTAATATTCAAGGAAGACTCAAGCGTCTAAGCTTGGGGATGCCCCGGATGGCATCCCCTCTTTCGTCTACAATCTATCGGTAACTCACTTGGAGCTATATTTTTATTCATCACATGATATGTGTTTTACTTGGAGCGTCTTGTGATATAGTTTGTTTGCTTTTTAGTTTGTCACAATCATCTTTGCTGAACACACCTTTTTGAGAGGGACACACATTATTCGTGATTTGTTAGAATACTCTATGTGCTTCACTTATATCTTTTGAGCTAGGCAGTTGCTCTAGTGCTTCACTTATATCTTTTAGAGCACGGCGGTGGTTATATTTTAAAGAAATAGTTGAACTCTCATGCTTCACTTATATCTTTTTGAGAGTCTAATGAATAGCAATGGTAATATGCATGGGTTATGAATTTGGTCCTTATATGATAGGTATTCAAGAGGGATATAATAAAAACATTCATGTAGATCACTAAATATGATAAGTTTGATTCCTTGCAATAGTTTTGCGATATTAAGATGGTATTATGTGGGAGGTGCTAGTAGATGATTGTGGTTTAGTAATAATATTGGTGTTAAGGTTTGTGATTCCCGAAGCATGCACGTATGATCTGTCGTTATGCTAAGAAGTTGGAGCATGATTTATTCTTGAGTGTCTACCTTATGAGTGGCGGTCGGGGATGAGCGGTGGTCTTTTCCTACCAATCTATCCCCCTAGGGGCATGCGTAGTAGTACTTTGCTTCGAGGGCTAATAAACTTTCGCAATAAGTATGTGAGTTCTTTATGACTAATGTGAGTCCATGGATTATACGCACTCTCACCCTTCCACAATTTGCTAGCCTCTTCGGTACCGTGCATTGCCCTTTCTCACATTGAGAGTTGGTGCAAACTTTGTCGGTGCATCCAAACCCCGTGATATGATATGCTCTATCACGCATAAGCCTCCTTATATCTTCCTCAAAACAGCCACCATACCTACCTATCATGGCATTTCCATAGCCATTCCGAGATATATTGCCATGCAACTTCCACCGTTCCGTTTTTATGACACACATCGTCACTGTCATATTGCTTTGCATGATCATATAGCTGACATAGTATTTGTGGCTCAGCCACCGTTCATCACTTTCATACATGTTACGCTAGTATCATTGCACATACTGGTACACCGCCAGAGGCATTCATATAGAGTCATATTTTTATTCTAGTTTCGAGTTGTAATTTTCTTTTGAGTTGTAAGTAAATAGAAGTATGATGATCATCATTATTAGAGCATTGTCCCAGTGAGGAAATAAAAAAAGAAAAAAAAGAGGCCAAAAAGATCCCACAAAAAAAATGAGAGAAAAAGAGAGAAGGGGCAATGTTACTATCCTTTTCCATACTTGTGCTTCAAAGTAGCACCATGTTTTTCATATAGAGAGTCTCCTATTTGTCACTTTCATATACTAGTGGGAATTTTTCATTATAGAACTTGGCTTGTATATTCCGATGATGGGCTTCCTCAAATGCCCGAGGTCTTCATGAGCAAACAAGTTGGATGCACGCCCACTTAGTTTTCATGTTGAGCTTTCATACACTTATAGCTCTTAGTGCATCCGTTGCATGGCAATCCCTACTCCTCGCATTAACATCAATTGATGGGCATCCCCATAGCCCGTTGAATTGCCTCGTCGATGTGAGACTATCTTCTTATTTTTGACTTCCCCTTATTAATCCCTACCACTATATTCTATTCCACCCATAGTGCTATATCCATGGCTTGCGCTCATGTATTGCGTGGGAGTTGAAAAAGCTAAAGCGCGTTAAAAAGTATGAACCAATTGCTCGGCTTGTCATCGGGGTAGTGCATGATAAATATTTTGTGTTAAGAAGATGGAACATGACAGGATTATATGATTTTGTAGGGATAACTTTCTTTAGCATTTTTATTTTAAAAGACATGATTGTTTATTAGTATGCCTGAGTATTGATGTCTTTATGTCAAACTATAGACTATTGCTTGAATCATTCGGATCTTATTATTCATACCGTAAGAGAGATTACATGTTGAAACATGTTAGGTAGCATTCCACATCAAAATTTCTATTTTTATCATTTACCTACTCAAGGACGAGCAAGAATTAAGCTTGGGGATGCTTGATACGTCTCCAACGTATCTATAATTTTTTATTGTTCCATGCTATTATAGTATCAATCTTGGATGTTTTATATGCCATTATATATCATTTTTTGGGACTAACCTATTAACCCAGTGCCCAATGCCAGTTTTTGTTTTTTGCTTGTTTTTGTCTTTTCAGAAAATCATTATCAAAAAGAGTCCAAACGAGAAAAAAACTTTGGATTAATTTTTTTCTGGACCAGAAGAGACCCACGAAGCTTTGGGAGAAGACCAGAGGAGCCACGAGGGAGCCACAAGCTCGAAGGGCGCGCCCTGGGGGGTAGGGCGAGCCCCCAGGCTTGTGGGCCCCTCGTAGCCCCTCCTGACCTAATTCCAGCGCTATAAATTGCCAAATATTCCCAATATACCAGAAAGACAGAAGAAAAAACCTTTCTGCCGCCGCAAGCCTCTGTTCTTTCGCGATCCCATTTGGAGGCCTTTTCCGGTATTCTGCCGGAGGTGGAATCGATCACGGAGGGCTTGTACATCAACCTTGCTACCCGTCCGATGATGTGTGAGTAGTTTACCACAGACCTACGGGTCCATAGCTAGTAGCTAGATGGCTTCTTCTCTCTCTTTGATCTTCAATACCATGTTCTCCTCGATGTTCTTGGAGTTCTATCCGATGTAATCTTCTTTTGCGGTGTGTTTGTTGGGATCCGATGAATTGTGAGTTTATGATCAGATTATACATGAGAAATATTTGAGTCTTCTCTGAACTCTTTTATGTATGATTGTTATAGCTTTGTATTTCTCTCCGATCTATCGATTTGTTTGGCCAACTAGATTGGTTTATCTTGCAATGGGAGAGGTGCTTTGTGATGGGTTCAATCTTGCGGTGCTCAATCCCAGTGACAGAAAGGGACATGACACGTATTTGTATTGTTGCCATTAAGGATAAAAAGATGGGGTTTAATCATATTGCTTGAGTTTACTTTGTCTACATCATGTCATCTTGCTTAAGGTGTTACTCTATTTTTATTAACTTAATACCCTAGATGCATGCTGGATAGCGGTCGATGGGTGGAGTAATAGTAGTAGATGCAGGCAGGAGTCGGTCTACTTGTCTCGGACGTGATGCCTATATACATGATCATTGCCATGAATCCGTCATAATTATTTGCTTTTCTATCAATTGCCCAACAGTAATTTGTTTACCCATCGTATGCTATGTGTTCGAGAGAGAAGCCTCTAGTGAAAACTATGGCCCCCGGGTCTACTTTTATCATATATTTAAAACCAAAAATACCTTGCTGCAATTTATTTACTTTTATTTTATTTAGTATTTTAGTTTATCTATCTATCACTATCAGAATTAATCCCTGCAAATAACCACTAAGAGGATTGACAACCCTCTTATTTGCGTTGGGTGCAAGTGTTTGGTTTTGTGTGTGCAGGTGCTGGTAAAGGGATTTTGTGTGGTTTTCCTACTGGATTGATAACCTTGGTTCTTAACTGAGGGAAATACTTATCTCTACTATACTGCATCATCCTCTCCTCTTCGGGGAAATACCAATGCAGTCTATGAGTAGTAGATACCAGGTTGATCATATTGACCGCCGGCTTAACGAGGCAGCAGATGCACTGTCTCACTTGGGGTCTCAATGCAAGCCTGTTCCACCCAATGTTTTCCTGGACATTCTGCACAACCCGTCAGTCAAGTTACCGACGGAGGAGGACCTTGCTATTCCGGATCCAGAAGCAGCGTTGGTGGCTGCTATTCATGCTATACCAGATTGGACGGTACCTTACCTGGCGTATCTTAGTCGTGGCGAGCTCCCAGTAGAGGAAATCATCGCTCGGCAGATCATCAGGAGGTCCAAATCCATGACCATCGTCAATGGTGAGTTACACAGACAAAGTGTCTCAGGTGTTTTTCAACGCTGTGTTTCCCCTGAGGAAGGCCGAGAGATCCTTAATGAGATACATTCAGGTGATTGTGGACATCGTGCTGGCTCGCGGTCTCTGGTTGCAAAGGCTTTCCGGCACGGTTTCTACTGGCTTACAGCTCATGCAGATGCAGAGGAAATTGTTCGCAAGTGTGATGGCTGTCAGAAATTTGCTCGACAAGCACATGTGCCGGCTCAGGAGTTGTGGATGATTCCAATCACTTGGCCTTTTGCAGTCTGGGGGCTTGATATGGTCGGACCGTTCAAGAGGTCCAAAAATAAACATACTCACTTGTTGGTTGCGGTGGACAAATTCACCAAGTGGGTTGAAGCAGAGCCAGTCAGCCATTGTGATGCTGCTACGGCTGTCAAATTCCTGATAAAGTTGATCTATCATTTTGGTTATCCACATAGCATCATTACGGACAATGGCACCAATCTTTCCAAGGGAGTCATGAAGCAGTTCTGTCAACAGGAGCATATCCGACTTGACTTAACATCTATCGCACATCCTCAGTCCAATGGACAGGCGGAATGAGCTAATCAGGAATTGTTGCGTGGAATAAAACCAAGGCTCATGGTGCCTCTACAACGCACCCCTGGTTGCTGGGAAGAAGAGTTACCTGCAGTACTTTGGAGCATACGAACTACTCCCAACAGGTCGACAGGCTATACGCCATTTTTCCTGGTCTATGGTGCAGAAGCTGTACTTCCAAGTGATATTCGTCATGACTCTCCCCGAATCACAGCTTATGTGGAGGCTGATAATGAACAAGCTCGCCAAGATGCTCTTGATGCTCTGGAAGAAGAACACAAACTTGCCACGTCCAGATCTACTATGTATCAACAAGACCTACGTCGCTATCACAGCCATAGAGTTCGAAGCCGTACCTTTCAGGAAGGTGACTTAGTGCTCCGTCTGATACAAGACCAGATAGGCATGCAAAAGCTTTCACCTCCTTGGGAAGGGCCCTTCGTCATTAGCAAGAATCTCAATAATAGGTCATATTATCTTGTTGACATACATGAAGCAAATAAGTCACGTACCTCTGAGGAGGAAGGTAGCTGACCCTGGAATATTGCACATCTCCGGCCATATTATACCTAAGTTACAGCCTTGGTAGTACCTTTTGTACATACCTTTATCATGTATATATATTATGATCGATGAAATAAAGCCGGCATCTCTGTATAAGAGAGTTTGTCATTTCGCCTCAAAATGTGTGTTGAGTCTTTATTCTTTGATCATTGGTTACTTGGGGGCTTCCAACTCATCGAGTTTAGCTATTAACATCCCTCTTAACCCGGCATATGTCATTATATACTTGGTTATACCTGCCTGTTAGCAATATGCTACTCCAAAAAGGTGACTCGGTGTAAGCCTGATGAGTCAATCACAGAGGTGACCCTGAACTCATCAAAGTTAAAACACTAGTTAAGTTACGTGAGAGCCGGCTTTCAGAGAGCTAGGACAAACCAATAGAGGCTAAAAAAACATGCTTCCACTGGAAAGCAAACTTGGACTCGAGCCTCGAAGGCCGGTCTTTATGTCGTGCCTCGAAAGCCGGCTTTTATTTCTATGAAATTTGTATTACTATGATTATCATGTTATATAGTATTTGGTGCTTACATTACATTTGTTTGTATGTATCACATCTTTTTGCAGAGGCCGGCCTTCATCATAAAGGACCGAGTCTTATCAATTCTGACAGATGGCAACATGTTTTGCCGGGTTGCACAACAACCACTATCAATTCTGCGGCCGACAACGTGTTTTGCCGGGTTGCACAACAACCACAAGTTTTGGTCTGCAACCAAATCTTGTTATTTGACGAATCAAGCTACTATCAATATTGCTCGGTTAAAACAGTTACCGGCTCTTCGGATTCATATACAGATAGAATTTTACTATCAAACCGATGGTTTCTGACATAGTCATGGAGTCAAGCAGCAATCATACAACGTATTCAGTGCTCGATGACACTCCCAGACATTATAGATGTTGTTGCAAACATTGTCGCATGCTACAGTTGGGGCACTTTCAACTATCAAGGTGTTTCTATAAAAGTTCAAGTTTGAGTGGCTGATGGTGGAGACACGGTATTTGATTCCTCTGGGTTGTGCTGCTCCTGCTCTTCTGCCGCACCTGCTGCTGCCGGGTCACGTTGCGCCAGCTCAGAAGACCCTCTGTTGCCAGCTTCATTGATCTGGCAGCTTCTGGCAAGCCACTGAATGGAAGACAATGCTTCAAATACCATTTCTTCATTAAGTACATCTGCAGTGTTGACATCTGAGGCGAAGTCTTGCTTATGTGGCGGATCAAGGAGGACGGCTTGTGGTTGCGGAATACGTCCGCGATTGCCTTCTTCTGAATAACCGACCTGAAACTTGCTCAAGTCTAGTTCATCAGCAATTTTGGTGGCAGCCGGCCGAATGGCCCGTACACAGCGGATATAATCTTCTTGTGTAAAGTCAGAGTCATCTGCTTTCAGCTCTAGGAACCCGCCAGCTAGGAGAGCCGGATCCATCTCTGGGTGATAGTCCCTGGCCAGAGTCAGGGCACTCATAGCTCCTTGATGAGCAGCAGACTTCTTCAGCTCTTTGATCCACTCTGGGACAGTGGAGAGTTCCTTAATCATTTCCATGATTTGTTGGGGAGGGGCTTGGGTGTTCTTCACGGCCATGACACATTTGGCGCCGCCTACGTACAATTGTTCAAGGAATTTGTAGGACGCTTTCAGCTTGACCAGGGGACGCCCATTATATTGTGACCTCTTCTACCTGTCAATACAAAGGGAAAATGTCAGTAACCCGGATATTTTGACGAGTCAGCATGAGAAGACGTGATACTTACCAAAGATGGCAATGCACATCTGGGTTATATGGCCCTTCGGCGTCTGAAGTTCTTGCGTAACTGGCTCGAGCTT
Organism: Elymus sibiricus; assembly: GCA_039707655.1. Lineage (NCBI taxonomy): Eukaryota > Viridiplantae > Streptophyta > Magnoliopsida > Poales > Poaceae > Elymus > Elymus sibiricus. The sequence continues at coordinate 256,403,131 of CM077668.1, read as the reverse complement.
CGACTCGGCCTCTTCAGCACGCTTCAATAAGGCGGCCCTTTCTACTTCAAACGCCGCCTTGGTTTTCTCCAGGGTATCAGTTGCATTCATCAACGACTTGTGAAAGTCTGACGATAGACTTTCTGCCTTCTCGCGCAGCTTCTTTTCGGCCTTAAAATTTTTCTGCAAGCCGGCTGCCTGTGACTCGGCTTGGTTTAGCATATCCTGCAGATCAGTTTTAAAGATTAAAAGTTATAGTTGGTAGTCCCGAGCCTTCGCAGGCGATCGACCCGGCACTTGGGGGCTACGTCAGCCGTTTTTCTATTGCTGTTATCTACAAGTCCCATGCAGTTGCAAGCATTCCCCATGGCACTTGGGGGCTAATGTATTGACATTTTTGCCTAACACATTTACTACGAAGACCCGGGCAATCACACGGTGATGAGCCGGTCCTTGGGGGCTACCAATTGCTCAAGTTCATGTGTACAGATTTACAGAAGTCCCAGTTCATTATTAAATAATGAACTGGCCCTTGGGGGCTACATATGTATATATACAGAGAAGAACAAGCAGTAAAGACATATCTCATATTTCCGCTTCAGAGCGTTGACCATGGCAATCTCAGTGTCCCGGCTTTCGGACAGCTGGGTCAAGTACTCTTGATGAAGGGAGTTCACATCAAGGTCATCCAGAGATTGGGGGTGAAGCTTGGTTTTTCCTCTCTCTTTCATTGGCGACTCCTCTTTGGTTAAGATTTTTTCCAAAGCGGTTGATGTTTCTGGAGTGTTGTATTTCTCCCCGGTAATCATCATATCGGTATCAGTTGTCGTGGGTGCAAGTCTGACAGTAGTGTGTAGGGGTACGGATGAGAGGGCAGAGCCTAGCTACGGCGCAGGTGTTACACTCGGATTTATGAGTTCAGGCCCCTCAGCGGTGGAGGTAATAGCCCTACGTCTCGGTGCTCTGGAGCTTGATTGCTTGAGTGTATGAGTTACAAATGGATTGCGAACCCTTGGAACGGAGCTGGGGGTGGCTTATATAGTCGCTGCCAGCCCTCCCATGAATGTCGCCATTACCAGGGGTTAAGAGGGGGTTTAAGGGCGCCAGGTAACGGGCGCATTGATTACAATTAATACAGGCGAACGTGTGTCCTGACCGTTGCACTCCTGGAGTCTCCTGGTCTTCTCTGGTCGAGTGACTGTCAGGTGTTCCGAGCGAAATAGACGGTCGAGTGCTCTTCTGCTTTCCGAGTGGTTTATTGAACTCCGAGTGAATGTCTGTTTGCGGAACTCTTGGTTGTCGATCTGGTCCTGGGGCCCAGTATAAGGCGTGTGGAGTCCTAGGGTAGGGTTTGTAGGTCAGGCCTGTTACCCCATCCCTAGTATATGTCCTCGTCATTAGCCCTCGAATCGGTCGAGGTTAAGCGGATGAGTCAAGGCGAATCCCCAGGTGAGTTGAGTGCTGCAGGGGCGCTCAAGGACTCTCACTGGTCATTGGACGGCCTTGTCTTCATGCGGCACCTTGACGGATTCGGGTCCATATGATGTCCGACTGAAATGTCTTCATCCGATTGAATTGTGAACAACAACTGATTGTGTCGAGTGGGCCTAGTGGACGACGAAGGGCCGCCACGGAAGGACACCGAGAAGGGGACCGCAGCTCCGACTGCTTCTCAGACCACCACATGGAAGACACCACCGAGCAAAGCGCCTCAAGTTCCCCCCGCACCTACCGCGACCGCGTCTCTGGGGCCGGGTTCTTCTCAGGCAGGAGCTGGTTCTGCCGCGGCTCCGTCGACTGCTCTGGCTTCGGCTCCGACTCCTCCCGTCAACATCTTCAATCTGTACAAGGTGCCGGAGGACCAAACTGGAGCCAGCAAGGAGGCGATGATCTAGGCGGAGCTGATGACCCAACGGCACAAGGAGATGTGCGCAGCTGGGAAGCCGGCGTACGATGCCAGTGCCGCTCTCCAAGAGAACGTTCGAGTAAGTGCTCTTGTAAGTCAATCTCCAAGTCGTTTTACTTCAGTAGGAATTTCAGTCGAAAAATATCCGGTACACCCACTGGGTGTTTTTTCTTTTGGCCGTCGCTCGGATTGGGCGGACCGTTCCGAGTGGATACCGTTCCAGTGGGGGCACGCTGAGTGCACCCACTGGGTGTAGTCCCCGAGACTGCCATCGACTGCGGGCAGTCGGCGGAAGTCTTAGAACTTTTGTTTGTTGTTGTTGTTTTTTGTTTTGTGTTGTTCGGTCGTCACTCGGATCGGGCGAACTGTTCCGAGTGGGTACCATTCCAGTGGGGGCACGTTGACTGCACCCACTGGGTGTAGTCCCCGAGACTGCCGTCGGCTGCGGGCAGTCGGCGGGAGTCTTAGAGCTCTTTTTTTTTGTTGTTGTTCGGCCGTCACTCGGATCGGGCAGACCGTTCCGAGTGGATACCGTTCCAGTGGGGGCATGCTAAGTGCACCCACTGGGTGTAGTCCCCGAGACTTCCGTCGACGGCGGGCAGTCTGCGGAAGTCTTAGAACTTAGGATCTGATACTGGTCAAGCTTGTTCCTCCCTGATCCGAGTGAGAGGGACGCCCTGCACTCGGAGTAGCGTTATAACATGGGTGAAGCTGATTCGCAGCCAAGCCCTCGAGTGAGAGGGATGCTCTTCACTCGGAGTAGCGTTTTAACTTGGGCGAAGCTGATTCACAGCCAAGCCTCCGAGTGAGAGGGATGCTCTTCACTCGGAGTAGCATTTTAACTTGGGCGAAGCTGGTTCGCGGCCAAGCCCCCGAGTGAGAGGGATGCTCTTCACTCGGAGTAGCGTTTTAACTTGGGCGAAGCTGTTTCCCAGCCAAGCCTCCGAGTTCCCAGCCAAGCCTCCGAGTGAGAGGGATGCTCTTCACTCGGAGTAGCGTTTTAACTTGGGCGAAAGCTGGTTCGCAGCCAAGCCCTCGAGTGAGAGGGATCCTCTTCACTCGGAGTAGCGTTTTAACTTGGGCGAAAGCTGGTTCGCAGCCAAGCCCCAGAGTGAGAGGGATGCTCTTCACTCGGAGTAGCATTTTTAACTTGGGCGAAAGCTGGTTCGCGGCCAAGCTCCCGAGTGAGAGGGATGCTCTTCACTCGGAGTAGCGTTTTAACTTGGGCGAAAGCTGGTTCGCCGCCAAGCCCCCGAGTGAGAGGGATGCTCTTCTCTCGGAGTAGCGTTTTAACTTGGGCGAAGCTGATTCACAGCCAAGCCTCCGAGTGAGAGGGATGCTCTTCACTCGGAGTAGCGTTTTAACTTGGGCCAAGCTGGTTCGCGACCAAGCCCCCGAGTGAGAGGATGCTCTTCACTCGGAGTAGCATTTTAACTTGGGCGAAGCTGGTTCGCAGCCAAGCCTCCGAGTGAGAGGGATGCTCTTCACTCGGAGTAGCGTTTTAACTTGGGCGAAGCTGGTTCGCGGCCAAGCCCCCGAGTGAGAGGGATGCTCTTCGCTTGGAGTGGCGTTTTAACTTGGGCGAAAGCTGGTTCGCAGCCAAGCCCCCGAGTGAGAGGGATGCTCTTCACTCGGAGTAGCGTTTTAACTTGGGCGAAGCTGGTTCGTGGCCAAGCCGCCGAGTGAGAGGGATGCCCTTCACTCGGAGTAGCATTTTAACTTGGGCGAACCTGCTTCGCAGCCAAGCCTCCGAGTGAGAGGGATGCTCTTCACTCGGAGTGGCGTTTTAACTTGGGCGAAAGCTGGTTCGCAGCCAAGCCCCCGAGTGAGAGGGATGCTCTTCACTCGGAGTAGCGTTTTAACTTGGGCGTAGCTGATTCGCAGCCAAGCCTCCGAGTGAGAGTGATGCTCTTCACTCGGAGTAGCATTTTAACTTGGGCGAAGCTGGTTCGCGGCCAAGCCCCCGAGTGAGAGGGATGCTCTTCACTCGGAGTAGCGTTTTAACTTGGGCGAAGCGGATTCGTGGCCAAGCCCCCGAGTGAGAGGGATGCTCTTCACTCGGAGTGGCGTTTTAACTTGGGCGAAAGCTGGTTCGCAGCCAAGCCCCCGAGTGAGAGGGATGCTCTTCACTCGGAGTAGCGTTTTAACTTGGGCGAAGCTGGTTCGCGGCCAAGACCTCGAGTGAGAGGGATGCTCTTCACAGGGAGTAGCGTTTTACCTTGGGCGAAGCTGATTTGCAGCCAAGCCTCTGAGTGAGAGGGATGCTCTTCACTCGGAGTAGCATTTTAACTTGGGCGAAAGCTGGTTCGCAGCCAAGCCCCCGAGTGAGAGGGATGCTCTTCACTCGGAGTTGCGTTTTAACTTGGGCGAAAGCTGGTTCGCAGTCAAGCCCCCGAGTGAGATGGATGCTCTTCACTCGGAGTAGCGTTTTAACTTGGGCGAAGCTGATTCGCAGCCAAGCCTCCGAGTGATAGGGATGCTCTTCACTCGGAGTAGCTTTTTAACTTGGTCGAAAGCTGGTTCGCAGCCAAGCCCCTGAGTGAGAGGGATGCTCTTCACTCGGAGTAGCGTTTTAACTTGGGCGAAGCTGGTTCGCGGCCAAGCCCCCGAGTGAGAGGGATGCTCTTCACTTGGAGTGGCGTTTTAACTTGGGCGAAAGCTGGTTCGCAGCCAAGCCCCCGAGTGAGAGGGATGCTCTTCACTCGGAGTAGCGTTTTAACTTGGGCGAAGCTGGTTCGTGGCCAAGCCCCCGAGTGAGAGGGATGCCCTTCAAACGGAGTAGAATTTTAACTTGGGCGAAGCTGCTTCGCAGCCAAGCCTCCGAGTGAGAGGGATGCTCTTCTCTCGGAGTGGCGTTTTAACTTGGGCGAAAGCTGGTTCGCAGCCAAGCCCCCGAGTGAGAGGGATGCTCTTCACTCGGAGTAGCGTTTTAACTTGGGCGAAGCTGATTCGCAGCCAAGCCTCCGAGTGAAAGTGATGCTCTTCACTCGGAGTAGCATTTTAACTTGGGCGAAGCTGGTTCGCGGCCAAGCCCCCGAGTGAGAGGGATGCTCTTCACTCGGAGTAGCGTTTTAACTTGGGCGAAGCTGATTCGTGGCCAAGCCCCCGAGTGAGAGGGATGCTCTTCACTCAGAGTGGCATTTTAACTTGGGCGAAAGCTGGTTCGCAGCCAAGCCCCCGAGTGAGAGGGATGCTCTTCACTCGGAGTAGCGTTTTAACTTGGGCGAAGCTGGTTCGCGGCCAAGCCCCCGAGTGAGAGGATGCTCTTCACTCGGAGTAGCATTTTAACTTGGGCGAAGCTGGTTCGCAGCCAAGCCTCCGAGTGAGAGGGATGCTCTTCACTCGGAGTAGCGTTTTAACTTGGGCGAAGCTGGTTCGCGGCCAAGCCCCCGAGTGAGTGGGATGCTCTTCGCTTGGAGTGGCGTTTTAACTTGGGCGAAAGCTGGTTCGCAGCCAAGCCCCCGAGTGAGAGGGATGCTCTTCACTCGGAGTAGCGTTTTAACTTGGGCGAAGCTGGTTCGTGGCCAAGCCACCGAGTGAGAGGGATGCCCTTCACTCGGAGTAGCATTTTAACTTGGGCGAACCTGCTTCGCAGCCAAGCCTCCGAGTGAGAGGGATGCTCTTCACTCGGAGTGGCGTTTTAACTTGGGCGAAAGCTGGTTCGCAGCCAAGCCCCCGAGTGAGAGGGATGCTCTTCACTCGGAGTAGCGTTTTAACTTGGGCGAAGCTGATTCGCAGCCAAGCCTCCGAGTGAGAGTGATGCTCTTCACTCGGAGTAGCATTTTAACTTGGGCGAAGCTGGTTCGCGGCCAAGCCCCCGAGTGAGAGGGATGCTCTTCACTCAGAGTAGCGTTTTAACTTGGGCGAAGCTGATTCGTGGCCAAGCCCCCGAGTGAGAGGGATGCTCTTCACTCGGAGTGGCGTTTTAACTTGGGCGAAAGCTGGTTCGCAGCCAAGCCCCCGAGTGAGAGGGATGCTCTTCACTCGGAGTAGCGTTTTAACTTGGGCGAAGCTGGTTCGCGGCCAAGCCCTCGAGTGAGAGGGATGCTCTTCACAGGGAGTAGCGTTTTAACTTGGGCGAAGCTGATTTGCAGCCAAGCCTCTGAGTGAGAGGGATGCTCTTCACTCGGAGTAGCATTTTAACTTGGGCGAAAGCTGGTTCGCAGCCAAGCCCCCGAGTGAGAGGGATGCTCTTCACTCGGAGTTGCGTTTTAACTTGGGCGAAAGCTGGTTCGCAGTCAAGCCCCCGAGTGAGATGGATGCTCTTCACTCGGAGTAGCGTTTTAACTTGGGCGAAGCTGATTCGCAGCCAAGCCTCCGAGTGATAGGGAAGCTCTTCACTCGGAGTAGCTTTTTAACTTGGTCGAAAGCTGGTTCGCAGCCAAGCCCCTGAGTGAGAGGGATGCTCTTCACTCGGAGTAGCGTTTTAACTTGGGCGAAGCTGGTTCGCGGCCAAGCCCCCGAGTGAGAGGGATGCTCTTCACTTGGAGTGGCGTTTTAACTTGGGCGAAAGCTGGTTCGCAGCCAAGCCCCCGAGTGAGAGGGATGCTCTTCACTCGGAGTAGCGTTTTAACTTGGGCGAAGCTGGTTCGTGGCCAAGCCCCCGAGTGAGAGGGATGCCCTTCACTCGGAGTAGAATTTTAACTTGGGCGAAGCTGCTTCGCAGCCAAGCCTCCGAGTGAGAGGGATGCTCTTCTCTCGGAGTGGCGTTTTAACTTGGGCGAAAGCTGGTTCGCAGCCAAGCCCCCGAGTGAGAGGGATGCTCTTCACTCGGAGTAGCGTTTTAACTTGGGCGAAGCTGATTCACAGCCAAGCCTCCGAGTGAAAGTGATGCTCTTCACTCGGAGTAGCATTTTAACTTGGGCGAAGCTGGTTCGCGGCCAAGCCCCTGAGTGAGAGGGATGCTCTTCACTCGGAGTAGCGTTTTAACTTGGGCGAAGCTGATTCGTGGCCAAGCCCCCTAAGTGAGAGGGATGCTCTTCACTCAGAGTGGCATTTTAACTTGGACGAAAGCTGGTTCGCAGCCAAGCCCCCGAGTGAGAGGGATGCTCTTCACTCGGAGTAGCGTTTTAACTTGGGCGAAGCTGGTTCGCGGCCAAGCCCTCGAGTGAGAGGGATGCTCTTCACTGGGAGTAGCGTTTTAACTTGGGCGAAGCTGATTTGCAGCCAAGCCTCTGAGTGAGAGGGATGCTCTTCACTCGGAGTAGCATTTTAACTTGGGCGAAAGCTGGTTCGCAGCCAAGCCCCCGAGTGAGAGGGATGCTCTTCACTCGAAGTTGCGTTTTAACTTGGGCGAAAGCTGGTTCGCAGTCAAGCCCCTGAGTGAGATGGATGCTCTTCACTCGGAGTAGCGTTTTAACTTGGGCGAAGCTGATTCGCAGCCAAGCCTCCGAGTGATAGGGATGCTCTTCACTCGGAGTAGCTTTTTAACTTAGTCGAAAGCTGGTTCGCAGCCAAGCCCCTGAGTGAGAGGGATGCTCTTCACTCGGAGTAGCGTTTTAACTTGGGCGAAGCTGATTCGCGGCCAAGCCCCCGAGTGAGATGGATGCTCTTCACTCGGAGTGGCGTTTTAACTTGGGCGAAAGCTGGTTCGCAGCCATGCCCCCGAGTGAGAGGGATGCTCTTCACTCGGAGTAGCGTTTTAACTTGGGCGAAGCTGGTTCGTGGCCAAGCCCCCGAGTGAGAGGGATGCTCTTCACTCGGAGTAGCGTTTTAACTTGGGCGAAGCTGATTCGCAGCCAAGCCTCCTAGTGAGAGGGATGCTCTTCACTCGGAGTAGGTTTTTTTGCTTAGGCAAAAATTGGTTTGCAGCTAAGTTGAAAAGCGTACACCCACTGGGGGTTGTAAGCCAGAGAATGCGTGCGAGTGAACTCAATGTTTAACTGGAGAGGTCGTGCTTTTATTCATCAAATAACACTCGAGTACTTTTATTACATCTCATCATCAAGTATAAAAATGTCGAAGCAAGTCTGCATTCCAAGCGCGGGGCTCGTCTGCTTGCTTCAGAAGGTTGTACGGTCTTCCTCTTCTCCGTTTGCGTACCGAGTGGCAATCTCCATCATTCGGCTCATGGTCAAGGATCCTGACGGACTGAATTTCAGGATAAGCTCCCGATATCTGACTCCTGCTTTGAAGGCACAGACTGCTTGATGCTCCGTGACATTCTCCACCACATGATGCAAGGTTGTCCACCGCTGAATGTACTCCCTCAAAGTTTCATTCGGCTTCTGTACACAATGTTGTAGCTCTGTTAATCCAGCCGGGCGTTTGCACGTGCCCTCGAATGTTTTGATGAACACTCGGGCCAAATCTTCCCAGCAGTATATGCTGGCCGGAGTGAGCTGATTGATCCAGGCGCGGGCGGACCCTTCCAGCATCAATGGCGAATGCTTCATAGCCGCATAGTCATTTCCTCCTCCAATCTGCACAGCCACTCGGTAATCCTCTAACCAAGTTTCTGGCTTGGACTCCCCGGTGAACTTGCTTACTCCAGCTGACAATCTGAAGTTTGGTGGAATCTCGGCGGCCCTGATGGCTCTGCTGAAACACTCGGGTCCGGAGATGAAGGCCCCACTTCCACTCGGACGATCTCTGTCCAAGTTCTCTCTCAGAGCTCTGCCTCTGTCGACCAGGTTCTGAGCAAGAACGGATCTCGCGTTGAACTGCGGGTCACGGTAGTCGACTGGCTCTCTTTGGCGATAACCGTCACCATGACGGGGAGGGCTGGCCCTCCGATCGTTGTCGTAAGGACGCCTGGCGTCGTACGGCCGGGGCGCGTACGAGCCATCCCGCGGAGGGGCGACTACATGCGGCGACGATCATCCTAATGCCGCGGAGGCGTATTCCGACTGCGACCCTGCCCCGAATACTGGTCTTAGTGGCGGTCTTGGTCGTTTCGCCGCGGAGGCGAGTGTCTGTTTCTCCTTGGGGACACTGGGTTGTGGGCCAACTGAACGGTGTCAGCCCTTATGGATCTGCTGTGAATCCGGTTGCACGACTGGGATACTGCCGAATTTTGCTCCTCAGCCACCTTGAGCAGGGCCCGGATCTGCCAAAGACCCTCTCCCGTCTTGGATCGGGACGGCTCAATGGAATCTGCTATCCGAGTGGCCGCCGCCAGATTCTGGACGGGAGTGCGGAATACCTGGAAACTCTGTTGCTGGTCATTCGAGAACAACTGCCGCTGCCGCCGACTGGAACTGGGCTGATGCTGCCTGCGGGCGCTATCGTCGAGTGACTTCTGGAGCGCTTCCAAACGATTGCGCTCAGCCAAGTTGGCCTGGCGCACGGCCTCCAAAGCCTGAGCCTCGGTGGTCGTCCCAACGATGGGCGTCTGGAGGGCCTGCTCGGTCCTGCGCTGCTGTTCCTCCCTCTGCTGCCTAGTGAGAGGTCGGGGGACGTACTCGTCGTCGTGTCGGTCCCTGCCGCCGCCAAGATCAGGGCGTGACGGGTCACTGTTCTCCGCGCCGCCGCGGCCGTACCCAGGCGGACTAGGCGGGGAATCGGCCATCAGCACCTCTGCAGCGGGATCGCTGCTCTCGCACTCGGACAAGCTTTCCGAGTGCTCGTGCACGGAGGCGAACAGATCGAAGATGGGTTCATCGGGCTCGATTGCCGCGATCTGCGGGGCCGCAGTCTGAAGGGCCGCCGCGTGCTTGATCCACCGCTGAAGCCGAGAGCGCCCGGAGCGCTTGCGACGACGGCTGGTGGAGAGTGAAGACATCGACTGATAAGGAGTCGATGGTTGCCGAAGAAGGACGCCGAAGGTACTCGCATGGATGTGCGCCGCGCCGCGGACAGGCAATGCCTCGACATCTAGCAGGGCTTCCTGGAGCCATGCCGAATCGTCGGCGATGAAGCTGAGGACGCCGAAACGGATCTCGCCGCCCAGAGTCAGTCCGCCGCCGGAAACCATGGTGATGATCGGAAAAATGCAAATACGCCGGAAGTCGCTAGAAGCCTGCCCCACGGTGGGCGCCAACTGTCGTGGGTGCAAGTCTGACAGTAGTGTGTAGGGGTACGGATGAGAGGGCAGAGCCTAGCTACGGTGCAGGTGTTACACTCGGATTTACGAGTTCAGGCCCCTTAGCGGTGGAGGTAATAGCCCTACGTCTCGGTGCTCTGGAGCTTGATTGCTTGAGTGTATGAGTTACAAATGGATTGCGAACCCTTGGAACAGAGCTGGGGGTGGCTTATATAGTCGCTGCCAGCCCTCCCATGAATGTCGCCATTACCAGGGGTTAAGAGGGGGTTTAAGGGCGCCAGGTAACGGGCGCATTGATTACAATTAATACAGGCGAACATGCGTCCCGACCGTTGCACTCCTGGAGTCTCCTGGTCTTCTCTGGTCGAGTGACTGTTAGGTGTTCCGAGTGAAATAGACGGTCGAGTGCTCTTCTACTTTCCGAGTGGTTTATTGAACTCCGAGTGAATGTCAGTTTGCGGAACTCTTGGTTGCCAATCTGGTCCTGGGGCCCAGTATAAGGCGTGTGGAGTCCTAGGGTAGGGTTTGTAGGTCAGGCCTGTTACCCCATCCTTAGTATATGTCCTCGTCATCTGTCACCTCCAGAGGCAGTTTGCTAGTTGGATTTGATCTTTCTTCCACTATAGGAGTGGGTGCAAGAGCAGGACTCCCCGGGTTGTCTTGTTGAGCCGGTTCGTCTTGAATGGCCGGGTCAGTCCCTTCAACAAGCTCAGTGTTGACGACTGGCTCATTCTAGGTTTCCGGGTTGACATCGGGGTGTCTTGAGGAGGATTTTCTTCAGTTTCGGGGGCAGCAGCGCCTTTCTTTTCATTAGCTTGCTTCTTGGTAAAAGCCTTTGCCCTGGATTTATAAAATAGGTAAAAAGTAATAAAGGAAGGATGATGATAAATAAACATAGCTTTGTAAAACTTACCCACGGTTGATATGAAACGCCGGCAATTGGGTAGCACTTGATTCGTCAGAAGATAGGGATGTTGTATGATAGTCCGGGTCAGAAGGATGTAGCGGCTCTTTGAATTGGCCGGCTTGAAGAAGCGAAGGAGTGGGGCTATGATACGTCTCCAACGTATCTATAATTTTTTATTGTTCCATGCTATTATATTATCAATCTTGGATGTTTTATATACATTTACAAGCAATTATATATCATTTTTTGGGACTAACCTATTAACTTAGTGCCCAGTGCCAGTTGTTGTTTTTTGCCTGTTTTTGGTTTTTCAGAATATCAGTACCAAACGAAGTCCAAATGCCACGAAACCTTTTGGAATTTTTTTTCTGGACATAAGAGACACTAGAAGGTTTGGGAGAGGGCCAGAAGACAGAGGAGGTGGCCACGAGCCACCAAGGCGCGCCCCAGGGGGTGGCACACCCTGGTGCCTCGTGGGCCCACCTCTGCTCCGTTTGACATAATTCCACCTATATAAATACTCTAAAATCGGGAAACCAACAGAGGAGTCCATGAAATACTTTTTCCGCCGCCGCAAGTTCCTGTTCTCGAGAGATCCCATCTGGAGGCCTTTTCCGGCACTCTGCCGGAGGGGGATTCGATCACGGAGGGGCTCTCCATCAACCTTGCTACCCTTCCGATGATGCGTGAGTAGTTTACCACAGACCTTCGGGTCCATAGTTAGTAGCTAGATGGCTTCTTCTCTCTTTTTGATCTTCAATACAATGTTCTCCTTGATGTTCTTGGAGTTCTATCCGATGTAATCACTTTTTGCGGTGTGTTTGTTGGGATCCGATGAATTGTGAGTTTATGATCAGATTATCCATGAATATTATTTGAGTTTTCTCTGAACTATTTTATGCATGATTGTTATAGCTTCGTATTTCTCTCTGATCTATTGATTAGGTTTCGCCAACTAGATTGATTTATCTTGCAATGGGAGAGGTACTTTGAAATGGGTTCGATCTTGTGGTGCTCAATCCCAGTGACAGAAAGGGACATGACACGTATGTATCGTTGCTATTAAGGGTAAAAAGATGGGGTTTATTCATGTGTGAGTTTACTTTGTCTACATCATGTCATCTTGCTTAAGGCGTTACTCCGTTCATTATGAACTTAATACTCTAGATGCATGCTGGATAGCGGTCGACGTGTGGAGTAATAGTAGTAGATGCATAATCGTTTCGGTCTACTTATCTCGAACGTGATGCCTATATACATGATCATTGCCTTGGATATCGTCATGATTATTTGCTTTTCTATCAATTGCCCAACAGTAATTTGTTCACCCACCGTATGCTATTTTCAAGAGAGAAGCCTCTAGTGAAAACTATGGCCCCGGGGTCTACCTTTATCATATATTGAAAATCCTAAAAATACCTTGCTGCAATTTTACTTTATTTATTTTATTTTGTATTTTTGTTCGATCTATCTATCTATCACCATACAATTTAATCTTGCAATTAACCGCCAAGGGATTGACAACCCCTTGTTCGCGTTGGGTGCGAGGATTTGTTATTTTGTGTGCAGGTGCTGCTAACAAGTTGTTGCGTGATTCTCCTACTGGATTGATAACCTTGGTTTCATAACTGAGGGAAATACTTATCTCTACTGTACTGCATCATCCCCTCCTCTTCGGGGAAATCACAGCGCAGCTCACAAGTAGCAGGCTATGAGGCATGTCAGTTCGTGCTCTTCGTGAAGATGGCTCATTTTGCAACCCATCACTTAATTCTCCAGGGCTGCTCCGAGTCTTCCGCTTTGAAGTGCCAGCGTGTTAAGATTTCTTCAGAAGAAACAGTGGGTCTAAGTAAGCATCTGGATGTGAAAATGGGACTTTGCAGACCGCAACCCGGATTTTCTTTTGAACAGGTTTTGTGGAGTCTGAATCTAAGGAAATCAGGGATACCTCTGCCTCGCCGGCTCGACTGGATTCGACTTGTTCCTGAGGAGAGTTGGTGTCAGCAAGTTGGTTAAATAGACGGCCCAGAGAATCGAGTTCTACCTCAGGCTCTTCCTCATTTTCTGGCTCTTCTCCATCATCATCTTGGGGGGGAGTGGGGATTTGAGGTTCAATCTTCCACCACTCAGCATGCTCCTACATAAATGATAGGATCAGTAAATTAAGTAATACAACAAGGCGGTTATGAGTAAAGCAAGAAAAGGGCAAGAAAGGCGGCTTACTTCAGGGGGCGGGTTGCCAGCAAAGAAAGGAGCTAGCCCTACAAGGGCAATCGCATCCTTAGTTTCACCAAGAAGTTTCTTGGTAGATTTTATAAGATCTTTTTCGGGGAGGTTAACCCGACTGAAACGTAGCGCATCATCCGGCTCGCCGATATATGTGCACATAAGCCTGTTTCTGAGACTCAAGGGTTGGATGCGCCAGCTCATCCAAGTCTGGGTCAGATCCACTCCAGTGAGACCGTGAGCGATCAAGGCATTGATCTTGGAATATAAGGTTGCAGGGCTTCCCTGTCTATTCTGGAGGCGAAGCCGGGAAAGACGGTTGAGGCGTCAAGCCGGTCCATTCTGTAATCCGGCAACTGATGTTGTTGAGCTCGAGAGGTGTCTTTACAATAGAACCATGTCTTATGCCAGCCTTTTGGATGACTTGCAGGCTTGACTTCTTGTAACACCCTCGATTTTGCCTTTTTCTTTTATTGGGATTTATTGAATATTTTAATTTGCATTTGGGTTTTCAGCCAATTCTTTTGGACTTACCACTTGGATTTTTTTTGATTTTCTTCCAAGTGGGTTCTATCATCCATAAACCCTCCCTAGACCTCATCCCTCTCACCATAATGCCATTGGATATTTTTATTTAATGGCATTATATCCTTTTTCCTCCTGAAAATGCCTATTTTCTCAATAAGCTATGAAGCAACCCTCATTTTTATTGCTCCAAAAATTCCAAGAAAATTCCCAAATATTCTTTGTATCATGCCTCACCTTCCTATGCAAAAATATCCCATGGCCATTTAGAAATTTTCAGCTAAGGAAAATGTTTTTGCTTCTGGACAGAATGGGCACTTTGTGAAGCAAGTACATTTTTCCTTGATCTGTTGGAGCTAAAAAAATTACCTCGTGACTACCCTCCTAAGATATGCTTAACCCCAAAATTTCAGCTCTAAACTCCTAGCCGTTTGTCCCCAGCACTTGGCACAAGTTTCTGTCCAGAAACTTTGCATCTAGCTCAAGTCATTTCCAGTGAGCCAGATGGCAAGCCAAGCGCAGTTCTAGGCACCGCGTTGAAGGGACTTCACGAATGACATGGTTTGGCAGCGCCGAAAGCACCGCATGTGCCAGTGCACATGGTGACCGTATGAGAGCACGGTGCATTGCATGCGCTCGCCGTGCTCTGTGCATCGGGCCCCTTTGCCGCCGTCCATTCCCTCTCCATTTGCCACCGCAGCGTGTCCCAGCTCCCCAGCAGCCCCCAGCGCGCCACCTAGCCTCGCCCTGCTCCTCCCCAATGCCGGCAAGCCGCTCGCCGGAAGCGGCCGAACGCTACGCGGCAGAATAGTGAGCGCGCATGCTCCGTTTTCTCCGCGTAGTGCGCCGCACTGTGCTTGCACGCGTGCACCGCGTAGCCTATGCACCACTGCTCCTCCTCCACGCCACGCCCGAGCTTATCTTCCTCTCCTCTCTTCTGCAGCTCGTCGCCGGCGGAGTCCCGAACACGGTCGACCTCCATCTATAAATAGAGGCATCCCCGAGTCATTCTAGCCATCCCCCTCACCTTCTCTGGCCACAAAGCACTCCAATACAAGCGCAGCAAGGCCGGGAGGGCCTCCTGCCGCCGATCATCGCCGGAAACCGCCGTGGATCCCCTTGGAATGTGCATTCATCCTAGCCACTCCCAGCTCCGTCCACTGTTCCCATCGAGGTCGTGGTGATCTCCTGAGCTCGACGGTACCACTTGCTCGCCGGATCGTCGCCGGAATCGCCGAATCCGATGAGCTCCGCCGCCGCCGTCTCTGGAGAAGACCGGGCCGACGCCGTCTGACCACCCCAGCCGTCGCCTCGGGTACGTGCATGTTTGCCGTGCTGTGCTGAGTTCATCTAGCCCATCACCGGCGGCTGCCATGGTCTCCTCGCCGGGGAATCACCGACGACCGAGCCGCCGTGCACTGTTCCCTCTCTCTCTCTCTCTCTTTTAACCCTGATAGGGGGCCCCACTTGTCAGCCTCTCTCTCCCTCCCGCGAACCGTTTTTTTAAGTGGAGGCGTATTCTACGCCTACGACGTGGCTCTCTGTAGGAATTTTAGTAAAATCATTTAAATGAATATTTGACCAGCTTCTGACCCCAACTTTGACCAGCTCTAACTTCTATTCTATAAGTCCAATTGAGTTGATTCTTTTTGCTACTGGTTTGTATTGAGCCAAAGTTTATGCATGCCAAATTTCAGAATTTTTCTTGCTGTTGAGAATTTCTGGTGAAATAAAATGCTTTATGTGACATTTTCTTTTTGCATTTAAAATATTTTCAGAAGCTCCTAATTGTGTTGGAGAAGACCAGGAGTATTGTGACACTCCTCTGAACCAAGGCAAGCCACAACATTCATATGCAAGGATGGCATTGCAATGACCTTGGTTTATTTGAATTAAATTCATCATTTAATTCACTAATAAAATGATTTGCTATATAGAACTTATTGCATAGAATTTGTTCCATGTCATTTTGATAGTATGCAGTAGGGTATATGCTTTCTTGCTAAAGTGTGCAGTAGAGATATGTCATATGCTCTCGTGGTAGCAAGATGCATTCATCACTCATGAACATGACCCGTGCATCCTTTCACACTATGGCTCGAATCATTTTATTTCAAGTTAAACTTGAGGATAATTCCATTGTCATGCCTCTCGCCGGTGCCTCCTACGAGGGAAGGTTGTGCACTGGCGCAACCCTGGCCCGGTAGGCAGTCATAACCTTGTGTGCCCGAGTTTTACGGTACTAAGGTCCCCGTTTGGGACGATGTTTTTGCTTGGCCATGACGGTGGCAGCCACAGAGGTGGCGGATGTCACGAGTTGGCATCGGGGCCACCCATGACATAGCCCAAAGGGGAGTTTGTCGAAGTGGCCGGGAGAGTGTCATGCAATAGATCGGTTTTGTCGGAATATCGTTGGTCCACCCGAATGGGAGCACGAGGCCATGAGTTCCGTGGTGTGGGTACAGTGTACTAACCTCTGCAGAGTGTATAATCTATTGATAGCCGCGTCCTCGGATATGGACACAGTTCGTAGTAGGTCACACCGTGGGTAAACAGATATAATTAACTTGCACACTAAGACTCAGACGATAGCATATGCAGAATTGGTGATCGAGTAAGGATCACTATGAAAGGTATGGATGTGATCAAGTGAGGATCACGTTGGTAAGTTATGAACGGTGGTTACGTGGTAACCCCGAAATGGTAAGTTGGTCCCAGGGACCACGGCAACATTTCACGCACACCTCATGTTGGGTAGTATCAAGCTCATGCATTAAACTTGCTAAATGCCTTGTTGTTGTTTGTCATACTTGTTTTGTTTGTTGTGAGCTTGCGAGTACATTCAAAGTACTCACCTGGCTTATCATGCCAGATGTAGGAGAAGCCGTGCATGGTGTGGATGTCGAGCAGTATGTCGCGCTCTAGGCCGTGTCCCAGCAGTGTCCCTGTGGAGTGGAGTTCCGCTACCTCGTCGTTCCACTGCCACGTAGTAGTCCCTTTATCATCGAGTCCCCGAGATGTCTACTAAATAATGTACATAAGTGCAGCCGCACCGTGTGTGCCGCTTGGCCTCGCCTATCATGTAATATGTGAACCTATGTATCCGCTAAGAGATCAATAAAGCTGTTGTTTCTGTACCAAGTTGTTGTGTATTGCCAGAAGACTTGATCTCTGGGCTGGCAATACAAGGTAAACCGGTTGCTCTGAGCTGGGGTGCCACACTTCTGGGAAGGCAGAAGTTTTCCTCCTCTGGATAGATACGCCACCAAGTTCTAGGCTTGGCCCTCCTTTGTGTTCTGTTTGGTGGTTTGCTACTTGAAAACTGCGTTGGGATTTCCCCGAAGAGGAGAGGATGATGCAGTATAGTAAAGATAAGTATTTCCCTCAGTTAAGAACCAAGGTTATCAATCTAGTAGGAGAACTACATAGAACATCGTTAGCAGCACCTACACACACAAGCAAACACTTGCACCCAACGCAAATAAGAGGGTTGTCAATCCCCTTAGCGGTTACTTGCAAGGATTAATTCTGATAGTGATAGACAGGAAAGTAAATTGCAAAATAAAATAAAAGTAAATAAATTGCAGCAAGGTATTTTTGTATTTTAATTTATGATAAAAGTAGACCGGGGGCCATAGTTTTCACTAGAGGCTTCTCTCTCGAACACATAGCATACGGTGGATAAACAAATTACTGTTGGGCAATTGATAGAAAAGCAAATAATTATGACTAATTCATGACAATGATCATGTATATAGGCATCCCGTCCGAGACAAGTAGACCGACTCCTGCCTGCATCTACTACTATTACTCCACTCATCGACCGCTATCCAGCAAGCATCTAGAGTATTAAGTATAAAACAGAGTAACGCCTTAAGCAAGATGACATGATGTAGACAAAGTAAACTCAAGCTATATGATTAAACCCCATCTTTTTATCCTTAATGGCAACAATATAAATACGTGTCATGTCCCTTTCTGTCACTGGGATTGAGCACCGCAAGATTGAACCCATCACAAAGCACCTCTCCCATTGCAAGATAAATAAATCTAGTTGGTCAAACCAAATGGATAGATCGGAGAGAAATACAAAGCTATAACAATCATGCATAAAAGAGTTCAGAGAAGACTCAAATATTTCTCATGAGTAATCTGATCATAAACTCACAATTCATCGGATCCCAACAAACACACCGCAGAGTACCGGAAAAGGCCTCCAGATGGGATCGCAGAAGAACAGAGGCTTGCGGTGGCGGAAAGGTTTTCTCTTCTGTCTTTCTAGTATACAGGGAATATTTTGGAATTTATAGCGCTGGAATTAGGTCAAGAGGTGCCACGAGGGGCCCACAAGCCTGGGGGCGCGCCTACCCCCCTGGGGCGCGCCTTCCGAGCTTGTCGCTCCCTCGTGGCTCTTCTGGTCTTCTCCCGAAGCTTCGAGGGGCCCTTCTGGTCCAGAAAAAATTAATCCAAAGTTTTTTCTTCGTTTGGACTCCATTGGATAATGATTTTCTGAAAAGGCAAAAACAGGCAAAAAACAGCAACTGGCACTGGGCACTAGGTTAATAGGTTAGTCCCAAAAAATGATATATAATGGCATATAATTGCATATAAAAACATCCAAGATTGATACTATAATAGCATGGAACAATCAAAAATTATAGATACGTTGGAGACGTATCAAGCATCCCCAAGCTTAATTCATGCTCGTCCTCGAGTAGGTAAATGATAAAAATAGAATTTTTGATGTGGAATGCTACCTAACATGTTTCATCATGTATTTCTCTCTTACAGTATGAATATTAAGATTCGAATGATTCAAAGCAATAGTCTATAATTTGATATAAAGACATCAATACTCAGGCATACTAACAAACAATCATGCCTTTCAAAATAAAAATGCTAAAGAAAGTTATCCCTACAAAATCATATAATCCTATCATGCTCCATCTTCTTAACAAAAAATATTTATTATGAACAACCCTGGTTTTAGCCAAGCAATTGGTTCATACTTTTTAACGCGCTTCAGCTTTTTCAACCCCCACGCAATACATGAGCGCAAGCCATGGATATAGCACTATGGGTGGAATAGAATATCGCGATAGAGATTAATAAGGGGAAGTCAAAAATAAGAAGATAATCTCACATCCACGTGGCTAATCAACGAGCTATGGAGATGCCCATCAATTGATGTCAATGTGGGGAGTAGGGATTGCCATGCAACGAATGCACTAAGAGCTATAAGTGTAGGAAAGCTCAACATGAAAACTAAGTGGGTGTGCATCAAACTTGCTTGCTCATGAAGACCTCGGGCATTTGAGGAAGCCCATCATCGGAATATACAAGCCAAGTTCTATAATGAAAAATTCCCACTAGTATATGAAAGTGACAAAATAGGAAACTCTCTATATGAAAAACATGGTGCTACTTTGAAGCACAAGTATGGAAAAAAGATAGTAACACTGCCCCTTCTCTCTTTTTCTCTCATTTTATTTTTCTTTTTTTTCTTTCTCTTTATTTTTCTTTTTTTTCTTTTTTTTCGTGGGCTCTTTTTTTGCCTCTTTTTCTTTCTTTTTTTCCTCACTGGGACAATGCTCTAATAATGATGATCATCATACATCTATTTACTTACAACTCAAAATTACAACTCGAAACTAGAACAAATATGACTCTATATGAATGCCTCTGGCAGTGTACCAGGATGTGCAATGATACTAGCGTAACATGTATGAAAATGATGAACGGTGGCTGAGCCACAAATACTATGTCAGCTATATGATCATGCAAAGCAATATGACAATGATGATGTGTGTCATAAAAAAGAACGGTGGAAGTTGCATGGCAATATATCTCAGAATGGCTATGGAAATGCCATAATAGGTAGGTATGGTGGCTGTTTTGAGGAAGATATAAGGAGGCTTATGTGTGATAGAGCATATCATATCACGGAGTTTGGATGCACCGGCGAAGTTTGCACCAACTCTCGATGTGAGCAAGGGCAATGCACGGTACCGAAGAGGCTAGCAAATTGCGGAAAGGTGAGAGTGCGTATAATCCATGGACTCACATTAGTCATAAAGAAGTCACATACTTATTGCGAAAGTTTATTAGTCATCGAAGCAAAGTACTACTACGCATGCCCCTAGGGGGGAGATTGGTAGGAGTTAACCATCGCGCGCCCCCGACCTCCATGCAAAGGAAGACAATCAATAATAAATCATGCTCCAACTTCTTAGCATAACGACAGATCATACGTGCATGCTTCGGGAATCACAAACCTTAACACCAATATTCTTACTAAACCACAATTATCGACTAGCACCTCCCACATATTACCATCTTAATATCGCAAAACTATTGCAAGGAATGAAACTTATCATATTCAGTGATCTACATGAAAGTTTTTATTATACCCTTCTTGAATACCTATCATATTAGGACCAAATCCATAACCCGTGCATATTACCATTACTATTTATTAGACTCTCAAAAAGATATAAGTGAAGCATGATAGTGCAACTATTTCTTTAAAATATAACCACCGCCGTGCTCTAAAAGATATAAGTGAAGCACTAGGGCAACTGCCTAGCTCAAAAGATATAAGTGAAGCACATAGAGTATTCTAACAAATCACGAATAATGTGTGTCCCTCTCAAAAAGGTGTGTTCAGCAAAGATGATTGTGGCAAACTAAAAAGCAAACAAAAACAAACAAACTATAGCATAAGACTCTCCAAGTAAAACACATATCATGTGATGAATAAAAATATAGCTCCAAGTAAGTTACCGATAGATTGTAGACGAAAGAGGGGATGCCATCCGGGGCATCCCCAAGGTTAGACGCTTGAGTATTCCTTGAATATTACCTTGGGTTGCCTTGGGCATCCCCAAGCTTAGTCTCTTGCCGCTCCTTATTCCTTTATCCATCGTAGTCTCACCCAAAACTTGAAAACTTCAGCACACAAAACTCAACAGAAATCTCGTGAGATCCGTTAGTATAACAAACAAATCTTAAACTTTAGGTACTGTTGTAAATTGATTCATATTTAATAATGGCATAATGCAACTGTACTCCAACTTCCCCATGGCTCATAGCCCCCGATACGATCCATAGATTCATCAAAATAAGCAAACTATGCAACAAAAACAGAATCTGTCTAAAACAGAACAGTCTGTAAAGATCTATTTAGAAGCTATACTTATGTAACTCCAAAAACTCTGAAAAATTAGGAAAACGTAAAAAATTCATATACCAATAATGTGTAAAAATTTCAGAATTTTATCACGCTCCAGTACAAACCAAAAATCCAGCACTGGACTCAAAACTTTTTGTTTTCAAATAGCATCAATTATACTATCATCCAAATCATCCCAAAGGTATTACTTGGCACAAACACGAATTAAAAGATAAAAACACAATAATAACAGAAGCTAAAATTGTGTAAACACACAAAACACAAATAAAAAGCAAAAAAAATTAAGATAAATATTGGGTTGCCTCCCAACAAGCGCTTTCTTTATAGCCATTAAGATAGGCTTTATTTCAATGATGCTCACATGAAAGATAATAATTGAAACACAAGGAAAGCATCATATAACATATAACAACCATATTTAAGTCTAGCATACTTCCTATGCATAGGCATTTCATAAGAAAATAATTTATCAAGACAAGCAATATCTAGCATATGCAAATAGGAAGAATGAAGCATTAATAATTTCAACATCAAGAGAGGTAATTGAATAACATGAAAATTTCTGCAACCATATTTTCCTCTCTTGTAATAATTACATGTAGGATCATATTCAAATTCAACAATATAACTATCATGTAAAACATTCTCTTTATGATCCAAATGCATGCAAATCTTATAGTCTTCCAAGATAGTGGGATTAACATCAAATAAAGTCATGACCTCTCCAAACCCACTTTTATCAATAATTCATAAGATTGAACACTCTCCAAATATGTGGGATTCTTTTTTCCTAAAGTTGACACTCTTCCAAACCCACTTTGAATATTATTGCAAACATTATTATCAATAACATATTCATCATGAGGCTTAAATAAATTTTCAAGATCATAAGAAGCATTATCACCCCAATCATGATCATTGCAATAAGAAGTGGACATGACAAAATTATCATCCCCACGCTTGTAGTTTTGCATATCACTAGCACAATTGACATTAATAGAATTTATAATAACATCATTGCAATCATGCTTTTCATTCAAGGAGCTATCATGAATCACTTTATAAATTTCTTCTTTTAACACTTCATCACAATTTTCAGATTCATGATTTTCAAGCAAAACTTCATAATGATAATCAAGTGCACTCAACTCACTAGCAATTGGTTCATCATAATTGGATTGTTTAAAAAGATTAGCAAGTGGATGAGGATCCATAAGTCTATATTTTTATTTTCATTGAGTCACACAATTATAGCAAGCAAGCAAACGAGCAAACAAGCAAATAAAATATTTTTGTGTTTTTGTAAAATTGTTTTAGAAGTGGGGGAGATGAAAACGAGAGGCAAATGCAAATAAAAAGGCAAATAAAATAAATGCAAGTGGATGATAGTTTATGCGAAGGTACTTGATAGGTTTTGGTGATGTCTCCCCGGCAACGGCGCCAGAAATTCTTCCTGCTACTTGTAAACTGCGTTGGGATTTCCCCGAAGAGAAGAGGATGATGCAGTATAGTAGAGATAAGTATTTCCCTAAGTTAAGAACCAAGGTTATCAATCCAGTAGGAGAACCACACAGAACCTCGTTAGCAGCACCTACACACACACAAGCAAACACTTGCACCCAACACAAATAAGAGGGTTGTCAATCCCCTTAGCGGTCACTTGCAAGAATTAATTTTGATAGTGGTAGATAGAAAAGTAAATTGCAAAATAAAATAAAAGTAAATAAATTGCAGCAAGGTATTTTTGGATTTTAATTTATGATAAAAGTAGACCCGGGGGCCATAGTTTTCACTAGAGGCTTCTCTCTCAAACACATAGCATACGGTGGGTAAACAAATTACTGTTGGGCAACTGATAGAAAAGCAAATAATTATGACGGATTCATGGCAATGATCAAGTATATAGGCATCATGTCTGAGACAAGTAGACCGACTCCTGCCTGCATCTACTACTATTACTCCACTCATCGACCTCTATCCAGCATGCATCTAGAGTATTAAGTATAAAACAGAGTAACGCCTTAAGCAAGATGACATGATGTAGACAAAGTAAACTCAAGCAATATGATTAAACCCCATCTTTTTATCCTTAATGGCAACAATACAAATACATGTCATGTCCCTTGCTGTCACTGGGATTGAGCACCGCACGATTGAACCCATCACAAAGCACCTCTCCCATTGCAAGATAAATCAATCTAGTTGGCCAAACCAAACAGATAGATCGGAGAGAAATACAAAGCTATAACAATCATGCATAAAAGAGTTCAGAGAAGACTCAAATATTTCTCATGAATAATCTGATCATAAACTCACAATTCATCGGATCCCAACAAACACACCGCAAGATTACATCGGATAGAACTCCAAGAACATCGAGGAGAACATGGTATTGAAGATCAAAGAGAGAGAAGAAGCAATCTAGCTACTAGCTATGGACCCGTAGGTCTGTGGTAAACTACTCACACATCATCGGAAGGGCAGCAAGGTTGATGAAGAAGCCCTCCGTGATCGATTCCCCCTCTGGCAAAGTACCGAAAAAGGCCTCCAGATGGAATCGCAGAAGAACAGAGGCTTACGGCGGCGGAAATGTTTTCTCTTCTGTCTTTCTGGTATACGGGGAATATTTTGGAATTTATAGCACTGGAATTAGGTCAAGAGGTGCCACGAGGGGCCCACAAGCCTGGGAGGCATGCCTACCCCCAGGGGGGCGCCTCCCGAGCTTGTCGCTCCCTCATGGCTCTTCTGGTCTTCTCCCGAAGCTTCAAGGGCCCCTTCTGGTCCAGAAAAAATTAATCCTAACTTTTTTTTCGTTTGGACTCCGTTTGATAATGATTTTCTGAAAAGGCAAAAATAGGCAAAAATAGCAAGTGGCACTGTGCACTAGGTTAATAGGTTAGTCCCAAAAAATGATATATAATGGCATATAATTGCATATAAAAACATCCAAGATTGATACTATAATAGCATGGAACAATCAAAAATTATAGATACGTTGGAGACGTATCATGGTTGAGATAAAATAATTCTTGAAAGAAGCTCACAGACGGCTCCATTTGCAGATACACTTCGCAAAATACTTGGAATTGGCACAGGTTCATAATGGAGTTAGGACCGAGATCTTGGGGCCTGATGGAAAAGTGGTGAAGAACATCCCGAAAGAATTTTGAACATGGAGGACGGAAGCCTCTTTCCAGGTGATCACCAAATATGATGATCTCATCCTAACCCGGCTGCGGATGGATCTCTTCTTCGGGTGCTCGCCATTGAATTTCTTCCTTGGCTGGAAGCAACCCTGAATCTGCTAGGCTTTGTAGCCTCAGTTCAGACATGTTCGACTTTGTCCAGTTAACTAGTTGGTTGTTTGGAGCCATTGTGTCAGGAAAAGTGAAGGTTTAACTACAAAATGTGAAAGGGCATGGTTAAGCCGGCAACGTCATACTACTGTTCAAGTATTAAGGCCGGCAACACATGGAAAAGTGAAGGTTTAACTACAAAATGTGAAAGCTATTATGAAGCAAGTATTAAAGCCGGCAACACATCAAGACGGCACAGATGACTGGATGTGATTGACAATCTTAACAAGTCCTACGGAGTGCTTGCCGAGTCAAATAGAGCTACAAACAACTTTTGTTCAGATTACAAGACAACTACGGATCTGAAAAAATGGCTACAAAAGGAAAATAAAAAGACCTAGGTTTGGCAGAACCGCTAAATATGCCGATGAATGGAGATTACTATGTAACAGAAGGGATTTAACATTATGCTAGACATGTTGCGGAGGCAATATCACATCTTATGGATGGTAACTAGGGATGAGCTAGATCTATAGCGCGTTCTTGAAAAACTATAGACGAACTACGATGAACTTCAACATAAATGGCGGAGACAATGAAGAACTAGTAAAGAACAATGGCGGTGAGATTACAGAGAAGAAATGAGAACTCACAGATCCGCAGGAAGATATTTGAAGGCTTCGAGCTTTGTGGATACGACCGTGGCGTGCTCTACGGGCTCCGGTGGTGGCGTTGGGGTCGCTGTCTACTGCTGACCTTGAAGGCGTCGAGCTCGAAAGGGCGCGGCGGCGTCAAGAGCGAGAGGAGGAAGAAGATGTGAGAGGCAGGAGTAAAATGAGTCCTGGGGGCCCATTGCGTTCTTTATAAGAAGAAAACCCAAAGCGACAGGCGCGAGGCCCCAGGGGATACAGTGAATTTTAGCTAAAAAGGCTCCTCGATTCTCATGGCTGACAAGACAAGTCATATCCACTCAAAGATCCGTTGTGATGTCACGCGTAAATTTTGGAAATCAAGTGAATGATGTCATGATGTGATATGGCAAAGAAATGCTAAGTGTGGGAAAGGTTTGCGACCCGGTAAAAAGATTGACCCGGTCGAGATGTTTAAGAGAGAGAACAAAGATTGAGGGAATGAAAAGATACCGGCTCAGAAAAATAAATCTAGAGCTTAACCCTTCACATTTCTAGTTTGCTTTGTTTTTCAGGGCAAAGTTTACCATGGATAAATCCAAGCTAAACTGGTGGCTAATGTTGGGTATATTCCCCACGACCAAGACTCGGCTTAGGGTATGACCCGGCGCTTGTATCCTAAGGCACTATGGGCCATCCTATTTTCTGGGTCATGGAGATACAACAAGGAAGAGACTGGCGGACCGCAAAGAGACCCGGCCAAGGGCCGGCTCGTGGAGAAGCTCGGTGGGCCAGTTTGATGGGAAGGTTCAGATGGAAACTTCTAACTTGGAGAGAAACATGAAGAGGAGTTAGAATAGGATACGGGTTGACATTACGACCCGGAATCTACTGTAAAACCAGGGACTCGACCTGTTATATAAAGGGGAGCCCCTGGGACGAAAAGAGTTAAGTTGCAATCTCTCGAGAGCTAGGTTAGCGATTCCACACCCTTGTAATCGAGATCCAAAGCAATAGCAATCAAGCAGGAGTAGGCTTTTACCTCCACCGTGAGGGGCCAAACCTGGGTAAATCCGTCTCTCTCTTTTCCGTTCAACCCCTATCAAGCTTCCACGCAACTGCGATGGCCTCACGACTAAGTCCTTTCACGAGGACATCTGCCGTGACAAAACCACGACAGTCTCCATTGGGATTTTGTTTTCACATCCAAAATACTACTTCTAGTTAATTACTATTTGATACGCCTAATAAGAAGAAGAAATAAACATCTTGAAAAATGTCATTGTGAGGAATCTTGAACAAGGAATCAAGGATTCTCATGAATGAAGCCCTCCAACCGCCCAAAGGTAGCCCATCTCATCTACACGGGGATGGCACGCCATGCCGACATTAGCTTTCACTTAGAACCCTGGAGATGGTGCGTGAGTCCCGGTTAGGCTGGTGGTTTTGCCCTAGTGTTGTTCTCTTTTATTTCTTTTATCTATGGTATGCAAAAGCATTTGATTCTTCTAATTGAATGGCACATACGACTAGGGCTGGACCAAAAGCTTGTAGCTCACGAGTTTAATGAGCGCTCGATAGTTCGGCTCGTTAAGCTCTTGGCTCACTTCTTAATGAACAGAGCCAATCATCGATTTCAGCTCGTTAAGCTTAACGAGCTTAACGAACGAGCTAACAAGTTTCACGAGTAGCTTGTTAAGCTCGTTAGTAACAACACAACACATATTTTCATTACGTGTTCGTAGCACCTTAGCCCATCTATTCAATCTAATCTACATAGAAGGCAATAAACTAGTGTATTTACTTTTGTAGTCACCATCTTCCCTCTTACAAACCACATCTACACACTCATCCTATAGATAGTAACACATCAAAATATGTTAACGAGCGCTCACGAGCTTAACGAGCTTCAAACGAACCGAGCCGAGCATGGTTTTCTGCTCGTTAATCTTAACGAGCTTAACGAGTCGAGCCTTAACGAGCATGAGCTTAACAAGTAC
The DNA here is from genome assembly GCA_039707655.1 of Elymus sibiricus. NCBI lineage: Eukaryota > Viridiplantae > Streptophyta > Magnoliopsida > Poales > Poaceae > Elymus > Elymus sibiricus. The sequence continues at coordinate 256,376,487 of CM077668.1, read as the reverse complement.
GAGCTTAACGAGCTGAGCAGCTCGTTAATCCACCCCTACATATGACTACCTTTCCTCCAAAAGAAAAAAAATGATACCCTACACTATTAATATATTTGACCGTCACTATTAATATTAAGGGAGTTGATACAAATACTAAAGGAAGTAGATACTCAATTTTGAACTTAACTTTGATTTTTTTTGCACCAACAAAATTTAGCTATCGCATACATATATTTCATTAATAAGAAGTAATAAATGATACCCTACACATCTCGATAGTGCCAAGAGGCTGTTTAAATAAAGTGTTTTTATCAAATTAAATCTAGTTAAAAAGAATAAAGAGACTATTGTGGATTTTCAACAATTAGCCGAATTTAAACTGCTTTATTCTTTCTAACCCCATACTTGTATTATTTCTAGAATCTACATAATTTAACCCCATATGTATATTGCATCAGGACCATGTGGCAGCTAACTAGGATGACATAAAAAAACTTATAAGATCTTTAGAAACCATATCTCACACTTATTTATTTTACTCTTCATCGATTAATATACATATTAAAAATCTAGAATTACAATAAAAACTATAACGTAAATATCGAACATTTAGGAAAACCTTACTATTTAATTTAGAATTAGAGTAAATTCTATTTTTACCGCCTCTTTTACCAATTTTTACAGGAATTACCTAATTTAAGGGATTTTCATATGTTTTAAATAAACAATAACAACATCAAGATCTTTTTTAAAGAAGCATCCAGGTTCTTGAGTAGTATCCAATAATAACAGCACGAGGAAGGTGTTTTGGTGCCCAGGTGCATTTGCAACTGTCAATGAATAGTACATTAGAAAACTATGATTTTTTTGGCACTGGACATGCTTTAGTGTGCTAGGAGTGCGTAAGTTTTCATGGTTAAATGACATTTGAGGAGCTCTGGGGAAAAAAGATTCAAAGAACTTTTTAAAAAGGCATTTAGGGACGTGGTTTTTTTTACCAAACTTTCTTCCATTTACCCCCATATTTGTATCCACATTCTACCATATTAAAAAAATATCCTTGAATAGACAACTTGAACCCCGCATCAGGACCATGTCGTAATCGACTAGGATGCCCCTTCACAAAACTAATATGAAAATTATCTTCAATCTTCAGAAATCCCACCTCACTTGTTAATTTTAACTCCAAATTGAGTAAATACTTTTTTTAGCAAATATAGAATAGCAATCAAAACCAAACTAAAATTATTTGACATTCACAAAACCTTCTAAATATTAAAATGAATTAAATGTATGAAAAATAAAAATCCATCATAATTTTTTAGTATTGGTATTTATATAATATTGTATTAAATTATTTTAAAAATTATTATATTTGTTGTATAATATAGATTAATTTTTATGTATTTTATTTGGAGGAGAAATTACTCTAATGAAAAGTAAGTTGAATTTATCAAGTATTTTTCATTAAAATTATAATCTAAAAACGAGAAAATTGTAAAATCTGAATTTGATATAACTACTAATTCTCTGAAACAAGTATGACCTTTCAAAATCAATAATATATGGCATTTGTTTGGGGAAAATACATAATTGTTTTAGCGTTTTTGATGCCAGATCCATGTGTTATCTTAAGCAATTGACAAGTGGGCTAGACATGTAGGGTCAAAAATTTAGGTTGGGGGCAATCTGTTAAATGGGGCAAGTCTTCAAAAAAGCACAACTGTGTGAAAACAATTGTTTTGGCTAAGTATCTTTTTTACTCTCCAGAACTTAAAACAAAGGCAGCCCGGTGCATATGTAGCTCCCGCTTGCGTAGGGTCTAGGGAAGGGTTCGACCACTTTCGAGAACTTATGGGTAAAAAAAATTGAGCATGCCCTTTAACAAGTTACAACACATGGTAGCATGTCACATTGGACTATTCCATCGACCAACGACACCACATATGAACCCTTGCATCACAATAGCACAAAGTAGATGACCAAATACGTGGTTCATCAAAAAAGTCCCACTATGTCATCATGGCAAAAATAAGATGCGTTTCATCAACTGGGAGGAATGCATGAACTCATACGCCAAAATAAAACAAGAGGTTGCAAACCAAAGCCAAGCATATCGATATGAGTCCCTTTGTCATGATATGGCACGCCAGCTAACGAAATCCAAGTGCCAAGATAGACATCCTTTATGTCACCATATCACATGGCAATGGGTCAAACCCATACCTTGACCAATATAGGAAAATAATAGCGATTCAGCGAAATATATATGTTACATTGATGCATTGCAGTGGTTAATCTATGTGTTTGACCAACCCAAAGAAACAATAACACATATGACCGATGATGAATGCCATGTGTTTCACTAACCAACAATATTCATGTGAGTCATTAGTTCACAAACACCATGGGATGATTGAATGTTTCGTCAATTAGATTGGATATTCCATGTGTCCATAAACGATAGTAGATGGTCAAATCTGAGTGACTCGTCATCTTAAAGAGGGGGTGTAAGTGCATCTAGTGCCACCCCTTGTTGGTTTTGGAGTATTGAAGACAAACTTGGTTGTGGCACTAATGTGTTTGTGAGATTCATAGGAGAACACAGGTAGAAGTCCCTATTGATTCGGTTTACCCATCGAAGATGACCCCTACAAATGTATGAAGACATTGAATACAATGGTGGTTCACGAAGACATTTGTGTTGAAGATAATGGCTCACGAAGACATTCACTTGAAGCAAATGGAACGCGAAGACTTAATCTTTTGGAAGTTTCATTTTCTGCTTTCTTGAGTCATAGGAACCACCATACTACTAAGTGGGGTCAAGGTAAACGAAGTCAGAAACTGACGTGATGCTCAACCCAAATCATATGTCTTCGAGCGAAGACAAATGAGAGAAAATCTCTTCCATAGTTGGTTGAGTCAGCTTTGCTTGGAGCCCAAGTAAAGTTGCCGCGTGTGTTGGGATCCGACCGTTGGACACGTGTCAGCTTCCCTATGACCCAAGGTCATTTCGGACATATCATGTCGGGTTGCCTCCTGGCTATAAATAGCCACCCCCTTCCACCATAAATTTGTGGCTGCTTCGAGTTAGTGCATGGCTTTTGTCGTTTGAGAGCAACCCACCTCGCAGCCTTTGAGAGAGAATCCTTGCGAGGACAAAACCCAAAACACCCAGAGCCCAAAGTGATCGAGCATCACTAAAGACATTCTGTTCTGAGTGAACCGAAGACTTATTACACTTGAAGACAGTGATCTTCCAACCAGTTAGGCGTCACGTTCTGAGCATCCAAGAGTCATTGTGGATTGCCGGTGAACGAAGTCTGTGAAGGTTTGGAAGTCTACCTTGAAGACTTACCAGAGTGATTGGGCAAGATCTACGGGTCTTAGCTCAAGGGGAATAAGGTGAAGACGTGGTCTTCTGAGTTCAATCACGGCCTCCCTAACCAGACGTACAACGGTCACGGCAGTTGGAACTGGTCAAACAAATCACTGTCTTCCCCAAGCCACTAGTTCTATCCTTTCACTTCCTTACTTACTGTTTTGAACTGTGAAGTCTTTGCATGCTTGTCTGTGTTTGAAGATATTTCCTGAAGCCATTCATCTGTTTACTCATTTATCTTCATGCTTCTTGTGTTTATGTTCAACGCATCCTTGTATGTATGATGTCTATGCTTGCCATCTCTGTTCATCTTATTGATAGGACTTGCTAGTTCTCATCTTGCTTCCGCTTACTTCGAAGACATTGCCTGTTTTCGAAGCCTTTCATAAAAATCGCCTATTCACCCTCCCCCCCCCCCTCTAGTCGATAACTAGCACTTTCAATTGGTATCAGAGCAAGGTGCTCCCTTATTCTATGTGATTCGGTTTAACCACCTGGAGTTTTAGCTATGTCGACTGCAGGGATAATCAAGGTTTCCGCTGCGTGCCCCGTCTTCGATGGCACTGACTATCCCTACTGGAAGAATAAGATGTGCATGCATCTTGAAGCCATTGACAACGACCTCTGGTATGTCATCAAGACTGGTGTCCCCAAGGTCGGTGAAGGCATCACCACTGCTGATGTGAAGAGGTTCGCGCAACTAGACTCGACCGCCAAGAACATCATTTGTGGTCATCTGACCAAAGGACAGTATGGTCGTGTGAGTACACTGGAGTCTGCGAAGCTAGTCTGGGATTGGCTTTCCAAGGTCAACGAGGGCGTCTCATCTCAACGAGACTCCTGAATCGATGTACTTCACAATCTCTTCAACCGCTTCAAGAGACTCGAGAATGAAAAGGTTCAGCTCACCTTCGATCGTCTCACTGATATCACCAATGAACTTCATGCTCTGGGCGCCACTGACATCACCAAGCATGAAGTTGTGAAGAAGCTATTGAGGTCTCTTGACAGTTCGTTTGACACCTTATCTCTGATGATTCAAGAGCGCCTTGATTTCAAGCAATTGGATCCTGCCGATATACTTGAGAGGCTCAATACACATGAGTTCCAGCTATCTAAGAAGAGAGATATCTATGGTCCTAGCTATGGACGTTCTCGTGCCTTGAAAGCCAAGGTTGTATCTTCATCTGAAGATTCTAACTGTTGTTCCGATGGTGCTGAAGACATTGGCAGAGAGCTTGCAATGCTTGTGAAGAAGTTTCAGAAGTTCACCAAGCAGAACCATTTTGGAAAGTCTTCAAAGTATGATTCCAAGAAGGCTGAGGCTTCCACTCGTGACTACAAGAAGAGAACTTGCCACAAATGCAAGAAATCAGGTCACTACATCGCTGATTGTCCTCAATGGGAAAAGGAATCAAAGAAGAAGAAGAGCAAGGACTATGACTCTGACGACAAGAAGAAGAAGAAACACCCAAAGTCTTCATCAAAGTCTTCATCGCACAAAAGAAGTTCCTCCAGCAAAGCTCGTGCATTCATCGGCAAGGAAATGGATTCAGAGGAGGAGTCTGCTTCAGAGGAGGTGGTGGAGGAGTCAGACTCAGGCGTGGCAAGCCTGGCTTTGGCTTCAGCATTCGTCGCTAAGTCCATCTTCAGCACTGAAGACAATGGTCACGTCACTGACACTAAGGACGACGACGATGACTCTGCTCCTACCTACTTTGAAACCTCGAGTGAAGATGACTCCGAATGTGAATCCAAACCTAGCTATAAGACACTTGCTAAAATTGCAACTGAGTGATACGTCTCCAACGTATCTATAATTTATGAAGTATTCATGCCATGTTTATTATAGTTTTGTATGATTTTGGTGCACTTTTGTATGACTTTTATATGATTTTTATGGACTAACATATTGACCTAGTGCCCAGTGCCAGTTGTTGTTTTCTGCTTGTTTTTGGTTTTACAGAAAATCCATATCAAATGAAGTCCAAATGCAGCGAAACTTTTTGACAATTTTTTCTGGAAGGAAACAGACCCAGGAAGCTTCGGAGGAGCAGCAGAAGAGCCATAGGGGCCCCACGAGCCACCTGGGCGCGCCTGCCCCCCCCCCCCCCAGGAACGCCCTGGTGCCTCGTGGGCCCCCTGTGGCACCTCTTCGCGTGATTCCAATGCCAAAAATTCACATATTTTCAGAAACCCCCGAAAGTTAACCTAGATGAGTTTTTACGCCGCCGCAAGCCTCTGTACCAAGGAGATCCCATCTGGAGCCCTTTTCCGGCACCCTGCCGGAGGGGGGAATCATCACCGGAGGCCATCTTCATCATCCCGGCGGTCTCCATGACGAGGAGGGAGTAGTTCACCCTCGGGGCTGAGGGTTTGTAACAGTAGCTATGTGTTTTATTTCTCTCTCTCGTGTTCTTGATTTGGCACGATCTTGATGTACCGCGAGCTTTGTTAATATAGTTGGATCATATGGTGTTTCTTCCCTCTCTATCTTTGTTGTGATGAATCGAATCTTTTCCCTTTGAGGTTTCGTTATTGTCGGATTGAATATTTCAGATTTGAGAACACTTGATGTATGTCTTGCATATGAATACCCATGGTGACAATGGGGTATTATTTTGATTCAATTGATATATGTTTTGGCACTCAACTCGCAGATTCCCGAGGTGACATTGGGGTAATATATGCATAGGGGTTGATGCATGTTTTCATTATCTTTTCTCCGATAGAAACTTTGGGGTGCTCCTTGGAGTTCTTTGTGTGGATTGAATATTATGATTATGAAGTTGTTTGATGCATATCGTATAATCAACTCACGGATACTTGTGGTGACATTGGAGTATCTAGGTGACATTAGAGTTGGTTGATGTGTATCATATGGTGTTATTTTAGTACGAACTCTAGGGCTGTTTGTGACACTTATAGGAATAGCTCAATAGATCAATTGGAAAGGATAACTTTGAGGTGGTTTCATACCCTACAAACAATTTCTATCTTATGTTCTTCGCTAATAGGAACTTGGGAGTGATTCTTTATCGCACGTTGAGGGATGGTTATATGATCCAATTATGTTAGCATTGTTGAGAGATTGCACTAGTGAAAGTATGAACCCTAGGCCTTGTTTTTAAGCATTGCAATACCGTTTGTGCTCACTTTTGTTACTTGCTACCTTGCTGTTTTTATATTTTTCAGATTACAAAAACCTATATCTACTATCCATACTACACTTTTATCACCATCTCTTCGCCGAACTAGTGCACCTATACAATTTACCATTGTATTGGGTGTGTTGGGGACACAAGAGATTTCTTGTATTTGGTTGCAGGGTTGTTTAAGAGATACCATCTTCAACCTACGCCTCCCACGGATTGATAAACCTTAGGTCATCCACTTGAGGGAAAATTTCTACTGTCCTACAAAACTCTGCGCTTGGAAGCCCAACACGAGTCTACAAGAATAAGTTGTGTAGTAGACATCAAGCTCTTTTCTGGCGCCGTTGCCTGGGAGGTGAGTGCTTGAAGGTATATCTTTAGATCTTGTAATCGAATCTTTTAGTTTCTTGTTTTATCACTATTTTGGTTTATAAAAGAAAACTACAAAAAAATGGAATTGAGGTTGCCTCATATTATTCGTCTTTATAATGTCCTTCTTGAAAATAATGGAGCGGAAAATTGTGCTCAATTGATAGAAGAGGAATTCAATAAAATATTTGGTATTAAATCTTTGAATGATGAGCATGATTGCAATGTTGCTAGTATGAATTATTTGAATATCCATGATGCTAATGATATGCAAAGCCACAAGCTTGGGGATGCTATGTTTGATGATGATATTTTTAGTCCCCCGAGTTTTGATGAGAAAATTTATTATGATGATTGCATGCCTCCTATCTATTGTGATGACATGTATGCTATAAAGAATAATGATAACCATGAAACTTGTCATCATGATTTTAATTTTCAATTGGATTATGCCAATCAAGTATCACATGATAGCTATTTTGTTGAGTTTGCTCCCACTACTATTCATGAGAATAATTTTGCTTATGTGGGGAGTAATAAAATTTCTATGCTTGTAGATCATGAAAAGAATGATTTGTGTGATGGATATATTGTTTAATTTCTTCACGATGCTACTGAAAATTATTATGAGAGAGGATCATATGCTTGTAGGTGTTGCAATAATATCAAGTTTCCTCTCTATGTGTTTAAAGTTTTGAAGTTATGCTTGTTTTGCCTTCCTATGCTAGTTGATTCTTGCTCCCATAAATTATTTGCTCACAAAATCCCTATGCATAGGAAGTGGGTTAGGCTTAAATGTGCTAGTCATATGCTTCATGATGCTCCCTTTGTGTATCAATTCTTTACTTTTATGTGAGCATCATTGAAATCATCATGCCTAGCTAAAAGGCATTAAAGAAAAGCGCTTGTTGGAAGACAACCCAATATTTACCCCTACTATTTTTGTGTGTTCACATGATTAATATACTGTAGTAATCATGTTTTATATGTTTTCTTTTAATAATGTGCCAAGTAAAGCCTTTGGGATAGTGTGGATGCTTGTTGATTTGATTCTGTGCAAAAAGAGAAACTTTTGCGTCCAGTGCTGAAATTTCTATTCTGTAATGGAGCGTGATAAAATTCTGAAATTTTTACACAGTATTGGGTTACAATTTTTTTTATGTTTTCCTAATTTTTCAGAATTTTTGGAGGTATAGAAGTATGGTTTTTAAATCGCTCACTACATGCTATTCTGTTTTTGACAGATTCTGTTTTCGATGCATAGTTTGCTTGTTTTAGTGTTTCCATAGCTTATATTGAGTAATATAAATTGTGGAAATGATAGAATAAATTAGGCATTATTTTAGAACAATTATGAATCTTGTCTTGACAGTACCTAAGTGGATGATTTATTTTTATCATACTAACCTATCTCACGAAGTTCCGTTAAGTTTTGTGTGATTGAAGTTTTCAAGTTTTGGGTGAGATATCGATATGAGGAGAATAAGGAGTGGCAAGACCCTAAGATTGGGGATGCCCAAGGCACCCCAAGGTAATATTCAAGGAAGACCCAAGAAACTAAGCTTGGGGATGCCCCGGAAGGCATCCCCTCTTTCGTCTTCAACACTATCGGTAACCTCACTCGGAGCTATATTTTTATTCATCACATAATATGAGTTTTGCTTGGAGCATCATTTTATTTAGTTGAGATTTGCTTTCTGTTATCAATAATCATGTTTTGTATCTTTTAGTTCAATAAAATGCCAATTATAGCCTTTACCATGCTCAGTTTGCAAGTTCATGTGTTGCTGTTTGAAAATAGAAAGTTTTCTGTTATGTCTAGAATATTCCTGAATTGTCAGAACATGATAAAAATCTGAAATTTTTACACAGTAAGCATGCATGAGTTATATGTCACGTGATAATTTTTTAGAATTTTTGGAGTTAGGGAAGTATGAATTTTAAATCCCCCTTTACAGACTGTTCTGTTTTGGCAGATTGCTGTTATGTTTGCATATGTTTGTTTGTTTAATGATTCTATTTGAGGATAGTATTATTAAATATGCAGAGACATTTAGTATGCAATGTTAAATTATAATTTTAGTGATTTTCTACAGTAGGGAATGTTAAGTTTTTGAGTTGATTTATACTAACTTATCTCACGAGTTCTTGTTGAGTTTTGTGTGGATGAAGTTTTAAGATTTAGGAGAAGCCATGATATGAGAGGAATTAAGGAGACACAAGAGCTCAAGCTTGGGGATTCCCAAGGCATACCAAGTTATTATTCCAAGAATTCTCAAGCATCTAAGCTTGGGGATGCCCCGGTAGGCATCCCACCTTTCTTCTTCAACAACTATCGGTCAGTTTTGGTTGAGCCTAAGTTTTTGCTTCTTCACATGATATGTGCTATCCTTGGAATGTAATTTTATTTTTTTCCTTGCTGTTTGAATAAAATAATAAGATCTGGAATTTTAAATGAGAGAGAGTCCTCACATAGCTACCTATTTGCTTAACTACTCTTTGGTCTTCACTTATGTCTTTTTGGAGTAGTTTGTCATTTACTTTTGTGCTTCACTTATATCCTATGAGTAAATTGTGAAAGAATTGAATATCATAAAGTTGAAATTATATGTGCTTCATATGCTTGTATCATGTCTAGTAGTAGTTTCACATTTGGGCTAGAAACTGAAATCTATTGAAGCTTGATAATCACAATATTGGTCATACAAGCAATTCATTAATGATCAGTATAAGGAAGAGAACTTTCACATATAAATATATTATCTTGGACATCTTTTATGATTGTGAATACCCATTAATTATTTTCAAACACGAGAAAATTAGTTGAAGTTGGACAAGGAAGACAACGTAATGAGTTATGTTTTGTTATATTTGCATAGAAGTTATATTGTTATGGATCCTCTAACATGTGGTGCTTGCTTAGGATCTTTTGCTAGCCAAAAATTCGTACTAAGTAGAGATACTACTTGTGCATCGAAAAACCCTTAAACCCGGTTTCTTCCCATGAGTGTCCACCATACCTACCTATGGATTGAATAAGATCCTTCAAGTAAGTTGTCATCGGTACAAAAAGCAATAAAAATTGCTCCTAAAATATGTATGATCTTTTATTGTAAGGGAAAATAAGCGTTGTACGAACTTGTGATGGTAAAGAAATAAAAGCGACGGACTGCATAATAAAGGTTGCTATCACAAGGGGCAATATAACATGACGTTCCTTTGCATTAAGGGCTTGTGCATCCAAAAATAAAAAGCGCATGACAACCTCTGCTTCCCTCTGCGAAGGGCCTATCTTTTACTTTTATGCATTTACTTTTATGTATTTACTTTTATGCAAGAGTCAATAAGTATTCATTCTCATTTCAACCTCAGTTATTCTCTACTTGGTAAGCATCATGTGGTGGGGAAAGATCTAGGCACATATGGCCAGTCAAATATATTTGATCATGAATTATTATTGTTGACAATTATCTCTATGATAAATAAGTTGGGAGGCGAAACACTAAGCCCCTATCTTTCTCTGTGTTCGATGGATGCTATTTGTTCTAAAAATATGCTTTGAGTACTAGCAATCATAGAAGACTATATGATAATTGAGTATGTGGAGCTCTTACTTAGACTTTGTTGAAATTAAGTTGAATTGCAATTGTTTGGTGACTAAGAACATAGGTTGTTAAGTTTCAAGAGATTGCATTGTTTGAACCATAACATGTGAATTGATTGCTACTTTATCATGATGAGTTTTATGAGAAAAAGTTGTTGTTATGATGCTAGAAAAAGTGATTGAAATTATCATTGATCAAACTTATGCACTATGCTAGCATTCACACTTCATAATTTTTTTTTATCATTTACCTACTCGAGGACGAGTAGGAATTAAGCTTGGGGATGCTGATACGTCTCCAACGTATCTATAATTTATGAAGTATTCATGCCATGTTTATTATAGTTTTGTATGATTTTGGTGCACTTTTATATGACTTTTATATGATTTTTATGGACTAACATATTGACCTAGTGCCCAGTGCCAGTTGCTGTTTTCTGCTTGTTTTTGGTTTTATAGAAAATCCATATCAAATGAAGTCCAAATGGAGCGAAACTTTTGACGATTTTTCTGGAAGGAAACAGACCCAGGAAGCTTCGGAGGAGCAGCAGAAGAGCCACAGGGGCCCCATGAGCCACCTGGGCGCGCCTGCCCCCCCCCCCCCCCCAGGCGCGCCCTGGTGCCTCGTGGGCCCCCTGTAGCACCTCTTCGCGTGATTCCAACGCCAAAAAATCATATATATTCAGAAACCCCCGAAGTTAACCTAGATGAGTTTTTACGCCGCCGCAAGCCTCTGTACCAAGGAGATCCCATCTGGAGCCCTTTTCCAGCACCTTGCCGGAGGGGGGGATCATCACCAGAGGCCATCTTCATCATCCCGGCGGTCTCCATGATGAGGAGGGAGTAGTTCATCCTCGGGGCTGAGGGTTTGTACTAGTAGCTATGTGTTTTATCTCTCTCTCTCGTGTTCTTGTTTTATCTCTCTCTATCTTTGTTGTGATGAATCGAATCTTCTCCCTTTGAGGTTTTGTTATTGTCGGATTGAATATTTCAGATTTGAGAACACTTGATGTATGTCTTGCATATGAATACCCGTGGTGACAATGGGGTATTATATTGATTCACTTGATATATGTTTTGGCACTCAACTCGCGGATTCCCGAGGTGACATTGGGGTAATCTATGCATAGGGGTTGATGCATGTTTTCATTATCTTTTCTCCGATAGAAACTTTGGGGTGCTCCTTGGAGTTCTTTGTGTGGATTGAATATTATGATTATGAAGTTGTTTGATGCATATCGTATAATCAACTCACGGATACTTGTGGTGACATTGGAGTATCTAGGTGACATTAGAGTTGGTTGATGTGTATCATATGGTGTTATTTTAGTATGAACTCTAGGGCTGTTTGTGACACTTATAGGAATAGCTCAATAGATCGATCGGAAAGGATAACTTTGAGGTGGTTTCGTACCCTACAAACAATTTCTATCTTATGTTCTCCGCTAATAGGAACTTGGGAGTGATTCTTTATCGCACGTTGAGGGATGGTTATATGATCCAATTATGTTAGCATTGTTGAGAGATTGCACTAGTGAAAGTATGAACCCTAGGCCTTGTTTTTAAGCATTGCAATACTGTTTGTGCTCACTTTTGTTACTTGCTACCTTGCTGTTTTTATATTTTCAGATTACAAAAACCTATATCTACTATCCATACTACACTTTTATCACCATCTCTTCGCCGAACTAGTGCACCTATACAATTTACCATTGTATTGGGTGTGTTGGGGACACAAGAGATTTCTTGTATTTGGTTGCAGGGTTGTTTGAGAGATACCATCTTCAACCTATGCCTCCCACGGATTGATAAACCTTAGGTCATCAACTTGAGGGAAAATTGCTACTGTCCTACAAAACTCTGCGCTTGGAGGCCCAACACGAGTCTACAAGAATAAGTTGTGTAGTAGACATCACTGAGCAACAAACTGCTATGGAAAAGATTCAAAAACTGCTAGACAAAAGCGATGATCTGTTGGACGAGGAGATGAATCTAAGTCAATCCTTAATTGAAGACATAAAAAATCTTCAAGTTAAGTATGACGAGCTCCTAAGTCGTCATGATACCCTCTCAGCTGATCATGAAAAGCTCTCCTATGAATATCTTCAAAGGAAGCAAGAGCTTGAGAAGCTGAGAGTGTCTCATGATGATCTTCGAACAGAAAATGATTCACTACTCGCTCAACAGATCAGTACCGCTCAGGATGAATTTGTGCCACCATGTTTGAAATGCCTTGAGCGTGATAACGCTAACTCTTCTGCTGAATGTTCCATTGTTTCTGAATCTACAATATCTTCAACTGTTGATGTGGCCACTAACCCCTCATATGAGGAAGCCACTGCTCTTACTGATGAGAATGCCAGGTTGAAGACATTACTTGAGACAGGCATGTATAAGAGTCTCAAAGGGCATCAGACTCTTTGTGATGTCCTCAAGAAACAGATCCTGAACAGGAACCCTAGGAAAGAGGGCATTGGCTTCGAGAGAAACATAAATGTTGATGGTACATATTGGAAGCCTGAGCAGTACCCCAAAACCACTTGGGTTGCTGCAACAGGCCCCCAGTAGACCCATCCACATTATCTGGCTATACCTATGCTAACCCCATCATCATTGATGAGTCCTTCGACTCAAACTATAAACTGTTCAAAAACCAGAATAGTGAAGTGTTTGCCAGGTTTATTGGAACTAACTGCAAGAATGGTTCCCAAAAGTCTTCTGGAAAGGCTTCCCATGAATGTCATCATGACACCACCAGGGAAGAAGACAAACCCTAGGGCAAAAGCTTCATATGGACCAAAGTCTTCATACAGACAAAAGTCCCCCTATGGTCGCCCTAACGCCAATGTTTTGCAGGGAAACACTGCTCAGGCTCATGAATATGAGAGACGTTCCTCAAACCATTATGTTCACAAATCAAAGAATTTCTCTGCTTATTCATTTGAGTACTCTAACCCCCCTGTGAAGCTATTTGCTAGGGCTTCAAAGCCAAAGTTCTCAAATGCTGCACTTAGACTCATTGCTTCTAAGCCACCCCTTCAGATGTGGGTGGTTAAGAAGAACTGATCTTTCTTGCAGGGTCAGGTCTCCAGCCAAAAAGTATTGGGTTCTGAAGACAATGCTGGGGACCTAAAAATCTTGTCGGACGCAAGATAAAATGTCCAAATGGCCTTACCATTTATTTCGTCCATGGATTTATTGATGATCATCCTACTATATCCTCCAAGAAACTTACATTTTCTGAAAGTCTTCATCGTCAAATATTTGCACTTCACAATTGTCTTGGTGAAGCCTATCCTACTAACTGCTCTGTAGGGTACGCTTCCAAAAGCTACTGAATGGATCCTAGATAGTGGCTGCACCAACCATATGACGGGTGACCAAAGCTTTCTCATGGACTCTACACTTCGTCCATCTACTCAAAAGCACATTACTTTTGCTGACACTGGGAAAAGCAAGGTATTGGGTCTAGGTAGGGTTGCAATCTCGAAGGATCGGCACATGGATAAAGTGATGCTTGTCGAACCCCTTGGATTCAACCTCATGTCCGTCTTAATGCTTTGTGATCTTGATATGATTGTCATCTTTGGCAAATTTCGCTGTCTTGTGCTTATGGCTTCTGACAAAACTCAAGTCTTCGAAGGTTATCGAAGCGGTGACTTGTACATGGTAGATTTCTCCACAGGACCACAGCTGGCCACATGTCTTCTAGCAAAAGCTTGAGAATGCTGGCTTTGGCATCGACGGCTAGGGCATGCTGGCATGAGGAACTTGCACACCCTTGTGAAGAAGAAGCACATCATTGGGATCGAGGGCGTCAAGTTCAAAAAGGATCACCTATGTGGAGCCTGTGAAGCTGGGAAGATGACTAGGGTGAAACACCCCTCGAAGACAATCATGACCACCACTCATCCCTTCGAGCTGCTACACATGGACTTATTTGGCCCTACTCATTACTCCACTCTTACCACATCTGCACATCTATATGGCTTCGTGATTGTTGATGATTATTCTCGATATACCTGGGTGCACATAATCCTGTATAAGAATGAAGTGCAGGATGTCTTTAGGCGGTTCGCCAAGCGGGCCATGACCAATTATGGCGTCAAGATCAAGCACGCCAGGAGTGACAATGGCACCGAGTTCAAGAACACTGGGCTCGACACCTATCTTGACGTTCTTGGCATCACTCATGAGTTATCAGCTCCATACACTCCACAGCAGAATGGCGTCATGGAGCGCAAGAACAGGACTCTCATTGAGATGGCTCGCACTATGCTTAACGAATACAAGACACCACGCAAGTGGTGGCCTGAAGCCATTGATACTGCATGCCACATCATCAACAGAGTATGTCTTCACAAGTTCTTCAAGAAGACATCTTATGAACTAATCACTGGTAAGAAGCCAAATGTAAGTTATTTCAAAGTATTTGGTGCTAGGTGTTGGATACGGGATCCACATCACACTTCCAAATTTGCACCAAAAGCACATGAGAGTTTTATGCTTGGCTATGGAAAGGATTCGCACACCTACAGGGTCTTCAACCTCTTTCACCACAAAGTGGTTGAAACTATAGATGTGCGGTCTGATGAGACTAACGGCTCGCAAAGAGAGCACCTGCCACATGTGATAGATGAACTACCTCCAAGTGAATCCATCAAGCTTATGGGTACTGGAGACATAATACCCACTGTGGAACCCGGAGATAAAGAGGTTGTGATACCTGCTCCTGTCCAGCGTGAAGACAATGATCAGACTGAAGATAATGCTGAGCCTGAAGACAATGCTCAGCAACAGCAAAGTCTTCACCCTGTACATCCTCGAGTGGCCAATGAAGTTCAAATCGAGAAGATAATTGACAACATCAATGCACCTGGTCCTCTCACTCGCTCAAGAGCCACACAACTAGCAAACTTTTGTGGACACTTCGCTTTCGTCTCCATCACAGAACCCACCAAAGTCACTGAAGCTTTCATGGAACCAGAATGGATTCAAGCTATGCAAGAAGAGCTTCAGCAATTTGAACTCAACAATGTGTGGGAACTTGTTAAGCGTCCTGACCCTCGCAAACACAATATAATTGGAACCAAATGGATCTACCGCAACAAGCAAGATGAAAATGGTCAAGTTGTCATAAACAAAGCTCGTCTAGTTCCTCAAGGTTACACACAAGTGGAAGGAATTGACTTTGATGAAACATTTGCTCCTGTGGCTAGACTTGAAGCCATCCACATACTTCTTGCTTATGCCAATCATCATGACATTCTTCTGTATCAAATGGATGTGAAGAGTGTCTTTCTCAACGGCAAAATTGAAGAAGAAGTCTATGTTGCTCAACCACCTGGGTTTGAAGATCCAAAGCACCCTGACAAGGTCTATAGGCTCAACAAGGCACTGTATGGCCTCAAACAAGCTCCACGAGCCTGGTATGACACACTCAAGGAGTTCCTGAAAAGCAAATGCTTCAAACCTGGTTCACTTGATCCCACACTTTTCACCAAATCGTATGATGGTGAACTGTTTGTGTGCCAAATCTATGTGGATGACATTATCTTCGGTTGCACTGACAAACGATATAGTGATGAGTTCAGTGATATGATGCAAGAGCAATATCAAATGTCCATGATGGGAGAGCTAAAATTCTTCCCTGGTCTTCAAATTCGTCAACAACGCAATGGCATCTTCATATCACAAGAGAAGTATCTCAAAGACTGCTTGAAGAAGTTTGGAATGCAAGATTGCAAGGGCTACAAGACGCCAATGCCAACCAATGGTCATCTGAGTTCTGACGACAATGGTAGAGAGTTCGATCAAAAGGTATACCGCTCCATGATTGGTTCTTTATTGTACTTATGTCCATCTAGGCCAGATATAATGCTTAGTGTTTGCATGCGTGGCCGATTCCAAGCGGCACCAAAGGAATCGCATCATCTCGTGGTGAAGCGAATACTTCGATATTTGGCTCACACCCCAACGCTAGGATTATGGTATCCAAAGGGCTCAGAGTTTGATTTGGTTGGATTCTCCGATTCTAATTATGCTGGAGATAGGGTGGATCGCAAATCCACATCAGGCACTTGTCACTTTCTTGGACGTTCACTTGTATGTTTGTCTTCAAAGAAGCAGAACCGCGTATCACTCTCCACTGCTGAAGCCGAATACATTGCTGCTGGATCCTGCTGCGCTCAGCTTCTCTGGATGAAGCAAACCCTGAAGGACTATGGCATCAACAAGAAGAAAGTACCCCTATTCTGTGACAATGAGAGCGCCATCAAGATTTCGCACAATCCTGTCCAGCACTCCAAGACGAAGCATATTGAGATCAGGCACCATTTTCTTTGTGATCATGTGCTCAAGGAAGACATTGACATCATTCACGTCAACACTGAAGATCAGCTGGCAGATATCTTCACGAAGCCTTTGGATGAGAAGAGGTTTTGCAAGTTGCGGCGTGAGCTAAATATCTTAGAATCCTCGAATGTCCAGTGAATGGACACACATCCTAACGCTTATGCATTGTTGATGACTATGATGTGCAACACACGAAGTAACGTATGTCTTCAATTCATGAAGACGTACAATCTAAGTGTGAAGATATTAACCCGGAATTTGACTTCAGAGTGCCACGATAGTTGTGCGCCGTGTCTGGGTCTAATACTTCCTATACGGTGGGTAACGCCACCACCAAATTTTCTTGAAGATTTTCACTTGGCGTCACACCTATTGCATTATCTTCTTGATTTGGTTTGTCTTCATAAATGGCTTTATCTTCGCACTTTGTTTAATCTACTTGCCTACTATTTGTATGTGTTTGTCCTCAATAGCATTCACTTATAGCTATGTCTTGGAACAGTGTTTTCTGAACTAAGTGAATGTGATCGGACCCGTACCCCCTTTATGCTTATCTCTTCCAATCTCTCTAAATCTTCATATGCATTCTATTTGACACGTGTCGATTGTCTTCACTGTGTCCTTGTCAGTCAAAGATTTTGAGACCAAAATTTAAAATGTTTTTATATCCTTATCCATTTTACCGGCCACCGCAGAAGCCGGAACGACCTCCCGCCAAAGCTGCTAAGTAGTGGGGTCCAGGCGTGGCAGTAAAACAGCACATCCGTGCCACGCGTCTAGCAAATACGTATCGCCAGGGGCAAAACAGTCGTTCCACCTAGGCCGACTCTTCCCTTATAAATACTTCGCCCCCGCATACATTAATGCTCTTCACATCTGTCGCCATCACCTCCATACAACCCTAGCGCCGTCGCTAGCTTCCATCGACGCTGGAGAAGAAGCGCTTAGCTGCCGCGACCTCTTCGACGCCGTACTCACGCCGGCCGAGGATATCTTCTCGCCGCCGCCACCGTAGCTATCTTCCTTTGCCAAGTTAGGGCGTGGGAGATTGAACTGCTCAGCTTCCTTCGCGTCTCATTGAGCTGTTCATCGTGCGGTAAATAAAGACTACTTTTTACCGTTTGTTTGATCTAAAATTTCTACATATATCTTCAGAAGTTGTTCTTTCACCTTCAAATCTATATCTGCATTCACACATCTCATAACTTGCCAAGTTCCTTCACTTATGCTACGTTTCGTATGATTCCTCACTTGTACCTATTTTCGGATTCGTACAAATCTGGAACCAGCACACTGTAAGTGAATGTCTTCGCACTATGAGGTCATTGTCTTCAAACTGATTTATCTTCAAAATCCTCTGAGAATGTATATGACCTCTCCTCCTTCCCTCGCATCTCTAATTCTTTCATAGGTACATGTCCGTGGGGGAGTCACTTGGTTATCATAGTCTGAATTCATTTGCAGACTTCTTACAGCTTCATCTTGATTCTCCTGAAGCCAGTTCCTGTCAAATCAGCAGAGCGAAGCCATTTAGCCCCTTGAAGCCAATGGCTAGTGGAAAATACGCAAAGAAGGGAGGAAGACAAAGGCAAGCTAACACTGCTCTTGACCTCCCTCCAGATCTGTATGAGCAATACAAGTCAAATCCAGATCTATACAGACTGCTTCAGTTGAAGCCCATTCTGAGCATGAAGTCAAACAGTCTGAAGACATTTCGGCTGCATCAGCCAAAGTTATTCAAGAGCAAGTACTTGTCACTGCTACTGCCACTGATGCCACTGTGGCCCCTGTACCTGAAGTCTCTACTGAAGTCACTCTGGGTTCAACTCATGAAGCTCCTGCTCCTGCTCCTGAAGCCAATGCGCCCAATACAGCCATGGCATACAATCGCGCTGGTGAGCTAGTTCTCATTTTGTGGCCAACACTTACTCCTCCAGTGCAGCATGGCCCACAATATGAGTTTAACATCAACAATCGACCACAATTTCAGAGGCCTATGCCTAGAATGCCAAGGCTTCATAGTGCTCCATCAACTGATTGCACTTTCAGTGTTGCTGGCTTCAGAAATTAGAACACTTTCTTCGACAGCTCCAAGGATCCCTTCAATAAGCCGCGCATATCTTCAGATCGGTTTTGGACTCATCATCAGCGAAGCTACTACATGTGTGTCCTCTACAACCAAGACAGGATTCACCCTCGCAGGCGTGTGGATCATGAAGCCATGTCTGGACTCCCTTGTCTGGATCAAGCGTTGGAATGCTTCAGAGATGTTGGATTGTTTCCCTTTGTCACGGACAAGGAACACTGGAATGAGGAGCTCATACTCCAATTTTATGCAACTCTCCACATTTCTGGCTTCAACAGGGACCCCATGACTTGGACCCTTGAGTGGATGACAGGTGATGTTCATCATGAAGCCAAACCTCAAGATCTTCTCGAGCTCACCACCTTGCCCACTCCTGGCGATTTCTACAATCCCGGTTGTGCTGCTTATGAGAAGGAAGTGGAAAGCATCTTCCAGAAGCCAGAGCCCAACATGACTGAGATGCTGACAATGATGAAGCCTTTGCCATTTGAAGCCGAATACCCCAAGGAATTCTTTGTCAATGACCTTGAGTACTTGCCTTGAACTGTATATCACATTCTTCGCAACACTCTATGGCCAATCAAAGGGCATTCATCTTCAGCCAAGCTTGAAGGTGCTATGAAGACATTGGTCTACTATGTCGTCAATGGCATCAGATTCAACACGCATGACTTCTTCATTCGCCAGCTTGCTGCTTCTGACATGGATCTGTTTGGCCTCAAATTCTATGCACCATGGATTATGCGCCTCATCAAGCTTCGTTCCATAGTTCAGTACGAACCCTCTGGTCGCACCCATCATATCTTTCAGCCTGAAGTTGATGCTCCCCATGAAGTCATTTATCCTTCGGCTGAGAAAGATCCAAGACTTATTGAAGCTAGCCAGTCTGCTTATATGGAAGCCATTCACCTTCCCAATGTGGCCCCTACCTCTGAACTTCCTGGTCAGTTTTGGCAACCACGCCAAGCCAACACTGAAGCCACTACTAGTACAGTTCCTCAAAGACCTCAGAAATGAGCCAAGGTGATGACAGACAGAGAGCTTTTTGTTTCTCTTCATCAGAAGCAAGACAAGCATCATGACTGGCTGAAAAGACAAATGAAGAGCATCATATCTGATCTCAACAGAGTGCGCAACCTCTCTACCAAGAATGCATTTGTTGCGCATGAAGCCAACCGTCGTGCTTCGAAGAGCCTCACACTGCTATGCTCTAAAGATGACCTTGTTGCCGATGGCTTCAAGGAGAGCTTCAAATTTGGCTCCAAGCCTCCATCATTTGAGAAGTGGCGTGCTACGCCTTCACTTGAGGACTTCGAGTATTCTTCTTCAACGCCCATGATTCATGCAAGGATTATTGATGAAGAAGATGATGCTACCTCTCCCGCTATGGCTTCACTGCACCACGATGCTGCATCAGGCCCGTCTGCTCCACCGAACTCCAACATCAACCCGGTTGCCCCAACATCTTCGTCGCCTCCACGGGACGTGTAGACATACTATGTCTTCACACCTTTTTGGTCACTTGTTGACAAAAGGGGGAGAAGCATATGGGTTGATAGTCTTCAAGCGGGCATATTGGGTCAGGCTTGAGATATTTCATTAAGTTTGCAACTCTCGTTTTGAAACATTTGGTCTTTGGGTTGTAAACTTAAGCCCTGATGGACGTCTGCTACATTCACTGATGTTTTTGTTGTGCGATACTTAAATTTGATCTTATGCGCATGAAGTCATTTGTAGACGCCCATATTCCATTGTGCATTCCATTATCTTCATATTATATGTATGCACATGTTGTGACTTCATGAATAGAAGGAGATCTCCACAAAGTAAAACCTGCCATGTGCATTTGCATTCAAAAGCAAATTACTTATATGCACATCTTCAGGGGGAGCTCCTCAACTTTCATGAAGCCAAACACCTTGTTCCTTTAACTTTCACATATTTTTATCCCCGTTGAAACTTCAACCAGTTTGTCATCAATCACCAAAAAGGGGGAGATTGTAAGTGCATCTAGTGCCACCCCTTGTTGATTTTGGAGTATTGAAGACAAACTTGGTTGTGGGACTAATGTGTTTGTGAGATTCACAGGAGAACACAGGTAGAAGTCCCTATTGATTCGGTTTACCCATCGAAGATGACCCCTAAAAATGTATGAAGACATTGAAGACAATGGTGGTTCACGAAGACATTCGTGTTGAAGATAATGGCTCACGAAGACATTCACTTGAAGCAAATGGAACGCGAAGACTTAGTCTTTTGGAAGTTTCATTTTCTACTTTCTTGAGTCATAGGAACCACCGTACTGCTAAGTGGGGTCGAGGTAAACAAAGTCAGAAACTGATGTCATGCTCAACCCAAATCCTATGTCTTCGAGCGAAGACAAATGAGAGAAAATCTCTTCCATAGTTGGTTGAGTCAGCTTTGTTTGGAGCCCAAGTAAAGTTGCAGCGTGTGTTGGGATCCGATCGTTGGACACGTGTCAGCTTCCCTATGACCCAAGGTCATTTCGGACATATCATGTCGGGTTGCCTCCTGGCTATAAATAGCCACCCCTTCCACCATAAATTGGTGACTGCTCCGAGTTAGTGCACGGCTTTTGTCGTTTGAGAGCAACCCACCTCGAAGTCTTTGAGAGAGAATCCTTGCAAGGACAAAACCCAAAACACCCAGAGCCCAAAGTGATTGAGCATCACTGAAGACATTCTGTTCTGAGTGAACCGAAGACTTATTACACTTGAATACTGTGATCTTCTAGCTGGTTAGGCGTCACATTCTGAGCATCCAAGAGTCATTGTGGATTGCTGGTGAACAAAGTCTGTGAAGGTTTGGAAGTCTACCTTGAAGACTTACCAGAGTGATTGGGCGAGATCTGCGGGTCTTAGCTCAAGGGGAATAAGGTGAAGACGTGGTCTTCTGAGTTCAATCTCAGCCTCCCTAACCAGACGTACAACTGTCACAGCAGTTGGAACTGGTCAAACAAATCACTGTCTTCCCCAAGCCACTGGTTCTATCCTTTCACTTCCTTACTTACTGTTTTGAACTGTGAAGCATTTGCATGCTTGTCTGTGTTTGAAGATATTCCCTGAAGCCATTCATCTGTTTACTCATTTATCTTCATGCTTCTTGTGTTTATGTTCAACGCATCCTTGTATGTATGATGTCTACGCTTGTCATCTATGTTCATCTTATTGATAGGCTTTGCTAGTTATCATCTTGCTTCCGCTTACTTCGAAGACATTGCCTGTTTTCGAAGCCTTTCATAAAAATCGCCTATTCACCCCCCCCCCCTCTAGTCGATAACTAGCACTTTCAGGGGGGGGGGGGGTTATAAAACCTTACGTCGATGTAGCGATACATGGAAACCAAACAAATCCAAATGTCGCCATGCGATGGACCTACGTTACAATAGCTCATGGCAACATCGTTTCTAATTAAGTGATGCACACCACGCAAAGGCATCGCAAAAATCCCTCCTCTAAATGTATCTATCGTAATAAAAAAGTGACCCGATGAGATCTATTTGTTACATTGATGCCTCGTAGTGTTCAAATGTAGATGTTTGACCGACCGAAAGAATTAGATAAGCTCGTATGTCAAAATAACATGTATGACCGATGGGGAATGCAAATGTTTCACTAACCAACATTATTCGTGAACTTGATGGATGTTCCCTACGCTTAGTAGATGGTATAATCCTGGTGACTCATCTAGCATAAGGACGATATAAAACCATACGCCATGGTAGCGATATCCAAGGAAACCAGAGAAATTCAAGTGTTTTATCGACCACAAATCCAAGTATCACCATACGTCATCGACCTTTACCACGATATCTCATGGCAACCAATCACATTCAAACAAAAATCTTTTTGACCAAGTGACGCACTAAGAACTATAAACCAAGCAAATGCGCCGTCCGCAACAATTTCTCCCCTAAACCATGTCACTTTAGGATTCGTGCAATTCTCGGTAGTTTGAAATAATAGAGGTCGTAATTAAAGTGGAGTTTTAAAATTAATATAATAACCAGGGTCTAAGAAAGTAGCCAATTAATCCCAAAGTGTGATTTTGCCAATATGTTGCCATGTGTTACGGACCTACGTCACAACAGCTAATGGCAACATCTTTTCTCATTAAGTGATGTACACCAGGCAAAGGCGCCGCTCACAAAAATCCCTCCTCTAAATGTATCTATCCATATAATAAAAGGTGATCTGATGAAATCTATCTGTTACATTGATGCTTTATAGTGTTCATATGTAGATGTCTAACCAGTCGAAAGAACTAGATAAACTCGTATGCCACAATAACACGTATGACCGATGATGAATGCAAATGTTTTAATATCCAACATTATTCGTCAACTTGATGGATGTTCCCCACGTCCATAAACGGTAGATTGTCAGATCTTATTGACTCGTCTAATAGAAGAACAATTAAAACCATACATCATGGTAGCGATATACACGAAAATCGCAGAAATCCTAGTGTTTCATCGACCATAGATCCAAGTATCACCATACGTCATGGACCTTTACCACAATATCTCACGGCAACTGACCAGGTTCAAACAAAAATCTTTTTGACCGAGTGATGCACTAAGAACTATAAACCAAGTAAAGGCGTCGCCCGCAACAATTTCTCCCCTAAAACATGCCTCTTTAGGATTCGTACGATTCTCAGTAGTTTGAAATAATAGGGGTCATAATTAAAGTGGAGTTTAAAATTAGTATCCTAACCAGGGTTTAAGAAAGTAGTCAATTAATCCCAAAGTGTGATTTTGCCAATATGTTGTCATGCGTTGTGGACCTACATCGCAACTGAAAGGATCGATATGCTTGACTAGAGGGGGGGTGAATAGGCAACTACCAATTTTTAGCTTTTCTTGACAAATTAGGGTTAGCAACAAAATAGGTTGTCTAGATGTGCAACTAGGTGAGCAACCTATATGATGCTAATAATCACAACACAAGCAAGCAAGCACAAGATACAACATAAGTAAAGCATGCACAAAGTAAAGGTAAGAAATAACCACAAGTGGAGCCGGTGAAGACGAGGATGTGTTTCCGAAGTTCCTTCCCTTTGAGAGGAAGTACGTCTCAATGCTCCCCAAGAAGCCACTAGGGCCACCGTATTCTCCTCACGCCCTCACACAATGCGAGGTGCCGTGATTCCACTAGTGGTGCCCTTGAAGGGGGTGACCGAACCTTTACAAACAAGGTTGGGGCAATCTCCACAACTTAATTGGAGGCTCCCAACACCACCACGGAGCTTCACCACAATGGAATGTGGCTCCGAGGTGACCTCAACCGTCTAGGGTGCTCAAACACCCAAGAGTAACAAGATCCGCAAGGGATTAGTGGGGGGAATCAAATTTCTCTTGGTGGAAGAGTAGATCGGGGCCTTCTCAACCAATCCCTAAAGAATCAACAAGTTTGATTGGCTAGGGAGAGAGATCGGGCGAAAATGAGCTTTTGGAGCAACAATGGAGCTTGGGGAGGAAGATGTGGTCTTCTTGGGGAAGAAGACCCCTTTATATAGTGGGGGGACAAAACCAACCGTTACCCAGTTTTCAGCCCGCACAGAGCGGTACTACTGCTCACACGAGCGGTACTACCGCCCTGGCGGTAGTGCACAAAGCGCAGTGCAAAAGAGTGCAGTAGTGCCACCGGAGCGGTACTACTGCTCTCCCCAGCGGTACTACCGCTGGGGTTGCAGCACAGGACACTCGGAGCAGAGCAGGACAGAGGGGCAGCCGTACCAGCGGTGCTACCGCTGAGGACAGCGGTACTACCTCCTATGCGCGGTACTGCCGCACACCACTGCCGCTCTGCTACCGCTGAGAAACAGGGGAGAGCATGGAGAGCAGCGCCGCGAGCGGAAGTGGCAGCGGTGGTAGCGCGGTACTACCGCTTACAAGCGGTACTATGGCTCCTACTGCCGCTTGTAGGATCGAAAGTATGTCTAGAGGGGGGGTGATTAGACTACTTGACCAAATAAAACCTAACCTTTTCCCAGATTTTAATTGTGGGCAGATTTTAATAATAGTACATGTCAAGCTTCACCCTACACATGCAATTCTAAGAGTATAGCAGCTGAAAGTAGATAATTGCATATGTATGTAAAGGAGGGGATCGGAGAATTCAAACGCAATGAAGACACGGTGGTTTTTGGCGTGGTTCCGATAGGTGGTGCTATCGTACGTCCACGTTGATGGAGACTTCAACCCACGAAGGGTAACGGCTGCGCGAGTCCACGGAGGGCTCCACCCACGAAGGGTCCACGAATAAGCAACCTTGTCTATTCCACCATGGCTTACGTCCACGAAGGACTAGCCTCACTCGGGGTAGATCTTCACGAAGTAGGCGATCTCCTTGCCCTTACAAACTCCTTGGTTCAACTCCACATCAGGTTGGAGGCTCCCAAGTGACACCTAACCAATCTAGGAGACACCACTCTCCAAAAGGTAATAGACGGTGTGTTGTTGATGAACTCCTTGCTCTTGTGCTTCAAATGATAGTCTTCCCAGCACTCAAACAACTCCTCACAGATTTGGCTATGGTGGAAGAGGGATTTGAGTGGAAAGCAACTTGGGATAGGCTAGAAATCAAGTTTCAAAAGCTAGGAATGGAATAGCTTGATCTCAACACATGAGTAGGTGGTTCTCTCTCAGAAAATGTATGGTGGAAGTGTAGGCACGTTCTGATGGCTCTCCTTACAGAGAAGGAGGTGGTGGAGGGGTATATATAGCCTCCACACAAAATCCAACCGTTACACACTTTTGACTCAACTCGGTGGCACCGAAACAATGATCTCGGTAGCACCGAACTGTGTAAAAGATATGAACTTTAGGAATCTCGGTGGGACCGATACAGACAACTCGGATGGACCGAAGTGCAATGGCTAGGGCAATCCTCATCTCGGTGGCACCGATTGCATCAACTCGGTAGGACCGAAGTGAAGCAATAAGGCAACAGAGAGTTGGCAAGCCATCTCGGTGAGACCGATTTACAAACTCGGTGAGACCGAAGTAAGTGCAAACGATTACGGAGAGTTGGCAAGGCCATCTCGGTGAGACCGAGATCCATTTCGGTGGATTTGATTTGTTAGGGTTTTGGCAGTGGCTATGTCTTGGATGAACTCGGTGGGGCCGGATAGGAAATTTCGGTGAGGCCGAGTTGGAATGTAGGTTTTGGACATATTTGGGATTAAGAGAGTGGTTGAGGGTTTAGGAGTACTGTCACTAAGCACTTGAGCAAAAAGACCATTAAGCAACACCTCATCCCCTTTTAATAGTATTGGCTTTCCTATGGACTCAATGTGATCTTTGATCACTAAACCAAAAATGTAGAGTCTTGCTCTTTTGCCAATCCTTGTCCTTAGCATTTTGAGGGGTCCACGTCTCTAGTCCATGCCATGCCAATCATTGAACATCCTGAAATCTTTAACTTGAATGGACATTAGTTCAATGAGATATATGTTGTTATGAATTACCAAAACCACCAAGGGAGCAAATGTGCTTTCACCGCCGCTATTGCCGCTTGCCCGGTTGGGTTAAAAAGGGGTCAGCGGTAGTATGCCAGTGGGACCACCGCTGGACTACCGTTCAACCCGACACGAAAAATCGTGCCCCGAATCGAGGCGGTAGTACGAGCGGTACTGGGAGCGGCACTACCGCTTATAAGCGGTACTACCGCTTCCAGCCGCGGTACTACCGCTGGCAGCTCTCTGAGCACTCCTAAGTACCGGAAGGCGAGATTCCAATGAAGCGGAAAGGAACGAAGGGTGCAAATGAAAGTGTGTACGTGTTGATTCCACCCAAACCTTTCCGAAGTGGACCCCCTCTTGATAGTACGGTATTTCCTACGACTCAAGTCCACCGAAAATGAAACGAAGGAAAATAAACCGTCTTCACTCTAATACATCGAGGGGCATCAATTGTCTTGAGCCAAATGATGGAGTATCTGAAATGCTCAATGCACACGATTAGTCCGCAAACGCATTGTCATCAATCACCAAAACCACTAAGGGAGAAATATGCCCTTACAATCTCCCCCTTTTTGGTGGATTGATGACAACGCGGGATTTGCACAAGGGATAAAACAGGATAATAAGCAAACCCAACATCTACAAAATATAGACGGGCTCCCCCTAGATGTGTGCACTATTTAGGTATGCTTTTGGAATGCAAAGCACACACACTAGGATCAACACTCCCCCTATATTTTATAGACCGACAAAACTTGCATTAATAACATAAGAGAGATATACAAGGATGCAAGGAATAGCATGTGAGCATAAAGATAGGGCACAAGATAAGCATAATATCTCACAAACTAACATAGTACTTGACATAAGGATAGGATAAGATAGCATATGTCTCACACCATATGACTTAGACTCCAGGTATCATAAACACAAACCAAAGCAAACGAACGAAAAAGAAAAAGAAAGTGCACGAGAGAGAAAAGCAAAGCAAATACGACACACTCGTGACTCGGCAAATCCCTAAACTCTCTCCCCCTTTGGCATCGAGACGCCAAAAGGGCAAAGAGTGCTACAACGATCACAAGTGATAGCAATGCCGGAGATCCTCATCATCAATATTCCCCGTGGTCGCTCGAGTCCGCGTCAGCAGCAGCCGCAGTGGTGGTCTGATCAACATCTGAGTCCGTCCAGTGACAGTGCTGAGTGGTCCACTCCTCCTCATCAGTGATCCGATCCTCTGACCCACTGGCAACCTCGACCCCAAGCTGCCTCATGATGAGCTTGTCACGACCTCGGGATTTCTTCTCTGCCACAAGTGCCATGTACTGCCCGTGAGCCTCCATACAGAATAGCTTCTTCATCTTCAGCTTGAGCCTCTTAGCCCAAGGTGGCTCCACTCCAGCTGGCTCATAGTCAGGCTCGTCATCATCATCAACTACATCCTCATCCATAGGAGTTTCCGTCTTCGGAACAGGAGTGCCCCAATTCTCCTTCTGTCTCAGTCGAACGATCTCATGAGAGATCAAGTCACCAGTCACAAGCATCTCATCAGGATAAGTGAAGTCCCATGCCTTCTCAATGAGCAACATCAGGTAGGGACCATAGATGGGACACTTGCGCTCAGTGATGGCGAAAAGAAGCTCCGACCACATGATATGAGAAACATCCAAAGATTGCCCCGTGTTTGCCTCCTTCTCATTCTGACAGAAAAGCAGCAAGTCCACTAGGTAGGAGCGTACCTGATCCAAGTTCCCAATCCGAGGGAAGAGAGTGTGCCTGAAAATGCGATGCAGGATGTCCAGGAAAGGACTAAGATCATATGTCTTCTTCTAGGTGGTTGGAGAAACCTTCAAAGTGCTGTAGGGCCAGAGAGCAGACTTGTGCGTAGCACCCGCCTCCTTGTGAGGACGGAATCCAACCGTGTTGTCAAGCCCATTATCCTCATAGCCCAAAAGTTCCATGAACGCCTTCCACTTGACAGACAGAAGCTTGCCATTGGTCATCCAAGTCAGAGTCCTCTTCACATCAGTACCTAGGTGAACCGTGGCATAGAACTGAGCCACGATGTCTGCATCAAAATCCTTGTTGAACTCCATAACCTTGATGATATCCAGCTGATTGCACAACTCAAGAGCCTCTCCAAAGTACGGCATGTCCTTCTGCATATGAGGGATATCAATGGATCTGACTGACACAAACAGATTCTTCTTCGCTTTGAGCACATCTAGATAGATAGAGCGCTGCTGCTTGGTCCAGAAGGGACGATTGACAAGAGCTAGATCTTGCTCGTGACGGTACGGGTTACGGCGGCGAAACATACAAAACTCCTTAGCATTCATCTCAGTCACGGACTTGACCTTCTCCTTTGGCTTGCTTTCAACTTGCTTGGTTCTTTGCATTGGCTGAGCACTTAAAGTTGCACTGGCATCCTCAGAAGTGCGATAGCGCTTGGAACCCCCTGGACGCTCTGGATTCTTGCGACGGGCCTGATGCCCAGCACTGCTATCACCTGGAACCCACAACAAAGAGCGAAGGAAAAGCAGGTGTAAAACACTGCATAAGCCAAACAAAAAGGAAACAAAGCAAGGTGAAGGTTGGTACGAGGGAAGTAGAAGTTGACAGCCCTGGGCGGTAGTACCGCCCATCAGCAGCGGTAGTGCCACCTACAAGCGGTAGTACCGCTCCAGAGGAGCGGTAGTACCGCCCGAGGCGAATGTCACAGACTGACCACAACCGCGGCTAGATCCGGTACTACCGGGGATGCCAAATTCAAATTCCCTCCAACCAAACTTCAATCCACCTATTCTAGCAGTCTTCTACGTCCTACTCAAGCCTCGATTTGAACAAAAAATCGACGAATGCCACACGCATTGCCCTAGAACCTAGATTCAAAAAGTAGAACCATAGGAGAGGAAGACGAGAGCAATACCGGCATCCATGGCAAGAGGAGAAGGTGGGGAACGATCCCACCGGACGGAATCACGGAAGACGGCACGGAATCGGCGGCCCGACGGCGGCCCACCGGGGCTTGTTCGTCGCCTGTGAGAGGAGAGGGCGTGGGAGAGATGAATGGGTACGGGGGAGTTGGAACTTTCCCTGCCCGAGTCATAACCCACCCAACCCACCACAGAGCGGTAGTACCGCTCAAAGGAGTGGTAGTACCGCCCCGGTACTACTCCGCGGCAGGAGGCCGGGTAGTACCGCTCTAGCGGTAGTACCGGGGAGCTAGGACGGTAGTACCGCTTATAAGCAGTAGTACCACCCAGACCCCGCGGTAGTACCGCGCAGGCGAGAGCAAGCAAGATCAAGTCAAAATGGTGGCTTATGCAATTTAGAGAGGTTGTAGATGAGATGGCTTGGGTTGGAGACTCGAAACACCAGCAAATGGGAAGAGACACTCCAAGTTCAAAAAAGAGAGAAAAAGGAGAGCAAACTTGGAGCGACTCAAAGCAAAAACAAAGACTTAATGAAAGAAAACTCTCAAAGAGAGGGCGATGGCCGAAGCCACCTATGTTTGAGTCAATTGGTATGGCACCGCGAAGATTTTAACCTTGGGCCCATGACCAAAACTCATCTTTGAAGCACATGAACCATCAAAAATGGCTAAAGTGAAAGACTTGATCAATTTATGCATAATGGGGGGGAGGGAGAGTTCATTGAGAGAACAAGACTCCCCCTATGTCCATGCCTACATCTAGAACAAGATAATCATGATGAATGTGGTGGGGTGTGACGAGATTCAAGACACGTTGCTCGAATCAATGATATTTAGCTCATGCCTTAACTCGCGAAATCTTGCTTCATCCAATGGCTTCGTGAAAATATCCGCTAGTTGCTCTTGAGTTCCAACATGAATAATATCAATCTCTCCACGCTTTACGTGATCCCGGATGAAATGATGACGAATCTCAATGTGCTTCGTCTTGCTATGTTGCACCGGATTGTAGGAGATCTTGATTGCACTTTCATTGTCACAGAAAAGAGGCACTTTGTCACAAGTGACATCGTAATCCTTTAAAGTTTGCCTCATCCATAGCAATTGTGCACAACAACTTGCGGCAGCTACATACTCGGCCTCGGTGGTGGAGAGAGACACACAATTTTGCTTCTTTGAAGACCAACTCACCAAAGAGCGACCAAGGAATTGACACCCTCCGGAGGTTGACTTCCTATCCACACGGAATCCCTCCCAATCCGAGTCCGAATAACCCATGAGATCAAAGCTTGCTCCTTTGGGGTACCATAAGCCAAAGTTTGGGGTATGAGCCAAATATTGAAAGATTCGCTTGACCGCCACAAAGTGACTTTCCTTAGGCGCGGCTTGAAACCGTGCACACATTCCCACACTCAACATGATATCCGGCCTAGATGCACAAAGGTAAAGCAAGGAGCCAATCATGGAACGATATACCTTTTGATCCACCGCTTTACCATTGGGATCAATGTCGAGTTGGCACTTGGTAGGCATTGGAGTCTTGGCCGGTTTGACATCTTCTAGCTTGAATCTCTTGAGCATGTCTTGGGTGTATTTGGCTTGGTTGATGAAGGTTCCTTCTCTTCTTTGCTTGACTTCGAACCCAAGAAAGAACTTCAACTCTCCCATCATAGACATCTCAAACTTCTCGGTCATGAGTGAGGCACACTCATCATTGAAAGCTTTGTTAGGAGAACCAAAGATAATATCATCAACATATAGTTGGCATATGAACAAATCCCATTTAACCCTCTTAGTAAAAAGAGTGGGATCGATTTTCCCAATTTCAAACCCACGGTCTTGCAACAACTCGGTAAGGTGCTCATACCACGCACGTGGGGCTTGTTTAAGGCCATAGAGTGCCTTATCGAGTTTGTATACATGATTGGGGAACTTGGGATCCTCGAACCCCGGGGGTTGTTTGACATATACCAACTCATTAAGGGGACCATTAAGAAATGCACTCTTCACATCCATTTTTTGCAATTTAAAATCATGATGAGAAGCATATGCAAGCAACATACGAATAGATTCAAGATGAGCAACGGGAGCAAAGGTTTCACCGTAGTCGATACCCTCGACTTGGGAGTAGCCTTGTGCCACCAATCTTGCCTTGTTTCGAGTGACAACACCGTTCGTATCTTGCTTGTTCTTGAAGATCCATTTGGTTCCAATGACATTATGATTCTCCGTTGGCCTTGGCACCAATGTCCACACTTTGTTGCGCTCGAAGTTGTTGAGTTCATCATGCATGGCTTCAAGCCAATCCGTGTCCTCGAGCGCCTCATGTACCTTTTGGGGTTCAACACAAGAAACAAACGCGTGATGCTCACATAAGTTTGTTAATTGTCTACGAGTGGTTACCCCTTTTTTCAAGCTTCCATAAACATTTTCCAAGACATGTTGTTGATGCTTAAGTTTAGAAGCAATCTTGGCGGCATGACGCTCCAATAGCTCCTCCGAAGTCACTTGAGGAGGGTCATCTTGAACATCTTGAGCGTCATCTTGAGCTTGCTCTTGATCATGAGCTTGCCCTTGATCTTGAGCTTGCTCGGTGTCGTGATCTTGATCTTGGGCATCATTTGGTGCATCACCATCATCTTGAGGTTGATCTTGCCCTTGATCTTGATCACTTGGTTGAGGGCCTTCAGTTTGTTCTTCGGAAGCGTGTGGGTCAATGGTTGGTGATGGCTCCACTTGCGTAGAGCATTGTCCTTCTCCTTCAGCCACAAGGGGTTCCTCAATGGGGAGTATTTGACCAATCCCCATTCTTCTTATGGCTTGGGGAGGCATTTCATCACCTACATCACAAAGACCACTTTGCTCCACTTGGGAGCCATTATTTTCATCAAACTCTATGTTACACGTCTCCTCAGTGAGTCTGTTGGACTTGTTGAGGACACGGTAAGCATGAGAGTTTGTAGCATAACCAACAAATATGCCCTCTTGGGCTCTAGATTCGAATTTAGACAAACGAGTACCTTTCTTGAGAATGAAACACTTACATCCGAACACCCGGAAGTACTTGAGGTTGGGCTTGTTACCGGTAAGTATCTCATATGGAGTCTTGTTAAGCCTTTGCGGAGGTAGAGTCGATTGGATGCATGACATGCGGTGTTGATGGCTTCGGCCCAAAAGTTGTACGGAGACTTGAATTCCGCCATCATGGTCCTTGCCGCGTCCATCAACGTCCGGTTCTTCCTCTCCGCTACACCATTTTGTTGAGGGGTATATGGTGCGGCATATTGATGCTTGATCCCCTCATCACTAAGGAACTCATCCAAGGTGTAGTTCTTGAACTCGGTACCGTTGTCACTTCTAATCATCAAAATCTTTGCCTCATGTTGACATTGAGCTTCATTGGCAAAGTCGATGACGATTTGTTGGGTCTCACTCTTTCTCTTAAAGAAATATACCCAAGTGTATCTTGAATAGTCATCCACAATCACCAAGCAATACTTTATCCCCCCAAGACTATCAAAGGATGGAGGTCCAAAGAGATCCATGTGAAGGAGCTCCAAGGGCCTCTTCGAGTAGATGATAGTCGTGGGTCGGTGAGCCGTCTCATGTAGCTTTCCTTCGATACAAGCACTGCAAGCACGATCTTTGGCAAAGCTCACATTTGTTAGTCCACGAATGTGATCCCCTTTGAGGAGACTTTGCAAAGATCTCATATTGACATGGGCTAGTCGGCGATGCCAAAGCCACCCCACATCAACTTTAGCCATTAGGCAAGTCGCGGTCTTAGTGGGTCGCTCCGAGAAGTTAACCACATAGAGACCGTTCTCGACATGCCCAACAAAAGCTACTTTAAGAGTCTTGCTCCACAAAAGGGCCACGGTATCAAGGTCAAAGAATGTGGCAAATACCATAAGTGCAAGTTGACGAACGGAAAGCAAATTGTATGCAAGGGTCTCAACAAGCATGACTTTCTCAATTGATAAATCATGAGAAATCACAACCTTGCCAAGACCCAATACCTTAGATGTTGAGGCATCACCGAATTGAACATGGGTGGGCATAGATGAGCTTGGTTGCACGTCCACCACCAAGTGCTTACTCCCGGTCATATGATTTGTTGCTCCACTATCGAGCAATCATGATCCTCCACCGGAAGCAAACTCCTACAAGAGATCAATGCTTGGTTTTAGGTACCCATTTTTGAATGGGTCCTTTGATGTTAGTAACAAGGGTCTTAGGAACCCAAATAGACCATTCAATGTACTCATAATAAGAACCAACAAATTTGGCATAAACATGCCCATCACTAGCACGACATAAAACATAATAAGGGTTAAAGTCGTCGGCTTTGTTCGATGGAGTGTGTTTGTCCTTCTTGACATTTCCACCCACCACCTTGTTCTTCTTCTCCTTATGAGCATCCTCTCCCTTCTTGACAAATACCTCTTTGAGAGGGAGAGGTTTCTTGGTCTTGTTGTTCTTCTTCTTCTTTGACTTGGGCACAAACCCAAGTCCCTCCTTTGCCACAACTTCCTTTTGATTGCTCAAAAGTTCGTTGAGGTTCTTCTCACCTTGTATGCAAGTCACTAGACCTTTCTCGAGTTGCTCTTTCAACTTGGCATTCTCCTCCACAAGATGCTCATGCTCACAACAAGGGTTAGTAGCAATGGCATTATCAATTAAAACGAACGGAGGACAAGTGGCTATTTCCGTTGTTAGCTTCACTTGAAGTTGATCATGAGACTCTTTGAGAGAGCCATGAGCACTCTTCAAAACCTTGTGGGCTTTGTCAAGTAGCTCAAACTCCTCCTTGAGTCTAGCATGGCCAACTCCAAGGTCAACCTTGTCGGATTTGAGCACACGAGTAAGAACTTGAGCATGTTCAAGATCTTTCTTTAGTTGAGCAAGGTCAACGTTGTGTGACTCCTCAAGAGCCAAACGAAGACCTCGCTCTTCCTCAAGAGCAATGGAAAGATCCGCAATATCATCGGCATAATCACGACTATGGCCTTGCAAGTTAGTGATAGTCTCTTCGTGGGACTCAATGATATCATTGGCCTCACCCAATTGTTCCAAGAGAGCAACAAAGTGCTTCTTGGTCTCACCTTTGAGCTTACTCAAGAACTTATCAAACTCGTTCTCATCAACCTTTACCATCTCACTATCATCCACACAATCCAACAATGAAGGAGTAGTAGTGGTAGTGGTTTTGATGTTGGAGGTTACCTTGTTGATACCTTTGGCCATGAGGCACTTGGCGATGATGTTTTCATTGGGGGCGCCGAAGAGAGACACCTTGGTTGGGGAAGAGGTGGCAATGGCCACGGTAGCCGTTGCTAACACTTCACCACTTGTATCATCATCATCATCATCATCGGAGTTGTACTCTTCTTGTGCCACCAAGCCCTTTGGAGGTGCCTTCTTATTGAAATTGTTCTTGTTGGGGAAGGACTTGGCCTTGTCTTTGCGGATGAGCTTGCCACCATTGTCCTCCCTCTTTTCATACGGACAATCCACCACAAAGTGACTCACATTGCCACAATTGTAGCAAGTCCTTACTTGTTGCTTGCCCTTTGAGTTGTTCTTGGAGGAGTTGGGCCTTGTGTTTCTCTTGTTGCCCCAAAATTGCCTTGACGCAAGAGCCATGTGCTCGTGGTAAGCATATTTGGTGTCTTCGGGGCAACTCTCTTCTTCTTCCTCTTCTTATTCTTCCGGAATACCCTTGGCCTTCAAAGCAAGGTTGGGTGAGGCTTTCTTTGACCGTTGGACACGAGCTAGAGCATTGTCGGCGGTCTTGTTCATGATGTTCATGGCAATAAACTCATCCAACACTTCACTTGAAGACAAGGTGTGGAAGTCCGGTCTTTGACGGATCACGGAGGACATGGCCTTGTTGAATGGCATGATGGCCTTGAGAAACTTGCGCTTGATCCAATTATCATCCGTATCCTTGCTCCCATGATCTTGAAGAGCAACCGCAAGAGTTGTCAATCTCCGGTAGAGATCCCGAGGATCCTCATCTTCATTCATCACAAATTCATCGGCCTCATCAAGCACCACTTCAAAGTTGGATCGTTGAATACTTGAGCTCCCCTTGTACAAAGATATGATGTGTTCCCAACAATCCTTTGCACGGGAGAAGGGGCGCAAGTGAGCTAGATCTTCGGGAGGCACTGCGGATTGGAGGATGAACAGTGCGGAGTGATTGTATTGATTGTCCGCCTCTTCTCTTGGAGTGAGGTTGCTTGGGTCATGTGGATAGAAGCCTTGCTCGATGATTCTCCAAAGATTTGTTGAGCTGTGATTCAAATGAGACTTGATATGAAAAACCCAATTAGCAAAATCACCCTTCACAAGCTTGGGAGGAGGACCAAGGTTGTTAATATGCGGTGTAGGGACCGGTCCTCCATAGACCGGGGGAGGGGGAACCGAGGCGTAGGTTCCCGCCCCATTCTTACCATGAGGGGAAGAGGTTTGAGTGCCTTTAGCCGCTTCCTTGCCGGAATTGGCCTCCGACACCGATGCGGTGGGCTTAACCACAAGCAAAGGATCGGGAGTAGACTTCAACCCCTCAAGGAGTTCTTTAAGCATGGACTTGACCTCGGCCGTCATAGACGTCTTAAGTGAAGCCATAGATTCATTTAAGTCATCTCGGGTGACCGAGTTCAACTCCATGGACTCGGGCACTTCCTCATCCCGATCCCCGTCGTCAACCATACTCTTCGGGTGGTGAAACCCTTAATAAAGAGACGAGGTTCTGATACCAATTGAAAGGATCGATATGGTTGACTAGAGGGGGGTGAATAGGCAACTACCAATTTTTAGCTTTTCTTGACAAATAAGGGTTAGCAACAAAATAGGTTGTCTAGATGTGAAACTAGGTGAGCAACCTATATGATGCTAACAATCACAACACAAGCAAGCAAGCACAAGATACAACATAAGTAAAGCATGCACAAAGTAAAGGTAAGAAATAACCACAAGTGGAGCCGATGAAGACGAGGATGTGTTTCCGAAGTTCCTTCCCTTTGAGAGGAAGTACGTCTCCGTTGGAGCGGTGTGGAGGCACAATCCTCCCCAAGAAGCCACTAGGGCCACCGTATTCTCCTCACGCCCTCACACAATGCGAGGTGTCGTGATTCCACTAGTGGTGCCCTTGAAGGCGGCGACCGAACCTTTACAAACAAGGTTGGGGCAATCTCCACAACTTAATTGGAGGCTCCCAACACCACCACGGAGCTTCACCATAATGGAATGTGGCTCCGAGGTGACCTCAACCGTCTAGGGTGCTCAAACACCCAAGAGGGGAATCAAATTTCTCTTGGTGGAAGTGTAGATCGGGGCCTTCTCAACCAATCCCTAAAGAATCAACAAGTTTGATTGGCTAGGGAGAGAGATCGGGCGAAAATGAGCTTTTGGAGCAACAATGGAGCTTGGGGAGGAAGATGTGGTCTTCTTGGGGAAGAAGACCCCTTTATATAGTGGGGGGACAAAACCAACCGTTACCCAGTTTTCAGCCCGCACAGAGCGGTACTACTGCTCACACGAGCGGTACTACCGCCCTGGCGGTAGTGCACAAAGCGCAGTGCAAAAGAGTGCAGTAGTGCCGCCGGAGCGGTACTACTGCTCTCCCCAGCGGTACTACCGCTGGGGTTGCAGCACAGGACACTCGGAGCAGAGCAGGACAGAGGGGCAGCCGTACCAGCGGTGCTACCGCTGAGGACAGCGGTACTACCGCCTATGCGCGGTACTGCCACACACCACTGCCGCTCTGCTACCGCTGAGAAACAGGGGAGAGCATGGAGAGCAGCGCCGCGAGTGGAAGTGGCAGCGGTGGTAGCGCGGTACTACCGCTTACAAGCGGTACTATGGCTCCTACTGCCGCTTGTAGGATCGAAAGTATGTCTAGAGGGGGGGTGATTAGACTACTTGACCAAATAAAACCTAACCTTTTCCCAGATTTTAATTGTGGGCAGATTTTAATAATAGTACATGTCAAGCTTCACCCTACACATGCAATTCTAAGAGTATAGCAGCTGAAAGTAGATAATTGCATATGTATGTAAAGGAGGGGATCGGAGAATTCAAACGCAATGAAGACACGGTGGTTTTTGGCGTGGTTCCGATAGGTGGTGCTATCGTACGTCCACGTTGATGGAGACTTCAACCCACGAAGGGTAACGGCTGCGCGAGTCCACGGAGGGCTCCACCCACGAAGGGTCCACGAATAAGCAACCTTGTCTATTCCACCATGGCTTACGTCCACGAAGGACTAGCCTCACTCGGGGTAGATCTTCACGAAGTAGGCGATCTCCTTGCCCTTACAAACTCCTTGGTTCAACTCCACATCAGGTTGGAGGCTCCCAAGTGACACCTAACCAATCTAGGAGACACCACTCTCCAAAAGGTAATAGACGGTGTGTTGTTGATGAACTCCTTGCTCTTGTGCTTCAAATGATAGTCTTCCCAGCACTCAAACAACTCCTCACAGATTTGGCTATGGTGGAAGAGGGATTTGAGTGGAAAGCAACTTGGGATAGGCTAGAAATCAAGTTTCAAAAGCTAGGAATGGAATAGCTTGATCTCAACACATGAGTAGGTGGTTCTCTCTCAGAAAATGTATGGTGGAAGTGTAGGCACGTTCTGATGACCCCTAAAAATGTATGAAGACATTGAAGACAATGGTGGTTCACGAAGACATTCGTGTTGAAGATAATGGCTCACGAAGACATTCACTTGAAGCAAATGGAACGCGAAGACTTAGTCTTTTGGAAGTTTCATTTTCTACTTTCTTGAGTCATAGGAACCACCGTACTGCTAAGTGGGGTCGAGGTAAACAAAGTCAGAAACTGATGTCATGCTCAACCCAAATCCTATGTCTTCGAGCGAAGACAAATGAGAGAAAATCTCTTCCATAGTTGGTTGAGTCAGCTTTGTTTGGAGCCCAAGTAAAGTTGCAGCGTGTGTTGGGATCCGACCGTTGGACACGTGTCAGCTTCCCTATGACCCAAGGTCATTTCGGACATATCATGTCGGGTTGCCTCCTGGCTATAAATAGCCACCCCCTTCCACCATAAATTGATGGCTGCTCCGAGTTAGTGCACGGCTTTTGTCGTTTGAGAGCAACCCACCTCGAAGTCTTTGAGAGAGAATCCTTGCAAGGACAAAACCCAAAACACCCAGAGCCCAAAGTGATTGAGCATCACTGAAGACATTCTGTTCTGAGTGAACCGAAGACTTATTACACTTGAATACTGTGATCTTCTAGCTGGTTAGGCGTCACATTCTGAGCATCCAAGAGTCATTGTGGATTGCTGGTGAACAAAGTCTGTGAAGGTTTGGAAGTCTACCTTGAAGACTTACCAGAGTGATTGGGCGAGATCTGCGGGTCTTAGCTCAAGGGGAATAAGGTGAAGACCTGGTCTTCTGAGTTCAATCTCAGCCTCCCTAACCAGACGTACAACTGTCACAGCAGTTGGAACTGGTCAAACAAATCACTGTCTTCCCCAAGCCACCGGTTCTATCCTTTCACTTCCTTACTTACTGTTTTGAACTGTGAAGCATTTGCATGCTTGTCTGTGTTTGAAGATATTCCCTGAAGCCATTCATCTGTTTACTCATTTATCTTCATGCTTCTTGTGTTTATGTTCAACGCATCCTTGTATGTATGATGTCTACGCTTGTCATCTATGTTCATCTTATTGATAGGCTTTGCTAGTTATCATCTTGCTTCCGCTTACTTCGAAGACATTGCCTGTTTTCGAAGCCTTTCATAAAAATCGCCTATTCACCCCCCCCCTCTAGTCGATAACTAGCACTTTCAGGGGGGGGGGGTTATAAAACCTTACGTCGATGTAGCGATACATGGAAACCAAACAAATCCAAATGTCGCCATGCGATGGACCTACGTTACAATAGCTCATGGCAACATCGTTTCTAATTAAGTGATGCACACCACGCAAAGGCATCGCAAAAATCCCTCCTCTAAATGTATCTATCGTAATAAAAAAGTGATCCAATGAGATCTATTTGTTACATTGATGCCTCGTAGTGTTCAAATGTAGATGTCTGACCGACCGAAAGAATTAGATAAGCTCGTATGTCAAAATAACATGTATGACCGATGGGGAATGCAAATGTTTCACTAACCAACATTATTCGTGAACTTGATGGATGTTCCCTACGCTTAGCAGATGGTATAATCCTGGTGACTCATCTAGCATAAGGACGATATAAAACCATACGCCATGGTAGCGATATCCAAGGAAACCAGAGAAATTCAAGTGTTTTATCGACCACAAATCCAAGTATCACCATACGTCATCGACCTTTACCACGATATCTCATGGCAACCAATCACATTCAAACAAAAATCTTTTTGACCAAGTGACGCACTAAGAACTATAAACCAAGCAAATGCGCCGTCCGCAACAATTTCTCCCCTAAACCATGTCACTTTAGGATTCGTGCAATTCTTGGTAGTTTGAAATAATAGAGGTCGTAATTAAAGTGGAGTTTTAAAATTAATATAATAACCAGGGTCTAAGAAAGTAGCCAATTAATCCCAAAGTGTGATTTTGCCAATATGTTGCCATGTGTTACGGACCTACGTCACAACAGCTAATGGCAACATCTTTTCTCATTAAGTGATGTACACCA
This sequence comes from Elymus sibiricus, assembly GCA_039707655.1. Taxonomy (NCBI): domain Eukaryota; kingdom Viridiplantae; phylum Streptophyta; class Magnoliopsida; order Poales; family Poaceae; genus Elymus; species Elymus sibiricus. Next base: position 256,336,470 of record CM077668.1, on the reverse strand, counting down.
GGCAAAGGCGCCGCTCACAAAAATCCCTCCTCTAAATGTATCTATCCATATAATAAAAGGTGATCTGATGAAATCTATCTGTTACATTGATGCTTTATAGTGTTCATATGTAGATGTCTAACCAGTCGAAAGAACTAGATAAACTCGTATGCCACAATAACACGTATGACCGATGATGAATGCAAATGTTTTAATATCCAACATTATTCGTCAACTTGATGGATGTTCCCCACGTCCATAAACGGTAGATTGTCAGATCTTATTGACTCGTCTAATAGAAGAACAATTAAAACCATACATCATGGTAGCGATATACACGAAAATCGCAGAAATCCTAGTGTTTCATCGACCATAGATCCAAGTATCACCATACGTCATGGACCTTTACCACAATATCTCACGGCAACTGACCAGGTTCAAACAAAAATCTTTTTGACCGAGTGATGCACTAAGAACTATAAACCAAGTAAAGGCGTCGCCCGCAACAATTTCTCCCCTAAAACATGCCTCTTTAGGATTCGTACGATTCTCAGTAGTTTGAAATAATAGGGGTCGTAATTAAAGTGGAGTTTAAAATTAGTATCCTAACCAGGGTTTAAGAAAGTAGTCAATTAATCCCAAAGTATGATTTTGCCAATATGTTGTCATGCGTTATGGACCTACATCGCAACTGAAAGGATCGATATGCTTGACTAGAGGGGGGGTGAATAGGCAACTACCAATTTTTAGCTTTTCTTGACAAATTAGGGTTAGCAACAAAATAGGTTGTCTAGATGTGCAACTAGGTGAGCAACCTATATGATGCTAATAGTCACAACACAAGCAAGCAAGCACAAGATACAACATAAGTAAAGCATGCACAAAGTAAAGGTAAGAAATAACCACAAGTGGAGCCGGTGAAGACGAGGATGTGTTTCCGAAGTTCCTTCCCTTTGAGAGGAAGTACGTCTCAATGCTCCCCAAGAAGCCACTAGGGCCACCGTATTCTCCTCACGCCCTCACACAATGCGAGGTGCCGTGATTCCACTAGTGGTGCCCTTGAAGGGGGTGACCGAACCTTTACAAACAAGGTTGGGGCAATCTCCACAACTTAATTGGAGGCTCCCAACACCACCACGGAGCTTCACCACAATGGAATGTGGCTCCGAGGTGACCTCAACCGTCTAGGGTGCTCAAACACCCAAGAGTAACAAGATCCGCAAGGGATTAGTGGGGGGAATCAAATTTCTCTTGGTGGAAGAGTAGATCGGGGCCTTCTCAACCAATCCCTAAAGAATCAACAAGTTTGATTGGCTAGGGAGAGAGATCGGGCGAAAATGAGCTTTTGGAGCAACAATGGAGCTTGGGGAGGAAGATGTGGTCTTCTTGGGGAAGAAGACCCCTTTATATAGTGGGGGGACAAAACCAACCGTTACCCAGTTTTCAGCCCGCACAGAGCGGTACTACCGCCCTGGCGGTAGTGCACAAAGCGCAGTGCAAAAGAGCGCGGTAGTGCCGCCGGAGCGGTACTACTGCTCTCCCCAGCGGTACTACCGCTGGGGTTGCAGCACAGGACACTCGGAGCAGAGCAGGACAGAGGGGCAGCCGTACCAGCGGTACTACCGCTGAGGACAGCGGTACTACCGCCTATGCGCGGTACTGCCGCACGCCACTACCGCTCTGCTACCGCTGAGAAACAGGGGAGAGCACGGAGAGTAGCGCCGCGAGCGGAAGTGGCAGCGGTGGTAGCGCGGTACTACCGCTTACAAGCGGTACTACCGCTCCTACTGCCGCTGCTACTGCCGCTTGCCCGGTTGGGTTAAAAAGGGGTCAGCGGTAGTATGCCAGTGGGACCACCGCTGGACTACCGCTGAACCCGACATGAAAAATCGTGCCCCGAATCGAGGCAGTAGTACGAGCGGTACTGGGAGCGGCACTACCGCTTATAAGCGGTACTATCGCTTCCAGCCGCGGTACTACCGCTGGCAGCTCTCTGAGCACTCCTAAGTACCGGAAGGCGAGATTCCAATGAAGCGGAAAGGAACGAAGGGTGCAAATGAAAGTGTGTACGTGTTGATTCCACCCAAACCTTTCCGAAGCGGGCCCCCTCTTGATAGTACGGTATTTCCTATGACTCAAGTCCACCGAAAATGAAACGAAGGAAAATAAACCGTCTTCACTCTAATACATCGAGGGGCATCAATCGTCTTGAGCCAAATGATGGAGTATCTGAAATGCTCAATGCACACGATTAGTCCGCAAACGCATTGTCATCAATCACCAAAACCACTAAGGGAGAAATATGCCCTAACAGCAACAACTCGTGGCAACATCTTTTTGTTGGAAATATTCCCTAGAGGCAATACTATTTGTATTATTTATTTCCAAGTTTATAGTTAATCTTTATATTCTATGCTATAATTGTTATGGTTCTTGAATATGCGTTCAGAGGAAAACACATAAGCATGTGTAGAAGCATATACGGTAAAACTTGATTCCTAGCCTTGCCTCTAGGATTGGCTCAAGTGTTATAATGATGATTCCATTTTCCTGATCAAAGGCATATGCCAATAACATTTGAGAGCACGATGTTGCTAGAACTCTCGTGTTGAATTGACCCAAGTTGTTTGTTATACTTAAGAAATTATATCGTCTGAAGTCTTTAGTTCATAACACAAGAGTTAACGTATGTATGATTCCTTAGACCATGAGAGTATCGTGTCACTCCATACCGAACGTTGCTCTTTGGGTTGTTCCATTGTCATCCGTAACAGGGTGATCATACCGGCAACTTACGTGTTCATCGGAAACATATGATGAGAGACTAGATAGCTCGAGACTAGGATTTGCTCCTCCGACAATGGAGAGATATTCTTAGGGCCCTCTCAGTGTGATGACATACATCATCGTCTGGCCAGACACAGGTGACTATGTCACAGGGATGCCGGAACATGACAACGAGAAAGAAGAACAAAACCGGTAACGAAGAGACACGTATAGTGAGCATGTGAATGACTCGCGGGGATACCGATATATCTCACCTCGAGTTTTGTAACGTATCGCAAAGAAAAGGGAATATCATATGATAACCGACGGTTCACTCAGATATCATTAGTGTAAGTATAGGGACCATTATGGATGTCCACGGTTCCGCTATTGATCATTGAACGAATGGTGTTTTCGTTCATGTCTATATTTTACTGCACCCACGCTTAAGGGATTACGATCTGTTGAGTTCTATAGGAGTTAGGAATATGAGAAAATACTATCTGAATAGTTTCAGGGATAAAATAAGTAGTTTTGAGACTGGAAGCGTTTAAGTACCGGGTAATACCGGGAATTAATATATAGGTGTTAATGTTGGAAATATGCCCTAGAGGCAATAATAAATTGGTTATTATTATATTTCCTTGTTCATGATAATCGTTTATTATCCATGCTATAATTGTATTGATTGGAAACTCAAATACATGTGTGGGTACATAAACAACACTGTGTCCCTAGTAAGCCTCTAGTTGACTAGCTCGTTGATCAAAGATGGTTAAGGTTTCCTAGCCATTGACATGAGATGTCATTTGATAACGGGATCACATCATTAGGAGAATGATGTGATGGATAAGACCCAAACTAAGAACGTAGCATTTGATCGTGTCAGTTTATTGCTATTGTTTTCTGCATGTCAAGTATCTGTTCCTATGACCATGAGATCATGCAACTCCCTGACATCGGAGGAGTACCTTGTGTGTATCAAACGTCGCAACGTAACTGGGTGACTATAAAGGTGCTCTACAGGTATCTCCGAGGGTGTCTGTTGGGTTGGCATGGATCAAGACTGGGATTTGTTACTCTGTGTGACGGAGAGGTATCTCAGGGCCCACTCGGTAATACAACATCACAATGAGCCTTGCAAGCAATGTGACTAAAGTGTTAGCCACGAGATCTTGTATTACGGAACGAGTAAAGAGACTTGTCGGTAACGAGATTGAACTAGGTATAGAGATACCGACGATCGAATCTCGGGCAAGTAACATACCGAAGAACAAAGGGAACAGCATACGGGATTAACTGAATCCTTGACATAGAGGTTCGACCGATAAAGATCTTCGTAGAATATGTAGGAGCCAATATGGGCATCCAGGTCCCGCTATTGGTTATTGACCGTAGAGGTGTCTCGGTCATGTCTACATAGTTCTCGAACCCGCAGGGTCTACACACTTAACGTTTGGTGACGATATAAGTATAGTTGAGTTGTTATGTTGGTGACCGAAAGTTGTTCGGAGTCCCGGATGAGATCACGGACATGACGAGGAGTCTCGGAATGTCCGAGAGGTAAAGATCGATATATTGGACGATATGTTTGGGCCAAGAGGTGAGACCCACGGGGCGTTAGCAAAAGGCAGTTTTGCAGAGGGCAGGGTCCAGACGCCAGGAACCCTGGCGTCTGGCCCTGGGCCAGACGCCGAGGCCCATGGCGTCTGGGCCAGACGCCGGGAACCGTGGCGTTTGGTACTGGAATCCGAGAAGGACTCTTCCTTTTGTTCCAAACCGACTTTGAGGAGGCTCTTTCTCCAAGTTTCGACCCCAGGGCTCAACATATAAATAGAGGGGCAGGGCTAGCACCCGGAACACATCAAGATTTCCCCAAGCCGTGTGCGGCAACCCTAACCCTCTAGTTCCTCCGTCATAATCTCCGTAGCGCTTGGCGAAGCCCTGCAGAGATTGTTCCTCACCACCATCACCACGCCGTCGTGCTGCTGGAACCCAACCACTACTTCACCATCGCTCGCTGGATCGAGGAGGTGAAGGCGTCATCAAGCCGTACGTGTGTTGAACGCGGAGGTGCCGTCCGTTCGACGCTAGTTCGTGATCGGATCGAGGGACGACTTGCGATTTGGATCGCGGAGACGTTCGACTACATCAACCGCGTTTCTTAAACGCTTCCGCTTAGCGATCTACAAGGGTATGTAGATTTACTCTCCCTCTCGTAGATGCTCATCACCATGGATAGATCTTGTGTGTGCGTAGGAAAATTTTTGTTTCCCATGCAACGTTCCCCAACAGTGGCATCATGAGCCAGGTATATGCGTAGATGAGATCTCGAGTAGAACACAAACGAGTTGTGGGCGTGGGTGTATACATATTGCTTGCCGTTACTAGTTGATATTTGATTCGGCGGTACTGTGAGATGAAGCGGCCCGGACCGACATTACGCGTACACTTACGCGAGACAGGTTCCTTCAACTGACATGTAACTTCGTTGCATAAAGATGGCTAGCGGGTGTCTGTCTCTCTCACTTTAGTTGAATCGATTTCAATGAAGAGGGTTCTTTTAGAAGATCAAAAAGCAATCACTACACCACGTTGTGGTTTTGGGTAGGTAAGAACGGTTCTTGCAAACCCGTAGCAGCCACGTAAAATTTGCAACAACAATTAGAGGACGTCTAACTTGTTTTTGCAGGGTATGTTGTGATGTGATATGGCCAATTACATGATGAGATATATGTGATGTATGAGATGATCATGTGTTGTATAGAATATCACGACTTGCATGTCGATGAGTACGGCAACTGGCAGGAGCCATAGAGTTGTCTTTAATTATTGTATGACCTGCGTGTCAATCATTAAGCGCTATGTAATGCTTTACTTTATCGCTAAACGTTAGCAATAGTCGTGGAAGCAACAGTCGGCGCGACAACCTCATGGCGACACGTTGATAGAGATCAAGATGATGGAGATCATGGTGTCATGCCGGTGACGATGGAGATCATGTCGGTGCTTTGGAGATGGAGATCAAAAGCACAAGTTCATGGCCATATCATGTCACTTATGATTTGCATGTGATGTTAATCCTTTTATGCATCTTATTTTGCTTAGGACGACGGTAGCATTATAAGGTGATCCCTCACTTAAATTTCAAGATAAATTGTGTTCTCCCCGAGTGTGCACCGTTGCGAAAGTTCGTCGTTTCGAGACACGCCGTGATGATCGGGTGTGATAGACTCCACGTTCACATACAACGGGTGCAAGCCATGTTGCACACGCAGAACACTTGGGTTAAACTTGACGAGCCTAGCATGTACAGACATGGCCTCGGAACACAAGAGACCGAAAAGGTCGAACATGAGTCATATAGTAGATATGATCAACATGAAGATGGTCACCATTGAAACCACCTCAACTCACGTGATGATCGGACTTGAGTTGGTGGATTTGGATCATGTTACACTCGAATGACCGGAGGGATGTCAATTTGAGTGGGAGTTTTTAAGTAATATGATTAACTAAACTCATTATCTAGAACAATAGTCTAAGTTGTCTTTGCTATATTTATGTTGTAGATCATGGCTCGCGCAGTAGCACCCCTGAATTTTAATGCGTTCCTAGAGAAAGCTAAGTTGAAAGATGATGGAAGTAACTTTGTGGACTGGGCCCGTAATCTAAGGATTATCCTTACGGCTTCCCAGAAGGCTTATGTCCTTGATGCACCGCTTGGTGATCCACCCGCTCCAGTTGAGTCTCTAGACGTTGTGAACGCCTGGCAGGCTCGTTCTGATGATTACTCAATAGTTCAATGTGCAATGTTGTATGGCTTAGAACCGGGACTTCAAAGACGTTTTGAACGTCATGGAGCATATGAGATGTTCCAGGAGTTGAAGTTTATCTTTCAGAAGAATGCCCGGATCGAGAGATATGAGATCTCCGATAAAGTTCTATACTTGCAAGATGGAGGAGAACGGGTCTATCAGTGATCACGTGCTCAGAATGTCTGGGTACTCCACCCGTCTGGCTGAATTGGGGATGCCCCTTCCGCCAGAGGCTATCACTGACAGAGTTCTTCAATCATTGCCACCTAGCTACAAGAGCTTCGTGTTGAACTATAACATGCACGGGATGAACAAGTCAGTCGCCGAGCTGTTTGCGATGCTGAAAGCCGCTGAGTCTGAAATTCAGAAGGAGCATCAAGTGTTGATGGTCAATAAAACCACTAGTTTCAAGAAAAATGGCAAGGGTAAGAAGGGTAAATCTAAGAAGGGTGGCAAAGCAGTTGATGCTCCTGTGAAGAAACCCAAGGCTGGACCCAAACCAGAAACTGAGTGCTTTCATTGCAAGGGAACTGGACACTGGAAGCGGAACTGCCCCAAGTATTTGGCTGACAAGAAGGCGGCCAACAAAAAACAAGGTATATATGATATACATGTTATTGATATGTTCCTTACCAACCCTCGTTGTAGTGCCTGGGTATTTGATACCGGTGCGGTTGCTCATATTTGCAACTCTAAACAGGAACTGCGGAATAGACGGAGGCTGGCAAAGGACGAAGTGACGATGCGCGTGGGAAATGGTTCCAAGGTTGATGTGATCGCCGTCGGCACGCTCGCTCTTCGATTACCGTCGGGATTAGTGATGAACCTAAATAAGTGTTATTTGGTGCCTGCGTTAAGCATGAACATTATATCTGGATCTTGTTTATTGCGAGACGGTTACTCATTTAAATCAGAGAATAATGGTTGTTCTATTTATATGAGTAATATCTTTTATGGTCATGCACCCAATGTGAGGGGTTTATTCTTATTGAATCTCGATAGTAATGATACACATGTTCATAACATTGATGCCAAAAGATGTAGAATTGATAATGATAATACCACTTTCTTGTGGCACTGCCGTTTAGGTCATATTGGTGTAAAACGCATGAAGAAGCTCCATGCCGATGGACTTTTGGAGTCACTTGATTTTGAATCACTTGACACATGTGAGCCATGCCTCATGGGCAAGATGACTAAAACGCCGTTCTCTGGAACAATGGAACGGGCAAGTGACTTATTGGAAATCATACATACTGATGTGTGTGGTCCGATGAGTATTGAGGCGCGCGGTGGTTATCGTTACTTTCTCACCTTCACTGATGACTTAAGTAGATATGGGTATATTTACTTAATGAAACATAAGTCTGAAACATTTGAAAAGTTCAAACAATTTCAGAGTGAAGTTGAGAATCATCGTAACAAGAAGATTAAATTCCTACGATCTGATCGAGGAGGAGAATATCTGAGTTATGAGTTTGGCAGTCACTTAAGACAATGTGGAATTGTTTCACAACTGACACCGCCTGGAACACCACAGCGTAATGGTGTGTCCGAACGTCGTAATCGAACTTTATTGGATATGGTGCGATCTATGATGTCTCTTGCCGATTTGCCACTATCGTTTTGGGGTTATGCATTAGAGACAGCTGCATTCACTTTAAATAGGGCACCATCGAAATCCGTTGAGACGACGCCATATGAACTTTGGTTTGGCAAGAAGCCAAAACTGTCGTTTCTTAAAGTTTGGGGATGTGATGCTTATGTCAAAAAGCTTCAGCCTGAAAAGCTGGAACCCAAAGCGGAGAAATGCGTCTTCATAGGATACCCAAAAGAGACAGTTGGGTATACCTTCTACCTCAGATCCGAAGGCAAAGTGTTTGTCGCTAAAAACGGAACATTTCTTGAGAAAGAGTTTCTCTCGAAAGAATTGAGTGGGAGGAAGATAGAACTTGATGAGGTTGTTGAACCTTTACTTCAACCTGAGAGTAGCGCAGTGCAGAAAGTTGTTTCTGTGGAGCCTACATTAGCTGAAGAGGAAGTTAATGATGATGATCATGAAGCTTTGGATCAAGTTGCTATCGAACCTCGTAGGTCGACAAGGACGCGTACTGCTCCTGAGTGGTACGGCAACCCTGTCTTAGAGGTCATGTTGTTAGACAACGATGAACCTATGAGCTATGGAGAAGCGATGATGGGCCCGGATTCCGAGAAGTGGTTAGAGGCCATGAAATCCGAGATGGGATCCATGTATGAAAACAAAGTATGGACTTTGGAAGTATTACCTGAAGGGCGTAAGGCCATTCAGAACAAATGGATCTTTAAGAGGAAGACGGACGCGGACGGTAATGTCACCGTCTATAAAGCTCGACTTGTGGCAAAGGGTTTTTCACAAGTTCAAGGAGTTGACTACGATGAGACCTTCTCACCCGTAGCGATGCTTAAGTCCGTCAGAATCATGTTAGCAATAGCTGCCTTTTTTGATTATGAAATTTGGCAGATGGATGTCAAAACAGCGTTCCTTAACGGTTACCTTAAGGAAGAGTTGTATATGATGCAACCAGAAGGTTTTGTCGATCCAGAGAATGCTGGCAAAGTTTGCAAACTCCAGCGATCCATTTATGGACTGGTGCAAGCATCTCGGAGTTGGAATCTTCGTTTTGATGAGGTGATCAAAGCGTTCGAGTTTATACAAGTTTACGGAGAAGCTTGTATTTACAAGAAAGTGAGTGGGAGCTCTATAGCGTTTCTAATATTATATGTGGATGACATATTACTGATTGGAAACAATATAGAAATGCTGGAAAGCGTAAAGGAATATTTGAACAAGAGTTTTTCAATGAAGGACCTAGGAGAAGCTGCTTTCATATTAGGCATCAAGATCTATAGAGATAGATCGAGACGCTTGATAGGACTTTCACAAAGCACATACCTTGACAAAGTTTTGAAGAAGTTCAAAATGGATCAGTCCAAGAAGGGGTTCTTGCCTGTATTGCAAGGTGTGAAGTTGAGTAAGACTCAATGCCCAGTGACCGCAGAAGATAGAGAAAAGATGAGTGTCATCCCCTATGCTTCGGCCATAGGCTCTATCATGTATGCAATGCTGTGCACAAGACCCGATGTCAGCCTTGCCATAAGTATGGTCGGAAGGTTTCAAAGTGGTCCAGGAATGGAACACTGGACGGCGGTCAAGAATATCCTGAAGTACCTGAAAAGGACTAAGGACATGTTTCTCGTTTATGGAGGTGATCAAGAGCTCGTCGTAAAGGGTTACGTCGATGCAAGCTTTGACACTGATCCGGATGACTCTAAGTCGCAAACCGGATACGTATTTATTCTTAATGGGGGTGCGGTTAGCTGGTGCAGTTCCAAGCAAAGCGTGGTAGCAGATTCTACATGCGAAGCGGAGTACATCGCTGCCTCGGAGGCGGCGAAGGAAGGTGTCTGGATGAAGGAGTTCATGACAGATCTTGGAGTAGTGCCTAGTGCGCTTAACCCAATGACTCTGTTTTGTGATAATACTGGTGCCATTGCTCTAGCCAAGGAACCAAGATTTCACAAGAGGACCAGACACATAAAGCGACGTTTCAATTCCATCCGCGATTACATCAAGGAGGACGACATAAATATTTGCAAAGTACACACGGATCTAAATGTTGCAGATCCGATGACTAAACCTCTTCCAAGGGCTAAACATGAACAACACCAGAACTGCATGGGTGTTCGATTCATTACAATGTAAATCACATAGTGATGTGAACTAGATTATTGACTCTAGTGCAAGTGGGAGACTGTTGGAAATATGCCCTAGAGGCAATAATAAATTGGTTATTATTATATTTCCTTGTTCATGATAATCGTTTATTATCCATGCTATAATTGTATTGATTGGAAACTCAAATACATGTGTGGTACATAGACAACACTGTGTCCCTAGTAAGCCTCTAGTTGACTAGCTCGTTGATCAAAGATGGTTAAGGTTTCCTAGCCATTGACATGAGATGTCATTTGATAACGGGATCACATCATTAGGAGAATGATGTGATGGACAAGACCCAAACTAAGAACGTAGCATTTGATCGTGTCAGTTTATTGCTATTGTTTTCTGCATGTCAAGTATCTGTTCCTATGACCATGAGATCATGCAACTCCCTGACATCGGAGGAGTACCTTGTGTGTATCAAACGTCGCAACGTAACTGGGTGACTATAAAGGTGCTCTACAGGTATCTCCGAGGGTGTCTGTTGGGTTGGCATGGATCAAGACTGGGATTTGTTACTCTGTGTGACGGAGAGGTATCTCAGGGCCCACTCGGTAATACAACATCACAATGAGCCTTGCAAGCAATGTGACTAAAGTGTTAGCCACGAGATCTTGTATTACGGAACGAGTAAAGAGACTTGCCGGTAACGAGATTGAACTAGGTATAGAGATACCGACGATCGAATCTCGGGCAAGTAACATACCGAAGAACAAAGGGAACAGCATACGGGATTAACTGAATCCTTGACATAGAGGTTCGACCGATAAAGATCTTCGTAGAATATGTAGGAGCCAATATGGGCATCCAGGTCCCGCTATTGGTTATTGACCGTAGAGGTGTCTCGGTCATGTCTACATAGTTCTCGAACCCGCAGGGTCTACACACTTAACGTTTGGTGACGATATAAGTATAGTTGAGTTGTTATGTTGGTGACCGAAAGTTGTTCGGAGTCCCGGATGAGATCACGGACATGACGAGGAGTCTCGGAATGTCCGAGAGGTAAAGATCGATATATTGGACGATATGTTTGGGCCAAGAGGTGAGACCCACGGGGCGTTAGCAAAAGGCAGTTTTGCAGAGGGCAGGGTCCAGACGCCAGGAACCCTGGCGTCTGGCCCTGGGCCAGACGCCGAGGCCCATGGCGTCTGGGCCAGACGCCGGGAACCGTGGCGTTTGGTACTGGAATCCGAGAAGGACTCTTCCTTTTGTTCCAAACCGACTTTGAGGAGGCTCTTTCTCCAAGTTTCGACCCCAGGGCTCAACATATAAATAGAGGGGCAGGGCTAGCACCCGGAACACATCAAGATTTCCCCAAGCCGTGTGCGGCAACCCTAACCCTCTAGTTCCTCCGTCATAATCTCCGTAGCGCTTGGCGAAGCCCTGCAGAGATTGTTCCTCACCACCATCACCACGCCGTCGTGCTGCTGGAACCCAACCACTACTTCACCATCGCTCGCTGGATCGAGGAGGTGAAGGCGTCATCAAGCCGTACGTGTGTTGAACGCGGAGGTGCCATCCGTTCGGCGCTAGTTCGTGATCGGATCGAGGGACGACTTGCGATTTGGATCGCGGAGACGTTCGACTACATCAACCGCGTTTCTTAAACGCTTCCGCTTAGCGATCTACAAGAGTATGTAGATTTACTCTCCCTCTCGTAGATGCTCATCACCATGGATAGATCTTGTGTGTGCGTAGGAAATTTTTTGTTTCCCATGCAACGTTCCCCAACAGTTAATTGTTTCCATGGACTTAAATATAAATTATAAAGGGCTACAATATTATCGTAAGGTCCCGGGAATTTATTTAAAGCCAACGGGATAAAGAAAATACATAAAGGCCTATTAGGGGAGAGTTAATGGGCGCTAAGGCCCATTAGTGGAGGGGCCCCAAGAGGAGGGCGAATTGGGAGGTGGAGTTGGACTCCACCTCCCCCCTAGGGCCGGTGCAAGGGGAGTCGGCCACCCCACCCCTGTCCCCTACACCTATATATACTAGAGGTTTTGACCCCTTTGAGACACAAGTTTCTCCTCTAGTTCTCTCTAGTTGATCTAGTTCTAATTTAGATTTGATCTAGATTAGAGCTAGTTCTAGTTTTCTCTAATCCTCATAATAGAGAAGCCCCGTGAGGTTCTCTTCTCCCTCCTCTAGTTCTCTGGCGACGTCTATCTCTCGACGGCGAATCGCTGCTGGATCGTGAAGTCCGTACGCGTGCAATCCGTAGAGAGGTTGTGCTTTCGGTCTTCGATTCGAAGGATCGTTCGTGAACGGTTCGAGGGACTTCATCAACGATCTACACCAACTCTTCTTTCGCAACAACTCGTTGTTGGTAACGATCCGATCTAAACCTCTTAATGCATCTTCATAGTGTTCCTGGGATCGTGATCGTAGGACGAATTCTTTTGTTTTCTACTACGTTTCCCAACACTTTTCTCATTAAGTGATGTACACCAAGCAAATGCGCCGCTCACAAAAATCCCTCCTCTAAATGTATCTATCTATACAATAAAAGGCGATACGATGAAATCTATCTGTTACGTTGATGCTTTGTAGTGTTCATATGTAGATGTCTGACCGGTCGAAAGAACTAGATAAACTCGTATGCCACAATAACACATATGCCCAATGATGAATGCACATGTTTTAATATCCAACATTATTTGTTAACTTGATGGATGTTCCCTACATCCATAAACGCTAGATGGTCAAATCCTATTAACTCATCTAATAGAAGGACAATTAAAACCATATGCCATGGTAGCGATATACACAAAAACCAGAGAAATTCAAGTGTTTCATCGACCACAGATCCAAGTATCACCATACGTCGTGGACTTTTACCACAATATCTCATGGCAACCGATCAGGTTCAAACGAAAAATCTTTTTGACCGAGTAACGCACTAAGGACTATAAACCAAGCAAAGGCGCCGCCCGTAACAATTTCTCCCCTAAACCATGCCACTTTAGGATTCGTGCAACTCGGTAGTTTGAAATAATACAAGCCGTAATTAAAGTGGAGTTTTAAAATTATTATCCTAACCAGGGTCTAAGAAAGTAGTCAATTAATCCCAAAGTGTGTTTTTGCCATATGTTGCCATGCGTTATGGACCTACATCACAACAGCTCATGGCAACATCTTTTCTCATTAAGTGATGCACACCAGGCAAAGGTGACGCTTACAAAAATACCTCCTCTAAATGTATCTATCTATACAATAAAAGGCAATCTAATGAAATCTATCTGTTACGTTGATGCTTTGTAGTGTTCAAATGTAGATGTCTGACCGATCGAAAGAAATAGATAAACTCGTATTCCACAATAACACATATGACCGATGATGAATGCAAATGTTTCACTATCCAACATTATTCGTCAACTTGATGAATGTTCCCTACATCCATAAACGGTAGATGGTCAAATTCTATTGACTCATCCAATAGAAGGACAATTAAAATCATACGTCATGGTAGCGATATAAACAAAAACTAGAGAAATCCAAGTGTTTCATCGACCACATCTCATAGCAACCGATCAGGTTCAATCAAAAATCTTTTTTGACCGAGTGACGGACTAAGAACTATAAACCAAACAAAGGCGTCGATCGCAACAATTTCTCCCCTAAACCATGACGCTTTAGGATTCGTGCGATTAAGTAGTTTGAAATAATGTGGGTTGTAATTAAAGTGGAGTTTTAAAAATTGGTATCTTGACCAGGGTCTAAGAAAGTAGCCAATTAATCCCAAAGTGTGACTTTGCCAATATGTTGCCAAGCGTTATGGACCTACGTCACAATAGCTCATGGCAACATATTTTCTCATTAAGTGATGCACACCAGGCAAAGGCACCACTCACAAAATCCCTCCTCTAAATGCATCTATCTATACAATAAAAAGCGATCCGATGAAATCTATATGTTACGTTGATGCTTTGTAGTGTTCAAATGTAGATGTCTAACCGATCGAAAGAACTAGGTAAACTCGTATGCCACAATAACACATATGACCGATGATGAATGCAAATGTTCCACTATCCAACATTATTCGTCAACTTGATGGATGTTCCCTGCGTCCATAAACGATAGATGGTCAAATCCTATTGAGTCATCTAATAGATGGACAATTAAAACCATACGTCATGGTAGCGATATACACGGAAATCAGAGAAATCCAGGTGTTTCATCGACCACAGACCCAAGTATCACCATACGTCATGGACCTTTATCACAATATCTCAAAGCAACCGACCGAGTTCAAACAAAAATCTTTTTTGACCAAGTGACGCACTAAGAACTATAAACCGGGCAAAGGCGCCGCCCGCAAGAATCTCTCCTCTAAACCACGCCGCCTTAAGATTCGTGCCACTCTCGGTAGTTTGAAATAATACATGCCGTAATTAAAGTGGAGTTTAAAAAGATGGCATCCTAACCAGGGTCTAGGGAAGTAGTCAATTAATCCCAACAAAGTGTGATTTGATTTTGCCAATAGGATTGGCGTTTCCATGAGAGGAGCCGGCGGAGGGAGCCCCTGGACGTCTGACTTCCCTTGTGTAATCTTCTCACCTCACCGGCCACATGCAGTCCTCAACCAAACCCACCATTAATTCCCTCCTTCCCCCCATTCTTATTTTCCTTAATAACCACCCCCCTCCATTTTAATGGGTTCCATCTTTTTTCCTCACCCCACCTCACCTTTAACTCCAAACACGGAAACCCCTTCTCCTCCTCCTCCGGTCCTCCCCCCTCCCCTCCCCTTTGCTTCCCCTTTACTCTCTCTCTCTCTCTCTCTCTCTCTCTCTCTCTTCATGTGTGCATGTGTGTGCTGGGTTCGTCTTTCCGGCTCCCTCTCTCTCGCCGAGAAGCAAAGGTCACTTGCCCTTCCCCCGCCTCCGCATTTCTCCGCCACTCCACACAAGCGGGAGCAGCGCCCAGCAAGCACCGGGCTTTTCCGGTTCTGACTTCCGAGGGGGCGGAGCTGGACCTGTTGATGGAATCCTCCAATGGGGCTGGATTGGGCGTCCTGTCAAGGTACTTCCTTGATTCTTCTCCCCGTTGATGTTCCTCGGACCCACCCGCATCTCTCCCTCTCTCTCTAGAGATTTGACTTGTTCATCTGAATCGTGTTGGTTCTTGCGATTCATGGTGTGTCGGAGCGGAACTGAAATCCATTCTAGTACATTGTTGTCCAGATTGTTTCAAGCGCCCTGCGTGTTGCGTTTGATGTATTTTTGACCTTTTTTATGCGCGGTTGTTGGATTCACGGTTCAGAGTGACCCCAGCCAGAGTTCATCACGAGTTCTCCCATCTTGCAATGACCATGTTGCTGTTTGATTGGTTTGCTTGCTCCAAACTTTCTTCTCCATCAATATGCAAGTGATAATTTCTTTTTCCCCAGGGACCCCTTTACTTTTGTAGTTTTGTGCATGTGCTACCTTGGATTCCCCGGCTGGCTAAACAACCTTTTTTCTTGGTACAGATAAATCAGTCAGGATAAGTTTGTAAAATAAATCCCTCCGGCAAACGGCACAGGATTCTGAATTCCGCAAACATCTCAGACGATTGTTCATCAGACCAACCAAAGAGAACATGTCGTCGTCCGACAATTCCATCACCGCGGCATTGTCCCGGACAACACCTGTGTTTAGCCTGAGAGTATGGGTCTTGATTGCCATTGGCATTGGGATCCTGATGGCAGTTTTGTTCATCATAGTACTGTGGCTTTCCATCCGAAGGAAGAACAAGGCGGTGAATGGATTCGACACTACATCACAAGCAGAAATCCCTATTGTGTCCAAGGAAATCAGCATTGACAAAGGAGTTGACTCACAGAGTGTGAATAACAGCAGCGAAGTGGCCTTCATGCCAGTGCATGACAAATACACACAGATGAAGAGTGTGCCACCTTTGGCAGAGACTAGATCTGTCGACGTCGATGCCTTCAGCCAATGCAGCTCAGTGTACAACATAGAGAAGGCTGGAAGCTCATACTCTGAGGATTACAACAGCTCAGGTCCAAAGAGGGCAGGCAGTTCACCATATGGATTCACATCAACTTCACCGCTGGTTGGCCTGCCAGAGCTGTCACATTTGGGCTGGGGCCACTGGTTTACCTTGAGGGACCTGGAGTTTGCCACGAATCGGTTTGCCAAGAGTAATATCCTTGGAGAGGGCGGCTATGGAGTTGTCTACAAAGGCCGCCTTATGAATGGGACTGAGGTGGCTGTGAAGAAGATCCTAAACAATGTGTAAGTGTATGTTTATCTTGTTGAATTTTCTGTGATGTTAACTTAGTACTAAGATTTGTTAATTGGGTTTCCAGAGGGCAGGCAGAGAAGGAATTTAGAGTTGAAGTTGAAGCCATAGGTCATGTTCGTCATAAGAATCTGGTGCGGCTTTTGGGGTACTGCGTTGAAGGGATACACAGGTGACACATTTCTTCCCTTTATTTTACTTTTCATCTTGAAATATTATAGAAGCTACTAGAATTAGCGTGTGTGCATAATGCATCCACCTTGTGCAAGTTCATCATCATAATGCTAGCTAGTTTGTGTTCCTTCGTTTTGCGATTAAAAATGGATAATTAATACCATGAAAAGGACATTGTTTGTGTTCCTTCGTTTTGCGATAATACTAGCTAGTTTGTGTTTTTCCTGTCATCCGGTTTCAAGATTATTATTCCTTACCAGATAAACGACTCCGAACTAAAGCATAGTTCTTCTCACATGCAGGATGCTTGTGTATGAGTATGTAAACAATGGCAACCTAGAACAATGGCTCCATGGGGCCATGAGTCAACATGGTATCCTTAGTTGGGAAAGCCGTACGAAGATTCTGCTTGGGACAGCCAAAGCGTAAGTTTGGCATGTGGATTTCTTTTACGACCATCTCCTGATATCATGTTAAATGAACAGATAAATTTCACATGAGACTGTTGACTAGTACTACATGCTAATGCACGTTCATGATTTTCAGGCTTGCATACCTTCATGAAGCAATAGACCCTAAAGTCGTCCACCGAGATATTAAGTCAAGCAATATCTTAATTGATACTGAATTCAACAGCAAGGTTTCTGATTTTGGGTTAGCGAAACTTCTGGATTCCGACGCAAGCCATATCAATACAAGAGTGATGGGAACATATGGGTATGGCTCTCTTTCTACCCCTTCCCCGCTAATTATTTTCTGTGCTTTTGGAAACGCATCTCCTAATCTTCCTCTTGATCTGATGATAGGTATGTCGCACCTGAGTACGCGAATAGTGGGATGCTGAATGAAAAGAGTGATATTTACAGTTTTGGAGTTGTGTTGTTGGAATGCATTACAGCTAGGGATCCAGTTGACTACAGTAAGCCTGCAGATGAGGTAGAGGCAAAGCTTATCCCATTTCAAGCAATTTGATCTAATTGCCCTTTCTCTTAGAGGTCCTTACACCTCTTTTTTGCTGTTGCTTCAGTCAAATCTTGTAGAGTGGCTTAAAATGATGGTTAGCACAAAGAGGGCAGAGGAGGTTGTGGACCCAGGCCTTGAGGTTAAACCACCTAAACGTGCCCTTAAGCGGGCAATTTTGGTTGGCCTCAAGTGTGTCGATCCTGACGCTGACAAGAGGCCAAAGATGAGCCATGTTGTCCAAATGCTTGAAGCAGTTCAGAAAGCATACCAAGAAGTACTATTCTTATCCGCGCTCTCTTTGTCTTTACCACCGAATTTCGGAGCATTTACTCTTGCCACATAACTAACTATATGCTTCTTTTGTTAAATAATATCAGGATGAGAAGAAGCACAGCCAGATGGGAAGCATCGATCTAGAGTCGCAGCAGTCAGTAGAGGAGCTATCAAACAGTGCTGATGCCTGAAGCTCCAGTTGTGAACAAACTCAAAACAAATAGGAAAACCTTAAGTTATTTGAAAGTGACAGCTGATTTGATCAAATGTTCAATACTTGAGTAGAGTGAGTGAAACAGGTTTGCAATTTGCTTGCAGATACCGGAGGTTGTTAAGTTCAGTTAGGTGCAAGCTTGCTCGTTTCCGCATTTCCTTTTTCTTTTTGCGATTTCCGAGGATTGCTTCTATGCTCCCCTGAAAGAGTTGCCTTACTGTCTGTTTTCTGTGGATGAGTCCTTCAACTCGTTTGCTTTAGTGTTTTGTTTAGTCTTCTTCTAGGGGAGCATAGAAGCAAGCACTCTCTTCGTCTTGAGTTATTGTCAGTGAGCCACCAGGAGGAACTGATTTGATTGAAATGCATGACTATATATATACAGATACCGGATTGCGTTTGCCGATGTATAGAATCATTATATGGATCTTCAGTTCTACCATAAATTTGTTGATGTACCTTGTCAGAAGCCCTATTTACTTGTGACCAATGATGTTTACGCGATTGCGCATGCAGGGTGATCTTCCACTGGAAAACCTAGGAACACCTGCAGTACACTTGCTCTGTTGTGGGAGATGAGCTGGTGTCAGTGGCCAATCATTTGCGTCTTTCACATGTTGGGGACTCGCCACCTTTGATTGCGAAAACTGAAAGACATCCGTTTGGTCATTGCGTTCGGTGGCTATAATTTTTGGCTTGTGCGCATGATTGCAGGGTGCCAATGATCAGTGTCTGCTTGTTTTGCAAGCTTGGCCAGCTTCATCCCTGCTTTTTCTAATGGACCATTCGTTGATCATTGGTGCAGTTGTTGCTGCACTTGTCCAACTTGCACTCCTTCGAATTCACAAATCTACGCACCATTCAGCAAGGCTCCTATCTCTTTTTAGGTGCACAAATCTTATGCCGATAAGTACTCTAGTTGCTAGTAATATTTTATGGTACAAACAAACAGAAAGAGAAAGGTAGATAGAGCTGGCTTAGCCGGCAGCCACCATCCTTAGCTGCTGTGTCCCCCACAGGGCGTGCAAGCTCCAACCTGCCGTTGGAGCTTTGACAATGGTCGCTCCAACTGGAGGCTCGCTGGATATATAACAAACTTAATTCAGACTGGAGGCAACCAACCGTCCCAAGCTACTTCCAGACTGGAGGTTCCGGCCTATCACCATCAGTCTCATCAACAATAAGTTACCATTAGGCATTAGCAACGCCAGTCACACACACAAATAAAGAACCAATCTGTTACTCGGATCACATTGATCATCTCTATATACTCGTATTTTTCATACCAACTCCTCAGTGACAATCATTATACTACAAGATAGAGACTGTGTTAGGTGTATCATTTTCTATACGCATACGCCTGTTCAGGACACATGAACGAATCGGACTGGAATCAGTTTACCTCCCATGGGGGCAGTTGGGATTTTTACTCAAAAGACAAAACACCAGGTTCCCCAACGTGGCCTAAGCTTGTACTATTTCAGAGTTCGGCGCATTAGCAAGATCAGGAAATCAGGATGTAGCCTTCATCACCGGAAGCCGCAGCGGAACTCGGCGACAAGCCGTGCCGGCTCAGGCCTTCCCTCACTTTCCCATGCTGCTCTGCCTCATGCTGCAACATCGAAACCAGCTGCTGGAGCTCTAGCTTCCTCGCCTTCACCTTCTCACTGGTTACCGGATTTGTCAGCCCAAGGTACATCAACCCGACGCCAACAAGGACGATCCCGAGGAAGAAGAGAAGCCCCGCAAACAGCCCAAAAGCATACGGGGTATTCTGAGCTCCTGGTATGCCATCCACGTTGATTCCAAAGAGGCCAGTGATTATCGATAGAACTATGCCGCCACCGCCGAAAACAGCCAGGTTGTGGGTGATACGAAGGCTTCTGTCCTGTACAAGGTAAAAAAAATTTGGCACTGTATCAGTTTCAAATCTAAAACTACCTCAAGAACAAAGGAATGGCCAAGCTAATGAAATCTACCT
Source organism: Elymus sibiricus (assembly GCA_039707655.1). NCBI lineage: Eukaryota > Viridiplantae > Streptophyta > Magnoliopsida > Poales > Poaceae > Elymus > Elymus sibiricus. The sequence continues at coordinate 256,316,296 of CM077668.1, read as the reverse complement.
GAAGAACACAGGAATAGCTAAACTCTACTTTGTTGGAAATGCCATGCCGCAGAACTTGCGTACCTGTAACCATGCGCGAACAGTGCTCTGCATAACATCCTGGATAGTGAACAAGCGGCCACGGACAGCTTCCTGCTCCTCCAACATCTCCCTTGCAGACTTCCTCTCTCTCTCTAAAATGATTCTTGTGGCACTTCCCCTTAAATGCCGGAGAAGCTCAAGTATGATCTCTTCCCTTGCATGCAGTGACCATTTAACCCTGATCACCTGTAGCAGATGTTATGTTCTTATACATTCGAGATCATAATACCAGTAAGTGGAGAATAGCATGCATGAACGCTGTGCGTGAAAGCTTCACCATGTTAAATATGCTAACCATATGTTAAAGTTCCCTTGCAGTATCCAACCAGAACCTGATCCTATTTTGGATTTATCTGATCCAACTTGTTGTATTATAAAAATAGTACAGTCACGACGGCCACTCCACTACATTGGTTAGCAAATATTCGAAGAGTATTTTCATGATAGGAAAAGGTAATAGAAAAGAGAAACTGGGTAAGATAATTACCTGTGTTGCTAACCTCCTGATTTCTTGATTCAATATGATGCTGACTAGGTTCAGATCTTCACTATTTCTCCTGTAAATTGATTTTTTTTAATATGTTACCATTCAATTGTTAATTTAATCTGTAATAAAACCATTCCGTATAAGGCACTGACATCAATTCAGATAAATGTTCTGGGAGTTCAAACATGTTCGTTTGGCTTTCTTACCTATTCACGAACTTCAATTCAATTTCATCTGCTTCCCCAAAGACATATTTACGGAATAATCTGAGAACAGCAACCACAAGTAACACACCTCTAGAGTACCATTATTTTGAGTAAACAGCAGTATTATACATAATAATAATGGCAGTTGCAGAAGACCCAAGATGAATAAGAAAATTACCCCCTCCGTTCCTGAATAAATGATATTCTAGATTCCAAATGTAGTTCCTAAATACATGTCACTGTACGAAAAACCATTCCCTACATTTCATTTGTTTTTCTTGTATAAGCCTTCCCTTCATAATTCTATCTATGGTATGCAAAATATTAGTCTCAGAAGCATTACTATTTCTGAAGGACATTAACTACTGTGTACTTGCAGTTCCAAGGATGATTAACTAGTCGTACATCTTCTCTATTCGATCCAAGGGACATGTCGCACCGTGTGGCATTAAAAGCAGAGAGTTACCATGTTAACCAGAAATTCATTACACTAGTGAATGCCTGGATGAGGGGAATTTGGTCTTCTCAACGCTAGTTCTTGGTTGAAGTACAAAATCATTTGGAACGGAGATTAGGTCTTTGGTACATGTTGAGCTTACAAGTACATATATCTATGAGAAAAAGATTCTATTGGAATCTCATCTCAAAAGCTATTTTATCGCAAATTCAACGGAAGTTTTTTTTAGAAAATGGAAGCATCTATATTACCCCCTATCTCTGCATTCTGAGATGTTGGGCTTATTGATGAGGATGAATCCTACAACCCGACACAGTTAGAAAAATGGAAGTGATGATAAAATATTAAAAGTACCTGTCATCCCATCGCGAAAGACGACTAACCAAATGTGCTATTACTTCATGAGCTGATCTGGGTGTTTGACTTCCACCAGAAATAAGCAACTCCTGGACAGATTTCCATAAGCATCTTAAGATGGATATTTAAAGCACTGAACTTCAATTTTTTAGCGGTAAACAAAAACTTTAGTTGATACCTGCACTTCAGTCACTCCTAAAACATTTACGTTGGTTGAAGGACCTTTCACATGCATTGCAGTTAAAAGAAAGTTCTGTGCCTGCCACGATCTAAGTACAATGGGTATGTCTTCCTCTTCATGATTTGGGTCCCCGACTGATTGACCAAGAAGCTCAAATAACAGTCCCCCTGCAACTCTAACTGGAACCTGTATAGCAAACAGAGACTTATATGATAAATATGATAACCAGATCATATCAACACAGCATATGCAAGACATCAAAGTAATGAACACATCATCATCATCATCAAAATAATTCTCTTATTTGTAACATGTGACGAGGTAGATAAAACATACTGAAAACAGCAGTTACCAATATAGTTCGACAAACTACTATCTGACATCAACATTTAGATTTGCCTACTTCCTCATATTGTTCATGCACAGTTATCAGAAGAAGAGATGCGGACAATTCATAATGGAAAATGTTTTGGCAGTATTTTTCAAACATAGACACTTGCTACAATTGCTCATGAGTAGACACCTACCAAATATGCGAACCCATGAAAACAAACACTAAAGTTGCTTGAATTCGAGTTACTATTGCATTTCTTCATACAACAAGAGCAACTTGTTAAACATAGATCACACGCTATTTGCAGATTGGTGTTGGGCATAGTAGATGGGAGTCAATGCAGTCATGATTGTAATGGCGTCTGATGTATTCCCAGTGTTCCTTAATTTTCTCCTGAGCTGTATCAGTAGCACCAGTGAAAGCTCTTAAACTATGATAAATCTAGGATGAATTATATAGTTATATTCCAGCTGGTCTGAACCACCCAATTAGGCCAGCGCATGATTGATATGTCACCACAACATTCAAGGAGAAAAGGTGTCTGTCATGATAATTATTATGCAAACAGGGTCTGAACTCTGAAGCAATCAGATAATTTTCACACGGGAAACAAAGGCGATAAAAAGATTGTGAAGAAGTGTTGGATGCTCTCTTGAGAATCGATAATTGGTCATTAGTGCATTTTGGAAAGTTTGCATAATAAACAGTAACTTAACATAGTTGGTTCAAAAATGTTGAACCTGAATTCACTAGAAACATCAAAGAACAGCTACATCAATATAAAATTGCAGGCAGAAAATGCGCATACACAATGAGAATTGAGATGACCTCATAGAGAAGGTACTTCATCCGATCGCTTATCAGCCGGCTTTCATCTCTCAGTGCAGTTCTGATAGCTGGATGCATCCAGTGAGCACTACCCAACCATGCATCAACGGAAGGATGGCCTGCGGTGACATGGAACCACCATGTAGGTTCCCCAGGACGCAGCCAGTACGGAGCCGCAACATCGGCTACAGTGTAATCATCCTCGCTGTCGCTTATCGGCACATTTTCATTCTCCCAGCTAGCATCTGACTGAACCCTCTGGCTCAGCTCAGCAATCCTTGACCATCCAATCGGCACCCACTTGTGATCATGAACATCTCCAGCATGCGATGGCCTATCTTTGACCACAAAAGGATCGATACCAAGCTCCGCCTGGCCGGGGATTTCCACCACACCTCCCTCATTCGGTGTCGGGCTCACAACGCGATGCCTATTCCTAGCTGCCTGGTTCTTCATGTGCGTGAGATCAATCTTTGGCAACGATTTGTGATGAACCAGCTTCCTGTGACCCTTGACGAGCTCGAAAGCGCAGATGAGCCCATCGGTCCAGAGCTCGCTCCCCGGAACGTGCTCCTTGACCAGATTTGGCTTGGTGCCACCGTCCTGCGCCTTGGACATGCTGCTGATCTGAGGCGGCGGCTGCCCCTCCACACCAGCCATGGCCCTTCCAATTCTACCTGCGTGCAGATGGGTTCAGCAGGGGATACGTAAGAGATGCCAATACTGATTTCTCGATGTTAGAAGTATGTAAATTGTGTTTTAAGTTAGAGATCAGGAGTCAGAGATAGAATAGGTTTAAACCATGTCTAACTTTCCTCTACTCCAAGTCTCTCTCCCTCGCATTGTACTCTGGATACACCACATACGAGGGTCGGATCAAACACACAGCAAATATTGTAGGGTTCCATAATTTCCACGCTCGACACATACAACACAGCGCAATCAGTAAACATGTGTTCATGGGACGGGTTCGCTCGCAAGCAGGGGACATGCGGTAGGTTAGGTGAAGCAAATATTCGAGCGGATTAGGGCCTGCAAAATACGCCGGAACCAGATCGCGGCACCGGCGGCTACGGCGCCAGCAGCGCCGCTCGCTGCCGACACGACACCGGGATGGAACATTACCTTTCAAGCTTGGCGGCGGGACCCTGACGATGGCCGCATATGCTAAGCTTGGGCGGTTCTTCAGCCCCCGAGCGCAAGTCCGCTCTGGTAGTTCCGCGGACGGGAGGAGGAAACGAAACAATTTCGAAACCAGGAGGGGGGAAGAGGGGAAGCGGGGGCGAGGGAATCGCGGAAGAAGGGAGGGGCGGCCGAGTGGAGTGGAATATTAATGGGTGCTTCGCGAAAAGGGAGATGCAAATGCTTGATTTGCTTTGCCGCGACCATTCCTTTTCTACCAGGATCAGGATCCTCACACGTAGTACTAGCACTATTACTGCTGTGTTTTTTTTTTTTTTTTGAAGGGGGGCATATCACTATTAACACTGGGAGCGACTACAATAGAAAAACTGCAACGGTAGAAAAATAGAAAAAATCTATCTGAGCCATCAGTTACATAATATAAGAGCGTTTTTGACACTAGTGTAGTATAAAAAATACTCTTATATTATGGGACGGAGGGAGTATATGTTTCTAACAGACTCATATATATTTGGTGCGCTTAACTAGGTAGATTGAACTGATGAAGATATAGAGACCATGGAGGTTGTCATCTATTCCAGCAGATGAAGCTCGATTAGCAAGCACTAAAATACTAAAATAGGAGCAAAATGATAGATCTTTTCTATCATGTACCATCAGTAATTAATACTTGGTCTTCTTGAAAATGTACTAAAAATGATCTATGTATGCCTCTTGTTGTGTTCTCATGTACTGGAATACTCAAATGCTTGTTGAGCAGTGATAACTTCGGTCCTTTATCACTCGGGTGCTTTCAGTTCGACATGTACAAATATATGTTGTTCTGTTTGACATCGGATGGCTTAATTTTCTCATTTGCTCAAATCGTTGTGATATATATTGAGTTTTTTTGTGACCAACAAGTAGGAGTTAAATGTGCATTGATTTCATGCAGTTGATATTTGCCAAGATATTATATCAAACTAGGAGGACAGCGGCATCATCACTGTGCATATCTGAAAATTGTCTTATTTTACAAAGACTCGAGATTCTACTGCAAAAGAGGAGACATCAGCGCTGTGAGTTTTGAAGAATAGTCTTATTACCAAGGAAAAAACGATTGGATATGACAAAGTCGAGGTGGTTACTGCAAAAGTCAAAAATTTATATCTAACGAGTGTCAGGGGGCTTTTCGCGAAATGTACATTAAGTGGCTTGTGGTGCCTCCGCTACAATCTTTACCATCCATGCTTGATCTGATGGCCCAGACTACATTTTTCTATTTTTGCACCACATGCCCAGATTCTATACCAGTTGTTCCCCTATTAACTTGTGTCAGGGCAACTCCAACTCAGATCACCAAAACGCCCGCAAATGTCCAGACCGGACATCTACAACGCGGAACATCAAATCATACGCAAATGCCCAGGTCTGACAGTTGGAACATTTTTTGCCATCCAATGGCGGTAATCAAAATTGTCCAACCTGGGAAAGTTTGAGGGAGTCCGGATGTCCGAAATCCCGCAAACCAGCACCAAACCTAAGGAGAACCAGCACCAAAACTTGGGAAAGTTTGAGGGAGTCCGGACGTCCGTCACATCGGACTCTGACACCCCCGGCACCAAAATACCCCACCCGAAGCCCTTTCCTCCCGCTCCATCTCTCCCATGTGCTTTGTATCCGCACACTCGGAGACCACCGCCGCTCATGCCTTGCCGAACCCAGGACTTCCGCCGCTCATGCCTTGCCGAACCCAGGACTTAAGCCCAGGTACAATCCACCACTGCCACTGTCATCCATGGCGCACGCCATGCTCATCAGGTGTTCGGCCAAATGCCATAGCGGGATATCTTGGCGTTGTTGTTGTTGACTTTAAAGGAAACACAATGGTTGTGTACTCGGTGAAGGAGAAAGAATTGTTGTGTGAGGCGTGGTCGACAGTGTGGAATTTCAAGGCATGAAGCGAAATGTAGCATTTTGGCAAAGTGTGCATGTTGGGTTCAACGAGCAAAATAACTACACGCCCTACAACATGGAAGTGATCCATGATCGCGATGCGATCGCTACTCCATCTATGGTACACCATTCAAAAGGCCATCAACAGGTATTGCGGTGTGATTGCACAAGTGGAAGAGAAGGTGGCCAAGGGACATGTCACTCGTGAGCTAGTAAGTTTTGCTTCCTGTTGCTCTATGTGTTGGTCATTTCATTGATTTGCTCAATGTTGCAACTTGTTGATCACGTCAATGCATTGTTCAATGTAGCTCAATGGCATAGCTATTAAAAGGCATGTGCCGGGGAAGAGGTTCAAGCTCGAGGAGAGAAAGGTTAAGATGAAGGCCGCTTTTGAGAGTCCAAATATCAAGGTCTTTGGCATGAACTGACTGTTCATTTGCATTTGGGATCGATTAATTTAAAAAGGTTGTTGAACATCCGATGCTTTCGTATTTACATGTACGGTTGAGTTGCTATTCATCTAGATACATTTGTCAAAGTGTGAGGTTGGACAAGAGGAGGTGCCGCTGGGTGTTTGCAAAATCCGACCGGCGCCGGCATGGGTCCTTGTGGAGGCCTAGGCCCACGACCGGTCACCGGTGACCACCGCAGAGACGTCTGCGCGTCAGCTATGCCGTGTCGACGGGAAGATCGACGAGGATTGGTCGCTCAGTGACACCTCCGCCGCCGCCGGCAATTGCAAGCCCAGGGCACACGGGGCGGCCCTCCGCACGGAGCGGGAGGAAGCGGGGCGACTCCTCCACGAGCGCCAGGCAGCGGCCGGGCAGGGCTCCCGTGCACATGCACTCTTCTGCTGCTAGAGGGGCCGCTCCGATGATGATGACAACATGGACGACAAGGGAGGTGCCGCCGACCAGGCCGGCCACATGTACGAGGTCACCGTGCGCTAGAAGCTAGTTTAGTTTTTTTTTTTAAGATTTTAGTTGAACGGACGAAATCTGTTTTACGTAAATTAAGTCCGAACTTTAATGAATTCCGTCGTGTTTGCATGAATTTCATCCGAATGTGTTTGTGTTGCGGGTGGACGTTTATGTCTACCGTTGGATGTCATATCACTGTATCACGGACGCGTCCAGACACATCCGCGGACAAATACCGTGTCCGTTTTAGGGGATAGTGTTGAAGATGCCCTAAGTTGTGCTAAAGAGCTTAAGTAGGGAAAAGAGATATTTACAATGGTAACTAGAGCCTGCATAAGTAGAAGTAAACGTTGATGTTCTGGGAAAAAGGTGTCAGCAAAAGAATGTAAAGCCGCACATCTTCACTTAAGTCGCCTTGGCTCATCTCAGTCGTTCATTCTCTGGAGCATTTTGTTCCCCTCAGTACTAGCGTTGTGTTTCTTCAGGTAGCAGTGTGTCTGTTCAGATGAGTTTGAGACAGGATAGACTATCGTCATCTTGAGTTGCGCCTTGTCCCTCAAGGCAAAGAAGCTTGTGACACGGGAAAATAAGTTACGATACTAAAGCGGGAAGCATTCGGTTTTTCTCTTTTTTGATTTTTTTTTCATGCTTCTACTGTTCATTTTACGCGACAACGGTAAACAACAAAAGTGAACAGTGTCCATTAATGAACAGTGTTTTTTAAAAAACTATTCAGCAAATATTGGACAGTGTTTTAAAAAAAACACCCGTGGTTCAGAAAGAAACTGAGATTTTTTTACACATCATTTCACTCCCCCTCCTCCACCATCACGTCCTTATATAAAAAGTTCAGATTTATGATTTTTCCGCACATCATTTTTTTCTACCGGCGTATCGATGCAGAGCCACCTCGATCATCTCCCGCTCCTTTCCAATGATGGTGAAGTCGAGGCACAAAACAGTAAACCGGAACAATATATTTTCATGAACAGTAATCCATGGGGGAATTAAGTTCTTACCGATTACATTCCATTTTTGCACCACGACATCAGCTAATAATACACCAACAATTACTCGAACAATTCCGGAACAGTGAACAGTAGCGATGAACAGTACCTTATGGACAGTGAACAGTGCCCCATATAAACAGCAGTATATTTTCATGAAATCAGCGAATAATACACCAGCAATTACCTGAACAATGGACAGTGAACAGTACCCCATATAAACAATGACTCAATGTGAACAGTAATGCCCAGTGAACAGCCCATACATATAAACAGTGTTTCAGAGGAAAAAAATGCGCCCATTGTTAAAAGAAATTGGGAATTTTTTTACACATCATCTCTCTCCCCCTCCTTCATCCTCGCGTTCTTATATAAAAAGTTAAAATTTAGGATTTTTCTACATATCATTTCTCTACACCGGCGTACCGATGCATAGCCGCCTCGATCGTCTCCCGCTCCTTTCCGGTGATGGTGCTGCCGAGGCACAAAACAGTAAACCAGAATAGTATATTTGCATGAACAATAATCCATGGGAAAAATAAAGAGCAGTTTTAGCATGCTCCCTCTTACCCCCTCTTTTCACATGAAAGGTAAGAGTATATAATAGATCTGAGCCGTTGATCTCATTAATTAGTGGTCTGATTAATTCTTACCTTCTTACCTCATATGTAGATGGGGTAAGAGGGAGCATGTTAAAATTTGCCAAAAATAAATTCTCTGCCGATTATTGTTCATTTTACACCACGACAACAATGGACAGTACACCAAAAATTACCCGAACAAAAACGAAAAAGTATCCGAATAAAGCGTAACCAAACAATAGCCCAAATAAAACCCGAAAAAGTAAAACCAATGAAACAGAGCAATACCCGAATAAACAGAAACAGTACCTGAATTGTAACCCAGAACAATACACCACAAGAAAAACAGTAAATCAGCACTATGCATTCATCCGAACAGTAATCAGTAGCAAAAAAAGTAATAGGCCAGCCGGCTTACTTAATTTGTCAATTCATTTAATGTTCGTTAGATGTCTACACAGATCATGGGATAAAGATAAAATTAATGTTTTCCTTTTCATTCTATTTTCTCTCGTAATATATGTTGTTGTTTTTGCTTTTCTGAAAAATACAGACGAAAGCGGTCACGGTCACGGGCGCACGCCGCCGCGCTTCTTCGGCCCTAGTGTATTTGTTGATGAGCGATGCATCCTCCCATGTGGCGCCATCCGGAGCGAGGCTTTCCCATTGCGCGCACCAGGTACCGCCCAACTAGAGTCTTGTTGCGATGCCTGATGCGACAGTCCAAGACTGCCACAGGACTAGTTTTTTGTTTCTCTATACTTCAAATGTGTCCTGTAAAATTTAGAGTGCAATCCAAAACAATTTTATATAACGAATGCCACTCGTTGGATTAGAGCTATACTATTTTGGGGGATCTGCTAGAGTTGCTCTAAGATAGTGTCTTGGCAAAAATGCTTGGATTAGAGCTACTATTGCACTTCTTTATATAACGAATGCCACTGGATGAACACGGATCACAGGTTATTTACACATTGGTGCTGGGTATATTCAGCAGAAGCCAATGCAATCCAAGACTCCAAGTGCTCTCTCCATTCTCTACCGAGCTGCGGCACCGGTGTGAATCCAAGGACATGCTCACTCTGATCTCTACAGAAGCCTATATTGATGCTTCGATGTAGAGCTTGTAATCTCACCTCACCAGGGAGAGTTCATTCGTCGCTGTACAATTCCCCCGGGCATAATGCTCCGTTCCATACTTCTGACGTGTTGCCTGCAAAGGAGAGAAACTCCAAGTATTACGACAGCTAGCTACATCCGACCACTAGGTCCATAGTCAGTAGCACGCAGGTCAAAAGGGACATTTTATGAGATGGAAACATATCATAAACACCCAGTGGAGAATCATACACCAGGCCAGTATTTCTACGCAGTGTAGGGCCTGTTCGAGTGTGAGCACATGTGGCTCCAAAAATTATGAACAGCCAGTGTGTGAATCACTACGATTTACCCATGAGAATATTTTAGACAATGTTTTGTGAAATTAATTGAGATATCTCTACTATCTCTACTTCTCTACTATATATATACTACCTAAAAGAACCTTAACGTTCCCTCTCCCATCTTATGTCTTCTCCCCTTCGTCGATCGTTTTGCTATTCTTCGGCGCGCACATGGGCCAAGCCCAGCAAAAACCCGCCAGCCCACATGCCCCTCGAACTATTTTTGCATCGATCGTTTTACTCCCATCCCCAACCTTGAATAGGTGTGCCAGGGTTTGCATCGATGGCATCCCAGCCCGTCCTTCGCCTCCTTTGCCACACCTCGCCCACCTCTGCCGGACCTAGCCGCCTCCGACCTCCGATCCACTGCCGCCATCTAGACTCCTCCCCACACCCAGCTAGCACGCCACCGGACGCCCTCCTTGCCCACGTGTGTCGGCCTCTCCGATCCCGCCGCTGCGCTCGCTCCTGTCCTCGCCGGCGTTGCGGCGGGAGGATGCGTGGACCCCAGCTCCGCCGCCAGCGGCAACGGGTCTCAGGAAGGTACTCTAATCTCGTGCCCCAGCTCTCCCTCCTCTGTTTCCTTTTCTCTCACCCTCTCTCTGAAATAGCACGGCGGCGACGGCTCAGCGCCGGGCAGGCTGTGGCCACACGGGGTCACCGGGCTGAGGAGGGCACCGACCTAAAGACGAGATCTCTGCGCCGGTTCTAGGGCGAGCTGGGCTGCGGGGGAGGTGGCTGCATATGATGATCTTGTTCTGATCTATTCTTTTTTTGAGAATTTGTTCTGATCTATTTTGGAATAGGAATGGAGCGCTGTGGGCAGAGCCATGTCAAAAACCTTCTCTCATGTCATCTACTAACATAGGCTATTGAAGATGCTGGGTTACAACTTGCATGACGGAAGGTATGCTAAAGCGGTGGTTACTATGTTCTCCAGTGCATTTCATTGTTGGTTGGACGTTCAGCCCCAACCTAGCAAGAACATCTTGATGTTGATTCCCTTTTTTGTACGAGATTTAAAAGAAATATTCTACCAGTTTCTTATTGTTTAGGAACGATAGAAATTTTGCAATGATTGTCAGAAGATATTGCTTTACAATTTCTTCATTGTAATCTTATGCTACAACATATGTCTTACTTATTTCACTTCGTACCAGCTTACTTGCCAGATTTTGAATTGGAGCTTACCATTCACTGAAGCGAGAATACTATAATAACATGGATGTGCTAAAAGGGAAATTTATATGGAAGTTTATTTGTAGCTGGTACACAGAATTGGAGGTGATATGCATTTATGTAATTCTTGCACTTCTCTTTTTTGCTTTGTTTCAGAGATTAGTCTTAAAGATTTGCGAACACGATTATCTTTGTGGATGCCTGTCTTTGATAGAGTTCTTGACTTGGACGAAGTGATGCTCTATAATAATAGAACTTGTGTGTGCGTGTATAGAATGGTGACGATGATTTAAATGAATATGGTTTCCGACAATAAAATTCTGAATTATTCACTTGACCGAAATTTCAAGATAGCTATGCTACATTTGGATAAGACTTGTAGTAGTAGATATTGTAGCTAAATTTCCCTTAAGGAACATATATTAGATGTATCTGCTGTCAGAAGCGGTAGGACATTTATGTGTCTTGAAGAATTTTGCGAGCTTGCATTGGTGAACATAAAAGCTCGTTATAAGTCTCTCTCAAAAAAAAAAAAAGAATTGTGTGCCTTGTAAAAGTGATGTGCATGGACACGTGATGTCGAGTGATACTAATACAGATTTAATCATGGAAGGTATATGTCCATTTTTAAGTCCAATCTCCCTCTACCCTCTCGCCTCTTTATGTGTTGTGGCCGCGCCTTACGACACTACCATGCCCCCTACTCACTTTGAGAGATAATTAAATATTTTGATGAGAGAGATGGTCAAATGAAAGGTGGGAGGGAGCTAGAGAGAGATGAGGGAGGAGGTAGGGGGGGGGAGAAGTTTATCACATGACACTTTTGGAAACCCTAGGCGCACCTTGCTAAGGAAAAGCATAAAATGGGTATAACATAACTACATGATACATGTTTGAAACCCAAAGTGTGTTGGTGGGGTGGTAGGGGGACTGCAACCTGGATGCACTATTGACAGAGGTGGCGAGGCAGATATAGTGGGTGAAATTAGAAGAAGAGTAATTTACCTATAAAAGAAATGTTGATGTGTTGTGGACATCCTAAAGGTATATGTTACACACATTTTTTGTGAAAGTACTAGAATATTTATGTTCCCATTGCAACGCACGGGCAATTACCTAGTTTTTGAAAAGAACGTAAGGTTCCCATTTCACCTCTTCTTCGTCCAACCTTCCTTATATACGCCCCCCTCTTCCTGATTTTTTCCTCCCATCTCTGATTTTTCTCCCATTGATTTCTCCTAAAATAGAATCAATTGTCCCATGCTTTATTAACTTACCAAAATAAAAACATGTTTTCTTTGGTAAGTCAACGAATGAGTGATCAACAATAAGATGGCAGGTAAATCATGACGATTGCATACAAAAACTTATTAAGATTTTAGCGCATCAATGTAATAGTAGACGTGCAGTCACGGGCTAATCCACTAGAATGTTTATACTCCAGTTGCAACGCACGGGCAATTATCTAGTAAAATTAGAAGTACTGATGTGAAATAGTGCAAGCTGTCAAACTCAACCAGCTGGATTAGCATGTGCAAACAGTCAAGCCTATCTTTTCTCTTTATTATAGCATGAAGAGCCAAATATGCAAGGAGAAATAGTTTTCCTTACTGTGTAAGAAGCTTTGTAATAAAGCACTTCACCTCAACTTAATTTCTTGCTTTGGCAACGCGAAAGGTAATCTCTGGCTTCATTGAGATCTGTCACAAAAGTAAATTCAGCCAAGCAGTAAACTACATTGCATGTTGGGTGTAACAAAAGGAAAATCTGGTGAACGTGAATAGCACCAGGAAGACGGCGGTAGTCTGGTTCTATTCCATCTCCATTGATGTCTTTGTGATTTGGCGTGACATATTTGCCAACTGTGACGACAATACCAGAACCATCATGAAGTTCAAATACTGATTGGATTAAGCCCTGCAATATCATAGACACTTGAGTTACATATGAGAACAGACATACTATAAGCCTGTTGGTTATAGCAGGCATAGCCATAGGATCTGCTATTTTAGGTGGTTCAAACTTCAAACCTTGCCAAAAGTCCTTTCGCCGACAAGAACAGCTTTGCAATTGTCATGAAGTGCTGAAGCAACCTACAAAATTATTGTCATCTTGGTGAGCTTTTACTACTATGATTTTTTATACTACCAGTGAGACAAAAAAATTACTTACTATTTCGCTGGCACTCGCTGTCCTATTATTCACCAGTACCTGTGTCATAAGGTGCCGATGGACAGGTGAGATACAAATGAGTCTGAAAATCTGACTATACCATAATAAATATATGGCATGACCTACTAAATTTCAGTAAGCGACAAGTTTTTTTTTTTTTTTTTTGCGAAACAGTAAGCAACAAGTTAACATAGGGGGCTTGCTACAACATAAAACTGAATCTGCAATAAGCCATATATTTATAGTATTGGTCTGATTAAAAAGTATGAAGTAAGACCCATGGAGTATGGACACAATTAAATCAGGAAATAATCTGCAACTCAAGGATACTCACATTGTCAAGTTTAGTATAGATAAGTGTTAAAATTGCATTAGCCAGCTGAAGCTGCTTGACAGCTTTAGTGTGAGGAAGATGTGGGTAAATGCAAGTATTCACACTTACACGGTTCAACAAAACAATGGAGAAGTGTATCTGGTTGAGATCTCTTTGTACCACTAACCCTTGAAGCATTTCGAAATAGGTACATCACCATCATTAAAACATACCATCACAGGAGTTGTAACCAAAGGTCCATTGTCAGCAACAATTGTATTTTGGACTTGACGATCCCGACCAGTAGTATAAATGACCTGAAAAACAATCCACTGAGGGCATAAATATTTCACCACCAAAGTTGAGTTAACAACATGAAACTATAAATATAAATGCTTTAAGCAAAAAAAAAAATCGAGGGAAATGCTTTAAGCAATTAAATACATGAGGCTCCCAAACTTGCTACTATGTACAGAAAGACCTTTTGACTTTTAACAGTCTTTATCAAAAGCATATGAAGAATGGTAACTACTAACTAGAAGCCCATATGCATTGGCTACTTAACTGCTGTTGGTCTGTTAAGATTAGCAAGGATATCAATTTGATAAATGTTACCAACTGTTCAAGAATGAGATAATTTTTTCCTCGTAGAGAGCCTGCATTAGAGTTAGGCTGGTGACCAGCGGAAAACATCAGGGCCTAAAACCAGCGGTAACCACTATTTACCGGGTTTACTGGTAGCTACTGATTGCTATGTAAATGGCTGGTTCATGGGCCAAACGACACCATTCAATTTCTCCCTTCGGCAGAATACATGCATTTTCCCTTGTATGCATGATACAAACATCAAAATTAAAAATATAACCCAATAAAACCACATGCTGCAAGAGCTCATGAATTTTTATTAATTGAAAATATGAATCACGGTGGTGGTGGTGGTGATGGTAACAACCTCTTCATGTTGTTAATATATTTTGAACTGCGGAATTAGTTTAGAATTCCAAATCATTAATCAACATCAAAGAAAAACTAGCCTGATCAGTTGTTTCCATGACCATGTCCCAATCAAGATTAAAGCATCTTGGCACATGCATTGTACTTAATTCCTGAGTTACTATTTCATGGAAAGTAAGCTGGTATTCAAATGGACATCAAAAGTTCCATAAGATTTTAAGGCCAGCTTTAGAAAATTTGAATTGGAGAACAACAGACTAAGGAAACCGCAGGAATAGTGCAATCCTATGGGAAACAAAACCAAATGAATGGTTTCAAATGGCTGTTTCAAAGCATACAAGAATTTGGAGAGCGTTTTTTTCCTTTCTGTAACAGCCTTTAGAATGTCGGAATGGACCAAGGAACTACTCCCTCCGTTCACAAATATAAGATGTTCTAACTTTTTTCTGAATTGGATGTATATAGACACGTTTTAGTGTGTTTGTTCACTCATTTCAGTCCGTATGTAGTCCATATTGAAATATCCAAAACATCTTATATTTGTGAACAGAGGTAGTACAATGGAAACTCTTCCTCTCCTCTACATATTGCAGGATAGTTAATATGAGCTCAGATCAAACCCCATTTTAGAGCGTGACCACTCTTTCTCACACATCTCTCTACAACAACAACAACAAAGCCTTTCAGTCCCAAACAAGTTCGGGTAGGCTAAAGTTGAAACCCATAAGATCTCAAAACCTAGTCACGGTTCATCTTCTCTCTGTAATAAAAAAAATACTGTAAAGAATACATGTAGAGCATTCAAATAGCTATCTTGTACATTTCCCATGTCTTCAATTCCTCTAGGAACCCACTAGAATTGGCATATAATTCTTGTGTTTCTCCTAATCCTGCTTCTAATATTTCCAACGTCCCAAGCGGGCCCTTGTTTTCACCCAAATTTCCTCTATAATGGGTCATTCCATAGGAACTTCAAAGCAATCCTAAGCTGACATTCATTAATTCCAGACACATACATAGGAAAACCCAGTTCACTCCAAAATTTCCTCTACTTTTCCTTCATTTCAGAAAATCCCCAACAGAATTTAGTTTGACTATAGTTATGCGGATAAAAGCATATGCACCAATTTTGACATGAAAATAAAACATATGCACCAATTTTATAAGTATTACAGAAAAGAAACCACAAGTTAAAAATAAAGAAGTAGGGTTCCATACCGTGTCTCCTTTGTTCAAGAAGAGCTTTGCAATCTCTATTCCAGCCTTCAAGATAAACATAACATCAGACCGTGTAAGCATAACACATCCAAAAAAGATGATATCTTGGCAGTTCATTTCTGAACCTATGTGGTGAGCCTCAAACTATTTCGAGAAATTCACAATAACTCAAGAGCCTCAATAAGAACAGAATACCCTACCAAACACCATTTAGTTCTTTGTTTCTAGGAGATTAAAGATAGGTCATTCTAGCATTCAAATTTTGGTTCCTATACACCATCCGAGAGCACAAAGTGACTTAATGAAGGGTGGTAATATAGTCTTTGGTATACATGCTTTTAGATATTGCGCATAATCCTAGAATGACATCTACTTTAGGAGCCGAGGGCTTAATTTGAAAAGAAAAATGGCATACTTGCACTAGTCCACCAAGATTGTCCCTCAGGTCCAAAACAAAATAGGAGGCACCTGAATTTTGTAGACGTTTCAGTGCTGCAAGAGACAGGTAACGTTAAAAGGACAAATCTTGCTGCAAGTCAACAACAACAATGATATCTACAATACTAGAACTAAGATTGTTGTAATGTCAAAAGAATCACATGCAAGCCAAAGGTACTAAATGCGCAGAAACAATCAATAGTGTACATTCAGTTTGCAAAAAAGGGAGGCGGTACTTTAAATTGTCCCAATGTTCTCGATTTGGATAAGGAAGAATTTAAATGTTTAGATGGATGCAAATCAGCTCACTAGAATTAGACACTAGATAGCCATTTGCAAAACATAGTTATAAAAAAATGGCAAACAGATTTAGAAATGACAGAGGATAGGGTGAACAAACCAGCAACACACCGCTGACCAAATCTTTTTTGGCCACTGCATTGAACTCTTTAATGTGAATATATCCGACAGATGAATTCTCATTGTCTCTCTTCTCCAAACGATAGAAAATTGGAGTGCGAGCAGCCATCTGTCTTTGCACTTTCATTGACTTGACAGGACCACAGTTGCCATGCTTAACCTATATATAATATCAAAAAAGAGTAAGATAGTTAGAGAATAAGGAGCACAAAGAGATGCCAGACAGACTCTTAATAGAGTGTTCATAAGATTATTCAAAACCTTAATGGTAACAAAAGTTTCCTTTGGGCCTTGCAGCATGGACGACACGTCAAATGCAGATTTACCTCTTACATCGATACCATTGACAGACAAAAGCTCATCACCCTGATAAAAGATAAATGACCTGGAAGGATTAGGTGATGTGTGTATATGATATAATTTCATACTCAACTAGGTCGTGGGATAGTCCCAGGCTCCCAGCAACCAACAGTAAAAATAACAGTGTTCTCTGATGACCAAAAGCGTATTTCCAAAATAGATGCTGTTTTCCCCTAAAAAATGCTGCTTTTGGTAATGAAAATGTTAAGAATGAGAAAAGTCAAAATAGAACTTGCCATTTGTCCAAATATCTTAACGCGCTTAATTTTTAGCAGTGAAACAAAAACAGCTAAAGCTGAGAATACTATGTTCTATAGTGAAGCGCTTAGCACAAGAAATGAAATAGACAGGGTTCAGTTAACCCTCGCAAAAAATATTAAAAGCTTTAGTCATCCTTTTCAAGACAAAAGGGCATTACTGATCTTGTTACTCCATAAGGTATAAGCAGAGACATGTGCCAACATTATTTCAGCATTTCAGCATCTATATAGTCAAATACTGCCCATATGTAACTGCTCATGCAGTTTGACTATCTGCTAAGATAACTTTTTACAAGAAGTATGTACCAGAAAATGGAACATGATCGGTTTGAAAACATTGTGATAAAAGCAAGATTCCCATCGAAAAGGAAAGCAAACTAAATGCTTAGCAGTTGATACCTGTCTAACACCAGCAGAGTGAGCAGGCCCATCTAGTATCAATCCTAATACCACCAACCTTAAAGAACCATTGTCATCAGGAATCTCTCTTAAGTTCAACCCAATCCCGGTCATGTCATACTTCGACATCTTCGAGAACTTTAGCAGATTGATCGAACGTATGCAAAATTAGCAAATAAAAGCAATCAAAGATCAGCAGTGGGTAAAAACATTAAAGCAGGAGTTTTGTATTACATCGCTATGAAAGCAAAGGAGGAAAAAAACACAAAAGATGACATCACATTGCTACCGTCTCTAAATATAGGTTCGTTAGGCCAGAGTGTGTACCATGTATGCTGATCTTCAAAGAGTTCTCTGTACCAAGACAGAGAACTCTTTGAAGATCAGCATGCATGACACTATGACTTCCAGGGCAGAAACAAATAAATTATTTTTTGCCTGACATCCAAGAGGAAACAGTAGATCTGGTTTACATCAACTTTCGCACATGTACTTGACGATATCATGGAACTCAAGTGCTCGTGGCATGCTAGTAACAATGCAAAATGGCCCGGGGAGAGCTTCAATTTCATTACTATCTAACAAAAGATGTAAAATGGATACCGTGGATCATGAAGGACCAAAAGTAATAACCTTAGTGGATTGGGGAAACAATAAACATCAATCCAAGTTTGAGCCATTTTTCGCCTGCTGAAATCAATAGCATAGAACAGTGCCACTTATAAATAACTTACATCTGAGGACGACAGGAATCTTGTATATGGATCACCCAGGCTAGCTAGCATTTTCGTGATGATGTCATGGGCCCTAGAGCGGGATTTGATTGAGCCTTGAAGAATATCTTGCTTCCGTTGCTGCATCAAATTAAAATTGAGAGACTCACTATCACTCATGATAGAAGTGAGCGTTCTGGGCTTCTGGCTACAGTGTGCATTGAGACTTTATTGTACTAGTCATTTGAACCAATAAATACAGTGGTACAGAATCGCATCACGAGACGAATTTACCATCCACAGCTCCGGTGACCACGGGCGGCTGCCGGCGTCGGGGAGGAAGCCCTCGTTGACCACCTCCCACGCCTCCTCCACGAGCTGCTCGTTCGTCACCGCCTCGGCCTTCACCTCTACCTCCCTCCCGTCGTCCTGGCCGCGGCATATCCCCGGGGGCTGCTCCACCGGCGCCACAGCCGCGGCGTTGCCGGCGAGGAGGGAGAAGGAGATGGCGGCCGCCGCGGCCGCCGTGCGGAGGGCGGCGGGGAAGAGAAGCACACACTGTTGGGGCTTGGGGTTGTGGCTAGGGCTGGGGTTCGGTCGCGACTGCGGCGGCGGTAGCGGTGGCGCGTAGGAGAGTGGTAGCATTGCCGTGCTGTGCTGGCTCCACCTCCACAAGCTTCGTGCTGGGAGGGAGTGAATGAGGGGGGAAAACACTTGGTTTTTGGTTTAGTGGTGGGGGTGCGGGTTTGGAGCGGATGTGGGGATGGGGCTGGCCGTTGAACAGTCCACCACGGCGGAGGTAGTGGAAGACGAATTTTGGGATTCTCTCAACTTTCTTTTCGTGAAATTTTTTAGGCTTCACTTTTTTTTATATCATGTGTGTGTTTATCAGGTTTAGGTTTGTGTACTAATCGAAGCTTTGTGCGCTTCCCTCATGAAAAAAAATTGTGCGCCTTTTTGCTGCGCGTATGTGTTATTGGAATTTCATTAAAAAAAAGTTAAAAAGGACGCTGCTACACAGCGCGCGGGCGCTGTGCGGCTGGATCTCATGGACGGCCATTTTAGGTAAGTGCCCACGTGCGGTCCCCCCTTCCTGTGCTAAGTAGGAAAGTTCACCTCCCCTGCGTTGCCACGTCCCGTCAAAAAAGAAACGAAAGGCATCGCCCCTCACCTGGTGCGTGTGATCTCACCCACCCCACCACCAGAAAACCTACGCCCCCCACAGACCCACACAGATTCCATCTCGCGGCAACTTCTTCCTCCCCCCAGCCGCCACCGCACACCATGACCCAGCAGGGGGAGAAGCTTTCTCTCGCAAACAGAAGAACACGAGTAGAAAAAGGAAAAAAAATCAGGCAAAAAAAATCCTGTAGAACACGCAATAGATTTGGTGTGCAACTTTTTGGGCGGGTCAGGTGCAACTCTGAAGAAATAGCGGCAAGAATTTGCCAGAAACTGGGCAAATTTCTCCCCTAAAAACACCAAAAGGTAAAACTGATCTTTCTATATTTTTTAGCATGATCCTGTTTGTTTTGATCTAGTGGAACCCCCCCTCTGTACTACTCCGTAGTTGCAAAAAGAAATGCCTCCCTGTACCATGAGTGCTTCAAAATCTTGACTTGTATCTAGCAGCACAAAATCTGCCTTGGCGCCCCTGTTCTTGCCTCCCCCTCCCCCTGTTGTACTGGATGCTAGAGAAGATGCTGACTCTCGAATTGTATCTTGCCACTATTGTCTTGCGCCTGTCTTCTGCAACAAAAAGAGAGACCACATGTTACTTTTTTGTTACGTATAACTGTTAAATAACTAGTATGGTTGCTCAGCAGGGGTGGAAAACTTGCCTACAGTCCCAAAAAAGAGAGTAGTTGCTTACAAAACAAAGCCAGAAGTCTGGAAAACTAGTAGTGAAAGTAAAATGCCTGTATCCAGTATAAATATCTTCCTGCAATTACAATTAAAATGCCCCTATCTAAAAAATGCTTACATGATATTAGAAAAAAAAATGTTTGCTGTTTCATTTGCACTTAAATCACTTGCATATATAATCCTTTTTCTACCTTACTAACTTTGCAGATGGCTGGGCTTGATCTCAATAAGCTCCCTGGTGACTTTGTTGATTGCGATGGCGGCCCCCTGTTCTGCACACAAGCGCAACCTGAAAAGATGCCTATTTCTATTGAGGGGGTGGGCGAGTTGCCGGAATTGGGAACTGCTCCTGTCCAAGATGTCTTTAGTGTGCCCCAAACAATGATAGTTGCTATTTACTGAGAAAGAAGCTACTGTTGATACAAAAAACTAGAACAGAGGCGACAAAACAGAGAGAAGCTACTGTATTGAAAAATGAGCGACGTAGTTCACTATTGTAGGCGACATATCTTGTTGCTACAGGCGACATGGCTTGTCGCCCATAGCAAACTGGTCTTGGGTAGAAAAAAATATATTTTCTCTTTCTTCAATGATCACCCGGGGTATGGGGAAAAAAGCAGAAATTATCTTGCGTTTTGCTGCTTCTACATGGGCGTGTGCAGGCAAAAATGGTTTGTATTTTCACATAGCATGGTTTGCTGCGGTAATTCACTTGGTTTGCCTTCCTTGGCAACATTGTGTTGATGGCCTTGGGAATTTTATTTTGGGGAAAAATCCCTAAAAGAATTGTCTAGTTCCTTTACATTTACCATCAAAAATTGCTTCCTTAACTTGAAGTTAATGATTTAACTCACACTCTAAGTTGATTTCCCCCGTGCTTAAAAAAAGAAGAAGAATTGTTGTGTGAGTAGGCAACAAATGTGTATCATAAAACAAAATGTGTTATAGCACACGGGGGGAGGCGAGTTGGTTTTGCGTCTTAGGCGATTTGGAAGGGTGAGGTGTTTTTAGGCGACTTGGTCGATGGGTGGGCGACCTAGCACGCCAAGGATGGGCGAGTTGGATTTGCGTCTTAGGCGATTTGGAAGGGTGTGGTGTTTTTAGACGACTTGGTTCAATGTGTGGGGCGACCTAGCACGCCGAGGATGGGCGAGTTGGTTTTGCGTCTTAGGTGATTTGGAAGGGTGAGGTGTTTTTAGGCGACTTGGTCGATGGGTGGGCGACCTAGCACGCCGAGGATGGGCGAGCTGGATTTTCGTCTTGGACGATTTGGAAGGGTGTGGTGTTTTTAGGCGACATGGTTCGATGGGTGAGGCAACCTAGCACGCCGAGGATGGCCGAGTTTGGTTTCACGCTTAGGTGATTTGGAAGGGTGCGGGGGTTTAGGCAAGTTGGTCGATGGGTGGGGCGACCTAGCACACCGGGGGAGGCGAGTTTGGTTTCACGCTTAGGCGATTTGGAAGGGTGCCGAGTTTTGGGCGACTTGGTTGATGGGTGGGGCGACCTAGCACACCGAGGGAGACGAGTTGGTTGGGCGGCTTAGGCGATTTGGGGTGCGGGTTTTGGGCGACTTGGTCGATGTGTGGGGCGACCTAGCACACCAGGGGAGGCGAGTTGGTTGGGCGGCTTAGGCGATTTGGAAGGGTGCGGGTTTTGGGCGACTTGGTCGATGGGTGGGGACCTAGCACACCGGGGGAGGCGAGTTGGTTGGGCGGCTTTGGCAATTTGGAAGGGTGCGGGGTTTTGGGCGACTTGGTCGATGGGTGGGGCGACCTAGCACACCGGGGGAGGCGAGTTGGTTGGGCGGCTTAGACGATTTGGAAGGGTGCGGGGTTTTAGGCGACTTGGTCGATGGGTGGGGCGACCTAGCACACTGGGGGAGGCGAGTTGGTTGGGCGGATTAGGCGATTTGGAAGGGTGTGGTGTTTTGGGCGACTTGGTTCGATGTGTGGGGCGACCTAGCACGCCTATGATGGGCGAGTTGTTTTTTCGTCTTAGGCGATTTGGAAGGGTGTGCGTGTTCTGGGCAACTTGGTCGATGGGTGAGGCGACCTAGCACACCGAGGATGGGCGAGTTGGTTTCACGCTTAGGTGTTTTGGAAAGGGTGCGGGGTTTTAGGCAACTTTGGTTGATCGATGGGGCGACCTAGCACACCGTGGGGAGGCAAGTTGGTTGAGGCTTAGGCGATTTGAAAAGGGTGTAGTGTTTTAGACAACTTGGTTGATGGGTGAGGGGACCTACCACACCGAGGATGGCGCGAGTTGGTTTCACGCTTAGGCGATCTGGAAGGATCTTCAGGGGAAAAAGTGTTCCTCGTGCGTGTTTTATCATACTATCCAATATACCGTCATTGGTCATCAACAGTTTGTACTGCAAGTCTGCAAGGCACACGCAAAAAAGGCAGAGTTGCTACACCGTGAGCTAAGATCGAGATGTCGCGAAAACAATGATCATCGCGTTGTGCCTCCTGCACGCCCTGGGCTGCTGCTGCATTCACCGCGCACTAGCTTCAGCTACTGGAACAAAAGGAAAACACAAAAAATGCTCCAACCCTACCGGAGGAGAAAAATATACACAAAAAATACGTCTAAAAACGAACTTGCCTACTCAAGCGCTTTGTCCTATATGCAAACTTGTCTACTGCTGGAACCCAAGTATTGTAAAAACTTGTCTAATTCTGGAGGAAACAATGCTAAAAGTGCCCTCTCTGCATGTGAATAACAAACTTGCCTATTCACAGTGCTTGTCCCTATGTACAAACTTGCCTACTACTGGTACCCAAAAGTACTAAAAATATACACACAAAAAACTTGCCTACTGGTAGAACCCAGGTATTGAGAAAACTTGCCTAATTCTGAAGGAAACAAAGCTACAAGTGACCCTCTCTGCATGTGAAAATTTGCCTACCTCCCTGGTGGAAAAACAAATTTGCACTATTGCCTACTTACACTCTCCTATTGCCTGAAGAAACCGTCTTCTATTCCCTAACTAAATCCATTGTTATTGCTAAAAATTAACAAATCGGCTTTCCAGAAAGCCTCCACCAACCTTGAGTAGATGGAACAACCACCTCAAAATAGCAATTGGTTGTTTCTCTACTTCCATATATTCCAGAGAGGCAAGAAATTGTGATTTCTTTGAATAAGGGGCGGTTTCAGTTAGCAGCCGCAAACATCAAACATGTCCTGAAGATTTAGACTAGTATTCCTGTGATAGGGTTGTTCCATCTATTTACTGATAGTGAGCGGCTGCCGTCGCCTGATTATGTTTGGTTTCAGCTATATGTTGCTCTGTTTTCCTCTTGGCATATAATGAAGGCATGGCAGCCTCTGTCCGAGTACATGCTTGACGTTTTGTGTTGAAATAATAATTCCAATTTTACTGAATGTATAATTTCATTCAGCTTTTTTTCTTGCAAGAAGGAAATACCCTCAGTTTATGCCCCCTTGTCATCTTCAGCTAGCAGCCGCAAACATCAAACATGTCCTGAAGATTTAGACTAGTATGTGCAAAGCAGACCAATACTCAGTACTGAAAATAATGATGCAACACGAGTGATGCCCGTATCATTTAGATGATGCAAAAAAAAAAGTTGCCTATATTACTGAGATGATGGACCTCTCTATTGCCTAATTTATTCAGTATTATTGCCTACATCCCGAGTGTCGTGCCTTAGAAGAACCTACGCCAGATTTAGCACGAAATCGATTGTACTAGTTTGCCCTGGATGTGATGCGGGTGTGGATTTGGCCTGCAGGGATTCGCCCCTAGGTGTGGATTTACCCACAGATTCGGGCCACCATGGCGTCCGATTCCGGCGACCGCGACAGCCAAATCCCCCTGAACCTCCCCCACCCCCGTTCGCGAGCAGAAGCTAGGGCGCGGGCTTACCTTCTCGCCCCAGTCGATGTAGAGATTTGCCGCGCCGTCGTCGTTCACCTCCCCCTCGGGTCACCAGCGGGCTCCTCCCTCCTTCTCCCTCCCCTTCCTCTCGTCGTCGAGCGATCTGCTCGGTCAACTTGTGGTGCTTGCTCCCCGCGTAGTGGTAGCTGCCGCCGGGCGCGCGCTCCCTGCCCCGTTGCTCCTCGCCGTCGTCGGGTTCTCGCTGGCCTCGGTCGCCGACGAACCCTACGAACTCCCCTCTCTCTCTGTTCTTCCGTGGACTGTGAGCAGGGGAAATGGACTGGGAGGAGCGTGTCGTCTCGAAGCACAACACGACGAAAAAACCACCGCTCTCTCCTTCCCGCGTGGTCGGGCATTATATGGCACGTGGCGTGATCGCGATGCGATGGACGGTCCAGCGTCGGCCGCTCGCGATGCCCGGATCGCACGCGGGCGTCGCCCATCAATTGGGTTAAAAAAATTGGGTTCGGCGCATGAGGAAGATGATGGATCATGTTTTTTTTATAATGCGGTGTTTTGGTGGATCCTTTCACAAGGTGATATAAGTGAAAAGCTTACTGCACCGGCGACCGCATGTACTGTATTCGTGTTACAGTGTCGCATGTTGTCGATTCTTTTTTGCACGTGATGAGGGGGTGCGCGGGACTCATGTGTTTTATAGGTTGGTTGTTGATGTTTTTCTGGTATGCTCGTTGTTATTGATTGATTTGAGAAATCATTAACTGGGTCAAAATCATGAACAAGATTCAAAATTGGACACCTCAATCAAAATCGTTGACCCAATTAAAATTATGAAACATTTGAAATTAAACACCACAATTGAATAAAAATCATGAATCAAATTCAAATAATATCAATCAAAATCATTGACCAACTTAAAATTGTGAACTAAATCCAAAATTAAATACCTCAATTAAATGACAGAGCTTCAAAATTAGGAAGCATAGTGTATTAAACTATTAATAGATAGATAGATTACTGGTCTTTTTCTTTTCTTTATGAGGAAAAGAGTAACAAAGTTACCGAAGGAGCAGGAGAATATTTAGAATACGTCAAGTTTCGAAGCTCCTCGGGAACGTTGGCTATTAATATTTCATCTTCCCTTAATCTTGCATGAGTTGTCAGCTCATGAGCCATCTGATTTTGGTCCCTTCTGATGTGGTGAGTTTGATAAGCTGCAAGATTTGAGAGCAATCTTGATCTCGCTCATCACAATGAACCACGCAGTGTTGGAAATATGCCCTAAAGGCAATAATAATTGTGTTTTATTTTCAGGTTTATGATTAATGTGTGCAGTCTATAGAGAGATCGTGCTTTCGATCTTTGTTCGAGGGATCGTTCGTGGGATGGTTCGAGGGACTTCAAGAATGATCTACACCAACTCTTCTTTCGCTGCAACTCAAAGTTGGTAATGATCCGTTCTAACCTTGTATGCATCTTCATATTAATCCTGGGATTTTGTTCCATAGGCCCATTTTTTTGTTTTCTACTACGTTTCCTAATAGTGGCATCATGGGCGGTTCTATGAGTAGATGCAGGTTACAATGTAGAACACGTGAGATTGTGTGGGTATTGCACAAAGTTTTTTCATAGTAGATTAGATCTATTGCTAAGAAATAAAGAACTAGATGAGTTCTACACTAGTAGGGATAAGCCTAGTAGTGGCGCGGGTAAAAGCCTAGCAGTAGCGCGGGGGCCTGGACTACTGCTAGCACACTATAACTAACTTGTTAGTAGTAGCGCGGGCCTGACCCCGTGCTACTACTACTTGTATTAACAACAGTGTTGGGTCAGTCCCGCGCTACTACTTGTTGTAGCGTTGGGTAGTTCCCCACGCCACTACTAAATCTGTGCATTTCATTTCTGCATATATATACTGTACTTATACAACCTTATACAGATTTTTATACACTAGCAATTATATAACAACTCATCATCATCATAATGATATAAGTATATAACAACGCATCATCATCGTAGTGATATAACAACTCATCACCATCGTACTGATATAACAATGTCTCACCATCATCATCATCATAAGTTAACCACTACTAGCTAATTGTTATCATCCTAGGTAAATAACTTCCGAGCACATGACAAGTATTAGGACCTACTCCTCTCTCTTAGGTAAAATAGAATAAAACAGGAAAAAAAATCTCCATCGCCATTATGGAGCACAGAGATCCACCGGTCTCCAATTTGTGGCCCGCACTCATTCACTATTTGTCTCCATCCTTTGATTTTGAGGCATCCATTTGTTTGACGTTCAGTCGAGTATGCATATTGGAAACTGGTCCATGGCCTTACGCAAACAATTGTCATCTCACCTTCGACATACATCAGCGGAGGCACAACATCATCTGGGAGCTTCTGTTGAAGAACATAATAGTAACATAGTTAGCAATGTAGTTTACTTAAGAAAAATATATGAAAAATATGGACTAGTGACACAATACTAAAAAATCTTACCATGATATTTGCACGAATGTTAGCATCGCTCAACTCGTGGACTAGTGGCACGTATCCTGTATAATTTTGGCCAGCTCCATAAATGCTCTTAAAAGTCAGAACATCATTAACAAAGGAGACAAGAGAATTCTTCTCCTCCCAAGTTAGCTCTGAGCCAGCGCTGTAATAGGTCTTGTTTACTATCTTCCGTGTATCTCTCGAAGAAAGGAAATAAGCTGTCAATTATAAATAAACAAGTTAAGTAGGGGTGAATAACAACTATTTTTAAATAAGCAATATAGATTATTTAACAAATTTATTTAACAAACTCACACGGAGGTAAAATTGGACTCATGTCCAGATCCACCCAAATGTCTTTATCATGTTCATGATCATCTTGAGGAATGCCAATATCGAAGGTTATTCTCATACCCTCCTCAAATGCGTAGGCCTTGCATAATCCTTTCCAATTTGCACAACCAAAATGTGTGTGACCTACATCATTTAAGACCTTAACCTCAAAAATAAAACCATGTTTCGTCTTAAGGCGAGCTTTCTTCGTATCCACCTTTTCCATCTCACCGAAAGAGAGCTTCTCTAGGACATAAGGTCTTGCATAGCAGGGGATGCACTAGTTGAATTATAAAAAACGGAAATTACACGTTAAAGCAAAATCTTAAGCCATGCTTAATTAAGAAGAAATTCGTGCCGCTGAAGTTACATGCCGTAAAATATTTGAAGCCCTCCTTAAGCGTGAGGGATAAGCACCTATCGTTTTCTAAGTGAGGATTGTCGCACATACCCCCGTCGTCGGAACAGTCATCGCACTCGGGGATCCTATCGTCGTCATCCATTTGCTGTGTTCATAATTGAAATATTAAAAAATGGACGGTAAATAATAGAAAGTCTACACACAAATCACTATTCAACATATGGGTTGACTTTCGGTCTGTCGAGTCTTCCTTTAACAACTCTCATCTCTGGTGGTGTATATGGTGGGCACTCCCTCACTGATATTTCGACCGTCGGTGATGGTCGCTCCTCCCTTCTTTCCCAAGTGCATTACCAAAAGGTCTAGCACACGGGGAAGAAGGAGAAGCGACTCCCACAACAACAGTCGGGATTCTTCCTCATTGATATTTCGACTGTATATGTTGGTGTATATGGTGGACACTCCCTCACTGATATTTCGATCGTCCGTGATGGTCACTACTCCTCCTTCCCCTGGTGCATTACGAAGGTCTAGCACAAGGAGAAGAAGGAGAAGCGACCCCCACGACAACAGTCTGGATCTTTCCCTCAAGAACATCAATCATCACACAGGGAGCCCATCAGACTCAAAGTCAACCCTATCATAGATCATCATTTTTCATTAAGGTGGCAGCGTATTCTTTTTGTTATCGTTTTCCTAGTATAGGTACTCCTAGGGTAGGGCACTCGATTTCCTACTTTCAAGCACAAGTCATGCCGAAATCCACGAATTTTTTTGGCATGACATTTGCTAAAATAGGACATATCGTGCGCCTGAAATTTGCCGGAACGGAAATGAATCAACATTCCGACAAAACACAGGCCACGCGGAGGTGTTCCCTACAAAATCATACACATGTCCAAATAGACAAGAAACACATGTCCAAATATCCATCATTGTTGATCAAGTACAAGCTCTTCATCTTTAAGTCAGAGACATATATACCTTATTGGTCTTCTGTAGCTTGTTCTTGAGTCTCTGGTTGTGACGCCCTTGCTCGACCGTGCACTAATCATACACGCAAATGCACACGATCGAGAACAGAGACTCACGGGAAGATATCACAACACAACTCTAAACACAAATAAAAGTCATACAAGCTTCATATTACAAGCCAGGGGCCTCGAGGGCTCGCATACATAAGCTCGAGTCAAACAAGCATCAGCGGAAGCAAAAGTATCTGAGTACAGACACAAAGTTAAACAAGTTTGTCTTAAAAAGGCTTAGCAAAACAACGACATCTGATCGAAAAGGCGCAGGCCTCCTGCCTGGGAGCCTCTGAATCTACTCTTGGTCGTCGGTCTCCATGTAGTAGTAGGCTCCACCGGAAGTGTAGTAGCAGTCGTTGGCGGTAGCAGCTGACTCCTAGACTCTGTCATCTGAACGCAGCAAACGGGTATGGGGAAAAAGAGGTAGCAAAGCAACCGTGAGTACTCATCCAAAGTACTCGCAAGACTTACATCAGAACTATTCTATTTATGCATTGGTATCAAAGGAATGGGGTTATATCTTTGGACTAAACTGCAGAAATGCCAGATTAGAGGGGAAGGCCTAGTCTATCGAAGACTAGCATCTTCATCGTCTTGCAGCATTAGAAGAGTGCAGATTAGCATATTATAAAGTAACAAGCATGTAGAAGCAAAGCCCAGAGATCCTTCCTCGACTCCCTGTGAGAAAGCGATCCCGGAGCTTATAGTTACTGTAACATGTATTCAGTTCAAGTTGTAGTAGATCGGGATACAACACTGAGCGTCTTGTTACCGTGGACACGGCTATTCGAATAGATAACTTCCCTGCAGGGGTGCACTACTGTTACCCAACACGCTTGATTAACTCTGGCCGGACACACTTTTCTCGGTCATGCCCGGCCTCGGCTGATCGACACGACGTAGTCCTACCTAGGCTCCGCATAGAGGTCCCCACCGGTCTACATCCTAAGTGCTTCGAGGTCTTGGGCCCATCGCCCTTTGCACTCCGGGTCGTTGTGTCGCGTATCGGAGTCCAAGCACCACCTCAGTCCTGGATGGCACTTGTCCCGACGGGCTCACAATGCTGAACTGGACATCTGACAGAGCTTTCGTCTGATACATACGGCGTAGAGGGCCCCATTAAACCATTATCCCACGTGGTGGTAGTGCGTATAGGCCAGTGGCCAACTCAGATCAAATACCCAAATCCGTTAGCGAATTATTAGGAGCTCGCGGTGACGATCAGTACTCCTGTCGCCCCGTCTCGAGGAAGTGCAACAAGGGTCAGGCCCATCCCTCTCTAGGGCGGTCTCTGCCTGCCCGGCCGTGCCTCGTAATTATCTCGCGGGTACCCTTGGGTCAACCCGACTCCACACCTCTCGCGGGTACCCGTCGGGGTCGACCCGACTTCAACAGGGGACTGAAGTAAATATAGGGTAACCGTGTGTCTAAAACATCAAGGGGGAATCCGAGGAATCACCCTCGATGGATTCCTACTCGATGTATCCGTCAAGGTGAACTCGGAGGAATCACCCTCGATGGGTTCACACTTGAGGGGTTGCACGACAGAGGCTTCATCGGAGGTGGTGGAAGAGGAATCACCCTCGGTAACCCACAACTGACTAGCTACGCTACAGAGATATCATCAGGAGTGAGGTAGGAGGTATCACCCTCGGCACTTGATAGTAACTCTGCAGAGTCGTACAACTAAGGGGGTGTGCGGTGATGTGACGGTATCTGCACATCGATCACAATGATCGGGGTACTGGTAACAAAGCGGGGCAACAGGGACAAGGGTGAGAGGTCACTGATGGATCACTAACCAACATATTCTAAGCAGTTTAGGATGACAGGTAAAGTAACAATAGCAGGTTACAAAAATAGGCTATGCATCAGAATAGGAGCAATCAATTACAGTAGTGAAATCTAATGCAAGCATGAGGGAGAAGGAATAGGCGATATAGGAATGATCAAGGGGGTTTGCTTGCCTGGAAGCTCTGCTGAAAGGGGCTGGTCGTCAGGGGCGTAGTCGTACTCGGCAGCAGCGTCGGTCTCGGGGTCTACCGGAGAGAAGAGGGGGGAAGAAACAATAAATACAAGCAATAGAAGCAATCACAGATGCATGACATGGCAGCACGCTATTCGAGGGGTGCCCTAATACAGTACTACGCAAGTTAGTCGGAGCGGGAAACATCTGGAGGTGTTTTACCAGCTCCGGGCAATTATCGGTATACTGAACCGGAGGGGACGGTTCCATGTTCAGTATGTTAGAGGGGTGTGGCAGGTATGTGGGTAGGATATTCGGTTTCGTCATATTTTTCCGATCGTTTTTCATATATAAATTATTTTCATCCGAGTTACGGTTTATTTTATGTGATTTTTCAAAGTTTTAAACATTTTCTGGAATTTCTGGACTTATTTAATTCGAATTATCCGAAACAGTGTTAGGTGACGTCAGCAGAACGTCATAATGACGTCAACAGCCAAATCCGGCTGACCAGGGTCAAACCTGACCAGTGGGTCCCACATGTCATACACAGAAGTTAATCCAATGGTTTAAATTAACTAAAAAGGATTAATTAGTAGGTGGGCCCCATATGTCAGTGACAGATTAGTTAACAGATTAGTTTTAATTAGTAAATAGTTAATTAAAAAGGTGGGGCCTACGTGTCATTGACTGGGGGTGCCCAGTCAGCAGTTTGACTAGGTTAACTGGGTCCAGTGGGACCCAGTGGTCAGTCACTGTTAGTTTAACAGGGCTTAAACTAATCTAATTAGCTAATTAGCGGGGTGGGGCCCAGATGTCAGTGGCTGAATTAGTTATTTGATTTATTTAACTTAACTAAATGCTACAGTACTCGGCCCACATGTCAGTGGGGGTTAGGTCTCGGGTTAGTGGCTAATGACCTGACGGTGGGCCCCGCGGGTGTTTAAACTGCGCGTGCGCCGGCGACGGCACTCCGGCGAGGCAGAACGCGGCGGCGATGGTCGGAATCCGCCGTCCGGCGGCCAAATCGCACGTGGCCGGGCCCGTTCGAACGGGCGTTACGCCGCGCGTCGCCCTGCGGCATTGGTTTGGGCTGGGGAGCTCGGAATCGAGCGGGGCATCAATGGCAGGCGGCGGCAGGAGTATGCAAGCTCGGCCACGGCGTCTACGACGGCAAGAGACGGCACAAAGAGAGAGGGGCTGCGAGGCGGCGCTCACAGCGTTGCAGAGGAGAGCTCGGGGAGGCCGGAGGAGCTCGGAGCGAGCAGATCGACGCGGTGGCCAAGGCGGACGCCGGTGAAGGGAACGAACACGGGCGGCGCCGTAGGCGCTCCCTGTCCTCGATCCAGTGGCGTAGTCAATGAAGAAGAGCCCGTCGGGGCTCCTGGACATGGTGGAACGGCGAGGGGAGGCCGGTGGCTACGCATGCGGCGGCGGCACGGCCATGGTTGTGGCAGGCTCGCGCGGGGAAGAAGAAGCGAGCGAGAGGAGGGGTTTCTGGGGGTCTAGGGTTTCGGGGAGGGAGAGAGAGGGAGCAGGGGCTGCTCTTATCCACACCGGCGGCTGTGCAGTGCGAGGAGCGCACGGTGGCCATGGCGCTCGGGCGGCCTTTGCCAGGGCGTGGCGAGAGGTAAGGGAAGGCCGGCCAAAGTGGGCTGGGCCACACTGTAGCCACTAGAGGCCCAAGTGTACAGGTAAGTTTTACCTTTTCCTTTTTCTTTTTCTGTCTTTTCATTTCCTTACTGTTTTGCTAAATGTTTGGTCACCTATTGACTTTTGTAAAATATGTAATGGTGCCACAAAATTACCCTGCAATATCTAGTACTGCCATAAAAAGGTTTGGAGGCCTAATGATTTCATCTTAATTTTTATTAATTGAAATGGGATTAAATAGGCTGTTTTGGTACTGTTTTTGGATGCTAGGGTCAATTTGGGAATTTTTATAATGTTGATTTTATTTTTATAATTCCTTTGGGAATTTTTGCAATATTATGAACATTTTTGTTTTGCTGTTTGGATAACTTTTAATTTAGACTTTATTTTAAATTTGAATTTGAAGTTGGATTATTCTCTAATGCAATTTAATTAGGATGATCATGATGACATGGCAATTTAATTAGCTTAATGACAGGGTTAAGATCTGGGGATGTTACACTGGTTATCCTTCTTCGTGCACCTTCTCGCTTCTTCACACTAGTTTCTCAGGTTCAAAACAAAATATGAATTTATCCAAGTTTCAAGTTTCCAGAGCAATTTACATATATAACTTGTTTAAAATGGAGCTAGGGTTCAAAATTTACAAACTATACAAGTTTTATACTTTTCTGCCTACAACATCATCATGCACTTTTAAACTGGATGAAACAGTGGGTTAGAAATATTAGTTATAGTTGAAAGTTGCATAAACAGAAAGTAGACACGATGCTGATCAACTTTCATATATAACACTTTGTCATATGAGGCATGGTTGAATTTATATGCATTAAACAAAATGCCTAAACGATGTTAAAACTCTGCCAAAAAAATTACTACTGCCATTATAAAACTCTGCCTAAAGTTACAATGTTTTTTCCTGTTAATTAAAATTCAGTTAACTTAAAATGTCCTAACTAAAATTCTGCTAACTAAAATTCAGTTAACTTAATATGCCCTAACTAAAATGTTATGAAACTCTTCATTTTCTGAAAATTCATTTACTGCCTAAAGATCATTTACTGCCTACGGGTGAAAATTTACTGAAACCCTATTCATTTACTGAAAATTTGCTCATATATTCATTTTGACATGTGAAAAAATACTGAAAAATTACTGAGAGAGGAGGAGGGGGGGAGGAGGGAGGAAGGAGAGAGAAGGAGGAGGGAGGAGGGCGGCGGGAGGAGGGAGGAGGAAGGAGAGAAGAGGCGGCGGGAGAAGGGCGGCGGGAGGAGGGAGGACTTACCGAGGCTGGGGACGGCGGCAATGCGGCAACGGCGGGAGGAGGAGCGGCCGCGACGGTGTAACAGAGGCAGAGACAGTGAGGAGAGGGAGAGTGAGGAGGGCGGCAGGGAGAGGATAAGGGTATCTTAGCAGTAGCGCAGGGCAAGGGGCCCGCGCTACTGTTAAGCCCATTAGCCGTAGCGCCGGGTACATACCCCACGCTGCTGCTAGGCGGGCCCGGGAGCTGAGCCCGTGTATCCACCGTAGTAGCGCCGGTAATAAAGGTCGTGCTACTTCTACCGAGTTAGTTGTAGCGCGGGTTTTATACCACGCGCTACTACTCTGGCCAGCCACGGGGGGTGATGACCCACAAGTATAGGGGATCAATCGTAGTCCTTTCGATAAGTAAGAGTGTCGAACCCAATGAGGAGCAGAAGGAAATGACAAGCGGTTTTCAGCAAGGTATTCTCTGCAGGTACTGAAAGTAGCGGTAACAAATAGTTTTGTATCAAGGCAATTCGTAACAAGTAACAATAGTAACCAAGGTGCAACAAGATGGCCCAATCCTTTTTATAGCAAAGGACAAGCCGGAATGTTCTCTTATACTAAGCAAAGTGTTCTCGAGGACACATGGGAATTGTCGTCTAGTCACGTTCATCATGTTTAGTTGATTCGCGTTCGCTACTTTAATAATTTGATATGTGGGTGGACCGGTGCTAGGGTGCTGTTTTTACTTGAACAAGCAACCCTCTTATGATTACCCCTCTCGCAAGCATCCGCAACTACGAAAGAAGAATTAAGATAAATCTAACCATAGCATGAAACATATGGATCCAAATCAGCCCCTTATGGAATAACGCATAAACTAGGGTTTAAGCTTCTGTCACTCTCTGTCACGCCCAATATGCGATCCTGTCCTCGAGGAACTCGGAGGTCCCACCAGGGATAGAAGTGCATATCGAAGACGCTTGCAAGGTGGATATCATTACATCGTACCATGTACATAATAGATGGGGATACATACAAATACATATAGTCATCACAGGAATACATCAATACATAGCAAACACCATACAGAAGAGCAGAATCCGACTACGGATGAAACACAAACGAAAAACACGAACGACATCCACCCTGCTAGCCCAGGCTGCCGACCAGGAACCTATCCCAAGATCGACGAAGAGGAAGAAGCAGAAGAAGAACTCCAAAAGCAAACGCGCATCGCTCTCACGTCAGATCATCGCATTACCTGTACCTGCATCTGTTGTTGTAGTAATTTGTGAGCCACGAGGACTCAACAATCCCATAACCATGGGTAGCAAGACTATCAAAGCTTAATGGGTATGGAAGGGTAAGGTGGTGAGGTTGCAGCAAGCACTAAGCATTATATGGTGGCTAACTTACGAGTACAAGAATAAGAAGAGTAAAATACGCATAACGGTCGCAAACTAATAATGATCAAGAAGTGATCCTGAACACCTACTTATGAGTCAAACATAACCCCACCGTGTTCTCTTCCCGAACTCCCTCGAAAAGAGACGATCACGGTTATGCACGCGGTTGGTGTATTTTAATTAGAATTAGTGTCAAGTTCTCTACAACCGGAGGTTATAAATATCCAAGTCTCCACATAACCGCGGGCACGGCTTCGCGTAAGATCTAACCCTGCAGGGGTGTTCCAACCTGGTCCATCACAAACCAACACAAGCTGCGGTGGAAGACCTCAACCTCAAGAAAACCCGATCAACCTCGAGTCAGCTCGAAGTATCCTCGGAATCCCAGTGCACAAGACATTTCGACAATGGTAACGCAAGTCCAGCAAGACCTCCCGGCGTGCTGACACCCTGATAGTAGCCGCGCGTATCTTATCTCAGGCCACGACCAGATAGGTTAGCCTACGAGTAAAACCATAACCTTGAGTTTCCTCATGGTGGCCCCGCAGTCTGCCCGTTTCGGACCAACACCATCGGCACTGGCCCACCTGTATTATGTTAAATTAAGAATCCTCGGGTAGCGCTAACTCCCTATGCATATTAATTATTTAATTCAGTATTATTATGTTGGCAAATGTTAAAACCAAAGTTGGGCCTTGCTGGAAGCGGTTATTCAAAGCGAACTGTCAAGAGGGTCCCATACCCCTGAGCATGTTAGGAACGCTAATCAAGGATCATAACACCGGTATTACGGAAACTAGGGCGGCATGAGTGGAACAAAACACCAGGCAAAAGGCCGAGCCTTCCACCCAAAAACCAAGTATATAGATGCATTAATTAAATAAGAGATATTGTGATATCCCATGATATCCATGTCCCAACGTGGAACAACCTGCAACTGCACCTGCAACTAGCAACACTATAAGAAAGGGCCGAGCAAAGCGGTAACATAGCCAAACAACGGTTTGCTGGGTAAGGGTGGTTAGAGCCTGTATCCTGGCATATGGGAGGCTAACATATATGTGGTAGGAAGCGCGACATAGCGATATCATCGAGATAACTAGCAAGCAAAGCTAGTAAAGATATGCATGGTCATGATCATCTTGCCTGAAATCCTGCTCGGAAGAAGATCGAGTCCATGAAGAAGATGAACAAGCGTAGTCGAACGAATCCTCACAATCGCAACGAAATCGGAACTATCGAGAAGAAGCACAGCCGGAAAGAAGTAAAAAACATGGTAAACAAGCAATCCAAACATGGCATGATGCACAATCAAGTATGATGCATGTCCGGTTTAAAGATGCATGGCATGGCAAAGTGCACAAGCAATACTACACATTAAGTGAAGCTCAACTCCACATTCGAATTATTTAGTTCACTCTCGTTTATGCACATGACAAGATTAAAATGTTGGTTAACATGGCAAGAGGTGAAGCATAATTAAACTACCTATCTAGGCAATTTAAATGAGGTCGGAAACAACATAAAACAATTCCGGAAAATCCCCATGTAAATTTCGAATTTGGTACTGTTCTGCCTAAAACATGATTTTAAAGTTGTTAAACAGCAAATGTAGGTGCACCATGTTAATCTACACATTTTTCTACCCCATTTACATATAAAGTTCATTTAATTCGGAGCTACAGCTATTTAGTTATGAAATAAACCATTTTAACATGAGATTTATGCAAATTAATGCAAACAGCAATTGTAAACATGTTTAACATGGATGAAAGTTGGATATTGAGAAACTACATGAAATTCTACCCAAGTTACATATATGACATGCTTTATTTTGATGCACGGTTAATTTTATATGGATTTTACAAATTGCAACAAAATACTGAAATCTGAGCAGTTTATCTGAACACAAAAGAAAACAATGGACATGGGCTGGGCTTAACCACTGAGTATGACCAGTGGGGCCAGGGAAGTGGTCAACCAGGTTAACTAGGGCTGGTCAACAGAGGCTGCGGGACCCAGATGTCAGTGTAACAGAAGGATTAAAATGTCAAGCAAAAGAAATTGGGAGCTTGGGATTTGATCCTAGAACCTCCTGGTTGCTAGCGAGATGGGATAACCAGTAGGCCATGCAAGTTGTTGTGATTGATATGCAGAACGGCTGAAATTGAAGCATGTGGGCTGACGGATTTACACAAAAGAAAGAAAAGGGGCACGGCTTTGCGGTGCTCGCGACGGAGCACAGTAGAGGCAAGGCAACACGTGACTCGCCGGGCATGGTGCAGCGCGTGCGGGAGGAGTTCGCGTGCATGCACAGCGAAGTGAGATGCAGCACGCAGACGCGTGTGTGTGTGGATGGCTGGGCATGCGTGAGGCCAAGCCTCGCTGGACATGGCTACGGCCATGACTGCCGGTTGGAGCGGCGACGTGAACCTCGAGCAGGGCAACGCGAATGGTGCATGGGGCTCGAGCGCGTGTTGCGGTGGGTGCTGGGCGAAGCAGAGCGAAAATAGGGGAGGTGTCGGTGCTGTGCACAGAGAGCGGCAAAGGAGCTCATCGGAGCTGCTCCGGCGACCAAAACTCGCGGGGAAGGACACCAATAGATGATGCGCTTCCAGGAGATCCTTAAGGTGCTACGGATGCAACGAATCATGGACGGAAACCTTGCCGGCGACGAGGTCCCGCGTGTGGTGCGCCTCGGGCTGCTATGGAGGATCGGCTAGAGCATGCAAAAGAGATGATTCTCGAACTAGAACGCATCTACAGGAGCCTGCGGGTCTGACAGTGCCAACAACCCGAGCAGAGGGTCACCGGAACCTCGTCGAAGACCATGCCATGGCGGAAGTGCCTCGGGCTCCAGTTGACTCGCGCAAAACAGGAAGGAACGAGGGGAAAAGGGGTGCGTGGGAAGAGCGTGCTCACCACAAGCACTCTGTGCGCTTGGATCGATGAGAGGTGGTCGGAGGCGACCCGAATCGGTGAAGAAGCTGCGGCGGACGACGGGGAAGAAGAGGATGCTGGTGACGCCGTCTTGACATCCCACGGTGCCATCGTGATCGGAGGCGATGTAGACGACGTCGGGGAAGACGATGCACACGGTGGAGGCGGCTGGATCCGCCTGGAGGCTTCCCGGCGACGAGCTCGCTCTCCTGAACTCGCTCGGGACCGAAGAGGGTGATGGCTATGGTGGGCGACTCACCTGCGGCGATGGTGGAGGAAGGAGAGGAAAGGAAGGGAAACCCTAGGGGCGAGGCGCTGGCTTTATAGGGGGGGCGCGGGCGCCGTGGTGGCCACGGTGGCCATGTGCGTGCCCTCCCCTAGGAGTTACTGTGAGAGAGAGATGCGAGGGAGGTGGAAGAAAAGGTGAGGGATGAGAGGCTGTAGGTGGGACCGGCCTAGCATCCAGCGTGGAGTTACAGGGAGGAGGAGGCGCTATCGCTGGAGCGCTGCTGCATTGTGCGGTCGGCTGGGCCGGCTAGGAAGGAGAGGAGGCCCAGGTGGCTGGATAGCTAGGGGGGTTTGAGGCATGTTCCCATTTCCCTTTAATCCCTGTTACATAATCCAACAGCGTAGGAAAAGGAAAAGCCAGGGGCTTAGGAGAGGAGTTAAGGAGAGTTTAAAAATAACTCTGGAACCCTGGGAATTTTCACTATTTGATTAAACTGATTTGGGCATTTTTAAGGACAGAAATTTAAAACAAGTTTGAATTAAATTCAAACTTGAGTTAAATCCTAGCCCAACCAAATCAATCCCAAATGAATTGAAACTTGGAGGCGTGGATCTTGGCAATATTTAGGGATTTTAAGTGAACATTTTTCTGAGAGATGAAAAATGTCACTTGAGATTTGAAATGGAATAAAGAGACGAAGATGGGAGTTGATCTTGGGTTCTTGAAACTTGTGGAAACAAGATGAACATGACAAGAAGAAGAGCGCACACAACAAAATGGAATACGCAATGGAGATGCTATGCATGGTGCAAACAACAAACAATGGTGATTATGGTGCATGATGCTAAACAAAATAAAACAAACATACATCCAAGCAATGCAAGCATGAACATAGCACAAAATAATGGAGGTCTCAGTCTTGGGCTGTCACACTCTCGCAACCCATCATCTACTTATTACTCTCCAATGCATTCTCCTAGGCCCAAATATGGTGAAGTGTCATGTAGTCGACGTTCACATGACACCACTAGAAGAATAACAACATACACATCATCAAAATATCGAACGAATACCAACTTCACATGATTACTTATAACAAGACTTCTCCCATGTCCTCAAGAACAAAAGTAACTACTCACAAATCATATTCATGTTCAAGATCAGAGGTGTATTGAATATGCTTAAGGATCTGAACATATAATCTTCCACCAAATAAACCAACTAGCATCAACTACAAGACGTAATCAACACTACTAGCAACCCACAGGTACCAATCTGAGGTTTTGGGACAAAGATTGAATACAAGAGATGAACTAGGGTTTGAGATGAGATGGTGCTGGTGAAAATGTTGATGAAGATTGGTCCTCCCATGATGAGAGGATCGTTGGTGATGTCGATGGCTTCGATTTCCCCCTCCCGGAGGGAAGTATCCCCGGTGGAATCGCTCCGCCGGACAACAAAAGTGCTCCTACCCAGCTTCCGCCTTGAGACGGCAACACTTCATCCCAAAAGTCTTCTTCTGATTTTTTCTAGGGCAAATAGCATCTTATAGGAGAAGATGGGCCCCAGAGGCCTGCCGGGGGGGCACAAGCTCACAAGGCGCGCCCCCTGAGCTTGTCGCTCCCTGGTGGGTCCCCCTCCGGTATTTCTTTCGCAAATATTTTTTATGTATTCCAAAATAATTCTCCATAAATTGTCAGATCATTTGGAGTTGTGGAGAATATCTATCTC
Source organism: Elymus sibiricus (assembly GCA_039707655.1). NCBI lineage: Eukaryota > Viridiplantae > Streptophyta > Magnoliopsida > Poales > Poaceae > Elymus > Elymus sibiricus. Next base: position 256,276,774 of record CM077668.1, on the reverse strand, counting down.
TGTTGTAGCCTTTTCAGGTCCAGAATTCTAGTTGCCGGCAATCTCCCTCTTCATGTGAAACTTGCAAAATAAGAGAGAAAAGGCATTAGGATTGCATCATAAAGTGAAATAATGACCCAGAACATAATAAATATCAGTAGGAAAACATGATGCAAAATGGACGTATCAACTCCCCCAAGCTTAGACCTCGCTTGTCCTCAAGCGAAAGCCAAAATCGATAATCATGACCATATGTTTAGAGAGAGAGGTGTCGATAAAACAAAATACGTGCATGAAAGCATCATGATCATTATCATAGCAGCAATATATCATCATAAAACTTCTCATGATCAATTAACAATTCCTTCACAAGTTAATGTATGAACCACAAACTTCATTGAAAACTAACAAACTATGATCTCAGTCATTGAAACAATTGCAGTTCATCATATTGTCAGAAAGAGTCTATGTAAGAGCTTGGTTTAGCAAGTTCACATACTCAAATATCATTTAATCTTCCATGATTGCTAACACTCACGGCATATTTATGGAGCAAAAGTTTCAGTCAAACACATAGGAAGATGGGGGCTTATAGTTTTCGCCTCCCAACTGATTTATCTCAAGGATAATGTCAACAATAATAACTCATGATCACCTACATCCAACGGGATATATATGCCTGGATCTTCCCCACCACATGATGCTTGCCAAGTAGAGAGTAAATAAGAACGGAATAGGGATGAACACTATGACTCTTGCATAAAAGTAAATACAGAAAAGTAAAAGATATGCCCTTCGCAAAGGGAAGCAGAGGTTGTGATGCGCTTTTTATTTTGGGATGTGCAAACTCTTAATGGAAAGGAACATCACTATACATTGCCCCTTGTGATAGCAAACTTTATTATGCAGTCCATCGCTTTTATTTCTTTACCATCACAAGTTCGTACGAAGCTTATTTTCCCTTACAATAAAAGACCATACATGTTTAGGAGCAATTTTTATTGCTCTATGCACCGATGACAACTTACTTGAAGGATCTTATTCAATCCATAGGTTGTGATGCGCTTTTTATTTTGGGATGTGCAAACTCTTAATGGAAAGGAACGTCACTTTACATTGCCCCTTGTGATAGCAAACTTTATTATGCAGTCCATCGCTTTTATTTCTTTACCATCACAAGTTCGTACGAAGCTTATTTTCCCTTACAATAAAAGACCATACATGTTTAGGAGCAATTTTTATTGCTCTATGCACCGATGACAACTTACTTGAAGGATCTTATTCAATCCATAGGTAGATATGGTGGACTCTCATGGCAATAAACTGGGTTCAAGGGTTTTTGGATGCACAAGTAGTATCTCTACTTAGTCCGAATTTTTGGCTAGCAAAAGATTATGAGCAAGCACCACATGTTAGAGGATCCATAACAATATAACTTCTATGTGAATATAAGCCAACATAACCCATTACGTTGTCTTCCTTGTCCAACGTCAACTATTTGATCAAGCATAAAATATTTGATGGGGGCTCACAATCGTAAAAGATGTCCAAGATAGTATATTTATATGTGAGACCTCTCTTTCTTTATTTCTTTGTCATGAATTGCATCAATGACCAATACTATGTTTGTTAACTTCCAACAAATTTTATTAATTATACTTCTTTTATGTGAAGACACATGGGATTAGCATATGATCTTTTTATTCTTTTCATTGCTAGGATTCGAACAAGAAAGTAAAACAACCAAACTCAAACTACTCTTTATTATATAACTCTCAAACTCGATTACATAGATAGGTAGATCACGAAACAAGCACTCGAAACTAGATCATACTAAAACTTTATTATTCTATAAATCACGAAATAACTAAGGATCGAACTAAGATAGATAATGATGGTAAAAGTGATGGTGATACGATACCGGGGCACCTCCCCCAAGCTTGGAACAAGCCAAGGGTGGTGCCCATAGCCGTATACTCAAGTGTCTCTCTTCGGTGATGATGATGATGATGAAGTAGTAGGCTTGTCCTTCATAACGTTCATTAAGATTTCCCTCAAACTCTGGATTTCCCGCAACACGTGTTGAATCATCTCAACATTCTTTTGTACTTCTGCCATAATGTGCTTATTCTCTGGGCCCCAAGCATTCTTTCCTGCATCACTTTCACTTGGACAAGAGATGTCCCAATTGGAAGGTATGTGCATACGGGGAGTATTCCCAACTCCATAATTGTGAACCAAATTATGAAAATTGTTCCGATGTAACCTGTGTAAGGGCCTCCTAGGGGTAGGTCCTTCTTGTACCTCTTGACTTCCTTGGCTCATCGTTGTCCTCATGGATTGATGTGGGTTTGGAGTAGTGGAGATACCAGCTAGAGTACCTCTCCCCAAAGCCGGAGGGTGAACTTCTAGCGAATCTCCCAACCCTTCTTCCATGGTGACCTCCTCGGCTTCCTCTCTCTCGAGTTCCATCTGCAGCAACCAAGCATTGTCTTCCACGTTGTTGGAGGAGGAAGAAGACATGATGCCTGGTCTTGAAAATCTGACAAAAAACAGCCGAGAGTATATATAATGAATTTTTCCCATGCAAAACAAGTAATATGGAAAGAAAACGGAGTCAGGAGAGTCCACGGGGGAGCCACAAGCTCACACGGTGCGCCCAGGGGGTAGGGCGCGCCCCCCGAGCTTGTCGCTCCCTCGTGCACCTTCCTGATTGTTTATTATTTTTCTAGATTTATATATATTCCGAAATGAACAAAAAGTACTTTTATGGAACTTTTGGAGTCGGTTTACTTACCGTATCACATACCTACTCCTTTTCAGGATTTTGGAGCGTTCCGGAAGGTCTCTTTTATGTGTTCCTCCGGTGTCATAGTTTGGATAATATTTGTTTCCATGTTAATAGGCGTACCTGAGATATAATGTTTAATTCTTTGTCCATTGACCACTCTCGGATTAGTGCCTTCGGCGTTGTTGATTTTGATGGCTCCGGAGCGATAAACTTCTTCGATGATATATGGTCCTTCCCATTTAGAGAGAAGTTTTCCTGCAAAAAATCTGAGACGAGAGTTGTACAATAGAACTTGATTACCTAATTTAAATTCCCATTTTTGGATTCTTTTGTCATGCCATCTTTTAACTTTTTCTTTAAATAATTTGGCATTTTCATAGGCTTGGGTTCTCCATTCATCTAGATAGCTAATATCAAATAATCTCTTTTCACCGGCAAGTTTAAAATCATAGTTAAGTTCTTTAATGGGACATTTACATTTCAGCCCTTAACTTGAACCCACTACTCAAATTTACCCATAATTTCAAAGTGTGCTCAAATTTGCCCCTCTGCCGTTAAGTCACCTTATAGAAATGCCCTTCCGTACAATTTCCGTCCAGTACTGTAGCACTTTCCGTCTGCTACAGTACACAGAGGGCTCTGACGGTCAAAGGCCTTTGACTGGACGGAAATTGTACGGAAGGGCATTTCTATAAGGTGACTTAACGGCGGAGGGGCAAATTTGAGCACACTTTGAAATTAGGGGTAAATTTGAGTAGTGGGTTCAAGTTAAGGGCTGAAATGTAAATGTCCCTTCTTTAATTGCCCAATAAGCTTTATGTTCTAATTCAAGAGGTAAATGACATGCTTTTCCATAGACCATTTTATGTGGAGACATACCCATAGGATTTTTATAAGCAGTTCTATAAGCCCATAATGCATCATCAAGTTTGTTAGACCAATTCTTTCTGGATCTATTAACAGTCTTTTGCAAAATTAATTTTATTTCCCTATTGCTTAATTCAACTTGACCACTAGACTGAGGGTGATAAGGTGATGCAATTCTATGGTTAACATCATATTTAGCTAGGAGTTTACGAAATGCACCATGAATAAAATGTGAACCACCATCAGTCATTAAATATCTAGGGACTCCAAACCTCAGAAAAATAACTTCTTTAAGCATTTTAATAGATGTGTTGTGATCAGCACTACTAGTTGGAATAGCTTCTACCCACTTAGTAACATAATCAATAGCAACTAAAATATGAGTGTATCCATTAGACTTAGGAAAAGGTCCCATATAGTCAAAACCCCAAACATCAAATTGTTCAATAACAAGTGAATAGTTCATAGGCATTTCCTGACGTCTACCAATATTACCAATTCTTTGACATTCATCACAAGAAAGGACAAACTTACGTGCATCCTTGAAGAGAGTAGGCCAATAAAAACCAGACTGTAGTACCTTATGTGCAGTTCTGTCTCCCGCATGGTGTCCTCCGTATGCCTCGGAATGACACTTCCGTAGGATTTGTTCCTGTTCATGCTCAGGTACACAACGTCTAATAACACCATCTACTCCTTCTTTACATAAATGTGGGTCATCCCAAAAGTAATGTGTTAAATCAAAGAAGAACTTTTTCTTTTGTTGGTATGTAAAACTAGGTGGTATATATTTAGCAACAATGTAATTAGCATAGTCTGCATACCAAGGATTATTACGAGAAGTAGAAACATTTACAACAGCTAATTGCTCATCAGGAAAATTATCATTAATAGGAAGTAGGTCATCAAGAACATTTTCCATTCTAGACAAATTATCTGCTACAGGGTTTTCAGCTCCCTTTCTATCAACAATATGCAAATCAAACTTGTGTGGTAATAAAACCCACCTAATCAGTCTAGGTTTAGCATCTTTCTTTTCCATAAGATATTTAATAGCAGCATGATTGGTGTGAATGGTAACTTTTGAATTGATAATATAAGGTCTGCATTTATCACATGCAAACACAACTGCTAAAAATTCTTTCTCAATAGTAGCATAATTCTTTGAGCACTATCCAAGGTCTTACTAGCATAATGAAAAACATTCAATTTCTTATCAACTCTTTGACCTAGAACAACACCAATAGCATAATCACTAGCATCACACATAATTTCAAAGGGTAAGTTCCAATCAGGTGGTTGAACAATGGGTTCAAAAATTAAGGCTTTCTTAAGTATTTCAAAGGCTTCTACGCAATCATCATCAAAAACAAATGGAACATCTTTTTGCAATAGATTAGTAAGAGGCCTAGAAATTTTAGAGAAGTCTTTTATGAACCTTCTATAGAAACCAGCATGACCTAGGAAGCTTCTTATACCTTTGATATCTTCAGGGCATGGCATTTTTTCAATTGCATCAACTTTAGCTTTATCAACTTCAATGCCTCTTTCAGAAATTTTATGCCCGAGGACTATACCTTCATTCACCATAAAGTGGCACTTCTCTCAATTCAAGACAAGATTAGTTTCTTCACATCTCTGCAAAACTCGGTCAAGGTAGCTTAAGCAATCATCAAAAGAGGTTCCGTAAACGGAGAAATCATGCATGAATACCTCAACAATCTTTTCACAAAAATCAGAGAATATAGCAGTCATACATCTTTGAAAGGTAGCAGATGCATTGCATAAACCAAAAGGCATACATCTATAAGCATAAGTTCCAAAAGGACAAGTAAAAGTGGTTTTCTCTTGATCTTCTTGTGACACAGGTATTTGAGAAAAACCAGAATAACCATCTAGGAAGCAAAAGTGTGTATGCTTAGATAATCTTTCTAACATTTGATCAATAAAAGGCAAAGGATAATGATCTTTCCTAGTAGCTTTATTTAATTTCCTGAAATCAATTACCATCCTATAACCAGTTACAATTCTTTGTGGGATAAGTTCATTTTTATCATTAGGAACAACAGTGATACCTCCTTTCTTAGGAACACAACACTACAAAAAAAACACTTCCGTGATGATACGTCTTTGTCACAGTAGGTCACATTTTCTGTCATGCATGTAAATCCGTGATGATTTTATGACAGAATCAAGATAGTCATACCTGTGCTATCATAGAAGTGTTCCATGACAATACTGAAATTATCATCACGGAAGTGTCCACTTCCATGACGATAAATGTCGCGTCATGGAAGTGTTTTCATCAAGGGTGACCGACACATGGCATCCACCGTAACGGGTCACCGTTAAGCTATCGGGTGCGGGTTTGGATCTGATAACTCGTTAGCAGACCCGACCAATGGCAATTTTCCACGTGTAAATTTCTCATTCGCCGGCGGATCCACGTGTCAGCACGGCGCTGCGACAGCTGTCATCCATTCATTGGACGAGAGACGCCTATGATACGTCGACACGTGGCACGGCCCAACAGTGGCCCATTTAGGTTAAAAAGGCCGGACCGTTTGACTTGGTCAAAAGTTAGCAGGACGGCCCATGGAAAGCATGTTAATGGCCTGTTCGCATACAGCCCATCTACGGCCCGGGTACTCACGGCCCGTTATGGCCTTTCAATATTCGGCCAAGTAGCGTCATGTGGGCCGTCCCATATGATTCCAGCCCGTTGTTACTTTTGGCCCATCTATGGCCCATGAAGTCTTTCGGCCCATATGAGGCCTTTTGCATCTCTGGGCCCATTGACAGCCCGTGGTGAATCAGGCCCATCATGAACAGTAAACTGCTTTGAGCCCATTAATGACCCATGATTCATTTGGGCCGTTTCCAGCCCGTGCTCCTTTTCGGCCTTCTAAGGGCCCATACATTCTTGGGCTCATTTCTGGCCCTCGATTACTTACGGTCCATTACTGGCCTGTTATGCTAATGGGCCAAATTCAGCCCGTGGTAACAATCGGTCCGTTTGTGGCCTGTTAACCCGATGGGCCGTTTTCATCCTGTCCTGTAATCCGGCCCATTAACAACCCGTCATGCCTCTTGATAGAATTAAGCCTGTGCTATCTTCCGGCCTGTTAACGGCCCATTATGGTCTGGGCCCATAAACGGACGGTTCCGATTTTGGCCCGTTTACGGTCCATATTGCGGTCCGGTTTTGGCCCACGAATAGTACGACCCATAGGAGGCCCATGGATCCTACGGCCCGAAGGATGCCCATCGTTACCACGGCCCATATGTGGCCCATGGTTATTGCGGCCACTAGCAAACCGAGGAAAAAGAACTGCAGTGACTACAAGCAAACAAATAAACAAAAGACTATAAGTAAATAAATAAGAAAGCAACTAACGCTAGGCTATTACGGCGATTACATAGATTACATCCACTGGGCATCAAAGTTCGCTACCAGTGCAAATATTAGGGAACAACAAAGCAGCATATTACATACATCGGGCGTCTAAATTGGCCACCAGTGCAAATAAACGCGGCAGCAAAACAAGTCCAGAACTGAAACCACTTCAGAAGAGCTCAAGAAACGATATCCTGGGCACCCACCATGCTGGCAAGAAGCTTAGCAAGCTTATTAGCTTTCTCTTGTTTGGCGCTAAAATCCTTTAACTCTTGTTGTTTCTCTAGAAAGTATGCATCTGAATTCTGCAGGGACTTCCTTAGTCCTTCGGCTTCTTGTCACAGCACAGCTGATTGTTGTCTTTCAGCTTGTAGTTGAGACTCAAGAAGCCGAACTGATTCAGGCAACGAGTTCGAAGGGCTTGTGCCAGCGGTAGTGGCTAGTAACTCGAACACTACATCAAGGCAGGACTTTGGGGTTGTCTCACTGTCTTCAAGATAGTTTTTATCAGCTTTCTTGGAGAACAATAGGGTTGTCTGACTATCTTAGACCTTATCTGCATTACTTCCTTTACCATTGCATAATGGGGTACTCTTCTCCACTATTCTGCCGTCATTCCAAAAGAGGAACAAGCAGACACATCACAGGTTTAGCATGTATATGAAACTCATTTTGGTAAACCAGTTCAGTGGTAAGGTTGACAAGATTATACTAACTTGTCTTCTATTGCAAGGTAGTACATAATAACAGAATGAAACAAACATATATCTATGTACTATGGTCACTGTATTATCTATATCATTCTAGTTTATGTTGCCAAATCAAGATAGATACACAGTTCAAATCATATCTGTTTAAGACAAAGCAGCATAGACAGAATATAAGTGTGGGAAACTACACAACACTAACAACACTTGTAATGTGCATGACATGAGAACATAACTGTTTATAGAATTGAAACTAAAATCAACATAGAGCAAGAAGTTATAACAGCCAGTTAAAGAAACAAGTTTAAAACATACCTTTTGCATCATTGGAGTTTCAATTGGATCCTTCAAATTTGAAATTAGTTGGTATGAGTAAATACAGTGATGCAAGAGCAAAGTAGAATGCACCATAGCTACGGAATCTGACCTGAGAACAGTTGTTCTTCTGCTTTAAGCGTGGAGTTTGGGTTTGCTGTGGTGGTCCTCGTGCTTTGGGCACTGCAGTTGCCTTACTAACTGCTCGTGTGTGGGTGCTCTGTGGTGGAGATCGTGTTGTGTCAACTGGAAGTGGGTTACTATCTGCTGGGGTTGGGGTTAGATGGGGTGTAGCTAGTTCTCTGGCCAATGGGGTAGGGGTACAATCTGCAAGAGTGTCGGTTATGTGTGGTGGGGCTGGCTCTTGGGCAAGTACAACCGTGGTTCTATCTGCATTGATGGGTAGCACCGTCTTTTGTGAAGACCGTGTTTTTACTCCCTTAGATACTGCCATCACCCCCTCCAATTCAAATGGCTGATAAACAAGAAAAGAAATTGAAGGTACAGACATTGTATGATAGACAGATGCAGTAATTCATGTATATGTTGTCTAACCAAACAGGACAGCATGACACAATTTCACATATATGATGGCTAAGGCTAACTAAACAGGATAGCATGACACAATTTCAGATATATGATGGATAACTAAACAGGATAGAATGACATAATTCAACATATGATGACTATCTAAACAAGATGACATGACATAACTATATGATGTCTTTATAAAATAGGTTGGCATGAAATAATTCACATACATGTTGTCTAAGTATACAGGATGGCATGATATAATTCACCTATATGATTGATATACTAAGTAGCTGACACTCGCATATATGATCTCTAAACTAAGCAGATGGCATTGAATATTGTGTATATGATGTCTAAACTAAGCAATGCAAGACATCATATGCATGATATGAGAAATATAACCGTCGCAAGTTAGAGCATACACCTCAGGGGGGATATAGGACTGGTCATCTGCCTCTGAATCCTCCTCTGAGGAGCTACCTGTAACCAGCGAGATATCTGCTTCAACAGGTAGCATTGTCTACTTTGAAGACCTTGTTTTCACTCCAGATTTTTCCATAACCGACTCAAATGGCTGATGCACAGGAAGAGTAGTTCAATATACAAACATTGTCGGCAAATGGAATACGTAATGAAAAAAGGATAGTATGACATAATTCACATATATGATGCCTGGCTACATAGGATGGCATTGCATAATTCACATATATGATGCCTTGCTAAAAAATATGGCATTGCATAATTCACATATATGATATACTCCCTCCGTTTCTAAATATAAGTCTTTGTAGAGATTTCACTATAGACCACATACGGATGTATATAGATGCATTTTAGAGTGTAGATTCACTCATTTTGCTCTGTATGTATTCCATAGTGGAATCTCTACAAAGACTTATATTTAGGAACGGAGGGAGTAGAAACTAAACAGGTGGCATTCACACAAAGCAGGTCTAATCTAAGCAGATGACATAGCAATGCAAGACACCATATGCATGATATGAGAAATATAACCCTGCCAGGCTAGAGCATAAACCTCGGGGGGGGAATAGGACTGGTCATCTATCTCTGAATCCTCCTCTGAGGAGCTATCTGTAACCAGCAAGATATCTGCTTCGACAGGTAGCACTGACTGCTCTGAAGACCTTGTATTCACTCCAGATTTTTCCATCACCGACTCAAATGGCTGATGCACAGGAAGAATAGATGAATGTACAAACATTGTTGACAAATGGAATACAAGATGAAAAAATAAGTATGGCATGATATAATTCACATATACGATGACTGGCTAAACAGGATGGCATTGCATGGTTCACAAATATGATGCCTGGCTAAACAAGATGGCACTGCATAATTCACATATATGATATAGAAACCAAGCAGGTGGCATTCACACAAAGCATGTCTAAACTAAGTTGATGACATATGAGATGTATCAAGTAAGCAATGCAAGGTGCCATATGCATGATATGACCAACATCAGCATGCCAAGTTAGAGAAAACACCTCAGGGGGTAAATAGGAGTGGTCTGCTCCCTCTGAATCCCCCTCTAAATAGTTATCTTCCTTTGGAATACAGTCTGGAATGGAGGGAGGGGGGCTGCGACTGCGCCCATCATGGAGCGACGTCTGCATGACATTATATTCCCACGCAACGCTCTTCTCTTTTTCTCTACATGTTCTGTACGATTGTGTACAATAACTGACATGCATAATAAAAAAAACATAGTCAGATTATGTAAGGCCTAAGGGGTGCATGCAGAAATCCACACTGATGGTAGCAACCAGTGGATAGATCCAACACTAATGGTAGCAGGCAGATGATAGCTTCAGTTAAAAAAGACAGATGATGGCTCCTCTACTGTTTGTTGCCCACTGCTACTTGTAGTCTGCGTTGGTATTTCCCCGAAGAGGAGAGGATGATGCAGTACGGTAAAGATAAGTATTTCCCTCAGTTAAGAACCAAGGTTATCAAACCAGTAGGAGAACCAAGCAAAATTCCGTTAAGCGCACCTGCACACACAAGAGCAAACACTTGCACCCAACACAAATAAGAGGGTTGTCAATCCTCTTAGCGGTTATTTGCAAGGATTAAATCTTATCGAGGTAAATAGATAAACTAAAATACTAATAAAAATAAAAGTAAATAAATTGCAGCAAGGTATTTTTAGGTTTTTTATATATGATAAAGTAGACCGGGGGCCATAGTTTTCACTAGAGGCTTCTCTCTCGAACACATAGCATACGGTGGGTAAACAAATTACTGTTGGGCAATTGATAGAAAAGCAAATAATCATGATGGATTCATGGCAATGATCATGTATATAGGCATCACGTCCGAGACAAGTAGACCGACTCCTGCATGCATCTACTACTATTACTCCACCCATCGACCGCTATCCAGCATGCATCTAGGGTATTAAGTATAAAACAGAGTAACGCCTTAAGCAAGATGACATGATGTAGACAAAGTAAACTCAAGCAATATGATTAAACCCCATCTTTTTATCCTTAATGGCAACAATACAAATATGTGTCATGTCCCCTTCTGTCACTAGGATTGAGCACCGCAAGATTGAACCCATCACAAAGCACCTCTCCCATTGCAAGACAAATCAATCTAGTTGGCCAAACCAAATTGATAGATTGGAGAGAAATACAAAGCTATAATAATCATGCATAAAAGACTTCAGAGAAGACTCAAATATTTCTCATGAATCATCTGATCATAAACTCACAATTCATCGGATCCCAACAAACACATCGCAAAAGAAGATTACATCGGATAGAACTCCAAGAACATCGAGGAGAACATGGTATTAAAGATCAAAGAGAGAGAAGAAGCCATCTAGCTACTAGCTATGGACCCGTAGGTCTGTGGTAAACTACTCACACATCATCGGAAGGACAACAAGGTTGATGAAGAAGCCCTCCGTGATCGATTCCCCCTCCGGCAGAGTACCAGAAAAGGCCTCCAGATGGGATCGCAGAAGAACAGAGGCTTGCGGCGGCGGAAAGGTTTTCTCTTCTGGCTCTCTGTTGGTTTTGAAATATTTGGGAATTTATAGCGTTGGAATTAGGTCAAGAGGTGCCACAAGGGGCCCACAAGCCTAGGGGGCGCGCCCTACCCCCCTGGGCGCGCCCTCCAGGCTTGCCACCTCCTCGTGGATTTTCTAGTCTTCTCCTGAAGCTTCCTGAGTCTCTTCTGGTCCAGAAAAAATTAATCCAAAGTTTTTTTCTCATTTGGACACTTTTTGATAATGATTTTCTGAAAAGGCAAAAACAAGCAGAAAACAACAACTAGCACTGGGCACTGGGTTAATAGGTTAGTCCCAAAAAATGATATATAATTGCATATAAAACATCCAAGATTGATACTATAATAGCATGGAACAATCAAAAATTATAGATACGTTGGAGACGTATCAAGCATCCCCAAGCTTAATTCTTGCTCGTCCTCGAGTAGGTAAATGATAAAAACAGAATTTTTGATGTGGAATGCTACCTATCATGTTTCATCATGTAATCTTTCTTACGGTATGAATAATAAGATCCGAATGATTCAAAGCAATAGTCTATAATTTGATATTAAGACATCAATACTCAGGCATACTAATAAACGATCATGTCTTTCAAAATAAAAATGCTAAAGAACATTATCCCTACAAAATCATATAATCCTATCATGCTCCATCTTCTTAACAGAAAGTATTTATCATGAACTACCCCGATGACAAGCCGAGCAATTGGTTCATACTTTTTAACGTGCTTCAGCTTTCTCAACTCCCACGCAATACATGAGCGCAAGCCATGGATATAGCACTATGGGTGGAATAGAGTGTGGTGGTAGAGATAAATAAGAGAAGTCAAAAATAAGAAGATAGTCTCACATCGACGAGGCTAATCAACGGGCTATGGAGATACCCATCAATTGATGTCAATGCGAGGAGTAGGGATTGCCATGCAACGGATGCACTAAGAGCTATAAGTGTATGAAAGCTCAACATGAAAACTAAGTGGGTGTGCATCCAACTTGCTTGCTCATGAAGACCTCGGGCATTTGAGGAAGCCCATCATCGGAATATACAAGCCAAGTTCTATAATGAAAAATTCCCACTAGTATATGAAAGTGACAAAATAGGAGACTCTCTATATGAAGAACATGGTGCTACTCTGAAGCAAAAGTGTGGAAAAAGGATAGTAACATTGCCCCTTCTCTCTTTTTCTCTCATTTTTTTTCATGGGCTCTTTTTGCCTCTTTTTTCGTCCGGAGTCTCATCCCGACTTGTGGGGGAATCATGGTCTCCATCATCCTTTCCTCACTGGGACAATGCTCTAATAATGATGATCATCACACTTTTATTTACTTACAACCAATATTACAACTCGATACCAGAACAAAAGTATGACGCTATATGAATGCCTCTGGCAGTGTACCAGGATGTGCAATGATGCTAGCGTAACATGTATATCAAAAATGATGAACGGTGGCTGAGCCACAAATACTATGTCAGCTATATGATCATGCAAAGCAATATGACAATGATGATGTGTGTCATAAAAATGGAACGGTGGAAGTTGCATGGCAATATATCTCGGAATGGCTATGGAAATGCCATGATAGGTAGGTATGGTGGCTGTTTGAGGAAGATATAAATAGGCCTATGTGTGATAGAGCGTATCATATCATGGGGTTTGGATGCACCGGCGAAGTTTGCACCAACTCTCGATGTGAGAAAGAGCAATGCACGGTACCGAAGAGGCTAGCAAATTGCGGAAGGGTGAGAGTGCGTATAATCCATGGACTCACATTAGTCATAAAGAACTCACATACTTATTGCGAAAGTTTATTAGCCCTCGAAGCAAAATACTATTACGCATGCCCCTAGAGGGATAGATTGGTAGGACAAGGTCCATCACTCGTCCCCGACCGCCACTCATAAGGTAGACAATCAACAATAAATCATGCTCCAACTTCTTAGCATAACGACAGATCATACATGCATGCTTCGGGAATCACAAACCTTAACACCAATATTCTTACTAAACCACAATCATCTACTAATACCTCCCACATATTACCATCTTAATATCGTAAAACTATTGCAAGGAATCAAACTTATCATATTCAGTGATCTAGATGAAAGTTTTTATTATATCCCTCTTGAATACCTATCATATCAGGACCAAATTCATAACCCGTGCATATTACCATTGCTATTCATTAGACTCTCAAAAAGATATAAGTGAAGCATGAGAGTGCAACTATTTCTTTAAAATATAACCACCGCCATGCTCTAAAAGATATAAGTGAAGCACTAGAGCAACTGCCTAGCTCAAAAGATATAAGTGAAGAACATAGAGTATTCTAACAAATCATGAATAATGTGTGTCCCTCTCAAAAAGGTGTGTTCAGCAAAGATGATTGTGACAAACTAAAAAGCAAACAAACTATATCACAAGATGCTCCAAGTAAAACACATATCATGTGATGAATAAAAACATAGCTCCAAGTGAGTTACCGATAGATTGTAGACGAAAGAGGGATGCCTTCCGGGGCATCCCCAAGCTTATACGCTTGAGTCTTCCTTGAATATTACCTTGGAGTGCCTTGGGCATCCCCAAGCTTATGCTCTTGCTGCTCCTTATTCCTTTATCCATCGTAGTCTCACCCAAAACTTGAAAACATCAGCACACAAAACTCAACAGAAACCTCGTGAGATCCGTCAGTATAACAAACAAATGTTAAACTTTAGGTACTGTTGTAAATTGATTCATATTTAATATTGGAATAATCCTATTTTACTCCAACTTCTCCATGACTCATACCCCCTGATACGATCGATAGATTCATCAAAATAAGCAAACTATGCAACAAAAACAGAATCTGTCTGAAACAGAACAGTCTATAAAGATCTGAATTAACGTCATACTTATGTCACTCCAAAAAATTCTAAAAAATTAGTACAATGTGGGAAATTCATATATCAATATTGTGTAAAACATTCAGAAGTTTATGACATTCCAGCGAAAAACTAAAATTCCAGCACTGGACGCAAAAGTTTCTGTTTTCAAACAGCATCAATTATACTATCTTCCAAATCATCCCAAAGGCATTACTTGGCACAAACACTAATTAAAACATAATAAAATCATAACATAAGCTATAATTTTGCAAACACTCAAGAATAGAAAGTTAAAGCAAAAATTTATTTTATTCATTGGGTTGCCTCCCAACAGGCGCTATTGTTTTATGCCCCTAGTTAGGCATAATGCATAGTTTCAAGTGTTGTCATCCTTCATGTTAATTCGATAAGTGACCCTCATAATAGATTCATAAGGTGCTTTAATTCTCTTTCTAGGAAAGTGTTCCATCCCTTTCTTTAATGGAAATTGAAATCTTATATTACCTTCTTTCATATCAATAATATCACCAATTGTTCGTAGAAAAGGCCTACCATGTATTATGGGGCAAGAAGGATTGCATTCAATATCAAGAACAATAAAGTCCACTGGCACATAATTTCTATTTGCAAGAATAAGCACATTATTTATTCTACCCAATGGCTTTTTAATAGTGGAATCCGCAAGATGCAAATTAAGGGAACAAGGATCCATGTCGGTGAGACCTAGCACATCACACAAAGATTTTGGTATAGTGGAAACGCTAGCACCAAGATCACAAAGAGCATTACATTCATAATATTTAATTTTGACTTTAATATTAGGTTCCCATTCATCTTGTAATTTTCTAGGAATTGATACTTCCAACTCAAGTTTTTCTTCATGTGCTTTCACCATGGCTTCTACAATATGTTTAGTGAAAGCTTTATTTTGTTCATACGCATTTGGTGAATTAATCATGGATTGCAACAAGGAAATACACTCAATCAAAGAACAACTATCATAATTAAAGTCCTTGTAATCCAAAGTAGTGGGTGCATTACTATTTAAAGTTTTGACCTCTCCAAACCCACTTTTTTCATTTTTATGATCAAGATTATCACCCTCCAAGCAATTGGGACTCCTTCTATCTAAAGTTGACTCTTCTCTAGTCACTTTTTTATCAAGTTTTATGTTACTAAATAATGATTCAATAGGAGTGACATCAATCATTTTAATATCCTCATCATTACTATGATAGAAACCGGGTGGAATCGCTTTTTCTAGAAATTCTCGCTTAGCTCTCAACCTAGCGGTCCTTTCTTTACTTTCATTAATGGTGACATAGATAGATTTAATAGATTCATTTATATCATGTTTGGGTGGAAAAAATTTAGTTTTGAGATTTTCCACATCATGAGCAATTTTATCCATGTTCCTAGCCAATTCATCAATTCTATTCAATTTTTCTTCTATCATAACATTGAAATTCTTTTGTGTACTAATAAATTCTTTAATATTACTTTCAAGATCAGTAGGTATCCTATTATTATTATTATAATTATTACAAGAATTACCATAAGGATTGCCATAATTATTACAGGAATTTCCAGGAAACGGTCGAGGATTGAAATTACCCCTATAAGCATTGTTGTTGAAATTATTTCTAGAGACAAAATTCACACCAATAGCATCAATATTTTGCTCAATCAAGGTAGATAATGGCACATCATTAGGATCAATATGAGCATTTTCACTAGCAACCAATTTCAATAGAGCATCCATCTTATCACTCAAAGTATTAATTTCTTCAACAGAATTTACCTTTTTACCAGTTGGAGTTCGTTCAGTGTGCCATTGAGAATAATTTGTCGTGATATTATCAAGAAGTTTTGTAGCTTCTCCCAATGTAATTTCCATAAAAGTACCACCTGCGGCAGAGTTTAGCAAATTTCTAGAGACAAAGTTTAGTCTTGCATAAATTTTTTGTATGATCATCCATAAATTCCAGCCATGAGTTAGGCAATTTCTTATCATTAATTTCATTCTCTCCCAAGATTGTGCAACATGTTCATGCTCAAGTTGCTTAAAATTCATAATTTGATTTCTTAAAGAAATGATCTTAGCGGGAGGAAAATACTTGGTAATAAAAGCATCCTTACACTTATCCCAAGAATCAATACTATTTCTAGGCAAGGATGAAAACCAAGTTTTAGCACGGTCTCGTAGTGAGAACGGAAATAATTTTAATTTGACAATATCATTATCCACATCTTTTTTCTTTTGCATATCACAAAGCTCAATGAACATATTTAGATGGGATGCAGCATCTTCATTAGGACTACCAGAAAATTGTTATTTCATAACAAGATTAAGCAAGGCAGCATTAATGTCACACGACTCCACACTAGTGGCGGGAGGAGCAATAGGAGTACTAATAAAATCATTATTATTAGTATTGGAAAAGTCACACAATTTTGTATTTTCTTGAGACATCGCGACAAAGCAAACAAGCAAATAAAAATATTTTTTTGTTTTTGTAAAAAAAAATTAGAAGTGGGGGAGATGAAAACGAGAGGCAAATGCAAATAAAAGGCAAATAAAGTAAATGCAAGTGGATGATAGTTTGTGCGAAGGTACTTGGTAATTTTGATGATGTCTCCCCGGCAACGGCGCCAGAAATTCTTCCTGCTACTCGTAGTCTGCGTTGGTATTTCCCCGAAGAGGAGAGGATGATGCAGTACAGTAAAGATAAGTATTTCTCTCAGTTAAGAACCAAGGTTTTCAATCCAGTAGGAGAACCAAGCAAAATTCCGTTAAGCGCACCTGCACACACAAGAGCAAACACTTGCACCCAACGCAAACAAGAGGGTTGTCAATCCTCTTAGCGGTTATTTGCAAGGATTAAATCTTATCGAGGTAAATAGATAAACTAAAATACTAATAAAAATAAAAGTAAATAAATTGCAGCAAGGTATTTTTAGGTTTTTTATATATGATAAAGTAGACCGGGGGCCATAGTTTTCACTAGAGGCTTCTCTCTCGAACACATAACATACGGTGGGTAAACAAATTACTGTTGGGCAATTGATAGAAAAGCAAATAATTATGACGGATTCATGGCAATGATCATGTATATAGGCATCATGTCCGAGACAAGTAGACCGACTCCTGCCTGCATCTACTACTATTACTCCACCCATCGACTGCTATCCAGCATGCATCTAGGGTATTAAGTATAAAACAGAGTAACGCCTTAAGCAAGATGACATGATGTAGACAAAGTAAACTCAAGCAATATGATTAAACCCCATCTTTTTATCCTTAATGGCAACAATACAAATACATGTCATGTCCCCTTCTGTCACTGGGATTGATGTAACATCCCAATTTCCAATTTGGATGTTTATAAATAGATCATTCATATGCATCCATGATTTATGCATTTTTGCCCTCCATTTGTTTTCTTTGAGTTTTGATCCAAGGAACTTTGTGCAATTCAAGGACCAAAAGAGAGAATTGGAAATTTCCTTAAATCCATTTTTGAAAAATTCTTTGAATTCAAAATTTGGAATTTGGATCTAATTTGGTTTCACTAAATTCATTTCCTTATTTTCAAAAATAAAAAAATAAGAGAGAAGATAAAAGGACTTCTTCAAAAACAGAAAGGAAATATTGGAAAGTGAATTTGAAATCAAAAAATATTTTTTTGGGATTTATTTGCAAATTTTATTAGCATAGCAAAAATATTGCATTTAGGCTAGAATAAAGTTCACATGGCTCTATATATTGCCAGATAATTATGTGAATTTTTCTGGAATTTTTATGTTTAGTTTACTTTGTATTTTATGTGTTTAGTATTTCTCTAAATAGAAAAAACAGAAAAGGTTATGTTTAAAAAAAAAGGCCCAGCCGCCAGGCCAGGCGCTAGCCAACCGGCCTAGCAGCACTTCAGGCCCACAGCCGCGCGCGCCGCGTCGAAACCCTTATGCTTCGGCCGTCCGCTGCTTAGCTCCGCAGCGCACACCACCCAGCCAACCGCAGCTCGCCACTTGGCCTCTGGCCGATATTTAGTTTTTTCAGTAAATTTCCAATTTCATATTCTATTCTGATTTTCCTTTTATCATATCTTTAAATCTATAGATCCAATTTCGTTGATTCTTTTTCCTACGGTTTCATAAAAATCCCATTTATCCAGAGAACCAATCAAAAACTATTTTTGACAATTTAAAATTTGAATTTGAACAGATTCTGGTTCAAACTTGTTTTGGCTATAAATTGAAATCTATAACTCTGATTTAATTGATTCTTTTTGCAAATTGAAGCTTGTGACATGTACTTTCAGTTAATGCCATAACCATCTAATTTTGCTATTGTTAAAATTACGTTCTGTACTGAAACTTTATTTGGTTGTTTTTGGAGTTTTTTGAAGTCTTTTCTTCGTTTTCTTTTTGATTCTTTGCTTGATTTCTTATGTGTGTCAATGTTTGCTTCGTTAGATCATCCGGAGTGCAAAGCTTGCTACTACGAATCCTTAGAGTGAAACGATCGTCAGCAAGGCAAGTTCACACCTTGATCATACTTTTCTATACCCAGTTTTAACTATGCATTAGTTACATCCTTAAAATTTGCATGAGTAGGATTGGGAAATTGTGGCATTGCTATGTAGTTCATGAGGTAGGAACCTATGACCTTTGATCACCCCAGGAATATTCGTTATGTCATATATTGCTTAGCCATGCTCGTAGACGGGGTTAGTATGTGTGATTCATGCAAGTTGCGAGAGATATAATAATTTTGGGTTAACTTAAGGTGGCAACATTAACACACATCTGGGTGCATTGATTGGGGCACTTGGAGAAACCAGTGCTTGCCCAAGGGGATCCCAGAGTACCCGTGTGATCACCCTAGGATTGCCACCCAGGCTCAAAGGGATCATACGATATTTCATGCCTAGACGCTTCCGTGTGCAGCCACAAGCCATTATGGGCTCTGGCATAGTTGAGTAAGTTGTGTGACCTCTTTCCGGGTAGGCTAGCAGATGTAGGGGAATGTAGGTGTACCGGTCTACCCAGGGTTAAGGGGAAGTGCTTCTGAAAGACTGTGTCTCAATCTTCCGATCATGGAGGTGGTCGAGTCTTGTGGGGAAAAGTGCGCAAACCTCTGCAGAGTGTAAAAACTAATCATGATTAGCTGTGTCCCCGGTTATGGACAAATTTGAGTATCTAGAAGTGAATTATTGGTTGATCTCATCAGCTTATTTTAATTAATGAATTGGGTTATTGAAAATTTTGGTTAAGGGATTGAGTTGGAGGAACCACCTCAATAATGGCATAAACTTGGTAGTAAATAAAATTAATTCCTTTGTTGTAGGAAAAAATTAGCTTTATGCAAGAATTTAACCTCCACCAGCCAAATATGCATATAGAGATAGACATTTTCATTATTTCTCTATGGTGTGATTTTGCCAGCATATTCCATGTGCTAACCTACACGGCTGCAACGTCTCATGTTGCAGAGTTTTCCGACGAGGATTAAGGTGCAATAGGTCGTTGTTCTGCACTCAGTTTGCCGTGGAGTTGATGGACTCATTTACCTTCGAAGCTTCCGCAGTTATTTTATTTAGATGGCCTTCAGCCATATTTATGTAATAAATACTCTTTTGAGGACCTCGATGTAATAAAGTGTGTGTGATTGAACTCTGTTATAAATCCTCGAGTACTGTGTGTGTCAGCATACCGATCCAGGGATGACACTTAAGCACAGAGACTCCGATCCATTTGGGTCGGGTCACTACAATTGAGCACCGCAAGATTGAACCCATGACAAAGCACCTCTCCCATTGCAAGACAAATCAATATAGTTGGCCAAACCAAATCGATAGATCAGAGAGAAATACAAAGCTATAATAATCATGCATAAAAGAGTTCAGAGAAGACTCAATTATTTCTCAGGAATAATCTGATCAAAAACTCACAATTCATCGGATCCCAACAAACACACCGCAAAAGAAGATTACATCGGATAGAACTCCAAGAACATCGAGGAGAACATGGTATTGAAGATCAAAGAGAGAGAGAGAGAAGAAGCCATCTAGCTACTAGCTATGGACCCGTAGGTCTGTGGTAAACTACTCACACATCATCGGAAGGGCAGCAAGGTTGATGAAGCCCTCCGTGATTGATTCCCCCTCCGGCAGAGTACCGGAAAAGGCCTCCAGATGGGATCACGGAAGAATAGAGGTGGCGGAAAGGTTTTCTCTTCTGGCTCTCTGTTGGTTTTGGAATATTTGGGAATTTATAGCGTTGGAATTAGGTCAAGAGGTGCCATGAGGGGCCCACAAGCCTGGGGGGCGCGTCCTACCCCCCTTGGCGAGCCCTCCAGGCTTGCCGCCTCCTCGTGGCTCTTCTGGTCTTCTCCCGAAGCTTCCTGGGTCTCTTCTGGTCCAGAAAAAATCAATCCAAAGTTTTTTTCTCGTTTGGACACTTTTCGATAATGATTTTCTAAAAAGGCAAAAACAAGCAGGAAACAGCAACTAGCACTTAGCACTGGGTTAATAGGTTAGTCCCAAAAAATGATATATAATGGCATATAATTGCATATAAAACATCCAAGATTGATACTATAATAGCATGGAACAATCAAAAATTATAGATACGTTGGAGACGTATCACCCACCCAACATGAACCACATAGAAGACCCGAGATGAACCAGATAGTAGACAGAGATACTATTCATTGCTGCCTCGATATGTGCCCTGCAAGCATTTTGAAACTCAAGCCTGAACATTAGTTTGGACCTGACTCAGAGTCTAAGAGGTGAACAAGATGATAAAGTAGCAGGTAATATTAATCGATGTATGACGTAAGCAGACATGAAAGAGTGCGACCTCTCTTCCGGAACTGTTTAGGCGACAGGTTCATCTGCTTAGTCGATGATGGTAATGCAGTTGGTGTGGCTGCCGGCAGCGGGGAAGAAGATTTGAGGCGGCAAAAGAAGGTCTGGAGTGGGGATCTCTGCTGCGGTGGACGCTTCCGTCGATGGAGCAGCTCAGGTGGGGTGGACGACGGCACGGCAGGAGCGGGACAAACCACACAGAGTTTTCTTTGACACCTATCTGTAGATGAAGTAAATCTGTAAGGGCTCCTTTGAACTGGAGGATTCTAAAAACGCATGGACTGGAAAAACACAGGAATAGGATAGGAATGCACGTGCAAAACAGAGCATTTGCAAACACAGGATTTCTGTCAAACTGGGTGTTTGGTTTACAGGAATTGGAAGAACACAGGAACGCAGAGAAACATGGTGAAATTAAAGTCAAACCACATGACAATGTAAAGTTAGAATCTTATTATGCCACTAATGCACTTAGGCTTGTTCTTCATGCATAGGAATTTGTAAAGGACGTCCAAGTGGATATTAAAATTCCTACATTTTTTCTTTGAGAGAGACACCAAAGGAAAAAAAATCCTCCAGTTTTGCTTTGCTCCATTCCTTCTAACCAAATGCATGAATAGTAGTACCATAGGAAACTTTCCAAGTCCTATGTTTTCCTTCACTTTTTCTTTGAACCAGTGGCGATTCTAGTAGGCAGTCTTCAACAGGCTGAAGCCTGCCCTCGAAAAATGTTTTTGTACTACTACTATTTTGGACACAACCAACTAGCTCAACTCCCAGGCCCATCTACACATGCACGGCTCCAACACGCAGAAATAAAAAATGATTGCTTCCGAGAGAGTCCAACACGGATAGCTAACTTGCCTACTACCTCACTGCTTGTCATATGGGGGAAACTATTCGTATTTCTCGTTACTACGTGTTCTTAGTGGGTGTTCTTGCCTGCATGAACTGGATATTTTTCGAAAAGAAACCTAAAGTTTTTCAATATATACTACATGTGCTCTGTTGTACTCTGAATAAATTTGAGCTTATATGGACAACATAAGTAGGTCCATTATTATGGTTAAAAAATTATATCTTAAAAAACAATTCAGTAATAGTACATGTTCCCGTTGTAATCTGAAATTTTGTGACTTTATTTGGTCCACATGATTATGAGATAATGGCTATCTTGCTAAACTGATTCAAATTGTGGTTCAAAAGAGCATTTAGTTTTCTCCCTGTTAACTTTGAGACCACCCTCCATTTCTTTCTAGATTTGCAACTGCTTTGAACCAAAGGATCCCTAAGGGATCGACGTGAATGTAGAGTAAAAAAGTGATGTGATGAGTGTACAACCTCTTTGGCGTAGCCTTGTCGACCTCGGCATCATTGGGTTGGTCGTGGTGGATGATGCAGCTGGTGTGACTGTCGAAGGCGGGGAAGAAGATCTGAGGCGTCTGGAGACAGCGCTGAGGGTACTGCTCCATTGTGATGGACAGTTCCATCGTTGGAGCAGCTCCGGTGAGGTGTATGACGGCGAGGCTGAAGCAGGACAAGACAAACAACGTTAATCTGAAGTGGGATTCTAATAGCATCGCAATAGATGATGTAAAATACATTAGCAAATAGTGGTAGATGTAAAATGCATCAGCCACGCCGCGGTTGATCCAACAGATGATGTAAAAACTGTTGACTCTGAACTTAACTAAAGAAACTGAATTGTACAGTCGAAACTGAATTTTACTGACGAAATTGAATTTACTGTCGAAACTGTTTACACTAGTTGCAGAGCACTGCAATAGAAGTTTAGGCCGCTCGAGCACTAGTAGCTCCCGAAGCAGTGATCTAAATCAGCAACCGCTCGAGCAGTGAACGCACTAGTAGAGAGCAGCTCGTGCAGCTGCGCCCGGAGCAGCAACGCGAGTGAGAGCTAAAGCAGCAACTCGTGTAGCTGCAGCAGGTTGTGTAGCAGCAGCAGCAGCGCGAGCGAGAGCAAGAGCAGAGCACAGCAGCAGCAGGAACGAGAGCAAGAGCAGAGCAGCAGCGCGACCAACAGCAAGAGCAGAGAAGCAGCGCGAGGGAGAGCCGGAGCAGCAGCAGCAGCAGCGTGAGCGAGAGCCGGAGCAGCAGCAGCTCCTGCTGGTGTGGACATCGCCGCCGAGGGAGCAACACCATGGGGGAGAGACGCCGTGGAGGAAGTGGCCGGCTACGCTGCCGTCGATGGAGACGCGCCATGGTGGCTCGGGATCGAGCACCGGCAGCCCCATGAGATTGAATAAAAGAGAAAATGCAGCGATGAGTGTAGAACCTCCTTGGTGGCGCCGAGTAGGCTTCAGCTTCATCGGAGGAATTGCAGAGGGTCTGCGGTTCCGGTGTGGCAGGTGAAGACGGTGCTGTGGGAATGGAGGTGGCGCGTTAGACGTGGCGAACATCGGGGCAGCTCCTTGGAGGTGGAGGACGGGGCGGCTGAACCGGTGGGACGACGAGATCGACGACGGATCCTCATCCGGAGAGGTGGATGAGGGACGTCGAGCTGTTGCTGTGGACGACATCGTCGGGGAAGACGCTTCGGCTGGGCGGTGGTCGGGTGGCGGACGGAGGAGGGTGGGGTTTCGCGGGTTTTGGCGGCCTCGGTGTACGAATGGGGGTAACGCAGGGGAAGAGAGGGGGGAGCCATGGCTTAGGGACGCGCTTGTCCAAAATTTGGGGTAAGTTACAAAAGTACCCCCACCCATTTTATCCATGGGATGTCGAGGCGGTATTTCCGGCTGAGGGGTAGAAGGGTGATTTCGCGTGTTGGGCGACGCGACCAATTTCGGATGAGGAGGGAGTTTTCGCGCGCGTTGTAATTTCGGGATAACAAGGCGCGAGTTGAAGAGGCGGGAGTTTTGCACCACAAGAGACAAAGAGATACTCTAGCTTGAAAATTTCGGGATAACAAGGTGTGGCTTTGAATTTCGGGAGAACAAGCTTAACGTGTACCAAAAAAAATACAATTCGTACAAGACAAGAGAGAGTCATGTCCCGTTTTACAATATTACTACAAATGCCATTCAAAGCCAACAACAAATAACTAACAAATTCGGTAGAACAAGCTTAGTGTGTATAGTACCAAATCAATTCGCACTTTCCTCAACGACAAAAACAACAACAACAAAAACAAATCAAAACACCTCCCACAAAAAAATCAAATCAAAACACTGTCGTTTACCATATTGACTCAATTTGAATCAATTTCCCTATTTGAATACGATTGTTGTCAAGTTATACCATCATTTAAATATTATCTTGATAACACAATACATGCATGTAGTAGTAATCCTATTTAATTATGAACTACATGTACGATACGATCTCCAATTCAAATATTTGTATCCATTTTATGTTGAATTCAAATCACGGTACATTTAATGCTCTAGCTAGACATTCGGAATGATCTAAACCATGTTTTCATATGTATAATGTGTTTAACACACACAATGCATGCCCCCCCCACACACAGCATTAGATGTTAGCTGCGAAAACTACACATTATCTCAAATTCGAATAGTTATGTCCATGCATGGATGCAATGTGGTCAAACGATGCCTGCCATCGGTGTCTCAAATTCAAATCAATTTTGGCATGTTCGACGTGTATATAGTATTGCATGTTCGATTCAAAACCACACGCATATCTCCATTATATTCATGCATGCATGGGTTACAAACATCATGATCTCTTATTCAAATATTTGAATCCGCTTTTATATTGTTATCATCTATGTGAGTCTTTTACACCCACTCACACACTCCTCCTCTCTTTGTGGATATATACCACTAACTTTCCTATCGTGCATGCATATATATATGCACACACACTCCCCACTCGGCATCCTCTACATCGCGCACACACATGTTCTCGTTCTCTAGGTCGGTCTCCCACGATATCTCTAGGTCTCTCCATCTGCCTCTTTCCCACACACACCAATCGATATACCCCTCTAGCTAGGTCTGCCTAGCTACCACACACGAACATGTACACATATGGTCCTATCCTCCTCTCACGATCCATGCCTCCCGCCCTAACTCTGAGGAACGCGCGCACTGTCGCCCCCTCTGTTGTTATCCATCTCGCACTCGTACACTGTCTCAAGCTAACTAACTAATAGGCCTCTCGTACCATCTCCTAGGTAGCTAGCTAGCTAGCTGCATCCCTCCCCCCCACACACACCTCTCCCTCTCTTCGTCACTCTGGGAGTTCTTTATCTCTGACACATGCATGCATGTGCACCAATCGATTTCCCTCTATGTGTAGCCAGGTCTCTCTCACTATTTTCCCACACAAACCGACCGATCTATATCTCTAGTTAGGTCTCCCCCTCTTTTCCCACGTACACACATCGACGGAACTATGACCTCTCTCGATAGGACCGCCTACTACACACACATTAACTGTCCCTCCCATCTCATCATCCATGCCTTCCGCTTTATCTATCAACCAGACGCGCGCGCCCACGCATGTTCTTGTCCCCTCTCTTTAATTATTGATATCGCACTTGTACTCCTTCCTTGTCTTCGTCTACCTGGCCTCTAGCACCATCTTCAAGCACCCCCCTCTGTCCTAGCACTTGTACGCTCATAAAGTTCTTCCCTCTATCCATCTCTATCGATATCTGGCGTAAACGATATCCTTCCCCTCTCTTCTCGTATATCGCCCCCTGCACATACATATACTATGTATGTAGGCCTCTCTTTGACACAAACATATGTATAGAGGCATGTCGCACAAACCATCTCTCTCTCTCTCTAACACACCCACTAGGTGGAGTACATGTATACGAAGAGAAGAGGTGCACGCACGCACTCACTCCTTCCCTCATACAGACACACGGGTACACGGTGGAGCACATTTCTATAAGAAGAGGCAGCCCACATGATTGATAATTTGACGCGTGTAGAAAGGCTTTTTAGATGATGTGGCACTAGTACTTCCGGTACGTGCAAAGCAACCAAGTTGGATTTCCAATAGCATGGCACTACTTTGTAGGAAACAAAATACGAGGAAGATCTTGTTTAGGGTGATGTCTCTCTTTTTCAGTCAATACATTTATGAATAAAATGATGTGTGAGGGGGAGGCATCAATGAAGCCACGTGGCACATGTGGAGGTGTTGTTTGCCAGCTTTATGTGTGGATTTGATCACACTAACGTGCCGATGGTTCTAGAAGAACGTAGACACTTTTTTAGGGTGGGTACACTTAGGTTACTGTAGACGCGAATCTGAAACACCTAGACCATTGGATCAACATCAATGAACGGCTGATATCACGTCACACGTGAACGATTGAGAATTTCAAAACTAATTATAGAAATAGCCAGCAACGGGCTCCTCTTTTTTTGGTCTGAGACGTTGCGGGCGTCTGGCTCCGCCACGATGGCCTCCGAAAGTGCGGGCCCACGTACGCGTCCGAGAAACGTATGCAAACCGTCGGCCAAACTCCCAAGCCTCCGCTCCAGTAAAAAAAACTCCCTCGCTTTCCGCGTTGAAAAACACCGCCATCGCCTTTCTAATGGGGATTTCTATCGATCGATCTCATTAAGGAGTGAAAGCAAGTGTTACACTTTACATAGTATTAAGTTAGGCGGTAAACTTTACAGCCCGTCGCATTCGCGTCGCACCAACACACGGTCGGTCCGGCCCGCCGTTCACCGAAGGGACGCACATGGGCTTGGTGCGTCACTGACATGTGAAACCACATGTGAGCAGTAGCACGAACAGACGGTCGGTCCGGCCCGCCGCTCGACACGCATCGGCTTGATACATCACTGACATGTACGACCACATGTGAGGAGTAACAAATGGACAGGCCAAGATCCCTCGCCTACTGCGTGCCAATAGCCTGGCCTTTTTAATAATTCTATAGATCTCACCAAGGAGCAGACCATGGCTATGGCTCCCTCAGTTGCGAACGCTCGCGTGGCAGTTTCATGTGTGGGGAGGGGCTTGGTGTGACAGTTTTGTAAAATGCCATGGCATTTCTTTTTTTACTGCTGTTATCGTCCAATAACTGGCACCGTCGGATGCAGATCTTACGGTTACTGGGGCGTTCGCCAGGAATAGCCTAGCGGCGAACTATTGACTATTTTTTTTTCACACGCATTACATCGACACATATCATCTCTCTCCCTCTTCCCCACGCACACACCTACGCTCACGAGTCTCTCGGGACTTCTCGCACACACCATCTCTAGCTCTCTAGGTCGATGCCACACACATACACTTGTACTCTAGGTTTAGTACATCGTACACGGAGAGAAGAGGTGCACGCACGCACTCGTCCTCTCTCACACACGCATCTGTAGCTACGAATTGTAGCGTTCTCAACCATCCGATTCGCTCTATCAAAGGTTCATGTTGCTTCTTGGCCTTTAGATTCAAAGGTTCAAAACACGGAGGCTCAGCTGGAGGCATGAGGTTTTGCTTAATGTGGGTACCACACACGGCACCAACACGACACGAGATTGGTTTGCCTGGTGCGCAGTCGGGTGAGTACTAGTAGTACTACTTTGATGTGTCGCGTCAACTCGCAGAAGTATGCAACACTTCCTTAACAAACAAACATATAAGCAGCTTATATTTAGGTTTATTTCTTACCCAAAAGATCTTATGTCCAACAGACACAAAATATCCCTTGGACTGTTGGGAATTACTTCAACCGCTGATGTGATGTTGAAGTAATTGCTGCATCGCCACCAAAATCCACCATCTCTTAAGGTAAAGTAGACCAAACTAAACCCTACATTAGCATATTACTAAGATAACTAGAAGGAATTGTGGAATCATTTAGGAGGTGAGCTTGTCAATCCGAATGTGGAGGGACACCGTCCTCGATGACCCAGCCCCGGCCAGCAGCTTGGGCGGCACTATCAAGAAGGTCAGCTCCTCCACGGCGACGGCACCGGGCTCCTTGCTGCTTGTCACCTCGATTTCCACCTTGACGGCGTCGGTCCTGCCGTTGGGCGCCCCCAGCGGCCCGTTCGCCCACACCTTGGCCGCGTAGTGCGGTGGTGGGGACGCCCCTGCTCTGATGCAGACGACCGACACGACGATAGGCGCGCCGATGCCGAGCGCGCCGCCGACCACGAAAAACACGCGGCCGTCCTCCTCCGCAAACAGCAAGCACCACGGTTCCAACACTAGCACCTGCAGCTGGAGCACCTTGCCGCACTGGATCCTATGCACGTGCATGGGGTGCACGGTGATGAGGTGGTTGGGGAGCGCCGGCGGCGGGCCTTCGTAGCTGCAGCCGGGCACGGGGCACTTGCACGGCGCGAGCGGACACGCGCTGTGGTGATCGTGTTGCTTGTGGTAAGTGACGTGGAGCCCACAACCTTCGTGCGGGCACTCCACCCTCGTCGAGGAGAGGACGGCATCCATCGCCGTGTTGCGCACGTCGAAGCTGCCGCCGCGCTCGCACTTCTGGCACTACCGCCGGTTCCCGGGCCGCTCGCCGCGGCAGTCCGCGCAGGCCAGGTGCCCTCCCTTGCACTGCACAAATCAATCAAACACCACATCAATCAAGAAAACTCCACCTTGCTCGATCAGCCGAATGGACGAGATGTATTCGAACCTCGTACACTGGAGGCTTCAAGGGGCGGAGGCAGAAGGGGCAGTGGAGCTTGGTGAGGTCCATAAAGACGTCCATCGTCGGGTCCTGTTCCATCGGCATGATCTCACTTTCCTCGTGCACCACCATCTCTCGCTTTAGGGCCGGGGCATTATTAGAAAGTTTTACCATCACATGTTCATACTTCAAGGTGCATTAAATCAAGACATGAAAGGATCAAAAGGAAACTCACGGCATGCATGCATGCATTGTAATTTATGCATCGGTAAACACAACTTCTTGAGAAAATTGAGTGTACTGCTTTGATGTGTCGCGTCAACTCGTACAACAAGGAGAAGCTTTTGCTTAGAACACACTCTCCCTCCCCCACGCGGTGGACATGCAGCAATTCATTCGGTGACAGATTGCCAGAAGCATATAGTACTAGCATTATTGTAGTAGTACGACTTCCCGAAGAGGCGAAGAGCCAAGCGCAACCCGAATGTGGCAGTTGTGAACGCTCGCGTGGTAGTCTCTCATGTGTAGGGGAGGGGCGTGGTGTGGCAGTTTTGTAAAATGCCATGGCATTTGTTTTTTTATTGCTCTTTGCGTCCAATAGGTTTCACCACCGGATGCAGATCTTACGGTTATTGTGGCGATCGCTAGTTATAGGCTCGTGGCGAACTGTGGACTAGTCTCTTTTTTTTGCGAAAACTAGTCTCTTTTTGACACGCATTTACATTGATACGGCTTGAATGCCAACGAGGGAGATGGTAGCGGTTCCCGAAATGTTGAACGGTTAATAATGCATCCTCATTCAATTTTGCGCTTCCCGAGATCTAAGTTTGACCACCGTATAATTTTTGCTCCCGTCGCAGTCGGTCTCGTTGGTTAAATTTATGGTCAAACTTAGATCTCGGGAAGCGCGGGCGCACTACATTGTGGAATGGAGGGAAGCATGCAGAGGGAATTAATTGGAGAAGCAGAATGGAGCCAACACGATATGAATGCAACGTAGTTTACACTCTGTATAAGGCGCCCCTCCACTCCAATCCATCTACCGAATCGTACGCACCTACTAGTACTACGCACCTAGTCTGCGCAACACTGCTCACTCCAATCCAAGACCAAGTGACCAGAAGCCACAACCACCCATGGAGGCGATGGACACGAGCGGCAGGCGGCTATGCTAGATGATCCACGACGCCGACCTGCGGCCCGGCACCGAGCAGCGTCTCCAGACGATGTTGGCGACCGCTGGCGTCATAGCCCTCGGCAACGACGGCTTCGCCTCTCACATGGGCGAGATGATGGTCCGCTCCATCCGCAAGTTCACCGCCGTCAAGAAGCGTGCAGACGACCTTGCCGTACTCCTCCAGCCCGCGCGCCCAGGCTCCTCGTTGCCTGCCACCCTCAACGGCCTCCATGGTGACAACCTCTTTGACGCACTGGTGGCCCTGCAGCTGCCCGATGTCGCGACGAAGAATGTCCACCTCGAGGCCGCGCTCATCGAGCAAGAAACCGTCGACCTTCACATCCATATCTACGAGGAAATCATCTACATAGGCCACTACAGGGCCAGGGACGACGCTAAGACATTGGCCTTCTTCGACCGGCTGGAAGCCTTGGACGCCATTGTTCAGAAGCACGTTGACCTCGCCACGAAAGCAGCTGCTCCTCAGCCGCCGTTCGGTGGGCTGGCACCCTGAGTCAAGGAGGAGGAGGTCGTCGATGGATGCATCTTTCTTCTTGCCTCCTGTAACCAGCACTGCATCGCGTACTGTATCGCATTATCATTCTAATCGTAAATGACATGTGTGATCCCTCGCTCTCATTTGGCGTTAATTATATGTATCACTGTCTTCGCCCTGGTTTATTGGTCACCTTCGTGTTTTGTGCCAAATTTTGACTTCATATTTAACTAACAATAAGTTAATGCATGTCACAAAAAACAATATTGTTGGAAACTACTCCCTCCTTTCCTGTTAATAGGGCTCAATTTCAAAATCTCTTCAACCAAGGTTGATGGTGAGTGGTGGAATAAATTTCGTAGTTTGCATAAGTACTTAATTAATACGCTCGTTTTCCTCAAAAAGTTATGTTTACCGATGCATTAATTACAACACATGCATGCATGACCACTAAATGTCCATGAACTTCTACATGCATTGGTGAGTTTTCTCTTGATACTTGCATGGGTGATTTAATTTACCTCAAAACCCTAAACCGGAAAGGAGGGGTATGTTCAAATATGAATCCAACGATATATTTTTTGGTGACATGCATTAATATTTTGTTAGTTAATTCTATGGTCAAAAATTGGCACAAATGGGACCAACAAACCAGGACGGAGGTAGTACTTACCTATTGCATAAACTTCGTAATTTACGTACGATGCATGACCCAACCTACCAAACTATAGTATATATATGGGCGCGACAACCAAACTTATAAATTCAAAACTAAGCTTTATACGTCACAAGTTCAAAACGAGAAAGTGGAACAAGTACAGCACGCCTGTCTCGTTCGCGTCGCACCCCACACTGTCGTTCCGGCCCGCCGCTTAGCATGCATTGGCTTGGCATATTATCACTGACATGTGGGCCCGATGTGAGAAAAACGATGATGCGCC
Organism: Elymus sibiricus; assembly: GCA_039707655.1. NCBI lineage: Eukaryota > Viridiplantae > Streptophyta > Magnoliopsida > Poales > Poaceae > Elymus > Elymus sibiricus. The sequence goes on along the minus strand of CM077668.1, from coordinate 256,245,196 downwards.
AAACTAGCAAACTCCCTCGCTTATTGCGCGGGAAACCCCCCGCCCTAGCGTTTTTAATCGTTGTTTCTAGTATCTGTCTACCGTGCCAAGGAGCAGAAGCAGAATCAAATGTTACATTTTCTACAAGTTCAAAAGGAAAAGCCTGCCGCGTCGCGTGGCACCCCCACACGGTCGGGAGTACCAGGGTCGGTCTGGCACGCTGCTCAAGCTAGGGAACGCATGTTGTCTAGCATTTTCACTGTCATGTGGGACCGCAGTTGAGCAAACCGACTATCGGCAAATCCCCACCCCGCCTGCTGCGCGTCGGCTGAGTTAGAATTAGAAGAGAGAAATGAGGAGGGAGAAGAGCTTGCTGTAGCACGGACGTCGTTGTTCGATGGGACTCGTGTTGATAGAGTAGGAGTACCCCGTACTCGTTTGTACTCATACGTACTACGACCACTCGTTGGGTGCGTGCGACCTATACCTGTCGTCACTTTGCAGCTACGCTTCATAGTACATTTTTTCACGCATTTTTCCTACTTGTTGAGATGTACTGCTCGGCTCCGCGGTCGTCGGAAATATTTCTACGTGCTTCCTTTCGCCGACATGTGGAACATAGAGCATATGGGTCCATCTGCAAGCACTCGAGGCATCTCCAACGCTGAGCGCCAACCGGTAGGGACGAGTCCTCGGACGGTAATGCGGCAGTGGGCCATCCAACCATGCCGGCGTATGAGTACATTTCAAACCGAACGAATTACATGCAAACCCCCCGCAAAAGAATAAATAAATGAATTACTGCATGCAAACCGGATGATTTTCATAGAAATCGGAGCACATTCATTACATTTTGGACATATTTCGTTGAAAAAAAGACCGGCCCTAAACCAGTCTAAGGGCCTCTTTGATTCCCAGGATACTGAAAATACAGGAATGGGGAAAGTATGGGACTGGAGTGCTAAATCCAATAGGATTAGCAAAGAGTGTTCAACGCCACAGGAAAAATAAAGGAATTGTAAAAAAAAGGTTGGAGAGGAGTAGGAGTACTACTAGCTAAGCTGCGACGACGCTCTTGCTCCGCTGACGGCGATAAACCCAGAGGGGGAGGAAGAAGCGGTGGCGTGTTTTTACATGCTAAGGCTGGACTGTAGTACATTGTTTTTTATCGCCATATCGCCTGCTGGTTCACTGGGCTGCTGTGTTTCGCACTCCTCCGACGTATACTAGTACTCTAGTGCTAAACTAGAGTATACCGCACGGTTCTTTGCTCCTTATTACGACGTTGGCAACAATTATTCTTCCTTTCGCCGACATGTGGGACAGCCAGCATCCGGGTCGACGTGTCATGCACCAGATTAGAGTGGGGAACGGAAGGGGAGCCTCACCCGATCGTAGCGCTGTAGTAATAATGACTATAAATGAGCAGTCATATCACATGGCCCCACCTTTCCTGCAGTAATGAGCCATCAAATCACACAGTCCCACTCTTCCAGCAGTAAGTTGAATCCACTAGAGTACTCGCTTATCCTCCTCGCCTCTCTGTCAAACCGACTAGGCGAAACTACCACGCGTACCGCGCGGGAAAAGCCCCACCCTCGAATTTTAAATATAATTTTGTATCGATGGATTGCGGCATGGAGCAAAACCAAAAGAAAAAGGTGGTACATGTACATAGCACGCCCGTCGAGTTCGCGTCGTACCCCTACGGTCGGTCCGGCACGCTGCTCACCAAATGGAACGCGCGTCATGTTACTACTACTACAGTACTAAAAGAGAGACGAGCGATGGTAACATACGGCTGAGTTACTTTTTTTAGGCAGGCTGAGTTACTACTAAGTACTACAGTACAGTAGAAAAGAGAGATGAGCGATAGTAACATACGGGCTATAGATATGTTGAGAAATCGAAGAAAAAAAGGTCGAGACACCGGCTATATAGTACTGTACAGTACCAATAAAATTCGAATCTATTTCGGTATGAATACAAATCTACTCCCCCCACCCTAGGCAGCTAGGGCAACCTCCCCGCTCCACGCTTCACCGGTGATCCCGTGGATTCGCCCCTCCCCTCTTCCCACCGCTCGGGCCACTGGTGGCGGGGAGGGGAATCCAGGTGCCTCTGCTCCAGTTAGTAGTTTACATTAGGGTTTTTTAGTCCACGCACGCGCAGCCCTCACTCGGATGGGGGCACTTCTCCTTTGAGTTTGTCTTTCAGGCTCTGATCCTCCTCGAGTTCGTCCGTCTAGACATAGTGGATGGAACATGAGCGTATTGTCATGTGGTGAGATTAGGTGTCAAGTGCTTCGGATAATTACAAGGGTTCAACGACAACAAGGGTGTGTTTTGGTAGGGTGCACAAGAGCAAAAGTTCCGTTCTTGACCCACTTTTGGGTGTTTGGTAGGGTGTATGAAGGGTGCATGAGAGCAAAAGTTCCCTTCTCGACCCACTTTTGGGTGTTTGGTAGAGTGTATGGAGGGTGCATGAGTCCACGCTAGCTTAACACAAATACACTAGGAGCATGCATGAAGAGGGATGCTGAGATGAGCATGCACAAAGAGGGAACAACTATGCTGAGATGAGAATGCAACCAAACACACAATACGGCTCTATGGCTCTGGTCCTTATGGGCATCTGCACCAAGACTTCTCATTTATCGTCAAAAAGGTCAAGCCGACTCCGGTAGGACAACGGCGATATCGATAGACACATCTTGTATGAGTTTGTATTTCGAGCTCTGATCCTCGTCGGGGCATAGTCGATGGAGCTCCGACGCAGATTCATGTCGTCTCCTTGGGGCGGGAAGGCTAGGGTTTCTTGTGTGGCGAAATTTTGTGTTATATGAATTAGGTGCTTCACATTAATTACGACTACTATGGCTTCGGGTCGCCGCTCGTTAGGGGCAAGTGCACAAACACTTCCCGGCTGTCATCGACGAGGTCAAGCCGGCTCAGGTAGGATGGCGGCAACAGCGGTGCGTCAGCGGCTCGTTGTGACGGTAGTAGGTCGTTCGGTGGTCTCGGAATCTCGATGTAATTTTTATTATGTTTGAGATGCTTTGTAGTACTCATGGTGAACTTTTTATAACAGATCTGGTCATTTTCACAAAAGGGTTGCATATGTTGTAGTATGTTCAAAAGCAGAACAAAGATCGATGGCCCTTTACATTTTCTCTGCAAACGCTAAGATCATGAGTTCAAACATTTGATTCCGCTTTATGTTGAAAGCAAATACAATTCAAGTTCTAGCTACTGATTCGGAATGTAAACCGTGCATGTGTTTATATGTATATCAAACAAAATGTATGGTATTCCCCCATTTAGATGGGAACTACAAAAGCCACGCATTACGGCAACTTCAAAGTACTGACTCGATTGATGCAGTGTGGTCAAACGGTACCATCTATATCTCAAAGCCAAAAGAGTTCCATCTTGTTTGTTCTCTCTCTATATATATTCACCTGTGTGGTTGTTCAATGAATGGAGGGCCGGGGTCCACAAGTGAATAATACTACTAGTACTCCTGGACGCCGTGGAGTTTTGTTCACTGTAGCATGTTAAATAGAGAGTTTCTTTTCTTTAATGTCACGTACACAAATTGAAACGATTGTTGTGGAGAGAAAAAGAAAATCACTCCACTATATATACGGATCGGAGCCTCAGCGCTTGCTTTACCAGGGTTGCTCTCTCCACTCTCTCACCCTCTCTATATCTAAACAAGACAGCGGTGGTCACACTCTCTCTCTGCTCACCGCTGGTCACAGATCCGGCCGGATCCCCTCGGCCGGGGTAGGGGAGTAGGTGCATCGTTCACGCGGTCGTCGGTGGCTAGGGAGGAGACCCACAGCTACCGGCGCGTCCCGATCGGCTGCCCGTGCCGTTCTCTCCGACACAGCGCCGGCTCGGGAGGGACCCGACACCTTCTTCCTCCATGCCGTATTGTGGCCAGATCCGGGCTCCAACCACCCTCCTAGCCACATCCCGACGACCCTCGGGTATAACTTCCTTCGAAAACGGCCTTGCTCTACTGCCCCAGCTCCCCACGTGGCTGCATGTGGATCTTTTTCTACTTCCATCAGCTGTTCCAAAGCCACCTTAATTTTTACTATTATTAGAGGTAAAGCTACTTCATGCAGTCGAATCTAGGACTTGGTTCAAACATGGAATAAAGGGGGGAAAGGTGTAGCATGAGTCTAGGACTTGATTCAAAGAGGAAATAGAAGGGGGGAAAGTTGTAGAGACTGGCTACCCAACCGGTCTCTTGGTTCAAAAGGGAAATAAAGGGAAAACGCGGTACAAACTGGATAAGGAACAGATCTATTATTGGTGGAAGAAGGAAAGAAAGTGGCAGCTGGGGGACAAGTCAATAGAGTATGTCCAGTATTAGATTTGCTGTCCTCACGTAGTAAAAGGTGCCTAAAGAGAACTAATTTTGGGACCATCCCAGATCTTGGTTGGATGTTTGTTGCTCGGGGCAACAAACTCGGCCTCACCACATTATGCCTCCTTGTAGGTACATGGTGCTGATGCGTCCACTGTCTGCATGCCCTTGTACCAACTTTTTGCCGTTGTTAATGCAATGGCGCTTGTAAAATGAAGCAATTACACTGTTAAAGTAAGGACATATCTAACCAATATTGTTGTTAATCTAATGCCTCCAGTAATATGATGCAATTAAACTATTTTACAAATGCTACTCTCCTGCTAGATTTCCCATTATGATAAGTAAGTTGCTTCTTTACGCTGGTGAATGTCCTGGTGTCCCCACTATCCCATGCGCTTATACCAACTATTTAGCTGCTGTTAATCAAATGTAGCTGGTAAAACGAAGCAGTGCCACCATTAATGTAATGGCATATTTGACCGATGTCATTGTTAATCATAATGCTTCGAGTAATATGAAGCAATGCTGCCATTTTAAAATTTCTACCGTCCTTGCATGATTGCCATGAAGATAGATGCTTCTTTTCATTTCGTGTATGTTTCATATCTTGTTATTGACCAGTAACTATTTTCTTTCTATCTTTTTGTGCAGATAGGGATATCCATTTCACCTCGTTGCTATCGTGACCTTTTGGTGAACTGCACAAAACACTTTGTTTTTTTAAAGAGTGTCTTGTGCAGTTCTACTAAAATGTCACATGGGCAATGTCTCTAGATTTTAGTGGAACTGCACAAAGGGTGATTGGAGTTCCTAACCTCTTCGTCTAACTCTGCCGGTAATCTCGTGCAACAGTTTATTAAACTTTGCAAGATTAGTCATCACTGTCACCACAATGGCACTTGATTTTAGTGGAACTGCACAAAAGGATAAGCAAATTATAGTTGCACCTTCCATGAGCATGACAGCCAACCTTGACGTTGCTCAAATTTTAGTGCAACTAATGAAGGAGAAGCTGCCAGCTCATGGGACCAAGTACATCTTGCTAGCTGCATGATGCAAACACTGCTTCATTTTAGGTGAATTACACAAAAAGGTTGCATGAATTGAATCATCCATATTGGTGACTGGTGTCAACCCGTCTACAATGGCGTTGACTGCAGTTATGGTTCCCATGACCGGGTATGTTCCTTTTTGGTTAATTTTGACTCTACATTCAGCTAGTGATCTTGTGCTACTGTTTTTGCACTGCTATGAGAAAGCAACAATGATATTGTTTTTGCATCTTAATGTAATGCCACTAATAATTTGAGGCAAAGTTTTGGCACTGCTAGTGCCACTGATAAAATGAAGTAATAATACAGTTATAATAGAGCTACTATCTTAACTATCATCTCATTTCCAATGTAGATAACTTGCTGAAGGCGTATCCGGGAGAATTGAGTCCATTTGCACTGCATCAACCACATAGCATGTGCACTAAACTAGTTGAGTCCATGAGGCATACCATCGAGGTGGCGCGGGCCCCGTCTCTCCCTCGCAGCATGGCGAGCGCCATAATTTTAGTTGAACTGCACAAAAAAAGAGATTGGAATGACTCAAGGCCCCTCCTTCTACTGCCACACTGAAGTTGTTGATAGATGTCAACGAATTGCCATCATGGCAAGATACGGGGACCTGAAGAACAACTTGATCTCACAAAGTCATCTCACACTGGTCAGTACTATCGTGCTTTGTCATACTGTGCTAGCATTGTATTTTTTATATATAAAGCTATTGTATCGCAATCTTTTTTCCCATTAAGAAAATAAAGTTGCTACAACTAGTGCCACTATTATAGTAATCATGCTTTTTCATTATCTATGCAAACAGGAATACTCAGCTACATATGTTGGGATGGTCAAAGCATTCGCCAAGTTCTTGGTGCTGGACAGTGTTCTTTCCCTTGAACTTGTGGAAATTCTTCCACACCACATTGGCGCTAGAAGAACCCTCTGCCCCTTTCACGTGTGAGTCGTTTGCTCTCGTGTTCTGCTCAACACTTAGATGACCGATGACATCCTCAACAGAGAATTCATGCCTCAAGTGCTTGAGAGAAGTGGCAAAGTTCCTCCATGAAGGAGGGAGTTTTGCAATAATGCAACCCGCGGCAAACTTGTCCGGCAACTCACACTTCAGGAGCTCCAGCTCCTTAGCGATGCACTATATCTCATGAGCCTGGTCCAACACAGGACGACCCGCTTATGCAGATATTGGAAGTGCTAGTGCCACCGGTTATCCAGAAAATGTTCATCTGCCAATGTTTGACATGCCTGGCCATAAACGTGACTGGTTTGAACGTTTCAGCAAATCCTTGAATCAAATTGCTTACATGAAGCATCGATCGATTTTATTTATTTGTTAACATTCTCACAACGTTTTAGGTAAACAGTAACTATTGGCTCTGATCTGTGAATCATTGAGATGCGTAGGCATCTTTGTTGTACTTATTATTTGAATCTTATGAGTTGGTTGTGAATCTTGCAAGATGTGAAACACGACATGATGATGTAGAGGACATCAACCCTAACAATCTGTTCAAACTTGGTAGTATTGTCTGTCTGAAAGCACGGCAAATGAGCTGTTTGCGTGCGTCCTGAGAATAATAATTCTAATTGTTTTGCATGTTGATTTTATGGAACTGATAGAACGAGCCAATGCTTTGCTTGTTTTAAGAATAAAATTTAAGTAAAGCGACCACATTAACACTCGCTATTACAGTGCCAATGCCGACCCTCTTGTGAACGGACGTGTGTACGAAATAGGTTTCTCGGCTTCCACGCCGGTTTAATGGAGGCGTTTGAATGTGTCGAGGGGGTGTGCAGCGGGCGAGGGAGGAGGGGGTAGTAACTGCTGCCACATGTACCCATTACGTTCACCGGCGATTGCAGTACCCCAAAAGTGGAACAACGAACTGCTGCCGCCTCCTAACCCCTACGTTCACTGGCGATAGTTCCCCAAGATTGGAAAAACGAACTGCTGCTGCCGCCCCCCGGTACCCCACTACACACCGATCCCTAGTGTAAATAAGGAGCCCTCCGCTGTCCATATCTCCCCATCGTCTTCATATTCCCCCTGCCCCCAATCCCCACAAAACGAGAACCGCCACAACAGCTCTGCGTGAGAAGAGATTCCAATGGCGATCCGAGGGGTGAGCCTGCTGGATATGGACTCCAACAAGGAGTTCACCTTTGAGTTCGCCGTTCAGACCCATGGCAGCACCAAGTTGAATGTGATGTACACCAACGATCCAGACTCGGTGAAGCTCTGCGTCGCCAAGTTCAAGCAGTACCTACAGGATGAGAAGCACAAGGTCACGGGACTAGACCTTGTGCCCATCCATCCGTCTCCTGACAGGGACCAGCGGATCGCCGTCGCCCAGGTATGCGTGCGGGACGAGGTTCTAGTCTACCACTACTATAGGGCCATCAGGGGTTCTGGAGCATTCGCCCATTTCATCGGCACCGCCGACTGCACCTTTGCTACGATGGAGAGCAGGAAGAACGCCACCGTGCTTTACGATTCGGCCATCTGGTGCAAGAAGCTCGTCGACATCCAGAAGCAATACAAGATCATCGGCAACGGGCAAGAGGAGGACTCCGTGGTTGAGCTCGCCGCGGCCATCATCGACCCCTGCTACGCCAACATGAAAGAAGACGTGGATACGAAGGACCTGAACACATGGGAGGTACCTCTGAATCTAGCCTACATCACCTACGTGGCCAAGGACACATACGCATGCTATGACATGTACAGGCGGATCTTGGACATGAGGGCGTGTCTGCTTCCCGTGACCGAGGAGTACACGGACAGCCGCAGCGTCATGATCAAGCATGCCAGGAAGATCTAGATGGTGTAGTTTGTCTGTTTAAGCACCTTTATCATCTGAGTGTTTCATGCATTAGCCTATGTGTCGTAATTATCTATTTTATCCGTAATATTTCATCTAAGAACCCATGAACCTGTTTGCTTTTTTTCCGAGTAGCTATGAATCTGTTTGCTTATGTATGTAATAAGAGTACTAGTTCACAAGGCTGCCGTGTTTCCTTTTTTTTGAGATCGAGTAGGTATCAACTGGGTTGTGGCTGCCCAGCCCAGGTTTCTTTTCTTAGGACATCCGCGGCCCACGACATGCTTATGGGGATCCAGCAATTGTATCATTTTTTTGTGTGTTTTTTTTGAAGTCTGAGTGTGGTTTTCTGTAGGTTGCACAGTCGTTCGTTTTGCCTAGATTATCAGATAACTTCTCTCAGGGTGGTCATCTTTGATCATGAACGACGAGAACAAGTTAAGTTTGATACCTCTTCCATCCGTCCTTCTGGCAGCCATTAGATTTAAATCCAACGGCTGGCGTGCTTTGAATCTCCTTCCTCCCAACAGATTCCCCTTCTCAGGTGGACCCAGCAGGTCTCATACACAGACATCTGGGACCAACCACCTATCCATTTGTATTTCTTTATTTTGTTCAATCTTTCATCCTCTCCCTATAGCGGCTGGCAGCGCTGCCATGCACGCCTCGACGATCCATCCTAGCCTATGCATGACGCTGGCCAGGCCATCCCTCTACTCCCCCACATCTCTTTTTATTCTCCGGCGGCGGCAGCTCCACCGGCCCACCCTGCACCCGAACCAGTCAACCCTCATACTCCCCTCCGCCTGCGTCTTCCCCGGATCCGGTTCGTTCTGGTCCGAGGTCTCGACGTCGTCCTCCGCCTTGGTGCTCTCGCCGCGGCGCCGCCGTCTGTCATTCTCAACATGGTCAACAAACGAGAGGAATCGGGAGATGACTGTATGTGGAGAGGCTCACAGTCCGGGCCCACCAGGTCCATGGCCGTACGCAAACAAGTGCCTCCTTATATATTGCAAAAAAAATGCTTCCTCCTTATGGTATGTTGACATGTGGGGCCCACGAGATTGTCAACGTAGTCAAGGTGGCTGTCATCCAGGACCAAGCAAGTAATCATTTTTTTCAGAGGTCGAACACGTAACAATTGGGCCATGGCCTGCTGATGACCCACAAGTATAGGGGATCAATCATAGTCCTTTTGATAAGTAAGAGTGTCGAACCCAATGAGGAGCAGAAGGAAATGACAAGCGGTTTTCAGCAAGGTATTCTCTGCAAGTACTGAAAGTAGCGGTAACAGGTAGTTTTGATAGCAAGATAATTCGTAACAAGTAACAAGTATAATAAAGTGCAGCAAGGTGGCCCAATCCTTTTTGTAGCAAAGGACAAGCCGAAACGAACTCGTATAATAAGCAAAGCATCCTCGAGGACACATGGGAATTTCATCTAGTCACTTTCATCATGTTTGTTTGATTCGCGTTCGCTACTTTGATAATTTGATATGTGGGTGGACCGGTGCTTGGGTGCTGTTCTTACTTGAACAAGCCTCCCACTTATGATTACCCCCTCTCGCAAGCATCTGCAACTACGAAAGAAGAATTAAGATAACTCTAACCATAGCATGAAACATATGGATCCAAATCGGCCCCTTACGGAATAGCGCATAAACTAGGGTTTAAGCTTCTGTCACTCTAGCAACCCATCATATAATTACTACTCCACAATACCTTCCCTTAGGCCCAAAGATGGTGAAGTGTCATGTAGTCAACATTCACACGACACCACTAAAGGAAGCACAACATACATAGCATCAAAATATCGAACGAATACCAAATTCACATGATTACTTATGACAAGACTTCTCCCATGTCCTCAAGAACAAAAGTAACTACTCACAAATCATATTCATGTTCAAGATCAGAGGGGTATTGAATAGCATTAAGGATCTAAACATATAATCTTCCACCAAACAAACCAACTAGCATCAACTACAAGATGTAATCAACACTACTAACAACCCACAGGTACCAATATGAGGTTTTGAGACAAAGATTGAATACAAGAGATGAACTAGGGTTTGAGATGAGATGGTGCTGGTGAAGATGTTGATGAAGATTGGTCCTCCCACGATGAGAGGATCGTTGGTGAAGTCGATGGCTTCGATTTCCCCCTCCCGGAGGGAAGTATCCCCGGCGGAATCGCTCCGCTGGAGAGCAAAATAGCTCCTGCCCAGGTTCCGCCTCGAGACGGCAGTGCTTCATCCCGAAAGTCTTCTCCTGATTTTTTCTAGGGTAAATGGCTTCATATAGTAGAAGGACGGGGCCAGAGGCCTGCTAGGGGCCCCATAAGCCAGGGGGGCGCGCCCCCCAGGCTTGTGGTTTCCTGGTGGGCCCCCTTCTGTTGATTCTTTCGCCAGTATTTTTTATATATTCCAAAATAATTCTCCATAAATTTTCAGGTCATTTGGAGTTGTGCAGAATAGCTATCTCTGTTTCACCCCTTTCAGGTCCAAGAATTCCAGCTGCCGGCATTCTCCCTCTTCATGTGAATCTTGCAAAATAAGAGAGAAAAGGCATAAAAATTGTACCATAAAGTGAAATAATGATAAAAAAACATAATAATCATTAGTAGGAAATCATGATGCAAATTGGACGTATCACCTGCCCAGCCTTGGTTTTGTTGTTTAACATGCGCTGCCCACGACATGCTGACAAAGTTGATCTAGCAGGTTTCAACTTTTTTTTTGAGGTCCAGCAGGTATCAATCGGCCTCTGGGCCTCCCAGCCTAGCTTGTTTTATAACATCAGCAGCCCAACTTATGTTTGTTTCTTGAAGACAACTCACAGCCCAGTTCTATTTTTCTATACTGCTCAAAAAAAGAAGTTCTATTTTTCTATAAGAATGCCAAACTCAAATTATGTTTTCCCTTCAATAATAGTATATATATTTATATTTTATTTTATTACATACACTCCGTACATATATTAGAAGAACATAAGGTTCCCGTTTGACCTGTCCTTCGTCCAACCTTTGTATAGACCTTCTCACTTCCTTTATTCTTGTTTTTTATTAATCCTATCTCTGATTTTTCTCCCACAGGTTATACCTAAAACCAACTCAATTGTCCCACGTCTAGCCTAAAAAATAATAATACCGCACATCTTATTAACTCTTCAATATAAATAATATTTTATTTGGTAAATCGATAAGTTCTTACCAAATAATTATTATTATTTAACAATAAGTTGGCAAGTTAATTCCTGGTGATTGCGTACATAAGCTTGCTAAGATTTTACGGACCAATGCAGTAATAGACGTGCAATAACCTGTTTATGCTCCGCAAATTATGTAGTTTTATAATAAAATGCCCAACACTGGTTTATGTTTTTATAACATTTCTCTGACCTGCCCAAAATGATATTTTCACCCAGCCCAGCAAAACCGTGTATTTTGAAAAATAATACAAATAGGCTGTAAATGCTAACAAAATATATAAATGGGCCGCATAGACGCTACATTATTGTTTCACCCAGCCCACCAAATGTACTGGCTGACATGTAGACCAATAAGGTCGAAGCCTACGCAAGGTGTTGTCAACTTAGTCAAAAAAAGTTTCCGACAGCCTTATCTGTTGGATGTAATTCTTCTTCAATCTCTCGTCTTCTTCCTCCAGCGCTGGCGGGACCGCCTGCTCCAGCCTTCGGCGTCCAGCAGCGCTGGTTCGCGCGCCTCGCTGCGAAATGCTACCCCACCGACGGCCAGGCCATCCCTCCACTCCTCCGCACCTCCTGTTATTCTCCGCCGAGTGTAGCCCCACCCCGCACCCAAACCAGTCAAGTCTCGCACTCATCTCCGTTTGCGACTCAACTGCCGCGTCTTCCCCATCTCCGGGTCGTTCCCGTCTGGGGTGGTGGGGCCTCGCCGTCGTCCACCGCCTTGGTGCGCTTGGTGCGGCGTGTTCAACATGGTCAACAAACGAGAGTCTTCGGAAGACGACTGTACGTGGAGAGGCTGACAGCTGCGACCCACGAGGTCCATGGTCGCATGCAAGGAAAGTGCCTCCTTATTACGCAGAAAAAAAAAGTTTCCTCCCTCTGACAGCTGGGACTCACCAGCTACATCTTCGCATGCAAGGAAGTGCCTCGTTATTACGCGCAAAAAAATGACTCCTCCCCCTGACATCCGGGACCCACCAGCTACATCTTCGCACGCAAGGAAGTACCTCCTTATTACGCGAAAAATAAATGATTCCTCCTCCTGACAGCTGGGACCCACCAGCTATATCTTCGCACGGAAGGAGGTTCCTCCTTATTACGCGAAAAAAACGATTCGTCCCCATGACAACTGGGACCCACCAGATTTGGAGGCTGACTTGTGGGCCTACTAAGTTGACGCATACGCAGGGCTTTGTCAACTTAGTGAACAAACGATTCTAGCAGCAGTGACCATTGGATGTTCATCCAACGGGCGTGCAGCTTCTTCAATCTCTGATCTTCTTGCTCCAGCCGCCCAAACTAGCGCCGGCGGGACCGCCTGCTCCTGCCTCCCGTGGCTGGTTGTGCTGCCGCGCAGGCCTCACCACCCCACCCTACTCCCACCGCTGGCCAGGCCTTCCCTCTACGCACCCACATCCCATGTTATTCTTCGGTGACGGCGGCCTCACACCGCAGCCGAACCAGCCAACCCTCGTACTCCCCTCCGCGTGGGCATCCACATCCACTGCCATGTCTCACCGTCGTCCACCGCCTTGGTACTCTTGGCGTGGTGTAGTCAACGTGGTCAATGAACGACAGCCATCGGAAGAGGACTGTACGCGGTGAGGCTGACAGCTGGACCCACCAGCTACATCTTCGCATGCAAGGAAGTGCCTCCTTATTACGCGGGAAAAAAATTATCCATCCCCCTGACAGCTGGGACCCACCTGCTATATCTTCCCACGCAAGGAAGTGCCTCCTTATCCTCCCTCACAGCTGGGACCCACCCGGTCGAAGCGTATGTAGCATTGTCTGTCTGGTCACGAACGTGTACGTACATACTGGTCGATCGGTCTCTCAGCAATGATGAACCGTGGGCGTGTAAGGAACGGCACATGTCGTAGTATTGCCCCCGACGTAGCAGTTTAGGCAGCCCCGTCTAAATCGTGTACACATACGTATAGCCACGCTGCAAAAAATACGGGCACGTATGTACATACGGGCGGGGTCTCGAACGCGTACTCGCGCATACTTACGGCCAGGGCTCGTGTACATGGAGAGGCGACGGTGGGGGTACGTAGCAACTGCCTCCTGTTCATCGGCAGCCAACCGACTGGGTCGGAACGGAGGAAACAACGTCGTGTTCATCGGGAGGCAAACGGCTCGGTCGGAATGAGTCCTGTTCATCGGGAGCCAACCGGCTTGGACGGAACAGCCGAAACGGGGTCTTGTTCATCGACTCAGAATGAGTCATGTTCATCGACTGGGGGTCTGGCGTACCGCAAAACGGATGAAACGGACTTCTGTTCAACCACCTATGGTCGAAACGGGGTCTTGTTGATCGGGAGAGGTCTGGCGTACCGCAAAATGGAGGAAACGGACTTCTCTTCGAGCGCCTACGGTCGAAACGGGGTCCTGTTCATCGGGAGGGGTGTGGCGTACCGCAAAATGGGACTCCACGGGCTACTGTTCATCCACGGTCGACCTCCTCCAGCCTCCACCAGCTACTTTTCATCCACCATCGACTTCCTCCAGCCTCCACCGGCTACTGTTCATCCAGCCTTCATGGGGTCCTGTTCATCCAGCCTCCACCGGCTACTGTTCATCCAGCCTCCACGGGGTCCTGTTCATCCACCCCCAACCGGCTGGGGTATGGCGTACCGCGGCACGGCCTCCTCGGGGTCCTGTTCATCCAGTGCCAACGGCCTACACGGCCGGGGTCCTGTTCATCCAATGTGACAGCCCGAGACCGACGCCCCAGATGCCTTCGCTGTTTTTCGAGTTCCGCCGCGTTGGTTGTTTGACTTGTTGCATTTCATCATGGCATCATGTGCTTTTGCATCCGCATGTTTTCATAAAACTTGCATCCGTTCGAAGTTGCCGTTTCTCTCCGTTGTCTTCGTTGTCCGTCCCGAGACCAGCCACACACTTGCACGCACCCACGGCATCGTTAAAATAGTATTTTATAAGTGGGAATAAAACATTGTCAGAATGGGTTGAAAGTTGGCGTGCGGTCTAGTTATATTGTAGGTAGACCGCTTGCCAAATTTCATCGCATTCGGAGATCGTTTAATACCCCAATGTATAACTATAGCGGCATTATAGCCGGTCAATTTGTCGAACGTTTTTTGTTGTCGGGCCGCTCGTTGTTTCCTCTCATCTCAGCCTAGCCCATCTACACAGCCCACTAGACCCACCTAATCTACCCCTCTGACCGGAGCCGTCGGTTCGCGATCGGAGGGCCCCGAAACCCTCCAAAACCCCCTCTAGATCAGCCCTACCTATTTAAGCAAATGCTCTCTTCCATTTTGGACAACCTAGACCTAATCCCTAAAAATCCTCCTCCTGTCCCGTCGCCGCGCCGCCACCCACCTTCTCCCATCGGGATCCGCTCCCAACCAACCAATGCACAACTCGCTCTCCTCTCGATCCAAGGCACCTCTGCCTCGAGGCACCCGAGTTCCTCGCTCCCAGCCTCCCACCTTTTCCACCTCGCCTGTCACCGGCGACCTGCAGGCCAAGCACCGCTGCCCGTCTCCTCCTCCTGTTGTTTCTCTGCCTCCCTCGTCTCACCTCTCCGTCTCTCTCTCTGTTCAAACAGGAGTGCGCCTGTCTTCGCCGCCACCAGAAGGAGCTCCAAGACGCCGGCCGCGGCGAGGTCCTACCAGGCCCGAGGCCCTCCGTCCATCCGCCTCCATCAGACGTCCTCCCAGTCGGCATTCCTCCTCCGTTTCGGCGAGGAACCAGCCGCCCGCCACCGTTCGCTGCTGTCCCCAAGTCCCACGCCTCGCCATGCCGCCCGTCTTCTTCGGCAATGACAGCACCAGCGCCACGTTGACCGATCTGGTCGTTGTGCTCGAATGCCAGCCACATCGACCGCTACCCCGCCTCCACGCGCAAGTCCCTCGACCCGCAAGACGTCATCGTTCGTTCCCCAAGACCCCGCTGCCGAGTTCCCGCGTCGCGCCGCCGCTCCCCTGCTTCGCTCGCTCGAACCGCTGCTGCCTGCTTCGCTCGATCGAGCCCTAGCCACGCAGGCGTTGACCACATCTCCCTCGCCCACATAGACCGCGGCCATGCCCAGACCACGTCGTGACCCAGCCCAGCACCGAGCCGGCCCTTTGGACCGCAACGTGAGCATCCACCGCCTATCCCCCGCCCCATGCGATCCCTGTGATGTTGCGCTCAGTCTGTTCAGGCCCAGTCTGCTCCAGTCTCGGCCCGTATCATTTTTTCCCTGCCCAGCGAATTTGTCAATTATTCTAGGAGCTGCTGTTTTACAGAAAAACCCTTGCACTTCATACATATAATAACTCCACAACCGTGCATCATAATAAATCATGTCCTATATGTAAAATGCTTAGAATTTCATGTAGTTTCACAATATGCAACTTTCATCCATGTCGAAAATGTTTAAATTTTTGTTTGCATTAATTTGCATGAATGACTTGTTAAAATGATTTATTTCATAACGAAATAACCGTAGCTCCGAATTAAATAAACTTTATATGTAAATGGGGTAGAAAAATGTGTAGATTAACATGATGCACTCACTTTGCATGTTTAACAAATTTAAAATTGTGTTTTAGGCAGAACAGTACCAAATTTGAAAATTGCATATGGGGATTTTCCGAAATTGTTTTGTGTTGTTTCCGGCCTCATTTAAATTGCCTAGATAGGTAGATTATTTATGCTTCACCTCTTGCCATGTTTAACAACATTTAATCTTGCCATGTACATAAACGGGAGTGAACTAATAAATTGTTTGTGGAGTTTCGTCAATATGCAACTCATTGCATATTGAGCTTCAATTAATGTGTAGTATTTGACTGTTGCACTTTGCCATGCCTATTTAAACCGGACATGCATCATACTTGGTTGTGCATTATGCCATGATTATGCTTGCTTGTTTACCATGTTGTTTGCTTCTTTCCGGTTGTGCTTCTTCTTGATAGTTCTGGTTTCGTTGTGATTGTGAGGATTCGTTCAACTACACGTGTTCGTCTTCTTCATGGGCTCAATCTTCTTTCGAGCGGGAATTCAGGCAAGATGATCATGACCTTGGATATCTCTACTATCTTTGCTTGCTAGTTGTCTCGTTTCTATCGCTATGTCGCGCTTCCTACCACATATATGTCAGCCTCCCATATGCCATGATACAGCCTCTAACCACCCTTACCCAGCAAATCGTTGTTTGGCTATGTTACCGCTTTGTTCAGCCCCTCTTATAGCGTTTTAGTTGCAGGTGCAGTGCAGGTTGTTCCATGTTGGGACATGGATATCATGGGATATCACAATATCTGTTATTTAATTAATGCATCTATATACTTGGTTGTGTGTGGAAGGCTCGGCCTTTTGCCTAGTGTTTTGTTCCACTCATGCCACCCTAGTTTCTGTAATACCGGTGTTATGTTCCTTGATGAGCGCTTCTAACACATGTGGGGCATATGGGAACCCCCCTGATCATTCGTTTTGGGATAAACTTCTCCAACAAGGCCCAACATTGGTTTTACCATTTGCCTAATAACAACTAAAACTTGCATAGGGACCTGCCGGCCCCCGTGGATAATTTAATCAACAAACCGGGCCAGTGTTCGTCATGAGCGTTGGCCCCCCTACCTAGCAGCCTGCGGCGCCCCCTTGGAAACTTGGGTCTCAGCTAACCGTAGCCTTTGCATAGACGGTGGAGTCCGGGGACGAGTGCGCGCGGCTCCGAAGCGGGATCGACACACCGGGAGGTCTTGCTGGTTTAGTTTTGCCTGTTACGAGTGGCTTGTCCATCGGGATTCCTTATCGTAAACATCGTGTCATCATGGTGTGAGGATGTTCCATCGGATGCGTGTGGTACTTTATAATGGACTCTTGGAGCACCCCTGCAGTGTTAAATCTTTCGCGAAGCCGTGCCCATGGTTATGTGGCGACTTGGAAATTTATAACCTCCGGTTGTAGAGAACTTGACACTAATTCTAATTAAAATACACCAACCGCGTGCGTAACCATGATCGTCTCTTTTCGAGTAAGTTCGAGAAGAGAACACGGTGGGGTTATGTTTGACTCGTAAGTAGGTGTTCAGGATCACTTCTTGATCAATACTAGACTGCGATCGTTATGCGTAGTTACTCTTCTGATTCTTGTACTCGTAAGTTAGCCACCATACAATGCTTAGTGCTTGCTACAACCTCACCACTTTACCCTTCCATACCCATTAAGCTTTGATAGTCTTGCTACCCATGGTTATGGGATTGCTGAGTCCTCGCGGCTCACAGATTACTACAACAACAGTTGCAGGTACAGGTAAAGCGATGCTTTGACGTGAGAGCGATGCATGTTTGCTTTTGGAGTTCTTCCGCGTCTTCTTCTTCGTCGATCATAGGATGGGTTCCCGGTTGGCAGCCTGGGACTAGCAGGGTGGATGTCGTTCTTCTTTTTCGTTTGATTTCATCCGTAGTCAGATCCTACTCTTCTGTATGATGATTGCTATGTATTGATGTATTGATGTATTCATGTTGTAGCTTGTGGCGAGTGTAAGCCTTTATCTGGTATTCTCATCTATTCAGTACATGGTATGATGTAACGATATCCACCTTGCGAAGCGTCTCCGATATGCGCTTCTATCCTTAGTGGGATTTTCGAGTCCCATGAGGTTAGGACCGCATATTGGGCATGACATCCAACCCCCACCGGCTGGGGTGGGGCGTACGAGCGGGCGGCAGCAACGGGAACTGTTCATCCACAGCCAACCAACCAACTCAATCGATGTGTCTCGACTCGTGTCTATGTGTATCGCGCGCACGGCAGCAACGGGCACTGTTCATCGAGAGGCAACCCAACCGGCTAGCTACGTCTCGCACGGGGGCTCGATCGGCTTTAGTAAGTAGCAACAAGAGATCGATCGGATTCAGTAAGCAGCAAAGGGATCGCTCGGGTTCAGTTAGCAGCGAAGGGATCGATTGGTGCTACTTAGAGACTGTGTTGGTATTTCCCCGGAGAGGAGAGGATGATGCAGTATAGTAGAGATAAGTATTTCCCTCAGTTAAGAACCAAGGTTATCAATCTAGTAGGAGAACCACGTAAAATCCCTTTAGCAGCACCTGCACACACAAAAGCAAACACTTGCACCCAACGCAAATAAGAGGGTTGTCAATCCTCTTAGCGGTTATTTGCAAGGCTTAATTCTGATAGTGATAGATAGCTAAACTAAAATACTAAATAAAATAAAAGTAAATAAATTGCAGCAAGGTATTTTTGGATTTTAATATATGAAAAAGATAGACCCGGGGGCCATAGTTTTCACTAGAGGCTTCTCTCTCGAGCGCAGAACATACGGTGGGTAAACAAATTACTGTTGGGCAATTGATAGAAAAGCAAATAATTATGACGGATTCATGGCAATGATCATGTATATAGGCATCACATCCGAGACAAGTAGACCGACTCCTGCCTGCATCTACTACTATTACTCCAACCATTGACTGTTATCCAGCATGCATCTAGGGTATTAAGTATGAAACAGAGTAACGCCTTAAGCAAGATGACATGATGTAGACAAAGTAAACTCAAGCAATATGATTAAACCCCATATTTTTATCCTTAATGGCAACAATACAAATACGTGTCATGTCCCTTTCTGTCACTGGGATTGAGCACCGCAAGATTGAACCCATCACAAAGCACCTCTCCCATTGCAAGATAAACCAATCTAGTTGGCCAAACCAAATCGATAGATCGGAGAGAAATACAAAGCTATAACAATCATGCATAAAAGAGTTCAGAGAAGACTCAAATATTTCTCATGAATAATCTGATCATAAACTCACAATTCATCGGATCCCAACAAACACACCGCAAAAGAAGATTACATCGGATAGAACTCCAAGAACATCGAGGAGAACATGGTATTGAAGATCAAAGAGAGAGAAGAAGCCGTCTAGCTACTAGCTATGGACCCGTAGGTCTGTGGTAAACTACTCACACATCATCGGAAGGGCAGCAAGGTTGATGTAGAAGCCCTCCGTGATCGATTCCCCCTTCGGCAGAGTACCGGAAAAGGCCTCCAGATGGGATCGCGGAAGAACAGAGGCTTGCGGCGGTGTAAAAGTTATTCGGGGTGGCTCTCTGTTGGTTTCTGAATATTTGAGAATTTATAGAAGCGGAATTAGGTCAAACGGGGCCACGAGGGCCCCACAAGGCAACAGGGCGCGCCCCCCTGGGGACGCGCCCTGTTGCCTTGTGGAGGCTTCGGGAAGCTTCTGGCCTCCTCTCCAAGTCTCCAGGGTCTCTTTTTGTCCAGAAAAAAATCTCCAAAAAGTTTCGTGGCATTTGGAATTCATTTGGTACTGATTTCCTGAAAAACCAAAAACAAGCAGAAAACAACAACTGGCACTGGGCACTAGGTTAATAGTTTAGTCCCAAAAAATGATATATAATTGCATATAATTGCATATAAAAACATCCAAGATTGATACTATAATAGCAAGGAATAATAAAAAATTATAGATACGTTGGAGACTTATCAATCGGCTTCAGTTAGCAGCGAAGGGATCGATCGGGTTCAATACGTAGTGCGAGGAATCGATCGCTCGTGTTCAGTACGTATTGCGAGGGCGATCGATAGCCCGGGTTCAGTAAGCGAATGCCTCATTCGGGTTCAGTTGGCGAACGCCTCTCACACACACGCGTACGAGAGAAATGCGCAAACCACACTGCATCACCTGGCCTCGACCACCCACCGTAACCGGGAACTCCCCGAAAATTTCCTCGCCCTCACTTCTACCACGATTTTTTACTTCATGGACGGCCCAAAGAATGTCATACGTGTGTGTCTCCGGCCCGCCTAGGACGAAAATCCCATTTTCTGTCATAATTTTGTCATAGAAGTAGGAGCCCACCACATCTATGATGATATGTGTTTTTGTCACAATTATTGTCATAGAAGTGTCACAACCATGACAGAAAAAGTTTTCGTTCGGGCCATAATGTCACGGATGTGTCTTTTTTTTGTAGTGCAATGAACAGGACTTACCCGTCTACTATCAGCTATAGGATAAATTATACCTGCCTCCAGAAGCTTTAATATTTTAGTTCTTACCACATCCTTCATCTTAGGATTCAAGCGGCGTTGATGATCAACGACTGGCGTAGCATCAGGCTCCATATTAATCTTGTGCTGACATAAAGTGGGACTAATGCCCTTAAGATAATCAAGAGTATATCCAATAGCAGCACGGTGCTTCCTCAGAGTTTTAAGTAATCTCTTTTCTTCATGCTCTGAAAGGTTAGCATTGATAATAACAGGATATATCTTCTTTTCATCAAGATAAGTATATTTTAATGTATCAGGTAGTTTCTTTAATTCAAACACAGGATCACCCTTAGGTGGGAGAGGGTCTCCCAATGTATCAACAGGAAAATTATGCTGAAGGATGGGTGCTTGTTTGAAGAATATTTCATCTATTTCATTCCTTTCACTCATATGCATATCATTCTCATGGTCTAGCAGATATTGTTCTAAAGGATCAGTAGGAGGAACAGCAATAGAAGTAAGACCAATTGTTTCATATTTATTAGGCAATTATGTATCATGAGGTTATCTACGAAACTTAGAGAAATTAAATTCATGTGATACATCACCAAAATTAACACTGACCGTTTCCCTAGTGCAATCAATCTTAGCATTAACTGTGTTCAAGAAAGGTCTACCAAATATAATGGGACAAAAATCATCTTGTGGTGATCCAAGACCAAGAAAATCCGTAGGGTATTTGATCTTACCACACAAGACTTCAACGTCTCTAACAATCCCAAGTGGTGAAATAGTATCTCTGTTCGCAAGCTTAATAGTAACATCAATATCTTCTATCTCAACAGGTGCAATATCATTCATGACTTCTTGATAAAGAGAAAACGAAATAGCACTTACACTAGCACCCATGTCACATAAGCCATGATAACAATGATCTCCAATTTTAACAGAAACAATAGGCATGCCAACAACAGGTTTGTTTTTATCCGCTATTTCTCGTTTAGCAATCCTAGTTGCTTCCTCACAGAAGTATATAACATGTCCATCAATATTATCAACCAAAAGATCTTTAATCATTGCAACATTAGGTTCCACTATAATTTGTTCAGAGGGTTTAATTGGTTTGATATTACTCTTATTAACCACAGTTGAGCTTTAGCATGTTCCTTAATCCTAACAGGGAAAGGAGGTTTCTCAGTATAAGCAGTTGGCACAACTGGATCAACATTATAAATTATTGTTTCCTCTTTAGCTATAACAGGTTCTTCATTTAATTCAATAGGTGGATGAAACTTAAACCATTTCTCCTTAGGGAGATCAACATGAGCAGCAAATGATTCACAAAAGGTGGCTACTATCTCAGAGTCAAGTCCATATTTAGTACTAAACTTATGAAAAACATCGGTTTCCATAAAAGATTTAACACAATCAAACTCAAGATTTATACCTGACTCTTTACCTTTGTAGATTTCCCAATCTTCAGAGTTACGTTTAATTCTTTCCAGAAGATCCCATTTGAATTCAATAGTTCTCTTCATAAAGGAACAAGTAGAAGAAGTATCGAGCATGGATTGATCATTATGAGAAAGCCGAGCATAAAAGTTCTGTATAAAAATTTCTCTTGAGAGCTGATGATTGGGGCATGTGTGCATCATGTACTTAAGCCCCCCCACCAAGCTTGAGCGATACTTTCTCCTTCACGAAGTCAAAAATTATATATATAATTCCGATCATGATGAACCAAATGCATAGGATAAAATTTCTGGTGAAATTCCAGCTTCAACCTGTTCCAATCCCATGTTCCAGTATCATCCAATAGCCTATACCATGTCAATTCCTTCCCCCCCCCAAAGATAAAGGGAATACTTTCTTCTTAACTCTATCCTCGGATAAACCTGCAAGCTTAAACAATCCACAAATTTCATCTATATAGATCAAGTGCATATCAGGATGTACCATTCCATCTCCTGCATTAGGATTAGCTAACAATTTCTCTAACATACCCGAAGGAATCTCATAATAAATATTTTTAGTAGGTTCAATAGGTTGATGGGCAACTCTTATTGCTTCCGGTCAAGGTGAAGATACCCCAAACAAGCCCCTCGAAGGATTATTTTCCATAGTGACAAGTGACAGTAAATTCCAGCACGTAATATAAATGTTTTCTTACCAAATTCCACTTACCAAAGGCGCTTCACTCCCCGGCAACGGCGCCAGTAAAGAGTCTTGATGACCCACAAGTATAGGGGATCAATCATAGTACTTTCGATAAGTAAGAGTGTCGAACCCAACGAGGAGCAGAAGGAATGACAAGTGGTTTTCAGCAAGGTATTCTCTACAAGTACTGAAAGTAGCGGTAACAGATAGTTCTGTATCAAGGCAATTCGTAACAACTAACCATAGTAACCAAGGTGCAGCAAGATGGCCCAATCCTTTTTATAGCAAAGGACAAGCCGGAATGTTCTCTTATAGTAAGCAAAGTGTTCTCGAGGACACATGGGAATTTTCGTCTAGTCACGTTCATCATGTTTAGTTGATTCGCGTTCGCTACTTTGGTAATTTGATATGTGGGTGAACCGGTGCTAGGGTGCTGTTCTTACTTGAACAAGCAACACTCTTATGATTACCCCCTCTCGGAAGCATCCGCAACTACGAAAGAAGAATTAAGATAAATCTAACCATAGCATGAAACATATGGATCCAAATCAGCCCCTTACAGAATAACGCATAAACTAGGGTTTAAGCGTCTATCACTCTCGCAACCCGTCATCTACTTATTACTCCCCAATGCATTCTCCTAGGCCCAAATATGGTGAAGTGTCATGTAGTCGACGTTCACATGACACCACTAGAAGAATAACAACATACACATCATCAAAATATCGAACGAATACCAACTTCACATGATTACTTATAACAAGACTTCTCCCATGTCCTCAAGAACAAAAGTAACTACTCACAAATCATATTCATGGTCAAGATTAGAGGTGTATTGAATATGCTTAAGGATCTGAACATATAATCTTCCACCAAATAAACCAACTAGCATCAATTACAAGACGTAATCAACACTACTAGCAACCCACATGTACCAATCTAAGGTTTTGGGACAAAGATTGAATACAAGAGATGAACTAGGGTTTGAGATGAGATGGTGCTGGTGAAGATGTTGATGAAGATTGGTCCTCCCATGATGAGAGGATCGTTGGTGATGTCGATGGCTTCGATTTCCCCCTCCCGGAGGGAAGTATCCCTGGCGGAATCGATCCATCGGACATCAAAAGTGCTCCTGCCCAGGTTCCACCTTGAGACGGCGGTGCTTCATCCCGAAAGTATTCTTCTAATTTTTTCTAGGGCAAATAGCATCTTGTAGGAGAATATGGGCCCCAGAGGCCTGCCAGGGGGGCCACAAGCTCACTGGGCACGCCCCTTGAGCTTGTTGCTCCCTGGTAGGTCCCCCTCTGGTATTTCTTTCACCAATATTTTTTATATATTCCAAAATAATTCTCCATAAATTTTCAGGTCTTTGGAGTTGTGGAGAATATCTATCTTTGCTGTAGCCTTTTCAGGTCCAGAATTCCAGCTGCCGACAATCTCCCTCTTCATGTGAAACTTGCAAAATAAGAGTGAAAAGGCATTAGGATTGCATCATAAAGTGAAATAATGACCCAAATCATAATAAAAATTAGTAGGAAAAACATGATGCAAAATGGACGTATCATAGGGCACGGTGGGGACTACTTAGTAGTAGCGTGTGTATGGTGAACCCGCGCTACTGCTAACGTTCACCTGTAGCGCAGGGTTTTATACCGCGCTACTGCTAAGTAGTAGTAGCGCGGGACACTTACCCCGCGGCACTATTACGTGTCTGCCTATGGGGTTTTTCCTAGTAGTGGTAGGGCTTAATAAAATATGTGCGAGTAGAAGATAAGATCTATTGTCGTAGATGCAATCTTCTACTTGATGTTCTTGCTTGCTACCTTCAAGTTTGGCTTCGTTACTGTTCTTGGTGGCATAGTGGGGTTTTGCTACAAAGTTCTAGCAATCGACGATTCTGGCTATCAATGATTTCCTATCTCAGTTTTTGGCTCCACTTTAGTTAAGAAAGTTGAATCATTGCAAAGAAGAGTCATGCGTATTGACGAAGTATAGTGTGGGGTTAGAGATTTTTAGTTAAGTCTCTTCCCTCGCACACCTCCCAAAGTTAATCTAGCAACAAGAATAATCATACTTGATGGTGGACGTAGGTAGCTAGTGTTTGTGCGGAAACCCTAGTAGCGACGTAAACTAAAACTTTGCTAAACCGACTAGAGGACGTCTAACTTGGTTTTGCAGGGAGCATGTGATGTGGTATAGCCTTCGTCATGTTGATGAGATTTTGTATGAGATGGTTATATGTTGTAATTATTTAAGTGACCTGCGCACAATGCGGCATGATGGCTGGAGCTATTTGATTGTCACTTTAATGACCTGCGTGTCAACTTTAATGCAACAGAATAGTTATAGAGATAGCGGTGAGATTACAGACGGTGGTGACAACCTTGCAAATGAGGACCCCAGCGCAGGAGGTTGTACAAGACGACGGAGAAGAAAGGCTGAAGAAACTATTTTCCACAGCAGTGATTCTCAAAACTGCTGCCATGGTAGCGCTTTCAAGTTGCTACGGCAAGCGGTTTTCATAGAAATCTGTTTTGTTAAATTGTAGCCACGACAGTGATTTTTGAAATTGCTGCCACATGATTAGTTCCTTTAGTGATCCGGTAAGGGAGCAGAAAGGATTATCACCTTCTCCCCAGTGGTGACCTTGAGTTATCGAACCCACGAGAGGAAGCACACCTTTAAGACAAAGGTTTCTACCAAGCTTTACAAGAGAATTAAATTCCAGTTTTTGGATCGGATCGAAATCAGCTGCACAGTTGAACACTTATAAATAAAAAATAGGTATACGCATGAGGACTTGTTCTTACAACCATATATTTGCAAATGGGGTCATCATGATATTTGTTGGTGCTCTGGAAGTCAACACCAAGATGTGCTTGCCACGTATCGAAGTGGGCGATGTGTCCAAATTAAGTCTAGACCGGCACGCGTCCTGCATCAAGAGTCAGTTGTCCAACCAAAGGCCCTATCTATCGCGTGGGATTGCCTTGGTAATTACTCCTATAACGGAAGCTGGAGTACCTGCCTCCCTGGGCTCCTCGCGCGTGAAGGGAGGCACATGGCCGTCCGTCGCACGGTGGCATGCCCGGAGGGCCAGGCGGGAGCGCTCTAAGCCATCCGATCTGCCTGTACGGCTTGGACCCGGGTGACCCGGCTGGTGGGTCAATGACGGGTGGGCCGCCCGGCTCATGCTGGGGCCACCGTCATTGGGCTCAGGCCATCATGCATGTGGGTGAGCCACCACACGCTTTCTTGCGTGTCAAGACGTGCCCGGACCCGCTTGGCGACACCGTTGCCCCACGTCGGGAAGGGTTGGTCGCGGTAGGTGTGTCAGTGGGCTAGGAGCGCCTCCGAGCCATCCATCTGGCCGTCGTGCGCCGTGGGGGCCTCTCGGGGGCTCTCTGAGCCATACGGTTCGGAACTGGGCAACACGGCTCGGCGGCCCATGACAGGTGGACCACGCGGGCGTGCCCAAGGCCACTCACCATTGGGAGGTGGAGGGCGCTTGCCCGATCACCCTGCCTCTTGCTGTTTCATGCTCGATGGGCGAG
The DNA here is from genome assembly GCA_039707655.1 of Elymus sibiricus. Taxonomy (NCBI): domain Eukaryota; kingdom Viridiplantae; phylum Streptophyta; class Magnoliopsida; order Poales; family Poaceae; genus Elymus; species Elymus sibiricus. Next base: position 256,219,027 of record CM077668.1, on the reverse strand, counting down.
CCGGACCCTCCTGTCGGCATCATCACCACGAGCCAGGCTGGTCCAGTTGCGACAGGTGGGTCGTGCGGCGCGCCCGCCTGCGCCGGCTCGCTCATGGCGCACACCCGATTAGGGTGCTCTCCGCCCCTTCCAGTCTCGCGCGCGAGCCCCATTCGTCGAGTTGGCTTTCGCGCAGGGCAGGCTGCCTCACCTGCGCTAGCCGGGCTCGCGCGCGGATTGGGCCTGGTGGTCCGAGAGAGCCAGGTCCGTGGGTAGTCCCATCTGGCCAGGGGTGGTCCGGCAGAAGCAGTCGGCTGGGGTAGTGTCATCCGGCCAAGGACCATGAAGGTTAGAGTCTGGCATATGTCTGGCTGGATCTTGTGTCTTGGGGTATCTGCAAGGCAGCTACGCGGGTGTTTTTTACCCGCACCTGGGTACATCGGCCTATTTCATTTGCCCCACCCGGGTACGCGTGGGTGTGCCATCGTCGGTTGCTGGAGGCGGAGAGGTCGCTGGCTGCCCACATGGATCTGGAACCAGATGAGCCGAGGATGTCGGGCTGGCATCCACCCTCTCTTCATGAACCGGAGAGGCTTCTCCTCCTCGGTTCATATCTTGGTTGCCCACGACCAAGGCATCGACCTCATCCATGGTATTGTCAGTCTCACCACCAACAAGAGACGTCGGGGGTGGGGGATTGAGCCCCCCCCTGCACCTCGGTTTGGACGAGGGAAGTGTCGGCTTCCACCTCTCGGGTGGCAAGAGTGACCCCCGAACAGGTATGTAGGGGGGAGTTTGGAAGAACCGAAGTTGCCTCCTATGAAAGGGACACGAGGAAGGTTGAGATAATGCCCCGCATATATGGTGAATCATGAACCAGGGTTTGTGAAAAACTTACGTGTCGGGACGGGGGTGGACCCGTCAAGGTCAGTCCGAGGGCCACGATTCTTCGAACAAATCCGGGTTGGGATCTTGGGTGCTTGGCACCTGGTCATCGGGCGTCATCCGGCGCTTGACGCCCTTGGGCGAGGATGTCTCATCATCGTCCGAGAGGACAACCCGGTTCATCCTTCCAGCACCCAGAGGCGATATGGGACCACTGGTTTCTTCCTGCTGGTCCCTGATACGTCTCCATCGTATATATAATTTATGAAGTATTCATGCCATGTTTACAATAATTTTATATGGTTTTGGTGCACTTTTATGCTATTTTTATGGACTAACGTATTAATCTAGTGCCTAGTGCCAGTTCCTGTTTTTGCATGTTTTTTGTTTTGCAGAAAAACTGTACCAAACGAAGTCCAAACACGATGAAAATTTACGAAGATTTTTTATGGAATATATGTGATTTTTGGGAGAAAGAATCAACGCAAGACGATGCCCGAGGGCCCCACAAGGCAATAGGGCGCGCCCTGATGTCTTGTGGGCACCTCGTAGGTCGGTTGATGCCCTTCTTTCACGACAAGAAAGATAATTTCCGGATAAAAATCCCCTCAAAGTTTCAGCCCAATCGGAGTTACGGATCTCTGGCTATTAAAGAAACGGCGAAAGGCCGGAAAACAGTAGCGAGAAACAGAAGACAGCAGAGAGATCCAATCTAGGGGAGAGCTCCCTCTCTCCCCAGAGGGCCAAGGAAGAAGAAGGGGGCCCCTTCCCCCTCTCCTCTGGTGGCGCCGAGACGCCGCCGGGGACATCTCCTCCATCACCATCACCACCAACTTCTTCTCCGTTCTCATGGTGATGTGTGAGTAGTTCATCCTCGAGGCTGAGGGTATGTACTAGTAGCTATGTGTTCAATCTTTCTCCCTCGTGTTCTTGATTTGACACGATCTTGATGTATCATGAGCTTTGTTAATATAGTTGGATCATATGGTGTTCTTCCCTCTCTATCTTGTTCTGATGAATTGAGTCTTGCTCTTTGAGGTTTCGTTATGTTGGATTGAATACTTTGGATTTGAGAACACTTGATGTATGTCTTGCATGCAGATACCCGTGGTGACAATGGGGTATTCTATTGAGTCACCTGATATATGTTTTGGTAATCAACTTGCGGATTCCAGTGGTGACATTAGGGTAATCTAGGCATAGAGGTTGATACACGTTTTCGTCCTACTTTCTCTGATAGGAACTTTGGAGTGATTCTTTGTCGCACGTTGAGGGATTGTTATATGATTCAATTGTGTTAGCACCATTGAGAGATTGCACTAGTGAAATTATGAACCCTAGGCCTTGTTTCTAAGCATTGAGACACTGTTTTTACTCACTTTTGTTACTTGCTACCTTGCTGTTTTTAATTGTTCAGATTATAAAAACCTATTTCTACCATCCATATTGCACTTGTATCACCATCTCTTCGCCGAACTAGTGCACCTATACAATTGACAACTATATTGGGTGCATTGGGGACACAAGAGATTTATTGTATTTGATTGCAGGGTTGTTTGAGAGAGACCATCTTCATCCTACACCTCCCACGGATTAATAAACCTTAGGTCATCCACTTGAGGGAAATTTGCTGTTGTCCTACAAAACTCTGCTCTTGGAGGCCCAACGGAGTCTACAAGATTAAAGTTGTGTAGTAGACATCAGTCCCTGGTGCTGGACTCGGCCCCCGAGATCTGATGACTCCCAATAGGGAGCTCGAGGGCGTTGTATCGGATGACCAAACCCTTAGAGGCTTTGGTTCGCTTGGCTTTAACCGTAGCCATGTACTGGTCCTCGGTCAGCAGCTCCGCCAGGACTGCACTCACCAGCTCCTCAGGCTGGGGTTCCGGCGACTTGACTCTGGACAAGAAGGAGCACCAGTCCTATGGTGGATCGAGATAGAGTAAATCAGCTAACTTGGTGCCATAAAACAACATGTCTTGAAGGGGAAGGACAAGGTGTCAAACCTTCTAGGTCGACATTCTGCCCAGTAGGTGACGACGGGCCCCTCGACCTTGAAGGTCTGGTCCTTGGTGGTGAAGAGGAGGGCCTGCATCCCGGCAAGATCTCTATTCCCGTAGAAACCTCTGATTCTCGTGTTCTCTTCACCCTCAGCGACGAACTTCCACATTGGGTAAGCTCGGGCTTGAAGGGGCTGAATGCTGCGGTGAAGCATGACGTGCATCACGTCAATAAGGGTGATGCCTTGTTCAGCGAAGAATTTCTCCCGTTCCTGGAGGATCTCTAACTCCTCTTCATTACCCCAAGTGAGGTTCTTGGGGTTCCATGAATGAAGCCTCTCCAGGGTGGCGGCGGAGAAGGCAGAGGTGATCCCTTCTCGATTACATAGTGGCACATCGGCCCAATAAAACCACTCCTCCTGCCAGTGCTTCACGGTTTTGATGAACTTTCCAGGCAGCCATTTGGCGCCCGGAATCTTGATGATCATGGCTGCCCCATGCTACTTGTGGTAGATGTTGGGTTTTCCCTAAAGAGGGAGGGTGAAGTAGTATAATAGCAGATATTATTTCCCTCGGTTAAGAACCAAGGTTTATCGAACCAGAAGGAGACAACACACAAACAACGTGAATGGTACCCGCACACACACAAAGCAAATGCTTGCACCCAAAAAAGGCAAGAGGGTAGTCAATCCCCTTGTTCTCACCAATTGCAAGGATTAAATCTGATAGTATTAGGTATGCAATTAAAATAAAATAAAATAAAAGCAAATAAAATCAGCGAGCAGTTGTAGGTTCTTAGTAATAATGGAGAATTGGACCCGGGGGCCATAGGCTCACTAGAGGCATCTCTCTCATAAGCATAGCATTGATGGGTAAACAAATTACTATTGGAAAATTAACGAAATTGCGCATAGTTATGATTATGATTCTTCATGGAATGATTCATATATAAGCATTACGTCTGTGACAAGTAGACCATTAAACTTACTGACGCTTACTACTATTACTCCACCACAAGACCGCTATCCGGCATGCATCTCAAAGTATTAAGTTCATGACAAACATAGTAATGCTTTAAGCAAGATGACATAATGTAGATGAAGTAAGACCAAGCAATATGTTCAAACCCCGCCGTTTTATCCTTAGTAGCAACAATACAATACGTGCCTTGCAACCCCTCCTGTCATAGAGTAAGGACACCACAAGATTGAACCCACTACTATGCACCACTTCCTCTGAAGATCTACTCATCTAATTGGCCAAAGAAGACTCATAGATCAAAAAGCATACATGGCTATAAAATCACACATACATAGCTCTCAAAAGACTCAAATAGTTTCCATGAATAATCTGATCATAAATCCACAATTCATCGGATCCCAACAAACACACCGCAAGAATTACACCAAATAGATCTCAGAGGAGATCATTGTATTGAAGATCAAAAGAGAGAGAAAGCCACTTAGCTATTGCTGTGGACCTGTAGGCCCTGAAGGAATTACTCACACATCATTATGGAGGCAGCAAGGTCGATGAAGATTGCCTCCCCAATGGTTTCCCGCTCCGACAGAGTGCCAAAAAAGTCCTCCAGATGGGATCACGGAAGAACAGAGGCTTGCGGCGGTGATAAAATTGTTTCTGGTCTTGCTTCGGTTTTTTTTAATATATGGGAATTTATAGGCCAAGAATTAGGTCAGAGAGGTGCTCAGGGGGCCCACAAGTGTTGGTGGCGCCCCCTGGGGGCGCGCCCCTTGATCTTGAGGTGTCCTCGTGTATCTTCTGGTCTCCCCCCGAAGTTTCTAGGGTCTCTTCTGGTCCAGAAAAAAATCACCGTAAAGTTTCATCGTGTTTGGACTTCGTTTGGTATGGATTTTCTATGAAACAAAAAAATAGGCAAAAACAGGAACTGGCACTAGGCACTAAGTTAAACGGGTAGTCCATAAAAATAATATAAAATGGCATATGAAGCATACAAGATTAATAATATAATAGCATGAAACAATAAAAAATTATAGATACGTTGGAGACTTATCATCCCGTACTTTGTGGGCTGGCCTTCGTTCGTCTGCATCTTGATGTAGAACAACTTGAGCCAGAGTCTGAAGTGGGGCTCGATGCAGAGGAACGCCTCACAGAAGGTGATGTAGGAGACGATGTGAAGGATGGAGTTTGCGGAAAGATGGTAGAATTGGAGGCCATAAAAGTAAAGGAGATCTCGGAGGAAGGGGTGGATAGGAAAACCCAGACCTCAAAGAAGATGATAAATGAAAATGACGCGCTCACCGGTGCGGGGCTGAGAGACCCTGACGGAAGAGTGCCCTGACAACCCCTTGACGAGCGGGGTGCGGGCTGGGGTGGCCTCGGGCGCCGAAGTGTACCCGAGGGCTTGGAGCTCGGCGATGTTCTCTTTGGTGATGACGGAGGGAAGCCACAACCCTCTCTTGCTCTCCATCTTATGTCCATCGCCGGCCACCTTCTGGCTCCCCGTGGTAGCCTTCTGGACAGTCTTGGAAGGCTTCGCTCCCACAGCGCGGGCATTCTCATCGGCCATCACTCGAGGATGGAAGCACTGGTGCAGTGACGTCCTATACAAACGGTTTTTACCCCCTTTCCGTGACATAGTTTTAAACTGTCATCTTGCCTGTGTGTGTGATAGGGGGGGTCCATCCCACACGACCCATAAAATTGTCGGCGATAGGGAGTAAGAATGCATACGTTTGGCAGAAGTAAGCGTATGCGATGCCCGCATCTATCCCAAACGTGAGTTGTCACACAATTGTTTGCGATATATCAAATTTCCCAAACACGCGCTCCATCCTTGCTACTCGTGTGGGATGGCATTACCATCGCACGCGCTATTCTGTGGTGCAACGTTTACGATGCGTGCCCCATCACAAACAGTTCACGATTGTAAAGCGTGTATGATAAGGAGACTATCAAATACATTTACTTTTCCTGCACCATTTGCGATATATAATTAAGAAAATAATTTAACCATCATACATGTGTCGGATAAGTTTTCGAAACGTCCGACTGTCGAACTCATGTCGGATGGGATAACTATCACACGCGCTATTCTGTGGTGCAACGTTTATGATGCGTACAACATCATAAACAGTTCATGATTGTAAAGCATGTATGATAAAGAGACTATCACAAACATTTAGTTTGGTTTGCATTGTTTGTGATATTGTATGACATCACACACGCTTTGCAAACGGCAATTGTGTGCATGGTCGCACACATTTTCTCTCTGTGAAACGTGTCGGATTATGAGGTATATCACACACGTTGCGCTTTACAAACCGTGTGTGGTGTAATTACCTACAGAGCGTATTTTCTCCCAAATTTAATCGCTGCAATTTAAATTGTACAGAATTTGAATTTGAAAGTAGGCAATAACTTTTTTCAGATCCATCAGGTTCAACAACCAATGCATTATTCGATTCATAGGTACATATGTTCAAGAATTACATCAAAAAAAAGAATTACATAAGCACCAAATAAAGAATGGTGAACTAGGGTTGTATGCTTGTATTAAAGACGGTAAAGAAAGAGGCAAAAGACATTTTGGTTGCTAGACAAGGTAAAGCGGAATGCCCATATTGTGCCCTTCTCCGTGCCAAATGCACACACGACTCTAGTCCAACCCCTTGTGATGGCCGACTGCCCATCCTTCACTGTCTTCATGAGGACTTCTAGATAATCATTGTAGTCTGGTAGAAATACTTTAACCTTTGCATGTCCACCAATCATGTAGTTTGAGAGGTAATCTTGAGTAAACTGCTTTGGGAACCACTGCAAACGAAAAGATTCAGACATTGTTATCTAACAACTCATTATGGGCAGTAAAAAGAAGGCTACAGAGTTCTTAGTTACCATCTATAGTTCATTGTTGTCTTGGATAAAGTATAAACAAATAGTTTAATTGCCATCTTTTGACCCATTTTACTAACAATCTTTATTATTTTCCTCACTTCATGATGTTGGTTCATGAATATCTCATTGCCCCATACGCAAAAAGGGTCAAAGCGTGGATCTTTACCAATGACATATGTACCTACAAGCAACAAGTTAATATTAGAAGCTAAACTACAATTGCAAAATGATGTAGTACAATACTCCCTCCGTCCCATTATATAAGATTTTATTACATCCAATATACTCACATATTGGATGTATTAACATCTTATATTATGGGGCTGAGGGAGTATATATAAGCCATGGGATGAAACTAACCTCGATGGAAAACAACAGCCGTTTCCAATATTGTCCTGTGTAAAAACATCAAAAGGCATGTTAAGTACAACAGACTAAACATCAACCAAATATATCCATGGTAAACAACATGATCTCCAAATGATAGCTTTAGTGTGCAGGTTTAAGCATGCTAGTTAAGCAAATAAGAAGTGGAAAGGTGTGTTAACTGCAATAGGCTTAACATTTAACAACAACCAAATGTAGTCATTCAAACTGGTATTGTGCAGGTTTAAGTACACTAGCTATTGTTACATAAAAATAGAAAGGCGTGTTAACTACAACAGGCTTAACAGCAACCAAATACAGTCATTCATAGTGGTATTGTTGAAATTGCATAGAACGTAGCTTGTGCTTAAACATCAAATTGTATAATTGAACATCACATTGTGAAAAACTGAAATAAACAGGGGGCGTGTTAACTACACTAGGCTTAACAGGAACCAAATATGGCTGTTGAAACTGGTATTGATGAAATTGAACTGCATAGTCCATACTTGCACATATAGAACATCACATTGTGAATAACTGAAATAAATAAGGCATATTACAAACAACCAAATATAGCAATTGAAACTGGACATATGCTCACTACAAACAACCGAACAACCAAAAAACATTAAAAGAGGCATATGCTCACTACAACATGCTTAAGAACAACCAAATATAGTCATTCATAGTGGTATTGTTGAAATTGCATAGAACGAAGCTTGTGCTTAAACATCAAATTGTATGATTGAACATCACATTGTGAGAAAACTGAAATAAACAGGGGACGTGTTCACTACACCAGCTTTAACAGGAACCACTTTTGGCCGTTGAAACTGGTATTGATGAAATTGAACTGCACAGTACATTCATGCACATATAGAACATAACATTGTGAATAACTGAAATAAACAAGGCATACTACAAACAACCAAATATGGCAATTTAAACTAGACATATGCTCACTACAAACAATCAAACAATCAAAAACCGTTAAAAGAGGCATATGCTCACTACAAACAACCAAACATAGGCATTCGTGAAATTGAATTGAACAATTCATACTCCAACATATCACATTGCATTTTTGAACATTACATTTTGCATGACTAAAATAATTAAAAACAGAATGGTTAAAACATAGCATGGCAAAAGCTACTAGCACGATCATATGATGTTTCCCCCTTTGAAGAGGCACGGCGAAACAAATCATGGGTTTCCTCACTTGTCATAGGTGGGAAGAGCACAGACTTTGGCTGCGCTCCCTATTGTCGCAGATGGGCTCCTTCCCCTGGGAAGAGCATCGCTGCAGGGTGCCCTCCCTGATGTGGCAGATGGGCCCTTTCTCCTTGGCAGAGCCTGAGAGGGTGCCCTCCTCGTGGTCAACGTCAATGAGGTCTGACTTGGCAGCTGCGGATCCCAAGCCAGCGGCACAAAACGTGTCCTTCAGAAATGACAAAAGGGGCTCAATGGCAATGAAGGATGGCAAATTCTTGACCACAAGGCAGAGGAGATCAGTGGCGGGGCCATCGACGAGATCGACGGCGGTTGAACCCAAGGGGTTGGGGGTGGGTGCTACTTGTCAGCTGCATTGGGATTTCCTCGAAGAGGAGAGGATGATGCAGTATAGTAGAGATAAGTATTTTCCTCAGTTAAGAACCAAGGTTATGAATCTAGTAGGAGAACCACGCAGAACCTCGTTAACAGCACCTACACACACAAAAGCAAATACTTGCACCCAACGTGAACAAGAGGGTTGTCAATCCCCTTGGTGGTTACTTGCAAGGATTAATTCTGATAGTGATACATAGATAAAATAAATTGCAAAATAAAATAAAATAGAAAAAGTGCAGCAAGGTATTTTTGGCTTTTATATATGATAAAAGTAGACCCAGGGGCCATAGTTTTCACTAGAGGCTTCTCTCTTGAACACATAGCATATGGTGGGTAAACAAATTACTGTTGGGCAATTGATAGAAAAGCGCATAGTTATGAAGGATTCATGGCAATGATCATGTATATAGGCATCACGTCTGAGGCAAGTAGACTGACTCCTGCTTGCATTTACTACTATTACTCCACCCATCGACCGCTATCCAGCATGCATCTAGAGTATTAAGTTAATAAAAATGGAGTAACTTCTTAAGCAAGATGACATGATGTAGACAAAGTAAACCCAATCAATATGAATAAACCCCGTCATTTTATCCTTAATGGCAACAATACAAATACGTGTCCTGTCCCTTTCTGTCACTGGGATATAGAACACCGCAAGATTGAACCCATCACAAAGCACCTCTCCCATTGCAAGATAAATCAATCTAGTTAGCCAAACCAAACGGATAGATCAGAGAGAAATACAATGCTATAATAATCATGCATAAATAAGTTCAGAAAAGACTCAAATATTTCTCATGAATAATCTGATCATAAACCCACAATTCATCGGATCCCAACAAACACACCGTAAAAGAAGATTACATCGGATAGAACTCCACAAAGATCGAGGAGAACATGGTATTGAAGATCAAAGAGAGAGAACAAGCCATCTAGATACTAGCTATGGACCCGTAGGTCTGTGGTAAACTACTCACACATCATCGGAAGGGCAGCAAGGTTGATGTAGAAGCCCTCCTTGATCGATTCCCCCTCCGGCATGGTGCCGAAAAACGCCTCTAGATGGAATCGTGGAAGAACAGAAGCTTGCGGCGGCGGAAAAGTTATTTCGTAGGGCTCTCTGTTGGTTTCCCAATATTTGAGAATTTATAGAGGTGGAATTAGGTCAAAAGGAGCCACGAGGGACCCACAAGGCATCAGGGCGCGCCCCCTGGGGCCGCGCCGTGTTGCCTTGTCACCTCCTCGTGAGGCTTCTGGCCTCCTCCCAAAGCTTCTAACGTCTCTTTTGTCCAGAAAAAAATCATCAAAATGTTTTGTGGCATTTGGACTTCGTTTGGTACTAATTTCCTGAAAAACCAAAAACAAGCAGAAAACAGCAACTGGCACTGGGCACTAGGTTAATAGGTTAGTCCCAAAAAATGATATAAAATGGCATAATATTGCATATAAAATATCCAAGATTGATACTATAATAGCATGGAACAATAAAAAATTATAGATACGTTGGAGACGTATCAGTGGGCCACTTAACCTGTGACATAGCCCAATCCAAGCCGTCGCTATCGACGAGCTCGATGTCGTAGTGGGCTCCCATGTGATACAGATATACGATAGGCCGCTGTTTTGAAGCATCGTAGTCATCTTCCTTGGAGGCCTCGGCGGCCACCTCGCCATTATCCAGTAGAGAGGCCGCGATATACCTGTTTTTGGCCATACGCTCCTCGAGCTCCCCGGGAAGCATAGCCGGGCTTAGGCTGCGATGCTCTGGAGTGGGGATGGGGATCTGTGGGAAAGGGGGTGTTTCGCAGGCGTCTTCTAAGAAACTTAGGGCGGCAAGGGTATGAAGATTGATGGGTAACCTGCATGGGCAGACCGGCAGAGGTTGACGGTGGAGCCGACGCGGCGGCGGCGGCAAGCTAGCTACGGTTCGAGCAAGGGAGGAGTGATGTGTGTGTGAGCGGAGGTTTTGGGGTGTGTGTGAGGACGGGGGCAAGGTGGTGTTTGAGGAAATGCCGCGGCTACTGAAAATTTTACTAGGCGGGAGTAAAATGTTGGGGCTACTGAAAATTTAGATGAAGGGATTGAAGCGGCGCGGGAGCAACAAACATCGCACACAGCCCAAACATAATAATTTTGTGCTATCAAACAAAAAACCCGCGGAACCACCATTTTTTAAATCGCTCAAGGCGGGTAGATATTTTTGAGATTGCGAGGGAAGCCTCGTGGAGCCTAATCGTGGCCAGCGGCCACTAGTAGACTGTGCTGATGTGACAGGGCACGGGCGTGGCACAGGGGTAGTCTGAGGGAACCGTGTCTGTCACGTCTACAATCGCAGACAGTTGTTTCATCTGACTCGTCTTTTATTTATAATATATGGCAGCATTTGGCAAAAAAAAACACGGGAAAGGGTCAGAACACAAATACACCTGCATGTGGACCAAATATATGTATGAAAAGGGTGGTTTGATGTTCAAATACCCAATGCACAACTTTGATGTGGCACATTATTGCTCGTCCGCCCCCACTTCGTGTCGGTGGGAGGGAATCCTAGCTATGAACGCATGCCCCAAATAGGTCTGGCATCTCACCCTACCGTAACACAAACCTATAGGAATCCATCATGGTCAAACCCCCTCTCGCTTCCGGTCAAAGGTGGACCGTGCGGGTCCATAGATGTGCGCGTTGCGCAAGATGGGTGAGCCACGACCACCGGCGGGTGGCCCAAGTATATGTATGAAAGGGTGGTGTGATATTTAAATACCCAATTCACAACTTTGGTGTGGCACATGCGCCTCACAACCCGGACAGCCCCGACCCTAGGGAGGTTCAGGACATATGCAGTATTGTGCCCCCCCCCACACACACTTCGAGTCGGTGGGAGGGCATCTCACCAAGACCTACTATAACACCGACCAAGAAGATTCAACCTTGGTCAAACCTCTCTTGTTGTCAGTCAAAGTGATGGACGTCCATGCGGAACCACGGATGGGCGTGCTGCCGATAATCACGCGAGTGTCCGAAGACAACCACCACCTACATGTGGCCCAAACATATGTATGGAAGTGTTGTGTGATGTTTGAATACCCAATGCACAATTTTGATGTGGCACCTGCTTTGGAAACTGGAAAGTCCCCACACGGAGCGAGGTTCATGACACGTAGTATGCCGGTCCCCCCACTTGGAGACGGTGGGAGGGATTCATGCATATGGGTGCGCTCAAACTTTGGTCTGGAATCTCACCATGACCTACCGTAACGCAAACCAAAAAGAATCCACCTTGGTCAAATTAACCTCTCTCGTTATCGGTCAAAGTGCACTACAAAAAAACACTTCCGTGATGATACGTCTTTGTCACAGTAGGTCACGTTTTCTATCATGCATGTACATCCGTGACGATTTTATGACAGAATCAAGATAGTCATACATGTGCTGTCGTACAAGTGCTCCATGACAATACTCAAATTATCATCACGGATGTGTCCACTTCCATGACGATAAATGGCGCGTCATGGAAGTGTTTTCGTCAAGGGTAACTGACATGTGGCATCCACCGTAACGGGTCGTCGTTAAGCTATCGGGTTTCGGTTTGGATCCGATAACCCGTTAACAGCCCTAACCAATGGGGATTTTCCACGTGTAAAATTCTCATTGGCCAACGGATCCACGTGTCTGCTCGGCATCACGACAGATGTCATCCATCCACTGGACGAGACACGCCTATGGAATAGTGACACGTGGCACGGCCCAAAACAGGCCCATTTAGCTAAAAAAGGTCGGCCCAGTCAAAGGCCCGTTAACGATTTGACACCATTGCGGCCCATCGTCTCTTCTAGTCCGTTAACAGCCCACTATGTCTTTGGGCTCATTTGCCGCTCGGGGTTCTTTCAGCCTGTTAGAGGCCCATTATAGAGATGGGCCAGTTTCCAGGTTGTACGTCTTTCGGCCCGTTAGAGGCCCATTATAGAGATGGGCCAAATTCCAGGCGGTACGTATTTCGGCCTTTTAGCGGCCCATTAGGGATTTGGGCCAACTTCCAGCCTAGTGTATCTTTCGGCCTGTTAATGGCCCACACCGTAGTTGGGCCATTTACAGTCTGACCTGACTTTTGGCCCCTTAGTGGCCCATGTTCTCCATGGCCCAATTCCAGCCCGACATGACTTTCGGCCTATTAAAGGCATGTTTTGTATATGGGCACACTTATGGCCTGATTGGCTTTCGGCCTGTTAATGGCCCGACCTGGAAATGTGCCAAGCAGTAATTTTGATCTATTTCGGCCTGCTAAGGGCCCGTAGGCCCGTTTCCACTATTGGAGCCCAATCAAGGTTTCGGCCTGCTAACAGTTGTCAACTAATTGGGCCTACCTTACATTTGGGCCTGCTAAGGGCCCGTCAACTAATTGGGCCTACCTTACATTTGGGCCTGCTAACGGCCTGTCAACTAAATGGGCTTACCTTACATTTGGGCCTGCTAAATGTCCTGCACGGCTCTGGGCCCATTGAAGGGCAGGGCCAAATACAGTCCATCAAAGGCCCACGTCAATTTAGGCCCAGCTATTACTTTGAGACCATTCGAGGAACAATTATGGACTATGGCAGAGCCCATCTAGTAAATGCAGGTCCATTACGGGGCCCTTACAGGCTCTGGGCCGTTCCCCTAGAAGAAGGGCCCACATCGCTTTGTTCCAATTATTAATTTCACTGCATATTTTGGCTTGTTTGCCGCCAGTTGAGGTTTCGGCCCAAAAAGCTCGGGTGCAACCCCGCGCTAAGCAAACATACACAAAAAGGGAAAAACATAGCACATCGATGCATATATTACAGGAAATTACATCCACTGGGCAATCAAAGATTGATGCCAGTGCAAATAAACGAACAGAGCTTAACGATGTACAACCTCACAATCTGCAACTTCAGCGCTTATGATACCCATAAGCATGTGAGCAAGTTCTTTCTTCTTTGCATACGGTCACTGAAATCATCGATCAGTTGTTGTTGCGCAAGAATGTGCACCTCTAATTCCTCCACGATTTCCATCATTGCTTCAGCTAGTAATTGGTTCACAAACATACATCTTTTTCGTTGGATTCGAGACAGAGGAAACTAAATAGATTCATATGGGGATTTTGGCAGGCTTGTATCAATGATAGTGGAAAGTGTCTCGACCACTGCATCATAACTTAAATTAGATGGGAAACTGAACAAATTAATCAAGAGTTATTGCCATATTACCTTCGCTAGATTTATTGGAGAGAAACAATGGGGTTGCATTGCTGTCTTGAGACTTTGTCATATTATCTTCAGCATCCTGCACCAAATCATCGGCCAGGTCAGTTAATACTTAATAAGAAAGCAACATTGACACAATGAACATTTGGGCAACCAGACCACACCAGCCTACACCAAATTAACACAATATGGCACAGCTATCATCGGCCAGGTAAGTTAATAGGAAAGCAACATTGACACAATGAACAATTGGTCAACTAGACCACACCACTAGATTTTAGTAATGTGCAATATATGAGATAGTACAATCATGCAGCTCAATATGCAAAACTATCACGCAGTTTCACTTACAAAAATCTACATTAGTGCCTTGCTACTTGTGAGCTGCGTTGGGATTTTCCTCGAAGAGGAGAGGAGATGCAATACAGTAGAGATAAGTATTTCCCTCAGTGAGAACCAAGGTAATCGAACCAATAGGAGAATCACGCAAAGCCTCGTGAACAGCACCTGCACACACAAAAGCAAATAATTGCACCCAACGCGGGCAAGAGGGTTGTCAATCTCCTTGAACTCGTTAATTGCAAGGATTAAATCTTGTATAGGTAGATGGATAATTTGCAAAAGAAAATAAAAGTAAATAAATTGCAGTAAAGGTTTTTAGGTTTTCTTTTTATATTTAAAGTAGACCCGGGGGCCATAGTTTTCACTAGAGGCTTCTCTCTCGAACACATAGCATATGGTGGGTAGACAAATTACTGTTGGGCAATTGATAGAAAAGCGCATAGATATGACGGATTCATGGCAATGATCATGTATATAGGCATCACATCTGAGACAAGTAGACCGACTCCTGCCTGCATCTACTACTATTCTCCACCAATCGACCGCTATCCAGCATGCATCTATGGTATTAAGTTCATGACAAACAGAGTAACGCCTTAAGCAAGATGACATGATGTAGACAAGATAAACTCAATCAATATGAATAAACCCCATCATTTTATCCTTAATGGCAACAATACAAATATGTGTCTTGTCCCCTACTGTCACTGGGATATAGAGCACCGCAAGATTGAACCCATTACAAAGCACCTCTCCCACTGAAGATAAATCAATCTAGTTGGCCAAACAAAACAGATAGATCAGAGAGAAATACAAAGCTATAACAATCATGCATAAAAGAGTTCAGAGAAGACTCAATTACTTTCAATGAATAATCTGATCATAAACCCACAATTCATCGGATCCCAACAAACACACCGCAAAAGAAGATTACATCTGATAGAACTCCAAGAAGATCGAGGAGAACATGGTATTGAAGAGAGAGAAGAAGCCATCTAGCTACTAGCTATGGACCCGTAGGTCTGTGGTGAACTACTCACACATCATCGAAAGGGCAGCAAGGTTGATGTAGAAGCCCTCCGTGATCGATTCCCCCTCCGGCAGATCACCGGAAAAGGCCTCCAGATGGGATCGCGGAAGAACAGAGACTTGCGGCGGCGGAAAAGTTTCTTCGGGTGGCTCTCTGTTGGTTTGGGAATATTTGGGAATTTCTAGAAGTGGAATTAGGTCAAACAGAGTTACGAGGGTCCCACAAGCTCAGGGGGCGCGCCTACCCCCTGGGGCGCGCCCTGTGAGCTTGTGACTCCCTCGTATGCCTTCTAGTCTCCTCCCGAAGCTTCTAGTAGTGGTGCAGCGACCTGCTATACAAACGGTTTTTACCCCCTTTCCGCGACAGAGTTTTAAACCGTCGCCTTGCCTGTGTGTGCGATAGGGGGGGTCTTCCCACACGACCCAGAAACCGTCGGCGATAGGGAGCACGCAAGCATACGTTTCGCAGAACTACGCGTATGCGATGCCCGATCTATCCCAAACGCGACTCGTCACACAACTGTTTGTGATCTATCAAATATCCCAAACGCTCCATCCTTGCTACTTGTGTGTGCTCGCATTACCATCGCACTTGGTATTTTGTGGTGCAATGTTTATGATGCGTGCCCATCACAAACAGTTCACGATTGTAAAACGTGTATGATAAGGAGACTATCACACACATTCACTTCTACCGAACCGTATGCGATATATAATTAAGAAGATTAGTTAATCATCGTACGAGTGTCGGATAGGATTATGAAACGTCGGACTGTCATACCAGTGTCGTATAGGATAACTATCGCACACGTTATTCTGTGGTGCAAACGTTTATGATGCGTATGACATCAAAAATAGTTCATGATTGTAAAGCGTGTACGATAAGGCGACTATCACAAACATTTAGTTGGCTCGCACCGTTTGTGATATTGTCTGACATCACACACGCTTTGCAAACGGCAACTGTGTGCATGGTCGCACACGTTTCCTCTCTGTGAACCGTGTCGGATTATGATGTATATCACACACGATGTGCTTTACAGACCGTGTGCGTCGTAATGACCTGTAGAGCATATTTTCACCCTAATTTAATCGCTGCTATTTAAAATTGTACCGAATTTGAATTTGAAAGAAGGCTATAACTTTATTCATATCCATCAGGTTCAATAACCAATGCATTATTCGATTCACAGGTACATATGTTCAGGAGTTACATCAAAAAAAATTTACATATGCACCAAATAAAGAATGATGAACCAGGGTTGTATACTTGTACTATTAAAGACTGTAAAGAAAGAGGCGAAAGACATTCTGGTTGCTGAACAAGGTGAAGCGGAATGCCCATATTGTGCCCTTCTCCATGCAGAAGGCACGCACGACTCTAGTCCAACCCCTTGTGATGGCCGACCGCCCATCCTTCACTGTCTTCATGAGGACATCTAGATAGTCATTGTGTTCTGGTAGAAATACTTTAACCTTTGCATGCCCACCAATCACGTAGTTTGAGAGGTAATCTTGAATACACTGCTTTGGGAACCACTGCAAAGGAAAAATATTCAGACATTGTTATCTAACACAACTCATTATGGGCAGTAAAAAGAAGGCTACAGAGTTCTTACTTACCATCCCGTAGTTCACTGTTGTCGTGGATAAAGTGTAAACAAATAGTTTAATTGCCATCTTTTGACCCATTTTACTAACAATCTTTATCAGTTTCCTCACTTGATGCTGGTTCATGAATATCTCATTGCCCCATACGCAAAAAGGGTCGAAGCGCGGATCTTTACCAATGACATATGTACCTAAAAGCACCAAGTTAATATTAGAAGCTAAACAGCAATTGCACAATGATGTAGTACAACACTCCCTCTGTCCCATTATATAAGATCTTATTACATCCAATATACTCACATATTGGATGAATTAACATCTTATATTATGGGGCAGAGGGAGTTTATTACATTGTTACAAATATCGGCCGATTAACTGCAGTTAACTGCTGCTGTGTTGTTGCTGTTGCTGCTCTTCTATGTATATCTAGACATCATCAGAACATTAAGGTAACACTCTTCCTTGTTGTTATGTAGCCTAGGATTGCATATTTAGACATTCAGTACACTGCATGTTGCTATGTAGCCTCAAATATATTAGATATGGCCCTAGTTAACCTACCGATAAATGGGTTACAGATATATTCAGTTAAATGTCCAATTCACCGATTAATCCCTTATCAGCCCCCGGCCTATATGGTACCAGATACCTACCGATATCCTGAATAGCTAGTATATATAAGCCATGGGATGAAACTAACCTCGATGGAAAACCACAGTCGTTCCCAATATTGTCCTGTGTAAGTACATCGAAAGGCATGTTAAGCACAATAGGCTAAACATCAACCAAATATATCCATGGTAGACAAAATAATCTCCAAATGATAGCTTCAGTGTGCAGGTTTAAGCACGCTAGTTAAGCAAAACAAGAAGTGGAAAGGTGTGTTAACTGCACAGTTCATACTTGCACATATAGAACATCACATTGTGAATAACTGAAATAAACAAGGCATACTACGAACAACCAAAGATAGCAATTGAAACTAGACATATGCTAACTACAAACAACCGAACAACCAAAAACCGTTAAAAGAGGCATATGCTTGCTACAACAGGCTTAACAGCAAGCAAATATAGTCATTCATATTGGTATTGTTGAAACTGGTATTGATGAAATTGAACTGCAAAGTTCATACTTACACATATAGAACATCACTTTGTGAATAACTAAAATAAACAAGGCATACTATGAACAACCAAAGATAGCAATTGAAACTGGACATATGCTAACTACAAACAACCGAACAACCAAAAACCGTTAAAAGAGGCATATGCTCGCTACAACAGGCTTAACAGCAACCAAATAGTCATTCATATTGGCATTGTTGAAACTGATATTGATGAAATTGAACTGCAATTCATACTTGCACATATAGAACATCACTTTGTGAATAACTGAAATAAACAAGGCATATTACGAACAACCAAATATAGCAATTGAAACTGGACATATGCTAACTACAAACAACCGAACAACCAAAAAACGTTAAAAGAGGCATATGCTAGCTATAACGGGCTTAACAGCAAGCAAATATAGTCATTCATATTGGTATTGTTGAAACTGGTATTGATGAAATTGTACTGCACAGTAAATAGTTGCACATATAGAGCATCACACTGTGAATAACTAAAATAAACAAGGCATACTGCAAACAACCAAACATAGCAATTAAAACTGGACTTATTCTCACTACAAAAGGGGCTCGACAAAACAAATCATGGGTTCTCCCCTGTGAAGAGGCACGGCAAAACAAATCATGGGTTTTCTCACTTGTTATAGATGGGCTCCTATGCATGGGAAGACCACGGACTCTGGGTGCGCTCCATGTTGTCGCAGATGGGCTCCTTCCCCTTGGAAGAGCACGGCTGTAGGGTGCCCTCCCTGATGTCGCATATGTGCTCTTTCCCCTTGGAAGAGGCGGAGAGGGTGCCCTCCCCGTGGTTGATATGTCTCCAACGTATCTGTAATTTTTGATTGTTCCATGCTATTATAGTATCAATCTTGGATGTTTTATATGCAATTATATGCCATTATATATCATTTTTTGGGACTAACCTATTAACCCAGTGCCCAGTGCCAGTTGTTGTTTTCTGCTTGTTTTTGCCTTTTCAGAAAATCATTATCAAAAAGTGTCCAAACGAGAAAAAAACTTTGGATTAATTTTTTCGGGACTAGAAGAGACCCACGAAGCTTCGGGAGAAGACCAGAAGAGCCCCGAGGAGGCGGCAAGTCTAGACGGCGCGCCCAGGGGGGTAGGGCGCGCCCCCCAGGCTTGTGGGCCCCTCGTGGCACCTCTTGACCTAATTCCACCGCTATAAATTCCCAAATATTCCAAAACCAACAAAGAGCCAGAAGAGAAAACCTTTCTGCCGCCGCAAGCCTCTGTTCTTCCGCGATCCCATCTAGAGGCATTTTCCGGTAATCTGTCGGAGGGGGAATCGATCACGGAGGGCTTCTTCATCAACCTTGCCGCACTTTCGATGATGTGTGAGTAGTTTACCATAGACCTACGGGTCCATAGCTAGTAGCTAGATGGCTTCTTCTCTCTCTTTGATCTTCAATACCATGTTCTTCTTGATGTTCTTGGAGTTCTATCCGATGTAATCTTATTTTGCGGTGTGTTTGTTGGGATCCGATGAATTGTGAGTTTATGATCAGATTATTCATGAGAAATATTTGAGTCTTCTCTGAACTCTTTTATGCATGATTATTATAGCTTTGTATTTCTCTCCGATCTATCGATTTGGTTTGGCCTAGTAGATTGATTTATCTTGCAATGGCAGAGGTGCTTTGTGATGGGTTCAATCTTGTGGTGCTCAATCCCAGTGACAGTAGGGGACATGACATGTATTTGTATTGTTGCCATTAAGGATAAAAAGATGGGGTTTAATCATATTGCTTGAGTTTACTTTGTTTACATCATGTCATCTTGCTTAAGGCGTTACTCTGTTTCATACTTAATACCCTAGATGCATGCTGGATAGTGGTCGATGGGTGGAGTAATAGTAGTAGATGCAGGTAGGAATCGGTCTACTTGTCTCGGACATGATGCCTATATACATGATCATTGATAACCCACAAGTATAGGGGATCGCAACAGTTTTCGCGAGTAGTATTTCACCCAGATTTATTGATTCGACACAAGGGGAGCCAAAGAATATTTGCGAGTATTAGAAGTTGAGTTGTCAATTCAACCACACCTGGAGAACTAAATATCTGCAACAAAGTGTTTAGTAGCACAGTAGTATGATAGTTTCAAAAGCAATAGTAACAGTAGTGACAGTAGCAAAAGTAGTTTTGTAGTAATTGTAACAGCAGCAGCAACGAAAGTAACTTAGCAAAAATCAATATGCGAAAAGCGTAGGGATTGGATCGGTGATGGATAATTATGTTGGATGACATTCATCATGTAACAGTCACAACCTAGGGTGATACACAATAGCTCCAATTCATCAATGTAATGTAGGCATGTATTCCGTATATAGTCATATGTGCTTATAGTAAGAACTTGCATGGCATCTTTTGTCCTACCCTCCCGTGGCAGTGGGGTCCTTAAGGAAACTAAGGGATATTAAGACCTCCTTTTAATAGAGAACCGGAACAAAGCATTAACACATAGTGAATACATGAACTCCTCAAACTACGACAATCACCAGAAAGAATCCCAATTATTGTCACCTTGGGGTATGCGGATCATGACACGTAACAGGTGCATATAACTTGCAAGATAGGATCAAGAACTCAAATATATTCATGAAAACATAAAGGTTCAGATCTGAAATCATGGCACTCGGGCCCTAGTGACAAGCATTAAGCATAGCAAAGTCATAGCAACATCAATCTCAGAACATAGTGGATACTAGGGATCAAAACCCTAACAAATTGACTCGATTACATGGTAAATCTCATCCAACCCATCACCGTCCAGCAAGCCTACGAAGAAATTACTCACACACGGTGGTGAGCATCATGAATTTGGTGATGGAGGATGGTTGATGATGACGACGGCGTCGAATCCCCCTCCCCGGAGCCCTGAACGGACACCAGATCAGCCCTCACGATGAAGAACAGGAGGTGGCGGCGGCTCCGTATCATAGAACCCAATGATTCCTTCTCTCTGATTTTTTTCTCCATGAATAGGTACTTATAGCATTGGAATTAGGGTAAACAGAGTTGGCAGGGGCCCACAAGCCTGCCAGGCACGCCCTGGGGGGTCGGCGCGCCCCCCAGGCTTGTGGCGCCTGGTGGCCCCCCCTCTGGTGGATCTTTGCACCAGTATTTTTTATATATTCTGAAATAATTCTCCATAAATTTTTAGGTCCATCCGAGAACTTTTATTTCTGCACAAAAACAACACCATGGCAATTCTGCTGAAAATAGCGTCAGTCCGGGTTAGTTCCATTCAAATCATGCAAATTAGAGTCCAAACTAGAGCAAAAGTGTTTGAAAAAGTAGATACGTTTGGGACGTATCAACTCCCCCAAGCTTAACTCATTGCTTGTCCTCAAGCAATTCAGTTGACAAGCTGAAAGTGATAAAGAAAAACATTTACAAACTCTTTTGTTCTTGTTGTATGTATATATACTTAACTAGCATCCAAGTTTTCAGCAAAGATTATGAACTAACCATATTGATGATAACACTTAGGTCTCACATTTACTCATGGCAATAACATAACCAACTAGAGAGCAATAATAAGATATCTCGGATGCCAACACTTTGTCAAAACAATCATGATATAATATGATAACATGGTATCTCGCTAGCCCTTTCTGAGACCGCAAAACATAAATGCAGAGCACCTCTGAGATTCAAGCAACGACTAAACATTGTAATTCAGGGTAGAGGATATCCAGTCATGGTCACACCCAACATTAACTATACTCAATGCATAAAAATGACAATAGTGCTCTCCAACTGGTGCTTAAAATGAGAGGGTGATGACTCAACAATAAAAATAAAATAACATAAAAGTAAATGGATAGGCCCTTCGCAGAGGGAAGCATGGATTTGCAGCGGTGCCAGAGCTCGAAGCATAAATTAGAGATGAAAATAATTTTGGGAGGTATGCTTTTCCTGTCAACGTCACGACCGAGAGTTTTCAATATCTTCCATGCTAAAAAAATTATAGGCGGTTCCCAAGCGGAAAGGTAAAGTTTACTCCCCCTCCACCGTACCAACACAAGCCATGGCTAGCCGAATTCACGGGTGCCCTCCATACCAACAACTTTTTGGGGGAGTTTGTTTGCATTATATAATGATTTTGAGCATAGGACTGGGCATCCCAATTACCATCCTCTCTCGTGCAATGACAAGTGAATAAACACTCATCTGAGAGTAACCCGCTTAGCATGGAAGATACTGACCACCCCCTGTCGCTCCATGAGCGGTACGGGCACACAAAACAGATGTTCGTTTGAATATTTAGAGGTGGCACTTGCAAATTTACTTGGAACGGCAGAGTAATACCGCATATATGTAGATATAGTGGACTCATCTAGAACAACTTTGGTTTAAGGATTTGCATGCACAAGCAGTATTCCCGCTTAGTACAGGCGAAGGCTAGCAAATAGATTGAGAAGTGACCAGCTAGAGAGCGAAAACGGTCATAGACATGCATTGCGAATAATTAACATTGAACACGAGCATGAGTAGGATATCAACACCCTGAACATAAATATCATGGAGGCTATGTTGGTTTTGATTCAACTACATGTATGAACATGTGCCAAGTCAAGCCACTCGAATTACTCAGTGGAGGATACCATGCTAACATACTACATCACAACCATTTTAATGCAGTTGAAACTCAAGATAAATCATTATCCACTCCTAGCTATTTAAGCATGGAGTGAGCAACTATAATCTCTAATTGTCATCACAATATGTTTACTCATAATAATGTTGAATCATGAATATTGAGCTAAACATATTTACAAAGACAAAAACAAGAATAGTTCATACCAACTTTTCTTCACCGCAATCACTTCATCAAATATCGTCATTATTGCTTTTCACTTGCACGACCGAATGATGTGATAATTATAATAATGGTGCAAGTGTACCATGGACTAAGCTGGAATCTGCAAACATTTATTCAAAGAAGAAGACAAAGTAATAGTGGCTCGTTGTTAGATCAACAATAAAGGATATGGGAGCCACTCAACAATTCATCATGGTCTTCTCCTTGCGACGACTCGACGAAAAGAAAGGAAATTCAGAGAAACACAATGAAATATTTTTGGAGTTTTTAGTTTTTCTGAAGAAAGGCAAATTAACGAAGGAAAACGAAAAACGAGAAAAACTATTTACACGGGAAAGCTCTCAACAAGTAAAAGAAGAAACGAGAAATCTTTTTGGGTTTTCTTTTACTACTACGAATTAACTAGACAAGAAAGAAACTACAACTTTTTTTTTGAATTTTCGAAAGTTTTTCAAACACACAAGAAGAAAACAAAAATAAAACTAACATGGATATACAATGAAAAAGGATGAACACCGACAACTGGAATGAGTGTGTGAACATGAATGTAATGTCGGTGAGAGATACGTACTCCCCCAAGCTTAGGCTTTTGGCCTAAGTTGGTCTACGGCCACGGGTCGAAATCAGCACCTCCCGGATAGTGCGGAGGCTGCTGGGGATCCCACTGGTAAATGTCCTCCTGAGGCTCCCACTGATAGATGGGCTCCTGGTACGACTCTGGCACAGGTGCTGGCTCAGGTGCTTGGGGCTGGTCCAAGCCCCAATAAGCATAAATGTCCTCAGGCATGATGGTGTATCTACCTCTGTGAATATCAAACAAAGTAGGTGCAGGCAGAATAATA
Organism: Elymus sibiricus; assembly: GCA_039707655.1. Lineage (NCBI taxonomy): Eukaryota > Viridiplantae > Streptophyta > Magnoliopsida > Poales > Poaceae > Elymus > Elymus sibiricus. Next base: position 256,195,269 of record CM077668.1, on the reverse strand, counting down.
ACCTCACGAGTGCCCTTACTGAACACCAAGTTATATCTAAAATGAACGGGGCCCTCATCAATGAAGTCATGCCCAACCATACTGTCATAATTAAGATGCATAACGGGTAAAAGCCTCTCTTCCCTCTCGTCGTGCCTAATAGGAATCTCGAAATGTTTAGCGAGACGGGAAGCATAAATACCACCATAAATGGCGCCCCTCGAACGGTTAGTGTGCAACTGCTGGGCAACCATAGCACCCAAACTAAAGGTCCTATCAGCATAAAGTGCGTGGCGCAAAATACCAAGGTTAGGCGAACTGAGTGTGCCACTCTCCCACCGACCAGTCAAACACCTCCCAGCAAATAATGAATAATAGCGTAAAACGGGGAAATGTAAACTAGCAACCCTAGCCTCAGAAACACCCCTCGACTCCCCCACGCTAACCTCAGGGATGAACTCCGAGACATCCCTGGGATGTGGCTCTAATGGGCTGCCCTCGTTGGGAAGTTTGCATACCTCGCAAAAATCCTCGAGTGTCATCTGTTTGGGAACATCATATATATTAAATGTCACGGTGGGTGTATCTCTCCTAGCATGAAAATGAAAGCTTTGCACGAAAGTATTAGTGAGGAGAAGATACTGGTCACACTTATCCTCGAGGAACGGGATAATGCCGGCATTGTTCGCCAAATGATAGAAATCATCGTAAATCCCTGCATCCCTCAAGAACGTGTCGCATGGCCATTCGCACGACCGCACCTCGGCCGCACGAGAAAGTGTATACTTGGGCCTAGGAGCCTCCTTGGGGTTCCGGCTCGAAGAACCTCTCAACCTCCACTTGAGCATTTTCTTTTTCTGAATTTTTTAGTGACTCAAAATAAAAGTGAACGAAACTCAACAAAATTGATACCAACTACTCCCACATGTATCTAGAAGCCATATCATGCATCAAAACTACTTTGGACCATACCAATTCAACATGCAAGCTCATAAACATGGTCACCACAGCAGCAAAAATTTGCAAAGTATAAAGCACTAGAACAAAAACTAATTGGAGCATTGGAGGAGTCACATACCAAGGAGTAATTCCTCAAAACAATTTTGGAAACGGAGTTCCGAGCAAGGAGATCAAAATTCACAGCAAAATGAGCAAGAACACGGGCTTGGGAGCAAGTTTTATTTTTTCTGGAGGAAGAAGAAGGAGATGGGTGGCTGGCATAAGTGAGTGGGTCCCTGTGGGACCCACAAGCCTGCTGGGCGCGCCTAGGGGGCTGGGCGCGCCCAGGGGGCTTGTGGCTCATAGGTGCACCCCCCTGGGGTGTGTTCAGTGCCAAGTTTTTTTAAATATTCTGGAAAAAATCATACTAAATTTTCAAGGCATTCTGAGAACTTTTATTTTTGGGCCATTTTTTATTGCACGGGAAATTCAGAAAATAGGATAATCATGGCATTTTTTTTATTCTACTACAAATAACAGAGGGTAAAAGGTGGGTACAGAAAGTTGTGCTTACTAAATTCATCGACCACATGCCCCTCAAAAAGAATCCATTAATAAGGTTGATCAAGTCTTATTAACAAACTATTTCCGAATGGCATGAAACCGAAGAATTTTCATATAACACTAGGTTACCTCAATGGGGATATGCATCTCCCCAACAATAAGAATTTCATATTTCTTTTTGATAGTAGGAAGAGGAAATTTGAATCCCCCAATAGTGATTGTCGAAACCTTTTCAATACAATTGATACCATTCACTGAAGTTTGTTTCTTCGGGAAATAAACCAGATGCTCATTACCATTGACATGAAAAGTGACCTTGCTTTTGTTGCAATCAATAACAGCCCATGCAGTATTCAAAAAGGGTCTTCCAAGGATAATCGACATGTTGTCGTCCTCGGGCATATCAAGTATAACAAAGTCTGTCAAGATAGTAACATTTGCAACTACAATGGGAACATCCTCGCAAATTCCAATAGGTATAGCAGTGGATTTATCAGCCATTTGCAAAGATATTTCAGTAGGTGTGAGCTTATTCAAATCAAGTCTTCTATATAAAGAGAAAGGCATAACGCTAACACCGGCTCCCAAATCACATAAAGTAGTTTTGACATAACTTCTTTTAATGGAGCTTGATATAGTAGGTATTCTTGGATCTCCCAACTTTTTGGGTATTCCACCCTTAAAAGAATAATTTGCAAGCATGGTGGAAATTTCAGCTTCAGGTATCTTTCTTTTATTAGTGACAATATCTTTCATGTATTTAGCATAGGGAGACATTTTCAACATATCAATCAAGCGAGTACGCAAAAAGACAGGTCTAAGCAATTCAACAAAGCACTCAAAATCTTCATCATCCTTGTTTTTGGATGGTTTAGTAGGGAAAGGCATAGGTTTCTGAACCCATGGTTCTCTCTCCTTTCCATGTTTTCTAGCAACAAAGTCTCTTTTATCATATCTTTTGTTCTTAGGATGTGGGTTATCAAGATCAACAGCAGGTTCTATTTCTACATCATTATCTGGTTGAGCATCAACATGAACATCATCATTATCATTATCACTAGGTGTATGTTCATTACCAGATTGTGTCTCAGCATCAGAAATAGAAGCATCATTATGATTCTCAGGAGGTTTTTCTATCTCGGGTTCACTAGAAGCAGGCAAAGTTTTATCATTTTTCCTTTTGTTTTTCTTCTTAGATGGACTAGGTGCATCAATATTATTTCTTTGAGAATCTTGTTCAATTCTTTTAGGATGACCTTCAGGATATAGAGGATCCTGAGTCATGCTACCTCCTCTAGTAACAACTCTAACAGCATGGTCATTCTTTTTATTATTCATCTCATCAAGCAAATCATTTTGTGACTTAGCAATTTGTTCTAACTGAGTCTGGACCATAGAAGCATGTTTATTCAAGCATTTAACATCATTAGCAGTTCTAAACATCAAATCACTCAAGCATTCAATCATGATGGCATTCCGTTTTAGTTGATTGCTAACATACATATTAAAGTGCTCCTGTTTAATGATGTAATTATCAAACTCATACAGGCATTGACTAGCAGATTTATTATACGGAATATCACCTTCATCAAATCTAGTGAGAGAATTTACCTCCACTACCTATGTCGGGATGTCGAGCCCATGTATTTCTTCAATAGGTGGTAAATTCTTAACATCTTCAACTTTTATACCTTTTTCTTTCATAGATTTCTTAGCTTCTTGCATGTCTTCTGGACTGAGGAATAGAATACATCTCTTCTTCGGAGTTGGCTTAGGTGGTGGTTCAGGAAGTGTCCAATCATCAGCATTTCTCAATATATTATTCAATAGTACTTCAGCCTGTCCAATAGTTCGTTCCCTGAAAACACAACCAGCACAACTATCTAGGTAGTCCCTAGAAGCATCGGTTAGTCCATTATAAAAGATATCAAGTATTTCATTATTCTTAAGAGGATGATCAGGCAAAGCATTAAGTAACTGGAGAAGCCTCCCCCAAGCTTGAGGGAGATTCTCTTCTTCAATTTGCACAAAGTGAAATATTTCCTGTAAGGCAGCTTGTTTCTTATGAGCAGGAAAATATTTTCCAGAGAAGTAATATATCATATCCCGGGGACTACGCACACAACCAGGAGCAAGAGTATTAAACCATTTCTTAGCATCACCCTTTAATGAGAAAGGAAACAACTTAAGAATATAGTAATAGCAAAAAAAATCCTCATGAGCAAATAGGGTGGCAATATCATTCAATTTAGTAAGGTGTGCCACACCAGTTTCAGTTTCATAACCATGAAAAGGATCAGATTCAACCAAAGTAATTAACTCAGGATCAACAGAGAATTCATAATCCTTATAAGTAACAAATATGGGAGGTAGCAAACTTAGGATCATATTTCATTCTCTCCCTCATAGATTTTTCTTTCAACTCAGCAAGCAATTTTATAACCTCATCTCTATCATTACAAGCAAGAATTGCCCAAGCTGTCTCTCTATCAAAAACATAACCATCAGATGTTTCAGGCATTTCAACTCTAGTAGGAGAGCTGGGCATAATAGGTGAATCATAATTTTCAAGAGTTTCAACATTTTCAGTTACTTTAGCTTTAGCAATTTGTTCATCAAGAAATTCACCAAGTGGCACAGTATTATCAACCATAGTACTAGCATCATCAACAATATCATTCACAGCAGAAGTAGTATCATCAATAACTTGCGACATATCAGAGTGAATAACAGGTGGCGGTGTCGCAAGCCTACTCAAAACAGAAGGTGAATCAAGTGCAGAGTGTGATGGCAGTTCCTTACCTCCTCTAGTCATAGAGGGGACGATCTTAGTCTTAGCGTCTTTCAGATTCTTCATAGTGATCAACAGATATAAATCCCAAGTGACTCAACAGATAGAGCTATGCTCCCCGGCAACGGTGCCAGAAAAAGGTCTTGATAACCCACAAGTATAGGGGATCGCAACAGTTTTCGCGGGTAGTATTTCACCCAGACTTATTGATTCGACACAAGGGGAGCCAAAGAATATTTGCGAGTATTAGCTGTTGAGTTGTCAATTCAACCACACATGGAGAACTAAATATCTGTAGCAAAGTGTTTAGTAGCACAGTAGTATGATAGTTTCAAAAGCAATAGTAATAGTAGTGACAGTAGCAAAAGCAGTTTTGTAGTAATTGTAACAGCAGCAGCAACGAAAGTAACTTAGCAAAAATCAATATGCAAAAAGCGTACGCATTGGATCGGTGATGGATAATTATGTTGGATGACATTCATCATGTAACAGTCACAACCTAGAGCGATACATAATAGCTCCAATTCATCAATGTAATGTAGGCATGTATTCCGTATATAGTCATACGTGCTTATAGTAAGAACTTGCATGACATCTTTTGTCCTACCCTCCCGTGGCAGCGGGGTCCTTAAGGAAACTAAGGGATATTAAGGCCTCCTTTTAATAGAGAACCAGAACAAAACATTAACACATAGTGAATACATGAACTCCTCAAACTACGGCAATCACCGGAAAGAATCCCAATTATTGTCATGCTACTTGTGATCTGCGTTGGTTTTTCCCCGAAGAGGAGGGGATGATGCAGTACAGTAGAGATAAGTATTTCCCTCAGTTATGAAACCAAGGTTATCAATCCAGTAGGAGAATCACGCAACAACTCGTTAGCAGCACCTGCACACAAAATAACAAATCTTTGCACCCAATGCGAACAAGGGGTTGTCAATCCCTTGGCGGTTAATTGCAAGATTAAATTGTATGGTGATAGATAGATAGATCGAACAAAAATACAAAATAAAATAAATAAAGTAAAATTGCAGCAAGGTATTTTTAGGATTTTCAATATATGATAAAGGTAGACCCGGGGGCCATAGTTTTCACTAGAGGCTTCTCTCTTGAAAATAGCATATGGTGGGTAAACAAATAACTATTGGGCAATTGATAGAAAAGCAAATAATCATGACGATATCCAAGGCAATGATCATGTATATAGGCATCACGTCCGAGACAAGTAGACCGACTCCTGCCTGCATCTACTACTATTACTCCACCCATCGACCGCTATCCAGCATGCATCTAGAGTATTAAGTTCATAAAGAACAGAGTAACGCCTTAAGCAAGATGACATGATGTAGACAAAGTAAACTCACACATGAATAAACCCCATCTTTTTATACTTAATAGCAACGATACAATACGTGTCGTGTCCCCTACTGTCACTGGGATTGAGCACCGCAAGATCGAACCCATTACAAAGCACCTCTCCCATTGCAAGACAAATCAATCTAGTTGGCCAAACCAAATCAATAGATCGAAGAGAAATACGAAGCTATAACAATCGTGCATAAAAGAGTTCAGAGAAAACTCAAATAATATTCATGGATAATCTGATCATAAACTCACAATTCATCGGATCCCAACAAACACACCGCAAAAAGTGATTACATCGGATAGAACTCCAAGAACATCGAGGAGAACATTGTATTGAAGATCAAATAGAGAGAAGAAGCCATCTAGCTACTAACTATGGACCCGAAGGTCTATGGTAAACTACTCACGCATCATCGGAAGGGCGGCAAGGTTGATGTAGAGCCCCTTCGTGGTCGAATCCCCCTCCGGCAGAGTGCCGGAAAAGGCCTCCAGATGGGATCTCTCGAGAACAGGAACTTGCGGCGGCGGAAACAGTATTTCGTGGACTCATCTGTTGGTTTCCTGATTTTAGAGTATTTATAGAGGTGGAATTAGGTCAAACGGAGCAGAGGTGGGCCCATGAGGCACCAGGGCGCGCCTACCCCCCTGGGCGCGCCCTGGTGGCTCATGGCCACCTCCTCTGTCTTCTGGCCCTCTCCCGAAGCTTCTAGTGTCTCTTTTGTCCAGAAAAAATCTCCAAAAAGTTTCATGGCATTTGGACTTCGTTTGGTACTGATATTCTGAAAAACCAAAAACAGGCAAAAAACAGCAACTGGCACTGGGCACTAAGTTAATAGGTTAGTCCCAAAAAATGATAGATAATTGCTTGAAAGTGTATATAAAACATCCAAGATTGATACTATAATAGCATGGAACAATCAAAAATTATAGATACATTGGAGACGTATCAAGCATCCCCAAGCTTAATTCCTGCTCGTCCTCGAGTAGGTAAATGATAAAAACAGAATTTTTGAAGTGGAATGATACCTATCATATTCATCATTTACTCTTTTCTTTTGTAGCATGGACATTTGGACTTGAATGATTCAAAGCAATAGTCTATAGTTTGACTTGAAGACATAAATACTCAAGCATACTAACAAGCAACCATGTCTTTCAAAATATCAACGCTAAAGAAAGTTATCCCTAGCCCATTATGCTCAATCATTGATCCATTCATGAAACACACTCAATATTAGCTACACCCAATGCACAAGTATGACAATATTGCTCTCTAGTTGGTGCTTTATAAGAGAAGATGAAGACTCAAAATAAAAATAAAAATTGCATAAAAGTAAATAGAAAGGCCCTTCGCAGAGGGAAGCAGAGATTTGCAAAGGTGCTAGAGCTCAAAGCTTAAATTAGAGAGATAAAATTATTTTGAGAGGCATGCTTTTCCTGTCAACGAAAACGACCGAGAATTCCCAATATCTTCCATGCTAGACACATTATAGGCGGTTCCCAAACAGAAAATAAAGTTTATTTCTTTTCCACCATTCTTTCACAATCCATGGCTAGCCGTATCCACGGGTGCCCTCCATACCAACACTTTCCAAGGAATTTATTATTATCATCATATTATTATTATTTTCATTTCGAGACTGGGCATCCCTATTACCTTGCCACTTTCTCGTGCAATGACAAGTGAATAAACACTCATCGTGAGAATAACACACCTAGCATGGAAAATATTGGCCACCCCCTGCCGCTTCATGAGCGGTACGGGCAAACAAAACGGAAAATTATTTTGAAAAAATAGAGTTGGCACATGCAAATTTACCTGGAACGGCATGGAAATACCGCATATAGGTAGGTATGGTGGACTCATTTGGCACAACTTTGGGTTTAAGGAGTTGGATGCACAAGCAGCATTCCCGCTTAGTACAAATGAAGGCTAGCAAATAGATTGAGAAGCGACCAACCAAAAAGCGAAAACGGTCATAAACATGCATTGAACATAACTAACACTGAATAATGCACCATAAGTAGGATATAATTTCGTTGCATAACTATCGACTTTATGTGCATGCATAGGGAATCACAAACCTTAACACCAATATTCTTACTAAATCACAATTACTCACTAACATTACTCACATATTATCATCTCCATATCGCAAAACTATTGCAAGGAATCAAACTTATCATATCCAATGATCTATATGAAAGTTTTTATTATATGCCTCTTGAATATTCATCACCTTGGGACCAAATTCATATCTTGTGCAAATTACCATTACTATTATCAATTCTCAAAAAGATATAAGTGAAGCATGAGAGTGCAAAAATTTATTCAAAATTTAATCTTACCAACTCTCAAAATAATATAAGTGAAGCATGAGAGTTCAAATATTTCTTCAAAATATAGTCACCGCCGTGCTCAAAAAGATTTAAGTGAAGCACTAGAGCAACTGTCTAGCTCAAAAGATATAAGAGAAGCACATAGAGTATTCTAACAAATCATGATAAACGTGTGGCTCTCTCAAATAAGTGTGTCCAGCAAAGATGATTGTGACAAACTAAAAAGAAAACAAAGCAAAGACTCATATAATACATGACGCTCCAAGCAAAACTCATGATATGTGACGAATAAAAATATAGCTCCAAGTAAAATTACCGATAGTTGGTACAAGAAAGAGGGGATGCCTTCCGGGGCATCCCCAAGCTTAGTTGCTTGGGAGTCCTTGAATATTACCTTGGGGTGCCTCAGGCATCTCCAAGCTTAGGCTCTTGCCATCCATCGTGATCTCACTCAAAACTTGAAAACTTCAATCACACAAAACTCAACAAAACCTTCGTGAGATCCGTTAGTATAATAAAACAAATCACTACTTTAAGTACTTTTGCAAACCCACTCATATTTTATTTTTGCATTATACCTACTGTATTATAACTTCTCCATGGCTTATACCCCCCGATACAATCCATAGTTTCATCAAAACAAGCAAAACAATGCATCAAAAACAGAATCTGTCAAAAACAGAACAGTCTGTAGCAATCTGAATATTGACCATACTTATATAACTCCAAAAATTCTGAAATATTAGGAAAACGTGGGAAATTTGTATATTAATCATGTATAAAAAATTAATAATTTTATCATGTTCCAGTAAAAAAAACAAAATTCCACCACTGGACGCAAAAGTTTCTGTTTTTGCATAGGATCAAAGCAACTATCATCCAAATCATCCCAAAGGCTTTACTTGGCACAAACACTAATTAAAACATAAAAAACACAATCATAACAGTAGAATAATTGTATGCACGTTCAAAAACAGAAGGTAAAAATAAAAATTTATTTTATTCATTGGGTTGCCTCCTAACAAGCGCTATTGTTTTATGCCCCTAGCTAGGCATAATGCATAGTTTCATGTATTGTCATCTTTGGTTTTCATTCCGTAGGTAGCCCTCATGATTGATTCATATGGTGGCTTAATTCTAGTCCTAGGGAAGTGTTCCATACCCTTCTATAATAGAAACTGAAATTTTATATTCCCTTCTTTCATGTCAATAACGGCACCTATGGTTCGTAAGAACGGTCTACCAAGTATTATGGGGCAAGACGGATTGCAATCAATGTCAAGTACAATAAAATCAACAGGCACATAGTTCCTATTTGCAAGAATAAGAACATCATTAATCCTACACAAAGGCTTTCTAATAGTAGAATCCGCCAAGTGCAAATTAAGAGAACATTCATCCATATTGGTAAAACCTAGCACATCACATAGAGATTTTGGAATTGTGGAAACGCTAGCACCCAAATCACATAAAGCATTGCACTCATAATTTTTAATTTTAACTTTAATGGTAAGCTCCCACTCATCATATAATTTTCAAGGAATTGAAATTTCTAGTTCTAGCTTTTCTTCAAACGCTTTCATCGTCGCTTCTACAATGTGTTTAGTAAAAACCTTATTTTGTTCATAAGCGTTGGGTGAATTTAGCATGGATTGTAACAAAGAAATACATTCAATCAAAGAACAACTATCATAATTAAAGTCTTTGTAATCCAAGAGAGTGGGCACATCACTAGTTAAAGTTTTTACCTCTCCAAACCCACTTTTATCAATTTTTTCATCAAGATTTTCACCCTCCGAATTATGGGGACGCCTTCTAGCTAAAGTTGACTCTTCTTCAGTCCCCTTTTCATCAAGTTTTATATTGCTAAACAAGGAATCAATAGATGAAACACCAATCATTTTAATATCCTCATCATTACTACGTGCTAACGATTCCGGCTTAGCTGCCATTTGATTTACTAGCGTAGCTTGCGCATCAGAAATTTTTCCGAGCAAATTTTCAGTAAGAGCAAATTGAGATTGAAGATTAGCAACTTCTTCACTAACATCATCGAGTTGTTTTGCAATAGAGTCCAACAAAGTAGAGTGTTCTTTGAGTTCTTCGGTAAAAAAATTTTTGTGCTCAAACTGCGTAGTCATGTGATCTTTAGTATTTTTTTCGATTTTGGCCAAAATTTTGTGATAAGAGGTATCATGATAATTTTCTCGGGGCATCATGATTAGGCAAACAAGATAACAAGCAAGCAAAGAAGCAAACAAGAAAAAGGCAAACAGAAATTATTTTTGTATTTTTGTAAAAAAAATTAGAAGTGGGGGAGATGAAAACGAGAGGCAAAGGAAAATAAAATAAATGCAAGGAGATGAAAGTTTATGCGTAGGTACTTGATAGATGTTGATGATGTCTCCCCGGCAACGGCGCCAGAAATTCTTCCTGCTACTTGTGATCTGCGTTGGTTTTTCCCCGAAGAGGAGGGGATGATGCGGTACAGTAGAGATAAGTATTTCCCTCAGTTATGAAACCAAGGTTGTCAATCCAGTAGGAGAATCACGCAACAACTCGTTAGTAGCACATGCATACAAAATAACAAATCCTTGCACCCAACGCGAACAAGGGGTTGTCAATCCCTTGGCGGTTAATTGCAAGATTAAATTGTATGGTGATAGATAGATAGATCGAACAAAAATACAAAATAAAATAAATAAAGTAAAATTGCAGCAAGGTATTTTTAGGATTTTCAATATATGATATAGGTGTAACATCCCAATTTTCAATTTGGATGTTAATAAATAGATCATTCATATGCATCCATGATTTATGCATTTTTGCCCTTCATTTCTTTTACTTGAATTTTGATCCAAGGAACTTTATGCAATTCAAGGACCAAAAGAGAGAATTGGAAGTTTCCCTAAATCCATTTCTGAAAATTCTTTGAATTCAAAATTTGGAGTTTGGATCAAATTTGGTTTCACTAAATTCATTTACTTTAATTCCAAAAATAAAATAAAGAGAGAAGATAAAAGGACTTCTTCAAAAACAGAAAGGAAATATTGGAGATTGAATTTTAAATTTAAATATATTTATTTGGTTTTATTTGCAAATTATTTTAAGGCTAATTTTATTAGCATAGTAAAAATATTTATTTTTCAAATAATGCATTTAGGACGGAAAATAGTTCACATGGTCAAGTATATGACCAAATATTTATGTGTATTTTTCTGGCATTTTTAGAATTATTTTACTTTGTGTTTTTCTGTGTTTTATATTTCTGAAAATAAAATACAGAAAAGGTTTTATAAAAAAAAGAGGGAGTCCACCACCAGCCAGGCCAGGCGCAGCCAGCAGGCCAGCCGCCAGCCGGCCCAGCTAGCGAGCAGCAGCCAGCAGGCCGAGCCGCGCCCCACGCCCGCTCTCCTCGCTCGCCTGGATCTCTCTCTCTCTCTCTCTCTCGTTATTTTTTTTTCTTCCTTCTTCTTCACGTACAGAAGAGAACTACACGTACACGCGCCCGACGCCGACTTCGGCTCAAATTCGCAGGAATCCTATCTCTAGTCGACCCCTCGCCCCCGAAAGATGTCCAATAAATACCCATGACCCCTCTCCCATGATTCCCTCAAACAACTCTCGCCAAGTCCACCCCAATCGCTCGCTCTCGTCTTTCCAATCTCGCCGAAGTCGCTGCAGTTCATCACCGTATTCCGACGCCGGTGAGACATCCCGAGCCTCCCTCTTCTGTAGATCGACTTCTCTCGACCGCGAGATTTGTTTTGACATGATCTTGCATCCCCTCTCCATCTACAGATGCCACCCCGACCTCGCCGTCTTCACCGGAGCACCGGGAGCACCGAGCTTCATCACCTCGTTCCGTCGCCGTCCGTCATCACCGATCATCACCAACATCACCATCAGACGAGCCACTCCCCGCCGCATCCCCCTGACACTTCCGCCGCCGCCAACGACCGCCAGAGCCGTCGCCCCACCGGACCCGAGCTCCACCCCTACGCTACGTTCCTCTCTGTAAGCCAGCGCCTTGTTCGTTTTCCTTACGGATCGGTCGTCCGCCGATTCACATGCAGCAAACATCTACCCAGCCAACCAAAGAGCGCCACATGGCCTCTGGCCGAAATTAGTTTTTTTCCAGAAAATTCCAATTTCAGATTTCTGTCAGATTTTTCTTTTAGCATATCTTTAATTCTACAGATCCAAATTCATTGATTCTTTTTCCTACTGGTTCATAAAAATCCCATCTATCCATAGAGCCAATCTAAAGATATTTTTGACAATTTAAAATTTGAATTTGAACAGATTTATGTTCAAACTTGTTTTGGCTATAATTTGAAATCTATAACTCCGATTTAGTTGATTCTTTTTGCAAATCGAAGCTTGTGACGTGTACTTTCTGTAGAACCCAAAATCATATATTTTTGCTACTGTTAAAATTTCGTTCTGTACAGAAACTTTATTTTGTTGTTTTGGAGTTTTCCGAATTCTTTTCTTCGATTTTATTTTTGATTCTTTGCTTGATTGCTTATGTGTGTCAATGTTTGCTTCGTTGGATCATCCGGAGTGCGAATCTTGCTACTACGAATCCTTAGAGTTCAACGATCGTCAGCAAGGCAAGTTCACACATTGATCATATTTTTCTATACCCAGTTTTTACTATGCATTAGCTTCACCCCTAAAATTTGCATGAGTAGGATTGGGAAATTGTGGCATTGCTATGTAGTTCATGAGGTAGGAACCTATGACCTTTGATCACCCCGGGGATATTCGTTATGTCATATATTGCTTAGCCATGCTCGTAGACGGGGATTGGTATGTGTGATTCATGCAAGTTGCGAGAGATATAATAATTTGGGTTAACTTAAGGTGGCAACATTAACACACATCCGGGTGGATTGGTTGGGGCACCTGGAGAAACCAGTGCTTGCCCAAGGGGATCCCGGAGTACCCGTGTGATCACCCTAGGACTGCCACCCAGGCTCAAAGGGATCATATGATATTTTCATGCCTAAACGCTTCCGTGTGCAGCCACAAGCCATTATGGGCTCTGGCATAGTGGAGTACGTTGTAGGAAACCTTATCGGGTGGTACTACGAAAGTAGGGGTTATAGTCGGGATGGGTACCGCCCAGGGTTAAGGGGACTTCTTCAGAAAAACTATGTCTCGATCTTCCGATCATGGAGGTGGTCGAGTCTTGTGGGGAAAAGTGCGCAAACCTCTGCAGAGTGTAAAAACTAATCATGATTAGCTGTGTCCCCGGTTATGGACAAATTTGAGTATCTAGAAGTGAATTATTGGTTGATCTCATCACTTTATTTAATTAATGAATTGGGTTATTGAAAATTTTGGTTAAGGGATTGAGTTGGAGGAACCTTCTCAATAATGGCATAAACTTGGTAGAAAATAAAAATTTATTCCTTTGTTGTAGGGAAAAATTAGCTTTATGCAAATTTAACCTAGAGCCTCCATAGCCAAATATGCATATAGAGATAGACATTTTCATTATTATTCTATGGTGTGAAATTGCCAGCATATTCCATGTGCTGACCTACACGGCTGCAACGTCTCATGTTGTAGAGTTTTCCGACGAGGATTAAGGTGCGATAGGTCCTTGTTCTGCACTCAGTTTGCCATGGAGTTGATGGACTCATTTACCTTCGAAGCTTCCGCAGTTATTTTATTTAGATGGCCTTCAGCCATATTTATGTAATAAATACTCTTTTGAGGACCTCGATGTAATAAAGTGTGTGATTGAACTCTGTTATAAATCCTCGAGTACTGTGTGTGTCAGCATACCGATCCAGGGATGACACTTAAGCACAGAGACTCCGATCCATTTGGGTCGGGTCGCTACAAAAGGTAGACCCAGGGGCCATAGTTTTCACTAGAGGCTTCTCTCTTGAAAATAGCATACGGTGGGTAAACAAATTACTATTGGGCAATTGATAGAAAAGCAAATAATCATGACGATATCCAAGGCAATGATCATGTATATAGGCATCACGTCCGAGACAAGTAGACCGACTCCTGCCTGCATCTACTACTATTACTCCACCCATCGACCGCTATCCAGCATGCATCTAGAGTGTTAAGTTCATAAAGAACGGAGTAACACCTTAAGCAAGATGACATGATGTAGACAAAGTAAACTCACACATGAATAAACCCCATCTTTTTATCCTTAATAGCAACGATACAATACGTGTCATGTCCCCTACTGTCACTGGGATTGAGCACCGCAAGATCGAACCCATTACAAAGCACCTCTCCCATTGCAAGACAAATCAATCTAGTTGGCCAAACCAAATCAACAGATCGGAGAGAAATACGAAGCTATAACAATCATGCATAAAAGAGTTCAGAGAAAACTCAAATAATATTCATGGATAATCTGATCATAAACTCACAATTCATCGGATCCCAACAAACACACCGCAAAAAGTGATTACATCGGATAGAACTCCAAGAACATCGAGGAGAACATTGTATTGAAGATCAAATAGAGAGAAGAAGCCATCTAGCTACTAACTATGGACCCGAAGGTCTATGGTAAACTACTCACACTTCATCGGAAGGGCAGCAAGGTTGATGTAGAAAGTTTCTAGTGTCTCTTTTGTCCCGAATAAAATCTCCAAAAAGTTTCATTGCATTTGGACTTCGTTTGGTACTGATATTCTGAAAAACCAAAAACAAGCAAAAAACAGCAACTGGCACTGGGCACTAAGTTAATAGGTTAGTCCCAAAAAATGATAGATAATTGCTTGAAAGTGTATATAAAACACCTAAGATTGATACTATAATAGCATGGAACAATCAAAAAATATAGATACGTTAGAGACGTATCATGTCACCTTGGGGTATGCGGATCATGCCACGTAACAGGTGCATATAACTTGCAAGATAGGATCAAGAACTCAAATATATCCATGAAAACATAAAGGTTCAGATCTGAAATCGTGGCACTCGGGCCCTAGTGACAAGCATTAAGCATAGCAAAGTCATAGCAACATCAATATCAGAACATAGTGGATACTAGGGATCAAAACCCTAACAAATTGACTTGATTACATGGTAAATCTCATCCAACCCATCACCATCCAGCAAGCCTATGAAGAAATTACTCACACACGGCGGTGAGCATCATGAAATTGGTGATGGAGGATGGTTGATGATGACGATGGTGTCGAATCCCCCTCTCCGGAGCCCCGAACGGACTCCAGATCAGCCCTCACGATGAAGAACAGGTGTTGGCGGTGGCTCCGTATCGTAAAACGCGATGATTCTTTCTCTCTGATTTTTTTCTCCACGAATAGGTACTTATAGCGTTGGAATTAGGGTAAACGGAGTTGGCAGGGGCCCACAAGCCTGCCAGGCGTGCCCTTGGGGGTAGGCGCGCCCCCAGGCTTGTGGCGCCTGGTGGCCCCCCCTCTGGTGGATCTTTGCGCCAGTATTTTTTATATATTCTGAAATAATTCTCCGTAAATTTCCAGGTCCATCCGAGAACTTTTATTTCTGCACAAAAACAACACCATGGCAATTCTGTTGAAAACAGCGTCAGTCCGGGTTAGTTCCATTCAAATCATGCAAATTAGAGTCCAAACTAGAGCAAAAGTGTTTGGAAAAGTAGATACGTTTGGGACATATCAATCATTGCCATGAATCCGTCATAATTATTTGCTTTTCTATCAATTGCCCAACAGTAATTTGCCTACCCACCGTATGCTATGTGTTCGAGAGAGAAGCCTCTAGTGAAAACTTTGGCCCCCGGGTCTACTTTATCATATATAAAAAACTTAAAAATACGTTGCTGCAATTTTTTTACTTTTATTTTAATTAGTATTTTAGTTTATCTATTTATCTCTATAAGATTTAATCCTTGCAAATAACCGCTAAGAGGATTGACAACCCTCTTATTTGCGTTGGGTGCAAGTGTTTGCTCTTGTGTGTGCAGGTGCGCTTAACGGAATTTTGCTTGGTTCTCCTACTGGATTGATAACCTTGGTTCTTAACTGAGGGAAATACTTATCTCTACTATATTGCATCATCCTCTCCTCTTCGGGGAAATACCAACGCAGACTACAAGTAGCAGGAAGAATTTCTAGCGCCGTTGCCGGGGAGACATCATCAAAATTACCAAGTACCTTCGCACAAACTGTCATCCACTTGCATTTGTTTTATTTGCCTTTTTATTTGCATTTGCCTCTCGTTTTCATCTCCCCCACTTCTATTTTTTTTTACAAAAACACAAAAATATTTTTATTTGCTTGTTTGCTTGCTTTCTTGCTTTTATTGCCTTCATGTCAAACACACAAGAACAGAAAGTAAAATAAAAATTTAAGATACTATGGATCACCTTAAGGTTTTCTACTTGGATCATCTTCGATCCATTTGTGCTCGTGCTGAAACCCCAACTAGTTTAGTTGAGGGAAAATCATTAGATGAGCATGCTCATTTTGTGCGTCACCATTTGTCTCAAAAAGGGAGACTCTTATGGAATCAAATAAATTGTTTGCTATGCTATGCTTGGAATTTATGCGAAATTTATGATTTTACTTGTTGCTCTAATAACCCTAAAAAACACCTTCCCTACCTATGTGAGTTTAATGATAATGAAATCTTATCTTCTTATGCTAAAGGTGTTTATAGTTACTATGATATCGAACAAATTGAAGAATTTGTTGCTTTTAAGAGTGCTTATGAAGTTTCTTCTTTGATTGAAAAGTATGATGCTACACTCTACAAATCTGAAAATTTTGACATACTTAAATATTGCTATGAAAACTATGCTCCTAATGCTTATGTTAGTGAATTCATTGGGAGAATGTCTGCTGCTTTGGAAGAGAATAATGATATGCATGAATCCATAGATAATTGTGATTCCGTTGATTCGATTGAAATATCCCCTCCTGATGAATGTGATGCTTGCTATTCTTATGGCCATGATGCCAATATTAATGATGCTTATAGAGATGAACTTGCTATAGTTCCTTATGTTAAAAATTAAATTATTGCTATAGCGCCCATACTTAAAAATTAAATTATTCTATTAACGTCAATTGTGCTAATGATATGCAAAGCTACAAGCTTGGGGATGAAAATTTTGTTATGTGCACTACTTATTGCAATGATCATGATTGGGGTGATGATGCTTCTCATGATCTTGAAAATTTATTTAAGCCTCATGATGAATATTTTATTGATAATAACATTTGCAATACTATTAAAAGTGGGTTTGGAAGAGCGTCAACTTTAGGCAATAATGATCCCACTACTTTGGAGAGTGTTCAATCTTATCAAATTTTTGATAAAAGTGGGTTTGGAGAGGTCATGACTTTAGTTGATGTTAATCCCACTATCTTGGAAGATTATAAAACTTTTATGCATGTCGATCATGAAGAGAATATTTTATATGATAGCTATATTGTTGAATTTGACTATGATCCTACATGTAATTATTATGAGAGAGGAAAATATGGTTGTAGAAAATTTTCATGTTACTCAGTTACCTCTCTCGAAGTTATGATTGTATTTTTATGTTTTAATTAGTGTTTGTGCCAAGTAATGCCTTTGGGATAATTTGGAAGATAGTATAATTGATGCTGTTTGAAAACAGAAACTTTTGCGTCCAGTGCTGGAATTTTGGTTTTTCGCTGATGTGTCAAAACCTTCTGAAATTTTTACCCAATATTGATATATGAATTTCCCACGTTTTCCTAATTTTTCAGAATTTTTGGAGTTACAGAAGTATGACTTTAATTCAGATCTTTACAGACTGTTCTGTTTTAGACAGATTCTGTTTTTGTTGCATAGTTTGCTTATTTTGATGAATCTATGGATCGTATCGGGGGGTATGAGTCATGGAGAAGTTGGAGTACAGTAGAATTATGCCAATATTAAATATGAATCAATTTACAACAATACATAAAGTTTAAGATTTGTTTGTTATACTAACGGATCTCACGAGGTTTCTGTTGAGTTTTGTGTGCTGAAGTTTTCAAGTTTTGGGTGAGACTACGATGGATAAAGGAATAAGGAGCGGCAAGAGCCTAAGCTTGGGGATGCCCAAGGCACCCCAAGGTAATATTCAAGGAATACTCAAGCGTCTAAGCTTGGGAATGCCCCGGAAGGCATCCCCTCTTTCATCTAAAATCTATCGGTAACTCACTTGGAGCTATATTTTTATTCATCACATGATATGTGTTTTACTTGGAGCGTCTTGTGATATAGTTTGTTTGCTTTTGTTTGCTTTTTAGTTTGTCACAATCATCTTTGCTGAATACACCTTTTTGAGAGGGACACACATTATTCATGATTTGTTAGAATACTCTATGTGCTTCACTTATATCTTTTGAGCTAGGCAGTTGCTCTAGTGCTTCGCTTATATCTTTTAGAGCACGGCGGTGGTTATATTTTAAAGAAATAGTTGCACTCTCATGCTTCACTTATATCTTTTTGAGAGTCTAATGAATAGCAATGGTAATATGCTGTAACATCCCAAATTTTCAATTTGGAATGTTTTACAATTATAGCTAAGCATCTACTGCATTTTGATGGAAATTGAGTGGCATTTGAAAATTCAGAGGCATTTGAGTTCTGTTTGAATTTGAATTTATTTCAAACTGGGATTTGAATTTCATTTCAAAATTCCTGACAAAATACTTTGATCAAAAAGTATGAGAGGAGGTAATATGACACCCCAAAGGTCAGAAGAAAAAATAATGCCAAAAGTTTTGAATTCAAATTTGGGTTTATTTGAAATTTTGAAAAAAATGATTTTTATAAAGTTTGTATTTTGCCTCTGAAAAATAGTTCATCATTTAGGATTTATTTTTCTGATCTTTTTGATATATATATTCTCTATATAAATTATTTTTCTCTTTCTCTATTTTTCCCTATTTTCTTTTCTGTCAGCATTTCAAAAAAAAAGAGAAACGCAAAGAGCCAGTGCCAGCCGGCCCATCAGTCCCCACTGGCCGCAGCCCACCAGCCACTAGCCGGCCTGCCCCGCCCGAACTCACCTCGCCTCGGTCGCCCGCACCCGCGCCCTTTCTTCCGCTGCCACCGACAGGTGGGCCCGCACCCGTCTTCCACCTCCGCAACGGCCGCGCCCGTATCTCGCACGCGCTCGCGCACGGCCGCGTCCGAACCCTCGCTAAACCCTAGCCCAAGTCGACCTCCTCCCCAAGAAACCTGCCCTATAAATACCCACCCACCTCTCTCGATCCCCTTCAAAACCCATGACCAAAACACCCCCACAGAGCTCGCCCACGTCGAACCGATCTCGCCGTTCGCCGCTCTGTCGCCGCCGTTCATCGCCTATTCTCGTCGCCGGTGAGCACCCCGACGATCCTTTCTTCTGTAAAAAGGTTCCCCTTGTCTTGGCGCATCTCTCTGACACCTTTTGGACGCCTAGATACCACCGGAGCCGCCGCCTCGACCTCGTCCGCCCACCGCCGGAGCACCGGAGCTCCGTCGTGAGCCCCTGCTTGATCCCGATGACCCCGACGACCTCCATCGCCACCAATCGCCTCGCCACCCTCGACTACGTCGCCTGGACCACCTCGCCGTCGCCGAAGACCACTGGAGTGCCGTCCCCGTTGAAGCCCGACCACCCCCGTCGTCGTCGTCGCCGTTTTCGGTAACGACCGGCCACCCGTTTTTTTTTCTTCCGCATCGGCAACCTCTCCGCGCCGTTAGATCTAAATCCTACGCACTAGAATAGATCGTGTTTTTTTTTGTTTTTAGCCGCGAACCGTTTTGTGCTAAGGTTCGGCCATCCGCCGCTAAGCTCCCGCGCGCACACCCTTTAGGCCAATGGCAGCGCGACACGTAGCCATAGCCCGATCTATAGTGTTTTTTTATTTTCGTTTCTGTTTTTGAAATCAGAATAGTTCCTGTTTTAGAAAATTCATATCTATTAGGATTTTTAGTATTTTAATTTGATTCTTTTTGCATTAGATTGGAAATTTTATGAAGTTTCTGTAGATACCAAGTTTGACTAGATTTGAAAGTTTGAATTTGAATTTGCATGAAATTTTCTCGAATCACTAGATTGGCTATAATTTGAGCTAGGAGTATTATTTTTGAGTGATTCTTTTTGCTACTGGTTCTTTGTGACTTTGTTTATCAGTAGGATTACCTTAGTGAATTTTAGAATTATTTAAAATTAGGTTTTAACGAAAACAGTACTGTTTTAGTGTTTTATAGGTTTTGTGCTATTTCTTTTAATTCTAATTGCTTTAAATTGTTTTCTCTAGTTCTTTTTTGACATATCCTTTTTAATTTCTGTTAAGTTATCAGTAGCTATTTTTTTGTAGGAAAAACATATTTTTAGTATTTTATTTCTTTTATTTTACTAGAAAACTTGTTATGAGCATAATAGGAGTTTTATAAACAATTTTAAGTTGATTCTTTTTGCATAGGTTTTTTTAGGTGTTTTTCTTTCTGTAATTTAGTAAAAACTTTATTTTTGTTTCTGTTAAAATGTATTAGTGGCAGAAAACTTATTTGTAGTTTGTTTTACTTGTAGTAGGGCTTTGCTTTGAGTCCCAATGTTTTCTTTGGTTTTGTTTTTAATTTTCTTTGTGTGTTTTATTGTTTGCTACATGTTTAGCTCTACTTGCTGTTGTAGTATTATTTGTATGATGGTGTGCTTTTGTTATGAATGTTTGTTCTCGATAGATTATCCGGAGTGCGAGGCTTGCTATTACGAGTCGTTAGAGTTTGAAGATCGTCACCAAGGCAAGTCATTTGATCATGTATTGTACTACCTATGATTTTTATTGCATTAGTTGTTATCCTCCCCACCCTGCATGCAAGTAGGTGAATTTGAGTTATGTTCTTGAGTAGTATCATGTGGTAGCTTGAACCCAAATCCCCATGTTACCAATGCCCGGGAACGTTGTAGTTATTTTGCTATGCTTCATAGACGGGGTTGGTTGAGTGAATTACATGGGAGTTGTGAGAGTTAAGTTGATGACTACAACCCCAAGACTTCAAGATCTCAAGACGGACTTCAATTCACTACTGGGTGGAGTACGGATGGAAGGGCACCCTGGAGTACCCAGTGGTTGACCCAGGGATGCATGGAGAAGCGCCATGAAATTTTGCGGAAAGCTTCACCCAGCCACGAAGAGACGGATGGATATACCTTGACCGGAAGCTTACCTATGCAGTCGCAAGTCACTATGGGCTCTGGCTTGGTCGACCCTAGGCGTGACTCTGGACGGACGGTGCCAGCAGATGTAGAAGAACGGTAGGAAATGGATGGGCACCGGCAGTGTCCCAGAGGAACTCTATAGAAGACCATGTTTCGTTCGTCCTGTCTTCAAACACCATGCAGAGCGAGGACATAAAGGAGGGAACGATTCTTGCGGGTAAAGTGCACAAGACTTTGCAGAGTGGAAATCTAATCGATTAGCCGTGTCCCCGGTTACGGACATCTGAGCCTCTGGAATTGGATTTATTCGGAACTCTCAACACCAATCATAACTAATTAATTGTTGGGTTAATAATGATTTCGGGTATGAGACACTGGTTGGCGGAACCATCTCATTAACAACAAATATTTTGTAGTAATTGCAAGCAAGTCCTTTTGTCGTAGGGAAAAATTTGCTTTTCGCAAAAACTTAAACTTAGAGCCCCACAGCCAAAAATTGCATATAGTGATAGTATTTTATTATTGTTTTCTCTCTGTGACTTGCCGGCATATTCAAAATGCTGACTTACACGGCTGCAACGTCTCATGTTGCAGAGGTTTATTCCGACCAGGAGTGAGGATACGATCTACGCTGGGTGATTGCCCTTTGGAGTCAGATGGACTCGCTTTTCGTCTACGCTTCCGCAGTAGTTTATCTCATGAGTTGGCCTTCGGCCGAATTTATTCTGATGTAATAAAGACTCTATATGAGATTCGATGTAATAAATCAGGTGTGATTGAACTTTGATATTTTCATCAATGTACTGTGTGTGCCAGCATGATCTTGGGATGGTACAGTTACACAGAGACTTGACCGTTTTCGGGTCGGGTCGCTACAGAGATGGTATCAGAGCACACGCTGAACGTAGGACGTAACCCCTAGGATCGGAAAGTCATAGGAAGAAATTACTTTATTTTATGTTTTTATTTTTCCGTAATTCTCCCCTGTTCATTTCTGACTTCTCCCCGATTTCAACATTTTAGATGGCCGCCGAGTTCACCCCAGTCCTGCTGCCGGAGTTTTTCCAGCCGGAGGAGACGATGCCTTTCGGCAAGCAGCTGGTTCAGATCATCAGGGAGTTGAAGATTGCTCTGCCTTCCATCACCGGGACTCCCACCATGGCTCTTCTGATGGACACCCGCTATAGGATTGTGGTGCACATACCAGGGAGGACCTTCGGAAGATTCTCGGCGCCCATTGACTTCTAGTTTACTTCCCCCACTTGGATCCTCGGGAGGAACATAGCTATTCATCGTGCACTTGGACACATCCGGGAGGAGTACAGGGCCAAACTCATCGGATCAGACTTCACCATGATCTCCCGCAGAACTGCAGATGGAGAGATCGTGCGCACCGTGAATGATGACTCCATCCTCTCATTTGTCCAAGACCTGGAGGCTCACATCAGGACTCTGGAGGTTCAGATGCGCAGAAGCATGAAGATGTTCAAGAAGATGTTGTTGCATGAACTGGATTTGGAGGGCAAAGCGCGCGAAGACCACGACGAGCATGAAGAGGAAGTCAAGGACCTTCTAGAGAGGATCCAGAACTTGAAGACTTATATTGCCACGGTGGAAGAGAAGATCGATCTGGGAGAAGACCTTTATCCAAATGGTGATGATGGACCCTTAGTGAGCAATGATGAGGACTACGAGGAGAGCACCACTGAAGGACGCACCAAGAGAAGACGCACCAACGGAAGACGCACCACTGGAGGACGCACCACCATGGAGTTCTGAGGGGACACTTAGTCGTGACCGCCATGTTATTTTTATTTTCTCGTTGATCGATTAGGCCGATGTTTTTGATTTGTCGTAAGACTTGTATTCCAAGTTTGAACCATGATTGAGTTCAATAAATGAATGATTGGTGTGTTAATGATTGTTGCATGCATATGGGTAGTGTTATTTTCTCTTTAGACCCTTGTTCTATTCTAATTCCCATCCACTCCAAAACATCAGATGCCTCCGAGACGTGACCCCGGATTAAACTTCCCGCCGGAGCTCACTCAGCTGATCCAACAGCAGAATGCACTGATGCAGATGTTGATCCAGAACCAAGGCAACAACAACAATCCACCGCCACCACCCCCTGTCGACAACCTCACCCGTTTCCTGAGGTTGAATCGGCCGGTGTTCTCTAGCAGCACCGAGCCGATTGTTGCTGATGATTGGCTCTGCAAGATCGGAAGGGAGCTAGTAACTGCTGGATGCACGGATGCGGAGAAGGTGCGCTTTGCCGCACATCAGCTTGATGGACCCATAGCCTCTTGGTGGGAGAACTACACCGCCACTTTCCCCATTGCCACAGTTACCTGGGATCAATTTCAGCAGGCCTTCCGCACCGCTCATGTCTCAGTTGGTGCCATGAGTTTGAAGAAGCGTGAGTTCCGCAACTTACGCCAGGGGAATCGTACTGTGGCGCGGTACATGGACGAGTTCGGTCAGTTAGCTCGCTATGCCCCAGATGATGTGGCCACAGATGCCGCAAAGCAGGAGAAATTTCTGGAAGGACTCAATGATGAACTGGGAATGCGGCTGATGGTGGCTACCTTCAACAACTACCAGGAGCTGGTAGACAAGGCCATCATCCTTGAAGGTAAGCAGCAACAGATAGAGAACCGCAAGCAGAAGTATGGCCAGGGAAAGTACAGCTCTGGATCTCAGCAGAAGCCCCGCTACACTCCGTACTCGGGAAACATTGGATCAGGAGGACACACTCACCACACCCATGGGGGACATACTCATGGAGGACATAACCATGGAGGAAATGGAAACAGTCGTCACAACAACAACAACTTCAAGTCTGGGAATGGAGGCAATGGCAGTCAGCACCGTCCCGCTCCGGCTCAGAAGGATCTGAGTCATATTACCTGTTTCACAGAGACTTGACCATTTTCGGGTCGGGTCGCTACATATGCACGGGTTATGAATTTGGTCCTGATATGATAGGTATTCAAGAGGGATATAATAAAAACTTTCATGTAGATCACTGAATATGAAAATTTTGATTCCTTGCAATAGTTTTGTGATATTAAGATGGTAATATGTGGGAGGTATTAGTAGATAATTGTGGTTTAGTAAGAACATTGGTGTTAAGGTTTGTGATTCCCGAAGCATGCACGTATGATTTGTCATTATGCTAAGAAGTTGGAGCATGATTTATTGTTGATTGTCTACCTTATGAGTGGCGGTCAGGGACGAGCGATGGACTTGTCCTACCAATCTATCCCCCTAGGGGCATGGTAGTAGTACTTTGATTCGAGGGCTAATAAACTTTCGCAATAAGTATGTGAGTTCTTTATGACTAATGTGAGTCCATGGATTATATGCACTCTCACCCTTCCGCAATTTGCTAGCCTCTTCGGTACCGTGAATTGCCCTTTCTCACATCGAGAGTTGGTGCAAACTTCGCCGGTGCATCCAAACCTCGTGATATGATACGCTCTATCACACATAAGCCTCTTTATATCTTCCTCAAAACAGCCACCATACCTACCTATCATGGCATTTCCATAGCCATTCTGAGATATATTTCCATGCAACTTCCACTGTTCCGTTTTTATGACACACATCGTCATTGTCATATTGCTTTGCATGATCATATAGCTGACATAGTATTTGTGGCTCAGCCACCGTTCATCATTTTTATACATGTTACGCTAGCATCATTGCACATCCTGGTACACTGCTAGAGGCATTCATATAGAGTCATATTTTTGTTCTAGTATCGAGTTGTAATATTGAATTGTAAGTAAATAAAAGTGTGATGATCATCATTATTAGAGCATTGTCCTAGTGAGGAAAGGATGATGGAGACCATGATTCCCCCACAAGTCGGGATGAGACTCCGGACAAAAATCAAAAAAAAATGAGAGAAAAAGAGAGAAGGGGCAATGTTACTATCCTTTTTCCACACTTGTGCTTCAGAATAGCACCATGTTCTTCATATAGAGAGTCTCCTATTTTGTCACTTTCATATACTAGTGGGAATTTTTCATTATAGAACTTGGCTTGTATATTCCAACGATGGGCTTCCTCAAATGCCCGAGGTCTTCATGAGCAAGCAAGTTGGATGCACACCCACTTATATTTCATATTGAGCTTTCATACACTTATAGCTCTTAGTGCATCCGTTGCATGGCAATCCCTACTCCTCGCATTGACATCAATTGATGGGCATCTCCATAGCCCGTTGATTAGCCTCGTCGATGTGAGACTATCTTCTTATTTTTGACTTCTCTTATTTATCTCTACCACCACACTCTATTCCACCCATAGTGCTATATCCATGGCTTGCGCTCATGTATTGCGTGGGGGTTGAAAAAGCTAAAGCGCCTTAAAAAGTATGAAACAATTGCTCGGCTTGTCATCAGGGTAGTGCATGATAAATACCTTGTGTTAAGAAGATGGAGCATGACAGGATTATATGATTTTGTAGGGATAACGTTCTTTAGCATTTTTATTTTGAAAGACATGATTGTTTATTAGTATGCCTGAGTATTGATGTCTTTATATCAAATTATAGACTATTGCTTTGAATCATTCAATCTTATTATTCATACCGTAAAAGAGAGATTACATGATGAAACATGATAGGTAGCATTCCACATCGAAAATTCTATTTTTATCATTTACCTACTTGAGGACGAGCAGGAATTAAGCTTGGGGATGCTTGATACGTCTCCAATGTATCTATAATTTTTTATTGTTCCATGCTATTATAGTATCAATCTTGGATGTTTTATATGCAATTATATGCCATTATATATCATTTTTTGGGACTAACCTATTAACTTAGTGCCCAGTGACAGTTGATGTTTTCTGCTTGTTTTGCCTTTTCAGAAAATCATTATCAAAAAGTGTCCAAATGAGAAAAAAACTTTGGATTAATTTTTTCTAGACTAGAACAGACCCAGGAAGCTTTGGGAGAAGACCAGAAGAGCCACGAGGAGGCGGCAAGCCTGGAGGGCGCGCCCAGGGGGGTAGGGTGCGCTCCCCAGGCTCGTGGGCCCCTCGTGGCACCTCTTGACCTAATTCTAGCGCTATAAATTCCCAAATATTCCAGAACCAACAGAGAGCCAGAAGAGAAAACCTTTCCGCCGCCGCAAGCCTCTGTTCTTCTGCGATCCCATCTGGAGGCCTTTTCCGGTAATCTGCCGGAGGGGGAATCGATCACGGAGGGCTTCTTCATCAACCTTACTGCCCTTCCGATGATGTGTGACTAGTTTACCACAGACCTACGGGTCCATAGTTACTAGCTAGATGGCTTCTTCTCTCTCTTTGATCTTTAATACCATGTTCCCCTTGATGTTCTTGGAGTTATATCCGATGTAATCTTCTTTTGCGGTGTGTTTGTTGCGATCCGATGAATTGTGAGTTTATGATTAGATTATTCATGAGAAATATTTGAGTCTTCTCTGAACTCTTTTATGCATGATTATTATAGCTTTGTATTTCTCTCTGATCTATCGATTTGGTTTGGCCTACTAGATTGATTTATCTTGCAATGGGAGAGGTGCTTTGTGATGGGTTCAATCTTGCGGTGCTCAATCCCAGTGACGGTAGGGGACATGACACGTATTTGTATTGTTGCCATTAAGGATAAAAAGATGGGGTTTAATCATATTGCTTGAGTTTACTTTGTCTACATCATGTCATCTTGCTTAAGGCGTTACTCTGTTTCATACTTAATAGCCTAGATGCATGCTGGATAGCAGTCGATGGGTGGAGTAATAGTAGTAGATGCAGGCAGGAGTCGGTCTACTTGTCTCGGACGTGATGCCTATATACATGATCATTGCCATGAATCCGTCATAATTATTTGCTTTTCTATCAATTGCCCAACAGTAATTTGTCTACCCACCGTATGCTATGTGTTCGAGAGAGAAGCCTCTAGTGAAAACTATAGCCCCCGGGTCTACTTTATCATATATTAAACACTTACAAATACCTTGCGGCAATTTATTTACTTTTATTTTAATTAGTATTTTAGTTTATCTATTTATCTATATAATATTTAATCCTTGCAAATAACCGCTAAGAGGATTGACAACCCTCTTATTTGCGTTGGGTGCAAGTGTTAGTTCTTGTGTGTGCAGGTGCGCTTAACGGAATTTTGCTTGGTTCTCCTACTGGATTGATAACCTTGGTTCTTAACTGAGGGGAATACTTATCTCTACTGTACTGCATCATCCTCTCCTCTTCGGGGAAATACCAACGCAGACTACAAGTAGCATGGTCGCCGTCGATGAGGTCTGACTTGGCAGCTGAGGATCCCAAGCCAGCATCGTAGAACGTGTCCTTTAGAAATGACAAAAGGGTCTTGATGGCAATGTAGGATGGCAAATTCTTGACAGCGAGCCAGAGGAGATCAGCGACGGGGCCATGGATGAGATCGACGGCGGTTGAACCTGAGGGGTTGGGGATGAGCCACTTAACCTGTGACATAGCCCGCGTCAGGCCGTCGCTGTCGACGACCTCGATGTCATAGCCGGCGTCCATGACATGCCAGCATACTCTAGCCCGCTAATTGAGAGCCTGAGGCCAGTAATCGTTGTCAGCTTCCTCGGCAGCCACCTCGCCGACGTCGTGTGAAGAGGCCACGATAAACCTCTTTTGGGCCATTAGCTCCTGGAGCTCCACGGGAAGCGTAGCCGGGCTTAGGCTGCGACACTCTGGAGTCGGGGAGGGGGATGGGGATGGGGATCTATGGGAAAGGGGGCATTTGGGAGGCGTCATCTAAGAAACTCAGGGCGGCTAGGGTATGGAGATCGGTGGGTAACCTGCACGGGCAAACCGGCAGATGTTGACGATGGAGGTGGCGTGGCGGCGGCGGCAAACTTGCTAGGGTTTCGAGCGAGGGAGGGGTGGTGTGTGTGTGTGCGCGCGCGGAGTTTTTGGGGTGTGTGTGTGGAGGGGGGCAAGGTGGTGTTTGAGGAAATGACGTGGGTACTGAAAATTTTACTAGGCGGGAGTAAAATGTAGGGGCTACTGAAAATTTGGATGACGGGATTGAGCAACAAACATCGCACACGGTCCAAACATAACAACCGTGTGCTATCAAACAGAAAAACCCTCCAGGCAGCTAGATATTTTTTAGGGATGCAGGCGGGAGCGGGAGCGAACAACATCGCACACGGTCGGAACATAATAATCGTGTGTTATCAAATAGAAAAACCCTTCATGCGGGTAGATATTTTTGAGGGATGCAGGCGGGAGCGGGGGGGCGGGGGCAAACAGCATCGCACACGGTCGAAACATAATAATCGCGTGCTATCAAATAGAAAAACCCTCCAGGCGGGTAGATATTTTTGAGATTGCGAGGGAAGCCTCGTGGAGCCCAATCTACTGTGCTGATGTGTGTGACAGGGGCACGGGCGTGGCACACGGGTATCTGTGTGTGTTGCGTGGCCAAAAAAACGTGGGAAAGCGTTAGAACATGAACACACTTGCATGTGGACCAAATATATGTATGAAAAGGCTGGTTTGATGTTCAAATACCCAATGCACAACTTTGATGTGTCACCTGCTCACAAAGCGCACATTATTGCTTGTCCGCCACCCTCCCCCCTCCCCCACTTCGTGTTGGCGGGAGGGGAATCCTAGCTATGAATGCATGCCCCCAAGTAGCTAGGTCTGACATATCACACCCTACCATAACACTAAACCTATAGGAGTCCATCATGGTCAAACCCCCCTTTCGCTTCCGGTCAAAGGTGGACCGTGTGCGGGCCCACAAATGTGTGCTTGTGGTGCGAGATGGGTGAGACCACATACGAACCACCTGCGAGTGGCCCAACTATATGTATGAAAAGGGTGGTGTGATATTTAAATACCCAATTCACAACTTTGATGTGGCACATGTGCCTCACAAATTAACCGGACATCCCCGACCCCACGGAGGTTCGGGAAGTGTGAAGTACCCCCCACCCCACCCACACACACACACACTTTGAGTCGGTGGGAGAGGGCATCTCACCAAGACGTAGTGTAACACGGACCAAGAAGAATCCACCTTGGTCGTATAACCTCTCTTGTTGTTGGTCAAAGTGATGGACATCCATGCGACCCCACAGATGGGCTAGCTCGCCGATAACCACGCAAGGGAGTAGTGCCTAAAGACAACCACTGCCTGCATGTGGCCCAAACATATGTATGGAAGTGTTGTGTGGTGTGTTTGAATACCCAGCGCACAACTTTGATGTGGCACGGTACCGTGCTTTGGAACCGGAAAGTCCCCACATGGAGCGAGGGTCCACGACGCGTACTATGTATGTCACCCCACTTCGAGCCGGTGACGGGGATTCATGCGTACGCACGCGCTCAAACTTAATTAGGTCTGGAATCTCACCATGACCTACTACACGGTAACACGAACCAAAGAAGAAGAATCCACCCTGGTAACCTCTCTCGTTGCCGGTCGAAGTGATGGACGTCCACGCAGGGCCATGAATATATAGGCTTGCCACCGATAACCACGCGAGGGAGAGTACTGTCCAAAGATAACCACTGCATGCATGTCTCCCAAACATATGTATATGGAGGTGATGCATGCATGTTTGAATACCATGCACAACATTGATGTGGCGCCCGCGTCGAAAATCATACAGTCCCCACACAGAGCGAGATCGGTTCATGACGCGTCGTGTGCTGCCCCCCCCCCCCCCACTTCGATCCGGTGGGAGGGATTCATGCATGAGTACACATGCATGCGCTCAAACTATATTATGTAATCTCATAGCATGACCTATACCGTAAGACAAACCAAAAATTAATCCCCTCCTAAGTCAAATTAACCTCTCTCGCTGTCGGTCAAAGTGATGGACCAAGCGGGCCCACAGATGGAAACCATCGATATCGCCAATAACCGCGTGAGAGAGTGCTAGAGGGCAACCGCCATCGCTTGCATGTGGGCCAAAACATATGTACGTACGAAGGTGTGTGGTTGTTGTGATGTTTGAATACCCAAAATGCACAACTTTGATGTGGCACCTGCCTCGGAAACCGTAAAGTCCCCACACAGAGCGAGGTTCATGACACGTAGTATATGCTGGTCCCATCCCCCTCTTCGACGCATACTATATACTCCTACCGTAACACAAACCAAAAAGAATCCTCCTTGTCGTTCAAATTAACCTCTCTCGTTGGGTCGAAGTGATGGACGACAACCTCGCGGGCCCATAGATGGAAGCGTCGCACGGGAGTGAGAGTCCTGTAGGACAACCACTGCCCGCATGTGGCCAAAAGAGGTGTTGTGTGATGTTTGAATACCCAATGCACAACTTTCACGTGGCACCTGCCTCGGAAACCGGAAAGTCCCCACACGGAGCGAGGTTCGTCATGACGCATAGTATATGCTGGTCCCCTCCCCCCCCCCTCTTCGACGCGTACTATATACTCCTACCGTAACATAAACCAAAAAGAATCATTCTTGTTGGTCAAATTAACCTCTCTCGCTGTAGGTCAAAGTGATGGACGACAACCTCGCGGGCCCACAGAAAGCGTCACACGCGAGTGAGTGTCCTAGGACAAAACCACTGCCTACATGCCCAAAGAGGTGTTGTCTGATGTTTGAATACCCACTGCACAACTTTGATGTGGCACATGCTTCGCAAACCATAAATGCCCTACACAGAGGTTCACAACATGTCGTAGTCCCCCTCACTTCGAGCCGGTGGGAGGGATTCATGTGTACGCACACGCGCTCGAACTTTGATCTAGAATCTCACCATGATCCACACCGTAACTCATCCCAAGATGAATCCACCTTTGGTCAAATGCCTCTCGATGTCGGTGAAAAGTGATAACCTTCGCGGGCTAACGAATGGGTGCATCGCTGATAACCGCACGAGGGAGTGTCCGAGCACCACCATGCATGCATGTGGCCCAAACATGTATGTATGAAAGGGCCGTGTAATGTTTTAAATAACCAATTCACGACTTAGATGTGGCACCTGCCTCACAAAATGGTCAACCCCACACGGTGGCTCACGACTCGCAGTGTACTGCCGGACCCCCCCCCCCCCCCCGATACACACACACCGCACCACCACCGCCACTATGAGCCATGTTAAACTTTTTTCGTGGTGAACATATGTGACCAAAGGAGTGTCGTGTTAAAATTTGGAAGAAAAAAATCAGAGATCGTCATTCGGACGTTTTTATACATAGATTGATTTCCTAGGGATATAATGTGCAAAAATCAAATTTGAGCTACATGCACACGTGATAGTGCACCAAAATGGATTGGAAAATCATATGTGTCTCTCTGGGTGCATGTTTAGTCCCCATGCAAGAAATTTCAAACATTGAGAATCTTGATTTTTAAAATCCAGTAAATCCAAAACTTAGTTGAAATTCATGAAACTTATCGTGGTGTCATATGGACACCAATAGAGAGTGATATTGTATTTTTTTCAAATTTGAGACAAGTTTTGATATATTATTCTTACAAACGGGAGATTATTAATAATTGGCAACCAATATCGCAAACGGATTATTTATTCGTACTGTGGGCATTAGACCAACAATGTACGTGCCATGCTTCGGTTAAGTAATAAAGCGGCAGAATTAATCATCAAAAAAGAAAAACAATATACGTCCCGCCACGCGTCTCGTGTGTCATGCGAGCAGGCGTGAGTTGACGGGACGCATACGAGCAGTCCGCCGCGCAGGCAGACCAGGAGGCGTGCGGGCAGGTGTGTGAATTGACGGGAGGCGTGTTCGCTGCGCAGTGTCACCGGGAGGCGTGCGAGTAGCTATGTGAAATGAAGGTAGGCATGTGAGCAGTCCGCTGCGCAGGCTCACCGGGAGGCGAGCCAGCCCTTTGACCGTCGCCCGCCTCGCTCCCACTGCTCCATATTAATGGCGCGCCCGAGCCGCTGGTTATAATAGGCGGCCGCACCCCCATTCTCGCTACAAACACAATCCTCTCTCTCCGCCTGCATCCTCGACGCCGCTCTCAGTCGTCACCGCCGTCAGTGTATGAGGATGCCACCGAAATGCACCATCGGAGGGAGTGGCGACGCCGGGCTACTGAAGCACCTGAGCACGGCGTGAAGCTGGAGACAGAGGTTGCCGTCACCGCTGACGAGGTCTCGCGTGGGCAGAAGCGCGACGGCGACGGCGTCGTGCTTCCACTGCCGGAGCCGGAGGTCCATAGCGACTCCGGCGACGACTCCGACGACGACTCCGACGACAACGGAGAACCGATTAGTCATCTATACCCATTTATGTGGCAAATATATCCTAGGGTTTCTCTGATTAGTCCTGCCTCCCCTTTTTGGAATAGAAATCCTATGGTTATGTTCTCTCAATCCATGAAATCTGAGTTAGATTCGATAGATCCGTGTAGTGGATTGATTGTTTGAATGGTACAAATGATAAGTGATTAATTGTTTCTTCTGTACAAATGATATCTACTAAAAATCCGACTAGGGACCCCTTTGGGGCACAGGATAACTTGTAATCCTCATACTTCTGTCGTTGTGTATTTCCCTTTAGTTGTTGCTTTCGAACATCTCCTCTTAGTGAGCTGATGTATGACACTATGAGGGTTTCATTCGAGTAATGGAACCGGGGAGGAGCCTCCCTGTTCTTCTAAAAAAATCCGACTAGGGTTAGTGTTGCTAATAATTCCTAGCCAGATCTTGACAATTGATTTTGATGCCAAAAGTCGTTGGCATGCCAAATTTTGATCATACTTTACGGCATGTAAATTGGTTTGATGCCAATAGTCGTCGACATGCCAAATTTTGGCAACTCCCAAATGTTCGCTAGAGATTAGTTTGCATTCCATTGTTCATTGCCAATCTCACAAAAGGTTGCCAAGTGTTGGCAACTTTTGATTTTGCCAAATGTTGGTAGCAAACCAAACTTTTGATTCTGCCAAATGTTGGTAGCAAGCCAATCAGACTCTTAATTTTGTTGCACTAACTTGTGTGCTCTCTATTTATGCATTTCTTTCATCAAGATCACTTGATGATTTAGGGTTCACGCTGTCACGCGATATATTATGTTTCATAAACTCTGCCTGCTGAATTCGCATTATTATAAAATATACTGACGCCACATTTTTTACTATATGTATAGGTGCTATCTGACTATGTCGACAGCGAGGACGAAGATGCCCAGAGGAGGTACAAGAGGCAAAAGCTCAGGGAGCTTTATGCGGGACTACATAACAGGCGTGTGAGGACCTGGAATATGGGCTTTGGATGCCCGTTTTGCAACCAAAAGCTTCATCACGAGTATGAAAGTGTTCTGGCGCATGCAAGAGGACGAGCCGTTGGCTCCTTCAAGCAGAAGTATTCTCGCAGGGTGGCGCACGCCGTGTACGCTGAGTACCTGGAGAAGATTCACCTTCGTGCAGGCCTACGAGCAGATGAGATGTGGGATTGAACTATGGCTATGTAGTGTCTTAATTATAACTATGCTTGAGTTTGCTTAATATCGGTTGAACTATGGTTGAACAATGCTTGAGTCCGCTTATTATCTATGCCTGAGTATGCTTATATATATCTATGTTTACTTATGTCTAGATGTGGGATGAGTATGCAATCAGTCTGGTTGATGGAATTTTATGCTTCTCTTATACCAACATATGATTGCCCACACCACACACAGAGTGATGTTAATCGCACACGGTTTAGTCTACCAAACCGTTGCCTCCGAAATGCATT
Organism: Elymus sibiricus; assembly: GCA_039707655.1. Classification (NCBI taxonomy): domain Eukaryota; kingdom Viridiplantae; phylum Streptophyta; class Magnoliopsida; order Poales; family Poaceae; genus Elymus; species Elymus sibiricus. The sequence continues at coordinate 256,161,404 of CM077668.1, read as the reverse complement.
CTGGCCTCTGGGACAGAAAATCCTCACCATCCAATTCAAAAAGGAAAAAAGAAAACCCTCACCACCCCCCACGTCACAAAACCCTCACCCCCGCCCGCCACCTCCCTCCCTCCCCGTCCCCAGCCGCACCTGCACTCCTCCGCGACTCTGCATGTCACTGCCTATCGCCACGGCAACCACTTAGCTCAACGCCTGTCGCCGACGCCGGCTGCCGGCAAACCTCACCGCATTTCGCCACTGCCGCTTGCCGCCACCTATCGCCACCGACTTTCTCAACGTGGCTCACCGTCGACCCAGCTCCGCCCGATTGGGGAATCTGCGGTATTGGAGCTTTTTCTTATGGAGAACCAGGTAACTAATTTACTGAAATATTCAATCATCTCTTATCCCAGTCCGTCTGCCCCTTTTAATCACCCGGCCGAAATTGCCGTGGATTCATTTTTCTTCTAGCTGATTTGAGGGTTTTCTTTCATTCATAGAGTGTACAGTGCAAGGAGACATCAGGCCGATGCGGCCTCGGCCAGACAGCTGAGAAGTTCCATCTCACCGTACCAGCTGGCTTCAGGAATCGCACGGTATGTTCAATCTCACCCTACCTCGGTTGGCATCGCCTACTTTTCTGAACATATAGTATATATTGCTACATTTGGATAAAAGGTGCCACATGCAGTATATACGTCAAAGGGGATTTTTCTTCTTTCTACATTAGGCAAATTAATGCTGTAATGTTCTTTCGATTACTCTCATATTTGCCTGACATCATGGTTACACTATCTGTTTAACTATAAATTTGTGTCCTTTGATTTCAACTGTTGTGTACTATTATTTCAATTACTCCCATATTTGCATGTTACCCTATTCTTTAACAATCTTATCATTTCCTGCAGTACATCCCTTGCTTTGCAACAGCAACTGTAGTACACAATCTTGGCCTTTACATAACTGAAGACTCCAGGAATGTCATATTGAACACAAACCATGGATTTACAATCGTTGCTTCTGTAAAACTTGATGAACATGGTCGCTCCTATTTTGGCGCGGGCCTTTGGACAGAAATTTCTAAGTTTTATGTAGCGAAAGCTGGCACTAAAATTGCACTGCACCTAAAAGAGCCTGGTCATATGATATATGCTAACTTCCCCGACGATATCATCCGTCCGGACTTTGTTCCAAGTAAGTGTTCTTTTCAAGTATCTGCATGTTGACTTACCTAGCAATATAAAAGTAATTGTGTAGTATTTAAGCAACCAATAGGGATTCCATTTTCTGACTCTATTAGTCTGTTCCTACCTAGTAACTTCTAGTTACTAATACACTTTTCTTCAGCCCTGTTCTAACTTAATATTCCCTATCCTCCCACTCCTCCAGTCCTATCAGATAGCGTCGCCGCCGAGGAGACTCCGAAGGTGGAGGATGAGGCTGCCAACAAGCGGAGGCGGGTCGAGAAAGAACCGCAAGCGACTTCGGCGGGCCTAGACTTAATCAGCAGCCTCCCCGATGATATGTTGATCGTCATCATCTCCCTCCTCCCAATCAAATATGGCACGCGGACAACCGTCCTTTCCCGGCGGTGGCGCCCCTTGTGGCATTCCACCCCTCTCGACCTCATCGACGTCCACAAGCTGTCAAGCTCTGCCATGGCTATCGCAAAAGCTTGGACACGTTGTCCCAGATCCTCGGCAGGCACCTTGGCCCAATCAGAGGCCTTATCATGGGCAAGTTCCGTTCCAACGGCAAGGACCGAGCCAAGCTTGATGAGTGGTTCCGATCCCCCGCCCTAGATCACCTCGAGGAGCTCAGTTTTAATGATGGACATATGCACTTGCTGCCACCGTCCGCGCTCCACCTCGCACCCACGCTGCGGGTCGCCAGGTTCATGAACTACCATTTGCCCCCGATTAATGACGCGCCCGCTCTTTTTCTCCCTCAACTGAAGCACCTCGAGCTCGTCGCCGTCTGCATCCCCAAGGATGACATGGAGCGCCTGCTCCGCGGCTGTACTGTACTCGAGTACCTTCGTCTTCAGGCGATCAATGGGTTGAGTAGCTTCCACATCACCTCCATGACTCTCCGGACAATTTATGTGTGTTGCTGGTGCTGCAAAAAGAGATCACAGAAGGTGTATCATAGTATGCCCATTGAGGACACACCTTTACTTGAGAGATTACTTGTAGTTGATCAACAAGGTCCAACAAGAATCAGTGTCATTTCTGCGCCGAAATTGACATTGGTGGGCTACTCGTCTGTCAAACTCTCCGAACTTGTTATTGGATCCACACCCGTTCAGGTACAACATTCGCCTTCTTCTTCTCCTTATTGAATTAACATTTTTTCTAATTTTGAAGATGTATGTTCGTCTGTCATCCAGAAAATGAACCCGACAAGCTTGACAACGTATCTACGCACAGTGAAGGTCTTCGCACTAGAATCTATCGGCCCCAACCTGGACAAACTTGTCAGTTTCCTGAGATGCTTTTCGTGCCTGGAGAAGCTATATATCGAGGTGATGCTCCCTTCCTATTAAATGTTAACCATAAGGGAGTTCAATTTTTTGGTACCTTTTTCCAAGGTTACAATGACGAATGTACTATGATTTCTGAAGGAATTTTGGAGGATTTCAGTACATTGATCTTTTTTCCCTACAGTGGTTGCTTGATTCATACGGTTACAATCCACGTGCATTTCTCCTTTCGATTCATCTGTACTAGTTTTCATAGGTAAATTTCCATCCACTCCAACCTCTTGGGAAGAAGCCTATGTTTTTTCTAGATTGTAATCAAATGCTCATGTTAATCATGTAGGATCGAAGATGGCATGTCACTCTATTCGTGTATTTTAGAAATCTTGCAAATCAAAGAGGCCTGTAGTAGTGTTCAAAACTGCATGTAGGCACAAATATGTTCTCTTCTTTTGCAGATAAGATTAGGCCCGGTAGTGGATAATGTGATACAATATAACAACCACATCGAATGCCTTGATCTGCATCTCTCAGAAATTACTTTGAACTCCTACCGAGGGACCTTACCGGAGATTATATTCGCCAGGTTCTTTGTTGTGAGAGCAAGGGTGCTAAAGGTAATGAGGCTACATTAATTTGCTTCGCAAAACTGAATGGTTTGCTGATCAGCGCCGGCGGCTACGGCAGAATGAAAAAGGCTCTGCAGAAGCTGAATTTCATTTTGGAAGTTCAGCTGACAGAGTAATCAGAAGTCATTATGTCAAGCCCATACCTGACTTGTCAGTGGCTGATCCCTTTGCAGAAATGTTGAGGTTTTGAAACGGGTTTTACAAGTTGTAATATCAGTTTGAATCTCTCATATGTCCAAGTTCAGCTGATCAGCGCGGGCGTCTGCAGTTGCATGAGCTGAATTTCATTTCTAATATCAGTCTGAACCTTGTAATTAATCTTCGAATTTGAGCCTTCTAACTCTGGAATTTGAACCTTGTAATGTTTCGGGCTTTTGTGGTACAATCGTTGAAATGGCATCGTATGAGACTCGTATATTGGTAGTACTATTTTGACATTCATATGCAATGGACGATTAATATCTGGACCTCAATGGACTTGATTTTATTTACCATTCTCGAATGTGTTTCCCCTGTCGATCTCAATCGCAAACGATCTATATTGCGGACACGACAGCGATCTTCGACATTATTGTACACAGTTGGTTTCCACAACTGTGTGCCCAGAATTATCGCACTCGAGTGTCCATCATTACACGTCTGTGTAACTTTGACCTCATCACCCATGGGTAAACTTGGTGCTTCTTCGAGCCCACGCGTGGTCAAACGAAACGCGTGTGGGGTGCTCAACAACTCAAGCGTGCACTGGAATCCTCCACTAGGAACGCGGTGACAAGACGTAACGATTACAAGCCGTCCGGCCCCCATTTATTACAGCGACCATTTAACCCTTGTGTCTCTTCAACCTTTCGATCACACCCCAGTATTGCAAGAAGCACACCCACGACGACAAATATAGAGAGGGTATCCTGCGCGGCTCCAATGGCGGTCCCAGCGGCTGCCGACGACGAGTGGTGGTTCACCATGCATGTCGTAGTGGACACCCACAGAAGGTTCACGGAGCTCTCGGTGGTGTACACCAACAACCCGATCTGGGTGGAGAACTCCATCCACACTATGGAGTTGTTGCTTGCTGCACAGAAGTACAAGGTGGTCGGGTTCGACCTCGAGTACACCCGTGCTCGTGCCGGGTCTCGTCACAAGGTCGCCGTCGCCCAAATGTGCGTGCGCAATCATGTCCTCGTCTACCACTACTGCCTGGCCACAAGGCCTTGTGAGCATTTCACCAGGTTTGTCAACAGCCCCCACTACATGTTCGCTACGGTGGACATCACCAACAATGTAAAGGTGCTCAAGAATTCAGACATCACCTGCCAGAATCTTGTCGACATCCAGGGCCAATACAAGATCTGGGACAGCAAGAAGCATGAGAAGGACTCACTGGTTCACCTCATCGAGGCCATCATTGGACCCTACTACAGAGACATGAAGGATTCCTACAACAAGGACAAGCGTGCCTGGCACTCGGCCTGGATGGAGAAACTCAACGAAGCTCACATCGTGTACGCGGCCAAGGAGGCGTACACAAGCTACGAGATGTACAGGGGGATCGTTAACATGAGGAAGTGCCTCCTTCTTCCCCAAAACGGCCAGGGATCCAGCCGGAAGCAGAGCAATGGCAAGCGTCGTCACAACAAGAAGTAGATGATTAGATGATCGTTTCTCCTAGTTTCATGTGCATGTAATTGTTTACTTTGGTGTGTGTAGTCACTTATGTAATTGGATGTTTTATTTGGTTATGCAACAATGTTCTTATAAGTATATATGTTGTTGTTGTGTAGACAGAGCATAGATGTTGTGCGGACAGAGCAAATCACATCGGCCACGGGCTAAACTAGGGAACCCGTCGGTGATGATTTCATCAATCGCTGACAATTGTATACCAGCAAGCGTTTGCCCACAACACACACGGGTTATTAGCAGGAATTGTTCGTGTTGTTATCCGTCTTCCCACACATTTCGGATTACTGACCTGTTTGCCGCGTATCACACACATCTTGTTAAGTTGAACCGTTTCTGTTGTGTTGGGTAATCGCAAACAGTTCATCCGAGTGAACCGCATGCCGTATATCGCACACACCTTGATCCGCCTGACCGTTTCTGTTGTGTTGGGTAATCGCAAATAGTTCATCCGAGTGAACCGCATGTCGTGCATCGCAAACACCTGGATCTGTCTGACCATTTCTGTTGTGTTGGGTAATCACAAACAGTTCATCCGAGTGAACCATATGCCGTGTATTGCACACACCTCGAACTGGCTGCCCGTTTCTGTTGTTCTAGCTCATCGCAAACAGTTCGTATGGATCAACTGTATGCCACGTATCGCACACGCATCTCTAATCTGAATCATTTTTTATGTCTCCGGCATCGCACACAGTTCGCATTATTGGCGACGGTTTTATTACGACACCGTTTGTGATGCATGCATCGCACACAGTTTGGTCGCGGGGTCTCTGATTCATGTGTCGCATTAGCAGTCGCCTGCAGTAGTGTAGGATCCCTTCTGGTCCTAAAAAAATTAATCTGAAGATTTTTTTCCGTTTGGACTTTGTTTGATACTGGTTTTCTGAAAAAGCCAAAAACAAATAGAAAAACAGAAACTGGCACTGGCACTGAGTTAATAGGTTAGTCCCAAAAATGATATAAAATAGCATATAATTGCATATAAAGCATCCAAGATTGATAATATAAAAGCATGAAACAATAAAAAATTATAGATACATTGGAGACGTATCAGCATCCCCAAGCTTAATTCCTGCTCGTCCTCGAGTAGGTAAATGATGAAAACAGAATTTTTGATGTTGAATGCTACCTAACATGTTTATCATGTAATCTCTTTATGGTATAAATATTGAGAAACGGTGAAGTAATTCTATCAACATAATAATTTCCATGAACATAAGAAGCATAATCATTAAACTTTCAAAATATACGATCCTTAACGAGCGTTATCCCTACTCACTTTATCATATTAGCATGGCATGACTCCGCCTTCACCGCATAAATATAAATCATGAGCACCCCGGTGTTAAGCCAGGAAATTGGATCGTACTTCTAACGCGCTTTAGCATTTTCAACTCCCACGCAATACATGAGTGTGAGCCATGGACATAGCTAGGTGGAATAGAATGCGGTGATAGGGATCAATAAGGGAAAAAGGAAGAAGAAAGTCTCGCATCAACTCGGCGGATCAATGGGCTATGGAGATGCCCATCAATCGATATCAATGCGAGGAGTAGGGATTGCCATGCAACGGATGCACTAAGAGCTATAAGTGTATGAAAGCTCAAACTGAAATTAAGTGGGTGTGCATCCAACTTGCTTGCTCATGAATACCTCGGGCATTTGAGGAAGCCTGTCATCGGAATATACAAGCCAAGTTCTATAACGTTAAATTCCCACTAGTATATGAAAGTGACAACTCAGGAGACTCTCTATATGAAAAACATGGTGCTGCTCTGAAGCACAAGTGTGGAAAAGGATAGTAACATTGCCCCTTCTCTCTTTTTCTCTCATTCCTTTTTTTTGTGGGCTCTTTTTGGCCTCTTTTTTTCTTTTTTCTTTTTCGTCCGGAGTCTCATCCCGACTTGTGGGGGAATCACGGTTTCCATCATCCTTTCCTCACTGGGACAATGCTCTAATAATGATGATCATCACACTTTTATTTACTTACAACTTGATAGTAGAACAATATGACTCTATATGAATGCCTCTGGCAGTGTACCAGGATGTGCAATGATCTAGCGTAACATGTATAAAAATGATGAATGGTGGCTGAGCCACAAATACTATGTCAGCTATATGTTCATGCAAAGCAATATGACAATGAAGATGTGTGTCATATAAACGAAACGGTGGAAGTTGCATGGCAATATATCTCGGAATGGCTATGGAAATGCCATAATAGGTAGGTATGGTGGCTGTTTTGAGGAAAGTAAAAGGAGGCTTATGTGTGAAAGAGAGTATCATATCACGGGGTTTGGTTGCACCGGCTAAGTTTGCACCGACTCTCGAGGTGAGAAAGGGCAATGCACGGTACCGAAAAGGCTAGCAAATTACAGAAAGATAGGAGTGCGTATAATCCATGGATTCACATTAGTCATAAAGAACTCACATACTTATTGCGAAAGCCTATTAGCCCTCGAAGCAAAGTACTACTCGCATGCCCCTAGGGAGGAGGTTGGTAGGAGTTAACCATCGCGCTCCCCCGATTGTAACAGCACTCAAGGATTTCATTTCAGACCTAAGAATGCTCGGACCTCCCCACCATGCCATGACCAATACTTAGATGAGAAGTAAATAACAAACTTTAATACCGATATTTCTACTAACCAATGATTATGAACCTATATCCTTTCATATTACGACATCAATAAAATTAAACCATTCATTTTGTATTTAGTGATCTACATGAAAGTTTTTATTATATCCCCCTTGAATACCTATCATATCAGGACCATTCTTATACCACGTGCAAACTGCCATTACTATTTATTAGATTCTCAAAAAGATTTAAGTGAAGCTTGAGAGTGCAATTATTTCTTTAAAATATAAACACCGCCGTGCTCTAAAATATATAAGTGAAGCACTAGAGAAACTGTCTAGCTCAAAAGATATAAGTGAAGCACATAGAGTATTCTAACAAATCGCGATAATTGTGTGTCCCTCTCAAAAGGTGTGTCCAGAAAAAGATGATTGTGGCGAGCTAAAAAGCAAACAAAGAAAAGAAAACTATGGCACAAGACGGTCCAAGTAAAACTCATATCATGTGACGAATAAAAATATAGCTCCTAGTAAGTTACCGATAGATTGTAGACGAAAGAGCGGATGCCTTACGGGGCATCCCAAAGCTTAGATGCTTGGGTCTTCCTGGAATATTACCTTGGGGTGCCTTGGTCATCCCCAAGCTTAGGGTCTTGCCGCTCCTTATTCCTTCATCCATCATAATCTCACCCAAAACTTGAAAACTTCAGCACACAAAACTCAATAGAAACTTCGTGAGATCCGTTAGTACAATGAATCAATCATCCACTTTAGGTACTGTTATAAACCCATTCATAATTGTTCTTGCATAATACCTACTGTATTCTAACTCTTCCATGACTTATACCCCCCGATATAATCCATAGTTTCATTAAAACAAGCACACTATGCAATAAAAACAGAATCTGTCTAAAACATAACAGTACATAATGACAGAATATTATCTATACTTCTGTAAATACAAAATTCTGAAAACTTAGGACAATGTAAAAAAAATTGTATCCCAATACTGTGTAAAAATTTCAGATTTTTCTGGCATTCCAGTAAAAAACGTAAAATCAAATACTCGGCGAAAAACTTTTTGTTTTCAAACAGCATCAATTATACTATCATCCAAATCATCCTAAAGGCATTACTTGGCACAAACACTAATTAAAAGATAAAAACACAATCACAACAGTAGATAAAATTGTGTTTGCACACAAAAGGGAAAAAGCAAAAATAAAGATAACTATTGGGTAGTCTCCCAAGAAGCTCTTTCTTTATAGCCATTAAGGTAGGCTTCGAGATTTTAATGATGCTCACATAAAAGATAAGAATTGAAGTACAAACAAAGCATCATATAACATGTGACAAACACATTAAAGTCTAACATACTTCCTATGCATAGGCATTTTATAGGAAAACAAATTATCAAGACAAGCAATATCTAGCATATGCAAATAGGAAGAATGAAGCATTAATAATTCCAACACAAAGAGAGATAATTTAGTGACATGAAAATTTCTACAATCATGTTTCCCTCACTCATAATAATAACATGTAAAATCATAATCAAATTCAACAATATATCTATCATATAAAATATTCTCTTGATGATCCTTATGCATAAAAGTTTTATAATCTTCCAAGATAGTGGGATTAACATCAACTAAAGTCATGACCTCTCCAAACCCACTTTTATCCAAAAATTCATAAAATTGATAATTCTCCAAAGTAGTGGGATCATTATTACCTAAAGTTGACACTCTTCCAAACCCACTTTTAATAGTATTGCAAATTTTATTATCAATAACATATTCATCATGAGGCTAAAATAAGTTTTCAAGATCATAAGAAGCATTATCACCCCAATCATGATCATTACAATAAGTAGTGGACATGACAAAATTATCATCCACAAGCATGTAGTTTTGCATATCATTAGCACAACTGACATTAATAGAATTTATAATAACATCATTGCAATCATGATTTTCGTTCAAGGAGCTATCATGAATCACTTTATAAACTTGTTCTTTTAGCACTTCATCACAATTTTCAGATTGAAGATTTTCAAGCAAAACTTCATAAAGATAATCAAGTGCACTCAACTCACTATCAATTGGTTCATCATAATTGGATTGTTTGAAAAGATTAGCAAGTGGATGAGGATCCACATGTCTATATTTTTATTTTCATTGAGTCACACAATTATTGCAAGCAAGCAAACAAGCAAACAAAAATATTTTTGTGTTTTTGTATTTTTATGAGAAGTGGGGGAGATGAAAATGAGAGGCAAAGGTAAAAAGGAAAATAAAAAGTAGAGCAAGTAGATGATAGTTTGTGTAAAGGTACTTGATAGGTTTTGATGATGTCTCCCCGGCAACGGCGCCAGGAATTCTTCCTGCTGCCGGTGAGCTGCGTTGGGATTTTCCTCGAAGAGGAGAGGAGATGCAGTACAGTAGAGATAAGTATTTCCCTTAGTGAGAACCAAGGTTATCGAACCAATAGGAGAATCACGCAAAGCCTCGTGAACAACACCTGCACACACAAAAGCAAATACTTGCACCCAACGCGGGCAAGAGGGTTGTCAATCCCCTTGAACTCGTTAATTGCGAGGATTAAATCTTGTATAGGTAGATGGATAATTTGCAAAAGAAAATAAAAGTAAATAAATTGCAGTAAAGGTTTTTAGGTTTTCTTTTTATATTTAAAGTAGACCCGGGGGACATAGTTTTCACTAGAGGCTTCTCTCTCGAACACATAGCATACGGTGGGTAGACAAATTACTGTTGGGCAATTGATAGAAAAGCGCATAGTTATGACAGATTCATGGCAATGATCATGTATATAGGCATCACGTCCAAGACAAGTAGACCGACTCCTGCCTGCATCTACTACTATTACTCCACCAATCGACCGCTATCCAGCATGCATCTATGGTATTAAGTTCATGACAAACAGAGTAACGCCTTAAGCAAGATGACATGATGTAGACAAGATAAACTCAATCAATATGAATAAACCCCATCATTTTATCCTTAATGACAACAATACAAATACGTGTCTTGTCCCCAACTGTCATTGGGATATAGAGCACCGCAAGATTGAACCCATTACAAAGCACCTCTCCCACTGAAGATAAATCAATCTAGTTGGCCAAACCAAATGGATAGATCGGAGAGAAATACAAAGCTATAACAATCATGCATAAAAGAGTTTAGAGAAGACTTAATTAATTTCAATGAATAATCTGATCATAAACCCACAATTCATAGGATCCCAACAAACACACCGCAAAAGAAGATTACATCAGATAGAACTCCAAGAAGATCAAGGAGAACATGGCATTGAAGATCAAAGAGAGAGAAGAAGCTAGCTACTAGCTATGGACCCGTAGGTCTGTGGTGAATACTCACACATCATCGGAAGGGCAGCAAGGTTGATGTAGAAGCCCTCCGTGATCGATTCCCCCTCCGGCAGATCGCTTGAAAAGGCCTCCAGATGGGATCGCGGAAGAACAGAGACTTGTGGTGGCGGAAAAGTTTCTTTGGGTGGCTCTCTGTTGGTTTGGGAATATTTGGGAATTTATAGAAGTGGAATTAGGTCAAACGGAGTTATGAGGGGCCCACAAGCTCAGGGGGCGCGCCCTGTGAGCTTGTGACTCCCTCGTATGCCTTCTGGTCTCCTCCTGAAGCTTCTAGGGTCCGTCCAGAAAAAATTAATCGAAAGATTTTTTTTGTTTGGACTTCGTTTGATAATGATTGTCTGAAAAAGCCAAAAACAAGCAGAAAAACAGCAACTGGCACTGGGCACCGAGTTAATAGGTTAGTCCCAAAAATGATATAAAATAGCATATAAAGCATCCAAGATTGATAATATAATAGCATAAAAGAATAAAAAATTATAGATACGTTGGAGACTTATCACGCCTTAATTATACATTTTGCTAAAAGTAAATTTAGATCAGATAATTGGTGTAGGGTACTGAAGGTTGGATTCACGCCGATGCTACTTAATAAACTACATACTGATGTAAAAATATAGTGATATACAACAGGTACTTACATCAGCATTGGAGCGCAGAGCATTGCTGCAAGATACTTTCCTCGACCACAATCCCAGTTTAGAACGTTTGTTGTCCTTTAAGCATATTTTCTACAACAAAGATGTGTAAGACAAATGTAGAATATATAAGATCAAATGTGATTTGAATGCTATAAAATTTCATGATGCGAGGATACGCACACGCTTCCTAGCAAGGAGTTGACATATTTTTGTTGGACTGGAGCGAACTGGTTCTTTGGCCACTGGAATCTGGTTATTATCTGGAGGACTTGGGTTTCTCTGTGCTGGAGCAGTTCCTATGAACACTGGAGTTGGGTTACTATCTCCTGGAGTTTGGATCTTTTGCAAAGAACTTGTTTGTACCCCTTCAGATTCTAACATAGCCCTCTTCCGCTTACATGCCTTGTACAGGAGAATGGTGCTTCAGTTATAAAACATGCTATGGCAGAGAGATGGAATAGGTACTGAAGAATAGAAAGGCATGACATATTGACATGTACTCCCTCCATCCGGAAATAAATGGATGTGTCTAGACGTATTGTAATTCTAGATACATCCATTTTTATCCATTTCTACCACAAGTAATACAGGCGGAGGGAGTATGATGTACTCCCTCTGTAAAGAAATATAAGAGTGTTTAGATCACTACTGATCTAAACACTCTTATATTTCTTTACAGAGGGAGTATAAGCTAAGGATACGACATGACAACAGAGTAAAAGAAACAGTAGTTGAATGTAAAACTGTATGATAGCTGGAATAGGTACAGAAAAACAGCAAGGCAGCATATTCACATGTCTGATGGGCAAACTAAGATCGCATTGCAACAGAACAGAAGAACATCACTTCAATGTAAAAAACCATGGTATGGTAGATGGATGGAGTACATACTGGTGAACAACAATGCATGAGATATTCAGAAGGATGATGTCCAAATTAAGCAGATGGAATTGCAACAGAGTAGAATGACGGTACTTGAATTTGAATAGATGTTATCATGATGGAATAGGTACAGACAAACTGGAAGGCATGACATATTCACATGTATGATCAGCGGGCTAAGCACATGGCATTGCAACAGAGTAGATGCATTGCAAGACATTATATGCATGATGCTACCCATATCACGGGTCAAGTTAGAGCAAAGACCTTGTGGGGTGAATAGGAATCCTTATCTCTCTGCAACTCTTCTGAAGAACTACATTTAAGTGTTCCATCATATTGAATATCATTGACGTCGAGTATGTTGGCCGTTGCATTGCTCCGCGAGTTTCTTTTAGTGGATTTGTTCTGATATTCAACATCATTGTGTGCAATAATATCTGACATGCATGGAAGACAACTAGTAGTGAGATTATGTAATGAGTGCATGTAGGAGACGACTTAAATAGTAGGAGTCAACTTAAATAGTAGCAACAGGTTGATACCCCAAAGACTAAAGAGCGAGCACACATGATAGCTACAAAATATATACTGTTTGTACTCGAGATTAACTAAATGGCACACAAAAGTACTACAGAACAACAACATAGTTAATAGTAGAAGGGGTATAATCACCAGCCTGTGGGATAGCTTTGGTTGAGGGACGATAACTATGGAACAACATTAACTCCTGCACAAGTCTCTTATCTGAAGTAAGACTAAGAGATCAACATGAATGTACAGTGACAAGTGATAATCTATTTTCCATGCTTAGATGAAGAATGAAGCCATAAATGCTGCACACAAGTAAGATGAGGGTACAACCTATCTTGCCGCCCTCCGTAGGAGTGAGCATCATCTGCTGAATCGTTGATGGCGCTGTAGTTGTTGTGGTTGTCCATGTTTGGCTGGCACATTCGAGGCAGGGAACTCTTGAGTGGGGAGTATAGCTCCCTTCTGGTGCATGCTTCCCTTGTTGGAGCAGCTTCGGTGAGAAGGAAGACGGTGTCGCTGAAGATGCAGAAAACACACAATGTTAAGAATGACACATATCTCTGATCTGAAGAAATACGATCAACACTAAGGTACGAGACTGGTCACACGTCAGTCCACTGAAAACTAAATTGTGGTCACACACTTTTTTTTTCACTGTCCAATCTACGCCGAATGGCTGGATGGCCATCTTGTGCCTCCCGGATGTCACTGTTCAGGATCTTCCTCGAACAGCCAGCGAGCACCGGCAGAGCAGCCTGCCTCTGCCATCCCTGGCCATAGCAGCTCCGACCTCGACCCCGCCCCCTGCCCCACCGCACTGTCGTGGTTGCACTGCCCCCGACCATACCTCAAAGACTCGCCGTCATCCAGATCTGGCGCCAGCAGTACCTTCACCCCACGCAACCCTAAGATAGGCACCGAAGCGCTGCTTCCACGGCGAACCTGCGCCCCCTGCCCGCACCCCTACGATAGACACCGAGGCACTCCTTCCCCAGCCAACCGACTGCCTAGGAGCTCCGCCGCCTCAAGGGGAGCTGCTTCCTTCCATTTGGAAGCGACTGACCCAGAATAAAAATCCAGGCGACTGACGCCTAGGTAAAGTGAATAAGATGAGTGTACGACCTATCTTGCGTCCCGGTGAAGTAGGCAGCTCCATCTGCCGAGTCGGTGAGGCCGGCGCGGTTGCGGTGGCTGCCGGCGGCGGGAAAGCAGATATGTGGCGGCGGTCGATGGCTATGGGGGACCAGCGCCAGTGCGCTGGACGCGTCCGAAGTACGAGCCGCTCCGGCACCGTGCACGACGGCGCGGTTGAATCGACACCTATACAGTTCACGCGGTCGTCGTCGAGGCAGCTCTGGCAGCATGGAGTAAGAGGCACGCGACCCAGTGCACGACGGCAAACAACCTGCAGCTCCGGCATTGGGGAGGAGGGTGGCGGTGAATCTGGTGCGGTGGGGGGCCATGGAGGAGGGGCTGAGGTTTCACGGCTGGGGAGAAGGTCATCTGGCGCCCACGGGGTATGAATGGGGAATTGGGAGGGGGAACCATGTCTTACAGACGCATTTGTCTAAAATGTGGGGGAAGTTACAATTCTACCCCTGTTTTTTGGCTTGTGGGATTGGGTCTGAGTCTTGAGGGTCGGGGATAGTAGGGTAACTTTGCTTCTCCCAAATAGTGGGCGCCAGCAATTTCAGGCGAGGAGGGCGTGCTTTGAAAAAGTGGGCGCGAGCGATTTCGGCCGAGGAGAGGGTGTTTTTCCGCCCATGGTTTATGAATTATTCGGCGCCTGCGATTTCGGCCGAGGAGAGGGTGTTTTGCCGCCCATGGTTTATGAATTATTCGGCGCCTGTCATTTCGGCCGATGAGAGGGCGCGCTTGGATTAAGTTACAAACCTACCTCGCTATACAACGGGCCAATTGATGCGAATTCCACCGAGCAGAGAGGGTGTTTTAGCGGTTCGTTCAAATTTTGGGAGAACAAGCATCCACGTCTACCGTACCAAGTCGATCCGAATCAAGTTTTGAAATGTTAGTTCTATAGTGTCACATCTTGCCACTTCTTTTTTAGATGGTGAGATGATCCTCGGGACTAATGTGTTTTTACATGCTCGTTGCTACCGATTAATTTGACAAATAGTTGACCCACTCAAAAATGGGAATCAAACCCGAAATGAAATATCTCAATTCAATGAAATAGGCCGTTGACCCGGTCAAAATTCTGGACTAAATCCAAAATTGAACACATCAATTGAATAGCATGTTGTATTATAGTACTCCATGAACATGCTCAAAGTCAAATTAATGAACCTGTTTGATACGCATATCTCCGTTCATGTGTGAATTGCAAACACCATGTTCTCCAATTCAAACATTTGAATACAATTTTATACTGAATCATGGTTTATATCAGTCTTCGATGCATAAACGCGTCCTCTCCCCTCTCCCGTACTCCCGTTCTCTCTCTAGCCGACACTCTTTGTTTCTATCATGCGCATACGAACACAATCCTTATCGGTCTCTCTCTCTCTCTCTCTAGGTCTTTCTAGTTCACATGCACACTCTATGTATAGGTCTCCCTCGCACACAATGTATGACTCTCTAGTCTAAGCTAAATAGCTAGGGTGCACTCATCGTACACACACAAATTCTCTTGCTCGTTGTCCATAACTCTCTCACGCACCAATCCGCCGTATCAGGGCTCTTCTCTCTCTTTCTCTCTCTCTCTCTCTCAAACATTCTATCTTCCTAGGTCACACATACACATATCTCACTCACACTAGATAGGCCCATCTAACACTCTCTCTCCCTCGTTCTCTCTCTATCTCACACGCGCGCGCACACACACAATCTCCCCTAGCTAAGTACGAGTATCTCTCACTCCATCATAGGCACACACACTCCCCCTAGGTATGAATATCTCTCACTCTCCATCAGAAACACACGCATTGTCTCTTTCGCTCCCTAGGTCTATCTCGATCTCTCTCGGGGCATCTTTCTATCGCACACACCCTTGTCTCTCGATCTCCCACCCATATAGCCTCCTCACGATCTCGAGGGGATCTCTCTATCACAAACACACCCTCTCTCCCTCCCCATGCCTCCATTTTCTCCATACGTCCCTCTCAACCTCTGTCCCTTGTTTGCCAGACCACTCTTGGACACGTGCTATAGGGGTCTCTCTCTCCATTGCAAACAACCACACACTATCTGCGTGTATATCCTCACCTCGCTTTCTCTCTCGGAGATGCATGCATGATATGTTTGCATAAGACATGCACACTTTCTCTCTATTTTATCATGTGTTGTCCCTTTCTCTTTCACACACACACACTCTTTTTTCACACTCACTCTTTCTCCTTCACACACACTTGATCTCTCTCTACTTAGGTACTCTCTCCGGTCCATACCATATAGATTTTTTGAAAAGTCAAACCTCACAAAGTTTGACCAGGTATGTGGAGAAAAACATTTACATCTAGAACGACAAACATATATCATTAGATTCATCACAATATGTAGTTTCATATTATACATACATCTTTGGTACTGTAGATATAAATAATTTTCTCTATAAACTTGGTTAAAGTTTCCAAAGTTTGACTTTTCAAAAATTTATAGGCACTACATTATCGAATGGAGGGAGTAGCTCTTTCTCTCTCTCAACTCTCTCACGCACCACTCCGCTGTCTCGGGGCTCTTCTCTCTCTCTCTTTCAAACTTTCTATCTCCCTAGGTCACACATACACATACCTCGCTCGCACTAGATAGACCCATCTAACACTCTCCCTCTCCCTCGTTCTCTCTCTATCTCACACGCACGCACACGCCCCCCCTAAGTACGATGATCTCTCACTCCATCACAGTCACATGCGCTTCCCCCTAGGTATGACTATCTCTCACTCTCCATCACAAACACACGCATTGTCTCCTTCCCTCCCTAGGTCCATCTCGATCTCTCTCGGGGTATCTTTCTATCGCACACACACCTTGTCTCTTGATCTCCCACCCATATAGTCCCCTCACGATCTCGAGGGGATCTCTCTATCACAAACACACCCTCTCTCCCTCCCCATGCCATGCTTATCTTAACCGTAAAAACGTCAGAGTAGCGTGCCATTCCAGGGGTTAGGCTCTAATGGCCCGTCCGCTGGATTCCGGATGCGGTAGGCCCCTCCAATGAGGACCTGGTCAATTATGAATGGCCCGTCCCATTTGGGTGAGAGTTTGTGCTTCTGCTTCTCTGGGTGGAGCCTCATGACCAGATCTCCTACATTGAATTCCTTCGCTCGGACTTCCCTGCTTTGATAGCGTCGTGCCTGCTGCTGATAGATGGCGGACCGTGCCCGAGCTACGTTGCGCTCCTCTTCCAAGGTGTCCAAGGCGTCCTGCTGATCGAGCTCGGCTTCCCATTCTTCGTACATGCGCACCCGAGGTGCATCATGGATGATGTCACAAGGGAGTACGGCCTCGGCGCCGTATACCATAAAGAATGGTGTGTACCCGGTGGATCGGTTTGGCGTAGTGCACAATCCCCACAGGACGGAATCAAGTTCCTCTACCCATTTGCAATCTACCTCCTTGAGGGAGCGTACCAGCCTTGGTTTGATTCCACCGAGGATGAGTCCATTGGCTCGTTCCACCTGCCCGTTTGACTGCGGGTGGTAGACTGATGCGTAATCGAGCTTTATGCCCATTTTTGCGCACCATGCTTTTACCTCTTTGGCCGTGAAATTTTTCCCGTTATCCATTATAATACTATGCGGGATACCGTAACGGTGTACCACCCTGGATATAAACTCGATCACCGGGGCTGCTTCAGCCGAAGTGACTGGCTTTGCTTCTATCCACTTGGTAAACTTATCTACCATGACAAGTAAATACTTGTTTTTCCTTGATCCTCCTTTAAGAGGACCTACCATATCGAGCCCCTAGACCGCGAAAGGCCAGGTGATCGAGATGGCCCAAAGAGCTGTTGGGGGCATGTGACTTTGTTTAGCAAATACCTGGCAGCCGGGGCAGTGTTGTACACGTGTTTTGGCGTCAGCCCCCGCCGTTGGCCAATAGAAGCCAGCTCAGAATGCCTTGCTGACCAAGGTCCGAGCAGCGGCGTGATGCCCACTCATGCCGGAGTGCACCTCTTTAAGGAGCAATCTTCCTTCTTCCCCTGATATACACCGTTGGAGGACGCCCGTGGCGCTTTGCTTGTAGAGCTCTCCCTCGTGGATTTTGTAGGCTTTTGATTGCCTTATGATTCGACGAGCGTCGGTTTGGTCCTCGGGGAGTTCCTTGAGGAGTAGGTACATGAGGAGGGGCTCGGTCCATGGTGCGATAATCGCCATGACCTCGTGGGCCGAAGCCGTTTCCTGAATGGCTGATCCTCCAATTATGTCCTGCTCCATTTCGTCCTCGGGTGGGGTAAGTTGCCCTGCGTCGTTTGATTCCAACGTCGCTGTATCGTCCTGCCAAACCACGGATGGCTTAAAAATCGTTCGAGGAAGGTGTTTTCGGGGACCTTGTCCCTTTTGGCGCCCATTCGGGCGAGTATAACGGCGGCTTGGTTGCTATCACGCGGGATGTGGTGAAATTCCAGCATTTCGAACCTAGCCGAGATTTTAAGGACTGCGTTCTGATATGCTGTCATCTTCGGGTATTTGGCGTCGAATTTGCCATTTACTTGGGAGATGGAAAGGTTAGAATCACCTCAGACCTCAAGGCGTCTGACGCCCATCGAAACGGCTATCCGAAGTCCATGCAGGAGGGCCTCGTATTCGGCAGCATTATTTGAGTTCGTGTACATGATTTGCAACACGTACCAGACATTGTCGCCTATTGGCGATGTGAGCACTACTCCAGCCCCTAGCCCGGCGAGCATTTTTGAACCATCGAAATACATTGTCCAGTGTGAATATGCGTTGTACCCTCTAGGGAGCTCTATATCTATCCATTCAGCCATGAAATCTGCCAGCACCTGAGATTTAATAGCTCGGCACGGCCGGTATGTTATTTCGAAGGGAAGGAGTGATGTCTACTACACAACTTATTCTTGTAGACTCGTGTTGGGCCTCCAAGCGCAGAGTTTTGTAGGATAGTAGAAATTTTCCCTCAAGTGGATGACCTAAGGTTTATCAATCCATGGGAGGCGTAGGTTGAAGATGGTATCTCTCAAACAACCCTGCAATCAAATACAAGAAATCTCTTGTGTCCCCAACACACCCAATACAATGGTAAATTGTATAGGTGCACTAGTTTGGCGAAGAGATGGTGATACAAGTGTAGTATGGATAGTAGATATAGGTTTTTGTAATTTGAAAATATAAAAATAGCAAGGTAGCACGTGATAAAATGGAGCACAAACGGTATTGCAATGCTTAGAAACAAGGCCTAGGGTTTATACTTTCACTAGTGCAATCTCTCAACAATGCTAACATAATTGGATCATATAACAGTCCCTCAACGTGCGATAAAGAATCACTCCAAAGTTCCTATTCGCGGAGAACATAAGATAGAAATTGTTGTAGGGTACGAAATCAGTGCAAAGTTATATTTTCCGATCAATCTATCGAGCCATCCCTATAAGTGTCACGAACAGCCCTAGAGTTCGTACTAAAATAACACATCTGATACGCATCAACCAACTCTAATGTCACCTAGATACTCCAATGTCACCACAAGTATCCGTGAGTTGATTATTCGATATGCATCAAACAACTTCAGATTCATAATATTCAATCCACACAAAGAACATCAAAGAGTGCCCCAAGATTTCTACCAGAGAAAATAGGACGAAAACGTGCATCAAGCCCTATGCATAGATTACCCCAATGTCACCTCGGGAATCCGCGAGTTGAGTGCCAAAACATACATCAAGTGAATCAATATAATTCCCCATTGTCACCACGGATATTCATATGCAAGACATACATCAAGTGTTCTCAAATCCATAAAAGTATTCAATCCGATAATAGTGAAACCTCAAAGGTAAAAACTCAATTCATCACAACAAGATAGAGAGGGAGAAACACCATATGATCCAACTATATTAACAAAGCTCACAGTACATCAAGATCGTGCCAAATCAAGAACACGAGAGAGAGATCAAACACATAGCTACTAGTACATACCCTCAGCCCCGAGGGTGAACTACTCCCTCCTCGTCATGGAGACCACCGGGATAATGAAGATGGCCTCCGGTGATGATTCCCCCCCTCCGGCAGAGTGCCGGAAAAGGGTTGTAGATGAGATCGTGGAGGTACAGAGGCTTGCGGCGGCGTAAACACTCATCTAGGTTAACTTTCAGGGGTTTCTGAATATATATGATTTTCAGCATTGGAATCACGCAAAGAGGTGCCACAGGGGGCCCACGAGGCACCAGGGCACGCCTGGGGGGGTGGCGCGCCCTGGTGGCTTGTGGGGCCCCTGTGGGTCTTCTGCTGCTCTCCCGAAGCTTCCTGGGTCTGTTTCCTTCTAGAAAAAATCATCAAAAAGTTTCGCTGCATTTGGACTTCATTTGATATGAATTTTCTGAAAAACTAAAAACAAGCAAAAAACAGCAACTGGCACTGGGCACTAGGTCAATATGTTAGTCCATAAAAATCATATAAAATCCATATAAAAGTGCACCACAATCATACAAAACTATAATAAACATGGCATGAATACTTCATAAATTATAGATACGTTGGAGACGTATCAGCATCCCCAAGCTTAATTCCTGCTCGTCCTCGAGTAGGTAAATGATAAAAGAAATAATTTATGAAGTGTGAATGCTAGCATAGTGCATAAGTTTGATCAATGATAATTTCAATCACTTTTCCTAGCATCATAACAGCAACTCTTTCTCATAAAACTCATCATGATAAAGTAGCAATCAATTCACATGTTATGGTTCAAACAATGCAATCTCTTGAAACTTAACAACCTATGTTCTTAGTCACCAAACAATTGCAATTCAACTCTATTTCAACAAAGTCTAAGTAAGAGCTCCACATACTCAATTATCATATAGTCTTCTATGATTACTAGTACTCAAAGCATATTTTTAGAACAAATGGCATCCATCAAACACAGAGAAAGATAGGGGCTTAGTGTTTCGCCTCCCAACTTATTTATCATAGAGATAATTGTCAACAATAATAATTCATGATCAAATATATTTGACTGGCCATATGTGCCTGGATCTTTCCCCACCACATGATGCTTGCCAACTAGAGAATAATTAAGGTTGAAATGAGAAGTAATACTATTGACTCTTGCATAAAAGTAAATACATAAAAGTTAATGCATAAA
Organism: Elymus sibiricus; assembly: GCA_039707655.1. Taxonomy (NCBI): domain Eukaryota; kingdom Viridiplantae; phylum Streptophyta; class Magnoliopsida; order Poales; family Poaceae; genus Elymus; species Elymus sibiricus. The sequence continues at coordinate 256,140,302 of CM077668.1, read as the reverse complement.
AATAAAGATAGGCCCTTCGCAAAGGGAAGCAGAGGTTGTCATGCGCTTTTTATTTTTGGATGCAAAAGCCCTTAATGCAAAGGAACGTCACGTTATATTGCCCCTTGTGATAGCAACCTTTATTATGCAGTCCATCGCCTTTATTTCTTTACCATCACAAGTTCGTACAACGCTTATTTTCCCTTGCAATAAAAGATCATACAGATTTTAGGAGCAATTTTTATTGCTTTTTGCACCGATGACAACTTACTTGAAGGATCTTATTCAATCCATAGGTAGATATGGTGGACACTCATGGGAAGAAACTGGGTTTAAGGGTTTTTGGATGCACAAGTAGTATCTCTACTTAGTACGAATTTTTGGCTAGCAAAAGATCCTAAGCAAGCACCACATGTTGGAGGATCCATAACAATATAACTTCTATGCAAATATACCCAAACATAACTCATTACGTTGTCTTCCTTGTCCAACTTCAAATAATTTGCTCAAGTTGAAAATAATTAATGGGTATTCACAATCATAAAAGATGTCCAAGATAATATATTTATATGTGAAAGTTCTCTTCCTTATACTAATCATTCATGAATTGCTTGTATGACCAATATTGTGATTGTCAAGCTTCAATAGATTTCACTTTCTAAACCCAATGTGAAACTACTACTAGGCATGATACAAGCATATGAAGCACATATAATTTCAACTTTATGATATTCAATTCTTTCACAATTTACTCATAGGATATAAGTGAAGCACAAGAGTAAATGACAAACTACTCCAAAAAGATATAAGTGAAGATCAAAGAGTAGTCAAACAATTAAGCAGCTATGTGAAGACTCACTCTCATAAAAAAATTCAGATCTTAAGTATTTTATTCAAACAGAAAACAAAACAAAATAAAATGACATTCCAAGAATAGCACATCTCATGTGAAGAAGCAAAAACTTAGGCTCAACCAAAACTGACCGATAGTTGTTGAAGAAGAAAGGTGGGATGCCTACCGGGGCATCCCCAAGCTTAGATGCTTGAGACTTCTTGGAATAATAACTTGGGATGCCTTGGGCATCCCCAAGCTTGAGCTCTTGTGTCTCCTTAATTCCTCTTATATCGTGGCTTCTCCTAAATCTTAAAAACTCCATCCACACAAAACTCAACAAGAACTCGTGAGATAAGTTAGTATAAATCAACTCAAAACCTTAACATTCTCTACTGTAGCAAATCACTTAAATTATAAATAAACATTGCATACTAAATGCCTCTGCATATTTAATAATCCTATCCTCAAATAGAATCATTAAACAAGCAAACATACGCAAACAATGCAACTATAACAGCAATCTGCCAAAACAGAACAGTCTGTAAAGGGTGAATAAGAATTCATACTTCCCTAACTCCAAAAATTCTGAAAAATTACCACGTGACAGAGAACTCATGCATGCTTACTGTGTAAAAATTTCAGATTTTTATCATGTTCTGACTATTCAGGAATATTCTGGACATAACAGAAAACTTTCTGTTTTCAAACAGCAACACATGAACTTGCAAACTGAGCATGGTAAAGGCTATAATTGGCATTTTATTGAACTAAAAGATACAAAACATGATTATTGATAACAGCAAGCAAATCTCAACAAAATAAAATAATGCTCCAAGCAAAACACATATCACGTGACGAATAAAAATATAGCCCCAAGTGAGGTTACCGATAGTGTTGAAGATGAAAGAGGGGATGCCTTCCGGGGCATCCCCAAGCTTAGATGCTTGAGTCTTCCTTGAATATTACCTTGGGGTGCCTTGGGCATCCCAAGGTGAAAGGATCAATATGGTTGACTAGAGGGGGGGGGTGAATAGGCAACTACCAAATTTTAGCTTTTCTTAACAAATTAGGGTTAGCAACAAAGTAGGTTGTCTAGATGTGCAACTAGGTGAGCAACCTATATGATGCTAACAACAATGACAACACAAGCAAGCAAGGGATACAACACTAAAAAAGCTTGCACAAAGTAAAGGTAAGAAGTAACCACAAGTGGAGCCGGTGAAGACGAGGATGTGTTACCGAAGTTCCTTCCCTTTAGGGGGAAGTATGTCTCCGTTGGAGCGGTGTGGAGGCACAATGCTCCCCAAGAAGCCACTAAGGCCACCGTATTCTTCTCACGCCCTCGCACAATGCAAGGTGCCGTGATTCCACTAGTGGTGCCCTTGAAGGCGGCAACCGGACCTTTACAAACAAGGTTGAGGCTCTCTCCACAACTGAATTGGAGGCTCCCAACACCACCACGGAGCTTCACCACAATGGAATGTAGCTCCGAGGTGACCTCTTCCGTCTAGGGTGCCCAAACACCCAAGAGGAACAAAATCCACACAAGAAAGTATGGGGGAATCAAATTTCCTTTGGTGGAAGTGTAGATCTAGGTCTCCTCCTTCAATCCCTAGCAAATCAACAAGTTTGAGTGGCTAGAGAGAGAGATCGGGCAAGAAAGCTTGAGGGGCAACAATGGAGGGGAGACAGGGGCAAGAGGTGAAAGGTAGGTGGGGGAACCACCTACTTATATAGGGCCCCCAAAATCCAACCGTTACAACAGTTTTTACACTGCAGCGGTACAACCGCTTGGAGCACCGGTACAACCGGTAATCACGGGTTCCCACTGTAGAAATGCCCTAGCGGTACAACCGGTGGAGCAACCGGTAGTACCGGTCGGCCGGAGCCAACCAGGAACTACCGCTCCACCACCACCCAAAAACCGCCTCGTTACAGAAGGGGAGCCACCCCATAGCGGTGGTTGGGGCGGTGGTTGTGCCAGTACAACCGCTAGACCAGTGTCCATGTGGTGGCTAAGTCTGGAGCGGTACAACCGCTCCAGGCACCGGTAGTACCGGTTCGCCGAAGCCGTCCGGGAACTACCGGGCCACCACCTCCCAACAACAGCTCCACTACAGAAGGCATTCCGGTAGTGGAGCGGTGCAGGGCCGGAACAACCGGTCAGGCGGTACAACCGCTTACACAGGCGGTACAACCGCTGGGCACTAAAACCACTGCCACAGAGAGACTTTGAGGACCTCTCTCCTCGAATGGAAGGATATATAGTGGGTGCAATAGAACGTGTACGTGCATTGATTCACCCAGTACCTTCCGATGTGGATTCCCTCTTAATAGTACGGATTTCCTACGACCAAAGAAATAAAAGCGTCGGAAACTCCGTCTTCGATCTTTTCCGTCCAGAGGGAATGCCTAACCGACTTGCGCCAATTAAGGTGTACCTGAATAAACTAGGGCGCATGATTAGTCCACAAGTGCATTGTCATCATCAGCAAAACCCTAAGGCGGGAAATGCCCTAACAATCTCCCCCTTTTTGGTGGATGATGACAACCACACGATTTGCACCGGAGATCTAAAAAATATAGACGGGGCTCCCCCTACATGTGAGCACTATTTTGATTTTGCTTTTGGAATGCAAAATGCTCACATTAGGATCAATGCTCCCCCTAGATTTTATAGACCAACCAATAACTGCAAATGAATTGAATTGACAACAAGCATGTATTTGTAGGAAATTGAAGTAGAGCAATATATATAAGGGCAATAATAAAAAGCACGCTCTACAAACATACGAGACACGATATATAAAAGCATAATAAAGATAGATCGGGATCGCATGTCTCACACCATGCACAAAGTCTCCACGCACGACAAGTTCACAAACCAAACCAACTCGAAGCAAATAGGTTCAACTGACACACAAAGCAAATGCAAATAAAAACCCATGCAAATCCCGAGACCTAATAGAACTCTCTCCCCCTTTGGCATCAAGACACCAAAAAGGAAAAGAGCGATGCTAACGCCCCAGAGCTCAGTAGTCCTCCTCTGACTCCTCGGTCTCCTCTGGATCATCACCATCAGATGCCTCTGGATCATCTCCGTCAGTTGCCTCTGGATCATCTTCCTCCATGATATCATCGTTGGCAGCGGCAGAGGTAGAGGTAGCAGGATGGCCTCTGGTAGCAGGACGGCCAGAGGCCTCATCGTCAGACCATGTGCTGTTCTCGAAGATCCACTTGTCCTCTGGAGTGATGCTCTTCTCAGATCCACTGTCCACATGCATGTTGAGGTGCCTCATCATCTCGATCTGTCTGCATCTGGCCTTCTTCTCATTGACATGAGCCTCATAGAGCTTCTTCTGGATATGAGTCTGTAAGCAAAAGGTCTTCTTCACATTGGCTGTGAGCTTAGCAACCCAGGAGGGCTTGGCCCCAGCCTCCAGCTCAAAGTCCTCATCACTAGAGGTGGCATAAACATCCTCGGGATCATCAGCAGGATAACGAGGCTCAGCATGTTTCTTCTTCCTGAACTGCTTGACCTCATGCACAGTGAGGTTGTCTGGAGGTGTAAAGAGGCTCTCCTGGCCTGCGGACTTCCCACACAGAGTTCAGAAAACACATGACAAACGGAGCATATATGGGTACCTTACGGTGCATGACCATGCTGTACATCTCCTCCCATAGCCACTTGGAAACATCAAAAGTTGCACCAGACCCCACCTGGGTCTTCATAGCGACCAACAGATCCACCAGATAGCCATATATCTCATCCTGATTCCCAACCTTGGGCAGAAGCACATTGCGGAACACACGATGCATAATGTCATAAACCTTCTGAAGATCCTTGGACTCACCAATGACTCCACGTCCTCGGATGTACAGGGGTGCAAGCTTCTCCTTGGGCATGGAAGTGGCACGGTCATGAGGACGGATGCCACCATTTCCTTCCAGACCGGTATCATCATAGCCCAGAGCATTGCAGAAGGCTCTCCAAGGCACCTGAAAGAGCTCATCACGGCACATGAAGGTCAAAGTACGAGCATCATCGGTGCCGAAGTGAACTGTGGCATAGAACTGATGGATAAGCTGCACATCAAAGTCACAGTTGATAGACATGAGCTTGACCAAGTCAAACTCCTCACACAGAGCTAAGGCCTCTCCAAAGTACTCCAGGTTGTTCCTCCAGTGATCAAGGTCAACTGTCCACTGCTTGGTGAACCTGTTCTTGTTATGCTCAAAAAGCTCATGCACAATCCTCACTTGCATCTCGTTCCTGAAATGATGAGTGGACCAGCGAGGATGAACTGGAACCTCATATGGATTCTGCAGACGGAACTTCTCCCAGTCCTGTTGCTTCCACCTGTGCATTGGAATGGCCACACGTTGCTTGGAAGCGGCAGACTTCTCACGGCGAGTGGGCTTGGTGGGAATCACCACCTCTTGCTCTTCCTCAGAGTCAGCAGGACGCTTGCATCTACGGACTCTCTTTCGGGTCTTCTGGCGAGGAGCAGAGCGAGAACTAGAGCCACCTGCACACACACACGGGAATCACACAGGATACCCAGCACAGGTGAGAGGAATGTACACAAGATCAGAGGAATATATTACATGTAAGTAGAGAGAAGAAGAAACAGTGCACAGAGGTTCAGTAATGCCGGTTGTACCGGTTGTCCGAGCGGTAGTACCGCTTGGGCGGTTGTACCGCCAATTAGAAGCGGTTGTACCGCTGATAGCGGTCCCACACACACAGGAGAACAGGTACAAATCGAAAACTGAATCTAGATGCAATATTTCGATTTCTAACTATCTACAAGTAATAGAGGAGTGCTATATGATCTCTTCCACCCAATAGTTTAGCCAAAAACACGGGAGTACACGTAATGCCCTAGATAGATGGATTCAAAGATTGAAACCAAAACCACGAGAAAATGGGGCATTACCGGCATCCATGGGAAGAGATCGGGGAGGAGACGGCCTCCACGGAGCGGATCCGATGAAGAACCGACAGATTCGGAGCACCGAAGGGCACTCCGGGGCAATGGGAGCAGCAACCGGCGGCAGGGGTAGGGGAAGAGGACGGGCACGAAGGGGAAAAAGAGAAACCCCTTCGGCCTGCGCCCTTAAATACCCTGCCCAGACCGCGGAGCGGTTGTACTTGTACCGCCCCCTAGTACTATCCAGTGGTTAGGGGCGGTACTTCCGTCGCCTGACAGGCAGCGGTAGTACCGCTCATAACCACCCGGTAGTACCGGCCGGAAGCATATGCCAGACAAAAGCGGTAGAACCGCTAAAGTGTGACCGGTAGAACCGCCGGGATGCTACAGCCAAATGGCAGGGCGGTAGAACCGCCCTGACCACCGGTTGTACCGCCCGGTTACTGCCACCCATGCCAAGAGATCAACTTGTGTACATTTGGAGCAGAAAGTTTTATGGGTAGAGGTGGTTTGGGATGGAGACAAGGCACAGAATTATGGTGAAGTAGACTCCAAGAGTGCAAGAAGCAAACAATAAAGGCCAACACTTGGAGACTACAAACACCTAGGACCTAACAAGAAAACTAGTAAGGCAAATAAGATCCAAAAGAGAACCAAACCTCCACAAAGAGAGGAGGGGCGGTGGCTGAAGCCACCTATGTTTGAGTCAATTGGTATGGCACCGCGAAGATTTTAACCTTGGGCCCAAGACCAAAACTCAACTTTGAAGCACTAGTACCATCAAAAATGGCTAATGTGAAAGATTGGGTTAATTTTGGCATAATAGGGGGAGGGAGAGTTCATTGAGAGAACAACACTCCCCCTAAATCCATGCCTACATCTAGAACAAGATAATCATGATGAGTGCGGTGGGGTGTGACGGGTTTCAAGACACGTTGCTCGAATCAATGATATTTAGCTCATGCCTTAACTCGCGAAATCTTGCTTCATCCAATGGCTTCGTGAAGATATCCGCTAGTTGCTCTTGAGTTCCAACATGGATAATATCAATCTCTCCTCGCTTGACATGATCCCGGATGAAATGATGACAAATCTCAATGTGATTCGTCTTGCTATGTTGCACCGGATTGTAGGAGATCTTGATTGCACTTTCATTGTCACAGAAAAGAGGCACTTTGTCACAAGTGACACCGTAATCCTTTAAAGTTTGCCTCATCCATAGCAATTGTGCACAACAACTTGCGGCGGCAACATACTCGGCCTCGGTGGTGGAGAGAGACACACAATTTTGCTTCTTCGAAGACCAACACACCAAAGAGCGACCAAGGAATTGGCATCCTCCGGAGGTTGACTTCCTATCCACACGGTCTCCCGCCCAATCCGAATCCGAATATCCCATGATATCAAAGCTTGCTCCTTTGGGGTACCATAAGCCAAAGTTTGGGGTATGAGCCAAATATCGAAAGATTCGCTTGACGGCCACAAGGTGACTTTCCTTAGGCGCGGCTTGAAACCGTGCACACATCCCCACACTCAACATGATATCCGGCCTAGATGCACAAAGATAAAGCAAGGATCCAATCATAGAACGATATACCTTTTGATCCACCGCTTTACCATTGGGATCAATGTCGAGTTGGCACTTGGTAGGCATTGGAGTCTTGGCCGGTTTGACATCTTGTAACTTGAATCTCTTGAGCATGTCATGGGTATATTTGGCTTGGTTGATGACGGTTCCTTCTCTTCTTTGTTTGACTTCGAACCCAAGAAAGAACTTCAACTCTCCCATCATAGACATCTCGAACTTCTCGGTCATGAGTGCGGCGAACTCATCATTGAAAGCTTTGTTAGGAGAACCAAAAATAATATCATCAACATATAGTTGGCATATGAACAAATCCCCTTTAACCCTCTTAGTAAAAAGAGTGGGATCGATTATCCCAATTTCAAACCCACGGTCTTGCAACAACTCGGTAAGGTGCTCATACCACGCACGTGGGGCTTGTTTAAGGCCATAGAGTGCCTTATCGAGCTTGTATACATGATTGGGGAACTTGGGATCCTCGAACCCCGGGGGTTGTTTGACATATACCAACTCATTAAGAGGACCATTAAGAAATGCACTCTTCACATCCATTTGTTGTAACTTAAAATCATGATGAGAAGCATATGCAAGCAACATACGAATAGATTCAAGACGAGCAACGGGAGCAAAGGTTTCACCGTAGTCGATACCCTCGACTTGGGAGTAGCCTTGTGCCACCAATCTTGCCTTGTTTCGAGTGACAACACCGTTCGTATCTTGCTTGTTCTTGAAGATCCATTTGGTTCCAATGACATTATGATTCTCCGATGGCCTTGGCACCAATGTCCACACTTTGTTGCGCTCGAAGTTATTGAGTTCATCATGCATGGCTTCAAGCCAATCCGTGTCCTCGAGCGCTTCATGTACCTTTTGGGGTTCAACACAAGAAACAAACGCATGATGCTCACAAAAGTTTGTTAATTGTCTACGAGTGGTTACCCCCCTCTTTAAGCTTCCATAAACATTCTCCAAGACATGTTCTTGATGTTTGAGTTTGGAGGCAATCTTGGCGGCACGACGCTCCAATAGTTCCTCCGAGGTCACTTGAGGAGGATCATCTTGAGCATCTTGAGCGTAGTCTTGAGCTTGCTCTTGATCTTGAGCTTGCACTTGATCTTGAGCTTGCTCGGTGTCGTGATCTTGATCTTGGGCATCATTTGGTGAATCACCATCATCTTGAGGTTGATCTTGCCCTTGATCTTGATCACTTGGTTGAGGGCCTTCGGTTTGATCTTCGGAAGCGTGTGGGTCAATGGTTGGTGATGGCTCTACTTGTGTAGAGCATTGTCCTTGTCCTTCGGCCACAAGGGGTTCCTCAATGGGGAGTATTTGACCAATCCCCATTCTTCTTATGGCTTGGGGAGGAATTTCATCACCTACATCACAAAGACCACTTTGCTCCACTTGGGAGCCATTATTTTCATCAAACTCTACGTTACACGTCTCCTCAATGAGTCCGTCGGACTTGTTGAGGACACGGTAAGCATGAGAGTTTGTAGCATAACCAACAAATATGCCCTCTTGAGCTCTAGATTCAAATTTAGACAAACGTGTACCTTTCTTGAGAATGAAACACTTACACCCGAACACCCGGAAGTACTTGAGGTTGGGCTTGTTACCGGTAAGTATCTCATAAGGAGTCTTGTTCAAGCCTTTGCGGAGGTAGAGCCGATTGGATGCATGACATGCGGTGTTGATGGCTTCAGCCCAAAAGTTATACGAAGACTTGAATTCCGCCATCATGGTCCTTGCCGCGTCCATCAACGTCCGGTTCTTCCTCTCCGCTACACCATTTTGTTGAGGGGTATATGGTGCGGCATAATGATGCTTGATCCCCTCATCACTAAGGAACTCATCCAAGGTGTAGTTCTTGAACTCGGTACCGTTGTCACTTCTAATCATCAAAATCTTTGCCTGATGTTGACGTTGAGCTTCATTGGCAAAGCCGATGACGGTTTGTTGGGTCTCGCTCTTCCTCTTGAAGAAATATACCCAAGTGTATCTTGAATAGTCATCCACAATCACCAAGCAATACTTTCTTCCCCCAAGACTATCAAAGGATGGAGGTCCAAAGAGATCCATGTGAAGGAGCTCCAAGGGCCTCTTCGAGTAGATGAGAGTCGTGGGTTGGTGAGCCGTCTCATGTAGCTTTCCTTCGATACAAGCACTGCAAGCACGATCTTTGGCAAAACTCACATTTGTTAGTCCACGAACGTGATCCCCCTTGAGGAGACTTTGCAAAGATCTCATATTGACATGGGCTAGTAGGCGATGCCAAAGCCACCCCACATCAACTTTAGCCATTAGGCAAGTCGCGGTCTTAGTGGGTCGCTCCGAGAAGTTAACCACATAGAGACCGTTCTCGACATGCCCAACAAAAGCTACTTTAAGAGTCTTGCTCCACAAAAGGGCCACGGTATCAAGGTCAAAGAATGTGGCAAAGCCCATAAGTGCAAGTTAACGAACGGAAAGTAAATTGTATGCAAGGGTCTCAACAAGCATGACTTTCTCAATTGACAAGTCATGAGAAATCACAACCTTGCCAAGACCCAATACCTTAGAAGTTGAGGCATCACCGAATTAAACATGGGTGGGCATAGATGAGCTTGGTTGCACGTCCACCACCAAATGCTTGCTCCCGGTCATATGATTTGTTGCTCCACTATCAAGCAACCATGATCCTCCACCGGAAGCGAACTCCTACAAGAGATCAATGCTTGGTTTTAGGTACCCATTTTTGAATGGGTCCTTTGATGTTAGTAACAAGGGTCTTAGGAACCCAAATAGACCATTCAATGTACTCATAATAAGAACCAACAAATTTGGCATAAACATGCCCATCGCTAGCACGGCATAAAACATAAGAAGGGTTAAAGTCGCCGGCTTTGTTCGATGAAGTGGGATTGTCCTTCTTGACATTTCCACCCGCCACCTTGTTCTTCTTCTCCTTATGAGCACCCTCTCCCTTCTTGACAAATACCTCTTTGAGAGGGAGAGGTTTCTTGATCTTGTTGTTGTTCTTCTTCTTTGACTTGGGCACAAACCCAAGTCCCTCCTTTGCCACAACTTCCTTTTGATTGCTCAAAAGTTCATTGAGATTCTTCTCGCCTTGTATGCAAGTCACAAGGCCTTTCTCGATTTGCTCTTTCAACTTGGCATTCTCCTCCACAAGATGCTCATGCTCACAACAAGGGTTAGTAGCATTGGCATTATCAATTAAAACGAAAGGAGGACAAGTGGCTATTTCCTTAGTGAGCTTCGCTTGGAGTTGATCATGAGACTCCTTGAGAGTAGCATGTGCACCTTTCAAGGCCTTGTGAGCCATGTCAAGTAGCTCAAACTCCTCTTTGAGTCTAGCATGGCCAACCCCAAGTTCGGCATTCTCGGTTTTAAGCACACGAGCAAGAACTTGAGCATGATCATGATCTTTCTTTAGTTGAGCAAGGTCAACGTTTTGCGACTCCTCAAGAGCCGAACGAAGACCTCGCTCTTCCTCAAGAGCGATGGAAAGATCCGCAATTTCATCGGCATAGTCACGACTATGGCCTTCCAAGTTAGTGATGTTCTCCTCGTGAGACTCAATGATATCATTGGCCTCACCAAGTTGTTCCAAGAGAGCAACAAAGTGCTTCTTGGTCTCACCTTTGAGCTTACCCAAGAACTTATCAAACTCATTCTCATCCACCTCCACCTCCTCTTGATCACCCACACAACCCAACAATGAAGGATTAGGAGAGATGGAAACTTTGATGTTGGAGGTTGAGGTTACCTTGTTGACGCCTCTTGCCATTAGGCACTTAGGGATGATGTTCTCATTGGGGGCGTCGAAGAGAGACACCGAGGTTGGAGAAGAGGTGGCAATGGCCACGGTGGCCGTTGCTAACACTTAACCATTTGTATCATCATCATCATCATCGGAGTTGTACTCTTCAAGCACCACCAAGCCCTTTGGAGGCACCTTCTTGTTGAAATTGTTCTTGTTGGGGAAAGACTTGGCCTTGTCTTTGCGGATGAGCTTGCCACCATTGTCCTCCCTCTTCTCATACGGACAATCCGCCACAAAGTGACTCACATTGCCACAATTGTAGCAATTCCTTACTCGTTGCTTGCCCTTTGAGTTGTTCTTGGAGGAGTTGGGCCTTGTGTTTCTCTTGTTGCCCCAAAATTGCCTTGACGCAAGAGCCATGTGCTCATGGTAAGCATATTTGGTGTCTTCAGGGCAACTCTCTTCTTCTTCCTCTTCATCTTCTTCCGGAACACCCTTGGCCTTCAAAGCAAGGTTGGGTGAGACTTTCTTTGACCGTTGGACACGAGCTAGAGCATTGTTGGCGGTCTTATTCATGATGTTCATGGCAATAAACTCATCCAACACTTCGCTTGAGGACAAGGTGTGGAAGTCCGGTCTTTGACGGATCACGGAGGACATTGCCTTGTTGAATGGCATGATGGCCTTGAGAAACTTCCGCTTGATCCAATTAACATCCGTATCCTTACTCCCATGATCTTGAAGAGCGACCGCAAGAGTTGTCAATCTTCGGTAGAGATCCCGAGGATCCTCATCTTCATTCATCACAAATTCATCGGCCTCATCAAGTACCACCTCAAAGTTGGACCGTTGAATGCTTGAGCTTCCCTTGTACAAAGATATAATGTGTTCCCAAAAATCCTTTGCACGGGAGAAGGGATGCAAGTGAGCTAGATCTTCGGGAGGCACCGCGGATTGAAGGATGAACAAAGCAGAGTGATTGTATTGATTGTCCGCCTCTTCTCTTGGAGTGAGGTTGCTTGGATCATGTGGGTAGAAGCCTTGCTCGATGATTCTCCAAAGATTCGTTGAGCTGTGATTCAAGTGAGACTTGATATGAAAAACCCAATTAGCAAAATCACCCTTTACGAGCTTAGGAGGAGGACCAAGATGGTTAATATGCGGTGTAGGGACCGGTCCTCCATAGACCGGGGGAGGGGGAACCGAGGCGTAGGTTCCCGTCCCATTCTTACCATGAGGGGAAGATGTTTAAGTGTCTTTAGCCGCTTCCTTGCCGGAATTGGCCTCCGACGCCGATGCGGTGGGATTAACCACAAGCAACAGATCGGGAGTGGACTTCAACCCCTCAAGGAGTTCTTTAAGCATGGACTTGACTTCGGCCGCCATAGACGTATTAAGTGAAGCCATAGCTTCATTTAAGACGTCTCGGGTGACTGTGTTCAACTCCACGGCCTCGGGCACTTCCTCATCCCGATCCCCGTCGTCAACCATACTCTTCGGGTGGTGAAACCCTTAATAAAGAGACGAGGCTCTGATACCAATTGAAAGGATCGATATGGTTGACTAGAGGGGGGGGTGAATAGGCAACTACCAAATTTTAGCTTTTCTTAACAAATTAGGGTTAGCAACAAAGTAGGTTGTCTAGATGTGCAACTAGGTGAGCAACCTATATGATGCTAACAACAATGACAACACAAGCAAGCAAGGGATACAACACTACAAAAGCTTGCACAAAGTAAAGGTAAGAAGTAACCACAAGTGGAGCCGGTGAAGACGAGGATGTGTTACCGAAGTTCCTTCCCTTTAGGGGGAAGTACGTCTCCGTTGGAGCGGTGTGGAGGCACAATGCTCCCCAAGAAGCCACTAAGGCCACCGTATTCTCCTCACGCCCTCGCACAATGCAAGGTGCCGTGATTCCACTAGTGGTGCCCTTGAAGGCGGCAACCGGACCTTTACAAACAAGGTTGAGGCTCTCTCCACAACTGAATTGGAGGCTCCCAACACCACCACGGAGCTTCACCACAATGGAATGTGGCTCCGAGGTGACCTCTTCCGTCTAGGATGCCCAAACACCCAAGAGTAACAAAATCCACACAAGAAAGTATGGGGGAATCAAATTTCCTTTGGTGGAAGTGTAGATCTAGGTCTCCTCCTTCAATCCCTAGCAAATCAACAAGTTTGAGTGGCTAGAGAGAGAGATCGGGCAAGAAATCTTGAGGGGCAACAATGGAGGAGAGAGAGAGGCAAGACGTGAAAGGTAGGTGGGGGAACCACCTACTTATATAGTGCCCCCAAAATCCAACCGTTACAGCAGTTTTTACACTGCAGCGGTACAACCGCTTGGAGCACCGGTACAACCGGTAATCACGAGTTCCCACTGTAGAAATGCCCTAGCGGTACAACCGGTGGAGCAACCGGTAGTACCGGTCGGCCGGAGCCATACAGGAACTACCGCTCCACCATCGCCCAAAAACCGCCTCATTACAGAAGGGGAGCCACCCCATAGCGGTGGTTGTGCCGGTACAACCGCTAGACCAGTGTCCATGTGGTGGCTAAGTCTGGAGCGGTACAACCGCTCCAGGCACCGGTAGTACCGGTTCGCCGAAGCCGTCCGGGAACTACCGGGCCACCACCGCCCAACAACAGCTCCTCTACAGAAGGCATTCCAGTAGTGGAGCGGTGCAGGGCCGAAACAACCGGTCGGGCGGTACAACCGCTTACACAGGCGGTACAACCGCTGGGCACTAAAACCACTGCCACAGAGAGACTTTGAGGACCTCTCTCCTCGAATGGAAGGATATATAGTGGGTGCAATAGAACATGTACGTGCATTGATTCACCCAGTACCTTCCGATGTGGATTCCCTCTTAATAGTATGGATTTCCTACGACCAAAGAATTAAAAGCGTCGGAAACTCCGTTTTCGATCTTTTCCGTCCAGAGGGAATGCCTAACCGACTTGCGCCAATCAAGGTGTACCTGAATAAACTAGGGTGCACGATTAGTCCACAAGTGCATTGTCATCATCACCAAAACCCTAAGGCGGGAAATGCCCTAACACAAGGCTTATGAGCTACTCCTTATTCTCCTCATATCGATATCTCACCCCAAAACTTGAAAACTTCAACCACACAAAACTTAACGGAACTTCGTGAGATAGGTTAGTATGATAAAAATAAATCATTCACTTAGGTACTGTCAAGACAAGATTCATAATTATTCTCACATAATGCCTACTGTATTCTATCATTTCCACAATTTATATTACTCAATATAAGCTATGGAAACACTAAAACAAGCAAACTATGCATCAAAAACAGAATCTGTCAAAAAGAGAACAGCATGTAGTGAGCGATTTAAAAACCATACTTATGTACCTCCAAAAATTCTGAACAATTATTACAACGTATAAAATTTGTAACCCAATACTTTGTAAAAATTTCAGAATTTTTACACGCTCCAGTACAGAATAGAAATTCCAGCATTGGACGCAAAAGTTTCTGTTTTTGCACAGAATCAAGTCAACTATCATCCACACTATCCCAAAGGCTTTACTTGGCACATTATTGAAATAAAACATATAAAACATGATTACCACAGTAGCTTAATCATGTTAACACAAAAAACAGAAGGTATAAGTATTGGGTTGTCTCCCAACAAGCGCTTTTCTTTAATGCCTTTTTAAGCTAGGCATGATGATTCCAATGATGCTCACATAAAAGTAAAGAATTGAAACATGAAGTGAGCATCATGAAGCATATGACAAACATATTTAAGCCTAACCCACTTCCTATGCATAGGGATTTTGTGAGCAAATAGTTTATGGGAGCAAGAATCAACTAGCATAGGAAGGCAAAACAAGCATAACTTCAAAACTTTCAACGCATAGAGAGGAAAATTGATATTATTGCAACACCTACAAGCATATGATCCTCTCTCATAATAATTTTCAGTAGTATCATGAATGAATTCAACAATATAGCTATCACATAAAGCATTCTTTTCATGATCCACAAGCATAGAATTTTTATTACTCTCCACATAAGCAAATTTCTTCTCATCAAACATAGCATCCCCAAGCTTGTAGCTTTGCATATCATTAGCATCATGGGTATTCAAAGAATTCATACTAACAACATTGCAATCATGCTCATCATTCAAAGATTTTATGCCAAATATTTTATTAAATTCTTCTTCTACCAATTGAGCACAATTTTCCACTCCATCATTTTCAAGAAAGACATTATAAAGATGAATAATATGAGGCAACCTCAATTTCAGTTTTTTTTATAGTTTGTTTTTATAAACCAAACTAGTGATAAAACAAGAAACTAAAAGATTCGATTGCAAGATCTAAAGATATACCTTCAAGCACTCACCTCCCCGGCAACGGCGCCAGAAAAGAGCTTGATGTCCACTACACAACTTATTCTGGTAGACTCGTGTTGGGCCTCCAAGCGCAGAGTTTTGTAGGACAGTAGAAATTTTCCCTCAAGTGGATGACCTAAGGATTATCAATCGGTGGGAGGCATAGGTTGAAGATGGTATCTCTCAAACAACCCTGCAATCAAATACAAGAAATCTCTTGTGTCCCCAACACACCCAATACAATGGTAAATTGTATAGGTGCACTAGTTTGGCGAAGAGATGGTGATACAAGTGTAGTATGGATAGTAGATATAGGTTTTTGTAATTTGAAAATATAAAAATAGCAAGGTAGCAAGTGATAAAATGGAGCACAAACGGTATTGCAATGCTTAGAAACAAGGCCTAGGGTTCATACTTTCACTAGTGCAATCTCTCAACAATGCTAACATAATTGGATCATATAACAGTCCCTCAACGTGCGATAAAGAATCACTCCAAAGTTCCTATTCGCGGAGAACATAAGATAGAAATTGTTGTAGGGTACGAAACCAGTGCAAAGTTATATTTTCCGATCAATCTATCGAGCCATCCCTATAAGTGTCACGAACAGCCCTAGAGTTCGTACTAAAATAACACCATCTGATACGCATCAACCAACTCTAATGTCACCTAGATACTCCAATGTCACCACAAGTATCCGTGAGTTGATTATTCGATATGCATCAAACAACTTCAGATTCATAATATTCAATCCACACAAAGAACATCAAAGAGTGCCCCAAGATTTCTACCAGAGAAAATAGGACGAAAACGTGCATCAAGCCCTATGCATAGATTACCCCAATGTCACCTCGGGAATTCGCGAGTTGAGTGCCAAAACATACATCAAGTGAATCAATATAATTCCCCATTGTCACCACGGATATTCATATGCAAGACATACATCAAGTGTTCTCAAATCCATAAAAGTATTCAATCCGATAATAGTGAAACCTCAAAGGTAAAAACTCAATTCATCACAACAAGATAGAGAGGGAGAAACACCATATGATCCAACTATATTAACAACGCTCACAGTACATCAAGATCGTGCCAAATCAAGAACACGAGAGAGAGATCAAACACGTAGCTACTAGTACATACCCTCAGCCCCGAGGGTGAACTACTCCCTCCTCGTCATGGAGACCACCGGGATGATGAAGATGGCCTCCGGTGATGATTCCCCCCTCCGGCAGAGTGCCGGAAAAGGGCTGTAGATGAGATCGTGGAGGTACAGAGGCTTGCGGCGGCGTAAAAACTCATCTAGGTTAACTTTCGGGGGTTTCTGAATATATATGATTTTCAGCGTTGGAATCACGCAAAGAGGTGCCACAGGGGGCCCACGAGGCACCAGGGCGCGCCTGGGGGGGTGGCGCGCCCTGGTGGCTTGTGGGGCCCCTGTGGGTCTTCTGCTGCTCCCCCGAAGCTTCCTGGGTCTGTTTCCTTCTAGAAAAAATCGTCAAAAAGTTTCGCTGCATTTGGACTTCATTTGATATGAATTTTCTGAAAAACTAAAAACAAGCAAAAAACAGCAACTGGCACTGGGCACTAGGTCAATATGTTAGTCCATAAAAATCATATAAAATCCATATAAAAGTGCACCACAATCATACAAAACTATAATAAACATGGCATGAATACTTCATAAATTATAGATACGTTGGAGACGTATCAAGGAGCTCTATGGCCCACTTGGCGATGCGCCCCGTGGCGTCCCTGTTGTTAATTATGTCGTTTAAGGGTACTTCGGATGCCACGGTGACCGAGCATTCTTGGAAGTAGTGCCAAAGTTTTCTTGATGCCATGAAATCAGCATAGGCTATCTTCTGATAGTGTGGATATCGTGTTTTACACGGAGTTAGGACTTTGGAGACGTAGTACACAAGCTTTTGAACCTGGAGCTTATGGCCCTCTATTGCTCGTTCGACCATAAGAACTGCGCTGACTACCTGGTTAGTGGCCGAGATGTATAATATCATTGGCTCACATGTTCCTGGTGCCATTAGAATGGGATTTGTAGCGAGGGGGGCTTTAATATCCTCCAGGGCGGCCGTTGCCTCGGTGGTCCACTTAAAATTCTTGGTTTGTTTCAGCAATCTGTAAAGGGGTAGAGCTTTTTCTCCGAGCCTTGAGATGAAGCGGCTTAACGCGGCCACACAGCCTGCCAAATTTTGGACGTGTTTGAGCTCGATTGGCGCCTCTAGTCGGGCCAGGGCTCGAATTTTGGCTGGGTTGGCTTCTATTCCTCGACTGGACACAATGAAGCCGAGGAGTTTGCCCGCCGGCACACCGAAGACGCATTTTTTGGGATTTAGCTTAATTTGGTACTCCCGCAGACTGGTGAATGTTTCACGGAGGTTGTCGACCAGCTGTCCGACGTGTTTAGTTTTGACAACCACATCGTTGACATAGGCCTCTATGGTTTTTCCTATGTGTTTTTCCAAGCACGTTTGGATCATACGCTGCGCCAACATTTTTCAGTCCGAAAGGCATTGTGTTAAAGCAAAATGGCCCGTAGGGCGTAATGAATGACATTGCAGCCTGATCGGATTCCTTCATCTTTATCTGGTGGTATCCTGAGTAGGCATCTAAGAAGCACAGCGAGTCATGCCCTGCTGTGGCGTCCACGATCTGGTCAATGCGTGGTAGGGGGAAAGGGTCCTTAGGGCAGGCCTTGTTAAGGTCTTTGAAATCGACACAAAGGCGCCAGGACTTGTCCTTCTTAGGTACCATCACAAGATTAGCGAGCCAGTCGGGGTGTTTAATGTCTCTGATGAATTCGGCTTCGAGAAGTTTAGCCAATTCTTCGCCCATTGCTTGACGCTTGGGTTCAGAGAATCACCGAAGTGCTTGCTTGACCGTCTTATAGCCTTTCAAAATGTTCAAACTGTGTTCGGCAAGTCTTCGGGGGATCCTCGGCATATCGGAGGGGTGCCAGGCGAATATGTCCCAATTTTCTCTAAGGAAGTTGCATAGAGCTTCGTCAATTTCTGGCTCAAGCTGTGCCCCAATCGACGTTGTTTTATTTGGGTCGGTGGGGTGTACTTAAAATTTGATTATGTCGTCGGCCGGCTTAAATGAGGTCGACTTCGGACACTTGTCGAGGATGACATCATCGTGGTCGGCCATAGTTCTTAATGATGTCAACTCTTCGGCCGAGAGGGCCTCGGATAGTGATTCAAGGGCGAGTGATGCCATTTTATTTTCGGCTTTAAGTGCTCTGTCTGGGTTGCTTGAGATGGTAATTATCCCGTTTGGACCCGGCATTTTGAGCTTCATGTAGCCATAATGTGGAACTGCTTGAAACTTCAAGAAGGCGTCACGTCCCAGAAGGGCGTGATGGCCGCTTTGGAAGGGGACGACATGGAATGTCACTTCCTCGGATTGATAGTTCTCGGGTTTTCCAAAAACCATGTCTAAGGTGATTTTTCCACTGCACCATGCCTCGCGTCCTGATATTATTCCTTTAAAGGTGGTTTTTCTCTGTTCGATGCGCGATTTATCGATTTGCATCTTGTCCAGAGTATCTTCGTATATGAGGTTTAGGCTGCTGCCTCCGTCCATTAGCACCTTTCGAAGCCGACAACCGCTAACGATTGGGTCGAGGACAAGGGCGGCCGGGCATCTGCCCGATGTGCTCCTCGGCTGATCTCTGTCGTCGAAGGTAATTGGTGTGTCTATCCACACGTCCCGGGCTGCTACGTGCTGAATGGAGCTAATTTCTCTGAGGGCCCGCTTCCTCTAGTTTTTTGACGTGAAGGTTTCATAGATCATCAGGACCTCGTCCTCGTTCGAGGACTCTTCCGTATACCAGTTCCTGCCAGTGAGGAGGGCTTCGCCCCCTTTAGCTACTTGCATTACCACCCAACAGTCGCGAAGATTGTGGGTTGGGCTGGTGTTTAGCAAAACGGAGTGGATAGGACATGGCTTATCCAATAGACCGTCAAGGGTGGTCTTGGATCCTGCAGCCGGCTTCCTCTTTTTCCGAGGTCGATCAACTGATGATGGCCTTGCGCGATGCTTGCGCCAGAGTGTGAGCCCGTCACACTTCATGTTTTATTCACAGATCGAGTCTGTTTGTTTTTTCCTGGCTAACCAGGCATCTTCAATGGCGCAGAATTTTGATACCAGGTCTGATAGCCCAGAAACCGTTTGGACGCAACAGCGAGAAAGGGCGTTTGAAACGTGTTATGATATCTGAATCTTGGTAGTTCGGTATGCTGTTCTTGACGGACAGGAACCTGGCCCATAATTTCTTGATTGATTTGTCAGGTAGCTGTTGCACATAGGCTAAATCCCAGACATCAGATTGGCCCGAATTAACCGGGCAGTATTCAATGTGAGGGGTGGGTGGGAGAGAAAATTCAATCCCGTTCAACTGCAGGCTCGAGGCCCCGAAGTCTTTATCCTGTAAAGGACATACCGGTGTTGGATCGGCCGAGCTGATTTTAAGATCTGATTCCTCGGCTACTTCCGGCTGGTCGTTATCAGGGTCGCTCTCCAAGTAGTACCTCAACCCCTAGCTCTTTACGGGGGTTTCGGTCGAGGCAGATGGAGAGACCGAGAAGTCGTGGGTAGCTTCTTGCTCATTGCAGCCTTGCTCGTAAGGGAGGAGGCGCGATCCGATAACGGAGGTTTCGAGCATGGAAACAGTGCCCTGAAGGTTGGGGTCGGTAACCGACGATCTCATCGATCCTTCTTTGATCTCAAAGCAGAACTCTCAATGAAAGCACAAATGTCGGTGGTAAAACCAGCAGACCTCGGGGTAGGGGGTCCCGAGCTGTGGATCTCGGATCGATGGTAACAGAGACAAGGGACACGGTGTTTACCCAGGTTCGGGCCCTCTTGAAGAGGTAATACCCTACGTCCTGCTTTGATTGTATTGATGATTGTGTATCGAGTACAGGCTTGATCTACCTCGAGATCATAAGTTGTGTTCTAACCCTAAGGCTAGGTGAATGTGATAATGATCGGGGCCTCCTACCGGCCAAACCCCTTGGCTTATATACACACCATAGAGGTACCTAGGGTTACATGGTCGGTTACTGATCTAAAGACGCATATGGCGGCGGCCGAAGATATCCTTGGAGTACACGTCAAGTCTTCGGCAGAGGTTGTCTTGATCGAGGCTTCCGGAGTCCTTCCTTATGAGAATGAGGGCCTCTGAGCTCGGCCCAAGGACTGTGGGCCAACTAGGTTGGTACCCCCTAGTCCAGGACACCGTCAACAACGAGGGATCGAGCCACAAGCAAAGCATTGGAGGCAAGCGTCACAACAAGAAGTAGTTGATTTGATGATCGTTTCTCCTAGTTTATTATGCATGTTTGTTTACTTAGGTGTGCAAACGCTATCTGTAGTCTGTTATGTAATTAGATGTTTAATTTGGTTATGCAATCATGTTCTTATAAGTATATATGTTGTTGTTCTGTAGACAGAGCATAGATGTTGTGCAGACAGAGCAAATCACATCACACACGGACTAAACTACGGAAACCGTCGGTGATGAATTCATCAATCGCTGACAATTATTTACCACCAACAGTTTGCCCACAACACACATGGATTATTAGCAGGAATCGTCTGTGTTGTTATCGGTCTTCCCACATATTTCTGATTACTGACCTGTTTGCCGCGTATCACACACATCTTGTTAAGTTGAACTGTTTCTGTTGTTTTGGCTCATCACAAACAGTTCATCCGAGTGAACTGTATGTCGTGTATCGCACACACCTTGATCTGGCTGACCATTTCTGTTGTGTTAGCTAATCGCAAATAGTTCATCCAAGTAAACTGTATGCCGTATATCGCACACACCTTGATCTGACTGACCGTTTCCGTTGTTCTGGCTCATCGCCAATAGTTCGTAAGGATCAACTGCATGCCACGTATTGCACACACGTCTCTAATCTGAATCGTGCTTGATGTCTCTGCCATCGCACACAGTTCGTCTTATTGGTGACGGTTTTATTACGACGTTTGCGATTCATGCATCGCACACAGTTTGGTCGAAGGGTCTCTGATTGATGTGTCGTGTTAGCAGCATCCTGCAGTAGTGCCAAGTTTGCGGAATGATGGGGCATGAGTTCAAGGAACATGATGGGGTTCAACCCCCTCGGCTCTAATTTTCAAGAACCTTAGGGCCCCGGCTACCACTCGCAAGGGGTACTAGGAGACGCCGCTATGGCCGCCAACAAGCCAAGGGATCGGCAGGTGATGCACGGGAGGGTCCTGGGGTGGAGAATAAAAATGACAAGTCGGCTAAGGAGGTCGATGCTGAGATGGACGATGCAGACCCGAGTAGGAAACGCTCATCAGATTAAGTTGTGGACCCCAAGAATTCGCTGGCACTAACGGAGAAGGAGACAACGCTTGTGATCAAGGACAATGGCGGAGACCCGACTACCGACGCTGCTATTCCTCCTAGTCTGTGTCCTAAGCAAGAACCGAAGAGAAGCAAGACAACACAACCCATAGAGAAATCGCTCGTCAAGAAGCTGCAGGCCTCTGGCAAACCTAATGAAGCACGATCGGTGGACTCCCCGATGGAGGACCGCCGGGCGCAATGAATCTTTTGAGTTGGAACTATCGCGGTATCGGCAATGCCACGATGTTTCAAGAGCTACGCGAAATCGCGTTAAAGTTTGCCCCTAAAGTCGTTTGCATAGTAGAAACTCTGTAGGATCGAAAGTATGTCTAGAGGGGGGGTGATTAGACTACTTGACCAAATAAAACATAACCTTTTCCCAGATTTTAATTGTGGGCAGATTTTAGCAATAGTACATGTCAAGCATCACCCTACACACGCAATTCTAAGAGTATAGCAGCGGAAAGTAGATAATTCCATATGTAAGTAAAGGAGGGGATCGGAGATTTCAAACGCAATGAAGACACGGTGGTTTTTGGCGTGGTTCCAATAGGTGGTGCTATCGTACGTCCACGTCGATGGAGACTTCAACCCAAGAAGGGTAATGGCTACGCGGTCCACGGAGGGCTCCACCCACGAAGGGTCCACGAAGAAGCAACCTTGTCTATTCCACCATGGCTTACGTCCACGAAGGACTAGCCTCACTCGGGGTAGATCTTCACGAAGTAGGCGATATCCTTGCCCTTACAAACTGCTTGGTTCAACTCCACATCATGTTGGAGGCTCCCAAGTGACACCTAACCAATCTAGGAGACACCACGCTCCAAATGGTAATAGACGGTGTGCTGTTGATGAACTCCTTGCTCTTGTGCTTCAAATGGTAGTCTTCCCAGCACTCAAACAACTCCTCACAGATTTGGCAATGGTGGAAGAAGGATTTGAGTGGAAAGCAACTTGGGAAAGGCTAGAGATCAAGGTTCAAATGGTAGGAATGGAATATCTTGATCTCAACACATGAGTAGGTGGTTCTCTCTCAGAAAATGTATGGTGGAAGTGTAGGCACGTTCTGATGGCTCTCCTTACTGAGAAGGGAGTGGTGGAGGGGTATATATAGCCTCCACACAAAATCCAACCGTTACACACTTTTGACCCAACTCGGTGGCACCGAAACGATCATCTCGGTAGCACCGAACTGTGTAAAAGATATGAACTTTAGGAATCTCGGTGGGACCGATACGAACAACTCGGATGGACCGAAGTGCAATGGCTAGGGCAATCCTCATCTCGGTGGCACCGATTGCATCAACTCGGTAGGACCGAAGTGAAGCAATAAGGCAACAGAGAGTTGGCAAGCCATCTCGGTGAGACCGATTTGCAAAACTCGGTGAGACCGAAGTAAGTGCAAACAATTACAGAGAGTTGGCAAGGCCATCTCGGTGAGACCGAGATCCATTTCGGTGGATCTGATTTGTTAGGGTTTTGGCAGTGGCTAAGTCTTGGATGAACTCGGTGGGGCCGGATAGAGAATTTTGGTGGGGCCGAGTTGGAATGTAGGTTTTGGACATATTTGGGATTGAGAGAGTGGTTGAGGGTTTAGGAGTACTGTCACTAAGCACTTGAGCAAAAAGACCATTAAGCAACACCTCATCCCCTTTTAATAGTATTGGCTTTCCTATGGACTCAATGTGATCTTGGATCACTAAACCAAAAATGTAGAGTCTTGAGCTTTTGCCAATCCTTGTCCTTAGCATTTTGAGGGGTCCACGTCTCTAGTCCATGCCATACCAATCATTGAACATCCTGAAATCTTTAACTTGAATGGACATTAGTTCAATGAGATATATGTTGTTATGAATTACCAAAACCACCAAGGGAGCAAATGTGCTTTCAATCTCCCCCTTTTTGGTAATTGATGACAACATATAGATCAAAGCTTCGACAAATGATTAAATGAATGAAATGCATCGTCGCTTTGAGAAGTATGTGATAAGCAAGAGCTCCCCCTAAACTTGTGCATTATTTAATGATTTGCATTTGAATGCAAATGCACAATCGATTAGGCTCATGGGTCACTCTTCCATGTCACATACATCTTGGTGGAGCGCTGTAGGATCGAAAGTATGTCTTGAGGGGGGTGATTAGACTACTTGACCAAATAAAACCTAACCTTTTCCCAATTTTAGTTGTAGGCAGATTTTAGCAGCAATACAAGTCAAGCATCATCCTACACATGCAATTCTAAGAGTATAGCAGCGGAAAGTAAGCAATTGCATATGTATGTAAAGGAGGGGATCGGAGAATTCAAACGCAATGTAGACACGGTGGTTTTTGGCATGGTTCCGATAGGTGGTGCTATCGTATGTCCACGTTGATGGAGACTTCAACCCACGAAGGGTAACGGCTGCGCGAGTCCACGGAGGGCTCCACCCACGAAGGGTCCACGAAGAAGCAACCTTGTCTATTCCACCATGGCTTACGCCCATGAAGGACTAGCCTCACTCGGGGTAGATCTTCATGAAGTAGGCGATCTCCTTGCCCTTACAAACTACTTGGTTCAACTCCACATCATGTTGGAGGCTCCCAAGTGACACCTAACCAATCTAGGAGACACCACTCTCCAAAAGGTAATAGACGGTGTGTTGTTGATGAACTCCTTGCTCTTGTGCTTCAAATGATAGTCTTCCCAGCACTCAAACAACTCCTCACAGATTTGGCTATGGTGGAAGAAGGATTTGAGTGGAAAGCAACTTGGGAAAGGCTAGAGATCAAGATTCAAATTGTTGGAATGGAATAGCTTGATCTCAACACATGAGTAGGTGGTTCTCTCTCAGAAAATGTATGGTGGAAATGTAGGCACGTTCTGATGGCTCTCCTTACTGAGAAGGGAGTGGTGGAGGGGTATATATAGCCTCCACACAAAATCCAACCGTTACACACTTTTGATCCAACTCGGTGGCACCGAAACAATAATCTTGGTAGCACCGAACTGTGTAAAAGATATGAACTTTAGGAATCTCGGTGGGACCGATATGAACAACTCGGATGGACCAAAGTGCAATGGCTAGGGCAATTCTCATCTCGGTGGCACCGATTGCATCAACTCGGTAGGACCGAAGTGAAGCAATAAGGCAACAGAGAGTTGGCAAGCCATCTCGGTGAGACCGATTTGCAAAACTCGGTGAGACTGAAGTAAGTGCAAACGATTACAGAGAGTTGGCAAGGCCATCTCGGTGAGACCGAGATCCATTTTGGTGGATCCGATTTGTTAGGGTTTTGGCAGTGGCTAAGTCTTGGATGAACTCGGTGGGGCCGGATAGAGAAATTCGGTGCGGCCGAGTTGGAATGTAGGTTTTGGACATATTTGGGTAGAGAGAGTGGTTGAGGGTTTAGGAGTACTGCCACTAAGCACTTGAGCAAAAAGACCATTAAGCAACACCTCATCCCCTTTTAATAGTATTGGTTTTCCTATGGACTCAATGTGATCTTGGATCACTAAACCAAAAATGTAGAGTCTTGAGCTTTTGCCAATCCTTGTCCTTAGCATTTTGAGGGGTCCACGTCTCTAATCCATGCCATGCCAATCATTGAACATCCTGAAATCTTTAACTTGAATGGACATTAGTTCAATGAGATATATGTTGTTATGAATTACCAAAACCACCAAGGGAGCAAATGTGCTTTCAATCTCCCCCTTTTTGGTAATTGATGACAACATATACATCAAAGCTTTGACAAATGATTAAATGAATGAAATGCATCGTCGCTTTGAGAAGTATGTGATAAGCAAGAGCTCCCCCTAAATTTGTGCATTATTTAAAGATTTGCGTTTGAATGCAAATGCACAATCGATTAGGCTCATGGGTCACTCTTCCATGTCACATACATCTTGGTGGAGCGCGCAAAATGATATTATTGGAATAATAGGCACGCATCACCAACACAAATGAATGATCATACAAGATAATAATAGAGATAAACATAGATCATCACAATAAGCATAGTATGATCAATCAACATAGTATCTCACAAACACTGTAGCAAGCACACACATAACAAAGTATCAACGAGCAAGCAAGTAGCAAAAGAACTCGAGCAAATCAAAGCAAAACACTCTCTCTCGAAGCCTACGATCTATACAAATTCTCCCCCTTTGGCAACAAGTACCAAAAAGATCGAATCGTATAGGACTAGTTGGCACTCTAAGCCCGATCCTCCGAAGCTCCTGAAGATGATCTTCTGCTGGCTGCTCCGATGTGCGTAGACGGCGTTGAGATAAGCGCGTCCGCAAAGACTTCGGTAGATGTTTGCTGGGCTGGTGGAGTGGAGACCTAAGGTGGCACTGTGGCTGTAGCAGCTGGTGCAGATACTGTGGTCCGTGGATCCACAACTGGTATTGCAGCTGACCTGGCTGCCCTAGGCACTGTCTGAAAGCGCTCTGTGGTAGGTCTGTCATCTCCACTATCATCTGATGGGGCTGTCTTGACAGCATCAACATCATTCTGCAGATGCTCCACTATCGTCTGAATCTCTGTCACCTTGACATCCAAATCATGAAATTTAGTCTCAATAATCCGCTCAAAACTAGCCTGGGTCTGGATGAGGTTGGCCAAACTCCGCTCAATCCTCAGAGTGGCTTCAAGCAGATATGTCATTTGATCCTTGGGTGTCTTGAGATTGGTAATTGGAGCATTTGGAGCTGATGCCTCCTGAGCTGCTTTTGCTTCTTTGGCTTTGCGGATCTTCTCTTGGGCTTGTGCTGAAGTGGGATGCGAAGGATCCATCACTATCACATTGTCCTCAAACTCTGGATGCAATGGCAAATGCTCTCGATCAAGAAGGTATGTGCTGGTGCCAACCTTGGAATTTATCAATAGCTGAATGTGTGGAGCATATCCGCACGATCTCTTCTGATCTGCTGCAGTCCTCTTGATAGTCTCTACTATCAGGCTCATCACCTTGAATTTCTGAGGTGTATCAAACAAATGCAGCATATTGATAGAGTGGCCACGAATCATTTTGTCATCTCCTGACTTGGGTAGCAGAGTGTACCGCAAGATTGTGTTTGTGGTGGCCAATCCTGGTAGCAGATGCTTCACTGATCCAAGTTTGTGAGTCTCAAGGTCTTTCTCTGGAATTGCAGTGTACATGTTCTTCATGGAGTTGTGATCCATCTTGAGCTTGGCATAGATGTCTATGTCATCATCCTCTTCCTTGGGAGCACCAAGAAGACTTGCCCACTCAGATATGGTTGACTGGTACCTGATACCCTCTGTCATCCACACTATTCTGCCATCTGGATAGAAGTGAGCCGTGGAGTAGAACTGCATGACCATTTCATCATTCCACTTGGTCAACTTCTGCCCGACAAAGTCATCAACTCCTGCAATCCTGAAGCTCTCATGGACATGGGGAAAATAATCTTCGTTCTCATCAATGTATTCCCAATCCACCCATCTCATGTCACTGACTATGGGCTTCTTGTCAAGCAATATTGTTTCATAGAAATCCTGTTGTTCACGAGTGTGAAAGCGATAATCACACGTTGTCTTCCTCCTTATAGCATAAGGATCTAACTGTCTCCATTGACGCAGTCCTTTATCCTTCCTCAGCATCATGTTCTCCGCAACTAGGTGTGCATTGTCATGGTCTGGAATCTTAGGCTTCAATTTTCTGAGCACTAGAGGCTCTTCATCAATGTTTGACTCAGGCACTGGGGCCTTGTTCTTCTCAGCAGCTGAAATGTTCCTGGTAGATCTCTTTGGTGCTGACACCTTAGGCTTGGACTTGGGGGCAGCAGTCTTGATTGCATCAGACATAAGCTTTTGACCTTTTGCAGGGGGTGCAGCGGCATGCTGGTTCCTCCTCTTCTTCCTCATCAATCATCATGGAGGGTCTGCCAATCACACGGGCAGTAGTTTTCCTTACTCTCTTCTTCTTGCCACCTGCAGCTGGTTCTGTCTCACTAGGCTCTTCAAGAGTGAATTGCATGGTCTGCTTTGGCACTTTCCTCACAGCAGTCCTCTCTTTGGTAGAAATAGGCTTGGTGTTGTACTCCTTAGCAAGCACTACTCTCTTTTTCTTAGTTGCAGCTTCACTTGCAACAAAATACTCATCCTCACTGTCAGAGGTTTTCTTCTTCCTTGTTCTGGTTGCAGCTTTGGGAAGATCTGGAGAGCTCCTCTCTCCCTCATAGAAACTTTCTGCAGGGCTTGACCCTTCACTCATTTCTGCCTGCTGCTCTGACCTGTTCTGACTGTCACTGCCACTTGACATCTTGCTGAGCTGACCCTGTGAATAGATGGGTATAGGCAGAGTAGATGAGTCATCACAAAAAGCAGATATTTTCCATAAAATTTGACTTCAACTCTTAGTTTCAAGTTTTCACAGGATGCATATCGGATGGACCGAGTTGATCATCTTGGTGACACCGAAGCATACTACAGAAACCTTACACGCCACTTCGGTCAGACCGATATGGGTTTCGGTGGCTCCGAGATACTAGGGTTTCACTGAGACTTTACTTTCGGTCTCACCGATTCGTACAACTCGGTGGCACCGAGACGTACTAGTGCTATGGCCAGAGGCCAAATCGGTAGGACCGAAAATTTCGAATCGGTCGGTCCAAGATGCATTCGGCGGAAACTTAAAACTAAAATTTTTGCTCGAATCTAATCTACGGAATTTGTAGTGGAACAGAAGTTCTCAATCCGTGGCATGAATTTAGGCAGTCCAATCGTGCATTGAATCGGAAAAAGGAAGCACGAAAGGGATTGAATCTCACCCTAACTTGGTGGAGATCCTCTACGGCGGCAACGGCGGGGCAGATTTCCATTGACGGCGGCGGAATCCGGCGGCGAGGGAGCGCTGGAGACGACGGCGAAGTCCAAAGACGAGGGGCGACGGCAGCAACGGGGAGCGGGAACGAGTGGGGTCGAGAAAATTTCAACCGTTCGGTCCGCGCGATATATATATACCCGTACGCTGTCGGTGGCGCCGAGTTGAACAACTCGGTGGCACCGATATGTGTAACTGCACGCAGGTCAGCACATCGGTGGCTCCGAAATGGTTCAACTCGGTAGCACCGAGATGGAAAACCTAGATCAATCTAAGTGATTTCGGTTGGACCGAGTTTGAGTGAATTAATTCGGCTGAAATCATTTAGAAGGTTTTGGAGGTTCAGTCCTTTCAGATCGGTGGCTCCGAGTGCTACTCACCCGGAGGGTCCGAAAATGACTTGTTCAATTTTTGTGATGCAGCAAGAATAGAATCTGAGACAAGAAAGCATAGATAGCTAGAGAAGGTACTTAGGCATTCTTGTACATCCACTTGGCCAGAAAAACCAAGACAATCAAAACAACAAATGGATGTCCTCGAATGATGAAAACATGCAAACCAACATGCTCACACAATAAGATAGCAAATGAAATATGTGTCAAACATGCACAACCAATTCTAGCATCTATCAAGCAATGGCGATGACTAGGTCATCTATATATGAGTATATTGACTTAGGAGCCAAATAAGAACATTTGATCATAGGTCATACTCATCGTTTAAGCACAAGTGGGGTTACCACTTTTACATAAAGCATTAATGTGTTCACACCATTAGAGTTGCTTTTGCTCAATTGCTTAGAGCAAAGCTCCCCCTAGATGTGATATCCCCCCTAAGAGGGATCAACTAACCTTGGGTTTTGTCGATGATGACTTCATGTAGATGTTGAAGATGTGGATGCTCAATGTTGATGTAGACCATCAAGAGTTGGGAGCAATCCTTTGGAGTTTTGTGCTTTCAATACCTACATGGGTTAGTCCCACACAAGGAACATACAAGGATATCCATAGACATAGAGTGAAATACACATATGATGATGTCCATGAATGCATCGAATACCTTGTCCCTTGCCTTACCAACAAGAGGGTTTGTGACTCCATGAACTAGTGCAAAATGTGGAAGTTGGTTGCACAAGTTCTTGCCATAAAGAATATGAGTGAAGTTTGTTGGCGGAGTCACCCTCAAGAACTCTCTAGTTCTTCTTCTTTTGGACCCACATCAACTTGATGGGAATACTTGGAGTTGTAGTAGCACTTGATGAAGTAGAACTTGATGAAGTCTTGGGAACCCACTTGACCATGGCTTGAGGAGCTTCTTCAAATGAATCAATCTCTTCTTGAAGCTTGTCCTTGCCTTTTAGCTTGTGGTCTTGTGGTGGAAGATCTTCTTGAGCTTGTGTTCCCTTGAAGGAAGTGGGATCATACTTCTCTTGTTGAGGAACAAACTTCGTCTTGGGGTATTGATCTTCTTCCCACTCAACTCCATTGGCATTGAACTTTTGTTCAAAACCAACACCTTGGTTCTTCCGGTGCCTTCCTTGCTTGCGTACAATTTCCTCAAATTGCTTACTCCCGGCAAGACTCTTGTAGACACCTTTCTCTATAATTCCTTTCAATAGCATATTTTCTTGCTCAAGTGTAACTTGGCTAAGAGAATCATTAGTGGAATCAATAGAACTACTAGAAGCAACAACATTGGATTTAGCATTGTTATTGTTATTACTAGAGGTAGAACTATTTTTACCCTTGTTGCTAGTTTGCTTAGATTTAACTGGTGGCATAAAGGTAGACAAGAGTAAACGCTTGGCAAGATATGAAGAACTCTTCTTTCGAAGATCGTCATTGATAGCTTTAAGAAACTCATGCTCTTGCTCTAAATTTAGCTTCTCGAAGCGTAGCTTCTCATGAGTTCTTAGAAGTTCTCTATGATCCTCTTGAGTTGTTTCATGAGCTAACTTAAGAGCATTTAGTTCTTTAGTTAGACGCTCAATCTCCTTCATAGCATTGTCACTCGTTTCCTCTTGACTATCATCATTACTAGCATTTTCATTATAGCTCACATCACTAGCCCTATCAACAAGTAAATCATCATCACCAAGCAAATCATTTTCATCACTATTGAAATCAAGATACTCGGGGTGTGATACCTTGGGGCCTTTTGCCATGAAGCATCTTCCAATTCCTTCATTTGGTGAGTCAAATAGATCATAGGAGTTGGATGACACAAGTGCAAGTCCGGCAACACCTTCATCTTGACTATAGTCGGAGTTGGAGTGATAACTTCTCTCGGAGTGGTTGTCGGAGTCGGAGCCAGAAACCCATTCACCAACATGAGCCTGATGTCTTCTTCTTGTGTAGCTCTTGGATGACTTGTCCTTCGTCTCCGAATCCTTGCTTCTTCGAGAGTGTCTTCATTCATAACGATCATCTCTACTCCTTCTCTCCTTATGAGGTGATTCATCTCTTCTATGTCTTCCTCTTGGTGATTCGTCTCTTTTCTTGTAGGGATCCGTACACTCATTTGAGTAGTGTCCGGGCTTCCCACAATTGTAGCAATTGCGGTCACGACTTGATGATCTTCTCTCATAGTGTCTTGAGCTAGAGCTTCTTTCTTTCCCTTTGTTCTTGTAGAACTTGTTGAACCTTTTCACCATTAGGCTTATCTCTTCATTTGATACTAGCTTGTCACTTGAAGTTATTGGAGCATCGGTTGAGGCCTTGTAAGCACCACTTGATTTGTTGTGCAGCTCCTCTTTGTCCTTGAGTGACATTTCATGAGCAACAATCCTTCCAATGACTTCCGTGGGCTTGAGATCTTTGTAATTTGGCATCATTTGGATCAATGTGCAGACGGTATCATATTTTCCATCCAAAGCTCTAAGTATCTTCTTGATGATGAATTTGTCGGTCATCTCTTCACTTCCTAAGCCGGCAATCTCATTTGTGATGAGAGCAAGCCTAGAGTACATCTCAGCGACTCCTTCACCATCCTTCATCTTGAACTTGTCAAGTTGACTTTGAAGCACATCCAACTTAGATTCCTTGACGGACTCGGTACCCTCATGCATATCAACCAAAGTATCCCAAATTTCCTTTGCATTCTCGAGGCGGCTGATTTTGTTGAATTCTTCGGGACATAAACCGTTGAATAGAATATCACAAGCTTGGGCATTGTATTGCAACATCTTCAATTCTTCCGGGGTTGCTTCACAATCCGGTTCCTTGCCATCCTCAAAGAAGTCACCTTGCAAGCCAACATGAACAACAGCCCAAACGGCAGGGTTATGACCAAGAATATGCATTTTCATCTTATGTTTCCAACTAGCAAAGTTTGTACCATCAAAATATGGAACTCGACGGTGATAGTTACCCTCACTAGACGCCATACTCTCCTAGGTTGTGAAACCAAGGCTATGATCACCAAAGCAACGGAAATCAAGGCTTAAGGAGACCAAAGCTCTGATACCACTTGTAGGATCAAAAGTATGTCTAGAGGGGGGGTGATTAGACTACTTGACCAAATAAAACCTAACCTTTTCCCAATTTTAGTTGTAGGCAGATTTTAGCAGCAATACAAGTCAAGCATCACCCTACACATGCAATTCTAAGAGTATAGCAGCGGAAAGTAAGCAATTGCATATGTATGTAAAGGAGGGGATCGGAGAATTCAAACGCAATGAAGACACGGTGGTTTTTGGCGTGGTTCCGATAGGTGGTGCTATCGTACGTCCACGTTGATGGAGACTTCAACCCACGAAGGGTAACGGCTGCGCGAGTCCACGGAGGGCTCCACCCACGAAGGGTCCACGAAGAAGCAACCTTGTCTATTCCACCATGGCTTACGTCCACGAAGGACTAGCCTCACTCGGGGTAGATCTTCACGAAGTAGGCGATCTCCTTGCCCTTACAAACTGCTTGGTTCAACTCCACATCATGTTGGAGGCTCCCAAGTGACACCTAACCAATCTAGGAGACACCACTCTCCAAAAGGTAATAGACGGTGTGTTGTTGATGAACTCCTTGCTCTTGTGCTTCAAATGATAGTCTTCCCAGCACTCAAACAACTCCTCACAGATTTGGCTATGGTGGAAGAAGGATTTGAGTGGAAAGCAACTTGGGAAAGGCTAGAGATCAAGATTCAAATGGTTGGAATGGAATAGCTTGATCTCAACACATGAGTAGGTGGTTCTCTCTCAGAAAATGTATGGTGGAAGTGTAGGCACGTTCTGATGGCTCTCCTTACTGAGAAGGGAGTGGTGGAGGGGTATATATAGCCTCCACACAAAATCCAACCGTTACACACTTTTGACCCAACTCGGTGGCACCGAAACGATCATCTCGGTAGCACCGAACTGTGTAAAAGATATGAACTTTAGGAATCTCGGTGGGACCGATACGAACAACTCGGATGGACCGAAGTGCAATGGCTAGGGCAATCCTCATCTCGGTGGCACCGATTGCATCAACTCGGTAGGACCGAAGTGAAGCAATAAGGCAACAGAGAATTGGCAAGCCATCTCGGTGAGACCGATTTGCAAAACTCGGTGAGACCGAAGTAAGTGCAAACGATTACAGAGAGTTGGCAAGGCCATCTCGGTGAGACCGAGATCCATTTCGGTGGATCCGATTTGTTAGGGTTTTGGCAGTGGCTAAGTCTTGGATGAACTCGGTGGGGCCGGATAGAGAATTTCGGTGGGGCCGAGTTGGAATGTAGGTTTTGGACATATTTGGGATTGAGAGAGTGGTTGAGGGTTTAGGAGTACTGTCACTAAGCACTTGAGCAAAAATACCATTAAGCAACACCTCATCCCCGTTTAATATTATTGGCTTTCCTATGGACTCAATGTGATCTTGGATCACTAAACCAAAAATGTAGAGTCTTGAGCTTTTGCCAATCCTTGTCCTTAGCATTTTGAGGGGTCCACGTCTCTAGTCCATGCCATGCCAATCATTGAACATCCTGAAATCTTTAACTTGAATGGACATTAGTTCAATGAGATATATGTTGTTATGAATTACCAAAACCACCAAGGGAGCAAATGTGCTTTCAAACTCAAATTGGTCGAGATCGTGCGAAAAATTTAGCGAACACTTTAGTTTTGATAGTGCTTATGCGGTTGGTCCCACCGGTAGAAGTGGTGTTGGCATTGTTCTAGAAGAATGAAATAAAGCTTGAATTTTTGGGTTACTCAAAATACCACATAGATGCAAGGGTGAGTGAGCTTGGCGGCGCCCAATGGAGACTCTCATGCTTCTACGGGAGAGCTCAAACACACCTCCGTCACATGACATGGTACACGATGAAGAACCTCGCGGCACTCCATGATCTTCCTTGGCTTTGCATAGGAGAATTTAACGAGGTATTACGTTCTGATGAGAACGATGGTATTGGACAAAGGAACCAGGCGCAGGTCCAGGGCTTCCGTGACGCTATTGATGTATGTGACCTGGTCGACTTGGGGTTTGATGTCTACTACGCAACTTTTATTCTTGTAGACGTTGTTGGGCCTCCAAGTGCAGAGTTTTGTAGGACGGTAGCAAATTTTCCTCAAGTGGATGACCTAAGGTTTATCAATCCGTGGGAGGTGTAGGATGAAAATGGTCTCTCTCAAACAACCCTGCAATCAAATACAAGAAATATCTTGTGTCCCCAACACACCCAATACAATGGTAAATTGTATAGGTGCACTAGTTCGGCGAAGAGATGGTGATACAAGTGTAGTATGGATAGTAGATATATGTTTTTGTAATCTGAAAATATAAAAACAGCAAGGTAGCAAGTGATAAAACGAAGCACAAACGGTATTGCAATGCTTGAAAACAAGGCCTATAATTTATGAAGTATTCATGCCATGTTTACAACAATTTTATATGGTTTTGGTATGATTTGATTAGAACTAACCCGGACTGACGTTGTTTTCGGCAGAACTACCGTGGTGTTGTTCTTTGTGCAGAACTTTTTGGTGATTTTTTTTGGAACATAAGAGACCCCTGAAGCTTCGTGGAAGGACTAGAAGAGTCACGAGGAAGCGACAAGCCTGCTAGGCATGCCCTGGGGGGTAGGGAGGGCCTAGCGAGCTTGTCGCTCCCTCGTGGGCCCCCTTGACGTGAAACCAACGCCAAAAATTCCTACAAATACTAAAAACCCCAGAAAGAAACCTAGAACTTCCACGCCGCCGCCGCAAGCCTCTGTTCCGAAGCAATCTCATCCGGAGCCCTATTCCGGCACTCTGCCGGAGGGGGGAATCATCACCGGAGGCCATCTTCATCATCCCGGCGGTCTCCATGACGAGGAGGGTGTAGTTCACCCTCGGGGCTGAGGGTATGTATCAGTAGCTATGTGTTCGATTTCTCTGTCTCATGTTCTTGATTTGGCACGATCTTGATGTACCGCGAGATTTGTTAATATAGTTGGATCATATGGTGTTTCTACCCTCTATCTATCTTGTTGTGATGAATTGAGTCTTTCCCTTTGAGGTTTCGTTATTGTCGGATTGAATATTTCAGATTTGAGAACACTTGATGTATGTCTTGCATGTGGATACCCGTGGTGACAATGGGGTATTCTATTGAGTCACTTGATGTATGTTTTGGTAATCAACTCGCGGATTCCCGTGACCTTGGGGTAATCTAGGCATAGGGGTCGATTGCACGTTTTCATCTTCTTTTCTCCGATAGAAACTTTGGGGTGCTCTTTGAAATTCTTTGTGTGGATTGAATATTATGAATCTGAAGTTGTTTTGATGCATATTGAATAATCAACTCACGGATACTTGTGGTGATATTGGAGTATCTAGGTGACATTAGAGTTGGTTGATGCGTATCATATGGTGTTATTTTAGTACGAACTCTAAGGATGTTTGTGACACTTATAGGGATGGCTCAATAGATTGATCGGAAAGGATAACTTTGAGGTGGTTTCATACCCTACAATAATTTCATCTTATGTTCTCCGCTAATAAGAATTTTGGAGTGATTCTTTGTCGCACGTTGAGGGATTGTTATATGATTCAATTATGTTAGCATTGTTGAGAGATTGCACTAGTGAAAGTATGAACCCTAGGCCTTATTTTCAAGCATTGCAATACCGTTTGTGCTCCGTTTTATCACTTGCTACCTTGCTATTTTTATTTTCAGATTACAAAAACCTATATCTACTATCCATACTACATTTGTATCACCATCTCTTCGCCGAACTAGTGCACCTATACAATTTACCATTGTACTGGGTGTGTTGGGGACACAAGATATTTCTTGTATTTTGATTGCAGTGTTGTTTGAGAGAGACCATCTTCATCCTACGCATCCCACGGATTGATAAACCTTAGGTCATCCACTTGAGGGAACTACTGTCCTACAAAACTCTGCACTTGGAGGCCCAACAACGTCTACAAGAATAAAAGTTGCGTAGTAGACATCAAGCTCTTTTCTGGCGTCGTTGACGGGGAGGTGATTTCTTGAAGGTATATCTTTAGATCTTGCAATTAAATCTTTAAGTTTCTTGTTTTATCACTAGTTTGGTTTATAAAAGAAAAAAAATGGAATTGAGATTGCCTCACATGCTTCATCTATATAATGTATTTCTTGAAAATAAGGATTCCGATAATTGTGCTCAATTGTTAGAGGAAGAATTTAATAAAATATTTAATGTGAGTCCTTTGAATGATGAGCATGATTTCAATGTTGTTAGTATGCTTTCTATGAATATCCATGATGCTAATGATATGCAAAGCTACAAGCTTGGGGATGCTATGTTTGATGAAGATGATATTTTTAGTCCCCCAAGTTTTGATGAGCAGATTTATTATGATGATAACATGCCTCCTATTTATGATGATTATATTGATGAAAGTGGGTTTGGAAGAGTGTCAACTCTAGGTAATTATCGCACTATTTTGGAGGGTGTTGAATCTTTTTACAATATTGATAAAAGTGGATTTGGAGAGGTCAAGACTTTATTTAATGTTGAATCCACTATTTTGGAAGAGGTTTCAATTGATTATGACAATCAAGTTGCTATCTATGATGATTATTGTGATGACATGTATGCTATAAAGAGTAATGATAACCATGAAACTTTTCATCATAATTTTAATGTTCAATTTGGTTATGTCAATCAAGTATCACATGATAGTTATTTTGTTGAGTTTGCTCCCACTATTATGAATGAGAAAAAAATTGCTTATGTGGAGAGTAATAAAAATCCTATGCTTGTAGGTCATGAAAAGAATGCTTTATGTGATAGCTATATTGTTGAATTCATTCATGATACTACTGAAAATTATTATGAGAGAGGATCATATGCTTGTAGGTGTTGCAATAATATCATGTTTCCCCTCTATGTGTTGAAAGTTTTAAAGTTATGCTTGTTTTGCCTTCCTATCCTAGTTGATTCTTGCCCCCACAAATTGTTTGCTCGCAAAATCCCTATGCATAGGAAGTGGGTTAGGCTTAAACTTGCTTTTCATATGATTCATGATGCTCTGTTTATGTTTTAATTCTTTATTCTCATGCGAGCATCATTGAAATCATCATGCCTAGCTAAAAGGCCTTAAAGAAAAGCGCTTGTTGGGAGACAACCCAACATTTATACCTATTGTTTTTGTGTATCCACATGATTAATCTACTTTAGTAATCATGTTTTATATGTTTTCTTTCAATAATGTGCCAAGTAAAGCCTTTGGGATAGTGTGGATACTTGTTGATTTGATTCTGTGCAAAAAACAAAAACTTTTGCGTCCAGTGCTGGAATTTCTATTCTGTACTGGAGCACGAGAAAATTCTGAAATTTTTACACATCATTTTGTTACAAAATTTTTACGTTTTCCTAATTTTTCAGAATTTTTGGAGATACATAAGTATGCTTTTTAATTCTCTCACTACATGCTGTTCTGTTTTTGACAGATTCTGTTTTCAATGCATAGTTTGCTTGTTTTAGTGTTTCCATAGTTTATATTGAGTAATATAAATTGTGGAAATGATAGAATACAGTAGGAATTATGTGATAACAATTATGAATCTTGTCTTGACAGTACCTAAGTGGATGATTTATTTTTATCATACTAACCCATCTCACAAGTTCCGTTAAGTTTTGTGTGATTGAAGTTTTCAAGTTTTGGGTTGGATATCGATATGAGGAGAATAAGGAGTGGCAAGACCCTAAGATTGGGTATGCCCAAGGCACCCCAAGGTAATACGCAAGGATGACTCAAGCGTCTAATCTTGGGGATGCCCCGGAAGGCATCCCCTCTTTCGTCTTCAACATTATCGGTAACCTCACTTGGAACTATATTTTTATTCGTCACATAATATGAGTTTTGCTTGGAGCGTCGTTTTATTTTGTTGAGATTTGCTTGCTATTATCAATAATCATGTTTTGTATCTTTTATTTTAATAAAATGCCAATTATAGCCTTTACCATTCTCAGTTTGCAAGTTCATGTCTTGCTGTTTGAAAACAGAAAGTTTTCTGTTATGTCCAGAATATTCCTGAATAGTCAGAACATGATAAAAATTTGAAATTTTTACACAGTAAGCATGCATGTGTTCTATTTCACGTGGTAATTTTTCAGAATTTTTGGAGGTAGGGAAGTATGAATTTTTATTCCCCCTTTACAGACTATTCTGTTTCGGCAGATTTCGGTTATGGTTGCATTGTTTGCATATGTTTGCTTGTTTAATGTTTCTATTTGTGGATAGGAGTATTAAATAGGTAGAGGCATTTAGTATGCAATGTTTAATTATAATTTTAGTGATTTGTCACAGTAGAGAATGTTAAGGTTTTGAGTTGATTCATACTAACTTATCTCACGAGTTCTTGTTGAGTTTTGTGTGGATGAAGTTTTTAAGATTTAGGAGAAGCCACGATATGAGAGGAATTAAGGAGAAACAAGATCTCAAGCTTGGGGATGCCCAAGGCTCCCCAATATAACATTCCAAGAAGTCTCAAGCAACCAAGCTTGGGGATGCCCCGGTAGGCATCCCACCTTGCTTCATCAACAACTATCGGTTAGCCTAAGTTTTTACTTATTCACATGATATGTGCTATTCTTGGAGTGTCCTTTTATTTTCATTTTGTTTGATGTTTGAATAAAATTATCAAGATCTGAAATCTTTATTTGGAGAGAGTCTTCACATAGCTACTTAATTGTTTAACTACTCATTGTTCTTCACTTATATCTTTTGGAGTAGTTTGTCATTCACTCTTGTGCTTCACTTATATCCTATGAGTAAATTGTTGAATGAATTGAATATCATAAAGTTTAAATTATATGTGCTTCATATGCTTGTCTCATGCTTAGAAATATTTCACATTCGGTTTAGAAAGCAAAATCTATTGAAGTTTGGCAATCACGATCTTAGTCATACAAGCAATTCATGAATGATTAGTATATGGAAGAGAACTTTCACATACAAATATATTATCTTGGACATCTTTTATGATTGTGAATACCCATTAATTATTTTCAAACTTGAGAAAATTAGTTGAAGTTGGACAAGGAAGACAACGTAATGAGTTATGTTTGGGTATATTTGCATCGAAGTTATATTGTTATGGATCCTCTAACATGTGGTGCTTGTTTAGAATCTTTTGCTTGCCTAAATTTCTGTACTAAGCGGGAATACTACTTGTGCATCCAAAATCCTTGAGCAAAGTTTCTTCCATGAGTGTCCACCATACGTACCTATATACGGTATTACCCTGCCGTTCCAAGTAAATTTGCATGTGCCACCTCTAATCATTCAAATAAGCATCTGTTTTGTGTGCCCGTACCACTCATGAAGCGGCAGGGGGTGGTCAGTATCTTCCATGTTAAGCGGGTTATTCTCATGATGGGTGTTTATTCACTTGTCATTACACAAGAAAGGGCGGTAATTGGGATGCCCAGTCCCGCAAAACAAAAATATATAATTAAACAAACTCCCCCGGAAAGTTGATTGTATGGAGGGCACCCGAGGATTCGGCTAGCCATGGCTTGTGTTTGAATGGTTGAGGGGGAGTAAACTTTACCTTTCCGCTTGGGAACTGCCTATAATGTGTTTAGCATGGAAGATATTGAGAACTCTCGGTCATGACGTTGACAGGAAAGGCACACCACTCAAAATGTATTCATCTCTGTTTTAAGCTATGAGCTCTGGCACCTCTGCAAATCCCTGCTTCCCTCTGCGAAGGGACATTCCATTTACTTTTATGCTATTTACTTTCATGCTATTTATTTTTGGTGAGTCAACTTCTTATTCCAACCTATTCTATAGTTGGCAAGCATCATGTGGTGGGGATAGATCCAGGCACATATATCCATTCAAATATATTTGATCATGAATTATTATTGTTGACAATTATCTCTATGATAAATGAGTTGGGAGGCGAAACATTAAGCCCCTATCTTTCTCTGTGTTCGATGGATGCCATTTGTTCTAAAAATATGCTTTGAGGACTAGCAATCATAGAAGACTATATGATAATTGAGTATGTGGAGCTCTTACTTAGACTCTGTTGAAGATAAGTCGAATTGTAATTGTTTGGTGACTAAGAACATAGGTTGTTAAGTTTCAAGAGAATGTATTGTTTAAACCATAACATGTGAATTGATTGCTACTTGATCATGATGAGTTTTATGAGAAAGAGTTGCTGTTATGATGCTAGGAAAAGTGATTGAAATTATCATTGATCAAACTTATGCACTATGCTAGCATTGACACTTCATAATTTTTTTTTTTTATCATTTACCTACTCGAGGACGAGCAGGAATTAAGCTTGGGGATGCTGATACGTCTCCAACGTATCTATAATTTATGAAGTATTCATGCCATGTTTACAAAAAAATTATATGGTTTTGGTATGATTTGATCAGAACTAACCCGGACTAACGCTGTTTCAGCAGAACTACCGTGGTGTTGTTTTTTGTGTAGAAATAAAAGTTCTCGGAATTGGCTGGAACTTTTTGGTGATTTTTTTTGGAACATAAGAGACCCCTGAAGCTTCATGGAAGGACCAGAAGAGTCACGAGGAAGCAACAAGCCTGCTAGGCGCGCTCTGGGGGGTAGGGAGGGCCTGGCGAGCTTGTCGCTCCCTCGTGGGCCCCCTTGACGTGAAACCAATGCCAAAAATTCCTATAAATACCAAAAACCCCAGAAAGAAACCTAGAACTTCCACGCCGCCGCCGCAAGCCTCTGTTCCGAAGCGATCTCATCCGGAGCCCTGTTCCGGCACTCTGCCGGAGGGGGAAATCATCACCGGAGGCCATCTTCATCATCCCGGCGGTCTCCATGACGAGGAGGGAGTAGTTCACCCTCGGGGCTGAGGGTATGTACCAGTAGCTATGTGTTTGATCTCTCTCTCTCTCTCTCTCTCGTGTTCTTGATTTGGCACGATCTTGATGTACCGCGAGCTTTGTTAATATAGTTGGATCATATGGTGTTTCTTCCCTCTCTCTATCTTGTTGTGATGAATTGAGTCTTTCCCTTTGAGGTTTCGTTATTGTCGGATTGAATATTTCAGATTTGAGAACACTTGATGTATGTCTTGCATGTGGATACCCGTGGTGACAATGGGGTATTCTATTGAGTCACTTGATGTATGTTTTGGTAATCAACTCACGGATTCCCGTGACCTTGGGGTAATCTAGGCATAGGGGTTGATTGCACGTTTTCATCTTCTTTTCTCCGATAGAAACTTTGGGGTGCTCTTTGAAGTTCTTTCTGTGGATTGAATATTATGAATCTGAAGTTGTTTTGATGCATATCGAATAATCAACTCACGGATACTTGTGGTGACATTGGAGTATCTAGGTGACATTAGAGTTGGTTGATGCGTATCATATGGTGTTATTTTAGTACGAACTCTAGGGCTATTTGTGACACTTATAGGGATGGCTCAATAGATTGATCGGAAAGGATAACTTTGAGGTGATTTCGTACCCTACAACAATTTCATCTTATGTTCTCCGCTAATAGGAACTTTGGAGTGATTATTTGTCGCACGTTGAGGGATTGTTATATGATTCAATTATGTTAGCATTGTTGAGAGATTGCACTAGTGAAAGTATGAACCCTAGGGCTTGTTTTCAAGCATTGCAATACCGTTTGTGCTCCGTTTTATCACTTGCTACCTTGCTGTTTTTATTTTCAGATTACAAAAACCTATATCTACTATCCATACTACACTTGTATCACCATCTCTTCGCCGAACTAGTGCACCTATACAATTTACCATTGTACTGGGTGTGTTGGGGACATAAGAGATTTCTTGTATTTGATTGTAGGGTTGTTTGAGAGAGACCATCTTCATCCTACGCCTCCCACGGATTGATAAACCTTAGGTCATCCACTTGAGGGAAATTTGCTACTGTCCTACAAAACTCTACACTTGGAGGCCCAACAACGTCTACAAGAATAAAAGTTGCGTAGTAGACATCAATCCCCAAGCTTAATTCCTGCTCGTCCCCGAGTAGGTAAATGATAAAAGAAATAATTTATTAAGTGTGAATGCTAGCATAGTGCATAAGTTTGATCAATGATAATTGCAATCACCTTTTCTAGCATCAAATCATAAACAGTAGCTCGTCTCATAAAACTTCTCATGATCAAGTAGCAAGCTATTCACATGTTTAAAGTATAGACCATAAACTTTCTTGAAAACCAACAAACTATGTTCTCAGCCGTCAAACAATTGCAATTCATCTTATTTTCAGGAAGGGTCTATGTAAGAGCTTTGTTTTAACAAATTCCACATAGTCAACTATCATTTAGTCTTCCATGATTGCTGACACTCAAATCATAATTTTAGCCGTTTCAGTCAAACACATAGGAAGATAGGGGCTTAATGTTTCGCCTCCCAACTTATTTATCTCAGGGATAATGTCAACAATAATAACTCATGATCAACTATATTCAACTGGATATATGTGCCTGGATCATTTCCTACCACATGATGCTTGCCCACTAGAGAATAAATAGAGCGGAATAGGGATGAACATTACTGACTCTTGCATAAAAGTAAATATAGAAAAGTAAATACAGAAAAGTAAAAGATAGGCCCTTCGCAGAGGGAAGCAGAGGTTGTCATGCGCTTTTTATTTTTGGATGTGCAAGCTCTTAATGGAAAGGAACGTCACTTTATATTGCCCCTTGTGATAGCGACATTTATTATGTAGTCTGTCGCTTTTATTTCTTCACCATCACAAGTTTGTACAAAGCTTATTTTCCCTTCCAATAAAAGATCATACATATTTAGGAGCAATTTTTATTGCTTTTTGCACCGATGACAACTTACTTGAAGGATCTTATTCAATCCATAGGTAGATATGGTGGACTCTCATAGCAAGAAACTGGGTTTGAGGGTTTTTGGATGCACAAGTAATATTTCTACTTAGTACAAAGTTTTTGGCTAGCAAAAGATCGTAAGCAAGCACCACATGTTAGAGGATCCATGACAATATAACTTCTATGTGAATATAAACAAACATAACTCATTACGTTTTCTTCCTTGTCCAACGTCAACTACTTGATCAAGTTTGAAAATAATTAATGGGGGCTCACAATCATAGAATATGTCCAAGATAGTATATTTATATGTGAAATCTCTTTTCCTTCAATATTCTTTCATGAATTGTTCAAGTGACCAATGCTATGTTTGCTAACTTTCAATAAATTTTACCACTTATACTTCTTATATGTGAAGTCAATACTCCCCATGGGACAAGCATATGAAGCATATATAATTTCAAATTTATTATATTCAATTTATTCAACAATTTACTCTTGAGATATAAATGAAGCACGAGAGCAAATGACAAACTACTCCAAAAGATATAAGTGAAGAACAAAGAGTAGTTAAGTGAGTGGGTAGCTATGTGAAGACTCTCTCTCGATAAAGATTTCAGATCTTAATAATTTTATTCAAATAGCAAACAAAATGAAAATAACAGGACACTGCAAGAATAACACATATCATGTGAACAAGTAAAAACTTAGGCTAACCGATAGGTGTTGATGAAGAAAGGTGGGATGCCTACCGAGGCATCCCCAAGCTTAATTGCTTGAGACTTCTTGGAATGTTATCTTGGGGTGCCTTGGGCATCCCCTAGCTTGAGCTCTTGTGTCTCCTTAATTCCTCTCATATCATGACTTCTCCTAAATCTTAAAAACTTCATCCACACAAAACTCAACAAGAACTCGCGAGATAAGTTAGTATAAATCAACTCAAAACCTTAACATTATATACCGTAGCAAATAATTAAAATTGTAATTAAACATTGCATACTAAATGCCTCTGCATATTTAATACTCCTATCCACAAGTACAAACATTAAACAAGCAAACAATGCAACTATAACAGCAATCTGCCAAAACAGAACAGTCTGTAAAAGGAGAATAAGAATTCATACTTCACTAACTCCAAAAATTCTGAAAAATTACCACATGACAGAGAACTCATACATGCTTACTGTGTAAAAATTTCAGATTTTTATCATGTTCTTACTATTCAGGAATATTCTGGACATAACAGACAACTTTCTGTTTTCAAACAGCAAC
Organism: Elymus sibiricus; assembly: GCA_039707655.1. Classification (NCBI taxonomy): domain Eukaryota; kingdom Viridiplantae; phylum Streptophyta; class Magnoliopsida; order Poales; family Poaceae; genus Elymus; species Elymus sibiricus. The sequence goes on along the minus strand of CM077668.1, from coordinate 256,096,064 downwards.
ACATAAACTTGCAAACTGAGCATGGTAAAGGCTATAATTTGCATTTTATTGAACTAAAAGATACAAAACATTATTATTTATAACAGCAAGAAAAGTAAACTAAAATAAAATAATGCTCCAAGCAAAACTCATATTATGTGACGAATAAAAATATAGCTCCAAGTGAGGTTACCGATAGTGTTGAAGACGAAAGAGGGGATGCCTTCCGGGGCATCCCCAAGCTTAGACGCTTGGGTCTTCCTTGAGTATTACTTTGGGGTGCCTTGGGCATCCCCAAGCTTAGGGTATTGATGCTCCTTATTCTCCTCATATCATTATCTCACCCAAAACTTGAAAACTTCAATCACACAAAACTTAACGAAACTTGTGAGATAGGTTAGTATGATAAAAATAAATCATCCACTTAGGTACTGTCAAGACAAGATTCATATTTGTTCTCACATAATTCCTACTGTATTCTATCATTTCCACGATTTATATTACTCAATATAAGCTATGGAAACACTAAAACAAGGAAACTATGCATTGAAAACAGAATCTGTCAAAAACAGAACAACATGTAGTGAGCGATTTAAAACCATACTTCTGTACCTCCAAAAATTCTGAAAAATTAGGAAAAGGTAAATAATTTGTAACCCAATACTCTGTAAAAATTTCAGAATTTTATAATGCTCCAGTACATAATAGAAATTCCAGCACTGGACGCAAAAGTTTCTGTTTTTGCACAGAATCAAATCAACAAGCATCCACACTATCCCAAAGGCTTTACTTGGCACATTATTGAAAGAAAACATATAAAACATGATTACTACAGTAGCTTAATCATTTGAACACACAAAAACAGTGGGTATAAATATTGTGTTGTCTCCCAACAAGCGCTTTTCTTTAATGCCTTTTAGCTAGGCATGATGATTGAAACATACAAGAGAGCATCATGAATCACATGACAAGCAAATTTAAGCCTAACCCACTTCCTATGCATAGGGATTTTGCGAGCAAACAATTTATGGGAGCAAGAATCAACTAGTATAGGAAGGAAAAACAAGTATAACTTCAAAACTTTCAAAACATAGAGAGGAAACTTGATATTATTGAGAAGCCTACAAGCATATGTTCCTCTCTCATAATAATTTTCAGTAGCATCATGAAGAAATTCAACAATATAGCTATCACATAAAGCATTCTTTTCATGATCCACAAGCATAGAAATTTTATTACTCTCCACATAAGCAATTTTCTTCTCATTCATAATAGTGGGAGCAAACTCAACAAAATAACTATCATGAGATAGTTGATTGGCATAATCCAATTGAAAATTAAAATCATGATGACAAGTTTCATAGTTATCATTATTCTTTATAGCATACATGTCAGGCTGTGCAAAACCGAACCGAAAACCAAAAACCGAACCAAAAAAACCAAACCGAACCAAAATTACGGTTTTTTCAGGTTTCGGTTTCAGTTTCGGTTCCCAAATATGAAAACCATTTAACATTTGGTTTTTTCGGTTAGAAACCGAACAGTTTTCGGTTAAACCGAAATAACCGAAACTAGCTTAGCTGCGAGGAAAACAACCAAGATCTGAGTTGATCCCTCCCGTCACTCTTCCTTTTATAGCCATCCACCCATCTCGTTCTTGTTCACTCCGCGAGGTGGTACTAAACTGTGTAGCGTGGCTGGCGTACGAGCTAGAGGCTGGCACCTGGGCCTTGGGCCGCCTAGCGCACGAGATGAAAGACCGCGCTTGGGCTTGAATCCTGGATTCCTGGAGGCTACAAGCTAGCGTGTGTCCTTTCTCCTGGCATTTCCACTTTTTCCACCTAAAAAAACCTACAGGCAGCGCATACGATGCCCTTTCCCTGTTTTGTCCACTAATTTTCCTAGTACGTATATATATCTCTGTCAACGCCTCCTCGGACCTCGGTCATATATATGCCTCGATCTGGTGCACACTGTACGTGCATATATGCCACCAAATCATTGTTACTATATAATGATCTAATCTATGTACACAGTTCTCAAAGAAAAAACTAACCTACATACACGTATTGAATCATGTGATAAAAAATCATGTGTTGTTCAAAAATTCGCGTCAACTTCGGTTATTTTGGTTATTACCGAAACCGAACCGAAATTAAATGGTTATTACCGAAACCGAACCGTATCTATGTACAAAACCGTATAAACCGAAGTATAAAAACCGTATAAACCAAAAACCGTATAAATCGAACCGAATCAAACCGAAAAAACCGAATGCACACCCTGACATACATGTCATCACAATAATCATCATAAATAGCAACTTTGTTGTCATAATCAATTGAAACCTCTTCCGAAATAGTGGAATCATCATTAAATAAAGTCATGACCTCTCCAAATCCACTTTCATAATTATTGCAATAAGGTTCAACACCCTCCAAAATAGTGGGATCACTACTACCTAGAGTTGACACTCTTCCAAACCCACTTTCATCAATATAATCATCATAAATAGGAGGCATGCTATCATCATAATAAATTTGCTCATCAAAACTTGGGGGACTAAAAATATCATCTTCATCAAACATAGCATCCCCAAGCCTGTAGCTTTGCATATCATTAGCATCATGGATATTCATAGAAAGCATACTAACAACATTGCAATCATGCTCATCATTCAAAGGATTCACATTAAACATTTTATTAAATTCTTCCCCTAGAAATTGAGCACAATTTTCCGATCCATCATTTTCAAGAAAGACATTATATAGATGAAGTATTTGAGGCAACCTCAATTCCATTTTTTTGTAGTTTTCTTTTATAAACCAAACTAGTGATAAAACAAGAAACTAAAAGATTCAATTGCAAGATCTAAAGATATACCTTCAAGCACTCACCTCCCCGACAACGGCGCCAGAAAAGAGCTTGATGTCTACTACGCAACTTTTATTCTTGTAGACGTTGTTGGGCCTCCAAGTGCAGAGTTTTGTAGGACAGTAGAAAATTTCCCTCAAGTGGATGACCTAAGGTTTATCAATCCGTGGGAGGCGTAGGATGAAGATGGTCTCTCACAAACAACCCTGCAATCAAATACAAGAAATCTCTTGTGTCCCCAACACACCCAATACAATGGTAAATTGTATAGGTGCACTAGTTCAGTGAAGAGATGGTGATACAAGTGTAGTATGGATAGTAGATATAGGTTTTTGTAATCTGAAAATATAAAAACAGCAAGGTAGCAAGTGATAAAACAGAGCACAAACGGTATTGCAATGCTTGAAAACAAGGCCTAGGGTTCATACTTTCACTAGTGCAATCTCTCAACAATGCTAACATAATTGGATCATATAGAAATCCCTCAACATGCGATAAAGAATCATTCCAAAGTTCCTATTAGCGGAGAACATAGGATATAAATTGTTGTAGGGTACGAAACCACCTCAAAGTTATCCTTTCCAATCGATCTATTGAGCCATCCCTATAAGTGTCACAAACAGCCCTAGAGTTCGTACTAAAATAACACCATATGGTACGCAGCAACCAACTCTAATGTCACCTAGATACTCCAATGTCACCACAAGTATCCGTGAGTTGATTATTCGATATGCATCAAAACAACTTCAGATTCATAATATTCAATCCACACAAAGAACTTCAAAGAGTACCCCAAAGTTTCTATCGGAGAAAAGAAGATGAAAACGTGCAATCAACCCATATGCCTAGATTACCCCAAGGTCACGGGAATCCGCAAGTTGATTACCAAAACATACATCAAGTGAATCAATAGAATACCCCATTGTCACCACGGGTATCCTCATGCAAGACATACATCAAGTGTTCTCAAATCTGAAATATTCAATCCGATAACAACGAAACCTCAAAGGGAAAGACTCAATTCATCACAAGAAGATAGAGAGGGAAGAAACACCATATGATCCAACTATATTAACAAAGCTGACGATACATCAAGATCGTGCCAAATCAAGAACACGAGAGAGAGAGATCAAACACATAGCTACTAGTACATACCCTCAACCCCGAGGGTGAACTACTCCCTCCTCGTCATGGAGACCGCCGGGATGATGAAGATGGCCCCCGGTGATGACCCCCCCCTCCGGCAGGGTGCCAAAACAGGGCTCCAGATGGTATTTCTTCGGTACAGAGGCTTGCAGCGGCGACGGCGAAGTTCTAGGTTTATTTCTGGGGGTTTCTCTATTTATAGGATTTTTCAGCGTTGGAATCACGCAAAAAGGAGCTACGAGGGCCCCACAAGGCAACAACACACGCCCCCAGGCCGCGCCGTGATACCTTGTGGCCTCCTCGTGAGGCTTCTGGTCCTTCCACGAAGCTTCGGGGGTCTCTTTTGGTCCAAAAAAAATCGTCAAAAAGTTTCGTCCAATTCCGAGAACTTTTATTTCTGCACAAAAAACAACACCACGGTAGTTCTGCTGAAAACAACGTCAGTCCGGGTTAGTTCTAATCAAATCATACCAAAACCATATAAAAATGTTATAAACATGGCATGAATACTTCATAAATTATAGATACGTTGGAGATGTATCGGGGTTCCAAGGGAGGCCTTGGACATTTGAAACAAAGGTGGCAGGTGGATCCTTCACTAGGGTTCACCTCGACAGGGCATTGGGGTCAGCCGAATGGTGTGCCCAATTCCCTCTAGCGACTGTTGAGCACCTAGCAGCAGCAACATCTGACCATTTACCCATCTTATTGAAGCTTGATACTACCGACGATCGCACAAAAATAGAGAAGGAATTCTGGTATGAAGTAATGTGGGGCACCCATGCGGACATGAAACGAGCTGTTCGATTTGAATGGGAGCTGAACAACCACAATCCCACAGTCGCGATTGTCCGGGAAAAACTAGTTGCTCTAGCGGGTAATTTGTTCGAGTGGAGCAAGTTGACGTTCGGAAGTGTTAGAGGGAAAATAAAAAAAGCTCAAGACCCAGCTGGATCAGTTGAGGAATGACCCATCAAGGACTAGGCCGAGCCTCCTAGAGATCAAAATAAATGGTAAGTTGATTGAGCTTTACACGCATGAAGAACTCATGTGGTGACAGAGGTCGTGAGTTGAATGGTTGTCCTCAAGGGACCAAAACACTCACTTCTTTCATCTCAGAGCTTCCATGAGGAGGAAGAAGAATTTGATCAAAGCCTTGCAAAGAGCGGATGGCCAATTGACTGAAAATTTGATGGAGATGCAGCAGATTGTGCTCGATTTTATAGAAAAATCTTTACACCTCTGAAGGCATGCAGGGCATTGAGGTGGTGCTGGACAAGGTCCCGGGCAAAGTCACAGTAGCGATGAATGAAACCCTATTGGCGCCATATGAAGAGGATGAGGTGAAACATGCTCTTTTTCAAATGTTTCCAACTAAGGCACCGGGGCGGACGGTTTTCCTGCACACTTTTTTCAGCGTCATTGGGACATTTGTGGAGCGGCAATCCCCAAAGCTATTATTAGAATTGTCCGTGGCGAGGAGAGTACGGAGTGCATTAATGATACGATATTGGTTCTAATTCCAAAGGTATCAAACCCGACACTTTCATCTAAGTTTCGACCTATCAGTCTATGCAATGTTTTTTACACGATAGCGAAACTAATCTTCCCTGACATTATTTCAGAGGAACAGTTTGCTTTTGTCCTGGGAAGGTTAATAACGGACAATATTATCTCAGCTTACGAGTGTTTACATTTTATGAAGAAGGGCAGATTAAAAATAACAGCTATTGCACATTGAAGTTAGATATGATGAAAGCTTATGACATAGTTGAGTGGAGTTATCTTAAAGCTATAATGGAGAAATTGGGCTTTGCATCTCATTGGATCTCAGTTATCATGAATTTGGTGAGCTTAGTTTCTTTCTCAGTTCTTTTTAGTGGAAGCAAATTGGACGAGTTTAAGCCTACTCGAGGTATTCGGTAGGGAGATCCCTCAATATCTTTTTCTTATTAGAAGAAGAGGGCATTTCGTGCCTTTTAAAGTTCCAAAATCAGTCATCATAGCTCAGTGGAGTTAAGGTTGCACCGACGGCTCCGTCGGTGAATCACCTTTTATTCGCAAATGACAGCCTGCTGTTTTTCAAGGCAAGTGTTAATGGAGCGGAAGAGGTATCTACCTGAAACTTATTGTATGGCTTCAGGTCAGAGGATAAATAGAGGTAAATCCTCCATCTTTTTCAGTGAAGGTTGCCCTTAGATTGTTCGTGATGCAGTTAAAGGTCATCTTCAAGTTCCAAACGAATCATCGACTGTTAGATATTTGAGAATGCCAACTAATGTGGGACACTCTAAGGGCATCTCCAATGCCGACCCTCAAACCTCCCGCAACCGTCCGGACCGCGGAACCCATCCAACGCGGGCCTGTATCGGTCCGCGGCGCGGTCCGGACGCGTTTTCTCCCGCATACCGGAGACAAAAGTGGGGGAGGTTTGCGGGAGTCCGGACCGATCCCAAGCCCGCGTCTGACCGCCCTGGCCCACCAAAACCCCTCCTCCCTCGCCCGCGCGCGTTCCCACCCGGCGCCATCTGCCCGCATTCATGCCGCTGTAGAGCGCGCCGCTCAACATTGAAGACGGCTCACGGCGGACGCGACCTCTCACTGCCTCCGCCATTGAAGCGGCGCGCCGGCAGAGGGCGCCGCCCGCGACGCGTCTCCGGTGTCCGCACCTGTTCAATGCCGGAGACGCGTGAGTGGACGGGACGGGATGGGCTGGATATCTACCATGTCCGTTCAATGCCGCTGTCCGTCCGTATGCCGCATTAAGCAGGCTCGCCGGTCAAGAAACCCACTCCGGCGTCCCGCACTGATGCCTGGCCTCACCGGAATCCGCTATTTAAGGGCGGCCACACCCGGCTATCTCCACAACACAACACATCCGCTCCACATCCGCCATGACCGCCAGCGGGAAAGCACTGTGGGACAATCTGTCGTCGGAGATGAAGCACGCGGTGGCTGCCCTTGCCGCCACCTGGCAGAGCCGCCGTGCCAGGCGGATCGAGGCCAACTTGTCGGCCAGCTCGCCCGAGGTCTCCGACGACGAGGACGACCCCACGATGGAGACGGGCTCCGACGACACCGCCCCGGCTCCCGCGCCTGTGCACGCCGGCTTCACCATGGAGCAGGCGTAGGCGCACTACAACACCGGCATGGCGGAGGTGCAGCCTGCGCCGGCGCCTTTGTCGGTGTTCCGGCAGGTGCAGGAGGAACAGCGGTACAACCTGTTCCTCCTGGAGCAACACCGGCTGGCGGAGGGCCAGATCTACGGCGAGCGCGCGAGCGAGGAGGCAGTGGCGGCCATGGCCGCGACGAACCCCAACTCGTCGCGGAGCAGCGTGCCATCTACGATGCCCTCCGCGCTCAAGCCGCCGCTCGCCAGGAAGCGGCCGCAGCCGAGGCGCAGCTCCAGGCGATCGCGGAGGAGAACAACGCCAGCTGCGCCTCCTACGCGCCGCCGACAAACCATCAGGCGGCCTGGTGGGACGACGACAGCGCGGGCGCCAAATTTCCATCGTGGACCTCACGTCCACCGACGATGGACAGGTCGCGGACTCCTCCGAGGATGAGTAGGGCACGGGAGGCGGCAGGGCCTGGTGTCCCATGTGGGTCGATCCGTCTCCCGTGTTCTACTCTTCCTCGCCGGAGACCGCACCTTCACCTCACGGGTCTTATCGCCGGTGGTCATGAAGACGGCGGATGGAGGACGACACGGGCTCGGACGCAGGGCACCGCCGCCTATTTTTTGTTCTAAATGTTCGAAATCTAATGAAAATCCACCGTGTTTGTACGAAATCCGTCTTGTTTGTATGAAATCCGGACGTGTTTGCACGAATTTCATCCGGTTTGTTGAAAAAGAGTTTGAAATGTATGCAGCTAGCGTTGGATGGCGTCCTCCCGCATCCGTGTCTGCGGACTCCCCCCCCCCTCCGCGGTCCGCGGACGGATGCAGGAGGAAATTTGCGGGTTGCCGTTGAGATGCCCTAAGAATGAAACTTTCAAATAGTCAAGTGGCCGAATTTTGAGACAAAGTAAAGGGCTGGACGGGTAAGCTACTTTCAGCAGGAGGTAAGGGTGTTCTTATAAAATCAGTGGCTCAACTATCTCAAGCTATCCCAATATACTCTATGATTTGTTTTAAGCTTCCACGAGGATTGTGCAAGAACATTAATTCCATTATTTGAAAGTTTCGGTGGGGGTGTAAGCAAGGATAGCGCTAGCTTGGGTCTCACGAGGAGGTAACGACAAAACCAAAGTACCTGCCTTGGCTTTAGAGACATGGAACTTTTCAATTTTTGTTGGCAAGACAGGCCTGGAGACTTGCAGATATAGCCTTCAAAATGCACTACACAAAAGATCAAAAGATCAACGCAAAATTTCTAACAATATTTTTTCCTGTGCACAAAATTTCAAAAGTTGCTGCAATTAGAAGGCAGCCAGTACGAAAAACCTTTTTTTTCATGGGGAAAACATGGAAATAGCCTGCCCAAAGGAGGAAGAAGGAATCTAACCAAATTTGGAAAAGAACCCAACTAACTTGCCACTACGGGGGCGTGCAGATCTACGCTTACTGCCCTGCAAAATTCTTTCTCGTAAAAATGCCCCAAAAACGAAAGGGGAGGAATCTCGCTGACTGCCCCCGTTTTGTACCCGAAAAGAGCCCAAATGTTCCGTCAGTTTCGTACGCATATCTGACACTGACAATGCGGCCCGATCATCATCTGCTCAGGGATAACCCCGCATCCACGCTAGTCACACGGTTCGGCGACACGTAGGGACACCGACAAGGTTGCCTCACATGCTAGCCTCGGGGGCGTGTGCACCATAGCCACGTAACACCGTGACGCGCCCTCCTAGACGCAGAGGCTGCACGCGGGCCCCCCTGAGATGTGTCCCGGCCTGTCAGCTTTAGATATTCATTCGCACCTCCCATCATCCACATCTCCGCGACAAGTGTACGCGGGGACGGATAGAGATTAGGGAGGAGGGAGCAGAGGTTAGGCGCGGACAGAAGTGGGAAATTAGTTTTTAACCCCATTTCTTCCTCCGCATCGCATCGAGCTATATAAAGGTAGGCGAGGGGGAAGCGCGGAGGGAGGGTTTTGGAATTTGGCCGCCGTTAACCGCGCGTGAGCTGAGACCTGAGAGCCGAGACCCAGCGGAAGCGGAGGAGGCGCTGCTGCTGCTGCTGCTGCTACGAGCCCGGCCCTCTAACACACACGCGCGCGCGCCTCGTGGGAGGAGCTGCTTTGGCGGCGGTCCCCGGCGGCGAGGATGAGCGGCGGAGGAGGGGGAGGGAGGGGCCCGGCGGCGGGACCGGTGCCGGCGTCCGCGAGGAAGCTGGTGCAGGGACTCAAGGAGATCGTGAGCCGCTCCGACGCGGAGATCTACGCGGCGCTGCGCGACTGCGGCATGGACCCTGACGAGGCGGTCAGCCGCCTCCTCTCCCAAGGTCCCATCTGCTCTGCAGCACCCCGCTCTCCCTCTTTCCGTGCACCCCTTAATGTCCTCGCTCAAGTTTTGGCTGCGTTGGTTAGCCTTTGGTCTGTGTTTGTGGCGAATGGATTGAAACAAACGTGCCAGTTTCACTCCACCTCAGGGATTTATGCTGATATGGAGTCCCCAGTCCCGGGTTGTTTCCTCTGTAGAGATTTTCTTTTGCGTTTATTAGGCCTCTTGTGTTCATTGACTTGGAGATGGCCTACGATAAGATACCGCGGAATGTCACATGTGGTGGCCCCTGGAGAAACACAAAGTCCAAACAAAATACATCACCCTCATCAATGGCATGTACGATAATGTTGCGACGAGTGTTCAAACAAGTGATGGCGACACTGATGACTTCCTGATTAAAATAGGACTGCATCAAGGGTCAGCTTTGAGCCCTTATCTTTTTGCTTTGGTTATGGATGAGGTCACCAGGGATATACAAGGAGATATCCCATGGTGTATTCTCTTTGTGGATGATGTGGTGCTAGTCGATGATAGTCGGACGGGGGTTAATAGAAAGTTAGAGCTATGAAGACAAACCTTGGAAACAAAAGGTTTTAGGCTTAGTAGAACTAAAACCGAGTACATGAGGTGTGGTTTCAGTACTACTAGGCACGAGGAGGAGGAGGTTAGCCTTGATGGGCAGGTGGTACCTCAGAAGGACACCTTTCGATATTTGGGGTCAATACTGCAGAAGGTTGGTGATATCGATGAAGATGTGAGCCATCGAATCAAAGCCGGATGGATGAAGTGGCGCCAAGCTTCTGGCTTTCTCTGTGACAAGAGAGTGCCACAAAACCTAAAAGGCAGGTTCTATAGGACGGCGATTCGATCCACAAGCTTCTATGGTGCCGAGTGTTGGCCGACTAAAAGGTGACATGTTCAATAGTTGGGTGTAGCGAAGATGCGCATATTGAGATGGATGTGTGTCCACACAAGGAAGGATCGGGTCCGGAACGATGATATATGGGATAGAGTTGGGGTAGCACCGATTGAGGAGAAGCTTGTCCAACATCGTCTGAGATGGTTTGGCAATATTCAGCCCAGGCCTCCATAAGCTCCAGTGCATAGCGGACGGCTAAAGTGTGCTGAGAATGTCAAGAGAGGTCGAGGTAGACCGAACTTGACATGGGAGGAGTCCGTAAAGAGAGATCTGAAGGACTGGAATATCACCAAAGAACTAGCCATGGACAGGGGTGCGTGGAAGCTAGCTATCCATGCGCCAGAACCATGAGTTGGTTACGAGATCTTATGGGTTTCAGCTCTAGCTTACCCCAACTTGTTTGGGACTAAATGCTTTGTTGTTGGTGGTATTTGCTCGTTTTTTTTTCCTGTGCTATTTTTAGTGGTGTCTTTATATTTCCGAGTACATCAGCAATAACCCACAAGTATAAGTTCAGATTTATGTTAAGATGTTCAAGCTTTCTACCCTGGATATGTGCTTATATGAAGCTTATACAAGAGCTTAAACTGGCCAAGACAGATCTGAAACGATGAAATAGTATTTTAAGTGCCTTGGCCGCTTCCCTGGTTTGGTCTTCTGTCTTCACATTAGCTGCTGAGAGGCTGAAAGTGATGTTTATGGTTTGAGACTCACATGTTCTGCTTTTTTTTTCTTTATTTGTCTTGAACAGAATACTTGATTTTTCCTGTTGGTTAGTGCTTTCTTTTTCCCATTGGTTACTATTTACTATTGACTAGTGCATTTTCTTCTTTGCAAGTAGTTGGAGCTCTCATTATTTATCACTCATGATCCTTATTTGCATCTCTTGTCATTTGTTGTAAGAGGTAATTGAGTTTGTACGTTGTAAAATACCTAAATTCGCGAGGAAAGATGAGACTTGCATGTGGGAGCCGGAATCTCGTTTAATTGAATGCTCGTAGTTGCCTATGTTATTTTGCACTTTGTCCATTTGCATACCTTAAGGTCGCTACCACTTTTATCTTACTTTGATGCAAGGAACTGGGGCCTAATTCTTTGGTGCCTCCCATTTCATTCTTGTTATGACAGACCAATCGCTACCATGGAGTTTCTTTAATTTGTATCACCAACCTTTTATTAATCCGAAGATTGTGAGTGAACATTGTGGATATACTGAGTGAATTATTGCCTCGTCTATATTACTGTTTGAATTACATGAATGTCTTTCTTTGATTTACCTGGCATGTTTCGATGATTTGGGGATGCAGGTCTTGCAATTCAACAGGAAGTTATACTACTAACAGCAGTTTGAGATTGATCTGATGTTATTTCATAGTCCCAGTAGCCCTCTTATAGTCTTATGTAAGGCATCTCACACATTGCCCATCTTTTTCCAGATACTTTTCAAGAGGTAAAGAACAAGCGCGACAAGAAAAAGGAGGTCAGTTGATTATGATATTCAACTTGTATCTGTGCCACTTGCAAACTTGTACCTAACATTATTTTTAGTAGGGCCCTCCAGCTCTTCAAAATGAAAAGAAGGCTTGTAGCTAATCTACTATTGACCATATAATTTTAGTTACTAGGATGAATGAAAGCAATAAGAATTGGTCAGTATATCAGACGTTTAATTTGTTTACTGTCGGTAAACTTTTTGTGTTAGAAAGTTTAAATATCCAACTCATTTCCTATTATTGATTTACCTGTGCTTTAGTCTTGAGAACTTACATAAAGTATGTATTGAAATTTCACACAGGTGAATAAAGGTACACCTGAGCCAAGATCCCGAGGAGCAAATAACTCAAACAGTCGTGTTGCTAGAGGTGGCACAGATCGTGCTAACCGAAGCAGTTCAGTTCAGTCTGTATCTGGCGGAGTTGGTAAGATAAAATAATGTTTGTATCCATGAGTTTTCACATTTTTCTATAATCTATTTCTCATGTTCATTTCAATCCTACTAGATAACGTGGTTTCAAGGTCATCAATATTGGGACCTGGTGGTTCATCAACTAATTCCACCCAGAAGCTAACTGCTCCGAGGTAATGAAGGCTGAAGATGTAGAAGTTTCTGCTTGTCTATTTGTGTTTTATTTATTATTGTTAACTGACCTTTTTTTGCAATCTATGTTGCAGTTCCTTTGCAAACAAGGACGCGGTTCCTGATGGATCATGTGGAGCATTACAATCATCGTCGGGATTTCAGCAGAATTGGTGTGGGGTGCCTGGTCAGATGTCAATGGCTGATATAGTTAAAATGGGCAGACCTCAAGGAAGGTCTTCTAGCAAGTCTACGGCTACGGCAGACAAAGCATTTGCTGGTCAAAACCCATCTTTGTCAAATGAAACCAACCATAACACAAAACAATCTGCAAGCACAGTCCCCCCGACAACATTTGACCAAGGATTTCCAGCTCTTCCAGATCCCATTCCCCAAGTTATAAATTCTAATCATGCTTCGGCAGACAGCCGCCAAACACAAAATGTTTGGTTTCCACAGGACGGACCACCATCACAAAGTCAATTCACAGCCCCTGAGCCATCTGGCAGCCCATTATCATTTGTGGCATCATTGGAGTCATCAGTGCTGGTCGCTGATGCCGTTAACTTGCCTGAGAAGTCTCACACAGAAGATAACACCTCATTTATAAAGCAGACAGCAATACCTTCTGAGAGACACTTGGAAGTTCTTCACGACAAAGTTCAATTCGGTGATGAATTGTTGCAGAACTCAAGTACATACCAATCTCAAATGCATTCATTTGGCGATGAAGGTTAGTGTAGATCTCAAATCGCAAATCTTGTGACGAATGGAACTTTTCTGGTTACGCGTCTTAAAAGTCAATACCAATGTGTTCTATTTTTTTGTCACAAAGTAGATGCTTATACTTTTTGGAGGCTGGATAATACTCCCTCTGTAAAGAAATATAAGAGCGTTTAAATCACTAAAGTAGTGATCTAAACGCTCTTATATTTCTTTACGGAGGGAGTACATAGAATGATCTTTGTATTTCTTTGTGAGGAAACAATGTTCTGTTATCTGATAGGTGATAGCTGTCCTTGGGGAGGTTGAAACGGTCCTCCAACTGGCTAGTCTGATGTTTGGGCGTTTGGGGGGAATGATCTTTGTATTTCTTTGTGAGGAAACAATGTTCTGTTATCTGATAGGTGATAGCTGTCCTTGGGGAGGTTGAAACGGTCCTCCAACTGGCTAGTCTGATGTTTGGGCGTTTGGCACCCCCCACCCCTGACCAGCCAACCACCTCAAGTACGTTTAACACCAAGTGAATATTTCTGTTGCAGTAAGACAACACATAAACATGGATCAGGCATACTGTCTAGTGGCTCCCAGGGATGTCATTCAATGTGGCATTGCCTTTGCATAGGAAACGAAAACTAGTCATCCGCTCATTGCTCAGTTTTGCACTTTACGTTTTGCCCTTTGATGCTTTAAAGTGCTAGGGTATTTGGCTCTAAGAATACTGTGTTAAAAATTAATTTTGATTACATCAATAAAGTCATACATTATCAGTGTTCACGAAAGCATTTTTAAGCGACGCTTAAGCGCACTTAAGCGCTGAGTGATGGCAAAACGCTTCGCTTTGGCCCTAAGCGGTAGATTAAGCGGTTTTTTTTTAAAAAATTTGGCCAGAATTTGGCTGTTTTTTGAACTAATTTTGCTTGGCTGCTTGCACAATAATGGCAATATGCCATTTTATCTTACGGTCTGTTTGGGAACTATTTCCTTAAGATTCTGAGCAAATTCTGGCGACATGGTCTCTATTAGGCAATGTCTATTTCAACTGAACTGCATTTTAGTTGTTAATTTGCTTGCTGTGTGAACCTCATGTGTATTTGCTATGGTGTGAGCTGCATTTTAGATGCTATTTCAATTACCTATGTAAACATTTTTCACATTTTCTTAGCAAACTTTGTTTTTATATTAATTAGTAAATGAAAGTTGCAATCTTGAATGCTGAACATGCATGGATATGTTTTTATGCTACTAACTAGCAATTTTGTCCTCACGTCACGGTAAATGGTTTTTGATTAATGTTGAAATGCTGTAAGATTGCGGGTTTACAACTGTAGCTACATGGATCAACTATCGGTTTATGATGTCTCAGTAGATGCATGTTCCGGCAATTGTGATTTTGAAGAAAATCCAGGATCATAGTCGTAGCTTTTAGTATGGACTAGCATCTTCAAACAAGTTACAAATCATATTGGTGCACAAATATGCTGACATCCATGCGTCTACTGAATGTTATTAATGATTATTAATATTTGGAGAAAGAAGAACATGACAATCCTATAGTAAATTATCAAGTGTGATATTGCATCGGGGTCATTAAAATAAAGTTTGATATTGCATCTGTAAAACACTTTAAACTACAAATTATGGAAGGTGATTTTTATTGATACAGTTGAAAGTTTGAACGACATTGCATGATTAATTAATTCATACTCCCTCCGTCCCATAATATAAGATTGTTTTGCAAGCTAAAACAGCTTGCAAATTGATCTTATATTGTGGGACGGAGGGAGTACTTAACAACACAATAGAGTTGGGTAACTGTATAAGTATATACTCCCTCTGTAAAGAAATATAAGAGCGTTTAGATCACTACTTAGTGATCTAAACGCTCTTATATTTCTTTACGAAGGGAGTAGGTTTTTATAGAAGGCTCCACACTTCATCACACGGTACAATCTTCAGTTACACACATGCCATTAAACTTCTAGTTGTGTATACTCCAACCTGCACACAAATGTTCTATATGTTGTGCTAACTCTTTGCCAGTTGTGAAAATTTATGCACAATACTTGTAACTTGTTTCAAGATACTAGTCTTATCTTCAATTGCGTACATAAGATTTGAACTTTTAGTTGTGTTAAAAAAATGTTCTATATGTTGTTCCAACTCTTTTGCCAACGCCAGCATCTGCCACGGGGTTGGACGTATCCGCTGACTGGTCCTCGCGTCGAGCCAAAGCCCCACACTCTAATTGCAATCCTGCAAAGGCCTCAGGCCCAGCCCACGCCACCAAGGCCCGCCGCCGATCCCACCACGCCTAGGCCCACGCCGGCAAGTGCCCAACATGGCCCGCACTTATCATCATCAGGGCAGTTCGCCTCTCCACGGATTACCTTACGTCGATCTCGTGGCCCCGCCGCTCCGCCGCAAACCTGGACGCTGGGCGAGTTCCTCGCTGCCGCCACCAAACACATCACCGCGGCCTTGCCGACCCCTGGGAGAAAGTCGTGCCACCCGCTAAACATCGCCACTCGACGTGGCTGCTCGGTTTCAGCCACGTTCCCATCGGCGGCGCCGCCCACCGCCGAGAGAAGAGCGCAAGTTCTGATCTTGCGCACCCTCAGGATCGTCGGGACCAACCAGAGGATCACCTCCGCCGAGATGAAAGCGTATGATGGCATGTTTGCGGCGCCCATCCCGCTCCCGGTGCTCGCGGCCATCGCCGCCCTGGTCGACCGCGAGATCCCTGCGTGCCTGGCTGCTCCGCTGCGCGTCGACGTAGCATGCGAGTCATAGGACCGCCGTGCTACCCTTCCCATCGATCCCGTGTTCATGGATCACGGCCTTAGGATCGCGGCTTGGAACGTGCGCGGCCTCAACGCGCGTGCCCGGCGCATTGCCATCCGCTCGCTACTGGACACTACTTCCGCCTCCATTGTATGCTTGCAGGAAACAAAAATGGCGTTGATTTGTTCGTCTGTTGTCCTTGACATCCTCGGCTCGGAATTCGATGACTATACGTACCTCCCGGCTCAAGGCACGCGGGGCGGCATCCTCCTGGCGTGGAAGAGCAGGGCCGTGGCTATTACGGACCCACTGTTCACCACGAACGCTCTCACGGCCAAGGTGACCACGGCCATCGGCGCGGCCCTGGTGGTTGTCGGTTGTCTATGGCCCCTGAGAAGACGCGAATAAGATCGCATTCTTGCAAGGGCTTCGGGAGATTCACACGGGCTGCCCTGGGCCATGGATGTTGTGTGGCGACTTTAACCTAATCCTCCACGAAGAGGACAAGAGCAGTGGCAACTTGAACTGGCGCATGATGGGCAGATTTTGCCGCCTCATCAACGACCTTGCGTTGAAAGAAATCTACCTCAACGGGCGACGATTTGCATGGTCGAATGAGCAGCCTCCGCCAACACTGGTGCACCTGGACCGCGTGCTTTGCACCTCCGACAGGGAAGACGCGCATGGTGATTGCCATCTCCGCTGCCTCGCGTCCGTCGTGTCGGACCACAGCTCTCTCCTGCTCGACTGCTCCCCCACGCATGCGGCATACCGGCGCTTCCATTTCAAGGATTTCTGGCTGCGATTGGATGGGTTCCACGACACGGTGGCCATGGCATGGGGCTCAGTTCATGACCCGGACCCTTTCCGCCGTCTGATGCTATGCTTCCAGGCCACGGCTCGCAAGCTTACTAGCTGGAGCGCCAAGTCGACTGGGAACATCAGGGACAGGATGGCAATCTCCTATGAGCTCATCTCGCGCTGGATCGCGTGCTTTCCCCTCCGGAGGACTGGCTGCGGAAGTAGCTCAAGATCTTCTACCTTGGGCTCGCGTCTTTGTAGTGCACCATTGCCAGGCAGCGCCCGCATAGCCACCCTCAAAGGCGGCGACGCCAACACTGCCTTCTTCCGCCGGCAATGCTCCTACCGCCGGCAGAAGAATCATGTTTTCAGCCTCACCGTGGACGGGCACGTGCTCACCGACCAGGAGGAGATGGCGCAGGCGGCGTTCTCGCACTTTGACGAGCTTCTTGGCTCCGTCGACCGCGACCGCCCTCTGGACTTGGCGTAGCTCATCGATCCATGCGATCTGGCAAGCCTCGACGCGCCCTTCAACCCGGAGGAGATTTGGGACGCTGTCAAACGCCTCCCAACCTGCAAAGCGCCAGGCCAGAGGGGTTCACCACCGAGTTCTTGCAGGCATGCCGGGGCATAGTACGGCAAGACTTCCTTGACGTTTTTCAGCGGCTGTTCGAGCTGCGTGGCCGCGGCTTCTGCAGGCTTAACCAGGCCCTCCTGGCCCTGCTCCCTAAGCGCGCCGACGCCAGCCAGCTACGTGACTACCGCCCGATATGTCTGATACATCTCGTGGCCAAGATCTTCGCGAAAGTGCTCTTGCTGCGCCTCGCCCCCTGATTGGGCAGCCTAGTCAGCCTCAGTCAGAACACGTTCATCACCGGGCGAAGCCTCCACGACAACTTCGTCCTCGTCAGGCAATCCCTGAAGTTGTTGCATCAACTTGGGGCCCCGAGGATCATGCTCAAGCTCGACCTCACGCGTGCCTTCGACTCCATATCTTGGCCATTCCACTTCGAGGTTCTCCGCCAATATGGGTTTGGTGTTCGATTCCAGGAGTGGCTGGCGATCCTGCTCTCGACCTCCAGCACTCGAGTCATGTTGCGCCAGGGTGACCCCTTGTCCCCAGAGCTCTTCGTGCTCGCCGTGGACACCCTTAGCCGGCTGATACGTCGCGCCCACGACTCCGGCATCTTGCAGCAGCTGCACCCCCGGCGAGCTATTTCTCTCTACGCTGATGATGTGATGCTCTTCTGCCACGCCACGCTAGGCGACGTGGCGGTCCTAACCCTATTCGGCAGGGCCAGTGGCCTCCAGGTGAACTACACCAAAAGCTCCGCCACCGTCCTGCACGGCGACCCCGTGGTTGCCGAGATGATCACCCAGCTGGGATGCCCCGTAGTGGAGCTCCCCATCACTTACCTTGACATCCCGCTGATGTTGCGCCACCCTTCCGCCGCCCAGCTACAGCCCCTCGTCGACTCGGTGGCCGTTAGGCTCCCGGCATGGAAGGCATGGCTCATGAACAAGGTCGGACGGCTTGCATTGGTTAAATCGGTGCTTAGTGCAATCCCGGTTCACCAAATGCTCACGTGTTTGCCCCCCTCCCCAAAGAAGACCCTTAGGCAGCTTGAGAAGATCCAGAGAGGATTCCTGTGGGCCTGTGGGCTGGGCGCGCTGTCGCCAACGGAGGGCATTGCCATGTCAATTGGCGCCATGTGTGCCACCCCCTTGAGTATGGCGGCTTAGGGGTCCGCGACCTGGCGCGCGCCGGGCTTGCGCTCCAGCTGCGATGGCTCTGGTTCGCTCACACGGATGATGATCGCGCATGGCAAGGGCTTGATCTCCAATTTTCCAATGAGGAGCGCGCGCTATTCTTCACCTCTACCACCAGTCCACCATGGCCGTCGGGGATGGCTCGACGGCCCTATTTTGGGACGATCGATGGCTAAATGGGCAGTCCGTCCGCGAACTTGCACCCATGCTCTATCAGTGCATCCCCAAGCGGCGGCGTAAATCGAGAACGGTGGCGGAGGGGCTTGCTGGAAAGTGCGGGGGGTCCTTGGGATACATGAGATCGGCCAATATCTACTGCTTTGGCAGGCCGTGCAGCACAGCGCCCTTACGAACGAGCCAGACCGACTGCTCTGGAGGTGGACTGCCAATGGCACCTATTCGGCGCAGTCTTGCTATGCTGCTACCTTACACGGATCCACGCGGTGCCCCTCCTGGAAGTTGATTTGGAAAAGCTGGGCGCCGCCTCGAGTTAAGTTCTTCCACTGGTTGGCCAGTCAAGATCGATGCTGGACTGCTTCAAGGCTCGCCCGCCGCGGGCTGCAGCATCACCCCAGATGCCTCCTGTGCGATCAGGCGCCGGAAACAATCCAGCACCTGCTACTGGCCTGTCCCTTTGCCCGGCAAACCTGGCACATCATTCTGGACTGGACGCGCATGCCGACCCAAGCGCCGGATCATGAACCTACTCTTATGGACTGGTGGTTGCGAGCGAAGGAGTAGACGCCTCCCACGCTGCGTAAAGCTCTGCAGTCTATCGCCATGCTCGTCCCCTGGATGATTTGGAAGCAGCGGAACGAATGCGTCTTCGATAACACGAGACCCTCGATTGATACGTTAGTCAATAGGGTCAAAGATGAGGCCAGATGTTGGGCAAAAGCAGGGCCCAGGGGCTCAGGGTTGTTCTGCCCACATCCTGGGATGTCCACTGATCGGGCGCACGGCCCTTGTAATACTCGCCTCCTAGGAGGATTGTTCTTTCCCACCTTTTCAATGCAATGAAACGCAAAGATCCTTTGCGTTTTCTCAAAAAAAAAAACTCTTTAGTCTTTAGTGGCGGTGAGTATTTATGAATCTATATAAATTGGAGCTTGTTTGAACATAGTAGTGCAGTCTTTAATGCACAGATATGATTTAAACTTCCAGTTGTGTTAGGATACTCCTACTTGTATACACAGCTGTTCTATATGCTGTGCCAACTCTTTACCAGCGGGATGAGCAATGAGCCTGTTAGGGTTAATTTGACCAAGAGCCATATCTCCAATAGAGGCACCGACACATGTTCATGGAGGCTGTGGTGGTTGCAATTTTGCAGAACTGCTACATATAATTTGTTCTAAAATATTGTTTAGTCCTTTTTTTCTATGTTCATTCACTAACAAACTTTGTATAGCTATGTCCTTATTGCCTTAAACACTGTTCTTTTATGCTTATAACATATATAATTACTAATAAGGACTCTGATGATGCAATCATTTGCAGTTGAGGTTTCCAATGTTGATGTGGACTCAGCTGCAACGAACCTTCAGCATCTAAGCTTGCAAAACGAAGATCTAGCGGCAGCTAATTCTGCTGATGATAATCCAGCAGTTATAATCCCTGATCATCTACTTGAAAATACAGACTGCGCGCATCTGAGCTTTGGTAGTTTTGAATCTGGTGCCTTCTCTGGGTTGCTTCCATCCAAGGTCCCTAAATATAGTGTGGAAGAGGTGCCCAACTCAGATGAAACTCCATCAGCTGATCAAATAGATGTCAGGTGCAAACTAATTTCCTGCTATTTTCCTACTCATGACACAAAATGCATCCTGTCTTATGGCACCTTTCTTACAGGAATCAAGATTACTATGACAATGGTGCTCTACATTCATCAGCAAATGAGGATGTTGAAACCAGAATTGCTACCAACATTGAGAATATTGATGTTCCTTCAGTTTCGCAGCCTGATATACTGATGCAGGGTGCTCTAGATGTGTCTGGTCTTCAGTATAACCCGCCATCAGTTTCAGATCATGTGTATCCGAACACAACACAGCCAAGTATAATGGAGAGCCAACAAGGAAACGCTCAAGCACAACATCTTTCTCATTTTTCAAGCTTGCTGGTATAGTTGTCTTCTTCCAGATATGGGATCACATACATAGTGGGTAGTTTGATTTTAAAGGGAAACCAACAAGGACGTGAAGTTCAGTAAAATCGAAAAATATTTAAAAAATGTTCAAAAAAATCTGAATTTTTTTTATGTCAAACTTTGACAAATGTTCTAAGAGCTTGCAAAGTTTCATCATGAAATCACATTTGTGGAAGTCGTGGCAAAAAAAAAAAAAAAAATCGATACTTTGAAAATGCTACTTTCGAAAGCATTTTGGAGCACTGATTTTGTTTTTTTTGCCGCAACTTCCACAAATGTGATTTCGTAATGAAATTTTGCAAGCTCTTAGAACATTTGTCAAAGTTTTCCATAAAAAAATTTATTTTTTTGAACATTTTTAAAATGTTTTTCGAGTTACTGTTCACCCCGAGCTCATTTGAGCTCAGGTGTAGAAAGGGACTTTCGAACCAATAAAACTTATCTTTCCATCACGAACATAGTTGGTAGTTTCGTTCTAAAGGGAAACCAATAAAACTTATCTTTTCATATGTTCAGCACATGAACTTTCGATTTATCACCTTGATGATATACATCACCGTGTGGGAGTCTGGGACTAACATAAGACTTTCATGACGTTGGGACATGCTGAAGCTTTAGAACTGCATGTTTAGCTTGTTATTGAGCTTTGTTAGAGTACATATGTAAGCTGTAACTGTTACAAAAGGGTCTTGGTTATTCCTAGACAAATGTGCTACATATAAGGTTGGTGGTTTGTAGCTTCGGCATGAAAAACATGCAGTGCTTTTAGAACTGCATAAGCATAACAATTAATGTGAATTCTAGACCATACTAATATATAATCTAAAAAAGCTAGATTGGTTCAAGTTTTTACACCTTTATTAATGTAAGGTTAGCTTTATCTAGTACTGAAATGGTAGAGCTGCTGGATCACTAATGGGAAAGGTAGCCGTGCGAGAGTGGTTCTATTTTGTACGTGCCAGCAAGCATGAAGATCATGCTGTTTTGGGCCGGGTCGCAAGGGGCACAACATCCTTTTCTCACTTGGGAATCTCTCTGCCACCCGTCCTCTTCTTTACCCCAAAATTGTGAGAAGACAATTAATTGTCGCTTTCCTCCTTTCTTCCTTCCTCCCTGTTTGCTACCTCTAGGTTCTGGCTCCAGCTCTATCGTGGCTGCGCCGTCATCCTGCTCTAGCTATACACACCTTCGATGTTACATGTGCACGTTCCTAGCTCTGGTGAGTCTGTACTGCAGTTTTCTTTGCTCTAGCAATATGGCGGCACACTAAGCGTTTCACTCTAGCTTAGTATTGGACGACCTTCTGTAGAATTTGCTCCTTGTCACATGTTGCTACTGGCCTCTAGTAGGTTGAACGTGTTCACTTCTTCCATGAGCTGAACAATGCAGTTACGTGTGTGGCAAGCACAGCTCCAATAGGATGAACTTGTCCCTCTCCACCTGTGCTCCATGTTGTATGTGGTGTCCCTCCTCTTACAACGGTGATCTGTTAGCTGTTGTGAAGACACAGGCGGGTGCTTGATGAGAGCCTCTGGGGCTTGCCTTGGGGACATTGCCAGGGTTTACGTTCTTTTCAAAATTTTAACTGAAATGTTCAAACTTTTGCTGATCCGATGAATACCAATTTATTTGTCTAAAAATTTAAAGTCAAATCCATACCGAATTTAAAACTTGACCAAAAATCATTAAAGCAAATTCCTGGGTTTATCTCTGATCATTTCGAGGGGACCGGAACCACATCATCGCTACAGTGCAGGCTGGCCGGCAGGTTGGGTTCCTCCAGATCATCCTGCAGCGCTTGGTCACCTTGTTCCGCAGACCAGCAATCTAGTCCGCCGCTTTCCTGAGAATCAGTTTGCAATCGGCCTGAAATCCATCAATCGACAACCAAATTATCAAGAATTCAAGATATATGTTATTCTCTTCTTTAATGAGATCGATGCTTGTGCAAGAAATAGTAATGCAGGGCCACGCGAATGAGTGATTTGAGATACCTTGCTGATGTTTGGAACAAGCAACATACCCAAGCTTCTTCCTTCACTTCCACTCCGCCAGGAGGTTCTTGCACTATTGATATATACATACATTTGCAGATCTGTTAGTAGTGATGGCTCGAAGTAGGGGAGTGTCTCATCTGCCTTCTCTCTGGCACGCATCCTCACCTAGATCAACGCTGCTCTAGTGCTCGACGCTGGACCGAGAGAGCTCTTGATTGCACTCTGTGGGGTCAGTGAAGGACCAAAGAAGAGGATTTCGGTGTTGCGGCATGGATAACTGAGGGGATGGTGCTACATACGTACTCGAGTTAGTCTTTTAGGTTGAGAATATTGTGAAGCTTAATATGTTGGTTAATCACAATCAGATGTGAGCCCAGTTTGTTTTGTGAGGTTAGTAGGGGCGTTGCACAGTGGAGAGATAGGAGGTGATATATAATGATGAACTCCCTCCTGTTAAGCTTCATGCACCAGCCAACGCAACCAGAAGTGTACTTGAGTTAGTCTTTTAGGTTGAGAATATTGTGAAGCTTGATATGTTGGTTAGTCACAATCAGATGTGAGCCCAGTTTGTTTTGTGAGGTTAGTAGGGGCATTGCACAGTGGAGAGATAGGAGGTGATATATAATGATGTACTCCCTCCTGTTAAGCTTCATGCACCAGCCAACACAACCAAAAGTCTGAACTGATGGAAAGGGCTAGGCAATCCACATATACACTTCAACACCCCCTCTCACGTGTGACGCGGGAAGTCAACACATGAATAGATTCAGAGGTATGGCTCAAGGGGCCTATACCTGGACACAGAGGGGGGCAGCAGCAATTTTTTGGATAAATTGCGAAGCCAGGACTTGGAACTCAAGACCTTAGGCTCTGATACCATGTTAAGCTTCATGCATTAGCCAACGCAACCAAAAGTCCGATCTGATGGAAAGGGCTAGGCAATCCACATATACACTTCAACACCTCCGTTCCAAAATAATTGAAGTCCTAGGAATTGTCCTAAGTCAAATTTCATTAAGTTTGACCAAGTCTATATAAAAATACATCAACATCTACAAAACCAAATTTACTTCATTAGATTCATTATGGAATATATTCATATTATATATATATTTAATATTGTAGATAGTTGCGGACTTTTCTATAGACTTAGTCAAACTTTCAAAGGTTTGACTTAAAAAAACATAGAACTTCAATTATTTTGGAACGGAGGGAGTAGAATCTGTGTCTGCTTGGTCAATGGCCTAAAATGTTTATTTTTTGTTGCATGCTGCTCTGGTTATATTTATGTACTACTTCTCCTTACCTTAATTGTGCTGGTTCCTGGACAATGTGACTGTTAATATATGAAGGCGTCTGAAGTTAAATCAATCCTCTCAAACTCAGCAACGAATGTCTTACAGTATTTAGTGGGATGGGATTGTATTTCTTTGTTGTATTGCCTTTCTCCTAATTTTCCTTCTGTTTTACACTTGCAGGCACAGCAAGCTAATACTCTGCAAAACAACTTCTTGGGGTCAAATCTTACCCAGCACCGGGATTTTGACTTTTCACCTTTTTTATCAGCACAGGCAGCTATGAAATATAACCCAGCTGTGCCAACTACCAGTTACCCAATCTCCATGCAAGAGGTAATTACAATCTTTGCACTGTTTCCTCTTTTATGTTGGCGCGCTTGTGCTGAAGCAAGTCAGATGTAATAGTTTTAGTTCAGAAGTTTAGAAAGAAGTCACGCCCTTTATTTTGGGCAATGAATGTAGTAGTGCCAAGATGCATATTTTCTGTGTGGAACTTATATCGATCATTTTGTGGAACTTATTTTGGGCAATGAATGTAGTAGCGACTTTTATAAAATATTTTGGTAGGCGTAAGCATAATATCTTCGTTGGTACCAAATTTCCAACTGGAAGGTTCTCCTATATTGTTTGGGATGTTCTTCTCATCTTCTGCAATATAAAGGAGCAGCTCCAGTGTGAAGTGAAGAGAGGTGGTCAAGAAGAGAAAAGAGAAATAACACTATCATGGCGTGTGTCATTAACATTTAGGTGCTGCTGTTTGAACTTCTGTTCTTCTGAGTTTCAGTTTTTCTGAATATTCTTGCAGAATTTAAACCAAGGGGGTTTCTCCAACACTCAGTCTACACAAAATCCTCCCAGTACGAGCATTCCATCAGGGCTACCTCAACCTCAGCAATTATCTTTACATCCGTACTCTCAGCCAACTCTACCTCTGGGGCCTTTTGCCAGTTTAGTTGGCTATCCATACTTGCCTCAAAACTACTATGTACCACCAGCAGCCTTCCAGCAAGCGTATTCAAGTAATGGACCTTTCCATCAATCTGGTGGTGGTGCTGCTGCTGTGCCTGGATCTGCCTTGAAATACTCGATGCCGCAATACAAGAGCGGCCTTCCTGTCACGAGCCCACCACAGCATTCATCAGTAGTCTCTGGTTATGGAGGCTTTGGAAG
The DNA here is from genome assembly GCA_039707655.1 of Elymus sibiricus. Taxonomy (NCBI): domain Eukaryota; kingdom Viridiplantae; phylum Streptophyta; class Magnoliopsida; order Poales; family Poaceae; genus Elymus; species Elymus sibiricus. The sequence goes on along the minus strand of CM077668.1, from coordinate 256,070,929 downwards.
TTCAAGTAATATACCGAATTTCGGCCAAAACCAGAGTGCCTCCCCTGCCACGTCTATGGGGATTGATGAAGCTTTAAGTTCACAGTTGAAAGAGGCCAATCACTACATGGCCCTACAGCAGGTAAAGGGTGCTAGATTCTTTCTTCTAGCTTGTGAAATTCTGGCATACTTGATTTGTACCACTGAGGATTTGTTCATTTCATTATGGTGTTCATCTGTGGCTCTTTTTCAGAGCGACAACTCAGCGATGTGGCTTCATGGAGCTGCTGGTTCAAGAGCAGTTTCAGCTGTTACACCTGGTAATTTTTACGGCTTCCAGGGCCAGAGCGCGCAGGGTGGCTTCCGCGAGGCGCAACAGCCCTCTCAGTATGGTGGTCTTGGGTACCCGAGCTTCTACCAGTCGCAGAATGGTATGCAGCAGGAGCACCCGCAGAACCCTGCGGAGGGAAGCCTGAACAGCTCCCAGACTGCCCCGTCTCAGCCATCACACCAGATGTGGCAGCACAGCTACTAAGATGTAGGTCTGTGCTTCTGTAGAAGAAGCGTCTTCTAGGCTACCTGCGCACCTTGGCATGCGCCATGAAGCAAACAGACCAGCTGAGTTGCCTTCTTGAGCGCCAAGAAGGGGAGGTCGATGCGCTTCTATAGTTTCGAAGTATGTTGGTTTTCCTTTTTCTCTCTCTCTCTTCTTTCTCACTTGTGTGTCTCGGGACTAGTTTCAGATCGTCGTCAGTTCTACTCGATAGTGAGCTGCTTTCTTGTAACAGTAAGACCTAACTCATCTAACAGGAGCTGCTTCTTATACCACTTTCTGTTGATGCCTCACTCATTCTGCATTTTGCTGCCTCATGCTAGTCTCGAGCCCGTCTCCTGCACGCTGGAGGCGTCGGAAATGATTATCGGTGAAATTTTTGCATTTCAGGGACGTCTGGAAGGCGGCTTCGGCTCTGAAGATCATTTTTTTTCCCTTTGACCAAATCCTTCAACGTCATGGCCTGACGGACGTGAAATGCGCTCTTTGTGCAGAGTTTGAAGAAGTTAACCACATTTTATCTAGACTAGAGATGCTCTTTGCCAGATTTATGTGGAGTTGTGTCAGGTCGCTTCCCAATGCAGTTGGAACCCTTCCTGCGTTGCAGTATATTTTCTTTCATCTTCAGTGATATGAACACAATTCTGGCTGAGCTGACTAGGGTTTGTGTGCTTGTTTTTGTTGACGACATCTTAATCTACAGCAGGGTACGACAGGCCAAGTTCGTAGACCCTTTTTTTCTTTTGGAACACCCCACTAAAGATAAGTAGATCAAAGCAGAGTATTGCAATCATTTGTGGCCAGCTCCATCACGCGGGATGGCACTGAACAAATCAACACACTGCTACTCAAACTGGTTCACAAGACGACGCAATGGCATAGGCTACAATTTTTGCGTCCCGATCAATGTTGATGGAGTAATTTATTTGTTGAAAACCTCGTTTGCTTAGGATGGATCAACGATGGCCTAGCTAACTTACGAAATTTAGTTAATTAGGAGGATCTTTACTAGTTTTAGTGGTACTTTTGGGTTACACCACAAAAGAATGTGCTTCCACCTAACTTATGAAAAGCTACCACAATGCAAAACAGAGCCTAGGAAGGCTCAAATATTTTGGCGACACGATAGATGATCATATATCTATGCCATGGCACCTTCAAACTACTGTATATATTCAGAAGATACAGACAAGTATTAGGGTGACCCAGATTCGTATCACCGGAGAAACGCATTGCCCAGAACGGATAGATCTCACCACAGGTTAAGTGGAATTCACATCGGAAGTACCCGATTTTGGAACGGCATGTACAATCATCACAGACAATATAACAGGACATTTCTTGGGGTCTACACATTAAAAGTTCAAACAGAGAGCATGCAAACAAGGGTTATTTGTTTGATCTCCCAAAGCTACTCCTGGGTGGTAGCCTTTTTCTTGCTCAAAAGGCCTTCTAGCTTGAGTTCATTGATCTTTGCAGCAAGGATGAAGTCATTATCTGTTAAACCTCCTGATACCACGATAAACAAATAATTATAAACAAACATCTTGGTGAGTCCTTTATTTTGCTTGTGTTTTTTAGCACTAGTTCACGATGAATGAACCAGCTTTTATGGCTCGTTCCTCTTCATTTTAAGTTGATCAAATTTCCCCCCGTAAAAAAAAAGTTGATCAAATTTCCCTATAAGAAATATTTTTTTTATCATGACAACGCCTAACTGCCAATAGGCAGCAAGAACCTAAGTACCTACGAATTTTGCATGCTCAAAAGACTTCTAATTTGTTATCATCAATACATACATAACATCTGAAGTACTTCATTTGAAGCATAAAAGGCAAAAGTTTTGAACGTGATCATTTGGCTTGCTGCTTAAAAATTAGGTCATACATCATACCACTGTAAACCTGTCAGGGTTCCTAAAACAGCAAATGAATAACTAGTAAACCATCCCTGTTCAGAATAAAAATACTACAGCACAAAATTTGGTTTACCAGATCCCAGAGATTTAATAATCTACTATAACAATGCTGCTCCGTTTTTCTCGGAAATCAACAGAGGTGGTTAACTGGTTATTGATAAGATTTATTGTGAAAAGTAGTGAGGTTAGTACTCGAATTTTTAAAGAGTGATTTGACTGAAGACAGTACGTGAAATCCTAGAGTAAAATGTGAAGTCAAAATAAATTAGCCAAAAAAACCATATGAAACACTTACTGACTGAATGAGTCCAGACATCGATTTTCACATTGTTCCAACTGACGAGATGAAGATCTGGGTGGTGACCTGGGAAAACATACCCATTTAAACATACTTTGCCCAGATTGTTACTGAAACAAACAAACAAACAAACAAGACATGCCAAGAAAATTGTTGGGTTCTGAGTGAATTAAAAAAATTCATGACCAATTTCAGGAGCATTTTCCTTTAGGACAGACCCAGTGCATAGAAGCTCCCACACAAGGTGGGGTCTGGGGAGGGATTATAGGAACCTAGTCTTACCCCTGCGAAGTGCAATGCAGAGAGGCTGGTTCGAACCCAGGACCTCTTGGCACAAGTGGGGAGGACTTCACCACTGCGCCAGGCCTGCCCTCGAGCATTTTCCTTTAGAAATGTAAAATAAAATCTCTCATCATGCTAAATGAAATTGCAGTATGTAACTTGAACAAATGCAACACATAGGTAGCAAAGTTTGAACGAAAGTAGTTTGATTATGACAAACATGGATAAATGAGGGGAAATATATCTTCTGAAACCTTCGAGTCATTCGTTGATAAGATTTGTTTAGGAGGTCCCAGTTTTGGCAAGGGCTGGGTAGCTATGATTTATATTTACGTGGAAATCAGTTAAGGACACAAACAATTAATATCACTGAGAAGAACTGCAGATACTTGGGTACTGAACATATAATTATTAGCAGTACATCGACTTGCTGCGGTATGTATGTGCCAATGATATTCTTAAATTCCATTACAATGAGGATTGAGGTCTGTAGGACAGGAAGTCAGTTGGACACTTGGACATTACAAACTTCCCATCAGATTTTTTTTTAATTCAATTTGACAAATGAGACAATGTGAATATGCAGAACAGAGGAAAAGAAGAGACCTTCTTCCTCAGCAACAGCAGCAACAAGCTGAAAGAACTCAAGCCCTTTTACAAAATTCTTCACCTTCCATGCTCTGTGTAATTTCAGAATGTCACCTTCATTTTTCAGTTCCCAACCAGTCACCTGTTTTTAAGGGGTCAATCAATGGAATAGCACTGGTCTTAATCAAGTCCTTCACTATAACGAAGTATGAGAAAGAAACCTGTTCAAGTGACTTTTTAGCAGAATCTTCTGACATGGCATGTACATCCTTTGAATTGCATGGGACACAACTCTTCTTTGATAATTCTGAAACAATACAAATGCATACTTATTTTTTTACAGGACTGTGGAATTATTAGCGTCACATGCAGTCATAGCAGTATGGATTAACTAGACAAGCATAAATCAAGGGCAGGAAAAGGTGACCCGGACAGCTGACACAGATATTTTTCGTACTGAAGAATCACAAAGTAAGGTGTTAGGAACATAACAGCTCTTGTACTTCTCCTCCAAAGTTGATAAGCCCTTAATATTTGATAATACCCCCAAGTTAGTACAGCTTGATTGCGTTTTTTGTTTGTAAGAAGATAAGCTTTTGTTTGTAAAATTAAGTCATTTGAGCCTCTAATGAGCACGTGAAAATACGAGATTGTTTTCGGTTTGCCCTCAATGCACTGTATTGAGGTTCATCCGCCTAAATAATTCGTCTGAGTTCATGTTGTTCGAAATAACTGTGGAGTTCTGCTCTTCTGAACGCACACCTGGCCACAAACTCAGCAGCATGCATCAGGAGATGGCGTAATATGACAAAAAATATACAAATTCATAAGCAGAAATGTAAATTTTGATTAATGCACAATCAGGAGCCAGGAGATCTAGGTCGAAAGAGATTTAAAACGAACGGGGCTGCAGCTCACCAACTTCAGCAGCGGCCTGCTCCCCCCTCACCTCCAGGTGCGCCTGCAATCATGGGGCACGGTGAGGCATACAAAAACTTGGTTTCTCCCCTCAGTTAGGGACGCCTCGAGATGGACGGAGCAAAGTGGAGGATAAATGGGGGCGAGTCTAGAGTTTTGTCTCGTACGACGGTGCGGGGCGACGAGGGCCACGAGGCGTAGAAGAGCGCGGCTCCACCGGCGGCGGTCATCGGCGCCCGGGGCTGGATCCGGATGAACCTACGCAGCAGCAGACCCGCCATGTTGAGGCCTTTGAGGGCCAGTGGGGCTCGCCGTGAAGTGGCCGGAACTGACGGGAGCGAAGAGGTGACAGCTCAGGCTCTTCACCGGCGCTGCGCGGCTTGCGGCGTCCAGTCGGCTGCGGCTGCGACCGCGATCGCGGCGTCGGGACTGGGAGAGTAAATTGCCAAAAACCACCGTAATTGTGCACGATGAATAAAGAAAAAACCACCGTTTTGATAACAATTTGCAAAAACCAATTTTTTTTTTGCCGAAAGCACTAAAAGCTCGATTGACCGCATTTTGATGCAAAATCTGACAACATGGGTCCATTGTTAGCGCTATCGTACCAAAGAAAATTCACACATGTTTGACTGAACTGTTCAACTATGGGAGCGGCTAGGCGACAGTCGACTGAAAATCAAAAAAGGGTCAGTCGATTCTCCTCCTCCTGTCTCGACCGTTAGATCAAGATCCAATGGACAAAACTTCATCTTCAACCTCCGATCCAACTCATGTTCATCTTCTTCCTTCGAACCGCCCGCGACCGCCTCGTCCTCCCCTCAACCTCCCCCCACCGCCAGTCTTGCCGCCGCCACCGGCCATCCCTCTAGCCCCGCCCGCGTCCATTGTTTTTCTCCGGCGAAGCCCCACCACCATCGCCGTCCACCATCGCCCCCACTGACGGTGTCAGGGACTAGGGGGTCCTAGCCTAGCTGATTAGTCTATGGGTTGAACTCAAGGCCCGTAGAGAGTAGGGACTCCGGAAGCTTCCAACTCGAAGAACCGACATATCGGGCCTCACCGAAGACTTGGCGTGTACCCCAAGGATACGAGATTCGGCATGTGTTCCTTAGTTGTAACCGACCATGTGTAACCCTAGATACCCCTGGTGTCTATATAAACCAGAGGGTTTAGTCCGTAGAGGCAACATTCATTCATCATACCCCTAGGCTTAGACCACATCTCACGATCTCGAGGTAGATCAACTCTGTACTCTGATACATTCATCAATATAAACAAGAGCAGGACGTAGGGTTTTACCTCCTTAGAGAGGGCCCGAACCTGGGTAAATCATCATGTCCTACGCCCCCTGTTAACCCATCGATCCAATCTCACAGCTCGGGCCCCCCTACCCAAGATCTGCCGGTTTTGACACCGACATTGGTGCTTTCATTGAGAGCTCGTTGTGTGATCTCCTTGGAACGATGGCCTTACCCACGGGCAGTCCAAGCCCCCTTGGCACCATAGGTGCACCCACGATCTTCATCAACGGGTCGTCTGATGACCCCGTAAATCTCGGATCGCTCTCCCCCTTTAAGGCGGCGGGATGTGATCGGGAAACCTATTTGGACTTCTTCGCTCCCGCTACAAGCTCGGCCGGTGGAGTCCGAATGGAGGAAACCTCGGATCCGAACTCCCTCCCTAGGGATGAGCATGAGCTCGAGCGGCTCGAAGAAGTTAACACATCGGACTTCAAGCTGAACCGAGACACTTCCGCGCATCATCCCTGCAAGGAACACGGGGGAACCTTAGAGTCCCCCCAGATTGGATTAAAGTTTTTGATCCCACCCACCCCCCACGTCGAGTATTGCCCAAGTAATTCGGGCCCTCCTGACATCTGGGATTTGATTTATATAAACAGCAGGCCGATGAGACAGTTCGACAGTTCTGGTCAAGGTTCCTGTTCGTCAAGAATAAGATAACCGACTGCCCGGACGAGGAAGCACTCGCGGCTTTCCATCACAACTGTCACGACGAGGGTGTGTTAAACGCCATCTCTCGGCGACGAGTTCAGACTTTCTCAGAGCTCTCAGAACTAGTGTCGAAATTTTGCACCATCGAAGATGCCTGGTTGGCTCCAGAACCAGCCCGCACAGGCAACTCAAAGGAATGCGACCTCGCACACGGGCAGCTATCAAAGCGCCCTATGCTAGCAGAGTCGTTATGAAAAAGAAGAAAGACGGCGTCCCCAACCGTCCTCGATGGACTACTGGATCAACCATGTCTTATACACTCCGTCAAGTCGAACACGAACCCAACGCACATCCTTCGAGCTTGTTGGGTCGTCAGGCGGGTGGCCAAAGGTGGTGAGCTTCTCCTAGCAAGTAAGCCCACCATCGATTATGCCATAGACTCCTCGGACGAGGCCGAGGTCTTGACGATTTACCAGACATATGTATCCAAAAATCAAAGGAAAAGGGCTCTTCACGAGCTCGGCCCCGCCCAGATACGCACGCCTCGGGCTGCGTGGTTAGACACGCCGTTCACATTCGAAGAGCATGATCAACCGACAGTCGATCTAAGTCGGTGCCCAGCCGCCCTAGTCCTCGACCCAATAGTGGACGGATGTCGGCTGCATAAAGTGCTGATGGACGGGGGCAGTAGTTTGAATCTCATCTATAGAGACACTCTGGAAAAAATGCAATTAGATACAAACCGCGTGCAGCATAGCTTCATCACCTTCAAGGGAATCATCCCCGGAAAAGAGGCGCGATGTGAGGGAAAGATCACCCTCGATGTAGTCTTCGGCACTCCCGAGAGCTATCGGTCCGAGGAGTTAACATTCCACGTCGTACCCTTTCGAAGTGGTTATCATGCCCTTTTAGGGCGGGCAGCATTCATAAAATTCTACGCCATACCTCATTATGGGTACATGAAATTAAAGATGCCGGCCCCAATGGAGTGATAACCGTCACCAGCAATCCAGAGAGAGCACTCAGGGCTGAAAACAAAATGGCTTCGCTCGCCCTCGAATCGTTGGCAGAGGCCTTTGCAGCCGAAGAGTTGACGGCACTCCGGGCCACGGTCAATTTGGATGATGTCATTCTGGACAAGAGGTCTAAATCAACATCATTCAAACCAGCTGACGAAATTGTTAAATTTCAAGTACACCCAACGGACCCGAATAAACGGCGTCCATTGGTGCACAACTAGACCCAGAAAATTGACGAAGCCCTTCGAAACTTCCTTCGGGAAAATTGGGACATTTTTGCCTGGCATCCCTCAGATATGCCCGGCATCCCAAGAAACTTAGCCGAACACAGCTTGAACATTATTAAAGGATTTAAACCAGTCAAGCAAGCCCTTCGGCGATTCTCCGAACCCAAGCGTCAAGCTATGGGGGAAGAACTGGCTAAGCTATTAGAAGCCGGATTCATCCGCGAAATCAAACACCCTGAGTGGTTGGCTAACCTGGTCATGGTACCGAAGAAGGATAAGTCCTGGCGGCTCTTTGTCGATTTCAAGGACGTTAACAAGGCCTGGCCCAAGGACCCCTTCCCACTGCCGCGCATCGACCAGATTATCGACGCCACGGCTGGACATGACTCTCTTTGCTTCCTGGACGCGTATTCAGGATGCCATCAGATAAAAATGAAGGAATCTGACCAGGAGGCAACAACCTTTATAACACCCTATGGGCCATTCTGCTTCAACATAATGCCGTTTGGATTAAAAAACGCCGGCGCAACATATCAACGCATGATCCAAACATGCCTGGAAAAGCACATCGGCAAAACAGCCGAGGCCTATGTCGACGACGTGGTTGTAAAAACCAGGGACGTCCGGCACCTAGTCCAGGACCTCGACGAAACATTCGCCAGTCTCCGGGTCTATCACATAAAGTTGAATCCGAAGAAGTGCGTCTTTGGAGTACCGGCAGGTAAGCTGCTCGGATTCATTGTTTCCCATAGAGCAATTGAGGCCAACCCGGCAAAAATCCATGCTCTGGCCGCACTGGAAATACCCACTGAGCTCAAGCACGTCCAGAAACTCACTGGCTGCGTAGCCACCCTCAGCCGCTTCATCTCTCGACTCGGGGAAAAGGCTCTACCACTATACAAACTGCTGAAGCAAACAAAGAACTTCAAGTGGACCAGCGGGCAGGAGATGCGCTGGAATAAATCAAAAGGCTTCTTGCCACCAACCCCATATTGGCAGCACCAGGAGTAGGTGAGCCGATGTTGCTATACATTTCGGCAACAAACCAAGTGGTCAGTGCAGTCCTCGTAGTGGAACGAGACGATGAAGGCCACAAATTCCAGGTGCAGCGGCCCGTATACTATGTTTCCGAGGTGTTAACCTCGTGTAAAACAAGGTACCCTCACTACTAGAAGATCGCCTATGCAGTTTTCATGGCATCTCGGAAGCTACGACACTACTTTCAAGAGTGTTCTATCATAGTGGCACCCAAGGCCCCCCTGGGCGACATAATCAACAATAGGGGCGCAACGGGTCATATCACCAAATGGGCAATCGAACTCCTCCCTTTCGAAATCTCATTTCGCCCACACTAAGCTATTAAATCTCAGGTGCTGGCCGATTTCATGGCCGAATGGACAGAGGCCGAACTCCCTAGAGAGTACAGTACATACTCACATTGGACAATGTACTTCGACGGCTCTAAGATGCTGGCCGGACTGGGGGCTGGAGTAGTCCTCACCTCACCTACTGGTGACAACATACAATACGTACTACAAATCATGTACGCCGACTTAAATAACGCGGCCGAATATGAGGCCTTGCTACATGGACCGTGGATTGTGGCGTCCATGGGGATCCAGCGTTTGGAGGTCCGAGGCGACTCCAATTTAGCAATATCACAAGTTAATGGTGAATTCGACGCAAAGGACCCAAAAATGACAGCATATCAAAACGCCATTCTAGCCATATCAGCTCGCTTTGAAGGTTTAGAATTCCTTCATATCCCACGTGATAGTAATCAAGCCGCCGACGTTCTCGCCAGAATGGGCGCTAAGCGCGACCCGGTCCCAGAAAATACGTTCTTAGAACGGCTTTTTAAGCCGTACGTGACCTGGTAGGGCGGGAACGACACGCCGGCCATCTCAGGCTCCAGAAAGGTCAACTCTCCGGCAGCCGAGAAGGACGAGGGAATAGTTGGAGGCTCGGCCGTCAAAGAGACATCTTCGGCTCATGAAGTCATGGCTGTTATCGCACCATGGACCGAGCCCTTCCTCGGATACCTGCTCCGTAGCAAGTTACCCGAGGACCAAACCGAAGCACGAAGAATAGTTCACCGTTCAAAGACCTATCGGGTCCATGAAGGGGAGCTCTACAAAAGAAGCGTCACCGGTGTCCTCCAGAGGTGTATATCCGAAGAGGAAGGTGATACGTCTCCAACGTATCTATAATTTTTGATTGTTCCATGCTATTATAGTATCAATCTTGGATGTTTTATATGCAATTATATATCATTTTTTGGGACTAACCTATTAACCTAATGCCCAGTGCCGGTTGCTGTTTTCTGCTTGTTTTTGGTTTTTCAGGAAATCAGTACCAAACGAAGTCCAAATGCGACGAAACATTTTGATAATTTTTTTCTGGATAAAAGAGACCCTAGAAGCTTCGGTAGGAAGCCAGAAGCCTCATGAGGAGGCCACAAGGCAACAGGGCGCGGCCCCGGGGGGGGGGGAAGGGAGGGGGCGCCCAGATGCCTTGTGGGCCTCTTGTGGCTCCTTTTGACCTAATTCCACTTCTATAAATTCTCAAATATTCGGAAACCAACAGAGAGCCAGACGAGAAAACCCTACCGCCGCCGCAAGCCTCAGTTCTTCCACGATCTCATCTGGAGGCCTTTTCCAGTACTCTGCCGGAGGGGGAATCGATCACGGAGGGCTTCTTCATCAACCTTGCCGCCCTTCCGATGATGTGTGAGTAGTTTACCACAGACCTACGGGTCCATAGCTAGTAGCTAGATGGCTTCTTCTCTCTCTTCGATCTTCAATACCATGTTCTCCTCGATGTTCTTGGAGTTCTATCCGATGTAATCTTCTTTTGCGGTGTGTTTGTTGGGATCCGATGAATTGTGGGTTTATGATCAGATTATTCATGAGAAATATTTGAGTCTTCTCTGAACTCTTTTATGCATGATTGTTATAGCTTTGTATTTCTCTCCGATCTATCCGTTTGGTTTGGCCAACTCGATTGATTTATCTTGCAATGGGAGAGGTGCTTTTTGATGGGTTCAATCTTGCGGTGTTCTATATCCCAGTGACAGAAAGGGACAAGACACGTATTTGTATTGTTGCCATTAAGGATAAAAAGATGGGGTTTAATTATATTGCTTGAGTTTACTTTGTCTACATCATGTCATCTTGCTTAAGGCGTTACTCTGTTTTATACTTAATACCCTAGATGCATGCTGGATAGCGGTCGATGGGTGGAGTAATAGTAGTAGATGCAGGCAGGAGTCGGTCTACTTGTCTCGGACGTGATGCCTATATACATGATCATTGCCATGAATCCGTCATAACTATGCGCTTTTCTATCAATTGCCCAACAGTAATTTGTTTACCCACCGTATGTTCCGCGCTCGAGAGAAAAGCCTCTAGTGAAAACTATGACCCCTGGGTCTACTTTTATCATATATTAAAATCCAAAAATACCTTGCTGCAATTTATTTACTTTTATTTTATTTTGCAATTTATCTTTTTATCTATCACTATCAGAATTAATCCTTGCAAATAACCGCTAAGGGGATTGACAACCGCCTTATTTGCGTTGGGTCCAAGTGTTTGCTTTTGTGTGTGTAGGTGCTGCTAACGAGGTTCTGTGTGGTTCTCCTACTGGATTGATAACCTTGGTTCTTAACTGAGGGAAATACTTATCTCTACTATATTGCATCATCCTCTCCTCTTTGGGGAAATCCCAACGCAGTTTACAAGTAGCAGGAAGAATTTCTGGCGCCGTTGCCGGGGAGAAGTCACGCAAAGCAGTCTCCCGTCAACTTGCCAATTTCTGGTGCCGTTGCCAGGGAGACATCACCAAAACCTATCAAGTACCTTCGCATAAACTATCATCCACTTGCATTTATTTTCATTTGCCTTTTATTTGCATTTGCCTCTCGTTTTCATCTCCCCCACTTCTAAAACAACTTTACAAAAACACTAAAATATTTTCGTTTACTTGTTTGCTAGTTTGCTTGCTCGTTAGTTTGCTTCACCACTATGTCTAGTTCTTCGCTCGTTACTTACACCCCTGAAAATGAAGTGCTTAGTTTTAAACAAAGGGGAGGAGAGAATTTAAAAGATGCTTGGTATAAGATTTGCGATGCTCAAAATAGATCAACTCGTAAGCAATCCACCACTGTTCTTCTTCACAATTTTTATGTGGGAATTACTACTTGGTATAGATTTGTGCTTGATACTATTACTGGAGGGAATTTCTTGATGTGTCCCTCTATGGATGCTTTCAATGCTATGGGAAATTTAGTGGGATCACCACCTATCACTATTAATGAAACGGAGTTGACTTTGGAACATGTTATGCAAAGGTTAGAAGCTATTGAAAATAAAATGTCTACTATTGAACATCTTGAGAATTTAGACAAAAAGGTCCATAATCATATTACTCAGTTTGGTTCTAAGGTGGGAATTACATTGAAAACCTTAAAGGAAAATGAACCGATAATTAATGAAAGGATAGAACAAGGTCCCGCTAGAATCGATAAGTTAGAGGAAATCATTAATAACTTGGGTTCCGCTTTTTCCTCCGTTAAAACTATTGATAGGACTTCTCCTAATAAAAATTCCAAGTTTATGTATGTTCCTAAGACTAAGGATGCCACATCTAGTAAGGGAAATGAAGACATTAAAATGATTAGTGTGCATTCCAATTTTGTTGATTTCATAAAAGAACCCGTTTATGAAAGTAAATTCCTCAAGTTTGTCCCTAGGAGTGTAATGACAAAAAAATCATGTGCCAAAACTCCTAGGAAGAGAGGATGTGTAATTGAGGATTTGGAAATCAAGGATGACAACACTTGAAACTATGCATTATGCCTAGCTAGAGGCATAAAACAATAGCGCTTATTGGGAGGCAACCCAATAAATAAAATAAAATTTTGTTTTACTTTCTATTTTTGTGTGTTTACAAAATTATAGCCTCTGTTATGATTGTGTTTTTATCTTTTAATTATTGTTTGTGCCAAGTAATGCCTTTGGGATGATTTGGAAGATAATATAATTGATTCTCTTTGAAAACAGAAACTTTTGGGTCCAGTGCGGGAATTTCGATTTTTTTTGGAGCGTCAAAACCTTCTGAATTGTTTTACACATTATTAATATATGAATTTCCCACGTTTTCCTAATTTTTCAGAATTTTTGGAGTTACAGAAGTATGACTTTAATTCAGATCTTTACAGGCTGTTCTGTTTTAGACAGATTCTGTTTTTGTTGCATAGTTTGCTTATTTTGATGAATCTATGGATCGTATCGGGGGGTATGAGTCATGGAGAAGTTGGAGTACAGTAGCATTATGCCAATATTAAATATGAATCAATTTACAACAGTACCTAAAGTTTAAGATTTGTTTGTTATACTAACGGATCTCACGAGGTTTCTGTTGAGTTTTGTGTGTTGAAGTTTTCAAGTTTTGGGTGAGACTACGATGGATAAAGTAATAAGGAGTAGCAAGAGCCTAAGCTTGGGGATGCCCAAGGCACCCCAAGGTAATATTCAAGGAAGACTCAAGCGTCTAAGCTTGGGGATGCCCCGGATGGCATCCCCTCTTTTGTCTATAATCTATCGGTAACTCACTTGGAGCTATATTTTTATTCATCACATGATATGTGTTTTACTTGGAGCGTCTTGTGCTATAGTTTGCTTTTTAGTTTGCCACAATCATCTTTGCTGAACACACCTTTTTGAGAGGGACACACAATATTCGTGATTTGTTAGAATACTCTATGTGCTTCACTTATATCTTTTGAGCTAGGCAGTTGCTCTAGTGCTTCACTTGTATCTTTTAGAGCACGACAGTGGTTATATTTTAAAGAAATAGTTGCACTCTCATGCTTCATTTATATATTTTTTAGAGTCTAATAAATAGTAATGGTAATATGCACGGGTTATGAAATTGGTCCTATGATAGGTATTCAAGAGGGATATAATAAAAACTTTCATGTAGACCACTGAATATGATAAGTTTGATTCCTTGCAATAGTTTTGCGATATTAAGATGGTAATATGGGGGAGGTACTAGTAGATAATTGTGGTTTAGTAAGAATATTGGTGTTAAGGTTTGTGATTCCCGAAGCATGCACGTATGATCTGTCATTATGCTAAGAAGTTGGAGCATGATTTATTATTGATTGTCTACCTTATGAGTGGCGGTCGGGGACGAGCGATGGTCTTTTCCTACCAATCTATCCCCCTACGGGCATGCGTATTAGTACTTTGCTTCAAGGGCTAATAAACTTTCGCAATAAGTATGTGAGTTCTTTTTGACTAATGTGAGTCCATGGATTATACGCACTCTCACCTTTCCGCAATTTGCTAGCCTCTTCGGTACCATGCATTGCCCTTTCTCACATCGAGAGTCGGTGCAAACTTCGCCGGTGCATCCAAACCCCGTGATATGGTACACTCTATCATACATAAGCCTCCTTATGTCTTCCTCAAAACAGCCACCAAACCTACCTATTATGCCATTTCCATAGCCATTCCGAGATATATTGCCATGCAACTTCCACCATTCTTTTTATATGACACACATCATCATTGTCATATTGCTTTGCATGATCATATAGCTGACATAGTATTTGTGGCTCAGCCACCGTTCATCATTTTTCATACATGTTACGCTAGTATCATTGCACATCCTGGTACACTGCCAGAGGCATTCATATAGAGTCATATTTGTTCTAGTTTCGAGTTGGAATTTTGAGTTGTAAGTAAATAGAAGTATGATGATCATCATTATTAGAGCATTGTCCCAGTGAGGAAAAAAAAAGAAAAAAAGAGGCCAAAAAGAGCCCAAGAAAAAAAAATTAATGAGAGAAAAAGAGAGAAGGGGCAGTGTTACTATCTTTTTCCATACTTGTGCTTCAAAGTAGCACCATGTTTTTCATATAGAGAGTCTCCTATTTTGTCACTTTCATATACTAGTGGGAATTTTTCATTATAGAACTTGGCTTGTATATTCCAATGATGGGCTTCCTCAAATGCCCGAGGTCTTCATGAGCAGGTGCTACTTGTAGACTGCGTTGGTATTTCCCCGAAGAGGAGAGGATGATGCAGTATAGTAGAGATAAGTATTTTCGTCAGTTAAGAACCAAGGTTATCAATCAGTAGGAGAACCATACAAAATCCTTTAGCAGCACCTACACACACAAAAGCAAACACTTGCACCCAACGCAAATAAGAGGGTTGTCAATCCTCTTAGCGGTTATTTGCAAGGATTAATTCTGATAGTGCTAGATAGATAAAGTAAAATACTAAATAAAATAATAGTAAATAAATTGCTGCAAGGTATTTTTGGATTTTAATATATGATAAAGATAGACCCGGGGGCCATAGTTTTCACTAGAGGCTTCTCTCTTGAACACATAGCATACGGTGGGTAAACAAATTACTGTTGGGCAATTGATAGAAAAACAAATAATTATGACAGATTCATGGCAATGATCATGTATATAGGCATCACGTCCAAGACAAGTAGACCGACTCCTGCCTGCATCTACTACTATTACTCCACCCATCGACCGCTATCCAGCATGCATCTAGGGTATTAAGTATAAGGGGTTTCTATTTCTGTGCCCCTCGTTGCTTAGTTGTGCTCAGTTTTGCCCAGCACAACTATTTTTGCTCACTTTTGCCCTCCCCCCTCTACCATCAGCTCACAAAAGCCCGAACGTTGCACTGCCGTCCGGTCAAAGCGTTTGACCGTTACCTCCCGACTAGTTTTTTTTTGGTCTCCTCATATCTAGTGGGGCCGCCTGATATCCTGACAGGTGGGGCAGAGGCAGCTTACTGCAGGTGGGCCTCTCTCTTACCTCATTTCGAACAGCCAGTACCCGAGCCATTCCCCACACCGCCGCCGCCGCCGCCACCGCCGCCGCCGGACCATCCGCCGATAGCCGGCAGGGCGGCCGTAGAAAGGCTGCGCCGCCCGGCCCCCACCAACCCCTACCCACCCAGCCCACCACCGTCGCCCAATCTAGCCTGCAATCGACAGGAACCCTCGCCCACGGTGCACTGATGCACCGCGTTACGTGCCCCAGGCTTGTAGTGGTTCGAGGGGATCTGGAGGGTGGACCTGCGGCAGCAGCTTGAGCTGCAATGTTGATGGACACCGACGTCCATCCCATCGACCATGGGGAGGATTGGGTCGAACCAGGAGCAGAAGGGAACTCATGGATTCCGGCTGGGTAAGCCTCGAACCCCTTTGCAATGTGTGATCTAACTCCTAGCATTTGACCAATGGGCGCGTGAATTGTTGCCTATTTGACTGAATTATGGCCTACCTAACTGTAGGATTGATCGAGCGCTTGCCTTTCGGCTCGCTGTTTGAATGGAAACTAGCATCCTGCGAGGTACAAAAGCGCATCGTTTGTCTGGATTTTGGTATCCAAAGGTGGTAGAAACAATTATTTTGTTTAAAGATTTATGCAAATCCCTCTGTTCTGATTATCCCTGGAGCCAAGCCGATGCTGTTGAACTGAAATATTTCGATAGTAGTGAGCAAAAATTTGTGCCACTAACTGGCGACGAGCATGTAGAAATTCTTTTTGCTATGAATGCTCCCAGCCATTTCGGAAAAATTCAAATCGACATGCTCCCGCCTCCAAAAAATTTGGAAAAGGGAAAGGGTGCGGCCCCTGATAACTCTGCTAATAGTGAACGGCCCCGCACTCCTCGTAGGTCAGGACCAGCTAAACCTACTGCCAGTGAAAGCCAGGTGAGTGCTGCAGTGGGTGTTGAAGATGATGCACAACCTGACAAGGTAGTGCCTCGAAACGATGATGAGGATGAGAGGATGTACCCTGAATTGGTTGATGAATTCAGCAAACAAGCAATGGAGGACGAATACCAGGAGGAGCCAAGCAGCCTTGCTAGATTTGATGACACTGATGATGAAGAGAAGGAAGAGAATGCTGACATGTTGGTGCCAGAAGAATACAATGGTGAGGACATGCCAACAATTGAGTGGGACAGGAACGATCCTAAGCTTACTCCAGGAACAATATTCGAATCGATGATGGACTGTCGGAATGCACTGACTACATACTGCATTCTCACTCAAAATGATTTTGTGATTGACAAGAGTGAACCCAGAAGGTTGACGGTTCACTGTCCATATGAGAGGTGTAGGTGGAGGTTGCATGCCTCCCGTATGCGTACAAGTAAATATATTCAGGTATTTAATTTGGGATTGCACAGAACATTAGTTTCAGTGATGTTTGATCCCTTTTGTTTGATACACTTGTTTCATTGATTTTCAGGTCAAACTGAACCCACACAAGCACACTTGCCCACCTGGAGCGAGGAAGGCCCAAACATCAAAATTAGCAAAAACTAGGTGGGTGGCAGATGCAATCATGGATATGCTAAGAGATACACCAACACTTGGTCCTACAGCACTACACAAGTTGTTGTTTGACAAGTATAAGATGAACATACCGTACATGAGGATTTTTTATGCAAAGGCAATGGCTCTTGACAGTATTAATGGTCCATGGAATGAAAGTTTTGCTTTGTTGTACACCTACAAAGCTGAAGTGGAGATGGCAAGTCCAGGCAGTGTTGTAGAGCTTGACAAGCATACTGTACAGTACAAAATTAGGGGGAAGACATTTGAGAAGGAATGTTTCAGGAGGGCTTTCGTTTGTTTCAAGGCTTGCTGGAAGGGGTTTCTGGACGGTTGCAGGCCTTATTTGGCTGTGGACAACAGCTTTGAATGGAAGATTTAGGGGATAGCTAGTAGCTGCTTGTGCAGTTGATGCACACAACTAGCTTTTCCCAGTGGCATATGGTGTGTTGGAGATGGAGTCGGAGGAAAGTTGGGTGTGGTTTTTGAAGAATTTGCGCAACATTATAGGGCAGCCACCAGGATTGGCTATACACACAGATGCTTGCAAGGGTTTAGAGACTGCGGTAGGTGTAGTTTTCCCTGGAGTTGAGCATAGGGAATGTATGAGACACCTAGCTACTAATTTTACAAAGAAATTCAGGGGTAAAGTGTATGATGAGAACCTATGGCCAGCATCATACACTTGCAGCTTTAGGAAACATGAGCACCACTTGAGAGTTTTGTATGCTGAAAATTCTGTTGTGCGGGAATACATGGAAGCGCATCATGGAATGGTGTGGTCAAGAAGCAAATTCAATGAAATATGCAAGGTAGACTATGTGACCAATAACCTTGCCGAGTGTTTCAATTCAAAAATTAAGTCAGTGAAAGGGCTTATGTTGTGGCAAGCATTTGACAAGATTAGGCAGATGATCATGATAAAGATGGATTTGCGTAGAAGAATTGCAGATACACAATATGTTGGCCATGTCATAATCCCGTCAGTGATAAAGGCATTGCATGCTAGGGCAAGAGGATTGAGGATGAAATGCATTAGACGATCATCACATGAGGCAGAGGTAACATATACTGACACTAAAAACAGGGAATGGAGGTACCCAGTGGATTTAAGTAGTAAGAGATGCAGCTGTAGACAATGGCAGATCCGTGGGCAGCCATGCATACATGCCCTGTTTTTCATGACACTCATCGGGGGTGAAATTGGTGAGGTTGATCAGTATGTGTCTGAATACTTCTCTGTTGTGAAGTTTAAGGCAACATATGCTGAGAACGTGCCTGCATTGTTGGGAAAACACCAATGGACCATCATCAATCCAGGTTTTAAGCTTCACGCTCCAGTTTTAGTTAGACCACCAGGAAGGCCGAGGAAGAACAGGATAAGATCAAGTGTAGAGGGAGGTACACGTAGGAGGCGCAAGTGCAAAAGATGCGGAGGACTAGGCCACATTGCTAGGATTTGCACCAATCCAGTGGATCCATCATTTGGAGAGGATGATCAGTGGGGCGCCGAAAATGCAGAGGATCATGAAGAGCTAGAAGAAGGGGCAGAAGGACAAGCAGCTGTAGAACAACTAGAAGAACTAGAACAAACACAACTTGAGCCACTTGAGCCACCTGAGCCACTTGAGCCACTTGAGTCACCTGAGCTTTCATTGGTTGCAAGTACAGCTTGGTATGTGTGCCTTCTCTTTATGCATTTGTTCTCATTTTTTTAAGGGAAACAGATTTTAATGTTCTCTCTATCAACAACTCTAGGATAAGCACACGGAAGAATATAACAAAGGCAAAGAAAGGGACTAAAAGGAACATAGCACAAGTTGATTTGACATCAACTGAAGGTGAACCAACTGTTGAAGCCACATCTGATGATGACTTTCAAAGAATGGCTCTCGATGGTTTTCAAGAGCTAGAAGCCGAAGAAATATCAGTTCAACCTGTGGCACCTGAAGCTGTTTGCCCATTGGCCATCACATGTTCTATTACTGGAAGCACTCCTTCACCACCTCCACCGCCAGAACCTGTTGTGAAGACGAAAAGAACAAAGTCAGTGAACCTACCCAGTAACCCAACAAGGAACACAAGGAGCAAGGTGGTGAATCCAGCAAGAAACACAAGGAGCCAGAAAAGGATTGGAATTTGAGTTTGAACTTTGAAATGGTGTGAAATTGAGTTTGAACTTTGAAATGATGTGAACTTGAGCTTGAACTTTGTAATGTTGTGTACCGTTCGATGTTCTGAACTTGAGTTTGAACTTTGTAATGTTGTGAATTTGGATTTCAATAGGAACAATTTGATATTTGTCATTTTGTGTGATGTAATGCTACTTTTGTGAAGTACTTTGAAGATGTCTATTTTGTAAAGTACTTTGAAGACGTCTCTTTTGTGAAGTACTTTGAAGACGTCTCGTTTGGGGCATGAAAAATGTGCTCCAAATGAGCTCCAAAGCTAGGATAGACAGCCCCATTTCTAAGCAATTTTTTTTACCTTCTCTAAATGAGCTAAAAAAACCCTTAATGTCTAGTTTGCAAATATAGGGTCCATGCCCAATATGGGACCGTTTGGGCAAACTATGCTATGTTTAACCCTAAACCGTAGCTCATTTCTCTTGAAAACCATGCAACCTTGTTGGTGATAGCTAAGTTATGTGAAGGGAATTTCATGAAAATATCCGTAGACGTGGTTTCTTATTTTTCCTAGCAACCTAGTAACATAAAACAATGATGTGCGCAAGTTTCATATATTTTTTGATTTTTTTTAAATTAGTTATGCTCAACCCTAATCACTGAAACCCTCTCAAAGCCCCTCAAAACCCCTCAAAACCCCTCTCGAAACCCCTCAAACCCCTCTCAAAACCCCACACCATCCGAGCCATTGGATCGCTGGTCGGGGACGGTTTGGATCAGGCGCTAGGGTTAGACATGGTCGATCCGCGAGAGGTGACCTGATTGGCTGGATTCGGTCGGGTGTTCTGTGGCCCACATGGCAGCGACAGAAGAGGGACAAGCCACTTAATCTCACTCGCGCCGCCGCATCTCCCCCTTTCCCCCTCTCTACTCGAACCCTAAATCCCAGTCGGCGACGACGAGTTCAACCTCCTCCTCACCTCCCGTCCTCCTCACCGCCTCGTGTCTGCTGCACGGATCTGGGCGGGGCGTCGCGGTGAGGATCTCCACGGATCTGAGTAGGGCGTCGCGGTGAGGATCTCCGCGGATCTGAGCGTTTGGCGCCGGTAAGAATGTTAGAGTATTTTTCACCAATGCCACTGTGCATTGAGCTAGTTTTTCACCAATGCCACTGCACATTGAGCTAGTTTTTCACCAATGCCACTGCACATTGAGCTAGTTTTTCACCACCGCTACTACTACACATTGAGCTGCTCCATGATCTGCTTTATGATCATTGACATTTTTGTTTAATTTCATAAGTCTGCACAAAGTCAGGACATGTCTAGTTCTAGCGTCAATAGCACTACATGGTACATCCACGAGGAATCCTCCTCTTCCCCAATACCGTACAGAGAAAAGCCGCTGCAGTATTGGCCAGATGTACCTTGTTGGTGCAAGGAGAAGGCTTCCAGGTGGATTTCTTGGAGCGATTCCAACCCAGGACGGAGATATTACTGCTGCACAAGAGTTCGGGTGATTTCCTAATTCTTCTCATTTCCAAAGTTGTTTTGGCCATTAAATGAAAATATAATCTTGACTCCAAATATTGTTAATATCATAGGTTGGTGGCTGTAAGTTCTTCGAATGGGCTGATCCGAAAGTTCCCGAGTTCTTGAAGTAGCACTTGATTGATTTGTGTGACATGGTGCGTCGGCTCAAAAGAGAAAAGGATCCCCGAGTTCTTACTGAATTACAGGCCTACAAAGCATGGAATCAAGAGTTGCTGCAGAAGAAGGCTTGGACAGATGATTTGATCAAGAGGAAGGATATGCAAATTGAGGTGTTATTAACGAAAGATGCTGAAAATTCTGCTGCTATTAACCAGCTAAGGGTTAAGCAGAAGAAATTAGAGAGAGAGAAATTTGTTCTGAAATGTGTTTTAGTAGTAGCATTATTTGCTATGCTTGTCAAGCTACTGTCTTGAACATGCTGGTGTAATAAACATTTGGGATCCCTAAACATTTGGATGCAAGGCTAATTTGAAGTGGACCAGTTCACAAACCACGATGTTTTCAATTCCTTAAATTTCCAATTTGTAGACACAAAATAGCATATGATTTGTATTGAAACTGGATATCGTGTGGACGCCTAATAAAAAGAAGGGATGGGAGCCCTAAAAATAAGGGAAGGGCATCTTTTTCCTGAAACTTTTACAAACAAGGTTGCATATCATGTGGACTAAATTCCAAGGGGTTAACAAGATGTCACATCTTGCCCAGATTGCACGGGTACAAACTTGCTCAACAGCCCATCATATTTGGAGATCTCTACATTAATTTATTTCAATTTACCTTAACTACATAGTAAAGAGCTAGTAAAGAGATGAAAACTATTGTAAGTGCCACCATGTATCTGTTTTTCTCCTTTGCCTTCACTTCAAGTCCTTGTATGACTCTTGCTTTATCCTCTCCATCCATTTGCAGCTCCTCTACCACATGATCAAATATGGCCAGATCAGTCTCTAGTTTGAACTTATCATTGCGAGCAATTCTCCTTTCTTCCGCAATAGTACGCTTCAGCTCAACAATCAATCTGTTTTTACTGGCTAATTCAACACCCAAATTAGCCACCACCTCCTCCAATGCCATGTTCTCTCTACCCCACTGGATTGACTCATCTTGGTATGCAATATACCAAGGATCATCAGCCTGCCTGTTAAACTATAATAATCCATCCAAAAGTAAATTAACACTACAAATTAAACGAGGGATCATTCAGATAGGCCGTGAGCGCTAACTACCTGAACCTCCTCTGAATCTGGTGTAGGCGAGCGTGGCCAAGACATGATCGAATCGCCACCCTCGCCGCTGTTACCGCTGTGACCGGACATTTACCATGACAGCGCCCCTGAAGTCAGGTGTTCAGATGAGATTAAGGGAAAGGGTTCAGAAGCGCTTGAATAAGTCGGATCAGGATTCGAGAGCTCACTAAGAAATGCTGCGCGGCTGTCGGTGGTTGTCTTCGACGGCAGAGCAAATCCAGATGGTGGGGAATGGGGGTGTGGAGGCGGCAGCTCTGCGTGCGGTATGTTGGCCTCGAGGGACAATGCGGGCAGAGAAATATTGCTAGTGCCGTGGCGGACATGCACCGCCGTAGGCCGCTGGTCAGCGTCGGAATCAAATCCGGCGATGCGGGCAAGCTGCGGCCATGGCTATGGCTGCTCTGTGGGGATAGTGCTCGGGGTTGTGCGCGGTCGGCCGTTGACAAATGATAGAGAGAATATACCTCACCTGTCATATGCAACGCCGGCCCACCTGTCATAAGCTGCCTCGGTCCCACCTGTCATAAGCTGCCTCAGCCCCACAAGTCAGGATCTTACCGCGTCTGCACTATGGGGAGAGAGTGGCCAGACCCCATCTGCCAGGGTATCAAGCGGCCCCACATGTCATAAGTTGCCTCGACCCCACATGTACGAATTCTACCGAGACAGCACTGTGTGGAGAGAGAGGGGCCCGACCCCACCTGCCAGGGTATCACGCGGCCCCACATGTCATAAGCTGCATCGACCCCACATGTCAGGATTCTACCGTGTTAGCACTATGGTGAGAGAGAGTGGACCGATCCCACCTGTCAGGATATCAAGCGGCCCCACTAGTCAGGAGGTAACGGTCAAAGGCTATGACCGGACGGAAGTGCTCCGTTTGGGCTTTTGTGAGCGGGTGGTGGAGGGGGGAGGGCAAAAGAGAGCAGCGTTAGTTGGGCGGGGCAAAACTCAGGAGAACTTAGCAACCAGGGTGACGGTGTCCTAGACTAGGGGGTACTAACCTAGTCGGCCCATATTCCTCGGGCTGGGCTAGTGGGCCCTCATTCTTATCAAGATGGACTCTGGAGGATACACGCGGGGGGAAAGATCAAGACTACATCTGCCGAAGACTTGGCGTATACTCCAAGATTTCTCCTGCCGCCTCCACGCCTAGATACCGACCTTGTAACCCTAGATACCCTACCTGGCGTGTATATAAGCCGAAAGGTTTAGCCCTTAGAGGGGACTTCAACACAATCTCATTCACCTAGCCTTAGAACTAGAACATATCTTACGATCTCGAGGTAGATCAACTCTGTACTTGATACATCTCCATTGATATAAACAAGAGCAGGACGTAGGGTTTTACCTCCATCAAGAGGGCCCAAACCAGGGTAAACATTGTCTCCTTGTTCCTGTTACCATCTGTCCGAGATCCACAACTTGGGACCCCCTACCCTGAGGTCTGCCGGTTTTCACACCGACACTGGTGCTTTCATTGAGAGTTCCGCTGTGTGATCACAAAGGATCGATGGCTCATCTGCAGATCGACTGTGGCAGTGGCTGTGAGGTCACCTATGTCCCCGGCCAGTTTTTTGTGTTCAGCAGCATGATCTTTTGCGCCGACTCGACATGCCACCTGGCCACCGTCGAGAACTATGCTCCCGACCAGATCATTACTTTCGGAGGTTTGGAGTACACCGCGGATTCCCGCGGCGAGCTCGTCCTATCGGGCTGGACTCCCGGTCGGATTCCGGGGCTGGCAAACATCGGGGGCTCGACCTCGGAATCGATCTCCGTTGAAAGCAATGGGTCATGCCCCCCGACATTGCTGGGGGCTATGAAGAAACCTCCCTCCCTCGCCTCGGACAAACCTGTCACGGTACCCGGCTCCGACATAAATCAGAGCTCGGCCTTGGACACAGCATCGGGCTTAGAACCGATCTCGGCGGCGGATCTAGAATCCACTTCGCCTCCTTGTATGGCCGAAAACGCATCAGGCGTGCCACTACGAGTTGACCCGGCTTATGGCCAGACCATGAACCCTTAGGAGCTATCCCACCTCAATGAGATCCTTGATCGAATTCAGAGCTTGTCGATCTCGGGCGGCAAGACCTCGGTTTATGATCAGATCAGACTTAAAGCCGATGATCGGGAAATTTACATCCCACCCACCACCCATCTAGTCGCCACTATCGACGATTTAACCGATGTGCTAGACTACGACGAGGCAACCGACATGGATGAAGATGTCGGCAGCCCTATGGACAACACCTTGCCGCCTACTAACACCGGCAGGTGGAAAGCAACATCTACGTACGATTTGTACATGGTCAACACTCCCAACTCCCCTCCAAGGCGTAGGCGAAGACGCAAAAGGGGTGCTAACGGGGAGCCCAGCGGGAACAACCCTACCGCCGACACGGCGGCCAACGACGCGGAAGATCCAGGGGAAGACCTTCAAGCCTCCCCAGAACGCCACGTCGACCCCGAAGGCATCCCCAGGAACTCGGATCCCGACGACCTCTTTGAAGGAGCCGATGACAATTATATGCCGAAATCCGAGGAGGATGTGAGCCTCGGCACCGAGGACTTCATAGTCCCTGAAGACCCTGCTGAGCAAGAACGCTTTCGGCGGCGCCTAGTTGCTACCGCCCGAAGCATGAAACGCAAGCAGCAGCAGCTGCAGGCTAACGAGGATGCACTAAACGACAAGTGGGTCGAAATACTTTCGGCCGAGCAAGACCTCAAAGAACGGCGCCACAGTGCGCCTAAATCTTACCCACGCAGGCGTTTACTACCTGAATTTGACTATGAATTGACCGCTGAGGCACCTGATAGCCCCCCTCGAGGGCGTGACAGGCCCGCGTGGGAGGATTTCCACACCCAACCAGCCCCACGCCGTCATGCCAAGGACCCTGTGGATTATCTTGACCCTCAAGACGTTCGACGTCGGATAGAGGCAAACCGGGCGCCACCCCTATCCATTTATGGATCAAGAGGACGCGCTTTGGCCAGGCCTGACGGCTACGATGCCTGGTTGGACAGGAACGGCCACGCCCGAGATCAAACTCATACTCGGTTCTCTCCCGACGTCTGGTATGATACCGCTCGGTCCCGAGGACCAGCCCACCTGATCTGTTTTACAGATAGGGTAATGGAACACCAGTTCCCTGATGGGTTCAAACCCATCAACATAGAATCTTACGATGGCACCACGGACCCAGCTGTATGGATTGAAGACTTTCTTCTCCATATACACATGGCCAATGGAGATGACCTCCATGCCATCAAGTACTTACCGCTCAAGCTAAAGGGGCCGGCAAGGCATTGGCTGAATAGCCTGCCGCCCCACTCCATTGGAAGCCGGGAGGCTCTTGAAGATGCCTTCATGGCAAATTTCCAAGGAACCTACGTCCGACCTACGGACGTCGATGACCTCAACCGTGTCACTCAGCAGCCCGACGAATCAGCTCGGAAATTCTGGAACCGATTTCTTACTAAAAAGAACCAGATCATAGACTGCTCAGACGCCGAGGCCATCGCTACATTCAAAAACAACATCCGAGATGAGTGGCTCGCCCGCCAGCTCGGCCAGGACAAACCGAGGACCATGGTAGCCCTAACCTCACTTATGACCCGCTTTTGCGCGGGAGAGGACAGTTGGCTGGCCCGCAGCACACACGACGGTGAGGCGGGGACCTCGGAGACTCACGACACCAACGGCAAGCCTAAGCGCAACAAAAATAAGCGCAGGCATAGAAACGGCGGAAGCGACACAGAAGACGCAACAGTCAATGCAGGCTTCACCGGACCTCGATCCGGACAGAAAAGAAAGCCCTTTAAAGGGAACAAGGATGGACTGAGCCAGCTCAACAAGATCCTGGATCGACCGTGCCAAATTCATGGCACTCAAGACAAACCAGCAACCCACACCAACAGGAATTGCTGGGTCTTTAAGCAGGCTGGCAAGATAGCGACAAAGGGTCAAAATAAAACCCAAAATCGCAGCGAAGACGAGGATGAACCTCGGCGGCCAAACAATGGAGGCCAAAAGAAGTTTCCTAATGAGGTAACAGAGGTAAACTTGATTTACGTTACCCACATCCCTAAAAGGAAGAGGAAGCGCGTACTTCGGGACATCTACGCGTTAGAGCCTGTGGCCCCGAAGTACAATCCGTGGTCGGCTTACCTGATCACCTTCGACAAACACGACCATCCGACAAGCATCAGGCATGGCGGATCGGCCGCACTCGTCCTGGACCCGACCGTCGACGGTTTTCATCTGACGCGCGTCCTTATGGACGGAGGGAGCAGCCTCAACTTGATCTATGAGGACACAGTAAGGAAGATGGGGATTGACTCATCTCAGATTAAGCCTAGCAGCACCACCTTTAAAGGTGTAATACCAGGTGTCGAGGCTCGCTGCACCGGAACCGTGTCCCTGGAGGTAGTATTCGGATCACCCGAGAACTTCAGGAGCGAGGAGTTAATCTTCGACATCGTACCTTTTCGCAGCGGATACCATGCGCTCCTAGGGCACACCGCATTCGCCCGCTTCAATGCAGTCCCACATTACGCTTATCTTAAGCTCAAAATGCCGGGACAGAACGGTGTTATCATAGTCAATGGTAACACCGAACGTTCTCTCCGGACAGGGGAGCAGACCGCGGCTTTCGCAGCGGAGGTGCAGGCATCCGAGGAGGCCGCCTGTGGCTGTAAACGCACCCCCAGCTCTTCGAAGCATACGCGGGCTGCGCTAGTTGACCTCGGACAGGCGCCTCCCCACCCTAAATAGGGGTACGGGCTCCTCGCGCACTTCCCTTGGAAGGGGCACTACGTCCCCAGGGTGCACAACTTTGCACTATAAATTCCCTGGGTCGCCGAGGAGCCAAGACAATGGAAACGTCGGGTCAGCTAGACCGAGCAGCGACGAAACCTCGGGCTCACACGTCGGTAGGGTTCTGTCAAAGAGCCAGCCACCAGCATGCCCATGTGGCTTTAAACCACACAGCTAACAGTTGCAGACCTCTTCAAAGGACTCGACCAACGAACGCATCAAGCGCATACTTGGCCGAAGTTGCATGCTACCAATATCAACCCCCTCTATCAACGAGGACGAGCTAGTCAACAGCATGGAGACGCAGACGTGTGGCAGGAAGCGGCCTGGGCTCATAGACCCGATGACAAGATCCGCCCTGTTTTCTTTTAGTTTCTCCTTCACTATCTTTACTCGCATTGTATCTTGTTCGGCATGTAAAGCTTGGCTACATGAAATAAAGAAATCATGCCCATAAAGGTCTTTAAACGTATCTTCTTACAAGCACTGCCCACGAACTATGAGAACATCTCTAAGATACAATTGCTAAAGGGTATCTACGTTCCACCCTGAAAAACAAGTCCGAAGTACTCAGCGTCTCGGATGTTGCATTATATGCATCAGTTTCGAACCTAGATTTTGGTCAATAGTTGGGTTGCCCAGCTCCTATGTGTACCCCTTACGTTCCCGACAAATTCGGCTAAGGGTGTAACGGGAGACCATTGCGATAGTGCCGCTAGTTTAACTGGCAGAGCACCTCAGTGGAGAAAGCCGAAAACTGACTATCTAGGTAAGCGCAAACTGGTCGGCCATCCGAAGACCGCGTCAAGCAACGTGTCGTTAGAGATCACCCGTGTTAAACGAAGGGCTTCTTCCTCGAATTAGCCGAAGTGGACAGGGCATAGACCTCGGCTGACTAAGCCGACCACTTTACTCACTGGGGGCTCGTCATCAGTCCCCATCGTCAAACTCCTATGACTAAGTGAAAGTTATAAAACCACTATAGTCCGATTGCCTAGTCCCTATGTGCACAGACCTCCTCCGGGAACCGAGACGTCGGCTAAGGGTCATGAATGCCTAAAAGAGGCACCCTTTGCATATTGTGCGAAGGGGTTGAAGCGGACGACTGGCCACTCTCAGTTTAACACGGTCAAACAGGAGGAATATTAAAAATAAAGGAGAGGAAATTAAGCCGTACTCATTAAACAACCGATAATTTTTATACATCCCACGCACTTCGGCATTCCGAAGTGCTACCTAAAAATACAACCTGTTCTTAAGACACATGGCCTCGGTAACATGGGCGCCCTCCTCCACCTCGGCAAAAAACCGCTCTGCGGTGCGCGCCTTCCCTTCAGGGGCTGCTACTTGTAGCTTGCGTTGGTATTTTCCCCGAAGAGGAAGGGATGATGCAGCACAGTAGAGATAAGTATTTCCCTCAGTTATGAAACCAAGGTTATCGAACCAGTAGGAGAATCACGCAACACCTCGTTAGCAGCACCTGCACACAAACAACAAATCCTTGCACCCAACGCAAACGAGGGGTTGTCAATCCCTCGGCGGTAAATTGCAAGATTAAATTGTATGTGATAGATAGATAGATTGAAACAAAAATACAAAATAAAATGTATAAAAGAAAAGTGCAGCAATATTTTTAGGGTTTTAGTAATATGATTTAGATAGACCCGGGGGCCATAGTTTTCAGTAGAGGCTTCTCTCAAGAAAATAGCATACGGTGGGTAGACAAATTACTGTTGGGCAATTGATAGAAAAGCAAATAGTCATGACGATATCCAAGGCAATGATCATGTATATAGGCATCACGTCCGAGACAAGTAGACCGACTCCTGCCTGCATCAACTACTATTACTCCACACATCGACCGCTATCCAGCATGCATCTAGTGTATTAAGTCCATAAAGAACGGAGTAACGCCTTAAGAACGATGACATGATGTAGACAAGATAAACTCACATATGAATAAACCCCATCTTTTTACCCTTAATAGCAATGATACATACGTGTCATGTCCCTTTCTGTCACTAGGATTGAGCACCGCAAGATTGAACCCATTACAAAGTACCTCTTCCCATGGAAAGATAAATCAATCTAGTTGGCCAAACCAAATCAATAGATCGAAGAAGAAATACGAGGCTATAATAATCATGCATAAAAGAAATCAGAGAAAACTAAAATAATATTCATGGATAATCTGACCATAAACTCACAATTCATCGGATCCCAACAAACACACCGCAAAAAGTGATTACATCGGATAGAACTCCAAGAACATCGAGGAGAACATTGTATTGAAGATCAAAAAGAGAGAAGAAGCCATCTAGCTACTGCCTATGGACCCGAAGGTCTGTGGTAAACTACTCACGCATCATCGGAAGGGCAACAAGGTTGATGTAGAGCCCCTCTGTGATCGATTCCCCCTCCGGCGGAGTACCGGAGAAGGCCTCCAGATGGGATCTCTCGAGAACAGAAACTTGCGGCGGTGGAAAAAGTATTTCGTGGACTCCCCTGAGGGTTTCTGATTTTTTGGGAATTTATAGTGGAGGAATTAGGTCAAACGGAGCTCTGTGGGCCCCACGAGGTACCAGGGTGCGCCTGCCCCCCCAGGCGCGCCCTGGTGCCTCGTGGGCACCCCCTGGGGCTTCTGGCCTCCTCCCGAAGCTTCTAGTGTTTATCTTGTCCAGAAAAAAATCTCCAAAAAGTTTCGTAGCATTTGGACTTCGTTTGGTATTGATTTTCTATAAAACAAAAAACAGGGCAGAAAATAGCAACTCGCACTGGGCACTAAGTTAATAGGTTAGTCTCCAAAAATGATATATAATTGCTGTAAATGTATATAAAAACATCCAAGATTGATAATATAACAGCATGGAACAATCAAAAATTATAGATACGTTGGAGACGTATCAGCATCCCCAAGCTTAATTTCCGCTCGTCCTCGAGTAGGTAAATGATAAAAACAGAATTTTTGATGTGGAATGCTGCCTAACATATTCATCATATTTTCTTTTCTTTTATAGCATGGACATTGGACTTGAATGATTCAAAGCAATAGTCTATAGTTTGACATGAAGATGTAAATACTCAAGCATGCTAACAAGCAACCATGTCTTTCAAAATATCAACGCTAAAGAAAGTTATCCCTAGCCCATTATGCTCAATCATTGATCCATTCATGAAACACACTCAAATATTAGCTACATCCAATGCACAAGTATGACAATAGTGCTCTCTAGTTGGTGCTTTATAAGAGAAGATGGAGACTCAAATAAAATAAAAATTGCATAAAAGTAAATAGATAGGCCCTTCGCAGAGGGAAGCAGAGATTTGTCAAATGTGCCAGAGCTCAAAGCTGAAATTAAAGAGATAAAATATTTTGAGAGGCATGCTTTTCCTGTCAATGAAAACGACCGAGAATTCCCAATATTTTCCATGCTAGACACATCATAGGCGGTTCCCAAACAGAAAGTAAAGTTTATTTCCTTTCCACCATTTCTTTCACAATCCATGGCTAGCCGTATCCAGAGGTGCCCTCCATACCATCACTTTCCAAAGAATTTTGTTGTTATTATTTTTGATTTCATTGTGGGACTGGGCATCCCTATTACCAGCCACTCTCTCGTGCAATGACAAGTGAATAAACACTCATCGTGAGAATAACACACCTAGCATGGAAAATAATGGCCACCCCCTGCCGCTTCATGAGTGGTACGGGCACACAAAACGGAAAAATTATTTTGAAATTTAGAGTTGGCACACGCAAATTTACTTGGAACGGCATTGAAATACCGCATATAGGTAGATATAGTGGACTCATTTGGCACAACTTGGGTTTAAAGAGTTTGGATGCACAAGCAGTATTTCCGCTTAGTACAAATGAAGGCTAGCAAATAGATTGAGAAGCAACCAACCAAAAAGCGATAACGGTCATAAACATGCATTGAACACAACTAACACCGAATAATGCACCATAAGTAGGATATAATTTCTTTGCATAACTATTGACTTGATGTGCATGTATAGGGAATCACAAACCTTAACACTAACATGACTCACATATTATCATTTCCATATCGCAAAACTATTGCAAAGAATCACACTTATCATATCCAATGATCTATATGAAAGTTTTTATTATATCCCTCTTGAATATTCATCACTTTGGGACCAAATTCATATCGATCTTGTGCAAATTACCGTTACTATTATCAACTCTCAAAAAGATATAAGTGAAGCATGAGAGTGCAAATATTCCTTCAAAATTTCAATCTTATCAATTCTCAAAATAATATAAGTGAAGCATGAGAATTCATTTGTTCAAAATATTAATCTTATCAACTCTCAAAATAATATAAGTGAAGCATGAGAGTTCATTTCTTCAAAATATAGCCACCACCGTGCTCAAAAAGATTTAAGTGAAGCACTAGAGCAACTGCCTAGCTCAAAAAATTTAAGTGAAGCACATAGAGTATTCTAACAAATGATGATAAACGTGTGGCTCTCTCAAAATAGGTGTGTTCAGCAAGGATGATTGTGACAAACTAAAAATCAAACAAAGCAAAGACTCATATAATACAAGACGCTCCAAGCAAAACTCATATCATGTGACGAATAAAAATATAGCTCCAAGTAAAATTACCGATGGTTGGTAGAATAAAGAGGGGATGCCTTCCGGGGCATCCCCAAGCTTAGATGCTTGAGTCTTCCTTGAATATTACCTTGGGGTGCCTCGGGCATCCCCAAGCTTAGGATCTTGCCACTCCTTATTCCTTCATCCATCGTGATCTCAGCCAAAACTTGAAAACTTCAATCACACAAAACTCAACAAAACCTTCGTGAGATCCGTTAGTATAACAAAATAAATTACTACTTTAAGTACTGTTGCAAACCCATTCATATTTTATTTTTGAATTATACCTACTGTATTCTAACTTCTCCATGGCTTATACCCCCCGATACAATCCATAGTTTCATCAAAACAAGCAAGTAGTGCGTCAAAAACAGAATCTGTCAAAAACAGAACAGTCTGTAGCAATCTATTTAAAAGCTATACTTATGTAACTCCAAAAATTCTGAAACATTAGGAAAACGTGGGAAATTCATATACCAATACTGTGTAAAAATTTCAGATTTTGCTGATTCTGCAGTACAGAACCAAAATTCCAGCACTGGACGCAAAAATTATACTATCTTCCAAATCATCCCAAAGGTTTTACTTGGCACAAACACTAATTAAAACATAAAAACACAATCATAACAGTAGCATAATTGTGTAAACACACAAGAATAGAAACAAAAAGTAAAAATTTATTTTATTCATTGGGTTGCCTCCCATCAAGCGCTTTCTTTATAGCCATTAAGATAGGCCTGAGATTTTATTGATGCTCACATGAAAGATAATAAATAATAAATGAAACTCAAGAGAGAATTATGTAGCATGTGAAAAACACATTTAAGTCTAACATACTTCCTATGCATAGGCATTTTATAGGCAAACAAATAATCTAGACAAGCAAAACCTAGCATATGCAAGGAAGAGAAAAGAAACAATAACAATCTCAACATGAAGAGAGGTAATTTAGTAACATGAAAATTTCTACAACCATATGTTCCTCTCTCATAATAATTACATGTAGGATCATATTCAAATTCAACGATATAGCTATCATAAACAATATTCTCTTTACGATCCACATGCATAATTTTTTTATAATCTTCCAAAATAGTGGGATTATCTTCAACGAAAGTCATGACCTCTCCAAACCCACTTTCAATATTATTGCAAGCATTATTATCAATATCATATTCATCATTAGGTTTAAATAAATTTTCAAGATCATAAGAAGCATTATCACCCCAATCGTGATCATTGCAATAAGTAGTGCACATAACAAAATTTTCATCCCCAAGCTTGTAGTTTTGCATATTATTAGCACAATTCACATTAATAGAATTTATAGTAACATCATTGCAATCATGCTTTTCAATCAAGGAGCTATCATGAATCACTTTATAAATTTCTTCTTCTAACACTTCATCACAATTTTCAGATTCATGATTTTCAAGCAAAACTTCATAGAGAAAATCAAGAGCACTCAAATCACTAGCAATTGGTTCATTATAATTGGATCTTTTGAAAAGATTAGCAAGTGGATGAGGATCCATATCAATAGATTTCTAGCAAGCGAAGATGCAAGCAAATAGAAGGCACATGGCACACAAGCAAAGATAGCAAACGAGCAAAAATGCAAACGGAAAATATTTTTGTATTTTTGTAAAAACGTTTTAGAAGTGGGGGAGATGAAAACGAGAGGCAAATAAAATAAATGAAGGAGATGAGAGTTTTATGCGAAGGTACTTGATAGATGTTGATGATGTCTCCCCGGCAACGGCGCTAGAAATTCTTCCTGCTACTTGTAGCTTGCGTTGGTATTTTCTCCGAAGAGGAAGGGATGATGCAGCACAGTAGAGATAAGTATTTCCCTCAGTTATGAAACCAAGGTTATCAAACCAGTAGGAGAATCACGCAACACCTCGTTAGCAGCACCTGCACACAAACAACAAATCCTTGCACCCAACGCAAACGAGGGGTTGTCAATCCCTCGACGGTAAATTGCAAGATTAAATTGTATGTGATAGATAGATAGATTGAAACAAAAATACAAAATAAAAGAAATAAAAGAAAAGTGCAGCAATATTTTTAGGGTTTTAGTAATATGATTTAGATAGACCCGGGGGCCATAGTTTTCACTAGAGGCTTCTCTCAAGAAAATAGCATACGGTGGGTAGACAAATTACTGTTGGGCAATTGATAGAAAAGCAAATAATCATGATGATATCCAAGACAATGATCATGTATATAGGCATCACATCCGAGACAAGTAGACCGACTCCTGCCTGCATCTACTACTATTACTCCATACATCGACCGCTATCCAGCAAGCATCTAGTGTATTAAGTCCATAAAGAACGGAGTAACGCCTTAAGAACGATGACATGATGTAGACAAGATAAACTCACGTATGAATAAACCCTATCTTTTTACCCTTAATAGCAACGATACATATGTGTCATGTCCCTTTCTGTCACTGGGATTGAGCACCACAAGATCGAACCCATTACAAAGCACCTCTTCCCATGGCAAGATAAATCAATCTAGTTGGCCAAACCAAATCAATAGATCGGAGAAGAAATACGAGGCTATAATAATCATGCATAAAAGAGATCAGAGAAAACTCAAATAATATTCATGGATAATCTGATCATAAACTCACAATTCATTTGATCCCAACAAACACACCGCAAAAAGTGATTACATCAGATAGAACTCCAAGAACATCGAGGAGAACATTGTATTGCAGATCAAAAAGAGAGAAGAAGCCATCTAGCTACTGCCTATGGACCCGAAGGTCTGTGGTAATGTAGCGACCCAACCCAAATGGATCGGAGTCTCTGTGCTTAAGTGTCATCCCTGGATCGGTATGCTGACACACACAGTACTCGAGGATTTATAACAGAGTTCAATCACACACTTTATTACACCGAGGTCCTCAAAAGAGTATTTATTACATAAATATGGCTGAAGGCCAACTATAAAATAACTGCGGAAGCTTCGAAGGTAAATGTGTCCATCAACTCCATGGCAAACTGAGTGCAGAACAACGACCTATCGCACCTTAATCCTCATCGGAAAACTCTGCAACATGAGACGTTGCAGCCGTGTAGGTCAGCACATGGAATATGCTGGCAATTTCACACCATAGAATAATAATGAAAAAGTCTATCTCTATATGCATATTTGGCTGGTGGAGGCTCTGAGTTTAATTTGCATAAAGCTAATTTTTTCCCTACAACAAAGGAATTAATTTTATTTACTACCAAGTTTATGTCATTATTGAGGTGGTTCCTCCAACTCAATCCCTTAACCAAAATTATTAATAACCCAATTCATTAATTAAAATAAAGTGATGAGATCAACCAATAATTCACTTCTAGAAACTCAAATTTGTCCATAACCGGGGACAAGGCTAATCATGATTAGTTTTTACACTCTGCAGAGGTTTGCGCACTTTTCCCCACAAGACTCAACCACGTTCATGATCGGAAGATCGAGACATAGTCTTTCAGAAGCATTTCCCCTTAACCCTGGGTAGACCGGTACACCTACTTTCCCCTACATCTGCTAGCCTACCCGGAAAGAGGCCACACAACTTACTCAACTATGCCAGAGCCCAGAATGGCTTGTGGCTGCACACGGAAGTTTCTAGTCATGAAGTGTTGTATGATCCCTTTGAGCCTGGGTGGCAATCCTAGGGTGATCACACGGGTACTCCGGGATCCCCTTGGGCAAGCACTGGTTTCTCCAGGTGCCCCAATCAATCCACCCAGATGTGTGTTAATGTTGCCACCTTAAGTGAACCCAAATTATTATATCTCTCGCAACTTGCATGAATCACACATACCAATCCCCATCCACGAGCATGGCTAAGCAATATATGACATAACGAATATTCCCGGGGTGATCAAAGGTCATAGGTTCCTACCTCATGAACTACATAACAATGCCACAATTTCCCAATCCTACTCATGCAAATTTTAAGGGTGTAACTAATGCATAGTAAAAACTGGGTATAGAAAAGTATGATCAAGGTGTGAACTTGCCTTACTGACGTTCGTTGAACTCTAAGGATTCGTAGTAGCAAGCTTCGCACTCCGGATGATCTAACGAAGCAAACACTGACACACATAAGCAATCAAGCAAAGAATCAAAAAGAAATCGAAGAAAAGACTTCGGAAAACTCCAAAAACAACCAAGTACAGTTTTTGTACGGAACGCAATTTTCACAATAGCAAAAATATATGATTTTGGGTTCTACAGAAAGTACACGACCTAAGCTTTAATTTTCAAAAAGAATCAATTAAATCGGAGTTATAGATTTCAAATTATAGCCAAAACAAGTTTGAACATGAATCTGTTCAAATTCTAATTTTAAATTGTCAAAAATATTTTTAGATTGGTTCTCTGGATAGATGGGATTTTTATGAAACCGTAGGAAAAAGAATCAACGAAATTGGATCTATAGATTTAAAGATATGCTAAAAGAAAAATTGGATTGCAATATGAAATTGGAATTTTTTGGAAATAAACTAATTTCGGCCAGAGGCCATGTGGCGCTCTCTGGTTGGCTGGGTAGATGTTTGCTACGTGCGAATCGGCGGACGGCCGGTGGTTAAGCAATTCGGCTCGCGGAGTTAAAATAAAAAGAAAATAGCCGGTCGGTTTTATTAAACCGCCGGTTCGATCCGATCTACGAGCAATGGTTTAACTAAACCGCAACTAAACCGGACTAAAAACCGATCTACTAAATAAAACCTAACTCTTCGTATTGGATCTAATCTAGATCGTTAAACAGAGATCGATCGGACGGAAGCGAGGTTGCCGGCTTACAGAGAAAACGACGGCAACGGCGGCTCGGTGGTCGGCGGTGGCGGCGCTCCGGCGGTCGGGGAAGGTGGCGGTGGTGTCCTACGGGTGTGGCGCGACGAGAGGAGGCTCGGGGTGGGGTCGGTGGAGGCCGGGGGCAACGAACGGCATGGTGGCGAAGGCGTCGGAGCTCGGTGAACTCCGGCGGCGTACGAGCTCGGGGCGACTTCTGTAGATGGAGAGGAGGGGCAAGATCATGTCAAACAGAGGCGCAAAGAAGAGGGGACCAATTGACAAAAGGAGAAGTCGAGGGAAGGCTCACCGGTGATGAAACGTCCGGCGAACGAACTCGGCTCCGG
The DNA here is from genome assembly GCA_039707655.1 of Elymus sibiricus. NCBI lineage: Eukaryota > Viridiplantae > Streptophyta > Magnoliopsida > Poales > Poaceae > Elymus > Elymus sibiricus. The sequence continues at coordinate 256,034,274 of CM077668.1, read as the reverse complement.
CGAGATCGGGTTGACGAGCACGGGCGTTGTGGTGGCTTTCGGGCGAAATTTTTCGAGGGGATCAAGAGAGGAGGGGCATGGGTATTTATAGGACACGTTCCTTGGGCGAGGGGAAGTCTAGAGATAGATTCCCCGCGAGTTGAACGGAAGGCGGCGTCGGGACGTGTCTGAGCTGGACTCCAGCTCGTCTTGAGGAAGAAGAAGGGCGCGGGCCCGGGATGTCAGCGGCTGGGGCGAGCGAAGGGAGAGCGGACGCCCGCTGCGTACCGCTTCACGGCAGCGGCTGGGCCTTGCGCTGCTGCTGTTTTGCTGGCTGCGCCGGTTGGCCTGGCCGGCGGCACTTTGCATTTGTTTTAAACATTATCTGTTTTCTATTTACAGAAACATCAAAACCTCAAAAAGTCAAATAAAAATAATTTTAAAAGTCACAGAAAAATTCACATAAATTCCTCCTATTATTTGCACTTGTGTGAACGTTTTCCTGGCCTAAAAATGCAAGTTTCAAAATATTTATTTTTGCAAAAATAATTTATTTGAGAATTAAAAATAATTTCTCAACATTTTAAAATATCAAATAATATTCAAATATTTTTCTCCAACTCATAATTTTGAAGAAGTCATGTTTTCTTCTCTCTTAATATTTTTTTTGAGTGGGAAATTATTTGAATAATGCAACAAATAAAATCCAAAATTGCAATTAAAATATGATATGCATATGAATGAATTCTAAAACATCCAAATTGAAAATTGGGATGTTACAGGTAAACTACTCACGCATCAGCGGAAGGGCAGCAAGGTTGATGTAGAGCCCCTCCGTGATCGATTCCCCCTCCGGCGGAGTACCGGAGAAGGCCTCCAGATGGGATCTCTCGAGAACAGAAACTTGCGGCGGCGGAAAATGTATTTTGTTGACTCCCCTGAGGGTTTCTGATTTTTTGGGAATTTATAGTGGAGGAATTAGGTCAAACGGAGCTCTGTGGGCCCCACGAGGTACCAGGGCGCGCCTGCCCCCCCCCCAGGCGCACCCTGGTGCCTTGTGGGCACCCCTTGGGGCTTCTGGCCTCCTCCTGAAGCTTCTAGTGTTTATCTTGTCCAGAAAAAAATCTCTAAAAAGTTTCGTGGCATTTGGACTTCGTTTGGTATTGATTTTCTGTAAAACAAAAACAGGGTAGAAAACAGCAACTCGCACTGGGCACTAAGTTAATAGGTTAGTCTCCAAAAATGATATATGATTGCTGTAAATGTATATAAAAACATTCAAGATTGATAATATGACAGCATGGAACAATCAAAAATTATAGATACATTGGAGATGTATCAGGGGCCCCGCAGCAGCAACCTCCGCCTCAACCTTCTGAAAGTGCGTTTTCACGCAGGCATACGCCCGCCCCGCTCCTTCCAGACACGCGGATCGCTTCCAGCGGTTTACTTGCAGGACGGCTTCTTGCAGTCGCACCAGGAGCCCGAAGAAGCTGGCTGGCAACACCTCCGTGGGCCACAGATTGATGCAGAGTTCTTGGAGCGCCGGCCTCGCCATCCGAAGAAGTTCCGCTAGCTGCTTCATTCGATGATTGAGCAACTGCAGCTGCGATGACTCCTGGAACTGCCTCCAGAACGCCTTCTCCACCTCGTGGCCCTCCAGTTGGCCGAAATGAAGGCCAGCGTCCGCCGCACTCTTCGAAAGATCGGCGAAGACCTCTGCGGATCGCCATAGCTGGGTGAGCTCGACGAACCCTTTGCTGCCAAATGCACATTGAAGTAAATATGTCTTACCCGCGGCTACCCGCTCCACTTGTTGGATCACCTGGCGGTCGGCCCGGCCCCGGGTCTGGAGCTCAGTATGAGACAGACGTAGCTTTCGTAGCTCCTCGCCCGTCTCTTTCTCCTTTTTCTCAAGGGAATCGCGTTCGAGATACATGCCCTTGAGAGTCTCCTCGACCTCCAGGACCCGCGCCTGGTCTTTCCCCCTAGCCACCTTTTCGGCGGCTAGGTCCTTCTCCGCTTTGGCCGCAGTAGCTTTATGCTGCTCGACCTCCTGCCGAGCCTTCAAGAGCTCGGCCTTGAGTGTCTCAAGCTCGGCGACAACCTCTATCATTAAAACAGTTCGGCGTCACCTCCTATTTCGCAAAGTATATTTACTTGAACTCACATTTCAATATGAAAAGCATCGGTCGCTTACCTTGAGACTGCTTGACCTGCTTGTTCATCAGGTCGAGGTCCTTCTCGGACCTCTCGAATTTCCGGCTCATCTCCGTAATCTCCTCGGAGATAGAGCCCGGGGCCGAGGTTGAAACCTGCATAAACACTTTCTAGTGAGCCCCATGATTAATTCATTGACACTTTGGACACACATCCTGTCTTATCAGTCCTGGGGGCTACTCTTTCCTCTGCACCTATACTTTGACCCCAACACCAGTTTTTCAAACTGGCCTTGGGCTCGGGGGCTACTCACTGGCTAGGCCGTCTAAACGCCAGGTAACGGATGTCTTCGGACAGTTACAAGGATCAATAAAGTAAATCTAAGCAGAGAAGGCCCTCTCTTTCACGTAAAGACAGAAAGATTACCTCGAAGCTTGTGATGAGGCCCTTGAAGGCCTCACGCATTCTGGCCTCTTTAGACCGGAATCCTTGCAGCGCCGCGCCAATCAACGCGCGGTGCTCTTCCTTGAGGGAGGAGCCCATCAAGGCTGCCTCCATCTCTTCAGTCCACCCCGCGCTAACCCGCCCTGGAGCGGGAGGTGGGGGTGGTAAGACCTCAGACCCCAGCACCGGGGTGCTGGGTAAGAGGGCCTCCAGCTATGGCGGTGGTGCCGGAGTAGACTTCGGCTGGGCCACCGATTGGCCCAGCCCTTCTTGGACGACCTCGGGGACCCCGTCCCCTTGGCCTTGTGGGGCCGAGGTATCAACCTCGGCCATGACGACCGACTCCTCGACCCCCGCCGTGTCAACCTGAGGGGCCAGAGTCGATGTTACCTCCCCCAGCCCTTCTTGAGTCGGGACAGCGCGGTCCGGCGTCCCGCTGGTGGGCGACAACCCGCTGGAGGAGTCGCTAAGGCATGCCCTTTGCGGGCTGTGGAAAAGTACTCATGCGAATTTAGTCCTGTTGAAAGGACTTGATGTAAAATCAAACACAAAAGGCGATGACGGACCTTCGAGGTGCCGGTTTCTTCCTCCCCATCGCTAGGGGATCATCTTCGGACTCGTCGGAGAGTATGGCCTTCTCCGACGTTGTGGCCTTGATGGCGGCCCCGGCCGGGGTCTTCTTCGACCTCTTTGGGCCCTCGGGCCGCATCTCAGCCTCGGCGTCCTCGGACGACACCCTCTTCCCCTTTGGAGGAGGGTTCTCTTCTTCCTCGTCCTCCCCCCATCGCTCTCATGGGTGGAGGAGGCGTGGGTCTCCTCGGAACTGGTGACCGAGGTCTCCCGTTTCCGAGGACCCGCCCTGCCCTTCTGGGGCTTGGACCCTTTGGGGACCACCACGTGCGGCTCCTCAACTAGGAGCGCTGTAAGCAGGGGGGATTTCTCCTCCTCTGGCAGTGGTGCTGGGCACAACACCTGCTGCATCTTGGCTACCTAGTTCTGCAAATATGAAGTGAGGCGATTCATTAAAATCTGTCTCACTTAGTAGGAGAAGAATACGAACGCGTATATCAAACACTCATCGATGGGGCATCGTAGCCGACCTCGAAGCCGAGGTCCTCCCCCTCCTTAGGGATCTTGTCCCTGGACAGCTTGAAGAGTCGCGTCCACATGCCGGCCAAGGAGGAGTGGAAGAAGTTGAGCACGGGCCCCGCATCCCCGGATTTATGCTCCCACATCGGTATGGCCCGGAGTTGGAGCGGGAGGATGCGGCGATGGAGCATGACGTTGACCATGTCGGCTAGCTGGAGGTTCTTCTTGGTAGACCACCACTTGATCTTCTTGATCAGTGTCTCCACCTCCTCTGGGTTCCCCCAGATGACGCTTTTCTCCCTCTAGGACTTGAGCTTCCTTGGGGGCCTAGCCGAGAAAGCTGGGACCTCGGTCTGGCCAGTGGCAGCGGCTCAGTGATATAGAACCACTCGCACTGCCATCCCTTGACCGCCTCGATGAAGGTGTCCCTGAACCAGTCGACGCTCTGGTTCTTGCTGACCATGGCCCCTCCACACTCTGCCAGATCGGAGCCACTGGACTTCGGCTTAACGCCGAAGATCTTCAGCCATAGGCCGAAGTGCGGCTCGATGCGGAGGAAGGCCTCGCACACTGTGATGAAGGAGGCGAGGTGGAGAATGGAGTTCAGGGCCATATTGTGGAAGTCGAGCCTGTAGTAGAACATCACCCCGCGCACGAATGGGTGCAGCGGGAACCCTAAACCTCTGATGAGGTGAGGGATGAAGACTACACGCTCCCCCGGGTTAGGAGCGGGCACCTGCTGGTCAGCGTCCGGAGCACGGGCGGCGGCGTTGGCGGGGATGTACCCCGCGTTCCGCAGCTCCAGGATCGCGCTCTCCATCAGGGTGGAGCCCCCCAGTGCCCTTTGAGGGTGTCGGCCATGGCTGAGTGGGGAAGCACGGATGCGCAGAGGTGGGAGAAGGCGAGATTGGATCTGGGCGCTAGAGCTCGAGGAGGCAGCAGGCGGGGGAAATGAGAGCGTGAATACTGGCTCTATTAGCTTTTTACTCTTATAGGCTGCTGAAGGGCCAAGAGTCCCCTTGCCGCGCCGGTAAAAATGCCACTCCTCCCCACAAAAGATGCCGTTATACGCATGGGGAGAAACAAAATCTTGATGATATCCCTAAGAATATGGGCACGATCTCCACCTCGATGGGACGCATCAGTAAAAGGGCGGCCTCGAACTACGATTTGAGGTGGGCAGTAACTGCCTGACCCATCGTGGGTAGCGCCACTTCGATAAAGTTGTCAGTCTATGAGGTACTGTTCACACCTAGGTGGCTAGCCTTCAAGGTTAAGTAAACTCACGACCCCGGATGGGGAGAGAACTCGGTTGAACCTCGTTTTCAAGACACTGCTCCTTGGAAAGACGGTTAAGAGATCTGGAATCACGAAAGGGAACTCGTCTGTCAAGCCAAGGACTTCGGATCCGAAGTTACTTCCATTGAAGAGATCGTCCTTGGCGTAGAAGACCAGTTCGGGGGCTACTGACGGTGTCTTAGACTAGGAGGTACTAACCTAGTCGGCCCATATTCCTTGGGCTGGGCCAGTGGGCCCTCATTCTTATCAAGATGGACTCCGGAAGATACACGCGGGGGGAAAGATCAAGACTACATCTGCCGAAGACTTGGCGTATACTCCAAGATTTCTCCTGCCGCCTCCATGCCTAGATACCGACCTTGTAACCCTAGATAACCGACCTGGTGTGTATATAAGCCGAAGGGTTTAGCCCTTAGAGGGGACTTCAATACAATCTCATTCACCTAGCCCTAGAACTAGAACATATCTTACGATCTCGAGGTAGATCAACTCTGTACTTGATACATCTCCATTGATATAAACAAGAGCAGGACGTAGGGTTTTACCTCCATCAAGAGGGCCCGAACCTGGGTAAACATCATCTCCTTGTTCCTATTACCATCTATCCGAGATCCACAGCTCGGGACCCCCTACCCCGAGGTCTGCGGGTTTTCACACCGACACAGGGGCACAGAAATAGAAATCCCTAAGTATAAAACAGAGTAACGCATTAAGCAAGATGACATGATGTAGACAAAGTAAACTCAAGCAATATGATTAAACCCCATCTTTTTATCCTTAATGTCAACAATACAAATACGTGTCATGTCCCTTTCTGTCACTGGGATTGAGCACCGCAAGATTGAACCCATCACAAAGCACCTCTCCCATTGCAAGATAAACCAATCTAGTTGGCCAAACCAAATCGATAGATCAGAGAGAAATACAAAGCTATAACAATCATGCATAAAAGAGTTCAGAGAAGACTCAAATATTTCTCACGAATAATCTGATCATAAACTCACAATTCATCGGATCCCAACAAACACACCGCAAAAGAAGATTACATCGGATAGAACTCCAAGAACATCGAGGAGAACATGGTATTGAAGATCAAAGCGAGAGAAGAAGCCATCTAGCTACTAGCTATGGACCCATAGGTCTGTGGTAAACTACTCACACATCATCGGAAGGGCAGCAAGGTTAATGAAGAAGCCCTCCGTGATCGATTCCCCCTCCGGCAGAGTACCGGAAAAGGCCTCCAGATGGGATCGCGGAAGAACAGAGGCTTGCGGTGACGGAAAGGTTTTCTCTTCTGTCTGTCTGGTATATTGAGAATATTTGGGAATTTATAGCGTTGGAATTAGGTCAAGATGTGCCACGAGGGGCCCACAAGCCTCCCGAGCTTGTCGCTCCCTCGTGGCTCGTCTGGTCTTCTCCCGAAGCTTCGAGGGTCCCTTCTGGTCCAGAAAAATTAATCCAAAGTTTTTTTCTTCGTTTGGACTCCGTTTGATAATGATTTTCTGAAAAGGCAAAAACAAGCAAAAAACAACAACTGGCACTGGGAACTGGGTTAATAGGTTAGTCCCAAAAAATGATATATAATGGCATATAATTGCATAATAAACATCCAAGATTGATACTATAATAGCCTGGAACAATAAAAATTTATAGATACGTTGGAGACGTATCAAGCATCCCCAAGCTTAATTCCTGCTCGTCCTCGAGTAGGTAAATGATAAAAACATAATTTTTGATGTCGAATGCTACCTAACATGTTTCATCATGTTATCTCTCTTACGGTATGAATAATAAGATCCGAATGATTCAAAGCAATAGTCTATAATTTGATATAAAGACATCAATACTCAGGCATACTAACAAACAATCATGCCTTTCAAAATAAAAATGCTAAATAAAGTTATCCCTACAAAATCATATAATCATGTCATGCTCCATCTTCTTAACACAAAGTATTTATCATGTACTATCCCGATGACAAGCCGAGCAATTGGTTCATACTTTTTAACGCGCTTCAGCTTTTTCAACCCCCACGCAATACATGAGCGCAAACCATGGATATAGCACTATGGGTGGAATAGAATGTGGTGGTACAGATTAATAAGGGGAAGTCAAAAATAAGAAGATAGTCTCACATCGACGCGGCTAATCAACGGGCTATGGAGATGCCCATCAATTGATGTCAATGCGAGGAGTAGGGATTGCCATGCAACGGATGCACTAAGAGCTATAAGTGTATGAAAGCTCAACATGAAAACTAAGTGGGTGTGCATCCAACTTGCTTGCTCATGAAGACTTCGGGCATTTGAAGAAGCCCATCATCGGAATATACAAGCCAAGTTCTATAATGAAAAATTCCCACTAGTATATGAAAGTGACAAAATAGGAGACTCTCTATATGAAAAACATGGGGCTACTTTGAAGCACAAGTATGGAAAAGGATAGTGACACTGCCTCTTCTCTCTTTTTCTCTCATTTTTTTCTCTTTTTTTTCTTTTCTCTTTTTTTTCGTGGGCTCTTTTTGGCCTTTTTTTTTATTTTTTTTTCTATTTCCTCACTGGGACAATGCTCTAATAATGATGATCATCATACTTCTATTTACTTACAACTCAGAAGAAAATTACAACTCGAAACTAGAACAAAATATGACTCTATATGAATGCTTCTGGCGGTGTACCAGGATATGCAATGATACTAGCGTAACATGTATAAAAATGATGAACGGTGGCTGAGCCACAAATACTATGTCAGCTATATGATCATGCAAAGCAATATGACAATGACGATGTGTGTCATAAAAAGGGAACGGTGGAAGTTGCATGGCAATATATCTCGGAATGGCTATGGAAATGCCATAATAGGTAGTGTCGGTGTAAAAACCGGCAGACCTCGGGGTAGGGGGTCCCGAGCTGTGGATCTCGGATCGATGGTAACAGAGACAATAGAGACAATGTTTTACCCAGGTTCGGGCCCTCTTAATGGGGGTAAAACCCTACGTCCTGCTTCTGTTATATTGATGAAGATGTATCGAGTACAGAGTTGATCTACCTCGAGATCGTAATGTGTCTAACTTCTATGGCTAGGTGAGCAATGTTGCGTTGATGTCCCTATTACGGGCTAGACCCTATGGCTTATATACACACCAGGGAGGGTATCTAGGGTTACAAAGTCGGTATGCTAGGAGAGAGGTGGCAGGAGAGATCTTGGGGTACACGTCAAGTCTTCGATAGAAACAGCCTTGATCACGCCTCCCACGTACAGTCTCCGGAGTCCATCTTGGTTATGTGCGGGGGTATATCGGCCCAAGCGAGAAGACAGGTCGGCCCGGTTAGCACCCCCTATTCCAGGACACCATCACTAGCCCCTGAACTGTTCTTCGATGCCGAAGTCGTCGTCTTTCACATTCCGGAGTCTTGGCTCGACAGACAAGTTCCCGTGCTTTTTTCCGAACGGAGTTAAAGACCTCGGCCGACCTTTAGAATTCGCTGAGAGCTCAATATCAGATGTCGAAACTCGTGCCACTTAGGGAATTGGGCCCCTTTATGGGAAAAACGTCAAAGCGTCAGCCCTTTCTACCCTTACTTAATAGACGCTCGACCCTTGCTTGTGGTTGTGCGCCCTTGCAACTGCATCGAGAAATTCCCCCTCCCTCCAACCCCAGCTTAGGAGCCCAAAAAATGGCGAGTGGCGAGGGATCGTCAAGGCGTCCTCACAGCCCGGATAGGGGGGGGGACTGGGGGAGCTGTTCCGTCACGCGCCTTCAACTGGAGCGTTTGACGACGCAGGGATACCTGCCGGATGCGGATCTAGCCGCTACCCGCCCCGGACTAACATCCATCGAGGGTCAAGCCCACGCCGAAAACTACCCCTCGCCACAGGGGGATGAGCGAGTATGCTTCGTACCTTTCCTCCTCCGTGGCTTAGGGTTTCCAATCCACCCATTCCTCCACGGCTTGCTGGAGTTCTACGGGTTACAGCTACATCATATTTCTCCGAATTCGGTGCTACACATTGCGGGGTTTGTCGCGCTCTGCGAGCTACACCTCGGCTGTCAGGCACACTTCGGATTATGGCGGAAGTTCTTCTGCATCGTGCCCCGCTCTTCGACCGACAAGTTATTCGAGGTCGGAGGAGCCGAAGTCTGCCAAATCGACAAGACTGGCTACCCAGCGGGGACACCTCGGGAGGAGGCCGATTACTGGACTTCCGAGTGGTTCTATATCACCGACGTCCTATTGTACGAGCCAGTCCGGCCAGGCCTTCCACCCTTTTCCTTAGATCCGCCGAGGAAGCGTTACAGCTGGAGGCCACTGAGTTCAGCTCAAGAGGAAGATGACGCCGTGACTAGGCTAGCGGCCAAGGTAAAGCTCCCGTCAGGCGCAGGTCTCACCATCATCGATGTGATGGCAGTGGCTCTAGACCGGAGAGTCCAGCCTCTTCGGCAGCGCCACCATTTATTGTGCGAGTATAACGGGTCCGAGGACGCCTCTCGATCCATCAAGGGGGCTTTTATGGACCAAATGACCCTCGGAGCTGTACTAGCCAGTATGTATCAAGGGACAGCCGAGGAGTTTGCTAAACGCCAGTTCCAGGACGGGTTGTCGTACTACAACCCAGCCGATATCGTAAGTCTTTATTCCGGGTTTTCTTGTTTCACCTCGGAATCCTTATCATTAATCCTTTATATATGGGTTGATCAGCGGTGGAGGCGTTGGCTCGAAGGGGTGAGCAGTCCAGCTCCAGAACCGGAGTTACACAGTTGCGCAGAAGATCCTCTCTATCACGAGGACGAAGACCTGGGGCTTATATACGAAGGGACGAGTTTTTTCCTGGAGAGCCTTGATGGCTCAAAGGTAGCGGTCGTCCCCGACACGCCGGGGACAAGACCAGCCTCATCGGTAACTCTCCCTTCCTCTAAGCGAAAGAGAGCCCCTCGTCTCCCAGTCTCCAATCTTCTGACTTCTCCTCCAAAGGGGCGGCGCTCCCAACACCTCCGCAGAGAGGCGGCTCCACCGGAAAGGGCACGGCCAGAGGTTCAAGAAGCTCCGTCCGAGGTTGCGAGGGCAAACGAGAGTGCTCCATCTGTAATCAGGTAATATTTTAGTTCCATGTCATAGAGAAGACACTTTGGGTTCTAACACCGCCAATTATGTGCAGACAGCCTCCACCTTCCACCGCACACGCGGAGGCCGAGGAAGGTACGGTCCCGCCCGAGGAAGTAGAGGTCCGAAATCCTTCAAGGGTTAACTCCGGAACCGCCCAGCCCAAGGATTCAGCGACATCGGCTACTCCGTCCGAAATTCAATGTGCCGCGAATTATCGTCGGCGAAAGGCTTCCTTGAATAATCCGGCCTTTTCGGATAGGGAGCAGAAGGCTCTCAGAGCAGTGGACGCATACCTCGGGGCGACCCGAGGTGCTTTTGACGAGTCGTTGGATGTACTGGCGCGAGGGCTGCGGGTAAGAATTTCAAAGACGAATATGACTACCAAGTATAGTAGTAGCCCCTAAGGCTTGATACGAGCCCCTGGGGTCGAATCAAGACTTGAATACTAACCCGCAATCGCTGTCTTAACAGGAAGCTCGCTGGAAGAACGAGCAATTGACCTCGGCGTTAGTCCAAACAAAGGTGTAGCTTGACGCGGCATTGTCCGAGGTTGAGCAGGTGAAGAATTTCACCAGAGAGGCGCACGGTAAGCGCTTACCCCTTGAAGTGGGTGACGTTAAAAAAAAGCAGAACTGACGCCTAGCATTGCTTGTAGCAGCGGGCCCTGGGCCATCTCGAAAGAGATCTGAAGCAGGCCCGTGAAGATCTGGCGTATGCGGAAGCGCAACGCCAGGCAAGTCAACATGTGGGCAACGTAAATGCTCTTAGGGCGGAAAACGCTCGGCAGGCCCAGGAAATTGAGAGCTTAAAAACTCGCCTGGCTGCTGCAGAGGCCAAGAATCGGCGAGCGGACGATATGATTCATGGTAAGTTTAGAAAATACGAAAGACATTTGTCATGCAAGTTGTCCAAGGAAATTGGTCATTCAAAATGTGCTGTTGTTTGACAGTGTGCCTGACTGGCCTTCCTCCGGAGTCGCGGGGTCCGATGTCCGAAGACATGAGCAATCATCTGTCCGAGGTGCATGAAGGAGCTCGGAAAGCGATGAAGGATGTGCACCAGGCATTATGGCCCGAGGTGACGCCAGTCCCCGAGGGCATGGCCGTGCTGGCCGAACATCTTAAGAGAGAGCGGCGCCGCATCCAAGCGTGGAAAGTATCAGCTTGCCGAGAGGGCGCCAGAGAGGCCTGGGCCATGGTGAATACCCATTACACCGGTTTGAGGACGGCAGAATTAGCAGAGGTAGGGCCCCTGGGGCCGGATGGGGAAGAGATCCCGACCAGCCAGGCATATGATAGTGTAATGCCTGCCGCACGATTCTCGCAAAAGGATTGCGCACTAGACACCTTAATAGACGGGTTAGACCGTGCTTGAAAATTGTTGTACGACTTTATGTACCGAGGTATTCTATGTCAAATATTTCCGCCCGTGTAACCGAACTCTGTCAGCCAGCCGTCGGCTTCAGCCTCCTCGGACAAAGTCCGAGGAGTGTCCCGTACTATTGGCCGAGGTTATCGAACCAGATGCGTCAGGGGACCAGGCAATCGGGCAATGCGGCTCGAAAGACGAGAGGGTAACGGAAGGTTATGTTATATTACTGTTTAACGTAAGAAACATCTTCCGAGGAAAATAGTTCTTCCAACAGTTCCTTTCTGCGGGGAATGTGTCGAACACGCCCGTCCGAAGATGGATGACCTCGGGGTTAAAGCCCCTGGTCGGGGTTTGAAAAGACCCTTGCCACGTTAGTCCTATTGAAAGCATATTTGCTCCCTTGGTGGTTTTGGTAATTTATGCCAACATACATGCTGTTGGACTAATGCTTTCATCTAGTGAATTTCAGACAAGTTCAACAATGGTGTGGCAGGGACAAGAGGACGTGGAACCCCCTCAAAATGCTAAGGACAAGAATTGGCAAAAGATCAAGACTCTACATTTTGGGTTTAGTGATCCAAGATCACATTGAGTCCATAGGAAAGCCAATACTATTAAAAGGGGATGAGGTGTTGCTTAATGGTCTTTTTGCTCAAGTGCTTAGTGACAGTACTCCTAAACCCTCAACCACTCTCTCAATCCCAAATATGTCCAGAACCTACATTCTAACTTGGCCCCACCAAAATTCTCTATCCGGCCCCACCGAGTTCATCCAAGACTTAGCCACTGCCAAAACCCTAACAAATCGGATCCACCGAAATGTATCTCGGTCTCATCGAGATGGCCTTGCCAACTCTCTGTAATCGTTTGCACTTACTTCGGTCTCACCGAGTTTTGCAAATCGGTCTCACCGAGATGGCTTGCCAACTCTCTGTTGCCTTATTGCTTCACTTCAGTCCTACCGAGTTGATGCAATCGGTGCCACCGAGATGAGGATTGCCCTAGCCATTGCACTTCGGTCCATGCGAGTTGTTCGTATCATTCCCACCGAGATTCCTAAAGTTCATATCTTTTACACAGTTCGGTGCTACCGAGATGATCGTTTCGGTGCCACCGAGTTGAGTCAAAAGTGTGTAACGGTTGGATTTTGTGTGGAGGCTATATATACCCCTCCACCACCTCCTTCTCGGAAAGGAGAGCCATCAGAACATGCCTACACTTCCACCATACATTTTCTGAGAGAGAACCACCTACTCATGTGTTGAGATCAAGCTATTCCATTCCTACCATTTGAAACTTGATTTCTAGCCTATCCCAAGTTGCTTTCCACTCAAATCCCTTTTCCACCATAGCCAAAACTGTGAGGAGTTGTTTGAGTGCTGGGAAGACTATCATTTGAAGCACAAGAGCAAGGAGTTCATCAACAACACACCGTCTATTACCTTTTGGAGAGTGGTGTCTCCTAGATTGGTTAGGTCTCACTTGGGAGCCTCCAACCTGATGTGGAGTTGAACCAAGGAGTTTGTAAGGGCAAGGAGATCGCCTACTTCGTGAAGATCTACCTCGAGTGAGGCTAGTCCTTCGTGGACGTAAGCCATGGTGGAATAGACAAGGTTGCTTCTTCGTGGACCCTTCGTGGGTGGAGCCCTCCGTGGACTCGCGCAGCCGTTACCCTTCGTGGGTTGAAGTCTCCATCAACGTGGACGTACGATAGCACCACCTATCGGAACCACGCCAAAAACCACCGTGTCTTCATTGCGTTTGATCTTCCATACTCTACCCCTTTACTTTCCGTACTCTTGCATGCTTTACTATTTCCGCTGCTCAATCTCTAGATATGCATGTGTAGAAAGTATTGGAGTGATCTTAACTTGTGCCAAAATCTGCCTAAGTTCCAAGAGAAATTAAAAATTGCTACTTTGGCTGGTTAGGAGTCTATTCACCCCCCTCTAGACCTATCTCCTCGATCCCATAATTGGTATCAGAGCTTTGGTTTCCATTGCTTTGGTTTCATCACCATTGGAGGGAGATGGATGTGTCTACGTTGGGGAGTCTTAGACGTAGAGTGCCTATTCTCGATGGGGAGTATTACAATTTTTGGAGGGATGAAATGCTTGATATCTTTGATGAATTTAACTTGAGCAAGTATATTCATAATCCTTATGTGCCCCCTATTGATCCCTTGCATCCTACTCATGAAGAGGAAATTGACATGCTTCGTAATCTTAGAACAGTCAATCTTATCATTAGAGGATTACCTAAAATTGTACTTGGTTGTATGCAAAACTTTGCATGTGCTTATACTCTATGGCATGATTTAGAAAAGCGATATCCTGATTACTCCTTAAAGAGTCTCGATAAGATTCTTCATAAGGCTGTTGCTTTTCACAAGATGAGTCTTGGTGATCCTAAGTTTTATGATTGCTTGTTTGAGCTTCGTGATCTTATGCATGCCAAAGGAGATGTTAGAACTATTAGCAACATTATCATGGAAACCATTAGAAGTCATAAACTTGAACATTGTCATGATCATGAAACTAACGAGTCTATTACCCTAGGAAATGATCACACGCATGATGATGATGTTGAGCATGACTATTATGATGAAGACGAAGAATTTGATATTGAATTCGAGAAGACCATGAGGAATCTCAGTCTTATGGCAAATCTTCAAGATTACATGGCCAGAGGAAAAGAATAGATTCTTGATAGTGGATGTACCGATCACATGACCGGAGATAGAGACATGTTTCGTGAGCTTACTAAAAATGATGGTCCACGCAAGTATGTAACTTTTGGAGACAACTCCAAGGGTAAGGTACTTGGCCTTGGTAAGGTGGCCATATCCAATGATAGCGCCATACAAAATGTTATGCTTGTTAAATCTCTTGGTTACAATCTTCTTTCCGTATCTAGACTAGCCAATTTTGGTTTTAATGTTCTATTTACCAAAGTAGATTGCCAAGTGTTTCGCCAAGATAATCATAATATGGTCTTTACCGGCATTCGTAGAGGTGATCTATACATTGTTGATTTCACTAAAAGAGCCCAACCTGGTACATGCTTAATTGCTAAATCTTCTAAAGGTTGGTTATGGCATAGAAGACTTGGACATGTCGGTATGTGTAACCTTGATAAACTTGTTAAAGGAGATCACATTCTTGGAGTGAAAGATGTTATATTTGATAAAGATCGACTTTGTAGTGCTTGCCAGGCAGGAAAACAAGTTGGAGGAAGCCATCCCGTAAAGAACATTATGACCACGAGGAGACCACTCGAGCTACTTCATATGGATCTTTTTGGTCCCAACTCCTATAAGAGTCTTGGTGGTAACTCTTTCGGTTTGGTCATTGTTGATGATTTTTCCAGATTTACATGGGTGTTCTTTCTTGATGACAAATCGCAGGTACAAAAGATCTTCAAGAACTTCGCAAGAAAGGCTCAAAATCAATTTGAAGTGAAGATCAAGAAGGTTCGGAGTGACAACGGGACGGAGTTCAAGAACACCAATGTGGACACCTTTCTTGATGAGGAGGGTATTTCACATGAGTTCTCAGCTACGTACACACCTCAACAAAATGGAGTTGTTGAGAGGAAGAACCGGACACTTATTGAGATGGCAAGAACTATGCTTGATGAATACAAGACGCCAAGACATTTTTGGGTAGAAGCGGTTGAAACAGCTTGTCATGCAACAAATCGACTTTACCTTCACAAGCTTCTTGGTAAAACGGCATATGAATTACTCACTGGTAACAAACCACAAGTTGGATACTTTCGAGTATTTGGCTCAAAATGTTACATTCTTGATAAGCATCGTCGTTCAAAATTTGCTCCTAAATCTCATGAAGGTTTCCTACTCGGTTATGGATCGAACTCTCACACTTACCGTGTCTACAACAACTTCACTCGAAAGGTTGAAGAGACGGTAGATGTGAAGTTTGATGAGACTAACGGCTCGCAAGTCGAGCAATTGCCACTTGATGTAGGAGATAAAGAACCTTCGGAAGCAATCCAAGACTTTCCCATTGGTAAGATTCGCCCCGTGGAAGTAAAGGAGAGTACCTCGTCTATTCAAGTGGAAGCCCCAACTTCGCATCAAGGCGAACGACAAGTTGATACGGAGGCATCCACAAGTGGAACACGTCAAGACAATGGGAATGAAGAAGTGCAACAAGATGATCCACCTCAACCTCCTTCTCCACCTCCACAAGTGAACAACGACAACATCAACGAACAAGAAGAAGATGATGATGATGAGGAAGCCTCACCACAACCCAAGAAAAAGGCTACCTCGAGTTAGAGCAAGAATCGACAAGGATCATCCCATTGAACAAATACTTGGAGATATCCAAACTGGGAGAATCACTCGCTCTAAAACTCATTTAGCTAACTTTTGTGAGCATTACTCATTTATCTCTAGTGTTGAACCCTTGAAGGTAGAAGATGCTCTCAAGGACCCCGATTGGGTGAATGCAATGCACGAAGAGCTACACAACTTTGAGAGGAACCAAGTTTGGACATTGGTTGAGAAGCCTAAGGAAGAGGAAAACATCATTGGAACCAAATGGGTGTTTCGGAATAAGCAAGATGAATATGGACAAGTTGTACGCAACAAGGCTCGTCTCGTAGCACAAGGGTACACACAAGTCGAAGGTATGGACTATGGTGAGACCTATGCCCCCGTTGCAAGACTTGAGTCCATTCGTATTTTACTTGCTTATGCCAATCACCATGATATCACTCTTTACCAAATGGATATTAAAAGTGCTTTCTTAAATGGTGAAATTGAGGAGGAAGTGTATGTTAAACAACCTCCCGGCTTTGAGAATCCCAAGAAACCTAATCATGTGTACAAACTTCGTAAAGCTCTTTATGGTCTTAAACAAGCCCCTAGAGCTTGGTACAAATGCTTGACAAAGTTTCTTCTTGAAAAAGGTTTTGAGATTGGGAAGATTGATTCAACTTTGTTCACTAAGAGGGTTAATGGAGAATTATTTGTATGCCAAATTTATGTTGATGATATTATCTTTGGATCTACTAACCCCTCTTTTAGTGAAAAGTTTGGAAGGCTGATGTCGGAGAAGTTCGAGATGTCTATGATGTGTGAACTCAAATTCTTCCTTGGCTTGCAAATCAAGCAAACTAGGGAAGGTACCTTTTTTCTCAAACAAAGTATACCAAGGACTTATTCAAGAAGTTCAACATGCAAGAGAGTAAAGGTATGAAAACTCCCATGCCCACGAGTGGACATCTTGACTTGACCAAGGATGGCAAACTGGTTGATCAAAAGGTTTATCGATCTATGATTGGTTCATTGCTATATCTATGTGCCTCCCGTCCCGACATTATGCTAAGTGTGTGCATGTGTGCACGATACCAAGCGGCACCAAAAGAGTGTCATCTTAAGGCGGTGAAAAGAATTGTGAGATACTTGATACATACACCAAACTTTGGCATATGGTATCCCAAAGGATCTTCTTTCAATCTTGTTGGCTACTCCGATTCGGACTATGCCGGAGACAAGGTTGACAGAAAATCCACTTCGGGTACATGTCAATTTCTTGGTAGATCTCTTGTGTCTTGGTCCTCCAAGAAACAAAATTCCGTATCTCTATCTACTGCTGAAGCAGAATACATTGCCGCGGGATCATGTTGTGCTCAATTACTATGGATGACACAAACTCTTAAAGACTATGGTGTGCATGTGAAACATGTACCATTACTATGTGACAATGAGAGTGCTATTAAGATTGCACACAATCCCGTGCAACATTCTCGAACTAAGCATATTGAGGTTCGTCACCATTTTATTCGAGATCATGTTGAGAAAGGTGATATTGACCTTAAACATGTTCGTACCGACAAACAATTGGCGGACATCTTTACCAAACCCCTTGATGAGAATGTGTTTTGTCACTTGAGAAGTGAGTTGAACATCATTGATGCCTCAAACGTGAACTAGAGGTTCACGTGGATGCATACAAGGGCTTGAGCATTCTTGACTAATCCATGATATCCTTCATGATTATCTTATATCTTGGACATTTTGCTCCCTTGTATGGTATCAAATCTTTTGTAGGTACTTGGACAAGCTTCATGACACAAGATTGCATCTCACTCTTATCTTGAGCAATCTTGCATAACCCAAGTATCAACAATTGATGGTGGAACAAGGAACAAGACAGCCTAAAGATATCCTTTGACAAATTCATGAGATATGCTTCATTCTTGTCATATTGGATATACATGTTGTTCCTTGCAAAACTAACCCATGTAGGAAGATGAACTACAAATGTTAGGATAGCTCCAAAGGTCAACTCATGAGCATCCACTTCAAGTTCAACTACATGATAGACATCACCAAAATCCCAATGTAAGTACTCACATCTTAGAGGAGCTTTACTCAAAGACATGAGCTAAAGCAACTCAACAAGATGTGAATACATTGAAATGCTTAAAAGAAAAATAGCAACCCCATTTTGAGCTTAAACGAAGAGTATGACCTATGATCAAGTGCTCTCACTTGACTCCTAAGTCAATATACTCTAACATAGGTGACCTAGTCGCCGACCCATCTAGATGAAGTTCTCTAGTGTTTTCCTCTGTTTGTTCTCCTCTTGCCAGAGTGTCTCTTTTAAAAAAAAAACTTCATCTAGACCTTGCTTCTTTTCTGTGTTTCTTTTCTTTTAGTTAGTTTCGTAGCTAATTCCTTGCAAATCCTTGTGAGATTTCCTTTGTCTAGTGAGCTGAGTTGACAAATAATTCTATTGCATTAACCTTAGTTCCACCGATTTATATCAACTCGGTGTCACCGATTTTGCTGCTCTAAGGAATTTTCTGTCAAATTTTTCCTGAGTTTTTCTGCTCCAGCTCCACTCAATGATTATTATCCTCTACTTGCATCTAGAGCCACTCAAAGGCTAAGTGTGTTTCTCGAGGACCAAACCCACTTGATCAATAACCTTGAAGTCCCTTCTTGGAAATTGATGTCAAAGGGGGAGAGAGGAATACACATCAAAGCTTATCACTATAAAAGAGATGCACCTTACAAGAGGAGAGAATGTTACATGTTTCTAAGAGGGGAGAAACATGATTAGTTTATTCTCTGGTTGCTCTAGTTTTCTCACCCTACCTACTCCCAATATCCAATGTCAGATTCAGGGGGAGAGGAAGTTCTTTAAGGAGAGACAACTATTTCTTTTGGGGACATGTCTGCTTCAAAGAAGTATTCACCTAGTGATACTCCATTCTACATGTCATCCCAATCTTGGTTTCTTGTTAATCTTGTGTCTTTTCTTGAAGAAATTATCTTGTGTTATCTAAACCTGTTTTCTCAAGTGTATTTCTTCAGGTACTTGATCAAGAACTTCAAGGTAAGTATATCCATCACACTCATGTACATGACTGACCTCTTGCTAGTATATAATGTTTGTAAGGAGACAATCATGGACATGTGGACCTTATATGATATATATGTTTGCTCTGATGCATATAGCCAAGATACATGTAGCATGTATATCTCCCATATGGTATCATCATGTTATATGCACCTCTTTAGGGGGAGTTCAGGGGAGCTCATATATGTTACATATTTCCTTCAAAGCTTTCATACATACCTCTGCTATATCTGTATTTGAAGCTTTGATGTATGTTGTCATCAATTACCAAAAAGGGGGAGATTGAAAGCACATTTGCTCCCTTGGTGGTTTTGGTAATTTATGCCAACATACATGTTGTTGGACTAATGCTTTCATCTAGTGAATTTCAGACAAGTTCAACAATGGCGTGGCAGGGACAAGAGGACGTGGAACCCCCTCAAAATGCTAAGGACAAGAATTGGCAAAAGATCAAGACTCTACATTTTTGGTTTAGTGATCCAAGATCACATTGAGTCCATAGGAAAGCCAATACTATTAAAAGGGGATGAGGTGTTGCTTAATGGTCTTTTTGCTCAAGTGCTTAGTGACAGTACTCCTAAACCCTCAACCACTCTCTCAATCCCAAATATGTCCAGAACCTACAATCTAACTCGGCCCCACCGAAATTCTCTATCCGGCCCCACCGAGTTCATCCAAGACTTAGCCACTGCCAAAACCCTAACAAATCGGATCCACCGAAATGTATCTCGGTCTCACCGAGATGGCCTTGCCAACTCTCTGTAATCATTTGCACTTACTTCAGTCTCACCGATTTTTGCAAATCGGTCTCACCGAGATGGCTTGCCAACTCTCTGTTGCCTTATTGCTTCACTTCGGTCCTACCGAGTTGATGCAATCGGTGCCACCGAGATGAGGATTGCCCTAGCCATTGCACTTTGGTCCATCCGAGTTGTTCGTATCGGTCCCACCGAGATTCCTAAAGTTCATATCTTTTACACAGTTCGGTGCTACCGAGATGATCGTTTCGGTGCCACCAAGTTGAGTCAAAAGTGTGTAACGGTTGGATTTTGTGTGGAGGCTATATATACCCCTCCACCACCTCCTTCTCAGAAAGGAGAGCCATCAGAACGTGCCTACACTTCCACCATACATTTTCTGAGAGAGAACCACCTACTCATGTGTTGAGATCAAGCTATTCCATTCCTACCATTTGAAACTTGATTTCTAGCCTATCCCAAGTTGCTTTCCACTCAAATCCCTCTTCCACCATAGCCAAATCTGTGAGGAGTTGTTTGAGTGCTGGGAAGACTATCATTTGAAGCACAAGAGCAAGGAGTTCATCAACAACACACCGTCTATTACCTTTTGGAGAGTGGTGTCTCCTAGATTGGCTAGGTGTCACTTGGGAGCCTCCAACCTGATGTGGAGTTGAACCAAGGAGTTTGTAAGGGCAAGGAGATCGCCTACTTCGTGAAGATCTACCTCGAGTGAGGCTAGTCCTTCGTGGACGTAAGCCATGGTGGAATAGACAAGGTTGCTTCTTTGTGGACCCTTCGTGGGTGGAGCCCTCTGTGGACTCGCGCAGCCGTTACCCTTCGTGGGTTGAAGTCTCCATCAACGTGGACGTACGATAGCACCACCTATCGGAACCACGCCAAAAACCACCGTGTCTTCATTGCGTTTGATCTTCCATACTCTACCCCTTTCTTTCCGTACTCTTGCATGCTTTACTATTTCCGCCGCTCAATCTCTAGATATGCATGTGTAGAAAGTATTGGAGTGATCTTAACTTGTGCCAAAATCTGCCTAAGTTCCAAGAGAAATTAAAAACTGCTACTTTGGCTGGTTAGGAGTCTATTCACCCCCCCCCTCTAGACCTATCTCCTCGATCCCACACCTATGTCATAGCCGACCAATTCGCATTATAAGACCGCTAGCTTTCGGCTTTTTCCGTCTGAGGTACTACACTGGCTGACCCGGGAGTAACAATCACAGCGGTGCTCCCTTTGCCCCCTAGCCGAAATATCGGGAACGTAAGGGGCAAGCACAGGAGCCGGGCAACCCAGCTTGGCCAAATCTTAAAGCGAATCGATGCATATAGTGGCTCGAAAGACAATAGTACATAAGGGGCAGAATAGCTATTGTTTTGAAAAGAACCAGCTAGATTGTCCTCGGGGTCATAAAAGAACTTTCCAAGGTGAGAAGATAAGAAAGAAAAAAGTTCAAATTGAAAGAAAATGCACAAGTTATTTACACAGACCGTATACTCGAAGTTATGCATAGAAGCGTCGGAGTAGTGCCGCGCT
Organism: Elymus sibiricus; assembly: GCA_039707655.1. NCBI lineage: Eukaryota > Viridiplantae > Streptophyta > Magnoliopsida > Poales > Poaceae > Elymus > Elymus sibiricus. The sequence continues at coordinate 256,013,139 of CM077668.1, read as the reverse complement.
CCACGAGTGGGGCTCTAATCGGCCGTCCTCTGGATCTCGGATTCGATAAGCTCCTCCGATGAGCACTTGGTCAATGATGAACGGTCCGTCCCATCTAGGGGAGAGCTTGTGTTTTTGTTTTTCGGGGTGCAATCTCATTGCGAGATCCCCGACGTTAAATTCTTTAGCACGGACCTCTCTATCGTGGTAGCGTCGAGCCTGCTGTTGATAAATAGCAGAACGAGCCCGTGCGACGTTGCGCTCTTCCTTGAGAGCGTCTAAGGCGTCTTGCCGATCTAGTTCGGCCTCCAATTCCTCGTACACGCGCACCCGAGGTGCGTCATGTATGATGTCGCAAGGGAGGACCGCTTCGGCGCCATACACCATAAAAAACGGGGTATACCCGGTGGACCGTTTTGGTGTTGTATGCAAGCCCTATAAGACGGAATCAAGTTCCTCAACCCATTTGCAATCGGCTTTTTTAAGGGAGCGAACTAGCCGTGGCTTAATTCCACTAAGGATGAGCCCGTTGGCTCGCTTCACCTGCCCATTAGACTGCGGGTCATAGACGGATGCGTAGTCGAGCTTAATGCCCATTTTCTTACACCATGCCTTAACCTCTTTAGCCGTGAAGTTGGTTCCGTTGTCTGTGATCAGACTGTGGGGGACATCGTAACGGTGAACTACCCCCGAAATGAATCCGATGACTTGGACGGCCTCGGCCGAGGTGACCAGCTTTGCTTCGATCCACTTGGTGAATTTGTCTACCATAACGAGGAGGTACTTATTTTTGTTTGATCCACCCTTGAGTGGCCCAACCATGTCGAGTCCCCAGACCGCGAAGGGCCATGTAATTGGAATGGTGCGAAGAGCCGTGGGGGGCATATGGCTCTGTTTCGCGAATACCTGGCAACCCGGGCAACGCTGTACTAATGCCGAGGCATCCGCACTGGCCGTTGGCCAATAGAAACCGGCACGAAAGGCCTTGCTGACCAGGGTTCGAGCAGCGGCGTGATGCCCGCTCATGCCGGAGTGTATCTCTTGCAGTACAAGTTGTCCTTCTTCCTCGGATATGCATCTCTGGAGGATACCCGTTGTACTCATTTTATAAAGTTCCCCTTCATGAACCTTGTAGGCCTTAGACTGCCTTACGATCCGACGAGAGTCGGTATGGTTATCAGGGAGTTCTTTTCGGAGTAGGTATGCAAGAAGCGGCTCAGTCCATGGTGCGATCACTGCCATGACGTCATGCGCTGAATCCGTTTTCCGGATCATGGACCCGCCTATGATACCATCGTCCTTTTTGGGCGGGGGCTGTTGCCCGACATCGTTTGAGTCCGATGTTCCTGTACTGTCTTGCCAGACTACGGATGGCTTAAAAATCTGCTCGAGGAAAGTGTTTTCGGGAACCTTGTCCCGTTTCGCGCCCAGTCGGGCGAGAATGTCCGCGGCTTGATTGCTATCTCGGGGTATATGGTGAAATTCCAACCCCTCGAATCTGGTCGAGATCTTTAGGACGGCATTTTGGTAAGCTGTCATCTTGGGGTCTTTGGCGTCGAACTCGCCGTTGATTTGCGAAATGTCGAGGTTCGAATCACCTCGGACCTCGAGGCGTTTAACACCCATGGAGATCACTATCCGAAGTCCGTGTAAGAGGGCTTCGTATTCGGCTGCGTTATTGGAGTCTGTGTACATAATTTGCAGTACATATGTAATGTTATCTCCCATGGGGGACTTGAGTACCACGCCGGCCCCTAGGCCGGCGAGCATTTTGGAGCCATCAAAATACATCGTCCAATGCAAATAGGTACTGTACTCACGAGGGAGTTCGGCTTTGGTTCACTCAGCCACGAAGTCTGCCAACACCTGGGATTTAATTGCCCGGAGTGGTTTATAGATAATTTCGAAAGGCAGGAGCTCTATAGCCCATTTGGCGATGCGCCCCGTTGCATCTCTATTGTTGATTATGTCACTTAAGGGGACGTCGGATGCCACGGTCACCGCGCACTCTTGAAAGTAGTGTCGAAGCTTTCGTGATGCCATGAAGACTGCGTACGCTATTTTTTGATAGTGAGGGTAACGTGTCCTACAGGGGGTTAAGACCTCGGACACATAGTATACGGGTTTCTGGACTTGGAACTTATGACCTTCCATGTCTCGTTTGACCACGAGGACTGCGCTAACCACCTGGTTTGTAGCCGAGATGTATAATATCATCGGTTCGCAAATGCCTGGTGCTGCCAGGATTGGGTTGGTGGCGAGGAGGGCCTTAATGTCTTGTAGGGCCGCCGCAGCCTCCTTGGTCCATTTGAACGTTTTAGTCTGCTTTAACAGCCGGTACAATGGTAAAGCTTTTTCACCAAGCCGTGATACAAAATGACTTAGGGCTGCTACGCAGCCCGCTAGCTTTTGTACATCTTTGAGCTCTGTAGGGACCTCTAAGCGATCCAGAGCCCGAATTTTGGCCGGATTGGCCTCAATTCCTCGGCTAGATACAATAAAACCGAGGAGTTTGCCTGCCGGGACCCCGAAAACGCATTTTTCGGGGTTGAGTCTTATTTGATATTCCCGTAGGCTGGCAAATGTATCACGGAGGTTGTCCACCAGTTGGTCGACGCGTTTAGTTTTGACAACCACGTCGTCTACGTAGGCCTCCACAGTTTTTCCGATGTGGTCTTTCAGGCATGTTTGAATCATACGCTGGTACGTAGCGCCAGCATTCTTCAGTCGGAAGGGCATCGTATTGAAGCAAAACGGTCCGTAGGGCGTAATAAATGTTGTTGCTGCCTGGTCCGATTCCTTCATTTTTATTTGATGATACCCTGAATAGGCATCTAGAAAGCACAATGCGTCGTGGCCCGCAGTGGCATCCACAATTTGGTCAATACGGGGTAGGGGGAAGGGGTATTTAGGGCAAGCTTTGTTGAGGTCTTTAAAATCGACACACAACCGCTAGGACCTGTCCTTCTTTGGCACCATGACCAAATTGGCTAGCCAGTCGGGGTGTTTTATGTCCTTGATGAATCCTGCCTCCAGTAGCTTTGCCAGTTCCTCACCCATCGCTTGACGCTTGGGCTCGGAAAAACGCCGAAGTGTTTGTTTAACGGGCTTATAGCCTGCCAGTATGTTTAGGCCGTGCTCTGCGAGCCTACGGGGTATCCCAGGCATGTCGGAGGGGTGCCAGGCAAATATATCCCAGTTTTCCCTAAGGAAAGCGCGTAGGGCCTCGGCAACCTCTGGGTCGAGGTTAGCCCCTATGGATGCTGTTTTAGCGGGGTCCGTGGGGTGAACTTGGAATTTAATGATCTCATCGGCCGGCTTGAAGGAGGTAGGTTTTGATCTTTTGTCTAGGATGACATCGTCCCGATCGACTTCGGCGCGTAGTGCGGTCAATTCTTCGGCCGCGAAGGCTTCGGCCAGGGTCTCGAGGGTGAGGGACGCCGTTTTATTCTCGGCTTTGAGCGCCCTGTCGGGATCGCTCGAAATGGTAATGATCCCTTTCGGGCCCGGCATCTTGAGCTTCATGTAGCCATAGTGCGGTACCGCTTGAAATCTTGCAAAGGCGTCCCGTCCGAGGATGGCGTGGTATCCGCTTTTGAAAGGCGCGATGTGGAATGTAATCTCCTCGGAGCGATAATTGTCTGAGGTCCCAAAAACTACGTCTAGAGTTATCTTTCCACTGCAGCGTGCCTCTCTCCCGGGCACTATTCCTTTAAAGGTAGTGGTGCTCAGTTCTATGCGTGCTTTATCGATGTGCATTTTATCCAGTGTGTCTTCATATATCAAATTCAGGCTGCTGCCTCCGTCCATCAGGACCTTATGGAGGCGGCAGCGGTCCACGATGGGATCGAGGACTAGCGCGGCAGGGCACCTGTCCGGGGCAGACCTCGGCTGATCATTCTGAGTGAAGGAGATCGGCGTGTCTATCCACGCATCCCGAGGCGATACCCGCCGGACGGCGTTGACCTCTCGCAGGGCCCGTTTGCGCTGGTTTTTAGACATAAATGTCTCATAAATCATTAGGACCTCGTCTTCATCTGAGGTCCGTCCAGAGTGGCTGGAGGCGCCCGTCAAGAGGGCGGGCCCCCCTTTGGCCACCTGCCTTAGCACCCAACAGTCCCGAAGGCTGTGGGTTGGGCAGGAGTTAACTAATACGGTGTGGATCGGGCATGGTTTACCCAGAAAGCCGTCCAGGGCCGTTCCGGGGTGATCGGAGGTTTTCTTCTTCTTCCAGGGTCGATCACCCGAGGTATCGCATTTGTGATTTTCGCTCCGAGGCGCCGACCGGTCGCGTTTCGGGTAGTCTTCATGGATCGAGTCCGTATTCTCCTTGGTTCGCCAGGCGTCTTCAATAGCGCAAAATCGCGCTACCAAGTTGGTTAATTCAGGGAGTGTTCGGACGCAACGGTGGGCGAGGGCGTTCAAGACGCCTTCATCCTTGCATCCATGCTCAAAAGCGGCGATTATATCAGAGTCTTGGTACTCTAGTACCTTGCTCTTGACGATCAAGAACCTGGCCCAGTATTGCCGGATCGGCTCACCAGAGATCTGCCGTACGTAAGCTAAGTCCCAGATGTCGGAGGGGCCGGAGTCGTCGGGGCGATATTCTATACAAGAGGTGGGCGGACTAGATCCGGTCTCTAAAGACCGCGGGCTGAAGGCCTCGTCCCGTTCACCTGACGGTGGATCCGTAGTTATCGGTTTAGCCGATTCGATCTGGGAGTCGGTCATCAGTGGGTCGTCGTCCGATCCGATCTCCAGGAAGTATCTTACCCCCTCATCAGCGAGGGGGGCCTTCGTTGGAGCCGGGGAAGGGTCTCGATTCGCTTCCACGTTACGTGGGGGTGTCTGCGAGACGAAAGCTTCAGATGTGGAGCCATGCTCCGTGGGTTTAAAGCCGTTGACTGGCGATCCCATCGATCCCTCCGGCGATCTCACAGCGGAACTCTCAATGAAAGCACCAGTGTCGGTGTAAAAACCTTCAGACCTCGGGGTAGGGGGTCCCGAGCTGTGGATCTCGGATCGATGGTAACAGAGACAATAGAGACGATGTTTTACCCAGGTTCGGGCCCTCTTAATGGAGGTAAAACCCTACGTCATGCTTCTGTTATATCGATGAGGGGGAATCGAGTACATAGTTGATCTACCTTGAGATCGTAATGTGTCTAACTTCTATGGCTAGGTGAGCAATGTTGCGTTGATGTCCCTATTACGGGCTAGACCGTATGGCTTATATACACGCCAGGGAGGGTATCTAGGGTTACAAAGTCGGTATGCTAGGAGAGAGGCGGCAGGAGAGATCTTGGGGTACACGTCAAGTCTTCGGTAGAAACAGCCTTGATCACGCCTCCCACGTACAGTCTCCGGAGTCCATCTTGGTTATGTGCGGGGGTATATCGGCCCAAGCGAGAAGACAGGTTGGCCCTGTTAGCACCCCCTATTCTAGGACACCGTCAGGTAGGTATGGTGGCTATTTTGAGGAAGATATAAGGAGGCTTATGTGTGATAGAGCGTATCATATCACGGGGTTTGGATGCAGCAGCGAAGTTTGCACCAACTCTCGATGTGAGAAAGGGCAATGCACGGTACCGAAGAGGCTAGCAAATTGCGGAAAGGTGAGAGTGCGTATAATCCATGGACACACATTAGGCATAAAGAACTCACATACTTATTGCGAAAGTTTATTAGCCCTCAAAGCAAAGTACTACTACACATGCCCCTAGGGGGAAAGATTGGTAGGAAAAGACCATTGCTCGTCCCCGACCGCCACTCATAAGGTAGACAATCAATAATAAATCATGCTCCAACTTCTTAGCATAACGACAGACCATATGTGCATGCTTTGGGAATCACAAACCTTAACACAATTATTCTTACTAAACCACAATTATCTACTAGCACCTCCCACATATTACCATCTTAATATTGCAAAACTATTGCAAGGAATCAAACTTATCATATTCAGTGATCTACATGAAAGTTTTTATTATATCCCTCTTGAATACCTATCATATTAGGACCAAATTCATAACCCATGCATATTACCATTGCTATTCATTAGACTCTCAAAAATATATAAGTGAAGCAAGAAAGTGCAACTAGTTCTTTAAAATATAACCACCGCCGTGCCCTAAAAGATATAAGTGAAGCACTAAAGCAACTACCTAGCTCAAAAGATATAAGTGAAGCACATAGAGTATTCTAACAAATCATGAATAATGTGTGTCCCTCTCAAAAAGGTGTGTTCAGCAAAGATGATTGTGACAAACTAAAAAGCAAACAAACTATAGCACAAGACGCTCCAAGTAAAACACATATCATGTGATGAATAAAAATATAGCTCCAAGTGAGTTACCGATAGATTGTAGACGAAAGAGGGGATGCCATCCGGGGCATCCCCAAGCTTAGACGCTTGAGTCTTCCTTGAATATTACCTTGGGGTGCCTTGGGCATCCCCAATCTTAGGCTCTTGCCACTCCTTATTCCTTTATCCATCGTAGTCTCACCCAAAACTTGAAAACTTCAGCACACAAAACTCAACAGAAACCTCGTGAGATCCATTAGTATAACAAATAAATCTTAAACTTTAGGTGCTGTTGTAAATTGATTTATATTTAATATTGGCATAATTCTACTGTACTCCAACTTCTCCATGATTCATACCCCCCGATACGATCCATAGATTCATCAAAATAAGGAAACTATGCAACAAAAACAGAATCTGTCTAAAACAGAATAGTCTGTAAAGATATGAATTAAAGTCATACTTATGTAACTCCCAAAATTATGGAAAATTAGGACAACGTGGGAAATTCATATATCAATACTGTGTAAAAAAATTCAGAGTTTTATCGCCCTCCAGCAAAAAAAATCTGAATTCCAGCACTGGACGCAAAAGTTTCTGTTTTCCAACAGCATCAATCATACTATCTTCCAAATCATCCCAAAGGCATTACTTGGCACAAACACTAATTAAAAGATAAAAACACAATCATAATAGAGGCTATAATTGTGTAAACACACAAAAACATAAGATAAAACAAAAATTTATTTTATTCATTGGGTTGCCTCCCAACAAGCTCTTTCTTTATAGCCATTAAGATAGGCTTAAGATTTCAATGATGCTCACATGAAAGATAATAATTGAAACACAAAGAGAGCATCATAAAACATGTGACAAACACATTTAAGTCTAACATACTTCCTATGCATAGGCACTTTATAGGAAAACAAATTATCACGATAAGCAATATCTAGCATATGCAAATAGGAAGAATGATGCATTAAAAATTTCAACACAAAGAGAGGTAATTTAGTGACATGAAAGTTTCTACAACCATATTTTACTCTCTCATAATAATTACATGTAGGATCATATTCAAATTCAACAATATAACTATCACATAAGATTTTTTCTTCATGATCCACATGCAAAAAGATGTCATAATCTTCCAAGATAATGGGATTAACATCAACTAAAGTCATGACCTCTCCAAACCCACTTTTATCAAAAAATTCATAAGATTGATTGTTCTCCAAAATAGTGGGATTTTCTAAAGTTGACACTCTTCCAAACCCACTTTCAATATTATTGCAAACATTATTATCAATATCATATTCATCATGAGGCTTAAATAATTTTTCAAGATCATAAGAAGCATCACCCCAATCATGATCATTACAATAAGTAGTGGACATAACAAAATCATCATCCCCAAGCTTGTAGTTTTGCATATTATTAACACAATTGACATTAATAGAATTTATAATAACATCATTGCAATCATGCTTTTCATTCAAGTAGCTATCATGAATCACTTTATAAATTTCTTCTTTTAACACTTCATCACAATTTTCAGATTCATGATTTTCAAGTAAAACTCCATAGAGATAATCAAGTGCACTCAACTCACTAGCAATTGGTTCATCATAATTGGATCTTTTGAAAAGATTAGCAAGTGGATGAGAATCCATATCAAAAGATTTTTAGCAAGCGAAGATGCGAGCAAATAGAAGGCACATGGCAACACAAACAAAGATAGCACACAATTTTTTTTTGTATTTTTGATTTTTTTAGAGAAGTGGGGGAGATGAAAATGAGAGGCAAATGCAAATAAAAGGCAAATGAAAATAAGAGCAAGTAGATGATAGTTTATGCGAAGGGACTTGATAGGTTTTGGTGATGTCTCCCCGGCAACGGCGCCAGAAATTCTTCCTGCTACTTGTCGACTGCGTTGGTATTTCCCCGAAGAGGAGAGGATGATGCAGTATAGTAGAGATAAGTATTTCCCTCAGTTAAGAACCAAGGTTATCAATCCAGTAGGAGAACCACACAAAATCCTTTAGCAGCACTGAAAGTGCAACTAATTAGCGGGTGGTTTTGGTAATTTATAACAACATATATCTCATTAAACTAATAAACATTCAAGTGAAAGATTTCAGGAAGTTCAATGATTGGCATGGCAAGGACTAGGGAATGTGGACCCCTCAAAATGCTAAGGACACACATTGGCAAAAGTTCAAGACTCTTCATTTTTTGGTTTAGTGATCCAAGATCACATGGAGTCCATAGGAAAGCCAATACTATTAAAAGGGGATGAGGTTTTGATAATGATCTGTTTGCTCAAGTGCTTAGTAATTTTGCTCCAAAACCCTCAGCCACTTTCTCTATCCAAACTTGTTCTAATTTCCAAAGTCAAACTCGGTCTCACCGAATCCTATCCATCCAGACCCACCGAGTTCATAAAGACAGTGCCACTAGCCGAACCCTAACAAGTCAGATCCACAGATATGGATCTCGGTCCCACCGAGATGGCCTTGCCAACTCTCTGTCATCACTTGCAATTATTTCGGTTTAACCGAGTTTGCAATCGGTGCCACCGAGATGGCTTGACCAACTTTCTGTTGCCTTGTTGCAATTATTTCGGTCTCACCGAGATGTTGCAATCGGTGCCACTGAAACGAGGTTTTCCCTACTATTGCACATCGGTCGCTCTGAGTTGTTTCCATTCGGTCCCACCGAAACTTCAAAAGTTCACATCTTTTGCACAGGTCGGTCTCACCGAGAATTCTAGTCGGTGCCACCGAGTTTGGTCAAAAGTGTGTAACGGTTGGATTTCATGTGGAGGCTATATATACCCCTCCACCACCCTCTTACCTAGTAAGAGAGCCATCAGAACGTGCCTACATTTCCACCATACAATTTCTGAGAGAGAACCACCTACTCATGTGTTGAGATCAAGTTATTCCAATCCTACCATTTGAACCTTGATTTCTAGCCTTCCCCAAGTTGCTTTCCACACAAATCCTTCTTCCACCATAGCCAAATCTGTGAGAGAGTGTTTGAGTGTTGGGGAGACTATCACTTGAAGCACAAGAGAAGGAGTTCATCATTAACACACCGTCTATTACCTTTTGGAGAGTGGTGTCTCCTAGATTGGTTAGGTGTCACTTGGGAGCCTCCAAGATCATGTGGAGTTGAACCAAGGAGTTTGTGAGGGCAAGGAGATCCCCTACTTCGTGAAGATCTACCCCGAGTGAGGCCAGTCCTTCGTGGATGGAAGCCATGGTGGAATAGGCAAGGTTGCTTCTTCGTGGACCCTTTGTGGGTGGAGCCCTCCGTGGACTCTCGCAACCATTACCCTCCGTGGGTTGAAGCCTCCATCAACGTGGACGTACGATAGCACCACCTATCGGAACCACGCCAAAAATCATCGTGTCTTCATTGCGTTTGAAATCTCCGACCCCCTCCTTTACTTACATGTGCAATGTTTTACTTTACGCTGCTATACTCTTAGAATTGCATGTGTAGGGTGTTACTTGACTTGGTATACTTGCTAAAATCTGCCCACAACTAAAATTGGGAAAAGGATAGTTTTTATTTGGTCAAGTAGTCTAATCACCCCCTCGCTAGACATACTTTCGATCCTACAAGTGGTATCAGAGCATTGGTCTCCATTGCATTGGTTTCACAACCTAGGAGAGTATGGCATCTGGTGAGGGTAACTATCACCGTAGAGGTCCATATTTTGATTGTACAAACTTTGCTAGTTGGAAACATAAAATGAAAATGCATATTCTTGGTCATAACCCCGCCGTTTGTTCTGTTGTTCGTGTTGGCTTGCAAGGTGAATTCTTTGAGGATGGTAAGGAACCGGATCGTGAAGCAACCGCGGAAGAATTGAAGATGTTGCAATACAATGCTCAAGCTTGTGACATTCTCTTCAACGGTTTGTGCCCCAAGGAGTTCAACAAGATCAGCCGCCTCGAGAATGCAAAGGAAATTTGGGATACTTTGGTTGATATGCACGAGGGTACCGAGTCCGTCAAGGAATCTAAGTTGGATGTGCTTCAAAGTCAACTTGACAAGTTCAAGATAAAGGATGGTGAAGGAGCCGCTGAAATGTACTCTAGGCATGCTCTCATCACAAATGAGATTGCCGGCTTAGGAAGTGAAGAGATGACCGACAAATTCATCATCAAGAAGATCCTTAGAGCTTTGGATGAAAAATACGATACCGTGTGCACATTGATCCAAATGATGCCAAATTACAAAGATCTCGAGCCCACGGAAGTCATTGGAAGGATTGTTGCTCATGAGATGTCACTCAAGGACAAAGAGGAGCTACACAACAAATCAAGTGGTGCTTACAAAGCCTCAACCGATGCTCCCACAACTTCAAGCGACAAGCTAGTATCCAATGAAGAGAGAAGCCTAATGGTGAAAAGATTCAACAAGTTTTACAAGAACAAAGGAAAAGAGAGAAGCTCTAGCTTAAGACACTATGAGAAAAGATCATCAAGTCATGACCGAAATTGCTATAATTGTGGAAGACCCAGACATTGCTCTAATGAGTGTATGGCACCTCACAAGAAAAGAGACGAATAACCAAGAGGAAGACATAGAAGAGATGAATCACCTCACAAGGAGAGAAGGAGTAGGGATGATCGTTATGAACGAAGATCCTCTCGAAGAAGCAAGGATTCAGAAAGGAAGGACAAGTCATCCAAGAGCTACACAAGAAGAAGACATCAAGCTCATGTTGGTGAATGGATTTCCGGCTCCGACTCCGACAACCACTCCGAGAGAAGCTATCACTCAAACTCCGACTATAGTCAAGATGAAGGTGTTGCCGGACTTGCTCTTGTGTCATCCAACTCCTATGATCTATTTGATTCACCAAATGAAGGAATTGGAAGATGCTTCATGGCAAATGGCCCCAAGGTATCACACCCCGAATACTTTGACTTCAATAGTGATGATGATGATTTGCTTGGTGATGATGATTTACTTGTTGATAAGACTAGTGATGTGAGCTACAATGAAAATGCTAGTAATCATAGTCAAGAGGAAACGAATGAAAATGCTATGAAGGAGATTGAATGTCTAACTAAAGAACTAAATGCTCTTAAGTTAGCTCATGAAACAACTCAAGAGGATCATAGAGAGCTTTTAAGATCTCATGAGAAGCTACGCTTTGAGAAGCTAAATTTTGAGCAAGATCATGAGTTTCTTAAAGCTATCAATGATGATCTTCGAAAGAAGAGTTCTTCATATCTTGCCAAACGTTTACTCTTGTCTACCTTTATGCCACAAGTTAAATCTAAGCAAACTAGTAACAAGGGTAAAAAGGGTTCTACCTCTAGTAGTAACAATAACAATGTTTAATCCAATGTTGTTACTTCTAGTAGTTCTATTGATTCCACTAATGATTCTCTTAGCCAAGTTACACTTGAGCAAGAAAACAATTTATTGAAAGGAATTATAGAAAAGGGTGTCTACAAGAGCCTTGCCAGGAATAAGCAATTTGAGGAAATTGTGCGCAAGCAAGGAAGGCACCGGAAGAACCAAGGTATTGGTTTTGAACGAAAGTTCAATGCCAATGGAGTTGAGTGGGAAGAAGATCAATACCCCAAGACGAAGTTTGTTCCTCAACAAGAGAAGCATGATCCTACTTCCTTCAAGGGAACACAAGCTCAAGATGAACTTCCACCACAAGACCACAAGCTAAAAGGTAAGGACAAGCTTCAAGAGGAAATTGACTCATTTGAAGAAGCACCTCAAGCCTTGGTCAAGTGGGTTCCCAAGACTTCATCAAGTTCTACTTCATCAAGTGCTACCACAACTCCAAGGATTCCCATCAAGTTGATGTGGGTCCCAAAGAATAAGAACTAGAGAGTTCTTGAGGGTGACTCCGCCAACAAACTTCACTCACATTCATTTATGGCAAGAACTTATGCAACCAACTTCAACATCTTGCACTAATTCATGGAGTCACAAACCCTCTTGTTGGTAAGGCAAGGAACAAGGTATTCAATGCATTCATGGACATCATCATATGTGCATTTCACTCTATGTCTATGGATATCTTTGTATATTCCTTGTGTGGGACTAACCCATGTAGGTATTGAAAGTGCAAAACTCCAAGGATTGCTCCCAACTCTTGATGGGCTACATCAACATTGAGCATCCACATCTTCAACATCTACATGAAGTCATCATCGACAAAACCCAAGGTTAGTTCATCCCTCCTTGGGGGGATATCACATCTAGGGGGAGCTTTGCTCTAAGACTTGAGCAAAAGCAACTCTAATGGTGTGAACACATTAATGCTTTATGTAAAAGTGGTAACCCCACTTGTGCTTAAACGATGAGTATGACCTATGATCAAATGTTCTCATTTGGCTCCTAAGTCAATATACTCATATATAGATGACTATGTCATCGCCCATTGCTTGATAGATACTAGAATTGGTTGTGCATGTTTGACACATATTTCAATTGCCATCTTATTGTGTGAGCATGTTGCTATGCATACTTTTCTTCATTCAAGGACATCCATTTGTTGTTTTGATTGTCTTGGTTTTTCTGGCCAAGTGGATGTACAAGAATGCCTAAGAACCTCCTCTAGCTATCTATTCTTTCTTGTCTCAAATTCTATTCTTGCTATATCACAAAAATTGAACAAGTCTTTTTCGGACCCTCCGGGTGAGGCACACTCGGAGTCACCGATCTGTTAAGGGCTGAACTCCAAAACCTTCTAGATGATTTTCGGTTAGACCAACCCATTCTCATTCGGTCTCACCGAAACCATTTAGACTGATCAGATTTTCTATCTCGGTGCAATCGACATGAATCGTCTCGGAGCCACCGATACGCCTAACTGCAAGCAGTTGCATGTCTCGGTGCCACCGATTCGCTTCAATCGGAGCCACCGACAGCCAGTGAGTATATATATCCAACGGGTCCGTTCGATTGAAATTTCTCAAAACCCTTCGAACTCGCGCCCCACTGCTGCCGTCGCCAGGTCTCCGGACTGTCGCCTTTGTGTCCAGCGCACTCTCGCCGTTGGATTCCGTCGCCATCAACGGGAATCTCTCCATCCGTTGCCGCCGTAGAGGATTTGCGCCAAGTTAGGGTAAAATCTGATCCCCTTTGTGCTTTAAATTCCGATTCAATGCACTAGGGTACTCGCCATGATTCATGCCACAATTTGAAATATTCTTTCCTCATATAAAATTCCTTAGAATAGATTCAAGCAAAAAATTTAGGTTTATGTTTTCGCAGAATGCATCTCGGACCAACCGAATTAAAATTTTCGGAGTCACCGATTTGGCTTTAGCCATTGCACTAGTACCCCTCGGTGCCACCGAGTTGTACAAATCGGTGAGACCGAAAGTAAGTTTCTGTGAAACCCTAGCATATCGGAGACACCGAGCCACAAATCGGTCTGACCGAAACTGTGTGCCAAGTTTTTGTTGAGTGCTTCGGTATCACCGAAATGATCAACTCAGATGATCCGAAATCCCTTCTCTGAAAAGTTGAAACTAAGATTTGAACTCACATTTTTCAAAAACCAGCTGTCTTTTTGTGATGACTCATCTACTCTGCCCATACCCAACTATTCATAGGTCTGTTTGCAAGATGTCAGATGCTAGTGACAGCCAGAACATGTCAGAGCAAGAAGCAGAGCTAAGTGCAGGGTCAAGCCCTGAGGGAAGTTACTATGAAGGAGAAAGGAGCTCTCCAGAATTGCCTAAGGAAGCCACCAGATCAAGGAAGAAGAAAAATTCTGATGATGATGATGAGGATTTTGCTGCTGAGGAAGCTACCTCCAAAAAGAAGAAGCCAGCTGTTGTAGCCAAGGTATATGGCACAAGGAAGGAAAGAGGAGTCACAAGAAAGATTTCAGAATCAACTGGAGCCAAGCAAGGAATGACACTCACTCTTGAGGAGCCAAGTGGATCAAAAGCAAAAGTTGCAGGCAAGAAGAGAGAGAGAGAGAAAACAAACTGCCCATGTGATCTTCAAGCCAACCTCCATGAGGAGAGATGATGCAACTGATGAGGAAGAGGAAGAACCAGCAAATCCACCTCCTGCAAAGCAACAAAAGCTCATGGCAAGTGCAATGAAATCCAGCACCTCCTCCAAGGCAAAGAAAGCTACAACAACCAGACCCAAGAGAACCACAAGAGATGTTTTAGCTAAGGAGAAGAACAAGGCCCCAGTGCCTGAAGCAGAGGTTGATGATGAGCCACTAGTGCTCAAGAAGCTAAGGACAAAGTTGCCTGATCATGATGATACTCACCCAATTGCAGAAGACATGAAGGCTAGAAGAGATAATGGTATAAGGAAATGGAGAGAGAATGATCCTTATTCTATCAAGAGAAAAACAGCATGTGACTATAGGTTTCACACTCAAGAGCAACAAGACTTTTATGAGACAGTGCTGCTAGACAAGAAACCAATAGTCAGTGACCTGAGATGGGTCAAATGGGAGTACATTGATGAGAATTAAGACTACTTTCCTCATGTTCATGAGAGTTTCAAGCTTGCTGGGATTGATACCTTCATTGGAAGGTAACTTACATCATGGAGTGATGAAATGATCATGCAGTTTTATTCCACAACACATTTTTATCCAAATGGGAATATTGTGTGGATGACTGAGGGAGTGAGATACCAGTCTTCTATCACTGAGTGGGCTACTCTTCTTGATGCTCCTAAGGATGAAGAGGATGATATTGCTGTTTATGCCAAGCCCAAGAAAGACCACAATTCCATGAAGAACATGTACAAGCCTATACCAGAGAAGGACCTTGAGACACAAAAGCTAGGGTCAGTGAAGCATTTGCTACCTGGTTTGGCCACCAACAACACTATTTTGAGGCATACCTTCATGCCCAAATCTGGAGATGACAAGATGATTTGTGGCCACTCCATCAACTTGCTACACCTGTTTGATGTTCCACAGAAGTTCAAAGTTATGAGTCTGATTGTAGAGACCATAAAGAGGACAACAGCTGACCAAAAGAGGTCATGTGGTTTTGCTCCGTACATTCAGTTGCTCATCAATTCCAAGGTTGGAACGAGCACATATCTTCTTCACCGAGAGCACCTTCCATTGTTTCCTGAGTTCGAGGATAATGTAGTGGTGATGGATCCTTCTCACCCTACTTCTGCTGAGGCACAGGCAAAGATTAAAGCAGCTAAAGCAGCCAAGGAAGCATCAGCTCCTAGCTCATCCACAGCTCAGCTCAAGACCAAGTCTGATCAAATGACTTATCTGCTAGAAGCTACCCAGAGGATTGAACAAAGTCTGGCCAACCTTGTCAAAAATCAGGCAAGCTTAGAGCGGATTGTGGAAACAAAGTTTTATGATCTTGATGTGAAAGTCACAGAGATCCAGACGACAGTGGAGAAGCTCCAGAGAGACGTGGATAGAGTCAAACAGTCTGATGAGGACAGTGGTGATGAGATACCTACCACCAACAGGTTTCATACAGTGCCTAGGGCACCAAGGTCTGCCACTGCACCTACTGCAGATGTGAGAACTACAGTTTCATACAGTGCCTAGGGCACCAAGGTCTACGCCTCCCATGGATTGATAAACCTTAGGTCATCTCAACGTCGTCGACGCACACCGGAGCTGCCAGCCAGAGATCTTCACCTCCAGGAGCTGCCGGATATCGTGCGTAGAGTGACGAGTAGCTCTATACCTATTCGAGATTTTTGGTACTTGTTGCCAAAGGGGGAGAATTTGTATAGATCTTTAGGCTTCGAGATAGAGCGTCTTGTCTTTTGCTTCATTTGATTTTCTTTGAGAGTGTTTGGTTCGTGCTTGCTACTTTGTTCGTTATGTTTCAGAACTACGTTGGTTGATTGTGTGCTTGATCATACCATGTGATGTCTACTACACAACTTATTCTTGTAGACTCATGTTGGGCCTCCAAGCGCAGAGTTTTGTAGGACAGTAGCAATTTTCCCTCAAGTGGATGACCTAAGGTTTATCAATCCGTGGGAGGCGTAGGTTGAAGATGATATCTCTCAAACAACCCTGCAACCAAATGCAAGAAATCTCTTGTGTCCCCAACACACCAAATACAATGGTAAATTGTATAGGTGCACTAGTTCGGCGAAGAGATGGTGATAAAAGTGTAGTATGGATAGTAGATATAGGGTTTTTGTAATTTGAAAATATAAAAACAGCAAGGTAGCAAGTGATAAAACGGAGCACAAACGGTATTGCAATGCTTAAAAACAAGGCCCAGGGTTCATACTTTCACTAGTGCAATCTCTAAACAATGCTAACATAATTGGATCATATAACAATCCCTCAACGTGCAATAAAGAATCACTCCAAAGTTCCTATTCGTGGAGAACTTAAGATAGAAATTGTTGTAGGGTACGAAACCACCTCAAAGTTATCCTTTCCGATCAATCTATTGAGCCATCCCTATAAGTGTCACGAATAGCCCTAGAGTTCGTACTAAAATAACACCATATGATACACATCAACCAACTCTAATGTCACCTAGATACTCCAATGTCACCACAAGTATCCGTGAGTTGATTATACGATATGCATCAAATAACTTCATAATCATAATATTCAATCCACACAAAGAACTTCAAGGAGCACCCCAAAGTTTCTATCGGAGAAAAGATAATGAAAACGTGCATCAACCCATATGCATAGATTACCCCAATGTCACCGCGGGAATCTGCGAGTTGAGTGCCAAAACATATATCAAGTGAATCAATATAATACCCCATTGTCACCACGGGTATTCATATGCAAAACATACATCAAGTGTTCTCAAATCTGAAATATTCAATCCGACAACAACGAAACCTCAAAGGGAAAAGATTCGATTCATCACAATAAGGATAGAGAGGGAAGAAACACCATATGATCCAACTATATTAGCAAAGCTCGCGATACATCAAGATCGTGCCATATCAAGAACACGAGAGAGAGAGAGATCAAACACATAGCTACCAGTACATACCCTTAGCCCGAGGGTGAACTACTCCCTCCCCGTCATGGAGACCACTGGGATGATGAAGATGGCCTCCAGTGATGATTCCCCCCTCCGGCAGGGTGCCGGAAAAGGGCTGTAGATTAGATCGTGGAGGTACAGAGGCTTGCGGCGGCGTAAAAACTCATCTTGGTTAACTTTTGGGGGTTTCTGAATATATATGATTTTTCAGCATTGGAATCACGTGAAGAGGTGCCACAGGGGGCCCACGAGGCACCAGGGCACGCCTGGGGGGGGGGGGGGGCAGGCGCGCCCAGGTGGCTCGTGGGGCCCCTGTGGCTCTTCTGCTGCTTCCCCGAAGCTTCCTGGGTCCGGGGCATCCCCAAGCTTAGTTGCTTGGGTCTTCCATGAATATTACCTTGGGGTGCCTTGGGCATCCCCAAGCTTGGGGTCTTGCCACTCCTTATTCTCCTCATATCGATATCTCACCCAAAACTTGAAAACTTCAATCACACAAAACTTAACGGAACTTGTGAGATAGGTTAGTATGATAAAAATAAATCATCCACTTAGGTACTGGCAAGACAAGTTTCATAATTGTTCTCACATAATTCCTACTGTATACTATCATTTCCACAATTTATATTACTCAATATAAGCTATGGAAACACTAAAACAAGCAAACTATGCACCGAAAACAGAATCTGTCAAAAACAGAACAACATGTAGTGAGCGATTTAAAAACCATACTTCTGTTTCTCCAAAAATTCTGAAAATTAGGACAACGTAAACAATTTGTAACCCAATACTGTGTAAAAATTTCAGAATTTTCTCACGCTCCAGTACAGAATAGAAATTCCAGCACTGGACACAAAAGTTTCTGTTTTTGCACAGAATCAAATCAACAAGCATCTACACTATCCCAAAGGCTTTACTTGGCACATTATTGAAATAAAACATATAAAACATGATTACCACAGTAGCTTTATCATGTGGACACACAAAAACAGTAGAAATATTGGGTTGTCTCCCAACAAGCGATTTTCTTTAATGCCTTTTAGCTAGGCATGATGATTTCAATGATGCTCACATAGAAGTAAAGAATTGAAACATAACGGGAGCATCATGAATCATATGTTCCTCTCTCATAATAATTTTCAGTAGCATCGTGAATGGATTCATCAATATAGCTATCACATAAAGTATTCTTTTCATGATCCACAAGCATAGAATTTTTATTACTCTCCACATAAGCACATTTCTTCTCATCAATAGGAGTAGGAGTATCATCTGAAACTCGAATACTATAAATTGTTTCCACATTAAAAGAGTAATGTTCAGTAAAAGGGTAATCATAATTATGACAAGTTTTATAAATATAATCATCATTACTTTTTATAACATAAGTATCATCACAATAATCATCATAAGTAGGAGGTATGCAATCATCATAACAAATTTGATCATTCAAAGTAGGGGGACTAAAAAGATCATCTTCATCAAGCATAGCATCCCCAAGCTTGGGACAAACATTAATTGCAGCAAATAAATTCTCAAACATGTCATTTTCATCAAACATAGCATCCCCAAGCTTGTGGCTTGGCATATCATAAGCATAATCACTCTCATCATTAATAGTATGAATAGCACCAATAGTATAACAATTATTATCATCACAATTTTCTAAGTTGGTGCCAAAAATATTTTCTAGATTATAAGAAGTATCATTATTTTCCCAATCATAATCATCATAATGAGTAATAGGCATAACAAAATCATCCTCAATAGTTCCTTCGGACATTGTGCCATAAGACAAAGAAACAATATCATCATCAAGTGTATCATCTTCCACAATTGTTTTTGATTCATTCTCATGAGGCACAACAATAATCATCATGTGTGAGTTTAATCAATTTTTCCGAGCTTCTTATTGATGAGATTGGTTGAATGGGAAGCTCCTCCTCGTCACCTATTTCATCATGAGAGACAATAGGAGGGAAAGTGGAAATTTTTACCCTTTCATTAGTGTTCCTTTTATATTCTATTGGTTTTCCCATCTTTCTGTAGTTGGCAATATAAGCATTCTCATTGCAATTTACCACACAAAACATATAGATTTCCTCTAGATTAGTTTCAATGTTGTCTGTGAGAATGAATGCTTCAAACCAACTATTTTTATGTGTCAATTCTTCACACCCCAAAAATACATAAAACTCATTATATAGTTAAAGGACAGTCAAGTTATTACAGTATTTAGCCATGATTCGATCATGAAAAAGTATGCATTGAAAATTAAGGTGACCAACTTTATTGCAAAGTTCACAAGTAATAGGATAAAGAGAACATAATTTTGTAGCAAATTCATCTATCACTTTGAGCAAAAAATTGGTTCTATCATGTTTATGCTTCTTACAAAATCTATCATCCCTATAAGGCATGTCTTCACAAACTTTATGCACTCCACAAAAATTGACATGCTTATAAGAAACATTTTTGTCATGACTAGTGCAATCATCATTAGTATTTTGGATATCCATAGAATTCATACTAGCAACATTGCAATCATGCTCATCATTCATGGATTTATGCCAAACATTTTATTGAATTCCTCTTCTATCAATTGAGCACAATTTTCTGATCCATCATTTTCAAGAAAAACATTATAAAGACGAATAATATGAGGCAACCTCAATTCCATTTTTTTGTAGTTTTCTTTTATAAACCAAACTAGTGATAAAACAAGAAACTAAAAGATTCAATTGCAAGATCTAAAGATACACCTTCAAGCACTCACCTCCCCGGCAACGGCGCCAGAAAAGAGCTTGATGTCTACTACACAGCTTATTCTTGTAGACTCGTGTTGGGCCTCCAAGCGCACAGTTTTGTAGGACAGTAGCAATTTTCCCTCAAGTGGATGACCTAAGGTTTATCAACCCGTGGGAGGCGTAGGTTGAAAATGGTATCTCTCAAACAACCCTGCAACCAAATGCAAGAAATCTCTTGTGTCCCCAACACACCAAATACAATGGTAAATTGTATAGGTGCACTAGTTCGGCGAAGAGATGGTGATAAAAGTGTAGTATGGATAGTAGATATAGGTTTTTGTAATCTGAAAATATAAAAACAGCAAGGTAGCAAGTGATAAAATGGAGCACAAACGGTATTGCAATGCTTAAAAACAAGGCCCAGGGTTCATACTTTCACTAGTGCAATCTCTCAACAATGCTAACATAATTGGATCATATAACAATCCCTCAACGTGCGATAAAGAATCACTCCAAAGTTCCTATTCGTGGAGAACATAAGATAGAAATTGTTGTAGAGTACGAAACCACCTCAAAGTTATCCTTTTCGATCAATCTATTGAGCCATCCCTATAAGTGTCACGAATAGCCCTAGAGTTCGTACTAAAATAACACCATATGATACACATCAACCAACTCTAATGTCACCTAGATACTCCAATGTCACCACAAGTATCCGTGAGTTGATTATACGATATGCATCAAACAACTTCATAATCATAATATTCAATCCACAAAAAGAACTTCAAGGAGCACCCCAAAGTTTCTATCGGAGAAAAGATAATGAAAACATGCATCAACCCATATGCATAGATTACCCCAATGTCACCGCGGGAATCTACGAGTTGAGTGCCAAAACATATATCAAGTGAATCAATATAATACCCCATTGTCACCACGGGTATTCATATGCAAGACATACATCAAGTGTTCTCAAATCTGAAATATTCAATCCGACAATAACGAAACCTCAAAGGGAAAAGATTCGATTCATCACAATAAGGATAGAGAGGGAAGAAACACCATATGATCCAACTATATTAGCAAAGCTCGCGATACATCAAGATCGTGCCATATCAAGAACACGAGAGAGAGAGAGATCAAACACATAGCTACTAGTACATACCCTCAGCCCCGAGGGTGAACTACTCCCTCCTCGTCATGGAGACCGCCGGGATGATGAAGATGGCCTCCAGTGATGATTCCTCCCTCCGACAGGGTGCCGGAAAAGGGCTGTAGATTAGATCGTGGAGGTACAGAGGCTTGCGGCGGCGTAAAAACTCATCTAGGTTAACTTTCGGGGGTTTCTGAATATATATGATTTTTCAGCGTTGGAATCACGTGAAGAGGTGCCACAGGGGGCCCACGAGGCACCAGTGCACGCCTGGGGGGGGCAGGCGTGCCCAGGTGGCTCGTGGGGCCCCTGTGGCTCTTCTGCTGCTTCCCTGAAGCTTCCTGGGTCCGTTTCCTTCCAGAAAAAATCGTCAAAAAGTTTCGCTGCATTTGGACTTCATTTGATATGGATTTTCTAGAAAACCAAAAACAAGCAGAAAACAGCAACTAGCACTGGGCACTAGGTCAATATGTTAGTCCATAAAAATCATATAAAAGCCATATAAAAGTGCACCAAAATCATACAAAACTATAATAAACATGGCATGAATACTTCATAAATTATAGATACGTTGGAGACGTATCACCATGCTTCATGTTATGCACATTGGTTATCTTTATCTGTAATCCATGTATGATCATCCACATGTATTTTTGGTGATGCGTGCTTACTATTCTATTCATATCATTTTGTGCGCTCTACCAAGGTGTATGTGACATGGAAGAGTCACCCATGATCCTAATCGATTGTGCATTTGCATTCAAACGCAAATTCTAAATAATGCACAAATTTAGGGGGAGCTCTTGCTTATCACATATCTCTCAAAGCGACGATAATATTCATTGATTATATCCTCTATCAAAGCTTTGATCTATATGTTGTCATCAATTACCAAAAAGGTGGAGATTGAAAGTGCAACTAATCCCCGGGTGGTTTTAGTAATTTATAACAACATATATCTCATTGAACTAATAAACATTCAAGTGAAAGATTTCAGGAAGTTCAATGATTGGCATGGCAAGGACTAGGGAATGTGGACCCCTCAAAATGCTAAGGACACACATTGGCAAAAGCTCAAGACTCTTCATTTTTGGTTTAGTGATCCAAGATCACATTGAGTCCATAGGAAAGCCAATACTATTAAAAGGGGATGAGGTTTTGATAATGATCTGTTTGCTCAAGTGCTTAGTAATATTTCTCCAAAACCCTCAGCCACTTTCTCTATCCAAACTTGTTCTAATTTCCAAAGTCAAACTCGGTCTCACCGAATCCTATCCATCCGGACCCACCGAGTTCATAAAGACAGTGCCACTAGCCAAACCCTAACAAGTCGGATCCACCGATATGGATCTCGGTCCCACCAAGATGGCCTTGCCAACTCTCTGTCATCAATTGTAATTATTTCGGTCTAACCGAGTTTGCAATCGGTGCCACCGAGATGGCTTGACCAACTTTCTGTTGCCTTGTTGCAATTATTTTGGTCTCACCGAGATGTTGCAATCGATGCCACCGAAACTAGGTTTGCCCTACCATTGCACATCGATTGCTCCGAGTTGTTTCCATTCGGTCCCACCGAAACTTCAAAAGTTCACATCTTTTGCACAGGTTGATCTCACCGAGAATTCCAGTCGGTGCCACCGAGTTTGGTCAAAAGTGTGTAACGGTTGGATTTCGTGTGGAGGATATATATACCCCTCCACCACCCTCTTACCTAGTAAGAGAGCCATCAGAACGTGCCTACATTTCCACCATACATTTTCTGAGAGAGAACCACCTACTCATGTGTTGAGATCAAGTTATTCCAATCCCCATTTAAACCTTGATTTCTAGCCTTCCCCAAGTTGCTTTAAACTCAAATCCTTCTTCCACCTTAGCCAAATCTGTGAGAGAGTGTTTGAGTGTTGGGGAGACTATCACTTGAAGCACAAGAGCAAGGAGTTCATCATCAACACACCTTAGCCAAATCTGTGAGAGAGTGTCTATTACCTTTTGGAGAGTGGTGTCTCCTAGATTGGTTAGGTGTCACTTGGGAGCCTCCAAGATCATGTGGAGTTGAACCAAGGAGTTTGTGAGGGCAAGGAGATCGCCTACTTTGTGAAGATCTACCCCGAGTGAGGCTAGTCCTTTGTGGACGGAAGCCATGGTGGAATAGGCAAGGTTGCTTCTTCGTGGACCCTTTGTGGGTGGAGCCCTCCGTGGACTCTTGCAACCGTTACCCTCCGTGGGTTGAAGCCTCCATCAACATGGACGTATGATAGCACCACCTATCGGAACCATGCCAAAAATCATCGTGTCTTCATTGCGTTTGAAATCTCCGATCCCCTCCTTTACTTACATGTGCAATGTTTTACTTTCCGCTTCTATACTTTTAGAATAGCATGTGTAGGGTGTTACTTTACTTGGTATACTTGCTAAAATCCGCCCACAACTAAAATTGGGAAAAGGATGGTTTTTATTTGGTCAAGTAGTCTAATCACCCCCCCTCTAGACATACTTTCGATCCTACAAGCATCTACACACACAAAAGCAAACACTTGCACCCAACGCAAATAAGAGGGGTGTCAATCCTCTTAGCGGTTATTTGCAAGGATTAATTCTGATAGTGATAGATAGATAAAGTAAAATACTAAATAAAATAAAAGTAAATAAATTGCAGCAAGGTATTTTTGGATTTTAATATATGATAAAGATAGACCCGGGGGCCGTAGTTTTCACTAGAGGCTTCTCTCGCGAACACATAGCATACGGTGGGTAAACAAATTACTGTTGGGCAATTGATAGAAAAGCAAATAATTATGACGGATTCATGGCAATGATCATGCATATAGGCATCATGTCCGAGACAAGTAGACCGACTCCTGCCAGCATCTACTACTATTACTCCACCCATCGACCGCTATCCAGCATGCATCTAGGGTATTAAGTATAAAACAGAGTAACACCTTAAGCAAGATGACATGATGTAGACAAAGTAAACTCATGCAATATGATTAAACCCCATCTTTTTATCTTTAATGGCAGAAATACAAATACGTGTCATGTCCCTTTCTGTCACTGGGATTGAGCACCGCAAGATTGAACCCATCACAAAGCACCTCTCCCATTGCAAGATAAACCAATCTAGTTGGCCAAACCAAATCGATAGATCGGAGAGAAATACAAAGCTATAACAATCATGCATAAAAGAGTTCAGAGAAGACTCAAATATTTCTCATAAATAATCTGATCATAAACTCACAATTCATCGGATCCCAACAAACACACCGCAAAAGAAGATTACATCGAATAGAACTCCAAGAACATCGAGGAGAACATGGTATTGAAGATCAAAGAGAGAGAAGAAGCCATCTAGCTACTAGCTACAGACCCGTAGGTCTGTGGTAAACTACTCACACATCATCAGAAGGGGATGATGGCCAGTCTTGAGCCGTCAAGGCTCTCCTAATAGAAGGTGCCCTCTTCATATAGGGTAGATATCTCTTCGTATTCATGAAAGGCGGGGTCGTCGTCTCGCCGATATCTTTTCGGCTCAGGCGCCGGGTTGTTCAGGGTTTCAACCCATCGCCTCCATTTCTGTTCGGACAAAATAAATAGTCATCATGAAAGAACGAAAACAACTTGCTCGGATGGACGAGGAAATACTACTGAACTTACCAGTTCAGCGGGATTGTAGTAAGATAAGCCGTCTATGAACTTTCTCTTAGCGAAGTCCACGGCTTCTCCCTTGTATATGCCGGCCAAAGCTGTGCCAAAGGCCGCGTCATCTCGGAAGCTTTTCCGGATGGACCGTGTGGCATCGTCGTCACCATTATACATAAACAGTGGGTGCTGACTGCCGAAGAGGTTGAACTCTTCGGTTGATGGTCGTTGCCATCACGTCGACAATGGTGAGGCCGGTGCTCGTCAGACACCTCACCTTGGCGGCAAGGGAAGCTGCTTCCGGGTCGTGTTGCTGGGCGAGGCTCCGCGGTCTCCAGCTGAACCGCTTCTTCGAATGATCCGAAGAAAAGATTGGGAGCCCGGGCCGAACTGGATCGTGCAGCAGGACGTCTTCCATATCAAACCATTCGGATGACCACGTGTCGGTGTCCTCTCAAGGAGTCCCTGTGGGATAGCCGGTCCCGGCTATGTGGCAGACCTCGGCTGCACCTACTTCGTCTAGCTTCCCGTCGCGGGAACAGGGCATGACGCAGAAATATTTTCTCCACAGCCTGAAATGCGCCTCGCACCCGAGGTACATCTCGCAGAGGGCCACATACCCCGCGATGTGCAGAATCGAGTTGGGAGTTAGGTGGTGGAGTTGGATCCCATAAAATTTGAGGAGACCTCTGAGAAAGGGATGGATTGGAAACCCTAAGCCGCGCAGGAGGAACGGAACAAAACACACCCGCTCATCCCCGTGAGGGATGGGGTGGCTGTCGGTGTGTGCCTGCCCATCTACGGATATCAAGCCGGGGCGGGTGGAAGCTAAATCTGAATCGGGCAGATAACCCTGGGTGGATAACCGATCCAATTGGAGACGCGTGATGGAGCAGCTACCCCAGTCACCTTTGAGGGGGCCGTGGGGACGCTTGGAAGAACCCGCGCCACTCGCCATTTTTAGAGCGCTCGAAGCTTGACTTTGGGAGCAATGGTTTGCGAAAGGCGAAGGGAGAAGTAAGGCCAAGATGTGCTTTGGAGTTATTTTGGGTCAGGAGCCCGTTAATAAAGGCCAGGCGGAACGACGCTTCGACATCGGGCCTTAAAGTGGCTCGATTTCCAAGGTAGTGTCGTGTTCAAGATAGCTCATGGTGGGGCCCAAGCCGAAGAAGTCCATAGCCGAAGTCATGAAGGGGAACTCGCCTGTCAAGCCAAAGACTCCAAGCTGAAGTGATATACCCGAGGAAGATGGACGTCCTCGGCATTGAAGACCAGTTCGGTGGCTACTGACGGTGTCAGGGACTAGGGGGTCCTGGCATAGCTGATTAGTCTATGGGCTGAACTCAAGGCCCGTAGAGAGTAGGGACTCCGGAAGCTTCCAACTCGAAGAACCGACATATCGGGCCTCACCGAAGACTTGGAGTGTACCCCAAGGATACGAGATTCGACATGTGTTCCCTTAGTTGTAACCGACCATGTGTAACCCTAGATACCCCTGGTGTCTATATAAACCAGAGGGTTTAGTCCGCAGAGGCAACATTCATTCATCATACCCCTAGGCTTAGACCACATCTCACGATCTAGAGGTAGATCAACTCTGTACTCTAATACATTCATCAATATAAACAAGAGCAGGACGTAGGGTTTTACCTCCTTAGAGAGGGTCCGAACCTGGGTAAATCATCGTGTCCTACGTCCCCTGTTAACCCATCGATCCGATCTCACAGCTCGGGCCCCCCTACCCGAGATCTGCCGGTTTTGACACCGACACCCACCCTGAACCCTAAGATAGATAATGGGGTGATGACGGCGAGCCCCTTCCTTCTCTCTGGCGAGCCCCTTCCTTCTCCTTCCTTCATTCAAAATCGACTGGCCTGAATTCGAAATTCAGCTGACTGACATGTAGCTAAACTGTTAAACTATATACAAAGGGTCCTCGAATGGCGGCCGGAGCGAGTCGATGGTTTGGTGTGACGGCGGGCGCGGTGGCAACTGGCACGGTTGAGGCCTTCCTGAGGTAGACGAGAGCAGCACTAGCACCACTACGCCGCCGACGAGCAACAGTAGCTGTTGTAGCACCTGTACGCGCCCGCCGTTCGCCGGTGACGGCAACCGGGCCGCACCAGCAGCACCGCCGGCGTGCGCCTGCTAGGTGTTTGGTGAAATGCCGAACTCGCCAAACACCACTTGGGAAAGGAAGAGGAGGGGTTGACCGTGGTGCTTAACATCTGTCTCCTAGAGCCAAATGGTGTGATTTTTCTTTGCCATGTCAGCACTGACAATGGCCCCTGCTGTCAGATTTTACATTAAAACGCGGTCAATCGAGCTTTTAGTGCTTTCGGCAAATGGATTACTCAAAATCAGTGTTTTGTTGCAAACTATTAGCAAAACGGTAGTCTTTGTATGCATGCAGCAACACGAAATTGGTGCGGTTATGTCATCCCCAACTCAGATCGAAGTGGAAAAGGGTGGTCACAAGCAGAAGGCATGATCAAGTGAAGTACACACTTGTCTGATCTAAAAAAAAAAGAATCATTTCTCCAATGTCCATCTGGACGTGGTGTGGCGGGGGAAGCTGCAAGAATCCAATGAATGTCATCAAGAGGGAGATTTTTGTTGTTGGAACTTTCCACTTTTGCAACAATGACACGAGAGTTTCTGCTCGTGCTTTGTGAGATTCGTGAACCGTGCGGCGGACACCAGTAACACTGCACGCACAAGCAAACTTTTTTTTTTTTTTGGGAATGGAACAAACTGCAAAACCTTTTTGTTGCGTGAACACAACCGTGGTCCAGTGTCTTCCTGGATCAACTTTTTCAATCGATCACGCAGAATTTGCGACATATTCCGGTACCCCAAAACCCCAGGGATGTGATCACCCTGTCCTAATCCAACGGCTCGTGAGACGTCACTGGAGGATCCAACGGTTCGGGTGATCATGTAGCCACACCGATCAAGTTCATAAATTGATGACGGAGTGGTCTGCTCCTTTCCCGGTCTCACTTCATCGGTATTCTCTCTCTGTAATTTGCAGCTCGCGGCGCAGCCATGGGAACTGGCCGCCTCGTGTTCCATCTCCTCCTCCTCTCCAACGTGCTCCTCCATGCCCTCCTCGCCACGCCCGCGGAGGGCCTTGTCGGCGTCGCGCTGAAGAAGCGTCCAGTCGACGAGAACGGCCTCGTCCTCGTCGCTGGCCGCCTCACCGGAGATGACGCCGATGCAAAGGGCCACGTCGTGGCACTGAAGAACTACCACAACGCTCAGTACCACGGCGAGATCGGCATCGGAACGCCGCCGCAGAACTTCACCGTCATCTTCGACACAGGCAGCTCCAACCTCTGGGTGCCCTCTTCCAAGTGCTTCCTCTCGGTGCGCCCCGCCCGCGTTGGCTGCCGTGATTCAGGGCTCTACACAGTTTGGTTTATCATACTAACTAATCAGGAGTGCGCGTTTTACGCGAGCTACAAGGCGAAGCGGTCGAGCACGTACAAGAAGAATGGTATGTGCCTTGGCCCTTTCTATAGTAATCTCTTCTCAAGCTCCACAGTGTTTTGTTTTTGTTGATTTTTCTATAAAGAGCATTTTTGTTTACGCAAAATGTAGCATCAAGTGGATACAAAGCATGATGAGCAACACCTTATTTTTGCATAAATAAGATGCACACAGCCAAACACTAACAAACTGACAGAAAAAGATAAAAAAAAGACATATCAGCAGTATAGTCATATAGAACCGATACTATGCCTAGAACCGATATTATGCCTATGTTGAAGGAGGCAGTGGACCAATCTGGAGATTATGCTACCACCAATGTTGGGTAAAGACCTCCTTGGCCACCCGCTCCAACCGCGTACACCACCTTGAACAGCGGTTGGTGCTCCGTTCAGTGTAGCGTAGAGCACGTATGAAGCGAGTGTTAGAAATACGACAGACAAATCAACACGACGAAGAACGAAAAACAAGCAGGAGACACAAAATTTAACGTGGAAAACCCCTCCAACACGAAGGGGAAAAATCCACGGGCGCCAGCCAGCAAATCTTAACTATATCGGGGGAGGTTACAAACGCCGGAGATTTACAACTGATCAACTTATCCCGTGCGGCGGCTTACAAAGGATATATATAACACAGGTGACCTAGGAAGGATATATTTACAACTGATCAACTTATCGCTCCGCTTCGGCCCAAACCTACCGGCGACGGGCCTCGCTCCGCTCGGTCATCAGAAGTTAGTCTTTATCTTTATACTGGAATTTGGATCATAACATAACAGCGAGTGCGTAAAGCGGAAACCCGCAAAGGACAGGTATTTTTGCCCACGAAAACCAAATCATTTCTACATAGCCAAAGCGCCCATAATAAGGCATATTCTCCCACCCTTATTAGCATTCTGAACCTATTTAAAATTCCGTCCAACCAATGATCAAAAATATTGGCAACGCTTGTGGGCAGATACAAATTGGACGCTATTTGGATGACCGGCCACGTAGAAGAATGCACAAACATGCATTGGAAAAAGTGGTGTTTGATTGTCTCGTCATGAGTACAAAAGTTACATTTCTTGCTTCCTTGCCAGTTGCATCAACCGAGATTGTCTTTAGTTAGCACAACCCCACTCCGAAGATACCACATGAAGATTTTAGCTTTTAGTGGAATCTTCGACATCCAAATTTTCTTGACATTATCCACCGGGACCTCTGAATGCGTGAGCACATGGTACATAGAATTGACTATGAAGGACACATTGTAGTGAGGTTCCAGCGAAACACGTCCCGTGCTTGTGTTAGGTTAATCGATTCCAATCGGGATAACATATTTTGCTATGACGTAAGACGGGGGGCTAATGAAATCCTGCCTGAAAGAAATATACGGCGGGAATGAATTGAGCACATGTGCAAGAGTACCATTCTTATCGCGAACAATGCAGTACAAAGTTGGATATTATTCTCGGAGGCTGGCATTGCCTAGCCAGTTGTCCTCGCAGAAACGAATCTCTGGCTCGTCTTTTATCGTGAAGAATCCAAAGCAAAGAAGATGTTTCTTCACTGTCATTAAACAACCGAAAAGTTCGAGTCACCAGGTTTCCAATAGGCCTGGGACACATCTTTTTGGCCTAGATACTTATTGCGCAGCAGGGTTTGCCAAACGTCATCCTCAATAAGTAGTTTGAACAACCATTTACTTAGTAAGTCATCATCCTTGACCTGCAGGGGATGAATGCCAAGTCCACCTTGGTCTTTCGGTCTACAAACCACGCTCCATTTGGCTTGTTTGTACTTTTTCTTTTCACTGTCCCCTTGCCAAAAGAATTTGGATTTGAAATAATCCAGCCTCTGCAAGATCCATGTTGGGAGTTGGAAAAAAAAGCATATAGAGAACCATATTTGTGAGGAAAGAGTTGATCAAGACCAGTTGTCCTTCAACAGAGAGCAACTTGTCTTTCCAACTGCTCAACCGTTTCTCTAAGCGCTTCTCTACATATTTTCACTCCGCATTAGTGAGACGCCAATAATGAATCCGAATTCCCAAATATTTAATCAGAAATTGGCCTTACACACAACCAAACAGGTCATCATACTCAGCGGCCACCTCACCGGCTTCTCCAAAGCAAAACAATTCGTTTTTATGGAAGTTAACTTTAATGCCATACATTTGCTCAAACGCTAAAAGCAATAGTTTCAGGTTTCGAGCCTTATCCAGGTCATGTACCATAAAAGGAATTGTATCATCGGCATATTGCAAAATAGAGAGGCCGCCATCCACAAGGTGTAGTACTACTACTGCAATTTAACCGTCCTGCTTGACGCAATCAATTAGAATAGCCAACATATCAACAATGATGTTAAATAACATTGGAGACATGGGGTCACCCTGTGGTAGTCTTTTCGTCTGAAAGTAATGGCCTATGTCATCATTGACTTTGACAGCCACACTGCCTCCAGTAACAAAATTTTGGATCCACTGACGCCATTTATCGAATCCTTTCATTATTAGGGCATGTTGAAGGAACGGCCATTTGATCTTGTCATAGGCCTTTCTGAAGTCAATCTTGAAAACTAATCCACTAATGTTTTTTCGGTGCATCTCATGAACGGTCTCATGTAGGATTACAACTCCATCGAGTATATTTCTACCTTGCATGAAAGTTGTTTGAGATGGCCGGACGACATGGTCAGCAACCGTGTTGAGCCTATTAGTAGCCACATAGTTGAAAATTTTGAAGCTGGCTTTAAGGGGACATATGGGATGTGCACCAGGAAGAAGAGGCTAGGAGTGAATATAGTCTTACTTTTTGAAATAAAATAAAACTCTGTCGAATATCTGTATTTTTTATTCTACCAAGTTATTTGGATTTTAGCTACACATCAACGAGACCAAACTTTCTTTTTTTCAAAACATGAGACCAAATTTACTTCTTTTTTTGAGCTGCCAAATTTACTTTCAAGTTCTTATCAATCTTTATGTTTTAAAGGTCACCAGTGTTTTTGCACAAGTTAGCCAAAAATACAAATTATGTGTGCAAATATTGATATGGTGTTAAGCCAAAATAATTATCACTGGTACATATTTCTTGTTTGGCTGGGTTATTGCATTGCTAGGGTGATACTGAGACTGCTTTATACTGTACTCTTTCAACGTTTAGCCAGCTTAGTCAATACATTATTCATTATTCACACATGTGATAGAATGGAGGAATTAAAAACTAATAACATGAAAGAGTTTTGTGGTAGCCATCGATTTAGCTACTATTTGCATCAAAAGTTACAGCTTTCCTCTTTTGTACAGTCTTCTAATGGAGAAATAAGTAAGTACTACCAACTCTCATCGTAGCAGCAGCAGCAACAACAACAACAACAGCAACAATAGCAACAACAACAACAACAACAACAACAACAACAACAACAATACTCCCTCCATTTCTGTATACAAGGCCACTTTGTTTTTTGTGTCAAACTTTGACTTATAATTTTGAGTTAATTACACTATTAGTACATAAACTTGCACGGTGCATACAAATTCATACATAAAGTTGAAAAATGACACAAATTAGCCCTATAACTTGTGTTTGGGGTACATTTACATACATTTTCGTCAGTGGCCGTTAACTCTTTGTTAACTTTGCCTACGTGGCACGCCAATGAGGCTGGGCTCGCACTCTCCTATTTGTGGGTCGCACCTGTAAGTGGCGAAAGAAGAATAAATAGAAAAATAAAACCGCGCAGCAACTACAGCTGACATGTGTCGAACATGAGACCTCACGTCCTCCAGCAAAAGCGCTTAGCTAGTGTACCTACTCTACTTCTACTTGTTGATTACCTTGACATAGAATGCTTTCTAAATCATTTCCAAAGTTGTTCGTTCTTTCTCTAATTTTGAAAACCGAGCTGACTAGCCTTTCGGTTTAGATTTTTACCGGTTAGACCACCGGTCTACTGGTTAATCAACTTGTTTTTAGGCACTAAATAAAAAGAGATCAAATACCACCAGTTTTTATAATTAAATTTTTTTAGACAATAGTTTCTATAAATAGTTTTTTTAGACAATAATAGGGTATCTTGGGTGTGATGGTTATTGGGCCAAACCTCAAGGCGATTACTGTAACGACCTAGGATCGAATCCAAATCCATGCAGACCAATTTTTATTATAATTTATTTACGCACGTATGGCTCGTTCGACGGCCTGGTTTTTACCCTGGTTTACAAAAAAAATAAAGTCTTCAGGCAGTTCAAACTTGTCCGATAGCAGAATACAAAGAAACGAATTCTTGAACGTAGAAAATACAATTCTTTCGGTTCAAGTAATAGAAGGTGCAAATGTTTTGTTCCAAATCAATTCTCTTTTTCTAAGATATATGAACATGTGAATCTCAAATTCTCAATGCAACCAAGTAACACAAAGTGGCGCACTGGCTAGTGCAACTCTCGCGAGCCAGAAGCTCTTCAGTTCGAGTTCAGGCAGCAGCACCGCTGCATTATTTTTTCTTTGTCTTCCCCACTTGCAGGTGGGACCCACAAATAAGAGAGTGTTGGCCCGGCCTCGCTGGCGTGCCACGTAGACAAAGTTAACATAGAGTTAACGGCCACTGACGGAAATGTATGTAAATGTACCACAAACACAAGTTGTAGGGCTAATTTGTGTCATTTTTCAACTTTATGTATGAATTTGTACGCACCGTGCAAGTTTATGTACTAATAGTGTAATAAACTCTATAATTTTGGTCAACAAAATATGGGTTATATGTTATAAAAAATATATCATCGGAAAGTTCTTTCAAATGTGCATCCAATGACATAATTTTTGTGGCATATAACTCACTTTTTATTGGTAAAATTAATGGTCAAAGTTAGGCATATAGAATTAATGGTCAAAGTTAGGCATATACTACTATATTAAAGCTGCTAGGCAAGGAGCCCTCCCGTGCATTTGCCGTTGTGAATGATGGTTCTTCAGGGCCTGACACGCGTGCCTGCTTTTTTTTACTTTGGTCCACTGTAGATTTTTTACTGATTTTGTTGTTTTGAATGAGTTCATATTTTTTTGCACAGGTTGATAAGCGGACGATAGATATTTCACTCCGTTCTTTTTCCCTTTTCTCTTTTTATTTTAATTTTTTTGCCAATTTATTTTCCTTCTCAACAAATTTGTAACATGTTAGCACTTTCTACAATTTGTTTAATGATTTAAAAATGTGCGTGTTTTCCAATTTGGTTCAGAAATTTCAACAAAAAATGTTACCTTCGATTAAAAAATGTTTGGAAATAAAAAAAGTTTAGAATTCGGAATTATAAAAAAATCCAATTTTATAGAATTTGGAATTATAAAAAAAATCCAAATTTAAACTTTAGGGTTTTCACTACTTTCCTCCTTCCACTGTCTCATGTTTCCCTCCTCCTCCTCTGCACCACCACAATCACCTCACACATTTCCCTTCCACCTCCCATGCGCAGCCTTTCCCAACCCCGGGCCCCCCTTCGATCCAGCCTCCTCTCTCCCTCTTGACTCCCACGCACTACCGACATCGGGAGAGGACCGAGCGCGCCTCACCCGCCTTCATGCACGTTGAAAGAACATGTGCTGCCCCCATGTTTGGTTTTGGTAATTGATGACAATCTCTATGGACTAATGGTTGCCTTGAGTTATATTTGAAGGGTTTGTCCATAGGCATTGCTTGAAGACCATTTGTTGGTTTCAAGGTTATTAGAAGAAGAATATGTGTTGACCAAGGTTATTCATGGAGTTATCCAAAGATTGGTCATGTTGATCAACACACAAAGCGTAGAAGATGTACCGAGTGGGATCAAGTGATCTCACGGTATGGTAAGCATTGTCCATTACGCTTTGTGTACTAACCCATGTTCTATGCGAGAGTTTTATGTGGGGTTAGGAATGTTTCCATGGGCTTGCGTCAAGAGGAAGATCTCATTCAACCCATGGAGGATGACATCAAGTGGTGATCGTCATCAACATTGCGGTGTGCAAGTTCAAGTGGAGCATCACGAAGAGATCACATGCTTGAAGCTTGCCGTCCATTGTGGTGACAATGGACTTGTGAAGATGTGCCAAAGAGTGGCTCACCCATAGTGGAGTATGGGGGAGCAATCAACTAGTCTTCATCGAGCCGGCGCAATCAAGAAAGGTGGTCCAACTTGAGGAGGTCAAGATCGTCATCATCTAGCTCAAGTGGACTATGCGCAAGGCAAAGGTTTGCCCTTGATAGGTTTTCTATTTTACCGGTCTCATGGTGGTAGTTGGGAGACCGGGTTTTAGGATCGATAGCCGTACTATCAAGGGGGGCTCTCAAGTGAGTAGCTTTATCGTATCATTCGTAGAGAGCTCAAACGATTGCATCCTTGCATCATCTTTCTTGGTTTGTGTTTGGTGTTTCTCTTTGTGAGTCTTTGAGCTTTTGGTCATCTTCATGACAAGCTCGAGTTCATCGAAAACGGAGTTCATATATGCATCTTCTATGATGTTTTCGATGTTGGAGTTTATGCCGGTTCTTCATTCATAGAGGTTTCTCATCTCTATATGTTAGGCATATCTCCCCTGCCACTTCTTATTATAACCAGTCGCTGTTTGGATAGTACTCGTTGTCTTCTATCCAACAAGCTTGAGTTTGCTCAATTCGGAGCTCATTTGCAGAAGTTATGGCAGTTCTGGTTTTATTTGTATCCTCTGGTTTCTGTGGATTTTCAGTAGCTTGCAAGCGGTAGTACCGCTTGTGCCCACGGTAGTACCGCTTATGCAGTAGTACCGCTGGTACTTCCGTGGCACTACCGCTTGGGGTTTCCCCGAGCGTGCAACTCTCTGTTGCCAGTTTGCCATTCACGGTAGTAGAGCGGTAGTAGCACGGTAGTACCGCTCTGGCGGTACTACCGCCCTTACTACCGCCGCCACTACCGCTTGCGGGGTTTCCTTCTGTGCACGTCTCTGTTGCCGTTTTCTGTTAAACGGTAGTAGTGCGGCTGTAGTGCGGTAGTACCGCTTGGTGCGGTACTTCCGCCCTGCACTACCGCTGCTCTACCGCTTGTGTTTCGCAGAGTGTGCTAGTTTCTGTTGCTCGTTTCGGTTTAGCGGTAGTACCGCTTGGGTGGACGGTAGTACCGCTTGGTGCGGCACTACCGCTCCAGTTCCTTGTTGTTGCCTGCTGCTGGCTGGAACTACCGCTTAAGCGGTAGTACCGCTCACAGGAGCGGTAGTACCGCTCGTACGCGTCCAGCACAGGTAACGGTTGGATTTGGGGTGGCCCTATAAAAGGGGTCTTCTTCCCCAACGGTTCAAAAATCCCCTTGCAGCTCTCTCTCCTCCATTGTTGACCTTCTAGAGCTTTGCTATCTCTCCATCCCTCCAATGATTCTTGCTCCTTCTTGAGGGAATAGAGAGAGGAGATCTAGATCCATCTTTCCACCAATCACTTTCTCCTCTATGTGAGGGAAACCTTGTGGATCTAGATCTTGGAGTTCTTGGTGTTCTCCTTGTTCTTCCTCTCACTTTCCTCCATAGCTTTTGTTGCTTTGGTGGGATTTGAGAGAGAGGGACTTGAGCACTTCGTGTGTTCTTGCCATTGCATTAGTTGCATCGGTTTGAGTTCTCCACGGTGATACGTGGAAGTTAGTAGTTGAGAAGCTTATTACTCTTGGGTGTTTGAGCACCCTAGAGCTTGTTCCTCTTGGGTGCCTTGGCGCCCTAGACGGCTTGGTGGTGCCTCAGAGCTCAATCATTGTGGTGTAAAGCTCTGGGCAAGCGTCGGGGTCTCCAATTAGGTTGTGGAGATCGCCCCGAGCAATTTGACGGGTACCGGTGACCGCCCCCAAGGGTTGCCAAAGTGTACGGGTTCGGTGACCGCCCTCAAGGGTTGCCATTTGTACGGGTTCGGTGACCGCCCTCAAGGGTCCCTTAGTGGAATCACGGCACCTTGCATTGTGCGAGGGCGTGAGGAGAATACGGTGGCCCTAGTGGCATTGTTGGGGAGCATTGTGCCTCCACACCGCTCTAACGGAGATTAGCATCCGCAAGGGTGTGAACTTCGGGATACATCGTCGTCTCCACGTCCCTCGGTTATCTCTTACCCGAGCCCTTTACTTATGCACTTTACTTTGTGATAGCCATATTGTTTCTTGTTATATATCTTGCTATCACTTAGTTGTTTATTTTGCTTAGCATAAGTTGCTGGTGCACATAGGTGAGCCTAGTCGATTTAGGTTTTGTGCTTGTCAAATTAAACGCTAGTTTTATTCCGCATTTGTTCAAGCCTAAACCGTAATTATTTTAAAGCGCCTATTCACCCCCCCTCTAGGCGACATCCACGATCTTTCACACGTGCCATGGATGCACTTGGGACCGGCCATGTCAGTAGTTATCCGTCGCTGGTGAACGCATCTCCGTCTCATTTTCCTCTCTTCCCTCTCCCCCTCACCTGCACGTCGCCCAAGCTCACGAACTAGATCCTATCCAGCACCTCTGCCGACGACGACCTTTGTCGTCAGAGCTCTGCGCCGCCCCGGCTCCTTCTCTCCTGCTCACCTCGACGCCTCTCTCGCCTTCCTTCATAGACCTTCAACGCGTCGTCCCTAGCCCCACACGACGACGTCGTCATGCGCCACGGCCGACCAACCATGCCGCAATGATGGGATAGCAGACAGGAGACTATCGTGCGCTCGCATAAGTACCTAGAGACCAAACATGAGTTCCTCTATGTTACGGGACTGGTCAGGTTGTTCCCGTTTGGAATCTATGGCTTGATGGTGAAAGAATTGAATGGGGATTCCTTCTCCTTATGTATGTGAACATCCTTGGTTATTTTTCCTTTAATCGGCCGATATTCATTGATATACTTGCTTCTATAGGTTCATGTGAGTACATCTGAGATTAATATTTATTTATCCATTCTTTATTTTCTTTGAAGCTTCTGAAGCGGCTATCAGCTATATAGCAGTCAAGCTTCACTTGGAAAAAGTTAATTTGTGCCATCTTAAATGAGTGATGTTGGCCCCTCAATTATGTACGTATCCAGGTGGACAATTCTATTTGTGGTCAACTTCCCTCGACGTGATGGTATTATCTTATTGCATTCCATCTCTATTGTAGTAGCTAGAGATGTTGGCAATTCAAGTCTAATCATGGCGACTATTTGTGTATGCCACAAAATTTAGTTTAATTCAGGCATGGTTAACTACAAACACGATGTTTATTTATCTTAGGTGTAAAATATCTGCAAGGACTTAATAGTATTTATCCATGCTACATGGGATTTCCATCCATATCAGTAACTATAGTGCATGGTTTTAGACAACAAGTATGTACATGGCACACACACATTTAGAAAGTCTTAATTTTTTTGGCAGCAATGTTATATTGAATACATATTGTACAATTGCCTTGAGTAATTTAGCAACTAATTGATGTTGAATTTATGAAAAAAAGGTTGTGCAGTATCAAAGGGGACTGTATAATTCTCAGGTAAAGTTTTCCAGTTTGTATACAAAGCTGAGAAAATTCTGACGAGCATGTTCCTGCAGAAATTCATATATATCAGTTTCTATACAAAACTACAAAAGTCTATGTTCCAGTTCAAACTCACTAAGTTTTTTGAATAGCATGTAGGACAAAATAGTAGATCATTAACAAATAAAACTCCTTTTCAATGCCTGATAATAGTCACTCTTTTTTTGCACTTTTCTGCGCAGTTCCTCCTTTGGTTTCTATTATGCTAAACAATATTTATATTTTTCCGCTTTCATATGGTGTGCTCAATAAACACAAGCATAGCATTTAAAGTCCGATCAACAGGGACAAGAAGAAGATCACAAAGGTATATAGCCTCTCAGTTGCTCAACCCTCTGGAAAATATTAAATAGAAATAAGTGACAAATTTGGCAAATCTTATATTAATTTTTATATAGTTGTACATCCTAAATTAAGCCACTCTCTTCATAAATGCTATAGTTTTCTGCATGTTCAGCCCGAGCATACATAATTAAATAAACCCACTTAGTTTTCTGTGGCCTAAATACACAACAAGTTATGGCCTAGCAATCCATGTATGCTACAATGAATTATTTTCAACTCAACATAATCCACTCTTGCATATTCAAGTTCTGAACACCAAATTTAACTTTTCCCAATTTAAAATGATTCTCTCCATTGATTATTCTAAATTTTGCCATGTTGTGATCGAAAAAAGCCATACATGACAAAATGAACAACTTTTAGATCAAGTTTTATATAAGTCTAGATAAAAACTAGGCCATTTTCCTAATCAATACTAAAGTTTCCTTTGAAATACTTGCATTACTGAAACACTCGCTATTGATTGATTTTTCCAATAAACAATGCTACAATGAATCGGGGCAACAATTTTTTCAAAGTTGTGTTCATGGCTTATGCACTGCTCCACAAAAGACTGTGTGCCATGTGGCACTCTCCATTCATAGTTCAACCTGTCTCTCTCTCTCTCCCTCTCTGATAGCCAGGCAACCTCCTGAAGCAATAATCACTGTCGTAAACCAAAGATTTGATATAGAGGTTCAGCCAATCATCCACAAGATGAGGGAGGAAAAGGTGGTTCTCTATTTCCCTGATCACGGGGAAGCTGTACAAGTATCCATATATGCATATAAAAGACACGGTCCCTATGTGGCGTATCGCTTCACAGTTTATCTTCTACAGTCAGATCTAATAGCAGTGGGTAGTGATATGAGAATTACAATTTGTATGAAAAGACGTCCTCTATATAAATCATTGCAACCAGCTCGACCTCAATTTAATTATCACTCCTCTCATGTTAAAATAAAAAAAACATACATGCAAGTGCAGGTTGAGCCATCGGCGCGGCGTGCCGCCGGGCCTTTCGCCTGCTAGTAAAATTTCTATTGGGGCTCTGAAAAAAGACTCCACCTGGAAACCCTCCGAAAATTTACTGGGAGAGCCCCAATAACCATTTATTGGGAGAGTTTTTTTTGTAATCTTTTGGAGATGCTCTAACACACTATCCGTGCATGCTTCTTATATTAGGCTCTTTTTAGAACAATTGGGCATTGGGCTTTTTTTTACATAAAGTGTAGCAAGCAGGCAAATTATGTTTAATTCGGGAATATAATTTCTATTTCCCCTCTTGGCAGGAAAAATGGTTGCAATTCAGTATGGAACTGGTGCACTTTCTGGCTATGTTAGCCAGGACAATGTGCAAGTTGGTGGTGTAGTTGTGAAAAATCAGGTTTATGCTTGCATCCGAATTGCACACTTATTTTATGCTATCTGATCCTGCGCATCCCATTTTAGAGTATACTAATTTCATTATGCTACCCTGTTAGGATTTTATTGAAGCTACCAGGGAACCAAGTATTACTTTTATGGTTGCAAAATTTTATGGCATTCTTGGTCTTGGGTTTAAAGAAATCTCAAAAGGTGATGTTGTACCTGTCTGGTGAGCAAGTCTCTCTATCTAAATATCTTACTTGTGCATATTTGGTGGTGATTTCAACACTAGATGTGAATATTTTACTTTATGCAAAATTTATGGTGTATTATTAAGATCCACATACTGCACTCAGGGTTATTCTGATTTATTGGCATATCTTACTTAAAATGTAGACCATATTCGTTATCCCTAACTTCACAACAAAACCTGTAGGTATAACATGGTTAGCCAAGGTCTAGTTGGAAGCCCTATTTTCTCATTCTGGTTGAACAGACATGCCGGTGAAGGGCAAGGGGGAGAAATTGTATTTGGAGGAATTGATCCTAATCATCATAACGGAAATCATACATATGTCCCTGTTACTAGGAAGGGATACTGGCAGGTGGATCTCTTTCACTTAGTTGAGTAATTCTAAATTCAAGAAGTGGTAACTGATTTGTGCTGATAAATTTTGACTCGCTTGTTGCAGTTTGATATGGGTGATGTCTTGATTGGAGGAAATTCCACAGGTAGTAACCTCTGACCTATCAAAAAAGTACCCATGCCCAATGTACCTGTATATAACAAAGTGTTTATAATCTTTTTCTTATACTCTCTATGTACTAGGATTATGTGCGTCTCGCTGTGCAGCTATAGCAGATTCGGGAACTTCATTGCTTTCTGGTCCCACAGTATGGCTGTGACCTCTGTTTATCTTAATCTCCATAAACAAGGAAAATGGCTTTACAATATCAAGTCAGCACAATAAACATTTGTAGCAACCTAAAGGAGTCATTCCTTAACATAAGCTTTCGGTTCGAGTTTTACCTTTTAGCAGAGGAAATGTTAACAAGGTGTATGCTTTGATAAATTATATTTATAGACTTTATTTTGATTAAATTGTGGTAATTACACCTGAAGGGCAAGCACTACGACAGAAAACAAATTGCATGATGCTCTTGAACTATTACAAATAAATTTAGTAACTAAAATCTTCTAAAAGCATGTCTGGATCAATAGGAATATTACATAATGTGAAGATCGGTGAAATAGAACCTGGTAGACCATTTACAGCATAATATGTGCAATATCCTTATCTATGCTTTATAGTTTCTACTCTGGTGGGTGCATATTCCATTTTTAGATTAATCTTTGTGTGTCTTAGACCTAGTGATTAAACATTAAAATATGCAGGCCATAATTACTCAAATAAATGAAAAGATTGGTGCACCTGGGGTAGTCAGCCAAGAGTGCAAGGCCGTTGTTTCTCAGTATGGGCAGAGGATCCTAGATCTACTGTTAAAGGAGGTTCGAACATTTTCAAAGGTAACTTTTTTGTTTGATTAGTCCTATGTTAGGATTATAAATATATTCTTTTCGGGTATATGATGCAGATCGATCCATAAAAAATATGCTCTTTAGTCAGTCTATGTACTCCCGATGGAACACAAGGAGTAAGGTAAGAGTTGGGAACTCCTGTACTTTTCGCACTCATGCACATCTTACACAATATATATGCAGCTAAATATATACTGACATATGTAACTGAGAGGAGGTGTGTATATCACATGAATTATATATATTGTCATACATAGCCGAGAGAAGGGATCTAGAGAGCACCGTGCACAATAACACAAGTTGTAAACTGAACCAGAAAAAGATGGGATTGAAACAATGAGTAGTAAAGGAAAATTATTTGATAAAATTAAAAGAATACTTGTGCAAACAAGAGAGTAATTAGTGTGTGAGTAATTACAAAGTTCAAGGTTCCCACTTATTTTCTCATCCATTTGATCAATCTTCTAGATGGTTTGGACTGATTCGATCAAAAAATGTTGCACCTTTCATGTCGGTATATAGATTTAGTATTTACACTTGCAGTTAGATGCAAATTAGTGGTCACTTGATTATGGATGATGCCAATGCAAGTACCACAGTATTAAAAATTATGATTTTTTGGCCAAATTCAAAATCTGGCACTTAAAAACAAAATCTCCATTGGGGATATGAGATTCGGCGTCAGGATTGGAACCAACAATGCAGAGCCAAGTTTATGCCTGCATGACCCTTTTGTGTTAGAAAATTATTTTTACCGTGGGTTCTCAAATTGGACCTGATTCTTTTGCTACAGTTGTCATTACCAAAATTTCACCAATTTTTTCCCTAACTGGCACGGAAGAAACATAGCTTAATTGCATGAAGTCGGTTTCACATCCTTTTTACCTTTCACATTGTTTTACTTATGTACTTTTCACATTATATACATTGTCTCCGTATGTAATGTAATGGCAGGGCTGGTATTCGAAGTGTGCTAGATCATGAAGTTGGGAGATCAAATGATGTCATGTGCCATGCTTGTGAGATGGCTGTTGTATGGATGACGAACCAACTTGCAAAGAATCAAACTCAGGATCTTATATTCAAGTACATTAATCAGGCATGTTTCCTATCTTCTATAACACCAATGAGAGAATCACATCGTAGCACGGTTTTACAAACTTTGGCAAACTGGTTCTACTTTGCAGCTATGTGACCGTATTCCTAGCCCTATGGGAGAATCATCTGTGGACTGCGGCAGAGTTGCATCCATGCCTGACGTCGCCTTCTCCATCGGGGGCAAACAGTTTGTGCTGACACCAGAGCAAGTACTGCTACTCTATGGTTATTACCTTGTGCATTTTCTGTGTAGAACTGCATCCACATTAGCTATCATGTTTAGAATTTTAGCAAGCACTATAATTTTTTTTAAACATTCCAAATGAAGATTATCCAGTTCTTTCATCCATGTTGTCGACTTGTTCCTATACTTTTCGAAATTAGTACTCTTGGAGAGATCATAGTACACACACAGGCATGGAAGTTTCAGTGGATCAGTTCTCTTGCCGGGGGCTTTTTCCTCCTTTTCGACAAAAGTAAATGTAGATGAGTTCTCTTAAGTTGTTTCACACAGGCATACTAATACCGATGTATGAATGTAAGCATGATTTTGACATTTCTTGCTTGCACATAAAAGTTGAAGAGACACACAAAAGGTTTACTACTCTACTCTACTCGTAGTTAAGACTATGGTCATTCAGTTGATGTTTGGTAACTGCAACTGAATTAGTACGACTGGAAAGGAAACAACAACCTGCGGAGACCATAGTGCACAAAATGGTGGCCAAGACTGCTATTGCCTTTTTAGGCAAAATTCTGAGTGCTCTATGCAAGTGGTTGTCATACGTTCAGATTTGTATATTCTGTTGCTCTCATTTTATTTGCAGTAAACTGAGTTTGTTTCACTTTTGATTTCTGTTGTTAGTACATCCTGAAGATCGGTGAGGGAGATGCTACCCAGTGCATCAGCGGATTCATAGCCATGGACATTCCTCGTCC
Organism: Elymus sibiricus; assembly: GCA_039707655.1. Classification (NCBI taxonomy): domain Eukaryota; kingdom Viridiplantae; phylum Streptophyta; class Magnoliopsida; order Poales; family Poaceae; genus Elymus; species Elymus sibiricus. The sequence continues at coordinate 255,970,066 of CM077668.1, read as the reverse complement.
CCGTGGCCCCCTCTGGTAAAAATTACGCACGCCTTATGTTCTCAGAGCATTTTGCTTTTATCAACGTTGACCCCTTCTCAGTGTAGTATTGAACTCTCATAACACAAACGGGTTACTAGTAATTAAGGTTTCTTCATCTGTGATATTTATCGGCAGTCGTTGGGAGCGCTAAACACCTCTGAAATACTGAAAGCGAATGCTCCACGAAACTGCTGTCCGCCACTCTGACAATGAGAACTTGGTGTTGTAGGATCCTGGGCGATATATTCATGGGGGCCTACCATACCGTCTTCGACTATGGCAACATGAAAGTTGGGTTCGCCAAGGCGGCATAGGGTTCCCTTCCCCCATGGTGGGCGGATGAGCCGCAGAGCTGTCTGATCTTCAGGTCGGTTTGGTCATCGGCAAAGCATGTATGTGCATATGTTACATGCTTAATAATGCTCAGTGTGATCCGAAGATGCTAATAAACCTGTCTGTTATGGTTTGTCCAACATAATGAGGCAATGCAAGGCAGGCTTTCATACTTGTTAGTTGCCAATCTGACGTTCGGGCGTTATGATTTCCGAAAGATAATTTCATGTAAACGTACTATAAGGTTCTAACCACCGGCCACTTCTTCCGAAGCCAGCCTTACACCATGATCACTCCGCCACATTTGGCTGTCTCGTGATCCACAAGAACACTGAAGAAGGATGACAAATATTACTTCTTCTCTCCCGGATGAATAATCTTGAATCATCTCGAGGAGAACTTGACTCACACACGAAAAAAAAGCACGCATTCTTACTCCGTCATTACGACATCCTTTGTTGTTGTCGTGGTCTGTGGTCTCTAATTGCCACCGGCGACCTTCCCGCCCGCCTCCCGCTTGGTGCGCTCAGCCCGCGCGAAGGCCTTGCCGAGCATCTTGAGCTTCCGGCTCTCGGACGTAATGACGCCGGTGGTGGACGCCGGTGCCTCCGCGAAGATGACCTGGTAGCCGTCCCCGTAGGAGTCCATGCCGTCCGCCATGAGCTGCCAGAAGAGCCCGCCCACCGTGGGGCCGCCCTTCCGCGCCGACTCGTATATCTTGGCGTAGACCATGCCGAACTGCGCGTCCCGCTGGGCGCTGCTGAACCCGGGGTCCCTCTGGGACTTGCCGAACTCGGCGATCAGCAGCGGCTTGCGCAGCGTCCGCTGGGCGTCCGCGATGTGCGCGTCCAGCCACCTGCCCAGGAAGATCCGCTGCGCCTGGTCGTCGGAACTGGACAACCACTGGTCCGGGTACGAGTGCACGGTGGCGAAGTCGATGCCGGGGACCTGGTTGTTGGCGATGAAGTCGGTGCCCACCTGGTGGCCGGCCGGGTTCACGGAGGCGGCCCGGGACGACGACGACGAGGAGGAGGAGCCGTAGAAGCCCTCCAGGCCGGCCTCCAGCATGTGGTTTGCGTCGATGGACTTGACGTGCGCCGCCATCTCCGTGATCCACGACTGGATGGTCCGCCCGGAGAGGTCGGACTGGCACCGGGGCTCGTTCATCAGCTCCCACGCCAGGATCGTCGGGTCGTTCTTGTACGCCACCCCGGTCACGGTGTTCACCCTCGTCAGCACGGTCTTCCATGATGCAAAGAGAGGCAAAGTAAAGTTGTCACGAGCGTGCCGGGAGTGTCATGCCAATAAAGATTCAGAGAGCTATCATCATGTCGCAGTGAGTGACAGTAGGAGCACGGCCCAGCCGAGTGGTGTTTGACTAAAACGTCTTATATTATGAGACGGAGGGAGTACTTGTTAGTGGTGAATATTTATCCCCTGGAAGGGTTTCACCATCATGTTTTCTAAAAAGTAATACACCACAAAGCAAAAGGCAAAAGCAAGAACAAGGATTGCCAACGATACTCCACAAAATCTTGTAATTTCTCCCACGTAATAATAATAAGAAAACTAAGCATCTTTACTTCATCGAGGAAGGGAGCAGAGATTACAGACCAAATAATGGTCCTATAACTATAAAGATGGTAAAGTCTTGCAAGAAAACCTTGGAAGTTACTCAAGATTTGTTGTTCATACCTTGACATGGTTCTTGTAGAAGCCCTTGACGACAGAGTTTGTGAAGAAGTCATCTTCAGATCCGACGGCCTGCCCCTGCCCTCTTGCCCAGTCTACATACTGCTTCTTCCCTCCAAAAGTGTCATAGTTGTTCACAAGGCTCAGTATCACCTTAATCCCATTCTTCCTAGCCTCAGACAGCACAAAATCCAACCCCTGCACGCACAAACAACAACAGCAACAACAAAAATCCTCTCAGGGAAAGAGTCATAGGCAAATTTTATAGCAGCTGAAGGAAAAGAACCAAATGATCCAAGAAACCGATTGTTACAAAGAGAAAAGTTGAGCAAAATGTGGGCAAGGACCTTGAAGGTGTTCTCGTTGTAGCTGCCGGGGGCGTACTGCAGCGCATTGCTGCCGCCGTCGCTGAAGGCCCAGGTTCGGGCGACGGAGAGGCCGCGGGCGGCGGCCTGGCTGAGCGCGGAGGTGACCTTGCCCCTCTGCGCGGGGTCGGCGGCCATGGTCATGAGCCAGTAGGCGTTGAAGCCGTTGGCGTAGTAGGGGCTGCCGTTGATCACGAAGCGGGTGCCCTGCGCCCTCACGAACCCGCCGCCCGCAGCCTCTGCTTCTCGGCCTCCATGGACGCACAGGAGCACCAGCACGGACAGAGCAACTGGTGCTCCATGATGAAGCCTCATTTCTTCTCACAGTCTGAAACTGGATGGCAATGGTGGTGAGCTGAAGCTCAGTGGGTGCTTAAATAGACCAAAGCTTTCATTGTCGCGCCATTGAGTAGAACTCGTACTGTAGACGGTGACCCACTTGTCAGGGGGTCTTTGGTGTTCCATTCTGTGCAGTGTGCACATAGGTGACCGGATAGTTGGGTTTAGTTTTTTGAGCTACAGTTGGGGTTCGTTACGCGGGTGGGGATGGAGAGGGGGACATTAACTTCGTCGGTACCGGCGCATGGAAGTAGTACTAATAATTTATTGCACCTCACATGGGTACGGTTTTGCATCGCATCCGTAGGGTTTACCAAATCCATCTCGAACCCCATAACATAGTGGGAGGGTTTTGCGGTCCGGGTAGAAGCAATCGGTCAAGACATGCTCATTTCACGTGTCCAGAAATAAGTACTGCTCCACTGAAATTTCCTTCTCGAGAAACTATATTAAAAGGAAGAAAATACGTTCTCGATCAGCATTATAAAGTCCACCATTAAACTAATCCCACGTGCTGAGCTCCATTAAGACAAAGTCGAGCTAGTAATGATTAACCGCGCTTCACTCTTGTCCTTGAGCTAGCCGGCTAGGGTTGGTCGCGATGAAGAGGAACTGCCCCGCCTTGTTTAGGCTGTTGATAACCGGTCGTCAACCCTTGTGGTAACGCGCGCGTGCCATCGCTCCATTTCAGTGTGAAATAGCTGCAATTGGTCTGTGGCGACTGGCGTGCGATGTCTTCTAATTAGGTGTGGCCCTGATCGGCTCCTGCTACCCTGTATGTGCATATCGCTCCATTTCAGTGTTTCAAGGTGCGATTTCTGATAAAGACAGCCACCCTATCGGCAACGCCATTTGAGGAGCAATCATGCATCCCTGAAAGTTACTAGTTTGCTCCTTGGCTCTCTAAGGAAGGAAGGGCTGACGATGTTTAACTGCGGTGTGGCATCAACTCGCTGATTTCCTCAAAAAAAAAAAAACTCGCTGATCTCACTTTATTTGCCTTGCCTCTGCAAACGCTGAATCCGGCGTACTACCTGCGGTAAATATGGACACCGTAGTAGAGTACAGACGTCCTATTCTGAATTCCGTATACATACAGTTCCGCGCATGTGGAGGCACGTGGCCATGGGAGGTCGGAGGAAAGAGATGGCCGGTCCGGTGGAACGACGTGCCGACCTCGCAGTGCACGCTAGCTCGTGACGATCAATGCAACCGACATGCTGCTCTTGGTTGCGCACCCGGTGCCCTACTCCAAACTCCAAAGTGATAAAAACAGTCGCACCCCACTCTGTACGTAGCCGCGAGCAAATCCATGGCCTCCACTTCTGTTTCGGCGCGTAACTTGGCACGGCGTAAGAGAGATTGTTGCACTTGAACCTGTGATAGAGGACACGAGAGATTTTGGTGCGTTGCGTGGGTTGGAATCAAGAAGGTGGTTACGCCGGACCGGAGGGACCGCACCGCATATGCCCGCACAGCACATCAATGGCCCCGCCCCTTCCTCCTCTGGACCTCTGCTGTACGCCCCCATGTGGAGAAGAAGGGTCCCGTGTCCTGCGTTCGCGGTGCCTCCTCCCTCCCATATCTATCTTCAGCACTGCAGCGCACGCCCACAGCCCCGTCCGCCGCGCCGATGAGTGGGGGGGGGGGGGGACAAATTCACTGTTTTGACCCTTTTCGTATAGTTCAGCCGGATCTGACCCTGGTTTGCAAAAATTTCCGGATCTGACCCTTTCTTACCGCCAGACTCCTTGGCGGTAGGATATGACAACCTACCGCCAAGGACCCTGGCGGTAAGAAAATGGCCTACCGCCGCCGGGGCTGGCGGTAGCATGTGTAACCCTACCGCCAAGGGGTCCGGCGGTAGGCACGCATGCTCCCTGGATCCGTAACTTAGAAATTTTTCACGGTAGGGCGTGCAACCCTACCGTCAGGGTCCTTGGCGGTAGGTTGTCATACCCTACCGTCAAGGTGTGTGACGGTAGCAAAAGGGTCAAATTCGGAAAAAAGTTCGGACCGGGGTGAGATCCGGCTGAACTATACGAAAATGGTCAAAACAGTGAATTTGTCCGAGTGGGGGCCCTGCCGCATTGCATGCCCCTCCACCGACGCCTTCTTTCTTTCGCCCACTTCCTGCACTGCACACCTCGAGCTCTTTCAGTCCCATCTTGTCGCGTGTGGCAATGCCCTTTTGAACTTTTTTATTCCCATCTTCCGGTGAGTGGCTGCTCGAACGTCGGCACGGGCAAATGGCGATGATCAGCAGTCAGGGGAGCCGTGGGCTTCCGGGTCTAGTAGCACATTGCATGCCGGGGTGAACTCCATGAGAGACGACGCGCACTAGTTAAATCAATCCGAACTAGTTTCGTTCAATCAATCAGAACGCAGGAAACATTTGCGTAGTACTACCTCCGGCAACGGCGGAGCTACGTGAAGATCAGGGGGGGCCGTGGCCCCCCCAGCCCAAACGATTTTTTTTATTAGGTAGTAAGCAGTGGCCCCTGCAGCTTGTTGGAAATAGGAATTACGCCCATCTTCAGCGTACACTACACGTATAAACCCACCTTCATGCATCGACGCGCTCACACTGCTCGGCTGCTCCTTATCTCCTCTGTTGTGATGTGTTCCATCTCACCCAGAACAGCCTAACGGCCAGCATAAACCTCGAGCCGTCGACACTGTCCGGCCGTCGCCCAAGAGAAGGCGAGGAGATCAGTAGGAGCTATGCTTCTGGACCGTCTGGGCAACCGCGACGACACGGCGCCAAGGTGGGGGGATCAACTTGAACTCCAACCGGCAGGCCGTCCTGTCATCGGCGGCCGCCATGCGCCACAGAATTTGGCTCTAAGTTCAGTGACAATGTGGCATTGAGTCGTTGCATGTATACATTGATTTGGTCCCTGTACAATACGAGTCAACTGAGGATTTTCTTGTTGTTCTCCTGCATGATTCGGCCATCTAATCAGGGATCTTTTTTATTATTGGCAATACGGATTTCTAGTTTGTTGGCTGTAGCGGTTAATAGTAGTGGTCAAAAAATTGCCTGAAGGATACAAGCTCTAGTTTCTTGTAGTGGTTAAACTTTTTTTGTCTTTCGCCCCCCCCCCCCCCCCCCCCCACCCAAGTCATTTTGGTGTAGCTCCGCCACTGACCTCTGGCCCAAATTACTACATCCGTATCTAGACAAATTTAAGATAAGTAATTCAAGATGAATATTTTTTTCGTGAGGATGAAAAGGTTATCCAGTTGGGTTGTTCTCAGTCATTTCTGTGAAATGTTCAGTTTATCTCATTGATTTCTTTGGACGGATCTCTAGAGAGGATGCATGGAAGGGCATCTCCAACGCCGTCTATCAAAACAGATGCGCAAAATGTCCGCGGACACGCGTGTCTGTGGACAACTGAGGCGGTGGCCATCCAATCATATGTATCAAATGTCTGTCTTAGTTTTTTTCTATATTTAAAGCATTTAAATAATTAAGATAAATATTATTCTTTTGTCCATAGTCATGTTGTGCAAATATTTCTATATTACTCGAATAAAGTACTCCCTCCGATTCATATTACTTGTCACTCAAATGGATGTATCCAGCATTGAAATACGTCTAGATACATCCATTTAAGCGAGAAGTAATATGGATCGGAGGGAGCAGTTCAAATCTGAATTCAATTTATTCGGACACATTTTTTAGTTCTCCGTGCGAAGCGCCCACAAATGCTCAACCAAATCATTCTGAAGCTGCTCATTAGTTGCTCGATGGCGAATTTATTGATGCATTTGAATAAAAATCCTCAAACGTCGCTAGATTTTGCTCTGGAAGTTCGAAGGATCACCCATGCGCTCAAATTCTGGACTATGGCGAACTCCGTCACCCTATTCATCCACAATAGTGTTGTGCATGATCACATAAGCTGTCATCACCTCTCACAATCTCTGGATCCCATATTTTTGCAGGCCTCGAACAACTGCAAAACGAGTTTTGAGCGCTCCAAATGCCCTCTCGACATCACTTCTAACTCCTTCTTGTCTTTGGACAAAGTGAGATCTGTTCTCACCCTTGGCTCAGAGATGGTCTTGATAAAGATCGGCCACGAAGGATAGATACCATCACAAAGATACTATGCCATGTTATAGTCATGACCATTGATGGCATAGTTGCACGAAGGAGCTTCTTGTGCACACAACCTTACAAATGATAGAGACCGCTGCAGCACGTTGATTTCATTGTCAGACTCGGGCATCCCAAAAAAAGAGTGTCAAATCCAGAGGTCTTTTGATGCAACTGCTTCAATAATGATGGTGGGCTTCTTGCAATGGCCCTGATATTACCCTTGTAGAGCATATCAGGCAACTCTTTCATTGCTAGTGCATGCAATCTAGGGATCTGAGCATACCTGGGCACCCTCTTGTTTCCAATAGTGCAATGAGCCGCGCGGTTTCTCCGGCAGTTGGTTCTCTCAAATACTCTGGTCCAAACACCTTGACCAACACAGTAGCAAACCTGACCATGGCTTCGAGACATGTGGTTTCAAACATCCGGAGGTACTTGTACCACAAATCTGCGATCGTGCCATAGGCAAGCATCATCAATGCAGTTGTGCACTTCTAGTAACCAGAGAATCAAATGTTTCGAACAATGACCTTCTTCAAGATGAAGTAGTATAATAGGCAAAGACGCCATTGTAGAGGCGATCGAACACAGTTCAATCATCCGGAATCGATGGCGGGAAAGGACTCGAATAGCTCATCCGGGACCAAATAGTCGTCCATCAATGTCCCTTAATCGATCAGTTGAAATTGAGAACATGCTCGTCGACACATTTCGCATCTTCACCAATCGCTTGTATCATCGTCGTTTCATCCTCATATTCGTCCTTATCTGACGAGAACGAATCCATGAACTCGACATAGAAGTACTTAGTTGACGAATCCATCGTGTTTGCTTCAAAGTAAACAACAAAAACGTCAATAAATTTGGATATGTCATTTGGCCAAACACTTGCCGGGCGTGGTGTCCGCCATGGACGACAATGTGCAGGGGCGGACAGTACCTGGGCAGTGGTCGGGTCGAGGGTGGAAGGGAAGCGTAGGCAGGTCGGGGGTGACACCCGGGTGAAGCAACGGAGGTCCAGCAAGGAACGGGCGGCAGACTGGCTGGTGCAGCGGCGGCGGCGGTCTCGGAATACGCAAATAGAGAGCAAGGTGGAAGGGACAGAGTGAGAGGATCGCGTCTCCAGATGAGGTTTTGGCTGGGTCCGAGGTGTCCGAGTCCAAGGTGGCGGCTTCGGACATCGACAAATCTCCCCCAACTTTGCTTCTGATTTGTGGGAATTTGAACGTGCGAACCGGTTGATACGTCTCAAATGTATCTACTTTTCTAAACACTTCTGCTATTGTTTTGGCCTCTAATTTGTATGATTTGAATAAAACTAACTCGTACTGACGCTGTTTTCAGCAGCATTGCCATGGTGTTATTTTTGTGCAGGAATAAAAGTGCTTCAAATTGAACGAGGATTTTTGAGGAGTTTTTTATGAAAAATAAGAAAACCGGTGGATCGACGGGGGCCACGCGGCAGGTGGCCGTGTGGGGCCTTCGACCACCGCCTTCCGATGATTCCTTCGCCTATAAATCACATATATCCCAGAAAAAATTCATAGAAAATCCTCAACACGTTTTACGATATGGAGTCGCCGCCACCTTCTGTTCTTCATCAGGAGATTCGATTTAGAGTCAGCTTTGGCTCCGGCGAGGGGGATTCGACGCCGTCGTCATCACCAACCCTTCTCCAACAACAATTTCATGATGCTCTCATCCATGTGTACGATTCACTGTAAGAGGTACTGTAGCATGTGGTTCACGGTACAAACAGAACATTTTTTTAAATGCGAACATTTGTGAAATTCCAATTTTTTTTGGAAAAGAAAACATCATTTTAAACTTTTGAACATTTTTTTTGAAAATTGTGAACAATTTTTTAAGTTCCAAAACATTTTTAAAAAAATGCAAGCAATTTTAGATTTTTTTTGAATGTTGTTAAATGGGAATTGTTTTTAAAATTTTGAACATGTTTTAAAAATTCTGAACTATTTTTGAAGTTTGTGAAAAGAATAATATAAATTCTGTTTTTTTTTCAAAAACACAAAGAATTTTGAAATTTTGAACATTTTTTTAAAATATGAACCAATTTTTTAAATTCTGAATTTAAGAAAATCGAAAACTGTTTGATAAAATTGAAGATATTTTTGGATTTCCTATTTTTTAGTTGAAATTATGAATAATTTTTGAAATTGTGATTTAAAAAAAAGTGAATTATGGGAAAACAAAAAGAGAAGAAAATAAAAATAAAAATGAGAAAATTACACAAAGAAACCAGAATAACCTGGGAAGAAATAAAACCGAGTCTAGGAACCTTTTTGAAGGTTCCCAAAACCGTTAAAACCCCGGCCTGGAACCATCCAGAATTTTCCCAAAACCAGATATGTGGAACGTATAGTCAAATTAAATGGGCCGGTCTATCTCACGATGCATAGTGCGGCTTCGTGTGTGTGTTTGGTTGACAGTCGTTCGCAGTAAGCGTCACATAGGATTCAGGCAAACCCTAAACGGCGCATACCCCACCTGCTGCGCTGGGCCGGCCCGTTGTCTCTTTTCATTTCTTCTGTTCAAACTGAAGCAAAGTAAAAAAGGGGCAGGCAAACCCGAGAGCTCCTTTTTGACGCTCGTTAGCGTCAAACAGAGGAGCGTTCGCTGAAGGTAGACGCAGATGGGCCGGCCCGTTTGGAGGTTAAGAACTCAAGCGCGTTAAAAAAAATCGCCAAAAAAACTTGCGCGAGTGAGAGCTCAAACTTGTAACATCCCGCTCGTGAAGTCGACAGCCTAATCAATCGAGCTGATACGTTCTACTGGTTGGTAAGAAGCGCGACATTTTAAAGTACAAAACATCTTTTGAACTTTTTTGAACTATTCTCGAAAATCAAGAACAAAAAATATAAAATTCTGAACTAAATTTGACAAACGCGAACACTTTTTTTCAAAAAATCTGAACAAATTTTGAAATTCGAACAAACTTTTCAAACATGAACAATTACTGAAAAGATGAACAATAAATTCAAATTCCAAAAAGAGGAACAATTTTAAAATATACACTGAACATTTTCGTAATATACACAGAACATTTTTGTGATATACGCTGAACTAAATTTAAATATACATTGAACATTTTGTAATATACGCTGAACAATTTTTAACTACACATTGAACATTTAAATACACAATGAACATTTCTGTGATATACGTTGAACAAATTTTGAATCGTGAACAAAATTTAAAAACCATGATTTTCTTTTCTGAAATCATGAACAAAATTTGGAATTTCAAACATTTCTGAAAACAGAGGACAAAAATAAAAACGAAAAAGGATAAAATAAAAAGGAAAGGAAAGGAAAAAAGAAATAGAATCAGAAAAAAAAACAGAAACAAAAAAAGAAAATAAGAAAACAAGAAAAAACGGAAAACCGGCAAAATAATAATAATGAAAAAACCGGTTTAGGAAACCTTCTAGAAGGTTCCCAAAACCGGTTTGCGTGGCACTGCGTTAACGCGCAAAGTGGGCCGGTCCGTCGCGCTCGGCTGCTCCCGCGCTTCAGCGAAGGCGAGCCTCCTTGACGCACGCGCGCGTCAAATAGGATCCGCCGGCAAACCCTAAACGGCACATACCCCACCTGTTGCGCTGGGCCGGCCCGTTGGCTCTTTTCTTTTCTTCTGTTCAAACTGAAGCAAGGTGTCTCTTTTCTTTTCTTCTGTTCGAACTGAAGCAAAGTAAAAAGGGGTGTGCGAGGCGGGATTTGAACTCGTGATCTCCAGGTTCAGAGAGCAGCACACCAACCACTAAGACAAACCGACAGATGTGCCTACAAACTTCTATTTCTTATTTATTCTTTGTCAAGGTCGCGGAATCCCCCAGTTTTGGGAAGCTTCCCAAATTGGTTTTCCTTTTTTGAAACGGTTTTTTATTTTTTTACTTTTCTTTTTTTCCATTCTGTGTTTCTTTTCCTTTACTAAATGCATGAACTTTTTACAATTCGTGATTTTTTTTTCAAAATCAATGACTTTTTTTTTCAAATTCGTGATTTTTTTTTTCAAAATCTATGAACTTTGGTCAAATGATGAACGTTTTTGAATTTGATGAACTTTTTTCCAAAAGTTGATGAACTTTTTTAAGAAATCAATGAAGTTTTTTTTTTTCAAAATCAATGAATTTTTTTCTAAATCGATGATTTTTTTTTCAAATTCGATGATTTTTTGCATATGAACGAGTTTTTTTTTTCAAAATCGATGATTTTTTTTAAATCAATGAACATTTTAAAAAAATCGATGAACTTTAAAAAAAAAATCGATGAACTTTTTCAAAATAATTCAAAAATCAAAATGCTACAGTACTTGTACAATAAATTTGCGTGGCAACAGTTGTTCTTAAATAGTTCAACCTGCAATTCATCACTAGCACGTCGTAGGTCAGGTGGTTATCCATACTTGTACGTGGTTGGCGCGGCGCGAGTTCGATCCTTGTATAGAACCACTTTTTTTGGGGGGGGGGGGGGGGGGGGGGGAGGGTTTCGCGCTACCCACGGCGAGCGATCTTCGTGTGTGATCAATTGAAGTTTTGCTGGGCCGGCCTAGTAATAACATCACCTACGAGTGCCAGTAAGTCGAACCGGCGCTGAGAGCGCCGGTTAGGAGCTCCCTAGTATTCACCACTACCAATGTCGTTTGGCTAGAAGCATGCGTTCAATACGAGGGCTTGACTAGGCCGGCTCATGACGAGTACTATGTGCATTTCCCCACACACAGAGTGTTAGATAAGGGTGAGCAAGCCTATGTCTCGCTTTATGCGAGACAATAGCTCGGCTCACCTACACTGAGTCAGTAGTGGCCTGTTCGATTTTCTTATGCGGGGTGAAAGAAATTTATTACAGGGTAATAGGGTTACAATCGAGATGCAGAAGCTTCTCAATACATGGTGGTCCTACTTGCAGCCATATCGCAGTGGTATGCTCAGTTCGACTATACGACGCCAACCGATCGGCTGCCCTATTTTGTTCACGCTTAAGTTTCATAGGAATAAACTATCTCTGTGACATCAAGAACTTGATCTCTGCCACTAGATGAACCGTACCCTGAAAATGCCGCCAAAGCTTCAGAGGTGTCCGACTGTACAATAACTGGTCTGTCACTATGTTGTATCGTCAACTCCATGCCCTGCATTAAAGCATGGATTTCTGCTTCTAGAGCATCATTACAGTTGAATTGAACCCATTAGTCATGTAGGTTCGTCTATGACGTCAAGCATGTGCTTTTATTTATTTTTATATTTAAGAAGAATGAAATACATATATTACGAAAAAATAATTTAGTTCAAATTTTTAAAGTGTTCATCGCACATTTAAAAATGTTCATGAAGTGCAAATACAATATTCACTCAACTTTTAAAAAATGTTTGTACCATTAAAAAATGTATGTGACATTTCAAAAATATTCCTTTGTTTTAAAAAAATGTATGTGGCATTTTTGAAAAATATTATACAATGTAAAAAACATGTCCATGTAACAAAAACTATTAAAAAGTGCACATTAACTTTTAAAAATTGTTCACGTGCTTCAAAAATAAAATTTTGACATTAAAAATGTTTGTATAATATGAAAAAAATGTTGCGTATCATTCAGAAAGTGTGTCAACATGTATTTGAAAAATATTTAACACATATTTGAAAAAATATGTATCATGTATTTGAAAATGTTGAATGCATATAAACACATTTTTAGATGTATAAAAATGTACAACTGCGTATGAAAAATTTAGGACATTAAAACACGTATATTTGAAAAATGTATTAAAAATGTCCCTATGTATAAAAAATGTACAATGTGTATGAAAAATTAGACTTGTGTTAAGAAAAGAGAAAAATGAAATAAAAAGGAAGAGGAAAAAGCCAAAAAAGTTAACCAAAGAACAAAAGAAAAAAACCCCAGGAAAACCGATGCAAAATAGTGAAAACTACGATAAAAATCCACATAAAAACAAAACTCGTGTGCAACTACTGGATTGGCCCGGCCCAATAGCGCCGTGAGATAGGTCTTGTGAACAGGGGCTCACCTAATTGACGACAATCAGTAGCACAATCGAGACCCACCTTTTCTATGCCCTGCTTTCTCTTGCCAAGAGGTCTTTGTTAGCATATTGACAAGTTGCCGTGACATTTTTTTTGGGGGAAGTAAAAACGAATTGAGGAAAACAGCCTGGGTATCATGGGAGACATTAACGATGCCTAAATATATGGGAGGTTTAGGCTTTCGTGACACTCAGATGTTCAATATCTCAATGCTCGCAAAACAGTCATGGAGATTGTTACAAAATTCAAATTCGCTGAGCGGCATACTGCTGAAGGCGGTTTACTATCCGGAGAATGATATTCTTGATGCCCAACTGGGGACACATCCCCCCCAGGTGTGGAGAGCTATTTGTGCAGGAACCGAAGTGCTCAAGCAAGGAATTATCAGGAGGATTGGCAATGGTCATGAACTAGTATTTGGAATCATAATTGGATTCCGAGGGATCACTTGTTGCGGGCATTACATCCGCGGAGCCAAGACCCTTTGGAACGAGTTAGTGAGCTCATTAATCCGGTAGGGAGACGATGGGATAGTGTGACCTTGCGTGAGCAGATGCAAGAGCCGGATGTAAGAGTGATTCTAAATATCCCTTTGAGCTCGATCAATGTGGCAGATTCATGGGCGTGGCATTATGAACAGTCTGGACAGTTCACTGTCAGATCAACTAACATATTGCTAATGGAAAGGAAACGTAGACGGGTGGATTGGTTGCTGCATAGACCGAGAAATTCAAGCATTGATGAAAATATGAGGCAGTGGAGGAGTCTGTGGAAGCTGAAGATCCCGGGAAAGTTGAATTTTTTTGCTTGGCGGCTAGCAAGGAACTCTATACCGACCGAAGCAGTCCGCTGTCATAGGAACATGACTGAATCAGATTTATGTCCGGTTTGTGGATCCGCCCACACTTGGAGACATGCGTTAATTAATTGCACTGTGGCAAAGTGCGTTTGGGCCCTTGTGGATGACGAACTGATTGATCATATGATCGCTTGCAGACATGAAGATGCTAGGCTCAGGTTGCTGGAGATGCAAGAATCTACGAGCAGTCAGGATTTTGTAAAGTTGCTCTGACGCTGTGGTTGATTTGGTGGGTGAGGAGGAAAGTGATCCATGAAGAGCAGTATCAATCCCCTCTTACGACCTTCTCTTTTATACAGGGGTACCTGAATGATATTCAGGAGGCCGAGCTAGTGCACCTCCCGCGACACAACAAGTACGGCGGCAAGTGATGTGGAGAGCCCCTCCTGCGGGATCAGTTAAAGTTTATGTCAACAAAGGCGTTGGATGACATGAAGATCGAGGAGCTTTTGCTGCGATCTGTGGAGATGTTTCAAGCAATTTTCAGGGTGCGTCTGCAGTCTCAGTAGCTGAACTTACATCGCTTGAAGTTTTTAGAAGCTATGGCCGCGAGCGAGGCTATCTCCCTGGCAAAGGATCTCGCTTGCAGCAATATTGTGGTGGCTACGGACTGTTTATCTACGGTGAACCACCTCAAGGCAGACTACAGGGGCTCATCTAAAATTATCATTGATGAGATAAGGAAGAGCATGAAAGATTTCACTTCGTTCGAGTTACTGCATGAGAAGAGAGAATTAAACCAAGAGGCACATTCTTTAGCTAGAGCTGCTCTTTCTTTGCCTTTTGGCAGACATGTTTGGTTAGTTATGAAACCAAACATTATTTGTATCCCAGACAATATTACGAATGAATAAAGTGTGAAGGATTCTAAAGAAAAAACATAATTGACGGCAATTGCTAAAAAAAACATAATTGACGGCAAAACCTGGCTACTGAATATCTTTAAGCGTTGCTTAATGGGCCAACCCAGATAGGTAGTTCTATGGCACGAGAGGATTCCAAGGTTTTCTTGCTGTTTTTCATACAGGTTTTTGCTTGCTTGTGTTTTCTTTTTTCTTTTGATTTCTATTTTTATTTCTTTTCTTTTTATTTTTTTATTTTTTTATTTTTTTCTTTTTATAGTGCTCTGCGAACTATTTTTGAAAATGTGGTAATTTCTTAACATAACAAATGAATAAACCTTTTTTAAAGACACATCTTGTTGAAGATATGAAAAAAAAATCTGTGTTTAAACAAATAATGAACCTTTTAAAGTTTGTAACCATTTTCTTGAATAGTCTTTTAAATTCATGGGTATATATTTATATTATTGCACTTTAAAAAAAATCATGAACATTTTTTAAAGCCAGATATTTTTCAATCTATCTATTATATAATTAAGACAAAAGACAAATAAGCTGTCACGTTCATCCACATAGATTAAATTATCTTATCCATTAATTTCTTATATTAACGGTTGAGATTTAAAGTTGTAACGTTACATACAAATATAGTCATAAACAAAAAATTGAACTGTCACGTACAAATATTTCAGGCAAGAGATATATGTAGAGTTAATCACGATGGTCAAGAGAAGAATCCTTAGCAATTTCCGGTTAGACGTGTTGATAGGCAATACTGGAGCAAGAAATTGTGGGGCAGTTCGGTTCCTACTGGCATCCAATATTGCCAATGATGAATATACCGCTGTATGCATACAACTTCCGGGAAAAAAAATACATACCGGTTTACAAAGGCGTCCGTGAAGGACTCAAACAAGTGTAAAGGCACTCACGCAGCTTAAGGTTACAACTTTATAAAAAACTCATGCAGGCTACGAAACGTCTGTGTAAAGGACTCAAGTAGTACCATAGCAGCACATGGGATGCAGACTGCAAAAACACAAGTGCATGCATGCGTGCATGCAACTTTAAAAAATACTCCCTCTGTTTCTAAATATAAATCTTTTTAATTTTTTTAATATGGACTATATACGGAGCAAAATGAGTGTATCTACACTCTAAACTACGTCTATATATCTGTATGTTGTCCATATTTAAATATCTAGAAAGACTTATATTTAGGAATGGAGAGAGTATATGTATTTCAGACAAAAATTAAGATGAATTAGTAATCTACCAACCATACGGTACATACATGCTGTAAAAAAAAGTATGTTTATAAAAGAGGAAAGTAAGATGGATTATTTTTTTGAGCTGAAAAGTAAGATGGATTAGCTCAACCTTACTGTCCGCTATATATATGCATAGAAAGACACGTGAAACAAAGCAGATTTTTGAAGCAGAAGGCCGCTCAACACATTTCTTTTAAGGCTGAAAACTGCCACTTAAAAGTTTCAAAAAAAGTTCAATTTTTTTTCACACAAAAATGTATGCATGCGCTCTAAATGAGTGTCAAATTTCATTCAAAATTATGTTATCTTACACCCTGCAAAAAAGAAGATCAAAATCCGGACAAGAAAACAAATTGGTTTTTGCATGTATTTGTCTTTTTTTATATCTCTCACATACAAACACAGATTTTGATGAAAATTCACATGGATATATTACACTTCTATCGTGTACACATACACCTTTGTTTTTTGGATTTTATGACCAGTCAAAATCTGTTTCTTTGAACTTTAAAAGTTAGGCACAATGTGCCCGTGCTCTGTGCCCACGCTCCAAACTGACTTTTCACACATGAAACGCATGCCGGTTAGAATCGTAACATGACGGTCAAAAGGAGGGGCGCTTGCACTCCCAGCCAGCAACCAATACACACCTCTGCTGCGTACGACCAAAACATGCCCTCGCATAAATAAAGGAAGCGAAAATAGCATTATCTATTAAGAAAAATATAATAAAGATATACACATATAAACTGCATTAGAATTAAGCGTGATGACCCACAAAAATGATTAGCGTATAGGTTTAGGTGCTCTACGTGTGCAAACCATACAAAGGGAATGAGAGTAAATGTAGACAAATTTAAAACATTTAAAAAATTATGTTCAGAAATATCATTCTCTAGAGGAAGCAAAAATGTTGTGATGAGCACGGTGGCAACAGTATATAATAAATAAGTTTAGTTAAATTAAAATATATGTAAGTTATAAACAGTGCATGCTAACATGATTAGTCAGTACAACCAATACATGGTGAGCAATGGAGAGAAAATGTTTATCAGATTTTTGTAAATACACAAAATTGTATTACATAATATTAGATGCACACACGGCACAACTAAGATAACATAAATTAAAGTTGCAGTCATGTATATATTTATGGTGCAAAATGCTCAAAAGATTTTAATGACGCATCACATTGAGATTTTCTTCTTTGTGTATAATTTCATATTGGCAATGGAGAATATAAGAAACACCTTTGAAGATAATAAGGCATGTGTAGAAAGTAAAATAAAAACATACATGTAATGCATGCATTCAGTTTCAATATTTCAACTAATTACATACAATACAGTTAGTGTTAAGGTGTGGGGAGGAACTGGATATAAAATACATCTGAGCTATCATTGTTTAGATTTTATTATTCGTAGGAAATTCCTCCAAAAAGTATTGGTGTAGAGGGATCGGAATGGATAAATTTGGGAGATTAGTTTCGTCTCTCCAGAGAATCATGATGGATGGATTGCGTCACGATTTGTTACGGGTACCAACGTTAACTTAGACATAAATAATCATGGTCGACATATTTTTATCGAAATCGTGCAGTAAAATCTAGCCACGCAATTGCGCGGGCCACTACGCTAGTTTATGAATATTGACTAAGTTAATTTTCTAAGAATATATAACTAACAGGAAACTGGTGGGAAACTATAGAGAGAATTTTTTTAAAACAAAAACTAAAATCAGACATATGGGCCAGCCCATAATCGCGTGGGCTGTGCATGTTGCCTCTCTATTAGCTGCTTAAATCATTGTGCTAGTGCCTCCACCTTATTGTTGGGCCCTTTTCTCCCTTTCTTGTGCTAATTAACTATTTATTGGGTTACAAACATCCTTGAAAATCCGACGAAGGAGCGGAACTAGAGTCACCATCTAAGGAGGTAGCAAAATTAAAGATCGGTGCATCATTTTTGTATGATGATGGGTACATGGTTTGGAGGGGTGGTAATACGTTATGATGCAGAAGACCTAGTTGTTGTAGAGAATGTACATGGGGCTTGTTCCGGACATAGTTTAAGAAACCGGACCGGACCGCCGGTTGAGCCGGAAAAAACTGGAACCGGTGACTTACACGGTTTTTTTAAGCTTTATGGACCGACATGCAAACGAACCGGAGGAAACCGGTCGAACTAGTTGGTTTTCACGTATGCACAGGTGGGGAGTCGAACTCAGATTGATAGGAAAATAGGCCGAATCAGCCGAACAACCAACTTTCGTGGCTAACGTTCTTGTCTAGCTAAAGAAATTGTATTTGACCTCTTTTTACGTATCATTTATGGCCTTAGAAGTCAACAATTGAACCTGTGAACCGGCGGTGAAGCCTGAACCGAGCGAGGGCCTCACCTGTATTGTCACCGGTTTGGTTTTTTAAACTATGGTTCCGGATGCTCAGACTGCTGAGGTTTTGGCTATTCCACGATGAGATGACTGGAATTGGCTAGTGGTCTGGGGATTGAGCATCTTTTTGTGTACTCAGACTGCTCGCATCTAGTGGACTGAACAAACTCTAGGATTGGATCCCCGTAGGTGGTGGCTCCGATTATCAACGACTGTTTTGAGATTTGTTGGGATTTTTGGTACAATAGTCTTTGAGCCTTGTGCACGAGAGACTACTAGTGTTGCTCATGAGCTAGCCAGTATTGCTAGAGTTCATCCTCCAAATTTGTGGATGGAGAACCCTCCTCCTTCTATGTTAGCTTTGCTGATTGACGATGTATGTTTATCTGGTTAAAAAGCTTTGGTAGAAATGTATCTCTCCCGGATAGAACTCAAGTTTTTTCCACAGAGGCGACTTCATAAATAAGTGAGAATTCGGATACCTTATGGCGGTTAGCTTACTCATTGTGAGTCCTTTCTTTATACGGCTGCGGACAATCATCGTTACACTGATAGTTTTAATTAATCACTGATGAACACACATCACAAATTTGTCCTCAATCTTTTGACGCCAGATTGGACAAATACAATATCGACTAATTAAGCTAGGCAGTTAGGTCACACATGTACCAGCAGAATCCTTCACCGAATAATTGACAATTCATGCCTTCTAAAACATTCTCTCTTTTTAGTGAAATATTTCATGTGTATTAAATTTTTTAGTAAAAGTTTAGTGCAAACTGAAGCAAAAAGATTGGAAAATAACTACTAGTAAGTTTGTCGATCGTCACAAGATTAGGCTCCAACAATTCATAAGCTTCTGACTCTAATGAGAGATTGGTCTATCTCAGTTTGCTTGAACCTTTTCCCTGTCAAAATGCGTTTTTATTAACTCGTAAATTTTTTTCAAGAGGATACAAACACAACGAGCACACCTAACCTTTGCATAATTAAGATGCACACAGTCAGCATTAACGCACATACACAAAGGATCATGCCGGCAAAGTCTGCTTGAACTTATCTCTTCTATTCCTCATTGCGTGTTCAATAGTATTTCTAGAGCTCTGTTGTGTGCAAATGCATGATCAAGTTAACTTTCGTAATTTTGTTGGCGCATACTGTGTTGTTTCCTTCCCCGTGTTTCCCCCTTGCTGCATCAAGACCTGATGCACATGCTTGCGCATTTCGATCATATATTGCGATAAGATTCAAAAGCGGTCAGCTAGCTAGCGCTCCCTGCCACTGCACTAGTCACTCTCCACCAACATGGCGCCTTCCGTGCCGATGGGCAACATGGCGACGAGTTGGTGACTACGTCCAGACACCCTCGAGCTGTTGTATCTGATCGACGTGATAAGCAGATGCTCATGCCTCTTGTCAAGATGGCAACGGGGACGAAACCCACCGGGTTTTGCTTGCCCAAACCCATCCCCGTGACAAAATCGCAAGCCCGTCCCCGTCCCCATTACCGTGCGCGGGGCTAGTTTTTTGCCCGTCCCCTAAACCCGTCGGGTTTTCTAAACCCACGGGGAACACGTCCCCGCGAGTCAATGAAAATAGCTGCATTTGAAAGAAAAATAGAAGCATATTACAGCAGCAAAAATCAGCATATTGAAGCAACACACATAGTATATTTCAGCAGTAGCAACATAAGATGGGACCGAGCCGGCGGCTACTGCGAGATGGGATGGAGCCCAGGCGGCGGCTGGGGGACCTAGGTTTAGGTTTAGGTGTTCTGCTGTGCGGGGGAGAGAGACTTGAGGAGCGAGCGACACTGCCCGAGCGACCGAGCGAGGGGTTGGTTTGTACTCGAAGGCCTCGACGCTGGGGGCTCGGCCGCTCGGGCGCTGTGGCTTTGGGCCGCTTGGCCGGTTTTGTAGCGTAGGGCCTCAAGAAGTCAAGATGGATCAGTGCATGCTAAGAAAAACGTATTTTGACGGGTATTGTCGGGTTTCGGGTTTGGGTACTACCGAAACGGGTTTAAACCCGCGAAACATGCCGGGTTCTATAGTGTACCCATCAACAGCCCCGCGGGGATGGAAAGACGCCCATGGTAAAAACCCGCGGGGACACGGGTTTCGGGGCCCCATTGCCATCTTTATCTTGGTGGTGCAGTAGCTCAGGGCCACTCGCAGAAATTCGCCTTTCTTGTCGGTGCCCGTGCTACCGATCGAGTGAGATACTAGATACTAGATACTAGATAGATAGGCTAGCTAGGGTGGCGGGTGGGTATATGATCGAGCGGAGAGAATGAGAATCTACGGTACATCAGGATTGGGATGCCCTTTTTTGGCTGCGGAAAAGGAGTAAATATTCTGAATCCTGGCTGAACTGATGTAGAGGCCGCCTGGATTCCAATCCCGCAAGTTGGTGGCCAGAATCTGGGAGGTTCCATTGCAAGATTTGGGATCCAGTTTGATGCAGACTGCACTTGTGGCCGCGTGTGGTAGTCAAGACTCAAAGGCATAGATCACGTGTACGTACGTGGTTCTTGAGAGCAGCATTGTAAACTCAGTCAAAAACCACTCGACGAACAATAATCTCAGTGCTGCGTGGTTGCTAGGTATAGTGCACAGCAGAAGCGAGCTGATGTCGTTAGTAGCTGGCAAGATGCATCCCAGAACGGATTTATTTTTTTGAAGAAAATTTCAGAACGGAAATTCAGTAATCAGAATTTGACCGGGGAATCCGGAAACCGCGCTTTATGCAGATTATATTCCACGGAGATCGATCTGCGCCTGTCCGAGGGCTCGCTACGGCCAATGCATCCCCGGTCTATTGTGCTGGGGCAAGATGCCCGGTTTCTTTTGGTCCACGGCGAGCACCAGACGGACCTAAGCGCCTCCACGGGAGCTGGCTTCTCCCGCATGTGGCAGCGAAATCTTTGCGTGGTGGCGTTCGAAAGTCTCGCAATTCCGTGGCCCCCCGTAGCCAACCATGAAACATTTGACGAGTCACAGGACCATGGATAAAAGGCATCGCGACCTGATCATGGCAAAAGGTCAAATTCCTTCTCCAAGCATATCGGAGCCGTGGGTGGGGAGATCCATTCTTTCTTTCCCGTCCCAAGGGGACTTGCAACTTAGATGTTGGATCAGATTCTGCCAATGGGCGGCTACACATTAGATGACTAGGATTGTGCGAGGATGCAAGGTGGATGAACAACCATCGCTACAAAGAACCTTGCGCTGCAGAAATGTGGTAGTATATTTGACAGCAGTGATGCACACGGCAAGCTTGACGTCGAAAACAGAGATGAAGTTCGATTTCAAATGATACTTAACACGTTTGTAGCTTTACTTTGGCCACTTTGACTATAGAAATACAGTTTAGCTACTTGTAAGTCGCATGAATTTACAATTTGAGTCAGTTGATTTTCGGATGAAGAACCAGCAGCCGCGGGCGATCTATCTTAGGGTGGCAGGCTCGCCGGCGATCTATCTTAGGGGTGGGTGTGTTGGGGAGGAGGGGTGCAGGTTCGCCGGAAAAATTTGCTCATTGCCGGGGTTAGAGGGATGGATAGGGGGGCGGTTGGGGGAGGTCGGGGCGACAAGGCTGGCGCGAGAGCACCGCCGGCCGCAGGCAGCGGCAGCACGTGGTTAGGCCGGCGGTGGCTCGGCGGTCCGAGGTAGAAGACCACAGGCGCGGTCTGGAGGCTAAAGAAGGCTTCTGGCGTTTATTTTTCATCGGATGGCTAGAAACCAATCCACTGACCCAAATTAAATTTTCGGTCGACTAGTCTCTAGCCAGTCCCATAAAAATAATATGGTCTTTAATAATATACGGGAACGCATGAGGTCCTAAATCTGCCGCTGACGAGGAAGGAAGTTACCACATCAAGGAAAGATTTGAAGAACACTTATTCGTCGTTGTTGTCATTGATGCCGAAGACACACCGCTAGTCGATCGAAACGCTAATGACTAAGGCCTTAACGTACGGAAAACATGTCCGCAACACGGGGCTCTGGCGATCCTTCGAACTAAAGCGCGAGGCTGTCCCGGGGAGAGGAACAGCTAGAGAATGGCGACAAAAGGAAGAACGCCCAGGGAATCACCTCTCCTTTGTTTCCTCGGATCCAATCTATTTAGCAACGCTAGGAGGAGTAAGGATAAGGAGCTCCAATTTGACAAATATCAATGACATATTTAAGGGTCAAGTGACAAACGTAAATACAAGGCGAGGCTTCTTAAGCGTGGCGGCCGGCTCATTTTGGTTAACTGCACGCCAACGGCAATAGCAGGTTACCACATGCTCACTCAAGACCTCCTACCGTGGGTCATCAAGTGCCTGGACAAACTTCGGCTAGGATTTTTTTGGCGCGGCCAAGACGAGGCCATTGGAGGAAGCTGCCTCGTTGCTTGGAACGAGGTTTGCATCCCCAAGAAATATGGCGGGCTGGGCGTGCACAATCTCCATCTGCTAAATCTAGCTATAAGGGTGAGATGGCGCTAGTTAGAGCGCATGGCTGCTGCCAAACCTTGGGTCGATCTCGACTTCATCATCCTAGCCGAAGGAGAAGAGCTTTTCAAGGCGGGCATGCGGTGCGCGCTAGGCAATGGGACAAGTCTGCCATTTTGGTCCGAGAGATGGATGCAGGGTTTGGGGATGGAGCTGCTGGCTTCGGATCTCGTGCAGTTTGTCAGCTCCAACGTCAAGTGTCACCGCTCCGTGGCCGATCTGCTGCACGATGACCTTTCGGTGGGCGACATTCGTGGTGTGGTGCCCCATCCTTTTCGGCCATCGCCCAATTCCTTCATATTTGGGCTATCGTCCGGCAGGTTCAGCTCGCAGACACGCCAGATGCCCTTACTTGGAGGCTTGACTAGAGACGGCAAGTACTCCATGAGCTATGCCTTTCAAGCCATGTTCCTTGGCTGGACCTTCGCTCCATGCGCGGCTGAACTCTGGAACTCTTGGGTGCCCCTGGATATTAAGATGTTCTTTTGGCTAGCGCTCAGAGACAAGCTGTGGACTACGGATCGGCTAGTGATGGTCCTGGACTATGGGTCACTCACCATGTCGTCTCCCGGCCAAGTGGGCAAGTGATGGTGTTCTGGATTAGGGGGTGCCAGCCACGTCGGCTCCCAGCTGTATGGGCTAGACCGAGGACCCCCCATGAAGATAGGTGAAGTGGGCCTCGTTCGTCGGCCCAGGAGAGTCAAGATAGAAAATTCCAAAGACTTGGCATGCACTCAAAAGATTTAGAGGTAGTCTTTGGCACGATCGCCCTTAGATGCGACCGACCTATGTAAACCCTAGACACCCCCGGTATCTATATAAACCGAGGGGTGAGGACCGTAGGCAACAACTCATACACACACGATCTCGTGGTAGATCACCTATACTCTATACCCCCTTGAAGTCAATACAACCGAAGCAGGACGTAGTATGATGGCCCAAAGCTGGGTAAACTCTTGTGTCCTTGTTACCATTGTGCTAAGACTACCAGCTCGGGACCCATCATTGGTGGCCCATGTAGGTCCCTCAGTGTAGTCAAAAAAGTTTGATGGCGTTCCTGATTGACGACGAAGTCGACCTCGGCGTGACCTTCTGGCCAAGACAACTCTTTGTCTTTGGTAGTCTCGCCTTCCATGATGATTCGGCCGACCACCTTGGCGGAATCGAAACCTTCGCCCCAGGCCGGATCATCAGATTCAGAAACCTGGAATGCGTCATGGATTCTCGTGGCAATCTTGCCTTCTCGAGCTGGGTATCAGACCATGTCGAGGAACTTGATGGCGCATCGGCGCAGACCTCGAAGTCAGTCCAGACGTCGGTCGATGTCAGAAAACCCACCTCGGATCCGACATTGGGTAAAAATCTGAGCAACACTTCCGAGGGCGAGATGCTTATCCTGGCTCCCAACGAAAGACCTGAGCCCATGTCCGATCGGATCTCAAGGAAGCTTCCTATGAACCCAGCCTTTGAGCGGGCCATGGATGAAAGCGATAAAGCCCTTCTGAACGAGATGTTAGATCAAATTCAGAGGCTCACAATTTCAGACGATCAGAACTCAGTTTATGATCAAATCTGGGAGAAACTGGGAGAGGCTTGAATTTTCAACCCACCCACCACCCACCTAGTCACTAAGGTCGAGGATTTAACCGACGTTCTAGCTAGCGCCTCCGAGGAGGCAACTGACATGGATGAAGACGTTGGAGAAGCTTCAAACACCTCACCACCAGTCGTAAACCACACAGGAAAGTGGGTCGTGACCTCCACCTATGAGGTCTACATGGTAGACACTCCTAAGGATGGCGGATGAGGAAACCCGAAGCGCAGGCGCAAAGGCCGTCATAATGGCGGCACCGGTAACAGTGATGCCAGTAACGGCATTACTGGTAATAATGGTACCACCGACGGCACCGTAGATCAGGCTAGTAACCGTAACGGCGATGCCGGCGTCAATGATGGCAACGATAAGACCAATGGGGACGGCAACGACCACGAAGACGGAGATTATAATCCTGAGCCCGACAAGGATCAAAGACTTGGACCCGATGAATATGATGCTTTCAATGAACCCCTTGAGGGCCCTCAGCCTGAGAAGCTGCACAAGCGCATGGCCAGTACGGCCAAGAGCATCAAAAACAGATCTCAACGCCTTCAAGACGATGAGGACTACCTAAATAATAGATGGACCCAGCTTCTCCAGGCCGAGCAGGCATTAGAGGATAAGCTATAACAAACAAGCGCCAAACAGCCTTGCCCCTGCAGACACTTGCTCAATGAGATGGACGCGGAGGCCGAGGATAGCACCATATCTAAGCGTGAATGGTTCGAAGGCCTCGATCGCCCAGCTAGGGGTCAATCTCCTCGGATTACCGATTGTCAAGACAAAGCAAACAAACATGCTCCCGAGGTGCCTGGGCACCGAGGCGGGAAAAATGCACCACGGAACACTGCAAGGCCAGACCCTAAGGAAAATAGGCCTTTAAGATCCGAAAAAACACCTCGGTTGATTTATCTGTCTAAGCAACGCCCACCTGCTGGACATGCGAGATATTTAGCTTGGCTTGCCAGGAACAATGACATACGTGACTACACCCGAGACCGTAATATAACCATATCAGACGTATGCCACGCCACAGCTAGAGTCTGAGGAGCTGCTCACCCCCAATGTTTACGGATGAGGTCATGCAACATCAGTTCCCGGATGGGTTTAAACCCGCAAATATCGAGTAGTACGATGGGACCATGGACCCCTAGGTCTGGATCGAGGATTTCCTCCTCGCGGTCCACATTGCAGGTGGAGACGACATCCACACAATCAAGTACTTGTCGTTGAATCTAAAAGGCTCGGCCAGGCATTGGTTGAACGGTCTACCCCCTAATTCATTCGACGAGTGGGATGAAGTAGAGGATGAGTTGATGGGAAATTTCCAAGGCACTTACGTAAAACCTCCGGATGCCGATGACTTGAGTCCAGCTGGCCATCGGCGGAAACTGGCCACATCCATATCATATCATCCATATAAAACTAAATCTATCTAGCTACATCCAAATCATATCATCTATCCATTTATCTATCCACAACATCTATCCATATATATCTATATGATCAAAAACATTATCCTAATCTATCCATATGATCAAAAAAAAAATCTATCCATATAATCATAATCTATCCATATAACATATCCATATGATATAAAACCTTATCATAATCTATATATACATCGATCCATATTATTTATATAATCCATCATATATATATATATATATATATATATATATATATATATATATATATATATATATATATATATATCCATATCAAATTTCCATCTATATTGTGTACCGATCATCAATTCGATTGCATCCACATGCATATATCATATCAATATAAAAACCATTATTTATATGTCGGATTTTGCATCCATGCATATATAAAAAAATAGCATAATCTATATATTAGCATCTACCCAGACCCTAACAATATATATACCTACTAATAAAGGGAGGTGATATTCTTGGTCCGTCATGCTATTTTACAGAAAAACCCCTCATGTTTCTGTTAATCAACTCGTAGTCCGGTTTGAAGTCAGATTTTTGCTTTTTACAAAAAAAACCCTGATGTTTCTGTTAATCAACCCGCATGCCGGTTTTAAGTCTGATTTTCAATTTTGCCGGAAACCCCCTGATATTTGGATTAATCAACTCGTAGTACATATCAAATGCTTTAAAAAATATATCCATATCTTGTAAACCCTAACTCCAAATTTAACATGTTATATACAGGATTTGATTAGAAAAATGTGTAGAATCTGAATATGATGTTATTGTACCTGTTAATCATTTAAAAATTCTATTTAGTGTGCAACCTTAATCAATAGCGCATGATCCATCTTTCTTTCATATCGATACCGGTCCGGATTGGAAATGAACACCTCAGCAAACCATGATTGGAGACGAAAGAAACCATCTATAACACGCATGGACGCCTCGCCAAAACCTCACAAGAAAAAAGTAGATTTCTCATCTTATGTCGGAGAGAGAGATGCCTTAGGATTGATAACATTCAAACGCGTTGTGATTGTGTGAGCACTGAGGCCACCGAGGACGGGAAGGAAGATAAGTGCCAATGCACATGGGATGCCATATGTTCAAATAAAGGACGTGGACCTATTGGCGTCTTAAGTCATGGTTATTGGGTTAGTGGAGTCTGGTAGTTTTTCTCCGTTGCAACGCATGGGCACTTTTGCTAGTTATTATTAACATATCTAGTATATAGATCTATCCATATCATGCATATATAAAAATTATTAACATGTATAGCTAGCTATTTTCATCCACATGCATATTATTCATCCAAAAATATAGAAAAAGGAAATAAAAACTAGTGGAGCTTGATCACCTCGGTGGAATGCATGAGGTTGACCGACATCGGGGATGGTGGTGACGGCCAACGCGTCGAATTGGTGGAGCCCGCGACGGTGTCAGCCTGTATGATCAAGGAGAGCTGGAGGTGGTTGTTGCGCCCTCGGTCGGTGGGATGAAGGAGAGCTGGAGGCGGTAGCTGCGCCCTTGGTCAGTGGGATGAAAGAGTCGGCGACGGCAGGCCGGTGGCGAGCTTGGGTCACAACGGCACGCTCCGGTTGAGGCGGAGGAGGGCGACGGTGGCGCGACACGGTTGTATGGTGTCGCTGGCATGCGCTTCGCTTAAAAGGCAGGCAAAGGGGCGTGTATGCGGGATACAATCCAAAAATAAGACGAGTGCTTTCTCTCGGGTACTCAGCTTATATAGGAGGCGAAGCATTTCGTGTTTTAGAAAGAGAAAAGTGAAAATACAAGCCGGGTGCCGTTGGAGCATACTCGGCTTACATCGACCGCCATCACAATAGATGTTAAGCGCGGCGATGGCGACCACGTGCAATCCATTTGCCAACAGCCATGTAAGCCAAATAGTTTTTGTTGAATATGTCGAGGTGGATACATACACCGAGTTTTTTTTTCCATAATACTCGGCTTATATTAGTATAAGTCAAGATAAAAATTTGTGTAGGGTTTGGTACTCGACTTACATGTGTATATGTTGAGTGCTCGTAAAATGACACTCCACTTACATCCAGACACTAGGCAACTTATGATTTTCCTGTAGTGCTACATAGACGAGCAAGTGGTGTCAACCTCCATCCATGACCTACGATGGTCCGCAACAAATTTGACATCTTGGTCCTTGTGCTGGCAAGTGTGCAGCAGCCGGTGTTGATCCATGATGAGGAGGACGAGGAGATGTGAAAGTTCCGTGAGGGAGAGGCCGGTGTTGGCGCTACCGTCAGTACCATCATGCAGGGGAAGGGCCCGAGCATTGGGGCGAAAGTTGGTGCAAGATCACCGGTCTGGATGTTCTGAATCAGGAGGTTTCGCTGGGGGCATCCTCATCCGAGCATCGAAGCCATCTCATGTATATTAATAAATAGATTTATTAATAATATTTGTGTGTTTTGGGTGTGAGATTATATATGTTATATGTAATGCATTCAGATAAAAGCCAACATGGAAAAAGTATAATTAATAGTACCAATCAGAAAACCCACCGGGTCACTCACAGACATAAACTTGTGCCTATGGCATAGATTGGTTGGGTTACCAAAGGTTAAGACCCATGGGCGAAGTCGGCAACCCATACCATACCTATTTGGGTCAAATTTCCATGGGTGCCAAAACCTATTTGTGGGATTGCCATCTTTAATCATGTCATACTCAGAAAGTCTTTATATATGCAAACGAGGGGGGAAATCTGGCTACTAGCTAGCATTTAGGTATGCGTTCACTAGATACGGCAGGGCCCCCAATTGTGATTTTATCATGTCCCTAAGAGGTAAGGCTAGCTGATAACTCAAATCATTTGCAGATCCCCAATTGTATTGATCCATTACATAATCAAACTTCCTAAACAGAACAACATTTAACCGAGTGAAGTTTTGAAGTGACACATGCGTAAATTAAATAGCTGGAAAATATTGAAAAATAATTATTCTCCTGGTTTCAATGGAAAATTTAATCCTTTTTTTAACAAACACAGTGAGGAAACCCCCCACTGTAACTCTTTTCATTAATATGGGTGGAACATATACAAGATTTATTACAAGGAGATAATCCTAAGCATCTACTTCACAAGTAATCTAGCCATGATTGCATTCCTTATTTCAGACTTGGTTTTGCCTTCTTGATGATGGTGTCAGAGTGTTCCTTGAAACATGCAATGCAGTAGGCTAAGCTTTTGGTTTTATTATCAAAGATGATGCCATTGCTATGCTTCCATAAGCTCCAACATCCAGCAATTAAGCTTTCCTTGTAGAACCATGTGTTGTTCCTTCTCTTTCCATCCATCAACATCTCTGTCAGATCATAATCAGTATTCCACTGGAAACCTAGTGCAACCCAGAAGTTTTGGCTGAAATCACAGCTGAAAAACAAGTGCATCAGGTTTTCATTAGGTTCATCATTACATAGCTCACATCTGCTGCTTTCAATGTGAAAATTCTTTCTGAGAAGAAGATCTCTAGTGTTGAGCCTGTCCTGTATAAGTAGCCATAAGATGAATTTCTGTTTAGGTAGATTGCAAGATTTCCAAATCCATTGATATGGTTCTGGTGCATCAGGTGGGTTTCCAATGAATTCCAAATAAATTCTTTTGTTGGAATATTTGCTTGAGCCCCAGTAAAACTGCCAAGAGTCTCTGTCATTGATGTTGGTTCTGTCATTCATTATGTCCAATAATTGATGACTTTGTTGTACAACAATAGAGAACATAGGTGTGTGGAAATTCTCATATAAGTTGTCATGCTCATTGCTATTCATCATGGCAAAAGTGATGTCTTTATTTCTTGCATAAGAGAATAGCTGTGGCATTTGGTCCTTCATGGGATTTCCATTCCAGTTGTCATGCCATATTCTGATAGTATCCCCCATTTTAGGTGAGCAGACAGTCATATTTCTGAAGTCTTCTAGTATGGAGCAGCAATCTCTCCACCAGAATGAACCCACACTAGTAGGATTTTCCATCTCTATAGTATGTATTCCATATCAGATGAACCCATGGTATATCATGCTTATTGAAGAATTTGTACAGGAATTTTGTAAGTAATGCTCTGTTTTGCATTCTGAGATCAAGGACACCTAATCCTCCTGCACTTTTAGGGAGGCACACCTTTTCCCATTTAACCAGACATTTGCCATGTTTGTTGATGCCTTTTCCATACCAAAGAAAACCTCTACCAGCTTTTTCAAAGTGATCAAGAATAGTAAATGGAACTTTGATACAACACATAGCAAAAATGGGTAGTGCAGAAATCATTGCTTTAAGATGTACCAGTTTGCCAGAGTAGGTCATGAGAGTTGCAATACCTGATAATCTTTTATCAAGTCTTGATACCATGGGCATAAGATCCTCAACTTTTGGCCTAGTAGATCCCATAGGTAATCCCAAATATGTGATATGCATTGTTTCTTTTTTACAACCAATAAGGCAAGATAATTCAGTAGCTCGATCCTCTGAGATGTTAATGGGAACAAGACTAGATTTATTGTAGTTCACTTTCAAACCAGTAAACTTGGAGAATATCTTAAGGATATCAAGCAGACATTTGATTTGTTCCTCATCAGCTGGCAGGATAATTAGAGTATCATCAGCATACTGGATGATGGGATAACTGTCATCATTTCTGTCTTCTATTGGTAGTCTAATTTGTCCATTGTGTCATGCCTCATTGACCAGAATTTGTAGTAGTTCACCTACTATAACATACAGTAATGGTGAGTAAGGGTCACCTTGCCTTACTCCTCTCTGACATCAGATTTTCTTACCAGGTACACCATTCAATATGACAGATGCAGACGTTGTGGAAAGTATCATATGTGTCCATCTAATAAATTTGTCTCCAAAGCCAAGATGTTTAAGCATGAACTTTATGGCTTTGTAATCCACTTTGGAAAAGCTTTTTCAAAATCAATTTTGAAGATGATAATCTCCTTTTTAGATTTATGACACATGTGGATGTACTCAAAGCTCCATGCCAAGCAGTCCTAAATGTTTCTGCTTTTTATAAAGCCATATTGGTTTTACTGACCATTGGTATGATAATTTGTTGTGCTCTGTTTGCAAGTTGTTTAGTCACAATTTTGATGGGCATACTTACCAGCGAGATAGGTCTGAAATCGTTTGGTGTCTCGGGATTATCTTGCTTGGGGATCAAAGCAATATAAGCAGTGTTGATAGGCCCCAGATCAATCAGTTCAGAATGGAAATCATTAACAAATTTATAGAAGCATCCCTTGATGATGTTCCAACATTTCTTCATAAAGTGTCCATTAAAACCATCTGGACCAGGTGATTTGTCCTTTGGCATCTCTTTAATCACTTCATCAATTTCTTCATGTGAGAAAGGCCTTTCCAGATCATTTAGATGTGCTTCCTTGGCAAGATGAGATATATCAAATAACTGTTCAGTGTGTTCAATCTTGCCAATTCTGTCTTTGAATGAATTCCATAAAATGGCAGCCTGTTGGTCATGATCATAAACAGTATGGTCATCAGAAGCTTTTAAAAAAGAGATGTAATTGTGCCTGAATACCTGGGTAGCAATTGCATGAATTTTTTTGTGTTTTCATCCCCAAGGTTAGCCCATCTTATGTTAGCTCTGATCCTCCAATAAATCCTTTTTGCTTCCAATAGCTTGTTGGTGTGTGTGATGAGGATTTTCCTGAAGTTTCTTTCAGCTATAGTGAGCAGTCTTTGATCTTCTATGCCATCTAGAAGTTTAACATAAAAACAGCAGTTCTCAATAGTTTTGCTAAGATGTGAGAATTATTTGCTCCATCTTTTTAGTCCTCTTCTTACGGCTTTAAACTCTGCTGAAATATTTTTAGCAGAGTCTGCAAAATATTCAGAATTATTCCAATGGTTTTCAATAGTCTCAATAAAACCAGTAAATTTGGTCCAGAATTCCTCAAATATGAAAATATTGCATTTGGGGATGTTACTGTCTATTTGTACTTTAATTGGGACATGATCAGAGGAGATTTTTTCAAGAGGAACTGCCATAGTGTATGGGTGCTCAGTAGTCCATTGTGGGCTGGTAAATTCCTAGTCCAATTTTTCCAAAAGTGGGTTGTCTTGCATGTTACTCCATGTGAAAGCTCTGCCCTTAAGAGGTATTTCAACAAGGTCAAGGTTGATGATGATATTATTGAATAGCATCATGTTGTTATGGTCTCTGATGTCTACTACGCAACTTTTATTCTTGTAGACGTTGTTGGGCCTCCAAGTGCAGAGTTTTGTAGGACAGTAGCAAGTTTCCCTCAAGTGGATGACCTAAGGTTTATCAATCCGTGGGAGGCGTAGGATGAAGATGGTCTCTCTCAAACAACCCTGCAATCAAATACAAGAAATCTCTTGTGTCCCCAACACACCCAATACAATGGTAAATTGTATAGGTGCACTAGTTCGGCGAAGAGATGGTGATACAAGTGTAGTATGGATAGTAGATATAGGTTTTTGTAATCTGAAAATATAAAAACAGCAAGGTAGCAAATAAGAAAAGTGAGCATAAATGGTATTGCAAAGCTTGGAAACAAGGCCTAGGGTTCGTACTTTCACTAGTGCAATCTCCCAATAGTGTTAACATAGTTGAATCATATAACAATCCCTCAACGTGCGACAATGAATCACTCCAAAGTTCCTATTAGCGGAGAACATAAGAAAGAAATTATTGTAGGGTACGAAACCACCTCAAAGTTATCCTTTCCGATCAATCTATTGAGCCATCCCTTTAAGTGTTACAAACAGCCCTAGAGTTCGTACTAAAATAACACCATATGATACGCATCAACCAACTCTAATGTCACCTAGATACTCCAATGTCACCACAAGTATCCGTGAGTTGATTATTCGATATGCATCAAACAACTTCAAATTCATAATATTCAATCCACACAAAGAACTTCAAAGAGTACCCCAAAGTTTCTTATCGGAGAAAAGATAATGAAAACGTGCAACCAACCCCTATGCCTAGATCACCCCAAGGTCACGGGAATCCGCGAATTGATTACCAAAACATACATCAAGTGAATCAATAGAATACCCCATTATCACCACGGGTATCCACATGCATGACATACATCAAGTGTTCTCAAATCTGAAATATTCAATCCGACAATAACGAAACCTCAAAGGGAAAGACTCAATCCATCACAAGAAGATAGAGAGGGAAGACACACCATATGATCCAACTATATTAACAAAGCTCGCGATACATCAAGATCGTGCCAAATCAAGAACACGAGAGAGAGAGATCAAACACATAGCTACTGGTACATACTGTCAGCCCCGAGGGTGAACTACTCCCTCCTCGTCATGGAGACCGCCGGGATGATGAAGATGGCCTCCGGTGATGATTTCCCCACTCCGGCAGAGTGCCGGAACAGGGCTCCGGATGAGATCGCTTCGGTACAGAGGGTTGCGGCGGTGGCGTGGGAGTTCTAGGTTTCTTTTCGGGGTTTCTGGTATTTATAGGATTTTTCAGTGTTGGATTTACGCCAGGGGGGCCCACGAGGGAGCGACAAGCCTGCCCGGCGCGCCTTGGGGGGAGGGCGCGCCCCCCAGGCTTGTCGCGTCCTCGTTGCTCTTCTGGTCCTTCCACGAGGCTTTGGGGGTCTCTTTTGGTCCATAAAAAATCACCGTAAATTTTCAGCCCATTCCGAGAACTTTTATTTCTGCACAAAAAACAACACCACAGTAGTTCTGCTGAAAACAGCGTCAGTCCGAGTTAGTTCTAATCAAATCATATCAAAACCATATAAAATTGTTGTAAACATGGCATGAATACTTCATAAATTATAGATACGTTGGAGACGTATCAGCATCCCCAAGCTTAATTCCTGCCCGTCCTCGAGTAGGTAAATGATAAAAGAAATAATTTATGAAGTGTGAATGCTAGCATAGTGCATAAGTTTGATCAATGATAATTTCAATCACCTTTTCTAGCATCATTATATATCATAAACAGTAGCTCATCTCATAAAACTTCTCATGATCAAGTAGCAAGCTATTCACATATTAAAGTATAGATCATAAACTTTCTTGAAAACTAACAAACTATGTTCTCAGTCATCAAACAATTGCAATTCATCTTATTTTCAGGAAGGGTCTATGTAAAAGCTTTGATTTAGCAAATTCCACATACTCAACTATCATATAGTCGTCCATGATTGCTGACACTCAAAGCATATTTTTAGAACAAACCGCTTCAATCAGACACATAGAAAGATGGGGGTTTATAGTTTCACCTCCCAACAACTTTACCTCAAGGGTAATGTCAACAATAATAACTCATGATCACTTACATCCAACTGGATATATATGCCTAGATCTTTCCCCACCACATGGTGCTTGCAAAGAGAAAAAATAAAAATGGACTAGAGAGGAACACTATTGACTCTTGCATAAATGTAAATACAGAAATGTAAAAGATAGGCCCTTCGCAGAGGGAAGCAGAGGTTGTCATGCGCTTTTTATTTTTGGATGTGCAAACTCTTAATGTAAAGGAATGTCACTTTATATTGCCCCTTGTGATAGCAACCTTTATTATGCAGTCTGTCGCTTTTATTTCTTCACCATCACAAGATCGTACAAAGCTTATTTTCCCTTACAATAAAAGTTCATACATATTTAGAGGCAATTTTTATTGCTTTGTGCACCGATGACAACTTACTTGAAGGATCCTATTCAATCCATAGGTAGATATAGTGGACTCTCATGACATGAAACTGAGTTCAAGGGTTTTGGATGCACAAGTAGTATCTCTACTTAGTGTGGATTTTTGGCTAGCAAAGGATGGGGGGCAAGCACCACATGTTAGAGGATCCAAGAACATATAACTTCTATGTGAATATAAACAAACATAACTCATTACGTTATCTTCCTTGTCCAACATCAACTACTTGAGCAAGGTTGAAAATAATTAATGGGGGCTCACAATCATAGAAGATGTCCAAGATAGTATATTTATATGTGAAATCTCTCTTCCTTCAATATTATTTCATGAATTGTTCAAGTGACCAATGCTGTGTTTGCTAACTTTCAATAAATTTTACTACTTATACTTCTTTTATGTGAAGTCACTACTCCTCGTGGGACAAGCATATGAAACACATATAATTTCAACTTTATGATATTCAATTCATTCAATAATTTACTCTTGGGATATAAGTGAAGCACGAGAGTAAACGAGAAACTACTCCAAAAGATATAAGTGAAGATTAATGAGTAGTTAAACAATTAAGTAGCTATGTGAAGACTCTCTCTCAATAAAGATTTCATATCTTGATAATTTTATCCAAACAGCAAACAAAATGAAAATAAAAGGACACTCCAAGAATAGCACATATCATGTGAACATGTAAAAACTTAGGCTAACCGATAGGTGTTGATGAAGAAAGGTGGGATGCCTACCGGGGCATCCCTAAGCTTAGTTGCTTGAGACTTCTTGAAATGTTATCTTGGGGTGCCTTGGGCATCCCCAAGCTTGAGCTCTTGTGTCTTCTTAATTCCTCTCATATCATGGCTTCTCCTAAATTTTAAAAACTTCATCCACACAAAACTCAACAAGAACTCGTGAGATAAGTTAGTATAAATCAACTCAAAACCTTAACATTCTCTACTGTACCAAAGCACTAAAATTATAATTAAACATTGCATATTAAATGCCTCTGCATATTTAATACTCCTATCCTCAAATAGAATCATTAAACAAGCAAACGTATGCAAACATAACAACAATCTGTCTAAATAGAATAGTCTGTAAAGGGTGAATAAGAATTCATACTTGCCTAACTCCCAGAATTATGAAAAATTACCACGTGACAGAGAACTCATGCATGCTTACTGTGTAAAAATTTCAGATTTTTATCATGTTCTGACAATTCACAAAAATTCAGGACATAACAGAAAACTTTCTGTTTTCAAACAGCAACACATAAACTTGCAAACTGAG
Source organism: Elymus sibiricus (assembly GCA_039707655.1). Lineage (NCBI taxonomy): Eukaryota > Viridiplantae > Streptophyta > Magnoliopsida > Poales > Poaceae > Elymus > Elymus sibiricus. The sequence continues at coordinate 255,934,245 of CM077668.1, read as the reverse complement.
CATGGTAAAGGCTATAATTGGCATTTTATTGAACTAAAAGATACAAAACATGATTATTGATAACAGCAAGCAAATCTTAACAAAAGAAAATGATGCTCCAAGCAAAACTCATATCATGTGATGAATAAAAATATAGCTCCAAGTGAGGTTACCGATAATGTTGAAGACGAAAGAGGGGATGCCTTCCGGGGCATCCCCAAGCTTAGACGCTTGGGTCTTACTTGCATATTACCTTGGGGTGCCTTGGGCATCCCCAATCTTAGGGTCTTGCTGCTCCTTATTCTCCTCATATCGATATCTCACCCAAAACTTGAAAACTTCAATCACACAAAACTTAACGGAACTTGTGAGATAGGTTAGTATGATAAAGATAAATCATCCACTTAGGTACTGTCAAGAAAAGATTCATAATTGTTCTCACATAATGCCTACTATACTCTATGATATGGGGTGTCCCGATCTTCTCAGTAAGCGGCGGTGGTGATGATGAAGATGATAGATAAATTGTATGTCGCCGATGAACTCTCCCTCTCTTGATCCCTGATGCCAATGCAAAAGGTCTCAACCCTTTGGATATTCACAACGTCACACACTTGCGCACGTAGCCGTCGACCATGAAACGGTATAATTGCAATATACTAATTCCCAATGGAACAGCAGATTACACTCAACTTGCGGTATATGATCTCCAGATCGATACGAATTGGAGATGAGGATTCAAGATGAATGCTTACAAGCAATCTCAAGAACTAGGGTTTATCTTAAACGTGGTATACTCTAACTAACCCTAAGGAAGAGTATTTATATCCTAAGATAGATCGAAGGGGTACACGGGCCGTCAGCCCCAAAGTCTGCGCGCAGGCAGCACGGTAGTACCGCTCACAGCAAACGGTACTACCGCTAGAAGCGGTATTACCGCTCTGAGAATTCTAACTGCCGCTTTAGTACCGCTTGGGTCGCTTTGATTCCAGAAGAAAATTGTTAAGCGGTACTTGGGCGGTAGTGCTGGGCCGGTAGTACCGCCTAAGCGGTACTACCGCTCGGGCAGGCGGTACTGCCGCCTGGGAACTGCAGACTCCTCTTGCTCCCTTGTGCCATGCCTTCCTCCTTGCTCCCTTGTGCCATGCCTTCCTCTCCATTGTACCTAATGACACATACACACAAGGATTTAGGCAGTATAAAGCTCTCATTAAAAGAAATAGCATTATCAACTAAGAGAGAATTCACCTGTTGTTCTAGTAACTTAGCACGAGCTCTTGTAGTTGGTCCAATCCTGATTTCATCATTGAACGTCTTCTTTGCAGCAACAGGTTGTTCATCTTCAAGGGATGGAACCATAGTAGGGATGTCCTCATCACTCTATCATTTCCACAATTTATATTGACCAATATAAGCCACAGAAACTATAAAACAAGCAAACTATGCATTGAAAACAAAATCTGTCAAAAACAGAACAGCATGTAGTGAGCGATTTAAAAACCATACTTCTGTACCTCCAAAAATTCTGAAAATTAGCAAAACATAAAAAATTTGTATCTTAATACTGTGTAAAAATTTCAGAATTTTCTCATGCTCCAGTACAGAATAGAAATTCCAGCACTGGACGCAAAAGTTTCTGTTTTTGCACAGAATCAAATCAACAAGTATCCACACTATCCCAAAGGCTTTACTTGGCACAATATTGAAAGAAAACATATAAAACATGATTACTACAGTAGCTTAATCATGTGGACACACAAAAACAGTAGGTATAAATATTGGGTTGTCTCCCAACAAGCGCTTTTCTTTAATGCCTTTTAACTAGGCATGATGATTTCAATGATGCTCACATAAGAATAGGAATTGAAACATATAAGAGAGCATCATGAATCATATGGCAAGCACTTTTAAGCCTAACCCACTTCCTATGCATAGGGATTTTGCGAGCAAACAATTTATGGGAGCAAGAATCAACTAGCATAGGAAGACAAAACAAGTATAACTTCAAAACTTTCAACACATAGAGAGGAAACTTGATATTATTGAGATATATATAAGCATATCTTCCCCTCTCATAATAATTTTCAGTAGCATCATGAATGAATTCAACAAAATAACTATCACATAAAGCATTCTTTTCATGATCCACAAGCATAGGATTTTTATTACTCTCCACATAGGCAATTTTCTTCTCATTCATAATAGTGGGAGCAAACTCAACAAAATAACTATCATGATATACTTGATTGGCATAATCAAATTGAACATTAAAATCATGATGACAAGTTTTATGGTTATCATTACTCTTTATAGCATACATGTCATCACCATAATCATCATAGATAGCAAATTTGTTTTCATAATCAATTGAAACCTCTTCCAAAATAGTGGAATCATCATTAAATAAAGTCATGACCTCTCCAAATCCACTTTTATCATTATTCCAAGATTGAACACCCTCCAAAATAGTGGGATAATCATTACCTAAAGTTGACTCTCTTCCAAACCCAGTTTCATTATTATTGCAATCATCATAGATAGGAGGCATGCCATCATCATAATAAATTTGCTCATCAAAAGTAGGGGGAATAAAAAGATCATCTTCATTAAGTATAGCATCCCCAAGCTTAGGATAAACATCATTTGCAGCAAATAAATTCTCAAACATGTCATTCCAATCAAACATAGCATCCCCAAGCTTGTGGGTTTGCATATCATGAGCATAATCACACTTATCATCAATAGTATGAATAGCACCAATAGTATAACAATTATTGTCATCATAATTTCCCAAGTTGGTGCCAAAAAGATTTTCCAGATCATAAGAAGTATCATTATATTCCCAATCATAATCATCATAACAAGTAATAGGCAAAACAAAATCATCATCAAGTGTATCATCTTCCACGATCATTTTTGATTCATTCTCATGAGGCACAACAATAATAGGAGCAACATTATTTGGGAGAGATACCTCTTTACCTCTACTTTTCCTTCTTTTCTTCTTCTTCACCACATTATGTGTGGGTTTATTTAGTTTTTCCGAGCTTCTTATTGAAGAGATTGGTTGGATAGGAAGCTCCTTCTCGTCACCTGTTTCATCACGAGAGACAATAGGAGGGAAAGTGGAAATCTTTACCCTTTCATTAGTATTCCTTTTATATTCTATTTATTTTCCCGTCTTTCTATAGTTGGCAATATAAGCATTCTCATTGCAATTTACCACATAAAACATATAGATTTCCGTTAGATTACATTCGGTATAGTCCGTGAATATGAATGCTTCAAACCAACTATTTTTATGTGACAATTCTTCACACCCCAAAAATAGAAAAGTTCATTATAAAGTTTAAGGGTGATCAAGCTATTGCAATATTTGGACATGATTCGATCATGAAAGAGTATGCAATGGAAATTAAGATGACCAATCTTATTGCAAAGTTCGCAAGTAATGGGATGAAGAGAGCATAATTTTGTAGCAAATTCATCTATCACTTTAAGCCACCAATTGGTTTTATCATGTTTATGCTTCTTACAAAATCTATCATCCCTATATGGCATGTCTTCACAAATTTTATTCACTCCACAAAAATTGACATGCTTATAAGAAACCTTTTTATCATGACTAGTGCAATCATCAATAGCATTATGTATATTCAAAGAATTCATACTAACAACATTGCAACCATGCTCATCATTCAAGGAACTCACATTAAATTTTTTATCAAATTCTTCCTCTAACAATTGAGCACAATTTTCTGATCCATCATTCTCAAGAAAGACATTATATAGATGAAGTATTTGAGGCAACCTCAATTCCATTTTTTTTAGTTTTCTTTTATAAAACCAGACTAGTGAATAAAACAAGAAACTAAAAGATTCAATTGCAAGATCTAAAGATATACCTTCAAGCACTCACCTCCCCGGCAACGGTGCCAGAAAAGAGCTTGATGTCTACAACACAACTTTTATTCTTGTAGACGTTGTTGGGCCTCCAAGTGCAGAGTTTTGTAGGACAGTAGCAAATTTCCCTCAAGTGGATGACCTAAGGTTTATCAATCCGTGAGAGGCGTAGGATGAAGATGGCCTCTCTCAAACAACCCTGCAATCAAATACAAGAAATCTCTTGTGTCCCCAACACACCCAATACAATGGTAAATTGTATAGGTGCACTAGTTCGGCGAAGAGATGGTGATACAAGTGTAGTATGGATAGTAGATATAGGTTTTTGTAATCTAAAAATATAAAAACAGCAAGGTAGCAAATAAGAAAAGTGAGCACAAACGGTATTGCAATGCTTGGAAACAAGGCCTAGGGTTCATACTTTCACTAGTGCAATATCTCAACAGTGCTAACATAGTTGAATCATATAACAATCCCTCAACGTGCGACAAAGAATCACTCCAAAGTTCCTATTAGCGGAGAACATAAGAAAGAAATTGTTGTAGGGTACGAAACCACTTCAAAGTTATCCTTTCCGATCAATCTATTGAGCCATCCCTTTAAGTGTTACAAACAGCCCTAGAGTTCGTACTAAAATAACACCATATGATACGCATCAACCAACTCTAATGTCACCTAGATACTCCAATGTCACCACAAGTATCCATGAGTTGATTATTCGATATGCATCAAACAACTTCAGATTCATAATATTCAATCCACACAAAGAACTTCAAAGAGTACCCCAAAGTTTCTTATCGGAGAAAAGATAATGAAAACGTGCAACCAACCCCTATACCTAGATCACCCCACGGTCACGGGAATCCGCGAGTTGATTACCAAAACATACATCAAGTGAATCAATAGAATACCCCATTGTCACCACGGGTATCCACATGCAAGACATACATCAAGTGTTCTCAAATCTGAAATATTCAATCCGACAATAATGAAACCTCAAAGGGAAAGACTCAATCCATCACAAGAAGCTAGAGAGGGAAGAAACACCATATGATCCAACTATATTAACAAAGCTCGCGATACATCAAGATCATGCCAAATCAAGAACACGAGAGAGAGAGAGAGAGAGAGAGAGAGAGAGAGAGAGAGAGATCAAACACATAGCTACTGGTACATACCCTCAGCCCCGAGGGTGAACTACTCCCTCCTCGTCATGGAGACCGTCGGGATGATGAAGATGGCCTCCGGTGATGATTTCCCCCCTCCGGCAGAGTACCGGAACAGGGCTCTGGATGAGATCGCTTTGGTACAGAGGCTTGCGGCGGCGGCGTGGGAGTTCTAGGTTTATTTTCGGGGTTTCTGGTATTTATAGGATTTTTCAGCGTTGGATTTATGCCAGGGGCCCACGAGGGAGCGACAAGCCTGCCCGACGCACCCTGGGGGGGAGGGCGCGCCCCCAGGCTTGTTGCGTCCTTGTGGCTCTTCTGGTCCTTCCACGAAGCTTCGGGGGTCTCTTTTGGTCCATAAAAAATCACTGTAAATTTTCAGCCCATTCCGATAACTTTTATTTCTGCACAAAAAACAACACCACGGTAGTTCTGCTGAAAACAACGTCAGTCCGGGTTAGTTCTAATCAAATCATACCAAACCATATAAAACTGTTGTAAACATGGCATGAATACTTCATAAATTATAGATACGTTGGAGACGTATCAGTCTCCACCATCTCTGCTTCTGTTCTTAGGCCCTCTGATGAAGTTAAAATCTCCAAGGATCATCCATATAGTTTAACTTGTGTTGTGTTCAAACTCATGAACCAATCAGTGAAATCCTATTTGCCTTCCACATTATTTGGTCCATAAACATTAGTTGGGCACCATGTACTGTTATCAAGATTGGAAGTGAATTCAATAGTGATCTGGTAGTAGCTCTGTGATATTAGCTTCCCCTTAAGAATATTTCCATTCCAAATAGTAATGAGACCTCCAGAGCTACCATTAGAGGGAGAAAATATAAACTGATTGAATCTTTTTGGGAAAAAGTTTTTGATGTATGCCATGTCAAAAATTTCCCTCTTAGTTTCTTGAAAGGTCATAACACAGCAAGCACTTTCATCTATTTTCATTCTGATGTCATTCCATCTGATTGGGGAATTTATACCTCTAACATTCCAATTGAGTACATTCCAGTTTCTATTCATGTTGATAACATTAATGTGATGATAGTGATCATACCATGATTAGCACAACATGAGGGCCAAACAGGGCAAAAGGGGAAACTGTAGTAGCTTCCAAATGTTATGTTCTTCCTATCTATGAGTTTGAAATTAATCATGCATCCTACTGAATAATATTGTAACTGGTATGCATTACACAACAGATAGCATGGAAGATGCAACATCAGTCTGATATAGGTCCCCACAGAGCTATTACAAAAGATCCATATGTAGCATATGTGCCAATTATTATAAACCAAGAACATTTCTGATGCACACAAGCATCCAAATGACATATAAAAACCACTGAAATAATCAACAAGAATAAAAGAGTGGCAGTGTAGGCAGCCACCATGCCTCCAGCAGTAGGTGAAGCACTTAGTCATCTGAACTGTCATAGTTCAAGACCTTGGATGACACTTCATGATGTGCCATCCTACATGGACCAGTCCCAATAGCCTGCAAAGTATCAACTGGAAGTGTTGGTGGTGGTGGAGCATTCTTGTTAATGATCATGGCTTCAAAGGTAGGTCCAAGGTTGACTGCCACCTGCTTTCTCTTGTTGCAGGTCTTGTTGATACCATCAGTGCTACATCCTGGTAGAAACTTGGTGCTGGAAGCAGCATTGGCAGATGCTTTGTCTTTGAAACCCCTGTTAATCAGAGCAAGTCTGTGGCTTCTTCTACATAGTGATTCATCCACAATAGCTTTTTTTTTCTTATGTGACACTTTGCTGGTTGCTTCAAATTCCTCATTAGAGATTTCAACCACACTAACATAACTGGATTTCTGGGGCTGCTCATTTACAGCTTGGATCTGTAAGTAACATCTTTTGTTGGTACCATTGGACCCCTCAACATCAACAACATTGCATTTAGCATTGATGATCTTGGCACCTCCCAGTTTGGGGAGGATGTCCTGAGCATTGGTAACAAGATTGCCAATAAGATCCTGCAGTACAGAGATGTGCTATGCAACTCCTTCAACTGATATGCTGTTGGTGTGAACTGACTGGGTGTTGCTGGCAGTCTGGTTGGCATTATAGTCCATGTTGGTGTTGCAAGGGATGAACGGTGGACTGGGTATAGTGTTTGTTTCAAACTGTGAGCTTATCTCGGGCAGAGGAATAAAATCTGGAGCAATGTTATACTTGTCATTAGGCAGATCATTAACATGTGACTGTGCAGCCACAGTACTGACAAAAGTAGAGTTGAGTTCCTCTATAGCTTCTGCAACAGCTGGATTGCCTTCAACATCTGCAGCAACTAAATTTCCTGCAACATCTGCATCCATAGCAACATTTCCCACTGTAGCATCATTAGCAGGTAATCATTTGCATTCTCTTCAGCACCAACACCATTGTGAATCACATGTTGTGCAACATCAGGGGCATGCACATCCTCATATGGAGCACCCAGATTCTGATTATGAGGGTTAATGACAACTTAGTCCATAGGAATGTTGCGAAATACCTCATCATGCCAAAAACCTCCATGGACATGAGGCAACGGGTGAGGGTTGCCTCCATTAGGTGGCAGAGGATCTTCATCACCTCCTTCCTGTCCAATTAGCTCTCTAGACAGTATATATGTCAGGCAAGTCCATGAGTCACCGTATCCAACATCATCAAGATTACGAAGCACAACAATACTGATAGGCAGAGCATCAACATTAATCACTCTAATTTTTACCACGATCCTAGTCTTATCTCTAGGATCTTTGTTCCAGATCAAAAAGCGTCCATAGGGCGAAACAGTACGGCAAACAACTCCAACATCCTAGCACTCTAATGGATAATTCATCATTAAGATCCAAACATCATGAGTGAATGTCATGCTACGGTAATTAATCCCACAGTCATGCCTAGTGATTCTCAGAACTGAATCTCCAATCTGGAACGGGCTCTGACTAATAGCAGTGTCCCTAGAGCATGCAGTAGTGAACTGGATAAGAGCAGTACCCATACCACATCAAGAGGTGTAGTTGATTATCCATCCACCTCCTTCCAAGAAGGTGGTGATCAGGGCAATGGCGCCATGGAACTCCTCCGATGAGACCTCAGGGGTGAGCGTGGCGATGGCCCACTCATCGCAGACCATGGGTAGCTCTCCACCGAGCACCACGTAGCCACGCCGAGCACGGAGCGGACGAGGAGGCACAACCGTGGTGCCAAGCGGCAGGTGTGGCAGCGGATTGCAGGGGTAGCATGCCATGGAGTCTGGTGCAAGGGTATCGGGCGAAGCAGAGCTCGTGGGAGGAACAGAGGAAGGCGAGGAGGCCGGAGGGTTTGCAGGTGATTTATTATGCTGATGTTCCTTTGGCTGCTTGACCCGATAAATCTGGCTGGTGGTTTTCTTGTTGTAACAGAACCTGGCGATATGATTATAACCGAAACATGCGTGACACCTGGTTTTATTATTACAAGAGATCCTGGCGTGCCCAACGCCCAAACATTTACCGCATAAAATATACTGATTTGATAAAAGAGGCGTAGACGTTCCACATTCCAGGGTATTGGGCTGCAACGCAGTAGCTAGTGAGGCCGACCCATTAGGAAACCTAGGATTCGAGACATTGTTTGAAATGTCGTTGGGCTCGGTCATCAGTGACCCGTTATGCATGGGGATCTCCGGTTGACGTGCAACAAATGCCCGCAATGTACGATCAATGTTTTGACCATGTATTTGAAGATTAGATCTCATGGGGATCGAGTTGGCACCCGTCAAAACATGCACATTGCTATGATTGAAATATGGATCATTGTGGCCATGATTATGAGAAGGCATGTGCTCATTGATGCGTTGGTAAACCTGCTTAACAGGGATAGGGCGTGATGACGTACCTTTTTTGCGTGTGACTATGGTCCATTCAACATCTTGTTCAGAATACCATAGTTTCTCTTCATATAACCAATTAGGACCTCCTCCACTCCATAAGTGGAACTAACACTTAAACATCTTGCATTGGAAAATTTTCTTCCGAACCAAATAGAAACCCACTGCCTTCGAACATACTTTGAACTTGTAGACATTGCCATGAACATGTTGCACATCAAAAGAATCGTATGCCCCGCCAGTGCAGGCAGAGAGAGCAAGACTTACATTGATGGGATCAAGTCTAAATGAATTCCTTCCAAAAGATACCACCAGAACAAATCCATGCGAAGGAGAACGGGGTTGCCCGAAGATTGGAAAATATGACGAACCTGACTACTGAATTGATGCCCAAATTTGAAATCCAGTTGGTGGGCAATGGAATGGGGATCATTGAAGGGATCCATTGGATTGGATTGGGTTTTTTGTGGATGAATTCGGCAGGATCATTGCCGGGGCCATGGTCGCCGGTGGGAGGGTGGGAGGAGGTGGGGGAGGTGGGAGAGAGCCATTTCTTTACATATTGCGATGATGTCAGCCAATTTTCTCCATGAAAAATTCATCATGTTAGGGATCTAATAATTTTGAGTCTACCAAGAAAATGAAGAATGATCTAAGATGAACTTGCTGACTGAGAAGATCTTGAGAAATTAGGCCCTCTCCCTCCTGAATTATATGGTAGAAGAACTGACACTACGCTGGAGCTTAATAATATTCTATGTGGTGTTAATAAAAAGATAAGTTGGAGATTTTCTTCTGCGAGTGTGGCAAATATATGCAATAATTAATTCTTTGGGATTCTTGGGGGTTGGATTATCTGTGGTTGTATTTTGTTTCTTAGAAGACAGATGGGGCCTACTAATTATTTATGGGGTTGCACATGATGAATTCATCGTGGAGCTAGCTGCCTATTGTTGTAATGTGGAGTTTCCTTATTTTAGCACGAAAGATTTCACATTGTCAAACATTGTGAGGATTTTTTTTAAAATTCCTATGCTATGCTATGTGTGTGTGTGTGTACAATATTAGATCATCCATACTATTGGGCTAAGAGAGATTCATATAAATGGGGCAAATATACTTGGACCAATAAACATAAACATACTACCTTGGAGAATTTTGATAAATTTCTTATGTATGGAGATTGGAGGGATTTTATTTCCCCTTGTTAATATGATATCTTTCCTTTAGTGCATTGTGGCACCCCGGCTCAGAGAGACCGGAACACCCCGCATTCCAGCCCAGAGATCAAGTCTTCTAGAATATGACACTGCTTGGCATAGAACAAATCAGCTCTTTATTACAACGAATATGAGTACAAGGGTTCGATATTACAAAAGTTACAGGGGCACGGCGATACTACACCTGCTCCGATAGCTCTATGCTAGCAGCGGAACCTCTCGTAGCATAATAACTTCTAGCAGCGGAACAACGACGATAGTGATGGACTCCACTCCGCAGGGACTCTGGCTGGGACGCAATCCTAGCTCGCAAACTCGGGATCCTCGATAAGCAATCAATCACGACATGACCTGCAATCTGGCATGACACGCCAGGTGAGTACTTTGAATGTACTCGCAAGCTCATAGCAACCAAAGCAATCAAGACAAATAACAGCATGGCAATTACAGGTTAATTATCAATGATGAACACGATACTGCTAGAACAACATGAGCATGGCATGTACATAATTCATGATATGAGCATGAACATGATGCTACTAGCACTAGCATGAGAGGGGGGGTCGATGTTTAAGGTCCCTTGGACCAACTTACTCTTCTCGGAGGTTATCTCGTAACCACCATATGCATCAAGCTTACCGTCATGAACATCACATGATCACCTCAGGATCGACCAAGCTCGGTATCAACTATACCATCGTGATCATCACATGACCACACAAAGCTTGATCTCTACCTGTGATCATCGCATGACCACATAAAGATCAATCAACTTCCTTCCCCATGGAACCGGGGTTGTTAATTATCCAGATTATTATTTCTGTTATCCCACAGTGTGACCTACTACGAACTGTGTCCATGACCGAGGACGCGGTTATCGATAAATTATACACTCTGTAGAGGTTAGTACACTGTACCCACACCACGGAATTCATGGCCTCGTGCTCACATTCGGGTGGACCAATGACATTCTGACAAAACCAATCTATTGCATGACACTCTCCCGGCCACTCCGACAAACTCCCCTTTGGGCTATGTCATGGGTGGCCCCGATGTCAACTCATGACATCCGCCACCTCTGTGGCTGCCACCGTCGTGGCCACAATAACAAAACTGTCCCAAACGGGGACTCTGGATCCATACAACTCGGGCACACAAGATTATAGCCGCCTACCTGATCAGGGTAGCGCGCGCACATAACCTTCCCTTGTTGGAGGTTCCGACGAGAGGCATGACAATAGACCGCATTAGGGCCTCCCCATCCAGGCAAGTGTGGCTGCACTGGTGAGCTCGATTCGATGGCACCATGACTCAGCCAACAGATTTGTTCAAGTTCGATTAATGTCAGGTTCAACTTGAATGGTGATGAGCTGAGTCATAATAACATAATGAAATAACAATGCATATGAGCATGATATCAGTGTAACCATGGATGGGCAACATAACCATTTAACATCATTACATCAACAATGATAAATCATTTAGTCTACGGGATGCAAATGAGCATGGCATAATGACGATCATGAATATAACAAGTATTTTCATAACAAACCCTAACTATTCATATGAGCATATCCTTATTACTAGCATCGGAAATGATTACAAGAATGAAACAAGATAATAATAACATTCACAATTAATCATTTCACCTACTAGATGAACATGGCATAAGAAATGAGCATGGATTCACAAGCATATTCGAAGCATTAACAAAATCATTAAATGAGCAAACAATTATTTAAATATTCAAGTGGAAACCATGGCTACTGCAATGCGATCATGCAAGTGGCTATTGTGGCTTGCCTGGGGATGAAGGAACCGTCAGGGACAAGTGCGAGGCACTCGCGGAAAAATTTGTCGGAAGCGGTTCCCTCTCGATGGGGGCTGATTACGGGCAAGGGCAAAATGGTCATTTTCAGAATGTTACAACATGGTGAAAATGATGCCAACAGAACGGCCTCGATGAACTGAGATCGTGGGCTTTTGAATCACCTGATTCAGAGTCACGGTCGCGGAGATACGGCCGTTCGTTCGTTAGGCAGAAAAACAAATAAAAAGTGAGCTTTTCATCTGCTAACGGGCGAACGTCCGCAAATTAACAGTTTCGGCGCTGGCGGCTGAAACAAAAAGCGCATTCGGGGAAATACGTCTTCAGCAGAGGGAAAACGCATTCTCGCTCGAAGTAACAGGAGAATACGCTTTCTCCAAAGAAAAACGCATTTAGCCAAATGCGCTTCCACTTAAGCCCGCGGGCCCAGCCTCTGGGTCACTTACACCTGGGTCCCGCCCGCTCCTTTTCTCTCCTCGTCAGCTCGTCTTCAACCTCCCGTGCGCGCCCGTGGTAGAGAATAGAGGCGCCGTCCTCCGGCGATTCCCGGCGCCACAGGGCGTCTTCGGCGATGCTCCATCTATGATGGGCTCAACAAGGAGCGGCGCATCCAACGGTGTGGCGCACGGACCTCGGGGAAGACCAGAGCGACGACGTCTTGGACGTCCGCGGGGGCGGCCGTCGGCCAGCATTGGGGCGCGCGGCATAGGCGCGGAGAGGAGAGGCTGGGGTCGGGGAAGCCTCGAGGTGGACCGCAGGGGGTTCTGGTGAGGTCAGTAGGGAGGGGGCGGCCGTCATTGCTCGAATTCGAGCGGGCAGAGGCGGCGGCCATGGCGACCGCGGCGAGCGAAGAGGGACTCCGGCGACGAACGGATGGGTCTGGGAGGGATAAGGGAGAGTGGGGAGGAGGATGGAGTGCTCGGAAGGGCTCGGGCATGGCTTATATAGCCGCGACGAGATGCCCATGCTCGGGTGCCGCCAAGGACGCGCGGAAGGTGCTCTGGCACGACCGCGTACGTGTGCGCACGCGCGGAGGGCTGACGGTGACAAGTGAGAGCTAGTGGGGCGCCAGGGATTCCGTGAGGAGGAAGAGGACAGAAGCAAGGCGACGGCGGCCACGGGCACGCGGAGCAGCATGGCGCGCCGGAGAGGAAAGAGGAAGGGAGAGGGGTCCAGAGGGGGCGCGTGGACGCAGGAGAGGAAGAGCAACTCTCTGGACATGCCGCGGTGGCGCGAGGACGACGTTTGGGCGGCGGAAGAGGGGTCCCGGCGTCCAGGGCACGCGTTTGGCCTGCCAGACCGCGTGGTCACCGCGTGCACTGGCGCACGCGGTGCATTCTGGCCAGCAAAAAGATGTCTATCGTGTGGACCCTACTAGATGGATAAACATTGAGGTCTTGGTTAGGTTAGAGCACCTTTGTGCTAATGGGTAGCATCAACAGAAGTTTGCTTGTAGCAAACTTGGGCATGAAATTGTGGTCAAATGGGATGGGATAAGGGTTAACCGGGATGTCACAGAGGTTTAGGGTAGGAAGGACTACCATCCTGTGAAATATGAAAAGATTTGGACCAAGATTTATCATAGTTGCTTTACAACTACAAAATCTGGTCTAGAAACTCTATCATGAAGCTGCACTCACATGGAGTGTTGGATTGAGCTGAAATTTGATAGAGGTTGACGATTTGGTCATATGAAGGCACTGCAAAAGTTTCATACCATTTGGATGAATAAAAATGGTACTTCCTTCACAATGCTTTCCTCTGGATAGAAACTTGGGGGAATTTTGTGGAGAAAATGGCTTGGCAAAATGATGTGAATTTTGGCATGATCAATGGATATAGGGATATTTAGGTCCTAGATTAATTTCAGATTTTATGAAGCAATATAAAATATAGTTTCTTCACAAACTGAAATTGTGACCAAAAGCAAGAATTTGAAGGTGTGCTCACATAGATTGTTGGATGGAGCTCAATTTTTGTGGAGAGTAATTATTTGATCATATAAATGATATACCAAAATTTCAACTCATTTGGATTATCCTAGCTAGTACTCCCTTCACAAAGCTTCTCTCTGGACAAAAACTTTGGAAATTTGCTGAGGAAGATTTACTAGGCAAATGAAGCTGCATTTTGGCATGTGGCAATTATTTGGATATGAGAGAGTGCCCAAAATGTTTGAGGGCAATCAAGAAAAGATAAATGGCACTTGCTTCACAAAGTGCCATACTGGACAGAATAGGAAATGAATATTCCTGAATTATTTTTGAACTAGGCAAGGATGGGTTTTGACATAATTGTGGAAGATATGATCCAAATAATTTATGAGAATTTTGTGGGAATTTTAGGAAAGACAGAAATATAGGTTGCTTCACAACCTAGAGCAAATAGGGTTATTCCTTTAATAGAAAAAGGAATATTCCCCAGAAATAAGTATTAGGGTTGGGCTAAGATGGAAATGACATGGACTTGGGATGGATTTGGGAATTACAAGCCACTAGGGAGAGGAAGAAGAGATGATCTCCCCAGGATTTCAAGACCACAGAACCACAGAAAATGAACTCCAAATAAAAATTCGAAGAAATCCAAAAGAAAAAGAAAGGGCCAAAAATCGGGGTGTTAGAAACCTACCCCCCTTACAAAAATCTCGTCCTCGAGATTTGGTTGCTCAGGGAACAAGTATGAATATTCTGACTTAAGGAAACCGTTTCCAAATCGGGTATCCTTTTCCTTTATAAATTGTTCCCACTGAATTGCATCTGACAGATTACCTTGCTCTGGGGTGGTTTGCTTCATTGTGTCCCACATTCTGACAGGCCTTCCTTCATATGTCCATCCTTGCTCTGACCCAATTCTTCTATGTCTGCTGGCTTATCTGATATTATCATGACTGGAATTTCCATAAGTCCGGGGAGTGATTTCCAATTGACGTGACATTCTTCTTTCCAACACCGATAGTATTCAATGGAGTTGTGAACAAATTCCCTCGGTGGGCACGGAACCTTGCATCGGGTTATTCAAATAGATGCACGTCTTCCGGGTTCAAAACAGTGCTGGGAACCATAACCGTTCTCTTGGCGGGATCTGACTGCTAGCAGGGATTTCTGAATCATCTTGGCTGACTTCTTTGTCTCAAATCCGTAACGATGATTCGACCGTCACCTGTCATGACCAGTATCAAGGAGTACGGCCTGATAACAATAGCGTCCAGAGACTTGACTGGCGGTGGTTCTGGCTAAAGAATCTTGTTCATGACCGGGTACCATATGTGAGAGCACATGATCCGAGATCGTTGTTCAGTATTCTGATTACTCATTTTGTCAGTATACCCATAGGCTGTGCGATGCTTTAACCCGGTCGTTGATATCAATCTGCTGAGCTAGCCTTTGGTCTGACATAACAGACTTGGATATTCCATACTGACCATTCTGAGCATATGCAGTTGGACACGCGGGTTGGCATGATCTGAGGCCCTTACCGATAGAGTATACTCCTTGGGTGTATATTCATGGTGATCGATACGGAATCATACTATCTTGGGTATCCATACCGTGTTGTTCGGGCCACGATTATCACACCTGTATTACCGGTCTTGCTCCTTCCTTATTGTTCTCTTTTTCTGAATCTTTTGCTGAAAGAACTTGGCCATTTATATCCTTAATTCTTCGTGTGACCATAGGTGCTGTCAGGTGCAATATTCCGGCAGGCATGCCTTATCCTTATCCTTATCCTATGATTGTGCAACAACGCTTAACTGGCAAGTTTATCCCCTCCCGAGCTTTAACTGTATGGCAATGATCATCCGAACCTTTGCATGAAATCGGCAAATAAATCAGTAGCCTACCAGAACGGTCTTTACAACTCAGATCTGGGACATTACTGAAATAACTCAACCATGGCTCAAGACGGCTGAAAAGCAACTCAGAACATGAGGCAGTATTGATAAGAAGAATGTAGTAGTTCCCTAAGACGGCCGAAGGACAACTCAGAGCATAGGGTCACTGCTACCAAAAGAAGCTCAACAGCTGCCCGAGATGGCCGGAAAGCAGCTCAGAACACGGGTCAGTTGTTGCAAAGAGAAACATAAAGTCGGCATCCACCCTGGACGGCCGAAAGCAGCTCAGAACACGGGCGTGGTGCCGTTACCAGGGAAAGGTAAGCAAGGTGTCAGGGAAATATCTTTGGGTGAAACCCGCCCGTTCAGGGCCGGGTCTCGAGGAGTAAAACCATGAAGGGCCAGGTGGGCCGTAGTGTCTTCTATGGAGGCCCAGAAGGAGAGCCGCCCATTGAGGGGCCGGCCCAAGACCCGCCGAGAGAGGCGGTAAGTGCAAACCGCCTTAAGGTATAACTTAGGAAACAAGTAAGGGGAGTCGGGCTCGGATTGTTATCCCGGCCCGGACTCTTATGTGAGCCCCGGGGCCCCGCCTGTATATAAAGGGGAGCCCCCGGGGATAGAGGAAGAGAAAAAATCTTTCGAGAGCTAGGGCTAGACAAGTCTCAAAACCCTTGTAATCAAGATCTTCAAATACATCTAGCAGGAGTAGGCTTTTACCTCCTCGAGAGGGGCCGAACCTGGGTAAATCTTGCCTTCCGTGTTCCTCGTTTGACCCCTTCGATCTGCTACTTACGCGATGGCTTCGAGATTAAGTCCTATGAGGACATCTGCCGTGAAAATACCACGACAGTTGGCGCCCACCGTGGGGCTATCGCATGGTGGTGTTGAGTATTCGAAGGGTCCTCCCCGAGGACTCGAGGGATACGTGATTGGCCGGATGACCAGGAGTCGGCGCGGCAATCTGCTCGTTGACGACTCAGACTGGGGCCCCGAGGCCGACTCTCTGGAGTACGGTTTCCGGGTCCCCTTTGGCGGAATTCATGTTTTCATTGGGAAGGCTGGCGGTTCTAAGCCGGTCACCTCCACGGAGGTCGTTGAGACGGCCCGCCGCGCGCAACCCGCCATGGCGAGAGCCGCCCCTCGGCTTCCGGCTCCTGTGCACGCCGGCGGATCTGGATCTGGGCCGGATATCTTCGCCAACACCTTCAAGCCGGTCCAGGACACGCAGCCCGCCAGGCAGAGGCACGTCTTCATTGGCTTCACTCAAGGGGTGGAGTACTCTGGATCGTCGGCTTCCACAGAAGGCTCGGCGACTTACGATGATGGTGGCTATTCCTCTGGCGGAGAGTCGCTTTATTCTCTTCATCAGGAGGGTCTTGGGGGCTTTCAGCAGAACTCGCCGTCGCAGGATTCTTTAGGCCCGCCCGCTCGCCCTGTTGTCTACATGGCAGGGGCGGCTGACATGCCAGACCCGGCGGCAGATGCTGGAACTTCTAACGCGATGCCAAGAGTCTCGCCAGCGCAGGCTCTGGTGGGGCTGGCGACCACGTTGACGACAGTGATGGCCACACAGGTTACAGCGGAGAATCAAACAGAGCTCAATGCGGAAATCGCCAGGATCAAGGGTTAGATGGTGCAGGCTCAGGCTAGCATTGATGCGGAGAACGTCCGTCTGGCGACTCGTGAACGAGAGATACAGGAAGAGACGGCGCGTTTGCAACAGGAGAATTATCATCTGGAGCAACGCCGGGCAGAGTCTGATGCGGTTCATCACCGACGACACCGGAGCCGCTATATCTCCAATATTGAAGGTCAGGCCCTGCAGTTCAGCACCCCACCAGGGGAACGCATTCGTGGTCCTACAACAGGAACTCCCCAGAGGTCGCCAGACCCGGAAGCCTGCCACTTGGCGGGTCGTGAAGAGCCGCCACGGGTTGAGCCTAATTTACGCCGAGAGGCGCCGATGCTTACGGCGCAAGGGCATTTTACGAACCCTGTGGATAACCTTTACGCGGCCACTACCGCGCTGGCGCGACTTCCAATCAATGGAAACACGCCCCTGGAGATTGAGGCTCGCAACGCAATCGAGAAGCTGAAAACCGCTGTGGTCCAGCAAGCAAATTATTCTTACAGCCGGGAGCGACTGCATTCCACACCTGCTCCTAACAGAAGCCGCACTAGAAGCCGCCATGCTGAAAGTCCTGCAGTGTCTAGCACCCGCCATCATCGGGGTGCGCCTGGGGGCTTGCCATATTCACCAAATCCTATGGTCCCGGGGCACAGAGTACATGAGACTCACGCGGCACACACGGCGGCTCCCGCGGCAGATCAGACAGCGGCGCAGGCGGCGGCTCTCGCCGCTCAGGAGGCGGCTCTCGCACCAGTCGTGACTACAACAGTCACCCCAACAGGACGATCCATTGGAGTGCCTTGCTTGAGCCTGGCTCTCCGCAGCGCGCCCCTGCCCCGAGATTTCAAAGGCCCGCGGAAGGTGTCCAATTATACACCAGACCAAAACCCGACGCAGTGGATAGAAAGTTATGAGTTGGCCATGGATATGCAGGGAGTCAGCGATGAGGCTTGTGCAAGATACTTCACCATGATGTTGGAAGGAGCAGCGCGGACATGGCTGAAGAATTTGCCCCCGAATTCCATCAACACATGGGTCGAGTTAAGGGAACGTTTTATCAAAAACTTCCAAGGTACCTGCAAGCGTCCAAAGACTATCATTGATCTTCAGCATTGTGTTCAGCGGCAGGGAGAGTCGGCTCACCATTGGGTCGGCCGAGTTGCGGAGATTATTCATTCTTCAGACAACATCTCTGCCCCTCAGGCGGTTTTGGTGCTGGAGAAGGCCTGCCACTATGAGCCTCTCACGCAGAAGTTAGGGCGGCTCAAACGGAGTGTCAAAGATATGGGGGAGCTCATGAATGCTCTCACCAAGTATGCCGAGTCTGATCCTACAAAGGACCCAGGAGTTGATGAGCCAGAGGTTCCTGATCCGAAGGGTAAAAAGCCTGTTGGTGGCAAAAGTCAGCAGCAGAACAATGATAAGAAGCGTAAGGGCCCAGAAGCCGGGTCAGAGCTGGTTGCTAATACAAATGCAGGTACAAAATTTCAGAAGGGTGGTCCTGATAACAGAGCTTTTAAGCCACAAAATTTTGAGGAGTTCCTGAAGGGGCCATGCCCAAAACACGGCACTAAAGAGCGTCCAGCCAAGCATACCTGGGAACAGTGCCATATAATGGATGCTTTTGCTCGGCGTTTCCAGAACCCGCCAGGTGGTGGGGGTGGAGGATACGGACCGGGTTCCGGGCCCGGGTTCGGACCACCTGGTGGAGGCTCGCCTGGCGGTTTTCAGCAACAGTCACACCACCCGGGCGGGTCTGGTGGCGGCTTCCAGGGGAATAGCAGCGGTCAGCAGTTTCAAGGGAATCAATACAACAATGGCCAGCATTTTCAGCAGATCCCGCAGAACAACAATCAGCAACAACAGAATAATCAGACCGGGTTTCAGAGCAATCCTAAGCAGTTAAGTAGTGGACAGTATCATGTGTTCACTACATGTGCAGATAAAAGGGATCGCAAGGTCAGGAGACGTTCTGTTAATGCGGTAGAGCCGGCAGTTCCAGAATACCTAAAGTGGTCAGAGATGCCGATTACTTGGAGCACGGAGGATCACCCGCCCAGAATTGATAATCCGGGTCACCTGGCGCTTGTGGTAGCACCCCAAGTGGGAGGCTATGCTCTCACCAAGGTTCTGATGGATGGCGGAAGTAGTATCAATATTTTGTATTATGACACTTTCCGGCGTATGGGGTTGACGGAGAAAAACCTTACACCATCCAGCACAGTTTTTCATGGAATTATACCTGGCAAGTCAGCATACCCTGTTGGAAGGATCAAGTTGAATGTGGCTTTTGGGACGTCAGAGGATAATTCCAGATGCGAGTCATTGTCATTTGAGGTGGTCAGGATCAAGAGTCCCTATCATGCTCTCTTTGGGCGGCCTGCTTATGCCAAGTTCATGGCTAGGCCTTGTTATATTTATCTCAAGCTCAAGATGCCGGGTCCCAAGGGTCCAATCACAATTCATGGAAACCGGAAAGTCGCCATAGAATGTGAAGAAGGGGATGCCGCGTATGCCGAGGCGGCTTGTGCCACGGAGGAGCTCAAAATCTACGCCAGCAATGTAGACCCGGCGGATATGACGCCTCTCAAGAAGCCCTCTATAGAGGGAGAGCCGGCTCTCAAATTTCAGGCTCACAGAGATACTAAGGAAGTGGAGTTTACCCCTGGCGACTCTTCTGCTAAGTTCACTATCGGGTCTGATATGGATCCCAAATAGGAACGCGCGCTCGTCGAGTTTATCCGTGAGAATCGGGACATCTTTGCATGGAAACCTTCTGACATGCCAGGGGTACCGAGAAAACTCGCCGAGCACCGCCTTAATGTGGATCCTAAGTTCAAGCCTGTCAAACAGTATCTTCGTCGTTTCAATGAGGAGAGACGCAAGGCTATTGGGGAAGAGTTAGCCCGGCTTCTGGCAGCCGGGTTTATCATAGAGGTTTTACACCCGGAGTGGTTGGCTAACCCGGTGTTGGTTCTGAAGAAAAATGGAACTTGGCGTATGTGTATTGATTATACGGATCTTAACAAAGCTTGTCCAGCTGATCCATTTGCTCTCCCTCGCATTGACCAAATTATTGATGCTACAGCGGGGTGTGAGAGGTTATGTTTCCTGGATGCATACTCTGGTTATCATCAGATCAAGATGGCAGTGGAGGACCAAGAGAAGACGGCCTTCATTACCCCTTTTGGCGCCTTCTGCTATGTTTCTATGCCTTTTGGGCTCAAGAGTGCCCAGGCGACTTACCAGCGTTGTGTGCAAAATTGCTTCCACGGGCAGATTGGTCGCAACGTGCATGCTTATGTGGATGATATTGTGGTCAAGTCAGCAAAGAAAGAAGCTTTACTGGAGGATCTCAAGGAAACCTTTGACAATCTCAGGATTTATCAGATGAAGCTTAACCCAGATAAATGCGTTTTTGGTGTTCCTGCAGGAAAGCTCCTGGGTTGCATGGTTTCTGAGCGTGGAATTGAAGCTAACCCGGAGAAAATCAAGGCCATCACCTCTCTGGCCGAGCCTAAGTGTATCAATGATGTCCAGCGCTTGGCGGGTCGCGTGGCGGCTCTGAGTCGTTTCTTAAGCCGCCTGGGGGAGAAAGCTATTCCTCTGTATCAGCTGTTGAAGAAAGCAGATGAGTTCAAGTGGACGAAAGCCGCCGCAGAAACTTTTGAGGCTTTGAAGAAGCAGCTGGCAGAGCCGCCCATACTGGCAGCTCCTGTCACCAAGGAACCAATGCTCCTGTATATTGCAGCAAATAACAAAGCTGTTAGTGTTGCAATGGTGGTGGAAAGAAAGGAGGCAAACCGGGAGTATCCTGTCCAGAGGCCGGTCTACTATGTTAGTGAGGTCCTGACTTTGTCCAAGCAGCGTTACCCACACTGGCAGAAGCTGGTTTTGGGAGTATTCATGGCAAGCCGGAAGCTGAGGCATTATTTTCTAGAGCATCCTATCACAGTGGTCTCTTCAGCTCCTTTGGGGGATATAATTCATAACAGAGAGGCTACAGGCAGGATTGCAAAGTGGGCCATTGAACTTGGACCCCATGATATCAGATATGTACCTCGAACAGCTATAAAGTCTCAGGCTTTAGTGGACTTCATCAATGACTGGACAGAGCTTCAAGCCCCGGAGGAAAAGCCAGACAATACATACTGGACCATACATTTTGATGGGTCTAGGCAGCTGGAAGGCTCGGGGGCTGGAGTTATAATATCTTCCCCTCGAGGTGACAAGTTTTGCTATGTTTTACGGCTTATGTTTCCTTGCAGTAACAATGCTGCGGAGTATGAGGCCCTTCTCCATGGGCTTCGGATTGCAAAGGAGATGAATCTCAGCCGGGTTAGGTGCCTGGGCGACTCTGATCTGGTGGCACAGCAAGTGTCAGGGACGTGGGATTCTAAAGACCCGCTCATGGCGTCTTACAGACAAGCTGTTACTAATGTGGCTGGTTGCTTCAAAGGTTATCAGGTGGATCACATTGATCGGCGGCAGAACGAGGCGGCTGATGCCTTGTCACGACTTGGATCACAGCGAAAGCCGGTGCGTCCGAATATTTTCCTGGATGTGCTCCATAACCCGTCAGTTAAGTTGCCAACGGAGGAGGACCTTGCTGTCCCAGACCCGGAGGCCCAGCTGGTGGCGGCTCTCCATGAGATCCCGGATTGGACTGTCCCATACTTGGATTATCTGACTCGAGGCGTCCTGCCGGCTGATGAAATCGAAGCCCGTCTGATCGTGAGAAGGTCCAAATCTATGACCATTGTCAATGGCGAGTTACACCACAGAAGTGCCACAGGCGTCTTTCAGCGCTGTGTATCACCTGATGAAGGCCGGAATATTCTCAATGAGATACACTCTGGTGACTGTAGTCATCATGCCGGCTCTAAATCATTGGTGGCGAAGGCTTTCCGCCACGGTTTCTTTTGGCTCACAGCTCATGCTGATGCGAAGAATATAGTTAGGAAGTGTGACGGCTGTCAGAGGTTTGCCCGCCAAGCTCATGTGCCGGCTCAGGAACTTCGGATGATCCCTGTCACATGGCCCTTTGCGGTCTGGGGGCTAGATATGGTGGGGCCTTTCAAAGCTTCTAGTGACAAAAAGACTCATCTCTTGGTGGCGGTTGACAAGTTTACCAAGTGGGTGGAGGCAGAGCCCATCAGTAATTTGGATGCAGAGACGGCTGTTAAGTTTGTCAAAAAGTTAATCTTCCGTTTCGGATACCCGCACAGCATCATTACTGACAATGGCACGAACCTTTCAAAAGGCGCCATGAAGCAGTTTTGTGATCAGGAGCATATCAGACTTGATGTGGCGGCTGTTGCGCACCCGCAATCTAATGGGCAAGCTGAACGCGCCAATCAGGAGATCCTTCTTGGTATAAAACCCCGGCTTATGGTTCCTCTTCAGCGCACTCCCGGCTGTTGGGTAGAAGAACTTCCCTCCGTCTTATGGAGCATACGAACAACTCCCAACAGATCGACGGGTTTCACGCCTTTCTTCATGGTTTATGGAGCAGAGGCCGTCTTACCGAGCGACATCCGCCACGACTCGCCCCGGGTCTCAGCATACGTTGAAGAGGACAATGAGTTGGCTCGTCAAGACTCTCTGGATGCCTTGGAAGAGGAGCGGGACTTGGCAGCCGCCCGATCTGCTATCTACCAGCAGGACCTGCGTCGCTATCATAGCCGTAGGATCAGAAGCCGGACTTTCCAGGAAGGGGACTTGGTGCTTCGTTTAATTCAAGACCAGTCAGGCATGCATAAGCTTTCGCCTCCCTGGGAAGGGCCTTTCGTTGTCAGCAAAAATCTTTATAACGGGTCTTATTATCTGATTGATCTCCGGCCTGGAAAGGAGTCTCGAACATCTGAAGAAGAGACCAGCAGGCCCTGGAACATAGCTCATTTAAGACCCTACTACACCTAGAGTTCCGGCTCTGGGGATCATGTACATACCTCTCATGTATATATTATCAATAATGAATAAAAGCTGGAGGCCCTGAAACTCGGGGTATCTGTCGTTTTCCATCCATCATCTGGAGGACCCTGCACTTAGTCGAATAAAAAAGACCCATATGGGCTGTGCTTACTGGTAATCCAGAAGCCTTCACCATCTTGGGACCTTCCACCCTATGGGCCGAACTTACTGGTAGTCCAGAAGTCGCCACCATATTGGGTTAAAATCCTAATAAGCGGGTCGTGTTGCTGGTAATCCAGAACCTTCATCCGTGTACAGGCACCCAATAAGCGGGTCGTGTTACTGGTAGTCCAGAACCTTCATCCGTGTACGGGCTTAAAAGACTCAGATGGGATGATGCTTACTGGTAATCCAGAAGCCTTCACCATCCTGGGACCTTCAACCCTTATGAGGCTGAACTTACTGGTAATCCAGAAGTCGCCATATTGGGTTAAAGTCCTAATAAGCGGGTTGTGTTACTGGTAATCCAGAACCTTCATCCGTGTACAGGCACCTAATAAACGGGTCGCGTTACTGGTAATCCAGAACCTTCATCCATGTACGGGGGAAAAACTTAGATGTGACGATGCTACTGGTAATCCAGAAGCCTTCACCATCTTAAAATCAATAACCTTATGGGCCGAACTTCATGGAAGTCGCCACCATACGGGAAGAAAAGAACTGGTTTGGTTGGGGTTATTGGTAATCCAAGAGCCGCCATCATACTGGGGGCTTTCGCATCCAGTTATTGGTAATCCTTTCTTACGTCTTTACAAGTTGGACAAAACTTTCTTGAGATTTATTGCCTTTGCGAGTCTTACGATTTTTATGAACTGTTCTAAAAGTTCGTATTTGGCCAAGAGCCGCCAGTTTATTGCGCTGTTTACAGCATGTTTATGCAAGTTTGCTGGTTATAAGCCGCCATGACTAATTAGTTTTTGGTTAAATACTTGTTTTGAAATGATGCATACCTCTTATCAAAGTATTATGATTATCTTGATATTTGGCTAAGAGCCGCCAGCGTCCACGAAGGATTCAATTTCTTTCAGAAGCAGCTAGAGTAATTTTTTATAAGGAAGCTTCATGCCAAGGTATTAGGCTTGCTTCCCAAGGAAGCCAGTGTGCATTTAAAAGCAAGAGGCCAAGATCTTTCTAAAGTCTATTACAAAAGGCCACTAGAGGGAATTTCAGAATCATGGTTCAGATCATATATTACAAGAGGTTCGGCAGCTGGCGACTTTCAAGGTTCCAGCTTTACTCCTGGGTCTTGTCGCCTCCGGCTCGGTCCGCGTCTGCTGAAGGATTTATCTGGTCATGATCAGCATCCCAGTCAACGTCGGCAAAAGCCTCGAAGATCTCTTCAGCGTCTATAAGGTTTGAAGAATCAATAGCAGGAGCGAATTCGTCCTTACGGCCTTTAGGAGATAATGTGAGAGGCGGCAGAGGGTCGAGTTTTTCCTTCTTTCCATCTTCGCCATAAGACGGTTGAACTCTTGCAAGCTTCATTTCTTTCACCAACAGACTTGCGGGGATGAAAGTTTCTTTCCTCAGAGCGTTGTAAGTCGCCTGATCGATCTTTTTCCCTTTGTAAGTTTCGGGAAAGCCGCCAACAAGAGTCTGCAGCTCCAAGTCCTCATAATGAGCTTTTGCGCGGGCCATAGTGTGCATCGTGGCGATACGGGCGCTGGATTCCTTCACAAACTTCAGTTGAGCAGGAAGAGTTGACAAGGCCTCCAGAACTCCCTTTATGGTGGAAGGTTTTTGCTTCCCATAAAAAGCAGCATGGATTGCGCGACGGCTTCCAGTATAAAGCTGCTCGAGGAAAGTATAAGCCGCTTTGAGCTGTGTGGCTGGATCCTTCTCCAGCTTATTGCTTCTGGGACCTGCAAAGAAAACGTCAGAATTTAAAAATTATTTAGGAGACTTGTGTAAAAAGCTTCAGGAAATCTGGCGGCTTACCAAAGATTGCATGGCTCATTTGACGAATGTGAAGTTTAAGGCCGCCGAGCTCTGCAGAGATAGGCTGAAGGCGTTTTTCAGTTTCTTCGGCGCGTTGAACAAGAAGCTGTTTCTCTTTTGCATGTTCGGAGGTCAGGGTGACCAACTTGGCGGCTGCCTCAGACGCAGCCTTTTCTAAGGATGTAACCCGCTCTTCTGCGGCGGCTCTCATTTCCTGTTCAGATTTCAGTTTCCTCTGAGAGTCGGCCAGCTGGGTCTCTAATGAAGATAATTGAGCCTGAAAGAAAAAGGAAGGATCAAATTACTTATGCAGATAAAGTTCCATACTGATTACAAGTAATCCACATGGCACTTGGGGGCTAATGCAAACCCGAAGTTTTTACAAAGGAATTTTTTCTGAAAACCCATGAGGTTCTTTTAACTACATGTGGTTCTTTGCTCTAAAGACCCGGTTGTTTCAAGAAGACAGACGGCTCTTGGGGACTACATGTGGTTCTTTTCTCTATTTAAAACACATGTGGTTCTTTGCTCTAAGACCCGGCTGTTTCAAGAAGACAGCCGGTTCTTGGGGACTACATGTGTACATTTACGCATTTTTAAAATATAAATTGGTAAACCTCCATAAAACTATGAAATCAGTAATATGCAGGTTGGGCGACTAATAGGGATTATGAATAAAAATGATGTTTATCTCACCTTTGGTTTATTAACCAAGGTTTTGGCGATCTCCTGACTCTCAAATAATCGAGTCTGAAGAGCTTCATGAAGGCCATCTAAATCAGCATTCTCTAAGGAGGAGAGGTTTAACTTGTCTTTCCCTTGAGAAGACATGGCTTCAAGGGAAGATTTGCCCAAAGCCGCCGACGAGTCTGCGGCGGTGGCAATAGCAGTAGCAACAGTACCCTCCTCAATATTGTGCGAGGGCGGAATAACAGCGGCTTCTAAAAGTCGCACTTCCTGAATCGGTGAAGATATCGTTGCATCCGGCTGTTGGTCGATGTTATCAGCCGGTGCTTCCATCTCTGGCTCTAAAGATACCTGAGTTTCTGGAGGGTCATTGGTTATTTCTTCAGAGTCCTTGGCTGGGTCTCCGGAGCCCGCCGGAGGTGAAGAGGAAGTTGAGGGCTTCAGTCTCTTGGAGGTAACTCTGCATATTTATTGAGATTTTAAATAAACGGATAGCTTTGAGATCACACAAGGGTGTGATAATAAGAGCGATCATAATCTTACCCTGGTTTGATAACGAAACCCTCTGGCGACTCTGAGGCGTCATCAGAGGAAGATGAAACCTGATAGTCCGAATCAGAGGGATTAAGCGGATGTTTAAACAAACCAGCTTTAGGGAGCAGAGGTGTTGGATGGAGAAGCACCTCACGCGGGCGCTTATGAGAGTCGCTTTTATTAACGACAGAACCGCTGGCGCCAGTGTTAGAGCCGCCACAATCAGATTGGAGAAAGGCGGCATGCTGAATTGTTTTTAACGAATAGTTGGGATCCAGGCGAGCAAAAGGATGTGAGAAAGGATATTTCCTCACAGTAATTCTGGGTTTCCTAGAAAAATGATTGTTGAAAGGAGTGGAAGTTACCTCAGTTTCTCCCTCTTCGTCTTCTTCTTCTTCACCCTGGAAGGTGTCAAGGTAAAATTATTAAGCATAAGCCGCTAATGAAAAGGAAAAAGGTGGGTGTAAATTATGAACTTGCCGATGTTTCATCTTTGGAGGATTCTAAGACAGCAGGATCCGCGTCCAAAGGGTTGATGGTCTCCTTCTTTTTCTTTCCTCCTCGAGAGCCGGCCTGTTTGCCCGGCTTCTGGCCTTTGGGTTCTTTTTCTTTCACCTGTGGCCGGGCTTCCCAAAAGGGATCATCATCCTGAAAGTCGCAAGGGGTAAGCCTCAAGAATGTAAACAATAAAACAGAAGCCTAAAGGAGATTTGCTTACAGCCGGTGGTGGATTGGCTTCAGGGAAGGGCTTCAGAGAAAACTCGCCAGTATAGTCGCCGGGTAAGTTGACGATTATCCTCATCTGTTTCACCACGTCTGACATAGGAGCAGGCGTATTATTATACCTCTGAGGATATTCTAAACCGGAGTATTCATACATCAGCCGGTCTCGAAGGCTCAATGGCTGGATCCTCCAGGAAAGCCAGCAAAGGATCAAGTCAGCTCCTGTAAGACCATTGGCCATCAAAGCGGCTATCTTGTCCATCAGAGGCTGAAGCTGGATCCGTTCTGTTTCTGTGGGCCTGGGAGGATATTCTTTTTTATGATCCAGGCGGTCAGGTCTAAAACCCGGCAATGGGTGTTGCCCTTCAGGCACCTTGGTCTTCACGTAAAACCAAGTCTCCGGCATGCCCTTTGGGTGGCTCAAGAGCTCAGCACTAGGAAAATAAGTAAACCGCCGTCTCTGAAAGGATATGCCGCCAAGCTCTTGATGGCGGCCTCCGGCGACTTCAGTTTGCTTGTTCACATAGAATAAATTCCGGAATAACAAGATCGTTGGCTCTATCCGGAGATAAGCTTCACAAACTACAACGAAAGAGCTTATATTAACAATAGAGTTGGAGCCAAGGTCTTGAGGATGCAGACCATAGAAGTGTAAAAGGTCTCGGAAAAATTTAGAGCCGGGTGGATCAAACCCTCTCTCAATGTGATCGGTAAAAATAATGACTTCCCCCTCCTTCGGCTTGGGAGGACAGTCCTTCTTGGAGACCCGGCAGTTTTCTGTTTTGGATAGGAGACCGTTGTCTATGAGTCTTGTGACATGTTTGGTGGTAACCGCGGAGCGGACCCAGTTGCATTCTATTGCTTTCTTTGTCATCCTAGTAAATGGGGAGAAGGATTAAGTCAGCGGCTTTCATAAGTCGGAAAAGAAAAAATTATTAAAGCAAGGATGGCGACTTTCCTTAAGCCGCCACGAGTGAAGGATGTTCAGCACAAGTGAAAATTTCGCTAAGTGTGTAACAACAGATTTCTGCCAGCGCGGTAAATTTTTTGGATCAAACAGCTCTATAAAATAAGGAAAAAAGCAGTTCTTGCTACTGTTTGTTAAGCCGCGGCAGGTTTTTACAGATGGGGTTTCTCAGATCTATCTTGATACAAGATTTAATTCCTGATCATTGGAGGGATAGCAACGGCGCCATTAACATGATGTAAGAGTACCAAGGTGCGGCCGGCGACAGTAGCCGCGGAGAGGCCGAGGCGGAGCTCGAGCCCGACAATGGCGGAACCCTAAGAAGGGTGAGAAGAACTGGGAATACCTGGATCGGATGGCCGCGCGGCGTGGTTGCAGACAGGTGACGGCGGTGCGTCGGGACTGTTTCTCCTTCCGATGGCCGGCGAGCTCGAAGATGTGTCGCGAGGAGGCGTAAGCTCGGGCGGCAGGAGGAAGAAGATGGAGAAAATGAGGAAAAGGACCTGAAAAGGGTATTTATAAGGGGGCGAGACACCAAAGGGTCGGGGCGAGATTTAAGGATCTACAGTAATCCGACGCCCCGATTTTCGCGCCTAATGAATTCATTTGAGATATTGGTGATGTCACGGAAAGATTCGTTCTGGAGATTCGGTGACGTCACAAGAAGAGCAGGACTGAAGGAAAGGCAGTTGAAATATTCAGAAGAGGCGGGTTCTGCTGAAGACTCGCCAAAATATCAAGGTTAAGTTTGAAAAGGACGAGGTTGTCTGGAACCAGTTCAAGCCAACCTGAGGGCTAATGTCAGGGAAATATCTTTGGGTGAAACCCGCCCGTTCAGGGCCGGGTCTCGAGGAGTAAAACCATGAAGGGCCAGGTGGGCCGTAGTGTCTTCTATGGAGGCCCAGAAGGAGAGCCGCCCATTGAGGGGCCGGCCCAAGACCCGCCGAGAGAGGCGGTAAGTGCAAACCGCCTTAAGGTATAACTTAGGAAACAAGTAAGGGGAGTCGGGCTCGGATTGTTATCCCGGCCCGGACTCTTATGTGAGCCCCGGGGCCCCGCCTGTATATAAAGGGGAGCCCCCGGGGATAGAGGAAGAGAAAAAATCTTTCGAGAGCTAGGGCTAGACAAGTCTCAAAACCCTTGTAATCAAGATCTTCAAATACATCTAGCAGGAGTAGGCTTTTACCTCCTCGAGAGGGGCCGAACCTGGGTAAATCTTGCCTTCCGTGTTCCTTGTTTGACCCCTTCGATCTGCTACTTACGCGATGGCTTCGAGATTAAGTCCTATGAGGACATCTACCGTGAAAATACCACGACACAAGGGTTCATCAGGATCATATACCAGGTTCACAGTTACTTGTATAGAGCTCACTGTTGTGATCAATCATACATGACATGGACAGAGGTTAATGATATCACTTTGTCGGTTGGGAGGAAGCTGGCCTTGATATCCACTGTCAAGATTATTGTTCCAAATTGTATTACTTCATAGCTTGTCCATCCTTGCGACACACTGGGGTGTATACTGGCTTTCTTCCTCTTACATAATTCATGTGGTTGTCGGATTCTCACCATGCTTGCATCATCATTCGGGTGGCTTGAATGACCTTGGCAGCATGCTCACAACATTTACGGAAGTATGTGTAGCTGAGCATTTTATTCCCGAGGCAAACTTGTGTCCTGACTAGCTCGGGTTTTGGACCAACCTGTTGCGGATCTGATTCTTGAGGTGTACTGCCATATACTATCAACTCACTGGGCAACATCTTGTACCAATGTCGATGGTTGTTTGTAGTGCCGTACTGACGAGAACTGGATAGCTTGTGTTGGAAGCCATCGAGAGTAGCATGCTGAGGAAGACTGAATAGCTTATGCTTGAAGCTTTTGCCGGGGTAGCTTGCCGAAGAAGACTGGGTACCGTGCTTCAGAAGCTCCTCCTCTTGGTTGCTTACTGGAGAAGATTCGGTGCCTTATGCCGGAAGCTTTCTGCGGTGTCTTACCGAAGAAGACTGAGTATCTTACACTGTAAGTCATCCACATGTCGTACTGAAGAAGACTGAGGAACCTTGCGTCGTAAACTTCTCTGGTAGCGTGTGGAGGAAGACTGGGTTGCTTACTCCAGAAGCTTCTCACTATAGTGTGCGGACTGAATGCCATATATATATGTACCCTTGATATTCCTGCTTTGTCTCGAAATACATGGTTGGCCTTGTACACAAATCATCCTCCTGCTGGTTCATTATGGTTGTAATGGTTGCACACTGAGGTAGACTTGATGCTGATAGTCAATCCAGAATATCATTTGTATTCAAACCAGATATTCCCAATATAATGCAGTCGGGTGAGAATTCCATAATGTTTAGCTGAGCTTCCAAATATTTGAAATCCTTACAGATTCTTCAAGTCCTGCGTCGGTTGAGGAGCAACTTTCATAAGGGGAAATAAGGTGACACCAAGGGCCCAAATAAAGAAGCCAAAAGAAACGACGGAACAAAAGCACACAAGGCATCAAGATTACATACCAGCAACATCACATTTTACAGCTATTCACATTAATATGCATGCCTACTTAAGCACACAAATCTCGCGAAACCTCCGATACTACGGTCTAACATGCTGTGATGGTGTGCACGAGAATGGATCAGCGTGTGGAGGGGTTGGTGTAAACAGAGCTACACCAAGCGCTGGCTTAGCACCGGTTACATCTGGACGGGCTCGTAGGTGAGGACGGACTTGGTGATCGTGTAGCGAGACACGGAGGTCACGGCCACATCATCAAGTGGACGGAAGGGAATCGTACTCGTCCAGGAAATGGGTGATAGGATAGGATAGCGGTGGAAAGCAGGGTCTGTTGGCATTGCCCTTTCCTGGTAACAAAGACCAGTAAGGGTTGCCAAAGCGGTGGGGTGGATGGCAAGATCCGGGGTAGAAACATGTCTACCACCGAAGCTATAGGTGTGGCTGAAGAGAATATATTGGTACGATACCTGTGCATCAATCCTGCAAGTGATCGACACCACAAGGTACCTCGGCATCACTCCACTGGGATAGAGATGACACCAAACACCAAGGAGCAAGTATGCAAAACTGGAGGGTCCAGGTAGTGGATCGAAACCGATGCCACCTACACTCTCAAGATAAGATCGTTAGCGACAAGATAGTGAGTCTATATGCATGCTATGCGACAAACAAATGCAACAACCAAATGCAACAAACCGACTAGACTCTATACTACCGGTTTCTAACGCTCGCGCTGACTAGGGCGTCCTACAACCAGACCTGCTCTGATACCAAGCGCCGTGGCACGCCGGCTCAGAGAGACCGGAACACCCCGCATTCCAGCCCAGAGATCAAGTCTTCTAGAATATGACACTGCTTGGTATAGAACAAATCAGCTCTTTATTACAACGAATATGAGTACAAGGGTTCGATATTACAAAAGTTACAGGGGAACGGCGATACTACGCCTGCTCCGATAGCTCTATGCTAGCAGCGGAACCTCTCATAGCATAATAACTTCTAGCAGCGGAACAAAGACGACAGTGATTGACTCCACTCCGCAGGGACTCTGGCTGGGACGCAATCCTAGCTCGCAAACTCAGGATCCTCGACAAGCAATCAATCACGGCATGACCTGCAATCTGGCATGACACGCCAGGTGAGTACTTTGAATGTACTCGCAAGCTCACAGCAACCAAAGCAATCAAGACAAACAACAGCATGGCAATTACAGGTTAATTATCAATGATGAACACGATACTGCTAGAACAACATGAGCATGGCATGTACATAATTCATGATATGAGCATGAACATGATGCTACTAGCACTAGCATGAGAGGGGGGGGGGGGTCGATGTTTAAGGTCCCTTGGACCAACTTACTCTTCTCGGAGGTTATCTCGTAACCACCATATGCATCAAGCTTACCGTCGTGAACATCACACGATCACCTTAGGATCGACCAAGCTCGGTATCAACTATACCATCGTGATCATCACATGACCACACGAAGCTTGATCTCTACCTGTGATCATCGCATGACCACATAAAGATCAATCAACTTCCTTCCTCATGGAACCGGGGTTGTTAATTATCCAGATTATTATTTCTGTTGACCCACAGTGTGACCTACTACGAACTGTGTCCATGACCAAGGACGTGGCTATCGATAGATTATACACTCTGCAAAGGTTAGTACACTGTACCCACAACACGGAATTCATGGCCTCGTGCTCCCATTTGGGTGGACCAACGACATTCCGATAAAACCAATCTATTGCATGACACTCTCCCGGCCACTCCGACAAACTCCCCTTTGGGCTATGTCATGGGTGGCCCTGATGTGAACTCGTGACATCCGCCACCTCTGTGGCTGCCACCGTCATGGCCACAATAACAAAACTGTCCCAAACGGGGACTCTGGATACATACAACTCGGGCACACAAGATTATAGCCGCCTACCTGATCAGGGTAGCGCGTGCACATAACCTTCCCTAGTTGGAGGTTCCGGCAAGAGGCATGACAATAGACCGCATTAGGGCCTCCCCATCCAGGCAAGTGAGGCTGCACTGGTGAGCTCGATTCGGTGGCACCATGACTCAGCCAATAGATTTGTTCAAGTTCGATTAATGTCAGGTTCAACTTGAATGGTGATGAGCTGAGTCATAATAACATAATGAAATAACAATGCATATGAGCATGATATCAGTGTAACCATGGATGTGCAACATAACCATTTAACATCATTACATCAACAATGATAAATCATTTAGTCTACGGGATGCAAATGAGCATGGCATAATGACGATCATGAATATAACAAGTATTTTCAAAACAAACCCTAACTATTCATATGAGCATATCCTTATTACTAGCATCGGAAATGATTACAAGAATGAAACATGATAATAATAACATTCGCAATTAATCATTTCACCTACTAGATGAACATGGCATAAGAAATGAGCATGGATTCACAAGCATATTCGAAGCATTAACAAAATCATTAATGAGCAAACAATTATTTAAATATTTAAGTGGAAACCATGGCTACTGTAATGCCATCATGCAAGTGGCTGTTGTGGCTTGCCTGGGGATGAAGGAACCATCGGGGAGAAGTGCGAGGCACTCGCGGAAAATTTTGTCAAAAGTGGTTCCCTCTCGAAGGGGGCTGATTAAGGGCAAGGGAAAAATGGTCATTTTCAGAATGTTACAACATGGTGAAAATGAAGCCAACAGAACGGCCTCTACGAACCGAGATTGTGGGCTTTTGAATCACCTGATTCGGAGTCACGGTCGCGGAGATACAGCCGTTCGTTCGTTAGGCAGAAAAACAAATAAAAAGTGAGCTTTTCTGCTGCTAACGGACAAATGTCTGCAAATTAACAGTTTCGGCGCCGGTGGCTGAAACAGAGAGCGCATTCGGGGAAATACGTCTTCAGCAGAGGGAAAACGCATTCTCGCCCGAAGTAACAGGAGAATACGCTTTCTCCAAAGAAAAACACATTTATCCAAATGCGCTTCCACTTAAGCCCGCGGGCCCGGCCTCTGGGTCACTTACAGCTGGGTCCCGCCCACTCCTCCTCTCTCCTCGTCAGCTTGTCTTCAACCTCCCGTGCGCGCCCGCAGTAGAGAATAGAGGCACCGTCCTCCGGCGATTCCCGACGCCACAAGGCGTCTCCGGCGATGCTCCGCCTATGGATGGGCTCAGCAAGGAGCGGCGCATCCAACGGTGTGGCGCACGGACCTCGGGGAAGACCAGAGCGACGGTGTCTTGGACGTCTGCGGGGGAGGCCGTCGGCCATCCTTGGGGCGCGTAGCACAGGCGCGGAGAGGAGAGGCTGGGGTCGGGGAAGCCTCGAGGTGGACCGCAGGGGGTTCTGGTGAGGTCAGTAGGTAGGGGGGCGGCCGGCATTACTCGAATTCGAGCGGACAGAGGCGGCGGCCATGGCGACCGCGGCAAGGGAAGAGGGACTCCGGCGACGAACGGATGGGTCTGGGAGGGATAAGGGAGAGTGGGGAGGAGGATGCTGTGCTCGGAGGGGCTCGGGCTTGGCTTATATAGCCGCGGCGAGATGCTCGTGCTCGGGTGCCGCCAAGGACGCGCGGAAGGTGCTCTGGCATGACCGCGTACGTGTGCACACGCGCGGAGGGCTGACGGTGACGAGTGAGAGCTAGTGGGGCACTAGGGATTCCGCGAGGAGGAAGAGGACAGAAGCAAGGCGACGGCGGCCACGGACACGCGGTGAGGCGTGGCGCGCCGGAGAGGAAGAGGAGGGGGAGAGGGGTCCAGAGGGGGTGCGTGGACGCAGGAGAGGAAGAGCAACTCTGTGGACATGCCGCGGTGGCGCGAGGACGACGTTTGGGCGGCGGCAGAGCGGTCCCGGCATCCAAAGCACGCATTTGGCCTGCCAGACCGCGTGGTCACCGCATGCACTGGCGCACGCGGTGCATTCTGGCCAGCAAAAAGATGTCTAGTGTGTGGACCCGACTAGATGGATAAACACTGAGGTCTTGGGTAGGTTAGAGCACCTTTGTGCTAATGGGTAGCATCAACAGAAGTTTGCTGTAGCAAACTTGGGCATGAAATTGTGGTCAAATGGTATGGGATAAGGGTTAACCAGGATGTCACAGAGGTTTAGGGTAGGAAGGACTACCATCCTCTGAAATATGAAAAGATTTGGACCAAGATTTATCATAGTTGCTTTACACCTACAAAATCTGGTCCAGAAACTGTATCATGAAGCTGCACTCACATGGAGTGTTGGATTGAGCTTAAATTTGATAGAGGTTGATGATTTGGTCATGTGAAGGCACTGCAAAAGTTTCATACCATTTGGATGAATAAAAATGGTAGTTCCTTTACAATGCTTTCCTCTGGAGAGAAACTTGGGGGAATTTTGTGGAGAAAATGGCTTGGCAAAATAATGTGAATTTTGGCATGCTCAATGGATATAGAAATATTTAGGTCCTGGATTAATTTCATATTTTATGAAGCAATATAAAATATAGTTGCTTCACAAACTGAAATTGTGACCAGAAGTAAGAATTTGAAGGTGTTCTCACATAGATTGTTGGATGGAGCTCAATTTTGGTGGAGAGTAATGATTTGATCATATAAATGATATACCAAAATTGCAACTCATTTGGATTAGCCTAGCTAGTACTCCCTTCACAAAGCTTCTCTCTGGACAGAAACTTTGGAAATTTGCTGAGGAAAATTTACTAGGCAAATGAATCTGAATTTTGGCATGTGCCAATTATTTGGATATGAGAGAGTTCGCAAAATTTTTGAGGGCAATCAAGAAAAGATAAATGGCACTTCCTTCACAAAGTGCCATACTGGACAGAATAGGAAATGAATATTCCTGAATTATTTTTGAACTAGGCAAGGATGGGTTTTGACATATTTGTGGAAGATATGATCCAAAAAAATTATGAGAATTTTGTGGGAATTTTAGGAAAGACATAAATATAGGTTGCTTCACAACCTAGAGTAAACAGGGTTATTCCTTTAATAGAAAAAGGAATATTCCCAAGAAATAAGTATTAGGGTTGGGCTTAGATGGAAATGACATGGCCTTGGGATGGATTTGGGAATGACAAGCCACTAGGGAGAGGAAGAAGAGATGATCTCCCGAGGATTTCAAGACCACTGAACCACAGAAAATGAACTCCAAATAAAAATTCGAAGAAATCCAAAAGAAAAAGAAAGGGCCAAAAATCGGGGTGTTACATGCATTAAACCTGGAGTATGAAAGTATGTGCTCATGATCCTATTGATGTAATAAGCATCAATAGGAAAAGTTCAAAACATACTTTAAATGTTAGGGATCTAATCATTTTGAGTCTACGAAGAAAATGAAGAATGATCTTAGAGATGAACTTGCTGACTAAGAAGATCTTGAGAAATTAGGCCCTCTCCCTCCTGAATTATATGGTAGGAGAACTAACATTACGATGGAGCTTAATAATATTCTAGTGAGGAATTTATCCGCTGCTAGCAGTAATCCCATGAAAGGTGGCTGTTGAAAGGTGATGAAAATAGATGATACTTCCATAAAAATTTCCAATGGTAGAAAGGGGGAAGTACAATTCATCCCTTGACTGGTGGGCATGTTTATATATAAGGTAGTGCAAATTTACTAAACCATGCCACTCAATATTATAAATAATTATTCGGGCCAGCACGTAGTAACCATTAACATTTGTCCCCGGTTGTTGGAGTGCTAAGAAGAAAGCCTCTCAAGAAGAGAATACTAAACCAATTAGACCATTTAGCGTGGAAGAAGTAAAAGATGTCCTATTCTCTATGGTGGCTAATAGAGCACCTTGTCCTGACAATATACCCATTGAGTTTTTCTAAAGTTGCTGGGATGTGGTGCAACATGATGTGATGGCCCTTTTTCACTCTTCCCATGTTGGTACTCTAGATGTCCAAAGATTGAACTATGGAAGCATAATCTTTTTGCCCGAGTTCTTTTTTGTGCTAGTAAGGTTCAAAAATTTAGACCAATTTCTCTTTGTAGATGTATTTACAAATGGTTTGCTAGAACCCTAGATAATAGGGTGGATGGCACTGCTAGACGCTTGATTAGCATACATTAAAATGCCATCTTAAAGAACAAGAATATCATGGATAATATTGTTACTCTGCATGTGATTGTGCATCATACTAATGGTAATAAAAAATGGTATTGTTCTAAATTAGACTCTATAAATGCCTACCACAAGGTCAATTGGGATTTTCTTTTGGAGTGCCACACACTGAGAGGACATATCCTATTTGGTGCAATTGGGTTAAGAGTGTGCTCCATAATGGAACTATTAGCCTTAAGCTTAATAACACAACTAGATCCTACTTCCAAAGTGATAAAGGGGGGTTACACATGGGGATCCCCTGCAGCCTTTTTGTTTAATCTTGTCGTAGATTGTCTAACTAAAATGAGTGCAACTGCTCAAAAAATGATATGATTGTGGGTTAAGACCTGATCTCATAGATAAAAGGGTTGTTGTTCTTCAATATGTAAATGATACTCTAATTTGCATTGAGCATGATCAAGAAAAAAACTCTGAACCTTAAATCCATCATGTATCTATTCAAACTTATGACTAGCTTGAAAATTAATTTTCAAAATAGTGAGATCTTTTGCATAAATGGAGATAATGGTATAGTTGTCTCATGTGTTGACATGTTTAATTGTCAAATTACACACTTTACCATGATGTATTTGGGGATGCATGTTAGTTATTCCTCTTTAAGAGTTGGGGACTCATATTTTATTGAGAAAAAATAATTTAGAAGGTTTGATGCCTAGATTGGAAATACACCCTGCATGGGAGGAAGAAAAAAAATTGAATGCTTCCTTATTCAGCATCTCTTACTACCATATGTCCATGATCCTTATGAATAAAACCTTTGTTGAGAAGTTGGATAAACATAGAAAGAGGTTTTAACTGGTAGTGTCAATGTAATAAAAAGAGGTCCCATCTAGTTAAATGGTCTATAGTTTATAGATCTAAGAAGAAAGGGGGATTGGTGGTCAAAGATCTTTGGAAATAGAACATTAGTCTTTGTTAAATACAGGTGGAATCTAGAGAAATGTGATGGCCTCTAGCAATATGTGGTGAAAGCCAAATACCTAAAAAATTGCAATGTTGCTTCTTTGATAACCAAGTTTTCTGACTCCCCTGGCTGGAAAGACCTACTTAAAGTAAAAGATGTACATATGTTAGGAATGAAAGTGAAAATTGGCTCTAGTGATATTGGTAGAATGTAGAAGGATTCCTTGAATGATAAAG
This sequence comes from Elymus sibiricus, assembly GCA_039707655.1. Taxonomy (NCBI): domain Eukaryota; kingdom Viridiplantae; phylum Streptophyta; class Magnoliopsida; order Poales; family Poaceae; genus Elymus; species Elymus sibiricus. The sequence goes on along the minus strand of CM077668.1, from coordinate 255,896,180 downwards.
CCCCTTTACGTGTTGAAGTTGATAAGTCTGCTTGTTTTAGGAGGAGATTGTCACCTGATTTACACCTACCACTAGTATAAAAATGGGCATTAGTAGCGGGCCTCGGAGACGGTTATGTCCCCACATCACACACTCGTCTATCATAATCCAGTGGCAGGCGGTTATTTGTGTGGTGGAGGCAGTATGAATTTGAAATCATTTGTACTAACATACGGGTGCGTTTAGAGAAACATAACAGCCTCCAGTTAGTATGTATTCAAGGTGGTTTTGTAGCTAGAGACGCCTGTATGGATCAAGCACCTATCCATTATATTTTCCTCTTCCTCGTTAATCACACTATTAGTCAATCACACATCTCATATTTGTTGCCGCCAAGCCTCGAGTGCTCATCGTGGTGCTTGTTCCCGTTCTGTGTGGTGCTGCTCATAACCTATCTTCCCGTGTTGTGTGGCCTTGCCACCACCGAGATCTAAAGGAGTAAGCTTAGGTCTTAGAACCCCCATATCTCCTAGACCCCAGATCTCCCAAAACCCCAACATAGGAATTTCAACTTAGCTAGATTGCAGACTTGCAATGCTTAATTATATAATAGCTAGGAAACATTCCTTTCTACTACATGTACTACTTATTTAGTAATACAACTATTAGACTTAGTACTATATTATCTAGATAAACTACAAACTATTTCTACTCGTTAGACGAGGATATGTAGATTGTGCCGAAGCTAGAGGCCTCATCGTCGTGGGTGCTGACAGACATCTCCCATTAGTTTGTCGTCGTCCAGGTCAGCAAACATTTCCTCCAACTCGTGCCACGTGTTGGCCATTAGGACCCAGTTGGTGGCGACCTTGCATTCATCAACAATTGATTTGGTGATGGTGTGGTCTTACCCCACCAGCTCGGGATCTGTGAGGATTGCAGCGATGACAACAATGTCCTCGAGCTCGACACAATTTGCCACTCGGCACTGATGTGCTCCTCCAGCGTGCCACAATATGGAAGTTGTTGTTTCCCTTCACCTCCACCTCTGTCTCCTCCTCCTTCTTCTCCTTCCCTCCTCCTCAAGCTCTTCATTTGACTCTAAAGAGGAGATTGGGTCGGCGATCACCTCGCGAGCCGCGATCACCATAGCTACCTCCATTGCGACTTGGGCTCAACAAGCAGGGGTGAACTACGTGTAGTACATGGGGTGCCTGCAGACCATGGCTCCGGCGGCAGCGATGATGGATCGGTGATTTGAAGCCGGCGGCGGCGGATCTAGACCAGGTGTTTTTTAGGTGCTCCAGTGGCTAGGTTTTGGGTTAGGACGGCGACTTCCATTTATTGCCGACTGACTATGTGGGGATTTGGCAGTGCAGCCTACGAGACCATTACTTCCAGTGGTGCTCTGACTTCTTCAAGTTTTGTCAACACTGCAAATGCTTCATCTTTTCAATAAAATGCAAATTGCTTCAACTTCTCAGTTAAAACAGAAATTGCTACAGTTTCTCTCCTTTATCTTCTCTGGTAATTGCAAACTGGTTCCAATTCTCAATTATAATGGAAAATGCTACCACTTCTCTGTTTTTTCATCTCTGTAAAATGCAAACCGGTACCACTTATCTATTAGAATAGAAATTGCTACAATTTCTCTGCTTTTCTTCTCTGTAAAATGCAAACTACTTTGACTGCATTACATGTTCATTAACCTGCTAATTTTTTCTACATGTAGCTTGATTTTAGTTGCATTGCATTGAAAAAAAGATGGTGAGGTGTGTGCTTTAGAGATATAAATGGCACACGCTAATGACATTAGAAGGCAAGGCACGACTGATAGAGCCCGAAGAGGGCCATGAAGCATCACTCACGAGCTGTGACTGATGCACCCTAAGCCCCTCTCGAGACAATGTATAGATAGAACATAGGATGACTATGGACTTCAAAATTTTTTTGTACCATTCCACTACAAAATTTGCTCTATTCAGTGACAAAAACCACGGTGACGAAATATGAAACGTCGCCAAAAATCATTTTCTGTGATGGTGGACCGTCACGAGGTGTTTTCCTCTCGGGGCAGCGCCCTTGATAACTTTGGCGATGTTCTGGCCTGAAATTCGGCAACGCTTTTGGGCATCACTAGGCATGTCCATTTTTAGGGGCAGTTCGTAGTGTCACAGAAAATGTTTGCTGTCACAGAAAATGTTTGGCGGGCTAAAAAATTATTAAAAAAAATGGCGTGTTGGTGTTCAGAACGTAGTACTTTATAATTTTTGCTAAGGCAGAGTTTATAACATATTAGAATCAAATTTTCAGGGTTATTAGTTAATATGTTCGGCGGGTTGGGAAAGGAAAAAATGGTGCGGTGGGCTTGAAAACAAAGTTTTGGGTTTATCTAATGGATATTAGTTGAGATGCTTGTAATGAAATCTATTAAAAAAATTCCGTGTATGCCATCATTTTACTGAACTATGAGATGCCATATTAATTCTTAAATAAAGCATGAATAGGAAAATATGATTAAAGATAATAATATAGCACTACAAGTTCAGACATGGAACAAACATTTGGTACATCAACAACGTCATTCCCAAAAGTATCGCACATCATGAGTAGGAGTGTTCGAGCATCAACATGAAGTGCAGCAAGAGCATAGAACTACTCTTCATCAGATTGCACAGATTGCCCAAGCATGGGTTTGACAAAGAGGATAACCTCATCACCTCTGTGGTGGATCACGAAGAGCAGTCTGTCTCCAACTGCCAATTTGTAGAAGGAAAGTAAATCCTTCCATTACGATGAGGCGTCCATCTTTTTCTGACGTTATAATGACCATATGTAAGCATCAGGGAAACATAATAATTCTCATTTCACCATGTTGATCCATCTGATCAGGAAGAACACGACTAGGGAGTCTCTGTTGCAATAACACAATTGTTACATGGTATGATGGCATATTTTATATAACAAATGTTGTACAATGAACGTTGAAACAAATAAAATTATTACCAACAGTTTCTTCTTAACGTTGGTCTCGGTTAAAGTGTGCATCAGTATCTTGTACGATGCAGAATGTGGTTCATGTGCGTATATTCACACAAGCATTCCAATATTGTCAGCAAAAATGATGACATACTGCATATCTTTCCACGTACATGTGGTTCAAGCAGTGAGTTCCATGTTGTCAACTATCTCTTGTGTTTCTTCCTACATCGCATAGTAAGCTGAGCAGATATACATAAACAAGATGAGAACATGTGCAGATATTTATATTTGGGACTATTAAGAACAGGCAAGTAAACGCAAGTCTACATAAGCAAGGTATGCATGTTTGAGAACACTTACAGAGATGAACCAAACATTGTCCAATTCCACATCGATTTGATGTCCCTGTGTGCTAATATTGAAGTACAGCTTCATACCAACTTGAATCTGTATACTTTGGCAAATTCTCTCCAAGTTGGTCCAGTGAAAAACATTTTCCCTTCATAGTTTACGAGACAACAATAGAAAAGAAAGCCATACATTGTTTTAAGCCGAGGCTTAGCAGAGGAGTTTTGAAATGAATAAACACCCAGCTTCTTCATGACTTGTTTTCTTGCAAAGCAGTGGATGAACTGTGGACAAATGGAAGGATTGGAATAGTTACACTTACAAGTCATAAATAAGTACATATGCCAATTGTCCATTAATTCACAGTGGCTTATGTCAACATGTTCACAAATTTAACAATGGCTTGCTCTTTTTACATACTTGCACAAAACAACAAGATGAATGTGCAAGAGATCAATATGCCTATTCAAGCGTTAATAAAAATGTGCACTATGTGGCATAAATTTCAGAAAAATGTAATGTTATATTTTTAGCATCTTTCCTAATTTATGCATGGATAGCTATTGTTAGGATTTTTCAGAAAGCAATGTGAGTGATCTAAAATCTGATCAGTACTCTGTAATTATGAAGCAATCATATAAACAAGCTGCATGTATGTTCACATATCAATTTGACTGTTAGTTAGTTGCATGTAGGCCGGCCTTGGTCATGACCTTAACAAAGGCCTAAATCATAGACCACTAGTACGGTTTCATGAAGTAACTAACATCAATTCAGGCACATCATGAATGAAAGAATAGCCAATGTAAAAAACATACCGTCCTGTCTTCAAAGCCAACTAGAAGTCTTATGAAGAAGGTTTTGGCATACATTACGTGGCCATTGTCACACAAACCCCTGGTGTCCAAACACTTTGGGCACTGCGAATCCAAACAATCGATTCAGTACACAGATAGCATTCACACTTGATTTAAACAAGAATCGAAGATATTGAAGAAGGATTTACGTGCATTTTGTGTTGATAAATTGGCCTACCTAGGGTTTCTCGATGTCGTTGAGGTGGTCGACAGCGGCGGCAGCGACAGTAGGCAAAGGCGATCTTCTCCGAAGATGAGAGGCGGTGAAGGGGGCAGCAGCCCCGCACGGGAGTTGGCGACGAGAGGGGGGATTTGGGGATTGGAATCGGGAGCGGAGATGGCTTAGTGTGGAAGAAGAGCGGCGCTGACATTGATGTGACTATACGTGAGTGTCTCCCTACGTGGGGCCACTTGACAGCGACAGAAAAACATATGAAAAACAAATCATTAGCATAAAATTTTTGACGACCTGGAGTCGAACCAAGGACCTGACACACTTAAGGAGTTGCACCAAACCAGTTGGATCATATATGAATATTAACACTTGAACCAAGTTTATGGCATGTCTTCCATTTGTAGTTGCGTGCTACTATTACTCTAGGGTGCCATCGCATGGCCATGATCACCGCTTCAATTCGGATGTCATTGCCGTGGTGACCACCTGAGTTGGATGCCAATGGCGTGGTCACCATCTGAAATTGGATGCCAGTCCCGTGCTGACTGCCTGAGTTGCATGCTAGTGGCATGGTCACAGCCTGAAATCGAATCCCAGTGTCATGGTGACCACCTAAATTGCATGTAAAAAGGGCGTGGTCACCGCCTGAACTGGATGCCAGTCCCGCGGTGACCACCTGAATTGCATGCAAAATGGCGTTGTCACTTCCCGAACTAGATGGAATGGTAGCGCAGCAATTGAGTGGATTCTATGGAGAACTACATAAAACATATACTAGGTAGTAAATAATGTCATTACAATATTAGCAAAAGTACTTACATAAATAACAAGCATACTACTAGAAACCTAATAGAACTACTTGAAATTAATCCTCATCATCGCCGTCGTCATCCTCATCGTCGTTGCCGTCCTCATCCTCGCTGCCCCTCCTCATTGCCGCCGCCCCCTCCTCCTCCTCGCCATCGTCGTCCTCCTCATCGGCTAGCGCGCATCATTAGCGGCGTCTACTTCGGCGAATGCCTGGCGGACCACGTCTTCCGAATATGACGTGGCCGCGGACATCTTGATGCCCACCGCCAAGACAGCCTCGTCGGCAGCGTGTTCGGCCTCGTAGATGATTCCCTCCATGCGTACCGTCGTGTTGGGGATATTGTTAGCCGCCTCCAGCTCCGCTGCGGCCACGGCACGGAGGAGCTCTGCTAATATGGGGCCGACGCAGTCGATCTCGCATTGCATGTCATCCACTTGGCGGTGGGCTCTCTCCCAGAGCTGGACGAATCAAGCCAGGAGGCGGTCATAGTCACGGCCTACCTCCTTTGCTTGATGGAGGACCTCCTCGGCGGGTGCCTCGACTGTCTTGATGAGGCGCTGCTGCTGTGCGACATGTTCATGGCTGGTGTCCTCAATCTTCTCGGCCACGGACTTTCTTTTCTGCGATGGAGAGCCGAGTGCCTGGCCCGGCTCCGTCACTAAGGGGGATGGATCTGACACAGCACCCACTGGTGCCGGGTCAGAGGAAGGAGGGGGGTTGGTTCTGGCGGGGTCGCCGTTGGGGGACGGAGGTGACCGATGAGGCTTGCCGCCGGCCATCGAAATGCGGGGAAAGGAGGGGGTCGTGCGCACCATCGTCAACGGAAAGGGGGTTGAGTGTTTTCTTGGATTCGATGGTGAATGAGATGGAACCGCTCCTTTAAAGAGCGGTGGCATAATGTGGAGTGCTGGGAACTTGAACTATGTGAACACAGTCGAGTTTGACTATGGAGGGATGCGAGGAGGCAGACAGAGGCTAGGCCGTCCATCTTCCATTGTATGGTGGAAAGTGTACTGAATTAGATTTTTCCTCAAATTACTTTTCAATCCGGAAACGATCCTGGATTCAAATTCATAGGGCCATAATTTATTTTCACTAGATCACTTTTGATAAGTTTTTTTTTAGAAATAATGTAAATTTTGTAATGTGTAAAATCTATGGTATAATATATACATGAAGAACACCATTATTTCAATTAACGTGCACAATGTCACATGTATGGATGGATCAACATGTCCGGATTCAAATCAAGGTACAAGCAAAAAATGCCCAATTCACTTGAGGCTTCTTCACCAAAAGAACATGTCGTACGCAGAACACAAGACATGTCTAGACTCAACCATTCTTGAAGTGACATGGTCAAGGCAGGTGACTGCTCAGTACAAAAAAAATTGAGGGTTGGCTTGTGCAAATTAAACGCACACATGCATGTATGCATCATCAACATGTTTGGATTCATATCGAAGTACAACCAAACAATGCCTAATTCACTTGAGGCTTCTTCACCAAAAGAACATGTCATACGCAGAACACAAGACATGTCTAGACTTAACCATTCTTTGAAGTGACATGGTCAAGGCAAGTGACTGCTCAGTACAAAAAAATGAGGGTTGGCTTGTGCAAATTAAATGCACACATGCATGTATGCATCGATCAACATGTCCGAATTCAAATCGAAGTACAACCAAACAATGCCCAATTCACTTGAGGCTTCTTCACCAAAAGAATATGTCGTACGCAGAACACAAGACATGTCTAGACTCAATCATTCTTGAAGTGACTTGGTCAAGGCAAGTGACTGCTTAGTACAAAAAAAATTGATGGTTGACTTGTGCAAATTAAATGCACACATGCATGTATGCATCGATCAACATGTCCGGATTCAAATCGAAGTACAACCAAACAATGCCAAATTCAGTAGAGGCTTCTTCACCAAAAGAACATGTCGTATGGAGAACACAATATACATGTCTAGACTCAACCATTCTTGAAGTGACATGGTCAAGGCAAGTGCTTGCTCACTACAAAAAAAGAGGGTTGGCTTGTGCAAATTAAACGCACACATATATGCATCGATCAACATGCCCGGATTCAAATCAAAGTACAACCATACAATGCCCAATTCACTTGAGGCGTCTTCACCAAAAGAACATGGCGCATCAAACCCACACACATGCGTGTACAAGTGCCCGAATCGTATTTCTGAAAGCGTTCACGTTCTTTCTGAAAGTGTTCATATTATTTCTGAAAGTGGTCACGTTCTTTCCGAAAGCTGTCTTGTCTTTGTTACAAAAAATAGTTTGTACGCTCAATTTTTTTGGTTCCCTCCATTTTTTCACTCCCTGACTATTTCCCCTTCCTGCCTACGTTTCCAAAAGGGGTCGCGCTAAATTTTATCCACTGTCAATAAATACCTCATTTGTTTCTATCAACAATCCGCACTCATAATTTCCCACCGCCCCCTCCTCCTGCACTTCTCCTCCAGATCTCGAACCCTCCCGCCGGCGTCGGTTTCCCTCACCGTCGCCGTCGAGCGACATGACGGCAGGCAACCTTCGCAGTGGCAAGGTCCGCAAGGATCCTGTCACGCTGAAGCCAAGAACTAATCGTAAACGGACAGGTAACAATCATCTCCCCCTCCCTCACTACCCCAGCTATTGAAGATCTGTACGGGCATATGTATATGTAGACATGTTTGATTTATCCGCTTGTATTCAGGAAGTCCATGGTTAACCCCACACGAGTTCAACCTTAGGGTTCGTATCCGGGTGTTTCCTGCAGGTGTGTTCTAGATTTGTTCGCATGTTGTTACTCATGTTGAGTTCCTCTGAATTATTACAATTTAGGCACCGTACAAGCATTTACAATTCAGTGTACTTTGTCCAGTCAATTCAAAACATGATTAAACATAGTTCTAGGATTGGAAGAACGTCATTTCACATTTGTATTCCCTATTCTAGTGATTACGTATTGAGGATGTATCTTTGTGGATTCTTTTGTAGATCTCATTGTTTCGTCTTTGTTCTGTAGTTGCTACACCCAACACACCAAATGAGTACAAGAAAATGAGGAAAGAAAACATAATGGATAATGCTATCCGTATGTCAGAAAAATTTAAGGAGAATGGAATGGATTCAAACTCAGTTATAGGGGATATCTCTGAACTTGCATACAAATTTGCATATGGTACTTCTAACATTGCTGGAAAGACACGGGAAAAAGGGCAAACCAGGCAGAAAAAATGTGATTTGCAGCAGGAGAAAGATTTAGCGAATGACCCTGTATATGAACCAGAGGGTTCAGAACAGGAAAATGACGATGAACAAGGTGACAATAATCCAGAGGGAGGTGATGACGCCCCAGAGTTTCCCCAAGCAGTTGAGGTACCAAAATATACATTTCTAGTACATTTAAATTTTATAGCATCTTGTAGCTGCATCACATTGGTGTTTAAGTACACTCCTGTCTTTCAGGCAACACATGAGAATCAAACTGATGCTACTGCTCGTCTAACTCCAGTACATACAAGATCTAGAGCAGCCATAGACGATGCCCTATATGATTCCCAGATGCCTGAAGATCATGATGAAGAGGACATGACACAAGATTTGCAGCCTACGCGAGCAGATTATCTGACCTCTTGAGATAACAACTCCCCTGTAGACAATTCAGATGATCATGATGCAGTTGATCCTGAGGCAAAAAACTAGGCTACAGACATCTGCACACAACAAGATCCAGTAGAAAGGACAAACCGTCCCAAGGAGAACGGACCTACTTATTCGCATGGTTTAGAAAGAGATATTAAAAGGACAGGAAGTAGGATGAAGGTTGACTTCATGGAGGGAGCAAACAAGCCTATTGACCCTCTGCAAGCAGCAAAACATAGTTCAGAGGTTGGCTATCAAGTCAGACATAAGATGCCCATAAAAACCAAGTGGAAGGAGTACAATGTACCAGGGAACACGCATATGCTTCCTGAAGTTTTAAACTCACTGTAGGTCAGCCATGAAATGAATCTCTTTTGCAATTGTGCCATACCATATCTTTTTATCTTCCCGCTCTAAATGTTGTAACATGCATGTGTGTATGATGTCTGCAGCTAAAGTTTGAGTTTCCAGCGAACGCTAAATTGGCTAAAGCAGTGACTGAAGGTATCATTCAGAAAAGCGTGTGGTCACACAGGCACCGACTCAAGGCGAAATCTTATAGTAAGGTTAAAAATCTTACTGAGGAGCAAGCGTTGCAGTTGAAGCCGGTGACTATTATAGATAAAGATTGGATAGATCTAGTAAAACAATGGAAGAATGAGCACTACCAGGTAATTCATGCTTAATCTGACAAATTCAACTTTTACTATACCATGTGGTCAAAACTAAATTTATGCTTCAATCCATAGGAGATATGTGCCAAGAATAAAGCAAACCGAAATGCTGTGAAGCTCCACCATAAAACAGGCTCTAGATGCTACATTGCAGCTTATCACTGTATGGTAAGCACTCCACCTTTGTACAAGCAAATTATCATTTTTTTTCATAAGTAAATGGCCTGTGGCAATAACGTGCATCATATCCTGTTTGATGCACTAGTGTAATGAGCAAAACTAGAAACCTACACCTGTTCAATTTTTTCAAGCAACCCACACCAGAAAGAAGGATGGGGGGATGAGTGAGACTGCAGAAATGACAATTGTGCAATTTCTGGATTTCACATGTAATGTGCCATCCAAAATATTATGTTTGTAACACTGTACCAACAATGCTTCACCATATTGCAGAAGGAAATGAAGGACAAGCAAGGCGCAGCTCCAGCAGAAGGTGAAGAGCCAAAAGCAGATGTGCAGATTGTTGCAGAGGTTCTCAAGGGCATTTCCAAGCATAGCACGTTCCTTGCAAGCATGGGAGAGTCATATGCCTCTAGGCAGAAGACAACCTCTCATGAACGCATGGGAGAGCTTGAAGAGAGGCTTGCAACTCAGAAGCTAGCTGCGAGATCAACAGTTCATAGGTATCAAGAAGAGCTGAATGCAAGAATGGCAGCGTAGCAACAGGAAATCCAAGAGATGAAAACAAAGCAGCTAGATGAGATTGCAGCTCTTAAGAAGGAATAAGAGGAGAAAACTACTTCTATGGAAAAGAAGCAATCACAACTGGAAGGAGCTTTAGGTTTTCTCTTAAGGATGCAGGGCGGCTCTGATAAAAGCATGTCTCAGCCTACTTTGGGGGCTCTAACAACAGCATGTCGCAGCCCACTTTGGGGGGCTTTGACATCAGCATGTCGCAATCTTGATGGTGGTCTTCTTCGTCCAGAAACTTTTGGTCGTCCCTTATTATATTTTGTAATGTGTGGTACTCTGTCTGTTTCCTTTTATGTCGTGTGTGATACTTCCTCAGTTGGCTGATCATTATTACAATTGTGTTAAGCATGTCTGTTTTCAGCGTTAACAAAAGTCAGTTCATTCTCATTTTTGAAATTTTACTATTTTTAAAATTTAAATTCAAATTTAAATCCGATTACGAGTTGCAACACTGAACAAACTGTGACGGTAATAGTGACAGAAATGTGTGATGTCACCAGCTTCCAGACCCACATGTAAGCAGCCACGTCAACATCCCATGGGCCCACATGTCAAGATCTTTGACCTGTAAAATCTGATTATTACTGACGGGCACCGTCAGTGATAAAACCTCGGTCGGGCCCAGTTGTAAGGTGCCACGTCAGCATATTATGGGCCCGTATGTCAGAATCGTTGACTGGTCAAACATGGTGGGTCGGTTGTTAGTATACGGTGATAGTTCTAGTGACATTTTATAGCCGTCGCAGAAGATAGTTTCGGCGACGATTTTTAGTTCATCACCTAAGATGCGATCTTGTGTGACGAAAAAAGTGGTACCGTCAAGATTTTTTTTATGACGGCGCTTCGGTGACGGTGGGGGTGATGACCGGAAAACGTCACCAGTACATTTTCCATGACGAAAAACAGTTTTACATGACACAAGTGAAACGTAGCAAAATAGAGCAAATTTTGTAGTGTTCCAATGTATTTGTATCAGGTGAACTTGTAAAACTTCCATACTACAGGTACTGCAATGAATGATATGTTATCTTTGTACCTTTGTATTCCAATGTTTCATCTAAATCCCTACTATTAAAGAGGAGTTGGTGAATGATGGTCTGTCGCCCCCCGTACGATGGTACGTCGTCCATGATGTGGTATGTTGTCGCCTCCCCAAACTTTAAAAAACAATTAAGAGCACTTATTAGAATCTCTACTATTAAAGGGGAGTTGGTGAATGATGGTCCATCACCCACCTCCCCCTATGATGCTACGTTGTCCATGATTTGATATGTCGTCGCCTCCTCAAACTTTCCAAAACAATGAAACATACTTATCAGAAGAACATAAATGTTAAATGGTATGTACACTTTGCACTTACCAAAACAATTAAGCACAGTTACCAAAAAATACATTGCCCACAATCTTTACTCTTAATATTTTTCCCATAATAAATTATCTCGTTGAAGAATCTCCTTGTTGTCAATTTTCCTTTCCGTAAGAAAATGACTGGTGCGAGAAGATCACGTAGCTTCATTGTTATGGTAAACAATTTGCGACGCAGATCAACTTGTACGGCAAAAAATAGAACACAAACCATATTTTAATAACTTCCCTTTCAATCCAACGTGCCCTCTTTCCATGCATGACTACTAACATGCAATAGTTGTAGCTCTTATGTTTCCATTGTTCACATGATCCATTGCATTGATGTGGTGGACATGGGCATGTAAACAACATCAAAAGTAGTTGTGTGTCATATTTTTTTTCTTGATAATTTCGTTGGGGCACAAATAGGTTGTCATTATATCTTTTCCTTTGTAGCACTTACATACTTGAAAACCCCCGATATACTCCAAGAGAACTATTGAACGCCTCACACACATGAGTGCAGTAATGTTTGTCCTCCTTGAATTGTAGTGAACGTAGGTAATTCATTTCCCATGCAAAAAGCATTGTGCATGGCTAGGATAGTCGCAAGGACATCCTCATCATCGTGACTCAACTGTAAGAACCTTTGGGTGAATTGATTTCTTGTTTTAGTAGTTGACATGATGAGATGAACACTTCCATATAGTAGTCAAGCACCACAATTTTTACAACTTCATCAACATGGTACGGATATGGCACCTGGATACCATCATCAATATGCGAGTATCATCTTAGTCACTTTATCGATTTCTCTCTAATAGGTGTCCGATGAAATACTTCGGTGGGGGGTTACTAGGTGCATGGGCCAGGAACAACGAGAGTGATTCCTTGATATGCTCTTGTAAATATGATTTTAAGGACTCATAAGATGGGACATAACCATTGATATATTTCTCTTCTATTTCTTTTTTTGCGAGAAGCCTTCCAATCTATTCATCTTCAATCATGGCAGTACAACGAACACCAGAAAGAATAAAAATTACATCCAGGTCCGTGGACCACCTAGTGGTGACTACAAGCACTAGAGCGAGCCAAAGGCGCGCCGCCATCATCGCCCTCCCTTGCTGGAGCCAGGCAAACTTTGTTGTAGTAGACAGTCGGGAAGTTGTCGTGCTAAGGCCCCGTAGGACCAACGCACCAGAGCAGCAACCATCGCCGATGAAGAAAGTCATAGATCGGAAGGATCAAACATGTAAACACCAGAAGAAAGACGAACGAAGAACGGATCCAAACAGATCCACCGAAGACCAGCACCGACCGAATCTCGTGAGATCCGATGGAGACACACCTCCACACGCCCCCTGACGACGCTAGACGCACCATTTGAATGGGGATAGAATGTGGGAGACGTTATTCCTATTGAGGGACATTGCTGCCGCCACATAGCCCCAACCATGAAGCTGAACCTAACAAGAATGAGAACGGGGTCCCTCCCCTCAGCGGGAGGCCGAGGTCCTCCGCACCTGCATGGCCCAAAGGCCATCGGATATGGGGCGGGCCGGCGGCGGCGCCGACGGAAGGAGGAGGAAATCTTGAGGTCTTTTCTTATATTTCCCTTCTATTTCATATTAACCATTTTGAGTGACTCACATAATGTGCTTACAACTATTTCTATTTTCTTTGGAAAAGTATGAGAATATTGTAACAGGAGGATGAGGCGGAGCAATGACAACGACAGTGGATGTGAGAAGTTAGCACGGAGAAAAGGAAATGGAAGCATATTCATTATATATAATATATATTATATAAAAGGGATTAGGATGGAAACGCATTGGGTGAGGAAGGGTCAGTAGAGAGGACGCGTATCATAGGGAGTCATGAGAAGGAGGGGCACATGTTATGAGAAAAAAAATCCTATGGGTCACCTCAAATGCAATATGCTTTCATATACTCACTACATGTGAACAATGATTATTACTAATTCAATGAAATATTTTCTGGTTTTATTGGAGTTATCCACCCATGGTACTAAGAAGCCAACTCCAAGTTGAAGGGGCAGAGCTTGATTTTTTTTTCCGATGAAAACAATCATTTGGCTAATGTGTTTGTTGCTCTGTAGCTACGCACAAACATTTAGCTTGTGTCATTAGCAAGGGTGGGTACCTAATAAGAAAGAAAACAGATCCCTGGTGTACATAATGGAGGCAGTTATTTGTATGAAACCTCCTGCGACACGTAGAGCACTCGACATGGTTATATGTACAAAACTGACCGCACTATCCACAATATTGGAGGTGGTTTCTATAACCGCCACCACTAGACGGAGTATTAGCAACATAGAATTTGAGGCGGAATGGGAAACCACCATCGTTCCATGTACCAAAACCGCCTTCAAAGCCTGATTCTATACTAGTGAACGATGGGAGGGTGCTAAGAATGAGGTGACGAACCTACTCACACCTGGTGATGGTGATGAGGTTTATTGGGGGCTAAGCAAGAACCATGTTTTACAACTAAATCAAAAGATGATATGTTTGAAATGGACTTAGCCAGGAAGAATGGCATTATAGTTGTATATGAAAATCCGTATCTTCTTACAATAATTATTCCAAAATGTTGTGACTAGAGATGTTATGAAAAAGATAAAATAGGGTGGTAATCCTGAACGTTCATTCTCTGATCAATATGAGTGTGCTCGACAGCTTTTTCTGGGTGTCCAGTGGCCAGGGTTATTTAGCGTAATGTAGGCCCAATTCTTGGTACTGATCTAGCCTCAGTAATACCTGACAACATTTCTCATGGTGTTATGCTTTCTTGCCTAATGGTGAATGTCTATTTACTGCTAGTTTGGTTGCAGTTATCAGGGTCATTTGGAACCGACACAACAAAACTAGCTTTGAGAATAAGATCCTGAGAAGTCCTTTTGAGGTGGTATTTGATACTTGTGTTTCTTTGTTGTCTTGGATGTGTATTAAAAAAGTCGAGTATATGGACACCCCGAAGCAAAGCGCAGGATTGCTCAAGATCAACATAGTGGCAATGAAGAAGATTTGTGCAGCGACACATGATGCTCATGAGTCATCTGGGCATTGATCTACAAGTGCTACGAAAGTCTTTCTTCCATGTACATTTGGAGCCATTAGGTCTCTGTCTCATTCATCTATGATCGGCTTATTAGATCTCGATCTGTAATCTTTTGTGTTGGATGTTGATGAACTGCCTGCATTGTGTTGGTTCTATCTTAGGTATAACAGGTTTTTGCTCCACTGTGCATGTTCCGATCGCGGAAAGACACGATGGGTTTTTTTGTTGGTGCATAACTCGCTCTTACTCCCTTTACCGTTTCCTTTTGTGTGGATCTCTTGAACTATTTTATTTTTGTTATGAGAATGATGGCAATGGGTTGATGCCGGTTCAAGAAAAGAAAAGTATATGAGCCAGTCAGATATTGGATGTCTTATGTGATGGGGATCGTTGCATGAAAATCAAAAATTTCCTACGAAACACCCAAGATCTAATCTAGGAGATGCAAAGCAACGAGAGGGGAGTGTGTCTACATACCCTTGTAGACCAAAAGCATTAACGTCGTAACGCGGTTGATGTAGTCGTACTCTTCACGATCCAATCCGATCTAGTGCCGAATAGACGGCACCTCCGAGATTAGCACACGTTCAGCTCGATGGCGTCCTCTCCTTCTTGATTCAGCAAGAGAGGGGGAGGAGGTAGATGAGATCAGAACCAGCACGGTGGTATGGTGGTGGTGGCAGCAACGGAATTCCGGCAGGGCTTCGCCAAGCGCGTACCGGAAGGAGGTGGAGGAGTATACGGGAGAGAGAAGGCGCCAGGCGGAAGGGTACAGCCCCCTGCTCCCCTCCTCACTATATATATGGGTGAGGGGGAGGGGGCGCCGGCCCTAGCCCCTCCTCCAACGGAGGGGGAGCCGGCCTAGGGGGGAGGAGTGCCCCCCAAGGCAAGTGGGGCGCCTCCACCACTAGGGTTTTACCCCTTAGGCGCATGGGCCAAGTGGGGGGTCTGGTGCGCCTGGCCCAACTAGGCCAGGGCACCCTCCCTACAGCCCACGTGGGTCCCCGGGGCTGGTGGACCCCCCCGGTGGACCCCCGAAACCCTTCGGTGCCTCTGATACACTTGCCGGCATTCCCCCGAACTTTTCTGGTAGCCAAAACAGGACTTCCCATATATATAGCTTTACCTCCAGACCATTCCGGAGCTCCTCGTGATATCCTAGATCCCATCCTGGACTCCAAACAACCTTCAGACTTTCCGCTATTAATATCTCAATACTACCCTAGCGCTATCAAACGTTAAGCGTGCGACTCTACGGGTTCGGAACATGCAGACATGACCGAGACTCCTCTCTGGTCAATCACCAATAGCGGGACCTGGATGCCCATATTGATTCCTACATATTCAACGAAGATCTTTATCGGTTGAACCACGATGTTGAGGATTCAGTTAATCCCGTATGCAATTCCCTTTGTCCGGTGATATGTTACTTGCCAGAGATTCGATCGTCGGTATCTCCATACCTAGTTCAATCTCGTTACCGGCAAGTCTCTTTACTCGTTCCATAATACAAGATCCCATGGCTAACTCATTAGCCACATTGCTTGCAAGCTCTTTACGATGTTGTATTACCGAGAGGGCCCAGAGATATCTCTCCGTCATACGGAGTGACAAATCCCAGTCTCGATCCGTGCCAACCCAACAAACACCTTCGGAGATACCTGTAGAGCACCTTTATGATCACCCAGTTACGAAGTGACATTTGGATACACACTAAGTATTCCTCTGGTGTCAGGGAGTTGCACGATCTCATGGTCTAAGGAACAGATACTTGACATGAAGAAAGCTGTAGCAAATAAACTAAACGATCTAATGCTAAGCTTACAGTTGGGTCTTGTCCATCACATCATTCTCCTAATGATGTGATACCATTATCAAATGACAACTCATGTCTATGGTCAGGAAACCATAACCATCTTTGATCAACGAGCTAGTCTAGTAGAGGCTTACTAGGGACACGGTGTAGTTTATGTATTCACACATGTATTTAAGTTTCCGGTCAATACAATTCTAGCATGAATAATAAACATTTATCATGAACAAGGAAATATGATAATAACCAATTTATTATTGCCTCTAGGGCATATTTCCAATAGTCTCCCACTTGCACTAGAGTCAATAATCTAGTTTACATTGTAATGAATCTAACACCCATGGAGTCCTGGTGCTGATCATGTTTTGCTTGTGGAAGAGGTTTAGTCAACGGGTCTGACACGTTCAGATGCGTATGTACTTTGCAAAGTTCTAAGTCTCCATCCTTAATGTAATTACGAATGGAGTTGAAGCGGCGCTTGATGTGCTTTGTCTTCTTGTGAAACCTGGGCTCCATGGCAATGGCAATAGCTCCAGTGTTGTCACAAAAGATAGTCATTGGATCGGATGCACTAGGTATTACTCCTAGATCGGATATGAACTCCTTCATCTAGACTCCTTCTTGCGCTGCTTCCGAAGTGGCTATATATTCTGCTTCACATGTAGATCCCGCTACGACGCTTTGCTTGGAACTGCACCAACTGACTGCTCCACCATTCAATATAAATATGTATCCGGTTTGAGAGTTAGAGTCATCCGAATCTGTGTCGAAGCTAGCATCGACGTAACCCTTTACAACGAGCTCTTCGTCACCTCCATAAACGAGAAACATGCCCTTAGTCCTCTTCAGGTACTTAAGGATATTCTTGACCGTTGTCCAGTGATCTACTCCTGGATCACTTTGGTACCTCCCTGCCAGACTTATGGCAAGGCACACATCAGGTCTGGTACACGGCATGGCATACATTATAGAGCCTATGGCTGAGGCATAGGGGATGACTTTCATCCTTTCTCTTTCTTCTGCCGTGATCGGGCTTTGAGTCTTACTCAACTTCACACCTTGCAACACAGGCAAGAACCGCTTCTTTAACTGGTCCATTTTGAACTTCTTCAAAATCTTGTCAAGGTATGTGCTCTGTGAAAGTCCTATCAGGCGTCTTGATCTATCTCTATAGATCTTGATGCCCAATATGTAAGCAGCTTCACCCAGGTCTTTCATTGAAAAATTCTTGTTCAAATAACCTTTTATGCTTTCCAGAAATTCTATATCATTTCCAATCAACAATATGTCATCCACATATAATATTAGAAATGCTACAGAGCTCCCACTCACTTTCTTGTAAATACAAGCTTCTCCATAAGTTTGTATAAAACCAAAAGCTTTGATCACCTCATCAAAGCATATATTCCAACTCCGAGATGCTTGCACCAGTCCATAGATGGATCGCCGGAGCTTGCATACTTTGTTAGCATCCTTAGGATCGACAAAACCTTCCGGTTGCATCATATACAACTCTTCCTTAAGAAACCCATTAAGGAACGTTGTTTTGACGTCCATCTGCCAGATCTCATAATCATAAAATGCGGCAATTGCTAACATAATTCTAACAGACTTAAGCATCGCTACGGGTGAGAAGGTCTCATCATAGTCAACCCCTTGAATTTGTTGGAAACCTTTTACGACAAGTCGAGCTTTATAGATGGTGATATTACCATCAGCGTATGTCTTCTTCTTAAAGATCCATTTATTCTCAATGGCCTACCGGTCATCAGGCAAGTCCACCAAAGTCCATACTTTGTTCTCATACATGGATCCTATCTCAGATTTCATGGCCTCAAGCCATTTGTTAGAATCCGGGATCATCATTGCTTCTTCATAGTTCGTAGGTTCGCCGTTGTCTAACAACATGACTTCCAGGACATGATTACCGTACCACTCTGGTGCGGAACATACCCTGGTCAACCTACAAAGTTCAGTAGTAGCTTGATCCGAAGTTTCATGATCATCATCATTAGCTTCCTCTCCTTTCGGTGTAGACATCACGGGAACTTCTTTCTGTGATACACTACTTTCCAATTCGAGAGAAGGTACAATTACCTCATCAAGTTCTACTTTCCTCCCACTCACTTCTTTCGAGAGAAACTCCTTCTCTAGAAAGGACCCATTCTTGGCAGCAAAGATCTTGCCCTCGGATCTGTGATAGAAGGTATACCCAATGGTCTCTTTAGGGTATCCTATGAAGATGCACTTCTCCGCTTTGGGTTCAAGCTTATCAGGCTAAAGCCTCTTGACATAAGCGTCGCATCTGTCGTGGGTATAAGTCTGACAGTAGTGTATGGGGGTACGGATTAGAGGGAAGAGCCTAGCTACGGCACATTTGTTACACTCAGATTTACGAGTTCAGGCCCCTCGCGGTGGAGGTAATAGCCCTACGTCTCGGTGCTCTGGAGCTGTTGATTGAGTGTATGTTTACAGAAGATGCGAACCCCTGGAATGGAGCTGGGGGGTGGCTTATATAGAGTCCGCCAGGTCCCCATGAATGCCGCCATAACCAAGGGTTTAAAGAGGGGGTTTAAGGGCGCCAGTTCTGGTAACGGGCGTACTAATTACACTTAATGAGGGTGGGCGCACGTCCCAACCGTTGCGTTCCTGTAGAGTCTCCTGGTCTTCCTTGACCGAGTGATAACAAATATTCTGAGTGAAATAGGCCGGTCGAGTGAAGTGTTGCCTCCCGAGTGGTTCATTGAACTCCGAGTGAATGTCAGGCTGCAGAACATCTAACTGCTGGTCTGGCCCTGGGACCCAGTATAAGGTGTATGGCGTCCTAGGGTAGGGTATGTAGGTCAGGCCTGTTACCCTATCCCTAGTACTTGCCCTCATCATTAGCCCCCGGATCGGTCGAGGTTAAGTGGGTCGAGTCAAGGCGAATTCCTAGGTCAGTTGAGCGCTACGGGGGCGCTCAAGAACTCCAGCTGGACATTAGACGGCCTTGTCTTCGCGTGGCACCTTGACGAATTCTGGACCGTATGATGTCCGAGTGAAAGCCTCCATCCGACTGGAATGAGTCATCGCGCGTCGGGTGAAGGAACAGATCCGAGCGTTTTTGGAGTGTCTTTAAAGGGCGAACGATCGGATCGCTGGACCCCGGATTTCGCGGGATTCGAAATCAGATACGAGCGCGCGCAAACTGTTGCGACGCAGTGAGAGGGGAAAGTGGGGCGTGGCGCCTCGATTTTCGCCCCGCTTTTCACCACGTACCGCTGTATCTCCGCTGGCGAGATTTGAGGGGATCTGCGGGCCCGTGAATCGCTGAAGAGGATTGGGGAGCGGAACGGGCGATGGTATAAAAGGCTGCCGCGCCGGAGTGGGAAAGAGAACCAGAACCCCTTTTCTCCATCTCCTCCAGCCACTCAATCTTCTCTCCCGCATCCTACTCTACACAAATCCACCTCGGCGTCGGAGTGCTCTGTTGTGATGGCGAAGGACAAGACGGCAAAGCTGGAGCGGGTGAAGAAGGCAGCGAAGGTGAAGAAGGCGTCGAGCTCCAGGGTCGTGCCCCCACGCGGGTGGATCCAGGGTGATTGGCTCCCACCAACCACCACGGTGGACGACATCAGCGGGCTCGTCATGGACGGGCTGGTGCGCGACGGGACCTGGAGGCTGTCGGAGGAGGGGGAGATCGAGCCCGCGCCGTTGAAGGGGAACGCAGCAGAAAACAAAAATTTCCGACCTACGCACCAGCCCAGGATCACTATGGAGACTGCATACAAGGTTTGATATGTTTCGTTACCGACTCGTAGCGCAGCGGAAGTAGAGTTGATGACGATCGGCGGTGCAGATCCCCATAGCTAGGATTTACAACCTCCCAACCGCGAGGATGTACTCCCACATCTGCCCCTCAGACAGCCCTCTGGGAGGCGGTCGGACAGTCCCTCGGACGGTGTCGCGGACAGCCCTTCGGGAGGACCTTCGAAACTCGAACGGTCACTCGGACAGCCCTTCGGGAGGACCCTCGAAACTAAGATGATCACTTGGACAGCCCTTCGGGAGGCACTCTCGAACTAAGACCAAAACTACGATCTCTCTACAGAGTTTCACACATACGGTGTCATCTATCCGGCAGGGCTTCGTCGTCCAGAACTAGTTCCCACCGGAACCCAGACAGCCTTTCGGCTCTACGAAACTATTTCGCTGGGAGGGAGAGAGAAGCCAGACAAGTCAATGGCATGTGTATGAGAGCAAGCATGAGCTGATTTTGGAGAGCTCTCTCGACCTCTATTTATAGGAGGAGCAAGGGGTAGAGGAAAGACCAAAAGGACCTTCCTAGGATCTTTCCACCACATGCCACATAAGGGTGTGTAGAAGATATCCACCATGAGGTGGAAGGACACCTCAAGGAGGGCCCCCCCATGCCATGGACGAAATTTGCAGCCCCCTTGGGGAGCTCCACCTCCCTTTCACACACCAAAAGTGGTTTTCTTCTAGAAGAAAAACCCCATTTGCAAATCAGCCCAAAAAGTGCTTTTCACTATTCACGAAGACATTTTTCTGCGTCTGTTAAAACCCAAATTATTTCTGTGTGCCTAGAATAATTCTAGCACCCACCAAAACAATTTTGAACGCATTCCGAAACAATTTCGGAATAATGTTTCTTCAGCGAAAAGCAACCAAAACGGTTCCGGCTGCTCCGGAACATTTCCGGTTTTTGTCCCGGAAAATTCCCAGAAGTTTCCAGAACACTTCTGGCATCCTCCAAGAATTTCCAGGCGTGTGCCAGAACCAATTTGACTTAATGGAATACCCTGAAACAACTTTTCAGTTTCACCGGAACTATTCCGGTGTTCTCTCCGAAACGTTTCCGTTTCGTTCGAAACTTTTTCGGTGATTTTCTCTCAGACTCCCCGTCTAGTATTCAGCAGATAGATGACCCTTAAGCGTGTGACCCTATAGGTTCGGTGAAGTATAGACATGACCGGAACTCTTTCCGATCAATTATCAACATCGGAGCCGTGGACACCCATATTGACCCCTATACCCACACGAATGAATATTCGAGTGAACCTCCAGTTGCCGTGTGCTATTCCTGTTGCTTCGCGATATGTTACAAATACCCGAGGTGAGAAACATCGGCATCCTCGTGGATCAACACTTGTCCACAATGCCAGTTACCTCGTTGCAGGTTTTTGTTCTCTTTTCTCATTTCTGTGTTCCGGTATCCCTGTGATCAAATCACACTTGTGTCTGGCCAGACGATGATGGATACCGTAACACCGAGAGGGCCCAGAGATATCTCTCCATCGTCGGAGGAGCAAATCCCAATCTTGAGCTACCAAGTTACTTAACATACTTTTCCATGAAC
This sequence comes from Elymus sibiricus, assembly GCA_039707655.1. Classification (NCBI taxonomy): domain Eukaryota; kingdom Viridiplantae; phylum Streptophyta; class Magnoliopsida; order Poales; family Poaceae; genus Elymus; species Elymus sibiricus. The sequence continues at coordinate 255,874,345 of CM077668.1, read as the reverse complement.
CCGTAAGCCGCCGTAATAGCCACCCATTTACGGATGACGTTTAACAAACCCTAAAGTTCATGAAGCAAGCATGAAGAAACTCGACACTCTCATGGTCTAAGGAATTATGCAAACATTAACTTCTCTGTGTTATTAACCATTAACTTATGACGAATGAATCTCATAGCATAACATCAATCGGGTCGATTCAAAACAAGTGTTCTACTAACATTGTGCCCTCAAAGTTGCCGGCATAGACATGCCCATGATTAGGAAAACAGAACCATCATGCAACACATGGGCTAGTCTTAGAGGCCAGACTAGGAATACATTTTACCGTTTATTATTCCACACGTGCATATGAGTCTTCCTCCGAGCCTCGTGGTTATTGCAGACTCGAGAACCATAGCAGTTATAGCATGGAACATAACCGAATTATGAACAGGGAGATAATCAATAACATTTATTATTGCCTCTAGGGCATATCTCCTACAGACTCCCACTTGCACTAGAGTCAATAATCTAGTCAATGCTAATGCACTTTACACCTATGGCATACTGGTGTAAAATATGCTTCGCTTGTGGTATAGCCTGATGTCCAACGGATCTGACAACTTCAGCTCCGTGTGTAACTTTGCATATCCCCGTGTTTTCACGCTTTCACAAAATTCATATTCTGTATGGACTTGGCTTTGCATATGTGTGAATCATTGGTCGAAACCTGATTCCTCAGACTGAGCTATGGAGCAACTATCTGCAATAGTGTCCCATAGACCAAAGCCATCTTGGAACCATACTAAGTTCATGAATGAACTATATGATTCAACAACTTCTTTGTCGCTTCTTAAGCGTCAACATACTTAGCCTTTGTTATAGAATTCGCCACAGTATCTTGTTTGGAACAATTTCCAACTACCGTGCCATCATATTGTGTATTACACAAAACCCTTAACTTAAATCGAAAATCGCATGGAGCATTGATGAAGACTGTATCGATGTAATTACTTACAACGAGCACTTCATAATCTCTGCTTGCGAGAAAACATGTCATCACTACTACTCTAGTACTCAATGACATCTTTCACTGTTGTCCTATGATCAGTACTTTGATCACTTTGGTATCCATACTCGCAACAACTTTTGGAGTATCGGACATATCTGGTTGTTTTACATACCATGGAATACATGATTAATCCAAACACAAGAGTGTGTGGAATCTCCATCATGTATTTTACTCATCAGTGTTTTGGGACACCGAGTCTTGCAAAAACTCTTTCCATGTGACTTCGGCAAGAATCACTCCTTGGCGTTTTAAATGCTAAAAAGTTTTAGCATCTTGTCAATATGTATTCATTGCTTAGCTCCATTAGGTAAATCTATCTCCATAGATCATCATGCCTAATATTGAGGCTATTTAGCCCAAGCACTTCATCGGAAAAACCATTTTCAAATGAAGTCCTAATTCGTGTCAAGAAATTTATTTCCAATTAACAATGTGTCAAGTACACAAGGTTTTTAGAAATATTATTATGCTCCCACTTACTTTCTTGAATCACAAGCATCTTCGATACCCATTTGATGAAGTCAAAACCCTTTTGACCATTCCATCAAAAACGAAGATTCCAACTCCACTTTGCTCTCTTCTGTCCATCGCTGGAACTCTGAAGTTTGCATACTTACTAGCATCCTCTGGATCGACAAATTACTTTGGACTGTATCACATACAAGTCCTAGGTTTCATTTCCATCACATGGAAATCCTTTTGTCATCCATGTTTCATATCTCATGATTGAAATATGTATTAATTGCTAGTTCAACCCGAACCGACTTTAAGCATCACTACGGTGAGACAATCTCATCGTAGTCAACTCCTTGAACTTGTTATTGCAACAAGTCGAGCTTTATGGATAAAACATTTTATCCGTAGCAGTTTGTAGTTCCATAAATATTCGTTAGACTCTAAGTCTTCCGAAAGATGTATCAAGATTTTAATCTCGAATCACTTATATGGAAACTATTTCGGATTGTATTGGCATTTAGCCAATTCCGGAGTCAGGGCCCATCAACACTTCCTTGTGTATTGTAGGTATACTGTTGTCTAACAACAATATCTCGTTTGCGCACCTGATAGGTTTGCACGAGCTTTGCCTACGTGGTTCAGCTGCAAGTTCGACCGAAGTCCATACATTTTATTGTAGAGACTTCCGTATCAGTCGCAGTAGGAAACTCCGGAATCACTTCCAAGGTTTCTTTCCTTTGATCTGATGACGAAGATACTGGTTATCTCGTCGAGTTGCACTGTCCTCCCACTCACCTTTTGAAAGAACTATTCTCTTTAAAAGCATACCGTTTTGCGGCAAAACCCTTTGCCTCGGTATAGTGGTGGGGGGAATACCCAATGACTTGGGATAACCTTACAAAGTAGCACTTGTCTGATTTGGAATAGGTTTGTAACCTTTTACACAAGCCCCATATTCCAAATGTTAAGAAAAGATATAACATGGTTGGGCGTACCACACCATGGCGTCATTTCAACAGACCTGATGGAGCTCTTTTCAGTGTAAAAGCCGCAGTCTCTAAAGCATCACTCTATAAAAGGGATAATGGCAAATTTATTTATGTCATCTTTGATCTTACCATGTCATAAATGGTTCGATTACATCTTCACGGACTTATCACTTGCAGTGGTGTTCCGGGAGGTGCAAGTTATGAAACCCCTTTCATAACTCATCAGACATTCGCTAAACTTGTAACTCAAATATTCCTTTCTGCAATCGAATTGTAGAAACATAATTTTCTTGTTACAATAACTTCTACTTCATTTTTGAAAACCTTATGAATGAATTCAAAAGATCCAGACTTACGTCTCAACAAGTAAATATCCATATATCTACTTGAGTCATTTATGAAGATAGATAAATCCACTACTTGCAACAACATTTATTGGACTACACACATCATAATGTATGATCACCAATATGTTCTTTGCTCGTTCCTTATGGCCTGTGAACGGTATTTCAGTCACTTCACTTTTCAGAGGAAAGTTGCAAGTGTCAGATGATTCAAAATCAAATGACTTCAAAATCCATCATAATGGAATTTTCCATGCGGGTTTCTCTAATGTGACTAAATGCAGTGCCACACTTGTGTGGTATTCTTTTAGTCTTGCGACTTTTAGATTCAGTGTTATGGATGTATCATATTTCCATCGATATTCATAACATACATCCCATCTAGGATGGAAGCATGTCCCTTCATGTTATTCATAATACTGAACAACAATTGTTGTTTTTATGAACAACTCTTTTGCAACAAACATTGTGCAATGGGCTAGAGTGTATGAAACTCTAAAATGAATTATGAAAGTAAACCCAGAGGTAATGTATTATTATACATATTCATAACATACATCTCATTCATAATGAAAGTATGGCCCTTATGTTATTCATAACACCGAACATCAAAAGTTCTCTTATGAACAACCTTCTTGCAAGATACCTTATGCAAAGGGCTAGAGTGTGAAACTCTAAAATGAATTATGAAAGTAAATACATAGGGAATACACCGATGGAAGGCATAGTAACATTTACTATGTTCCCTGCGTGTATCTAAACCTCATCCCTAGCTAGTCTTTCAGGCCACAATAGTTCTTTCATCGAGTTGCAACAGAATGCAATCGAGCGGGTATCTTTGTGATTAACTCACTATACCCAAGAATTAGTGATTAACATGTTTTAACCATAATTCCCAAGAACTATATCTTTGACCAGCCTTCTATACATCAAAAACCTGTATGACATTCATACATGAGCTGGATCTTCCAGTCTTCTTTCCTTTTGCCTTTATACTTCTAACAGTTTAACTTTTAGTATTTCTCCTACTCTCAGAAGAAGCATCCAACTTAAGAGTGGCATTAGCCCCGGACTTCCTAGGCGTGAAAGTCTTACTAACACCCTTCGGACACTTCCTTTCTCTTTAAGTTGTTGTTTTATTCACCTTTCATCATATGATAGGCGTTCTCCTGGATCCCTCTCTTATCAGTCTAATGCATAGTAAACTCCTTTACTAACAGTTTGCAAACAAACATTGCTTTGGATATCTCATATCTTTTAGCCTTTGTCTGTCTCTGAAAATGATTTTCAGATTCCATGAATATCACATAACTATCCAAACTTTCGAAGTTCGGGTCTCATGGAAGCAAACATATTGCACTTTGACTGAAAAGGAATTCTAGCTTTTGGATCGAAGGACGAGAGTCACATGATCCATAGCTATAGCGGGAGAATACCGAAAGCATGCGATAGGACAAAATCCTTCTCGGCACTCTTGAGGACAATCCTCACATTACGTTACCAACCGTAAAGTTTTAACCAGATATTTAACAGCTATTCAATTTTAATAGGGAAGGTGGAAACGCGAGCCATTATTCTACAACTATTATGCAAACCACACTTAGACAGTGTTCAAAATTAATTGCACTGAGAATTAAACAAGTTAATTCTATAGTGAGCTCCCACTCAAATCAATATCTCTCATAATTGATTTTGAGTGATACAAGATCCAGACTTCAATTCATCGCCATAGAATCATCATCTCATGACGGGAATTTTAATCGGTAGGCCAACTTGCCGATCACATCTCTATGTGACTCTTGTTCATCTTTCGATGCGTGTGTTCCGAGCTCAGGACGATCCTGCCATGAACGTCAAGACAACCAAGTGATCTTGCTGCGAGGTCTGACCTCACCCGCCTCACACATCCCTAATCGTTCGTACCCATGCATCCATGGCGCACCCCGAAAAGTTAGGTGCCGTGACGGTGCTACACTTGGGAGAACACTAACTACTTGATATTTTTGTGAGAGATCACCCTAAAAAAAAGCGACTACCGCGCAATCAAGAAGGGTGCATCATAAGGGATAAACATCTCAGGCAATTCATAATAGCATGATATGGTACAGCCCTTTCTGACGGAGAAGTCTTTCATTTCTTCGTCTTTGGCATTCGCGTTGGTGTTCACCTTCGCGAAGATTGCCACCACCTTGTCGATGCACCAGATAATATTGCTATCTCTATAGCTAATAAAATAAGTGCATTACATAAGGTTGACACGCAGGTCATTAAAGTACAATCATATGGCTCCAGCCATCATGCCGAATCATGACACGCAGGTCATGTTAATCAATTTACATCATATAGTCATCTCATACATAATCAAATTATTATGAACACTGCTATACCACATCATATGCACATGCAAACCATCCTGCAAAACCAAGTTAGACGCCTCTAATCGGTTCATGCAAAATTTTATTTTTACGTGGCTTCTAAGGTTTCGAAACAAACCGAAGCTACCAACGTCCATCATCAAGCATGATAATCCAAGTTGCTAGATTAACATTGCGGGGTGTATGAAACACGAGATAATAAAATCTCGAGCCCCATACTGAACTTCGTCATACGCGTGACCCCCGTGCAGATCATATCTGCATTGCCCTTTCGTCTGCGAAACATCCATCTTTCTCAACTATGGTGGAACCCAAAGAACTGTTAGCACTTCGTTGATCTGTCAATCAGCATACTCAGGAGCAGCATGAAAGGATCGCGGATTGCCAGAACTTTGTGAGATTCCACCATGCCGTCAAGATCAGGACTACGCAAATTCCAGGGAAGCAACAAGAACATCGGGTAACAGATTTTATCTGCTACCCGCACAAATAATTTTCAGTAATAGATCTCATCTACTACCTAATTATATTGTGCAATACCCATACATCTCTATGTATTCTAGATCGCAACCTGCATCTACGCATAGCATGGCTCTTGATGCCACTGAAGGGGAACGCAGCAGAAAACAAAAATTTCCGACCTACGCACCAGCCCAGGATCACTATGGAGACTGCATACAAGGTTTGATCTGTTTCGTTACCGACTCGTAGCGCAGCGGAAGTAGAGTCGATGACGATCGGCGGTGCAGATCCCCGCAGCTAGGATTTACAACCTCCCAACCGCGAGGATGTACTCCCACATCTGCCCCTCAGACAGCCCTCTGGGAGGCGGTCGGACAGTCCCTCAGACGGTGTCACGGACAGCCCTTCGGGAGGACCTTCGAAACTCGAACGGTCACTCGGACAGCCCTTCGGGAGGACCCTCGAAACTAAGACGATCACTTGGACAGCCCTTAGGGAGGCACTCTTGAACTAAGACCGAAACTACGATCTCTCTACAGAGTTTCACACATACGGTGTCATCTATCCGGCAGGGCTTCGCCGTCCAGAACTAGTTCCCACCGGAACCAAGACAGCCTTTCGGCTCTACGAAACTATTTCGCTGGGAGGGAGAGAGAAGCCAGACAAGTCAATGGCATGTGTATGAGAGAAAGCATGAGCTGATTTTGGAGAGCTCTCTCCACCTATATTTATAGGAGGAGCAAGGGGTAGAGGAAAGACCAAAAGGACCTTCCTAGGATCTTTCCACCACATGCCACATAAGGGTGTGTAGAAGATATCCACCATGAGGTGGAAGGACACCTCAAGGAGGGCCCCCCCATGCCATGGACGAAATTTGCAGCCCCCTTGGGGAGCTCCACCTCCCTTTCACACACCAAAAGTGGTTTTCTTCTAGAAGAAAAACCCCATTTGCAAATCAGCCCAAAAAGTGCTTTTCACTATTCACGAAGACATTTTTCTGCGTCTGTTAAAACCCAAATTATTTCTGTGTGCCTAGAATAATTCTAGCACCCACCAAAACAATTTTGAACGCATTCCGAAACAATTTCGGAATAATGTTTCTTCAGCGAAAAGCAACCAAAACGGTTCCGGCTGCTCCGGAACATTTCCGGTTTTTGTCCCGGAAAATTCCCAGAAGTTTCCAGAACACTTCTGGCATCCTCCAAGAATTTCCAGGCGTGTGCCAGAACCAATTTGACTTAATGGAATACCCTGAAACAACTTTTCAGTTTCACCGGAACTATTCCGGTGTTCTCTCCGGAACGTTTCCGTTTCGTCCGAAACTTTTTCGGTGATTTTCTCTCAGACTCCCCGTCTAGTATTCAGCAGATAGATGACCCTTAAGCGTGTGACCCTATAGGTTCGGTGAAGTATAGACATGACCGGAACTCTTTCCGATCAATTATCAACATCGGAGCCGTGGACACCCATATTGAACCCTATACCCACACGAATGAATATTCAAGTGAACCTCGTGTGCTATTCCTGTTGCTTCGCGATATGTTACAAATACCCGAGGTGAGAAACATCGGCATCCTCGTGGATCAACACTTGTCCACAATGCCAGTTACCTCGTTGCAGGTTTTTGTTCTCTTTTCTCGTTTCTGTGTTCCGGTATCCCTGTGATCAAATCACACTTGTGTCTGGCCAGACGATGATGGATACCGTAACACCGAGAGGGCCCAGAGATATCTCTCCATCGTCGGAGGAGCAAATCCCAATCTTGAGCTTCCAAGTTACTTAACATACTTTTCCATGAACCCGTAAGCCGCCGTAATAGCCACCCATTTACGGATGACGTTTAACAAACCCCAAAGTTCATGAAGCAAGCATGAAGAAACTCGACACTCTCATGGTCTAAGGAATTATGCAAACATTAACTTCTCTGTGTTATTAACCATTAACTTATGACGAATGAATCTCATAGCATAACATCAATCGGGTTGATTCAAAACAAGTGTTCTACTAACATTGTGCCCTCAAAGTTGCCGGCATAGACATGCCCATGATTAGGAAAACAGAACCATCATGCAACACTTGGGCTAGTCTTAGAGGCCAGACTAGGAATACATTTTACCGTTTATTATTCCACATGTGCATATGAGTCTTCCTCCGAGCCTCGTGGTTATTGCAGACTCGAGAACCATAGCAGTTATAGCATGGAACATAAACCTAATTATGAACAGGGAGATAATCAATAACATTTATTATTGCCTCTAGGGCATATCTCCTACAGCCGTGCCCCAGGGAGCGCGTGCTCCTCACTACTCACGTGGAGAGAGGTTTCTCTATGCCACTCCATCCCTTCTTCCGCGGATTCCTGAACTTTTTCGGGGCCCAACTCCACCATCTTCCTCCAAATGCCATAGTGTACCTTGCCGTGTTCGTTTCCATGTGCGAAAATTTCTTAGGCTGCCAGCCGCACTGGGGGCTGTTCAAACACATCTTTACATGTCGCTCTCAGTCGGTGAAAAAGGCTGATCCTGATGGAGAGAGGACCCATGTGACCAAGCTGTGCGGCGGCTTAGGTATCCAGATGAGGGGTAGGAGCGCATTCCCCACTATGTCTTTTCCTGGATCTTCTGGAGGTCTTCCTCAGTCGACGGATCTAGCAGCTGCAGGAGCGGGCTCATCCCATGTGGCGGTATGTTGAGGCCAATGACTCGACCCGAGTGCATCCGGAGGACGTTGATGAAGAAACGGTGGAGCAGTGGCTCAGGTGCATCACTGGCGTACGCGACAATCCATGAGGGTCGAGATGGATCTCACCCTACGACGACGCACACCAACCGTCCAAGGTGTGACGCGCATTTCCGAGTGTACTATTTATGTGCAAATTATCTGAGTGAACTGAATGAACTGACTGTCTCTGTTCTTCGTGTCTTGCAGGATTTCCAGAAGATGCTTTTGCCCATGCCGAATGGAGAACACCTTGCTGGGGACGCGGGGAGTGACCACGGTAGCGTCAAGGACAGCTATGTGGAGGACAGTGAGGAGGAAAGCGACGACTCGGAAGGGAGCGACGAGGTCGAGTCTTCCCAGTCTCCAGAGTTGCACTCTGAGCGCCGCTCTAAGCGGACTCATGATCCTAGTGCTGGCTCGGGGAAGACGGTGGCTCCGAGTGCTAAGACTCCGAAGCGCACTCGGACATCGACGCCGGAGCCGACAGAGAAGACCGCCAAGCAGCTCAAAGTCGCCTCGCCCAAACCTCGGAAGGCTCTACCCAGGATCAAGGTTACCATGCCCGTCGCCTCAACGTGAGTGTCGCGTCTCTCCTTTCTGTCTCTGTGAATTTCTAGACTTTTCTGACCGAGTGAAACTTATGAACCAGAGCTGCGACCTCGACGACATCTCCCATGCAGGTCGACGGAGACCGCATCGAAGCTAAGTCGGCGGACGCGGCCACTTCTCAGAAAGGTAGCAATGATTTCATTTTTTACTTTGATTCGTGATCCGATTGAAATGTCTCCATCCGACTGAATTGTGTATTGCGACTGATTGTGTCGAGTGGACGTAGCGCTTGCAGAGATCATCCACGTCGCGGACGACGATGAAGGACCACCACGGAAGGCCACCGAGAAGGGGACCGCAGCTCCGACTGCCTCTCAGATCACCACACAGAAGGCACCACCAAGCAAAGCACCTCAAGTTCTCCCTGCGCCTAACGTGACCGTGCCTCTGGGGCAAGGTTCTTCTCAGGCCAGTGCTGGCCCCGTCACAGCCACGTCGACTGCCTAGGTCTCGGCTCCGACTCCTCCCATCAATATATTCAGTCTGTATAAAGTGCTAGAGGACCAAACTGGAGCCAGCAAGGAGGCGATGATCCAGGCGGACCTGATGACCCAGCGTCTGAAGGAGATGTGTGCAGCTGGCAAGTTGGCGTATGATGCCAGTGCTGCTCTCCAGGAGAACGTTCGTGTAAGTGCTCTTGTAAGTTGATCTCCAATTCATTTTTCTTCCATAGGAATTTCAGTCGGTAAACTTTCGGTGCACCCACTGGGTGTGTCGTCTAGTGGGGGCACGCTGAGTGCACCCACTAGGTGTAGTCCCCGAGACTGCCGTCGACTGCAGGCAGTCGGCAGGAGTCTAAGAACCTGTTTTGTTTTTTGTTTTTTTCTTGTTGTTTGGCCGTCACCCGGATCGGGCGGACCGTTCCGAGTGGATACCATTCCAGTGGGGGCACGCTGAGTGCACCCACTGGGTGTAGTCCCCGAGACTGCCATCGACTGCAGGCAGTCGGCGGGAGTCTAAGAACTTTTTTGTTGTTGTTTGGCCATCACTCAGATCGGGCGGACCGTTCCGAGTGGATACCATTCCAGTGGGGTCACGCTGAGTGCACCCACTGGGTGTAGTCCCCGAGACTGTCGTCAACTGTAGGTAGTCGGCGGGAGTCTAAGAACTCAGAATCTGTTTTTAGAGGGTACTTCAGAATCTGGTACTGGTCAAGCTTGTTCCTCCCTGACAAAGGGTACTTCAGAATCTGGTACTGGTCAAGCTTGTTCCTCCCTGACAAAGGGTACTTCAGGATCTGGAATTGGTCAAGCTTGTTCTTCCCAGGAGTGCTGGTCTCTGGGCACTCGGAATATTCTTTATCATTAACTGGTTTGCTCTCTCTTGTGTTTCAGAAAACTTGTGAGCTTGGGACTCAGTATGTGTCACTGGAGAAGGAGACGATCCAACTCTGACTGGACTTGGAGGTGGAGAAGAGGAACGTAGCTTGCGCCCAAGCGGAGCTCAAGGCCATGGGAGGTAAGCCTTAATTACTGAGTGTTCTGCTTTCGCCTTTTTCCATTCTTTGAGCCGAGTGACTTCACTCGAACAGATGTGCGTAGTGAAAACCATCGACTCCAAGTGCGGCTCAGAACTTCTGTCTCTTTAGAAACTATGAAGCAGGCACTCGAGAACAAGGACAATGAGCTGGCGGGGGCACAGAAAGTGGCGAGGAAGAAGACCAAGGCCGCCGAAGAGAAGTTGGCCTTGTTTGAGAAGCTTGAAGGAGAGAACAAGTCACTGAAGACCGTTGTTGAGGAGGCGAAGAAGGAAGTGGCTGAGCTCAAGAAGCAGAAGACCGAGTGGGACGGCAAGCTCAAGGCTCAGGTGAATGCCTATGAGCAAGAGAAGAAAACTTTGAGCGAGAAGATCGCCCAGCTTACCGAAAAGAAGAGTTCTCTGGAAAAGTATATAGAAGACTTCGCGGAAGAGATGTACACCAAGCTTGCAAGTAAATTGTAACATCCGAGTGTGTTTTGACTTATCTCCGAGTGAAATTCATGCATGCTGATATTCGACTCTCCTCTTTTCTTGTTCACAGAGTACTGCCGAGACTTCAAGCTGGAGACAGACAGAATCGAGAGGGACCTGGATCCCTCTAGGTCACTCGTTAGTGACAAGGCCGCCCTAGGCATCTTGCGGCTCAAATCCCGCATTGAAGACACTCGGGGGTACATCATTCGTCTGCGGGGTGCACTCGGAAGGATCGACAAGGAACTGTGGCCAGAAGACACGCTTGAGATTGATCTGGAGGCGATGATGGCTCGTCTCAACGAGATCCCAAGCCGAGTGCAAGCATGGAAGAAGTCAGCTACCCGCTGTGGGGCCGACGTGGCCCTCTCCCTTGTCCGTGTACACTGTAAGGATGCAAAGGAAGAGAAGCTGAAGTCTCTCCAGGTCGCCAACACGAAGAAGCTCAAGTTCGAAGACTTCATGGGGACGTTCATAAAGGCCACCACTCGGATCGCGGATGGCATCGACCTGGACGCCTTCGTCGAGCCGGCCAACCCCTCTGGGGCATGAGAAAAAACTTTAAGTTTTACCCATTTGCCTCGGTATGCCGAGTGGATTTGTATCCGTTAAACTCTTTCGGGCTTCGGGCCCGCGTACTCGCATTTTCTTTTGAACTTCTGGAGTTATTCAAATGCTTTCCTTCGAGTCTTTCGAGTCTTTGGAGTGGGTTTTTAACTTAGGCGAAAGCTGGTTCGTAGCTAAGCCTCCGAGTGAGAGGGACGCTCGTCACTCGGAGTGGGTTTTTAACTTAGGCGAAAGCCGGTTCACGGCTAAGCCCCCGAGTGAGAGGGACGCTCGTCACTCAGAGTTGTTTTTTAACTTAGGCGAAAGCTGGTTCACAGCTAAGCCCCCGAGTGAGAGGGACGCTCGTCACTCGGAGTTGTTTTTTAACTTAGGCGAAAGCTGGTTCGCAGCTAAGCCCCCGAGTGAGAGGGACGCTCGTCACTCGGAGTTGTTTTTTAACTTAAGCGAAAACTGGTTCGCAGCTAAGCCCCCCGAGTGAGAGGGACGCTCTTCACTCAGAGTCATTTTTAACTTAGGCGAAAGCTGGTTCGCAACTAAGCCCCTGAGTGAGAGGGACGCTCTTCACTCGGAGTCGTTTTTAACTTAGGCGAAAGCTGATTCGCAGCTAAGCCTCCGAGTGAGAGGGACGCTCTTCACTCGGAGTCGTTTTTAACTTAGGCGAAAGCTGGTTCGCAGCTAAGCCTCCGAGTGAGAGGGATGCTCGTCACTCGGAGTGGTTTTTTAACTTAGGCGAAAGCTGGTTCGCAGCTAAGCCTCCGAGTGAGAGGGATGCTCGTCACTCGGAGTGGTTTTTTAACTTAGGCGAAAGCTGGTTCGCAGCTAAGCCTCCGAGTGAGAGGGACGCTCCTCACTCGGAGTCATTTTTAACTTAGGAGAAAGCTGGTTCGCAGATAAGCCCCCGAGTGAGAGGGACGCTCTTCACTCAGAGTCGTTTTTAACTTAGGCGAGAGCTGGTTCGCAGCTAAGCCCCCGAGTGAGAGGGACGCTCTTCACTCGGAGTCGTTTTTAACTTAGGCGAAAGCTGGTTCAGAGCTAAGTTGAAGGGCGTACGCACCCACTGGGGGTCGCAAGCCAGAGAATCTGTACGAGTGAACTCAATGAAGTACTGGAAAAGTCATGCTTTTATTCATCAAACATCACTCGAGTGCTTTTATTACATCTCAATATCAAGTATAAAATCGCCGAAGCAAGTCGGCATTCCAAGCGCGGGGCTCGTCTGCTTGCTTCAAAAGGTTGTATAGATGGTAGGCCCCATTATGCAGAACCTTCGACACGATAAAGGGACCTTCCCACGCAGGAGCAAGCTTGTGAGGTCGCTGCTGATCCACTCGGAGCACTAGATCTCCTTCCTGAAAGGCCCGACCCCTGATGTGCCTATCGTGAAAACGTCGCAGATCCTGCTGATAGGTGGCTGAATGGATAAGAGCCATCTCCCTCTCCTCTTCCAAAAGATCAACGGCATCTTGCCGCGCTTGCTCTGCTTCAGATTCAGAGTATAGTTCCACTCGGGGCGATTTGTGGAGTAGGTCACTCGGCAGGACAGTTTCAGCTCCATACACCATGAAGAATGGAGTGCGATTGGTAGACCGATTGGGGGTCGTCCTCAGGCCCCATAGAACTGATGGCTATTCGGTGACCCAGGCTCTGGCTGCATGCTCCAAATCATGCATGAGTTATGTCTTTAACCCCTGAAGGATCAGTCCATTCGCCCTCTCGGCTTGTCCATTCGACTGCGGGTGAGCCACGGATGCATAGTCGACTCGGGTGCCTTGGGCGGCACAGAACGCTCTGAACTCTTCTGAGTTGAAGTTTGAGCCTTTATCAGTAATGATGCTGTGGGGCATGCCATATCTGAAGACTATCTCTTTCATAAACTTGATCGTCGTACGAGAGTCTAGCTTCTTGATGGGTTTGGCTTCAATCCACTTAGTGAACTTGTCAACTGCAACCAGCAAGTGGGTGAATCCACTTGCCCCACTCCGGAGGGGCCCCACCATGTCGAGTCCCCAGACTACGAACGGCCAGACGAGTGGGATCGTCTTCAGAGCAGACGCAAGCTTGTGCGATAAGTTTGCATAGAACTGACAACCGGCGCAGTGTTGGACTATCTCCTGAGCGGCTTCATTGGCGCGTGGCTAGAAGAAACCGGCTCGGTAAGCCTTAGCCACGATTGTCCGAGAGGACGCGTGGTGCCCACAAGTTCTTGAGTGAATCTTTTCCAAGATCAATTGACCTTCCTCCGGAGAGATGCAGCGCCGAGTCACACCGGTGACACTCTTCCTGTACAATTGATCGCCCATCACGGTAAAGGCCTTGGCCCTGCGAATAATCTGGCGGGCCTCGACTTCATCTTCCGGAAGCTCCTGCCTGAGCAGGTATGCAATGTAAGGCACCATCCAGTCGAGCGTGATTGCTAGGACCTCCTTGACCAAGTCAATGACTGCTGGGACCTCGACCTTAGTCGAATCGGAGGGACCGACCACTTGCGGGGGCTCTTCAGTGAAGGGGTCTTCTTTCACCATTGGGGAGTGCAAATGCTCAAGGAACATGTTGCTGGGTATAGGTTTCCGAGTGGACCCGATCTTTGCCAGATCGTCTGCCGCTTGATTCTTGGCTCGGGGGATGTGATGCAACTCCAGTCCTTCGAATTTCTTCTCCAACTTTCTCACCGCATTGCAATATCTTGTCATAGCAGGGCTTCTGATGTCCCACTCCTTCATTACTTGATTCACAACTAGATCTGAGTCTCCGTAAACCATCAGGCGTCAGACGCCGAGTGAGATGGCCATTGTCGGTTCTAAATCCGGCATATCTTGTAGTAGGGGTCCTAAGCTAGGCGTCTTGGAGCGATGGTAACATGGACATAGGATTTTACCCAGGTTCGGGCTCTCTTGAAGAGATAATACCCTACGTCCTGCTTTTAATTACATTCATATGGGGTGTAGTACAGAGTACATGTATCTACCACGAGATTGTTCTAATGAATATTAGATGTTCTGTTGACTAGCCTGGCCTCGGTTTATATATGCACCGGAGGCCTAGGGTTTAGGAGAGTCCTCGTCTTGGGCGCCAAGTCATGTGGAGTCTTCCTTGTATTCGTCATGGACTGCCTGAAGTGGCCCATGAGTGAACCGCCATGGGGGTCCTCGGCCCGATCCACCTGGTCGGGAGACGACCTGATGAGTACCCCCTAGTCCCAGACACCATCAGTAGCCCCCTGAACCGGTCTTCAAGTTGGGGACGCTCCTCGGTTCTTTCGAACTGTTCTTCATCTTCGGTCGTCGGTCTTGAAAGCTGGTTCAACAAATATCCGCATCTCCAATCTCGAGGATCGCCGAGGTGTATCCAAAGAGTTCACACGTCAGGCATCCGCGGAGCCCCTTTAGGTTCTTGGCCTTTATCAATGTCGTGTCATTTTTTATGCCACACCTCGGGTTCGAAGTTTTTCCCGTGCAGCGGTATCCTCTTGCATCCGAGCTCCAACGCCGGACTACATCCGAGGTGTCTTTTTGCAGCCGAGCTCCAACGCCGGACTGCATCCGAGGAGGCATAGAGTACCTCATCTTTGAAAATTTTTGAAGGAGGTTATCCGAGCTTAATGCCGAAAAAGTTCTCTATGGAGCCAGCCACTCATAGCCGAGCTTTATGCCGGACTGCTTCCGAGGTACATTTTAGCAGCCGAGATCCAACGCCGGTCTGTATCCGAGGTGTCATAGATTTCCTCAGTCTTAAAAAGTTTAAAGGAGTTCAGCCGAGCTTAATGCCGGAAACGTCCTCTAGGGAGCCAGCCACTTGTATCCAAGCTTCATGCCGGACTGCTTCCGTAGTGGTGCACCACCTCGGGCTTGGGCTGATTTTTTGCGGATTTTTTTTTATTGGTGCAATTTATTCTCTGTCGAGATGTATACCCAGTAGCCCTCAAGGTGTGTGTGTTAGCCTAAAATCCGAGATGCACCTGAAGGATGAAATAAAACCGCTGATCCCAGTAGCCCCTGAGACTCAGGTCGATTCGCGATATCGGCCTGAGGATCAATTCCTAGCTCGGCAGCATACTTAGGAATGGAAACGCGGTGAGCATAGTCCTCGAGACTCGGGTTGGGTGCGGCCGACCAACCTGAGGATCGTAATCTCCTCAGAAACTGTTTTGCACTTTGTAAATTGTCTGCATTGAATCGTTAATGCAGTAGCCCCCGAGCCACTGGTCGGGTGGCAACACCAGATCAGGGGATCGATGTAACCCGTTAATGGCTTTTAAGTGAAAAGCGCGAAGCCCAGTAGCCCCCGAGCCTTAATTTGGGCAAGGGTGGCCGAATTAAGGATCGATATCCGGAGTAAATTGACTTTAGTTATAATTTATGTGTAATGATTCTATGTATCCAAGTACTTTACATCATTAATGCTCGGATCCGTATTGTACAAAACTTTGTTGACCGACCATCGGCTTCAACCTCCTTGGCTAGTAGCCGCGGAGTGTTTGTCCTACTTTATAAAGCCTTTATAAGGGCAAAGACTTACGGCAAACAAGGCAATCCGGCCACATGGTTTTACAAACAAAGGTACGCGGAGAGATATGTTATATTACTATTTAACGTAAGAAACATCTTCTGGGAAAAATAGTTCCTTTACAGGTTCCTTTTCACAGGTTATCATGCTAACCATGATTATGTAACTTCACCTCCGATCTAAGTGGGATAAAATAGTGAAGATTAATTCAGGGAAAATTCCCGAAGTATTTGGCTTTAAAAAACCGAGATTTTCACTTCTGTCGTTGCCGACCAATTATGTTCTTGAGATTGCTAGCTTTCGGCTTCACCCAGTCTGAGGTACTAACCTGGATAACCCGGTAGTATCAATCACAGAGGTGCTCCCTTTACCCCTAGCCGAACAATCGGGAACGTAGGGGGTAAGCACAGGAGCCAGACAACCCAGCTTGGCCAGATCTCAAGTCAAATTGATGCATATTGTGGCTTTATAACGATTTATGGGAAGGCAGCGATCGTATATTGAATAGAAATGCTGAGAATACGTCGGACTCTCTAGGGGTCCCAAAGTAACCGCGCCGAGGTGCCTCAAGGAGCCCCTGGTACGGTGTATTGGACTCTTTTATATGTCCGAAGTGTTTTATACTAGAAACTCAAGGTTAGAATTGCACAGTTTTTTCAAAGACGTCGAACTGCTTTTCTATTAGTGACCTCAGACAAGCCGAACACTTTTATGAAAGCAAGCTGATCGGCCGATTGAATTTGCGCATGTTTGTGGTAGTCAGCTTTTAAGCTGTATTTTGTAGCTTTACGTTATATGTTATTTTGACTCCGTTGCGACTGTTTATAATTTGAAAGTGGCCCATCGTTGGCTTCCACCCCTTTGTAGATGCTACGCATGATGTGTCCGCAATAACAAGACAACCCTTAGCCGACGTCTCGGTGCCCGAAGGCGGTTGTGTTAGCGGAAACGAGGCAATCAGATATGTAGGCTTTATAACTTTCACTTAGTCATAGGAGCTTGACTGTGGGGGCAAGTAACTAGCCCCTGGTGTTTGGAATGTTCGGGCGTGCCGAGGTGCAGCTCGGCAGGGAAGTTGCCAAACTATGGGTCGGAAAAGATTTCCCGAGCCGAATTATTATGCATGGCACCTCGGTCAAGAGGATGTCCCGCCTCCTGAAAAAAAACATACAAATACGTTAAAGGTGCCATAAGCTCGGAAAACCAAAAAACTTTAGTAAAAACTTTACGTTCGAACAAAATCAAGTTTTTTGGTGTCAATCCGAAAATTGGTCTTAAAATAAAATTTTCCTTCCGTCGTGCTTTAACATGACACATCCGATCTCTAAACTTCAAGTAAGTCAGCCTTCGGCTTCAACCTCCATATCCCGAAGGCGGAGTGCTTCTCAGAGGCCAATTTAGCGAACTAAACTTGAGCGGCTTTAGAGAGAAACCAGGCTATCCGGCTATTGACCATACACTCGAGTTGAAAAAGGAGTGTTAGAAAAAGACTTTGCAACGACTTAGAAGAAAAATATTTATTATAAAACGACTCATATAAATTTAAGAGCCCCAGTTAACATGGGAAAAAGAAGTGTTTTTAACAAACATCTTTTTTCTTTAACACAAATATAATGCTTGGTCGAACCGGACAAAAATTAAACATTTAAAAAAATTGAGCAAGAAAGCGACTTAGCTGGTTAATGTGTTCGGTGCTGATGATGTCGGCCGAGCTTGCGGTGGGTCGAGGTCCCAGCCCCCAAGCCGGTCCCGAGGTGCCCGAGCGAAGAGCTCGGCTTGATAAAGTGGCGACGCGGCATGGTCGATGTGGCGAGGCGAAGCCCCCGGTCCAGCCGAGGTGACGAAGCTGGTCGGCTGGTGACGCCGAAGTCCCCGGAGTAGGTTGATGAAGAGATGACGAAGCCCCCGGTACAGCCGATGTATCGAAGCCTCCATGCCAGCCGACGAGTCGAAGTAGGTCGGCGTGTTGGATGTTGGCTTGAAGAAAGGTGGCATGGCGATGCCGTCGCAGTTCAAAATTTATGACGCGGTCGATGTCAGCTTGATGAAGTTGCTGTGCGGTGATGACAGTGTGCCCGCCCCGTGTAATCTATGGGGCGATGATGTTGGTGATGATTTAGCCTTCGCAATGCCGAACTGTAGGTCGGCTTCGCCGAGGTGATGATCCGATGAGTTTGACCTCGGCACAACGAAGCGATGATCTGTCTAGCGCAGGTCGGCAGCCGTGGAGCAACGTTGTCGGGCTAGTTTGACACCAACGCGATGGTGAAGATTAGCTCCGAAAAGGCATTAAAATTTATGGGCACGTGTGTGCGAACAACACACAATACCCTAAGAAAAAACTTCTCCAAAAAGTATGTCCAATATCCCGTTCACGAAGAAAGATGAACTCGGGTTGGATTCGTTTTCGCGCAGAAAATAGATCCGAACATTGATGCAGTCATCGGACGCTTCCCGGAGTTTGAACAGTCGGATCGAGCTGAAATTTTGAGGGGTGGTAGATATGGGAATTCCGCAGCCGATGAACGGTTGGATCTTCCAAAGGACGTCCGAGCTAACTGCTAGACTCCTCGCCCTAAGCTCATCCAGATTCCCGTCCAGATTCGACAGGGCTCCGGTATATCGGAGATCGCTGGAGATTCCTCCATCGAAATGCGATGAAATTTTACAGGGTTGTTCTAGACTAAATTCCACACAATTCCACCGAAGCAATCGTCAAAGCAACACTCAAGGAGGCAGGGACGACGAACACGAATCCGCTGTCCAGAAAAACTGCACCGTCGCCCGAGGACAATGTTGACGTCGAGCCCCCGAGCTCCATGGATGATTCCCCCATGATCTTGATAGAGATCGGAGTTGATGATGATGAAAGTATCCATATGATCTTGATGATCTGACGCGGAGCGTAGTCCTCGGTCCAGCCGAGCTGACCAGTCGAGCCGGCGACGAAGATGCCGACATCGACAATAAAGCTCGGTTCCGACATGTAGATCGCTCCGGAGACGATCTGAATTCCCATCGCACCGCGGCGACAGCCAGCAGGCCCTCAATGAAAGCACCAATGTCGGTTCTAAATCCGGCATATCTCGTAGTAGGGGTCCTAAGCTAGGCGTCTTGGAGCGATGGTAACATGGACACATGATTTTACCCAGGTTCGGGCTCTCTTGAAGAGATAATACCCTACGTCCTGCTTTTAATTATATTCATATGGGGTGTAGTACAGAGTACATGTATCTACCACGAGATTGTTCTAATGAATATTAGATGTTCTATTGACTAGCCTGGCCTCGGTTTATATATGCACCGGAGGCCTAGGGTTTAGGAGAGTCCTCGTCTTGGGCGCCAAGTCATGTGGAGTCTTCCTTGTATTCGTCATGGACTGCCCGAAGTGGCCCATGAGTGAACCGCCATGGGGGTCCTCGGCCCGATCCACCTAGTCGGGAGACGACCTGATGAGTACCCCCTAGTCCCGGACACCATCAGCCATACGCAGACCAAAAAGGAGCGCTTCATACTCCGCTTCATTGTTGGAGGAATCAAAGTGGATCTGCAGAACATAACTGAGTCGATCGCCCTTTGGAGACACCAACACTACTCCAGCTCCTGAACCATTCAGCATCTTGGAACCGTCAAAGAACATGGTCCAGTGTTCTGGGTGACTCTGAACCGGCTGCTGCTATTCTGTCCACTCGGCTAAGAAATCAGCCAATGCTTGGGACTTGATTGCTTTTTTCGCCTCGAACTTGATGTCCAGGGGCAGAAGCTCAATAGCCCACTTCGCCACTCGACCAGTCGCATCCTGATTGTTCATGATTTCAGACAACGGGGTGTCGCTGATGACTGACACAATGTGCTCTTGGAAGTAATGGGCAACTTTCTTCGCATCAGGTAGATGCCGTAGACGAGCTTCTGATAATGAGGATACCTCTGCTTGGACGGAGTCTGAACTTCAAAAATGTAATAGACTGGGCGCTGAACTTTGTAAGCTTTGCCCTCTTCTTCTCGCTCGACGGTGAGGACGGTGCTGACAACTTGACCAGTGGCCGCAATGTACAAGAGCAATGGCTCGTTGCTGTTCGGAGTGGCGAGCACCGGCTGGGTGGAAAGCAGGGCTTTGAGCTGAACAAACGCTGCTTGTGCCTCAGTAGTCCACTCGAACGAATCAGACTTTTTCATCAATCGGTAAAGGGGCAGTGCCTTCTCACCAAGGCGGGAGATGAATCGGCTCAGAGCTGCGAGGCAACCCGTGAGCATCTGTACATCATGAAGCCGTTCTGGACGTTTCATTCGTACTATTGCGCTGATCTTCTCAGGCTTGGCATCGATCCCTCATTCGGAAACGAGGAATTTGAGTAACTCGCCCCCTGGCACTCCGAAAGTGCATTTTGCTGGATTCAGCTTAATATATATCATACTTCCGTAGATTTGTGAAAGTCTCAGCTAGGTCAGCCAGTAGGTCGGAACCCTTTCTGGACTTGACCACTATGTCATCCATGTATGCCTCGATGTTCCGACTGATCTGTGTTTGCAAACACTTTTGAACCATGCGCATGAAAGTGGCACCGGCATTCTTGAGACCGAATGGCATGGTGATATAGCAGAAACACTCGAACGGGGTGATAAAGGCTGTTTTTATTTCGTCTGGCCCATACAGTCGGATCTGGAGGTACCCGGAGTACGCATCCAGAAAAGACAGTCGCTCGCACCCCGTGGTGGAATCTACGATCTGATCTATACGGGGGAGCGGGAAATGATCCTTGGGACAGACCCGATTGATGTGCTTGAAATCGATGCACATCCGGAGAGACTTATCTTTCTTAGGAACCATGACGACGTTGGCGAACCACTCGGAGTGGTACACCTCACGGATGAACTCGGCTGCCAGGAGCCGAGCAACTTCTTCGCCAATGGCCTTCCTCTTCTGTGTAGCGGAACGACGAAGATGTTCCTTCACAGGTTTTGCTTTTGGGTCGACTCGCAAACGGTGCTTAGCCAGCTCCCTGGGTACACCCGGCATGTCAGATGGCTTCCATGCGAAGATGTCCTAGTTCTCACGAAGGAACTGGATGAGTGCGGCTTCCTATTTGCTGTCGAGTGTCATCGAGATGGTGGTGGGTGCGGCATTGGGATCCTCCGGATGAATGTGCACAGGTTTCGTCTCTCCAGCCGACTGGAACGCAGACTCTGCAGCTGGCTTCTTGGAGCGTAGCAGATCACTCGGATCGGCGTTTTTCTTGTATTCCTCCAACTCCACCATAGCCATATGTTCATCAGCAATCTTGGACCCTTGCTGCAAACACTCTTTCGCGCACTGCCTGTTGCCAGTGACTGTGATCACGCCCTTGGGGCCGGGCATTTTCAGCTTAAGATACACGTAACATGGGCGGGCCATGAAGCGTGCGTAGGCCGACCGTCCAAGGATGGCGTGGTAGGCGCTGCGGAAGTCAACCACTTCGAAAGTTAGTCTTTCCTTCCTGAAGTTCTTCTCGTCTCCAAAGACCACATCCAGGGTGATCTGCCCGAGTGACTTTGCCTTTTTGCCGGGGATCACTCCGTGGAATTGCATACTGCTCTCGCTGAGACGGGACATCGGAATGCCCATCCCCTTCAGGGTCTCAGCGTAGAGTATGTTCAGGCCGCATCCACCGTCCATGAGGATCTTACGCAACCAAACATCTCCTATGAATGGATCGACCACCAGCGCCTGCCGCCCAGGGGTGGCAATGTAGGCTGGCTGGTCCGACTGATCAAAGGTGATCGGAGACTTCGACTAGTTCAGGAACTTTGTCATCGACGGCATGGCCATGTTTACTTCTCGGTTGATAACTTTCAATCGTCTCTTGCTCTCAACATCCGCAAAGATCATCAGAGTCACGTTGACACTAGGATAGGCTTCATTCTTGTCTTCATCATCAACATTGTCTGGACTTTTCTCACTCGACTGACTCTCCTGGAACTGCTGTATGAGCAATCTGCACTGTCGAGTGGTATGCTTGGGCAATATCAGATTGCCCTCTTCATCTTTTCTGGTGTGAATGCGGCACGGCAAATCGAGGACATCTTGGCCCGACTGATCTTTCTTCTTCCACGGGACCCACTTTTCTTTAGCCTTCCCTTTGTTTTTGGCTTGACCAACCAGTGCGGCGGCTTCGGCCTGAGCCGATCCGTCAGCTTTACATTTCGGCTTCCGACTGGGGTTGTTGTTTCCAGGGCTGGGCTCACTAGCTTTCCCCTTGCCGCTACAGAGACGGTCTTCCTCTTCTCCGTTCACATACTGAGTGGTGATCTCCATCATTCGGCTCATGGTCAAAGATCCCGACCGGCCAAATTTCAGGATGAGCTCTCTATATCTGACTCCTGCCTTGAAGGCGCAAATGGCTTGGTGCTCAATGACGTTCTCAACCACATGGTGCAAGGTTGTCCAACGCTGAATGTACTCCCTCAAGGTTTCATTCGGCTTCTGCACACAATGCTGCAACTCAGTCAATCCGGCGGGGCGTTTGCACGTGCCTTCAAATGTTTTGATGAACACTCGGGCCACATCTTCCCAGCAGTAGATGCTAGCCGGAGTGAGTTGGTTGAGCCAGGCTCGGGCAGACCCTTCCAGCATCAAGGGCAAATGCTTCATAGCAACATAGTCATTACCTCCACCAATCTGAACCGCCATTCGGTAATCCTCTAGCCAAGTTTCTGGCTTGGACGCACCGGTGAATTTACTCACTCCGGTCGCCAATCTGAAGTTAGGCGGAATCTCTGCGGCTCTGAATGCTCTGCTGAAACACTCGGGTCCAGAGACGAAGACTCCACTTCCACTCGGACGATCTCTGTCCAAACTTTCTCTAAGAGCTCTGCCTCTGTCGACCAGGTTCTGAGCGAGTACGGATCTCACGTTGAACTGTGGGTCACGGAGGTCGACTGGTTCTCTCTGGCGATAACCGTCGTCATGGCGAGGAGGGCTGGCCCTCCGATCATTGCCGTAAGGACGCCTGACATCATACGGCCGGGGCGCGTACGAGCCATCCCGCGGAGGTGGCGTCGGCATATGGCGACGATCATCCTGATGCCGCGGGGGCGTATTCCGACTGCAACCCTGCTCCGAGTAATAGTCTCGGTGGTGGTCTCGGTCGTTTCGCCGCGGAGGCGAGTGTCTGTTTCTTCTCGGGATCACCGGGCTATGGGCCGACTGAACGGTGTCAGCCCTGATGGATTTGCTGTGAATCCTGTTGGGCGACTGGGACACTGCTGAATTTTGCTCCTCAGCCGCCTTGAGCAAGGCCTGGATCTGCCGTAGACCCTCTCCCGCCTCGGATCGGGACGGCTCAATGGAATCTGCTATCCGAGTGGCCGCCGCCAAGTTCTGAACGGGAGTGCGAAATACCTGGAAATTCTGCTGCTGGTCATTCGAGAATAACTGACGCTGTCGTCGAGTGGAACTGGGCTGATGCTGTCTGCGGGCGTGATCGTCAAGTGATTTCTGGAGCGCCTCCAGATGATTGTGCTCAGCCAAATTGGCCTGGCGCGCGGCCTCCAAAGCCTAGGCCTCGGGATTCGTCCTGACGATGGGCGTCTGAAGGGTCTGCTCGTTTCTGCGCTGCAGTTCCTCCCTCTGCTGCTGAGTGAGAGGTCAGGGGTAGTACTCGTCATCGTGACAATCTCCGCCACCGTCAAGGCTAGCACGCGATGGATCGACAGCTCCCGCGCCACCGCGGGTGTACCCAGGCGGACTAGGAGGGGAATCGACCATCAGCACCTCCGCAGCGAGATCGCTGCTCTCGCACTCGGA
This sequence comes from Elymus sibiricus, assembly GCA_039707655.1. Taxonomy (NCBI): domain Eukaryota; kingdom Viridiplantae; phylum Streptophyta; class Magnoliopsida; order Poales; family Poaceae; genus Elymus; species Elymus sibiricus. The sequence goes on along the minus strand of CM077668.1, from coordinate 255,850,544 downwards.
TAAGCTTTCCGAGTCTCCATGCAAGAAGGCGAACGAATCGAAGGTGGGTTCATCAGGCTCGATTGCCGCGACTTGCAGGGCCGCCCCCTGAAGGGCCATCGCGTGCTTGATCCACCGCTGCAGCCGTGAACGTCCGGAACGCTTGCGACTGCGGCTAGTGAAGCGAGGAGGCGCCGACTGGTATGATGTTGAAGGTTGTGAAAGAAGAACGCCGAAGGTACTCGCGCGGAAGTGCGCTGCGCCACGGATGGGCAACGCCTCGACATCCAGTGGGGCTTCCTGAAGCCACGCCGAATCGTCAGCAATGAAACTGAGGACGCCGAAACGGATCTCACCGCCGAGTGTCAGTCCACTGCCGGAAACCCTGATGATGATGGGAAAATAACAACTACGCCGGAAGTTGCTAGACGCCTGCCGCACGGTGGGCGCCAACTGTCATGGGTATAAGTCTGACAGTAGTGTATGGGGGTATGGATTAGAGGGCAGAACCTAGCTATGGCACAGTTGTTACACTCGGATTTACGAGTTCAGGCCCCTCGCGGTGGAGGTAATAGCCCTATGTCTCGGTGCTCTGGAGCTGTTGATTGAGTGTATGTTTACAGAAGATGCGAACCCCTGGAATGGAGCTAGGGGTGGCTTATATAGAGTCCGCCAGGTCCCCATGAATGCCACCATAACCAAGGGTTTAAAGAGGGGGTTTAAGGGTGCCAGTTACTGGTAACGGGCGCACTAATTACACTTAATGAGGGTGGGCGCAAGTCCCGACCATTGCGTTCGTGGAGAGTCTCCTGGTCTACCTTGATCGAGTGATGACAAATATTCCGAGTGAAATAGGCCGGTCGAGTGAAGTGTTGCCTCCCGAGTGGTTCATTGAACTCCGAGTGAATGGCAGGCTGCAGAACATCTGACTGCTGGTCTGGCCCTGGGGCCCAGTATTAGGTGTACGACGTCCGAGGGTAGGGTCTGTAGGTCAGGCCTGTTACCCTATCCCTAGTACATGCCCTCGTCAGCATCCCCAAACTTTAAGAAACGACAGCTTAGGTTTCTTACCAAACCATAACTCATACGGTGTCGTCTCAACGGATTTAGACGGTGCCCTGTTTAAAGTGAATGCGGCTGTCTCTAATGCATAACCCCAAAATGATAGCAGCAAATCGGCAAGAGACATCATAGAATGCACCATATCCAATAGAGTACGATTACGACGTTCGGACACACCATTATGCTGTGGTGTTCCAGGTGGCGTGAGTTGTGAAACAATTCCACATTGTCTTAAATGCGTACCAAACTCGTAACTCAAATATTCACCTCCACGATTAGATCGTAGAAATTTAATTTTCTTATTACGATGATTCTCCACTTCACTCTGAAACTCCTTGAACTTTTCAAATGTTTCAAACTTGTGTTTCATTAAGTAAATATAGCCATATCTACTCAAATCATCTGTGAAGGTAAGAAAATAACGATATCCACCGCGTGCTTCAACACTCATCGGACCGCATACATCGGTATGTATTATTTCCAACAAGTCACTTGCCCGCTCCATTGTTCTGGTAAACAAGGTTTTAGTCATCTTGCCCATGAGGCATGGTTCACATGTCTCAAATGATTCATAATCAAGAGATTCCAAAAGTCCATCAGCATGGAGTTTCTTCATGCGCTTTATACCAATATGACCTAAGCGGCAGTGCCACAAGTATGTGATACTATCATCATTAACTTTGCATCTTTTGGCATCAATATTATGAACATGTGTATTACTACGATCGAGATTCAACAAGAATAAACCATTCACCAGGGGTGCATGACCATAAAAGATATTATCCATATAAATAGAACAACCTTTATTCTCTGACTTAAATGAATAACCGTCTCGCAATAAACAAGATCCAAATATAATGTTCATGCTTAACGCAGGCACCAAATAGCAATTATTCAGGTTTAAAACTAATCCCGAAGGTAGATGTAGAGGGAGCGTGCCGACGGCGATCACCTGAACCTTTGAACCATTTCCAACGCGCATCGTCACCTCGTCCTTAGCTAGTGACCGTTTATTCCGCAGCTCCTGTTTCGAGTTACAAATATTAGCAACCGAACCAATATCAAATACCCAGGCGCTACTATGAGCACTAGTAAGGTACACATCAATAACATGTATATCAAATATACCTTTATTGACGTTGCCAGCCTTCTTATCTGCCAAGTACTTGGGGCAGTCCCGCTTCCAGTAACCATTCCCCTTGCAATAGAAGCACTCAGTCTCAGGTTTGGGTCCAGCCTTGGGTTTCTTCACGGGAGCGGCAACTGGCTTGCCATTCTTCTTGAAGTTCCCTTTCTTTCCCTTGCCTTTCTTCTTGAAACTGGTGGTCTTGTTGACCATCAACACTTGATGCTCTTTCTTGATTTCTACTTCTGTGGCCTTTAGCATCGCGAAAAGCTTAGGGATCGTTTTCTCCATCCCTTGCATATTATACTTCATCATGAAGCCTTTGTAGCTCGGTGGCAGTGACTGGAGAACTCTGTCAATTGCTACTTCATCCGGAAGATTAACTCCCAACTGATTCAAGCGATTATAGTACCCAGACATTTTGAGTACGTGCTCACTAACGGAGCTGTTCTCCTCCATCTTATAGCTAAAGAACTTGTCGGAGGTGTCATACCTCTCAACCCGGGCATGAACCTGAAATACCAATTTCAGCTCCTGGAACATCTCATATGCTCCGTGGTGCTCAAAACATCTTTGGAGCCCCGGTTCTAAGCCGTAAAGCATGGCGCACTGAACTATTGTGTAGTCATCATTCCTTGTCTGCCAGACGTTCATAACGTCCAGATTTGCGGGAGCGGGTGGATCACCGTGCGGTGCATCAAGGACATATACTTTCTGTGCAGCAGTGAGGATAATCCTCAGATTACGGACCTAGTCCGCATAGTTGCTACCATCATCTTTCAACTTTTCTTTCTCTAGGAACGCATTAAAATTCAGGGGAGCTACAGCGCGAGCCATTGATCTACAACATTAATTTGCAAAGACAATTAGACTAAGTTCATGATAATTGGTTCTTCTAATAAAATTACTAAAGAACTCCCACTTAAATCAACATCCCTCAAGTTGTCTAAGTGTTACATGATCCACATCAACTGACCCATGTCTGATCATCACGTGAGATGGGGCAGTCATCAATGTGAACATCTCCATGTTGATCATATCTACTATATGTAGGAGATATGCCCTAGAGGCAATAATAAATGCTATTATTTATCTCCATGTTCATAATTGTGTTTATGTTCGATGCTATAACTGCTATGGTTTTCGAGTCTACAATAGCCATGAGGCTCAGAGGGAAACTCATATGCACGTGTGGAATAATAAATGGTAAAATGTATTCCTAATCTAGCCTCTAAGACTAGTTCAAGTGTTCCATGATGGTTCTGTTTTCCTGATCATGGGCATGACTATGCCGACAACTTTGAGGGCACAATGTTAGGAGAACACTTGTGTTGAATCGACCCGATTGATGTTATGCTATGAGATACATTCGTCACAAGTTAATGGTTAATAACACAGAGGAAGTTAACGTTTGCATAATTCCTTAGACCATGAGAGTATCGAGTTTCTTCATGCTTCCTTCATGAACTTTGGGGTTTGTTAAACGTCATCCGTAAATGGGTGGCTATTACGGTGGCTTACGGGTTCATGGAAAAGTATGTCAAGGGACTTGATAGCTCAAGATTGGGATTTGCTCCTCCGATGATGGAGAGATATTCTTTGGGCCTCTCGGTGTTACGGTATCCATCATCGTCTGGCCAGACACATTGTGATTTGATCACAGGGATGCCGAAACACGGGAACGAGAAAAGAGAACAAAACCGGTAACAAGGTAACTGGCATAGTGGACAAGTGTTGATCCATGGGGATGCCGATAAATCTCACCTCGGGTGTTTGTAACATATCGCAAAGCAACAGGAATAGCACACGGCAACTGTAGGTTCACTCGAATATTTATTCGTGTGGGTATAGGGGTCAATATGGGTGTCCACGGCTCCGATGTTGATCATTGATCGAAAAGTGTTCCGGCCATGTCTATACTTCACCGAACCTATAGGGTCACATGCTTAAGGGTCATCTATCTACTGAGTACTAGATAGGGAGTCTGAGAGAATGTCACTGGAAAAGTTTCGGAGACAACGGAAAAGTTCCGGAGAGAGGACACCGGAATAGTTTCGGTAAAACCGAAAGGTTGTTTCGGAGTATACCGTTAAGTCAAAATGGTTTCGGCACACGCCTGGAAATTCTTAGAGGGTGCCAGAATTGTTCTGGGAACTTCTGGGATTTTTCTGGAGAAAAAACCTGGAAATGTTCCGGAGCTGCCGGAACCGCTTTGGTTGCTTTTCGCAGATGAAAATCACTAATCCGAAATTGTTTCGAAATGCGTCCAAAATTATTTTAGTGGGTACTGGAAATGTTCTAAGACCTACAGAAATATTTTTGAATCTAACGGTCGCGGAAAAATGTTTCCATGAATAGTGAAAAGCACCTTTTGGTTGCTTTTTGGAAAGCCACTTTTTGGGGCTTTTACCAAAAGAGCTTGGAGAAGGCTTGGGAGGGAAGGAACCCCTTTTTGTGGCTGAATTTTTAGCCCCTCCACCCCTCCTTCTCCTATAAATAAAGGTGGAGTGGAGCTCTCCACACTCACTCCAACTCTCTCACCAAATGGCATGCATGATCTGCCTTTCTTCTCTCCCTCACACGAAACAGTTTCATAGAGCCGAAAGGTTGTCTAGGTTCTGGTGGGAACTAGTTCTGGACGGCGAAGCCCTGCCGGATAGATGACACCGTATGTGTGCAACCCCGTAGAGAGGTCGTAGGTTTGATCTTTTTGCCTGAGGGGCTGTTCGAGAGTGCCTCCCGAAGGGTTGTCCGAGTTTTGAGGGTCCTCCCGAAGGGCTGTCCGTGACATCGTCCGGGGGACTGTCCGACCGCCTCCCGAAGGGCTGTCCGAGGGACTGTCCGAGGGGCAGGCGAGGGAGTACATCCTCGTGGTTGGGAGGTTGTAAATCCTAGCTGCGGGGATCTGCACCAACGATCTACATCGACTCTACTTTCGCTGCGCTACGAGTCGGTAACGATCAGATCCAAACCTTGTATGCATCTCCATAGTGATCCTGGGCGTGCTCGCTGTACCAAATTTTTTTTGTTTTCTGTCGCGTTCCCCAACACTATATGACTCATGTTCGACCTTTCGGTCTCTCGTGCTCCGAGGCCATGTCTGTACATGCTAGGCTCGTCAAGTTTAACCCAAGTATTCTGCATGTGTAAAACTGGCTTACACCCGTTGTATGTGAACGTAGAGTCTATCACACCCGATCATCACGTGGTGCTTCGAAACAACAAACTTTCGCAATGGTGCATACTTAGGGAGAACACTTTTATCTTGAAATTAAGTGAAGGGATCATCTTATAATGCTACCGTCATCCTAAGCAAAATAAGATGCATAAAAAGATACACATCACATGCAATCAATATGTGACATGATATGGCCATTATCATCTCGTGCCTTCGATCTCCATCTCCAAAGCACCGGCATGATCTCCATCGTCATCGGCATGACACCATGATCTCCATCATTGTGTCGTCACGTGGTTGTCTCGCCAACTATTGCTAACGCATAGCGATCAAGTAAAGCAATTACATGGCGTTTAATAGTTGACACGCAGGTCATACAATAAATTAAACACAACCCTATGGCTCCTGCCGGTTGCCGCACTCATCAACATGCAAGTCATGAACCTATTACAAAACATGATCATCTCATACATCAACATATATCACATCACGTTTTGGCCATACCACATCACAACATGCCCTGCAAAAACAAGTTAGACGTCCTCTACTTTGTTGTTGCAATTTTTACGTGGCTGCTAGGGCAAACTATAAGAACTATTCTTATCTACGCAAAACCACAATGGTGATATACAAGTTGCCTTTTAACCTTCTACAAGGACCGCCCTCGTTAAATCAGATTCAACTAAAGTGGGAGAGACACACACCCGCAAAGCCACTTTTATGCAATACAAGTTGCATGTCAGTCAGTGGAACCGGTCTCTTGTGCGAGGACAAGTAAGGTTGGTCCGAGCCGCTTCATCCCACAATACCGCCGAATCCAAATAAGACAAAAGAAGTAAGCAATTTGAACATCAACGCCCACAACTTCTTTGTGTTCTACTCGTGCAAATACATCTACGCATAGACCTAGCTCATGATGCCACTGATGGGGATCGTTGCATCAAAATCAAAAATTTCCTACGAAACACCCAAGATCTAATCTAGGAGATGAAAAGCAACAAGAGGGGAGTGTGTCTACATACCCTTGTAGACCAAAAGTGTTAGCGTCGTAACGCGGTTGATGTAGTCGTACTCTTCACGATCCAATCGCGATCCAATCCGATCTAGTGCCGAACAGACGACACCTCCGAAATTAGCACATGTTCAGCTCGATGGCGTCCTCTCCTTCTTGATCCAGCAAGAGAGGGGGAGGAGATAGATGGGATCGGAACCAGCACGGCGGTATGGTGGTCTTGGCAGCAGCGGAATTCTGGCAGGGCTTCGCCAAGCGCGTACCGGAAGGAGGTGGAGGAGTATACGGGAGAGAGGGAGGCGCCAGGCGAAAGGGTGCAGCCCCTTGCTCCCCTCCTCACTATATATAGGGGTGAGAGGGAGGGGGCGCTGGCCCTAGCCCCTCCTCCAAGGGAGGGGCGGCGGCCTTGGGGGGAGGAGTGCCCCCCAAGGCAAGTGGGGCGCCTCCACCCCTAGGGTTTTACCCATTAAGCGCATGGGCCAAGTGGGGGGGCTGGTGCGCCTGGCCCAACTAGACCAGGGCGCCCCCTACAGCCCACGTGGGTCCCCGAGGCTGGTGGACCCCCGGAACCCTTCGGTGCCTCCGATACACTTGCCGGCATGCCCCCGAACTTTTCCGGTAGCCAAAACAGGACTTCCCATATATAAATCTTTACCTCTGGACCATTTCGGAACTCCTCGTAATATCCTGGATCCCATTCGGGACTCCGAACAACCTTCGGACCTTCCGCTCTTAATATCTCAATACTACCCTAGCGCTATCGAACGTTAAGCGTGCGACCCTACGGGTTCGGAACATGCAGACATGACCGAGACTCCTCTCCTGTCAATAACTGTGGCACCCCGATCTGTCTGGAGCAGGGGGCCTTCGCACGTCAGCCCAAGACAACACCTGATGCATGACAGGTACATGGAACAACATTCCAAGCACAAAATATATTTCATTTACATGAAATAGAGTATTACATCACGGATGAATACAAGGGTTTGCATAGCTCTAAGGCTATCTAAATGGTGGCGGAAGTCTTGGTTTAGCGGCACGTTGTCTCGGGCTGGGCTCCGCAACTCACAGGACTGTCATGGTTATGGTCTAGCACGACAAGTCTTCTCCTGCAATCTGGCCACGTGCAAGGCCAGGTGAGTACTTTGAATGTACTCGCAAGACAACCAAATACATAGCATCCAAACAAGCAGATGACAAAGCAAGCCCTATGCTCATACATAGATTTATCTCATTGCAAAAGATAAGCATGGCATGATACTAGCAAGTAACATGGGTCAAGCAATTCTATACCAAATCATATTACAGCATATCGTAGCATATCATGGCATAACATGGAATATCATGGCATGGCATAGTTGTATCTACAAGATATGCATGAAACTAGACTAAAAAGTAAACTACACTGACCTTCTGTGAAGAGTTATCTACTGTTCATCAATCAGTTGTACTACCACTGCCCCTCTGGGCTAACTCATGACTCACCGAGATCTCATCTCGTGATCATGTCAGAACAACATGATGATTCCTCATGACTATCTCATAGTCCAACTCACCACATTTACTTTATAGCACCTTCTTTAACAAGTTTATTATATCAGGTTTATCCTCCATGTCGACAGAGACCAGATAGTGTGACCTAGTATGAACTGTGTCCATAACCAAGGACGCGGCTATCGATAGATTATACACTCTGTAGAGGTTAGTACACTGTACCCACACTACGGAACTCATGGCCTCGTACTCCCATTTGGGTGGACCAACGACGTTCCGACAAAACCAATCTATTGCATGAAACTCTCCCGGCCACTCCGACAAACTTCCCTTTGGGCTATGTCATGGGTGAGCCCAATGTCAACTCGTGACATCCCGCCACCTCGTGGCTGCCACCGTCGTGGCCAAACAAAACTGTCCCAAACGGGGACCTGAGATCAATACCAAAACCGGGTACACAAGGTTATGGCCGCCCACCGGGCAAGGGTAGCACGCACACATAACCTTCCCTGGTTGGAGGTACCGGCGAGAGGCATGACAATAGACCGAATTAGGGCCTTCCCATCCAGGCAAGTGTGGCTGCACTGGTGAGCTCGATTCGGTGGCACTATGACATGATCCAGCCGATGGAGGTGGTTGATGTTATTAACACATGTTCTTGTCATCTCCATCATTTAATCACATCATCAAGATTATGAGCATGATTATCATGAATGCATTAACGAACATATTTACTAACCTTCTTAAATGAATAGCATATATGACATATGAAGCATGGCAATGGCATGATACCGATATAGTATGATAGGATCACAATAGCATTGACAAACATGGTATGAGAAACATGCATAGTATTAACATGATATTTTCAATAAAAACATTATCGCTAACATGGCAGAAGATAGTATGAAGTTTGGTAATAGCATGACATGGCAAGCAATACATATACTCCAATTAGAGACAGAAACATCATATGAACATACTGCAGCTACACACGCACAGGGTTCAAGCAAAATCAACATGCAAGTCCGGTGTCATGATAAGAGGTTGGCTTGCCTTGGGGTGGACAAATACACCAGATGGAAATGCGATGATCCACTGGATATGAGACTTCGGAACCGGTGCTCTCAAGAGAGGCCTGGATTTGCGGAAGGGCAAAGATGGCATTTTCAATGTGTGACAACATTATGAAAATGGCACCATCGGAACGGGCTCGACGAACTGAGAATGTGGGCTTTGGAATTACCTCAATCGGAGTTACGGTCGCGAAAATATGGCCGTTCGTTCGTTAGGCAGAAAACAAAGAAAAAACTGTCCGTTTCTGTCCTTAACGGGCGAACGTTCATAATGTAACCGTTTCGGCCGGAGGTGCTGAACTGAAAGCGCATTCTCCGAAAATACGCTTTCGAGGAAGATAAAACGTATTTCAAGCCGTAACCGCAGCAGAATACGTTTCCTTGAGCGGAAGGCGTACTAGGCAAAGTACGCGTTCATTTATACTGGTCAACAGCCTGTCTTGGTAAGCGCGGAGGCACTTACAAGCGGGGCCCACCTCCACTTCTCTCTCCTCCTATCCTCCTTCTAGCCCGTGACAGAGAGGCGGGGGAGGGCCTTGGCCGCCGGCCTGGCCGTCGCCTCGCCGCCCGAGGAGGCCGGCCGTCGCGCGCACCGGCTCCGCCAGCCCACGCCGCGCCCGTGGGTGGCCTCAGGACGGCTCAGGGTGGGCTGCAGCGCCGAGCCGCGGCTCGGGCACTTCGGCCGGAGCATGGCCGGAGACGAGGGACACTGGCAGGGCTCCTCCGCCGAAGCTAGGGGCGGCGGCGATGCGCGGACCTCTAGGGGAGCTCAATGGCGCAGAGGGGAGGGAGGGGGAAGGCCAGGAGCGGGTGGGGGCCGAGGGGATCGGCGGCGGCCATCTTCAGCAATGGAGAGGAAAGGGAGCTCCTAGGCTTGAGGGAGAGCTGCGGGTGGCTAGGCGGACTCGGGCATGCGTTAAAAGGGCAGTGGGGAAGGCTCGGGAAGGGGAGGAGCTGGCCACGCGGTGCGGCAACGTGTCGGCACTCCGACGACGGACGCGGTGCTGGCACACGCGGCCAGGGGCTATGGGATGAGGAGGGCAAAGGCACAGGCGACACGGGCAAGGTCGTGGCGCGCTGTGGCGAGCTGGGCGACCGGGGAGGGACCTCCCGCGGGTCCAGTGCGCTATGCACGCGGTTTGCAGGCAACGCACGCGCTCTACGTGTGGTCACCGCATGCCCATAGTGTTCCCACGCGCATTGGCCGGCCCAGGTATGTCTGGCGAGTAAGGCACTCCCCCAGAAGTTGTTCAGCGCAAAGAAAAGATATCCATGGCCCACGATGTGACTGCACGGTGCACAAATCCAAATTAACAGCCAAGTGTTTGATGGAAATATTAGTCAGTGCACAGCTCCATTAGGCCTGGGATTTGGGTAAGGGGGGTCATCTACTAAGGTGATCATTGTGCCAAAATCCCAGCTCAAAAAGATGAGGCTAGCTGGTGCTTCCTGTACAAAGTGTCCAGCTGGCCAAAAATGTAAAAGAGGGTGCTGGGGGAAAATGGCTAGAGGGAAATGGCCCAAATTTGGTGGAGACCAATGATTTGAGCATATGGATGATCTGCCAAAATTTCGACTCATTTGAATAAGCCTAGCTAGTACTTCCTTCACAAAGCTACCCTCTTGACAGAAACTTTGGGAATTTGCTGAGAAAAATTGGCTATGCAAATAGAGCTGAATTTTGGCATGTGAAAATTATTTGGATATGAAAGAGTGCTCAAAAAGCTTGAGGGCAATCAAGCAAATATAAATAGCACTTCCTTCACACAGTTTCAGACAAGGCAGAAACTTGCATTGGATCATGTGCTCAAATTTTGAACTATGGAACATGGGGTTTGGATGGAAATGGTGAAGATATATCCAGGAGAAGCTCCACAAATTATTTGGGAATTTTCCTGGCTACCAAAATGGTAGTTCCTTTGGAAAGTGGCAGAGATGCAATATTGGTCTTGTTAAGGAAAAAGGGAATTTTCCTTATTTAAATTTGGCCAATATTTTTACCAGAGCTTGGAATAGTTATAAAGATCATCTCCACAAATTTTCATGAAATTTAGAGATTTCTAACTATCCTTCTGGATTTAATTCCTTAGAAAGACGGGAAAAGGAATTAATCCTAGATGAAAAATATTGCATATGACTTGGCAATATTTTTGCACATCCAGAGTTTAAAGGTGTAGGAAGATATCTGGGAATTTTTGGAGGATCAACAGAGCAAGGGAAATGATGGCTCCTTTGTAATCACAAAGGCAGGGTTAAAATTCCCAATATTGGAATTAGGGTTCTGATGGGGTTTTGGGTGATGCAGATAGGTCTTGACCAGCATCAAAGACATGGGCAAGGTTTTGAAAGGTTGAAAATTGCCTAGATTCATCTGATCATCCAGCAAACTCCAGAGAAAGATTTTGAAAAAGAAAGCTCGGAAAAGAATAACAGCACAAAAATTGATAACCCAATTTTTGGGGTGTTACAAACCTTCCCCCCCCCCTTAAGAGAATCTCGTCCTCGAGATTCCTGGGGTTAAAGCAAGATGGTTTCTACTCCAGGAAAAACCTCTGGGTTAGCTGTTAACCCTTTGGTCGGATACAACTGAGTTGGGGTACCGATAATTGATACACCCAGGGAGAGGCACGGGTAAAGCGAGGCTATATCCACTGCTAGGTTCACTTTGGATCAAATTCCAAAAATGCTGGAGGCACCCCAATGAACTGTGGTTTCTCCTGCTGACAGGTGGGCCCGGGCCCACTAGCAACCTCCTTCTTCTACCTCCAGCTCTCGACTTCTTCCTCGCTGCTGCGCCACGTGCGGCTTGGCACAGCACACATTTAGCCCCTAGGGCACTGAGTACCCTAGTTGTCGTAGCGCACGACGTGCACGGTGCCGAGGCAAAGAGCACTCACGTCGCGGGCCAGCGCCTTGTCGGCACTGCTCGCGGATTCGCCTCCTAGACGCCGATGATCGGGCAACGCGCGGCTCTCCTGGACCTCGCTCACCGTACACCGATCTCGGGCTATAAAAGACGGCAGCGCGGTTCTGCCCAACTCACACCATGCCGCTCTTCCATCTCTTCAGTTTAGATGATATCGAGCTGAGGTCCTTTGGCGAGGCTGTGTTCTTGGTGGGGCTACGGTGGTTCCTCACCGCGCTACTGGCCATACTGATCGGTTCGTTGCTCTGCCTGCCGTAGCTCATCTTGCAGGAGCGGGCTCGCGACAACGAGGATCATGGCGTGGCAGCTGGAGGGGCTTTTGGTGATGGTGAGGTGGCTGGTCCTCCACCACGCTTGCTTCTCTGTCGCTTCGCGCCGATGGAGTAATCGCGTGTGGCGGCGGGTCGGGACGGCGGCTTGTCCGGCGTCACGTCAGACAGTGACGGCGGCACCGTTGATTCCGGAGAATCGCGAGATGCAGAAGAGGTGGGTTCACCAGTACTGGGATCAAGCTGCTGGTTCCACAGAAGACGCACTTCGCGGGTAGCTCCACGAAGAGTAGGCATCGTAGTAAAGTCGGGGTCAAATCTATACTGGGGTAGTTGTATTGATTCAGTGTTCCTCTGAGAATAAAATTGGGGCTAGGAAAAAGGATTAGAGGCGAGGAATTGCCAGGAGGAGCTGCCTCTTTGAGGCTCTGGATCTGGAAAGCTGGCACACGGGGTATGCACGGAAAGAGATAAGCAAGTGGCTTTGCATTCCCTCGGGTACTGCTCAATCGTACTCAGGGTGAACCATGTATGCGTGCAATCGCAGCACATTCTAAAACAATACATATGCAAAATTACACGCGAAGGAAAGCACATCAAGCAAAATGCACTAAGGTATTTTAATGCCAGTGGGTATATGTACTCCTGGCATACATATACCTACACCAGCTCGCATTTATTAGGGACTTGAGACGAGTCCAAAGTTGAAGGTGTATGTGTTCTACCAAATAAAATCTTATTAGAAGTTCACTGCCAACTCTGTCAAATATTTCTACTTAACAGAGAGGCAGATGAACCACAAAGCGAAGGAGCATATATAGAACATTACCACAACACACAGGCTACAAGCAGTACAAGCATACAACAAAGCATAACCCTACTACGCATCGAAAAGCAATAACTCACTCCAAGATACATGGTTCTATCCTCCTAATGAGGATGAACAGGCGGACTCGGCATACTAGCAGCATCGCCTGACTGCGCGATAGGGGTTACACAAAGGTCTAGTCTTGCTGGGGCTCACCTGGCAGACGCAGGCTAAGCCAATCTCCATCCTCATCGTCGGGCACCTCTATCAGTTGGGGCTCAACCGCTGGGGTTGCGGATGAAGCGGGCATGAACTTGCCCTAACGACGGAGACGACAAACCGCCCTGTCGATGGAGCGGAGGTTGACGATGCCTGGCTTCAACCAAGGCACGGGCTGAGAAGAGAGCACTGGGCCGGATGGCATGGGGTCTGTGATCTGGGATGCAGCTTGACGGGCCTCGCGGTATGCTTCCGTGACAACCCGGGTAGCATCTCGGTCGATAGCTTTGAACTCTCCCAGAATGCTACCGATCATCATTCCCTGGGCAGTGATGAACTGAACCAGGCGAGCTATCGCTGGGTCATCATCTTGGACAGCGTTGGAGAACTCCCATCCGGTACTTGACGCAGAGGGGAAATAATGGAACACCCGCATCTCTGCTACACGCAGAAACTGAGATCGGAGGCGTGCGATAGCCTCTGCAGTGGTTGTCTGGATAGCCAACACCGGAGTGGGCATGAGTCTGCCTAGAAAAATCAAGGGCTTCCCATCCTCTGCTGGACCTGGGCAGATCTGCACCCTTGCCTGGTACCGATGAAGATGGGGGACGGGTTCCGATTGGAACACCAAGTACTCGGGGCTAGTACTACAATCAAGGGCTTGGGTGAGCATATCTGAAAGCGGGGGCGGAAAGCCAACATGGCCAGCTGCGGAAGTGCCACTATGAAAAGTGGCTTCCCTGGGACGACTAACCATGGCTTCTGATCTGGGTCAACTAGCTAGGGTTCCTGCAGGGATATGACTTACTGAGTTGGGGTTGCAGCTAGCAAGTGGGGGTTTTATAGGCAACTAGGCGGGGACACACCAGTACGGCGTGAATCCTTCCCTACAGGGGAAAGGATACGCCGATACAGACGACAAAAAGATAGGGTCGCCGTCCAACCCAAGAAAACTGGGTGGGAGGGGGCAACTGGGTAGGGACGCGTCAGTTCCGACCGTGCCACTTGTTGGTCAACAGGGGTCATGCCGGACGCCAGGGATGGGTCAAAACTATCGGGCTTATTACGGGTTGATGATAGCGGTGATAATATGCTAGGGTAACCTATCGCCAGCCTGGCTCTGATACCATCTCCTGTGGCACCCGGATCCGTCTGGAGCAGGGAGCCTTCGCACGTCAGCCCAGGATAACACCTGATGCACGACAGGTACATGGTACAGCATTCCAAGCACAAAATATATTTCATTTACATGAAATAGAGTATTACATCACGGATGAATACAAGGGTTTGTATAGCTCTAAGGCTATCTAAATGGCGGTGGAAATCTTGGTTTAGCGGCACATTGTCTCGGGCTGGGCTCCACAACTCACATGACTGGCATGGTTACGGTCTAGCACGACAAGTCTTCTCCTGCAATCTGGCCACGTGCAAGGCCAGGTGAGTACTTTGAATGTACTCGCAAGACAACCAAATACATAGCATTCAAACAAGCAGATGACAAAGCAAGCCCTATGCTCATACATAGATTTATCTCATGGCAAAAGATAAGCATGGCATGATACTAGCAAGTAACATGGGTCAAGCAATTCTATACCAAATCAAATTACAGCATATCGTAGCATATCATGGCATAACATGGAATATCATGGCATGGCATAGTTGTATCTACAAGATATGCATGAAACTAGACTGAAAAGTAAACTACACTGACCTTCCGTGAAGAGTTATCTACTGTTCATCAATCAGTTTTACTGCCACTGCACCTCTGGGCTAACTCATGACTCATCGAGATCTCATCTCGTGATCATGTCAGAACAACATGATGATTCCTCACAACTATCTCATAGTCCAAGTCACCACATTTACTTTATAGCACCTTCTTTAACAAGTTTATTATATCAGGTTTATCCTCCATGTCGACAGAGACCAGATAGTGTGACCTAGTATGAACTGTGTCCATAACCGAGGACGCGGCTATCGATAGATTATACACTCTGTAGAGGTTAGTACACTGTACCCACACTACGGAACTCATGGCCTCGTACTCCCATTCGGGTGGACCAACGACGTTCCGAGAAAACCAATCTATTGCATGACACTCTCCCGGCCACTCCGACAAACTCCCCATTGGGCTATGTCATGGGTGACCCCGATGTCAACTCGTGACATCCCGCCACCTCGTGGCTGCCACCGGTGTGGCCAAACAAAACTGTCCCAAACGGGGACCTGAGCTCAATACCAAAACCATGTATGCAAGGTAATGGCCGCCCACCAGGCCAGGGTGGCATGCGCACATAACCTTCCCTGGTTGGAGGTACCGGCGAGAGGCATGACAATAGACCAAATTAGGGCCTCCCCATCTAGGCAAGTGTGGCTGCACTGGTGAGCTCGATTCGGTGGCACTATGACACGATCCAGCCGATGGAGGTGGTTGATGTTATTAACAGATGTTCTTGTCATCTCCATCATTTAATCACATCATCAAGATTATGAGTATTATTATCATGAGTGCATTAACAAACATATTTACTAACCTTCTTAAATGAATAGCGTATATGACATATGAAGCATGGCAATAGCATGATACCGATATAGTATGACAGTATCACAATAGCATTGACAAACATGGTATGAGAAACATGCACAGTATTAACATTATATTATCAATAAAAACATTATCGCTAACATGGCAGAAGATAGTATGAAGTTTGGTAATAGCATGACATGGCAAGCAATACATATACTCCAATTGCAGACAGAAACATCATATGAACATACTGCAGCTACACACGCACAGGGTTCAAGCAAAATCTGTTGGAAATATGCCCTAGAGGCAATAATAAATTGGTTATTATTATATTTCCTTGTTAATGATAATTGTTTATTATCCATGCTATAATTGTATTGATTGGAAACTCAAATACATGTGTGGGTACATAGACAACACTGTGTCCCTAGTAAGCCTCTAGTTGACTAGCTTGTTGATCAAAGATGGTTAAGGTTTCCTAGCCATGGACATGAGATGTCATTTGATAACGGGATCACATCATTAGGAGAATGATGTGATGGACAAGACCCAAACTGTAAACGTAGCATTTGATCGTGTCAGTTTATTGCTATTGTTTTCTGCATGTCAAGTATCTGTTCCTTTGACCATGAGATCATGCAACTCACTGACACCGGAGGAATACCTTGTGTGTATCAAACGTCGCAACGTAACTGGGTGACTATAAAGGTGCTCTACAGGTATCTCCGAGGGTGTCTGTTGGGTTGGCATGGATCAAGACTGGGATTTGTTACTCCGTATGACGGAGAGGTATCTCAGGGCCCACTCGGTAATACAACATCACATTGAGCCTTGCAAGCAAAGTGACTAAAGAGTTAGCCATAGGATCTTGTATTACGGAACGAGTAAAGAGACTTGCCGGTAACGAGATTGAACTAGGTATAGTGATACCGACGATCGAATCTCGGGCAAGTAACATACCGAAGAACAAAGGGAACAGCATACGGGATTAACTGAATCCTTGACATAGAGGTTCGACCGATAAAGATCTTCGTAGAATATGTAGGAGCCAATATGGGCATCCAGGTCCCGCTATTGGTTATTGGCCGTAGAGGTGTCTCGGTCATGTCTACATAGTTCTCGAACCCGCAGGGTCTACACACTTAACGTTTGGTGACGATTAGTATAATTGAGTTATTATGTTGGTGACCGAAAGTTGTTCGGAGTCCCGGATAAGATCCCGGACATAACGAGGATCTCCGGAATAGTCCGGAGGTAAAGATTGATATATGTGATAATAGTGTTTTGATCTCCGGAAGAGTTCCGAAGTTCACCGGAAGAGGTTCCGGATGTTTACCGAAGTGTTCGGGTGCAGCAACACTTTATATGAGCCAAAGGGATAAAGCCCACGAGGTATTGGAAAGTGCAAAAGTAGTTTTGCTGCCGCGTAAGCGGTACTACCGCTTGGTGAAGCGGTACTACCGCCCGAGCGGTACTACCGCTTGTGTGAAGCGGTACTACCGCCCAAGCGGTACTACCGCTTATGTGAAGCGGTACTACCGCTTGTGCGCGGCTGTGCACGGTTCGGCAGGGATCCGAGTTGGACTCTTTCCCTGCGGGCCAAACCGACCTGGAGGAGGCTTTTACTCCAAGTTTAGACCCCAAGGCTCAACATATAAATAGAGGGGCAGGGCTAGCACACGGGATACATCAGGATTTCCCAAGCCGTGTGCCGGCAACCCTAGCCCTCTAGTTCCTCCGTCATAATCTCCGTAGTGCTTGGCGAAGCCCTGCAGAGATTGTTCCTCACCACCATCACCACGCCGTCGTGCTGCTGGAACTCAACCACTACTTCACCATCGCTCGCTGGATCGAGGAGGTGAAGGCGTCATCAAGCCGTACGTGTGTTGAACGCGGAGGTGCCGTCCGTTCGGCACTAGATCGGAAGGATCGTGATTGGATCGCGGGACGCTCGGCGATTTGGATCGCGAAGACGTTCGACTACATCAACCGCGTTTATTAACGCTTCCGCTTAGCGATCTACAAGGGTATGTAGATTCACTCTCCCTCTCGTAGATGCTCATCACCATGGATAGATCTTATGTGTGCGTAGGAAAATTTTTGTTTCCCATGCAACGTTTCCCAACAGTGGCATCATGAGCTAGGTCTATGCGTAGATGAGATCTCGAGTAGAACACAAACGAGTTGTGGGCGTGGGTGTATACATATTGCTTGCCGTTACTAGTTGATACTTGATTCAGCGGTATTGTGAGATGAAGCGGCCCGGACCGACATTACGCGTACACTTACGCGAGACTGGTTTTACCGCTGCGTGCACTTGTTGCATAAAGGTGACTGGCGGGTGTCTGTCTCTCTCACTTTAGTTGAATCGGTTCAATGAAGAGGGTTCTTTTAGAAGATCAAAAAGCAATCACTACACCACGTTGTGGTTTTGCGTAGGTAAGAACGGTTCTTGCAAACCCGTAGCAGCCACGTAAAATTTGCAACAACAATTAGAGGACGTCTAACTTGTTTTTGCAGGGTATGTTGTGATGTGATATGGCCAATTACATGATGAGATATATGTGATGTATGAGATGATCATGTGATGTATAGAATATCACGACTTGCATGTCGATGAGTACGGCAACTGGCAGGAGCCATAGAGTTGTCTTTAATTATTGTATGACCTGCGTGTCAATCATTAAGCGCTATGTAATGCTTTACTTTATCGCTAAACGTTAGCTATAGTCGTGGAAGCAACAGTCGGCGCGACAACCTTATGGCGACACGTTGATGGAGATCAAGATGATGGAGATCATGGTGTCATGCCGGTGACGATGGAGATCATGCCGGTGCTTTGGAGATGGAGATCAAAAGCACAAGTTCATGGCCATATCATGTCACTTATGATTTGCATGTGATGTTAATCCTTTTATGCATCTTATTTTGCTTAGGACGACGGTAGCATTATAAGGTGATCCCTCACTTAAATTTCAAGATAAATTGTGTTCTCCCCAAGTGTGCACCGTTGCGAAAGTTCGTCGTTTCGAGACACGCCGTGATGATCGGGTGTGATAGACTCTACGTTCGCATACAACGGGTGTAAGCCATGTTACACGTGCGGAACACTCGGGTTAAACTTGACGAGCCTAGCATGTACAGACATGGCCTCGGAACACAAGAGACCGAAAGGTCGAACATGAGTCATATAGTAGATATGATCAACATGAAGATGTTCACCATTGAAACCACCTCAACTCACGTGATGATCGGACTTGAGTTGGTGGATTTGGATCATGTTACACTCGAATGATCGGAGGGATGTCAATTTGAGTGGGAGTTTTTAAGTAATATGATTAACTAAACTCATTATCTAAGAACAATAGTCTAAGTTGTCTTTGCAATATTTATGTTGTAGATCATGGCTCGCGCAGTAGCACCCCTGAATTTTAATGCGTTCCTAGAGAAAGCTAAGTTGAAAGATGATGGAAGTAACTTTGTGGACTGGGCCCGTAATCTAAGGATTATCCTTACGGCTTCCCAGAAGGCTTATGTCCTTGATGCACCGCTTGGTGATCCACCCGCTCCAGTTGAGTCTCTAGACGTTGTGAACGCCTGGCAGGCTCGTTCTGATGATTACTCAATAGTTCAATGTGCAATGTTGTATGGCTTAGAACCGGGACTTCAAAGACGTTTTGAACATCATGGAGCATATGAGATGTTCCAGGAGTTGAAGTTTATCTTTCAGAAGAATGCCCGGATCGAGAGATATGAGATCTCCAATAAGTTCTATGCTTGCAAGATGGAGGAGAACGGGTCTATCAGTGATCACGTGCTCAGAATGTCTGGGTACTCCACCCGTCTGGCTGAGTTAGGGATATCCCTTCCGCCAGAGGCTATCACTGACAGAGTTCTTCAATCATTGCCACCTAGCTACTAAAGCTTCGTGTTGAACTATAACATGCACGGGATGAACAAGTCAGTCGCCGAGCTGTTTGCGATGCTGAAAGCCGCTGAGTCTGAAATTCAGAAGGAGCATCAAGTGTTGATGGTCAATAAAACCACTAGTTTCAAGAAAAATGGCAAGGGTAAGAAGGGTAACTCCAAGCAGAGTGGCAAAGCAGTTGCTCCTCTCGTGAAGAAACCCAAGGCTGGACCCAAACCAGAAACTGTGTGTTTTCATTGCAAGGGAACTGGACACTGGAAGCGGAACTGCCCCAAGTATTTGGCTGACAAGAAGGCGGCCAACAACAAACAAGGTATATATGATATACATGTTATTGATGTGTACCTTACCAACTCTCGTTGTAGTGCCTGGGTATTTGATACCGGTGCGGTTGCTCATATTTGCAACTCAAAACAGGAACTGCGGAATAGACGGAGGCTGGCAAAGGACGAAGTGACGATGCGCGTGGGAAATGGTTCCAAGGTTGATGTGATCACCGTCGGCACGCTCGCTCTTCGATTACCATCGGGATTAGTGATGAACCTGAATAATTGTTATTTAGTGCCTGCGTTAAGCATGAACATTATATCTGGATCTTGTTTATTGCGAGACGGTTACTCATTTAAATCAGAGAATAATGGTTGTTCTATTTATATGAGTAATATCTTTTATGGTCATGCACCCGATGTGAGGGGTTTATTCTTATTGAATCTCGATAGTAATGATACACATGTTCATAACATTGATGCCAAAAGATGTAGAATTGATAATGATAATACCACTTTCTTGTGGCACTGCCGTTTAGGTCATATTGGCGTAAAACGCATGAAGAAGCTCCATGCTGATGGACTTTTGGAGTCACTTGATTTTGAATCACTTGACACATGTGAGCCATGCCTCATGGGCAAGATGACTAAAACGCCGTTCTCTGGAACAATGGAACGGGCAAGTGACTTATTGGAAATCATACATACTGATGTGTGCGGTCCGATGAGTATTGAGGCGCGCGGTGGTTATCGTTACTTTCTCACCTTCACTGATGACTTAAGTAGATATGGGTATATTTACTTAATGAAACACCAGTCTGAAACATTTGAAAAGTTCAAACAATTTCAGAGTGAAGTTGAGAATCATCGTAACAAGAAGATTAAATTCCTACGATCTGATCGAGGAGGAGAATATCTGAGTTATGAGTTTGGCAGTCACTTAAGACAGTGTGGAATTGTTTCACAATTGACACCGCCTGGAACACCACAGCGTAATGGTGTGTCCGAACGTCGTAATCGAACCTTATTGGATATGGTGCGATCTATGATGTCTCTTGCCGATTTGCCACTATCGTTTTGGGGTTATGCATTAGAGACAGCTGCATTCACTTTAAATAGGGCACCATCGAAATCCGTTGAGACAACGCCATATGAACTTTGGTTTGACAAGAAGCCAAAGCTGTCGTTTCTTAAAGTTTGGGGATGTGATGCTTATGTCAAAAAGCTTCAGCCTGAAAAGCTGGAACCCAAAGCGGAGAAATGCGTCTTCATAGGATACCCAAAAGAGACAATTGGGTATACCTTCTACCTCAGATCCGAGGGCAAAGTGTTTGTCGCTAAAAACGGAACATTTCTTGAGAAAGAGTTTCTCTCGAAAGAATTGAGTGGGAGGAAGATAGAACTTGATGAGGTTGTTGAACCTTTACTTCAACCTGAGAGTAGCGCAGCGCAGAAAGTTGTTTCTGTGGAGCCTACATTAGCTGAAGAGGAAGTTAATGATGATGATCATGAAGCTTTGGATCAAGTTGCTATCGAACCTCGTAGGTCGACAAGGACGCATACTGCTCCTGAGTGGTACGGCAACCCTGTCTTAGAGGTCATGTTGTTAGACAACGATGAACCTACGAGCTATGGAGAAGCGATGATGGGCCCGGATTCCGAGAAGTGGTTAGAGGCCATGAAATCTGAGATGGGATCCATGTATGAAAACAAAGTATGGACTTTGGAAGTATTACCTGAAGGGCGTAAGGCCATTCAGAACAAATGGATCTTTAAGAGGAAGACGGACGCGGACGGTAATGTCACCGTCTATAAAGCTCGACTTGTGGCAAAGGGTTTTTCACAAGTTCAAGGAGTTGACTACGATGAGACCTTCTCACCCGTAGCGATGCTTAAGTCCGTCAGAATCATGTTAGCAATAGCTGCCTTTTTCGATTATGAAATTTGGCAGATGGATGTCAAAACAGCGTTCCTTAACGGTTACCTTAAGGAAGAGTTGTATATGATGCAGCCAGAAGGTTTTGTCGATCCAGAGAATGCTGACAAAGTTTGCAAACTCCAGCGATCCATTTATGGACTGGTGCAAGCATCTCGGAGTTGGAATCTTCGCTTTGATGAAGTGATCAAAGCGTTCGAGTTTATACAAGTTTACGGAGAAGCTTGTATTTACAAGAAAGTGAGTGGGAGCTCTATAGCGTTTCTAATATTATATGTGGATGACATATTGCTGATTGGAAACAATATAGAAATGCTGGAAAGCGTAAAGGAATATTTGAACAAGAGTTTTTCAATGAAGGACCTAGGAGAAGCTGCTTTCATATTAGGCATCAAGATCTATAGAGATAGATCGAGACGCTTAATAGGACTTTCACAAAGCACATACCTTGACAAAGTTTTGAAGAAGTTCAAAATGGATCAGTCCAAGAAGGGGTTCTTGCCTGTATTGCAAGGTGTGAAGTTGAGTAAGACTCAATGCCCAGTGACTGCAGAAGATAGAGAAAAGATGAGTGTCATCCCCTATGCTTCGGCCATAGGCTCTATCATGTATGCAATGCTGTGCACAAGACCCGATGTCAGCCTTGCCATAAGTATGGTCGGAAGGTTTCAAAGTGATCCAGGAATGGAACACTGGACGGCGGTCAAGAATATCCTGAAGTACCTGAAAAGGACTAAGGACATGTTTCTCGTTTATGGAGGTGATCAAGAGCTCGTCGTAAAGGGTTACGTCGATGCAAGCTTTGACACTGATCCGGATGACTCTAAGTCGCAAACCGGATACGTATTTATTCTTAATGGGGGTGCGGTTAGCTGGTGCAGTTCCAAGCAAAGCGTGGTAGCAGATTCTACATGCGAAGCGGAGTACATCGCAGCCTCGGAGGCGGCGAAGGAAGGTGTCTGGATGAAGGAGTTCATGACAGATCTTGGAGTAGTGCCTAGTGCGCTTAACCCAATGACTCTGTTTTGTGATAATACTGGTGCCATTGCTCTAGCTAAGGAACCAAGATTTCACAAGAGAACCAGACACATAAAGCGACGTTTCAATTCCATCCGCGATTACATCAAGGAGGACGACATAAATATTTGCAAAGTACACACGGATCTAAATGTTGCAGATCCGATGACTAAACCTCTTCCAAGGGCTAAACATGAACAACACCAGAACTGCATGGGTGTTCGATTCATTACAATGTAAATCACATAGTGATGTGAACTAGATTATTGACTCTAGTGCAAGTGGGAGACTGTTGGAAATATGCCCTAGAGGCAATAATAAATTGGTTATTATTATATTTCCTTGTTAATGATAATTGTTTATTATCCATGCTATAATTGTATTGATTGGAAACTCAAATACATGTGTGGGTACATAGACAACACTGTGTCCCTAGTAAGCCTCTAGTTGACTAGCTTGTTGATCAAAGATGGTTAAGGTTTCCTAGCCATGGACATGAGATGTCATTTGATAACGGGATCACATCATTAGGAGAATGATGTGATGGACAAGACCCAAACTGTAAACGTAGCATTTGATCGTGTCAGTTTATTGCTATTGTTTTCTGCATGTCAAGTATCTGTTCCTTTGACCATGAGATCATGCAACTCACTGACACCGGAGGAATACCTTGTGTGTATCAAGCGTCGCAACGTAACTGGGTGACTATAAAGGTGCTCTACAGGTATCTCCGAGGGTGTCTGTTGGGTTGGCATGGATCAAGACTGGGATTTGTTACTCCGTATGACGGAGAGGTATCTCAGGGCCCACTCGGTAATACAACATCACATTGAGCCTTGCAAGCAAAGTGACTAAAGAGTTAGCCACAGGATCTTGTATTACGGAACGAGTAAAGAGACTTGCCGGTAACGAGATTGAACTAGGTATAGTGATACCGACGATCGAATCTCGGGCAAGTAACATACCGAAGAACAAAGGGAACAGCATACGGGATTAACTGAATCCTTGACATAGAGGTTCGACCGATAAAGATCTTCGTAGAATATGTAGGAGCCAATATGGGCATCCAGGTCCCGCTATTGGTTATTGGCCGTAGAGGTGTCTCGGTCATGTCTACATAGTTCTCGAACCCGCAGGGTCTACACACTTAACGTTTGGTGACGATTAGTATAATTGAGTTATTATGTTGGTGACCGAAAGTTGTTCGGAGTCCCGGATAAGATCCCGGACATAACGAGGATCTCCGGAATAGTCCGGAGGTAAAGATTGATATATGTGATAATAGTGTTTTGATCTCCGGAAGAGTTCCGAAGTTCACCGGAAGAGGTTCTGGATGTTTACCGAAGTGTTCGGGTGCAGCAACACTTTATATGAGCCAAAGGGATAAAGCCCACGAGGTATTGGAAAGTGCAAAAGTAGTTTTGCTGCCGCGTAAGCGGTACTACCGCTTGGTGAAGCGGTACTACCGCCCGAGCGGTACTACCGCTTATGTGAAGCGGTACTACCGCTTGTGCGCGGCTGTGCACGGTTCGGCAGGGATCCGAGTTGGACTCTTTCCCTGCGGGCCAAACCGACCTGGAGGAGGCTTTTACTCCAAGTTTAGACCCCAAGGCTCAACATATAAATAGAGGGGCAGGGCTAGCACACGGGATACATCAGGATTTCCCAAGCCGTGTGCCGGCAACCCTAGCCCTCTAGTTCCTCCGTCATAATCTCCGTAGTGCTTGGCGAAGCCCTGCAGAGATTGTTCCTCACCACCATCACCACGCCGTCGTGCTGCTGGAACTCAACCACTACTTCACCATCGCTCGCTGGATCGAGGAGGTGAAGGCGTCATCAAGCCGTACGTGTGTTGAACGCGGAGGTGCCGTCCGTTCGGCACTAGATCGGAAGGATCGTGATTGGATCGCGGGACGCTCGGCGATTTGGATCGCGAAGACGTTCGACTACATCAACCGCGTTTATTAACGCTTCCGCTTAGCGATCTACAAGGGTATGTAGATTCACTCTCCCTCTCGTAGATGCTCATCACCATGGATAGATCTTATGTGTGCGTAGGAAAATTTTTGTTTCCCATGCAACGTTTCCCAACAAAATCAACATGCAAGTCCGCTGCTCATGATAAGAGGTTGGCTTGCCTTGGGGTCGACAAATACACCGGATGGAAATGCGACGATCCACTGGATACGAGACGTCGGAACCGGTGCTCTCGGGAGAGGCCTGGATTTGCGAAAGGGCAAAGATGGCATTTTCAATGTGTGACAACATTATGAAAATGGCACCATCGGAACGGGCTCAACGAACTGAGAATGTGGGCTTTTGAATTACCTCAATCGGAGTTACAATCGCGAAAATATGGCCGTTCGTTCTTTAGGCAGAAAACAAACAGAAAACTGTCCGTTTCTGTCCTTAACGGGCGAACGTTCATAATGTAACCGTTTCGGCCGGAGGGGCTGAACTGAAAGCGCATTCTCCGAAAATACGCTTTCGAGGAAGATAAAACGTATTTCAAGCCGTAACCGCAGCAGAATACGTTTCCTCGAGCGGAAGGCGTACTAGGCAAAGTACGCGTTCACTTATACCGGTCAACGGCCCGTCCTGGTCAGCGCGGAGGCACTTACAAGCGGGGCCCACCACCACTTCTCTCTCCTCCTGTCCTCCTTCTTCTAGCCCGTGACAGAGAGGCAGGGGAGGGCCTTGGCCGTCGCCTCGCCGCCCGAGGAGGCCGACCGTCGCGCGCACCAGCTCCGCCAGCCCACGCCGCGCCGGTGGGTGGCCTCAGGACGGCTCGGGGCGGGCTGCAGCGCCGGGCCGCGGCTTGGGCACTTCGGCCGGAGCATGGCCGGAGACGAGGGACGCTGGCAGGGCTCCTCCGCCGAAGATAGGGGCGTCGGCGACGCGTGGACCTCATGGGGAGCTCAATGGCGCAGAGGAGAGGGAGGGGAAAGGCCAGGAGCAGGTGGGGGCCGAGGGGGTCAGGGGCGGCCATCTTCGGCAATGGAGAGGAAAGGGAGCTCCTGGGCTTGAGGGAGAGCTGTGGGTGGCCAGGGGGACTCGGGCACGCGTTAAAAGGGCCGCGGGGAAGGCTCGGGAAGGGGAGGAGCTGGCCACGCAGTGCGGCAACGTGTCGGCACTCCGGCGACGGACGGGGTGCGGCAACGTGTCGGCACTCTGGCGACGGACGCGGTGCCGGCACACGCGGCCAGGGGCTACGGGACGAGGAGGGCAGAGGCACAAGCGACGCGGGCGAGGTCACGGCGCGCTGTGGCGAGCTGGAAAGATTAGGCAGTGCACAGCTCCGTTAGGCCTGGGATTTGAGTGAGGGGGGTCATCTACTAAGGTGATCATTATGCCAAAATCCCAGCTCAAAAAGATGAGGCTAGCTGGTACTTCCTGTACAAAGTGTCCAGCTGGCCAGAAATGGAAAAGACGGTGCTGGGGAAAAATGGCTAGAGGGAAATGGCCCAAATTTGGTGGAGACCAATGATTTGAGCATATGGATGATCTGCCAAAATTTCAACTCATTTGAATAAGCCTAGCTAGTACTTCCTTCACAAAGCTTCCCTCTGGACATAAACTTTGGGAATTTGCTGAGGAAAATTGGCTAGGCAAATAGAGCTAAATGTTGGCATGTGACAATTATTTGGATATGAAAGAGTGCTCAAAAAGCTTGAGGGCAATCAAGCAAATATAAATAGCACATCCTTCACACAGTTTCAGACAAGGCAGAAACTTGCATTGGATCATGTGCTCAAATTTTGAACTATGGAACATGGGGTTTGGATGGAAATGGTGAAGATATATCCAGGAGAAGCTCCACAAATTATTTGGGAATTTTCCTGGCTACCAAAATGGTAGTTCCTTTGGAAAGTGGCAGAGTGGCAATATTGGTCTTGTTAAGGAAAAAGGGAATTTTCCTTATTTAAATTTGGCCAATATTTTTACCAGAGCTTGGAATAGTTATAAAGATCATCTCCACAAATTTTCATGAAATTTAGAGATGTCTAACTATCCTTCTGGATTTAATTCCTCAGAAAGACAAGAAAAGGAATTAATCCTAGATGAAAAATATTGCATATGACTTGGCAATATTTTTGCACATCCAGGGTTTAAAGGTGTAGGAAGATCTCTGGGAATTTTTGGAGGATCAACAGAGCAAGGGAAATGATGGCTCCTTTTTAATCACAAAGGCAGGGTTAAAATTCCCAATATTGGAATTAGGGTTCTGATGGGGTTTTCGGTGATGCAGATAGGTCTTGACCAGCATCAAAGCCATGGGCAAGGTTCTGAAAGGTTGAAAATTGTCTGGATTCATCTGATCATCCAGCAAACTCCAGAGAAAGATTTTGAAAAAGAAAGCTCGGAAAAGAATAACAGCACAAAAATTTATAACCCAATTTTTGGGGTGTTACAATAACCAATAGCGGGACCTGGATGCCCATATTGATTCCTACATATTCAACGAAGATCTTTATCGGTTGAACCACGATGTCGAGGATTCAGTTAATCCCGTATGCAATTCCCTTTGTCCGGCGATATGTTACTTGCCCGAGATTCGATCGTCGGTATCTCCATGCCTAGTTCAATCTCATTACCGGCAAGTCTCTTTACTCGTTCCGTAATACAAGATCCCATGGCTAACTCATTAGCCACATTGCTTGCAAGTTCTTTACGATGTTGTATTACCGAGAGGGCCCAGAGATATCTCTCCGTCATATGGAGTGACAAATCCCAGTCTCGATCCGTGCCAACCCAACAAACACCTTCGGAGATACCTGTAGAGCACCTTTATGATGACCCAGTTACGAAGTGACGTTTGGATAAACACTAAGTATTCCTCCGGTGTCAGGGAGTTGCACGATCTCATGGTCTAAGGAGCAGATACTTGACATGAAGAAAGCTGTAACAAATAAACTAAATGATCTGATGCTAAGCTTTGTAGGAGATATACCCTAGAGGCAATAATAAATGTTATTATTTATCTCCATGTTTATAGTTATGTTTATATTCCGTGCTATAACTGCTATGGTTCTTGAGTCTGCAATAACCACGAGGCTCGGAGGAAGACTCATATGCACGTGTGGAATAATAAACGGTAAAATGTATTCCTAGTCTGGCCTCTAAGACTAGCTCAAGTGTTGCATGATGGCTCTGTTTTCCTGATCATAGGCATGACTATGCCGTCAACTTTGAGGACACGATATTAGGAGAACACTTGTGTTGAAACGACCCGATTGATGTTATGCTATGAGATACATTCGTCACAAGTTAATGGTTCATAACGCAGAGATGGTTTACGTTTGCATAATTCCTTAGACCATGAGAGTATTGGGTTTCTTCATGCTTGCTTCATGAACTTTGGGGTTTGTTAAACGTCATCCGTAAATGGGTGGCTATTACGGCGGCTTACGGGTTCATGGGAAAGTGTGACAAGGGACTTGATAGCTCAAGATTGGGATTTGCTCCTCCGACGATGGAGAGATATTATTTGGGCCCTCCCGGTGTTACGGTATCCATCATCGTCTGGCCAGACACATTGTGATTTGATCACTGTGATGCCGGAACACGGGAACGAGAAAAGAGAACAAAACCGGTAACGAGGTAACTGGCATTGTGGACAAGTGTTGATTCATGGGGATGCCGATAAATCTCACCTCGGGTATTTGTAACATATCGCGAAGCAACAGGAATAGCACATGGCAACTGGAGGTTCACTCGAATATTTATTCGTGTGGGTATAGGGGTCAATATGGGTGTCCGCGGCTCCGATGTTGATCATTGATCGGAAAGTGTTCCGGTCATGTCTATACTTCACCGAACCTATAGGGTCACACGCTTAAGGGTCATCTATCTGCTGAATACTAGACAGGGAGTCTGAGAGAAAGTCATCGAAAAAGTTTTGGAGACAACGGAAGAGTTTCGGAGAGAGAACACCGGAATAGTTTCGGTAAAACTGAAAAGTTGTTTCGGAGTATACCATTAAGTCAAATTGGTTTCAGCACACGCCTGGAAATTCTTGGAGGGTGCCAGAATTGTTCTGGAAACTTCTTAGATTTTTCCGGAGAAAAAACCCGGAAATGTTCCGGAGCTGCCGGAACCGCTTTGGTTGCTTTTCGCAGATGAAAATCACTAATCCGGAATTGTTTCGGAACGCGTCCAAAATTATTTTAGTGGGTACTGGAAATGTTCTAAGACCTGCAGAAATATTTTCGGATCTAACGGTCATGGAAAAATGTTTTCGTGAATAGTGAAAAGCACTTTTTGGAAAGCCACTTTTTGGGGCTTTTACCAAAAGATCTTGGAGAAGGCTTGGGAGGGAAGGAACCCCTTTTTGTGGCTGAAATTTAAGCCCCTCCACCCCTCCTTCTCCTATAAATAGAGGTGGAGAGGAGCTCTCCACACTCACTCCAACTCTCTCACCAAATGGCATGCATGATCTGCCTTTCTTCTCTCCCTCACACGAAATAGTTTCGTAGAGCCGAAAGGCTGTCTGGGTTCCGGTGGGAACTAGTTCTAGACGGCGAAGCCCTGCCGGATAGATGACACCGTATGTGTGCAACCCCGTAGAGAGGTCGTAGGTTCGATCTTTTTTCCCAAGGGGCTGTTTGAGAGTGCCTCCCGAAGGGCTGTCCGAGTTACTCTCCAAGCTTCGAGGGTTCTCCCGAAGGGCTGTCCGTGACATCGTCTGGGGGACTGTCCGACCGCCTCCCGGAGGGCTGTCCGAGGGACTGTCCGAGGGGCAGACGAGGGAGTACATCCTCATGGTTGGGAGGTTGTAAATCCTAGCTGCGGGGATCTGCACCAACGATCTACATCGACTCTACTTTCGCTGCGCTACGAGTCGGTAATGATCAGATCCAAACCTTGTGTGCATCTCCATAGTGATCCTGGGCGTGCTTGCCGTACCAATTTTTTTTGTTTTCTGTCGCGTTCCCCTACAGTGGCATCATGAGCCGTGCTATGCGTAGATGTAGGTTACGATCTAGAATACATAGAGATGTATGGGTATTGCATAATATAATTTTGTAGTAGATGAGATCTATTACTGAAAATTATTTATGCGGATAGCAGATGAAATCTGTTACCCGATGTTCTTGTTGCTTCCCTAAAATTTGCGCATTTCTGATCTTGATAACGGCATGGTGGAGTTTCAATGTTCTGGCAATCCGCGATCCTGATTGACCAACGAAGTGCTAACAGTTCGTTGAATTCCACCATAGTTAAAAGAAAGATGAAATTTCACAGATGAAAGGGTAATGCGGATATGATCTGCACGGGGGTCATGCGTATGACGAAGTTCAGTATGGGGCTCGACATTTTATTATCTCGTGTTTCATACACCCCGTAAAGTTAATCTAGCGACTTGAATAATCATACTTGATGATGGACGTTGGTAGCTTCAGTTTGTTTCGAAACCTTAGAAGCCTTGTAAAATAAAATTTTGCATAAACCGATTAGAGGCATCTAACTTGGTTTTGCAGGATGACATAAGATGTGCATGTGATGTGGTATAGCAGTTCTCATATTAATTTGATTATGTATGAGATGTCTATATAATGTAAATTAACATGACCTGCGTGTCATGATTCGGCATGATGGCTGGAGCCATATGATTGTCACTTTAATGACCTGCGTGTCAACCTTAAGTAATGCACTTAATTTTATTAGCTATAGAGATAGCGATATTATCTGGCGCATCGACAAGGTGGTGGCAATCTTTGCGAAGGTGAACACCGACGCAAATGCCGAAGACAAAGAAATTAAAGACTTCTCCGTCAGAAAGGGCTATACCATATCATCCTATTATGAATTGCCTGAGATGTTAATCCCTTATGATGCACCCTTTTGATTGCGCGGTAGTCGCTTTTATTAGGGTGATCTCTCACTTATAATATCAAGTAGTTAGTGTTCTCCCAAATGTAGCACCATCACGGCACCTATCTTTTCGGGGTGCGCCATGGTTGCATGGGTACGAACGATTACAGAAGTGTGAGGTGGATGAGTTCAGACATCGCAGCAAGATCACTTGGTTGTCTTGACGTTCATGGCAGGATCGTCCTGAGCTCGGAACACACGCATCGAAAGATGAACAAGAGTCACATAGAGATGTGATCGGCAAGTTGGCCTACTGATTAAAATTCCCGTCATGAGATGATGATTCTATGGCGATGAATTGAAGTCTAGATCTTGTATCACTCAAAATCAATTATGAGAGATATTGATTTGAGTGGGAGCACACTATAGAATTAACTTGTTTAATTCTCAGTGCAATTAATTATGGACACTGTCTAAGTGTTATATGCACAATAGTTATAGAAGAATGGCTCGCGTTTTCACCTTCCCTGTTAAAATTGAATAAGCTGTTAAATATCTGGTTAAAACTTTATGGTTGGTAAACGTAATGTGAGGATTGTCCTCAAGAGTGCCGAGAAGGACTTTGTCCTATCGCATGCTTTTGGTATCCTCCCGCTAATGCTATGGATGATGTGACTCTCGTCCTTCGATCCAAAAGCTAGAATTCCGTTACGGTCAAGTGCAATATGTTTGCTTCCATGAGACCCGAACTTCAAAAGTTTGGGATAGCTATGTGATATTCATGGAACTGAAAATTGTTTTTCAGATACAGACAAAGGCTAAAAGATATGAGATATCCAAAGCAACATTTGTTTGCAAAGTATTAGTGAAGTGTTTACTAGGCATTTGACTGATGAGAGAGGGATCCAGAAGAACGCCTGTCATGTAAATGAAGGTGAATAAAACAACAACTTAAAGAGAAAGGAAATGTCCAAAGGGTGTTAGTGTGACTTACATGCCTAGGAAGTCCGGGGCTAACGACACTCTTAAAGTTGGGTGCCTCTTCTGAGAGTAGGAGAAATATTGAAAGTTAAATTGTTAGAAGTATAAAGGCAAAAAGAGAGAAGACTGGAATGTCCAGCTCATGTATGAAAGTCATACAAGTTATTGATGTTTGGAAGGCTAGTCAAAGAAATAGTTCTTGGGAATTGTGATTAAACTGTTAGTCCATAATTCTTGGGTATTGTGAGTTGATCACAAAGATACCCGCTCAATTGCATTCTGTTGCGACTCGATGCAAGAACTACTACGGCCTAAATGACTTGCCGGGAATGAGGTTTGGATACGCGCTGGGAACATAGTAAATGTTACTATACCTTCCATCGGTGTATTACCTATGTATTTATTTCCATAATTCATTTTTGGAGTTTCATACACTCTAGCCCATTGCATAAGGTATCTTGCAAGAAGGTTGTTCATAAGAGAACTTTTGATGTTCGGTGTTATGAATAACATAAGGGCCATACTTTCATTATGAATGAGATGTATGTTGTGAATATTGATAATAATACATTACCTCTATATTTACTTTCATAATTCATTTTAGAGTTTTACACACTCTAGCCCATTTGCATAATGTTTGTTGCAAGAGTGTTGTTCATAAAAGAACAATTGTTGTTCTTTATTATGAATAACATAAGGGCCATACTTCAATCATGGATGGGATGTATGTTATGAATATTGATGGTAATATGATACATCCATAACACTGACGCTAAATGTCGCAAGACTAAAAGAATACCACACATGTGTGGCACTTCATTTGGTCACATTGGAGAAACCCACTTGGAGAAATTCCATAATGATGAATTTTGAAGTCATTTGATTATGAATCATCTGACACTTGCAACTTTCCTCTGAAAAGTGAAGTGACTGAAATACCGTTCACAGGCCATAAGGAACGAGCAATGAACTTATTGGTGATCATACATTATGATGTGTGTAGTCTGATAAATGTTGTTGCTAGCAGTGGATTTGTCTATCTTCTAAAATGACTCAAGTAGATATATGGATATTTACTTGATGAGACGTAAGACTGGATCTTTTGAAATCATTCAAAAGGTTTTCAAAATGAAGAAGAAATTATTGTAACAAGAAAATTATGTTTCTACAATTGGATTGCGGAAAGAAATTTTGAGTTACAAGTTTAGCGAATGTCTGATGAGTTGTGAAAAGAGTTTCATAACTTACACCTCCCGGAGCACCACTGTGAGTGGAACGTCCGTGAACATGTAATCAAACCATTTATGACATGGTAAGATCAAAGATGACATAAATCAATTTGCCATTATCACTTTTAAAGTGATGCTTTAGAGACTGCGGTTTTTACACTGAAAAGAGCGCCATCAGATCTGTTGAAATGACGCCATGGTGTGGTACACCCAACCCTGTTATATCTTTTCTTAACATTTGGAATATGGGGCTTGTGTAAAATAGTTACAAACCTGTTCCAAATTAGACAAGTGCTACTTTGTAGGTCATCCCAAGTTATTGGGTATTCCTCCATCACTATACCGAGGCAAAAATGTTTACCACAAAGAACGGTATGATTTTGAAAGAAAATGTTTCTTGCAAAAAGGTGAGTGGGAGGACAGTGCAACTCGACGAGATAACAGTATCTTTGTTATCATAACAAGGGATAGAAACCTCGGAAGCAATTCCAGAGTTTCCTCCTGCGACTAATACGGAAGTCTCTACAATAAAATGTATGGACTTCGGTCGAACTTGCAGCTGAACCACGTAGGCAAAACTCGTGCAAACCTCTCAGGTGCGCAAACGAGATATTGTTGTTGGACAACAGTATACCTATGATACACAAGGAAGCGTTGATGGGCCCTGACTCCGGAATTGGCTAAATGCCAATATAATCCGAGATAGTTTCCATATGAATGATTCAAGATTATATCTTGATAAACCCTTCGGAAGACTTGGAGTCTAACGAACATTAATGGAACTATAAACTGATATGGATAAAATGTTTTATCCATAAAGCTCGACTTGTTGCAATAACAAATTCAAGGAATTGACTATGGCGAGAATGTCTCTCCGTAGCGATGCTTAAAGTCGGTTTGGTTTAAACTACCAATTGATACATATTTCAATCATGATATATGAAACATGGATGACAAAAGGATTTCCATGAAATAGAAATACAAACTAGGACTTGAATGTGATACAGTCCAAAGTATTTTGTCGATCCAGAGGATGCTAGTGAATGTGCAAACTTCAGAGTTCCAGCAATGGACAGAAGAGAGCGAAATGAAGTTGGAATCTTCGTTTTTGATGAAATAGTCAAAAGAGTTTGATTTCATCAATGGATAACGAAGATGCTTGTGATTACAAGAAAGTAAGTGGGAGCATAATATTATTTCTAAAAACCTTGTGTACTTGACACATTGTTGATTGGAAATAAAATAAATTTCTTGACGCGAATTAGGACTTCATTGAAAATAGTTTTTCGATGAAGTGCTTGGGCTAAGTAGCCTTGATATTAGGCATAATTATCTACGGAGATAGAATTGCCTAATAGGCTAAAGCCAAAAATACATATTGACAAGATGCTAAAACCGTTTAGCATAAAAACGCAAAGGAGTGATTCTTGCCGAAGTCACATGGAAAGAGTTTTGCAAGACTCGGTGTCCCAAAACACTGATGAGCAAAAATACATGATGGAGATTCCACACACCTTCGTGTTTGGATTAATCATGTATTCCACGGTATGTAAAACAACCAGATATGTCTGGTACTCCCAAGCAGTTGCGAGTATAAATACCAAAGTGATCAAAGTGCTGATCATGGGACAACAGTGAAAAATGTCATTGTGTACTAGAGTAGCACTGATGACATGTTTTTTCGCAAGCAGAGATTATGAAGTGCTCGTTGTAAGTAATTACATCGACACAGTCTTCATCAATGCTCCATGCGATTTTCGATTTAACTTAAGGGTCTTTGTGTGATACACGATATGGTGGCACGGTAGTTGGAAATTGTTTCAAACAGGTTACTGTGGCGAATTCTATAACAAAGGCTAAGTATGTTGATGCTTTGGAATCGACAAAGAAGATGTTGAATCATATAGTTCATTCATGAACTTAGTATGGTTCCAAGATGGCTTTGGTCAATGGGACACTATTGCAGATAGTTGCTCCATAGCTCAGTCTGAGGAATCAAGGTTTGACCTGTGATTCACATATATACAAAGCCAAGTCCACACAAAATATGTATTTTGTGAAAGCATGAAAACGCGAGGATATGCAAAGATACACACGGAACTGAAGATGTCAGATCCGTTGGACATCAGGCTATACCACAAGCGAAGCATATTTTACACCGGTATGCCATAGGTGTAAAGTGCATTAGCATTGACTAGATTATTGACTCTAGTGCAAGTGGGAGTCTGTAGGAGATATGCCCTAGAGGCAATAATAAATGTTATTATTTATCTCCATGTTTATAGTTATGTTTATATTCCATGCTATAACTGCTATGGTTCTTGAGTCTGCAATAACCACGAGGTTCGGAGGAAGACTCATATGCACGTGTGGAATAATAAACGGTAAAATGTATTCCTAGTCTGGCCTCTAAGACTAGCTCTAGTGTTGCATGATGGTTCTATTTTCCTGATCATGGGCATGACTATGCCGGCAACTTTGAGGACACGATGTTAGGAGAACACTTGTGTTGAATCGACCCGATTGATGTTATGCTATGAGATACATTGTAGGAACGAAGTATGTCTACCAGAGGGGGGGTGAATGGGAGTTTTAAATTTTCTTCGGAAATATCAAAACTCTCGGAACCCAGCAGTGGAGCGAATGATAACAGTATACAGTGAGCGAATACAAACTACCGAATGGAAACTAGAGGCATGCATCGAGATAATTCACATGATTGAAATATGTCATATGGTACAGTTCGAATGTAAAAGAGAGTAGCAGAGGTGACCAGTGATCCTCGATGGCGACAAGGTATTTGGTAGACCAGTTCGCCCTTCTGCAAAAGGACTACGTCTGGTTGGAGGGGTTGTGATTTAACACAGAAGACAAACTCTCTTCGCCCTATTCTCCTCGACAATTGGTTCGTCAACCAATGCCGATTACTCGTGGTAGATGCTTGAGGCGATCTCCGAACCTTCAGAGACTTCTTCTTCGAGAACCACAATTACTCTTGGTCTCTGAAGAAATTGACACCTAACCGTCTAGAGAGTTCGCAGCTCTCAAGAGTAATAGGTGGAGCGTACTGGACTTAGATTCGAGTGATGCTGAACCACTATCTAATTTTTCGGCTCTAGGGTTTTCTCTCGGTGGATTTTAAACTCAAATCTTTCGGAGAGGGGGTTGCTCAACAATCTTCTCAGAATCAACCAGAGTAGCCGTCGGACAACGCCGGTGCGGGGTGGCTATTTATAGCCACAGCCTTCCCTGATGGGAAATGACCATTTTGGACACGCGGTCCAGCCAATGGCCAACCGACACGTTCACAACGGTCGGATTTTTAAGAGCAACGGTAACATCACTTGAGGAGCAAGTAATGCTAACTCCTCGGTCAGAGACAAATCTCTCGCAGCGAAGAAGATCATAGTCTCTTGCTGGCAAGTGTTTGCTCGGAACACAAAGAGATTTCTCTCGTAACTTTCATAGGATTTGGGTTTAGCATCAGCGAATCAAATCTTCGAACGCTACACCCCTCTTAATAGTACGGTCCTATGACTCAATGAAGAGAAAAGAAACAATGAAATGAATGCTACGTCTTCGTTTCGTCTTCAATCTTCTCGGCAGCAGTCATATTCTTTGGACGAGCACCGAATCAATTGCTTCGCATCAGCAAATTTTGAGGGGTCACTCTTGTTGTCATAATCTTCGGTGATAACCTTCACTGCTACGCAGGGAATATTCTTCAGAGTTTGAATCCAAACTCCTCTTGACTCTAGGGACCTGTTACTCTGTGTGCACTAGCAAACACATTAGTCCCTCACTGTTTGTCAACAATCTCCAACACATCAGGAGGCAAATTATTGCACCAACAATCTCCCCCTTTTTGGACGATTGATGACAAAACAGATAATCATCGAAGTGAAGATAGATAAGTGAAAAGCAATTCCAACAAGAGTGAGTGAGTGTTACTTTGCTCGAAGATGAAATAGACTCCCCCTAAATGTATGTAGGGAAGAAAGATATGAGATAAATTCTCCAGCAAGTACTGAATAATATGGAGGAAATTTCAATCATTCGAGACATTTTGATTCGCACTGATGAGATATAATCCATCGAGATCGTAGTGCAATCATTTATAACTTCTGATAATAATTCCACCTGCAAGACAAATGCTTCGAGAGAAGTGGTGCAGCAGCAGCAGGGGTTATAGACATTACAGCACAGAAGTTAACGAGTTTTACAACATAGTACAGATAAACTTAAACCAGAAGTTGCAAACTCGCACGAAACCAAAACCAATCGAAACACAGAAAGCAAATCTATCAAGACTCAATGTAATTCTCCCCCTTTTTGTCAACAAGTGTCAAAAAGGTGACGAATAACATGAGTGCAAAAATGCAGAACACGGTTCAATCAGTGGCATCTCAGGAAGAACTGTCAGAGGTGAGTTCTTCTTCGGAAGTGACGGGATGGTCTTCGTCTTCAGCAGCATCAGATTTTCCTTCAGAAATAATAACTTGGGGCTGAGCAGACGAGGGTATAGCTGGAGGAGCCACAGGAGGAACACGGGATTGCGCATTGCCTTCGGTAGGTTTTACTGTCGGTGAGGTGGCCTCAGACTCGTCAAGCAGTTTGCGAAGCTTGAGATGAAGAAGATCAGTTGTTGGCTCACGAGCAGGCAAAGGAGGGGTACTCCGATCTTGAAAATTTTCAACAGTGAAGCCTTTGTCAATGTAATCATAGAGCTCTTGGAGATTGACATTCAAGAGTTGTTTCTCGGTGAAGAACTTGCGTAACAATTTCCAGAGCCTCTTCTTGTTTTCATCAGCTATCAGATGCATTATCCTCATGTGATTGTAGAGAGCATTTAGCTCGGAGGCGAGATGTTCTTTCTCGCGTCAATTCTCAGCGATATGCTGCAGCAGCAGTTGTTGTGTACGCAAACTGACTTCGAGTTGCGATGGATGTTGAGGCAAAATCTTTCGGTCGCGCTGAGGCAGACGTGGCCCATCAAATTGCTTGTGATAGTCTTGGGGGCTTGATGCAGGCGATTTGCCCGAAGTAATATCTTCCATGATTTGCAAGGTATCGCGAACAGGAGGAATGAAGCTTTTATGGTTTTCCTTCGCAAGATACACTGTGCACATTGCATGATCAACCACTTTCTGGATCCAGGGCACGAACACTTTGATGCAGAAGGGATATTGAGCAGAATCCTTCAGAATGTGTAGGAACATGTCTTCCACGTCGAAGATGTATCGCTCAGAGATTGCATAGATAGCATTTTCGAAGAACATCTGAGATGGATTTGTCCGGTTCATACCCGCCAGAGGACAAATGGTGTAAGAGAGCATGTGGAATAGCGTCTGATTCTCGAACGTTAAGTGCTCTGGGCGAGGAGGACCAGTGTAGTCACGAATCTTTTCTTGATCCATAGTGCACCGAAAAATTTCATCCGATATGACATCAATGTTATGGACCCGAATTTCAGTGTTACCATGCTCAAAGCGAGGGAAATGGAAGTGCGAGACAAAATCCGTTGAAGTGCATTTAATGCGTTTTCCTTTGGTCATCCACTCCATAATCCATTTTGAACTATCAGATTCATTGCCAGAGATATACAGTGTAGCATAGAACTGAAGAATAATCTCTCTGTTCCAAGGATGCTCGAATTCAAAGACCTTGGTGAGGCAGAAATCATCCAGATCCTGAAGCAATTGATTGAAACAGCCAATATTGTGCATAGCAGGAATATCAAGATATTCGTGAGGAAATATCTTTCGGCTTTCATAGAGGACCCGAGAGTAATAGATGGCTTGTTCCTTAGTCCAGAAGCGAGGCGATTCCGAAGTGTGCGGCCCATCATACGGACTAGCTTGAAAGAATTTGGGATGCGCATTCCGATTGAAAAGAGGTCCTTTGGCGCCTGCTCCTGATGAGAACAAGGGCAGTTCTTCACGAGGGTACGGGTATTTGAGTTCTTCTTCAGGAGAAAGATATTCATCACCATATACAACCGAGTCAGTACGGCAAGCAGAGACAGATTTTCGTTCGGAAGGACCAACATCTGGTATTTGAGTCGCTGTGTCGATGGATAACTTGAGTGGAGACGGAGCATGAGGCACAACGGAGGGTGCTGCAGAGACAGTGGGCAGTAGGACAGGTTCATCCACTTTAGGCACAGAGGCCGAATCATGCACTAGAGGTGGTTGCGGTTGTGCCACTGGAATCTGTTGTTGCTCGACAATAGGAGGTGCCGAGACTTTTGGACCTTCGTGAGCCGGAGAAGCTTGGGGCTCGGATCGAGGGATTTCACCTTCCTCAGAAACAGATTGTTGCGAGGGAATATCAGCCCGAGCAGGGGATGCCACAGGCACTGATTCAGTTGGCCTTGGCGAGGGAGGAGCATCCGAGTCTTTGACTGGTGGGTTCGAAGGAATAGCTGGCTCAGGAGATTTTTCTTGCGGAGCAGGAGGAGACTGAGCAACTTGGGGAACATGCGACGGTTCCTTCGGAGCAGGAGGTACATTTTTCTTTGCCATTCGCTTTCGTTGCTTTTTCTTTTGCTGAGCAACTTGATCAATGTGACCCTTGACCAAATCATTGTACCCAGTGACTTTGGCTTGATGTTCATCGCAGATCTTGCGAACAATTTCATCTAGATCTGTGTGAAAGCGTAACCTTCGGTGACGAAGGAGAGTCATGGTGCGATTGATGTCCTTGTAGGAATCTTCGAGTGCTTTAATGACAAATTTTGAAGAGGCAGTTTTCATTCGATCATCAAGGTCCATTAGCTCGGCAGAGAGAGAGTTGATCTCAACTGCGTCTTCCCTCGGTTCTTGAACTACGGAAGTAGCTTGTGTAATAACTTCAGTAGGGATTGGCAGAGAGGCCACTTCACCATCGAATGGATTGTCCACAAATTTATCGAGCTATTCCATGATAAATATGTGATCATAGTAATGAGGGGCATCAGACTGGACAGTAGGAGCAGTCTGGACAGGAACTTACTCGGAAGGAGGCTTAGAAGCCAATGGCCGAGTCAAGGTAGGCACAAACTTAGCAGCCTTCTCCTTCAGAGCAGTAGCTTGTGGAGCATCTTTCTCGGTAGGCGCCTTGATTTTCTTCAAGTCAGGTTTGGGAATTCTTTCGCCTGGCTTTGCAGAACTCACAGGAGTGTCAACTACCAAATCCTTCAAATTGATAGCATCTGGATGAGGAGTTGTGTTCACATGCTGTTTCAAAGTGACGGTGGTAGCAGGGGTTTTTCTAGTAGGGATCTTCTTCGGTGGTGCTACAGGAACCAAAATAACCCAAAGATCAGGCAGCACAGTTGATGTGGTAATATTCACTTCCTCGCTGAGAGTGGCAGCACCTTCTTCCTTGGTGAGCGGAGGGTCATCATCATCAGCTGAAGAATCATTCATTTGAAACTCATCTGTTGGTTCAGCCTTTTTCTTCTTTGGTGCATACTTTCTCTTCGCAACAGCGCTGGGATCATGCTTGCGTTTAGAATGACCTTCTGATTTTCCTTCGGCCTTTTTCTTCTCCACATCATCTTTGAGAAGGCGAAGGTTTTCCTCTTCACGAGCCTTTTGCTTTTCAGCCCTCTGAGCTCGCTTGATGGCATTGCGCTGACGCTTAGCAAGCTCATCAGGATAAGATTCGGGTGATCGAAAGGAGGACTCATGAGCGTTTGGTGGTGGAGGTGGTCTCTCTTGAGGACCATTTGGCTTTATGAGAGAAATTTCCTGGCAGTCACCCCATGGAGGATGAAATGCAAAGTTTTGAGCAAACCGAGGATTAACAAATTCATAGTTGAACCACTTTCGCACCCAGTGACGGCGAATCCATTGTTGACGCGTATCTCTCTGGTGTTTGGTTTCTCCTGGAACAGTACCATACCGGTCATGAGAGATATACTCAACTGTGTTTGTGTATGCCTGTCTGCCACCCCTCTTCTTCTTCGGAGCATTCTCTTCTTGCTCATCGGCATTTTGCTCGGTTCTTTTTCGCTTGCTGGTGGATGGGCCTACCGTTGGGCCCTTAGCATTCGGAGCTTTGGATTCATCAGCAGTACCCAGAACAGCATCATCTCTGTCAGCCAAGCTCACTGGTTGAGCAGAATCCTCAACTGACAGCATTTTCCTGTGAACAAAGATAGATGCGAGGGAAAATGGGGACAGGGTTACGAATGCACACAGCGAAGATTTGGAAAAAGAAGTCGTTTTTGATGAAGAAGTAGATGCAGACTTTGAGAAATGTTTCGGTCGAAGGAAATGTATGGAATGAACTAGTAGGTTCGAAGAATATACTAGTAAACGTGCTAAGCATTCCGTTCGTACGAGACATAACACAAACCCTAGATCTGAAATTTTTCGGATGCGAGGGACAGCTACAAACCACATCCGCACAAGTTACCTAGCAGTAAAGATCTGGGAAATGTAGTAAAATTAGGCAATTTTTTTACCGCGGACGAACTCGAACAGGATGAATGGAAGAAGAGTTCGTACTACACATACCCTAACTTGGTGATGTGCAGCGACTACGGCGGCGCGGGGATGAAGATAATCCATGGTGGCAAGGAATGACTCCGGCGACCTCTTTCCGGCAGCGAAGCGGTGAAGATGATCGACGGCGTCGAGCTCGAGGTGGAGCAGTGCGGTAGGGCTTCGGAAGGTGACGGTGGCGGAGAGAGATGCGAAGTGAAATGAGGGAGGGTGGCGGCATAGTATATATATGCGAGGAGGAAATAACCGCACCCGGTGAATCTGATCGGATGGCTACAGATAGAGGACTTTTGCGATTCAATGGACCAGATGCATTGGCAGTTGATGAAGAGCACGTGGCAACCATCACCAAAGAACGTGGTCCAGACTTGGGCGGGAAACCCCAAATTTTGGACGGCTTCCGCCAAAACAGATTAAGTTCGGACCGAAACTTTAACGTGGTCAAGGACACCAGATAAAGTTTTGTTTCCAGATAAACTTTGTGCATTCATAACGGAGCAGCATAGACTGGAAGAGATAGAATAGAGGGAAAACAGGGTCCTAGATATTTCACTCAGACGAATAAACACAAACACCCGAGAGAGAAGCTATGAGTGAAATACATTCGGACTAACATAAAAACTTCAAACGCAACTCAACGAAGAGAAATTGTGGTGGCGTTACCCATCGTATAAGAACTGTATGACCCCAAGCATCGCACAATTATCGTGGCACCCGGTTCGTCTAGTTCTTCATTAATGTATTCACTCTCAGAAAGAAAATTTCACTTTGTCAAAATTTTCAAACTCTTCGAGTGTTGTGCACCCATTCCTTCTAAG
Source organism: Elymus sibiricus (assembly GCA_039707655.1). Taxonomy (NCBI): domain Eukaryota; kingdom Viridiplantae; phylum Streptophyta; class Magnoliopsida; order Poales; family Poaceae; genus Elymus; species Elymus sibiricus. The sequence goes on along the minus strand of CM077668.1, from coordinate 255,808,386 downwards.
ATGTGGAAGTGATGGTACGGGTGCCGAGTCCAGCTTACTGCACGTTTGTGGAATCTAGGATATTTAGCTCACACCGTAATGCACAAAATCTTTTCTCATCAAGAGGCTTGGTGAAGATATCAGCTAGATTCTCTTCGGTATTGACGTGACTGATAACAATATCCTCTCGAGCAACATGATCGCGTAGGAAATGATGTCTGATCTCAATATGCTTGGTGCGAGAGTGTTGCACTGGATTGTGTGCAATTTTGATCGCACTCTCATTGTCGCACAATAGAGGAATATTCTTGACCTTGATGCCATAATCCTTCAGAGTTTGTTTCATCCATAATAACTGAGTGCAACAAGCGCCAGCAGCAATATATTCGGCCTCAGCCGTAGAGAGCGAGACACAATTCTGCTTCCTTGACGACCAACATACCAATGATCTACCGAGGAAATGACATGTCCCCGAAGTAGATTTCCTGTCAACCCGGTCACCTGCATAATCTGAGTCTGAATATCCAACGAGGTCAAACTGTGCTCCCTTAGGATACCATAAACCTAAGGTGGGGTGTGAGCCAAATATCTCAGAATACGCTTGACCGCTTGGTGATGCGATTCTTTCGGTGCAGCTTGAAAACGAGCACACATACAAACACTCAACATGATGTCAGGTCTGGATGCACATAAGTAGAGCAAAGAACCAATCATCGAACGATACGCTTTCTGATCGTAATCTTTACCGTACACATCTGCGTCCAACTGGCCATTCGTGGGCATGGGAGTTTTGTTGCCCTTCTGTTTGCAGTCTTGCATTTTGAACTTTTTTAGACAATCTCTCAGATATTTCTCCTGAGATATGAAAATTCCATTGTCCTGTTGACGAATTTGCAGTACGAGAAAGAACTTGAGTTCACCCATCATAGACATTTGATATTTCTCGGACATCATTCGCCCGAATTCCATACTGCAAGCATTGTTAGTACAGCCGAAAATAATATCATCCACATAAATTTGACATACGAATAGATCGCCATCAATAGCACGAGTGAAAAGAGTGGAATCAGTGGATCCTGGCTTGAACCCTTTGTCGAGCAGAAACCTCTTCAGAGTGTCATACCAAGCTCGAGGGGCTTGCTTCAGCCCATACAAAGCCTTTTTCAACCTGAAAACTTTGTTACGAAACTGAGGGTTTTCAAAGCCAGGTGGCTGCCTAACATATACTTCCTCGTCAATTTCACCATTAAGGAAAGCACTTTTCACATCCATTTGATAAAGCAGAATATCATTGTAATTTGCATAAGCGAGAAGAATACGAATTGCCTCAAGGCGAGCAACAGGAGCATATGTTTCACCGAAATCAATACCTTCTACCTGAGTATACCCTTGAGCGACAAGACGCGCTTTGTTTCTCACAACAATGCCATTTTCATCTTGCTTGTTCCGGAAAATCCATTTTGTGCCGATGATATTGTGCTTCTTAGGATTCGGTTTGTCAACCAATTCCCACACATCATTCAATTCGAATTGCACCAACTCTTCTTGCATGGCATTCATCCAATCGGGATCATTCATAGCTTCTTCATACTTGGTTGGTTCTGTCAATGAGACAAAGGAGAAACTGCCACAGTAGTTAGCCAAACGGGTGCGAGAGCGAGTTGTGGGTCGGTAACCTGGATTCTCGAGATCCTCGAGGATTAATGCAGGGTCAACTCGATTTGCCACTCGAGGGAGAGGATTTCCTTCTTGATGATCATTTTCCTCAGTATCAGCATCAGGATTGGCCTTAGTATCACCATTTTTATCTTGATTGCCATTTTGATCGGCATTTGCATTTGCATTTGGGTTGCCATTTGTGTTCGGTGCGGCATTTTCTTCGGCAGTAGATTCGCGTGTTCGTCGAGCTATGGGGGCATCATCATCGGAAGAGTCAGGTGTATTTCCTTCGACTGGCCTGACGTCCCCAATTGCCATTTGCCGAATAGCATCCGAGATCGAAGGTTTATCTATCACATTAGGCAGGTGCTCCTTTTGAGAGCCATTAGATTCATCAAACCGCACATTTACCATTTCCATAACTTTCCCGTGGTGAGAGTTATAGACACGAAAAGTATGCGAGTTCGAGCCATAACCAAGAAGAAAACCTTCATGTGCCTTTGGTGCAAACTTGGAATTATGATTCATGTCACGAATATAGCAAGGTGCACCGAAAACACGTAAATAAGAAACATTCGGTTTCTTGCCAGTGATAAGCTCATATGAGGTTTTCTTAAGGAATTTATGAAGATAAACATGATTCACAACATGGCAAGCAGTGTTAATAGCATCAGCCCAGAAACGAATGGGAGTTTTATACTCACTGAGCATTGTTCTCTCCATTTCAATGAGAGTTCTATTCTTTCACTCAACAACTCCATTCTATTGGGGAGTGTATGTGGCAGAGAATTCATGAGTGATACCATTTTCATCGAGAAAGTCTTCGATATGAGTATTTTTGAACTCAGTACCATTGTCGCTTCTGACATGCTTAATTCGCACATCATATTCATTTTGAGCCTTCTTGGCGAATCTTTTGAAGATGTCTTGGGTGCAGGTTTTGTCTTCGAGAAAGAATACCCAAGTGTATCGACAGAAATCATCAACAATAACCAGACCATAATGACTACATCCGAAACTGGCATAGTTTTGAGGCCCAAATAAATCCATATGAAGAATTTCCAGTGGTCTTGTTGTGGTCATGACAGTTTTTGACGAATGGTGCTTCTTGGCCAATTTGCCAGCTTCACACGCAGCACAGAGATGTTCCTTGTCGAATTTTACATCAGGAATACCACGGAGATGATTTTTCTTCACGAGAGTCTGCAAATTTCTCATACCTGCATGACCAAGTCTTCGGTGCCACAGCCATCCTTCGGTTGCTTTCGCAAGCAAACAAGTTTGGACTGAGGGACCCTTCGAGAAATCCACAATATATAAATCACCTTTTCTATTTCCCTCGAAAACGAAGGAATTGTCAGTGACCATAAAGACGATGCATTTGGATTTAGAAAATAGAACTAGCATGCCTAGATCACAAAGTTTGCCAACTGACATGAGATTGAATCCAAGAGACTGAACAAGTAAAACGTCATCAATGTTCTTGTCCTTGGATATAGCAATTTTACCTAACCCAATTACCTTTCCTTTGTTGTTGTCGCCGAAAGTAATATACTTCTGAGATGAAGCAGTTAAGTTGGGGTCGACAAACAATGACTTGTCTCCGGTCATATGACTAGTGCATCCACTATCCATTATCCATTCGGTACACCCGGAGACATAGTCCTGCAGAGAAATCAGGCGTTCTTAACCACCCACATCTTTGTAGGTGGCTTCGAAACATATGAGCGAGCAGGAAATGATTTATTTCGATAGTTATGCGAATTGTGACTTGAATGAGTACGAGCATAATCGAAAGAATATGCATTAAAATTCCTTCCCGACAAATGAGTATAGTGATTAGATGAGGTATGCTTGTACTCATTCTGTCGAGCCTTTACAAGGATATATCGAGCATTTTCTTCCTGCATGGTTAGTAGCCCGGTAACAGGTAATGCTTCAATAGTTTTCCTAGGCACCCATATAGCTTCCTTTGGGGGGCCATTCCTGCTGTTAGGTCCAACGTAGCGAGCAACAGCCTCACCACGTTGATTTTTGAACAACTATAAGTTGTCCAAAGAATCATCATATGAGTGTTCAGGAATAGGAGAGTCATATCCCGAAAGTAAAGCTGGATCGAGCGTTTTGCTCTTGGTCGGTACCCACACAGTGCGAGGATATTGATCAGGTTCCCAGTAGGAGCCATTTTCATTTAGTTTCCTTTTGAAACCGATACCTTCTTTCCTGGGATTTTTGTGAAGAATGGATTTCTTCAGAACATCACAAAGGGTTTGATGCCCTTTGAGAGACTTGAACATTCCTGTTTGAAGAAGATCCTTTAACCTAGAATTTTCATCAGAAACAGAACCATTTTCCTCGATAGAGGGGTTAGCATTCACAGAAGATTCAGCATTTGATTCAGCGTTACTGCATTCAAGGCATTTTAAGCAGGGTGGTACAAACACCTCAGGTTTTTCTTTGAGTTGTTGGGTGAGAAGAGAATTTTCTATGATCAAGTCATCATGAGCCTCTCTCAGTGACTCGAGTTCCTGTTTCCGTTTCAGGTAATCATAAGTCAATCTTTCGTGGTCAGCTGAGAGAAAATCATGATGATCTGATAGTTCTTTCATTCGAGACTCGAGAGCGGAATGCTCTTCTGTCAACGACTGATTTTTATGCATCTCCTCAACCAACAACCCTTCAGACTTCCTGAGGGTTTTCTCAATTTTCTCGAGAGAGTTTTGTTGCATATTAGCAATTTTGATCAGTTTAGCATGGTCATCCTCATCAGAAGAATATTGATCACTGGGGTGAACCTTGTGATGTTTGGAGAATACATTTTCTTTCAAAGCTTTGGCCATGAAGCAGTACGCAGGAGACTCGTTGTCGCTCGAAAGATTCTCGAAGAAGTTCGATGCAGGAGTAGAGGCACATGCTATGCCAGCCATGCCGGAATCAGAATCCTCATCGGATTCATCAACTTCTTCGGAGTGAGATGATGCTTCTTCATCGGAATCCATCTCCTTGCCGATGTACGCCTTGGCCTTGCGAGAAGTGTTTTTGCGGTTGGATGAGGACTTGGAGGGATTCCTTGAGGATGATCTCGATGAGGACTTGGAGGAGCTATCCTTCTTCTTGAAGAACTTCTTCGTTTTCTTCTCATCATCGGAGATGTAGCTTTTGCTCTTGCCTTTGCCATGGTTGTTTCCTGAATCAAATCTTCCACTGGCACAGATTTCAGCTTCCCAGAGAGGGCAGTCCGAGATGAAATGTCCTGGCCTTTTGCACTTGAAGCAGTTGTAATCTCCAGTAGGTTTTGATGAAGATTTGGAGCCGCCAGAGTTGCTGGATCCTTTCTTCTGAAACTGGTTTTTCCTTTGAAGGCGCTGGAATCTTTTCGTGATCAATGCGAGATCCTTGCTGATCCTTTCGGGGTCATCTGAATCTTCATTGGCGTTTCCTTCCGAGGAAGAATCAGCCGCAGCCTTGAGAGCATGACTTTTTCGGTGACTTGAGCCATAGAGATCTCTCTTTTCTTCTTCTTGTTCTTCGTGGGTGTTTAGCCTTTCCATGATATCAGCAGAGTCGAGAACTTTGAAATCAGCTCGTTCCCGAATCATCAGAACTAGAGTGCCGAACGAACTGTCAAGGGATCGGAGCAGTTTCTTCACAACTTCGTGATCAGTGATGTCTTTGGCGCCGAGACCTTGTAGCTCATTTGCAATGTCACTCAGACGATCGAAGGTTTGCTGGCAGCTTTCATTTCCAATTCGCTTGAACCGATTGAACTTGGCCTGAAGAGTATCAATGCGAGCTTCTTTCTGAGTTGAAACACCCTCGTTTATCTTTTCGAGAATGTCCCATAATTCCTTTGCAGTTTTACACTGACGATAGCGAAGAAATTGAGCACGAGAGAGATGGCCACCAATTTCATCTTTGGCTTGAGCATCCATCTGAATGAGTTTCTTCTCATGGTCAGTGGGGACCTGGGGCCCTTCAACCACGAATCCATTATGCACCACGTTCCACATATCATCATCAATAGCTCGGAGACGGATCTTCATCTTCTCCTTCCAGAAGGGATAGTCCGTCTCATCAAAGATGGGAATCTTGAGGTGCGACTTGTAGCTCACTGAAGACATACTTAAACTCCAAGGTGGTTAGACCAAAATGAGCAGAGTCAAGGAGTACCTTGCTCTGATACCAATTGTCGGAACCAAGTTTGTCTACCAAAGGGGGGTGAATGGGAGTTTTAAATGTTCTTCGGAAAAATCAAAACTCTCGGAACCCAGTAGCGGAGCGAATGATAACAGTATACAGTGAGCGAATACAAACTACCGAATGGAAACTAGAGGCATGCATCGAGATAATTCACATGATTGAAATATGTCATATGGTACAGTTCGAATGTAAAAGAGAGTAGCAGAGGTGACCAGTGATGCTCGATGGCGACAAGGTATTTGGTAGACCAGTTCGCCCTTCTGCAAAAGGACTACGTCTGGTTGGAGGGGTTGTGATTTAACATAGAAGATAAACTCTCTTCGCCCTATTCTCCTCGACAATTGGTTCGTCAACCAATGCCGATTACTCATGGTAGATGCTTGAGGCGATCTCTGAACCTTCACAGACTTCTTCTTCGAGAACCATAATTACTCTTGGTCTCTAAAGAAATTGACACCTAACCGTCGAGAGAGTTCGCAGCTCTCAAGAGTAATAGGCGGAGCGTACTGGACTTAGATTCGAGTGATGCTGAACCACTATCTAATTTTTCGGCTCTAGGGTTTTCTCTCGGTGGATTTTAAACTCAAATCTCTCGGAGGGGGGTTGCTCAACAATCTTCTCAGAATCAACCGGAGCAGCCGCCGGACAACGCCGGTGCGGGGTGGCTATTTATAGCCGCAGCCTTCCCTGATGGGAAATGACCATTTTGGACACGCGGTCCAGCCAATGGCCAACCGACACGTTCACAACGGTCAGATTTTTAAGAGCAACGGTAACATTACTTCAGGAGTAAGTAATGCTAACTCCTCGGTCAGAGACAAATCTCTCGCAGCGAAGAAGATCACAGTCTCTTGCTGGCAAGTATTTGCTCAGAACACAAAGAGATTTCTCTCGTAACTTTCATAGGATTTGGGTTTAGCATCAGCGAATCAAATCTTCGAACGCTACACCCCTCTTAATAGTACGGTGGTCCTATGACTCAATGAAGAGAAAAGAACCAACGAAATGAATGCTACGTCTTCGCTTCGTCTTCAATCTTCTCGGCAGCAGTCATATTCTTCGGACGAGCACCGAATCAATTACTTTGCATCAGCAAATTTTGAGGGGTCACTCTTGTCGTCATAATCTTCGGTGATAACCTTTACTGCTACGCAGGGAATATTCTTCAGAGTTTGAATCCAAACTCCTCTTGACTCCAGGGACCTGTTACTCTGTGTGCACTAGCAAACACATTAGTCCCTCACTGTTTGTTAACAATCTCCAAAACATAAGGAGGAAAATTATTGCACCAACATACATTCGTCACAAGTTAATGGTTCATAACACAGAGATGGTTTACGTTTGCATAATTCCTTAGACCATGAGAGTATCGGGTTTCTTCATGCTTGCTTCATGAACTTTGGGGTTTGTTAAACGTCATCCATAAATGGGTGGGTATTACGGCAGCTTATGGGTTCATGGGAAAGTGTGACAAGGGACTTGATAGCTCAAGATTGGGATTTGCTCCTCCGACGATGGAGAGATATTCTTTGGGCCCTCTCGGTGTTATGGTATCCATCATCGTCTGGCCAGACACATTGTGATTTGATCACTGAGATGCCGGAACACGGGAACGAGAAAAGAGAACAAAACCGGTAACGAGGTAACTGGCATTGTGGACAAGTGTTGATTCACGGGGATGCCGATAAATCTCACCTCGGGTATTTGTAACATATCGCAAAGCAACAGGAATAGCACACGGCAACTGGAGGTTCACTCAAATATTTATTCGTGTGGGTATAGGGGTCAATATGGGTGTCCACGGCTCCGATGTTGATCATTGATCGGAAAGTGTTCCGGTCATGTCTATACTTCACCGAACCTATAGGGTCACACGCTTAAGGGTCATCTATCTGCTGAATACTAGATATGGAGTTTGAGAGAAAGTCACCGGAAAAGTTTCGAAGACAACGGAAGAGTTCTGGAGAGAGAACACCAGAATAGTTTCGGTAAAACTGAAAAGTTGTTTCGGGGTATACCATTAAGTCAAATTGGTTTTGGCACACGCCTGGAAATTCTTGGAGGGTGTCAGAATTGTCCTGGGAACTTCTGGGATTTTTCCGGAGAAAAAACCAGGAAATGTTCCGGAGCTGCCGGAACCGCTTTGGTTGCTTTTCGCAGATGAAAATCACTAATTCGGAATTGTTTTGGAACGCGTCCAAAATTATTTTAGTGGGTACTGGAAATGTTCTAAGACCTACAGAAATATTTTTGGATCTAACGGTCACGGAAAAATGTTTTCATGAATAGTGAAAAGCACTTTTTGGTTGCTTTTTGGAAAGCCACTTTTTGGGGCTTTTACCAAAAGATCTTGGAGAAGGCTTGGGAGGGAAGGAACCCCTTTTTGTGGCTGAAATTTCAGCCCCTCCACCCCTCCTTCTCCTATAAATAGAGGTGGAGAGGAGCTCTCCACACTCACTCCAACTCTCTCACAAAATGGCATGCATGATCTGCCTTTCTTCTCTCCCTCACACGAAACAGTTTCGTAGAGCCGAAAGGCTGTCTGGGTTCCGGTGGGAACTAGTTCTGGACGGCGAAGCCCTGCCGGATAGATGACACCATATGTATGCAACCCCGTAGAGAGGTCGTAGGTTTGATCTTTTTTCCCGAGGGGCTGTTCGAGAGTGCCTCCCGAAGGGTTGTCCGAGTTACTGTCCGAGTTTCGAGGGTCCTCCCGAAGGGCTGTCCGTGACATCATCCGGGGGACTGTCCGACCGCCTCCCGGAGGGCTATCCGAGGGACTGTCCGAGGGGCAGACGAGGGAGTATATCCTCGCGGTTGGGAGGTTGTAAATCTTAGCTGCGGGGATCTGCACCAACGATCTACATCGACTCTACTTCCGCTGCGCTATGAGTCGGTAATGATCAGATCCAAACCTTGTATGCATCTCCATAGTGATCCTGGGCGTGCTCGCTGTACCGAAATTTTTTGTTTTCTGTCGCGTTCCCCTACAAGCTTACGGTTGGGTCTTGTCCATCACATCATTCTCCTAATGATGTGATCCCGTTATCAAATGACAACTCATGTCTATGGTCAGGAAACCATAACCATCTTTGATCAACGAACTAGTCTAGTAGAGGCTTACTAGGGACACGGTGTAGTTTATGTATTCACACATGTATTTAAGTTTCTGGTCAATACAATTCTAGCATGAATAATAAACATTTATCATGAACAAGGAAATATGATAATAACCAATTTATTATTGCCTCGAGGGCATATTTCTAACATTATGCTACTCGTAGTGGGGGAGTACCATACACTAGTATCATGCATCTGATACTACTTCCACACTGTATAGTATCATAGGTTAGTATTTAAATGATCTCATTTATTGTCATGCATGGGTATGATCCCAAGCTATTGCGCCCGGCCTATGGAAGGTGCGTGTCCCGCTCAAAGCTAAGGTGTTTTTGTGGCAGATGTTCCCAACAAACTTCTAACTTCGATCAACATTGCCAAACCTAATGGGTCAGCTGGCGGGCCATGTGCGGTGTGCGGGGCACCGGAAGACGATAACCATGTTTTTTTCAACTGCCGCCTGGCCCGTTTCGCTTGGAGTGTTGTCCGCGAGGTAGCTGGGGTATCCTGGGACCCTAGATCCTACGCCGATCTCCTCTCGTGTCTGTCCTCTGTCAGCGGTAGCGTTAGGCGCGTGCTTTGGAGTAGTGTTAGGGCAATCCTCTAGGCACTTTGGCACATCAGAAACAAGCTCTCGATCGAGGGCATTTTTCCGTCGCATCCTACTGATGTTATTTTCAAATGTAATCTTTTCTTGCAGTTGTGGAGTCCACTGGGGAGGCAGCAGGACATTGATCTGATGCAGCAAGCTTTGGCTCGATTTCGTCATGTCTATATCTTGGCAAGGGAGCCTCAAGTCGTATCCTAGGGAAGATGACGTCTTTTGCAGTTGAGCCTGTGTGCTCGTACCGGGCCTTTTGGTCATGTAATGGATCGTTTCTATTGGCTCTGAACTTGTTTGCTTTGGCCCGTCGGGCTTTATGTTGACTTGTTGTTACCGTACTCAGCCTATGTTGGGGGCTTTATTAATTTAATGTCAGACGCCTCTATCCTCTTTGTTCTAAAATAATAATAATAAATAACACATCGTTTATTATGACACGGTATCGTATGATATCGAACCTTCTCTTTCTTCCTTAATTATATGCCACCGAAGCAAAATTGCCTACTCCCTCCGGCTTGGAATTTTAGTCGGCTCATGCCTTTTCCAATGCATTGGTGCATATGTGAGGTGCTATGGGCGTGTTTGGTTGTCGAAGCAACTTTTGCCTGCATTGCATGCTTGACCCAGTTGAGCTTGGCTGAGGGAAACATGCAAAAAACCAACATTTGCATGTTGTTTGTTTGCCTGCATACCCTCTAGCCTGCGTGGGGCGTAACGAAAGGTGGATTGTTTGGTTGCCCGCTTGTTTAGGCGGAAACACAAGGCATGGTGTTTGGTTTCATGCAACGCATGTTGTCTGGTAACCTCTTCGGCGAGGTGGTGAGGTTACCAACACACAGGGGATTGTAGAACAACCCAAAGGCACACAGATAGATAGCATATTAACACAGTTATAAACCATAGCAAGCAGTTTTAAACATAGTACCACACTTAAACAAAACAGTTTTCAAGCAAAGCAGTATGCCATAGTCGATACTAAACCAGCTGGAGCAACGGAGAGCTATCCTAGAAGTTCATGGCGAAGGCGTCGTCGTGCCTCCCGCACTTGGTCACCACTTCAATGCCGTCGTCGTTGAAGACGATGACCTTGAGCGTGTCGGGAGTCAGCAACTTGAAGGTCACCATGTACCCGATCTTGATCTGATGGACGGCGCCGAAGGTGGCCCAACCTTGATCGAGGGTGACCCTGTCATTCATCAGCCTCACAGTGACCCTCCATGAGCAGCCGGTGTTCATCTTGAGCTTGAACTCCGTCGGCATGGCCGAGAAGTGCTTGGTGAAGTCCAAGGGCATTGGTATGCACTCGAGCTTCGGGGCAAGGATGACCACGTAGAAGTGAGTTGGCCCACCCTCCTCATGGTAGTGCCCGTAGTTCCGGCGCTTGCCGCTGGGGGGCTCCTCCACCACGGCGTCGTCGTCCGTGGGCGGCACCTCCTTGACCGTGTGCAGCACCACCTCCAAGGGCTCAACCACCTCCTTGCCCTTGTTCATGGGCGGCACCACCTCCTTGCCCTTGTTCTCCATCTCGATTTGTGTTATGAATAGCACAAACTTCATGGCGTTAAGAGGAGCACAAAGTTCAAAGGTTGATCGGCATTAAAACCTATCGTCCAAAGCCTTTATATTTACCCAGCCTGACGGTCACTACTTACCCACAACCGCACTCAGTTAACCCTCTCGGTCTCTCACTCTTCCTCCTATCCATTGCCATGAACTCCAACTCCAACCCCAACCCCTTCCCTTGGGGCATTGGATGGAGGGCTTTCTTCCTCGGGTGCTCGCTTGGTGACCGCACCAAGTTCGAGAACACCATGGAAGTGTGCTCGAACTTCAGCAGCATCGAAGACATGCACAAGGAGGCAGGCGCTGTGGTCAAGAAGGCGACGACAGAGGAGTTGAAGGCGCTGATTCCTGACCCAGCGAAGGGCGCTATGTCAGTCGACATCCTTCGCTGGGCCATGAATCAGGCCGACTCCGGCGATGCTGGATAGAGGGCAAGGTGGGCCAAGTACAGGGAGTATAGGGCTCCTCAAGACCAGCGTGCCGCATCGTGCTGGAATAGGACTTTGGTGGCGCCGAAGGTCATCGGTTTGGAGCCGGAGGACGAAGAAGAAGCGGTGGAGATGGTGGTCAGGGCGCCGGAGCCAGGCCATCGTACTTTGCCAATTGATCTGGACAACGGCGAGGATGAAGAGACGGTGGTCCAACCGGAGGACAAGAACAGGGCCAAGGGTCCCCGCCGCTCCAAGCGCCTCTAGGGTCGCTGGCGCTAAGATTTGAAGCTACTATGTAAGATTAACCCCAATCCCCATTCCCCTTGTACTCAATCCAGATCGAGACCCTAAAATCCATGGCTACTCAGTACTCATCGTCAAGTTATGATCACTCCTATGGCTATTTACCCTGATTCCCCATTCCCCTAGAACGCGGATCGAATCTAAACGCGGATCGAATGCGAAATAGTAAGTTAGGAGGTGAAAATAGGGCTTACCGCCATTGCCGAAGTGTTGCGGGTGATGTTGCTGACGCCGGTGAAGTCAGGCCGGTGGTTGCCTTGCTGATCTCCGATCCGCTGATCGCCGCCGCTGTCGGTGTGAGAGTGGAAGAGTGGAGAGAGAGACGTGAGGGAAGGTGAGGGTAATTATTGCCGGTGCTTCGGGAAACAATGTGACTTCTCAAGCGTGGCTCCTCGCGTGTAGTCGCCGCCGCCCACGTGCATCCCGCGTGTCTGGCTCTGGAAAAACTGTCGATTTGGACATTCCTAGAGGGCCTGGCTGGGAGCTGCTTTAAGTTCCGTGCGATGCAGGCCCAACAGTGAAAACAGGCAACCAAACAGCCCATTTTATTTCCGCGCGGGCCTGGTTGGCCTCTATGCGGGCTACCAAACATGTCCTATGTGCATTAAAAGTGTTAGAAACTAATCTCCCTAATGCATATGTGCTTAGCGCATCTCCAACACCGACCCTCAAATCACCCGCAACCGTCCGCGTGGTCCGGACATGTTTTGCCGTCCAACACGGGCTTGCATCGGTCCGCAGGGCGGTCCGGGCATGTTTTTTTACCGTAAACCGGAGACAAACTAGGGGGGGGGGGGTTTGCAGGCGTCCGGACCGCGCCACACCCGCGTCTGACTAACGTGGCCCACCAAAAATCCATTTCCCGCGCCCGCTCGCATCCCGCCCGAAGCCAGCTGCCCGCATTCATGCCGGCCCAGAGCGGACGCAATCGCTCACTAGAGCCGGCATCGCAGCGGCTCGCCAACCGAGAGCGCTGCCCACTGATCGCCCGCTGCGCACGCCTTCTCTCCGCATTGAAACGAGATCCGTATGCCCGCCTACCTCCATTAAACCGGCGTGTGTGCCAAGGAACCTACTCCGGTGCCCCGAGCGCCACACGTCCGTTCCTGTGTCGGCGAGCATTAAACACCTCTTCAGCTGGCTCCTCGCATTCGCCCACTATATAAACGTGTCCAGGCTCCGGGCAAGAAGCACACCTCACCTCCGCTCTCTCCCCATCTCCTCCTTGCACAACACCCCCTTGGCCTCCAGTTAATAGAACAAAGAGTTCTCCGGCATTGCAGCTGCCTGGGTTGCCCGGCGAGCCAGCCCGGTGCAGGTTGGCTTGCCGGCAAACCCTCCGGATGCGGCGCGGCCACCATCGCCATCGCCATCCCCTCCTCGCCCGTCCAGGCTGGACAACGCTGTCTCCCGGCAAATCCGTCGCGAGGAATGGCGGCAACGCGTCAGGCAGGTGGGGAAAGAAGCCATACCGGCGGAGGTCGGCACGTCCGCGGCCACCACGGACAGCGAGGAAAAGTAGATCATGGGAGGCCGCCGCCGCTTGGGTCCCACAAAGGCCACCGTCATCGCGTCGCCGGGTTACACAACTAGTGTCTTGCTCGGTGAGCGGGGGCATAGACCACGGCGACCGTCTTTCCCTGCCCAAAAACCAACCCTGATCCGTGCTTCACGGAAGCGGAGGGAGGCTATTCTTCCCTCTTGCTGAAGCATATCCCTCCAGGGCATCCGGTAGTCCGATGAACGGGCTGCCGGACATTGGGAAGACATGTCGTGGGAGTGGTGATCCGCCGCGGCCGGCCATAGACTAGTTTTACCGCAACGCGGTATAGTTTAGTTAAAATATGCACGAAATGTAAATGTTTTCGTCCGGTTTGTATGAAAATCATCCGGTTTGCATGTAATTCGTCCGGTGTGTTTAAAGAGTGTTTCAAATGTATGCTGGTAGCGTTGGATGGCCGGCTCTCGCATTCGTGTCCGTGGACTGGTCCCCCCTGTCCGCAAATGAATGCGGTGTCCGGTTTGCAGGTCAGCGTTGGAGATGCCCTTAGTTCTTGTAGCTAAGCTTCACGTATTAGTTGATAGGCATTTTACTTAAGGTTCACACGCTTGGCAATGTTCGTTTCTGGGGTCACCAAAGTGCTCTCTCTCCTTCTTAAGTGCTTTGCTACATCAGATTTTTGCTTATTTGGCATTCTTAACACGTGCACACACCATAGAGCGCTGGGAAGGGCCTCATAGCCCCAGTATTCCTGATGTATTTGTCTCCGGGTATTAATTCTCATTGCAATCAAAGTTGTTTCCCTTCTTCTCCCATGTTAATACTATCTTCGTCTGTGTTTATCAGTCCCCGTCGTATTTTGGGTCAAAATTTGGCCACGTATTTGACTAGCAAAATGTTAATACATGTTACCAAAAATTATATTGTTGGGTTCGTATTTGAATGTAGGTTCCAATGATTTTATTTTTGCTACGTATACCTTATATTTTATTAGTTAAATCATTGTAAAATATGATCAAAATAGAAGGGAGACTAATAAACCATGGTCAAAATATGGTTTATTAGTTAAAATCATGGTCAAAATATGACGCAAAATACAGAGGAAATTACTCAGAGTAGTAATAAAGCTAGCAAGACGATACTCGCATTTGCGATCCTACATTTATGGCCATCCGCAACTAGTGCATGCACTTGTATTGACTGCCGTTTTTTTGGGCATGGCTAGCGATGGACGCTTGCATGCGGCAGTGTAGCGGTAGCCATTTATTATTTGCTAAAGTAAGAGTGCACGTGCAACGCAGTTGCACGTATAACCTTGAAAAGAAAAAATCTCATGTATAGATATATTTTTTGCGTGTAATACTGCAAAAAAGGAAGTCAAGTACTTTCAGGGCATGAAGACGTTCATGTACAAACATTGAGGGCATGATATAGTAATGCTAACTAACATGGTGAAGAACTATATTTGTTAACAGATTGAAACTGCAAAAGAACCATGGACTAAAATGGAGGGTGGCATAGAACCAAACATAGTTACTGCTAGTTGTGTCTTTTCATTAGAGATCTTCCGCACCTTCCGGGTAAAGGTAGAAAGAGATATACAAGGGGAACATGTTTCTGCTGTTTCTAAAAGTATCTCTTCTTGTGTCATATATTTTTCTTCCCAGTTTCTACTGCTTCTAAAGAGATAAAATACAAGGTAAAATACAATCACACGGAGTACAGGAGCAAACCATCAGTGGATCCCTAATTTACTGTTTATTTTGTCATTACAATTCAAAAAATTTAATGAGATAACGGGAAGATCACCCTTTTTTCCAACCTCTTCTCTTCCAATGAGGCATAAAGCTAAATCCCTAGTATTAAAATACTATGTGTTGTGAATTATAAAGAAAGAATAGGGGTTGTCTTAGAATGCAAAGATTTAAACCTTTGATATTGAATAGAATTGCTAGAGAAATATGGCCAGTATGCATCCTTCAACTGTACTAATATGAAATATATTGTCTTATGTCATACTAATTTGATTATAATTAGAGGAGAACAAGGCATAAAAAAAGTTGCTTGTCTGGCAACAGGGGACCTTCAAATTGTCAGTGTTCCCCATCGGATTTTAAGTACTCCTGAATTAGTTAACACCAAAAGTTACTATAGCACAATGTGGATGTGGATTCTCTTGTCATTTTGAACTTCACTGTGATCAGCATATGTGCAAAGTGCACACAGATGAACAAAGAGTAAACTTTTCTTTGCTAATTTGCTATGGAGTGCATCTACAGACTCTGAATAAAACTAAGAGCCCGTAGTTAATTAGCACCGCCACCACTTTATTAATAAAAAAATACCACCCAGTGGATATGCGTGCTCTTCCAATTCTATTTGAGCACATCATCTTACCATGCACCCCAAACACACCCAAACAGACTCTGAAGGGGTCTGTGCTGCAGAGAAGTTGGACTCGGCAGCCTACAAATGCAGAGGAGGAGGCTAGCATACACAGCCTGGGATGCTCAGGAGAATGAAATGGATATGCGCCTAGTTGGTTAGTCTTCCGCGATGAAATGATGAACTGGATTATTAGAAATTATGTGAAAAATGCGCACGCACCAAATCCGAACGAAATTCCCAAGGCTATTGAAAATGCATAAGACCCAATATCACACATCAGTTCAACATGACAAGAAATAAATACAGAGTTGATCCAAGGGACATTAGAATAACTACACACAAAATCCAGTTTCAGAATCGCAACATATGAACTGGACAGGAATTGTTGGCAAACGTTAATAAGTAAAAGCAACTCTTATGAAGTATGACAGCATCCAGGCAGCTAAAAAGAGAAGGGTTGTCCATGTATTCGTGCTTATTACATGCATCACCAAATTTCACCTAGATCAGCAGCATATATGTTCATGTGTTCCTGCTTGTGTCACAGTAAGTTCAGGTGTAGAACAGCAAAAATGGCATCACAGCCTGTAATGTTCAATGCTGTAAGGTGAGATGCAGACTAATGAAAGAAAAACCACTACGTATTGCCTATGCTATTTTTCTTGTCATGCTTATAGTTTATTGGTATTGTAGGCTCTCATTCAGGGGACAGACAAAAAAATATCTAAGTACACATCATCGTCATCATTTTATTACAGAAAAAACAACTAAATCTGCAACTTAAAAATAACTTTAAAAAATATACCTCAAAGTGTGTCAGGGATCCATTTTTTGATTCGAGTAATTCATCAATACTTTCGTTGGCCAGATAAAAAAGACCCCTCAACGATGCAGCTGAAACACGGCCTCCATGTTGTCCAACAGAAATGCACTTTCGGTTTGTTAGAAGGTGTGGATTGTATAGACATCAGCACCATAGAATTCCGGTGATTGTGTTGTCTAATAGTTACTACCAAATGGATTAAATGATACATGGAGCTTCGTGGTATGGTGGAATACCTGGAAATCAGCCCACATTGTATCCTTGCTCCCTCGTGATATTGATATTGGACAGGAATGCGGCAGTTGAACCTTGCTCCTCGCCGGCAATATATGGACAACCCACGAACACAATAACTTGCACTCAAACAAATTCATTACCCAATCACTGTAAGAATTATGACTGTCTATCCCTGGCCACGTTTAACTCACTGCATAGTGGGTGTGGTCGAGGTTGAAGCTGTCGTCGGAGTTGAAGCCGTCGAGGTTGAAGCCGTCGTCGGAGTCGGTCCCAGCACCGCGCGGCACGCTGGAGCGCTCGTAGTTGCAGAGCCGGTCCATGTAGTCCAGGAACTGCACGAGCTGCCCCCCTTCGCCTCCTCCTCCAGCAGCCATCGCGGATACGCCGCGGCGGCGGCTTCTGCTGCTCCCCGGCAGAAGATCGCGAGACCAGCCGAGGAGAACTGGGAGGAGGGCGGCCATGCGGCAGGTTCGCAGCAGCCCCGCAGCGGGCGCCCGGGCGATGAGGCGAAGGGTCGAAGCGCGCGTACAAATCGGGGCCGAGGCATGCCATGAATGGGCAGCGACGCGAGGTGCGGCGTGATGGGCGACACGACCACCGGAGCTAGGGTTGGGAGGCGGAGGGAGGTGCGGCGTGGAGTGACAGGGGCTGCAGGTGGATGCGGTCGGTCATGGAGAGAAAAAAGGAAATCTTTGGTTTGTTTCCGTAATTAAGGGATCGTGGGGAGAGCGATCGCGAGATTTGTTCGCTTTGATCCCTGGCAGACTATGGCAGAACATTCACTGTGAACCGTCGGATCGGATGGCAGACCACTAAAACAATATTGACTCTTAGATCTCGTTTGACAGATCAGATCGGAGGGTCCTGGCTATCTTGTGTGCAATTTGTTGTGTGGCTTTAGGGGAGTTTATGTTTGCTCTTTTAATAGTAGTAGAGATTATTTGTTGCATGCCGATCGTTACCGAAATTTACGCTCGCGATTTTTTATTTTTTTTTGAGAATACGCTCGCATTTGTTAATGTGCATTTTGGTCGCAGCGAGTTGGTTCGCCCGACTAAAATATTTTTTTTCCAGGTCGGTGTGTACATGGTTTGTACTATGATCCTTATATAAATGAGACACGTATTATCATGCAAAAAAAATCACCCGACTAAAATACCCAACCGGAGAAAGGAGTGAACATAGTAATACTTATAATAATTTCCCTAAAAAACATAATACTTCCCTAAAAAAAACATAATACGTAAAAGACACTGTGTTCCTGATCTAGTCTAATCTTTCCTCCTCCACAAGAAAAGCTCTTCTCCTCCCGTCGGCGCCGCCGCCGGTCCGCCCCATCTCCGATGGCCTCTAGGCCATGGAGGTGCGGAGGATCTCGGGCCCCCGCCGGCGGGAGGGACCCCGTTCTCGTTCTTGTTAGATTCAGCGTCTTGGTTGGAGCTGTGTGGCGACGGCTATATCCCTTAGTAGGAATAATGTCTCCCACGTTCTATCCCCGTCCCGATGGTGTGTCTAGCATCGTCGGAGGGCGTGTGGAGGTTTGTCTCCGTCGGATCTCGCGGGATTCGGTCGGTGCTGGTCTTCGGTGGATGTTTGGATCCGGTCTTCGTTCGTCTTTGTTTGGGTGTTTACAGGTTTGATCCTTCTGATCTATGACTTTCTTCATCGGCGATGGTTGCGACTCTGGTGCGCTGGTCCTATGGGGCCTTAGCACGACGACTTCCTGACTGTTTACTATAACAAGGTTTGCCCGGCTCCAGTGAGGGAGGGGCGATGACGGCGGCGCGCCTTCGGCTCGCTCCAGTGCTTGTAGTCGTCGCTAGGTGGTCCACGGACATGATTGTAATTTTTATTATCTCTGTTGTTCTTTGTACTGCTATGATTGAAGATGAATAGATTGGAAGTTTCTCGAAAAAAAAAACATAATACTACTTATAATATCCCACTGCAAGCTGCAGTGCCATGCACCGGAGACGTTGACACGGACCGATCGTGCCCTTTTGTCCGCGCTGAGATGTCATATCGCAGCACCGAAATCTACAATCCAAATGAAGCACCTTCGTCCAAAAAGTTCAGAATGACACAATCTAATTAGGCTCACTGATCTTTCAATCACCAAGTCGGTGGCAGTCCTGACACTACCATACGAGCGGCGAGGCCCCAAGCGGCTATAAGGGTGTGTTTGGTAGCATTCCCAACCTAGCATGGTTGTTCTCCTCTGATGCATGCTAAGTGTAGACATGTTGAGTACATGCATTTGATGCTGTTTGGTAGCGATGTATGTGCTAAGACATGCTAAGTTGAGACTCTGTTTGGCAGCTTGCATCTGTTTAGACATGTCGGTCGGTACTGTAGCAACCGGTATTTTCAAATAAGTGAACAAAATATTTCAAAAATGTGAACAATTTTTTGAAACAAGGAAAAATAAAAAAAATTGAAATTCTGAAAAAAAAATCGAAAAATTATTTTTTTAAAAAAGATTGATATTTAAAAAAAACAAAACAAATTTTGAAAATCTAAACATTTTTTGAAAAATCGAAAACATTAAAAAATCCAAACATTTTTTGAAAATTTAAACATATTTTGAAAATTTAAACAAATGTGAATTTCTGTACATTTTAAAATTTTTAACATATTTTGAAAATCTGGACTTTTTTAAAAAATTTGAATAAATTTGAAAATATGAACAATTTTTGGTATTCTGAACATTTTCTGAAAATTAAATTATTTTTTTGAAATCCTGAACATTATTTGAAACATATTGCGCTCGCTTCGCTCATGCATGCTGACCAGTGAACAGCCGTTGGGGTGTTCTCTCTTCATGCATGCTAAGAGGGTATTTGGGCTGAGGTCGTGCATGCTGAGGAGGTCCCGTGCAGGCTACCAAACACCCAAAAGTGGGTCGGGAAGGGAACTGTTGAGCTCATGCACCCTCCATGCACTCTACCAAACACACCCTAAATAGCGGGCGCCGAAGCAGCACAGCGATCACCAAACCATAGCCATCGGGACTTCTGAAGTGCAAAAACTTCAGCGCTAACTGAGCTCGGTTTCCAAGAAACATACTAGTAATTCCGATCCAGGCCGATCGAGATGTCTTCTGGCTCAACGAGCTCATCCCGCGGCGGCGCCGACGCGGCGTGGAGCGCCAGGGAGAACAAGCTGTTCGAGGAGGCACTCGCCTACTACGGCGAGGGCACGCCCGACCGCTGGCTCAAGGTGTCGCGCGCCATGGGCGGGACCAAGACGGCCGACGAGGTGCGTCGCCACTACGAGATCCTCGAGGAAGACATCAAGCTCATCGAGTCCGGCAGGGTCCCGTTCCCCAAGTACAAGTACAACACCTAGGGGGCTTGGAACTGATTCCTCATGGTAACCAAAACTCAGCCTGATTCTCGTCTCATGTTTACAATTAGTATACAAGTGTGAGGTGTCAGATCCTAGCTCAGAGCTATATACTGATCTCAGTCACTTGTCATAATAAGGTGATCCGTGCCCTAGCTAGGCTGACGTTGTCAATTGACAACGAAACAGCAAAGGAATGCCTCTTGTCAGTGATGTCAATTCCTTTGCTGTTTCTGCTCCAGATGCACTACAAGCATTACTCTGCTTGCACTATTAGCCTATTACACAAGTAAAGCGGATCCGGCACATAATTAGAGCCTCAACCAGGAGCCCAGAACACGGAATCATGCACGCACAATTTGCCTGCATGGATGCGCCAATCTGCTTTCTGTCAATTTGCACTCTTTAACTATAGGTGCCCCTCGAAGAGGCAGCTCTGCATGTCCCAATTACGGAGCATAGATAAGTAACAAATGGGATCCGTTTTGCCAAGCCTAGCGCGCACATAAAAAAAACCAAAGAAATGGGGGCATGTTTCTCCTTTTGAAATGCAAAGATCTGTTGCCCAGTTCTAAATTTCAGAGCTTGAGACGAGTTAACTTACAGCATACATCTTTCTTTTTATTTTTTTCAGGAGCGAAGCATCTGAATTCTGAAGATCCTGCAATCAAGAGAACCTGTTGATAATCTAGTCCTTAGCTGGGACCATGTTACTGAAGCAAGCATAATTATGTACTGTCTTCGTATAACGAAGACAGTGGCCACCTGGTTAGGAATAAAAAGAAGAAAACATGTGTGTGTTTGTGTGTGTGTGTGTAATTTTAAGCAAATCAAGTGCGCCTAGTCTTGCAGACAGTAGCATGTAATTTTCATTGCCTATACTTAGTTTTTATTCCTCCGGTCCTCCCCAATATGTTTTGGAGTAAACATCAGTGTTGTAAATCCCCAGTACTTGTTTGCAGTGTTTATGAACCTGTGCTTGGTACAATATACATGCTTTGTCTATCAGCTGGTTCAACACTCGGATGTTTACATTTGCACACATGCTTTCCTTACTGATGTAGAACCAAATCATAATTGTTGCCCAATTTTCACAATTTGGATGTGGAGTTGAGGGCAATCTCAAATAACACAAGGAACACAAGAGGACACTCAAGAGAACAATGTTCGAACCACAAGTTTACTCAAATCACAAGCAAGGAGAGATACGCCTCAAATCCAACAAACAACAATGGTAAAGGTAAATAGGTAGGGTTCTTTCCAAATCTCTAGGAGAGGTGGATTCTTGAGAGGTAATTCTTCCTCAATCCAAAGGATATGGACGTCTTGGTAATCCACAAGGGATTCTTCTCTTAGAAGGATGTCTTGATCCTCTAGAGGAGATAAGATGAGCAAAGCATAATCTCCGGATCACCCACCACCCCCCTTCGACATAGGCATAGTGTTGGTCATATGACTCTTCGCTGCCGATATGTCGGTTTTTCTGTTTCTTTTTGCCAGACTGTTGGTTTTGGCTGTGTGCATCTTAACTGTGCAGAGGCCGGGTGTTGGTCATTATGCTTTGTATCTGTTTGATGCTACATTTTGAGTTTAATAAAAGTGCCCTTTATCGGGGATAAAAGGAGGAGATAAGATGAGCAAACCTCTCTCAAGATCTAATTTAATGCTTTGCTAACCCTAAAAAGTGCAAGGGGTGTGTACTATATAGTTTTTCAATTTAATGATTTGCTAAACCTAAAAAGTGCAAGGGGTGTGTATTATATAGTTGTTGGAGGTATGAGATGAGGATAAGGATACAAGAGACATTTCCCCGCACGGCACGTAGGCTGGGCCGTGTGCACGGAGTAAAGGGGATCGTGGGTACAGGGCCCTGTGGAACGTGGTATCCAGAGGCTATGCGACGGGTCCCGTGCGCACGGGGTGTCCAGATAGTTTATGTGGTACCCCATGCATACGAGTGTCATGTATCCCGTGGGCAAAGGGTGTCCAGAGAGCATCTTCATGTTTTCATTCTCTCGACACCTTCTTCCATGCTTCCTTCTCGCTCCTCTTGATGGACTCGACGTTCCTCCCTCGCTTCATCATGGTGATCATCGTTGTACATAATCGTGCATAGGGTTCAATTTTGAGGTATTTGCCAAGTATCATCCAAATGTATAGGGAGCTCAACTAGGAGATAATTTACCTCAGTTTTTATGGCACGTTCGGGAGCTCTTATCAAGGGTCCTCTTGAATCTTGTGGGATTAATGGTGGGTCCATGGGCTGCTCAGCACCATCTCTCCCTCCCTCCCCTTGGGAAGATTCATTGTTAAATCAAGATCCTTATCGTTAGGTCAGTGACGTTGAATGTGTTGCTCACCGAGCACCTGTCCATTGCGCTACAAAAAAACGACACAACCATGATGATACTCGATTGTCACACTAGGTTCCATTTTTTATCAGCGATGTACAACCGTGATGGTTTTATGACAGAATTGAGATAATCATACATGTGCCGTGGTAGATGTGTTCCATGACAATGGTCAATTTTTTAACACGTAAGTGTGCACTTCCATGATAGAAAATGAAGCAGCATAGAAGTGTTTCGTCAAGGGTAACTAACACGTGGCATCCACCATAATGGGTCTTCATTAAGCTATCAGGGGCGGGTTCCAGATCTGATACCCATTAACGACGTGGCCTCCTGGTTATCTGCCACGTTTCGACGTTCTATTGGTCGGATGGAGCCACGCGTCGGCGTTCTATTGGTCGGATGGAGCCACACGTCAGCAACTAATTGGAACAAATGTCGCATGTACAATGGGCCACATGAGCCTACGAAGTAATGATGTGTGGCGCAACCAAATAGAGGGACGTTTATACAAAAAGGTGATCCTAGTCCAAAGGCATGTTTAAGGCCTACGGGCCTTTGTCCAAACTTGGCGGATCTTGCCCATGGAACGCCCGTTAACGGCCTTCTTGCAAACAACCCATTTATGGCCCGGATGCATACGACCCATTAGGATCTATGCAAATTCAGCCCATTAACGACGTGTGGGTCATTCGCCATGATTATGATCCACTGATACTTTTGGCCCATACGCCACCTATTGTCTTTTGCTCATATGTGGCCCACGGTGTATTTTGGCTCATTAGCAGCCGGCTGTGTCTTTTGCTCGTCTCTGGCCCATGGTGACTTTGAGCCCAATTTACAGCCCATGGTGTCTTTCGACTATTTTCAGCCCGCGGTGGCATTTGACCCATTTAAAGCTTGTGGCTCATTTGGGTCCATTATGGCCCATGGTGTCTTTCCGCCCATTACTGCCCTTGTTTGATGCTTATATCCTCTAGCTCTAGCTGATTAGCAATAATGTGTGTGTTAGATTTCTCAGTGATTTTCCTTAGAGATTCAACTTCCCATCGGGGCAGAGTTGTACCATGTATTTCTACTTGGAGTTGAGATTGAAAATTTTAACTAATTTAGGAGACGACTTCAGTGAGCTTATTTCACTGAAATTGGCAGCTATCTTCAACACTACTTCTAGACATGACTTTGGGGTTGTCCTGCTATCTTCAAGATGTTTTTGCCTTCTTGGTTATAGTTGTTGTAACAACGAGACACAATGGGTATGTCTCACTATCTCAGGAGACTTTGCCCTCATATCAGGATTAGTATTCTGAAAGAGAAACAAGCAGACAAATAGCCAGTTTTGCATTTATATAAATAACCATGGTTAGTGTACTGTCGATTCCATCCCATTCATATAGACAAATCAAGAGACACAATTTAAAATAGGAATAACATACTATGGTATTGTTCATATAATCGGTGAAATCAGATAGGACAAGGCAGGAAATGACGCGGTGTATGTGTGGGCAGCTTCACCGCACCACTAGAATAAGATGAAGAACAAAGGCATAAAATGCATGACTGAAGAACAACATTGGCTCTTTTTTTATTAATGTGCATGGTATAAATAGGAAAATATTTGTACACCTGAACATTAAAACTGACTTTGTTGCAAAACATGCAATTTGATGCAAACGTCAAACAAAACAACCGTTCAAACAGTGATGCCTATCAAAATCTATACCACGACAAAGTTTGAAGGCATAAGAAGGATGGACTTAGATTAGCAATTTTCACCGGATCTGTAAAGCCCTTAACCATGTTTATGTTCATGGGGGATAATTCAAGAAGTTCACCACAGAAACTTCTTTGTAAGCATTGACTTTATTCTGCATTTTGATAAAGTAAATATAAATATGATAATATGAACCGATGATAAGAAAGCTAATATGCAGAGACTAGCTATTAGAAAATATGTTCATCGCACGTTCAGAAAATGATAATGCAGTGGTAAAAAAATATTGGCACAACTTTTAGAAAATATTTGTGGCGCTTAAAAAAATGTTTGTGAAATTTTCTAAAAAAAATTATACAATTTTATAAAAATGTTCACGTAATCCAAAAAAAGTTGATGGCATTGAAAACAATGTATGTGACATTTTAAGAAAATGTTCATGCAGTTCAAAAAAATGTTCATGACATTACAAAAATGTTTATACAATGTAAACAAATGTTCATGTAATTAAAACAATGTTGATGGCATTAAAAAAAGTTGGACATGTCAAAAAAATTTCAAAAAAAATCATGCGTTTGAAAAAATTTGTTCGTGAAATTTTAGAAAAAAGTTTATACAATGTAAAAAAATGATCCTTTTGTTTTTAAACAATTGTTTGTGTCAATTAAAAAAATGTTCAACGTGCCTTTAGAAAATGTTTAACATGTATTAAAAATTTTAAAAACATGTAATTGAAAAATTATAGACCACGTCTTTAAAAATGTACGATGTGTATAAAAATAATGTACAAGGTGAATTGAAAAATGTAGATATGTGTTAAAAAAAGAAAATTTGAAAACAAAAAAAGCAAAAGAATATTGGAAAAGACCCGGCACAGAAACCCCCCCCCCTATTGAGCAGTAGGCGATACATAGCTCTGGCGTCTTTAAGGACCACTAAAAAACTAACCCTCAAGAGTTATGCTAAGGTGAAAGCACATTTGCTCCCTTGATGATTTTGGTAATTAATGTAAACATACATGTTGTTGGACTGATACTTTTATCTAGTATATTTCAGATAAGTTCAACAGTGGCATGGCAAGCACTAGTGAATGTGGACCCCTTCAAAATGCTAAGGACAAGATTGGCATAGCTCCAAGACTCTTCTATTTTTGGTTAAGTGATTCAAGATCACATTGAGTCCATAGGAAAGCCAATACTATTAAAAGGGGGTGAGGTTTTGATTATGACTCAATTGCTCAAGTGCTTAGTGGTATTGCTCCAAAACCCTCAAACACCTCTCTACATCACTTCTAACCAAAACCCTAAAAGCATCATCTCGGTCCCACTGAAATTCCATATCCCGCACTCACCGAGTTGATCACACATATTGCCTAAGCCAAACCCTAACTTTTCGGTGCAACTGAAATGGCTCTCGGTCTCACCGAGACGGCGTGACCAAGTTTCTGTAACGATGTTACTTCACTTCGAAATTTCCGAGATGAAATTTTTGGAACTACCGAAACGAGGTCTTGCCCTAGCCATTGCACTTCGGTCGCTCCGAGATGTTCTGTTCGGTCTCACCGAAACCTCTAACGTTCGAATCTTTTACACTAGTCGGTCTCACCGAGATTTTGGTCCGGTGTCACCGAGTTGGGTCAAAGACTTGTAACGGTTGGATCTTTGGGTGAAGCCTATTTATACCTCTCAACCCCCACTTACTCTCTAAGAGAGCCATCAGAACGTGCCTACACTTCCACGATTCATTTTCTGAGAGAGAACCACCTACTCATGTGTTGAGATCAAGAGATTCCAATCCAACCATTTGAACCTTGATTTCTAGCCTTTCCCAAGTTGCTTTCCACTCAAATCCTTCTCCTACCAAAGCCAAATCCGTGAGAGAGTGAGTGAGTGTTGGGGAGACTACCATTTGAAGCACAATAGCAAGGGGTTCATCATCAACAACACCGTCTATTACCTTTTGGAGAGTGGTGTCTCCTAAATTGGTTAGGTGTCACTTGGGAGCCTCCAAGACCATGTGGAGTTGAACCAAGGAGTTTGTAAGGGCAAGGAGATCGCCTACTTCATGAAGATCTACCCGAGTGAGGTTAGTCCTTCGTGGACGTAAGCCATGGTGGAATAGGCAATGTTGCTTCTTCGTGGACCCTTCGTGGGTTGAGCCCTCCGTGGACTTGCGCAACCGTTACCCTTCGTGGGTTGAAGTCTCCATCAACGTGGACGCACGATAGCACCACCTATCGGAACCACGCCAAAAACCATCGTGTCTTCATTATGTTTGATCTTCTCTTCTCTACCCCATTACTTTTCGCACAATTGCATGCTTTACTATTTTCGCTGCTTTATCTCTACATATGCATGTGTAGGAAGTCTTGGTGATATCTTAACTAGTGCTAAAATCTGCCTAAATTCCAAGATGATTAAAAACTGCAACTTTGGTTGGTTAAGAGTCTATTCACCCTCCCTCTAGACCTATCTTCTCGATCCTACATAAGGTCCCCACTAGATCATTATTTTCCAGCAGAATACTCGCGTAACGAAAGACATGGTAAAACAAAGCGAGTGGGCTTCAAACAGGTGTTAGCCCTCGTTTTAGGTCTACAACATTTACATTGGTTTCCCAAAATACATCGGTATTAAGGCAGTATGTGAAACACTTCTCAGCCTCACATGGAGGACGCCACCATGGCCGAAAAGGAATCAATGATTATGGAGGGTTCAAAGTTGTAGCCTTCTTCCGCATACAAGAATACCGTTGGTATATAGACCGTATCAAAGCACAAATCGAAGCAGGCAAATACTACGTTGGGCGATCGTTTTCCTCCTGTAGCGAAACCTAGCCGCCGCCACAGGAGAGCCGCTCCTTCCGGCGCCGTCTTCCGGCGGCTCTCCTCCGCCGGCGACCTTTTGGTCGTCGATGCTGAGGGGGGTCGCCGAATCCCGCGCGTCTGGATCGTTTTAGCTTTAGGTTTTAGGGCCCAAGAAGCTTAGGGTTTTGGGTCGTTCGACGTCTTGGCTTCGGCGGCAGCGACGGCGATGCTGAATAAAGAAGCTCCGGATTCTTCTCCGGTGAGGCAATCGTCTCTATGGTCGGTGATGGATTTGGGAACCAGTCTGTTCAAGCGGGGATGTCGTGGCGGCGGCGGCATCCTTGTGATGGACATGTGTCCTCGGGCTCTGCCGTTGCGACGGCGTCTGCTCCAACGTCGGCGCGGAGCTTGGGAGGTAGTCGAGGAGCGGATGCAGATTGTGGTCTACATCGACGACATCTGGAAGACGGAACGTGTGTTGGGTTCGTGGTTCGTGGATGGCAGGTATGGTTTCCTCCCCCGACGTCTTAGTCATGTGGGGGTGCCAGATCTGGAGTTCGATGGCGTGTCCGGGGTGTTGCCCCGGTCTGATCCGTTCAACGGTAATGGTTTCGCCTTTGGCGAGCCACCTTGGAGGTCCGCAAAGCTGCATATCAGCGATGGAGCCGCGTCGAGCTCGGTGAGGAGGTGATCCGTCATTTTTTCTTTCGGTGGCTGCTGTGGTGGTGCCAGAGGCAGGTGACGGGCGTTGGTGTCAAGCTCAGAGACGTTCTGCTACCTTTTCAGTTTTGTCATGTCGGTCATTATGTGACTTGTACTTTAATCTTTATGATATGAATGAGACACATATTGCCATGCAAAAAAAAAAGCCTCCCCTTCCCCTGTGAGGTCATTTCCCAATGGCATAAGCCAGCGAATAATATCACATTTTAATTTCTCGTTCTAGGTCATTTTCTATTTCAGTTATGTTATGGTGAAAGCAAGCTCCAGATATGAAAATTGCAATGTCTATGTGATGTTGAACTGAATGTGAATAAAATTGCAATATCTATGTGAGTGAATGAAAATGTAATGTCTTTACGTGAAGAACGGACATAACACCCGCAAAAAAAAAAAAACGGACATAGACGCTGACGGATGGGTCTGCAAAATATAGAGTTTGGATTATGCTGAATCTGAGCTTGCGTACAACCTCCTTTGTCAAAGTTAAAAATTTATGAAGCACGGTCCAAACGATTTTAGGCTGCGAGTATAAGGCATCAGAGTTTGCTCTGAGAAGCCCTATAAAAAGCAGGGCCTGTACGTACGTTTATGGGGCCCTGATATATGCAGCTACTGATGATTGACCGTTGGGGCGCCGAGCCAGCAAAAGGTGCAAATCTATCTAGCTGAGCTGTGCACGGGGTCTCCAATGAACACAGTGATGATTAGCAAAGCCGGACATGTACCATTCGCTGTAATCATCATGCGACATGCGTCCGCCCATCATGGAAAGATGGTCTAGTTAGACTTAGATATCTTTTTTTCAAGAGTACGTCAATGGCGTACCATATTTTTATAGAAGAGAGCAAATATAATTACAAGAGGCCCACGGGTGATGCGAACATCAACCGTCGGAACACCCACACCAGCCGAAAGCCACTAGATCAATGTCTCACAAATCTATGTAATCCACCTACACCCACACTAGCTCTACTCCAATCAAGGACGCCCTCTAGGGTCCATCTAGCTAGGTCGCGTGGCCCTTTGCATTGCTCTGGCCGGTTGAACACTCGCGCATTCCTTTGCTTCCATAAGAACCATGCCACTCCGATGACTAGAGAGTCGAAACCTCACCTATCCTTCCCCTGGTAACATGTTCTCGCTGTAAGCCACCACGCCACCCAGGTATCCTCCCTACACGGTTCTTGGCTTGGAAGCTTTAGTGCGTCGAAGCATGCATGCCACACTTCCCTCGCATAGACCACCAAGATATGCTCTACGTTATCCTCCTCCTGCAGGCATGTGTAACACGCCGATGTCTCATCCTGAAGACCATGACGTGTACGTCTGTCAGAGGTCCACAGTTGATGCTGCCCGGCCAACCATGCGAAGATTTTACATTTCAGTGGTGCCCAACTTCGCCAGATCGCCGCGGCCGTTGGGAGACGGATCCCACCTTGACACAGTTGGGTGTAGGTGGATTTTGCCGTGTATTCGCCGGTTTTGTCATGTGGCCATGTGAACTTGTCCTCCGACGACTCATCTCTTTGCACTGTGGCAATTGCATGCCTGAGATGCACAGTTTGAAGCAAGGCACCCATGGAGGTTTGCGGCAGCACGTCGTGAACCCATCTCTCTCCGGTCAAAGCCTGCTCAACCGTCCTTTTTGGTGTCTACTCCTAGGGCCAACGTAGGAGCAATGTCGTGTACTGCAAATCCATGAATCCATCTATCTCTCCAGAAGAGTACCTTATCACCCTTGCCAACTGTGATTTTGACCATGCTATCAAAAACCAGCCTCGCGTCCTCGTCCACCAGTAACTGAAGGCCCTGCCAAGGTCTTTGATCGTCCGTGCGTCTCAACCACTCCCAGCGCACTCTGAGGGCAAGAGCTTGCAACCCCAGATTCTTCACTCCTAGACCGCCGTAGCACAATGGTTTGCAAATTGCATTCCAGGCCACGAGGCATTGACCACCATTTGCTCGATCTTTTCCTGCCCAGAAAAACGCGCGCATCCAACTGTCCATGTCTTCGAGCACCCATTTCGGCGGCTCAGAAAAGAAAAGAAAGATAAAGAATCATCACGCAACAAAGAGCAAACAAGACGGGAGGAAAGGAAAGAAACTGGGGAGTGATCCATTTCATTTCAGCTTCAACTTTCATGCAGCCGCAGCCGGGTCGTTGGTCAAGCACAGCATCTTGCGTGCCCTCAAACTCAAAAAGAAGTACCACAGCATCTTCTTTGTTACTTAAAAGGGGAGAAGGAAGGAAAGAAAGTCCCTAGAGAGAGAGAGCGAGCGAGCTATGGCTAGTAGTACTGGAACAGGCTTGTCATCTCCCGGACGGACCCGAACGCCGGCGACGAGGGCATCACGCCGAGCCCCCATGGCAGGCACGGCCCGTCCTCCGCCGCCGCGTCGCCGAACATCCCGTAGGACGCGGCCTTCGCCACGGCCGGGCCGTAGCACCCCCACTGCTGCTGCTGCTGCTGCTGCCGCGCGTACCCGTACGCGTACTCGATCCCGCTGTCCGTTGCCAGCGCCGTCGGCGCCACTGCGGCGGCCGCCGCGCGCCTCTCCTCCTTCTTGTACCGGATTCCGCACGCATTGCACAATGACTGCACAGATGCACCAATGATGAGTTAGTATGAATATACTTATATGGTCGTAAGCCAGTGTCGCTGAGTACGTGGGCATGTACGTATCGTATATGATCATCAGTTTACGCACGCACGCACCTTTGGTCCGCGTGGGCCGTTCCTCCAGAGCGGGGTGGAGGTCGTGTCGCAGTTGGCGCACCGGCGAGCGGACGCGGCGCCGGCATTGCTCTGATCCGCGCGCGCCGGGCCGATATCCTGCCTGCCGTTGCAGCTGGGCACCGCCTCCCACGGCAGCCCGGCCGCCGGCGCGCGGACCCCGACCTCGGCGCGCCTGGTGGAGGGCGTGCTGAGCGAGAGCGTGCAGTCGACGGAGCCGCCGTAGGAGGCGTAGGAGCCGTCGTCGCCGCATTGCTTGCTGTAGTAGTGGTGGTCCCCCGGCGCCGCGGCGAACAGCATCGAGCAGCCGCCGCCGCAGCTGCCGTAGAGCAGCCCACACGTGCATGGCGCCGCCTCGTGCAGCATCTTGACTAGTAGTAGGAGCTACTTGCAGGAATAGATCGAGCAGAGAAGGCAGTAGTATCTACCACTCTAGTGCTACTAGCTGCTGGTATCGGGGGGAGATTAATATGAAGAGGGAGAGCTTCGAGACCGGAGTCGAAACCAAACCTCCAACAAACAGGACGTAGCTAGGGGGGTGTCTGTTGTTGGAATCTGGGGGTGGCCGGCCACTAACACACACTAGGGCTGGATCGTTGAGGCGTTTGGCACATGTGGATGGATGTGGGAGGTAGGGTACGGGATCCTGGGGTTCTTATAGCGACGACGTGGGAGTACGGTGGGGGTGGCCGGCTGGGGCTGGGGTTGGCTCGCTTTTTACGTGGTAACCTGGGCCGACCCGATTTTGGATTCCGGCCGGGGGCGCGGGACGCGATGCCGCCGCAGCGAGGGGATGTCCGTCCGGATGTCTCTCTCATGCGCCTGTGGTGTGGGGCCGGGGCGTGGTCAAAGAAGGATGTGGCGCTCGGTCAAAAGGAAGGCCACGTGAAACCGGGAACAGTCTCCCATGCACACACACGCATATGGGGACGTGGAGGCTCTCGAGGAGGGATGTTTGTAGTGGTGGTGGTGCTACTGACATGCGCTCGTACAACTACGACGAGCCCATTGGAGTTTGGCGATCACGAGGGGCACAGTTCAATCTGTCTGTCCCTCCCTCCTCCGTCCTCCTCTGAGCCGGTTGTGGGATCCCAGGCCAGGCCAGGCTATCCACCACGGAGTAAGTGATGAGCGAGCAACAAGGAGACGATGCATGGCATGGCATGCATGCGTCCGTTAGGTGGGCAGAGTCGCAGCGATGCCTGAAAGCCTGCGGTGCGCTGCATCAGGCCGGCCGGTCGGCTCGGGTCGGGTCAGGTCAGTCTTTAATTTCTATCCACGGGGGTGGGGTGTCATTTTGCAATGACACGACGGATCGAAATTTCTGGCCCTGCATGCAGCACACCACCATGTACGCCACCACCACCTTTGACTGTGCGCAGTGTATCTGGACCGATGCATGCATGCATGCATCGATCATGTTACATTACATCTACATGTACATGTACAATACGCCATCGGCGCGTACAGCTAGACAAAACTGAACATGAGCTTGGTGAAGCTAGTAATAAAGCGGCAGCAGGGTTGTACTCCATGAAGATCACGTTTGGGCACATGATTAGGTCAAGAAGGAGCCGGTAGGGGCTTCCAAGCCCAGAGAAAGAAGGAAACTAAAGAGCAAAGGAGGCGTAGCGAAAGAAGGGCGGATGGGAATGGGAAAATAAAAGAGGGAGGAAATCAATCAAAAGAAGGAAAAGAGCAAAAGAGGAGCGACGCGAGGATGAGTGAGGAGGGAACACAGGAAAAGACGGGCGGGCGCGGGCCGAGTAGAGTGTCCAGATAGAGATGGAGAGAAGGAGAGAGATACTAATTGGCTGGCCGCGCGAAACAATTCATGATGGCTCCCCCAAGTTCCATAAAGTCCCCCGTCGAATCGAATCCGATCATCGGTCCAAGGAACAGTCGCGGTCAGGCATAGAAGATCCCGCCTTTTGGCACCAACCTCCACGCACGCAAACCCAGGATACATCACTCCATTCTACACTCCACGCTACGGGGATCCGATACGCCTCTAGCCTGATCATTCCCTCAGTCTGCGATCTCCTCCTAGCCAGCACTCCTACTCCTAGAGAAAGAGTAGAGCAAAACTACTTACTTAACCAGTGACAGTGAGGCTTTTCTTTTGCTGTGGTTTGTTTTTCTTTTCCTTTATTGGTGTTGTGCCTAATTCCCCTGCCAAGTCAAAAGGAAGCAGGCAGCGATGCCAGAGAAAGGGAAAGCCCGTGGAGCCCATCATCCCGTATGCTGGCTGCCCAACGCCCAAAGTGGAAAGTGCCGACACGACCTTATCCAAAGCATATACTCCCTTCGTTTCATAATGTAGTGCATATAGATTTTTTAAAAAGTCAAACCTCACAAGCTTTGATCAAGTTTGTGAAAAAAACCATTTACATCTAGAATGCCAAACATATATCATTAGATTCATCATAAGATGTAGTTTAATATTTTATGTTTTTGGTATTATATATATAAACAGTTTTCTCTATAAACTTGATCAAAGTTTGCAAAATTTGACTTTTCAAAAAAATCTATACGCACTACATTATGGAACGGAGGGAGTACCTTGGGCCTAAACCATGTTTGGTCTTGCTTGTGTATACTATTTTTCACCTTCTAAACAAGCCGGGCCGGCCGGTCTTGGAAACTGAAACCATGGTGATCCCGTTCAAAACACCAGGAACGCAAGCCCTCCACGAGCGAGCTCCGTGAGTTGTTGTGTGCCTAGGGTGGTAAGTATAGCTGTTGTTTAGCAGCCTAATGCCCAGTTTTTTGGCAGGGATTGTACGCCTTGTGCTTCGTGTGGCGATCTGCTTGCTCGCTGCATATGTGAACTGTCGTCGAGGAGGGCCTAAAATAAGACGGCAGAACAAACAAGGGGAGGAGCACGAGCGCGAAGCAGGATATGCGGTCGCGAGCAAGGAGCTCCTTGAATTTTTGTCGAAAAAGACCACCTACCCAACGGAATTGCCAAAAAAGACCCCCTCCGAATGAAATTGACAAAAAAGACCCCCTCGACCGTGGCGGCAGGCGCGCCGGGCGACACGTGGCATCTGCCGCCACGGTGCGAGGCGGCAGCCCCTGCCGCCACCGGGTCAGGCGACAGGCTGGCCAGAACGGGAATCCGCACCCGCGACCGAACGGGGCTGGCGCTGTGGGCCCTGCCGCCTCAGGGGCAGGCGGCAGCACTGTGGCTGCTGGGCCCTGCCGCCTGAGGGGCAGGCGGCAGCCGTCCGCTGCGCTGCCGCGATCTCGCTTCTCGCCACACAATTGTACGTGAGTATCCTAGATTCCTCTGATTCCCCCAGTGCGCTCGTTGGTCTCGATGCATGTATGCAACACATGTGTACGTGAGCAGCCTAGCACGTCCATGCAGGAGCCTTCAGAACTAATCGGCCACCAACGACGCATGCACACGTCCATGCAGGAGTACGACTGCACTTTATAATTTGTACCACTAGAATGAATCAGTATTCTCACGGGGTCATGGTAGCCCTGTACAACAAAATCACATCGAACAAGGTGGATTAGCAAACGAAAGCCAGCCGGCTGCCGCCTGCCCCTCAGGCGGCAGGGCCCAGCAGCTACAGTGTTGCCGCCTGCCCCTGAGGCGGCAGGGCCCACAGCGCCAGCCCCGTTCCGTCGCGGGTGCGGATTCCCGTTCTGGCCAGCCTGCCGCCTGACCCGGTGGCGGCAGGGGCTGCCGCCTCGCACCGTGGCGGCAGGTGTCACGTGTCGCCCGACGCGCCTGCCGCCACAGCCGAGGGGGTCTTTTTTGTCAATTTCATCTGGAGGGGGTCTTTTTTGGTAATTTCGTTGGGCAGGTGGTCTCTTTCGACAAAAATTCGAGCTCCTCTCCTCTGTGTGTGTGTGTGTGTGTGTTTGGTGCGGTGTCTTGTGTAGGCAATCCGCCCGAGGAGATCGTCGTTCAAAAAGTTGTCCCGACACTGCCAGAGTTAAGCCTAGAGATTGGTGTCCTTTGGTTGGGATATCTATCCCAAGCCCTCGTCCCTTCTCTTTGCCCTTTGATTACAGGGGGATGGGGACGGCATCTCTTGGAAAGCGATAGCTGGTGCCCCCAGTTGTTCTCGTCTCTCGAGGTTTGAACCATTTTACTTCTTCTGCTAAATAATAGAGCTAATATCACTAGAAGTAATAGAACTTGCGCTCAATGTTCAGTTTGGTGCTAGAACTTTGAAAATACGGATTCGTGGTCACCTAACTTGACATCGCGTGCAAATACAGTCACAAAATACGTATGCGGACATATCAGGGTGTATGACCGTTTTTATTTGAGGAAAGAGCAACTACTGTACTGCATATAGGTACGAAAATTAACGAAAAAATGAATGAGCAGGTAATCAAACCCAGACCCAAGTTTACGACAGAAGCCACGCTTGCCAACCCACGCTTCAAGTTCGAATGTCAGGTATGGATAGCAAACTTAGATGTATTGAACGTGGGGCTTAAATGACTTTTTTTGCATCTACCAGCACTGGGTGTACATCTGCAGCCCTATTTTACCGGTCCTTTTTTTTACCTAAAACATGTAGAGGCGCGTACTGCTACAGTTGATTTAAGCAGGACGAGAAGTCATGTTCAGGTAGGTTGACGCATTAAGGCTGTTTGGTTCTATAGACCTAGCAATGCCACATTTTGCCACACATTTTTTGCCACACTTGCCTAAGGTTAGTTCCCCAAAATGAGAGCCACAAGTTGGCAAGCCTAAGGGAATCTTGCCACACTTTTTGAGTCTATGTGATGTGGGGTCCTAGTGTGGCAAAAAGTACATTGCCTAAGGTAAGGCTTGAACCAAACACCATACTAAGTTGGTCAAAGTTGCCTAATCTTAGGTGTGGCAACCTATGGCAACCATAGTCACAAGCCAAACAGCCCATTAAGATCAACAAATAATGCCATCAACACAGTACTTACAAGTGGAGCAGTAAAACAATGGGAGTGATACTAATTGCACATCAGGACGGTTTGACAGAGCGGTAAAACAGAGTGACATTTCAACAATCAAGCCCCTACGCATGGAAAATTTGTTCTTGCTCCCTCTGTCACTCTGGCTGGCTGGCTGGCAGTACACACAAGATGCATGTCTTTCCGAAGGGGGTTGCCATTGCTGGCTAATTTCTGCACATACTGCAGCCCATTTTGCACTTGCTATTTTTTTCAAGATATTTGTAAAACGTAATTAATAAAGTTATGTTCTAAAAATATTATACATACAAATGATCATTAATAAATAACAACATTTAAAAATACAACTGTGTATTATATAAAAGATACTTAGTTAATACCGACATTGATTTTTTTATTAAATAGATATGTTTAATAAATCCAAAAAATATTATACACTTGCGGCTTATATTTAAATTATGCAAAACAAACATTTACTAAATATTTATGAATATTCACTTGTGTATAATTTTTACTCTTGACTTATATTCAAAAAATTATATAATTTAAATATTAGACACGATTGAATATTCATATCAATAGGTCACATTTTAAAAATATTTTTAATTATACAAACATTGAACCATACAAATGTGCGAATAGTTATTGAAATGTTTGTATAATTAAAATAATATTTTTAATTGTAATTTTGGAAATATTTGTGTTATTTTAAATGATAAAAACATTTTTATAATTCATAGATATTATTTAAATATATGAATATTTTTAAAATAATACATGAACAAATTTAAAAGTAGGTTATTTCGTTTGAATGTACAATATTTATAACACACGCATATTTAGACATTATTTTATTACTGAAATTATAATTTACATACTATCTATAAATTTGTAGTTTTTTTTTTTGCGGGTATACAAGTTTCTAGTACATTAAGACTAGCTATTCATTGCAGACGTGTATACGTGCAGGTTGTAGCGGCTAGAACGTCTTGTGCGCTACCCTTTGGTTGTTGGTTCGAGAGCTGGCACCACACTTTTTCCTGTGCTCATAGATGCGGCTAGAACGTCATTTAAGCTCCATGTTCAATACATCTAAGTTTGCTATCCATACCTGACATCCGAACGTGAACGGTTGGATGGCAAGCATGGCTTGTGTTGTATAAACTTGGGTCCCGGGTTCGTGTCCCGGCTGCCGCATTTTTTTTTGTTAGTTTCGTACCTGTATGAAGTACAGCGGTCGGCTTTTTCAGCACATAAAAAATATGAGGGTGTTTTGTACAAAAATGAATCGCCGAGCGCCATCACTCACTAACAGGTGGGCCATGCAGCCTAATACGTCCGCGTATGTATTTTGTGACCGTATTTGCACACGATGTCAAGTTAGACGACCACAAAGCCGTATTTTCAAAGTTCTAGCACCAAACTGAACATCGAGCGCAAGTTCTGTGACTCCCGGTGATATTACCTCTAAATAATATGCTCGACCACATAGTGATCAGATAGCTTTAAGGTAGGTTGTTTTAACTGAATTTGGAGCGCAGCTGGACCTACCAGATTGGGTCTCTTAGATCTTTCTGTAAAGATTGCTATTTTATTGAAGAATTGCTTATTTATGTCAGAGCTGATTATTTGTGAATCCTAGGGGAGAAGAAAAAAGAAGAGAAGAAGTAGGAACGTTACTTGGCCAACCCGTTAGCATGGAAGAGAAAGTATAGTGGGCTGTCTCTGTTTCTAGCCTGTTGGCTTTGGTGCATCACGCCGTGCACCAAATACATCAAATCAAGGCTAATACAGTTTTGGCTTTGATGTACCAATCCTGATAATTAAGAACAACCAAATCATTTGTTCAGATCATTTCTTCAGAAGCTAGCTCAAAGAAGGCAAAGTAGAACTGAAACCTGGCCTTTTATATATGCACCAGCATACAGCAACAGGAGGCAGGTGAAATTCAGTTCAAACTTACCAGTATTTCCTCCCAACTCCCGGTTGAGATTATTGATGGGATTCAACATTTGCAAGTAAGAAATATATAAAATTATGTTCCTAAATTCAAAGCCTTCATGTGGCTCCAATATAAAGCCGCTTCAAGTATTGTGTGGGTGCTTCTGCTCAACTACAACAAATCACCATCTGAAAGATGAAAGAAGAACACCATAAGATTCAACTTTTCATGTCAACTGAATTTCACTAAAATCCAAGAGATATGAAGTTAAAACATCAATCAGATCATAGAGTATATACATATTGTGTATCTACATTCAATATTCAAGGTGCAGGGGACTATACATGTTCATATTCAGGTATCTACTGACACCTTTGAGCAGCGAAACATCTATCCATCAGATCCTAGAGTATATACATAAATATCAATTATACTATGAATACATTGAGACATAAAAAGAAAAGCTAGCTGAAACTATATGAATAATTGGCCTGAAGCTTTACAATAAAATTTCTCTCATAATCAGCACCAAAAGGGGTAAAAAAAAAGAATACGACAGATGCAACATAATTTGCTTTTTCAAAAGAAATAGATCGAGATGATAGAAGAAAGCCAAGTTGAATGGTTTGCAAGAGAATCAATCAGTCATCTAATTTGAAAAGGGAAAATTCGGTGCTGCGGCAAGCCGTCGTAGATCAATGAAATGAGTACTGACGACCAGGAGGAGGACGATGGGATGGGGTGGAGTCTGACCCGGCGTGGCCGCGGAAGGAAACCATCCACCGTCGGCCATCGCCGACGCTGCTACCCAAGCGGCATGCATCATCAGTTAATCATAATTCACAAATCACTATTTGATGCAATCAATCTTCCTGTACTAAATTAAATAAAACAATCCCTAATGAGTTTAAGTCAATACATTGGATGACACAAAAAATAAGATGACTTAAATTGATCGGCCAGGGAGAGAGGCAACACTGATTTTCAAACAGCGTGTGGAAAACTAATAGGTTCTAATAATCGCATATGTATTATAGGCATACCAAAAATTAACATGAACAAAGCTTCTGCAAGAACTATACATGAATGAACGATCAAATCTAATACAGAATCTTTGCTAAATTGTTCAACATGACAGTAAGGATATTCAATGAAAGGTCAAGCACAGAGTTCGTATTAGTGAACCATACATATTTCTTAATGATGGAAGAGCGAAGGGAGTGCATATTTTTGTCCAGCAGGTGGTATGTGCAATGGCTTCATCCGCGTAGCAGGCGAAAGGGCCGTCTGAAAATTCCATGACTGCGGTGCTCTACGCGCAACTGCAGCAGGCTAGTCTTAACTTAGATTTCTCTGCAGGTGATTGAGGATAGAGGTTATGATGGTTCAGCGACAAATATCTGGTCCTGCGGGGTAATCCTTTTTATTCTGCTCGCCGGGTTTTACCTTTCGAGGTTATGATGGTTCAGCGACAGTTATAGAATCCCAACTCATCTGTCCTGTTTTTGTTGTTGAATGTTGAACAGCGTATCACCATTCCTCAAATACTGTAGGATCCTTGGTTCAAAAACACTGCCGAGCATGCCATGTAGGGCGTCCGAGCCTTCCTCTCAGCATCCTCCACCCTCATTTAATCAACACCATCACCATGATCTGCGCAGCAAGCCAGCAACAACAAATAAAAGAAATCAGATCAATCGATTAGCCAATCCGTAAGGATAGGATGATGACAGTATGAACCGTTTGAATTCAGATTAGGCATGTACCTTGTGTGTCAGGTGGAGGAGATGCCCCGTAGCTTGCTTATGGTGGTGGTGCACTGGTACCCCGCCTTCTTGGAGAAGCCGCCGTTGGGCTTGGTGGTCGCCGCGAAGAAGCCGCCCCCGTCGAAGAGAATAAAGGAAGAGAGCCGCCGCCGCACGAGGAAGGCCCCGATGTGCACCTTGTCCAGGGCGTCCAGGGTGTAGCGCGTGCGCCGATTTGGTTGCCGCCGGAGTCGCATCGGGGGCCGGGGTGGCGGGAGGGTGTAGCAGAGGGGTGGCGGCGTAGGGTTTGTGGATGCGCACCCCCCGTGGCCCAGCAGAAGTGGAGGAGGGGAGATGGCGGAGGGGGAGGGGAACACGGCGGCAGCATGGTAGGCCGTCAGCCAGCCGCGGCAGCCGAGCAGGACGCCCCGCTTCCCTTTCTCTCTGTCTCCGCACTTCTCTCGTTCTCTCCAGAATAAAGAAGAGGAAGCGGTGGCATCTTGACAGGGGAGATATGAACGTGATCCAGTCAAAGCGGTGGACCGCTAGCCAGCCCGATCAATCCGGTGAGAAAAAATATCGGCGGTGGACCAAAGAAAACCCAAAACACGTGGTAATCACCGAATCATCGACTCTTAGCACTGGGATTGCACGGCGTGAGCGATAGCTTAGCCACTTTAATTCTCTTTTATTATATTCAAACACTATCACGTTTTCTCTGAGGGCACCTTGATTCAAAAGAATTTCATAGTTTTTTGAGGATTACAATTCTTACAGTTTTTTCCATGGCCACCACTAGGGGCCGGTCGACCGGCCCAATGCGTTGGATCGAAGCGACCAGCACTGTCAGATTGCATCTTCTTCGTCTCGACTGAACCAGCCAACAACAAAAAAATCCCCTCCCTCGAAAGCCATGCGTCAGCGGTCGCCGGCCACCCATGACTCCGCGCTTGCCCCTAGGCTGCCCTCGCTGCGGCGCTCCGGTAGCCATCGAGTGGTTGCAGCTTCCTCCGAGCGTTTCCAGCATCCTTGATGGACAGTTCCAGCACTGCCGATGATGACCGTCGCAGCTCCGGGAAGCGGCAACCCCGCTCGCCACGCCGGTACCAACATACCCCACACTGGTACCAGCATATGAGACGGCTGGTTCCAGCGTCACCGTCCGCTGGTTGCAGCACCGCCAGTGGTGACCGTCGCATCTCCGGGGAGTAAGCGTCGTCAGCTCGCCACACCGGTACCAGCATATCCAAACACTGGTTCCAGCATATGAAATGGCTGGTTCCAGCATCGATCTCGCTTCGCCGGTGCACGGTTGCGGCATCCCCAATTCGAGAGGTCGCTCCTTGCAGCTCCACCGCACCGCGGATCCAGCTCGTCGGACAACGGTTGCAACATCCCGGCCGCAAGGGGTCGCCTTGCTGCTCCACTAGACTGCAGTTCCAGCTCTTGTGGGCACGGTTGCAGCTCCCCATGCTCGGTTGCATCACGCTACGCCGGCGGCTGTGTCTCCCCTTGCCATGGCTTTGCACTCGTCGGTTGTAGCAGAAATGGGCGCGGTTGTAGGACGGCCCGTCGGAGCGTGCGACGAACACGACATGGGAGGACGTCAACGGTGGGTGCCACACGGCCATGGCGTCACCATGGCGAGACGGTTGTCCACTTGCCGGTGTTGAAACCCTTTAACAACAACCTCCCATTGCTGTCGTTGTAGCTCGCCGTCTTGGTTGTCGGCGAGGGCGCGGCGCTCCGTCCCCTGTCGTCCCGATGCTGATGATCTCGCCCGTTCCATCAAGCAGGGTGTGTGTGTGTGTGTGCGCGCGCGCGCGCGCGCGTGCGTGCATCGTGCGGGCGTGGGTGGGCGCGCGGGGGGTGCTGGCCAGCGCTGGTGCTGCTAGCCGGAGGTGCGAGACCAGCAAGAAGAAAATGGATGGCTGAGAGGATAAGGCAACGCGTGCGTAAGAGGATAAAGCAGCGTGTGCCCAGTGAGGCTGCGAGATGCACGATCGAGAAGCGATCAGACGGCGTGCATGCCGACGACCACCAAAAGCCCTCAAAACACGTAGGCGCCTAACTAGCCACAGTACAATACTAAGGCAACAAACCAAATGACCTAACTTAAACCAGCTTAAGGCCGACCGCCATCAAAGACCAAAGCAGAGATGAACTAACATATCTAAACTACACACTATTGCAAGCGACCGCTAACGCAACACATGAATTAGAGACCCCGCGACCAAACTGTGTGCGATGCATGAATCGCAAACGGTGTCGTAAAAAAACCGTCCCAAATAAGACGAACTGTTTGCAATGCCGGAGACATCAAAAACGATTCAGATTAGAAACGCGTGTGCGATACGTGGCATACAGTTGATCCATACGAACTGTTTGCGATAAGCCAGAACAACAAACACGGTCAGCCAGTTCGTGTTGTGTGCGATACGCGGCATACAGTTCACTCGGATGAACTGTTTGTGATTACCCAACACAACAGAAACGGACAGCCAGTTCGTGGTGTGTGCGATACACGGCTTACGGTTCACTCGAATGAACTGTTTGCGATGATCAAGAAGAACAGAAACGATTCGGCATAACAAGATGTGTGTGATATCCGGCAAACAGGTCGGTAATCAGAATTGTGTGCGATAATTATAGACAGCGCATACGATTGTTTGTTATGAATTGTGTGCTCGACAGGACACACAATTCAAGAAAACAACTGTGGGCGATAATGTAAAAGATCTCTATTGAATACGTATTGTTAACCGTCTGCGATGAGATTGACAGGGGACACAGATTAATATGAGCGAACGGCAACAGAGATATACAGTCTGCTTAATTTAGTCCTTCTTCTTGTTGTTGTTGGATGGCTCCGCAACATCGTCTTGGCGAGGACGCTTCTTGCCGCTGACCGTTGGCTTTTCATCGCCGCCGCTGTCGTCTTCGTCGTTGATGTCCTCGTCGTCCTCCTCCTCGTTCGAACATTCCTCCTCCTCATCATCATCGTCGTCGTCTTCATCGTCCTCCGACGGGTCCTCGTCTGTCTGGTCGTCGTCCGACGACTCGGGCGGCGACGTCCCTTTCATGATCCGGATAAAATCGAGGTCAGGGCTCGACGCCGGACTCATGGAAGACGAGCAGGATGATTCCGAGGTTGACCTATCATCGGGCGGAAGACTGCTGGCGGAACTGTCGTCCTCGCTGTCGCTCGACATGGCTGCGGTACGTACACAAAGCGAGATTACAGAGTGTGTGTAAGTGTGTAGCGCGGCCGACCGGGACGATGAAGACGGTGGAGACTGAAGCGGGGTATGAAGAAAAGAGGAATGGCAATTGAAGCGGGGGATTGACGGTTTTTATTGGGGCCTTGGCAGGCGGTTAGAATCCTGATATAATCAACTGCAATTATTAGTACCCAGTCGCTCCAAATTCCCGCGGTTGCGCAGTTCTCAATGTGATAATTACACACAGAGGTTGGAGCGTCCAAATGTGAAACAAACAGTTTTCATAGGACAGTTGTCAAGCAATAGATGAGCTCTGCTTATTGATGTAGCCAGTAATAATCAAACAAAACCCCTAATCATCATTACAAACAGCACATAGAAGATGGCTAATGCGACAACTACAACTACACATACTAGTTCCTTCTTGTCTCTTGCTTTCATCTGTTGCCTGTGATTGAGTCTTTCTTGCTTCGTCGTAGTGATTGTACACTCCAAATTAGTCAGTTTCTTCTTCAGCTTTACGTTATCTTCTGCGAGCTTGGTGATAACACTCCGAGCCCTGCCATGCCATTCATCATCCAACTAGTTAACAAAGGCACAAGCCTCATATCCCTGCCAATGTTAAATATTCAGGATGGGCGGGGGCATTAACTCAACTTAAATGATGAACTTAGCACTAACCTCTAAGGGGCAACTGAGAAACCGTCTGCCAATGTCAAATCCCTCCGTGCATACACGTCGAGCGGGAGTGTGTCCGTGCGCACAACTCAGCTTTTGGTACTTCTCGGTAGCACAAAACTCGGAGTCGAACTCATGTTGCGGGAGTCTGGAGTCATACTCCGGATCCGGCGGTTGATTGCTTTCCTGGGTGGGGGAGCGGGGGTCATTGAGGACGGATTGAGCAGGGAGCTACTTTAATTTGGACATGCTAAAAAAGATCGGGATTGACTGGAACCTGACAAGACGATTCGGATCCGTAGTACACCGGCCTTCTGATGACCTTAGGCAAGCGCTCGGCGGTGACCGCCGTCGTGGCGGCGCCGCCCATCGCGCTGCCGAGAGCGACGATACGAGCCGGAGCAGCTGCACCGAAACCATCAGCACCACTCTGTTGTAAACGGCACACGGTTTGTACATATCGTTTGTGTTCGATATTACAACTTCACACACGATTTCCACACGAAACCGTGTGAGAAGACAACGTGCGTGGCACATGGTTCCCGTGACATAACCGTATGTGATGTACTACCCGGTGTAGGGGAACGCGACAGAAAACAAAAAAATTCGGTACAGCGAGCACGCCCAGGATCACTATGGAGATGCATACAAGGTTTGATCTTTTCGTTACCGACTCATAATGCAGCGGAAGTAGAGTCGATAACGATCGGCGGTGCAGATCCCCACAGCTAGGATTTACAACCTCCCAACCGCGAGGATGTTCTCCCTCATCTGCCCCTCGGACAGCCCTCCGGGAGGCGGTCAGACAGTCCCCCGGACGGTGTCACGGACAGCCCTTCGGGAGGCACCTGTAGGGGAACGCAGCAGAAAACAAAAATTTTCCGACCTACGCACCAACCCAGGACCACTATGGAGACTGCATACAAGGTTTGATCTTTTTCGTTACCGACTCGTAGCGCAGCGGAAGTAGAGTCGATGACGATCGGCGGTGCAGATCCCCGCAGCTAGGATTTACAACCTCCCAACCGCGAGGATGTACTCCCTCGACTACCCCTCAGACAGCCCTACGGGAGGCAGTCAAACAGTCCCTCGGACGGCGTCGCGGACAGCCCTTCGGGAGGACCTTCGAAACTCGGACGGTCATTCGGACAGCCCTTCGGGAGGACCCTCGAAACTCAGACGATCACTCGGACAGCCCTTGGGGAGGCACTCTCGAACTAAGACCGAAACTACGATCTCTCTACAGAGTTGCACACATACGGTGTCATCTATCCGGCAGGGGTTCGCCGTCCAGAACTAGTTCCCACCGGAACCCAGACAGCCTTTTGGCTCTACGAAACTCTTTTCATGGGAGAGAGAGAGAGAGCCAGACGAGCATGGCATTTGTATGTGAGCTTGGATGAGATTTGGAGAGCACCCCTCCACCTCTATTTATAGGAAAGCCAAGGGGTAAAGTTGGCATTCAAAAATACCAAAAGTACCCCCACTTTATGCCTTTTCATAAAAGAATAAAGCTAAAAAGGATGGCATGTGGAGCTCCAAGGAGCTCCATCTCCCTTGGCCGGCCAATCTTGGGGGCCCCCCATGAGGGGGCTTCCTTGGCTCCCAAGTCCTTCTAGAAGCCTTTTGGAAAATATCCCAAAAGGTGCTTTCCAAAAAATATCCATAAAGCACTTTTACTATTCAGGAAGACATTTTTCTGCGTCCGTTAAATCCCAAATTATTTCTGTGTGCCTAGAATAATTCCAGTACCCACTAAAACAATTTTGAACGCATTCCGAAACAATTCCGGAACAATGTTTTTCTTCA
Source organism: Elymus sibiricus (assembly GCA_039707655.1). Taxonomy (NCBI): domain Eukaryota; kingdom Viridiplantae; phylum Streptophyta; class Magnoliopsida; order Poales; family Poaceae; genus Elymus; species Elymus sibiricus. Next base: position 255,763,586 of record CM077668.1, on the reverse strand, counting down.
GCGAAAAGCAACCAAAGCGGTTCCGGCAGCTCCGGAACATTTCCGGTTTTTATCCCCGAAAATTCCCAAAAGTTTCCAGAACACTTCTGGCATCCTCTAAGAATTTCCAGGCGTGTGCCGAAACCAATTTGACTTAATGGAATCCCCTGAAACAACTTTTCAGTTTTACCAGAACTATTCCGGTGTCCTCTCCGGAACGTTTCTGTTGCGTCCGAAACTTTTTCGGTGATTTTGTCTCAGACTCCCTATCTAGTATTCAGCAGAGAGATGACCCTTAAGCGTGTGACCCTATAGGTTCGGTGAAGTATAGACATGACCCGGAACACTTTTCGATCAATGATCAACATCGGAGCCGTGGACACCCATATTGACCCCTATACTCAAACAAATGAATATTCGAGTGAACCTCCAGTTGCCGTGTGCTATTCCTGTTGCTTCGCGATATGTTACAAATACCTGAGGTGAGAATCATCGGCATCCCCATGGATCAACACTTGTCCACAATGCCAGTTACCTCGTTACCGGTTTTGTTTTCTTTTCTCGTTTCCGTGTTCCGGCATCCCTGTGATCAAACCATAATGTGTCTGGCCAGACGATGGTGGATACCGTAACACCGAGAGGGCCCAGAGATATCTCTCCATCGTCGGAGGAGCAAATCCCAATCTTGAGCTATCAAGTCCCTTGACACATTTTTCCATGAACCCGTAAGCCGCCGTAATAGCCACCCATTTACGGATGACGTTTAACAAACCCCAAAGTTCATGAAGCAAGCATGAAGAAACTCGACACTCTCATGGTCTAAGGAATTATGCAAACGTTAACTATCTCTGTGTTATTAACCATTAACTTGTGACGAATGTATCTCATAGCATAACATCAATTCGGGTCGATTCAACACAAGTGTTCTCCTAACATTGTGCCCTCAAAGTTGCCTAGCATAGTCATGCCCATGATCAGGAAAACAGAACCATCATGCAACACTTGAGCTAGTCTTAGAGGCCAGACTAGGAATACATTTTACCGTTTATTATTCCACACGTGCATATGAGTCTTCCTCCGAGCCTCGTGGTTATTGTAGACTCGAGAACCATAGCAGTTATAGCATGGAACATAAACATAATTATGAAAATGTTGATAAACAATAACATTTATTATTGCCTCTAGGGCATATCTCCTACAGACTCCCACTTGCACTAGAGTCAATAATCTAGTCAACGCTGATGCACTTTACACCTATGGCATACCGGTGTAAAAAAAGCTTCGCTTGTGGTATAGCCTGATGTCCAACGGATCTGACAACTTCAGTTCCATGTGTATCTCTGCATATCCTCGCGTTTTCATGCTTTCACAAAATTCATATTTTGTGTGGACTTGGCTTCGTATATATGTGAATCACTGGTCAAACCTTGATTCCTCAGACTGAGCTATGGAGCAACTATCTTCAATAGTGTTCCATTGACCAAAGCCATCTTGGAATCATACTAAGTTCATGAACGAACTGTATGATTCAACATCTTCTATGTCGCTTTGAAAGCGGCAACATACTTAGCCTTTGTTATAGAATTCGCCACATTAACCTGTTTGGAACGATTTCCAAACACCGTGCCACCATATCGTGTATTACACAAGAAAACCTTAACTTAAATCGAAAATCGCATGGAGCATTGATGAAGACTGTATCGATGTAATTACTTACAACGAGCACTTCATAATCTCTGCTTGCGAGAAAACATGTCATCAGTGCTACTTTAGTACTTAATGACATTTTTCACTGTTGTCCCATGATCAGTACTTTGATCACTTTGGTATCTATACTCGCAACAGCTTTGGAAGTATCGGACATATCTGGTTGTTTTACATACCATGGAATACATGATTAGTCCAAACACAAGAGCGTGTGGAATCTCCATCATGTATTTTGCTCATCAGTGTTTTGGGACACCGAGTCTTGCAAAACTCTTTCCATGTGACTTCAGCAAGAATCACACCTTGGCGTTTTAATGCTAAAAGGTTTTAGCATTTTGTCAATATGTATTTTTGGCTTTAGTCTATTAGGCAATTCTATCTCGCAGATAAATATGCCTAATGTCCAGGCTATTTAGCCCAAGCACTTCATCGAAAACTATTTTCAAGGAAGTCCTAATTCGTGTCAAGAAATTTCCAATCAACAATGTGTCAAGCACACAAGGTTTTTTAGAAATATTATTATGCTCCCACTTACTTTCTTGTAACCACAAGCATCTTCGTTACCCATTGATGAAATCAAACTCTTTTGACTATTTCATCAAAAACGAAGATTCCAACTCCATTTTGCTCTCTTCTGTCCATTGCTGGAACTCTGAAGTTCGCATAGTTACTAGCATCCTCTGGATTGACAAAATACCTTCGACTGTGCCACATGCAAGTCCTAGGTTGCATTTCCATCACATGGAAATCCTTTTGGCATCCATGTATCATATCTCAAGATTGAAATATGTATTAATTGCTAATTTAACCCGATCCGACTTTAAGCATCGCTACGGTGAGACAATCTCATCGTAGTCAACTCCTTGAATTTGTTTTTTCAACAAGTCGAGCTTTATGGATAAAACATTTTATCCACATCAGTTTATAGTTCCATTAATGTTCGTTAGACTCTAAGTCTTTCGAAGGGTTTATCAAGATATAATCTTGAATCATTTATGGAAACTATCTCGGATTATATTGGCATTTAGCCAATTCCGGAGTCAGGGCCCATCAATGCTTCCTTGTGTATCGTAGGTATACTGTTGTCTAACAACAATATCTCGCTTGCGCACCTGAGAGGTTTGCACGAGATTTGCCTACGTGGTTCAGTTGCATGTTCGACCGAAGTCCATACATCTCATGTAGAGGCTTCCGTATCAGTCGCAGTAGGAAACTCTGGAATTACTTCCAAGGTTTCTTTCCTTTGAACTGATGACGAAGATACTGTTATCTCGTCGAGTTGCACTGTCCTCCCACTCACCTTTTTGCAAGAACCATTCTCTTTAAAAGCATACCGTTCTTGGTGGCAAACCTTTTGCCTCGGTATAGTGGTGGAGGAATTCCCAATTACTTGGGATAACCTACAAAGTAGTACTTGTCTGATTTGGAATAGGTTTGTAAATATTTTACACAAGCCCCATATTCCAAATGTTTAAGAAAAGACAAAGCATGGTTGGGCGTACCATACCATGGCATCATTTCAACAGACCTGATGGCGCTCTTTTCAGTGTAAGAGCCGCAGTCTTTAAAGCATTACCTTTAAAAGGGATAATGGCAAATTGATTTATGTCATCTTTGATCTTACCATGTCATAAATGGTTTGAATACATCTTCACGGACATTCCACTCACAGTGGTGTTCCGGGAGGTGTAAGTTATGAAATTCTTTTCACAACTCATCAGTCATTCGCTAAACTTGTAACTCAAATATTTCTTTCCGCAATGAAATTGCAGAAACATAATTTTCTTGTTACAATAATTTCTACTTCATTTTTGAAAACCTTATGAATGATTTCAAAAGATCCAGACTTACGTCTCATCAAGTAAATATCCATATATCTACTTGAGTCATTTATGAAGATAGACAAATCCACTGCTAGCAATAACCTTTATCGGACTACATACATCAAAATGTATGATCACCGATAAGTTCGTTGCTTGTTCCTTATGGCCTGTGAACGGTATTTTAGTCACTTCACTTTTCGGAGGAAAGTTGCAAGTGTCATATGATTCACAATCAAATGACTTCAAAATCCATCATTATGGAATTTCTCCATGCGGGTTTCTCCAATGTGACCAAATGCAGTGCCACACATGTGTGGTATTCTCTTAGCCTTGCGACATTTAGCGTCAGTGTTATGAATGTATCATATTACCATAAATATTCATAACATACATCCCATTCATGATGGAAGTATGGCCCTTATGTTATTTATAACACTGAACAACAATTGTTCTTTTATTAACAACCCTTTTGCAACAAACATTATGCAATGGGCTAGAGTGTGTAAAACTCTAAAACGAATTATGAAAGTAAATACTGAGGTAACATATTATTATCAATATTCATAACATACATCCCATCCACGATGGAAGTATGGCCCTTATGTTATTCATAACACTGAACATCAAAAGTTCTCTTATGAACAACCTTCTTGCAAGATACCTTATGCAATGGGCTAGAGTGTATAAAAACTCTAAAATGAATTATGAAAATAAATACATAGGTAATGTACCGAGTATAGCAACTTTTACTATGTTCTCAGCGCATATCTAAACCTCACTCCGGCAAGTCTTTTAGGCCGTAGTAGTTCTTGCATCGAGTCGCAGCAGAATGCAATCGAGCGGGTATCTTTGTGATCAACTCACAATACCCAAGAATTACGGACTAACAGTTTAATCACAATTCCCAAGAACTATTTCTTTGACCAGCCTTCTATACATCAATAACTTGTATGACATTCATACATGAGCTGGATATTCCAGTCTTCCCTCTTTTTACCTTTATACTTACAACAGTTTAACTTTTAGTATTTCTCCTACTCTCAGAAGAAGCACCCAACTTAAGAGTGGCGTTAGCCCCGGACTTCCTAGGTGTGTAAGTCACACTAACACCCTTTGGACATTTCCTTTCTATTTAAGTCGTTTGTTTTATTCACCTTTCATCATATGACAGGCGTTCTTCTGGATCCCTCTCTTATCAGTCAAATGCATAGTAAACACTTTACTAATAATTTGCAAAACAAACATTGCTTTGGATATCTCATATCTTCTAGCCTTTGTTTGTATCTGAAACTAATTTTCAGTTCCATGAATATCACATAGCTATCCCAAACTTTTGAAGTTCGGGTCTCATGGAAGCAAACATATTGCACTTGACCGTAACGGAATTATAGCTTTTGGATCGAAGGACGAGAGTCACATCATCCATAGCATTAGCGGGAGAATACCGAAAGCATGCGATAGGACAAAGTCCTTCTCGGCACTCTTGAGGACAATCCTCACATTACGTTACCAACCGTAAAGTTTTAACCAGATATTTAACAGATTATTCAATTTTAACAGGGAAGGTGGAAACGCGAGCCATTATTCTACAACTATTATGCAAATTACACTTTAGACAAAGTTCATAATTAATTGCATTAAAATTAAAGAAGTTTAATTCTAAAGTGCGCTCCCACTCAAATCAATATCTCTCATAATTGATTGTGAGTGATACAAGACCCATATTACAATTCAACGCCAAGGATGTATCCATCTCAAGTGACGAGAATTGCAATCGGTAGGCCAACTTGCCAATCACATCTCTATGTGACTCTTGTTCATCTTTCGATGCGCGTGTTCTGAGCTCATGACTTTCATGCCTGAACGTCAAGAAAACCAAGTGATCTCGTTGCGAGGTCTCAACTCACCCGCCTCACACTTCTCTAATCGTTCGTACCCATGCATCCATGTGATACCCTGAAGAGATAGGTGCCGTGACGGTGCTACACTTGGGAGAACACTAACTACTTGATATTTTTGTGAGAGATCACCCTAATAAAAGCGACTACCGCGGAATCAAGAAGGGTCCATCAAAGGGATAAAAATCTCAGGCAATTCATAATAGCATGATATGGTATAGCCCTTTCTGACGGAGAAGTCTTGTATTTCTTCGTCTTCGGCATTTGCGTCGGTGTTCACCTTCGCGAAGATTGCCACCACCTTGTCGATGCACCAGATAATATTGCTATCTCTATAGCTAATAAAATAAGTGCATTACTTAAGGTTGACACGCAGGTCATTAAAGTGACAATCATATGGCTCCAGCCATCATGCCGAATCATGACACGCAGGTCATGTTAATTTTACATCATATAGTCATCTCATACATAATCAAATTAATATGAGCACTGCTATACCACATCACATGCACATGCAAACCATCCTGCAAAACCAAGTTAGACGCCTCTAATCGGTTTATGCAAAATTTCATTTTACGTGGCTTCTAAGGTTTCGAACAAACCGCATCTACCAACGTTCATCATCAAGTATGATTATTCAAGTCACTAGATTAACTTTGCGGGGTGTATGAAACACGAGATAATAAAATCTCGAGCCCCATACTGAACTTCATCATACGCATGACCCCCGTGCAGATCATATCTGCATTGCCCTTTCGTCTGCGAAATTTCATCTTTCTCTCTAACTATGGTGGAATTCAATGAACTGTTAGCACTTCGTTGATCAATCAGGATCGTGGATTGCTAGAACTTTGAAACTCCACCATGCTGTTATCAAGATCAGAAATATGCAAATTCTAGGGAAGCAACAAGAACATCGGGTAACAGATTTCATCTGCTACCCGCACAAATAATTATCAGCAGTAGAACTCATCTACTACAAATTATATTGTGCAACACCCATACATCTCTATGTATTCTAGATCGTAACCTACATCTACGCATAGCATGGCTCATGATGCCACTGTAGGGGAATGCAGCAGAAAACAAAAAAAATTCGACCTGCGCACCAGCCCAGGACCACTATGGAGACTGCATACAAGGTTTGATCTTTTTCGTTACCGACTCGTAGCGCAGCGGAAGTAGAGTCGATGACGATCGGCGGTGCAGATCCCCGTAGCTAGGATTTACAACCTCCCAACCGCGAGGAAGTACTCCCTCGACTGCCCCTCAGACAGCCCTCCGGGAGGCAGTCAGACAGTCCCTCGGACGGCGTCGCGGACAGCCCTTCGGGAGGACCTTCGAAACTCGAACGGTCATTCGGACAGCCCTTCGGGAGGACCCTCGAAACTCAGATGATCACTCGGACAGCCCTTGGGGAGGCACTCTCGAACTAAGACCGAAACTACGATCTCTCTACAGAGTTGCACACATACGGTGTCATCTATCCGGCAGGGCTTCGCCGTCCAGAACTAGTTCCCACCGGAACCCAGACAGCCTTTCGGTTCTACGAAACTCTTTTCATGGGAGAGAGAGAGAGAGCCAGACGAGCATGGCATTTGTATGTGAGCTTGGATGAGATTTGGAGAGCACCCCTCCACCTCTATTTATAGGAAAGCCAAGGGGTAAAGTTGGCATTCAAAAATACCAAAAGTACCCCCACTTTATGCCTTTTCATAAAAGAATAAAGCTAAAAAGGATGGCTTGTGGAGCTCCAAGGAGCTCCACCTCCCTTGGCCGGCCACTCTTGGGGGCCCCCCATGAGGGGGCTTCCTTGGCTCCCAAGTCCTTCTAGAAGCCTTTTGGAAAATATCCCAAAAGGTGCTTTCCAAAAAATATCCATAAAGCACTTTTACTATTCATGAAGACATTTTTCTGCGTCCGTTAAGTCCCAAATTATTTCTGTGTGCCTAGAATAATTCTAGTACCCACTAAAACAATTTTGAACGCATTCCGAAACAATTCCGGAACAATGTTTTTCTTCAGCGAAAAGCAACCAAAGCGGTTCCGGCAGCTCCGGAACATTTCCGGTTTTTATCCCGAAAAATTCCCAAAAGTTTCCAGAACACTTCTGGCATCCTCTAAGAATTTCCAGGCGTGTGCCGAAACCAATTTGACTTAATGGAATCCCCTGAAACAACTTTTCAGTTTTACCAGAACTATTCCGGTGTCCTCTCCGGAACGTTTCTGTTGCGTCCGAAACTTTTCCGGTGATTTTCTCTCAGACTCCCTATCTAGTATTCAGCAGAGAGATGACCCTTAAGCGTGTGACCCTATAGGTTCGGTGAAGTATAGACATGACCCGGAACACTTTTCGATCAATGATCAACATCGGAGCCGTGGACACCCATATTGACCCCTATACCCACACAAATGAATATTGGAGTGAACCTCCAGTTGCCGTGTGCTATTCCTGTTGCTTCGCGATATGTTACAAATACCTGAGGTGAGAATCATCAGCATCCCCATGGATCAACACTTGTCCACAATGCCAGTTACCTCGTTACCGGTTTTGTTTTCTTTTCTCGTTTCCGTGTTCCGGCATCCCTGTGATCAAACCACAATGTGTCTGGCCAGACGATGGTGGATATCGTAACACCGAGAGGGCCCAGAGATATCTCTCCATCGTCGGAGGAGCAAATCCCAATCTTGAGCTATCAAGTCCCTTGACACACTTTTCCATGAACCCGTAAGACGCCGTAATAGCCACCCATTTACGGATGACGTTTAACAAACCCCAAAGTTCATGAAGCAAGCATGAAGAAACTCGACACTCTCATGGTCTAAGGAATTATGCAAACGTTAACTATCTCTGTGTTATTAACCATTAACTTGTGATGAATGTATCTCATAGCATAACATCAATTCGGGTCGATTCAATACAAGTGTTCTCCTAACATTGTGCCCTCAAAGTTGCCTAGCATAGTCATGCCCATGATCAGGAAAACAGAACCATCATGCAACACTTGAGCTAGTCTTAGAGGCCAGACTAGGAATACATTTTACCGTTTATTATTCCACACGTGCATATGAGTCTTCCTCCGAGCCTCGTGGTTATTGTAGACTCGAGAACCATAGCAGTTATAGCATGGAACATAAACATAATTGTGAACATGGAGATAAACTATAACATTTATTATTGCCCCTAGGGCATATCTCCTACAGCACTCTCGAACTCGGACGGTAACTCGGACAGCCCTTCGGGAGGCACTCTCGAACAGCCCCTCGGGCAAAAAGATCGAACCTACAACCTCTCTACGGGGTTGCACACATACGGTGTCATCTATCCGGCAGGGTTTCGCCGTCCAGAACTAGTTCCCACCGGAACCCAGACAGCCTTTCGGCTCTACGAAACTATTTCACGGGGAGGGAGAGAAGAAGCCAGAACATTGCAATGGCATGTGTATGTGAGAAAGAGTGAGTGTGGAGAGTGCCTCTCCACCTCTATTTATAGAAAAACCCAAGGGGTAGGGTGGCTCCCAAAATACCAAAATGCCCTCAGATATTTTCACACTATTCATAATAGTGTTTCCACTATTCATAATAGTATTTCCACTGTTCATGAGATATTTTCTCCCAATAGTGTTTCCGCTATTCGTGAGATATTTTCTCCCAATAGTGTTTCCACTATTCATAATAGTGTTCCCACTATTCACGAAACATTTTCCGCGACCGTTTAATCCAAAAATATTTCTGTAGGTCTTAGAACATTTCCAGTACCCACTAAAATAATTTTGGACGCGTTCCGAAACAATTCCGGATTAGTGATTTTCATCTGCGAAAAGCAACCAAAGCGGTTCCGGCAGCTCCGGAATATTTCCGTGTTTTTTCTCCGAAAAAATCCCAGAAGTTTCCAGAACAATTCTGGCATCCCCCCAAGAATTTCCAGGCGTGTGCCGAAACCAATTTGACTTAATGGTATACCCTGAAACAACTTTTCAGTTTTACCGAAACTATTCCGGTGTTCTCTCTCCGAAACTTTTCCGATGTCTCCGAAACTTTTCCGGTGAATTTCTCTCAGACTCCCTGTCTAGTATTCAGCAGATAGATGACCCTTAAGCGTGTGACCCTATAGGTTCGGTGAAGTATAGACATGACCGGAACACTTTCGGATCAATGATCAACATCGGAGCCGTGGACACCCATATTGACCCCTATACCCACACGAATAAATATTCGAGTGAACCTCCAGTTGCTGTGTGCTATTCCTGTTGCTTCGCGATATGTTACAAACACCCGAGGTGAGACTTATCGGCATCCCCGTGGATCAACAACTTGTCCACTATGCCAGTTACCTCGTTACCGGCTTTGTTCTCTTTTCTCGTTCCCGTGTTCCGGCATCCCTGTGATCAAATCACATTGTGTTTGGCCAGACGATGATGGATACCGTAACACCGAGAGGGCCCAGAGATATCTCTCCATCGTCGGAGGAGGAAATCCCAATCTTGAGCTATCAAGTTACTTGACATACTTTTCCATGAACCCGTAAGCCGCCGTAATAGCCACCCATTTACGGATGACATTTAACAAACCCCAAAGTTCATGAAGCAAGCATGAAGAAACTCGATACTCTCATGGTCTAAGGAATTATTCAAACATTAACTTTCTCTATGTTATTAACCATAAACTTGTGAGGAATGTATCTCATAGCATAACATCAATCGGGTCGATTCAACACAAGTGTTCTCCTAACATTGTGCCCTCAAAGTTGCCTAGCATAGTCATGCCCATAATCAGGAAAACAGAACCATCATGCAACACTTGAGCTAGTCTTAGAGGCTAGACTAGGAATACATTTTACCATTTATTATTCCACACGTGCATATGAGTTTCCCTCCGAGCCTCGTGGTTATTGTAGACTCGAGAACCATAGCAGTTATAGCACGGAATATAAACTTAATTACGAACATGGGGATAAACAATCACATTTATTATTGCCTCTAGGGCATATCTCCTACACCCGGTACATATGGGGATGCAATAATGGAGTTAATACTATAAACAGCCGCTCTGCGGATACTCGTCAAAAAATAAAAACAGCCTCTCTGCATAGAGATGGGGGCGGCGGCCGAGGCAGTGGCTACCGGATAGGAGGTCAATCCTCGGTCGGTCGGTGGCAGCGGCGTGATAGGAGGTCAATCCTTGGTCGGCGGCGGGAGATAGGAGGAGATCTCAATCCTCGAGGTCGGCGGCGGCGTGATTGGAGCACATCCCTCGCTGTCGAAGGCGGGATAGTGGAGCTCGTACTTCAGGCGGATGCCCCACTAAGCTTTGCTCATCGACCTTACTGTCTCGGCGTGCCGCGACATCGCGCTTCTCTGTCCGCTGGGTGGAGGTCGCCGCGCGGCTAATTAATTAAGGTATTCTTTTCGTTGAGTGGCTTAATTAAGGTATTCAATTCATAAGGGTAGTATACTGTACTCTGCGTGTAAATTGACTGGTCATTAATTTGTGTCATCGCACGGCTGGATAATACAATATGGAGCGCCCTCCGTAAATTATGAAAATAAAATCTTGTAATTTATGCACGCATCTTTGGGCATCAATTAATCCATTTATTAATGCTTTTTTGAATTACCCCTCGTGTGGTGCAGATGGAACGATCGGAATGGATGAAGAATCGGAGAAGCTCAAAGTTTGCGAGTGGCGTGACAGAGTTCATCACTTTGGCTGAAAGGACAAAGAAGAGAGTCCGTAACGAGGATTACATCCTGTGTCCATGCAATGATTGTGGCAATACAGAGTCACATAAAGTTACAGACGTCGAGTACCACTTATTCAAGCGGGGATTCATGGATGGATATACATTTTGGACTAGACACGGTGAAGAGCCGGTCATGGATGAAGGTAACCAGGGCAGCGAGATGCCAAAACCCGATCAGAGTCACATGGATGTTGAATCTAACCTCGGGACTCAGACGTCAAGCTACCAACGGAACAGAGACAATCGAAAAATCCCACTAGAAAACCAAGACGGCGATGAAGACGACGACCTTGATGGTATGCCAGATTTTGCTGCTATGATTGCAGATTTCCAGGGCCCAGATAAAGAAATGGTTGGGTACAAGGATCTGCCAACCATTGATGCGGACTCAAAGACAGATTTGTATCCAAGTTGCAAAAAGAAATATTCCAAGTTGAGTTCCACACTGGCGCTTCTCAGATTTAAAGCAGAAAACGGTCTATCAAACAAGGGCTTCACAGAGTTGTTAGGTATTTTCAAAGACATTCTTCCAGAAGATAATGTGCTCCCCAAAAGCACGAACGAAGCAAAGAAAGTTGTTTGCCTATTTGAACTTGAAGTCCATAAGATACACACTTGTGTGCATGATTGTATGTTGTACCGTGATGAGTACAAAGATTTGCGTGCATGTCGCATATGCAAGCATCCACGATACAAGCGCAGGAAAGCAAAGGACAAGGACAAATTGGACGACGAGATCAAGACAGGAACCCCGTTCAAGGTTGTTTGGTACTTGCCTTTAATTCCAAGGTTGAAGCGTTTGTTTGCAAACCCTAGAGAGGCAAAGAGGTTGCGGTGGCATCATGATGAGCGAATTGCGGATGAATATTTGAGGCACCTGAAAGATGGGGCTCAGTGGGAGTCAATCGAGGAAAAGCATAAAGACTTTGTCATGGATCCTAGAAGTATATGGCTCGGGGAGTGTACTGACGGGATGAATCCATTTGGCGATATGAGCACCAAACACAGCACATGGCCGGTGTTTCTGTGCATATATAACCTTGCTCCTTTGTTGTGTATGAAGAAAAAATACATCATGATGTCAATGATTATCCAAGGCCCGAAGCAAACTGGAAATGACATCGACATTTACTTTGAGTTGCTGGCAGAAGAACTGCTGACATTGTGGGTAAAAGAGCCTACTGTAAAATGTTATGATGCTTACAAAAAGGAGATTTTCGATCTACATGCGTTGCTTCCGCACACCATTCAAGATATGCTAGCATTAGGCAACACGTTGGGGCAGAAAACAAGGGGAGATGTAGGATGTGTCACATGCATGGATAGGACAACGAGTAGATTTCTTCACAACTCGCACAAAACCGTGTATTTGCGTCATCGTAGATTCTTACGGAGAGAGCACCCATATCAAAAGATGAAAGCTGAATTTGATGGTACGACAGAGGTAGGTTTGGGCCCAAGACCTTATTCTGGGAAGGAGGTCCACAGAATGGCTAAAGAAATTGAAGTTGTGCTTGGCAAGGGACCCGGTTCGTCGTCGAAAAAAACACCCAGGACGCAAGTGTTTAAGAAGAAATCAGTGTTCTGGCAATTACCTTACTGGGAGATTCTAAGTGTACGTCACTGCATCGATGTCATGCACATAGAGAAGAACGTATGTTAAAGCATCCTTGGTACTCTGCTCAAGATTAAAGGTAAAACAAAGGATGGTGACAGAGCATGACTCGATATGCTTGGTGATCAAACACAACGCATGAATGAAGCTGAAGATGGTGACAAATTCCTCCACGTTTGCCAGAGTTACGATTTCACTGCAAAAGAAGCAAAAGAGTTCTATAATTATTTGTTGTCAATTAAGACACCCTCTTCCTACTCCGCAAAAACATCAGAAGTCTCGTGGATGTGAGCACGGGTAAAATGAAGTTGGCACACATGAAGTCACATGATTGCCACGTAATGTTGACACAAATCCTCCCGGTGTCCATCAGGAATTTGATGGACACAGACATAAGAAACACACTCATTGATCTCTGTGATTTCTTCAACCAACTATGACAGAAAGTGGTAAATCGTGAGGAGATGGATCATATGCAAGAGGATATTGCAAGAATATTGTCCAACCTAGAGATGCTTTTCCCACCGTCATTCTTTGATGTCATGGTCCATCTCACTGTGCACCTTGTCAACAAGATAAAGTATTGTGGTCTTGTGTTTCTTCGCAACATGTATCCCTTCGAGCGGTTCATGGGAATATTGAAGCGCTATTGTCGGAACCGATGTCATCCAGAGGCAAGCATCCTACAAGGTTATACCGCGGATGAGGTGGTTGAGTTTTGCACCGAATACATGAAACAAAGACCTATAGGTTTACCCTGCTCTCGCCGCGAGGGAAGGCTGGCTGGTAAGCCGGTCCTTGCTGGCGCGCCACATGCTGCACCCGGAGATGAGACCGATAAAGCCCATTTGACGGTACTGCTTAACAGCCCAGTTCTCGACGCTTATGCTGAAGAACACTTGGCAGAGATACGACGAAGCTTCTTACCCATGGTGCATCCATTAGATGTCGTGATGAAGGCGCACAATAAGGACTATGTCATATGGCTGAAGGATCGTTTATCACGTGGATCCATGGATGACATTGCAACGTGGTTGGCACAAAAGCCATCACCTACAGTATTGAGGCACCAAGCGTATGACATAAATGGCTACACGTTCTACACTGAGGAACGTGATAAGAAGACCTCATATCAGAACAGCTCCATTCGAATAGAATGCATAACTATAGATGAAGCTGATAAAAGGGTATACTATGGAACCATCGAAGAGATTTGGGAGCTTAACTATGTGAAAGTTAAGGTGCCATTATTCAGGTGCAAATGGGACCCTCTTAGTCAGGTAAAGGTTGATGAATACAGGAAGACCTGTGTTAACAAGACAAAGATGGCATATCACAAGGACCCGTTCATTCTTGCCAGCGATGCAACCCAGATTTTCTATGTGGAAGACCCCTTGCATAAGAACTGCCATGTAGTGATGCGTGGGAAGAGGAGGGTACTGGGCGTCGAGGTTGTTGCTGATGAGGACGAGTACGATGAATTTGCTGAGATGCCAGCGAAGGGATCACGCACCAAACATAAAGAGAGGCTTAAAATCATCAGAAATCCTAAGTTCATTCGGGGTCAACCTAATGATCCCAGTTCTCCCATGTACATGGGAATTCATACGTAACACTATTTATTATCTCTACTCTGCAACTTAATTCATTCAATTAGAACTGTCGCATGTACTGAATTGTGAGTTATGCCCGGCCTTCTGTTGATCTAAGAACGATTAATATGTTGACCTTGATATGTCGTCAGCACAGGCAATGAGAGTTTGAACTATTTATGATTGTATACCCTATAGCTAGCACACTCAATTGATGTCACTCCAGTATGTATGAACAGCACATATGCAATCTGGTTTGCAAATAGCACATGGTTCATTCACGAAAGCCGTGTGCCTACCAAACCGTGGCCGATGACCCCTGCTGCGCGCGATGTGAGTCGTGCGTTCTGATTGGCCAGAATCCAAACCCCGCGGATCGTACGTCTGCACCGTTGGATGCACACAGATCGAACGGCAATCCTCATCCCTTTTGATGGTGTCCTGGACTAGGGGGTACTCACCACATCGTCTCCCGACCAGGTGGGTTGAGCCGAGGACCCCCATGGCGGTTCACTCATGGGCCACTTCGGGCAGTCCATGACGAATACAAGGAAGATTCCACAAGACTTGGCGTCCAAGACGAGGACTCTCCTAAACCCTAGGCCTCCGGTGCATATATAAACCGAGGCCAGGCTAGTCAATAGATCATCTTAGAATCACACAGAACAATCTCATGGTAGATACATGTACTCTGTACTACACCCCATATGAATACAATCAAAAGCAGGACGTAGGGTATTATCTCTTCGAGAGAGCCCGAACCTGGGTAAAACCTTTGTGTCCCTCATTCATCCTGTTACCATCGTGCCAAGACGCCTAGCTTAGGACCCCTACTACGAGATATGCCGGATTTAGAACTGACATTGGTGCTTTCATTGAGAGCCTGCTGGGTAGTCGCCGCGGTGCGATGGGAATTCGGATCGGCTCCACCGCGATCTACGCGTCGGAACCGAACTACATCGTCAACGTCGGCATCTTCGTCACCAGCTCGACTGGTTACCTCGGCTAGGCCGAGGACTAGGGTTCTCTTCGGATCGTCAAGTTCGGACGGATGTCTTCGTCATCATCAACTCCGATCTCATCCGGGATCATGGAAAAATCGTCCATGGTGCTCGAGGGCTCAACGTCAACATTGCCCTCGCGCGATCGTGTAGTTTTTTCTGGACAGCGGATTCGTGTTCGTCGTCCCTGTCTCCTCGAGCGACGCTTTGACGATTGCTTCAGTAGAATTGTGCGGAATTGAGTCTAGAACAACCCTGCAAAATTTCGTCTCGTTCCGATGGAGGAATCTCCGGCGATCTTCGATATACCGGAGCCCTGTCGAATCTGGACGGGAATCTGGACGAGTTTAGGGCGAGGAGTCCAGCAGTCAGCTCGGACGTCCTTTGGAAGATCCAACCGTTCATCGGCTGCGGAATTCCCATATCTACCACCCCTCAAAATTTCAGCTCGATCCGACCGTTCAAACTCCGGGAAGCGTCCGATGAGTGAATCAATTTTCGGATCTGTTTTCTGCGCAAAAATGAATCCGGCACGAGTTCATCTTTTTCATGAACAGATTATCGGACATCCTTTTTGAAGGGAAATTTTTTATAGGGTATTGTGTTTTGTTATCAAGCACGTGCCTGCAAATTTTAAGCCTTTTCCGAGGCGATCTTCGTCGTCGCGCCGGTGTCAATCCAGCCTGGCCACGTTGCTCCATGGCTGCCGACCTGCGCCATTATCGACTGCGCCGTCGCTTCATCGAGCCGACGACAACCACCTCGGATCATCACCTCGGCGAGCCGACCAAGAGTTCGGCACCGCTCTCCCTAATGATCGTCAAGATAACATCGTCACCTTACGGATTGCACGGGTCGGGCGCGCCAGCATCGCCACGCGGTCACTTCTTAAGCCGGCATTGACCGTGTCACAAGTTCCGATCTGCGTGGGCATTGCCGCGTCGTTGCTTCTTCAAGCCGATGACCACCACGCCGACCTACTTCGACACCTCGGCTGGCATGGGGGTTGCAACGTCACCTTACCGACCTGCTCCGACACCTCGGCCAGACCGGGGGCTTCGCCATCTCTTCATCAACCTACTCCGGAGACTTCGGCATCACCAACCGATCAGCTTCGTCACCTCGGCTCGACCGGGGGCTTCGCCTCGCCACATCGACCGTATTGTGTCGCTACTTCGGAGTGCCGAGCTCCTCGCTCGGCCACCTCGGGCTTGGGGTCTGGGACCTCGATCAAGCCGAGGACTATGCGTCTTCATCCCGCCACAAGCCCACACGACGTCATCAACGCCGAGCACATTAACCAGCTAAGTCGCTTTCATGCTCAACTTTTTTAAATGTTCAATTTTTGTTTGGTTCGACCAAGCATTATATTTGTGTTAGACAAAAACTCTGTTTGTTAAAAACACTTCTTTTACCCAAGTTAACTGGGGGCTCTTAAATTTATATGAGCTGTGTTTGTAATAAGTGTTTTCTTCTAAGTCGTTGCAAAGTCTTTTTCTACTACTCATTTTTCCGACGCGAGTGTGTGGTCAATAGCCGGGTAGCCTGGTTTCTCTCTAAAGCCGCTCGAGTTTAGTTCGCTATACTGGCCTGAGAAGCACTCCGCCTTCGGGATAGGAGGTTGAAGCTGAAGGCTGACCCACTTGAAGTCTGGAGATCGGATGTATCATGTTAAAGCACGACGGAAGCACAAACTAATTTTAAGACCAATTTTCGGATTGTCACCAAAAAACTTGATTTAGTTCGGACGTAAAGTTTTTCCTAAAGTTTTTTGGTTTTCCGAGCTTATGGCAACTTTAACCTATTTTTATGTTTCTTTCAAGAGGCGGGACATCCTCTTGACCGAGGTGTCGTGCATAATAATTTGTCTTGGGAAATCTTTTCCGACCCGTAGTTCGGCAACTTCCCTGCCGAGCTGCACCTCGGCACGCCCGAACACTCCAAACACCGGGGGCTAGTTCCTTGCCCCCACAGTCAAGCTCCTACGACTAAGTGAAAGTTATAAAGACTATATATCTGATTGCCTCGTTTCCGCTAACACAACCGCCTCCGAGCACCGAGACGTCGGCTAAGGGTTGTCTTGTTATTGCGGAAACACCCTGCGTAGCATCTACAAAGGGGTGGAAGCCGACGATGGGCCACTTTCAAATTATAAACAGTCACAACGGAGTCAAAATAATATATAGAATAAAGCTGCAAAATATAGCTTAAAAGCTGACTACCACAAACATGCGCAAATTCAATCAGCCGATCAGCTTGCTTTCATAAAAGTGTTCGGCTTGTCCAAGGTCACTAATAGAAAAGCAGTTCGGCCGTCTTTGAAAAAACTGTGCAATTCTAACCTCAACTTTTTGATATAAAACACTTCGGACATATAAAAGAGTCCAATAAACCGTACCAGGGGCTCCTTGAGGCACCTCGGCGCGGTTACTTTGGGACTCCTGAAGAGTCCGACGTATTCTCAGCATTTGTATTCAATATACGAGCGCTGCCTTCCCATAAATCGTTATAAAGCCACAATATGCATCAATTTGACTTGAGATCTGGCCAAGCTGGGTTGCCTGGCTCCTGTGCTTACCCCCTACGTTCCCGATTGTTCGGCTAGGGGGTAAAGGGAGCACCTCTGTGATTGATACTACCGGGTTATCCGGGTTAGTACCTCAGACTGGGTGAAGCCGAAAGCTAGCAATCTCAAGAACATAATTGGTCGGCAACGACGGAAGTGAAAATCTCGGTTTTTTTTACAGCCAAATACTTCGGGAATCTTCCCCGAATTGATCTTCACTATTTTTCTCCCACTTAGATCGGAGGTGAAGTTACATCATCCTGCTTAGCATGACAACCCAAAGAAAGGAACCGATAGCGGAACTATTTTCTTTGGAAGATGTTTCTTACGTTAAATAGTAATATAACATATCTCTCCGCTTACCTTTGTTTATAAAACCGTATGGCCGGATTGCCTTGTTTTCCGTAAATCTTTGCCATTATAACGGCTTTATAAAGTAGGAAGACACTCCTCGGCTACTGGCCGAGGAGGTTGAAGCCGATGGTCGGTCAACAATGTTTGTACAACGCGGATCCGAGCATTAATGATGTAAAGTACTTTGATACATAGAATCATTACACATATTGGACAAAGTTAATTTACTTCAAGTCGTCTATTAACAAGTCGAGCGCACAGTCTTGTTGAGACAGCCACGCAGCCGGAATTGAATTTTGTGTCAAACGAATATCGATCCTTAATTCGGCCACCCTTACCCAACTTAAGGCTCGGGGGCTACTGGGCTTCGCGCTTCTCACTTAAAAGCCATTAACGGGTTACATTGATCCCCTGATCTGGTGTTGCCACCCGACCAGTGGCTCGGGGGCAACTGCATTGATGATTCAATGCAGAAAATTCAAAGTGACGAATAGTTTCTGAGGAGATTGCGATCCTCAGGTTGGTCGGCCGCACCCAGCCCGAGTCTCGGGAACTATGCACACCGCGTTTCTGTTTTTAAGTATGCTGTCGAGCAAGAAATTGATCCTCAAGCCGATTTCGCAAATCGACCTGAGTCTTAGGGGCTACTGGGATCAGCGGTTTTATTTTATCCTTCAGGTGCATCCCGGATTTTATGTCGGCACACACCTTGAGGGCTACTGGTTATACATCTCGGCAGAGAATAAATTGCACCAATCGGAAACAATTCTATAAAGCATCAGCCCACGGCTGAGGTGGTGCACCACCTCGGAAGCAGTCCGGCATAAAGCTCGGTTGTGAGTGGCTGGCTCCATAGAGAACTTTTTCGGCGTTAAGCTCAGATAACCTCCTTCAAACTTTTTCAAAGACGAGGTACTCTATGCCTCCTCGGCTGCAGTCCGGCACTGGAGCTCGGATACAGACCGGCGTTGGAGTTCGGCTGCTAAAATGTACCTCGAATGCAGTCCGGCATTGGAGTTCGGCTGCTAAAATGTACCTCAGATACAGACCGGCGTTGGAGCTCGGCTGCAAAAATACACCTTGGATACAGACCGGCGTTGGAGCTCGGCTGCAAAAGACACCTCGGATGCAGTCCGGCGTTGGAGCTCGAATGCAAGAGGACACCGCCGCACGGGAAAAACTTCGAACCCAAGGTATGGCGTAAAAAGTAACAAGGCATTGATAAAGGCCAAGAACCTAAAGGGGCTCCTCGGATACCCGACGTATGAACTCTTCGGATACACCTCGGCGATCCTCAAGATCGGAGATGGGAAGATTTGTTGAACCAGTTTTCAAGACCGACGGCTGAAGAACAGCTCGGCTTGAAGACCGGTTCAGGGGGCTACTGATGGTGTCCTGGACTAGGGGGTACTCACCACATCGTCTCCCGACCAGGTGGGTTGAGCCGAGGACCCCCATGGCGGTTCACTCATGGGCCACTTCGGGCAGTCCATGACGAATACAAGGAAGATTCGACAAGACTTGGCGCCCAAGACGAGGACTCTCCTAAACCCTAGGCCTCCGGTGCATATATAAACCGAGGCCAGGCTTGTCAATAGATCATCTTAGAATCACACAGAACAATCTTGTGGTAGATACATGTACTCTGTACTACACCCCATATGAATACAATCAAAAGCAGGACATAGGGTATTATCTCTTCGAGAGAGCCCGAGCCTGGGTACAACCTTTGTGTCCCTCGTTCATCCTGTTACCATCGTGCCAAGACGCCTAGCTTAGGACCCCTACTACGAGATATGCCGGATTTAGAACCGACACCTTTCATCCCCACATGCAGTTGCAGTTGGGATTTGTTTTATATGCACTAAATGCCTGGTAAATGCAAAAAAATGGCTTGAATATAGCAAAGGAGCCCCGAAATGCGCCAGAAAATCAAACCTAGGGTATAATAGTGATTGCGTACTATGGAAAAAATTTGAGGCGAAACGCTGAAGTCGCCAGCAACTGGAGTTCGAATTGCCATGTCTCCTTTTGAAAACTATGACCCTTCTTGTGAGATGCTTCGGTTTCCAAGGAGCGATCATCCAAACTTGTGCCAAACTTTACCAAAAAAATTCCACGGGGTCTTGAGAGCACGCCATGGTGGCACACCGATTTTCGTGATTTTCGGACTCCGTCTGCATTTCCTGTAATTAAAATACCAACAAGACCAACGCCGGTGGACGCATCTCGCATCCGAAATGTTTGAAAATTCTTCCCATTCCTTGGACATGAATGAAAACACGCAAAGCGACACACAAATGATTTTGTAGACCTGCTTTGCAAGTAGCCCACATGTAGTTGCGGTTGGGATTTGATTTATATGCACAAAATGCATGATAAAATGCAAAAATGGCTTAAATATAGCAAATGAGACCCGAAATGCGTCAGAAAATCAATACTTGGGTGCAATGGTGATTGTGTACCATGGAAAAATTTCTGAGGCAAAACAATGAAGTCACCGACGATTGGAATCTGATTTGCCACGTCTCCTATTGGGAACTATGATCCTTCTTATGAGATGTTTCGGTTTGCAAGGAGCGATCATCATAACTTGTGCCAAACTTTACCAAAAAATTTCCACTCGGTATTGAGATCGCGCCACGGTGACACGCTGATTTTCGTGATTTTCTAAGTCCATCCGCATTTCCTGTAATTAAATTACCAACAAGCCCTATGCTGGTGGCCGCATCTTGCGGCCAAAATGTTTGAAAATTCTTCCTGTTTCTCGGACAATGAATTAAAACTAGCAAAGCGACACATAAATGATTTTTACACCTTCTTAGCTAACACCCACATGTAGTTGCAGTATGGTTTTGATTTATATAAACTAAATGCATGGTAAATGCAAAAAAATATCTTAAATGTAGCAAACGAGACCTGAAATGCCCCAAAAAATCAAACCTAGGGGGTATGATGGTGATTGCGTACGGTGGAAAAAAGTTGTAGGCAAAACATTGAACTCATGTCTTCGTTTCAAAATTACCACGTCTTCATTTCAAACAAAATTATGCTGCTCCTTGATGTAGATGTTTTCCAATAGCACACGGTTCAATCACGAAAGCCGTGTGCCTATCAAACCGTGGCCGATGACCCCTGCTGCGTGCGATCTGAGTCGTGCGTTCTGATTGGCCAGAACCCAAACCCCACGGATCATACGTCTGCACCGTTAGATGCACCCAGATCGAATGGCGATCCTCATCCCTTTCATCACCACATGCAGTTGCAGTTGGGATTTGATTTATATGCACTAAATGCCTGGTAAATGCAAAAAAATTGCTTAAATATAGCAAAAGAGCCCCGAAATGCGTGAGAAAATCAAACCTAGGGTATAATAGTGATTGCGTACCGTGGAAAATAATTCGAGGCGAAACGATGAAGTCACCAGCAACTGGAGTTCGAATTACCACGTCTCCTTTTGGAAACTATGATCCTTCTTGTGAGATGCTCCGGTTTCCAAGGAGCGGTCATCCAAACTTGTGCCAAACTTTACCAAAAAAATTCCACAGGATCTTGAGAGCACGCCATGGTGACACACCGATTTTCGTGATTTTCGGACTCCATCTGCATTTCATGTAATTAAAATACCAACAAGACCTACGCCGGTGGCCGCATCTCGCATCTGAAATGTTTGAAAAATCTTGCAATTCCTTGGACAATGAATGAAAACACGCAAAGCGACACACAAATGATTTTGTAGACCTTATTTGCCAACACCCACATGTAGTTGCGGTTGGGATTTGATTTATATGCAAAAAATGCACGGTAAATGCAAAAATGGCTTAAATGTAGCAAACGAGACCCGAAATGCGTGAAAAAAATCAATAATGGCGTGTAATGGTGATTGCGTACCGTGAAAAGAATTTCGGGGCGAAACGATAAAGTAACCAACGACCGGAGTCCGAATTGCCACGTCTCCTATTGGGAACTATGATCCTTCTTGTGAGATGCTCCGGTTTGCAAGGAGCGGCCATCGTAACTTGTGCCAAACTTTACCAAAAAAAATTCCACTCGGTCTTGAGATCGCGCCACGGTGACACACCGATTTTCATGATTTTCGAAGTCCATCCGCATTTCCTGTAATTATATTACCAACAAGCCCTACGCCGGTGGCCGCATCTTGTGGCCGAAATGTTTGAAAATTCTTCCAGTTTCTCGGACAATGAATAAAAACTAGCAAACCGACACAAAAATGATTTTTACACCTTTTTTGCTAACACCCACATGTAGTTGCAGTAGGGTTTTGATTTATATGCACTAAATGCATGGTAAATGCAAAAAATTGCTTAAATGTAGCAAACCAGACCTGAAATGCACCAGAATATCAAACCTAGGTTATGATGGTGATTGCGTACCGTGGAAAAAAATTGAGGCGAAACGTTGAACTCATGTCTTCATTTCAAAATTATCACGTCTTCATTTCAAATAAAATTATGTTGTTTGTGCACACGGGCTCGTAGAGGCTTCCGTTCGCATAGGCCTTTCCGCGCCGCGACCGGCGCCCTTTTTTCACCGAAGCCGCCAACAGCCCCCCACCGCCCGCCCCCGTTTCACTCAATAGTCTGCATATTCTACCAAAACTCCATCGCCAGCTCCCCCCTCCCCCAGATCCACACCAGAACCCTATCCGGCGCCAGCGTGCTCAACCCGGCCGTGTGCCCGCTCTTCGGCGTCAACCCTACCTTCGCTGTCGTTCCCAACACGCGGCTGCCCGCGCCTCGCCGTCTTCGTTTGCTCGCCAGCCGCCCTCGACCATATCGATCCTGTACCCCTCGCCTCTCCTGCCGGGTTTGCACAAAAACCTGTCAGTTACCGCTCTCTATCGAGGTGAGGCATATTTCCTCGCGATCCCTCTTCCTATTTGGTTCTGTATGTTCCCAAATTGGCTATACAATAACGGAGAGCGTATATATGTTCATTGTCTACCTTCCTAACTTGTACATATAAGTTGTATTTGTTCCAATTAGTTATTGTCGATTTACAGATCGTGGGCACCCGAGTCACACAAAATGAACAAATTAGCCGTACATTTTCCAAATTATTACATGACATGTCTAAACAGCTTGCTACCAAGTTGTTAGCGTTATGCTTATCCCCCTTTTCTGAATTTCACATTTGTTCTCTGTAGATGCCGAGTAGCAGCGACATCACTCATGCTTCAGGCGATGTATCTTCATCTGAGTCCGACAACCCTAGGTCTCCAGCAGATGATCAGGGAACAAGTAATCTGGAACGGGATAGAGCTGCCGCAATCACCCTTCCGGTCAGGACACGGAAGAACGCTCCAAGAAAGCCCACACACTAGCCTAAAGGTGTGTATGAAGTAACCGACATCGATTTAAAGTCTTGGGCTCCAACTAAACTAGATAAAGCACGCACGAGGTTCAGGAGTGTGTGTGGATTTGTTGGCAGGGCAAGGCTCAACATTAATCTGCTGAGGTTTCAGAAGGCTGACACGGAAACACGGCACATGATAGTCCGGGAGATCATGGAACACTTCAACGTTCTAGAGCAGTGGAGAATGCAGGTGGAACACGCTGCACTGAAGAAGGCCAGGGATGCTTGAAGAAACTGGAAGCACGTGTTGTACAAGAAGTACTTGAGTGAAGGCAAGGACCCAATCCCTGCATACCCCCAAATTACAAAGGCAGACTGGGCATAATTCAAAAGGGTCAGGGCAACTGCAGAGTTTACCAATAAGAGTGCCAAGCAATCGGAACTTCAGAAGAGGAACACACACCCCCACCGTATGGGTGTGGCAGGATACTATGGCATGAAACCGATATGGGACCAGGAGGACAAAGAAGCAGTAGCTGTGGGTGGAAAACTGGCCTTTAGTGAAATCAGGGGCGAACGTGCTAGAGACTACTTGCGGACACGCGCAAGGAGGCGTGACGACGGTTCTTATTACTTTGAAAACTCACATGAAGAAGAACTGTATCGCGTGATGTTAAAGGCTTCCACCAGCAACCCTGGAAGGTTCTACAGGAACTCAGGGCCATGTGACATTCTGTCTGATGCTCTGGCAACAAAAGAGCCCCCTGGCCGTGCA
Organism: Elymus sibiricus; assembly: GCA_039707655.1. Lineage (NCBI taxonomy): Eukaryota > Viridiplantae > Streptophyta > Magnoliopsida > Poales > Poaceae > Elymus > Elymus sibiricus. The sequence continues at coordinate 255,739,217 of CM077668.1, read as the reverse complement.
AGGGGTATAGGTGTCAATGTCCCGCACAAGAGGGCATTCACACTCAGCAAAGAAGAGAGGCTCGCCATGAAAAAAGCGAGGAGTGAACAGAAGAAGGAAGAATTGTATGAAAGGTTGAGGATGGACATGTATCCGAAAGTTTGAATGGAAATTGAGGAGTCAATGATGATGCAGAAGACCAACCCGGTGGAACGGACTGCTAAGCAGTCAGAAGGTCCGGAACTGCCTGCTCATTAGTCCGTCGATTCGCAGCCGCCTGATCAGCATACCGATGCGTCAGCACTGCCTGCTCAGCAAACCAATGCATTGGCACAGCCTCCTCAGCACACCGACGTGTTGGCACCACCTGCGCAGAAGCCCGACATAGCTTCACCGCCTGGTCAGCAGTCCGACGCCTCTGCTCCTACAACTCAGCAGTCCGTCACAGCAGCACCGCCAGCTCAGCAGTCCAGTGTAGCTAAACCGTCTGCTCAGCAGCCCATCGTATCTTCACTGCCTGCTCAGCAGCCTGTCTATCAACAATCCAGACCTTGCACCAGAAGTGCTTCAAGTACCAAGAGGAAAGCAGCCACGGCCGCACCCGCGAGGAAGCGGCCCCTGAGACCGAGGAAGAATGCGAATGATAGCCTCTTACTAAAAGCACTCATCGCCCAGAACCAAATTACCAACAAGTTGTTCGAATCAGAGAGTTATACTGGTTCTGACAGCTTGCCCAATGAAGAAGTCGAAAGGATACTTGCTAAAAATAAAGCAGACGTACTTGTAGCACGCAAGTACGTCCACGGCCAGCCATTTCTTGTTGACGAATATTTAGAGGAGTGCAGTTCCAGTTGCCGCAAGTTACATAATTGCATGGATGCAATGTCAGAAGGTCATAAGGGTGTGCTAGTCCACTACGACAGTGATTATTTCGGTCACGATCAAGGAACCATCAGTGTGGGATTCGAGGACTTTCATCTCTTCTTCAACTTCGATGTGCTCGATATGACTGTTGTTAAATGCTTGATGTTGTAAGTACTTCACCAACTCTGATCAACTTCTCCATACAAGGCTGTAAATGAAAAAAAAAGCTAACTGTATTGTATTCCTCTCAGGGGATTGATCACACAAAGAAAAATGGAGGCAGTGTATTTCATAGATCCTCATGTAGCATATGGCATATTATTATGTGGTGGCACAGATGATCGGGAGTGGGCCATTGGCAAGGTCGCCAGTATCTTGTGTCACACGCCCCGTGCAAAACTCTTTCTCTGGCCATATCATGAAGGGTAAGTTAAATAAGCAACCACACATACATTGACTGTCTTTCACATTTCGTCATAGTTCGTAAGGTCATGGTTTTCTTAATCTGTAGCATTCACTGGATCTTGGTAGTCATTGCTCCAAACCAGAATAGAGTTTACTACCTGGATTCTCTCAGAGATTCAATAAAGCCTCAGGATCTGATGCATCTTCAACAATTCATGGATAGGTATTGAATTCTATGATGTTAAAATTTGCATTCATATCTGGTTCAAGAACTGAGTATGTGGAAATTCATCTTCATTTGCAGTGTGTTGGCATCGTGCATAACTAAACGTGGGAACCAGTTCAAGAGTGCACTACCTCTGCAACACGAGATCATTTATCCGGTAATACACCGAAATCCGTTATTTTTGAAAAATGTGTCCAAATGTTTGCAAATACCTTTTCTTACGCTAGTCTAATGTTCAAGTTTCTAAATAAACCTCTTTCTATTTCTCTCCAAAGAAAAAATAAACATCTTACACCGGTTAGGTTGCTCCCAACAAGGCAAATACATGACTAATTATGTACAAAAAAATTCAGTGTCCTCAGCAACAACCAGGGACCAACCTTTGTGGATACTATGTCTGCAGACACATGATCTCCATCTTCAAATCTACTAATTGCTGTAATGATGCACGCAATTTAGCACCAGTAAGTCTGTATCTTAATTAATATCTTCTACTCCACTCGTATGGCACATTCTGATCTAAAAATCATGTAGCTCATCTTTGAACCGATGACCCCTAAACCGCTCCTCCCTGGTGAATTGATGGAGGTTAGGAGATTTATGAGCAACTTCTTCCTGAATCACTTCATCAATCCCACTGGTGATAATGAAGATTTCAGCATGGCTGGTCCTGAAACAATGAGTAAACATTCAACACGAGTTAGCCGCTAAACATATACGCATGGATGCATTGTTTTCCATGTGATGAGGTCTTCGTATTTCATACACTATGATTATGTACTGCATTTGTCGATAAATCAGTGGAATTTAGCTAGCATTTGTTCAATTGCATATTGTTGCGAATTCTGATGAATGTTCGTCCTGTGGACACTATTTGTTCAATTGCATATTGTGGCGAATTTGCTATTTGTAGGGCAATTCAAATGCGCTATTTTTGCTTTAACCTGGCCATTGATGCGCACACGGTTCGACTAAATGAGTGTGTGCGATCTAGAACGGAAAGCACACGCCACTCATAGCGGAACCGTCGGTGATACACAACAAATCGCAGACGGTTTTGAGCACTTCTACGTGTGCGTAGGGGCTCTTGAACCGTTTGTGATAGCACATTATCACACACGAGAGCTTAGAGGAAACCGTGCCCAATGCAAAATACAATCCCACTCGTAAATTGTTCAGGAAACGCGTGCGATGATGTCATGCATGGCAGACGATTGCCATATAATACTCGTGTGCGATAGGCCACATATCGCACACAGTTTCTATGATGGCCCGTTTGCCTTAGGTACTATTTCGCAAATGGTCAAATGTGAAACACCGTTTGGTTTCCGTGCGCAATTAGAAACGTTTGACTCACCAATCCCACACGTGTGCCAAAAATATAGTGTGTGCGATATGTTCGTGCATCGCATACGATTACATTTGACGAGGCGTCTGCATCAGCGCTCCCTATCGCGGACGGTTTCTGGGTCGTGTGGGAAGACCCCCCTATCGCACACACCGGCAAGGCGACGGTTTAAAACTGTGTCGTGGAAAGGGGGTAAAAACCGTTTGTATAGCAGCTCGCTGTACCAGTGACATCCTCATTGACAGCTACAGCTGGCCCGGCGAGGCCAGCAGCGACGCGCAGAGCGTCCTTGTCCAGGCGCATTAGCCTAGCAATGGCAGCAATGTCCTACTCTGACAGGGGCCCAGGCATCCTAGAACAGCTTCTTGTAGGAGGTTTTGGTTGATCCCTGGAATTGCATTTTGTATGCCGATCTAGCTGAGTAGATGCCTGCTACTTGTAGTCTGCGTTGGTATTTCCCTGAAGAGGAGAGGATGATGCAGTACAGTAGAGATAAGTATTTCCCTCAGTTAAGAACCAAGGTTATCAATCCAGTAGGAGAACCAAGCAAAATTCCGTTAAGCGCACCTGTACACAAAAGAGCAAACACTTGCACCCAACGCAAATAAGAGGGTTGTCAATCCTCTTAGCGGTTATTTGCAAGGATTAAATCTTATCGAGGTAAATAGATAAACTAAAATACTAATAAAAATATAAGTAAATAAATTGCAGCAAGGTATTTTTAGGTTTTTAATATATGATAAAGTAGACCGGGGGCCATAGTTTTCACTAGAGGCTTCTCTCTCGAACACATAGCATACGGTGGGTAAACAAATTACTGTTGGGCAATTGATAGAAAAGCAAATAATTATGACGGATTCATGGCAATGATCATGTATATATGCATCACGTCCGAGACAAGTAGACCGACTCCTACCTGCATCTACTATTATTACTCCACCCATCGACCGCTATCCAGCATGCATCTAGGGTATTAAGTATGAAACAGAGTAACGCCTTAAGCAAGATGACATGATGTAGACAAAGTAAACTCAAGCAATATGATTAAACCCCATATTTTTATCCTTAATGGCAACAATACAAATATGTGTCATGTCCCCTTCTGTCACTGGGATTGAGCACCACAAGATTGAACCCATTACAAAGCACCTCTCCCATTGCAAGACAAATCAATCTAGTAGGCCAAACCAAATCGATAGATCAGAGAGAAATACAAAGCTATAATAATCATGCATAAAAGAGTACAGAGAAGAATCAAATATTTCTCATGAATAATCTGATCATAAACTCACAATTCATGGGATCCCAACAAACACACCGCAAAAGAAGATTACATCAGATAGAACTCCAAGAACATCGAGGAGAACATGGTATTGAAGATCAAAGAGAGAGAAGAAGCCATCTAGCTACTAGCTATGGACCCGTAGGTCTGTGGTAAACTACTCACACATCATCGGAAGGGCAGCAAGGTTGACGAATAAGCCCTCCATGATCGATTCCCCCTTCGGCAGATTACCGAAAAAGGCCTCCAGATGGGATCGCGGAAGAACAGAGGCTTGCGTCGGCGGAAAGGTTTTCTCTTCTGGCTCTCTATTGGTTTTGGAATATTTGTGAATTTATAGCGATGGAATTAGGTCAAGAGGTGCCACGAGGGGCCCACAAGCCTGGGGGCGCGCCTACCCCCCCTAGGCGCGCCCTCCAGGCTTGCCGCCTCCTCGTGGCTCTTCTGGTCTTCTCCCGAAGCTTCCTGGGTCTCTTCTGGTCCAGAAAAAATTAATCCAAAGTTTTTTTTCTCTCGTTTGGACACTTTTTGATAATGATTTTCTGAAAAGGCAAAAACAAGCAGAAAACAACAACTGGCACTGGGCACTGGTTTAATAGGTTAGTCCCAAAAAATGATATATAATGGCATATAATTGAATATAAAACATCCAAGATTGATACTATAATAGCATGGAACAATAAAAAATTATAGATACGTTGGAGACGTATCAAGCACCCCCAAGCTTAATTCCTGCTCGTCCTCGAGTAGGTAAATGATAAAAACAGAATTTTTGATGTGGAATGCTACCTATCATGTTTCATCATGTAATCTCTCTTACGGTATGAATAATAAGATCCGAATGATTCAAAGCAATAGTCTATAGTTTGATATAAAGACATCAATACTCAGGCATACTGATAAACAATCATGTCTTTCAATATAAAAAAGCTAAAGAACGTTATCCCTACAAAATCATATAATCCTGTCATGCTCCATCTTCTTAACACAAAGTATTTATCATGCACTACCCCGATGACAAGCCGAGAAATTGGTTCATACTTATTAACGCGTTTCAACTTTTCAACTCCCACGCAATACATGAGCGCAAGCCATGGATATAGCACTATGGGTGGAATAGAGTGTGGTGGTAGAGATAAATAAGAGAAGTCAAAAATAAGAACATAGTCTCACATCGACGAGGCTAATCAACGGGCTATGGAGATGCCCATCAATTGATGTCAATGCGAGGAGTAGGGATTGCCATGCAACGGATGCACTAAGAGCTATAAGTGTATGAAAGCTCAACGTGAAAACTAAGTGGGGGTGCATCCAACTTGCTTGCTCATGAAGACCTCGGGCATTTGAGGAAGCCCATCATCGGAATATACAAGCCAAGTTCTATAATGAAAAATTCCCACTAGTATATGAAAGTGACAAAATAGGAGACTCTCTATATGAAAAACATGGTGCTACTCTGAAGCACAAGTGTGGAAAAAGGATAGTAACATTACTCCTTCTCTCTTTTTCTCTCAACATTTTTTTTCGTGGGCTCTTTTTGGCCTCTTTTTTTTCGTCCGGAGTCTCATCCCGACTTGTGGGGGAATCATGGTCTCCATCATCCTTTCTTCACTGGGACAATGCTCTAATAATGATGATCATCACACTTTTATTTACTTACAACTCAATATTACAACTCGATACTAGAACAAAAATATGACTCTATATGAATGCCTCTGGCAGTGTACCAGGATGTGCAATGATGCTAGCGTAACATGTATAAAAATGATGAACGGTGGCTGAGCCACAAATACTATGTCAGCTATATGATCATGCAAAGCAATATGACAATGATGATGTGTGTCATAAAAACGGAACGGTGGAAGTTGCATGGCAATATATCTCGGAATGGCCATGGAAATGCCATGATAGGTAGGTATGGTGGCTGTTTTGAGGAAGATATAAAGAGGCTTATGTGTGATAGTGCGTATCATATCACGGGGTTTGGATGCACCGGCGAAGTTTGCGCCAACTCTCGATGTGAGAAAGGGCAATGCACGGTACTGAAGAGACTAGCAAATTGCGGAAAGGTGAGAGTGCGTATAATCCATGGACTCACATTAGTCATAAAGAACTCACATACTTATTGCAAAAGTTTATTAGCCCTCGAAGCAAAGTACTACTACGCATGCCCCTAGAGGGATAGATTGGTGGGACAAGGTCCATCGCTCGTCCCCGACCGCCACTCATAAGGTAGACAATCAACAGTAAATCATGCTCCAACTTCTTAGCATAACGACAGATCATACGTGCATGCTTCGGGAATCACAAACCTTAACACCAATATTCTTACTAAACCACAATCATCTACTAATACCTCCCACATATTAGCATCTTAATATCGCAAAACTATTGTAAGGAATCAAACTTATCATATTCAGTGATCTACATGAAAGTTTTTATTATATCCCTCTTGAATACCTATCATATCAGGACCAAATTCATAACCCGTGCATATTACCATTGCTGTTCATTAGACTCTCAAAAAGATATAAGTGAAGAATGAAAGTGCAACTATTTCTTTAAAATATAACCACCACCGTGCTCTAAAAGATATAAGTGAAGCACTAGAGCAACTGCCTAGCTCAAAAGATATAAGTGAAGCACATAGAGTATACTAACAAATCACGAATAATGTGTGTCCCTCTCAAAAAGGTGTGTTCAGCAAAGATGATTGTGACAAACTAAAAAGCAAACAAAAGCAAACAAACTATATCACAATACGCTCCAAGTAAAACACATATCATGTGATGAATAAAAATATAGCTCCAAGTGAGTTACCGATAGATTGTAGACGAAAGAGGGGATGCCTTCCGGGACATCCCCAAGCTTAGACGCTTGAGTCTTCCTTGAATATTACCTTGGGGTGCCTTGGGCATCCCCAAGCTTAGGCTCTTGCCGCTCCTTCTTCCTTTATCCATCGTAGTCTCACCCAAAACTTGAAAACTTCAGCACACAAAACTCATCATCAAAAGGGCAGCAAGGTTGATGAAGAAGCCCTCCATGATCGATTCCCCCTCCGGCAAATTACCGGAAAAATCCTCCAGATGGGATCGCGGAAGAACAGAGGCTTGCGGAGGCGGAAAGGTTTTCTCTTCTGGCTCTCTGTTGGTTTTGGAATATTTGTGAATTTATAGCGTTGGAATTAGGTCAAGAGGTGCCACGAGGGGCCCACAAGCCTGGGGGGCGCGCCTACCCCCTGGGTGCGCCCTCCAGGCTTGCCGCCTCGTCGTGGCTCTTCTGGTCTTCTCCCGAAGCGTCCTGGGTCTCTTCTGGTCCAGAAAAAATTAATCCAAAGTTTTTTTCTCATTTGGACACTTTTTGATAATGATTTTCTTAAAAGGCAAAAACAAGCTGAAAACAGCAACTGGCACTGGGTGAATAGGTTAGTCCCAAAAAATGATATATAATGGCATATAATTGCATATAAAACATCCAAGATTGATACTATAATAGCATGGAACAATAAAAAATTATAGATTTGTTGGAGATATATCAATGCCATTGGATTCATGCTTCCAATGAATCGAGTCATGTCTATCAGTATGAAGCTGAATTACACTCGCCCGCAACCATCTCTGTAGAGCAAAAAATTCAATCACCGACACCACTGTGTCACCGTGGGCAAGATCAATGATGCAGGCATATTCTTTCTTTGGGAGTGCTTGTGGAGCAGTGGGAAGTTAACCTACAGAGTGTTGGTTCCCGTCTAGGAGCTGCTCCATAAAGAGTTCGTCTTCCTGTTGCCGATTGTCCCCGTGTGGCTGTGTTGAAGAGTGATTTCTCAATGTCATGAACGATGCAGGCATCGCTGGCGAGTGTATCCTTGACGCTTATATTATTTCTTCGGGAGTGCTTGTGGAGCAGTGGGAAGTTAACCTAGAGAGTGTTGGTTCCCGTCCAGGAGCCGCTCCAAAAAGAGTCCGTCTTCCCGTTGCCGATTGTCACCATTGTGGCTGTGTTGAAGAGTGATTTGTCAATGTCATCACAGAGCGACACAGATTCAACCCATGGCCTTTCAGGGTTTGTCCAGGAAAACCACAACCATCTGAGCCATAGCACTCGGTTGAAACACTGCATGTCCTGGATACTAAGGTCGCCACCGTCCATCGGGGAGCACACCGTTAGCCAGTTAACTTTGCACTTGCCACCAGTGAACTCCTCATCTTGTGCCCATAGGAAACACCATCTTGCCTTGTCCACGTCTTTGAAGAATCTTTTTGGGACCTTAAGCACTAAGATTGCAAACGTTGGCAGCGCCGAGAGAACACAACGCACAAGCACCCGTCTGCCCACGATCGACATGAGCTTCCCCTTCCAACCTGCAAGTCTTGCCCTAATGCGATCGAGTATGAACTGTAGATGGACAATTCGAAGCATGGTGGTGGTTAGCGGTAGTTCAAGATATCGCAAGGGAAAACCCGAAACATGCCCACCAAAACTCCGAAGCAATTCTTCCAAGTCAATATCTTCACATCTGATGGATGTTGTCGTTGATTTTTGAGGGTTTATCTTTAGACTTGATGCATCGCCAAAATCTGATAGAATTTGCATGATTGTTTCTACTTCCTCCTGTCTTGGGTGGGCAAATAGAATTGCATCATCGACGTACAGGCTGATCTGGAGTTTAACATCTCTTCCTGGTAGAGGTCTGATTAGCTGTAATTCTACGGCCCATCTGAACAGTCGATGTAGAGGATCGATTGCCATGATGAAGAGGAGGGGCGACAGGGGGTCGCCTTGTCGTATACCTCGACGGTGATCCACAAACCCTCCAGGCGCTTCATTTAGCAGGAAGGAAGAAGAATATGTGGACAAGAGCCATGAGATCCGGTCTTTCCATTTGGCACTAAAGCCCATGACATGCAGCAGCTGTAGCAAATACTCCCATGAGACATTGTCGAAGGCCTTCGCTTTGTCTAGTTTTAGAAGAAGCTCTGGTATATTTTTTCTATGTAGAGACCTGACAGTGTTTTGCACGTACAGGAAGATATCCTGGATGCACTTAGAGCTAAGGAAGGCCGATTGTGCAGATGAGATGATCGTGTGGATACCTGGTACCTGCAGACCACACTACAAAAAAAGACACATCGCGACATTATGGCCCGAACGGAATCTTTTTCTGTCATGGTTGTGACACTTCTATGACAATAATTGTGACAAAAACACGTATCATCATAGATGTGGTGGGCTCCTACTTCTATGACAAAAAATTATGACAGAAAATGGGCTTTTCGTCCTGGGTGGGCCGGAGACGCACATGCATGACATTCTTTGGGCCGTCCATGACGTAAAAAATCATGGTAGAAGTGAGGGCGAGGAAATTTTCAGGTAGTTCCCAGTTACGGTGGGTGGTCGGGGCCGATCGATGCAGTGTGGTTTGCGCATTTCTCTCGTACGCGCGTGTGTGCGAGGCATTCGCTAACTGAACCCGAGTGAGATGTTCACTTACTGAACCCGAGTGATCGCACTAGCCAGCTACGTACTGAAGACGAGCGATCGATCCCACTACGTACTGAAGCCGGTCGATCGATCCCTTCTCTGCTAACTGAACCCGAGCGATTCCTTCGCTGCTAACTGAACCCGAGCGATTCCTTCGCTGCTAACTGAACCCAAGTGATTCCTTCGCTGCTAACTGAACCCGAGCCATCGATCGATGCTGCATGTGCTTAATGAAGCCAATCGATCGATGCGTTGCATCTAGCCCCCGTGTGCGAGACGTAGCCAGTTGGGTTGCCTCTCGATGAACAGTACCCTTTGCTGCTGTGCACGTGATACACGTAGACATGAGTCGAGATGCATCGATCGAGCCGGTTGGTTGGCTGTGGATGAATAGTTCCTGTTGCTGCCGCCCGCTCGTACGCCCCATGCTACTTGTGATCTGCGTTGGTTTTTCCCCGAAGAGGAGAGGATGATGCAGTACATTAGAGATAAGTATTTCCCTCAGTTATGAAACCAAGGTTATCAATCCAGTAGGAGAATCACGCAACAACTCGTTAGCAGCACCTGCACACAAAATAACAAATCCTTGCACCCAACGCGAACAAGGGGTTGTCAATCCCTTGGCGGTTAATTGCAAGATTAAATTGTATGGTGATAGATAGATAGATCAAACTAAAATACAAAATAAAATAAATAAAGTAAAATTGCAGCAAGGTATATTTAGGATTTTCAATATATGATAAAGGTAGACCCGGGGGCCATAGGTTTCACTAGAGGCTTCTCTCTTGAAAATAGCATACGGTGGGTAAACAAATTACTGTTGGGCAATTGATAGAAAAGCAAATAATCATGACGATATCCAAGGCAATGATCATGTATATAGGCATCACGTCCGAGACAAGTAGACCGAAACGATTCTGCATCTACTACTATTACTCCACACATCGACCGCTATCCAGCATGCATCTAGAGTATTAAGTTCATAAAGAACAGAGTAACGCCTTAAGCAAGATGACATGATGTAGACAAAGTAAACTCACGCATGAATAAACCCCATCTTTTTACCCTTAATAGCAACGATACATACATGTCATGTCCCCTTCTGTCACTGGGATTGAGCACCGCAAGATCGAACCCATTACAAAGTACCTCTCCCATTGCAAGATAAATCAATCTAGTTGGCCAAACCAAATCAATAGATCGGAGAGAAATACGAAGCTATAACAATCATGCATAAAAGAGTTCAGAGAAAACTCAAATAATATTCATGGATAATCTAATCATAAACTCACAATTCATCGGATCCCAACAAACACACCGCAAAAAGTGATTACATCGGATAGAACTCCAAGAACATCGAGGAAAACATTGTATTGAAGATCAAAAAGAGAGAAGAAGCCATCTAGCTACTAAATATGGACCCTAATGTCTGTGGTAAACTACTCACGCATCATCGGAAGGGCAGCAAGGTTGATGTAGAGCCCCTCCGTGATCGAATCCCCCTCCGGCAGAGTGCCGGAAAAGGCCTCCAGATGGGATCTCTCAAGAACAGGAACTTACGGCGGCGGAAAAAGTATTTCGTGGACTGCTCTGTTGGTTTCCTGATTTTAGAGAATTTATAGAGGTGGAATTAGGTCAAACGGAGCAGAGATGGGCCCACGAGGCACCAGGGCGCACCCTGGTGGCTCGTGGCCACCTCCTCCGTCTTCTGGCCCTCTCCCGATGCTTCTAGTGTCTCTTATGTCCAGAAAAAATCTCCAAAAAGTTTCGTGGCATTTGGACCTCGTTTGGTACTGATATCCTGAGAAACCAAAAACAGGCAAAAAACAACAACTGGCACTGGGCATTGAGTTAATAGGTTAGTCCCAAAAAATGATCTATAATTGCTTGTAAGTGTATATAAAACATCCAAGATTGATACTATAATAGCATGGAACAATCAAAAATTATAGATACGTTGGAGACGTATCAAGCATCCCCAAGCTTAATTCCTGCTCGTCCTAGAGTAGGTAAATGATAAAAAAAGAATTTTTGATGTGGAATGCTACCTATCATATTCATCATATAATCTTTTCTTTTGTAGCATGGACATTTGGACTTGAATGATTCAAAGCAATAGTCTATAGTTTGACATGAAGACATAAATACTCAAGCATACTAACAAGCAACCATGCCTTTCAAAAGATCAACGCTAAACAAAGTTATCCCTAGCCCATTATGCTCAATCATTGATCCATTCATGAAACACACTCAATATTAGCTACACACAATGCACAAGTATGACAATAGTGCTCTCTAGTTGGTGCTTTGTAAGAGAAGATGGAGACTCAAAGTAAAAAAAAAAATTGCGTAAAAGTATATAGATAGTCCCTTCGCAGAGGGAAGCAGAGATTTGCAGAGGTGCCAGAGCTCAAAGCTTAAATTAGAGAGATATAATTGTTTTGAGAGGCATGCTTTTCCTGTCAACGAAAACGACTGAGAATTCCCAATATCTTCCATGCTAGACACATTATAGGCGGTTCCCAAACAGAAAGTAAAGTTTATTTCCTTTCCACCATTCTTTCATAGTCCATGGCTAGCCGTATCCACGGGTGCCTTCCATACCAACGCTTTCCAAGGAATTTATTATTATCATCATAATTAATTTTTTTCATTTCGGGACTGGGCATCCCTAATACCTGCCACTCTCTCGTGCAATGACAAGTGAATAAACACTCATCGTGAGAATAACACACCTAGCATGGAAAATATTGGCCACCCCCTGCCGCTTCATGAGCGGTACGGGCACACAAAACGGAAAATTATTTTGAAAAATTAGAGTTGGCACATGCAAATTTACTTGGAACGGCATGGAAATACCGCATATAGGTAGGTATGGTGGACTCATTTGGCACAACTTTGGTTTAAGGAGTTGGATGCACAAGCAGTATTCCCGCTTAGTACAAATGAAGGCTAGCAAATAGATTGAGAAGCGACCAACCAAAAAGCGAAAACGGTCATAAACATGCATTGAACATAACTAACACTGAATAATGCACCATAAGTAGGATGTAATTTCGTTGCATAACTATTGACTTATGTGCATGCATAGGGAATTACAAACCTTAACACCAATATTCTTACTAAATCACAATTACTCACTAACATGACTCACATATTATCATCTCCATATCGCAAAACTATTGCAAGGAATCAAACTTATCATATCCAATGATCTTTCATGAAAGTTTTTATTATATCCCTCTTGAATATTCATCACTTTGGGACCAAATTCAGATCTTGTGCAAATTACCATTACTATTATCAATTCTCAAAAATATATAAGTGAAGCATGAGAGTGCAAACATTTCTTCAAAAATTAATCTTATCAACTCTCAAAATAATATAAGTGAAGCATGAGAGTTCAAACATTTCTTCAAAATTTAATCTTATCAAATCTCAAAATAATATAAGTGAAGCATGACAGTTCAAATATTTCTTCAAAATATAGCCACCGCCGTGCTAAAAAAGATTTAAGTGAAGCACAAGAGCAACTGCCTAGCTCAAAAATATATATAAGTGAAGCACATAGAGTATTCTAACAAATCTTGATAAACGTGTGGCTCTCACAAATAGGTGTGTCCAGCAAAGATGATTGTAACAAACTAAAAAGCAAACAAAGCAAAGACTCATATATTACACGATGCTCCAAGCAAAACTCATGATATGTGACGAATAAAAATATAGCTCCAAGTAAAATTACCGATAGTTGGTAGAAGAAAGAGGGGATGCCTTCCGGGGCATCCCCAAGCTTAGTTGCTTGGGAGTCCTTGAATATTACCTTGGGGTGCCTTGGGAATCCCCAAGCTTAGGCTCTTTCCACTCCTTATTCCTTCATCCATCGTGATCTCACCCAAAACTTGAAAACTTCAATCACACAAAACTCAACAAAACCTTCGTGAGATCCGTTAGTATAATAAAATAAATAACTACTTTAAGTACTGAAGTAAATTGATTCATATTTAATATTGGCATAATGCTACTGTACTCCAACTTCTCCATGACTCATACCCCCCGATACGATCCATAGATTCATCAAAATAAGCAAACTATGCAACAAAAACAGAATCTGTCTAAAACAGAACAGTCTGGAAAGATCTATTTAAAAGCTATACTTATGTGACTCCAAAAATTCTAAAAAAATAGGACAACGTGGGAAATTCATATACCAATACTGTGTAAAAAATTCATGTTTTTCTGACGCTCCAGTACGGAACTAAAACTCTAGCACTGGACGCAAAACTTTCTGTTTTCCAAACATCATCAATTATACTATCTTCCAAATCATCCCAAAGGCATTATTTGGCACAAACACTAATTAAAACATAAAAACACAATCATAACAGTCGCATAATTGTGTGCACACAAGAAAACAGAAATAAAAAGCAAAAAATTATTTTATTCATTGGGTTGCCTCCCAACAAGCGCTATTGTTTTATGACCCTAGCTAGGCATAATGCATAGTTTCAAGTATTGTCATCCTTCAAGTTGATTCCAGAAGTGGCCCTCATAATGGATTCATAGGGTGCTTTAATTATTTTCCTAGGTAAGTGTTCCATCCTTTTCTTTAGTGGAAATTGAAATCTTATATTACCTTCTTTCATATCAATAATAGCACCAATAGTACGAAGAAAAGGTCTACCAAGTATTATGGGGCAAGAAGGCTTGCATTCAATGTCAAGAACAATAAAATCCATGGGCACATAATTTATATTTGCAAGAACAAGCACATCATTAATTCTACCCAAAGGCTTTTTAATAGTAGAATCCGCCAAGTGCAAATTAAGAGAACAATCATCTATATTGGTAAAACCTAGCACATCGCATAGAGATTTTGGAATTGTGGAAACGCTAGCACCCAAATCACATAAAGCATTGCACTCAATTTTTTTAATTTTGACTTTAATGGTAGGTTCCCACTCATCATATAATTTTCTAGGAATTGAATTTTCTAGTTCTAGCTTTTCTTCTAACGCTTTCATCATCGCTTCTACAATGTGTTTAGTAAAAGCCTTATTTTGTTCATAAGCGTTGGGTGAATTTAGCATAGATTGTAGCAAAGAAATACATTCAATCAAGGAAAAACTATCATAATTAAATTCGTTGTACTCCAAGAGAGTGGGCACATTGCTAGTTAAAGTTTTTACCTCTCCAAACCCACTTTTATCAAAAAAATTATCAAGATTTTCACCCTCCGAATTATGGGGACGCCTTCTAGCTAAAGTTGACTCTTCTTCAATCCCCTTTTCATCAAGTTTTATATTGCTAAATAAGGAATCAATAGATGAAACACCAATCATTTTAATATCCTCATCATTACTACGAAAAAACCCGGGAGGAATTGCTTTTTCTAAAAATTCTCGTTTAGCTTTTAGCATAGCGGTTCTTTTCTTACTCTCATCCAAGGAGACATATACAGCTTTAATTGATTCATTAATATCAATTTTGGGTGGCAAAATTTTAGTCTTAAGATTTTCCACATCATGAATAATTCTATCAATAGGGATTGCCATAATTATTAGAGGAATTTCCAGGAAACGGCCTAGGATTAAAATTACATCTATAAGCATTACTATTAAAATTGTTTCGCGAGACAAAATTCACATCTACGGGATCATTATTTTGCTCAATCAAAGTGGATAAAGGCACATCATTAGGATCAATAGAAGTATTTTTGCTAGCAACCAATTTCATAAGCGCATCAACTTTATCACTCAAAGTACTAATTTCTTCAACAGAATTCACTTTTTTACTAGTAGGAACTCTTTCAGTATGCCATTGTGAATAATTTGCCATAATATTGTCAAGAAATTTAGTAGCTTCTCCCAATGTAATCTCCATAAAAGTACCACCCGCGGCGAAATCTAAAAGATTTCTAGAGACAAAATTTAATCCCGCATAAAAAAAATTGTATGATCATCCACAAATTTAAACCATGAGTAGGGCAATTTCTTATCATTAATTTCATCCTTTCCCAAGATTGGGCAACATGTTCATGATCAAGTTGCTTGAAATTCATAATTTGATTTCTAAGGGAAATAATTTTCGCGGGAGGAAAATACTTGGTAATAAAAGCATCTTTACACCTATCTCAAGAATCGATACTATTTCATGGCAAAGATGAAAACCAAATTTTTGCACGATCCTGCAATGAGAACGGGAACAATTTTAATTTCACAATATCATTATCCACATCTTTTTTCTTTTGCATATCACACAATTCTACGAAAGTGTTAAGATGGGATGCAACATCTTCATTAGGACTACCAGAAAATTGTTCTTTCATAACAAGATTTAACAAAGCGACATTAATATCACAAGTCTCCGCACTAGCGGCGGGAGGAGCAATCGGAGTACTAATAAAATCATTATTATTAGTAGTGGAAAAATCACATAATTTTTTATTTTCATGAGACATCGTGGCTACGCAAACAAGATAACAAGCAAGCAAAGAAGCAAACAAGAAAAAGGCAAACGGAAAATATTTTTGTATTTTTGTAAAAACTTTTTAGAAGTGGGGGAGATGAAAATGAGAGGCAATGGCAAATAAAATAAATGCAAGGATATGAAGGTTTATGCATAGGTACTTGATAGATGTTGATGATGTCTCCCCGGCAACGGCGCCAGAAATTCTTCCTGCTACTTGTGATCTGCGTTGGTTTTTCCCCGAAGAGGAGAGGATGATGCAGTACAGTAGAGATAAGTATTTCCCTTAGTTATGAAATCAAGGTTATCAATCCAGTAGGAGAATCACGCAACAACTCGTTAGCAGCACCTGCACACAAAATAACAAATCCTTGCACCCAACGCGAACAAGGGGTTGTCAATCCCTTGGCGGTTAATTGCAAGATTAAATTGTATGGTGATAGATAGATAGATCAAACAAAAATACAAAATAAAATAAATAAAGTAAAATTGCAGCAAGGTATTTTTAGGATTTTCAATATATGATAAAGGTAGACCCAGGGGCCATAGGTTTCACTAGAGGCTTCTCTCTTGAAAATAGCATACGGTGGGTAAACAAATTACTGTTGGGCAATTGATAGAAAAGCAAATAATCATGATGATATCCAAGGCAATGATCATGTATATAGGCATCACGTCCGAGACAAGTAGACCGAAACGATTCTGCATCTACTACTATTACTCCACACATCGACCGCTATCCAGCATGCATCTAGAGTATTAAGTTCATAAAGAACGGAGTAACGCCTTAAGCAAGATGACATGATGTAGACAAAGTAAACTCATGCATGAATAAACCCCATCTTTTTACCCTTAATAGCAACGATACATACATGTCATGTCCCCTTCTGTCACTGGGATTGAGCACCGCAAGATCGAACCCATTACAAAGTACCTCTCCCATTGCAAGATAAATCAATCTAGTTGGCCAAACCAAATCAATAGATCGGAGAGAAATATGAAGCTATAACAATCATGCATAAAAGAGTTCAGAGAAAACTCAAATAATATTCATGGATAATCTGATCATAAACTCACAATTCATTGGATCCCAACAAACACACCGCAAAAAGTGATTACATCGGATAGAACTCCAAGAACATCTAGGAGAACATTGTATTGAAGATCAAAAAGAGAGAAGAAGCCATCTAGCTACTAACTATGGACCCGAATGTCTGTGGTAAACTACTCACACATCATCGGAAGGGCAGCAAGGTTGATGTAGAGCCCCTCCGTGATCGAATCCCCCTCCGGCAGAGTGCCGAAAAAGGCCTCTAGATGGGATCTCTCGAGAACAGGAACTTGCGGCAGCGGAAAAAGTATTTCGTGGACTCCTCTGTTGGTTTCCCGATTTTAGAGAATTTATAGAGA
The DNA here is from genome assembly GCA_039707655.1 of Elymus sibiricus. NCBI lineage: Eukaryota > Viridiplantae > Streptophyta > Magnoliopsida > Poales > Poaceae > Elymus > Elymus sibiricus. The sequence goes on along the minus strand of CM077668.1, from coordinate 255,721,757 downwards.
TGGAATTAGGTCAAACGGAGCAGAGGTGAGCCCACGAGGCACCAGGGCGCGCCACCCCCCTGGGGCGTGCCCTGGTGGCTCGTGGCCACCTCCTCCGTCTTCTGGCCCTCTCTCGAAGCTTCTAGTGTCTCTTATGTCCAAACAAAAATCTCCAAAAAGTTTCGTGGCATTTGGACTTTGTTTGGTACTGATATCCTGAGAAACCAAAAACAGTAACTGGCACTAAGCACTGAGTTAATAGGTTAGTCCCAAAAAATGATATATAATTGCTTGTAAGTGTATATAAAACATCCAAGATTGATACTATAATAGCATGGAACAATAAAAAATTATAGATACGTTGGAGACGTATCACCCCACCCCAGCCGGTGGGGGTTGGATGAACAGGACCCCGGCCGTGTAGGCGGTTGGCGCTGGATGAACAGGACCCCGAGGAGGCCGTGTCGCGGTATGCCATACCCCAGCCGGTTGGGGGTGGATGAACAGGACCCCGTGGAGGCTGGATGAACAGTAGCCGGTGGAGGCTGGAGGAAGTCGACGGTGGATGAACAGTACCCCGTGGAGTCCCGTTTTGCGGTACGCCACACCCCTCCCGATGAACAGGACCCCGTTTCAACCATAAGTGCTCGAAGAGAAGTCTGTTTCCTTCGTTTTGCGGTACACCAGTCCCCTCCCGATTAACAGGACCCCGTTTCGACCGTAGGCGGTTGAACAGAAGTCTGTTTCATCCGTTTTGCGGTACGCCAGACCCCCAGTCGATGAACAGGACCCCGTTTTGACCATAGGCAGTTGAACAGAAGGCCGTTTCCTCCGTTTTGCGGTATGCCAGACCCCGAGTCAATGAACAGAAGTCTGTTCCATCCAAGCCAGTTGGCTCCCGATGAACAGGACTCATTCCGACCGAGTCGGTTGCCTCCCGATGAACACGACGCTGTTTCCTCCGTTTTGACCCAGCCGTTTGGCTGCCGATGAACAGGAGTCCGTTGCTGCGTACCCCCACCATCGCTTCTCCTTGTACACGAGCCCTGGCTGTACGTATGCGCGAGTACGCGTTCGAGACCCCGCCCGTTTGTACGTATGTGCCCGTATTTTTTGCAGCGTGGCTGTACGTACGTGTACACGATTTAGACGGGGCTGCCTAAACTGCTACGTCAGGGGCTCTACTACGACACATGCCAATCCTTACACGCCCACGGTTCATTGTTGCAGAGAGATCTATCGACCAGTATGTACGTACACGTTCACGACCAGACAGACAACGCTACGTACGCTTCGATCGGGTGGGTCCCAGCTGTCAGGGAGGATAAGGAGGCACTTCCTTGCATGCGAAGATATAGCAAGTAGGTCCCTGCTGTCAGGGGGATGGATAATTTTTTTCCAGCTGTCAGCCTCACCGCGTACAGTCCTCTTCCGATGGCTATCGTTCATTGACCACGTTGACTACGCCGCACCGAGAGTACCAAGGCGGTGGACGACGGCGAGGCCTAGGAAGGGAACGACGCGGAGCGGGGGAAGATGCGGCCGTGGATGCCCACGCGGAGGGGAGTATGAGGGTTGACTGGTTCGGCTGTGGTGTGAGGCCGCCGTCGCCGGAAAATAACAGGAGATGTGGGTGCGTAGAGGGAAGGCCTGGCCAGCGGTGGGAGTAGGGTGGGGCGGTGAGGCCTGCGCGGCAGCATAGCTGGCCACGGGAGGCAGGAGCAGGCGGTCCCGCCGGCGCTGGTTTGGGCTGCTGGAGCAAGAAGATCAGAGATTAAAGAAGCTGCACGGCCGTTGGATGAACATCCAATGGTCACTGCTGCTAGAATCGTTTGTTGACTAAGTAGACAAAGCCCTGCGCACGCGTCAACTTAGTAGGCCCACAAGTCAGCCTCCAAATCTGGTGGGTCCCAGTTGTCATGGGGACGAATCATTTTTTTTCGCGTAATAAGGAGGAACTTCCTTCCGTGTGAAGATATAGCTGGTGGGCCCCAGCTGTCAGGGGGAGGAATCATTTATTTTTCACGTAATAAGGAGGTACTTCCTTGCGTGCGAAGATGTAGCTGGTGGGTCCCGGATGTCAGGGGGAGGAGTCATCTTTTTTGCGCGTAATAACGAGGCACTTCCTTGCGTTTGAAGATATAGCTGGTGAGTCCCAGCTGTGAGGGGGAGGAAACTTTTTTTTCAGCGTAATAAGGAGGCACTTTCCTTGCGTGCGAGCATGGACCTCGTGGGTCACAGCTGTCAGCCTCTCCACGTACAGTCGTCTTCCGATGACTCTCGTTTGTTGACCATGTTGAACACGCCGCGCCAAGCGTACCAAGGTGGTGGATGACGGCAAGGCCCCACTGCCCCAGACGGGAATGACTCGGAGATGGGGAAGACATGGCAGTTAAGTCGCAAATGGAGATGAGTGCGAGACTTGACTGGTTCGGGTGCGGGGTGGGGCTACACTCGGCGGAGAATAACAGGAGGTGCGGAGGAGTGGAGGGATAGCCTGGCCGTCGGTGGGGTAGCGTTTCGCAGCGAGGCGCGTGAAGCAGCGCTGCTGGACGCCGGAGGCTGGAGTAGGCAGTCCCGCCAGCACTGGAGAAAGAAGACGAGAGATTGAAGAAGAATGCCGGCCGTTGGATGTACATCCAACAGATAAGGCTGTCAGAAACTTTTTTTGACTAAGTTGACAACGCCTTGCGTAGGCTTCGGCCTATTGGTCCACATGTCAGCCAGTCCATTTGGTGGGCTGGGTGAAACAATAATGTAGCATCTATGCAGCCCATTTATATATTTTGTTAGCATTTACAGCCTATTTGTATTATTTTTCAAAATACACGGTTTTGCTGGGCTGGGTGAAAATATCATTTTGGGCAGGTCGGAGAAATGTTATGAAAACATAAACCGGTGCTGGGCATTTTATTATAAAACTACATAATTTGAGGAGCATAAACACGTGATTGCACGTCTATTACTGCATTGGTCCATAAAATCTTAGCAAGCTTATGTACGCAATCACCAGGAATTAACTTGCCAACTTATTGTTAAATAATAATAATTATTTGGTAAGAACTTATCGATTTACGAAATAAAATATTATTTATTTTGAAGAGTTAATAAGATATGGGGTATTATTATTTTTTAGGCTAGACGTGGGACAATTGAGTTGGTTTTAGGTAAAACCTGTGGTAGAAAAATCAGAGATAGGATTAATAAAAAATAAAAATAAAGGAAGTGGGAAGGTCTATACAAAGGTTGGACGAAGGACAGGTCAAACGGGAACCTTATGTTCTTCTAATATATGTACGGAGTATATGTAATAAAATAAAATATAAATATATATACTATTATAGAAGGGAAAACATAATTTGAGTTTGGCATTCTTATAGAAAAACAGAACTTCTTTTTTTGAGCAGTATAGAAAAATAGAACTGAGCTGTGAGTTGTCTTCAAGAAACAAACATAAGTTGGGTTGCTGATGTTATAAAACAAGCTAGGCTGGGAGGCCCAGAGGCCGATTGATACCTGCTGGACCTCAAAAAAAAGTTGAAACCTGCTGGATCAACTGTGTCAGCATGTCTTGGGCTGCGCATGTTAAACAACAAAACCTAGGCTGGGGAGGCCACAACCCAGTTGTTACTTGTTCGACCTCTGAAAAAAATGATTACTTGCTAGGTCCCGGATGACAGCCACCTTGACTACGTTGACAATCTCGTGGGCCTCACACGTCAACATACCATAAGGAGGAAGCATTTTTTTGCAATATATAAGGAGGCACTTGTTTGCGTACGGCCATGGACCTGGTGGGCCCGGACTGTGAGCCTCTCCACGTACAGTCTTCTCCCGATTCCTCTCGTTTGTTGACCATGTTGAGAACGACAGACGGCGGCACCGCGGCGAGAGCACCAAGGAGGAGGACGACGTCGAGACCTCGGACCGGAACGAACCGGAGCCGGGGAAGACGCAGGCGGAGGGGAGTATGAGGGTTGACTGGTTCGGGTGCAGGGTGGACCAGTGGAGCTGCTGCCGCTAGAGAATAAAAGGAGATGTGGGGGAGTAGAGGGATGGCTTGGCCAGCGCCATGCATAGGCTAGGATGGGTCGTCGAGGCGTGCGCGGCAGCGCCGCCAGCCGCTGTAGGGATAGGACAAAATATTGAACAAAATAAAGAAATACAAATGGATTGGTGGTTGGTCCCAGATGTCTGTGTACGAGACTTGCTGGGTCCACCTGAGAAGGGGAATATGTTGGGAGGAAGGATATTCAAAGCACGCCAGCCGTTGGATTTCAATCTAATGGCTGCCAGAAGGATTGACGAAAGAGGTATCAAACTTAACTTGTTCTCGTCGTTCGTGATCAAAGATGACCACCCTGAGTGAAGTTATCTAATAGTCTAGGCAAAACGAATGACTGTGCAACCTACAGAAAACCACACTCATACTTAAAAAAAACACACAAAAAATGATACAACTACTGGATCCCCATAAGCATGTCATGGGCCGCGGATGTCCTAAGAATAGAAACCTGGGCTGGGTAGCCACAGCCTAGTTGATACCTACTCGACCTCAAAAAAAGGAAACACAGCAGCCCTGTGAACTAGTACTCTTATTACATACATATGGAAACAGATTCATAGCCACTCAGAAAAAAAAAGCAAACAAGTTCATGGGTTCTTAGACGAAATATTATGGATAAAACAGATAATTATGACACATAGGCTAATGCATGAAACACTCAAATGATAAAGGTGCTTAAACAGACAAACTACACCATCTAGATCTTCCTGGCATGCTTGATCATGACGCTGCGGCTGTCCGTGTACTCCTCGGTCATGGGAAGCAGACACGCCCTCATGTCCAAGATCCGCCTGTACATGTCGTAGCATGCGTATGCATCCTTGGCCGCGTAGGTGATGTAGGCTAGATTCAGGGGTACCTCCCACGTGTTCAGGTCCTTCGTATCCACGTCTTCTTTCATATTGGCATAGCAGGGGTCGATGATGGCCACGGCGAGGTCAACCACGGAGTCCTCCTCTTGCCCGTTGCCGATGATCTTGTATTGCTTCTGGATGTCGACGAGCTTCTTGCACCAAATGGCCGAATCGTAAAGCACAGTGGCGTTCTTCCTGCTCTCCACTGTAGCGAAGGTGCAGTCGGTGGTGCCGATGAAAAGGTCGAATGCTCCAGAACCCCTGATGGCCCTATAGTAGTGGTACACTAGAACCTCGTCCCGCACGCATACCTGGGCGACGGTGATCCGTTGGTCCCTGTCAGGAGACGGATGGATGGGCACAAGGTCTAGTCCCACAACCTTGTGCTTCTCATCCTATAGGTACCGCTTGAACTTGGCGACGCAGAGCTTCACCGAGTCCGGATCGTTGGTGTACATCACATTCAACTTGGTGCTGCCATGGGTCTGAATGACGAACTCATTGGTGAACTCCTTGCTAGAGTCCATATCCAGCAGGCTCACCCCTCGGATTGCCATTGGAGTCTCTTCTCATGCAGAGTTGTTGTGGCGGTTCTCGTTTTGTGGGGATTGGGGGCAGGGGGAAGATGAAGACGATGGGTAGATATGGATAGCGGAGGGCTCCTTATTTACACTAGGGATCGACGTGTAGTGGGGTACTGGGGGGCGGTAGCAGCAGTTCATTTTTCCACTCTTGGGAAACTGCAATTGCCAGTGAATGTAATAGGTACAGGCGGCAGCAGTTACTACCCCCTCCTCCCTCGCTCGCTGCATGCCCCCTCAACCCATTCAAATGCCTCCATTAAACTGGCATGGAAGCCGAGAAACCTATTCCGTCCACACGTCCGTTCACGAGAGGGGCGGCATTGGCACTGTAATAGCGACTGTTAGTGTGGTCGCTTTACTTAAATTTTATTCTTAAAACAAGCAAAGCATTGGCTCGTTCTATCAGTGCCATAAAATCAACATGCAAAACAATTAGAATTATTATTCTCAGGATGCACGCAAACAGCTCATTTGTCGCGCTTTCAGACAGACAATACTACCAAGTTTGAACAGATTGTTAGGGTTGTTGTCCTCTGCATCATCATGACGTGTTTCACATCTTGCAAGATTCACAACTAACTCATAAGATTCAAATAATAAGTACAACAAAGATGCCTACGCATCTCAATGATTCACATATCAGAGCCAATAGTTACTGTTTAACTAAAACGCTGTGAGAATGTTAACAAATAAATAAAATCGATCGATGCTTCATGTAAGAAATTTGATTCAAGGATTTGGTGAAACATTGAAATCAGTCCCGTTTATGGCCACGCATGTCAAACATTGGCAGATGAACATTTTCTGGATAACTGGTGGCACTAGCACTTCCAATATCTGCATAAGCGGGTCGTCCTGTGTTGGACCAGGCTCATGAGATACAGTGCATCGCTAAGGAGCTGGAGCTCCTGAAGTGTGAGTTGCCGGACAAGTTTGTCGTGGGTTGCATTATTGCAAAACTCCCTCCTTCATGGAGGAACTTTGCTACTTCTCTCAAGCACTTGAGGCATGAATTCTCTGTTGAGGATGTCATCGGTCATCTAAGTGTTGAGCAGAACTCGAGAGCAAAGGACTCACACGCGAAAGGGGCAGAGGGTTCTTCTAGCGCCAATGTGGTGCAGAAGAATTTCCACAAGTTCATGGGAAAGAACACTGTCCAACACCAAGAACTTGGCGAATGCTTTGACCATCCCAACATCTGTAGCTGAGTATTCATGTTTGCATAGATAATGAAAAACCATGATTACTATAATAGTGGCACTAGTTGTAGCAACTTTATTTTCTTAATGGGAAAAAGATTGCGATACAATAGCTTTATATAAAAAAAATACATCGCTAGCACAGTATGACAAAGCACGATCATGTGGATGAAGGACAGTACTAACCAGTGTGAGATGACTTTGTGAGATCAAGTTGTTCTTCAGGTCCCCGTATCTTGCCATGATGGCGATTCGTTGACATCTATCAACAACTTTAGTGTGGCGGTAGAAGGAGGGGTCTTGAGTCATTCCAATCTCTTTTTTTGTGCAGTTCAACTAAAATTATGGCGCTCGCCATGCTGCGAGGGAGAGAGGGGGCCCGCGCCACCTCGACGGTATGCCTCATGGACTGAACTAGTTCAGTGCACATGCTATGTGGTTGATGCAGTGCAAATGGACTCAGTTCTCCTGGATACGCCTTCAACAAGTTATCTACATTGGAAATGAGATGATAGTTAAGACAGTAGCTCTATTATAACTGTATTATTACTTCATTTTATTAGTGGCACTAGCGGTGCCAAAACATTGCCTCAAATTATTAGTGGCATTACATTAAGATCCAAAAACAATATCATTATTGCTTTCTCATAGAAGTGCAAAAACAGTAGCACAAGATCACTAGCTGAATGCAGAGTCAAAATCAACCAAAAAGGAACATACCCGGTCATGGGAACCATAACTGCAGTCAACGCCATTGTAGACGGGTTGACACCAGTCACCAACATGGATGATTCAATTCATGTGACCTTTTTGTGCAGTTCACCTAAAATGAAGCAATGTTTGCATCATGCGGCTAGCAAGATGTACTTGGTCCCATGAGCTGGCAGCTTCTCCTTCATTAGTTGCACTAAAATTTGAGCAACATCAAGGTTGGCTGTCATGCTTATGGAAGGTGCAACTATAATTTGCTTATCCTTTTGTGCAGTTCCACTAAAATCAAGTGCCATTGTGGTGACGGTGACGGGTAATCTTGCAAAGGTTAATAAACTGTTGCACGAGATTACCGGCAGAGTTAGACGAAGAGATTAGGAACTCCAATCACCCTTTGTGCAGTTCCACTAAAATCAAGAGACATTGCCCATGTGACATTTTAGTAGAACTACACAAGACACTCTTTCAAAAAAAAAACAAAGTGTTTTGTGCAGTTCACCAAAAGGTCACAATAGCAACGAGGTGAAATGGATATCCCTATCTGCACAAAAAGATAGAAAGAAAACAGTTACACAAAATGAAAAGAAGCATCTATCTTCATGGCAATCATGCAAGGATGGTAGAAATTTTAAAACGGCAGCATTGCTTCATATTACTCGAAGCATTATGATCAACAATGACATCGGTCAAATATGCCATTACATTAATGGTGGCATTGCTTCGTTTTACCAGCTACATTTGATTAACAGCAGCTAAATAGTTGGTATAAGTGCATGGGACAGTGGGGACACTAGGACATTCACCAGCGTAAAGAAGCAACTTACTTATCATAATGGGAAATCTAGCAGGAGAGTAGCATTTGTAAAACAGTTTAATTGCATCATATTACTGGAGGCATTAGATTAACAACAACATTGGTTAGACATGTCCTTACTTTAACAATGCGATTGCTTCATTTTACAAGCGCCATTACATTAAAAATAGCAAAAAGTTGGTACAAGGGCATGCAGACAGTGGACGCATCAGCACCATGTACCTACAAGGAGGCATAATGTGGTGAGGTCGAGTTTGTTGCCCCGAGCAACAAACATCCAACCAAGATCTGGGATGGTCCCAAATTTAGTTCTCTTTAGGCACCTTTTACTACGTGAGGACAGTAAAGCTAATCCTGGACATACTCTGTTGACTTGTCCCCCAGCTGCCACTTTCTTTCCTTCTTCCACCAATAATAGATATGTTCCTTATCCAGTTTGTACTGTTTTTTCCCTTTATTTCCCTTTTGAACCAAGAGACCGGTTGGGTAGCCAGTCTCTACAACTTCCCCCCCTTCTATTTCCTCTTTGAATCAATTCCTAGATTCATGCTACACCTTTCCCCCCTTTATTCCCTGTTTGAACCAAGTCCTAGATTCGACTGCATGAAGTAGCTTTACCTCTAATAATAGTAAAAATTAAGGTGGCTTTGGAACAGCTGATGGAAGTAGAAAAAGATCCACATGCAGCCACGTGGGGAGCTGGGGCAGTAGAGCAAGGCCGTTTCCGAAGGAAGCTATACCTGATGGTCGTCGGGATGTGGCTAGGAGGGCGGCGGGAGGACGGATCTGGCCACAATACGGCATGGAGGAAGAAGGGGTCGGAGGCCCTCCCGAGCCGGCACTGTGTCGGAGAGAACGGCACGGGCAGCTGATCGGGACACGCCGGCAGCTGTGGGTCTCCTCCCTAGCCACCGACGACAGTGTGAACGATGCACCTACTCCCCTACCCCAGCCGAGGGGATCCGGCCGGATCTGTGACTAGCGGTGAGCAGAGAGAGAGTGTGGCCACCGCTGTCTTGTTTAGATCTGGAAAGGGTGAGAGAGTGAAGAGAGCAACCCTAGTAAAGCAAGCACTGAGGCTCCTGCCCATATATATAGTGGAGTGATTTTCTTTTTCTCTCCACAACAATCGTTTCAATTTGTGTACGTGACATTAAAGAAAAGAAACTCTCTATTTAACGTGCTACAGTGAACAAAACTCCACGGCATCCAGGAGTACTAGTAGTATTGTTCACTTGTGGACCCCGGCCCTCCATTCATTGAACAACCACACGGATGAATATATATAGAGAGAGAACAAACAAGCTGGAACTCTTGGCTTCGAGATATCGATGGTACCGTTTGACCACACTGCATCAATGGACTCACTACTTTGAAGTTGCCGTAACGTGGCTTTTGCAGTTCCCATCTAAATGGGCGAATACCATACATTTTCTTTGATAACTACCCTATATGTATAAACACATGCACGGTTTACATTCCGAATCGCTAGCTAGAACTTGAACTGTATTTGTTCTCAACATAAAGTGGAATCAAAATTTTGAATTCATGATCTTAGCGTTTGCAAAGAAAATGTAAAGGGCCATCGATCTTTGTTCTGCTTTTGAACATACTACAACATATGCAACCCTTTTGTGAAAATGACCAGATCTATTATAAAAAGTTCACCATGAGTACTACAAAAGCATCTCAAACATAATAAAAATTACATCGAGATTCCGAGACCACCGAATGACCTACTACCGTCAGAACGAGCCGCCGATGCACTGCTGTTGCCGCCATCCTACCTGAGCCGGCTTGACCTCGTCGATGATAGCCGGGAAGTGTTCGTGCCCTTGCCCCTGAGGAGCAGCGACCCGAAACCATAGTAGTCGTAATTGATCTGAAGCACCTAATTCATATAACGCAATATTTCACCACATGACAAGAAACCCTAGCCTCACCGCCGCTAGGAGACGAAATGAATCTATGTTGGAGCTCCATCGACTATGCCCCGACGAGGATCAGAGCTCGATATCGCCGCTGTCCTACCGGAGTCGGCTTGACCTTTTTGACGATAAACGAGAAGTCTTCGTGCAGATGCCCATAAGGACCAGAGCCATAGAGCCGTATTGTGTGTTTGGTTGCATTCTCATCTCAGCATAGTTGTTCCCTCTTTGTGCATGCTCATCTCAGCATCCCTCTTCATGCACTCCTAGTGTATTTGTGTTAAACTAGTGTGGACTCACGCACCCTTCATATACTCTACCAAACACCCAAAAGTGGGTCGAGAAGGGAACTTTTGCTCTCACGCACCCTTCATACACCCTACCAAACACCCAAAAGTGGGTCGAGAATGGAACTTTTGCTCTCATGCACCCTTCATACACCCTACCAAACACACCCTTGTCGTCGTTGAACCCTTGTAATTATCCGAAGCACTTGACATCTAATCTCGCCACATGACAATACGCTCATGTTCCATCCACTATGTCTAGACGGACGAACTCGAGCAGGATCAGAGCCCGAAAGACAAACTCAAAGGATAAGTGCCCCCATCTGAGTGAGGGCTGCGTGTGCGTGGACTAGAAAACCCTAATGTAAACTACTAACTGGAGCGAAGGCACCGGGATTCCCCTCCCCGCCACCAGTGGCCCGAGCGGCGGGAAGAGGGGAGGGGCGAATCCACGGGATCACCGGTGAAGCATGGAGCGTGGAGGTTGCCCTAGCTTCCTAGGGTGGGGGGAGTAGATTTGTATTCATAGCGAAATAGATTCAAATTTTACGATAATCATCTTCTGAGCCCCGGCTCATCTGCACCCGCGCTGACGAAAAAAATCAAAACAAATACTAGAAAAATTCAAAAAATTCCAATTTTTTTGCATGGTAGATCATTTGATGCATGAGGTCCTCTCCAATTTTCAAATCATTTGGTCATCTGAGCAGCTCTCGGCAAAAAAGACAAATTCAGGGTCTGTAAAAAAGTATACTGTTCATGCACTGTTCTGACCCGATTTGTCTTTTTTGTCGAGAGCTGCTCAGATGTCCAAATGATTTGAAAATTGGAGCGGACCTCATGCATCAAATTTTCTACCATGCAAAAAAAATTGAATTTTTTTGAATTTTTTGTGAATTTTTTTCTGACCAGGTGCAGATGAGCCTGGGCACCGAATTGCTGCACTCCGAATTTTATTGGTACTATACAGTACTATATAGCCGGTGTCTCGACATTTTTTTTCGATTTCTCAACATATCTATAGCCCGTATGTTACCATCGCTCGTCTCTCTTTTCTACTGTAATAGTAGTAACTCAGCCTGCCTAAAAAAAAGTAACTCAGCCGTATGTTACCATCGCTCATCTCTCTTTTCTAGTACTGTAGTAGTAGTAACGCGACGCGCGTTGCATTCGGTGAGCGGCATACCGGACCGACCGTTGCGGTGCGACGCGAATGCGACGGGCGTGCTATATACATGTACCACCTTTTTTCTTTTGGTTTTGCTCCATGCTGCAATCCATCGATACAAAATTATATTTAAAAGTCGAGGGCGGGGCTTTTCCCGCGCGGTACGCGTGGCAGTTTCGCCTAGTCGGTTTGGAGAGTCGAGGAGGATGAGGGAGTAGCGGATTCAACTTACTGCTGGAAGGGTGGGACTGTGTGATTTGACGGCTTGTTACTGTAGGAAAGGTGAGGCCTTGTGATATGACTGCTCATTTATAGCCATTATTACTGCGGCGCTACGACCGGGTGAGGCTCCTCTTCCGTTCCCCACTCTAATCTGGTGCATGACACATCGAACCGGATGCTGGCTGTCCCACATGTCGGGGAAAGGAAGAATAATTGTTGCTGACGACGTAATAAGGAGCAAAGAACCGTGCGGTATACTCTAGTTTAGCACTGGAGTACTAGTATACTACCTCCATCCTGGTTTATTGGTCCTCATTGTATTTGGTGCCAAATTTTGACCAAAGATTTAACTAATAAAATGTTGATGCATGTCACAAAAAATTATATCATTGGATTCGTATTTGAACATAGTTTTCGATGATATTATTTTTGATGACATGCATTAATTTTTGGTTAGTTAAATTTATGGTCAAAATTTGACACAAAATACGAAGAGGACCAATAAACCAGGACAGAGGTAGTACGTTGGAGGAGTGCGAAACATGGCAGCCCAGTGAACCAGCATGCGATATGGCAATAAAAAACAATGTACTACGGTCCAGCCTTAGCATGTAAAAACACGCCACCGCTTCCTCCTCCTCCTCTCGGTTTACCGCCATCAGCGGAGCACGAGCATCGTCGTAGCTTAGCTAGTACTCCTCTCCAACCTTTTTTTTTACAATTCCTTTGTTTTTTCCTGTGGTGTTGAACACTCTTTGCTAATCCTATTGGATTTAGCACTCGAGTCCCATACTTTCCCCATTCCTGTATTTTCAGTATCATAGGAATCAAAGAGGCCCTTAGACTGGTTTATGGCTGGTCATTTTTTTTCAATGAAATATATCCAAAATGTAATGAATGTGCTCCGGTTTCTATGAAAATCATCCGGTTTGCATGTAGTAATTCATTTATTCATTCTTTTGCGAGGGGTCTGCATGTAATTCGTCCGGTTTGAAATGTACTCGTACGCCGGCATGGTTGGATGGCCCGCTGCCGCATTCTGTCTGAGGACTCGTCCCTATCGGTCGGCGCTCAGCGTTGGAGATGCCCCGAGTGCTTGCAGGTGGACCCAGATGCTCTATGTCCCACATGTCGGCGAAAGGAAGCACATAGAAATATTTCCTACGACTGCGGAGCCGAGCAGTACATCTCAGCAAGTAGGAAAAATGCGTGAAAAAATATGTACTATGAAGCGTAGCTGCAAAGTGATGACAGGTATAGGTCACACGCACCCAACGCGTGGTTGTAGTACGTACGAGTACAAACGAGTACGGAGTACTCCTACTCTATCAACATGCTAGCTCTTCTCCCTCCTCGTTTCTCTCTTCTAATTCTAACTCAGCTGACGCGCAGCAGGCGGGGTGGGGATTTGCCGATAGTTGGTTTGCTCAACTGCGGTCCCACATGACAGTGAAAATGCTAGACAACACGCGGTCCCTAGATTGAGCGGCGTGCCGGACCGACCCTAGTACTCCCGACCGAGTGGGGGTTCCACGTGACGCGGCAGGCTTTTCCTTTTGAACTTGTAGAAAATGTAACATTTGGTTATGCTTCTGCTCCTTGGCACGGTAGATAGATAGAAACAACGACTAACAATGCTAGGGCAGGGATTTTCCCGCGCAATAAGCCGGGGAGTTTGCCAGTTTGGCTCATCGTCGGTTTTCTCACATCGGGCCCACATGTCAATGATAATATGCCAAGCCAATGCGCGCTGAGCGGCGGGCCGGAACGACAGTGTGGGATGCGACACGAACGGGACAGGCATGCTGTACTTGTTCCACTTTCTCGTTTTGAACTTGTGACGTGTAACGCTTAGTTTTGAATTTATAAGTTTGGTTGTTGCGCCCATAGATATACTACTATAGTTTGGTAGGTTGGGTCATTGCTACTTGTAGACTGCGTTGGTATTTCCCTGAAGAGGAGAGGATGATGCAGTATAGTAGAGATAAGTATTTCCCTCAGTTAAGAACCAAGGTTATTAATCCAGTAGGAGAACCAAGCAAAATCCCGTTAAGCGCACCTGCACACACAAAAGGAAACACTTGCACCCAACGCAAATAAGAGGGTTGTCAAACCTCTTAGCGGTTATTTTTAAGGATTAATTCTGATAGTGGTAGATAGATAAACTAAAATACTAAATAAATTAAAAGTAAATAAATTGCAGCAAGGTATTTTTGATTTTAAAATATGATAAAAGTAGACCCGGGGGCCATAGTCTTCACTAGAGGTTTCTCTCTCGAACGCATAGCATACAGTGGGTAAACAAATTACTGTTGGGCAATTGATAGAAAAGCAAATAATTATGACGGATTCATGGCAATGATCATGTATATAGGCATCACGTCCGAGACAAGTAGACCGACTCCTGCCTGCATCTACTATTACTCCACCCATCGACCGCTATCCAGCATGCATCTAGGGTATTAAGTATGAAACAGAGTAACGCCTTAAGCAAGATGACATGATGTAGACAAAGTAAACTCAAGCAATATGATTAAACCCCATCTTTTTATCCTTAATGCCAACAACACAAATACGTGTCATGTCCCTTTCTGTCACTGGGATTGAGCACCGCAAGATTGAACCCATCACAAAGCACCTCTCCCATTGCAAGATAAACCAATCTAGTTGGCCAAACCAAATCGATACATCGGAGAGAAATACAAAGCTATAATAATCATGCATAAAAGAGTTCAGAGAAGACTCAAATATTTCTCATGAATAATCTGATCATAAACTCACAATTCATCGGATCCCAACAAACACACCGCAAAAGAAGATTACAAAGGATAGAACTTTAAGAACATCGAGGAGAACATGGTATTGAAGATCAAAGAGAGAGAAGAAGCCATCTAGCTACTAGCTATGGACCCGTAGGTCTATGGTAAACTACTCACACATCATCGGAAGGGCAACAAGGTTGATGCAGAAGCTCTCCGTGATCGATTCCCCCTCCGGCAGAGTACCGGAAAAGGCCTCCAGATGGGATCGCGGAAGAATAGAGGCTTGCAGCAGCGTAAAAGTTATTCGGGGTGGCCCTTTGTTGGTTTTCGAATATTTGAGAATTTATAGAAGTGGAATTAGGTCAAACGGAGCCACGGGGGCCCCACAAGGCATCAGGGCGCCCCCCAGGGCCGCGCCCTGTTGCCTTGTGGAGGCTTCTTGAACCTTCTGGCCTCCTCTCCAAGTCTCCAGGGTCTCTTTTGTCTAGAAAAAAATCTCCAAAAAGTTTCGTGGCATTTGGACTTCGTTTGGTACTGATTTCCTGAAAAACCAAAAACAAGCAGAAAACAGCAACTGGCACTGGGCACTAGGTTAATAGGTTAGTCCCAAAAAATGATATATAATTGCATATAAAAACAACCAAGATTGATACTATAACAACATGGAACAATCAAAAATTATAGATACGTTCGAGACATATCAAGCATCCCCAAGTTTAATTCCTACTCGTCCTCGAGTAGGTAAATGATAAAAACAGAATTTTTGAAGTGGAATGCTACCTAACATGTTTCATCATGTAATCTTTCTCTTACGGTATGAATAATAAGATCCGAATGATTCAAAGCAATAGTCTATAGTTTGACATAAAGACATCAATACTCAGGCATACTAATAAACAATCATGTCTTTCAAAATAAAAATGCTAAAGAAAGTTATCCCTACAAAATCATATAATCCTGTCATGCTCCATCTTCTTAACACAAAATATTTATCATGCACTACCCCGATGACAAGCCGAGTAATTGGTTCATACTTTTTAACGCGCTTCAGCTTTTTCAACCCCCACGCAATACATGAGTGCAAGCCATGGATATAGCACTATGAGTGGAATAGAGTGTGGTGGTAGAGATCAATAAGGGGAAGTCAAAAATAAGAAGATAGTCTCACATCAATGAGCCTAATCAACGGGCTATGGAGATGCCCATCAATTGATGTCAATGCGAGGAGTAGGGATTGCCATGAAACAGATGCACTAAGAGCTATAAGTGTATGAAAACTCAACATGAAAACTAAATGGGTGTGCATCCAACTTGCTTGCTCATGAAGACCTCGGGCATTTGAGGAAGCCCATCATCGGAATATACAAGCCAAGTTCTATAATGAAAAATTCCCACTAGTATATGAAAGTGATTAAACAGGAGACTCTCTATATGAAAAACATGGTGCTACTTTGAAGCACAAGTATGGAAAAGGATAGTAACATTACCCCTTCTCTCTTTTTCTCTCATTTATATTTTTTTTGTGGGCTCTTTTTGACCTCTTTTTTCATGGGCTCTTTTTGGCCTCCTTTTTATTTCCTCACTGGGACAATACTCTAATAATGATGATCATCATACTTCTATTTACTTATAACTCAATAGAAAATTACAAATCGAAACTAGAACAAAAATATGACTCTATATGAATGCCTCTGGCAGTGTACCAGGATGTGCAATGATACTAGCGTAACATGTATAAAAATGATGAATGGTGGTTGAGCCACAAATACTATGTTAGCTATATGATCATGCAAGGCAATATGACAATGACGATGTGTGTCATAAAAATGGAACGATGGAAGTTGCATGGCAATATATCTCGGAATGAGTATGGAAATGCCAAGATAGGTAGGTATGGTGGCTGTTTTGAGGAAGATATAAAGAGGCTTATGTGTGATAGTGCGTATCATATCACGGGGTTTGGATGCACCGGCGAAGTTTGCACCAACTCTCGATGTGAGAAAGGGCAATGCACGGTACCGAAGAGGCTAGCAAATTGCGGAAAGGTGAGAGTGCGTATAATCCATGGACTCACATTAGTCATAAAGAACTCACATACTTATTGCGAAAGTTTATTAGCCCTCAAAGCAAAGTACTACTACGCATGCCCCTAGGGGGATAGATTGGTAGGAAAAGACCATCGCTCGTCCCCGATCGCCACTCATAAGGTAGAGAATCAAGAATAAATCATGCTCCAACTTCTTAGCATAACGACAGATCATACGTGCATGCTTCGGGAATCACAAACCTTAACACCAATATTCTTACTAAACCACAATCATCTACTAGCACCTCCCACATATTACCATTTTAATATCGCAAAACTATTGCAAGGAATCAAACTTATCATATTCAGTGATTTACATGAAAGTTTTTATTATATCCCTCTTGAATACCTATCATATTAGGACCAAATTCATAACCCGTGCATATTACCATTGCTATTCATTAGTCTCTCAAAAAGATATAAGTGCAGCATGAGAGTGCAGCTATTTATTTAAAATATAAACACCGCCGTGCTCTAAAAAATGTAAGTGAAGCACTAGAGCAACTGCCTAGCTCAAAAGATATAAGTGAAGCACATAGAGTATTCTAACAAATCACGAATAATGTGTGTCCCTCTCGAAAAGGTGTGTTCAACAAAGATGATTGTGACAAACTAAAAAGCAAACAAAAGCAAACAAACTATAGCACAAGACGCTCCAAGTAAAACACATATCATGTGATGAATAAAAATATAGCTCCAAGTGAGTTACCAATAGATTGTAGACGAAAGAGGGGATGCCATCCGGGGCATCCCCAAGCTTAGACGCTTGAGTCTTCCTTGAATATTACCTTGGGGTGCCTTGGGCATCCCCAAGCTTAGGCTCTTGCTGCTCCTTATTCCTTTATCCATCGTAGTTTCACCCAAAACTTGAAAACTTCAGTACACAAAACTCAACAGAAACTTCGTGAGATCCGTTAGTATAACAAACAAATCTTAAACTTTAGGTACTGTTGTAAATTGATTCATATTTAATATTGGCATAATGATACTGTACTCCAACTTCTCCATGACTCATACCCCCTGATACGATCCATAGATTCATCAAAATAAGCAAACTATGCAACAAAAACAGAATCTGTCTAAAACAGAACAGTCTGTAAAGATCTGAATTAACATCATACTTCTGTAACTCGAAAAATTCTGAAAACTTTGGACAACGTGGGAAATTCATATATCAATACCGTGTAAAAAATTCAGAAGATTCTGACGCTCCAGAAAAAAAAATTCCAGCATTGGATGCAAAAGTTTCTGTTTTCAAACAGCATCAATTATACTATCATCCAAATCATCCCAAAGGCATTACTTGGCACAAACACTAATTAAAAGTTAAAAACACAATCATAATAGAGGCTACAATTGTGTAAACACACAAAAATAGAAATAAAAAGATAAATGGGTTGTCTCCCAACAAGCTCTTTCTTTATAGCCATTAAGATAGGCTTGAGATTTCAATGATGCTCTCATGAAAGATAATAATTGAAACACAAAGAGAACATCATAAAACATGTGCCAAACACATTTAAGTCTAACATACTTCCTATGCATTGGCATTTTATAAGCAAACAAATTGTCAAGACAAGCAATACCTAGCATATGCAAATAGGAAGAATGAAGCATTAATAATTTCAACATGACGAGAGGTAATTTATTGACATGAAAGTTTCTACAACCATATTTTCCTTTCTTATAATAATTACATGTAGGATCATAATCAAATTCAACAATATAGCTATCATATAAAATATTCTCTTCATGATCCATATGCATAAAAGTCGTATAATCTTCCAAGATAGTGGGATTAATATCAACTAAAGTCATGACCTCTCCAAACCCACTTTTGTCAAAAATTTCATAAGATTGAACACTCTCCGAATATGTGGGATTCTTTTTACCTAAAGTTGACACTCTTCCAAACCCACTTTCAATATTATTGCAAACATTATTATCAATATCATATTCATCATGAGGCTTAAATAAATTTTCAAGATCAAAAGAAGCATTATCACCCCAATCATGATCAGTGCAATAAGTAGTGGACATGACAAAATTATCATCCCCAAGCTTGTAGCTTTGCATATTATTAGCACAATTGACATTAATAGAATTTATAATAGCATTATTGCAACCATGCCTTTCATTCGAGGAGCTATCAAGTGTGGGTGCAATAGCAATGATTTCATTTTTAACATAAGGAACTATAGCAAGTTCATCTCCATAAGCATAATTAATATTGGCATCATGGCCACAAGCATAACAAGCATCAAATTCATCAAAAAGTGATATTTTAAGCGGATCAATGGAATCACGATTATCTATAGATTCATGCATATCATTATTCTCTTCCAAAGCAGCAGACATTCTCCCAATGAATTCACTAACATAGGTATTGGAAGCATAGTTTTCATCGCAATATTTAAGTATGGCAAAAAAATTAGATTTGTAGAGAGTAATATCATACTTTTCAATCAAAGTAGCAACTTCATGGGCACCCTTAAAAGCAACAAATTCTTCAATTTGTTCGATATCATAGTAGCTATAAACACCCTTGGCATAAGAAGATAAGATTTCATTATTATTAAACTCACATAGGTTGGGAAGGTGTTTTTTAGGGTTCTCGGAGCAACAAATAACATCATATATTTCGCATAGATTCCAAGCATAGCATAGCAAACAATTTATTTGATTCCATAAGAGTCTCCCTTTTTGAGACAAACGGTGACGCACAAAATAAGCATGCTCATCTAATGATTTTTCCCTCAGCTAAACTAGTTGGGGTTTTAGCACGAGCACAAATGGATCGAAGATGATCCAAATAGAAAACTTTAAGATGATCCATATTGATCTTAAATTTTAGCTTTCATTTTCTGTTTTTGTGTGTTGACATGAAGGCAATAAAAGCAAGCAGGCAAATAATATTTTTTTGTGTTTTAGAAGTGGGGGAGATGAAAACGACAGGCAAATGCAAATAAAAAGGCAAATGAAAATAAATGGAAGTGGATGATAGTTTATGCGAAGGTACTTGGTAGGATTTGGTGATGTCTCCCCAGTAACGGCACCAGAAATTCTTCCTGCTACTTGTAGACTGCGTTGGTATTTCCCCGAAGAGGAGAGGATGATGCAATATAGTAGAGATAAGTATTTCCCTCAGTTAAGAACCAAGCTTATCAATCCAGTAGGAGAACCATGATACGTCTCCAAAGTATCTATAATTTATGAAGTATTCATGCCATGTTTACAATAATTTTATATGGATTTGGAATGATTTGAATGGAACTAACCCGGACTAACGCTGTTTTCAGCAGAACTACCGTGGTGTTGTTTTTTGTGCAGAAATAAAAGTTCTCGAAATTGGCTGAAAATTTACGGTGATTTTTTATGGACCAAAAGAGACCCCCGAAGCTTCAAGGAAGGACCAGAATCCTCATGAGGAAGCGACAAGCCTGCTAGGCGCGCCCTGGGGGTAGGGAGGGCCTAGCGAGCTTGTTGCTCCCTCGTGGGCCCCCTTGACGTGAATCCAACACCAAAAATTCCTATAAATATAGAAAACCCCAGAAAGAAACCTAGAACTCCGCCGCCGCCGCCGCAAGCCTCTGTACCGAAGAAATACCATCTGGAGCCCTGTTCCGGCACCCTGCCGGAGGGGGAAATCTTCACCGGAGGCCATCTTCATCATCCCGGCGGTCTCCATGACGAGGAGGGAGTAGTTCACCCTCGGGGCTGAGGGTATGTAGAAGTAGCTATGTGTTTGATCTCTCTCTCTCTCGTGTTCTTGATTTGGCACGATCTTGATGTATCGCAAGCTTTGTTAATATAGTTGGATCATGCGGTGTTTCTTCCCTCTCTATCTTCTTGTGATGAATTGAGTCTTTCCCTTTGAGGTTTCGTTATTGTCGGATTGAATATTTCGGATGTGAGAACACTTGATGCATGTCTTGCATGTGGATACCCGTGGTGACAATGGGGTATTCTATTGAGGCACTTGATGTATGTTTTGGTGATCAACTCGCGGATTCCCGTGACCTTGGGGTAATCTAGGCATAGGGGTTGATTGCATGTTGATAGAAACTTTGGGGTACTCTTTGAAGTTCTTTGTGTGGATTGAATATTATGAATCTGAAGTTGTTTGATGCATATCAAATAATCAGCTCATGGATACTTGTGGTGACATTGGAGTATCTAGGTGACATTAGAGTTGGTTGTTGCGTATCATATGGTGTTATTTTAGTACAAACTCTAGGGCTGTTTGTGACACTTATAGGGATGGCTCAATAGATTGATCGGAAAGGATAACTTTGAGGTGGTTTCGTACCCTACAACAATTTCATCTTATGTTCTCCGCTAATAGGAACTTTGGAGTGATTCTTTGTCACACGTTGAGGGATTGTTATATGATTCAATTATGTTAGCATTGTTGAGAGATTGCACTAGTGAAAGTATGAACCCTAGGCCTTGTTTCTAAGCATTACAATATTGTTTGTGCTCACTTTTACTACTTGCTACCTTGCTGTTTTTATATTTTCAGATTACAAAAACCTATATCTACAATCCATACTACACTTGTATCACCATCTCTTCGCCGAACTAGTGCACCTATACAATTTGCCATTGTATTGGGTGTGTTGGAGACACAAGAGATTTCTTGTATTTGATTGCAGGGTTGTTTGAGAGAGACCATCTTCATCCTACGCCTCCCATGGATTGATAAACCTTAGGTCATCTACTTGAGGGAAATTTGCTACTGTCCTACAAAACTCTGCACTTGGAGGCCCAACAACGTCTACAAGAATAAAAGTTGCGTAGTAGACATCAAGCTCTTTTCTGGCGCCATTGCCGAGGAGTGAGTGCTTGAAGGTATATCTTTAGATCTTGCAATTGAATCTTTTAGTTTCTTATTTTATTCACTAGTTTGGTTTTATAAAACAAAACTACAAAAAAATGGAATTGAGGTTGCCTCAAATACTTCATCTATATAATGTCTTTCTTGAGAATGATGAATCGGAAAATTGTGCTCAATTGTTAGAGGAAGAATTTGATAAAAATTTTAATGTGAGTTCCTTGAATGATGAGCATGGTTGCAATGTTGTTAGTATGAATTCTTTGAATATCCATAATGCTAATGATGATTGCACTAGTCATGATAAAAAGGTTTCTTGTAAGCATGTCAATTTTTGTGGAGTGAATAAAATTTGTGAAGCATGCCATATAGGGATGATAGATTTTGTAAGAAGCATAAACATGATAAAACCAATTGGTGGCTTAAAGTGATAGATGAATTTGCTACAAAGTTATGCTCTCTTCATCCCATTACTTGTGAACTTTGCAATAAGATTGGTCATCTTAATTTCCAATGCATACTCTTTCATGTTCGAATCGTGTCCAAATATTGTAATAACTTGATCACCCTTGAACTTTATAATGAACTTTGTCTATTTTTGGGGTGTGAAGAATTGTCACATAAAAATAGTTGGTTTGAAGCATTCATATTCACGGACCATACTGAATGTAATCTAACAGAAATCTATATGTTTTGTGTGGTAAATTGCAATGAGAATGCTTATATAGCCTACTATAGAAATACGGGGAAACAAATAGAATATAAAAGGAATACTAATGAAAGGGTAAAGATTTCCACTTTCCCTCCTATTGCCTCTCGTGATGAAACATGTGACGAGAAGGAGCTTCCTATCCAACAAATCTCTTCAATAAGAAGCTCAGAAAAACTAAATAAACCCACACATAATATGGTTAAGAAGAAGAAAAGAAGGAAAAGTAGAGGTAAAGAGGTATCTCTCCCAAATAATGTTGCTCCTATTATTGTTGTGCCTCATGAGAATGAATCAAAAATAATTGTGGAAGATGATACACTTGATGATGATTTTGTTTTGCCTATTACTTGTTATGATGATTATGATTGGGAAGATAATGATACTTCTTATAATCTTGAAAATCTTTTTGGCACCAACTTGGGAAATTATGATGATAATAATTGTTATACTATTGGTGCTATTCATACTATTGATGATAAGAGTGATTATGCCAACGATATGCAAACCCACAAGCTTGGGGATGCTATGTTTGATTGGAATGACATGTTTGAGAATTTATTTGCTGCAAATAATGTTTATCCTAAGCTTGGGGATGCTATGCTTAATGAAGATGATATTTTTAGTCCCCCAAGATTTGATGAGCAAATTTATTGTGATGATAGCATGCCTCCTATTTATGATGATTATATTGATGAAAGTGGGTTTGGAAGAGTGTCAACTCTAGGTAATGATCCCACTATTTTGGAGGGTGTTGAATATTTTTACAATATTGATAAAAGTGGATTTGGAGAGGGCATGACTTTATTTAATGATGATTCCACTATTTTGGAAGAGGTTTCAATTGATTATGATGAGAACAAAGTTGCTACTTATGATGATTATTGTGATGATACTTATCTTATGAAAAGTAGTGATGATTATTATTATAAAACTTGTCATAATTATGAATACCCTTTTACTGAACATTACTTTTTTAATGTGGAAACAATTTTTAGTATTCAAGTTTCATACGATACTCCCACTATTATGAATGAGAAGAAATTTGCTTATGTGGAGAGTAATAAAAATTATATGCTTGTAGATCATGAAAAAAGTGCTTTATGTGATAGATATATTGTTGAATTCATTCATGATGCTACTAAAACTTATTATGAGAGAGGATCATATGCTTGTAGGTGTTGCAATAATATCAAGTTTCCTCTCTATGTGTTGAAAGTCTTGAAGTTATACTTGTTTTGCCTTCCTATGCTAGTTGATTTTTGCTCCCATAAGTTGTTTGCTCACAAAATCCCTATGCATAGGAAGTGGGTTAGACTTAAATGTGCTTGTCATATGCTTCATGATGCTCTCATTTTGTTTCAATTCTTTATTCTTATGCGAGCATCATTGAAATCATCATGCCTAGCTAAAAGGCATTAAAGAAAAGCGCTTGTTGGGAGACAACCCAATATCTATACCTACTGTTTTTAGTGTTCACATGATTAATATACTGTATTGATCATCTTTTATATGTTTCCTTTCAATAATGTGCCAAGTAAAGCCTTTGGGATAGTGTGGATGCTTGTTGATTTGATTCTGTGCAAAAATAGAAACTTTTGCGTCCAGTGCTGGAATTTCTATTCTGTACTGGAGGGTGAGAAAATTCTGTAATTTTTACACAGTATTTGGTTACAAATTTTTTACGTTGTCCTAATTTTTCAGAATTTTTCGAGGTACATAAGTATGCTTTCTAATTCGCTCACTACATGCTGTTCTGTTTTTGACAGATTCTGTTTTCGGTGCATAGTTTGCTTGTTCTAGTGTTTCCATAGCTTATATTGAGTAATATAAATTGTGGAAATGATGGAATACAGTATTAATTATGTGAGAACAATTATGAATCTTGTCTTGACAGTACCTAAGTGGATGATTTATTTTTATCATACTAACCCATCTCACGAAGTTCTGTTAAGTTTTGTGTGATTGAAGTTTTCAAGTTTTGGGTGAGATATCGATATGAGGAGAATAAGGAGCGGCAAGACCCTAAGCTTGAGGATGCCCAAGGCACCCCAAGTTTATATTCAAGGAATACCCAAGCAACTAAGCTTGGGGATGCCCCGGAAGGCATCCCCTCTTTCGTCTTCAACACTATCGGTAACCTCACTCGGAGCTATATTTTTATTCGTCACATAATATGAGTTTTGCTTGGAGCATCATTTTATTTTATTTGTATTTGCTTTCTGTTATCAATAATCATGTTTTGTATCTTTTATTTCAATAAAATGTCAAGTATAGCCTTTACCTTGCTCATTTTGCAAGTTTATGTGTTGCTGTTTGAAAACAGAAAGTTTTCTGTTATGTCCTGAAGTTTTGTGAATTGTCAGAACATGATAAAAATCTGAAGTTTTTACACAGTAAGCATGCACGAGTTCTCTGTCACGTGGTAATTTTTCAGAATTTTTGGAGTTAGGGAAGTATGAATTTTAAATCCCCCTTTACAGACTGTTCTGTTTTGGCAGATTTCGGTTATGGTTGCATTGTTTGCATATGTTTGCTTGTTTAATATTTCTATTTGTGGATAGGAGTATTAAATATGCAGAGGCATTTAGTATGCAATGTTTAATTATAATTTTAGTGATTTTTTACAGTAGAGAATGTTAAGGTTTTGAGTTGATTTATACTAATTTATCTCATGAGTTCTTGTTGAGTTTTGTGTAGATGAAGTTTTTAAGATTTAGGAGAAGCCACGATATGAGAGGAATTAAGGAGACACAAGACCTCAAGCTTGGGGATGCCCAAGGCACCCCAAGATATCATTCCAAGAAGTCTCAAGCAACTAAGCTTGGGGATGCCCCGGTTGGCATCCCACCTTTCTTCATCAACACCTATCGGTTAGCCTAAGTTTTTACTTGTTCACATGATATCTGCTATTCTCGGAGTGTCCTTTTTTTCATTTTGTTTGCTGTTTGAATAAAATTATCAAGATCTGAAATCTTTATTTGGAGAGAGTCTTCACATAGCTACTTAATTGTTTAACTACTCATTGTTCTTCACTTATATCTTTTGGAGTAGTTTGTCATTCATTCTTGTGCTTCACTTATATCCTTTGGGTAAATTGTTGAATGAATTGAATATCATAAATCTGAAATTATATATGTTTCATATGCTTAGTAATATTTCACATTGGGTTTAGAAAGTAAAGTCTATTGAAGTTTGACAATCACAATATTGGTCATACGAGCAATTCATGAAAGATAGTATATGGAAGAGAACTTTCACATATAAATATATTATCTTGGACATCTTTTATGATTGTGAATACCCATTAATTATTTTCAACTCGAGCAAATTAGTTGAAGTTGGACAAGGAAGACAACGTAATGAGTTATGTTTGGGTATATTTGCATCGAAGTTATATTGTTATGGATCCTCCAACATGTGGTGCTTGTTTAGAATCTTTTGCTAGCCAAAATTTCTGTACTAAGCGGGAATACTGCTTGTGCATCCAAACTCCTTGAGCCAAGTTTCTTCCATGAGTGTCCACCATATCTACCTATATACGGTATTACCCTATTGTTCCAAGTAAATTTGCATGTGCCACCTCTAATCATTCAAATAAGCATCTGTTTTGTGTGCCCGTACCGCTCATGGAGCAGCAGGGGGTGGTCAGTATCTTCCATGCTAAGCGGGTTATTCTCACGATGGGTGTTTATTCACTTGTCATTGCACGAGAGAGGACGGTAATTGGGATGCCCAGTCCCACAAAACAAAAACATATATAATGAAACAAACTCCCCCGAAAAGTTGATTGTATGGAGGGCACCCGAGGATTCGGCTAGCCATGGCTTGTGCTTGAATGGTTGAGGGGGAGTAAACTTTACCTTTCCGCTTGGGAACTGCCGATAATGTGTTTAGCATGGAAGATATTGAGAATCCTCGATCGTGACGTTGACAGGAAAAGTACACCACTCAAAATGTATTCATCTCTGTTTTAAGCAATTAGCTCTGGCACCTCTGCAAATCGCTGCTTCCCTCCGCGAAGGGGCATTCTATTTATTTTTATGCTATTTACTTTCATGTTATTTATTTTTGTTGAGTCAACTTCTTATTCCAAACTATTCTCTAGTTGGCAAGCATCATGTGGTGGGGATACATCCAGGCACATCTGGCCATTCAAATATATTGATCATGAATTATTATTGTTGACAATTATCTCTATGATAAATAAGTTGGGAGGCGAAACATTAAGCCCCTATCTTTCTCTGTGTTCGATGGCTGCCATTTGTTCTAAAAATATGCTTTGAGTACTAGCAATCATAGAAGACTATATGATAATTGAGTATGTGGAGCTCTTACTTAGACTTTGTTGAAAATGAGATGCATTGTTTGGTGACTAAGAACATAGCTTGTTAAGTTTCAAGAGAATGTATTGTTTAAACCATAACATGTGAATTGATTGCTACTTGATCATGATGAGTTTTATGAGAAAGAGTTGCTGTTATGATGCTAGGAAAAGTGATTGAAATTATCATTGATCAAACGTATGCACTATGCTAGCATTCACACTTCATAAATTATTTCTTTTATCATTTACCTACTCGAGGACAAGCATGAATTAAGCTTGGGGATGCTGATATGTCTCCAAAGTATCTATAATTTATGAAGTATTCATGCCATGTTTACAACAATTTTATATGGTTTTGGAATGATTTGAAGAAATGGAACTAACCCGGACTAACGCTGTTTTCAGCAGAACTACTGTGGTGTTGTTTTTTGTGTAGAAATAAAAGTTCTTGGAATTGGCTGAAAATTTACGGTGATTTTTTATGGACCAAAAGAGACCCCCGAAGCTTCGAGGAAGGACCAGAAGCCTCACGAGGAAGCGACAAGCCTGCTAGGCGCGCCCTCGGGGGTAGGGAGGGCCTAGCGAGCTTGTCGCTCCCTCATGGGCCCCCTTGACGTGAATCCAACGCCAAAAATTCCTATAAATATAGAAAACCCCAGAAAGAAACCTAGAACTCCGCCGCCGCCGCCGCAAGCCTCTGTACCGAAGAAATACCATCTGGAGCCCTGTTCCGGCACCCTGTTGGAGGGGGAAATCATCATCGGAGGCCATCTTCATCATCCCGGCGGTCTCCATGACGAGGAGGGAGTAGTTCACCCTCGGGACTGAGGATATGTAGCAGTAGCTATGTGTTTGATCTCTCTCTCTCGTGTTCTTGATTTGGCACGAGCTTGAAGTATCGCGAGCTTTGTTAATATAGTTGGATCATATGGTGTTTCTTCCCTCTCTATCTTCTTGTGATGAATTGAGTCTTTCCCTTTGAGGTTTCGTTATTGTCGGATTGAATATTTTGGATGTGAGAACACTTGATGTATGTCTTGCATGTGGATACCCGTGGTGACAATGGGGTATTCTATTGAGGCACTTGATGTATGTTTTGGTGATCAACTCGCGGATTCCCGTGACCTTGGGGTAATCTAGGCATAGGGGTTGATTGCATGTTTTCATATTCTTTTCTCTGATAGAAACTTTGGGGTACTCTTTGAAGTTCTTTGTGTGGATTGAATATTATGAATCTGAAGTTGTTTGATGCATATCGAATAATCAAGTCATGGATACTTGTGGTGACATTGTTGTATCTAGGTGGCATTAGAGTTGGCTGATGCGTATCATATGGTGTTATTTTAGTACGAACTCTAGGGCTGTTTGTGACACTTTCGAGTGGTTTCGTACCCTACAAAAATTTCATCTTATGTTCTCCGCTAATAAGAACTTTGGAGTGATTCTTTGTCGCACGTTGAGGGATTGTTATATGATTCAATTATGTTAGCATTGTTGAGAGATTGCACTAGTGAAAGTATGAACCCTAGGCCTTGTTTCTAAGCATTGCAATACCGTTTGTGCTCACTTTTACTACTTGCTAATAATGTGTGGCTTTCACAGCTAACATCTAAATGTTGTGTGTGGGGGGGGGCATGCATTGTGTGTGTTAAACACATTATACATATGAAAACAGGGTTTAGATCATTCCGAACGTCTACCTAGAGCATGAAATGTACTGTGATTTGAATTCAACATAAAATGGATACAAATATTTGAATTGTAGATCGTATGGTACATGTAATGCATATTTAAATAGGATTACTACTATATGCATGTATTGTGTCATCAAGATAATATTTAAATGATGGTATAACTTGACAACAATCGTATTCAAATAGGGAAAATTGATTCAAATTGAGTCAATATGGTAGACGACGGTGTTTTGATTTGATTTTTTTGCGGGAGTGTTTTGATTTTTTTTTGTTGTTGTTGAGGGAAGTGCGAATTGATTTGGTATTGTACACGCTAAGCTTGTTCGACCAAATTTTTTAGTTATTTGTTGTTGGTTTTGAATGGCATTTGTAGTAATATAGTAAAACGGGACATGACTCTCTCTTGTCTTGTATGAATTGTTTTTTGTTTTGTTTTTTTGTACACGTTAAGCTTGTTCTCCCGAAATTTGAAGCCGCGCCTTGTTATCGTGAAATTTTCAAGCTAGAGTATCTCTTTGTCTCTTGTGGTGCGAAACTCCCGCCTCTTCAACCAGCGCCTTGTTATCCCGAAATTTCAACGCGCGCGAATACTCCCTCCTCATCCGAAATCGGTCGCGCCGCCCAACACGCAAAATCCCCCTTCTACCCCTCAGCCAGAAATACCGCCTCGACGTCCCATGGTTAAAACTGGTGGGGGTACTTTTGTAACTTACCCCAAATTTCGGACAAGCGCGTCCCTAAGCCATGGCTCCCCCCTCTCTTCCCCTGCGTTACCCCCATTCGTACACCAAGGCCGCAAAAACCCGCGAAACCCCACCCTCCTCCGTCCGCCACCCGACCGCCAGCTAGCCGAAGCCTCTTCCCCGACGATGTCGTCCACAGCAACAGCTCGACGTCCCTCATCCACCGCTCCGGATGAGGATCCGTCGTCGATCTCGTCATCCCACCGGTTTAGCCGCCTCGTCCTCCACCTCCAAGGAGCTGCCCCGACGTTTGCCTCGTATAACGCGCCACCTCCATTCCCACAGCGTCGTCTTCACCTGCCCCACCGGAATCGCAGCACCCTCTCCAATTCCTCCAATGAAGCTGAAGCCTACTCGGCGCCACCAAGGAGGTTCTACACTCATCGCTGCATTTTCTCTTTTATTCGATCTCACGGGGCTGCCGGTGCTCTATCCTGAGCCGCCATGGCGCGTCTCCATCGACGGCGGCGTCGCCGGCCACTTCCTGCACGGGGTCTCTCCCCCATGGCGTTGCTCCCTCGGCGGCGACGTCCACACCAGCAGGAGCTGCTGCTGCTCCGGCTCTCGCTCATGCTGATGCTGCTGCTCTGGCTCTCGCTCGTGCTGCTTCTATGCTCTTGTTGTTGGTCGCGCTGCTGCTCTGCTCTTGTTCTCATTCGTGCTACTGATGTGCTCTGCTCTTGCTCTCGCTCGCGCTGCTGCTCCGGGCGCAGCTGCTGCAGCTGCACGAGCTGCTCTCTGCTAGTGCGTTCACTGCTCGAGCGGCTGCTGATTTAGATCACTGCTTCGGGAGCTACTAGTGCTCGAGCGGCCTAAACTTCTATTGAAGTGCTCTACAACTAGTGCAAACAGTTTCGACAGTAAATTCAGTTTCGTCAGTAAAATTCAGTTTTGACTGTACAATTCAGTTTCTTCAGTTAAGTTCAGAGTCAACAGTTTTTACATCATCTGTTTGTTGTAACCGTGGCACGGCTGATGCATTTTACATCTAGCACTGTTTGCTGATGTACATCATCTATTGCAGATGCTATTAGAATCCCACTTCAGATTAACGTTGTCTGTCTTGTCCTGCTTCAGCCTCGCCTTCGTACACCTCACTGGAGCTGCTCCAACGATAGACCCGTCCATCACAGCGGAGCAGTACCCTCGGCGCCATCTCCAGACGCCTCAGATCTTCTTCCCCGCCTCCGACGGTCACACCAGCCGGACCATCCTCCACGACCAACCCAATGATGCCGAGGTCGACAAGGCTATGCCAAAGAGGTTGTACACTCGTCACATCACTTTTTCACTCTACATTCACGTGGATCCCTTAGGGATCCTTTGGTTCAAAGCAGTTGCAAATCTAGAAAAAAAATGGAGGGTGGTCTCAAAGTTAACAGGGAGAAAACTAAATGCTCTTTTGAACCACAATTTGAATCGGTTTAGCAAGATAGCCATTATCTCATAATCATGTGGACCAAATAAACTCACAAAATTTCAGATTACAACGGGAACATGTACTATTACTGAATTGTTTGTTTTTTTAAGATATAATTTTTAACCAGAATAATGGACCTACTTTTGTTGTCCATAGAAGCTCAAATTTATTCAGAGTACAATAGAGCACATGTAGTATATATTGAAAAAATTTGGGTTTCTTTTCGAAAAATATCCAGTTCATGCAGGCAAGAACACCCACTGAGAACACGTAGTAATGAGAAATACGAATAGTTTCTCCCATATGACAAGCAGTGAGGTAGTAGGCAAGTTAGCTATCCGTGTTGGACTCTCTCGGAAGCGATCATATTTTATTTCTGCGTGTTGGAGCCGTGCATGTGTAGATGGGTCTGGGAGTTGAGCTAGTTGGTTGTGTCCAAAATAGTAGTAGTACAAAAACATTATTCGAGGGCAGGCTTCAGCCTGTTGAAGACTGCCTACTAGAATCACCACTGGTTCAAAGAAAAAGTGAACGAAAACATAGGACTTGGAAAGTTTCCTATGGTACTACTATTCATGCATTTGGTTAGAAGGAATGGAGTAAAGCAAAACTGGAGGATTTTTTTCCTTTGGTGTCTCTCTCAAAGAAAAAACGTAGGAATTTTAATATCCACTTGGACGTCCTTTACAAATTCCTATGCATGAAGAACAAGACTAAGTGCATTAGTGCCATAATAAGATTCTAACTTTACATTTTCATGTGGTTTGACTTTAATTTCACCATGTTTCTCTGCATTCCTGTGTTCTTCCAATTCCTGTGAACCAAACACCCAGTTTGACAGAAATCCAGTGTTTGCAAATGCTCTGTTTTGCACATGCATTCCTATCCTATTCCTGTGTTTTTCCAGTCCATGAGTTTTTAGAATCCTCCAGTTCAAAGGAGCCCTTACAGATTTATTTCATTTACAGATAGGTGTCAAAGAAAACTCTGTGTGGTCTGTCCCGCTCCTGCCGTGCCGTCGTCCACTCCACCTGAGATGCTCCATTGATGGAAGCGTCCACCGCAGCAGAGATCCCCACTCCAGACCTTCTTTTGCCGCCTCAGATCTTCTTCCCCGCTGCCGGCAGCCACACCAACTGCATTACCATCATGGACTGAGCAGATGAACCTGTCGACTAAATAGTTCCGGAAGAGAGGTCCCACTCTTTCGTGTCTGCTTATGTCATACATTGACTAATATTACCTGCTACTTTATCGTCATGTTCACCTCTTAGACTCTGAGTCAGGTCCAAACTAATGTTCAGACTTGAGTTTTAAAATGCTTGTGGGGCACATATCGAGGCAGCAACGAATAGTATCTCTGTCTACTATCTGGTTCATCTCGGGTCTTCTATGTGGTTCATGTTGGGTGGTCACCAAATAGTAGAGGAGCCATCATCTATCTTTTTTAACTGAAGCTATCATCTGCCTGCTACCAATAGTGTTGGATCTATCCACTGGTTGCTACCATCAGTCTGGATTTCTGCATGCACCCTTTAGGCCTTACATAATCTGACAATGTTTTTTTATTATGCACGTCAGTTATTGTACACAATCGTACAGAACATGTAGAGAAAAAGAGAAGAGCGTTGCGTGGGAATATAATGTCATGCAGACGTCGCTCCATGGTGGGCGCAGTGGCAGCCCCTACTACTTGTAGATTGCAATGGTATTTCCCCGATGAGGAGAGGATGATGCAGTATAGTATAGATAAGTATTTCCCTCAGTTAAGAACCAAGGTTATCAATCCAGTAGGAGAACCACACAAAATCCTTTAGCAGCACCTACACACACAAAAGCAAACACTTGCACCCAACGTAAATAAGAGGGTTGTCAATCCTCTTAGCGGTTATTCGCAAGGATTAATTCTGATAGTGATAGATAGAAATATAAATTTCAAAATA
This sequence comes from Elymus sibiricus, assembly GCA_039707655.1. Classification (NCBI taxonomy): domain Eukaryota; kingdom Viridiplantae; phylum Streptophyta; class Magnoliopsida; order Poales; family Poaceae; genus Elymus; species Elymus sibiricus. The sequence goes on along the minus strand of CM077668.1, from coordinate 255,689,427 downwards.
AAATAAAAGTAAATAAATTGCAGCAAGGTATTTTTGGATTTTAATATATGATAAAGATAGACCCGGGGGCCATAGTTTTCACTAGAGGCTTCTCTCTCGAGCGCGGAACATACGGTGGGTAAACAAATTACTGTTGGGCAATTGATAGAAAAGCATATAATTATGACGGATTCATGGAAATGATAATGTATATAGGCATCACATCCAAGACAAGTAGACCGACTCCTGCCTGCATCTACTACTATTACTCCACCCATCGACCGCTATCCAGCATGCATCTAGGGTATTAAGTATGAAACAGAGTAACGCTTTAAGCAAGATGACATGATGTAGACAAAGTAAACTCAAGCAATATGATTAAACCCCATCTTTTTATCCTTAATGGCAACAATACAAATATGTGTCATGTCCCTTTCTGTCACTAGGATTGACCACCGCAAGATTGAACCCATCACAAAGCACCTCTCCCATTGCAAGATAAACCAAACTAGTTGGCCAAACCAAATCGATAGATCGGAGAGAAATACAAAGCTATTACAATCATGCATAAAAGAGTTCAGAGAAGACTCAAATATTTCTCATGAATAATCTTATCATAAACTCATAATTCATCGGATCCCAACAAACACACCGCAAAAGACGATTACATCGGATAGAACTCCAAGAACATCGAGGAGAACATGGTATTGAAGATCAAAGAGAGAGAAGAATCCATCTAGCTACTAGCTATGGACCCGTAGGTCTGTGGTAAACTACTCACACATCATCGGAAGGGTAGCAAGGTTGATGTAGAAGCCCTCCGTGATCGATTCCCCCACCGGCAGAGTACCGGAAAAGGCCTCCAGATGGGATCGCGGAAGAACAGAGGCTTGTGACGGCGGTAGGGTTTTCTCTTTTGGCTCTCTGATGGTTTCCGAATATTTGAGAATTTATAGAGGTGGAATTAGGTCAAAAGGAGCCACGAGGGGCCCACAAGGCATCAGGGCGCCCCCTGGGCCGCGCCCTGTTGCCTTGTGGCCTCCTCATGAGGCTTCTGGCTTCCTCCCAAAGCTTCCAGGGTCTCTTTTGTCCAGAAAAAAATTGTCAAAAAGTTTCGTGGCATTTGGACTTCGTTTGGTACTGATTTCCTAAAAAACCAAAAACAAGCGGAAAACAGCAACTGGCACTGGGCACTAGGTTAATAGGTTACTCCCAAAAAATGATATATAATTGCATATAAAAACATCCAAGATTGATACTATAATAGCATGGAACAATCAAAAATTATAGATACGTTGGAGACGTATCAAGCATCCCCAAGCTTAATTCCTGCTCGTCCTCGAGTAGGTAAATGATAAAAACAGAATTTTTGATGTGGAATGATACCTAACATGTTTCATCATGTAATCTCTCTTACGGTATGAATAATAAGATCCGAATCATTCAAAGCAATAGTCTATAATTTGATATAAAGACATCAATACTCATGCATACTAATAAACAATCATGCCTTTCAAAATAAAAATGCTAAAGAAAGTTATCCCTACAAATCATATAATCCTGTCGTGCTCCATCTTCTTAACGCAAAGTATTTATCATGCACTACCCCGATGACAAGCCGAGCAATTGGTTCATACTTTTTAACGCGCTTCAGGTTTTTCAACCCCCATGCAATACATGAGCGCAATCCATGGATATAGCACTATGGGTGGAATAGAATGTGGTGATAGAGATTAATAAGGGGAAGTCAAAAATAAGAAGATAGTCTCACATCGACGCGGCTAATCAACGGGCTATGGAGATGCCCATCAATTGATGTCAATGCGAGGAGTAGGGATTGCCATGCAACGGATGCACTAAGAGCTATAAGTGTATGAAATCTCAACATGAAAACTAAGTGGGTGTGCATCCAACTTGCTTGCTCATGAAGACCTCGAGCATTTGAGGAAGCCCATCATCGGAATATACAAGCCAAGTTCTATAATGAAATTTTTCCACTAGTATATGAAAGTGACAAAATATGAGACTCTCTATATGAAAAACATGGTGCTACTTTGAAGCACAAGTATGGAAAAGGATAGTAACACTGCCCCTTCTCTCTTTTTCTTTCATTTCATTTTTTTCTTTCTCTTTTTTTTCTCTTTTTTTCTTTTTTTCGTGAGCGCTTTTTGGCCTCCCCTTTTCTTCTTCTTTATTTATTTATTTCCTCACTGGGACAATGCTCTAATAATGATGATCATCATACTTCTATTTACTTACAACTCAAAAGAAAAATTACAACTCAAAACTAGAACAAGAATATGACTCTATATGAATGCCTCTGGTTGTGTACGAGGATGTGCAATGATACTAGCGTAACATGTATAAAAATGATGAACGGTGGCTGAGCCACAATTACTATGTCAGCTATATGATCAAGCAAAGCAATATGACAATGATGATGTGTGTCATAAAAAAAGGAAACGGTGGAAGTTGCATGGCAATATATCTCGGAATGGCTATGGAAATGCCATGATAGGTAGGTATGTGATACGTCTCCAACGTATCTATAATTTTTTATTGTGCCATGCTGTTATATTATCAATCTTGGATGTTTTTATATACATTTACAGCAATTATATATCATTTTTTGGGACTAACCTATTAACTTAGTGCCCAGTGCCAGTTGCTGTTTTCTGCCTGTTTTTGGTTTTACAGAATATCAATACCAAACGAAGTCCAAATGCCACGAAACTTTTTGGAGATTTTTTTTAGACATAACCAACACTAGAAGCTTCGGAAGAAGGCCAGAAGCCCCAGGAGGTGGCCACGAGCCACCAGGGTGCGCCTGGGGGGCAGGCGCACCCTGGTGCCTCGTGGGCCCACCTCTGCCTCTTTTGACCTAATTCCACCACTATAAATTCCCAAAAATTGGGAAACCTACAGAGGAGTCCACGGAATACTTTTTCCGCCGCCGCAAGTTTCTGTTCTCGAGAGATCCCATCTGGAGGCCTTTTCTGGTACTCCGCCGGAGGGGGAATCGATCATGGAGGGCTCTACATCAACCTTGCTGCCCTTCCGATGATGCATGAGTAGTTTACCACAGACCTTTGGGTCCATAGTTAGTAGCTAGATGGCTTCTTCTCTCTTTTTGATCTTCAATACAATGTTCTCCTCGATGTTCTTGGAGTTCTATCCGATGTAATCACTTTTTGCGGTGTGTTTGTTGGGATCCGATGAATTGTGAGTTTATGATCAGATTATCCATGAATATTATTTGAGTCTTCTCTGACCTCTTTTATGCATGATTATTATAGCTTCGTATTTCTTCTCCGATCTATTGATTTGGTTTGGCCAACTAGATTGATTTATCTTGCCATGGGAAGAGGTGCTTTGTAATGAGTTCGATCTTGCGGTGCTCAATCCCAGTGACAGAAAGGGACATGACACGTATGTATCGTTGCTATTAAGGGTAAAAAGATGGGGTTTATTCATGCGTGAGTTTACTTTGTCTACATCATGTCATCTTGCTTAAGGCGTTACTCCGTTCTTTATGGACTTAATACACTAGATGCATGCTGGATAGCGGTCGATGTGTGGAGTAATAGTAGTAGATGCAGGCAGGAGTCGGTCTACTTGTCTCGGACGTGATGCCTATATACATGATCATTGCCTTGGATATTGTCATGATTATTTGCTTTTCTATCAATTGCCCAACAGTAATTTATCTACCCACCGTATGCTATTTTCATGAGAGAAGCCTCTAGTGAAAACTATGGCCCCCGGGTCTATCTAAATCATATATTAAAAACCCTAAAAATATCTTGCTGCACTTTTCTTTTATTTATTTTATTTTGTATTTTGTTTCAATCTATCTATCTATCACATACAATTTAATCTTGCAATTACTGCCGAGGGATTGACAACGCCTTGTTTGCGTTGGGTGCAAGGATTTGTTGTTTTGTGTGTAGGTGCAGCTAACGAGGTGTTGCGTGATTCTCCTACTGGATTGATAACCTTGGTTTCATAACTGAGGGAAATACTTATCTCTACCGTACTGCATCTCCCTTCCTCTTCAGGGAATTACCAACGCAGCTCACAAGTAGCAGTATGGTGGCTGTTTTGAGGAAGATATAAGGAGGCTTATGTGTGATAGAGCATATCATATCACGGGGTTTGGATGCACCGACGAAGTTTGCACCAACTCTCGATGTGAGAAAGGGCAATGCACGGTACCGAAGAGGCTAGCAAATTGTGGAAATGTGAGAGTGCGTATAATCCATGGACTCACATTAGTCATAAAGAACTCACATACTTATTGCGAAAGTTTATTAGCCCTCGAAGCAAAGTACTACTACGCATGCCCCTAGAGGGATAGATTGGTGGGACAAGGTCCATCGCTCGTCCCCGACCGCCACTCATAAGGTAGACAATCAACAGTAAATCATGCTCCAACTTCTTAGCATAACGACAGATCATACGTGCATGCTTCGGGAATCACAAACCTTAACACCAATATTCTTACTAAACCACAATTATCTACTAGCACCTCCCACATATTACCATCTTAACATCGCAAAACTATTGCAAGGAATCAAACTTATCATATTCAGTGATCTACATGAAAGTTTTTATTATACCCCTCTTGAATACCTATCATATTAGGACCAAATTCATAACCCATTCTTATTACCATTGCTATTCATTAGACTCTCATAAAGATATAAGTGAAGCATGAGAGTGCAACTATTTATTTAAAATATAACCACCGACGTGCTCTAAAAGATATAAGTGAAGCACTAGAGCAACTGCCTAGCTCAAAAGATATAAGTGAAGCACATAGAGTATTCTAACAAATCACGAATAATGTGTGTCCCTCTCAAAAAGGTGTGTTCAGAAAAGATGATTGTGACAAACTAAAAAGCAAACAAAAGCAAACAAACTATAGCACAAGACGCTCCAAGTAAAACACATATCATGTGATGAATAAAAATATAGCTCCAAGTGAGTTACCGATAGATTGTATACGAAAGAGGGGATGCCTTCCGGGGCATCCCCAAGCTTAGACGCTTGAGTCTTCCTTGAATATTACCTTGGGGTGCCTTGGGCATCCCCAAGCTTAGGCTCTTGCCGCTCCTTATTCCTTTATCCATCGTAGTCTCGCCCAAAACTTGAAAACTTCAGCACATAAAACTCAACAGAAACCTCGTGAGATCCGTTAGTATAACAAATAAATCTTGAACTTTAGGTACTGGTGTAAATTAATTCATATTTAATATTGGCATAATTATACTGTACTCCAACTTCTCCATGACTCATACCCCCCGATACGATCCATAGATTCATCAAAATAAGCAAACTATGCAACAAAAACAGAATCTGTCTAAAACAGAACAGTCTGTAAAGATCTGAATTAACGTCATACTTATGTAACTCCAAAAATTCTGAAAAATTAGGAAAACGTGGGAAATTCATATATCAATATTGTGTAAAAAATTCAGACAGTTCTAACGCTCCAGAAAAAATAAATCAAAATTCCAGCACTGGACGCAAAAGTTTCTGTTTTCAAACAGCATCAATTATACTATCTTCCAAATCATCCCAACGGAATTACTTGGCACAAACACTAATTAAAAGATAAAAACACAATCATAACAGAGGCTATAATTGTGTAAACACACAAAAACAGAAGGTATAATAAAAAAATTATTTTATTCATTGGGTTGCCTCCCAACAAGAGCTATTGTTTTATGCCCCTAGCTAGGCATAATGCATAGTTTCAAGTGTTGTCATCCTTCACCCCCAAATCCTTTTTAATCAAAGCTTCCAAAACTTTTCTTATTAGTTCTCTACTTTCATGCTCTTCTTTGCTAGTAGGCGAGCTTAAATAATTAAAGCGGCTTTGATTGGTGACTTCAACAATCATAACTTCAAACTCAGGATCATCTCCATAAACATCCTCATACAAGACATGTATCTCATCATCAATAGGGTCTCTAGCCGTACCTTAAAATCATTCTTCACTAAATCCCTCATAAATTCCTTTAGTAACCCACTCAAATTTATCACAATGCATGGTGGTACAAAGTTTTAATTATTTCAGCATATGGAACTCTCCTTCTAATATTCTCACCATAAGCAAAGTAGTCTTTAGATTCCAACCTACGAATAGTATCTTTATCATGAAGAATTTCCTCTATGGGAGGATGCTCAAAATTAATTTTATAAAAGGAAAAGATATCCCTAGCTTCTCAGATTATGTAATCAAATTCATGCATAAGGATGATAGTGGCAATTTTCTTAGCCCTAGGATCATGGATGTTGGGAAGCTCATAGAATATCTTTTGTAAGGCGGGGTGAATATGCAAAAAAAATCTTTCTAATTTAACCAAAAGCATAGCAATAGCATCCACATAGCAATTTGTTTTATCAAGAATAGATCCCTTAATTATTGGTATAACTCCCGCGCAATTAAAGAATTCTCGAATAATGTCCTTCCCGATAATATTACCACTTCCCACATGATAGACTTTAGTCTTAAAACTGGTGGGGGATCAATCTCAGGAGGGTCATGATTAAGATCAAAAGGATGAGTTTTCTCCCCAAGAGATTCACTAGCACTATCCTCGCTAGCACTTTCAACCACAACTTTCTCAATTTCAGACATGATAACGACTTCAAGCAAAGCAAGCAAACTAGCAAACAAAAATATTTTTGTGTTTTTGTAAAATTGTTTTATAAGTGGGGGAGATGAAAACGAGAGGCAAATGCAAATAAAAAGGCAAATAAAATAAATGCAAGTGGATGATAGTTTGTGCGAAGGTACTTGATAATTTTGGTGATGTCTCCCTGGCAACGGCACCAGAAATTCTTCCTGCTACTTGTAGACTGCGTTGGTATTTCTCCGAAGAGGAGAGGATGATGCAGTATAGTAGAGATAAGTATTTCCCTCAGTTAAGAACCAAGGTTACCAATCCAGTAGGAGAACCACACAAAATCCTTTGGCTGCACCTACACACACAAAAGCAATCACTTGCACCCAACGCAAATAAGAGGGTTGTCAATCCTCTTAGCGGTTATTCGCAAGGATTAATTTTGATAGTAATAGATAGAAATATAAATTGCAAAATAAAATAAAAGTAAATAAATTACAACAAGGTATTTTTGGATTTTAATACATGATAAAGATAGACCCGGGGGCCATAGTTTTCACTAGAGGCTTCTCTCTCGAGCGCAGAACATACGGTGGGTAAACAAATTACTATTGGGCAATTGATAGAAAATCAAATAATTATGACAGATTCATGGCAATGATCATGTATATAGGCATCATGTCCGAGACAAGTAGACCAACTCCTGCCTGCATCTACTACTATTACTCCACCCATCGACCGCTATCCAGCATGCATCTAGGGTATTAAGTATGAAACAGAGTAACGCCATAAGCAAAATGACATGATGTAGACAAAGTAAACTCAAGCAATATGATTAAACCCCATATTTTTATCCTTTATGGCAACAATAAAAATATGTGTCATGTCCCTTTCTGTCACTGGGATTGAGCACCGCAAGATTGAACCCATTGCAAGATAAACGAATCTAGTTGGCCAAACCAAATCGATAGATCGGAGAGAAATACAAAGCTATAGCAATCATGCATAAAAGATTTTAGAGAGGACTCAAATATTTCTCATGAATAATCTGATCATAAACTCACAATTCATAGGATCCCAACAAACACACCGCAAAAGAAGATTACATCGGATAGAACTCCAAGAACATCGAGGAGAACATGGTACTGAAGATTAAAGAGAGAGAAGAAGCCATCTAGCTACTAGCTATGGACCCATAGGTCTGTGGTAAACTACTCACACATCATCGGAAGGGCAGCAAGGTTGATGTAGAAGCCCTCCGTGATCGATTCCCCCTCCGGCAGAGTACCGGAAAAGGCCTCCAGATGGGATCACGGAAGAACAGAGGCTTGCAGCGGCAGTAGGGTTGTCTCTTCTGGCTCTCTGATGATTTCTGAATATTTGAATATTTATAAAGGTGGAATTATGTCAAAAGGAGCCACGAGGGGCCCACAAGGCATCAGGGCGCCCCCCTAGGGTCGTGCCCTGTTTCCTTGTGTCCTCCTCGTGAGGCTTCTGGCTTCCTCCCGAAGATTCCAGGGTCTCTTTTGTCCAGAAAAAATCGTCAAAAAGTTTCGTGGCATTTGGACTTCGTTTGGTACTGATTTCCTGAAAAACCAAAAACAAGCGGAAAACAACAACTGGCACTGAGCACTAGGTTACTAGGTTAGTCCCAAAAAATGATATATAATTGCATATAAAAACATCCAAGATTGATACTATAATTGCATGGAACAATCAAAAATTATAGATACGTTGGAGACGTATCAGCCCCCCGTCCCCCCATTCCAGATTGTATTCCAGAGGAAGATAACTGTTCAGAGGGAGATTCAGAGGGAGCAAACCACTCCTATTTACCCCCTGAGGTGTTTGCTCTAACTTGGCATGCTGATGTTGGTCATATCATGCATATGGCACCTTGCATTGCTTACTTTATACATCATATATGTCATCAGCTTAGTTTAGACATGCTTTGTGTGAATGCCACCTGTTTGGTTTCTATATCATATATGTGAATTATGCAGTGCCATCTTGTTTAGCCAGGCATCATATTTGTGAATCATGCAATTCTATCCTGTTTAGCCAGTCATCGTATATGTGAATTATATCATGCCATACTATTTTTTTTCATCATGTGTTCCATTTGTCGACAATGTTTGTACATTCATCTACTCTTCCTATGCATCAGCCATTTGAGTCGGTGATGGAAAAATCTGGAGTGAAAACAAGGTCTTCAGAGCAGTCAGTGCTACCTATCAAAGCATATATCTTGCTGGTTACAGATAGCTCTTCAGAGGAGGATTCAGAGACAGATGACCAGTCCTATCCCCCCCCCCGAGGTTTATGCTCTAGCTTGGCAGGGTTATATTGCTCATATCATGCATATGGTGTCTTGCATTGCTATGTCATTTGCTTAGATTAGACCTGCTTTGTGTGAATGCCACCTGTTTAGTTTCTACTCCCTCCGTTCCTAAATATAAGTCTTTGTAGAGATTCCACTATGGACTACATACAGAGCAAAATGAGTGAATCTACACTCTAAAATGCATCTATATACATCCGTATGTGGTCTATAGTGAAATCTCTACAAAGACTTATATTTAGGAACTGAGGGAGTATATCATATATGTGAATTATGCAATGCCATCTTTTTTAGCAAGGCATCATATATGTGAATTATGCAATGCCATCCTGTGTAGCCAGGCATCATATATGTGAATTATTTCATGCCATCCTTTTTTTTCATTACGTATTCCATTTGCCGACAATGTTTGTATATTGAACTACTCTTCCTGTGCATCAGCCATTTGAGTCGGTTATGGGTAAATCTGGAGTGAAAACAAGGTCTTCAAAGCAGACAATGCTACCTATTGAAGCAGATATCTCGTTGGTTACAGGTAGCTCCTCAGAGGAGGATTCAGAGACAGATGACCAGTCCTATATCCCCCCTGAGGTGTATGCTCTAACTTGCGACGGTTATATTTCTCATATCATGCATATGGTGTCTTGCATTGCTTAGTTTAGACATCATATACACAATATTCAATGCCATCTGCTTAGTTTAGAGATCATATATGCGAGTGCCAGCTTCTTAGTATATCAATCATATAGGTGAATTATATCATGCCATCCTGTATACTTAGACAACATGTATGTGAATTATTTCATGCCAACCTATTTTATAAAGACATCATATAGTTGTGTCATGTCATCCTGTTTAGATAGTCATCATATGTTGAATTATGTTATTCTATCCTGTTTAGTTATCCATCATATATCTGAAATTGTGTCATGCTATCTTGTTTAGTTAGCCTTAGCCATCATATATGTGAAATTGTGTCATGCTGTCCTGTTTGGTTAAACAACATATACGTGAATTACTGCATCTGTCTAGCATACAATGTATGTACCTTCAATTTCTTTTCTTGTTTATCAGCCATTTGAATTGGAGGGGGTGATGGCAGTATCTAAGGGAGTAAAAACACGGTCTTCACAAAAGACGGTGCTACCCGTCGATGCAGATAGAACCACGGTTGTACTTGCCCAAGAGCCAGCTCTACCACACATAACCGACACTCTTGCAGATTGTACCCCTACCCCGTTGGCCAGAGAACCAGCTACACCCCATCTAACCCCAACCCCAGTAGATAGTAACCCACTTCCAGTTGACACAGCACCATCTCCACCACAGAGCACCCACACACGAGCAGTTAGTAAGGCAACTGCAATGCCCAAAGCACGAGGACCACCACAGCGAACCCAAACTCCACGCTTAAAGCAGAAGAAGAACTGCTCTTAGGTCAGATTCCGTAGCTATGGTACATTCTCCTTTGCTCTTGCATCACTGTATTTACTCATACCAACTAATTTCTAATTTGAAGGATCCAATTGAAACTCCAATGGTGCAAAAGGTATGTTTTAAACCTGTTTCTTTAACTGGTTTGCTGTTGTAACTTTTTACTCTATGTTGATTTCAGTTTCAATTGTATAAACAGTTATGTTCTCATGTCATGCACATTACAAGTGTTGTTAGTGATGTGTAGTTTCCCACACTTATATTCTGTCTATGCTACTTTGTCTTAAACAGATATGATTTGAACTGTGTCTCTATCTTGATTTGGCAACATAAACTAGGATGATATAGACAATACAGTGACCATAGTACATAGATATATGTTTGTTTCATTCTGTTATTATGTACTACCTTGCAATAGAAGACAAGTTAGTATAATCCTGTCAACCTTACTACTGAACTGGTTTACCAAAATGAGTTTCATATACTACATGCTAAACCAGTGATGTGTCTGCTTGTTCCTCTTTTAGAATGCCGGCAAAATAGTGGAGAAGAGTACCCCATTATGCAATGGTAAAGGAAGTAATGAAGATAAGGTCCAAGATAGTCAGACAACCCTGTTGTTCTCCAAGAAAGCTGATAAAAACTATCTTGAAGACAGTGAGACAACCCCAAAGTCCTGCCTTGATGTAGTGTTCGAGTTACTAGCCACTACCGCTGGCACAAGCCCTTCGAACTCGCTGCCTGAATCAGTTCGGCTTCTTGAGTCTCAACTACAAGCTGAAAGACAACGATCAGCTATGCGGCGACAAGAAGCCGAAGGACTGAGGAAGTCCCTGGAGAATTCAGATGCATACTTTCTGGAGGAACAGCAAGAGTTGGAGGATTTTAGCGCCAAACAAGAGAAAGCTAATAAGCTTGCTAAGCTTCTTGCCAGCATGGTGGGTGCCCAGGATATGGTTTCTTGAGCTCTTCTGAAGTGGTTTCAGTTCTGGACTTGTTTTGCTGCCGCATTTATTTGCACTGGTGACCAATTTAGACGCCCAGTGTATGGAATATGCTGCTTTGTTGTTCCCTAATATTTGCACTGGTAGCGAACTTTGATGCCCAGTGGATGTAATCTGTGTAATCGCCGTAATAGCTTAGCGTTAGTTGCTTTCTTATTTATTTACTTATAGTCTTGTTTATTTGTTTGCTTGTAGTCACTGCAGTTCTTTTTCCTCAGTTTGTTAGTGGCCGCAATAACCATGGGCCACATACGGGCTGTGGTAACGATGGGCCTCCTACAGGCCGTAGGATCCATGGGCCTCATTCGCGCCATAGGATCCCTGGGACGTACTATTCGTGGGCCAAAACCGGGCCGCAAGATGGACCATAAACGGGCCAAAATCGAAACCGTCCATTTATGGGCCCAGACCTTAATGGGCCGTTAACAGGCCGGAAGACAGCACAGGCTTAATTCTATCAAGAGGCATGACGGGTCGTTAATGGGCCGGATTAGAGGACAGGATGAAAATGGCCCAACGGGTTAACGGGCCGCAAACGGACCGATTGTTACCACGGGCTGAATTTGGCCCATTAGCATAATAGGCCAGTAACAGACCATAAGTAATCGAGGGCCGAAAATGAGCCCAAGAATTTATGGGCCCTTAGAAGGCCGAAAGGGAGCACGGGCTGTAAACGGCCCAACTGAATCATGGGTCGTTAATGGGATCAAAGCACTTTACTGTTCATGATGCACCTGATTCACCACGGCCGTCAATGGGCCCAGAGATGCAAAAGGCCTCATATGGGCCGAAAGACTCTACGAGCCATATATGGGCCGAAAGTGACAACGGGCTGGAATCATATGGGATGGCCCACATGACGCTACTGGGCCAAATATTGAAAGGCCATAACGGGCCGTGAGTACCCGGGCCGTAGATGGGCTGTATGCGAACGGGCCGTTAACAGGCTTTCTATGGGCCGGCCTGCTAACTTTTAACCAAATCAAACGGGTCGGCCTTTTTAACCTAAATGGGACACTGTTGGGCCGTGCCATGTGTCAACATATCATAGGCGTCTCTCGTCCAATGAATGGATGACATCTGTCGCAACACCGAGCTGACACGTGGATCCACTGGCGAATGAGAAATTTACACGTGGAAAATCGCCATTGGTCAGGGCTGCTAACGGGTTATCGGATCCAAACCCGCACCCGATAGTTTAACGGCGACCCGTTATGGTGGATGCCACGTGTCGGTTACCCTTGACGAAAACACTTCCATGACGCGACATTTATCGTCATGGAAGTGGACACTTCCATGATGATAATTTCAATATTGTCATGGAACACTTCTACGACAGCACAGGTATGACTATCTTGATTCTGTCATAAAATCGTCACGGATGTACATGCATGACAGAAAATGTGACCTACTGTGACAAAGACGTATCATCACGGAAGTGTTTTTTTTGTAGTGCCAAACAGGGTAGTGTAGCACTTTCGCAGAAGTATCCCAATGAGTAATCATCCCAACAAAGAGCGGAGGAGAGTATTTATGGAGGCGTTTCTGTCACACACAAGGTGTCACAGTTCTTGTGTGCAGTACTGCTTGAGCTTCTGCAAATACTATTACTGTCATGGGTAAACAATAAAATAAAATATGCTAATATAAAGAGGATTTAAAGGTGTTTACTAAATAACTTTTTGAAAGTAAATAACAAGTGCGGAAATGTAAATGGTGTTTCCTGCAATGAAGAAATTAGGTGCGGAGAGATTTCAGTTCATGGTAAGAATATATGAATTGTGCCAGTGCGATGATAATACCAGTTACCTTGTATTGTACTCATAGTATTTGATATAAACTTTCTGTAGGCGGTTCTCCCTATGGTAATGAAACTCCTCCACTATGGGTTACATTTCATTCTATGGTCCTGCTTCTCCGTTGCCACAGAGTGGTCGTTTCCACAATTAAGGTCATAAGACCGGAACCAAGCATTAAGTTCATTGGATCACCGTTATCTCATATTGTCTTCGGTTCTCATAGATATCTCCACCTGTCACATCAGAGGTCTCAGAGTTACTAAACAATACGTGTTACCTGTGTAGGTCTTGAGATCATGTTGCCTGGGACCTTAAATTGGACAACACTGCTACTTGTAAGCTGCGTTGGGATTTCCCCGAAGAGGAGAGGATGATGCAGTACAGTAGAGATAAGTATTTCCCTCAGTTAAGAACCAAGGTTATCAATCCAGTAGGAGAACCACACAAAACCTCGTTAGCAGCACCTACACACACAAAAGCAAACACTTGCACCCAACGCAAATAAGAGGGTTGTCAATCCCCTTAGCGGTTATTTGCAAGGATTACTTCTGATAGTGATAGATAGAAAAGTAAATTTCAAAATAAAATAAAAGTAAATAAATTGCGGAAAACTATTTTTGGATTTTAATATATGATAAAGATAGACCCGGGGGCCATAGTTTTCACTAGAGGCTTCTCTCTCGAGCGCAGAACATACGGTGGGTAAACAAATTACTATTGGGTAATTGATAGAAAAGCGCATAGTTATGACAGATTCATGGCAATGATCATGTATATAGGCATCACGTCTGAGACAAGTAGAACGACTCCTGCCTGCATCTACTACTATTACTCCACCCATCGACCGCTATCCAGCATGCATCTAGGGTATTAAGTATAAAACAGAGTAACGCCTTAAGCAAGATGACATGATGTAGACAAAGTAAACTCAAGAAATATGATTAAACCCCATCTTTTTATCCTTAATGGCAACAATACAAATACATGTCATGTCCCTTTCTATCACTGGGATTGAGCACCGCAAGATTGAACCCATCACAAAGCACCTCTCCCATTGCAAGATAAATCAATCTAGTTGGCCACACTAAACGGATAGATCGGAGAGAAATACAAAGCTATAACAATCATGCATAAAAGAGTTCAGAGAAGACTCAAATATTTCTCATGAATAGTCTGATCATAAACTCACAATTCATCGGATCCCAACAAACACACCGCAAAAGAAGATGACATCAGATAGAACTCGAAGAACATCGAGGAGAACATGGTATTGAAGATCAAAGAGAGAGAAGAAGCCATCTAGCTACTAGCTATGGACCTGTAGGTCTGTGGTAAACTACTCACACATCATCGAAAGGGCAGCAAGGTTGATGTAGAAGCCCTCCGTGATCGATTCCCCCTCCGGCAGAGTACCAGAAAAGGCCTCCAGATGGGATCGCGGAAGAATAGAGGCTTGCGGCGGCGGTAGGGTTTTCTCGTCTAGCTCTCTATTGGTTTCAAATATTTGAGAATTTATAGAAGTGGAATTAGGTCAAAAGGAGCCACGAGGGGCCCACAAGGCATCAGGGCGCCCCCCTAGGGCCGTGCCCTGTTGCCTTGTGGCCTCCTCATGAGGCTTCTAGCATCCTCCCGAAGCTTCCAGGGTCTCTTTTGTCCATAAAAAAATCGTCAAAAAGTTTCGTGGCATTTGGACTTCGTTTGGTACTGATTTCTTGAAAAGCCAAAAACAAGCAGAAAACAGCAACTGGCACTGGGTACTAGGTTAATAGGTTAGTCCCAAAAAATGATATATAATTGCATATAAAACATCCAAGATTGATACTATAATAGCATGGAACAATCAAAAATTATAGATACATTGGAGACGTATCAAACACGCATAGAGTTCACCATAGTATAACAACATACTAAATAGATCATACTACTACGAATTCAAATGATGACGTATAGGATAGGCATATATCAATTTTACCACTTACCTACATCTCCCACACCTAGGGGAATTACTCGCACATCACAAGAGGGGAATCAATCACATCAAAGAGAAAAACCATGAAAACCATATCGATATTATTGAGGGGATCCACAATGAGATGAAATGGTGCCCAAATAGTCTTGATCTCAGATGAGATGGAGTTGAGATTACAAGTTCCAATCCCTCTTACAATAGTGAATGAGATGATGATGATGATGGAGATGAAAGGACCAAAAACTACGATGATTCTCCGGAGTTCTTCGGATCCTCTCTTCTCCTCTGGATGGTGTGGCGGCGGCTAGGGTTCTTTTCTCCCCTGGGTCCCTTCACGAAAGTTGCTTGTATAGATGAGGAGGAGCTGTGGGCACTCCAAATGACCGCTCAAACGAGTGTGTGCGGTCGTTTGGAACACCGTCTTTTACTCTGATGCACCTGTTGACAATGCTCTCTCCAGGAAAGTTGCTCCAATTGGCTTGATTTGTAGCAATATCTCTTAGTTTCCTTCCATATATGATATTTCCTGCCATCCACAGGACAAAGTAGATTTTCCTATCTTTTTGTTGGATTAGCGTTAGATATATCTGAAGAATAACAAAAATTCGATGAAACCAAACGGAAATCACTATGAAAAACATCGCAAATTCTCGAGCCATCAATAACCGCGGAGAGCCTGGTGGATGGAACCTTTACAAAAAAATTTGCTATTGAGTGAATTAAACTTATCGGCCTGAAGTCTGAAATCCCAACGGCTCCATCTTTCTTTGGTATCTGGGCAACAAGAACAGAGTTGAGCTTGTGAATGTCACCACCTGCCAAATTGTAGAACTGCCTAAAGGCATTCATCACGTCAGACTTGATTGTTTGCGAGCATGATCTGAAGAAAACGCCAATGTAGTCGTCAGGATGCTATGACCACAGCCAACACTTCTTCAGTAAAGGGGTTGTCGAGGCCCTATTCTTGGACGACGGCAGGTTGAGTGATGTCTACTACACAACTTATTCTTGTAGACTCGTGTTGGGCCTCCAAGCGTAGAGTTTTGTAGAACAATAGCAATTTTCATTCAAGTGGATGACCTAAGGTTTATCAATCCATGGGAGGCGTAGGATGAAGATGGTATCTCTCAAACAACCCTGCAACCAAATACAAGAAATCTCTTGTGTCCCCAACACACCCAATACAATGGTAAATTGTATAGGTGCACTAGTTCGGCGAAGAGATGGTGATAAAAGTGTAGTATGGATAGTAGATATAGGTTTTTGTAATCTGAAAATATAAAAACAGCAAGGTAGCAAGTAACAAAAGTGAGCACAAATGGTATTGCAATGCTTAAAAACAAGGCCTAGGGTTCATACTTTCACTAGTGCAATCTCTCAACAATGCTAACATAATTGGATCATATAACCATCCCTCAACGTGCGATAAAGAATCACTCCCAATTTCCTATTAGCCGAGAACATAAGATAGAAATTGTTTGTAGGGTATGAAACCACCTCAAAGTTATCCTTTCCGATCAATCCATTGAGCTATTCCTATAAGTGTCACAAACAACCCTAGAGTTCGTACTAGAATAACACCATATGATACACATCAACCAACTCTAATGTCACCTAGATACTCCAATGTCACCACAAGTATCCATGAGTTGATTATACGATATGCATCAAACAACTTCATAATCATAATATTCAATCCACACAAAGAACTCCAAGGAGCACCCCAAAGTTTCTATCGAAGAAAAGATAATGAAAACGTGCATCAACCCATATGAATAGATTACCCCAATGTCACCGCGGGAATTCGCGAGTTGAGTGCCAAAACATATATCAAGTGAATCAATATAATACCCCATTGTCACCACGGGTATTCATATGCAAGACATACATCAAGTGTTTTCAAATCTGAAATATTCAATCCGACAATAACGAAGCCTCAAAGGGAAAAGATTCGATTCATCACAACAAGGATAGAGAGGGAAGAAACACCATATGATCCAACTATATTAACAAAGCTCGCGATACATCAAGATCGTGCCAAATCAAGAACACGAGAGAGAGAGAGAGATCAAACACATAGCTACTAGTACATACCCCTAGCCTCGAGGGTGAACTACTCCCACCTCGTCAAGGAGACCGCCGGGATGATGAAGATGGCCTCCGATGATGATTCCCCCCTCCGGCAGGGTGCCGGAAAAGGGCTGTAGATTAGATCATGGAGATACAGAGGCTTTCAGCGGCGTAAAAACTCATCTAGGGTTATTTCTGGGGGTTTCTCTATTTATAGGATTTTTCAGCGTTGGAATCAGGTCAGACGGAGCCACGTGGGCCCCACGAGGTACCAGGGCGCGCCTGGGGGGGTGGCGCGCCCTGGTGCCTCGTGGGCACTGGTTGGCCCCCTTCCAGTTGGTCTTGGTTCTAGTATTTTTTATTTATTCCATAAAAAATCTCCAAAAAGTTTCATCCAATTACAAGAACTTTTATTTCTGAACAAAAAACAACACCATGGCAATTCTGCTGAAAACAGCGTCAGTCCGGGTTAGTTCTAATCAAATCATACCAAAACCATATAGAATTGTTAGAAACATGGCATGAATACTTCATAAATTATAGATACGTTGGAGACGTATCAGCATCCCCAAGCTTAATTCCTGCTCGTCCTCGAGTAGGTAAATGATAAAAGAAATAAATTATGAAGTGTGAATGCTAGCATAGTGCATAAGTTTGATCAATGATAATTTCAATCACTTTTCCTAGCATCATAATAGCAACTTTTTCTCATAAAACTCATCATGATAAAGTAGCAATTAAGAACAGAAATTTTGATGCGGAATGCTACCTATCACAATCATCATATAATCTTTTCCTTTGTTGCATGGACACTTGGACTTGAATGATTCAAAGCAATAGTCTATAATTTGACATGAAGACATAAATACTCAAGCATACTAACAAGCAACCATGTCTTTCAAAATATCAATGCTAAAGAAAGTTATCCCTAGCCCATTATGCTCAATCATTGATCCATTCATGAAACACACTCAATATTAGCTACATCCAATGCACAAGTATGACAATAGTGCTCTCTAGTTGGTGCTTTATAAGAGAAGATGGAGACTCAAAATAAAAATAAAAATTGCATAAAACTAAATAGATAGGCCCTTCGCAGAGGGAAGCAGAGATTTGCTAATGTGCCAGAGCTCAAGGCTTAAATTAGAGAGATAAAAAATTTGGGAGGCATGCTTTTCCTGTCGACGAAAATGAATGAGAATTCCCAATATCTTCCATGCTAGATACATTATAGGCGGTTCCCAAACAGAAAATAAAGTTTATTCCTTTTCCACCATTCTTTCACAATCCATGGCTAGCCGTATCCACGGGTGCCCTCCATACCAACACTTTCCAAGGAATTTATTATTATCATCATATAAGATTTTTCATTTCATTTCATTTCGGGACTGGGCATCCCTATTACCTGCCACACTCTCATGCAATGACAAGTGAATAAACACTCATCATGAGAATAACCCACCTAGCATGAAAAATATTGGCCACCCCCTTCCGCCTCATGAGCGGTACGGGCACACAAAACAGAAAAATTATTTTGAAAATTAGAGGTGGCACACGCAAATTTACTTGGAACGGCATGGAAATACCGCATATAGGTAGGTATGGTGGACTCATCTGGCACAACTTGGGTTTAAAGAGTTTGGATGCACAAGCAGTATTTCCGCTTAGTACAAATGAAGGCTAGCAAAAAGATTGAGAAGCAACCAACCAAAAAGCGAAAACGGTCATAAACATGCATTGAACATAACTAACACTGAATAATGCACCATAAGTAGGATATAACTTCATTGCATAACTATTGACTTTATGTGCATGCATAGGGAATTACAAACCTTAACACTAATATTCTTACTAAATCACAATTACTCACTAACATGACTCACATATTATCATCTCCATATCGCAAAACTATTGCAAGGAATCAAACTTATCATATCCAATGATCTTTCATGAAAGATTTTTTATTATATCCCTCTTGAATATTCATCACTTTGGGACCAAATTCATATCTTAAGCATATTGCCATTACTATTGTCAACTCTCAAAATAATATAAGTGAAGCATGAGAGTGTATGTATTTCTTCAAAACATAATCACCACCGTGCTCAAAAATATATAAATGAAGTACTAGAGCAAATGGCAAACTACTCCAAAAAGATATAAGTGAAGATCAAATGAGTAGTTAAGTAAATAGGTAGCTATGTGAGGACTCTCTCTCATTTAAAAATTTCAGATCTTAAGTATTTTATTCAAACAGCAAGAAAAACAAAATGAAATGATATTCCAAGAATAGCACTTATCATGTGAAGAAGCAAAAACTTAGGCTCAACCCAGCTGACCGATAATTGTTGATGAAGAAAGGTAGGATGCCTACCGGGGCATCCCCAAGCTTAGATGCTTGAGACTTCTTGAAATATTAATTTGGTATGCCTTGGGCATCCCCAAGCTTGAGCTGTTGTGTCTCCTTAATTCCTTTCATATCACGGTTTCTCCTAAATCTTAAAAACTTCATCCACACAAAACTCAACAAGAACTCGTGAGATAAGTTAGTATAAATCAACTCAAAACCTTAACATTCTCTACTGTAGAAAATCACTAAAATTATAATTTAACATTGCATACTAAATGCCTCTGCATATTTAATACTCCTATCCTCAAATAGAATCATTAAACAAGCAAACATATGCAAACAATGCAACTATAACAGAAATCTGCCAAAACAGAACAGTCTGTAAAGGGGGATTTAAAATTCATACTTACCTAACTCCAAAAATTCTGAAAAATTACCATGTGACAGAGAACTCATGCATTCTTACTGTGTCAAAAAATTAGATTTTTATCATGTTCTGACTATTAAAGAATATTCTGGACATAACAGAAAACTTTCTGTTTTCAAACAGCAACACATGAACTTGCAAACTGAGCATGGTAAAGGCTATAATTGGAATTTTATTGAACTAAAAGATACAAAACATGATTATTTATAACAGCAAGCAAATCTCAATAAAAGAAAATAACGCTCCAGGCAAAACTCATATTATGTGATGAATAAAAATATAGCTCCAAGTGAGGTTACCGATAATGTTGAAGACGAAAGAGGGGATGCCTTCCGGGGCATCCCCAAGCTTAGTTGCTTGGGTCCTCCTTTAATATTACCTTGGGGTGCCTTGGGAATCCCCAAGCTTAGGGTCTTGCCGCTCCTTATTCTCCTCATATCGATATCTCACCCAAAACTTGAAAACTTCAATCACACAAAACTTAACGGAACTTCGTGAGATAGGTTAGTATGATAAAAATAAATCATCCACTTAGGTACTGTCAAGACAAGATTCATAATTGTTCTCACATAATTCCTACTGTATTCTATCATTTCCACAATTTATATTACTCAATATAAGCTATGGAAACACTAAAACAAGCAAACTATGCATCGAAAACAGAATCTGTCAAAAACAGAATAGCGTGTAGTAAGTGATTTAAAAACCATAATTCTGTACCTCCAAAAATTCTGAAAAATTAGTAAAATGTAAAAAATCTGTAATACAATACTGTGTAAAAATTTCAGAATTTTTTCACGCTCCATTACAGAATAGAAATTCCAGCACTGGACGCAAAAGTTTCTGTTTTTGCACAGAATCAAATCAACAAGCATCCACACTATCCCAAAGGCTTTACTTGGCACATTATTGAAAGAAAACATATAAAACATGATTAATAAAGTATCTTAATCATGTTAACACACAAAAACAGTAGGGGTAAATATTGGGTTGTCTCCCAACAAACGCTTTTCTTTAATGCCTTTTAGCTAGGCATGATGATTTCAATGATGCTCACGTAAAAGTAAAGAATTGAAACACAAAGAGAGCATCATGAAGCATATGACTAGCACATTTAAGCCTAACCCACTTCCTATGCATAGGGATTTTGTGAACAAATAGTTTATGGGAGCAAGAATCAACTAGCATAGGAAGGCAAAACAAGCATAACCTTGAAAAAACACATAGAGAGTAAACTTTATATTATTGCAACACCTACAAGCATATGATCCTCTCTCATAATAATTTTCAGTAGCATCATGAAGAAATTCAACAATATATCCATCACACAAAGCATTTTTGTCATGATACATAAGCATAGAATTTTTATTACTCTCCACACAAGCAAAATTATTCTCATTCATAATGGTGGGAGCAAATTCAACAAAATAACTATCATGAGATACTTGATTGGCATAATCCATTTGGAAATTAAAATCATGATGACAATTTTCATAGTTATCATTATTCTTTATAGCATACATGTCATCACAATAATCATCATAGATAGCAACTTTGTTATCATAGTCAATTGAAACCTCTTCCAAAATAGTGGATTCATCATTAAATAAAGTTGTGACCTCTCCATATCCACTTTCATAATTGTAATCATCATAAATAGGAGGCATGGAATCATCATAATAAATTTGCTCATCAAAACTTGGGGGACTAAAAATATCATCTTCATCAAACATAGCATCCCCAAGCTTGTAGTTTTGCATATCATTAGCATCATGGGTATTCAAAGAATTCATACTAACAACATTGCAATCATGCTCATCATTCAAAGATTTATGCCAAACATTTTATAAATTCTTCTTCTATCAATTGAGCACAATTTTCCGCTCCATCATTTTCAAGAAAGACATGATAAAGACGAATAATATGAGGCAACCTCAATTCCATTTTTTTGTAGATTTCTTTTATAAACCAAACTAATGATAAAACAAGAAACTAAAAGATTCAATTGCAAGATCTAAAGATATACCTTCAAGCACTCACCTACCCGGCAACGGTGCCAGAAAAGATCTTGATGTCTACTACACAACTTATTCTTGTAGACTCGTGTTGGGCCTCCAAGCGCAGAGTTTTGTAGGACAGTAGCAATTTTCCCTCAAGTGGATGACCCAAGGTTTATCAATCCATGGGAGGCGTAGGATGAAGATGGTATCTCTCAAACAACCCTGCAACCAAATACAAGAAATCTCTTGTGTCCCCAACACACCCAATACAATGGTAAATTGTATAGGTGCACTAGTTCGGCGAAGAGATGGTGATAAAAGTGTAGTATAGATAGTAGATATAGGTTTTTGTAATCTGGAAATATAAAAACAGCAAGGTAGTAAGTAACAAAAGTGAGCACAAACGGTATTGCAATGCTTAAAAACAAGGCCTAGGGTTCATACTTTCACTAGTGCAATCTCTCAACAATGCTAACATAATTGGATCATATAACCATCCCTCAACGTGCGGTAAAGAATCACTCCCAAGTTCCTATTAGCGGAGAACATAAGATAGAAATTGTTTGTAGGGTACAAAACCACCTCAAAGTTATCCTTTCCGATCAATCCATTGAGCTATTCCTATAAGTGTCACAAACAACCCTAGAGTTCGTACTAGAATAACACCATATGATACACATCAACCAACTCTAATGTCACCTAGATACTCCAATGTCACCACAAGTATCCGTGAGTTGATTATACGATATGCATCAAACAACTTCATAATCATAATATTCAATCCACACAAAGAACTCCAAGGAGCACCCCAAAGTTTCTATCGGAGAAAAGATAATGAAAACGTGCATCAACCCATATGCATAGATTACCGCAATGTCACCGCGGGAATCCGCGAGTTGAGTGCCAAAACATATATCAAGTGAATCAATATAATACCCCATTGTCACCACGGGTATTCATATGCAAGACATACATCAAGTGTTCTCAAATCTGAAATATTCAATCCGACAATAACGAAACCTCAAAGGGAAAAGATTCTATTCATCACAACAAGGATAGAGAGGGAAGAAACACCATATGATCCAACTATATTAACAAAGCTCGCGATACATCAAGATCGTGCCAAATCAAGAACATGAGAGAGAGAGATCAAACACATAGCTACTAGTACATACCCCTAGCCTCGAGGGTGAACTACTCCCTCCTCGTCATGGAGACCGCCGGGATGATGAAGATGGCCTCCGGTGATGATTCCCCCCTCCGGCAGGATGCCAGAAAAGGGTTGTAGATTAGATCGTGGAGGTACAGAGGCTTGCGGCGGCGTAAAAACTCATCTAGGGTTATTTCTGGGGGTTTCTCTATTTATAGGATTTTTCAGCGTTGGAATCAGGTCAGACGGAGCCACGTGGGCCCCACGAGGTACCAAGGCGCGCCTGGGGGGGTGGCGCGCCCTGGTGCCTCGTGGGCACTGGGTGGCCCCCCTCCAGTGGGTCTTGGTTCCAGTATTTTTTATTTATTCCATAAAAAAATCTCCAAAAAGTTTCATCCAATTCCAAGAACTTTTATTTCTGCACAAAAAAGAACACCATGGCAATTCTGCTGATAACAGCGTCAGTCCGGGTTAGTTCAAATCAAATCATACCAAAACCATATATAATTGTTATAAACATGGCATGAATACTTCATAAATTATAAATACGTTGGAGACGTATCATTGAGCTGCTGCTAGTCCACCGCAGTAGTTCGTGGGGTTTTGACCTCTAGAACCCCCCTGAAGTGGCCTGGAATCAGCTTCTCCTTATCTCCATGAATCATCGCAGTGGTTCCGTGATGACCCAAAAGAATAGGGGATCAATCGTAGTCCTTCCGATAAGTAAGAGTGTCGAACCCAACGAGGAGGAGAAGGAAATGATAAGCGGTTTTCAGCAAGGTGTTTTCTACAAGCACAGAAAGTAGCGATAACCGATAGTTTTGTAGCAAGATAATTCGTAACAAGTAACAAGTGTAACAAAACTGCAGCAAGGTGGCCCAATCCTTTTTATAGGAAAGGACAAGCCGGAATGGTCTCTTATATAAAGCAAAGCATTCTCGAGGACACATGGGAATTCTCATCTAGTCACTTTCATCATGTTTATTTGATTCGCGTTCGCTACTTTGATAATTTGATATGTGGGTGGACTGGTGCTAGGTGTTGTTCTTACTTGAACAAGCAACCCTCTTATGATTACCCCCTCTCGCAAGCATCCGCAACTACAAAAGAAGAATTAAGATAAATCTAACCATAGCATGAAACATATGGATCCAAAACAGCCACTTACGGAATAACGCATAAACTAGGGTTTAAGCTTCTGTCACTCTAGCAACCCATCATCTACTTATTACTCCACAATGCCTTCCCTTAGGCCCAAGTATGGTGAAGTGTCATGTAGTTGACGTTCACATGACACCACCAAAGGAAGTAACAACATGCATATCATCAAAATATCGAACGAATACTAAATTCTCATGATTACTTATGACAAGACTTCTCCCATGTCCTCAAGAACCAAAGTAACTACTCACAAATCATGTTCATGTTCAAGATCAGAGGGGTACTTAATATCATTAAGGATTTGAACATATAATCTTCCACCAAATAAACCAACTAGCATCAACTACAAGATGTAATCAACACTACTAGCAACCCACAAGTACCAATCTGAGGTTTTGAGACAAAGATTGAATACAAGAGATGAACTAGGGTTTGAGATGAGATGGTGCTGGTGAAGATGTTGATGAAGATTGGCCCTCCCACGATGAGAGGATCATTGGTGATGTCGATGGCTTCGATTTCCCTCTCCCGGAGGGAAGTATCCCCAGCGGAATCGCTCCACCGGAGGGCAAAAGTGCTCCTGCCCTAGTCCCGCCTCGAGATGGCGGCACTTCATCCCGAAAGTCTTCTCGTTAATTTTTTTAGGGTAAATGACCTTATATAGCAGAAGGAGGGGGCCAGAGGCCAGCTGTGGGCCCCACAAGGCATCTTGGCGTGCCCTGTTGCCTTGTGGGCAACTGGTGGGTCCCCTCTGTAATTTCTTTTCTCCAATATTTTTTTATATATTCAATAAAAAATCTCCGTAAAATTTCAGGTCATTTGGAGCTCTGTATAATAGGTATCTCTGCTATAGCTATTTCAGGTCCAGAATTTCAGCTGCCGGTATTCTCCCTCTTCATATAAACCTTGCAAATTAAGAGAGGAAAGGCATAAGAATTGCATCATAAAGTGAAATAATGATCTAATACATTATAAATATCAGTAGGAAATCATGATGCAAATTGGACGTATCAACTCCCCAAAGCTTAGACCTCGCTTGTCCTCAAGCGAAAGCCGAAATCGATAATCATGACCACATGTTTAGAGAGAGAGGTGTCGATAAAATAAAATACGGACATGAGAGCATCATGATTAATTTCATAATAGAAATATATTATCATAAAGCTTCCCATGAACAAGTAATAATTCATCACTATATTGAAGTATAAAGCATATACTTTCTTGAAAACTAACAAACTATGTTCTTAGTCAATGAAACAATTACAATTCATCATATTTTCAGGAAGAGTCTATGTAAGAGCTTTTGTTTAGCATTTCCACATACTCAACTATCATTTAGTCTTCTATGATTGCTGACACTCATGGCATATTTTTATGGAGCAAAAGCTTCAGTCAGACACATAGAAAGATGGGGGTTTATAGTTTCACCTCCCAACAACTTTACCTCAAGGGTAATGTCAACAATAATAACTCATGATCACTTACATCCAACTAGATATATATGCCTAGATCTTTCCCTACCACATGGTGCTTGCAAAGAGAAAAAATAAAAATGGACTAGAGAGGAACACTATTGACTCTTTCATAAATGTAAATACAGAAATGTAAAAGATAGGCCCTTCGCAGAGGGAAGCATAGGTTGTCATGCGCTTTTTATTTTTGGATGTGCAAACTCTTAATGTAAAGGAATGTCACTTTATATTGCCCCTTGTGATAGCAACCTTTATTATGTAGTCTATTGCTTTTATTTCTTCACCATCACAAGATCGTACAAAGCTTATTTTCCTTTACAATAAAAGTTCATACACATTTAGAGGCAATTTTTATTGCTTTGTGCACCAATGACAACTTACTTGAAGGATCTTATTCAGTCCATAGGTAGATATAGTGGACTCTCATGACATGAAACTGGGTTTAAGGATTTTGGATGCACAAGTAGTATCTCTACTTAGTGCGGATTTTTGGCTAGCAAAAGGTAGGGAGCAAGCACCACATGTTAGAGGATCTATGACAATATAACTTCTATGTGAATATAAGCTAACATAACTCATTACGTTGTCTTCCTTGTCCAATGTCAACTATTTGGCATAGAATATTTAATGGGGGCTCACAATCATAAAAGATGTCCAAGATAGTATATTTATATGTGAATCCTCTCTTCCTTTATTGAATTTTTCATGAATTGCATCAATGACCAATGCTATGTTTGTTAACTTCCAATAAATTTTATCAAATATACTTTTCTTCATGTAAAGTCATTACTCTCCAAGGAATTAGCATATGATCTTTTCATTCTTTTATTGCTTAGATTGAAACATAAAAGTAAAAAAGCAAAACTCAAACTACTCTTTATTATATATCTCTCGCACACGATTACATAGATAGATAGATCACAAAACCAAGCACTCGAAACTAGATCATACAAAAACTTTATTCTTCTAAATCACGAAATAACTAAGGATCGAACTAAGATAGATAATGATAATAAAAAAGGTGATGGTGATACGATACCGGGGCACCTCCCCCAAGCTTGGAACAAGCCAAGGGTGGTGCCCATACCTGTTTACTCAAGTGTCTTTCTTTGGTGATGGTGGTGATGAAGTGATGGGCTTGCTTTTTATGACATCAATTAGGATCTCCCTTAGGCTCTGAATTTCTCAGAGTACATGCTGGATCATCTCCGCATTCTTTTGGACTTCGGCCATAATATGTTTATTCTCTGGCCCCCAAGCTTTCTTTCCTGCATCACTTTCACTTGGACGAGAGATGTCCCAATTGGAAGGTATGTGCATGCGGGGAGTATTTTCAACTCCATAATTGTGAACCAAATTATGAAAATTGTTCCGATGTAACCTGTGCAAGGGCCTCCTCGGAGCAAGCCCTTCTTGTACCTCTTGACTTCCATGACTTGTTGTGGTCCTCATGGCTTGATGGGGGTTCGGAGTGGTGGAGATGCCGGCAAGGGTACCCCTCTCTGAGGCTAGAGGGTGAACTTCCAGCGAGTCCCCCTCATCTTCTTCCATGGTGACCTCCTCCTCCGCCTCTCTCCTGAGCTCCAGCTGCAACAACCAAGCGTCGTCTCCCACATTGTTTGAGGAAGAGGAAGACATGACGCCTGGCTTCAAAAATCTGACAGAAAAACAGCACGAAACAAGAACAAAGGAGAAACTTGCGATGCAGTGGTTAAAACATATGGTAGTATATATAAAGAATTTTTATCTTGCAAAACAAGTATACGAGAGGAAAATGGAGTCGGGAGGGCACACAAGGGGCCCACAAGGCAACACGGCGCGCCGCAGGGGAGGGTCGCGCCCTGTTGCCTTGTGACCTCCTCGTGGGTCCCCTCGGCTGTTTCTTATTTTTGTATTTTTTCTAATATTCCAAAATAGACAGAAATAATTTTTATGCAATTTTTGGAGTCGGTTTACTTACTGTATCACATACCTACCCCTTTTCAGGGTTCTGGAGCATTCCGGAAGGACTCTTTGATGTGTTCCTCCGGTGTCATTGTTTGAATAATATTGGTTTCTACATTAATGGGCGTACCTGAGATATAATGCTTAATTCTTTGACCATTAACCACTCTCGGATTAGTGCCCTCAGAGTTGTTGATTTTGATAGCTCCTGAGCGATAAACTTCTTCGATTATGTATGGGCCTTCCCATTTAGATAGAAGTTTTCCTGCAAAAAATCTGAAACGAGAATTGTACAATAGCACATATTCACCCACTTTGAATTCCCGTTTTTGAATTCTTTTATCATGCCATCTTTTAACTTTTTCTTTAAATAACTTGGCATTTTCATAGGCTTGAGTTCTCCATTCATCTAAAGAGCTAATGTCAAACAACCTCTTTTCACCGGCAAGTTTGAAATCATAGTTAAGTTCTTTAATTGCTCAATATGCCTTATGTTTTGGTTCAAGAGGTAAATGACATGCTTTTCCATAGACCATTTTATATGGAGACATACCCATAGGATTTTTATAAGCAGTTCTATAAGCCCATAATGCATCATCAAGTTTTTTAGACCAATTCTTCCTGGATCTATTAATGGTCTTTTGCAAAATTAACTTTATTTCTCTATTACTCAATTCAACTTGACCACTAGACTGAGGATGATAAGGGGATGCAATTTTATGGTTAACATCATATTTAGCAAGAAGTTTACGGAAAGCACCATGAATAAAATGTGAACCACCTGTGGCACCCCGGCTCAGAGAAACCGGTTTACCTTGCATTGCCAACCCAGAGATCAAGTCTTCTGGCAACGCACAACAACTTGGTACAGAAAATAACCGCTTTATTGATATCTTCGGATACATAGGTTCGAATATTACAAGATAAGCGAGGCCAAGCGGCACACACGGTGCGGCTGCACTTATGTACATTATTTAGTAGACATCTCAGGGGCCTCAACGATAAAGGAAACTACTACGCGGCTGCGGAACGACGATGTAGCGGAACTCCACTCCACAGGGACACTGCTGGGACACGGCCTAGATCGCGACATACCGATCGACATCAACGCCTTGCACAGCTTCTCCTGCATCTGGCATGACACGCCAGGTGAGTACTTTGAATGTACTCGCAAGCTCACAGTAAACAAAGCAAATACGACAAACAATAACAAGGCATTTAACAAGTTTAATGTATGAACATGAACCTAAAACTACTAGTCATGAAGTGTACGTGGACAGTTGCCATGGTCCCTTGGACCAACTTACCATTTCGGGGTTACCTCGTAACCACCATCAACGTCTTACCATAGTGATCCTCACACGAGCACCAACGTCTGCATGTGCCATCTTGTTGTTCTTAGTGTGCAGGTTTATTATTTCTGTTGACCCATAGTGTGACCTACTACGAACTGTGTCCATATCCGAGGATGCGGCTATCGATAGACTATACACTCTGCAGAGGTTAGTACACTGTACCCACACCACGGAACTCATGGCCTCGTGCTCCCATTCGGGTGGACCAACGGCATTTCAACAAAACCAATCTATTGCATGACACTCCCCCGGCCACTCCGACAAACTCCCCTTTGGGCTATGTCATGGGTGTCCCCGATGTCAAGTCGTGACATCCTGCCACCTCGTGGCCGGCCACCGTCGTGGCAAAACAAAACAAACGGTCCCAAACGGGGACAATGGTACCATACAACTCGGGCACACAAGGTTATGCCTGCCTACCGGGCCAGGGTAGCGCAAGCGCATAACCTTCCCTAGTTGGAGGCACCGGCGAGAGGCATGACAATAGACCGAATTAGGGCCTCCCCATCCAGGCAAGTGTGGTTGCACTGGTGAGCTCGATTTGGTGGCACCATGACTCGATCAACAGTTGTTCAAGTTGGATTAAGATCATGTTTAACTTGAAAAAAATATGATTCAAGCCATAGTATGCAATGAGGTGCACGGGTCATGATAATATGAAAATGAGTAACGAATGCATCATGCTACCATGAGAGTATATAACATGATCTCTACTGCACATCATAACAAGATGACATATTCTCTACTTCATAATAACAATATGACATGTAACAACTATAATGCAATAGGTTATATATAGCAAATCATTTTAATAGTGAAGCATATAATGAATTTAATTCAAATAAAACCATTGCCATTGAAATGCCATCCTTGCATATGAATGTTGTGGCTTGCCTTGGTTCAGAGGAATGTCACAATACTCCTGGTCTTCTCCAACACAACTAGGACTTTCTAAAAATAATTTAAATGCAAAAAGAAAATGTCACATAAAGCATTTTATTACACCAGAAATTCCAGACAGCAAGAAAAATTCTCAAATTTGGCATATAGAAACTTTAGCTCAAGACAAAACTAATGCAAAAAGATTCAACTCATTTGGACTTATAGAATAGAATCTAGAGCTGGTCAAAGTTCTGGTCAGAATCTGAATTTAAATGAATTTACAGAAAATTCCAGAGAGGGCCACGTCGAAGGCATATTTCGCCAGGGCGCCTCCACTAGAAAACAGTTCGGGCAGAGAGGGAGAGACTGACAGGTGGGGTCCCCTGTTAGGGTTAAAAGAGAGAGAGAGAGAGAGAGGGAAACAGAGGAGGAGGCACTGTCGCCCGTGGTTCTCCGGCGAGGAGGCCACGGCTGCCGTCGGCGACGGTCGGGATGGATCGGGTGCAGCGTGGGGAGCACGCACGTACCCATGGCTTGTTCAAAGGTGGACGGACGACGATGCGGGCTTCTTCTCCAGAGACGGTGGCGGTGGAGCTCGTCGGATATGGCGATTCCGGCGACGATCCGACGAACCAGCACCATGAGCATACTCAGGAGATCACCACGGACTCAACAGAAGCAGAGGACGAAGAAAAGGGTGACCGGAGCGAGTGGACAGCCGAGGTGGATCTGCAGCCAACTCTGGCAAGGATCGGTGGCAGGAGGCCCTCCCGGCCTTGCCACGCTTGTTGGTGATCGATTTGTGGCCAATGTGAGTGAGAGTGATGGCTAGAATGGCTCGGGGGTGGCTGTATTTATAGGCGGAGGGGTGACAGCACGTCGAGCTCCGCCGGAGAGGAGCTGCCGGCGAACTGAGAGGGAGATGATCTCGGGCAAGACATGGAAAGGAAGCAGAGGAGCTCAGAGAGGCTGTGCACGCACGCAGACACAGTGCGGCGCACTAAGTGGGGCAGGCGGCGCATGCACGCGCACTGTTCCGCTCGTTTGTGCTTCGGCCGCTTCCGGCGTGCTGCCTGCCAGCATCGGGGAGGAACAGGGCGAGGCCAGGTGGACGTGCGGGAGGCTGCTGGGTGGCAGGGGCAAGCTGCGGTGGAGCGAGGAGGAGAAATGGGCGGCGGCAGAGGGCCCCGATGCACAGAGCGCGGCGAGTGCACGCTGAACACCTCGCGCCCACGTGGTCACCTCGTGCCCTAGCATACACGGTACTTTAGATGATGCCAGACCGTGTCTAGGGTGTAGTCCTTTCAACGTGGTGCCGGAAAATGCTCTTGGTTTGCCACCTAGCTCGATGGATGAGACTTGAGCATGCTGCAATATTTCTGGACAGAAACTTGGGAAGAATGCTGGGAGCAAACGGCTTGGAGCTAAAGGCTGAAACTTGGGGGTTAAGAATCTCCTAGGAAGGTAGTCATGTGGTAAAAATTTCAGCACCAACAGATCAAGGAAAAATATACTTGCTTCACAAAGTGCCATTTCTGACCAGAAGCAAAAATATTTTCCCTAGCTGAAAATTTCCAAATGACTATGGAATATTTTTGCATGGGGAGGTGAGGCATGATGCAAAGAATATTTGGGAATTTTCTTGGAATTTTTTGAGCAATAAAAATGAGGGTTGCTTCATAGCTTATTGGGAAAACATTCATTTTCAGGAAGAAAATGAATATAATGCCATTAAAGAAAATTATCCCATGGCATTATGGTGAGATGGATGAGGTCTAGGGAGGGTTTAAGAATGATAGAACCCACTTGGAAGAAAATCAAAAATGATTTCCAAGTGGTAAGTCCAAAAGAATTGCCAGAAAACCCAAATACAAATTAAATATTCAATAAATCCAAATAAAATAAAGGAGGCAAAAATCCAGGGTGTTACACCACCATCAGTCATCAAGTATCTAGGGACTCCAAACCTAGGGAATATAACTTCTTTAAGCATTTTAATAGAGGTGTTGTGATCAGCACTACTAGTTGGAA
Organism: Elymus sibiricus; assembly: GCA_039707655.1. Classification (NCBI taxonomy): domain Eukaryota; kingdom Viridiplantae; phylum Streptophyta; class Magnoliopsida; order Poales; family Poaceae; genus Elymus; species Elymus sibiricus. Next base: position 255,657,427 of record CM077668.1, on the reverse strand, counting down.
TAGCTTCTACCCACTTAGTAACATAATCAACAGCAACAAGAATATGTGTATACCCGTTGGATTTAGGAAAAGGTCCCATATAATCAAAACCCCAAACATCAAATGGTTCAATAACAAGTGAATAATTCATAGGCATTTCCTGACGTCTAACAATATTACCAATTCTTTGACATTCATCACAAGAAAGGACAAACTTATGTGCATCTTTGAAAAGAGTAGGCCAATAAAAACCAGATTGTAATACCTTATGTGCAGTTCTGTCTCCCGCATGGTGTCCTCCATATGCCTCGGAGTGACACTTCCGAAGGATTTGTTCCTGTTCATGCTCAAGTACACAACGTCTAATAATACCATCTACTCCTTCTTTATATAAATGTGGGTCATCCCAAAAGTAATGTCTTAAATCAAAGAAGAACTTTTTCTTTTGTTGGTATGTAAAACTAGTTGGAATATATTTAGCAACAATGTAATTAGCATAATCTGCATACCAAGGACTGGTGTGAGAAGCATTTACCACAGCTAATTGCTCATCAGGAAAATTATCATTAATAGGCGGTGGGTCATCAAGAACATTTTCCATCCTAGACAAATTATCCGCTACTGGATTTTCAGCACTTTTTCTATCAACAATATGCAAATCAAATTCTTTTAATAAAAGTACCCACCTAATAAGTCTAGGTTTAGCATCTTTCTTTTCCATAATATATTTAATAGCAGCAGATCAGTGTGAACAGTTACTTTAGAATCAACAATGTAAGATCTGAACTTATCGCATGCAAACACAACTGCTAAAAATTCTTTCTCAGTAGTAGCATAATTTCTTTGAGCACTGTCTAGAGTTTTACTAGCATAATGAATAACATTTAATTTCTTATCAACTCTTTCCCTAGAACAGCACCAACAGCATAATCACTAGCATCACACATAATTTCAAAGGGTAGATTCCAATCAGGTGGTTGAACAATAGGTGCAGATATTAAGGCTTTCTTAAGTATTTCAAAGGCTTCTACGCAATCATCATCAAAAACAAATGGAACATCTTTTTGCAAGAGATTAGTAAGAGGCCTAGAAATTTTAGAGAAGTCTTTTATAAACCTTCTGTAGAAACCAGCATGACCTAGGAAACTTCTTATACCTTTTATATCTTTAGGACATGGCATTTTCTCAATTGCATCAACTTTAGCTTTGTCTACCTCAATACCTCTTTCGGAGATTTTATGCCCAAGGACTATACCTTCATTCACCATAAAGTGGCACTTTTCCCAGTTCAAGACAAGATTAGTTTCTTCACATCTCTGCAAAACTCGATCAAGGTTGCTTAAGCAATCATCAAAGGAAGTTCCGTAAACGGAGAAATCATCCATGAATACCTCAACAATCTTTTCACAAAAGTCAGAGAATATAGCAGTCATACATCTTTGAAAGGTAGCAGGTGCATTACATAAACCAAAAGGCATACAACGATAAGCATAAGTTCCAAAAGGACAAGTAAAAGTGGTTTTCTCTTGATCTTGTTTTGATACAGTTATTTGAGAGAAACCAGAATATCCATCTAAGAAGCAAAAATGTGTATGCTTAGATAATCTTTCTAACATTTGATCAATAAAAGGCAAGGGGTAATGATCTTTCCTAGTAGCTTTATTTAATTTCCTGAAATCAATTACCATCCTAAAACCTGTTATAATTCTTTGTGGGATAAGTTCATTTTTATCCACTACTGCAGGCGACCGCTAACGCAACACATGAATCAGAGACCCCGCGACCAAACTGTGTGTGATGCATGCATCGCAAACGGTGTCGTAATAAAACCGTCGCCAATAATACGAACTGTGTGCGATGCCGGAGACATAAAAAATGATTCAGATTAGAGACGCGTGTGCAATATGTGGCATACAGTTGATCCATACGAACTGTTTGCGATGAGCCAAAACAACAGAAACGGGGGCAGCCAGTTCGAGGTGTGTGCGATACACGGCATATAGTTCACTCGGATGAACTGTTTGTGATTACCCAACACAACAGAAACGGTCAGGAAGATCAAGGTGTGTGCGATGCATGGCATGCGGTTCACTCGGATGAACTGTTTGCGATTATCCAACACAACAAAAATGGTTCAACTTAACAAGGTGTGTGTGATACGCGGCAAACAGGTCAGTAATCCGAACTATGTGGGAAGACGGTTAACAACACTTACGATTCCTGTGAATAAGCCGTCTGTGTTGTGGGCAATCGGTTGGTGGTAAATAATTGTCAGCGATTGATGAATTCATCACCGACGGGTTCTGTAGTTTAGTCCGTGTGCGATGTGATTTGCTCTGTCTGCACAACATCTATGCTCTGTCTACAGAACAACAACATATATACTTATAAGGACATGATTGCATAACCAAATTTAACATCCAATGACGTTATATCACAGATACCAGAAAAATTACAAGGTTCAAATTCCAGCATTACAAGGCCCAAATTCAAAGATTACAAGGTTCAAACTGTTCTTACAAATCAAATTCATCTTCTTCAGAATCTGAGCCATGCACTATTTGTGTGAATGGATCAGTCACCGAGAACTCATATATCGGTTTGATAGTGTGACTTCCCAATAATCTGTCATTTGTAGTTCCAAACTGAAATTCAGCTTCTACAGAGACTTTTCCATTCAGTTGTAGACGCCTGCGCTGATCAGCAAACCATTCACTTCTGCGCACTAAATATAGTGCAAACCTCATTACCTTGAGCACACTTGCTCTCTGAACAAAGAACCTAGCGAATTTAATCTCTGGTGTGGTGCCTCAGTAGTGGTTCAAAGTAATTTCTATGAGATGAAGATCAAGGCATTCAATGGGGTTGTTATATTGCGCCACATTTTCCACTTTCGGGCCTGCTTCTATCTGCAAATGAAGACAACATATTAGTGCCTAGCTGCAGTTTTGAAAACTTCGGGCCTCTTTGATTTGCAGAATTTCTAAAATACACGAATAGAGTGACATGACATCTTCAATCGTTCATGATTAACATCTCAAAAAATATATGTATTGAAATCCTCCAAATTTCCTTTAGAAATCATACTACATTTGTCATTGTAATCATGGGTAAAAGTAACAACAAATTGAACTCCGTTATGGTTAACAATTAACAGGAAAGGAGCATCACCTCGATGTATAGCTTCTCCATGCACGGAAAGCATCTAAGGAATCTAACAACTTCATCCAGATCGGGCCTGACAGATTGTAGTGCCAAGATCTTCACTGTGTGTGGAGACGGGGTCAAGCTTGTGGGAATCATTTTCTGGATGACAGCCGAACATAGATCAACAAAACTTAGATAAAATGTGATGTCCAATAAGAAGAATGAGAAGAATAAGACTGTTGTACCTGAGCGGGTAATGATCCAGCAACAAGTCCGGAGAATTCAGCACACGAATAGCCCAACACAGTCAATTTTGGTGCGTCGTTGACCCTGATTCTTGTTGGACCTTCTTTATCAAATACAATCAATCTCTCAAGGAAAGGCGCATTCTCAATGACCATTTCGTGAAACACCTGAAATGACAGCCTGTTGCGGCACCAGCAATGCACATAAATCGTACGAACATTCACCGAGGCGATACGGAGGCTACTGAACCCATCCATCACCTGAAGACGAAGGTACTCGAGCGCTGTACAGCCGCCGAGCAGGCGCTCCAAATCCTCCCTCGAGATGTGGATGCCCATGAGCTCGTGGTGCTTCAGTTTAGGGAGATGAAGAGCGGGCGCGGCATCAATCTGGGGGAAAAGGCACTGCCTGAATGTAGTGCGGTGCAGCGTGGGCGCGAGGCGGAGAGCGGACAGCGGCAGCGAACGCGGATGTCCAGCATGAAAGCTGAGCTCCTCGAGCCGATCTAGGGCGGGGGATAGGAACCACTCATGAAACTTGTGTTCGGCCTTGCAGTTGGAATGGAACTTGCCGATGACAAGGCGTTTGACCGGCCTAGGGTGCGTGGCGAGGATGTGGGACAATGCGTCCAAGCATTTGCGCTCCCCTCTGCAGAGCTCGTCGTCCTCGATGAGGTCCAGGGGGTGGAGAGCCAGAGGGGGCGCCACCTCCGGGAGAGGACAGTGGTCCGCACGCCAGATTTGATGGGGAGGAGGGATATGATGGTTACCAACATCTCGTTGGGGAGGCTGCTGATGAAGTCCACGCTCGCCGGAGGCTCTTGCGGTTCTGGCTCAACCCGCCCCTGCTTGTTGGCCGGCTTGTCCTCCATCGCAGCAGGCGGCGATCCTCGGCGGCGGCGCTTATAGATAAGAATGGAGGAGTAGGAGGAGCACTGGAAACTGTTCTATGTACCTTCTCGAGGTGGCCGAAACCAAGGCCATCAATAAATTTTGCTTGCTGGCAGGTCAAAGGGCTCGCTTCCCAGTGAGCCTGCGCAGCGAACTGCTCGCACGCGTCCCGTCTAATCAAACAGCTGACCGCGGTAGTAAATGGTTAGTGGAACACCCATGGTTGGAAGAATACCTATAGTTGCATGGCAGCTATTTGCGATAATAACGTGGCAGCTATTTGTTCCAAAATGCCTAGAAAACTCAAATAATGTAAAAGGAAGGCAAAATGAATGTTGAATAATTTCATATTTTAGCACGGCACTCCTATTGTTACATGATGCCTCTGTAAAATAAATCAAGGTGAGAAGAGTTAGCGTATGTCATTTCGGACACAGAGGTGACACGTTCCCTCTCGGAACCATGAGGCTTCTTGAGAGAAGCTACGGTTTGTAAGAAGCTTATACCAAAACGTGTCCTCAAATCGGAGAAAAAAATTACCACAACATGTTGGTGCCATGTCATGACACCATGCCAAGTTTCATGATTTTTAGGAGAGTTTTGGATTTACAGGAATTTTAAAACCAAATTTCTCAATGTTTCAGGCCGAGCCACGATGCCCAGATGTTTGAAATTCATTCTCATTTCTTGCTTGGCACCTAAACATTCACCCAAGGACACATATATGATTTTTCAACCCATTTTGGTGCACTGGAGCATGTGCCTAAGTTCAAATTTGAATTATGCACATTAAATGCCTAGAAACTCAATTAATGTATAAAAAAGGCCAAACGAACCCGGAATAATTCCAAGTTGTAACACGAAACTCCTATAGTTGCATGTTGCCTCTGTAAAATAAATCAACGCGGGAAGAGGCAGCGTATGCCGTTTCGCACACAGAGGTGACACGTTCCCTCTCGGAACCATGAGGCTTCTCGAGAGAAGCTACGGGTTGTAAGAAGCTTATACCAAAAGTTGTCCCAAATCGGCCAATTTTTTTACCACAGCATGTTGGTGCCATGTCATGACATCATGCCAAGTTTCATGATTTTCAGGCGAGTTTTGGATTTACAAGAATTTTAAAACCAAGTTTCTCAATGTTTCCGGACGAGCCATGATGCCCAGATGTTGGAAATTCATTCCCATTTCTTGCATGGGACCTAAACATTCACCCTAGGACACATATATGATTTTTCAACCCATTTTGGTGCACTGGAGCATGTGCATGTAGTTCAAATTTGAATTATGCACATTAAATGCCTAGAAACTCAATTAATGTATAAAAAAGGCCAAACGAACCCGGAATAATTCCAAATTGTAACACGAAACTCCTATGGTTGCATGTTGCCTCTGTAAAATAAATCAACGTGGGAAGAGGCAGCGTATGCCGTTTCGCACACAGAGGTGACACGTTCCCTCTCGGAACCATGAGGCTTCTCGAGAGAAGCTACGGTTTGTAAGAAGCTTATACCAAAAGTTGTCCCAAATCGGCCAATTTTTTTACCACAACATGTTGGTGCCATGTCATGACACCATGCCAAGTTTCATGATTTTCAGGCGAGTTTTGGATTTACAGGAATTTTAAAACCAAGTTTCTCAATGTTTTCGGATGAGCCATGATGCCCAGATGTTTGAAATTCATTCCCATTTCTTGTATGGGACCTAAACATTCACCCAAGGACACATATATGATTTTTCAACCCATTTTGTTGCACTAGAGCATGTGCCTGTAGTTCAAATTTGAATTATGCACATTAAATGCCTAGAAACTCAATTAATATATAAAAAAGGCCAAACGAACCCGGAATAATTCCAAATTTTAGCATGACACTCCTATAGTTGCATGTTCACTGTAGATAAATGTTCTAGCAATTCAAACACCAACCTTTCCTGCCGTAACCCATTTTGTCTTTCAAATCAAAATGAAAAAAAATCAAGTACACCACAAATAGTTTATTAGCAAGAATCGTGTGCGATGCAGTATAAAATATCTAGGGGCACCCTCATGTATGGCTTACGCCGGAAGTTTCATCAGCTACAGTCCACCGCCAGCGCGGCAACCACACTTGGGCGCCAGTTTTTCGCTCCACCGAGCGAAAATTTGGTAACCGCGGAAATATCTAGCTCCCCGCCTCCCCCCCCCCCCGACCAAAATCCACATTTCCACTATTTCCTCCTTCCTTTCCAAGTTCAAACCTTCACTGCTTGCTTGCAGCGCCGCCTGCTCGCCGGCGACGCTCCTTCCTGCTACGCGGCCTCGTCGATATAGTCAGGTAATCCACACCCCACCCCCATCCTCCTCCTCCTTCTCCATCCTACATGCCCCGACCACCGGTGCGACACCTTCCACCCAAATCACTGCCCCATCCTCCAAATAAGCGCCGCCCATAGCCATTTTGCACGCAGTATAGCCAGGAGCTCAAGGAGCATCTGGCAGCGAAGAAGCAAATCGCGGCCGCACGCGCGAATGAGGTCGCGATGGCTGCCATGCGTGCCGACCGCCAGATCTTGTAGGAGCACCTCGCCGTCGAGGCCACCGTCGACGCCTCGCGCGCAGACGCCGCCATGCGGTTGGCTGCTTTAAATGACAGTTCGTGGTGTTTTCTCGAGGCCACCGGCGGTGCCTTCTAGTGAATTGTCCTCTGTAATGTTAATATGCAATCTGATCTACTGAAATGTGATGTTCAGTTAACAGTTTTGTTCAACAATTGCTATATTTCACAGTAGTTCTTAAGCATGCTTGGTTTGGTTAATTGTCTGACTTCTAGTATACGTTCTATTCTGCAATACGGTGCTCAGTTAACTGCTTGGTTCATTTGTTGTGCTGTCTAGTTAACTGTTTGGTTCAATTCTGCAATGTGATGTTCATTTGTTGTGGGTACAATTTTGTATTGTTATGCATGTGAGAAATACATCGAATTTGGCTGTACAAAATACGTATTACATGAGAAACATATACATTTGCCATATTTCATAGTTCTTAAGCATGCTTGGTTTGGTTAACTAGCTTTTCCATGCGGCTCAAATTAATCTGCTGGATCTGCAATTTGTTTATTTTTCATTAACATATTCTACTGATGGTATGCCAACTCTCACTTAACCTGATCAATAACTGCCTTATATGTGTTGCAGGGAAACAATGGGAGGCACTGAGGTTTACCAACGAGGTTCGCACATGCATGGTCCTTTGTCTAATAGCACATTATTGCGCAATTGTAGGAACCATTCTAATATTTAGGTTTTTAACAATTTGGTCTTGCACATATAGGTCCTGCTGTCAGAGGTTTAGACCCACTGTTCGACCCATTTTACATATGGGGAAATGAGATGTCCATGAATATCAGTCAAGTCAAGAAACTCAGAAAGATTGTTAGGATAAAGAAACTAGCGACGAATAACAGCAAGATCTTTGTTTGCACAGTGAAGAAGACATCAGTCAACTATAGGATGGTACTAACTCTTTTACCTTGTTTTTTTTCTTCCTTTGCGCCATTTCAAAATTTAGAACGAATATTTATGCATATCTTTGTTTCCAGTCCTTTCCAAAGCACTTCACCGATGATTACCTCTCAGACCACCTGCATGGTCAAGAGGCGAGGAAGGTATTCATTCAACACCCACGGTACAATATTGAAGTCTTCCTCAAGAGGGCGAAGGTTGGGCGGGCAATTATCCACAGCCACTGGCCTAAAGTTGCAAGGACATTCAACATCACTGAAGGCTCAATATTCGCCTTCTGCTTCAGTAGTTCTCCAGATGAGATTCATCTGTCTATTTACGGTGTATGATGCTACTTTCGAAAGGTTTTAGATGTTGCATGTGAAACTTGGCGCTGTTGTGTAATGCCGTAGGTAGCTACATGCCTATATGGTGTAACTGAGAGCTGAAGCTATCTGATGTAATTAAATTATGAAATCCTGGTTGCCGTAATACGGATATGATATATATGGTGTGTTTGATATGAAATGTCAATTTGATTACTAAATGGATTATCAATAATTGGCCAATTAGCCTGCTTATTGGGTTTTTCTATTGCAGACGGTTTCTCAGACAACACCGTGGGCGATGAACTCAAACAACCCACACAGTTTCTAGAAAGTAGGCGTGTTGGATCAATGAACAATCACACACGACTTCCGCCCGACAAATGTTTGCGTTAGGCCACCTTACACAAATGTTTCCACATAAAAATTGTGTGTGATGTACATACGAACGGAAACGTTTGTCTGGGATTCACCGTGTGGAATGTACATACGAACGGAAATGATTGGGCCTGTATAATTGTCTGCGATGGCTCGCCCGATCGCACACGAGCTCTTTTTAACCCGCGTGTGTGACCGGAGCCTCCATCGCCGACGGTTTCTGGGTCATGTGGGTTGGATCCCCCTATCGCACACACATGCAAGGCGACGGTTTAAAACTCCGTCTTGGAAAGGGGGTAAAAACTGTTTGTATAGGACGTCTCTGCACCAGTGATCATTAGGAACAACAGTGATGCCTCCTTTCTTAGGAACACAATGAACAGGACTTACCCATCTACTATCAGCTATAGGATAAATTATACCTGCTTCTAGAAGTTTTAATATTTCAGTTCTTACCACATCCTTCATTTTGGGATTAACGTCTTTGATGATCAACAACTGGTTTAGCATCTGGCTCCATATTAATCTTGTGCTGACATAGAGTGGGACTAATGCCCTTAAGATCATCAAGAGTATCTCCAATAGCTGCACGGTGCTTCCTCAGAGTTTTAAGTAATCTCTTTCTTCATGCTCTGAAAGGTTAGCACTAATAATAGCAGGATATATCTTCTTTTCATCAAGATAAGCATATTTAAGTGTATCAGGTAGTTTCTTTACTTCAAACACAGGATCACTCTTAGGTGGAAGAGGATCTCCCAAAGTTTCAACATGCAAATTATGTTTAAGAATAGGTGCTTGTTTAAAGAATATCTCATCTATTTCATTTCTTTCATTCATATGCATCTCATTTTCATTGTCTAACAAGTATTGTTCTAAAGGATCAGTAGGAGGCACAGAAATAGAAGCAAGACCAAAAATTCCATCTTTATTAGGTAATTCTTTATCATGAGGTTGTCTACGGAACTTAGAGAAATTAAAATCATAAGATACATCACCAAAATTAACACTGACTATTTCTTTATTGCAATCAATCTTAGCATTAACTGTATTCAAGAAAGGTCTACCAAATATAATGGGACAAAAATCATCTTGTGGTGATCCAAGAACAAGAAAATCAGTAGGGTATTTGATCTTACCACACAAGACTTCAACATCTCTAACAATCCCAAGTGGTGTAATGGTATCTCTGTTCGCAAGCTTAATAGTAACATCAATATCTTCAATTTCAACAGGTGCAATATCATTCATGACTTCTTGATAAAGAGTAAATGGAATAGCACTCACACTAGCACCAATATCACATAAACCATGATAGAAATGATCTCCAATTTTAACAAAAATAACAGGCATGCCAATTACAGGTTTGTTTTTATCTCGTGGATCTGGATTAGCAATTCTAGCTGCTTCATCACAGAAATATATGACATGTCCATCAATGTTATCAACCAAAAGATCTTTAACCATTGCAATATTAGGTTCAACTTTAATTTGTTCAGAGGGTTTAATTGGTTTAATATTACTTTTATTAACCACAGTTGAAGCTTTAGCATGTTCCTTAATCCTGACAGGGAAAGGAGGTTTCTCAATATAAGTAGTAGGCACAACTGGATCAACATTATAAATGATTACTTCCTCTTTAGCTATAATAGGTTCTTCCTTTACTTCAATAGGTGGATGAAACTTAAACCATTTCTCCTTAGGGAGATCAACATGAGCAACAAATGATTCACAAAAAGTAGCTACTATCTCAGAGTCAAGTCCATATTTAGTACTAAACTTATGAAAAACATCAGTTTCCATAAAAGATTTAACACAATCAAACTCAAGATTTATACCTGACTCTTTACCTTTGTCGATTTCCCAATCTTCGGAGTTGCGTTTAATTCTTTCCAGAAGATCCCATTTGAATTCAATAGTTCTCTTCATAAAGGAACCAGTAGAAGAAGTATCGAGCATGGATTGATCATTACGATAAAGTCGAGCATAAAAGTTTTGTATATTTATTTCTCTTGAGAGCTCATGATTGGGGCATGTGTGCATCATATACTTAAGCCTTCCCCAAGCTTGAGCGATACTTTCTCCTTCATGAGGCCAAAAATTATATATATAATTCCGATCACGATGAACCAAATGCATAGGATAAAATTTCTGGTGAAATTCCATCTTCAACCGGTTCCAATCCCATGTTCCAGTATCATCCTATAGCCTAAACCATGTCAATGCCTTTCCCTCCAAAGATAAAGGGAATACCTTCCTCTTAACTTCATCCTCGGATAAACCTGCTAGCTTAAGTAATCCACAAATTTCATCTACATAGATCAAGTGCATTGCTACTTGTAGCTTGCGTTGGTATTTTCCCCGAAGAGGAAGGGATGATGCAGTACAGTAGAGGTAAGTATTTCCTCGGTTATGAAACCAAGGTTATCAATCCAGTAGGAGAATCATGCAACACCTCGTTAGCAGTACCTGCACACAAACAACAAATCCTTGCACCCAACGCAAATGAGGGGTTGTCAATCCCTCGGCGGTAAGTTGCAAGATTAAATTGTATGTGATAGATAGATAGATTGAAACAAAAATACAAAATAAAATAAATAAAGAAAAATTGCAGCAAAGTATTTTTAGGGTTTTTAATATATGATTTAGATAGACCCGGGGGCCATAGTTTTCACTAGAGGCTTCTCTCAAGAAAATAGCATACGGTGGGTAGACAAATTACTGTTGGGCAATTGATAGAAAAGCAAATAATTATGACGATATCCAAGGCAATGATCATGTATATAGGCATCATGTCCGAGACAAGTAGACCGACTCCTGCCTGCATCTACTACTATTACTCCACACATCGACCGCTATCCAGCATGCATCTAGTGTATTAAGTCCATAAAGAACGGAGTAACGCCTTAAGCAAGATGACATGATGTAGACAAAGTAAACTCACACATGAATAAACCCCATATTTTTACCCTTAATAGCAACGATACATATGTGTCATGTCCCTTTCTGTCACTGGGATTGAGCACCGCAAGATCGAACCCATTACAAAGCAACTCTTCCCATGGCAAGATAAATCAATCTAGTTGGCCAAACCAAATCAATAGATCAGATAAGAAATACGAAGCTATAATAATCATGCATAAAAGAGATCAGAGAAGACTCAAATAATATTCATGGATAATCTGATCATAAACTCACAATTCATCGGATCCCAACAAACACACCGCAAAAAGTGATTACATCGGATAGAACTCCAAGAACATCGAGGAGAACATTGTATTGAAGATCAAAAAGAGAGAAGAAGCCATCTAGCTACTAACTATGGACCCGAAGGTCTATGGTAAACTACTCACGCATCATCAGAAGGGTAGCAAGGTTGATGTAGAGCCCCTCCGTGATCAATTCCCCCTCCGGTGGAGCACCGGAAAATGCCTCCAGATGGGATCTCTCGAGAACAGAAACTTGCGGTGGCGGAAAAAATATTTCGTGGACTCCCCTGTTGATTTCCCGATTTTTGGGAATTTATAGTGGTGGAATTAGGTCAAAAGAGGCAGAGGTGGGCCCACGAGGCACCAGGGTGCGCCTGCCCCCCTCCCCCAGGCGCGCCCTGGTGGCTCGTGGCCACCTCCTGGGGCTTCTGGCCTTCTCCCGAAGCTTCTAGTGTTGGTTATGTCCAGAAAAAAATCTCCAAAAATTTTTGTGGCATTTGGACTTCGTTTGGTATTGATATTCTGTAAAACCAAAAATAGGCAGAAAACAGCAACTGGCACTGGGCACTAAGTTAATAGGTTAGTCCCAAAAAATGATATATAATTGTTGTAAATGTATATAAAAACATCCAAGATTGATAATATAACAGCATGGAACAATCAAAAATTATAGATATGTTGGAGATGTATCAGCATCGCCAAGCTTAATTCCTGCTCGTCCTCGAGTAGGTAAATGATAAAAACAGAATTTTTGATGTGGAATGCTGCCTATCATATTCATCATATATTCTTTTCTTTTGTAGCATGGACATTGGACTTGAATGATTCAAAGCAATAGTCTATAATTTGACATGAAGATATAAATACTCAAGCATACTAACAAGCAACCATGCTTTTCAAAATATCAACGCTAAAGAAAGTTATCCCTAGCCCATTATGCTCAATCATTGATCCATTCATGAAACACACTCCTTATTAGCTACATCCAATGCACAAGTATGACAATAGTGCTCTCTAGTTGGTGCTTTATAAGAGAAGATGGAGACTCAAGTAAAAATAAAATTGCATAAAAGTAAATAGATAGGCCCTTCGCAGAGGGAAGCAGAGATTTGCTGATGTGCCAGAGCTCAAAGCTTAAATTAGAGAGATGAAAATATTTTGAGAGGCATGCTTTTCCTGTCAACGAAAATGACCGAGAATTCCCAATATCTTCCATGCTAGACACATCATAGGCGGTTCCGAAATAGAAAGTAAAGTTTATTTCCTTTCCACCATTCTTTCACAATCCATGGCTAGCCGTATCTACGGGTGCCCTCCATACCAACACTTTCCAAGGAATTTTGTTGTTATTAATTTTGATTTCAATGTGGGACTGGGCATCCCTATTACCAGCCACTCTCTCGTGCAATGACAAGTGAATAAACACTCATCATGAGAATAACACACCTAGCATGGAAAATATTGGCCACCCCCTGCCGCTTCATGAGCGGTACGGGCACACAAAACGGAATATTATTTTGAAAATTAGAGTTGGCACACGCAAATTTACTTGGAACGGCATGGAAATACCGCATATAGGTAGATATAGTGGACTCATTTGGCACAACTTGGGTTTAAGGATTTTGGATGCACAAGCAGTATTTCCGCTTAGTACAAATGAAGGCTAGCAAATAGATTGAGAAGCAACCAAAAAAAAAGCGAAAACTGTCATAAACATGCATTGAACATAACTAACACCGAATAATGCACCATAAGTAGGATATAATTTCTTTGCATAACTATTGACTTGATGTGCATGCATAGGGAATCACAAACCTTAACACGAATATTCTTACTAAATCACAATTACTCACAAAGATGACTCACATATCATCATCTCCATATCGCAAAACTATTGCAAGGAATCACACTTATCATATCCAATGATCTATATGAAAGTTTTTATTATATCCCTCTTGAATATTCATCACTTTGGGACCAAATTCATATCTTGTGCAAATTACCATTACTATCATCGACTCTCAAAAAGATATAAGTGAAGCATGAGAGTGCAAATATTTCTTCAAAATTTCAATCTTTATCGGCTCTCAAAATAATATAAGTGAAGCATGAGAGTTTATTTCTTCAAAAATTTAATCTTGTCAACTATGAAAATAATATAAGTGAAGCATGAGAGTTCATTTCTTCAAAATATAGCCACCACCGTGCTCAAAAAGATTTAAGTGAAGCACTAGAGCAACTGCCTAGCTCAAAAAATTTAAGTGAAGCACATAGAGTATTCTAACAAATTATGATGAACGTGTGGCTCTCTCAAAATAGGTGTGTTCAACAAGGATGATTGTGACAAAATAAAAAGCAAACAAAGCAAAGACTCATAAAATAAAAGACGCTCCAAGCAAAACTCATATCATGTGACGAATAAAAATATAGCTCCAAGTAAAATTACCGATGGTTGGTAGAAGAAAGAGGGGATGCCTTCCGGGGCATCCCCAAGCTTAGACGCTTGAGTGTTCCTTGAATATTACCTTGGGGTGCCTTGGGCATCCCCAAGCTTAGGCTCTTGCTAATCCTTATTTCTTCATCCATCGCGATCTCACCCAAAACTTGAAAACTTCAATCACACAAAACTTAACAAAACCTTCGTGAGATCCGTTAGTATAACAAAACAAATCACTACTTTAAGTACTATTGCAAACCTATTCATATTTTATTTTTTCATTATACCTACTGTATTCTAACTTCTCCACGGCTTATACCCCGCGATACAATCCATAGTTTCATCAAAACAAGCAAGTAGTGCATCAAAAACAGAATCTGTCAAAAGCAGAACAGTCTGTAGCAATCTATTTAAAAGCTATACTTATGTAACTCCAAAATAATTTGAAAATTAGGAAAACGTGGGAAATTCATATACCAATACTGTGTAAAAATTTCAGATTTTTCTGACGCTCCAGTACAGAACCAAAATTCCAGCACTGGACGCAAAACTTTCTGTTTTCCAAACAGCATCAATTATACTATCTTCCAAATCATCCTAAAGGCTTTACTTGGCACAAACACTAATTAAAAACACAAAAACACAATCATAACAGTAGCATAATTGTGAAGACACACAATAACAGAAATAAAAATTTATTTGGTTGTCTCCCAACAAGCTCTTTCTTTATAGCCATTAAGATAGGCTTGAGATTTCAATGATGCTCACATGAAAGATAGTAATTGAAACACAAAGAGAGCATCATGAACCATGTGAAAAACACATTTAAGTCTAACATACTTCCTATGCATAGGCATTTTATAGGCAAACAAATTGTCAAGACAAGAAATATCTAGCATATGCATGGGAGAAGAATAAAACATTGACAATCTCAACATAACGAGAGGTAATTTAGTTACATGAAAATTTTTACAACCATATTTTCCTCTCTCATAATAATTACATGTAGGATCATAATCAAATTCAACAATATAGCTATCACATAACATATTCTCTACATGATCCACATGCATGCAAAGTTGACACTCTTCCAAAATAGTGGGATTATCATCAACTAAAGTTATGACCTCGCCAAGCCCACTTTTATCAAAAAATTCACAAGATTGATAATTCTCCAAAGTAGTGGGATCGTTATATCCTAAAGTTGACACTCTTACAAATCCACTTACAATATTTTTGCAAACATTATTATCAATAATATATTCATCGTGAGGCTTAAATAAATTTTCAAGATCATAAGAAGCATTATCACCCCAATCATGATCATTGCAATAAGTAATGGACATAACAAAATTATCATCCCCAAGCTTGTAGTTTTGCATATTATTAGCACAATTCACATTAATAGAATTTATAGTAACATCATTGCAATCATGCTTTTCAATCAAGGAGCTATCATGAATCACTTTATAAATTTCTTCTTCTAACACTTCATCACAATTTCCAGATTCATGATTTTCAAGCAAAACTTCATAGAAAAAATCAAGAGCACTCAAATCACTAGCAATTGGTTCATTATAATTGGATCTTTTGAAAAGATTGGCAAGTGGATGAGGATCCATATCAATAGATTTCTAGCAAGCGAAGATGCAAGCAAATAGAAGGCACATGGCACACAAGCAAAGATAGCAAACGAGCAAAAAGGCAAACGGAAAATATTTTTGTATTTTTGTAAAAACTTTTTAGAAGTGGGGGAGATGAAAATGAGAGGCAAATAAAATAAATGCAAGGAGATGAGAGTTTATGCGAAGGTACTTGATAGATGTTGATGATGTCTCCCCGGCAACGGCGCCAGAAATCCTTCCTGCTACTTGTATCTTGCGTTGGTATTTTCCCCGAAGAGGAAGGGATGATGCAGTACAGTAGAGGTAAGTATTTCCCTTAGTTATGAAACCAAGGTTATCAATCCAGTGGGAGAATCATGCAACACCTCGTTGGTAGTACCTGCACACAAACAACAAATCCTTGCACGCAACGCAAACGAGGGGTTGTCAATCCCTCGGCGGTAAGTTGCAAGATTAAATTGTATGTGATAGATAGATAGATTGAAACAAAAATACAAAATAAAATAAATAAAGAAAAATTGCAGCAAAGTATTTTTAGGGTTTTTAATATATGATTTAGATAGACCCGGGGGCCATAGTTTTCACTAGAGGCTTCTCTCAAGAAAATAACATACGGTGGGTAGACAAATTACTGTTGGGCAATTGATAGAAAAGCAAATAATCATGACGATATCCAAGGCAATGATCATGTATATAGGCATCACGTCCAAGACAAGTAGACCGACTCCTGCCTGCATCAACTACTATTACTCCACACATCGACCGCTATCCAGCATGCATCTAGTGTATTAAGTCCATAAAGAACGGAGTAACGCCTTAAGCAAGATGACATGATGTAGACAAAGTAAACTCACGCATGAATAAACCCCATCTTTTTACCCTTAATAGCAACGATACATACGTGTCATGTCCCTTTCTGTCACTGGGATTGAGCACCGCAAGATCGAACCCATTACAAAGCACATCTTCCCATGGCAAGATAAATCAATCTAGTTGGCCAAACCAAATCAATAGATCGGAGAAGAAATACGAATCTATAATAATCATGCATAAAAGAGATCAGAGAAGACTCAACTAATATTCATGGATAATCTGATCATAAACTCACAATTCATCGGATCCCAACAAACACACCGCAAAAAGTGATTACATCGGATAGAACTCCAAGAACATCGAGGAGAACATTGTATTGAAGATCAAAAAGAGAGAAGAAGCCATCTAGCTACTAACTATGGACCCGAAGGTCTGTGGTAAACTACTCACGCATCATCGGAAGGGCAGCAAGGTTGATGTAGAGCCCCTCCGTGATCGATTCCCCCTCCGGCGGAGCACCGGAAAAGGCCTCCAGATGGGATCTCTCGAGAACAGAAACTTGCGGCAGCGGAAAAAGTATTTCATGGACTCCTTGTTGGTTTCCCGCTTTTTGGGCATTTATAGTGGTGGAATTAGGTCAAAAGAGGCAGAGGTGGGCCCGTGAGGCACCAGGGCGCGCCTGCCCCCCCCCCCCCAGGCGCGCCATGGTGGCTCGTGGCCACCTCCTGGGGCTTATGGCCTTCTCCCGAAGCTTCTAGTGTTGGTTATGTCTAGAAAAAATCTCCAAAAAGTTTCGTGGCATTTGGACTTCGTTTGGTATTGATATTCTATAAAACCAAAAACAGGCAGAAAACAACAACTGGCACTGGGCAATAAGTTAATAGGTTAGTCCCAAAAAATGATATATAATTGCTGTAAATGTATATAAAACATCCAAGATTGATAATATAACATCATGGAACAATCAAAAATTATAGATACGTTGGAGACGTATCATGCATATCAGGATAAATTGTTCCATCTCCTGCATAAGGATTAGCTAGCAGTTTCTCTAACATACCCGAAGGAATTTCATAATAAATATTTTCAGTAGGTTCAGTAGGTTGAGGGGCAACTCTTAATGCTTCCGGTCGAGGTGAAGATACCCCGAACAAACCCCTCAAAGGATTACTTTCCATAGTGACAAGTGACAATAAATTTCATCACGTAATAAAAATGTTTCCTTACCAAAGGCGCTTCACTCCCCGGCAACGGCCCCAGAAAAGAGTCTTGATGACCCACAAGTATAGGGGATCAATCGTAGTCCTTTCGATAAGTAAGAGTGTCGAACCCAACGAGGAGCAGAAGGGAATGATAAGCAGTTTTTAGCAAGGTGTTTTCTGCAAGCACTGAAAGTAGCGGTAACTGATAGTTTTGTAGCAAGATAATTCATCACAAGTAACAAGTAACAAGTGTAACAAAAGTGCAGCAAGGTGGCCCAATCCTTTTTATAGCAAAGGACAAGTCGGAACGGTCTCTTATATAAAGCAAAGCATTCTCGAGGACACATGGGAATTCTCATCTAGTCACTTTCATCATGTTTATTTGATTCGTTTTCGCTACTTTGATAATTTGATATGTGGGTGGACCGGTGCTAGGGTGCTGTTCTTACTTGAACAAGCAACCCTCTTATGATTACCCCCTCTCGCAAGCATCCGCAACTATGAAAGAAGAATTAAGATAAATCTAACCATAGCATGAAACATATGGATCCAAAACAGCCCCTTACGGAATAACACATAAACTAGGGTTTAAGCTTCTGTCACTCTAGCAACCCATCATCTACTTATTACTCCACAATGCCTTCCCTTAGGCCCAAGTATGGTGAAGTGTCATGTAGTCGACGTTCACATGACACCACTAAAGGAAGCAACAACATACATATCATCAAAATATCGAACGAATACCAAATCCACATGATTACTTATGACAAGACTTCTCCCATGTCTTCAAGAACAAAAGTAACTACTCACAAATCATGTTCATGTTCAAGATCAGAGGGGTATTGAATATCATTAAGGATCTGAACATATAATCTTCTACCAAATAAACCAACTAGCATCAACTACAAGATGTAATCAACACTACTAGCAACCCACAGGTACCACTCTGAGGTTTTGAGACAAAGATTGAATACAAGAGATGAACTAGGGTTTGAGATGAGATGGTGCTGGTGAAGATGTTGATGAAGATTGGCCCTCCCACGATGGGAGGATCGTTGGTGACGTCGATGGCTTCGATTTTCCCCCTCCCAAAGGGAAGTATCCTCGGCGGAATCACTCCACCGGAGGGCAAAAGTGCTCCTGCCCTAGTTCCGCCTCGAGACGGCGGTGCTTCATCCTGAAAGTCTTCTCATTAAATTTTTTAGGGCAAATGACCTTATATAGCAGAAGGAGGGGGCCAGAGGCCAGCTGTGGGCCACACAAGGCATCTTGGCGCGCCCTAGGAGGGGCCACGCCCTGTTGCCTTGTGGGCAGCTGGTGGGTCCCCTCTGTAATTTTTTTCTCCAATATTTTTTATATATTCAATAAAAAATCTCCGTAAAATTTCAGGTCATTTGGAGCTCTATAGAATAGGTATCTCTGCTGTAGCTATTTCAGGTCCAGAATTCCAGCTGCCGGTATTCTCCCTCTTCATATAAACCTTGCAAATTAAGAGAGAAAAGGCTTAAGAATTGCATCATAAAGTGAAATAATGACCAAATACATTATAAATATCAGTAGGAAATCATGATGCAAATTGGACGTATCATTCTGTCAAAGCTAATTGAATGAATGAAGTTTTTTCGCCGTCTTGAGGTCATCTTTTCGTGGAATTTTTTTGTGTTGGTGTCCCTGGCATGCGGCCATGTGATTCTAGAGGCCTGTCGTTTGCGCGTCCGCTCAATTGCAGCTAAACCTATGATACATTGCTTGAGTAGCTTACGGAGACTAAATTCAGCAGAAGAGAGGTGCCGATTTTCTTTCGCAATGTTGAGGCATAGAATAATTTTAGAGGCTATGTGAAACTGAAGTTTTGCATCACCGAATAATGACTTGCTCCATGTCTTGAGATCTTTTTTTGTACGCTCCATGTTGATACTGAGCTTGGAGAATGCACAACGATGGTTGATAGGTCGAGCCCAGGCTCGATCCACCGATTCCCTGAAGCGTGGAAAGTGAGGCCAGAAAGTCTCAAATCTGAACTTGGCTCGACACGGGGGAGCATCTGCATTGGCAAGGAGGAGGGGACAGTGATCTGAGCAATTTGTGGAGGCCGGCATCAACATGAAGGAGGGGAAGAGCAGCTCCCAACTAACCATGTAGAAGAGTTTAACAATGCTCAGTAAGGTTGGCACTTCCCGCTCATTGCTCCAGGTATATCGACGGTTCTTGCATTTTATCTCCTTTAGACCAGCCGGGTCGATCACCGTCCGAAATTACTCATCATCCTCCAATTTAGGTTTAGCTTGTTCTTGTATCATGCCTCGTAGATCATATTAAAATCTACGTTAAGAAGCCAAGGCTCACTACTGGAGGGTGAAGTTCTAGCTAATTCATCTAGATAATCGTTGTTTCTAGCTCCATCGACGGGGCCGTACACAATGGTTAGTCAAAAAGTAGCCTCTTGCTGGAGCAGGTTCACCTTGGCAGTGATCGCGAACGCACCAACGATGTGGCAGACGATGGATGTGACACTACTTTTTATAGAAGGTCACCACACCGCCCCTTGTCCCGATTGCAGGAAGGACGATGCAATCCGTCAGAGTAGTGCCTCCCAATTTCCCTAACTAATTGCGGCGTCCTGATGTCAACCTTAGTCTCTTGGGAGCATAGAATAGCTATCTTATGCGAGGAGGCCACTTCACTAACTACCGTGCGCCTGGCTGGCGAGTTTAGGTCGTGAACATTCCAACACATGACCGGGAGATTAGCGTCATTCATAAGGAAACTAAAGATTTCTTTGATAGTTGAAAACACTAAGGGGCTCAAGGCCAAGCAAATACACCACTACACCGACCTGGAAATGCCGACGACCACCAATAGCACCTAGAACACGTCAGTACTTAAGAAGCCACGGTACCACACCAAGGCAACAAGCCAAATGGCCTAACTTAAACCAGCTTAAGGCTGACCACCATCGAGGAACAAAGTAGTGATGAACTAACATATCTGAACTATAGCCTCATAGGCAGCTCAAGCTGGCCCCGCGAGGCCAGCAGCGTCACGCAGAGCGTCCATGTCCAGGCACGTTAGCCTAGCGATGGCAGCAATGTCCTCCTCTGACAGGGGCTCGACGAATCTGCGGATTAGCCCCTCAACAGCCTTCGCCGTCATCTTCTCTTTTGGCCCGATCAACCCGAGCTCCTTGATGATGCGCAACAACGCCCTCTACGAGACGGGCACCTTGGACATGTTTGCAGCTTGACGGGCACTTTGGCATGATGGTGCTGAGGTGGCGCGCGACTTTGGTGGAGTAGAGGAGTGGGTGCGTCGGCGCGTGATGGCTCTGTATTTTACACATTTTTAGAGCTCATTTGTTTCATGATCTCTTCATATATTATGTCCCATTGAACCAAATAATTGTCCATTATGCATGATTACCGGTATTTACACTTTTCCTTGTGAGCATTACACATTTAGTATTTTATTTGGTTCGTATTAGTTTTCTTTCTTTTCTTGTGTCTACAGGTGTTTTGGAGCAACCTAGAACCAAGCACGGTGAAAGGATCAAAGATGGGTTAAATACGGAGACATCCAGGGGCAGACTTAGCCATTTCGGAGGTCGAAAAAAGTCATTTTTCTAAAGTTTTCCAAATCAAGATCTAACACCCGAAATGGTTCAACATCGTTCTCACGAATCCAACGAGCCCAAGAACATCAAAATTGGAGTCCGTATGAAGAAGTGGCCACCGTTTTACCGGAGGAAGACAGATGAGAAGACGGTGTACCATACGACCATCCATGGTAGTATGGTTGGTCGTATGACGTGCAGACAGCTCCAAAAGTTGCCCTTTCAGATGGGATTCTTCACCGATTTCATCCCCGTTCGACCTCACGAGATCCTTGGCTCATAAAGAAGAGATTGGGAGAGGATAAGGCTCATCTAAAGCCCTTGGATGCATATCATCAACGGAGGAGGCAAGGGAGGCACCCTATATATCACCTTCAATCCTAGCCGCCGCTTCCATGACTTCCAAAAAAATAAAAAAATCTACTAATCATGTCTTCCAAGATTTCTCTCAGTGAACAGATGAAAACTGCGATAGAGGACAAGAGAGACATAAGCCCACCATTGGCTATTGATGAAGAGAAGATAAAAGAATAGATCCAAAAATTTGACAAGTCTATTGATGAAGAGAAGATAAAAGAATAGCTCCAAATATTGGACAAGTGGTCATCGTTAATATGCGAAGAATATTCAATCACTTGTAAAGATTGTGGAACCGAAGGGCATTTTACTTATCAATGTAAGTACAATTATGATCATGTGCTAGCAAATTATAATAGTGGTGATAAATGCAATGCTAGTATGGAAGTCATACAAGTTGTACTCTATATGCGTGCCTATGAGGTTTCACAGCGAATAGGAGGGCCAGGGGCTGATTGTATTATGCTTCATAGCGCTTATATATGCACAATTGCATCCTATTAGTCTCTTTTGCATTGATAATTTCTGCAATAATGCTTTAGTGATTAACATGCCGGAGCGAGTAGCTACCGCTTTGGAGAAAATGTATCCTTTGCATGACTTGCAAGAAAATGAAGAAAAGGATGCGCCCCCTACTAATGCTATCTCTAGTGATGAATCATATGATGCCCAAATCCTCGATGAAAATTCTTGAGAGGACTTTGATAGTCTAAATGAATTTATTGAAGTCATTCATAATGATGAGCTAGAGTTGCAATCTTCAAAGGGTGAATCACCGGCTTCAACAGAAAATCATGAAGTGTTCACCCACAACGATAGCCATGGTAAGGATTTAAATTTACATATCTTTCTAACCCACTCATTGCAGACAGATGAGGAGACATGGTCACTAAGCTTGGTGCATCGGTACTCGCCAAAGAGCGAGTATGAATTTACATACATGATGCCGATGCACCGCAAGCGAGTGCTCCTCCGACCGAGCTCTACTATGAGGTGCTCCAAACCCGGTCGGAGGTAGGTCTCATGCTCGGGGTTGAAATCCCTTGGGATTCGGGTGGATGGCCTTATGGAGCACCGAAGCCTAGCTATATGGCTATAAAGAAAGCACTGCAGTGAGGTAGCCCGGAAGTCTGTAGGTGTCTTTCTTAGCTTTCTGTCTTGAGTCTAGTTGCATCCATGTTGCATTGGCACTTTTATTTTCATTTTGCGTAGTTGCTATTTGAGTTGGTTTCAATAGTTTTCGTTGGTAAAATTCATAGCATGTCGGTAGCTTGTATTTTGTTGCATAACTCCTATTTTTATTGCAAATATGTATGTGCCTAACGTGAGGAGGAAGCACAAAAAATTTCGTGCAGTTCTGCAGGTCCAGAAGAAAAGACGGTGTAGCATACGACCGCCATGGTCGTACGTGCGCTCGTATGAGCTCGTGGCCTCAAGCACCAATAGGTCCAGAACGAAAGACGGCCTATTGTACGAGCGCCCGCGCACATACGAGCGGTCGTATAAGCTGGTGGCCACAAAGGATCACTTCACAGAGCGAATGACGGCGTACCGTGCGAGAGCTCACGCTCGTACGAGCGACCGTATGCCAAGTCCACCCTGACAAGGAAACCTCCAGAGTAAAAGATGGTGCACCATACGAGCGCGTGCGCTCTTACGCGTGCTCGTATCAGAGGGTGACGCAAGGCATGAATTACCAGAATGCACGACGGCGTTCGATATGACCACACCCAGTCATACGCGCGCTCGTATGAGGGCAAAAATACCCCCAATTGATTCTTTTTCGACGTCTGAGGTCGACAGGGTATTTTCTAACCAATCATTTGCTTTGTAATTACTATTAGTTACCTCTAAAACTCCTAGCCAATAATCCTCTTTAGCAACTACATTTTCTTTTATTTCTTTTTGCCGGTTGGGTTCGTATACCAAATTGATGCTTTTATTTGTGTGTTATTTTCGCATGGGCTTGGACCTTATGTGGTGACATGTACGGTATTGGGCCAACCGTATAAAGATCCATACAAGCCGCTCGGTTGCTTCAACATGATGAACTTCAACTATAAGTGCCCGATAATGTTTTCCAATATGAACCTTGCTCAAATAAAGTTGTTTAGTAGTGAGTCTCATCTTAAGTGAGATCTCTCTTTTAATTAGGCACCTAGAAGCTGCACACTTGTATCTTTATCTTGTCTCACACGTACTTCATCCAACCTAGGAGAGTGCTCTCCTAGACTTAGTTTATCTACTTAAGCGTGGTGCTTAGGTTGATGAACCGATCATTGTGAGGCTTATGTTTATCACTTGTGTTGCTAATCCTTTGTGCTACAAAAAAAATGAAAAACCTAAAAAGCACAAAAAAAATTGGTTGTCCTTTTTAGTTCTTTCCTAGCAGGTTCTATCAGAGGGCAGTCACCGGACCACGACAAGGAGATCACATGAAGCAAGGTCCATGTCTATTAGAAGAGAGGTCATATGTGCCTCAAAGGTAAAAGTTTCTAACCCTTGCTTTAACGTAAGCTTGGGGAGGTAACTACTTCTCGTGCTCTTTTTTAATAACTGCACTTTCTTCTTACTTTTGTAATTTTTCCTAGTTTAGTATTGCAAAGTTCTAAGCGTGGGGAGGTTACTTTTGCATGTGTAGTGTCTTATGCAATGCTCTTGATTATATGGTTGTTGTGCATTAGTATGTCCCGCTGTTTTGACATGCTTGCTTTGCATTTGTTTTACTTGGCACGTGGAAATCTTGCTGTCTTCTGAAAAACATCGCCATATTCTTTTATGAAAAAACCCAATAAGGGAGTCCTTTGAACGTTGCCTTTCTTTCACTTAATAACTTAAGTTGGGGACTCTAGTGGTGGCTTGATTAGCGATTGAATGATTCGAGAGGCTTTTTGCTGATAAACCCAACATCTTTGGTTGATCCGGGACGCGCAACGGGGTTATCCCCGCCAAACTATCCCCTATGGGTACTTAGCTTTTGAGTCTTATGCAACATGAAACCGCGATAGTCTTCTGTAGTATTTGAGTTTTTATGACTAAAGCAAGTTTGAAACCTTTGCACTTTCGTTCATCTTATTTTGCTAGCCTCTATGGTACCGTGCATTGTCCACTCTCACATTGGAACTTGGAGCAAACTTCGCAGGTACATCCAAACCCATGGGAGGACTTTCTCTTGTTATCCTACACATAAAACACCTCATCTCCATAAAACAGCCATCATACCTACCTACATGGCATTTTCATAGCCATTCCGAGCATATTGCCATGCACTACCATCATATTACATTACATGATTAGAGACATGTTTTCATTTGCCTTGCATGATCATAGTATGGCTAGCTCGATATTTTCATGGCTTGTCCGTTTTTTGATGTCTATGCTACGCCGAATCATTGCACATACTGGTACACTGCCAGAGGCACTCATCATATAGAGTTTCTCTCATGTTTTCAGTTTTGAGTTATGATTACATTCAGTTGAAGTGAGTCATTGTAAAGTGTATCATTCGTCATTATAAGTTGTTGCTCCTACAAAAAAAGAAAAGAAAAGAAAAAAGAGAGACGAAACAAAAGATGCACCACGGAGGTGCCCAAAAAAGAAAAAGAAAAAGAAAGAAAGAAAGAAAGAAAAAGAAAAAGAAAGAAAAAAGAAAAAAGAGAGGATGAGAGAAGCAGCAACACTACTATCCTTTTTAGTATACACTAGTTCTTCAAAGTAGAACCACTTCATGCGTTGTAAAGTTGAAAGTTTCATGAGCTTCATGTTTCATACTAGTGGGGAATTTACATTATAGAACTTGGCTTGTATATTCCAATGACGAGCTTCCTCAAATGCTCGAGGTCTTCATGAGCAAGCAAGTTGGATGCACCCCCACTTAGTCCATAGGAGATCTTTCACATATTCATAGCTCTATGCGCATCCTAGTTGAATGGCGATCACTACTCCTTGTGTTAACATCGATCATAAGGCCTTCTCCATTGCCTAATGGTCAGCTGCGCTGATGCAAGACTTTCTTTGTTTTTGACTTCTCAAAACCCTAATCATTTTTTATTTTTCCCTTAAGTGCGAGGCATAGGCTTGCGCATAGTGCTGCATAGGTAGTTGAGCGGTTCAATAACGCGAACGGACAATCTTGCTATTGTACCTGGTATGCCTCGGGTTGGTGTTTTTGAAGCGATCGCTGATGCATGATTTCTTTTTGTCCATGATAGTCATTGTTGTGTCCCTAACATAATATTGACCTTCTCTCTAAAACTTTGGCAACGGGAATTTGGACTCCACAAAAATATTTTTTCTCTTTCTTGACCTCCATGGCAATGGAACTAAGAGGATAACTTGTATTACTCCCTTGCTGGTTAACTTTTGCATGCTTGCCCGATGAACATGGATATCACTTTTGGGGTTTGGTTCAATGTAAGCTTTAGAGTTGGTAGGAATGAGCTTTTGGTAGTCAACATTCTCACTCGAGGACGAGCAAGGTTTAAGTGTGGGGAGGTTGATGGCTCTATATTTTACACATTTTTAAAGCTCATTTGTTGCATGATCTCTTCATATATTATGTCCCATTGAACCAAATAGTTGTCCATTATGCATGATTACCGATACTTACACTTTTCCTTGTGAGCATTGCACATTTAGTATTTTATTTGATTTTTATTAGTTTTATTTTTTTTCTTGTGTCTAGAGGTGTTTTGGAGCAACCTAGGACCAAGCACTATGAAAGGATCAAAGATGGGTTCAATACGGAGACACCTAGGGACAGACTTGGTCATTTCGGAGGTCGAAAAAAATCATTTTTCCAAAGTTTTCCAAATCAAGATCTAACAACATAAATGGATCGGCGTCATTCTCACGAATCCAACGAGCCCAAGAACGTCAAAATCAGAGTCTGTATGAAGAAATGGTGGCCATTTTACCGAAGGAGGACAGATGAGAAGACGGCGTACCATACGACCATCCATGGTCGTATGGCTGGGCATATGACATGCAGACAGCTCCAAAAGTTGCCCTTTCATATGGGATTCTTCAACGATTTCGTCCCTGTTTGACCCCACAAGATCCTTGGCTCATAAAGAAGAGATTGGGAGAGGATAAGGCTCATCTAAAGCCCTTGGATGCGTCTCATCAATGGAGGAGGCAAGGGAGGCGCCCTATATATCATCTTCAACCCTAGCCACCGCCTCCACCATCACACATCCAACTCCATCTCCATTGTTGCTCCATCCACCACCATAGAGGAAGGGACAAGAACAAGGGGAAGATGAGGAGGCTTCAGCACGCGAGCACCGGCCTTCGGGTCAGTGCCCTCACTACCGCGCCGACGACATCACCACCATCATTTTCACCGCACCACCGCTGCCATCATCATCACCGACATGCCTTCTCCCTTCACCGGCTCGATGCCGGCTTGTAATTTGACCCTCTCCTTTATGTTTGAGTAGATGTATTTGTTCTCCAGGATACGAATCAACTCCTTTGTGATTAGAATTATTATAATTCCCAAGCGATCCAATATGGTCTTGTTCATGTTCGAGTTAGTATTCTCACGAGTGTTTAGAGGAGGCCTCGTTTGCACTATTGTCGTGATTGTCCGTGAAGGAACTACTGTCGTTGTACGGGTTAGGATGTTGAGGTAATTTGAGGTGACAGTAAATTCCTCAATTCCTAGTCTTTGCAGATTGATAGGGGAGCACAGGTAAACCCATATCTGGCTGCGTCCACGGGGAAACCCTTAATTGACCGTATGTGATAACTGACGTGGGGAAGATACGGTTGGTGGCGTATGTGGCATGAAGTCTATGTTAGAGTAGAACATGTTCTGTACCAGGAACCGCCCACTTATGCATATGAAGAGTGGATAGAGGATACAATAGAGAGCGTTTGCTCTGCACTTGATGCGTAAGTCATACTTGTGGTAATGACTTCGGAATCCTAGAGAACACTTTACAACTCAAGCACCTTCACCACTAACTTAGTCTCTTTTATTACTGTTTTTACCTTCTTGTTCTTAGTGTAGTTAAACTCTCTTTTATCTAGTTTCCCTAGCAACTTATAGAGTAGACTATTTCCAAACTTCGGTTTGGGTGCGTACGTAGCTGCGTGAAGTGACAACGTAGTTGCGGGGTTTGTGGTGCCTTCCTATCAGCTCCCTGTGGGTTTGATACTTACTTATCACGAAAGTGCTACAACAGCCCTATGCACTTGCACCAGGCGGCGGAGCCACCCTGCGGTCCGGTGGTGAGAAGCCGACCATCTCCTCCACCCTTCCAGTGCCGCGGGGGAGGACCCAAAGGGTGTGCTTGGTGGGAGTGTTAGCAACGTCCCAGACCCACACCCAGCACGCAAACGTCTTGGTGTGGCTGCGCTCCAGTGTCCGGCTGTTGAGGCGGTCGATGCGCACCTTGTCGTCGAAGACCTCCTCCGCCCCCTCCATCGACCAATATTGCACTGGCATCTTCTTGATGAGGCATCGGACGTGGAGGTTGAATGTGCCGAAAGCCGTGTGGTCGTCCTCGTGCCAGGGCGAGATGATGAAGTTGACTCGACGTGAATGGAGCGCTGCCTCATCGCGTTTTCATGGTGTGCCGGCTGGGTGAAGACGACGAAGTAGTCCTCCGGTGGTGCACCGTGGCGAGCAGGTGGAGCGGCGTGATGCGCAGCTGGTCGTCTAGAGCGCGCCCCACTGCCATCGGCGAGGACGGGTTCATCCACTACGCCGCGCGCAGGGTGACCGGATGGTGGCAAAGGAAGAAGGCGCTCTACACCATTGCTGGCAAGGAGATGACCACCTTGTGGCTGACTCGAGGGTGACGTGCCGGGTCGACGTGGCTGAGGGGAGCCATGGCCATGGTGCAGGGCTGCGCCGATGCAGACGCGAGAGGTGACGGGAAGCGCAGGTGATCTTGCACGGACGCCGCAGGAGGCACCTGACCTAGCGTATTTGCAGGGCAGTTGTCGCGAGCTCTGTTTCTTGAGTTTTGCACTCTCTACAGAAATGGCCAGTGAGCTCGCACACTATGCTACGGAGAGGATCTCTGCTATCTTTCCAGCTGTGGCTCTTGCTGACTCAACGAAAACAACAGCCCTTGAATTTTCTTAAGAAGGCCTCGCGACCAGGATTTGAAATGAATGCGTCGCGCCGGTCCGAAGAGTGGAACGGTGGGGGCGTGCGATTATCCACAGGATCGGAGGATGGTGATGGCTTTTCCGGGTGCTGACCTTGGTCCAGTCACTGCCCGTGCCCGAAATGGCTTGGTCGACCGCAGTCCACTGGGGATGACGCAACCACTATCGATTTAAGGCATTGCGAAGGGGGCGCACTTACATCCGCCGTAGAGGGAAGTGTGCTAGCATGGGAGCACTCGCCCGGTGCATGATTCACGGCGGCGAGGCTGGATCTGGCGCAGATCCAGGGGGAGACGACAGCGTCTCGGGCACCATCGACGGACCAAAGGATGCGGGGATGGCCGCTCCATCCCCTGATGAGGACGAGGCGACAGACCGGGGGGAGGGGGTCCCATCCATTATGGGGAGGAGGGGGTGGCCGGGGCTGGTGGCTGCTGAGGGGAGGGGGAGCTCGGGAGCGAGGCAGAGGATCCAAATGTTATTTGCTTGGTGTTGGGGACATTCCGTTTTAACCTTCCGTTACCCGAATTGACCGAAGGAACCGAGGAAACAGAAAAGGGCCAACTCCAATGAATACGAAGCTTATTAGCCCATCTCTTCCACTCCAAGCCCAGGAGTCCATCACCTCCACTCCAACGCATAGGAAATAGAAACCCTTGGAATTGTTCCCTTGCCCCCGTACCATAGCCGCCACGTCCCTTCTCTCACAAATCTTTCTCCGCTATCTATTCCCTTGCGTTCCACACCGGTGGTCGGCGCCCAGCGGGATCACAGCGGTGCAGCAGCCACGGAGGCTCCTATTCCACGCGTAGAGGTCACTGGTTAACGACCTCGAGCGTACCCCTCCCCCCCCCCCCCCCCCCCCCCCCCCCCCCCCCCCCCCCGCGCGCGCTCCCGCTACGTACCACTTTGGGTCGGTCCAATTAGTCCCTTTTCCCAGACCAGTTTTTATCTTTATTTTTTGTGTGTTTTCCCTTTGATTTTTTCTGCTTTCTTAATTTTCGTTTTTTTCTTTATTTCATGTTCGTTTTTTATTTCCTTTTTATTTAATTTTTTACTTTTCTTTCTTTTTTCATTTAGTGAACAACTATTTCAAATTCATGAATATTTTCTGAAAAACGTGAACATTTTTTGAAATGATGCACATTTTTATGAATTTTGAAAAAAAATAATTTCTTGAGCATTTTTTACAAATGCACGAACATTTTTCTTAAATCGTGTTCATTTTTCGAATTCGTGGGCATTTTTTTTGCAAATTCGTGAACATTTTTTAGTTTTAGAAAAAAATTGAAACTCACGAACATTTTTTGGAATTGGCGACATTTTTGAATTGACGAACATTTTTTGAAATTTGGTAACTTTTTTTGAAATTCATAAAAAAAAATGTTGGTGAACATTTTGCGAATTCATGAACATTTTTGAATCGATGAACTTTTTTGTAGTTCACAAATATATTTTTGAAAATTCATGAACATTTTTTGAATTCGTGAACTTTTTTGGAATTTGCGTACGTTTTTTTCAAAATCATGAACATTTTTCTGAATATGCGAACATTTTTTCAAAAACAATAACATTTTTTTATCTGTGAAGAATTGTTTGGATTTATTTAACATATTTTTCAAAATTTACTGATAAATTTGGATTTATTTTTAAATCACGAATTAACAAAAACTAAAACTGAAAAGAAAAAACAAAATACAAAACAGTGGGCGTCCCGCCCCGCATCTGAGTTGGCTCAAAAGGGCGCGCGGGGGGCTGGGGGCTGCGTGTTTCCTTGTTCCCTGGCGCCTACTGCGCCAAATAGGACCTCGCAGCGGCCACGACCTCCCTTCGGCCCTCTCAACTCCTCAGCAGTAGGCCTGGTGAAAACGCCTTCGTAGCACTGAAGGCCCGGTCCACATCCCGAAAATCTCACTCTCATCCGGAACATGGAATCGACCAACCAGACCACAAGGCACCGCCTGCCTCTCGGCTCTCGGCATGGACGCGGCGGAGAGGAGGCTAGCTCGCGTCACGGCTCACCTCCTGCCCTCCTCCCTCCCGCTCGCCTCTGCCCCTCTCCTCGCGCCATCCCCCGCTGCTGCGTCGTCGTCGCCCGCCGGAGACAGCTACCGGCGCGTACACGGCGATGTCTCGTCGGAGCCCCCGGAGTGGCGCGCCGCGACGGATGAGGATGGAAAGGGATTCGTCGACATCATCTACGAGAAGTCCGTCGGAGAGGGCATCGCCAAGGTCAAACATTCCTCTCCTACCAACACCCCTGCAAAATTTTGGGTTCCAAGTAAACACCGGCCGGCGAATCGAAGCTTATGTCACACACACACCATTCGAGCACTACATTATTGTATTTAATGATTTGAATTGTTGCATTTCTTGTTCAAGATCACAATCAACCGTCCTGATAGGAGAAACGCATTCAGACCACTGACTGTCAAAGAGCTGATGCGTGCCTTCAGCGATGCTAGAGATGATAGTTCGATTGGAGTTGTCATATTGACAGGGAAGGTAAGGCTTGCCCCTTCTGCTAGAGGAACAACAAAATTTAACCGTTTTATAATTCTGGTCATGGTGTGTTGTATACGTATACGATGTGGACGGAATCTTACTTTGACATTTTTGGTGCACAGGGATCCAAGGCATTCTGTAGCGGCGGCGACCAAGCCTTGAGGGATTCTGATGGATATGTTGACTTTGATAGCTTTGGCCGGCTCAACGTTCTAGACCTCCAGGTCAGATATGAATTCCTCTGATATTTTGCACACAGTGACCTACTTGCTTACAGTACAGACGAATCGTTATGCTATGGCCTATTGGTGTGTTAGTGTTATACTGTTCAGCGTCATTTCTGTATCAACTGATTTTTAACTCTGAGCACATCAGCTAAATCATTTCTCCAGGTACAAATTAGGCGCCTTCCGAAGCCAGTTATAGCAATGGTATGAGCATTGCCTTCAGTATTATTTTTTAATCGGTTTTCTTTTATTATCCAACATATTTGTCCTGTTGGGTATGTTATCAGGTTGCTGGTTATGCAGTTGGTGGTGGACATGTTCTGCACATGGTGTGTGATCTAACAATTGCAGCTGACAACGCGATATTTGGGCAGACTGGTCCAAAGGTGTTTCTCTGGCCTAGCTTGCTTCTTGCTTCCTAGTATGCAAATTGAAATTGTAGATTTTACATGTTAGATTATATTATTGCCAGTTTTAAACCCTGTATGAAAGAGCAGTCTCCTTTTGAAGTTTATACATGTGGAACTTTTCTTGCCTTCTTTTTGCAAGGAGTTTTGCTTGCTAGTGTGCAACATGATTTTCTCCACACAACCTTAGCATCTACAACACCTTTTTATGCACCCCTGATACCATGGGT
The DNA here is from genome assembly GCA_039707655.1 of Elymus sibiricus. NCBI lineage: Eukaryota > Viridiplantae > Streptophyta > Magnoliopsida > Poales > Poaceae > Elymus > Elymus sibiricus. The sequence goes on along the minus strand of CM077668.1, from coordinate 255,625,240 downwards.
GCACTTCTAGTGAGTTCTGACAAAACATAACCAACGTCAATTTCCGGTCAAAATAAAAAACCAACGTCAAGACTGACAACTTTGTCTTCACAACAGCATATTTGGATAAAAATCAGTAATGCAGCCTTTTGTAGTCTTACTCAGAGTTCAACTAAAACTGCACCGTACATGCAGAAGTTTATTCTTGGATTGCTCGGGAAAGTCAAAGCTATTGAATGTGGTTACCGTTTACTTACGAACCTGGTTGTATAATAAATGAATAGATAAATTGTTTTGCTTCACTGAAGCCCATTTTAATAATTTACAATCAGGTTTTGTTTTGTGATATATGTAGAATGACTTGGTGTGCCACTCTAACAGGTGTTATGCACGCATTTTTTTATGGCTTCCTCTATTCAAATTTGATTACATTTTCCTTTTGTCCTGAAGGTGTATTACTTTCATAGGGAACATTAAAGTGTAAGAAATACGTGCTCACAGGTTAACATAAGTATAACATATTGATTTCAGCTTCTTCTTTTTCTTGTTCATTAATGTTCCTTTCTTGTAACCTTTTCTATAAACACTACCAGTTTAAAGTTTACACGTAGCTTACTTGCATTTTCCCTCTGTGATTTGTATGACAGGTTGGAAGCTTTGATGCTGGCTATGGCTCTTCCATCATGTCTCGATTGGTAAGCTACCATACTAATCTGTTTGCTTCATGCTTAACTGGTGATCAATTGAGATGCCCATTCTCTTTGTTCTTGTTAAGAACATACAACAATTATGCCCCACGCTAGAGCTGCCAAGTGGGGAGTGGACAAGCACGACCATTACTACCGTGGAACAATTTTGGTCATTTTTAGAAAATAGCAGCAGTGCTTTCTATCTCATTTTATCCTTGTGGACAGGTTGGACCAAAGAAAGCCCGCGAGATGTGGTTTCTGTCACGGTTCTATGCCGCTGAAGAAGCAGAGAGAATGGGACTCATCAATGTAGTCGTACCAGTGAGTGCCTGAATTATTGATTAGAGAAAATAAAACTACTTATTAGGCAGTTGTCTGCTATTTTCATCTAGGATGCAGGTTGCAATATGCCCCAGCTAAGGTGCTTATGAAACTATGTACTTGCTATATTCTTTGCATATACAGCTTGCTGATTTGGAACGCGAAACTGTGAAATGGTGCCGGCAAATCTTAAGGAACAGCCCCACAGCCATTCGGGTGTTGAAATCTGCACTCAATGCAGCTGATGATGGTCATGCTGGTCTTCAGGTATTAATTTGTGGAATGTCAAAAAGTCAAACGAATCATGGTCTTATTCAACTGGTGGTGGGATGTTCCTGTATGTCACATACACACATACTATGTCCTTGTAATTAATAATGTAACGGGACTTGTGCCACAGGAGCTTGGCGGGAATGCGACATTGATCTTCTACGGTACTGAAGAGGCCAAAGAAGGAAAGAATGCGTACATGGAACGACGACGCCCTGATTTCTCAAAGTTCCCCCGGAAACCATGACTTCCACTTGATGGTTTCATCATCTTGTGGTAAATGTCATTGGATCTCTTCCCCTCCTCGATTTGCAGGAAGAACCCACACATTTGCCATCTCCCGTGACATTGTTATCTACGAAGTGCCGAAATTTTGTTGACAATCTGTTGCTGGAAATGCAGTTTGTGTACATGAAAGAAAATGCCATATTTGTGAGTATCATTGAAATGTAATACAGTATATACTTACTATTGAAGTATATTTGGAATGCCCAATCTTCTCCATCAGTTTGGACTTCTAGGTGAACTCGTTGGTGCATGAAACTTTACATAGTATTGGCTACTGCGTTTGCTCACCCCTATTCACAAATACGGATGCGAGAGTGCCTGTCGTGCCCACGTTTGAGGCGAGAGTGCCTGCATGTGTGTGTGTGTGGGGGGGGGGGGGGGGGTGCTATATGTGGAATGCCCAAGCTTTTCCATTAGTTGGGAATTTTGGGTGAACTGATTGGTGCATTAAAATTTACACTTATATGTTTGTGCCTAATCAGCCCGAGGATGAGGTTCACATCAGCACTGAAATAAAATTTAGATGGTATCAAGAAGCGCTTGCAGTTTAGGTATTTCCCCCCGTAAAAGTGAGTTATTCTACTTTGTGCTGCTCACGAAGTTGAATCTTAGTCCACCAATTTGTTTGGCTACGAGCGAGGTCAGTTTCCTATTAGCTACCTGGGGATTCCGATCCATTATTGGAAGCTTTGTCATGCGGATTGGAAGTATGTTGGAGAAAGAACAGAAAAGCAACTAAACAGTTGGAAAGGAAAGCCCTCGCCATTATCAGTTATGTGCTTGCCAACATGATTCTATACATGGCGTCCTTCTTCCAAGTGCCAAAAGAGATACTACAAAAGATGGATTACTTCAGGACAATATTTTTTGGTATTGGCAACGAGAAAAAGAGACATTGGCTTATTAAGTGGAGTGTCATATGCCGCACAAAAGATCGAGATGTCTTAGAAATTCAAGATCTAGATGGCAAAACATGGCGCTGTTAAGTAACTAGTCATTTAGGGTTCTTACTGAGGAGGGTGTGTAGCAAAGAGAATCAAGATCTAGATGTGAAAACATGGCGCTCTTATGTAAGTAGTGATTTAAGCTTCTTACCGAGGAGGGTGTGTGGCAAGGTATCTTATGTAACGAACATGTGAGCTCTAAGACCAAGGTGAACCATATTTTCTTCCGGTTTTGGGCATTCGATATAAAAGACTCACATATTATGTTCTTAGAAGAACTTGGCTAGGTAATGCCCCCTTGACTGCTTAGTAGCAAGAGCTTTTCCATATTGTGTGTCATAAGCATGACACAATTGAGGAAGTTCTGAGTGTGATGAGGACATCTCTAGTCCCTACCACTATTACACTCAGAGCCTCTGCCGCTACACATGTTCAAGTTCCAGAAAAACAAGGACCAGTCACTAGAGCTCGGGCACGCAAATTAAGCAACCAGGTACTTTAAATTTCTTTTGCTGGGACTACTTCTAATGTTCATGAGAATTGTATGCTGCCTAAATTAGATAAGGTTGTTTAAATTCAAGAATCAACTTACTAGGGGTATACTTAGCAACGTGGTTAGAGATTAGTAGGCGAGGGTGAGTATGACGGCCTTACAGCGAACACTACTACAGATCGGAATAGCACTGACCCCGAATTACTGACTGACCATTGGCCACGCGTCAGTGATGAGCATTATCACTGAGCGGCCTTCGTAGGCGTGACAGTAATGAGGTATTTTGGGCTCTGTTGGATGTTTATCACAGGCGGGTCAGTGATCGTGTGTTCCAATGGCCAAGATGAACGAATATTTTTCACTTACGGGTTGCCATATTTGAGCCGTCTAAGTTATGGTCACAAAATTGACGCTTTCGTTTTCTCACCGGTCAATGTTGTGTTGTTCCATAGGGAGGTGGCGCCCCATGTGGGCCTTGTGGGGCCCACTAGGGGTGGTCATCTCATGACGGTTCTTCACAACTTTGTTTCACAAAAAAAAATCCCGGATGTCTTCGAAACCTATTCCGAGACCCTTGAAAACTTTCCATATATAGATCCGGACTTTCCAAAATCATGTTATACCTTTTCGAAATTCCCGGAACCATCCGAAACACTTTCGGAACTCTCCGAAACTCTTTCGGTGCTCATTTCCCATTTCTTCGGTAATAATGACTACTAGTCATTAAGCTTGTGACCCTACAAGTTCGGAAATAAATGAATATGATCCGGAACCCTTTTCGGTCAATAATTAACAGTGGGATTTGGACATCCTTATTAACTCCCGCATATTCACAAAGTTCTCAAGTGAACCTTTATTTTGAATACCATTCCCTTTGCTTCGTGATACATTTACAAAACCCGAGGTGAGATTATCGGTATCCCCGTGATCAACACTTTGATCACTATACCAATTATCCTCGTTACCAGTTTTGTTCTCTTTACTCGTGTCCGTGTTCTGGTATCCCATGATCATAATCAAGTGCATGGCCAGACGATAATGACACTGTAATACCGAGTGGGCCCAGAGAGTATCTCTCTATCATGAGAGGAGCAAATCCCAGTCTTGAACTATCGATACCGAGACATACGTTTCCGGCATATCCGTAAGTCACCTTTATTCACATCTAGTTATGGAGTGATGTTTGGTAACCCCAAAGTAACCATCCAGTATGTTAGTATACGATATTCTCATGGTCTAAGAAACTAAGTAATCATGAATAGGTTATATGAAAATATTGACAACATAACAACGATAACATCTCTCAGTAATTCATAAGTTGGGTCTATCCAACACCATTGTTCCGGTAACAATGTGTTCTCATTATTGATAGCATCCTTGTTACAATAACAATGCTCATGATCAAGAAAACATGATCATCATCAATACATGAGCTAGTCCTAGAGGCATGACTAGGGATCATCTTGGTGTTTATATTTCCACACATGCAATTGAGTTTTCCTCTTAATCTCATATTCAAGAACCAATGCAATTATAGCATAGAAATATAAACTTAATTATGAACATGGAAATAGCATAATAATATTTTATTATTGCCTCTAGGGCATATTTCCAACACGACCTTGCTTCCGGTTGTTGGTGTCAAAGGACGAAGCGGTCGTCGTCGATGATGAAGTCATTGGCGATGCACTTGGTGTTTGTCTGTGTAGACGGTACCCAATGGTCACTCTGATGATGTTTCGGTTCCATCAAGAGAAAACGGGAGGGAAAGATATAAATCAACAAAGATAGATGCAACACAAGATACAAATAGATAGATCCATGATCCAAATCATCCAAAGAGAGAGATGGAACAAGATAGGGTTCTTCCCCAAGTCCTAGAACAGGGGTTGATGCTTCTATGAAGCCTTTCTTCTCCACACAAGTGGAGGTCTTGATGATTCACTTGGGGAATCCTTCTCCCTTAGGAGGTCTTGTTGATTCACTTGGTGAATCATTCTCCCTTAGGAGGAATCCCACAAAGGGAGATACATGAGCTAAGCTCCATGATTTGAGTTAAATCTTAGCTAAACCTAGAATGGATGAGGGGGAAGAATATATATATTCTAGGCATGAAGGGGTAAGTGAGGGGCAAAAGGGAATGATACATGTGCCTTGCCCAATAGCTTTTTGCAGGCAACAGCCGGACAGTCCGCTCAAGGATGACCAGACAGTCTGGTCCTCTGGATCGGGCAGTTTGGTCCGTCCAGGTGGGCTTCGGGAACAACGTCTAGCATGACTGGACACTCTGGTCCTGCCACCGGATAGTCTGGTTATCCGGACCGAACAATCTGGTGAACACAGAAGGTTTTGACCGTCGCGCTCCCGCTGACCGGGTTGTCCGGTGGGGCGGACCAAACTGTCCGGTAGTGCATCTTGAGCATAGATTCTTCCGCTTCCGTCGCCGCTTCCATGATTCCCTCTTGGATGGCGTTGTCTTCCTCTTGTGCTTGCACTCCTCCTCCTCGATACGCGTGAAGCTCCGCTCAAACCTATACATGCACGAGGGGGGGGGGGTGTCAACTAGTATACCATCCAAGAGAGAACCAAGTAGACACGCATAAATGATATAGTTCACATTAGTATATGTGATCCGCGTGTCACTTAGCGCTGGAGCCAAGTTCATGGTGATTACACTAGGGCATCCTGCACCACTTTCCCTTGCCCGACGAAGATTGATCCACCAGGCGTGAAACCTAACACCCTTCGACTTCCAAGCAAAAAGCGAGCCAAGACCGGGCGGGGATACAAGACCCCCCCCCCCCCCCCCTCCCCGGGTGGCAACTAGTCTGAGCTCGTAGTCATGAGGAGATCGCCGAATGGGAGGGAAAGAGATCGCCTTGTCGGTTGAAGCCGCAGAGAGGAGGAAGAAACCCTACCGAGAGGGAAAACATTAGTTTTTGAGAAAACTGATGCTGGTTGTACTTTTTTTAGGGCTTGATTTTGATTTTTGTTTGTTTGAAACTTTTAGGGCTTGATGCTGGTTGACCTTTCTTAGGACAGCATAAGGCCCAGTGAAAAGCCAAGGCCCAGCCTGCCTGATGTTTATCCATCCATGCGGCCTGTGCTTCTCATCGGCGCGGATCTCCTACACCCACCGCTCAAAACAGCAACCGCCAGGTCTTCTCCACAAATAGCACGCCACGTCTCAAGTCAAGTCAGAGAGCCAGGTTTGCCCTAGCCCCTTGCCGCGCACCGGATCGCCCCCCTCTTCCGCGGCCGCATATAAACTGTCGAAACCACAACTCCACAAATTTGCATCCCCTCTTTCCCCAGGCTAAACAACCCACCCAGGGCCAGAGAACGTCAGAAGAATCCAGAAGGCACCTCCGAGTTTGTTGGCGAATGTTGCGCGCGGGAGGAAGCCGGCTCGTCGCCCCCGGACTCCGGCGGCTCCTCGGCCCGGGCGCCGGCGAGAGGGCGGCGGCGGGGCTGGCGGCGGCGGGGGCGAGGGCGTACCACGAGCGGGTGGTGGACCACTACAACAACCCGCGGAACGTGGGGTCCTTCGACAAGGACGACCCCAACGTCGGCACCGGGCTGGTCGGCGCGCCGGCCTGCGGCGACGTCATGAAGCTGCAGATCCGTGTCGACGAAGGCACCGGGAAGATCGTCGACGCCTGCTTCAAGACCTTCGGCTGCGGCTCCGCAATCGCGTCGTCCTCCGTCGGTGAGCCCTCAAACAGCTCCTCCGTCCCGTTTCCCCACCTTTTCTCCCGCTGTCGACTTGTTCTATTATATTCGTTGCAATCTTCAGAGGTGGTTAGCTTCCTCGAATTGTATCGAGGAAAATAATTTGTTAGATTAGCTTCTGCGGATAAGGATGAGATTTTTTTTCTACCGATTTGTAATCGATGCAATTTGATTGGGATGGTCAATTGACGATGACCTATCATCGAATCCCTACTTATTTAGATGATAGAATGTTTGTAAGAACGATTCGGACTGAAACATCGCCAGAAGAGATGATTAGTGGGTGCCGAATCTGATTAGATTAGAAGATAGATAGCAGCTGTAGTGCCAATGTTATTGATTGGATATTCCATTTCCTCTGGGTCTATTTTAGTTGCTGGTTGTTGAATTGGCTTGTGGCATTTGATTTTGTTTGATGTTTACGGTTTAGGCATGACTCAGTTTGGTTCGCAGACCTATTCATACAAGCTGTATGATAGGAAGTTCATGCATGGAGCACAGTTCGTCTTAAAAATTTGCTTAGGATAGGGTCCATTTGTCTGGCTTGTGGATACTATGCTATTGCTGGTATAAGTGGTCTTCGATCTATTTGCCTTCTTAGTTTCCGATTTTTCTTGGTTTGTATGGGGATGTTTATCTCATAGAACAATGATGGCTCCTAGTTCATTTTCAGTTTCTACAACTGATAGTTGCTTATCCAATTTAGAAATGAGTGTTCTGTAATGCTGAACAGACACCTTTGAAAGGTTCGTTTATTATTTGAAACTGCTTATTTTTGTAGATCATGGCCCAAAACAAAAATGTCTCAACATAATTGCTGCTAGTAGTTGATAGTCTGTCAATTAGGTTGAGGCAGTTCGTTTTCATTTTTCTGATGTATACTTCTATTTCCCTGCAAGATGTATGATGCCCATATCATCAAATCTTAAGTGCTGAAGTCAATTCTTGATCCTACCATTGTCCTTGCAGCTACCGAATGGGTGAAGGGAAAGCAAATGGAGGAAGTAGTGAGTATCAAGAACACGTAAGTTCTGCCAGATATTCTTGATCCATTACATTATTTTAAAGGGTGTTCCTGTCTTCCCCGAACATTTAGGGTTGTCCTTTTGTTGGTCATTTTTGTATTGTTGTTTACTTTGCATTCACTGAACAGGCGTATCTACTAGTCGTCTTGTGGTAACTCTGTAGCAAAGGTCCTGATACATAGTTTCCTGTGCAATTAAGATGTGGGAGGTTGGATTGGCCTATATTTCATTGACTCTTGATTATCTTACGATAACCGTCTAGTATTCAAGCTGATGTTGTGGCGTTTGATTGTTTTTGAAGAATTTTGAGAAGGAAAAATTGTTCGAGAATGCATCGAACCTGCATGCTGTAGATCTGCTTACTAACGTTTCATTACATTGTCATGGTCTTTACAAGTTACTAATAACATGGTCTTCTGGAGTTGCTAATAACTCGGCTTAGTTTTAATTGTTGATTGAGCTGGGTGTTGCTTTTATGTTACTCCCTCCTATCCATATTAATTGTCGCTGCTTTAGTACAACTTTATACTGCTGCTTTAGTACAACTTTATACTATTGTTGTACTACAGCAGTGACAATTCATATGGATCGCAGGGAGTATATTGTTTAATGAGTTTGTTATAGTGGTACAAGCCGGTCTTTGTGTTCAGAGGCTTGATAGCCGTGTATATTTGCAAATGAATATTGATGCTAATCACATCAGAGGAAAGCTGCAGCTCATGGTCTTGATCACATGAGATGAATCAACTCATTTCCTTCTTTTTGCTATGATTGCAATGCGGCTGCTGATGACTCGGATGTCTTCAAAATGCTGTTTAATGTTCAATAAAACTATTAACAAGCCTTGTAAAACAATAACAAGCTCCAATGCTTTGTTTTCAGTGAGATTGCAAAGCACTTGTCACTTCCACCAGTAAAGCTCCATTGCAGCATGCTTGCTGAAGATGCAATTAAAGCTGCCGTGAAAGATTATGAATCAAAGAAGGCGAAGCTGGGAGACAGCCCTGCAGAGAAGGCTGCCGAAGCATGAACATGATATATGCTTCTGTTCTATGAGGGTGGGAAATGGTGTGCAACGTTGACAAACTCCAGTGTTGTAGCATGTATCATAAGGATGAACACGAACAGTTTGAAATAAACGTGCTGTCATGTTAGGAGAAGTTGTGCATGTATAGCAGCTGCTACGAAAATTTGTGCATGTATAGCAACTGCTTGGAAGTCTTAATGTACACTTGATGTCATTTGCCCGTTCCAAAAACATTTGGATCTATCTTGTGGGTTATTTTGTTGAACTTGTCTGCAGGTTGCTAATCTACGCTTTCTGTGTTATGCCATGTCGCCAGATCAGATTAGGGTTGCAACGGCTTGATTTTTCTGTGTTATGCCATGTCACCACAGATCAGAATAGGGATGCAAGCGGACGCGCCCCTGACCGTCCGTGAAGCCAAAACTAAGCTAATCACTGCTACGTGATAACCGTGTTAATGCAAAATTAATCAACGCGAACGCAGCCTCCCACGACCGTCCGTGAAGCCAAAACTAAGCTAATCACTGCTACATGATATAGAAGCGAAAACAATTAAAAACAAAGCAGCGCAAACTTTCCATTAAAATTGTTGAGTGTGACCGGAAATTGTTTGGGTGTGACAGGGAAGCATTTCCTACTTGGTAAGAGCAAGTACCCCTCAAACCGTCTCTGAATGTTCGGGTGGACAGTCTGGATCATAGCTCAGATCGAAAAAAAAAACACTCAACCAGATCTCTCATAGCCATCCCAAACATCTGGTTTGTCCAGCACCTCACAGACCCAGCACTTAGGGCATGTATAATGATGGCATATGGATACAGATGCCCCATAAAAAAAAGTAGTTTGAGGCATCTATATTGATTTTTTCTTCCCAACGCAAGCTACTAGTGGGCCTCATCAAAGAATAGAAAGTAGACTCCCACTACACATGCATCCCTACTCTCCACTTCAACTTTTTCAACTTTATACACCGGACCACACTTTTTCTCCCCAAGCACCCGCCTCCTGCCGAGGATCCCGCTACACCATCCGAACCTACTTTTCCTAACATCCGATCCTATATGGCCTGCAGGGCATCACCCTATGGCTATGCATTGGCCATGCCCTATGTGGCCGTCACGTTGGACCAGCTAGGCCGGCCCAGTCCGACCCACATATACCCCACCCCGGACCAAACCCTAGTCCATGCTCTTGACCGCTCCACTGCTCGTCTCATCCCCTCCCCGTCCCTTCCCCTCCCAGCGCCACCATGGCCAAACTCCGGCAACGTGTCCAACCAGGTCGACTCGGGGGCACTCCTCAAGGAGGAATCCAGCTCTGCCCGGACGGCGAGGAGCTCACCCTCCGTACTGCCCTCTGCCTGTCGCAAATGGACAAGGTTGGGACCACGGGAGCTCGAGCTCTGCGGCCTTCCCGGTTGCCCGGAGGGGCAGCTATAGCCCCACGCCCGCCTGTCGCGGTTTGTGACCTCCCTGGTCAGGTGGCGGGGTGACCAGTGGCGCGTGGAACCTCCACCCCATGCTCCTCTCGGACGACGTTGGGTGCTCATGTTCGCTCCGCCGAGCCCGCGGCTGCCGGAGTCACAGACGCAGGCCGCTCACTGCGCGAGGCAGAGGGCCGCACATAACGTATCCAGCTAGTCCGGCTACCGGTCATGCAAATCCACGCCGTTGCCGCCCGCCGACCTCCTCTGTGACGTCATCCGCCGGTCCTTCACCTCAGCGGACACAGACGCCCGCCGCCGCCGCCGTCATAAAAATGCCAAGGCATTGCGGCTCAACATCGAGGAGTCCGAGCGGATAGCCTAGCAGAGTGTAGGGGAACGCAACAGAAAACAAAAAATTTCCGACCTACGCACCAGCCCAGGACCACTATGGAGACTACATACAAGGTTTGATCTTTTTCGTTACCGACTCGTAGCGCAGCGGAAGTAGAGTCGATGACGATCGGCGGTGCAGATCCCCGCAGCTAGGATTTTACAACCTCCCAACCGCGAGGATGTACTCCCTCGTTTGCCCCTCGGACAGCCCTCCGGGAGGCAGTCGGACAGTCCCTCGGACAGTGTCGCAGACAGCCCTCCGGGAGGACCTTCGAAACCCGGACGGTCACTCGGACAGCCCTTCGGGAGGACCTTCGAAACTCGGACGGTCACTCGGACAGCCCTTCGGGAGGACCTCTCGAACTAAGACCAAAACTATGATCTCTCTACAGAGTTGCACACATACGGTGTCATCTATCCGGCAGGGCTTCGCCGTCCAGAACTAGTTCCCACCGGAACCCAGACAGCCTTTCGGCTCTACGAAACTATTTCGCTGGGAGGGAGGGAGAAGCCAGACAAGTCAAATGGCATGTGTATGAGAGCAAGGATAGGTTTTGGGGCAGCCCCCTCACCTCTATTTATAGGAAAGCCAAGGAGTAAAGTTGGCATTCAAAAATACCAAAAGTACCCCCACTTTATGTCATACATAAAAAGAATAAAGCAAAAAGGGGTGCCATGTGGAGCTCCAAGGAGCTCCACCTCCCTTGGCCGGCCACCCCTTGGGGGCCCCCCATGAGGGGCTTCCTTGGCCCCCAAGCCCTTCTAGAAGCCTTTTGGGAAATATCCCAAAAGGTGCTTTCCAAAAAATATCCAAAAAGCACTTTCACTATTCACGAAGACATTTTTCTGCGTCCGATAAATCCCAAATTATTTGTGTGTGCCTAGAACAATTCCAGTACCCACTAAAACAATTTTGAACGCATTCCGAAACAATTCCGGAACAATGTTTTTCTTCAGCGAAAAGCTACCATAGCGGTTCCGGCTGCTCCGGAACATTTCCGGTTTTTCCTCCGGAAAAATCCCAGAAGTTTCCAGAACGATTCTGGCACCCTCCAAGAATTTCCAGACGTGTGCCTGAACCAATTTGACTTAATGGAATACCCTGAAACAACTTTTCAGTTTCACCGAAACTATTCCGGTGTTCTCTCCGAAACGTTTCCGTTTCGTCCGAAACTTTTTCGGTGATTTTCTCTCAGACTCCCTGTCTAGTATTCAGCAGATAGATGACCCTTAAGCGTGTGACCCTATAGGTTCGGTGAAGTATAGACATGACCGAAACTCTTTCCGATCAATGATCAACATCGGAGCCGTGGACACCCATATTGACCCCTATACCCACATGAATAAATATTCGAGTGAACCTCCAGTTGCCGTGTGCTATTCCTGTTGCTTCACAATATGTTACAAATACCCGAGGTGAGAAACATCGGCATCCCCGTGGATCAACACTTGTCCACAATGCCAGTTACCTCGTTACCGATTTTGTTCTCTTTTCTCGTTTCCGTGTTCCGGCATCCCCGTGATCAAATCACAATGTGTCTGGCCAGACGATGATGGATACCGTAACACCGAGAGGGCCCAGAGATATCTCTCCATCGTCGGAGGAGCAAATCCCAATCTTGAGCTATCAAGTTACTTGACATACTTTCCCATGAACCCGTAAGCCGCCGTAATAGCCACCCAGTTATGGATGACGTTTAACAAACCCCAAAGTTCATGAATCAAGCATGAAGAAACTCGATACTCTCATGGTCTAAGGAATTATGCAAACGTTAACTTCTCTGTGTTATTAACCATTAACTTGTGACGAATGAATCTCATAGCATAACATCAATTCGGGTCGATTCAACACAAGTGTTCTCCTAACATTGTGCCCTCAAAGTTGCCGGCATAGTCATGCCCATGATCAGGAAAACAGAACCATCATGCAACACTTGAGCTAGTCTTAGAGGCCAGACTAGGAATACATTTTACCGTTTATTATTCCACACGTGCATATGAGTCTTCCTTCGAGCCTCGTGGTTATTGTAGACTCGAGAACCATCGCAGTTATAGCATGGAACATAAACATAATTATGAACATGGAGATAAATAATAACATTTATTATTGCCTCTAGGGCATATCTCCTACAGACTCCCACTTGTACTAGAGTCAATAATCTAGTCAATGCTAAAGCACATTACACCTGTGGCATACCGGTGTAAAAATGCTTCGCATGTGGTATAGCCTGATGTCCAATGGATCTGACAACTTCAGCTCCGTGTGTATCTTTTGCATATCCTCGCGTTTTCACGCTTTCACAAAATTCATATTTTGTGTGGACTTGGCTTTGTATATATGTGAATCACAGGTCAAACCTTGATTCCTCAGACTGAGCTATGGAGCAACTATCTTCAATAGTGTTCCATTGACCAAAGCCATCTTGGAATCATACTAAGTTCATGAACGAACTGTACGATTCAACATCTTCTATGTCACTTTGAAAGCGGCAACATACTTAGCCTTAGTTATAGAATTCGCCACAGTAACTTGTTTGGAACAATTTCCAACTACTGTGCCACCATATTGTGTGCTACACAAAACCCTTAACTTTAAATCGAAAATCGCATGGAGAAATGATGAAGACTGTATCGATGTAACCTTTTACAACGAACTCTTCATGATCTCCGCTTGCGACAAAACATGTCATCAGTGCTACTTTAGTACTTAATGACCCTTTTTCACTGTTGTCCCATGATCAGTACTTTTGATCACTTTGGTATCTATACTTGCAACACCTTGGGAGTATCGGACATATCTGGTTGTCTTACATACCATGGAATACATGATTAATCCAAACACAAGAGTGTGTGAAATCTCCATCATGTATTTTGCTCATCAGTGTTTTGGGACACCGAGTCTTGCAAAACTCTTTCCATGTGACTTCGGCAAGAATCACTCCTTGGCGTTCTTATGCTAAACTGTTTTAACATCTTGTCAATATGTATTTTTGGCTTTAGCCTATTAGGCAATTCTATCTCGTAGATAAATATGCCTAATGTCAAGGCTATTTAGCCCAAGCACTTCATCGAAAACTATTTTCAATGAAGTCCTAATTCGTGTCAAGAAATTTCCAATCAACAATGTGTCAAGCACACAAAGTTTTTAGAAATATTATTATGCTCCCACTTACTTTCTTGAAACCACAAGCATCTTCGTTATCCATTGATGAAATCAAACTCCTTTGACTGTTTCATCAAAATTGAAGATTCCAACTCCCTTTTGCTCTCTTCTGTCCATCGCTGGAACTCTGAAGTTTGCATACTTACTAGCATCCTCTGGATCGACAAAATACTTTGGACTGTATCACATACAAGTCCTAGGTTGCATTTCCATCAGATGGAAATCTTTTTGGCATCCATGTTTCATATCTCATGTTGAAATATGTATTAATTGCTAGTTTAACCCGAACCGACTTTTAGCATCGCTACGGTGAGACAATCTCATCGTAGTCAACTCCTTGAACTTGTTATTGCAACAAGTCGAGCTTTATGGATAAAACTTTTTATCCACATCAGTTTACAGTTCCATAAATATTCGTTAGACTCTAAGTCTTCCGAAAAGGTGTAACAAGATTTTAATCTTGAATCACTTATATGGAAACTATCTCGGATTGTATTGGCATTTAGCCAATTCCGGAGTCAGGGCCCATCAATGCTTCCTTGTGTATCGTAGGTATACTATTGTCTAACAACAATATCTCGTTTGCGCACCTGAGAGGTTTGCACGAGTTTTGCCTACGTCGTTCAGCTGCAAGTTCGATCGAAGTCCATACATCTCATGTAGAGGCTTCCGTATCAGTCATAGTAGGAAACTCTGAAATCACTTCCAAGGTTCCTTTCCTTTGATCTGATGACGAAGATACTGTTATCTCGTTGAGTTGCACTGTCCTCCCACTCACCTTTTTGCAAGAACCATTCTTTTTAAAAGCATACCGTTTTGTGGCAAAACCTGATGCCTTGGTATTGTGGTGGGGGAATACCCAACATCTTGGGATAACCTACAAAGTAGCTCTTGTCTGATTTGGAATAGGTTTGTAACCTTTTACACAAGCCCCATATTCCAAATGTTTAAGAAAAGATGTAACATGGTTGGGCGTACCATACCATGGCGTCATTTCAACAGACCTGATGGTGCTCTTTTCAGTGTAAAAGCCGCAGTCTCTAAAGCATTACTTTAAAAGGGATAATGGCAAATTGATTTATGTCATCTTTGATCTTACCATGTCACAAATGGTTTGAATACATCTTCACGGACGTACCACTCACAGTGGAGTTTCGGGAGGTGTAAGTTATGAAACTCTTTTCACAACTCATCAGACATTCGCTAAACTTGTAACTCAAATATTCCTTTCTGCAATCTAGTTTGCAGAAACATAATCTTTCTTGTTACAATAATTTCTACTTCATGTTGAAAACCTTTCGAATGATTTCAAAAGATCCAGACTTACGTCTCATCAAGTAAATATCCATATATCTACTTGAGTCATTTTTGAAGATAGACAAATCCACTGTTTTCAACAACATTTATCGGACTACATACATCAAAATGTATGATCACCAATAAGTTCGTTGCTCGTTCCTTATGGCCTATGAATGGTATTTCAGTCACTTCACTTTTCGGAGGAAAGTTGCAAGTGTCAGATGATTCAAAATCAAACGACTTCAAAATCCATCATAATGGAATTTTTCCATGCTGGTTTCTCCAATGTGACCAAATGCAGTGCCACACTTGTGTGGTATTCTTTTAGTCTTACGACATTTAGTGTCAGTGTTGTGTATGTATCATATTACCATCAATATTCATAACATACGTTCCATCGATGATGGAAGTATGGCCCTTATGTTATTTATAATCCTGAACAACAATTGTTCTTTTATGAACAACACCCTTGCAACAAACATTATGCAAATGGGCTAGAGTGTATAAACCTCTAAAATGATTTATGAAAGTAAATACAGAGGTAAAGTATTATTATCAATATTCATAACATACATCTCATTCATAATGAAAGTATGGCCCTTATGTTATTCATAACACCGAACATCAAAAGTTCTCTTATGAACAACCTTCTTGCAATATACCTTATGCAATGGGCTAGAGTGTGTAAAACTCTATAATGAATTATGAAAATAAATACATAGGTAATACACCGATGGAAGGTATAGTAACTTTTACTAAGTTCCCAACATGTATTTAAACCTCATTCCTGGCTAGTCTTACAGGCCATAGTAGTTCTTGCATCGAGTCGCAACAGAGTGCAATCGAGCGGGTATCTCTGTGATAAACTCACAATACCCAAGAATCAGTGATTAACATGTTTAATCATAATTCCCAAGAACTATTTCTTTGACCAGCCTTCCATACATCAATAAGTTGTATGACTTTCATACATGAGCTGGATATTCCAGTCTTCTCTCTTTTTGCCTTTATACTTCTAACAGTTTTAACTTTTAGTATTTCTCCTACTCTCAGAAGAAGCACTCAACTTAAGAGTGGCGTTAGCCCCGGACTTCCTAGGTGTGTAAGTCACACTAACACCCTTTGGACATTTCCTTTCTCTTTAAGTTGCTGTTTTATTCACCTTCATCATATGATAGGCGTTCTTCTGGATCCCACTTGTATTAGTCAAATGCATAATAAACACTTTTACTAATAGTTTGCAAAACAAACATTGCTTTGGATATCACATATCTTTTAGCCTTTGTTTGTGTCTGAAAATGATTTTCAGTTCCATGAATATCATATAGCTATCCCAAACTTTTGAAGTCCGGGTCTCATGGAAACAAACATATTGCACTTGACCGTAACGGAATTCTAGCTTTTGGATCGAAGGACGAGAGTCACATTATCCATAGCAATAGCGGGAGAATACTGAAAAGCATGCGATAGGACAAAGTCCTTCTCAGCACTCTTGAGGACAATCCTCACATTACGTTACCAACCGTAAAGTTTTAACCAGATTTTTAACAGCTTATTCAATTTTAACAGGGAAGGTGGAAAACACGAGCCATTATTCTACAACTATTATGCAATTTTTACTTAGACAAAGTTCATAATTAATTGCATAGAGAATTAAACAAGTTAATTCTACAGTGCGCTCCCACTCAAATCAATATCTCTCATAATTGATTGTGAGTGATACAAGACCCGCATTTCAATTCAACGCCATTGATGTGGACATCACTGATGACGAGAATTTTAATCGGTAGGCCAACTTGCCAATCACATCTCTATGTGATTCTTGTTCATCTTTCGATGGGCGTGTTCCGAGCTCAGGACGATCAAGCCAGAACGTCAAGACAACCAAGTGATCTCGCTGCGAGGTCTGACCTCACCCGCCTCACACTTCCCTAATCGTGTGTACTCATGTGGACATGACGCACTCCGAGAAGATAGGTTCCGTGATGGTGCTACACTTGGGAGAACACTAACTACTTGATATTTTTGTGAGAGATCACCCTAATAAAAAGCGACTACCACGCAATCAAGAAGGGTGCATCATAAGGGATAAACATCTCAGGCAATTCATAATAGCATGATATGGTATAGCCCTTTCTGACGGAGAAGTCTTGTATTTCTTCGTCTTCGGCATTCGCGTCAGTGTTCACCTTCGCGAAGATTGCCACCACCTTGTCGATGCATCAGATAATATTGCTATCTCTATAGCTAATAAAATTAAGTGCATTACTTAAGGTTGACACGCAGGTCATTAAAGTGACAATCATATGGCTCCAGCCATCATGCCGAATCATGACACGCAGGTCATGTTAATTTACATCATATAGTCATCTCATACATAATCAAATTAATATGAGCACTGCTATACCACATCATATGCACATGCAAACCATCCTGCAAAACCAAGTTAGACGCCTCTAATCGGTTTATGCAAATTTTCATTTTACGTGGCTTCTAAGGTTTCGAAACAAACCGAAGCTACCTACGTTTTATCATCAAGTATGATTATTCAAGTCGCTAGATTAACATCTCGGGGTGTATGAAACACGAGATAATAAAATCTCGAGCCCCATACTAAACTTCGTCATACGCATGACCCCCGTGCAGATCATATCTGCATTGCCCTTTCGTCTGCGAAATTTCATCTTTCTTTTTAACTATGGTGGAGTTCAAAGAACTGTTAGCACTTCGTTGATCAATTAGGATCGCGGATTGCCAGAACTTTGAAACTCCACCATGCTGTTATCAAGATCAGAAATATGCAAATTCCAGGGAAGCAACAAGAACATCGGGTAACAGATTTCATCTGCTACCTGCACAAATAATTTTCAGTAATCGAACTCATCTACTACAAATTATATTGTGCAATACCCATACATCTCTATGTATTCTAGATCGTAACCTGCATCTACGCATAGCACGGCTCATGATGCCACTATAGGGGAACGCAGCAGAAAACAAAAAAATTCCGACCTACGCACCAGCCCAGGACCACTATGGAGACTGCATACAAGGTTTGATCTTTTTCGTTACCGACTCATAGCGCAGCGGAAGTAGAGTCGATGACGATCGGCGGTGCAGATCCCCGCAGCTAGGATTTTACAACCTCCCAACCGCGAGGATGTACTCCCTCGTTTGCCCCTCGGACAGCCCTTCGGGAGGCAGTCGGACAGTCCCTCGGACAGTGTCGCGGACAGCCCTCCGGGAGGACCTTCGAAACCCGGACGGTCACTCGGACAGCCCTTCGGGAGGACCTTCGAAACTCGGACGGTCACTCGGACAGCCCTTCGGGAGGACCTCTCGAACTAAGACCAAAACTTTGATCTCTCTACAGAGTTGCACACATACGGTGTCATCTATCCGGCAGGGCTTCGCCGTCCAGAACTAGTTCCCACCGGAACCCAGATAGCCTTTCGGCTCTACGAAACTATTTCGCTGGGAGGGAGAGAGAAGCCAGACAAGTCAAATGGCATGTGTATGAGAGCAAGGATAGGTTTTGGGGCAGCCCCCTCACCTCTATTTATAGGAAAGCCAAGGGGTAAAGTTGGCATTCAAAAATACCAAAAGTACCCCCACTTTATTGTTGGGGAACGTTGCATGGGAAACAAAAAATTTCCTACGCACACGCAAGATCTATCCATGGTGATGAGCATCTACGAGAGGGAGAGTAAATCTACATACCCTTGTAGATCGCTAAGCGGAAGCGTTAAGAAACGCGGTTGATGTAGTCGAACGTCTTCGCGATCCAAATCGCAAGTCGTCCCTCGAACCGATCACGAACTAGCGCCGAACGGACGGCACCTCCGCGTTCAACACACGTACGGCTTGATGACGCCTTCACCTCCTCGATCCAGCGAGCGATGGTGAAGTAGTGGTTGAGTTACAGCAGCACGACGGCGTGGTGATGGTGGTGAGGAACAATCTCTGCAGGGCTTCGCCAAGCGCTACGGAGATTATGACGGAGGAACTAGAGGGCTAGGGTTGCCGGCACACGGCTTGGGAAATCCTGATGTGTCCCGTGTGCTAGCCCTGCCCCTCTATTTATATGTTGAGCCTTGGGGTCTAAACTTGGAGTAAAAGCCTCCTCCAGGTCGGTTTTGCCCGCACAAGGTCGGTTTGGCCCGCAGGGAAAGAGTCCAACTCGGATCCCTGCCGAACCGTGCACAGCCGCGTACAAGCGGTAGTACCGCTCACAAGCGGTAGTACCGCTTCACCAAGCGGTAGTACCGCTTGGGCGGTAGTACCGCTTCACAAAACGGTAGTACCGCTTATGCGGCAGCAAAACTACTTTTTACACTTTCCAATACCTCGTGGGCTTTATCCCTTTGGCCCATATAAAGTGTTGCTGTACCCGAACACTTCGGTAAACATCCGGAACCCCTTCCGGTGAATTCCGGAACCCTTCCGGAGATCAAAACACTATTATCACATATATCAATCTTTACCTCCAGACTATTCCGGAGATCCTCGTCATGTCCGGGATCTTATCCGGGACTCCGAACAACCTTCGGTCACCAACATAACTCAACTATACTAATCGTCACCAAACGTTAAGTGTGTAGACCCTGCGGGTTCGAGAACTATGTAGACATGACCGAGACACCTCTACGGCCAATAACCAATAGCGGGACCTGGATGCCCATATAGGCTCCTACATATTCTACGAAGATCTTTTATCGGTCGAACCTCTATGTCAAGGATTCAGTTAATCCCGTATGCTGTTCCCTTTGTTCTTCGGTATGTTACTTGCCCGAGATTCGATCGTCGGTATCTCTATACCTAGTTCAATCTCGTTACCGGCAAGTCTCTTTACTCGTTCCGTAATACAAGATCTCGTGGCTAACACTTTAGTCACATTGCTTGCAAGGCTCATTGTGATGTTGTATTACCGAGTGGGCCCTGAGATACCTCTCCGTCATATGGAGTAACAAATCCCAGTCTTGATCCATGCCAACCCAACAGACACCCTCGGAGATACCTGTAGAGCACCTTTATAGTCACCCAGTTACGTTGCGACATTTGATACACACAAGGTACTCTTCCGATGTCAGGGAGTTGCATGATCTCATGGTCATAGGAACAGATACTTGACATGCAGAAAACAATAGCAATAAACTGACACGATCATATGCTACGTTCGTAGTTTGGGTCTTGTCCATCACATCATTCTCCTAATGATGTGATCCCGTTATAAAATGACATCTCATGTCAATGGCTAGGAAACCTTAACCATCTTTGATCAACGAGCTAGTCAACTAGAGGCTTACTAGGGACACAGTGTTGTCTATGTATCCACACATGTATTTGAGTTTCCAATCAATACAATTATAGCATGGATAATAAACGATTATCATAAACAAGGAAATATAATAATAACCAATTTATTATTGCCTCTAGGGCATATTTCCAACAGTCTCCCACTTGCACTAGAGTCAATAATCTAGTTCACATCACTATGTGATTTACATTGTAATGAATCGAACACCCATGCAGTTCTGGTGTTGTTCATGTTTAGCCCTTGGAAGAGGTTTAGTCATCGGATCTGCAACATTTAGATCCGTGTGTACTTTGCAAATATTTATGTCGTCCTCCTTGATGTAATCGCGGATGGAATTGAAACGTCGCTTTATGTGTCTGGTCCTCTTGTGAAATCTTGGTTCCTTGGCTAGAGCAATGGCACCAGTGTTATCACAAAACAAAGTCATTGGGTTAAGCGCACTAGGCACTACTCCAAGATCTGTCATGAACTCCTTCATCCAGACACCTTCCTTCGCCGCCTCCGAGGCTGCGATGTACTCCGCTTCGCATGTAGAATCAGCTACCACGCTTTGCTTGGAACTGCACCAGCTAACCGCACCCCCATTAAGAATAAATACGTATCCGGTTTGAGACTTAGAGTCATCCGGATCAGTGTCAAAGCTTGCATCGACGTAACCCTTTACGACGAGCTCTTGATCACCTCCATAAACGAGAAACATGTCCTTAGTCCTTTTCAGGTACTTCAGGATATTCTTGACCGCCGTCCAGTGTTCCATTCCTGGATCACTTTGAAACCTTCCGACCATACTTATGGCAAGGCTGACATCGGGTCTTGTGCACAGCATTGCATACATAATAGAGCCTATGGCTGAAGCATAGGGGATGACACTCATCTTTTCTCTATCTTCTGCAGTCACTGGGCATTGAGTCTTACTCAACTTCACACCTTGCAAAACAGGCAAGAACCCCTTCTTGGACTGATCCATTTTGAACTTCTTCAAAATCTTATCAAGGTATGTGCTTTGTGAAAGTCCTATTAAGCGTCTTGATCTATCTCTATAGATCTTTATGCCTAATATGAAAGCAGCTTCTCCTAGGTCCTTCATTGAAAAACTCTTGTTCAAATATTCCTTCACGCTTTCCAACATTTCTATATTGTTTCCAATCAGCAATATGCCATCCACATATAATATTAGAAACGCTATAGAGCTCCCACTCACTTTCTTGTAAATACAAGCTTCTCCGTAAACTTGTATAAACTCGAACGCTTTGATCACTTCATCAAAGCGAAGATTCCAACTCCGAGATGCTTGCACCAGTCCATAAATGGATCGCTGGAGTTTGCAAACTTTGTCAGCATTCTCTGGATCGACAAAACCTTCTGGTTGCATCATATACAACTCTTCCTTAAGGAAACCGTTAAGGAATGCTGTTTTGACATCCATCTGCCAAATTTCATAATCGAAAAAGGCAGCTATTGCTAACATGATTCTGACGGACTTAAGCATCGCTACGGGTGAGAAGGTCTCATCGTAGTCAACTCCTTGAACTTGTGAAAAACCCTTTGCCACAAGTCGAGCTTTATAGACGGTGACATTACCGTCCGCGTCCGTCTTCCTCTTAAAGATCCATTTGTTCTGAATGGCCTTACGCCCTTCAGGTAATACTTCCAAAGTCCATACTTTGTTTTCATACATGGATCCCATCTCGGATTTCATGGCCTCTAACCACTTCTCGGAATCCGGGCCCATCATCGCTTCTCCATAGCTCGTAGGTTCATCGTTGTCTAACAACATGACCTCTAAGACAGGGTTGCCGTACCACTCGGGAGCAGTATCCGTCCTTGTCGACCTACGAGGTTCGATAGCAACTTGATCCAAAGCTTCATGATCATCATCATTAACTTCCTCTTCAGCTAATGTAGGCTCCACAGAAACAACTTTCTGCACTGCGCTACTCTCAGGTTGAAGTAAAGGTTCAACAACCTCATCAAGTTCTATCTTCCTCCCACTCAATTCTTTCGAGAGAAACTCTTTCTCAAGAAATGTTCCGTTTTTAGCGACAAACACTTTGCCTTCGGATCTGAGATAGAAGGTATACCCAACTGTCTCTTTTGGGTATCCTATGAAGACGCATTTCTCCGCTTTGGGTTCCAGCTTTTCAGGCTGAAGCTTTTTGACATAAGCATCACATCCCCAAATTTTAAGAAACGACAGCTTTGGCTTCTTGCCAAACCAAAGTTCATATGGCGTTGTCTCAACGGATTTCGATGGTGCCCTATTTAAAGTGAATGCAACTGTCTCTAATGCATAACCCCAAAACGATAGTGGCAAATCGGCAAGAGACATCATAGATCGCACCATATCCAATAAAGTTCGATTACGACGTTCGGACACACCATTACGCTGTGGTGTTCCAGGCGGTGTCAGTTGTGAAACAATTCCACATTGTCTTAAGTGACTGCCAAACTCATAACTCAGATATTCTCCTCCTCGATCAGATCGTAGGAATTTAATCTTCTTGTTACGATGATTCTCAACTTCACTCTGAAATTGTTTGAACTTTTCAAACGTTTCAGACTTGTGTTTCATTAAGTAAATATACCCATATCTACTTAAGTCATCAGTGAAGGTGAGAAAATAACGATAACCACCGCGCGCCTCAATACTCATTGGACCGCACACATCAGTATGTATGATTTCTAATAAGTCACTTGCCCGTTCCATTGTTCCAGAGAACGGCGTTTTAGTCATCTTGCCCAAGAGGCATGGCTCACATGTGTCAAGTGATTCAAAATCAAGTGACTCCAAAAGTCCATCAGCATGGAGCTTCCTCATGCGTTTTACGCCAATATGACCTAAACGGCAGTGCCACAAGAAAGTGGTATTATCATTATCAATCCTACATCTTTTGGCATCAATGTTATGAACATGTGTATCATTACTATCGAGATTCAATAAGAATAAACCGCTTACATTGGGTGCATGACCATAAAAGATATTACCCATATAAATAGAACAACCATTATTCTCTGATTTAAATGAGTAACCATCTCGCAATAAACAAGATCCAGATATAATGTTCATGCTTAACGCAGGCACCAAATAACACTTATTTAGGTTCATCACTAATCCCGACGGTAATCGAAGAACGAGCGTGCCGACGGTGATCACATCAACCTTGGAACCATTTCCCACGCGCATCGTCACTTCGTCCTTCGCCAGCCTCCGTCTATTCCGCAGTTCCTGTTTAGAGTTGCAAATATGAGCAACCGCACCGGTATCAAATACCCAGGCACTACAACGAGGGTTGGTAAGGAACATATCAATAACATGTATATCATATATACCTTGTTTGTTGTTGGCCGCCTTCTTGTCAGCCAAATACTTGGGGCAGTTCCGCTTCCAGTGTCCAGTTCCCTTGCAATGAAAGCACTCAGTTTCTGGTTTGGGTCCAGCCTTGGGTTTCTTCACGAGAGGAGCAACTGCTTTGCCACTCTTCTTGGAGTTACCCTTCTTACCCTTGCCATTTTTCTTGAAACTAGTGGTTTTATTGACCATCAACACTTGATGCTCCTTCTGAATTTCAGACTCAGCGGCTTTCAGCATCGCAAACAGCTCGGCGACTGACTTGTTCATCCCGTGCATGTTATAGTTCAACACGAAGCTCTTGTAGCTAGGTGGCAATGATTGAAGAACTCTGTCAGTGATAGCCTCTGGCGGAAGGGGCATCCCTAACTCAGCCAGACGGGTGGAGTACCCAGACATTCTGAGCACGTGATCACTGATAGACCCGTTCTCCTCCATCTTGCAAGCATAGAACTTATCGGAGATCTCATATCTCTCGATCCGGGCATTCTTCTGAAAGATAAACTTCAACTCCTGGAACATCTCATATGCTCCATGACGTTCAAAATGTCTTTGAAGTCCCGGTTCTAAGCCATACAACATTGCACATTGAACTATTGAGTAATCATCAGAACAAGCCTGCCAGGCGTTCACAACGTCTAGAGACTCAACTGGAGCGGGTGGATCACCAAGCGGTGCATCAAGGACATAAGCCTTCTGGGAAGCCGTAAGGATAATCCTCAGATTACGGGCCCAGTCCACAAAGTTACTTCCATCATCTTTCAACTTAGCTTTCTCTAGGAACGCATTAAAATTCAGGGGTGCTACTGCGCGAGCCATGATCTACAACATAAATATAGCAACGACAACTTAGACTATTGTTCAAGATAATGAGTTTAATTAATCATATTACTTAAAAACTCCCACTCAAATTGACATCCCTCCGGTCATTCGAGTGTAACATGATCCAAATCCACCAACTCAAGTCCGATCATCACGTGAGTCGAGGTGGTTTCAATGGTGAACATCTTCATGTTTATCATATCTACTATATGACTCATGTTCGACCTTTCGGTCTCTTGTGTTCCGAGGCCATGTCTGTACATGCTAGGCTCGTCAAGTTTAACCCGAGTGTTCCGCGTGTGCAACATGGCTTGCACCCGTTGTATGTGAACGTGGAGTCTATCACACCCGATCATCACGGCGTGTCTCGAAACGACGAACTTTCGCAACGGTGCACACTCGGGGAGAACACAATTTATCTTGAAATTTAAGTGAGGGATCACCTTATAATGCTACCGTCGTCCTAAGCAAAATAAGATGCATAAAAGGATTAACATCACATGCAAATCATAAGTGACATGATATGGCCATGAACTTGTGCTTTTGATCTCCATCTCCAAAGCACCGGCATGATCTCCATCGTCACCGGCATGACACCATGATCTCCATCATCTTGATCTCCATCAACATGTCGCCATAAGGTTGTCGCGCCGACTGTTGCTTCCACGACTATTGCTAACGTTTAGCGATAAAGTAAAGCATTACATAGCGCTTAATGATTGACACGCAGGTCATACAATAATTAAAGACAACTCTATGGCTCCTGCCAGTTGCCGTACTCATCGACATGCAAGTCGTGATATTCTATACAACACATGATCATCTCATACATCACATATATTTCATCATGTAATTGGCCATATCACATCACAACATACCCTGCAAAAACAAGTTAGACGTCCTCTAATTGTTGTTGCAAATTTTACGTGGCTGCTACGGGTTTGCAAGAACCGTTCTTACCTACGCAAAACCACAACGTGGTGTAGTGATTGCTTTTTGATCTTCTAAAAGAACCCTCTTCATTGAAATCGATTCAACTAAAGTGAGAGAGACAGACACCCGCTAGCCATCTTTATGCAACGAAGTTACATGATAGTTGAAGGAACCTGTCTCGCGTAAGTGTACGCGTAATGTCGGTCCGGGCCGCTTCATCTCACAGTACCGCCGAATCAAATATCAACTAGTAACGGCAAGCAATATGTATACACCCACGCCCACAACTCGTTTGTGTTCTACTCGAGATCTCATCTACGCATAGACCTAGCTCTGATACCACTGTTGGGGAACGTTGCATGGGAAACAAAAAATTTCCTACGCACACGCAAGATCTATCCATGGTGATGAGCATCTACGAGAGGGAGAGTAAATCTACATACCCTTGTAGATCGCTAAGCGGAAGCGTTAAGAAACGCGGTTGATGTAGTCGAACGTCTTCGCGATCCAAATCGCAAGTCGTCCCTCGAACCGATCACGAACTAGCGCCGAACGGACGGCACCTCCGCGTTCAACACACGTACGGCTTGATGACGCCTTCACCTCCTCGATCCAGCGAGCGATGGTGAAGTAGTGGTTGAGTTACAGCAGCACGACGGCGTGGTGATGGTGGTGAGGAACAATCTCTGCAGGGCTTCGCCAAGCGCTACGGAGATTATGACGGAGGAACTAGAGGGCTAGGGTTGCCGGCACACGGCTTGGGAAATCCTGATGTGTCCCGTGTGCTAGCCCTGCCCCTCTATTTATATGTTGAGCCTTGGGGTCTAAACTTGGAGTAAAAGCCTCCTCCAGGTCGGTTTTGCCCGCACAAGGTCGGTTTGGCCCGCAGGGAAAGAGTCCAACTCGGATCCCTGCCGAACCGTGCACAGCCGCGCACAAGCGGTAGTACCGCTCACAAGCGGTAGTACCGCTTGAGCGGTAGTACCGCTTCACCAAGCGGTAGTACCGCTTGGGCGGTAGTACCGCTTCACAAAACGGTAGTACCGCTTACGCGGCAGCAAAACTACTTTTTGCACTTTCCAATACCTCGTGGGCTTTATCCCTTTGGCCCATATAAAGTGTTGCTGTACCCGAACACTTCGGTAAACATCCGGAGCCCCTTCCGGTGAATTCCGGAACCCTTCCGGAGATCAAAACACTATTATCACATATATCAATCTTTACCTCCAGACTATTCCGGAGATCCTCGTCATGTCCGGGATCTTATCCGGGACTCCGAACAACCTTCGGTCACCAACATAACTCAACTATACTAATCGTCACCAAACGTTAAGTGTGTAGACCCTGCGGGTTCGAGAACTATGTAGACATGACCGAGACACCTCTACGGCCAATAACCAATAGCGGGACCTGGATGCCCATATAGGCTCCTACATATTCTACGAAGATCTTTTATCGGTCGAACCTCTATGTCAAGGATTCAGTTAATCCCGTATGCTGTTCCCTTTGTTCTTCGGTATGTTACTTGCCCGAGATTCGATCGTCGGTATCTCTATACCTAGTTCAATCTCGTTACCGGCAAGTCTCTTTACTCGTTCCGTAATACAAGATCTCGTGGCTAACACTTTAGTCACATTGCTTGCAAGGCTCATTGTGATGTTGTATTACCGAGTGGGCCCTGAGATACCTCTCCGTCATATGGAGTAACAAATCCCAGTCTTGATCCATGCCAACCCAACAGACACCCTCGGAGATACCTGTAGAGCACCTTTATAGTCACCCAGTTACGTTGCGACGTTTGATACACACAAGGTACTCTTCCGATGTCAGGGAGTTGCATGATCTCATGGTCATAGGAACAGATACTTGACATGCAGAAAACAATAGCAATAAACTGACACGATCATATGCTACGTTCGTAGTTTGGGTCTTGTCCATCACATCATTCTCCTAATGATGTGATCCCGTTATCAAATGACATCTCATGTCAATGGCTAGGAAACCTTAACCATCTTTGATCAACGAGCTAGTCAACTAGAGACTTACTAGGGACACAGTGTTGTCTATGTATCCACACATGTATTTGAGTTTCCAATCAATACAATTATAGCATGGATAATAAAGGATTATCATAAACAAGGAAATATAATAATAACCAATTTATTATTGCCTCTAGGGCATATTTCCAACAGTCTCCCACTTGCACTAGAGTCAATAATCTAGTTCACATCACTATGTGATTTACATTGTAATGAATCGAACACCCATGCAGTTCTGGTGTTGTTCATGTTTAGCCCTTGGAAGAGGTTTAGTCATCGGATCTGCAACATTTAGATCCGTGTGTACTTTGCAAATATTTATGTCGTCCTCCTTGATGTAATCGCGGATGGAATTGAAACGTCGCTTTATGTGTCTGGTCCTCTTGTGAAATCTTGGTTCCTTGGCTAGAGCAATGGCACCAGTGTTATCACAAAACAAAGTCATTGGGTTAAGCGCACTAGGCACTACTCCAAGATCTGTCATGAACTCCTTCATCCAGACACCTTCCTTCGCCGCCTCCGAGGCTGCGATGTACTCCGCTTCGCATGTAGAATCAGCTACCACGCTTTGCTTGGAACTGCACCAGCTAACCGCACCCCCATTAAGAATAAATACGTATCCGGTTTGAGACTTAGAGTCATCCGGATCAGTGTCAAAGCTTGCATCGACGTAACCCTTTACGACGAGCTCTTGATCACCTCCATAAACGAGAAACATGTCCTTAGTCCTTTTCAGGTACTTCGGGATATTCTTGACCGCCGTCCAGTGTTCCATTCCTGGATCACTTTGAAACCTTCCGACCATACTTATGGCAAGGCTGACATCGGGTCTTGTGCACAGCATTGCATACATAATAGAGCCTATGGCTGAAGCATAGGGGATGACACTCATCTTTTCTCTATCTTCTGCAGTCACTGGGCATTGAGTCTTACTCAACTTCACACCTTGCAAAACAGGCAAGAACCCCTTCTTGGAATGATCCATTTTGAACTTCTTCGAAATCTTATCAAGGTATGTGCTTTGTGAAAGTCCTATTAAGCGTCTTGATCTATCTCTATAGATCTTTATGCCTAATATGAAAGCAGCTTCTCCTAGGTCCTTCATTGAAAAACTCTTGTTCAAATATTCCTTCACGCTTTCCAACATTTCTATATTGTTTCCAATCAGCAATATGTCATCCACATATAATATTAGAAACGCTATAGAGCTCCCACTCACTTTCTTGTAAATACAAGCTTCTCCGTAAACTTGTATAAACTCGAACGCTTTGATCACTTCATCAAAGCGAAGATTCCAACTCCGAGATGCTTGCACCAGTCAATAAATGGATCGCTGGAGTTTGCAAACTTTGTCAGCATTCTCTGGATCGACAAAACCTTCTGGTTGCATCATATACAACTCTTCCTTAAGGAAACCGTTAAGGAATGCTGTTTTGACATCCATCTGCCAAATTTCATAATCGAAAAAGGCAGCTATTGCTAACATGATTCTGACGGACTTAAGCATCGCTACGGGTGAGAAGGTCTCATCGTAGTCAACTCCTTGAACTTGTGAAAAACCCTTTGCCACAAGTCGAGCTTTATAGACGGTGACATTACCGTCCGCGTCCGTCTTCCTCTTAAAGATCCATTTGTTCTGAATGGCCTTACGCCCTTCAGGTAATACTTCCAAAGTCCATACTTTGTTTTCATACATGGATCCCATCTCGGATTTCATGGCCTCTAACCACTTCTCGGAATCCGGGCCCATCATCGCTTCTCCATAGCTCGTAGGTTCATCGTTGTCTAACAACATGACCTCTAAGACAGGGTTGCCGTACCACTCGGACGGTCACTCGGACAGCCCTTCGGGAGGACCTCTCGAACTAAGACCAAAACTATGATCTCTCTACAGAGTTGCACACATACGGTGTCATCTATCCGGCAGGGCTTCGCCGTCCAGAACTAGTTCCCACCGGAACCCAGACAGCCTTTCGGCTCTACGAAACTATTTCGCTGGGAGGGAGGGAGAAGCCAGACAAGTCAAATGGCATGTGTATGAGAGCAAGGATAGGTTTTGGGGCAGCCCCCTCACCTCCATTTATAGGAAAGCCAAGGAGTAAAGTTGGCATTCAAAAATACCAAAAGTACCCCCACTTTATGTCATACATAAAAAGAATAAAGCAAAAAGGGGTGCCATGTGGAGCTCCAAGGAGCTCCACCTCCCTTGGCCGGCCACCCCTTGGGGGCCCCCCATGAGGGGCTTCCTTGGCCCCCAAGCCCTTCTAGAAGCCTTTTGGGAAATATCCCAAAAGGTGTTTTCCAAAAAATATCCAAAAAGCACTTTCACTATTCACGAAGACATTTTTCTGCGTCCGATAAATCCCAAATTATTTGTTTGTGCCTAGAACAATTCCAGTACCCACTAAAACAATTTTGAACGCATTCCGAAACAATTCCGGAACAATGTTTTTCTTCAGCGAAAAGCTACCATAGCGGTTCCGGCTGCTCCGGAACATTTCCGGTTTTTCCTCCGGAAAAATCCCAGAAGTTTCCAGAACGATTCTGGCACCCTCCAAGAATTTCCAGACGTGTGCCTGAACCAATTTGACTTAATGGAATACCCTGAAACAACTTTTCAGTTTCACCGAAACTATTCCGGTGTTCTCTCCGGAACGTTTCCGTTTCGTCCGAAACTTTTTCGGTGATTTTCTCTCAGACTCCCTGTCTAGTATTCAGCAGATAGATGACCCTTAAGCGTGTGACCCTATAGGTTCGGTGAAGTATAGACATGACCGGAACTCTTTCCGATCAATGATCAACATCGGAGCCGTGGACACCCATATTGACCCCTATACCCACACGAATAAATATTCGAGTGAACCTCCAGTTGCCGTGTGCTATTCCTGTTGCTTCACGATATGTTACAAATACCCGAGATGAGAAACATCGGCATCCCCGTGGATCAACACTTGTCCACAATGCCAGTTACCTCGTTACCGGTTTTGTTCTCTTTTCTCGTTTCCGTGTTCCGGCATCCCCGTGATCAAATCACAATGTGTCTGGCCAGACGATGATGGATACCGTAATACCGAGAGGGCCCAGAGATATCTCTCCATCGTCGGAGGAGCAAATCCCAATCTTGAGCTATCAAGTTACTTGACATACTTTCCCATGAACCTGTAAGCCGCCGTAACAGCCACCCAGTTACGGATGACATTTAACAAACCCCAAAGTTCATGAATCAAGCATGAAGAAACTCGATACTCTCATGGTCTAAGGAATTATGCAAATGTTAACTTCTCTGTGTTATTAACCATTAACTTGTGACGAATGAATCTCATAGCATAACATCAATCCGGGTCGATTCAACACAAGTGTTCTCCTAACATTGTGCCCTCAAAGTTGCCGGCATAGTCATTCCTATGATCAGGAAAACAGAACCATCATGCAACACTAGAGCTAGTCTTAGAGGCCAGACTAGGAATACATTTTACCG
Source organism: Elymus sibiricus (assembly GCA_039707655.1). NCBI lineage: Eukaryota > Viridiplantae > Streptophyta > Magnoliopsida > Poales > Poaceae > Elymus > Elymus sibiricus. Next base: position 255,594,253 of record CM077668.1, on the reverse strand, counting down.
TTTATTATTCCACACGTGCATATGAGTCTTCCGTCGAGCCTCGTGGTTATTGTAGACTCGAGAACCATAGCAGTTATAGCATGGAACATAAACATAATTATGAACATGGAGATAAATAATAACATTTATTATTGCCTCTAGGGCATATCTCCTACACAGAGGGTGGCCAGCGAGGCGAAGGCTCAACGCCTCGCCAAGGAGCAGGCCCGCGCCGCCCAACGTCTGGATTGGCTTCGCTCCTCATCCCCCTCCAACGACGGCGACACCACTACCGATGACGACGACGCCCCTCCGGCCGCCGACACCTACACCACAGAGTTCTATCGCCGCTCCGAAGGCCGCAAGGGGAAGGGACCGACAAGGAAGTGGTGAAGTCTGGTGCCCCCTCGCTCTATCTTATCCATCGTAGGATGAACTTTTGTGAATTTGCTATGCTATGTCCAATCTTTTGTAAACTTCATATGCAATGTCCGGTTGTAAATTAAACTTGCTATGTCCATGATTTATGCTATATGTTCAATTTTATCTACGTGCTATTTTGATCACGTTGGATGGGGTTGCATGGATTCAGAGGTTCAAATTGGATGGGGTTGCATGGGTTCGAATTGGATGGGGTTGCATGGATTCAGAGGTTCGGATATGAGAGGGACGGCTGTGGACACAGACATATAGGAGGTCAAATTAGAAATTGCGGTTGTAGAAGCTCTAAGGTTTGCTCGAAAGAAAGAAACAAAAAGCACACTGGAAGTCCGGTCCGGCAGGTGCAGTCTTGGTAGTGCAGCAGATGGAGCTGTGAACTGCAGAGTTGAGCTCGACTGCACCAACTCCAGACTGTTTCTGCTGGTGCTGCCGTGCTGGAGTACCTGTCTTTCCCTACCATGGATACACACTTCATTCGTCACGTCAGTTTCAAATCCAGGTTAGCAATGACACATAAGATGCACTTTGCTTGCAAGGTTTCTCCGGCCAAATATGGCTGATGCTTGCCAATATACACGTATCAAAGCGAGAGGCGAAAGTGAAACTCTTTCCGTTGGCCTGCTTCATCCTTGTGGATGGGTAACATCAAGGGTGTCAACATCATCACCCGATTACACTTTGGAAAGCAGAACTAGAGATTCAGAAATACAAAGTGGGCATAAAACAACTTTCAACGGCTTCAATAGATTCAAATCACGGGGAAAAACAAAATAATCTAGAGACACAACACACAATATTTTCAGACAACTTCCCAGTTTCAGCGCCACACATATATCTGCATCTGGAGAGTCCGTGTTCTTCAACTACCCAAACTCACATGCCATGTCCAAGGTAATTAATGCTCATATTATTCTGTAGAGAAGGGAGGTAAATGATATCAAAATAAGAACATGAAGGTTTATTTCTGTAAATACCATATAACAATGAAGGAAGCACTGGATGAATTCTCGTCTTGAAGACAAATTATTCGTAGTGTAAGCATAGAAATGGGGAACTAAAATTGAGCTTACTCTCAGAACAAAGCTATCTAACACGAGCCATCGATCTGCATAATGTACTGAGATCCAGGACTTTGTTGTTTGTGCGGTTTTCGGCCTGGTTTTCCTCAAAAAAAAAAAAAAAAGTACCAAGATCCCATTGTGTGCACAAGCTCTGAATGTAACATCTATTTCACAATATTGTTGGACAAACTACGCCCCAAGATTTAGCGACGTCACACCGTGGGAAGAATCAATCATCTATATTCCATATCCGTTAGCTAAGTACATTTACTCACATATGCTCATCTTGGTTTGGGTGATATGTAAATACATACCACCTGAAAGATAATTTAGACAAACAACTTCTACACACTGCTGAGCTGACTGCAAAGGTACAGCCTAATAACATAGATTTTAAATTGTCCATTTGTTTGGCATTATACTTCAATATTCAGAAGGTCTAGCGACATCATGAATTTCTCAGTGGAAATACAAAATAACTAGGTTCAATGTTCAAAATAAAGAAAAACATATCAGGAAGATGTTTTAGTATGTGGAGAGGCATCAATCCAGTGTTGAAGCCTGAAGTTCTCCAGAACAGTAGGCAAATCAAGGTTAGATAAATTGGTACAGTATTTTCTGTGATCAGTGGTATGCTTAGCAGCACATCTATCAATTATTCATTATACATACTGACCGTACATGCTATTAAGTGTGGATACAGTATAAACATAAACACACATTGCTCCATGTGGGGAAAAAAGGGAACACTTTCACATTACTGTCTATTCTGTAAGACCCTGGAGAGATAAATGTCATGTAGCATTGTTGAACAATGTAGCACAATATGATGTAGCATTGTTGAACAATGTAATGATTACCAACATCCCACGCCGAAGTTATAGTCCGAATTGACCTTGACTAAATACAGTGCCATGTAGTATGAACTATTTCTGATTCTTCTTTTTCTCGGGAGATACTTCCAATTCTTGATAACAGATCTGATGTTCCAAGAGATTATCTGATGGGCAATTATAAACTGAGAGCTATTACAGACACAAAAATCAAAACGAGAGATATGCCGCTCTATTGCTCCAATAGAGACTCTAAACTGGTAATACACAAGCTCTACAAACATGACAGTATCATATCTGAAACCAATAGTACCAATTAGGAATCTAAAGAATGCAACATCCAGTAATTATACAAGATTGAATACAACACATGAACATGAACTAATAATTCCACACGCGTACTAATCTCATATGAAACAACAGTCCACGGCAATTACAAGAGGAATACAAAAGATTCATATGAAACATAAAATGTAATGGAAAAAAGGAGCCTAGTATACCTAGTCTCACGCTATGGACACCTTGGCGCCGACTCCCTCGAGCTGCTTCTTGGCCTCCTCGGCCTCGTCCTTGCTCACGGCCTCCTTGAGCTTCTTTGGGAGCCCCTCGATAAGATCCTTGGCCTCCTTCAGCGCCAGGTTGGTCAGTGCGCGCACAACCTTGATGGTTGCGATACGCGCGCTGCTGGGCACCTCCTCGATGACCACGTCGAACTCCGTCTTCTCGACCGGTGCCTCCTCGGCCGCCGCCGCGGCGGGAGCCGCGACCGCGGCAGCGGGAGCGAAGGAGGCGGCAGAGACGCCAAGACGTTCTTGGAGATGGTCGACAAGGTTGCGAGCCTCCTCAAGGGTGAGCCCGGCAATGGCGTCGCCGAGCTCAAGTACCTTCGGGGACTCAGTGGCGGTGGAGGCGACGGCGACGGCGCGGCGGCGGCGGTTGGCGACGGGGAGGGTCCTGGGGGCCGAGGCGGAGTGGGATGGTGAGGAGGAGGGGAGCGAGAGGATGGAGAAGGCGGAGGAGAACGTGGTGGAAGCCATTGGGAGCTCTTGAGGCTTCGCTTCGGGAGTGAGCGGGAGGAAGAGGAGGAGGAAGCGGGGACGGAGGGGGATAAGATGAGGTGTGGGGATAGACGACCTGTGCTATCTATATAATCAGCTTGGTGAGTGGCTAATGGCTGGACTTCTACTTAGCAATCGCAACGCTGGATGAGCAAAGCCAATGGGATCGTTGTTTATTTCCTCTTTGCGCCTCTAAAGGTTACACCGATGGTTCTCCTCTCGCCGACGCCCCTCCCCCCCCTCCGCCCCCCCTCCTCCTCCTTCCCTCTCCCTCCAGCCACCGCCTTCCACGATGGCTCCCCCGCGTCCTCCTCTCCCCCACCCCTCTTCTCCGTCGTCGCCAGCACTCCTCTTCCAATGTCCTGGATCTCTGGTGGTGGCGTCGTTGCTCGGTAGTCGGTTTTGGGCGTTGGAGTCTGAGGTCGAGTCTGACTCCAAGGAGGGCGTTGCTGTTGGCAGCACCACCCCTGTGTTGGAGCTTCCTATGTCATGCGGGGACCAGCGGAGCCGCAAGTTTGCTCCGGGTGGCCGCGGTCATGCCCGGTGCGGTCTTCGTCTGCGGCTATGGTGGATCCAGGTTGGCCGCTCGTCGCTCCTCACGCCCGGAAATCTGGTAAGCTTGCGTCCCGTTCTCTGAACTTGGGGATTCTTGGTCCGATTCCATCCTCTCCTGCTTCTCCATCCTCCGAGCTCTCCTCTTGCTGCCCTCCCTCGCTACCGAGTGGTGCGCTGGTGGCAGCGGCGTCGTCTTCGGTCGAAACCCTAGTCGGGGGTGTGGCTGGTTTGGGGCTTGGTTGTGGTGGGCTGGCTCTGGGCCCTCAATCTGGTTCAGGGCTGACTGGTTCTGGGCCGGGTGGGCTGGCTGGCTCTCTCTCGCTTGATCTATTCCCCCTCTCGTGGCTCTGGTTGTGGGCCCACCGCCTTGTGGGCCTGGCCCCGCCTCAGTTGTGCCGGCTAGTGGGTCGTGTACTCCTGGGCTCTCTGGGCCCCCCTGTGGCCCATCCTCACGGATATATGTGTCTCCCCAAGGGATCTTGCAACCCATTTCTAGGGTTTCCGACTTCCTCCGCAGACGTGCGCAAATCTAAACTCCCTCCTCGCCTCCTTGTTCCTCTTCATCTTCCCCTCCTCTGTCGCGCTCGTTTGCCGCGGTGGTTGCCATGGATAAGTCGCGCGGCTCCTCGTCAGAGGCCAACTCCTATGGCAAGCGGCGCCTTGAGAGGTCTGGAGATGCTGGTGCTTATCTGGTTTACGAGGCTGAGCTCGGATCCAAGCTGGAGGCGGAGCACGTCATGTGCGAGCGGGCGACCGTGGAGTGCGAGGCTTGGGTGGCGGGGCCGGCTTGGCTCCAGGAGGATGAGCGGCGCAAGGCGGGCACGCGCGAGGCAGCAACGACGGGCTCCAGCGGGACGACCTCTGCCCGTGGGGCCGCTGCTATTGATCCTTGGGAATTTGCTGCCTTGGGCTCTTAGCCTCCCAGATCTGAGTCGCCTCGCGCTCCACCCGTGCCCTCATGTCTCTCGGCTCTGTTTGGTGGCGGTGGATCAGGTTTCGGTGATGGTGGCCCTGGATATGGTGGAAGGCCGAACCAACGCCATGTGGGCTTAAACAACTACCCTAACAAGGCGCGTAAGTTCTGTCCCTACGACTACGCATCTTCTTTTGTTGATGGTGATGGAATTCTTCCTCCACCCCCTCCTCTGACTGCTTCTAGTTTGCCGGCTGCTGGCTCTGGTTCTTCCAACTCCAACTTGACTTGCTTTGCTTGCCACCAACGGGGTCATTTCCAGTCCCAGTGTCAATTTCCCCCCTTTTGCTTGATTTGTCGTGTTGATGGTCAGTTGACGGTTGAGTGCCTGAATCGTGTCAAGCCTCCTGTTTTCAAGCACTATGGTTTAGGTCTGCTGGGGTGTGGTTTTTTTGGGTCTTGAAGGTGACTTGGAGGCAGTAGTGGCTGCCCCTTCCATCGCCAATGTTGCTATTATCTTTGTCCAATCCAAAGATGTTTCGTTGCAAATGATCTCTGATGAGTTGACAGCTTGGGGTTTGGAGGGATGGGACTGGCAGATACAACAACTCTCGGAGTCGACTTTTGGTGTACTAGTTTCATCTTGCCGCTGAATCAGCTGGTTATCTCTGTCAAAGAGGCCGATGGGGGCAACTGTTCTTTTGGCTCCTTGACTGACTCCTGGATTATTCTCGATGGCGTGTCGTCTAGGATGCGCTCCTCTCCCACCATGTTGGCATTTGGGGAGCTCATTGGGGAACCCATTGAGGTCGCCTTGGCCTTGTTCGTATGAAGGTCTGGTGTCGTGCCCCGGATCGCGTTAGAGGATTTGTGGAGGTTTTCCCTTCCTCTTCTGCTTATCACATCAACGTTAGGGTGGAGGGTCGTGCTGACTCGTAGGCCCCACCACCGAGGTCGTCCCCTCCCTCTCAAAAAGATGACAATGGGAACAACGATAACATGAATGAAGATGACTCCAGCACCCCCTTTTTCCAGTCTGAATGGGATGCCCTCAGCCCCAATCACCAACATGTGTTTCACTCTCGGGCTCCTCAGAGTGCGCCCACTGATTGTGTTGTGGAGAAAGGCCATGCGCCGGTGGCGGAAGCTGTCATCTCTCCGGCTGCTGCTGATTTGATCCTTGGCACTCCTACCTCTGCCGTTTGCTTGAACCTCCTAGTGCGGCTGCCATCTCCTCTCTCTGTAGTATTTTTTATGTCCACCCATGATGACCCACACATATAGGGGATCGCAACAGTCTTCGAGGGTAGTATTTCACCCAAATTTATTGATTCAACACAAGGGGAGCCAAAGAATATTTATGAGCCTTAGCAGTTGAGTTGTCAATTCAACCACACCTGGAAAGTTATTTCTCTGCAGCAAAGTATTTAGTAGCATAGTAACGGTAACAGTAACAGTAGCAGTTTTGTAGTTGTTGTAACAGTAGTAACTTAGCGAAAGACAATATGAGCAAAGCGTAAGCATTGGATCAGCGATGGATATTCAGATGGATGACATTAATCATGCAACACTCACAACCTAGAGCAATACACAATAGCTCCAATTCATCAATTCAATGTAGGCATGTATTCCGTATATAGTCATACGTGCTTATAATAAGAACTTGTATGACATCTTTTGTCCTACCCTCCCATGGCAGCGGGGTCCATAAGGAAATCTAAGGGTAATTAAGGCCTCCTTTTAATAGAGAACCGAATCAAAGCATTAACACATGGTGAATATATGAACTCCTCGAATTACAATCATCCCCAGAGAGTATCCCAATTATTGTCACCTTGGGGTCTACGGTTCAGAAAATAACAAGTGCATATAGCTACCCGATAGGATCAAGAACCCAAATATATTGATGGAAACATAAAGGGTTCGGATCTGAAATCATGGCACTCGGGCCCTAGTGACAAGCATTAAGCATAGCAAAGTCATGGTAACATCAATCTCAGAACATAGTGGATACTAGGGATCAAGCCCTAACAAATTGACTCGATTACAAGACAAATCTCATCCATCTCCATCACCGTCCAGCAAGCCTACGAAGGAATTACTCACTCCCGGTGGTGAGCATCATGGGATTGTTGATGATGATGACGGCAACGAATCCCCCTCTCCGGAGCCCCGAACGAACTCCAAATCAGCCCTCCCGATGAAGAACAGGAGCTGGCGGCGGCTCCGTATCGTAAAACGCGATGAAACTTCTTCTATTTTTTTCTCGAAAAGACGGAATATATAGGCTTGGAATTAGGTCAGACGACTGCCTGTGGGCCCCACAAGACATCAGGGCGTGCCCTGGGGGGTAGGCGCTCCCTGTTGTCTTGTGGACAGCAGGTGGCCCCCCTCCGGTAGATCTTCGTTCCTGTATTTTTTATTTTTTCGATAAAAAATCTCAGCCAAGTTTCGTCTAATTCCGAGAACTTTTATTTCTGCACAAAAATAACACCATGGTAGTTCTTTTGAAAATAGCGTCAGTCCGGGTTAGTTTCATTCAAATCATGCAAATTAGAGTCCAAAACAAGAGCAAAAGTGTATGGAAAAGTAGATACGTTGGAGACGTATCAACTCCCCCAAGCTCAACTCATTGCTTGTCCTCAAGCAATTCAGTTGATAAACTGAAAGTGACAAAGAAAAACTTTTACAAACTCTTTTGTTTCTGTTGCTGTATATAAGCTTAACTAGCAACCAAGTTTTCAGCAAAGATCATGAACTAACCATATGAATGATAACACTTAGAACTCACATTTACTCATATCAATGGCATAATTAACTAGCGAGCAATAATGATATATCTCAAATGCCAACAATTTGTCAAAATAATCATGATATAATATGATAACACGGTATCTCGCTAGCCCTTTCTGAGACAGCAAAACATAAATGCAGAGCACCTCTGACGTTCAAGCAGCGACTAAATATTGTAATTCAGGGTAGAAGAGATCCAGTCATGCTCACATCCAACATTAACTAGACTCAATGCATGTTAAACTAAGAATGACAATAGCGCTCTCTATGTTGGTGCTTGAATGAGAAGGTGGTGACTCAACAATAAAAGTAAATAACATGAAAGTAAATAGAAAGGCCTTCACAGAGGGAAGTAGAGATTTGCAGCGGTGCCAGAGCTTAAAACAGAGATGAATACATTTTGAGTGGTGTGCTTTTCCTGTCAATGTCACGACAAAGGATTTCAACATCTTCCATGCCAAACACATTATTGGCGGTTCGCATGTAGAAAGGAAAAGTTTTACTCCCCCACAACCATACAAACACAAGCTATGGCTAGCTGAATCCACGGGTGCCCTCCAAACAATCAACTTTCCAGGGGGAGTTTGTTTTATTATATTTTTCTTTGTTTTTATTTAACGGGACCGGGCATCCCAAATACCAGCCTCTCTTGTACAAGACGAGTGAATAAACTCTCATCGTGAGAATAACCCGCTTAGCATGGAAGATATTGACCGCCCTGTCGCTCCATGTGTGGTACGGGCACACAAAACAGATGTTTATTTGAATAATTAGAGATGGCACATGCAAATTTACTTGGAACGGCAGGGTAATACCGTATATACACAGATATGGTGGACTCTTTTGGCACAACTTTGGGTTTCATGAATTTGGATGCACAAGCAGTATTCCCGCTTAGTACAGGCGAAGGCTAGCAAATAGATTGAGAATCGACCAACTAGAGAGCGACAACGGTCATAATCATGCATCGCGAATAATTAACATTGAATATGAGCATGAGTAGGATATAAACACTCTGAACATAAATATCATGAAGGTTGCATTGGTTTTGAATCAACTACGTGTGTGAACATGTGCCAAGTCAAGCCACTTGAATTCTTCAGAGGAGGATACCATCCTAACATACTACATTACAATCATTTTAATGCATGTTGACACTCAAGATAAATCATTATCCACTCCTAGCTACTTAAGCATGGCATGAGCAACTATAATCTTGTCATCACAAACATGTTTACTCATAATATGCTGAATCAGGGCTACTGAGTTAAACATATTTACAAAAACAAAAACAAGAAGAGTTCATACCAGCTTTTCTTCACCACAGTCACTTCATCAAATCATCGTCATTATTGCCTTTCACTTGCACGACCGAATGATGTGAAAATAATAATAGTGCAAGTGTGCCGTGGACTAACTGAAATCTGCAAACACTTTATTCAAAGGAGAAGACAAGGAAACATTGGCCCTTTCGTAAGATTAACATTAAAATATATGAGAGCCACTCGACAATTCTTACGACGTCTTCTCCTATGATGACTCAAAGAAAAGAAAAGAAATTCAGAGAAACACACTGAAATCTTTTTGGAGTTTTTAGTTTTTCTGAAGAAAGTAAACGAAAGAAGAAAAACGAAAAGCGAGAAAAACTATTTACACCAAAGAGCTCTCAACAAATAGCAAAAGAAGAAACGAGAAATCTTTTTGGGTTTTCTTTTACTACTACGAAATAACTAAACAAGAAGGAAAAACCGAAAAAAAGCGAGAAATATTTTTGGATTTTTCAAAGTTTTTCAAACACACAAAAGAAACAAATAAAAACTAATGCGAATAAACAAAGGAAACGGTGAACACCAACAAGTGTAGTGAATGTGTAAACATGAAATGAAATGTCGGTGAGAATACGTACCCCCCCAAGCTTAGGCTTTTGGCCTAACTTGGTCTATGTCCACTGCTGACCAGGATAGTAGTCATAATGGTAACTAGGAGTGGCGTTCCAAGCTGCCTCCTCGGTGAGGCGAGCGGCCTCCACTGCAGCATTGTGTTCCTGGGTCTCCTCCTCATAGACAAAATGCCTTTGTTTGTTCTGCAAGTCAAAAAGAGAAGGCGCAGGCAAAATAATAGAGACATCATGGTATTTATTAAAGGTCAGTTTGTATTCATATTCATTAGTCTCATATGCAATAAACTTGTGATGTTGTATTGCCTCGAATTCTATGTACCTATCAGGGAGTACATGGTCATTGGGTCTAATGGAGACTCCAAGTCTTGCAGCTACACAAGAGGCATAAATTCCTCCATATAAATCACCATCATCTGCGTTTCGGCTTAACCGACGTGCAATAATGGCGCCAAAGTTATAATCTCTACTACCATTTACAGCAGCATGAAGGATATTCAAATCAGGAGCACAAAGTGCACTACAATCATGCTTGCCAACTAAACACCTCCCACTAAATATTGCAAAGTAATGAATAGCGGGAAACTGAATGCTTCTAATCCTAGGTGTAACACCCCTATCCTCACCATTGCAAAGACTACTAAGAAATGTATCATAGTCAGCTTTCTGTGGTTCGGCGAGCGAACCCCAATACGGAATTTTACATGCATCACAGAATTCTTCTAGAGACATACTATAAGATTTCTCATAGAGATGAAAAAGGACTCTAGAACTGGCAGACCGATACTTAAATTTCTGCGTGAATGAATCGGCAAGTTGGTAGTGCTGAATACACTTATCTGCGAGGAAGGCGGTCAGCTTGACATTCTCAATATATTGATCAAATTCTTGCTTAATACCAGCGCCTATCATGAAAGTGTTGCACAACCACTGACATGATTTCACCTCGGCACCTCGCACCGAACTTGCCTGTGGCTCATGATATGCCTGTCGTGCCGAGCTTTGGCTCAAGGAGCTCGCCGAAGACTTCCTCCTGAACATGTTCATCCTCCCTAAACATTTCTGAAATTTTGGGCCACAAAAAGTGGTTAATAAAACTCAACAAAATTGGTAGCAACAACTTCTACAAGTGTCAAGAGGCTATATCAAGCATTGAAACTACTTAGAACCAAATGAATTCAACATGCAAGCTCATTTTCTTGGTCACCAATAGTAGCAAAAAAAGCAAAATATAAACCACAAAAACAAAAACTAATTGGACCAATGGAGGAGTCACATACCATGGAGCAATCCTCCCAAACAGTTTTGGAAACGGAGCTCCGAGCAAAGAGATCGAAAATCTCAGTTTTTGGAGCAAGAACACGAGAACAAGAGCTACCACAATTTTTTATGGAGGAAGAAGAAGCAATGGGCAGGTGGACTATTTGAGTGGGGTCCTGTGGGCCCCATAAGACATCATGGTGCGCCCAAGGGGTGGGCGCGCCCTGTTGTCTTGTGGACAGCAGGTGCACCCCCCCGGGATGTGTCCAGTGCCAAAAATTCTTAAATATTTAATAAAAATTATGTCAAAATTTTACGACATTCTGAGCACTTTTATTTCTGGGTCATTTTTTATTGCACAAGTAATTCAGAAAACAGGATAAACATGACATTTTACTTTATTAAACTTAAAATAACAGAGGGTAAACTAGAATTACAGAAGGTTGTGCTTACGGAGTTCATCGACCATATGCCCCTCAAAAAGAATCCATTAATAAGGTTGATCAGGTCTTATTAACAAACTATTTTCGAGTGACATAAAACTGAAGAACTTCTGTATAGCACTAGGTTACCTCAACTGGGATATGCATTGTCCCAATAATAAGAGTTTGATATTTCCTTTTGAGAACCGGGAGAGGAAACTCAAAACTTCCAATAGTAATTGTCATAACTTTTTCAATGGAACTAAGGCTATTCACTTTGTTCATCTTCTTCGAAAAATATACCATATGCTCATTGCCATTAACATGAAAATTGACTTTGCTTTTGTTGCAATCAATAACAGCCCCTGCAGTATTCAGAAAAGGTCTACCGAGGATAATCGACATGTTGTCGTCCTCGGTGACGGTGTCCTGGACTAGGGGGTACCAACCTAGTTGGCCTACAGTCCATGGGCCGAACCTACGGCCCATCATTTTTACAACGAAGGACTTTGGAAGCCTCGCAGTCTGGCGTGATCAAGATGGACTCTGCCGAAGACTTGACGTGTACTCCAAGGACAGCATCGGCCGCCGGCGTGTGTATCCCTAGATGGGCAACCGACCATGTGTAACCCTAGGTACCCCTAACATCTATATAAGCTGAGGGGTTTAGTCCGTAGAGACCACAGTCACAATTAGAATCACCTAACCTTAGGGTTAGAACACAACTTACGATCTCGAGGTAGATCAAGCTTGTACTCGATACATCATCATCAATACAATCAAAGCAGGACGTAGGGTATTACCTCTTTGAGAGGGCCCGGACTTGGGTAAATACTGTCTCCTGCATCTCCTGTTACCCATAGATCCGAGATCCACAGTTCGGGACGCCCTACCCCGAGGTCTGCCGGTTTTAGTACCGACATTGGTGCTTTCATTGAGAGTTCCGTTGTGTGATTGGGAAAGGGTCGATGGCTCATCTGCGGATCAACTGCAACTCTGGCTACGGTGACATCTTCGTCCCCGGCCAGCTCTTCGCGTTTGGCAGCATCGTTCTGCACGCTGACTCAGCGGGCCATCTGGCCTGCATCGAGAATTTTGCCCCGGACCAATCCATCATGTTCGGGAGCTTGGAATACACCACGGATTCACGCGGTGAGCTCGTCCTCTCTGGCTGGATGCCAGGTCAGATCGAGAACTCTTCGGCCACCATCGGCGTAGCCACAAAGCCAACTTCGGATCTGGGCTACAGATCCAGCCCCGCGGTAGGTCCGGCCTCAAGCACGGAACCGATCGCCGTTGCGCCAAGCCTAGACTCGGGCGTAGACCTTATCCTCTCACCGGGCCAAGACCTCGAGTCAAGCCCGAACATGGACCCAGCGTCAAGCTCGGATCCGATCTCCCTTGTGGACGGTTAGGGATCGACCCTGGCCGACCAACACGTCGAGGCCACGTCGGGCGACTCACGGATCGCACTTCAGATTAGCCCGGCATATAGCCAGGCCATGGACTCCGAGGATCTATCTCACCTTAATGAGATGCTGGATCGCATTCAGAGGTTATCAATCTCGACCTCGGTCTATGATAAGATCGGACTTAAGGACAATAACAGGGAAATTTACGTCCCACCCACCACCCACCTAGTCGCCACGGTCGATGACTTAACCGACACGCTGGACTACGCCTCCGAGGAGGCCACCAACATGGATGAAGATGTCGGCGTCACACTTGAAACGGCCATGCCCTCAGCCCATATGGGCAGATGGACCACTACATCTACCTACGACGTCTATATGGTCGACACCCCTAGGAATCCTTCGAGACGCCGACACCGGCGGGAACAACACGGGCGCTACTGATAATGGCGCCACGATTGACGGTGCCGATGACCAGGGAGAGGACACTCAAGCCTCCCCAGGAAGGCAGAATAGCCCCGCAGGAAATCCTGAGGACGATGAACCCGACGATCTCTTCGACGGGGGCAACAACAACTACTTACCTGAATCCGAGGAGGATGTGAGCCTCGGACCCGAGGACTTCATAGTCCCCGAAGACCCATATGAGCAAGAGCGATTCAGAAGGCGGCTAGTGGCAACCGCCAGGAGCATGAAAAGAAGCAGCAACAGCTACATGCCGATCAGAATGAGCTCAATGACAAGTGGGTGGAGGTCCTCACAGCCGAACAAAATTTCAAAGACCGGTGAGAGACCGCGTCCAAATCCTACCCACGTCGGCGCGTACTGCCGGAATTCGACGACGAGGTAACCGACAACGTGCTTTTGATACGTGGTCATGCCGACGAACCTGACCGACCCCCTAGAGGGCACAACAGGCGAACAGGGGAACACATGACTCCCCAAACAACAACACGCCGTTACGGCAAGGATCCTGTTGACTACTGATACGTCTCCAACGTATCTATAATTTTTTATTGTTCCATGCTATTATAGTATCAATCTTGAATGTTTTCATATGCAATTATATGCAATTAGATATCATTTTTTGGGACTAACCTATTAACCTAGTGCCAAGTGCCAGTTGCTGTTTTCTGCTTGTTTTTGGTTTTTCAGGAAATCAGTACCAAACGAAGTCCAAATGCCACGAAACTTTTTGACGATTTTTTTCTGGACAAAAGAGACCCTGGAAGCTTCAGGAGGACGCCAGAAGCCTCACAAGGAGGCCACAAGGCAACAGGGCGCGGCCCCAGGGGAGGCGCCCTGATGCCTTGTGGGCCCCTCGTGGCTCCTTTTGACCTAATTCCACTTCTATAAATTCTAAAATATTCAGAAACCATCAGAGAGCCAGACAAGAAAACCCTACCGCCGCCGCAAACCATCAGGGAGGACGAGATTTTTGTAAGGGGGGTAGGTTTGTAACACCCCAAATTTTGGCCCTTTTCTTTTCTTTTGTTTTTCTTTGAATTTGAGTTGGATTTCTTTTTGAATTGGCTCTATGGAATTAAAACTTGGGAAGATCCTCTTTCTTTCTTCTCCCAAGTGAATCATCACTCCCAAATCTTTCCCAAGATCATGTCCTGTCCATCCAAACCCAACAATAATTTTCATTCCATTTAAATATTCCTTTTTCTATTAAAGGAATAGTCCTGTTTGCCCTTGGTTGTGAAGCAACCTATATTTCTGTTATTCCCAAAATTCCCATAAAATTCTCATAAATCCTTTGACTCATCTAAACCTTGGATATGTAAAAATATTCAAGATTCTATGCTCATGGTGAGCACACCATCCAACTCTTGATTCTGGTCACTTTTTCAGGGTGTGAAGCAACTACATTTTATATTGCTTCATAAATTCTGAAATTAATCCAGGACCCAAATATCCCTATATCCATTGAGAATGCCAAAATTCACATCATTTTGCCAAGCCATTTTCTCCACAAAATTTCCCCAAGATTCTATCCAGAGAGGACCACCGTGAAGGAAGTACCATTTTGGCATGTCCAAATGACATGAAATTTTCACAGTGTCTCAACATGTCTAAATCATTATCCTCCACCAAATTTTAGCCCAATCCAACACTCCATGTGAGTGCATCATCCAGTTCCATTTTCTGGACCAGATTGTCAGTTGTGAAGCAACTATGATCAAACTTGGTCCAAATGGCTTTAGATTTCACAGGATTGTAGTCCTTCCTACCCTAAACCTCTGTGACATCTTGTTTATCTCATTCATCAAGTCCCTTGACCACAACATCCAGTCTAATCCTGCTGCAGCAAAGTTCTGTTGATGCTACACTTCATTGCAAAGCCACTTTAATCGAAGTGATGCATCGGTGGAGCTCCAGTATGAAAGGACTACATCTTAGACACCTTTTGCCAGTCCCTCGTGCCCTCTACGTGTCATGCCAAGCGGTGACCACGCAGATGGCATGGTCAGAAGTGCGCTCTGCTTGCGGTCGTCGTGCTCTGCGCGTCGCCAAGCCTCGGGCCTCTTCCTCCCAGCCGTTCCCGCGCGTCCCCTGGTGCCACCCGCCCTCCTCCTCCTCACACGTACCCCTGTGACCCCTTCCTCCCTCCAGAAGCCTCCTCGCTGAACGCCAGCCATCGCCGCCCACGGGTGCACAGTGCACCGTGGTGGCCGACAGCTCCTGCGCGCCTCCGTCTCCTTCCTCCGCGTCCCTAGCTGTGCCTTGCCTGGATCACTGACCTCCACTAGCTCTCTCCCGTCGCCTCAAAGGGGCCCCGCAGCGCGCCACGCCTCGTCGGAGCATCAACCACACGTCCGCGGCGGTTTCCGGCCCCCGCATCTCCTCCCGCCTATATAAGGCCACCCCGACCTCGTCTCTCTTCACTAATCGCCCTCACCACCCCTCCATCGAAGCCCAGCATCGATAACCCAGCCGGAGAAGCTCTTCTTCCTCTGCTCCGGCCAAGTGCTCCGCCGCTCGACCCTCTCTTTGCCCAGCCTGCTCCGGGCAACCTCTACTCCAACCACCACCACCACCGACCTCCTGGTGTTCCACTTACCCTCCCCAGCCTCTCCAGAGCCCGAATGTTCGCTAGAATCACCGGACTTGCCGACGGCCGTAGCCTGCCGCCACCTGAGATGAAGGGCGTGACGCCGTCCGGCCGTCTCCCGGAGAGCTGCGGGTATGGGCGTGCTCGCCAGAGAATGCCCGATCCATCCCGCCCCTCGCCCAGCCCCACCGTGGCCTCGACGTCGGCGAACGGCCGTCGGTAAGGCCACCGCCCTCTGTTCCCTCTCTCTCTCCTTCAAACCTGGCCGAAGGGCCCCACCCGTCAGCCTCACTCATTCACTCCGAAGCGTTTTTAAGTGCAGGCGTATTCCGCCTTTACGCCTTCGATGTCACCCTCTGGAGGTTTTCCAGAAATTCATTTAAATTCATTTTTAATCCAGCTTTGACCCAACTTTGACCATGAATAACTCCCAAACTACATGTCCAAATGAGTTGATTCTTTTTGCAGTATTTTTCTTTTGACCTCCTTTATTTTCTGGTAGAAGTTGACATTTTTCTCTGCTGTCTAGATTTTTTGGACAGAGATAAATGCATTTTGTGGTTATTTCATTTGCTTGTTTAAGTTGTTTTCAGAATGTTTGATGTGTGTGTGTGAAGACCAGGAGTATCTCAACCCTCTACTGGAGCAAGGAAAGCCACAACCTCCATTTGCATAATTGCAATGCAATTCCATGGTTTATTTAATAAACTTGCTTAAAAATTGCATTAGCTAAATATAATTTATTCATGGCATTTCTTGGAGTAACATTTGATCTTGCTACTGCCATGATGATGCTTGGATTTCTAGGACTAATGCCTTGCAGATTGAGGATGACATGTTGCCATGGGATTATTAGGAGTTATGATTATTATTTCATCATGATCATATTGGGTATTATGCATTGGAGTATTATTGGATTTGATGCTTTTATATTGATCTATGGTTAACAACCTTGATATTGCTATTGGATTGGTAGTATTATTTGCTATGGAATCATCATCATCATATTTAATATTGTATATATGGAGTTGATAATAATGACTTGTCTATATTATTCTTTGGATTATTAGTGCATATTGCTATGACTTGGATCACAAGTTGATATATGATATTGGAGTAACAGCGATGACAGAGATATACCTTGGGGACAAATTCCGTCATTTCGTTGGTCAGGTGCCACCGAATCGAGCTCACCAGTGCAGCCACACTTGCTTGGATGGGGAGGCCCTAATTCGGTCTATTGTCATGCCTCTCGCCGGTGCCTCCAACTAGGGAAGGTTATGTGCGCGCGCTACCCTGATCAGGTAGGCGGCCATAAGCCTTGTGTGCCCAAGTTGTGTTGTACCCGGGTGTCCCCGTTTGGGACGAGTTTGTTTTGTTTAGCCACAAAGGTGGCGGATGTCACAAGTTCACATCGGGGCCACCCATGACATAGCCCAAAGGGGAGTTTGTCGGAGTGGCCGGGAGAGTGTTATGCAATAGATTGGTTTTGTCAGAATGTCGTTGGTCCACCTAAATGGGAGCACGAGGCCATGAGTTCTGTGGTGTGGGTACAGTGTACTAACCTCTGCAGAGTGTATAATCTATCGATAGCCGCGTCCTCGGATATGTACACAGTTCGTTGTAGGTCACACCGTTCGATCAACACTCATGATGACGGAATGACTTATACAATGACTTGCATAATGACTTATAATTATATGTGAGCAAGTAACAGTTTGGCAGGATGCCGATGATGATATTGGGATGATCTTGAGGATGATCATCGGATTGTGATGTGATCACGCGGTAATCACGAGATGGTCAAGATGGTATGTTGCTTGGCCGGATAGCCAAGAGTGAGATGGTTCATGTGGCCCAAGATGATGGTTCCGCAGTAATTCTAGCATTATCATATCATGATTAATAGTCACCTCCACATCATAGTAGTTGTTCATAACTTAACCTGTTAATGCTATGTTGTTGTGTTGCCTTGATGCTTTTGGTTGTTGTGAGCTTGTGAGTACATTCAAAGTACTCACCTGGCGTGTCATGCCAGATTGCAGGTGATGCCGTGATTGATTGCTTGTCGATGATCTCGAGTCTGCGAGCTAGGATGTGTCCTAGCCAGTGTCCCTTTGGAGTGGAGTCCATCACCGTCGTCGCTGTTCCACCGCTAGAAGATTTTCCGCTACTACGTGTTGTTCTGCTGCTAGCATAGAGCTACCTTAGCAGGCATAGTGTCGCCGTGCCCATGTAATCATTCGCTTCATCAGGACCCTTGTACCCCTATTCATTGTAATAAAGAGCTGTTATGTTCTATGCCAGCAGTGCCGTATTCCAGAAGACTTGATCTCTGGGCTGGAATACGGGGTGTTCCGGTTCCTCTGAGCCGGGGTGCCACAACATGACACGTATTTGTATTATTACCATTAAGGATAAAAAGATGGGGTTTAATCATATTGCTTGAGTTTACTTTATCTACATCATGTCATCTTGCTTAAGGCGTTACTCTGTTTTATACTTAATACCCTAGATGCATGCTGGATAGCGGTCGATGAGTGGAGTAATAGTAGTAGATGCAGGTAGGAGTCGGTCTACTTGTCTCGGACGTGATGCCTATATACATGATCATTGCCATGAATCCGTCATAATTATTTGCTTTTCTATCAATTGCCCAACAGTAATTTGTTTACCCACCGTATGTTCTGTGCTCGAGAGAGAAGCCTCTAGTGAAAACTATGCCCCCCGGGTCTATCTTTATCATATATTAAAATCCAAAAATACCTTGCTACAATTTATTTAATTTAATTTAATTTTGCAATTTACTTTCTATCTATCACTATCAGAATTAATCCTTGCAAATAACCGCTACAACCCTCTTATTTGCGTTGGGTGCAAGTGTTTGCTTTTGTGTGTGTAGGTGCTGCTAAAGGGGTTTTGTGTGGTTCTCCTACTGGATTGATAACCTTGGTTCTTAACTGAGGGAAATACTTATCTCTACTATACTGCATCATCCTCTCCTCTTCGGGAAAATACCAACGCAGTCTACAAGTAGCAGGAGGAATTTCTGGCACCGTTGCCGGGGAGACATCACCCAAATTTATCAAGTACCTTCGCATAAACTATCATCCACTTGCATTTATTTTATTTGCCTTTTTATTTGCATTTGCCTCTCGTTTTCATCTGCCCCACTTCTAATTTTTTTTTACAAAAACACAAAAATATTTTCGTTTGCTTGTTTGCTTGAATTTGTCATCATGTCTGAGTTTGTTATTGAAAGGAGTGAGGATGGTAAAATCCCTAAGATAGAAATTCCCGAAAATTTGGATGCTAAGATTTTTGTGACGGGAAGTGGGAATATTATAGGAAAAAGCATTATTCAAGAATTCTTTACTTGCATTGGAACTTTGGTTTGTAATGACATTACTATTCTTAAGAGAACCAATAGCTATGTTGAGGCTATTTCTGCCCTTGTTCTTAAACAAGATTTATTCGTACTCATCCTACTTTGCAAAGATTATTCTATGAGTTACCTGTTATAAACAACCCTAAAGCTAAAAAGATAGCCACACTTATACTTATGAATGAGTTTGATTACATAGTTCGAGAGCCTAGAGAGATCTTTGATTTTTATAATATGAGTCAGGAACATCCTGTGATAGATGAAATTTTATATAATGAAGATTATATGTTTCATGATGATCATACTTTTGATGAGAATACTAAGAAATAAGTTCCTCCATTACATATTATCCAACAAGTTTTCAATGGTATTAATCAGAAATATTCTTGGATAGTAAAAGGGAACCAACAAGGATATGAGGAAAGTTGCCTTAATAATGATAAAATCTTGATTGATGATGTGTTTCATATTGTTTTTCAAAAGCCTCCTGACAAACATCCCTCTCAAGATAAAGGGACCAAGGATGACAACACTTGAAACTATGCATTATGCCTAGCTAGGGGCATAAAACAATATCACTTGTTGGGAGGCAACCCAATGAATAAAATGATTTTTTTGTTTTACCTTCTGTTTTTGTGTGTTTACACAATTATAGCTTCTGTTATGATTGTGTTTTTATATTTTAATTAGTGTTTGTGCCAAGTAATGCCTTTGGGATGATTTGGAAGATAGTATAATTGATACTGTTTGAAAACAGAAACTTTTGCGTCCAGTGCTGGAATTTTGATTTTTTGCTGGAGTGTCAGAACCTTCTGAATTTTTTACACATTATTGATATATGAATTTCCCACGTTTCCTAAGTTTTCAGAATTTTGGGAGTTATATAATTATGACTTTAATTCAGATCTTTACAGGCTGTTCTGTTTTAGACAGATTCTGTTTTTGTTGCATAGTTTGCTTATTTTGATGAATCTATGGATCGTATCGGGGGGTATGAGTCATGGATAAGTTGGAGTAGAGTAGAATTATGCCAATATTAAATATGAATCAATTTACAACAGTACCTAAAGTTTAAGATTTGCTTGTTATACTAACGGATCTCACGAGGTTTCTGTTGAGTTTTGTGTGCTGAAGTTTTCAAGTTTTGGGTGAGACTACGATGGATAAAGGAATAAGGAGCGGCAAGAGCCTAAGATTGGGGATGCCCAAGGTAACCCAAGGTAATATTCAAAGAAGACTCAAGCGTCTAAGCTTGGGGATGCCCCGGATGGCATCCCCTCTTTCGTGTACAATCTATCGGTAACTCACTTGGAGCTATATTTTTATTCATCACATGATATGTGTTTAACTTGGAGTGTCTTGGGCTATAGTTTGTTTTCTTTTTAGTTTTTCACAATCAACTTTGCTAAACACACCTTTTTGAGAGGGACACACATTATTCGTGATTTGTTAGAATACTCTATGTGCTTCACTTATATCTTTTGAGCTAGGCAGTTGCTCTAGTGCTTCACTTATATCTTATAGAGCACGGCGGTGGTTATATTTTAAAGAAATAGTTGCACTCTCATGCTTCACTTATATCTTTTTGAGAGTCTAATGAATAGCAATGGTAATATACACGGGTTATGAATTTGGTCCTAATATGATAGGTATTCAAGAGGGATATAATAAAAACTTTCATGTAGATCACTGAATATGATAAGTTTGATTCCTTGCAATAGTATTGCGATATTAAGCTGGTAATATGTGGGAGGTACTAGTAGATAATTGTGGTTTAGTAAGAATATTGGTGTTAAGGTTTGTGATTCCCGAAGCATGCACGTATGATCTGTCGTTATGCTAAGAAGTTGGAGCATGATTTATTCTTGATTGCCTACCTTATGAGTGGCGGTCGGGGACGAGCGATGGTCTTTTCCTACCAATCTATCCCCCTAGGGGCATGCGTAGTAGTACTTTGCTTCGAGTGCTAATAAACTTTCACAATAAGTATGTGAGTTCTTTATGACTAATGTGAGTCCATGGATTATACGCACTCTCACCTTTCCGCAATTTGCTAGCCTCTTTGGTACCATGCATTGCCCTTTCTCACATCGAGAGTCGATGCAAACTTCGCCGGTGCATCCAAACCCCATGATATGATACGCTCTATCACACATAAGCCTCCTTATATCTTCCTCAAAACAGCCACCATACCTACCTATCATGGCATTTCCATAGCCATTCCAAGATATATTGCCATGCAACTTCCACCGTTCCGTTTTTATGACACACATCATCATTGTCATATTGCTTTGCATGATCATATAGCTGACATAGTATTTGTGGCTCAGCCACCGTTCATCATTTTTATACATGTTACGCTAGTATCATTGCACATCCTGGTACATCGCCAGAGGCATTCATATAGAGTCATATTTGTTCTAGTTTTGAGTTGTAATTTTCTTTTGAGTTGTAAGTAAATAGAAGTATAATGATCATCATTATTAGAGCATTGTCCCAGTGAGGAAATTAAAAGAGGCCAAAAAGAGCCCATGAAAAAAAAGAAAAAAAATAAAAAAATGAGAGAAAAAGAGAGAAGGGGCAGTGTTACTACCCTTTTCCATACTTGTGCTTCAAAGTAGCACCATGTTTTTCATATTGAGAGTCTCCTATTTTGTCATTTTCATATACTAGTGGGAATTTTTCATTATAGAACTTGGCTTGTATATTTCGATGATGGGCTTCCTCAAATGCCCGAGGTCTTCATGAGCAAGCAAGTTGGATGCACACCCACTTAGTTTTCATATTGAGCTTTCATACACTTATAGCTCGTAGTGCATCCATTGCATGGCAATCCCTACTCCTCGCATTGACATCAATTGATGGGCATCTCCATTGCCAGTTGATTAGCCGCGTTGATGTGAGACTATCTTCTTCTTTTTGACTTCCCCTCGATACGTCCAATTTGCATCATGATTTCCTACTATTATTTATAATGTTTTTGATCATTATTTCACTTTATGATGCAACTCTTATGCCTTTTCTTTCTTAATTTGCAAGATTTATATGAAGAGGGAGAATACCGGCAACTGGAATTCTGGACCTGAAATAGCTACATCAGAGATACCTATGCTACAGAGCTCCAATTGACTTGAAATTTCACGGAGATTTTTTATTGAATATATAAAAAATACTGGAGAAAAGAGATACTGGAGGGACCCACCAGTTGCCCACAAGGCAATAGGGCGCGGCCCCCTTGGGCGCACCCTAATGCCTTGTGGGGCCCCTGGCTGGCCTCTGGCCCCCTCCTTCTGCTATATAAGGTCTTTTGCCCTAAAAAATTAATAAGAAGACTTTCGGGATGAAGCGCCGCCGTCTCGAGGCGGAACCTGGGCAGGAGCTATTTTGCTCTCCGGCGGAGCGATTCCGCCGGGGATACTTCCCTCCGGGAGGGGGAAATCAAAGCCATCGACATCACCAACGATCCTCTCATCGTGGGAGGACCAATCTTCATCTACATCTTCACCAACACCATCTCATCTCAAACCCTAGTTCATCTCTTGTATTCAATGTTTGTCTCAAAACCTCAGATTGGTACCTGTGGGTTGGTAGTAGTGTTGATTACATCTTGTAGTTGATGCTAGTTGGTTTATTTGGTGGAAGATTATATGTTCAGATCCTTAATGATATTCAATACCCCTCTGATGTTGAACATGAATATGATTTGTAAGTAGTTACTTTTGTTCTTGAGGACATGGGAGAAGTCTTGTCATAAGTAATCATGTGAATTTGGTATTCGTTCGATATTTTGATGATATGTATGTTGTTGCTTCCTTTAGTGGTGTCGTGTGAATGTCGACTACATGACACTTCACCATCTTTGGGCCTAAGGGAAGGCATTATGGAGTAGTAATTATATGATGGGTTGCTAGAGTGACAGAAGCTTAAACCCTAGTTTATGCGCTATTCCGTAAGGGGCTGATTTGGATCCATATGTTTCATGCTATGGTTAGATTTATCTTAATTCTTCTTTCGTAGTGACGCATGCTTGCGAGATGGGGTAATCATAAGTGGGAGGCTTGTCAAGTAAGAACAGCACCCAAGCACCGGTCCACCCACATATCAAATTATCAAAGTAGCGAACGCGAAATCAAACAAACATGATGAAAATGACTAGAGGAAATTCCCATGTGTCCTCGAGAACTCTTTGCTTATTATAAGAGTTCGTTCTGGCTTGTCCTTTGATATAAAAAGGATTGGTCCACCTTGCTGCACCTTTGTTACCGTTACTACTTGTTACTTGTTATGAATTACCTTGCTACCAAACTATCAGTTACCGCTACTTTCAGTACTTGCAGAGAATACCTTGCTAAAAACCGCTTGTCATTTCCTTCTGCTCCTCGTTGGGTTCGACACTCTTACTTATCGAAAGGACTATGATTGATCCCCTATACTTGTGGGTCATCAAGACTCTTTTCTGGCGCCGTTTCCAGGGAGTGAAGCGCCTTTGGTGAGTGGAATTTGGTAAGGAAACATTTATATTACGTGCTGAAATTAACTGTCACTTGTCACTATGGAAAGTAATCCTTTGAGGGGCTTGTTCGGGGTATCTTAACCTCGACCGGAAGCATTGAGAGTTGCTCCTCAACCTACTGAACCTACTGAAAATATTTATTATGAAATTCCTTCGGGTATGATAGAGAAACTGCTAGCTAATCCTTATGCAGGAGATGGAACGGTGCATCCTGATGTGCACTTGATATATGTGGATGAAATTTGTGGATTGTTTAAGCTTGCAGGTTTATTCGGAGATGGAGTTAAGAAGAAAGTATTCCCTTTATCTTTGGGGGGAAAGGCATTGACATGTTATAGGCTATGTGATGATACTGAAACATGGGATTGGAACCGGTTGAAGCTGGAATTTCACCAGAAATTTTATCCTATGCATTTGGTTCATCGTGATCGGAATTATATATATAATTTTTGGCCTCGTGAAGGAGAAAGTATCGCTCAAGCTTGGGGGAGGCTTAAGTATATGTTGCACACATGCCCCAATCATGAGCTCTCAAGAGAAATAATTATTCAGAACTTTTATGCTCGGCTTTCTCATAATGATCAATCCATGCTCGATACTTCTTCTGCTGGTTCCTTTATGAAGAGAACTATTGAATTCAGTTGGGATCTTCTGGAAAGAATTAAACGGAACTCTGGAGATTGGGAAATCGACAAAGGTAAAGTGTCAGGTATAAATCTTGAATTTGATTGTGTTAAATCTTTTATGGAAACTGATGCTTTTCATAAGTTTAGTACTAAATATGGACTTGACTCTGAGATAGTAGCTAATTTTTGTGAATCTTTTGCTGCTCATGTTGATCTCCCTAAGGAGAAATGGTTTAAGTTCCATCCACCTATTGAATTAAATGAAGAACCTTTTAGTGTTAAAGAAGAAACAATTATTTACAATGTTGATCCAGTTGTGCCTACTGCTTATTTTAAGAAACCTCCTTTCCCTGTTAGGATTAAGGAACATGCTAAAGCTTCAATTGTGGTTAACAAAAGTAATATAATAACACCTAGACCCCCTGAACAAATTAAATTTAAACCTAATATTGCAATGGTTAAAGATCTTTTGGTTGATGATATTGATGGGCATGTTATTTATTTTTGTGATGAGGCTGCTAGAATTGCTAAACCTGTTAGAAATGAACAAGATATGTTAGACAAGAACAAGCCTGTAGTTGGCATGCCTGTTGTTTCTGTTAAGATCGGCGATCATTTCTATCATGGTTTATGTGATATGGGTGCTAGTGTGAGTGCTATTCCATTCTCTTTATATCAAGAAGTAATGCGTGATATTGCACCTGTTGAGATAGAAGATATTGATGTTACTATTAAGCTTGCGAATAGAGATACTATTACACCACTTGGGATTGTTAGAGATGTTGAAGTCTTGTGTGGTAAAATCAAATACCCTACTGATTTCTTAGTACTTGGTTCACAACAAGATAATTTTTGTCTCATTATATTCGGTAGACCTTTCTTGAATACTGTTAATGCTGAAATTGATTGTGTTAAAGAGAAGGTTAGAGTTAAGTTTGGTGACATACCTCATGAATTTAATTTCTCTAAGTTCAGTAGACAACTTCATGATAAAGAATTACCCAATAAAGATGAAATTATAGGTCTTGCTTCTATTGATGTGCCTCCTACTGATCCTTTAGAACAATATTTGCTAGTCCATGAGAATGATATGCATATGAATGAAAGAAACGAAATAGATGAGTTGTTCTTTAAACAAGCACCTATTCTTAAACATAATTTGCCTGTTGAAACCTTGGGAGATCCTCTTCCACCGAAGGGTGATCCTGTGTTCGAATTAAAGCAATTACCTGATACACTTAAATATGCTTATCTGGATGAAAAGAAGATATATCCTGTTATTATTAGTGCTAACCTTTCAGAGCATGAAGAAAAGAGATTACTTAAAACTCTGAAGAAGCACCGTGCCGCTATTGGATATACTCTCGATGATCTTAAGGGCATTAGTCCCACTTTATGCCAGCATAAAATTCATATGGAGCCAAGCGCTAAACCCGTTGTTGATCATCAAAGAAGGCTGAATCCTAAAATGAAGGATGTGGTAAGAACTGAAATATTAAAGCTTCTGGAGGCAGGTATAATCTATCCCATAACTGATAGTAGATGGGTAAGTCCTGTTCATTGTGTTCCTAAGAAAGAAGGTATTACCGTTGTTCCTAATGATAAAAATGAACTTTTTCCACAAAGAATTGTAACTGGTTATAGGATGGTAATTGATTTCAGAAAATTAAATAAAGCTACTAGCACTAGTACAGCGAGCTGCTATACAAACGGTTTTTACCCCTTTTAGCGACAGAGTTTTAAACCGTCGCCTTGCCTCTGTGTGTGATAGGGGGCTCCTTTCCACACGACCCAGAAATCATCCGTGATAGGGCCTCTGGACACACACGCGGGGCAAAAAGAGCTCGTGTGCGACTGGGTGAGCCATCGCAGACAATTATAATGGCCCAATCATTTCCGTTCGTATGTACATCCCACACAGTGAATCCAAGATAAACGTTTCCGTTTGTATATATATCCCACACAGTGAATCCCAGACAAACGTTTCCGTTCGTATATACAAAGCACACAGTTTTCCGCATCACATCGTTTGTGATAGTGTTGCCATTGCGGACGATAGTAATAATTTTATCGTTTGTGTTATTGAATGCATCACACACGGTGTCTAGAAGAACCTGTGTGGCATAGGTTGTCCATCACACACACTTTTTATGTGGAAAACGTTTGTGTAAGGTGGCCTAACGCAAACAGTTGTCCAGAGGAAGTCGTGTGTGATTGTTCATTGATCCAACACGTTTACTTCCTATAAACTGTGTGGGTTGTCTGAGATAATCGCCCACGGTGTTGTCTCAATAACCGTTTGCACTAGAAAAACCCAATAAGTAGGCTAATTGGCCTATTATTATTAATCCATTTAGTAATCAAATTTACATTTCATAATAAACACACAATATATTTCATTTTCGTATTACGGAACCAGGATTTCATAATTGAAATACATCAGAGTACAACATCATATAGCTTCAGCACTGACTCACACCGTATAGGCATATAGCTAGCTACCCCATTACACAACAGCACCAAGTTTCACATGCAACATCTAAAACCTTTGGAAATTAGCATCATAGATGGTAGATAGACAGATGAATCTCATCTGGAAAACTGCTGAAGCGGAAGGCGAATATTGAGCCTTCAATGATGTTGAATGTCCTTGCAACTTTAGGCCAGTGCCTGTGGATGATTGACCGCCCATCCTTCGTCCTCTTGAGGAAGACTTCAATATTGTACCGTGGGTGTTGTATGAACACCTTCCTCGCCTCTTGACCATACAGGTGGTTTGAGAGGTAATTATCTGTGAATTGCTTTGGAAAGGCCTGAAAACAAAGATATGCATAAATATCTTCTCTGAATTTTGAAATGACGCAAAGGAATAAAAAAACAAGGTACTCCCTCCGGTCCTTTTTACTCTGCGCATTAGATTTGTATCAAGTCAAACTTTGTAAAGTTTCACTAAATTTATTTAAAAAAATATCAACATCCACGATACCAAATATGTAAACTATAAAATTGTATTTCATAATGCATCTAAAAATAATGATTTTGCAGTTTGAATGTTGATGCTTTTTTCTATAACTTTGGTCAAAGTAGAGATACTTTAACTTTGGACAAAACTTATATGCAAACTAAAAAGGACCGGAGGGAGTATAAGAGTTAGTACCATCCTGTAGTTCACTGATGTCTTCTTCATTGTGCAGACAAAGATCTTGTTGTTTTTCGTCGCTAGTTTCTTTATCCTCACAATCTTTCTGAGTTTCTTGACTTGACTGATATTCATGGACATCTCATTTCCCCATATGCAAAATGGGTCGAACAGTGGGTCAAAACCTCTGATAGCAGGACCTACATGTGCAAGACCAAATTGTTAAAAACCTAAATACTAGAATGGTTCTTGCAATTGCACAATAATGTGCTATTAGACAAAGGACCATGCATGTGCGAACCTCGATGGTAAACCTCAGTGCCTCCCATTGTTTCCCTGCAACACATATAAGGTAGTTATTGATCAGGCTAAGTGAGGGTTGGCATACTATCAGTAAAATATGTTGATGAAAAATAAACACAATGCAGATTCAACAAATTAATACGAGCCACATGGAAAAGCCATTTATCCAAACCAAGCATGCTTAAGAACCAGGAAATATAGCAATTGTATATGTTTCTAATGTATTTAGTACAGCCAAATTTGATTTATTTCTCACGTGCATAACAATACAAAATTGTACCCACAACAATTGAACATCGCATTGCAGAATTGAACCAAACAGTTAACTAAGCACCGCAACAAATGAAACAAACAGTTAACTGAGCACCACATTGCACAAGAGAACATACTACAAGATCAGACAGTTAACCAAACCTAGTATGCTTAACAACTTGGAAATATAGCAATTGTATTTGTATCTCATGTATTTTGTACAGCCAAATTCGATTATTTCTCACATGCAAGAGAATACAAAATTGCACCCACAAGAATTGAGCTTCACCTTGCAGAATTGAACTAAACAGTTAACTAAACATGACAAAAACATAACCAAACAGTTTACTCAGCACCACATTGCACAATATATAGAACATATATACTAGAGGATCAGATTGCATAGTAAGAGTACATAGGACAATTCACTAGAATTTGTAAAGGAAAGGCAGTAGCAGCACATGCAAATGGTAAACCGAACATGCTTAACCGGCGTAGCTAGCTAGCTGAACATAGGTCCTTGTAGTGAGCTAAAAAGACAAGCTACTCCTCATCGTCGGAGATATCGATGACGATGGGCTCCTTAGACTTGGAAGAGGGCGAGGCCTCCACATTGTGGGTGCCCTCCTCGTACTGGTGAGTCGCCTGAGCTACTCCGGGCACCAACCTGCTGGCTCTGGAGTTGAGGTAAGCACGGGCACGCTGAGAAAACACCTCGTAGTCTTCGTCGAAGGCACCGATGGTGGCCTCGAGAAAATGCCATGAGCTGTCGTTTAAAGCAGCCAACCGCGTGGTGGTGTCCGCGCATGAGGCATCAACGGTGGCCTCGACGGCGAGGTGCTCCTCCAAGATCTGGGGGTCGGCACGCATGGCAGCCATCGTGACCTCATCCGCGCATGTGGCCGCAATTTGCTTCTCCGTTGCCAGATGCTCCTTGAGATCCTGGCTATACTGCGTGCACCATGGCTTAGGGCGGCGCTTATTTGGAGGATGGGTCGGTGATTTGGGTGGAAGGTGTCACGCCGGCGGTCGGGGCATGTGGGATGTAGAAGGAGGTGGAGGATGGGGGTCGGTTGTGGATTACCTGACTAGATCGACGAGGCCAAGCAGCAGGAAGGCGCGTCACCGGCGAGGCGACGGCGCTGCAAGCAAGCAGTGAAGGTTTGAACTTGGAATGGAAGGCAGAAACAGGGGAAATGTGGCTTTTGGTAAGGAGGAGGGGGCCATGGGAGGTAGATATTTCTGCGGATGCCGAATTTTTTTGCTCCGTGCAGCGAAAAACCGGCGTGCGAAGTGTCATCAGACACGGTCCCTTATTCAGCACTGTGTACGATATCTGAACATCACAAATGATTCATATGGCTTACCCCGTGTGTGATGAGTTTGAACGTGCAAATTTTGGTTCGAATTTCCCTGGTTACAGTGGTCATCCACGTCATTGCATAATTTGGGTA
Source organism: Elymus sibiricus (assembly GCA_039707655.1). Classification (NCBI taxonomy): domain Eukaryota; kingdom Viridiplantae; phylum Streptophyta; class Magnoliopsida; order Poales; family Poaceae; genus Elymus; species Elymus sibiricus. The sequence continues at coordinate 255,564,899 of CM077668.1, read as the reverse complement.
CACAAAAGAGCCTACAGCACGCCCACACTTCTTAATCGAGCAAGTTCAGCAATTAAACAGAGCTAGCTGACCTAAACATTACTCTAACAAAAGACCGGCCCTCTAAACAAAGACTACTACTCCGCCTGGCGCTCGTCGATCTCCGCCGCCTCCTCCATGTCCAGCTCGCGCCCGACGATCTCCTGGGGAAGGGGCTCCATGGCATCCATCGCACCATACTCGGCAAGCATCTCGCCATCCGCATCCGCCATCTCTTCGGAAAAGGCCGCCACAAGCTGGGCGTGGGCGGCCGCGGTCTGGGCTTGGACGGGCTCCATCGCGGCAATGTATGCCACGAACGAACAGACGACTGCTCGAACGCTCTCAGCGATTGCCAACTCTTCGGCCGTGGGTTGCCAACCGTTGTCGGAGAAGCTTCGTGTGATTTGTGCGGTGACCGCCAGGAGCTGGGCGCGGGCGGCCTCGACATGGGCGCGGGCGGCCTCCATCAGGGCTAAGGCGGCCGCCGCGGAATGGACAGCTGTTGTCCCGCTCTCGCCATTTGCTATCCCCATCGCAGATGTTGCTGCCGCCATCTCAGCTGCAGTAGCGGCCGTGTCGGCTGCCGCAGCCGCCCGGTCACAGATTGCGGCCGCGCTCAAGCAGGTTGTGAGCACGCTCATGGAGGTTGCGGCCACGCTCTCGCCAGAGTGGGCCGCCGAAGTTGCCCTCACGACGCAGGTCCACGTCCCCATCTTTGACCGGCGACAATTGAACAGTGATATGATATTTGGGGGGCTAGTTTACTTGACGCACCGGCTATGGACTGTAGCCGACGAACCTTCTCGCGTAAGCCATATATGACGGTGCACCAAGATATTTTGTACTGCATCTCACACGGTTGGTGATAATAAACTGTGTGTGATGTACTTGATTTTTCGTCTTGATTTGAAATACAGAATGGGGTCACAGCGGAAAAGGACGGTGTTTGAATTGCTAGAACATTTTTCTGCAGTGAACATAAAACTATACGAGTGTGATGTTAAAATTTGGAATTATTCGGGGTTCGTTTGGACATTTTTATACATTAACTAAATTTTCTAGGTATTTTATGTGCATAATTTAAATTTGAACTACATGCACATGCTCCGGTGCACCAAAATGGGTTGAAAAATCATATGTGTGTCCTTGGGTGCATGCTTAGGTCCCATGCAAGAAATGGGAATGAATTTCAAACACCTCGGCATCGTGGCTCGGCCGCAAACGCTGAGATACTTGGTTTTGAAATTCTAGTAAATGCAAAACTCGTCTGAAATTCATGAAACTTGGCATGCTGTCATGGAATGGCACGAACATGCTGTGGTAAAATTTTTGACCCATTTGGGGCAGGTTTTGGTATAAGCTTCTCGCAAACCAGAGCTTCTCACAAGAAGCCTCATGGTTCCGGTAGGGAACGTGTCACCTTTGTGGACGAAACGACATTCGTTGCCTCTTCTTGCCTTGATTTTTTTCTAGAGGTAAAATAGACCAATAGGAGTGTCGTGTTAAATTTTGGAATTATTCAGGGTTTGTTTGGACATTTTTATACATTAACTGAGTATTCTAGGCATTTTATGTGCATAATTCAAATTTGAACAATTGGCACATGCTTCGGTGCACCAAAATGGGTTGAAAAATCATATATGTGTCCTTGGGTGTAGGCTTAGGTCCCATGCAAGAAATGGGAATGAATTTCAGACACCTCGGCATCGTGGCTCCACCGCAAACGTTGAGATACTTGGTTTTGAAATTCTAGTAAATCCAAAACTCATCAGAAATTTATGAAACTTGGCATGCTATCATGGAATGGCACCAGCATGTTGTGGTAAAAAAATTGTCCCATTTGGGGCAGGTTTTGGTATAAGCTTCTCACAAACCAGAGCTTCTCACAAGAAGCCTCATGGTTCCGGTGGGGAACGTGTCACCTTTGTGGACGAAACGACATTCGTTGCCTCTTCTTGCCTTCATTTTTTTCTAGAGGCAACATAGACGTACAAGAGTATCATGTTAAAATTTGGAATTATTCAGGGTTCGTTTGGACATCTTTATACATTAATTGGGTTTTCTAGGCATTTTATGTGCATAATTCAAATTTGAACTACATGCACATGCTCCGGTGCACCAAAATGGGTTGAAAAATCATATGTGTGTCCTTGAGTGCATGCTTAGGTCCCATGCAACAAATGGGAATGAATATCAAACACCTCGGCATCGTGGCTCAGCCGCAAACGTTGAGATACTTGGTTTTGAAATTCTAGTAAATCCAAAACTCGTCTGAGATTCATGAAACTTGGCATGCTATCATGGAATGGCACCAACATGCTGTGGTAATTTTTTTGTCCCATTTGGGGCAGGTTTTGGTATAAGCTTCTCACAAACCAGAGCTTCTCACAAGAAGACTCATGGTTCCGGTAGGGAACGTGTCACCTTTGTGGATGAAACGACATTCATTGCCTCTTCTTGCCTTGATTTTTTTCTAGAGGTAACATAGACCAATAGGAGTGCCGTGTTAAATTTTGGAATTATTCGTGGTTCGTTTGGACATTTTTATACTTTAACTGAGTTTTCTAGGCATTTTATGTGCATAATTCAAATTTGAACTGTATGCACATGCTCCTGTGCACCAAAATGGGTTGAAAAATCATATATGTGTCCTTGGTTGCATGTTTAGGTTCCATGCAAGAAATGGAAATGAATTTCAAACACCTAGGCTCTTCGTGGCTGGGCCGCAAACTTGATAACTTGGTTTTGAAATTCTAGTAAATCCAAAACTCGTCTGAAATTCATGAGACTTGGCATGGTGTCATGGAATGGCGCCAACATGCTATGGTAAAAAAATTGTCCAATATGAGAGAAGGCGCACAAATTAACAACCAACAAATAGCTATCACGTTATCATCACAAACGGTTGTATAGTATTATTTCAATCATGAGCGTTCTACCGACCATTTACGTGCCGACACGCGTCCCACTTTTTTAATGGCAAGGAGGTGCCGTCCAAGCAGCTGTTTGGGTAGACGGGAGGCGTGCGAGTGAAGTCCGCGGCACAGGCTGACTGGGAGGCGTGCAACCAGTCCTGTGCTGCGCAGGCTAACCGGGAGGTGTGCGACCGGTCCTCCGCTACGCAGGCTCACCGGGAGGCGTGCGAGCAGTACGCTGCGCAGGCTCACCGGGAAGCGAGCCCTTTGACCTCCATCGCCGCCCGCCTCGCTCTCAACTTCTCCATTAATGGCGCCCGAGCCGCTATTTAATAGGCGGCCTTACTGATCTCTCTTCGCCTCCCATTCCCCTCTCGCCCAAATCCTATCTTCCAGAGCTCGACCTACTCCATGGCACACAAGGATCATCTGCCACTAGTCTTCCGGTTTGGTGAAGTCGACTCCGAGCCGGAGGAGATAGAAAATAAGTAGGAATGGGACCTCAGGGACATGGCCCTGAACGAGCTGGCCGCGGCCCCGGTCCCCGTGCACTTTCCTGCACCAGCCACACCCATGCCCGTGCGCGCGCCTGCACCCGCCGCTCCCCCCTTAGTGTCATGGGACGCCACCGTCGACCGCTACCTCGCAGCACCACGAGTCGCCGCCCCCCTGCGCCCCGCCCATCGATCGCGCGATGAACGACTCTTGGATTTGGAAGTCCATAACATTCTGGGATGGCTTGAAGACTTGAACAACGGTGTCCCGGACGACGACAACACCGGCGCAGGACGCCACCGCCGCTGCAATTAGTTTTTTTTGTTTAATATTGTATCCCGATCGTATGAATGTAAAACCAGAGTGTCATTGAATGAAATCTATGGTTTTGATCAACTTAGCGTTTTTTCTCTGAATGTACAGACTTACCAAAGTAAAAAAAACATCAACGTATTTCTTTGAATAAAACACTCATCGCAAACGTTTTCAGACTGAACACCCGTATGCAAAGCGAGAGCTGGGTTCCTTCATAGCTAAGCCAAGGGAAAAATGTGGCGTGCAGGTTTTGTGCATCTCTTCATCGCAAACGTTTCAGACTAAACACCTGTATGCAAAGTGAGAGCTGGGTTCCTTCACAGCTAAGCCAAGGGAAAATGTGGTGTGCAGGTTTTGTGCATCTCTTCATCGCAAACGATTTTGCATGATGACCCATGTGCAATGACGTACAAACAATGTGGTAAGATTTGCATCTGTCATATTGGAAAAATTGGCATTTGTCAATCTAGTAACATTGCCATTTGTCAATCTAGTAACATTGCCATTTGTCAACCTAGTAACACTGCCATTTGTGATCCTCAGAAAAAAACACTACCATTTGTCAAATTTGCAGCTAAAAATTACTAGTACTGTAATTTTTGCAAATGAAATCCAGTAAGCATATATTTCATTCATAGATTAAGCAGTCGTTCTTTATACAAATAGTTCAACTCGACAGCTAAACCGAACAAAGTTTTACCCAATTGTTGCCAACCACGTACTGAAATAGCTAGTTCAACTATATATACTAGCTAAATTTAAGTATGTAGTACAGTTCAACCATATCTATAGTCAGATGAACTGAACAAAATAGCCCCTAAATTCTACTACTACAGAGGGGCTTTCTACTACTTCCAGCAGCTTCTCCTCTGCCGAGCGCGCTCAGTAAGACGCCGAGGAGGAGGAGCCTACCGATGAGCTGGAGAAGCAGAATCCGGTGCCTGCCGCTGCTGCACCTTTAGCGACGCCCAGCTCGAACGCCCTCTGCCGCTCCAGACGATCCCTCTCGAAGCGGCGGGATTCCTCGTATATCTCCGCATTTCGCGCCACTACGGCGGCTTCTCCCGCGGCCACGGCGGCGGTAAGACGCTTTGCGTGCTCAACCAGGCGCTCCTCCTCCCGCAGGAACTCGATGCAGCGTGTGGCAAGGTCGGTGATGCTCGTGCGGGCCTCCACATCCTGCCTTCGGGCTGCGGTGGCGGAGCAGGTGATGACCCTGGCGGTCGACGGTGGGGAGGCGGCCACCTCCCGCCTTCGGGCCGCAGTGGCGGAGCGGGTGATGGCCATGGCGCCCAACGGTGGGGTAGCGGCCAAGATGGCCACCACCCGCCTTTGGGCCGCGGTTTCAGAGCGGGAGATGGCCCTGGCGGGCGTTGGTGGTGTGGCGGCCACGGCTGCTGACGGTGGGGTAGCGGCAATGGCTGCCGGCAACAGCTGCCGTCGGGCAGCAGCGACGGAGCGTGTGGCGGGTGTTGTGTGCACACCCAACAGGGATGCCACGGGCAGTACACGCCGTCGGGGACTGCGCCGCCGCTGCGATGTAGCCTCCCAGCTGGAGCTGTCCTCAGACGACGGCGGAGTGGCTGAGCGACGATGACGGACCGGTGCCATTGGTGATGGTGGGAGAAGCAGACGAGATAAGCTACGGGGAGGGAGGGGAAAATGTGATGCCGACTCGCCGGTCCTGACTGTTTATAAAGAAGGCTGGTAAGCACTGGTTTTTTTTGGGAGAGGAGGACGAAATGACATATACACAAACGGTTAATAAAAAAATGTTTGCGATTTAATTACCTAGCACACGGCTGCTCTCTACGCAGCGTCGCGAACGATTGTTCGCCCACTATGTGATGTGGAACGCGACGTAGTTTCACATCACGCCGCCGGCTCGCAACTGCCGGCCGGCTTGTAGACGGCCATTCCCTGCATGTTCAACTGCTCTATGCGTGTGGTTGCTCATGGTTGAGGTGGCCGCGGTGCGCTCTGCTCGCGTCACGCCGCGCGTGCTCTGCTCGCGTCCCTCCGTGCGTGCTGCAAGCGTTTTGGGCTGGCACATGATCACTTACGTTCGGGGTGCCTTATGCACGCGGTTACGCCGGACGCGGCGCCACGACGCAGTTACGTGCGGCAAAAACTGCCTTGCGAACGTGCCGAGAATCCCGGCCGCCCGGCCCTCATTTATTCCCGTGGCCATTTACCTTCATCTCTCGTGCCCCACGACACAATAAGCACAACCACGACGACACATACAGAGAGGATATCCAGTGACTCCAATGGCGCACCCGGCTCCAATGGTGCTCCCAGCGGCTGACGACGATGACGGGCGGTAGTTCACCATGCCTCACGTAGTGGACACCCACGTGAGGAGGAAGGACCTCTCGGTGGTGTACACCAATGAGCCGGTCTCGGTGGAGAGCTCCATCCACACTATGGAGCAGTTGCTTGCTGAGGACGAGTACCAAGTGGTCGACTTCATCACGTCCTCGTCTACCACTACTCCCTGGCCACATGGCCTTGCGAGCGTTTCGCCAGGTTTATCAACAGCCCCGACTACAGGTTCGCTACGGTGGACACCTTCAATGATCTAAAGGTGCTCGAGACTACGGGCTTGGCCTGCCAGAATCTTGTCGACATCCAAGGCCAGTACAGGGTCTGGGGCAGAAAGAAGGTGAAGGACTCCCTGGTTGAGCTAGCCATGGCCATCATCGACCCCTACTACAGAGGCATGAAGGATGAGTAAAAAAAGAACAAGGATGCCTGGCACGAGGCCTGGGTGCAGAGACTGGATGAAGAACACGTCAAGTACGCGGCCAAGGACGCGTACACAAGCTACGGGATGTACAGGCGGATCGTTGACATGAGGGAGTGCCTCCTTCCCGTGGACGATGAGGGATCGAGCCACAAGTAGAGTAGTGGCGGTAGCGTCACAAGAAGTAGATGATTAGATGATCATTTCTCCTAGTTTAGAATGCATGTAATTGTTTATTGAGGTGTGTGTGCGAATGTTTTGTATAGTCACCTATGTAATTGGTTGTTTAATTTGGTTATATATGTTGTTCTTCTATAGACTGAGCAAATCACATCGCCCACGGGCTAATCTAGGGAACCCGTCGGTGATGATTTCATCAATCGCTGACAATTGTATACCAGCAAGCGTTTGCCCACAACACACACGGGTTATTAGCAGGAATCGTCCGTGTTGTTATCCATCTTCCCACACATTTCGGATTACTGACCTGTTTGCTGCTACTTGTAGTCTGCGTTGGTAATTTCCCCGAAGAGGAGAGGATGATGCAGTACAGTAGAGATAAGTATTTCACTCAGTTAAGAACCAAGGTTATCAATCCAGTTGGAGAACCAAGCAAAATTCCGTTAAAACGCACCTGCACACACAAGAGCAAACACTTGCACCCCAATGCAAATAAGAGGGTTGTCAATCCTCTTAGCGGTTATTTGCAAGGATTAAATCTTATCGAGGTAAATAGATAAACTAAACTACTAATTAAAATAAAAGTAAATAAATTGCAGCAAGGTATATTTAGGTTTTTTTATATAATAAAGATAGACCCGGGGACCATAGTTTTCACTAGAGGCTTCTCTCTTGAGCACATAAACATACGGTGGGTAAACAAATTACTGTTGGGCAATTGATAGAAAAGCAAATAATTATGACAGATTCATGGCAATGATCATGTATATAGGCATCACGTCCAAGACAAGTAGGCCGACTCCTGCCTGCATCTACTACTATTACTCCACCCATCGACCGCTATCCAGCATGCATCTAGGGTATTAAGTATGAAACAGAGTAACGCCTTAAGCAAGATGACATGATGTAGAGAAGCAAATTCAAGCAATATGAATAAACCCCATCTTTTTATCCTTAATGGCAACAATACAAATACGTGTCATGTCCCTTTCTGTCACAGGGATTGAGCACCGCAAGATTGAACCCATCACAAAGCACCTCTCCCATTGCAAGATAAATCAATCAAGTAGGCCAAACTAAATAGATAGATCGGAGAGAAATACAAAGCTATAACAATCATGCATAAAAGAGTTCAGAGAAGACTCAAATATTTCTCATGAATAATTTGATCATAAACTCACAATTCATCGGATCCCAACAAACACACCGCAAAAGAAGATTACGTCGGATAGAACTCCAAGAACATCAAGGAGAACATTGCATTGAAGATCAAAGAGAGAGAAGAAGCCATCTAGCTACTAGCTATGGACCCGTAGGTCTGTGGTAAACTACTCACACATCATCGGAAGGGCAGCAAGGTTGATGTAGAAGCCCTCCGTGATCGATTCCCCCTCCGGCAGAGTACCGAAAAAGGCCTCCAGATGGGGTCGCGGAAGAACAGAGGCTTGCGGCGGCAGAAAGGTTTTTTCTTCTGGCTCTCTGGGGGTTTCCCAATATTTGTGAATTTATAGAAGTGGAATTAGGTCAAACGGAGTCATGTGGGCCCCACAAGGCAGCACGGCGCCCCCCTGGGGCGCGCCCTGGTGCCTTGTGAAGCCTCTGTGAGGCTTCTGGCCTCCTCCCGAAGCTTCCCAGGTTTCTTTTGTCCAGAAAAAAAATCTCCAAAAATTTTTGTGGCATTTGGACTTCATTTGGTACTGTATCTCTGAAAAGCAAAAAACAAGCAGAAAACAGCAACTGGCACTAGGCACTGGGTTAATAGGTTAGTCCCAAAAAATGATATATAATTGCATATAAAAACATCCAAGATTGATACTATAATAACATGGAGCAATCAAAAATTATAGATACGTTGGAGACGTGTCAAGCATCCCCAAGCTTAATTCTTGCTCGTCCTCGAGTAGGTAAATGATAAAAACAGAATTTTTGATGTGGAATGCTACCTATCATGTTTCATCATGTAATCTTTCTCTTACAGTATGAATAATAAGATCCGAATGATTCAAAGCAATATTCTATAATTTGATATAAAGACATCAATACTCAGGCATACTAATAAACAATCATGTCTTTCAAAATAAAAATGCTAAAGAACGTTATCCCTACAAAATCATACAATCCTGTCATGCTCCATCTTCTTCACACAAAGTATTTATCATGCACTACCCTGGTTTTAGCCAAGCAATTGGTTCATACTTTTTAACGCGCTTCAGCCTTTTCAACTCCCACACAATACATGAGCGCAAGCCATGGATATAGCACTATGGGTGGAATAGAGTATGGTGATAGAGATAAATAGGAGAAGTCAAAAATGGAGAAAGTCTCACATCAACGAGGCTAATCAACGGGCTATGGAGATGCCCATCAATTGATGTCAATGCGAGGAGTAGGGATTGCCATGCAACGGATGCACTAAGAGCTATAAGTGTATGAAAGCTCAACATGAAAACTAAGTGGGTGTGCATCCAACTGGCTTGCTCATGAAGACCTCGGGCATTTGAGGAAGCCCGTCCTCAGAATATACAAACCAAGTTCTATAATGAAAAATTCCCACTAGTATATGAAAGTGACAAAATAGGAGACTCTCTATATGAAAAACATGGTGCTACTCTGAAGCACAAGTGTGGAAAAAGATAGTAACATTGTCCCTTCTCTCTTTTTCTCTCATTTATTATTTTTATTTTTCTTTATTTTTCTTTATTTTTCTTTATTTTTCATGGCTCTTTTTCGCCTCTTTTTTCTTTCTTTTTCTTTCTTTCTTTTTTTTATTTTTCGTCCGGCTTCTCATCCCGACTTGTGGGGGAATCATAGCCACCATCATCCTTTCCTCATTGGGACAATGCTCTAATAATGATGATCATCACACCTCTATTTACTTACAACTCAACATTACAACTCGATACTAAAACAAAAATATGACTCTATATGAATGCCTCTGGCAGTGTACCAGGATGTGCAATGATGCTAGCGTAACATGTATAACAATGATAAAAAGTGGCTGAGCCACAAATACTGTGTCAGCTATATGATCATGCAAAGCAGTATGACAATGATGATGTATGTCATAAAAACGGACTGGTGGAAGTTGCATGGCAATATATCTCGGAATGGCTATGGAAATGCCATGATAGGTAGGTATGGTGGCTATTTTAAGGAAGATATAAGGAGGCTTATGTGTGATAGAGCGTATCATATCACGGGGTTTGGATGCACCGGCGAAGTTTGCACCGACTCTCAATGTGAGAAAGGGCAATGCACGGTACTGAAGAGGCTAGCAAATTGCGAAAGGGTGAGAGTGCGTATAATCCATGGACTCACATTAGTCATAAAGAACTCACATACTTATTGCGAAAGTTTATTAGCCCTCGAAGCAAAGTACTACTACGCATGCCCCTAGGGGGGAGGTTGGTAGGAGTTAACCATCGCGCGCCCCCGACCGCCACACAAAGGAAGACAATCAATAATAAATCATGCTCCAACTTCTTAGCATAACGACAGACCATACGTGCATGCTTCAGGAATCACAAACCTTTAAACAATTATTCTTACTAAACCACAATTATCTACTAATACCTCCCACATATTACCATCCTAATATCGCAAAACTATTGCAAGGAATCAAACTTATCATATTCAGTGATCTACATGAAAGTTTTTATTATATCCCTCTTGAATACCTATCATATCAGGACCAAATTCATAACCCGTGCATATTACCATTGCTATCATAAGACTCTCAAAAAGGTATAAGTGAAGCATGAGAGTGCAACTATTTCTTTAAAATATCATCACCGCCGTGCTCTAAAAGATATAAGTGAAGCACTAGAGCAATTGCCTAGCTCAAAAGATATAAGTGAAGCACACAGAGTATTCTAACAAATCACGGATAATGTGTGTCCCTCTCAAAAAAGTGTGTTCAGAAAAGATGATTGTGACAAACTAAAAAGCAAACAAAAACAAACAAACTATTTCACAAGACGCTCCAAGTAAAACATATATCATGTGATGAATAAAAATATAGCTCCAAGTGAGTTACCGATAGATTGTAGACGAAAGAGGAGATGCCTTCCGGGGCATCCCCAAGCTTAGACGCTTGAGTCTTACTTGAATATTACCTTGGGGTGCCTTGGGCATCCCCAAGCTTAGGCTCTTGCCACTCCTTATTCCTTTGTCCATCGTAGTCTCACCCAAAACTTGAAAACTTCAGCACACAAAACTCAACAGAAACCTCGTGAGATCCGTTAGTATAACAAACAAATATTTAACTTTAGGTACTGTAGTAAATTGATTCATATTTAATATTGGCATAATTCACCTGTACTCCAACTTCTCCATGACTCATAGCCCCCGATACGATCCATAGATTCATCAAAATAAGCAAACTGTGCAACAAAAACAGAATCTGTCTAAAACAGAACAGTCTTAAAGATCTATTTAAAATCCATACTTCTGTAACTAAAACAATTCTGAAAAATTAGGAAAACGTGGGAAATTCATATACCAATACTGTGTAAAAATTTCAGGTTTTTCTGACGCTCCAGGACAGAACTAAAATTCAAGCACTGGACGCAAAACTTTCTGTTTTCCAAACAGCATCAATTATACTATCTTCCAAATCATCCCAAAGGCATTACTTGGCACAAACACTAATTAAAACATAAAAACATAATCATAATAGAAGCTATAATCATGCAAACACACAATAACAGTAGGTAAAAGAAAAAAAATTATTTTATTCATTGGGTTGCCTCCCAACAAGCGCTATTGTTTTATGCCCCTAGCTTTGCATAATGCATAATTTCAAGTGTTTTTATCCTTCAAGTTGATTCCATAAGTGGCCCTCATAATGGATTCATAAGGTGCTTTAATTATATTTCTAGGGAAGTGTTCCATCCCTTTCTTTTGTGTAAATCGAAATCTTATATTACCTTCTTTCATATCAATAATATCACCAATAGTTCGAAGAAAAGGCCTACCAAGTATTATGGGGCAAGAAGGATTGCATTCAATGTCAAGAACAATAAAGTTCACGGGCACATAATTTCTATTTGCAAGAATAAGCACATCATTTATTCTACCCAATGGCTTTTTAATAGTGGAATCCGCAAGATGCAAATTAAGGGAACAAGGATCCAAGTCGGTGAGACCTAGCACATCACACAAAGACTTTGGTATAGTGGAAACGCTAGAACCAAGATCACAAAGAGCATTACATTCATAATCTTTAATTTTTTACTTTAATAGTGGGTTCCCATTCATCTTGTAATTTTCTAGGAATTGATACTTCCAACTCAAGTTTTTCTTCATGTGCTTTCATCATGGCTTCTACAATATGTTTAGTGAAAGCTTTATTTTGTTCATATGCATTTGGTGAATTAATCATGGATTGCAACAAGCAAATACGCTCAATCAAAGAACAACTATCATAATTAAAGTCCTTGTAATCCAAAGTAGTGGGTGCATTATTATTTAAAGTTTTAACCTCTCCAAACCCACTTTTTTCATTTTTATGATCAAGATTATCACCCTCCAAGCAAGTGGGACTCCTTCTTTCTAAAGTTGACTCTTCTTCAGTCCCTTTTTCATCAAGTTTTGTATTATTAAACAAAGATTCAATAGGTGTAACACCAATCATTTTAATATCTTCATCATTATTAGGTAGTGATTCCGGTTTAGCAGCCATCCAATTCACTAAAGTTGTTTGTTTATCCGAAATTCTTCCTAATAATTTTTCAGTATTAGCAAGTTGAGCTTGAAGGTTTGATACTTCTAGATTAACATCTTCAAGTTTTTTATTAATGGCATCCAACAAGCTAGAATGTTCCTTAAGCTCTTCGGAAAAGAATTTATTTTGCGCAAATTGTGAAGACATAAAACTCTTAGTAACATTTTCAATTTCAGACAATCTTCTACTATAGAAGCTATCGCGAAATTCCTCTAATGACATAGTAACAGAACTAGCGATCAAGCAAATAAAATATTTTTGTGTTTTTGTAAAAAAAAAATAGAAGTGGGGGAGATGAAAACGAGAGGCAAATGCAAATAAAAGGTAAATAAAGTAAATGCAAGTGAATGATAATTTGTGCGAAGGTACTTGGTAATTTTGATGATGTCTCCCCAGAAATTCTTCCCGCTACTTGTAGTCTGCGTTGGTAATTTCCCTGAAGAGGAGAGGATGATGCAGTACAATAGAGATAAGTATTTCCCTCAGTTAAGAACCAAGGTTATCAATCCAGTAGGAGAACCAAGCAAAATTCCGTTAAAACGCACCTGCACACACAAGAGCAAACACTTGCACCCAACGCAAATAAGAGGGTTGTCAATCCTCTTAGCGGTTATTTGCAAGGATTAAATTTTATCGAGGTAAATAGATAAACTAAACTACTAATTAAAATAAAAGTAAATAAATTGCAGCATGGTATTTTTAGGTTTTTTTATATAATAAAGATAGACCCGGGGACCATAGTTTTCACTAGAGGCTTCTCTCTTGAGCACATAAACATACGGTGGGTAAACAAATTACTGTTGGGCAATTGATAGAAAAGCAAATAATCATGACGAATTCATGGCAATGATCATGTATATAGGCATCACGTCCGAGACAAGTAGACCGACTCCTGCCTGCATCTACTACTATTACTCCACCCATCGACCGCTATCCAGCAAGCATCTAGGGTATTAAGTATGAAACAGAGTAACGCCTTAAGCAAGATGACATGATGTAGAGAAGCAAATTCAAGCAATTGTAATAAACCCCATCTTTTTACCCTTAATGGCAACAATAAAAATATGTGTCATGTCCCTTTCTGTCACTGGGATTGAGCACCGCAAGATTGAACCCATCACAAAGCACCTCTCCCATTGCAAGATAAATCAATCTAGTAGGCCAAACTAAACCGATAGATCGGAGAGAAATACAAAGCTATAACAATCATGCATAAAAGAGTTCAGAGAAGACTCAAATATTTCTCATGAATAATCTGATCATAAACTCACAATTCATCGGATCCCAACAAACACACCGCAAAAGAAGATTACATCAGATAGAACTCCAAGAACATCGAGGAGAACATTGTATTGAAGATCAAAGAGAGAGAAGAAGCCATCTAGCTACTAGCTATGGACCCGTAGGTCTGTGGTAAACTACTCACACATCATCGAAAGGGCAACAAGGTTGATGTAGAAGCCCTCCGTGATCGATTCCCCCTCCGGCAGAGTACCAGAAAAGGCCTCCAGATGGGATCGCGGAAGAACAGAGGCTTGCGGCGGCAGAAAGGTTTTTTATTCTGGCTCTCTAGGGGTTTTCCAATATTTGTGAATTTATAGAAGTGGAATTAGGTCAAACAGAGTCACGTGGGCCCCACGAGGCAGCACGGCGCCCCCCTGGGGCGTGCCCTGGTGCCTTGTGAAGCCTCCGTGAGGCTTCTGGCCTCCTCCCGAAGCTTCCCAGGTTTCTTTTGTCCAGAAAAAAATCTCCAAAAAGTTTTGTGGCATTTGGACTTCATTTGGTACTGTATCTCTGAAAAGCCAAAAACAAGCAGAAAACAGCAACTGGCACTAGGCACTGGGTAAATAGGTTAGTCCCAAAAAATGATATATAATTGCATATAAAACGTCCAAGATTGATACTATAATAGCATGGAACAATCAAAAATTAAAGATACGTTGGAGACGTATCATTTGCCGCGTATCACACACATCTTGTTAAGTTGAATCGTTTCTGTTGTGCTGGGTAATCGCAAACAGTTCATCCGAGTGAACCGCGTGCCGTATATCGTACAGACCATGATCTGCCTGCCCGTTTCTGTTGTGTTGCGTAATCACAAACAGTTCATCCGAGTGAACTGTATGCCGTGTATCGCACACACCACGGACTGGCTGACCGTGTTTGCTGTTCTGGCTTATCACAAACAGTTCATATGGATCAACTGTATGCCACGTATTGCACACGCGTCTCTAATTTGAATCATTTTTGATGTCTCCGACATCGCAAATAGTTCGTCTTATGGGGGACGGTTTTTTACGACACCGTTTGCGATTCATGCATCGCACACAGTTTGGTCGCGGGGTCTCTGATTCATGTGTCGCGTTAGCGGTCGCCTGCAGTAGTGTAGGAAAGATCATTACCCCTTGCCTTTTATTAATCAAATGTTGGAAATATTATCTAAGCATACACACTTTTGCTTCCTAGATGGTTATTCTGGTTTTTCTCAAATACCTGTTTCACCTGAAGATCAAGAGAAAACCACCTTTACTTGTCCTTTTGGAACTTCTGCTTATCGTCATATGCCTTTTGGTTTATGTAATGCACCTGCTACCTTTCAAAGATGTATGACTGCTATATTCTCTGAGTTTTGTGAAAATATTATTGAGTTTTTCATGAATGATTTTTCCGTTTACGGAACTTCTTTTGATGATTGCTTAAGCAACCTTATTCGAGTTTTGCAGAGATGTGAAGAAACTAATCTTGTCTTGAATTGGGAGAAGTGTCACTTTATGGTGAATGAAGGTATAGTCCTTGGGCATATTTTTTTTGAAAGAGGTATTGAAGTTGATGAAGCTAAAGTTGATGCTATTGAGAAAATGCCATGTCCTAAAGATATCAAAGGTATAAGAAGTTTCCTTGGTCATGCTGGTTTCTATAGAAGGTTTATAAAAGACTTCTCTAAAATTTCTAGGCCTCTTACTAATCTCTTGCAAAAAGATGTGCCATTTGTTTTTGATGATGATTGTGTAGAAGCCTTTGAAATACTTAAGAAAGCCTTAATTTCTGCACCTTTTGTTCAACCACCTGATTGGAACCTACCCTTTGAAATTATGTGTGATGCTAGTGATTATGCTGTTGGTGCTGTTCTAGGACAAAGAGTTGATAAGAAATTGAATGTTATTCATTATGCTAGTAAAACTCTAGAGAGTGTTCAAATAAATTATGCTATGACTGAGAAAGAATTTTTAGCAGTTGTGTTTGCATGTGATAAATTCAGATCTTACATTGTGGATTCCAAGGTTACTATTCACACTGATCATGCTGCCATTAAATATCTTATGGAAAAGAAAGTTGCTAAACCTAGACTTATTAGGTGGGTTCTTTTGCTACAAGAATTTGATTTGCATATTATTGATAGAAAGGGAGCTGAGAATCCCGTAGCTAATAATTTGTCTAGAATGGAAAATGTTCTTGATGACCCACTTCCTATTAATGATGATTTCCCTGATGAACAATTAGCTGTGATAAATGCTTCTCGTAATACTACTTGGCATGCAGATTATGCTAATTACATTGTTGCTAAATATATACCACCTAGTTTCACATACCAACAAAAGAAAAAGTTCTTCTTTGATTTAAGACATTACTTTTGGGATGACCCGCATTTATATAAAGGAGTAGGTGGTGTTATTAGACGTTTTGTACCTGAGCATGAACAGGAACAAATCCTACGAAAGTGTCACTCTGAAGCATACGGAGTCAGAACTGCACACACGGTATTACAATCTGGTTTTTATTGGCCTACTCTCTTCAAAGATGCACGTAAGTTTGTCCTTTCTTATGATGAATGTCAAAGAATTGGTAATGTTGGTAGACGTCAAGAAATGCCTATGAATTATTCGCTTGTTATTAAACCATTTGATGTTTGGGGTTTTGATTATATTGGGCCTTTCCCTAAACCAACGGGTATGCTCATATTTTAGTTGCTGTTGATTACGTTACTAAGTGGGTAGAAGCTATTCCAACTAGTAGTGCTGATCATAACACTTCTATTAAAATGCTTAAAGAAGTTATATTTCCGAGGTTTGGAGTCCCTAGATATTTAATGACTGATGGTGGTTCACATTTTATTCATGGTGCTTTCCGTAAATTGCTTGCTAAATATGATGTTAATCATAGAATTGCATCTCCTTATCATCCTCAGTCTAGTGGTCAAGTTGAATTAACTAATAGAGAAATAAAATTAATTTTGCAAAAGACCATTAATAGATCTAGAAAGAATTGGTCTAAGAAACTTGATGATGCACTATGGGCTTACAGAACTGCTTATAAAAATCCTATGGGTATGTCTCCATATAAAATGGTCCATGGAAAAGCATGTCATTTACCTCTTGAGTTAGAGCATAAAGCATATTGGGCAATTAAAGAAATTAACTATGATTTTAAACTTGCCGGTGAAAAGAGGTTATTTGATATTAGCTCTCTAGATGAATGGAGAACACAAGCTTATGAAAATGCCAAGTTGTTTAAAGAAAAAGTTAAAATATGGCATGATAAGAGAATCCAAAAATGGGAATTCAAAGTAGGTGATCATGTTTTATTGTACAATTCTCGCTTAAGATTTTTTGCAGGAAAACTTCTCTCTAAATGGGAAGGACCGTATATCATCGAAGAAGTTTATCGCTCCGGAGCCATCAAAATAAACAACTCCGAAGGCAATAATCCTAGAGTAGTGAATGGACAAAGAATTAAGCACTATATCTCAGGTACTCCCATTAATGTTGAAACTAATATTATTCAGACAATGACACCGGAGGAACACATCAAAGAGTCCTTCCGGAACGCTCCAGAACCCTAAAAAGGGGTAGGTATGTGATACGGTAAGTAAACCGATTCCAAAAATTCCATAAAAATTATTTCTGTTCGTTTTGGAATATTAGAAAAATTACAAAAATAAGAAACAGCCGAGGGGACCCACGAGTCGCCCACAAGGCAACAGGGCGCGACCCCCCCGGGGCGCGCCGTGATGCCTTGTGGGCCTCTCGTGTGCCCTCCCGACCCCGTTTTCCTCACGTATGCTTGTTTTGCAAGATAAAAATTCTTTATATATACTCACGGGTGTTTTGACCACCGCATCGCAAGTTTCTCTTCTGTTCTTGTTTTGGGCTGTTTTCTGTCAGATTTTAATGCCAGGCATCATGTCTTCCTCCTCCTCCAACAACGTGGGAGACGATGCTTGGCTGCTGCAAATGGAACTTAGGAGAGAAGGGGAGGAAGAGGTTACCATGGAAGAAGATGATGGAGATTCGCTGGAGGTGTGATACGTCTCCAACCTATCTATAATTTTTGATTGTTCCATGCTATTATAGTATCAATCTTGAATGTTTTATATTCATTTACAAGCAATTATACATCATTTTTTGGGACTAACCTATTAACTTAGTGCCCAGTGCCAGTTGCTGTTTTTTGCCTGTTTTTGGTTTTCCAGAATATCAGTACCAAACGAAGTCCAAATGCCACGAAACTTTTGGAGATTTTTTTCTGGACATAAGAGACACTAGAAGCTTCGGGAGAGGGCCAGAAGACAGAGGAGGTGGCCACGAGCCACCAGGGCGCGCCCGAGGGGGGTGGCGCGCCCTGGTGCCTCGTGGGCCCACCTCTGCTCCGTTTGACCTAATTCCACCTCTATAAATTCTCTAAAATCGGGAAACCAATAGACGAGTCCATGAAATACTTTTTCCACCGCCGCAAGTTCCTGTTCTCGAGAGATCCCATCTGGAGGCCTTTTCCGGCACTCCGTCGGAGGGGCTCTCCATCAACCTTGCTGCCCTTCCGATGATGCATGAGTAGTTTACCACAGACCTTCGGGTCCATAGTTAGTAGCTAGATGGCTACTTCTCTCTTTATGATCTTCAATACAATGTTCTCCTTGATGTTCTTGGAGTTCTATACGATGTAATCACTTTTTGCGGTGTGTTTGTTGGGATCCGATGAATTGTGAGTTTATGATCAGATTATCCATGAATATTATTTGAGTCTTCTCTAAACTCTTTTATGCATGATTATTATAGCTTCATATTTATCTCCGATCTATTGATTTGGTTTGGCTAACTAGATTGATTTATCTTGCAATGGGAGACGTGCTTTGTAATGGGTTCGATCTTGCGGTGCTCAATCCCAGTGACAGAAAGGGACATGACACGTAAGTATCATTGCTATTAAGGGTAACTAGATGGGGTTTATTCATGCGTGAGTTTCCTTTGTCTACATCATGTCATCTTGCTTAAGGCGTTACTCCGTTCTTTATGAACTTAATACTCTAGTGGCATGCTGGATAGCGGTCGATGTGTGGAGTAATAGTAGTAGATGCAGAATCATTTTGGTCTACTTGTCTTGAACGTGATGCCTATATACATGATCATTGCCTTGGATATCGTCATGATTATTTGCTTTTCTATCAATTGCCCAACAGTAATTTGTTTACCCACCATATGCTATTTTCAAGAGAGAAGCCTCTAGTGAAAACTATGGCCCCCGGGTCTACTTTTATCATATATTAAAAATCCCAAAAATACCTTGCTGCAATTTTACTTTATTTATTTTATTTTCTATTTTTGTTCGATCTATCTATCTATCACCATACAATTTAATCTTGCAATTAACCGCCAAGGGATTGACAACCCCTTGTTCGCGTTGGGTGCGAGGATTTGTTATTTTGTGTGCAGGTACTGCTAACGAGTTGTTGCGTGATTCTCCTACTGGATTGATAACCTTGGTTTCATAACTGAGGGAAATACTTATCTCTACTGTACTGCATCATCCCCTCCTCTTCGGGGAAATCCCAACGCAGCTCACAAGTAGCAGGAAGAATTTCTGGCGCCGTTGCCGTGGAGACATCATCATCATCTATCAAGTACCTACGCATAAACTTTCATCTCCTTACATTTTTTTTGCCTTTGCCTCTCGTTTTCAGCTCCCCCACTTCTAATTTTTTTTTACAAAAATACAAAAATATTTTCCGTTTGCCTTTTTCTTGTTTGCTCCCTTGCTTGCTTTACCATTATGCCTAGTTCTTCGCTCGTTACTATTGCCCCTGAAAATGAAGTACTCAATTTTAAACAAAGGGGAGGAGAGAATTTAAAAGACGCTTGGTATAGGATTTGTGATGCTCATAATAGATCAACTCGTAAGCAATCCACCACTATCCTTCTTCGCAATTTTTATGTGGGAATTACTACTTGGTATAGATTTGTACTGGATACTATTACCGGAGGGAATTTCTTGATGTGTCCCTCTATGGATGCTTTCAATGCTATGGGAAATTTAGTGGGATCACCACCTATCACTATTAATGAAACGATCTTAACCTTGGAACATGTTATGCAAAGGTTAGATGCTATTGAAAATAAAATGCCTACCATAGAGCATATTGAAAATTTGGATAAAAGGATTCATAACCATGTTACTAAGTTTGGATCAAAGATAGGGATTACTCTTAAGATGCTAAAATAAAAAGAACCGATAATTAATGAAAGGATGGAACAAAGTCCCGCTAGGATCGATAAGTTGGAAGAAATTATTAATAATTTGGGTTCCGCTTTTTCTTCCGCTAAAACTATTGAAAAGACTACTCCTAGCAAGAATTGCAAGTTTATATATGTTCCTAAAGACAAAGGTGCTACACCCAGCAGCCACAGCGAAGATCTTAAAATGATTAGTGTTCACCCCAATTTTGTTGAATTGATAAAGAAACCCACTTATGAGAATAAATTCCTTAACTTTGTTCCTAGGAGCGTGATCATTAAAAATATGCATGCTAGAACTCCTAGGAAATATGGATGTGTGATTGAGGAATTAGAAACCAAGGACGACAACACTTGAAATTATGCATTATGCCTAGCTAGGGGCATAAAACAATAGCGCTTGTTGGGAGGCAACCCAATGAATAAAACATTTTTTTTCTTTTTATTTCTGTTCTTGTGTGTTTACACAATTATGTTACTGTTATGATTGTGTTTTTATGTTTTAATTAGTGTTTGTGCCAAGTAATGCCTTTGGGATGATTTGGAAGATAGTATAATTGATGCTGTTTGAAAAAACAGAAAGTTTTGCGTCCAGTGCTAGAATTTAATTCTGTACTGGAGCGCCAGAAAAATCTGAAATTTTTACACAGTATTGGTATATGAATTTCCCACGTTGTCCTAATTTTTCAGAATTTTTGGAGTTACAGAAGTATGGCTTTTAAATAGATCTCTACAGACTGTTCTGTTTTTGACAGATTCTGTTTTTGATGCATTGTTTTGCTTGTTTTGATGAAACTATGGATTGTATCAGGGGGTATAAGCCATGGAGAAGTTAGAATACAGTAGGGAAAAATAAAATATGAATGGGTTTGCAACAGTACTTAAAGTAGTGATTTGTTTGTTGTACTAACGGATCTCACGAAGGTTTTGTTGAGTTTTGTGTGATTGAAGTTTTCAAGTTTTGGGTGAGATCACGATGGATGAAGGAATAAGGAGTGGCAAGAGCCTAAGATTGGGGATGCCCAAGGCACCCCAAGTTAATATTCAAGGAAGACTCAAGTGTCTAAGCTTGGGGATGCCCCGGAAGGCATCCCCTCTTTCTTCTACCAACCATCGGTAATTTTACTTGGAGCTATATTTTTATTCGTCACATGATATGTGTTTTACTTGGAGCGTCGTGTATTATATGAGTCTTTGCTTTGCTTGCTTTTTAGTTTGTCACAATCATATTTGCTGGACACACCTATTTGAGAGAGCCACATGTTTATCATGATTTGTTAGAATACTCTATGTGCTTCACTTAAATCTTTTGAGCTAGGCAGTTGCTCTAGTACTTCACTTAAATCTTTTTGAGCACGGCGGTGGCTATATTTTGAAGAAATATTTTGAACTCTCATGCTTCACTTATATTATTTTGAGAGTTGATAAGATCAAAATTTTGAAGAAATATTTGCACTCTCATGCTTCACTTATATCTTTTTGAGAGTTGATAATAGTAATGGTAATTTGCACAAGATATGAATTTGGTCCCAAAGTGATGAATATTCAAGAGGGATATAATAAAAACTTTCATATAGATCATTGGATATGATAAGTTTGATTTCTTGCAATAGTTTTGCGATATGGAGATAATAATATGCGAGTCGTGTTGGTGAGTAATTGTGATTTAGTAAGAATATTGGTGTTAAGGTTTGTGATTCCCTATGCATGCACATCAAGTCAATAGTTATGCAACGAAATTATATCCTACTTATGGTGCATTATTCGGTGTTAGTTATGTTCAATGCATGTTTATGACCGTTTTCGCTTTTTGGTTGGTCGCTTCTCAATCTATTTGCTAGCCTTCATTTGTACTAAGCGGGAATACTGCTTGTGCATCCAAACTCTTTAAACCCAAGTTGTGCCAAATTAGTCCACCATACCTACCTATATGCGGTATTTCCGTGCCGTTCCAAGTAAATTTGCGTGTGCCAACTCTAATTTTTCAAAATAATTTCCATTTTGTGTGCCCGTACCGCTCATGAAGCGGCAGGGGGTGGCCAATATTTTCCATGCTAGGTGTGTTATTCTCACGATGAGTGTTTATTCACTTGTCATTGCACGAGAGAGTGGCAGGTAATAGGGATGCCTAGTCCCGAAATGAAAAAAAAATTAATATGATGATAATAATAAATTCCTTGGAAAGTGTTGGTATGGAGGGCACCCGTGGATACGTCTAGCCATGGATTGTGAAAGAATGGTGGAAAGGAAATAAACTTTACTTTCTGTTTGGGAACCGCCTATAATGTGTCTAGCATGGAAGATATTGAGAATTCTCGGTCGTTTTCGTTGACAGGAAAAGCATGCCTCCCAAAATAATTTTATCTCTCTAATTTAAGCCTTGAGCTCTGGCACATTTGCAAATCTCTGCTTCCCTCTGCGAAGGGCCTATCTATTTACTTTTATGCAATTTTTATTTTTATCTTGAGTCTCCATCTTCTCTTACAAAGCACCAACTAGAGAGCACTATTGTCATACTTGTGCATTGTGTGTAGCTAATATTGAGTGTGTTTCATGAATAGATCAATGATTGTAACACCCCATTGTAATGTGCTACAGTAATCTATCATGATCAGTGCCAAGTCATCATCTTTTGTAGGGAACAAGTGCCACTTGTCTTAAAATTCAAACTCAAAATCCAAATTTGAATTGCAAGTCAAATATTTATGTTTTCAAACATGCAAACAAAATAGTTCACAATAGTGCAAATAATCCCAAAGTAATTATAAAAATAAAACCAACAATATTTGAATTCCCAATTTGACCCTAACAACCCAAAAACAGTGACTTTAACAGCCACTTTAATTCATTTCCAATTAAACAAAATTCAAATGAAATTATATTGCCTCCAAACTTTTTGTGGCAGTGCTTTATTTTGCCTAGTATTTAAATTGCACATTTTTGCAAAATTCATTTGGGTCAAGAATTAATGCAAGACAGAAGTTATAAAAAGAAAACCAAAAAAAAGAAATAAAAGAAAGGGCCACTGTTGGCTGGGCCTTAGTGCACAGTGTGCAGGCCCAGCCCAACAGAGCCGTCTTCGTCTCCTTCCTCCACGCATCGGTGGCGACCGATGCCGGGCGCCGTCGTCGCCGAACCACGTCGCCGCGCCGCTACAGGAGGGCGTGGGAGGATAAGAGCGGCGCCGTGGCACCTCAGGGACTCGCGCCATCCCTTATCCACACCGCTCGCTCCTCTCCTTCTCCTCTCCCATCTCGGCCGAGCGCCACCGATGCCATGGGCTTGCCGTAGTCGTGGCCACCGCCGTCCCCGAGCGACGAGGCCGTGTCTGGAAGGACCGCCAGCGACCGCTACCTCCTCCCCTGTCAACCGCTTGAGCCGGGAACCACTATGTCGCCGGATCGCCGCCCTCTTCCACCTCCGGCCACCGCGACGCCATCGTCGATTTCGTCGCCGCCCTGCGCTCCCGTGCACCCAACGAGCCTTCGTGAGCTCCCTCGGTGAGCGCTGCACCGATTGCCCCTGCTTTCTCCTTCCCCCGCCGTCTCTAGCGCTCGCGGCCGTCGCGCCCGAATCTCCTCCCCGCCGTCCATGGCAGCGCCGTGGTCACAGTAGCCACAGCTCATGCTTGAGCCGCGCATCGAGCTCCCTGAGCTCCTAGCTAGCCAACGCGCCCATCCGCTGGTCGTGCCGTGCCCTGTGTCGACATAACGGAGCTCGCCCGAGACCGCCGCCGTCTGCCGCCGCTACTCCGGCCAGCTCCGGCTCCCCCGCTCAAACTGGTGCCACAGATCGACGCGCAACACTGCGCGCGTTCAAACGCCACCGGCCGCGCGTCAAATGGACGCCGGAGCGCCGTTTCCGAGCATCACCGCTGCCTCGGGTGGTCGCCGCCGGCGCGCCACCGCGTTTGAACGCCGGTGTGACGTGGCCAGGTGGGTCCCCAGTGTCAGGGGGTTAATTAGCCCCTAATGGCCCTATGACAGGTGGGGCCCCCACTGTAGCTAATTATAACAATTAAAATAACCTAAATACTAACCTATGACACTAACACTCGGCCCCGCACCCACTAATTATCTAGTTAGATTAGTTTAATTCTGATTAACTGCTAATAGTCACTGACTACTGGGTCCCACTGGGCCCAGTTGACCCAGTCAAATGCTGACTGGGCTGGTCCCAGCCAATGACTGGTGGGTCCAGTGGACCCCTTGACTAGTCAACGTGGACCAGTCAACTGCTGACTGGGCAGTTGACTGGCCCCACATGTTAGTCTCAGTAGCATATTTCTGGGTACACTTCTGTGTACCCATAGCAATTAATATTTAAATGATTTCGAATTAAATTAATTCCAGAAAATGATTAAAACTTTGAAAAATCATATAAAATAATCTGTAACTCGGATGCAAATAATTTTTATATGAAAAATGATCAGAAAAATCCAACGAATCCGAATATGTCATCTACACACATGTTAGAACCCTCTAAGTACATGAACATGGAACTTTTTGCCCGTTTCTGATAGATGAATAGTGCATGACCTCAGATAAATAATCCCAAATAAATTCCTAAAACATCTAAAATATTCAGAGGTGCAGTATATCACCCCTGCATATCATTTAGGCATGTCATGCATAGTGATTGCATTTGTATGCTTGTATTTATCTGTTTCTTCCCCCTCTTCTTCTCCGGTAGACTCCGAGACCGCTGACGAACCGGGGATCGACTACACCGTTGAAAATTCCTTTTCGCCTGCAGAGCAACTAGGCAAGCAAACCCCCTTGATCATTCCTATATCACCTATTCCTTCTTCCCCGTGCTTGCATTAGAATTTGCTACCGTATTTGATTGCTCCTATTCTGATACATAGCCTGATTTTGTAACTGCTGTTGATACCTTACTTCCTACCCTAAATGCTTAGTATAGGTTGGTTAGCGATCCATCAATGGCCCCACACCCTTGTCCTTGTTGCCATGCTTCACCACCGGTGACTTGATCAACGTGATCGATATGCAGAGACTGAACACCGCACCGCACACCCCTTAGTTGTACGACCCTGCAGAGTTACCATCGAGTGCCGAGGGTGACCTCACTCCTGATGATATCTCTGTAGCGTAGCCAGTCGGTTGTGGGTTACCGAGGGTGATTCCTCTTTCACCACCTCCGATGAGGCCTCTGTCGTGCAACCCCTCAAGTGTGAACCCATCGAGGGTGATTCCTCCAAGTTCACCTTGACGGATACGTCGAGTGGGAATCCATCGAGGGTGATTCCTCGGATTCCCCCTTGATGTTACGGACACACGTGTACCTTGACATTCACCTCAGACCTTTGTTGAAGTCGGGTTGGCCATGAGGGCACCCGCGAGAGATTATTGTGGCGGAACAACAGGGCAGGTGGAGACCACCTAGGAGAGAGGTGGGCCTGGTCCCTGGTCGTTGGACCGCGGGTTACTAAGTCGGTGTGACAGGGTGTCGGAGGTGAGCCTTGAGCCCTGTTCGTGTCCGCGAGCTACTAATAACACGCTTAACGGATTTGGGTATTTGATCTGAGTTGGCCACTGATCTATACGCACTACCACCACGCGGGATAATGGTTTAATGGGGCCCTCGGCGCCGTATGTATCAGCCGAAAGCTTTGTCAGACGTCCAGTTCAGCATTGTGGCATGGTCGGATCGTGCCATTCAGGAGAGGGGTGGCGCTGGTATCCACCGTCCTCACAACGACCTGGAGTGCAAATGGCGATGGGCCCAAGACCCCTGAGCGCTTAGGATTTAGACCGGCGGGGACCTCTCTACTGAGCCTAGGTAGGACTACATCATGTCGATCAGCCGAGGCCGGGCATGACCCAGAAAAGTCTGTCCGGCCAGAGTTAATCGAGCGTGTTGGGTAATAGTAGTGCACCCCTGCAGGGAAGTTATCTATTCGAATAGCCGTGTCCACAGTAACATGACGCTCAGTGTTGTATCCCGATCTACTTCAACTTGAACTGGATACATGATACTTTAATTGTAAGCTCCGAGATCGCTTTCTCGCAAGGAGTTGAGGAAGGATCTCTAGGCTTTGCTACTACATACTTATTACATTATGTTATGCTGCTAATCTGCACTCTTCTAATGCTGCAAGATGTTGAAGATGCTAGTCTTCGATAGGTTAGGCTTTTCCCCCTATTCTGGCATTTTCTGCAGTCTAGTCCATAGATACAGCCATTTCCTTTGATACCGATGCATACTTAGCATAGTTCTGATGTAAGTCTTGCGGGTACTTTGGATGAGTACTCATGGTTGCTTTGCTACCTCTTTTCTCCATACCCGATTGCTGCGACCAGATGACGGAGTCCCAAAGCCAGCAGATCCCGCCGACGACCACTACTACCCCTCTGGTGGAGCCTACTGCTACGTGGAGACCGACGACCAGGAGTAGATAGGAGGAACCCAGGCAGGAGGCCTGCGCCTTTTCGACCAGTGTCGTTGTTTTGCTCAGCCTTCTTTAGGCGGTCTTGTTTGACTGGTGTCTGTACTCAGATAGTATTGTTGCTTCCGCTAATGCTTGTTCTCGAGCTTATGTATTCGAGCCCTCGAGGCCCCTGGCTTGTAATATAAAGCCTTTATTATTTTATTTTGTGTCTAGAGTTGTGTTGTGATATCTTCCCGTGAGTCCCTGGGCTTGATCGTGCGCATTTGCGTGTATGATTAGTGCACGATCGAGTCGGGGGCGTCACAATGATTGAGCATAATGGGCTAGGGATAGCTTTCTTTAGCATTGATATTTTGAAGGCATGGTTGCTTGTTAGTATGCTTGAGTATTTATGTCTTCATGTCAAACAATAGACTATTGCTTTGAATCATTCAAGTCCAAATGTCCATGCTACAAAAGAAAAGAATATATGATGAATATGATACGTAGCATTCCACATCAAAAATTCTGTTTTTATCATTTACCTACTCGAGGATGAGCAGGAATTAAGCTTGGGGATGCTTGATACATCTCCAACGTATCTATAATTTTTTATTGTTCCATACTATTATAGTATCAATCTTGAATGTTTTATATTCATTTACAAGCAATTATATATCATTTTTGGGACTAACCTATTAACTTAGTGCCCAGTGCCAGTTGCTGTTTTTTGCCTGTTTTTGGTTTTCCATAATATCAGTACCAAACGAGGTCCAAATACCATGAAACTTTTTGGAGATTTTTTTTCTGGACATAAGAGACACTAGAAACTTCGGGAGAGGGCCAGAAGACAGAGGAGGTGGCCACGAGCCACCAGGGCGCGCCCCAGGGGGGTGGCGCGCCCTGGTGCCTTTTGGGCCCACCTCTGCTCCGTTTGACCTAATTCCACCTCTATAAATTCTCTAAAATCGGAAACCAACAGAGGAGTCCACGAAATACTTTTTCCGCTGCCGCAAGTTCCTGTTCTCGAGAGATCCCATCTAGAGGCCTTTTCCGGCACTCCGCCGGAGGGGGATTCGATCACGAAGGGGCTCTCCATCAACCTTGCTACCCTTCCGATGATGTGTGAGTAGTTTACCACAGACCTTCGGGTCCATAGTTAGTAGCTAGATGGCTTCTTCTCTCTTTATGATCTTCAATACAATGTTCTCCTCGATGTTCTTGGAGTTCTATACGATGTAATCACTTTTTGCGGTGTGTTTGCTGGGATCCGATGAATTGTGAGTTTATGATTAGATTATCCATGAATATTATTTGAGTCTTCTCTGAACTCTTTTATGCATGATTATTATAGCTTCGTATTTCTCTCCGATCTATTGATTTGGTTTGGCCAACTAGATTGATTTATCTTGCAATGGGAGAGGTGCTTTGTAATGGGTTCGATCTTGCGGTGCACAATCCCAGTGACAGAAAGGGACATGACATGTATGTATCGTTGCTATTAAGGGTAAAAAGATGGGGTTTATTCATGCGTGAGTTTACTTTGTCTACATCATGTCATCTTGCTTAAGGCGTTACTCCGTTCTTTATGAACTTAATACTCTAGATGCATGCTGGATAGCGGTCGATGTGTGGAGTAATAGTAGTAGATGCAGAATCGTTTCGGTCTACTTGTCTCGGACGTGATGCCTATATACATGATCATTGCCTTGGATATCGTCATGATTATTTGCTTTTCTATCAATTGCCTAACAATAATTTGTTTACCCACCGTATGCTATTTTCAAGAGAGAAGCCTCTAGTGAAAACTATGGCCCCCGGGTCTACTTTTATCACATATTAAAAATCCCAAAAATACCTTGCTGCAATTTTACTTTATTTATTTTATTTTGTATTTTTGTTCGATCTATCTATCTATCACCATACAATTTAATCTTGCAATTAACCGCCAAGGGATTGACAACCCCTTGTTCGCGTTGGGTGCGAGGATTTGTTATTTTGTGTGCAGGTACTGCTAACGAGTTGTTGCATGATTCTCCTACTGGATTGATAACCATGGTTTCATAACTGAGGGAAATACTTATCTCTACTGTACTGCATCATGCCCTCCTCTTCGGGGAAATCCCAACGCAGCTCACAAGTAGCAAGGTGCAGCCCCCTGCTTCAGAGAGGGGTACCCTTGGCGGCATCTCCACAACACCAAATCCTCATCAAGATATGAGAAGCAATGCCAGCCATGGGAGTCCAGAGGTACAAGATGAGCTTCCTCCTAGGAGGCCCTTACACAGGTTACATCGGAACAACTTTCATAATTTGGTCCACAATTATGGTGTCGCGGTGGAACGACCATCTATGGGGCCATCCAGCCCCTTGTGGTTCGGCAGGGGGGATTAACGTGCACAAAGAGCATGATCAATGGAAAACGCAAGGGATTTACCCAGGTTCGGGCCGCTGAGAAGCGTAAAACCCTACTCCTGCTTTTGGTGTATTGGCTGTATGAAAGCACAAGTACAGGGAGCGCTTCTCCCGGCAAGGTGCGGAGAGTGCTGCTACGCGAGACGTGCAAGTGTTTGAAAAGGGGTCCAAATCCCTCTAACTGTTGCATTGGCCCTCCTTTTATAGCTCAAGGGGTCACCACAGTGACAAAATAGTAATTACATAACGATTAGATAGCAAACAGTGCTATCATACCTAACGCTGCCAGTTTAGGACAAAGGCATTAAATGCACTGTTAGGTGTCATGTGGAGAGGTAGTCCCGGCAAGGTTTCTGCACCGCTCGCCCAGCTACCTCGTATTATTCTTACACGCCTCCTGGACAGGTGTCATTGAAGGCAAATCCTGTCCCAGCGTGCTGACACGTGCCCGACAAGCCTCACCTACCAGCCTGCGCGGTCGACACCTCACCCATTAGCGAACATCTGTGCGGTGAGGTGGAGCGCTGGAGGACTGGTAGAAGCTTGCCGGTACGGAGCTTGGCGGGTCTTCCCCTTGCCGGTTCAGTCTTGTCGGCAAGAAATGTCTTCATCTTTGGTACTAGTTGAGTGCTTGTTGTTATTTTGTCTTGAGCTTCTGTAATTGGACCTTGAGTTTTGGTCTTGGCAGTCCCCGGCAAGGCTTGGCCGGCAAGGAGGCTGCTACTGTCTGTGCATAAGTCAGGGTATAAAATACCCATGTTTTATACACCGACAGGAGCCCCCGGGCCTGGGCCATACGCGCGTCCGAAGCGTCGTTGGGCTAGGCCCAAACAATGCACAGACACGCGGCGGGAAAACTATCGTTGTAGTTTTCGTCATGATGGTTATCATCTTCTGAGATCTTCTTTGCTTCTTCATTAGTCTGGTCTTGGGTGTGCTCTTAGTCACCTCCCGGCAAACCTCGTCGTCAGGTGGACGGCCCGTAGGCGCGCTCAGACCAGGGGTACGCTCATATGCGGGGCGCCGTTTGTTCAAATCAAACGGGCGCATAGCCACGCGTGGCAAAGGATAACTGCCATGTTTGTCTTTACTTCTCCTTTTTCTGCACCCCTCCATCACGCGCGTCTGCATGCATGCAGGGCAGTGGATTGGTGGAGAAGGGCGGCCGTTGGAGTGACGCGCCGGGCCAGGGGGCGCAGGGCGCGGGACTGGCAAACATGGGCGGTTGCTGGAGTAATGCGCCCGGCCAGAGCGCAGGGCGTGGGATTGGCGAACGTGGGTGGCCGCCCAAAGACGGTGAAGAGCCAGCCCCCCGCACTCCCCTATAAAGAGGGGACTGCGGGATGCGATGCTCACTCATCCCCTCCCGCCTTGATCCTCAGCAACCGTCGTCTCTTTCTCCCATCCTATCCCCCCCCGCATTTGACGATGGCATGGCGAGAGGGAGAGGTCGTGGCCGTGTCTCTGCTGCCGCAGCGAGAGCTTCTCCTCGGCTCCATGCTCATGCTTCGGCCGTAGCTGCAGAGGCTGGCACCAGCGCTCAAGGGAGGGCCGCGGCCCGTGGTCGCGGACGACACGGTGCTCGTGGCCGGGGCGGCCGTGGCGGGGCGCTCGCAGCTCCGTCTTCGGCCCCTCCTCCACCGGCGAAAGGCCACACACAGGACACGGCGCAAGAGTTCGTCTTGGAGCTGTGCGATCAGCCACGGAGCTGGCTGCGGCTTCCTCGCCCTTTCGCTAGGGAGATGGAAGGCCGCCACCTGCGCGGCCTATGGTTGCGCGTGGATGGTTGCTGCAACGGCCCGGTCTGGGTAACCGTTGACACCTCCAACAATGGTATTATGTACCTCACGTGTGGGTGGAAATCCTTTGCCCATGCCCGTTGCTTAGGGCAGGGGCACCTCCTTCACTTCCGGATGGACGGACCGGACGTGCTTGTCGTGAAGTTCTTTGGGGCTTCGGGCGCTCGTCTGGAGTGCTGCGCGGAGAGCTCGAGCGACAGCGACACCGCTTCCTCCAGCGATGCTGAGGATGACGATGATGACGGCGATGATGACGGCTCTTCGGGCGTGAAGATCGAAGATGACGGCGAAGAGTCTGGCTGATCGCCGGCAGCACCATCATCTAGCCTTCCGGGAATAAGCCAGACTCCGCCTAGGCGCCCCTTTTGCCCTTCTTGTACTCGAGATAAACCCTGGCAAAGGGCCAATGAAATGTAATCAAGTATCTGTTTAATGAATATTTAGCGTTTACCGGGTTTAAGTAAATGCGTGTTGTTTCCCTTGTTTTATTTCGCCTTTGTATGATCACGTTCCCTACGCTTATTTGGAAACTTGCCGGCACGCACACTTGCCGCGAGCGCTTTGAGGAACGGGTCCTTAGCGGCCTGCTGGAAGTGCCGCTGCCAGCAAGGCAACTTGCCGGGACAGAATGCAGTTGCTAGGCTTGCCGAGCGGACTCGAGGCAAGCTAGAGCGCAGACCGATCGCGACAAGGTTCCTTCGCGTGCAGGTTTCTCATACAAAGCACATAATCGTTCAAGGGAAATCACGAATGTAATCAAGGAATTTTTTTAAAGTTTTTCAACTTAGCTTTTCCTTGCGTCGTTTCTCTCGCTGTATGAAATGATCACTTGAACGTCATTAAAATGGTACCCCATCTCCACTCCCCCCCGGGAAACTTGCACGCGAGGGATCCTTCTGTCCTTTTAAGAAAAATAAAGAAGAGAAAAGAATGGTTTGGGAACCTTGACGGTCCATCAGTCATCCCATACAAACTAAAGTGTAACTCACAAAATCGTATGCATCCACATATAAATGAATATGTACGAGGAGTTGCGAAAACACTTAGCTTTATTATGCGCAGGATCTGCGCCTAGCTTTGTACAAAGGATTACATGTCTGGTCGACAAAGCTTGTACAAAAGGGGTTGCCGGGAAGCCCGGCAACTGCGCCTCACGGGTAGAACTTGCGAAGATGCTCAATATTCCATGAGTTCTGCACTGGGGTGCCATCTTCGGTCTCCAGACGGGCTGCGCCAGGTCTGGTGACTCGTACTACCCGTTAAGGGCCTTCCCACTTCGGCGTCAACTTGTTTGATCCCTTGGCGGACTGAACGTGCCGAAGAACAAGGTCGCCTTCCTCAAGGCTCCGGGCATGCACTTTGCGGCTATGGTAGCGGCGCAAGGCTTGCTGGTAGCGTGCCGATCGCACAGCCGCCCGAAGACGATCTTCCTCAAGGAGCGTTGCATTGTCTTGCCGCAGCTGCTCTTGCTCAGCTTCATCGTAAGCGAGCACTCAAGGTGACCCATATATGAGTTCCGTGGGGAGCACTGCTTCTGCACCGTAGACTAGGGAGAAGGGCGTTTGGCCGGTAGCTCGATTTGGTGTCATTCTGAGTGACCAAAGAACCACCGGCAACTCATCAATCCAGCGCCTTAGACATTTGCGCAGCCTGTCAAAGGTTCTTGTCTTGAGGCCACGCAACACTTCAGCGTTTATCCTTTCCGCTTGGCCATTGCTTCTCGGGTGAGCGACGGATGCAAAACAGATTTTGCTGCCAAGGTCTTGGATATACTGCATGAAGGTGCGGCTCGTGAATTGTGTGCCATTGCTGGTGATGATTCTGTTAGGAACGCCGAAACGGCAAACTAATCCTTTGAAGAACTTGATGGCTGATTGCGCTGTCGCCTTCCTCACTGACTCCACTTCAGGCCACTTTGTGAACTTGTCGATGGCGACGTACAAGAACTCAAAGCCCCCGGTAGCACGGGGGAAGGGGCCCAAGATATCGAGCCCCCAGACTGAAAAGGGCCAGGAGAGAGGGATTGTTTGGAGAGCTTGAGCTGGTTGATGTATGTTCTTCGAATGGAACTGGCATGCTTCACACTTGGTTACTAGCTCAGTCGCATCCTGGAGGGCAGTGGGCCAATAGAAGCCTTGCCGGAAAGCTTTGCCGACAAGTGCCCTTGATCCTATGTGAGAGCCACATATGCCTCCGTGTATCTCTGCCAACAGCTTTTGTCCTTCTTCCCGGCAAATACACTTCAATTTCACACCGTTTGGTCGCTTTCTGTATAGAATGCTATCCACAAAATGATACATACTTGACTGACGGGCTACTTTCTCAGCTTCTTCTTGCTCATCGGGAAGTTCTCCTGTTTGAAGGAAATGAACTATTTGCTGCACCCATGCCAGAGCCTGCGGCTCGACGACAAGGACTAAAGGCATCTCTTCAGCTGTGGGAGCACTTGCCTCTGCGACAAGAACCTGAGGTTCTGCGCTGAGCTGCTGCTCACCGACAACCGTGTCATTGTTCCCGGCAACATCCTTGCCGGTGGCTTCTGGGGGCTCTGCCGGAAAGTACTTGCCGGTATTCAACTTCCTTCTCTTACCAGCCTGCGTTGATGGAGTGACTGTTGGTTGATTCAAATGGAGCACAAAAGTTCCCGGTTCCACGGGAAGCTTTTGAGCGGCACACTTTGACAGGCTATCAGCAATGCTATTTTCCGCACGAGGGGCATGCTCTGTTTGTAACCCGTCAAAGTGTTCTTCCAATTTCCTCACTTCTTCCACATATGCTTCCATCAACGGGCTCTGATAATCTTTGTTTACTTGCTTCACAACAAGCTGCGAGTCACCGCGGATGATCAATTTTTTGATCCCAAGGTCCACTGCGATCCTAAGACCGGCAAGGAGTCCTTCGTACTCAGCAGTGTTGTTTGTAGCTTGCTCCCTGGGAAAGTGCATTTGAACCACGTATTTGAGGTGCTCTTCGGTGGGTGCGACAAGCAACACTCCGGCACCAGCGCCTTGCAGCGAGAAGGCACCATCAAAGTACATGATCCATTCTTTGGCTGTTTCTTTGCCGGGGAGAGCCATTTCTTGAGTCTCTTCATCCTGTGTTGGCGTCCATTCAGCAATTAACTCCGCCAAGGCTCTGCTCTGGATGGTTGAAGTGCTTTCGAACTTAAGTGCAAAGCTTGACAATTCCAACGCCGACTCCACTATCCTGCCGGTTGCCTCTGGATTCTCAAAATGCGTTGCAACGGGAAGCGAGTGATGACGGTGATTTCGTGTGCTTGGAAGTAGTGGCGCAGCTTTCTCGAGGCCATAAGGAGGCCGAAAAGCAGCTTCTGGACGCCAGAGTATCTTGATCTAGCCCCCTGCAGAAGGGAACTAACAAAATACACGGGTCGCTGCACCACCTTCTTCTTCGGCACCACTTGCTGATCAGCTTCACCTGCTTGCGCCGTCGGTGACTTGTCGGCACCAGGCCTTGTCGGGGAAGATTCCGGTTTGTCGCTAGACGGGTTTGCCGTGGCTGCTTCTTCATCATCGACTTCTCTCTGCGCCACTAATGCAGCACTAGCCACTTGATTTGTTGCCGCTACGTATAGCAGCAACGACTCTTGTGGTCTAGGTACAACTAGTGTTGGCGCGGAGGAGAGGTATATTTTCAAGTCCTGTAGCGCGGCCTCTGCTTCCGGAGTCCATTTCATCGGACCTGCCTTTTTCAAAATCTTGAAAAACGGCAGGGCGCGCTCAGCGGATCTTGAAATGAACCTACTCAAGGCAGCAACAGAACCGGCAAGACGCCGCACATCTTTGACGCTTTTTGGTGCTTGAATCTGCTCAATTGCTTTGATCTTGTTGGGATTTGCTTCAATTCCTCGTTGAGATACAAATAATCTGAGAAGCTTGCCGGATGGGATGCCAAATACACACTTCTCGGGATTGAGCTTTAAGTTGATTTTGCGCAAGTTCGCAAACGTTTATTCCAAGTCTTGAATGAGGGTAGACTTGTCCTTGGTCTTGACTACTATATCATCCATGTATGCTTCCACATTCCTGTGCAGCTAGGGCTCAAAACCAATCTGGACTGCCCTTGCAAATGTTGAACCGGCACTCTTCAATCCGAAAGGCATACGCATGAAGCAGTACGTGCCACATGGAGTAATGAATGCGGTTTTCTCCTCATCCTCCTTGGCCATGAATATATGATGGTATCCAGAGTATGCATCAAGGAAGGAGAGCAAATCACGGCCGAAAGTAGAGTCTACAATTTGATCAATGCGCGGCAAAGGGAAAGGATCCTTTGGACATGCTTTGTTTATATCAGTGTAGTCAATACAAAGTCTCCACTTTCCGTTTGCTTTGCGCACCACAACTGGATTTGCCAACCAAGTTGGATGTTGTACACCTCTAACCAATCCTGCTGCTTCAAGCTTCTTGATTTCTTTGGCAATGAACTGTTGCCGCTCCAACGCTTGCTTCCGGACTTTTTGCTTGACGGGCCGGGCATGGGGACAAACAGCAAGGTGGTGCTCAATTACCTTCCTGGGAACGCCGGGGACGTTAGATGGTCACCATGCAAACACATCGACATTCTCCCGCAGGAAGGCAACGAGCGCGCTTTCCTATTTGCTGTCAAGGGTGGCACTGATGGTGAAGGTACCGTCAGTGCCGTCCTCCCTTTCCTTTTTGGTTGCCGGTGAAGCAGCTTTGGATTTCTTACCGGCAGAGTACTTCGGCAGGTCTTCAACAGGAGCGCAGCACTCCGAAGAGGTGCGCTTCCCGGAATCCTAGCTAGAGGTCTTGCCGGACTTCTTCTTTTCCTTCTTCTTGGCGGGAGCTGGCGTCTTGGCGGCCTCTGCTGCAACCACATCTCTGTACATCTTGTCGACGCAAATGACTGCATCTTTCTTGTCGGAGTTGATGGAAATGACACCCATCGGCCCTGGCATCTTCAATGTGTTGTAAGCATAGTGAGATGCTGCCATGAATTTCGCCAAGGCTGGGCGGCCAAGAATTCCATTGTACGACAAGGGGATCTTGACAACGTCAAACACAATCTTTTCCGTTCTGTAGTTCAGTTCCCCGCCAAACGTCACCGGTAATGTGATCTTTCCCTTGGGTTGGCTTCTTCCCGGGCTCACTCCTTGAAACGTGCCCATTTTCTCATGTTTCTCGTCGGGGATCTGCAACCTTTTGATAACGTCCGGAGAGATCAGATTTAGACCGGCCCCACCGTCAACTGACATCTTTGTTACTAGGAGGTTGCGAATTGTTGGTGAAACGAACAACGGCAAACACCCGATCGCAGTTATGCTATCAGGGTGGTCCTCAGCATAAAAAATGATAGGCGTGTGTGACCATTTGAGTGGCTTTTGAGAGCCCATCACCGGTTCCGCCGCATTAACCTCACGCGCCCATTGCTTAAGTTGGCGGTGAGAGGAGTGCAAAGATGCTCCTCCGTCGATGCACATGGCGTCAGTTGCCTTCTGGAATTCTTGTTCGCTGGTCTCATCATCATCCTCTTCGTCGCTCCCATCATCTTCCTCTTTCTTGTCTCGGCCTCTTGCAGGTTTCTCTTTCTGCTACTTGGCCTTGCCGCGGCGGCCTTCTTAACCACCACGGCCCTTTTTGCCGGATCCACCGATACCATCTTGACCTTTCTCCTTGTCACGCTTTTCATATTCAGCTTTCTGTTTCTCAACAAGGTGCTTGACTTGCCGGCACTCTTGGAGATCGTGGCCTTTGGTATGGTGAATCTTGCAGTATGGTCCATCAGACTTGCCGGCTTTCTCGTTTGCCGCCGCCTCCTGGCAAGCGGCGCATACAGCAGCCTCCTTGCCGGAGTTTTCAGTCTTGGCTTTCTTGGCGGACTTGGAGTTGCCGGAGCCTTCGACAACCATAACAGTTTTGCCTTTGCGGTTCCTGTTACGCTTTCGGCCTTTCTTCCTCGGGGTGGCAGCATCATCGTCCTCAGAATCTACCTCGGCACCAGTGTCCTCCCCGGGAAGCCTTCTTCCTTCCTCAGCACATGCACACTTATCCGCCAATGTGTAGAGCTCGTTGACGGTCTTGGGCAACTTGATGTTCATTTTCTCCCGCATCTTCCGATTGCGCACATTCGTGTGAAAGGCGGCAATGACGGCTGCAGGGTGCACATCTGGAATGTTACGGTGTACACGGCTAAACCTCTGGATGTACTTGCGTAAAGTTTCACCATCTCTTTGCGGGATCACTTGCAAGTCGCTGGGCTGTCCAGGGGCCTTGTGGCCTCCGGTAAAGGCACCAACAAACTCATTGCAGAGATCTGACCACGAAGAAATGGAGTTCTCCGGCAAGTTCATCAGCCAAGATCTCACGTTGGGCTTCAGTACCAACGGAAAGTAATTGGTGAGGATCTTCTCATCTCTTCCCCCGGCAGCTTGCACGGCAATCGTGTAAATGCCCAGAAACTCTGCCGGGTTCAGCTTGCCATCGTACTTTTCTGGTACTTCTGGCTTGAAGACCCGGACAGACGGCCATTGAACTTGCCACAGCTCGCGGGTGAAAGCAGGACACCCAACCTCGTAAGGTAGATATCCGCCAACCCCCGGCGCAGGCTCATCAACGATGGGGCCGTTGCGCGCGTCCGATTGACGGCGCGCCTCCCGGCGCCGTTCGATGGTGGTGCGGGCGTCTTCTGCCCACCTGTCTCACAGCACTTGCCGCTGGTCTTGCCGTGCTCGCGGATCCGAAGAGGCCATCGACAGTTCGTCGGGCTCGAAAGATTGTCGAGCCTGCCGCGGTTGTTGGCGTTGCTGCTGTTGAGACTGTTGCCGCTGAGGTGATTGCATCGTTAGCGCAGTACCGTCAACGCGGCCACCAGCTGGAGCTGCCGGTGCTGTTTGCGAAGGCCGTGAGGGCTCCGCTTGTTGTGATTTACTGGCCTCGGCAAACCCAATCAAGCTTTGGATGGTGGCTCTCCTCTCATCCATCTTCTCTGCCGCTGGAGGGAAGTTCAGCAGCATCTGGGCTCGCGCCATTGCTTCTGCCGCTGTGGCTGGCATGGCCGGAAGCGAAGAGCGCGACGTCGCTCAACTCCTGGCGGAGCCAGCAGGAGCGCCATCGCGGTCTTGCTGCCGCTGCACATGATCAGCAGCGGGTCGCCGTGGCGGAGGCGGTGCCTGAGGATCTGGGATTTGATCAACAGGAGTCTTGCCGTGAGGTCGCCGCTGCCCGGAGTCGTTGGCGCTGCTCGGGGCTGTTCCGCACCCGTTGTGCGAGGGACGCGGCGTCTGTCCCGAAGCTGCATCCTTGGACATTGCCGCGGCGGGATCTTGACTCGCGACGGCCCGGGCACTGCCGCTCCGGTGGCTGCGTTCGTCG
Source organism: Elymus sibiricus (assembly GCA_039707655.1). NCBI lineage: Eukaryota > Viridiplantae > Streptophyta > Magnoliopsida > Poales > Poaceae > Elymus > Elymus sibiricus. Next base: position 255,527,037 of record CM077668.1, on the reverse strand, counting down.
ATGCGGCGAGGAGGAGGAGGTGGAGGACGTCCGTCCGCTCCGCCCACGCCATCGCGGCTCTGTTCGCCAGAGAATCGAGGAGGTCGACTGCCTCCAGCGCGCTCCTCTCCTGCGCCGACTGCGGTGAGCATGGCAACCGCGCCGCCTGCGCTGGTAGTGCCAACCGCAGTATCCGCACCGCCCGCATTGGCCGCGCCGCATGCGGATGCGTGCGGGGTGGCCGTCATCGTGATGCCCTTCTTCTTGGGCGCCATCGACGACGAGGAGGACGACGAGGAAGTTGATGAAGATGATGAAGAAGACGCACAATCCACTGATCAAGGTTCGCGCAAGCGAATCCCCATACCTGGCGCGCCAAAGATGTCGCAGTGGAACGACCATCTATGGGGCCATCCAGCCCCTCGTGGTTCGGCAGGGGGGATCAACGTGCACAAAGAGCATGATCAATGGAAAACGCAAGGGATTTACCCAGGTTCGGGCCGCTGAGAAGCGTAAAACCCTACTCCTGCTTTTGGTGTATTGGTTGTATGAAAGCACAAGTACAGGGAGCGCTTCTCCCGGCAAGGTGCGGAGAGTGCTGCTACGCGAGATGTGCAAGTGTTTGAAAAGGGGTCCAAATCCCTCTAACTGTTGCCTTGGCCCTCCTTTTATAGCTCAAGGGGTCACCACAGTGGCAAAACAGTAATTACATAATGATTAGATAGCAAACAATGCTATCATACCTAACTCTGCCAGTTTAGGACAAAGGCATTAAATGCACTGTTAGGTGTCATGTGGAGAGGTAGTCCCGGCAAGGTTTCTTCACCGCTCGCCCAGCTACCTCGTATTATTCTGACACGCCTCCTGGACGGGTGCCATTGAAGGCAAATCCTGTCCCAGCGTGCTGACACGTGCCCGACAAGCCTCACCGACCAGCCTGCGCGGTCGACACCTCACCCATTAGCGAACATCTGTGCGGTGAGGTGGAGCGCTGGAGGACTGGCAGAAGCTTGCCAGTACGGAGCTTGCCGGGTCTTCCCCTTGCCGGTTCAGTCTTGTCGGCAAGAAATGTCTTCATCTTCGGTACTAGTTGAGTGCTTGTTGTTATTTTGTCTTGAGCTTCTGTAATTGGACCTTGAGTTTTGGTCTTGGCGGTCCCCGGCAAGGCTTGGCCGGCAAGGAGGCTGCTACTGTCTATGCATAAGTCAGGGTATAAAATACCCATGTTTTATACACCGACATATGGGGTCGAGAACACTCCTCGTATGCACATACCTTCCAATTGGGATATCTCCCGTCCAAGTGAGAATGATGCAGGAAAGGGCTCATGGTGGCCAGAAAATAAACATATTATGGTTGAAGTGCAAAATAATGCCACCGTGATTCAACAGTTGCTTCGGGAGGTCCAGAGCTTGAAGGATATCTTACTAAATATTTTGAAGGACAAGCCTACCTCTTCATCACCACCATCGCCGAAGAAGGAGACTTGAGTACATGGGTATGGGCACCACCCTTGACTTGTGCCAAGCTTGGGGGAGGTGCCCCGGTATCGTATCACCATCACTTTTTATCACCATTATCTATTTTAGTTCGATCCTTAGTTATTTCATGATTTAGAAGAATAAAGTTTTAGTATGATCTAGTTTCGAGTGCTTGCTTTGTGGTCTCTCTATCCATGTAATCGTGTGTGGAAGTTATATAATAAAGAGTAGTTTGAGTTGAGTGTTCTGCTTTTTGTTGATCCAATCTTGGAAATAAAATAAAGAGCATAAAAAGTAAGATCATATGCTAATCCCATGGGGAGTGATGACTTCACATAAAAGAAGTATAGTTGATAAAACTTGTTGGAAGTTGACAAACATAGTATTGGTCATTGTTGCAATTCATGAAAAAGTAATAAAGGAAGAGAGGTCTCACATATAAATACACTATCTTGGACATCTTTTATGATTGTGAGCCCCCATTAAATATTCTATGTCAATTAGTCGACGTTGGACAAGGAAGACAACGTAATGAGTTATGTTTGCTTATATTCACATAGAAGTTATATTGTTTTGGATCCTCCAACATGTGGTGCTTGCCCCCTATCTTTTGCTAGCCAAAATTCCGTACTAATTAGAGATACTACTTGTGCATCCAAAAACCCTTAAACCCAGTTTCATGTCATGACAGTCCACTATATCTACCTATGGATTGAATAAGATCCTTCAAGTAAGTTGTCATCGGTGCAAAGCAATAAAAATTGCTCCTAAATATGTATGATCTTTTATTGTAAGGGAAAATAAGCTTTGTACGATCTTGTGATGGTGAAGAAATAAAAGTGACAGACTGCATAATAAAGGTCACTATCACAAGGGGCCATATAAAGTGACGTTCCTTTACATTATGAGTTTGCACATCCAAAAACAAAAAGTGCATGACAACCTCTGCTTCCCTCTGCGAAGGGCCTATCTTTTACTTTATGTATTTACTTTCATGCAAGAGTCTATAGTATTCTCCTCTATTCCGTTTTTATTTTCTCTCTTGGCAAGCATCATGTGGTGGGGATTGATCCAGGCATATATATCCAGTTGGATGTAGGTGATCATGAGTTATTATTATTGACATTACCCTTGAGGTAAATACGTTGGGAGGCGAAATTATAAGCCCCTATCTTTCTATGTGTCTGACTGAAACTTTTGCTCCATAAGTATGCCATGAGTGTCAGCAATCATAGAAGACTAAATGATAGTTGAGTATGTGAACTTGCTAAACAAAGCTCTTACATAGACTGTTTCTGATAATATGATGAATTGCAATTGCTTCAGTGATCGAGATCACAGTTTGTTAGTTTTCAATTTGATTTATAGTTCATACTTTAATTTGTGATTGAATTGTCACTTTTTCATGAGAAGTTTTATGATAATATATTGCTGTTATAATAAAGATCATGATGCCTTCATGTCTGTATTTTTATTTATTTTTATCGACACCTCTCTCTCTAAACATGTGGTCATGATTATCGATTTCGGTTTTCGCTTGAGGACAAGCGAGGTCTAAGCTTGGGGGAGTTGATACGTCCAATTTGCATCATGATTTCCTACTGCTATTTATAATGTTTTTGATCATTATTTCACTTTATGATGCAACTCTTATGCCTTTTCTCTCTTAATTTGCAAGATTTATATGAAGAGGGAGAATACCGACAGCTGGAATTCTGGACCTGAAATAGCTACATCAGAGATACCTATCCTACAGAGCTCCAATTGACCTGAAATTTCACAGAGATTTTTTATTGAATATATAAAAAATACTGGAGAAAAGAGATACTGGAGGGGACCCACCAGTTGCCCACAAGGCAACAGGGCGCGGCCTGCCCCCTGGGCGCGCCCTGATGCCTTGTGGGGCCCCTGGCTGGCCTCTGGCCCCTCCTGCTGCTATATAAGGTCTTTTGCCCTAAAAAACTAATAAGAAAATTTTCGGGACGAAGCACCGCCGTCTCGAGGCGGAACCTAGGCAGGAGCTATTTTGCTCTCCGGCAGAGCGATTCCGCCGGGGATACTTCCCTCCGAGAGGGGGAAATCGAAGCCATCAACATCACCAACGATCCTCTCATCATGGGAGGACCAATCTTCATCAACATATTCACCAGCACCATCTCATCTCAAACCTAGTTCATCTCTTGTATTCAATCTTTGTCTCAAAACCTCAGATTGGTACCTGTGGGTTGCTAGTAGTGTTGATTACATCTTGTAGTTGATGCTAGTTGGTTTATTTGGTGGAAGATTATATGTTCTGATCCTTAATGATATTCAATACCCTTCTGATGTTGAACATGAATATGATTTGTGAGTAGTTACTTTTGTTCTTGAGGACATGGGAGAAGTCTTGTCATAAGTAATCATGTGAATTTGGTATTCGTTCGATATTTTGATGATATGTATGTTGTTGCTTCCTTTAGTGGTGTCGTGTGAACGTCGACTACATGACACTTCACCATCTTTGGGCCTAAGGGAAGGCATTGTGGAGTAGTAATTAGATGATGGGTTGCTAGAGTGACAGAAGCTTAAACCCTAGTTTATGCGCTATTCCGTATGGAGCTGATTTGGATCCATATGTTTCATGCTATGATTAGATTTATCTTAATTCTTCTTTCATAGTTGCGGATGCTTGCGAGAGGGGGTAATCATAAGTGGGAGGCTTGTTCAAGTAAGAACAACACCCAAGCACCGGTCCACCCACATATCAAGTTATCAAAGTAGCGAACTTGAAATCAAACAAACATGATGAAAATGACTAGATGAAATTCCCATGTCCTCGAGAACGCTTTGTTTATTATAAGAGTTTGTTCCGGCTTTTCCTTTGCTATAAAAAGGATTGGGCCACCTTGTTGCACCTTTGTTACCGTTACTACTTGTTACTTGTTACGAATTACCTTGCTACCAAACTATCTGTTACCGCTACTTTCAGTACTTGCAGAGAATACCTTGCTGAAAACCGCTTGTCATTTCCTTCTGCTCCTCGTTGGGTTCGACACTCTTACTTATCGAAAGGACTACGATTGATCCCCTATACTTGTGGGTTAAGAAGATGGAGCATGACAGGATTATATGATTTTGTAGGGATAACTTTCTTTAGCATTTTTATTTTGAAAGGCATGATTGTTTGTTAGTATGCCTGAGTATTGATGTCTTTATATCAAATTATAGACTATTGCTTTGAATCACTTGGATCTTATTATTCATACCATAAGAAAGATTACATGATGAAACATGTTATGTAGCATTCCACATCAAAAAATTTGTTTTTATCATTTACCTACTCGAGGACGAGCAGGAATTAAGCTTGGGGATGCTTGATAAGTCTCCAACGTATCTATAATTTTTTATTGTTCCATGCTATTATAGTATCAATCTTGGATGTTTTTATATGCAATTATATATCATTTTTTGGGACTAACCTATTAACCTAGTGCCCAGTGCCAGTTGCTGTTTTCTGCTTGTTTTTGGTTTTTCAGGAAATCAGTACCAAACGAAGTCCAAATGCCACGAAACTTTTTGACGATTTTTTTCTGGACAAAAGAGACCCTGGAAGCTTCGGGAGGATGCCAGAAGCCTCATGAGGAGGCCACAAGGCAACAGGGCGCGGCCCCAGGGGGGCGCGCCCTGATACCTTGTGGGCCCCTCGTGTCTCCTTTTGACCTAATTCCACTTCTATAAATTCTCAAATATTTGGAAACCATCAGAGAGCTAGACGAGAAAACCCTACCGCCACCGCAAGCCTCTGTTCTTCCGTGATCCGGTCTGGAGGCCTTTTCCGGTACTTTGTCGGAGGGGGACTCAATCACGGAGGGCTTCTTCATCAACCTTGCTGCCCTTCCGATGATGTGTGAGTAGTTTACCACAGACCTACGGGTCCATAGCTAGTAGCTAGATGGCTTCTTCTGTCTCTTTGATCTTCAATATCATGTTCTCTGTCCTCGATGTTCTTGGAGTTCCATTCGATGTAATCTTGTTTTGCGGTGTGTTTGTTGGGATCCGATGAATTGTGAGTTTATGATCAGATTATTTGTGAGAAATATTTGAGTCTTCTCTGAACTCTTTTAGGCATGATTGTTATAGCTTTGTATTTCTCTCCAATCTATCGATTTGGTTTGGCGAACTAGATTGGTTTATCTTGCAATGGGAGAGGTGCTTTGTGATGGGTTCAATCTTGCGGTGCTCAATCCCAGTGACAGAAAGGGACATGACATGTATTTGTATTGTTGCCATTAAGGATAAAAAGATGGGTTTTAATCATATTGCTTGAGTTTACTTTGTCTACATCATGTCATCTTGCTTAAGGCGTTACTCTGTTTTATACTTAATACCCTAGATGCATGCTGGATAGCGATCGATGGGTGGAGTAATAGTAGTAGATGCAGGCAGGAGTCGGTCTACTTGTCTCGGACGTGATGCCTATATACATGATCATTGCCATGAATCCGTCATAATTATTTGCTTTTCTATCAATTGCCCAAGAGTAATTTGTTTACCCACCGTATGTTCTGTGCTCGAGAGAGAAGCCTCTAGTGAAAACTATGGCCCCCGGGTCTATCTTTATCATATATTAAAATCTAAAAATACCTTGCTGCAATTTATTTACTTGTATTTTATTTTGCAATTTACTTTCTATCTATCACTATCAGAATTAATCCTTGCAAATAACCGCTAAGAGGATTGACAACCCTCTTATTTGCGTTGGGTGCAAGTGTTTGCTTTTGTGTGTGTAGGTGCTGCTAAAGGGGTTTTGTGTGGTTCTCCTACTGGATTGATAACCTTGGTTCTTAATTGAGGGAAATACTTATCTCTACTATACTGCATCATCCTCTCCTCTTCGGGGAAATACCAACGCAGTCTACAAGTAGCAACAACCCCAAGCCCTACGAAGCACGCAGAAGGCTGGAGGCAAATCGAGCACCTCGTCGATCCATCTACGGGTCAAGAGGACTCCCGCCAGCCGGACTCAGCGGCTATGAGGCCTGGTTGGACAGGCATGGAAGGGCTCGGGAACAGGCATACGCACGGATGTCTCCCGACACCCGGCACAATACGGCTCGATTTCGAGGGCCCGCACATCCGATCTGTTTTACAGACGAGGTAATGGAGCATCAGTTCCCAGACGAGTTTAAACCCATAAACATCGAACAGTACGACAGGATGATCGATCTAGCCATATGGATCGAGGATTTCCTCCTCCACATCCACATGGCTCACGGAGACGATCTACACGCCATCAAGTATTTGCCGCTCAAACTCAAGGGGCCAGCAAGGCACTGGCTTAACAGCCTCCCCCCTCATTCCATTGGGAGTTGGGAAGCACTCGAGGATGCCTTTAGGGCAAACTTCCAGGTCACTTATGTCTGACCTCCGGATGCCGACGAACTCAGCCAGGTTATTCAATAGCCCGGTGAGTCGGCCTGAAAATTTTGGAATCGGTTCTTAACTAAAAAGAACCAGATAGTCGACTGCCCCGACGCAAAGGCAATTGCCGCCTTCCGGCACAGTATACAGGACGAGTGGCTTGCTCGACCGCTCGGGCAAGACAAGCCGAGGACCATGGCGGCCCTTACTTCCCTCATGACCCGCTTTTGCGTAGGAGAGGATAGTTGGCTGGCTTGTAGCTCCTACAACGGCGAGGCACAAGAATGGTAGCAGCGACACCGAGGACGCCGCAGTCAATGCAGGGTTCAGCTGGGTCTTCAAGCAGGCCGGAAAAGTTGCGGTAGAGGGGCAAAGCAAAAGCCAGCCCCGCAGCGAGGACGAGGATGAACCTCGACGACCCAACAATGGAGGCCAGAAATAGTTCCCTCCCGAGGTAAAGGATGTGAACATGATTTACGTCACTCACATTCCTCAAAAGGAGAGGAAACGAGCACTTTGGGATGTCTATGCCCTAGAGCCCGTGGCCCCGAAGTACAATCGGAGGTCGGCTTACCCTGATCACCTACGATAAACACGACCACCCGACCAGTATCCATCATGGAGGATCGGCGGCTCTGGTCTTGGACCCCATCATCGATGGATTCCACCTAACACGCTTCCTCATGGACGGAGCTAGCAGCCTCAACCTGATCTATGCTGATACGATCGGGAAAATGGGAGTCGATCCATCGAGAATCAAGCCCAGCAATACCACTTTTAAGGGTGTTATACCCGGCATCGAAGCACGCTGCACAGGAGCAATCACACTGGAGGTAGTATTCGGATCTCCCAAAAACTTCCAAAGTGAAGACTTGATCTTTGACATTGTCCCCTTCCGCAGTGGCTACCACGCACTGCTCGGGTGAACTGCATTCACTCACTTCAATGTGGTCCCGCATTACGCATATTTAAAGCTAAAGATGCCAGGACCAAATGGTGTTACCACAGTAAATGGCAACACCGAACGTTCCCTTCTTACAGAGGAACAGATTGCGGCTTTCGCAGCCAAGGTTCAGGCGTCCTCGGAGGCAGCTCGTACTCCATCCGGGAAGGGTACACCTCGCTCTCCAAAGTGCAACCGGGGTACCCCTTCCGACCTCGGACAGTCCAAAACTGAGCCCAAATAGGGTTACGCGCTCCTCACTTCCCTCCCTCTGGTCGAAGATTATGTCCCTAGAGTACATAACTTCACACTCAAAATTCCATGGGAGACCGAGGAGCATAAAGGTACAAGACACGCCGTTCATCTCAACCAGGCGGCGCCCACTCGAAGACTTGCGCACCTATAGGGCACTGTCAAAGGCCCGGCAGGAGCAGCATAGGTCCATGGCCTAAACCATTGTGCGACACCTACGACCTATTAAAAAGGACCCGCTTCTTGAATGCACAAAGCATAGTACATGTGGGGTAGCAGGCGGCATGCAATAACCTCGCCATAGACGAGGATGAGCTGATAAACAACATGGAGGTGCAGACGTATGGCAGGGAAGGAAAAGGGCTGTAAACCCGACTATAACTGCCCTGTTTAATCCCTCCTTTCTTCCTTTTTTACGATGTATATTTCAAAGTTTCTTTGCTAAAGCTCGGCATGTACGGCTTTGACCTTATAAGTTAAAAAGAAAACAGACCCTTCGCGCTCACCACACATATATTTGTGTTATTTTCTTTTCCTTCTTGCCTCTGAGCCAAAGACAACTCTCGCGATACAGACTCTTCTTGGAACCCGGCTCTGGACCGGGGATTTGGATTTAAAATCTCGCGCTTGACTCAAAGTCTGAACTGTCTGTTCGGCGTCTCGGATGTTGCATTATATGAATCAGTTTCGAACCACGATTTTGGTCAATAGTTGGGTTGCCCGACTCCTGTGCTTACCTCTTATGTTTCTGCCTTGTTCGGCTAAGAGTGTAAAAGGAGAACCACTGCAATTGCACTTCCATCTCAGATGGTAAAACGCCTCAGTGGAGAAAGCCAAAAACTGACTGTCTTGGTATGCGTAAACTGGTCATCAAGCCGATGACTGTGTTAAACTACGGATCGATGGAGATCATCCGTGTTAAACGAAGGGCTTTTCTTAAAATGAGCCGAAGTGAATATACGGTTTAAACCTCAGCTAAAGCCGAACACTTCAAAACTAGGGGGCTAGTCATCAGCCCCAATAGTTAAGCTCCTATGACTAAGTGAAAGCTATAAAACCAACATGGTCCGATTGCCTCGTCTCCATATGCACGAACCGCCTTCCTTCGGGAACCGAGACGTCGGCTAAGGGTCAACGTTGCTATGGAAACACTCCTTGTATTCTGTACAAGGGGGTGGAAGCCGACGACTGGTCACTTTCAGTATCAACGGTCGCACAGGAGTCAAAAAATATATATATAAGAAACAAGTCGGAACATAAAGCCGAATTCATTTCAAACAAAAGCTTGTCTTGTTTACATCATTCAAACTTCGGCATTCCGAAGTATAAACTAAAAGTACATAATGTCTTTGCTGCAACGGGGTTCTGTGATACGAGCACCCTCCAGCACCTCGGCCATAAATTGCTCCAGCATCCTGTCCTTCCCGGCAGGTGGTCCTGAAGCCACGGCCATCGCATTGATGTGAGGATAATGCGTCTTCATGCATGCATATGCCCGCTGGACGCCCTCCAACCATGCTGACCGCTTCTAGCGCAGGACTTGGGGGCCGGCGTCTTGGAGACGAGCCACCAGGCCGAAGAAGCTGGTCGGCAGTGGCTCCGTCGGCCACACAAGGATACAGAGGTCCTCCATCGCCGGCCTCGCCATGCGATAGAGCTCCATCAACTACTTCATTTGTTCATTAAGCAGTGGTGGAATTGGCGCCAGAACGCCCTCCCCGTGTCATGGCCCTCCCGGGCGCCGAAGTAATTATGGCTTACCAGCAGCGATCTGCCTCACTTGCTGGAGCACCTCGCGATCGGCTCGGGCCTGGGTCTTGACCTCGACATGAGCCACCTTGAGCATCTCGAGCTCGGCGGCCACCTTCTTCTGGTCCTACTGAAGGGCGTCACGTTCAATGTACACCCCCTTCAGGGTTTCCTTTACTTCGAGGACCCGAACCTGACCTTTGTCATGGGCCGTCCTTTCCTCGGCCAGCTCCTTGCTGGCCTTTGCAGCTGCAGCCTTCTGCTGCTCGGCCTCTTGCGGAGCCTTTTGTAGCTTGGCCTTAAGGGCCTCAAGCTCCGTAGTCACAACTGTTATTACACAAGCTTGACATTAGCATAAGTTGAAACAAGTACGAAAGTTATATCGTTTGAGCATTAGCTTTTCATTTACCTTGTGCCCGTTCGACCTGTTGTTGCATCAGGTCGAGTTCCTGCTCGGACCGCTTTAGCTTTCGGTCCATCTCCGCCAACTCTTTGGAGTTAGAGCTCGGAGCTGAAGTCGAGGCCTGCACAAAAACTAGAGCTTTAGTCCTCGGGTATCGATTTTGATCCTCTGTTTGGTTTCTCAAACCCAGCTAGAGTCTCGGGGGCTACTGCATTTCACTTTCATAAAACGTCCAAAATCGATCCTCGAGTCCTTTCTTCGAAGCCAACTTGAGGCTCGGGGGCTACTACTTGCTACGCGCTCCCCTGTACTATTGGTAGTTTTTTAATCTTCGGACTGTGCTGTGTCTGAAGAGGGCTACTGGATGGAGCTGGTGTGAAACTATAGCGTAAATAGAACAAGAAGGGAAAACCAGAGTGGTGTCAAACATACCTAAAGCCTCTGAGGACGCCCTTGAAGACCTCATGCATTCCGGCCTCTACAGACCGGAAGCTGCCCAGCGCCGTGCCGATAAGGGCACGGTGCTCCTCCACAATAGAGGAGCCCGCCAGAGCTACCTCCATCCCCTCGGGCCACCCCTTGTAGACCTGGGGTAGGCGGACCCATCTTGGGTCCGCTTGTCTTGACGACGGAGGTGGATGGCTCCTCGTGCTGCGGTGGTGTTGGAGCCGCCCGGATGGATGGCTCGGGTTGGCCGAGCTCATCTTCTATAACCAGGGGGATCTCCTCCCCCTGGTCCTCGGCGACCAAGGTGTGGACCTCGGCCGAAGGAATCCCGGCGCCCGCCCCCATGTCGGTGGCGGCCGGGATTAGGCGGGACATCGCCTCCCCCAGCCCTTCGGGGGTAGTGGAAGGCACGGTGTGCTCGGCCGACCCGCTTTCCACCATAAATGGCAGGGGGAGCCCGTCGACCTCGGCCACTTCACCGATGTGGACGCGTTGCGGGATAAATAAGGACTAATTAGACATTGTGCATCAAAGCATATTTTCGTAAAGAAATCAAGGAAGTTCTATAAAGAATACCTCTGGGTGCTGGCCTCATCCTGCACTGTTGCACAAGGACATCCTCCGATGTGTCGGAGAGGGTGACGTGGGCGGTCACGGCCCGTTGGCCGACTGGTGTGGCCGAGTCCTTGCGCAGTTTCCTGTGGCCCCGAGGATGCTCGTCCTCCTCCTCAACGTCCTCGGACGTCGCCCTCTTCCTTTTCAGCGAAGGCACCCCCTCCTTCTCGACGTCCTCGGACGTCGCATTCTTCCTCTTCGAAGAAGGTACCTCCTCCTCCTCTCCCGCGTGCCTTTGCTCCTCACCCTCCTTGTGGGTGGCGGAGACGTGGGTATCCTTGGACCTTGCATCCGAGGTGTCTCGGATGCGAAGGCCGCTCCTCCCCTTCGGCTGCTTCTGCCCCTTGGCCGGAACCCCGTACGGTTCCTCAGCCAAGAGCGCCTCGAGCTGAGGAGATCTCTCCCCCTCGGGCAGTGGCACCGGACACCGCATTTGCTGCGCCCTGGGGATCCACTTCTAAGAAAGGGAGGATTGGTTCGATCATTCTAGTAAAGATGATCGGCGAATAAAACTTTGAAATGATTAACAAAGATTACCTCCCTGGCATCGTGCTGGGTGTCTAAGCCGGGGTTTGCCCCTTCCCCGGGAAACTCGTTCTTGGACGGCTTGAACAACACTGTCCACATCCCAGCCAAGGTGGAGCGGAAGAAGCGTCATAGCATCGGCATGTCCTCAAGCTTGTGAGCCCATATCGGGCCTGCACGAAGCTGGAGTGGAAGTATACGGCGGTGGAGCATGACGTCGACCACGTCCACCAGCTTGATCTTCTTCTTGTCTGCCTGAGTTTTGATCATTGTTTGCAGCAAGAGAATGTCTTCGGGGGAGCCCCAATCCAGGCTCTTCCACATGCAGGAGGCAAGCCTCCTTGGAGGAGCCCCCGTGAACACGGGGACCTCGGCTTGGCCATTGGCGAGTGGCTCGGTGATGTAGAACCACTCTCTCTGCCATTCCTTAACCGTTTCCACGAAGGTGCCTTCGTACCAAGAAACCTTCTGGATCTTGCTGATCATGGCTCCGCCGCACTCCGCCAGTTCGAAGCCGCTCGACTTCGGCTTGATGCCAAAGGTCTTCAGCTAGAGGCCGAAGTGCGGCTCGATGCGGAGGAAGGCCTCGTAGATGATGATGAACGTCGCGAGGTGGAGGATGGAGTTTGGAGCTAGATGGTGGAAATCTAGCCTGTAGTAGTAGAGCACCCCGCGCACGAAGGGGTGCAACAGGAACCCCAGACCTCGGGCGAGGTGGGGAACGAAGATGACCCTCTCCCCTGGCTGGGGAGTGGGCACTCTCTGGTTTGGCTCCGGGGGCCGGCATGCAGCGTTGGCGGGAATGTACCCCGCGTCCCGTAGCTCCTGGATCACGCTCTCAGTGACGAGAGAACCGACCCAGTGTCCCTTCAGTGTGGCATCAACCATTGCTGGGGTTGGAAGCTTTGTGCGCATCGAAGGGGATGGGTGAGCTTGAAACTGGATCTGGGCGCTGGAGCTTAGGAGGCGATGTGCGAGGGAGGTGGAATGGGAGCGTAGAAAATTGCTATCGCTACCCCTTTTGCTCTTGTAGGCCTGCGAAAGGCCAAGAGTCCCCCCTTTTGCTGCGCCGAAAAAATCGCCATGACCCAACAAAAGATGCCATTACGTGCGTGGGGTGAAACAAAATCTTAATGATATCCCCCAAAATACGGGCACGATCTCTGCTTTCATGAGACGTGCCAATGAGAAAACTACCTCTGGCCGCTATTCAAGTAACAGTAACTGCCCCGACCATGCTTGAGTGGCGATGCTTCGGTAAAAGTTGTCAGGCTAGGTAGTACTGTTCACGCCTACCTGGTTGGCCTTCGAGGCTAAGTTATCTCATGTCTTCGGATGGAGATGAATTTGATTAAAACCATGGTCGGAGGACAGATTCCTTTAAGAACAGACCCGATTAGAATTCGCAATGGACAAAAAGATTCTGAATCAGGGAAGGCCTCATCTGGGAGGAGAACTCGTCTGTCAAGCCGAAGACTCCAAAGCCGAACTCAAATTACTGAGGGGAACTCGTCTGTCAAGCCGAAGATGATGACCCACAAGTATAGGGGATCAATCATAGTCCAATCGATAAGTAAGAGTGTCAAACCCAACGAGGAGCAGAAGGAAATGACAAGCGGTTTACAGCAAGGTATTCTCTGCAAGTACGGAAAGAAGCGGTAACAGATAGTTTTGATAGCAAGGTAATTCGTAACAAGTAACAAGTGACAATAGTAACAAGGTGCAGCAAGGTGGCCCAATCCTTTTTATAGCAAAGGACAAGCCGGAACGGTCTCTTATATAAAGCAAATAGTTCTCGAGGACACATGGGAATTCTCATCTAGTCACTTTCATCATGTTTGTTTGATTCGCGTTCGCTACTTTGATAACTTGATATGTGGATGGACCGGTGCTTGGGTGTTGTTCTTACTTGAACAAGCCTCCCACTTATGATTACCCCCTCTTGCAAGCATCCGCAACTACGAAAGAAGAATTAAGATAAATCAAACCATAGCATGAAACATATGGATCCAAATCAGCCCCTTACGGAATAGCGCATAAACTAGGGTTTAAGCTTCTCCCATGTCCTCAAGAACAAAAGTAACTACTCACAAATCATATTCATGTTCAACATCAGAGGTGTATTGAATATCATTAAGGATCTGAACATATAATCTTCCACCAAATAAACCAACTAGCATCAACTACAAGATGTAATCAACACTACTAGCAACCCACAGGTACCAATCTGAGGTTTTGAGACAAAGATTGAATACAAGAGATGAGCTAGGGTTTGAGATGTGATGGTGCTGGTGAAGATGTTGATGAAGATTGGTCCTCCCATGATGAGAGCATCGTTGGTGATGTCGATGGCTTCGATTTCCCCCTCCCAGAGGGAAGTATCCCCGGTGGAATCGCTCCGCCGGAGAGCAAAATTGCTCCTACCCAGGTTCCGCCTCGAGACGGTGGCGCTTCGTCCCGAAAGTCTTCTTCTGATTTTTTCTAGGGTAAATAGCATCTTATTGGAGAAGATAGGCCCCGGAGGCCTGCCAGGCGCCCCACAAGCTCGGGGGGCGCGCCCAGGGGGGTAGAGCACGCCCCCAGGCTTGTGGCTTCCTGGTGGGTCCCCCTCTGGTATTTCTTCTGCAATATTTTTTATATATTCCAAAACAATTCTCCATAAATTTTCAGGTCATTTGGAGATGTGCAGAATAGCTATCTCTGTTGTAGCCCTTTCCGGTCCAAAATTCCAGCTGCCGGCAATCTCCCTCTTCATGTGAAACTTGCAAAATAAGAGAGAAAAGGCATAAGAATTGTATCATAAAGTGAAATAATGACTCAAAACATAATAAATAATAGTAGGAAAATATGATGCAAAATGGACGTATCAACTCCCCCAAGCTTAGACCTCGCTTGTCCTCAAGCGAAAAACCAAAATCGATAATCATGACCACATGTTTGGAGAAAGAGAGAGGTGTCGATAAAACAAAATACGGACATGAAGGCATCATGATCTTTATTATAACAGCAATATATCATCATAAAACTTCTCATGAAAAAGTGACAATTCATCCACAAGACAAAGTATGAACTACAAACCGTATTGAAAACTAACAAACTATGATCTCAGTCACTGAAGCAATTGCAATTCACCATATTATCAGAAAGAGTCTATGTAAGAGCTTTGTTTAGCAAGTTCACATACTCAACTATCATTTAGTCTTCTATGATTGCTGACACTCACGGCATACTTATGGAGCAAAAGTTTCAGGCAGACACATAGAAAGATAGGGGCTTATAATTTCACCTCCCAACGTATTTACCTCAAGGGTAATGTCAACAATAATAACTCATGATCACCTACATCCAACTGGATATATATGCCTGGATCTTTCCCCACCACATGATGCTTGCCAAGAGAGAAAATAAAAACAGAATAGAGGAGAATACTATTGACTCTTGCATGAAAGTAAATACATAAAAGTAAATGATAGGCCCTTCGCAGAGGGAAGCAGAGGTTGTCATGCGCTTTTTATTTTTGGATGTGCAAGCTCTTAATGTAAAGGAACGTCACTTTATTTTGCCCCTTGTGATAGCAACCTTTATTATGCAGTCTGTCGCTTTTATTTCTTCACCATCACAAGATCGTACAAAGCTTATGTTCCCTTACAATAAAAGATCATACATATTTAGGATCAATTTTTATTGGTTTCACACCGATGACAACTTACTTGAGGGATCTTATTCAATCCATAGGTAGATATGGTGGACTCTCATGACATGAAACTGGGTTCAAGGGTTTTTGGATGCACAAGTAGTATCTCTACTTAGTACAGAATTTTGGCTAGCAAAAGATAGGGGGCAACCACCACATGTTAGAGGATCCACAACAATATAGCTTCTATGTGAATATAAGCAAACATAACTCATTACGTTGTCTTCCTTGTCCAGCGTCAACTATTTGACATAGAATATTTAATGGGGGCTCACAATCACAAAAGATGTCCAAGATAGTATATTTATATGTGAGACCTCTCTTCCTTTATTACTTTTTTCATGAATTGCAACAATGACCAATGCTATGTTTGTCAACTTCCAACAAGTTTTATCAATTATACTTCTTTTATGTGAAGTCATCACTCCCCATGGGATTAGCATATGATCTCTCTTTTCTTCATTCTTTTTATTTTATTTCTAAGATTGGATCAACAAAAGTAAAACAACTCAACTCAACTACTCTTTATTATATAACTCTCACACTTGATTACATAGATAGATAGATCACAAAGCAGGCACTAAAGACTAAATCATACTAAAACTTTATTCTTCTAAATCACGAAATAACTACAGATCAAACTAAGATAGATAATTATGATAAAAGTGATGGGGATACGATACCGGGGCACCTCCCCCAAGCTTGGCACAAGCCAAGGGTGGTGCCCATACCCGTGTACTCAATTCTCCTTCTTTGGTGATGATGGTGATGATGAGGTAGGCTTGTCCTCCGTCTTCCAAGGCATAGGCTCTCCATCATAAAAGGATGAGCGTGTTTCCGAAGTCATGAAATTTGCAGCTAGGCTCATACCTTTGAATTTGGCCTCATACTCAAAATTTTGGTTTTGTAAATCATAGATTTGGGCCTGAAGATGATCCATCCGGTCATTGAGCTTGAAGATGACATCCCCAATATCCTTGCTGTCCACCTTGTGCTCACGGATGAATTCCGTGATCATGGAGTGGTTAGCATTGAGTCCGCGCTCCACCATCCCTTGGCACCTGAAGATCTCCTGTTCCACCACTTCCAGCCTGGCCTTCTCGCTCCCGGCCTTCTTGGGCCCTTGAACGTCCTGGATGTGAAGCACCCCCTCATGCATCTCGATAGCTTGAGGGTGTTTCTTCACCTCCAGGAGGTACGGGTTGATGACCTTCTCATAGAACTTGTCCTTGGACGAGCTTGGGGGCGCCATGGTGATCCCGATCTGTCAGAAAAACAGCCCGAAACAAGAACAGAGGAGAAACTTGCGATACGGTGATCAAAACATCCGAGAGTATATATAATGATTTTTTTTCATGCAGGACAAGTAATATGGAAGAAAAACGGAGTCAGGAAAGTCCACGGGGGAGCCACAAGCTCGGTAGGCGCGCCCTGGGGGGTAGGGCGCGCCCCCCAGGCTTGTCGCTCCCTCGTGCATTTTTCAGACTGTTTATTATTTTCCTAATTTTTATATATTCCAAAATGAACAGAAAGTACTTTTATGGAATTCTTGGAGTCAGTTTACTTACCGTACCACATACCTACTCCTTTTCAGGGTTCTGGAGCGTTCCGAAAGGTTTCTTCTATGTGCTCTTCCGATGTCATTGTTTGAATAATATTAGTTTCAACATTAATGGGCGTACCTGAGATATAATATTTAATTCTTTGCCCATTAGCCACTCTTGGATTAGTGCCTTCGGAGTTATTTATCTTGATGGCTCCGGAGCGATAAACTTCTTCGATGATGTATGGTCCTTCCCATTTAGAGAGAAGTTTTCCTGCAAAGAATCTTAAACGAGAATTGTATAATAGAACGGGATCACCTACTTTGAATTCCCTTTTTGAATTCTCTTATCATGCCATCTTTTAACTTTTTCTTTAAACAACTTGGCATTTTCATAAGCTTGGGTTCTCCATTCATCTAGAGAGCTAATATCAAATAACCTCTTCTCACCGGCAAGTTTAAAATCATAATTGAGTTCTTTAATGGCCCAATAAGCTTTATGTTCTAATTCAAGAGGTAAATGACATGCTTTTCCATAGACCATTTTATATGGAGACATACCCATAGGATTCTTATATGCAGTTCTGTAAGCCCATAATGCATCATCAAGTTTCTTAGACCAATTCTTTCTAGATCTATTAACGGTCTTTTGCAAGATTAACTTTATTTCTCTATTAGTCAGTTCAACTTGACCACTAGACTGAGGATGATAGGGAGATGCAATTCTATGATTAACATCATATTTATCAAGAAGTTTACGGAAAGCACCATGAATAAAATGTGAACCACCATAAGTCATCAAATATCTAGGGACTCCAAACCTCGGAAATATAACTTCTTTAAGCATTTTAATAGAAGTGTTATGATCAACACTACTAGTTGGAATAGCTTCTACCCACTTAGTAACGTAATCAACAACAACTAAGATGTGCGTATACCCATTGGAGGAAGGGAAAGGTCCCATATAATCAAATCCCCAAACATCAAATGGTTCAATAACAAGTGAATAATTCATAGGCATTTCCTAATGTCTACCAACATTACCAATTCGTTGACATTCATCACAAGAGAGGACAAACTTATGTGCATCTTTGAAAAGAGTAGGCCAATAAAAACCAGATTGTAATACCTTATGTGCAGTTCTGTCTCCCGCATGGTGTCCTCCGTATACCTCGAAGTGACACTTCCGTAGGATTTGTTCCTGTTCATGCTCAGGTACACAACGTCTAATAATACCATCTACTCCTCCTTTATATAAATGTGGGTCATCCCAAAAGTAATGTCTTAAATGAATGAATTTTTTTTTCTTTTGTTGGTATGTGAAACTAGGTGGTATATATTTAGCAACAATGTAATTACCATTGTCTGCATACCAAGGAGTATTACGAGAAGCATTTATAACAGCTAATTGTTCATCAAGAAAACTATCATCAATAGGCAGTGAGTCATCAAGAACATTTTCCATTCTAGACAAATTATCAGCTACGGGATTCTTAGCTCCTTTTCTATCAACAATATGCAAATCAAATTCTTGTAGCAAAAGAACCCACCTAATAAGTCTAGGCTTAGTATCTTTCTTTTCCATAAGGTATTTAATAGCAGCATGATCGGTGTGAATAGTTACTTTAGAATCAACAATGTAAGATCTGAATTTATCACATGCAAACACAACTGCTAAAAATTCTTTCTCAGTAGTAGCATAGTTTCTTTAAGCACTGTCTAGGGTTTTACTAGCATAATGAATAACATTCAATTTCTTATCAACTCTTTGTCCTAGAACAACACCAACAGCATAATCACTAGCATCACACATAATTTCAAAGGGTAGGTTCCAATCAAGGGGTTGAACAATAGGTGCAGAAATTAAGTTTTTCTTAAGTATTTCAAAGGCTTCTACGCAATCATCATCAAAAACAAATGGCACATCTTTTTGCAAGAGATTAGTAAGAGGCCTAGAAATTTTAGAGAATTCTTTTATAAACCTTCTATAGAACCAACATGACCAAGGAAACTTCTTATGCCTTTGATATCTTTAGGGCATGGCATTTTGTCGGGGGGATGACCCCCGGGTAGTCCCAAGACGGCGAGCCGGACAGGGTGCCTGCCTGCCCGGGCCGGCTGCTCCAGCCAGCCGGCTGCCCGAAGTCAACCATGGTGTCCCATCGGACACGCGTGGACGTGACGGCCATCCCCTGGCCACTGTAGCTGCGTATGCGCGCGCTATTCATCCATCATCATCGTCATCAATAGTGCATTACAGCCTACAATGTATCTTGTCCCCTGGGCGTCTGTTGATAAAAGACCCCAGGGGACCTCTCGTATCAGCATGCTCGCGGACGCTCGTTCCTGCCTCTCTCAGATTTACCCGTGTAACCCTGGGGGGTCGGGCTATAAGACCCCCCAGGAGGCCTCCATGCAGAGGAGTCAGTTCAGTTGAGTCCAGTAGCAACACTAGCTTCCCCACACTCGCAGGAGAGGCAAGACGGTGGCCTAGCCCCTTCTTCCACCTCCGCCCGAACAGCTCCAGGAGCAACTTTGTAGCCCTTGTGCACTCCATACTCCATTCGGCAAGACTAGGGGTGTTACCTCTCCGGAGGGCCCCGAACCTGGGTACGTCTCGTGTTTCACACCTGCACGTGCTGACCTCGCCTCTGGAGCCCATCGGCGTCCTCACATAGCCCCCCATCTTTAGCCATCTCATGGCATCTGCCGTGAGAATACCACGACACATTTTCTCAATTGCATCAACTTTAGCTTTATCAACTTCAATACCTCTTTCAAAAAATTTATGCCCAAGGACTATACCTTCATTTACCATAAAGTTGCACTTCTCCCAATTCAAGACAAGATTAGTTTCTTCACATCTCTGCAAAACTCGATCAAGGTTGCTTAAGCAATCATCAAAGGAAGTTCCGTAGACGGAGAAATCATCCATGAAAACCTCAACAATCTTTTCACAAAAATCAGAGAATATAGCAGCCATACATCTTTGAAAGGTAGCAGGTGCATTACATAAACCAAAAGGCATACGACGATAAGCATAAGTTCCAAAAGGACAAGTAAATGTGGTTTTCTCTTGATCTTCTTGTGATACAGGTACTTGAGAGAAACCAGAATATCCATCTAGGAAGCAAACGTGTGTATGTTTAGATAATCTTTCTAACATTTGATCAATAAAAGGCAAGGGATAATGATCTTTCCTAGTAGCTTTATTTAATTTCCTAAAATCAATTACCATCCTATAACCGGTTACAATTCTTTGTGGGATTAGTTCATTTTTATCATTAGGAACAACAGTAATACCTCCTTTCTTAGGGACACAATGAATATGACTTACCCATGTACTATGAGCTATGGGATAAATTATACCTACCTCCAGAAGCTTTAATATTTCAGTTATTACCACATCCTTCATTTTAGGATTTAATCTTCTTTGATGATCAACAACTGGTTTAGCATCTGGGTCCATATGAATTTTGTGCTGACATAAAGTGGGACTAATGCCCTTAAGATCATCGAGATTATATCCAATAGCAGCACGGTGCTTCCTCAGAGTTTTAAGTAATCTCTTTTCTTCATGCTCTGAAAGGTTAGCACTGATAATAATAGGATATATCTTCTTTTCATCAAGATAAGCATATTTAAGTGTTTCAGGTAGTTGCTTTAATTCAAATACAGGTTCACTCTTAGGTGGAAGAATATCTCCAAGAGTTTCAACAGGCAAATTATGTTTAAGGATAGGTGCTTGTTTAAATAACATCTCATCTATTTCATTTCTTTCATTCATATGCATATCATTTTCATCGTCTAGCAAGTATTGTTCTAAAGGATCAGTATGAGGCACAGCAATAGAAGCAAGACCAATAATTTCATCCTTATTAGGTAATTCTTTATCATGAGGTTGTCTACGAAACTTAGAGAAATTAAACTCATGAGACACATCACCAAAATTAACACTGACAGTTTCTTTATTGCAATCAATCTTAGCATTAACTGTATTCAAGAAAGGTCTACCAAATATAATGGGACAAAAATCATCTTGTGGTGATCCAAGAACAAGAAAATTAGTACGGTATTTGATCTTACCACACAAGACTTCAACATCTCTAACAATCCCAAGTGGTGCAATAGTATCCCTATTTGTAAGCTTAATAGTGACATCAATATCTTCAATCACAATAGGTGCAATATCATTCATGACTTCTTGATAAAGAGTAAACGGAATAGCACTCACACTAGCACCAATATCACATAAACCATGATAGCAATGATCTCCAATTTTAACAGAAATAACAGGCATGCCAATTACAGGTTTGTTTTTATCTTTAGTGTTTGGCTTAGCAATTCTAGTTGATTCATCACAGAAATATATGACATGTCCATCAATGTTATCAACCAAAAGATATTTAACCATTGCAATATTAGATTCAATTTTAATTTGTTTAGAAGGTCTAGGTGCTCTAATATTACTTTTATTAACCACAGTTGAAGCTTTAGCATATTCCTTAATCCTAATAGGGAAAAGAGGTTTCTCAAAATAAGCAGTAGGCACAACTGGATCAACATTGTAAACAATTGTTTCTTCTTTAACACTAATAGGTTCTTCATTTAATTCAATAGGTGGATGAAACTTAAACCATTTCTCCTTAGGGAGATCAACATGAGCAGCAAAAGATTCACAAAAAGTAGCTACTATCTCAGAGTCAAGTCCATATTTAGTACTAAACTTATGAAAAGCATCCGTTTCCATGAAAGATTTAACACAATCAAACTTAAGATTTATACCTGACTCTTTACCTTTGTCGATTTCCCAATCTTCAGAGTTGCGTTTAATTCTTTCCAGAAGATCCCATTTGAATTCAATAGTCCTCTTCATAAAGGAACAAGTAGAAGAAGTATCGAGCATGGATTGATCATTATGAGAAAGCCGAGCATAAAAGTTTTGAATAATTATTTCTATTGAGAGCTCATGATTGGGGCATGTGTGAAACATATACTTAAGCCTCCCCCAATATTGAGCGATACTTTCTCCTTTACGAGGCCAAAAATTATATATATAATTCCGATCACGATGAACCAAATGCATAGGATAAAACTTCTGGTGAAATTTCAGCTTCAACCGGTTCCAATCCCATGTTCCAGTATAATCCAATAGCCTATACCATGTCAATGCCTTTCACTCCAAAGATAAAGGGAATACCTTCCTCTTAACTCCATCCTTGGATAAACCTGCAAGCTTAAACAATCCACAAATTTCATTTATATATATCAAGTGCATATCAGGATGTACCTTTCCATCTCCTGCATAAGGATTAGGCAGCAGTTTCTCTATCATACCCGAAGGGATTTCATAATAAATATTTTCAGTAGGTTCAGTAGGTTGAGGGGAAACTCTCAATGCTTCCGGTCGAGGTGAAGATACCCCGAAAAAACCCCTCAAAGGATTACTTTCCATAGTGACAAGTGACAGTAAATTTCAGCACGTAATATAAATGTTTCCTTACCAAATTCCACTCACCAAAGGCGCTTCACTCCCCGTCAACGGCGCCAGAAAAGAGTCTTGATGACCCACAATTATAGGGGATCAATCGTAGTCCTTTTAATAAGTAAGAGTGTCGAACCCAACGAGGAGCAGAAGGAAATGACAAGCGGTTTTCAGCAAGGTATTCTCTGCAAGTACTGAAAGTAGCGGTAACAAATAGTTTTGATAGCAAGGTAATTCGTAACAAGTAACAAGTGACAATAGTAAAAAGGTGCAGCAAGGTGGCCCAATCCTTTTTATAGCAAAGGACAAGCCGGAACGGTCTCTTATATAAAGCAAAGAGTTCTCAAGGACACATGGGAATTCTCATCTAGTCACTTTCATCATGTTTGTTTGATTCGCGTTCGCTACTTTGATAATTTGATATGTGGGTGCACCGGTGCTTGGGTGCTGTTCTTACTTGAACAAGCCTCCCACTTATGATTACCCCCTCTCGCAAGCATCCGCAACTATGAAAGAAGAATTAAGGTAAATCAAACCATAGCATGAAACATATGGATCCAAATCAGCCCCTTACGGAATAGCGCATAAACTAGAGTTTAAGCTTCTGTCACTCTAGCAACCCATCATCTAATTACTACTCCACAATGCCTTCCCTTAGGCCCAAAGGTTGTGAAGTGTCATGTAGTCGACGTTCACACGACACCACTAAAGGAAGCAACAACATACATATCATCAAAATATCGAACGAATACCAAATTCACATGATTACTTAATGCAAGACTTCTCCCATGTCCTCAAGAAAAAAAGTAACTACTCACAAATCATATTCATGTTCAAGATCAGAGGGGTTTTGAATATCATTAAGGATCTGAACATATAATCTTCCACCAAATAAACCAACTAGCATCAACTACAAGATGTAATCAACACTACTAGCAACCCACAGGTACCAATTTGAGGTTTTGAGATGGGATGGTGCTGGTGAAGATGTTGATGAAGATTGGTCCTCCCACAATGAGAGGAACGTTGGTGATGTCGCTGGCTTCGATTTCCCCTTCCCGGAGGGAAGTATCCCCGACGGAATCGCTCCGCCAGAGAGCAAAATTGCTCCTGCCCAGGTTCCACCTTGAGATGGCGGCGCTTCGTCCCGAAAGTCTTCTTCTGATTTTTTCTAGGGCAAATAGCATCTTATAGGAGAAGATGGGCCCCGGAGGCCTGCCAGGGGCCCCACAAGCTCGGGGGGCGCGCCCCCCAGGCTTGTGGCTTCCTGGTGGATGTATCAGAAGACTCCAAGGCCGAAGTCATGTTTCTGAAGTATGTCGTTGTCCTCGGTGTCGAAGACAAGTTCGGGGGCTACTGACGGTGTCCTGGACTAGGGGGTAGCAACCTAGTTGGCCTACAGTCCATGGGCCGAACCTATGACCCATCATTCTTATAAGGAAGGACTTCGGAAGCCTGGCAGTCTGGCGTGATCAAGATGGACTCTGCCAAAGACTTGATGTGTACTCCAAGGACAGCATCGGCCGCCGGCGTGTGTATCCCTGGATGGGCAACCGACCATGTGTAACCCTAGGTACCCTCAACATCTATATAAGCTAAGGGTTTTAGTCCGTAGAGACCACGGTCACAATTACAATCACCTAGCCTTAGGGTTAGAACACAACTTACGATCTCGAGGTATATCAAGCTTGTACTCGATACATCATCATCAATACAATCAAAGCAGGACGCAGGGTATTACCTCTTTGAGAGGGCCTAAACCTAGGTAAATATTGTCCTCCTCCGTCTCCTATTACCCATAGATCCGAGATCCAGAGCTCGGGACCCCCTACCCCGAGGTCTGCCGGTTTTAGTACCAACACTCGGGCATATCAAGAATAACAAAGTCCGTTAAGATAGTAACATTAGCAACCACAACAGGAACATCCTCACAAATACCGACAGGTATTGCAGTTGATTTGTCAGCCATTTTCAAAGAAATTTCAATAGGTGTCAACTTACTCAAGTCAAGTCTTTTATATAGAGTGAAAGGCATAACACTAACACCAGCTCCTAAATCACACAAAGCAGTTTTGACATAACTATTTTTAACGAAGCATGGTATAGTAGGTATTCCTAGACTCCTAGCTTTCGAGGTATTTTTCCTTTGAATGAATAATTTGCAAGCATAGTAGAAATTTCAGCCTTAGGTATTTTTCTTTTATTGGTAACAATATCTTTCATATATTTAGCATACAGAGGCATTTTCATGGCATCAGTCAAAGGAACTTGCAGAAACAAAGGTCTAAGCAATTCAACAAAGCGATTAAAATTATCCTATCCTTAGATTTTAAAGCCTTGCTTGGAAAGGGCATAGGTTTTTGAACCCAAGGTTCTCTTTCTTTACCATGTTTCCTAGCAAAAACATCTCTTTTATCATATCTTTTATTCTTAGGAGGTGGGTCATCAAGCTCAACTTCCGGTTCTATTTCTATATCATTATCGGGTTCCTTATTATTGTCTGGTTGAGTATCAATATGATCATTATTAACATCATCATTATCATTATCACTAGGTATATGATCATTACCAGACTGTGTCTCGGCATCAGGAATAGAAACATCATTAGGATTCTCAAAGGGTTTTTCTATGAGAGGTTCACCAGAAGCATGCAAAGTTTTATCTTTATTCCTTTTCTTTTTCTTCTTCTTAGGTGAGCTAGGTACATCATTATTAGTTCTCTGAGAATCTTGCTCAATTCTTTTAGGACGACCCTCAGGATATAGAGGATCCCGAGTCATTTTACCTCATCTAGTCATTACTCTAACAACATGATCATTGATTTTACTATTCATTTCATTAAGCAAATCATTTTGTGATTTAGACACTTGTTCTAGCTGGGTTTGAACCATAGATGAATGTTTACATAAGCCTTTAACATCACTAGCAATTCTAAACATCATATCACTCAAGCGTTCAATCATAATAGCATTGCGTTTCAATTGATCACTTATGTTCCTATTAGAGTTTTCTTGCTTAATAATGAAGTTCTCAAATTCATCCAAACACTGACTAGGAGATTTATTATAGGGAATATCACCCTCATCAAACCTATAAAGAGAATTTACCTCTACTACCTATGTCGGGATATTGAGTCCATGTATTTCTTCAATAGGTGGTACGTAGATTCTTAACATCTTCAGATTTAATACCTTTCTCTTTCATAGATTTCTTGGCTTCTTGCATATCTTCTAGACTGAGGAATATAATACCTCTTTTCTTCAAAGTTGGCTTGGGTGGTGGTTCAGGAAGTGTCCAATCATCGGCATTCCTCAATATATTATTTAATAATTCCTGGGCCTGCTCAACAGTTCGTTCCCTGAAAACACAGCCATCACAACTATCTAGGTAGTCCCTAGAAGCATCGGTTAGTCCATTATAAAATATATCAAGTATTACATTTTTCTTGAGACGATGATCAGGCAAAGCATTTAATAATTGGAGAAGCCTCCCCCGAGCTTGAGGGAGATGCTCTTCCTCAAGTTGCACAAAGTTATATATTTCCTGTAAGGCAGCTTGCTTCTTATGAGTAGGAAAATATTTCTCAGTAAAGTAGTATATCATATCCTGGGGACTACGTACACAACCAGGAGCAAGAGTATTAAACCATTCTTTAGTGAGAAAGGAAACAACTTAAGAATATAGTAATAGCAAATTTTTTCCTCTTGAGCAAATAGGGTGGCAATATCATTTAATTTAGTGAGATGTGCCACAACAGTTTTGGATTCATAACCATGAAAAGGATCGGATTCTACCAAAGTAATAAGCTCAAGATCAACAGAGAATTCATAATCCTTATCAATAACAAAGATAGGAGAGGTTGCAAACTGCTACTTGTGAACTACGTTGGGATTTCCCTGAAGAGGAGAGGATGATGCAGTACAGTAGAGATAAGTATTTCCCTCAGTTAAGAACCAAGGTTATCAATCCAGTAGGAGAACCACACAGAACCTCGTTAGCAGCACCTACACACACAAAAGCAAATATTTGCACCCAACGCAAACAAGGGGGTTGTCAATCCCCTCGGCGGTTACTTGCAAGGATTAATTCTGATAGTGATAGATAGAAAAGTGAATTGCAAAATAAAATAAAAGTAAATAAATTGCAGCAAGGTATTTTTGGATTTTATATATGATAAAAGTAGACCCGGGGGCCATATTTTTCACTAGAGGCTTCTCTCTCCAACGCATATCATACGGTGGGTAAACAAATTACTGTTGGGCAATTGATAGAAAAGCGCATAGTTATGACGATATTCAAGGCAATCATCATGTATATAGGCATCACGTCCGAGACAAGTAGACCGACTCCTGCCTGCATGTACTACTATTACTCCACCCATCGACCACTATCCAGCATGCATCTAGGGTATTAAGTTAATGAAAACAGAGTAACGCCTTAAGCAAGATGACATGATGTAGACAAAGTAAACTCAAGCAATATGATTAAACCCCATCTTTTTATCCTTAATGGCAACAATACAAATATGTGTCTTGTCCTTTTCTATCACTGGGATATAGAACACCGCAAGATTGAACCCATCACAAAGCGCCTCTCGCATTGCAAGATAAATTAATCTAGTTGGCCAAACCAAACGGATAGATCGGAGAGAAATACAAAGCTATAACAATCATGCATAAATAAGTTCAGAAAAGACTCAAATATTTCTCATGAATAATCTGATCATAAACCCATAATTCATCGAATCCCAACAAACACACCGCAAAAGAAGATTACATCAAACAGAACTCCAAGGAGATCGAGGAGAACATTGTATTGAAGATCAAAGAGAGAGAAGAAGCCATCTAGCTACTAGCTATGGACACGTAGGTCTGTGGTAAACTACTAACACATCATCGGAAGGGCAGCAAGGTTGATGTAGAAGCCCTCTGTGATCGATTCCCGCTCCGGCAGAGTACCGGAAGAGGCCTGCAGATGGGATCACGGAAGAACAGAGGCTTGCGGCGGCAGAAAAGTTTTCTCGTCTGTTTCCCTGGTATATTGGGAATATTTGGGAATTTATAGCGCTGGAATTAGGTCAAGAGGTGCCACGAGGGGCCCACAAGCCCGGGGGGCACGCCTACCCCCCTGGGCACGCCCTCCGGGCTTGTCGCTCCCTCATGACTCGTCTGGTCTTCTCCCGAAGCTTCTAGGGTCTCTTCTAGTCCAGAAAAAATTAATCCAAATTTTTTTGTTCGTTTGGACTCGGTTTGATAATGATTTTCTGAAAAGGCAAAAAAACAGCAACTGGCACTAGGCACTAGGTTAATAGGTTAGTCCCAAAAAATGATATATAATTGCATAAAATTGCATATAAAACATCCAAGATTGATACTATAATAGCATGGAACAATCAAAAATTACAGATACGTTGGAGACGTATCAAGCATCCCCAAGCTTAATTCCTGCTCATCCTCGAGTAGGTAAATGATAAAAACAGAATTTTTGATGTGGAATGCTACCTAACATGTTTCATCATGTAATTCTCTTTTATAGTTTAATATTAAGATCTGAATGATTCAAAGAAATAGTCTATAATTTGATATAAAGACATCAATACTCAGCCATACTAACAAACAATCATGCCTTTCAAAATAAAAATGCTAAAGAAAGTTATCCCTACAAAATCATATAATCCTATCATGCTCCATCTTCTTAACATAAAGTATTTATCATGCATAACCCCAGAGACAATCAAGCAATTGGTTCATACTTTTTAACGCGCTTCAGCTTTTTCAACCCCCACGCAATACATGAGGGCAAGCCATGGATATAGCACTATGGGTGGAATAGAATAATGATAGAGATTAATAAGGGGAAGTCAAAAAGAGAAGATAGTCTCACATCGATGAGGTTAATCAACGGGCTATGGAGATGCCCATCAATTGATGTCAATGCGAGGAGTAGGGATTGCCATGCAACGGATGCACTAAGACCTATAAGTGTATGAAAGCTCAAAAATAAAAACAAAGTGGGTGTGCATCCAACTTGATTGCTCAAGAAGACCTCGGGCATTTGAGGAAGCCCATCATCGGATGTGACGCCCCCGGCCCGACCGTGCACTAATCATACACGCAAATGCGCACGATCAAGCCCAGGGACTCACGGGAAGATATCACAACACAACTCTAGACACAAAATAAAATAATACAAGCTTTATATTACAAGCAAGGGGCCTCAAGGGCTCGAATACATAAGCTCGAGTTACACAAGAGTTAGCGGAAGCATCAGTATCTGAGTACAGACATAATTAGACAAGGTCGCCTTAAGAAGGCTGAGCAAAACAACGACATCTAGATCGAAAAGGCGCAGGCCTCCTGCCTGGGAGCCTCCTAAACTACTCCTGGTCGTCGATCTCCACGTAGTAGTAGTCACCATCGGGGTGGTAGTAGTCGTCGGCGGAATCAGCTGGCTCCGGGGCTCCGTCATCTGATCGCAGCAATCGGGTATAGGGAAAAAGAGGTAACAAAGCAACCGTGAGTACTCATCCAAAGTACTCGCAAGACTTACATCATATCTATTCTATTTATGCATCGGTATCAAAGGGAAGGGGCTATATCTGTGGACTATACTGCAGAAATGCCAGAATAGAGGGGAAGGCCTAGCCTATCGAAGACTAGCATCTTGCAGCATTAATTAGAAGAGTGCAGATTAGCATATAAAAGTATTAGTAACAAGTATAATAGTAGCCATGCCCAGAGATCCTTCCTCGACTCCCTGCGAGAAAATGATCCCGGAGCTAACGTATTAATTAAAGTAACACAAGTATCCAGTTCAAGTTGTAGTAGATTGGATACAACACTGAGAGTCCTGTTACCGTGGACACGGCTATTCGAATAGATAACTTCCCTGCAGGGGTGCACTACTGTTACCCAACACGCTCGATTAACTCTGGCCGGACACACTTTTCTCGGTCATGCCCGACCTCGGCTGATCGACACGACGTAGTCCTACCTAGGCTCCGTAGAGAGGTCCCCGCCGGTCTACATCCTAAGTGCTCAGGGGTCTTGGGCCATCGCCCTTTGCACTCCGGGTCGTTGTGCGCAGGGTGGATACCAGCGCCACCCCTCTCCTGGATGGCACGATCCGACCGTGCCACAATGCTAAACTGGACGTCTGACAGAGCTTTCGGCTGATACATACGGCCCCGAGGGCCCCATTAAACCATTATCCCACGTGGTGGTAGTGCGTATAGGCCAGTGACCAACTCAGATCAAATACCCAAACCTGTTATGCGTGTTATTAGTAGCTCGCGGACACGAACAGGACTCAAGGCTCACCTCCGACACCCTGTCGCACCAACTTGGTAACCTGCGGACCAAGGACCAGGGACCAGACCCACCTCTCTCCTAGGTGGTCTCCACCTGCCCTGTCGTTCCGCCACAATAATCTCTCGTGGGTGCCCTCATGGCCAACCCGACTTCACACCTCTCGCGGGTACCCCTCGGGGTCGACCCGACTTTAACAAGGGATTGAGGTAAAAGCCAAGGTAACCGTGTGGCCATGACATCAAGGAGGAAATCCGAGGAATCACCCTCGATGGATTCCCACTCGATGTATCCGTCAAGGTGAACTTGGAGGAATCACCCTCGATGGGTTCACACTCGAGGGGTTACACGACAGAGGCATCACCGGAGGTGGTGAAAGAGGAATCACCCTCTATAACCCACAACCGACTAGCTACGATACAGAGGTATCATCAGGAGTGAGGTAGGAGGT
The DNA here is from genome assembly GCA_039707655.1 of Elymus sibiricus. Taxonomy (NCBI): domain Eukaryota; kingdom Viridiplantae; phylum Streptophyta; class Magnoliopsida; order Poales; family Poaceae; genus Elymus; species Elymus sibiricus. Next base: position 255,496,763 of record CM077668.1, on the reverse strand, counting down.
ATCACCCTCGGCACTCGATAGTAGCTCTGCAGAGTCGTACAACTAAGGGGGTGTGCGGTGCTGTGTTCGGTCTCTGTACATTGATCACACTGATCGAGTCACCGGTGGTAAAGCATGGCAACAAGGACAAGGGTGTGGGGCCTTTGATGGACCACTAACCAGCCTATACTAAGCATTTAGGACAACAGGTAAAGTATCAACAGCAGGTTAGAAAATCAGGTTATGCATTAAAATAGGAGCAATCAATTACAGTAGCAAAATCTAATGCAAGCATGGGAGAGAAAGAATGGGTGATATAGGAATGATCAAGGGGGTTTTACTTGCCTGGAAGCTCTGCTGAAAAGGAAGAAGGGTCGTCGGTGACGTAGTCGATCACATGGGCTTCGGCAGCAATCGCAGGTTCTATCGGAGAAGAAAGAGGAGGAAGAAACAAATAAATAACGGGCAAACAAATGCACACAGATGCATGACAGGTCAGCATGGGTTGATTATGAGCTCTAATGCTTCACGAATTATTATAGACGGAGAGGGAAAATATCCGGGAATATTTTTCCCGGCTTTAGGCAATTATCGGACAGACGATCCGGAGGGGAAGGTTCCATGTTTGTCTAGTTAGGAGTGAGGGTCAAGCATTTTGATCACATATACGGATTCGTCTTATTTTTCTGATCATTTTTCATATATAAATTATTTTCATCCGAGTTACGGTTTATTTTAAATGATTTTTCAAAGTTTTAATCATTTTCTAGAATTTACTGGATTAATATTAATTCGAAATTAAAATAGCAAAATACCTTTTATACCCAGAGACAGCCAGCCATAGTCAATGACATGTGGTGCGAGGGGGCTGGGTTGACCCAGTCAATATTTGACTGGTCAACCGATGAACAGTGCATGTGGGGCCTACTTGTCATTGACACAGATTTTTAATTAGGCTTTTAAATAAAATGGACCCACATGTCATAGGGCCATTAGGCTAATTAGGCCCTAATTAACCTAACTAACCCCTAATTAGACCTAAACTAATAGGTCCGGCCCCACTAGGCAGTGGCCTAGCTGGCCCCACACACAGAGCACACGCACACACAGCACACAAACATCATGCACACAGCACACACACACACACACACGCACGGCCGCTCGGCCATGGCCAGCAGTAGCAGCGGCTGGTAGCAACAGCTAGCGGCAGCGCAGCGAGCAGCACAGCGGCAGAAGCAGCATGCAGCACTAGTCGCGGCAGCAGGAGCAGCAGCGGCAGCAACACGCACGCACGTATGTACGCGTACGCGCGAACTCGGACGAGCTCTGGGATGGCAAACGGCGACCAATCTGAGGCGGAGGAAGGGGGAATCCGGAGGAGAAGCTCACCACGGAGCCGGGGACGTGGTCGAGGAGGCCGGGGACGGACTAGAGCGGCGTTAAACGGCGACGAACGACGGCGATATACGCAATGAAGATGCGCTAGATGGCAAGCGCACGGGGCGGCTCCGCTCGATTCGGTGCTCGGGGATGACGGAGTCGATGGTGGCGGTCCTCCAGGACATCTTCTCACGGTGCGGGGAGCACCGTGGCCGCGACGACGACGACGTCCATGGCAAGCGCGAGCTCGGTTCCGTTTGGATCGACCAACATGAGCGAGGGAAAGGGGAAACGGGGCTAGGGTTCGTCTACAGGGTAGGGGGTTCTTATCCATCTCCAGGACGAGCTGATGGTCGACACGAACGCCATCGGACGCGTGGACGGGCGTGCCACGGCCATGCCATGGCCTCTGCTTCCTCTCTGTACAGAGGAAGGAGATGGCTTGTGGTGGGCTGGGCTGTGTACTGTAGCATTGGGCTACAAGTGCACATTGTAGCTTCTCATTTTTTCCATTTCCTTTTCTGTTTTCTATTTTAGCTACTGTTTTGCATTTTGTTTCAATAGCAAATGATTTTTGTTTAACGTGAAACTTGTCACATAAACACAATGCAATATTTTGAGGGTGCACAAAAAGTTCCAGAGCATTTGGAATTGTTTAACTATTTTTTGAAATTGAAAAGGGTCATTTAAATTACTGTTGGTCTACTGTTTTGTTGCTAGGGTAAATTTTGGAATTTCAAATAATGTTGGTTTTATTTTTATAATTGCTTTGGGATTATTTGCAATATTATGAACTATTTTGCTTGCAAGTTTGGAGTTTTTCTAATTTCACTTGTTATTTGAATTTTGAATTTGAGTTGAATTATTCCTTAATTGCATTTCTTAGTATATAATGATGATGACCTGGCATCATTAGTGTGAGGTCTCTGTAGCATGACTCTAGGGGTGTTACAAATATCCCCCACTACAAGAAATCTCGTCCCGGGATTTAAGAGGTGGGGTAAGGGGTATCTTCGGGATCAAGGATGTACAGGAGAGTCAGGTTTTGATCCTGTGGAACTGTGGTGAGTGTCGATTAAGAGTGGAAAGGCAGTGACATCTTGCAAGGTCACGATAGCAAGGCAAGTCAGAGGACAATCTATCAGCTATGTCGACAACACGTCGGTACCATGGGCGGGGAATGAAGAGAACCATTTTCCTGCTCGTTAAAACGAGGCAGACCAATAGGCAAGTTTCTCGTCCATCGATGGTTACCGGAATGTCATCAACAATAGTAACAAGGTTTTATTTGGGAGGTGTTGAGCTAAGCAGGGAATTATCACTACTCAGATAAAAGCTAGATTACAAGAAAGGTTAAGCAGACCAATGGAAAGGAAAATGTGATGATCAGATTAAACAGACCAATGGAAAGGAATAATTGCAGACAATACAGCTCTCCGGCTGGATGTGATCACGAGAACCTAATGTTAGTGTTAGTAAAATCTTTAACCCCAAAAGAAGTGAGATCAGAATCCCAGAGTAAAGGAGAGGAATAAAAGATCCTAATCTCATCCATTGGCGATGTGGGCCCGTAAGCCACACAACAATGTTAGTAAAACAGTTTTTAAAGACTAGACTCAACTTCGGCCAAGGAGTTGGAAAGGGGCTTCCTACAGGCAGTCGGCTCTGATACCAGCTTGTGACGCCCCCGGCCCGACCGTGCACTAATCATACACGCAAATGCGCACGATCAAGCCCAGGGACTCACGGGAATATATCACAACACAACTCTAGACACAAAATAAAATAATACAATCTTTATATTACAAGCCAGGGGCGTCGAGGGCTCGAATACATAAGCTCGAGTTACACAAGAGTCAGCGGAAGCATCAATATCTGAGTACAGATATAATTAGGAAAGGTCGCCTTAAGAAGGCTGAGCAAAACAATGACATCTAGATCGAAAAGGCGCGGGCCTCCTGCCTGGGAGCCTCCTAAACTACTCCTGGTCATCGATCTCCACATAGTAGTAGTCACCATCGGGGTGGTAGTAGTCGTCGGCGGAATCAGCTGGCTCCGGGGCTCCGTCATCTGATCGCAACAATCGGGTATAGGGAAAAAGAGGTAACAAAGCAACCGTGAGTACTCATCCAAAGTACTCGCAAGACTTACATCAGATCTATTCTATTTATGCATCGGTATCAAAGGGAAGGGGCTGTATCTGTGGACTATACTGCAGAAATGCCAGAATAGAGGGGAAGGCCTAGCCTATCGAAGACTAGCATCTTGCAGCATCTTGCAGCATTAGAAGAGTGCAGATTAGCATATAAAAGTATTAGTAACAAGTATAATAGTAGCCATGCCTAGAGATCCTTCCTCGACTCCCTGCGAAAAAGCGATCCCGGAGCAAACGTATTAATAAAGTAACACAAGTATCTAGTTCAAGTTGTAGTAGATCGGATACAACACTGAGCGTCCTGTTACCGTGGACACGGCTATTCGAATAGATAACTTCCCTACAGGGGTGCACTACTGTTACCCAACACGCTCGATTAACTCTGACCGGACACACTTTTCTCGGTCATGCCCGGCCTCGGCTGATCGACACGACATAGTCCTACCTAGGCTCCACAGAGAGGTCCCCGCCGGTCTACATCCTAAGTGCTCAGGGGTCTTGGGCCCATCGCCCTTTGCACTCCGGGTCATTGTGCGCAGGCTGGATACCAGTGCCACCCCTCTCCTGGATGGCACGATCCGACCGTGCCACAATGTTGAACTGGACATCTGACACAGCTCTCGGCTGATACATACGGCGCTGAGGGCCCCATTAAACCATTATCCCGCGTGGTGGTAGTGCGTATAGGCCAGTGGCCAACTCAGATCAAATACCCAAATCCGTTATGCGTGTTATTAGTAGCTCGCGGACACGAACAGGACTCAAGGCTCACCTCCGACACCCTGTCGCACCGACTTGGTAACCCACGGACCAACGACCAGGGACCAGGCCCACCTCTCTCCTAGGTGGTCTCCACCTGCCCTGTCGTTCCGCCACAATAATCTCTCGCGGGTGCCCTCGTGGCCAACCCGACTTCACAGCTCTCGCGGGTACCCCTCGGGGTCGACCCGACTTTAACAAGGGACTGAGGTAAAAGCCAAGGTAACCGTGTGGCCATGACATCAAGGGGGAAATCCGAGGAATCACCCTCGATTGATTCCCACTCGATGTATTCGTCAAGGTGAACTTGGAGGAATCACCCTCGATGGGTTCACACTCGAGGGGTTGCACGACAGACGCATCATCGAAGGTGGTGAAAGAGGAATCACCCTCGATAACCCACAACCGACTAGCTACGCTACAGAGGTATCATCAGGAGTGAGGTAGGAGGTATCACCCTCGGCACTCGATAGTAGCTCTGTAGAGTCGTACAGCTAAGGGGGTGTGCGGTGCTGTGTTCGGCCTCTGTACAATGATCACACTGATCGAGTCACCGGTGGTAAAGCATGGCAACAAGGACAAGGGTATGGGGCCTTTGATGGACCACTAACCAGCCTATACTAAGCATTTAGGACAACTGGTAAAGTATCAACAACAGGTTACAAAATCAGGCTATGCATTAAAATAGGAGCAATCAATTATAGTAGCAAAATCTAATGCAAGCATGGGAGAGAAAGAATGGGCGATATAGGAATGATCAAGGGGGTTTTGCTTGTCTGGAAGCTCTGCTGAAAAGGAAGAAGGGTCGTCGGTGACGTAGTTGATCACAGGGGCTTCGGCAGCAATCGCAGGTTCTACCGTAGAAGAAAGAGGAGAAAGAAACAAATAAATAACGGGCAAACAAATGCACACATATGCATGACAGGTCAGCATGGGTTGATTATGAGCTCTAATGCTTCACTAATTATTTTAGACGGAGAGGGAAAATATCCGGGAATATTTTTCCCGGCTTTAGGCAATTATCGGACAGACGATCCGGAGGGGAAGGTTCCATGTTCGTCTAGTTAGGAGTGAGGGTCAAGCTTTTTGATCACATATTCGGATTCGTCTTTATTTTTTGATCATTTTTCATATATAAATTATTTTCATCCGAGTTACTGTTTATTTTATATGATTTTTCAAAGTTTTAATCATTTTCTAGAATTTACTGGATTAATATTAATTCGAAATTAAAATAGCAAAATACCTTTTATACCCAGAGACAGCCAGCCACAGTCAATGACATGTGGGGCCAGGGGGCTGGGTTGACCCAGTCAACATTTGACTGGTCAACCGATGAACAGTGCATGTGGGGCCTACTTGTCATTGACACAGACTTTTAATTAGGCTTTTAAATAAAATGGACCCACATGTCATAGGGCCATTAGGCTAATTAGGCCCTAATTAACCTAACTAACCCCTAATTAGACCTAAACTAATAGGTCCGGCCCCACTAGGCAGTGGCCTAGCTGGCCCCACACACATAGAGCACACACACACACACAGCACACACACATCACGCACACAGCACACACACACACACACACGGCCGCTCGGCCATGGCCATGGCCAGCAGTAGCAGCGGCTGGCAGCAACAGCTAGCGGCAGCGCAGCAAGCAGCACAATGGCAGAAGCAGCCCGCAGCACTAGCCGCGGTAGCAGGAGCAACAGCATGCGGGGCAGCAAGGCAGCAGCGGCAGCAACGGCGACCAATCCGAGGCGGAGGTAGGGGGAATCCGGAGGAGAAGCTCACCACGGAGCCGGGGACGTGGTCGAGGAGGCCGGGGACAGACTGGAGCGGCGGCAAACGGCGACGAACGACAGCGATGTACGCGATGAAGATGCGCTAGATGGCGAGCGCACGGGGCGGCTCCGCTCGATTCGGTGCTCGGGGATGACGGAGTCGATGGTGGCAGTCCTCCTGGACATCTTCTCACGGCGCGGGGAGCACCGTGGCCGCGACGACGACGACGTCCATGGCGAGCGCGAGCTCGGTTCCGTTTGGATCGACCAACACGAGCGAGGGAGAGGGGAAACGGGGCTAGGGTTCATCTACAGGGTAGGGGGTTCTTATCCATCTCCAGGACGAGCGGATGGTCGACACGAACGCCATCGGATGCGTGGATGGGCGTGCCACGGCCACGCCATGGCCTCTACTTCCTCTCTGTACAGAGGAAGGAGATGGCTTGTGGTGGGCCGGGCTGTGTACTGTAGCATTGGGCTACAAGTCCACAGTGTAGCTTTTCATTTTTCCATTTCCTTTTCTGTTTTCTATTTTAGCTACTGTTTTGCATTTTGTTTCAATAGCAAATGATTTTTGTTTAACGTGAAACTTGTCACATAAACACAATGCAATATTTTGAGGGTGCACAAAAAGTTCCAGAGCATTTGGAATTGTTTAACTATTTTTAGAAATTGAAAAGGGTCATTTAAATTACTCTTGGTCTACTGTTTTGTTGCTAGGGTATTTTTTGGAATTTCAAATAATGTTGGTTTTATTTTTATAATTGCTTTGGGATTCTTTGCAATATTATGAACTATTTTGCTTGCAAGTTTGGAGTTTTTCTAATTTCACTTGTTATTTGAATTTTGAATTTGAGTTGAATTATTCCTTAATTGCATTTCTTAGTATATAATGATGATAACTTGGCATCATTAGTGTGAGGTCTCTGTAGCATGACACTTGAGGTGTTACATCGGAATATACAAGCCAAGTTCTATAATGAAAAATTCCCACTAGTATATGAAAGTGACAACATAGGAGACTCCCTATATGAAAAACATGGTGCTACTTTGAAGCACAAGTATGGAAAAAGATAGTAACACTGCCCCTTCTCTCTTTTTCTCTCATTTTTTCGCTAGGCTCTTTTTGGCCTCCTTTTTTTTCTCACTGGGATAATGCTCTAATAATGATGATCATCACACTTCTATTTACTTACAACACAAAAATTACAACTCGATACTAGAACAAATATGACTCTATGTGAATGCCTCTGGTAGTGTACCAGGATGTGCAATGATACTAGCGTAACATGTATGAAAATGATGAACGGTGGCTGAGCCAGAAATACTATGTCAGCTATATGATCATGCAAAACAATATGACAATGATGATGTGTGTCATATAAAAAAGAATGGTGGAAGTTGCATGGCAATATATCTCGGAATGGCTATGGAAATGCCATAATAGGTAGGTATGGTGGCTGTTTTGAGGAAGATATAAGGAGGCTTATGTGTGATAGAGCGTATCATATCACGGGGTTTGGATGCACCGGCGAAGTTTGCACCGACTCTCGAGGTGAGAAAGGGCAATGCACGGTATCGAAGAGGCTAGCAAATTGCGGAAAGGTGAGAGTGCGTATAATCCATGGACTCACATTAGTCATGAAGAACTCACATACTTATTGCGAAAGTCTATTAGCCCTCGAAGCAAGAGGTGCCACGAGGGGCCCACAAGCCTGGGGGGCGCGGCCACCCCTCTGGGGCGTGCCCTCCAGGCTTGTCGCCTCCTCGTGACTCTTCTGGTCTTCTCCCGAAGCTTCCTGGGTCTCTTCTGGTCCAAAAAAAATTAATCCAAAGTTTTTTTCTCGTTTGGACACTTTTTGATAATGATTTTCTGAAAAGGTAAAAACAAGCAGAAAACAGCAACTGGCACTGGGCACTGGGTTAATAGGTTAGTCCCAAAAAATGATATATAATGGCATATAATTACATATAAAATATCCAAGATTGATACTATAATAGCATGGAACAATCAAAAATTATAGGCACTGGGTTAATAGGTTAGTCCCGATACGATCCATAGATTCATCAAAATAAGCTAACTATGCAACAAAAACAGAATCTGTCTAAAACAGAAAAGTCTGTAAAGACCTGAATTAACGTCATACTTCTATAACTCCAAAAATTCTGAAAAATTAGGAAAATGTGGGAAATTAATATATCAATACTGTGTAAAAAATTCAGAAGGTTCAGACACTCCAGCGAAAAAAAAATCCAGCACTGGACACAAAAGTTTCTGTTTTCCAACAGCATCTAGAACACAAACAAAATCCAACTATCTTCCAAATCATCCCAAAGGCATTACATGGCACAAACACTAATTAAAACATAAAAATACAATCATAACAGAAACTATAATTGTGTAAACAATCAAGAACAGAAGGTATTGGGTTGTCTCCCAACAAGCTCTTTCTTTATAGCCATTAAGATAGGCTTCGAGATTTTAATGATGCTCACATAAAAGATAAGAATTGAAGCACAAAGAAAGCATCATATGGCATGCAAGAAACATATTTAAGTCTAACATACTTCCTATGCATAGGCATTTTATAGGCAAACAAATTATCAAGACAAGAAATATCTAGCATATGCAAGGAAGAAGAATAAACATTGACAATTTCAACACAACGAGAGGTAATTTAGTAACATGAAAATTTCTACAACCATGTTTTCCTCTCTCATAATAATTACATGTAGGATCATAGTTAAATTCAACAATATAGCTATCATATAAAATATTCTCTTCACGATCCACATGCATACAAGTTTTATAATCTTCCAAGATAGTGGGATTAACATCAACTAAAGTCATGACCTCTCCAAACCCACTTTTATCAAAAATTTCATAAGATTGAGCACTCTCCAAAGTAGTGGGATCATTATTACCTAAAGTTGATGCTCTTCCAAACCCACTTTTAGTAGTATTGCAAATTTTATTATCAATAACATATTCATCATGAGGCTTAAATAAATTTTCAAGATCATAAGAAGCATCATCTCCCCAATCATGATCATTGCAATAAGTAGTGGACATGACAAAACTATCATCCCCAAGCTTGTAGTTTTGCATATCATTAACACAATTGACATTAATAGAATTTATAATAACATCATTGCAATCATGCTTTTCATTCAAGGAGTTATCAAGTATGGGTGCTATAGCAATAATTTCATTTTTAACATAAGGAACTATAGCATGTTCATCTCTATAAGCATCATTAATATTGGCATCATGGCCATAAGAATAGCAAGCATCACATTCATCAACAGGGGATATTTCAATCGAATCATAATTATCTATGGATTCATGCATATCATTATTTTCTTCCAAAGTAGCAGACATTCTCTCAATAAATTCATTAACATAGGCATTAGGAGCATAGTTTTCATAGCAATATTTAAGTATGTCAAAATTTCCAGATTTGTAGAGAGAGCATCGTACTTTTCAATCAAAGAAGCAACTTCATAAGCACCCTTAAAAGCAACAAATTCTTCAATTTGTTCGATATCATAGTAACTATAAACACCTTTAGCATCAGAAGATAAGATTTCATTATAAACTCACATAGGTAGGGAAGGTGTTTTTTAGTGTTCTTAGAGCAACAAGTAAAATCATAAATTTCACAAAGATTCCAAGCATAACATAGCAAACAATTTATTTGATTCCATAAGAGTCTCCCTTTTTGAGACAAACGGTGACGCACAAAATGAGCATGCTCATCTAATGATTTTCCCTCAACTAAACTAGTTGGGGTTTCAGCACGAGCACAAATGGATCGAAGATGATCCAAGTAGAAAACTTTAAGGTGATCCATAGTGTCTTAATTTTTTTTTTTTACTTTCTGTTCTTGTGTGTTTGACATGAAGGCAATAAAAGCAAGCAAGCAAGCAAATAAAATATTTTTGTGTTTTTGTAAAAAAAAATAGAAGTGGGGGAGATGAAAACGAGAGGCAAATGCAAATAAAAGGAAAATAAAGTAAATGCAAGTGGATGATAGTTTGTGCAAAGGTACTTGGTAATTTTGATGATGTCTCCCCGGCAACGGCGCCAGAAATTCTTCCTGCTACTTGTAATCTGCGTTGGTATTTCCCCGAAGAGGAGAGGATGATGCAGTACAGTAGAGATAAGTATTTTCCTCAGTTAAGAACCAAGGTTATCAATCCAGTAGGAGAACCAAGCAAAATTCCGTTAAGCGCACCTGCACACAAAAGAGCAAACACTTGCACCCAACGCAAATAAGAGGGTTGTCAATCCTCTTAGCGGTTATTTGCAAGGATTAAATCTTATCGAGGTAAATAGATAAACTAAAATACTAATTAAAATAAAAGTAAATAAATTATAGCAAGGTATTTTTAGGTTTTTAATATATGATAAAGTAGACCGGGGGCCATAGTTTTCACTAGAGGCTTCTCTCTCGAACACATAGCATACGGTGGGTAAACAAATTACTGATGGGCAATTGATAGAAAAGCAAATAATTATGACGGATTCATGGCAATGATCATGTATATAGGCATCACGTTCGAGACAAGTAGACCGACTCCTGCCTGCATCTACTACTATTGCTCCACCCATCGACCGCTATCCAGCATGCATCTAGGGTATTAAGTATGAAACAGAGTAACGCCTTAAGCAAGATGACATGATGTACACAAAGTAAACTCAAGCAATATGATTAAACCCCATCTTTTTATCCTTAATGGCAACAATACAAATACGTGTCATGTCCCCTTCCTCACTTGGATTGAGCACCGTAAGATTGAACCCATCACAAAGCACCTCTCCCATTGCAAGATAAATCAATCTAGTAGGCCAAACCAAATCGATAGATCGGAGAGAAATACAAAGCTATAATAATCATGCATAAAAGAGTTCTGAGAAGACACAAATATTTCTCATGAATAATCTGATCATAAACTCACAATTCATCGGATCCCAACAAAAACACCGCAAAAGAAGATTACATCGGATAGAACTCCACGAACATCGAGGAGAACATGGTATTGAAGATCAAAGAGAGAGAAGAAGTCATCTAGCTACTAGCTATGGACCCATAGGTCTGTGGTAAACTACTCACACATCATCGGAAGGGCGGCAAGGTTGATGTAGAAGCCCTCCGTGATCGAGTCCCCCTCTGGCAGAGTACCGGAAAAGGCCTCCAGATGGGATCGCGGAAGAACAGAGGCTTGCGGCAGCGGAAAGGTTTTCTCTTCTGTCTCTCTGTTGGTTAGGGAATATTTGTGAATTTATAGCAAAGGAAATAGGTCAAGAGGTGCCACGAGGGGCCCACTAGCCTGGGGGGCACGGCCACCCCCCTGGGACGCGCCCTCCAGGCTTGTCGCCTCCTCGTGACTCTTCTGGTCTTCTCCCGAAGCTTCCGGGGTCTCTTCTGGTCCAGAAAAAATTAATCCAAAGTTTTTCTCTCGTTTGGACACTTTTTGATAATGATTTTCTGAAAAGGCAAAAACAAGCAGAAAACAGCATCTGGCACTGTGCACTGGATTAATAGGTTAGTCCCAAAAAATGATATATAATGGCATATAATTTCATATAAAACATCCAAGATTGATACTATAATAGCATGGAACAATCATAAATTATAGATACGTTGGAGACGTATCAAATACCTATCATAATAGGACCAAATTCATAACCCGTGCATATTACCATTGCTAATTATTAGACTCTCAAAAAGATATAAGTGAAGCATGAGAGTGCAACTATTTCTTTAAAATATAACCACTGCTGTGCTCTAAAAGATATAAGTGAAGCACTAGAGCAACAGCCTAGATCAAAAGATATAAGTGAAGCACATAGAGTATTCTAACAAATCACGAATAATGTGTGTCCCTCTCAAAAAGGTGTGTTCAACAAAGATGACTGTGGCAAACTAAAAAGCAAACAAAAGCAAGCAAACTATAGCACAAGACGCTCCAAGTAAAACACATATCATGTGATGAATAAAAATATAGCTCCAAGTGATATACCGATAGATTGTAGACGAAAGAGGGGATGCCATCCGGGGCATCCCCAAGCTTAGACACTTGAGTCGTCCTTGAATATTACCTTGGGGTGCCTTGGGCATCCCCAAGCTTAGGCTCTTGCCACTCCTAATTCCTTTATCCATCGTAGTCTCACCCAAAACTTGAAAACTTCAGCACACAAAACTCAACAGAAACCTAGTGAGATCCATTAGTATAATAAACAAATCTTAAACTTTAGGTACTGTTATCAATTGATTCATATTTAATATTGGCATAATGCTACTATACTCCATCTTCCTCATGGCTTATACCCCCCCCCCCCCCCCCGCGATATAATCCATAGATTCATCAAAATAAGCAAACTATGCAACAAAAACAGAATCTGTCTAAAACAGAATAGTCTGTAAATATCTGAATTAAAGTCATACTTCTGTAACTCCAAAAAATCTGAAAACATAGGACAATGTGGGAAATTCATATTCCAATACTGTGTAAAAAATTCAGAATTTTATCACGCTCCAGTACAGAACCAAAAATCTAGCACTGGACTCAAAACTTTCTATTTTCAAACAGCTTCAATTACACTATCGTCCAAATCATCCCAAAGGCATTACTTGGCACAAACACTAATTAAAAGATAAAAACACAATCATAACAGAGGCTACACTTGTGTAACCACACAAAAACAGAAAGCAAAGCAAAAAATTTAAGATACATATTGGGTTGTCTCCCAACAAGCTCTTTCTTTATAGCCACTAAGATAGGCTTCGAGATTTTAATGATGCTCACATAAAAGATAAGAATGGAAGCACAAAGAAAGCATCATATAGCATGTAACAAACATATTTAAGTCTAACAAACTTCCTATGCATAGGCATTTTATAAGCAAACAAATTATCAAGACAAGAAGTATCTAGCATATGCAAGGAAGAAGAATAAACATTAAAAATTTGAACTTCAAGAGAGGTAATTGAGTAACATGAAAATTTCTACAACCATATTTTCCTCTCTCATAATAATTACATGTAGGATCATAGTAAAATTCAACAATATAGCTATCATATAAAATATTCTCTTCATTATCCACATGCATAAAAGTTTTATAATCTTCCAAGATAGTGGGATTAACATCAACTAAAGTCATGACCTCTCCAAGCCCAGTTTTATCAAAAAATTCATAAGATTGAACACTCTCCAAATATGTGGGATTCTTTTTACCTAAAGTTGACACTCTTCCAAAGCCACTTTCAATATTATTGCAAACATTATTATCAATGACATATTCATCATGAGGCTTAAAAAAATTAAGATCATAAGAAGCATTATCTCCCCAATCATGATCATTGCAATAAGTAGTGGACATGACAAAATTATCATCCCCAAGCTTGTAGCTTTGCATAGTATTAGCACAATTGACATTAATAGAATTTATAATAACATCATTGCAGTCATGCTTTTCATTCAAGGAGCTATCATGAATCACTTTATAAATTTCTTCTTTCAACACTTCATCACAATTTTTAGATTCATGATTTCCAAGCAAAACTTCATAAAGATAATCAATTACACTCAACTCACTAGCAATTGGTTCATTATAATTGGATTGTGTGAAAATATTAGCAAGTGGAAGAGGATCCATATGTCTATATTTTTATTTTCACTGAGTCACACAATTATAGCAAGCAAGCAAACGAGCAAACAAAAATATTTTTGTGTTTTTTTGTAAAATTGTTTTAGAATTGGGGAGATGAAAACGAAAGGCAAATGCAAATAAAAGGCAAATGAAAATAAGAACAAGTAGATGATAGTTTGTGCGAAGGTACTTGATAGGTTTTGGTGATGTCTCCCCGGCAACGGCGCCAGAAATTCTTCCTGCTACTTGTGAACTGCGTTGGGATTTCCCCGAAGAGGAGAGGATGATGCAGTACAGTAGAGATGAGTATTTCCCTCAGTTAAGAACCAAGGTTATCAATCTAGTAGGAGAACCACACAGAACCTCGTTAGCAACACCTACACACACAAAAGCAAATACTTGCACCCAACGCAAACAAGGGGGTTGTCAGTCCCCTCGGCGGTCTCTTGCAAGGATTAATTCTGATAGCGATAGATAGAAAAGTAAATTGCAAAATAAAATAAAAGTAAATAAGTTGCAGCAAGGTATTTTTGGATTTTATATATGATAAAAGTAGACCCGGGGGCCATAGTTTTACTAGAGGCTTCTCTCTCGAACGCATAGCATACCATGGGTAAATAAATTACTGTTGGGCAATTGATAGAAAAGCACATAGTTATGGTGTTATTCAAGGCAATGATCATGTATATAGGCATCACATCCGAGACAAGTAGACCGACTCCTGCCTGCATCTACTACTATTACTCCACCCATCGACCGCTATCCAGCATGCATCTAGGGTATTAAGTGAATGAAAATAGAGTAACGCCTTAAGTAAGATGACATGATGTAGATAAAGTAAACTCAAGCAATATGATTAAACCCCATCTTTTTATCCTTAATGGCAACAATACAAATATGTGTCTTGTCCCTTTCTGTCACTGGGATATAGAACACCGCAAGATTGAGCCCATCACGAAGCACCTCTCCCATTGCAAGATAAATCAATCTAGTTGGCCAAACCAAACGGATAGATCGGAGAGAAATACAAAGCTATAACAATCATGCATAAATAAGTTCAGAAAAGACTCAAATATTTCTCATGAATAATCTGATCATAAACCCACAATTCATCGGATCCCAACAAACACACCGCAAAAGAAGATTACATCGAATAGAACTCCAAGGAGATCGAGGAGAACATTGTATTGAAGATCAAAGAGAGAGAAGAAGCCATCTAGCTACTAGCTATGGACCCGTAGGTCTGTGGTAAACTACTCACACATCATCGGAAGGGCAGCAAGGTTGTTGTAGAAGCCCTTCGTGATCAATTCCCCCTCCGGCAGAGTACCGAAAAAGGTCTCCAGATGGGATCGTGGAAGAACAGAGGCTTGCGGCAGCGGAAAAGTTTTCTCGTCTGTCTCCCTGGTATATTGGGAATATTTGGGAATTTATAGCGCTGGAATTAGGTCAAGAGGTGCCACGAGGGGCCCACAAGCCTGGGGGCGTGCCTACTCCCCTGGGCGCGCCCTCCGGGCTTGTCGCTCCCTCGTGACTCGTCTGGTCTTCTCCCGAAGCTTCTAGGGTCCCTTCTGGTCCAGAAAAAATTAATCCAAAGTTTTTTCTTCGTTTGGACTCCGTTTGATAATGATTTTCTTAAAAGGCAAAAAACAGGCAAAAACACCAACTGGCACTAGGCACTAGGTTAATAGGTTAGTCCCAAAAATGATATATAATTGCATAAATTGCATATAAAACATCCAAGATTGATACTATAATAGCATGGAACAATCAAAAATTATAGATACGTTGGAGACGTATCACAAATTATGGATCACATTTCATTCTTTCATTCATAGCCTTTTCTTTCAGCTTACTCAGTAACAAATTTAGATCCTCCCTATCATTAGAAGCAAGAAATTCCTTAGCAATCTCCCCATCCATAACATAACCCTCAGGTATATTAAGCATTTTAGTTCTAGTAGGAGTGCTAGGTGTAGCAGGTGATTCATCAATTTCATCATTTCCATCATTTTCAAATTCTTTAGCTTTAGAAATTTGAGCATCAAGAAATTCACCTAGTGGAACAGTTTCATCAAGCAAAGTAGTAGCATCATCATGAGTATCATCAATAGCAGAAGCAGTGTCTATTACTTGCGACATATCAGATTGAATAGCAGGTGGTGGTGTCGCAAGTCGACTTAAACAGAAGGTGAATCAAGTGCAGAGCTAGATGGCAGTTCCTTACCTCCCCTCGTCTTAGAAGGTACGATCTAGGTCTTAGAGTCCTTCGGATTCTTCATAGTGATCAGCAGATGTTTAACTCCCAAGTGAACTCAGTAAATAGAGCTATGCTCCCCGGCAACGGCGCCAGCAAATTGTCTTGATGACCCACAAGTATAGGGTATCGCAACAGTCTTCGAGGGTAGTCTTTCACCCAAATTTATTGATTCGACACAAGGGGAGCCAAAGAATATTTATGAGCCTTAGTGATGTCTACTACGCAACTTTTATTCTTGTAGATGTTGTTGGGCCTCCAAGTGAAGAGTATTGTAGGACAGTAGCAAATTTCCCTCAAGTGGATGACCTAAGGTTTATCAATCCGTGGGAGGCATAGGATGAAGATGGTCTCTCTCAAACAACCTTACAATCAAATACAAGAAATATCTTGTGTCCCCAACACACCCAATACAATGGTAAATGGTATAGGTGCACTAGTTCGGCGAAGAGATGGTGATACAAGTGTAGTATGGATAGTAGATATAGGTTTTTGTAATCTGAAAATATAAAAACAGCAGGGTAGCAAGTGACAAAAGTGAGCACAAACGGTATTGCAATGCTTGGAAACAAGGCCTAGGGTTCATACTTTCACTAGTGCTATCTCTCAACAGTGCTAACATAATTTAATCATATAACCATCCCTCAACGTGCGACAAAGAATCACTCCAAAGTTTCTATCGAAGAATGTAGGACAAAAACGTGTATCAACCTATGTGCCTAGATTACCCCAATGTCACCACGGGAATCCGCAAGTTGAATACCAAAACATACATCAAGTAACTCAATAGAATACCCCATTGTCACCACGGGTATCCACATGCAAGACATACATCAAGTGATCTCAAATCCAATATTCAATCCAACACAACGAAACCTCAAAGAGCAAGACTCAATTCATCACAACAAGATAGAGAGAGGGAAGAAACACTATATGATCCAACTATATTAACAAAGCTCACGGTACATCAAGATCGTGCCAAATTAAGAACACGAGAGAGAGATCAAACACATAGCTACTGGTACATACCCTCAGCCCCGAGGGTGAACTACTCCCTCCTCGTCATGGAGACCGCCGGGATGATGAAGATGGCCTCCGGTGATGATCCCCCCCTCTGGCAGGTTGCCGGAACAGAGGCTTGCAGCGACGGTGTGGGAGTTCTAGGTTTCTTTCTAGGGTTTTCTATATTTATAGGAATTTTTGGCGTCGGTTTCACGTCAGGAGGGCCCACGAGGGAGCGACAAGCTCGGGGGGCGCGCCCCCCGAGCTTGTCGTGCCCATGTGGCTCTTCTGGCACTTCCTCGAAGCTTCGGGGGTCTCTTTTTATCCATAAAAAATCACCGTAAATTTTCAGCCCAATCCGAGAACTTTTATTTATGCACAAAAAACAACACCACGGTAGTTCTGCTGAAAACAACGTCAGTCCGGGTTAGTTCTAATAAAATCATACCAAAACCATATAAAATTGTTGTAAACAGGGCATGAATACTTCATAAATTATAGATATGTTGGAGACGTATCAGCATCCCCAAGCTTAATTCCTGCTCGTCCTCGAGTAGGTAAATGCTAAAAGAAATAATTTATGAAGTGTGAATGCTAGCATAGTGCATAAGTTTGATCAATGATAATTTCAATCACTTTTCTAGCATGATAACAGCAACTCTTTCTCATAAAACTCATCATGATAAAGTAGCAATCAATTCACATGTTATGGTTCAAATAATGCATTCTTTTGAAACTTAACAACCTATGTTCTTAGTCACCAAACAATTGCAATTCAACTTATCTTCAACAGAGTCTAAGTAAGAGCTCCACATACGCAATTATCATATAGTCTTCTATGATTGCTAGCACTCAAAGCATATTTTTAGAACAAATAGCATCCATCGAACACAGAGAAAGATAGGGGCTTAATGTTTCGCCTCCCAACTCATTTATCATAGAGATAATTGTCAACAATAATAATTCATGATCAAATATATTTGAATGGCTATATGTGCCTGGATCTTTCTCCACCACATGATTCTTGCATACTAGAGAATAGGTTGGAATAAGAAATTGACTCAATAAAAAGTAAATAACATGAAAGTAAATAGCATAAAAGTAAATAGAATGCCCCTTCGCAGAGGGAAGCAGGGATTTGCAGAGGTGCCAGAGCTCATAGCTTAAAACAGAGATGAATACATTTTGAGTGGTGTACCTTTCCTGTCAACGTCACGACTAAGGTATTCAATATCTTCCATGCTAAACACATTATGGCCGGTTCCCATGCAGAAATGAAAAGTTTAACTCCCCCTCAACCATTCAAACACAAGCCATGGCTAGCCGAATTCATGGGTGCCCTCCAAACTTTCAACTTTCTAGGGGGTAGCCTTTGTTTTTATTATATATTTTTTTTTATTTAAGGGACTGGGCATCCCAATTACCAGCCTCTCTCGTGCAATGACAAGTGAATAAACACCCATCATGAGAATAACCCGCTTAACATGGAAGATACTGACCGCCCCGTCGCTCCATGAGCGGTACGGGCACACAAGACAGATGATTATTTGAAGGTTTTAGAGATGGCACATGCAAATTTACTTGGAACGGCAGGGTAATACCGTATATAGGTAGGTATGGTGGACACTCATGGAAGAAACTTGGCTCAAGGATTTTGGATGCACAAGCAGTATTCCCGCTTAGTACAGAAATTTTGGCTAGCAAAAGATTCTAAACAAGTACCACATGTTGGAGGATCCATAATAATATAACTTCGATGCAAATATACCCAAACATAACTCATTACGTTGTCTTCCTTGTCCAACTTCAACTAATTTTCTCAAGTTTGAAAATAATTAATGGGTATTCACAATCATAAAAGATGTCCAAGATAATATATTTGTATGTGAAATCTCTCTTCCATATACTAATCATTCATGAATTACTCGTATGACCAATATTGTGATTGTCAAATTTCAATAGATTTTACTTTCTAAACCCAATGTGAAATATTACTAAGAATATAGAACATATAAAATTTCAGATTTATGATATTCAATTCATTCAAACATTTACTCAAAAGATATAAGTGAAGCACAAGAATGAATGACAAACTACTCCAAACGATGTAAGTGAATATCAATGAGTAGTCAAACAATTAAATAGCTATGTGAAGACTCTCTCTCATTCAAGATTTCAGATCCAAGGATTTTATTCAAACAGCAAGCAAAATGAAAATAAAAGGACACTCCAAGAATAGCACATGTCATGTGAACAAGTAAAAACTTAGGCTAACCGATAAGTGTTGATGAAGAAAGGTGGGATGCCTACCGGGGCATACCCAAGCTTAGTTGCTTGAGACTTCTTGGAATGTTATCTTGGGGAGCCTTGGGCATCCCCAAGCTTGAGCTCTTGTGTCTCCTTAATTCCTCTCATATCATGGCTTCTCCTAAATCTTAAAACTTCATCCACACAAAACTCAACAAGAACTCATGAGATAAGTTAGTATAAATCAACTCAAAACCTTAACATTCTCTACTGTAGCAAATCACTAAAATTATAATTAAACATTGCATACTAAATGCCTCTACATATTTAATACTCCTATCCACAAATTGAAACATTAAACAAGCAAACATATGCAAACAATGCAACTATAACCGAAATCTGTCTAAACAGAACAGTCTGTAAAGGTGGAATAAAAAATCATACTTCCCTAACTCCAAAAATTCTGAAAAATTACCACGTGACATAGAACTCATGCATGCTTACTGTGTAAAAATTTCAGATTTTTATCATGTTCTGACAACTCACAAATATTCAGGACATAACAGAAAGGGTCGTTTACATCTGTGTCCCTAACTGGAACCCACTACTCATATTTACCCCTAATTTCGAAGCCTGCTCAAATTTTCCCCTCTGTTGTTATGTGCACTTATAGAAATGCCCTTCTGTGCCATTACCGTCCAATCATAGCCGGTCAAAGGGCTTTGACCGTCCTGAAAAAAATAGCAAATAAAATCTAAAAAATCTAAAATTTTGTGGGATCGAAGATACTCAGGTTCGCAAGGTGCGTGCAATTTTTCGTGCTGTTTGGACATTCCAGGAGCTCGTGGCGAAGGAAAAACAGTAAATATGTACGCCTGTGAACAGTAAATTCAAAAAATAGCAAGAAAATTCAAAAAAATATGAAATTTTTTGGCATCAAAGAGGCCCGGGTCCGCAAGGTGCATGCAAATTTTTGTTGTGTTTGGACATTGTAGGAGCTCGTGGAGAAAAAAAAATTCGCTCGGGAAAAAACTTTGGAAAAACTGACTAGAGCTCCTCGCATGTCATTTGATCACAAAAACTTGCAAGCACCTTGTGCACCCAAGCCTCTTTGATGCCAAAAAATTTCATATTTTTTTGAATTTTCTTGCTATTTTATTTCAAATTTACTGTTCACAAGCGTACAGATTTACTGTTTTTCCTCACCACGAGCTCCTGGAATGTCCAAACAGCACGAAAATTTGCACGCACCTTGCGCACATGAGTATCTTCGATCCCACAAAATTTTAGATTTTTTAGATTTTTTTTGCTAGTTTTTTCAGGACGGTCAAAGCCCTTTGACCGGACGATAATGGCACAGAAGGGCATTTCTATAAGTGCACATAACGGCAGAGGGCAAATTTGAGGAGGCTTCAAAATTAGGGGCAAATATGAGTAGGTGGTTCAAGTTTGGGACAGAAATGCAAATGGCCCTAACAGAAAACTTTCTGTTTTCAAACAGCAACACATAAACTTGCAAACTGAGCATGGTAAAGGCTATAATTGGCATTTTATTGAACTAAAAGATACAAAACATGATTATTGATAACAGCAAGCAAATGCAAATAAAATAAAATGATGCTCCAAGCAAAACACATATCATGTGACGAATAAAAATATAGCTCCAAATAAGGTTACCGATAATGTTGAAGACGAAAGAGGGGATGCCTTCTGGGGCATCCCCAAGCTTAGACTCTTGAGTCTTCCTTGACTATTACCTTGGGGTGCCTTGGGCATCCCCAAGCTTAGGGTATTTTCACTCCTTATTCTCCTCATATTGATATCTCACACAAAACTTGAAAACTTCAATCACACAAAACTTAACGGAACTTCGTGAGATGGGTTAGTATGGTAAAGAATAAATCATTCACTTTGGTACTGTCAAGACAAGATTCATAATTGTTCTCACATAATACCTACTGTACTCTATCATTTCCACAATTTATATTGACTAATATAAGCCATGGAAACTATAAAATAAGCAAACTATGCACCGAAAACAAAATCTGTCAAAAACAGAACAGTCTGTAATGATCTGAATAAACACCATACTTATGCAACTCCAAAAATTCTGAAAAATTAGGACAACGTAGGAAATTTGCATATCAATCATGTTTTGAAATTTCAGAAGGTTTTAACGCTGCAGTAAATTATAGGAATTTCTGTACTGGACGCAAAAGTTTCTCTTTTTGCACAGGATCAAGTCAAATATCATCCACACTATCCCAAAGGCTTTACTTGGCACATTATTGAAAGAAAACATATAAAACATGATTAATACATTATCTTAATCATGTGTACACACAAAAATAGTAGGTATAAATATTGGGTTGTCTCCCAACAAGCACTTTTCTTTAATGCCTTTTTAGCTAGGCATGATGATTTCAATGATGCTCGCATAAGGATAAAGAATTGAAACATAAAGAAAGCATCATGAATCATATGACAAGAAAATTTAAGCCTAACCCACTTCCTATGCATAGGGATTTTGTGAGCAAATAATTTATGGGAGCAAGAATCAACTAGCATAGAAAGGCAAAACAAGTATAACTTCAAAACTTTCAACACATAGAGAGGAAACTTGATATTATTGAAACACCTACAAGCATATGATCCTCTCTCATAATAATTTTCAGTAGCATCATGAATGAATTCAACAATATAGCTATCACATAAAGCATTCTTTTCATGACCTACAAGCATAGGATTTTTATTACTCTCCACATAAGCAAATTTATTCTCATTCATAATAGTGGGAGCAAACTCAACAAAATAACTATCATGAGATACTTGATTGACATAACCAAATTGATCATTAAAATCATGATGACAAGTTTCATGGTTATTATTACTCTTTATAGCATACATGTCATCACAATAATCATCATAAATAGCAACTTTGTTGTCATAATCAATTGAAACCTCTTCCAAAATAGTGGAATCATCTTTAAATAAAGTCATGACCTCTCCAAATCCACTTTCATAATTATTGCAATAAGGTTCAACATCCTCCAAAATAGTGGGATAATTAGTATCTAGAGTTGACACTCTTCCAAACCCACTTTCATCAATATAATCATCATAAATAGGAGGCATGCTTTCATCATAATAAATTTGCTCATCAAAACTTGGGGGGCTAAAAATATGATCTTCATCAAACATAGCATCCCCAAGCTTATGGCTTTGCATATCATTAGCATCATGGATATTCAAAGAATTCATACTAACAACATCGCAATCATTTTCATCATTCAAAGATTTTATGCCAAACATTTTATTGAATTCTTCTTCTAACAATTGAGCACAATTATCGGAATCCTTATTTTCAAGAAAGACATCATAAAGGTAAAGCATGTGAGGCAATCTCAATTTCATTTTTTTGTACGATCTTTTATAAACCAAACTAATGATAAAACAAGAAACTAAAAGATTCAATTGCAAGATCTAAAGATATACCTTCAAGCACTCACCTCCCCGGCAACGGCGCCAGAAAAGAGCTTGATGTCTACTATGTAACTTTTATTCTTGTAGACGTTGTTGGGCCTCTGATACGTCTCCAACGTATCTATAATTTTTGATTGTTCCATGCTGTTATATTATCAATCTTGGATGTTTTTATATACATTTACAGCAATTATATATCATTTTTTGGGACTAACCTATTAACTTAGTGCCCAGTGCCAGTTGATATTTTCTGCCTGTTTTTTGTTTTACAGAAAATCAATACCAAAAGAAGTCCAAATGCCATAAAACTTTTTGGAGATTTTTATTGGACAAGATAAACACTAGAAGCTTCGGGAGAAGACCAGACGCCAGAGGAGGTGGCCACGAGCCACCAGGGCGCGCCTGGGGGGGCAGGCGCGCCCTGGTGCCTCGTGAGCCCACCTCAGCTCCGTTTGACCTAATTCCACCACTATAAATTCCCAAAAAATCAGAAACTAATAGGGGAGTCCACGAAATACTTTTTCCGCCGCCGCAAGTTTCTGTTCTCGAGAGATCCCATCTGGATTCCTTTTCCGGTGCTCTGCCAGAGGGGGAATCGATCACGAAGGGGCTCTACATCAACCTTGCTGCCCTTCCGATGATGCGTGAGTAGTTTACCACAGACCTTCGGGTCCATAGTTAGTAGCTAGATGGCTTCTTCTCCCTTTTTGTTCTTCAATACAATGTTCTCCTCGATGTTCTTGGAGTTCTATTCGATGTAATCACTTTTTGCGGTGTGTTTGTTGGGATCCGATGAATTGGGAGTTTATGGTCAGATTATCCATGAATATTATTTGAGTCTTCTCTGATCTCTTTTATGCATGATTATTATAGCTTCGTATTTCTTCTCCAATCTATTGATTTGGTTTGGCCAACTAGATTGATTTATCTTGCCATGGGAAGAGGTGCTTTGTAATGGGTTCGATCTTGCGGTGCTCAATCCCAGTGATAGAAAGGGACATGACACGTATGTATCATTGCTATTGAGGGTAAAAAGATGGGGTTTATTCATGCATGAGTTTACTTTGTCTACATCATGTCATCTTGCTTAAGGCGTTACTCCGTTCTTTATGGACTTAATACACTAGATGCATGCTGGATAGCGGTCGATGTGTGGAGTAATAGTAGTAGATGCAGGCAGGAGTCGGTCTACTTGTCTCGGACATGATGCCTATATACATGATCATTGCCTTGGATATCGTCATGATTATTTGCTTTTCTATCAATTGCCCAACAGTAATTTGTCTACCCACCGTATGCTATTTTCTTGAGACAAGCCTCTAGTGAAAACTATGGCCCCCGGGTCAATCTAAATCATATATTAAAAACCCTAAAAATACTTGCTGCACTTTTTCTTTCTTTATTTTATTTTGTATTTTTGTTTCAATCTATCTATCCATCACATACAATTTAATCTTGCAACTTACCGCCGAGGGATTGATAACCCCTCGTTTGCGTTGGTGATGACCCACAAGTATAGGGGATCAATCATAGTCCTTTCGATAAGTAAGAGTGTCGAACCCAACGAGGAGCAGAAGGAAATGACAAGCGGTTTTCAGGAAAGTATTTTCTGCAAACACTGAAATTATCGGTAACGAGTAGTTTGATAGCAAGATAATTTGTAACAAGTGACAAGTAGCAATAGTAACAAAGAGTGCAGCAAGATGGCCCAATCCTTTTTGTAGCAAATGACAAGCCGGAACGATCTCTTATAATAAGTAAAGTGTTCTCGAGGACACATGGGAATTTCATCTAGTCACTTTCATCATGTTTGTTTGATTCGCGTTCGCTACTTTGATAATTTGATATGTGGGTGGACCGGTGCTTGGGTGCTGTTCTTACTTGAACAAGCCTCCCACTTATGATTACCCCCTCTCGCAAGCATCCGCAACTACGAAAGAAGAATTAAGATAACTCTAACCATAGCATTAAACATATGGATGCAAATCAGCCCCTTACGGACTAGCGCATAAACTAGGGTTTAAGCTTCTGTCACTCTAGCAACCCATCATCTAATTACTACTCCACAATGCATTCCCATAGGCCCAAAGATGGTGAAGTGTCATGTAGTCGACGTTCACATGACACCACTAAGGGAATCAACAACATACATATCATCAAAATATCGAACGAATACCAAATTCACATGATTACTTATGACAAGACTTCTCCCATGTCCTCAAGAACAAAAGTAACTACTCACAAATCATATTCATGTCCAAGATCAGAGAGGTGTTGAATAGCATAATAGATCTGAACATATAATCTTCCCCCAAATAAACCAACTAGCATCAACTACAAGGTGTAATCAACACTACTAGCAACCCACAGGTACCAATCTGAGGTTTTGAGGCAAAGATTGAATACAAGAGATGAACTAGGGTTTGAGATGAGATGGTGCTGGTGAACATGTTGATGAAGATTAGTCCTCCCACGATGAG
This sequence comes from Elymus sibiricus, assembly GCA_039707655.1. Taxonomy (NCBI): domain Eukaryota; kingdom Viridiplantae; phylum Streptophyta; class Magnoliopsida; order Poales; family Poaceae; genus Elymus; species Elymus sibiricus. The sequence continues at coordinate 255,471,582 of CM077668.1, read as the reverse complement.
AGGATCGCTGGTGATGTCGATGGCGACGATTTCCCCCTCCCGGAGGGAAGTATCCCCGGCAGAATCTCTCCACCAGAGAGCAAAAGTGCTCCTGCCCAAGTTCCGCCTCGAGACGGCGGCGCACCATCCCGAAAGTATTCTCTATATTTTTCTAGGGCAAATGCACTTATATACCAGAAAATGGGGGCCAGAGGCTGGCCAGGGGCCCCACGAGGCACTAGGGCGCGCCTGGGGGGGGGGGGTGGCGCGCCCTGGTGCCTCGTGGGCACCTGGGTGGCCCCCTCTGGTACTTCTTGCTTCCAGTATTTTTTATTTATTCCAAAATAAATCTCCGTAAAATTTCAGCTCATTTGGAGATGTGCAGAATAGGTATCTCTGACATAGCTTTTTCAGGTCCAGAATTCCAGCTGCCGGCAATCTCCCTCCTTGTGTAAATCTTGCATATTAAGAGAGAAAAGGCATTAGAATTGCTCCACAAAGTGTTATATTGATTAAAAACACTATAAATAACAGTAGCTAAACATGATGCAAAATGGACGTATCAGTTGGGTGCAAGGATTTGTTGTTTGTGTGCAGGTACTGCTAACGAGGTGTTGCATGATTCTCCTACTGGATTGATAACCTTGGTTTCATAACTGAGGGAAATACTTACCTCTACTGTGCTGCATCATCCCTTCCTCTTTGGGGAAAATATCAACGCAAGCTACAAGTAGCAGGAAGAATTTCTGGCGCTGTTGCCGGGGAGACATCATCAACATCTATCAAGTACCTTCGCATAAACTCTCATCTCCTTGCATTTATTTTATTTGCCTCTCGTTTTCATCTCCCCCACTTCTAAAAAGTTTTTACAAAAATACAAAAATATTTTCCGTTTGCCTTTTTCTTGTTTGCTTGATTTGCTCACCTTGTCATCATGACTAGCGTAATTATCCCTCCTTTGTCACCGGATTTTGAAGTGCTTTACTTCAAACAGAAACAAGGAGAAAATCTTAAAGATGCTTGGTATAGGTTAATGGAATCCTACCGTGTTTGCTCTGTAAAAGGGGATTTAAAAATTTTGCTTCGCAATTTCTATATAGGTTTAACCATGCATCATAGACAACTTTTGGACTTTGCGGCAAAAGGGAATCTTATTGAAAGTGAGGCCAATACCGCTTATGAAATAATAGAGGGAATATTGGGGATTCCACCACCACAAAAGGGTTTTGCTTTTACTCAAGAGGGAGTTCAAATATTAGACAAATTGGGTGACATGCAGAAAAATTTGGTTGAGTTACAAAAGTCTAACGAACCTCTTAAAAATATTAGTGGAAACCTCAATCGCATGAACACTTTGATTACTCTATGCAATAAGCGATTGGATATTCTAGACCTTAAAATGGCCTCATTTCCTGAGAATAATGGGAAGCGTAAAGAGCCTCCTGGGTTTGAGAAAACTCCTATAAAGATTACTAAAACCAAAGATGACAATACTTGAAACTATGCATTATGCCTAGCTAGGGGCATAAAACAATAGCGCTTGTTGGGAGGCAACCCAATGAATAAAATAAATTTTTACCTTTTGTTTCTGTTATTGTGTGTTTTCACAATTATGCTACTATTATGATTGTGTTTTTGTGTTTTTAATTAGTGTTTGTGCCAAGTAAAGCCTTTAGGATGATTTGAAGATAGTATAATTGATGCTGTTTGGAAAACAGAAAGTTTTGCGTCCAGTGCTGGAATTTTGGTTCTGTACTGGAGCATCAAAAAAATCTAATTTTTTTACACAGTATTGGTATATGAATTTCCCACGCTTTCCTATTTTTTCAGAATTTTTGGAGTTCAGAAGTATAGCTTTTAAATAGATTGCTACAGACTGTTTTGTTTTTGACAGATTCTATTTTTGATGCACTACTTGCTTGTTTTGATGAAACTATGGATTGTATCGGGGGGTATAAGCCATGGAGAAGTTAGAATACAGTAGGTATAATGCAAAAAGTAAAATATGAATGGGTTTGCAACAGTACTTAAAGTAGTGATTTGTTTTGTTATACTAACGAATCTCACGAAGGTTTTGTTGAGTTTTCTGTGATTGAAGTTTTCAAGTTTTGGGTGAGATCACGATGGATGAAGGAATAAGGAGTGGCAACAGCCTAAGCTTGGGGATGCCCGAGGCACCCCAAGGCAATATTCAAGGAAGACTCAAGCGTCTAAGCTTGGGGATGCCCCGGAAGGCATCCCCTCTTTCTTCTACCAACCATCGGTAATTTTACTTGGAGCTATATTTTTATTCGTCACATGATATGTGTTTTACTTGGAGCGTCTTGTATTATATGAGCCTTTGCTTTGTTTGCTTTTTAGTTTGTCACAATCATCCTTGCTGAACACACCTATTTTGAGAGAGCCACACGTTCATCATAATTTGTTAGAATACTCTATGTGCTTCACTTAAATTTTTTGAGCTAGGCAGTTGCTCTAGCGCTTCACTTAAATCTTTTTGAGCATGGTGGTGGCTAAATTTTGAAGAAATAAACTCTCATGCTTCACTTATATTATTTTGAGAGTTGACAAGATTAAAATTTTGAAGAAATGAACTCTCATGCTTCACTTAAATTATTTTGAGAGTTGACAAGATTAAAATTTTGAAGAAATATTTGCACTCTCATGCTTCACTTATATCTTTTTGAGAGTTGATGATAGTAATGGTAATTTGCACAAGATATGAATTTGGTCCCAAAGGGATGAATATTCAAGAGGGATATAATAAAAACTTTCATATAGATCATTGGATATGATAAGTGTGATTCCTTGCAATAGTTTTGCGATATGGCGATGGTGATATGTGAGTCATGTTAGTGAGTAATTGTGATCTAGTAAGAATATTAGTGTTAAGGTTTGTGATTCCCTATGCATGCACATCAAGTCAATAGTTATGCAACGAAATTATATCCTACTTATGGTGCATTATTCGGTGTTAGATATGTTCAATGCATGTTTATGACCGTTTTCGTTTTTTGGTTGGTTGCTTCTCAATCTATTTGCTAGCCTTCATTTGTACTAAGCGGAAATACTGCTTGTGCATCCAAAATCCTTAAACCCAAGTTGTGCCAAATGAGTCCACTATATCTACCTATATGCGGTATTTCCATGTTGTTCCAAGTAAATTTGCGTGTGCCAACTCTAATTTTCAAAATAATATTCCATTTTGTGTGCCCGTACCGCTCATGAAGCGGCAGGGGGTGGCCAATATTTTCCATGCTAGGTGTGTTATTCTCATGATGAGTGTTTATTCACTTGTCATTGCACGAGAGAGTGGCTGGTAATAGGGATGCCCAGTCCCACAATGAATCAAAAATTAATAACAACAAAATTCCTTGGAAAGTGTTGGTATGGAGGGCACCCGTGGATACGGTTAGCCATGGATTGTGAAAGAATGGTGGAAGGGAAATAAACTTTACTTTCTGTTTGGGAACCGCCTATGATATGTCTAGCATGGAAGATATTGGGAATTCTCGGTCGTTTTCGTTGACAGGAAAAGCATGCCTCTCAAAATATTTTCTCTCTCTAATTTAAGCCTTGATCTCTGGCACATTAGCAAATCTCTGCTTCCCTCTGCGAAGGGCCTATCTATTTACTTTTATGCAATTTTTATTTTTATTTGAGTCTCCATCTTCTCTTATAAAGCACCAACTAGAGAGCACTATTGTCATACTTGTGCATTGGATGTAGCTAATATGGAGTGTGTTTCATGAATGGATCAATGATTGAGCATAATGGGCTAGGGATAACTTTCTTTAGCGTTGATATTTTGAAAGACATGGTTGCTTGTTAGTATGCTTGAGTATTTATATGTTCATGTCAAACTATAGAATATTGCTTTGAATCATTCAAGTCGAATGTCCATGCTATAATAGAAAAAATATGATGAATATGATAGGCAGCATTCCACATCAAAAATTCTATTTTTATCATTTACCTACTCGAGGACGAGCAGGAATTAGCCTCCAAGTGCAGAGTTTTGTAGGACAGTAGCAAATTTCCCTCAAGTGGATGACCTAAGGTTTATCAATCCGTGGGAGGCGTAGGATGAAGATGGTCTCTCTCAAACAACCCTGCAATCAAATACAAGAAATCTCTTGTGTCCCCAACACACCTAATATAATGGTAAATTGTATAGGTGCACTAGTTCGGCGAAGAGATGGTGATACAAGTGTAGTATGGATAGTAGATATAGGTTTTTGTAATCTGAAAATATAAAAACAGCAAGGTAGCAAGTGACAAAAGTGAGCACAAACGGTATTGCAATGCTTGGAAACAAGGCCTAGGGTTCATACTTTCACTAGTGCAATCTCTCAACAGTGCTAACATAATTGAATCATATAACCATCCCACAACGTGCGCCAAAGAATCACTCCAAAGTTTCTATCGGAGAATGTAGGACAAAAACGTGTATCAACCTATGTGCCTAGATTACCCCAATGTCACCACAGGAATCTGCAAGTTGAATACCAAAACATACATCAAGTAACTCAATAGAATACCCCATTGTCACCACGCGTATCCACATGCAAGACATACATCAGGTGATCTCAAATCCAATATTCAATCCAACATAATGAAACATCAAAGAGCAAGACTCAATTCATCACAACAAGATAGAGAGAGAGAAGAAACACCATATGATCCAACTATATTAACAAAGCTCGCGGTGCACCAAGATCGTGCCAAATCAAGAACACGAGAGAGAGAGAGAGAGAGAGATCAAACACATAGCTTCTGGCACATACCCTCAGCCCCGAGGGTGAACTACTCCCTCCTCATCATGGAGACCACCGGGATGATGAAGATGGCCTCCGGTGATGATTCCCCCCTCCGGCAGGATGCCAGAACAGGGCTCTGGATGAGATCGCTTCGGTACAGAGGCTTGCGGCGGCGGCGTGGGAGTTCTAGGTTTCTTTCTAGGGTTTTCTATATTTATAGGAATTTTTGGTGTCGGTTTCACGTCATGGGGCCCCACGAGGGAGCGACAAGCTCGGGGGGGGCGCGCCCTAGGGGGGAGAGCACACCCCCCAGGCTTGGCGTGCCCTCGTGGCTCTTCTGGCACTTCCTTGAAGCTTCGGGGGTCTCTTTTTGTCCATAAAAAATCACCGTAAATTTTCAGCCCAATCCGAGAACTTTTATTTCTGCCCAAAAAACAACACCACGGTAGTTCTGCTGAAAACAGCGTCATGCCGGGTTAGTTCTAATCAAATCATACCAAAACCATATAAAATTGTTGTAAACAGGGCATGAATACTTCATAAATTATAGATATGTTGGAGACATATCACTTAGCAGTTGAGTTGTCAATTGAACCACACCTGGAACGTTATTTCTATGCAGCAAAGTATTTAGTAGCACAGTAGTATGATAGTTTGATAGTAGCGGTAGCAGTAACAATAGTAACGGTAACAGTAACATTAGCAATTTTGTAGTAGTTGTAACAGTATCAGCAACAGTAGTAACTTAGCGAAAGACAATATGAGCAAAGCATAGGCATTGGATCAGCGATGGATGTTCAGATGGATGACATTCATCATGCAACAGTCACAACCTAGAGCGATACACAATAGCTCCAATTCATCAATTCAATGTAGGCATGTATTCCGTATATAGTCATACATGCTTATAATAACAACTTGTATGACATCTTTTGTCCTACCCTCCCGTGGTAGCGGCGTCCATAAGGAAATCTAAGGGTAATTAAGGCCTTCTTTTAATAGAGAACCGGATCAAAGCATTAACACATGGTGAATACATGAACTCCTCGAATTACAGTCATCCCCGGAGAGTATCCCAATTATTGTCACCTTGGGGTCTACGGTTCAGAACAATAACAAGTGCATATAACTAGCAGATAGGATCAAGAACTCAAATATGTTGATGGAAACATAAAGGGTTCAGATCTGAAATCATGGCACTCGGGCCCTAGTGACAAGCATTAAGCATAGCAAAGTCATAGTAACATCAATCTCAGAACATAGTGGATACTAGGGATCAAGCCCTAACAAATTGACTCGATTACATGACAAATCTCATCCATCTCCATCACCGTCCAGCAAACCTACGAAGGAATTACTCACTCCCGGTGGTGAGCATCATGGAATTATTGATGAAGAAGGGTTGATGATGATGACGGCGATGAATCCCCCTCTCTGGAGCCCCGAACGGACTCCAGATCAGCCCTCCCGATGAAGAACAGGAGGTGCCGGCGGCTCCGTATCGTAAAACACGATGAAACTTCTTCTACTATTTTTTTCTTGGGAAGACGGAACATATAGGCTTGAAATTAGGTCAGACGGTCACCTGTGGGCCCCACAAGACATCAGGGCGCGCCCTGGGGGGTAGGCGCGCCCTGTTGTCTTGTGGACAACAGGTGCCCCCCCCCCCCCCCCGATAGATCTTTGTTCCAGTATTTTTTAGTTATTCAATAAAAAATCTCAGCCAAATTTTGTCCAATTACGAGAACTTTTATTTCTGCAGAAAAACAACACCATGGTAGTTCTGCTGAAAACAGCATCAGTCCGGGTTAGTTTCATTCAAATTATGCAAATTAGAGTCCAAAACAAGAGCAAAAGTGTTTGGAAAGGTAGATACGTTGGAGACGTATCAACCCACCCCGTAAACAGACTGAGGTGTTTGGGCCCGTTCAGAAGAAGAAATCTGTAATGCGGAAAGTTTCTCCTAGGAGTCATGCCTCATCTGCCTCCAAGTATTTTGTGACTGGTCTATATCGTAAACTAGATTCCGACTTGAGCAAGGTCGCGGGTGATGGTGTGTTGGATCATGGTCTATCCTCTCTGTCTGTTCGCTCCATTTCCGTCAAGTCTCCACTTTCCATTGTGCAGAAGAGCCGTCGCCCCTGTGATAATGGGGAGTCGGTTACAGTGTGTGCGGAGCGCCATGCGGCTACGAGGGACGTTGGGCCTGCAGGTATGAACCCTCCATTTTCCCTTGTTTGTACTGTTCTTAACGATTTACCTGATTATCATCTCCTTAAAGTTACCTCTGACTCGGGCATCACTCTGAATTCTAGCTTTGGTTCTCCTTCTAGTCTTCTTTTCGTGATCCGTGCTAATGAAATTTCCCATGCTGCTCTAGCGAAGGCACGAGCAACAATTGGGGCTGCTGCTTCGCTGGCCCCTCCCTCCTCTCAGGCATGGCTGCTTTGGGGGTGGTTTCGGCTCCTGTGGTGGAGGCTGGTAATGGCCAGCCTTCCACTATGCCTGCTCGATGTGCCCGAGGCAAGAAGGCTATATCCTGCATCGCCCCTTGCAGGTCGAGTCTTTGCACATAAAAACATGTCCTTTAAATAAGAGCTATTTTCTAGAATATGCTGAGTTTTGGGGCTAGGGGGCGCCGAAATCAAATCCGAGATTATGTTCGTGATGCTAATATTGACCTTATCTGTCTTTAGGAAACTATCAAATCATCTTTCTCTAACTCTGAACTTTTTTCCATTGCTGGGGTGGATCGGTTTGCTTGGAGATGGGTGCCCTCCTCTGGTCAATCTGGTCGGTTTACCTCATTCTGGTTGGGACCAGAGGTTTGGATTGGAGGCCCTTCTCATGGATTTGCACCATCAAGGGGAACCTTACTGGCAATAACATGGTCGTCTCAATTGGACTTTAAAGGGTGATGCGCTCATAGCTTATTTTTTTGTGATTGCCAATGGTTGCCGCCATCGTTGCTCTATCTTTTGCTTAAACATTAATGGGGTTCCGGTTTCTGACCCTGCAATTATCATGAGCCATGTTTGTGATTTCTATTCTAATCTCTTTTGTCTGCATGCCTTTCTTCTGGTTTTGCTATTTCCCCTTCACTTTGGCTTGTGGTGTCTCGGGTCTCTGAGGATGATAACCTTGATCTTATGATCCCTCTCTCTACTTCTGAGATTGATGATGCAGTGGCATCTTCAAACTCTAACTCTGCTCCGTGCCCCGATGGGTTTTCCTTTACATTATTAAAGCAGTTTTGGCTAGTTCTTAAGTTTCTTATCTATGTAGTGATCCAAGGCTTTTGTCTTGGGACTGTGGATATTTCTCATCTGAATTACGTGGTTCTATCAGTTATTCCTAAAGTTCAGGGGGTGATTCCATCCGTCAATTCCACCCCCATTGCCCTTATTAATAACCTCGCCAAATTTCTGACTAAGGCTTTTGCAACTCGTCTCACACCGGTCGCTCACCGGGTGACCAATCAGTCTCAAACGATTTTTATTACAGGGCATTTTATTCTAGATGGCATTCTAAGCTTACATGAAATTACTCATGATAGTAGCTCTATAGGGAGGAAGGCTTCTACTCTTAATTTAGATTTTGAGAAAGCTTATGACTTAGTTAGTTGGGATTTTTTACGAGAGGTGCTGTTAGCAAAAGGTTTTGATGGAGCTTATGTTCATCGGCTTATGCAGTTTTTGTGTGGTGGGCACACCGCTGTGAATGTTAATGGGGTAGTTGGCCCTTTCTTCCCAAATGGTCGTGGCCTGCGTCAGGGTGACCCTATCTCTCCCATCCCCTTCAATTTTACGATGCCCTCTCCTGTATCCTAAATAGGGCCTTTAGTGTTGGTCATATTTCGCCTATCGCTTCACATTTGATTCCTTCTGGCATTTCACACCTGCAGTATGCTGATGATACCATTATTCTCGTGGAATACAATGATCTATGTGTTGTGAATTTGAAATTTCTTCTACTTTGTTTTGAAGCTCTTTCTGGTCTTAAGATAAACTTTTCTAAGAGTGAAGCTATTCTCACTGGTAGCTCGGACGTTGAGGCATTGCGCGTGGAAAATTTGCTGAACTGTAATCTAGGTGCCTTCCCATTCAAATATCTTGGGATGTCGATCTTATCATCTTTCTGAGGGCACTCATGTTGGGTTTGATAAACACCCGAGTAGTTTTTTCTGGAACACCGCTGATAACAAAAGAAAGTATCGCCTGGTGAAATGGAAGCTTATGTCCAACCCTAAAAATCTAGGGGGGTTGGGCATCCTAAATACGTCAGTTATGAATAAATGTTTGATCATCAAATGTGGTGGAGAATCCTTACCACTGAGCCTGGGACCCTCTAGCTTGATATTCTCAAAGTGAAGTACTTCCCGAACTGCAATCCTTTGTTTGCTTTGGCCTTTGGTGGGTCCCAGCTATTTTGGCGGGACCTCGTTAAAGTAAGAGATGATTTCCGTGCCCATGTTAGATTTGTGGTTGGGAATGGGGAGTCTATTCGTTTTTGGCTGGACTGGTGGTGTGGTGACTCGCCTTTGGGTGCTTCTTTTCCAGTTCTGTTTTCTTATTGTTCTAATCCTGAGACTCCATCTTGGACCTCTCTCGTAATAATTGGGACCTGGGTCTTCGTCGTGTCCTTTCTCCTGAAAATTTGGTGGATTGGCGGCGCCTTTCTGAGCTCTTCCCTTCACTCTCGAAGTCTGCTGATGCAGTGACTTGGCCCCACTGTCTTCTGGTCGGTTTTTGGTTAAGTTTCTGTATTCTAGGTTGATCATGGGCTCTCCCACTAATAGATTTAAAGAGATTTGGCATGCCAAGATTCCCCTCAAAATTAAGATTTTTATGTGGCAAGCGATTCATGGAAAGCTGCCTTCAGCCGATCAAAATTTTGTAAATGTAATGGTCCTGGGTCTGAGATTTGTACCTTATGTGCTGCTAGAGAAGAGACCAATCACATTCTCTTTGTCACCTGGCCAATATGCTTTGTTGTCGCATCCAGTCGTGGCTGGATGTTAACTGGTCTCTGTCCTCTTTTGGTGACCTTCACTTACTCTCTTCTCAACTCTCTGGTCAAAAGAGGCGGTTGTTCTAGGGGAACGCGACAGAAAACAAAAAATTTCGGTACAACAAGCACGCCCAGGACCACTATGGAGACTGCATACAGGGTTTGATCTGATCCGTACCGACTCAAAGCGCAGCGGAAGAAGTGTCGGTGTAGATCGTCAGTGCAGATCCCCGTAGCTAGGATTTACAACCTCCCAACCGCGAGGATGTACTCCCTCGCCGGACAGCCCTTCGGGAGGCGGTCGGACAGTCCCTCGGACGATGTCACGGACAGCCCTTCGGGAGGACCCTCGAAACTCGAACGGTAACTCGGACAGCCCTTAGGGAGGACACTCGAACAGCCCCTCGGGCAAAAGATTGAAACTACAATCTCTCTACGGGGTTGCACACATACAGTGTCAGCTATCCGGCAGGGCTTCACCGTCCAGAACTAGTTCCTGCCAGAACCCAGACAGCCTTTCGGCTCTACGAAACTATTTCGCTTGGAGGGAGAGAGAGAGAGCCAGACGAGCATGGCATGTGTATGAGAGCTTGGATGAGGTTTGGAGAGCACCCCTCCACCTCTATTTATAGGATAGCCAAGGGGTAAAATTGGCATTCAAAAATACCAAAAGTACCCCCACTTTATGTCTTACATAAAAGAATAAAAGGGAAAAGGGGTGCCATGTGGAGCTCCATGGAGGAGCACCACCTTGGCCGGCCACCTCTAGGGGGCCCCCCACATGGGGGTGCCTTGCTCCCCAATCCCTTCTAGAAGCCTTTTGGGAAATATCCCAAAAGGTGACTTTCCAAAAAAATATCCATAAAGTGATTGTTACTATTCACAGAACCAATTTTCCGCGACCGTTAAATCCAAAAATATTTCTGTGGGTCTTAGAATAATTCCAGTACCCACACAAATGATTTTGGACGCTTTCTGAAACAATTTCGGATTAGTAAATTTCATCTGCGAAAAGCAACCAAATCGGTTCCGGCAGCTCCGAAACATTTCCGGTTTTTATCCCGTAAAATTCCCAGAAGTTTCCAGAACACTTCTGGCATCCTCCAAGAATTTCTAGACGTGTGCCGAAACCAATTTGACTTAATGGTATCCCCTGAAACAACTTTTCAGTTTTACCGGAACTATTCCGGCGTTCTCTCCGGAACGTTTCCGTTTCGTCCGAAACTTTTTCGGTGATTTTCTCTCAGACTCCCCCTCTAGTATTCAGCAGATAGATGACCCTTAAGCGTGTGACCATATAGGTTCGGTGAAGTATAGACATGACCCGGAACACTTTCTGATCAATGATCAACATCGGAGCCGTGGACACCCATATTGACCCCTATACCCACACGAATGAATATTCGAGTGAACCTCCAGTTGCCGTGTGCTATTCCTGTTGCTTCGCGATATATTACAAACCCCCGAGGTGAGATTTATTGCATCCCCGTGGATCAACAACTTGTCCACCATGCAAGTTACCTCATTACCGGTTTTGTTCTCTTTTCTCGTTTCCGTGTTCCGGCATCCCAGTGATCAAATCACAATGTGTCTGGCCAGATGATGATGGATACCGTAACATTGAGAGGGCCCGAGAATATCTCTCCATCGTCGGAGGAGCAAATCCCAATCTTGAGCTATCTCGTTTCTTGTCATACTTTTCCGTGAACCCGTAAGCCGCCGTAATAGCCACCCAGTTACGGATGACGTTTAACAAACCCCAAAGTTCAGGAAGCAAGTATGAAGGAACTCGATACTCTCATGGTCTAAGGAATTATGCAAACATTAACTATCTTTGTGTTATTAACCATTAACTTGTGACGAATGTATCTCATAGCATAACATCAATTCAGGTCGATTCAACACAAGTGTTCTTCTAACATTGTGCCCTCAAAATTGCCGGCATAGACATGCCCATGATCAGGAAAACAGGATCATCATGCAATACTTGAGCCAGTCTTAGAGGCAAGACTAGGAATACATTTTACCGTTTATTATACCACACGTGCACATGAGTTTCCCTCGGAGCCTCGTGGTTATTGCAGACTCGAGAATCATTGCAGTTATAGCATGGAACATAAACATTCATTACAAACTCGGAGATACAAAATAACTGTTATTACTGCCTCTAGGGCATATCTCCTACAGACTCCCACTTGCACTAGAGTCATAATCCAGTTACATGGCTTCCCTAACACCAATGGCTATCCGGTGCTGCTCATGCTTTGCTCGTGGTAGAGGCTTTGTCATCGGGTCTAACATGGTCAGATCCGTGTGAACTTTGCGTACTTTCACTAAACCCTCTTCGACATGATGTCGAATGAGTTTATATTTGCGTTCAATATGTCTTGTCTTATGGTGCGAACTTGGCTCCCTTGCCTGAGCCACGGCGCCACTTTTATCACAATAGATCTCCACCGGGTCCAGAGCACTTGGAACCACACCAAGGTCTTCAAGAAATTGCTTGATCCATACCGCCTCCTTGGAGGCTTCTGAAGCAGCAACATATTCCGCCTCCGTCGTAGAATCCGCCACAGTCTTTTGTTTGGAACTTTTCCAATCAACTGCGCCACCGTTCAATATGAAAACATAGCCTGATTGAGATTTGAAGTCATCTGGGTCAGTCATGAAGCCTGCATCAGTGTAACCACTTACAATGAGCTCTTCATCACCTCCGTACACAAGGAGTAAATCCTTGGTCCTTCTGAGGTACTTAAGAATACCCTTGACTGCGGCCCAGTGTTCCAATCCTGCATCACTTTGGTACCAGCTGCTAACACTTAGCGCATAGGAAACGTCCGGTCTTGTACATAGCATGGCATACATAATAGAACCAACTGCCGAGGCATATGGAACATCATTCATCTGTACTCGCTCATCGAGAGTCCGAGGACACTGATTCTTGTAAAGCACTGTGCCAGGTGACATGGGGAGTAGGCCTTTCTTGGAGTTCTCCATGTTGAACCTTTTCAACACCTTGTCAATGTACGTGCTTTGGCTAAGCGCTATTAGGCGTTTCGATCTATCTCTATAGATTCTGATGCCCAATACATATGCCGCTTCGCCCAAGTCTTTCATTGAAAAACTTTTCTTCAATGAGTCTTTTATTTCATTAAGAAAATTCACGTCATTTCCAATCAACAATATGTCATCCACATACAAGATTAGAAATGCTTTTGCGCTCCCACTAAACTCCTTGTAAACACAAGATTCTTCGTCATTCCTGATGAAGCCAAACTGTTTGACCACTTCATCAAAACGAATGTTCCAGCTCCTTGACGCTTGCTTCAGACCATAAATGGCTTTCTGAAGTTTGCATACCTTTCCAGCATCCTTATGAACGACAAAACCTTCTGGCTGTATCAGGTATACATCCTCTTTGAGGTTTCCATTTAGGAAAGCCGTTTTGACGTCCATCTGCCATATTTCATAATCGAAATAAGCAGCAATTGCTAGTAATATCTGAACAGACCTAAGAATAGCTACGGGCGAGAAAGTCTCGTCGTAGTCCACTCCTGGAACTTGCGTGAACCCTTTCGCGACAAGTCTAGCTTTGTGGATAGTAATGTTACCATCCGCGTCCGCCTTTCTTTTGAAAATCCATTTACAACCAATGGGCTTTACGCCTTCTGGAAGTTCTTCCAAGTTCCAAACTTGGTTTTCGTACATGGATTCCATTTCGGATTTCATGGCTTTGTGCCATTCCTTTGAGCTGGGCCCCACCATCGCTTCCTTGTAGTGCGTAGGTTCATCGTCTTCAAGAATGAAGATTTCATTATGAAACCACTCAGGTGGCTGGATAGCCCTACCTGATCTGCGCGGTTCAGTTACAACATTGTCTGAAGTCTCCGCATCACATGCGACAACTTCCGGCTCGGTTGTAGGGATAATTAGCGGAATTGCTTCCGGTTCCTTAGCCATATCAACGGTTGCCGAAGATTCAATAATCTCATCAAGTTGTACTGTCCTCCCACTCACTTCTTTAGCGAGAAACTCTTTCTCAAGAAATTGTCCATTTCTGGTAACAAACACTTTGTTATCGGACGGGTGGTAGAAGGAATACCCAATTGTTTCCTTGGGATAACCTACAAAGTAACATTTGTCTGATCTGGGATCGAGCTTAGTAGGTTGTAAACGTTTTACGTATACCCCACAACCCCAAATTCTGAGATGTGACAAACCGGGTTTCTTCCCGTTCCATAACTCGTATGGTGTCGTCTCAACAGACTTAGACGGTGCTCTATTTAAAGTGTGAGTGGTAGTTTCTAGTGCGTGACCCCAAAAAGATATCGGTAGATCTGTAAGAGACATCATCGACCTTACCATGTCTAACAGGGTTCGGTTACGTCTTTCCAACACTCCGTTTCGCTGTGGAGTTCCGGGAGGCGTAACCTGTGAAACGATTCCACGGTCACTCAGATGTTGGCCAAACTCATGACTAAGGTATTCGCCCCCGCGATCAGACCGCAGAAACTTAATCCTTTTGTTACGATGATTTTCTACCTCATTCTGAAATTCTTTGAACTTTTCAAAGGTTTCTGACTTATGCTTCATCAAGTAGATATATCCATACCTACTCAAATCATCCGTAAAAGTCACGAAGTAGAAATACCCACCCCGTGCGATTGTGCTCATTGGACCACATACATCACTATGTATTATTTCCAACAATTCACTCGCCCGTTCAGGATGACCCGTGAACGGCGTCTTGGTCATTTTCCCCATCAAGCAAGCTTCACATGTGTCAAATGATTCAAAATCAAAGGACGGTAAAACTCCATCTTTATGGAGTCATTGCATGCGTTTCTTTCCGATGTGGCCAAGGCGACAATGCCACATGAAAGTGGTGGTGGTATCAACCTTCTTAAGGCGTTTAGCATTCACGTTAAAGACATCATTTCCACATTCAAGATTCAGTATGAAAAGGCCCCCAACAATGGGTGCAAATCCATAAAACATATCCTTACAATAAAGTGAACAACCATTGTTCTCAGACTTGTACGAATACCCATCGCGTACTAAACATGATCCGGAGATAATGTTTCTACACAATAGTGGAACAAAATAACAGTTATTTAGTTCTAAGATAAATCCTGAAGGGAGACGTAGAGGCATAATGCCGACGGCTTGAGCGGCGATCCCAGCGCCGTTCCCGGCGCGCATCACGACTTCATTCTTTGCTAGCTTGCGCACCTTCTGAAGTCCCTGTATCGAGTTGCAAATGTGAGCAACCGATCTGGTATCAAATACCCAAGACTTATAATTTTCACTAGCAAGCAAAACGTCAATGACATTAACTTGTATAACAATTATACCTTTTCTGGTTTTCCCGGACTTCTTATCTTCCAGATACTTCTGGCAGTTTCTCTTCCAGTGTCCTGTGCTCTTGCATTAGAAGCACTCAGTTTCATTCTTGGCTCCGCCCATAGAGTTGCTTTGGGAGCCGGTCTTACCGGCGCCCTTGCTCTTCTTTGGCTTACCTTTCTTTTTGAAACTGGCAGTTTTATTCACAAGCAACACTTGCTTGCGACTTTTCCGCAGTCCTCCTTCCTCAGTTTTCAGCATGGCGAGCACCTCTTCCGGTGTTTTCTCCATCCCACTCAGGTTGTAGTTCATGACAAAACCGTCGTAAGACGGGGGGAGTGAAGAAAGCATCATGTCCATCATATGGCCAGGCGGAATTGGAAATTCCAGGGTTTTAAGCCTTTCAGCATAGCCAATCATTTTGACTACGTGTTTGCCAACTGAACTGCCCCCAGCCATCTTGCAATCCATCACGGCCTTCATGATATCAAATCGTTCAGACCGTGTGGTTTCCTTATACAGAACATCCAATTCCCGGATCTTATCACGGGGTTTATGGAATTCAAAACATTTTTGAAGCCCTGCACTCATGCAAGCTAGCATGAGGCACTGCACTAAGTTGTGATCATCATCCTTAGTGGCCCAGACATTTTGTTCATCTTCCGGGGCAGTGGCCGCCGGTTTAGCTGGAAGAGCATTTTCAAGCGCATACATTTTCTTAGCGCTCCTGAGGACAATCCTCAGGTTACAGACCCAGTCCGCATAGTTGTTTCCAGTCCCAGCTAACTTCTCTTTCTCTAACATCGGGCCTAAGTTGAACGCGGTGCTGTGAGCCATTTGATCTACAACAGAAAACACAAGTTTCACTTAGACTTTGTTTATAATGATTTTGGCACTAGTGAATAAACAGTTTTATTCTAAAGTGCGCTCCCACTCAAATCAATATCTCTCAAAATTGATTATGAGTGATTCAAGATCCGTATTTCAATTCGACGCCATTGACGGGTTCATCACTGATGACGCGAATTTCAATCGGTAGGCAAACTTGCCGATCACATCACTTATGTGATTCTTGTTCATCTTTCGATGGGCGTGTTCCGAGCTCAGGACTCTCCTGCCTGAACGTCAAAGACAACCAAGTGATCTTGCTGCAAGGTCTGACCTCACCCGCCTCATTCATCTCGATTCGTTCGTGCTCATGTGTACATGACGCACCCCAAAAAGATACGAATTTCAGACGGTGCTACACTTGGGTGAACACTAACTACTTTGATATTTTTAAGTGAGAGATCACCCTAATAAAAAGCGACTACCGCGCAATCAAGAAGGGTGCATCATAAGGGATAAACATCTCAGGCAATTCATAATAGCATGATATGGTACAGCCCTTTCTGACGGAGAAGTCAAGTATTTCTCCGTCTTCGGCATTTGCGTCGGTGTTCACCTTTGCGAAGATTGCCACCACCTTGTCGATGCACCAGATAATATTGCTATCTCTATAGCTAATAAAATAAGTGCATTACTTAAGGTTGACACACAGGTCATTAAAGTGACAATCATATGGCTCCAGCCATCATGCCGAATCATGACACGCAGGTCATGTTAATAAATTTACATCATATAGTCATCTCATACATAATCGAATTAATATGAGCACTGCTATACCACATCACATGCACATCCTGCAAAACCAAGTTAGACGCCTCTAATCGGTTCATGCAAAATTTTATTTTACGTGGCTTCTAAGGTTTTGACTTAAACCGCAGCTACCAACGTTTTATCATCAAGTATGATTATTCAAGTCGCTAGATTAACATCGCGGGG
This sequence comes from Elymus sibiricus, assembly GCA_039707655.1. Taxonomy (NCBI): domain Eukaryota; kingdom Viridiplantae; phylum Streptophyta; class Magnoliopsida; order Poales; family Poaceae; genus Elymus; species Elymus sibiricus. Next base: position 255,454,666 of record CM077668.1, on the reverse strand, counting down.
TGTATGAAACACGAGATAATTAAATCTCGAGCCCCATACTAAACTTTGTCATACGCATGACCCCCGTGCAGATCATATCTGCATTGCCCTTTCATCTGCGAATTTCATCTTTCTTTTGACTATGGTGGAACCCAAAGAACTGATAGCACTTCGTTGATCAATCATGATCGCGGATTGCCAGAACTTTGTGAAATTCCACCATGCTGTCTCAAGATCAGAAATACGCAAATTCTAGGGAAGCAACAAGAACATCGGGTAACAGATTTCATCCGCTACCCGCATAAATAATTTTCAGCAATAGATCTCATCTACTCCAAAATTATATTATGCAATACCCATACATCTCCATGTATTCTAGATCGTAACCTGCATCTACGCATAGCACGGCTCATGATGCCACTGTAGGGGAACGTGACAGAAAACAAAAAAAATTGGTACAGCGAGCACGCCCAGGACCACTATGGAGACTGCATGCAGGGTTTGATCTGATCCGTACCGACTCAAAGTGCAGCGGAAGAAGAGTCGGTGTAGATCGTCGGTGCAGATCCCCGCAACTAGGATTTACAACCTCCCAACCGCGAGGATGTACTCCCTTGCTGGACAGCCCTTCGGGAGGCGGTCGGACAGTCCCTCGGACGATGTCACGGACAGCCCTTCGGGAGGACCGTCGAAACTCGAACGGTAACTCGGACAGCCCTTCGGGAGGACACTCGAACAGCCCCTCGGGCAAAAGATCGAAACTACAATCTCTCTACGGGGTTGCACACATACGGTGTCAGCTATCCGGCAGGGCTTCGCCGTCCAGAACTAGTTCCTGCCGGAACCCAGACAGCCTTTTGGCTCTACGAAACTATTTCGCTGGGAGGGAGAGAGAGTGAGCCAGACGAGCATGGCATGTGTATGAGAGCTTGGATGAGGTTTGGAGAGCACCCCTCCACCTCTATTTATAGGATAGCCAAGGGGTAAAATTGGCATTCAAAAATACCAAAAGTACCCCCACTTTATGTCTTACATAAAAGAATAAAAGGGAAAAGGGGTGCCATGTGGAGCTCCATGGAGGAGCACCACCTTGGCCGGCCACCTCTAGGGGGGCCCCCACATGGGGGTGCCTTGCTCCCCAATCCCTTCTAGAAGCCTTTTGGGAAATATCCCAAAAGGTGACTTTCCAAAAAAATATCCATAAAGTGATTTTTACTATTCACGGAACCAATTTTTCGCGACCGTTAAATCCAAAAATATTTCTGTGGGTCTTAGAATAATTCCAGTACCCACACAAATGATTTTGGACGTGTTCCGAAACAATTTCGAATTAGTAAATTTCATCTGCGAAAAGCAACCAAATCGGTTCCGGCAGCTCCGGAACATTTCCGATTTTTACCCCGGAAAATTCTCAGAAGTTTCCAGAACACTTCTGGCATCCTCCAAGAATTTCTAGACGTGTGCCGAAACCAATTTGACTTAATGGTATCCCCTGAAACAACTTTTCAGTTTTACCGAAACTATTCCGGTGTTCTTTCCGGAACGTTTTCGTTTCGTCCGAAACTTTTTCGATGATTTTCTCTCAGACTCCCCGTCTAGTATTCAGCAGATAGATGACCCTTAAGCGTGTGACCCTATAGGTTCGGTGAATTATAGACATGACCCGGAACACTTTCCGATCAATGATCAACATCGGAGCCGTGGACACCCATATTGACCCCTATACCCACACGAATGAATATTCGAGTGAACCTCCAGTTGCCATGTGCTATTCCTGTTGCTTCGCGATATATTACAAACACCCGAGGTGAGATTTATTGCATCCCCGTGGATCAACAACTTGTCCACCATGCAAGTTACCTCGTTAGCGGTTTTGTTCTCTTTTCTCGTTTCCGTGTTCCGGCATCCCAGTGATCAAATCACAATGTGTCTGGCCAGACGATGATGGATACCGTTACACCGAGAGGGCCCGAGAATATCTCTCCATCGTCGGAGGAGCACATCCCAATCTTGAGCCATCTCGTTTCTTGTCATACTTTTCCGTGAACCCGTAAGCCGCCGTAATAGCCACCCAGTTACGGATGACGTTTAACAAACCCCAAAGTTCACGAAGCAAGTACGAAGGAACTCGATACTCTCATGGTCTAAGGAATTATGCAAACATTAACTATCTCTGTGTTATTAACCATTAACTTGTGACGAATGTATCTCATAGCATAACATCAATTCGGGTCGATTCAACACAAGTGTTCTTCTAACATTGTGCCCTCAAAATTGCCGGCATAGACATGCCCATGATCAGGAAAACAGGATCATCATGCAATACTTGAGCCAGTCTTAGAGGCAAGACTAGGAATGCATTTTACCGTTTATTATACCACACGTGCACATGAGTTTCCCTCCGAGCCTCGTGGTTATTGTAGACTCGAGAATCATTGCAGTTATAGCATGGAACATAAACATTCATTACAAACTCGGAGATAAAAAATAACTGTTATTACCGCCTCTAGGGCATATCTCCTACAGTCGTTTGGGTTTGGTTTCGTTGTAATGTGCTAGGTTCTATGGACCACCAAAAATGAGTTTACTATTGGTCATGTTTTCCCTAATAAGCCTGCTGACTGTTGTGTTTAAATTATTATCTTTTCTTCAGCAATGGAAGTTATTGACTAAGGAGGTTGATCGTGAGGCTACGAAGGTGCTGATCTCTCATGTTCGCTCCATGGCATCGACCCTTTACCAGCAAGATCAAGCCGATTCTCCTTGAAGGTTGTGTTGCTCATGTTGTAGTCTTTTGGACGTAGGTAGTTGTCCTGCATGCCACTGTTGAACTATTTTATGCTCGTTTGCCCATATGGGGTTGGTCTGTACTTTTAGCTATGGTGTTGTGCTACTTAACTCTGCTTGGTGGCTTTATCTATAAAGTCGGGCTTATGCATTTTCTCTAAAAAGAGGTTACACCCAGAAAACTAGTGAAAAAGTGATAGTAGACCAAACCTACACAAACCAGACTAACCTCAGAGAGAAAAGTCGTTTGAACCTATGATCATTAAACACATAGTCATCAATAAAAACCCCCTTTGCAAGGCAGGCTGCCGAACTGCGAACTCATCATTGTAATGGTGCGTAAGAAGTTCACAAGCACAAAATAAAAGAGTATGAGAATGGTTGACAATGTCAACAACACCATTGATGCCACCACCGCGATGATAAGTTGAAATGTCCAACGATAAAAGACCGGATTAGGGAGCGAGATCTGTTGAACCAAAGCACCATCGGTTCCCCAGTGTCGACCACGTCGGGGAGGATGGCCACACCAGGACATGGAAAGAGTCACGTGACTTTATTAAAACACTGCAACCAACAACACAAAAGTATAATACTAAGGAAAATTAAACTACCCTGCCCTCTGGATGTAAATTCCGGATTCTGCATGCCTCCTAGTGCCATATTGTTCATCGCGGCTGAGGGGAACCGACAGAAAATAGAGTGTAGGATCGAAGTACATCTAGAGGGGGGTGATTAGACTACTTGACAAATAAAAACCTAGCCTTTTTCCAATTTTAGTTGTAGGCAAGTTTTAGCAACAATTACAAGTCAAGCAACAATCTACACATGCAAGTCTAGAGTAGTAGGCAGCATAAAGAAAAGACTTTGCATATGAATGTAAAGGAGGGGATCGGAGATATCAAACGCAATGAAGACACGGTGATTTTTGGCATGGTTCCGATAGGTGGTGCTATCGTACATCCACGTTGATGGAGACTTCAACCCACAGAGGGTAACGGCCGCACGAGTCCACGGAGGGCTCCACCCACGAAGGGTCCACAAAGAGGCAACCTTGTCTATTCCACCCTGGCTTACGCCCACGAAGGACTAGCCTTACTTGGGGTAGATCTTCACGAAGTAGGCAATCTCCTTGGCCTTACAAACTCCTTGGTTCAACTCCACAAGCTTGGAGGCTCCCAAGTGACACCTAACCAATCTAGGAGACACCACTCTCCAAAAGGTAATAGATGTTGTTGTTGATGATGAAGTCCTTGCTCTTGTGCTTCAAAAGATAGTCTCCTCAACACTCAATCACTCTCTCATAGATTTGTCATGGTGGTGGGAGAAGGATTGGAGTGGAAAGCAACTTGAGGGGGCTAGAAATCAAGGATCAAATGGTTGGAGTGGAATGCCTTGATCTCAACACAAGTGTAGGTGGTTCTCTCTCAGAAAATGGATATGGGAAGTGTAGTTTCATCCCGGTTGCTCTCTCTGAGAGTAGGTGGTGTGGGTGGGATATTTATAGCCATCACCAATGATCTAGCCGCTCCAAACTTTATGCATAACTCAGTGACACCGAAAGTAAATCTCAGTGGGACCGACCTGTGCAAAAGATTCGAACGTTAGATGTTTCGGTGAGACTGGGTGAATCCACTCGGTCGGATCGATATGTGATGACCTAAGAAGATTCCTCATCTTGGTAATTCTGATTGGTTCATCTCGGTGATTCCGAAGTGAACACAATGGGTTACAGAAACTTGGTCACTGCACTTCGGTGGGACCGAATGTCATCTCGGTAGAACCGAGTTTCTAGGGTTTGGCTTATGACACTGTCTTGTGTATCTCGGTGGGTCCAGATAGTAGCATTTCGGTGGTACCGAGATTGGAATTAGGGTTTTGGACAGATTGGATATGGAGAAAGTGGTTGAGGGTTTTGGAACAATATCTTCAAGCACTTGAGCAAATGACTCATGATCAAAACCTCATCCCCTTTTAATACTATTGGCTTTCCTATGGACTCAATGTGATCTTTGATCACTTAATAAAAAATGTAGAGTCTTGAAGCTTTTGCCAATGTATGTCCTTAGCATTTTGAGGGGTCCACAATCACATGTCCTTGCCATGCCTACACTGAACTTTCCTAAAATGATCTTTGAATAGGCATTTGTTCAATGATGTATATGGTGTTATTAATTACCAAAACCACCCGGGGATTAGTTGCACTTTCAATCTCCCCCTTTTTGGTAATTGATGACAACATATAGATCAAAGCTTCGACATTGGATATAATCAATGAATAACATCGTCGCTTTGAGAAGTATGTGATAAGCAAGAGCTCCCCCTAAATTTGTGCATTATTTAGAATTTGCGTTTGAATGCAAATGCACAATTGATTAGGATCATGGTTCACTCTTCCATGTCACATACATCTTGGTGGAGCGCACAAAATGATATGAATGAAATACATAAAGCACTCATCACCAAGCATACAAGCGAATGATCATAGCAATAATCACAAGGATAGATAGATAAGCATGCATAGCATCAAAGTACGGTATAATCAATCACACAAGTAGCGTAGTCTCACACAAGCACCAACAAAAGTAACCAAAGTAGCATGAACACTAAACCAAATGAAATCAAATGAAGCAAAAGCAAGATACACTCTCTCTCGAAGCCCTATGATCTATATATATTCTCCCCCTTTGGCAACAAGTTACCAAAAATATCGAATAGATATAGAGATAAGCGTCACTCTGGGCTCGATCTCCGGCTCCTGGCGATGAAGTCCTCTGACTTGCTGCTCTGGTGTGCGTTGATGGAGTGGAGATAAGTGCGTCGGCGAATGCTTCTGCTGACGTCTGCTGAGCTAGAGGTGTATAAACTGGTGGTGCAACTGATGGGCCAGCAGCTGGAGCAGACACTGTGGCTCTAGTCTTTGTGACTGGCACTACAGCAGACCTGGGCATCGTCTGGAACTGTGTCGTAGTTGGGAGTGTAGTTCCATCATCATCACTATCTGTGTTCATCCTTACTTCATCAACGTCCTTCTTGAGCTTGTCAACGGTGGTCTGAATCTCTGTGACTTTGATGTCCAAGGCATGGAACTTTGTTTCCATCCTTTCAAGACTCTGTTGGTTCTTCAAGAGGTTGGCCAAACTCCGCTCGATCCTCTGAGATGGTTGAAGAAGATATGACACTTGATCTGCCTTTGTCTTGAGTAGTGGGGCAGATGAAGAGCTAGGACCAGCAGCTGTCTTAGCCTGGGCCTGTGCTGCTGCAGAGGTAGGATGTGAAGGATCAATCGTCATAGAGTAGTCCTCCTTCTCCGTTGTAGCGGCAGGTGCAGGCGATCAAGTAGATAAACGTTGCTACCAACTTTGGAGTGGATGAGCATCTGAATGTGAGGTGCAAATCCACATGAGCGCTTTTGATCCGCAGCTGTCCTCTTCACTGTCTCCACAATGAGATTCATCACTTTGAACTTGGTGAAGCCATCTACTAGATGCAGCATGTTGATGGAGTGGCCTCGAATCATCTTATCATCTCTGAACTTGGGCATTAGTGTGTGCCTCAAGATAGTGTTGATCGTGGCTAGCCCTGGAAAGAGGTGGTAGACTGATCCCAACTTGTGTGTAGAGACATAGTCCTTGGGAATCGGAGTGTACATATTTGACATTGAGTTGTGGTCCATCTTGGGCTTGCCATAGACATCAATGTCATCCTCACTACTCTCAGGAGCACCAATCAACTCATCCCAATCAGCTTTGGTAGACTGATACATGATGCCTTCTGACATCCACACAATCTTCCCATCTAGATAGAAGTGTGCGGTGGAGTAAAATTGCATGATCAACTCATCAGTCCATGCAGTCAATTTTCTGCCAATAAACTCATCAACACCAATTGCCTTGAAGTTCTCATGTACATTGGGAAAGTTGTCAGGTGTCTCATCAATGTACTCCCAGTCCACCCATCTCATATCACTGACTGCTGGGCTCTTGTAAAGAAGCACAGTCTCATAGAAATCCTGTTGCTACTTGGTGTGGAATCTGTAGTCCGCGGTAGTTCTCTTTCTAACAACATATCGGTCTGACTCTCTCCATTTCCTCAGCCATTTATCCTTTCTCTTCTTCACGTCCTCAGCTTCTAGGTGTGTGTCATCATGTGCTGGTAAAAACGGTCTCAGCTTCTTGAGCACTACAACTTCATCATTTTTTTCATCATTTCTCTCAGGCACTGGGGCCTTGTTCTTCTTAGCAGCTGCAATAGTGGCAGTGGTCTTGCCCTTGGACTTGGCAGCAGCAGCAGTCTTTGCCTTGGAAGTTGTGGATGCCTTCTTAGGCATAGCATCGCCCATCAACTTTCTTTGCTTGGGAGGTGGGGGATTGGCAACTGGCTCTTCGGCCTCTTCTTCCCCTTCCTCTGGATCATCATACATAGAGGTGGGTCTACCAACCACATGGATGGTTCTCTTCCTCTTCCTCTTCTTGCCTGGCTTCTTAGCCATAGATTTAGCTTTCCGTTGGCCTGCGTTGCCTGGGTTCTCAAGTGTGAGAGGTAGACCTCTCTTGGCAGCAGTTGACTCTGAGACTTTCCTGGCAACAAGTATTTCCTTCTGAGTGTTTTCATACTCCTTATGAACTACCTTCTTCTTAGAAGTAACCTCATCAGGCTGAAAATTTGAGTCTTCCTCATCAGAATTCTTCTTCTTCCTAGCCCTTGTGGCAGCCTTGGGAAGACCTTGGGAACTGGGTGTTCTAGGGTCCTCAAAGTTAGCCTCAGGACTAGTACCTACACTCAGCTTTGGATTCTGGCCTGACCTGTTCTAGATGTCATCTGAACCTAACATCTTGACCAACTGACCCTGTGAATTAGAATAGGTAGAGTGGAATGGATGATAATCACAAAATGCAGCTAATTTTCAAAAAAAATGAGTTCAAAATTCAACTTTAGGTTTTCACAGTATGCATTTCGGAACTACCGAGTGGAAAATTTCAGAAATACCGAGGCAGCAACCGAGACTAGGTCACACGTTTTTGGTGACACTGATGTGTGACACGGTCTCTCCGAAGTGCTCATGGCATTGCAGAAATACTGCATCGGTCACACCGAGTGAGTACGTTTTGGTTTCACCGAGTTGTACTATGTGCAATGGCCTAAGCCAATCGGTGGTACTGATTCAGTCTGATTGGTCGGTCCGAGATGCGTACAGCGCAAACCTAACCCTATTTTTTTCTCAAATCTACATCTAGGAATTTTCTCAACGGATAGGAACGTTCATACGGTTGAAAGAAATCAGGCGCAAACTCTTGTGCAATGAATTAGATTGGGGATGCACAAGGGGATTGGATCATACCCTAACTCGGTGGTGATCCTCTAAGGCGGCAATGACGGAGAAGAATGTCATTGACAGCGGCGGAATCCGGCGGCGAGGGCGTGCTGGAGACAAGGGCGATGATCTGGCGACCAAAGCGATGGCAGAGACAGTGTGCGGGAAGGTGACGTTTGAAGAAATTTTCAACTAACCGTCCCGCGGATATATATACCCGTGCTCTGTCGGTCAGACAGAGTGAAACAACTCGGTGACACCTAAGCATGTAACTGTCAGAGACAGTGTAACTCGGTGACACCGACCAGTTTAAATCGGTCCGTCCGAGATGGAAAATCAGATCAGTCCAAATGCAATCGGTGAGACCGAATAGGAGTGGGTTGGTCTCTTCGAAATGCACTTAGAGGATTTTAAAGTTCAGACCTAATCAGATCGGTGGCTCCAAGTGCTCCTCACCCGGAGGGTCCGAAAAGCAGCTTGTTCAAATTTTGTGATTAACAAGAATGAATTTGAGACAAGTTGAGATAGATAGCTAGAGAAGGTTCTTAGGCATTCTTGTCCATCCAATTGGCCAAAAGATCCAAATCAACCAAACAACAATTGGATGTCCTCGAATGGGAAAATATGCATTGCAACATGCTCACACAATAAGATAGCAAAATAGAATATGTCAAACATGCACAACCAATTCTAGCATCTATCAAGAAATGGTCGATGAAAAAGTCATCTATATATGAGTATATTGACTTAGGAGCCAAATGAGAACATTTTATCATAGGTCATACTCATCATTTAAGCTCAAGTGGGGTTGCCACTTTTACATAAAGCATTAATGTGTTCACACCATTAGAGTTACTTTAGCTCAAGTCTTAGAGTAAAGCTCCCCCTAGATGTGAGATCCCCCCAAAGAGGGATGAACTAACCTTGGGTTTTGTTGTTGAAGACTTCATGTAGATGTTGTAGATGTGGATGCTCAATGTTGATGAATATCATCAAGAGTTGGGAGCAATCCTTGGGATTTGGGGCACTTTTAATACCTACATGGGTTAGTCCCACAAGGAACAACAAGGATTTCCATAGACATACAGTGAAATACACAAATGATGATGTCCATGAATGCATTGAATACCTTGTCCCTTGACTTACCAACAAGAGGGTTTGTGACTCCATGAACTAGTGCATGATGTTGAAGTTGTTTGCATAAGTTCTTGCCATGAATGAATATGAGTGAAGTTTGTTGGCGGAGTCACCCTCAAGAACTCTCTAGTTCTTCTTCTTTGGGACCCACATCAACTTGATGGGAATCCTCGGAGTTGTAGTTGTACTTGATGAAGTAGAACTTGAAACAGTCTTGGGAACCCACTTGACCAAGGCTTGAGGTGGTTCTTCAAATGAGTCAATCTCTTCTTGAAGCTTGTCCTTGCCTTTTAGCTTGTGGTCTTGTGGTGAAAGATCATCTTGAGCTTGTGTCCCCTTGAAAGAAGTAGGATCATACTTCTCTTGTTGAGGAACAAACTTCGTCTTGGGGTATTGATCTTCTTCCCACTCAACTCCATTGGCATTGAATTTTCGTTCAAAACCAACACCTTGGTTCTTCCGGTGCCATCCTTGCTTGTGAACAATCTCATCAAATTGCTTACTCCCGGAAAGGCTCTTGTTGACACCCTTTTCTACAATTCCTTTCAATAAATTGTTTTCTTGATCAAGTGTAACTTGGCTAAGAGAATCATTAGTGGAATCAATAGAACTACTGTAACACCCTGGATTTTTGCCTTTTTCTTTTATTTGGATTTATTGAATATATTTATTTGCATTTGGGTTTTCCAGTCAATTCTTTTGGACTTACCACTTGGATTTATTTTTGATTTTCCTCCAAGTGGGTTCTTTCATCCATAAACCCTCCCTAGACCTCATCCCTCTCGAAATAATGCCATTGGATATTTTTATTTAATGGCATTATATTCTTTTTCTCCCTGAAAGTGCCCTTTTTCTCATATAGCTATGAAGCAACCCCTATTTTTATTGCTCAGAAAATTCCCAAATATTCTTTGGGTCATGCCTCACCTTCCTATGCAAAAATATCCCATGGTCATTTGGAAAAATTCAGCCAAGGAAAATGTTTTTGCTTCTGGTCAGAAAGAGTACTTTGTGAAGCAAGTATATTTTTCCTTGATCCTTTTAAGCTGAAATTTTTACCACTTGATTACACTCCTAGGTGATACTTAAACGCCTAATTTCAGCTCTAATTAACCAGCCATTTGTCCCCAGTGCTTGGAGCAAGTTTCTGTCCAGAAACTTTGCAGCTCCCTCTTGTCACCTCCAGTGAGCCAGGTGGCAAGCCCAGCACATTTCTAGGCAAAGCTTTGAGAGGACTTCACGATGGACACGGCTTGGCAGCGCCGAAAGCACCCCGCGTGCCAGTGCACACGGTGACCGCGTGCGGGTAGGGTGCAATGCACGCGCTCTGTGCGCTCTGCCCGTCGGGTCCGATCAGCCGCCGTCCAACCACCCTCCCCGCGACACCTCTCCGTGTCCCAGCGCCGCAGCCAACCCCCGTGCGCCACCCAATCCTCTCCCTGCTCCTCCCTGACGCCGGAATGCAACTCGCCAGAAGAGGCCGAGAGCTAGCGGCGAGAACAGTGAGCTCGCATGCCCGTTTTTCGCGCGTAGTGCACGCCACTGTGGCCGCACGCGTGCGCCGCGTTGCCCTGTGCTCCTCTGCTTCACGCCACGCCGCTGCCCGTGCTTATCCTCCCCTCTCCTCCCCTGCAGCTCCACTCCGGCGGACACCCGAGAGCCGGCAAGCCCCGTCTATAAATAGAGGCTTCCCCGACTCGATTTGATCACCGCTCCCACCTCACCTGGCCACAAGCAACTCCCCCACAAGCGCGGAAAGGCCGGGAGGGCCTCTCGCCGCCGTTGATCACCGGAGACAGCCGCGGACCCACCACCTTCGTGCACTCACTCTATCCCACCTCAGCTCCAACCACTGCCACCCCCGAGACCGTGGAGACCTCCTGAACACGACGGTGCCAAGAGCTCACCGGATTGTCGCCGGAATCGCCGAGTCCGATCAGCTCCGCCGCCGCCGTCTCTGGAGAGGAATATTCCGATGCCGTCCGTCCATCCCCGCCGTCACTCCGGGTACGTACGTGATCGCCGTACTGCTCTGAGTCCATTCCGCCCATCGCCGGTGACCGTCGTGGACTCCTCGCCGGAGTATCGCCGGCGAACTCGCCGCCCTCTCTGTTCCCTCCCTCTCCTCTGTTTAACCCTGATAGCGGGTCCCGCTTGTCAGCCTCCCACTCGGCCGCCCGAAGCGGTATAAGTGGAGGCGTATTCGCCGAGTACGCCTTCGATGTGGCCGTTTCTGGTTTTTCTTTTTATTTCAAATTTTGACCAGATCCAATCCAACTTTGACCAGCTATAACTTTTAATCTATAAGTCCAATTGAGTTGATTCTTTTTGCTACTGATTTGTAAAATTCCAAAGTTTCTGTATGCCAAATTTCAGAATTTTTCTTGCTGTTGAGAATTTCTGGTGCAATAAACAGTGTTATGTGACATTTTCTTTTTGCATTTAAAATATTTTCAGAGGAACCTAGTTGTGTTGGAGAAGGCCAGGAGTATGGTGACACTCCTCTGAACCAAGGCAAGCCACAACATCCATATGCAAGGATGGCATTGCAATGACTTTGGTTTAATTGAATTAAATCATCATATATTCATCATTTAAAATAATTTATTATATAACTCTCATTGCATAGACTTTGTCCTTGACATGTTGATTTTATACAGTAGGGTACATGATTTCTTGTTAGTGTGCAGTAGGTATCATGACATATACTCATATGGTAACATGATGCATTTGTTATTCATGATCATGACCCGTGCATCCATTCACACACTATGGCTCGAATCATTTTCTTTTCAAGTTAAACTTGATAATAATCCAACTTGAACATGTTGTTGATCGAGTCATGGTGCCACCGAATCGAGCTCACCAGTGCAACCACACTTGCCTGGATGGGGAGGCCCTAATGCGGTCTATTGTCATGCCTCTCGCCGGTGCCTCCTACGAGGGAAGGTTGTGCTCTGGCGCTACCCTGGCCCGGTAGGCAGTCATAACCTTGAAGACCCGAGTTTTGATGGTACCGAGGTCCCCGTTTGGGACAATGTTGATGTTTGGCCACGACGGTGGCAGCCACAGAGGTGGCGGGTGTCACATGTTGGCACCGGGGTCACCCAGGACATAGCCCAAAGGGGAGTTTGTCGGAGTGGCCGGGAGAGTGTCATGCAATAGATTGGTTTTATCGGAATGTCGTTGGTCCACCCGAATGGGAGCACGAGGCCATGAGTTCCGTAGTGTGGGTACAGTGTACTAACCTCTGCGGAGTGTATAATCTATCGATAGCCGCGTCCTCGGATATGGACACAGTTCGTAGTAGGTCACACCTTGGGTCAATAGATATAATTAACTTGCACACTAAGATTCACAAGATGGCACATGCAGAAGTGGTGATCGAGTGAGGACCACTATGAAAGGAATGTCCGTGATCAAGTAAGGATCACGGTGGTAAGTTGTGAACAGTGGTTACACGGTAACCCCGAGATGGTAAGTTGGTCCCAGGGACCATGGCAATGCTTCACGCACACTTCATGTTGATAGTATCATGCTCATGCATTCAACCTATTAAATGCCTTGTTATTGCTTGTGGCACTTGTTTTGTTTGCTGTGAGCTTGCGAGTACATTCAAAGTACTCACCTGGCTTATCATGCCAGATGCAGGAGAAGCCGTGCATGGTGTGGATGTCGAGCAGTATGTCGCGCTCTAGGCCGTGTCCCAGCAGTGTCCCTGTGGAATGGAGTTCCGCTACCCCGTCGTTCCGCTGCCGTTTAGTAGTTCCCTTATCATCGAGGCCCCTGCTATGTCCACTAAATAATGTACATAAGTGCAGCCGCACCGTGTGTGCCGCTTGGCCTCGCTCATCATGTAATATGTAACCCATGTTCCCGCTAAGAGATCAATAAAGTGGTTGTTTTCTGTGCCAAGTTGTTGTGTATTGCCAGAAGACTTGATCTCTGGGCTGGCAATGCAAGGTAAACCGGTTGCTCTGAGCCGGGGTGCCACAACTACTAGACGTAACAATATTGGATTTAGCATTGTTATTGTTACTACTAGAGGTAGAACCTTTCTTGCTCTTGTTACTAGATTGCTTAGATTTAACTTGTGGCATAAAAGTAGACAAGAGAAGACGTTTGGCGATGTAAGAAGAACTCTTCTTTTGAAGATCATCATTGATAGCTTTTAGAAACGCATGCTCTTGCTCTAAAGTTAGCTTCTCGAAGCGTAGCTTCTCATGAGTTCTCAAGAGTTCTATATGATCTTCTTGAGTTGTTTCATGAGCTAACTTAAGAGTGTCTAGTTCTTTAGTTGAGCGCTCAATCTCCCTCATAGCATTGTCATTCGTTTCATCTTGGCTATCATGATTACTATCAAGTTCATTATAGCTAACATCACTAGTTTTATCATTGAGCAAGTCATCCTCACCTAGCAAATCATCCTCATCACTATTAAAGTCAATGAATTCGGGGTGTGATACCTTGGGGCCTTTAGCCATGAAGCATCTTTCAATTCCTTCATTTGGTGATTCAAATGGGTCATAGGAATTGCAGGATACGAGAGCTAGTCTGGCAACACTTTCATCTTGACTATAGTCGGAGTTGGAGTGATAGCTTCTCTTGGATTGGTTGTCAGAGTCGGAGCCGGAAACCCATTCACCAACATGAGCTTGATGTCTTCCTCTTGAGTAGCTCTTGGTTGAGTTTTCTTTCCTCTTCGAATCCTTGCTTCTCCGGGAAGATCTTCGTTCATAATGATCATCTCTACCCCTTCTCTCTCTTCGAGGTGATTCATCTCTTCTACTCCTGCTTCTAGGTGACTCGTCTCTTTTCTTGAGAGGTGCCATACACTCATTGGATAAGTGTCCGGGTCTTCCACAATTGTAGAAATTACGGTCATTACTTGATGATCTTTTCTCATAGTGTCTTGAGTTGGAGCTTCTCTCTTTGCCTCTATTCTTGTAAAACTTGTTGAAGTTCCTGACCATTAAGCTTATCTCTTCATTGGATACAAGCTTGTCACTTGATGTTGTGGGAGCATCGCTTAAAGCTTTGTAAGCACCACTTGACTTGTTGTGGAGCTCCTCTTTGTCCTTGAGTGAGATCTCATGAGCGACAATCCTTCTAGTGACTTTCGTGGGCTTGAGATCTTTGTAATTGGGCATCATTTGGATCAATGTGCACATGGTATCATATTTTCCATCCAAGGCTCTAAGAATCTTCTTGATGATGAACTTGTCGGTCATCTCTTCACTTCCTAAGCCGACAATCTCATTTGTGATGAGAGCGAGTCTAGAGTACATTTTCGCGACTCCTTCACCATCCTTCATCTTGAACTTGTCAAGTTGACTTTGAAGCACATCCAACATGGATTCCTTGACGGACTCGGTACCTTCATGCATATCAACCAAAGTATCCCAAATTTCCTTTGCATTCTCGAGGCAGCTAATCTTGTTGAACTCCTCAGGGCACAAGCCGTTGAAGAGAATGTCACATGCTTGAGCATTGTATTGCAACATCTTCAACTCTTCCGTGGTTGCTTCACGACCCGGTTTTTTTCCATCCTAAAAGAATTCACCTTGCAAGCCAACACGACAATAACCCAAATGGCGGGGTTATGACCAAGAATATGCACTTTCATCTTATGCTTCTGATACGTCTCCAACGTATCTATAATTTTTTATTGTTTCATGCTATTATATTACCAATCTTATATGCTTTATATATCATTTTATATCATTTTTGGGAACTAACCTATTAACCCAATGCAAGTGCCAGTTGATGTTTTCTGCTTGTTTTTGGTTTTGCAGAAAATCCCTACCAAACGGAGTCCAAATGCTATGAAACTTTTTGACGATTTTTTCTGGACCAGGAGGGATCCTAGAAGCTTCGGGGGAGGACCAGAAGCCAAACGAGGAGACGACAAGACAACAGGGCGCGCCCAGGGGGGTAGGCATGCCCTGATGTCTTGTGGGCCCCTCGTGGCTCCGTCTGACCTAATTCCAGCGCTATAAATTTCCAAATATTGCAAAACCCCCAGAGCGAGACCCAAAACAATTATTCTACCGATGCAAGCCTCTGTTCTTCCGTGATCCCATCTAGAGGCCTCCGCCGGTACTCTGTCGGAGGGGGAATCGATTACGGAGGGCTTCTACATCAATCTTGCAGCACCTTTGATGATGTGTGAGTAGTTCCCACAGGACCTACGGGTCCATAGTGATTAGCTAGATGGCTTTCTCTCTCTCTTTGATCTTCAATACAATGTTCTCCTCGGAGTTCTATTCGATGTAATCTTCTTTTGCTGTGTGTTTGTTGGGATCCGATGAATTGTGGGTTTATGATTAGATTATTCATTGAAAGTAATTGAGTTATATTCTGAACTTTATTATGTGTGATTGTTATAGCTATGTAGTGCTTTCCAATCTTGAGTTTTCTTTGGCCAAGTTGATAATTAGATCTTTAGTGGAAGTGGTGCATAGTAGTAGGTTCAATCTTGCGGTGTCCTCACTCTGTGACATGAGGAGTAGAGAGGCATGTATTTATATTGTTGCTACTAAGGGTAAAACGACGGGGTTCGATCATATTGATTGGTCTTATTTTGTCTACATTATGTCATCATGCTTCAAGCATTACTCTGTTTATTAAGAACTTAATACCTTAAGATGCATACTGGATAGCGGTCGAGGGGTGGACTAATAGTCGGTCTACTTGTCACGGACGTAATGCCTATGTACTGATCATGCCATGAATTACATCATAACTATGCGCTTTTCTATCAATTGCCCAGCAGTAATTTGTTTACCCAACTTTGCTATGTTCTTGAGAAAGGTGCCTCTAGTGAAAGCTATAGCCCCCGGGTCCATTCACCATATTTACTAAAACCCTAAAAAGCCTGCTGAAATTTATTTCCTTTTATTTTCTTTTGCAATTTATATATCTATCACTATCAGAATTAATCCTTGCAATTAACGAGTACAAGGGGGATTGACAACCCTCTTGCCCGCGTTAGGTGCAAGTATTTTGTTTGTGTGTGTAGGTACTATCGACCTTTGTCTGTGTGAATCTCCTATTGGTTCGATAACCTTAGTTCTCTACTGAGGCAAATACTATCCGCTACTATATTGCCTCACCCTTCCTCTTCAGGGAGAATCCCAACGCGGCTCACAAGTAGCAGAAAGAATTTCTGGCGCCATTGCCGGGGAGACTTCACCAAACAAAGCAAGGTCCCTTCACACACATTATCATTTACTTGTTCTACTTTTTATTTGATTTTATTAGTCTCATTAAAAAATCAAAAATACCAAAAATATATCGTGTGCTTTATTTGCTCGTTACTATGGCTAGTTCTTCGCTTGTTACTTGTATCCCTGAAAATGAAGTGCTCAATTTTAAACAAAGGGGAGGAGAAAGTTTAAAAGATGCTTGGTATAGGATTTACGATGCTAAAAATAGATCAACTCGTAAGCAATCCACTACTGACCTTATTCGCAATTTTTATGTGGGTGTTACTACTTGGTATAGATTTGTGCTTGATACTATTACCGGAGGAAATTTTCAAAGTAGTCACCCTATGGATGCTTTCAATGCTATGGGAAATCTAGTGGGATCACCACCTACCATTATCAATGAAACGGCATTGACCTTGGAACATTTTATGCGAAGGTTAGAAATTATTGAGAGCAAAATGCCAACTATTGAACACATTGAAATCTAGATAAAAAGGTGCATAACCAAGTCACTAAATTTGGCTCTTCTATAGGAACCACTTTGAAACTATTAAAGGATAAAGAACCAATCTCCGAGAGAGTAGAACAAAGTCCTGTTAGAATTGATAAACTGGAAGAAATCATTAATAATTTGGGTTCAGCTTTTTCTTCCGTTAAAACCATTGAGAGGACTCCTACAAATAATAATTCAAAGCTTATGTGTGTTCCTAAAAACAAAGGTGCTTTATCTAGTAAAGAGAAAGAGGATCTAAAAATGATTAGCGTGCACCCAAACTTCATTGGAATAATAAAGGAGCCTATGATTGAAAACAAATTCCTCAATTTTGTTCCTAGGAGCATCATTATTAAAAATATGTTTACTAAACCTCCTAGGAAGTCTAGATGGATGATTGAGGAATATGAAATGAATATGAATGATCTCTCTTATGGATATGACAACACTTGAAACTATGCATTATGCCTAGCTAGGGGCATTCAACAATAGCGCTTGTTGGGAGGCAACCCAATATTTATCTTTATGATTTATTTTATTTTTCTTGATGACATGATTATTGCTACTGTAATGATCGTGTTTTTATCTTTTAATTAGTGTTTGTGCCAAGTAAAGCCTTTGGGATAATTTAAATGATAGTAAAGTTGATTCTGTGCAAAAACAAAAAGTTTGCGCCCAGTGCTGGAATTTACATTTTGTACTGGAACGTAGGAAAAATCTGAAATTTTTACAAAGTATTGTGTTGCAATTTTTTTACGTTGTCCTAGTTTTTCAGAGTTGGAGTTACAGAAGTATGGATAAATATTCTGTCATTACGTGTTGTTCTATTTTAGACAGATTCTGTTTTTATTGCATAGTGTGATTATTTTGATGATGCTATGGATTATATCGGGGGGTATAAGTCATGGATAAGTTAGAATATAGTAGATATTATGCAAGAACAATTATGAATCAATTTATAACAGTACCAAAAGTGGATGATTGATTTATTATACTAACGGATCTCACGAAGTTTCTGTTGAGTTTTGAATGCTGAAGTTTTCAAGTTCTGGGTGAGATCACGATGGATGAAGGAATAAGGAGTAGCAAGACCCTAAGCTTGGGGATGCCTAAGGCACCGCAAGGTAATATTCAAGGAAGACCCAAGCGTCTAAGCTTGGGATGCCCCGGATGGCATCCCCTCTTTCGTCTACAATTCATCGGTATGTTACTTGGAGCTATATTTTTATTCATCACATGATATGAGTTTTACTTGGAGTGTCTTGTGCCATAGTTTTATTTTTGTTTGCTTATTAGTTTGCCACAATCATTGTTTGTTGGACACACCTTTTGAGAGAGACACACATTCATCATGATTAGTTAGAATACTCTATGTGCTTCGCTTATATCTTTTGAGTTATGCAGTTGCTCATGTGCTTCACTTATATCTTTAGAGCACGGTGGCAGTTATATTTTATAGAAATGATTTGCACACTCATGCTTCACTTATATCTTTTTGAGAGTCCTTTAATAGGAAGTGGTAATTTGCACGGTTTATATGACTAGTCCCAAAATGATAGGTATGCAAGAGTGGTATAATAAAAACTTTCATGTGAGACCACTGAATATGAAACGTGTGATTTAATTATATTGATGTAGTAATATGAAAGGGTATTAGTTCATAATCATTGGTTAGTAAAAATATCGATATTAAAGCTTGTTATGTATTACTCATTTAAGTGTCTGTCATGGCATGACGGGGATGTTGGAGCATATTTATCCCTCTTTGAAATCCTTTGTGTTGTTCGAATCGGGGGCGCGTGATGGTTAACTCCTACCAACTTCCTCCCTAAGGGCATGCGAGTAGTACTTTGCTTCAAGGGCTAATAAAACTTTCACAGTAAGTATATGAGTTCTCTATGACTAATGTGAGTTCATGGACTAATACAGCACTTCCACCTATCCATAATTTGCTAGCCTCTTCGGTACCGTGCATTGCCCGTTGTCACCTTGAGAGTTGGTGCAAACTTCGCCGGTGCATCCAAATCCCGTGATATGACACGCTCTATCACACATAAGCCTCATATATCCTTCCACAAAACAGTCACCATACCTACCTATCATGGCATTTCCATAGCCATTCCGAAATATATTGCCATGCAACTTCCACCGTTACTATTCACATGACTTTTGTGTCCATCGTCATATTGCTTTGCATGGTCATAGAGCTGACATGATATTTGTGGCAAAGCCACCGTTCATCATTGTTATACATGTTACACTAGATCATTGCACATCCTGGTACACTGCTAGAGGCATTCATATAGAGTCATATTCTTTTTCAGTTTTATCGAGTTGTAAGTAAATAAAAGTGTGATGATCATCATTATTAGAGCATTGTCCTAGTGAGGTAAAGAATGATGGAGACTGATGGGTCCTCGAAAAAGTGGGGATGAGGTTCATGATATTGTTCTAAAGAGAGAGAGAGAAAAATGAAAAAAAGGAGAAAAAAATGAGAGAAAAAGAGAGAAGGGGCAGTGCTACTATCCTTTTACCACACTTGTGCTTCAAAGTAGCACCATGTTCTTCATATAGAGAGTCTCCTTGATTTGTCACTTTCATATACTAGTGGGATTTTTTACATAATATAACTTGGCTTGTATATTCTGATGACGGTATTCCTCAAATGCATCTGTTGCGTGGCAATCCCTACTCCTCGCGTTGATATAGATTGTAAGACCTCTCCATTGCCTAACGATCAGCCCCGTTGATGCGAGACTTTCTTCATTTTTTGCCTTCCCTTATAAACCTCTACCAACATATTCTATTCCACCCGTAATGCTAAGTCCATGCCTCACGCTGATATATTGAGTAAAGTTGAAAATTCTGAAGCGAGAAAAGGTACGATACAATTGCTTGGTTTGGCACCGGGGTGTTCATGATTTGTACTTATGTTAGGAAGATGGAGTCATGCCATGCTTACATAATTCAATGAGTAGGGATAACATTCGTTAAACATCGTATATTTTGAAAAGTAATGATTGTTTTCTAGTATTCATGGATATTATTATGTTGATATCAATTACTTCATCATTTTTCAATATTCATACCATAAGAGATTACATGATAAGACATGTTAGGTAGCATTCAACATCAAAAATTCTGTTTTTATCATTTACCTACTCGAGGACAAGCAGGAATTAAGCTTGGGGATGCTGATACGTCTCCAACGTATCTATAATTTTTGATTGTTTCATGCTATTATATTATCAATCTTATATGCTTTATACATCATTTTATATCATTTTTGGGAACTAACATATTAACTCAGTGCCAAGTGTCAGTTGTTGTTTTCTGCTTGTTTTTGGTTTTACAAAAAATCCCTACCAAATGGAGTCCAAACGCTATGAAACTTTTTGAAATTTTTTTATGGACCAGGAGGGACCCTAGAAGCTTCGGGGGAGGACCAGAAGCCATACGAGGAGACGGCAAGACAACAGGGCACGCTCAGTGAGGGTAGGCGCGCCCTGATGTCTTGTGGGCCCCTCGTGGCTCTGTCTGAGCTAATTCCGGCGCTATAAATTCCCAAATAATGCAAAATCCCCAGAGCGAGACCCGACACAATTATTCTGCCACCGCAAGCCTATGTTCTTCCGCGATCCCATCCGGAGGCCTTCACCGATACTTTGCCGGAAGGGGAATCGATCACGGAGGGCTTCTACATCAACCTTGCTGCACCTCCTATGATGTGTGAGTAGTTCCCACAGGACCTACGGGTCCATAGTGATTAGCTAGATGGCTTTCTCTCTCTCTCTCTCTCTCTCTCTCTCTCTCTCTCTCTGATCTTCAATACAATGTTCTCCTCGGAGTTCTATTCGATGTAATCTTATTTTGTGGTGTGTTTGTTGGGATCCGATGAATTGTGGGTTTATGATCAGATTATTCATTGAAAGTAATTGAGTTATATTCTGAACTTTATTATGTGTGATTGTTATAGCAATGTAATGCTTTCCGATCTATGAGTTTTCTTTGGCCAAGTTGATGATTAGATCTTCAGTGGAAGTGGTGCATAGTAGTAGGTTCAATCTTGCGGTGTCCTCACTCTGTGACAGGAGGAGTAGCGAGGCATGTATTTGTATTGTTGCTACTAAGGGTAAAATGACGGGGTTTGATCATATTGATTGGTCTTATTTTGTCTACATTATGTCATCATGCTTCAAGCATTACTCTCTTTGTTATGAACTTAATACCTTAAGATGCATGCTGGATAGCGGTCGAGGGGTGGATTAATAGTAGTAGATGCAGAATCGTTTCGGTCTACTTGTCACGGATGTAATGCTTGTGTACTGATCATGCCATGAATAACATCATAACTATGCGTTTTTCTATCAATTGCCCAACAGTAATTTGTTTACCCACCGTGTGCTATGTTCTTGAGAGAGATGCCTCTAGTAAAAGCTATGGCCCCCGGTCCATTCACCATATTTATTAAAACCCTAAAAATCCTGCTGAAATTTATTTCCTTTTATTTTCTTTTGCAATTTATATATCTATCACTATCAGAATTAATCCTTGCAATTAATGAGTACAAGGGGATTGACAACCCTCTTGCCCGCGTTGGGTGCAAGTATTTTGTTTGTGTGTGGGTAGGTACTGTCGACCTTTGTCTGTGTGAATCTCCTATTAGTTCGATAACCTTGGCTCTCTACTGAGGGAAATACTATCCACTACTATATTGCTTCACCCTTCCTCTTCGGGGAAAATCCCAACGCGCCTCACAAGTAGCAGCTTCCAACTAGCAAAGTTTGTACCATCAAAATATAGACCTCTACGGTGATAATTTCCCTCACTAGACGCCATACTCTCCTAGGTTGTGAAACCAATGCAATGGAGACCAAAGCTCTAATACCACTTGTAGGATTGAAATAGGTCTAGAGGGGGGTGATTAGACTACTTGACAAATAAAAACCTAGCCTTTTCCCAATTTTAGTTGTAGGCAAGTTTTAGCAACAATTACAAGTCAAGCAACAATCTACACATGCAAGTCTAGAATAGTAGGCAGCGGAAAGTAAAGACTTTGCATATGAACGTAAAGGAGGGGATCGGAGATATCAAGCGCAATGAAGACACGGTGATTTTTGGCGTGGTTTCGATAGGTGGTGCTATCATACATCCACGTTGATGGAGACTTCAACCCACGGATGGCTGCGCGAGTCCACGGAGGGCTCCACCCACGAAGGGTCCACGAAGAAGCAACCTTGTCTATTCCACCATGGCTTACGCCCACGAAGGACTAGCCTCACTCGGGGTTGATCTTGACGAAGTAGGCGATCTCCTTGCCCTTACAAACTCCTTGGTTCAACTCCACAAGCTTGGAGGCTCCCAAGTGACACCTAACCAATCTAGGAGACACCACTCTCCAAAAGGTAATTGATGTTGCCATTGATGATGAAATCCTTGCTCTTGTGCTTCAAAAGATAGTCTCCTCAACACTCAATCACTCTCTCACAGATTTGGCATGGTGGTGGGAGAAGGATTGGAGTGGAAAGCAACTTGAGGGGGCTAGAAATCAAGGATCAAATGGTTGGAGTGAAATGCCTTGATCTCAACACATGTGTAGGTGGTTCTGTCTCAAAAAATGGATATGGGAAGTGTAGTTTCGTCTGTAGGGGAACGCGACAGGAAAAAAAATTCAGTACAGCGAGCACGCCCAGGACCACTATGGAGACTGCATACAGGGTTTGATCTGATCTGTACCGACTCGTAGCGCAGTGGAAGAAGAGTCGGTGTAGATCGTCGGTGCAGATCCCCGCAGCTAGGATTTACAACCTCCCAACCGCGAGGATGTACTCCCTCGTCGGACAGCCTTTCGGGAGGCGGTCGGACAGTCCCTCGGACGATGTCGCGGACAGCCCTTCGGGAAGACCCTCGAAACCCGAACGGTAACTCGGACAGCCCTTCGGGGGGACACCCGAAACTCGAACGGTAACTCAGACAGCCCTTCGGGAGGACACTCGAAAAGCCCCTCGGGCAAAAGATCGAAACTACGACCTCTCTACGGGGTTGCACACATACGGTGTCAGCTATCCGGCAGGGCTTCGCCGTCCAGAGCTAGTTCCTGTCGGAACCCAGACAACCTTTCGGCTCTACGAAACTATTTCGTGGGAGGAAGAGAGAGAGAGCCAGACGAGCATGGCATGTGTATGAGAGCAAGCATGAGGTTTGGAGAGCACCCCTCCACCTCTATTTATAGGAAAGCCAAGGGGTAAAGTTGGCATACAAAAATACCAAAAGTACCCCCACTTTATGTCTCACATAAAAGAATAAAAGGCAAAAAGGGATGGCATGTGGAGCTCCATGGAGGAGCCCCACCTTGGCCAGCCACCTCTAGGGGGCGCCCCCACATGGGGGTGCCTTGCTCCCCAATCCCTTCTAGAAGCCTTTTGGGAAATATCCCAAAAGGTGACTTACCAAAAAAATATCCATAAAGTGATTTTTACTATTCATGGAACCAATTTTCTGCGACCGTTAAAACCGAAAATATTTCTGTGGGTCTTAGAATAATTCCAGTACCCACACAAATGATTTTGGATGCGTTCCGAAACAATTTCGGATTAGTGATTTTCATCTGCGAAAAGCAACCAAATCGGTTCCGGCAGCTCCGGAACATTTCCGGTTTTTATCCCGGAAAATTCCCAGAAGTTTCCAGAACACTTCTGGCATCCTCCAAGAATTTCCAGGCGTGTGCCAAGACCAATTTGACTTAATGGTATCCCCTGAAACAACTTTTCAGTTTTACCGGAACTATTCCGGTGTCCTCTCCGGAACGTTTCCGTTTCGTCCGAAACTTTTTCGGTGATTTTCTCTCAGACTCCTTGTCTAGTATTTAGTAGATAGATGACCCTTAAGCGTGTGACCCTATAGGTTCGGTGAAGTATAGACATGACCCGGAACACTTTCCGATCAATGATCAACATCGGAGCCGTGGACACCCATATTGACCCCTATACCCACACGAATGAATATTCGAGTGAACCTCCAGTTGCCGTGTGCTATTCCTATTGCTTCGCGATATATTACAAACACCCGAGGTGAGATTTAATGCATCCCCGTGGATCAACAACTTGTCCACCATGCAAGTTACCTCGTTACCGGTTTTGTTCTCTTTTCTCGTTTCCGTGTTCCGGCATCCCAGTGATCAAATCACAATGTGTCTGACCAGACGATGATGGATACCGTAACACCGAGAGGGCCCGAGAATATCTCTCCATCTTCGGAGGAGCAAATCCCAATCTTGAGCTATCTCGTTTCTTGTTATACTTTTCCGTGAACCCGTAAGCCGCCGTAATAGCCACCCAGTTACGGATGACGTTTAACAAACCCCAAAGTTTACGAAGCAAGTACGAAGGAACTCGATACTCTCATGGTCTAAGGAATTATGCAAACATTAACCATCTCTGTGTTATTAACCATTAACTTGTGACGAATGTATCTCATAGCATAACATCAATTCGGGTCGATTCAACACAAGTGTTCTTCTAACATTGTGCCCTCAAAATTGCCGGCATAGACATGCCCATGATCAGGAAAACAGGATCATCATGCAATACTTGAGCCAGTCTTAGAGGAAAGACTAGGAATACATTTTACCGTTTATTATACCACACGTGCACATGAGTTTCCCTCCGAGCCTCGTGGATATTGCAGACTCGAGAATCATTGCAGTTATAGCATGGATCATAAACATTCATTAATAACTCGGAGATACAAAATAACTATTATTACTGCCTCTAGGGCATATCTCCTACATCGTCTTGCTTGCTCTCTTTGAGAGTAGGTGTTGTGGGTGGGGTATTTATAGCCATCACCAAAGATCTAGCCGTTGCAAACTTTATGCATAACTCGGTGACACCAAAAGTAAATCTCGGTGGGACCGACCTGTGCAAAAGATTCGAACGTTAGACGTTTCGGTGAGACCATATGAATTCACTCGGTGGGACCAATATGTGATGACCTAAGCAAATTTCTCATCTCGGTAATTCCGATTGGTTCATCTCGGTAATTCCGAAGTGAACACAATGGGTTACAGAAACTTGGTCACTGCACTTCGGTGGGACCGAATGTCATCTCGGTAGAACTGAGTTTCTAGGGTTTGGCTTATGGTACTGTCTTGTGTATCTTGATGGGTCCGGATAGGAGCATTTTGGTGGGACCGAGATTGGACTTAGGGTTTTGGACAGATTGGATATGAAGAAAGTGATTGAGGGTTTTGGAGCAATATCTTCAAGCACTTGAGCAAATGACTCATGATCAAAACCTCATCCCCTTTTAATAGTATTGGCTTTCCTATGGACTCAATGTGATCTTTGATCACTTAACCAAAAATGTAGAGTCTTTAAGCTTTTACCAATGTATGTCCTTAGCATTTTGAGGGGTCCACAATCACATGTCCTTGCCATACCTACATTGAACTTTCCTGAAATGATCTTCGAATAGGTATTAGTTCAATGATGTATATGTTGTTATTAATTACCAAAACCACCTGGGGATTATGTGTTGCCCATATTAATACACACACAACCTACTGTACTATATACGGGTTTATTTTTATTTTCAAAATTTAAAAGTTTGAGTCATCCCTCTTTGAATATGTAGAGTTGAAAGTGTATCATTGCTCCTAAGTGGATTTTAGTTATTTACAACAAAAGGTTATATGACAAATAGTTTTTATGAGTTGCATAACCAGTCATAGTCACACAATGTTTATATGAAGTGTCATCAAGAACACCAAGAAAGAGAAAATAAGTTTCCTAGGTTTTATTATCGAAATCATTTTAAGCATAAATCTATTGTACTATTGAGAGAGGTTCGGTGAAAAATTTGAGAGAAGGATCGACACACATTGCTAAAAAAATGTTGCCAATGCTAAAAGCCACATGACCATTTGTTGTCTACCAAAAATATCCAAAGGGTTTGCATGGATTTATGGATTGAATGAATTGAGGTATGGATTCAACATTTTGATATGTAAAGACTAAAGTCCCACTCGAAATCCATCTGGAGGGTCCAAAGTGATATGAGAAAATCTATTGGTTGTTATGGGTCCTACTGTTAGCACGTGTCATTGGAACTCGAATCCATAGGGTCTGTTGAAAAATGGTAAGTCCAGAATTCACCCAAAAAAGCCATAAGGGGTAGTTGCTGAGAGGGGTCTATTTAAGCCCTCATGCCCCGCTGAATGGAAACTCTTTAGTAGTTTGAATTGCTAACATATCTGAGCCCCACACCTTCTATAGAGGCCTAAGATCAAAATCCTTCAAAGGGAGTAGAAAGTCTAAGTAAGATTTGATTTGAATAAGCAACATATTGAGTTCATCTTCGAGTCTTCCTCACACTTTTTTTCCTTTGTAGCAACCCAGATCCTGATAAAGACCCGAATCTCCGTGCTTACCATGGTAGTCCCTTGGTCAATTGCTAGCACACACGATTTACGATAAATACCAAGATAATCACATGTCATATGTATTACATTGCAAATCCAGTCTTCAATACATTACATACCTGCTTAGCGCAAGGCTAGCTTACATCACAAATCCAGTCTTTAATAGGTACAACTCACACCATCCCAGAACACCAATAGAGTTGTTGTTGTGCACCAGCGCCATCGATTTTGCCTCCCACGACGAACTCTGGTCGGCTAAACCCTAGAGTCGACATGGCCTCACCAGAGCCGTCCATCAGATCTGATCTGGCAGTCACGTTATGTTTAAATCAAACCAATACCTTTAATTCACAACCGCCCATTACCATTTAAATGCACGGCTATTGCACCACATGTCACAATCTTCTCATTAATTAAATTAAATCTCTGATAATTAGGCGCTTTTGAAAAGCCCATGCGACTTAAAACCATTATAAATTTTACCTGTAAGTCCAATTATTTTGCAAATTGACCCTAATGAAAATATTTATTCACTAGAACCAATTAATTTGAATTTGAAGCTTGTTTAGATCCTAAAATGCAAACCATGACTCCAAATGGAGTGGATAGTTTTGCAGATTGATCCTTAGGACATAAGCGTTCAAATAGAGTCACTACATTTCAAATTTGCACAAATTAAATTTGAATTCAATTAAAATTCACTAAGTAGTAGAAACTATTTTCATGGCAGCCATTTTGGCTTAGTTTTCACTAACATGCTAGAGTTTGAGAAATGATACCATGGCAGCAATTTGAGATGGGATTTCTCTGCCATGGTAGAGTTTTTGCAACCAATTCAATTTGTCAATAGAATAGATCATAACTTTTTATCTATGGTATCAAACTTGAACATTCTTTTTTCCTTTGTGTTCCAAAAGTTCGCAAGCGACCATTAGGACCCTTCCACCCAAGTTTGACTTTTTCAAATTTAAATTCCTTTGAATTTGAATTCAAAACCTGTTTGAACCTAGGATTCAAACCACAAGACCAAATCAAATGAATCTTTATTCAAATGATGACCACAACCTATTTGAACCAAACCAAACCTATCAAGTTTGAATTATTTTAAATTTCAATTCAAACCTAGTTGGAATTATAATTTCCAAACCCAATTGAATTAGAAAAATGCTTTCGTTTGTACATTGATTCAAATGTTGAATTCAAACCACCCAAACCTCTGGAATTCAAATAAGGTCATTCAAATTTTAATTCAAATCATTTGAATATGTACTTCATTTGACCACAACGCATAAACCACTCACCCAATTGCAATGATTCCTTTTTGCATATTGAATCATGCCTTGTACCTTAACTAGTACTCCCTCCGTCCGGAAATACTTGTCGGATAAATGGATATATCTAGACATATTTTTAGTTTAGATACATTCATTTTTATCCATTTCTCCGACATGTATTTTCGGACGGAGGGAGTGTAATATTACTAAGTTATTTTTAGTTGGTTTTATTGTTGTTCATGCAGGTTTTCCTTTTGCATGGATTATCGGTCCATATATGAGTACTCTTTTAACGTATAGATTGCGAAGAGTGCTACACTTGTGACTATGAGGATTACACCTTTGACATCAATAACCAAGGCAAGTGGAATTTTGATCATGTCACCCTATTTTCATTATGCATGTAGTATGCCATGATAGGGTGTGAGTATAGAACTATTCTACTAATATACTATTGCTAGGCAAGTGGAATTTTGATCATGCCACCCTATTTTCATTATGGATGTAGTATGCCATGATTGGATGTGAGTATAGGACTGTTCTAATCTGCTATTGCTATGCAACCTAGTAGTATAACCTTACGATTGTTCCATTGTTCCTTGTCACCACCGTGTAGTCACATCGCTTAGGTTGCTATGACAATTATGAGGTGGGACCACATCAATTATGAAAGATGATACTTTACCAGTGACTACTTAATGACACCTTAATTAATGAATCATCTGGGCGGATTGGTTGAATGGTCGTGGAGTGTTTGCAGGCTGGGTCCACCGCCTCGGTTCAAGTTTAGTAGCTTCCATGTGTAACTATGTGCTATCATGGGCTCTGGCCCGACTAAGTAGGTTGCGGAAACATGGCCTGGTAGACCACCTGATGTAGGTGTTGATAGGTTGTATGGGTCTACCTTATGGTTTAGGCTACTGCCTTTGAAAGTTCTTGTCTCGGTCTTACCTGACTACTCCACACCTTGAGTCTAGTACCAGAAAGGATTGACCGGGTCATGCCGAAAAGAAGACAAACCTCTCATGAGTGTAAAATTTGATCATGATTAGCCGTGTCCTCGGTTATGGGAAACTTTGAGCGGTTTGACCTGGAGTTGTCTATAAGATCTCATCACCATAATTTCTTAAACTAAAACTTTTTGGGTTGTACTTGGGAATATGACTAACAGGAGGGTGTACCACTATGTCCAAGACAACTACTGGGGTGTACCAGTAGGCAACTATTGGCGCGTACCAGTATGTCTAATTATGCTACATATCTACTAGGGATTTACCAGTAAGTCCTATGTAGGTTAGACCACCTAATATAAGAATAGGACGAAACTCTTATTGATTTCTGCAAAAGAAACAAAAAAAACACGTATTCCAAAGTGCATGTAGGTGATAGGCCTCTTATATTCTTTCTAATGACACTTGTAAATACATTCAATGTACTGACCCTTGTGGTTGCAACGTATGATGTTGCAGGTCATTATGATGAGTGATGTTTACGTAGGGTCACGAGTTTTCACTCAACATGGTTTTGCATGTGGCATAGATGGGACTCTTTTGAAGTTATATGCTTTGGTTGTAGTGCTAATCTATTTGGTCTAGCCTTGGCTAGCGATCAATATCAGACTATGTTATTCTACATCCTTTCAATGTATCAGATATGATGCACTTGTGTTTGGTATTATTTCAGTACCGTGTATGTTGTCGAATAGATCCAAAGGCTGGCATGGTAAGCACAGAGACCTAAACCTTATCAGGTTGGTCGTTAACGAGTCTATAGAAAATCAGTTGCCAGTGCAAAGGAATCTACTTGGCGGCCCGTGCCATCTAGGGAAGATCATCGGGGGCACTGTACCCCGCTTATAGCGAGGGGGAGCAAGACATTGCCCACACGTGGCTTAAATGGGACATAGTTTGTGTGGCCCAATTGCATAAGTGCATTTTTGTTCATTTTCTAGATTTTTGTTAAATATAATTATAAATCTTATAATCATATTAATATTAAAAACAAGTAAAAAATATCACAATGTTATAAAAACATTTGCATATATAAACTAAAATACATATGTCATCAGTGCAATAATTCCGAAGCTCGGCATATTGACTAATCTAGTTTGAAAGGAACTTACCCAAAATTCTTTGATGATCCATGCAGCGGGGTTCCCTTCCACACGAAAAGGAGCTTTTGTGAAATCCTCCCATGACCAAGCTGGCTCCCAGTGACCGTTTGGCATGGTCA
Organism: Elymus sibiricus; assembly: GCA_039707655.1. Classification (NCBI taxonomy): domain Eukaryota; kingdom Viridiplantae; phylum Streptophyta; class Magnoliopsida; order Poales; family Poaceae; genus Elymus; species Elymus sibiricus. The sequence goes on along the minus strand of CM077668.1, from coordinate 255,424,818 downwards.
AGAAGCCAGGGCAGTATTCCCTGCAAAGACAGCCAATGATGCCGCTTGGTAGGCGTTACAGCCATGGGGCTCCAAGAGCATCGAAGAACATGCACAATGAAAAGCGAGTTAATAAATATGTGCTCTTCAAATGTTGAATGTATACATGTCGGCCAACAACAGGATAAAGAAAATTTAGCTAATTTATGGGCATCATGATTGATGCCTCTTCCCTCATGAGAACAGAAAGGGAAAAAGGCAAAGGCAAAGGGTGATGCTCTGTCTAGCTTAGAGCGAGACCGAGTGTGCGCTCGTATCAGGTGTCGCTGGAAATGGGCCAGCCCTTTCCATGTTAGCCCATTTTTTCATTCGTTCATTTTTTTCTTTGGTATTATTTTTGGAATATTGTAAATACATATATTCCAAAGACATAAAATTAATTAAATAAAATTTGGAAACCGTAAATTTGAAAAACAGAAATAACGCGGTGTAAAAAATTGTTAATTTAATTCAAAAAAATGTTTATAGCATTAAAACAATGTTTGTGACATTTAAAAAATGGTCATGGGTTTCAAAAAAATGTTTTATACCATTCAAAAAGTATGTACGTTACATCTCGAAAAATGTTCATGTTTTTGAAAATATTATGTTCATGACATATTTTTAAAATGTTTATAGAATCTTCAAAAGAGTTATCGTAGCATTAAAAATTGTTTCATATTAAAATAAAATGTTCCAACGTGTATTTGAAAAATGTTTAACACCTATTCACAAAAAAAACTCAAAATCATGTGTTTGTAAAACAAATTAAGCTTGTATTTGAAAAAAGTTAAACGTGTATAAAAAATGTTTTAGATGTATAAAAAAAATTTACAATCTTCATAAAAATAGACATCAAAGCATATATTTGGAAAAATGTTAATCATGTATCTAAGAAATGTTAAACATGTATAAAAAAATGTTCCAGTTGTATACTAAAACTTTATAATGTGTACAAAAAATGTAGACATGTGTTGAAAACAAAGGAAAGAAAAGGAAAAATATGTTCGCATTATTATTTTTAAATATATTAAACACATATATATTTAAAAATGTATATCATGTGTTTGAGAAATGGTCAATGTGTATAAACAAAATATTGCATGTCTACACTGAAAATGTACATTATGTGTACAAAGAAAGAAAAGGAAAAAAGAAAGGAAAACCCCAAAAATTAAACACATGAAGCAATGCCGAAAAACAAAAGAAAACCATGAAGAGATGAAGAAAAAAAAGAGAAAAACCAAAGAAAAGGGTGGGAAACCGGTGATTATTATTTTTTGAGTCCAAACACACTTTATTCATTGATCAATGTCCAAAAACATGGGGATACAAGAGATATCTGGGGGATTAAGGAGCCATACATGGCGTCCTAGAGATAATCCTACTTTTTACAGTTGCAACGATGCTCCTTCATCTTCGAAGGACGTGAATCGAATAGAGAGACTCATAGCCTTGCTAAACATGGTTTTGAAAAACCGGTGAAGAAACGAAGAAAAAGAAGGGGGAAAAACAAAAAAAAGGATATCGGCAACCTGAGCCCAGTAGTAGCCCAGTGATCATGATACACGAGCACACAGCCCAGTTATGCGGAAGGATGACACAGAGGCCGAACGTACCGGGCGCGGCTATCTGCTGCTCGTTGCGACACCTAGGCACGGCTCGCATGTAGGCAGCCAGAACTGGGCGGGCCCAATAACCAGGTGCAGCTCCGTGCTAGCGTCATGCTGATATAATGCACGTTCTTTCATTTTTCCTTCACATTTTATTTTCGTTTTCTTTCTTTTTTTTCTATTTTGAAATATTCTAAATGTATATATTACAAAATACTTTACATAATATTTTTGAAAAATATTAATCATGCATTTGAAAAATGTTAAATGTGTATAGAAAAATGTTTCCAATGTATAAAAAAATGTATAAATGTGAATGTAAAAAGTAGAAAATGTTACCAATGTATTAAGAAATGTTAATCATATGTAGAAAAATGTTTGCGGCAATTGTAAGAAATGTACGTGACATTACAAATTGTTACCTGTATATAAAAATGTTTCCAATGTATAAATGTGAATGTAAAAAGTAGAAAATGTTAGCAATGTATTCAAAATATGTTAATCATATGTAGAATTTTTTTGTGTCAATTGTAAGAAATGAAGGTGACATTAAAAAATGTTTATACAATTTTAAAAATTGTTCATGTAATTCAATAAAAATCTTTTGTACTTTCAAAAAAATCTACATTACATTTCAAAAAATATTCACAAGTTTCAAAAATGTGTCTATGACATTTACAAAAAATGTTTGTACAATGTAAAAATAATTTGGATAGTTCAAAAAATAATTTTGATCATTCAAAAACTGTTTCAACATGTATTTAAAAAAACTATTTGAAAAAAATATTCGAAACAGGTTTTCGTAAAAATTGTCAAAGATGAATTTTTAAAATGTTAAAAGTGTATGAAAAAATGTTTGAAATGTATACAAAACATGAGCAACATGTTGAAAAACAAACCCAATGAAAACCGATAAAAGAAACAAAAAGAAAAGCGAAGAAACAAAAAACACCCGAAGAAAACCAAGACAAACAAAAAGGAAACTATTTTTTGTTTGCGAGTAACAAAAAGGAAATTAAAGTATAAAGAAGAAGAAAAAATGTTTAAAAAATAAAGAAAATCGAAGCATGAGATGGAAAAACCCGAAAGAAAACCGAACAGTGTGATCAATATACAGAATGGAACAAAAAAAAAGCGGACAGTGCAACCAATAGACAAAAAAAAGGAAAAAATACACCTAAACTCGAGCGAGCGATCGAAACCCAACGAACGAACAAAACCAAGCGAGCAGCGAACGAAAACCCGAAATCTCTAATTGAGGAGCACTCCTTCCAAAGATCACTCCGACCCCCAGGTTGCGACAAGTGTGCCACTTGTCGCAACCTGGGAGTTTTCCCTTTTTTCGTAGATTTGTTTATTCAAAACGTTTTATCTCTTAAACCGTGCGTCCAAATCTCGAACCATTTTCACCATTGAATTCCTCACGTCGAGATTTTCAAAACTAGACCCCATGTTGATAGGTTTTGACGAAAAAAAATTCACGAAAAAAACCGGACGAAAAAACCGAACCGGGAGCTCTTTTTTTTCCTTTCCGAAAGAGGCACGACTGTGCCTCGCGCGGAAGCAAATCCGTGCCTCCACGAGAAGTAAACCCGTGCCTCTCGCGGATGGAAAAAAACACGTTTTTTCTCCGTTTCCGAGAGGCACGGCCGTGCCTCTCACGAAAACAAAACCATGCCTCTCGCGGAAGGGAAAAAAACGCATTTTTTTTCATTTCCGAGAGGCACGGCCGTGCCTCTCGCGGAAGAAAAAAAAACGTGTTTTTTCGTTTCCGAGAGGTACGGCCGTGCCTCTCGCGAAAACAAAACCGTGCCTCTAAACATGCCTCTCGCGGAAGGAAAAAAAACGTTTTTTTTCGTTTCAGAGAAGCACGGCCGTGCCTCTCGCGAAAGCAAAACCGTGCCTCTCGCGGAAGGAAAAAAAACGCATTTTTTCCGTTTCCGAGAGGCACGGCCGTGCCTCTCGCGAAAGCAAAACCGTGCCTCTCACGGAAGATAAAAACACGTTTTTAACGCATTTTTTTTGTTCGAATTCTTTTTTTTTCAAAAGCTAAGAAAGACCGATGAAAAACCAAAAAGCAGAAAAAAAAAACCCCGTCTAAAATGCCGAAAACGCGTGTAAAAAAATAAAAAAATAAAATTCGAATGAAACGCCCAGAGCACGACACGTGGCGACGGCTGAGAGCACGGCAAGTGATCGTTGCGAGGCTCCCGAAGGAGCGCTCGTTAATTAGTTGCTCTCACGGAAAATAAAATCCAACAAAACGGGCCGGCCCAGTAAGTTCGCGAGGGGTGAAACCTTCAGGCGAGCCGGACGTACGCCTCGCAGTAAGCGACGTATAGCCCTGGCGGAACGTACGAGCTCACGCCCAAGATCACTACCGCGGGTGAAACCTGCGACGGAGGCACCACGCCCAAGTCAACCGCACGGCTCGTAACCGCGACGGCGCGCGAAATGGTCGTGAGCTCGTGGCGCAATGCAATGGTTCATGAGCATGGTACCACGCTGAGCGCCGACGGACGGGCATCTCTCACCTCTTCGCCGTCAGCCGCTCGGAGCTGCTGCGCAGATCCGGCACTGCACGTCTTGCAATCAATCAAATCAAATCAAATAAAATCCCTAAAATGTAAGGTCCGTGCGGCTTTACCGGCTAGGAACAGTCAAGCAAGCTAACGTCTTTACCGATTCGGAGCAGCCAAGTACGTAGCTTCACTTTTATATGGACGACTTCAAGAGATTAGCTGACATAGCTCGCTGGCTACAGCGTCGCTTTCTGCTCAGAGTTCCCACGCGATAGTTCACGGCCATTCGTCTGCCCGCCACCATTACAAAACTATACTCGCGACACGGACTGTAGCCTAAACAGACAACACGGTCCCGCCTCCAGGTGTGGAGCCGGTGCCCGTAGGTACGTGGCATATTCTGCCTCTGACGTTCCTTATCGTTTAGGTACAACACATGCTGAAATACCACCGTCAGTGAGACGTAGCCTACATTCAATTCAAGTTTATTAATTAATTAACTATCTCCTTCGGCTACTTGACGCAAGGTTTGCTTAGTTATTGGAATACGCGGGAGCCAACATTTGGTGCTTTATATATGTGATGTGAATAATCTATATCCACTTGTAAACTATGTCTAATGCTATTGTTTAATGGTCATTCGATTCTCAATTGGCTAGCTTGCTAGTGTATTCTTTTTTTCTGAAGCCATGCCTACTAGTCGTGTGGTGTGAATGATTTAATTTGCTGAATAAGCGGTCGATTCTCATTATCCAGTTTGTTTCCTGTCACCTATCGATGTTGATAGCTGATCTAACTGAATAAAGAACAAATACTGCACATATTTCTTTTGAGAGTGAATGGGTACGAATCCTTGCAATATAGTAGTACGAAAGCATATTCTTATCCTCTCCTAGAAAGATGTCTTTCTTGCGTCACAATTTTTGTGAACACAAGTACGCAATGAGATTAGTTTGGCATTTACATTTAGAACTGCAAAGATTCTGCTATATTCTTGTTAATATTAGATGATCATCTTTACACAATGATCAAACAACGTACCTCATTGCTCTTTCATTGACTGCGACAACCATACAAGTTTCTTTGTTTCTTGTCATTATCTTCCTCAGTTTTAAATGCAAACAGCCAATCAGCTAGAGCTTGCCATCTGCTTGATTATAGTAGTATTTTTATAATGTTACCCAACTGAATATATAGTGGTAGTATATCAAAAGAGAATATGACGGTTTCGTACGTGTAAGGCCATACAATCACCGGAGACTAAATAATCATTGCCAAGGGCATTGCGTGACTAGATGCCGACGGACAAGTGCAAGCTTGACTTCACCATTATTGCCCATCGACCATACCAAGTCCTAGACTTCGCCATCGTCACCAGACAACTCTGCGTATCTGGCAGAAACACATAGCTCTAGCTTCAAGTATGTACAGTACCATATCGTATGAACTAGTAGTAGTAATAATAGAGTTTGTGTGGTAAATGTACAAGTCAGCAAATATGCTTGGGGTACATGCATCACATGGCGAGTGCATATAGTATCATATCCATGCCGTTTGCCCCTTCATAAACGAGAAAAATGGTCAAAGAAGAAAAACCGGCGAGAGGTACTACATGGCCGAGTACATGCACAGCATGCAGATGCAGGACACCTCAGCTTATAGACATCTCAAATCACAAACACACCCTCGCCAAACCCACGTGGTGCTGCCGCAGCAAGCTGCCGTATTATTCTCTTAACTCAAAGGCCGGGAAAGGTTCACGGCCCCTGCCACTGTAATTTACTGTGCAGCCAGCCCAGCAGCATTTGACCATGTTTAAGCAGCAGCTAGCTGCGCCCGCGCACATGAACTGCAGTCCGCGACCTTTTCGTCGATCTGGCAGACAGTACCACGCACCTGGATCGCGATCTGGCTCGCGAAACGAACGACCTACATCCTGTCCCGTGAGTAAATTTCACTGCGAAATGCACCCTTGTGCTCTGTCTCCGGTTAGGGCATCTCGCTCGCTGATCCAAACGGCATGATCGTACGTACTCCCTCCGTTCCAAAATATAGTGCGCCTGCGCTTTCCGAGATTCAACTTTGACCATAAATTTAACCAACGAAACCGACTGCGGCGGGAGCAAAAATTATATAATTGAAAACTTCTTTCGAATACGAATTCACTGGTATAATTTTTGCCCCCGACGCAGTCGGTCTCGTTGGTCAAATTTATGGTCAAAGTTGAAGCGCGGAAACCGAGGACGCACTATATTTTGGAACGGAGGGAGTAGTACTTATCTAAGCAGATTCCGAAGTTACAGGTTACTGTGGTAGGTTACGAGATGAAATGGAGAAAACTGTGTGGCCCGTCGTGTCATGGGAATCTTCCTCGTCGATCGTCTGTTCTTCTTCACTTACTCTCGTCGGCCACGTACAGTACACAGTAACACAACATACTCGCGGGCGCGCACATGCGGCAGCAAGCGCATACGACAAGGTGACTTGCCACTATAAACAACTCGTGTTATTAAAGCCGAAGAGATGTGACCCCTGATAAGATGTGTACTGCTGCACAACCGCATACTCAAAGGAAAACTACGGCGTAGGTCCACGCTGATTGATCATCTTGTTTCTACCGACAAGCCGTGATGGACCTGAACTTTTATATAATCTTTTGCAAAAAGCCAGGGACATTTATATAGAGCCTATTTGTAGAACCTATGAAGAACCTTTTCAAATGATCTAATCCGTTTTGATTTTACTTGTTTGTTGAGGTGTCTGAACAAAATCAACATTATAGGAAAAAAAATATCAACATTCCCAATGCAAAATCAATATCATTAGATGCATGATAAATAGGCGCGGAGGGGGGGAGGGGTGTCGTGGGTACGACCATCTATGGGGCCATCCAGCCCCTTGTGGTTCGGTAAGGGGGATCAATGTGCACAAAGAGCATGAACAATGGAAGACGCAAGAGATTTACCCAGGATTGGGACCGCTGAGAAGCGTAAAACCCTACTCCTGCTTTTGGTGTATTGGGTGTGTGAAAGCACAAGTACAAGGAGCGCTTCTCCCGGCAAGATGCGGAGAGAGCTGCTACGCGAGGCGTGCTGGTGTTTGAAAAGGGGTCCGAATCCCTCTAACTGTTGCCTTGGCCCTCCTTTTATAGCTCAAGGGGTCACCACAGTGGCAAAACAGTAATTACATAACGATTAAACAACAAACAGTGCTATCATACCTAACTCTGCCAGTTTAGGACAAAAGCATTAAATGCGCCGTTAGGTGTCATGTGGAGAGGTAGCCCCAGCAAGGTTTCTGCACCGCTTGCCCAGCTACCTCGTATTATGCTGACACGCCTCCTGGACGGGTGTCATTAGAGGCAGATCATGTTCCAGTGTGCTGACACGTGCCCGACAAGCCTTACCAAACAGCCTGCGCGGTCGACACCTCACCCACTAGCGGACATCTGTGCGGTGAGGTGGAGCGCAGGAGGGCTGGCAAAAGCTTGCCGGTACGGAGCTTGCCGGGTCTTCACCTTGCCGGTTTAGCCTCGCCGGCAAGGAAAGTCTTCATCTTCGGTACTAGTTGAGTGCTGTGTCTTGAGCTTCTTTCTGGTGGCTTCTGCGACTGGGCTCTGAATCTTGGTCTTGGCCGGCAAGGAGGCTGCTACTGTCTGTGCATAAGTCAGGGTATAAAATACCCATGCTTTATACACCGACAGGGGGGGGGGGGCTGCCGTTGTCGTCTCGTGGATATCAAGGTACAAAATCTCGTTGAGAATCGAGCAGGCTCGAACAGGGCGAAAGAAAGTATGTAAGGCAACATCTCATAAAGGAAAAAGGATTAGAGATCATCTATCTCTTGATCCCGGTGCACCGGCCGCTGCAACCTGTAAATACCCCTAACATCGTTGGCGTTGAACGTCGATAATGCAAACAACACCACTATGATGGCGCTTGCAATCTCCGAAAGCTTCATGGCCGAGATGGGGGAGAGCTTCCGGCTTTCCTCTGAGCTAGCTCTCCCTCCAAAACAAAGGAGAATGAAGGGCATCCGTACGGAAGGACAAGGACGACCTTGGATGTAGCCTAGTCTGGTTGTGACAGTACTCATCAGCCCATCTCGCAGTGGGGGCGAGGGCCAGCCCCCCCCCCCCACACACACATGGATCGACAATCGATTTGTCGATCAATCCGAATCGCCCTGACAACTCAATTGGTTGCCGTCCCACGGGAATCAAGGTACAAAATCTTGTTGAGGATCGAACAGGCTCGAACAGGGCGAAAGAAAGATCTAAGGCAACATCTCATAAAGGAAAGAGGATTAGAGATCATCTATTTCTTGATCCCGGTGCACCGGTCGCTGCAGCCTGTTAATACCCCTAACCTCGCTGGCGTTGAACGTCGATAATGCAAACAACACCACTATGATGGAGCTTGCAATCTCTGAAAGCTTCATGGCCGAGATGGGGGAGAGCTTCCGGGTTTCCTCTGAGCTAGCTCTTCCTCCAAAACAAAGGAGAATGAAGGGCATCATTACGAAAGGACAAGAACCTTGGATGTAGCCTGGTCTGGTTGTGACAGTACTCATCAGCCCATCGTCGTAGTGTTTTTCCTGAATGGTGCAAGGTGATTGTATCACCTCTCGTGGGCGGTAGCCCGCTAAGTACATGTGCTCCTATCGATAAACATGCTTAGTCTATCATTGCAGTGTTTTTCCTGAATGGTGCAAGTTGATAGTATCACCTCGCATCGGTGGTAGCCTGGTTTTGTGATGAGAGTAGGTCCGCTTCCATTACTCGTATGTGCGTGACTCCAAATTTATTGGTAATAGTTGAATTTCTTTCCTATTGTCTGTTAGGCAATGGGTGGTGCGTTTCTTTCTGGCTGGACCAATGGTGTGGCGCCGGCAGACTTGCTATCAAGCTCCCTAACCTCTTCACTTTCTTAATAGACACACCTCAATGAAAAATCTGCTTGATCTTACACAACCTCATCACCAAAGGTATGGCATAACTTTAAGGCGTGGAGGCCATCTAGAGACGACGACATCACAGAACCTTAGTGTAACTTTTGGCGCGAGTGTATTCAAAAAATTGTTACTACAAGCAGTGTGTCTATCAAAGTCAATGATGATGTAGGTCATTACTTCCAGACAAAAATAGGACTACGCCAAGGTGACCCTTTGTCTCCTAAGTTATTTAACACTGTTGTTGACATGTTGGCTATTCTAATCGAACATGCCAAACAGGATGACCAAATTGGAGGAGTAGTTCCACATCTTATGGATGTGGGCCTCTCAATCTTGCAATATGTCGATGATACGATTCTCTTTATGGAACATGACCTTGATAAAACTAGAAATCTTTAAGAAGGTCTTGCTTTCAACTTTTGAGCAAATGTCATATCTTAAATTAACTTCCATAAACGTGAACTGTTCTATTTCGGAGAAACCAAAGAGGCGTCCACACAATACACTGAATTTTTTGGTTGTCCACAAGGCCAATTCCCGATTAAATATTTCGGAATACCGACTCATTATCGGCGTCTCACTAATTCGGAGTGGAAACATGTCAAAGAGCGCTTAAAGAAAGCTGGTTTTGATCAATTTTGTTCTCACAAACATGATTCTCTATACGCTCTCATTTTTCCAACTTCCAAAAGGGGTCATGCAAAGGCGAGATTATTTTAGATCCGGATTCTTTTGTCAAGTAGACGGTGAAAAAAAAATGGGCTAACCAAATGAAGAATGGTTTGTCGTGAAAGACCATGTAGGTTTAGGTATTCGGGACTTCCAGGTCAAGAATGATGCCTAATTAGTAAATGGTTGTTCAAGTTACTTACTGAGGATCGCGTTTGGCAAACCCTCTTACGCAATAAGTATCTAGGTCAAAAATTTGTGTCTCAAGCATATTGGAAGCCTGGAGATTCAAAGAATGGCAGGTCTGATGGCGTCATAGGATCATCTTTTCCGTTTTAGATCATTCGCAATAAAAGACAACTCTGAGATACCTGACGGTGCAGAAAACCGTTAGATCCCTCGGTAGGGGTCCAAGCGCAGCTGGAAGTCTCGGATCGGAGGTCACACGGGGTTTTTACCCAGGTTCGGGCCTCCTGAGAGTAATACCTTACATCTGCTTGCTGTAGAGGGATACCTCGTGCGAGGGGTTACAATGGTGTATGAGTTTGCTACCAAGAGTTTTTCTATCTGAGAAAAGATAGGGATGAGAGCCCTCTAGCCTCCCCATATATAGACGGTGGAGGCTAGGGTTTAACAGGAGGAGAGATGCGATCTAGGTCGCCGCCGCCATTTGCTTGAGAGGCAAGATGGTCACCAGGCCTCGTGGGCCCCTTGGCAGGCCTCTTTCCGGGCTCCCCTCGATGAGCCACCCCCGGTTATGACACCGTCAATACCTTTCTAGGAGAACAAGTGGCCAGGAAACACCACTCTTCGGGAACGGTTCAACCGATATACCACAATGTCGCGATAAGAATGATATTCTTGCACATGTGCTCAGCTCTTCTACACCAAATGTATCTTTTAGGCGGGATTGATTGGCTCATGTCTTCTGTCATGGCAACATCTTCTTTCACGTGGATTCGATTAATCTCACACAAGGATGTCATGTGTTTCGCTGGAATCTAACTAGAAATGTGTCCTTTATAGTCAACTCTATGTATCGTGCACTTTCGCACTCAGAGATTCCAGTGGACAACAATAAAAAAAGGAAATCAAAGATACCACTAAAATTTAAGATTTTTTATGTGGTATCTTCATAGGGAGTTGTGCTAACTAAAGACAACCTCACTCAGCAAATGGCAAGGAAGTGAGAAGTGTACTTTTTGTACTCATAACGAGACAATCAACATCTCTTCTTTCAATACAAGTCTGCACATTCTACATGGTGAGTCATGCAAATGGCATCCAGTTTGTATCCCCCAACAAGTGTTGCCAATATGTGGTGTCACCGCTTAGACGAAATATCAATTAGGTTTAGTACGTTAATAAGGGTGAGAGCGCCTGCCTTACTATGCTCTCTTTTGGCAAAGTAGTAATTATTTTGTTTTTAATGCCAAAATCTCTTCTCTCATGCATGTTATCTATCGCTATACGCACTAACATCGCATGTGGTCTACGCTGCACCGAACGAAGTATCAACCATTGTTCAAGGTGGTGTGCATGCGGTTTGATCGGGTGGCCAAAGAGGTTTTTACCCAACATGGGTGACAGCATAATCTTTAGATCGGTCGACCACCTCATTCTACACTCTGTTGCTAATATGTCTTTTTTTTTACTATGTCGGACTATTAGTTTTGGTTCTGTGCATTCTAACTGTGTAGAAGCTAAAGTTTCAATCATCATGTATTGTATCTGCTTGACGCTACATTATAAGCTAATAAAAGCATTTTTTTAATAGCTGTATCGAAAAAGTAGCTCAACACTTAATAACCTACTTAAAAAGACAAACCAGCGTGTCGTGGCATCATTTTATCTTCCCCAACAGTGGCGGAGGACGGACAAAAGTTGAGGTAGGACGGGCTGCCTGCACTCGGCCACCGGCAACGCCGCTGCGCGGCTGCGCCGCCTTGCGCCCTGCCTGCACCGGCCAAATCAAGGTAGGGCGGGCGCCCTGCCTCGCCCTACCGGGTCCTCCGCCGCTGTTCCCCAACAAAACAAAACCATCCAATCCTATGAATGATGCCAGGCGGTTTTTACTAAGACCATTTGACCATGCAAAAAAGTAAAAGAACTGCCAGTTTTGGAATTTCCTCGGGCTGCCGTTAGTACATTGATTGACTCGTTTGTCGTACACAATACCGCGCGAGTGATACGTGGCTCATTTTGCGTAAAAATAAGGTGAAGAAAGAGGAGGTGGCGCCTAGTGAAGAGCCAAGCTCCTGGCCGTCCCGAGGGGAGAGGTCAAACAAGATTCTCCGTGTCTTCGGTGATGGATTACGTACTATCACTGGCACCCTCCAGCTCTACAGATTCCATCAGTCCAGTGCCTGGCCACGAGTAGTTGGTGAACTGGCATCGGCAAAGCTTAACAAAATCTGGCACCGGTTTAGTTGAGCCCAAACTGGGATGATAATCCACCTTTGCACGGGGGTGCTAGTTTAGTCCTGTGCATGCAGAACGCTTCTAGCTAGTGCATCGATTCTGCATTTGTCCTTTTGTTTTCATTTTGAAAACGATTCAGCATTTCTTCCCAAACGTAACATTTCCGACGCAGCAGCTTGACAGGAGAACACCAGTACCCTCCCTAGTTGGCTGTATATAAAGCCCCGAGAAACAGAGCCACGGGGCAAGGGAGCCCTCGCCCCTCCCGTTTCCCTTCCCTACCTCGGCTCAAATCACCCACGCCGCCTCAAGCCCGACCCCATCGGAGAAGCCCCTCCTCGCCCACCGTCGCTCTGACCGATCCATCGTCATGGTCGTCGACCCATCCAGGGCCTCGGCGTTGGGTCTGTGATCCGAGCGACGCCGCGCCTCCCCTCCACCGCAAGTAAGGCTGCTGCTCCTACCTCTCTACTTTGATCGGATGAAGCTCAAAATGTTCTATTCTTATTACCCGTGAACTCGGTGCTTCTAGTCGCCGCGGCCAGAACCAGATGCGCTTGCTTGCTAGGTCCTCCTTGCCGATACTCCATCTTGTTCTTGTTACTACATAGGATCGTACGTGTGGCTCAAATGCATAGAAGTACTACTCCCTCCGTAAATTAATAGAAAAGCGTTTAGATCACTACTTTAATGATCTAAATGCTTTTATATATTAGTTTAGAGGGAATACTTGTTACCGAAGCTGAGCCGCGCTGGAGTCTTTTACCCCCAAACATCAATCACTCGAATCGCATGGTGGTAAATGTACAGCGGTGAAAACACCAGCCAGATACTACTACTAGCATGAGACACGACAGATTTGACTAAGATTCCCAGCACCATGGCTGCCAAAAACTCCAAAGGGCAACGTAGTAACTGCGAAAGTGCTCTTCTAATCCCGAGCTCACGTGAGCTCGGGCGAACAGTAAAATCGAAAAAAATAGTAAAAAAAATCAAAAAATTCTGATTTTTTTTGTTAGAAACATTGATGTTTTACATTTTGGAGCATCGATTTTGTTTTTTTTGCCACATTTTCCACGAATGTCATCTAGTGATGAAATTTTGCACGCATGTGAAAAAAACATCAATGTTTCTAAAAAAAAAGATTTTTTTGATTTTTTTAACTATTTTTTTCGATTTTACTGTTCCCCGAGCTCACATGAGCTCCGGATCAGAACAGCTGCGTCCGTAGTAACTGCTGCTATTTTCATTTTCACATGCAGCAAGCAAAGCGAGAGACGCACATGCAGAGCTCTTAAATGCCCAGTAGGAGTACAGCAGTACCAACTGAAGTAGGAGTCGAGCTTGTCGAGTAGCTAGGCCGAGCACATTATTATTAGAGTATTTCACGCAGCCAGGCAGGGAAAAGAAAACGCGAAAAGGAAATCATATGGGCGATGTGCCTCGGCAAGTGTGATATCCTCGGAGATCTAGCCACCTGCTCTGAAACGATGGCAGGGCTGCTGCACACACCCGCACGCACAGGAGTCAGGAAACCTCGGCTCCGTAGCACTGACACGAGCTATGCGGTGATCGACGGTGTGCTTCTTTTCTCGTCGTTAAGATAAGAGTATACATACGATACGTATGGATGCGTTTCTGTCCTCTTTCGATCTTTCATCTCTAGGGAATGGTCGAGTTCATCTCTAGGGATTAGGGAATGGTTGAGTTCCCGGGTGTTTGACTTGTGCTCATGCTAGCTTGCGTAGCCTCGCCTATTTCCTATGCCGCCAACGCCTAGCAGAATCTTTCCGTCTCTTTCATGATGGCAATAGGCCAACGCATATATGCACGGATATACTCTACCCCCAGACCATTTAGAATTCTTGAGATGAACTATGCCTTTTCCCAAATGAAATATATACAGGAGTAGTATAGACGTGTGTGCGCATTGCTTTCAGACAAACCACACCCATAAAAATAGGATACCCTGAAGGCTGAAGCAGCTTGTTAGGAGTAGGTGCCAAATGTCCAGTCCATTGCTGAGATCACAAGACTTTCGGATGGCAAAGCTATGAAATTTTCGGACGGACAAGCTTTTGCCGCTTCCTTCCTAATCATGCCACCTTTTTGGTAGATTATGCCCTAATAAACGCTAAATAGTGGAGTAATAAAATAGTAGGAGACCTGTCCCCGTTCATGTGTGTCCTAGTATATACAGGATTGGAAGGTTTGATGATGGAGATGGTTTCTTTCTTTCAACGCAGAAAGCTACTGACGGCTTCAAACTTAAAATTAAAAATTCAGACAAGGGCCCGTGGACCAAAGCTATGCCAGTTTGTCGTAGTGGTACTAAAACTAAACCAATGGCATTAGAGGAATTCAGGTTGCTTTGCTTAACCACCGATCGAATGTACATTAAACATGAATGAAGCGTGCAAACTTGGTCGTGCCAATAATCATCTACCTGAATGTAATAATTTGGGGACAAGGACACAGCAGGTTTTTGCACTGCACCGTATTTAATTGTAGCCTGATGCGCACCACAGTGGGATTGATGGCGACCCTCATCAGTTTGGTTATTACATAGTAAGTACTGTACGTACTTATGATAATAATATCGTCTTGTAGTAATGCTTTAGGTGTACTTAGAGGTTGCTGTTACTGCTGCTTGGTTAATGATGTTTTGGGTGCTCAATCAATCATGTATGTAGAGACAAATCACAACATAGTATCAGATATTGATATTCAGATTCCTCCTGGTCCGACATGTTCCATCCAAGCCACTCAGACACGTACGTGGTACCTCCCTTGCTCTCCAGCTCAGCCTCGTCGTCCAATAATGAAACAGAGGAGAGGAGGGAGAAAAAACATAGTCGTGGTCTAGAGGAAACAAAGTGTGAAAGAAGCCTAGGGCATTATTTGGACCCGTCTTTATCATCTGGTGTACTTGTCACAAACAGAGCAACCTATCCAATCCACCACCCAAGGGACCCCATGCCTTTGAATGGCCCGTATCTTTTTTTTTTGAATGGCCCGTATCTGTGCCAAGTAGTAAACGTACGTAGCTAAAGGCCGGCAGTTACTGCGGCCCGGCCCGGCCCGGGCCCCCCACACGCGAAGCTGCAGGCAGGCAGGCAGGAATCGGGCAAGAGATCCATGGCGCGTACGCCGCTGATGCCTGCTACAGTTCCGGCTGTACCCGTCCGACGTGTCTGCACAGTAGCCAGACCGGATTGTAAAGCCCCACTCCACGCACCCACCGCAGGCGCGCAAAAGCGAAAGGCACGCCACGCCGCGCCACCACAGGGAGGGAGGGAGGGAATTCTCTTCATTTTGAAACTCGCCAGGCAGTTATTTGTTGCTGCTTGATCATGGAGTTTAGGGGATTTATTAGCGCCATTTGTATTTTTAACATGTACACGCACACACATCTTACCTCTGTGAGCATCACTAAGCCGGCACATCGTCTTAACGGGTGTGCTTCGCCATCTGCCAAACTTTCGCTTTCTATTTGAGGCGGACGCATTTACTGGCATGTGTCCATGTCCAGAGGCTTAATTTACAGCATGTGCCCGTCTACATTGCCAGTTTGCTCGCCACTGTGCTGAAAACCATCGCCTTTTTATTTCTTCCCAAACACCGCTCTGCTCTCGCGCAAAATACCCCGTTTCAATTGTCACCACTATACTTTCGTCGTGATGCCATGACCATGTCGGCCATTTCCTCGGCTCCCGTCGCCTTTCTCACCTCTCGGATTTCTCACAATGGACAGGCGGCATGAGGCGTTGACCGGTCGGAGCGGCCGGGGGCGCTGTGCTGGCTCGATGTCGCGGCGCCACGGACGGTTCCACCACGGCGGCGGCGCCGGCGGCAGCGACCAAGGCGCTGGGCCGACCGCGGCTGGGCCGACCGCGGCGCCGGCCGTGGTCGACCACGCGGACTGCACGGCGCAGTCGTGCCGGTCGTGCGTGGCGGTGTCGCTGGCGGACTGCATCGCGCTGGGCTGCTGCCCGTGCGCGGTCGTCAGCCTGCTGGGACTGGCGCTCGTCAAGGCCCCGCTCGCCGTAGGCCGCCGCTGCGTGCAGCGGCTGCGCCGGCGGCATGGGAAGCTGCAGCACAAGAAGCGCGTGCGCGACATGGACCTTGCGGGCGGTCGCCCTGGCCCTAGCGCTGCTGGCGCCAAGTGTGCGGGCGGGGGCGGCCACCGGGAGCCTGGTCCTGGCGAGGCCGCATCAAAAGGCGAGGACGACGTGGCGACGGCGGCGTATCCGGGCCATCAGGGCGCGGCTGCGAGCGAGGAGGAAAGGGTGTGGCTGGAGATGTACCAGGTGGGGCAGTGGGGATTCGGCCGCTTGTCCTTCTCCGTGAACCCGCCTCCCAGGGCCGGCCGCAACGCCGACGGCGACGGCTGCGAAAGCGACGTGTGAGATGGCCAAACCGTCCGCCCGGCGATGCTTCGCTGCTTTTCCGTACGGTCTGTCCCTGTCGCTGCGGCACGGACGGCGCGGCGGCGACAAGTCAGAATTCCATCGAGCTGGCTGGCCGGCATTGATATTTCTCCGGCCAAAAGCCACGGGGGAGCAGAGCACCGAGAGAAATATTTCCATGGCTCGCTGGTTTCCAGCAGATGATCCAACGCAAAATTCGCTGGGGATGATTAGGAGAAGCGGCAGCATGGTGTTCTTGGTCGACTGCTTGGGAGCCGCGTGGTACTAGAAGAGCTCAATGCACAATGGTGAGCCGGGACAGGCCTTCGGCTCCTACCTTGTCGAGTGTTCATTCTTTCTTCTGTGTCTATGGGTTTGGGGAGCTCGATTTGTACTTATGAATTGTACATAATTTGTGCCTTCGAGGTCCAGATTTCTCCCTTTGGGAATCCCCTCCCTGTATATATTTCCGGAAACATTAACAGTTCTGGTTTGCCAATGCGCGTTTCACCGTGAAATGTGGCCGTTACGGCATTGCCAATATTTCGCAAGGCAACATTTGACAAAATCAGTTCCATTAATGCTTCAAAATAAAATCAGTTCCATTAGCCTTTGTTTTCATGGTAATACGTGTCTCATTCATATCATAAAGATCAAAGTACAAGTAACGTAAAAACCGACATGACAAAACTGAAAAGACAGTAAAACATCTCTGGGCTTGACATCAACGTCCGTCACCTGCCTCCAGCACCACCACAGCAATCACCAAAAGAAAATATGACGGATCACCTCCTCACCCGAGCTCGACGCGGCTCCATCGCTGATATGCATCTTTGCGGACCTCCAAGGTGGCTCACCAAAGATGAAGCCATTGCCGTTGAGCGAATCAGATCGGAGCAACACCCCGAACACGCCATCGAACTCCAGGTCTGGCACCCCACCAGGACTAAGATGCCGAAGGGGGAAACCATACCTGCCATCCATCAACCACGAACCCAGCACACGATCGGTCTTTCAGATGTCGTCGATGTAGACCACAATCTGCATCGGCTCCTGGACTACCTCCCAACCTCCGCGCCGACGCTAGAGCAGACACCGTCGCAACGGCGGAGCCCGAGGACACAAGTCCACCACAAGCAACATCCCCGCTTGAACATACTGGTTCCCAAATCCATCACCGACCATAGAGACGATCGCCTCGCCGGAGAAGAATCCGGAGCTTCTTTATTCAGCATCGCCGTCGTCGCCGTCGAAGCCAAGACGTCGAACGATCCAAAAAATCTAAACTACTTGGACCCTAGAACCTAAAGCTAAAACGATCCGCACGCGCGGGATCCGGCGACCCCCCTCACCACCGACAACCGAGAGGTCGTCGGCGGAGGGGAGCCGCCGGAGAACGGCGCCGGAAGGCTAGCCTCTTGCCGGTGGTGGGTAGGGTTTCAAGCCGCCAGGGACGAGAGGAAGCCGACGGGTTCAACGACAGCAGTAAAACGTACAATCAGTTCCATTAGCCTGCTGCTTAGGAAATGAATGCCTGCGTGCAGTGGATTTAGTGTTCAAAGACTTGTGCTGGATTATGTTCAGAGACATTTTTCTTTTGAAAAGGGGAGTACCCCGGCATTATGTTCAGAGACTAAGGCCATTTCCAACGCCGACCCTCAAATCGCCCACATACTTCGGACCGCGGTTCGGATGTGTTTTCTTCCGCAAATCGCAGACAAACGTGGGGGGTTTTGCGAGCATCCGGACAGCACACACGCCCGTTTCTGACCATCCCGGCCCATCCAAACCCACTCCTCTCTCTCTCGCCCGCGCGCGTTCCTGCCCGGCGCCAGGTGCCCGCATTCATGCCGCTGTGGAGCGGCCGCTCCACGTTGAAGCCGGCCCAGAGCGAACGCGACCTCTCACTGGCTCCGCCATTGAAGCGGTGCGCCGGCCAAGGGCATGGCCCGCTACACGCCCGGCTAAACACGCCTCCTCGTCGCATTTAAACGGCCGAAAACTGCCCGCCTTCCTCCATTAAACCCGCGTGTGTGCCGAGATACCTACTCTGGCCACACGTCCGTTCGCGAGCCGGCCGGTTGGCCCCTCGCGTCCGCCCGCTATTTAAACGATGCCAGACGCCGGGCAAGAACTGCACCACACCTCCTCTCCCCATTTTCTCCTTTAACAATTTTCTCCATGGCATCCAGCGAGCAGGAAAAAAATTTCTCGGGCATAAAAGTCGGCTGGGTGGTCCTTTGAGCCCGTCGGTCACCTCCATGGACGCTCCAGGCCGCTGCAGGCCAGCTCCCGGAGGCTGAGGCTCCAAGCCGGCGCGTGGTTCAGCTCGTGAAGAAGCGGCGAGTTGCTCCAGGCCGGCGCGGGGGGGGGGGGGGGGGGGGGGGGGGGACAGCGGCACGGGCATCGTGGTTGCCATGGACGACGTCGTGTCGTACCGCACCTCCCGTGCCTTCGACCGCGCCATCCGCCATCAACGCGCGCGTAATCGCGCCCTGCCGGCGCAGAAAGAATCCGGCTACGCGGACATCGACGAGGCTGCACCAACCACGTCGGCGGCCGCCGCCATCATCGAGGAGAAGTAGAACACAGGAGACCGCCGCCGCTTGGGTCGCATGAAGGCCACCACCGAGGCGACGCCGGCATACACAGTCGGTGTCTTGCCCTCTTGCAGGCCACCGTCGTCCCCCTACCCAAAAACCAACTCTGATCCGTGCAGCGTAGGCACTTTTCCCTTCCGGCTGAAGCATCAGCCGGCAGTTCCACTCCGAGAGGTGGGGAAGCGAGCCGCCCTTTGCGCTGAAGCATATACTTCCGGGGCTCACGGCTGCCGGACATGGAGATGACAATGGAGATCCGCCGCGGCCGACCGTAGACCAGTCAAGGGTATCCATATCGTCGGAATGGATATCTGCCAACGCCGGCCGTAGACTAGTTTTATCTTAGTCTGGTATCGTTTTTAGTTAAAAATATGTCCAAAATGTAAATGTTTTTGTCCGGTTTGTATGAAATCTGTCGTGTTTGCATGTATTTCGTCCGGTTTGTTCAAAGAGTGGTCGAAATGTATGCAGGCAGCGTTGGATGGCGGCCTCCGGCATCAGTGTCCGCGGATTGCCCCCCCTCCCCTATCCGCGGACAGATGCCGGAGCAAATTTGCGGGCCGCCGTTGGAGATGCCCTAATGCTATGGCTTTAATCATGTTGGGAAACCATGTACCTGAGTTTCATCATTTCCTAAGGATACACTAGACATGATTAAGAGTTGACAGCCACACATGACACAACACTAGAGTGCCTCGGCGACTGCGGTGGACAGTGGTCGTGGCGACGCAACGAGCACGAAGTCGTAGGCGAGCGACCCCGTCGGTGGCGCGGTGAACCGGTTTCTAGCGTCATCGCCTCGGGGGAAGTCTGCGAGGAGGGACGGGGAGGAGGGCGCCGAGGCAGACGACGGGAGGAGAAGTGTAGTATGCGCGCGATGGCGACGCCAGTGTGGTAGGATGTGGGTGAGGAGGCCGAGAGGAATGGCGCCGACGGTGGCGGCGGACACGACATGGCGTCCATGCGGCAAGGTTGACGATGATTAGTGAGAACAGAAAGAAGTCACTCCGAATTTCGTGTAAACCATCACATGAACACCTTAGTACAGTATAATAGGGAGGGAGATACACATATACTCGTCTACGACCGTCATACACAAAACATACGACACAAAAGTCGTTTGAAACAATGAGATGAAGGTACTGACCGAAGGAATTTTTAAACAGCCGACCATGCACGAACGATTTTGACAAAATTCATTCAGAATAGCTCCAAACATGAACACGGAGTTGAACATTTACAGTCAACGGACGTACAAACCGATCGCATGAATGAAATCACAATGTCGATGTGCATCTTTTTCGTGTAGAGCTTATCTCGAATCGAAGCACCGTTGTGTAGATTAGAAGGGAGTAGGTAAAAGAGATTAATGGGTGTCCTTAAAATAGACCACACACGTGCATTTGTATAATCCACTAGGTAGATATAAATCTACTCATCTACGATCATCAAAACAGAGAAGTCGTGTGAAACGTCGAGATGAAACTATGGGTCAAAAGAAATTTCAAACGGTCGACCATGAATGACGAATTTGACAAAATTTGTCCAAAATAGCTCCAAACATGAACACAAAATTGAGCTTTTACGGTCGACGAAACTACGAACCGATCGCTTGAATAAAACGACAACATATATGTGCATCTTTTCGTGCAGAGCTTATCTCGAATCGACGCACCGTTGTATAGATTTTAAGGGACTAAGAAAAGAATATTAGAGAAGGATATTAATGGAGGTAACATAACAAACCATGTATAGGCTGTGTATGGCTCTCATCCTCTTGTGCAACCGGACGGACCACGTGTGCTCGATATGGCTGGACTCAGCTTGGCTCACTAGAAACGGCCGATTCGGCCGTTCTTAGCGGGCCTGGCTGGGGAGTGCTTTAAGATACCTGCTATGCATGTCAAACGGTGAATAAACCCTATCAAACACGTCATTTTCGTACTGTGCATGCCTGATTGGGCTGTATGCATGCAATCAAACACGCTCTAAGCGGTTGGCTCATACAACTTTTCAAAACACATGAGTTTGGTCCAGCTTGTGTAAGTGTTCCGCAGTTTTTTCACCGGAGTAGTAAATGTTAAGATACGGGAAAAAACTAGAGACAACAATGTGAGAGAACTTTGACCCAACTTCTAGTTGTATATGATATCTTTTATTGTCCATGTGTGTTTCGATTTCTATGATCTGATATTTATTTTATTTTATGAAAAAAATCGTATCGTTTCTCAAATATCCCAAGGAAAATTTACTATTGTCTACAAAGAATATTACATTGTAAAGGAACATACAATTTTTCCCCAACAAGGAAGTTTGAGGAATACGAAGGTCTTGATTCTGAAGTCGAGTTGGGCATTGCACAACAACACAAAATAGAAATATACTAAAAAACCAGTGTCTGTGAAGGTTGTAGTAATCGGATCTAATGCTCTAGCAACTAAGATACCTGAAGTCTCGAGGGCCTCTAACCTATCTGCATGCTATTAGGGCATGCCCAACGCGGGCGCTAGTAGAGAGGCGCCAGGGTATCCATCCTGCTCGATTGGCAGTTGAGCCATCGATTCCCGGCCGATTCCTGGCGTCGGGTGTTGCATCGACGCAACAAATAGCATCGAGCGCCTGGGTATTTCTTGCCGTGTGGGACGAATCGCTGCTACACCAGCCTGTTATATTAGCGCTTGTCAGGTAGCGTCTAGCGTTGCAACACATCAGCGCTTGGATTTTTTTCTCTATTTTGCATTTTTTTTATTTCTCTAAGCGCCTGTATAAGAGCCTTGCATTGAAGATGCCCTTAGGGCACATACACTACAGGCGCTAAGGCAGGGGCGCCAGGAATTAAATCCTGGTAGTTGTGGCAGTTTCCAAGTTATTCCCTGTGCTTTTTTTTTTTTGGCATCGATGCCCACCTAGGAATCCAGCGCTTAGAAATCACGTACAAAACTCATCTCCTAGCGCCTGCTCGTAGCGCCCATGCTTCTGATTTTTTTTCTTCAGGATCTTAAGCGCCTATATAAGCACCGCTGCATTGAAGATGGCATCTACAATGGCCGGCGCCTATTTCGACGCTTATAGAGATAAAGTATGTTATTATAAATTTTAAGAATAATCCAAGCACTCATCCTGGCAATGCGGGCCGCTAATTATAGATGCCAAACTGTCTCTGGATTCGTGCGCTCGCTGTTTTCTGGGTTTGATTTTGTACAGGAAAAGAGACAGACCTAGCGCTAAGATCTGATGGTGTAACTACTGATTGGCCAAGAAAACAATCCTGGCGTCGGTCACTAGCGCCCCGAATTGGAGGTGCCCTTAAGCTAAAGATGGCGCCCAACCTCCAGAGTTGTGGTTGACTTTACAAGATTATGAGCTTCTATGCTATTATTGCGTTGTTCATTGAAATGACACAGACTGGAAGGCTTAAAACTTTTCCTCAGACTCTCAAATAATGGAAACATGGGACAATGGATATCCTTCGTCTAATGAAGTTTTCCAAGACTTGCTGAGAATCTGATGGCATTTGACACTTCCGAATTGAGATCAAAAGCTAGAGATAGAGTTTGGTTGCGCACCATAGCCTCTAAGGGAAGGGGGATTTCGAAGGCCATGGATCGTCATGATATTGGCCACCAATAACTTCTCATTCTCATCTCTGCAAATTACACTGACTGATTCCTGGCGGAGGCACGCCCTCGTGGAAGTTGATATATGCATTACATCTTTCAAATGAAACTTTTGTTGCCCTCCGCAACATTCTACTCGCTGCCATTATTCTAGTTTGCTTAGTTGGTATCATGTCAATATCAACTTTTGAATAAAAGTGACGGTTGAGCGAGGGCTATGATTGTCCTTGCCGTGAATCAAGGCATTAGTGCTTTTTACAACACCAAAAAACGTCGTGCTTTTTACAACACCAAAAAAACGTCCAACTCTAATAGATGCCCTAAAATAGGAGTAAAAACGGCAGCCGCACCAGAATTTTGTTGTCTCCAAATGCTTATCTATTTAACAAAATCTGAACTATGACTAATTTAAACTTTTCAAAATCATCACACACATAATCAACAACATATTAAATTCAACATCAAATCCTCATAGTGCAACATATCAAACATAGTTCATCATCAACGCAAAAAAAGTGCACATAAACATCAAAGTATCATAGCCTCTCAACTTTCATTTGCTCCGTTGTCACTTGCCACATTGTCAACAATGGTATCGTTGTGAACATTGGCCTCATCATGATCATTGCCTTCTTTCTATTCATTGTAGTACCGTAACAAAATTCAACATCGTAAAAAAGCTCAAACTAAAAAATGTACACAACTATTTATTACAGACGTATCAAGCCAATGCAATATTCCATATGAAATTTCTTTGGATGAAAGTGAGAATTTGTTTTACCTTACAAAGTCTAGGAATTCAAGTAATTACCTTGAGCATAGTAATACAACACCTTTTTGCTAGCATAAACTAAACTCTCCACCATATTTATATGATATGGACCATACACTAAACAACGGCCCATTTTTTAGGTAAAACATCTTATAAGCATTGATTTGAAGTGGATTTGCTCGCCTCCAACAAATCTTGTAAATCTAGTATCTGACATTAGTAGGTAATGACTCCCCTGTTTGGCCAATCCTAGACACAATTTCATGAGAACAACTCCATATGCAACCACTGGGCACATGCTGCGATAAAATGAAAGAACAAGAAAACTATAGTAAATTTTCTTAACAGTAAAGGGAAGAATAACCATCCTGTAGTGCAAATCCATTTAGATATTGACCAATGAGGCCCTAGAAATACATAGATAGATACTCCTGACAAACATCAACTCTTCCCCATGAGGCATTCTTCCATTAAGGTACTTCACCTACATAAAGACAGTCTTGTGAACATGAGATTATAGCAAACTAGTAGCCAAGAGTGTAGCTACCTTATACAAGAACAGTGATATACACACGACACAATCCACACGATTCATACACGATGCTTAAATCCAGCCGGACATGCACATGACCGAGAAGGGCACTGGCCGTTGGATTAGCGCGTCGTGCAAAGATCGGTCAGCAGTATCGTGTCGGCAGCAGTTTCGCTTATACAATACTCAACCTTGAGACAAACGGGACATGGATTTTTTTAGATAAAAGGCCCAAGGCCCGACTTTATATTAATAAAGCCACCAAGCAACAAACGAGTAGCAAGCATTCACGACCAACAGAGGCCCAAATGAAAGGTAGTTCACACCACCAACACAGGCAACCATAGTTCAAGGCACGCAGGCCAACAAGACAGGGACAGGGAAAATTGAATGAAAATAAAATAAAAACAGGAATAAAACTGCACACTTTGATATGGATAATGTGGATGTTCAATCTTAATAGAAAAGCAAAGTATGCCCATTTAATTTCCAACTTATGTTTCACTCTAATCAAACAGGATTTTTTAGATAATAGGCATCATCTCGGCCTTAGATTGAGGCCCTTACAGTTCAGCGAATAGTCGGGTGTCACCAAAACAAAAGGCAAATGACAAGTACGATACGAGGGATACAAGGCAAAAGCCCAAATAAAGCGACGCAACGCCAGAAGCTAAGAGCCAAAAGCAAAGGAGGCTATCGAGGTAGCCAGGGGCGGCTTCCAACCGGTGATATCCCCTATGATGCTCGCCGAAGATCAGTGCACCTTGCTCGCAACCATGAGACGAGTTCCTCCACGTGCCCTTTGTCCTGAGATCTTGCCAGAAGTTTCCATAGCTGCAAGAAAGACACCAATTTGTATAGTAGGTCAGCCGGGTGTCGGATGAATTGCCCCTCTATTAGCGCTTTATTTCTAGTTGTCCATAATGCCCAAGCAATGGCCCCACAGCCCAGCCATGCCATCCTCCTATCTCTCCCAACCGTAGTATTTGCTAGGCGACAGAACTCCGAGCCAAGCAATGGCCCCACAGCCCAGCCATGCCATCCTCCTATCTCTCCCAACCGTAGTATTTGCTAGGCGATAGAACTCCGAGAACCCGCTCGGGTTCCACGAACAACCCGTTACATCCCTAATGGCACTCCACACAAACCGTGCCATAATGCACCGGAATAAGATGTGGTCGCGGTCCTCACACTCTCCGCACCAAATGCATTTGCCATCACCCGGGCCATATCTTTTTTGCACTTGGTCGCTGCTAGTAATTCTATTTCGCGCCACTTGTCACAAGAAAATCTTTATCTTGGCTGGAAGCCTCGCCTTCCAGATCCCAGACATATCACATGGTGCCGCCGCCTTGAAGATCTCCTTATATAAGGATTCCGTAGAGAATTCACCAGATGGTTCTAGGCGCCATAGGACGTCATCCTGGCCAGAGGTGATTTGGAAGCCTTGTAGATTGTTAAGCATCATCTCCCATTCGGTAACTTCCGTAGGCCCAAGAGATCGACGGAATCTCGGTTCCCACCTACCTTGGCGCCACATATCCGCCACCCTTGCGGTTGGATTATCCGTGATGGCAAACAGGTGTGGATACGAATCCTGGAACTTTTCCTCGCCCCACCAACTATCCGTCCAGAAGCAAGCCGTTTTGCCGTTATGAATTATAAATTTTGTCCCTAACCGAAGAAGGAGATGGACCTTTTTGATGTCCCTCGCAAACTGTGATAGCTTCACGTTACGTCAGAATTCCGAGCGTTCCGGGGTTAGGTATTTTCTCACAAATATATCTAGCCATAACCCTCTCTGGCCAGTTATGATTTTCCATGCCCACTTAGCCATGAGACACCAATTCATTATCTTGGTGTTAATGACCCCTAATCCGCCCACTTCCTTCGGCTGGCAAATATTCTCCCAACTCACCATGTGGTATTTTTGTTTCCCGTTTTCTTTTGCCCAAAAAAACTGGGATCGCACTCTATATAATCAGACAGGATAGTAAAACATTTCGAAATAATTTCCAGCCGTTTTTAGATTTTCACTCATAGGGTGCAAACTTTCCTATTATCAGAAACTAGAGGAGCAGTGCTGAATTAGGATGCCTTCAACACGATACAAAAACAAATCAAACATATGAAATAAACCAAAAATCATGAAATCCCCATGTTTCTTCCTTGGCCGCCGTTTCTTCTTCCTCTCAACAACTGTCCATGCATCTTCTCTAATGAAATCTGACAAAGTTAGTTTTGGAAGACATACCTTCGGGAGAGGACCTCGCCATGGCCGGATCGCCATCGCTGCCGTCCGCCGATGGACCACACGTCGGACCACCTCCACCTTGTCCGCCTCCGTCAGGCCGTGCCTCGCCGGATCATCCATCGGGATCACCGCGTCCACCAGCAAGGCCACATGTTCTTCGGAATAACCCACCTTGAATGCTTCACAAATTGAATCTGAAGGCGTCGGCGACGCCGTCTCCGGCGAGCCGTCGACCGGAGGAACGTCGCCCTCCTCGTCCCCATCCCCGGCGTCTTCCGCTAGAGCCCAGAATCGGCCGCCGAAGCGCCGGCCACCGTCGTCGTCGGAGGCGCCAGAGGCGGCCCGAGTCGCCCCCTAGTCGCCCCCTCACGCATCGCGCCAGAGCGATAGAAACTCTTGTGCAACGAGTGGATGTGTTGTAGGGAATTTCTGATATTGTGCGAGAATTTCTTAAACGCATCAAATAGATCTTAATTTGTAACAGATTTTTAGTTGGATCATCACTCTATATGTATGCATCGTCAAATTGTTTTTTTGTTATCAATTTACAATGTAAGTGAAGTGGAATTAAATTATTACCCGATTGTGCCTGTGCTATCTTTTCTCTACATGTGAAATAAAATATGCATTATGTGACCGTGATGAGGTTATCCGACATTGGCGGCCTGGGAACGCCGGTGTGCTGCAGTACCGGATCAGCATTTCCACCGGATGCCATGGACGGCTTGTTGAAGCTAGGCAACGCCACCTGTATCACACATCTTCAATAGATCAAGAAAACACAGGCACAGTAAGCGTTGCTTGGCAAGTCGATAAGGCAGCTATATATTGTAAGGATAAAAAAACACGAATATCACATATGGTGGTAACATAAGCTTAGTAAGCAAAATAGATGACATGTCAACGCCGTATCCTTGCCCATGCATGTCACAATGATGCAGTTTGCACTTGCCACAGCTTTCACGCAATTAGAAAACTTGCAAATTCATTTAGATATATTGCACAACTAGGGCAATGGACATACTACAGGAAAATGAGCAAACCAAAAGACCTTTCATATGATGACGCTGAGCTAGACAAATAATGTATAGCAAACTTCTAGCCATTGAAGTGTGATGTTTCAACTTCCTAGAACTTTTACTCTGCCTGGTCATTTTGTTTCCTAAGTCTAGCACATGTAAGCCTGTGAGTTTACCTGATGTATTATGCTGGTTCTCATTGAAGTGTTACGGTAATTGCTGTTATTCTCTTTGCAATTGAGAAGTAAAAACAATGCACTGATGTGTGTACATGGAGGAAGAACAATATGCTATGCTTGGTTCTATTTGTCCCGGGAGTAGTATAAATTTGCCCTTTATATATGCGATTTGTTCCTTTTCTCTTATATACGGTTTGCCTGTTTACTCTCTGAACATGACACTACAGTGCCACTTTGTCTACAAGGGATGCTTGTGAGTTTGCCTGCTTGTGTACAATTATTAATTCATTATTGGCACTTGCAAGCTTCAGTCGGTTATGACTTCCAATCGTGGTTTAGACCAAACAAGTTCCAAAAATGTGTGACCTTTTGAGTTGTGGGCTTCAAGAAATGAATATGCAAACAATGAAATTTTCATTTTTCTATTGTCTGAACCATAATAAACACTCATCAAGTCTCTGAGATTTTCTATATCCTCTATGAATGCTCCGCTTGTTTAGTTTGTGGACTAAAATGCTTGAATGATTATTTTTGGTGAAACAACCAAATAGTTATAAGGGATAGAAAATAGTAAGCTGCAACAAACGAATCGTTGTCACTTAAGCACCAGAATACTGATTTAGGTGACTAGCATGCAAATTAAGTAAGATTTATCAGTAGAACAGAAAAAACGATCATAGTACTGCATCCTTGCAAGTGAAATGCCAGTATTGGTTATCTGAACACTCTGAAGAATTGCTTGCAGAAGTAGTTTAGTGCTTAGTAATTAAGTTGTTAAGAGTAAAAATTTCTAGGCTTGAATAGTGGTTCATCTCCTAATAAGATGTTCTTTTTGCTAATTGTAGCTGATGAAAAAGTAACAACTTACCATAAATGATAGGAGCGCTGTTAGAATGCTGCATCACAAAGGCATATGTCAGAGAGTCAGACCAGTGATGAAAAATAGTAAGAATTCTCTATGGCAAAATACATGCACAACTCGACAATGAAAGATCACTTGTATCGCTCGAAAAGTGAAGGTACGCTTTGATGTTCTTGCAAGTTCCACCCTCTTATAGTTACATATAAATTTTTGTTCACTCCCAAGCAACAGAAAAGCATGATTCATGAATCTTCCTATAAACAAGGCTTGCTACTGAAGAATGATTTGAAGGTAAGTAACTGAAGACAACTCAAGTACCTTAAATTCAAACGGGAAACATCTTATGGGCGCAAATCCACGTTCAAATTTAGGAGCTGAAATGGCATGTATTGGTTTAGATACCCCAAAAAATGTATTAAGAAACTCAATGAAGAAATATATTCTGCGGGGAAGAGAAAACACATTATACTCACCGACCAGGCTAGTGTGTGCATACCTTGCTACAGACCACACTGGATTCCACGATTCTGGATGAACTGCAACAACAAAGTCATATGGGAATTCAAACCCCGATTGAATACAAAGGAAATTATAAGATGTGATTACAGCATGATGCTTACAGTTACTCACTCATAAGCATATATTTTGTGAGGGTAAAACCTGCCACTAGGGGTTGTCATGCCGAACAACAAAGACAAACTATAATTAAAAAATCGAAATTGCAATGAATTCATTAATTTCAGATCTGCGTATTTTTTCTTCAAATTACTTGCTTCATATTTAATATTCAATGATCTTATAGCTCTTTGTAATTTGGTTATCCATCAGGCTGGGCAAAGAATATTTTCCTTGGGTACGCAGGCTGAATTTACATAGAAGCTTTATGAATCAGTGACAGCTAGCCTTGTGGGCTAAAGCCTAAAGGCTAGGATCCTTCACAGGATATCTTCTACTGTTTTTTCTCGAATACGCACGAGTGTGCGTACTATATATTAAAGAAGGGATGGGGTCAAGAACCCCTCCACGTTGGTAGTTACAACATTAGTTACAACCCCAACTCCACCGTCTACGTGACCCACACGCTATCCTATCTCGTCCGGGCCTACCGCTAGTGCCATAAGAAAGGCATCCACGCCAGCCTTTAGGAGGCCCGCTGTTGCCCACGTTCTCCCCTCGGCCACCACCGCACGAATCACACTAGTGGTCGAGGGGGTTGCTCCATCGAACACAATCACGTTTCGGTGCTTCCACAACTCCCACATTACAAGGATTAGGACTGCCCGCGTGTCCTTCATGTTCATGGTGCCTCCAATCTTTTCGTTGCACCACTGTACCAATTCCGCTCCGGCCGTAGGTATCCACTCCGGCTTGCTCATTGCAATGCAAACACGGGTCCACACTTCCCTCGAGAGAACGCACCGTATGGTTTATGCTCTCCTGGTCACGGCCGCAAAACGGGCAGCTTTCCTGGTGGTCCAGGCCCCTTCACGCGAGCCTATCTGAGGTCCAGCATCTGTCCTGCAAGGCAAGCCATGCAAAGAAACGACATCTGAGCGGGGCCTTTGATCCCCATGTGAAGCTGGCAGCTGGCGCGACCTCCCTTCCCCAAAAACGTGCTGCGTAAGCCGATCGTGTGGAGTACGATCCATCCTTTTCCCAAGCCCACCTGAGGGAGTCCTCCACCTCGGGCGCAAGGTGGACCCGCGTCACTTGTTCCCATAGCGCGAGATAATCGCGCAGCACTTGATCTGATATGTCTGGCCCAACATCCGAAGCCCATGCCCCGTTCGACAACCCTTGGTGCACCGTGCGTGTACTTCTAGTAGCTGGCGTGACTTGGGCGTATACGTCAGGTGCAATCTCGTCCACACGGCAACCCTGAAGCCACCGATCCTCCCAGAATAAGGTAGTATGCCCGTTTCCAATCATAGTTCATGCAGCAGCTTTGAATAGCTGCATAGATTCCTCTGGGACTGGTATCTCAAACTCCGCCCAAGGTCTTGATGGGTCTGCTCTTTTCAACCATGGCCATCTTGCTTGCATTGCCACATTCATCCATTTGAGATTCGGGATACCTAATCCACCCGCCCACCGTGGTGCGCACACTTTCTCCCAAGTGACGGAACACTTGCCTCCATTCGCCTCTGCTTGTGCGCACCATAAGAAACCTCTGCATATTTTCACCATGGCCTTGATCGTTTTTTGTGGTATGTCCAACGCCATCATCACATGAATTGGAATGGCCGAAAGAACAGATTGGACAAGCACCATCCGCCCACTCTTCGGCATGTTTGCGGCCTTCCACTGTGGCAAGCACGCAGCCAATTGGTCGACAAGACCCGACAGTTGAGCCGCAGTCTGTTTCCGGATAGTAAGTGGTAAACCCAAGTACTTGCACGGGTAGGTACCAACAGGGCACTGAAGTATCTGTGTTACTAGCTGCATGTCCACCGTCGTGCACCGAATCGGGAGCGCGGCGCTCTTCATGAGGTTTACCCTTAGACCCGAGCCAGCTCCAAACAGCTCAAGAAGCGCTGCACATGTATGAAGGTCCGTAGCTAGTGGCTTGAGAAAGACCATAACGTCATCGGCAAGTTTTAGCATCACTGATGGCTCTTTGAGGGCATGTAGGCGTCGTGCTGTGCACTGGACAAGCATAAAGTTGTCATGGATCGATCGCCCCTTCACGAAGGCGCTCTGGTACTTCCCCACTAGGTTTGGCAACTCGACCGCCATCCAGTTTGATAGCGCCTTATCGAAGATTTTAATGGCTCCATGCACTAGGCTAACCGGCCTGAAGTCTTTGACATCTACCGCTCCATCTACCTTGGGTAGTAAAGAGACAATGGCCTTGTTTATGGCAGGCAATCCACACATGTCTCCCCTAAAGAAACAGTCAAACGCCCTCATAATGTCATCTTTAATCACTGTCGAGCATGTGGCGAAGAATCTGCCAGTGAACCCATCCGGGCCCGGAGCCTTGTCCAAAGGCATTGATTTAACCACCTTCTCTATTTCCTCTTCTGTGAATTCCACATCAAGCTGCGGCATGGGCATGGATGGTAACTGAAGCTGATCAAGGTTAATTGCGTGGGGCCTGTGCGGCGCTGTTCCGAGGAGGTTGTCGTAGTAGGAGTCAACCATGCCCGCGATGTCATCTTGACCAGTTGCGATCTCGTTGTTGTGTGATAGTATGGAGATCAAATTTCTTCTTTGTATGTGGCACACGCTTTGGTGGAATAGCCTGGTATTTCCGTCACCCTCCCTAAGGCAGAGGAGGCGGGACCTTTGCCGCGCAATAGATCTCTCCAAGGAGCTCAGACCGAGCAGCTTGCGTTTCAACAGTTCAGGTTTTGCAGCATGCCCCCCTCTCCAGATCACCGCGAGATTCTTAACACACATATTTTATGTAGCTTACACATCATTTGAGAAACTGAACCGTAAGATCTTGCATGCTTTTTATATGTGTTGGTTCATGTTTTTTTTAATCTGGTATTGAAATCCATATCACCAGTAATTCGTTGATGAAGTAGTAAAGATTTTAGAAATAAGACATGTCGTTTGATTTTCATTCATCCATGTAAGCATTCAGACCCCAACTCTGATGTTATCAAGCGCTCATGGCTAGCCAGCATACTTTAGAAGTATAGAAAGGCTCATAGTTCCTATGTTGGTTCAACGCAAAAGTGATGTTAGGAGATGTGAGTTTTATATTGTTGCCTGCATTTGATTCTGCAAACAACACTTTGTGTTGGGGAAAGCCTACATTTGCCACAGTATTTTTCTTTTAGTATCTTTCATGATGTGAATATTCTTTCCACATTGCTGCCTGCATTTGATTCAACCTTTATGTTTTCCCACATACTCTAATTTATATAGCTAAACATGTCATTTCCAATATTTCATGATACATAAACATAACAATCTTTGACCAAAACAAATTATAAGCTCTAAGGATGTTTGTGGCAAGATATGCACACTTCTAGTGCTCGACAGACAGAAGACTCTTTCACGCATACATAAAGTAGCACTATTATATTTCCATTCTGCTTTTTAATTAATAATAATACACTGTCAACGTTTTTTTGAGTATTACTGTCAACTTCTTCATCATTGTGTTATATTTGCAGGATCATAGTGGCTCCTACCAGAGATACAGAACCAACAATGCTATCCTCGCCGCCAAGAATAAGCAAAGAGTAGTGGTATGCACACGGTGAATTCACAAACGATCCACACACGACAAGTCTCATGCACCATTGGATTGCCGCCTTTGTTTAATCTGTGTGGCTTCAAATCGTGTTGTGTGTGAATCGTGCGTGAAAGATCTGTAAGTGCATCAAGTGCCCCCTTAGTGGTTTTGGAGTATTGAAGACAAATAGGTTAAGGGACTAATGTGTTTGTGAGTGTACACAGGTGAAATAGTCCCTGAAGACTTGGTTTAACCCACGGAAGTCGACCCCTAAAAATATATTTCTTCGAGTGAAGAATTTGGTGCGGTCTATGAAGAATTTGATGTGAAGACTTTGGAGCTTGAAGACTTTGTTTTCATAGTTTCTTTTCTTCTTATTTGAGTCATAGAAAAAACTATACTGTTAAAGGGGGTCTAGGTGATATACATATCACATTTCCAAAATGATGCTCTAACCTATACACACTACTGCCGCTTCGAGTGAAGCCTTTGGAAATCTCCGGAACAGCTGACGAATTTGCTAGCGACAGTGACGCAGTTCATCTAGTTGCTGACGAATTAGGTCAGGCTAAGTAGTTAGGAGTTCGCCAGTGCGATCTGCCTATCGTGAGGAAATTGAGTGCCTCGATGAAATTGAGAGTTCAATTTTCCGACCGTTGCTACACCCCCCCCACAACCACTTATTGGTTGGCTGCTCTAGAGAGAACTTGACACTTGTCATTTGAGAGCAACCCTTCCTCTGACGACTTTGTGAGAACCCAAGTGAGGAAAACCCAACCAGAGCCAAAGTGATTGAGCATCACTGAAGAAGTTGATCTGTGTGATCCGACGCTTTTTACCTTTGAAGACTGTCATTCTTCCTGACGGTTAGGCATCATGTTCTGAGCACCCAAGAGTAATTGTGGTGTGCCGGTGAACAAGTCTGTGAAGGTTTTGGAAGTCTACCTTGAAGACTTACCACGAGTGATTGGGCGAGGATTAAGTGACCTTAGCTCAAGAGGAATACGGTGAGGACTAAGTGTCCTCTGAGGTAAAACTCAACCGCCTCAACCAGACGTACAGTTGATACAGCAACTGGAACTGGTCTACCAAATTGCTGAGTCTTCACCAAGCCTACCTGGTTTGAAATTCCTCCCTCTTTACCTTTACGCTATTCCGCTGCTGAAGAACTTGTGTCCTACCTTTCTGAAGAATTTGAACTGAAGTATTTCATCATGTTATGTTTCATTTCCTCAGTTCATCTTCCTCATGCTTGTATGCTTGTATGATTACATGTTCTTCACTTGTATGTATCTCGTATGCATGCTTTCTGTCTCTGTGATGATTTAGTTTCGTTCCCGTTTCTATTTCTTCACTCTGATTTTCGTCAAAGTCCTCGGAGTTTGACGAATTTCTAAAAATCTCCCATTCACCCCCCCTCTGGGAGTTATCCTGCGCTTTCAATTGGTATCAGAGCAAGGTACTCCCTTGTTATGTGTGATTTTGGTTTAACCACCTGGAGTTTTAGTTATGTCGACCGCAGGAATGATCAAGGTATCCGCTGCGTGCCCCATCTTCGATGGCACGGACTATCCTTACTGGAAGAACAAGATGCGCATGCATCTTGAGGCTATTGACAACGATCTCTGGTTTGTCATCGAGAATGGCGTGCCTACTGTTGCTCCAAGCATCAACGCCACTGATGTGAAGAGATTCAAGCAACTCGACTCTCAAACGAAGAATATCATATGTGGGCATCTGAACAAAGCACAGTATGGCAGAGTGAGTGCCCTGGAAACTTCGAAGCTTATCTGGGATAGGCTTTCCAAAGTCAACGAGGGGGTCTCCACTCAACGTGACTCCCGAGTTGATGTTCTTCGCAATCTCTTCAACCGCTTCAAGAGGGCTCGACAATGAGAATGTGCAACAAACCTTCGACAACCTCACTGATATCTCCAATGAGCTTCAGGCTCTTGGTGCTGTTGACATCACCAATCATGAGGTGGTGAAGAAACTGCTAAGGTCGTTGGACAGTTCCTTTGACACCTTGGCTCAGATGATTCAAGAGTGCCCTGATTACAAGTCACTTGACCCGGCAGGTATTCTTGAAAGGCTCAATACTCATGAATTTTAGCAAGCTGAGAAAAGAGATATGTATGGTCCCAGCTATGGACGACCCCGCGCTCTGAAGGCAAAAGCAAAAGCCAAGGCAATTTCTTCATCTGAAGAAGAAGAGGAATCTGACTGCAGTTCTGATGGTGCTGAAGAAATTGGCAGAGAACTGGTAATGCTTGTGAAGAAGTTCCAGAAGTTTTCCAAGAAAGGTCGCTTTGGAAAGTCTTCAAAGTATGACTCGAAGAACACTGGAGAAGCGTCTGCTCGAGACTACAACAAGAGAACTTGTCACAAATGCAAGAAGCCAGGACACTACATTGCAGATTGCCCTCTCTGGCAAAAGAAGAAGAAGAAGAGCAGGGATGATGAATCTGATGAAAAAAAGAAGAAATCCTCAAATTCTTCATCAAAATCTTCATCGCGCAAGAAAAGCAGTTCCAGCAGAGCTCGTGCATTCATTAGGATGGAAATGGATTCTGAGGAAGAATCTGATCATGAGGAAGCTGAGGAATCTGAGGAGGAGTCAGACACTGGTGTGGTGAGCCTAGCCCTCGCCACTGAGTACGTCAGCAAGTCCATCTTCAACCCTGAAGACAATGGTAACTCCGCCACCAATGAGGACTGCGCTGATGACTACACTCCCACCTATTGCTTCATGGCAAGAGGTGCAAAGGTAACCTCACGAGAAGCTTACTTTGAAACTTCAAGTGAAGATGATTCTGAATGTGAATCTAAACCTAGCTATAAAAAAAGTTGCTAAAATTGATACTGAGCAACAACATGCTATGGAAAAGATTCAAAAACTGCTAGACAAAAGCGATGACCTGTTGGACGAGGAAATGGATCGCAGTCAAGCTTTGTCTGAAGAACTCAGACGTCTTAAGTCACAGTATGAAAATTTGAAAGTCGTCATGTGGCCCTCTCAGCCGAACACGAGAAACTGTCTGATGAATTTCTTCAAAGGAAGCAAGATCTCGAGAAGCTGAGAGCATCTCATGATGATCTTCAAAAAGAAAACGATTCATTACTCGCTCAACAGATCAGTACCGCTCAGGAAGAATTTGTTGCACCATGCTTAAAATGCCTTGAACATGAAAATGCAAATTCTTCAGCTGAATGTTCAAATGCTTCAGTACTTTCAATTGCTTCAACTGCTTTTGTGGCCACTAACCCCTCATCCGAGGAAGCCACCAGTGCTACTGATCAAAATGCAGGGTTGAAGGAATTGTATGTTACAGGCATGTACAAAAGCCTCAAAGGGCATCAAACCCTTTCTGATGTGCTCAAAAAGCAGATTCTGAACAGAAACCCTAGGAAAGAGGGTATTGCTTTTGAGAGAAAACTCAATCTGACGGTTCATATTGGAAACCTGAGCAGTATCCCAAAACCACCTGGGTTGCTGCAAAAGGACCTCCAATACATCCATCCACTTTATCTGGCTATACCTGTGATATTTCATATTCTTCAGATGAGTCATTTGACTCCAATTACAAACTGTTCAAAAATCAGAATGGTGAAGTATTTGCCAGATTTGTTGGTACTAACTGCAGGAACGGTTCACCGGTGAAGAAAATCTGGGTTCCCAAAAGCCTTCTGGAAAATCTTCAGGTGAATGTCATCATGACACCACCGATGAAGAAGAAACATCCCAGAACAAAGTCTTCACATGGACCAAAGTTGTCAAATGGTCGCAGACCTACTAATGGTCGTGCTAATGCCTCTATTTTGCAGGAAAACAAACAGCGATCTGATGAATATGAGCATTATTCTTCGAACCACTATGTTCATAAAACTTCGAAGAATTTCTCTGCTTATTCATTCAATTACTATAACCCTCCTGTGAAGAGAAATGCATATTCTTCAATGCCAAAATTCTCTATCAATGCACTTCGATACATTGCTTCTCAGCCACCCATTCAGATGTGGGTGGTTAAGAAGAAGAACTAATCTCTTCTGCAGGGTCAGGTCTTCAGACAACGATAAAATGTCTGATGAATTTGCTGAAGACCTGACAAAATGCTTGTTGGGATGCAAGCTAAACATGATGAAATGAATACTCATTTCACACATCCCTTATGCTGCTTGTTATTATTCATTGATGAAATCGTCTGACGAAATTGATCATCATATTCTTTACTTTGAAGTATATGAATTTGTAAGTCAGACTAATGCTTCTACAGGATGACACACCTAAAGCCACTGAATGGGTCCTGGATAGTGGCTGCACGAATCACATGACTGGTAACAGGAATTTACTCACTGATGCTCCCCTCACTCCATCTCATCTGAAGCATATCACATACGCCGACAAAGGGAAAAGCAAGGTATTGGGTCTAGGTAAGGTTGCTATTTTAAAGGATCGGCACATGGAAAAAGTGATGCTTGTTGTCCCTTGGATACAACCTCATGTCCATCTCAATGCTTTGTGATCTTGATATGATTGTCATCTTTGGCAAATATAGATGCATTGTGCTGTTGGACTCTGACAAATCCAAAGTCTTCGAAGGCTTTAGGAAAGGTGATTTGTACATTGTAGATTTCTTACTAGGTCCTCAGCCTGCTACATGTCTATTGGCAAAAGCTTAAGAGTGCTGGCTGATACGTCCATTTTGCATCATGTTTTCCTAATATTATTTATTATGTTTTTGATCATTGTTTCACTTTATGATATAATTCTTATGCCTTTTCTCTCTTATTTTGCAAGTTTCACATGAAGAGGGAGATTGCCGGCAGCTGGAATTCTGGACCGGAGAGGGGTGCAACGGAGATAGCTATTCTGCACATCTCCAAATGACCTGAAAATTTACGGAGACTTATTTTGGAATATATAAAAAATATTGGCTGAAGAAATACCAGAAGGGGACCCACCAGGAAGCGACAAGCCTGGGGGGCGCGCCCTACCCCCCTGGGCGCGCCCCCCGAGCTTGTGGCGCCCCTGGCAGGCCTCCAGGGCCCATCTTCCCCTATATGAATCCATTTGCCCTAGAAAAAAATCAAGAGAAGACTTTCGGGATGAAGCGCCGCCGTGTCGAGGTGGAACCTAGGCAGGAGCACTTTTGCTCTCTGGCGGAGCTATTCCGCCGGGGAAACTTCCCTCCGGGAGGGGGAAATTGAAGCCATCGACATCACCAACGATCCTCTCATCGCGGGAGGACCAATCTTCATCAACATCTTTACTAGCACCATCTCATCTCAAACCCTAGTTCATCTCTTGTATTCAATCTTAGTCTCAAAACCTCTGATAGGTACCTGTGGGTTGCTAGTAGTGTTGATTACATCTTGTAGTTGATGCTAGTTGGTTTATTTGGTGGAAGATTATATGTTCAGATCCTTAATGATATTGACTACCCCTCTGATCTTGAACATGAATATGATTTGTGAGTAGTTACTTTTGTTCTTGAGGACATAGGAGAAGTCCTGTCATAAGTAATCATGTGAATTTGGTATTCATTTGATATTTTGATGATATGTATGTTGTTGCTTCCTTTAGTGGTGTCGTGTGAACGTCGACTACATGACACTTCATCATCTTTGGGCCTAAGGGAAGACATTGTGGAGTAGTAATTAGATGATGGGTTGCTAGAGTGACAGAAGCTTAAACCCTAGTTTATGCTCTATTCCGTAAGGGGCTGATTTGGATCCATATGTTTCATGCTATGGTTAGATTTATCTTAATTCTTCTTTCATAGTTGCGGATGCTTGCGAGAGGGGGTAATCACAAGTGGGAGGCTTGTTCAAGTAAGAACAGTACCCAAGCACTGGTCCACCCACATATCAAATTATCAAAATAGCGAATGCGAATCAAACAAACATGATGAAAGTGACTAGATGAAATTCCCATGTGTCCTCGAGAACTCTTTGCTTATTATAAGAGATCGTTCTGGCTTGTCCTTTGCTATAAAAAGGATTGGGCCACCTTGCTGCACTTTATTATACTTGTTACTTGTTACGAATTATCTTGCTATCAAAACTATCTGTTACCACTACTTTCAGTACTTGCAGAGAATACCTTGCTGAAAACCGCTTGTCATTTCCTTTTGCTCCTCATTGGGTTTGACACTCTTACTTATCGAAAGGACTACGATTGATCCCCTATACTTGTGGGTCATCACTGGCTATGGCATCGACGCCTCGGACACTGATACGTCCAATTTGCATCATGATTTCCTACTGTTATTTATAATGTATTTGACACTGATACGTCACCTCGCCCAGCCCTTCTGGAGCCAGGGCCGCACGGTCCGGCGTCCCGCTGGTGGGCGGTAACCCGCTGGAGGAGTCACTTAGGCGTGCCCTAGGCGGGTTGTGGAAAAACGTTTACATGGCATTAGCCTTACCAAAGAATTTAACTGTGAAGACAAGTACAAAAGACAGCAGCGTACCTTTGAGGCGCCGACTTCTTCCTCCCCAGTGCGAGGGGGTCGTCTTCGGACTCGTCGGAGAACACGTTCTTCTCCGACGGCTGGGGCTCATTAGCCGCCCCAGCCGAGGTTTCTTTCAACCTCTTTTGGCCTGAGGGCTGAGCCTTGGCCTTGGTGTCTTCTGGCGCCGCCCTCTTCCCCTTTGGGGGAAGTTTATCCTCGTCCTCCCCCTCGTAACTTTCGTGGGTGGAGGAGGCGTGGCTCTCCTCAGACCATGTGACCGAGGTCTCCCGCCCCCGAAGGCCCATCCTGCCCTTTTGGGGCTTCGCCGCCCTGGGGATCATCACGTGCGGCTCCTCGGTCAGGAGCGCGGTGAGCAGAGGGGACTTTTCCTCCTCCGGAAGTGGTGCTGGACACGACATCTGCTACACCTTCGTCACCCAGTTCTGCTAATACGAAAGGGATCGATTCATCGAAGTCCGTCTCACTTAACAGGAAAAGAATATATATGTATATCTATTGAACGCTTACCGGGGTAGCGGCGTAGCCGACCTCGAAGCCGAGGTCCTTCCTCTCCTCCGGGATCTTTTCCTTGGCCAGCTTGAAGAGCCGCGTCCACATCCCGGCCAGGGAGGAGCGGAAGAAGCTGAGGACGGGTCCGGCATCCCCAGATTTGTGCTCCCACATTGGGGTGGCCCAGAGTTGGAGCGGGTGGATGCGGCGATGGAGCATGACGTTGACCACGTCGGGCCGGTGGAGTTTCTTCTTGAGGGACCACCATTGGATCCTCTTGATCAGCGTCTCCACCTCCTCGGAGTTTCCCCGGAGGATGCCCTTCTCCTTCCAGGACTTGAGCTTCTTTGGAGTCCCAGCCGAGAAGGCTGGGACCTCGGTCTGGCCCGCGGCGAGCGGCTCAGTGATGTAGAACCACTCCCGCTGCCATTCCTTGACCGTCTCGATGAAGGTGCCGTCGAACCAGGCGGCCCCCTGGTTCTTGCTGACCATGGCGCCCCCACACTTCACCAGCTCGGAGCCGCTGGACTTCGGCTTAATGCCGAAGGTCTTCAGCCACAGGCCGGAGTGCAGCTCGATGCGGAGGAAGGCCTCGCACACCGTGATGAAGGAGGC
Source organism: Elymus sibiricus (assembly GCA_039707655.1). NCBI lineage: Eukaryota > Viridiplantae > Streptophyta > Magnoliopsida > Poales > Poaceae > Elymus > Elymus sibiricus. The sequence goes on along the minus strand of CM077668.1, from coordinate 255,384,603 downwards.
GAGGTGGAGGATGGAATTCGGGGCCATGTTGTGGAAGTCGAGGCCGTAGTAGAACATCACCCCGCGCACAAATGGGTGCAGCGGGAACCCCAGGCCTCTGATGAGGTGAGGGATGAAGAGTACCCGCTCCCCAGGGTTGGGGGCGGGCACCTGCTGGTCGGCGTCGGGAGCGCGGGCGGCGACATTGGCGGGGATATACCCCGCACTCCGCAGCTCCTGGAGCATGCCCTCCGTCACGATGGAGCCCCCCTGTGCCCTTTGAGGGTGTTGGCCATGGCTGGGTAGGAGAGTTCGGGTGTGCAAAGTTGGGGAGAGGCGAGATTGGATCTGGGCACTGGAGCTCGAGGAGGTAGAAGGCAGGGGAAATGGGAGCGTAGCTACAGGCTCGGTTAACTTTTCGCTCTTATAGGCTGCTGAAAGGCCAAGAGCCCCCCTTGCTGCGCCGATAAAAACGGCACTCTCCTCCTCCGAAGATGCCATTATGCGCATAGGGGGAAACAAAATCTTGATGATATCCCCAAAAATACGGGCACGTTCCCCACCTTGACAAGACGTGCCAGTAAAAAGGCGGCCTCGAACCACGACTTGAGATAAGCAGTAACTGCCTGACCCATCGTGGGTAGCGCCGCTTCGATAAAGTTGTCAGGCTAGGAGGTACTATTCACACCTGGGTGGCTAGCCTTCGAGGCTAAGTTAACTCATGACCCCGGATGGGGAGAGGACCCGGCTGAATCTCGTCTGCAAGACACCACTCCTTGGAAGGGTGGCTAAGAGATCCGGAATTTCGAAGGGGAACTCGTCTGTCAAACCAAGGACTTTGGATAAGATGTTGCCACCGTTGAAGAGATCATCCTCATCATAGAAGACCAGTTTGGGGGATACTTACGGTGTCCTGGACTAGGGGGTACCAATCAAGTCGGCCCATATTCCTCGGGCTGGGCCGGTGGGCCCTCATTATTATCAAGATGAACTCCGGAAGAACAAGACTGCATCTACCGAAGACTTGGCGCGTACTCCAAGACTCCTCCTGCCGTCTCCTCGCATGGATGCCTACCTTGTAACCCTAGGTACCCTACCCGGTGTGTATATAAGCCGAAGGGTTTAGCCCGTAGAGGGGACCTCAACACAATCTCATTCACCTAGCCTTAGGACTAGATCATACGATCTCGAGGTAGATCAACCCTGTACTTGATACTTCTCCATCAATATAAACAAGAGCAGGACGTAGGGTTTTACCTCCATCAAGAGGGCCCGAACCTGGGTAAACATCGTCTCCCTGTTCCTGTTACCATCTGTCCGAGATCCACAGCTCGGGACCCCCTACCCCGAGGTCTGCCGGTTTCTACACCGACACTCATGATAAAGAATTACCCAATAAAGATGAAATTATAGTTCTAGCTTCCATTGCTATTCCACCTACAGATCCCTTAGAAAAATATTTGCTAGACCATGGGAATGATATGCATATGAATGAAAGAAATGAGATAGATGAATTATTCTTTAAACAAGCACCTATACTTAAACATAATTTGCCTATTGAAACATTGGGAGATCCTCTCCCGCCTAAGAGTGATCCTGTGTATGAATTAAAGAAACTACCTGATACACTTAAATATGCTTATCTTGATGAAAAGAAGATATATCCTGTTATTATTAGTGCTAACCTTTCAGAGCATGAAGAAAAGAGATTACTTAAAACTCTGAGGAAGCATCGTGCTGCTATTGGATATACTCTTGGTGATCTTAAGGGCATTAGTCCCACTCTATGCCAGCACAAGATTAATATGGAGCCAGATGCTAAACCTGTCATTGATCATCAACGTCGCTTGAATCCTAAAATGAAAGATGTGGTAAGAACTGAAATATTAAAGCTTCTAGAGGCATGTATAATTTATCCCATAGCTGATAGTAGATGGGTAAGTCATGTTCATTGTGTTCCTAAGAAAGGAGGTATTATCGTTGTTCCTAATGATAAAACTGAACTAATTCCACCAAGAATTGTAACCGGCTATATGATGGTAATTGATTTCAGGAAATTAAATAAAGCTACTAGGAAAGATCATTACCCCTTGCCTTTTATTGATCAGATGTTAGAAAGATTATCTAAGCATACACACTTTTGTTTCCTAGATGGATATTCTAGTTTTCTCAAATACCTGTATCACAAGAAGATCAAGAGAAAACCACCTTTACTTGTCCTTTTGGAACATATGCTTATCGTCGTATGCCTTTTGGTTTATGTAATGCACCCGCTACCTTTCAAAGATGTATGACTACTATATTCTCTGACTTTTGTGAAAAGATTGTTGAGGTTTTCATGGATGATTTCTCCGTATACGGGACTTCTTTTGATGATTGCTTAAGCAACCTTGATTGAGTTTTGTAGAGATGTGAAGAAACTAATCTTGTCTTGAATTGGGAGAAGTGCCACTTTATGGTGAATGAAGGTATAGTCCTTGGGCATAAAATTTCTGAAATAGGTATTGAAGTTGATAAAGCTAAAGTTGATGCAATTGAGAAAATGCCATGTCCTAAAGATATCAAAGGTATAAGAAGTTTCCTTGGTCATGCTGGTTTCTATAGAAGGTTTATAAAAGACTGCTCTAAAATTTCTAGGCCTCTTACTAATCTTTTGCAAAAGGATGTTCCATTTGTTTTTGATGATGATTGCGTAGAAGCCATTGAAATACTTAAGAAAGCCTTAATTTCTGCACCTATTGTTCAACCACCTGATTGGAACCTACCCTTTGAAATTATGTGTGATGCTAGTGATTATGCTGTTTGTGCTGTTCTAGGTCAAAGAGTTGATAAGAAATGAATGTTATTCATTATGCTAGTAAAACTCTAGACAGTGCTCAAAGAAATTATGCTACTACTGAGAAGGAATTTTTAGCAGTTGTGTTTGCATGTGATAAATTCAGATCTTACATTGTTGATTCCAAAGTTACTATTCACACTGATCATGCTGCTATTAAATATCTTATGGAAAAGAAAGATGCTAAACCTAGACTTATTAGGTGGGTTCTTCTGCTACAAGGAATTGATTTGCATATTATTGAAGAAAGGGAGCTGAGAATCCCGTAGCTGATAATTTGTCTAGAATGGAAAATGTTCTTGATGACCCACTTTCTATTAATGATGATTTTCCTGATGAACAATTAGCTATGATAAATGCTTCTCGTAACACTCCTTGGTATGCAGACTATACTAATTACATTGTTGCTAAATATACCCCACCTAGCTTTACCCATCAACAAAAGAAAAAGTTCTTTGATTTAAGACACTACTTTTGGGATGTCCCACATTTATATAAAGAAGGAGTAGATCGTGTTATTAGACGTTGTGTACCCGAGCATGAACAGGAACAAATTCTACGAAAGTGTCACTCCGAAGCATATGGAGGACACCATGCGGGAGACAGAACTGCACATAAGGTATTACAATCTGGTTTTTATTGGCCTACTCTTTTCAAAGATGCACGTAAGTTTGTCCTGTCTTGTGATGAATGTCAAAGAATTGGTAATGTTGGTAGACGTCAGGAAATGCCTATGAATTATTCACTTGTTATTGAACCATTTGATGTTTGGGGTTTTGATTATATGGGACCTTTTCCTTCCTCTAATGGGTATACTCATATTTTAGTTGCTGTTGATTACGTTACTAAGTGGGTAGAAGCTATTCCAACTAGTAGTGCTGATCATAATACTTCTATTAAGATGCTTAAAGAAGTTATATTTCCGAGGTTTCGAGTCCCTAGATATTTAATGACTGATGGTGGTTCACATTTTATTCATGGTGCTTTCCATAAATTGCTTGCTAAAATGATGTTAATCATAGAATTGCATCTCCTTATCATCCTCAGTCTAGTGGTCATGTTGAATTAACTAATAGGGAAATAAAATTAATTTTGCAAAAGACCGTTAATAGATCTAGAAAGAATTGGTCTAAATGGGAAGGACCATACATCATCGAAGAAGTTTATCGCTCCGGAGCTATCAAAATAAACAACTCCGAAGGCACTAATCTGAGAGTGGTTAATGGGCAATGAATTAAACATTATATCTCAGGTACACCCATTCATGTTGAAACTAATATTATTCAGACAATGACACCGGAAGAGCACATAGAAGAAACCTTCCGAAACGCCCCAGAATCCTGAAAAGGAGTAGGTATGTGGTACGGTAAGTTAACCGACTCCCAAAAATTCCATAAAAGTACTTTCTGTTTGTTTAGGAATATATAAAAAATTAGGAAAATAATAAACAGTCTGAAAAGTGCACGAGGAAGCGACAAGCCTGGGGGCGCGCCCTACCCCCCAGGGCGCGCCTACCAAGCTTGTGGCTCCCCCGTGGACTTTCCTGACTCCGTTTTTCTTCCATATTACTTGTCCTACACGGGGAAAATTCATTATATATAATCTCGGATGTTTTGACCACCGTATCACAACTTTATCCTCTGTTCTTGTTGCGGGCTGTTTTTCTGACAGATCTCAATCGCCATGGCTCCCCGAAGGCTCCGCACCGAGCACCGGATTGTGCAACCTTCGCCCGGCAAACGTCCTTTCAGCAAAGTCTATTATGAGTGGTCGTCCGGAGAGGAGGATACCGCTATGGAGGTGGGACCAGGAAAGGTCATGGAGGACCGGATTCAAGGAGAAGAAGATCAAGCCATGCACACGAGGGAAGCACCAGAAAAGGGAGATACATGGCAAACTCTTTATCATAACCTTCCCCCATCTGAAATTGATACACTAAAGGCTTTTGAAGCAATTTGTGCTCAGAATACATTGCTTACCCATGAAGTTATTGTGTTAGAAGAGCAGAATCGTGCCCTTCGGAGGATCAATGGAAATTTGGAGTACTTACTGAAGTTAAAGGACAAGCCCATCACTTCATCTTCACCACCATCACCGAAGAAGGAGAATTGAGTACACGGGTATGGGCACCACCCTTGGCTTGTGCCAAGCTTGGGGGAGGTGCCCCGGTATCGTATCACCATCACTTTTATCATCATTATCTATCTTAGTTCGATCCTTTGTTATTTCATGATTTAGAAGAATAAAGGTTTAGTATGATTTAGTTTCGAGTGCTTGCTTTGTGATCTATCTATCTATCTATGTAATCATGTGTGAAAGTTATATAATAAAGAGTAGTTGAGCTGAGAGTTTTGCTTTTGTTGATCCAATCTTAGAAATAAAATAAAGAGAATAAAAAGTAAGATCATATGCTAATCCCATGGGGAGTGATGACTTCACATAAAAGAAGTATAATTGATAAAACTTGTTGGAAGTTGACAAACCTAGGATTGGTCATTGTTGCAATTCATGAAAAAGTAATAAAGGAAGAGAGGTCTCACATATAAATATACTATCTTGGATATCTTTAATGATTGTGAGCCCCCATTAAATATTCTATGTCAAATAGTCGACGTTGGACAAGGAAGACAACGTAATGAGTTATGTTTGCTTATATTCACATAGAAGTTATATTGTTTTGGATGCTCTAACATGTGGTGCTTGCTCCCTATCTTTTGCTAGCCAAAATTCTGTACTAAGTTGAGATACTACTTGTGCATCCAAAAATCCTTAAACCCAGTTTCATGTCATGAGAGTCCACCATGTCTACCTATGGATTGAATAAGATCCTTCAAGTAAGTTGTCATCGGTGCAAAGCAATAAAAATTGCTCCTAAATATGCATGATCTTTTATTGTAAGGGAAAATAAGCTTTGTACAATCTTGTGATGGTGAAGAAATAAAAGCGACAGACTGCATAATAAAGGTTGCTAGCACAAGGGGCAATATAAAGTGACGTTCCTTTACATTAAGAGCTTGCACATCCAAAAATAAAAAGCGCATGACAACCTCTGCTACCCTCTGTGAAGGACCTATCTTTTACTTTATGTATTTACTTTTATGCAAGAGTCAATAGTATTCTCCTCTATTCCATTTTTGTTTTTCTCTCTTGGCAAGCATCATGTGGTGGGGATAGATCCCGACATATATATCCAGTTGAATGTAGGTGATCATGAATTATTATTGTTGACATTACCCTTGAGGTAAATAAGTTGGGAGGCGAAATTATAAGCCCCCATCTTTCTATATATCTGACCGAAACTTTTGCTCCATAAGTATGCCGTGAGTGTCAGCAATCATAGAAGACTAAATGATAGTTGAGTATGTGAACTTGCTAAACAAAGCTCTTACATAGACTCTTTCTGATAATATGATGAATTGTAATTGCTTCAGTGACTGAGATCATAGTTTGTTAGTTTTCAATACGGTTTTTGGTTCATACTTTAACTTGTGAATGAATTGTTACTTTTTCATGAGAAGTTTTATGATGGTATATTGTTGTTATGATAATGATCATGATGCTTTCATGTCCGTATTTTGTTTTATCGACACCTCTCTCTCTCAAAACATGTGGTCATGATTATCGATTTTGGTTTTTCGCTTCAGGACAAGCGAGGTCTAAGCTTGGGGGAGTTGATACGTCCATTTTGCATTATGTTTTCCTACTATTATTTATTATGTTTTTTATCATTGTTTCACTTTATGATATAATTCTTATGCCTTTTCTCTCTTATTTTGCAAGTTTCACATGAAGAGGGAGATTGCCGGCAGCTGGAATTCTGGACCGGAGAGGGGTGCAATGGAGATAGCTATTCTGCACATCTCCAAATGACCTGAAAATTTACGAAGAATTATTTTGGAATATATAAAAAATATTGGCTAAAGAAATACCAGAGGGGGACGTATCAGGAAGCGACAAGCCTCGGGGGCGTGCCCTAACCCCCTCGGCCGGCCCCCCGAGCTTGTGGCGCCCCTGGCAGGCCTCCAGGGCCCATCTTCCCCTATATGAAGCCATTTTCCCAAGAAAAAATCAAGAGAAGACTTTTGGGACAAAGCACCGTCGTCTCGAGGTGGAACCTCGGCAGGAGCACTTTTGCTCTCCGGCGGAGCGATTCCGCCAGGGAAATTTCCCTCCGGGAGGGGGAAATCGAAGCCATCGACATCACCAACGATCCTCTTATCATGGGAGGACCAATCTTCATCAACATCTTCACCAGCACCATCTCATCTCAAACCCTAGTTCATCTATTGTATTCAATCTTTGTCTCAAAACCTCAGATTGGTACCTGTGGGTTGCTAGTAGTGTTGATTACATCTTGTAGTTGATGCTAGTTGGTTTATTTGGTGGAAGATTATATGTTCAGATCCTTAATGATATTCAATACCCCTCTAATCTTGAACATGAATATGATTTGTGAGTAGTTACTTTTGTTCTTGAGGACATAGGAGAAGTCTTGTCATAAGTAATCATGTGAATTTGGTATTCGTTTGATATTTTGATGATATGTATGTTGTTGCTTCCTTTAGTGGTGTCGTGTGAACATCGACTACATGACACTTCACCATATTTGGGACTAAGAGAAGGCATTGTGGAGTAGTAATTAGATGATGGGTTTCTAGAGTGACAGAAGCTTAAACCTAGTTTATTCGCTATTCCGTAAGGGGCTGATTTGGATTCATATGTTTCATGCTATGGTTAAATTTATCATAATTCTTGTTTCGTAGTTGCGGATGCTTGCGAGAGAGGGTAATCATAAGTGGGAGGCTTGTTCAAGTAAGAACAGCACCCAAGCACCGATCCACCCACATATCAAATTATCAAAGTAGCGAACACGAATCAAACAAACATGATGAAAGTGACTAGATGAAATTCCCATGTGTCCTCAAGAACGCTTTGCTTATTATACGAGTTCGTTCTGGCTTGTCCTTTGCTATAAAAAGGATTGGGACACCTTGCTGCACTTTATTATACTTGTTACTTGTTACTTGTTACGAATTATCTTGCAATCAAAATTATCTGTTACCACTACTTTTAGTACTTGTAGAGAATACCTTGCTGAAAACCGCTTGTCATTTCCTTTTGCTCCTCGTTGGGTTTGACACTCTTACTTATCGAAAGGACTACGATTGATCCCCTATACTTGTGGGTCATCACTGGCTATGGCATCGATGCCTCGGACACTGATACGTCCAATTTGCATCATGATTTCCTACTGTTATTTATAATGTATTTGATCATTATTTCACTTTATGATGCAATTATTATGCCTTTTCTCTCTTAATTTGCAAGATTTAAATAAAGAGGGAGAATACTGGCAGCTGGAATTATGGACCTGAAATAGCTACAGCAGAGATACCTATCCTACAGAGCTCCTGTTGACTTGAAATTTCATGGAGATTTTTTATTGAATATATGAAAAATACTAGAGAAAAGAGATACTGGAGGGAACCCACCAGTTGCCCACAAGGCAACAGGGCGCAGCTCCCCTGGGCGCGCCCTGATGCCTTGTGGGGCCCACAGCCGGCCTCCGGCCCCCTCCTTCTGCTATATAGGCTCATTTGCCCTAAAAAAATTAGAGAGAAGACTTTTGGGAAGAAGTGCCGCCGTCTCGAGGCGGAACCTGGGTAGGAGCTATTTTGTTCTCCGGCGGAGCGATTCCGCCGGGGATACTTCCCTCCGGGAGGGGGAAATCGAAGCCATCGACATCACCAACGATCCTCTCATCGTGGGATGACCAATCTTCATCAACATATTCACCAGCACCATCTCATCTCAAACCCTAATTCATCCCTTGTATTCAATCCTTGTCTCAAAACCTCAGATTGGTACCTGTGGGTTGCTAGTAGTGTTGATTACATCTTGTAGTTGATGCTAGTTGGTTTATTTGGTGGAAGATTATATGTTCAGATCCTTAATGATATTAAACAACCCACTGATCTTGAACATGATTATGATTTGTGAGTAGTTACTTTTGTTCATGAGGACATGGGAGAAGTCTTGTCATAAGTAATCATGTGAATTTGGTATTCGTTCGATATTTTGATGATATGTATGTTGTTGTTTCCTTTAGTGGTGTCGTGTGAACGTCGCTACATGGCACTTCACCATCTTTGGGCCTAAGGGAAGGCATTGTGGAGTAGTAATTAGATGATGGGTTGCTAGAGTGACAGAAGCTTAAACCCTAGTTTATGCGCTATTCCGTAAGGCGCTGATTTGGATCCATATGTTTCATGCTATGGTTAGATTTATCTTAATTCTTCTTTCGTAGTTGCGGATGCTTGCGAGATGGGGTAATCATAAGTAGGAGGCTTGTTCAAGTAATAACAGCACCCAAGCACGGGTCCACGCACATATCAAATTATCAAAATAATGAATGTGAATCAAACAAACATGATGAAAGTGACTAGATGAAATTCCCATGTGTCCTCAAGAACTTATTGCTTATTATAAGAGATCGTTCCGGCTTTTCCTTTGCTATAAAAAGGATTGCCACCTTGATGCACTTTATTATACTTGTTAGTTGTTACTTGTTACGAATTATCTGGCTATCGAAACTATCCGTTATCGCTACTTTCAGTACTTGCAGAGAATACCTTGTTGAAAACCGCTTGTCATTTCCTTCTGCTCCTCGTTGGGTTTGACACTCTTACTTATCGAAAGGACTACGATTGATCCCCTATACTTGTGGGTCATCAGGACTCTTTTCTGGCGCCGTTGCCGTGGAGTGAAGCGCCTTTGGTTAGTGGAAATTGGTAAGGAAACATTTATATTACGTGCTGAAATTTACTGTCACTTGTCACTATGGAAAGTAATCCTTTGAGGGGCTTGTTCGAGGTATGTTCACCTCGACCGAAAGCATTGAGAGTTGCTCCTCATCCTACTGAACCTACTGAAAATATTTATTATGAAATTCTTTCGGGTACGATAGAGAAACTGCTAGCTAATCCTTATGCAGGAGATGGAACGGTGCATCCTGATGTGCACTTGATATATGTGGATGAAATTTGTGGATTGTTTAAGCTTGCAGGTTTATCCAAAGATGGAGTTAAGAATAAAGTATTCCCTTTATCTTTGGGGGGAAAGGCATTGACATGGTATAGGCTATGTGATGATACTGGAACATGGGATTGGAACCGGTTGAAGCTGGAATTCCACCAGAAATTTTATCCTATGCATTTGGTCATCGTGATCGGAATTATATATATAATTTTTGGCCTCATGAAGGAGAAAGTATCACTCAAGCTTGGGGGAAGCTTAAGTATATGTTGCACACATGCCCCAATCATGAGCTCTCAAGAGAAATAATTATTCAAAACTTTTATGCTCGACTTTCTCATAATGATAAATCCATGCTCGATACTTCTTCTACTGGTTCCTTTATGAAGAGAACTATTGAATTCAGATGGGATCTTCTGGAAAGAATTAAACGTAACTCTAAAGATTGGGAAATTGACAAAGGTAAAGTGTCAGGTATAAATCTTGAGTTTGATTGTGTTAAATATTTTATGGAAACTGATGCTTTTCATAAGTTTAGTACTAAATATGGACTTGACTCTGAGATAGTAGCCACCTTTTGTGAATCTTTTGCTACTCATGTTGATCTCCCTAAGGAGAAATGGTTCAAATATCATCCACCTATTGAATTAAATGAAGAACCTGTTAGTGTTAAAGAAGAAACAATTGTTTACAATGTTGATCCAGTTGTGCCTACTGCTTATCTTGAGAAACCTCCTTTCCCTGTTAGGATTAAGGAACATGCTAAAGCTTCAACCGTGGTTAACAAAAGTAATATAAGAACACCTAAACCTTCTGAACAAATTAAAGTTGAACCTAATATTGCGATGGTTAAAGATCTTTTGGTTGATGATATTGATGGGCATGTTATATACTTTTGTGATGAAGCTGCTAGAATTGCTAAACCTGTTAGAAATGAACGAGATATGTTAGACAAGAACAAGCCCGTAGTTGGCATGCCTGTTGTTTCTGTTAAGATAGGAGATCATTGCTATCATGGTTTGTGTGATATAGGTGCTAGTGTGAGTGCTATTCCATTTTCTTTATATCAAGAAGTAATGCATGATATTTCACCTGTTGAGATTGAAGATATTGATGTTACTATTAAGCTTGCAAACAGAGATACTATTACACCACATGGGATTGTTAGAGATGTTGAAGTCTTGTGTGGTAAAATCAAATACCCTACTGATTTCTTAGTACTTGGTTCACAACAAGATAATTTTTGTCCCATTATATTTGGTAGACCTTTCTTGAATACCGTTAATGCTGAAATTGATTGTGTTAAAGAAAAAGTTCGAGTCAAGTTTGGTGATATATCTCATGAATTTAATTTCTCTAAGTTTCGTAGACAACCTCATGATAAAGAATTACCCAATAAAGATGAAGTTATTGGCCTTGCTTCTATCGCTGTGCCTCCTACCGATCCTTTAGAACAATAGTTGCTAGAACATGAAAATGATATGCATATGAATGAAAGAAATGAAATAGATGAGTTTTTCTTTAAGCAAGCACCTATCCTTAAACATAATCTACCTATTGAAACTTTGGGAGACCCTCTTCCACCGAAGAGTGATCCTGTGTTTGAATTAAAGCAATTACCTGATATGCTTAAATATGCTTATCTCGATGAAAAGAAGATATACATGTTATTATTAGTGCTAACCTTTTAGAGCATGAAGAAAAGAGATTACTTAAAACTCTGAAGAAGCACCATGCTGCCATTGGATATACTCTCAATGATCTTAATGGCATTAGTCCCACTTTATGTCAGCATAAAATTCATATGGAGCCCGATGCTAAACCCGTTGTTGATCATCAAAGAAGGTTGAATCCTAAAATAAAGGATGTGGTAAGAACTGAAATATTAAAGCTTCTGGAGGCATGTATAATTTATCCCATAGCTGATAGTAGATGGGTAAGTCCTGTTCATTGTGTTCCTAAGAAAGGAGCTATTACTGTTGTTCCTAATGATAAAAATGAACTTATACCACAAAGAATTGTAACTGGTTATAGGATGGTAATTGATTTCAGAAAATTAAATAAAGCTACTAGGAAAGATCATTACCCCTTGCCTTTTATTGATCAAATGTTAGAAAGATTATCTAAGCATACACACTTTTGCTTCCTAGATGGTTATTCTGGTTTCTCTCAAATACCTGTATCACCAGAAGATCAAGAGAAAACCACATTTACTTGTCCTTTTGGAACTTATGCTTATCGTCGTATGCCTTTTAGTTTGTGTAATGCACCTGCTACCTTTCAAAGATGTATGACTGCTATATTCTCTGACTTTTGTGAAAAGATTGTTGAGGTTTTCATGGATGATTTTTCCGTTTATGGAACTTCTTTTGATGATTGCTTAAGCAACCTTGATCGAGTTTTGCAGAGATGTGAAGAAACTAATCTTGTCTTGAATTGGGAGAAGTGCCACTTTATGGTGAATGAAGGTATAGTCCTTGGGCATAAAATTTCTGAAAGAGGTATTGAAGTTGATAATGTTGGGGAACGTTGCATGGGAAACAAAAATTTTCCTACGCACACACAAGATCTATCCATGGTGATGAGCATCTACGAGAGGGAGAGTGAATCTACATACCCTTGTAGATCGCTAAGCGGAAGCGTTTAAGAAACGCGGTTGATGTAGTCGAACGTCTCCGCGATCCAAATCGCAAGTCGTCCCTCGATCCGATCACGAACTAGCGCCGAACGGACGACACCTCCGCGTTCAACACACGTACGGCTTGATGACGCCTTCACCTCCTCGATCCAGCGAGCGATGGTGAAGTAGTGGTTGAGTTCCAGCAGCACGACGGCGTGGTGATGGTGGTGAGGAACAATCTCTGCAGGGCTTCGCCAAGCGCTACGGAGATTATGACGGAGGAACTAGAGGGTTAGGGTTGCCGGCACACGGCTTGGGGAATTCTTGATGTGTTCCGGGTGCTAGCCCTGCCCCTCTATTTATATGTTGAGCCCTGGGGTCGAAACTTGGAGAAAGAGCCTCCTCAAAGTCGGTTTGGAACAAAAGGAAGAGTCCTTCTCGGATTCCAGTACCAAACGCCACGGTTCCCGGCGTCTGGCCCATACGCCATGGGCCTCGGCGTCTGGCCCAGGGCCAGACGCCAGGGTTCCTGGCGTCTGGACCCTGCCCTCTGCAAAACTGCCTTTTGCTAACGCCCCGTGGGTCTCACCTCTTGGCCCAAACATATCGTCCAATATATCGATCTTTACCTCTCGGACATTCCGAGACTCCTCGTCATGTCCGTGATCTCATCCGGGACTCCGAACAACTTTCGGTCACCAACATAACAACTCAACTATACTTATATCGTCACCAAACGTTAAGTGTGTAGACCCTGCGGGTTCGAGAACTATGTAGACATGACCGAGACACCTCTACGGTCAATAACCAATAGCGGGACCTGGATGCCCATATTGGCTCCTACATATTCTACGAAGATCTTTATCGGTCGAACCTCTATGTCAAGGATTCAGTTAATCCCGTATGATGTTCCCTTTGTTCTTCGGTATGTTACTTGCCCGAGATTCGATCGTCGGTATCTCTATACCTAGTTCAATCTCGTTACCGGAAAGTCTCTTTACTCGTTCCGTAATACAAGATCTCGTGGCTAACACTTTAGTCACATTGCTTGCAAGGCTCATTGTGATGTTGTATTACCGAGTGGGCCCTGAGATACCTCTCCGTCACACAGAGTAACAAATCCCAGTCTTGATCCATGCCAACCCAACAGACACCCTCGGAGATACCTGTAGAGCACCTTTATAGTCACCCAGTTACGTTGCGACGTTTGATACACACAAGGTACTCCTCCGATGTCAGGGAGTTGCATGATCTCATGGTCATAGGAATAGATACTTGACATGCAGAAAACAATAGCAATAAACTGACACGATCAAATGCTACGTTCTTAGTTTGGGTCTTGTCCATCACATCATTCTCCTAATGATGTGATCCCGTTATCAAATGACATCTCATGTCAATGGCTAGGAAACCTTAACCATCTTTGATCAACGAGCTAGTCAACTAGAGGCTTACTAGGGACACAGTGTTGTTTATGTACCCACACATGTATTTGAGTTTCCAATCAATACAATTATAGCATGGATAATAAACGATTATCATGAACAAGGAAATATAATAATAACCAATTTATTATTGCCTCTAGGGCATATTTCCAACAGTCTCCCACTTGCACTAGAGTCAATAATCTAGTTCACATCACTATGTGATTTACATTGTAATGAATCGAACACCCATGCAGTTCTGGTGTTGTTCATGTTTAGCCCTTGGAAGAGGTTTAGTCATCGGATCTGCAACATTTAGATCCGTGTGTACTTTGCAAATATTTATGTCGTCCTCCTTGATGTAATCGCGAATGGAATTGAAACGTCGCTTTATGTGTCTGGTCTTCTTGTGAAATCTTGGTTCCTTGGCTAGAGCAATGGCACCAGTATTATCACAAAATAGAGTCATTGGGTTAAGCGCACTAGGCACTACTCCAAGATCTGTCATGAACTCCTTCATCCAGACACCTTCCTTCGCCGCCTCCGAGGCAGCGATGTACTCCGCTTCGCATGTAGAATCTGCTACCACGCTTTGCTTGGAACTGCACCAGCTAACCGCACCCCCATTAAGAATAAACACGTATCCGGTTTGAGACTTAGAGTCATCCGGATCAGTGTCAAAGCTTGCATCGACGTAACCCTTTACGACGAGCTCTTGATCACCTCCATAAACGAGAAACATATCCTTAGTCCTTTTCAGGTACTTCAGGATATTCTTGACCGCCGTCCAGTGTTCCATTCCTGGATCACTTTGAAACCTTCCGACCATACTTATGGCAAGGCTGACATCGGGTCTTGTGCACAGCATTGCATACATGATAGAGCCTATGGCCGAAGCATAGGGGATGACACTCATCTTTTCTCTATCTTCTGCAGTCACTGGGCATTGAGTCTTACTCAACTTCACACCTTGCAATACAGGCAAGAACCCCTTCTTGGACTGATCCATTTTGAACTTCTTCAAAACTTTGTCAAGGTATGTGCTTTGTGAAAGTCCTATCAAGCGTCTCGATCTATCTCTATAGATCTTGATGCCTAATATGAAAGCAGCTTCTCCTAGGTCCTTCATTGAAAAACTCTTGTTCAAATATTCCTTTACGCTTTCCAGCATTTCTATATTGTTTCCAATCAGTAATATGTCATCCACATATAATATTAGAAACGCTATAGAGCTCCCACTCACTTTCTTGTAAATACAAGCTTCTCCGTAAACTTGTATAAACTCGAACGCTTTGATCACCTCATCAAAACGAAGATTCCAACTCCGAGATGCTTGCACCAGTCCATAAATGGGCGCTGGAGTTTGCAAACTTTGTCAGCATTCTCTGGATCGACAAAACCTTCTGGTTGCATCATATACAACTCTTCCTTAAGGTAACCGTTAAGGAACGCTGTTTTGACATCCATCTGCCAAATTTCATAATCGAAAAAGGCAGCTATTGCTAACATGATTCTGACGGACTTAAGCATCGCTACGGGTGAGAAGGTCTCATCGTAGTCAACTCCTTGAACTTGTGAAAAACCCTTTGCCACAAGTCGAGCTTTATAGACGGTGACATTACCGTCCGCGTCCGTCTTCCTCTTAAAGATCCATTTGTTCTGAATGGGCTTACGCCCTTCAGGTAATACTTCCAAAGTCCATACTTTGTTTTCATACATGGATCCCATCTCGGATTTCATGGCCTCTAACCACTTCTCGGAATCCGGGCCCATCATCGCTTCTCCATAGCTCGTAGGTTCATCGTTGTCTAACAACATGACCTCTAAGACAGGGTTGCCGTACCACTCAGGAGCAGTACGCATCCTTGTCGACCTATGAGGTTCGATAGCAACTTGATCCAAAGCTTCATGATCATCATCATTAACTTCCTCTTCAGCTAATGTAGGCTCCACAGAAACAACTTTCTGCACTGCGCTACTCTCAGGTTGAAGTAAAGGTTCAACAACCTCATCAAGTTCTATCTTCCTCCCACTCAATTCTTTCGAGAGAAACTCTTTCTCAAGAAATGTTCCGTTTTTAGCGACAAACACTTTGCCTTCGGATCTGAGGTAGAAGGTATACCCAACTGTCTCTTTTGGGTATCCTATGAAGACGCATTTCTCCGCTTTGGGTTCCAGCTTTTCAGGCTGAAGCTTTTTGACATAAGCATCACATCCCCAAACTTTAAGAAACGACAGTTTTGGCTTCTTGCCAAACCAAAGTTCATATGGCGTCGTCTCAACGGATTTCGATGGTGCCCTATTTAAAGTGAATGCAGCTGTCTCTAATGCATAACCCCAAAACGATAGTGGCAAATCGGCAAGAGACATCATAGATCGCACCATATCCAATAAAGTTCGATTACGACGTTCGGACACACCATTACGCTGTGGTGTTCCAGGCGGTGTCAGTTGTGAAACAATTCCACATTGTCTTAAGTGACTGCCAAACTCATAACTCAGATATTCTCCTCCTCGATCAGATCGTAGGAATTTAATCTTCTTGTTACGATGATTCTCAACTTCACTCTGAAATTGTTTGAACTTTTCAAATGTTTCAGACTTATGTTTCATTAAGTAAATATACCCATATCTACTTAAGTCATCAGTGAAGGTGAGAAAGTAACGATAACCACCGCGCGCCTCAATACTCATCGGACCACACACATCAGTATGTATGATTTCCAATAAGTCACTTGCCCGTTCCATTGTTCCAGAGAACGGCGTTTTAGTCATCTTGCCCATGAGGCATGGCTCACATGTGTCAAGTGATTCAAAATCAAGTGACTCCAAAAGTCCATCAGCATGGAGCTTCTTCATGCGTTTTACACCAATATGACCTAAACGGCAGTGCCACAAGAAAGTGGTATTATCATTATCAATTCTACATCTTTTGGCATCAATGTTATGAACATGTGTATCATTACTATCGAGATTCAATAAGAATAAACCCCTCACATTGGGTGCATGACCATAAAAGATATTACTCATATAAATAGAACAACCATTATTCTCTGATTTAAATGAGTAACCGTCTCGCAATAAACAAGATCCAGATATAATGTTCATGCTTAACGCAGGCACCAAATAACACTTATTTAGGTTCATCACTAATCCCGACGGTAATCGAAGAGCGAGCGTGCCGACGGCGATCACATCAACCTTGGAACCATTTCCCACGCGCATCGTCACTTCGTCCTTTGCCAGCCTCCGTCTATTCCGCAGTTCCTGTTTAGAGTTGCAAATATGAGCAACCGCACCGGTATCAAATACCCAGGCACTACAACGAGGGTTGGTAAGGTACACATCAATAACACGTATATCATATATACCTTGTTTGTTGTTGGCCGCCTTCTTGTCAGCCAAATACTTGGGGCAGTTCCGCTTCCAGTGTCCAGTTCCCTTGCAATGAAAACACACAGTTTCTGGTTTGGGTCCAGCCTTGGGTTTCTTCACGAGAGGAGCAACTGTTTTGCCACTCTTCTTGGAGTTACCCTTCTTACCCTTGCCATTTTTCTTGAAACTAGTGGTTTTATTGACCATCAACACTTGATGCTCCTTCTGAATTTCAGACTCAGCGGCTTTCAGCATCGCAAACAGCTCGGCGACTGACTTGTTCATCCCGTGCATGTTATAGTTCAACACGAAGCTCTTGTAGCTAGGTGGCAATGATTGAAGAACTCTGTCAGTGATAGCCTCTGGCGGAAGGGGCATCCCCAATTCAGCCAGACGGGTGGAGTACCCAGACATTCTGAGCACGTGATCACTGATAGACCCGTTCTCCTCCATCTTGCAAGCATAGAACTTATCGGAGATCTCATATCTCTCGATCCGGGCATTCTTCTGAAAGATAAACTTCAACTCCTGGAACATCTCATATGCTCCATGACGTTCAAAACGTCTTTGAAGTCCCGGTTCTAAGCCATACAACATTGCACATTGAACTATTGAGTAATCATCAGAACGAGCCTGCCAGGCGTTCACAACGTCTAGAGACTCAACTGGAGCGGGTGGATCACCAAGCGGTGCATCAAGGACATAAGCTTTCTGGGAAGCCGTAAGGATAATCCTTAGATTACGGGCCCAGTCCACAAAGTTACTTCCATCATCTTTCAACTTAGCTTTCTCTAGGAACGCATTAAAATTCAGGGGTGCTACTGCGCGAGCCATGATCTACAACATAAATATAGCAAAGACAACTTAGACTATTGTTCTAGATAATGAGTTTAGTTAATCATATTATTTAAAAAACTCCCACTCAAATTGACATCCCTCCGGTCATTCGAGTGTAACATGATCCAAATCCACCAACTCAAGTCCGATCATCACGTGAGTTGAGGTGGTTTCAATGGTGAACATCTTCATGTTGATCATATCTACTATATGACTCATGTTCGACCTTTCGGTCTCTTGTGTTCCGAGGCCATGTCTGTACATGCTAGGCTCGTCAAGTTTAACCCGAGTGTTCCGCGTGTGCAACATGGCTTGCACCCGTTGTATGTGAACGTGGAGTCTATCACACCCGATCATCACGGCGTGTCTCGAAACGATGAACTTTCGCAACGGTGCACACTCGGGGAGAACACAATTTATCTTGAAATTTAAGTGAGGGATCACCTTATAATGCTACCGTCGTCCTAAGCAAAATAAGATGCATAAAAGGATTAACATCACATGCAAATCATAAGTGACATGATATGGCCATGAACTTGTGCTTTTGATCTCCATCTCCAAAGCACCGGCATGATCTCCATCGTCACCGGCATGACACCATGATCTCCATCATCTTGATCTCTATCAACGTGTCGCCATGAGGTTGTCGCGCCGACTGTTGCTTCCACGACTATTGCTAACGTTTAGCGATAAAGTAAAGCATTACATAGCGCTTAATGATTGACACGCAGGTCATACAATAATTAAAGACAACTCTATGGCTCCTGCCAGTTGCCGTACTCATCGACATGCAAGTCGTGATATTCTATACAACACATGATCATCTCATACATCACATATATCTCATCATGTAATTGGCCATATCACATCACAACATACCCAGCAAAAACAAGTTAGACGTCCTCTAATTGTTGTTGCAAATTTTACGTGGCTGCTACGGGTTTGCAAGAACCGTTCTTACCTACGCAAAACCACAACGTGGTGTAGTGATTGCTTTTTGATCTTCTAAAAGAACCCTCTTCATTGAAATCGATTCAACTAAAGTGAGAGAGACAGACACCCGCTAGCCATCTTTATGCAACGAAGTTACATGTCAGTTGAAGGAACCTGTCTCGCGTAAGTGTACGCGTAATGTCGGTCCGGGCCGCTTCATCTCACAGTACCGCCGAATCAAATATCAACTAGTAACGGCAAGCAATATGTATACACCCACGCCCACAACTCGTTTGTGTTCTACTCGAGATCTCATCTACGCATAGACCTGGCTCTGATACCACTGTTGGGGAACGTTGCATGGGAAACAAAAATTTTCCTACGCACACACAAGATCTATCCATGGTGATGAGCATCTACGAGAGGGAGAGTGAATCTACATACCCTTGTAGATCGCTAAGCGGAAGCGTTTAAGAAACGCGGTTGATGTAGTCGAACGTCTCCGCGATCCAAATCGCAAGTCGTCCCTTGATCCGATCACGAACTAGCGCCGAACGGACGGCACCTCCGCGTTCAACACACGTACGGCTTGATGATGCCTTCACCTCCTCGATCCAGCGAGCGATGGTGAAGTAGTGGTTGAGTTCCAGCAGCACGACGGCGTGGTGATGGTGGTGAGGAACAATCTCTGCAGGGCTTCGCCAAGCACTACGGAGATTATGACGGAGGAACTAGAGGGTTAGGGTTGCCGGCACACGGCTTGGGGAATTCTTGATGTGTTCCGGGTGCTAGCCCTGCCCCTCTATTTATATGTTGAGCCCTGGGGTCGAAACTTGGAGAAAGAGCCTCCTCAAAGTCGGTTTGGAACAAAAGGAAGAGTCCTTCTCGGATTCCAGTACCAAACGCCACGGTTTCCGGCGTCTGGCCCAGACGCCATGGGCCTCGGCGTCTGGCCCAGGGCCAGACGCCAGGGTTCCTGGCGTCTGGACCCTGCCCTCTGCAAAACTGCCTTTTGCTAACGCCCCGTGGGTCTCACCTCTTGGCCCAAACATATCGTCCAATATATCGATATTTACCTCTCGGACATTCCGAGACTCCTCGTCATGTCCGTGATCTCATCCGGGACTCCGAACAACTTTCGGTCACCAACATAACAACTCAACTATACTTATATCGTCACCAAACGTTAAGTGTGTAGACCCTACGGGTTCGAGAACTATGTAGACAGGACCGAGACACCTCTACGGTCAATAACCAATAGCGGGACCTGGATGCCCATATTGGCTCCTACATATTCTACGAAGATCTTTATCGGTCGAACCTCTATGTCAAGGATTCAGTTAATCCCGTATGCTGTTCCCTTTGTTCTTCGGTATGTTACTTGCCCGAGATTCGATCGTCGGTATCTCTATACCTAGTTCAATCTCGTTACCGGCAAGTCTCTTTACTCGTTCCGTATTACAAGATCTCGTGGCTAACACTTTAGTCACATTGCTTGCAAGGCTCATTGTGATGTTGTATTACCGAGTGGGCCCTGAGATACCTCTCCGTCACACAGAGTAACAAATCCCAGTCTTGATCCATGCCAACCCAACAGACACCCTCGGAGATACCTGTAGAGCACCTTTATAGTCACCCAGTTACGTTGCGACGTTTGATACACACAAGGTACTCCTCCGATGTCAGGGAGTTGCATGATCTCATGGTCATAGGAACAGATACTTGACATGCAGAAAACAATAGCAATAAACTGACACGATCAAATGCTACGTTCTTAGTTTGGGTCTTGTCCATCACATCATTCTCCTAATGATGTGATCCCGTTATCAAATGACATCTCATGTCAATGGCTAGGAAACCTTAACCATCTTTGATCAACGAGCTAGTCAACTAGAGGCTTACTAGGGACACAGTGTTGTTTATGTACCCACACATGTATTTGAGTTTCCAATCAATACAATTATAGCATGGATAATAAACGATTATCATGAACAAGGAAATATAATAATAACCAATTTATTATTGCCTCTAGGGCATATTTCCAACAGATAAAGCTAAAGTTGATGCAATTGAGAAAATGCCATGCCCTAAAGATATCAAAGGTATAAGAACTTTCCTCGGTCATGCTGGTTTCTATAGAAGGTTTATAAAAGACTTCTCTAAAATTTCTAGGCCTCTTACTAATCTATTGCAAAAAGATGTTCCATTTGTTTTTGATGATGATTGCGTAGAAGCCTTTGAAATACTTAAGAAAGTCTTAATTTCTGCACCTATTGTTCAACCACCTGATTGGAACCTACCCTTAGAAATTATGTGTGATGCTAGTGATTATGATGTTGGTGCTGTTCTAGGACAAAGAGTTGATAAGAAATTGAATGTTATTCATTATGCTAGTAAAACTCTAGACAGTGCTCAAAGAAATTATGCTACCACTGAGAAAGAATTTTTAGCAGTTGTGTTTGCATGTGATAAATTCAGATGTTACATTGTGGATTCCAAAGTTACTATTCACACTGATCATGCTGCTATTAAATATCTTCTGGAAAAGAAAGATGCTAAACCTAGACTTATTAGGTGGGTTCTTTTGCTACAAGAATTTGACTTGTACATTGTTGATAGAAAGGGAGCTGAGAATCCCGTAGCAGATAATTTGTCTAGAATGGAAAATGTTCTTGATGACCCACTTCCTATTAATGATGATTTCCCTCATGAACAATTAGCTTCAATAAATGTTTCTCGTAACACTCCGTGGTATGCAGACTATGCTAATTATATTGTTGCTAAATATATACCTCCTAGTTTCACATACCAACAAAAGAAAAAGTTCTTCTTTGATTTAAGGCATTACTTTTGGGATGACCCACATTTATATAAAGAAGGAGTAGATGGTATTATTAGATGTTGTGTACCTGAGCTTGAATAGGAACAAATCTTACGGAAGTGTCACTCTGAGGCATACGGAGGACACCATGCGGGAGACAGAACTGCACACAATGTATTACAATCTGGTTTTTATTGGCCTACTCTCTTCAAAGATGCATGTAAGTTTGTCCTTTCTTGTGATGAATGTCAAAGAATTGGTAATGTTGGTAGACGTCAGGAAATGCCTATGAATTATTCACTTGTTATTGAACCATTTGATGTTTGGGGTTTTGATTATATGGGACCTTTTCCTAAATCCAACGGGTATACACATATTTTAGTTGATGTTGATTATGTTACTAAGTGGGTAGAAGCTATTCCAACTAGTAGTGATGATCATAACACTTCTATTAAAATGCTTAAAGAAGTTATATTTCCGAGGTTTGGAGTCCCTAGATACTTGATGACTGATGGTGGTTCACATTTTATTTATGGTGCTTTCCGTAAATTGCTCGCTAAAGATGATTTTAATCATAGAATTGCATCTCCCTATTATCCTCAGTCCAGTGGTCAAGTTGAATTGAGTAATAGAGAAATAAAATTAATTTTGCAAAAGACCGTTAATAGATCCAGGAAAAATTGGTCTGAGAAACTTGATGAGGCATTATGGGCCTACAGAACTGCTTATAAGAATCCTACGAGTATGTCTCCATATAAAATGGTTTATGGAAAAGCATGTCATTTACCTCTTGAGTTGGAGCATATGGCATATTGGGCAATAGAAGAACTTAACTATGATTTCAAACTTGCAGGTAAAAAGAGGTTATTTGATATTAGCTCTCTAGATGAATGGAGAACCCAAGCCTATGAAAATGCCAAGTTATTTAAAGAAAAGGTCGAAAGATGGCATGATAAAAGAATCCAAAAATGGGAATTTAAAGTGGGTGAGCAAGTTCTATTGTACAATTCTCGTTTCAGAATTTTTGCAGGAAAACTTCTCTCTAAATGGGAAGGACCATATATCATCGAAGAAGTTTACCGCTCCGGAGCTATCAAAATCAACAACTCCGAAGGCACCAACCCGAGAGTGGTGAATGGACAAATAATTAAGCATTATATTTCAGGTAGCCCCATTAATGTTGAAACTAATATTATTCAGACAATGACACCGGAGGAACACATCAAAGAGTCCTTCTGGAACGCTCCGGAACCCTGAAAAGAGGTAGGTATGTGATACGGTAAGTAAACCGACTCCAAAAATTCCAAAAAAAATATTATTTCTGTCCATTTTGGAATATTAGAAAAATTACAAAAATAAGAAACAGCCGAGGGGACCCACGAGTCGCCCACAAGGCAACAGGGCGTGACCCCCCTAGGGCGCGCCGTGATGCCTTGTGGGCCCCTCATGTGCCCTCCCGACTCCATTTTCCTCTCGTATGCTTGTTTTTCAAGATAAAAATTCTTTATATATACTCATGGGTGTTTTGACCACCGCATCGCAAGTTTCCCCTCTGTTCTTGTTTCGGGCTGTTTTTCTGATAGATCTAGATCACCATGGCGTCTCCAAGCTCGTCCAAGGACAAGTTCTATGAGAAGGTCATCAACCCGTACCTACCGGAGGTGATGAAGCACCCTCAAGCCATCGAGATGCGTGAGGGGTGCTCCACATCCGGGACGTTCAAGGACCTAAGAAGATCGGGAGCGAGAAGGCCAGGTTGGAAGCGGTGGAACAGGAGATCTTCAAGTGCCAAGGGATGGTGGAGCGCGGACTTAGTGCTAACCACTCCATGATCACGGAGTTCATCTGTGAGCACAAGGTGAACGGCAAGAATATTGGGGACATCATCTTCAAGCTCAATGACCGGATTGATTATCTTCAGGCCCAAATCTATGATCTACAAAATCAAAATTTTGAGTATGAGGCCAAGTTCAAAGGTATGAGTTTAGCTGCAAATTTCAGGACTCTGGAAACACGTTCGTCCTTCTATGTGGAGAACCTATGCCTTGGAAGACGGAGGACAAGCCTACCTCTTCATCACCACCATCACCGAAGAAGGAGACTTGAATACATGGGTATGGGCACCACCCTTGGCTTGTGCCAAGCTTGGGGGAGGTGCCCCAGTATCGTATCACCATCACTTTTATCATCATTATCAATTTTAGTTTGATCCTTAGTTATTTCATGATTTAGAAGAATAAAGTTTTAGTATGATTTAGTCTCGAGTGCTTGCTTTGTGGTCTATCTATGTAATCGTGTGTGAAAGTTATATAATAAAGAGTAGTTTGATTTGAGTGTTTTGCTTTTGTTGATCCAATCTTGGAAATAAAATAAAGAGAATAAAAAGTAAGATCATATGCTAATCCCATGGGGAGTGATGACTTCACATAAAAGAAGTATAATTGATAAAACTTGTTGGAAGTTGACAAACATAGTATTGGTCATTGTTGCAATGCATGAAAAAGTAATAAAGGAAGAGAGGTCTCACATATAAATATACTATCTTGGACATCTTTTATGATTGTGATCCCCCATTAAATATTCTATGTTAATTAGTCGACGTTGGACAAGGAAGACAATGTAATGAGTTATGTTTGCTTATATTCACATAGAAGTTATATTGTTTTGGATCCTCTAACATGTGGTGCTTGCCCCCTATCTTTTGCTAGCGAAAAATTCTGTACTAAGTAGAGATACTACTTGTGCATCCAATAACCCTTAAACCCAGTTTCATGTCATGAGAGTCCACTATATCTACCTATGGATTGAATAAGATCTTTCAAGTAAGTTGTCATCGGTGCAAAAGCAATAAAATTGCTCCTAAATATGTATGATCTTTTATTGTAAGGGAAAATAAGCTTTGTACGATCTTGTGATGGTGGAGAAATAAAAGAGACTGACGGCATAATAAATGTCGCTATCACAAGGGGCAATATAAAGTGACGTTCCTTTGCATTAAGAGTTTGCACATCTCAAAACAAAAAGCGCATGACAACCTCTGCTTCCCTCTGCGAAGGGCCTATCTTTTATCTTATGTATTTACTTTTATGCAAGAGTCAATAGTGTTCTCCTCTATTTGGTTTTATTTTTCTCTCTTGGCAAGCATCATGTGGTGGGGATAGTTCCAGGCATATATATCCAGTTGGATGTAGGTGATCATGAGTTATTATTGTTGACATTACCCTTGAGGTAAATACGTTGGGAGGCGAAATTATAAGCCCCTATGTTTCTATGTGTCTGGATGAAACTTTTGCTCCATAAGTATGCTGTGAGTGTCAGCAATCATAGAAGACTAAATGATAGTTGAGTATGTGAACT
This sequence comes from Elymus sibiricus, assembly GCA_039707655.1. Classification (NCBI taxonomy): domain Eukaryota; kingdom Viridiplantae; phylum Streptophyta; class Magnoliopsida; order Poales; family Poaceae; genus Elymus; species Elymus sibiricus. The sequence goes on along the minus strand of CM077668.1, from coordinate 255,359,386 downwards.
TGCTAAACAAAGCTCTAACATAGACTCTTTCTGATAATATGATGAATTGCAATTGCTTCAGTGACTGAGATCATAGTTTGTTAGTTTTCAATACGGTTTATAGTTCATACTTTAACTTGTGAATGATTTGTCACTTTTTCATGAGAAGTTTTATGATGATGTATTGTTGTTATAGTAAAGATCATGATGCCTTCATGTCCGTATTTTTTTGTCGACACCTCTCTCTCTAAACATGTGGTCATGATTATCGATTTCGGTTTTTCGCTTGAGGACAAGCCACGTCTAAGCTTGGGGGAGTTGATACATCGAATTTGCATCATGATTTCCTACTGTTATTTATAATGTATTTGATCATTATTTCAGTTTATGATGCAATTCTTATGCCTTTTCTCTCTTAATTTTCAAGATTTATATGAAGAGGGAGAATACCGACAGCTGATGCCTTGTGGGGCCCACAGCTGGCCTCTGGCCCCCTCCTTCTGCTATATAGGCTCATTTGCCCTAAAAAAATTAGAGAGAAGACTTTCGGGATGAAGCGCCGCCGTCTCGAGGCGGAACCTGGGCAGGAGCTATTTTGCTCTACGGCGGAGCGATTCCGCCGGGGATACTTCCCTCCGGGTGGGGGAAATAGAAGCCATCGACATCACCAATGATCCTCTCATCGTGGGAGGACCAATCTTCATCAACATCTTCACCAGCACCATCTCATCTCAAACCCTAGTTCACCTCTTGTATTCAATCTTTGTCTCAAAACCTCAGATTGGTATCTGTGGGTTGCTAGTAGTGTTGATTACATCTTGTAGTTGATGCTAGTTGGTTTATTTGGTGGAAGATTATATGTTCAGATCCTTAATGATATTCAATACCCCTCTAATTTTGAACATGAATATGATTTGTGAGTAGTTACTTTTGTTCTTGTGGACATGGGAGAAGTCTTGTCATAAGTAATCATGTGAATTTGGTATTCGTTCGATATTTTGATGATATGTATGTTGTTGCTTCCTTTAGTGGTGTCGTGTGAACGTCAACTACATGACACTTCACCATCTTTGGGCCTAAGGGAAGGCATTGTGGAGTAGTAATTAGATGATGGGTTGCTAGAGTGACAGAAGCTTAAACCCTAGTTTATGCGCTATTCCGTAAGGGGCTGATTTGGATCCATATGTTTCTTGCTATGGTTAGATTTATCTTAAATCTTCTTTCGTAGTTGCGGATGCTTGCGAGAGGGGGTAATCACAAGTGGGAGGCTTGTTCAAGTAAGAACAGCACCCAAGCACTGGTCCACCCACATATCAAATTATCAAAATAGCGAATGCGAATCAAAGAAACATGATGAAAGTGACTAGATGAAATTCCCATGTGTCCTCGAGAACTCTTTGCTTATTATAAGAGATCGTTCTGGCTTGTCCATTGCTATAAAAAGGATTGGGCTACCTTACTACATTTTATTATACTTGTTACTTGTTACGAATTATCTGGCTATCGAAACTATCTGTTACCGCTACTTTCAGTACTTGCAGAGAATACCTTGCTGAAAACCGCTTGTCATTTCCTTCTGCTCCTCGTTGGGTTCGACACTCTTACTTATCGAAAGGACTATGATTGATCCCCTATACTTGTGGGTCATCAGACACGCTGGCATGAGGAATTTGAGCACACTCGTCAAGAAGAAGCACATTATTGGCGTCGAGGGCATCAAATTCGTCAAAGATCATCTGTGTGGTGTTTGTGAATCTGGAAAGATGACCAGATCCAAGCATGCGGCTAAGACAATCATGACCACTACCTGTCCCTTTGAATTACTTCATATGGATCTGTTTGGTCCTACCCATTGTGCCACACTAACTAATGCAGCTTCACTCTACTGATTCTTCATAGTTGACGATTTCTCTTGTTACACCTGGGTGCACATCATTTCCTTCAAGACTGAAGTACAGGATGTCTTCAGACGATTCTCCAATCAGGCCATGATGAATTATGGTCTCAAGATCAAGCACATCAGGAGCGACAACGGCACCGAGTTCAAGAACACAGGCCTTGATAACTATCTTGATGAAGTTGGTATTACTCATGAGCTCTCTGCCCCCTACACGCCTCAGCAGAATGGAGTCGTGGAGCGCAAGAACAGGACACTCATCGAGATGGCTCGCACAATGCTTGATGAATACAAGACACCTCATCGATGGTGGCCTGAAGCAATTGATACTGCATGTCACATCATCAACTGGTTATATCTTCACAAATTCCTCAAGAAGACCTCTTATGAGCTCCTCACTGACAAGAAACCCAATGTGAGTTATTTCAAATTTGCACCGAAAGCACATGAAGGTTTTATGCTTGGTTACGGTAAGGACTCGCACACCTACAGAGTCTTCAACACCTACCACAACAAGGTTGTTAAAACTGTAGATGTGCGGTTCGATGAATCTAACGGCTCGTAAAGAGAGCACCTGCCTCCTATGCTAGATGAAATGCCACCTGAAGAATCCATCAAGTTAATGGACACTGTTGAAATTGTGCCCAGTGAAGAAATAGCTGTTGAAGAAATGACTGTTCCTCGTCGTGAAGAAACTGCTGATCCTGAAGAAAATGATGCTGAGGATAATACTCAACAACATCAACAAGGCCCTCGTCCAGCACATCCATGAGTGGTGAATGAAGTCAAATTGAGAAGATCCTCGACAACATCAATGCACCTGGTCCCCTCACTCGCTCAAGAGCTTCACATCTAGCTAATTTTTGTGGGCATTACGCTTTTCTCTCTATCACAGAGCCCACCAAAGTTGATGAAGCTTTTCTGGAGCCTGAATGGATTCAAGCCATGCAAGACGAATTGCATCAATTTGAGCTCAACAATGTGTGGGAGCTTGTCAAGCGTCCTGATCCATGCAAGCACAATGTCATCGGCACCAAGTGGGTCTACCGCAACAAACAAGATGAAAATGGCCAAGTGGTGAGGAATAAGGCCCGTCTTGTAGCTCAGGGCTACACACAGGTTGAGGGTATTGTTTTTGATGAAACATTTGCACCTGTTGCTAGGCTTGAAGCTATTCGTATACTACTTGCATATGCTAACCATCATAATATTCTCTTATATCAAATGGATGTGAAAAGTGCATTCCTCAATGGTAAGCTTGAGGAAGAAGTATATGTTGCTCAACCACCAGGTTTTGAGGACCCAAAGCATCCTGACAAAGTCTTCAGACTCAACAAGGCTCTCTATGGCCTCAAACAAGCCCCGAGGGCTTGGTATGATACACTGAAGGAGTTCCTGAAGAAAAAGGGTTTCAAACGTAGTTCACTTGACCCTACTCTTTTCACAAAATATTATGATGGTGAACTGTTCATATGCCAAATATATGTTGATGATATTATCTTTGGTTGCACTAACAAGCGATACAGTGACGAATTTGCATACATGATGCGTGAAGAATATCAGATGTCTATGATGGGGGAGTTGAAATTCTTCCTTGGACTTCAAATTCATCAACAATCCAATGGCATCTTCATTTCTCAGGAGAAATATCTCAAAGACTACCTGAAGAAATTCGGCATGTAAGACTGCAAAGGTCTCAAGATACCAATGCCAACAAATGGTCAACTCTGCACTGACGAAAATGGTAAAGATTTCGATCAGAAAGTATATCGCTACATCATTGGTTCACTGCTTTACCTATGTGCATCTAGGCCAGATATTATGCTTAGCATTTGCATATGTGCACGATTTCAAGCATCACCAAAGGAATCACACCATCAGGCTGTGAAACGAATTCTTCGATATTTAGCTCACACACCAATGCTTGGATTATGGTATCCCAAGGGCTCATCTCTTGATCTTGCTGGATTTTCTGATTTTGATTATGCTGGAGATCATGTCGATCGCAAGTCTACATCAGGCACATGCCATTTCCTCGGACGATCTCTTGTCTGTTGGTCCTCGAAGAAGCAGAACAACGTCTCACTTTCCACAGCCGAGGCTGAGTACATTGCTGCTGGTGCCTGCTGTTCCCAGCTGCTATGGATGAAGCAGACCCTCAAGGACTATGGCGTCAACGTGAAGAAAGTTCCACTCTATTGTGACAATGAGAGTGCCATCAAGATCGCCCACAACCCAGTGCAACACTCAAGGATGAAGCACATTTAGATTCGTCACCATTTCCTTCGTGATAATGTGCTGAAGGAAGACATTGTCATCAATCACGTGAAGACTGAAGGCCAGCTTGCAGATATCTTCACAAAGCCCTTGGATGAGAGAAGGTTTTGCATGTTGCAGTGTGAGATAAACATCCTAGAATCTTCGAATGTCCTTTGAAAAGGACACACATCCTAACGCTTATGCATTATTGATGACTTTGATGCACAACACACGAACTAACGTTTTTCTTCAATCAATGAAAACTAACCCTCTAAGTGTGAAGAAATTAACGAAGAATTTGATTCTCAGAACCCTACGACAATTGTACGCGGTGTCTGAAATCATCATAATTCTTATATGGTGGGTAACGCCACCACCCTCTCTTTGACGTTCTTCAAGTTGAGTTTTTCGTCATCTACAATTTCGTCGAACTTTTCAAATTCGTCATTTGAGGTTGTTCTTCATTGCTTGAGCTAATTCTTCCTATATATATATAATGGCTATGTACTCCTGGGAGTACGTACTCCCATCGCTCATATACCACATAGATGAATATTTTATACCTCTTTATTATTTTTAATATACTTCATTAATAATTAGTAGATACCCCAAAATGAGTTTCACGAAAAATATCATGTGAGTCTACATATTTTTAAAGATTTACGTATATACTGATTTGTTCGTACATGAAAAAGGTATATTATAAAAATTACGTCGCAAATGATATTTTTTCCACAAAACTCGTATTGGGGTATCTTAGAATATTTAATGAAGTATATTGAAAATGATAAAGAAGTATAATCGATGTGTATATGAGGTATATTGAGTATGGAAGTACATACTCCCGGGAGTACAGAAAAGTAGTCATATATATATACCTCATATACACATCGATTATACCTTTTTATCATTCTCAATATACTTTATTAAATATTCTAAGATACCCCAATACGAGTTTTGTTGAAAAAATTATTATTTGTGACGTACTTTTTGTAATATACCTTTTTCACGTACAAATAAATCAGTATATACGTAAACCTTTAAAAACATGTAGACTCACATAATTTTTTTTCATGAAACTCATTTTAGGGTATCTGGTAATTATTAATGAAGTATATTAAAAATAATATTGAGGTATAAAAGATTCATCTATGTGATATATGAGGAGCAAGAGTACATACTCCCAGGAGTACATAACCATTTTTCTATATATATATGACAAATTTTTCCTACCACCAGTGGTAGTTACCACCACTTGCGTTTTGTATGTTGTGTGTAGTATCTATCAAATCAGAGAGTATGTACATGTAGTATGTAGTATATAACAATGTTTAGGTAGTATATACACAACTTTTTAGGTAGTACGTATCGTATTTTGAGTATGCTCCTTTTTACGTACAAATATGTACGTATTACACAAATATAATAAAACCATGGGCCAACTTGCAGTTTTTTCATGTAACGCACTTTGAAAAATCTTATATATATTATGTGATCATACTTACAATGATAAAGTAGTATATATATTACCACATGGTAGTATATATGAGACATGTGGGGTAACTACCCCCGGGTGGCAGGATGAATTTTTCCTATATATATATATATATATATATTAGTGTGGATTTTTTAACACCCGGGGACTATGCCATCCCTCTAGGTGGTAGTGCCACCCCATGTTATCCACGTTCAATGCATGCCTCGTGATCCGTGTAAACACTATGCTATCGTCATTTCTTCATCGGGATTCAGTTAATGAAGCATGCTAATGATCACACTAATACGGTTCCAGTAGAGTATGTGTTAGACTAGGGGTATCAAAATATCAGGTCATGAATATTTAACCAAAAAGATTCCCTAATAGTATAAAAAGTAGTATAACTTACTAACTTTCTATAATAGTACAATAAAATTGGTTGGTGATTAAGACTTATATTCCTACAGGAAGTTCCATATGAACTCAAAAAAGATTCCCCAAAAAAGATTCATGAGTATACACATGTATCAACATTTAACCTTGTTAATACTTAGTGCTATGAAATCGTCTCAGTGTAATTAGACAAATGGAAGAGTAATCAATGGCAGACCTAAAAGATGCTACACGGATCTCAAAGCAAGATCAGACGAAACCAGAGGGGTGGCAATGCCCACGGGTGGCAAAGACATAATAATCATATATATATATATATATATATATATATAGGGCGGGACTATTTAGGAACCCCCTCTAGAGTTCCTAAATAACCTTATTCAGCAACCCACCCCCTCCTACCTGTTTCTTTTCCCGAAGGGGGTGAGCGAGCGAGCGAGCGGTGCGGGAGCACCGCGAGGGAGCGAGCGAGCTCTGGTCCACCGCCGAGTGCCACTAGCCCCCAACTGCCACTGCGCGTGCGCCATCCCGATAACCGCGACTGCAAGCCGCCGCCGACCACCTACCCCATACCGCTACCTACGCCCAAATCCCTCAATCAGCTGGCGTTGGTCAGAAACAGGGGCGCCGGTCTGGAGCGGTTTTCCCCGGGGGCTTGGGCAGCTCTTTCCCGGCCAGCGAGCGCGGCCGTCTCCGTATTCCTCCACAACACGCCGTCGAGCTGGTCGATATCCCTTCTCTCATCCTCTCGCCGACCTGGAAGTCGCAGAGGTTGCATCGTCGGGCGTTGGAGACTGTCACGAGGTGGAGGAGAAGCAATCCAGCTCATGCGGGTGAGTGGGCCGTACTGGATTTGATGCTCACGGCCGCCCCTGCTGCTTGTCCCGTCAACCCCCTTGTCGGCGTCAATTGGCTGTGGCCTAGACGGAAGTTAGCCGCGGTGATCTGCTCGCCTAGGTGCTCTGGTTGGGTCACCTCTCCCCAATGGTTAGCCTCAATCCAGATCGAGCCGTTGACGGCCAGACAAGCAGGAGCTCCAGCCCCAGCCGTGCCCCTCCCCCTCCTGTAACCTCTCCTCCATCCCCATGCAGCTCCACCATCGGTGAATTGCAGTGCTCCCATGGATGGTTTTACTCTAACACATTGCAGCAGTTTTTGTTTGTGCATCTGTCAGTCAACTGCTACTCCTAATTGTTATCGACTGCTACTAATTTTATTTGTGTTGTTGTGTAGGAAATTCCCCCTCCCTCTCTCCTATGACAGAGAGAGTAGATCGTCAGTAGTTAACTTCATTTAACTTCTTCCTCTTTTGACAGTTGGAGCGACTTGCTGTGATTTAGAAAAAAAAGTTTCCTGTACAACATCAGCAGTTAGCTTGTTTTAAATTTTTTTTGCTTGAGAACAAAAGCAGTTAGCTTCCTGTACGATTCAAATGCTCTCTCGCCGGTTCTCAGTTAAAAAGGAAAAAAAGAGTTATAGTTTTAGGGACAATTAGATTTGTCTCATACAGTATATTAGGAACAACCAGCTTTGTGAAAAAAAAGGTCCAAGTTCTCATGCCAAAAAAATAAGATTTTGGCAGTTAACCTCTACAAACAGGATCAGTTAGCTTCTCACTCTCGGAATTAGTAATACAACAGTTAGCTAGCAGAGAAAAAAGGGTTTTAATTAGTGATAGTTAAGCTTGCCGGTTTATGGCAGTTAACAACAGTAGATTGTGTTGTTAACCTCGATAAAAAAAACATGGCGGTATATTAGGGACAAGTAGCTTTGTGATAAGAAAAAGTGAAAGTTAATGCATCCAGATTAAGCAGTTTTGTTGTGTATAAAAATTCAAATTTTTTAAAGGCAGTTAACTTCGATGGCCGCAACAGTTAATCAAAAAATTTAAAAGTTCAATATAATGTATTAATTAAAAATGCAATTAACTTTAATGAATGTAGGAGTTAACCTCGCGTGGCTATAACAGTTAACTTGGACAATTGTAGTAGCCGGGCAGTTAACTATTTCATACCCATCAGTTAGCGTGACCCCAATCAAAAAAAATGAGAAAAGGAAGAAAATAGTATTTTAGCTATTTCAGTCCAAGCAGTCAGCGTTACATGGGCAAAAAAATAATGATTTTTTAAAATCTTCAGCCCCGGTAGTTAATTTGAAGTTAACTTCCGCAATACCAACAGTTAACTCATTCACTCCCTGTCGTTATCAGCTACTAATTTGTGTGCAAACAAATAATGATTTTTTAATATATTCAGTCCTGGGTAGTTAATTTGCAGTTAACTTCCGCAATACCAACAATTAACTCATTCAGTCCCGAACGTTACCTTGGCCGTTAGCTACTAATTTGTGTGCAAAAAAAATAATGTTTTTTAATATCTTCAGCCCCGCAGTTAACTTCCACAATACCAACAGTTAACTCGTTCAGTCCCAGCCGTTACCTTGACAGTTAGCTACTTATTTGTGTGCAAACAAATGATGATTTTTTAATATATTCAGTCACGGGTAGTTAATTCGCAGTTAACTTCCGCAATACCAACAGTTAACTCATTCAGTCCCGACCGTTACCTTGACAGTTAGCTACTAATTTGTGTGCAAAAAATAATGATTTTTCAATATCTTCAACCCCGGTAGTTAATTTGCAGTGAACTTCCGCAATACCAACAGTTAACTCGTTCAGTCCTAGCCGTTACCTTGAGTTAGCTACTAATTTATGAGCAGATGCAGCAAGCCTATGCAAACGATGCATCCACCATTCTCTTCTCTCTCACACACAAACAATGATAGCGGGCACAGAGAGCAGTTTGGGGAAAAAGGATGGTTGTAAATTCTGAATTTTGAATCTTCCAATTGTTGCTAGTAGTGTTTAACCTGTTACTGTATTCATTTATTTTTTATGGGAAAATGTTTTCTCATTACTTGTTGCTTCATGTTCCTCTGTGTACTCTGTGCATACAACAAAAACAACACAAAATAAGTTGCATTCAGCCAGTTAGCACGCAACACAGTTAGCTGACGGATGCTCAATTTCTGGAGTTAACCTCTCACAAACCTTCAGTTAGCTCTTGCAAAAAAATGCATCAATTCTTCCTATGTACGCTGCAGCTGGCATAACTCGAGGATGCAATTAGCATCGTGGGACAGTTAAAATCGCCCCTGGGACGCCATTAGCATCAACTCACTTGTACAGTACGTGTTAAAACTGTTGGTTTCAGAGTGTGCTAAATTGAAGCTGAAAGGCGTCGGACGGCAGCAGGGGACCGGACTGGAGCGCAACGTGGTCTAGCGGCTGACAAAAAATGTGGAAATTAGCTCGTGGCCATCATCACGCCCTGGTGGATCTTGGCGCCGAAGCTGATCAGAAATCACTTTGAGCAATGCGGACCAGAATCATGTCCCTTCTTTAGCCGTAGACAGGACCGGCACCAGCACCGCACCGCCGAGCGCATCCCTGCGGCAATCATCGTCAGGGAGGGCTGGTGGAGGATGGGAGGAGCGAGGATGTCATGACTACCGGATCCCGCGGAGAAGTGCCCCACCATCGGCGCGGCCCAGATAGTGCTTGCTATCGCACGAATCGGGAGGTCGTGGTCATTACAGCAATCTCCCTGAGTGGCGCCTGGGACGACGACCGGCGCTGGGAGAAGCAGAGGCAGGGGGATCCTGGGGTCATGAGGGGACACGGTAGATGGCAGCGAGGTGGCTTTGATGGATTTGGATGAGAAGATGGATGGATCCGAGGCGTGGCAGTGCTGTTTTGGTCGAACGGTGGCGAAGGAAGCCGGAGTTCGTTTTAGCGAGGGAACGGATGGCGCCGGGCCGTGGGGGACAGAAAGGAGCACAGAGAGGTGGGCTTGCCGGGATCCGTTTGTGGGTGCTCCCGCGGCGGGAGTTGGCGGAGCTCGCGGCGGCAGGGGCTTGGGAGCTCGCGGCGGCGCGACGAAGATGGAGGTGTAGGAGCACCAATCGGCAGTTATGTATTATGGAAGAGTGCAGCTAGCTTATGTATTTTCGAGCAGTTAGGAAGGGTTCCTGAATAGCTTATTCAAGAATCAGTTGCAGAATAGCTTTGATGTGTGTATACTACCATGTGGTAGTATATATACTACTTTATCATTTTTAGTATGTTCATATACTATATCTAAGATACTCCAAAACGAGTTATGTGAAAAAATTGCATGTAAGCCCATATTTTTATCATATTTGTGAAATACGTACATATTGTAGGCGAACGCAGCAGAAAACAAAAAAATTCTGACCTACGCACCAGCCCAGGACCACTATGGAGACTGCATACAAGGTTTGATCTTTTCGTTACCGACTCGTAGCGCAGCGGAAGAAGAGTCGATGACGATTGTTGGTGCAGATCCCCGCAGCTAGGATTTATAACCTCCCAACCGCGAGGATGTACTCCCTCGTCAACTCACCGGACGGATCTCCGGGCAGCCCTTCGGGAGGCCTCGGGACAGTCCCTCAGATAGTCCCACCGGACGCATCCTCGGACAGCCCTTCGGGAGGCCTCTGGACAGTCCCTCAGATAGTCCCACCGGACGGATCCTCGGACAGCCCTCCGGGAGGCCTCTGGACAGTCCCTCGGATAGTCCCACCAGACGGATCCTCGGACAGCCCTTCGGGAGGCCTCTGGACAGCCCCTCGGATAGTCCCACCGGACGGATCCTCGGACAGCCCTCCAGGAGGCCACACGGACAGCCCTTCGGGCGGGTCACTCGGACAGCCCTCCGGGCAGGTACTCGAACAGCCACACGGGCAAAGGATTGAATCTACGACCTCTCTACGGGGTTGCACACATACGGTGTCAGCTATCCGGCAGGGCTTCGCCGTCCAGAACTAGTTCCTGCCGGAACCCAGACAGCCTTTCGGCTCTACGAAACTATTTCGCGGGGAGGGAGAGAGAAGGTCAGATCATGCATGGCTTGTGTATGTTGAGAAAGAGTGTGTCTTTAGGCAGCCCCTTCCACCCCTATTTATAGGCCAAGCCCAAGGGTGGCTTCTCCAAGAAGCCAAGGGGAAAAATACCAAAAGGTCCTCAAGGTGGCTTCTCCAAGAAGCCACCCCAAAAGCACTTTCACTATTCACGGAAACATTTTTCCGCGACCGTTAAATCCGAAAATATTTCTGTGGGTCTTAGAATAATTCTAGCACCCACTAAAATGATTTTGGACGCGTTCTGAAACAATTCCGGATTAGTGATTTTCATCTGCGAAAAGCAACCAAACCGGTTCCGGCAGCTCCGGAACATTTCCGGGTATTTTCTCCGAAAAATCCCAGAAGTTCCCAGACCAATTCTGGCACCCTCCAAGATTTTTCAGACGTGTGCCGAAACCAATTTGACTTAATGGTATACCCTAAAACAACTTTTTAGTTTTACCGAAACTATTCCGGTGTTCTCTCTCCGGAACTTTTCCGCTCTCTCCGAAACTTTTCCGGTGACTTTCTATCAGACTCCCTGTCTAGTATTCAGAAGATAGATGACCCTTAAGCGTGTGACCCTATAGGTTCGATGAAGTATAGACATGACCGGAACTCTTTCCGATTAATGATCAACGTCGGAGCCGTGGACACCCATATTGACCCCTATACCCACACGAATGAATATTCGAGTGAACCTCCAGTTGCCGTGTGCTATTCCTGTTGCTTCGCGATATGTTACAAATACCCGAGGTGAGAATCATCGGCATCCCCGTGGATCAACACTTGTCCACAATGCCAGTTACCTCGTTACCAGTTTTGTTCTCTTTTCTCGTTCCCGTGTTCCGGCATCCCTGTGATCAAATCACAATGTGTCTGGCCAGACGATGGTGGATACCGTAACACCGAGAGGGTCCAGAGATATCTCTCCATCGTCGGAGGAGCAAATCCCAATCTTGAGCTATCAAGTCCCTTGACATACTTTCCCATGAACCCGTAAGCCGCCGTAATAGCCACCCAGTTACGGATGACGTTTAACAAACCCCAAAGTTAATGAGGCAAGCATGAAGAAACTCGACACTCTCATCGTCTAAGGAATTATGCAAACATTAACTTTTTCTGTGTTATTAAAAATTAACTTGTGACGAATGAATCTCATAACATAACATCAATTCGGGTCGATTCAACACAAGTGTTCTCCTAACATTGTGCCCTCAAAGTTGCCGGCATATCCATGCCCATGATCAGGAAAACAGAACCATCATGCAACACTTGAGCTAGTCTTAGAGGCCAGACTAGGAATACATTTTACCGTTTATTATTCCACACGTGCATATGAGTCTTCCTCCGAGCCTCGTGGTTATTGTAGACTCGAGAACCATAGCAGTTATAGCATGGAACATAAACATAATTACAAACATGGAGATAAATAATAACATTTATTATTGCCTCTAGGGCATATCTCCTACGGACTCCCACTTGCACTAGAGTCAATAATCTAGTCAATGCTGATGCACTTTACACCTATGGCATACCGGTGTAAAACATGTTTCGCTTGTGGTAGTCTGATGTCCAACGGATCTGACAACTTCAGTTCTGTGTGTATCTCTGCATATCCTCGCGCTTTCACGCTTTCACAAAATTCATATTTTGTGTGGACTTGGCTTCGTATATATGTGAATCACTGGTCAAACCTTGATTCCTCAGACTAAGCTATGGAGCAACTATCTTCAATAGTGTTCCATTGACCAAACCATCTTGGAATCATACTAAGTTCATGAACGAACTGTACGATTCAACATCTTCTATGTCGCTTTGAAAGCGGCAACATACTTAGCCTTTGTTATAGAATTCGCCACAGTAACCTGTTTGGAACGATTTCCAAACATCGTGCCACCATATTGTGTATTACACAAAACCCTTAACTTAAATCGAAAATCGCATGGAGCATTGATGAAGACTGTATCGATGTAATTACTTACAACGAGCACTTCATAATTTCTGCTTGCGAGAAAACATGTCATCAGTGCTACTTTAGTACTCAATGACATTTTTCACTGTTGTCCCATGATTAGTACTTTGATCACTTTGGTATATACTCGCAACAGCTTGGGAGTATCGGACATATCTGGTTGTTTTACGTACCATGGAATACATGATTAATCCAAACACAAAGGTGTGTGGAAAATCAATCATGTATTTTGCTCATCAGTGTTTTGGGACACCGAGTCTTGCAAAACTCTTTCCATGTGACTTCGGCAAGAATCACTCCTTGGCGCTCTTATGCTAAACTGTTTTAGCATCTTGTCAATATGTATTTTTGGCTTAGCCTATTAGGCAATTCTATCTCGTAGATAAATATGCGTAATATCAAGGCTATTTAGCCTAAGCACTTCATCAAAAAACTATTTTCAATGAAGTCCTAATTCGTGTCAAGAAATTTCCAATCAACAATGTGTCAAGCACACAAGGTTTTTAGAAATATTATTATGCTCCCACTTACTTTCTTGTAACCACAAGCATTTTTGTTATCCATTGATGAAATCAAACTCTTTGACTATTTCATCAAAAACGAAGATTCCAACTCCATTTTGCTCTCTTCTGTCCATCGCTGGAACTCTGAAGTTTGCATACTTACTAGCATCTTCTGGATTGACAAAATACTTCGGACTGTATCACATGCAAGTCCTAGGTTGCATTTCCATCACATGGAAATCCTTTTGGCATCCATGTATCATATCTCAAGATTAAAATATGTATTAATTGCTAGTTTAACCCGATCTGACTTTAAGCATCGCTACGATGAGACAATCTCATCGTAGTCAACTCCTTGAATTTTGTATTGCAACAAGTTGAGCTTTATGGATAAAACATTTTGTCCACATCAGTTTATAGTTCCATAAATGTTTGTTAGACTCTAAGTCTTCCGAAGGGTTCATCAAGATATGATCTTGAATCATTAAATGGAAACTATCTCGGATTGTATTGGCATTTAGCCAATTCTGGAGTCAGCGCCCATCAACGCTTTCTTGTGTATCGTTGGTATACTGTTGTCTAATAACAATATCTCGCTTGCGCACCTGAGAGGTTTGCACGAGTTTTGCCTACGTGGTTCAGTTGCAAGTTCGACCGAAGTCCATACATGTCATGTAGAGGCTTCCGTATCAGTCGCAGTAGGAAACTCTGGAATTACTTCCAAGGTTTCTTTTCTTTGAACTGATGACGAAGATACTGTTATCTTGTTGAGTTGCACTGTCCTCCCAATCACCTTTTTGCAAGAACCATTCTCTTTAAAAGCATACCGTTCTTTGTGGCAAAACCTTTTGCCTCGGTACATTGGTGGGGGAATACCCAATAACTTGGGATAACCTACAAAGTAGCACTTGTATGATTTGGAATAGGTTTGTAAATATTTTACACAAGCCCCATATTCCAAATGTTAAGAAGTGACATAACATGGTTGGGCGTACCATACCATGGCGCCATTTCAACAGACCTGATGGCGCTCTTTTCAGTGTAAAAGCCGCAGTCTCTAAAGCATTACTTTAAAAGGGATAATGGCAAATTGATTTATGTCATCATTGATCTTACCATGTCATAAATGGTTTGAATACATCTTCACAGACATTCCACTCACAGTGGTGTTCCGGGAGGTGTAAGTTATGAAACTCTTTTCACAACTCATCAGACATTCGCTAAACTTGTAACTCAAATATTTCTTTCCACAATCCAATTGCGGAAACATAATTTTCTTGTGACAATAATTTCTACTTCATTTTGCAAATTTTACGTGGCTGCTACGGGTTTGCAAGAACCGTTCTTACCTACGCAAAACCACAACGTGGTGTAGTGATTGCTTTTTGATCTTCTAAAAGAACCCTCTTCATTGAAATCGATTCAACTAAAGTGAGAGAGACAGACACCCGCTAGCCATCTTTATGCAACGAAGTTACATGTCAGTTGAAGGAACCTGTCTCGCGTAAGCGTACGCGTAATGTCGGTCCGGGCCGCTTCATCTCACAATGCCGCCGAATCAAGTATCAACTAGTAACGGCAAGCAATATGTATACACCCACGCCCACAACTCGTTTGTGTTCTACTCGAGATCTCATCTACGCATAGACCTAGCTCAGATGCCACTGTTGAGGAACGTTGCATGGGAAACAAAAATTTTCCTACGCACACACAAGATCTATCCATGGTGATGAGCATCTACGAGAGGGAGAGTGAATCTACATACCCTTGTAGATCGCTAAGCGGAAGCGTTAAGAAACGCGGTTTATGTAGTCGAACGTCTCCGCGATCCAAATCGCAAGTCGTCCCTCGATCCGATCACGAACTAGTGCCGAACAGACGGCACCTCCGCGTTCAACACACGTACGGCTTGATGACGCCTTCACCTCCTCGATCCAGCGAGCGATGGTGAAGTAGTGGTTGAGTTCCAGCAGCACGACGGCGTGGTGATGGTGGTGAGGAACAATCTCTGCAGGGCTTCACCAAGCACTACGGAGATTATGACGGGAGAACTAGAGGGTTAGGGTTGCCGACACACGGCTTGGGAAATCTTAATGTGTCCCGTGTGCTAGCCCTGCCCCTCTATTTATATGTTGAGCCTTGGGGTCCAAACTTGGAGTAAAAGCCTCCTCTAGGTCGGTTTTGCCCGCACAAGGTCGGTTTGGCCCGCAGGAAAAGAGTGCAACGCGGATCTCTGCAGTATCGCGTACAAGCGGTAGTACCGCTTACGATAAGCGGTAGTACCGCCCGTAGCGGTAGTACCGCTTACGATAAGCGGTAGTACCGCCCGTAGCGATAGTACCGCTTACGATAAGCGGTAGTACCGCCCGTAGCGGTAGTACCGCTTACGATAAGCGGTAGTACCGCCCCAGACGCCAGCAAAACTTCCTTTTGCACCTTGCCTAAGCCTCGTGGGCTTTACCCCTTGGCCCAAATAAAGTGTTCTCGTATCCGAACATTTCGGGAAACATCCGGAACCTCTTCCGGTGAATTCCGGAACCCTTCCGGAAACCAAAACACTATTATCACATATATCAATCTTTACCTCCGGACTATTCCGGAGATCCTCGTCATATCCGGGATCTTATTCGGGACTCCGAACAACCTTCGGTCACCAACAAAATAACTCAACTATACTAATCGTCACCAAACGTTAAGTGTGTAGACCCTGCGGGTTCGAGAACTATGTAGACATGACCGAGACACCTCTACGATCAATAACCAATAGCGGGACCTGGATGCCCATATTGGCTCCTACATATTCTACGAAGATCTTTATCGGTCGAACCTCTATGTCAAGGATTCAGTTAATCCCGTATACTGTTCCCTTTGTTCTTCGGTATGTTACTTGCCCGAGATTCGATCGTCGGTATCTCTATACCTAGTTCAATCTCGTTACCGGCAAGTCTCTTTACTCGTTCCGTAATACAAGATCTCGTGGCTAACACTTTAGTCACATTGCTTGCAAGGCTCATTGTGATGTTGTATTACCGAGTGGGCCCTGAGATACCTCTCCGTCACACGGAGTAACAAATCCCAGTCTTGATCCATGCCAACCCAACAGACACCCTCGGAGATACCTGTAGAGCACCTTTATAGTCACCCAGTTACGTTGCGACGTTTGATACACACAAGGTATTCCTCCGATGTCAGGGAGTTGCATGATCTCATGGTCATAGGAACAGATACTTGACATGCAGAAAACAATAGCAATAAACTGACACGATCAAATGCTACGTTCTTAGTTTGGGTCTTGTCCATCACATCATTCTCCTAATGATGTGATCCCATTATCAAATGACATCTCATGTCAATGGCTAGGAAACCTTAACCATCTTTGATCAACGAGCTAGTCAACTAGAGGCTTACTAGGGACACAGTGTTGTCTATGTACCCACACATGTTTTTGAGTTTCCAATCAATACAATTATAGCATGGATAATAAACGATTATCATGAACAAGGAAATATAATAATAACCAATTTATTATTGCCTCTAGGGCATATTTCCAACACGAATTACAATGGAAAGCAATCGAGCGGGTATCTCTGTGATCAACTCACAATACCCAAGAATCAGTGATTAACACGTTTAATCATAATTTCCAAGAACTATTTCTTTGACCAGCCTTCTATACATCAATAGCTTGTATGACTTTCATACATGAGCTGGATATTCCAGTCTTCTCTCTTTTTGCCTTTATACTTCTAACAGTTTTACTTCCAATAATTCTCCTACTCTCAGAAGAAGCACCAACTTGAAGAGTGGCGTCAGCCCCGGACTTCCTAGGCGTGAAAGTCTTAATAACACCCTTCGGACATTTCCTTCCTCTTTAAGTTGTTGTTTTATTCACCATCATCATATGACAGGCGTTCTTCTGGATCCCTCTCTCATCAGTTAAATGCCCAGTAAACACTTTACTAATACTTTGCAAAACAAACATTGCTTTGGATATCACATATCTTTTAGCCTTTGTTTGTGTCTGAAAATGATTTTCAGTTCCATGAATATCACATAGCTATCCCAAACTTTTGAAGTTCGGGTCTCATGGAAGCAAACATATTGCACTTGACCGTAACAGAATTCTAGCTTTTGGATCGAAGGACGAGAGTCACATTATCCATAGCATTAGCGGGAGAATACCAAAAGCATGCGATAGGACAAAGTCCTTCTCGGCACTTTTGAGGACAATCCTCACATTACGTTACCAACCATAAAGTTTTAACCAGATATTTAACAGCTTATTCAATTTTAACAGGGAAGGTGGAAATGGGAGCCATTATTCTACATCTATTATGCAAATCACACTTAGACAAAGTTTATTATTAATTGCACTAAGAATTAAACAAGTTAATTCTAAAGTGCGCTCCCACTCAAATCAATATCTCTCAAAATTGATTATGAGTGATACAAGACCCACATTTTAATTCAACGCCATTGATGTGGACATCACTGATGACAAGAATTTTAATCGGTAGGCCAACTTGCCAATCACATCTCTATGTGATTCTTGTTAATCTTTCGATGGGCGTGTTCCGAGCTCAGGACGATCCTGCCAGAACGTCAAAGACAACCAAGTGATCTTGCTGCGAGGTCTGACCTCACCCGCCTCATTCCTCTTGATTCGTTCGTACCCATGTGGACATGGCGCACCCCGGAAAGATACGAATTTCAGACGGCGCTACACTTGAGTGAACACTAACTACTTTGATATTTTAAGTGAGAGATCACCCTAATAAAAAGCGACTACCGCGCAATCAAAAGGGTGCACCATAAGGGATAAACATCTCAGGCAATTCATAATAGCATGATATGGTATAGCCCTTTCTGACGGAGAAGTCTTGTATTTCTTCGTCTTCGGCATTCGCGTCGGTGTTCACCTTCGCGAAGATTGCCACCACCTTGTCGATGCACCAGATAATATTGCTATCTCTATAGCTAATAAAATAAGTGCATTACTTAAGGTTGACACGCAGGTCATTTAAAGTGACAATCATATGGCTCCAGCCATCATGCCGAATCATGACATGCAGGTCATGTTAATTTTACATTATATAGTCATCTCATACATAATCAAATTATTATGAACACTGCTATACCACATCACATGCACATGCAAACCATCCTGCAAAACCAAGTTAGACGCCTCTAATCGGTTCATACAAAATTTCATTTTACGTGGCTTCTAAGGTTTCGAAGCAAACCGAAGCTACCAACATCCATCATCTAGTATGATTATTCAAGTCGCTAGATTAACTTTACGGGGTGTATGAAACACGAGATAATAAAATCTCGAGCCCCATACTGAACTTCGTCATACGCATGACCCCCGTGCAGATCATATCTGCATTGCCCTTTCGTCTGCTAAATTTCATCTATCTTTTTAACTATGGTGGAATTCAACGAACTGTTAGCACTTCGTTGATCAATCAGGATCGCGGATTGCCAGAACTTTGAAAATTCACCATGCTGTTATCAAGATCAGAAATATGCAAATTCCAAGGAAGCAACAAGAACATCGAGTAACAGATTTCATCTGCTACCCGCACAAATAATTATCAGCAGTAGAACTTATCAACTACAAATTATATTGTGCAACACCCATACATCTCATGTATTCTAGATCGTAACCTGCATCTACGAATAGCACGGCTCATGATGCCACTGTAGGGGAACGCAGCAGAAAACAAAAAAAATCTGACCTACGCACCAGCCCAGGACCACTATGGAGACTGCATACAAGGTTTGATCTTTTCGTTACCGACTCGTAGCGCAGCGGAAGAAGAGTCGATGACGATCGTTGATGCAGATCCCAGCAGCAAGGATTTTCAACCTCCCAACCGCGAGGATGTGCTCCCTCGTCAGCTCACCAGACGGATCTCCGAGCAGCCCTTCGGGAGGCCTCGGGACAGTCTCTCAGATAGTCCCACCGGATGAATCCTCGGACAGCCCTTCGGGAGGCCTCTGGACAGTCCCTCGGATAGTCCCACCGGACGGATCCTCGGACAGCCCTCCGGGAGGCCTCTGGACAGTCCCTCGGATAGTCCCACCGGACGGATCCTCGGACAGCCCTCCGGGAGGCCTCTAGACAGTCCCTCGGATAGTCCCACCGGACGGATCCTCGGACAGCCCTCCGGGAGGCCTCTGGACAGCCCCTCGGATAGTCCCACCGGACGGATCCTCGGACAGCCCTCCGGGAGGCCACACGGACAGCCCTTCGGGCGGGTCACTCGGACAGCCCTCCGGGCAGGTACTCGAACAGCCCCACGGGCAAAGGATCGAAACTACGACCTCTCTACGGGGTTGCACACATACGGTGTCAGCTATCCGGCAGGGCTTCGCCGTCCAGAACTAGTTCCTGCCGGAACCCAGACAGCCTTTTGGCTCTATGAAACTATTTCGCGGGGAGGGAGAGAGAAGGCCAGATCATGCATGGCTTGTGTATGTTGAGAAAGAGTGTGTCTTTAGGCAGCCCCCTCCACCCCTATTTATAGGCCAAGCCCAAGGATGGCTTCTCCAAGAAGCCAAGGGGGAAAATACCAAAAGGCCCTCAAGGTGGCTTCTCCAAGAAACCACCCAAAAAGCACTTTCACTATTCACGGAAACATTTTTCTGCGACCGTTAAATCCGAAAATATTTCTGTGGGTCTTAGAATAATTCCAGCACCCACTAAAATGATTTTGGACGCGTTCTGAAACAATTCCGGATTAGTGATTTTCATCTGCGAAAAGCAACCAAACCGGTTCCGGCTGCTCCGGAACATTTCCGGGTTTTTTCTCCGAAAAATCCCAGAAGTTCCCAGACCAATTCTGGCACCCTCCAAGAATTTCCAGACGTGTGCCGAAACCAATTTGACTTAATGGTATACCCTGAAACAACTTTTCAGTTTTACCGAAACTATTCCCGTGTTCTCTCTCCGGAACTTTTTCGCTGTCTCCGAAACTTTTCTGGTGACTTTCTCTCAGACTCCCTGTCTAGTATTCAGCAGATAGATGACCCTTAAGCGTGTGACCCTATAGGTTCGGTGAAGTTTAGACATGACCGGAACTCTTTCCGATTAATGATCAACATCGGAGCCGTGGACACCCATATTGACCCCTTTACCCACACGAATGAATATTCGAGTGAACCTCCAGTTGCCGTGTGCTATTCCTGTTGCTTCGCGATATGTTACAAATACCCGAGGTGAGAATCATCGGCATCCCCGTGGATCAACACTTGTCCACAATGCCAGTTACCTCGTTACCGGTTTTGTTCTCTTTTCTCGTTCCCGTGTTCCGGCATCCCTGTGATCAAATCACAATGTGTCTGGCCAGACGATGGTGGATACCGTAACACCGAGTGGGCCCAGAGATATCTCTCCATCGTCGGAGGAGCAAATCCCAATCTTGAGCTATCAAGTCCCTTGACATACTTTCCCATGAACCCGCAAGCCGCCGTAATAGCCACCCAGTTACGGATGACGTTTAACAAACCCCAAAGTTCATGAAGCAAGCATGAAGAAACTCGACACTCTCATGGTCTAAGGAATTATGCAAACATTAACTTTTTCTGTGTTATTAACCATTAACTTGTGACGAATGAATCTCATAGCATAACATCAATTCGGGTCGATTCAACACAAGTGTTCTCCTAACATTGTGCCCTCAAAGTTGTCGGCATATCCATGCCCATGATCAGGAAAACAGAACCATCATGCAAGACTTGAGCTAGTCTTAGAGGCCAGACTAGGAATACATTTTACCGTTTATTATTCCACACGTGCATATGAGTTTTCCTCCGAGCCTCGTGGTTATTGTAGACTCGAGAACCATAGCAGTTATAGCATGGAACATAAACATAATTACAAACATGGAGATAAATAATAACATTTATTATTGCCTCTAGGGCATATCTCCTACACATATTTGTACGTAAAAAGGAGTATGCTCAATATATGGTACATACTACCTACGAAATAGTACATATACTACCCAAACATTCTTACATACTACACGTACATACACTCCAATATAATAAATACTACCTACAACGTACGAAACCAAAGTGGGAGTAACTACACCCGGTAGTAGGGAAAATTTGTCATATATATATATAGGGAAAATACATCTGGTGTAGTTACACCCATGTCTCATATACTACCATGTGACAGTATATATATTACTTTATCATTTTTAGTATGTTCGTATACTGTATCTAAGATACTCCAAAGTGAGTTCTATGAAAAAATTGCAAGTGGGCCCATAGTTTTTATTATATATGTGAAAAACGTACATATTTGTACGTAAAAAAGAGTATGCTAAAAATATGGTACATACTACCTAAAAAGTAGTATATATACTACCTAAACATTCTTACATACTACATACTACGTGTACATATACTCCGGCATGATATATACTACTTAGAACATACAAAACAAAAGTGGGAGTAACTACACCCGGTCGTAGGAAACATTTGTCCTATATATATGCTCAATATACCGAAACCACCCCTCTCCTCAGTCCTCACAATCTCTTCATGCCCGACCCCCTCCTCCCAACCTTCTTCTGCCCCACCTCCCCTCCACCTTCCACGGCGGGCGCCGCCCCAGCCCCCGGCCAATTCCCCCCCCCCCTCGCGCTCCCCGGCGATGGATCCAACCAGCCGCTCCCCGGTGACTCCCGATGCGTAGCTCCCCCATCACCCCTCTCTTCCTCTGCGCGCCGCCGCTCCAGGTCAAGGCCACCGCGCTCCACCACCACCACCGCGGCTGCACACGGCCCACGTTCCCCCTCCCTCCATCACCGTCCTCCACGTGCCAGATCAGGCCGTCGGTGCTACAACCCCCCCCCCCCCCCGCGCCAGATCCGGCGAGTTCCGGTACCCACCTCCTGTTCCCCGATCTGGTCAACGCCCTCCCCCATTCCTCCCTCGTCCCCCAGCTCTGCCCTAGACGACGGCCGTTCCTGGATCCGACGCCGGCCGCGGCCACCCCACGGAGGGAACCGTAAATCCGCGGCTCTCCTGCTTCCGCCGGCGCCACCAGCTACGGCCACTGGCGACATCGAGTAGTGTGCCGCCCGCCCTCGTGGGGTTCGCTAGCTGGCCCTCCCCTCTTGCAGTGCAGGCATCCCCGGACATGCAACGCGCGGGGCAGGCGATGCGGTTCAGCGCGCGTGACCGTGCAGTGACTCCCCACGTGCAGTTCACTGATGCGGTCCACTAATTTTTTGTTGGATTTGTGCGGTTCCAGTGCAGTGCGCATCGTCCAGTTCCAGTGCAGTGTGCCTCGTGCACCTCCCCCCCTCTTCCTCACTTCTCACCGGCGTATATGCCACTGGTGGTGCTCTCCATCGACCGTGAGGACAACAACTTCGCCACTGTACTCCCCCTTTTCCCCTCGCTGCTAATGCCACCCTTTTTTGTGTTTTCAGAATTTGGATGTACAGTTTGGGTGCAGCTGCAGTTCGGGCGAGCCATGGCGACAGAAGTTTCCCTAGGTCTCAGTTCACTTCCGTTGAAAAAGGAAGAAAATTAAAAATCTGTTGTTCAGAAGTTCCCCCTGGGCTCGCAGTTCACTTCTCTTGAAAATGAAGAAATTTACAACCTTACAGTTCATTTCTTCTTCATGTGCGAATTTCATTTTGGAGTTTATTTTTTTACAGATTTTGCCGCTGCAGTTCACTTCTCTTGAAAATTCTACAGTTCATTTTCATGTAGATGCAGTGCACTATCCGCCCCCTGGGCTCATTGTTGATTTTGATGTCCCTCGTAATTTTCTGAGATTGTGCAATTTTTGTTTGACCGTGGGGTTCAGAAAAGAAAATAACGTGAACTGCAGCTCTATGTTCATCTGTGGTTGTTTCTCTGTTGACTTTGTTGTTGTACTACAGGAAATGAAGACTAACAAACAAACAATTTAAATGTAGTTCACCGAAAAACGGAGGAATAACAAAAAAAATGATGTTCAAAATGAATGGAGACCAAATTGATGTGGTTCACTTGTACTGCGTGGGCTTTGTTTTGTTATAAAACGATACCCAGATGCGGTTCAGTGTAAAAAACTATGTGGTTCACTTGGTAAAAATGAGAGAAAAAGAACATCTCAAAAAGAAGTTCACTCCTTTGTAGATGTAGTCCACTAGCTTCTACCCCGCGGTTCACTTGCCCTCGTCTTTGCGGTCCACTCTCATTCATAAATTTTTAAGAAAAAAGACAACAAAAAGTCACGCGGTTCACTTTCGGTAGTGTCGCGGTTCACTTATGCCCAATATGAAGTGCAGAAAAATTGTTACGGAAACGACAAAAAAAAAAGTAATGCGGTTCACTTCTCGATAGTGTTGCGGTTCACTTACGCCCGATGTGAAGCGCGGTGCACTTCCTCGCCTGAGAAAATTTACGTCTGATGCAGTGCGGTTTTCTGTCGAAAGCAGTGCGGTTTTCTGTCTGATGCAGTTCCCACGTCGATTTTGGTGTCGCGAAAAACAGAGTGTCCGCATTTCGGTAATTTCAAAACTGCTCTTAAACCGTAAGGAATTAGAGAGGGTGTTCTACATGAAAAGGTTGCGTCTCGTCGATATCTTTCCAACGGCGTATCATTTGAATCGTTCCGACTAGCGGTTTGTCAAATTCGCGGAAAAACGGCCGCTGCCACCCGTCGTCCGCCGCACCATTTTCAAAATTAATTTAAAACCGTAAGGAATCTCAAAAACATTTCTACATATGAAAGTTGTGCCTCGTACGTAGATTTCCAACGGCGTATCACACGCCTCGTTTCGACAAACGGTTAAAAAATTGGAGTGAAAACAGTACCGAAAAATTGCAAAAAATTGAAAAAACAGAATTCCGCGATTTAGTAAATTTGAAACTGCTCTTAAACCGTAAGGAATTAGAGAAAGTAATATATATGAAAAAGTTGCGCCTCGACGATATCTTTCCAACGGCGTATCATTTGCTTCATTCCGACAAGCGGTTTGCGAAAAAACACAAAAATACGCTCGCTGCCACTTGTCAGGCGCACACCGTTTTCGAAACTGCTCTTAAACCGCGAGGAATCTCGAAACAATTTCAACATGGCAAAGTTGCGCCTAATCCATAGCTTTCCAACGGTATATTACACGTCTCGTTCCGATAAACGGTTTAAAAACTGGCTCGAAAACAGTATCGAAAAACACCGCGTATAGTTTTTTTGACGAGAAGTTACTAGTCTCAGTACTGCAGTGCGCTTGCTTCAGAAAGTGCAGTGCCCTCACGTTGAGCGTGCAGTTCGGAAGTGTGGGCAGAATAACTATTCTACCAGTATTGGCAGAATAGACGGGCTGTATATATATATATATATATATATATATATATATATATATATATATATATATATATATGAGTTTTCATGTCCTCAACAGCATTCACATATTGTTAATTCTTCATGTTGACTTTTGTCTATGTGAATGTGATCAGACCCGCTCCCCTCTATGCTAAAGTCAAACCACTCTATTCACAATCTCTTCATGTGCGTTCTAATTGACATTGTTCAAAGTCTTCCCTGTGTCCTTGACAGCTAAAGAAATTGAGAACATACTTTAAAAACTTTTCAAATCAAAATTTTGGCGGTTGCCACAGTAACTTAATCGCGCCCGTCCGACGCGTGGCTAAGGACGTCCAAAATGCATGCATGACGCGTGTCATGGAGATGCAAATCGCCAGGGGCTTATCCGTCCAAACAATTTGGACCGCTCGGTTTTCACCGCGCCTATATAAAGGCTTGATCCCGTCAAACCTAATTCACTCCACTCCCTCCGCCCCTGTCGCTCTCACTCCCGAATCCTAGCTCCGCTGCTGGACTTCATCATCGCAGGAGAAGAAAAGCTTCACTGCCTTAAACTTCTTCGCTGTCGTACTCGCGCCGACCGCGGATTTCTTCATCTCCGCCGCCGCTGTAGCTGTCTTTCGTCGCCAAATTAGGGCACGAAAGATCTGAACTGACGATTTCCTTCGCCTCGTCGCCCAGTTCATCGAGTTTATCCTTGGGGTAATTAAATTTCATTTTTACTGCCCAAGTTTGATCTTTTTACTACCTGAAATTCTTCAAGTGCTGTTTTTACCACGTCTTTCCAATTCTTCAGCACTTCCCTCTTTGGCTAGTCTTGGTTATTTCATCTAAGTTATATTTCACGATTATATTCCTCAATTGTGCAATTGCTTCAATCTGTACAACTATGGAACCTAAGTCAAGAACACTTAGTGAATTTCTTCAAGACGATAAGGGTCACTTTCCTCAACTGGATTTATTTTGAAAACATCTGAGGATGCATGTGACTCTTCCCAATTTCCTCGCAACTATATTCTGTTCACAGGTACACATGTCTGCTGACGAATCTCTAGGTTCTCATCAACTTAATTCATTTGCAGCATTGCTTGAGGAAAATCTTCAAACATCTTTAGAATCTTCAAAAGTTCAAATCCCTCAGCTGAAGAAAATGGCCGATGGTAAAAAGCCTGAAAAGGGAGGCAAAAGAAAAGAGGAACATAGTGCTTTCGAAATCCCCGAGGACATATATTCAGGCTACTGCACGCCTGATGAAGTAATTCATGGGAAGGAAACTGACAACCAGCGCAAAACACGTATGCAAAAGATCAAGAGGCGATGTGCCTATGAATGGAGGAGTTACAGATATGTCACCCCCAAATACATGAAGGAATTCGCAGTAAAGCCTCCATGCAAGAGGTCTCCGCTAGCTCCTGGTCAGACGGCTGATCCCACTAGCATCAAAAGGGGTGAAAAATTTCTAGCAAAATGGGCTAAGCGTCAAGCAAAGTTGCAGAAGCAGGCTCAGAAGGCTGTTGAGGAATTCAACAGGGCCTCAAAGGCATCAGCAGATGTTGGTGCCGGTCGGAGTGCCAGTGCGCCTAAGAAGGCCATGAAGAAGAAGCCGGCTCAAAATCCAAAACCTTCAGCTGTAAAGCCCTCACAGCCAAAGCCTTCATCTTCAAAGGCTTCAGTTCCAAAGGCGCCATCCGCTCCACATCAGCGCCTCCGCCATCCACCAGTTCTTCAGTGGCAGCTGCAAAAGCTTCAACGCCAGTTGTGCTCACATCTTGTCAGTGCACTGAAGGTTTTCATATAGCCAACATTACAGCATCAAGTGCCTCAGCAAGTGGGCATAATTCTTCAAATATGCCCATGCTGAAGATAAAGGCCACTGCAGGCCATGGAACAAGGCCCAGCCCCAGAAGCAAGGCCGTTGTGCCTCAGGCTGATGAATATGACATGGCTGACGAAGATGAGCTTGCTGAGTTCATTCAGAGGAGAGTTGAGGAAGCAGCCAGAGCTAAAAATACTACTGTTCCTCTCATGCTTGATCCTAGGAAGATTCTGGACTTCATTGAGATACGGTGCAAGAAGCCAGACACTCCACTTAATGACCTTGACTTGCCACCAGGTTCAAGCCATGTGCTCTCGTCGTTCATCTTGACAGAAAAACACAAGATTGCGCAAGCCAAGCTTTTGAGGAAACAACAACTCCAGAAGGAGAGAGAGATGAAGAAAAATATGCTCACAATATCCCCTCACCAGCTTGTGGCTTTACAATCTGAGATACAACAGCTGTCTGATGAATATGAGCGCCAGGCCAACCATTGTTGTGGTGTGCATGACAGATTCATCAACGCAACCAAGCAAGTGGTTGATGACCACAACAAGAGGGAGGCTGCCAAGCATGGGCTAGCGCTTCCATCCAGTTCTTCAGCTGCTCCGCAAACCCCTCTGGCCAGTGAGACCGTGTCATCTCCTCCTCCACAAGAGCAATCCAGGGCAACTGAAGAAGTTGCGCCTGAAGAAACTGCCAGGGCGACTACATCAGTCGTGCCTGAAGAAACTGTTCCAACCAGTTCCTCAGCTGCAGCACCACCAAAGTCTTCATCTTTGAAGCTTATTACACTTCCTTCTGCATCAGAGGCGAAGAAGACCAAGGCAGCTGAGAGAGAAGCTATGAAGAGAAAAGCTTCTGCCCCTCCTACCACTGAGACCGTGAAAAAACTGAAGACGGCCCAAATGTCTTCAGCTGTGCCAATTGATGCCATACCCATCTCATCAGCACCCCCTACCCGCAATATTGAAGATCTTCAAAGTGTTCCTTATGGGGTGGACTATGTCATCCCATCAGCTGATGAAGAAGAGAATACCCACTCTGCTGCTTCCACAGAGCAAGTGGATGAAGAAATTGAAGTGGGAGCAGATGCTTCACTTCATCAAGTATCATCGCACAAGTCACCACCAGTCCAAGTGACTGATGAACAAGCCTCTTCAACTGGAAGCGATGAAGCAACCGATGAGGACGTGGATATTGATGGTTCTACCACACCTCTTATTCATGACGATTTCTGGGATGAAGCGCACCCGAATTCGCCCATCACCACACCTCTCACACAAGTGCCTCAATCGCCTGCAAAGACTGAAGAAATTCACACTACTGCAGGCGACCGCTAACGCGACACATGAATCAGAGACCCCGCGACCAAACTGTGTGCGATGCATGAATCGCAAACGGTGTCGTAATAAAATCGTCGCCAATAAGACGAACTATTTGCGATGGCGGAGACATCAAGCACGATTCAGATTAGAGATGCGTGTGCGATACATGGCATACAATTGATCCATACGAACTGTTTGCGATAAGCCGGAACAACGGAAATGGGCAGCCAGTTTGAGGTGTGTGCGATACACGGCATACAGTTCACTCGGATGAACTGTTTGTGAATACCCAACACAACAGAAACGGTCAGACACTGTATGGTGTGTGCGATACACGGCATACAATTCACTAGGATGAACTATTTGTGATTACCCAACACAACAAAAACGGTTCAACTTAAGAAGATGTGTGTGATACGCGACAAACAGGTCAGTAATCAGAAATGTGTGGGAAGACCGATAATAACACAGATGATTGCTCCAAATAATTCATGTGTGTTGTAGGCAAACGCTTGTTGGTAAACAATTGTCAGTGATTGATGAAATCATCACCGACGGGTTCCGTAGTTTAATCCGTATGTGATGTGATTTTCTCAGTCTGCACAACATCTACGCTCTCTGTGTACAGAACAATATTATTTTGTGAGAATAGTGTGCTCTATTGGGCACACGAGATATATGGATCATACCCGTGGGCAAGCAATGTGCGCGCACGCGTCGTGCTAGCTCACGCTTCCTTCTATGCTAAGTTTCCATTAATTGATGGCGTTTTATGAACACGCCACCGTTTCCCACCATTTCCCCATCGGTTTCCCACCGCCACCCAGCGATTGCGCATAAGCCTAGGCGACGCGCGACACACCGAGGCACAAGCGCAGCCTATAGCCCCTCTAGCTACCTTTTCCAAGCATGCCAACCCACCGAAGCGCCACCTCTACCATCAACCTCCTCGACGAGGTAAACGAGCAGGCGCCACGGCCCGTCGAGGCCAAGGGCGTCCCCGGCAACGCGATGGACGACGCCGTGCTACGCGTCATCGCCAGGGATGAGCACACCCTTGGCGGATGGCGCTTCAGCGCCGCGGATCAAGAAAGGCAACTCAGCGCCGAGAGGCTGCAGCTCGACACACAACATGATCAGTGGTGCCTCGCAGGGCAAGATAGACGCATCAGCGCCGATAGGTTGCGGCTCGCCGCACAGCGAGACCGATGGACCACCACAGAGCGAGAGGCGCGGCGTGCCGCATAGCAAGAGCGATTCTATCGGCGCTTGCCTGCTGTCAACAAGGCGTTGCAGCTAGCTACACGGCCCGTCAGTAGCCCCGTTCCTCGCCAAGAGTGGGCAGAGGCCGTCTGCACCGTACTAGCACCAGAGGCCGGCCGCGCCGTGCTTGCACCGGATGCCGGCCGCGCCGTTCGCATGGGTCACGCTGTTCGCCTTGTCCGCGGCCCGCTCGATGCCAACGCGCTGGTCGCTAGGCTCAAGCACCTCCTTGGCCCAGGTGTCCACATAGGCGCAATAGAGGAACATGGCCGTCGCATCCTCGAGCTGGTGATCTCCGATGAAATAGCCCACTTGGAGCTCGAGATCGCGCTCCAGATGTTCTGCGAGCATGTCAACCACTTGGACGAACGCCTGCACGAGTTCAGGCAGAGACAAGAGCTACCGTAGGCAAGGGTGGTGGTCATGGACGCATTTTATTTTGTTGAGTCGTTTCGACGTTGATCGCTATGTATTCCCAACAATCATAATATTGCTTTGTTTATTGCTCTGTTTCAATGTGTGTACTCTGTTTTCCATTCTTATATATTGTTCTGTTTCAATGTGTATGTTTTCCATTCTGTACATGTGGATGGTAAATAGCTAGATAGAAATTAGTACGAAAACGAACAATACGTGATGATACTTAACTGGGATCCCATACTTAACTACTAAGTATAATGCATAGAATTGAAAACGAACAATACTAAAACTAATAATCCCTTCTTATGGGGCCAGTATTCCGGCAGCCCCTCGCTAGCAGCTCCCTGGTGCGCGGCGGCTTCCCAGCGTGGAGGGAGTTCTCCGCTTCCTCCGCCTCGCAGCGCTTGACATGCCGATCTGCCTCTTGCTGGCGGACACGCGCGAACGATCTTGCCATTTCGTTGGGCGCCCATCGGAGATCCTCGTCGGTAGCCCGCTGGAGCTTATCGGCCCACCTCCATGCAGCGATGAGGCGCCTAGCGCCTTTGGCCTTCCTAGCGAAGTACCGGCCGTCTTCGTACACCTCGTCCGCACGTCGACGTGCCCGCCGCCAAAGCTCCAGCTTCTCCTTTTCCCAGGCGGCTTCACAGGCTTCACAGGTCGCCTGGTACCTGGCGCGCTCCTCCGCCAACTCCTTCTTGAACGCCACTTGCCTGGCTTTCTCAGCCGGCGGCAGCGCTTTCCACAGACAAAGATTGCACTGGCCCCAAAACCACTCCAAAGTTGGGGGTTCCGGCGCAACCTCGTCAGGTGGCACGTAGGGGTCCTCCTCATCGCTGCTCTGCGCCTGGACGACCTCGCGGTGCGGCGCCTCCTCCTTGACGGGTGGGCAGATCGTCGGCTCCATGGCAGAGTTTTGTGAGAGAGAGGGGGGCGAACGAGCAGAGAATGTAGATGACAATGCAGGCGGGATGACGTGGGCGGGGTAGTATTTATTGGCGGCCGGAATCTAGATCGACGGGAGCAGTAGAAGCGCCGGTGGCCGGAATTTACGAGTACTATAGCTTGAATTACACACGATTCCCGCAGCAAAATCCGTGTGTGAAATAAATCACTGACGGTTCCCAGGACTGAACCGCGTCTGATTAATAACCCGCGCCACTCACCTTCCAAACCTCGCGGCGCGAAACAGAGTGCCAATCATGTGGGGCCCAGTTGTCTTGCCAGATATTTACATTTTCTTTCCAAATGTTTTGCATGAATGCTTATTTCGTGTTACCATGATATTGTTGGAAAATGTATTGCATAAATGATTTTTCCAACCCATGATGATATTCTGTTGCATGTACATGTAGTTCAAATTTGAATTATGGCCATTAAATGGTTAGAAACTCACTTAATGTCTTAAAAATGAAAAATAGCCCTTGATATTTCCAAATTTTAACATGAAAGTTGTATTTGTGCATGTTAACGGTAGAAAAAAATGCCAAGCCATAAGAGGAAGCGACTGTCGGTTCATCATCAAATATGCATATTCTTCCCTCTCGGAACCACGAGTCTTCTCGTGAGATGCTCTGATTTGAAAGAGGTGTGTGCCAAAACTTTCAACAAACATGCCAGTTTTTTTACCACCGCATTTTGGTACATTTCATGACATCAAGCAAGGTTTCATGTATTTCTGATCATTTTTTAGTTTTTTGGAATTTAAAAGCCATGGTTCTCACTGTTTGTGTCCAAGCCTTGACACCAATATACGTGATAATTCCTTCCAATTTACTGCACAGGGCATTAACTCGCAGACAAGGACACAAATATGATTTTCCAACCCATGATGGTTTGCCGTTGCATGTACATGCAGTTCAAATTTGAATTACGACCATTATATGGCTAGAAACTCACTTAATGTCTTAAAAAGGTCAAATGAACACCGGAAATTTCAAAAATTTAACATGACCGTTGCATTAGTGCATGTTAATGCTAGAAAAAATAATCAGGGTCATACGAGGAAGCGAGCACCGGTTCGTCATCAAACATGCATTGTTCCCTCTCAGAACCACGTGTCTTCTCGTGAGATGCTCCGATTTGTGAGAGGTGTGTGCAAAAACTTTCGTCAAAGTGGCCAATTCTTTTAGCACGACATCTTGGTGCCATTTCATGACATCAAGCAAGGTTTCATGTATTTTTGATCATTTTTGAATTTTTTGGAATTTAAAAGCCATGGTTCTCACTGTTTGTACGTGTCCAAGCCGTGACACCAATATGTTTGAAAATTCCTTCCAATTTACTGCACATGGAATTAGCTCGCACACAAGGACACAAATATGATTTTCCAACCCATGATGGTTTGCCGTTACATGTACATGCAGTTCAAATTTGAATTACGGCCATTATATATGGCTAGAAACTCACTTAATGTCTTAAAAAGGTCAAATGAACCCTGAAATTTTCCAAAATTTATCTTCTCCATTGTATTAGTGCATGTTAATGGTAAAAAAAATTCAGGGTCATACGAGGAAGCGAGCGCCGGTTCGTCATCAAACATGCATATTGTTCCGTCTCGGAACCACGTGTCTTTTCATGAGATGCTCCGATTTGTGAGAGGTGTGTGTCACAACTTTCATCAAAGTGGCCAATTCTTTTACCACTGCATTTTGGTGCCATGAAATGACATCAAGAAAGGTTTCATGTATTTCTGATCATTTTTGAATTTTTTGGAATTTAAAAGCCATGGTTCTCAATGTTTGCGTCCAAGCCGTGACACCAATATGTTTGAAAGTTCCTTCCAATTTACTGCACAGGGCATTAACTTGCACACAAGGACACAAATATGATTTTCCAATACATGATGGTTTGTTGTTGCATGTACATATAGTTCAAATTTGAATTATGGCCATTATATGGCTAGGAACTCACTTAATGTCTTAAAAAGGTCAGATGAACCCTGAAAAATTACAAATTTTAACATGACAGTTGTATCAGTGCATGTTAACGGTACAAAAAAATTTGAACAATTTCCATCACCATCCGTTGCCAGTGTACTCCAAATTAGTCTGTCGCAGGTAATTAAAAAATGGACTACATCGCACACCGTTGGTTATAAGAACCGTTTGCGATGAAAATTCGCCGGTGATGGCCCACAAGTATAGGGGATAAATCGTAGTCCTTTCGATAAGTAAGAGTGTCGAACCCAACGAGGAGCAGAAGGAAATGACAAGCAGTTTTCAGCAAGGTATTTCTGCAAGTACTAAATTATCGGTAACGAGTAGTTTGATAGCAAGATAATTTGTAACAAGTGACAAGTAGTAATAGTAACAAAGAGTGCAGCAAGGTGGCCCAATCCTTTTTATAGCAAAGGACAAGCCGGAACGATCTCTTATAATAAGTAAAGCATTCTCGAGGACACATGGGAATTTCATCTAGTCACTTTCATCATGTTGGTTTGATTCGCGTTCGCTACTTTGATAATTTGATATGTGGGTGGACCGGTGCTTGGGTGCTGCTCTTACTTGAACAAACCTCCCACTTATGATTACCCCCCTTCGCAAGTATCCGCAACTATGAAACAAGAATTAAGATAACTCTAACCATAGCATTAAACATATGGATCCAAATCAGCCCCTTACGGAATAGAGCATAAACTAGGGTTTAAGCTTCTATCACTCTAGCAACCCATCATCTAATTACTACTCCACAATGCATTCCCTTAGGCCCAAAGATGGTGAAGTGTCATGTAGTTGACGTTCACATGACACCACTAAGAGAATCAACAACATACATATCATCAAAATATCGAACGAATACCAAATTCACATGATTACTTAGGACAAGACTTCTCCCATGTCCTCAAGAACAAAAGTAACTACTCACAGATCATCTTCATGTCCTAGATCAGAGGGGTATTGAATAGCATAATAGATCTGAACATATAATCTTCCACCAAATAAACCAACTAGCATCAACTACAAGATGTAATCAACACTACTAGCAACCCACAGGTACCAATCTAAGGTTTTGAGACAAAGATTGAATACAAGAGATGAACTAGGGTTTGAGATGAGATGGTGCTGGTAAAGATGTTGATGAAGATTGGTCCTCCCACGATGAGAGGATCGTTGGTGATGTCGATGGCAACGATTTCCCCCTCCCAGAGGGAAGTATCCCCGGCAGAATCTCTCCACCGGAGAGCAAAAGTGCTCTTGCCCAAGTTCCGCCTCGAGACGGCGGCGCACCGTCCCAAAAGTCTTCTCTATATTTTTTTCTAGGGCAAAATGACTTATATACCAGAAAATGGGGCCCAGAAGCAAAAACTCATTGCTAGGATTGAGACATAAAACTAAAGAAGCAAAAACTCAAACTACTCTTTATTATATAACTCTCAACTCAATTACATAGATCGATAGATCACGAAACTAGCACTCGAAAATAGATCATACTAAACTTTTATTCAACTAGATCACGAAATAACTAAGGGTCGAACTAAAAATAGGTAAAGATAATAAAAGTGATGGTGATACGATACCGGGGCACCTCCCCCAAGCTTGGCACAAGCCAAGGGGAGTGCCCATACCCATGTACTCAAGTTTCCTTCTTCGGTGATGGTGGTGGTGATGAAGTGGTGGGCTTCTCCTTCATCTTCTGCTTGAGAACATAGTTTTCTTCCTTCAACTTGCTAATTTCTTGCTCAAGCTCCACTATCTTCTCACACAATACGTTCTTGTTTTCCTGTAGAAGACTGATGTCTACTACACAAATTATTCTTGTAGACTCTTGTTGGGCCTCCAAGCGCAGAGTTTTGTAGGACACTAGCAATTTTCACTCAAGTGGATAACCTAAGGTTTATCAATCCGTGGGAGGCGTAGGTTGAAGATGGTATCTCTCAAACAACCCTGCAACCAAATACAAGAAATCTCTTGTGTCCCCAACACACCCAATACAATGGTAAATTGTATAGGTGCACTAGTTCGGCAAAGAGATGGTGATAAAAGTGTAGTATGGATAGTAGATATAGGTTTTTGTAATTTGAAAATATAAAAACAGCAAGGTAGCAAGTAACAAAAGTGTGCACAAACGGTATTGCAATGCTTAAAAACAAGGCCTAGGGTTCATACTTTCGCTAGTGCAATCTCTCAACAATGCTAATATAATTGGATCATATAATCATCCATCAACGTGCAATAAAGAATCACTCCCAAGTTCCTATTAGCGGAGAACATAAGATAGAAATTCTTTGTAGGGTATGAAACCACCTCAAAGTTATTCTTTCCGATCGATCTATTGAGCTATTCCTATAAGTGTCACAAATAGCCTTAGAGTTCGTACTAAAATAACACCATATGATACACATCAGCCAACTCTAATGTCACCTAGATACTCCAATGTCACCACAAGTATCCGTGAGTTGATTATATGATATGCATCAAACAACTTCAGAATCATAATATTCAATCCACACAAAGAACTCCAAGGAGCACCCCAAAGTTTCTATCGGAGAAAAGATAATGAAAACGTGCGTCAACCCCTATGCATAGATTACCCCAATGTCACCTCGGAAATCCGTGAGTTGAGTGCCAAAACATACATCAAGTGAATCAATATAATACCCCATTGCCACCATGGGTATTCATATGCAAGACATACATCAAGTGTTCTCAAATCTGAATATTCAATCCGACAATAACGAAACCTCAAAGGGAAAAGATTCGATTCATCACAACAAAGATAGAGAGGGAAGAAACACCATATGATCCAACTATATTAACAAAGCTCGCGATACATCAAGATCGTGCCATATCAAGAACACGAGAGAGAGAGAGATCAAACACATAGCTACTAGTACATACCCTCAGCCCCGAGGTTGAACTACTCCCTCCTCGTCATGGAGACCACCGGGATGATGAAGATGGCCTCCAGTGATGATTCCCCCCTCCGGCAGGGTGCCGAAAAAGGGCTGTACTTGAGATCGTGGAGGTACAGAGGCTTGCGGCGGCGTAAAAACTCATCTAGGTTAACTTTCGGGGGTTTCTGAATATATATGATTTTTTGGCGTTGGAATCACGCGAAGAAGGGCCACAGGGGGCCCACAAGGCCCCAGGGCGCGCCTGGGGGGGTGGCACGCCCTGGTGGCTCGTGGGGCCCTTGTGGGTCTTCTGGCCACCTCCCGAAGCTTCTAGCGTCTCTTATGTTCCAGAAAAAATCGTCAAAAAGTTTCGCCGCATTTGGACTTCATTTGATATGGATTTTCTGTAAAACCAAAAACAAGCAGAAAACAGCAACTGGCACTGGGCACTAGGTCAATATGTTAGCCCATAAAAATCATATAAAAGCCATATAAAAGTGCACCAAAATCATACAATACTATAATAAACATGGCATGAATACTTCATAAATTATAGATACGTTGGAGACGTATCAGCATCCCCAAGCTTAATTCCTGCTCGTCCTCGAGTAGGTAAATGATAAAAGAAATAATTTATGAAGTGTGAATGCTAGCATAGTGCATAAGTTTGATCAATGATAATTTCAATCACCTTTTCTAGCATCAATACATATCATAATCAGTAGCTTATCTCATAAAACTTCTCATGATCAAGTAGCAAGCTATTCACTTGTTTAAAGTATAGGCCATAAACTTTCTTGAAAACTAACAAACTATGTTCTCAGTCATCAAACAATTACAATTCATCTTATTTTCAGGAAGGGTCTATGTAAGAGCTTTGATCTAGCAAATTCCACATACTCAACTATCATTTAGTCTTCGATGATTGCTGACACTCAAAGCATATTTTTAGAACAAACCGTTTCAGTCAAACACATAGGAAGATAGGGGCTTAATGTTTCGCCTCCCAACTTATTTATCTCAGGGATAATGTCAACAATAATAACTCATGATCACCTATATTCAACTGGATATATGTGCCTGGATCTTTCCCTACCACATAATGCTTGCCAACTAAAGAATAAATAGAGCGGAATAGGGATGAACATTAATGACTCTTGCATAAAAGTAAATACAGAAAAGTAAATGCATAAAAGTAAAAGATAGGCCCTTCACAGAGGGAAGCAGAGGTTGTTATGCGCTTTTTGTTGTTGGATGCACAAGCCCTTAATGCAAAGGAACGTCACGTTATATTGCCCCTTGTGATAGCAACCTTTATTATGTAGTCCATCGGTTTTATTTCTTTACCATCACAAGTTCATACAACACTTATTTTCCCTTACAATAAAAGATCATACATATTTTAGGAGCAATTTTTATTGCTTTTTGCACCGATGACAACTTACTTGAAGGATCTTATTCAATCCATAGGTAGGTATGGTGGACACTCATGACAAGAAACTGGGTTTAAGGGTTTTTGGATGCACAAGTAGTATCTGTACTTAGTACGAATTTTTGGCTAGCAAAAGATCCTAAGCAAGCAGCACATGTTAGAGGATCCATGACAATATAACTTCTATGTGAATATAAAAAAACATAACTCATTACGTTGTCTTCCTTGTCCAACGTCAACTACTTGATCAAGCTTGAAAATAATTAATGGGGGCTCACAATCATAGAAGATGTCCAAGATAGTATATTTATATGTGAAATTTCTCTTCCTTCAAAATTCTTTCATGAATTGTTCAAGTGACCAATGCTATGTTTGTTAACTTTCAATAAATTTCACCGCTTATACTTCTTGTATGTGAAGTCACTACTCCCCATGGGACAAGCATATGAGGCATATAAATTTCAAATTTATGATATTCAATTCATTTCAAGAATTTACTCATAGGATATAAGTGAAGCACAAGAGTAAATGACAAACTACTCCAAAAAGATATAAGTGAAGACCAAATGAGTAGTTAAGTAATTAAGTAGCTATGTGAGAACTCTTTCTGATTTAAAAATTTCAGATCTTAAGTATTTTATTCAAACAGCAAAGAAAACAAAATAAAATGACATTCCAAGGATAGCACATATCATGTGAAGAAGCAAAAACTTAGGCTCAACCAAAACTAACCGATTATTGTTGATGAAGAAAGGTGGGATGCCTACCGGGGCATCCCCAAGCTTAGATGCTTGAGACTTCTTGAAGTATTAAGTTGGGATGCCTTGGGCATACCCAAGCTTAGTTCCTCTCATAGCACATATCTCTTGTGTCTCCTTAATTCCTCTCATATCACGGTTTCTCTAATTCTTAAAAACTTCATCCACATAAAACTCAACAAGAACTCGTGAGATAAGTTAGTATAAATCAACTCAGAACCTTAACATTCTCTACTGTAACAAATCACAAAAATTATAATTAAACATTTCATACTAAATGCCTCTGCATATTTAATACTTCTATCCACAAATAGAAACATTAAACAAGCTAACATATGCAAACAATGCAACTATAACAGCAATCTGCCAAAACAGAACAGTCTGTAAAGGGTGAATAAGAATCCATAATTCCCTAACTCCAAAAATTCTGAAAAATTACCACGTGACAGAGGACTCATGCATTCTTACTGTGTATAAATTTCAGATTTTTATAATGTTCTGACTATTCAGGAATATTCTGGACATAACAGAAAACTTTCTGTTTTCAAACAGCAACACATGAACTTGCAAACTGAGCATGGTAAAGGCTATAATTGGCATTTTATTGAACTAAAAGATACAAAATATGATTATTGATAACACTAAGAAAATATCAACAACAAAAAATGATGCTCCAAGCAAAACTCATATTATGTGACGAATAAAAATATAGCTCAGAGTGAGGTTACCGATAGTGTTGAAGACGGAAGAGGGGATGCCTTCCGGGGCATCCCCAAGCTTAGTTGCTTGGGTCTTCCTTGAATTTTACCTTGGGGTGCCTTGGGCATCCCCAATCTTAGGGTCTTGCCACTCCTTATTCTCCTCATATCGATATCTCACCCAAAACTTGAAAACTTCAATCACACAAAACTTAACGGAACTTTGTGAGAACGGTTAGTATGATAAAGAATAAACCAACACTTAGGTACTGTCCAAGACAAGATTCACAATTGTTACCATATAATGCCTACTGTATTCTATCATTTCCACAATTTATATCTCATAATATAAGCTATGGAAACATTAAAACAAGCAAACTATGCATTGAAAACAAAATCTGTCAAAAATAGAACAGTCTGTAATGATCTGAGCAACTACCATACTTCTGGAACTCTTAAAATTCTGAAAAATTAGGAAAACTTCAAAAAAATCATATAAATACTGTGTAAAAATTTCATAATTTTTTGACGCTCCAGTAAAATCTGGGAAATTAAACACTGGAGGCAAAAGTTTCTGTTTTTGCACATAATTGAATCAACAAGTATCCACACTATCCCAAAGGTTTTACTTGGCACTTTATTGAAAGAAAACATATAAAACATGATTAATACAGTAGCTTAATCATGTGAACACACTAAAACAGAAAGGAAAGATATTGGGTTGCCTCCCAACAAGCGCTTTTCTTTAAAGCCTTTTAGCTAGGCATGATATTTTTGAATGATGCTCACATAAAAGTAAAGAATTGAAACACAATGGGAGCATCATGAAGCATATGACTAGCAATAACCCACTTCCTATGCATAGGGATTTTGTGAGAAAATATTTTATAGGAGCAAGAATCAACTAGCATAGGAAGGCAAAACAAGTATAACTTGAAAACTTTCAACACATAGAGAGGAAACTTGATATTATTGCAACACCTACAAGCATATGACCCTCTCTCATAATAATTTTCAGTAGCATCATGAATGAATTCAACAATATAGATATCACATAAAGCATTCTTTTCATGATCCACAAGCATATAAATTTTACTACTCTCGACATAAGCAATTTTCTTCTCATTTATAATAGTGGGAGCAAACTCAACAAAATAACTATCATGAGATACTTGATTGGCATAATCCAATTGAAAATTAAAATCATGATGACAAGTTTCATATTTATCATTATTCTTTATAGCATACATGGCATCACAATAATCATCATAGATGGCAACTTTGTTGTCATACTCAATTGAAACCTCTTCCAAAATAGTGGAATCATCATTAAATAAAGTTGTGACCTCTTCAAATCCACTTTCATCAATATAATCATCATAAATAGGAGGCATGTTATCATCATAATAAATTTTCTCATCAAAACTTGGGGGTCTAAAAATATCATCTTCATCAAACATAGCATCCCCAAGCTTGTGGCTTGGCATATCACTAGCATCATGGATATTCGAAGAGTTCATACTAGCAACATTGCAATCATGCTCATCATTCCAAGATTTTATGCCAAACATTTTATTGAATTCTTCTTCTATCAATTGAGCACAATTATCGGAATCCTTATTTTCAAGAAAGACATTATAAAGACGAATAACATGAGGCAACCTCAATTCCTTTTTTTTGTAGTTTTCTTTTATAAACCAAACTAGTGATAAAACAAGAAACTAAAAGATTCAATTGCAAGATCTAAAGATATACCTTCAAGCACTCACCTCCCCAGCAATGGCGCTAGAAAAGAGCTTGATGTCTACTACACAACTTATTCTTGTAGACTCTTGTTGGGCCTCCAAGCGCAGAGTTTTGTAGGACAGTAGCAATTTTCCCTCAAGTGGATGACCTAAGGTTTATCAATCCGTGGGAGGCGTAGGTTGAAGATGGTATCTCTCAAACAACCCTGCAACCAAATACAAGAAATCTCTTGTGTCCCCAACACACCCAATACAATGGTAAATTGTATAGGTGCACTAGTTCGGCGAAGAGATAGTGATAAAAGTGTAGTATGGATAGTAGATATAGGTTTTTGTAATTTGAAAATATCAAAACAGCAAGGTAGCAAGTAACAAAAGTGAGCACAAACGGTATTGCAATGCTTAAAAACAAGGCCTAGGGTTCATACTTTCGCTAGTGCAATCTCTCAACAATGCTAATATAATTGGATCATATAATCATCCCTCAACGTGCAATAAAGAATCACTCCCAAGTTCCTATTAGCGGAGAACATAAGATAGAAATTGTTTGTAGGGTATGAAACCACCTCAAAGTTATTCTTTCCGATCGATCTATTGAGCTATTCCTATAAGTGTCACAAATAGCCTTAGAGTTCGTACTAAAATAACATCATATGATACACATCAACCAACTCTAATGTCACCTAGATACTCCAATGTCACCACAAGTATCCGTGAGTTGATTATATGATATGCGTCAAACAACTTCATAATCATAATATTCAATCCACACAAAGAACTCCAAGGAGCACCCCAAAGTTTCTATCGGAGAAAAGATAATGAAAATGTGCATCAACCCCTATGCATAGATTACCCCAATGTCACCTCGGGAACCTGCGAGTTGAGTGCCAAAACATACATCAAGTGAATCAATATAATACCCCATTGTCACCACGGGTATTCATATGCAAGACATACATCAAGTGTTCTCAAATCTGAATATTCAATCCGACAATAACGAAACCTAAAAGGGAAAAGATTTGATTCATCACAACAAAGATAGAGAGGGAAGAAACACCATATGATCCAACTATATTAACAAAGCTCGCGATACATCAAGATCGTGCCATATCAATAACACGAGAGAGAGAGAGAGATCAAACACATAGCTACTAGTACATACCCTCAGCCCCGAGGGTGAACTACTCCCTCCTCGTCATGGAGACCGTTGGGATGATGAAGATGGCCTCCGGTGATGATTCCCCCCTCCGGCAGGGTGCCAAAAAAGGGCTGTAGATGAGATCGTGGAGGTACAGAGGCTTGCGGCAGCGTAAAAACTCATCTAGGTTAACTTTCGGGGGTTTCTGAATATATATGATTTTTTGGCGTTGGAATCACGCGAAGAAGGGCCACAGGGGGCCCACGAGGCACCAGGGCGCGCCTGGGGGGTGGCGCGCCCTGGTGGCTCGTGGGGCCCCTGTGGGTCTTCTGGCCACCTCCCGAAGCTTCTAGTGTCGCTTATGTTCCAGAAAAAATCGTCAAAAAGTTTTGCTGCATTTGGACTTCATTTGATATGGATTTTCTGTAAAACCAAAAACAAGCAGAAAACAACAACTGGCACTGGGCACTAGGTCAATATGTTAGCCCATAAAAATCATATAAAAGCCATATAAAAGTGCACCAAAATCATACAATACTATAATAAACATGGCATGAATACTTCATAAATTATAGATACGTTGGAGACGTATCAAAGACGGAAAGGGATAAATTGAATCTTAGATTTGTTTACTGTGTTGGAGACGTATCAAAGACGGAAAGGGATAAACAAATGGAACATCTTTTTGCAAAATATTGGTAAGAGGCCTAGAAATTTTAGAGAAGTCCTTAATAAATCTCCTATAGAAACCAGCATGACCTAGGAAACTTCTTATACCTTTAATATCTTTAGGACATGGCATTTTCTCAATAGCATCAACCTTAGCTTTATCAACTTCAATACCTCTGTCAAAACATTTATGTCCCTAGACTATGCCTTCATTCACCATAAAGTGGCATTTCTCCCAATTCAAGACAAGATTAGTTTCTTCACATCTATGCAAAACTCGATCAAGGTTGCTTAAGCAATCATCAAAAGAAGTTCCGTAAACGGAAAAATCATCCATGAAAACCTCAACAATCTTTTCAAAAAAGTCAGAGAATATTGCAGTCATACATCTTTGAAAGGTAGCAGGTGCATTGCATAAACCAAAAGGCATACGTCTATAAGCATACGTTCGAAAAGGACAAGTAAAGGTGGTTTTCTCTTGATCGGGTTGTGATACAGGTATTTGAGAAAAACTAGAATAACCATCTAGGAAACAAAAGTGTGTATGCTTAGATAATCTTTCTAACATTTGATCAATAAAAGGTAAGGGGTAATGATCTTTTCTAGTAGCTTTGTTTAATTTTCTAAAATCAATTACCATCCTCTAACTAGTTACAATTCTTTGTGGAATGAGTTCATTTTTATC
This sequence comes from Elymus sibiricus, assembly GCA_039707655.1. Classification (NCBI taxonomy): domain Eukaryota; kingdom Viridiplantae; phylum Streptophyta; class Magnoliopsida; order Poales; family Poaceae; genus Elymus; species Elymus sibiricus. Next base: position 255,316,848 of record CM077668.1, on the reverse strand, counting down.
ATTAGGAACAACGGTAATACCTCCTTTCTTAGGGACACAATGAACGGGACTTACCCATCTACTATCAGCTATGGGATAGATTATACCTGCTTCCAGAAGCTTTAATATTTCAGTTCTTACCACCTCTTTCATCTTAGGATTTAATCGTCGTTGGTGGTCGACGACTGGTTTAGCATCAGGTTCCATATTAATTTTGTGCTGACATAGAGTGGGACTAATGCCCTTAAGATAATCAAGAGTGTATCCAATAGCAGCACCGTGCTTCCTCACAGTTTTTAGTAATCTATTTTCTTCATGCGCTGAAAGGTTAGCACTAATAATAACAGGATATATCTTCTTTTCATCTAGATAAGCATATTTCAATGTATCAGACAATTGCTTCAATTCAAATATAGGATCACCCTTAGGTGGAGGAGGGCCTCCAAGAGTTTCAACAGGCAAATTGTGTTTAAGGATAGGTGGTTGATCAGAGAACATCTTATCTATTTCATTTCTTTCATTCATATGCATATCGTTTTCATGGTCTAGCAAATATTGTTCTAACGGATCAGTAGGAGGTACGGCAATAGAAGCAAGACCAATAATTTCATATTTACTAGGCAATTATTTATCATGAGGTTGTCTATGAAACTTGGAGAAATTAAACTCATGAGACATACCACCAGAATCAACACTAACAGTTTCTTTAGCGCAATCAATCTTAGCATTAACAGTGTTCAAGAAAGGTCTACCAAATATAATGGGACAAAAATCATCTTCTGGAGAACCGAGGACTAGAAAATCAGTAGGGTATTTTATTTTTCCACACAAGACTTCAACATCTCTAATGATCCCAAGCGGTGTAGTGGTATCTCTGTTTGCAAGCTTAATAGTAACATCAATGTCCTCTATTTTCAACAGGTGCAATATCATTCATAATTTCTTGATATAAGGTAAATGGAATAGCACTAACACTAGCACCCAAATCACATAAGCCATGATAACAATGATCTCCTATTTTAACAGAGACAACAGGCATGCCTACTACGGGTCTGTTTTTATCTTTAGGATCTGGTTTAGCAATTCTAGCTGCTTCATCACAGAAGTAAATAACATACCCATCTATATTATCGACCAAGAGATCCTTAACCATAGCAACATTAGGTTCAACTTTAATTTGTTCAGAGGGTCTAGGTGCTCTAATATTACTTTTGTTAACCACAGTTGAAACTTTAGCATGTTCCTTAATCCTAACAGGAAAAGGTGGTTTCTCAATATAAGCAGTAGGCACAACTGGATCAGCATGGTAAACAATTGTTTCTTCTTTAACACTAACGGGTTCCTCAATCTTTTCTTTAACAGGGGGGTGATATTTAAACCACTTCTCCTTAGGGAGATCAACATGAGTAGCAAATGATTCACAAAAGGAAGCTACTATCTCAGAGTCAAGTCCATATTTAGTGCTAAACTTATGAAAAGCATCGGTAGCCATAAAAGATTTAACATAAATTCAGAGTTGCATTTAATTATTTCCAGAAGATCCCATCTGAATTCAATAGTTTTCTTCATAAAGGAGCCAGTCGAAGAAGAATCGAGCATGGTTTGATTATCATAAGAAAGCCGAGCATAAAAATTTTGTAAGATAATTTCTCTTGAGAGCCCATGGTTGGGGCATGTGTACATCATGTACTTAGGCCTCCCCCAAGCTTGAGCGATGCTTTCTCCTTCACGAGGCCAAAAATTATATATATAATTCCGATCATGGTGAACCAAATGCATAGGATAATTTTTTTTGGTGGAATTCCAATTTCAATCGGTTCCAGTCCCATGTATCAGTATCATCACATAGCCTATACCATGTCAATGCCTTTCCCTCCAAAGATAAAGGGAATACTTTCTTCTTAACTCCATCTCCAGATAAACCTGCAAGCTTAAACAATCCACAAATTTCATCCACATAGATCAAGTGCATATCAGGATGTACCGTTCCATCTCCTGCATAAGGATTAGCTAGCAGTTTCTCTATCATACCCGGAGGAATCTCATATGAAATATTTTCAGTAGGTGCAGTAGGTTGAGGAGCAACTATTTGTGTTTCCGGTCGAGGTGAAGATACCCCAAACAAACCCCTCAAAGGATTACTTTCCATAGTGACAAGTGACAGTAAATTTCAGCACGTAATATAAATGTTTCCTTACCAAATTCCACTCACCAAAGGCGCTTCACTCCCCGACAACGGTGCCACAAAAGAGTCTTGATGACCCACAAGTATAGGAGATGAATCGTAGTCCTTTTGATAAGTAAGAGTGTCAAACCCAACGAGGAGCAGAAGGAAATGACAAGCGGTTTTTAGCAAGGTATTTTCTGCAAGCACTGAAATTATCGATAACGAGTAGTTTGATAGCAAGATAATTTGTAACAAGTGACAAGTAGTAATAGTAACAAAGAGTGCAGCAAGGTGGCCCAATCCTTTTTATAGCAAAGGACAAGCCGGAATGATCTCTTATAATAAGTAAAGCGTTCTCGAGGACACATGGGAATTTCATCTAGTCACTTTCATCATGTTGGTTTGATTCGCGTTCGCTACTTTGATAATTTAATATGTGGGTGGACCGGTGCTTGGGTGCTAGTCTTACTTGAACAAACCTCCCACTTATGATTACCACCCTTCGCAAGCATCCGCAACTACGAAACAAGAATTAAGATAAATCTAACCATAGCATTACACATATGGATCCAAATCAGCCCCTTACTGAATAGCGCATTAACTAGGGTTTAAGCTTCTGTCACTCTAGCAACCCATCATCTAATTACTACTCCACAATGCATTCCCTTAGGCCCAAAGATGGTGAAGTGTCATGTAGTCGACGTTCACATGACACCACTAAGAGAATCAACAACATACATATCATCAAAATATCGAACGAATACCAAATTCATATGATTACTTATGACAAGACTTCTCCCATGTCCTCAAGAACAAAAGTAACTACTCACAAATCATCTTCATGTCCAAGATCAGAGGGGTATTGAATAGCATAATAGATCTGAACATATAATCTTCCACCAAATAAACCAACTAGCATCAACTACAAGATGTAATCAACACTACTAGCAACCCACAGGTACCAATCTGAGGTTTTGAGACAAAGATTGAATACAAGAGATGAACTAGGGTTTGAGATGATATGGTGCTGGTGAAGATGTTGATGAAGATTGGTCCTCCCACGATGAGAGGATCGTTGGTGATGTCGATGACGAAGATTTCCCCCTCCCGGAGGGAAGTATCCCCGGCAGAATCTCTCCGCCGGAGAGCAAAAGTGCTCATGCCCAAGTTCCGCCTCGAGACGGCGGCGCACCATCCCAAAAGTCTTCTCTATATTTTTTTCTAGGGCAAAATGACTTATATACCAGAAAATGGGGGCCAGTGGCTGGCCAGGGTCCCCACGAGCCACCAGGGCGCGCTTGGGGGGGGGGGGTGGCGCGCCCTGGTGCCTCGTGGGTACCTGGGTGGCCCCCTTTGGTACTTCTTGCTTCCAGTATTTTTTATTTATTCCAAAATAATTCTCCGTGAAATTTCAGCTCATTTGGAGATGTGCAGAATAGGTATCTCTGACATAGCTTTTTCAGGTCCAGAATTCCAGCTGCCGGCAATCTCCCTCCTTGTGTAAATCTTGCATATTAAGAGAAAAAAGGCATTAGAATTGCTCCACAAAGTGTTATATTGATTAAAAACACTATAAATAACAGTAGCAAAACATGATGCAAAATGGACATATCAGCCGGTCTTTTTATGTCTTCCTCTGTATGCTTCGCCGTATTCGTCTGCTCAAGCGCCGTTCACCCCCGAATCCTCGAGTCTCCGATACCCATTCCCCATCCCCTTCTTGCAAAGAATGACGCCGTGGAGACGCTTTGTGAGGGCCCGTACGGTCGCCGGGTCCTCCCTGAGCGGCTCCGGCTCCGCCGAGAGCGCGGCCGCATCCGCATTGAGCACGACCACATCCTCCGAGAGGGCGTCTGCGGCAGCCGACAGGGCAGCTGCAGCAGCTGAGACGGCTACAGCAGCTGCTGCGACGGCGGCTGCAAATGCCGAGAGCGCTCGAGCAGCCGTCCGTGCCACGGAGGTCGCCCTGGCCCGGGTCGAGGCCGTCCACGCCCAGGTCGAGGACGCCCATGCCAGGATATTCCAGACCTCCTCGGAATCCAGCATGCACCCCACGTCCGAAAAGGTGGCGGAGATGCTTATCGACGATGCGGCGGCGGAGGCCATGGAGCCCCTGCTTCCTCATGAGATCTCCGAGCGGGAGCTAGAGATGCAAGAGGCGGTGGAGATCGAGGAGCGCCGGGAGGAGGAGTTGCGCGTGGCTAAGGAGGAGGTAGAGAGCCGCCTGTCCGTCGAGGAATCGGCGGTGGAGTACCAATGCGAGCTCTTGCGCCGCCAGTACTACGAGTACTACAACCTTGAGAGCGGCACTGAGGACGAGGACGAGGACGATGATGCGGTCGACATTAGCCTGGGGGACGCGGAGTTCACCAGCGGCGGCATGTCGCCAGGACAAGTCATCGACATCTCATCTTACACCGGCGAGGCATAGGGCGGCGGCGCGTCGGAGGCTATATTTAAATTATGTGTACTTAGCCTTTGTTTATAACACTAGTCTTTTGCTAGAGCAATGTTTAGGTCAACTGGCTCTGTTTAATTACTAAAATTGCTCGATTCAGTAAGTGTGGTCCGTGTGCTATAGGCTCTTCTGTGTACCCCCCAAATTAGCAAGTGATGTTAAATATGCAATGACGTGGATGAGCACTGTACCCATGGAAATTTCCACCAAAATTCGAGTGCTCAAACTCATCGCATGCGCGTATAGCAGAAGAATCATTTGCGATGCACACATTTGTTCAAAGTGAATGGTGTCCGATGACACTGCGCGCCAAGTTCCCCCCCCCCCCACCTTTCGAATTTTTTTGCCTACCGCCGAAATATCTAACTCTTCCCCCCTCGCCACCCTCATTTCTCCCTGACCATGAGCCACATTTCCCCTGTATACTCATTCCTTCCTTCCCAAGCTATAGCCGCTTCCTCGCTTGCTTTCCTCGCTCTCGTCGTCTCGCATCCGACTGCCACAGACGCCATGGTCTTCTTTGACCTCTCCAGCGGTTCCTCCTCCGACGACGACTATGTCACCAGCCGGGTATGCCTCTCTCCTCTCTCTCCCCCCCCTAGGCTTAGGGTTCTGATTTGTAATAAAGGATTTTAACCCGGAGGCCGATTTGAGCCATTTGTTCCTCTTGTAGCTCCCTAGGACCATCACTTGCAAGGAATGGAGCGGGGTAGCTGAAGATCTGCCTGCTTGTTGTCACCATCAATCTCCATGCGTGAAGTTAGTGGCTTTTGAATCTGTGGATAGTGGGAGGAAGTTTCTAGCATGTGCAGAGAAGGTTAGCCCCACTTTCATTGTTACAAATCATTCGTTAGATGTGATTCAGACCTTGTCACTATGCTATGTTAATATGGACGTGATTAAGAGGGAAAACATTAGGTGCTCCAGCAGCTCAGGTGCTACCGTGATACGAACATCTGGGCCGTTGGATCTCAGATCGGACGGCATCTGAGAAGCTGTTGGAACTGCTAGACTTCTGCGCAATTTTTAGACTTCCAAGGGGTTTTTTTTTGCAAAAAAAGCGTGAGCTCCTGGGAAACGTTAGATCTGAGATCCAATGGCTCCCAGATGCTTGTATCACCGTAGCCCCCAAATGCCTGAAGCACCTGTTATTTTCCTGTGATTAAGACACTGTCAAAGTTTCTACCTAGTATCTAAAAATGTTGCAATCTCATCAGCGGTGCCCTGAGAAAATTATTTGGCACCGCTTCAGCAATTTGTGCACCCAACTTTGCTCCACACATCCGAGCAGCCAAGCAGTAAAATACTAATACTTTATGGCACGAAGGAACTGGGCATCGGAGCAACTAGGTGCTCCGGTTCCCTGAATTTTTCCTCTGGCAACGACTCAGCAGTGCAGGGCAGCGGTGCCAAATGTAGCAACAGTTGATTTGACACCGGTTTTGGCCTACACAGTGGAGGGCCTTTATTGGTATTAGTTCTATGTTATTAAATTTGTGCATGTACATACCTGTTAGTATTAATTTGATAGCATTGAAACACTGTCGCTGTGCTGTTGCAGTTATATTTAGCTTCCTCATAAAATGGTCAATTTGTTATTATAGTACCTGACTAAGAACTTAATTATAGCTTGTGATGTTCCTGAATTTGGTTGTTGTCTTAGTAGCAATTAATTCATTTGCACATTGAACTTTTTGAGAAGATAAGTCATAATAAACGTGTTTCTTCAGTTTTTCGAAATATGTATGTGGTGATTTTCTATGTTTCTAGAAACCCATTTTCCCTACAACTGTAACTGATTTAGTTTTAAATATTATAGGATGAACGAAAGTGTTCTGACCTGGAGTGGGTTGATCAAGAGTGGCCACCGTCTTTGAAGATGTGCCTAGCAAAGCTCTGGAGCATGTTTGAGGAAGAGAATACAGATAGGCTTAGAGAAAATGTTGTCAACGCTGAAGAATATTTCAAGTTACTGGAAAAAAGAGGAAGATGGAGAATGAGCTCAGATTTTTTAAATTAGACTTTGCTAAGATGGTGTTTGGGGAGGAGGCACTTTCCCAGTTGGTCAGTGCAAAACAGGTTCTTACTGAATTGAAAAAAGAGGTGGAGAAGACTAATTTGGCTGATCATGCATCAGTCGATTAGGGAAATGAATATATTAATCTAATATTGTGCTCAACATACTTTGTGCTTATGAAGGTGAACTAGCTATATGTTGTATTGTGCTGTATTCTCATAGCTATCGTACAGTGATGTTAAAATATATTTGTGTGCATGATATGAAAGTGGTAAACAACTGTTCTATATGAAATTGGAATTTGCTTAATACTGGATGCATTAATAGTAAACTAATAAACCTGCTAAATGGGACATGGATTTTAGTAAAAGCATGTGTGATGGATAGCCCAATGGCATACAGTTTTCTACATCGAATCGTGTGTGATATACTTGAACAACGCAAATGTTTGTTCCATAATTACTGTGTGGGATGGCTAGACGATCTCCCACGGCTTGTCCTACGAAAGCGTATGCGTTATCTCCCCCGATCGCACATGAACAGAAAAATTGTGTGCGATGTACATATGAATGGAAACGTTTGTCTGGGATTCACTGTGTGGGATCTACATATGAACGGAAACGTTTGTCTGGGATTCACTGTGTGGGATGTACATACGAACGGAAATGATTGGGCCAGTATAATTGGCTGCGATGGCTCGCCCGATCGCACACGAGCTCTTTTTGCCCCGCGTGTGTGACCGGAGGCCCTATCACCGACGGTTTCTGGGTCGTGTGGGAAGGACCCCCCTATCGCACACACAGGCAAGGCGACGGTTTAAAACTCTGTCGCAGAAAGGGGGTAAAAACCATTTGTATAGCAGGTCGCTGCACCAGTGTCATACTGGCTCTGAAGGACATCAACCATCTCTTCAGAAGATTGTTGAAGAAGTTCCAGGTGCATCAGCTGAAGAAATTGTGCAACCCATGATTACTGAAGAAGTTGCACCTCCTCCACCTCAACAAGAACCAGTGCCCTCATGTAACACCCCTTTGTAATGAGCACAGTGATCATCTGTTAATTTTACCAAGTCATCATCTATTACAATGCTTGATCACTTTTGAATCATATCTCATTTCAAATTCCAATTCAAATTGAAATTCAAATATGAGGTGAAAATAAAAGTTGTTCAAATCCAGGAACTAAAAAGTTCATAATTTTGGAAGTAATCCATTGTGAATTATGTTCAGGAAAACAACATCACCAAAATTCCCTAGATGTCTCTAACATCATGAAAACAGTGCCAATTCAGCATTTTAAATGCCATTTCCTTTATGGAAAATCCAAATTAAATTATTTGGCCTCCAAACTTTTTGTGGCAGTGCACAATATTCCTTACTAATTGTTTCTACCAGTGGCACATTTTTGCAAAGTCATTAATTGGCTAAAAATAAATGCAAAAGCTACTGGAAAAGAAAACAAAAAAAGAAAAAGCAAAAAGGACAGCGGCTACTGTGCACTCAGGCCTGCGGGCTACAGTGCCGGCCCAGCCCGACTAGCTCGTCCCCTACCTCGCACTGCTCCCGCGCGCTGATGACACCGCGCGTGCGATCACCGCAGCCGGCCCCCTCTCCTCGCACGACAGCGGCCACCTACAGCGCCTCTGGAGGGGATAAGGGTCCCTCCTCGCCCCCGAGGACAAACCCTAGCCGCTTTCTCTCCCCTCTGCCTCGCTCTCCACCCTCACCCGAACGGCGCCATGGCCGCACCGCCGTGAACCTCGCGGCCACCGCACCCTTCTCGCCGCCCCTTCGTGTCCAGCGTCTTCCCCGTCCTCGTCTACGTCGGCTACATCGACTCATTGGAGCTCGGAGCCGCCATAGCGTCGCCGGCGTCTTCGTCTTCAACCTTCGGTCGCCGGGGATCTCCGCCGCCATACGTCGCCACTGAGCCCTCCCCGAGCCCGCTGTCCACCTCTGCAGGTCCACTGTGAGCTCCGCTTCCCCTCCACTATCTTCTCCTCGCTTCACAGTGCTTGTAGCCGCCGTCCCCGTAGTGGCCGAGCCCGCCTCCGCACGATCTCGTCGCTGGCGAGCTTCCGGCGACCAAATGGCCCCGCGCCAGTGTCCGTTTAGCTCGCAAGCGCGCGTAGATCGCCCCTGCCCCACTCGTTTGAGCTATCGCGCGCTGGGCTGCCGTCTCCGCTTAGCACCCATAGCCTCCGTCGTCCGCCGTCGTAGCTCCGGTCGACTCCGGCCGTCCCAGGTCGCGATACCACCGCCGTTGGGCGTGGCTCGTTCTCCTCTTTCGAACGCGCGGTCGCGCGCTCCAAACGGAGCCCCGTAGCAAAATTCCGGCAATGGTCGTAGCTCGCCGCCGTGTTTTCCGGCGCCGGCGTGCGCTGACATGGACGCGTGGACCCCACCCCCCTGTGCCGCTGACTGTGGGCCCATAACCCACAGGTCCCAGGATCAAAACCTGGCTCTGATACCAACTTGTGACGCCCCCGCTCGACCGTGCACTAATCATACACGCAAATGCACACGATCAAGCCTAAGGACTCACGGGAAGATATCACAACACAACTCTAAACACAAATAAAAGTCATACAAGCTTTATATTACAAGCCAGGGGCCTCGAGGGCTCGAATACATAAGCTCTCTTTACACAAGCGTCAGCGGAAGTATCAGAATCTGAGTATAGACATAATTAGACAAGTTTGCCTTAAGAAGGCTAGCATAACAGCGACACTGATCGAAAAGGCGAGGGCCTCCTGCCTAGGGCCTCCGAACTACTCCTGGTCGGCGGGCTCAACATAGTAGTAGGTGCCTCCGGGGATCTTCTGCTCCTGGACTCTGTCTTCTGATCGCAACAATCGGGTATGGGGAAAAAGAGGTAGCAAAGCAACCGTGAGTACTCATCCAAAGTACTCGCAAGACTTACATCAGAACTATACTAAGTATGCATCGGTATCAAAGGAATGGGGCTATATCTTTGGACTAAACTGCAGAAATGCCGGAACAGAAGGGGGAAGGCCTAGCCTATCGAAGACTAGCATCTTGAAGCAATCTTGCAGCATCAGGAGAGAATAGAACACAACAGCATATAGTAATAAGTATATATTAGCAATGCCTTGAGATCCTTCCTCGACTACCCTGCGAGAAAGTGATTCCGAGAGCAGTAGTATCAGTTTAATATTGTAACGGTATCCATTCATAGTTGTAGTAGATCAGGATACAACTCCGAGCGTCCTGTTACCGTGGACACGGCTATTCGAATAGATCACTTCCCTGCAGGGGTGAACTACTGTTACCCAACACGCTCGATCACATCTGGCCGGACACACTTGCTGGGTAATGCCCGGCCTCGGGTAATCAACATGGCGTAGTCCTACCTAGGCTCAGCAGAGAGCACGCCGGTCTAAATCCTAAATGCGAAATCGCATTGTGGTACCTTGGTTCGAGCTTATGACTGACAAAGTTATGAAGGAGGCACATGATACACCACTGTCTATTCATCCGGGTAGTACCAAGATGTATCGTGATCTCCGTCAAAGGTACTGGTGGTCCAAGATGAAGCAAGACATTGCTCGCTATGTTGCCGAATGTGACGTTTGCCGTCGCGTCAAAGCAGAACATCAGAAGCCTGCTGGAATTCTGCAACCGCTCCCTATTCCTGAATGGAAATGGGACAAGGTTCAAATGGACCTCATTACTGGTCTTCCCAGGTCACAAAAGGGTCATGATGCTATTCTTGTCGTCATCGACCAACTCTCCAAAGTTGCACACTTTCTGCCAATCAAGGAGACGATCACTGCTAGTCAGTTAGCAGAATTGTATATCTCCAGAATTGTGTCACTCCATGGTATCCCGAAGGAAATCAGCTCGGACCGTGGCAGCCTCTTCACCTCACATTTATGGGATAGTTTCCAACAAGCTATGGGAACTCATATTACCTGGAGTTCATCATATCACCCCCAGTCCCAAGGCCAAGTTGAACGAGTTAATCAAGTACTTGAGGATATGCTGTGTGCTTGTGTCATTTCATTCGGCAAGAAGTGGGAAGAATCTCTCCCGTATGCTGAATTCTCTTACAACAACAGCTATCAAACTAGTTTGAAGATGGCCCCCTTCGAGGTATTATATGGACGTAAGTGTCGAACCCCTCTGAATTGGTCAGAAACTGGGGAACGGCCGCTCATTGGTCCGGATATTATCCAACAAGCTGAAGAGCAAGTCCGTATTGTCCGGGAAAATCTCAAGGCGGCCCAGTCTCACCAGAAGAGCAATTATGATCATAAACATTGGGGATCGATCTTTCAACGTGGTGAGCAAGCTTATTTACGTGTCTCTCCTATGAAGGGCACTCACCGCTTCGGGATCAAGGGCAAGTTAGCTCCTCGCTACATTGGCCCCTTCCGCATTCTCGCCAGACGTGGACAGGTGGCATACAAATTGGAGTTGCCGCCACATTTCTCTCACATCCACGATGTCTTCCATGTGTCGCAACTTCGCCGTTGCTTCAAGGAATCTCCGCATCGTGTAGTGGATCATGAGATGCTCGAATTGCAAGATGATCTCTCTTATAAGGAGTATCCGATCTGCATTCTTGATCAAGCTGAACGTCGGACCCGTCAGAAGACAACCAAGTTCCTCAAAGTGCAGTGGTCAAATCATACTAAAGATGAAGCCACTTGGGAACGCGAGGATCATCTCCGTGAAGAATATCCCGATCTCTTTCCTTCTACCTCCTGAATTCTCGGGACGAGAATTTCTTTTAGAGGAGGAGAATTGTAACACCCCTTTGTAATGAGCACAGTGATCATCTGTTAATTTTGACAAGTCACCATCTATTACAATGCTTGATCACTTTTGAATCATATCTCATTTCAAATTCCAATTCAAATTGAAATTCAAATATGAGGTGAAAATAAAAGTTGTTCAAATCCAGGAACTAAAAAGTTCATAATTTTGGAAGTAATCCATTGTGAATTATGTTCAGGAAAACAACATCACCAAAATTCCCTAGATGTCTCTAACATCATGAAAACAGTGCCAATTTAGCATTTTAAATGCCATTTCCTTTATGGAAAATCCAAATTAAATTATTTGGCTTCCAAACTTTTGGTGGCAGTGCACAATATTCCTTACTAATTGTTTCTACCAGTGGCACATTTTTGCAAAGTCATTAATTGGATAAAAATAAATGCAAAAGCTACCGGAAAAGAAAACAGAAAAAGAAAAAGCAAAAAAGGCTAGCGGCTACTGTCGACTCAAGCCTGCGGGCTACAGCGCCGGCCCAGCCTGACTAGCTCGTCCCCTACCTCGCACTGCTCCCGCGCGCTGCTGTCGCCGCGCGTGCGATCACCACAGCCACCCCCCTCTCCTCGGACGACAGCGGCCACCTACAGCGCCTCTGGAGGGGATAAGGGTCCCTCCTCGCCCCTGAGGACAAACCCTAGCCGCTTTCTCTCCCCTCTGCCTCGCTCTCCACCCTCACCCGAACGGCGCCATGGCCGCACTGCCGTGAACCTCGTGGCCACCGCACCCTTCTCGCCGCCCCTTCGTGTCCAGCGTCTTCCTCGTCCTCGTCTACGTCGGCTACACCGACTCGTTGGAGATCGGAGCCGCCACAGCGTCGCCGGCGTCTTCGTCTTCAACCTTCGGTCGCTGGAGATCTCCGCCGCCGTACGTCGCCACCGAGCCCTCCCCGAGCCCGTTGTGCACCTCTACAAGTCCACTGTGAGCTCTGCTTCCCCTCCACTCTCTTCTCCTCGCTTCACCGTGCCCGTAGCCGCCATCCCCGTAGTGGCCGAGCCCGCCTCCGCACGATCTCGTCGGCGGTGAGCTTCCGGCGACCAAATGGCCCCGCGCCAGTGTCCGTTTAGCTCGTAAGCGCGCGTAGATCGCCCCTGCCCCACTCGTTTGAGCTATCGCGCGCTGGGCTACCGTCTCCGCTTAGCACCCATAGCCGCCGCCATCCGCCGTCGTAGCTCCGGTCGACTCCGGCCATCCCAGGTCGCGAGACCGCCGCCGTTGGGTGCGGCTTGTTCTCCTCTTTCGAACGCGCGGTCGCGCGCTCCAAACGAAGCCCCGTAGCGGCATTCCGGCGATGGCCGTAGCTCGTCGCCGTGTTTTCCGGCGCCGGCGGCTAAACACCGGCGCGCGCTGACGTGGACGCATGGACCCCACCCCCCTATGCCACTGACTGTGGGCCCGTGGAGCCTAGTTGACTGGGTTGACCCAGTCAACTCTGCTGACTGGGCAGCCCATGTCACTGACATGCGGGCCCCACACTGTTAAAACATTTTTATAATTAATAAAAATACTAATTAATCTGTTAATTAACTCTGTTAGTTTAATCAGTCACTGACAGTGGGTCCCACTAGCTAATTAGGTTAATTAGTTAAAATTAAACCCCTGTTAATTGGTTCTGTGTATGACAGATGGGCCCCACCTGTCAGTTTGACTGGTCAGCTGGTCAGTTGACTGCTGACATCACCCTGACCTCATGCTGATGTCATATTTACTTTTCTGTCGAATTAATTAATTAAAATAATTTTAGAAAATGTTTAAAACTTTGAAAAATCATAGAAAATAAACCGTAGCTCGGATCAAAAAGTTTTCTACATGAAAGTTGATTAGAAAAACGAGACGAATCCGAATACGCCCTCCCTTTATCTATCACATGCCCACAACTATGCAAACATGGAACCTTCCCCTCCGGTTCATCTGTCTGACAGATGTCCGAAGGCTGGGAAAATATCCCAGATATTTTCCCGCTTCATCTGCAACTTGTAGTACTGCGATAGGTCACCACCAGCACTGCATATTGCCATGCCATGCATCTGTGTTGCATTGTTTGCTTTTATTTATTGTTTCTTCCCCCTCTTCTCCTCCGGTAGACCCCGAGACTGACGCTGCTCCCGAGTGCGACTACACCGCAGAGGACCAGCCACTTTCAACAGAGCTTCCAGGCAAGCAAAACCTCCCTTGATCATCCCTATATCGCCCATTCTTCCTCTCTCATGCTTGCATTAGATTTTGCTACTGTAATAGATAGCTCCTATTCTGATGCATAGCCTGCTTTTGTAACCTGCTATTGTTACCTTACCTGTTATCCTATATGCTTAGTATAGGTCGGTTAGTGATCCATCAGTGACCCCTCACCCTTGTCCCTGTTGCCCCGCTTTGTTACTAGTGCCCCGATCAAAGTGATCGAGGGGCCGAGACCAGTACTTTAAATTATTCAGTTCCTTGGTAAAGACGGGTCGGCCCTGAGGGGTACCCGCGAGGTATGTGGAGACGGGTTGACCGTGAGGGTACCCGCGAGATAATTACGTGGCACGGCCGGGCATTCCTAGCCCTTGCCGTAAGTCCACAAGACGGGGCGACGGGACCACAGATCGTGGATCACTGATTGTCACCGCACGCTACCAATGCAACAATGGGTTAGGATATGTGATCTGAGTAGGCCTCTGGCCTTTTTCGCGCTAACCACCACACGGGAATAAGTATGGGCACTCGGCGTCGTGTGCATCAGCCGAAGCTCTTCAGACGTCAGCAGTGGAGCGGCGCGTGCTGGGTTGGACCGCGAAAGCCTGCGCTTGTATTAAGGGGGCTAGGTCTGCTCACCGGCCGCGTACGCAACGTGTAGGAGTGCAAAGGGCGATGGGCCCAAGACCTCTTCACATTTAGGATTTAGATCGGCGTGTTGACCTCTCTACTGAGCCTAGGTAGGACTACGCCGTGTCGATTACCCGAGGCCGGGCATTACCCAGCAAGTGTGTCCGGCCAGACGTGATCGAGCGTGTTGGGTAACAGTAGTGCACCCCTGCAGGGAAGTGATCTATTCGAATAGCCGTGTCCACGGTAACAGGACGCTCGGAGTTGTATCCTGATCTACTACAACTATGAATGGATATCGTTACAATATTAAACTGATACTACTGCTCTCCGGATCACTTTCTTGCAGGGTAGTCGATGAAGGATCTCAGGGCATTGCTAATATATACTTATTACCATATGCTGTTGTGTTCTATTCTCTCCTGATGTTGCATGATTTCTTCAAGATGCTAGTCTTCGATAGGCTAGGCCTTTCCCCCTTTGTTTCGGCATTTTTGCAGTTTAGTCCAAAGATATAGCCCCATTCCTTTGATACCGATGCATACTTAGTATAGTTCTGATGTAAGTCTTGCGAGTACTTTGGATGAGTACTCACGGTTGCTTTGCTACCTCTTTTTCCCCATACCCGATTGTTGCGATCAGACGACATAGTCCAGGAGCAGGAGATCCCCGGAGGCACCTACTACTACGTTGAGCCCGCCGACCAGGAGTAGTTCGGAGGCCCTAGGCAGGAGGCCTTCGCCTTTTCGATCAGTGTCGCTGTTATGCTAGCCTTCTTAAGGCAAACTTGTCTAATTATGTCTGTACTCAGATTCTGATACTTCCGCTGACGCTTGTGTAACGCGAGCTTATGTATTAGAGCCCTCGAGGCCCCTGGCTTATAATATAAAGCTTGTATGACGTTTATTTGTGTTTAGAGTTGTGTTGTGATATCTTCCCGTGAGTCCTTAGGCTTGATCGTGTACATTTTCTGAGAGAGAACCACCTACTCACGTGTTGAGATCAAGAGATTCCAATCCAACCATTTGAACCTTGATTTCTAGCCTCTTCAAGTTGCTTTCCACTCCAATCCTTCTCCTACCCAAGCCAAATCTGTGAGAGAGAGATTGAGTGTTAAGGAGACTATCATTTGAAGCACAAGAGCAAGGAGTTCATCATCAACACACCATTTATTACCTTTTGGAGAGTGGTGTCTCCTAGATTGGTTAGGTGTCACTTGGGAGCCTCCAAGATCATGTGGAGTTGAACCAAGGAGTTTGTAAGGGCAAGGAGATCGCCTACTTCGTGAAGATCTACCCCGAGTGAGGCTGGTCCTTCGTGGACGGAAGCCATGGTGGAATAGGCAAGGTTGCTTCTTCGTGGACCCTTCGTGGGTGGAGCCCACCGTGGGCTCGCGCAACCGTTACCCTCCATAGGTTGAAGCCTCCGTCAACATGGACGTATGATAGCACCACCTATCGGAACCACGCCAAAAATCATCGTGTCTTCATTGCGTTTGAAATCTCCAAACCCATCCTTTACTTACATGTGCAATGTTTTACTTTTTGCTGCTACACTCTTAGAATTGCATGTGTAGGGTGATACTTGACTTGGTGTACTTGCTAAAATCATCCCACAACTAAAATTGGGAAAAGGATAGATTTTTATTTTGTCAAGTAGTCTAATCACCCCCCCCCCCCTCTAGACATATGATGACCCACAAGTATAGGGGATCAATCGTAGTCCTTTTGATAAGTAAGAGTGTCGAACCCAACGAGGAGCAGAAGGAAATGACAAGCGGTTTTCAGCAAGGTATTTTCTGCAAGCACTGAAATTATCGGTAACGAGTAGTTTGATAGCAAGATAATTTGTAACAAGTGACAAGTAGCAATAGTAACAAAGAGTGCAGCAAGGTGGCCCAATCCTTTTTATAGCAAAGGACAAGCCGGAACGATCTCTAATAGTAAGTAAAGCGTTCTCGAGGACACATGGGAATTTCATCTAGTCACTTTCATCATATTTGTTTGATTCGCGTTCGCTACTTTGATAATTTGATATGTGGGTGGACCGGTGCTTGGGTGCTGTTCTTACTTGAACAAACCTCCCACTTATGATTACCCCCTCTCACAAGCATCCGCAACTACGAAACAAGAATTAAGATAACTCTGACCATAGCATTAAACATATGGATCCAAATCAGCCCCTTACGGAATAGCGCATAAACTAGGGTTTAAGCTTTTGTCACTCTAGCAACCCATTATCTAATTACTACTCCACAATGCATTCCCTTAGGCCCAAAGATTGTGAAGTGTCGTGTAGTTTACGTTCACACGACACCACTAAGGGAATCAACAACATACATATCATCAAAATATCGAACGAATACCAAATTCACATGATTACTTATGACAAGACTTCTCCCATGTCCTCAAGAACAAAAGTAACTACTCACAAAACATAATCATGTCCAAGATCAGAGGGGTATTGAATAGCATAATAGATCTGAACATATAATCTTCCACCAAATAAACCAACTAGCATCAACTACAAGATGTAATCAACACTACTAGCAACCCACAGGTACCAATTTGAGGTTTTGAGGCAAAGATTGAATACAAGAGATGAACTAGGGTTTGAGATGAGATGGTGCTGGTGAAGATGTTGATGAAGATTAGTCCTCCCATGATGAGAGGATCGCTGGTGATGTCGATGGCGACGATTTCCCCCTCCCGGAGGGAAGTTTCCCCGGCAGAATCTCCCCGCCGGAGAGCAAAAGTGCTCCTGCCCAAGTTCCGCCTCGAGACGGCGGCGCACCATCTCGAATGTATTCTCTATATTTTTGCTAGGGCAAATGCACTTATATACCAGAAAATGGGGGCCAGAGGCTGGCCAGGGGCCCCACGAGGTACCAGGGCGCGCCTCAGGCGGGGTGGCATGCCCTGGTGCCTCGTGGGCACCTGGGTGGCCCCCTCTGGTACTTCTTGCTTCCAGTATTTTTCATTTATTCCAAAATAAATCTCCGTAAAATTTCAGCTCATTTGGTGATGTGCAGAATAGGTATCTGTGACATAGATTTTTCAGGTCCAGAATTCCAGCTGCCGGCAATCTCCCTCCTTGTGTAAATCTTGCATATTAAGAGAGAAAAGGCATTACAATTGCTCCACCAAGTGTTATATTGATTAAAAACACTATAAATAATAGTAGCAAAACATGATGCAAAATGGACGTATCAACTCCCCCAAGCTTAGACCTCGCTTGTCCTCAAGCGAAAGCCGATATCGATAATCATGTCCACATGTTTAGAGAGAGAGAGGTGTTGATAAAAACAAAATACAGACATAGTAGCATCATGATCATTATTATAACAGCAATATTTATTATCATAAACTTCTCATGAGCAAGTAACAATTCATCACAGCAATGGAGTATAAGGCATAAACTTTCTTGAAAACTAACAAACTATGTTCTCCGTCAACAATGCAATTGCAATTCATCATATTTTTAGGAAGGGTCTCATGTAGGAGCTTTACAGCAAGTCCACAGACTCAACCATCATTTAGTCTTCTATGATTGCTAACACTCACGACATATATATGGAGCAAAAAGTTTCAACCAGACACATAGAAAGATAGGGGCTTGTGAGTTCGCCTCCCAACTTATTCACCTCAAGGGTGATGTCAACAATAATAACTCATGATCACTCATATCCAACTGGATATATATGCTTAGATCTTTTCCCACCACATGATGCTTACAAAAGAGAAAAATAAAAAGGAAATAGAGGAGAACACTATTGACTCTTGAATAAAAAGTAAATACATAAAAGTGAAGGATAGGCCCTTCGCAGAGGGAAGCGGAGGTTGTCATGCGCTTTTTGTTGTTGGATGCAAGAGCTCTTAATGCAAAGGAACGTCACTTTATATTGCCCCTTGTGATAGCAACCTTTATTATGCAGTCCGTCGCTTTTATTTCTTTACCATCACAAGTTCGTACAAAGCTTATTTCCCTTACAATAAAAGTTCAGACACATTTAGAGGCAATTTTATTGCTTTTTGCACCGATGACAACTTACTTGAAGGATCTTATTCAATCCATAGGTAGATATAGTGGACTCTCATGACATGAAACTGGGTTTAAAGGTTTTGGATGCACAAGTAGTATCTCTACTTGGTGCGGATTTTTGGCTAGCAAAGATATTGGGCAAGCACCACATGTTGGAGGATCTATAACAATGTAACTTCTATGTGAATATGAACAAACATAATTCATTATGTTGTCTTGCTTGTCCAACGTCAACAATTTGACATAAAATACTTAATGGGGGCTCACAATCATAAAAGATGTCCAAGATAGTATATTTGCATGTGAATCTTCTCTTCCCTTATTAATTCTTTCATGAATTGCATCATTGACTAATACTATGTTTGTTAACTTTCAATAAATTTTACCACTTATACTTTTCTTTATGTAATGTCATTACTTTCCATAGGATTAGCATATGATCTTTTTCACTATTTTCATTGCTAGAATTGGAACATGAAAGTAAAGAAGCAAAAACTCAAACTATTCTTTATTATATAACTCTCAACTCGATTACATAGATAGATAGATCACGAAGCTAACACTCGAAAATAGATCATACTAAACTTTTATTCAACTAGATCATGAAATAACTAAGGATCGAACTAAAAATAGGTAAAGATAATGAAAGTGATGGTGATACGATACCGGGGCACCTCCCCCAAGCTTGGCACAAGCCAAGGGGAGTGCCCATACCCATGTACTCAAGTTTCCTTCTTCGGTGATGCTGGTGGTGATGAAGTAGTGAGCTTGTCCTCCGTCTTCCATGGCATAGGTTCCCCATCATAGAAGATGAACGAGTCTCCGGTGTCCAGAAACTTGCAGCTAAACTCATACCTTTGAATCTTGCCTCATACTCAAAATTTTGGTTTTGGAGATCGTAGATTTGGCCTTGGAGATAGTCGATTCGTTCATTAAGCTTGAAGATGATGTCCCCCATCGATTGGCCCTCCACCTTGTGATTACGGGTGAATTCCGTGATCATGGAGTGGTTGGCGTTGAGTCCACATTCCACCATCCCTTGGCACTTGAAGATCTCCTGCTCCACCGCTTCGAGCCTGGACTCCACGCTCCCGGTCTTCTTGGGTCCTTGAACATGCTGGATGTGAAGCACCCCCTCACGCATCTCAATGGCTTGAGGGTGTTTCATCACCTCCGGTAGGTAGGGGTTGATGACCTTCTCGTAGAACTTGTCCTTGGAAGAGCTTGGTGGAGCCATAGCGATCTAGATCTGTCAGAAAAATAGCACGAAACAAGAACAGAGGAGATTTCTGCGATACGGTGGTCAAAACGTCCGGGAGTATATACAAAGATTTTTTATCTTGCAAAACAAGTAATCCAGGAGAAAACGGAGTCGGGAAGGCTCACGTGGGGCCCACGAGCCACCAGGGCGCGCCAGGGGGTGGCGCGCCCTGGTGCCTCGTGGGCACCAGGTGGGTCCCCTCGGCTGTTTCTTATTTTTGTATTTTTTCTAATATTCCAAAACTGACAGAAAATATTTTTATGGAATTTTTGGAGTCGGTTTACTTACTGTATCACATACCTCTTCCTTTTCAGGGTTCTGGAGTGTTCCAGAAGGTCTCTCTTATGTATTCCTCCGGTGTAATTGTTTCAATAATATTAGTTTCAACATTAATGGGGGTACCTGAAATATAGTGCTTAATTCTTTGCCCATTCACCACTCTCAGATTAGTGCCTTCGGAGTTATTTATTTTGATGGCTCCGGAGCGATAAACTTCTTCGATGATATACGGTCCTTCCCATTTAGAGAGAAGTTTTCCTGCAAAGAATCTCAAACGAGAATTGTACAATAGAACTTGCTCACCTACTTTAAATTCCCGTTTTTGAATTCTTCTATCATGCCATCTTCTAACTTTCTGTTTAAACAATTTGGCATTTTCATAAGCTTGGGTTCTCCATTCATCTAAAGAGCTAATATCAAATAACCACTTTTCACCGGCAAGTTTAAAATCGTAATTGAGTTATTTAATTGCCCAATATGCTTTATGTTCTAACACAAGAGGTAAATGACATGCTTTTTCCATAAACCATTTTATAAGGAGACATACCCATAGGATTTTTATAAGCAGTTCTATATGCCCGTAATGCATCATCAAGTTTCTTAGACCAATTCTTTCTAGATCTATTGACGGTTTTTTGCAAAATTAATTTTATTTCTCTATTGCTCAATTCAACTTGACCACTAGTTTGAGGGTGATAGGGAGGTGCAATTCTATGGTTGACATCATATTTAGCAAGCAATTTACGGAATGCACCATGAATAAAATGTGAACCACCATCAGTCATTAGATATCTAGGGACTCCAAACCTCGGGAAAATAACTTCATTAAGCATTTTAATAGAAGTGTTATGATCAGCACTACTAGTTGGAATAGCTTCTACCCACTTAGTAACGTAATCAACAGCAACTAAAATATGAGTATACCCATTGGATTTAGGAAAAGGTCCCATATAATCAAATCCCCAAACATCAAATGGTTCAACAGCAAGTGAATAATTCATAGGCATTTCCTGACATCTACCAACATTACCAATTCTTTGACATTCATCACATGAAAGGACAAACTTGCGAGCATCCTTGAAAAGAGTAGGCCAATAAAAACCAGATTGTAATACCTTGTGTGCAGTTCTGTCTCCCGCATGGTGTCCTTCGTAAGCCTGAGAATGACACTTCCGTAGGATTTGTTCCTGTTCATGCTCAGGTATACAACGTCTAATAATACCATCTACCCCTTCTTTATAAAGATGTGGGTCATCACATAAGTAATGTCTTAAATCAAAGAAGAACTTTTTCTTTTGTTGGTATGTGAAACTAGGTGGTATAAATTTAGCAACAATGTAATTAGCATAGTCCGCATACCATGGAGTAGTACGAGAAGCATTTATGACAGCTAATTGTTCATCAGGAAAATCATCATTAATAGGAAGTGGGTCATCAAGAACATTTTCCATTCTAGACAAATTATCTGCTACGGGATTCTCAGCTCCCTTTCTATCAATAATATGCAAGTCAAATTCTTGTAGCAATAGAACCCACCTAATGAGTCTAGGTTTAGCATCTTTCTTTTCCATAAGATATTTAATAGTAGCATGATCAGTGTGAACAGTTACTTTAGAATCAACTATATAAGATCTGAATTTATCACATGCAAACACAACTGCTAGAAATTCTTTCTCAGTAGTAGCATAATTTCTTTGGGCACTGTCTAGAGTTTTACTAGCATAATGGATAACATTTAATTTCCTATCAACTCTCTGTCCTTGAACAGCACCAACAGCATAATCACTAGCATCACACATAATCTCAAAAGGCAAGTTCCAATCAGGTGGTTGGACAATAGGTGTAGTGGTTAAGGCTTTCTTAAGTGTTTCAAAGACTTCTAAACAATCATCGTCAAAAACAAATGGAACATCTTTTTGCAAAAGATTGGTAAGAGGCCTAGAAATTTTAGAGAAGTCTTTAATAAATCTCCTATAGAAACCAGCATGACCAAGGAAACTTCTTATACCTTTAATATCTTTAGGACATGGCATTTTCTCAATAGCATCAACCTTAGCTTTATCAACTTCAATACCTCTTTCAGAAATTTTATGCCCCAAGACAATGCCTTCATTCACCATAAAGTGGCACTTCTCCCAATTCAAGACAAGATTGGTTTCTTCACATCTCTGCAAAACTCGATCAAGGTTGCTTAGGCAATCATCAAAAGAAGTTCCGTAAACAGAAAAATCATCCATAAACACCTCAACAATCTTTTCACAAAAGTCAGAGAATATAGCAGTCATACATCTTTGAAAAGTAGCAGGTGCATTGCATAAACCAAAAGGCATACGTCTATAAGCATAAGTTCCAAAAGGACAAGTAAAGGTGGTTTTCTCTTGATCGGGTTGTGATACAGGTATTTGAGAAAAACCAGAATAACCATCTAGAAAACAAAAGTGTGTATGCTTAGATAATCTTTCTAACATTTGATCAATAAAAGGTAATGGGTAATGATCTTTTCTAGTAGCTTTGTTTAATTTTCTAAAATCAATTACCATCCTATAACCAGTTACAATTCTTTGTGGAATGAGTTCATTTTTATCATTAGGAACAACGGTAATACCTCCTTTCTTAGGGACACAATGAATAGGACTTACCCATCTACTATCAACTATGGGATAGATTATACCTGCTTCCAGAAGTTTTAATATTTCAGTTCTTACCACCTCTTTCATCTTAGGATTTAATCGTCGTTGGTGATCGACAACTGGTTTAGAATCAGGCTCCATATTAATTTTGTGCTGACATAGAGTGGGACTAATGCCCTTAAGATCATCAAGAGTATATCCAATAGCAGCTCGGTGCTTCCTTAGAGTTTTTAGAAATCTCTTTTCTTCATGAGCTGAAAGGTTAGCACTAATAATAACAGGATATATCTTCTTTTCATCAAGATAAGCATATTTCAATGTATCGGGCAATTGCTTCAATTCAAATACAAGATCACTTTTAGGTGGAAGAGGGCCTCCAAGAGTTTTAACAGGCAAATTATGTTTAAGGATAGGTGGTTGATCAAAGAACATCTTATCTATTTCATTTCTTTCATTCATATGCATATCGTTTTCATGGTCTAGCAAATATTGTTCTAACGGATCAGTAGGAGGTACGGCAATAGAAGCAAGACCAATAATTTCATCTTTACTAGGCAATTCTTTATCATGAGGTTGTCTACGGAACTTGGAGAAATTAAACTCATGAGATATATCACCAAACTTAACTCGAACCCTTTCTTTAACACAATCAATTTCAGCATTAACGGTATTCAAGAAAGGTCTACCAAATATAATGGCACACAAATTATCTTGTTGTGAACCAAGTACTAAGAAATTGGTAGGGTATTTGATTTTTCCACACAAGACTTCAACATCTCTAACAATCCCAAGTGGTGTAATAGTATCTCTATTCGTAAGCTTAATAGTAACATCAATATCTTCAATCTCAACAGGTGCAATTTCATGCATTACTTCTTGATATAAAGAAAATGGAATATCTCTCACACTAGCACCCATATCACACAAACCATGATAGCAATAATCTCCAATCTTAACAGAAATAACAGGCATGCCAACTACGGGCTTGTTCTTGTCTAAGATATCTCGTTCATTTCTAACGGGTTTAGCAATTCTAGCAGCCTCATCACAAAACTAAATAACATGCCCATCTATATTATCAACTAAGAGATCTTTAACCATAGCAACATCAGGTTCAACTTTAATTTGTTCAGAGAGTCTAGGTGCTCTAATATTACTTTTGTTAACCACAGTTGAAGCTTTAGCATGTTCCTTAATCCTAACAGGAAAAGGTGGTTTCTCAATATAAGCAGTAGGCACAACTGGATCAACATGGTAAACAATTGTTTCTTCTTTAACACTAACAGGTTCCTCAATCTTTTCTCTAACAGGGGGATGATATTTAAACCACTTCTCCTTAGGGAGATCAACATGAGTAGCAAATGATTCACAAAAGGAAGCTACTATCATAGAGTCAAGTCCATATTTAGTGCTAAACTTATGAAAAGCATCGGTGGCCATAAAAGATTTAACGCAATCAAACTCAAGTATTATACCTGACTCATTACCTTTGTCGAGTTCCCAATCTTCAGAGTTGGGTTTAATTCTTTCCAGAAGAACCCATCTTAATTCAATAGTTTTCTTCATGAAGGAGCCAGTCGAAGAAGAATCGAGCGTAGTTTGATTATCATGAGAAAGCCGAGCATAAAAAAATTGTAAGATAATTTCTTTTGAGAGCTGATGATTGGGGCATGTGTACATCATGTACTTAAGCCTCCCCCAAGCTTGAGCGATGCTTTCTCCTTCACGAGGCCAAAAATTATATATATAATTCTGATCATGATGAACCAAATGCATATGATAATTTTTTTGATGGAATTCTAGTTTCAATCGGTTCCAGTCCCATGTATCAGTATCATCACATAGCCTATACCACATCAATGCCTTTCCCTCCAAAGATAAAGGGAATACTTTCTTCTTAACTCCATCTCCGGATAAACTTGCAAGCTTAAACAATCCACAAATTTCATCCACATAGATCAAGTGCATATCAGGATGTACCGTTCCATCTCCTGCATAAGGATTAGCTAGCAGTTTCTCTATCATACCCGAAGGAATCTCATAATAAATATTTTCAGTAGGTGCAGTAGGTTGAGGAGCAACTATTTGTGTTTCCGGTCGAGGTGAAGATACCCCGAACAAACCCCTCAAAGGATTACTTTCCATAGTGACAAGCAACAGTAAATTTTAGCACGTAATATAAATGTTTCCTTACCAAATTCCACTCACCAAAGGCACTTCACTCCCCGGCAACGGTGCCAGAAAAGAGTCTTGATGACCCACAAGTATAGGGGATCAATTGTAGTCCTTTTGATAAGTAAGAGTGTCGAACCCAACGAGGAGCAGAAGGAAATGACAAGCGGTTTTCAGCAAGGTATTTTCTGCAAGCACTGAAATTATCGGTAACGAGTAGTTTGATAGCAAGATAAATTGTAACAAGTGACAAGTAGCAATAGTAACAAAGAGTGCAGCAAGGTGTCCCAATCCTTTTTATAGCAAAGGACAAGCCGGAACGATCTCTTATATTAAGTAAAGCGTTCTCGAGGACACATGGGAATTTCATCATGTTTGTTTGATTCGCGTTCGCTACTTTGATAATTTGATATGTGGGTGGACCGGTGCTTGGGTGCTGTTCTTACTTGAACAAGCCTCCCACTTATGATTACCCCCTCTCGCAAGCATCCGCAACTACGAAACAAGAATTAAGATAACTCTAACCATAGCATTAAACATATGGATCCAAATCAGCCCCTTACGGAATAGCGCATAAACTAGGGTTTAAGCTTCTGTCTCTCTAGCAACCCATCATCTAATTACTACTCCACAATGCATTCCCTTAGGCCCAAAGACGGTGAAGTGTCGTGTAGTCGACGTTCACACGACACCACTAAGGGAATCAACAACATACATATCACCAAATTCAGATGATTACTTATGACAAGACTTCTCCCATGTCCTCAAGAACAAAAGTAACTACTCACAAAACATAATCATGTCCAAGATTAGAGGGGTATTGAATAGCATAATAGATCTGAACATATAATCTTCCACCAAATAAACCAACTAGCATCAACTACAAGATGTAATCAACACTACTAGCAACCCACAGGTACCAATCTGAGGTTTTGAGGCAAAGATTAAATACAAGAGATGAACTAGGGTTTGAGATGAGATGGTGCTGGTGAAGATGTTGATGAAGATTAGTCCTCCCACGATGAGAGGATCGCTGGTGATGTCGATGGCGACGATTTCCCCCTCCCGGAGGGAAGTTTCCCCGGCAGAATCTCTCCGCCGGAGAGCAAAAGTGCTCCTGCCCAAGTTCCGCCTCGAGACGGCGGCGCACCGTCCTGAAAGTCTTCTCTATATTTTTTCTAGGGCAAATGCACTTATATACCAGAAAATGGGGGCCAGAGGCTGGCCAGGGGCCCCAAGAGGTACCAGGGCGCGCCTGGGGGGGTGGCGCGCCCTGGTTCCTCGTGGGCACCTAGGTGGCCCCCTCTGGTACTTCTTGTTTCCAGCATTTTTCATTTATTCCAAAATAAATCTCCGTAAAATTTCAGCTCATTTGGTGATGTGCGGAATAGGTATCTCTGACATAGCTTTTTCAGGTCCAGAATTCCAGCTGCCGGCAATCTCCCTCCTTGTATAAATCTTGCATATTAAGAGAGAAAAGGCATTAGAATTGCTCCACAAAGTGTTATATTGATTAAAAACACTATGAATAACAGTAGCAAAACATGATGCAAAATGGACATATCAACATACTTTCGATCCTTCAAGTGGTATCAGAGCTTTCGTCTCCATTGCATTGGTTTCACAACCTAGGAGAGTATGGCGTCTAGTGAGGGTAATTATCACCGTGGAGGTCCATATTTTGATGGTACAAACTTTGCAAGTTGGAAGCATAAGATAAAAATGCATATTCTTGGTCATAACCCCACCGTTTGGGCAATTGTTCGTGTTGGCTTGCAAGGTGAATTCTTTGAGGATGGTAAGGAACCGGATCGTGAAGCAACCGCGGAAGAATTGAAGATGTTGCAAGACAATGCTCAAGCTTGTGACATTCTCTTCAACGGTTTGTGCCTCGGGGAGTTCAACAAGATCAGCCGCCTCGAGAATGCAAAGGAAATTTGGGATACTTTGGTTGATATGCATGAGGGTACCGAGTCCGTCAAGGAATCGAAGTTGGATGTGCTTCAAAGTCAACTTGACAAGTTCAAGATGAAGGATGGTGAAGGAGTCGCCGAAATGTACTCTAGGCTTGCTCTCATCACAAATAAGATTGCCGGCTTAGGAAGTGAAGAGATGACCGACAAATTCATCATCAAGAAGATTCTTAGAGCCTTGGATGGAAAATATGATACCGTGTGCACATTGATCCAAATGATGCCAAATTACAAAGATCTCAAGCCCACGGAAGTCATTGGAAGGATTGTTGCCCATGAGATGTCACTCAAGGACAAAGAGGAGCTACACAACAAATCAAGTGGTGCTTACAAAGCCTCAACCGATGCTCCCACAACTTCAAGCGACAAGCTAGTATCCAATAAAGAGATAAGACTAATGGTGAAAAGGTTCAACAAGTTTTACAAGAACAAAGGAAAAGAAAGAAGCTCTAGCTCAAGGCACTATGATAGAAGATCATCAAGTCGTGACCGAAATTGCTATAATTGTGGAAGACCCGGACACTATTCCAATAAGTGTATGGCACCTCACAAGAAAAGTGATGAATCACCAAGAGGAAGACATAGAAGAGATGAATCACCTCACAAGGAGAGAAGGAGTAGAGATGATCGTTATGAACGAAGATCTTCTCGGAGAAACAAGGATTCAGAACGGAAGGACAAGTCATCCAAGGGCTACACTAGAAGAAGACATCAAGCTCATGTTGATGAATGGATTCCGGCTCCGACTCCGACAACCACTCCGAGAGAAGCTATCACTCCAACCATGTAACGAGACATGTATTCCACAGCGACATCGTCATCTGAGCGGACAGGAGGAAATCTAATCCGTCTGGGAGTGGTGGACATGGTGGGATAGTACTGGAAGGCACGATTCTCCTGCATCGCGTTTTCCTGATGGCGAATAATAGTGAGGCCTGCCAGAGCGGCAAGTTGGACAGCGCGATCCGGGGTAGAGGCATAACCACCATGGAGACTATAGGTGTGCTTCCCCAAAGGTAGGTCGACTAACATAATGACATTGGCATGATACTCATGCACCAGTCCAGCAAGCGAGGTCTGGAACACTTGGTACTTTGGCATCTCCCCACTGGGATAGAGAAGACGCCAGACATCCCAAAGCAGGGATGTGAAGCTGAGTGGTGCAGGGGCTGAGTTGTAGTCAACCGGAACGGATGCCATCTACAAAATCAACTG
Organism: Elymus sibiricus; assembly: GCA_039707655.1. Taxonomy (NCBI): domain Eukaryota; kingdom Viridiplantae; phylum Streptophyta; class Magnoliopsida; order Poales; family Poaceae; genus Elymus; species Elymus sibiricus. The sequence goes on along the minus strand of CM077668.1, from coordinate 255,289,052 downwards.
ATTAGTGAGCCAAATCTATATGCATGCCATGCAACAAACAAATGCATCAATCAAGTGCAGCAACTCAAATGCAACACACAAGCAGGCGGGGCTCTAAACTAACGGTTTCTAACGTCCGGGTTAGCTAGGGTGTCCTATAACCAAACCTGGCTCTGATACCAAACCTTGTGGCACCCCGAAGCACCCCGTATTCCAACCCAGAGATCAAGTCTTCAGGAATACGGCACTGCTTGGCATAGAACAAATCAACTCTTTATTATTAATAAAGGGAGTACAAGGGTTTGATATATTACAATGGGTTGCCTTGGCAAAGCTACGCTTGCTATGGTAATTCTATGCTAGAAGCGGCTCGAATCTTAGCAGCAGAATCACGGCGTCAACATGGACTCCACTCCACAGGGACTCTGGTTGGGACACATCCTAGCTCGCAATGCGAACACCTCCACTATGCAAACATGGCAGCACCTGCAAACTGGCATGACACACCAGGTGAGTACTTTGAATGTACTCGCAAGCTCGCAATAAACAAGAGCATCAAGGCATAACAATGTCATAGCAATCATGATTAAATCAGATTTAAATGCTAAATAAAGGGTGGAAGAAAAATAATAACATACTATTGCTACCACTATCAATCTTGCTATTACTAGGGAACCACTTTGTTCTGAGCCACATAATTGAACCACTTACTCCCGTGACCAACTCATGGTCACATTTGAGAACTTCTGACAATCATCCCCAAGAATCATCCTCAACAGTTACCAGCGGTCCTCAATAATCAGTCTCCTAACCATACTAAGACGAGTTCTTCCATCATTAACATGTCATTCCCTCATTGGTGTTGATCAGACAGTGTGACTTAGTACGAACTGTGTCCAATACCGTGGACACGGCTATTCAAATAGATTCTTACACTCTACAGAGGTTGCGCACTTTACCCACACTATTAAGCTCCTGGCCCCGTACCTCGGTACACTTCCCTTTCCGGGTGGACCGGTGCTGCTTCAACGAAACTTGCCTAACCCGTGACCCCTCCATCGTACCCCCGACAATCATCCTCCCCCGGAGTCCTGCCCTGGGTGGCCCCTGTGTCACTCTTGACACCTGCCACCGTCGTGGCCAACCAACTGTCCCAAACGGGGACCTGAGCTCAAAACCAAACCGGGCTCACAAGGTTATCGTCGTCTACCTGATTAGGGCAGCACGCACGTATAACCTCCCCTCTTTGGTGGTACCGATAAAAGAGCACGCTGTTAGATCAAGACAAGGCTGTCCCATTCCGGCAGGTGTGGCTGCACTGGAAAGTTCGGTTCAGTGGCACTTGATCAACGATGAAGGATTTTATCCCCGAGTAATCATAGTCATCACTGACACTCCGATATACAAGTAATCCAGGTTATTACAATAACCAACTAGAAATCCAATGAGCATCATGATCAACTTATACTACTGATCCCATATATGCAGTACCGGACGAATCACAAAATAATCATAGACGGTAATCTCACAGTCCGACAGCATTACAACATAAATCTGGAAATTTACTACTATCCTATAATCCCATCATCATCATGACAGTAATTTGTCCAAGATCTTCAAAGTATTGCATGCACTACTCCATTCAAAACAAATTCATATTTGGCATTAAAATAATTATTTAAGCTATGATATTGCAATGCAATTATGCAAATGAGAGTTGTGGCTTGCCTAGCACCAATAGAGTGTGGGAGTACTCCTGGTCTTCACCAACCACTCAAAACAATCTTAAAAGCATTTTTGAAGGCATTTTCAAATACCACATAAAGCCTTTTCTTTTGACCAGAAACTCTAGACAGCAGAGAAAAATACCAAATTTTTACAGCAACTAGAGGAGCTCATAAGAAAAATAATGCAAAAAGAATGAACTCATTTGGACTTATGGTTTAAAAGTTATAGCAGGTCAAAGTTCAGTCAAAGTTTCTGGAATTATTTGAATTAAACAGAAAATCGGAAAAACCTCAGGCGGCCACGTCGGAGACGTAAACCGGCTGGGCGTTTCCACTAGTGTACCGGTTCGGAAGCGAATGGAGTCGCTGACAGGTGGGGTCCGCGTGCCAGGTTTAAACAGAGAGGGAGAGGGAACAGTGAGCGGCAGGACTCACCGGCGACGTTCACCGGCGTAGAGGCTGCGGCGGAGCTGGGCAAGGGCGGGGATGGATCGGGCGGTCGCCGGGGAGCACTCCCGTACCCGCAGCTCGTCAGGAGATGGCCGGACGGCGTCGCCCCCTTCGTCTCAGGCGGCGGCATGCTTTGGGGGTCGACGGATCCGGCGACTCCGGTGAGTACTCGGGCAGAGGAAGGGCTGGGACGGGTCAGTGGAGTGCCACGAGCTCGGGGATGGCCTCGGCTGGGGCTGGGGTGGACGGAGGCGAGCGGACGGAGCTGGGGCAGAGCGGTGGAGCCCTTCACCGGAGACGGAGAAGGAGGGCTCTCCGGCCTGCCCTGGCGCTGCTGGTGGCGGTTGAGAGGGAGAAGAGTGGAGTGGTGCTGAGAGACGAGGCCGGGGAGGGCCTTTTATAGGTGAACGAGGGGTGGCCGTGCCGGATCCCGCCACGGTTGAGCTGGCCGGGCGAGGACGGCGAGCTGGCCGTCACGGCGTGGGCTGAAGTGACGAGAGAGGTGGGAGAAGTCAATGCGACGGCGACGGCTCGAGGCAGAAGACGCCAGCCAGCTAGGCCACCGTGCCCGTACGGTGCAAAGTGGCGGAGCTTGGCCATGTCTACCAGAGAGCTTCGTCGGAGGGGGAGAGGGTTCCAGGCGGGCCAGGTGGACGGCGACGACGCAGTCGGCACGTTTGGACAAGGAGGGGCATCGCGAAGTGGCCGGAGCAGTCGCGTCCGACGCGGGCGACGTGCAGAGCACGGTTTTGGTCGGCCAGACCTGTGGTCACTGCATGCACTAGCGCACGCGGCACGCTCTAGCCTGCCCGGTCATGTCTACGCGGTAGTCCTCTCAGCCTGAGCCCTTCCTGTGCCTTTGGTTTGACAAGAGCTGACTAGGACAGCTGGATAGCTCCCATGAAAGTTTCTGGACAGCAACTTGTGCAGCAAGTTGAGGTAAAATGGCTAGGGTTTTGGGATTAAAAGTTTGCCATTATGGAATGCAGTAGGAAGGTACACATGCAGGGAAAAATTCAGACCAAATGGACAAATGTAGAGCATGGTTGCTTCACAACTGCTTCTTTGATCCAAAAATCTTGCAGAGGATGTTGCACTCACTTGGATGGGTTCCTGGAGCTGAAACTTGGTATTTGTCGGTGATTTGGGAATGCCAATATGCTATAAAAATTTCAGCCCAATTGTGTTAGTGTACAGGGTACTTCCTTCACAACACTTCCCACTAGACAGAAATTTGGAGGAATTTTATAGAGAAATTGGCTGAATGAAATGATCCAGAAATTTGTGGAGACTGATAATATGGGTAGGAATATGTCCTGGGTTAATTTCAGAATTTTTGAAGCAATATAAAATATAGTTGCCTCACAAACTGAAATTATGACCAGAATCAAAGGTTGGATGATGTGCTCACCATGAGGAGTAAATCTTGAATATTTTCACATATCCAAGGTTTACATGGCCCAAAGGATTTATGAGAATTTTCTTGGAATTTTTGGAAGAACAGAAATATGGGTTGCTTCACAACCTAGAGCTCAAAGGGTTATTCCTTTATTGGAAAAAAGGAATATTAAATTGGAATAAAATTGAGATTGATCAGGAATGGAAGTGACATGACTTGAGAGAAGTTTTTGAGGGTCTGAGTCACTTGGGAAAGAAAATCAAGAAAATATTCCCAAGTTTTAAGTCCATAGAGCCATTCAGAAACAAAACCAAGCCAAATCCAAATAAAATTTTCAATTAAATTTGAAAAGAAAAGTTGGAAAAAAAAACCAGGGTGTCACAAACCTACCCCCCTTAGGATAAATCTCGTCCTCGAGATTTGGTTGCGCAGGGAACCAGTATGAATATTCTGCCTTTAAGGAAAATCGGTTCCAACTCAGGTATCCTTTTTCTTGGTATAATGCTTTCCCACGAATCTCGTAGGACCTGACTTTCTTACTCTGGGGTGGTTTGCTTTAGCGCACCCACATTCTGACAGATCTTTCCTCGCATATCCAACATTATGCTGACTTCATTATTACCATGTCTACTGGTTCATCCGACATATTTTCCTGACTGAAGTAAGTCACCTTCCCATAAGTCTGGGAGCGATGTTTGATGAGCATGTCCTGCTCCCATCTGGTACCAATAAGGATTATGAACAACTTTCTTTAGTGGACACAACCCAACTGGTTATGGTATCGAGTTACAATGTTGAAAATCACAATGTTTTTCTGGGTGGGGTCTGACTACTTGCAGGGTAGCTGAATCCTCTGAGCTGACTGTTTTATCTCCATTCTGTATTGACAATTTTGCTGCTATTCATCATGTCCAAAGGAGTAATACCTTGGCTGATGGTGGTTCTGGCGGAGTAAGCTTGCTCATGACAGAGGAGTGCATGCGTAGGCATTTAATCCGAAGTTGTTGTGTAGCATTGCAAGTGCCCATTCTGTCGAGATATCCATAAGTCTTGCGATACCTGATAGGAAATCCTTCAATACAGAGCAAAGCGGACCACTTGGGGTGTATTCATTATGATTGATATGAAATTAGCCCATCTTAGGTATTCGTATCATGTTGTTTCTGTAATGATCCTCACGCCTACATCTTCAGTTTTGCTCTTCTTTACTATTCTCCTTCCTGATTCCTGTGCCACAGGAAATTGGTCATGTATTTCCCAACTTTTCATATGACTTCAGCTGAGATTGAGTGTTGAGGAGACTAACATTTGAAGCACAAGAGCAAGGAGTTCATCATCAACGTGGATCTACCCCGAGTGAGGCTGGTCCTTCGTGGACGGAAGCCATGGTCGAATAGGCAAGGTTGCTTCTTCGTGGACCCTTTGTGGGTGGGCCCTCCATGGACTCGCGCAACCGTTACCCTCCGTGGGTTGAAGCCTCCATCAACGTGGACATACGATAGCACCACCTATCGGAACCACGTCAAAAATCATCGTGTCTTCATTGCGTTTGAAATCTCCAAACCCCTCCTTTACTTACATGTGCAATGTTTTACTTTCCGCTGCTACACTCTTAGAATTGCATGTGTAGGGTGATACTTGACTTGGTGTACTTGCTAAAATATGCCCACAACTAAAATTGGGAAAAGGATAGATTTTTATTTGTTCAAGTAGTCTAATCACCCCCTCCCCCTCTAGACATACTTTCGATCCTACACCATCAAAGGCCACAATTCTGAAAATGAAGAAGTTGTGGGAATCACGAAGAACTTGTTATTCAATATCATTCATGGCATTCCTATCAATATACATGATTTCTTCATGAGGACTTTGGCCACGGTAGCACAATCACCATTTGATTTGAAGGCCTATGCGCCATGGTTTATGAGATTCATCAGAACCGGGTCTTCAATCAACTACAAGGCTGACTGTCAAAATCATCTCAGCTACCTGCCAGAAGTTGAAATTCTTCAAAGTATAATATCCTCAGTACCCGGCAAGGGCAAAGCTGTTATTGATGAAGGACTTCGTCCCCTTGATGGACAATTTCGTCAACCAGCCTATTAGTCCACTGGCTATGACACCTCCAGCCAAGACACAGTAGCAAATGCTTCAAGGCAACCTCGTCAAGCTGAAGCTCCTCGGGTCATGACTGACCGCAAACTTCTCATCAATCTGCATTAGAAAGTGGTTCGCAATCACAACTAGGTTAAGCATCAGCTTGTAGCCATCCTGGCAAACATGACAGTGACATAGACCTCAGTGCGCATGAAATCTTTGACAATAGTTGGGCCATTTTATCACATCTCAAGAGCCCTGAAGAACTTGAGCAAATGGAATTCAAGCAAGACTTCGATTGGTCGATTCCGCCCAAGAAGAAGTTCAAACGAGTCCAGGTTCCTCAGATGGTCCCAAGCTCAGTGTCTCCTTCATGCTCCACTGACGAAAATGAAGATGTTGAAGACACTGCACCAGGCCCTTCTTCATCGCGCAACCCCGCCAACAACGTTGGCGCTCCTCCGAATTCGTCAAGATGATATTCTTCAGGGGCGTTAGTCCTCAATTTCGTCTCCTTTTGGTCATTTGATGACAAAGGGGGAGAAATTTGAGAGTTAGTCTTCAAGCGGGTCTTATATTGGGCGGTTTTTGCTAAGTTGCAACTCTTGGTCTTTCATTTGATGCATTCTATGATGAGTTGTAACTTAAAAACTGTTGGTGGTCTGACTCTTTTGCTACATTTTATCTGCATGCTCTCATATGATCTGATCCTCAATGATATATGCTCATGCATGCTATAATTCACCAGACAACAATTTTCATCATGCATTCAAATTTTTCAATATCTTATGATCATGCATGATTGGATTCCAAGATATAGGGGGAGATCTCCACAATTTCAACCTGCCATGTGCATTTGCAATCCAAAGCAAATTCATCATATGCACATCTTCAGGGGGAGTTCCTCTATATCATGTAACCAATTTCTTCATACTCTGTTCTTACACTTCCATTATTTATCCCCGTTGAAAACTTAACCGATTTGTCAGCAATCACCAAAAAGGGGGAGATTGTAAGTGCATCAAGTGCCCCCTTAGTGGTTTTGGAGTATTGAAGACAAATAGTTTAAGGGACTAATGTGTTTGTGAGTGTACACAGGTGAAATAGTCCCTAAAGACTTGGTTTAACCCATGGAAGTTGACCCCTAAAAATATATTTCTTCGAGTGAAGAATTTGGTGCGGCCTATGAAGAATTTAATGTGAAGACTTTGGAGCTTGAAGACTTTGTTTTCATAGTTTCTTTTCTTCTTATTTGAGTCGTAGGAAAAACCGTACTGTTAAAGGGGGTCTAGGTGATATACATATCACATTTCCAAAGTGATGCTCTAACCTATACACACTACTGCCGCTTCGAGTGAAGCCTTTGAAAATCTCTGGAACAGCTGACGAATTTGCTAGAGACAGTGACGCAGTTCATCTGGTCGCTGACGAATTAGGCCAGGCTGAGGAGTTAGGAGTTCGCATGTGCGATCTGCCTATCGTGAGGAAATTGAGTGCCTCGACGAAATTGAGAGTTCAATTTTCCGACCGTTGCTGCGCCGCGTGCCAGCTGTCGAGTGGATTCTTATCCTAACAACGGTCATGTCCGAAGGGGCATTTATGACATTTCATGTCGGGTTGCCTCCTGGCTATAAATAGCCCCCCCCCCCACAACAACTTGTTGGTTGGCTGCTCTAGAGAGAACTTGACACTTGTCATTTGAGAGCAACCTTTCCTCTGACGACTTTGTGAGAACCCAAGTGAGGAAAACCCAACCAGAGCCAAAGTGATTGAGCATCACTGAAGAAGTTAATCTGTGTGATCCGACGCTTTTTACCTTTGAAGACTGTCATTCTTCCAGACGGTTAGGTGTCATGTTCTGAGCACCCAAGAGTAATCGTGGCGTGCCGGTGAACAAGTCTGTGAAGGTTTTGGAAGTCTACCTTGAAGACTTACCATGAGTGATTGGGCGAGGACTAAGTGACCTTAGCTCAAGAGGAATACGGTGAGGACTAAGTGTCCTCTGAGGTAAAACTCAGCCGCCTCAACCAGACGTATAGTTGATACAGCAACTGGAACTGGTCTACCAAATTGCTGAGTCTTCACCAAGCCTACCTGGTTTCAAATTCCTCACTCTTTACCATTACGCTATTCCGCTGCTGAAGAACTTGTGTCCTACCTTTCTGAAGAATTTGAACTGAAGTATTTCATCATGTTATGTTTCATTTCCTCAATTCATCTTCCTCATGCTTGTATGCTTGTATGATTACATGTTCTTCACTTGTATGTGTTGGGGAACGTTGCATGGGAAACAAAAATTTTCCTACGCACACACAAGATCTATCCATGGTGATGAGCATCTACGAGAGGGAGAGTGAATCTACATACCCTTGTAGATCGCTAAGCGGAAGCGTTAATAAACGCGGTTGATGTAGTCGAACGTCTTCGCGATCCAAATCGCCGAGCGTCCCGCGATCCAATCACGATCCTTCCGATCTAGTGCCGAACGGACGGCACCTCCGCGTTCAACACACGTACGGCTTGATGACGCCTTCACCTCCTCGATCCAGCGAGCGATGGTGAAGTAGTGGTTGAGTTCCAGCAGCACGACGGCGTGGTGATGGTGGTGAGGAACAATCTCTGCAGGGCTTCGCCAAGCACTACGGAGATTATGACGGAGGAACTAGAGGGCTAGGGTTGCCGGCACACGGCTTGGGAAATCCTGATCTGTCCCGTGTGCTAGCCCTGCCCCTCTATTTATATGTTGAGCCTTGGGGTCTAAACTTGGAGTAAAAGCCTCCTCTAGGTCGGTTTTGCCCGCACAAGGTCGGTTTGGCCCGCAGGGAAAGAGTCCAACTCGAATCCCTGCCGAACCGTGCACAGCCGCGCACAAGCGGTAGTACCGCTTCACACAAGCGGTAGTACCGCTTGGGCGGTAGTACCGCTTCACACAAGCGGTAGTACCGCTCGGGCGGTAGTACCGCTTCACCAAGCGGTAGTACCGCTTACGCGGCAGCAAAACTACTTTTGCACTTTCCAATACCTCGTGGGCTTTATCCCTTTGGCCCATATAAAGTGTTGCTGCACCCGAACACTTCGGTAAACATCCGGAACCTCTTCCGGTGAACTCCGGAACCCTTCCAGAGATCAAAACACTATTATCACATATATCAATCTTTACCTCCGGACTATTCCGGAGATCCTCGTCATGTCCGGGATCTTATCCGGGACTCCGAACAACTTTCGGTCACCAACATAATAACTCAATTATACTAATCGTCACCAAACGTTAAGTGTGTAGACCCTGCGGGTTCGAGAACTATGTAGACATGACCGAGACACCTCTACGGCCAATAACCAATAGCGGGACCTGGATGCCCATATTGGCTCCTACATATTCTACGAAGATCTTTATCGGTCGAACCTCTATGTCAAGGATTCAGTTAATCCCGTATGCTGTTCCCTTTGTTCTTCGGTATGTTACTTGCCCGAGATTCGATCGTCGGTATCTCTATACCTAGTTCAATCTCGTTACCGGCAAGTCTCTTTACTCGTTCCGTAATACAAGATCTCGTGGCTAACAGTTTTAGTCACATTGCTTGCAAGGCTCATTGTGATGTTGTATTACCGAGTGGGCCCAGAGATACCTCTCCGTCATACGGAGTAACAAATCCCAGTCTTGATCCATGCCAACCCAACAGACACCCTCGGAGATATCTGTAGAGCACCTTTATAGTCACCCAGTTACGTTGCGACGTTTGATACACACAAGGTATTCCTCCGGTGTCAGTGAGTGGCATGATCTCATGGTCAAAGGAACAGATACTTGACATGCAGAAAACAATAGCAATAAACTGACACGATCAAATGCTACGTTTACAGTTTGGGTCTTGTCCATCACATCATTCTCCTAATGATGTGATCCCGTTATCAAATGACATCTCATGTCAATGGCTAGGAAACCTTAACCATCTTTGATCAACGAGCTAGTCAACTAGAGGCTTACTAGGGACACAATGTTGTCTATGTACCCACACATGTATTTGAGTTTCCAATCAATACAATTATAGCATGGATAATAAACGATTATCATGAACAAGGAAATATAATAATAACCAATTTATTATTGCCTCTAGGGCATATTTCCAACAGTATGTATCTCGTATGCATGCTTTCTGTCTCTGTGATGATTTAGTTTCGTTCTCGTTTCTATCTCTTCACTCTGATTTTCGTCAAAGTCCTCGGAGTTTGACGAATCTCCCATTCACCCCCCCTGGGAGTTATCCTGCGCTTTCAAGATCGTTTGCACAGCACTTCCGATAAGCAAATTAGTTGCTTTGGCATATCATGTTTTTATGACTTGTCTGTTCCCAGTTTATCATGGACCATTGATGGGTGCATGGGGTACCTAATACCCTTGGTCCGTGTTGGCCCATTGACGGCTTGCGGACTCTAGGACGGTTGACCGGAGGTTTTCAAGATAATCATCACGGATCGACTGGTATAGGCCGTTGAATATATGAGCAAATTACTGGTACAAGATTTAATCTGAATAGAAACTAAACTAATCATGCGGACTAGCAAAGTAGACGAATAGATCAAATCTAAAGAACATACTAGACACATGAATTCTAGCAGTATCTCAAACAGAAAAGACATGAGCACGTACGGTGCAGCGGGAGCAGAAGCGGCGTCACCAACCATGTCAATTAAGAGTTTGTTGATGTCAGGGAAGAAGTCGTCGTTGGGGAAGTAGTGACTGCCAGTAGTCGTGCGAGTGTGCTCCCCAAAAATCTCATCGCCTCTCTCTCGTACAAGATTACAAGAAGCAGGGTTCGGGATGCCTACTATCCTGTCTCGCGGTGCACGTCGGAAGATGGGATGGAGAAGACTTGAGTGGCAGCGGCTAGCAAAAATATAAACAACATGCATAGCTTTGTCCTCGACTCATTCCTGAAATCCAACGCGTCGCGGGGCAGGCGGAGGAGGAGGAGCGCACGCGTGTGAGTCTCCTCTTCTCATGCTCATACAATGGGAAAGAGCCTCCCTTATAAGCAGGTGTGAAACTCACTCCACTAGCAATGTGGGACTAAACTTTAGTCCCACCTCTTACCATGCATGAATGGGCCAATGAGAATTTCAAAATTTCTAGTTGGGCTATGGGCTAAGACCCAAGTGCAAATTCCAACAATCCCTCACAAAGTCTCATCAGCACATCACATAACCTTTGTTCCAAAACATTGTTTATATACCGGTGCTTAGTGGAGACTGTTAAGTTGAACTTCCACTTAGAACTTTATGCTACACTAGATCACAACTTGAATAGTGGACTATTCCTTGAACTACAAGTTTTCTGCAGCGCTAGTTTCACGCAAATCCTTTGACCGATACTGGGCTGCTGCAAGGCTTCCCCGCAGGTGGAGCTTATACATCATACCCCAAGGCCTTTCATGAGTTTATTGGAAAGCACCCAACTCCCACAGACTGCGACGTTTAACAGTCAAACTCATATTGGCGTATTCCTCAAAAGATGTTGTGGTGGACAACATCTTTGCTTATATAAATAAGCCACTCGGAACATATTAAGATAAATATCAACCTGCCATGCAGATTATAAGAGTATTGCATATTCACGAAGTGGGATAACTAATATAAGGATACTCTCCTCCTAGTTGACCAACAGCTTGTCTCCCACTTCGACTTCATGGGATTTTCGATCACATGGAGTGGGTTACCACCGTGGACAACCTAAACTGTGGGTCTCAAACCATCTCTCTCGATGCATTATCTTTCACATTATGTGATAAACCCTTTGTGAAGGGATCTACCAATTTTTTAGACGTTTGGATATAATCCAACGCAATAACTCCCGAGTTTCTCATTTTTCTCACTGATTCCAATCTCCTCTTCACATGCCTTGATGACTTCATATTATCCTTAGAACTTTTTATCTTGATGATCACAGTTAATTATAACAGTTCATCGGGATAGCGGGTATTGGTTTCTCAACCATAGGTAAGTCCATCAAGAGCTGACGAAGCCACTCTGTTTCAATAGTGGTTGTGTGATGTGTCTAATGTTGTGAGTTCTGCTTCCATTGTTGACCTTGTTAAGATGGTCTGCTTGCAAGACTTCCAGGAAACAGCGTTGCAACAGAGTGTAAACACATAACCACCTGTGGCCTTAATCTCATCAACATTAGATATCCAATTTGAATCACTATAACCCTCCAGTACCCTCGGATACCCGACACAGTGAATCCCATAGCTTGTAGTGCCTTTTAAAACTCTCTCAAGCGCATGCCAATGATCATCTCCCGGATTTGAAATGAACTGGCTCAGTATGCTCACATCAAAAGAAATGTCAGGCCTCGTAGAACTAGCTAAGTACATAAGCAAGCCAATGATCTAAGAATATCTCAGTTGATCTCTAGCAATCCGTCGACTCTTTTGAAGCAACACACTAGGATCATATGGTGTTGGAGAAGTCTTGCAGTCGCTATACCCAATACGACCCAAGACCTTTCCCGCATAGTGAGACTGAAGGAGGGTAATCCCACCATTATCATGTCAGTAGCTTGATGTTCAAGATAACATCAGCTACTCCTAGGTCCTTCATCTCAAAGTAATGAGACAAGAAATCCTTAACTTCCTTAATTAAATCAAGGTTGGTTCCAAAGATCAGTATGTCGACGACATACAGACAAAGAATAACTCTCTTGCCCCCACCATGGCGATAGTACATGCACTTGTCAGCTTCGTTAACAACAAAGCCTGTGGCAGTTAATGTTCTTTCGAACTTCTCATGCCACTACTTAGGAGCTTGCTTAAGGCCATAAAACGACTTCAATAACTTGCACACCTTGCCTTCATGACCAGGTACTACAAATCCATCTGGCTGCTCCATGTAAATTTCCTCATCCAACTCTCCTTGAGAAAAGTTGTCTTAACATCCATTTGATAAATGAGAAGACCATGCGAGGCAGCCAATGAAAGTAGCACTCGAATAGTGGTCAGTCTAGCCACAGGTGAGTAAGTATCAAAGAAGTCTTCACCTTCTTTCTGGGTATAACCCTTGGTCACAAGTCGTGTCTTGTACTTTTCAGTAGTCCCATCAGGCCTAAGTTTTTTTTTGAACACCCACTTACATCCTATAGGTTTGCACCCATAAGGACGATCAGTGATCTCCCAGGTTCCATTAGCCAAGATGGAATCCATCTCTCTATGGAAAACTTCCTTCCAGTAGTCAGCATCAGAAGATGCATAAGCTTCTAAAATAGTACTGGGAGTGTCATCCATGAGGTACACAATGAAATTGTCACCAAAGGACTTTGCAGTCCTCTGTCTCTTGCTCCTTACAGGAACTTCATTGTCATCCTTTGTAGGATTGTGAACGTGTTCTATTGGAATGGTAGGTTTAGGAATTGTAGCTAATTCCTGACTAGATGAACTAGGTATCTCCTGATTCTATGAGCTAGGCATATCTTTCATGGGAAAGATACCCTCAAAGGAAGTCGCACCGTTCGACTCCATAATTGTACCAACATGCTTGTGGGATACCTCAGATTTTACCATCAAAAATCTATAACGAATGCTATGGAAAGCTTTGCCCGAAAGAAGACAATCTACAGTTTTTGGTCCAAGATTGCGCTTCTTGGGAAATGGCACATTGACTTTCGCTAAACAACCCCAAGCACGTAGGTAAGAGAGTTTCAACCTTTTCCTTTCCCATTCCTCAAGTGGATTCATGATTTTATTCTTTGTGGGAACTCTGATTAGGGCATGACATACAGTCAATATCGCCTCCCCCCACCATGCCTTGGAGAGACCCGATGTGTCTAACATGGCGTTAACCAAATCAGTTAGAGTTTGGTTCTTTCTTTCGGACACCCCCATTTGACTGAGGTGAGTAGGGAGGCGTCCTCTCATGTATTATACCATGTTCCACACAAAACAAATCAAATTCATTGGAAAAGTACTCTCCGCCACGATAAGACATAAGTCATTTAATCTTTCGATCAAGTTGATTTTCTGCTTCAGCTTTATAGTTTTTGAAGTAATTTAAAGCCTTATCTTTTGATTTCAGAAGATACACATAACAATATCTAATGGAGTCATCGACCAACATCATGAAATATTTCTTTCCACCTTTTGTTAACACACCATTCATTTCACAAAGATCTCAATGTATAAGCTCTTTTTTAAGGATACATCAAGGTTGACGTATCAAGATCATAGATAGAAAAAAAGCCAAGATAGGCAAATTGTTTGTTACAGATTATCCACGGCTTTCAAAGCCAATGTACCACATGTGGATTACTCGCCACTAGCTGACCTATCCACCCTACATGGTAACGGTCCTCACTCGCATAGTAGTCCGGCCACCCTCCAATCTTGTCCCTCTATCCTCCCACTACAAGAAACCTGTTAATCTATGATGGATTTCTGGTGACGGTTGCAGAAACCGTCATCAATGGTATTCCATCGGTGACGGTTAGCATAGATCCATCATGGATCATCAAGGGGACGACGACCCCTGAAAACTGGTGACGATTTTATGACAAATGTTGCCTCGCTGTCATAATCCCAATATGTAAATCGTCATGGATTTACCAACGGGCTTTTGTTCTATTTTTTTACTCCAATCTGAGCAGTTGTTGATTTTTGCCCCTAATGTGGCGTGCTCAAGATAGGCCACATTATCAAAAAATGTTCGAAATTTTCAAAAAATGCTCCCAGTTTCAAAATATACACAAAATAAAAAAATGATCGAAAACCTTCAAAACCCGTTGACGTTTTCAAAAAATGTTCCCACTTTAAAAATATTTGTGTTTTTTAAAAAATGTTCAGAAATTTTATAAACTATTTGCACTTTCAAGAATATTTGATTTTTCAATAAACTTTGAAATTTTTAACAATAAGAAACCGCTACTACAATGCGCGTTGCTACAATTTTTTATTTTGTCTTTTTCTTTTTTTTCCTTCCTTTGTTTTTTTAAGAATCACAAATTTTGAAAAATTGTTTATTGTTTCAATTTTTGTTCCAAATCCGAAAAAAGTCCCCGTTTTCCAATTTGTTCACAAACTTTTGTTCCAAATATAAAAAAATGTTCATGCTTTAAAAAATTGTTTGCAAACTTCAAAAAAGTTCGCATTTGAAAATAAGTTCATAAATTCAAAAAAACCGATTTTTTTAAGTTGTTCGCATTTTCAAAGTATGTTCGGAATGTTCAAAAAATATTTGGAAGTTCAAAAAATGTTCCAAGTTTAAAAAGTACACAAATTTTAAAAAATGGTCAGAATTGTTCAAAACTTGTTCATATTTTCAAAAAAAAACCAGTTTAAAAAGTACTTGTATTTTAAAAAAAACAGAAATTTTATAAATTGTTTGAGAATATTTGTTTTTCGATAAATTTTGAAAATTTTGAAAATAGTTGGTGGGTCTTACACAATAACTCAAGTACGGAATGAATTTTACATAGTTGCTGGATGTTACAGAATGAATTTTACATAGTTCTAGAATTAACACAGTTGTGGAGATCATCTGGTTTCAGAGATTGAGTGGGCCTTTGCTTAGTCCTGGAGATGATATTAGACTTGCTCTCCCTTTTCTGTAGTGGTTTCTCCTCTGCCGACTTTCTTCTTGGTACCTGAGTGTATTAGCAGGTGCTATTCAAGCTGTCACTGTGATCAACAATGTACATAGCAATGGCTGCTTTTTAACACGGCCATGTCTCACTAGTAGACCACAAAGTTCTTCAATTCAAAAAATCTGCAGGCTTAGAAGAATATTGCAATATTTTTGCAGAAATATCGCTCTGTTTTCTGACAGCCATGGTAGAATTTTGCACAAATAGACAACATCTCTACGCTGAAACAATTAATGACATCAATTCCTCTGTGCAGAATCAATCAAATCTGGCAAGGAAAGTACTTTATTTATTTACTACCCCATTACTGTTAATCTATTTCTCCACCAGAGCAGACCATCCAGATAAAACCGTTCCGTCAGGCTCTTTCTCCTCGTCAAACTCTTCCCTGCATGGATCACATAAGAAATGAAGCTCTAGGCATTGACAAGAGTGCTGAAGTGAAAAAGTGGATATGACAGAAATACAGTGTTCAGGTCTCATTTGCCTCTACAACAGAGCAATCTATCCATGTATTTGAAGTATGATATTAAGCATGGAATGTGTGGAAAAAAGACATGATAAAACCAATCTGTATGTGAAAACAGTTTATAAAACAACAGCAGCTTCAGTATCATGCTACTACTCTGGGACGGTGGGAAATCATCTGCTGAGTTTATTTAATTAGCAAAATTGTATAAAGGTGTTTTATGTATATTCTAAGCTAGTAAGTAACTAAAATCATCTATGACCACCTAGTTTTTATTGCGCAAGTCATTGTAACTAATATTCTATAAAGGCTGTTGGAAGGCAAGGGGAACCCAAAAAATTTACATACGATGCAAACATTATGAGGATAGTACCTTCTAAAGGTTTAAAGCATAGTTTGTAGCCTCGTCTTCCTCTAAGCCATCACCATCCTCAGAAACAAGCGTAGAGCCAATCATTACCAACGGTAGGTTCATTCCAAATTTTCTTTTTATAATCTTGTCAAGGACCTCCCTAAGCTTCACGGCCTTAGTGTTAACATCTAGAAGAAGAGGGGTCTAATGCATTCAGTTTTAGTTTCATGTCAGATACAAAAGAGAGGAATAACATATAAGAATGAGATATCTTAAGACAATGCAAAATACCTCAGAGTAGACATAGCATTATTTATTAGGTTCTACAGGCATCAGGAGCACCTTCCTTGTAGGATGTTCAAGACAATATGTCATTTTGTAACATGTCAAAAAATGAAGTTACATTGCTTTACTATATTGCCGGTGAGGAAGGCACAAAAACGCAGGAATAACATATGATACCATGTAAAAAAGGATGTCAAAAAAGTGGCAACAACAGCACTCTTTTCAAATTACCATATCCAGAAAACAGGTACACTGAACGATAAACTTCGGGAAGAGTTCAGTAAAGTGAAGGTTGCAGAAGTTATCTCGATTCAATGTGCAACAAGTACATACTAAAAACCAAATGACATGAGATTTTCTGAAGACATTCTAAATAAAAAAGGTGCATGTAAAATAGAAAAATGATTGCACATGCTATACTGATCCTCAACCAGCATCCTCTGTTAGCAGCAGTTCCATTCCTGGTACTATATAAATACTAATTAGATGTTTAGACAAGATCACCACATTTCACTGTTCCACCATGTCAGTGTACTAAAACATTGGTGCCTTCGTACCCTGACTAGTGCACAGGCAGTTGCAGCCTTCCCGACGACAGGGCTTGCCGGAGGGCTACTGTGTCCAAGACTCAAGACTTGGTAAACAAGATTGTGAAGAAGATCTCCAGGCAGGTCATCGAGAAGTACTATTCTAGTACCGAAGATCAAGATTACCCTTGCCGGCAAGCTTCGTACCGGCAAGGTGAAGACCAAGACTCTGGTTGCCGGCAAGCTCCTTGCCGACAAGCGAAGGCCCGGCAAGCTCCGTGCCAGCAGGCTCGTTCTGTCACATTACCGCTCCACCTCATCATCAGCTAGATAAGCTCGTATGATAGGTGTCGAGCGGGCAGGCAGTCAAACATAGCTAGCCAAGGTACGTGTCAGCATGCCACGTAAGGGTTAACTTTAATGACACCCGTCCCTGGGACGTGTCAAGGTCACAGGAGGGCGGCTGGACCGGTGATACAGATCTTTTGTCCAAAGCCTCGCCTCCCCGGTGTAGCACCTAATGGTGCATTTAATGCACTTGTCCTACCCCGTTAGGAGATAGACTTGGTGACGGTGCAGTCACTGTTCATACTCTGCAATGACCGTATTAGCCACTGTGGTAACCCCTTGGCCTATAAATGGAGGCCCACAGCTACAGTTAGAACGGTCAACACCTTGTTCAATTACGCGTTGTAGCTGCACTTCCCGCGCACCTTGCCGGCAAGCTGCGCTCCTTGTAATCTTGAGCTCACATACAATCTAACCACCAAAGCAGGAGTAGGGTTTTACGCTCATAGCGGCCCGAACCTGGATAAACTACAGTGTGTTCTTGCATCTATCAGCTCTGCTCTTTGTAGCACGCCGATCCCCGTAGCCGAATCGCAAAGGGGCCCTCTTGGTCCCATAGATTGTTGTTTTTCCACAACATCTTTGATGCGCCAGGCAGGGGATCGTGTGTTACCAACCAGTGTTGGTAGTGTGAGTACCGTCCCCATCACCTTCGTTGATGGCGCCGAAGAAGAAGGGCGGAGCCGCGACGGCACCCACCACCTCCAAGCTGCCTTCCCAGGCGTCCGCAGGCGGTGCGGGCGCCATGGCTGGGACGGGCGGGGTAGGAGGCACCGGCGGTGTGGGTGTCCAGCATCCCCACCGTTCCGTCGATCGTAGTCGCCACACCAGAGATGGCGCAGACGGCCAACTCCAACGATGTTCTGGTGAGCGCAGTCACTGTAGCAATACGGTTCGAACCGGCGCAAGCCAGGACCCAGCCGCCGCGATGTCCAAGGATGGAGCGGCAACCTCCAACAACGCTGCGGTGGGACGTGTACCACGACCATCGCGAGACGGGCGTGACACGCTTCCCCGCGATGCTGGTGGCCCTGGACGGCATCAAGCCGGCCCTGAGCATCGTCCCCACGATGTTCAGCCACCACCACCACTATGCCAACCCATTGGTGAGCATGCGCTGCGGCAGCAGGTACGTGGAGGAGTTCCTTCTGGCTCTGTTAGAAGTCGAACCCCGTCTCGTTCTATGCTTCCCGCCATGCCAACCACGGCGGCAGAAGCCATGGCGCGGGTTCAAATGCTTTTGAACTTCCCGCCAGGCCCTGACAAGATGGACGAATGGAGGGCCACCATCCAGAGTCTCATCAGTTTTGCCGATCCCGGCAAGACACCGGAGGTGGGACCCTCCAGACGACCACCCACAGTGCCGGCAGGACCGTCTGGCTGCCGTGTCGGGGACGGTGCGCCAACGGTGCAGTCGCCTCCATGTCAACAACCACTACAGTGGCAAGCTCGCCGATCGGATGACCAGGATGCAGTGTCCATCGCGTCATCGGACCCGCGGGGTCGCCAAGATCAGCGCCGAGTGCTCCAGGAACAGCGCGATGAAGACGCATGTACGTAGATTGAGCGGCGCCGGGAAGCATGCCATCAGTCAGACAACCATGCTGGGTTGGCAGCATACGTGCCAGCGCTAGGGTATCCTGGGTGTTTACCTTACGAGGTAGGCTGCCCAGCGTTTATTCGTGAGCTGCAGCAAGTTTGTTGGCCGTCCACCCATGCCTTCAAGCCAGAGCTGCCCGACAGGTACGACGGCACGCTCAGTCCAGCAGAGTTCCTTGGCATCTACACCATCGCGGTGCAGGCTGCCGGGGGGCGGGACGACAAGATACTGGCCAACTACTTCCCATTGGCGCTCAAGCCCAACGTCAGGTCATGGTTGATGAACTTGCCGGAGGGCTCCATTTCTTCTTGGTCGGATTTGTGCCATCAATTCGTGGGTGCCTACCAGGGTGGCACAAGCTCCCTGGCCAGGAGAGCAATTTTGCATGTGATACCCCAGAGAGATGGCGAGCCCCTCCGCAAGTATATACAAAGGTTCAGCCGTGTGCACCACAACATCCCCGATGTTCATCCCGCAGTTGTTTGCACTGCGTTCCACATGAATGTGCGCAACCGTAGAATGCGGTCTGAGATGAACATTGAGAAGGTCAGGACCATCAACGCATTGTACGCCTTGGCGGACAAGTGTGCACGTGCTGAGGAGGGAAGGCGACTTCCTGGGGAAGATGATGGCACCGAAGTCGACTCCGAGGATGACGACGCAGACGACGCATCGACCCCACAGAAGAAGGGCCGGAAGCGCAACAGGAAGCGCAAAGGCAAGACTGTGATGGCCTTCGAAGGCTCCGGTGACACCAATGCCACCAAGAAGCCCAAGGCAGAAAGCCCCGGCAAGGAGGTTGCCGGATGCGCTGACTGCCAGGAGGCCGCGGCAGACGACAAGGCCGGCAAGACCGACAGGCCATACTGCAAGATCCACCGCACCAAAGGCCATGACCTCCAGTAGTGCCGGCAAGTAGAGCAACTTGCCGAGAAGCAGAAGCAAGAGTATGAGAAGTGTGACAAGGAGAAGGGCCAGGATGGTGCTGGAGGGTCCGGCAAGCAAAACCGTGGTGGCCGCGGAGGCCGCCATGGCAAGTCCAAGCAGCCAAAAGAGAAGGCCGCTCAGGGCCAAAAAGATGATGATGGTGATGAGGACGAAGACGAGTCCAACATGGAGTTCCAGAATGCAGTGGACGCCATGTGTGTTGACGGAGGCGCATCTTTGCACTCCTCGCACCGGCAACTGAAGCAGTGGATCTGCGAAGTAAATGCAGCGGAGCCGGCAATGGGATCACAAAAGCCACTCAAGTGGTCGCACGCGCCCATCGTCTTTCACGCCGAGGATCACCCTGACCACACCACTGCGGCCGAGTGTTTGCCATTGTTGGTTTCACCAACAATCCACAACCTCAAGGTGACAAAGATGCTGGTTGACAGTGGGGCCGGCTTGAACTTGATCTCTCCAGATGTGATCAAGAGGTTGTAGATCCCCGACAAGGGTCTCGAGGGGACAGGCACTTTCCAAGGGATCAGTACGGGGAGGAACAAGCCGAAGGGCCAAGTGACATTGCCGGTCACGTTCGGCAGCGAGCTCAACTACAGGACGGAGAAGATTGTCTTCGACGTCGTCAAGATGCCGCTGCCGTACAATGGGATTATGGGCCGCCCGGCACTGGCAAAGTTTATGGCTGCGTCACACTATGCGTACAACGTCATAAAGATGCCAGGGACGATGGGGGTCCTCACCATCAAGTCCAACCACAAAGACGCGATCATTTGCACCGACAAGCTCTACCGGGAGGCAGTGGCAGCATCTGCCATTGAGGCACTTGCTCCTGCCGGCAAAGCTCCCGGGGGAGGAAAGAAGAAGAAGACCGGCAAGACCTCTGATAAGGACTCCGGAAAGCGCACTTCAGAGTGCAGCATGCCTGTTGAGGACATACCAGAGACCTCTACCGGCAAGAGCAAGAAAGCCAAGGCCTCTGCATCGGCGACCAAACAAGTTTCTGCGATGGAGGATGGGACGAGTGGCACTTTTTCCATAAGTGCCACTCTCAGTGACAAATAGGAAAGCGCGCTCGTTGCCTTCCTACAGGCGAATGTCAATGTGTTTGCTTGGCAAACATCTGACATCCCGGTGTTCCTAGGAAGGTAATTGAGCACCACCTTGCTATCTACCCTCATGCAAGACCCATCAAGCAGAAGGTCAGAAAGCAAGCCTTGGAGCGGCAAGAGTTTATTGCCGAAGAGATCAAGAAGCTGGAAGCAGCAGGCCTGGTCAGAGGAGTGCTACACCCCACGTGGTTAGCCAATCCAGTGGTAGTGCGCAAGGCAAATGGGAAGTGGAGGCTTTGTATAGACTTCACTGATATAAATAAAGCCTGTCCAAAGGACCCTTTCCCTTTGCCGCGCATCGACCAGATTGTAGACTCCACTGCCGGCTGTGAGTTACTCTCTTTTCTTGACGCATATTCTGGTTATCATCAGATTTTTATGGCCAAGGAAGATGAGGAGAAAACCGCATTCATCACTCCATGTGGCATGTATTGCTTTTTACGTATGCCCTTTGGATTGAAGAGTGCCGAGGCAACATTTGCCAGAGCAGTTCAGATTGGTTTTGAGACCCAATTACACAGAAATGTGGAAGCCTACATGGATGATATTGTGGTCAAAACCAAGGACAAGTCAACATTGATCCAAGACTTGGAAGAAACATTTGCAAACTTGCAAAAACTCAACTTGAAGCTCAAACCCGAGAAGTGTGTGTTCGGTGTTCCATCTGGCAAGCTTCTTGGGTTCTTTGTATCTCAGAGAGGGATTGAAGCCAACCCCGACAAGATCAAAGCAATTGAGCAGATTGAAGCACCAAGACGCGTCAAGGATGTCAGGCGTCTTGTTGGCTGCGTTGCCGCTCTCAGCAAGTTCATTTCGAAATCAGTAGAGCGCGCCTTGCCGTTTTTCAAGATATTGAAAAAGGCAGGCCTAGTGAACTGGGCTCTGGAAGCGGAGGCCGCGTTCCAAGATTTGAAGATGTACTTGTCCTCTCCGCCAGTCTTAGTTGCGCCTAGGCCGCAAGAGACATTGTTGCTATACTTAGCGGCAACGAATCAAGTGGTTACTGCTACACTTGTGGCTGAAACAGAGGCAGATGAAGAGGAGGTAGCAGCCGTAGAACCACGAACCGAGAAGCCAGAATCTTCTCCGGCAAGGTCAGGTGCAGACAAGTCTGAGATTGTGCAAGCAAGTGAGCCAGATCAACAAGCAGTGCAAAGGAAGAAGATGGTGCAGCGCCCAGTCTACTTTGTCAGCTCTCTCCTGCAAGTGGCTAGGTCAAGGTATTTTGGTGTGCAGAGGTTACTTTTTGGCCTCCTCATGGCCTCAAGGAAGTTGTGCCACTACTTTCAAGCACACCAAGTCACTGTCGTCACTTGCTTTCCTTTGCAACGTATTCTGAGAAATCCAGAAGCCACCGACAGGATTGTGGAGTGGGCATTGGAGTTGTCAAGCTTTGATTTGAAGTTTGAGAGTACCTCAACAATTCAGAGCAAAGCCTTGGCGGAATTCATTATAGAGTGGACCCCAACACAAGACGAAGAGATACAAGAGACCTCTCTCCCCGTCAAGGAAACTGTTGACGATTGGATCATGTACTTTGACAGTGCTTTCACGCTGAAAGGCGCCGGTGCCGGCGTGCTTCTTATAGCACCCACCGGAGAACATCTCAAGTACGTGGTTCAGATGCATTTTCCCAGGGAGTAGGCCACCAACAACACTACTGAGTACAAGGGATTGCTTGCCGGCCTGCGCATTGCAATCGACCTTGGTATTCGAAAGCTGATTATCAGAGGTGACTCGCAGCTTGTGGTGAGGCAGGTCAACAAGGATTACCAGAGTCCCTTGATGGAGGCTTATGTTGATGAAGTAAGGAAGTTGGAGGAGCACTTTGACAGTCTGCAACCAGAGCACGTTCCTCGTGCCCAGAATGAGATTGCCGATGACCTGTCAAAGCTTGCCGCTAGAAGATCTCCTGTGGAACCAGGAACTTTTGTGTTACAACTGACTCAGCCATCCGTTACACCATCAAGGCTGGCGAAGAAAAGAAAACAAGATGTTGGTGGTTACTTTCCGGCAGAGCTGCCGGCAGCCGCCAAGAAAGCAGATACCGCCGACAAGGTACCCTTGGCCGGTGAGCCGCAGCTTCTGGCAAGCCAGATCCTTGCCGTCGAAGCAAGCGCTCCCGCAGAGGAAGAAATGCCTTTAGTCCTTGCCGTCGAGCCGCAGGCTCTGGCATGGGCGCAGCTGATTGCCCAATACCTTCAGACAGGAGAGCTTCCCGATGAGCAAGAAGACGCGGAAAGAGTCACCTGTCAATCAAGGATGTACAAGTTTGTTGACAACACTTGGTACAAGAAGAGACCAAACGGGGTGAAATTGAAGTGCATTTGCCGGGAAGACGGACAGAGGCTGTTGGAAGAGATACATGAAGGAATGTCTGGCTCTCATATTGGGTCACGCACGCTTGTCGGCAAGGCATTCCGTCAAGGATTCTATTGGCTGACAGCCCTTCAAGATGCCTTGGCAGTGGTCATCAGGTGCGAAGCATGCCAGTTCCACTCCAAGGATATCCACCATCCAGCTCAAGCCCTCCAAACCATCCCTCTTTCCTGGCCTTTCTCGGTCTGGGGGCTCGACATCGCGACCCCTTCCCCCGTGCTACCGGGGGCTTTGAATTCTTGTACGTTGCAATCGACAAGTTTACAAAGTGGCCTGAGGTAGAGCCAGTGAGAAAGGTGACGGCACAGTCAGCTGTCAAGTTCCTCAAAGGATTGGTTGCTCGTTTTGGTGTACCCAACGGGATCATCACCGACAACGGCACCCAGTTCACGAGCCACGCCTTCACAACATATTGCCAAGAACTTGGAAACAAGATATGCTACGCATCTGTTGCTCACCCAAGGAGCAATGGACAAGTAGAGAGGGAAAATGCAGAAGTGTTGTGTGGTCTCAGGACCAGAACTTTCGACAAGCTACACCAGTGTGGAAGGCGCTGGGTGGAAGAGTTGCCGGCGGTTCTTTGGTCAATCAGAACGACACCAAGTCGAGCCACTGGCCAGACACCCTTCTCCCTTGTATATGGCGCAGAAGCGGTGCTCCCCACGGAACTCAGATACTAAGGATCCGTTCTTCAAGCGCTCGCGGCAAGAGTGCGCGCACCGGCAAGTTTTCCGCAAGCGTAGGGTACAAAAATCATGCAAAGACAAAATGGAATAAGGGGAATAGCATGCATACATCCATTCAGAACACAAGTCATATTACGTCAAAAGCACAGTACAGTTCTAAGATAGATTTGTCTTTTACATAGACTACACTGGCGACAAGATGGTACAAGAAGGACTAATGCTTGTGCCCGCCCTGAGTCCTGGAGACCTGGCCGACCCAGTCGGCTATTGGAGCAACGATCTTGTCGGCAGCTATGGTGTCGGTGTTCTTCGGCAAGCTTGTGAAGGCACCGGAGAGGTCGACGCTTGGATTGCGGTACGCAACTTTGATGAGTACCTTGTAAAGTATGTCTCGAGCAAGCTTGCGGGACTCCTTGGCGAAGGTGTCGGACCGCTCTCCGTGGTGCTTCTCCAGCACCTTGATAAGACCCTCGAAGAAGAGAGTCAGGCTGGCGCTTGCCGCTTCTTGGTTAGTGGGGGAGTAGCTGTACTCCGTCAAGCCCATGACGACAAGCTGGGCGCTGATCTGTTCTACGGCCTCTACAAGGCGGTCGGTCCATAGCTGCAAGTTCCTGTTAAGCGTGTTCACTACAAGAGATTGGGTTTTTTATGACTGGGAATATAATCTACATGTATCTAGTCACGTATCATAAAATAGTGGGTAACGAGACTGTTATTCATGCAAACATTGTCATGTATGTTTACTTATCCGTGACATGCCTGTTAACAATCCTCCTATGCTGCCACCTGGCATTTCATCCGTGACATGCTGTCAAATAGTGGAATCAAACACTACTTGCATTTTCTTTTTTATTTATTATTAATTCGGTAACGTAATGCTGGGAGTGGGATCGTAGAATGTGGCGCGAAAATGCGATGGATTTCCCTCCATCTTTTTCCCCGTCTTATTCATTTTTTCTACTCAACTAACATGCACACGTCGAGGCTTAATTTTCGGTCCACTACCAGGCATATTCGACTAACCTGAGGGGTCATGGTCAAGGGATTCACTACAATTCATTGACACTAGGTAGGAAGTGCGGCTTGCCGCACCCGGCAGCACCGGTGCTGCCGGGTATAGTCATATCCTCTCCGTTTATACAACCATTGAAATATTTCAAGTATAAAAGACTGCAAATATAGAAAAGTTCATATATAGATGGTATTCCTTCATGGAAGAGCTGTCATGATATGCAAGCAATAGACATTGCAAAAACCGATCACTCAGGAGCAAGAGCCTATGCAGCAGTTCACAACACATAAAAATGGTAGTAGATTAAGGCTTCATGTCATGATAACTTGTAGTGCGACAATTCTACTTACGGCGATTCATATCAATAATCCAACACCAAGGAAAAACACGCAACACCATTGCTCAAACCCAACATTTAATTCTCTCGTTTCAAAGCTTAAATAAAAGATTGCACAAATAGTTCATAGTTGTACAGATCCAGCGTGAATAAATCCTTCTTGTCTAATCCAACATTCACCGAACAAACAAAATAAAAAGGACATGGGAGTGATAGCACAGAGAGGCATCATCGGCATTTGAGGCAGAGACAGAGGCCACAACTCCTTCAACACTGTCATCGTACGCCCGCCTTTGAGAATGTCATCCCCATCAATGTATCCTGGATGTTGGGGATGAGAAAGCAATTAGATGTGGACATTCAAAGGCATATCTACATGTGACATATCTATTCTTTAAATTTTAAAGAAGAATATATATAGCAATAACGCAGCACTGAGATTTACATATGTTCACATAGTAATAAAAATATACCAGGAAATTTCAAAAAAATACGGAACTTTAGGATATCAAACCTGGGTGCCCATTGTACACTCGTGTTCAGTTTCATGGGGAATGGGTGCCCGTGGTATCCGCGGCAAAAAAAATACGATCCGTCATACGATCCATCCAAACAGTTTTTTCTATTCATAGGAATCTTTTGATTTTTTTACCGAGAATACCACGGGCACCCATTCCCCACGAAACTGAACACCGGTGTACAATTGCCACCCAGGTTTGATATCCCAAAATTCCAATAAATAAATAAATTTCCTGGTATTTTTTCAATACTATATTCATATAGGGGTGTGTGGCACCCGAGAGCCATGAATCCTCATCCACTATATAGTTGACTATTAGATTGATGTTGTCAAAACCCAAATCTTAGCACAAAAAGCATGTAAATTTCCCAATCACAAATGAAATCAAGCGCCAAAAGCTCTAATGACGGGGAAACTCAAAAGCATAACTTGTTCTAGAAGTTACAGCCATGCAAAAACTGGGTACTATTTATGTTCCTATACTGCCTTGATATCACACACAACATCATTTGCATAACATCAGCAAGCATTGCTAAAAATTGCAACTATAAGAAAATAATAAGAGGATATCTGGTCATCTGTACATTTAGACAGGATATCCCACTACAATTTCTTATCAACAAAGGAATTTTCTATTTCTTAGACTATTTTTTAGTACATCAATAATCCTTAATTTTGGATCAGGCCTGAAAGAGCAGCTCAGCTAGAGAAGCCTATGCTCAAAATACAACTATAAGAAAATAATAATAGGAGAACATGGGATTAACATCAAACCTGCAATCAGCCGGACATAGGAGCCTCCTCTCTAAACTATTGTCGCCTCTGCTCGGTACAGTAACCGCATCCAGAGAGATTAATTAAATTTCTAGTGTTAACTTATGGCCAATACAACTTCCGTAACTCCCACATCTTTCAGAGTCTCGATCTGGTGACAAAGGCATTACAAAAAAGTTAATTGGATTCGTATTTGAACATAGTTTCCGAAAATACTACTTTTGCTATGTATAACTTTTATTTTATTAGTTAAAATCAT
This sequence comes from Elymus sibiricus, assembly GCA_039707655.1. Classification (NCBI taxonomy): domain Eukaryota; kingdom Viridiplantae; phylum Streptophyta; class Magnoliopsida; order Poales; family Poaceae; genus Elymus; species Elymus sibiricus. Next base: position 255,262,167 of record CM077668.1, on the reverse strand, counting down.
GGTTAAGATATGACCCTAAATACAAGGGGACAAATAAACCAGGACGGAGGTAGTAACTAAGAACTAAGAAACGACCGAATCACAACACACAAACAAACAAAGAACAGTCACTATCATACCCATTAATTTGTCCATATGCACACATATAAAACAAACTATGAAGGAGTTGTGCAGGAATCAGTAGGCTACAGGAGTACATATAGCCAATGAAAGCAAAGAAGAACTACCTAGCATATGGAGCAAGCCCATTGTATCCTCTCAAACAACGACACCTCACTGAGCATAGTCCAAAAGTTCAAATTGTCGCCCCAGCTTCCTCAAGAAGAAACCAGCCAAAACCGCAGAGCTCAAAGTCTTATCCACAGGCATGTCTGCCCTTATAACTTGGAAGGATGTCACCTCGGCATTAGGCATAAAGCTTTTTGAACAGATCAACACCACAAATCTGTACTTCTTGCCAATCAGTGCGGGATATATCTTTAGGAATAGTCGAGTCCCCATGTGCCATCTTGACGACCTCATCAAGAGCAAGACGATTCAAATGCCCTACACGCGGCAAAGTGATCAAGGATATACAACAACGTCAAAGAAAATGAACTCGGCTTCCTGTGAATCGTTAGTGCCTATGAAGCATATGTGATATTGTATGAAAAGACACATTATATACAGAAAAAGAAAAGAAAAAAAGTTCATGCTAAATAGAAGCATGGAGGAATACCTCGGCATTGCACTAAACAAAGACACATTAGTATACAGAAAAAAAGGATAGAGAAAAAGACACATTAGTACACCGAAAAAAGGATAGAGGAATAAAGTTCATGATGAATAGAAGCATGAATATTCTGAATTAGTGTATCGCCAAACAAAGTATTTTTCACATAAATAAAAATGAACGGAGGAAAAAAACAGTCATGTTGCTAGTGTTTATTGATTCACAGAATCGATGCCTAATTAGTTGCCACCAAGAATAGGCTAAATCATACAGTCCCAACCAACCCATCAAGCAATCTCTGACAAAAGATCATCTAAAATTCTGAACAATAAGCATTAAGCAGGTTAAAAACTTCTGAAGGGAGAACAATTATAGAAACTGACTCCAATTGATAAGTTAAAATTTTAAGAATACAATCATCTACTTGACACAATGTCAGCAAGCCCAGCCGCTCATCTTGACACCAACGTCACATGTACTTTCACAATCTAACAGTGGAAGGAAACAGGTTAAGGAATTGAGTAGAACATGAAAAGGGCATCGCATCATGATGTTACTAATCTAGTAAAACTCCATAAAGCAAGTTTCAGCCATACCCCCTGGCATTACTGCCAAATTAGACAACAAAAATCACCTATCTTAGTACCCATCAAAAAACAATTCGAGTAATTAACTTTAGTCAACTAAACCATTTTGTGTTGATATGCAAAAACTGTATTTATTATACCACAGAGAGATTAGCTCTTCTTTTGTGCATACCTATTGACTCATGGCTCACTTTTATGTCTACTCTTTCCACAAAATTTCCAACATAAATGTTACTAGAGAATACACAACTAATCCATTTTGTATTAAAAAAACTCACATGCCAGCATACATGCTGCCTCTGTTACTTTTATCCAAGAGAATAGAGCTAAATCTGAGAGAGAGCGTAGGAAATAGAGGAGGCAACCTAGAATAACCAGGGGGTGAGGATGGCTGGGTGATGGTGACGGTGCTCTCCACACGATGGAACGTGGATGTATCATTCTATCCAAATGTTGTAATGTTTTTCCTTGAATGTTTAGGATTCAGTTTCTTGAGCTATTGCATCCATCCTAAGTGCATGTGCATTAACAAAATTCTAAGACAACAGAAACATGGAAAAAGCAAGAGGACCAAATATACATGCGATTCATTTTTTCTTCTGAAAACAGAACATACCTTATTAGCCTATAGAAGTGCAGTGGGTGTTCTTCAGTAGATGGGAGAGAGCTACCTTATGAATATCCAGTATGATAGTTGACTGAAATTTGAAATACTAAATAGGCAATTTGCAGAGAGAGACGCATATGGGTCCTGTAAATAGGCAGAACCCCTTTCAAGCATAGAAAACTATGTTTTATCAGTAAGCTTCAGTCCAGGAGAATATGCACGATCAAGCTCTACTGAAATGCCGCCTATTTGACCTTTGTGTCGCCTCAAGCTTCTGCATAAAGAACACACTCAGATTTTCCCAGCAGATAATCATACAAATAATCAAGTAAATTGCGTTTGTTAGAAGGGACATTCCTGGTAGCAAAAAAGCATCAACACCTCTGGTATTAAAAGAAATTCAGGTTCGTTGAAGGTAATAACTACCGCAGTCAAGAAAATAATAGATTTGCAATTAAAATGCGACTATCTATACACAATCATACATAATCTGTAAGGACCATGTTGCCAAACCACAAAAGGCATATATTTCATGTTATCACCTAAAGAATCTGGTATCATAGCAAACAATCTAAGAATTACTTGCCAGCAGAAAAACTATGTGATGCATTATTTACACAAACCAATATTTTTGTATAGGGTCAGAGAGATATTTCAGCATCCAAACCAATAAGACTGAAATAATCTAAGAGTACTATCAGCAACAATTTCTGAACTTGTCGTCAGTCAAAAGTAACAATATGTTCAGGTAAAAGGCCTAAGCATTAAGTAAAATTAAAACCCCAAACTATATGAATCATACTCAAGATTCTGTTGCATAGTCATTCAATCACACCACACAAATATTAATATTAATTACCAAGAGAGAGGTAGCACAACATTCTTTTCGAGAGTATTTCCAGTCCTAGTGGAATACTACCAATTTAAACTGTCACAGGACATGGATAATATCATGTATATCGTATTATCAAGCCATAGTCCTATTGCAGAAAGTTATAGACCAAAAACATGTGCACTTTTAAGATCACACAAATACACAATCGGTTCAGGGCAATATGACTTTTAACCTAATCTAACACATCTTGATGTGGCCCTGAGAGAAAGAGAGCGAGAGAGGGAGAGGGGGGAGGTTACCGAATCTGGATGAACGGACACATCGACGACCTTGATCTCCTTTTCCTTCCCCACCTCTCTCACTACTTTCTATTATTTCTGCTGTCTCTCACTGGGGCGGCACACCACGATCAGCACCACGACGGGGAGCCCCATGGAAAGGCACGAGCAGGAGGGGAAGAGGGAAGGACGTCGGAGTGGGAGTGTTGGAGGTGTCTCTGCGGTGGAGGACTTGGCCGAGCCACTGGAGCATGTCGGCGTCGCCCTGGGCACAGCCGGTGGCGACGGCGCGCTCCGCTTGGCCTCCTCCCGTAGACAGCGTTGAAAGATCGTGGATGTCGCCTAGAGGGGGGGGGTGAATAGGCGCTTTAAAATAATTACGGTTTAGGCTTGAACAAATGCGGAATAAACCTAGCGGTTAATTTGACAAGCACAAAACCTAAATCGACTAGGCTCACCTATGTGCACCAACAACTTATGCTAAGCAAGATAAACAACTAAGTGATAGCAAGATATATAACAAGAAACAATATGGCTATCACAAAGTAAAGTGCATAAGTAAAGGGGTCGGGTAAGAGATAACCGAGGCACGCGGAGACGACGATGTATCCCGAAGTTCACACCCTTGCGGATGCTAATCTCCGTTTGGAGCGGTGTGGAGGCACAATGCTCCCCAACAATGCCACTAGGGCCACCGTATTCTCCTCACGCCCTCGCACAATGCAAGGTGCCGTGATTCCACTAAGGGACCCTTGAGGGCGGTCACCGAACCCGTACAAATGGGACCCTTGAGGGCGGTCACCGAACCCGTACACTTTGGCAACCCTTGGGGGCGGTCACCGGTACCCGTCAAATTGCTCGGGGCGATCTCCACAACCTAATTGGAGACCCCGACGCTTGCCCGGAGCTTTACACCACAATGATTGAGCTCCGAGCACCACCAAGACACCAAGCCGTCTAGGGTGCCAAGGCACCCAAGAGGAACAAGCTCTAGGGTGCCCAAACACCCAAGAGTAATAAGCTACTCAACTTCACAACTTCCACGTATCACCGTGGAGAACTCAAACCGATGCAACTAATGCAATGGCAAGAACACACGAAGTGGACAAGTCCCTCACTCCCAAATCCCACCAAAGCAACAAAAGCTATGGATGAATATGAGAGGAAGAACAAGGAGAACACCAAGAACTCCAAGATCTAGATCCAAGGGGTTCCCCTCACTTAGAGGAGAAAGTGATTGGTGGAAATGTGGATCTAGATCTCCTCTCTCTATTCCCTCAAGAACTAGCAAGAATCATTGGAGGGATTGAGAGTTAGGCAAGCTCAAGAAGGTCAACAATGGGGGGAGAAATGAGCTCAAAGGATAAGAAAACCGTTGGGGAAGAAGACCCCTTTTATAGGGCCACCCCAAATCCAACCGTTACCCGTGCAGGACGCGCACAAGCGGTACTACCGCTCCACAGAGCGGTACTACCGCTCGGGCGGTAGTAATTCAAAAAACAGCAGGCAACAACAAGAAACTGGAGCGGTAGTGCCGCACCAAGCGGTACTACCGCTCAACTTAAGCGGTACTACCGCTTAAGCTTTCGCAGGACAGAGGAAACAGAGGAAGTGGGGTAGCACTGGAACGGCAGTACCGCAACAAGCGGTACTACCGCTCCACTACCGCCCCACTACCGCTTAGGGAAAAATAACACCAGAAGAAAACACGGTAGTGCAGCGGTAGTAGGGGCGGTAGTACCGTGTCAAGCGGTACTACCGCTCCACTACCGCTTTACTACCGCTAAACGAAAAAGAATGCCAGTAGAAATCACGGTAGTGCAACGGTAGTAGGGGCGGTAGTACCGTGTCAAGCGGTACTACCGTGGTCCCGAGCGGTACTACCGCTTTGGTGACAGGTAAACTGCCCAGACAAACAATAAACCCTGAACTGCCATAACTTCTGCAAATGAGCTCCGAATTGAGCAAACTCAAGCTTGTTGGATAGAGGACGACAAATACTATCCAACAGCGACTGGTTATATTAAGAAGTGGCAGTAGAGAAAATACCAATGATATAGAGATGAGAAACCTCTATGAATGAAGAACCGGCATAAACTCCAACATCGAAAACATCATAGAAGATGCATATATGAACTCCGTTTTCGATGACCTCGAGCTTGTCATGAAGATGACCAAAAGCTCAAAGACTCACAAAGAGAAATACCAAACACAAACCAAGAAATATGATGCAAGGATGCAATGGTTTGAGCTCTCTACGAAGATATGATAAAGCTACTCACTTGAGAGCCCCCCTTGATAGTACGGCTATCGATCCTATAACCCGGTCTCCCAACTACTACCATGAGACCGGTAAAATAGAAAACCTATCAAGGGCAAACCTTTGCCTTGCGCATAGTCCACTTGAGCTGGATGATGACGATCTTGACCTCCTCAAGTTGGACCACCTTTCTTGATTGCGCCGGCTCGATGAAGACTAGTTGATTGCTCCCCCATACTCCACTATGGGTGAGCCACTCTTCGGCACATCTTCACAAGTCCATTGTCACCACAATGGACAGCAAGCTTCAAGCATGTGATCTCTTCGTGATGCTCCACTTGAACTTGCACACCGCAATCTTGATGACAATCACCACTTGATGTCATCCTCCATGGGTTGTGTGATATCTTCCTTTTGATGCACGCCCATGGAAACAAACCTAACCCCACAAAGAACTCTTGCATAGAACATGGGTTAGTACACAAAGCGTAATGGACAATGCTTACCATACCGTGAGATCACTTGATCCCACTCGGTACATCTTCTACGCTTTGTGTGTTGATCAACTTGAATCACTCTTCATATTTAGTCTTGATCAACCTGACCAATCTTTGGATAAATCCTTGAATAGCACCTTGGTCATCACATATTCTTCTTCAAATCACCTTGAGACCAACAAATGGTCTACAAGTCAAGCCTATGGACAAACCCTTCAAATATAACTCAAGGCAACCATTAGTCCATAGAGATTGTCATCAATTACCAAAACCAAACATGGGGGCAGCACATGTTCTAACAAGCGTGCTCCTCCCGGAAGAGCAGCGGCAGCATCCTCTCCTCCCGATTATGTGACGCGCAACCTCGATGGGGAAGCGGCGGCACGAGTGGCAGGTCCTCGACCCGCTCGTTCCTCACCGCGATGGCGAACGGGATGGGAGGAGGCAAGGGTAGAGGGAGAAGGCATGGTGGCGGCACCAGGGGACGGGAGGACGGAAGGCGGCGGCGGCGTGGAGAATGAGCTAGGGTTAGGGGAATGAGGAGCGGGGGGAAGTGAGGAGATGAGGAGAGGGGACGACGCGGTCGGTGCCCTATCGACCCCCCTCTCGTGGGACGCGAAAAGACGAAAATGCCCTTGGCGGCCACCCAATTTTACAGGCGGTGGCATGACCCCCGAGCCCATACGAACCAGCACCGGACGTGCACGGCTCCGCTGTCACTCACAGTAGCGGACCACCCATAGCGCGGCCCACCAGTCAGCCAGATAAGGAAAAAACACCGAAGTAAGAAATAAGCAACACTATTCATTGCTAGTCACATCAGAGTTGATCCGACGGCCAGGATCGATCCATCTCAAGATCGGACGGCCTGGATTCGTTTGGACAGGCAATCCGACGGCTCAGAGGCTACATGCCATGAGAAGGCTCCATGCATGCCCAGACTCTAACAATGGGATGTGTCCCCGCAGCAGCCGAGCCCCCGGCCCCGGAGGCGCTCCCCGCCGCCAGCGGCCAGCCCTTCCGGTGAGACTCCTTATCGCCGGCCACCAGCGGCGGTGGTACTCCACACCCTTTTCTTCCTGCTCCCCCCCCCCCCCCCCCCTCCCCCACCCCCCACACACACACCCCAAGATCTCACGAGATCTCCGCTGCGCTCGTATCGGACAAGATCCGCTCGTGGATGCCCTCGCATCAGGCTCCTAGAATCCTTGCGGGTTGATGGCTCGCCGTGGCTATGCTGAGGCGGCGTTCTGACTTTGGCGCTGGGCGGCGGAAGTCCCTATCGGTGAGCCGCAGGAGCAAGGCGGATCCGCTGGTCTCTGATTTGTTCCTATTCTGGATGGACTGGTCGATGGTGTGCTCCAATGGTCGCAACTATGTCCTGGGAGGCAGCCGGCCTCTACCTTCCTCCTCCCAGCAAGATCCTAGTGCTGCATCGCCCAATCTGGTGTCCTCCTCCTCGCCTGACATGTGCATGCACGTGGAGTGCACGGTCGTTTGTGACGGATGGCGGCAGATGGTAGTCCCCTCGTTTTGCAGCGTATGGGTGCGCCCATTCTTCCAGCTAAGTGCACAATCGAATGCCCATTTACTTTCACTTACTGATTTCCATATCAGCCACTTGTTTTCCTTCATTTGATTAGCGAACAATGTAAATGGTTGCAGTGAAATCCACTTATGTAGATATATATTGGCAAATTCTGACAAGTATATGAACCTGGGACGTTTGGTTACCTACCCGAGGAAGCTAGCATCCCGATTGAGTGACTTGCCTATTGGTTGTATGTATGCACTCAAATCCTTTGTTACAATATAGATACTTAATCTTCTTTTCTTAGTATACATTTTTTTGTTTAGTTCCTAAACATTGGAATTAGCTTAGAAGGAATTTAGTATGCATGTGATTATTTTTCTCTAATTATACTCAAATGCTACCTAGTCAACTATTACCTTCTGTTCTCACTGAAAAATGGCAATTCATAATCATTAGAAAGTTCAGATCTATAGAGGGACATCTCCATTGCGGGTGCTAGCCGCAAGCGCCAGGATGGATTCCCAGCCGTTATGCTTATATCCCGGTCGATCCTGGGATTTTATCTAGCGTCGATGCCTTCTTAGTCCCCGGGCGCCAGGGGAGACACTGACCTACCAGTAGAGGAAAAATCGGAATAGGCGCCCATCAAGTGTTGTTTGCGTTGGAAGCGGAGGCACTAACAAAGTCACTAGATTAAATAGTACCCCCTCTCTAACAAAATATAGGACGTTTTTTGTTTCACTTGCACTTGTTAAAAAACGTCTTACATTTTATTAAAGAGGAAGTATTTATTTCTATTTTTTAAGCGCCTATCCAAGCGCTTTTCATTGGACATGGCCTTAGCCTTCTATGGTTGCACCGTGACTGTGTGGCACATGGCATAATTCGAAAATGATCCTGTCTCAAAATAAATTGGAACACCTTTACTCATATACAGTGTATATCAGAAGCATGTACAGAGTATATTAGAAGCAAGGTTACTAATGACAGCTCATTTAGGATCATTTATCTGGTCTCCGATCACTTGAAATTTGTATATTTGGTTGAGAGCTATAATTTCATATATGATTATTCTTCCTGGAGTGTTGGATAAATACTGAGCAGGGAAAAATTATAACTACTAATTAGAACTTGACAGTAGGATACTGGATACCAGTTTGCTTATGTTTCTAGATTCCCAATCAAGGGCAGGAAGACTGATGATACGATTGCACAAGCTCATAAGAATATTTCTCCAGCCATGAGATGTTGGTCGGCTCGTAGGTCAGAGTATGCATATAGTATAGTAGCATCACATTACTAGAAAATTGGTTAAACAACTCAATAATTAGTAATTGATTACCAAAGCACTTGATTCCTGGAACTTTTACCAAAGATTTATTACTATAACCTCATGTGCAAAAGCCACAGGACACCTTTAGCTTCTTTTGCAGCATATTTATTTCATGACTTGCTCTGCATATTTTAGGAAGTATTGAATTTTTAAAAACCTATTATGCGCATATAAACCAGAAATACCGTATTTACAAGAATGATATCATGATGCTACAGTTGAGAAGAATGGTGAAGATATTGACTGGCTTCATGATCCTTTTGACTCTGTGTTGATGCATGATTGTGCAGAAAGGATGCCACACGGTTATTTTGCCGTTGCAGATGGCGCATTTGATAGTGAATCAGTTCAACTTACCTGCGTTGCAGAAGCTACTTATGAATTCCAGCGTGCAAAACAAGAAAGAGAAGATAATAACAATGTTCGATGGTTTCAACTTTCAGAAGATGGGGCAAGCAATTGTCGAAAGGATACAAACAATTTGAAATGAAGGTTATGAGTCTGGTTCAAGTGATCTGTAAAGAGATTGAGCAAGCTAGACAGGAACCACAAATGAGTCAAATGTTCTCCTGCAGCCAGGTCAGCTAGGTACCTACATATTTGAATCTGTACACATTCTGTTAGATATTAGTATCTTATCTACTGGTAAAACACCTATGTGAGGTATGAAGTTTAACTATTTTGTTAGACAGAACTGTAAGGAAACATGTTCCCTCAATGCCAACTTTCAGTTGGAACAATTTCCTTAGTAACTCCACATCTGCACGCCAGGTGATATATAGATTTTCACTTACTTTCACAAAATCTATCATATAGCTTTTTATACTTGGATGTTTTTCTAACTTTTGTTAGGCTCCTCAAAATTCAGATGAAGCTACAATTCAAAGCAATGGTGATAATCATTTGGGTACACAGAAGCTGCATCAAACATCACTGAAAATGGAATTCAGACTCGTATTCGCAAGACAAGCAGTACTGAGATGGAGACAAGTGCGACTGAGACTACAATCTAGGCCAATGAGCATCTGGATCCTTGGAATTGCTTCGAGCAGCGACTTAGTAACATGTAGTGTCATGCTTGAAGTTTTAGAACAGTATTTTATTTAGTTTGAGCATTCAATTTTAGCAAATAAGTTTTATAGTCCAATCAGTATACTGTAAACCATACTGCATATTGTTTTGGATACTGTTTATGTCTATATTGTTTAAATATATTCCTGTTTAAAGCTGGTGTATGTTCACTTGTTGGAAAAGATGATATTTTGTGTTTACTTTACAATGGTAAATTAATCATATAAGTATTGTGAAAATATAGTACAGAAAAAAAATTGTAACTCTGGTAGCCTTTATATAGATATTGTGTTCACCTGTCCTGGCAAAATGAGTATCTATAGCAAAGATGTTGGAGAAGTAAAGACAAATCCATGACAAACCAGTTGTCAATCAGTACCATGATAGCAGACAGCCCAGTTGTGAATGAGCTGCACAATAGCTGACAATCCTATCATCAATAACCATCAACAGGACGGATGCTAAAAAGATCTCCAACAAGGCATGCCCTGTCGGGTATCATTTGATCCCCATTTGGTTTGTCAGGGATGTATGTACTTCTATGACAACTTATCTCTGACGGAACATACATGACAGGGGCCTGTCACCAAATACAATCCCTGACTGGAAAGCGTGCTTCCATGACTGTTTTGGCCTGTCAGGAAAAACTGAATCCCTTGTAGTGGTTGAAGGAATTGACGGCATCGGCGTACGCGGCTTTCTCCTTCTCAAGATCTTTGGACAAGGCTGCCTCTCTGGCCTTTGGCGCTGTCAAGATGCTCCTCCAAACCACGTAGCTTCAGCTTCAGATCTTCCTTGGCGTCGGCAGCTTGGCTAAGTTCTTGACTCTTGGCGGACAGCTGCGTCTGCAGTTCACCCAAAGTGTGGGCTGCCTTCTGCACTGATGCTTGGAGAGTCGAGAGCTCCTCTCTGTTGCCGGCAAGGTCCTCTTCGAGCTTTGCTACCTTGGGCTCCAACTCTACGTTGGCGGCCTCGACACCCTCTGCGGCCTTGACGGCTTCCAAGAGCTTGTCAGCATGAACCTGAGCTTGAATCTCAATGGCCTTTTTGTGGCCCTCCTCTAGCTCTTTGGTTCGCTGCACAAGCAGAGTCTGGATCTCTTCATCCTTGCCGTGGAGCTTGGCGGCAAGTGCTTCTTCTCGGGCGGTGAGGTCTTTTTCCTTGATGATGAGCTGCGCTTCGCGCTCCGTCAACTTGTTGTCCAAGGCCGTTGCCTTCTCCTTGGCAGCATCAAGTTTCTCTTCCTGCCTCTTGAGGCTATGGAATTTGTCATTATACCACTTGCGGAGTTCCTCTGCCTTCTTCTTCAGTTTCCCCTCAGCTAGATCTATGGCTTGCCGCTGTGAATGGAGTTCCTCCCAACGCTGGCTGTAGCGCTGCTGCACATCCTGGAAGCCGGTGGCCATCGTTTTCAGGAAGGCCATATCAGCGGCGTTGTTGGCGGAGTCGTCCGTTCCCGGGGCGCCTTGAGAGAGGGGTACCAAAATTCCGGCAATGTCATCCTCGAAGGAGAGTTCCTCGGTACCAGATGAGCTGGGGGCTTCGGATCCCTGCTGCTGATTGGTTGGCCCCAAGGGCCCCGTCAGAGCCTGCGCCTCAGGTGCACTGGGATGGACGTCGGTGCTTGGCTTGTCACTGCCAGCCTCCCCCATCTTAGCGTCTGTTATGGCGAGATCAGATGTGCTGCCGGAGGGCATGCCAAGCTCTTAGGGGGTTTCCCTCGCCTCCTCAGCAACAGACGCAGCGGCCTCCGTGGCAGAAATCCAGGCGGCCTCGTCAGCGGCGCTCTTCGCAATTTCCTCCACAGATACCTCCCTCTCCTCCGGAGGGGTTGGTTCTGCAAGACAGGGAAGAAGCGGAAAGCAAGAGCAAAAATCAAGATTCAGATCAAGTTCAAGAAAACAAAAAAGAAGGATTGACAAGAGTTGGATTGCATCTGGGAAGAAATTTACCTCGATGAGTACAGGGAGGGGATGCCGTTCTTCCTCCAGCAACTTCGGCTGCCGTTGTTTGGTCCCCAGCAACATTGGTTGCCGAAGGGGCCTCGATGCGAAGGAGCCCTTCTAGGGGCTCCTCGGGGGGAGGGCTACTCCTTGCCGGTGAAGGTCTTGGCGACGGCTCGGAGGTTGAGGGCACTATCAAGGGATCCATCCCTTGGCGCTCTCCTTCCGGCTGGCCACTTCCCAACTCCTTGTCAGTCTCCATTGCAGAAGACTCGATGGCGGCGCTCGCCAGCGGGAATTGGACGTGAGCCTCGTGCGGGGGGCTCGAGCCGACAACCTCAGACGGGGTGACGCCTTGCTTTGTGCCTGTTATCGTCTCGCCCTCCTCGGCGGTCCTGGGCTTCTTCCTTTGCTTTTCCGCCAAGGGCACCTCATCCCTGCAAGATTAGAACAGTCAAGATGATTAGTTCAGCAACGACATCAAGATAATTACGAGAATGATGGATGGAGGAGATAGACGTACTCTTCCTCCTCTTCTGGATCACTAAGGACAGACAGGTCCCAGTGCACGGCGTCGTCCGCACCGGAGGGTGTAGGTGGCGGCTGCGTCTTCCTAGCCCGCTTGGCTCTTGACGGAGCCAGGGGCTGTGACGCACCCTTGCCCTCCGCGGTCGAAGATGTCGGTTGCCGAGAAGCGGCTCCGCGAGGAGGCTGACGCGGGGAAGGCTGGACCTGAGAAGCCGCAATCACCGCCTTGGTGCCAGCAAGTCCCTCCCTTGCCGGCTCGGTGTGCGTTGCCTTCTTCTGGGCAGGCTTCTTGACGATGGCCGTCTTCACCTTGACGGGGGAGGGGCGAGGTGCTTCCTCCTCTTCCTCCTCATCTAAAGATTTCTCGGGCTGCTCCTCTTCTTCCTCAGACTCCTTGGTCTGGTCCTCCTCGCTCACATGCTCTTCGGCATGCTCTTGAGTGCGGTTCCCTCCTCTAGTTCCCGGAGCCGTGGCCTGCTCTTCGGCTTGGCTTCCGGTGCGCTCCCCACTGCCGGTGCTCTTGCCCGCCCGGGAACGAGCTACTCTTTTGAGCTCTTTGGCCCTTGCGGCAAGGAACTCCTCCTCGTCGTTCCTTGTCGGGTGAACCATGTCATCCTCAACTCGGACAACCTTTTCCTCCAGGCCGGCAAGCCAGTCCTCCACTGCCTTCTTGCTGGGTACCTTCCATGTGCTCAGAACCGTCCTGGCGTCGCAGGCCGGCATCATTACCAGAATAGAAGTCTTGGCAGTGTTGTTGCAAAGTGGAGTTATCGTTGTCGGCAGGTGGAAGGTGCAGCCCCTGTTGAAAAGCTGACAAATGAGCCGGTAATGCTCCGTTACCGACAGGTTGTCATTCAGGCCTGGGTGCAGACGCATTGGATCGGTAGGATCCTGGTAATCCCACGCTTGTCGGCCTCCTCTGTGCTACAGCGGGGCGATCCGGCGGCGGGTGAAGTCTGCTCCCACCATCTCGATCGTCAATCCGGCCTCCTTAAGGGCAATGATTCGATACAGAGCCAGCCCAAGCTTGGCGTCGTTGGGGTCGACGTTGCCCCAGTTGACGGCCTTCTCTATTTTCTCCGTCCTGAGATGGCAGAATTCCGGGAAGTCCTTCTGTTTGACCCAGCACCAGTCGGCTCTCCACTCGTTCCACTTGATGTGCAGTTTGCCCTCCAAGTAGTGCTTCTTTTGATTTCCCCTCGGGATCCAGGTGACGCTGCCAGACAGGGAGTCATCCTCGACCCGGGGAATGAAAAAATGCCGGAACAAGGCGACATTTGGGGCTATTCCCACAAAGTTTTCGCACAAGTGCGTGAAAACCGACAAGTAGGTGACCGCATTGGGTGTGAAATCCAGCAGTCTAAATCCGAAAGTATTCATCACCTCAACAAAGAATGCAGAGAAGGGCGGGCATAGCCTGCAGTAAAAGTACCCGGCGAAGAAGTGAAATTGGTCGTCGGCAGGAGGAAGGGATCCTGGGAGCACCACTGTGGCCTCGTGGTCCTGCGTCTTGCTCACGTACACGTATGAGTAGTTCTTCGTCAGGTCATCTTCTGTGAGCGCCCGCGAAAAAACGGCATTCGCCCGCCACAGTGCGGCTTTAGCGGCTTTCCTCTCCTCCGCTGCCGAACTAGGGTGCTTCGCGGCTCTCTTCGGCGCCATGGCGAGGTTTGAGGGGGGAGCTTAGCGATGCGGTGGAAGCAATTGGCGCGCTCTGCTCTTGCGCAAGGAGGAATACGACGGCGGATGGCTAGATTGGGAGAATGGGGGTAAATGAGCAGCGCCCCTCGCGGTTTCCTTTTTTATGGGGAAGGCGCGGGGGCTGGCTCTTTACTGTCCTACGTGGCTGCGCTTTTCAGGTGCACTACCTCCCGCGGCCGTTTCGTTCCACCTGTCCCACACCCGCATTTAATGCGCGTCGTGGGGGGCGTGGTAAAAGAGAAGATTATGGCAGTTATCCTCTGCCACGCGTGCCTGTGCACTGTTTGGGCCCAGCCCAACGACGCCTCACATGCGTGTATGGCCCAGGCCCGGGGGCTCCTGTCGGTGTACTAAAACATGGGTGCCTTCGTACCCTGACTAGTGCACAGGCAGTTGCAGCCTTCCCGACGGCAGGGCTTGACGGAGGGCTACTGTGTCCAAGACTCAAGACTTGGTAAACAAGACCATGAAGAAGACCTCCAGGCAGGTCATTGAGAAGTACTATTCTAGTACCGAAGATCAAGATTACCCTTGCCGGCAAGCTTCGTACCGGCAAGGTGAAGACCAAGACTCTGGTTGCCGGCAAGCAAAGGCCCGGCAAGCTCTGTGCCAGCAGGCTCGTTCTGTCTCATTACCGCTCCACCTCATCATCAGCTAGGTAAGCTCGTATGATAGGTGTGAGCGGGCAGGCAGTCAAACATAGCTGGCCAAGGCACGTGTCAGCATGCCATGCAAGGGTTAACTTTAATGACACCCGTCCCTGGGACGTGTCAAGGTCACAGGAGGGCGGCTGGACTGGTGATACAGATCTTTTGCCCAAAGCCTCGCTGAGGGTGTCCCAGACTAGGGGGTACTTGGGCTGCCGGCCTATCTCCTATAGGCCGGACTAATGGGCCACTTTTAACTTATCAAAGGAAGGCCGGATTACGGGCGACCCCGTACACCAGAAGGAAACCTCCAAAGACCTGGCGTCTCCTCCAAGAAACGTTTGGCGTAACCGGCATGATTATCCTCTAAGGGCAACCGACCATATGTAACCCTAGGCCCCCCTGGTGTCTATATAAACCAGGGGGTTTAGTCTGTAGAGGAGGAAGAACCATCGCCATTATACCCACTAGGGTTTAGTTCATCCGATCTCGAGGTAGATCAACTCTGTAATTGTCGTACTCTCACATCAATACAATCAAGCAGGACGTAGGGTTTTACCTCCTCGCGACGGCATGAACCTGGGTAAACACCGTCTCTACGCTCCCTGTTACCCATTGACTCCAAGATCCACAGTTCGGACCCCCTACCCGAGATCTGCCGGTTTTGGTACCGACATTGGTGCTTTCATTGAGAGGCTCCGCTGTAGGGTCATCGAGGATCAATGGCTCGCTTAGTTATCAGCAACAGTGCCGGCTGCGGGGACATCTTCGTCCCCGGCCAGCTCTTTGCGTTCGGCAGCGTCATGCTACACGCCGATCCGGCCGGTCGCCTCGGCCGGGTCAACAGCTTTACCCCCGATCAGGAGATCAGGTTCGGGAACTTAGAGTTCGTCGCCGACTCCCGGGGAAACCTTATTCTTACAGGGTCCTCGGCCTCGCCTGGAGGGCCCGCAAACCCTGAAGCTTTAACTTCGGGTATGGCCCACCCCACTATCGAGACGGCCGCCACTCCGGATCCGGCCTTGAGCCCGGATCCAATCTCCGCGCTCGGCGGCCAAAGACCGGCCTCAGCCGAACATGACTGCGGGGCGATGTCGAACGCTCCCGGCACAGCCATACTACAGGTTGACCCTGAAAACTGCCAGAACTTGGGTCCGACGGATCTCTCGCTACTAAACGGGATACTAGATCGGATCCAAGCCATGGGAATCACCGATGGCCAGTCCTCAGTCTACGACCAGATCGGGCTTAAAGCAGATGACAGGGAAATTCACACCCCTCCGGCCGCCCACTTGGTCGCCACTATCGAAGGCTCGACCGAGGGCTCGCTCCTCCTCCCGGAGCCGAGAGCACATGGGGTGCGAGTTTCCGATGATCAAGCTCCATACTCCAGCTCGGCAGCTGAACTCCGCTCCGGAGAGAGTTCAAAGCCGAAGCCTGATTCAGCACACAACCTCGAGTCTGCGCAACCACGCCTGGCTAAAAACCCGGATCCAGAACCCGGCATGTCGGATTCCATGTCGATCCAGGACACAGCCGCCAAAACCCCGGACTCACACCCTGATGGGATCAAATTTTTTATCCCACCCACCCCCCACATCGAGTACTGTCCAACTCAGGACGGCCCGACATATGGGACCTAATGTACATAAAGCAACAGCCCAGAGAGACAGTTCGGCACTTCTGGGCCAGATTCCTTCTCGTTAAAAACAAGATAACGGACTATGGCAGCAAGGAAATTCTGGTGGTTTTCCGACAGAACTGCCGAGACGAAGGCATCTTAAACACTGTCGCCCACCGTCACATCCAAAACTTCTCTGAGTTATCGGACTTGGTGTCCAAGTACTGCGCCGTGGAGGATGTTTGGCAGGCTCAGCTCGAGCAAACGGAGTCAATCCGTGCCGAGGGATCAAGCCGAGCTCGGGCAAAACGCGCACACCCTCGCCGGACAACTCAATACGAGCCGTTCGAGAAAAGGAAGAAACTTCTGACAGGATCCAGAACGGTCCTTGACAAACTACTGGACAAACCGTGCCCCATACACTCCGTCCTGCTCAACACAAACCCAACCCACAACCTTCGAGCTTGCTGGATGGTCAGGCAAGTCGCCAAGAGCGGCGAAGCCATCCTCGGAGGCCTGTACTCAAATAGATGTCTAGCAGCGCCCCTTGACGATGACGCCGAGATCCTAACAATCTACGAGACGTATTCCTCAAAGAATCAGAGGAAGAGAGCCCTTCGAGAGCTCAGTCAAATTCACCATGTGGCAGCAGTGGACTCATGGACAGACATACCTATCACTTTCAATGAACAAGATCAGCCGAGGTCCCGCCCTAGCCGAGCTGCTGCTGCCCTTGTCCTTAATCCCATAGTGGATGGATTTCGACTCCAAAAGGTGTTAATGGACGGCGGCAGTGGGCTAAACCTCATTTATGAGGACACCCTGGACAAAATGCAGTTTGACAGATCTCGCATCGAGCAAAGTCACACCACCTTTCGAGGGATCATCCCCGGAAAGGAGGCACGTTGCAGTGGTCGAGTCACTCTCGATGTAGTCTTTGGAACCCCCGAGAACTATCGATCCGAGGAATTGCTTTTCCACATTGTGCCCTTTCACAGTGGCTACCACGCCTTATTGGGGCGTGACGCATTCGCACGATTTCATGCTATCCCACATTACAGGTATATGAAACTTAAGATGCCAGGGCCAAACAACGTGATCACAGTAACAAGTGATCCGGACAGAGCTCTTCGGGCCGTGAATAAAACAGCCTTGCTCGCCCTCGAAGCGTTGTCTGAAGCCCTCACAGCTGAAGAACTGACCGCGCGCTCCGTTCAACGGTGGACAAGGATGATGTAATCCTCGACAAAAATCCCAAATCTACGTCCTTCAAACCAGCAGATGAAATCGTCAAATTCCAAGTGCATCCTATAGATCCCAACAAGACGGCATCCATTGGAGATCAGCTGGACCCCGTGGTCGATGAAGAGTTATGCAATTTTTTGCGCGAAAACCGGGATACCTTTGCCTGGCACCCATCAGACATGCCAGGGATCCCACGTAGTTTTGCCGAGCACAGCTTGAACATAATTAAAGGTTTCAAGCTAGTCAAACAGGCTTTACGCCGATTTTCTGAACCCAAGCGTCAGGCTATGGGCGAGGAATTGGCAAAGTTGCACGAAGCCGGATGCATCCGAGACATAAAACATCCGGGGTGGTTGGTTAATCTGGTCATGGTACCTAAGAAGGACAAATCCTGGTGGTTGTGTGTCGATTTCAAGGACTTAAACAAGGCCTGCCCAAAGGATCCTTTCCCCTTGCCCCGCATAGACCAGATCATAGACGCCACTGCCGGGCATGACTTGATGTGTTTCCTCGACGCTTACTCTGGATACCATCAAATTAAAATGAAGGAGTCCGATCAAGCGGCCACAGCATTCATCACCCCCTATGATCCAAACATGTTTGGAAAAGCAGATCGGCAAAACGGTCGAGGCATATGTGGACGACGTGGTTGTCAAAACCAAACACGTCAGCCAGCTGGTGGACGATCTCCGGCAAACCTTCGACAGTCTACGGACTTTCGATATACGGCTCAATCCGGAAAAGTGTGTCTTCGGAGTGCCGGCCGGCAAGCTGCTCGGGTTTATTGTTTCCCATAGAGGAATAGAGGCTAACCCAGCAAAAATACGGGCACTATCCCAGCTGGCGGTTCCTACCAAGCTAAAGCACGTCCAGAAACTGGCCGGCTGCGTGGCAGCCTTGAGCCGCTTCATCTCACGCCTCGGAGAGAAGGCCTTACCACTCTACAAGCTGCTTAAACGGACCAAGAACTTCGAGTGGACTAGCGAGGCAGCGGCCGCACTAGAGGAAATTAAAACACTACTGGCTAGCAACCCCATCTTGACAGCACCCAGCTTGGGCGAGCCAATGCTGCTATACATTTTGGCCACGAATCAGGTGGTCAGTGCGGTTCTCGTCGTCGAACGAGAGGCAGAGGGTCACAAGCTCCAGGTGCAGAAACCAGTGTATTATGTATCCGAAGTGCTCACCCCGTGTAAAACGAGGTACCCACATTATCAGAAGATAGCCTACGCAGTTTTCATGGCGTCCCGAAAGCTCCGCCACTACTTTCAAGAGTGTTCGGTCACGGTGGCATCCGAAGTACCCCTGAATGACATAATCAACAATCGAGACGCCACTGGCCGTATAGCCAAATGGGCTATAGAACTCCTCCCCTTCGAAATCATATATCAACCGCGCCGAGCTATTAAATCTCAGGTGTTGGCAGATTTCGTAGCGGAATGGACGGAAGCCGAACTCCCTAGAGAGTATAGTACATATTCACATTGGACGATGTACTTCGACGGCTCCAAAATGCTCGCCGGGCTGGGGGCTGGAGTGGTTCTCACATCTCCTACTGGCGACAATATCCGGTATGTACTCCAAATAATGTACACCGACTCCAATAACGCGGCTGAATACGAAGCTCTGTTGCATGGACTTCGGATGGTGGTGTTAATGGGTGTACAGCGGCTCGAGGTACAAGGAGATTATAATCTCGCCATCTCTCAAGTCAATGGCGAATTCAACGCAAAAGACACAAAAATGATAGCATATAGCAACGCCGTCCTAAAAATATCCGCCCATTTTGAAGGGCTGGAGTTCCACCATGTTTCTAGAGACAGCAATCAAGCTGCCGATGTCCTTGCTCGAATGGGCGCCAAGCGCGACCGTGTTCCTGAGAACACCTTTTTGGAACGACTCTTCAAGCCATCCGTGGTGTGGCAGGAGGATGGCTAGGACTCCGAAACCAAGGCCTCGGGAGAGCTCGTCCCTCCAATTGTCGAACCAGACGAAGGAATTGTTGGGAGCTCGGCCGTCCAAGAGACATCTTCGGCTCATGAAGTCATGGCAGTAATTGCGCCATGGACCGAGCCTTTCCTTACCTATCTTCTCCGCCAAGAGCTACCTGACGACCAGACTGAGGCAAGGCGCATAATTCAGCTCTCAAAAGCCTACAAGGTCCACGAGGGCGAACTATACAAGAAAAGCACTACCGGCGTCCTCCAAAGATGTATATGATGGAAATATGCCCTAGAGGCAATAATAAAGTTGTTATTATTTTATATTTCCTTGTTCATGATAAAGGTTTATTATTCATGCTAGAATTGTATTGACCGGAAACTTAAATACATGTGTGAATACATAAACAAATACCGTGTCCCTAGTGAGCCTCTACTAGACTGGCTCGTTGATCAAAGATGGTTAAGGTTTCCTAACCATAGACATGAGTTGTCATTTGATAACGGGATCACATCATTAGGAGAATGATGTGATGGACAAGACCCATCCGTTAGCTTAGCATATGATCGTTCTGTTTATTGCTACTGCTTTCTTGAATGTCAAATACAAGTTCCTCAGACCATGAGATCATGCAACTCCCGGATACCGGAGGAATACCTTGTGTGCTATCAAACGTCACAACGTAACTGGGTGATCATAAAGATGCTCTACAGGTATCTCCGAAGGTGTCCGTTGAGTTGGCATGGATCGAGACTGGGATTTGTCACTCCGTGTTTCGGAGAGGTATCTCTGGGCCCTCTCGGTAATGCACATCATAAGAAGCTTGCAAGCAAAGTGACTAAGGAGTTAGTTACGGGATGATGTATTACGGAACGAGTAAAGAGACTTGCCGGTAACGAGATTGAACTAGGTATGGAGATACCGACGATCGAATCTCGGGCAAGTAACATACCGATGGACAAAGGGAATTACGTATGTTGTCATTGCGGTTCGACCGATAAGATCTTCGTGGAATATGTAGGAACCAATATGAGCATCCAGGTTCCGCTATTGGTTATTGACCGGAGAGGCGTCTCAGTCATGTCTACATCATTCCCGAACCCGTAGGGCCCGCACGCTTAACGTTCGTTGACGATATAGTGTTATATGAGTTAAGTGAATTGGTAACCGAATGTTGTTCGGAGTCCCGGATGAGATCCCGGACGTCACGAGGAGTCTCGGAATGGTCGAGAGGTCAAGATTTATATATGGGAAGTCATATTTTGGGTTCCGGAAAAAGGTGCAGTTTTTTCGGTATTGTACCGGGAAGCTTCCAGAAGGTTCCGGAGGATTCCGGAAGTCCACAAGTGGGTCCACCACGTCCCAAGGGCTGGCATGGGCTAAGGGGAGGTGCCCTGGCCTTATTGGGCCAGGCGCACCAAGTCCTCAAAAGCCCACGCAACTAGGGAAGGAAAAAAGGGAGAGTCCGAGTAGGAATAGGATTGGACTTTGGAGTCCAAGTCCACGTGTGTACTATTCACGGTTACTGTTCACGTGGCACTATTCCTTCTACTCCAAGCCCCTACACATATATAAATAGAGGAGAGGGGGCGCCCCAAAGGAGACAACATTGTCTTAGCCGTGTGCGGCACCCCCCTCCACGGTTCCGTCCCTCGGTCATATTTTCGCAGTGCTTGGGCGAAGCCCTGCGGAGATAGCATCACCATCACTGTCACCACGCCGTCGTGCTGCCGGAACTCATCCACTACCTCACCGTCTTGCTGGATCAAGAAGTCGAGGACGTCACCGAGCTGAACGTGTGCTGAACGCGGAGGTGCCGTACGTTCGGTGCTCGGTCGGTTGGATCGTGAAGTTGTTCGACGACATCAACCGCGTTGTTCTAACACTTCCGCTTACGGTCTATGAGGGTACGTAGACACACTCCCCCTCTCGTAGCTATGCATCTCCATGGATAGATCTTGCGTGTGCGTAGAATTTTTTTGTTTTCCATGCAACGTTCCCCAACAGTGGCATCATGAGCCAGGTCTATGCGTAGATGATATGCACGAGTAGAACACAAAGAGTTGTGGGCGGTGATCGTCATACTGCTTACCACCAACGTCTTATTTTGATTCGGCGGTATTGTAAGATGAAGCGGCCCGGACCAACCTTACATGTCCACGTACATGAGACCGGTTCCACCGACAGACATTCAACTTGTTTTGCATAAAGGTGGCTGGCGGGTGTCTGTTTCTCCTACTTTAGTTGAATCGAATTTGACTGCGGCCGGTCCTTGTTGAAGGTTAAAACAGCAAACTTGATAAATCACCGTTGTGGTTTTGTGCCGTAGGTAAGAACGGTTATTGCTAGAAGCCCGTAGCAGCCACGTAAAACTTGCAACAACAAAGTAGAGGACGTCTAACTTGTTTTTGCAGGGTATGCTGTGATGTGATATGGTCAAGACATGATGTGATATACGTTATTGTATGAGATGATCATGTTTTGTAATTTATCGGCAACCGGCAGGAGCCTTATGGTTGTCTCTTTATTGTATGAAATGCAAGCGCCATGTAATTGCTTTACTTTATCGCTATGCGTTAGCAATAGTTGTAGAAGCAATAGTTGGCAAGACGACCACGACGCAACGATGGAGATCAAGGTGTCAAGCCGGTGACGATGGAGATCATGACGATGCTTTGGAGATGGAGATCAAAAGCTCAAGATGATGGCCATATCATGTCACATATTTTGATTGCATGTGATGTTTATCCTTTATGCATATTATTTTGCTTAGAACGACAGTAGCATTATAAGATGATCCCTTCACTAAATTTCAAGATAAAAGTGTTCTCCCCGAGTATGCACCGTTGCTAAAGTTCGTCGTTTTGAAGCACCTCGTGATGATCGGGTGTGATAGATTCTACGTTCACATACAACGGGTGTAAGCCAGTTTTACACAAGCAGAATACTTGGGTTAAACTTGACGAGCCTAGCATGTACAGACATGGTCTCGGAACACTGGAGACCGAAAGGTCGAACATGAGTCATATAGTAGATATGATCAACATGGAGATGTTCAACATTGATGACTATCCCATCTCACGTGATGATCGGACATGGGCTAGTTGATTTGGATCATGTATCACTTAGTTAACTTGAGGGATGTTAATTTAAGTGGGAGTTCATTAGTAATTTGATTAATTGAACTTAATTTATCATGAACTTAGTCTTGATAGTTTCTTTGCATATCTATGTTGTAGATAAATGGCCCGTGCTACTGTTCCGTTGAATTTTAATGCGTTCCTAGAGAAAGCTAAGTTGAAAGATGATGGTAGCAACTACATGGACTGGGTCCGTAACTTGAGGATTATCCTCATTGCTGCACAGAAGAATTATGTCCTTGTTGCACCGCTAGGTGATGGACCTGCTGCAGGAGCTGCTGCAGACGTTGTGAACGCCTGGCAGGCTCGATCTGATGACTACTCGATAGTTCAGTGTGCCATGCTCTACGGCTTAGAACCGGGACTGCAAAAGCGTTTTGAACGCCATGGAGCATATGAGATGTTCCAAGATCTGAAATTGATATTTCAAGCTAATGCCCGGGTTGAGAGATATGAAGTCTCCAACAAGTTCTTTAGCTGTAAGATGGAGGAGAACAGTTCTGTCAATGATCACATACTCAGAATGTCTGGGTACCACAACCACTTGACTCAGCTGGGAATTGATCTTCCGGTTGAGAGTGTTATTGACAGAGTTCTTCAGTCACTGCCACCAATCTATAAAGGCTTCGTGATGAACTATAATATGCAAGGGATGGAGAAGACAATTCCCGAGCTCTTTGCGATGCTGAAATCAGCGGAGGTAGAAATCAAGAAGGAGCATCAAGTGTTGATGGTTAGCAAAACCACTAGTTTCAAGAAAAAGGACAAGGGAAAGAAGGGGAACTTCAAGAAGAACGGCAAGCAAGTTGCCGCTCCCACGAAGAAACCCAAAGCTGGACCCAGGCCTGAAACAGAGTGCTTCTACTGCAAAGGGACTGGTCACTGGAAGCGGAACTGCCCCAAGTATTTGGCGGATAAGAAGGATGGCAAAGTGAGCAAAGGTATATTTGATATACATGTTATTGATGTGTTCCTCACTAATGCTCGCAGTAGCGCCTGGGTATTTGATACTGGTTTGGTTTCTCATATTTGTAACTCGAAACAGGAGCTACGGAATAAGCGAAGATTGGCTAAGGACGAGGTGACGATGCACGTCGGGAATGGTTCCAAGGTTGATGTGATCGCCGTCGGCATGCTACCTCTACATCTAACTTCGGGATTAGTTTTAGACCTCAATAATTGTTATTTGGTGCCAGCGTTGAGCATGAACATTATATCTGGATCTTGTTTATTGCGAGACGGTTATTCACTTAAGTCAGAGAATAATAGTTGTTCTATTTATATGAGTAACATCTTTTATGGTCACACACCTTTTGTGAATGGTCTATTCTTGTTGAATCTCGATCGTAGTGATACACATATTCATAATATTGATGCCAAAAGATGCAAAGTTGATAATGATAGTGCAACATACTTGTGGCACTGCCGTTTAGGTCATATTGGTGTAAAGCGCATGAAGAAACTCCATGCGGATGGACTTTTGGAATCTCTTGATTATGAATCATTTGATACTTGCGAACCATGCCTCATGGGCAAGATGACTAAAACTCCGTTCTCCGGAACAATGGAGCGAGCTACTGATTTGTTGGAAATAATACATACCGATGTATGCGGTCTGATGAATGTTGAAGCACGCGGCGGGTATCGTTATTTTCTAACCTTCACAGATGATTTGAGTAGATATGGGTATATCTACTTGATGAAACACAAGTCTGAAACATTTGAAAAGTTCAAAGAATTTCAGAGTGAAGTAGAGAATCATCGTAACAAGAAAATAAAGTTTCTATGATCTGATCACGGAGGCGAATATTTGAGTTACGAGTTTGGCCTTCATTTAAGAAAATGTGGAATTGTTTCACAACTCACGCCACCTGGAACACCACAGCGTAATGGTGTGTCCGAACGTCGTAACCGTACTTTATTGGATATGGTGCGTTCTATGATGTCTCTTACTGATTTGCCACTATCGTTTTGGTGTTATGCATTAGAGACAGTTGCATTCACGTTAAATAGGGCACCGTCTAAATCCGTTGAGACGACACCATATGAACTATGGTTTGGCAAGAAACCTAAGCCGTCGTTTCTTAAAGTTTGGGGATGCGATGCTTATGTGAAAAAGCTTCAACCTGATAAGCTCGAACCCAAAGCGGAGAAGTGCGTCTTCATAGGATACCCTAAAGAAACAATTGGGTACACCTTCTACCACAGATCCGAAGGCAAGGTCTTTGTTGCCAAGAATGGGTCCTTTCTAGAGAAGGAGTTTCTCTCGAAAGAAGTGAGTGGGAGGAAAGTAGAACTTGATGAGGTAATTGTACCTTCTCTCGAATTGGAAAGTAGCTCATCAGAGAAAACCGTTCCCGTGATGCCTACACCAATAAGAGAGGAAGATAATGATAAAGATCTTGAAACTTCAGATCAAGTTACTACTGAACTTCGTAGGTCGACCAGAGTACGTTCCGCACCAGAGTGGTACGGTAATCCTATTCTGGAAGTTATGTTGTTAGACAACAGCGAACCTACGAACTATGAAGAAGCTATGATAAGCCCGGATTTCGACAAATGGCTTGAGGCCATGAAATCTGAGATAGGATCCATGTATGAGAACAAAGTGTGGACTTTGGTGGACTTGCCCGATGATCGGCAAGCCATTGAGAATAGATGGATTTTTAAGAGGAAGACAGATGCTGATGGTAATATCACTCTCTACAAAGCTCGACTTGTCGCGAAAGGTTTTCGACAAGTTCAAGGGGTTGACTACGATGAGACTTTCTCACCCGTAGCGATGCTTAAGTCTGTCCGAATCATGTTAGCAATTGCCGCATTTTATGATTATGAAATCTGGCAAATGGATGTCAAAACTGCATTCCTTAATGGTTTTCTCAAAGAAGAGTTGTATATGATGCAACCAGAAGGTTTTATCGATCCTAAGGGTGCTAACAAAGTGTGCAAGCTCCAGCGATCCATCTATGGACTGGTGCAAGCATCTCGGAGTTGGAATATACGCTTTGATGAGGTGATCAAAGCATATGGTTTTGTACAGACTTACGGTGAAGCCTGTATTTACAAGAAAGTGAGTGGGAGCTCTGTAGCATTTCTAATATTATATGTGGATGACATATTGTTGATTGGAAATGATATAGAATTTCTGGATGGCATAAAGGGATACTTGAATAAGAATTTTTCAATGAAAGTCCTCGGTGAAGCTGCTTATATATTGGGCATCAAGATCTATAGGGATAGATCAAGACGCTTGATAGGACTTTCACAAAGCACATACCTTGACAAAGTTTTGAAGAAGTTCAAAATGGATCAGTCAAAGAAAGGGTTCTTGCCTGTCTTGCAAGGTGTGAAGTTGAGTCAGACTCAATGCCCGACCACGGCAGAAGATATAGAGAAAATGAAAGTCATTCCCTATGCCTCAGCCATAGGTTCTATTATGTATGCCATGCTGTGTACCAGACCTGATGTGTGCCTTGCCATAAGTTTGGCAGGGAGGTACCAGAGTAATCCAGGAGTGGATCACTGGACAGCGGTCAAGAATATCCTGAAGTACCTGAAAAGGACCAAGGACATGTTTCTCGTTTATGGAGGTGACGAAGAGCTCATCGTAAAGGGTTACGTCGATGCAAGCTTCGACACTGATCCGGATGACTCTAAGTCACAAACCGGATACGTATTTATATTAAATGGTGGAGCTGTCAGTTCGTGCAGTTCCAAGAAGAGCGTCGTGGCGGGATCTACGTGTGAAGCGGAATACATAGCTGCTTCGGAAGCAGCACATGAAGGAGTCTGGATGAAGGAGTTCATATCCGATCTAGGTGTAATACCTAGTGCATCGGATCCAATGACAATCTTTTGTGACAACACTGGAGCAATTGCCATAGCCAAGGAGCCCAGGTTTCACAAGAAGACCAAACACATCAAGAGACGCTTCAACTCCATTCGTGAATATGTCAAGGATGGAGACATAGAAATTTGCAAAGTACACACGGATCTGAATGTGGCAGACCCGTTGACTAAGCCTCTTCCACGAGCAAAACAAGATCAGCACCAAGACTCCATGGGTGTTAGATTCATTACTATGTAATCTAGATTATTGACTCTAGTGCAAGTGGGAGACTGATGGAAATGTGCCCTAGAGGCAATAATAAAGTTGTTATTATTTTATATTTCCTTGTTCATGATAAAGGTTTATTATTCATGCTAGAATTGTACTGACCGGAAACTTAAATACATGTGTGAATACATAAACAAATACCGTGTCCCTAGTGAGCCTCTACTAGACTGGCTCGTTGATCAAAGATGGTTAAGGTTTCCTAACCATAGACATGAGTTGTCATTTGATAACGGGATCACATCATTAGGAGAATGATGTGATGGACAAGACCCATCCGTTAGCTTAGCATATGACCGTTCTGTTTATTGCTACTGCTTTCTTGAATGTCAAATACAAGTTCCTCAGACCATGAGATCATGCAACTCCCGGATACCAGAGGAATACCTTGTGTGCTATCAAACGTCACAACGTAACTGGGTGATCATAAAGATGCTCTACAGGTATCTCCGAAGGTGTCCGTTGAGTTGGCATGGATCGAGACTGGGATTTGTCACTCCGTGTTTCGGAGAGGTATCTCTGGGCCCTCTCGGTAATGCACATCATAAGAAGCTTGCAAGCAAAGTGACTAAGGAGTTAGTTACGGGATCATGTATTACGGAACGAGTAAAGAGACTTGCCAGTAACGAGATTGAACTAGGTATGGAGATACCGACGATCGAATCTCGGGCAAGTAACATACCGATGGACAAAGGGAATTACGTATGTTGTCATTGTGGTTCGACCGATAAGATCTTCGTGGAATATGTAGGAACCAATATGAGCATCCAGGTTCCGCTATTGGTTATTGACCGGAGAGGTGTCTCAGTCATGTCTACATCATTCCCGAACCCGTAGGGCCCGCACGCTTAACGTTCGTTGACGATATAGTGTTATATGAGTTAAGTGAATTGGTAACCGAATGTTGTTCGGAGTCCCGGATGAGATCCCGGACGTCACGAGGAGTCTCAGAATGGTCGAGAGGTCAAGATTTATATATGGGAAGTCATATTTTGGGTTCCGGAAAAAGGTGCAGTTTTTTCGGTATTGTACCGGGAAGCTTCCAGAAGGTTCCAGAGGATTCCGGAAGTCCACAAGTGGGTCCACCATGTCCCAAGGGCTGGCATGGGCTAAGGGGAGGCGCCCTGGCCTTATTGGGCCAGGCGCACCAAGTCCTCAAAAGCCCACGCAACTAGGGAAGGAAAAAAGGGAGAGTCCGAGTAGGAATAGGATTGGACTTTGGAGTCCAAGTCCACGTGTGTACTATTCACGGTTACTGTTCATGTGGCACTATTCCTTCTACTCCAAGCCCCTACACATATATAAATAGAGGAGAGGGGGCGCCCCAAAGGAGACAACATTGTCTTAGCCGTGTGCGGCGCCCCCCTCCACAGTTCCGTCCCTCGGTCATATTTTCGCAGTGCTTGGGCGAAGCCCTGCGGAGAAAGCATCACCATCACCGTCACGACGCCGTCGTGCTACCGGAACTCATCCACTACCTCGCCGTCTTGCTGGATCAAGAAGTCGAGGACGTCACCGAGTTGAACGTGTGCTGAACGCGGAGGTGTCGTACGTTCGGTGCTCGGTCGGTTGGATCGTGAAGTTGTTCGACGACATCAACCGCGTTGTTCTAACGCTTCCGCTTACGGTCAATGAGGGTACGTAGACACACTCCCCATCTCGTAGCTATGCATCTCCATGGATAGATCTTGCGTGTGCGTAGAATTTTTTTTGTTTTCCATGCAACGTTCCCCAACAGTATATCCGAAGAGGAGGGGAGACAGCTCTTGGCCGAGATCCACGCCGGCATGGGCGGTCACCACGCAGCAGCTCGGGCCCTGGTCAGCAAGGCCTTCCGAGCCGGATTCTTCTGGCCCACTGCCCGCGCAGACGCCCAAACATTGGTCCAACATTGCGTTGGATGCCAGCTCTTTGCAAATCAAAGTCATATGCCCCCCACGGCTCTTCGGATGATACCGATTACTTGGCCTTTCGCGGTCTGGGGGCTGGACATGGTCGGACCACTTAAAGGGGGGACCAAGAAGAAGAAATATCTACTCGTCATGGTAGACAAGTTTACTAAATGGATTGAGGCAAAACCAGTAACCTCAGCCAAGTCCAAGCCGGTCATTGATTTTATATCCGGCGTCGTGCACTGTTACGGTGTCCCCCATAGCATAATAACGGACAATGGGTCCAATTTTACCGCCCAGGAAGTCAAAGACTGGTGCACTAATTTAGGCATTAAACTTGATTATGCCTCGGTATACCACCCTCAGTCCAATGGACAGGTCGAGCGAGCTAATGGACTAATTTTGAGCGGCATTAAGCCCCGTTTGGTCCGATCTTTAAAAGAATCTGACTGCCACTGGGTTGAGGAGCTCGACTCCGTATTGTGGGGCCTACCCACCACTCCCAATCGATCCACAGGCTACACACTGTTCTTCATGGTGTACGGGGCAGAAGCCGTCCTCCCTAGCGATCTTATTCACGACGAACCTCGAGTACGTATGTATGAAGAAAGGGAGGCCGAGCTGGATCGGCAAGATGACCTGGACGCCCTGGAGGGCAAGCGCGACATAGCTCGGGCTCGTTCTGCCTTCTATCAGCAGCAGGCCAGACGCTATCAGAGCAGGGAAGTATGGGCAAAAGCCTACAACGTGGGTGACCTCGTCCTGCGCCTCCCGGAGAAGTAGAAGCATAAACTGTCGCCCAAATGGGAGGGGGCCTTCATAATTGATCAGGTACTCGCGGGGGGAGCGTATCGTCTCCGCGACCCAAAGGACGACCGCCTTGAACCAAACCCATGGAATGCAGCTCGGCTTCGATGCTTCTACGGCTAAATCAACGTCATCACCCTCTTCGGTTTATCCTTCTCAGATTTATATTTTTCTCGAGTAACTAATCTTTCCCGGGTTGTGTTCGATTAAAGCCAAACTACGTTAAATTTTTCTTCGGCAAACATCCTCAAATGTACCACATGCTTTTACCTGGGGGCTTCTTTTACGGAGCCAGTCATATATTATTTGTGCAACCATCAGTTTCTACATGTTTGCAACCTTCCAATATTGTTCTAAAGCCATCATATGCATCAATTTGACTTAAGATTTGGCCAAGCTGGGTTGCCTCGCTCCTATGTTTACTCCCTACGTTCCCGATTGTTTGGCTAGGGAGTAAAGGGAGCACCTCTGCGATTGTTATGTCCGGATTACCCGGGTGCGTACCTCAGACGGGTGAAGCCAAAAGCTAGCGTTCTTAAGAACATAATTGGTCGGCCACGGGGGAAGTGAAAATAATTGGTAGCTATTGCCAAAATTCCGGGGTTATTTTCCCGAAGTAACCATCACCTGTCTATTTCGGGTATTCGTTTATACGTCCATGATCAACATGACAACCCAAAGAAAGGAATCCATAGAGGAACTATTTTCGTCGGAAGATGTTTCTTACGTTAAACAGTAATATAACATAACTCCCCGAGCGCGTTTTTGTCTGTTTACACCAAATGGCCGGATTGCCTGGCTCTCCGAAGTGTTTTTCCGATGTTCTCGGATCGCATAGTAGGAAGCACCCCTCGGCCCCTGGCGGAGGGGGTGGAAGCCGATGGCCGGTTAAGACAACGTTTCAAGCACGGTTTGGAGACTGTTTGATGTAAAGTACATAGATACATAGAATCAAAATGTCACTCTTGATCAAGACCATCTATTATGGTCTCCAGAGCACAATCTGCTTGGGACAGCCGAGCTGCGGGCATAACTTGGTCATATACCAGATGCACGGGCACTTCCTGCCCATCTGGCCCTACTGGCCCAACCCTAGCTAAATGCTCTGGTTCCAGCTTGGTGAAGCGGGTCTTGATCATCGCCCAAGCTTCCCGTGCTCCCTCTCGACAAGATGACATCTTCCATAACTCAAAGCGGCGCCGAGCTCCTTTGAATCGATTAGAAAGTTCGGCCATCCCTTCCGGGGCCACCTCGCCAGACCACAGTGCCTTGAACATGCTCTTCATGGCTTTTCGGGCCCGCTCATGTACGGCGGATAGCTCCTTCAGCAGGTCCCGTCCGAAAGAGCCGGCCTCCTCTTCGGGGCGTCCGGTCAGAAGAACTACAATGAGACGTGGTGTTGTTCATATTGCTGTCTAATACATACAGTCTATGAACTGAAAAACTAGGTGGCACTCACCGAACATGCCAGCTTTCAGTCTCTGGTTCTCCTCCTGGGATAGGGCCAGTTGAGCTTTCAAGCTCTTGATTTCTTGGGCCTGTTGTTGACCTTCCGCCTTGAGCTTATCCCTTTCCTCATGACTTCGGGTCAGTACGCGGTAGCCAGCCTCCTGCTGCGACTCCGCATACCTTTGAGCTTCTCTGGCAGCATCCAGATCCTTCTGCAGCTGATTTATAGACTCGGCTGCTACGGATCCATCTTTCATTAGAAAAGGTGTTCCATCAAAAAAATTATACACATTTAAGTTCGGCGCTTACCATTTGCCTCTCTGGTAAATTTCTTGACCTCCTCTAATTCGGCTTTCACAGATTTTAACTGTGTTTGCGCCAGCCCGAGGTCTTCGGACATTTTGTTCCCGAACAGTCTGCACAATAGCACGGCATTATAAACATCAGACCCTTAACTCGGCCGTTCTGCCCAAATTAAGGCTCGGGGGCTACTGGGTTAGGTAACCGGTTGTCAAAACCAACGTTATACCTGCAGATTAGTAGACATGAGCTTAACTGCCCCCTCAAGTCCTGTTCGGGCAGCTCCGAGGTACACGTCTACCGAACTAAGAGCATTAAACTCCTGATCGGAAAATGCAGAGTGCCATAGCGACGCCTTGCACCGCCGGTGATTCATCACGCTTTCGATCTCGGAGTTGGTGACTGATACGCCCCCTGAGTCCTCGGGATGTTGGTCCTCGGAAGGGACCTCCGGAGTAACGCCAGCTACAATTGGGGACCTCAGTTTTGGGTCACCCCCCGGCACCTCTTCAACATCCTCATGTGAAGGCGGTTCTACATATCGCCTGCGGGACACCGCAGAGAAAATTGTTGGCATTCTCGGCGAGTGTCAGAGATAAAGACGGTGTTGGTGCAACAGATGCGTTACCTCTTCGGGCGGGGCGTGGATGACGTAACTCCCATCGGGACCGCGCATTTAGACGCCCCATGGCCACTTGCCGCTGGGGCCGCTGGTGCCACTCTTGCAGATGTCCGACGCATTGTATGGCGGCCCTTGGGAGTAGAAGTCAGTGTATTTGGAGCCGCAGTAGCTGAGCATCTTTTTCGAGAAGGAGCCCGTTGGTCACTTACAGCTGAGGAGGGAAGCGCCCCGGGGTGATCGGCCAAGAGGGCCACCTTAGAGCCATTGAGGCTCTCCTGGTAGAAGACCCCCTCCTCAAAATCGATCGATGTTTCGGGATCGTCATGAAACCCAGGGTCGTCTTCACGAGAATGACTCTCCGGTTGAGGAGCAGGGCAGCTCACTGTCTCGATCCAGCGCCTCCAACTCTGTTCGGACAAGTTAAAAATCGGATTAAGAAAAATTGGCGTGCCGTCCGAGCTATGAAGCGTGGTTGGACTCACCGTTTCGATGGGTTTATAGCTCGAGAAGCCTTCCTTGGGCCTTAACCGAGCAAACTCTTGCTCTTCTCCCTTGAAAAGGTCGGCTAGTATGGCTTCCATCGCCGCCTGATCGGCAGGTCCCTTCCGTGTGTATCGGGTCGAGTCATTCTCCCCGTTGTAGCGCCATAGCGGGTGTACTCTCTGTTGAAGAGGTTGAACGCACCGAGCAATGGCTGCTGCCATCACGTCGATGATGGTTAGCCCGTTGTGGGCTATCCACCTCACTTGAGCGGCCAGCCGCGTTACTTCGGCGCTTTCTTCTTGGGAAGAACTCTTCGAGCGCCAGTTGAACCGCTTCTTCGGAGAAACAAGTGAGAATTCGGGCAACCCCCTCCGAGCTGGATCGAATAGGGGGACATCTTCAATATAAAACCATTCCGAGGTCCACTCTTCGGCATCTTTCTTGGGAGTCCCTATGGGATATCCCGTTCCGGCGATACGCCATACCTCGGCCCCGCCGACCTCGTAAATTATCCCTCCTCGGGTGCGGGGGACAAGGCAGAAGTATTTCCTCCACAACTCGAAATGAGCCTCACAGCCCAGAAACATCTCACAAAGGGCGACGATGCCCGAGATATGTAGAATCGATCCTGGGGTAAGGTGGTGGAGTTGGATCCCGTAAAACTCTAGTAGACCCCTCAGGAAGGGATGAATGGGGAAACCTAGGCTTCGCAAGAGGAAGGGCATGAAGCATACCCTTTCCTCCCCGTGGGGGGTAGGGAAGTTCTCCGCAAGGGCCTCCCCATCCGCGGAAGTTAATCCGGGGCGGGTGGACGCGAGATCTGAAACGGGAAGATACCCTTGCGTCTCGAGGCTACCCAGTCGCATGCGGGATACTGAGCAGCTCACCCAGTCGCCTTGACGGGGGCCGTGAGGGCGTGAGGAGGATCCTGGAACACTCGCCATTGCTTGCTGGCTATGACCTCTCGGGGACATGAGGAAGAATGGCAGGGGATGGGGTGCGTTAGCCTCCACGCCCTTGGCCTATTAAAAGGGCATTCTTTCCCCCCAAACAAGGGGCATTTTTGTAAAAACCCACCGGGCCGCTCGCATTCCCTGGGTACGCAGAAATCGAGGGGCATCATTAATTCTGGGTGAAGAAAAAACGGTATGGTGGGCCCCGCAAAGCCTCACCAATCGGAGGATCCTCGACGACCGAGCTATTGGTGGTCGAACACAGAAGATGGGAGGAACTCGCCCCTCAAGCCGAAGACCCTGGAGGCATGGAGCTGATGGAAATTGTCGACTTCGGCATTGGAGGCTAGTTCGGGGGCTACTGAAGGTGTCCCGGACTAGGGGGTACTCGGTCTGCCGGCCTATCTCCCATAGGCCGGACTAATGGGCCACTTTTAACTTATCAAAGGAAGGCCGGATTACGGGCGACCCCGTACACCAGAAGGAAACCTCCAAAGACCTGGCGTCTCCTCCAAGAAACGTTTGGCGTAACCGGCATGATTATCCTCTAAGGGCAACCGACCATATGTAACCCTAGGTCCCCCTGGTGTCTATATAAACCAGGGGGTTTAGTCTGTAGAGGAGGAAGAACCATCGCCATTATACCCACTAGGGTTTACTTCATCCGATCTCGAGGTAGATCAACTCTGTAATTGTCGTACTCTCACATCAATACAATCAAGCGGGACGTAGGGTTTTACCTCCTCGCGAGGGCCTGAACCTGGGTAAACACCGTCTCTACGCTCCCTGTTACCCATTGACTCCAAGATCCACAGTTCGGACCCCCTACCTGAGATCTGCCGGTTTTGGTACCGACACTCGCCTCCCTGGCGTAGCACCTAACGGTGCATTTAATGCGCTTGTCCTACCCCGTTAGGAGATAGACTTGGTGACGGTGCAGTCACTGTTCATACTCTATAATGACCGTATTAGCCACCGTGGTAACCCCTTGGCCTATAGAAGGAGGCCCACGGCTACAGTTAGAATAGTCAACACCTAGTTCAATTACGCGTTGTAGCTGCATTTCCCGCGCACCTTGCCGGCAAGCTGCGCTCCTTGTAATCTTGAGCTCACATACAATCTAACCACCAAAGCAGGAGTAGGGTTTTATGCTCATAGCGGCCCGAACCTGGATAAACCACAGTGTGTTCTTGCATCTATCAGCTCTGCTCTTTGTAGCACGCCGATCCCCGTAGCCGAATCACAAAGGGGCCCTCTCGGTCCCATAGATCGTAGTTTTTATTTTGGAGAACTTCATTGCTGATCTTGCTTCTAATAAAAGGGCATATTTCCATGGTAGACTATCTGACTCCAGATGTTCACACCACTCACCACTCACCACGCAGATGAACCACAAACAAACTCTATAAACTTGTCTACCCCTTGTATATAGATACTCATTTGTGTGCCTACATGTAATTTTTTTTATATATCAGAACAGATCATGACATAATTATACCGGTTATGAGTTGGCAAAAAAAGAAACTTGATGTACCTAGGCTTAGACAGCCACGTTTTGTCCATGATGCACCCTTAATATCAAATTTCCAAGTATCTGAATTTGGCTAGTGCGGCAGTGTTAGCTTTGCATCGGTGAAGCGACAATCATTATTAAAGCAATAGAAGTACAAAACAATAACTATTCAATCAACAAATACACATTCTTGTCTGGTTGTTTATTGTCACAAGCAACTGCATATGATTCAAGTACAGAGAAGGTAATCTCAGGAGGAGTTGATGCTTACTCAGGGCACGGAGGCGGAGCTACGGGAGTGGAGTCCGGAGATGGAGCCCGGTAGTAGCTGGTACGGCAGCAGCAGATCCGGCAGCAGCGGAATGAGCCCGGAGATGGAGTCCGGCAGCAGCAGGGCAGAAGTCCAACAGCAGCAAGGCCGGCAGCAGTGGGAGCCCGGAGATGGAGCTCTGACAGCAGCAGGAGCCCAGATATGGAGCCCCGGCAGCAGCAGGTACGGCAGCAGCGAGAGCCCAGAGATGGATCCCCGGCAGCCGCAGGGAAGGGGATTGGCGAGGACGGCGGTTGGACGTCCGGGGGGGTGCGTGGACGGTGGCCGGATGTGGAGTGCGAGGACGGCGGCTCGATCTAGGGCTGGAGCTCGGGGGAGGGGGAGGGGTGCGAGGACAGCTGGATGTCGGGGTGTAGCTCGAGGGCGGGGGAGTGCGAGCTCCGGGATGGTGGATTGAGGATGGGGTGGAGCGCGAGGCCGGTGGCGATGGCGGCAGGATTGGATCGAACGCGAGGGCGGCGGCGGCAGGCACGGGTTAGGGTTGGATTCGATTTGGGGTATTTTGCACGGGGGGGGGGGTATTTTGCACTAACAGCCAAAAGTTTCGCTCGCGTGCCAAGTTTCTAACCTTCAGTTGATTGAATGTGTCCACCTACACCGACACTTAATCCGAGTCCATACACCCTACGTACGCCGACACATTTTAGGTCTCTAAATACGTAGCTATGTCGACTAGAAATCTATCGAGGCCCACACATATACCGACACATAGCACGTTATTAAGCAGTTACTGACAGATACATTGTTGCTTCGTGGTTGCTGACACTTAGTGTGTCAAAGAAAGAGATGATTCGAGAGAAAGAGAGATGAGAGAGGCCACAAGGGAGGGTGTGTGTCTGGGTCTCTGGGGTGCATGGGCACACAGTGGCACTCTGATGATCATCCGACGATCGCTCCCTAGCTGTTATCTTTGATGAGGATGGTTTGAGGTGAATCTGAAGAGAAGGCTACCTAGTCAAGAAACCTAGCGGGTCTAGACATGGTTGTCGTTCAGTTCACAGGTGGATCAATGGCCTGACGATGATCACATATCCCTCCTTCAACCTCCGAGCATGGAAGGCCCGACCCTCTTACTACCTTTTGTGTTCCTCCTCGGCGAGTATATTGAGTGTCGTCCTTTAACATACCGATCAACAAGTATCGAAATCAATATAAGCATTGGAGACCGGCATAGGTTTGGCAATCCTGACTATGTATCACACAGTGATTCTGATATGGGGTGTCCCGATCTTCTCAGTAAGCGGCGGTGGTGATGATGATGGTGTAGGATAACTTGTATGTCGCCGATGAACTCTCCCTCGCTTGATCCCTGATGCCAATGCAAAAGGTCTCAACCCTTTGGATATTCACAACGTCACACACTTGCGCACGCAGCCGTCGACCACGAACGGTATAATTGCAATATACTAATTCCCAATGGAACAGCAGATCACACTTGACTTGCAGTATATAATCACCAGATCGATACGAATTGGTGATGAGGATTCAAGATGAATGCTTACAAGCAATCTCATGAACTAGGGTTTATCTTAAACGTGGTCTGCCTCTAACTAACCCTAAGGAAGAGTATTTATATCCTAAGATAGATCGAAGGGGTACATGGGCCGTCAGCCCCAAAGTCTGCGCGCAGGCAGCACGGTAGTACCGCTCACAGCAAGCGGTACTACCGCTAGAAGCGGTATTACCGCTCTGAGAATTCTAACTGCCGCTTTAGTACCGCTTGGGTCGCTTTGATTCCAGAAGAAAATTGTTAAGCGGTACTTGGGCGGTAGTGCTGGGCCGGTAGTACCGCCTAAGCGGTACTACCGCTCGGGCAGGCGGTACTGCCGCCTGGGAACTGCAGAATCCTCTTGCTCCATTGTGCCATGCCTTCCTCCTTGCTCCCTTGTGCCATGCCTTCCTCTCCATTGTACCTAATGACACATACACACAAGGATTTAGGCAGTATAAAGCTCTCATTAAAAGAAATAGCATTATCAACTAAGAGAGAATTCACCTTATGATATTTGTCAACGAGGCGCAATATTTCTTCCTAGCTTAAGCAAGCAGAATCATCATATTTCGTGAATATATCCTCATCATCCTCCCTTTCTTCAAGAAAAGCCGTCCGCGGCTTTGGGTAAGCTGAAAATGGCAGAAACAAAAAGAACAACGTGTACGCATAATATATGTATATATAACATGCTGTATCATTTTTGTTGTCATGAAAAAGATTCCCAGTATGCAATAAATTGCAAGTATACAAGACAAAATGTCCATGCGGAAACAAATAATATCTGAGGAATCGGCAATCATAAATGCAAGTACAAGTGAAGTACATATAGTCATGACCAGAATGAGGAACACACATGTACAATGTCTTATTGTTCAGTATTAAGTCCAAAGTCCTCACAGAAGATCGATGATCAAATGTGCTATAAGCAAGGTCAAACCAGTCCAAAATATTGAAAGATACATATATTGGATACCATGCTTCAACTGTGCCACTCTGATATATAGAACAAACGTATGTATGTTCATGAGCAGGACTCGCAGCGTGTAAGATGCAACTCAGTTTGCAAATATAAGTGAAGTCTATAGCAGTAGCATATAAATGCAACAGGTATTGGGACAAACACAATGGATCAGATTCGGTTATAGCAAGATTAGAACAATCCAATACAGCTGAATTTTTTGTTGGCCGCAATAAATCAACTAGAACAGAATGATATTTCATATTCTCATGAAAAGTAGGTACTGTCCCAAAGCAAAATGACTTTGTCACATAGCATATAGGACGTAAAACATCAAGTTTCAAATCAGCAATCATATCACAGGTAATGCATATGTGATCCACCAGAAAATTATCAGTCATGCTATATTCACCAATTAAATTAAATGTGAAACTATAGGCATATGTGCGAGAATTTAGATAAGAGATTTCAGAAATCTTCTTCATAGCACAACTCAAACTAAGAGGTTCATTTAGCATGATGGAATACACAATATCAACAGGTGGTATTCGAGCAAGGAGTTCTGTATGTGTTATCAGTACCACAGGATCAAAATTTGAATTTAGCAAAGGATCACATGGTGCTGAAATATTTGGACTGATCAACGCACAAGAATCTACCAGCAAAGGAATAGACTCACAGAATGCCTCATTGGCCGGTTGGAGCTCAAAATTAGTACCAGTATCAATGTCATCCTCCTTAGATTTAGTAGGTACTGGAAAATCTTGCTCAAGTCGCGGTTCAGGTTGTACTACATGCTGCTCCCTTTCTTCAAAAACAACCTGCATATCAGAAGACACAACACTAGGAGCAATTGGGAGTGTAGGTTGTACAACAGATGGCTCCCTTTCTTCAAAAACAACCTGCATATCACAAGAAACAACACTAGGAGTAGAGATGATTACATTAGGTGAAGCCGCACATGTTTCATCTACTCCCACTCGCAGGTTTTCTGGAACACTCAAACTCTCACTCTTATTGCGTACACTCATATCTACACAAATGGTGGAATCATTAACGTTGGGGTTCGCAATTGTGCAGATGGTGGAAACATTCAACTTAGGTGCAAGAACAGGATCATCATGGGTTTTTTTTTAGTGGTTGCAGGCGGACGTAGGTTTTGACGCCTAAGCTCCTGAAACTGCATAATGCGAGTAGGTGATAACCACGTGTGCTTCCTATTCCAAAAGATGGAGGGGTCAGGATGACCACTACCAAAAACGACCTGAAAGTGAGCACACCAAAATCTTCCCAACATGAGATGGCAGAAAAATATCCAAAGTAGCACACGGTGAAGCACCCCTTGCCTTAGTATTAGCTTATCATGGAATAAGCGACGAGCAATGATGACTACAAGAGAGTGTAGTCACCTATCATGGTGGGGAGGGAGCTCTTATGGGGCGACCAGTGATCTTCCTCCCCCTCTCCCTCATGGAGTCAGGCATCAGCGTCTTCAACCTTACCACTATCTCATGTGTCGGGGAGTAATCAAGCTTGCTTTCATCTCTTCGACTATTCAGGTCCACACAGTTGGCATGGCCACATGAATTGAGGACCTCAAGATCATATAAGTCTCCCATGTACAGCGAGGAGCATGTGGGTTGATCCCCCTATTGCTCGATCGATGGTCAACACCAATCACCTATCCTTCCTTCAATATCCGAGTGTGGGATGTCTCGATCCCATTACTGTCTTCCATGCTCCCCTTAGCAAGCCGCCTAGTGTCTTCCTAGTGATCTAGTGTGTCAATAGGTAATCATTTCTTGATCTAGCGTGCTGAGGGTTAATCAAGCCGACACCGAGGGGTAATCAAGCTAGCGTCAAGGGGTAATCAAGCGGTGGTCTGATGTGCCAGGGGGGGGGTAATT
Organism: Elymus sibiricus; assembly: GCA_039707655.1. Classification (NCBI taxonomy): domain Eukaryota; kingdom Viridiplantae; phylum Streptophyta; class Magnoliopsida; order Poales; family Poaceae; genus Elymus; species Elymus sibiricus. Next base: position 255,222,863 of record CM077668.1, on the reverse strand, counting down.
AAGCAGGCGTTGAGGGATGATCAGGTCGGTATTCATCTTATTTGACTATTCAAATACACAAGAGCCGATTTGAGATTAGCACATACCCCTTAATAACTACTAGAGTAATAATTACTCCATATGTATTAAAATATAAGATGTTTTTTGACGTTCAAAAATGTATTATATTTTGATAGAGAGGGAGTATTTACTAAAACATAGTGTAAGAAATGTCAAATATAATGTGTTTGTGTAATATATATTCTAGAGCGTTCTAAATATGGTCGAGCGCCAAGAAAACCCGCGCACTGCTACTTGTGAACTGCGTTGGGATTTCCCCGAAGAGGAGAGGATGATGCAGCATAGTAGAGATAAGTATTTCCCTCAGTTAAGAACCAAGGTTAGTAATCCAGTAGGAGAACCACACAGAACCTCGTTAGCAGCACCTACACACACAAAAGCAAATACTTGCACCCAACGCAAACAAGAGGGTTGTCAATCCCCTTGGCGGTTACTTGCAAGGATTAATTTTGATAGTGATAGATAGAAAAGTAAATTGCAAAATAAAAGAAAGGAAATAAAATTGCAGCAAGGTATTTTTGGATTTTAATATATGATAAAAGTAGACCCGGGGGCCATAGTTTTCACTAGAGGCTTCTCTCTCGAACGCATAGCATATGGTCGGTAAACAAATTACTGTTGAGCAATTGATAGAAAAGCGCATAGTTATGACAATATTCAAGGCAATGATCATGTATATAGGCACCACGTCCGAGACAAGTAGACCGACTCCTGCCTGCATCTACTACTATTACTCCACCCATCGACCGCTATCCAGCATGCATCTAGGGTATTAAGTTAATGAAAACAGAGTAATGCCTTAAGCAAGATGACATGATGTAGACAAAGTAAACTCAAGCAACATGATTAAACCCCATCTTTTTATCCTTAATGGCAACAATACAAATACGTGTCTTGTCCCTTTCTGTCACTGGGATATAGAACACCGCAAGATTGAACCCATCACAAAGCACCTCTCCCATTGCAACATAAATCAATCTATTTGGCCAAACCAAACGGATAGATCGGAGAGAAATACAAAGCTATAACAATCATGCATAAATAAGTTCAGAAAAGACTCAAAAATTTCTCATGAATAATCTGATCATAAACCCACAATTCATCGGATCCCAACAAACACACCGCAAAAGAAGATTACATCAAATAGTCCAAGGAGATCGAGGAGAACATTGTATTAAAGATCAAAGAGAGAGAAGAAGCCATCTAGCTACTAGCTATGGACCCGTAGGTCTGTGGTAAACTACTCACACATCATCGGAAGGGCAGCAAGGTTGATGTAGAAGCCCTCCGTGATCGATTCCCCCTCCGGCAGATTACCGGAGAAGGACTCCAGATGGGATCACGGAAGAACAGAGGCTTGCGGCGGCGGAAAAGTTTTTCTAGGTTGCTCTCTGGTATATGGGGAATATTTGAGAATTTATAGCGGCGGAATTAGGTCAAGATGTGCCACGAGGGGCCCACAAGCCTGGGGGGCGCGCCTACCCCCCTGGGGCGCGCCTCTCGAGCTTGTCGCTCCCTCGTGGCTCTTCTGGTCTTCTCCCGAACCTTCGAGGGTCCCTTCTGGTCCAGAAAAAATTATTCCAAAGTTTTATCTCCGTTTGGACTCCATTTGATATTGATTTTCTGAAAAGCCAAAAACAGGCAAAAAACAGCAACTGGCACTGGGCACTAGGTTAATAGGTTAGTCCCAAAAAATGATATATAATTGCATATAAAACAACAAAGATTGATACTATAATAGCATGGAACAATCAAAAATTATAGATACGTTGGAGACGTATCAAGCATCCCCAAGCTTAATTCCTGCTTGTCCTCGAGTAGGTAAATGATAGAAACAGAATTTTTGATGTGGAATGCTACCTAACATGTTTATCATGTAATCTTTCTTTTACGGTATGAATATTAAGAACTGAGTGATTCAAAGCAATAGTCTATAATTTGATATAAAGACATCAATACTCAGGCATACCAACAAACAATCATGCCTTTCAAAATAAAAATGCTAAAGAACGCTATCCCTACAAAATCATATAACCCATCATTCTTGTTCTTCCTAACACAAAGTATTAATCATGCACTACCCCGATGTCAGCCGAGCAATTGGTTCATACTTTTTAACGCGCTTCAGCTTTTTCAACCCTCACGCAATACATGAGCGCGAGCCATGGACATAGCACTATGGGTGGAATAGATTGATGATAGAGATTAATAAGGGGAAGTCAAAAAAGGAAGATAGTCTCACATCGACGCGGCTAATCAACGGGCTATGGAGATGCCCATCAATTGATGTCAATGCGAGGAGTAGGGATTGCCATGCAACAGATGCACTAAGAGCTATAAGTGTATGAAAGCTCGAAATAAAAACTAAGTGGGTGTGCATCCAACTTCTTGCTCATGAAGACCTCGGGCATTTGAGGAAGCCCATCATCGGAATATACAAGCCAAGTTCTATAATGAAAAAATCCCACTAGTATATGAAAGTGACAACATAGGAAACTCTCTATATGAAAAACATGGTGCTACTCTGAAGCACAAGTGTGGAAAAGGATAGTAACATTGCCCCTTCTCTCTTTTTCTCTCATTTTTTTGTTGGGCTCTTTTTGGCCTCTTTTTTTAATATATTTTTTCGTCTGGAGCCTCATCCCGACTTGTGGGGGAATCACAGTCTCCATCATCCTTTCCTCACTGGGACAATGCTCTAATAATGATGATCATCACACTTTTATTTACTTACAACTCAATATTAGAACTCGATACTAGAACAAATATGACTCTATATGAATGCCTCTGGCAGTGTACCAGGATGTGCAATGATACTAGCGTAACATGTATGAAAATGATGAACGGTGGTTGAGCCACGAATACTATGTCAGCTATATGATCATGCAAAGCAATATGACAATGATGATGTGTGTCATATAAAAAGAACGGTGGAAGTTGCATGGCAATATATCTCGGAATGGCTATGGAAATGCCATAATAGGTGGGTATGGTGGCTGTTTTGAGAAAGATATAAAGAGGCTTATGTGTGATAGAGCATATCATATCACGGGGTTTGGATGCACCGGCGAAGTTTGCACTGACTCTCGAGGTGATAAAAGGCAATGCACGGTACCGAAGAGGCTAGCAAATTGCGGAAGGGTGAGAGTGCGTATAATCCATGGACTCACATTAGTCATAAAGAACTCACATACTTATTGAAAAAGTCTATTAGCCCTCGAAGCAAAGTACTACTACGCATGCCCCTAGGGGGGAGGTTGGTAGGAGTTAACCATCGCGCGCCCCCGACCTTCACGCAAAGGTAGACAATCAATAATAAATCATGCTCCAACTTCATCACACTAAGGACTATACGTGCATGCTTCGGGAATCACAAACCTTAACACCAATATTCTTACTAAACCACAATCATTCACTAGTACCTCCCACATATTACCATCTTAATATCACAAAACTATTGCAAGGAATCAAACTTATCATGTTCAGTGATCTACATGAAAGTTTTTATTATATCCCTCTTGAATACCTATCATATTAAGACCAAATTCATAACCCGTGCATATTTCCATTGCTAATTATTAGACTCTCAAAAAGATATAAGTGAAGCATGAGAGTGCTACTATTTATTTAAAATATAACCACCGCCGTGCTCTAAAAGATATAAATGAAGCACTAGAGCAACTGCCTAGCTCAAAAGATATAAGTGAAGCACAAAGAGTATTCTAACAAATCACGAATAATGTGTGTCCCTCTCAAAAAGATGTGTTCAGCAAAGATGATTGTGGCAAACTAAAAAGCAAACAAAAGCAAGCAAACTATAACACAAGACGCTCCAAGTAAAACACATATCATGTGATGAATAAAAATATAGCTCTAAGTGATATACCTATAGATTGTAGACGAAAGAGGGGATGCCATCCGGGGCATCCCCAAGCTTAGACGCTTGGGTCTTCCTTGAATATTACCTTGGGGTGCCTTGGGCATCCCCAAGCTTAGGGTCTTGCCGCTCCTTATTCCTTCATCCATCGTGGTCTCACCCAAAACTTGAAAACTTCAGCACACAAAACTCAACAGAAACCTCGTGAGATCCGTTAGTATAACAAATAAATCTTAAACTTTAGGTACTGTTGTAAATTGATTCATATTTAATATTGGCATAATGCTACTGTACTCCAACTTCTCCATGACTCATACCCCCCGATACGATCCATAGATTCATCAAAATAAGCAAACTATGCAACAAAAACAGAATCTGTCTAAAACAGAACAGTCTGTAAAGATCTATTTAAAAACCATACTTTTGTAACTTAAAAAATTCTAAAAAACTAGGAAAACGTAAATAATTCATATACCAATACTTTTTAAAAATTTCAGATTTTTATGACGCTCCAGTACAGAACCAAAAATCAAATACTGGACACAAAACTTTCTGTTTTCCAAACAACATCAATTATACTATCATCCAAATCATCCCAAAGGCATTACTTGGCACAAACACTAATTAAAAGATAAAAACACAATCATAACATAAGCTATAATTTTGCAAACACACAAAACAGAAATAAAAAGCAAAAATTTAAGATACATATTGGGTTGCCTCCCAACAAGCGTTATTGTTTTATGCCCCTAGCTAGGCATAATGCATTGTTTCAAGTATTATCATCCTTCGTTCCCAAATCCTTTTTAATCAAATCTTCCAAAACCTTTCTCATTAATTCTCTAATTTCATGTTCTTCTTTCCTAGTGGGGGAACTTAAATATTTGAAGGGACTTTGATTGGTGACTTTAACATTCATAACTTCAAACTCAGAATCATCACTATAAACATGTTCATACAAAACATGTATCTCATCATCAATCGGATCTCTAGACATACCTTCAAACCATTCTTCACTAAATCCCTCATCAATTCCCTTGGTAATCCATTCAAATTTATCACAAGCATTATGGTACAAAGATTTAGTTACTTCAGCATAGGGAACTCTCTCCTAATATTTTCTCCATAAGCAAAATAATCATTAGATTCCAACCTACGTGTAGTGTCTTTATCATGAAGAATTTCCTCTATAGGAGGATGCTCAAAATATATTTTATAGAAAGAAAAGATGTACCTAGCTTCTTTAATTATATAATCAAATTCATGCATAAGGACAATTGTAGCAATCTTTTTAATTCTAGGATTATGGATATTGGGAAGCTCATAAAATATCTTTTGTAACGCGGGGTGAATGTGCAAAAAAAATCATTCTAACTTAACCACAAGAATAGCAATAGAATCCACATAGCAATTTGTTTTGTCAAGAATAGACTCTTTAATTATGGGTATGACTCCCGCACAGCAGAAAAATTCTTGCACAACATTTTTACCAATAATATTCCCGCTGCCCACACGATAGACTTTAGTTTTAAAAGTGGGTGGAGCTTTGTCCTCAAGAGGATCATGATTAATATCAAAAGACTTAAATTTTTCCTCAAGAGATTCATTAGTACTACCCTCACTAGCACTTTCTACAATAACTTTTTTGAACTCAGACATGATGGTAATTTCAAGCAAACAAACTAGCAAACAAGCAAACAAAAATATTTTTGTGTTTTTTGTAAAATTGTTTAAGAAGTGGGGGAGATGAAAATGAGAGGCGAATGCAAATAAAAAGGCAAATGAAAATAAGAGCAAGTATATGATAGTTTATGCGAAGGTACCTGATAGGTTTTGGTGATGTTTCCCCGGCAACGGCGCCAGAAATTCTTCCTGCTACTTATGAACTGCGTTGAGATTTCCCCAAAGAGGAGAGTATGATGCAGTATAGTAGAGATAAGTATTTCCCTCAGTTAAGAACCAAGGTTATCAATCCAGTAGGAGAACCACACAGAACCTCGTTAGCAGCACCTACACACACAAAAGCAAATACTTGCACCCAACGCAAACAAGAGGGTTGTCAATCCCCTTGGCGGTTACTTGCAAGGATTAATTCTGATAGTGATAGATAGAAAAGTAAATTGCAAAGTAAAATAAAAGAAATAAAATTGCAGCAAGGTATTTTTGTTGGGGAACGTTGCATGGGAAACAAAAAATTTCCTACGCTCACCAAGATCGATCTAGAAGATGAACATCTACGAGACGAGAGATTGCATCTACATACCCTTGTAGATCGCTAAGCGGAAGCGTTAAGAAACATGGTTGATGTAGTCGAGCGTCTTCGTGATCCAATCACGATCCGTCCCGCGAACTCCCGATCAAGCGCCGAACGGACGGCACCTCCGCGTTCAACACACGTACGGCTTGATGACGCCTTCACCTCCTCGATCCAGCGAGCGATGGTGAAGTAGTAGCATGAGTCCTCCGGCAGCACGACGGCGTGGTGGCGGTGGTGGTGGAGAAATCTCAGCAGAGCTTCGCTAAGCACTACGGAGAGGAAGATGGCTACGAGGGAGAGGAGGGGCAGCGCCGTGGCATGAAAGGGTGCGGCTGCCCTCCCTCTACCCCTCTATATATAGGGGGAAGGGAGGAGGGGTGGCGCCCCTAGGGTTCCCCCTAGGGGGGTGGCGGCCGCAGATGGGGGCGCCTAGGGTTTGGGTGCCCCCCCCTCCCAAGTGCCTTGCCCCCCAAGCAAGGGGGAGGCAGCCCTAGGGGGACCGCACCACCCTTCCTGGTGGTCGTGGGATGGGGTGAGGGGGCGCACAGCCCCTTAGTAGGCTGGTGTGCTCCCTCCCCTTGGCCCATGAGGCCCCCCAACACTTGCCGAGGGCCCCCCGAAACTCTTTTCGGCACTCCGTCAAAAACCCCGGTACCCCCGGAACACTTCCGGACTCCGATACCCTTCGTCCTATATATCAATCTTCACCTCCGGACCATTCCGGAGTCCCTCGTCATGTCCGGGATCTCATCCAGGACTCCGAACAACCTTCGGTCACCAACATAATAACTCGACTATACTTATATCGTCACCAAACGTGAAGTGTGTAGACCCTGCGGGTTCGAGAACTATGCAGACATGACCGAGACACCTCCACGGTCAATAACCAATAGCGGGACCTGTATGTCCATATTAGTTCCTACATATTCTACGAAGATCTTTATCGGTCGAACCTCGATGTCAGGATTCAGTCAATCCCGTATGCAGTTCCCTTTATCCATCGGTATGTTACTTGCCCGAGATTCGATCGTCGGTATCTCCATACCTAGTTCAATCTCGTTACCGGCAAGTCTCTTTACTCGTTCCGTAATACAAGATCCTGTGGCTAACTCTTTAGTCACATTGCTTGCAAGCTTATCGTGATGCTGTATTACAGAGTGGGCCCTGAGATACCTCTCCGTCATACGGAGTGACAAATCCCAGTCTTGATCCATGCCAACTCAACAGACACCCTCGGAGATACCTATAGAGCATCTTTATAGTCACCCAGTTACGTTGCGACGTTTGATACACACAAGGTACTCCTTCGGTGTCAGTGAGTTGCATGATCTCATGGTCATAGGAACAGATAGTTGACATGCGGAAAACGATAGCAATAAACTTGACACGATCATATATGCTACGTTCATAGTTTGGGTCTTGTCCATCACATCATTCTCCTAATGATGTGATCCCGTTATCAAATGACAACTCATGTCTATGACCAGGAAACCATGGCCATCTTTGATCAACGAGCTAGTCCGGTAGAGGCTCACTAGGGACATGTTGTTGTCTACGTATCCACACATGTATTTGTGTTTCCAACCAATACAATTATAGCATGGATAATAAACGATTATCATGAACAAGGAAATATAATAATAACCATTTTATTATTGCCTCTAGGGCATATTTCCAACAGTCTCCCACTTGCACTAGAGTCAATAATCTAGCATTACATGGTTATGAATCTAACACCCATAGAGTTCGGGTCCAGTGCACTGGGCACAACTCCAAGATCTGTCATGAACTGCTTCATCCAGACACCTTCCTTCGCCGCCTCCGAGGCAGCTATGTACTCCGCTTCGCATGTAGAATCAGCTACCATGCTTTGCTTGGAACTGCACTAGCTTACCGCTCCCCCATTTAGAATATATACGTATCCGGTTTGAGACTTAGAGTCATCCGGATCAGTGTCAAAGCTTGCATCGACGTAACCCTTTACGACGAGCTCTTGATCACCTCCATAAACGAGAAACATTTCCTTAGTCCTTTTCAGGTACTTAAGGATATTCTTGACCGCTGTCCAGTGTTCCACTCCTGGATCACTTTGAAACCTTCCGGCCATACTTATGGCAAGGCTGACATCTGGTCTTGTGCACAGCATCACATACATGATAGAGCCTATGGCATAAGCATAGGGGATGACACTCATCTTTTCTCTATCCTCTGTAGTCGCTGGGCATTGAGTCTTACTCAACTTCACACCTTGCAAAACAGGCAAGAACCCCTTCTTGGACTGATCCATTTTGAACTTCTTCAAAACTTTATCAAGGTATGTGCTCTGTGAAAGTCCTATTAAGCGTCTCGATCTATCTCTATAGATCTTGATGCCTAATATGAAAGCAGCTTCTCCTAGGTCCTTCATTGAAAAACTCTTGTTCAAATATTCCTTCACGCTTTCCAAAAGTTCTATATTGTTTCCAATCAGCAATATGTCATCCACATATAATATCAGAAATGCTATAGAGCTCCCACTCACTTTCTTGTAAATACAAGCTTCTCCGTAAACTTGTATAAACCCAAACGCTTTGATCACCTCATCAAAGCGAAGATTCCAACTCCGAGACGCTTGCACCAGTTCATAAATGGATCGCTGGAGTTTGCAAACTTTGTCAGCATTCTCTGGATCGACAAAACCTTCTGGTTGCATCATATACAACTCTTCCTTAAGAAAACCGTTAAGGAACGTTGTTTTGACATCCATCTGCCAAATTTCATAATCGAAAAATGCAGCTATTGCTAACATGATTCTGACGGACTTAAGCATCGCTACGGGTGAGAAAGTCTCATCGTAGTCAACTCCTTGAACTTGTGAAAAACCCTTTGCCACAAGTCGAGCTTTATAGACGGTGACATTACCGTCCACGTCCGTCTTCTTCTTGAAGATCCATTTATTCTGAATGGCCTTTCGCCCTTCAGGTAATACTTCCAAAGTCCATACTTTGTTTTCATACATGGATCCCATCTCGGATTTCATGGCCTCTAACCATTTGTCGGAATCTGGGCCCACCATCGCTTCTCCATAGCTCGTAGGTTCATCGTTGTCCAACAACATGACCTTTAAGACAGGGTTACCGTACCACTCAGGAGCAGTACGTATCCTTGTCAACCTACGAGGTTCGATAGTAACTTGATCCGAAGCTTCATGATCACCATCATCAGCTTCCTCTTCAACTGACGTAGGTTCCACAGAAACATCTTTCTGCGCAGTGCTACTCTTTGGTTGAAGTAAAGGTTCAACAACCTCATCAAGTTCTATCTTCCTCCCACTCAATTCTTTCGAGAGAAACTCTTTCTCGAGAAAGGACCCATTCTTAGTGACAAACACTTTGCCTTCGGATCTGAGATAGAAGGTATACCCAACCGTCTCTTTTGGGTATCCTATGAAGACGCATTTGTCCGCTTTGGGTTCCAGCTTTTCTGGCTGAAGCTTTTTGACATAAGCATCGCATCCCCAAACTTTAAGAAACGACAACTTTGGTTTCTTGCCAAACCACAGTTCATACGGTGTCGTCTCAACGGACTTAGATGGTGCCCTATTTAAAGTGAATGCAGCTGTCTCTAATGCATAACCCCAAAATGATAGTGGCAGATCGGCAAGAGACATCATAGAACGCACCATATCCAGTATGGTTCGATTACGATGTTCGGACACACCATTACGCTGTGGTGTTCCAGGTGGCGTCAACTGTGAAAAAATTCCACATTGTCTTAAGTGACTGCCAAACTCATAACTCAGATATTCTCCCCCTCGATCAGATCGTAGGAATTTGATCTTCTTGTTACGATGATTCTCAACTTCACTCTGAAATTGCTTGAACTTTTCAAACGTTTTAGACTTGTGTTTCATTAAGTAAATATACCCATATCTACTCAAATCGTCGGTGAAGGTGAAAAAATAACGATATCCATCGCGCGCCTCAATGCTCATCGGACCGCACACATCAGTATGTATGATTTCCAACAAGTCACTTGCCCGTTCCATTGTTCCGGAGAACGGGGTCTTAGTTATCTTGCCCATGAGGCATGGTTCGCATGTGTCAAGTGATTCAAAATCAAGTGACTTCAAAAGTCCATTAGCATGGAGTTTCTTCATGCGTTTTACACCAATATGACCTAAGCGGTAGTGCCACAAGAAAGTGGTACTATCATTATCAACTCTACATCTTTTGGCATCAATGTTATGAACATGTGTATCATCACTATCGAGATTCAATAAGAATAAACCCCTCACAATGGGTGCATGACCATAAAAGATATTACCCATATAAATAGAACAACCATTATTCTCTGATTTAAATGAGTAACCGTCTCGCATTAAACAAGATCCAAATATAATGTTCATGCTCAACGCATGCACTAAATAACAATTATTCAGGTTCATCACTAATCTCGATGGTAATCGAAGAGCGAGCGTGCCGACGGCGATCACATCAACCTTGGAACCATTTCCCACGCGCATCGTCACTTCGTCCTTCGCCAGCCTCCGTCTATTCCGCAGTTCCTGCTTTGAGTTGCAAATGTGAGCAACCGCACCGGTATCAAATACCCAGGCACTACAACGAGAGTTGGTAAGGTACACATCAATAACATGTATATCATATATACCTTGTTTGGCGTTGGCCCCCTTCTTGTCGGCCAGATACTTAGGGCAATTCCGCTTCCAGTGGCCAGTTCCCTTGCAATAGAAGCACTCAGTTTCCGGCTTGGGCCCAGCCTTGGGTTTCTTCACGGGAGGGACAACTACTTTGCCACTCTTCTTGGAGTTTCCCTTCTTGCCCTTGCCATTCTTCTTGAAACTAGTGGTTTTATTGACCATCAACACTTGATGCTCCTTCTGGATGTCTGACTCAGCGACTTTCAGCATCGCAAACAGCTTGGCGACTGACCTGTTCATCCCTTGCATGTTATAGTTCAACACAAAGCTCTTGTAGCTAGGTGGTAGCGATTGAAGAACTCTGTCAGTGATCGCCTCTGGCGGGAGCACAACTCCCAACTTAGCCAGACGGTTGTAATACCCAGACATTTTGAGTATGTGTTCACTGACAGACCCGTTCTCCTCCATCTTGCAAGCATAAAACTTATCGAAGGTCTCATACCTCTCGATCCGGGCATTCTTCTCAAAAATAAACTTCAACTCCTGGAACATCTCATATGCTCCATGACGTTCAAAACGCCTTTGAAGTCCCGGTTCTAAGCCATACAACATGGCGCACTGAACTATTGAGTAGTCATCAACACGCGCCTGCCAGGCGTTCATAACGTCCACAGACGCTGGAGGGGGCTGCTCACCAAGCGGTGCATCAAGGACATAAGCCTTTTGGGCAGCCGTGAGGATAATCCTTAGATTACGGGCCCAGTCTACAAAGTTACTTCCATCATCTTTCAGCTTGGCTTTCTCTAGGAACGCATTGAAATTCAAGGAAGCTACTGCACGAGCCATTGATCTACAACATAAATTTGCAAAGACAACTTAGACTATTGTTCAAGATAATGAGTTTAGTTTACTTAAAAACTCCCACTCAAATCGACATCCCTCCGGTCATCCGAGTGAAACATGATCCAAATTCACCAACCCAAGTCCGATCATCACGTGAGATGAGGTGGTTTCAATGGTGAACATCTCCATGTTGATCATATCTACTATATGACTCATGTTCGACCTTTCGGTCTCTTGTGTTCCGAGGCCATGTCTGTACATGCTAGGCTCGTCAAGTTTAACCCAAGTGTTCCGCATGTGCAAAACTGGCTTGCACCCGTTGTATGTGAACGTATAGTCTATCACACCCGATCATCATGTGGTGCTTCGAAACGACGAACTTTCGCAACGATGCACACTTGGGAGAACACAATTTTATCTTGAAATTTTAGAGAGGGATCACCTTATAATGCTACCGTCGTCCTAAGCAAAATAAGATGCATAAAAGGATTAACATCACATGCAAATCATAAGTGACATGATATGGCCATGAACTTGTGCTTTTGATCTCCATCTCCAAAGCACCGGCATGATCTCCATCGTCACCGGCATGACACCATGATTTCCATCATCATGATCTCCATCACCGCGTCGCCATCGGGGTTGTCACGCCCACCATGCTTCTACTACTATTGCTACCGTTTAGCAATAAAGTAAAGCATTACATAGCGCTTAATGATTGACACGCAGGTCATACAATAATTAAAGACAACCCTATGGCTCCTGCCGGTTGCCGTATTCATCGACATGCAAGTCGAGATAAACTATTACAAAACATGATCATCTCATACATCAAATATATTTCATCATGTCTTTGGCCATATCATATCACAACATACCCTGCAAAAACAAGTTAGACGTCCTCTAATTTGTTGTTGCATGTTTTACGTGGCTGCTATGGGTATCTAGCAAGAACGATTCTTACCTACGCAAAACCACAACGGTGATATGCAAGTTGCTATTTAACCTTTTACAAGGACCGCCTTCGTCGAATCCGATTCAACTAAGGTGGGAGAGACAGACACCCGCCAGCCATCTTATGCAACAAAGTCGCATGTGAGTCGATGGAACCGGTCTCATGTACGTGGACATGTAAAGTTGGTCCGGGCCGCTTCATCCCACAATACCGCTGAATCAAGAAAAGACTAAGGAAGGAAGCAATCTGAATATCAACGCCCACAAACTCCTTTGTGTTCTACTCGTGATGTCATCTACGCAAAGACCTAGCTCTGATACCACTGTTGGGGAACGTTGCATGGGAAACAAAAAATTTCCTACGCTCACCAAGATCGATCTAGGAGATGAACATCTATGAGAGGAGAGATTGCATCTACATACCCTTGTAGATCGCTAAGTGGAAGCGTTAAGAAACGCGGTTGATGTAGTCGAACGTCTTCGTGATCCAATCACGATCCGTCCCGCGAACTCCCGATCAAGCGCCGAACGGACGGCACCTCCGCGTTCAACACACGTACGGCTTGATGACGCCTTCACCTCCTCGATCCAGCGAGCGATGATGAAGTAGTAGCTCGAGTCCTCCGGCAGCACGACGGCGTGGTGGCGGTGGTGGTGGAGAAATCTCAGCAGAGCTTCGCTAAGGACTACGGAGAGGAAGATGGCTACGAGGGAGAGGAGGGGCAGCGCCGTGGCATGAAAGGGTGCGGCTGCCCTCCCTCTACCCCTCTATATATAGGGGGAAGGGAGGAGGGGTGGCGCCCCTAGGGTTTCCCCTAGGGGGGTGGCGGCCGCAGATGGGGGCGCCTAGGGTTTGGGTGCCCCCCCCCAAGTGCCTTGCCCCCCAAGCAAGGGGGAGGCAACCCTAGGGGGGCGCACCACCCTTCCTGGTGGTCGTGGGATGGGGTGAGGGGGGCGCACAGCCCCTTAGTGGGCTGGTGTGCTCCCTTCCCTTGGCCCATGAGGCCCCCCAACACTTGCCGGGGCCCCCCCGAAACTCTTTTCGGCACTCCGTCGAAAACCCCGGTACCCCCGGAACACTTCCGGACTCCGATACCCTTCGTCCTATATATCAATCTTCACCTCCGGACCATTCCGGAGTCCCTCGTCATGTCCGAGATCTCATCCGGGACTCCGAACAACCTTCGGTCACCAACATAATAACTCGACTATACTTATATCGTCACCAAACGTTAAGTGTGTAGACCCTGCGGGTTCGAGAACTATGCAGACATGACCGAGACACCTCCACGGTCAATAACCAATAGCGGGACCTGGATGTCCATATTAGTTCCTACATATTCTACGAAGATCTTTATCGGTCGAATCTCGATGTCAGGATTCAGTCAATCCCGTATGCAGTTCCCTTTATCCATCGGTATGTTACTTGCCCGAGATTCGATCGTCGGTATCTCCATACCTAGTTCAATCTCGTTACCGACAAGTCTCTTTACTCGTTCCGTAATACAAGATCTCGTGGCTAACTCTTTAGTCACATTGCTTGCAAGCTTATCGTGATGCTGTATTACAGAGTGGGCCCTGAGATACCTCTCCGTCATACGGAGTGACAAATCCCAGTCTTGATCCATGCCAACTCAACAGACACCCTCGGAGATACCTGTAGAGCATCTTTATAGTCACCCAGTTACGTTGCGACGTTTGATACACACAAGGTACTCCTCCGGTGTCAGTGAGTTGCATGATCTCATGGTCACAGGAACAGATACTTGACATGCGGAAAACGATAGCAATAAACTTGACACGATCATATATGCTACATTCATAGTTTGGGTCTTGTCCATCACATCATTCTCCTAATGATGTGATCCCGTTATCAAATGACAACTCATGTCTATGACCAGGAAACCATGGCCATCTTTGATCAACGAGCTAGTCCGGTAGAGGCTCACTAGGGACATGTTGTTGTCTACGTATCCACACATGTATTTGTGTTTCCAACCAATACAATTATAGCATGGATAATAAACGATTATCATGAACAAGGAAATATAATAATGACCATTTTATTATTGCCTCTGGGGCATATTTCCAACATTTTTTGGATTTTATATATGATAAAAGTAGACCCGAGGGCCATAGTTTTCACTAGAGGCTTCTCTCTCGAACGCATAGCATACGGTGGGTAAACAAATTACTGTTGGGCAATTGATAAAAAAGCGCATAGTTATGACGATATTCAAGGCAATGATCATGTATATAGGCATCATGTCCGAGACAAGTAGACCGACTCCTGCCTGCATCTACTACTATTACTCCACCCATCGACCGCTATCCAGCATGCATCTAGGGTATTAAGTTAATGAAAACAGAGTAACGCCTTAAGCAAGATGACATGATGTAGACAAAGTAAACTCAAGCAATATGATTAAACCCCATCTTTTTATCCTTAATGGCAACAATATAAATAAGTGTCTTGTCCCTTTCTGTCACTGGGATATAGAACACCGCAAGATTGAACCCATCACAAAGCACCTCTCCCATTGCAAGATAAATCAATCTAGTTGGTCAAACCAAACGGATAGATCGGAGAGAAATACAAAGCTATAACAATCATGCATAAATAAGTTCAGAAAAGATTCAAATATTTCTCATGAATAATCTGATCATAAACCCACAATTCATCGGATCCAACAAACACACCGCAAAAGAAGATTACATCGAATAGAACTCCAAGGAGATCGAGGAGAACATTGTATTGAAGATCAAAGAGAGAGAAGAAGCCATCTAGCTAGTAGCTATGTACCCGTAGGTCTGTGGTAAACTAATCACACATCATCGGAAGGGCAGCAAGGTTGATGTAGAAGCCCTCCGTGATCGATTCCCCATCCGGCAGATTACCGGAGAAGGCCTCCAGATGGGATCGCGGAAGAACAGAGGCTTGCGGCGGCGGAAAAGTTTTTCTAGGTTGCTCTCTGGTATATCGGGAATATTTGAGAATTTATAGCAGCGGAATTAGGTCAAGATGTGCCACGAGGGGCCCACAAGCCTGGGGGCGTGCCTATCCCCTAGGGCACGCCTCCCAAGCTTGTCGCTCCCTCGTGGTTCTTCTGGTCTTCTCCTGAACCTTCGAGGGTCCCTTCTGGTCCAGAAAAAATTAATCCAAAGTTTTTTCTCCGTTTGGACTCCATTTGATATTGGTTTTCTGAAAAGCCAAAAACAGGCAAGAAATAGCAACTGGCTCTTGGCACTAGGTTAATAGGTTAGTCCAAAAAATGATATATAATTGCGTATAAAATATCCAAGATTGATACTATAATAGCATGGAACAATCAAAAATTACGCACGCGTCCAATTTTCGCTGTAATGGCGCCAAACCGAAAAAGCACCGACGTGAATTGACCTTATTGCCTATGCAAAAATTATACTCATCTGGTCTATACGAAGGGCATGTTAGTAATTGTCACATCGAAACTCCATAACTCCACCCCACGCCCCGCCCCCAGCCCGCAAATCGCCCAAATCTCCCCTTCCACCTCCAGCGCCGGCCAAGGCTCCACATCCACCTCCAACGCCGGGGCCCTTCCGCCTCAACCGCTGGGGCCCTTCCGCCTCAGCTGCCGGGGCCTTTCCTCCCCGCCCCCCCCCCCCCCCCCCCCCCCCTCCCTCAGCCTCCACCGATCCCTTGACCAAGCCGCTCACTCCCGCCGCCATTCGACGGCCGCGACTCCACCTCCACCTCCACCGCCGGTCACGACCCCACCTCGCGCCTCCACTGCTGGCCAGCGCTCCACCTCCACCTCTCCCTTCCGCATCTGGTCTGGCTAAGTCTCCCCCCCTTCCCCTCCGCCCCCACCAAACCGTAGACGCGCGAGATGGTATGGTCCTTAACCCTCCTCACGGTTGCTTATCTGATGTTTGTACACATGTATGTGTAATTTGAGGTGGCTGATAAATAAGTTCTTTCTTGTTTTTTATTTCATTTGCTAGTGCTTGTGGTTCATCAGAGCTCTGGTCATGTGTTGTGAAGTGTAAATTTGGGTCTCATATAGATGTAACTCACCATGAAAAATTAGTAATTTGTTATTAAGAACTGTTGAGCAGAATGGTGAATCTAGGATAAGAAAGGAGGATGCACTAAAATCACTAGTCACCATGCTAAACTGATATACGATTTATAGTTAGTCTGGTGTTGTGGTGCAAGTTAGAAAACTACTTAACTTGACTTTTATGCTCCTTTTTTTACATTCTGTTTGCTCCCCGGTTCGAGAGTACTACCTAACTACCTATGTTGCCTAAAACACAATGGTGTCTATTCTCCACCTGTAAATCTTGATCATATTGCGGCACACAGCAGATTGACACAGTAATACTAGCATATAACACAGTATGATATACACCATTACATGACATATTTTCTTCTATCTAGTTTGATGATGCAACTAGCTGGAACGTTCTTTAATTTTTTCTGTGCAGGCCGGCCATTTTCTCTAAATTCTTGTGCGCAGCACAAGTGGTACCATGTTTTTTGAAAGTTTTCTTCCTTCGAAGTTTTGTGTGCTACCATATTATGTGAAATTTTTGTACCTGAAATTCATATGTTGCTTGTTTGGTAATGCATCATATTTTTTTATGCTTTGTTGATTGATCCATGTTTTTATTTCTATCAGGGCCTCAAGGAATGTAAGAAGGCTGGCCAAAAAACTAATGTGAAAAGACCCGCTGATGGTCCTGGTGGAATTAAGCCTCGACCAACTAAGAGAGTTCATGCGGACCTGCCAACTAACACTACAACTACAAGGTCAAAGAAACAACAATTACAAGATGTTGATGCAAGTGCTCAAAGAGAAGGGATGTCAGACCCTAAATGTCTGACTGCTCCTGTCGCTCATGTCCTCCACGACAAAGAAGTTGCTTGCAACTTTGATGACCACACACATCATGGTGTTGAAGGCAAGTTCTACTACCATATTTTTTTTTACTATCTTGACCTTTTGTAGGATCAATGAAATTAACTAAACTAAATGGATTCACTTGAATACTGATGTTCACTTTATATTAAGACAGGAAATTGACCTTTGATAAGTATGAACTGAATTTCCACACATATGTTTATATCCAACAAAGTTTTATATCTTGTATTCCCTTAATATTTGTTTTTCCTTTTTATCATTGGCTTCATTGCTTTTTGTTCCTTACTATTAATATCTTAGCATGCTCATGATTCTGTCTTTCGACATGGATCGGTCAAGAATATCCTTTAAATTATGTCTGTTTCAATGGAATAGCTGGATGTGTATCTATTTCCTCATGGTAGTAATAGTTTTCTAAGTAATTTCATGTTGCATATGTTATAAATGACCGGTATTGTAGATTAAATTGTTTTCAAATAGTAAGCCCTATCTATTAGCTTTATTGTATGATCAATGCACTCTCACTCGCTGCCTCTTTTAGAAGGTGATGACCTTGTCCATCGTGATGCCAACAACTGTATGGCCAATGGAAGTGATCTCAATGCCCAGCCTGACAAGAACAACCATATGGTGAATGAGAAAGGTGATGACAATCAGTCTGTTCAGTTCCTACCGAACTGACTTTTATCTACATTTTTTTAAAAACCATAGGAATTAACCATGAGATGAAATTTTAGAATCTGAATCCAGCAATTCAATCATATATGCTCAATCTAAACCTTAATTTGGTTTCATTGCACTTTGTTCCTTTTAATATCTTACCATGCTCATGATTCTGTCTTTTGACATGTATTGGCCATGAATATCCATAAAACTACGCCTGTTTTAGTGGAATAGCCAGATGTCTATCTATTTCCTCATGGTAGTAATGGTTTTCTAATTAATTTCATGTTGCATAGGTTATAAATAACCAGTATTGAAGATTTATATGTTTTCCAAATAGCGAGTCTTGTCTATTAGATTTTATTATATGATCAATGCACTCTCACCTACTGCCTTTTCTTAGAAGACGATGACCTCATCCATTGTGATGACAACACCTCTATGGCCAATGCAAGTGATCTTGTTGCCCAGCCTGATGAGCACAACCAGATGGTGAACAAGGAAGGTGATGACAACCAGCCTCTTTAGTTGTTATTCTACTGACTTTATTCTACATTTAACAGTGAGATGAAATTTTAGAATTTGAATTCAGCCATTCAATCATATATGCTTAATCTGAATCCTAATTTCAGATCTTGTTGACTGCATCTTTCTGTGTAGATTCTGAATTTAGCAATTCAATCATATATGCTTAATTTTGTGAACATTCATTCTTGATATCCTTCAAGTCATGCTTATGGTATGTAATATGATATACCATTGCAGGCATTGCTATGTAATACCATTGTGGGCACTTCTTCTGAATAGAGGCGGCTTAGCTATTGTTTTGGATATGTAGTATCTGCTGAGTTTTGCAACTGCATGCCATACAACCATCTGTGGTTACTTTTCTTGTGTTTTGAATACCAAAAGAAACTGATAAAAAATATTACTTGCACAGAGTTGTTCATGCATGTGAAAATGTTCCTTGCCATTCTTCATTTGTTTATCTGCTCTGCTATCAACTCTTTAAGCTTGTGAGATCATGTACTAGTGCATAGATCATTAGCTCCTCTTATCAGTACCATTTGCTCTTAAATTGTTGCTGCCATCCGACCACTAATATATTGTCTTGGCTATTTTCTGATCTTAGTTGCTGCTGATTTTTCTTATTTGTAGGTGTGCAACTAGTAGAGGAGCAATGGGAAAGGGGGAAAAATATGGGGAAAGGTCTCAATAGGATTAGTCGAGCCCGGAGGGCCAAAATGCCACTAATTATCCCGGAAGGAAAGATAAGGCCGGAGTTTCCTCTTCTTGCTGCAAAATTTGTAACTGAATGAAACATTGCTGTCAGAAACCATGTGCCTGTGCTTCAGTGCTGGAAGGATTACAAGAAAGAGGACAACACTGGGATCTTCCACGATTTTGTTGGCAAAGTTGGTGTAAGTACACAGTTTAGGCCTTTCCCCTCTTCGATGACTAGCAAGCTAGCAATTAGCAAATGCAAGTCAAATACAGCATGAAACCGACAAACCTTCGCCCCATTCTCATTAGTCTTGCACCTTCCACTGTCATCTACATAGACTATTTGATGTTAAACACTTTCAGAGAAATAATGGACTTCAATTTATACAAATTATAGTCCTTTATGCTACATTAGGGAGAAGATTATCACAAAAGTAAACTAGTAATGATTTAAGATAATTATGTTTTGCTGAAGATTTGTTAGCTCTTCAAGGTAGATTAGTGTCGTTGCTCCTGTAGTCAGCTGTTAGCATTTAGATGCGGCAGCCTTGAGTGAGATGATTGCCGTAACTTATGAATTTGTAGTTGCCTTTGCACCAGGATGATGTTTTTCTTTTCTATTTCATTATCTTTTGATAGTAACCTGATCCACTTTCTGGATTGTATGGAAAAGTAAAGATTTAAGAAAAGCAACAGAAAAGATAGGACAACTCTGTTCGTGAACACAAAATTTCTGTATCGACAGATATCCAGATGTCTCTTCTTTTATTTTATTTATGTACTTAAACTCAACGTCTATATTGTGATTCTTAATTCTTACTCATGTTTTTCTTCTGTCTAGATAAAGTTCCATATGGACACAGAAGCTGCACCAGTTATGAAGGCTTGTACCCAAATGATGAAGTCTGTAGTCCGTCAACAATGATACAGGCTCAAGCAGAAGTATTTTGATCCTTTCCCACTCAATTTGGTGATGAGAATTTCTCCTGTCAAATCGATGACTGATGACCAGTGGAATGCCCTTGTGGAAAACTGGAAGAATCCCAAAAAGATGGTACACTTCTTCCTAAAAACCTAACTCTTTGCGTGTACCTTTTGGGATTCTTTGATTTAAAACTTTAAGGGTAGTTTATAGATTCATTTAGAAAGTAGTATATGGCAGAGACGGCACTGGTGCGGACTTATGGTGGTCGACCACCAGGGCGGTCGTTATCCAGCACGTTCATGTGCGCCTCGTGATATTGAATGGGTTAGAATGGTTCCAGGGCTAGAAAGTGGATACTTGACGCATTACAACTGTCGGTGTATAAAACATGGGCATTTATACCCTGACTTATGCACAGACAGTGGTAGCTTTCCTGATGGCTAGAGCTTGCCGGAAGACTACCAACATCAAGACTCAAGACTTGGTTGCAAAACCATGGAGAGGATATCAAGACGCACCATCAAGAAGTATTTAAACAAATATCGAAGATGGAGGCAGTACTTGCCGGCAAGATGTGCACCGGCAAGCTGAAGGCCTGGCAAAGCTCCGTGCCGGCAAGCTCTTATCATCTCTTCCTCACTCCACCTCATCGGGCAGCTGGTCGCTAATCGATGAGGTGTCGAGCGGGCAGGTGGTTTGGTGAGATTTGTCGGGGCACGTGCTGACGCTGGGAGGAGAATTAGCTTTAATGACACCCGTCCAGGAGGTGTGTCCAAATTATAAGAGGTAGCTGGGCGAGCGGTGCAGAAACCTTGCCGGGGCTCCTCCTCCACATGACACCTAACGACGCATTTAATGCGTTTGTCCTAATCCAGCAGAGTTAGGTATGATAGCACTGTTAGCTATCTAATCAACATGTAAAGACTATTTGGCCACTGTGGTTACCCCTTGATCTATAAAAGGAGGGCCAGGGCAACCTTTACAAGGGTCGACACTTTGCTCATTCTGCATGCGTAGCTGCACTTCCCGCACTCTTGCCGGCAAGTCGCGCTCCTTGTACTTGAGCTCAAACACATCCAATACAACAAAGCAGGAGTAGGATTTTACACCTCCCGGTAGCCCGAACCTGGGTAAAATCCTTGTGTGGATTGCTGATTCTGCTCTTTGTGCTTGCGAATCCCCCCAGTCGAACCGCAAAGGGGCCCGATGGTCCCATAGATGGTCGTACGCATGACATCTTTGGCGCGCCAGGTAGGGGGATCGCTTGCGCGAACCTGATTCAGCAGTCTGCACGTCAGTTTCTTCATCATCATCTTCGATGGCGCCCAAGAAGAAGGGCGCAACCGCAGCAGCTCCATCAGCCTCCAAGCTTCCATCGCAGGCGCCCGGCACAGGTGGTGCAGCCGGTGCGGGCGACGCAGGAGACGCAGCCAACGCAGGCGGCGCAGCCAGCGCGGGTGGAGCAGGCAGAGTTCACAACACGGGCACTCAACTTCCTCGCCGCTTCGGTGATCGAAGCCACAATGGTGGAGGCGGCGCGGATGGCCAACTCCCGCCTCCTCAGCGCTCTGGCGAGCGCAGTCGCCATAGCAACAACGTCCGGACCAGCGTGAGCCAAGACCCAGCTGTTGCGGCATCCAAGGATGCTACATCGGGACACACACCGCGACCATCACAAGATGGGCGCGTCGTGATTCCGCACGACACTGGTGGTTCTGGACGAAGGCCACATCGCAAGACGCCTGTAGAA
This sequence comes from Elymus sibiricus, assembly GCA_039707655.1. Lineage (NCBI taxonomy): Eukaryota > Viridiplantae > Streptophyta > Magnoliopsida > Poales > Poaceae > Elymus > Elymus sibiricus. The sequence goes on along the minus strand of CM077668.1, from coordinate 255,200,761 downwards.
CAGCCGCAAGATCTTCAGGCACCACCACCACCGCGTCAGCACGCCGGTGAACATACGCCGCGGCAGCAGGCGCGAGACAGAGCTCCTTCTGGCTTAGCCTGAAGTCGAGCGGCGTCTCACGCTTCGCTCCCGGCCATGCCAGCCACGGCGGCGGAGGCCATGGCACGGGCACAGATGTTGTTGAATTTTCCTCCAACTGCTGACAAGATGGATGAGTGGAGAGCCACCATCCAGAGCCTCATTGGATTTGCTGAAGCCAGCAAGTCACAACAGGTGGGACCTTCATAGCGTTCGTGGACGGCGCCAGCAGCTCCAGCTGGCGGCCGTGCCGGAGATGCTGCGCCAACGGTGCAGTCACCTCCATGGCAACAACTTCAACGGCAGCAGCAGACTCGCCGATCCGTCGAGCACGACGAAGCATCGATGGCTTCTTCGGATCCGCGGGCATGACAAGACCAACGTCAAGTACTGCGTGATAGGCGGGTGGAAGATGCCCGCACCACCATAGAATGATGCCGGGAGGCGCGCCGTCAATCTGACGCGCGCAACGGCCCGATCATTAATGAGCCTGCACCCGACGTTGGCGGGTATTTGCCTTACGAGGTTGGATGCCCAGCCTTCACTCGTGAGCTGCGGCAAGTTCGCTGGCCGTCAACCCGGGCTTTCAAGCCAGAGTTGCCGGAGAAATATGACGGCAAGCTCAACCCGGCAGAGTTCTTGGGCATTTACACGATCGCCGTACAAGCTGCTGGGGGACGAGATGAGAAAGTTCTCGCCAACTATTTTCTATTGGTACTCAAACCCAATGTGAGATCTTGGCTGATGAACTTGCCGGAGGGCTCCATTTCTTCATGGTCCGATTTGTTCATTGGTGCTTTCACGGGAGGACACAAGGTTCCTGGTCAGCCCAGTGATCTGCACGTAATCCCACAAAGAGATGATGAGTCTTTGCAAAAGTATATACAGAGATTCAGTCATGTGCACCGCAACATTCCTGATGTGCACCCCGCTGCCGTGATTGCTGCCTTTCACACGAATGTGCGCAACCGTAGGATGCGGGAGGAATTGAATATCCAACAAGTCAAGACCATCAACGAGCTCTATACGTTGGGGACAAGTGCGCACGTGCTGAAGAGGGAAGGAGACTTCCTGGGGAGGATGCTGGCGCTGAAGTTGATTCCGAAGACGACGACACCACCACCCCGAAGAAAAAGGGTCGAAAGCGCAACAGGAAGCGCAAAGGCAAGACAATAATGGTTGTTGAGGGCTCCGGCAACACTACTGCCGCTAAGAAGGCCAAGACGGAGGGCTCCGGCAAGGAAGCTGTCGGATGCGCTGATTGTCAGGAGGCTGCGGCAGGCGAGAAGGCCGGCAAGACCGACGGGCCATATTGCAAGATTCACCGCACCAAGGGCCATGATCTCCAGGAGTGCCGGCAGGTTGAACAACTTGCCGAAAAATAGAAGGCTGAGTATGAAAAGTGCGACAAGGAGAAGGGCCAAGACGGTGCTGGGGGATCCGGCAAGAAGGGTCGTGGTGGCCGAGGAGGTCGCCGCGGCAAGGCCAAACAACAGAAGGAGAAACCTGCTCCAGGCCGCGACAAGAAAGAGGAGGATGATGAGGAGGATGAAGATGAATCCAGTGAGCAGGAATTCCAGAAAGCAACCGAAGCCATGTGCATTAACGGAGGCGCATCTTTGCACTCCTCGCACCGCCAACTCAAGCAGTGGGCGCGTGAGGTTAATGCAGCAGAACCGGCAGTAGATGCTCAAAAACCACTCAAGTGGTCTCACACACCCATCATTTTCGATGCTGAGGATCACCCTGATCGCACAACTGCGGTCGGGTGTTTGCCGTTGTTGGTTTCACCAATGATACGCAACCTCAAAGTCACGAAGATGCTGGTTGACGGTGGGGCCGGCCTGAACTTGATTTCACCAAATGTGATCAAGAGGTTACAAATTCCCGATGAAGATCTCGAGCAGACAGGAACGTTTCAAGGGGTCAATCCGGGAAGGAGCCAGCCTAAGGGGAAAATTACTCTGCCGGTGACATTTGGCGGTGAGTTGAATTATAGGACAGAGAAGATTGTCTTCGACGTCGTTAAGATTCCTTTGCCATATAATGGAATTCTTGGCCGCCCAACTCTGGCGAAGTTTATGGCAGCATCACATTATGCCTACAACACGCTCAAGATGCCAGGACCGATGGGTGTCATCACTATCAACTCCGACAAGAAGGATGCTGTCATCTGCGTCGACAAGCTTTACAGAGAAGCGGTTGCAGCATCTGCCGCCAAGGCACCTGCTCCTGCTAACAAGAAGAAAAACAAGAAAACTGGCAAGACCTTCGACAAGGCTTCCGGGAAGCGCACCTCCTCGGAGTGTTGCGCACCCGTCGATGACGTGCCGGAGAGCTCTACCAGCAAGGGCAAGAAATCCAAAGCTAATTCACCAGAGACCAAGAAGGTGTCAGCGAAGGAGGACGGCACGGGCGGTACCTTCACCGTCAGTGCCACCCTTGGCAGCAAATAGGAAAGCGCGCTCGTTGCCTTCCTGCAAGCGAATGTCGATGTGTTTGCATGGCAACCATCTGACATCCCCGGTGTTCCCAGGGAGGTAATTGAGCACCACCTTGCCGTCTGTCCTAACGTGCGGCCCGTCAAGCAGAAGGTCAGGAAGCAAGCTCTGGAGCGGCAACAGTTCATTGCCGTAGAAATTAAAAAGTTAGAAGTGGCAGGTTTGGTTAGAGGAGTACTTCATACAACATGGTTGGCCAATCCGGTTGTTGTATGCAAAGCAAATGGGAAATAGAGACTTTGTATCGACTACACTGATATCAATAAAGCTTGTCCAAAAGATCCCTTTCCCTTGCCGCGCATTGACCAGATTGTTGACTCCACTGCCGGCTGTGATTTACTCTCCTTTCTTGATGCTTATCCTGGTTACCATCAGATTTTCATGGCCAAGGAGGATGAGGAGAAAACCGCATTCATCACTCCATGTGGCACATACTGCTTCGTGCGTATGCCTTTCGGGCTGAAGAGTGCTGGTTGCAAGGCAGTCCAGATTGGTTTTGAACCCCAGCTGCACAGAAATGTGGAAGCATATATGGATGATATAGTGGTCAAAACCAAGGACAAATCAACCCTCATTCAAGATTTAGAAGAAACATTTGCAAACTTGTGCAAGATCAATTTGAAGTTCAATCCCGAGAAGTGTGTGTTTGGCGTTCCATCCGGCAAGCTTCTCGGGTTCTTTGTATCTCAGCGAGGAATTGAAGCCAATCCCGACAAGATCAAAGCTATTGAGCAGATAGAAGCACCGAAGCGTGTCAAGGATGTGTGATGTCTTGCCGGCTGCGTAGCTGCATTGAGCAGGTTCATCTCCAAATCTGCTGAGTGCGCCTTGTTGTTTTTCAAGATTTTGAAAAAGGCAGGTCCAATGAAATGGACTCCGGAAGCAGAGGCCGCGCTGCAAGATTTGAAGAAGTACCTCTCCTCTCCGCCAACACTAGTTGCGCCTAAGCCACAAGAGCCGTTGCTGCTGTATTTGGTGGCAACAAATCAACTGGTCAGCGAAGCATTAGTGGCGGAGAGAGAAGCTGACGACGAAGAAGCAACAGTTGCAAGCCTGACAAGCGACAAACCGGAATCTTCTCCGGCAGAGTTTGGTGCCAACATGTCAGAATCAGTGCAACATGTAGAAGTGAGAAAATTGGAAGAGCACTTTGACGGATTACAAACAGAGCACATCCCTCGTGCGGAAAACAGCATTGCTGATGATTTGTCAAAGCGTGCCGCCCAAAAGCTACCCCTGGAACCAGGAACTTTTGTGCTCCATTTGACTCAACCCTCTGTGACACCATCAACGCGGCCAAACAAAAGAAGAAAGTTGAACACCGGCAAGTACTTTCCGGCAGAGCTCCCAGAAGCCGCCGGCAAGGAAGTTGCCGGAGACAACACCCTGCTTACCGGTGAGCAGCAACCTCAAGCAGAACCCCAAGTTCTTGCCATCGAGGCAAGCGCTCCCGCAGCCGAAGAGATGCCTTTAGTCCTTATCGTCGAGCCGCAAGCTCCGGCATGGGCACAGCAGATCGTCCATTTCCTTCAAACAAGAGAACTTTCCGATGATCAAGAAGAAGCTGAAAAAGTAGCCCGTCAATCAAGCATGTACCAGTTTGTTAACAACATTTTGCACAGAAAGAGATCAAATGGGGTGAAATTGAAATGCATTTGCCGGGAAGATGGACTGAAGTTGTTGGCAGAGATACATGGAGGCATATGTGGCTCTCACATAGGATCAAGGGCCCTTGTCGGCAAAGCTTTCCGACAAGGTTTCTATTGGCACACTACCCTCCAAGATGCAACTGCGCTAGTAACCAAGTGTGAAGCGTGTCAGTTTCATTCCAAAAATATACATCAGCCAGCTCAAGCCCTCCAAACGATCCCTCTCTCCTGGCCCTTCTCGGTCTGGGGGCTTGATATTTTGAGCCCCTTTCCCCATGCTACCGGGGGCTTTGAGTTCTTGTATGTCGCAATCGACAAGTTCACGAAGTGGCCTGAGGTAGAGCTAGTGAGGAGGTGACAGCACAGTCAGCCGTCAAGTTCTTCAAAGGATTAGTTTGCCGTTTTGGTGTTCCCAACAGGATCATCACCAACAACGGCACACAGTTCATGTTGGGGATATAACCCCACGGTATGACCCGCCCGTTCAGGGCCGGGTTATCCAGTGGCGGCTTAAAGAGAGCTGCAGCTATCAAGACTCCAAGGCCCATTAGGGCGACTCATAAACGGGCCGGCTGGGCGGTCCAATACCTGATGCGGCGGCTTACCCAAGGACGCAATAAGTTTTCCTTTACTTGGGGAAGACGATGAGTTGGAAATAGATTAGGGCACGGGTCATGTTACGACCCGGACTCTGTTGTAAACCTGGGGTCTCGACCTGTATATAAAGGCGAGCCCCTGAGGCGGAAAGGGACCAAGTTACAAGCTCTCGAGTACTAGGTTAGCCAAGTTGCACCCTTGTAATCGAGATCATCATCATCATCAAATAACAATCAAGCAGGACGTAGGCTATTACCTCCATCGCGAGGGGCCGAACCTGGGTAAACCCTTGTCTCTCGACTCCGATCAACCCCGTTCGAGTTATCACCTAGCTGCAATGGCCTCACGACTAAGTCCTTTCACGAGGACATCTGCCGTGACAAAACCACGACAGTTGGCGCCCACCATGGGGCTATCGCTCGGTGGTGTTGAGTACTTGAAGGGAACTCCCGCAGGGATCGAGGGATACGCGATCGGCCGCATGACCAAGAGTCGCCGCGGCAAGCTCTACATCGACGATTCAGACTGGGGCCCCGAGGCCGACTCAATCGAGTACGGGTATCGGGTCCCCTTCGGCAAAATCCACGTCTTCATCGGCAAAGCCGGCGGATCTGAACCCAAGCCGGACATCTGCACCGACATCGTCGAGCCGGCTCGACGCGCGCAACCCGCCCAGGCTCAGGCCGGCCGGAAGCACGTCTTCATCGGCTTCACTCAGGGGGTGGACCTTGCAGATAACTCTGCGTCCGGCAGCGATACCCTCGTCTACTCTGATGGCGAGTCCTCGGTAGGCGAGACCGAGTCGATCCTTCCGCTTTACGATGGCGGGCTTGGGGGCTACCCCGATGACCGACTGGCTCAGGATTCCTTCAACACGCCCCCTGGGCTGCTGTCTACATGGCGGGCTCTGCCCCAGCCCTTAATTCTATGGTGGCCGGCGCAGCGGCGGGGACTGGCACCTCAGTAGCCGGTTCAGCCATACCACCGACTCAGGCCTTGGCAGAATTGGCGACCGCCCTGGCGACACTCCTTGCGACGCTGGTGACCGCAGAGAACCAGGCGGAACGCAACACGGAGGTGACAAAACTCCGCGAGCAGATGGCTAAGGTACAGGCAGACATCAACGCCGAAAACACTCGTATGGCGGAGTTGCAGTCCCAAGTCCAAGGCGAGGTAGAGCGCCTGAAACCCGAAGCCTGACGCATGGGGCTCCGTCAGAATGCCTCAGAGGCAGTTCATCAGAGGCGCCATATGAGCCGTCTGCCACCTAACTACGAGCCCATGCGTCTGTTCAACACGCCTCAGGATACGCCTGTTCAAGGGGCTGGGGCAGGCACCTCGGAAGCACCGTTTGTGCCCCCAAGCAGAGGCAGGCAGCCGTCGCCGGGTCAACCCTACCAGCCGGCTCAGCAGCACCAGCAGGAGCCGGCCCAGCGACTCCCGCCAGTTCAGACGCCCCCACATCGTTTCCTTACGCCGACGGGTCACTTCTCCAATCCGTTGGACAACTTGGTAGCAGCAGCGACCAATTTGGCCGCGCTCCCAATCACAGGAAATTCGCCGGTTGAGATTGAAGCCCGAAATTCCATTGAGATGTTAAAAACTGCGGTCGCCCAACAGGCGAACTACTCCTACAGTCGGCAGCGGCTCCACTCTACCCCGCTCCCAAGCCACAGCAAAAGCCGCCACGATGAGTCGCCGGCCGTCTCTAGCAGCACTCATCGACATCGTGAGCAGCCTCGTGACCCGCCACGCCTTGGGTCCCTTAACGCCCAAGAGATTGTTGATACGGCTCGGGCTCAGCGAGCGGCAGAGGCGGCAAATACGGCGGCTCAAGCACCGCTTGTCACAATCCAATTGACCTCCGGTAGCAGGACCATTGGGATACCGTGTTTGGTGCCAACTTTATGCAACGAGCGCATGCCCAAGGATTTCGAAGGCCCTCGCAAGGTTCCAAATTACACGGCTGACCTTGAGCCGTCCGCTTGGATTGAGAGCTACGAGAAAGCCATGGACATGCTGGATGTCAGCGACGCTGTCTGCGCCAAGTACCCGACGATGATGTTGGAGGGGCCGGCTCGTACGTGGTTGAAAAACTTGCCCCCTAACTCTATTAACACCTGGGCGGAGTTGAAGGACCGTTTCATCAAGAACTTCCAGGGAACCTGCAAGCGCCCAATGACGATCGTCGATCTTCAGCACTGCATCCAACGTGAGGGTGAGTCGGCCCATCACTGGACGCGCCGGGTCACATACATTATTCACGCCTCTGACAGCATCACGGCGGCTCAGGCGGTTCTGATCCTGGAGAAGAACTGTCACTTCGAGCCCTTCATGCAGAAGCTTGGCCGGCTTAAGCGGAAGGTTCAGGATATGGGCGAGCTCATGGACGTCCTCACTAGGTATGCCGAGTCAAACACCACGAAGGATCCTAGCCCGGACGATGACCAGACTGGCAAGGGAAAGAAAAACAATGGTGGCAAGGGTAACCAGCAGAACAATTCAGGGAACAATGGAAACCATGGTAATCAAGGTAATGGAGGGAAGCGTAAGAATCAGGAAGGAGGATCAGACTTGGTTGCTAATACCAACATTGGTTACAAATACCCGAGGGGGAATAATTCGGGAAGATCCTATAGTGGCAACAAGCCCCGTAATTTTGAGGAAGCCCTCAAAGGCCCATGCCCAAAACACAGCCTCCCTAATAAGCCGTCAACCCACTCTTGGGAGAACTGTCACATAATGCAAGCCTTCGGAGAGCAGTTCTTTCAGAACTGTCAAGGCGGCGGAGGAGGCAACCCGGGGCAGCCTGGAGCTGGCTCGTCCGGTGGCTTTCACAACCCGGGTTTCCACGGCCCGGGCGGCTCAGGAGCAGGTTACCAGGGTTCTGGCAACAACGGAGGCAATCAGCATCTGGGGCAAGGAAATCAACAGCAGGGCAATCAGTCTGGTTTTCAGAGCAATCCCAAACAGTTGAATAGTGGGCAGTATCACGTGTTCACGACCCATACTGACAAGCGATATCGCAAACTCCGGAAACGAGCCGTCAGTGTTGTTGAGCCGGCAGTCCCGGAATATCTACGTTGGTCGGAACAGCCCATTACATGGAGCAGAGAGGACCACCCTCCCCGGGTCGATAGTCCATGTTGCTTGGCTTTGGTGGTGGCACCTCAAGTCGGCGGCTATTCACTCACAAAGGTGCTCATGGACGGAGGAAGCAACATAAACATCTTGTACTACGACATTTTTCGACGGATGAATCTGTCTGAAAAACAGCTCCAGTCATCTTCCACCGTGTTTCACGGGATTGTTCCTGGAAAGTCTGCATATCCTATCGGGCGGATCAAGCTGGATGTCGCGTTTGGCACTGATGATAACTACAGGTGTGAGTCTTTGACCTTTGAGGTGGTCAAAATCAAGAGCCTGTATCACGCCCTGTTTGGGCGGCCGGCTTATGCTCGCTTTATGGCTCGACCTTGCTATGTCTACCTCAAACTCAAGATGCCTGGACCAAAAGGCACTATCACAGTTCATGGAGATCGAAAGATCGCCCTTGAGTGCGAGGAAGGGGATGCAGCCTATGCCGAAACGGCTTGTGCTGCGGAAGAGTTGCGATTTTACACTGCAAATGTTGACCCGGCCGATATGACGCCCTTGAAGAAACCCACTGCAGAATCTGACCCGCCACTCAAGTTCAAGTCGGCCGAGGACACCAAGTAGGTTGAGTTTGTCCCGGGCGACCCGTCCAAGAAGTTCACTAATGGGACTGGTATGGATCCCAAATAGGAAAGCGCGCTCATTGAGTTCATCCGTGAGAATCGGGACATCTTCGCATGAAAACCTTCTGACATGCCGGGTGTACCGAGAGAACTCGCTGAGCATCACCTCAATGTGGATCCACAAATGAAGCCTGTCAGACAATTCCTTCGTCGCTTTAACGAAGAGAGACGCAAAGCTATTAGAGAAGAGGTAGCCCGGCTCTTAGCTGCCGGGTTCATCGTTGAAGTTTTTCACCCTCAGGGCTTGGCTAATCCAGTGCTTGTTCTAAAAAAAACGGCACTTGGCGCATGTGTTTTGACTACACAGATCTCAACAAGGCTTGTCCCAAAGACCCGTTTGCCCTCCCTCGCATTGATCAGATCATCGATGCCACGGTGGGTTGTGAGAGTTTGTGTTTCCTGGATGCTTACTCCGGTTATCATCAGATAAAGATGGTCGTCGAGGATCAGGAGAATACGGCTTTCATCACACCTTTTGGGGCCTTTTGCTATGTCTCTATGCCCTTCGGGCTCAAAGGTGCAGGAGCAACTTATCAGCGGTGTGTCCAGAATTGCTTCCACAAGCAGATTGGGTGCAACGTTCATGCCTATGTGGATGATATCGTGGTCAAGTCATTGAAGAAGGAGACCTTGCTGGATGATCTCAAGGAAACTTTCGCTAATCTTCGAACTTACCAGATGAAGCTTAACCCGGATAAGTGTGTTTTTGGTGTTCCTGCAGTCAAGTTGCTGGGTTTCCTAGTATCGGAGCGAGGCATCGAAGCCAACCCAGACAAGATTAAGGCAATAACCTTGTTTGCGAAACCGGAGAACATCAATGACGTTCAACGGATGGCGGGTCGGATCGCGGCTTTGAGCCGGTTCATAAGCCGCCTTGGCGAAAAGGCGATTCCCCTTTATCAAATGTTGAAAAAGACTGACACTTTTGTCTGGAGTGACGCTGCTGATGCAGCTTTCGAAGCCCTCAAGAAGCAATTGGCCGAGCCGCCTGTTCTCGCTGCTCCCATCGCCAAAGAACCGATGCTCCTGTACATTGCTGCCAATAACAAAGCGGTAAGTGTTGCAGTTGTTGTCGAGAGGAAAGAGGTAGGGAAAGAATATCCAGTGCAGCGGCCAGTCTATTATGTCAGCGAAGTTCTATCTGAGTCCAAGCTGAGGTACCCACATTGGCATAAACTGGTGTTTGGCGTCTTCATGGCTAGTCGCAAGCTCAGGCATTATTTCCTGGAGCACCCCATTACTGTGGTCAGTTCAGCACCCTTGGGAGACATCATCCAGAACAGGGAAGCTACAGGCCGGGTTGCCAAGTGGGCAATTGAGCTTGGCCCACACCATCTTAAATATGTCCCTCGCACGGCCATCAAATCCCAGGCACTCGTGGATTTCATCAATGATTGGACGGAACTCCAAACTCCAGAGGAGAAGCCCGATAATACATATTGGACTATACATTATGATGGTTCCAGACAGCTAGAAGGCTCGGGGGCTGGAGTGGTCATATCTTCCCCTCGAGGTGATAAATTTTGTTATGTCCTGAGGATTCTGTTTACCTGTACTAACAATGCAGCTGAATACGAGGCTCTCCTCCACGGTCTTCGGATGGCTAAAGAGATGAATCTCAGTCGGGTCAGGTGTTTAGGCAACTCAGATTTGGTCGCTCCACAAGTTTCAGGAAAGTGGGATTCCAAGACCCGCTTATGGCGGCTTATCGGCAAGCGGTAACCAATGTGGCCGGACACTTCAAAGGATATCAAGTTGATCACATCGATCAGTGACTCAACGAGGCGGCTGATGCATTGTCACGACTCGGCTCTCAACGTAAGCCGGTCCCTCCGAATGTGTTCCTTCACGTGCTCCATAATCCTTCTGTTAAACTGCCTTCCGAGGAAGATCTCGCTATCTCTGACCCGGAGGCACTGTTGGTGGCGGCTCTTCACGCTATTCCGGACTGGACGGTTCCTTATCTGGATTATCTGACTCGAGGCGAGCTCCCTGAAGATGAACTCATGGCTCGTTAGATCGTCCGTCGCTCTAAGTCTATGTCCATCGTCAATGGCGAGTTACATAGGAGGAGCATTACATGAGTTTTCCAGCGTTGTGTTTCCCCTGATGAAGGGCGAGAGATCCTCAATGAGATTCATTCTGGAGATTGTGCTCATCATGCTGGCTCAAGGTCCTTAGTGGCAAAAGCTTTTCGGCATGGTTTTTACTGGCTTACGGCTCACGCAGATGCTGAGGATATCGTACAAAAGTGTGATGGTTGCCAGAAGTTTGCTCACCAGGCTCATGTTCCGGATCAAGAGCTCCGGATGATCCCAATAACTTGGCCCTTTGCAGTCTGGGGGCTTGATATGGTTGGTCCGTTTAAACCGTCCAAAGACAAAAAGACCCATCTTTTGGTTGCTGTCGATAAATTTACCAAGTGGGTTGAAGCCGAGCCAATCAGCAATTGTGATGCAGCCACAACAGTCAAGTTCTTGAAAAAGTTGATTTTTCGCTTTGGTTATCGACATAGCATCATCACTGATAATGGCACAAATTTGTCCAAGGGAGCTATGAAGCAGTTTTGTCAAAGAGAGCATATCCGGCTTGATGTTGCATCAGTTGCACACCCTCAGTCCAATGGCCAAGCAGAACGCGCTAACCAGGAGATTTTACGAGGCATTAAGCCTAGGCTTATGGTCCCACTCGAGCGCACGCCGGGTTGTTGGGTCGAAGAGCTCCCTTCTGTCCTTTGGAGCATCCGGACCACTCCTAATAGATCAACAGGCTATACGCCTTTCTTTATGGTCTATGGCGCAGAAGCTGTTTTGCCCAGTGATATCCGTCATGATTCCCTAAGAGTTACCGCCTACGTCGAAGCAGACAATGAACAAGCTCGTCAAAACTCTCTGGATGCCTTGGAAGAGGAACGTGACTTAGTAGCAGCACGATCTGCGATCTATCAGCAAGACCTACGTCGCTATCATAGCCGTAGAGTCCGCAGCCGTACTTTCCAGGAGGGCGATTTAGTGCTCCGTCTGATACAAGAACAGACAGGTATGCACAAGCTTTCCCCTCCCTGGGAAGGGCCTTTTGTCATCAGCAAAAATCTCAACAACGGGTCATATTACCTGATGGATATACGTGAACACAATAAGTTACGTACGTTGGAGGAAGAGACCAACAGGCCTTGGAATATCGCTAATCTCCGTCTTTACTATACTTAGAGCCACTGGCTCAAGTTTGCTTGTACATACCTTTGTATATATTATGATCAATATACATAAGCCGGCATCCCCGAAACTCGGGGCCTCTATCGTTTCATCTCAAATATTGTGCATGAGTCTTTTCGTTTTTGATCATTGGTCGCTTGGGGGCTTCCAACTCACCGAGTTTAGCTATCTCACCCTCTTGACCCGGCAAATGACGCCACATTATCTTGGTTAAACCTGCCTGTCTGCTTGATGCTACTCCGATTAGGTGACCCGGTGTACTCTTGACAAGTCAATCATCTCTATGACCCTGAACTTGTCTTGGTTAAAACATCGGATATGTCACGTGAGAGCCGGCTTACAGAGAGTGAGGATAAACCATGGGCTATCACGCCAGCTTCATTGAAGCAAGACTCGAGCCTCGAAAGCCGGTCTATATTGTCATGCCTCGAAAGCCGACTTAACATTGATATCTATTCACGATTTATGTTCAATTTTTTACAGGGGTTATCTTTGTTTCCTTTTGGCCATGAGCCGCCGGATCATGGACAAACCGGTTTAAAACAACAGACAGATGCCTATTGACCATGAGTCAACAAAAATCATAACAATTTATTTCAGACTGGTGCTAACCACAAGCCGGACAGCTATTAAGCGCCTCGGGTTATTCTAAACCTGTGTTATGCAGAGAAGGATAAACTATTGATGGTTCATACAAATATGACTCGCCACACTGTTACTCAACGAAGCGTAGATTTTTTCAAAGGAGACTGGGCGGGTTAACATACAGCCACACCAGTGCAGCTGTTTCATCCAAAATACTGCCTAATATTTAAGTGTGCGAAGGCACGTTAGCGCACCCAAGTGTTTTCAACTATCCTATTACAAAGCCACAGCTGGGCTCCATGATATCAAAAGTTTTTTGGAAACATCTACTCCTGGGCACCAGTTTCTGTGCCCTCCGGGTCCTTAGATCCTGGGTTAGCCCCTTCCTGGTGTTCGTCGGCGGCTTGGGCCTCCGGGTCATCCTGCTCCGGCAATCTTCTTCCGATTTGAAGATTGTCCAGATCCCAGTCAATAGTTGTCAAGGCCTGAAAGACGGCATCCTCTTTCATGATAATTGATGGGTCAACATCAGGAGCAAAGATATGCTTACTCCGTGCCGGAGTTAGGTCGATGGGCATGTAAGATGGCGGGGTGACCCGCACGTTCTCTTCGTTGTAAGCCAGCTGGTACCTCTTCAAGTCCAACTCTTCAACAAGTTGACTCGCCAAAACACGAGTCTCCTTCAAACACCGGGCGTAATCTGCTGCAGAGAATTCGCTGCCATCAGTGTTGAACTCTGGAAACCCGCCGGTCATCTCGGAAGGATCCATATCTGGTACATAAGCTTTGGCCCGGCTTAAGGACATCATGGCACCCGCTCGGGCGGCTGATTTCTTCAACTCTTCAATTTGTCCAGGCATGGTTGAAAGTTGATTCAACACGTCCCTTATGAAACGTGGCGGCTCTTTGTGACCCATCACAGACATAATTGTGAACAAGCTCCCTGCATAAAGTTGCTCCAAGAAAGTGTAAACCGCCTTGAGCTTGATACGGGGATCTTGGCGCAGATTGATGTTTCTGCTACCTGCAATATTTGAACACATTCGATTACAGCATTCCAATACAAATATCCGAGATTTCGGGCGAGTTATTCCTGACTGATTGGTGGGTCACTTACCAAAGATGGCCTGGGTCATATCGGTAATATAACGCTTCAAGCCGTTTACTTCATCAGTAATGGGCTTGAGCCGGTTCTTTGCCTCTTCAGCACGTTTCAACAACGCTGCTTTTTCTTCCTCGTGAGAGGTCTTCACAGATTTCAAGTTTTTAGCAGCTGTTGATACAGATTCGTGCAAGGCTGCGACAGATGACTCGGCGTCTATATGAAAGCTTCTTCTCAGCTTTGAGTTGCTCTTGTAAGCCGGCCACCTTTGACTCGGCGTCATTGAGCATATCCTGTTATAACCAGATCTTGTTAGTGGAATGCTATATGCTATTGAGCCCACAAAATTGCACAACCCGGCCCATGGGGGCTATGAGACGGCTAAAAATTCTCACTTAAAGTCCCAAGCAGTTTGCTAGCAATCTACATGGCACTTGGGGGCTAATGCAGGTCATTTTTTCTCTTCTGATGATCACTAAGGGAATAAGATCCGGCTCATCTTATCCAAATGAGTCGGCCCTTGGGGGCTACACGTCACTTCTAAAAGACAATTGTTAAAGAACCGGTTGGTTATATACATAACTACCCGGCCCTTGGGGGCTACACGTTGCTTTTAAGAGACAGATGTTAAAGAACCAGTTTGTTATATACATAACAACCCGGCCTTGGGGGCTACAGTCCCGAAGCGAGTATATCATACTGAAAGTCTTACACATATTCATTCTGACCTATGTCTAAGACTTGGCGGCTACACAAGATATATACAGTATGGAAAGAAGGGACATTTCTGACCTCATATTTCCTCTTCAGCATATTGACCAGGCTTACTTCCATTTCCCGGCTTACAGATAGCCGGGTCAAGTACGCCTCATGGAGATCGGCCGCGCTGAGATCTTCAAAGTTTGGGAGCTCAAGTTTCCCTTTTCCTTTCTCAGACACGACCGGCTCATCTCTTGATACAAGCTTGGTCAGGACGCTTGACGTCTCTGGAGTCTTGAAGGATACGCATGTGATGCCAACATCATCATCGGCTTGGGGAGATGATAAGACCATATCTTCAGCCGCCTTCATCGGACTAGAAGGGTGAATAGGACTTGGCGGGTTAAGATCCTCCACCACGTTAGTCGTGCCGACTTGAGTATCCACCTCTTCAGTAGTTGGCGGGTCATTTTGCTTGGGCGGATCAACATTTTCACCAGGCTGATCCTTCGCCGTCTCGTGTTGACCTTTAGTGATCACCAAGTTTGGGTTTTCTGACTCAAAGTTCTCTGGGGTCGAAGATGACTCGCCAGTTTTCCTCTTCTTAGCCTTTGCCCTATGAATTCATAAGCAGACTTAAATAAGCGAGACAATGGTTACGACGAAGCACTGTTTATTGAGAAGAACTTACCCTTGCTTAATGACCAAGGGTGGCAGTTGAGTGGCAGATGAGTCGCCAGATGATGGTGGCGACTCCTGGTAATTTGAATCAGACGGGTTAAGAGGATGCTTAAAAAGGCCGGCTCGTGGAAGAGATGGGGTTGGACTGTGAGGCACCTCATTGCGTCGCTTACGAGCGGCTGAAGCATCAGGTAAGCCGGTCAAGAGTTCTCCAGAACCACTTCGAGTCTGGCGTCGTGCAGAGCCGGCATGCTGCGATTTCTTTAAAGAAAATTGTGGGTCTAAATAAGCGTGTGGATGAGAAAATGGCACTTTTCTGACGGTTTTTCTGGCTCTTTGGGGAACAAAGTTTTCTGAGTCGGAGGAGATGGAAATTACCTCATCATCATCAGCCCGACTATTTTCAGCATCGCCCTGAGAATACGAGGTGTTAGCCAGTTCAATAAAAAGACGGCCAAGGGAGTCAAGTTCTACCTCTGACTCATCATCAGCTGCTGGTGACCCGCCTCTAGCTATCGCCTCACTTTCAATAGCCGGTTTATTCTTCTTTTGAGCCGGTGCAGCTTTAGCAGCCCTAGGCTTGGTCGCTGGTGTTTTCTTTTTCTTCTTGTTCCAGAATGGAGAGTCGGCCTGCACAGTTTTAAACAAGGTCAACAAGTAAGTTTAAAGAGTTGATAAGATAGACAAATGATCACAGGAATGCTTACTGGAGGAGCCTGGTTAAGGGCATAGAACGGTCTCAGCCCCGTCTTGTTACAGTTTTCTTGTGACTCCCCAAGCAGTTTCTTCACAATCTTGTTTATTTCGTCAGCTGACAGGTCAATGGGACTGAACCTTTGCACATCATTTGAGTTGCCTGAGTAATTACACATTAAATTCGCCCGGCGACTTAAGGGGAGAATCCTCCAGGTAATCCAGCACCGGGTCAGATCAACCCCGGTCAAACCATTGGCTAATAAAGCCCTTAGCTTTGGATATATGTGGGCGACTTGAGCGCGCTCTTCTTGAGGAGCCCAGCCAGGAAGTTCAATGGTGGGGTCAAGACGATCTGGTCTATAGCCCGGCAAAGGGTTCTCATCAGCAGGAGTTGTGTTCTTACAATAGAACCAGGTCTTGTTCCATCCCTTTGGATGACTCGGCAGAGTGACTGAAGGAAAAGCAACGTCTCTTCGCCTCTGGATCGAGACCCCGCCAAGTTCTAGACTGGGGCCATCAGCACATTCAGTCTGGCGGTTGATATAGAAAAACTCCCTAAAGAGAGGAACGGTGGCTTCCATTTGCAGATATGCTTCACAGAAGACTTGAAATTGGCATAGGTTGGATATAGAATTTGGACCAAGGTCTTGAGGATGAAGGTTGAAGAAACTTAGGGCGTCCCAAATTTTTTTTGACCCGGGCGGAGAGAAGCCCCTAAGAAGATGGTTTGTAAACACCACGACTTCTCCTTCGCCGGGTTGGGGAACAGTTTCGCCTTGAGGTGCCCGCCAGCCAATCACCTCTTGAGCAGGCAGAAAACCTTGTTCTTTATAGTCATTGAGCACGAGTTGTGAAACTTGGGAACTCACCCAATTGTAGACTGTGGTCTTTGCCATGGTAAGTCGCCTAAAGAATTAACGGCTGCGGATAAAATATGAATGGTGGGTCATTTCACGATCTCTAAAGTCGCCGTGGCGGCTTGGAGAGAAGCCAGTATGACAAGGTGGTTAAAATTAAGAGGCGAGCCAACATAGTTATTCAATTACCAAAATTACAAGCCGCCCGAACAGAGATTCAACTATGCTTCCTAAGGAAGGCGGGTCATGATTTATACGGCGGCTCATCTTAAAGTTGAAGATTCTGATTTTTTGCTAAGTATTGCAGGAACAGATTTCAAACAAAGTGGCTAAAATTATGGATCTACAAAATACGTGAAAAGGAAAAATATTTACTATTCCTAACTCATACAGTGGAAGCATGGTTTGATTTATTCGCAGTGTTTAGTGAAGATCTGAAGTTCCTAGATGCAGAAATGGTACTACAGCCAACATCGGAGTATTTCTACGACGAGTTCATTAGAATCTGGATCTAAAAACAGCAGTGAAGGATGAACAGACGAGTGCCGATGAACTAGGTAAAATGGATAAAGAACTGCTATGGATCTAGGAAGAAATGGGGCGTACCTGGATGCGGCGGAAGCTTCGAGAGGCTCTTGACGGTGTCGATGGCGGCGTGCGCGGAGCTGTTGAAGCGGTTGGCGTCGTCGGAGACACCAAGGTCGCGCGGCGGCGGTGCTGTTCTAGTTGCGAGAAGGCTCGGATGCGAGGTGGAAGAAGACGAAGCAGTACAAAAAAGAAGAAGAAAACTGTGGCCCTTGAGGATATTTATAATATGATAAGAAGGGGAAAAGGCAGGTGCGAAAACAGAGGAGGCACAGTAACTTTTGGCGAAGAGGCGCCTCGATTCTCGCGCCTAACAGATATACATCCAGATTTGCTGTGACGTCACACTTAAGCACCGTTGATTCCGGAAGATGACGTCCTGACACGAGGGAGCGAGGAACGCTAAGGTAAAGAGGTATTATGAGCTGGCAAATTCATATGACCCGGAAGTACAACAAGACTGAAGATTGACGTGAATGAATCCACATCACTCTGGGGGCTAATGTTGGGGATATAACCCCACGGTATGACCCGCCCGTTCAGGGCTGGGTTATCCAGTGGCGGCTTAAAGAGAGCTGCGGCTATCAAGACTCCAAGGCCCATTAGGGCGACTCATAAACAGGCCGGCTGGGCGGTCCAGTACCTGAGGCGGCGGCTTACCTAAGGACGCAATAAGTTTTCCTTTACTTGGGGAAGACGATGAGTAGGAAATAGATTAGGGCACGGGTCATGTTACGACCCGGACTCTGTTGTAAACCTGGGGTCTCGACCTGTATATAAAGGCGAGCCCCTGAGGCGGAAAGGGACCAAGTTACAAGCTCTCGAGTACTAGGTTAGCCAAGTTGCACCCTTGTAATCGAGATCATCATCATCATCAAATAACAATCAAGCAGGACGTAGGCTATTACCTCCATCGCGAGGGGCCAAACCTGGGTAAACCCTTGTCTCTCGACTCCGATCAACCCCGTTCGAGTTATCACCTAGCTGCAATGGCCTCACGACTAAGTCCTTTCACGAGGATATCTGCCGTGACAAAACCACGACAGTTCATGAGCCGCGCCTTCACGCAGTACATCCAAGACCTTGGAAGCAAGATCTGCTTTGCGTCTGTTGCTCACCCGAGAAGCAACGGTCAAGCGGAGAGAGCAAATGCTGAAGTGCTGCGTGGCCTCAAGACAAGAACTTTCAACAAGTTACACAAGTGTGGAAGGCGCTGGATTGACGAGTTGCCGGCGGTTCTTTGGTCACTCAGGACGACACCAAATCGCGCCACTGGCCAGACACCCTTCTCCCTAGTCTATGGTGCAGAGGCGGTGCTCCCCACGGAACTCATGTACGGGTCACCTCGAGTGCTTGCTTATGATGAAGCACATCAAGAGCAACTGCGGCAAGATGATGCCACGCTCCTTGAGGAAGATCGTCTTCAGGCTGCTGTGCGAGCTGCACGCTACCAGCAGGCTTTGCGCCGCTACCATAGCTGCAAAGTTCATGCCTGGAGCCTTGAGGAAGGTGACCTTGTTCTTAGGCGCATCCAGTCCACCAAGAGATCAAACAAGTTGACGCCAAAGTGGGAATGCCCTTATCGGGTAGTGCGAGTCACTAGACCTGGCATAGTTCGTCTGGAGACCGAAGATGGCACTCCAGTGCAAAACTCATGGAACATTGAGCATCTTCGCAAGTTCTATCCATGAGGCGCAGTTGCCGGGCCCCCGGCAACACCTTTTGTACGAGCCTTGTCAGCAAGACATGTAACCCTTTGTACAAAGCCAGGCGCAGACCCTGTGCATTAGTGAAATAAAGCTAAGTGTTTCGCAACTCTTTGTTAAAGTACATTTTTACTTGTGTATGATTACATGTGATGTTGTGCTACACTTTGCCTTGTATGAAATGATTAACGAGCCATAAAGGTCTCCAACCACCTCTTTTTCTTCTTTCTTTTTCTCAAAGGACAGAAGGTTCCCTCGCGTGCAAGTTTCCCGGGGGGAGTGATGGTGTGGATACCACCAAATGACGTTCAAGTGATCATTTTACAACAAGAAGTACAGCAAAGAAAAAGCTAAGTTGAAAAACTTTAAAACAAATTCTTTGTTGTAATTGCAATTTTTCTTGAACGATTTTGGCCTTTGTATGAGAAACCTGCACGCTAAGGAACCTTGTCGTAATCAATTGCGCTCTTACTTTGTTTCGAGTCCGCTCAACAACTTAAGTAGCTGCGTTGTTATTGTCAAGTGTAACCTTGCCGGCAGCGGCACCTCCGGCAGGCTGCTAAGGATTCATTCCTCAAGCGCTCGTGGCAAGGGTGCGCGCACCGGCAAGATTCCGGCAAGCGTAGGGTACAAAAATCATGCAAAGACAAGATAAAACAAGGAAAATGGCATACATCCATTCAAACGGCATAAGTTGCATTACATCACAAACACGGTGCAGATCTAACTTAAGATCAAATTTGTCTTTTACATGATAGCACTGGTGACAAATATAACGACAAGGCTAATTCTGAAGATCGCCTTGATGCCTGGGAACGTGAAGGACTCTATCAGCTATTGGGGCAACAACCTTGTCGATAGCTGTGATGTCGGTGTTCTGCGGCAAGCTTTTGAAGGCCCCGGAGAGATCAACGTCAGGATTGCGATATGCGACTTTGACGAGCACCTTATAAAGGACGTCGCGGCCAAACTTCCGGGATTCATCGGCAAATGAAGCAGATCTATCTTCGTGATAAGTTTTCAAGGCATCAATGAGACCGTCAAAGAATTTAGTCAGCCTGGCGCTGGCAGCCTCCTTGTCGTTGACTGTGAAGCTCCAACTTCTCATATCCATGACGGCAAGTTGAGCAGTTATGCCTTCGGCAATATTGACGAGCATGTTGGTCCAGAGGGAAAGAACTTCTTGCAGCTGTGTGAACTTATTTTCAGCATCTTCTCGCAAGGTCTCCTCTGTTTCAAGCTTTTCTGTCAAGATTATCTCTTTCTCCTTGGCGGATTCGAGATCTTTCTCCAAAGTGGCAAGCTTTGCTTTCAAATCTTCTACTGCTTTGGTAGCCTTACTAAGATCTTGGCTTTTGGATGTCAGCTGCGTCTGTAGCTCCCCTAGGGTATGAGCTGCCTTCTGCGCTGCATCTTTGAGAGTCTCGATTTCCTTATTGTTGCCGGCAAGATCTTCCTTTAGCTTGCTCACTTGTGATTCTAAATCAGCCTTGGCGGAAGCGGCAGCAGCAACTTCATCAGTGGCTTCCTTGAGCTTGGTGGCACTTTCTCGAGCTTGAGTTTCAATAGATTCTTTATGATCCTTCTCCAGCTCTTGTGTCCTTTGCTCAAGGAGCTTTTTAATCTCTTCATCCTTGTCGCGGAGTTTGGCAGCAAGGGCATCTTCTTGCGCGGCAAGATCTTTCTCCCTGGCGTTGAGCTGTGCCTCGCGCTCTGTCAACTTGCCGTCAAAGGCTGTTGCTTTCTTTAGCAGCAGCGAGTTTTTCCTCCTGCCTTCTGAGATTGCGAGATTGTTCATTATACCATGTGCGGATCTCCTCCGCCTTCTCCTTTAACTTCTTTTCGGCTAACTC
Source organism: Elymus sibiricus (assembly GCA_039707655.1). Classification (NCBI taxonomy): domain Eukaryota; kingdom Viridiplantae; phylum Streptophyta; class Magnoliopsida; order Poales; family Poaceae; genus Elymus; species Elymus sibiricus. Next base: position 255,180,178 of record CM077668.1, on the reverse strand, counting down.
CAAGGCTTTGTGCTCTTCTTGAAGTTTGTCCCAACGTCTGCTGTAGCGGTCTTGCACATCCTTAAAACCGGCAACCATGGTTTTTAGGAAGGCAAGATCTGTCGCGCTGTCTGCAGCATTGTCTGCTTCAGTGGTACTTTGGGAGAAAGGGATCGGAATCTGGGCAATCTCGTCATCAAAGTTTGGCATTCCAGTACCAGACGAGCTGGGGGCTCCGGATCCTTGCTGAGGAGCGACAAGAGTCAAGGCGTCCGACAAGGTTTGTGTGTCTGGCGCCATAGGATGATTGTCGGGATTTGGTTCGTCAGCGCCAACCAACACCATCTTTGTGTCTACCCTGGCTGGGTCAGACGTGTTGCCGGAAGACTTCTCTAGTCCTTCGGGAGCTTTCCTGATCTCCTCAGTGGTAGGTGCAGTGGTCTCATCAGCAGAAATCTTGGCGGCCTCATCAGCGGCACTCTTTGCAATTTCTTCTATCTCTGCAATTATTTCCCCTTCTTCGGGAGAAGCTGGATCTGCAATGTTGGACAGAAGCGAAGGGCAGAAAGAAATTTGAATTACAAGTCAAGTTCAAGAAAACAAAGATTTGGAGAGTACTTGGAAGCAAGTGGATTACCTGTTGGGTTTTGTTGAGAAGGGATGTTCCCTTCCCCGACAACTATAGTTGTCATCGCCCGGTTATCGGCAACCTCGCTTGCCTGTACGACTTCAGTGCGGACAGGCTCATCGGTGGAAGCCCTTGCCGGCGAAGCGCTTTCCGCGATGATGCTTGACGGAGGAGCCATGGCAGGATCTGCCTCCGGGCGCTCTTCCTCCTGGTGAACTTCTCCCATCTCTTTGTCAAGATCAGGAGGAAGAACATCAGCGCCGGTGCTTGCGAGCGGGAACTGCACCACGGCCTCGTGCTGGGGGCTGGGCTGGGGGCTGATAACGGCAACATCAGCAGACGTCATCCCCTGCCCAGCACTTGTCGCTGGCTCGTGTTCCGTTACAGCTTTGGTTCGCTTCGCCCTGTGCATGAGTGTTTCTGTATCTCTGCGAAGACAAAGGAAATCAAGTTAAAATGACAGCCAAGACAAAGTCGAAATTTGACATAGACAGATGATTGTTCTTACTCCTCGTCTTCGGGCTCACTGAGGACAGAGAGATCATATCTTGTTGGCGGAGGCGATTCCCTGGTCCTCTTAATTGCCGGTGGGGGCGAAGCTGTCGATTGTGAAGACCCAACTTCTCCGGCAACTTCTTGCCGGGAAGAAGGACGTTGAGCTCGAGGACGCCGAGTTGATTGTCGGCGAACTTCTTGTTGCTGGCCGGTCTTGGTGGTCGTCTTCTTCACGACGGGCCCTGTTCCTGATGAAGAAGGGCGCACTGGCTCCTGGCTGGCTGTTTTCTGAAGAACACGTCCTTTCTTCTTCGGAACTTGGAGTTCTCCTTCTTCTTCGGATTCACCGGCAACTTCTTCCCCGGCAGGCTCCTCTTGATGCTCTTCGGCGATTTCTTCATCGGGGTTTGCCTCCTCCTCTTCAGTTGCCGCAGCCCGGGAACCACTAGCCTTGCTGGCCCTCAAGGCTTCTTCGGCCTTGCTACCGATGTACGCCAATTCTTCATCTCTGGTGGCACGGATGAGGTCCTTTTCTTCCCGGATGGCCCTCTCCGTCAAGTTCGCAGCCCAAGCCATTTCATCTTCAAGCGAAGGTTTTTGCCAGTTAGCTTCGACTCCTTGAGCGTTGCACGCTGGCATCATCGCTAAGATGGAATCCTTGGCAGAATTGATACACAGTGGAATAACTTGAGCCGGCAAATGAAATTTACCGGAAGTCCTGAATAGCTGATGGAAAAGACTGATGTGCTCCAGGACTGTCAGATTGTTGCCCAGCCCTGTGTATAGCCGCATGATGTCGACAGCACTATGATATTCCCAAGCATATCTCTGTCTCTTCTGCAGCGGCGCGATGCGTCACTGGAGGAAATCGGCCCCTACCATCTCAATGGTTAAGCCGGCAGCTTTGAGGCGAACGATTCGATTCAGTGCCGGGGTGAGTTTCTTGTCGCAGGCGGCATAGTCACTCCAATCCTTGCCGCGCTCGATCTTTTCTGTTCCAGGCACACAGAAGCTGGGGAAGTCCTTTTCCTTAATCCAGCACCACTCTGCCTGCCACTCTTCCCACTTCAGATGCAGCAGACTGGCAAGATATTTCTGCTTGGCTTTAGTCCGAGGGATCCAGGTTACGCTGCCGGAGAGCGCATCACCCTCGATGCGGGGAATGAAGAAATGGCGAAAAAGAGCAACATTGGGGACAACTCCAACGAAATTTTCACACATATGGGCGAAAACTGACATGCAAGTCATGGCATTCGGAGTGAAATCCAGAAGCCGGAACCCAAATGTGTACATCAGCTCAGTGAAGAAATCAGAACAAGATGGCACCAGACCACAATAGAAATATGCGCAGAAGAAGGGATACGCATCTCCGGAAGGCTTGCTGACAGCAGGGTGTACCACTGAAGCTGTGTGATCCTTGGTGTCTCTCCCCCACATATAGGCGTACCTCTCGATGAGGGCGTTCTTGTCCAGAGCCGGTGGCGAGAAGACCGCATTTTCCCTTCGCTGTTGCCCCAGTTCCGCCTTCCTCCTCTTTGCTTCTGGATCAACGGGCTTAGCGGGTTTCTTCCCCTATGTCTCGGTCTTTTTGGGTGCCATGATCGCTCAGAAGAGAAGGGGAGTGTGGAAGAGATATGAATCGATGGCGGCGGCGGCGGAATCTGCTCTGGCGCAAGGAAGAAGACGATGGAGCGAAGGGCGAGGGTAAATGAGCAGCGCCCCCTCGCAGTTGCCTTTTTATGGGGAAGGCGTGGGGGGCTGGCTCTTTACTGTCCAATGTGGCAGCGCTTTTTGCAGGCGCACTACCACAAACCGCCGCTCCAGCCCACCTGTCCTACGACTCGCATTAAATGCGCGACGTGGGCGTGCAAAAGAGAAATCATCATCACAATATTTACGGCGGTAATTCTTCACCACGTGTCTGCGCATTTGTTTGGGCCTAGCCCAACGACACTTCGGACGCGCGTGTGGCCCAGGCCCGGGGGCTCCTGTCGGTGTATAAAACATGGGCATTTTATACCCTGACTTATGCACAGACAGTGGTAGATTTCCTGATGGCCAGGGCTTGCCGGAAGACTACCAACATCAAGACTCAAGACTTGGTTGCAAAACCATGGAGAGGATATCAAGATGCACCATCAAGAAGTATTTAAACAAATATCGAAGATGGAGGCAACACTTGCCGGCAAGATGTGCACCGGCAAGCTGAAGGCCCAGCAAAGCTCCGTGCCGGCAAGCTCTTATCATCTCTTCCTCGCTCCACCTCATCGGGCAGCTGGTCGCTGATCGATGAGGTGTCGAGCGGGCAGGTGGTTTGGTGAGATTTGTCGGGGCACGTGTCAGCGCGCTGGGAGGAGAATTAGCTTTAATGACACCCGTCTAGGTGGCGTGTCCAAATTATAGTAGGTAGCTGGGCGAGCGGTGCAGAAACCTTGTCGGGGCTCCTCCTCCACATGACACCTAACGACGCATTTAATGCGTTTGTCCTAATCCGGCAGAGTTAGGTATGATAGCACTGTTAGCTATCTAATCAACATGTAAAGACTGTTTTGCCACTGTGGTTACCCCTTGATCTATAAAAGGAGGGACATGGCAACCTTTACAAGGGTCGACACTTTGCTCATTCTGCATGCGTAGCTGCACTTCCCGCACTCTTGCCGGCAAGTCGCGCTCCTTCTAATTGAGCTCAAACACATCCAATACAGCAAAGCAGGAGTAGGGTTTTACACCTCTCGGTAGCCCGAACCTGGGTAAAATCCTTGTGTGGATTACTGATTCTGCTCTTTGTGCTTGCGCATCCCCCCAGTCGAACCGCAAAGGGGCCCGATGGTCCCATAGATGGTCGTACCCACGAGAACAACCTACCGAGGTGATAGGCGTACATGTTTAGCACATGTCAGGGCGACATTAACCAGCACGAACCCCGCTCCTTGCTCTCTCCCATCCATTCTGATCCCCTCATCCCCATCCTCCATATCGCTGCTGTGATAGTTTTAAATTCTGCTAATCATCTACTGCTAATTGTGTGCAAATGAGTAGGAGTAGTAGTTCTGCTGCAAACAAATAGAAATAGAATACTAGTAATTCTGCTGTGATTGTTTTAAATTCTGCTAATCATCTACTGCTAATACGTGCTGGAGTACTTATCCTTGGAAAAAAAACCAGACAAACTACTACCATATGCATGTCTCGTGACTAAATTAGTACTGTACGTGTCAGCAAAAGTGGGTCATGTTTCCTTTAATTAAGGATTGGTTTTGTGATTGTTCATAAGACAATCATGGTAACCATTTCCTACAGTCTTGGTATAGCTAAGCCCTGTGATGTGCGTGACCAATGGGGCCTATTTATAACAAATGATAGTTTTTTAGTTTGTGGTTTTTTTGGTTTCGTGAGCCTCGTCTATTAGTATAATATAGTTGAAGGCTGTTATTTAAAACTGTCTCCTTAATGACTACTCCCTCCGTGTTAGCTTGCAAAAATGTCTTATATTACGCGGGGGGGGGGGGGGGGGGGGGGGGGGGTGTGGGCAGCCATTCTCATGTAGGCAACAAAAGAATTTAACACCGTTGGGTATAGTTCTGCTATCACGTGCACGTAGGAAGGGACTGTGCATGCGTGTCAGATCTGTTCGGCACAAGAATTGGTTGGAGAGCCTGGAGAGATTCTCTAGCCAGCGATAGGGTGGCTTTCGGCCGGAATACATGCATGCACTGCATCATACGGTGCCAGCTGGACGCGGTATACACGCTAGTTGGGGATCACGAGGGAGGACGGTCAGGATTGCAATTACCATTAGCATTTTTCGCACTGGCACATCTATACCTGATTTTACAATATGGCACGGGTACCGTCATATTATACGATAGAACTTCCGCGTAGAAGAATCGAAATCGTGCTCACAAGTGGGTTTAACTTTTTAACCTAGAAAAAGTCAGAAATCGTTTTTTAAAGTTTAAAATATACATAAAAAATTATTATGCCGTGCTCATACGGTATGTTACTAGTAAATGGCACGTGCCATGCACTTGTAGAATTTAAGAATTATTGTGAAATGTTGTAAGTTGGGAGAGACAATAGCAATATCATCTACCATAGATTATCAATATTCATTTACTTAGTTTTTTCAAGTAAGATAAGGTCCATACAATTGCACGTCTGCACAATTGTGTGAGACGTGAGTGTTTTCTCTTGACATGCATCTAAGGTACTGAACAATATATAGATCCGCTAGTTTCTTGAGAAACTGATGAGCAGAGTCATGCAACTCATCAATTAATCAACGACCAGTTGTAAAGATACAAACACTTCAATATGTGTATCCATGTAATATCAGTTTTACATAATGTAAAGTAGCAAGACCAAAAAGATAATCCCTTCATCCTCAAAAAGTTTGTCATAATACAGTTAAATACGTCCTAGATTTAGGAATGGAAACAGTACTGAGTTGCAAGTTATTCATCGTTATAAATGAAATAATCATTCAAATACCGATTGGGTCTGTTTTGTTGATAAAAAATTGTACATAAAAATTATTGGTAATATAAAGGGAAAATCAGGGTAATGATTTTTTAAACGAATTTATAAGACAAAATAACATCGATTTATTTGTTACACATATAAAGTGTCCTGATCAAAATGCGCACCACACTTCACGATGGGTATGACGTTAAGCATTTCGCCTTGCTTGATTAGATTGCCTGAAAGTTGAAACACACTTCGGGCCTTTCTTCATCACCAGTAGAAGAATCCCAAAAAGATACATGCTAACCTACAGAGTGCCTTACATGTATTCGATCTTTTGATGCAGGAGATCTGTGAAAAGAACGAAGCTAACCGAGCTCAGGTCAAGTTCCATCAAACAACTGGTTCGCGCAGCTATCCTGTGCACTGTGATAATTTGGTAAGTCAGGCCTGTGGTTGTGGATTCTCACTTGTGAAATTTTGTTTTTACATAGTTATTGTATATAATGTTTCCCTGGCTTCAGCCAATAAATGCTTTATCTAGCCAATGGTATCTTATCCTGAACAAATGGATAAAGTCAAGTGCACTTTTGGTATTGTATATGCTCTTCATAGTTATTAAATCTGAAGCAGCGGTGAATACAAAAGTAAGCTTGCTGCATATATGTCATTTAAGGGAGAAAAATACAAAGATGAAGAACCCACTGCATTGGATTTGTTCAAAGAATGCCACTACAGCAACAAGAAGAAAGGGTACACCGACACCGTACAATCTGCAATTGTAAGTCAGGGTTCGAAGAGTACTAACCATATCACAATGCTTACTTTTTTCAATAGATCTAGTAGTACAATAATCAGTATTTATAAAGTCAGCCTAAAGACAGGTAGAAGAATAATGTGACTTTGAAACAATTGAGCACATATCACTTGGCAACCATTGGATGATTTATGACACCTTCATATCATATCTTGCTACATGGGTTCAATTTATTTTATCCATTTTTGGGCAGTTTTCATGATGGTGTATTGTGTATGCCCATGCTATATTTGATTCCATGATTTCTTAGAAGATTACTTGAACTTAATCTTTTGCATAATTAGATGTCTTCAAATGTACATCATATACATACATGTGATCAAACCAAGGGAAATCACCTATTTGTCTTTATGTCTTGTGGCAATGCTGTCTCATAACCTCATAACTATGTGTGTTTGTTGCTTGCATTGCTAGAATCAAATGGAAGAGAAGGTCTCTCAACCTACTAAAGATGGACAACAACCTATCTCTGCGACTAAGGTTGTATCTGAGGTGCTCACTCAGCACACCAAGAAGCCTAAGTTTCTTCAGCATGTGGGGATCCAGCATGTGCATGAGAGAACTAGTGGTACCAACCATGAAGCACAACTGGCAGCAGAGAAGAAAGGGAATGCAGAGCTTCGGGAGGTTGTCAACACCTTGACTAAAAAGGTAGAGGAATCAGAAGAAGCAAGGGTCAGACAAGAAGAGGAGTACAGGAAGAAGCAAGCCGAGATGGACGCAAAACTTGACCTTTTGCTTAGCCAGAGGTGATCAAGTTCAGCTACAGGGTAAGGCGTGGTCGTTGAAACACTATATTGCTCTAAGGTGATGGCAATGTGTGATATTTTGGTGGTGCCATGCTTTTGTTGGAAGCTATCTGGTAATGCTTTTGCTGCTGAAACTGCATGCGGACTATTCATGTATATGAATGCAGCTGCAGGTAGTTTGTGACACCAGAGTGATTGTAGTTTCATATTTATGTTGGATCAGAACATGTGATGATCTGATGTTGGAACTTAATTTATGTTCTCATATATGTATTATGTTCTGTAACCTATATTGTTGTTCATATATAACATTGTGATATGGTTTAGAAGCAACATTTTACTGTTTTGAGCTGGGTTGATGATGGACTAGAACTGGGCTGAAATTGGTTGGCTAACCAGACCGAACTGGGCTGAAGTCGGTTGGCAAACCACACCGAAATAAGCAGGCCTAGAAATTGTGTACTGTGCTAAAAAATAATGGGCTCAATGAGCTTTGGGTTGGGTGATGCACTATAGCTGGGCCGAAATTGACTAGCAAACAGGACTGAATTAATCAGGCCCAACAATTGCATACTGGATGAAAAAAAACACAATGGGCCGAATAAGGTGAAGCTTAAATGGGTTGAAATTGGATAGGGCTGCTAGACCGAAGGAAATGGGCTAACGGGCTGTACCAGAGGAAAAATGTAATGGGCTAAACCTTTACAAACGGGCTAACGAACTGGACTGAAGGAAATAGGTTAACGGATAGGATTGGGCTGAAAACAGGATGCCAAAAGTCTAATTGGGCCAACCACTACATGGGCCTTGTAGGCCGTCATGTCCATGCGCACGCCACGTCATGAAATTCTGTGATGGTTTGAGTCGTCACAAAGGCCCGGGCTAGGCCTAGGCCCGACCCAAATTGGATGGGCTCAGTGCTGATCTATGACGACCAAGGATAGTCATGGGTCGACATAATTTGTGAAGATTTTGGCCCACCGTCACGAAGACCAATCTATGACAGGGAATACATGATGGTTTTCAAAAACGTCGTTGATGGACGTCTGTGACAGTTTTGTAGTGATCTGTGAAGGTTTAGAGTCGTCATGGATCAACATCATTCTTGTAATGTCCTGAGTACGTCATCAGCAGAGGTTGAAGACGATGTCGTTTCTATGTTTCCACAACATCCATGCCACTAGCACGATTACTGTCCGTGTTTCTTTCTTGAGTTGCTTGTGTGGATTCAAAGATGTCCACCATTCGACGAGGTTGGCATCCACTGCTGGTAGCCAATTTGGTTTCCCCCAGGTGTTGGTGATGCTGGACCAAACTTGCCAAGCTCTAGCGGCGCCACGTCTCTTACCTCCACGGTCTTATGGGACTTACGAGGTTGCTTTGCTTGCACACACACACACTTGACACTTGGAGCCCTTGACATTAGTGAATTTCAGAATTAAACTCATATTGGCTAGTCGTGTCATGAAACCCAAGTTAATATGACAAAGTCGTGAATGCCAAATATTAGACTCATTAGGCCTTTTACAATGCAAGACGCTTAGAGGAGGTGCTTAAAGAAATGAACCGGTGTTTCTTTAAGCACTGGTGCTTATTTGTAGAGGGTAGACGCTTAATTAGGCGCTTCTCCTGTAGAAATAGGCACTGGTGCTTAAGAAAAACCTGATTTATTCTTCTAAGCACCTCCCTAAGCACCTAGCATTGTACAAGGCCTTATTGTGGCAAACATGATTAATAACTTTAGTGCCAATATCTAACAAAGATAGGCGGAACAAGGCTCCGCACTCATAGCCTTTTCCAACAAATTGTCCATACTTAGAAATTACAACTTTATTGGACTCAAAAACTGATGGTGTCCCGGATTGGGGGTCACTCGCCACGTCATCTCCTGGCCAGGTGGGCCGGGCCGAAGACCCCATGTCGGTTCACCAGTGGGCCACAAATGCATCTCGAATGCAACATTCCAACTCCAGCTACTTTGGGGATCATAGCTGCTGTTATTGCCACTAGTATGCAAACCATCATGCTCTGGATCTTCTCCATGCCCATGTCCAAAGCCCCTACCAAAGGGTGCCCCTGAACGGCCTTGTCCTCCACCTCTTCCAGAACCTCGACAACCACCGCAATTCTTCCAATCGTCAGCTCGAATACCCCCCCCCCCCACTCAAACTTCGTAGCATCATGCTCTCTCGTACCACATTGCTCAAACCAATGCCCAAGGATCCCACAATGATTACAGAAAAACCGGTAATTTCTCATAATTTACTTGGTACCAATCCTTCTTTCCATCCTTTGTTACCGATACAAAACGTTCCAGCCTTTTTTTCACATCAAGTTTACTTTCACCCTTACGAAAGCTCCAACATAACCAGCTGGTAATTGTATCTGAGTTTCCAGGATCTTGCCCATCTTCTTACACATTCCTTTGATCACCGCCTCATTCAGATACTTGTCAGGTAGTTTCAAAATCCTTACCCAGACCGCCACCTTGTCGAGTACCACGGACTTAGGGTTCATGAACCCATCATATTCAACAAGGATAACCCCTTGATTTCTAAACATCCATGGGCCTTTCAACATCGCGGTCTTCCATTCACCCAAACACCCAAAACGGAATGGTAAACATGTTATATCGATTAGCTGCCAACGGACTTCTTTCGCCGGATTCCATGCGAACCTCATGTCAGCATACATGGCCGATGGACTAAACCCCTTACTAGTGTGAACCCTAGCCCATGGCCAACTACTTTGGCTAAACTTTTGGCACAACCTGATCATCCTCATTCCTCCCAAACGAAGTCCTCTTCATCATCCTCATGCGGGTCAAGACGCTTGATCAGATCTTCCACGTTTTCCGACTCACATTTCCTGCCACCATTTCCTTCACTCTCCATCGCTTGAACTAGATTGGAAATCCCCCGTCAAACCTCCAAAACCTCGTCGGCCAAGGCCGGGTAGAAAAGCGAGGCTTCCCCTGGATTAGACCGAGCCACCCGAGTCGTCGAAGGTAGAGGAAATAGCCGGAAGGGAGATGGTAGACAAAACTCTCAGTGTAGCCGCCGCCGGAGGAGCCCTAAACCCTAGCCCGAGCGCAGGCCCCATTTAAGGCCTCTTTGATTCGCAGGATTTCCAAAACACGGGAATAGGAAAAACGTGGGATTAGAGTGGCATGTCATCTTGAATCCTACAGGATTGTATGAGTGTTTGATTGTGCATAGGAAAAACGTAGGATTCTTTCAAAGAGGTTTGAGTGGATGGAAAATTTCCTATGAAATCTAGTGCAAATGAATCCTATAGAAAAATTCCTATGGTTTACAATCCTACGAATCAAACAACCCACATAGGAAAAATTCCTAAGGATTAGAATCCTCCAAAATTACTTTGAGAATCCTTTGAATCAAAGAAGCCCTTAGGCCCTGTTCGGAATGCTGGAATAGAAAACAGAGGAATTAAATAAAATGTAGGAACGTGGTCGGAATGTTGTGTGAAAACATTGGAATGCAAATATGCAGGAAACATAAAACCTGATGTGTTCGGATTGCAGGAAATAGAAGTATATAGTATAAGATAGATGGGTCCCTCAAGGAAAGGAGTAACAACCATGCATGCAGGCCGCATCATCCTCCGTCAGCAACTTTGGCAACTGACATTGTCGTCTAGGAAGATGGTGGGTCCCAACTCCACTAAGCAATGCAATATTTCCTCTCCTCTTTCCAGGCTTTGTCTCGGGCATCCGTGAAAGGGAGAGAAAACCAGAGATCGGAGTGGATTTTTCTTTTCCTGTGAAATGAGCATCCCACTACAGTATTCCAGAGGAAATGAATCGGCTCTTCCTCCGTTCCGAACGCTGATCCAGCTTCCTTTCCTCCGTTTTGGAATTTCTATGATTTTCCTTCGCAAAACCTACGAACCGAACAGGGCCTTAATTTGTGTTTTGAGGACTTCTAGAAAGTAACTCACGCACACTTTACCGCGCACTGACACGTGTCTCACGCCGCAAACCAAACGCGCCGGATCCAAGCTACGCCTCAACCATCACTTCAGCTCCTGACTGCTGACTACTGACCTGTGGTACCCCGAACGCAATAAGGCCCATCGGTCAGCCGCTCTCTGTTCACTTGCCGCCGCCACCGGCTCAGGCCCAAAAAACGAACCCGACCCAGCCAAGCAAAAGGAAGGAAGCCACACATAAAGGCAACCGATCAAATATCTATCCTTCAACCCGCAAAAGGCGAGGAGAGAGCCATGGAGGACAGAGACCACGGCCCCGCTGAGAACCTTCCTGAATCTCCAGACAACATCGTCGACGGCGACGAGGACGAAGGCGGCTTCACCTTCCCCGTCCTTCCGTTCGCGGCGGACGCGTGCATCGTGCCCGTGTACCCCATCTTCGGCCGCCCCCCGTCGCCTCCGCCGGCGGCCTCGGTCGAGGAGCAGGAGACGGCCACCGTGCGCGTGCCGCTGGGGCGGCTCCTGCTGGAGGAGCGCGACTTCCGCGCGAGGCAGAGGGACGAAGAGAGCTTCGGGGACGGCGAGCTGGAGGGCGTGGCGCCGGAGAGCTACTGCCTCTGGGCCCCCGGGCAGTCCACTCCGGCGTCCCCGCGGCGGTGCCGGAAGAGCGGCTCGACGGGGTCGGTCCTCCGGTGGCGTCGCATCAGCGAGCGCCTCGTGGGGCGGAGCCACAGCGACGGCAAGGAGAAATTCGTCTTCTTGGACGCCAGCTCAGGGCCTCCCAAGCAGGGGGGCGTGGAGGAAGGAGGCAGCAGGAGCGACGGCGGCGCCGGCGCCGATGCCCACGGATGGAGTTATTACAGCAAAGGAGGAGGAGGAGGAAGCGGCGGCGCCGGCCGGAGGAGATCGTATCTCCCGTACAAGCAAGAGCTTGTCGGGTTGTTCGCCAACGTCAGTGGGTTACGGCGAAGTTATCCCCCGTTCTAATGCGTTTCTTGGCTTCTCTCTCTCTCCCCCGTCAATATTTTCTGTTTTTGTGTGCATAATAGTATTGCATAACCTTGGTAGTGTTATTAGAAATAAAATTGGTGTGTTTATAAATTATGGTCTGCTTGGCTAAGGTAAATGTAAAAACTACACCATCTCAACAATAGAGATCGGAGAAGGATAGACTATTTTGTAGGTTCTCTGTTTGCTTGCACATTTTTTGACGAAAAACAGCATTGTGCTGATTTCATTCATTAAGATAGGATGAGTCACCCCAAGAGATACAGTTCAAGGTTCACAGAACGGCGAGAAAGGAAGAGGAAAAGCTATACAAATGTACACATGGAAGGAGGAAAGAATGCTATCCCGCGCCAGTCCATTGAGCTCCTCTGAAGCTTGCACATTTCAGTCAGAAAGAACTGATGTTCTTTTGTTCGTTCTGATCTTTTTGTTTTCATCAATCTCAGGGTAGGATAGAACTGCCCATTTTAATGATTGTATGGGAGAGAATTTTGTATGTTGATTGGTAGTTTAGGTGAATTCATGTATGGTGTAACCTCTTTGTTTTGTTTGTGCGTGTCCTTTGGGCAAAGCTCTGGGCGGCGGCGTTAGTTGATTTTAATACTGTGACGTTGTACCAAGTATTGATACGCATACGTACAAAACAATTCATGCCTCATTGGTCCTCCACATTGATGTCGCCAAAGCAATCTGTACGTTAAGACGTCAGTACAGAGACTGTTCTATTTTTGTGGTGGGAATAAGATCCATCATTTCAATGATGTTCACTTAATCACGTAGAGTACAATATACTTTTGCAGAACAGTCAAACAGTTCGTCCGCTCGCGTGTATACAAAATTGCAAAGGGAAGGATTCTGATTCTGTCGATTACCACAACTCAAAACTATATTGTAGTGGGCTCTTACGATAAGCAAGAATTTCGCTGATGTATGCCCAGTCGCCAACTACGACATTTTCTCCGTACTTAGATGAATTGTATTTGTATATGTGTCCTCCAGATGTGGAGAGAGCATCTAAACTTATGCAAGTCCTAACCAAATTGAAAATTGCTTTTGGAGCTCGGCCTCCATGGAGGCCAGTTTTTGAAAAAAATCAAAATTCAACAAAATTCATATTTTTACATTTTAAAAAATTCTGAAAATAAATACAGACATACATGGAGGCATAACACATATGTGTGTAAATTTTCAGGACGAAATACCTTAAAATGAGGGCTGTGCAAAAAAGACAAATATGTGACTTTTCAACACATAATACTATTCATCCCAAAAGTCCATGAATTTGTTTTTTTTTTCACAGATCGCATCTCAAGGTATTTCATTCTGAAATTTTACACGCATACACATCACATCCTTGTGTACTTATACAATTTTTTTCAGATTTTTTTGAAACCAAGAAGTATGAATTTTGATTTATTTTTTTAAAAAAGTGGCCTCCATGGAGGCCGAGCTCCAAAATGCCATTCTCTAACCAAATACACCAACTACTGGATGTGATGGGACCTCAATCCCCCAAACTTTACTCCTTGGAACTCGCCTGCTTTGATGTTCCCCGTCAAGACGCCCATCCATCCATCCATCAAGTAGGCGACGGGCTCGACCGCGACAGCCGCTTGGCGGGCCGAGCTGCTAACCAAAACCCACCGGCAACCACACTTCTTTTTGCGATGAAACCAGCAACCATACAGATGTCACTACTCTTATTATACCTTGCCTTAATTCGGGCGCTTTGATTCCTGTATTCCAATTTTTAGAACTTCAAACAGTTGTAATTTTTCTTTAGGAAAAGGGTTAGTTCAATTTTGGGGACGGACGGCAAAGCTAACGTGGCCACCGCTGTGCCGGCCGCTCGCCACTTTATTGCTGCACAAGCTACTCCCTCCGTTTTAAAATATAGTGCGTCCTCGGTTTCCGCGCTTCAACTTTGATCATAAATTTAACCAACAAGACCGACTGCAGCGGGAGCAAAAATTATACCAGTGAATTCGTATTCAAAAGAAGTTTTCAATTATATAATTTTTGCTCCCGCCGCAGTCAGTCTCGTTGGTTAAATTTATGGTCAAAGTTAAACCTCGGGAAACGCGGGCACATTATATTTTGGAACGGAGGGAGTATAAGCTAAGCTATCCTGCTGGTGGCAGTAGAAGTGTACAACGCACAAAGGTCAGTGACTAGCATTAGCTGGTGAACGCGCCTAGTGCGGTGGCTTCCGTCGACTAAAAATAAGCCGACTAGCTAGCCTAGCCTTAGCCTTAGCCTAGACATATGTGATCTGTCGATCGGCCGGGCAACAGAGTGGCGACAGAGGCGCGAGGGAGGTCCCTTCGGTTCCACTTCATGACCATGTCCCTTGCCGCGCGTGCGTGAGGCGGCCATGATTGTTTGGCCTGGATGATTCGGAGTGGATCCGTGGCGGTGCTAATCTCGTCGACCGCCCACGGCATGACGCGGGCACGACGTGCGTGCATGCGTGCGGCCTAAGCTCGGTTGTCGACGCCTCTCGCCACCACCAGGACGGATCATCGGGCAAAGCCAGCGCGGTGCTGACGCCGACGGGAGGTCCTGAAGACGGCGGACTGCTGAGGAGGTGCTGGAGGGCTGCTGTGGACGGTGAAAGAGATGAGGGCTCAAGTGGAGGTCATAGTTAGGCGGTAGGGTGAGAGTAAATTGCCAAAAACCACCACAATTGCGTTGCGTCGCTTAGTGCCGAAAGCCACCGTTTTCATAAAAGTTTGCCGAAAACACCGAATTCTAGTAATCACGTTGCCGAAAGCACTAAACAGTCGATTGACCGTGTTTTGACAGCGAACCTGACGTCCCGGCCCCACCAGTCAGGGCCACGTGGCGAGTGGGAGACGGCGACCGGCACTGTAGCGCCCGCCGACTGGGGCTATAGCATGCGCACACTGTAGCTCCATCCGACCGGCACGGCACTGTAGCGGGGGTGCTGTAGCTCCATCCGGCCGGCACTGTAGCGACGATTTAAAAAAATGTGCCCAGATTCAAAAAAATGTTCGCATTTTTTTTCACCCGCAAAAAAAAAGTTCAGAATTTTAAAAAATGTTCCCATGTCAAAATTTGTTCACAAATTTTAAAAGTGTTCGCATTTTAAAATAATGTTCTGAATTTTCAAAAAAGATGCATTTTCAAAAAATGTTTGGGAATTTCAAAATTTGTTTAGAATTTCAAAATAATGTTCCGAAACATTTGAAATTCTGAACAATTTTTTAAATCGTCGCTACAGTAAAAGCCGCAGCGCGTATTGTAGCGGGTGAAAAATGCGTTTTTAACCCGGGAACATTTTTTGAAACTGTCGCTACAGTATCCCCGCTACAGTACCGCCGAGCGGTACCCCTACAGTACCGGTCGCCGTCTCCCGCTCGCCGCGTGGCCCTGACTGGTGGGGCCAGGACGTCAGGTTCGTTGTCAAAACACGGTCAATCGACTGTTTAGTGCTTTCGGCAACGCGATTACTGGAATTCGGTGTTTTCGGCAAACTTTTATGAAAACGGTGGCTTTCGACACTAAGCGACGCAATTGTGATGGTTTTTGGCAATTTACTCCTCAGGGTGAAGCCGACGGCGGCTAAAGGGATCCAGCGTAGCTTTCTTCAACGGCAGCCTAGCCTAGCTAGGTCACCGGAGAAGAGGGTGTAGGTGCATCCTCCTGGATGACGGCGAGCTCGACGACCTCAAATTGCAACATGACATATGTTGCAACCTCCAACATGTTGCAAAGCTCATCAGCTGGTTGTGGCACGGTAGATCGAACAGCATACAACCCAGCTAATCTTTTTAAAGATCATTCGACCAATGGATAGTGTTGCCCTAAACTAATGTTTTGTTGTCGTCCGTCCGTCCTCCAACTTTACTTTACATATGTTCGCTTTCTTCTCCTCTCTCCTTTATTTTTCCTCTCATCTTTTATTTTCTTATTGTTTTTCTCTCATCTTTGATTTTTTTTACCGGTTTTCCATGATAACCACATTAACTGTCCCACCTCGTATTGACTTGCCAAATAAAATTATGTTTTCTTTGGTAAGAAAATAAATGCTTAATAAATAAGAAATTATCAAGTGAAATATTTTTTTATAAAATCACACTAATATGAGCAGGCAAATCATATACTAGGCAGCCCGATGCATGTAGCCCCTGCTTGCGCAGGGTTCGGGGAAGGATCCGATCACTTTGGGTCAATTGTACGCGGCCTTGCGCTATTTCCAGGACTTGAACCCGTGATCTCCTAGTCACAAGGCAACAGCTTTACCGCCGTGCCAAGGCTCCCCTTCCGCAAATCACATACTAACCTATTAAAATATTTATGGCCCCATCGCAACGCACTGGCAATTATCTCACACATAAAATACATTAGACGAGCGTGGCTGTTTTTTCAGTTACCACAAAATAGTTCAGAGCTAGTTGACATCATAGGTTGGTAACCCCATTTTTTAACACGCCCATCAAGCTGACTAACAGTCACCAGTAAGATCTATCATCATCTATGGCATTGCGTCACATACTTACATAGTATGCCAGAGGGTAGTACATAGGAAGCCACACGCTGGTATGCCTGATTGGTCACGCACCAGAACGCAGATCGACAATCTCAAACCGCAAATTAGGTTTGAAGTGCACATTGGAGCAGGTTTCATATATTGGACCGCCATCCGTCATCTCTCGGTGAGCATGGAACCCACTCTCACTGCACTCCCTGAGCACATCCATGCCTCCTGGATCTGTCAACCTGAATATACCATAGCTCCTGGAAGGTTTGCAAACAGCAGAAAGACTATCAGACTTATTCTACGATATTGTTAGCCAGGTGGCATCACCGCAGGCAATTAGGAATAACAATAAAGTGAATGAGTCATCACTGTATGTTAACTGTTGTAATTTTAAGCAAGAAAACACATGCCTAGTAGGATCGGTGGGAGCAGCAACAATTGCAACAGCTTCTGGTAACATGACCTGCATAAAGTTGATATTTTCATGTAAAAGTGATAACGGCGTGAAAAGCAGGTCAAATAAAGCACACGGTTGTCTCAGTGTGAGCTCCAAACAGATTGTTACACAAGGCCAGCAATTCTGAGATAAGACTACCGCTGTGTTTGGATGTCTGTATTCGACCCTGGAATCGTGAATTGGTGTTGTCTAGACTCCAATACGGCTGTTTGGATGGTCACCGTATTGACTCTTGGAAACTTGCCTCAGTTTTGAACTCGACTCTCACACTTGCATGCTCTCTCCCTTGTTACCGAACCAGAGACGGTCCGTATTCCTCTCAATTGTCTCGCTCCCGCAGAAGGTACCGGTTCGCTCGCCCCGAACAGAAATGAAGAAAGGAAGGGGCAGCACAGAAGAGAGCGGCGACCTCCCACTTCCCAATGCGTTGGTTGATTTGGTATTGCATCCCAATTCAATTCAGTGGGCTCAATACAGACATCCAAACGAAGCGTATATGTTTTTATCAATGTTGGCTCGCTAGTGCAAACTAGGGAGAACACAAAATCACACTAACTCAGTTAGGTCATTATTCTATAAATTTGCATTAACTTGGCTGGTCTATCCTGCTATAAAGTTAGGTAACAACGTTCAATTTTATGTATGTCTACCAAGCTTAACATTTCGAAAACTAAAGCAGTGATGCAGCTTAAGCCCCATATGCCTTAGCCCGTGTACCATACAATATGCGATTTTCCCATCGGAAGATAAAGTATCAGCTCAAAGGCCTAACAAGTGACAGCAAGTCAACCCTTACTCAATAAAGGATAAGACCATGTGTGCAGATGACATGGTGCCTTTTGGAGTTATATTGGTGAACTTATTATTGTTTCTATTCAGCATTTTTAGTGCGAACTTACTATTTTATACATTTTATGCCTAGCAGCATAGAAGCCCCTTAAGTGGTTCGATCATCAGATATGGCACGTCATACCAATAACTCAAAAGTTTCAAATGTGCGTTGTTGCATACAAATTAAAATCATAATTGTTAGCTACTCTAGTAGTTTAAGGATTCGGCAAGTATAATTTCGAGCTGAATTCTTTCATGGAGGAAGTCCATGGTATATGAGACTGGAGGATTTTCATAAAAGGAAACATAAAATTTCTACAGTTAACAAGGCCTAATATCCTTAATTCATAAACATCACCAAAATTTATTTAGATACCTGATAAGAGAATTGAGTATGCAAATCGATTGACGATAGAAAGCATGTTTGTGAAGGGTGAGTCTGGAAAAGACGAAGCAAAATGTCAATTGTTGACTAACTGTTAAATTACAGTGGTTACTGCATGTAAGCACACTAAGAAAGCATATGCTCAAGTAACAACGTTTTGGTATAAAAAGATGGATTCCATGCTGCTAAGGTAAGTTCAGTGTGTTTTCTATAAGAAAAATACTGGTATTCACAGTAACAGTGGATAGTCAATGGTAACCATTATGAATATATATCTAAAAATACCTATGTTCTTACCTCCCGTGATATTTTTCTGAAAAAATAATGCTAGTTTCAAATCAGAAGACAGACAAGTCAGATTACACACCCCAACTTGGCACTAAACACGGATACAGTTTTATCTCATCATACATATGTTCTTAAGACTATATGAGGTAGGCTAGCCATATGTATTTATTTCATTTACAATATTAAAACAACGGAAAATTGAATTCGATTAAGTATGGAAATGCTCAGATATATACATGTATCCACCCTGCAGGGTAAAGTGACTGCTCTGATAATACGGCGTGTATCTCCTCCTCGTTAGAAGCTTGACACTGCATTTGGAAACAGGCAGATTCAGATAGATAAATGGAAGCAAGACACATTAAAGTAAGATGACAAATGATATGTTAAAAGGTAAGATGACAAATTAAACAAAATAATGTCTTTTTTTCCAAACCATACAGTTACTGACATACTGAGTGAGCAGTTCCTTCTTGCTTTGGAATGATCAATGTTGTCACATAATAAGTTCCATCCCTCTGCAAATAAATGTAAAATAAATTAAGACGCAAATGTGAATATAGCAAGACTATCAGTGGTGACATTGGTAAATCTATCTAATTCTTCTCCCAACTGCACTTACAAATGAAGCACCAAGAATTCCACAGGTCTCTAGATTATTGGGACTCCGTGTCCCGTGTCTGCGTGTCTGCGTGTCGGCTGGGCATTCGGGCAAGGGGCGTGACGCCGCGTGCGACGGTGCCGACCTGCCTGTGCCTGGCGCAGCGCGGGACGGAGGAGGTGGACAGTTTGTTGGGGAATCGGGGGGCGTCACGTTTGCACGCGTGTACCCACGCGCGGACGCTTGTGATCTGCTCTGCTCAGCCAGACTGCAACATAAACGGAGCGAGTGTCTAAGAAAGTTGTAATTGCCGGATCAGTACAAACCAGTTCTGCTGCGTTTTCGTGTCAAGAAACGTGAAATAATGCGTCATATCATTGAGCAGGGCTTCAGCTGATCTTGCTTACAGAGCTCAGTGTGATAGTTTCACACGCTATAAATTTATAAAATATAGGAGTAATATCCATCAATCATCTTTCAGTAGAGCAGCCCACGCAGCCTTGTGCAAATCTCTTACAGTAGCATATTACAAAGCTAAGAAACCATGTATCCGCAAGTACAACATCCACACGGTGATTTAGAATGTTTACCAATCAACCGGTTGCTTTAGCCCCTACATCATCAAAAAGCACCCACCACTTTAACGCGTCTATTTTACATGCCATCCCATCTACTATTCCTTGCTAAGGTGCATGATAGTGACTAGCCATCTTTCCGGTTGCAGAATCATCTGCAGCGTTTTAACAGACAATAATTCAGAATCCTTTTACAGTGCCTGATTATGTCCTGCTCCCTGCAAGGGAAGATGCAGTCAAATTTCCCAACACTTCTCAATCAACAACAGCAGACATGGAACATGCAGTGCAAATTTTCTCCTTAACCCAATGTAATAAGTAGATTATGATATCGCTCCATGATGAAGCAATAGCTATGTCTGGGTGTCCATTGATCCAGTGAAAAAAAGAGAAAGGGAAAAATAAACGTTTGCAATCGAGAAGTCTACATTTAAATGTACAAATGGTTCACATGCTGCCGACCATATGTAGAAGTTATGTATTCGTGACTCAAAAGTCCATTTAATAATTGTATAGATTCCGCAACGTGTAAAATGATGTTGTACTGTTGTTCACCTTATGCAGTTAAAGGATGCATGATATAGGTGCACTGTTGACAAATGCATAAAGCTCAGTGAGAACTGCAGCAATCCAAATATTCAGCACGGTGCAATGCATTTCCAAGGAGAAAAAACTGGTTATATATTATTTACCAATTACCAAGTACTATACACACTAATGAGAATGGGGTGCCACCCCACGTTATAAGTTTGAATAACTATGTGCTGACTTACCATCATGACAGTTTAGCCAGGAGTTTTTCCACCATGCTTTTTTGTTGTAAGCGACTATAAGATTCTGATTCTTTAATTGCGCTTGATACAACAATGACATTACTTGGAGAAGGAGCATTCACCTACAGGACATAAATAGGGTATATAAGCAATTAACAGGCACGACATGCATTACTAATTCCCAAGTTTTTAAAAGAGAAAGAAAAACATGATTAACAAACGAATGGTACAAAACAGAAGCATACCCATACTCGACCATTCAATCCAACAGCTATCTCAAATGATAGTTTTTTCCCAAGGGCCTCTAGAAGTGGACATGTTGGGGAACTTAAAAGCCTACAAGTAATCAACATAGTAATAAATATATAAAGGGGAATAGTAATACTAGGACATTACTGAAAGATTATGGCATGCATTCATCTCACATTCTTGCCAGGCCAGTTGATGTTTCAAACGTATAACCACTTTTCAATTGACCAAATTCAGCAGCTTTTCCACTTGCTGCAAAAGATAGTCCGTATCATTATATTTGGATAGCAGTACAAGGAAACTAATATGCAACAGTCGGACCCAAGACGGTGTACTCCGCGGATCTCACAGCCATATGAGCAAAGATTTCCAACATGATGTATTTTTGAACTTCTAATTTTGAAACTCGTAGAAACACTGAATTATGAGATTAGCAAGTTACCATCCATGCATGAAAGCTCTGGATTCATAATGCTATTTGCTTTAACGACTCTGGCATATATTAATGTACCAATCTGCAGGAGAAAACACGCAGTAAGTATTTATAATAACCGTGCATCAAGCTCAAGGAAGGAAACTGAATATTAGGCACAGAAACTGCAACCTTTCAGAATCATTACAAGCTGAAATCATTACAAACTGAATATTAGGCATATACTCCCTACTTAAGTATAACACCTGCGTCCAGTACTTAACAAATTTTTACAACACAAACGTCATTGAGTACATGTTATTGAATTTGAAACAACATAACAGGGTCTACGGCTATTTCATTGTAACAACTGAGGGCGGATCGGAATCAACAAACAAGTGAAATTGACCAATCAAAATGACAAAAATGCATCACAAACAAAAACAGTTCAACACTCTTGAAAATTTAATGATCAACCCCTATATTTTGCATAGAAACAATCAATTAAAAATGTATGCCCTCCATACAAGATAAACACAAGCTGAAATTTGCACCATGTAAGATTTCAGTATCTACTAAGGTACATAATAATTTGATCCGATCAATGAATTGTCATGAATTCATGTTAATTTTATAAAAAAAAATGATATGCCAAATAGCTAACAACAACAACAACAAAGCCTTTAGTCCCAAGCAAGTAGGGGTAGGCTAGAGCTGAAACCCATAAGATCTCGCAACCAACTCATGGTTCTGGCACATGGATAGCTAGCTTCCACGCACCTCTGTCCATATGCCAAATAGCTAATCAAAGAAAAATAATTAAAGTTCAACGGCCAACCAAAAACATGGTAAATAACTAATAAAAATGGTTCCTTCTTTCATGCCCCAAAAAGGCACAACAGCACCGTGTGTCACACAAAATAACTTATAACTGGAAGCAAAATATTCTACAACCATTAATGACTCAATGCCATACCTCAAACTTCGGTATGTTTCTCCTGGTACCGCCTTCAAATGAAAGAACTGGTAAAAAGGCCAAATTGGGCCCCTTTATGTCCACCAAGAAGTTCTGGAATAACCAAATCCAGCTCAGCAGAAGGGAAAGAATCCATAAGAACACATCATATGCGTGCAGAATAAATAAATTAATATAAAATTTAAAATTATGCTTCTGGTCGCCGCCCTATGATAAAATCTGTGAATGCTCATTTTGACTTTAGTATATATTTCAATTGTACTAACAGGGAGGATGTCATCAAATTTATAGTAAGACAGTTATAAAAACGATCATAAGACTAGAAATCGAGCTGGAAGTACTTCTAAAGGCAAATGTATACTTACATCTGGTTTGGTGTCAACTACAATACCAAGAACCGTATCTTCTACAGAAGGTACATACTGCCAAAATAATAACAAGCATTGTATGAATAGGAAGCCATTGAAACAGAACACAAAGAGAATGAAGACTGAAAGAGCATACTACGCACAATCTCATATACTACAGTTAAGAAAGATACAAGGTAATGTTTGGAGTTTATCAAACTGATTAACTGTGCTTGGAAGAGCTGAAGAGAAATCAACATGCTCAAGCAATGATGAGTTGAAACATGATCCAAAACAAAGACTGGAACAATACATATACACTGCACACTTGAAAGGTAACTACGAGTCCATGACAACTCCAAATGAATGTTAGTGTGCATTAGTACTGGAAGTTGCGTAGCATTGTATTAACATGACCCCATAATAGTGGCACTTAAGCTTCCACATAAGTTTAGGTAGCAAGGGACCAAGGGTAACAGCATAGTAATATCAGCATAAATATCCTTCAGTCAAACCATGAGCATGAAGTGTGAGAAAAATTAGTTGCATGGAAAAACATCATATGGTGGCTACAATATACAAAGTGAGCATACCTGATCATGAATTTCACACACTCATATCATAGCAATGATAAATCTCAACGGTTTCTTTGAAGCAGAGATAAAATTCACATATACGATATCCTACATAGGAACAATTTTTACAGTGTGAAAAGCATCTGTGAGCGCAAACCAGAGGACTCACCCTCTTCTGGGAGTTCTCCACCCAGTACTTGTTGGGCTTGGACAGTCGAAGCCTCCCAGCACTAGTTGCCTGGATAGTGTCACAATCCTGCGAGCCCCCCGAATGCATCGTAAGCCTCGTTACCCAAAGTGAACCCCATTAAAACCCTAATCCCTAAACCTCGGACGGGGCAACCGATTCCCGCTTTACAACACGGGATGTTTTACCTGGCGCAGACCGGCGCCGAGCTTGATGGTCTGGTTGGTCATATCGGCGAGGTCCAGGATGATGTCGCCGGGGACCTGAGCGTCGACGGCGAGGAGGGGGAGTTAGTCGAAATCCACGGAGGTAGCGAGCGAGACGCTGGGATATCCAAGGAAAGGATGGAGGATTTACCACATAGCTGTCGACAAGAGCGGAGCGCTGCGGCTTCCTCGACTCCATTGCTCAGAGACGGCGGGCTGGCGGCGTGACGGCGTCGACGCTGGAGTAGGGTGGTGTTGTCTGCGCGGCGCGGCTGCGCTTCTTCGTTCCGGTGCGCGTGCCTTCAGGAGTAGATGGGCCTGGGCCTGGGCCTCGAAAACGATGGCGCCGTGTTTGGTTTGGTGCCCTTGGACAAAACTGTGAGCCTCCCAGATCGGCCGGGTTGCAAGCTGTCAGATCTGGAGCATCGACCGGCCGAGTGACACCTTTACCATTGCAGCACAGATCTTGTTGTAGAATTTTTGCAACAGAGGTCTAGTTGCGAAAATGTTTTGCAACAAAGGTCCTATTACAGAATTTTTTTCGCAACAGAAATCTTGTTGCAGTTTTTTTTTTTTTTGCAACAAAGGTATTGTTACAGAAAATTTTGCAATAGAGCTCTTGTTGTAGAATTTTTTTGCAACAAGGTCATGGGTGGAGAGAGACAGGGGGAGGGAATGAGAAAGGGGCTCGCAGCGGAGCCATGGGAGCTCGTCCGGGAGAGAGGGGTAAGGAGAGAGGAGGAGGGAAGGAGAAAGGGGGCTGGTGGCGGCGTCCGGTGGGGCGGAGATCGTGCGTGCATCTGTTGCGTGGCTAAGTGGTGGCGGCTCTAGATAAGAGTCGGGAGAGAGAAAGTGAAGATTGGCTGCTGTTGAGAAACAAGAGAGGTTGATTGGCTGCTGAGAGAGAAGAGTGACAAGATAGATTTCCTGGGGACTAAGGCCCGAGGTGATAAGGTTCAACAACTATGTGTGGCTCACGGGGACACGCGTCAAGCAGCCGAAGCGGTCGATGCACAGCTACAATCAGCCAGCTGACAGGAAGCTTTTCCCTAACGATAACCCCTCAAAAAAAGTGGGTAGTACAAAGTTGTACTACATATGTGTCAATTAATTTGAATCGAAGGGAGTATTAACGATCCGGTAACCCTGGAGCCTCTTGCTATAAGAGAAGACTTTAGAACTCACAACCTCGCAAATAAGGATGTAAGCTAACGGCGTCCACATGTCCGCGACGGTCCGTGAAGTAAAATTTGCAGCACTTCGCGGGCAGTGGCGGACATGCAGACGCCGTCCGCTTTCATGCCTACTCGCAAAGCAGCTCTTAGTCTAGGGTTGGTCGCCATGCCTGGATGACTCTATTCTTGTTCTTGTAAACATTATTTCTAGATGATAAATCTTTGCGAGTTTGCCTAAAAAAAATGTATAACCACACACACACACACGGGGCAAAAGACGAAAACCAGGTAAATGGATACCATGACCAGTTTGACGATTTATTAGGAATTGAAATAAATTATTATTGAATTCATGCTTCAACTAGTTATTTCAAAAGTCTCTGATGAAAAAAGGAGGCCAATATATCACAACACTATGAATGAATGATAGTTGAGGAACAAGAGTTAACTCTTCCTGAATTAGGCCTATGGAAATGCTAACAAGGGATTTCAGCCATTTTCTCTTTTCTGAACAAAAACCTATACTTCTTATCATGAAACATTCTTCCAAACAAGCCCTAGAGGTGAAGATATCTAAGTGTCCATATGGTCTTTCAATTACAATGCTACCTCTTGCCCAAGTTAAAAGAAACTGTCAGCTTTTAACCTCAATATTTCACTGGCACTGCCCACTTATAAATTCCTCTGTTGAACTGCACAGCTTATGCACCCACCTAAGCTCACCACCCTGTTGAGAACTAGATGTATTAACATACGGGATTCACATGGAAAATGTCACCACATACAGGAATCACATGGACAATTTCAGCGCATACAGGAATCACAGGAAAATTTCACCACATACAGGAACCTATCATTGGCACTGCAGTGGCCACCCAGCAACACCTTTTAATCCCTTATTATGGCTCTTAACATTTCATTACAGAATCATAGGTCCCCAAGTTGGTAAGCTAATATACTTTGGTACATCCAACGGTGTTCAAACAGCCTGTCTTGAATTTAATGTATGGTTGCGACACAACCAGGAACATGTTGCAGAGAATAAGGGTCGCACGAGTGACAAGCCACAACCACAAAAAAAGAAAAATCAAGGCTGGCATGCCCAACGTACATCTAGAGCATAATATTTACATCAGTAATGCACACCACAGGTTTAAGAGATTGAGCTGAATACACGATAAGCAGAGATGATGGAGCTCAGACCAAGAGCAATGAAAGCTAAGAACGCCATTGAGCCTGAGGCATTGATAAGTTTGGCGAATTGATCCACGCCAAATCTAGACACCCAAACATCATTGCGAGAAAGCGCTGCTGAAGAAGCTGACAGCAGCAGGTAAGCCAATACCTGCAATATTGGCACTAGTAATTCAATCACAACCGATCACTTGCTTGCAGTTATATTTGTTAATTAATCTAATGTTGCAACTTCAAATTTGTGCATAAAGTCGTAACCGAATGTTAGAGATGTGACTAAACACAGAAATTAAGGAACAACTGCAACAAATATCTTGAAACAAGGTCTAGAACCCTAAATGATACGACGGTAGGCTAGAGATGAAAGCCAACAGAAACATGTGAAAACCCAAAAGAGAAGAGAGCAAATAAAAGTAAACAAAGTAAGGGCATCTCTAGCCGATCCCTCAAAAAGGGTTAATTCCTCAAAATATTCTCTTTTGAGGAGTTAGCCATGCCTAGCCGAACTCCTATCCGACTAACTCCTCAAAATTTTGAGGAGTTAAGTTCCAAAACCTTGCCAACTCTCTCATTTTTAAGCGGACACAACCAATTTTCAGCAAAATTTCCACCCCTCCCAAGTCCCGCATGCAGCACCTCCTCTTCCCGCCACCGCCGCGCAATGTCGCCACCACAGCCACCGGAAGCCCCAATTCCGACAATGGAACCGCAGGCCTCCTCCGCAACCCCGCGTGCTAAGCCGCCGGAGCCGACCACTGTGTCACCGCCAGCGTCAAGGAAGCGGATCGGCACGAAGACCGTGGTGCAGACCGCCGCACCGTCAACAAAGGCCGGCGGCAAGGCCGTGCCAGCCACGAAGACGGATGACCAGTGCTCCGGCTGATGGCAAGCGGGCGAGGAAGTGGCCGGCGGCCGAGAAGGCCCTCACCAAGGCAGCGGCGAAGAAAGGAAAGGCGTCCACGCCGACGCCTTCCTCTCGTCCGGTGCCTCGCTGCCCTTCTCCGGCAACACCATTACCTCCTCCTCCAGCACGTTCGGCCGTCGCAACCGCGGCCGAGGTCCATGGCCACCAAGTGTTCGACGACAATACCCAAGAGGTAAAAAATTGTGCTTTTCTTTTTCGCGAAGGATATTGGTGATGGTCTGCAGGGGCGATCTTGTGATGTGCTTGTTGTTGTTGATTGCGGTGTGGAGGAGCATGATGTTGCAACTTTCATGTCTCAATTGGATGCACCACATATACTCGGCCTCTGACGATCTAGATTATGATGGTGCGCGGTATGATCAAGAACAAGAGAGCGAGGAGGATGATGATCCCAAAGTGGAGGTCGATGATCCCATGGAGACACAATCAAGCACCAAGAGGTCAAGGACAACGAAATACGGCCAAGAAGAGGACATTGCTTTGTGCTTTGCTTGGATGAATGTCTCGCTTGACGCCTCGATTGTACGGATCAAACAAAAGAGAAGTTTTGGAGTAGGATTGAAGAATACTATTGTAACAATGTAACCGTCCATTCCCACCGCACTCAAGGCTCACTTTCCCACTGGTGGAGTGTGATCCAAGAGCAATGCAACCGATGGTCCAGTTGTGTTGATCAAGTCAACCATGCACCACTGAGTGGGTTGCCAACCACAATGGGCCTCCCATCGAAGAGCTATACAAACAACGCAACAAGGGCGGCGGCAAGGCATTCACATTGCACCGTTGCTACAAGGAACTAGTTGGCAATGAGAAGTGGATCCGGAGGAACTTCGAAACCAAGCCAAAGAGGTCACGGATTAGCATATTCGTTGAAGCCGATGACAAGGAGGATGAAAATCCTCACAAAAGGCCGGATGGGCAAAAGATTGCAAAAGAGAGGAAGAAGAATGGAGGCGTCGCCGCCTACAAAGAGGAGCTTTGTGCTATGATTGAGACCAAGAAAGCTTTGGCAGCCAAACGCAAAGAAGAAAAGCCAGTGAGGTGGAACGAGCTCAAGCTCATGGAGGATGAGAAGTGGAGAGCAAAGTTGACGGCCGAAGCGACGAAGGTGGGAGCGGAGGAGCGTAGGATTGCACTCGAGGATGAGAGGCTTGCAAAAGAGAAGAAGGCCAAGGAGCGCGCTATCATGTTCATGAACCCGAGCACGATGAATGCCACGGCAAGGAGGTATTGGGAACTCACTCGTGGGGAGATCTTGGCCCAATCGAAGGTCGGCCGTAGTGGACATGGTGGTGGCCATGGTGGTGCCTGTGGTGGTGATGAGCACGGAAGTGCTTGAGTTTGTGTAGTATGCATTTGATAGGGCTTGGTCCACGACATAGGACATGCTATGTTGTGGTTTTTTGGATCAAACTTGATTGATTTGGTGGCTTTTGGATGAAGTATATGCATGTTTTAACTTGAATTATTTCGATAAGATGAACTACATGTATGTTTGTAGTTGAATTGTTGCATATGGTGAATTTGAATCATTCAAATGATTGATGAAATACTGTGCAATTGTTGAATTGTATGTGACAAGGGGTGGAACAATTAGTCCCAAAAAAAATAGGGAGTTAATAAGGGTTCGGTTAGGTCCGCCACTATCTTAACTCATGTTTGACGAGTTATGGTTTGGGGGAGCATTTGAGGAGTTATAGGATAGGGGTTCGGCTAGAGATGCCCTAAAGCAAAGTAAATTAAGGTTCCCGCACTACTCTAAACAATAACGAATGGAAAAACTCAACCAACCAGGGACTAGCCCCCCTGCCTTTTTTCAAGGAGAAGTGTGAGCACCACACCGTGACAACTGACATGGGTAGGCAGGACCCTTTATCGCTTCAGAGATAACATTAGTAACAACTTGATTACTCAGAGGTATTGTCGTCTCAGCAACTACATCACTTCCACAAACAATTTTTCAAAAAGGTTCTCCTACAATGAAAATTCACAATTGATTGAAATTGGAAGACTTACAGATCATCGGTCATCAATAAGACTTTAAGGCATGAGTGCACAAATTTCAGATAAATGAATGGTTACCATACTACGCAGCTTGTTTTACTTTGTAATCTAGTTTGGCAAAATCAGCATCCAAATTATCAGGGCCCCAAACTTGCAACATTGTGCTACGGTTCGTTATGCTACTGTACACTAAACAAACAAGCAAATAGACCTCACAAATACCATGAAATTAAGTACAACACATTCAGAAGTGGAGTTTGTTCATTCTTGCCTGATCCATGGCGAGATTGAAGTAGTTGCCCCAGAGGCCTCCAATTATGCGCCTCCCCGTGACCAGGTAGTGCACTTCTGCAACCAATTGGAACCCCGAGTATGTAAAAGCAATAACGCTCGCAGCAAGCGTGTACCTGCATTTCACAGACACATCAATCTACGCCAAGAACAAGCGCAACAAATGTTGTACCTAAAATTGGGTGATTTTGAGCTTGTGTTCCAGATTCAGAGCAACCTGTATTCGTTGTAGCGGCGGAAGGAGTCACCAGCCCAGCCCGGCGTAGTGCCAGCTGACATGACGGAGAGCGAGATCAAGCAGAACACGGCAGCTGAAACCCTAAACCCTAGCTCAGCCCTCTTCAGCTCCGAGGGCCGTACTCTATCTGGGACCCCGCTAAGGAGCCATCTCTTGGAGCCCACTCCGACTTTGCCTCCGCCCCCGCCCCCGCCGGCGACTGACTCGGTGACTACCGCAGGTGCTACCTTGTCGGCGGCTGGCTTGGTATCCGTTGCCGCGGGGTCCTCGGCCGAGAGGAGCTTCGCTATGGTCAGGGCCGACTCCTTCTGCGGAGATCCGGTCGGAGATTCAGCCATGACCGCGTCCTTCTGCGGCGTCGGCGGCATCACTGCTTCATTTTGGTTTAGCGCAAGAGCTAGCGTCATGTTCTCCGATTCGCCGGGCGCTTCATCTGCCTCCTGCTCCGGTTTAGCTTCCGGAGACACCGGTGCTGGTGGAGGTGGTGCTGCTGGAGCGGGAGCGCGAGCGGGAGGAGGAGGGGGTTTCCGCTGCGGCGCGGATGTTTGGTTCCCACGAGGGAGGGGAGGAGAAGGATCTGTGGTGGAAAGAGGTGGATGCGTTGGAGCCTTTGGAGGCGAGGGAGGCGACGGTGGAGAAGAATCGCCGGCGCCATCCGGCGGCGGAGCAGTAATTGTTGGTGCAGCAGGAAGGGGAGGAGCTGGGGTTGGATTATCCGGCGAGAGGCGAAAGGGGTCGGATGGCGCCGGAGCAGTAGTTGTAGGTGCAGCAGGAAGGGGAGGAGCTGGGGTTGGGTTATCCGGCGAGAGGCGAAAGGGGTCGGTAGCCGGAAGCTGTGATGGGGGCGAAGAAGGAGGAGGTGGTTGTGCCTCCGCGGCCGGCTCCGGTGGCGGTGAGCCGACTGGGGAGGCCATGGAGGAGCTGCTCGTTTTTTCCATGGTGGCGGCCGGCACCTGGTGGCTGTGGGACGTGTGCCAGTGTGGTCTCGTGCTCCGGTGGGAGTGTGGCGACTGAAGAGCAACTCAACAACAGGTTGAAGGGCACGAGCGGTCCAGAAATTCCGAAATTATTTTAATCAAAGTAAAACGCATATGGTGCGAAGCTGACTGAGAATTCGCAAAATCGCAGCCAATTACTTGTGCCATGAATTGTGATGTTCGAGTGGGAGACTAGTTAGAAACGTTGGTTTGGTTCGAAGTGGCTGTATTTGAAAGACGAAGGGAGCTATTGAATTCAACCGATGGCAGAAGAAAAAGGACTTTGATTTTGTGAATTTATTACAAGTGACTGCATTCTAGGTAGACCCAAAAGAAAACCATATAATTTGGCAAGTACTCCAGAGTAAAGAGCAGTATATCTTGGATGATGAAAACAAATGGGATGTTTGGATTGAGCCTGTACCGGCCCTACCAAAACGTGGGATCGCCAACTGCGGGCGCAAAATATGACAGGGCTACCAAAATATTGCTTGAGATATGAAATTTGAAAGGCATCCAAACCTAAGCCTAGCCTATGGGTCAATGCCAATAATTTGGTAGGGCAGTTCCAGGTTGCCATCCAAACATGCCCAAAGTGAGGCATATATTAAAACTGTTTGGCTCGCATGGCACGATGTTTAGAGCATAGCTAGGCCTGGCTCTGCGGGGACGCTCGAATCGGCAGTTTCCAGCGAGCCAAGCCCGAGCGATGCAAGCGAGCGCAGGCAGCTGCACGCGCTGGGACACGTGGGGAGACGTCGTGTTGTTTCCCGATGCGGGGGCATAAATCCCCTCACCCCTTTCTCGCGGCCCACTCTCCTCTCTCTAGACTCTCATCGGCGGCGACGACCATCGTAGAAGGCAAGATCTGGACGACGAACACCGACTTCATCACTGATTCATCACCTCACTGCCACGGCTCCATCAGTCGCGGTAAGCCCTCTCTCCACGCCTTCGTACGGATTGATGTAGTCATGTAGGCATTGATTACCCATCGATTAAACTTTGACCATGATTTAGGCATCGATTAAACTTCGACCATGATTTAGGCTTCAATTTGGGGTGGGCGACTATATCTATTTAGGGCTTGTACAAGGGGATTGGGAAGGATTTTGACTAATAGGGTGTTTAATCGATGACAATCCCCTTAAATCCCTTCAAATTCAATGCAATTGAACTAGCCTATGCACAATGGGCTTGGAGCGGCGGTAGCCTTGACGCTGGTACTCGTCGACCTCCAGTGGCATTGTAGAGCAGCCAGACTCAAGAACCCTGGCCACCATCTCGAGCGCTTCGACATTGCCAACATCTACCATCTCCTCCTCCTCATCATCATCATCCTCTAGAACGATGGTGGTCGGCGCCACCGCAACGGTCGCCTAGTCAAAGGAGCTACGACAGACATGTACATAACCCATCTAGCTCTCTGACCTGGATCGGCCGACTCGGCCTCCTCCATCGCCCACAACAATATGTCCACTTACATAGTACTTTTGGCTGGGTCAGGCATCAACGCCTTCATCTCCGTCTCTGTCGTTGATGGTGTCCTAGATAAGGGGGTGCTAACCACGTTGGCTCCGAGACATGGGCCGGGCCGAGGACCCCAAATGACCAACCAGTGGGCCACGTTCGTCATGCCCCCATGAAGGAATCAAGATGGAATCTTCCGAAGACTTCGCGCATACTCCAAGGCACGAATGCAATCTTCGGCATGTTTATCTTCGGATGCAACTGACCTATGTGTAACCCTAGGTACTCCCGATGTCTATATAACACTACTGCAGGCGACCGCTAACGCGACACATGAATCAGAGACCCCGCGACCAAACTGTGTGCGATGACAAACGGTGTCGTGATAAAACCGTCGCCAATAAGACGAACTGTGTGTGATGCTGGAGACATCAAGCACGATTCAGATTAGAGACGCGTGTGCGATACATGGCATACAATTCATCCATACGAACTGTTTGCGATGAGCCAGAACAACAGAAACGGACAGCCAGTTCGAGGTGTATGCGATAAACGGCATACAGTTCACTCGGATGAACTGTTTGCGATGAGCCAAAACAACAGAAACGGTTCACCTTAACAAATGTGTATGATATGCGGCAAACATGTCAGTAATCATAAATGTGTGGGAAGACCGATAACAACACAGACGATTCCGGCTAATAAGCCGTGTGTGTTGTGGGCAAATGGTTGGTGGTAAATAATTGTCAGCGATTGATGAATTCATCACCGACGGGTTCTGTAGTTTAGTCCGTGTGTGATATGATTTGCTCTGTCTACACAACATCTATGCTCTGTCTGCAGAACAACAACATATATACTTATAAGAACATGATTGTATAACCAAATTAAACTTCCAATTACATAACTGATTACAGATAGCGTTTGCACATCTAAGTAAACAATTACATGCATAATAAACTAGGAGAAACGATCATCATATCAACTACTTCTTGTTGTGACGCTTGCCTCCAATGCTCTGCTTGTGGCTCGATCCCTCGTCGTCTACATGAAGGAGGCACTTCCCCATGTCAATGATCCGCCTGTACATCTCGTAGCATATGTACGCGTCCATGGTTGCGTACTTGAGGTGATCTTCATCCAGTATCTGGCGGGGAAGGAGGGCAGGTCACCTCGCCTAGGATGCATGCCCAGCGCCGCCGCTGCAGCAGGTTGAGCGATTTGGCTTTTTCTACCGCCCATCTGAACAGCCGCACCGGGTTCGTATACCATTCCGCAGGCATGCGCGTTCTCTCCTCCGCAGTCGACTCCGTGAATATGATATCTGCCATTTGCGCCAGCTCGGCGCGACGCTGCCAGATGCTGACATCCCTCAGCATCTCTGCCCTGAGATCGACTTGCGCCTCCGCCTTGTGCTTCGCCATGCGAAGCTCCTTCGAACATGTCTCCAATTGATGCCTCGCTTCCTTGATCCGATTTGCCCTTGCTGCCCACCACCTCCAACGCAGCCCCGACATGTCCTCCGGCGCCACCGATCTGTGAGTCCAGAGCAATGGATCCCCTTTGATAGATACGTGGGTTTCGCTCAACGGCGGCAGTGCCGCGGGCCGCAGTGAGAGGGAAGCCCGCGGGATGCTGGGATCTAGGGGATTATCCATGGCGCAATCCGATGGGTGAGGCAGGGAGGCGAGCGCGGAAGGCTAGATTTGGGGGCTGTGAGAGGAAAGAGACGATAGAGAGCGAAGAGAGGATAGAGAGGGAAGGAGGAGCGGCGCAACCAAGGTGAACACGGAGTGGGCGAGGCGAAAAAATTAACCGCGCCAAATTGCTAATGAACACGTCCCATTAATTAGGTTATTATAATTGCCAGGGTAGAATCACTGCCCACTTCCTTATCGTTTTCCTCTTCCACCACGCATGCATGCAAACATAATTAAATTTTGGAGGTAGTTGCTTGGCTCATACGTGGGAGGGGAAAAACTAAAAACTAAAAACACTTTTAATGATGAGAAAGACAGTCGGGAAATTGGTGCTAATTAAGAAAGTGCGACTAAAATTCTTGGAAAAATCTGAATTCTCTTAGGCACCCTACGGACCTGGATGTTTCGTGTGCGATTATGTGTGTACAAAAACCTTTAAAAATGCAAACGAGTTGTTTGCGATGGTAGGAGCATCGCACACGATGCGTGGTGCCAGTACTCTCGAGTGATGATTTGTAAGTTACACATATGTTTCCTTATGTTAACACGTGTGTGATAACACGTGACACCGCATACGGTTGTGTGCTGGGAATTGTGTGCTCCACTTAGTCTTCCCACGCTCCAGTGATGCCTTCCCGCGCAAGCGCCAACCACAGGGGTAAATTGTAAATCCCCAATCCCCTAGCCAGCTGCTAGCTAGCTATAAATAACCACAACAATGGCCGGCCGGCGGCGACTCACTACTGATCCCCTTGCTAGCTAGTAGTTACCCACACATACCGGCATACCCGGCCCCAACGGCCGACGACCGGATGGAGTTGGGCGATAGCGGAATCGAGGCTGCCGGCGCGATGGTCGGCTTTGCGGTCGACGGCCATGCCGCCGCCTCTCCCGACGACAGCCAGACGAGGCATGAAACGCGGTACGAGCAAGCCACCAGGTTGGCCAGGGTCGTCCTGAAAGCGGCTAGGGATCGCCAGCGGGCGATACTGCGGGCT
This sequence comes from Elymus sibiricus, assembly GCA_039707655.1. NCBI lineage: Eukaryota > Viridiplantae > Streptophyta > Magnoliopsida > Poales > Poaceae > Elymus > Elymus sibiricus. The sequence goes on along the minus strand of CM077668.1, from coordinate 255,145,749 downwards.
CGACGCAGAGTGCGGCAGATGGTGCGGACGGCGGAGCAGGAACCGCGACGACGCAAGGACAACTGCGGCAGTGGCGGCCGCCGCACGAGGCGCAGACTTATGTCCCAGATGGAGGAGGGCGCAGCGCCGGGCGTCGCCGGGGCAGGCCTGGGGGCAGTGACGGCAGTCCTGGCGAGAGCCAACGTCTCGTTGGCCGCCGGGGCGATGTACTCCGAGCCGGCGGTCGCGGCAGCCCTGGTGAGAGCTGCGCCCGAGGCAGTACCGGCGATCACCGATGTCGAGGCTGCCCCAGCCTCGATCGATCAAGGTGGTCATCGACTTGGCGACCTCCTCTCCTCCTGAGCCAAGCAGGATAGACACGATGATGGACGATGGCAGCTGTGCGTGCTGGGTCCGCGTCAGGGGCAGTAGCTCTTTTTGTGCGCGCGCGGTTCGTTATATTGATGTAAATTAGGGAGCTAATAATGGTTTGTCAATTACTCCTTGAACTAGGCACTGGACCAATTTGAGCATATATATGCTCGATTGATTATTTGTTCATGCATGTCAAATATGTCAATTGTACGGGCTGGCCTATCTATATATTATCTCATTTTGCAATATGGAAAATTTAAGAACCTGAAAAACAACATTTGAGTAGCATATAGTGGTGACACTATTTAACAAAAGGTGATACTAATACTTTTCATGAAATAAACAATTTTGACAACCATATGGTCCATATCTACATACTTAAGATAGGCCAACAACCACAACTATCCGCTGGAAGCAGCTTGATGACGGTGACTCGGCATCTCGTCAATGAAAAGGAAGATCCCTCCTGTGCCTTGGTAGAGCATGAGTATAACAGTGTCTCCGATTTTCAAATGTTGATGCATTGCCAGGACAACCGAGAACCTATTAATTTGAATGGTTCCATTTGTGCGGGGAATGCAGTACCTTGCAATCACTTTGGCGTTCTTAGCAGGCACAAGTGTAATTCGACCACGCCGGGAAATCAATTCAGGAACAGCTGCAGCGGGCAATTTCCGTTGCAATGAAGAACAAAAACCAATTGTAACATATCGTTGAAGCTATATATAGTTTATGAACAACAACATACAAATAATACTTTGTACCAGCATTTTGTTCACACAATTGGTGTTGTTCAATGTGTGCATCAGTGGTAGATTTATTCTCATCCCAAATCCAGCGTCCATACACTGTGCTAGGTCTTCTAGATTAGCAACAAATTGTATGACATGCCCCAACTCTTTCCAGTGAAATTTGGTATGCCGAGTAACATACAATTTGTTAACTATGCATCCAACATATCCTGCTTAAAAGGTGGAAAGAGATTATTTATTCAGAACATGGCAGAAGAATAGTGGGCATAAATTGGTAATTGGAACTTGATACTGGCTAGTAACAGAGTGAGAAAATGAAATCCCAATTGGTTGCTCAAATAGTAATCATTTAGCCAGAACAATTACTTTAATTTTGCTAATAAGTAATAAGCCGACATGGAGAAATTTGAAAGAACACTAACCTCGATCAGACTGTGGTCGGCTGATGATGCTGGGGAAGTAAACATCCATGTTTATTTGACCAGAATGCGGTGCACGCACTATAATTTTATCGCCATCTTTCAGTACATAAAACTTAGAAAATTTTCTCCAAAGGTCTGCATCAAAATAGGAGTGACCATCTTTATCAACTTTTACTCTAACTGTCATTGTAAATCTATATTGCGCGGTCAATATGACATCCATGGAGTCATCAACAAAGTAAAGGCCAAGATTTCCTTGTACACGTGTTCTTGCAAAGCAAGGGATGTACTGCAGGAAATGAAAATTAAGATCGTTACATGCAAATATGGGAATAATTGAGAGAACAGAACAATAGTTGAAAGCAAAGTACAAAAATATATAATTAAACAGATAATGTAACCAAGATTTCATGAAAATATGAGAGTAACTGAAAGAACAATACATCATTTTTTAAGGGAACAAATACAACATTAATTTGCCTAATTTACAAAAAAATCCTCTTTGACGTCTATGGTGCATGTCGCACCTTTTATCCAAATATAGCAATATATGGTATATGTTCATAAAATTGGGACATGCCAACCGTGGTAGGATGAGATTGAACATACCGTGCGCTCCCTGAAGTCATCTGGTATGGTGAGATAGAACTTCTTGTCTGACTGGCCGCGACCACAGTGGCTAAATTTGTGCTTGCACTATGGACACTAGAATGAAAAACCTCGAAACAACTATAAGAAAAATGAATCCACGGCGATTTCCGCCGGGTGATTAACAGGGACAGACGGACTGCGATAAGAGATAAGCGAATATTTCGCTAAATTAATTACCTTGTTCTCCATGAGAGAGAGAAAAAAAACCCGGCCCAAGCCCGTGGAAAATCCCGCAGAAAACAACAATCGACCAGATTCGAGAAAGTCGGTGCCGATAGGCGTCGGCGAGGGGAAGAAACCAAATGCGGTGGCGTTTGTTGCCGGCAGCCGGCTGCGAGGGGCGCCGTCAAGATCAAAGATTTGGGCAGGCCTGTCAAGAATGAGCAATGACGACGTCTGCTAGAGGCGGTGCAGACAGGCGGCGGCAAGCGGCAGCGGCGAAATCCTGTGACATTTGGCGCGGGGTCGAATCCCGCCGGCGACAGTCATCGGCTAAGGGGTGGCCGCGGCGATAGAAGTTGACAGACAGAGTTACGGAGAGTGCAATGCGTGAGGAGTGGGGATGAAGGGGGAGGGGGTGAGGGTTTTCTTTTCTTTATTGACGTGTTGGTGAGGGTTTTCTGCGCCCAAATAATGCGCAACGGAGGCAACGTTTCGTAAACACAACCCGTGTGTGATTGATGTTACCAAGATTGGAAGGGAATCCAAATTTCCTTCGTCGTTCGTCCTTGAGTTTTTTTATACGATCAACATAGACCCTAGAATGCACCTTGTTCAAATTTGGCATTTTTCCGGGCTCATTTACTATATTTGGGCCATTATTTGTATTTTCTAGGCATTTATGCACATAATTCAAATTCGCACAATCAGTGCATGAAAAAGGTGCACAATAACGGTTTGAAAAATCAAGCTTGTGGTATTTAGTAAATTTCCATGCCTTTTACAATGGAATGGGGAGAGATTTCAATGATATGTGTGGCAAGAGTCAACCACAAACGTGTCGTTTAATGATTTATCAACTCTAGAAAATTGAAAAAACATGCCTGAAAAAGATGATACCTGGCATGGTGCCATGGTATGACCTCAACATGCCGTGGTAATTTTTTGAGAAGGTTTGGCTAATGTTGTTATACACGCTCTTCGTAAATCGAACCATCACAAAGGAAGTTTTGTGGTTTCGGGAGGAAATCACCAAGTTTGAAGGGGGGGGGGGTCCAAATTTCCTTCGTCGTTTGTCCTTGGGTTTTTTTGTACGATTAACATACACCCTAGAATGCACCGTGTTCAAATTTGGCACTTTTCCGGGCTAATTTACTATATTTGGGCCGTTATGTGCATTTTCTAGGCACTAATGCACATAATTCAATTTCGCACAATCGGTCCATGAAAAAGTGCACAAAAATGGTTTGGAAAAATCATGTTTATGGTATTTAGTAAATTTTCATCCCTTTTACGAGGAACGGGAGAGAGATTTCAAGGACATGTGTCGCAAGAGTCAACCACAAACGTGTCGTTTAATGGTTTTTTCAACTCTAGAAAATTGAAAAACATCCCTGAAAAAGATGATACCTGGCATGGTGCCCCTAGTGCCATGGTATGACCTCGGTATTCTGTGGTAAATAAAATGGCAAATTCTGGCACAAGTTGTAACGATAACTCCTTGAAAACGAGAGCATCTCACAAGAAGCACTGTTTCCAAAATGATAAAATGGCAATTTGGACTTGAATTACGGTGACTTCATCATTTCGCGTCCAAACTATTTACACGGTGTGCAAGCACCATCAGCCGCTCGATTTGAATTTTTTGCGCATTTCAGGACTCGTTTGATATACTTAAGCACTTTATAGCATTTACCTGACATTTAGCGAATATAAGTCAAGCCCAGCTACAGCTACACGGGTGTGATGGGAGGGATGTGGATTGCCGTTCGATCGTGGTGCATCCTACGGTGCACACGCGCGATCCGCGTGGCTGGGGTTCCGGCCAATCAGAACGCATCGCACGATAGAGTCTGCCCACACGGCTTTCATAAGCAGCGAAAATGAACCGTGTGCGATAATAAATCACCAGGATTTCAAGGTAATCCAAATTTCCTTGGTCGTCCTCCCTTGTTATTTTTCTACGATCTACATAGACCCTAGAATGCACCGTGTTCAAACTTGACACTTTTCCGGACTCATTTACTATATTTGGGCCATTATTTGCATTTTCTACGCATTTATGCACATAATTCAAATTGGCGCGATAGGTGCATGAAAAGATGCACAATAACAGTACGAAAAATCAAGCCTGTGGTATTACTAAATTTCCATGCCTTTTACAAGGGAATGGAGAGAGATTTCGATGATATGTGTCGCAAGAGTCAACCACAAACGTGTTGTTTATTGGTTTTTTGACTCTACAAAATTGAAAAACATGCCTGAAAAAGATGATACCTGGTATGGTGCCATGGTATGACCTCAGCAAAGCGTGGTAATTTTTTGAGAAGGTTCGGCTAATGTCGTTGTACACACTCTTCATAAACCGAACCATCACAAAAGGAAGTTTTGGTGGTTTCGAGAGGGAAATCGCCAAGTTTGAATGGGAATCCAAAGTCCTTCGTCGTTTGTCCTTGAGTTTTTTTTCTACGATCAACATACACCCTATAATGCACCGTGTTCAAATTTGGCACTTTTTCGGGCTAATTTATTATATTTGTGCAGTTATGTGCATTTTCTAGGCATTAATGCACATAATTCAATTTCGCACAATCGGTCCATGAAAAAATGCACAAAAACGGTTTGGAAAATCATGCTTGTGGTGTTTACTAAATATGCATGCCTTTTACGAGGAATGGGGAGAGATTTCAAGGACATGTGTGGCAAGAGTCAACCACAAACGTGTCGTTTATTGGTTTTTTTGACTCTACAAAATTGAAAAACATGCCTGAAAAAGATGATACCTGGCATGGTGCCATGGTATGACCTCAGAAAAGTGTGGTAATTTTGAGAAGGTTTGGCTAATGTCGTTGTACACGCTCTTCATAAACCGAATCATCACAAAAGGAAGTTTCGTGGTTTCGAGAGGGAAATCACCAAGTTTGAAGGGGAATCCAAACTTCCTTCGTCGTTTGTCCTTGAGTTTTTTTGTACGATCAACATACACCATATAATGCACCGTGTTCAAATTTGGCAATTTTCCGGGCTAATTTACTATATTTGGGTAGTTATGTGCATTTTCTAGGCAGTAATGCACATAATTCAATTTTGCACAATCGGTCCATGGAAAAGTGCAAAAAAATGGTTTGAAAAATCATGCTTGTGGTATTTACTAAATTTGCATGCCTTTTACGAGGAATGGTGAGAGATTTCAAGGACATGTGTCGCAAGAGTCAACCACAAACGTGTCGTTTATTGGTTTTTCAACTCTAGAAAATTGAAAAACATGCCTGGAAAAGATGATACCTGGCATGGTGCCATGGTATGACCTCAGTAAAGCATGGTAATTTTTTGAGAAGGTTCGGCTAATGTAGTTGTACACGCTCTTCATAAACCGAACCATCACAAAAGGAAGTTTTGGTGGTTTCGAGAGGGAAATCACCAAATTTGAAGGGGAATCCAAAGTTCCTTCGTGGTTTGTCCTTGAGTTTTTTTTCTACGATCAACATAGACCCTATAATGCACCGTGTTCAAATTTGGCACTTTTCCGGGCTAATTTACTATATTTGGGCCGTTATATGTATTTTCTAGGCATTAATGCACATAATTCAATTTCGCACAATCGGTCCATGAAAAAGTGCACAAAAACGGTTTGGAAAATCATGCTTGTGGTGTTTACTAAATTTGCATGCCTTTTACGAGGAATGGAGAGAGATTTCAAGGACATGTGTGGCAAGAGTCAACCACAAACGTGTCGTTTATTGGTTTTCCAACTCTAGAAAATTGATAAATGGCAATTTGGACTTGAATTTACGGTGACTTTATCGTTTCGCGTCCAAACTATTTACACGGTGCGCAAGCACCATCAGCCGCTAGATTTGAATTTTTTGCGCATTTCAGGACTCATTTGATATACTTAAGCACTTTATAGCATTTACCTGACATTTAGCGCATATAAGTCAAATCCCAGCTACAGCTACACGGGGGTGATGGGAGGGATGTGGATTGCCGTTCGATCGCGGTGCATCCTACGGTGCACGCGCGCGATCCGCGTGGCTGGGGTTCCGGCCAATCAGAACGCAACGCACAATAGGGTTAGCGCGTATGGTTCTCATAGGCAATCAGATCTCGAGTGCTCTAAAAAACCACCGCACTATACGGTTATCCGGCCACTCCGTCCCAGAGCTCTCTCCAAGCGTCGCCGTCCATGCCACCGCGCCGCACACTAACTGGTAAGGATGCGATGGCATCCCGGCGCGCCGAGTTCATCGCCGCCCGCGACCGCACACTATCTGGTAAGGAAGCGATGGCATCCCGCCGCGCGGAGTTCATCGCCGCCCGCGACCGCACACCTACGTGGGCGGACTTTGAAGTTGCCATGGCCGAATGGGCGGTGGAGCAAGAGGAGGCCAAATCCGCACAGAAGGAGCGAAAAAGGCAGAAAGCACTCAAGAAAAGAGAGTCCCGCCGCCGTAAGAAAGAAGCGGCCGCACGCGCTACTGAGGAGAGCCGGGCAGAGAATCAAGCACGGTGGGCTGCTGCCGACAAGGCCGGCAAGGAGTACGACGGCATCTGGGGCTGGCCAGCATGCGAGAAGTAGTTAATGTATGTGTTGACTGTATGTTTGTTTAATTAATTATGAGCATCTACTACTACTATTTAATGAAAGAGATTTTTAAATTTGTAGGCTGCGGCTCTAGATGCTGATAGATATTTTAATTTTTAGGAGACCACAAAACACACGGTTGCTATGGCGTACCTTGTGCGTTAATGATCCATAAGTCGGTTAGAAAACATCGCACACGTACCATCACGACCGCCCGTGACTGATTTAATCAACTACACGTGTACAATATTTTGAATACGGGATCCGCCAATTTTCTCTTTTCTCGCACACGAGTATATTAGACGCTTCGTCTGCGTTGTGTGTTTCGCCCGCGTAAGTTTCAAGTTTCGTAGTGAAATTTTCAGTAGGCGCGGGATTTCAGAATTTATCCCCCAGCCCCATCCCCACCCATCACATTTACGCACTATCTCCCTCCCTCCCCCCTCCCGGCAGCTCAAACCGCCGCCGCCGCCGCAACCACAGCTTCAACCACATCTACGTTCTGCCCTAGCCTCGTCAATCCAGTCAGGTAACCCACCGATCTCCCTCACCGCCCCGGCCTGATTGCTTAGATGGCGCCTGTGAAATATCCCCATGCCTCCAAATCCCCACCCCCTACTGCAGAGCATCGCCATGTAAGCGTAACCACATATCACGCGGGAGGTCGAGGAGCTGATGGCGGTCGATGGCACGGTGGCTGTTGTGCATGTCGACCCGGAGGAACACCTCGCCTCCACCGCCGCCGACTTGGTGCGGGCTCTGGCCCAGATGAAATGCCCCAGCAACTACCCCTCGGGATTTACCAAGTACGAACTGTCCAGTTCAATTTTACCAATACTAGTTGCAACGGCTATGTTTTGTATGGTTGATGTATTAAGCATGTTGTAGTTAACACGCCTAACCATTCTTAGCTATTTTCCCTACCTTTTTATAGACAACTGGGTCATTCTCTGCTCTAGCAGCACTTGCCTTGCGATGTTTAACTCTATCAATTTCAATTTCATCAGTACCAGTTTCAATGGCTATATTAGGTTGTCTGTACTTAACACATGCCATGTTTATTTCAGTAATGTACACTGTCATGTTGAAGTATGAACCGCCCAGTTAAATTTCACCAATACCAGTTAGAAACTTACAATGCCTGACTTAGGTTGCTGTCAAGCCGGTTGTAGCAAACAGTTCTATCCATTTTTTAATCTATCTCTTTACTACCGTGCTACTCTACGCAATGAAGATATCACTAGAGATGCTGTCATTTTATTACTATTTTCTATTTTTGGTGGATGTTAACCCTGTTGTAGTTAACATGCCTTTCCATGTACTTACATAGGGCCACAATGGGAAATGTTGTTGTTTACCGTCGAGGTTAGTTTTATCCCAATGTCTTATTGTATTTTACATCATTTGTGCAATTGCAGTTTAGCTTATAGTATTTACGTGCTTCTTGTAGGTACACATGTCAGCGACACTGATCCACGCTTCAACCCGGAGGAACACCTCGCCTCCGCCGCCGCCGACTTGGGGCGGGCTCTGGCCCAGATGAAGTGCCCCACCAACTACCCCTCGGGATTTACCAAGCAGGAACTCTCCAGTTCAATTTTACCAATACCTGTTGCAATGACTATGTTTTGTACGGTTGATGTATTAAGCCTGTTGTAGTAAACACGCCTAACCATTTTTAGCTATTTTCCCTACCTTTTTATAGACAACTGGGCCATTCTCTGCTCTAGCAGCACTTGCCTTGCGATGTTTAACTCTGTCAATTTCAATTTCATCAGTACCAATTTTAATGGCTATATTAGGTTGTCTGTACTTAACACATGCCTTGTTTATGTCAGTAATGTACACTGTCATGTTCAAGTATGAACTGTCCAGTTCAATTTCACCAATACCAGCTAGAAACTTACAATGCCTGATTTAGGTTGCTGTCAAGCCTGTTGTAGCAAGCAGTTCTATCCATTTTTTAATCTGTCCCTTTACTACCATGCTACTCTTTGCAATGGAGATATCACTAGAGATGCTGTCGTTTTATTACCATTTGCTATTTTTGGTGGATGTAGTTAACATGCCTTTCCATGTACTTACGCAGGGCCGCAATGGGCGATGCCGTTGTTTGCCGTCGAGGTTAGTTGCATGCCATGTCTTATAGTTTTTTACATCATTTGTGCAATTGAAGTTTAGCTTCTAACATTTACTGGTTGCTTGTAGGTACATATATCAGCGGCACTGATCCACGCTTCGACCTCTTTTGGGTATGGGGCAATGAGATATTCATGAACAAGCGTCAAGTGAGGAAACTAAGAAAGATTGTTAGGCGGAAGAGATGGGTGATGAGAATTAAACTCTTTATTTACACTTTATTCAAGACAACAGTGAACTTTAGGATGGTAAGTAATCTGTTGCCTTTTCCCCCTGCCCACAACGAGTTACTCTATTAAACATGAATTTCTGAAAGTTTTTTCTTTTCAGTGGTTTCCGAAGCAATTTACTCATGATTACCTTGCAAACTACATGACCGGAGTGGAGGCAACTAAGGTTAAAGTATATAATTCATACTATCATGATAATGGTCTAGAAGTCTTCCTGAAGGCGGTGAAGAATGGGAGGGCGATCGTCACAAGGGGTTGGACAAAAGTTGTGCACGCCTTTGGCATGGAGGAGGCACATTATGGGCATTCCGCTTCTGCAACACTATCGGCAGCCAAAATGATTTACACTTCTCTCTTCACCTTTATCGCCTCTAAATATTATGGTTCATCATAATTAATCTGCTACCTAATTCTGTAATTACTGAACACATTGTACTGAGATTTTGATTTATGGATTGGTTGTTGAACCATTGTGATGAGAATATGAAATATTTAAATTCCACAGTATTCAAAATTTGAAAATTTCCAATTCGAATAATAAATTACAGGAAAAAATAAAATTAAACATCAGGTATTAAAACACCGTACACACGGTTAGAAATAAAACAGTGTGTGCGATGGTAAAATAAAGAACACACGGTTCTTTAACAGAAAACGTGTGTGATACTCAGCGGTCGAACGCACGGTTTATTCTCGTACACGTGTGGGATTGCCATAAGTATTACACACATTTCCGTACGATGTGCGTGTGCGATTCTTGGATAAAAAGAAGACAATTCACATTTGGAGATCGTGTGTGATAGGTATACCTATCACACACGGTTATAAAATGGACACGTTGGCGATAGTAGAGACACCGCACACATTTTATATTTTTGAACTGTGTGTGATAGTGTACATATCACAAACAGACCGGTAGAAATAAATGTTTGTGATATCCACCTTTTGCACACGTAGATATCTGCGATATCGTTTCGGATGTCTCGCGGATCACAAACGTAGTGCCCGTGTCTAACGTGTGAGATAGTCCACGATTTCGCATACGATTACTTTATGAAAATCGTCAGCAACGGGTCGCCTATCGCAAACGTTTTCTGGGTCGTGTGGGAAGACTCCCCTATCGCACACACAGGCAAGGCGACGGTTTAAAACTCTGTCACGGAAAGGGGATAAAAACCGTTTGTATAGCACATAACGGTACCAGTGTAAGCCGAGGGGTACAAACCGTAGAGGCCAACTCATTCATACACGATCTTGAGGTAAATCAACATGTACCCTGTACCCCATCCATAATCAATACAAACAAAGCAGGACGTAGGATTTTACCTCTTCGAGAGGGCCTGAACCTAGCTAAACATTGTGTCCCCTTTGTGTCCCGTTACCATCGTGCCAAGGCTACCAGCTCGGGACCCCCTACCCGAGATCTGCCGGATTTGACTCCGCCAGTCGTCTGCAAGAGCACAACATTTGCCTCCTTGATCATCTCGTCCACAGTGTTGAACCGAGAACACACCTTCATCATCTTCACAAACTTCGGGTAGTCGCCGCACAAGAACCCAAGGAGCAGTGTTGTCCGTCCAGGGCCGGTGGGGAAGGGGTTTATGGTGGTGGAGCGGTGGTAAGATATATATATATATATATATATAGGCAAAATACATCCTACCACCTAGGAGTAGTTACCCCACATGTCCCATATACTACCATGTGGTAGTATATATACTAATTTATCATTGGAAGTATGTTGGTATACTATATATAAGATAATTCAAAATGAGTTACATGAAAAAATTGCAAGTTGGCCCATGGTTTTATTATATTTATGAAATATGTACATATTTATACGTAAAAAGGAGCATACTCAAAATACGATACATACTACCAAAAAAGTAGTATATATACTACCTAAACATTGTTATATACTACATACTACGCGTACATACTCTCCGATTTGATAGATACTACATACAACATACAAAACACAAGTGGTGATAACTACCACTGATGGTAGGAAAATTTTGTCATTTCTCCATATATATATATATATATAGAGAGAGAGAGAGAGAGAAATAGAGAAGAGAGAGATAGAGATAGATGGATAGATAGATAGAGAGAGAGAGGGAGGGGGAGAGAGATAGGGATGGGTGGAAGATGTAGCGGAATGCAATGGTAGATAAATAGGGGCTTTGGAAGTTGAAGTGGTGGTGTGTGTGTGTGTGAGAGAGAGGGGGCTGGGAGCGAATGCTGCATGCGGGTGGGGATGAATGAATGCTCGATTTTGGTATGTTCATCCATTGATCTTGTTCATATGTGTAGTACATTTTGATCTGCTAGTGTGGTACCTCCATTGATATTGTTCATTTGTGTTCAATGTAGTGCGCTGCCGAGAAGCTCGTCCTCGGCAATGCTGCTTCGGGCAACTGCTCGAAAGGCAAGGCAGTGGTGGACGGTAGCGCCCCCAAGAGGCCTAAGAATTACGACCATTTCCATGACGACTCAGGCTCAACTAACTTTTGTAAGATCATTCTTGCACCTAAGTTGGAGTGTTTGTCGATGCCAACTGCCTTTACCGAGCACATGACCACCGTCTCACCGGAAGTCGTTCTGACAATGAACACCGACTACAACTGGAAGGTCACGGTCCAGGTGGTCAATGGCAGTCCCACCAGCTGAAGATTGGGTGCCTTAAATATCACCTTCAAGGTGCAAACTTCCGACAGTTTCAAGGTGATCGTCTTCAACATCAACAATGTTGAGGTAGTGGCCAAGTGAAAGAAGCACGGGGAAGCATTTACGTTGGACCGTTAAGGTCTATGAATTTAAGACTTGTTGAAATTGAGTTGGACTATTAGTGCCCGTTAGTATTGCCTATGACTATGGTTCTTAATGTACTGCATAATGCTTAATGGTTGTTCAAATGTGCTTGTTAGTTTAAGACTTGCCATGATGTGTCTATGGCCGTGTGTGTGCTGGTAACCTCTCCACTTGAACAAGAGGTTACCACACCGCATGTCTTGTATGCAACCAAACACCCGTGCGTGTGTTTCTGCTCAGCCAGGCTAGGGGGTGCATGCAACCAAACTATGTGTTGAACATGGTTTTTTTGCTTGTATTCACTCAGCCAAGCCTAGTCATGACACGGATGCAAGGAGGTAACCACGCAGGTAACCAAATAGTCCCTAATTGTAATTCTAGTGCTTTGCGCTAGCTCAACTCCAGCCTCCTTCGAAACCGCAGTTATTTTATGGATAAGGGAACTGTATGAGATGCTCTTAGAAATGTTGGTTTGGTTCGAAGTGGCTGTATTTTAAAGACAAGGGGAGCTATTGAATTCAGATCGATGGCAGACCAAAATGGACTTTACAGGCGACTGCATTCTAGGTAGATCCAAAAGAAAACCATACAATTTGGCAAACACAAAGTAAAGAGGGGTATATCTTGGATGTTGGAAAACAAAGGACTGTTTGGATTGAACGTACACCGGTCCTACCAAAACGCAGGTGCACCAATTTATTGGCGGGCGGTTTCGCAGACATAGGAGTCGGCGCAAAATATTGGTCGAGATCTGAAAATTTGAAAGGCATTCAAACATAAGTCCAGCTTATGAGTCAACGCCAATAATTTGGTAGGGCAGCTCCGGGCTGCCATCCAAACATGTCAAAAGTAAGGCATATATCAACGAAAGTGCTCTTCTCAGCTCGAGCACACATGCTCCCGCTGCTACAGTAAAATCGAAAAAAATAGCAAAAAAAGTCAAAAAAATTCTGAATTTTTTTGTGAGAAACATTGATGTTTTCCCCACACGCCTGAAAAATTTCATCACCAGATGACATTCGTGGAAAATGTGGCAAAAAAAACAAAATCGATGCTCCAAAAAGTCTGTACCGTTTTGGAGCATCGATTTTGTTTTTTTTGCCACATTTTCCACGAATGTCATTTGGTGATGAAATTTGGCAGGCATGGGGTGAAAACATCAATGTTTCTCACCAAAAAAATTCAGAATTTTTCGAATTTTTTTGCTATTTTTTTCGATTTTACTGTAGCAGCGGGAGCATGTGTGCTCGGGATTAGGACATCCTCGTCCATATATCAAATCTTTCCGCAGCAACAGGATGAAGGACCGTATAGCCTAACTGCAATTCTAGTGCTTTGGGTTGGGTTAACCAAGCTGCGCTCCCACAGGAATGACTCATGGTTTGTTGGAGAAGTAAAATATTACTCCCTCCATCCCATAATATAAGATGTTATTACAACCAATGTAACATATTATATATTTATATTATACAGTAGGGCAGAGGGAGTACTTAACTTATGGGGATGTTGTTGGAGCTTTCGCCTATTTCAAAGATGTATCGCAAAATCGTTATATGTTTTACATGTTTTTGCCCTGAACAAAGGTAAATTCCATTGCAGAAAAATCTCAACATTGGTTCCGTCTCGCTCTTTCTTGTTTTCAAATAACACTGCTACTTGGATTCATTATATGAAGTACCATGGTAGAAACTATCAGATTTGCTGGCTGTCAGATGTGCTGCAGTGAACGCATTTTCCAGCTATACACAGCCATTGAGCCAGAGACGGAGCCAGAAATTTTGTGAAGCCTGGGCAAATTTAAGCCTAAGTGTATAATCTGAAAATTGAGTGTTTGGATCAAGTTTTTTTTCTTGATACCTGTTTTTTTCCTGAAAGGGCTGGAGAACTGGTTTTTGAAAATTCTCAAAAAATTAGGCTTTTTTCGCCTAAAAGCATTAAATATCAACTTCATTTATGAGCAGAATATATATTATTTAACACTTTGTATACACAATTCTCTTTGGGTTCTAGCGGTCAACACACGCGTTCCCCAATGAGCGGGTTTGACTCCTCTGTTCCCCAATATGCATACAATTTCTATTTGAAACTACCTAAACGTGTATCCGGTAACTGATCGGTTTCCAAAAAAATTGACCAGTAAAATAAAACATGATTCGAATACAGAACATATATTATAGCACTATAAAATCGCAAACCAAAATTCTACATTAATAATGAAGTGAAATTATGAACATAGTAGTCATACAAATGTAATTTTGAAGTGAAGTAATATAGTAACCTCAATGACCAACTCCCCACGCTCTAACCTCGAAGTTTAAAACCCTAATATCAGTCTCCAAAAGTTAGAAATCTCACCTAATGAGTAATCACGAAGGAGGGGACAAGCAGCCACGGGCCAATGATGCGGGTCATTCCTGGGATGGATCCGCTCCGGCTGAGTCCACCGCCGGCCACGTGCCCAGGCCAGACCATCCTCCATTCGCCGACGTTGCGTCTCCGATCGACCCAGGGTGCCGCTGTGTGGAACAGCCGAACAGGAGGGGTCGCGGGGAGGTCGAGCGATCGACCAATCGTTGTCCTTTTTTTCCGAGAAAAGATCGTGGTCCAGTAGGCGTGCTTGCTAGGCCAGTAGCCCAGTAGGCCTAGTTCTCATCTGAGTGTACGTCAGGGCGTCAAGCAAGCCTCACATAATCCATTACGGCAGTGGCGGAGCCAGCGCCCGGCGACCCTGGGCACTTGCCCGGGCTCGCTAGGTACGCGCCAGCTTCGATGGCCCCGTTACATCGGGAAAACTCGTCAAGGCCTCGTGCTTTTACCCGGGCAGCTGGGCTGGTTGTGATTGCCTACCTCTCAGCTAATGGGCTTCCTTTTCCTTCCGTAATGCAGAGACGGAGCCAGAAATTTTGTGAAGCCTCGGCAAATTTAAGCCTAAGTGTATAATTTGAAAATTGAGTGTTTGGATCAAGTTTTTTTTCTTGATACCGTTTTTTTTTCCTGAAAGGGCTGGAGAACTGGTTTTTTTCCTATACAATGTCATGGGAATACTCTTTCATGTACAGGGGATATGAAACGTATAGTAACAAGAAGTGAATTATTTGCAACTTGGTGGGTTTGTACACTTAAAAACACTAGATGCTGGTTGCTTGTATTCAGGTATACTGGCAGGATCAACGGCTCGGACCTCACCCGGCTGAAAGAACAGGCTGTTGTGCCTGCAGAAGTGGCATCATTAGTCAGTTAGTCAGGATATATTTCACTTCAATCAGCAACTATTTTATGGTGTATGTTTATGGATCAAAGGGAACGAAAATTCAAATATCTGATGCAAGTAGTATGTCTACAGGAAGTCTTTCTGATAAGCTTGCAAAATGAAGTGGAGTTCACAAGGATTAGTTTTTACCTCCGCAGGTCCAGTCCTATCAACCCAGCTTGAAGAATTGACAAGTTGTCAGAATCTGGCGAAACAATGACAACAGTATCCCCTGAGTACTGAGTCTCTAGTATTGACATGAGCTGTGTTACCCGAACAAATACGTCCGCCACACTCTCGTTAGGTGTACCATCATAAGTAGGAGGTGGTTTGATGTCTGGCGAAATATTATCAGATGCATACACCTAAATCCATGACAATAAAGGAAAACTCGATCATGATCACAAAAAAAAAGGAAAACTCGATCATGATAGGAACAAAATGTACCAGACGAAAATTATCTGATCTGTTGCACCGAATCATGTTGAGCCTGAGAAACATAACCCAGGCGATACATTCTGTTCAAACCGAGAATATTCTCGCTCCAGGATACTCATTTGCCCACTAGCGTATGTCCACTTATGAAAATAAATACTACTAATCTCACTGGTTAGCTACCAGTAACTTCAAACAGGCATGGAAACTTGCCTAATGATAAATATGGCAACATGACTTTTGTGTCAGGATGTACAGTTTCTCTAAATTAGTTCTCAGAATTCACAGAGGCCGCATCCTATTCGTAATCCATGTTTCTAAACCTATCTTATTTTCAAATGAGTCCATCTGCCTGTAGAGATTTTGTAGATTCACACATAATATTAGGCGGATACTAGAACCAGTAACTATTGTTGCCTTCGCGGCAAGAAGAATTTCACTAATTCCTTCGTATTTCAGTTCTACAATGTATTTCACTAATTCCTTCGTATTTCAGTTCTGCAATTTACATCTGCAAGGTCAGTGCACTCCAATTTCTAAAGTTCATTCGTTGCAAAAATATATATATTCTGAAGTTTCTCCAAAAACTAAGGTACCAACGTCTTCAATTAAATATACTGCATCTCTGTGATGTGATCACTGAAGTCAGCTGTTCTTCTAATACTCCATGTTAGTAAGTTCTAGTAGAATTTAGCTTGGAGCTCGAAAGATCGGATGAATAGTACCTCGGGCAATGCTTCTAACCTCTTCCCCTCGTACGCACCCAACCCCCGCGCGTCCAAGAAGCTATACTCCGGCACGATTTTACTTCACATCAAGTAACCAAAAATCTCAGTACAGGATCACTGACCCACCGGTCATACTCATGTAAAATCAGGAAATATAGCCCACGAGGAGGTGGATAGACAGGCACCTGCGGTTGATGCTGTTGGCGGCAGCGATGATCTCGGCGGCCTGGTAGGCGCGCTGGGTGATGGAGGGCCATATCCAGCAGTCGTCCTCGCATGCACCAAGGCGGCGGAGCTCGAGCGCGGCGCGCGCGGCCTGGCGGAGGCCGGCGGGGGAGAGGCCGCTGTCGACGGAGGTCTTGGCGACGGGGTTGGTCCGGAGGAGTCCCTGCCCCTCGTACACCGACTCGCCAGCGCGCACGAGGAAGTAGCGGTTGGCCAACCCCGGCGGCGGCATGCGGAACAGCCCGCGCGCCGAGGCGGCCGCCGGAGAGAGCGCCAGAGGAAGAGGCGACGCTGAGAGCAAGAGGAGGTCCCGGCGACGGAGCGAGGGGAAGGCGACGTGCGGGGGCGGGGGCGGGGGCGCGGAGGGGGGCCAAGAGGACGGAGCGGAAGACGGAGAGGTGGTTTGCATTTCCGAATGCCCGGCGGAGCGAGCACTCGCTGCCGGACTTGCGACTTGGCGGCTCCAACTCTTGGAGTGAAATATCCGTTTTCCAAGTATATTTTCTAGCGTTCTCGCCTTCTCGTCGACCTCTCGCTAGGTCAGAGATATATTTGGTACGCAGAGATTGGCCGGGATTAGATAGAAATTGTTTCCATCTTATCTTTAGGAGGCGTCTTGTCCTTCAAGTCTTGTACTCAATATATACTCGCCCTCGAGGCTCAATATACAACATCAATTCCATCAATTCCCTCTCTATTCCCTTCTAACATGGTATCAGCCTAGCCGATCCAAACCCTAGCCGCCGCCCGCCGCTTCCGCCTCGCGCCGTCCCCGGGGCGGTCGACCTCCATGACCGTCGCCGGGGGCCGCGCTGCCCGTACCTAGGATTCGTCCGCCGGTCGTGTTGACCGGCTACCCTAGAGAGTCTTTTTTTCGAGCCCTTGCTCCGGGTTTTTCTCTCTCGCCGTTCGTCTTGATCGGCGTTGTCTTTTTGGTTTTTCGATCTAAGATTGGTTTGCGTCGCCCGCCGCCGCCGTCGACCCGCGCCTCTACTCCGACACCGGCGCGACCACTCGGCCTCTTGTCCAACTGGGCGGCCTCGCGCAACGCGGCGGCTTGTCACGGCCACCATCCGCGCATCTGCCCGCCCGTCGCTCTGCGCCGGACGTCACCGCCCTGTCCCCGAGTTCAGCGCGCCCCTCCACCGATCGAGCAACGGGCTGCCGCTGCGTCGCCCCGTTGGGTCGCCGCACCGCCGTCCTGTGGTTCTCCCCGTGGCTGCACCGATCCGCGCCGCCGCTGCGTCGCCCCTTCGGGCCGTAGCACCGCGGCACGTGGT
This sequence comes from Elymus sibiricus, assembly GCA_039707655.1. Lineage (NCBI taxonomy): Eukaryota > Viridiplantae > Streptophyta > Magnoliopsida > Poales > Poaceae > Elymus > Elymus sibiricus. Next base: position 255,127,728 of record CM077668.1, on the reverse strand, counting down.
CCCCGCCGCCGCCCTAAGGCCATTCCCGTGGTTGCACCAACCCGCGCGCTGCCGCTACGTCGCCCCTTCGGGTCGTAGTGCCGCGGCCCGCGGTCAACCGCCGCCCCGAGGCCGTCCGCTCCAGGCCGTCCCCGAGGCTGCACCGACCCTCGCGCTGCCGCTGCGTCGCCCCGTCGGACCGTAGCGAGCGTGGCACGCGGTCCCTGCAACCGCCCTGAGGTCTTCCCCGCCGTCGCCCTGACCCGTGCACTGCCGCTGCGTCGCCCCTTCGGGCCGTAGCGTCGCGGCGCGCGGTCTACTGTGCCGTCCCCGCGCGTCGACTTCTACGCGGTATGCGTCGCGCCGCCTCCCTAGGCGCGGGAACGCCACCGTCTGCGCCGGTCGTCGTCATGCTGTCGGGTTCTTCCTCGCCTACTTCGAGCACCGTCGCCGCGCTTCTGACCTAGCCGCCGCCGCCGCCTCCTCAGGCCGCCGCCGCCGCTCTTCTTCCCGGTCCACAACGACTACCTCGACACCGGCCACCCCGACTCGACATCGACCACGGCATCCCTCGCACGGCTACCTCGACCACGGTACACCACCCTACGCTCTCGGCTACATCGACATCGGCACAAAGGGCTATCACCTCGCTTGAGCAACTCGACGGCTTCCTCTACAGTCCACGTGTCCGCGACGTGACACCGTCCACGACGCTCCCGCTGCGACTGCGGGGGGATGTCAGCCCGTCGGCTGCTATTCTCTCCAGTCTGACCGTCCGCGACGCTCCTGTTGTTCGCAACGCTACCGCTACGACTGCGGGGGGATGTTAGAGATATATTTGGTATGTAGAGATTGTCCGGGATTAGATAGGAATTGTTTCCATCTTATCTCTAGGAGGCGTCTTGTCCTCCAAGTCTTGTACTCAATATATACTCGCCCTCGAGGCTCAATAATACATCCATCGCATTACGCCAATCATCCCTATCTATCCCTTCTAACAACATAGAGTGGACGGACAACGCAAAGTCATTTTTACCGGTTCCGGTAGCTACCGGTGGTCTCGCTGCCAATGAGGTGCTGCCACATGTAAAGTTGTGGGACCATATCCATGTGTATATCAAAATATTAGTTCAAATCATCTCTTGTATTTTTGTTTTTGTCAAATCAATGTCACGTCAATGGGACCGTGTCAGGTGAGAAAGGGAATTTCCTAAGAAAGAGCCTCCCCTGACGTTGCATGTGGTGGAGTGGTATAAATCCTTTCCTTTTATTTTCTCTTTAGAAATTTCAATCATTCGTATCTTTTAAACTACATTATTATTTTTGAAAGATTTTATATATTTGAATTCCTGACACCAAGAGCTTTAGAATAAGATCAAACTTGGATGCATTTCAAACATGTTTTAATTTCAACATTTTAATTGAGTGAAATCAGGTTTCTGAAATAAGTGAAATACGTTTTTTAATTCAGTGAAACTAATGTTTTGAAATAAGTGAAATTGTATTTTTATAAATGAGCGAAATCTGTTTTATGAAGCGAGTGAAATTGTTTTTTCAATTGATAACTTTTTTGAATTGTGTGAAATAGGTTTTTTGAAATAATTGAAATCAGTTCTTTGCATCGAGTGCAATCAATTTCGAAATATGTTTTCTCAACTGAGTGAAATATGTTTTCACGACTGAGTGAAATCATTATGAGTGAAATATGTTTCTTCAGATGAGTGAAATTGGTTTTTTAAACATAAAGAAGTGAGTTTTTTTTAATGATCGAAATCAACTTTCTGAAATGAGTGAAACTAGTATTTTGAAACGACTAAAATCTGTGTTTTCTAATGTGTGAAAATATGTCCTCTCAACTGAGTGAGATATGTTTTCTCAACTGAGTGAAATTAGTTGTCTTAAATGAGTGACATCACTTTCTTCGATGAGTGAAAGCAGCTATATTTGAAATAGGTGAAATGCGTAAAAACAATAAATGGAGTGAAATAAGTTTTTGACATTGAAATCTGAATTTTGTGAAGCTCCTTATTTTTATGAAACTCCTTATTTCATTTCAGTTATTTTTCACATCTTGAATGGGCCTAAATCCATCTTTTCAAAATGAGTGAAATATGTTTTCTCAAACGAGTGAAATATGTGTTTTAAAATAAGTGAAACCAATGTTTACAAAAGTGAAATTATTATTTTGAAATTTGCAAAAGAGGAGGAAACACTTTTATGAAAATAGCGAAACAATCTTATGTTTTATGAAAGTGATGCCAAAGATAATTGAAATATATAAATTAAAAGTAGTTCAAATATATCCAAGATTGATCTTGTTCTAGAGGTCTTGTCAACATGATTCCAAATATATAAAAAGTTTCAAAAATAGACATTTGCTTTAAAATATATCAATAATTCAAAATATATGGATGAAATAAAATGCATGTCATTTATGTGGGGAGAGAGAATCATGCATGCCTGGTCGGCCTCTCCATTCCAACTCTCTCTCTCTCTCTCTCTCTCTCTCTCTCTCTCTCTCTCTCTCCTGACAAAGCTGCATGGCATGCATATATTTGGTCAGATGTGTCCATGTGTGCCAGTCGTATTCAGCTAGTATAAGAGGTGTGATTTATACTCTGACAGAGCGCACGAATCTTGACAAAACTAGACGGACGGTGGATGGTGCGCCGGTACCTACCGCCACCGGTAAAATTACTAATTTGGGATGGACAACAGGCTACGACTCGTGCGGGCTTCTTTGAGTGAAAATCAAATAGGCACGGAAATAAATTCAGAAATTTTAGCAACATTTTTTTTAACAGTACAGACGCAGACGCTCAAACAATCAGCACATACAATCATCCTTATAAACGCACGCACGCATACCCAACCCTTATGAGCACTTCCGAGAGACTGAGCCAGCACATCATCTTGAGATTAACGAAGTCGCCACAAACGCCTTCGTAGTCAATTTTTTTTGAAACTATGATGTTTTTTATAACCAATTCAGAAAATATAGGACGTAATGCATTATTTTCAAAACTATGACCCCATCGGCCTCTATAAGTCCGAAGACCTACTTTTTGGTCCATCCTAGGCCGAAGTGGGCTCTTCGGTCTCCTGTTGGCCGAAGAGAGGCGGAGCTGGGCCGAAGAGGGGCTGTCGGTGGGCTGGCGACCGAAGAGATAGTCTTCGGCCTACCAGCGGCCGAAAAGGTCTTCGGCCATCCCGCGACCGAAGAGTTCGGGATAAGGCCGAACGGGTCTTCTCCTTCCTCTCGCTTCCCAGTTCATCCTCTCTCGTTGCTCTCTGTTTTTCTTGCCACCCCGCGCCGATCTTCTCCCTTTTCCATCCATTTTAGCATCCAAGCCGCAGAAAGAGTAGATCGTAGCCATCCCCGGCGGCCTACGGTCATTTTTTTCCTATGGGATAGTTTTTTTTTGCGTACAAGTGAGGAGGAGCCATGGTGGGATGGAGGTGGTTCGGTTGGGGAGGAGGTGGTGGTGAGGAGGAGGTGCGGCTGGGGAGGAGGAGGTGGTGAGGAGGAGGTGCGGCTTGGGGGGTAGCCGGAGTCCAACCTCCGGGAGCCGAGGGGGCGGCGATGGTGTTGTCCGGTGGTGCAAGTACTCCGCGAGGTGGCCGGTGCCGCTGATTTGAAGAGAGGAGCAAGAAGAAGAATCAGGGGACACACACGTCGAAGGTATAACCATGTCGTCACAAATTTTCTCTGAGTTGTACAGTTTAGTTAGTGTAGATAAGTCATATTGCGTACTTCGAGTGTTAATTTGTCTGTGGTGGCATTTTAGTGGTTAGTTAGTGTAGCGGGTAATAATTTTGTTCGTTGTGATTAACGAGAAGATGGAAATGTCTGACAGGTGAAAATGTCCGAATCAGTAAATTTGACTGTTTACTATGGCCCTGGTAATGTTCGATATAATGAGTTGGGGGTTGATCTTAGCGAGTATAAAAATTGCGTGATGACACTTCCAGACCCGGACAGACTGGACATTAGACAGTTGAAGTACTGGTTGACTACTAGTTTTGGGCTGGATCCTGAAGTATGTTTCGTCAGTATTCATGCATTGTGGACCAAATCCTGTAAAAATGTCAAGTGGGAGTTGATGATGATAGATAGGAGCCAGCAGTGGTTGACCCTGTTAAGGCGTTGCAGAGACCGAAGAATCCACCCATATGCCCTAGTGCAACCTCTGGTAAAGGAGCAGAATATCGTACAAGTCGACGGGGGGTATGAACCCGGCCAGGGCAGTCAAGTGGCTAACGAGATTGATTTATCCGGGTCACAGCCAGTGGATGCGGATGTTAGCCAACCCGGATAAGAGTTAGATTATGTGCCACACAATGTGTGTGGTCATGATACAGGGCAGAGTAGTCAGTTGACAGTATTTGCTGGTTGTGGTTTTGCTGATGGTGATGAGGAAGGGGAGGAAATGCAGAGGGTGATGGAGGAGGAGGACGAGGATGGATTGGCGGAGGATCTGGATTCTGAAAATTCCGAGGATGAAGTGGAGGTACCGATTCCTTCTGCATGGGATCAGGACATATCGATCGGCCTTACTATCAACGATGGCCATGAGACTCCATGGCAGTATCATCTGAACCAAGTCCAGATAGGGGCTATGTATGATACCAAGAAAAAGTTGAAGTATGCGGTGACAAAGTGGGCTATGTCTACGCAGAGGGTTTTTCGGACACACATATCAAGTACAACAAACTATACCGTGAAATGTGTTGAAAGTGGTTGTCCCGGGAAGGTGCATGGGCACGTGCCGAAGTGGAACATCCACTGGGTTGTCACTAATGTCGTCCCACATAATTGTGTTAGGAAACACCTTCTGGTGAATCATCCAAACCTGACTTCAACTCTCATTGCGCAACTCATGTATACTGAGATAGTGGAGAAGAAAGACATGGAAGCAAAACACATCCACACAGCAGTGAAGGTCAGATGGAAGTATAACATTCCTTATGGGAAGGCTTGGAGGGCTAAGCAGAAGGCTATGGAGGAAAGGTTTGGGACGTTCATGGACTCATATGATAATGTTGTCCGTCTCCTTCACATACTGAAGGAGAGGAATCCCGGCACTTATGTTGACGTACAACACATGTTCCTGCCCGAGATACCAGGTTTCAAGGTATTGAAGCGAGTATTCTTCTCTTTTGCTATGTGCATCGAAGCCTTTCGGCATTGTACTCCTGTGATGTTTGTGGATGGTACATTCCTGACCGGTCAGTACAAAGGGCAAATCCTTACTGCTATTGGTGTGGATGGGAACGGTCAAATCATCCCACTTGCTATGGCATTTGTGGAGGGTGAGAACTTTTCGAGCTGGGTATGGTTCTTCAGGCAACTGAAAATTGCCATCGTGAAGGACCGACCAAACATGTGTGTCATCATGATAGGCATGCAGGTATATTGAAGGCCGTCAAGACACTGAGGAATCCAACAGCAGACGAACCAAAACCTTGGAAGGACTTACAGAGCCGGTGGTGCAAGCGCCATCTTGGAGCTAATTTTTTCTCGCAGTTCAAGAACAAGCGGTTGATGAACTTGTTCAAAAAATTATGCAAGCAGAACCAGCAGCGCAAATACGATTTTATTTGGTCAAAACTAGATGAGTTTACTAAGAAGCAGGTCCGTGCCAGAAAGAAAATGGAAGTAGATCAGGTAGCATTACAACAATCATCATGGAGCTAGAGGAGCCAGTAGGTCTCTGTGACTTGCCAGCAATTGACCCTCCTAATACCCAGAGAAAGAAGGGAAGGGCAATGAAGAATTTTTCTGAATGGATAGAGAAAGAGCCTCCCGTGAATTGGTCTTTGCTGCATGACACCCATGGAGCTAGGTATGGCCACATGACAACCAACCTTGCAGAGGTGTATAACTTTGTTCTCAGAGGGAATAGAGCATTGCCAGTCACAGCTATTGTGGAGGCTGTATTCCATGGCACTTTGAGATATTTCAGAGAAAGGCATGAGTTAGCAAAGAAGCATATTGCAGATAATCCCAGAACACCTTATTGTAGCAGTGTCATGGAGTACATGGCAAAGAAGATAGAGAAAGCAAAGAATCACACCATCAGACTCATAGGTAATCAGAAAAGGAGGTATGAGGTACAACTACCTACCGATGGTTTTGGTTCTGCAAATGAGGTGAAGACGCACGAGGTCAGAATTGGAACGGAATTTCAGCCAACGTGTGAGTGTACATGCAACAAACCGAAGTTGTTGCACTTGCCTTGCTCACATGTGCTAGCTGCCTGTGGCCAGATTGGGTTGGACGCCATCTCCTTCGTGTCCCCATACTATTTAAAAGAGGCAGTACTCAACACATGGACCGGTGAGATGACAGGGTTTAGAGTCGTCGGCAACTTCAACAAGGTGAACGATAGTGAGAGAGTGTACATCCCGGATCCAGCTCTTCGGCGAACAAGTAGGGGTAGACGTAAGGTACGTCGCATCCGTAATGATATGGACCAATCTGAAGCTGGTGGAGCAACAAGACAATGTTTGCTATGCACGACTTATGGGCATAGGATGAAATATTGTCCCGACCTCAAGAAAGATGGTGCTTCCACATCGACGAGTGCGACAACAGGAGCAAGAGGCGGACGTGGTCGAGGCAGTCGAGGCCGAAGGGGAGGATGAGGAAGAAATAACTCACAAGCTATATAATATGTGTCGGACTATGTTTTAATTTGTGAGGACTACGAGAAACTTATTTATTATGTGTCGGAGTATGTTTTAATTTGTTTTATGTGAGAACTACGAGAAACTTATTATTATGTGTCGGACTATGTATTAATTTATTTTATGTGAGGACTACGAGAAACTTATTATTATGTGTCAGACTATGTATTAATTTATTTTATGTGAGGACTACGAGAAACTTATTATTATGTGTCGGACTATGTATTAACTTATTATTATGTGTCAAACTATGTTTTAATTTGTTGTATGTGAGGCATTTTGATGAGAAGCTACGAGGGATTTATGCAGCTGTTACATGTAGACGGTCTTCGGATGTTGCAGTTCCTCGTCCAGCACATCGTCCGCCACGTCCCTCTGTGCATCGTTCAAAACCACGGCGAATGGCTTCACCCCCGCCACCTCCTTCACAACCAGGGGGCTCGTCCTGGCAGCAGCCACCTCCTACAAAACCAGGGGGCTCTTCCTGGCAGCAGCCACCTCCTTCACAACCAGGGGGCTCGTCCTGGCATCATCAAATGGAACTAGGTAACCAACCAGTCGCAAATCAATATGTACATTCTTTTCAGCATCGTAGGTTCGCAAATCAATTTTACAAGTGCTACTCTACTGCAGTCACCAACCAGTCGCAGCAGTTCATGCATTCTGTGCTGTCACCGATGCTTAGTGGTGCTGGTTCATTTTTAGAGGGCCACGACGATGACGATGACCAGACGGCACACACTTATGACTTCTCTCAGACAACGTTTCAGACTCCACCACCACCACCCACGCAGGAGACACATACCTTGACAGACGAGGCTATCTACGGCCGTGGTTATCGTGAGCCTCGTCCATCGGCTCAACGCTTATCGCCTTCCGGTCCTCGTCCGAGGAAGCCACAGCTTTGTCGTCGTCCCCAACAGTGATATGATTATCTATGTATGACACATATGTCCATCCATGTTAGTTTCAGACTTTTCTCATGTGCGAGTCATTATCTATGTATGAGACATGCTTTCATGTATGTGTTATTATCGCACTTGGTTACATGTGTGAGCCATTATGTATGCATGAGACATTATCTATGTTTGTTTCCGACTTTTATCTATGTACGAGCCATTATCTATGTATGAGACATTATCTATATATGATAATTCTGATAGTACAAACTAATTCTGCAACATCGTGCGACAACTACAACAGGAAATTAGAATACAACATAATGCTCCTACAATTAAGATATAAGTACATCTGAATTAAACGATAGGACTGAACTTAAAAACTACAGCTTACAAACTACATGAAGGCATCATCGTCATCCTCCGTCGATGCAGCACTCTTGCCCTTCGACGATGCGGTAGTCTTGGCCTTGGTGCTCGACATGAAGATATCGTCTTCATCCTCACCGCCGGCACTCCATAAAAAAGTATTTAAATGCCTTTCCATTTATGAAAAATTCAATTGGATTCAAACTTTTCCCAAACTTTTTGTGGCAGTGCAGAATATTGCACAGTATTTAATGTGGCAAGTGACATATTTTTTCAAAAGTCATTTGGTGGCTGAACTAAATGCAAAACCCTTTCTGTAAAAAGAAAACAGAAAAAGAAAAGAGAAAAGGCCCTAACTCTACTGTGAGCTGGGCCTAAGTGCACAGTGCACCGGCCCAGGCCACCTCCCTCTCTCTCTTCCTCCTCCCGCTCTCTCTCCCCGCGTGTCGGCGCGCTCCTGGTCGCGCGCGCGCGCACCGGCGAGGCGACGACACGGCGCCGCTATAGGAGCCGTCGAGGGGATAAGAACGTCGCCCTTGACCTCCCTGGCAGCCCTATCCACTTTCCCTCTCCTCTCTCGCCCTCGCTCGCTCGATCTCCGTCGCACCCGACCGCCGCCGTCGCCATGGCTCACCGCAGCCGTGGCCACTGACCCCGCATCGCCTCGCCACCGTGTCCCTCTTCTTCGCCACCGTCCACTACGTCGGCTACATCGACGAACGCAAGCCGGGAGCTGCCGCAGCCTCACCCACGCCGTCTTCTTCCTCCTCGGATCGCCGACGAACTCCGGCGATTCCGGCCGCCCCTGCTGCTCCCGTTGCTCACCAAGCCTTTCTTGAGCTCCACGGTGAGCACCCGCGCGGATCCCCTCCTTCTTCCCCTTCTTTCCGTGCCCGTAGCCGCCGTATTCGACATGGCCGAACCCCTCGCCGCCGTTGAGCTCGCCGTCGTAGCCTTAGCCGCTGTCACGCGCGACCGAGCTCGCAGCCGAGCTCTTGGAGCTCGTAGGAGCCCAACGCGCACGCGCACACCCCTCCCCGTCCACCGTAGCGACGAACCCGACCACACCCGTACTCCGGCATCCGCCCGCGAGCTCGCCGGTGTCGTTTCATGCCGTCTCTGGCGACGCCACCACCACCAATCGGCGCGGCGTCAAGTGCTCATTCGAACGGCACCGGCCGCGCTCAATTTGGCCCGCTGTGGGCATTTTCCGCCGCGGTCCCGAACGCGCCGCCGCGTATTTGGTCACTGGCGGCTAAACGCCGACCACCGCCGACGTGGCTGGCCTGGGGCCCCGCTCTGGGTCGATGACCAGTGGGTCCGCGGGCCCAGTTGACTGGGTTGACCCGGTCAACCGTGCTGACTGGGCAACCCCAGTCACTGACATGCGGGCCCCACTCGCCTAACTACCGTTTTAGTTAATTTAATCAATCAGCTAATTAACCTAACACTGATAGTAGGCCCCACTTGCTAATTAATCTCGGTTTAGTTTAAATAACCCCTGTTTAGCCATTGTGTCACTGACATGTGGGACCCAGCGGTCAGGTTTGACCTGGACCGGCTGGGTTGACTGCTGACGTCAGCATGACGGGCTGCTAACGCAGTAAAGCATTTACTGTTCTGGATAATTCGGATTTAATTAATTAAAATAATTCCAGAAATTTCAGAAAATGGTTTAAAACTTTGAAAAATCATAGAAAATAAACCGTAGCTCGGATGGAAAAGTTTTCTACATGAAAGTTGATCAGAAAAACGAGACGAACCCGAATATGCCCTCCATGTAGCTGTCACATGCCCACAACACTGCAAACATGGAACCTTCCCCTCCAGTCCATCTGTCCGATAGATGCCTAAAGCCGGGAAGATATTCCCAGATATTTTCCCACTCCGTCTCTAACGTGTAGCACTGCGATTGGTCATCACCAGCACAGCATATTGCCATGACATGCATTGTGTTGCATTTGTTTGCTTGTATTTATTGTTTCTTCCCCCTCTTCTCCTCGGCAGACCCCGAGGCCGATGCTGCCCCTGAGGACTGCTACTCCACCGACGACCCCTCTTTTGCCGCAGAGCTTCCAGGCAAGCAAACCCCCCTTGAACATGCCTATATCACCCATTCTTTCTCTCTTATGCTTGCATTAGAATTGCTATAGTTGTTGTTCCGTAAATACCTATTCTGATGCATAGCCTGTTTTTGTAACTGTTGTTGATACCTTACCTGCTATCCTAAATGCTTAGTGTAGGTTGGTTAGTGAACCATCTGTGACCCCTCATCCTTGTCCATGTTGCCCCACTTTGTTACCAGTGCCTCGATCAAGGTGATCGATGGGCTGAGACCAGCACTCCACCGCACACCCCTTAGTGGTACGACTCTGTAGAGCTACCATCGAGTAACGAGGGTGATACCTCTTACCTCACTCCTGATGTTGCCTCTGTAGTATAGCTAGTCGGTTGTGGGTTATCGAGGGTGATTCCTCTTTCACCACCTCCGATGAAGCTTCTGTCATGCAACCCTTCAAGTGTGAACCCGTCGAGGGTGATTCCTCCAGGTTCACCTTGACAGCTACATTGAGTAGGAATCCAACGAGGGTGATTCCTCGGATTCCTCCTTGATGTTTTGTACACACGTATACTTTAACTTACCCCCAGAAACTTGTGGAAGTCGGGTTGACCCCGAGGGGTACCCGCGAGAGACGTGGAGTCGGGTTAACCGTGAGGGTACCTGCAAGATAACTACGTGGCATGGCCGGGCATTCCTGGCCCTTGCCGTAAGTCCACGAGACGGGGCGACGGGACCACAGATCGTGGATCGCTGCTCGTTTTCGCGAGCTCCCAATACACTAATGGGTTAGGATATGTGATTTGAGTAGGCCTTTGGCCTTTTCGCACTAACCACCATGCAGGAATAGTATGGGCACTCGGCGTCGTATGTATCAGCCGAAGCTCTCCAGATGTCAGCAGTTGAGCGGCGCGTGCCGGGTTGGACAGGGAAAGCCTGCGCTTGTATTAAGGGGGCTAGGTCTGCTCACTGGCCGCGTTCGCAACGCACAGGAGTGCAAAGGGCGATGGGCCCAAGACCCCTGAGCGCTTAGGATGTAGACCGGCGTGCTAGCCTCTCTGTTCAGCCTAGGTAGGGCTACGACGTGTCGATCAGCCGAGACCGGGCATGGACCGAGTAAGTGTGTCCGACCGGAATTAATCGAGTGTGTTGGGTAAGTTGGTGCACCCCTGCAGGGAAGTATATCTATTCGAATAGCCGTGTCCACGGTAACAGGACGCTCGGAAAGTATCCCGATCTACTACAACTAGACCTCGATACTGGTGATGTTTAAAATATGTTAGCTCCGGGATCGCTTTCTCGCAGGGAGTCGAGGAAGGATCTCTAGGCATGGCTTCTGTTATACTTGTTGCTACTACCATATTTATATACTAATCTACACTCTTCTAATGCTGCAAGATGCTGCAACTTGCTAGTCTTCGATAGGCTAGGCTTTCCTCTCTATTCTGGCATTTCTACAGTCTAGTCCACGGATTCAGCCTCCCCTTTGATACCGATGCATAAATAGAATAGATCTGATGTAAGTCTTGCGAGTACTTTGGATGAGTACTCACGGTTGCTTTGCTTCCCTTTTTCCCCATATCCGATTGCTGCGACCAGATGACGGAGCCCAGGAGCCAGCTGCCCCAGTCGACGACTACTACTACCCTACCGGTGGAGCCTACTACTACGTGTAGACCGACGACCAGGAGTAGATAGGAGGCTCCCAGGCAGGAGGCCTGCGCCTTTTCGATCTAGTGTCGTTGTTTTGCTCAGCCTTCTTAAGGCAGACTTGTTTAACTTTGTGTCTGTACTCAGATACTGTTGATGCTTCCGCTGATGCTTGTATGACTCGAGCTTATGTATTCGAGCCCTAGAGGCCCCTGGCTTGTAATATAAAGCTTGTATGACTTTTATTTGTGTTTAGAGTTGTGTTGTGATATCTTCCCGTGAGTCTTAGGCTTGATCGTGTGCATTTGCGTGTATGATTAGTGCACGATTAAGTCGGGGGCGTCACAAGTTGGTATCAGAGCCGACTGCCTGTAGGAACCCCCCTTTCCAACTCCTTGGCCGAAGTTGAGTCTAGTCGTTGAAAACTGTTTTACTAACATGGCTGTGTGGCTTACGGGCCCACGTCGCCAATGGGTGGTATTAGGATGTTTTATTCCTTTTCCTTACTCTGGGACTCTGATCTCTCTTCTATTCGGGTAAAGATTTTGCTAACTCTAACATTAGGATCTCGTGATCACATTCACCCGGAGAGCTGGATTATCTGCAACATTTCTTTCCAATGCTATCATATGCTTCTCACACTGTCATTTAACATCTTGCACTCCTTGTTTCAGATGCGTCCCGAAAGACAGCTCGTACGCCACACTATGGCTGTTGATGCGACTGGATTCCCTGCTATTCTGGTCGACCTTTTGACCAGGTTGGGATATCGCTGGTACCCCGAGTACACTGTTTACGAGGACTACCGCGAGTTCAACCAGGAGCAGTACCACGCTGTGGTTCGTATCTTTGATCGGCAGAACAACTCCATCACTGAGTTGCACACCTTTCATGGTGTTGGAGTGACTGTCGACATGGCTGTCCATGATGCTGCCTATACTGCTATTGCCCGTCTCCGTGGAGAGCACAGCCGCTTGGAGGAGACTGCTTTCAGATATATCCCGTATGCCCCCGCTGGGGATGAGAGTGGATACTACACCGCTGTCTGTACCCCTTACGTGCGACGTCGTTATGACCCGCAGGTTTTGGTTCAGTACACTGAGGCTCTGGATCGCACTGCCCGAGCTCTTGCTGTTGAGTTGTACGCTACTCGTGCTCATCTTTACGAAGCTTTGACACAGTTGCTGCCAGCAGTCAGTGTAGGGATACATCCTCAGTACATCCTTTACCCGCGCAGGACGGAGATGCCACCAGGTCTTGACTGGCCTGCTGTTGGAGGTTGTACTCCTTCACGTGGTCCTCTTCTTCCAGTTCGGGACCAGGTTCTGCACCAGAGTGTTCACGGAGCGCAGGATCCTTACATCGAGGGCACCCTGCGTCGTCACTTGCAGCTGCCTGGCTTCAGTGGTTTTCTCCGACGTTGATGTAGCTATCGCTATGTCCCGTTGTTGTATCCCTCCACCGCGTGCCTGCGTGCCGCCTAGTGTGTCTAGCTTTTTCTTTCCGAACCTTGTACCGCTGGCTTGTAACCGAATCTATGTATGGATCTGTATGTCATGTTGACTATTATGTTGTATCTATTGCACTTCCTATATTGTGCGTGTTACTTCATGAATGATTCCATACAACTGCAATGCTCGTTGCTAAACTATCCCCTGTTGACTTTAGCAGGATGGTTAGACCCGCAGGTCGTGGCCGTGGTGCCAACAATCCACCACCGCCCGACTATATGGCTGGGATGATGCAGCAGTTTGAACTGAACCGCCAATTCATACAAGGGATTATGGATCAGTTTCCCCGTCCAAATGCCAACCAGCACCCAGCACCAATAACCTTGCAAGAGTTTGTGCGCCTCAATCCAACTGTCTTTCGCAACTCAGTGCAGCCGCTTGATGCTGATGACTGGCTCCGTGACATCACTTATGAGATGGAGTCAGCCAATGTTTCCCCTGCCAGCTATGTTACCTTCGCATTCTACTTCTTGAAGGGTCCTGCAGCTCAATGGTGGGACAGACACAGGCATACCCTAGCTGCTGGAACTATCATCACCTGGGTGGAGTTCCAAGCTACCTTCCGTGCCCGTTACATTCCACAAGGAGTTATGGACCGGAAGAAGCGTGAGTTCCGCAACCTTACCCAGGGCAACAAGACTGTGGAGGTCTATCAGCGAGAGTTTCTTGAATTGTCTCGCTATGCTGAAGAAGATATTGCTACTGATGCCCGCAGACAGGAGAAGTTCCGTGAAGGGCTCAACCCAGATATCAAGCTCGCACTCCTAGTCCAAGACTTCGCCGACTTCGCCACCTTGGTGAACAAGGCCATACAGGTTGAGACTGGTCTGAAGGATCACAAGGACGCGCTCAAGCGCACCCGTGAGGCGGGCTCATCTTCGGGCTCGTCCTCGCAGAAGCGCCGTGTCTGGATTCCTCACAGCATGTACCGTCTAACTATACCTGCTCCAAGGCCATCGTATGTTGCACCTCGTCTGCCTCCTCCACCTCCGAGGCAGCTGAGACCTCAAGCTCCAATGCTTCGAGCTCCTGCTCCCCGCCCCGATAATGGACTTTGCTTCAAGTGTGGCCGTCCAGGTCACCGTGCCAGAGACTGCTCTCAGGATCAGAATCAGCTTGTGCTTCCGTCAGCTGGCCGTGGTAACAATCAGCCTTGCTGCAACAATGCCAGGCCTTCATATGGTCATGGTCAGGCTTATCATGTCAACATGGCTGAAACTCAAGACCAACCAGAGACTGTGATGGGTACTCTTCTCGTTAACTTAGTACCAACTTCTGTTTTATTTGATTCAGGAGCATCACATTCTTTCATATCAGAAGATTTTGCATTCATGCATGGCATTAAATATGAAAAGCTGCACCAACCGTTATTGGTAAACACTCCCGTGGGCCAATGTCAAGTCTCTATGTTCAGCCCCGATGTTACTATTGAAATTGAAGGGTTGGACTTCCAAGCATTTCCCATTATTTTGAAGTCTTCCAAAGTTGATCTCATTCTGGGAATGGATTGGTTGAAGGCTCATACCGCCTTAATCAATTGTGCCACTAAAGCCGTCCAACTCCTGCACCCCTTGGATGAGATAGTAAACTACCACGTTCATCTCGTTCAAAATGTCGAGGCACAAATTTATGCCTTGAATGCGCTGAACGCTTCTCCTCTTGAGGGGATTGAAAATGTTCCAGTCGTTCGCGACTTCCAAGATGTATTTCCAGAAGAACTTCCAGGAGTACCCCCTGTTAGAGCTGTCGAGTTTGTTATCGACTTAAAACCAGGCACCACTCCTATTGTGAAGCGTCCCTACAAGATGCCACTGCATGAACTCCTTGAGCTTAAGGAGGAAATTGACAAATCACTTCGCAAGGGTTTCATTCATCCAAGTTCCTCTGCCTGGGGAGCACCTTCTCTCTTTGTCAAGAAGAAAGATGGTACGAACCGGTAGGTCCAAGATTACCGACCTATCAACCAGGCAACCATTCAGAACAAATATCCGCTTCCCCGGATCAACGATCTGTATGATCAACTTGCTGGATCTTTAGTATTCTCTAAACTCGACTTGAGGTTGGGTTATCATCAGATCCGCGTCCGCGAAGAGGATATTCCCAAGACTACCTTCGTTACTCGCTATGGTTCATATGAGTACACCGTCATCTCTTTCGGCTTCACTAATGCTCCAGCTACGTTCTCCCGCCTGATGAATTATATCTTCATGGATTACCTTGACAAATTCATCATAGTATACCTGGATGATATCCTGGTATATTCCAAGAATAAGGAAGAACATGCTGAAAATCTTTGTCTTGTTCTGGAAAAGCTTCGAGAACATCAGCTATATGCCAAGTATTCCAAATGCGAATTCTGGTTATCTGAAGTGACCTACCTTGGTCATGTAATTTCCAAGGACGACATTGCTGTCAATCCAGAACGAGTTCAGGCTATTCTTGACTGGACTCCCCTGAAGAATGTCAAGCAAGTCAGAAGTTTTCTCGGACTCGCAAGCTATTGCCATCGATTTGTCGAGAACTTCTCAAAGATTGCCAAGCCTATGACTAATCTGCTTCACAAAGGTGTTAAGTTTGAGTAGACAGACAAATGTCAGGAAAGTTTCCAGACCCTCAAGGACAAGCTGACTTCTGCACCAGTGCTTGCTCCTCCGGATTCTCGCAAGGACTTCGTGATTTATTGCGACGCCTCTCGTCAAGGATTAGGCCGTGTCCTAATGCAAGAGCGCAGAGTGATTGCTTATGCCTCGCGACAATTGCGTCCTCATGAAGAGAACTAGCCAGTGCATGATCTTGAACTTGCTGCAGTGATATATGCATTGAAGCAGTGGCGACATTACCTCCTTGGTAATCGATGTGAAATATACACTGATCATCAAAGTCTGAAGTATTTTTTTACTCAACCGGATCTCAATCTCCGCCAACAATGATGGTTGGAAACAATTACAGACTATGACTGCGGTATTTCTTATACCCCTGGCAAAGCTAATGTGATGGCCGATGCCTTGAGCCGCAAGTCCTATTGTAACAACCTCATGGTTCAGCGAGCTCAACCCCTTCTTTATGAGGAACTACGCAAGTTGAACCTTCATATCATTCCACAGGGTTCTCTCAATACCCTTGATTTACAGCCAGATCTTGAGAAAGTTGTTAAGTCTGTGCAAGCAAAAGATGCTGAAGTAGATCAGACGAAAAGAGATCTTGACCTTGAAAAGTCCAGAGATTTCTCGTTTGCTGAAGATGGAACCTTATACTTCAGAGATCGCATTGTAGTACCTCGGTTCGAACTTATGACCTCTATTCATCCGGGTAGCACCAAGATGTATCGTGATCTCCGTCAAAGGTACTGGTGGTCTAAAATGAAGCAGGACATTGCTCGCTATGTTGCCGAATGTGACGTTTGTCGTCGCGTCAAAGCAGAACATCAGAAGCCTACTGGAATTCTGTAACCGCTTCCTATTCCTGAATGGAAATGGGATAAGGTTCCAATGGACCTCATTACTGGCCTTCCCAAGTCGTAGAAAGGCCACGACGCAATTCTTGTCGTTATCGATCAACTCTCCAAAGTTGCCCATTTTCTGCCAGTCAAGGAGACGATCACTGCTAGTCAGTTAGCAGACTTGTATATCTCTATAATTGTATCACTCCACGGTATTCCGAAGGAGATCAGTTCAGACCGTGGCAGCCTATTCACCTCAAAGTTCTGGGCAAGTTTCCAAGAAGCTATGGGAACTCATATAACCTGGAGCTCTACTTATCACCCCCAGTCCCAAGGCCAAGTTGAACGAGTGAATCAAGTGCTTGAAGATATGCTGCGTGCTTGTGTCATCTCATTTGGCAAGAAGTGGAAGGAATCTCTCTCGTATGCTGAATTCTCTTACAATAACAGCTATCAAGCTAGCTTGAAAATGGTTCCCTTCAAGGTATTATATGGACGTAAGTGTCGAACCCCTCTGAATTGGTCAGAAACTGTGGAACGGCCGCTCATTGGTCCGGATATTATCCAAGATGCTGAAGAGCAAGTCCGTATCGTCCGGGAAATCTCAAGGCGGCCCAGTCTCGCCAGAAGAGCAATTATGATCGTAAACACTGGGGATCGATCTATCAACCTGGTGAGCAAGCTTATCCGCGTGTCACTCCTATGAAGGGCACTCATCGCTTTGGAATCAAGGGCAAGTTAGCTCCTCGCTACATTGGTCCCTTCCGCATTCTCGCCAGACGTGGACATGTGGCATATAAATTGGAATTGCCGCTGCAATTCTCTCACCTCCACGACGTCATCCATGTGTCGCAACTTCGCCATTGCTTCAAGGACCCGCACCGAGCAGTAGATCATGAATTGCTCGAATTGCAAGATGACCTATCTTATAAAGAGCATCCGATCCACATTCTCGATCAAGCTGAACATCGGACCCGTCAAAAGACAACCAAGTTCCTTAAAGTGCAGTGGTCGAATCATATTGAAGATGAAGCCACTTGGGAACGCGAGGATCGTCTTCCGGAAGAATACCCCGATCTTTCCCCTTCTACCTCCTGAATTCTCGGGACGAGAATTTCTTTTAGAGGAGGATAATTGTAACACCCCTGTGTAATGAACTACAGTGATCCACATCATTAAGCTAAGCTACTTTGATTTGCAATGCTTGATCACATTTGGATTCATATCTCATTTCAAATTCCACCACTGAATTCAATTCAAATTGCAAGTGAATTTTGGAGTTGCACAAAAGTTGCTGCAAAATAGTTCATGTTTTAGCAAAAATTCCAAAACAAATATTTCTTCAGGAAAACAACATCACCACTATGCTAAAATGAGCTATAGCATTTAAAACAGTACCAAAAGAAGCATTTTAAATTCCTTTCCATTTATGAAAAATTAAAATGGATTCAAACTTTTCCCAAACTTTTTGTGGCAGTGTAGAATATTGCACAGTATTTAATGTGGCAAGTGACATATTTTTTCAAAAGTCATTTGGTGGCTGAACTAAATGCAAAACCCTTTCTGTAAAAAGAAAACAGAAAAAGAAAAGAGAAAAGGCCCTAACTCTACTGTGAGCTGGGCCTAAGTGCACAGTGCACCGGCCCAGGCCACCTCCCTCTCTCTCTTCCTCCTCCCGCTCTCTCTCCCCGCGTGTCGGCGCGCTCCTGGTCGCGCGTGCGCGCACCGGCGAGGCGACGACACGACGCCGCTACAGGAGCCGTCGAGGGGATAAGAACGTCGCCCTCGACCTCCCTGGCAGCCCTATCCACTTCCCCTCTCCTCTCTCGCCCTCTCTCGCTCGATCTCCATCGCACCCAATCGCCGGCGTCGCCATGGCTCACCGCAGCCGTGGCCACTGACCCCGCATCGCCTCGCCACCGTGTCCCTCTTCTTCACGGCCGTCCGCTACGTCGGCTACACCGACGAACGCAAGCCGGGAGCCGCCGCAGCCTCGCCCACGCCGTCTTCTTCCTCCTCGGATCGCCGACGAACTCCGGCGATTCCGGCCGCCGCTGCTGCTCCCGTTGCTCGCCGAGCCTTTCTTGAGCTCCATGGTGAGCAACCGCGTGGATCCCTTCCTTCTTCCCCTTCTTTCCGTGCCCGTAGCCGCCGTATTCGACATGGCCGAACCCCTCGCCACCGTTGAGCTCACTGTCGTAGCCTTAGCTGTTGTCACGCATGACCGAGCTCGCAGCCGAGCTCTTGGAGCTCGTAGGAGCCCAACGCGCACGCGCACACCCCTCCCCGTCCACCGTAGCGACGAACTCGACCACACCCGTACTCCGACATCCGCCCGCGAGCTCGCCGGCGTCGTTTCCGGCCGTCTCTGGCGACGCCACCACCACCAATCGACACGGCGTCGAGTGCTCGTTCGAACGGCACCGGCCGCACTCGATTTGGCCCGCTGTGGGTGTTTTCCGCCGCGGTCCTGAACGCGCCGCCGTGTATTTGGTCGCCGGCGGCTAAACGCCAGCCACCGCCGATGTGGCTGGCCTGGGGCCCCGCTCTGGGTCGATGACCAGTGGGTTCGCAGGCCCAGTTGACTGGGTTGACCCGGTCAACCGTGCCGACTGGGCAACCCCAGTCACCGTTTTAGTTAATTTAATTAATCGGCTAATTAATCTGACACTGACAGTAGGCCCCACTTGCTAATTAATCTCGGTTTAGTTTAAATAACCCTGTTTAGCCACTGTGTCACTGACATGTGGGACCCAGCGGTCAGGTTTGACCTCGACCGGCTGGGTTGACTGCTGATGTCAGCATGACGTGCTGCTAACGTAATAAAGCATTTGCTGTTCTGGATAATTCGGATTTAATTAATTAAAATAATTCTAGAAATTTCAGAAAATAGTTTAAAACTTTGAAAAATCATAGAAAATAAACCGTAGCTCGGATGGAAAAGTTTTCTACATGAAAGTTGATCAGAAGAACGAGACGAACCCGAATATGCCCTCCATGTAGCTGTCACATGCTCACAACACTACAAACATGGAACCTTCCCCTCCGGTCCATCTGTCCGACAGATGCCTAAAGCCAGGAAGATATTCCCAGATATTTTCCCGCTCCGTCTCTAACGTGTAGCACTGCGATAGGTCATCACCAGCACAACATATTGCCATGACATGCATTGTGTTGCATTTGTTTGCTTGTATTTATTGTTTCTTCCCCCTCTTCTCTCCGGTAGACCCCGAGGCCGACGCTGCCCTTGAGGACTGCTACTCCACCGACGACCCCTCTTTTGCCGCAGAGCTTCGAGGCAAGCTAACCCCCTTGAACATGCCTATATCACCCATTCTTTCTCTCTTATGCTTGCATTAGAATTGCTACAGTTGTTGTTCCGTAAATACCTATTCTGATGCATAGCCTATTTTTGTAACCGCTATTGATACCTTACCTGCTATCCTAAATGCTTAGTGTAGGTTGGTTAGTGAACCACCTGTGACCCCTCATCCTTGTCCCTGTTGCCCCGCTTTGTTACCAATGCCCCGATCAAGGTGATCGATAGGCTGAGACCAGCACATCACCGCACACCCCTTAGTGGTACGACTCTGTAGAGCTACCATCGAGTAACGAGGGTGATACCTCTTACCTCACTCCTGATGTTGCCTCTGTAGTATAGCTAGTCGGTTGTGGGTTATCGAGGGTGATTCCTCTTTCATCACCTCCGATGAAGCTTCTGTCGTGCAACCCTTCAAGTGTGAACCCGTCGAGGGTGATTCCTCCAGGTTCACCTTGACAGCTACATTGAGTAGGAATCCAACGAGGGTGATTCCTCAGATTCCTCCTTGATGTTTTGTACACACGGTGTAGGGGAACGCAACAGAAAACAAAAAATTTCTGACCTACGCACCATCCCAGGACCTCAATGGAGATTGCATACAAGGTTTGATCTTTTCGTTACCGACTCGTAGCGCAGGGGAAGTAGAGTCGATGACGATCGGCGGTGCAGATCCCCGCAGCTAGGATTTACAACCTCCCAACCGCGAGGATGTACTCCCTCGACTGCCCCTCGGACAACCCTCCGGGAGGCAGTCAGACAGTCCCTCGGACGGTGTCGCGGACAGCCCTCCGGGAGGACCTTCGAAACTCGGACGGTCACTCGGACAGCCCTTCGGGAGGAGCCTCGAAACTCAGATGATCACTTGGACAGCCCTTCGGGAGGCACTGTCGAACTAAGACCGAAACTATGATCTCTCTACAGAGTTGCACACATACGGTGTCATCTATCCGGCAGGGCTTCGCCGTCCAGAACTAGTTCCTACCGGAACCCAGACAGCCTTTCGGCTCTACGAAACTCTTTTCGTGGGAGGGAGAGAGAGAGAGAGCTAGACGAGCATGACATGTGTATGTGAGCAAGCATGAGGTTTGGAGAGCACCCCTCCACCTCTATTTATAGGAAAGCCAAGGGGTAAAGTTGGCATTCAAAAATACCAAAAGTACCCCCACTTTATGCCTTTTCATAAAAGAATAAAGCTAAAAAGGATGGCATGTGGAGGTCCAAGGAGCTCCACCTCCCTTGGTCGGCCACTCTTGGGGGCCCCCCATGAGGGGGATTCCTTGGCTCCCAAGTCCTTCTAGAAGACTTTTGGAAAATATCCCAAAAGGTGCTTTCCAAAAAATATCCATAAAGCACTTTTACTATTCACGAAGACATTTTTCTGCGTCCGTTAAATCCTAAATTATTTCTGTGTGCCTAGAATAATTCTAGTACCCACTAAAACAATTTTGAACGCATTCCGAAACAATTCCGGAACAATGTTTTTCTTCAGTGAAAAGCAACCAAAGCGGTTCCGGCAGCTCCGGAACATTTCCGGTTTTATCCCGAAAAATTCCCAGAAGTTTCCAGAACACTTCTGGCATCCTCCAAGAATTTCCAGGCGTGTGCCGAAACCAAATTGACTTAATGGAATACCCTGAAACAACTTTTCAGTTTTACCGGAACTATTCCGGTGTTCTCTCCGGAACGTTTCCGTTTCGTCCGAAACTTTTCCGGTGATTTTCTCTCAGACTCCTTGTTTAGTATTCAGCAAATAGATGACCCTTAAGCATGTGACCCTATAGGTTCGGTGAAGTATAGATATTACCGGAACTCTTTCCGATCATTGATCAACATCGGAGCCGTGGACACCCATATTGACCCCTATACCCACACGAATGAATATTCGAGTGAACCTCCAGTTGCCGTGTGCTATTCCTGTTGCTTCACGATATGTTTTTCAAATACCCGAGGTGAGAATCATCGGCATCCCCGTGGATCAACACTTGTCCACAATACCAGTTATCTCGTTACCGGTTTTGTTCTCTTTTCTCGTTTCCGTGTTCCGGCATCCCTGTGATCAAATCACCTTGTGTTTGGCCAGACGATGATGGATACCATAACACCGAGAGGGCCCGAGAATATCTCTCCATCATCGGAGGAGCAAATCCCAATCTTGAGCTATCAAGTTACTTGACATACTTTTCCATGAACCCGTAAGCCGCCGTAATAGCCACCCATTTACGGATGACGTTTAGCAAACCCCAAAGTTCATGAAGCAAGCATGGAGAAACTTGATACTCTCATGGTCTAAGGAATTATGCAAATGTTAACTATCTCTGTGTTATTAACCATTAACTTGTGACGAATGAATCTCATAGCATAACATCAATTCGGGTCGATTCAACACAAGTGTTCTCCTAACATTGTGCCCTCAAAATTGCCGGCATAGTCATGCCCATGATCAGGAAAACAGAACCATCATGCAATACTTGAGCTAGTCTTAGAGGCCATACTAGGAATACATTTTACCATTTATTATTCCACACATGCATATGAGTCTTCCTCCGAGCCTCGTGGTTATTGCAGACTCGAGAACCATAGCAGTTATAGCACGGAATATAAACTTAACTACAAACATGGAGCTAAATAATAACATTTATTATTGCCTCTAGGGCATATCTCCTACAGACTCCCACTTGCACTAGAGTCAATAATCTAGTCAATGCTAATGCACATTACACTTGTGGCATACCGGTGTAAAAATGCTTCGCATGTGGTATAGCTTGATGTCCAACGGATCTGACAATTTCAGTTCTGTGTGTATCTTTGCATGTCCTCGCGTTTTCACGCTTTCACAAAATTCATATTTTGTGTGGACTTGGCTTCGTATATATGTGAATCACTGGTCAAACCTTGATTCCTCAGACTGAGCTATGGAGCAACTATCTTCAATAGTGTTCCATTGACCAAAGCCATCTTGGAATCATACTAAGTTCATGAACGAACTGTACGATTCAACATCTTCTATGTCGCTTTGAAAGCGGCAACATACTTAGCCTTTGTTATAGAATTCACCACAGTAACCTGTTTGGAACGATTTCCAAACACCGTGCCACCATATTGTGTATTACACAAAACCCTTAACTTAAATCGAAAATCGCATGGAGCATTGATGAAGACTGTATCGATGTAATTTCTTACAACGAGCACTTTATAATCTCTGCTTGCGAGAAAACATGTCATCAGTGCTACTTTAGTACTCAATGACATTTTTCACTGTTGTCCCATGATCAGTACTTTGATCACTTTGGTATCTATACTCGCAACAGCTTGGGAGTATCGGACATATCTGGTTGTTTTACATACCATGGAATACATGATTAATCCAAACACAAAGGTGTGTGGAAAATCCATCATGTATTTTGCTCATCAGTGTTTTGGGACACCGAGTCTTGCAAAACTCTTTCCATGTGACTTCGGCAAGAATCACTCCTTGGCGCTCTTATGCTAAACTGTTTTAGCATCTTGTCAATATGTATTTTTGGCTTAGCCTATTAGGCAATTCTATCTCTCAGATAAATATGCCTAATATCAAGGCTATTTAGCCCAAGCACTTCATCGAAAAACTATTTTTAATGAAGTCCTAATTCGTGTCAAGAAATTTATATTATTTCCAATCAACAATGTGTCAAGCACACAAAGTTTTTAGAAATATTATCATGCTCCCACTTACTTTCTTGAAACCACAAGCATCTTCGTTATCCATTGATGAAAACAAACTCTTTTGACTATTTCATCAAAAACAAAGATCCCAACTCCATTTTGCTCTCTTCTGTCCATTCCTGGAACTCTGAAGTTTGCATACCTACTAGCATCCTCTGGATTGACAAAATACCTTGGACTGTACCACATGCAAGTCCTAGGTTGCATTTCCATCACATGGAAATCCTTTTGGCATCCATGTATCATATCTCAAGATTGAAATATGTATTAATTGCTAGTTTAACCCGATCTGACTTTAAGCATCGCTACGGTGAGACAACCTCGCCGTAGTCAACTCCTTGAACTTGTTATCACAACAAGTCGAGCTTTATGGATAAAACATTTTATCCACATCAGTTTATAGTTCCATTAATGTTCGTTAGACTCTAAGCCTTCTGAAGGGTTTATCAAGATATAATCTTGAATCATTTATGGAAACTATCTCGGATTATATTGGCATTTAGCCAATTCCAGAGTCAGGGCCCATCAACGCTTCCTTGTGTATCGTAGGTATATTGTTGTCTAACAGCAGTATCTCGTTTGCGCACCTGAGAGGTTTGCATGAGTTTTGCCTACGTGGTTCAGTTGCAAGTTCGACCAAAGTCCATACATCTCATGTAGAGGCTTCCGTATCAGTCGCAGTAGGAAACTCTGGAATCACTTCCAAGGTTCCTTTCCTTTGATCTGATGATGAAGATACTGTTATCTCGGTGAGTTGCACTGTTCTCCCACTCACCTTTTTGCAAGAATCATTCTCTTTAAAAGCATACCGTTCTTGGTGGCAAACCTTTTTGCCTCGGTATAGTGGTGGAGGAATTCCCAATTACTTGGGATAACATACAAAGTAGTACTTGTCTGATTTGGAATAGGTTTGTAAATATTTTACACAAGCCCCATATTCCAAATGTTAAGAAAAGACAAAGCATGGTTGGGCGTACCATACCATGGCGTCATTTCAACAGACCTGATGGCGCTCTTTTCAGTGTAAAAGCCGCAGTCTCTAAAGCATTACTTTAAAAGGGATAATGGCAAATTGATTTATGTCATCTTTGATCTTACCATGTCATAAATGGTTTGATTACATCTTCACGGACATTCCACTCACAGTGGTGTTCCGGGAGGTGTAAGTTATGAAACTCTTTTCACAACTCATCAGACATTCGCTAAACTTGCAACTCAAAAATTCCTTTCTGCAATCTAGTTTGCAGAAACATAATCTTTCTTGTTACAATAATTTCTACTTTATGTTGAAAACCTTTCGAATGATTTCAAAAGATCCAGACTTCCGTCTCATCAAGTAAATATCCATATATCTACTTGAGTCATTTCTGAAGATAGATAAATCCACTGCTAGCAACAACATTTATCGGACTACATACATCAAAATGTATGATCACCAATAAGTTCGTTGCTCGTTCCTTATGGCCTGTGAATGGTATTTCAGTCAGTTCACTTTTCGGAGGAAAGTTGCAAGTGTCAGATGATTCGTAATCAAACGACTTCAAAATCCATCATTATGGAATTTCTCCATGCGGGTTTCTCCAATGTGACCAAATGCAGTGCCACACATGTGTGGTATTCTCTTAGTCTTGCGACATTTAGCGTCAGTGTTATGGATGTATCATATTACCATCAATATTCATAACATACATCCCATCCATGATGGAAGCATGGCCCTTATGTTATTCATGATTCCGAACAACAATTGTTCTTTCATGAACAACACTCTTGCAACAAACATTATGCAAATGGGCTAGAGTGTATAAAACTCTAAAATGATTGATGAAAGTAAATACAGAGGAAATGTATTATTATCAATATTCATAACATACATCTCATTCATAATGAAAGTATGGCCCTTATGTTATTCATAACACCGAACATCAAAAAGT
The DNA here is from genome assembly GCA_039707655.1 of Elymus sibiricus. Taxonomy (NCBI): domain Eukaryota; kingdom Viridiplantae; phylum Streptophyta; class Magnoliopsida; order Poales; family Poaceae; genus Elymus; species Elymus sibiricus. The sequence goes on along the minus strand of CM077668.1, from coordinate 255,102,177 downwards.
TCTCTTATGAACAACCTTCTTGCAGGATACCTTATGCAATGGGCTAGAGTGTGTAAAACTCTAAAATGAATTATGAAAATAAATACAGAGGGTAATACACCGATGGAAGGTATAGTAACTTTTACTATATTCCCAGCGCGTATCTGAACCTCACTCCGGCCAGTCTTTTAGATAGTAGTAGTTCTTGCATCAAATTGCAACGGAAAGCAATCGAGCAGGTATTTCTGTGATGAACTCACAATACCCAAGAATTAGTGACTAACAATTTAATCACAATTCCCAAGAACTATTTCTTTGACCAGCCATCTATACATCAATAGCTTGTATGTTTTTCATACATGAGTTGGACATTCCAGTCTTCTTTCTTTTTGCCTTTATACTTCTAACAGTTTTACTTCCAATAATTCTCCTACTCTCAGAAGAAGCACCGACTTGAAGAGTGGCGTCAGCCCTGGACTTCCTAGGTGTGTAAGTCACACTAACACCCTTCAGACATTTCCTTTCTCTTAAGTCGTTGTTTTATTCACCATCATCATATGACTGGCGTTCTACTGGATCACTCTGTTATTAGTCAAATGCATAGTAAACACTTTTACTAATAGTTTGCAAAACAAACATTGCTTTGGATATCACATATCTTTTAGCCTTTGTTTGTGTCTGAAAATGATTTTCAGTTCCATGAATATCACATAGCTATCCCAAACTTTTGAAGTTTGGGTCTCATGGAAGCAAACATATTGCACTTGACCGTAACGGAATTCTAGCTTTTGGATCGAAGGACGAGAGTCACATTATCCATAGCATTAGCGGGAGAATACCAAAAGCATGCGATAGGACAAAGTCCTTCTCGGCACTTTTGAGGACAATCCTCACATTATGTTACCAACCGTAAAGTTTTAACCAGATATTTAACAGCTATTCAATTTTAATAGGGAAGGTGGAAACGCGAGCCATTTTTCTATAACTATTATGCAAATTTCACTTTAGACAAAGTTCATAATTAATTGCACTAAGAATTAAAGAAGTTTAATTCTAAAGTGCGCTCCCACTCAAATCAATATCTCTCATAATTGATTGTGAGTGATACAAGATCCATATTTCAATTCGACGCCATTGACGGGTTCATCACTGATGACGCGAATTTCAATCGGTAGGCCAACTTGCCGATCACATCTCTATGTGATTCATGTTCATCTTTCGATGGGCGTGTTCCGAGCTCAGGACTCTCCTGCCTAAACGTCAAAGACAACCAAGTGATCTTGCTGCGAGGTCTGACCTCACCCGCCTCATTCCTCTCAATTCGTTCGTGCTCATGTGTACATGGCGTACCCCGAAAAGATACGAATTTCAGACGGTGCTACACTTGGGTGAACACTAACTACTTTGATATTTTAAGTGAGAGATCACCCTAATAAAAAGCGACTACCGCGCAATCAAGAAGGGTGCATCATAAGGGATAAACATCTTAGGCAATTCATAATAGCATGATATGGTATAGCCCTTTCTGACGGAGAAGTCTTGTATTTCTTTGTCTTCGGCATTCGCGTCGGTGTTCACCTTTGCGAAGATTGCCACCACCTTGTCGATGCACCAGATAATATTGCTATCTCTATAGCTAATAAAATAAGTGCATTACAAAAGGTTGACACGCAGGTCATTAAAGTGACAATCATATGGCTCCAGCCATCATGCCGAATCATGACACGCAGGTGATGTTTAATTTACATTGTATAGTCATCTCATACATAATCAAATTAATATGAGCACTGCTATACCACATCATATGCACATGCAAACCATCCTGCAAAACCAAGTTAGACGCCTCTAATCGGTTTATGCAAAATTTCATTTTACGTGGCTTCTAAGGTTTCGAACAAACCGCAGCTACCAACATCCATCATCAAGTATGATTATTCAAGTCGCTAGATTAACTTTGCGGGGTGTATGAAACACGAGATAATAAAATCTCGAGCCCCATACTGAACTTCGTCATACGCATGACCCCCGTGCAGATCATATCCGCATTGCCCTTTCGTCTGCGAAATTTCATCTTTCTTTTTAACTATGGTGGAATTCAAAGAACTGTTAGCACTTCATAGATCAATCAGGATCGCGGATTGCCAGAACTTTGAAACTCCACCATGCTGTTATCAAGATCAGAAATATGCAAATTCCAGGGAAGCAACAAGAACATCGGGTAACAGATTTCATCTGCTACCCGCACAAATAATTTTCAGTAATAGAACTCATCTACTACAAATTATATTGTGCAATACCCATACATCTCTATGTATTCTAGATCGTAACCTGCATCTACGCATAGCATGGCTCTGATACCACTGTAGGGGAACGCAGCAGAAAACAAAAAAATTCCGACCTACGCACCATCCCAGGACCACTATGGACACTGCATACAAGGTTTGATCTTTTCGTTACCGACTCGTAGCGCAGCGGGAGTAGAGTCGATGACGATCGGCGGTGCAGATCCCCGCAGCTAGGATTTACAACCTCCCAACCACGAGGATGTACTCCCTCGACTGCCCCTCAGACAGCCCTCCGGGAGGCAGTCAGACAGTCCCTCGGACGGTGTCGCGGACAGCCCTCCGGGAGGACCTTCGAAACTCGGACGGTCACTCGGACAGCCCTTCGGGAGGACCCTCGAAACTCAGACGATCACTTGGACAGCCCTTCGGGAGGCACTCTCGAACTAAGACCGAAACTACGATCTCTCTACAGAGTTGCACACATACGGTGTCATCTATCCAGCAGGGCTTCGCCGTCCAGAACTAGTTCCTACCGGAACCCAGACAGCCTTTCGGCTCTACGAAACTCTTTTCGTGGGAGGGAGAGAGAGAGAGCCAGACGAGCATGGCATGTGTATGTGAGCAAGCATGAGGTTTGGAGAGCACCCCTCCACCTCTATTTATAGGAAAGCCAAGGGGTAAAGTTGGCATTCAAAAATACCAAAAGTACCCCCACTTTATGCCTTTTCATAAAAGAATAAAGCTAAAAAGGATGGCATGTGGAGCTCCAAGGAGCTCCACCTCCCTTGGCCGGCCACTCTTGGGGCCCCCCCCATGAGGGGGCTTCCTTGGCTCCCAAGTCCTTCTAGAAGCCTTTTGGAAAATATACCAAAAGGTGCTTTCCAAAAAATATCCATAAAGCACTTTTACTATTCACGAAGACATTTTTCTGCGTCCGTTAAATCCTAAATTATTTCTGTGTGCCTAGAATAATTCTAGTACCCACTAAAACAATTTTGAACGCATTCCGAAATAATTCCGGAACAATGTTTTTCTTCAGCGAAAAGCAACCAAAGCGGTTCCGGCAACTCCGAAACATTTCCGGTTTTTATCCCAGAAAATTCCCAGAAGTTTCCAGAACACTTCTGGCATCCTCCAAGAATTTCCAGGTGTGTGTCGAAACCAATTTGACTTAATGGAATACCCTGAAACAACTTTTCAGTTTTACCGGAACTATTCCGGTGTTCTCTCCGGAACGTTTCCGTTTCGTCCGAAATTTTTCCGGTGATTTTCTCTCAGACTCCTTGTCTAGTATTCAGCAGATAGATGACCCTTAAGCATGTGACCCTATAGGTTTGGTGAAGTTTAGACATGACCGGAACTCTTTCCGATCAATGATCAACATCGGAGCCGTGGACACCCATATTGACCCCTATACCCACACGAATGAATATTCGAGTGAACCTCCAGTTGCCGTGTGCTATTCCTATTGCTTCGCGATATGTTACAAATACTCGAGGTGAGAATCATCGGCATCCCCGTGGATCAACACTTGTCCACAATGCCAGTTACCTCATTACCGGTTTTGTTCTCTTTTCTCGTTTCCGTGTTCCGGCATCCCTGTGATCAAATCACCTTGTGTCTGGCCAGACGATGATGGATACCGTAACACCGAGAGGGCCCGAGAATATCTCTCCATCATCGGAGGAGCAAATCCCAATCTTGAGCTATCAAGTTACTTGACATACTTTTCCATGAACCCGTAAGGCGCCGTAATAGCCACCCATTTACGGATGACGTTTAGCAAACCCCAAAGTTCATGAAGCAACCATGAAGAAACTCGATACTCTCATGGTTTAAGGAATTATGCAAACATTAACTATCTCTGTGTTATTAACCATTAACTTGTGACGAATGAATCTCATAGCATAACATCAATTCGAGTCGATTGAACACAAGTGTTCTCCTAACATTGTGCCCTCAAAATTGCCGGCATAGTGATGCCCATGATCAGGAAAACAGAACCATCATGCAACACTTGAGCTAGTCTTAGAGGCCAGACTAGGAATACATTTTACCATTTATTATTCCACACGTGCATATGAGTCTTCCTCCGAGCCTCGTGGTTATTGCAGACTCGAGAACCATAGCAGTTATAGCACGGAATATAAACTTAACTACAAACATGGAGATAAATAATAACATTTATTATTGCCTCTTGGGCATATCTCCTACACACGGATACTTTAACTTACCCCCAGAAACTTGTGGAAGTCGGGTTGACCCCGAGGGGTACCCGCGAGAGACGTGGAGTCGGGTTAACCGTGAGGGTACCCGCGAAATAATTACGTGGCACGGCCGGGAATTCCTGGCCCTTGCCGTAAGTCCACGAGACGGGGCGACGGGACCACAGATCGTGGATTGTGGCCCGTTTCCACGAGCTCCCAATACACTAATGGGTTAGGATATGAGATCTGAGTAGGCCTTTGGCCTTTTCGCACTAACCACCACGCGGGAATAGTATGGGCACTCAACGTCGTATGTATCAGCCGAAGCTCTCCAGATGTCAGCAGTTGAGCGGCGCGCGCCGGGTTGGACTGGGAAAGCCTGCGCTTGTATTAAGGGGGCTAGGTCTGCTCACCAGCCGCGTTCGCAATGCGCAGGAGTGCAAAGGGCGATGGGCCCAAGACCCCTGAGCGCTTAGGATGTAGACCGGCGTGCCGGCCTCTCTGTTGAGCCTAGCTAGGGCCACGACGTGTCGATCAGCCGAGGCCGGGCATGGACCGAGTAAGTGTGTCCGGCCGGAGTTAATCGAGCGTGTTGGGTAAGTTGGTGCACCCCTGCAGGGAAGTCTATCTATTCGAATAGCCGTGTCCATGGTAACAGGACGCTCGGAAAGTATCCCGATCTACTACAACTAGAACTGGATACTGGTGATGTTTAAAATATGTTAGCTCCGGGATCGCTTTCTCGCAGGGAGTCGAGGAAGGATCTCTGGGCATGGCTTCTGTTATACTTGTTGCTACTACCATATTTATGTACTAATCTACACTCTTCTAATGCTGCAACTTGCTAGTCTTCGATAGGCTAGGCTTTCCTCTCTATTCTGGCATTTCTACAGTCTAGTCCACAGATTCAGCCTCCCCTTTGATACCGATGCATAAATAGAATAGATCTGATGTAAGTCTTGCGAGTACTTTGGATGAGTACTCACGGTTGCTTTGCTTCCCTTTTTCCCCATATCCGATTGCTGCGACCAGATGATTGAGCCCAGGAGCCAGTTGCCCCAGTCGACGACTACTACTACCCTACCGATGGAGCCTACTACTACGTGGAGACCGACGACCAGGAGTAGATAGGAGGCTCCCAGGCAGGAGGCCTGCGCCTTTTCGATCTAGTGTCATTGTTTTGCTCAGCCTTCTTAAGGCAGACTTGTTTAACTTTGTGTTTGTACTCAGATACTGTTGATGGTTCCGCTGATGCTTGTATGACTCGAGCTTATGTATTCGAGCCCTCGAGGCCGCTAGCTTGTAATATAAAGCTTGTATGACTTTTATTTGTGTTTAGAGTTGTGTTGTGATATCTTCCCGTGAGTCCTTAGGCTTGATCGTGTGCATTTGCGTGTATGATTAGTGCACGATTAAGTCGGGGGCGTCACAAAAAGTATGTTCTGCTGCATACTTTAGGAAGGCTTCACCCTTATGTTGTTGCTTCTTCCATCTTCCATGCAACCTGAGAAGTTCTTTCCGTATCTCCTCAAAGGTCCTTGAAGGCCACCCACACCTAGTTAATGCGTGACCCATCTCATTCAGTAGGGTGTCACTACCGAGGAGTTCGTCCCATGGAACTATCCTATTGTCTATCTTGAAATCGCCGGCTAAGAACAGAAGACGTTGGGACATACTAGGGTGAAAACTACGATCAAAAGGAAAACCGGACATCTTCATGAGACTACACTGGACTGCTTACCCACCTTAGTGTGGAAGGGGTTTTATAGGTTGAGAAGAGAAGATGGCGGGAAAGAAGATGGTGGGAAAGAATGGCGAGAAAGAAGATGGCGGGAAAATATGGCGGGAATAAGTGGAGGGAAAGGGTTGGCGGGAAGAATAATGGCAGGAACAGATGGAGGGAAAGGGTTGCGGGAAAGTTTATTTTTTCAATGACTAAGGTGGGAAATGGTTGTACTGAATTGATAAACCAATTTGAAAAAAAGGACTCTTCGGCCTAATAAAAACCGAAAAGTGCAGCCATGCAACTACGGTCGGATGTTTACGCGAAGAGTTCACTCTTCGGCCTAAAGTTAACCGAAGATTGCTCTTCGGCCTACAGGAATCCGAAGACACCTTTTCGGCCCGTCCCAGGAACTCTTCGGCCAGCGTTAAACCGAAGACGACTCTTCGGCCAGCACTTGACCGAAAAGGTCCTCTTCGGCCAACACGAGGCCGACGGGGTCATACATTTGAAAATTAGAGATTAGGGCATACATTTCTCGAATTTGTTATAAAAAACATCACATTTTTTTAAAAAAATCTTTGTAGTCGACGGGGACGTCTCCTCCCACTGAACGCACATCACCAGAAGGCATGGAATAATCTAGGAAAATGCAAGCACCAATGTCAAATCTGGGAGTTAAACTCTGGTGGGCAGCAGATACCACTATCCTCTTAACCATACAACCACAGGTTGGTTCGCGGACTTTTTTTTTAGAAAAGGAGGATTACCCCTGCATCTGAGTGATGCATGTAGCCCCTTTATTAAGCAAAGTGACCGAAAAGTCTGTGTTCCAGAACAAGCTCGCTCAGAGCTAAAGAAAAATAAAAAAGTATAATATGCCACAACCGGCAAAAATAGAACGAGATGACTAAACACCTATCCTATTACTGGACCGTCATCCAAACTGGTCGTAGATATCCCGAGCTACCATCTCCCATCAGGCAGACCCAGTAACCAAAGGCTCCCTGGCTTCCACAGGAGTGAGTAACGAGCACATACGGATCCAAACAGTGGCCCTGTAGATAACCTGCAAAAAATTTATACGAGTTTTCTGTTAAAAACCATGTCATTCCTACAGTTCCATATAGCCCAGAGTAATGCACATAATCCTATCCGAATATGTCTCGCAATATTTGTCTCTACTCCATTTAGCCACGTCCTGAATAACGTGTGTATACTATTTTGAGGGGTGATATTAAAGGCTATATGAACTGAACGCCATAATAGTTGGGCCAGCGGACAATTAAGAAAGAGGTGTTTGATGTTTCATCATGATCACAAAAGCTACATCTTTGACTACCCTCCCAATTACGTTTTGCCAAGTTATCCTTAGTCAGAACCACCTCCTTGTGAACAAACCACATGAAGACTTTGATTCTTAATGGGACTTTGATCTTCCAAATATGTATCGATTTTGGAATCAAACCAGAATCAATTAGGTCCAAATACATAGATTTCACTGAGAAAATGCCATTCGTAGTTAATTTCTAGTGAATACTATCAGACTCATCAGAGATGTTCACATCCATCAACCTTCTGACCAGATGTAGCCATGCTTCCCATCGGTCTCCTACCAAAGATCTCCGGAATTGAATATTTAGAGGGTTGGACTGTAACACTGTAGCAACATAAGCCTCCTTACACTGTACAATATTATAGAGAGATGGATATTGTGTGGCCAAAGGCGTCTCCCCTAACCACGTATCCTCCTAGAATTTCGTCGAATTACCATTTCCAATGATGAATTTAGTTCTGTGAAAGAAGGCTACTTTCGTTCTCATCAAGTCCTTCCAAAAAGGTGAATCATTGGGTTTAACGGTAACCTGGGCCAAGGTCTTAGATTGTAAGTACTTATTACGTAAAATTTGTACCCACATACCTTCAGTCTCCACAGAACACAACACAAATGTGTTGTCACTTAAAAATTTATATCCAACCTTTTTTTTGTGAAGAAAACTTTTTATGTCCAGCTTCGTTTCGACGTAGAACAAAAAATTGGCTATGAATAGTGGGTGTACTACAATTCGTCAAATTTTAAGGCCTGTACAACAGTGTCTACTGTAAGAGTTGCCACATACAAAATTTAGTAATATGGAGGAGAGAGAATGGGGAGAGAGAAAGAGGCTGACTGTAATATTTTTATAGACAACTTACAAACAGTGATTTTGTTGCTGTACTCTAGTAGTCTGTAATTTCTCTCCCATGCGTAGTTATGGCTAAAATTAGATTGTTTATAGATAAATATTACTAGAGGGATACGCGAGTCTTGTTGCACAAGTTTTCTGTCGGAGATGGGTTAGTTTTTTTCCAAACTATTGTGTATGATTGGATTTTTGTGGGTTTTGTTTGTGTGGGTTGGGCTCTGGCTCACTTGGTTTGTTTCATGTGCTATTGTTTTTTTGTTTCTCTTGGGAACGTGTAGCCAGTGGGAAATGTGTAGCCAAGTTGTGCGGTTTTGATGCACTGGCGCGTTTTAGATGTGGAGCCTTGTTGTGAGGACTTGAACATAGGTGCATCTGCACTCATTAAAAAAATGCAATTTAAATGCGTTTTAAAATGACAGTAGAATCCGAAACAAAATTTCACGCGTACATCTTCATAAAAATATGTGCGCGGCACAATGTTTTTGAAAATGCCTTTTATTTTGCCTCAACACAAAAGACAAATTCCAATGCTGAAAAATAGCGTTCCACGAGACATTTTTTTGTCTTTTTTGCATGGGCCGAAACAAAAGTCCTTTTTCCGTGAAACTCTACGTGAGCACATAGAACGTGAAGATGTACGCGTGTAACTTTTTTTGTATTTTTTTTACATTTAGAATGTGTTTTTTGAAGTAGGTGCAAATGTACCCGGGTGCATCTAGTTATTGTCCCTACTGCTTCTTTCTATAAGTTGGTGCTTCCTATCTTGTTGTGTGACACATCAGTATTTCATCAGCTTGTCAATGATATGTACCCAGCCACCACCAAGACACGTGAATATCCAAAGAGTAAACAACAACCACTACATGCACTTAGAGACTTACAGGTGGGGCTTACCACGCATTGCGCCGTTTTGACTTCTCCTGGTAAGTTCCTTGCAATGACTCGTGGATGGTGCAGCCATCCATCATTGTTGGAGATCCTTTGCTAGTAGATGCATACTTCGGGTGCTAATGAATTCAACAGATTCAACTTGCAATTTACCGGTTTCCTCCTCTTCTTCTTCCACCACCTCCTCCTCCATCATTCTTTTTTTCTGGGTCTTGTTCTTCTGATGAATAGTCTTCACTCCTGTTGCACCATGCATGATCACGCTCCGACCCACGAAAGGAGGCTCCTCCTCAAATTCAAAGTCCTCCTTATCAAAGGGGCTTGAACCAGGCGGTGTACTCCTACTGGTGGCAAGACAATCATCCTCTTCCTGCAAGGACGTTTACCGCTCGTCCCATGAGCGCGCCATGGCCTTGAGGTTATTCCCTTTGCCTATAAACTTGATATGCATCTAGAGGTAGATTGATTTGCTGGTAATGTGCAAAAGAGAAGGTCCTCCAAAGGGTATATAAGGAGGTATAATCGCAGATATTCGCAAGATTAGGTTGGGTGATAGAGGCAAAGGGTCCCGATCTTTCGATGAGACGATAACTATCAATTTGGTGGAGTCGACTTTGATGATCCGACTACAAACATGCATGGTGTTGCACCTTAGCAATCGCCAAACCAATCTCCTGGAGGTTACTGATGATGCTGGAAGCACGATCAGCCTGACCACGAAGGTCTATTCCTGCAAGCAATCGAAGAACAAGCAAGAATATGATAAAAGAAATCTGAATGTTGCAAATATAGATGAAGTATTGATAAAAGTGGGGATCCGAAAGCAGTCTTGGCCTGGTTGTTGGACACAAACGAAGTACACAAAGTTGCAATGGCTAACTTTTAACTAAACAAATCCCAAGGAAAATGCTAAAAGATTGATCTACTTATATAGGATTAAGAGATGGCGGCCAAGGGGGTGGAAGGATGTCCCAAGGAATCCTAATTGCAACCCTAGGTCGTACTAGGCCCATGGGCCCAAGTGGAGGTGATGCAACACTTTTTGACTTGTAGTTTGACTCTGATTCTACCTTCGCGTCACAATGTTTCGGTGATATCTCCGCGTTCTGAATGAATTTGAAGGTGAATCCAATTGTTTTGGAACGTGCACAAGATAAGTTTTCCATCAAAAAAAGATTCACCCAATTCGGAGTCCAGATGCAAAAGTTGTAAGCGTTTTAAGTCAGGTATGTCTATGTAGTCTGAATCTGAGTCCAGAACGTGGGAGACTTGGTCTCTAACTTCTATTGGGCCAAAAGTGCCATGAGAGAACTTCTTGAACAACACATAATCATCTCCTTTTCCCTTATCTTTGCATGTGAATTGTAGAAGTATCTGGTAATTCTACAATTAGGCATGAAATAAAAAGAGGCTAAGTATTTTTGTTCTGGATAACATAAATAAAGTATTGCACATCTTTGATTAGAAATCACCTCAAATATATACACGTGTGCAATATTTTTGGTCGTATCCAAGGTAGCCATGTCCTCATCATTAGGTGTGGAAGATTAGGAAACAAACGATTGTATTCAGGAAGAATCTGCTAATTTTCGCGCAATCAGGGCAAAAGACAGGGGTGGTTGCTACTTGTGAGCTGCGTTGTGATTTCCTCGAAGAGGAGAGGATGCTGCAGTACAGTAGAGATAAGTATTTTCCTCAGTTAAGAACCAAGGTTATCAATCCAGTAGGAGAACCACACAGAACCTCGTTAGCAGCACCTACACACACAAAAGCAAATACTTGCACCCAACGCGAACAAGAGGGTTGTCAATCCCCTTGGCGGTTACTTGCAAGGATTAATTCTAATAGTGATAGATAGATAAATAAATTGCAAAACAAAATAAAGGAAATAAAATTGCAGCAAGGTATTTTTGGATTTTATATATGATAGATAAATGACCCGGGGGCCATAGTTTTCACTATAGGCTTCTCTCTCGAACACATAGCATACGGTGGGTGAACAAATTACTGTTAGGAAATTGATAGAAAAGCACATAGTTATGACAGATTCATGGCAATGATCATGTATTTAGGCATCACGTCCGAGACAAGTAGACCGACTCCTGCCTGCATCTATTACTATTACTCCACCCATCGACCGCTATCCAGCATGCATCTAGGGTATTAAGTTAATGAAAACAGAGTAACGCCTTAAGCAAGATGACATGATGTAGACAAAGTAAACTCAAGCAATATGAATAAACCTCATAATTTTATCCTTAATGGCAACAATACAAATACGTGTCTTGTCCCCTACTTTGTCACTGGGATAGAGCACGCAAGATTGAACCCATCACAAAGCGCCTCTCCCATTGCAAGATAAATCAATCTAGTTGCCCAAACTAAACGGATAGATCGGAGAGAAAAGACTCAAATATTTCTCATGAATAATCTAATCATAAACTCACAATTCATCAGATCCCAACAAACACCCGCAAAAGAAGATTACATCAGATAGAACTCCAAGAAGATTGAGGAGAACATGGTATTGAAGATTAAAGAGAGAGAAGAAGCCATTTAGCTACTAGCTATGGACCCGTAGATCTGTGGTAAACTACTCACACATCATCGGAAGGGCAGCAAGGTTGATGTAGAAGCCCTCCGTGATCGATTCCCCCTCCGGTAGGGTGCCGAAAAGGCCTCCAGATGGGATCGCGGAAGAACTGAAGCACGCCGCAGCGGAAAAGTTATTTCGTGTGGGTCTCTGGTATATTGGGAATATTTGAGAATTTATAGAGGCGGAATTAGGTTAAGATGTGCCACGAGGGGCCCACAAGCCTGGGGGCGCGCCTACCCCCTGGGAGCGCCTCCCGAGCTTGTCGCTCCCTCGTGACTCCTCCGGTCTTCTCCCGAACCTTCTAGGGTCTCTCTTGGTCCAAAAATAATTAATCCAAAGTTTTTTCTTCATTTGGACTCCGTTTAATATTGATTTTCTGAAAAGCCAAAAACAAGCAAAAAAACAGCAACTGGCACTGGGCACTAGGTTAACAGGTTAGTCCCAAAAAATGATATATAATTGCATATAAAACGTCCAAGATTGATACTATAGTAGCATGGAACAATAAAAAATTATAGATACGTTGGAGACTGATACGTCCAATTTGCATCATGATTACCTATTGTTATTTATAATGTATTTGATCATTATTTCACTTTATGATGCAACTCTTATGCCTTTTCTCTCTTAATTTGCAAGATTTATGTGAAGAGGGAGAATACCGGCAGCTGAAATTCTGGACCTGAAATAGCTACAACAGAGATACCTATCCTACAGAGCTCCAATTGACTTGAAATTTTAAGGAGATTTTTTATTGAATAGATAAAAAATACTAGAGAAAAGAGATACTGGAGGGGACCCACCAGTTGCCCACAAGGCAACAGGGCGCGCCCCCCTTGGGCGCGCCCTGATGCCTTGTTGGGCCCCTGGCTGGCCTCTGGCCCCCTCCTTCTGCTATATAAGGTCTTTTGCCCAAAAAAAATTAATGAGAAGACTTTTGAGACGAAGCACGACCGTCTCGAGGCGGAACCTGGGCAGGAGCTATTTTGCTCTCCGGCGGAGCGATTCCGCCGGGGATACTTCCCTCCGGGAGGGGGAAATCGAAGCCATCGACATCACCAACGATCCTCTCATCGTGGGGGGGACCAATCTTCATAAACATCTTCACCAGCACCATCTCATCTCAAACTCTAGTTCATCTCTTGTATTCAATCTTTGTCTCAAAACCTCAGATTGGTACCTGTGGGTTGCTAGTAGTGTTGATTACATCTTGTAGTTGATGCTAGTTGGTTTAATTGGTGGAAGATTATATGTTCAGATCCTTAATGATATTCAATACCCCTCTGATCTTGAACATGAATATGATTTGTGAGTAGTTACTTTTGTTCTTGAGGACATGGGAGAAGTCTTGTCATAAGTAATCATGTGAATTTGGTATTCGTTCGATATTTTGATGATATGTATGTTGTTGCTTCCTTTAGTGGTGTCGTGTGAACGTAGACTACATGACACTTCACCATCTTTGGGCCTAAGTGAAGGCATTGTGGAGTAGTAATTAGATGATGGGTTGCTAGAGTGACAGAAGCTTAAACCCTAGTTTATGCGCTATTCCGTAAGGGGCTGATTTGGATCCATATGTTTCATGCTATGGTTATATTTATCTTAATTCTTCTTTCGTAGTTGCGGATGCTTGCGAGAGGGGGTAATCATAAGTGGGAGGCTTGTTCAAATAAGAACAGCACCCAAGCACCGGTCCACCCACATATCAAATTATCAAAGTAGCAAACGCGAATCAAACAAACATGATGAAAGTGACTAGATGAAATTCCCATGTGTCCTCGAGAACGCTTTGCTTATTAGCCGAGTTTGTTCCGGCTTGTCCTTTCCTATAAAAATGATTGGGCCACCTTGCTGCACTTTATTATACTTGTTACTTGTTACTTGTTACGAATTATCTTGCTATCAAAACTATCTGTTACCGCTACTTTCAGTACTTGTAGAGAACACCTTGCTGAAAACCGCTTGTCATTTCCTTCTGCTCCTCGTTGGGTTCGACACTCTTACTTATCGAAAGGACTACGATTGATCCCCTATACTTGTGGGTCATCAAGACTCGTTTCTGGCGCCGTTGCCGGGGAGTGAAGTGCCTTTGGTGAGTGGAATTTGGTAAGGAAACATTTATATTACATGCTGAAATTTACTGTCACTTGTCACTATGGAAAGTAATCCTTTGAGGGGCTTGTTCGGGGTATCTTCACCTCAATCGGAAGGAATAAGAGTTGCTCCTCAACCTACTGAACCTACTGAAAATATTTATTATGAAATTCCTTCGGGTATGGTAGAGAAACTGCTAGCTAATCCTTATGCAGGAGATGGACGGTGCACCCTGATATGCACTTGATATATGTGGATGAAATTTGTGGATTGTTTAAGCTTGCAAGTCTATCCGGAGATGGAGTTAAGAAGAAATTATTCCCTTTATCTTTGGAGCGAATGGCATTGACATGGTATAGGCTATGTGATGATACTGAAACATGGAGTGGAACCGGTTGAAGCTGGAATTTCACCAAAAAAATTATCCTATGCACTTGGTTCACCGTGATCGGAATTATATATATAATTTTTGGCCTCGTGAAGGAGAAAGTATCGCTCAAACTTGGGGGAGGCTTAAGTATATGTTGCATACATGCCCCAATCATGAGCTCTCAAGAGAAATAATTATTCAAAACTTTTATGCTCGGCTTTCTCATAATGATCAATCCATGCTCGATACTTCTTCTAATGGTTCCTTTATGAAGAGGACTATTGAATTCAAATGGGATCTTTTGGAAAGAATTAAATGCAACTCTGAAGATTGGGAAATCGACAAAGGTAAAGAGTCAGGTATAAATCTTGAGTTTGATTGTGTTAAATCTTTTATGGAAACTTGACTCTGAGATAGTAGCTACCTTTTGTGAATCTTTTGCTGCTCATGTTGATCTCCCTAAGGAGAAATGGTTTAAATATCATCCACCTATTGAATTAAATGAAGAACCTGTTAGTGTTAAAGACGAAACAATTGTTTACAATGTTGATCCAGTTGTGCCCACTGCTTATATTGAGAAACCTCCTTTCCCTGTTAGGATTAAGGAACATGCTAAAGCTTCAACTGTGGTTAACAAAAGTAATATAAGAACACCTTGTCCTTCTGAACAAATTAAGGTTGAACCTAATATTGCAATGGTTAAAGATCTTTTGGTTGATGATATTGATGGGCATGTTATTTACTTTTGTGATCAGGCTGCTAGAATTGCTAAACCTGTTAGAAATGAACGAGATATGCCAGATAAGAACAAGCCTGTAGTTGGCATGCCTGTTGTTTCTGTTAAGATTGGAGATCATTGCTATCATGGTTTATGTGATATGGGTGCTAGTGTGAGTGCTATTCCGTTTTCTTTATATCAAGAAGTAATGAATGATATTGCACCTGTTGAGATTGAAGATATATTAATGTTACTATTAAGCTTGCAAACAGGGATACTATTACACCACTTGGGATTGTTAGAGATGTTGAAGTCTTGTGTGGTAAGATCAAATACCCTATTGATTTCTTAGTACTTGGTTCAAAACAAGATAATTTTTGTCCCATTATATTCGGTAGACCCTTCTTGAATACCGTTAATGCTAAAATTGATTGTGTTAAAGAGAAGGTTAGAGTCAAGTTTGGTGATATATCTCATGAATTTAATTTCTCTAAGTTTCGTAGACAACCTCATGATAAAGAATTACCCAATAAAGATGAAATTATAGGTCTTGCTTCTATTAATGTGCCTCTGACTGATCCTTTAGAACAATATTTGCTAGACCATGAGAATGATATGCATATGAATGAAAGAAATGAAATAGATGAGTTGTTCTTCAAGCAAGCACCTATCCTTAAACATAATTTGCCTGTTGAAACTTTAGGAGTTCCTCCTCCACCGAAGGGTGATCCTGTGTTTGAATTAAAGCAATTACCTGATACACTTAAATATGCTTACCTGGATGAAAAGAAGATATACCCTATTATTATTAGTGCTAACCTTTCAGAGCATGAAGAAAAGAGATTACTTAAAACTCTGAAGAAGCACCGTGCCACTATTGGATGTACTCTCGATGATCTTAAGGGCATTAGTCCCACTTTATGTCAGCATAAAATTCATATGGAGCCAGACGCTAAACCCGTTGTTGATCATCAAAGAAGGCTGAATTCTAAAATGAAGGATGTGGTAAGAACTGAAATATTAAAGCTTCTTGAGGCAAGTATAATTTATCCCATAGCTGAAAGTAGATGGGTAAGTCATGTTCATTGTGTCCCTAAGAAAGGAGGTATTACCGTTGTTCGTAATGATAAAAATGAACTCATTCCACAAAGAATTGTAACTGGCAATAGGATGGTAATTGATTTCAGGAAATTAAATAAAGCTACTAGGAAAGATCATTACCCTTTGCCTTTTATTGATCAAATGTTAGAAAGATTATCTAAGCATACACACTTTTGCTTCCTAGATGGTTATTCCGGTTTCTCTCAAATACCTGTATCACCAGAAGATCAAGAGAAAACCACATTTACTTGTCCTTTTGGAACTTATGCTTATCGTCGTATGCATTTTGGTTTATGTAATGCACCTGCTACCTTTCAAAGATGTATGACTGCTATATTCTCTAACTTTTGTGAAAAGATTATTGAGGTTTTCATGGATGATTTCTCCGTTTGCGGAACTTCTTTTGATCATTGTTTGAGCAACCTTGATCGAGTTTTGCAGAGATGTGAAGTAACTAATCTTGTCTTGAACTGGGAGAAGTGCCACTTTATGGTGAATGAAGGTATAGTTCTTGGGCATAAAATTTCTGAAAGAGGTATTGAAGTTAATAAAGCTAAATTTGATGCTATTGAGAAAATGCCATGTCCTAAAGATATCAAAGGTATAAGAAGTTTCCTCGGTCATGCCATTTTCTATAGAAGATTTATAAAATACTTCTCTAAAATTTCTAGCCTCTTAGTAATCTTTTGCAAAAAGATGTGCCATTTGTTTTTGATGATGATTGTGTAGAAGCCTTTGAAATACTTAAGAAAGCCTTAATTTCTGCACCTATTGTTCAACCACCTGATTGGAACCTACCTTTTGAAATTATGTGTGATGTTAGTGATTATGCTGTCGGTGCTATTCTAGGTCAAAGAGTTGATAAGAAATTGAATGTTATTCATTATGCTAGTAAAACTCTAGACAGTGCTCAAAGAAATTATGCTACTACTGAGAAAGAATTTTTAGCAGTTGTGTTTACATGTGATAAATTCAGATCTTACATTGTTGATTCCAAAGTTACTATTCATACTGATCATGCTGCTATTAAATATCTTATGGAAAAGAAAGATGCTAAACCTAGACTCATTAGGTGGGTTCTTTTGCTACAAGAGTTTGATTTGCATATTATTTATAGAAAGGGAGCTGAGAATCCCGTAGCTGATAATTTGTCTAGAATGGAAAATGTTCTTGATGACCCACTTCCTATTAATGATGATTTCCCTGATGAACAACTAGCTGTGATAAATGCTTCTCGTAATACTCCTTCGTATGCAGACTATGCTAATTAAATTGTTGCTAAATATATACCACCTAGTTTCATATACCAACAAAAGAAAAAGTTCTTCTTTGATTTAAGACATTACTTTTGGGATGACCCACATTTATATAAAGAAGGAGTAGATAGTGTTATTAGACGTTGTGTACCTGAGCATGAACAGGAACAAATCCTACGAAAGTGTCACTCCGAGGCATATGAAGGACACCATGCGGGAGACAGAACTGCATACAAGGTACTATAATCTGGTTTTTATTGGCCTACTCTTTTCAAAGATGCACGTAAGTTTGTCCTATCTTGTGATGAATGTCAAAGAATTTGTAAAGTTGGTAGACGTCAGGAAATGCCTATGAATTATTCACTTGTTATTGAACCATTCGATGTTTGGGGTTTTGATTATATGGGACCTTTTCCTAAATCCAATGGATATACTCATATTTTAGTTGTTGTTGATTACGTTACTAAGTGGGTACAAGCTATTCCAACTAGTAGTGTTGATCATAACACTTCTATTAAAATGCTTAAAGAAGTTATATTTCCGAGGTTTGGAGTCCTGATACGTCTCCAATGTATCTATAATTTTTGATTGTTCCATGCTGTTATATTATCAATCTTGGATGTTTTTATATACATTTACAAGAATTATATATCATTTTTGGGACTAACCTATTAACTTAGTGCCCAGTGCCAGTTGCTGTTTTCTGCCTGTTTTTGGTTTTACAGAATATCAATACCAAACGAAGTCCAAATGCCACGAAACTTTTTGGAAATTTTTTTCTGGACATAACCAACACTAGAAGTGTCGGGAGAAGGCCAGAAGCCCCAGGAGGTGGCCACGAGCCACCAGGGCGCGCCTGGGGGAGGGGGCAGGTGCGCCCTGGTGCCTCATGGGCCCACCTCTGCCCCTTTTGACCTAATTCTACCACTATAAATTCCCAAAAATCGGGAAACCAACAGAGGAGTCCATGAAATACTTTTTCGGCCGCCGCAAGCTTCTGTTCTTGAGAGATCACATCTGGAGGCCTTTTCCGGTACTCCGTCGGAGGGGGAATCAATCACGGAGGGGCTCTACATCAACCTTGCTGCCCTTCCGATGATGCGTGAGTAGTTTACCACAGACCTTTGGGTCCATAGTTAGTAGCTAGATGGCTTCTTCTCTCTTTTTGATCTTCAATACAATGTTCTCCTCTATGTTCTTGGAGTTCTATCCGATGTAATCACTTTTTGCGGTGTGTTTGTTGGGATCCGATGAATTGTGAGTTTATGATCAGATTATCCATGAATATTATTTGAGTCTTCTCTAAACTCTTTTATGCATGATTATTATACCTTCATATTTCTTCTCTGATCTATTGATTTGGTTTGGCCAACTAGATTGATTTATCTTGCCATGGGAAGAGGTCCTTTGTAATGGGTTCGATCTTGCAGTGCTCAATCCCAGTGACAGAAAGGGACATGACACGTATGTATCGTTGCTATTAAGGGTAAAAAGATGGGGTTTATTCATGCGTGAGTTTACTTTGTCTACATCATGTCATCTTGCTTAAGGCGTTACTCCGTTTTTATGGACTTAATACACTAGATGCATGCTGGATAGCGGTCGATGTGTGGAGTAATAGTAGTAGATGCAGGCAGGAGTCGGTCTACTTGTCTCGGACATGATGCCTATATACATGATCATTGCCTTGGATATCGTCACGATTATTTGCTTTTCTATCAATTGCCCAACAGTAATTTGTTTACCCACCGTATGCTATTTTCTTGAGAGAAGCCTCTAGTGAAAACTATGGCCCCCGGGTCTAT
Organism: Elymus sibiricus; assembly: GCA_039707655.1. Taxonomy (NCBI): domain Eukaryota; kingdom Viridiplantae; phylum Streptophyta; class Magnoliopsida; order Poales; family Poaceae; genus Elymus; species Elymus sibiricus. The sequence continues at coordinate 255,082,969 of CM077668.1, read as the reverse complement.
CTAAATCATATATTAAAAACCCTAAAAATACCTTGCTGCACTTTTTATTTACTTATTTTATTTTGTATTTTTGTTTCAATCAATCTATCTATCACATACAATTTAATCTTGCAATTAACCGCCGAGGGATTGACAACCCATTGTTTGCGTTGGGTGCAAGGATTTGTTGTTTTGTGTGCAGGTGTTGCTAATGAGGTGTTGCATGATTCTCCTACTGGATTGATAACCTTGGTTTCATAACTGAGGGAAATACTTATCTCTACTGTACCGCATCTCCCTTCCTCTTCAGGGAATTACCAACGCAGCTCACAAGTAGTAGGAAGAATTTCTGGCACCATTGCTGGGGAGACATCATCAACATCTATCAAGTACCTACGCATAAAAATTTCATCTCCTTGCATTCATTTTATTTGCCTTTGCCTCTCGTTTTCATCTCCCCCACTTCTAAAAAGTTTTTACAAAAATACAAAAATATTTTCCGTTTGCCTTTTTCTTGTTTGCTTGTTTGCTTGCTTGTTATCTTGTTTGCGTAGCCACGATGTCTCAAGAAAATACAAAATTGTGTGATTTTTCCAATACTAATAATAATGATTTTATTAGTACTCCGATTGCTCCTCCCGCCGCTAGTGCGGAGACTTGTGATATTAATGCCGCTTTGTTGAATCTTGTTATGAAAGAACAATTTTCTGGTAGTCCTAATGAAGATGCTGCATCCCATCTTAACACTTTCCAAGAATTGTGTGATATGCAAAAGAAAAAAGATGTGGAAAATGATATTATGAAATTAAAATTATTCCCATTCTCATTACGGGATCGTGCAAAAATTTGGTTTTCATCTTTACCAAGAAATAGTATCGATTCTTGGGATAGGTGTAAAGATGCTTTTATTACCAATTATTTTCCTCCCGCGAAAATTATTTCTCTTAGAAATCAAATTATGAATTTTAAGCAACTTGATCATGAACATGTTGCCCAATCTTGGGAAAGGATGAAATTAATGATAAGAAATTGCCCTACTCATGGTTTAAATTTATGGATGATCATACAAAAATTTTATGCGGGATTAAATTTTGTCTCTAGAAATCTTTTAGACTCCGCCGCGGGTGGTACTTTTATGGAAATTACTTTGGTAGAAGCTACTAAATTGCTTGATAATATTATGGCAAATTATTCACAATGGCATACTGAAAGAGTTCCTACTAGTAAAAAGGTGAATTCTGTTGAAGAAATTAGTACTTTGAGTGATAAAGTTGATGCACTTATGAAATTGGTTGCTAGCAAAAATACTCTTATTGATCCTAATGATGTGCGTTTATCCACTTTGATTCAGCAAAATAATTATCCCGTAGATGTGAATTTTGTCTCGCGAAACAATTTTAATAATAATGCTTATAGAGGTAATTTCAATGCTAGACCGTTCCCTGGAAATTCCTCTAATAATTATGGCAATTCCTATGTTAATTCTTATAATAATAATAATAGGATGCCCTCTGATCTTGAAAGTAATATTAAAGAATTTATTAATGCTCAAAAAGTTTTCAACACTACGATAGAAGAAAAATTGAGTAAATTTGATGATATGTCTAGGAGCATTGATAGAATTATTCATGATGTGGAAAATCTTAAGACTAAAATTTTGCCACCCAAAATTGATATTAATGAGTCAATTAAAGCTTTATATGTCTCCATGGATGAGAGTAAGAAAAGAACCGCCATGCTAAAAGCGAAACGAGAATTTTTAGAAAAAGCGATTCCTCCTGGTTTTTATCGTAGTAATGATGAGGATATTAAAATGATTAGTGTTTCATCTATTGATTCTTTGTTTATCAATATAAAACTTGATGAAAAGGGGACTGAAGAAGAGTCAACTTTAGCTAGTAGGCGTCCCCATAATTCGGAGGGTGAAAATCTTGATAAGAAAATTGATAAAAGTGGGTCTGGAGAGGTAAAAACTTTAACTAGTGATGTGCCCACTCTTTTGGATTACAAAGATTTTAATTATGATAATTGTTCCTTGATTGAGTGCATTTCTTTATTACAATCCATGTTAAATTCACCCAACGCTTATGAGCAAAATAAGGCTTTTACTAAACACATCGTAGAAGCAATGATGAAAGCGTTAGAAGAAAAGCTAGAACTAGAAATTTCAATTCCTAGAAAATTATATGATGAATGGGAACCCACCATTAAAGTTAAAATTAAAAATTATGAGTGCAATGCTTTATGTGATTTGGGTGCTAGCGTTTCCACAATTCCAAAATCTCTATGTGATGTGCTAGGTTTTACCAATATAGATGAATGTTCTCTTAATTTGCACTTGGCGGATTCTACTATTAAAAAGCCTTTGGGTAGAATTAATGATGTTCTTATTCTTTAAAATAGGAACTATGTGCCCGTTGATTTTATTGTACTTGACATTGAATGCAACCCTTCTTGCCCCATAATACTTGGTAGACCGTTCTTACGAACCATAGGTGCCGTTATTGACATGAAAGAAGGGAATATAAAATTTCAATTTCCATTAAAAAAGGGTATGGAACATTTCCCTAGGAAGAAAATTAAAGAACCATATGAATCCATTATGAGGGCCACTTATGGAATCAACTTGAAGGATGACAATACTTGAAACGATGTATTATGCCTAGCTAGGGGCATAAAACAATAGCGCTTGTTGGGAGGCAACCCAATGAATAAATTTTTTTTTTACTTTTTGTTTCTATTATCGTGTGTTTTCACATTTATGCTACTGTTATGATTGAGTTTTTGTGTTTTTAATTAGCGTTTGTGCCAAGTAAAGCCTTTGGGATGATTTGGAAGATAGTATAATTGATACTGTTTGGAAAACAGAAAGTTTTGTGTCCAGTGCTGGAATTTTGGTTCTGTACTGGAGCGTCAAAAAAATATGAATTTTTTAAAAAGTATTGGTATATGAATGGCCCACGTTTTCCTATTTTTTTAGAATTTTTGGAGTTACAGAAGTATAGCTTTTAAATAGATTGCTACAGACTGTTCTGTTTTTGACATATTCTGTTTTTGATGCACTGCTTGCTTGTTTTGATGAAACTATGGATTGTATCGGGGGGTATAAGCCATGGAGAAGTTAGAATACAGTAGGTATAATGCAAAAATAAAATATGAATGGGTTTGCAACAGTACTTAAAGTAGTGATTTATTTTGTTATACTAACGGATCTCACAAAGGTTTTGTTGAGTTTTGTGTGATTGAAGTTTTCAAGTTTTGGGTGAGATCACGATGGATGAAGAAATAAGGAGTGGCAAGAGCCTAAGATTGGGGATGCCCGAGGCACCCCAAGGTAATATTCAAGGAACACTCAAGCGTCTAAGCTTGGGGATGCCCCGGAAGGCATCCCCTATTTCTTCTACCAACCATCGGTAATTTTACTTGGAGCTATATTTTTATTCGTCACATGATATGTGTTTTGCTTGGAGCGTATTGTATTCTATGAGTCTTTGCTTTGTTTGCTTTTTTTTGTCACAATCATCCTTGCTGGACACACCAATTTGAGAGAGCCACACGTTCATCATAATTTATTAGAATACTCTATGTGCTTCACTTAAATTTTTTGAGCTAGGCAGTTGCTCTAGTGCTTCACTTAAATCTTTTTGAGCACGGCGGTGGCTATATTTTGAAGAAATATTTGAACTCTCATGCTTCACTTATATTATTTTGAGAGTTGATAATATTAATTTTTTTATGAAATATTTGCACTCTCATGCTTCACTTATATTATTTTGAGAGTTGATAAGATTAAAATTTTGAAGAAATATTTGCACTCTCATGCTTCACTTATATCTTTTTGAGAGTTGACTATAGTAATGGTAATTTGCACAAGATATGAATTTGGTCCCAAAGTGATGAATATTCAAGAGGGATATAATAAAAACTTTCATATAGATCATTGGATATGATAAATGTGATTCCTTGCAATAGTTTTGCGATATGGAGATGATGATATGTGAGTCATGTTAGTGAGTAATTGTGATTTAGTAAGAATATTAGTGTTAAGGTTTGTGATTCCCTATGCATGCACATTAAGTCAATAGTTATGCAAAGAAATTATATCCTACTTATGGTGCATTATTCGGTGTTAGTTATGTTCAATGCATGTTTATGACCGTTTTTGCTTTTTGGTTGGTTGCTTCTTAATCTATTTGCTAGCCTTCATTTGTACTAAGCGGAAATACTGCTTGTGCATCCAAGCTCCTTAAACCCAAGTTGTGCCAAATGAGTCCACTATATCTACCTATATGCGGTATTTCCATGCCGTTCCAAGTAAATTTGCGTGTGCCAACTCTAATTTTCAAAATAATTTTCCATTTTGTGTGCCCGTACCGCTCATGAAGCGACAGGGGGTGGGCAATATTTTCCATGCTAGGTGTGTTATTCTCACGATGAGTGTTTATTCACTTGTCATTGCATGAGAGAGTGGCTGGTAATAGGGATGCCCAGTCCCACAATGAAATCAAAATTAATAACAACAAAATTCCTTGGAAAGTGTTGGTATGGAGGGAACCCGTGGATACGGCTAGCCATGGATTGTGAAAGAATGGTGGAAAGGAAATAAACTTTACTTTATGTTTGGGAACCGCCTATGATGTGTCTAGCATGGAAGATAATGGGAATTCTCGGTCGTTTTCGTTGACAGGAAAGCATGCCTCTCAAAAAAAATTTATCTCTCTAATTTAAGCTTTGAGCTCTGGCACATTTGCAAATCTCTGCTTCCCTCTGCGAAGGGCCTATCTATTTACTTTTATGCAATTTTTATTTTTATTTTGAGTCTCCATCTTCTCTTATAAAGCACCAACTAGAGAGCACTATTATCATACTTGTGCATTGTGTGTAGCTAATATTGAGTGTGTTTCATGAATGGATCAATGATTGAGCATAATGGGCTAGGGATAACTTTCTTTAGCGTTGATATTTTGAAAGACATGGTTGCTTGTTAATATGCTTGAGTATTTATATCTTCATGTCAAACTATAGACTATTGCTTTGAATCATTCAAGTCCAAATGTCCATGCTACAAAAGAAAAGAATATATGATGAATATGATAGGCAGCATTCCACATCAAAAATTCTGTTTTTATCATTTACCTACTCGAGGACGAGCAGGAATTAAGCTTGGGGATGCTGATACGTCTCCAACGGAACGATAATTTTTGATTGTTCCATGCTGTTATATTATCAATCTTGGATGTTTTTATATACATTTACAGCAATTATATATCATTTTTTGGGACTAACCTATTAACTTAGTACCCAGTGCCAGTTGCTGTTTTCTGCCTGTTTTTGGTTTTACAGAATATCAATACCAAACGAAGTCCAAATGCCACGAAACTTTTTGGAGATTTTTTTCTGGACATAACCAACACTAGAAGCTTCGGGAGAAGGCCAGAAGCCCCAGGAGGTGGCCACGAGCCACAAGGGCACGCCTAGGGGGGGGCAGGCGCACCCTGGTGCCTCGTGGGCCCACCTCTGCCCCTTTTGACCTAATTCCACCACTATAAATTCCCAAAAATCGGTAAACCAACAGAGGAGTCCACGAAATACTTTTTCCGCCGCCGCAAGCTTCTGTTCTTGAGAGATCCCATCTGGAGGCCTTTTCTGGTACTCCGTCGGAGAGGGAATCGATCACGGAGGGGCTCTACATCAACCTTGCTGCCCTTCCGATGATGCGTGAGTAGTTTACCACAGACCTTCGGGTCCATAGTTAGTAGCTAGATGGCTTCTTCTCTCTTTTTGATCTTCAATACAATGTTCTCCTCGATGTTCTTGGAGTTCTATCTGATGTAATCACTTTTTGCGGTGTGTTTGTTGGGATCCGATGAATTGTGAGTTTATGATCAGATTATCCATGAATATTATTTGAGTCTTCTCTGAACTCTTTTATGCATGATTATTATAGCTTCGTATTTCTTCTCCGATCTATTGATTTGGTTTGGCCAACTAGATTGATTTATCTTGCCATGGGAAGAGGTGCTTTGTAATGGGTTCGATCTTGCGGTGCTCAATCCCAGTGACAGAAACGGACATGACACGTATGTATCGTTGCTATTAAGGGTAAAAAGATGGGGTTTATTCATGCGTGAGTTTACTTTTTCTACATCATGTCATCTTGCTTAAGGCGTTACTCCGTTCTTTATGGACTTAATACACTAGATGCATGCTGGATAGCGGTCGATGTGTGGAGTAATAGTAGTAGATGCAGGCAGGAGTCGGTCTACTTGTCTCGAACGTGATGCCTATATACATGATCATTGCCTTGGATATCGTCATGATTATTTGCTTTTCTATCAATTGCCCAACAGTTATTTGTTTACCCACCATATGCTATTTTCTTGAGAGAAGCCTCTAGTGAAAACTATGGCCCCCGGGTCTATCTAAATCATATATTAAAAACCCTAAAAATACCTTGCTGCACTTTTTATTTACTTATTTTATTTTGTATTTTTGTTTCAATCTATCTATCTATCACATACAATTTAATCTTGCAATTAACCGCCGAGGGATTGACAACCCCTTGTTTGCGTTGGGTGCAAGGATTTGTTGTTTTGTGTGCAAGTGCTGCTAACGAGGTGTTGTGTGATTCTCCTACTGGATTGATAACCTTGGTTTCATAACTGAGGGAAATACTTATCTCTACTGTACTGCATCTCCCTTCCTCTTCAGGGAATTACCAACGCAGCTCACAAGTAGCAAGTCCCTAGATATTTAATGACTGATTACGGTTCACATTTTATTCATGGCGCTTTCCGTAAATTGCTTGCTAAATATGATGTTAACCATAGAATTGCATCTCCTTATCATCCCCAGTCTAGTGGTCAAGTTGAATTAACTAATAGAGAAATAAAATTAATTTTGCAAAAGACCGTTAATAGATCTAGAAAGAATTGGTCTAAGAAACTTGATGATGCACTATGGGCTTACAGAACTGCTTATAAAAATCCTATGGGTATGTCTCCATATAAAATGGTCTATGGAAAAGCATGTCATTTACCTCTTGAGTTAGAACATAAAGCATATTGGGTAATTAAAGAACTTAACTATGATTTCAAACTTGCCGGTGAAAAGAGGTTATTTGATATTAGCTCTCTAGATGAATGGAGAACACAAGCTTATGAAAATGTCAAGTTGTTTAAAGAAAAAGTTAAAAGATGGCATGATAAGAGAATCCAAAAACGGGAATTCAAAGTAGGTGATCATGTTTTATTATACAATTCTTGTTTAAGATTTTTTGCAGGAAAACTTCTCTGTAAATGGGAAGGACCGTATATCATCGAAGAAGTTTATCGTTCCGGAGCCATCAAAATAAACAACTCTGAAGGCAATAATCCGATAGTGGTGAATGGACAAAGAATTAAGCATTATATCTCAGGTACTCCCATTAATGTTGAAACTAATACTATTCAGACAATGATACCATAGAAACACATCAAAGAGTCCTTCCGGAACACTCCAGAACCCTGAAAAGGGGTAGGTATGTGATACGGTAAGTAAACCGACCCCAAAAATTCCATAAAAATTATTGCCGTTTGTTTTGGAATATTAGAAAAATTACAAAAATGAGAAACAACCAAGGGGACCCACGAGTCGCCCACAAGGCAACAGGGCGCGACCCCCCCTGGGGCGCGCCATGATGCCTTGTGGGCCCCTCGTGTGCCCTCCCGACTCCGTTTTCCTCTCGTATGCTTGTTCTACAAGATAAAAATTCTTTATATATACTCACGGGTGTTTTGACCACCGCATCGCAAGTTTCTCCTCTGTTCTTGTTTTGGGCTGTTTTTCTGACAAATCTAGATCACCATGGCGTCTCCAAGCTCGTCCAAGGACAAGTTCTACGAGAAGGTCATCAACCCGTACCTACCAGAGGTGATGAAGCACCCTCAGGCCATCAAGATGCATGAGGGGGTGCTCCACATCCGGGACGTACAAGGACCTAAGAAGACCTGGAGCGAGAAGGCCAGGCTGGAAGCAGTGGAGCAGGAGATCTTCAAGTGCCAAGGGATGGTGGAGTGCGGACTTAATGCCAACCACTCCATGATCACGGAGTTCATCCATGAGCACAAGGTGGATGGCAAGAATATTGGGGACATCATCTTCAAGCTCAACGACCGGATTGATTATCTTCAGGCCCAAATCTATGATCTACAAAATCAAAATTTTGAGTATGAGGCCAAGTTCAAAGGTATGAGTTTGGCTGCAAATTTCAGGACTCCGGAAACATGTTCGTCCTTTTATGATGGGGAACCTATGCCTTGGAAGACGGAGGACAAGCCTATCACTTCATCACCACCATCACCGAAGAAGGAGACTTGAGTACATGGGTATGGGCACCACCCTTGGCTTGTGCCAAGCTTGGGGGAGGTGCCCCGGTATCGTATCACCATCACTTTTTATCATCATTATCTATCTTAGTTCGATCCTTAGTTATTTCGTGATTTAGAAGAATAAAGTTTTAGTATGATCTAGTTTCGAGTGCTTGCTTTGTGGTCTATCTATCTATGTAATCATGTGTGAAAGTTATATAATAAAGAGTAGTTTGAGTTGAGTGTTTTGCTTTTGTTGATCCAATCTTGGAAATAAAGTAAAGAGAATAAAAAGTAAGATCATATGCTGATCCCATGGGGAGTGATGACTTCACATAAAAGAAGTATAATTGATAAAACTTGTTGGAAGTTGACAAGCATAGTATTGGTCATTGTTGAAAATCATGAAAAAGTAATAAACAAAGAGAGGTCTCACATATAAATATACTATCTTGGACATCTTTTATGATTGTGAGCCCCCATTAAATATTCTATGTCAATTAGTCGACGTTGGACAAGGAAGACAACGTAATGAGTTATGTTTGCTTATATTCACATAGAAGTTATATTGTTTTGGATCCTCTAACATGTGGTGCTTGCCCCCCCATCTTTTGCTAGCCAAAATTCTGTACTAAGTAGAGATACTACTTGTGCATCCAAAAATCCTTAAACCCAGTTTCATGCCATGAGAGTCCACCATATCTACCTATGGATTGAATAAGATCATTCAAGTAAGTTGTCATCGGTGCAAAAGAAATAAAAATTGCTCCTAAATATGTATGAACTTTTATTGCAAGGGAAAATAAGCTTTGTACGATCTTGTGATGGTGGAGAAATAAAAGCGATAGACTGCATAATAAAGGTCGCTATCACAAGGGGCAATATAAAGTGACGTTCCTTTGCATTAAGAGTTTGCACATCCAAAAACAAAAAGCGCATGACAACCTCTGCTTCCCTCTGTGAAGGGCCTATCTTTTACTTTATGTATTTACTTTTATGCAAGAGTCAATAGTGTTCTTTTCTATTCCATTTTTATTTTTCTCTCTTGGCAAGCATCATGTGGTGGGGATAGATCCAGGCATATATATCCAGTTGGATGTAGGTGATCATGAGTTATTATTGATGACATTACCCTTGAGGTAAATACATTGGTAGGCGAAATTATAAGCCCCTATCTTTCTATGTGTCTGACTGAAACTTTTGCTCCATAAGTATGTCGTGAGTGTCAGCAATCATAGAAGACTAAATGATAGTTGAGTATGTGAACTTGCTAAACAAAGCTCTTACATAGACTCTTTCTGATAATATGATGAATTGCAATTGCTTTAGTGACTGAGAGCATAGTTTGTTAGTTTTCAATTTGGTTTATGGTTCATACTTTAACTTGTGATTGAATTGTTACTTTTTCATGAGAAGTTTTATGATGATATATTGGTGTTATAATAAAGATCATGATGCCTTCATGTCGGTATTTTATTTTTATCGACACCTCTCTCTCTAAACATGTGGTCATTATTATCGATTTTGGCTTTCGCTTGAGGACAAGCGAGGTCTAAGCTTGGGGGAGTTGATACGTCCAATTTGCATCATGATTACCTACTGTTATTTATAATGTATTTGATCATTATTTCACTTTATGATGCAACTCTTATGCCTTTTCTCTCTTAATTTGCAAGATTTATAAGAAGAGGGAGAATACCGGCAGCTGGAATTCTGGACCTGAAATAGCTACAGCAGAGATACCTATCCTACAGAGCTCCAATTGGCTTGAAATATTACGGAGATTTTTTATTGAATATATAAAAAATACTTAGTCTTCCTAACACAAAGTATTAATCATGCACTACCCCGATGACAAGCTGAGCAATTGGTTCATAGTTTTTAACGCGCTTCAGCTTTTTCAACCCTCACGCAATACATGAGCGCGAGGCATGGACATAGCACTATGGGTGGAATAGAATGTGATGATAGAGATTAATAAGGGGAAGTCGAAAAGGAAGATAGTCTCGCATCGACGCGGCTAATCAATGGGCTATGGAGATTCCCATCAATTGATATCAATGCGAGGAGTAGGGATTGCCATGCAACAGATGCACTAAGAGCTATAAGTGTATGAAAGCTCAAACTGAAACTAAGTGGGTGTGCATCCAACTTGCTTGCTCATGAAGACCTCGGGCATTTGGGGAAGCCCATCATCAGAATATACAAGCCAAGTTCTATAGTGAAAAATTCTCACTAGTATATGAAAGTGACAACTCACGAGACTCTCTATATGAAAAACATGGTGCTACTCTGAAGCACAAGTGTGGAAAAGGATAGTAACATTGCCCCTTCTCTCTTTCTCTCTTTTTTTTGCTGGGCTCTTTTTGGCCTCTTTTTTTATATATATTTTTCGTCCGGGCCATCATCCCGACAGTCTTCATCATCCTTTCCTCACTGGGACAATGCTCTAATAATGATGATCATCACACTTTTATTTACTTACAACTCAATATTACAACTCGATACTAGAACAATATGACTCTATATGAATGCCTCTGGCAGTGTACTAGGATGTGCAATGATCTAGCGTAACATACTAACATGTACAAAAAATGATGAACGGTGGCTGAGCCACAAATACTATATCAGCTATATGATCATGCAAAGCAATATGACAATGAAGATACATGTCATATAAAAAGAACGGTGGAATTTGCATGGCAATATATCTCGGAATGTCTATGGAAATGCCATAATAGGTAGGTATGGTGACTGTTTTGAGGAAGATATAAAGAGGCTTATGTGTGATAGAGCGTATCATATCACGGGGTTTGGATGCACCGGCGAAGTTTGCACCAACTCTCGAGGTGAGAAAGGGCAGCACGGTACCGAAGAGGCTAGCAAATTGCGGAAAGGTGAGAGTGCGTATAATCCATGGACTCACATTAGTCATAAAAAACTCACATACTTATTGCAAAAGTCTATTAGCCCTCGAAGCAAAGTACTACTACGCATGCCCTTAGGGGGATAGATTGGTAGGAAAAGACCATCGCTCGTCCCCGACCGCCACTCATAAGGTAGACAATCAATAATAAATCATGCTCCAACTTCATCACACAACTAAGGACTATACATGCATGCTTCGGGAATCACAAACCTTAACACCAATATTCTTACTAAACCACAATCATTCACTAGTACATCCACATATTACCATCTTAATATCGCAAAACTATTGCAAGGAATCAAACTTATCATATTCAGTGATCTACATGAAAGTTTTTATTATATCCCTCTTGAATACCTATCCTTTATGGACCAATCTTATAACCCGTGCAAATTGTCATTACTATTTATTAGACTCTCAAAAAGATATAAGTGAAGCATGATGATGTCTACTACGCAACTTTTATTCTTGTAGACGTTGTTGGGCCTCCAAGTGCAGAGTTTTGTAGGACTGTAGCAAATTTCCCTCAAGTGGATGACCTAAGGTTTATCAATCTGTGGGAGGCATAGGATGAAGATGGTCTCTCTCAAACAATCCTGCAATCAAATACAAAGAATCTCTTGTGTCCCCAACACACCCAATACAATGGTAAATTGTATAGGTGCACTAGTTCGGCGAAGAGATGGTGATACAAGTGTAGTATGGATAGTATGTATAGGTTTTTGTAATCTGAAAATATAAAAGGAGCAAGGTAGCAAGTGATAAAATGGAGCACAAACGGTATTCCAATGCTTGAAAACAAGGCCTAGGGTTCATACTTTCACTAGTGCAATCTCTCAACAGTGCTAACATAATTGAATCATATAACAATCCCTCAACGTGCAACAAAGAATCACTCCAAAGTTTCTATCGAAGAACGTAGGACGAAAACGTGTATCAACCTATGTGCCTAGATTACCCTAATGTCACCACGGGAATCCGCAAGTTGAATACCAAAACATACATCAAGTAACTCAATAGAATACCCCATTGTCACCATGGGTATCCACATGCAAGACATACATCAAGTGATCTCAAATCCAATATTCAATCCAACATTACGAAACCTCAAAGAGCAAGACTCAATTCATCACAACAAGATAGAGAGAGGGAAGAAACACCATATGATTCAACTTTTTAACAAAGCTTGCGGTACATCAAGATCGTGCCAAATCAAGAACACAAGAGAGAGAGAGAGATCAAACACATAGCTACTGGTACATACCCTCAGCCCCGAGGGTGAACTACTCCCTCCTCATCATGGAGACCACCGATATGATGAAGATGGCCTCCGGTGATGATTCTCCCCTCCGACAGAGTGCCGGAACAGGGCTCCAGATGAGATCATTTTGGTAAAGAGGCTTGTGGCGGCGGCGTGGGAGTTCTAGGTTTCTTTTCGAGATTTTCTATATTTATAGGATTTTTCAGCGTTGGATTCACTCCAGGGGGGCCACGAGGGAGCGACAAGCCTGCCCGGCGTGCCCTGGGGGGGAGGGCGCGCCCCCCAGGCTTGTCGCATCCTCGTGGCTCTTTTGGTCCTTCCACGAAGGTTCGGGGGTCTCTTTTGGTCCATAAAAAATCACCGTAAATTTTCAGCCCATTCTGAGAACTTTTATTTCTGCTCAAAAAACAACACCACGGTAGTTCTGCTGAAAACAGCGTCAGTCCGGGTTAGTTCCACTCAAATCATACCAAAACCATATAAAATTGTTGTAAACATGGCATCAATACTTCATAAATTATAGATACGTTGGAGACATATCACATGAGAGTGCAACTATTTCTTTAAAATATAACCACCACCGTGCTCTAAATGGTATAAGTGAAGCACTAGAGAAACCGCCTAGCTCAAAAGATATAAGTGAAGCACATAGAGTATTCTAACAAATCACGATAAATGTGTGTCCCTCTCAAAAAGGTGTGTTCAAAAGATGATTGTGGCAAACTAAAACGCAAACAAAGAAAAGAAAACTATGGCACAAGACGCTCCAAGTAAAACACATATCATGTGATGAATAAAATTATAGCTCCAAGTGATATACCGATAGATTGTGGACGAAAGAGGGGATGCCATCCGGGGCATCCCCAAGATTAGACGCTTGGGTCTTCCTTGAATATTACCTTGTGGTGCCTTGGGCATCCCCAAGCTTAGGGTCTTGCCGCTCCTTATTCCTTCATCCATCGTGGTCTCACCCAAAAATTGAACACTTCAGCACACAAAACTCAACAGAAACCTCGTGAGATCCGTTAGTATAACAAACAAATCTTAAACTTTAGGTATTGTTATAAATTGATTCATATTTAATATTGGCATAATGCTACTGTACTCCAACTTCTCCATGGCTTTTACCCCCCCCCCCCGATACAATCTATAGATTCATCAAAATAAGCAAACTATGCAACAAAAACAGAATCTGTCTAAAACAGAACAGTCTGTAAAGATCTGAATAAAAGTCATACTTATGTAAATCCAAAAAATCTGAAAAATTAGGACAATGTAAACACTCATATACCAATACTATGTACAAAATTCTGAATTTTATCACGCTCCAGTAAAATCAAGAAAATTCTGCACTGGACTCAAAAGTTTCTGTTTTCCAACAACATCAATTATACTATCATCCAAATCATCCCAAAGGCATTACTTGGCACAAACAATAATTAAAAGATAAAAAAACACAATCATAACAAACAGAAAACAAAGCAAAAATTTAATACATATTGGGTTGCCTCCCAACAAGCTCTTTCTTTAGAGCCATCAAGATAGGCTTGAGATATTAATGATGCTCACATTCAAGACAAGAATTGAAGCACAAAGAGAGCATCATAAAACATGTGACAAACACATTTAAGTCTAACATACTTCCTAGGAATTTTATAGGAAAACAAATTATCAAGACAAGCAACATCTAGCATATACATATAAAGAGAATGAAACATCATTAATTCCAACACAAAGAGAGGTGATTTAGTGATATGAAGATTTTTATAACCATGTTTTCCTCTCTCATAATAATTACACGTAGGATCATAATCAAATTAAACAATATAGCTATCATATAAAATATTCTCTCCAAGATCCTCATGCAAACAAATCTTATAATCTTCCAAGATAGTGGGATTAACATCAACTAAAGTCATGACCTCTCCAAACCCACATTTATCAAAAAATTCATAAGATTGAACACTCTCCAAATATGTGGGATTCTTTTTACCTAAAGTTGACACTCTTCCAAACCCACTTTCAATATTATTGCAAACTTTATTATCAATAACATATTCATCATAAGGCTTAAATAAATTTCCAAGATCGTAAGAAGTATTATCACCCCAATCATGATCATTGCAATAAGTAGTGGACATAACAAAATTATCATCCCTAAGCTTGTAGCTTTGCATATCATTAGCACAATTAACATTAATAGAATTTATAATAGCATCATTGCAATCATGCTTTTCATTCAAGGAGCTATCAAGTGTGGGTGCAATAGCAATAATTTCATTTTTAACATAAGGAACTATAGCAAGTTCATCTTCATAAGCATCACTAATATTGGCATCCTGGCCATAAGAATAGCAAGCATCAAGTTCATCAAAAAGGGATATTTCAAACAAATCAACGGGATCATAATTATCAAGTATTATTCTCTTCCAAAGTAGGAGACATTCTCTCAATAAATTCATTAACATGGGCATTAGGAGCATAGTTCTCATAGCAATATTTAAGTATGGCAAAATTTTCAGATTTGTAGAGAGTAGCATCATACTTTTCAATCAAAGAAGCAACTTCATAGGCACCCTTAAAAGCAACAAATTCTTCAATTTGTTCGATATCATAGTAACTATAAACACCTTTTGCATAAGAGGATAAGATTTCATTATCATTAGAGTCACATAGGTAGGGAAGGTTTTTTTAAGGGTTCTTAGAGCAACAAGTAAAATAATAAATTTCACATAGATTCCAAGCATAGCATAGTAAACAATTTATTTGATTCCATAAGAGTCTCCCTTTTTGAGATAAACGATGACGCACAAAATAAGCATGCTTATCTAATAATTTTCCCTCAACTAAACTAGTTGGGGTTTCAGCACGAGCACAAATGGGTCGAAGATGATCCAAGTAGAAAACTTTAATTGGATCCATAATTTTAGCAAGCGAAGATGCAAGCAAATTGAAGGCACATGGTAACACAAACAAAGATAGTAACGCAAAATATTTTTGGTATTATTGATTTTTAGAGAAGTGGGGGAGATGAAAATGAGAGGCAAATGCAAATAAAAAGGCAAATAAAAGTAGAACAAGTAGATGATAATTTGTGCGAAGGTACTTGATAGGTTTTGGTGATGTGTGACAGCCCGAGACCGATGCTCCAGATGCCTTCCATGTTTTGCGTGATAGCCGCGTTAATTATTTGCTTGTTGCATTTCATCATGGCATCATGCGCATTGCATCCGCATGTTTTCATAAAAACCCGTAACCGTTCGTAGTTGCCGCGTCTCTCTTTTTCTCCGTTCGCCTTTCGTCAGACCCCATTGTCTTCGTTGACCTCTCTCAGACCAACCGGACCGCTCTCTTCTTTCTTTTCTCTGAGCCCAGCAAAACCCCCCGCAACCCAGTCCAAAATTTCCCCGGACCCGAACCAGGCAGTCGTCACCGATGGGTCTGGATTAATCCCGAAATACCCCAAACATCTTCGGTTTATTCATTGGACTCCTCTAGCCTATTTTTTTAGACCGTCCGATCTAAAATGGAGGGCTCCAATTAGACCGCTTTTGGATTCTCCACTATATATATAATCAGCCAAACCCTAGACCCAGCCATCCCATCCATCCAATCCTCCTCGCCGCCGCCACACTCTGCCTCCTCCTTCCTCGGGATCCTCCCAGATCCATCTCTCTCCAACCAGCCTCCGACCACCTCCCTGGTTTCCCGCGTCGCCCAAAATCGCAGCAGCCTCCACCTTCCCCGATCCACCCATCGATCCCCCTCCGCCTCGCCCGCACCCGATCCTCCTCTGCCTCGTCCGGTCCCTGGAGCAACCGACACAGGCGACCACCAGCACCACCCGGTCACCCTTGCTCTACCTTTCTCCTTCCCTTCTCCTTCTTCTTTTCCCCTCCATCTCCCGTGTCTTCTCTCTCTGAAGCCTCTCTTTTCTTCTTCACAGGAACTTGCAGGAGCTCCTAGAGGTTCCCGTCGCCTCCGCCTCATTCCAGGGAGGGGAGCCCTCGTGCCCGCTCCTCCCGCGCCTCCACTGCACCGATACGCTCTACCACCGTCCGGCTGCCGGAGCAGGAGCTCGCCCGGCTGCCCGTTTGCTCCAGCAGGCCGTCCTCGCGCCCCTACTCCCTTCCCTTTCTCTTTCTTCGCTGAAGCTCTCTCTCTTTCTCCTGTCGCTCAACTATCTCTCCTTTTTGTTTTTCCCCATGGACAGGAGCTCAAGTCGCTGGTCATGGACGTCCACCACCGGGTCGCCCCGTGCCGACCCCCTCCGCCGGGCTCCCGCATGCCTCGCCGCCGCCTCAACCGCCGTCGGCTTCTTCTCTGCATGAGGAGGTTCAGCAGCCGTGCAGGACCGCGTCGACCTCCCCTGCTTCCTCCCGCCTGTGCGTGCGTGCGTTGACCGCTGCCCCGAGCGGCCGCACGATCCTCCCGCTTGCTCGGATCGCGTGGGCAATGCCAAGGCCCAGCGCTCCGCCTCGCTCCAGCCCAGCTTCCGACTCGGGCCTTGGCCCATGGTGAGCGCGCCTCTCTTATCCCTCGCTCGTGCGTTGATTTTCTATTCAGCGCTCACTCTGTTCAGCCCAGCAGTGCACCAGTTTAGGCCCAGGTCATGTTTTTTTCAGCGTCTGCGAATTTTTCTAATTATCCAAAAAAAAACAGTTTTGCAGATTAGTCCCTAGAATCATGCATCTAATAACTTTTCACCCGTGCATCAAAATTAAACAACTTATATATGTAAAATGCTTAGAATTTCATGTAGTTTCACAATATGCAACTTTCATCCATGTTAAAAATGTCTAAAATTGCTGTTTGCATTATTTTGCATAAATGACATGCTAAAATGGTTTATTCCATAACTAAATAACCGTAGCTCCGAATTAAATAAACTTTATATGTAAATGGTCTAGAAAAATGTGTAGATTATCATGGTGAACTTTATTTTGCTGTTTAACAACATTAAAATTATGTTATAGGCAGAACAGTAGCAAATTCGAAATTGCATATGGGGATTTTCCGGAATTGTTATGTGTTGTTTCCGGCCTCATTTAAATTGCCTAGATAGGTAGATTAATTATGCTTCACCTCTTGCCATGTTAACCAACATTTGATTTGATGAGTAGTTTAAAACGGGAGAGAATTAAATAATTGAAGGTGGAGTTTCGTCAATATGCAACCCGTTGCATATTGAGCTTCACTTAATATGTAGTATTGTTTGTTGCACTCTTGCCATGCCATGCCTCATTAAACCGGACATGCATCATACTTGATTGTGCATCATGCCATGTTTATGCTTGTGTGTTTACCATGTCATTTGCTTCTTTCCGGTTGTGCTTCTTCCCAATAGTACGGTTATGTTGCGAAGTGTGAGGATTCGTTCGACTACGCTGTTCAACTACTTCACGGATTCGGTCTTCTTCCTAGCAGGATTTCAGGCAAGATGATCATGACCTTGGATATCTCTACTATCTTTGCTTGCTAGTTGTCTCATTGCTATCGCTATGTCACGCTTCCTACCACATATATGTCAGCCTTCCATATGCCATGATACAGCCTCTAACCACCCTTACCCAGCAAACCATTGTTTGGCTATGTTACCGCTTTGCTCAGCCCCTTTCTTATAGCGTTGCTAGTTGCAGGTGCAGTTTCAGGTTGTTCCATGTTGGGACATGGATATCATGGGATATCACAATATCTCTTATTTAATTAATGCATCTATATACTTGGTAATGGGTGGAAGGCTCGGCCATTTGCCTGGTGTTTTGTTCCACTCATGCCGCCCTAGTTTCCGTAATACCGGTGTTATGTTCCTTGATGAGCGCTTCTAACACATGTGGGGCATATGGGAACCCCCCTGATCATTCGTTTTAGGATAAACTTCTCCAGCAAGGCCCAACTTTGGTTTTAAAATTTGCCAACATAATAATACTAAAATTAATTAATTAATGCATAGGGGCTGATCACCTCGGGGATCTATTTAATTCAACATAATACAGGTGGGCCAGTGCTGATGGTGTTGGTCCAAACTAGAGCACTGTGCGGGGCCGCCCCTAGGCAACTTGGGGTCTTTGGTACCTGTACGCGTAGCTTATCCGCCGTGTCCTGAGAACGAGATACGCGGCTCCTATCGGGATCGTCGACACGTCGGGAGGTCTTGCTGGTTTAGTTTTACCTTCTACGAATGACTTGTCCACCGGAATTCCTTATCGTAAGCATCGTGTTATCATGGTGTGAGGATGTTCCATCAGATGCGTGTGGTAATTTATAATGGACTACTTGGAGCACCCCTGCAGGGTTAAATCTTTCGCGAAGCCGTGCCCGCGGTTATGTGGCGACTTGGAAATTTATAACCTCCGGTTGTAGAGAACTTGACACCAATTCTAATTAAAATACACCAACCGCGTGCGTAACCGTGATTGTCTCTTTTCGAGGGAGTTCGGGAAGAGAACACGGTGGGGTTATGTTTGACTCGTAAGTAGGTGTACAGGATCACTTCTTGATCATTATTAGTTTGCGACCGTTATGTGTAGTTTACTCTTCTTATTCTTGTACTCGTAAGTTAGCCACCATACAATGCTTAGTGCTTGCCGCAACCTCACCACCTTACCCTTCCATACCCATTTAAGCTTTGATAGTCTTGTTACCCATGGCTATGGGATTGCTGAGTCCTCGTGGCTCACAGATTACTACAACAACAGTTGCAGGTACAAGTAAAGCGATGATTTGACGTGAGCGCGATGCATGTTTGCTTTTGGAGTTCTTCTTCTACTTCTTCTTCTTCGTCGATCATAGGATGGGTTCCCGGTTGGCAGCATGGGATTAGCAGGGTGGATGTCGTTCTTCTTTTTCGTTTGATTTCATCCGTAGTCGGATCCTGCTCTTCTGTATGATGTTTGCTATGTACTGTTGTATTCATGTATTAATGTTGTAGCTTGTGGCGAGTGTAAGCCTTTATCTGGTATTCTCATCTGTTCAGTACATGGTATGATGTAACGATATCCACCTTGCGAAGCGTCTCCGATATGCGCTTCTATCCTTAGTGGGATTTTTGAGTCCCTTGAGGATAGGACCGCATATTGGGCGTGACATGATGTCTCCCCGGCAACGGCGCCAGAAATTCTTCCTGCTACTTGTGAGCTGCGTTGGAATTTCCTCGAAGAGGAGAGCATGATGCAGTACAGTAGAGATAAGTATTTCCCTCAGTTAAGAACCAAGGTTATCAATCTAGTAGGACAACCACACAGAACCTCGTTAGCAGCACCTACACACACAAAAGCAAATACTTGCATCCAACGCGAACAAGAGGGTTGTCAATCCCCTTGGCGGTTACTTGCAAGGATTAATTCTGATAGTGATAGATAGATAAATAAATTGCAAAACAAAATAAAGGAAATAAAATTACAGCAAGGTATTTTTGGATTTTATATATGATAGATAAATGACCCGAGGGCCATAGCTTTCACTAGAGGCTTCTCTCTCGAACACATAGCATACGGTGGGTGAACAAATTACTGTTGGGCAATTGATAGAAAAGTGCATAGTTATGACGGATTCATGGCAATGATCATGTATATAGGCATCACATCCGAGACAAGTAGACCAACTCCTGCCTGCATCTACAACTATTACTCCACCCATCGACCGCTATCCAGCATGCATCTAGGGTATTAAGTTAATAAAAATAGAGTAACGCCTTAAGCAAGATGACATGATGTAGACAAAGTAAACTCAAGCAATATGAATAAACCCCATCGTTTTATCCTTAATGGCAACAATACAAATACGTGTCTTGTCCCCTACTTTGTAACTGGGATAGAGCACTGCAAGATTGAACCCATCACAAAGCACCTCTCCCATTGCAAGATAAATCAATCTAGTTGACCAAACTAAATGGATAGATCGGAGAGAAATACAAAGCTATAACAATCATGCATAAATAAGTTCAGAAAAGACTCAAATATTTCTTATGAATAATCGTATCATAAACCCACAATTCATCGGATCCCAACAAACACACCGCAAAAGAAGATTACATCGGATAGAACTCGAAGAAGATCGAGGAGAACATGGTATTGAAGATCAAAGAGAGAGAAGAAGCCATCTAGCTACTAGCTATGGACCCGTAGGTCTATGGTAAACTACTCACACATCATCGGAAGGGCAGCAAGGTTGATGTAGAAGCCCTACGTGATCGATTCCCCCTCTGGCAGGGTGCCGGAAAAGGCCTCCAGATGGGATCGCAGAAGAACAGAACCTTGCGGCGGTGGACAAGTTATTTCGTGTGGCTCTCTGGTATATTGGGAATATTTGAGGGCGCGCCTCCCGAGGGCCCCCCAAGCCTGGGGGCGCGCCTACACCCCCGGGCGTGCCTCCCGAGCTTGTCGCTCCCTCGTGACTCCTCCGGTTTTCTCCCGAACCTTCTAGGGTCTCTCTTGGTCAAAAAAATATTAATCCAAAGTTATTTCTTCATTTGGACTCCGTTTGATATTGATTTTCTGAAAAGCCAAAAACAAGCAAAAAACAGCAACTGGCACTAGGCACTAGGTTAATAGGTTAGTCCCAAAAAATGATATATAATTGCATATAAAACATCCAATATTGATACTACAGTAGCATGGAACAATAAAAAATTACAGATACGTTGGAGACGTATCAAGCATCCCCAAGCTTAATTCCTGCTCGTCCACGAGTAGGTAAATGATAAAAACAGAATTTTTGATGTGGAATGCTACCTAACATGTTCATCATGTAATTCTTCTTTTACGTATGAATATTAAGAAACTAGTGATTCAAAGCAATAGTCCATAATTTAATATAAAGACATCAATACTCAGGCATACCAACAAACAATCATGCCTTTCAAAATAAAAATGCTAGAGAACACTATCCCTACAAAATCATATAGCCCGTCATGCTTAGTCTTCCTAACACAAAGTATTAATCATGCACTACCCCGATGACAAGCCGAGCAATTGGTTCATAGTTTTTAACGCGCTTCAGCTTTTTCAACCCTCACGCAATACATGAGCGCGAGCCATGGACATAGCACTATGGGTGGAATAGAATGTGATGATGGAGATTAATAAGGGGAAGTCAAAAAGGAAGATAGTCTCGCATCGACGCGGCTAATCAACGGGCTATGGAGATGCCCATCAATTGATATCAATGCGAGGAGTAGGGATTGCCATGCAACGGATGCACTAAGAGCTATAAGTGTATGAAAGCTCAAACTGAAACTAAGTGGGTGTGCATCCAACTTGCTTGCTCATGAAGACCTCGGGCATTTGAGGAAGCCTATCATCGGAATATACATGCCAAGTTCTACAGTGAAAAATTTCCACTAGTATATGAAAGTGACAACTCAGGAGACTCTCTATATGAAAAACATGGTGCTACTCTGAAGCACAAGTGTGGAAAAGGATAGTAACATTGCCCCTTCTCTCTTTTTCTCTTTTTTTTGCTGGGCTCTTTTTGGCCTCTTTTTTTTATATTTTTCGTCCGGAGCCTCATCCCGACTTGTGGGGGAATCACAGTCTCCATTATCCTTTCCTCACTGGGACAATGCTCTAATAATGATGATCATCACACTTTTATTTACTTACAACTCAATATTACAACTCGATACTAGAACAATATGACCATATGAATGCCTCTGGAAGTGTACAGGAGGTGCAATGATCTAGCGTAACATGTATAAAAAATGATGAACGGTGGCTGAGCCACAAATACTATGTCAGCTATATGATCATGCAAAGCAATATGGCAATGAAGATGCGTGTCATATAATAAGAATGGTGGAATTTGCATGGCAATATATCTCGGAATGGCTATGGAAATGCCATAATAGGTAGGTATGGTGGATGCTTTGAGGAAGATATAAAGAGGCTTATGTGTGATAGAACGTATCATATCACGGGGTTTGGATGCACCGGCGAAGTTTGCACCAACTCTCGAGGTGAGAAAGGGCAATGCACGGTACCGAAGAGGCTAGCAAATTGCGGAAAGGTGAGAGTCCGTATAATCCATGGACTCACATTAGTCATAAAGAACTCACATACTTATTGCAAAAGTCTATTAGCCCTCAAAGCAAAGTACTACTACGCATGCCCCTAGGGGGATAGATTGGTAGGAAAAGACCATCGCTCGTCCCCGACCGCCACTCATAAGGTAGACAATCAATAATAAATCATGCTCCAACTTCATCACACAACTAAGGACTATACATGCATGCTTCGGGAATCACAAACCTTAACACCAATATTCTTACTAAACCACAATCATTCACTAGTACATCCACATATTACCATCTTAATATCGTAAAACTATTGCAAGGAATCAAACTTATCATATTCAGTGATCTACATGAAAGTTTTTATTATATCCCTCTTGAATACCTATCCTTTATGGACCAATCTTATAACCCGTGCAAATTGCCATTAATATTTATTAGACTCTCAAAAAGATATAAGTGAAGCATGAGAGTGCAACTATTTCTTTAAAATATAACCACCACCGTGCTCTAAAAGATATCAGTGAAGGACTAGAGCAACTGCCTAGCTCAAAAGATATAAGTGAAGCACATAGAGTATTCTAACAAATCACGATAAATGTGTGTGCCTCTCAAAAATGTGTCTTCAAAAGATGATTGTGGCAAACTAAAAAGCAAACAAATAAAAGAAAACTATGGCACAAGAGTAAAACACATATCATGTGATGAATAAAAATATAGCTCCAAGTGATATACCGATAGATTGTAGACAAAAGAGGGGTTGCCATTCGGGGCATCCCCAAGCTTAGACGCTTGGGTCTTCCTTGAATATTACCTTGGGATGCCTTGGGCATCCGCAAGCATAGGGTCTTGCCGCTCCTTATTCCTTCATCCATCATGGTCTCACCCAAAACTTGAAAACTTCAACACACAAAACTCAACAGAAACCTCGTGAGATCCGTTAGTATAACAAACAAATCTTAAACTTTAGGTACTGTTATAAATTGATTCATATTTAATATTGGCATAATGCTACTATACTCCAACTTCTCCATGGCTTATAGCCCCCGATACAATCCATAGATTCATCAAAATATAAGCAAACTATGCAACCAAAACAGAATCTGTCTAAAATAGAAAAGTGTGTAAAGATCTGAATAAAAGTCAAGATGTTCCATGAGGGGCCCACAAGCCTGGGGGGGCGCGCCTACCCCCCTGGGCATGCCTCCCGAGCTTGTCGCTCCCTCGTGACTCCTCTGGTCTTCTCCCGAACCTTCTAGGGTCTCTCTTGGTCCAGAAAAAATTAATCCAAAGTTTTTTCTTCATTTGGACTCCGTTTGATATTGATTTTTGTAAAAGCCAAAAACAAGCAAAAAAAATAGCAACTGGCACTGGGCACTAGGTTAATAGGTTAGTCCCAAAAAATGATATATAATTGCATATAAAACATCCAAGATTGATACTATAGTAGCATGGAACAATCAAAAATTATAGATACGTTGGTGACGTATCAGTGGCGTGCTCGTACCAGGTGCCCATCAAAATCCTTTCTGCTTCCAACGGGAAAAAGGTCACATGTACGAGTGTGTCAGCTCGTATCGTGGGTTGTACCAAAACTTCACATGCGACAAAATACACATGCATTTTCTGAATGTCAAACACATGGAAATAAGCCTTTAGGAATAGAAGAGAAGATGATATGTGGTACGAGTGTGATTTCTTGTACTGCTGGTTATCCCATACCAGCACGAGGACTTCTTCAGTACCAAAAGAGAAGACGACCCCGGTCCGAGCGTGAGGACTCGTACCATATGGGTCATACCAAAGATCTTGATATGTTAACGTTCCTTCATTCCAGATGGGAAGACTGTGTGTGGTATGACTGCAAGGGGTCATACCGGTGCTCGAACCATCCTCTAAGACTTGTTTCCTGCGCATAAAAAATTCTCTAAGTTTACTAAGCAACATCATGCTAAATATTTGCCTTATGTTGATGAGATAGTATGAATTGCTGCAATAGGTATGCCTCCTCATGATTCATTATAACAATACTAGTTGGAGCATGAAAGTCTAACTAATATGCATGAGAGGAAAGAAATAGATATGATATTTTTTAGACAACCACCAGTCCTTTAACATGATTTTTCCTGTTGAAACTTTAAGGGATCCGACACCTCCTCCTAAAAAGTGATCATGTGTTTGAACTTGGACAACGACCTGACACACTTAAATATGCTTATTTGGATGAAAAGGAGATATATCATGTTATTATCAATTTTAACCTTCCAGTTTATGAGGAAGAGAGATTACTCTCTATTTCCAAAAATCGTCGTGCTGCTATTGGGTACATTCTTGATGATCTCAAAGGTATTAGCCCTACACTATGTACTCATAGAATTCATATGGATCCTGATGCTAAACCAGTTGTTTATCATCAACATTGATTAAATCCTAAGATAAAGGATGTGGTAAGAAATGATATTCTTAAAATTGTAGAGGTGTGTAAGTCATGTTCACTATGTTCCTAAGAAGCAGACAGGCCTTGATCCGGATGATTGACCGACTGGTGCCCACCTTAAGAAGGGTAGGGGGGAAGTTTCAATTTGAGTGAGAACAAATTGTTGTGTGATGCTTGGTTGACCACTAGCATCGATCCATTTCAAGGCACAGAGCAAAGAGGCTTAACCTTTTGGTCCAGTGTTCATACTTGGTTCCATGAGCACAAGAACTTTGATCCTTACAGCACAGAAGAGATCCAAGATCGTACGCCCAAGTCACTCACCCATCGATGGCACACCATTCAAGAGTCTGTGAGCAAGTATTGCAGGCATCTCAATACACTCATAAACCAGTGGCCAAGTGTTGTGCATAACCATTGAGCAAGTAAGTTGTTCTATGTGTTGGTCATTTGGTCGGATATGCAACTTGTTGACCATGTCCTCTTTTGCTAGCCCTCCCATGAGGTCACATTGTACTTGAAGGTGGAGAAGAAGAAATTCATCATCATGCGCTATTGGTTGAACATGAATGGGAAACCCAAGTGGCTTCTATCCATTTCCAATCCCGTTAAGACCACCGGCATCACCAATGAAGACAAAGATGGTAATCCAACCGACCCAACAAAAGGAGGGTCGTGCAAGAAGGTCAAAAGGGCGATCCGGGGGAGGAAGTGGGAGGAGGAGAAGGAGCA
Organism: Elymus sibiricus; assembly: GCA_039707655.1. Lineage (NCBI taxonomy): Eukaryota > Viridiplantae > Streptophyta > Magnoliopsida > Poales > Poaceae > Elymus > Elymus sibiricus. The sequence goes on along the minus strand of CM077668.1, from coordinate 255,057,274 downwards.
GCGAGTAGGGGCAGCGACCAAGGTGACGGAGAAGTTTGAGGACATCATGGTGAAGAAGAAGGAGGCATGCGTCAAGCATCATGACATCAAGGAGGAAAATAAGGTAGAGAGGTTTGACATCTTCATGGCAGCGACAGAGAAGAAGATCAACCTCGAAGAGAAGAAGACCAAGATCGAAGAGAAGAATACCAAGCTTGAAGAGAGGATGGTTGAGATCGCGGTTGCTTCGAAGGAAACCAAAATGTTGACCATGAAGATGGACGAGTTGGATCCCGATGCAGCGAAGATCGTGCAAGCCATCCGCTCAAAGATGTTGAAGCACTTGGCGGTAGAGATGGAGGACGCAGATGCTGCGGAGGAGTCGGCAGTAGAGTGATGTGGGAGGAGGCACGGACAACCGGTCTGTGAGGCAAAAATGATGTTATCGGGGACTACCAGACTGAAACTTTTGTGACCGAATGCATGTATAAACTTATGAACCTATGACATTTTTTGGTTGTGAAGATTGCACATGTATGCACTTTTATTTGATCATCAAATTGCTATTGATCAACATTTGCACTTCAAATGTATCCGGATGGGGTCGGACCTGGGGCGGATGTTTTGGGCATGCAGTTGGATGACCGGCTCCTGTATCTGTGCCCACGGATGGATAGTGTGTTTGATTTGTGGGGCGGCGTTGGATACGGCCTAAGGATACACAAAACCCTTCATGTGTGGACTTTAATTTGGTTTTGACCCCAGACTGTCTCACTTAGAGCATCTACAATCATACTGGGCAAATCTGGGACCATATACGTCTGCAGACGCGCCCGGACACATCTGCGGACAGTGACCGATCACCCCTTAAAAGTCTGCGCCCATAACCATGTCTCTCAAAGTAAATCCTAAAATCCATACTATATCATGCAATGCTAAACTTGCACACGTAGTTGAACACACACGTGTCATCAGACTACCAAAAATTAACATGTTCTACTAACTACGAATGATATGACAATGAAGAAAGTTCATCCATGACCACCCCCATCGATGCCCATGCCTTTGTCGTCTTTGTTGTGGAAGTAGCAGTCGAAGACGCAAAACAGATCGAGGTGGATCTGCTCTGTTCCTCGCACAGCACACCGGTCCTCCGCAGTGGTTGGCCCATGACGCATGCCAACGTGGACAAGGCGCCATCACAGGGGTTGCGCCGCTAGCCGATGGTCTGCGCGTCGTGCTCCACCGGATCCAAGCGTCAGTTGCGCAGACGCAATGGATTTCCTTTAGAGTGACTCTAACTGCGTAGCTGGGATTTCCTCCTAAGACCGGCGGAGAGCCAGTCAGACGACCAACTCCTCCTAGTCGACGGATCCGGAGATCTCGGAGTCGAATCCATTGCCCGCCATGTAGGAGAAGGTCGGAGATCACCAGAGAGGAGGTTGAGGATGCACTGGAGTGACTAGTGTTTGGTCTAGGATGCGAATAGGGATGCATATTTGTGAGGTCAGGGTGGGCCAGCGTGGGCCGGATCCAACGTGGCGAGCGCGTCTGGGCACGTCTATGCATCCCTATATCCGGTATCCGACTCACATAAGCTACAAGCATGTCTGTTAGCCCGAATGTTGGGGTTGAGTTTGATAGATCTCATTGGATGACAATTTACTATTCAGACAATGACCGAGCAGGCCACCCGGACATTTAGGAAGGATACGGGGCTCCGGTTGTAGATGCTCTTAGAGCATCTATAGCCGGGTGATGACCCACAAGTATAGGTGGTCAATCATAGTCCTTTCGATAAGCAAGAGTGTTGAACCCAACGAGGAGCAGAATGAATTGATAGGCGGTTTTTAGCAAGGTATTCTTTGCAAGTGTTGTAAGATAGTTTTGATAGATATTTTGATAGCAAGATAATTGGTAACAAGTAACAAGTAACAAGTAACAAAAGTAGCAAGGTGCAGCAAGTGGCCCAATCCTTAATAGTGCTATGGACAAGCCGGTGATACTTCTTATAGTGATTAAAACGCTCTTGAGGACACACAGGAATATCATCGAGTTACTTTCACCACGATTCATCAACTTCGCGTTCATTGCCTTGATAAGATTTATGTGGGTGGACCGGAGCTAAGGTACTATTCTTACTTGAACAAACACCTGCTTATGATTATACCCTCCATGCAAGCATCCACAAATACAAGAGAAGTAATTAAGATAAATCTAACCATAGCATTAAACATGTGGATCCAAAACAGCCCCTCACAGAACAATTCGTAAACTGGGGTTTAGGCTCCAGTCACTCCCACAACCCATCATCTACAAAGTAATTCCATGATGCCTTCCCCTAGGCCCAAAGATGGTGAAGTGTCATGTAGTCGACATTCACGTAACACCCCTAGAGGAAGAACAACACAACATAATATCAAAACATTGAATGGTGATCAACATCACATGATTACTAATAACAAGACTTCTCCCATGTCCTCAAGAACAAATAGAACTACTCACAACTCATAATATTGAACATGTTCAGTAGGTATAAATATGCAATCAACAATCCGAACATAATGATCTTCCACCAAGTAAACCAACTAGCATCAACTACAAGATGTAATCAACACTACCAGCACCCCTAGGTACCAATCAGAGGTTTGATGCAAATATTGAACACAAGAGATGAACTAGGGTTTATAAATGAGATGGTGATGGTGAAGATGTTGATGAAGATGAAGCCTCCCATGATGAGAGGAGCGTTGATGATGATGATGGCTTCGATTTTCCCCTCCCTGAGGGAAGTTTCCCCGGCAGAATCGCTCTGCTGGAGAGCAAAAGTGCTCTGCCTCTGTTTCCGCCTCGAGACGGCGGTGGAAGTTCCTGAAAGTCTTCTCTTTATTTTTTCTAGGGTAAATGGCTTCATATAGGGGAAGGACGTCGGGAGTGGACCTCTATGGGCTCCACAAGCCTGGATGGCACGGCCTGGGGGGTGGCCGCGCCCCTAGGCTTGTGGGCCCACTTTTGCGCCTCCTTGTTACTTCTTTATTCCAGTATTTTTTATATATTCCAAAACAAATCTTTGTAAAATTTCACTTCATTCTGAGCTCTGGAGAATTGCTATCTCTACAGTAGCTCTGGAGAATTACAGTTGCCGGTAATCCCTCTCTTTTGATGTATCTTGCATTTTAAGAGAGAAAAGTCATTAGAATTGCATCATAATATGAAATATAGCTTCAAAATAAGATAAATAATAGGATATATGATGCAAAATGGACATATCACCGGACGCCTTAAACCGGTCTTAAACGCAAGAGCGGGCCGCCCGGTCACTGACTTGTCAAAAAACCCGATCCACCCGGGTGCCTCAAACCAGCCTCAAACGCCCGGTCTGACCGGCACCCCTCATATCCAGCCCGAATGTAGGGAGGATATGGGGAGGCCCAGGCGCGACCGGGCGCGTCTACCACGTCGGACTGACGGCAGGGTCCCACACGAAATTGCCTGGAAACCCAATTGTCTGACGGACGTCTTCTCCGATGATGTGTGAACACTGCATGGCGTCGCTCCGGCTCACCGCCCGAGGCCGAAGTCCTGCTATTTAAGCCGCACGACGCCCCCTAGCCCTAGCCACATCCTCTTCCTCTCTCTCTCTCTCTGCACCGCCAACCCGAGCCCGTCCATATCTCTCCGTCTCCCTCTTTCCTCGCCGTCCGCCTCAGTTATGGCCCGGAAGAAAAAGATGGCCTACGCTATGCTAACCCTAGAGCGCCGGTTCCAGATTCAGGAGGAGCCGCCCGAATCGCAGCCGGCCTGCCTTCAGACTTGCAGGAGCCGGAGGAGGAGGTGGAAGAGTAGGGGGAGCAGCAGCCGGAGCCCATGGAGGGGACAAATCCGGAGGAGGAGGAGGAGGAGGAGCTGGCGCCGGTTGCGGGCTTTGCAATGGAGGATGCCATGGCGGAGTTCGAGGTCGCCCAAGCAGCGGAGATGGCGGAGCAGACCGCCATCCTCGAGTCCATCCAAGATGAGGTGTACGTGGAGTCCAACGGACGCTTCATCCGACAACAACGGGCGGAGACCGATGCGCTTTTGGACGAGGTGGAAGTGGAGATGGAGGTGGAGGCCGCCGTAGAGCCAGAGTTGCGTCTGCCGCCCATGTACCCGGAACGGAGATAGTGGACATCTTCGACGACAACGAGTAGTCTAGCATAGGTTTAGTTGATGTACGTACTACGTAGATGTTTACTTTGCATGGTTTGTATGGTTTTAAGAATTAAAGTATGAGGTATTCGGATCCAGAGATGGAAATTTGAGGGCTGCTCGTGGACGCGGGCGTTTGAGGGGTCAGATTTGGTGTATCTGGCTGTAGATGAACATAACGCCCTGGTAGGACCGACCGTACAGAGGTTAACGGATTGTTTGGAGGTAGTTAACCTCTGGACCAATCGCCATGATTCACGTTCCATTGTGGCACCGATTTTAGTAGAGATTGGAGAGCTAGCTAGCAGTCTTCTTTCAGCATGTATCCAGGTCAGAGAATGGTCCGGCTCATATTTGTGCTAAGCATGCTTGCACGATTGACGTGACCGAGAGCTGGCTAGACAATACTCCTAGCTTCCTGATCAACAGCCTTATGGCTGACTATGCGGCGAATGCTATTATCGAATAAAGCTCTCTAAGGGCATCTCCAACGACGACCCTCAAACCTCCCGCATACGTTCGAACCACATTGTTCGGACTGTGGAAGCCATCCAACGCGGTCCTGTATCGGTCCGCGGCGTGATCCGGACGTACTTTCTCCCTCAAACCAGAGACAAACGTGGCGGGCGGGGGGGGGGGGGGCTTTGCGGGAGTCCGGACCACTACCACGCCCGCCTCTGACCGCCTTGGCCCACCCAAACCTCCCACCCCGTCCCTCCCACGCTTTCCTTTTGATGCACGCGCAGAGCATGGAGCGGCTGGCATTGATGCTGCGCGATGTGACCGGACGAAGGGCGGCGCTGACCGACGCGACCTCTCGACAGCCACCGCTTCAATGTGGACGCAGCTTCCCGAGGAACCAACTCCGGCCGCTGCGCCACATTGAAGTGAGCTGACCGATCGTTTGTCTGGCCTGGCCACGGCTATATAAGCCGTGCTCCGGCGAAGCACAGAGCCGCAATCCCCCTCCCCGAGCACCGCCGCACTTCGCCTCCCCATCACCCACCTCGCCGAGCCTTTCCTCCTCTCCGATCCCAGAGGCTATGCCGAAGTCATGGTGCTCCGCGCCGGCAGGCGGCGTCGGCGGAAGCTCTTCCTTCGGTGGTTCTTGGGGCCGCTGCCGTCGCTCTACGGGCCCTTCGACATCCACGGCGGCCGGTTCTTCCACCAAAGAGGAGATCGTCATCTCCTCCGGCGAGGAGGAGGACCAGCCGCCGCAGCAACAGCCCCGCCTCCTCTCGAAGGCCGCGGTGACGGACGAAGAATTCGTCCGTCAGATCGAGCTACCGACGGAGCGTTCGCTCCGTCGTATGGGGCCATCACCACCATCGCCGACGCGCGTGAAGGTTGAGCTGCCGTCCCCACCGCGCCACCGTGTGAAGCGCGAGCCGGCGACCCCGCTCCGTCCGGTCAAGGACGAGCCCGTCTCGTCGTAGCGCAACCGCGGCGTCCAGATCGAACGCCGGGTAAAGGACGAGCCGTCGTCGCCCCCGCCCCCGCGCAACCGCGGCGTCCAGATCGGACGCTGCGTCAAGGATGAGCCGGAGTCCCCGCCACGGTACACCGTCAACGCCGCGTACGCCGCGCCACCACGCCTCCAACGCCGCGGCGTCAAGAAGGAGCTGCCGCCGGCGATCACGAAGGCACGGGGCCGCATCCTCCACTACCTCGGAGGAGGCGGTTACGCCGGCGCCTCCGGTTCTCGGGCCGTGGTTTCTGAGGCGGAGCACGCGACGAGGCGGCAAGCGAGGTACGACCTATGCAATGCCGGTCGCCGCTCCGCGTTCGCCAAGTCAAACATGGCACCGGAATGGTTCCGCAACGACCCTGACCTCGCCGCCACGTGGGCGCTGGACTGCTCCGTCACCACCGCGAAGACGGCCACCGCCTTGTGAGACCTCCATTTTGCTCATGTTTTCCTAGTGTTATTTATAATGTTTTTGGTCATTATTTCACTTTATGATGCAATTCTAATGCCCTTTCTCTCTTAATTTGCAAGATCTACATGAAGAGGAAATCACCGCCAGCTGGAATTCTGGACCAAAAAGAGCCATAGCAGAGATAGCTATTCTACAGAGCTCCAAATGACCTGAAACTTCACGGGGATTTTTTATTGAATATATAAGGATTTTTGGAAGGAAGAACCACCAGAGGGGGCCACCTGTTGCCCACAAGGCAACAGGGCGCACCTACCCCCCAGGGCGCGCCCTGATGCATTGTGGGGCCCAAAGCAGCCCTCGGTGCCCCCCCTTCTGCTATACGAGGCCTTTTGCCCTAGAAAAATAAATAAGAAAAGACTTTCGGGACGAAGCGCTGCCGTCTCGAGGTGGAACCTGGGCAGGAGCACTTTTGCTCTTCGGCGGAGCGATTCCGCCGGGGATACTTCCCTCCGGGAGGGGAAAATCGAAGCCATCGACATCACCAACGATCCTCTCATCGTGGGTGGACCAATCTTCATCAACATCTTCACCAGCACCATCTCCTCTCAAACCCTAGTTCATTTGTGTTCAATCTTTGTCTCAAAATCTCAGATTGGTACCTGTGGGTTGCTAGTAGTGTTGATTACATCTTGTAGTTGATGCTAGTTGGTTTATTTGGTGGAAGATCATATGTTCAGATCCTTAATCATATTCAATATCCCTCTAATCTTGAACATGAACATGATTTGTGAGTAGTTATTTTTGTTCTTGAGGACATGGGAGAAGTCTTGTTATAAGTAACCATGTGAAGTTGGTATTCGTTCAATATTTCGATGATGTGTATGTTGTTATTTCTCTAGTGGTGTCATGTGAATGTCGACTACATGACACTTCACCATATTTGGGCCCTAGTTTGTACGTTATTCCGTAAGGGGCTGATTTGGATCCATATGTTTCATGCTATGGTTAGATTTATCTTAATTCTTCTTTTGTAGTTGCGGATGCTTGCGAGAGGGGGTAATCATAAGAGGGTTGCTTGTTCAAGTAAGAACAACACCCTAGCACCGGTCCACCCACATATCAAATTATCAAAGTAGTGAACGCGAATCAACTGAACATGATGAACATGACTAGACGAGAATTCCCATGTGTCCTCGAGAGCACTTTGCTTTATATAAGAGAAACTTCCGGCTTGTCCTTTGCTACAAAAAGGATTGAGCCATCTTGCTGCACCTTTGTTACTATTGCTACTCATTACTTGTTATGAATTATCTTGCTATCAAACTATCTGTTACTACTACTTTCAGCACTTGCAAAGAGCACCTTGCTGAAAACCACTTGTCATTTCCTTTTGCTACTCGTTGGGTTCGACACTCTTAGTTATCGAAAGGACTATGATTGATCCCCTATACTTGTGGGTCATCACCTTGACGGCGAGCTCGCCAAGATCAGCAAGGAGGGGTCGCTCAGCGACTGCTCCGCCAACGTCGGTCGCGGCAAGGCCGCCGCCAGGGCTTCGAAGGCTACGCCAGCAGTGGCCGCGACGGCCCTCCGCACATCATAGCAGGAGGCGGAGAGGCTCCTCCGCGAGTGGCAGGCAGCCGCCGGACAAGGCTAGCGCGGCCCTCCGGCGCTGTACCGCCGTTGGAGGGACGACGACGACGACACAGACGGCGACGGCGGTGCGGCAGGGCAGGGCGGCCACGCGTACGAGGTGGTCGTCAGGTATAGGGTTTAGGTTTTTTTTCTATTTTTTAGTTAAACGTCGAAATATCGACCTTTTTATGTAAATTATGTCCAAATTTTAATGAAATCGGCCGTGTTTGAACGAATTTCGTCCCTTTGGTTCGGATCGTTGTTGAATTATATGCGGGCAGCGTTGGATGACAGCCTCCTGCATCTAATTGTCCGCGGACTAGTCCCCCCTGTCCGCGGACGAATGCGGGTCGCCGTTGGAGATGCCCTAAGTTTCCCCCGTAAAAAAAGCCGAGAAGCAGATGGGTGGAAAAAGTCCAAAATAAACCTTGAACTTGTAGACGAAAAATAAATTGAACCCTGAACTTCTAATCCCTGAAATCAGCACACCAAACTCTCTGATCCCGGTCTATTTTAAACCTTCTAATCCCTTAAATCAGCACACCGAACTCTCTGATCCCGGTCTATTTTAAACCTTGAGCGCGTTCCCAAACAAGGATGGAATCAAACTCACGACCTGGCACTACTGAAGTCTTCCTGCTAGCCACTCTAACCGATAGCTACTGGTGTCAAAAGAGAAGCGCGAAATATTTAACAACACATGGCACAGCCGAAATTTGAAAACATATTTGCAAATTTTCATAACATTTTCTTAAAAATTGTCAATAATTTTGAAATCAGAATATTCCTAAAAGAAAAAAAAATTAAAACTCCAAACTTTTTTGCAAAAATATGAATAATTTTTTGGAATTACGAACAGTTTTTTAAAAAAGACAAAGAAATTTTGTAAACATGAACCATTTATGAAATCCCCAGACATTTTTAAAGTGAGAACACTTTTTTGGAAAAAAGGAACAAATTTTTTAAACATGATTTTTTTAAACCTAAATAAAATTTTGAAGTGCGAACAAACTTTCAGAATTTGTTCCCATTTTTTTTTTAAATAGAAAGTGTTCGCATTTTAAAATTTTGCTCAGGTTTCAAAATGTGTTCCCATTTTTCAAAAGATGTTTATGTTTAAAAAATGTTTGTGTTTTAAAATTTTGTTCATGTTTTGGAAAATTGTTCTCACTTTAAATTTTGTTCAGGTTTACAAAATTGTTCATGTTTTCAAAATTTTGTTCACGTTTAAAAAATGGTTCATGTTTTAAAATAGACCGGGATCATAGAGGATGCAACGATCCCGGTTCGACCTGCTGCCACGTAGACAATCCCTTCGAAAACCCGCTCAAGGTTTAAAATAGACCGGAATTATAGAGTTCAGTGTGCTGGTTTCAGGGATTAGAGGTTGAAAGTTCGATTTAGCTTTCGTCTACAAGTTGAAAGGTTTATTTTGGACTCTTTCCGCAGATGGGTCAAACGTATCGTCTGACAGCTTGATTCCTACGCGTCCTGCCCTGTTCTCGCCAGTAGACCAGCTACAGCTACAGTACTAACCGAAAAGCACGAGCGCAAAGCCTTTCAGCGCTATTATGCAGAAAACCCCTCTTGTTCCCTCGAAACTCGAAAGGCAGCCTTTGTAAAATAGCTCTGCTCTGCTCTGTTCTCCCCCTGTTCTCCTCCAAAAACACTAGTATGGTCTTCTAGTACTCCGCTTTGCATTTGGAATTTCAAACTAGTAAGAGGGTTTATTCTGAAATTCTCTTTGAGATATGTGAGGCTGGTCCATGCCCTCGCCCGCCCGCCGCCATCGCCGTTCAGTTTGTTTGTTCTCCCTTGCTCCGACCCCCTCTTGACCCTTGTCTGCTGCCGGAAGGAGCGCTAGCTAGCCCAGAACCGAGGAGCGATCCATCATCCGATGGCCACGGACACGTTCGTCACCGACGTGGCCTTCGGGGCGGACGTGATCGTCACCACCGTGACCAACTCCGGCGTGGCCGTGGAAGGCTGGCTCCAGGAGATCCGCTCCGTCCTCGGCGACCTCGTCGTCGGGATCGACGTCGAGTGGCGCCCCAGCTACAGCCCCTCCCAGAACCCCGTCGCGCTCCTGCAGCTCTGCGTCGGCCGCCGCTGCCTCATCTTCCAGCTCCTCCACGCCGACTTCGTCCCCCAGGCTCTGTCGGGCTTCCTCGCCGACCCCAGCCTCCGCTTTGTCGGCGTCGGCGTGCAGGAGGACGTCGAGCGCCTCAGCGACGACCACAGCCTCGAGGTGGCCAACGCGGTCGACCTGCGTGGCCTCGCGGCGGAGGGGATGCAAATGCCGGAGCTCCGCCAGGCCGGACTGCAGGCCGTGGCGCGCACCGTCATGGGAGCCAACCTTCAGAAGCCACAGAGGGTGAGGATGGGCCCATGGGACGCCTACTGCCTCTCCTACGATCAGATCAAGTACGCCTGCATCGACGCTTTCGTCTCCTTCGAGGTTGGCCGGAAGCTGCTCACAGGCGACCTCTGAGTTGATGATTTCTGCGGCTGAGTCCTGAAAACTTGCATTCTTAAGTCTACCTCGTACTAGTGTGTTTAGATTTAGTTCTTGATCTCGTAATGTTAGGCAAGGGCTTGGGAGTGATTCTGTGATCAAAGAATTAGACATTGGTGGTGATGAGGATTAACTTCAGGGCAGGGAAAAGATTGCGGCTACAACTAGGTGTGCCATGAGCATCGAGCCTTTTGTGCCGATCGAAACTGCTCTGCGAAATATTCTGTCCCATTATGCATTTTAGTGGACTATAACTATTTTTAATTCTCTGTTAATGTCAACGCTGCTTTCAGTTATCACCGATCGGATGTTCCAAACTTTCAATAGCTCCTTTGCTCTAAAGTTGTCATTAGAATTTTTCGATCTGCCTAGCATTTGGTATCATAATTTGGTATTTGTTGGTCTGGTCATACCACAATTTGTAATGACGACATGAACATTAATCCTTGTGTGCTGATCGATACTGTTTTGTGTATTCTGCTCGACTATGTTTTTTTGGGTGGAGTGCCAACTATTTTTACTTATGTGCTTCAGGTCCGCTCTGCTTTCAGTTATCACTGATGGGATGTTTCAGATTTCCAATAGGTCATTTGCTCTGAAGTTTGACAGTCATCAGTTCATAGAGTTCCGTAGATAGAATTTTAGTCTGTTTAGTATTTGGCATCATAATTTGATATCTGATGCCCACTTATACCACATTGTCAATTACAGTTTTTTCATGTTATTCATTTGATACCCTATAACTAACTTGCTACTGGTCCAAACTCCGGTATACATGTCAGAAATTACTCTTATCAGTTACCATAGCTAGAAGAACACACTGGCATGATGATTCCTTGTATTGAAAAAAAAGGCTGGATCGAGTCTGGTTAGTAATTCATTTTGTAGGAATGTTTTATCAATTCATTCTCATTCCATCTGTACCCTCTGCCAAACACGATCTTTCATTGAAATCATCTTTATTCATATTTATGCTGTATGAAATAAATATACGCTGCTCGTGATGATTTACAACTAATATGTCCATTATGGTCACATCAGTCAACATATTCTCCCGTTCTTCTTAGTTCAAGTTCTTAGTTATAATTTACTATTTTTCTGAGTCTGATAAATTGACAAGAAAATGACTCTATACTTGTTTGCCCTAGTGTGTGATTACTCCTATCTTGAGAATCTTATATCAAATATTTAACTGATAAGAACAGAATGCTATGTATATTCTGATGCCAACAGATAACTACAACCACCGGCCCTTGCGGTCCTTTCTAGTTTCTGCTCCTCTCACCTTTTCTGTTCTAATCCCCTCTGTAATATGATATGATATAGCGAGGTATATTAGTACCTTGCTGGAGCTTATGTGCTGGTCATTCTACTTCCTTTTGTGGTCTGGCAATGTTGTTGTACCTTGGGTCGTCTAGGGTCCTATTTATTTTGTACCTAGCAAGCTGTGGTCACCGGCTGCTGTACTTGGTTTGTGTCTCAGGTGGTGATTGAGCTAGTTACTCGCCGTTGTTCTGCAATAGTTTCTGTAGTCTGCACTTATTTATCTGATTCCATCCTGGGGTTCGGAGAGCACTTGTTGGATTTAAGATACAATTATTTTTGCTAAATGTTACGGCATAAATGCTGAACTATTGACCCTTGTTGTTTGGATGGGTGTTCACGCCAAAGTGTTTCCGGAGTCTGTGACTTGGTAACCTATGAGTGGTGTGTTGGCAAGAAATTTGTGTGGTTTGTACTGGTGCCGAGAGCTAGAGCAAGAGGTTGTGACAAGCAGCTTTGGTGGACTGGGCGTGCAGGTTGAGCTGATAGTTTATCTAGGAGTAGCTGTGTGTGAGCTGCTTGAACTATGGAGTGATTGTGTTGTCGATTTGGTATGATCACCATCTTGGTTTGGGCTGCTCATTGTGTGCTGTGAGCCTGTGACTTATGTCAGACCCGAGCTGGTGAGGAATAGGGACTGGCACTATCTCTAATTACTTTGTCCTTGATCGTGCCATGGATGATCTGTTCCATGGCATCTTTCCTATGATGGGGCAGTCTATAGGGTCTTTGATTTACAATCTTAGCTCCTGGTAGGAGAGGTATTGCATGATCAATTGGTCTGGCAGGAGGAGGTGCAGTAGGCTTGGAGAAAACTCCTTTATATTTGTTCAGCAAGAGTTGGACTTGTGGATGCACTGGTGGAGATGTAGGGGGTGCCACACTTACAAAATTGAGATATAAAACAGCACCACAGACTGGTTCCTGTTCCAGTTTTTCTTCAGTGTCCATTTCAGGAACTACTATACTTGGTAGACTTTCATCTTTGACGATGATTTTCTGCCCTCCTGGTTTTGTGATCTGGACATGCATTTATTCAAAATCTAGCTCTATGTGCTTTCATCCAATCTGCCCCTAATATCACATCATATGTTTGTAGTTGCAAAACCCTGAAATCAGACATAAAGGATGTCCCTTGAATTTTATATGGGCATTGTTGGCCATAAATTCAGTCCATAAAGTTCCTCCATTAGCTACTACTACTTTTCTCTTTTTTGTAGGGCACACATTGCATTGCAGCTGGTCAGCAAACACTGGTGCTTATTTTATAGCAGAGTGCTTAAATAAACGCCCTTGCTCTACAAATAGGCAATGGTACTTTTAAAAAAGTTTACTTTTCTGATAACATCTCTAAGCATCTTGCATTATAGACAGGTCGGTACACGCAGAACACTTTGACGAGTTTGTGTTATGATTTTTATTATTGCAACTCCTAGTTGCATTTGGGCTATTATGTAATTGGTTCATTCAAACATAGCATCTGTATTTTTCCTTTCAGCCATTCCATTGTTCCCACACTATTCCTCGTGAATATAAACTTGTATTTTTTTCCTTTTAGCCATTCTATCGTTCTCACACTGTTCCTCGGGGATATAAACTTGTGAATCCCTTAGATCGTAATGTTTGCAGATTTTGTGAATTATTTTCTTTTTCCAATAAATTGGAAGGATCACTTGAAAGAGCATGGTGCCCCCATGGTTGGTTTTGGTAATTGATGACAATCCCTATGGACTAATGGTTTGCCTCGAGTTACATTTGAAGGGTTTGTCCATAGGCTTTGCTTGAAGATCATTCGTTGGTTTCAAGGCTATAAGTAAAAGATTATGTGTTGACCAATGTGGTATTCAAGGATTTATCCAAAGATTGGTCATGTGAGAGTTGAGCTTATTGCAAGCATGTCTTGAAGAAGAAGATTGTGTGAACTTTCATATTTACCTTCAAGACATCATCTTAGTGAATCAAGTTGATCAACACACAAAGCGCACAAGATGTACCGAGAGGGATCAAGTGATCCCATGGTATGGTAAGCATTGTCCATTACGCTTTGTGTACTAACCCATGGTCTACATAAGAGTTCTATGTGGGGTTAGGTATGTTTCCATGGGCTTGCGTCAAGAGAAAGATCTCATTCAACCCATGGAGGATGACATCAAGTGGTGATCGTCATCAAGATTGCGGTGTTCAAGTTCAAGTGGAGCATCACGAAGAGATCATGCTTGAAGCTTGCCGTCCATTGTGGTGACAATGGACATGTGAAGATGTGCCGAAGAGAGGCTCACCCATAGTGGAGTATGGGGGAGCAATCTACTAGTCTTCATCGAGCCGGAGCAATCAAGAAAGGTGGACCAACTTAAGGAGGTCAAGATCGTCATCATCTAGCTCAAGTGGACTATGCGCAAGGCAAAGGTTTGACCTTGATAGGGTTTCTATTTTTCCGGTCTCATGGTATTAGTTGGGAGACCGGGTTATAGGATCGATAGCCGTACTATCAAGGGGGGGCTCTCGAGTGAGTAGCTTGATCGTATCATTCGTAGAGAGCTCAAACCATTGCATCCTTGGCATCATCTTTCTTGGTTCTTATTTGACTCTTCTCTTTGTGAGGTTTTAGAGTTTGTGTTCGTCTTCTTGTCAAACTCAAGCTCATCAAAAACGGAGTTCGTATGCATCATGTTTGCATTTTTGTTGGTGGAGAGTTTGCCGGTTCATATTGTGGGAAGGTCCTTGTCCTTATCGTATTGGCATTTCTTCTCCATCGCTGTTGGATAGTACTTGTCGTCATCTATCCAACAAGCTTGAGTTTGCTGAATTCGAAGTTCGTTTGCAGTAGTTATCGCAGTTTCGATCTTCTTGGCTGCATCTATTTTACTTGGGCAGGTTTCAGCTCCCAAGCAGTAGTACCGCTCCACTCCACGGTAGTACCGCTTATGCGGTACTTCCGCTATGAGCTACCGCACTCACTTCCGCTTATTTTCGTGCTTCTGTAAATGGGCGGTAGTAGAGCGGTAGTAAAATGCGGTAGTACCGCTCCCAGCGGTACTACCGTTCTACCCTCCTCTACCACCGCTGTTCCACTGCACTGTGTGACACCAAGCGGTAGTACCGCTAGTGGGCACGGTAGAACCGCTCCGGCGGCGCTACCGCTGTTGTTTCCTCTAACTCACACGTTTCAGCTGGAACTGCCGCCTCTAGCGGTGGTACCGCTCCTCCGAGCGGTAGTACCGCTTGAGCACAGGCAGAGCACATAACGGTTGGATATGGGGGGCCTATTTAAGGGGGTCTTCTTCCCCACTGGATTTTATCTCTTGAGCTCGTGTTTTCCCCTCATTGTTGACCTTCTTCGAGCTTGCTATCTCTCAATCCCTCCAATGATTCTTGCTAGTTCTTGAGGGAAAAGAGAGAGGAGATCTAGATCTACGTTTCCATCAATCACTTTCTCCTCTATGTGAGGGGAACCCCTTGGATCTAGATCTTGGAGTTCTTTGTGTTCTCCTCTTCGTTCTTCCTCTCATTTTCCTCCCTAGCATTAGTTGCTTTGGTGGGATTTGGGAGAGAAGGACTTGGGCACTCCGTGTGCCCTTGCCATTGCATTTGGTGCATCGGTTTGAGTTCTCCACGGTGATACGTGGAAGTGAAAGTTGAGTAGCTTATTACTCTTGGGTGCTTGGTACCCTAGAGCTTGTTCCTCTTGGGTGCTTGGGCGCCCTAGACGGTTGGTGGAGTCTTGGAGCTCAATCATTGTGGTGTAAAGCTCCGGGCAAGCGTCGGGGTCTCCAATTAGGTTGTGGAGATTGCCCCGAGCAATTTGACGGGTACCGGTGACCGCCCCCAAGGGTTGCCAATTGTACGGGTTCGGTGACCGCCCTCAAGGGTCCCTTAGTGGAATCACGGCATCTTGAATTGTGCGAGGGTGTCAGGAGATTGCGGTGGCCCTAGTGGCTTCTTGGGGAGCATTGTGCCTCCACACCGCTCCAAACGGAGATTAGCATCCGCAAGGGTGTGAACATCGGGATACATCGTCGTCTCAGCGTGCCTCAGTTATCTCTTACCCGAGCCTTTACTTATGCACTTTACTTTGTGATAGCCATAGTGTTTCATGTTATATATCTTGCTATCACTTAGTTGTTTATCTTGCTTAACATAAGTTGTTGGTGCACATAGGTGTGCCTAGTCGTTTTAGGTTTTGTGCTTGACAAATTAAATGCTAGTTTTATTCCGCATTTGTTCAAGCCTAAACCATAATTATTTTAAAGCGCCTATTCACCCCCCCTCTAGGCGACATCCACGATCTTTCAATTGGTATCAGAGCCTCGTCTCTCTTTATTAGGCTTAACCGCCTAGAGAGTAAAGATGTCACAAATTTTGATGTTTGGGTAATTTGCATGCTTAATCATTTTCGAGCCATTGACCCGTGTTTAGAGCGAATTGTGGATATGGGTTTTTCTCCTCCAAAGGATTCTCAAAACCTATCTTTAGAGGATGAGAAAAACTCTTATCTCAATGCTCAAGCTTCTAATGTGCTTTTCGATGCTTTGAGAAATGTAGTTATATTTCAACTCATGCCGTTTCAAGATGCTCATGAGTTGTGGACAAAGCTTCAAGATAAATATGATGTGTCCAAGATTTGTGGGGATGATTGTTCTCCCTCCACCTCCGGCCGTGTGGTGTTCTCAACTACTACTTCACCTACATGTGGATTGCCACAAGGTAATGATATGGTGAGTAGTGTTGGTCATTGCAATGATGATAGTGGGCTTATTGTTGATGATCCTTCATCACTATCTTATTGCAATGCTCCATCTTTGGACTTTAACACTTCGAGCACTCTAGATGTTTCACATGCTTGTGTTGATAGTCCTTGCATATCTTGTAGAAATTGCTTGACCAAATCTCATGATGATATGCTTGCTATGTCTTGTTGCCATGATAAAAATGCCTCTATTTCCTCTAGTTATTGTGCTAACAATGTAGAGGAAAACCATCGGTCTAAGGAACAAGACATGATCTTGCATGGTGCCTCAAGGGATCCTACATCATCATCTATTGTTTCTAACTTTTGCCTTATGGCTAAGGCTGCAAAGGTATCTCCTACTTTGAACCCCAATATGTCTCTTGATGATGATGTTGATGCCAATGAGGATGAGGATAATAATGAAGAGAATGATAATATTGCTTCCTTAAAAATTAAGGGGGAAATGATTTTTAAATCTCTTCATAAGAATAAAATTGCTCGTTCCAACTTCATGGAAATCATGTCTATTGCCATTGAGGGCAAGAAATATATTGAGGAGTTGGAATCTCATCTCGAGGAGCATGAGGTCACCATTGAGAAAATGGAAGGTCATGAGCGTGATTACGCTAATGAGATTGCGGATCTATCTCAAGCTCTTGAACTTGAACAAACCACCAAGGAACCTCCAACGTATCTATAATTTTTGATTGTTTCATGCTATTATATTATCAATCTTTGATGCTTTATATGCAATTATACGCTATTTTATATCATTTTTGGGACTAACCCATTAACCTAGCGCCCAGTGCCAGTTGCTGTTTTTTGCTTGTTTTTGGCTTTTTCAGAAAATCAATATCAAACGAAGCCCAAACAGAAAAAAAAACTTTAGATTGATTTTTTCTGGACTAGAAGGGACCCTAGAAGCTTCGGGAGGAGTCCAGAAGGCACACGAGGGAGTCACAAGCTAACAGGGTGCGCCCCAGGGGGGTAGGCGCGCCCCCTGAGCTTGTGGGCCCCTCGTAACTCCGTTTGACCTAATTCCACTTCTATAAATTCCCAAACCAACAGAGGGCCACCCAAAATAACTTTTCTGCCGCCGCAAGCTTCTGTTCTTCTGCGATCCCATTTGGAGGCCTTTTTCGGCGATCTGCCGGAGGGGGAATCGATCACGGAGGGCTTCTACATCAACCTTGCTGCCCTTCCGATGATGTGTGAGTAGTTCACCACAGACCTACGGGTCCATAGCTAGTAGCTAGATGGCTTCTTCTCTCTCTTTGATCTTCAATACCATGTTCTCCTCGATCTTCTTGGAGTTCTATCCGATGTAATCTTCTTTTGCGGTGTTTTTGTTGGGATCCGATGAATTGTGGGTTTATGATCAGATTATTCATTGAAAGTAATTGAGTCTTCTCTGAACTCTTTCATGCATGATTGTTATAGCTTCGTATTTCTCTCCGATCTATCCATTTGGTTTGGCCAACTAGATTGATTTATCTTCAGTGGGAGAGGTGCTTTGTAATGGGTTCAATCTTGCGGTGCTCCATATCCCAGTGATAGTAGGGGACAAGACTGTATTGTTTTTATTAAGGATAAAACGATGGGGTTTATTCATATTGATTGAGTTTACTTTGTCTACATCATGTCATCTTGCTTAAGGCGTTACTCCGTTTTTATTAACTTAATACTCTAGATGCATGCTGGATAGCGGTCGATGGGTGGAGTAATAGTATTAGATGCAGGCAGGATTCGGTTTACTTGTCTCGGACGTGATGCCTATATACATGATCATTGCCATGAATCCATCAAAACTATGCGCTTTTCTATCAATTGCCCAACAGTAATTTGTCTACCCACCGTATGCTATGTGTTCGAGAATGAAGCCTCTAGTGAAAACTATGGCCCCCGGGTCTACTTTAAATATAAAAAGAAAACCTAAAAATCTTTGCTGCAATTTATTTACTTTTATTTTCTTTTGCAATTTATCCATCTACCTATACAAGATTTAATCCTTGCAATTAACGAGTTCAAGGGGATTGACAACCCTCTTACCCGCGTTGGGTGCAAGTATTTGCTTTTGAGTGTGCATGTGCTGTTCACGAGGCTTTGCGTGATTCTCCTATTGGTTCGATAACCTTGGTTCTCACTGAGGGAAATACTTATCTCTACTGTACTGCATCTCCTCTCCTCTTCGAGGAAAGTCCCAACGCAGCTCACAAGTAGCACGAGGGCTTGAGGAGATTACAGTGGCCCTAGTGGCTTCTTGGGGAGCATTGTGCCTCCACACCGCTCCAAACGGAGATGAGCATCCGCAAGGGTGTGAACTTTGGGATACATCGTCGTCTCCGCGTGCCTTGGTTATCTCTTACCTGAGCCCTTTACTTATGCACTTTAGTTTGTGATAGCCATAGTGTTTCATGTTATATATCTTGCTATCACTTAGTTGTTTATCTTGCTTAGCATAAGTTGTTGGTGCACATAGGTGTGCCTAGTCATTTTAGGTTTTGTGCTTGACAAATTAAACGCTAGTTTTATTCCGCATTTGTTCAAGCCTAAACCGTAATTATTTTAAAGCGCCTATTCACCCCCCCCTCTAGGCGACATCCATGATCTTTCAGCACTGTCTTGGGAAGGTCTTCGTTCATATCTATTTTCTCTACTCCTCTCTCTACGAGGTGACTCATCTCTTCTATTCTTTCTTCTTGGTGACTCATCTCTCTTCTTGGGAGATGTCGTGCACTCATTTGAGAAGTGTCCGGGTGTTCCACAATTGTAGCAATTTCAGTCACAACTTGAAGATATATTCTCATTGTATCTTCAGTTGGAGCTTCTCTCTTTGCCTCTATTATTGTAGAATTTGTTGAAGTTCTTCACCATAAGGCTAATCTCTTCATTGGACACAAGCTTGTCACTTGAAGTTGTTGAAGCATCACTTGAATCCTTGTAAGCACCACTAGACTTGTTGTGGAGTTCCGCTTTGTCGTTGAGTGACATTTCATGAGTGACAATCCTTCCAATGACTTCCATTGGCTTGAGATCTTTGTAATTTGGCATCATTTGGTTCAATGTGCACGCGGTGTCGTACTTTTCATACAACGCTCTAAGGATCTTCTTGATGATGAATTTGTCGGTCATCTCTTCACTTCCTAAGCCGGTAATCCTATTTGTAATGAGAGCTAGCCTAGAGTACATTTCCACGACTCCTTCACCACCCTTCATCTTGAACTTGTCAAGTTGACTTTGGAGCACATCCAACTTGGATTCCTTGACATATTCGGTACCTTTGTGCATATCAACCAAAGTATCCCAAATTTTCTTTGCATTCTCAAGGCAGCTAATCTTGTTGAATTCTTTGGGACACAAACCGCTGAAGAATATGTCACATGCTTGAGCATTGTATTGCAACATCTTCAACTCTTCCGCGGTCTCTTCACGGTCCGATTCTTTTCCATCCTCAAAGTAGTCAACACGAACAATAGCCCAAATGGCGAGATTATGACCAAGAATATGCATTTTTCATCTTATGCTTCCAACTAGCAAAATTAGTACAATCAAAGTAAGGACCTCTACGGTGATAATTTTCCTCACTAGACGCCATACTCTCCTTGGTGTTTAAACCAAAGCAATGGATATCAACGCTCTGATACCACTTGTAGGATCGAAAGTATGTCTAGAGGGGGGTGATTAGACTACTTGACTAATAAAAACCTAGCCTTTTCCCAATTTTAATTCTTGGCAGATTTTAGCAATTCTAGAAATTCTACTAGCACCCTACACATGCAATTCTAATATAGTGGCAGCAAAAAGTAAAGACTTTGCACATGAAAGTAGAGGAAGGGTTTGGAGATAATCAAACGCAATGAATACATGGTGATTTTTGGCGTGGTTCCGATAGGTGGTCCTATCGTACATCCATGTTGATGGAGACTTTTACCCACAGAGTGTAACGACTGCGCGGGTCCATGGAGGGCTCCATCCATGAATGGTCCACGAAGAAGCAACCTTGTCTATACCATCAAGG
Organism: Elymus sibiricus; assembly: GCA_039707655.1. Lineage (NCBI taxonomy): Eukaryota > Viridiplantae > Streptophyta > Magnoliopsida > Poales > Poaceae > Elymus > Elymus sibiricus. The sequence continues at coordinate 255,037,007 of CM077668.1, read as the reverse complement.
CTTACGCCCACGAAGGACTAGTCTCACTCGGGGTAGATCTTCACAAAATAGGCGATCTACTTGTCCTTACAAACTCCTTGGTTCAACACCACAAGCTTGGAGGCTTCCAAGTGACACCTAACCAATCTAGGAGACACCACTATCCAAAAGGTAATAGATGTTGTTGTTGATGATGAAATCCTTGCTCTTGTGCTTGAAAAGATAGTCTCCTCAACACCCAAACACTCTCTCACATATTTTGGCTATGTGGTAGGAGAGGGATTAGTGTGGAAAGCAACTTGGGGAGGCTAGAGATCAAGGATCAAAGGTTGGAGTGGAATCCTCTTGATCCCAACACAAGGGTAGGTGGTTCTCTCTCGGAAAATGGATATGGGAAGTGGTAGCTTCGTATTGGTTGCTCTCTGAGAGTTGGTGGAATGGGTGGGCGTATATATAGGCAACACCAAAAATCCAATCATTACACACCTTTATGCACTACTCGATGGGACCGGGTGAGAACACTCGGTGAGATCGTCTAGTCCAAAAAGTTTGAACTTTAGGCTTTTCGGTGAGACCGGATGAAACCTCTCAGTGGGACTGAAAGATGCTGACCTAAGCACTTTTCACACTTCGGTGTCACTGACTGAAACCACTCAGAAATTCTGAAGTGAAATCAATTGGTAACAAAAGGTTGGCAAGTGCTCTTCGGTGGGACCGAAGGGCTAACTCGGTGAGAAAGAGACGCTAGGGTTTAGGCAGTGGCTATGTTAAGTGTATCTCGGTGAGTCCGGCTAGATGTGTATCGATGGGACTGAGATTGACTTTAGGATTTTGTACATAGATGAATGTGAGAGTGTGATTGAGGATTTTGGAGCAATATATCTAAGCACTTGAGCAGTTAGACCATGATCAAGACCTCATCCCCTACATAATGTGATCCTGGATCACAAAACAAAAAATGTAGAGTCTTGAAGCTTTGCCAACACATGTCCTTTGCATTTTAAGGGGTCCACATTCACATCCCATTGCCATACCTATATTGAAATTTCCTGAAATATTCTTTGAATAGACATTAGTTCAATGATGCATATGTTGTTATGAATTACCAAAACCACCCGGAGATTAGTTGCACTTTCAATCTCCCTAGTGGATTGTACAAATGCATATGTGTGGTGTGTTTTAATGACACCCTAGTGGACTATACAAATGCATATGTGTGGTGTGTTTTAATGACACTCTTAATCTCCTTCACCTGGTCTCTTTTAATATACGCAATGGTGCTTCGGTTCGAGATAAGTTGTACACAACGAAGATGCACACCAATGTTGTGGTTCCATTTAGATAATCGGTTGGTAGTTTTGTTGAGCGTAAATGTTCAACTTTGTGTTCATGTTTGGGGATATTTTGATGAATTTTATCAAACTTGTCATGCACGATTGACCGTTTGAAATTTTCTTTGGCGAGTAGCTTCATCTTGATGTTTCACACGACTTTTGCATTGCACATTTTCTGCTTCGATAGTCGTAGACGAGTAAATTTTCATCTCCCTAGTGGACTATACAGAAGAGTATGTGTGGTCTGTTTTACTCATACTCCTTAAATATTCTTCACCAAGTGCTATATAATCTACACAACGGTGTTTTGATGCGAGATAAGCTCTACACGAAAAATATGCACATCAACGTTGCTGCTCCATTCAGGTGATCAGTTTGATGTTTCGTTCAGTGTAAATGTTCAACTTCGTGTTCATGTTTGGAGCTATTTTGGATGAATTTTGTCAAACTCGTCATGCACGGTCGACTGTTTGAAATTTCCTTTGACCAGTAGCTTCATCTCGCTGTTTCACACGACTTTCGTGTTGTACGTTTTCTGTTTCGACGATCATAAAAGAGTATATGTGTATCTCGCCATTGTACTGTACTAAGGTGTTCATGTGGTGGTTTAGATGAAATTCGACGAATCCATCGTACATGCTCAACCATTTCAAATTTTCTGTGACCACTAGTTTCATCTCGTTGTTCAACGAAACTTTTTGTTGTACGTTTTTTGTTTCAATTCGCCTAGATGAATAGAGCTATACCTATCTACTCTACTGTAACTTTGTGTCATGTATAGTTGTTAACTCTTAATCGGTTCAGTGTCTGCAACCAAACGCCGCATAGTGCATCGGCCCAGCCCAACGCAGGCCACCAAACGCTAGAAGAAAATTGCTTCTCTAATGTAGTCAGGAAAGCTCCTATTTGCCGAGAATGTATTTGGTGCTCAAAAAATCTGAAAAAAATCTAGCACATTGACACAACATCAATGTATGTTGTCACAAAAATTCGAAACATTGCATGAGATACAAAAATGAAAATTTTGACATCAATGTGATAATCGGCCAAATCTAAAGCCCAACTTATGTTATGTACTACCTCCATCTGGAAATATTTGTTGCTCAAACGGATGTATTTAGACGTATTTCAATGTTAGATACATCTGTTTGAGCAACAAGCATTTTCTGACGGAGGGAGTATTAGTTAGTGTCCAATTTGTTATTTTTGTACCTCAAGCAATGTTTTGAATTTTGATTTGAAATTTTGCAACAACATAGATTGTGTGAATGTGCTATTTTTTGTAAAAAAAAATAAACATTTGTACATGCGCTACGGTCATCCGGTGCACATGTGGCACCACAAGCACCGATGCACCAGATATACCCCCCTATTTGCCGCCCGCAGGTGACAAATAGTGGAGGTTTCACTTAAGCCAGACGCGACTGGGCGACCCATTATGTCCGTGAGTGTTTTTCCATTCTTCTTCTTCTGTTTTTTAGTCGTTTTTACACCAATAAAATCAGTAATTATTTTTTAGGCGCCAGATATTTAAAACCCTATTTAAAATAAAAAATATTTTAGAAAATAGTTCATTATGTGTTTTATAAAAAGTCCAGTGCATACTAAGAAAAAAATTCATTGTATATTTAAAAGTGTTTAGTGTGTATTAAAAAATGTTCATCACATATTTTAAAATGTTCATTTTATATTAAAACATATTCAATGTATACAATAATCGTCATATAGTAAAAATTATCAGTGTGTATTTGGAAAAAGTTCACCATATATCAAAAAAAGTTAAGTATGTATTCTTAAAATGTTCACCTTATATTGCAAAAGCTAAAAAAAGGAGAATGTAAAAAAACATAAAAAGCAAAAGAAAAACCAAATCTGAAAAGAGAAAAAAAAACACCAAAACAGAAAGCTGAAACAAAAAAGAAAGAAAAGAAACAAACATCCTGTGAAGAACAAAAAAAACAGAAGGGAAACCACATATGGAAAAAAATCAGAGAAAAAGAAGAAGTTGATGGGTGGAAACCCGTTGAACGAGTTCACGCCCGAGGGTGGCCCGATCTTCACGTCGTATGATCGAATCGGGAGGGATAACTAGCTGCAAGCAGCCGGGATAACTAGCTGCAAGCATCCGGGATAACTAGCTTTATACGTGCCAAGGTTGGATGCAACCCGTACGTTGGGGATGGCCGACCGGGCTACAAGAACTCCAACCCGCTGTCCGAACAATCGCAGAACCACAAACCGGGACTAACCCACACAAAACGTCCGGAACCGTAGAGCATGAATTAGGGGGAACCAGAGGCTCCTTCTCGCGAATCCGGATGAACTCACAAGAGCAAAGGTAGCAAGGATCTCTCGGATCTCTCTAGCAGTCTTACTGAATAAGCTTGTAGCTGAATGGTTTGACAAAGGTGCTAAAAGGATGGGCGAGATGGGGTTTTATAGCAGGGACAACCCCCCTTAGCTAGGTGTGAAAAGGGCTGAAAATAACCAGCTTTGCATGGCTTCCTTGGGGGAATAAGCAGTCATCTTTGGGAGTTGCTGGAGAGCTCCTCAGAAATTCGCGAAGCCTTGACAGCCTGGACACCTTCCACGAGAATGACTAGAACGTTTGATTCACAACTCCAAATGATGTGAGGTTTTTTTGCATTGGAAAGTAAATTTGATGTAGCTTCTGAACATATAACCCTATGGCCCCTCTCTTCTCCAAATGGGTGTGGCACAATGAAACATCAAAGGTAAAAAAACTGACATCATCAACTTCACTTGAAACTTGTTTTCTCCAAACTTGTTTCTTCAAACCGGTTGCTTCAAGAGCTCATAGGTTGTTGGATTTCTTCCATGCGACACCTGAGTTCAACCAACAACAATGGGGATGAAAGCATAGTTGTGTCATAAAGGTTACAAGGTAAACTTAAGTTAGCGTTCACCTGGTCACTTATTAGTTTGGCGCGACTTCTTGTGATTGGACCTATAATTGATGGAGACTTGTCGATGGTTGTGGTGTCCTCATCATCCTCCCCCTCTTGAAAAGGAGTCATCCTCGACTCTGATGGTCCAAAGTATGGAGAGAGGTCGGACACATTGAAAGTTGGACTAACACCATAATCCATCGAAAGGTCAATCTTGTAGGCATTGTCATTGATCTTCGCAACCACTTTGAATGGGCCATCTCTGCGTGGTTGGAACTTGCATTTGCATTGATCCAGCAAACGATCCTTCCGCAGGTGTACCCACACAAGATCACCTTCTTCAAACAACACCTTCTTTCTTCCCTTGTTTGCTCATTTTGCATATTGCTCAGTCATCTTCTCAATATTTTCCTTGGTCTTCTCATGAATTTTCTTCACGAAGTCAGCACTCTTACTTGCATCATGATTAGTTCACTCCTGCAATGGTAAAGGCAAAAGATCTATGGGAGCAGCAGGTTTGAAACCATAAACAATTTCAAAAGGACAAATTTTAGTGGTCGAATGTACCGCCCTGTTCTATGCAAACTCCACGTGGGGGAGACACTCTTCCCACATCTTCAAATTCGTCTTTAAAACTGCTCTTAGCATCATGGATAGTGTGCGGTTGACAACTTCAGTTTGTCCATCCGTTTGTGGGTGGCATGTAGTAGAAAAGAGAAGCTTCATTCCTAGCTTTGCCCACAATGTTTTCCAAAAATAGCTCAGAAACTTGGTGTCACGATCTGAAACAATAGCGCGTGGTACTCCATGTAGCTGGACAACTTCCCTGAAAAATAAATCAGCAATGTGTGAAGCATCATCGCTCTTGTGACATGGGATAAAATGAGCCATTTTGCTAAACCTATCAACCACCACAAAAACTGAATCACTCCCTCTGTTAGTGCGCGGTAAACCAAGAACAAAGTCCATAGAAATATCTTCCCAAGGTGTACTAGGAATTGATAAAGGAGTATAAAGTCCATGAGGGTTTAAGCGTGACTTAGCTCTGCAACAGATCTCACAACGTAGCACATAGCGCTCGACATCATGCCTCATCCTTGGCCAAAAGAAGTGGTCAATCAACACGCTCTCAGTTTTATTTGCTCCAAAATGTCCCATGAGACCACTAGCGTGAGCCTCCTGCAAAAGCAACAAACAAACAGAACAATTTGGGATGCACAATTTGTTAGCTTGAAACAAGAATCCGTCATGCAAGTGAAACTTTTCACAACCTTTCCCCTCACTACACTTTGAGTGTGGTTCAGCAAAATATGGGTCATTGGCATACAATTCTCTGATGCTTTGCAACCCAAGAATTTTAGTATCAAGTTGTGAGAGTAAAATATGGCGTCTAGTCAAAGCATCGGCAACAACATTATCTTTTCCTTTCTTGTACTTGAAAAAATACAGGGAAAAGATTCTATGAATTCACTCCATTTTGCATGTCTACGGTTCAGTTTCAGTTGACCCCTAAGGTGCTTTAAAGATTCATGGTCGGAATGTATCACAAATTCTTTAGGCCATAAATAATGTTGCCATGTTTCCAAAGATCTCACAAGTGCATATAATTCTTTGTCATAAACTGAATAATTTAGAGTTGGACCACTTAGCTTCTCACTAAAATATGCAATAGGCCTACCTTCTTGCATTAGTACTGAAAGATCGTGGATGTCGCCTAGAGGGGGGGGGTGAATAGGCGCTTTAAAATAATTACAGTTTAGGCTTCAACAAATGCGGAATAAACCTAGCGGTTAATTTGTCAAGCACAAAACCTACAACAACTAGGCTCACCTATGTGCACCAACAACTTATGCTAAGCAAGATATATGACATGAAACACTATGGCTATCACAAAGTAAAGTGCATAAGTAAAGGGCTCGGGTAAGAGATAACCGAGGCACGCGGAGACGACGATGTATCCCGAAGTTCACACCCTTGCGGAAGCTAATCTCCGTTTGGAGCGGTGTGGAGGCACAATGCTCCCCACGAAGCCACTAGGGCCACCGTAATCTCCTCACGCCCTCGCACAATGCAAGATGCCGTGATTCCACTAAGGGACCCTTGAGGGCGGTCACCGAACCCGTACAAATGGCAACCCTTGGGGGCGATCACCGAACCCGTACACTTTGGCAACCCTTGGGGGCGGTCACCGGTACCTGTCAAATTGCTCGAGGCAATCTCCACAACCTAATTGGAGACCCCGACGCTTGCCCGGAGCTTTACACCACAATGATTGAGCTCCGAAGCACCACCGACTGTCTAGGGTGCCCAAGCACCCAAGAGGAACAAGCTTTAGGGTACCAAGCACCCAAGAGTAATAAGCTTCTCAACTTTTCACCACCACGTATCATCGTGGAGAACTCAAACCGATGCAACTAATGCAATGGGAAGAACACACGAAGTGGTCAAGTCCCTCACTCCGAAATCCCACCAAAGCAACAAAAGCTATGGAGGAATATGAGAGGAAGAACAAGGACAATACCAAGAACTCCAAGATCTAGATCCAAGGGGTTCCCCTCACATAGAGGAGAAAGTGATTGGTGGAAACGTAGATCTAGAACTCCTCTATCTTTTCCCTCAAGAACTAGCAAGAATCATTGGAGGGATTGAGAGAAAGCAAGCTCGAAGAAGGTTAACAATGGGGGGCAAACACGAGCTAGAAGGATAAGGTTCAATGGGGAAGAAGACCCCCTTTTATAGGACATCCCGAATCCAACCGTTACAGCCGTTTTTGCACTGCAGCGATACAACCGCTCGAAGCACCGGTACAACCGGTATACACGGGTTCCCACTGCAGAAATGCCCAGGCGGTACAACCGGTGGAGCCACCGGTAGTACCGGTCGGCCGGAGCCAACCGGAACTACCGCTCCACCACCGCCCAAAAACCGCCTCATAAACAGAAGGGAGTCACCCCATAGCGGTAGTTGGGGCGGTGGTTGTGCCGGTACAACCGCCAGACCAGCGTTCCTGTGGTGGCTAAGTCCGGAGCGGTACAACCGCTCCAGGCACCGGTAGTACCGGTTCGCCGAAGCCGTCCGGGAACTACCGGGCCACCACCGCCCAACAACAGCTCCACTACAGAAGGTATTCCGGTAGTGGAGCGGTGCAGGGCCGGAACAACCGGTCAAGCGGTACAACCGCTTTTACAAGCGGTACAACCGCTTGGCACAAAACACACTGCCACAGAGAACAGAGGATACAATAAAACCTGAACTGCCACAACTTCTGCAAATGAGCTCCGAATTGAGCAAACTCAAGCTTGTTGGATAGACGACGACGAGTACTATCCAAACTGGTTATAGTAAGAACCAGCAAAGGAAAAGAAATGCCAATAGGATAAGGAAGAGGACCTTCCCACAATATGAACCGGCAAAAACTCCAACATCGAAAACATCATAGAAGATGCACATGAACTCCGTTTTCGATGAACTCGAGCTTGTCATGAAGATGACCAAAAGCTCTAAAACTCACAAAGAGAAACACCAAACAAGAACCAAGAAAGATGATGCAAGGATGCAATGGTTTGAGCTCTCTACGAACGATACGATCAAGCTACTCATACGAGAGCCCCCCTTGATAGTACGGCAATCAATCCTATAACCCGGTCTCCCAACTACCACCATGAGACCGGTAAAATAGAAAACCTATCAAGGGCAAACCTTTGCCTTGCACATAGTCCACTTGAGCTAGATGATGACGATCTTGACCTCCTCAAGTTGGACCACCTTTCTTGATTGCGTTGGCTCGATGAAGACTAGTTGATTGCTCCCCCATACTCCACTATGGGTGAGCCACTCTTCGGCACATCTTCACAAGTCCATTGCCACCACAATGGACGGCAAGCTTCAAGCTCTTGATCTCTTCGTGATGCACCTCTTAAACTTGCACACCGCAAACTTGATGACGATCACCACTTGATGTCATCCTCCATGGGTTGAATGAGATCTTCCTCTTGACGCAAGCCCATGGAAACATACCTAACCCCACGTAGAACTCTCACGTAGACAGTGGGTTAGTACACAAAGCGTAATGGACAATGCTTACCATACCATGGGATCACTTGATCCCTCTTGGTACATATTCTACGCTTTGTGTGTTGATCAACTTGAATCACTCGTTGTACTTATTCTTGATCAACCTTGAATCTTTCCAACTCTCTTCATTAGGATGATGTCTTGAAGGTAAACATGAATGTTCACACAATCTTCTTCTTCAAGACATGCTTGCAATAGGCTCAACACTCACATGACCAATCTTTGGATAAATCCTTGAATAGCACCTTGGTCAACACATATTCTTCTTCTAATAACCTTGAAACCAACAAATGGTCTTCAAGCAATGCCTATGGACAAACCCTTCAAATATAACTCAACGCAACCATTAGTCCATAGATATTGTCATCAATTACCAAAACCAAACATGGGGGCAGCACATGTTCTTTCAAGTACTCCTCCAATACCAACACCACTTGCGTCACATTCAATTTCAAAAGTCTTACCAAAGTTGGGTAGTGCAAGCAATGGTGAGGATGTCAATTTTTCTTTCAGCTCTTGGAAGGCCTTCTCTTGTGCGTTTGCCCACTTGAAGGGAACATCTTTCTTTGTTAGCTCATTCATGGGGGCAGCAATGGTGCTGAAATCCTTCACAAACCGACGGTAGAAACTAGCAAGGCCAAGAAAGCGATACGTCCATTTTGCATCATGTTTTGCTACTGTTATTTATTATGTTTTTGATCCTTATTTCACTTTATGATACAATTCTTATGCCTTTTCTCTCTTATTTTGCAAGTTTCACATGAAGAGGGGGATTGCCGGCAGCTGGAATTCTGGACCAGAAAGGGGTGAAACAGACATAGCTATTCTGCACAACTCCAAATGACCTAAAAATTTACGGAGAATTATTTTGGAATATATAAAAAATACTGGCGAAAGAATCATCAGGAGGGGGCCCACCAGGAAGCCACAAGCCTGGGCGCGCGCCCCGAGCTTGTGAGGCCCCTGGCAGGCCTCCGGCCCCCTCCTTCTGCTATATGAAGCTGATACGTCTCCAACGTATCTATAATTTTTGATCGTTCCATGCTATTATAGTATCAATCTTGGATGTTTTTATATGCAATTATATATCATTTTTTGGGACTAACCTATTAACCTAGTGCCCAGTGCCAGTTGCTGTTTTCTGCTTGTTTTTGGTTTTTTTGGAAATCAGTACCAAACAAAGTCCAAACGCCACGAAACTTTTTGGAGATTTTTTTCTGGACAAAAGAGACCCTGGAGACTTGGAGAGGAGGCCAGAAGGTTCACGAAGCCTCCACAAGGCAACAGGGCGCGGCCCCAGGGGGCGCGCCCTGATGCCTTGTGGGGCCCTCGTGGCTCCGTTTGACCTAATTCCACTTCTATAAATTCTCAAATATTTGTAAACCAATAGAGATCCACCCCGAATAACTTTTACGCTGCCACAAGCCTCTGTTCTTCCGCGTTCCCATCTAGAGGCCTTTTCCGGTACTCTGCCGGAGGGGGAATCGATCACGGGGGGGGCTTCTACATCAACCTTGCTGCCCTTCCGATGATGTGTGAGTAGTTTACCACAGATCTACGGGTCCATAGCTAGTAACTAGATGGCTTCTTCTCTCTCTTTGATCTTCAATACCATGTTCTCCTCGATGTTCTTGGAGTTCTATCCGATGTAATCTTCTTTTGCGGTGTGTTTGTTGGGATCCGATGAATTGTGAGTTTATGATCAGATTATTCATGAGAAATATTTGACTCTTCTCTGAACTCTTTTATGCATGATTATTATAGCTTTGTATTTCTCTCCAATCTATCGATTTGGTTTGGTCAACTAGATTGGTTTATCTTGCAATGGGAGAGGTGCTTTGTGATGGGTTCAATCTTGCGGTGCTCAATCCCAGTGACAGAAAGGGACATGACACGTATTTGTATTGTTGCCATTAAGGATTAAAATATGGGGTTTAGTCATATTGCTTGAGTTTACTTTGTCAACATCATGTCTTCTTGCTTAAGGCGTTACTCTGTTTCATACTTAATACCCTAGATGCATGCTGGATAGCGGTCGATGGGTGGAGTAATAGTAGTAGATGCACGCAGGAGTCGGTCTACTTGTCTCGGACGTGATGCCTATATACATGATCATTGCCATGAATCCGTCATAATTATTTGCTTTTCTATCAATTGCCCAACAGTAATTTGTTTACCCACCGTATGCTATGTGTTCGAGAGAGAAGCCTCTAGTGAAAACTATGGCCCCCGAGTCTAACTTTATCATATATTAAAATCAAAAATACCTTGCTGCAATTTATTTACTTTTATTTTATTTAGTATTTTAGTTTATCTATCTATCACTATCAGAATTAATCCTTGCAAATAACCGCTAAGAGGATTGACAACCCTCTTATTTGCGTTGGGTGCAAGTGTTTGCTTTTGTGTGTGCAGGTGCAGCTAACATGATTCTGCTTGGTTCTCCTACTGGATTGATAACCTTGGTTCTTAACTGAGGGAAATACTTATCTCTACTATACTACATCATTCTCTCCTGTTCGGGGAAATACCAACGCAGTCTACAAGTAGCTGGAAGAATTTCTGGCGCCGTTGCCGGGGAGACATCATCAAAATTACCAAGTACCTTCACACAAACTATCATCCACTTGAATTTATTTTATTTTCCTTTTTATTTGCATTTGCCTCTCATTTTCATCTTCCCCACTTCTAATTTTTTTACAAAAACACAAAAATATTTTCGTTCGCTTGTTTAGTTATCATGTCTAGTGTCACCATCCCTCCTCTGTCTCCGGATTTTGAAGTCCTTTAGTTCAAACAGAAATAAGGAAAAAATTTAAAAGATGCTTTGTATAGGATAATGGAATCTTATCGTGTTTTCACGATAAAAGGAGATATGAAAATTTTGTTGCGGAACTTTTATGTAGGGCTAACTATGCCAAATAGACAACTCTTGGATTTTGCTACTAAAGGAAATTTCATTGATAGTGATCCTAATACTGCTTATGAATTAGTAGAAGGAATAATGGGAACACCACCCTTGCAAAAAGGATATAATTATACCCAAGAAGGGATTCAAATTTTGGAGAGGTTAGGAGACATACAATTTTTTTGGCTGAATTACAAAAGTCTAATGAGCCCTTTAAAAATGTTAGTGGCAACCTCAATCGTATGAATAATCTCCTCACTATTTGCAACAAAAGGCTAGACACTTTAGATAATAGAATTGCCTTATTTTTTGAAAGCAATGGGAAGCGTAACGAGCCTCCCGGGTTCGAGAGCAACCCACCTAAATTAGCAAAAACGAAGGTGACAACACTTGAAACTATGCATTATGCCTAGCTAGGGGCATAAAACAATAGCGCTTGTTGGGAGGCAACCCAATGAATAAAATGTTTTTTTCTTTTACCTTCTATTTTTGTGTGTTTACACAATTATAGCCTCTGTTATGATTGTGTTTTTATCTTTTAATTAGTGTTTGTGCCAAGTAATGCCTTTGGGATGATTTGGATGATAGTATAATTGATGCTGTTTGAAAACAGAAACTTTTGCATCCAGTGCTGGAATTTTAATTTTTTAATGGAAAGTCATAACCTTGTGAATTTTTTACACAATATGTATATATGAATTGCCATGTTGTCCTCTTTTTTAAGAATTTTTGGAGTTACAGAAGTATGACGTTAATTCAGATCTTTACAGACTATTCTGTTTTAGACAGATTATGTTTTTGTTGCATAGTTTGCATATTTTGATGAATCTATGGATAGTATCGGGGGGTATGAGTCATGGAGAAGTTGGAGTACAATAGCATTATGCCAATATTAAATATGAATCAATTTACAACAGTACCTAAAGTTTAAGATTTTTTTGTTATACTAACGGATCTCACGAGGTTTCTGTTGAGTTTTGTGTGCTGAAGTTTTCAAGTTTAGGGTGAGACTACGATGGATAAAGGAATAAGGAGCGGCAAGAGCCTAAGCTTGGGGATGCCCAAGGCACCCCAAGGTAATATTCAAGGAAGACTCAAGCGTCTAAGCTTGGGGATGCCCCGGAAGGCATCCCCTCTTTCGTCTACAATCTATCGGTAACTCACTTGGAGCTATATTTTCATTCATCACATGATATGTGTTTTACTTGGAGCGTCTTGTGATATAGTTTGTTTGCTTTTGTTTGCTTTTTAGTTTGTCACAATCATCTTTGTTGAACACACCTTTTTGAGAGGGACACACATTATTCGTGATTTGTTAGAATACTTTATGTGCTTCACTTATATCTTTTAGAGCACGGCGGTGGTTATATTTTAAAGAAATAGTTGCAGTCTCATGCTTCACTTATATCTTTTTGAGAGTCTAATGAATAGCAATTGTAATATGCACGGGTTATGAATTTGGTCCTAATATGATAGGTATTCAAGAGGGATATAATAAAAACTTTCATGTAGATCATTGAATATGATAAGTTTGATTCCTTGCAATAGTTTTGCGATATTAAGATGGTAATATGTGGGAGGTGCTAGTAGATAATTGTGGTTTAGTAAGAATATTGGTGTTAAGGTTTGTGATTCCCGAAGCATGCACGTATGATCTATTGTTATGCTAAGAAGTTGGAGCATGATTTATTCTTGATTGTCTGCCTTATGAGTGGCCGTCGGGGACGAGCGATGGTCTTTTCCTACCAATCTATTCGCCTAGGGGCATGCGTAGTAGTACTTTGCTTCGAGGGCTAATAAACTTTCGCAATAAGTATGTGAGTTCTTTATGACTAATGTGAGTCCATGGATTATACGCACTCTCACCTTTCCGCAATTTGCTAGCCTCCTCGGTACCGTGCATTGCCCTTTCTCACATCAAGAGTTGGTGCAAACTTCGCCGGTGCATCCAAACCCCGTGATATGATACGCTCTATCACACATATGCCTCTTTATATCTTTCTCAAAACAGCCACCATACCTACCTATCATGGCATTTCCATAGCCATTCCGAGATATATGGCCATGTAACTTCCACCTTTCCGTTTTTATGACACACATAGTCATTGTCATATTGCTTTGCATGATCATATAGCTGACATAGTATTTGTGGCTCAGCCACCGTTCATCATTTTTATACATGTTACGATAGTATCATTGCACATCCTGGTACACCGCCAGAGGCATTCATATAGAGTCATATTTTTGTTCTAGTTTTGAGTTGTAATTTTTTGAGTTGTAAGTAAATAGAAGTACGATGATCATCATTATTAGAGCATTGTCCCAGTGAGGAAATAAAAAAAAGGAGGCCAAAAAGAGCCCACGAGAAAAAAGAGGCCAAAAAGAGCCGACAAAAAAAATGAGAGAAAAAGAGAGAAGGGGCAATGTTACTATCCTTTTTCATACTTGTGCTTCAAAGTAGCACCATGTTTTTCATATAGAGAGTCTCTTATTTTGTCACTTTCATATACTAGTGGGAATTTTCATTATAGAACTTGGCTTGTATATTCCGATGATGGGCTTCCTCAAATGCCTGAGGTCTTCATGAGCAAGCAAGTTGGATGCGCACCCACTTAGTTTTCATGTTGAGCTTTCATACACTTATAGCTCTTAGTGCATCCGTTGCATGGCAATCCCTACTCCTCGCATTGACATCAATTGATGGGCATCTCCATAGCCCGTTGATTAGCCTCGTTGATGTAAGACTATCTTCTTATTTTTTTACTTCCCCTTATTGATCTCTACCACCACACTCGATTCCACGCATAGTCCTATATCCATGGCTTACGCTCATGTATTGCGTGGGGGTTGAAAAAGCTAAAGCGCGTTAAAAAGTATGAACCAATTGCTCGGCTTGTCAACGGGGTAGTGCATGATAAATATTTTGTGTTAAGAAGATGGAGCATGACAGGATTATATGATTTTGTAGGGATAACTTTCTTTAGCATTTTTATTTTAAAAGACATGATTGTTTATTAGTATGCCTGAGTATTGATGTCTTTATATCAAACTATTGACTATTGCTTTGAATCATTCGGATCTTATTATTCATACCGTAAGAGAGAGATTACATGATGAAACATGTTAGGTAGCATTCCACATCAAAAATTCTGTTTTTATCATTTACCTACTCGAGGACGAGCAGGAATTAAGCTTGGGGATACTTGATACGTCTCCAACGTATCTATAATTTTTGATTGTTCCATGCTATTATAGTATAAATCTTGGATGTTTTTATATGCAATTATATATCATTTTTTGGGACTAACCTATTAACCTAGTGCCCAGTGCCAGTTGCTGTTTTCTGCTTGGTTTTGGTTTTCCAGGAAATCAGTACCAAACGAAGTCCAAATGCCACGAAACTTTTTGGAGATTTTTTTTTTGGACAAAAGAGACCCTGGAGACTTGGAGAGGAGGCCAGAAGGTTCACGAAGCCTCCACAAGGCAACAGGGCGCGGCCCCAGGGGGCGCGCCCTGATGCCTTGTGGGGCCCTCGTGGCTCCGTTTGACCTAATTCCACTTCTATAAATTCTCAAATATTGGGAAACCAACAGAGAGCCACCCCGAATAACTTTTACGCTGCCGCAAGCCTTTGTTCTTCCGCGATCCCATCTGGAGGCCTTTTCCGGTACTCTGCCGGAGGGGGAATCGATCACGGAGGGCTTCTACATCAACCTTGCTGCCCTTCCGATGATGTGTGAGTAGTTTACCACAGACCTACGGGTCCATAGCTAGTAGCTAGATGGCTTCTTCTCTCTCATTGATCTTCAATACCATGTTCTCCTCGATGTTCTTGGAGTTCTATCCGATGTAATCATCTTTTGCGGTGTGTTTGTTGGGATCCGATGAATTGTGAGTTTATGATCAGATTATTCATGAGAAATATTTGACTCTTCTCTGAACTCTTTTATGCATTATTATTATAGCTTTGTATTTCTCTCCGATCTATCGATTTGGTTTGGCCAACTAGATTGGTTTATCTTGCAATGGGAGAGGTGCTTTGTGATGGGTTCAATCTTGCGGTGCTCAATCCCAGTGACAGAAAGGGACATGACACGTATTTGTCACTGTTCCAAAAATCTTCCGATTCAACGATTAATCTTCCGATTTATCACTACTCGGGGGGTGACCGATAAGATAATGCCTTATCTTCACCGTTTATCTTTTGGACCGATTTATCGCTCTGACAAGCGATTTATCGGGAATCTACCAATAAATCGGACCTATTCATAGCACTATGTTTGCAAAAACTATGCTTATTTGTGTTTTGTGGAAATTGTTACACAATATGTATTGTTGTCCTATTTTGTTTGTCGTTATACGAGGATTCAAAGGCTAGGAATCAAGGTAACACATCTGTCCAATATAGTTTTGGTGTTGAATATAGCATATTTTAGTGTTGGGCACCTGGGATTTGCAAAAATTATCCGATTAATAGTCGACCGATAAAATCGATTAATCGACCGATTTCCGATTAATCTCTAATCCCCAGCTGACCGAGACGATAACGATAAGCGATATCCTCAACAGTGGTATTTGTATTGTTGCCATTATTGATAGAAAGATGGGGTTTAATCATATTGCTTGAGTTTACCTTGTCAACATCATGTCATCTTGCTTAAGGCTTTACTCTGTTTCATACTTAATACCCTAGATGCATGCTGGATAGCGGTCGATGGGTGGAGTAATAGTAGTAGATGCAGGCAGGAGTCGGTCTACTTGTCTTGGACGTGATGCCTATATACATGATCATTGCCATGAATCCGTCATAATTATTTGCTTTTCTATCAATTGCCCAACAGTAATTTTTTTACCCACCGTATGCTATGTGTTCGAGAGAGAAGCCTCTAGTGAAAACTATGACCCCCGGGTCAACTTTTATCATATATTAAAATCAAAAATACCTTGCTGCAATTTATTTACTTTTATTGTATTTAGTATTTTAGTTTATCTATCTATCACCATCAGAATTAATCATTGCAAATAACCGCTAAGAGGATTGACAACCCTCTTATTTGCGTTGGGTGCAAGTGTTTGCTTTTGTGTGTGCAGGTGCTGCTAACGTGATTTTGCTTGGTTCTCCTACTGGATTGATAACATTGGTTCTTAACTAAGGGAAATACTTATCTCTATTATACTACATCATCCTCTCCTCTTCGGGGAAATACCAACGCAGTCTACAAGTAGCAGAAGCCATTTGCCCTAGAAAAAAATAATGAGAAGACTTTCGGGATGAAGCGCCGCAGTCTCGAGCTGGAACCTGGGCAGGAGCACTTTTGCTCTCCAGTGGAGCGATTCCGCCGGGGAAACTACCCTCCGGGAGGGGGAAATCAAAGCCATCGACATCACCAACGATCCTCTCATCGTGGGAGGACCAATCTTCATCAACATCTTCACCAGCACCATCTCATCTCAAACCCTAGTTCATCTCTTGTATTCAATCTTTGTCTCAAAACCTCAGATTGGTACCTGTGGGTTGCTAGTAGTGTTGATTACATCTTGTAGTTGATGCTAGTTGGTTTATTTGGTGGAAAATTATATGTTCATATCCTTAATGATATTCAATACCCCTCTGATCTTAAACATGAATATGATTTGTGAGTAGTTACTTTTGTTCTTGAGGACATGGGAGAAGTCTTGTCATAAGTAATCATGTGAATTTGGTATTCGTTCGATTTTTTGATGATATGTATGTTGTTGCTTCCTTTAGTGGTGTCGTGTGAACGTAGACTACATGACACTTCACCATCTTTGGGCCTAAGGGAAGGCATTGTGGAGTAGTAATTAGATGATGGGTTGCTAGAGTGACAGAAGGTTAAACCCTAGTTTATGCGCTATTCTGTAAGGGGTTGATTTGGATCGATATGTTTCATGCTATGGTTAGATTTATCTTAATTCTTCTTTCGCAGTTGTGGATGCTTGCGAGAGAGGGTAATCATAAGTGAGAGGCTTGTTCAAGTAAGAACAGCACCCAAGCACCGGTCCACCCACATATCAAGTTATCAAAGTAGCGAACGCGAATCAAACAAACATGATGAAAGTGACTAGATGAAATTCCCATGTGTTCTCGAGAACGCTTTGCTTATTATACAAGTTCGTTCTGGCTTGTCCTTTGCTATAAAAAGGATTGGGCCACCTTGTTGCACTTTATTATACTTGTTACTTGTTACGAATTATCTTGCTATCAAAACTATCTATTACCACTACTTTCAGTACTTACAGAGAATACCTTGCTGAAAACCGCTTGTCATTTCCTTCTGCTCCTTGTTGGGTTCGACACTCTTACTTATCGAAAGGACTACGATTGATCCCCTATACTTGTGGGTCATCAAGACTCTTTTCTGGTGCCATTTCCGGGGAGTGATCGCCTTTGGTGAGTGGAATTTGGTAAAGAAACATTTATATTACGTGCTGAAATTTACTGTCACTTGTCACTATGGAAAGTAATCCTTTGAGGGTCTTGTTCGGGGTATCTTCACCTCGACCGGAAGCATTGAGAGTTGCTCCTCAACCTACTGAACCTACTGAAAATATTTATTATGAAATTCCTTCGGGTATGATAGAGAAAATGCTAGCTAATCCTTATGAAGGAGATGGAACAGTGCACCCTGATATGCACTTGATATATGTGGATGAAATTTGTGGATTGTTTAAGCTTGCAGATCTATCCGGAGATGGAGTTAAGAAGAACGTATTCCCTTTATCTTTGGAGGGAAAGGCATTGACATGGTATAGGCTATGTGATGATACTGAAACATGGGATTGGAACCGGTTGAAGCTGGAATTTCACCAGAAATTTTATCCTATGCATTTGGTTCATCGTGATCGGAATTATATATATAATTTTTGGCCTCATGAAGGAGAAAGTATCGCTGAAGCATGGGGAAGGCTTAAGTATATGTTGCATACATGCCCCAATCATGAGCTCTCAAGAGAAATAATTATTCAAAACTTTTATGCTCGGCTTTCTCATAATGATCAATCCATGCTCGATACTTATTCTACTGGTTCCTTTATGAAGAGGACTATTGAATTCAAATGGTATCTTCTGGAAAGAATTAAACGTATCTCTGAAGATTGGGAAATCGACAAAGGTAAGAAGTCAGGTATAAATCTTGAGTTTGATTGTGTTAAATCTTTTGTGGAAACTGATGCTTTTCACAAGTTTAGTACTAAATATGGACTTGACTCGGAGATAGTAGCTACTTTTTGTGAATCTTTTGCTGCTCATGTTGATCTCCCTAAGGACAAATGGTTTAAATATCATCCACCCATTGAATTAAATGAAGAACCTGTTAGTGTTAAAAAAGAAACAATTGTTTACAATGTTGATCCAGTTGTGCCTACTGCTTATATTGAGAAACCTCCTTTCCCTGTTAGGATAAAGGAACATGCTAAAGCTTTAACTGTGGTTAATAAAAGTAATATTAGAACACCTAAACTCTCTGAACAAATTAAAATTGAACCCAATATTGCAATGGTTAAAGATCTTTTGGTTGATAACATTGATGGACATGTCATATATTTCTGTGAAGAGGCTGCTAGAATTGCTAAACCTGTTAGAAATGAACGAGATATGATACATAAGAACAAGCCCATAGTTGGCATGCCTGTTGTTTCTGTTAAGATTGGAGATCATTGCTATCATGGTTTATGTGATATGGGTGCTAGTGTGAGTGCTATTCCATTTTCTTTATATCAAGAAGTAATGAATGATATTGCACCTATTGAAATTGAAGATATTGATGTTACTATTAAGCTTGCAAACAGAGATACTATTACTCCACTTGGGATTGTTAGAGATGTTGAAGTCCTGTGTGGTAAGATCAAATACCCTACCAATTTCTTAGTACTTGGTTCACAACAAGATAATTTTTGTCCCATTATATTTGGTAGACCCTTCTTGAATACTGTTAATTCTGAAATTGATTGTGTTAAAGAGAAAGTTAGGGTTAAGTTTGGTGATATATCTCATGAATTTAATTTCTCTAAGTTTCGTAGACAACCTCATGATAAAGAATTACCCAATAAAGATGAAATTATTGGTCTTGCTTCTATTGTTGTGCTTCCTACTGATCCTTTATAACAATATTTGGTAGACCATGAGAATGATATGCATATGAATGAAAGAAATGAAATAGATGAATTATTCTTCAAAAAAGCAACTATTCTTAAACATAATTTGCCTATTGAAACCTTGGGAAATCCTCTACCACCCAAGGGTGATCCTGTGTTTGAATTAAAGAAACTTCCTGATACACTTAAATATGCTTATCTTGATGACAAGAAGATATATCCTGTTATTATTAGTGCTAACCTTTCAGAGCATGAAGAAAAGAGATTACTTAAAACTCTGAGGAAGCACCGTGCTACTATTGGATATACTCTTGATGATCTTAAGGGCATTAGTCCCACTCTATGTCAGCATAAACTTCATATGGAGCCAGATGCTAAACCAGTTGTTGATCATCAAAGAAGGTTGAATCCTGAAATGAAGAATGTGGTAAGGACTGAAATATTAACGCTTCTTGAGGCAGGTATAATTTATCCCATAGCTGATAGTAGATGGGTAAGTCCTATGCATTGTGTTCCTAAGAAAGGAGGTATTACCGTTGTTCCTAATGATAAAAATGAACTCATTCCACAAAGAATTGTAACTGGCTATAGGATGGTAATTGATTCCAGGAAATTAAATAAAGCTACAAGGAAAGATCATTACCCTTTGCCTTTTATTGATCAAATGTGAGAAAGAATATCTAAGCATACACACTTTTGTTTCCTAGATGGATATTCTGGTTTCTCTCAAATACCTGTATCACCAGAAGATCAAGAGAAAACCACCTTTACTTGTCCTTTTGGAACTTATGCTTATCGTCGTATGCCTTTTGGTTTATGTAATGCACCCGCTACCTTTCAAAGATGTATGACTGCTATATTCTCTGACTTTTGTGAAAAGATTGTTGAGGTTTTCATGGATGATTTCTCCGTTTACGGAACTTCTTTTGATGATTGCTTAAGCAACCTTGATTGAGTTTTGCAGAGATGTGAAGAAACTAATCTTGTCTTGAATTGGGAGAAGTGCCACTTTATGGTGAATGAAGGTATAGTCCTTGGGCATCAAATTTCTGAAAGAGGTATTGAAGTTGATAAAGCTAAAGTTGATGCAATTGAGAAAATGCCATGTCCTAAAGATATCAAAGGTATAAGAAGTTTCCTTGGTCATGCTGGTTTCTATAGAAGGTTTATAAAAGACTTCTCTAAAATTTCTAGGCCTCTTACTAATCTTTTGCAAAAGGATGTTCCATTTGTTTTTGATGATGATTGTGTAGAAGCCTTTGAAATACTTAAGAAAGCCTTAATTTCTGCACCTATTGTTCAACCACCTGATTGGAACCTACCCTTTGAAATTATTTGTGATGCTAGTGATTATGTTGTTCTAGGTTAAAGAGTTGATAAGAAATTGAATGTTATTCATTATGCTAGTAAAACTCTAGACAATGCTCAAAGAAATTATGCTACTACCGAGAAAGAATTTTTAGCAGTTGTGTTTGCTACAAGAGTTTGATTTGCTACAAGAATTTTTAGCAGTTGTGTTTGCTACAAGAATTTTTAGCAGTTGTGTTTGCTACCGAGAAATTATGCTACAATAGTTTGATTTGCATATTATTGATAGAAAGGGAGTTGAGAATCCCATAGCAGATAATTTGTCTAGAATGGAAATGTTCTTGATGACCCACTTCCTATTAATGATGATTTTCCTGATGAACAATTAGCTGTGATAAATGCTTCTCGTAACACACCTTGGTATGCAGACTATGCTAATTACATTGTTGCTAAATATATACCACCTAGTTTCACATACCAACCAAAGAAAAAGTTTTTCTTTGATTTAAGACATTACTTTTGGGATGACCCACATTTATATAAAGAAGGAGTAGATGGTGTTATTAGACGTTGTGTACCTGAGCATGAATAGGAACAAATCCTACGGAAGTGTCACTCCGAGGCATACGGAGGACACCATGTGGGAGACAGAACTGCACACAAGGTATTACAATCTGGTTTTTATTGGCCTACCCTTTTCAAAGATGCACGTAAGTTTGTCCTCTCTTGTGATGAATGTCAAATAATTGGTAATGTTGGTAGACGTCAGGAAACGCCTATGAATTATTCACTTCTTATTGAACCATTTGATGTTTGGGGTTTTGATTATATGAGACCTTTTCCTTCCTCTAATGGATATACACATCTCTTGGTTGCTGTTGATTACGTTACTAAGTGGGTAGAAGCTATTCCAACTAGTAGTGCTGATCATAACACTTCTATTAAAATGCTTAAAGAAGTTATATTTCTGAGATTTAGAGTCCCTAGATATTTAATGACTGATGGTGGTTCACATTTTATTCATGGTGCTTTCCGTAAACTACTTGCTAAATATGATGTTAATCATAGAATTGCATCTCCTTATCATCCTCAGTCTAGTGGTCAAGTTGAATTAACTAATAGAGAAATAAAATTAATTTTGCAAAAGACCGTTAATAGGTCTAAAAAGAATTGGTCTAAGAAACTTGATGATGCACTATGGGCTTACAGAACTGCTTATAAAAATCCTATGGGTATGTCTCCATATAAAATGGTTTATGGAAAAGCATGTCATTTACCTCTTGAGTTAGAACATAAAGCATATTGGGCAATTAAAGAACTTAACTATGATTTCAAACTTGCTGGTGAAAAGAGGTTATTTGATATTAGCTCCCTAGATGAATAGAGAACACAAGCTTACGAAAATGCCAAGTAATTTAAAGAAAAGGTTAAAAGATGGCATGATAAGAGAATCCAAAAACGGGAATTCAAAGTAGGTGATCATGTTCTATTATACAATTCTTGTTTAAGATTTTTTACAGGAAAACTTCTCTCTAAGTGGGAAGGACCATACATCATTGAAGAAGTTTATCGCTCCGGAGCCATCAAAATAAACAACTCTGAAGGCAATAACCCGAGAATGGTTAATGGGCAAAGAATTAAACATTATATCACAGGTACACCCATTAATTTTGAAACCAATATTATTCAAACAATGACATCGGAAGAGCACATAGAAGAAACCTTCCGGAACGCCCCAGAATCCTGAAAAGGAGTAGGTATGTGGTACGGTAAGTAAACCGACTCCAAAACTTCCATAAAAGTACTTTTTGTCTGTTTTGGAATATATGAAAAATTAGGAAAATAATAAATAGTCCGAAAAGTGCACGAGGAGGCGACAAGCCTGGGGGGCGTGCCCTACCCCCAGGGCGCGCCAACCAGGCTTGTGGCCCCCTCGTGGACTTTCCCGACTCTGTTTTTCTTCCATATTACTTGTCCTGCACAGGAAAAATTCATTATATATACTCACGGGTGTTTTGACCACCGCATCGCAAGTTTCTCCTCTGTTCTTGTTTTGTGCTATTTCCTGTCAGATTTTTTAGGCCAGGCATCATGTCTTCCGCTTCCTCCAACAACGTGGGAGACGACGCTTGGTTTCTACAGATGGAACTCATGAGAGAGGAGGAAGAGATTACCATGGAAGAAGATGATGGAGATTTGCTGGAAGTCCACCCTCCGGCTTCCGAGAGGGGTACCCTTGCCGGCATCTCCACAACTCCAAATCCTCATCAAGCCATGAGAAGCACTACAAGCCATGGGATCCCAGAGGTACAAGAAGGGCTTCCTCCTAGGAGACCCATACACAGGTTACATCGGAACAATTTTCATAATTTGGTCCACAATTATGGGGTTGAAAACACTCCCTGTATGCACATACCTTCCAATTGGGATATTTCCCGTCCAAGTGAGTATGATGCAGGAAGGGGCTCATGGTGGCCAGAGAATAAACACATTATGATTGAAGTGCAAAGGAATGCCACCATGATCCAGCAGTTGCTTTGGGAAATCCAGGGTTTGAAAGATATCCTGCTGCGTATTTTAAAAGATAAGCCTATCACTTCATCACCACCATCACCGAAGAAGGAGATTTGAATAATGTAAAGGGGTAATATAAAGTGACGTTCCTTTACATTAAGAGCTTGCACATCCAAAATAAAAAGCGCATGACAACCTCTGCTTCCCTCTGCGAAGGGCCTATCTTTTACTTTTATGTATTTACTTTATGCAAGAGTCAATAGAATTTCCTCTATTCCGTTTTTATTTTCTCTCTTGGCAAGCATCATGTGGTGGGGTTAGATCCAGGCATATATATCTAGTTGGATGTAGGTGATCATGAGTTATTATTGTTGACATTACCCTTGAGGTAAATATGTTAGGAGGCGAAATTATAAGCCCCTATCTTTCTATGTGTCTGACTAAAACTTTTGCTCCATAAGTATGATGTGAGTGTCAGCAATCATAGAAGACTAAATGATAGTTGAGTATGTGGACTTGCTAAACAAAGCTCTTGCATAGACTCTTTCCGATTATATGATGAATTGCAATTGCTTCAGTGACTGAGATCATAGTTTGTTAGTTTTCAATATGGTTTATAATTTATACTTTAACTTGTGAATGAATTGTTACTTTTTCATGAGAAGTTTTATGATGATATATTGTTGTTATGATAATGATCATGATGCTTTCATGTCCATATTTTGTTTTATCGACACCTCTCTCTCTCTCTAAACATGTGGTCATGATTATCGATTTCGGTTTTTCGCTTGAGGACAAGCGAGGTCTAAGCTTGGGGGAGTTGATACGTCCATTTTGCATCATGTTTTCCTACTGTTATTTATTATGGTTTTGATCCTTATTTCACTTTATGATACAATTCTTATGCCTTTTCTCTCTTATTTTGCAAGTTTCACATGAAGAGGGGGATTGCCGGCAGCTGGAATTCTGGACTGGAAAGGGGTGAAATAGAGATAGCTATTCTGCACAACTCCAAATGACCTAAAAATTTACGGAGAATTATTTTGGAATATATAAAAAATACTGGTGAAAGAATCATCAGGAGGGGGCCCACCAGGAAGCCACAAGCCTGGGGGGCGCGCCCTACCCCCCTAGGCGTGCCCCCTGATACGTCCAATTTGCATCATGATTTCCTACTGTTAATTAATATGTTTTTAATCGTTATTTCACTTCATGGTACAATTCTTATGCCTTCTCTCTCTTATTTTGCAAGATTCACATGAAGAGGGAGATTGCCGGCAGCTGGAATTCTGGACCTGAAAGGGGTGAAACAGAGATAGCTATTCTTCACAACTCCAAATGGCCTGAAAATTTATGGAGAATTATTTTGGAATATATAAAAAATACTGGCGAAAGAATTACCAGGAGGGGGCCCACCAGGAAGCCACAAGCCTGGGGGCGCGCCCCCGAGCTTGTGGCGCCCATGGCAGGCATCCGGCCCCCTCCTTCTGCTATATGAAGCCATTTGCCCTAGAAAAAAATGAGAAGAAGACTTTCGGGACGAAGCGCCGCCGTCTCGAGGCGGAACCTGGGCAGGAGCTATTTTGCTCTCCGGTGGAGCGATTCCGCCGAGGATACTTCCCTCCGGGAGGGGAAAATCGAAGCCATCGACATCACCAACGATCCTCTCATCATGGGAGGACCAATCTTCATCAACATCTTCACCAGCACCATCTCATCTCAAACCCTAGTTCATCTCTTGCATTCAATCTTTGTCTCAAAACCTCAGATTGGTACCTGTGGGTTGCTAGTAGTGTGTATTACATGTTGTAGTTGATGCTAGTTGGTTTATTTGGTGGAAGATTATATGTTCAGATCCTTAATGCTATTCAATACCCCTATGATCTTGAACATGAATATGATTTGTGAGTAGTTACTTTTGTTCTTGAGGACATGGGAGAAGTCTTGTCATAAGTAATCATGTGAATTTGGTATTCGTTTGATATTTTGATGATATGTATGTTGTCGCTTCCTTTAGTGGTGTCATGTGAACGTCGACTACATGACACTTCACCATCTTTGGGCCTAAGGGAAGGCATTGTGGAGTAGTAATTTGATGATTGGTTGCTAGAGTGATAGAAGCTTAAACCCTAGTTTATGCGCTATTCCGTAAGGGGCTGATTTGGATCCATATGGTTCATGCTATCGTTAGATTTATCTTAATTCTTCTTTCGTAGTTGCGGATGCTTGCGAGAGGGGGTAATCATAAGTGGGAGGCTTGTTCAAGTAAGAACAGCACCCAAGCACCGGTCCACCCACATATCAAATTATCAAAGTAGCGAACACGAATCAAACAAACATGATGAAAGTGACTAGATGAAATTCCCATGTGTCCTCGAGAACGCTTTGCTTATTATACGAGTTCGTTCCGGCTTGTCCTTTGCTACAAAAAGGAATGGGCCACCATGCTGCACCTTTGTTACCGTTACTACTTGTTACGAATTATCTTGCTACCAAACTATCTGTTACCTACAATTTCAGTGCTTGTAGAGAATACCTTGCTGAAAACCGCTTGTCATTTCCTTCTGCTCCTCGTTGGGTTCGACACTCTTACTTATCGAAAGGACTATGATTGATCCCCTATAATTGTGGGTCATCAAGACTCTTTTCTGGCGCTGTTGCCGGGGAGTGAAGCGCCTTTGGTGAGTGGAATTTGGTAAGGAAACATTTATATTATGTGCTGAAATTTACTGTTACTTGTCACTATGGAAAGTAATCCTTTGAGGGGTTTGTTCGGGGTATCTTTGTGACAGCCTGATTTTTTTCAAAACCCCTCAGGTTTTATTTGCCATTTGATGATTTTTGGAGTCAATTCTTTGGACTTTGGACTTGAGCACCTTTCCATTTCTTCTTCCAAGTGTGCCAAGGCTTTCATAATCTTTCCAAAACCCTACTGGATCAAACCCTAATTTCTATTCTCTCAAAATAATTCATTTATTCCTTCGGATATGCTCATCCTCACTATGGGTTGTGAAGCAACCTATAGTTTTGTTGACCAGAAAAATCCCAAATTAATCCCACATATTCTTGAGATCATCTACTCCCACAATCTTCAAAAATATTTCATTGGCCAGTACAAAATTTTGTCCAGAATATTCCTTTTATCTTCTGGACAGAATTGACCCTTCATGAAGCAACACATATTTCCATGACTCAGAAAATTCCCAAATAAATCCCTGGGATACTAGGAGTCATGTCTTTCCACAATATCCAAAAACATCTCCTAGTACAGTAGAAATTTTCAGCAAAAATATTCTGACAAGCCTCTCGTCATTTCCAACCCTTGTGAAGGAAGTACCAGCTAGAACTATCCATTTGCTCTGAAATTTTTATGGTATGTTGTTACCACCAAATAACCTTCCAATACACAATTTCACTTCAAGTAGAGCATCTATGTGAGTGCTACTTCCTCAACAAGTTTCTGGACCAGTATAAGGTTTGTACATGAACTATGTGCAAATCTTTGTAGAAATTTCTCAAAACTTGCCAGCAGATAGTACTTCCAACCTAGATCATCCCAGACAAGTGGGTCGATTCAGAGTGTATCTAGCCGAACCAGTGGCACAGAGGGACTACGTGACCTAGGGTCGATGCACTAGACAAGGTGTGCCAGGCGTGTGTGGCCTCCAGGTGCCAGCACCCGTGGTGAGAACGGCACTGGCATGCCTGTGCACGCGCTCTGCGCGCCGACCGCGTCGGACGCGACCACTCCGGCCGTCCCGCGTCGCCGTACTTTGTCTAGTGGTACCGACATCGTCGCCGCCACCCACGTACCCCGCTCCAGATCCTTCCCCTCGCCGGAATCGCCCGTGCGGCCACAGTGCGGTGAGCTGGCTGTCTTCTTCCTCCCGTCGAGCTATCGCGTTGCATTAACTCGCCTGCTCTCCGCCGTCACCTCGCCCGCTCCATGACGGCCAGCTTGCCGTCCTTGCTCTGGCAACGTGGCCGTGGCACCGAGCGGCTCCAGTACTCCTCCTCTGCCTATAAATAGCCTTGCCCGGCCTCTCCTCACCTCACCACTTCAGCTCGCCGCGCCAAGGCCGAGAGGCCCTCTGGCCTCGCAGCTCGCCGGAGTACTGCCGCCGATCCCCCACTCTGCTCCAGCACGCTCCACCCCACCCCAACCCTGCCCGACCTCATAGTCGAGCTCAGAGCACTTTCGTAGCCCTGCCTGACCTCTCTCCTGGCCGAACTGCTGCCGGAGTCGCCGTCCCCGACGACCACCGAGAACAGCCACCGCCGGAGAAGAAGGAGGCGACATCGTCCGGCCACCTCTCACCATGCTGTGGGTACGTATGTCTTCATCTCCGAGTGCTCGACCCATCCCCATCATCTCCCGACCTCGCCGCCGTCGCTATCGCCGGCGACCATCGCCGAAGCGCCGCGGTACTCTGTTCCTCTCTCCCCTCTGTTCAAATATGACAGGCCGACCCCACCTGTCAGCGGCTCAGGTCCGCGCCCGAAGCAGTATAAGTGGAAGCGTCTTTCCACTTTACGCTTTCGACGTGGCCCACTGGAGGTTTTCTGATTTTCAATTTAAATTCATTTTTAATCCAATTTGACCAACACCTTTGACCAGCTCTATCTTTTAAACCACAAGTCCAATTGAATTGATTCTTTTTGCATTAGTTTTGTATTGAGCCACTCTATTTTCTGGCCAAATTTGGTATTTTTCCAATGTTCACAAAATTTTTGGCAAACAAAAAGGCTTTATGTACCATTTTCTTTTGCCATTTAAAAATACTTTCAGAAGGAAATTGCTGTGGATTTGAAGACCAGGAGTTTGTAGACACTCCACTTGAGCAAGGCAAGCCACATCATCCATTGCATAAGTCATAGCAATAGTATTGGCTTTATAATGGATTATATTGCCTTTAATTCAATTTAAATATGCCTTATTTCATATTGTTTGATATAGTGCATAACTTTGCCATGTTAGCTCATTTGTTCAACATAACTAATATGACTAGTAACTTTACTTGTTGAACAACACCTTAATGGTTGATCAAGTGCCACCGACCCGGACTCACCCGTGCAGCCACATCTGCCGGAATGGGACGACCTTGACTTGGTCTGACCGCGTGCTCTTTTACCGATACCACCAAAGAGGGGAGGTTATGCGTGCGCACTGCCCTAATCAGGTAGGCGACGATAACCTCGTGAGCCCAAGTTGAGTTATTTGCCGGCGTCCCCGTTTGGGACAGTTTAGTTGGCCACGACGGTGGCAGGTGTCAGGAGTGACACAGGGGCCACCCAGGGCATGACTCGGACGGGGGATGATTGTTGGTGGTACGATAGAGGAGTCACGGGTTAGACAAGTTTCGTGGGACGAATGTCCATGGTGTGGGTAACGTGCGCAACCTCTGCAGAGTGTAAAACCTATTTGAATAGCCGTGTCCACGCTATTGGACACAGTCCGCACTAGGTCACACTGTGTGGTCAACCGTAATAATAATAATGATGGAAGAACTCGTCTCATGCTCGAAGGTGACTGATGGGTCACGAGTGTTTCGGGAGTCATGTGTGAACCCGGAAGAGAGTAAGTTGGCAACCGGTAACCATAAGTGAGCTTATAAAGCATTTAACATAATTTTTGCCATGTTGTTGTTTGCTGCACTGTTTTGGTTGCTGTGAGCTTGAGAGTACATTCCAAGTACTCACCTAGCGTATCATGCCAGATGCAGGAGAAGCCGGAGATGGAGATCCCGATGGTTCGTGCTACGCTAACTAGGTTGTGTCCCAACAGTGTCCCTATGGGATGGAATGTTCCACACGATGTTCCGCTACGCTGTAGACTTTCCACTAGTATTGAGGCCCTTAGATGTTTCATAAAAAATGTAGATACTGTCATAGCATGAGTAGTGCTCCTGGCCTCACTATCCTATGTAATATACAAGCTTGTACTTGTACTATATCAATAAAGATCAGTTCCGTTCTGCTCCAAGTTGTTGTGTGTTTCCAGAAGACATGATCTCTGGGTTGGGAACACAAGGTAAACCGGTTCTCTGAGCCGGGGTGCCACAATCTTCACCTCGACCGGAAGCATTAAGATTTGCCCCTCAACCTACTGAACCTACTGAAAATATTTATTATGAAATTCCTTCGGATATGGTAGAGAAACTGCTAGCTAATCCTTATGCAGGAGATGGAATGGTGCACCCTGATATGCACTTGATATATGTGGATGAAATTTGTGGATTGTTTAACCTTGCAGGTCTATCCGGAGATGGAGTTAAGAAGAAAGTATTCCCTTTATCTTTGGAGGGAAAGGCATTGACATGGTATAGGCTATGTGATGATACTGAAACATGGGATTGGAACCGGTTGAAGGTGGAATTTCACCAGAAATTTTATCCTATGCATTTGGTTCATCGTGATTGGAATTATATATATAATTTTTGGCCTCGTGAAGGAGAAAGTATCGCTCAAGCTTGGGGGAGGCTTAAGTATATGTTGCACACATGCCCCAATCATGAGCTCTCAAGAGAAATAATTATTCAAAACTTTTATGCTCGGCTTTCTCATAATGATCAATCCATGCTCGATACTTCTTCTGCTAGTTCCTGTATGAACAGAACTATTGAATTTAGATGGGATATTTTGGAAAGAATTAAATGCAACTCTGAAGATTGGGAAATCGACAAAGGTAAAGAGTCAGGTATAAATCTTGAGTTTGATTGTGTTAAATCTTTTATGGAAACTGATGCTTTTCATAAGTTTAGTACTAAATATGGACTTGACTCTGAGATAGTAGCTACCTTTTGTGAATCTTTTGCTGCTCATGTTGATCTCCCTAAGGAGAAATGGTTTAAATATCATCCACCTATCGAATTAAATGAAGAACCTGTTAGTGTTAAAGAAGAAACAATTGTTTACAATGTTGATCCAGTTGTGCCTACTGCTTATATTGAGAAACCTCCTTTCCCTGTTAGGATTAAGGAACATGCTAAAGCTTCAACTGTGGTTAATAAAAGTAATATAAGAACACCTAGACCTTCTAAACAAATTAAGGTTGAACCTAATATTGCAATGGTTAAAGATCTTTTGGTTGATGATATTGATGGGCATGTTATTTACTTTTGTGATGAGGCTGCTAGAATTGCTAAACCTGTTAGAAATGAACGAGATATGCTAGATAAGGACAAGCCTGTAGTTGGCATGCTTGTTGTTTCTATTAAGATTGGAGATCATTACTATCATGGCTTATGTGATATGGGTGCTAGTGTGAGTGCTATTCCGTTTTCTTTATATCAAGAAGTAATGCATGATATTGCACCTGTTGAGATTGAAGATATTGATGTTACTATTAAGCTTGCAAACAGAGATACTATTACACCACTTGGGATTGTTAGAGATGTTGAAGTCTTGTGTGGTAAAATCAAATACCCTACTGATTTCCTTGTACTTGGTTCACAACAAGATAATTTTTGTCCCATTATAATTGGTAGACCTTTCTTGAATACCATTAATGCTGAAATTGATTGTGTTAAAGAGAAGGTTAGAGTTAAGTTTGGTGATATATCTCATGAATTTAATTTTTCTCAGTTTAGTAGACAACCTCATGATAAGGAATTACCCAATAAAGATGAAATTATAGGTCTTGCTTCTATTGATGTGCCTCCTACTGATTCTTTAGAACAATATTTGCTAGACCATGAGAATGAAATGCATATGAATGAAAGAAATGAAATAGATGAGTTGTTCTTCAAACAAGCACCTGTTCTTAAACATAATTTGCCTGTTGAAACCTTGGGAAATCCTATACCACCCAAGGGTGATCCTGTGTTCGAATTAAAGCAATTGCCTGATACGCTTAAGTATGCTTATCTTGATGAAAAGAAGATATATCCTGTTATTATTAGTGCTAACCTTTCAGAGCATGAAGAAAAGAGATTACTTAAAACTCTGAAGAAGCACCGTGCTGCTATTGGATATACTCTCGATAATCTTAAGGGCATTAGTCACACTTTATGTCAGCATAAAATTCATATTGAGCCAGACGCTAAACCCGTTGTTGATCATCAAAGAAGGCTGAATCCTAAAATGAAGGATGTGGTAAGAACTGAAATATTAACGCTTCTTGAGGCAGGTATAATTTATCCCATAGCTAATAGTAGATGGATAAGTCCTGTTCATTGTGTTCCTAAGAAAGGAGGTATTACTGTTGTTCCTAATGATAAAAATGAACTCATTCCACAAAGAATTGTAACCGGTTATAGGATGGTAATTGATTTCAGGAAATTGAATAAAGCTACTAGGAAATATCATTACCCCTTGCCTTTTACTGATCAAATGTTAGAAATATTATGTAAGCATACACACTTTTGCTTCCTAGATGGTTATTCTGCTTTCTCTCAAATACCTGTTTCACCTGAAGATCAAGAGAAAACCACCTTTACTTGTCCTTTTGGAACTTATGCTTATCGTCGTATGCCTTTTGGCTTATGTAATGCACCTGCTACCTTTCAAAGATGTATGACTACTATATGCTCTGACTTTTGTGAAAAGATTGTTGAGGTTTTCATGGATGATTTCTCTGTTTACGGAACTTCTTTTGATAATTGCTTGAGCAACCTTGATCGAGTTTTGCAGAGATGTGAAGAAACTAATCTTGTCTTGAATTGGGAGAAGTGCCACTTTATGGTGAATGAAGGTATAGTCCTTGGGCATAAAATTTCTGAAAGAGGTACTGAAGTTGACAAAGCTAAAGTTGATGCTATTGAGAAAATGCCATGTCCTAAAGATATCAAAGGTATAAGAAGTTTCCTTGGTCATGTTGGTTTCTATAGAAGGTTTATAAAAGACTTTTCTAAAATTTCTAGGCCTCTTACTAATCTTTTGCAAAAGGATGTTCCATTTGTTTTTGATGATGATTGTGTAGAAGCCTTTGAAATACTTAAGAAAGCCTTAATTTCTGCACCTATTGTTCAACCACCTGATTGGAACTTACCCTTTGAAATTATGTGTGATGCTAGTGATTATGCTGTTGGTGCTATTCTAGGAGAAAGAGTTGATAAGAAATTGAATGTTATTCATTATGCTAGTAAAACTCAAGACAGTGCTCAAAGAAATTATGCTACTACTGAGAAAGAATTTTTAGCAGTTGTGTTTGCATGTGATAAATTCAGATCTTACATTGTTGATTCCAAAGTTACTATTCACATTGATCATGCTGCTATTAAATATCTTATGGAAAAGAAAGATGCTAAACCTAGACTTATTAGGTGGGTTCTTTTACTACAAGAATTTGATTTGCATATTATTGATAGAAAGGGAGCTGAGAATCCCGTAGCTGATAATTTGTATAGAATGGAAAATGTTCTTGATGACCTACTGCCTATTGATGATCGTTTTCCTGATGAACAATTAGCTGTTATAAATGCTGCTCGTAATACTCCTTGGTATGCAGACTATGCTAATTACATTGTTGCTAAATATATACCACCTAGTTTCATATACCAACAAAAGAAACCGTTCTTCTTTGATTTAAGACATTACTTTTGGGATGACCCACATTTATATAAAGAAGGAGTAGATGGTATTATTAGACATTATGTACATGAGCATGAACAGGAACAAATCCTACGAAAGTGTCACTCCGAGGCATACGGAGGACACCAGGCGGGAGACAGAACTGCACACAACGTATTACAATCTGGTTTTTATTGGCCTACTCTTTTCAAGGATGCACGTAAGTTTGTCCTCTCTTGTGATGAATGTCAAAGAATTGGTAATGTTGGTAGACGTCAGGAAATGCCTATGAATTATTCACTTGTTATTGAACCATTTGATGTTTTAAGGTTTTGATTATATGGGACCGTTTCCTAAATCCAACGGGTATACACATATCTTAGTTGCTGTTGATTACATTACTAAGTGGGTAGAAGCTATTCCAACTAGTAGTGCTGATCATAACACTTCTATTAAAATGCTTAAAGAAGTTATATTCCCGAGGTTTAGAGTCCCTAGATATTTAATGACTGATGGTGGTTCACATTTTATTCATGGTGCTTTCCATAAATTGCTTGCTAAGTATGATGTTAATCATAGAATTGCATCTCCATATCATCCTCAGTCTAGTGGTCAAGTTGAGTTAACTAATAGAGAAATAAAATTAATTCCGCAAAAGACCGTTAATAGATCTAGAAAGAATTGGTCTAAGAAACTTGATGATGCACTTTGGGCCTACAGAACTGCTTACAAAAATCCTATGGGTATGTCTCCATATAAAATGGTTTATGGAAAAGCATGTCATTTACCTCTTGAATTAGAACATAAAGCATATTTTGCAATTAAAGAACTTAACTATGATTTTAAACTTGCCGGTGAAAAGAGGTTATTTGATATTAGCTCTCTAGATGAATGGAGAACCCAAGCTTATGAAAATGCCAAGTTGTAGATGGCATGATAAAAGAATTCAGAAACGGGAATTCAAAGTAGGTGATCATGTTCTATTATACAATACTCGTTTAAGATTTTTTGCAAGAAAACTTCTCTCTAAATGGGAAGGGCCATACATCGTCGAAGAAGTTTATCGCTCCGGAGCCATCAAAATAAACAACTCCGAAGGCAATAATCCTAGAGTGGTTAATGGTCAAAGAATTAAACATTATATCTTAGGTACGCCCATTAATGTTGAAACTAATATTATTCAAACAATGACACCGGAAGAGCACATAGAAGAAACCTTCCGGAACACTCCAAAAGCCTGAAAAGGAGTAGGTATGTGGTACAGTAAGTAAACCGAGTCCAAAACTTCCATAAAAGTACTTCCTGTTCGTTTTGGAATATATAAAAAATTAGGAAAATAATAAACAGTCCGAAAAGTGCACGAGGAGGCGACAAGCCTGGGGGGCGCGCCCTACCCCCCAGGGCGCGCCTACCAGGCTTGTGGCTCCCTCGTAGACTTTCCTGACTCCGTTTTTCTTCCATATTACTTGTCCTGCATGGGAAAAATTCATTATATATACTCTCGGATGTTTTGACCACTGTATCACAAGTTTCTCCTCTGTTCTTGTTTTGTGTTGTTTTCTGTCAGATTCTCGAGGTCAAGCGCCATGTCATCTTAGGATTCAGACGGGGAAAGCTATGTTTCTCATCTTGTTGCAAATCCTAGAGTCAATGGGGACACTGATCCCTATGGTTGGACAATTGATGAAGAGGAAGATGCTGATTTGAGGGAAAAGCAGGGTCATTCCAGTGAGGAGGACGAGGATCCCCCACTGCCTCAACCAGGAGATATGCACATTGAATTCAAGAGGTCCAGCTCACCTAACACGGTGAAGGTTCCAAAATTTAAATTCACTCCTTTTCGTCATGTGCAGGAAGATTTGGATAAACTACGTCGCAAAATTTGGGATCTCGAAAGAGAGAATGACAAG
The DNA here is from genome assembly GCA_039707655.1 of Elymus sibiricus. Taxonomy (NCBI): domain Eukaryota; kingdom Viridiplantae; phylum Streptophyta; class Magnoliopsida; order Poales; family Poaceae; genus Elymus; species Elymus sibiricus. The sequence goes on along the minus strand of CM077668.1, from coordinate 255,002,446 downwards.
CCCACCACTTCATCAGCACCATTATTGAAGAAGGCGATTTGAGTACATGGGTATGGGCACCACCCTTGGCTTGTGCCAAGCTTGGGGGAGGTGCCCCGGTATCGTATCACCATCACTTTTTATCATCATTATCTATCTTAGTTCGATCCTTAGTTATTTCGTGATTTAGAAGAATAAAGTTTAGTATGATTTAGTTTCAAGTGCTTGCTTTGTGATCTATCTATCTATGTAATCATGTGTGAAAGTTATATAATAAGGAGTAGTTTGAGTTGAGTGTTTTGCTTTTGTTGATCCAATCTTAGAAATAAAGAGAACAAAAAATAAGAAGATCATATGCTAATCCCTTGGGGAGTGATGACTTCACATAAAAGAACTATAATTGATAAAACTTGTTGGAAGTTGACAAGCATAGTATTGGTCATTGTTGCAATTCATGAAAAAGTAATAAAGGAAGAGAGGTCTCACATATAAATACACTATCTTGGACATCTTTTATGATTGTGAGCCCCCATTAAATATTCTATGTCAAATAGTCGACATTGGACAAGGAAGACAAAGTAATGAGTTATATTTGCTTGTATTCACATAGAAGTTATATTGTTTTGGATGCGCTAACATGTGGTGCTTGCCCCCTATCTTTTGCCAGCCAAAATTCCGCACTAAGTAGAGATACTACTTGTGCATCCAAAAACCCTTAAACCTAGTTTCATGCCATGAGAGTCCATTATATCTACCTATGGATTGAATCAGATCCTTCAAGTAAGTTTTCATCGGTGCAAAGCAATAAAAATTGCTCCTAAATATGTATGATCTTTTATTGTAAGGGAAAATAAGCTTTGTACGATCTTGTGATGGTGAAGAAATAAAAGCGTCAGACTGCCTAATAAAGGTCGCTATCACAAGGGGCAATATAAAGTGACGTTCCTTTACATTAAGAGATTGCACATCCAAAAACAAAAAGCACATGACAACCTCTGCTTCCCTCTACGAAGGGCATATCTTTTACTTTATGTATTTACTTTCATGCAAGAGTCAATGTTATTCTCCTCTATTCCGTTTTTATTTTTCTCTCTTGGCAAGCATCATGTGGTGGGGATTGATTCTGGTATATATATCCAGTTGGATGTAAGTGATCATGAGTTATTATTGTTGACATTACCCTTGAGGTAAATACGTTGGGAGGTGAAATTATAAGCCCCTATCTTTCTATGTGTCTGACTGAAACTTTTTCTCCATAAGTATGCCGTGAGTGTCAGCAATCATAGAAGACTAAATGATAGTTGAGTATGTGAACTTGCTAAACAAAGCTCTTACATAGACTCTTTATGATAATATGATGAATTGCAATTGTTTCAGTGACTGAGATCATAGTTTGTTAGTTTTCAATTTGGTTTATGGTTCATACTTTAACTTGTGATTGAATTGTCACTTTTTCATGAGAAGTTTTATGATGATATATTGCTGTTATAATATAGATCATGATGCTCCATGTCCGTATTTTATTTTTTTATCGATGCCTCTCTCTCTAAACATGTGGTCATGATTATCGATTTCGGCTTTCGTTTGAGGACAAGCGAGGTCTAAGCTTGGGGGAGTTGATACATCCAATTTGCATCATGATTTCCTACTGCTAATTAATATGTTTTTAATCATTATTTCACTTCATGGTACACTTCATATGCCTTTTCTCTCTTATTTTGCAAGATTCACATGAAGAGGGAGATTGTGGGCAGCTGGAATTCTGGAGCTGAAAGAGGTGAAACAGAGATAGCAATTCTTCACAACTCCAAATGACCTAAAAATTTACGGAGAATTATTTTGGAATATATAAAAAATACTGGCGAAAGAATTTCCAGGAGGGGGCCCACAAGGAAGCCACAAGCCTGGGGGGCGTGCCCTACCCCTCCTGGGCGCGCCCCCCGAGCTTGTGGGGCCCCTGGCAGGCCTCCGACCCCCTCCTTTTGCTATATGAAGCCATTTGCCCTAGAAAAAAAATGAGAAGAAGACTTTCGGGACGAAGCGCCGCCGTCTCGAGGCGGAACCTGGGCAGGAGCTATTTTGCTCTCCGACGGAGCGATTCCACCGGGGATACTTCCCTCCGGGAGGGGGAAATCGAAGCCATCGTCATCACCAACGATCGAGTCATCATGGGAGGACCAATCTTCATCAACATCTTCACCAGCACCATCTCATCTCAAACCCTAGTTCATCTCTTGCATTCAATCTTTGTCTCAAAACCTCAGATTGGTACCTGTGGGTTGCTAGTAGTGTTGATTACATCTTGTAGTTGATGCTAGTTGGTTTATTTGGTGGAAGATTATATGTTTAGATCCTTAATGCTATTCAATACCCCTCTGATCTCGAACATGAATATGATTTGTGAGTAGTTACTTTTGTTCTTGAGGACATGGGAGAAGTCTTGTCATAAGTAATCATGTGAATTTGGTATTCGGTCTATATTTTGATGATATGTATGTTGTTGCTTCCTTTAGTGGTGTCGTGTAAACGTCGACTACATACACTTCACCATCTTTGGTCCTAAGGGAAGGCATTGTGGAGTAGTAATTAGATCATGGGTTGCTAGAGTGACAAAAGGTTAGACCCTAGTTTATGCGCTATTCCGTAAGGGGCTGATTTGGATCCATATGTTTCATGCTATGGTTAGATTTATCTTAATTCTTCTTTCGTAGTTGCGGATGCTTGCGAGAGGGGGTAATCATAAGTGGGAGGCTTGTTCAAGTAAGAACAGCACCCAAGCACCGGTCCACCCACATATCAAATTATCAAAGTAGCGAATGCGAATCAAACAAACATGATGAAAGTGACTAGATGAAATTCCCATGTGTCCTCGAGAACGCTTTGCTTATTATACGAGTTCGTTCCGGCTTGTCCTTTGCTATAAAAAGGATTGGGCCACCTTGCTGCACCTTTGTTACCGTTAGTACTTGTTACTTGTTACGAATTATCTTGCTACCAAACTATCTGTTACCTAGAATTCATTGCTTGCAGAGAATACCTTGCTGAAAACCGCTTGTCATTTCCTTCTGCTCCTCGTTGGGTTCGACACTCTTACTTATCGAAAGGACTACGATTGATCCCCTATACTTGTGGGTCATCACACTCCGAGCTTGTGGGGCCCTTGGCAGGCCTCCGGCCGCCTCCTTCTGCTATATGAAGCTATTTTCCCTAGAAAAAATAACGAGAAGACTTTCGGGACGAAGCGCCGCCATCTCGAGGTGGAACCTGGGCAGGAGCACTTTTGCTCTCCGGCGGAGTGATTCCGCCGGGGAAACTTCCCTTCGGGAGGGGGATATCGAAGCCATCGACATCACCAACGATCCTCTCATCGTGGGAGGACCAATCTTCATCAACATCTTCACCAGCACCATCTCATCTCAAACCCTAGTTCATCTCTTGTATTCAATCTTTGTCTCAAAACCTCAGATTGGTACCTGTGGTTTGCTAGTAGTGTTGATTACATCTTGTAGTTGATGCTAGTTGGTTTATTTGGTGAAGATTATATGTTCAGATCCTTAATGATATTCAATACCCCTCTGATCTTGAACATGAATATGATTTGTGAGTAGTTACTTTTGTTCTTGAGGACATGGGAGAAGTCTTGTCATAAGTAATCATGTGAATTTGGTATTCGGTCTATATTTTGATGATATGTATGTTGTTGCTTCCTTTAGTGGTGTCATGTGAACGTCAACTACATGACACTTCACCATCTTTGGGCCTAAGGGAAGGCATTGTGGAGTATTAATTAGATGATGGGTTGCTAGAGTGACAGAAGCTTAAACCCTAGTTTATGCGCTATTCCGTAAGGGGCTGATTTGGATCCATATGTTTCATGCTATGGTTAGATTTATCTTAATTCTTCTTTCGTAGTTGCGGATGCTTGCGAGAGAGGGTAATCACAAGTGGGAGGCTTGTTCAAGTAAGAACAGCACCCAAGCACCGGTCCACCCACATATCAAATTATCAAAGTAGCGAACGCGAATCAAACAAACATGATAAAGTGACTAGATGAAATTCCCATGTGTCCTCGAGAATGCTTTGCTTGTTATACGAGTTTGTTCCGGCTTGTCCTTTGCTATAAAAAGGATTGGGCCACCTTGCTGTACTTCATTATACTTGTTACTTGTTATGAATTATCTTGCTATCAAAACTATCTGTTACCGCTACTTTCAGTACTTGCAGAGAATACCTTGCTGAAAACCACTTGTCATTTCCTTCTGCTCCTCATTGGGTTCGACACTCTTACTTATCGAATGGACTACGATTGATACCCTATACTTGTGGGTCATCAGAAATATTCATACTTGGCTTACATTTTGTGGAGGCATCCACTCATGGATGGCTTTGACCTTTTCCTCATCTACCTACACACCTTGACCTGAAACAACAAAGCCAAGAAACACAACTTTGTCCGTGCAAAATGTGCACTTTTCCTTGTTAGCATATAATCTCTCCTCTCTTAGGACAGCAAGCACACACCGGATGTCTTCAACATGTTCATCCAAAGTTTTGCTATAAATTTGGATATCATCAAAGTAAACAACCACAAACTTGCCAATGAACATTCTAAGCACATGGTTCATTAATCTCATGAAGGTACTAGGTGCATTTGTCAATCCAAATGGCATAACTAACCACTCATACAAACCAGATTTTGTTTTGGATGTAGTTTTCCATTCATCACCCTCTCTCATTCTAATTTGGTGGTAACCACTTCGCAAGTCAATTTTAGAAAAGACCACTACAAAAAAACACTTCTGGGAAGATACGTCTTTGTCACAGTAGGTCAAGTTTTCTGTCATGCATGCACATCCGTGACAATTTTATGACAGAATCAAGATAGTCATACCTGTACTGTCGTAGGAGTGTTCCATGACAATACTGAAATTATCATCACGGAAGTGTCCACTTCCATGATGATAAATGTCGCGTCATGGAAGTGCTTTCGTCAAGGGTGACCGACACGTGGCATCCACCATAACGGGTCGCCGTTAAGCTATCGGGTTCGGTTTGAATCCGATAACCCATTAACAGCCCTGACCAATGGGGATTTTCCACGTGTAAAATTCTCATTCCCCGGCCGATCCACGTGTCCACTCGGCGTCGCGACAGATGTCATCCACCCAACGGACGAGACACGCCTATGGAAAAGTGACACGTGGCACGGCCCAAAATAGGCCCATTTAGCTAAAAAGGCCGGCCCAGTCAAAATAAGCGGGCCGGCCCATTTATGGCCTACTTTTGTCTGGACCGTTTACAAAAACGGCCCATACGAGATATGCCAATTCGGCTCGTCAATGGCCCGTTAACGATTTGACACCATTGCGGCCCATCTTCTGTTCCAGCCCGTTAACAGCCCGCTATGTCTTTGGGCTCATTTGCTGACCGAGGTTCTTTCGGCCTGTTAGAGGCCCATTATGGAGATGGGCCAATTTCCAGGTTGTACGACTTTCGGCCCATTGGAGGCCCAATATAGGCATGGGCCAATTTCCTGGCGGTACGTATTTCGGCCTTTTAGCAGCCCATTAGGGGTTTGGGCCAACTTCCAGCCCGGTGTATCTTTCGGCCTGTTAACGGCTCACACCGTAGTTGGGCCATTACATTCCAAACTGACTTTCGGCCTCTTAACGGCCCATGTTCTCCATGGACCAATTCCAGCCCAATATGACTTTCGGCCTGTTAAAGGCCCGTTTTGTATATGGACCAACTTATGGCCCGATTGGCTTTCGGCCTATTAACGGCCCGACTCGGAATGGGCCAAGCAGTAATGTTGATCTATTTCGGCTTGCTAAGGGCCCGTAGGCCCGTTTCCACCGTTGGAGCCCAATCGAGGTTTCGGCCTGCTAACGGCCCGTCAACTAATTGGGCCTGCTAAATTTCTTGCATGGCTACAGGCCCATTGAATGATAGGGTCGAATACAGTCCATCGAAGGCCCACGTCAATTTGGGCCCAGCTACTACTCTGAGCCCATTACGAGGAACAATTATGGACTGTGGCAGAGCCCATCTAGTAACTGCGGGCCGACTACCGGGCCATTACAGGCCCTAGGCCGTTCCCCTAGAAGAAGGGCCCACGTCGCATTGTTCCAGTTATTAATTTCACTGCATATTTTGGCTTGTTTGCCGCCAGTTGAGGTTTCGGCCAATGTCGGTGTAAAAACCGGCAGACCTCGGGGTAGGGGGTCCCGAGCTGGGGATCTCGGACAGATGGTAACAGGAATAGGGAGATGATATTTACCCAGGTTCGGGCCCTCTTGATGGAGGTAAAACCCTACGTCCTGCTCTTGTTTATATTGATGGAGAAGTATCGAGTACAGAGTTGATCTACCTCGAGATCGTATGATCTAGTCCTAAGGCTAGGTGAATGAGATTGTGTTGAGGTCCCTTCTACGGGCTAAACCCTTTGGCTTATATACACACCGGATAGGGTATCTTGGATTACAAGGTCGGTATCTAGGCATGGAGGCGGCAGGAGGAGTCTTGGAGTACGCGCCAAGTCTTCGGTAGACGCGGTCTTGTTCTTCCGGAGTCCATCTCGATAATAATGAGGGCCCACTGGCCCAGCCCGAGGAATATGGGCCGACTTGATTGTCACCCCCTAGTCCAGGACACCATCAGTAGCCCCCGAACTGGTCTTCTACGCCGAGGACGATCCCTTCAACGGTGGCAACTTCGGATCAGAAGTCCTTGGCTTGACAGACGAGTTCCCCTTCGAAATTCCGGATCTCTTAGCCACCCTTCTAAGGAGTGGTGTCTTGTAGACGAGATTCAGCTGGGTTCTCTCCCCATCCGGGGTCATGAGTTAACTTAGCCTCAAAGGCTAGCCACCCAGGTGTGAATAGTACCTCCTAGCCTGACAACTTTATCGAAGCGGCGCTACCCACGATGGGTCAGGCAGTTACTGCTTACCTCAAATCATGGTTCAAGGCTGCCTTTCTACTGGCACGTCCCGTCAAGGTGGGGATCGTGCCCGTATTTTCAGGGATATCATCAAGATTTTGTTTCCCCACATGCGTGTAACGTCATCTTTGGAGGAGGTACATCCCCGCCAACGTCGCCGCCCGCGCTCCAGACGCCGACCAGCAAGTGCCCGCCCCCAACCCAAGGGAACGGGTAGTCTTCATCCCCCACCTCATCAGAGGCCTGGGGTTCGCGCTGCACCCATTCGTGCGCGGGGTGATGTTCTACTACGGCCTCGACTTCCACCACATGGCCCCGAATTCCATCCTCCACCTTGCCTCCTTTATTACGGTGTGCGAGGCCTTCCTCCGCATCGAGCCGCACTTCGGCCTATGGCTGAAGACCTTCGGCGTTAAGACAAAGTCTAGTGCCTCCGATCTGGCGGAGTGTGGAGGCGCCATGGTCAGTAAGAACCAGGGGGCCGCCTGGTTCGACGACACCTTCATCGAGACGGTCAAGGAATGGCAGCGGGAGTGGTTCTATATCACTGAGCCGCTCGCCGCTGGCCAGGTCGAGGTCCCAGCCTTCTCAGCTGGGCCTCGAAAGAAGCTCAAGTCCTGGAAGGAGAAGGCCGTCCTCTGGGGAAACCCAGAGGAGGTGGAGACGCTGATCAAGAGGATCCAGTGGTGGTCCCTCAAGAAGAAACTCCACCTGCCCGACGTGGTCAATGTCATGCTCCATCGCCGCATCCTCCCGCTCCAACTCCGGGCCACCCCAATGTGGGAGCACAAATCTGGGGATGCCGGACCCGTCCCCAGCTTCTTCCGCTCCTCCCTGGCCGGGATGTGGACGCGGCTCTTCAAGCTGGCCAAGGACAAGATTCCTGAGGAGAGGAAGGACCTCAGCTTCGAGGTCGGCTACGCCGCCACCCCGGTAAGTGTTCAATATATATGTTCATATTCCTTTCCTGTCAAGTGAGACGATTTTTGATGAATCGATCCATTTCACATTTGCAGAACTGGGTGACCAAGATGTAGCAGATGTCGTGCTCGGCACCACTCCTGGAGGGGGAGAAGTCCCCGCTACTCACCGCGCTCCTGACCGAGGAGCCGCATGTGGTGATCCCCAGGGCGGCGAAGCCCCAGAAGGGCAGGATGGGTCTTCGGGGGCGGGAGACCTCGGTCACCCGGTCCGAGGAGACCCACGCCTCCTCCACCCATGAAAGTGACAAGGGGGGGAGGACAAGGATAACCTTCCCCCAAAGGGGAAGAGGGCGGCGCCAGAAGACCCCGAGGCCGAGGCTCAGCCCTCAAGCCAAAGGAGCTTGAGAGGAACCTCGGCCGGGGCGGCCGATGAGCCCCAGCCGTCGGAGAAGAACGTGTTCTCCGACGAGTCCGAAGACGACCCCCTCGCACTGGGAAGGAAGAAGTCGGCGCCTTAAAGGTACGCCGCTGTCTTTTGTACTTGTCTTCATAGTTAAATTCTATGGCAATGCTAATGCCATGTAAATGTTTTTCCACAGCCCGCCTAGGGCATGCCTAAGCGACTCCTCCAGCGGGACGCCGGACCGCGCTGCCCCAGCGCCAGAAGGGTTGGGCGAGGTGACGTCGACCCCGGCCCCTCAAGCTGATGCTGCGGGGGTCAAAGAGGTGGTCATGGCCGAGGTTGATACCTCGGCCCCACAAGGCCAAGGGGATGAGGTCCCCGAGGTCGTCCAAGAAGGGTTGGGCCAAGCAACGGCCCAGCCAGAGTCTACTCCGGCTCCACCACCACAGCCGGAGACCCACGAACCCAGCACCCAGGTGCTGGGGCCCGAGGTCGTTCCGCCCTCACCTCCGGCTCCAGGGCGGGCTAGCGCGGGGTGGACCGAAGAGATGGAGGCAGCCTTGACAAGCTCCTCTCTCAAGGATGAGCACCGCGCATTGATTGGCGCGGCGCTGCAGGGATTCCGGTCCATAGAGGCCGGAATGCATGAGGTCTTCAAGAGCCTCCTGACGAGCTTCGAGGTAACCCTCTACCTTTTAAGAAAAAGGATCTTCTCTGTTTATATCTATCGGTCTTTGTACTTGTCCGAGGGCATATGTAATCGATCATTTTAGATGGCCTGGATAGTGAGTAGCCCCCGAGCCCAGGGCCAGTTTGAAAAAACTGGGGTTGGGGTCAAAATATAGGCTCAGAGGAAGAAGTAGCCCCTAAGACTTGATGAAATAGGATGTATGTCCGAATTATCTTTAAATTGATTATGGGGCTCATTAGGAATTGTTTATGCAGGTGTCAACCTCGGCTCCAGGCTCCGCCTCCGAAGAGATCGCGGAGATGAGCCGGAAGCTCGAGAGGTCCGAGAAGGACCTCGACCTGATAAACAAGCAGGTCGAGCAGTCTCAAGGTAAGCGACCGCTGCGTCGTGTTTCTTGTTTCTTTGAACTTTGATTTTGAGCAAGGATAACTTGTTGTTTGAAAAACTGATGCCGAACTATCTTGATAATAGCGGCGCTGGCTGAGCTTGAGGGGCTCAAGGCCAAGCTCTTGACAGCTCGGCAAGAGGTCGAGCAGCAGAAGGCTGCTACGGCCAAAGCAGAGAAAGACCTAGCCACCAAGGTGGCTAGGGAGAAGAACCAGGCGCGGGTCCTGGAGGTCGAGGAGACACTCAAGGGCGTGTATCTCGAACGTGATGCCCGTGAGAAGAAGGAGAAGGAGATGGGCGAGCAGCAGCGAAAGCTACGCATGTCTCATGCTGAGCTCCAGACCCGGGACCGGGCCGACCACCACGTGATCCAGCAAGTGGAGCGAATAGCCGCGGGTAAGCCATATTTACTGCTATGTGTATTTGGCAGCAAGGGGTTCGTCGAGCTCACCCAGCTATGGTGATCCGCAGAGATCTTCACCGGTCTCCCGAAGAGTGCGGCGGACGCTGGCCTTCATTTCGGCCAACTGGAGGGCCATGAGGCGGAGAAGGTGTTCTGGAATCAGTTCCGGGATCCCTCGCAATCGCAGTTGCTTAATCATCGAATGAAGCAGCTGGCGGAGCTTCTTCGGATGGCGAGGCCGGCACTCCAAGACCTCTGCATCAATCTATGGCCCACGGAAGCGTTGCCAGCCAGCTTCTTTGGGCTCCTGGTGCGGCTGCAAGAAGCCATCCCGCAAGTCAACCGCTGGAAGCGATCCGCGTGTCTGGAAGGGGTGCGACCGGCGTATGCCTGCGTGAAAACCCACTTCCGGAAGGTGGAGGCGGAGGTTGTTGCTGCGGGGCCCCCCGAAGGGAAGGCGCGCACCGCGGAGCAGTTCTTCACCGACGTGGAGGAGGGCGCCCGTCTTACCGAGGCCATGTGCCCTAAGGCCAACTTGTATTTCTAGGTGGCACTTCGGAATACCGAAGTGCCTGTGATGTATAAAGATTTCAAGTTATTTAATGAGCATGGTTGAATTTCCTCTCAAATATTCATGTTTTGTTCTTAATATTCCTCCTGTTTGACCGTGTTGAACTGAACGCGGCCAGTCGGCGGCTTCAACCCCTTTGTACAATATACAAAGGGTGCCCCTTTTAAGTGTTCATGTCCCGTAGCCGACGTCTCGGTTCCCGAGGGAGGTTTATACTCATAGGAGTTTGACGGTGGGGATTGATGACGAGCCCTGATACGTCTCCGTTGTATCTACTTTTCCAAACACTTTTGCTCTTGTTTTGGACTCTAATTTGCATGATTTGAATGAAACTAACCCGGACTGATGCTACTTGTGAGCTGCGTTGGTAATTCCCTGAAGAGGAAGGGAGATGCAGTACAGTAGAGATAAGTATTTCCCTCGGTTATGAAACCAAGGTTATCAATCCAGTAGGAGAATCACGCAACACCTCGTAAGCAGCACCTGCACACAAAACAACAAATCCTTGCACCCAATGCAAACAAGGGGTTGTCAATCCCTCGGCGGTTAATTGCAAGATTAAATTGTATGTGATAGATAGATAGATTGAAACAAAAATACAAAATAAAACAAATAAAGAAAAAGTGCAGCAAGGTATTTTTAGGGTTTTTAATATATGATTTAGATAGACCCGGGGGGCATAGTTTTCACTAGAGGCTTCTCTCAAGAAAATAGCATACGGTGGGTAAACAAATTACTGTTGGGCAATTGATAGAAAAGCAAATAATCATGACGATATCCAAGGCAATGATCATGTATATAGGCATCACGTCCGAGACAAGTAGACCGCCTCCTGCCTGCATCTACTACTATTACTCCACACATCGACCGCTATCCAGCATGCATCTAGTGTATTAAGTCCATAAAGAACAGAGTAACGCCTTAAGCAAGATGACATGATGTAGACAAAGTAAACTCACGCATGAATAAACCCCATCTTTTTACCCTTAATAGTACCGATACATACGTGTCATGTCCATCTCTGTCACTGGGATTGAGTGTAGGGGAACGCAGCACAAAACAAAAAATTTCCACACTACGAACATGCCCAGGATCACTATGGAGATGCATACAAGGTTTAATCTGATCATTACCGACTCGTGGCGCAGCGGAAGTAGAGTCGATGTAGATCATCGGTGCAGATCCCCGCAGCTAGGATTTACAACCTCCCAACCACGAGGATGTACTCCCTCGTCAGTCCCTCAGACAGCCCTTCGGGAGGCGGTTGGACAGTCCCCCGAACAGTGTCACGGACAGCCCTTCGGGAGGCACTCACAGAAACTCGGACGGTCACTCGGACAGCTCTTCGGGAGGCACTCTCGAACAGCCCCTCGGGCAAAAAAGATCAAACCTACGACCTCTCTACGGGGTTGCACACATACGGTATCATCTATCCGGCAGGGCTTCGCCGTCCAGAACTAGTTCCCACCGGAACCCAGACAGCCTTTCGGCTCTACGAAACTATTTCGCGGGGAGGGAGAGCGAAGGCCAGATCATGCATGGCATTTGTATGTGAGAAACAGTGAGTGTGGAGAGTGCCTCTCCATCTCTATTTATAGGAAAACCCAAGGGGTAGGGTGGCCCTCATCCATCCATGTCATCCCTAAGATATTTTGGGACAAAGCCCAAAAAGGTGGCTTTCCATAAAGTAACCATAAAGTGATTTTAACTATTCACGGAAACATTTTTCCGCGACCGTTAAATCCGAAAATATTTCTATAGGTCTTAGAACATTTCCAGTACCCACTAAAATAATTTTGGACGCGTTCCGAAACAATTCCGGATTAGTGATTTTCATCTGCGAAAAGCAACCAAAGCGGTTCCGGCAGCTCCAGAACATTTCCGGGTTTTTTCTCCGAAAAAATCCCAGAAGTTCCCAGAACAATTCTGGCACCCTCCAAGAATTTCCAGGCATGTGCCGAAACCAATTTGACTTAATGGTACACTCCGAAACAACTTTTCAGTTTTACCGAAACTCTTCCGGTGTTCTCTCTCCGAAACTCTTCCGTTGTCTTCGAAACTTTTCCGGTGACTTTCTCTCAGACTCCCTGTCTAGCATTCAGCAGATAGATGACCCTTAAGCGTGTGACCCTATAGGTTCAGTGAAGTATAGACATGACCAGAACACTTTCCGATCAATGATCAACATCGGAGCCGTGGACACCCATATTGACCCCTATACCCACACGAATAAATATTCGAGTGAACCTCCAGTTGCCATGTGCTATTCCTGTTGCTTTGCGATATGTTACAAATACCCGAGGTGATATTTATCGGCATCCCCATGAATCAACAACTTGTCCACTATGCCAGTTATCTCGTTACCGGTTTTGTTCTCTTTTCTCGTTCCCGTGTTCCGGTATCCCGGTGATCAAATCACAATGTGTCTGGCCAGACGATGATGGATACCGTAACACCGAGAGGGCCCAAATAATATCTCTCCATCGTTGAAGGAGCAAATCCCAATCTTGAGCTATCAAGTCCCTTGACATACTTTTCCATGAACCCGTAAGCCGCCGTAATAGCCACCCATTTACGGTTGACGTTTAATAAACCCCAAAGTTCATGAAGCAAGCATGAAGAAACTCGATACTCTCATGGTCTAAGGAATTATGCAAACGTTAACTTTCTCTGTGTTATTAACCATTATCTTGTGACGAATGTATCTCATATCATAACATCAATTGGGTCGATTCAACACAAATGTTCATCTAACATTGTGCCCTCAAAGTTGCCGACATAGAGATGCCCATGATCAGGAAAACATAATCATCATGCAAACACTTGAGCTAGTCTTAGAGGCATGACTAGGAATACTTTTTATCATTTATTATTCCACACGTGCATATGAGTTTTCCTCCGAGCCTCGTGGTTATTGCAGACTCGAGAACCATAGCAGTTATAGCACAGAATATAAACTTAATTACGAACATGGGGATAAATAATAACATTTTTTATTGCCTCTAGTGCATATCTCCTACAGACTCCCACTTGCACTAGAGTCAATAATCTAGTCAATGCTAATGCACTTTACACCTATGGCATACTGGTGTAAAATATGCTTCGCATGTGGTATAGCCCGATGTCCAACGGATCTGACAACTTCAGCTCCATGTGTATCTTTGCATATCCTCGCATTTTCATGCTTTCACAAAATACATATTTTGTGTGGACTTGGATTTGTATATATGTGAATCACAGGTCAAACCTTGATTCCTCAAACTGAGCTCTGAAGCAACTATCTGAAACAGTGTCCCATTGACCAAAGCCATCTTGGAACCATACTAAGTTCATGAATGAACTATATGATTCAACATCTTCTTTGTCGCTTCCAAAGCATCAACATACTTAGCCTTTGTTATAGAATTCGCCACAGAAACCTGTTTGGAACAATTTCCAACTACCGTGCCACCATATCGTGTATTACACAAAAAACCTTTAACTTAAATCGAAAATCGCTTGGAGCATTGATGAAGACTGTGTCGATGTATTGCATTACAACGAGTACTTCATAATCTCAGTTTGCGAGAAAACATGTTATCAGTGCTACTTTAGCAGTCAACGACATTTTTCACTGTTGTCCTATGATCAGTATTTTGATCACTTTGATATCTTTACTCGCAACTCCTTGGGAGTACCGGACATATCTGGTTGTTTTACATACCATGGAATACATGATTAATCTGAACACAAAATTGTGTGGAAATTTCATCATGTATTTTGCTCATCAGTGTTTTAGGAGACCGAGTCTTGCAAAAGCCTTTCCATGTGACTTTGGCAAGAATCACTCCTTAATGTTTTATGCTAAACTGTTTTAGCATCTTGTCAATATGTATTTTGGCTTAGCCCTATTAGGCAATTTTATCTCCGTAGATAATTATGCCTAATAACAAGGCTATTTAGCCCAAGCTCTTCATTGAAGAAACTATTTTTCAATGAAGTGCTAATTCATGTCAAGAAATTTATATTATTTCCAATCAATAATGTGTCAAGCACACAAGTTTTAGAAATATTATTATGCTCCCACTTACTTTCTTGTAACCACAAGCATCTTCGCTATCCATTGATGAAATCAAACTCTTTTGACTATTTCATCAAAACGAAGATTCCAACTCCTTTTTGCTCTCTTCTGTCCATTGCTGGAACTTTGAAGTTTGCACACTCACTAGCATCCTCTAGATCGACAAAATACTATGGACTGTATCACATACAAGTCCTAGTTTGTTCCCATTTCATGGAAATTCTTTCGTCATCCATGTTTCATATCTCATGATTGAAATATGTATTAATTGCTAATTTAACCCGAACCGACTTTAAGCATCGCTATGGTGAGACAAACTCATCGTAGTCAACTCTTTGAACTTGTTTATTGCAACAAGTCAAGCTTTATGGATAAACCATTTTATCCACATCAGTTTATAGTTCCATTAATGTTCGTTAGACTCTAAGTCTTCCGAAGGGTTCATCAAGATTTAATCTTGAATCATTTATATGGAAACTATCTCGGATTGTATTGGCATTTAGCCAATTCTGGAGTCAGGGCCCATTAACGCTTCTTTGATTATTGTAGGTATACTGTTGTCTAACAACAATATCTCATTTGCGCACCTGAGAGGTTTGCATGAGTTTTGCCTACGTGGTTCAGCTGCAAGTTCGACCAAAGTCCATACATTTTATTGTAGAGGCTTCCGTATCAGTCGCAGGAGGAAACTTTGGAATTGCTTCCGCGGTTTCTTTCCTTTGTCATGATAACGAAGATACTGTTATCTCGTCGAGTTGCACTGTCCTCCCACTCACCTTTTTGCAAGAAACATTTTCTTTCAAAATCATACCGCTCTTTGTGGCAAACATTTTTGCCTCGGTATAGTGATGGAGGAATACCCAATAAATTAGGATAACCTACAAAGTAGCACTTGTCTGATTTGGAATAGGTTTGTAAATATTTTACACAAGCCCCATATTCCAAATGTTAAGAAAAGACATAACATGGTTGGGTGTACCATACCATGGCGTCATTTCAACAGATTTGATGGCGCTCTTTTCAGTGTAAAAGCCGCAGTCTCTAAAGCATTACTTTAAAAGGGATAATGGCAAATTGATTTATGTCATCTTTGATCTTACCATGTCATAAATGGTTTGATTACATCTTCATGGACATTCCATTCACAGTAGTGCTCCGGGAGGTGTAAGTTATGAAACTCTTTTCACAACTCATCAAACATTCGCTAAACTTGTAACTCAAAATTTCTTTCCGCAATCCAATTGCAGAAACATAATTTTCTTGTTACAATAATTTCTTCTTCATTTTGAAAACCTTTTGAATGATTTCAAAAGATCCAGACTTACGTCTCATCAAGTAAATATCCATATATCTACTTGAGTTATTTCAGAAGATAGACAAATCCACTGCCAGCAACAACATTTATCGGACTACACACATCATGATGTATGATCACCAATAAGTTCTTTGCTCGTTCCTTATGGCTTGTGAACGGTATTTTAGTCACTTCACTTTTCGGAGGAAAGTCACAAGTGTCAGATGATTCATAATCAAACGACTTCAAAATCCATCATTATGGAATTTCTCCATGCGGGTTTCTCCAATGTGACCAAATGCAGTGCCACTCATGTGTGGTATTCTTTTAGTCTTGCGACATTTAGCGTCAGTGTTATGGATGTATCATATTACCATCAATATTCATAACATACATCCTATCCATGATGGAAGTATGGCCCTTATGTTATTCATAATACTGAACAACAATTGTTCTTTTATAAACAACACTCTTGCAACAAACATTATGCAAATGGGCTAGAGTGTATAAAACTCTAAAATGAATTATGAAAGTAAATACAGAGGTAATGTATTATTATCAATATTCATAACATACATCTCATTCATAATGAAAGTATGGCCCTTATGTTATTCATAACACCGAACATCAAAAGTTCTCTTCTGAACAACCTTCTTGCAAGATACCTTATGCAATGGGCTAGAGTGTATGAAACTCCAAAAATGAATTATGAAAATAAATACATAGGTAATACACCGATGGAAGGTATAGTAACATTTACTATGTTCCCAGCGCGTATCTAAACCTCATTCCCGGCAAGTCTTTTAGGCCATAGTAGTTCTTGCATCGAGTCGCAACAGAATGCAATCGAGCGGGTATCTCTGTGATCAACTCACAATACCCAAGAATCAATGATTAACATGTTTAATCATAATTCCCAAGAACTATTTCTTTGACCAGCCTTCTATACATCAATAGCTTGTATGACTTTCATACATGAGCTGGATATTCCAGTCTTCTCTCTTTTTGCCTTTATACTTCTAACAGTTTTACTTTTAATATTTCTCCTACTCTCAGAAGAAGCACCCAACTTTGAGAGTGGTGTCAGCCTCGGACTTCCTAGGCGTGTAAGTTTCACTAACACCCTTCGGACACTTCCTTTCTCTTTAAGTTGTTGTTTTATTCACCTTCATTTCATGACAGGCGTTCTTCTGGATCCCTCTTGGATTAGTCTAATGCATAGTAAACACTTTTACTAACAGTTTGCAAACAAACATTGCTTTGGATATTTCATATCTTTTAGCCTTTGTTTGTATCTGAAAATAATTTTCAGTTCCATGAATATCACATAACTATCCCAAACCTTTGAAGTTCGGGTCTCATGGAAGCAAACATATTGCACTTTGACCGTAACGGAATTCTAGCTTTTGGATTGAAGAACAAGAGTCACATTATCCATAGCATTAGCGGGAGAATACCGAAAGCATGCGATAGGACAAAGTCCTTCTCGGCACTCTTGAGGACAATCCTCACATTACGTTACCAATCGTAAAGTTTAACCAAATATTTAACAGCTATTCAATTTTATTAGGGAAGGTGGAAACGCGAGCCATTATTCTATAACTATTATGCAAATTTCACTTAGACAATGTTCATAATTAATTTGCACTAGTGAATAAACAATTTTATTCTCAAGTGCGCTCCCACTCAAATCAATATCTCTCATAATTGATTGTGAGTGATTCAAGATCCAAATTTCAATTCAACGCCAAGGATGCATCCATCTCAAGTGACGAGAATTTCATTTGGTAGGCCAACTTGCCAATCACATCTCTATGTGACTCTTGTTCATCTTTCGATGGGCGTGTTCCGAGCTCAGGACGATCCTCCGGAACGTCAAGACAACCAAGTGATCTTGCTGCGAGGTCTCAACTCACCCGCCTCACACTTCTCTAATCATTCGTACCCATGCATCCATGTGATACCCCGAAGAGATAGGTGTCGTGACGGTGCTACACTTGGGAGAACACTAACTATTTGATATTTTTAAGTGAGAGATCACCCTAATAAAAGCGACTACCGCGCAATCAAAAAAGGGTGCATCATAAGGGATAAACATCTCAGGCAATTCATAATAGCATGATATGGTATAGCCCTTTCTGACGGAGAAGTCTTTATTTTCTTCATCTTCGGCATTCGCGTCGGTGTTCACCTTCGTGAAGATTGCCACCACCTTATCGTTGCACCAGATAATATTGCTATCTCTATAGCTAATAAAATAAGTGCATTACTTAAGGTTGACACGCAGGTCATTAAAGTGACAATCATATGGCTCCAGCCATCATGCTGAATCATGACACGCATGTCATGTTAATTAATTTTACATCATATAGTCATCTCATACATAATCAAATTAATATGAGCACTACTATACCACATCACATGCACATCCTGCAAAACCTAGTTAGACTCCTCTAATCGGTTTATGCAAAAAAATTATTTTACGTGGCTTCTAAGGTTTCAACCAATCCGCAGCTACCAACGTTTATCATCAAGTATGATTATTCAAGTCGCTAGATTAACTATGTGGAGTGTATGAAACACGAGATAATAAAATCTCAAGCCCCATACTGAACTTCGTCATACGCATGACCCCCGTGTAGATCATATCTGCATTGCCCTTTTGTCTCCGAAATTTCATCTTTCTTTTAACTATGGTGGAATTCAATGAACTGTTAGCACTTCGTTGATCAATGTGACGCCCCTGCTCGACCATGCACTAATCATACATGCAAATGCACACGATCGAGATCAGAGACTCACGGGAAGATATCACAACACAACTCTAAACACAAATAAAAGTCATACAAGCTTTATAATACAAGCCAGGGGCCTCGAGGGCTCGAATGCATAAGCTCGCGATCAAGCGTCAGCGGAAACAACATAATATCTGAGTACAGACATAAAAGGGAAACAAGTTGCCTTAAGAAGGCTAGCATAACAATTAAAGTAGCATGTATCCAGTTCAAGTTGTAATAGATCGAGATACAACACTGAGCGTCCTGTTACCGTGGACACGGCTATTTGAATAGATAACTTCCCTGCAGGGGTGCACTACTGTTACCCAACACTCTCGATTAACTCTGGCCGGACACACTTTTCTCGGTCATGCCCGGCCTCGGCTGATCGACACGACGTAGTCCTACCTAGGCTCACCAGAGAGGTCCCCGCCGGTCTACATCCTAAGTGCTCAGGGGTCTTGGGCCCATCGCCCTTCGCACTCCGGGTCGTTGTGTGCAGGGTTAGATCCAGGCACCACCTCTGTCATGGATGGCGCCGATCCTGCCATGCCACAAGGCTGAACTGGACGTCTGACAAAGCTTTCGGCTGATACATACGGCGCCGAGGGTCCCATAACCATTATCCCGTGTGGTGGTAGTGCGTATATGGCCAGCGGCCAACTCAAATCAAATACCCAAATCCATTAGTGTGTTGGGGGCTCGCGGTGACGATCAGTACTCCTGTCGTCCCGTCTCGAGGAAGTGCAACAAGGGTCAGGCCCATCCCTCTCTAGGGCGGTCTCTACCTGCCTGGCCGCGCCTCGTAATTATCTCGCGGGTACCCTCCAGGTCAACCCGACTCCACATTTCCCGCGGGTACTCCTCGGGGTCGACCCGCCTACAACAAAGGTCTCAGGTAATAGTCATGGTAACCGTGTGGCCAAAACATCAAGGGAACCCAAGGAATCGCCCTCGATCGATTCCTACTCGATGTATTCCGATAAGGAGAACCAGGAGGAATCACCCTCGATGGTCCCCACTTAAGGGGTTGCACGACAGAGTCATCATCGGGAAGGGGAGAGCGAGGAGTCACCCTCTGCAGTCACCATCGATGTGCTATACTACAGGGATATCATCAGGAGTGCAGTACGAGGTATCACCCTCGGCACTCGATAGTAGCCCTACAGAGTCATACAACTAAGGGGGTGTGCGGTGATGTGACGGTATTTGCACATCGATCACAATGATCGAGGTTCTGGTAACAAAGCGGGGCAACAGGGACAAGGGTGAGGGGTCACTGATGGATCACTAACCAACATATTCTAAGCAGTTTAGGATGACAGGTAAAGTAACAATAGTAGGTTACAAAAGCGGGCTATGCATGAGAATAGGAGCAAGCAAGTACAGTAGCAAAATCTAATGCAAGCATGAGGGAGAAGGAATAGGCGATATAGGAATGATCAAGGGGGTTTTGCTTGCCTGGAAGCTCTGCTGAAAGGGGTGGGTCATTAGGGGCGTAGTCGTACTCGGCAGCAGCGTCGGTCTCGGGGTCTACCGGAGAGAAGAGGGGGGAGAAACAATAAATACAAGCAACAGATGCAATCACAGATGCATGGCATGGCAGCACGCTATTCGAGGGGTGCCCTAATACAGTACTACGCAAGTTAGTCAGAGCGGGAAACATCTGGAGGTGTTTTACCAGCTCCGGGCAATTATCGGTGAGATGAATCGAAGGGGAAAGTTCCATGTTCATCATGTTAGAGGGGTGTGGCAGGTATGTGGGTGGCATATTCGGATTCTTCATATTTTTCTGATCATTTTTCATATATAAATTATTTTCATCCGACTTACGGTTTATTTCATATGATTTTTCAAAGTTTTAAGCATTTTCTGGATTTAATAAATTCAAATTATCCAAAACAGTAACAGGTGACGTCAGCATGACGCCAGCATTGCGTCAGCGGTCAAACCCAGCTGACCAGGGTCAAACCTGACCAGTGGGTCCCACTGGTCAGTGACTGTTTAGACTTAACAGTGGTTAATTTAGTTAATTAGGTTAATTATCAGGTGGGACCCAGTAGTCAGTGACTGTTTAGTAATTAAATTAATTATCAGATTAATTTACATTCAAATTAGTTTTAATTAAACGTGGAGCCCGCATGTCAGTGACACAGGGCAGCCCAGCCAGCCCAGTCAACGGGCCAGTGGGGCCCAGTGTCAGTGGCTCAGGGTGGGGCCCAGAGGCGCCCACGTCAGTGCCACGTCGGCGATGTCGCCGGAGCAGCTCCGACGAGCATTTCGCACGGCGGCGCGCGTCGGGCTTCGCCAGAAATCGCGCACAGAGCACGGGAAGGGCCACGCGTGGGTGCGTTGGAAAGAGCATGCGACGGCGAGGTGATCTGCGGCGGTGGCGTGGCCGGAGGAGCGCCATAGCGACGACGGCGAGCTCATCGGCGGCGGCCGGAGTTCAGGACTCCGCGGGATCGGCGTTAGCGCGCGCGGGCGGCCAAACTAGCTAGCTAGGCGGGGCCTACGGGTGCGGCGAGGACGACGGGCACGAGCCCGTGACCATTTGGTCGCTGGAAGCTCGACGGCGACGAGCTCGTACGGCGGCGGGCTCGGGCACAACAGGGACGACAGCTACGGGCGCGGTGGAGCGAGGAGAAGAGGGCGGAGCGAAGCGGAGGCTCGCCGTGGAGCCGTAGGGAGTGGCAGCGGGCTCGGGGGAGGCCGATGGTGGCAGATCGGTGGCGGCGATCTCCGGCATCCGAGAGGGGAAGGAGAGGTCGTAGCGCTCGCTGTAGAGCTTCCCGGCGTCGTCCAGTGGCACGGGGAGGGGTAGCGGACGGTGGCGGAGCGATCCGGCATGGTGGCGAGGCACAGGGGCTACGGTGGCTACGTAGGTGAGCTGCGGACGGCGATGGCCGCGGCGGCCATCACGGGAGAGGAGCTGCAGCAGCTCGTGGGGAAGGGGGAAAAGATCTCGGGGGGGCCAGGGTGGTCGCGGTGGCCTTCTTATCCACCGCGGCGCCCTGTAGCGACGCGAGGGCGAGCGGGCGCGGTTGGGACGGCTAGCCGGCGTCGGGCGCGCGCGCGCGGGCGGGGGGTTAGGGAAAGGCCGACCCAAATGGGCCGGGCCACACTGTTGGGTCAACTGGGCCAAGTGCACACTGCCGCTTAGCCATTTCTCTTTTTCTTTTTCTACTTTCTTTCTTTCTTCTGTTTTGCCTTTTTTTTGCTCCAAAAGACTTTTGTAAAATGTGAGACTTGTCTAAATAAATACTAGGCAATATTTACCACTGCCAGAAAAAGGTTTGGAGGTAATTTGAGTTCATTTGAATTTTGGATTAAATAAAATGGATTAAACATTGCTGTTTTGGTACTGCTTCATGATGTTAGAGTCATTTAAATAATTCAATTAATGTTGATTTTATTTTTACAATTGCTTTGGGATTATTTGCAATATTAAGAACTATTTAGTTCCTGGATTTGAACAACTTTTATTTTCACCTTATTTTTGAATTTCAATTTGAATTGGAATTTGAAATGAGATATGACTCAAATGATGATCAAGCACTGTTAAGCATGATGACTTGGCATTGATCATGGGGGATTACTGTAGCTAATACATGGGGGTGTTACAATTCTCCTCCTCTAAAAGAAATTCTCGTCCCGAGAATTCAGGAGGTAGAAGGGAGTAGGTCGGGGTATTCATACCAAGGAGGCCTGGCATGGGCCCGCGGGAGAATTTTCCCATTAACGGATTGTCCAACGGTTTACATCTAATGTCATGCGTGAATGCAAAGGATCTTAGTGTAAAATGAATGCGATGCTCCTTAATCAATTAAAACAGGAGGTGGTACTGAGTGAACAAGGATAGTACCGATCATAGTAGCAAGCTGATCTTGAGCTTCATTCAGATCAACATGGTAAGCTTGACCACGACCATAAGAAGGTCTGGCATTGTTGTTGCGGTGTTGGTTGTTACCACGGCCATTTCCACGGTCAGCAGGGGGAAGTGCAAGCTGATTCTGATTATGAGGGCATTCTCTGGAACGGTGACCTGGACGGCCACACTTGAAGTAGAGCCCATCACTGGGACGGGGAGCAGGAGCTCGAAGCAGTGGAGCCTGAGATCTTGGCTGCCCCGGCGGTGGAGAAGGTGCAGCTGGATGGTACATGCTATTGGGAATCCATATATGGCGCTTCTACGATGACGAGCCCGAAGATGAGCCAACGTCACGGTGGCGCTTGACGGCATTCTTGTGTTCCTTCTGAGCGGTCTCAACCTGGATAGCCTTGTTTACCAGGGTGGCGAAGTCGGTGAAGTCATGAACAGCAAGTGCAAGCTTGAGGTCTGGGTGGAGTCCATTACGGAATTTCTCCTGTCTACGAGCATCAGTGGCAATGTCTTCTTCGGCATAGCGGGATAGGTTAAGGTATTCCCGCTGATAAGCTTCGACAGTCCTATTGCCCTGAGTGAGGTTGCGAAACTCTGTTTTCTTCCGGTCCATGATTACCTGAGGAATGTAATGGGCACAGAAAGCAGTTTGAAACTTGATCCAGGTAACGACTATCCCAGCAGGTAGCGAACGCCTATGGGTGTCCCACCATTGAGCAGCGGGACCCTTCAAGAAGTAGGACGCAAAGGTGACAAGATTGGCAGGGGCGACATTGGCAGATTCCATCTCAAAGGCGATGTCGCGAAGCCAGTCATCAGCATCCAGTGGCTGTTCAGAGTTGCGGAAAGTAGTAGGGCTGAGACGCACAAACTCCTGCAGAGTTATTGGGGCAGGTTGCTGATTCTGAGCATTCTAGTTCTGGTTTGGAAACTGAGCCATGATTCCAACCATGAACTGGCTGTTCAGCTCGAATTGTTGCATCATAGCTGCCATATAGTCTGGCGGTGGTGGTTGTTGGGCAGCACGGCCACGACCACGACCACCTGGTCTAACCATCCTGCTAAAGATTTAACGGGGGGTAGTTTAGTAAAAGCAACTGCAAGTGTTTAGAGACAAGCATGGTGTATCACGACAATGAACAAGTAGTGCAATAGATTCATAGCAGTAGTCAATTAAGACATACAGATCCATACACAAAGTCGGTTACATGCAGATAGCATAAGTTCGGAAATTCAAACAGCTAGACATACTAGGCGGCGCGCAGGCACGCGATAGGGAATACAACAATGGGACATAGCAAAGGCTACATCAACGTCGGGGAATACCACTGAAACCAGGTAACTGCAGGTGCGGACGATGAGTGTCCATAGCAGAAAGGTCCTACGCTCCGTGATTACTCTGATGCAGAACCCGATCTCGAACTGGGAGGAGAGGTCCACGTGTGGGTGTGCGACCTCCAACAGCAGGCCAACCGATACCTGCAAGCATCCGAGTCCTGCGCGGGTAAAGAATGTACTCTGGATGTATCCCTGCACGAACAGCTGGCAGCAACTGTGTCATAGCATCGTAGAGACACGCGCGAGTGGCAAACAACTCGACGGCAAGAGCGCGGGCAGTGCGATCCAGAGCCTGAGTGCACTGAATCAAAACCTGCGGGTCGTATCGACGTCGCTCGTAAGGGGCACAGACAGCTGTGTAGTATCCGGTATCATCTCCAGCAGGGGCATACGGGATGTATCGGAACTCGGAGTCATCCAAGCGACTATGCTCTCCACGAAGACGTACGACAGCAGAATGGGCAGCGTCATAGACTGCCATATCAATCATCACGCCGATACCATGAAAAGTGTGCAACTCAGTGAAGGAGTCGTCTCGCTGATCAAAAATACGAACATCGGCATGGTACTGCTCCTGATTAAAATCACAGAAATCCTCATAAACCATGTACTCGGGGTACCAGCAGTAGCCCAATCTGGTCAGGAGGGCGACCATGATAGCTGGAAAACCAGACGCATCACGAGCCCAAGTCCGAAGTACAAGCTACGTCGCAGGGCGCGGCGGAAACAAGCGATCCATCTGAAACAGAGGAAATTTCAAGATTATCAAATGACAGTGAGTGAATTCTTGCATCGTGCATTCAAGGAAGTAATTTGCAGATAATCAAAGCTCCAGGTGGACGTGATCACGAGAACCTAGAGTCAGAGTTAGTAAATTTTTAACCTGAATAGAAGAGAGAGTAGAATCCCAGAGTAAGGAAGAGGAATAAAAGATCCTAATACCACCCATTGGCGACGTGGGCCCGTAAGCCACACAGCCATGTTAGTAAAACAGTTTTCAAAGTCTAGACTCAACTTCGACCAAGGAATCGGAAGGGGGCTTCCTACAGGCAGTCGACTCTGATACCAACTTGTGACGCCCCTGCTCGACTGCGCACTAATCATACACGCAAATGCACACGATCGAGATCAGAGACTCACGGGAAGATATCACAACACAACTCTAAACACAAATAAAAGTCATACAAGCTTTATAATACAAGCCAGGGGCCTCGAGGGCTCAAATGCATAAGCTCGCGATCAAGCGTCAGCGGAAACAACATAATATCTGAGTACAGACATAAAAGGGAAAAAAGTTGCCTTAAGAAGGCTAGCATAACAACGACATCTGATTGAAAAGGCGCAGGCCTCCTGCCTGGGAACCTCCGAATCTACTCCAGGTCATCGGTCTCCACGTAGTAGTAGGCTCCACCGGTAGGGTAGTAGTAGTCGGCGGGATCAGCTGGCTCCTGGGATCCGTCATCTGGTCGCAGCAATCGGGTATGGGGAAAAACAGGAGCAAAGCAACCGTGAGTACTCATCCAAAGTACTCGCAAGACTGACATCAGAACTATACTAAGTATGCATCGGTATCAAAGGAATGAGGCTATATCTTTGGACTAAACTGCAGAAATGCTGGAACAGAGGGGGAAAGGCCTAGCCTATCGAAGACTAGCATCTTGCAGCGTCTTGCAACATTAGAAGAGTGCAGATTAGCATATTATAAAGTTGCAAACAAGTAGTAGCAAAGCCTAGGGATCCATCCTCGACTCCCTGCGAGAAAGCGATCCCGGAGCTTACAATTAAAGTAACATGTATCCATTTCAAATTGTAATAGATCGAGATACAACACTGAGCGTCCTGTTACCGTGGACACGGCTATTCGAATAGATAACTT
Source organism: Elymus sibiricus (assembly GCA_039707655.1). NCBI lineage: Eukaryota > Viridiplantae > Streptophyta > Magnoliopsida > Poales > Poaceae > Elymus > Elymus sibiricus. Next base: position 254,976,919 of record CM077668.1, on the reverse strand, counting down.
CCCTGCAGGGGTGCACTACTGTTACCCAACACGCTCGATTAACTCTGGCCGGACACACTTTTCTCGGTCATGCCCGGCCTCGGCTGATCGACACGACGTAGTCCTACCTAGGCTCAGCAGAGAGGTCCCCGCCGGTCTACATCCTAAGTGCTCAGGGGTCTTGGGCCCATCGCCCTTCACACTCCGGGTTGTTGTGCGCAGGGTTAGATCCAGGCACCACCTCTGTCATGGATGGCGCCGATCCTGCCATGCCACAAGGCTGAACTGGACGTCTGACAAAGCTTTCGGTTGATACATACGGCGCCGAGGGTCCCATAACCATTATCCCGCGTGGTCATAGTGTGTATATGGCCAGCGGCCAACTCAGATCAAATACCCAAATCCGTTAGTGTGTTGGGGGCTCGCGGTGACGATCAGTACTCCTGCCATCCCGTCTTGAGGAAGTGCAACAAGGGTCAGGCCCATCCCTCTCTAGGGCGGTCTCTGATTGCCCGGCTGCGCCTCGTAATTATCTTGCGGGTACCCTCCAGGTCAACCCGACTCCACATTTCCCGCGGGTACCCCTCGGGGTCGACCCGCCTGCAACAAAGGTCTCAGGTAATAGTCATGGTAACCGTGTGGCAAAAACATCAAGGGAACCCGAGGAATCACCCTCGAGGGATTCCTACTTGATGTATTCCGATAAGGAGAACCAGGAGGAATCACCCTCGATGGTCCCCACTTAAGGGGTTGCACGACAGAGTCATCATCGGGAAGGGGAGAGCGAGGAGTCACCCTCTGCAGTCACTATCGATGTGCTATACTACAGGGATATCATCAGGAGTGCAGTACGAGGTAGCACCCTCGGCACTCGATAGTAGCCCTGTAGAGTCGTACAACTAAGGGGGTGTCCGGTGATGTGACGGTATCTGCACATCGATCACAATGATCGAGGTACTGGTAACAAAGCGGGGCAACAGGGACAAGGGTGAGGGGTCACTGATGGATCACTAACCAACATATTCTAAGCAGTTTAGGATGACAGGTAAAGTAACAATAGCAGGTTACAAAAGCAGGCTATGCATCAGAATAGGAGCAACCAAGTACAGTAGCAAAATCTAATGCAAGCATGAGGGAGAAGGAATAGGCGATATAGGAATGACCAATGGGGTTTTGCTTGCCTGGAAGCTCTGCTGAAAGGGGTGGGTCGTCAGGGGCGTAGTCGTACTCGGCAACAGCGTCGGCCTCGGGGTCTACCGGAGAGAAGAGGGGGGGAGAAACAATAAATACAAGCAACAGATGCAATCACAGATGCATGGCATGGCAGCACGCTATTCGAGGGGTGCCCTAATACAGTACTACGCAAGTTAGTCGGAGCGGGAAACATCTGGAGGTGTCTTACCAGCTCCGGGCAATTATCGGTCAGATAAATCGAAGGGGAAAGTTCCATGTTCATCATGTTAGAGGGGTGTGGCAGGTATGTGGGTGGCATATTCGGATTGTTCATATTTTTCTGATCGTTTTTCATATATAAATTATTTTCATCCGAGTTACGGTTTATTTTATATGATTTTTCAAAGTTTTAAGCATTTTCTCGATTTAATAAATTCGAATTATCCGAAACAGTAACAAGTGACGTCAGCATGACGCCAGCATTGGGTCAGCGGTCAAACCCAGCTGACGAGGGTCAAACCTGACGAGTGGTCCCACTGGTCAGTGACTGTTTAGACTTAACAGTGGTTAATTTAGTTAATTATGTTAATTAACAGGTGGGACCCAGTAGTCAGTGACTATTTAGTAATTAAATTAATTATCATATTAATTTAAATTCAAATTAGTTTTAATTAAACGTGGGGCCCGCATGTCAGTGACACAGGGCAGCCCAGTCAGCCCAGTCAACGGGCCAGTGGGGCCCAGCATCAGTGGCTCAGGGTGGGCCCCAGAAGTGCCCACGTCAGCGCCACGTCGGCAACTTCGCCGGAGCAGCTCCGACGAGCATTTCGCACGGCGGCGCGCGGCGGGCTTTGCCGGAAATCACGCACAGAGCACGGGAAGGGCCGTGCGTGGGTGCGTTGGAAAGAACGTGCGACGGCGAGGCGATCTGCGGCGGTGGCGTGGCCGGAGGAGCACCGTAGCGACGACGGCGAGCTCATCGGCGGCGGCCGGAGTTAGGGACTCCGCGGGATCAGCGTTAGCGCGTGCGGGTGGCCAAACTAGCTAGCTAGGCGGGGCCTACGCAGTGCAGCGAGGACGACGGGCATGAGCGCGTGACCATTTGGTCACCGGAAGCTCGACGGCGATGAGCTCATACGGCGGCGGGCTCGGGCACGACGGGGACGGCAGCTACGGGCGCGGTGGAGTGAGGAGAAGAGGGCGGAGCGAAGCGGAGGCTCACCGCGGAGCCGTAGGGAGTGGCAGCAGGCTCGGGGGAGGCCGGTGGTGGCAGATCGGCGGCGGCGATCTCCGGCGTCCGAGAGGGGAAGGCGAGGTCGTAGCGCTCGCTGTAGAGCTTCCCGGCGTCGTCCAGTGGCACGGGAAGGGGTAGCGGACGGCGGCGGAGCGATCCGGCACGGTGGCGAGGCGCAGGGGCTACGGTGGCTACGCAGGCGAGCTGCGGACTACGATGGCCGCCGCGGCCATCGCGGGAGAGGAGCTGCGGCAGCGCGTGGGGAAGGGGGAAAAGATCTCGGGGCGGGCCAGGGTGGTCGCGGTGGCCTTCTTATCCACTGCGGCGCCCTGTAGCGACGCAAGGGCGAGCGGGCGCGGCTAGGACGGCGAGCCGGCGTCGAGCGCACGCGCGCGGGCGGGAGGTTAGGGAAAGGCCGACCCAAATGGGCCGGGCCACACTGTTGGGTCAACTGGGCCAAGTGCACAGTGCCGCTTAGCCATTTCTCTTTTTCTTTTTCTGCTTTCTTTCTTCTGTTTTGCCGTTTTCTTTTGCTCCAAAAGACTTTTGTAAAATGTGAGACTTGTCTAAATAAATACAAGGAAATATTTGCCACTGCCAGAAAAAAGTTTGGAGGTAATTTCATTTCATTTGAATTTTGGATTAAATAAAATGGATTAAACATTGCTGTTTTGGTACTGTTTCATGATGTTAGAGTCATTTAAATAATTCAATTAATGTTGATTTTATTTTTACAACTGCTTTGGGATTATTTGCAATATTATGAACTATTTAGTTCCTGGATTTGAACAACTTTTATTTTCACCTTATTTTTGAATTTCAATTTGAATTAGAATTTGAAATGAGATATGACTCAAATGATGATCAAGCACTGTTAAGCATGATGACTTGGCATTGATCATGGGGGATTACTGTAGCTAATACATGGGGGTGTTACAATCAATCAGGATCGCGGATTGCTAGAACTTTGAAACTCCACCATGCCGTTATTAAGATCAGAAATACGCAAATTTCAGGGAAGCAACAAGAACATCGGGTAACAGATTTCATCGGCTACCCGCACAAATAATTTTCAGTAATAGAACTCATCTACTACAAAATTATATTGTGCAACACCCATACATCTCTATGTATTCTAGATCATAACCTGCATCTATGCATAGCATGGCTCATGATGCCACTATAGGGGAACGCAGCAGAAAGCAAAAAAATTCACACTACAAACATGCCCAGGATCACTATGGAGATGCATACAAGGTTTGATCTGATCATTACCGACTCGTGGCGCAGCGGAAGTACAGTCAATGTAGATCATCGGTGCAGATCCCCGCAACTAGGATTTACAACCTCCCAACCACGAGGATGTACACCCTCGTCAGTCCCTTAGACAGCCCTTTGGGAGGCGGTCAGACAGTCCCCCGGACGGTGTCACGGACAGCCCTTCGGGAGGCACTCACAGAAACTCGGACGGTCACTTGGACAGCCCTTCGGGAGGCACTCTCAAACAGTCCCTTGGGCAAAAAAGATCAAACCTACGACCTCTCTACGGGGTTGCACACATACGGTGTCATCTATCCGGCAGGGCTTCGCCGTCCAGATCTAGTTCCCACCGGAACCCAAACAGCCTTTCGGCTCTACGAAACTATCTCGCGGGGAGGGAGAGAGAAGGCCAGATCATGCATGGCATTTGTATGTGAGAAAGAGTGAGTGTGGAGAGTGCCTCTCCACCTCTATTTATAGGAAAACCCAAGGGGTAGGGTGGCTCTCATCCATCCATGTCATCCCTAAGATATTTTGGGACAAAGCCCAAAAAGGTGGCTTTCCATAAAATAACCATAAAGTGATTTTCACTATTCATGGAAACATTTTTCCGCAACCGTTAAATCCGAAAATATTTCTATAGGTCTTAGAACATTTCTAGTACCCACTAAAATAATTTTGGACGCGTTCCGAAACAATTCCGGATTAGTGATTTTTATCTGCGAAAAGCAACCAAAGCGGTTCCGGCAGCTCCGGAACATTTCCGGGGGTTTTCTCCGGAAAAATCCCAGAACAATTCTGGCACCCTCCAAGAATTTCTAGGCGTGTGATGAAACCAATTTGACTTAATGGTATACCCCAAAACAACTTTTTAGTTTTACCAAAACTCTTCCAGTGTTCTCTCTCCGGAACTCTTCCGTTGTCTCTGAAACTTTTCCGGTGACTTTCTCTCAGACTCCCTGTCTAGCATTCAGAAGATAGATGACCCTTAAGCGTGTGACCCTATAGGTTCGGTGAAGTATAGACATGACCGGAACACTTTCCGATCAATGATCAACATCGGAGCCGTGGACACCCATATTGACCCCTATACCCACACGAATAAATATTCGAGTGAACCTCCAGTTGCCGTGTGCTATTCCTGTTGCTTCGCGATATGTTACAAATACCCGAGGTGAGATTTATCGGCATCCCCGTGAATCAACAACTTGTCCACTATGCCAGTTACCTCGTTACCGGTTTTGTTCTCTTTTCTCGTTCCCGTGTTCTGGTATCCATATGATCAAATCACAATGTGTCTGGCCAGACGATGATGGATACCGTAACACCGAGAGGGCCCAAAGAATATCTCTCCATCGTCGGAGGAGCAAATCCCAATCTTGAGCTATCAAGTCCCTTGACATACTTTTCCATGAACCCGTAAGCCGCCGTAATAGCCACCCATTTACGGATGACGTTTAACAAACCCCAAAGTTCATGAAGCAAGCATGAAGAAACTCGATACTCTCATGGTCTAAGGAATTATGCAAACGTTAACTTTCTATGTGTTATTAACCATTAACTTGTGACGAATGTATCTCATAGCATAACATCAATTGGGTTGATTCAACACAAATGTTCTTCTAACATTGTGCCCTCAAAGTTGCCGGCATAGACATGCCCATGATCAGGAAAACATAATCATCATGCAAACACTTGAGCTAGTCTTAGAGGCATGACTAGGAAAACTTTTTATCGTTTATTATTCCACACATGCATATGAGTTTTCCTCCGAGCCTCGTGGTTATTGCAGACTCGAGAACCATAGCAGTTATAGCACGGAATATAAACTTAATTACGAACATGGGGATAAATTATAACATTTAGTATTGCCTCTAGGGCATATCTCCTACATTGAGCACCTCAAGATCGAACCCATTACAAAGCACCTCTTCCCATGGCAAGATAAATCAATCTAGTTGGCCAAACCAAATCAATAGATCAGAGAAGAAATACGAAGCTATAATAATCATGCATAAAAGAGATCAGAGAAGACTCAAATAATATTCATGGATAATCTGATCATAAACTCACAATTCATCGGATCCCAACAAACACACCGCAAAAAGTGATTACATCGGATAAAACTCCAAGAATATCGAGGAGAACATTGTATTGTAGATGAAAAAGAGAGAAGAAGCCATCTAGCTACTAACTATGGACCCAAAGGTCTGTGGTAAACTACTCACGCATCATCGGAAGGGCAGCAAGGTTGATGTAGAGCCCCTCCGTGATCGATTCCCCCTCCGGCGGAGTACTGGAAAAGGCCCCCAGATGGGATCTCTCGAGAACAGAAGCTTGCAGCGGCGAAAAAAGTATTTCGTGGACTCCTCTGTTGGTTTCCTGATTTTTGGGAATTTATAGTGGTGGAATTAGGTCAAAAGGGGCAGAGGTGGGCCCACGAGGCACCAGGGCGCGCCTGCCCCCCCCCCCCAGGCGTGCCCTTGTGGCTCGTGGCCACCTCCTGGGGCTTCTGGCCTTCTCCCGAAGCTTCTAGTGTTGGTTATGTCCAGAAAAAAATCTCCAAAAAGTTTTGTGGCATTTGGACTTCGTTTGGTATAGATATTCTGTAAAACCAAAAACAGGCAGAAAACAGTAACTGGCACTGGGCACTAAGTTAATAGGTTAGTCCCAAAAAATGATATATAATTGCTTGTAAATGTATATAAAACATCCAAGATTGATAATATAATAGCATGGAACAATAAAAAATTATAGATACGTTGGAGACGTATCAGCATCCCCAAGCTTAATTCCTGCTCGTCCTCGAGTAGGTAAATGATAAAAACAGATTTTTTGATGTGGAATGTTGCCTATCATATTCATCATATATTATTTTCTTTTATAGCATGGACAATTGGACTTGAATGATTCAAAGCAATAGTCTATAATTTGACATGAAGATATAAATACTCAAGCATGCTAACAAGCAACCATGTCTTTCAAAATATCAACGCTAAAGAAAGTTATCCCTAGCCCATTATGCTCAATCATTGATCCATTCATGAAACACACTCAATATTAGCTACACACAATGCACAAGTATGACAATGGTGCTCTCTAGTTGGTGCTTTATAAGAGAAGATGGAGACTCAAAATAAAAATAAAAATTGCATAAAAGGAAATACATAGGCCCTTAGCAGAGGGAAGCAGAGAATTGCAAATGTGCCAGAGCTCAAAGCTTAAATTAGAGAGATGAAAACATTTTGAGAGGCATGCTTTTCCTGTCAACGAAAACGACCGAGAATTCCCAATATTTTCCATGCTAGACACATCATAGGCGGTTCCCAAACATAAAGTAAAGTTTATTTCCTTTCCACCATTCTTTCACAATCCATGGCTAGCCATATCCACGGGTGCCCTCCATACCAACACTTTCCAAGGAATTTTTTTGTTATTAATTTTGATTTCATTGTGGGACAGGGCATCCCTATTACCAGCCACTCTCTCGTGCAATGACAAGTGAATAAACACTCATCGTGAGAATAACACACCTAGCATGGAAAATATTGGCCACCCCCTGCCGCTTCATGAGCGGTACGGGCACACAAAACGGAAAAATTATTTTGAAAATTAGAGTTGGCACACGCAAATTTATTTGGAACGGCATGGAAATACCGCATATAGGTAGATATGGTGGACTCATTTGGCACAACTTGGGTTTAAGGAGTTTGGATGCACAAGCAGTATTTCCGCTTAGTACAAATGAAGGCTAGCAAATAGATTGAGAAGCAACCAACCAAAAAGTGAAAATGGTCATAAACATGCATTGAACATAACTAACACCAAATAATGCACCATAAGTAGGATATAATTTCATTGCATAACTACTGACTTAATGTGCATGCATAGGGAATCACAAACCTTAACACTAATATTCATACTATATCACAATTACTCACTAACATGACTCACATATTATCATCTCCATATCGCAAAACTATTGCAAGGAATCACACTTATCATATCCAATGATCTATATGAAAGTTTTTATTATATCCCTCTTGAATATTCATCACTTTGGGACCAAATTCATATCTTGTGCGAATTACCATTACTATTATCAACTCTCAAAAAGATATAAGTGAAGCATGAGAGTGCAAATATTTCTTAAAAATTTCAATCTTATCAACTCTCAAAATAATATAAGTGAAGCATGAGAGTTTAAATATTTCTTCAAAATATAGCCACCGCCGTGCTCAAAAAGATTTAAGTGAAGCACTAGAGCAACTGCCTAGCTCAAAAAATTAAGTGAAGCACATAGAGTATTCTAATAAATTATGATGAATGTGTGGCTCTCTCAAATTGGTGTGTCCAGCAAGGATGATTGTGACAAACTAAAAAGCAAACAAATCAAAGACTCATATAATACACGACGCTCCAAGCAAAACACATATCATGTGACGAATAAAAATATAGCTCCAAGTAATTACCGATGGTTGGTAGAAGAAAGAGGGGATGCCTTCTGGGGCATCCCCAAGCTTAGACGCTTGAGTCTTCCTTGAATATTACCTTGGGGTGCCTTGGGCATCCCCAAGCTTAGGCTCTTGTCCCTCCTTATTCCTTCATCCATCGTGATCTCACCCAAAACTTGAAAACTTCAATCACACAAAACTCAACAAAACCTTCGTGAGATCTGTTAGTATAACAAAACAAATCACTACTTTAAGTACTGTTGCAAACCCATTCATATTTTATTTTTGCATTATACCTACTGTATTCTAACTTCTCCATGGCTTATACCCCCCGATACAATCCATAGTTTCATCAAAACAAGCAAGCAGTGCATCAAAAACAGAATCTGTCAAAAACAGAATAGTCTGTAGAGATCTATTTAAAAGCTATACTTCTGTAACTCCAAAAAATCTGAAGAATTAGGAAAACGTGGGCAATTCGTATACCAATACTGTGTAAAAATTTCAGATTTTTCTGACATTCCAGTACAGAAACAAAATTCCAGCACTGGACACAAAACTTTCTATTTTCCAAACAGCATCAATTATACTATCTTCCAAATCATCCCAAAGGTTTTACTTGGCACAAACACTAGTTAAAACATAAAAACTCAATCATAACAGTAGCATAAATGTGAAAACACACAATAACAGAAACAAAAGGTAAAAAATTATTTTATTCATTGAGTTGCCTCCCAACAAGCTCTTCCTTTATAGCCATTAAGATAGGCTTGAGATTTCAATGATGCTCACATGAAAGATAGTAATTGAAAAACGAAGAGAGCATCATGAAACTTGTGAAAAACACATTTAATTCTAACATACTTCCTATGCATAGACATTTTATAAGAAAACAAATTATCAAGACAAGCAATTTCTAGCATATTCAAATTGGAAGAATGGAGCATTAATAATTTGAACTTCAAGAGAGGTAATTGAGTAACATGAAAATATCTACAACCATATTTTCCTCTCTCATAATAATTACATGTAGGATCATAGTCAAATTCAACAATATAGCTATCGTATAAAATATTCTCTTCACGATCCACATGCATAAAAAAATATAATCTTCCAAGATAGTGGGATCATTATTACCTAAAGTTGACGCTCTTCCAAACCCACTTTTAATAGTATTGCAAACATTATTATCAATAACATATTCATCATGAGGCTTAAATAAATTTTCAAGATCATAAGAAGCATCACCCCAATCATGATCATTACAATAAGTAGCGGACATAACAAAATCATCATCTCCAAGCTTGTGGTTTTGCATGTTATTAACACAATTGACATTAATAGAATTTATAATAAAGTCATTGCAATCATGCTTTTCATTCATGGAGCTATCATGAATCACTTTATAAATTTCTTCATAACAGTTTTCAGATTCCCGATTTTCAAGCAAAACTTCATAAAGATAATCTAGTGCACTCAAATCACTAGCAATTGGTTCATTATAATTGGATCTTTTGAAAAGATTAGCAAGTGGATGAGGATCCATATCAATAGATTTTTAGCAAGTGAAGATGCAAGCAAATAAAAGGCACATGGCAACACAAGCAAATATAGCACACAAAATACTTTTGTATTTTTGTAAAATTGTTTTAGAAGTGGGGGAGATGAAAACGAGAGGCAAAGGCAAATAAAATAAATGCAAGGAGATGAGAAAATTATGCGTAGGTACTTGATAGATGTTGATGATGTCTCCCCAGCAACGGCTCCAGAAATTCTTCCTGCTACTTGTGAGCTGCGTTGGTAATTCCCTGAAGAGGAAGGGCGATGCAGTACAGTAGAGATAAGTATTTCCCTCGGTTATGAAACCAAGGTTATCAATCCAGTAGGAGAATCACGCAACACCTCTTTAGCAGAACCTGCACACAAAACAACAAATCCTTGCACCCAACGCAAACAAGGGGTTGTCAATCCCTCGGCGGTTAATTGCAAGATTAAATTGTATGTGATAGATAGATAGATTGAAACAAAAATACAAAATAAAATAAAGAAAGAAAAAGTGCAGCAAGGTATTTTTAGGGTTTTTAATATATGATTTAGATAGACCCGGGGGCCATAGTTTTCACTAGAGGCTTCTCTCAAGAAAATAGCATACGGTAGGTAAACAAATTACTGTTGGGCAATTGATAGAAAAGCAAATAATCATGACGATATCCAAGGCAATGATCATGTATATAGGCAACACGTCCGAGACAAGTAGACTGACTCCTGCCTGCATCTACTACTATTACTCCACACATCGACCGCTATCCAGCATGCATCTAGTGTATTAAGTCCATAAAGAACGGAGTAACGCCTTAAGCGAGATGACATGATGTAGACAAAGTAAACTCACGCATGAATAAACCCCATCTTTTTACCCTTAATAGCAACGATACATATGTGTCATGTCCCTTTCTGTCACTGGGATTGAGCACCGCAAGATCGAACCCATTACAAAGCACCTCTTCCCATGGCAAGATAAATCAATCTAGTTGGCCAAATCAAATCAATAGATCAAAGAAGAAATACGAAGCTATAATAATCATGCATAAAAGAGATTAGAGAAGACTCAAATAATATTCATGGATAATCTGATCATAAACTCACAATTCATCGGATCCCAACAAACACACCGCAAAAAGTGATTACATCGGATAGAAATCCAAGAACATCGAGGAGAACATTGTATTGAAGATCAAAAAGAGAGAAGAAGCCATCTAGCTACTAACTATGGACCCGAAAATCTGTGGTAAACTTCTCACGCATCATCGGAAGGGCAGCAAGGTTGATGTAGAGCCCCTCCGTGATCGATTCCCCCTCCAGCGGAGTACTGGAAAAGGCCCCCAGATGGGAGCTCTCGAGAACAAAAGCTTACGGCGGAGGAAAAAGTATTTCGTGGACTCCTCTGTTGGTTTCCCGATTTTTGGGAATTTATAGTGGTGGAATTAGGTCAAAAGGGGCAGAGGTGGGCCCATGAGGCACCAGGGCGCGCCTGCCCCCCCAGGCGCGCCCTGGTGGCTCGTGGCCACCTCCTGGGGCTTCTGGCCTTCTCCCAAAGCTTCTAGTGTTGGTTATGTCCAGAAAAAAATCACCAAAAAGTTTTGTGGCATTTGGACTTCGTTTGGTATTGATATTCTGTAAAACCAAAAACAGGCAGAAAACAGCAACTGGCACTTGGCACTAAGTTAATAGGATAGTCCCAAAAAATGATATATAATTGCTTGTAAATGTATATAAAACATCCAAGATTGATAATATAACAGCATGGAACAATAAAAAATTATAGATACATTGGAGACGTATCAACTGACGCTGTTTTCAGCAGAACTACCATGGTGTTGTTTTTGTGCAGAAATAAAAGTTCTTGGAATTGGATGAAACTTTTTGAAGATTTTTTATCGAATAAATAAAAAATATTGGAGCCAAGACCCACTGGAGGGGGGCCACCTGCTGCCCACGAGGCACCAGGGCGCGCCACCCCCCTGGCATGCCCTGGTGGCTTGTGGGGCCCACGTGGCTCCGCTGACCCTAATCTCAAGCCTATAAATTCACAATTCCAGAGAAAAAAATAGGAGAGGAAGTTTCATCACGTTTCACGATACAGAGCCGCCGCCACCTCCTGTTCTTCATCGGGAGGCCAGATCTGGAGTCCATTCAGGGCTCCGGAGAGGGGGGATCTTCCGCCATCGTCATCATCAACCATCCTCCATCACCAATTTCATGATGCTCACCGCCGGGATTGAGTAATTCTTTCATAGGCTTGCTGGACGGTGATGGGTTGGATGAGATTTATCATGTAATCGAGTTAGTTTTGTTAGGGCTTGATCCCTAGTATCCACTATGTTCCGAGATTGATGTTGCTATGACTTTGCTATGCTTAATGCTTGTCACTAGGGCCCGAGTGCCATGATTTCAGATCTGAACCGTTTATGTTTTCACCAATATATTTGTGTTCTTGATCCTATCTTGCAAGTTATATGCATTTTCTATGTGTTATGATCCGCATGACAATAATTGGGATTCTTTCCGGTGATTACCGTAGTTTGAGGAGTTCATGTATTCACTGTGTGTTAATGCTTTGTTCCGGTTCTCTATTAAAAGGAGGCCTTAATATCCCTTAGTTTCCTTATGGACCCCGCTGCCACGGGAGGGTAGGACAAAAGATGTCATGCAAGTTCTTATCGCAAGCACGTATGACTATATACGGAATACATGCCTACATTACATTGATGAATTGGAGCTAGTTCTGTGTCGCCCTAGGTTATGACTGTTACATGATGAATATCATCCAACATAATTATCATCACCGATCCAATGCCTACGAGCTTTTCACATATTGTTCTTTGCTAAGTTACTACTGTTGCTACTACTGTCACAATTGCTACAAAACTATTGCTGCTACTGTCACTGTTACTATTATTGCTATTGCTATCAAACTACCATACTACTGTGCTACTAATCATTCTGCTGCAGATATTTAGTCTCCAGGTGTGGTTGAATTGACAACTCAACTGCTAATACTTGCAAATATTCTTTGGCTCCGCTTGTGTCGAATCAATAAATTTGGGTTGAATACTCTACCCTCGAAAACTGTTGCGATCCCCTATACTTGTGGGTTATCAAGACCTTTTCTGGCGCCGTTGCTGGGGAGCATAGCTTTATTTGCTGAGTCACTTGGGATTTATATCTGTTGATCACCATGAAGAATCTGAAAGATGCTAAGACCAAGATCGTTCCCTCTAAGACGAAGGGAGGTAAGGAACTGCCATCTAGCTCCGCACTTGATTCACCTTCTATTTTGAGTAAGCTTGCAACACCACCACCTGCTATTAATTCTGATATGTCGCAAGTTATTGATGATACTACTTCTGCTATGAATGATACTTATGATGATGCTAGTACTATGCTTGATAATACTGTGCCACTTGGTGAATTTCTTGATGAACAAATTGCTAAAGCTAAAGAAACTGAGAATGCTAAAAATATTGAAACTCTTGAGAATTATGATTCACCTATTATGCCTAGCTCTCCTACTAGAGTTGAATCACCTAATGAACATGTCTTTGATAGAGAGACGGCTAGAGCGATTCTTGCTTGTAATGATAGAGATGAGGTTATAAAATTGTTTGCTGAAATGAAAAAAAATCTATGAGGGAGAGAATGAAATATGATCCTAAGTTTGCTACCTCTCCCATATTTGTTACTGACAAGGATTATGAATTCTCTGTTGATCCTGAGTTAATTACTTTGGTTGAATCTGATCCTTTCCATGGCTATGAAACTGAAACTGTTGTGGCACATCTTACTAAATTAAATGATATAGCCACCCTATTCGCTCATGAGGGAAAAATTCGCTATTACTATATTCTTAAGTTATTTCCTTTCTCGTTAAAGGGTGATGCTAAGATATGGTATAATACTCTTGCTCTTGGTTGTGTGCATAGTCCCCAGGATATGATTTATTACTTCTCTGAAAAATATTTTCCTGCTCATAAGAAACAAGCTGCCTTACTGGAAATATTTAATTTTGTGCAAATTGAAGAAGAGAATCTTCCTCAAGCTTGGGGGAGGCTTCTCCAATTACTTAATGCTTTGCCTGATCATCCTCTTAAGAAAAATGAAATACTTGATATCTTCTATAATGGACTAACCGATGCTTCTAGGGACTACCTAGATAGTTGTGCTGGTTGTGTTTTCAGGGAACGAACTATTGGACGGGTTGAAGTACTATTAAATAATATATTGAGAAATGCCGATGATTGGACACTTCCTGAACCACCACCCAAGCCAATTCCGAAGAAGAGAGGTATTCTATTCCTCAGTCCAGAAGATATGCTAGAAGCTACGAAATCTATGAAAGAAAAGGGTATTAAAGCTGAAGATGTTAAGAATTTTGAATAATATATTGAAGAATGATAATGATTGGACACTTTCTGAACCACCGCTTAAACCCACTCCGAAGAAGAGGGGTGTTTTATTTCTCAGTCCTGAAGATATGCAAGAAGCAAAGAAATGTATGAAGGAAAAAGGTATTAAAGCTGGAGATGTTAAGAATCTACCACCTATCGAAGAAATACATGGTCTTGACACACCGCCATAGGTAGTAGAGGTAAACTCCCTTATGAAGTTTGATGAAGGTGATATTCCTTACAATAAACCTCCTAGTCAATGCTTGTATGAATTTGACAATTACATTATCAAGCAAGATCATTTCAATGCTTATGTTATGAAACAGTTGAAACGTAATGCCTACATGATTGATCGCTTGAGTGACTTGTTGTTTAGAATTTCTAATGATGTCAAAGGTGTAGGAAAACATGCTTCCATGGTTCAAACCCAACTAGAACAAGTTGCTAAATCTCAAAGTGAATTGCTCAATGAAATGAATAACAATATGCATGATCACACTGTTAGAGTAATGACTAGAGGAGGTAGAATGACTCAGGAGCCACTTTATCCTGAAGGTCACCCTAAAAGAATTGAACAATACTCCCAAAGAATTAATGTTGATGCACCTAGTCCATCTAAAAAGAAAAATAAAAAGAAAAATGATTGGACTTTGCATACTTCTAGTGAACCTAAGGTAGAAAAACCCTCTGAGGATAATAATGATGTTTCTATTTCCGATGCTGAAACACAATCTGGTAATGAACATTCACCTAATGATAATGATAATGATAATGATGATGCTCATGTGGATGCTCAACCAGATAATGATAAAGAACCTGATAATGATGTTGAAATAGAACCTGCTATTGATCTTGATAACCCACCTTCTAAAAACAAACGTTATGATAAAAGAGACTTCGTTGCTAGAAAACATGGTAAAGAAAGAGAACCATGGGTTCAAAAACCCATGCCCTTTCCTCCTAAACCATCTAAGAATAAGGATGAGGAAGAATTTGAACGCTTTGCTGAAATGCTTAGGCCAGTCTTTTTGCATACTCGTTTGACTGATATTTTAAAGATGGCCCCATATGCTAAATACATGAAAGATATTGTCACTAATAAGAGAAAAATACCTGAAGCTGAAATTTCTACCATGCTTGCAAATTATTCTTTTAAGGACGGAGTACCTAAGAAACTAGGAGATCCAGGAATACCAACTATACCATGCTCCATTAAAAGAAATTATGTCAAAACTGCTTTGTGTGATTTAGGAGCCGGTGTTAGTGTTATGCCCTTCTCTTTATATAAAAGACTTGATTTGAATAAACTCACTCCCAATGAAATATCATTGCAAATGGCTGACAAATCAACTGCCATTCCTATCAGTGTTTGTGAGGATGTGCCCGTTGTAGTTGCAAATGTTACTATCCTAACAGACTTTGTTATACTTGATATGCCCGAGGACGACAACATGACGATTATCCTCGGTAGACCCTTTTTAAATACTGCAGGGGCTGTTATTGATTGCAACAAAATCAAGGTCACTTTTCATATAAATGGTATTGAACATACGGTGCACTTTCCGAACAAACAATTTCAAGTAAACGGTGTTCATGTTATTGAAAAGACTCCGACAATTACTATTGGAAGTTTTCAACTCCCTCTCCCTACTGTCAAAAAGAAATATGAAACTCTTATTATTGGGGAGATGCATATCCCCGTTGAGGTAACCTAGTGTTTTACGAAGGTTCTTCGGTTTCATGTTACTCGGAAATGGTTTGTTAATAAGACTTGATCAACCTTATTAATGGATTCTTTTTGAGAGGCATGAGGTCGATGAATTTAGTAAGCACAACCTTTTGTACACACTTTTTGTTTTCTGTTATTTTTAGTTAAATGCAATAAAATGCCATGATTGTCTTGTTTTCTGAATTATTCGTGCAATAAAAAAGTGCCCAAAAATGAAAGTGCTCAAAATGATCTGAAATTTTTACATGAATTTTTATAGAATATTTAAGAATTTTTGGCACTGGAAACATACCAGGGGGATGCCCCAGGTGCCCACGAGGCACCAGGGCGCGCCACCACCCCTGGCGCGCCCTGGTGGCTTGTGGGCCCCACAGGGACCCCCTCACTTATTCCTTTAACCCACTTCGTCTCTTACCTCTAGCAAAAATTCCTGGTAGCTCTCTCTCTCGTGTTCTTGCTCCCAAACCTGAGATTTTCGATCTCTTTGCTCGGAGCTCCGTTTCCGAAACTGTTTTGGGAGATTGCTACTTGGTATGTGACTCCTCATTTGCTCCAATTAGTTTTTGCTCTAGTGGATTATATCTTGCATAATTAGCTGCTCTTGGTGCTACTAAAAATGAGCTCGCACGTTGAATTCTTTGAGTTCTAGGTAGTTTGAATGCTTGATATGGCCTCTAAGCACTTGTATGAGTAGTTGCTATCAACCTTGTGAAGTTTTGCTAACATCATTTTATGGGCCAAAAATTTTCAAAAATTTGTTCGTAGGAATATGAACATTTTCCGGAGGAGTTCCTCGAAGCGGAATGCCAAGGGAGTCCTTGGGGACTCCTCGGACAGCGACCTCAACATTCCGCGTAGGACGGAGGTCCGGCCATGCGAATGGCCGCACAATGCCTTCATGAATGAAGCCGGATTCTACCAAGAGTTCACGAGATTTGTTGCTAATGCTGGATTGACCGACTTCCTCGCAGATGAGTGTGACCAGCACCACATCCTTACGAATTCCTTTATGCAAAACTTTCATTTCCTGAATAGGCTCGAACCCCCTGCAGTGCGCTTTGATTTATATGTTGAACATCATCAGATATCGCTTGCTGAATTTTGTGAGATATGTTTGATTCCCTTTGATGGGGAAATAAGAGAGCCTCGACCGGAGGAGTTTGAGGGCTTCCTCCGCACTTTAAATGTGGGAGAGGAAAGGGGTGTGTCGAAAGCCCGAGCCACTAGCTTGCAATTCCCCGCTGTTCATTACTTTGCTTTATTCATAGGGAAATGCTTGACTGCTAAAGAGCAAGGTGGTGCACTATGTGCACCTGACTTTGCCATTTTACGCCGCGCACTGCATAATGACAACACTTATAACACGGGAGCTATCATCGCTTGCCGCCTACACACTAATAAGACTAAGGGTAAAATTCATGGTGGTATTTATGCTACTCGCTTAGCGAGACGTTTTAATGTTAACATACGCCCACATGATTACTTGTTGCCCAGAGTTTACTTAGATCATCAGTCTATGCGGGGTCACCACTTTTTTGATGAACCTGAACCTCCTCAGTATATTCGTTATAACCTTTTTTTCAGCGAGACGACTCGCGATATTATTCCGTTGCCTGCACCCTCTTTGTTTGACTCTCATGCCAAGAACGGATACACCATCATGCCGGCGGACATCACAGCTTACAGGAATGAGCTGGCAGCAGCGGAGGACGAGGTCCAGTAGTGGGACCCTTAGGTACCTCCGCCCCAGTACTATCCGCCCGGTCCTGATGGATACTACGGGTGGTGATTACCAAGCTAGGCAAAAGCCTAAGCTTGGGGGAGTATGTATTTCTCACCGACATTACATTTATGATCACACATTTCGTTCCAGTTGTCGGTGTTCATCCTTTTTCATTGTATAATCCATATTAGTTTTATTTTCTTGCTTTCTTCTTGTGTGTTTGAAAAACTTTGAGAAAATCCAAAAACATTTCTTGCTTCTTTTCGGTTTTTCTTTCTAGTTTAATTAGTTGTAGTATTAAAAGAAAACCCAAAAAGATTTCCCGTTTCTTCTTTGGGTCATTTACATTTCAGCCCCTAACTTGAACCACCTTCTCAGATTTGCCCCTAATTTCGAAGTGTGCTCAAATTTGCCCCTCTGGCGTTAAGTCACCTTATAGAAATGCCCTTCCATCCAGTCAAAGTCCTTTGATCGTCAGAGGCCTCTGTGTACTGTAGCAGACGGAAAGTGCTACAGCACTGGACGGAAAGTGCTACAGTACTGTACGGAAGGGCATTTCTATAACTGGACTTAACGGCAGAGGGGCAAATTTGAGCACACTTCAAAATTAGGGGCAAATTTGAGTAGTGGGTTCCAATTAAGGGCACAAATGTAATTGTCCCTTCTTCTTTTGCTTGTTGGAAGTTCTCCCGTGTAAATAGTTTTTCTCGTTTTTTGTTTTGTCTTCTTTAATTTGCTTCCCTCAAGAAAAAACTAAAAACTCCAAAAATATTGCAGTGTGTTTCTTTGAAATTCTTTTCTTTTGTTGTGTCATTGTAAGGAAAAGACAACGATGAAAATGTTAAGTGGCTCTCATAAGCATTATTGTTAATCTAATAAAGAGCCCATATTATCTTGTCTTCTCCTTTGAATAAAATGTTTGCAGATTCCAGCTTACTCCACGGCACTCTTGCACTATTATTATTTTCATATCATTCGGTCGTGCAAGTGAAAGGCAATAATGACGATAATTTGATGAAGTGACTGTGGCAAGGAAAAGCGGGTATGAACTCAACTTGTTTTTGTTTTTGTTTTTGTAAATATGTTTAACTCAGTATCCATGATTCAGCATATTATGATTAAACATGTTTATGATGACAATTAGAGATTATAGTTGCTCATGCCATGCTTAAGTAGCTAAGAGTGGATAATGATTTATCTTGGGTGTCAGCATGCATTAAAATGATTGTGATGTAGTATGATGATATGGTATCCTCCTCTGAATGTTTCAAGTGGCTTGACTTGGCACATGTTCATGCATGTAGTTGATTCAAAACCAACATAGCCTCCACAGTATTTATGTTCATGGTGCTTATATCCTACTCATGCTAGTATTCAATGTTGATTATTCGTAATGCATGATTATGACCGTCTTCACTCTCTAGCTGGTCGCTTCTCAACCTATTTGCTAGCCTTCGCCTGTACTAAGCGGGAATACTGCTTGTGCATCAAAATCCTTAAACCAAAGTTATTCCAGATGAGTCCACTATATCTACCTATATGCGGTATTACCCTGCCGTTCTAAGTAAATTTGCATGTGCCACCTCTAAATATTCAAATGAACATATGTTTTGTGTGCCCGTACCGCTCATGGAGTGACAGGGGGCGGTCAATATCTTCCATGCTAAGCGGGTTATTCTCATGATGAGTGTTTATTCACTTGTCCTTGCACGAGAGGGGATGGTAATCGGGATGCCCAGTCCCATGATTAAAATTGCAAAATAATAAAACAAGCTCCCCCGGAAAGTTGTTGGTTTGGAGGGCACCCGAGGATTCGGCTAGCCATGGCTTGTGATTGTTGGTGGAGGGGGAGTAAACCTTACTTTACCGCTTGGGAACCGCTGTTGTTTAGCATGGAAGATATTGAAAACTCTCGGTCGTGACATTGACAGGAAAGGCATACCTCCCAAAATTATATTTATCTCTGATTTAAGCTTTGAGCTCTGGCACCTCTACAAATCTCCGCTTCCCTCTATGAAGGGCCTATCTATTTACTTTTATGTTATTTTACTTTTATTGTTGAGTCACCACCTTCTCAAACAAGCACCAGTCCTGAGAGCACTATAGTCATTCTCATGCATTGTGTATAGTTAATGTTGTGTGCATCATGGCTGGATCTTTTCAACCATGAATTACAATGTTTAGTCGCTGCTTGAACTTTGGAGGTGCTCTGCATTTATGTTTTGCGGTCTCAGAAAGGGCTAGCGAGATACCATGTTGTTATATTATATCATGATTGTTTTGACAAAGTGTTGGCATTTGAGATATTTTATTATTGCTCCCTAGTTGATTATGCCATTGATATGAGTGAATAAAATTTCTAAGAGTTATCATTTGCATGGTTAGATATAATCTTTGCTGAAAACCTAGGTATTATTTAAGCATATATATAGATACAAGAACAAAAGAGTTCGTAAAAGTTTTTCTTTATCACTTTTAGTTTGTTAACTGAATTGCTTGAGGACAAGCAATGAGTTAAGCTTGGGGAAGTTGATACGTCTCCGTCGTATCTACTTTTCCAAACACTTTTGCTCTTGTTTTGGACTCTAATTTGCATGATTTGAATGAAACTAACCCGGACTGACGTTGTTTTCAGCAGAACTACCATGGTGTTGTTTTTGTGCAGAAATAAAAGTTCTTGGAATTGGACGAAACTTTTTGGAGATTTTTTATGGAATAACTAAAAAATACTGGAGCCAAGACCCACTAGAGGGGGGCCACCTGCTGCCCACGAGGCAACAGAGTGCGCCACCCCCCCCCCCTGGCGCGCCCTGGTGGCTTGTGGGGCCCACGTCGCTCCGCTGACCCTGATCTCAAGCCTATAAATTCACAATTCTAGAGAAATAAATAGGAGAGGAAGTTTCATCACGTTTCATGATACGGAGCCGCCGCCACCTCCTGTTCTTCATCGGGAGGCCAGATCTGGAGTCCGTTCAGGGCTCCAGAGAGGGGGATCTTCCGCCATCGTCATCATCAACCATCCTTCATAACCAATTTCATGATGCTCACCGCCGGGAGTGAGTAATTCTTTCGTAGGCTTGCTGGACGGTGATGGGTTGGATGAGATTTATCATGTAATCGAGTTAGTTTTGTTAGGGCTTGATCCCTAGTATCCACTATGTTCTGAGATTGATGTTGCTATGACTTTGCTTTGCTTAATGCTTGTCACTAGGGCCCGAGTGCCATGATTTCAGATCTGAACCATTTATGTTTTCACCAATATATTTGTGTTCTTGATCCTATCTTGCAAGTTATACGCACCTGCTATGTGTTATGATCCGCATACCCCAAGGTGACAATAATTGGGATTCTTTCCGGTGATTACCGTAGTTTGAGGAGTTCATGTATTCACTATGTGTTAATGCTTTGTTCCGGTTCTCTATTAAAAGGAGGCCTTAATATCCCTTAGTTTCCTTATGGACCCCGCTGCCACGGGAGGGTAGGACAAAAGTTGTCATGCAAGTTCTTATCGCAAGCACGTATGACTATATACGGAATACATGCCTACATTACATTGATGAATTGGAGCTAGTTCTATGTCGCCCTACGTTATGACTGTTACATGATGAATATCATCCAACATAATTATCATCACCAATCCAATGCCTACGAGCTTTTCACATATTGTTCTTTGCTAAGTTACTACTGTTGCTACTACTGTCACAATTGCTACAAAACTATTGCTGCTACTGTCACTGTTACTATTATTGCTATTGCTATCAAACTACCATACTACTATGCTACTGATCATTCTGCTGCAGATATTTAGTCTCAAGGTGTGGTTGAATTGACAACTCAACTGCTAATACTTGCAAATATTCTTTGGCTCCCCTTGTGTCGAATCAATAAATTTGGGTTGAATACTCTACCCTCAAAAACTGTTGCGATCCCCTATACTTGTGAGTTATCAAGCCCCCGGTGTGTGAAGTGGTCGGCCTAACGAGCCGAGGTTTATACCCTGCCCACCTTGGCTAATTCAAGAAAGGAGCCCTTCGTTTAACATGGGTGATCTCTAACGACACGTCGCTTAACGCAGTCTTCGGTTGGCCGACCAGTTCTCACTTACCTAGATAGTCAGTCTTCAGCTTTCTCCACTGAGGCGCTCTGCCAGTTAAACTAGCGGCACTATCGCAGTGGTTCTCCCGTTACACCCTTAGCTGAATTTATCGGGAACGTAAGGGGTACACATAGGAGCCGGGCAACCCGACTATTGACCGAAATCAAGGTTCGAAACTAATGCATATAGTGCAACATCCGAGACGCCAAGTACTTCAGACTTTTGTTTCAGGGAATAAAATCGAAACCCTTTAGCAATTGTATCTTAAAAATGTGGGCAGTGCATGTAAGAAAATGCGTTTGAAGACCTTTATGGCTACGATTTCTTTATTTCAAGTAACCAAGCTTTACATGCCGAACTCTTTGATAAAAGGAACTAAACAGGATACAATGCAAGTGAAGATAACGAGGGAGAAACTAAAAGAAAACAGGACGGATCATGTCAATGGATTTATGAGCCCGGGCCGCTTCCTGCCGCACGTCTGCGTCTCCGTGTTGTTGACTAGCTCGTCCTCGTTTGATAGCGGGGGTTGATGTGTGGTAACATGCAGCTTTGGCCAAGTATGCACTTGATGCGTTCATTGGTCGATCCCTTCGAAGAGGCTTGCAGTTGTTGGTTGTGTGGTTAAAGCCACGTGGGTATGCTAATATTGGCTAGCTCTTTGATAAAATCCTGCCTATATGCCAACCCGAGGTTTCATCACTGCCCGGTCTAGCTGAGCCGACGTCTCCATTGTTGTGGCTCCTCGGCGACCCAGGGAATTTTCAGTGCGAAGTTATGCACCCTGGGGACGTAGTGCCCCTTCCAAGGGAGGCGTGCGAGGAGCCCGTACCCCTACTTAGGGTGGGGAGGTGTCTGTCCGAGGTCAACTGGCGTAGCCCGCGTATGCTTCGAAGAGCTGGGAGTGCGTTTACCGCCACGGGCGGCCTCCTCGGATGCCTGTACCTCGGCAGCGAAAGCCGCAGTCTGCTCTTCCGTCCAGAGAAAGCATTCGGTGTTACCATTTACTGTGATAATGCCGTTGGGTCTCGACATCTTGAGCTTAAGATAAGCGTAATGTGGGACTGCATTAAAGCGGGCGAATGCGGTGCGTCCTAGGAGCGCATGGTATCCACTGCGAAAAGGTACGATGTCGAAGATTAACTCTTCGCTCCTGAAGTTCTTAGGTGATCCGAATACTACCTCCAGGGACACGGTTCCTGTGCAGCGAGCCTCGACCCCTAGTATTACACCTTTGAAGGTGGTGCTGCTAGGCTTAATCCGAGATGAGTCAATCCCCATCTTCCTTACCGTGTCCTCGTATATCAAGTTGAGGCTGCTCCCTCCGTCCATGAGGACGCGTGTGAGGTGAAAACCATCGACGATCGGGTCCAGGACGAGTGCGGCCGATCCGCCATGCCTGATGCTTGTTGGATGGTCGTGTTTGTCGAATGTGATCGGGTAAGCCGACCATGGATTGTACTTCGGGGCCACAGGCTCTAACGCGTAGATGTCCCAAATTACGCGTTTCCTCTCCCTTTTGGGGATGTGGGTAACGTAAATCATGTTTACCTCCATTACCTCATTAGGAAACTTTTTCTGGCCTCCATTGTTCGGCCGCCGAGGTTCATCCTCGTCTTCACTGCGATTTTGGGTTCTATGTTGACCCTCTGTCGCTATTTTGCCGGCCTGCTTAAAGACCCAGCAATTCCTGTTGGTTTGGGTTGTTGGTTTTTCTTGGGTGCCATGAATTTGGCACGGTCGATCCAGGATCTTGTCAAGCTGGCTCGGTCCATCCTTGTTCCCTTTAAAGGGCTTTCTTTTTCTGTCCGGATCGAGGTCCGGTGAAGCCTGCATTGACTGCTGCGTCTTCTGTGTCGCTTCCGCCATTTCTATGCATGTGCTTATTTTTGTTGCACTTAGGCTTGCCGTTGGCGTCACGGGTCTCCGAGGTCCCCGCCTCACCGCCATGTGTGCTGCGGGCCAACCAACTATCCTCTCCTACGCAAAAGCGAGTCATGAGCGAGGTTAGGGCTACGATGGTCCTCGGCTTATCCTGGCCGAGCTGGCGGGCGAGCCACTCATCACGGATGTTGTTCTTGAATGCAGCGATGGCCTCGGCGTCTGAGCAGTCTATGATCTGGTTCTTGTTAGTAAGAAACCGGTTCCAGAATTTCCGAGCTGATTCGCCAGGCTGCTGAGTGACATGGCTGAGGTCATCGGCGCCCGGAGGTCGGATGTAGGTTCCTTGGAAATTTGCCAGTGGGGCGACGGGCTATTCAGCCAGTGCCTTGCCAGCCCCTTTAGTTTGAGTGGCAGGTACTTGATGGCATGGAGGTCATCTCCATTGGCCATGTGTAGATGGAGAAGAAAGTCTTCAATCCATATGGCTGGGTCCGTGGTGCCATCGTACGATTCTATATTGATGGGTTTAAACCCATCTGGGAACTAGTGTTCCATTACCCTATCTGTAAAACAGATCAGGTGGGCTGGTCCTCGGAACCGAGAGGTGTCGTACCGAGTTTCGGGAGAGAACCTTCTTTGAGTTTGATCTCGGGCGCGGCCGTTCCTGTCCAACCAGGTGTCGTAGCCGTCGTGCCCAGCCAGGAGCGCGTCCTCTTGATCCGTAAATGGACCAGGGTGGCGCCCGGTTTGCCTCTATCCGACGTCGAACGTCCTGAGGCTCAAGATAGTCCACAGGGTCGTTGCCATAACGGCGTGGAGCTGGTTGAGTGTGGAAATCCTCCCGCGCGGGCCTGTCACATCCTCGAGGGGGGCGGTCAGGTGCCTTGGCGGTTAGTTCGTCATTGAATTCAGGCAGTAAACGCTTGAGTGGATAAGATTTCGGCACACTGCGGCGCCGTTCCTCGAGGTCCTGCTCGGTCGAAAGTATTTCGATCCACTTGTCATTGAGCGCGTCCTCGTTAGCCTGTAGCTGCTACTGCTTGCGCTTCATGCTTCGGGCGGTGGCGACTAGGCGCCGCCGAAAGCGTTCCTGCTCAAGAGGGTCTTCGGGGACTATGAAGTCCTCGGTGCCGAGGCTTACGTCCTCCTCGGATTCCGGCATGTAATTGTCATCGGCCCCTTCAAAGAGGTCGTCGGGATCCGAGTCCCTGGGGATGCCTTCGGGGTCGACGGGGCGTTCCAGGGAGGCTTGAAGGTTCTCCCCTTGGTCTTCGGCCTCGTTGGCCGCCGTATCGGCGGTAAGGTTGTTCCCACTGGGCTCCCCGTTAGTACCCCTTCTGCGTCTTCGCCTATGCCTTGTAGGGGAGTTGGGGCTGTTGACCATGTACACATCGTATGTAGATGTTGCTTTCCACCTGCCGATATTGGTAGTTGGCAAGGTGTTGTCCGTAGGGCTGCCGACATCTTCATCCATGTCGGTTGCCTCGTCGTAGTCTAGCACGTCGGTTAAATCGTCGACACTAGCGACTAGATGGGTGGTGGGTGGGACGTAAATTTCCCGATCGTCAGCTTTAAGTCCGATCTTGTCATAAACCGAGAAGTTCGAGATTGACAAACTTTGGATCCGGTCAAGCATCTCATTAAGGTGAGATAGCTCCTCGGGGTTCATGGTCTGGCCATAAGCCGGATCGACTCGCAGTGGCACGCCTAACGCGTTTTCTGCCGTACGAGGAAGCGGGGTGGATTCAAGATCCGCCGCCGGGATTGGTTCTAAGCCCGATTTGGTGCTCTTGGCTGAACTCTGTTCCACGTCGGAGTCAGGTACCGCGACAGGGTCATCCGAGGAGGACGAGGGAAGTTCCTCCATAGCCCCCGGCTGTGTTGGGGGGCATGATTCGTGGTCTTCAGCAGAGATCCGTTCCGAGGTCGAACCTCTGGAGTTTGCCAGATCCGGAATCCGGCCGGGGGTCCAGCCTGATAAGACAAGCTCGCCGCGGGAGTTCGCGGTGTACTCCAGACCTCCGAAGGTTACGATCTGATCGGGAGCGTAGTTCTCGACGGTGGCCAGGTGGCCTGTCAAGTCGGCGCAGAAGGTCATGCTGCCGAACACAAAAAGGTGGCTGGGGACGTAGGTGTCCCCACAACCATTGTCGTAGTTGATCTGCAGATGAGCCATCGACCTTTTGTGATCACACAGCGGAACTCTCAATGAAAGCACCGGTGTCGATGTAAAAACCGGCAGACCTCGGGGTAGGGGGTCTCGAGCTGTGGATCTCGGACAGATGGTAACAGGAACAGGGAGACGATATTTACCCAGGTTCGGGCCCTCTTGATGGAGGTAAAACCCTACGTCCTGCTCTTGTTTATATTGATGGAGAAGTATCGAGTACAGAGTTGATCTACCTCGAGATCGTATGATCTTGTCCTAAGGCTAGGTGAATGAGATTGTGTTGAGGTCCCTTCTACGGGTTAAACCCTTCGGCTTATATACACACCGGATATGGTATCTAGGATTACAAGGTTGGTATCTAGGCATGGAGGCGGTAGGAGGAGTCTTGGAGTACGCACCAAGTCTTCGGTAGATGCGGTCTTGTTCTTCCGGAGTCCATCTCAATAATAATGAGGGCCCACCGGCCCAGCCCGAGGAATATGGGCCGACTTGATTGGTACCCCCTAGTCCAGGACACCGTCAGCCGAGAAAGCTCGGGTGCAACCCCGTGCTAAGAAAATATATGCATAAAAGGGAAAACGTAGCACATCGAAGCATATATTACAGGAAATTACATCCACTGGGCAATCAAAGATTGATGCCAGTGCAAATAAACAAACAGAGCTTAACGATCTACAACCTCACAATCTGCAACCTCAACGCGGATGACACCCATAAGCATGTGAGCAAGTTCTTTCTTCTTTGCTATACTGTCACTGAAATCATCGATCAGTTGTTGGTTCGCAAGAATGTGCACCTCTGATTCCTCCACGATTTCCAACATTGCTTCAGCCGGTAATTGGTTCACACATGTACATCTTTTCCGTTGGATTCGAGACAGAGGAAACTGAACAGATTCATATGGGGATTTTGGCAGGCTTGTACCAATGATAGTGGAAAGTGTCTCGACCACTGCATCATAACTTAAATAAGAGGGGAAACTGAACAGATTAATCAAGAGTTATTGCCATATTACCTTCGCTAGATTTATTGCAGATAAACAATGGGGTTGCCTTGTTGTCTTGAGACTTTGTCATATTATCATTAGCAGCCTGCACCAAATCATCGGCTAGGTCAGTTAATACTTAATAGGAAAGTAACATTCACACAATGAACGTTTGGGCAACCAGACCACACCAGCCTACACCGAATTAACACAACATGGCACTGCTATCATCAGTCGGGTAAGTTTATAGGAAAGCAACATTGACACGATGAACGATTGGGCAAAAAGACCACACCACTAGATTTTAGTAATGTGCAATATATGAGATAGTACAATCATGCATCTCCATATGCAAAACTACCAGGCAGTTACCCTTACAAAAATCTACATTAGCGGCTTAATTATACATTTTGCTACAAGTAAATTTAGATCATATAATTGGTGTAGGGTAGTGAAGGTTGGATTCACGCCCATGGTACTTAATAAACTACATACTGATGTAAAATTGTAGTGATATACAACAGGTACTTACATCAGCATTGGAGCGTAGAGCATTGCTGCAAGATACTTTCCTTGAACATGATCCCAGTTTAGAACGTTTGTTGTCCTTTAAGCATATTTCTACAACAAAGATGTGTAAGATAGATGTAGAATATATAAGATCAAATGTGATCTGAATACTATAAAATTTCATGATGCGAGGATACACACACTCTTACTAGCAAGGAGTTGACATGTTTTTGTTGAAATGGAGCTGACTGGTTCTTTGGCCACTAGAATCTGGTTATTATCTGGAGGACTTGGGTTTCTCTGTGCTGGAGCAGTTCCGATGAACACTTGAGTTGGGTTACTATCTCCTGGAGTTTGGATATTTTGCAAAGAACTTGTTTGTACCCCTTCAGATTCTAACATAGCCCTCTTCTGCTTACATGCCTTGTACAGAAGAATGGTGCTTCAGTTATAAAACATGCTATGGCAGAGAGATGGAATAGGTACTGAAGAATAGAAAGGCATGACATATTGACATGTACTCCCTCCATCCAGAAATAAATGGATGTGTCTAGACGTATTGTAGTCCTAGATACATCCATTTTTATGCATTTCTGCCACAAGTAATACAGACGGAGGGAGTATGATGTACTCCCTCCGTAAAGAAATATGATAGTGTTTAGATCACTGTTTCTTTACAAAGGGAGTATAAGCTAAGGATACGACAGGACAACAGAGTAAAAGAAACAGTCGTTGGATGTAAAACTGTATGATAGCTGGAATAGGTACAGAAAAACAGCAAGGCAGCATATTCACATGTCTGATGGGCAAACTAAGATCACATTGCAATAGAGCAGTAGAACAACACTTCAATGTAAAAAACCATGGTATGGTAGACGGATGGAGTACATACTGACGAACAACAATGCATGAGATATTCAGAAGGATGATGTCCAAACTAAGCAGATGGCATTGCAGCAGAGTAGAATGACAGTACTTGAATTTGAAAAGATGTTATCATGAATGGAATCGGTACAGACAAACTGGAAGGCATGACATATTCACATGTATGATCAGTGGGCTAAGCACATGGCATTGCAACAGAGTAGATGCATTGCAAGACATTATATGCATGATGCTACCCATATCACGGGTCAAGATAGAGCAAAGACCTTCTGGGGTGAATAGGAATCATTATCTCTCTGCAACTCTTCTGAAGAACTACATTTAACTGCTCCATCATATTGAATATCATTGAGGTCGAGTATGTTGGCCGTTGCATCGCTCCGCGAGTTTCTTTTAGTGGGTTTGTTCTGATTTTCAATATCACTGTGTGCAATAATATCTGACATGCATGGAAAACAACTAGTAGTGAGATTATGTAATGAGTGCCTGTAGGAGACGACATAAATAGTAGGAGTCCACTTAAATAGCAGCAACAGGATGATACCTCAAAGACTAAAGAGAGAGCACACATGATAGCTACAAAATATATATTGTTTGTACTCGAGATTAACTATATGGCACACAAAAGTACTATAGAACAACAACATAGGTAATACTAGAAGGGGTATAATCACCAGCCTGTGGGATAGCTTTGGCTGAGGGACGATAACTATGGAACAATGTTAACTCCTGCACAAGTCTCTTATCTGAAGTAAGACTAAGAGATCAACATGAATGTACAGTGACAAGTGATAATCTATTTTCCATGCTTAGATGAAGAACGAAGCCATAAATGTTGCACACAAGTAAGATGAGGGTACAACCTATCTTGCCGCCCTCCGTAGGAGTGAGCATCATCTGCTGAATCATCGATGGCGCTGCGGTTGTTGTGGCTGTCCATGTCTGGCTGGCACATACGAGGTAGGGAACTCTTGGGTGGGGAGTATAGCTCCCATCTGGTGCATGCGTCCCTTGTTGGAGCAGCTCCGATGAGAAGGAAGACGGTGTGGCTGAAGATGCAGAAAACACACAATGTTAAGAATGACACATATTTCTGATCTGAAGAAATACGATCAACACTCAGGTACGAGACAGGTCACACATCAGTTCACTGAAAACTAAATTGTGGTCACACGCATTTTTTTTCACTGTCCGATCTATGCCGGATGGCTGGATGGCCGTCTTGTGCCTCCCGGCTATCACTGTTCAGGATCTTTCTCGAACAGCCAGCGAGCACCGGCAGAGCAGCCTGCCTCCGCCGTCCCTGGCCATGGCAGCTCCGACCTTGACCCCGCCCCCCTGCCCCACCGCACTGCCGTGGTTGCGCTGTCCCCCGGCCATACCTCAAAGACTCGCCGTCATCTAGATCCGGCACTAGCAGCACCTTGACCCCACGCAACACTAAGATAGGCACCGGAGCGCTGCTTCCACGGCAAACCTGTGCCCCCTGCCCGCACCCCTACGATAGACACCAAGGCACTTCTTCCCCGGCCAACCGGCAGCCTAGGAGTTCCACCACCTCGAGGGGAGTTGCTTCCTTCCATTTGGAACTGACTGACCCAGAATAAAAATCCAGGCGACTGACGCCTAGGTAAAGTGAATAAGATGAGTGTACGACCTATCTTGCGGCCCGGTGAAGTAGGCAGCTCCATCTGCCTAGTTGGTGAGGCCGGCGTGGTTGCGGTGGCTGCCGATGGCGGGAAAGCAGATATGTGGCAGCGGTCGACGGCTACGGGGGACCGGCGCCGGTGCGCTAGACGCGTCCAAAGAACGAGCCGCTCCGGCACCGTGCACGACGGCGCGGTTGAATCGGCTCCTGCACGGTTCACGCGGTCGTCGTCGAGGCAGCTCTGGCAGCACGGAGTAAGAGTCACACGGCCCAGTGCCCAACGGCAAACGGACAGCAGCTCCGGCATTGGGGAGGAGGGCGGCGGTGAATCTGGTGCGGTTGGGGGGGCCATGGAAGTAGGGCTGAGGTTTCGCGGCAGGGGAGAAGGTGATTTGGCGCCCGCGGTGTATGAATGGGGAATTGGGAGGGGGCCATGTCTTACGGACGCATTTGTCTGAAATGTGGGGGAAGTTACAATTCTACCCCTGTCTATTGGCTTGTGGGCTTGGGTCTGAGTCTTGAGGGTCGGGGATAGTAGGGTAACTTTGCTTCTCCCAAATAGTGGGCGCCAGCGAGGAGGGCGTGCTTGAAATAGTGGGCGCGAGCGATTTCGGCCGAGGAGAGGGAGTTTTGCCGCCCATGGTTTATGAATTATTCGGTGCCTGCGATTTTGGCCGAGGAGAGGGTGTTTTGCCGCCCATGGTTTATGAATTATTCGGCGTCTGTCATTTCGGCCAATGAGAGGGCGCGCTTTGATGAAGTTACAAACCTACCCTCGGTATACAACTAGCCAATTGATGCGGGTCCCAGATAGGCTGGTAATTTCACATCTCCCGTTTATTTGCTCAGGCGAATTCCATCGAGCAGAGGGTGTTTTAGCGGTTCGTTCAAATTTTGGGCGAACAAGCATCCACGTCTACCGTACCAAGTCGATCCGAATCAAATTTAGAAATATTAGTTCTATAGTGTCACGTCTTGCCACTTCTTTTTTAGATGGTGAGATGATGCTGGGGACTAATGTGTATTTACATGCTCGTTGCTACGGATTAATTTGACATATAGTTGACCCACTTAAAAATGGGAATCAAACCAGAAATGAAATATCTCAATTCAATGAAATAGCTTTTTGACCCGGTCAAAATTGTGGACTACATCCAAAATTGAACACAACAATTGAATAGCATGTTGTATTATAGTACTCCATGAACATGCTCAAAGTCAAATTAATGAACCTGTTTGATACGCATATCTCCGTTCATGTGTGAATTGCAAACACCATGTTCTCCAATTCAAACATTTGAATACAATTTTATACTGAATCATGGTTTATATCAATCTTCGATGCAAAAACGCGACCTCTCCCCTCTCCCGCACTCCCATTCTCTCTCTAGCCGACACTCTTTCTTTCTATCGCGTGCACACAAACAAAATCCTTATCGGTCCCTCTCTCTCTCTCTCTCTCTCTCTCTCCTTCTCTCTCTCGCTCTCTAGGTCTTTCTAGTTCGCATGCACACTCTATGTATAGGTGTCCCTCGCACACAATGTATGACTCTCTGGTCTAGGCTAAATAGCTAGCTAGGGTGCACTCATAGTACACACACAAATTCTCTCGCTCATTGTCCATAACTCTCTCATGCACCACTCTGTCGTCTCCCAGCTCCTCTCTCTCTCTCTCTCTCAAACATTTTATCTCCCTAGGTCACACATACACATATCTCACTCGCACTAGATAGACCCATCTAACATTCTCTCTTCCTCATTCTCTCTCTGTCTCACACGCGCACGCACACACACACACACACAATCTCCCCCCTAGCTAAGTACGAGTATCGACGCACTCCCCCTAGGTATGACTATCTCTCACACTCTCCATCAGAAACACACACATTGTCTCTTTCGCTCCCTAGGACTATCTCGATCTCTCTCGGGGCATCTTTCTATCGCACACACACCTTTATCTCTCGATCTCCCACCCATATAGTCCCCTCACGATCTCGAGGGAATCTCTCTATCACAAACACACCCTATCTCCCTCCCCATGCCTCCATTTTCTCCATACGTCCCTCTCGACCTCTGTCCCTTGTTTGCCAGACCACTCTTGGACACGTGCTATAGGGGTCTTTCTCTCTGTTGCAAACAACCACACACTATTTGCATGTATATCCTCACCTCGCTTTCGCTCTTGGAGATGGATACGTGATATGTTTGCATAAGAGACACACACACACTTTCTCTCTATTTTATCGTGTGTTCTCCCTTTCTCTTTCAGACACACACTCTTTTTGCACACTCACTCTTTCTCCTTCACAACACTTGATCTATCTCTACCTAGGTACTTTCTCCGGTCCATAGCATATGGATTTTTTGAAAATTCAAACCTCACAAAGTTTGACCAGGTATGTGGAGATAAAACATTTACATCTGGAACGGGAAACATATATCATTAGATTCATCACAGGATGTAGTTTCATATTATATATACATCTTTGGTATTGTATATATAAATGATTTTTTCTATAAACTTGGTCGAAGTTTCCAAAGTTTGACTTTTCAAAAATTTATAGGCACTACATTATCGAACGGAGGGAGTATCTCTTTCTCTCTCTCAACTCCCTCACGCACCACTCCGCCGTCTTGGGGATCTTCTCTCTCTTTTTCAAACTTTCTATCTCCCTAGGTCACACATACACATATCTCGCTCGCACTAGATAGACCCATCTAACTCTCTCTCTCCCTCGTTCTCTCTCTATCTCACACGCACGCACACGCCCCCCCTAAGTACGATTATCTCTCACTCCATCACACGCACATGCACTTCCCCCTAGGTATGACCATCTCTCACTCCCCATCACAAACACACACATTGTCTCCTTCCCTCCCTAGCTATGCATATCTCATTCTCTTGCGGGGTACCTTTCTATCGCACACAAACCTTGTCTCTCGATCTCCCACCCATATAGTCCCCACACGATCTCTAGGGGATATCTCTATCACAAACACACCCTCTCTCCCTCCCCATGCCTCCATTTTCTCCATACGTCTCTCTCGACCTCGTCTCTCCCTTGTTTGCCAAACCTCTCTTGGCCACATGCCAGGGGTCTCTCTCTCTCTCTCTGTTGCAAACAACCACACAATATGTCTTCGTGTATCTCCTCACCTCACTTTCTCTCTTGGAGTTGCATGCGTGATATGTTTTCATAAGACACACACACTTTCTCTCTACTTTATCGTGTGTTGTCCCTTTCTCTTTCACACACACACTCTCTCTTTTTGCACACTCACTCTTTCTCCTTCACACACACTTGATCTCTCTCTAGTCATGTACTATCTCTGGTCCATAGCATATATACATTTATTGAAAAGTCAAACCTCACAAAGTTTGACCAGGTATATGTGGAGAAAAACATTTACATCTGGAGGGACAAACATACATCATTAGATTCATCACAAGATGTAGTTTCATATCATATATCTTTGGTATTGTAGATATAAGTAAATTTCTCTATAAACTTGGTCAAACTTTCAAAAGTATGACTTTTCAAAAATTTATAGGCACTACATTATCGAACGGAGGGAGTATCTCTTTCTCTATCTCTACCTCTCACGGGCCTCCCCTCTCACTCGATCTCTCTTTACAAAGGGATTATATGGTCACTGGCTCAGCGTATAGCTCCGTATATTGTCTAGTTGACCGGTCAACCAGTCTACATGGTGCCTTGTCAGCTCGTGTTCTCTATGGGTGCGCGGGCCCATGTGGTAGTGGGTGAAATTAAATAAACTAGAGGCCCATCTGCCACGGGGTGAAATAAACAAACTAGAAACTACTTGCGGTAGAACCCCACACGCTACTAAATTGAGTGCACACTTCTTCCTCGTTAAAACAGTACTGTAGTACTCCATCCGTTTCTTTTTAGTCTGCATATAAAATTTGGTCAAAGTCAAACTTCGTAAAATTTGACTAACTTTATAGGAGAATATCAACATTCACAGTATGAAATCAATATATTTAGATGCATCTTGAAATTAATTTTCATAGCATATAGCTTTAGTATTGTAAATGTTGATATCTTTTGATATAAAGTTGTTCAAACTTTGCATAGTTAGACTTTGACCAAATTTTATATGCGGACTAAAAAGAAACGGAGGGAGTACTAGATTAACACCTTCTTAGACGCCACCACGGACACAAACTACGACAACGCACATACACCACTACGCGGCATGCACGCAAGGACGCACTCGTGCACACCCAGCACACAATACACACCAGCACACGTGTACACTGGTGTCGCCGCCGACTGAGATGGAGGACGAGGCGGCCAACAAGCGGAGGCGGCTCGAGCCAAAACCGCATCCGGCAAGCCTGGACTTCACCAGCAACCTCCCCGACGACATGCTGCTCATCATCATCACCCTCCTCCCCACCAAATCTGGCGTGCGGACCACCCTTCTCTCCCGGTGGTGGCGCCCCCTCTGGCGCTGCGTCCCCCTCAACCTCACCGTCGATAGCTGCCTCTGTGATGGGGATTGCAAACGCATGGCCGCAGTCTCCAAGATCCTTGCATCACACCCTGGGCCAACCAGACGCCTTGACATCTGCATGTTCAGTACCAACTGCAATGTCCAAGCCAAGTTCGACGAGTGGTTCTTATCCCCCGCCCTAGATCAGCTCGAGGAGCTCAGGTTTGAAGGTGGACGATGTCGCTCTCTGCCGCTGTCTGCGCTCCGCCACGCGCCAACGCTGCACCGCGCCAGGTTTAGCTCCTGCTATTTTCCCCAGATTGATGCCGCGCCCGCTCTTCTTCTCCCTCAACTCAAGCAGCTCAGCCTCTTCAACATTGGTATCTTGAAGGAGGCTATGGAGCGGCTGCTCCGTGGCTGTACAACGCTCTAGTACCTTTGTCTTCAACAGATCCACATGTTCATTAGCCTCCACATCGCCTCGATGAATCTCCGATGGATTTATGTGTCTTGCTGGCCCCGCAACATGACATTACTTGGGAAGAGATCAGTTGAGTTGTTTCACGATATGGTCATTGAGAATGCACCTTTCCTTGAGAGATTGCTTGTATCTGATCTAGAAGGTCCAACAAAAACCAGGGTCATTGACGCGCCGAAATTGACAGCGTTGGACTACTCGTCTGCCAAATTCTCCGAACTTGTTATTGGATCCATAACTGTTCAGGTACAACACTCTTCTTCTTCTCGTTCTTCTTCTTGAAATTCACATTTTAATTTTTTCTTGATGTATGTTCGACTGTCATCCAGAAAATGATTCCCACAAGCTTGACCCAGTATGTGTGCACAGTGAAGATTTTGGCAATAAAATATATCGGCCCCAATCTGGATCAAGTTGTTGGATTCCTTAGATGCTTTCCGTGCATGGAGAAGCTACTCATCGAGGTGAAACTCCTTTCCTATTAAATGTGAACCACAACGGAGCTCAATTTTTTTGTAATTTTTCCCAAGTTACAATGACAAATGTAGTGTTCAAAACTGCATCTAGGCACTATACTGAAAGAAATGTTTTTAGTATTTTTTTCTCACATGATCACCTGCATCGTTTTTTTATTGTTGTAGCCAAGGCTAGTCATAGTGGGAAGTAACTTTATCCTAGGAGCAAGTACTACCTCCGTCCTGGTTTACTAGTCCCTTCGTATTTTGGAGTACGAAATTTTGACCATAGATTTAACTAACGAAATGTTAATGCATGTCACTAAAAATTATATCGTTGGATTCGTATTTGAACATAATTTCCAATGGTATAATTTTTTGTGACATGCATTGACAATTTGTTAGGTAAATCTATAGTCAAAATTTTACACTAAATACGAAGGGGGCCAATAAACCAAGACGGACATAAAGTGAGTAAATGAGAGGAAAGAGAGAGAGAGAGAGAGAGTGAAAATTATCACTAGCCTTACTGCCAACCCTATTGTATGAGCGAATGATATTGGTAGCTCTTGATGACACGACAATCTTATACGGAGTATATCCAGCTCTTCTAATATGTTCTCTTCTTTGCAGATAAAAAAAGACCCGAAAGTGAAAAATGTGCTGCAATATAATAACCTCATCGAATGCCTTGATCTCCATCTTACAGAAATTGATTTGATCGACTACCGAGGCACCACATTCGAGATTAAATTGGTTGGGTTCTTGTTTCTAAAGGCAAGTGTGCTAAAGGCAATGAGGTTTGGCGTTGTTTGGCGCAACAATGAATGGTGTGCTGATCATCGCAAGCGTCTAAAGCTGAATGACAAAGGCTCTGCAGAAGCTGAATTTGTTTTTGAAAGATCAAGTGCCGACAGACGAGCAAGTTTATTTGCCGATTAGTGACTTGTCAGGGGCGGTGGATTTTTGTATGGTAATGCTGCATTCACCTAAATAATTCCCTCTTCGTAGGTGCAACATTACTACTAGCATTTGTAATATTAGTTTGAACCTTGTAAAATTACGACTGTCCAGCATGTGGTAGTACGTTATGATTATGTTCGCGTGCATAGGTGTTGCAACGATGTAACCAATATACCCATTGCAATATATTATTCTAACTCGTGGCAACGCACGGGAAAATATCTAGAACACGGCTTGTTGTAAACAGGGTAGCTCTACAGCCTTGATGATAGTGACTGCACACGGTGAGGTTGACTTTGGTAACCCGAAGACGCCGCCTGCACTCTGGTGTCATCTCCAGCGCAGGGTCTTGTCACTTCACTGTGAGGAGCAACACGTAATAATTTGACCAACGGGTAGTACTTTGGTACTAGTACTACAACTCCCTCCGTCTGGATTTAGTAGTACTACCACCTCCATTTGGATTTAGCATTTGACTAACAATATATAGTAATGCATGTCACAAAAAATATACTACTACTCCCTCCGTAAATAATACTACATGGAGTATTGTTTTATTCGTATTTGAGTGTAGTTTTTTTTGACGGGGTGTATTTGAGTGTAGTTTCCGATGATATTATACACTCTCCCTTCCGATTGAGGGCTCAAATATGAAATCTCATCAACCACACTAGTAGTACTTGCACCGCATTCGCCCCGCATTAATTGTGCCAGCTTCCAACATAATTGCACACAGAATTTACCTCAATCTTCTCGTAACTATGCGCGCATGCAGCGAGACAGGGAGCAGTGCATGCATGCGTAGCAGGATTTGAGGCAGCAGCAGGCATGCGATACTCTGCAAACGCAAGGGCAATTATGTCCAGAAAAAACAGACTGAGTCTACCCTTGGTATGCGCGCTCGACCTTAGACGCAGAGAAAAAAGGACCGGCGGGAGTACTACTAAGGAGCGAGGAGTAGATAGGCAACGCACACGTGAATCCAAACGCAGTCTGCACTTCTCATATAAAGGCTCCCCACCAGTCCAATCCATCTACGAAATCCTATGCACCTACGCACGCTAACCAAGGGCAAGCGTGATCACTCCAATCGCAAGATCAATTGACCAGAAGCTAAAGCCATGGAGGCGATGAGCGCGAGCATGAGCCGGCTGTACCAGGTGGTCCACGACGCCGGCCTACGGCCCGGTACCGAGGAACGTCTCCAGGTCATGCTTGAGGCCGGCAGGGCAAGAGGCCTCTTGGATGATAGCTTCGTCCCCTTGTTCGACGAGGCCCTCGTCGGCTTCCTCGACAAGTTCACCGTCGTCAAGAAGCTCGCGGATGACCTTGACGTATGCCTCCAGCCCATGCGCCCAGGCTCTGCGATGCCCGCCACCCTCACCGGCCTCTATGGCGACAACCTCTTCGATGCACTGGTAGCCCTACGACTGCCCGCCGTCGCGCTGGTGAATGTCCACCTCGAGGTCGTGCCCGCCGTGCAGTGCCTCGCCTAGCAAGACACCATCGACATAATCACCCGCGTCTATGAGGAAATCGTCCACAAGGACCACTACGTGCCAGAGGAGGACGATAGGACGGTGGCCTTCTTGGACGGCAGAGCAACCTTGGACAACATTGTTCAGAAGCACGTTGACCTTGCCACCAACGCCGCTGATCCTCACCCGTCGATTGGTGGCCCCGCGCACTAGGGCTAGAGGATGTCGTTTATGGATACGTATGCATATTAATATTGACCTGTAAATTATGGGCTGACATACGTACTAGAGAATATATATAGCTCGTTGTAATGCTCGGGCAATTATGTACTAGTATTGCGCTAGAAAATATTTGGCCGCGTGGCACCACCCACTCTGATAAATGACTCAGGAGGGAGGGAGGGTTCATCGATCTTGCGTCCCACAAGTAGTACGTGCAAAAGCTTGGCTCTACGTGCAATAAATCCTTGTCCTAGGGGACAGAGTACTACTAACATCTTATCGCCCAATAAACAAATCAAATGTCCCACCTGTGCACATGCAAGAATATGGAGAAGGGCAGATGGTTAGGTTATAGAAGTAGTACTTATTTTTTTTAGTGAAGGAGGATCACCCCTGTCCTCTAGAAGCCTCCAAACTTTGCAAGATTTTCCCCAGTACAACTACCAACGTCTGGATTATTAGTCTCATCTTATTTTGGGTCAACGATTGACAAACATACTACTCCTACTACTCCAATGACATTACTACATAGTAGGAGTATTTGAGTAGCATGTCACACATTTTTTTGTTGGATTCGTATTTGAATATGTTTTCCAATGACATTATATTGGTCACACAATTTTATTAGTTAGATTAAGGGCCAAAATATGACACAAAATACAAGGGGGACTAGTAAATGAGTACGGTTTCCGGGACGGCTTGAATGCAAATAAAGTAGAAGGTAGCGGTTCCCGATGAACGGCCATTGATGTTTATCCTCCTTCAATTCGCATGCTGAGGGAAATAGTACTACTAAATGGGAGAAGCGGCATGCAGCCAGCAACCCAACACCATGGGCGTGTTTGGTTGGGTCGCTCGCAAGTTTCATTTGGCCTCGTGTAACCACCATTG
This sequence comes from Elymus sibiricus, assembly GCA_039707655.1. Lineage (NCBI taxonomy): Eukaryota > Viridiplantae > Streptophyta > Magnoliopsida > Poales > Poaceae > Elymus > Elymus sibiricus. The sequence goes on along the minus strand of CM077668.1, from coordinate 254,938,293 downwards.
CATCGCGTCATCGTGGCCTTGATTCTTACTGTAATGCATTCTCATTCCAGCTGATAAAGACGTGTGTGATCCCATGCTCAATGCATAGTCCCGTTCACGTACAGTCCCGTTTGCGTCGCACCCCAGACGGTCATTCCGGCCTGCCGCTCAACGCACAGTGGCTAGGCATATCACTTACATGTGGGACCGCATGCAAGCAAAGCGATGATGGCCGAAATTGGCAAAACTCCCCCGCTTATCGCGTAGGAAAAGCCCAGCGCTAACATTTTTAATCGTTATTTCTAATTTTTGAGGGGAAATCATTATTTCTATCTATCGGCCGCGCCAAGGAGCAGAAACAAATGTTACAACTTAGAAGTTCAAAAGGAAAAGCCTGTCGTGTTCGTGTCGCACCCCCACACGGATGGTGTGGCACGATGCTCAAGGGGGAATGCACGATGTCTTGTATTTTCACTTACAAGTGGGACCGCAATTGAGCAAACTGACTAACGGAAAACCCCCACCCCGCCTGACCGCAGTTGAGAGAAACGAGGAGGGAGAAGAGATAGCTGTAGCACGGACTCCAAGAAATATAGTGTCAGATGGGACTCATGGTGGTGGCGTGTGCCGTACTGCTGGACGTGAATGCTTGTTCTGGCCCATGCCACCCCACTATATCGAGGTGCTGGTTACATAGAGCGAGGCTAGAGCGAGCACATTAGTAGTATCTCTCCTGGACTACGGTACCACTAGTAGTAGTACTAGTTTTATTAACATATGGCCCACCTCACACTGTCGCCAAATTTCCTGGAGTCCGGGCTCGGCCCTCCTCTCTCTCTCCTCAGCCGGCAAGCAAACACGTGGAGTGTGCCCATCATCGGTTTGCTCACATTCGGTCCCACATGTCAGTGAAAACGCAAGACGATGCACATTCGCTGGATGAGCGGCGTGCCTGACCCACCGTGTGCGGTGCGACGCGACAGGCTGGAGGTTTAGGAAGATGATCCCGCCGTCCATTTTTCATCCAACGGCCCAAGCCAAATTGACTGGCCACAAAAAATATTCAGGCGACTATCATCTAGCCATGCCACAAAAAATATTCAGGCGACCAATCATAAATTAAGTAAGTTTATAACATGCATATGCAAATATGCCATTTATTACATACAACAAGTCAGCAACGCACAACCACAATGAGGATACATTCTAAATACTAAAGTTTTTATCACACAACAAATAACAATCAATGAAGTGAACTTTAGTTCAACCAATCCTCGGCGTTGGAAACGCTTGCTTTGAATCATAAGTGAACCTCTGGGTAGGGCCAGCTATTGTCAACATCGAGAGCAACGCAAGACCCACCATCCAGGCTGAAGCGTCCTATATTAGGAGTATGAAAATTGTGATAGCCAGCGTAGGGAATTATACCAATGTACGAGGTATAGATACAGTTGCTTCTCATAAATGGTAACATTGTGCCAACAGCCGCCGGATCGCCTTTCACCATAATTGGATAGTTTAGTCCAAGGAAAAGCGAGTATTCTCCAAGACTATCAATATTGAACCAGGGAGAAGGTTCTGGCGCTAGCACACTAGTATCCATTCCGAATACCATGCAACGGATGTTGGAACGGGTCCAGAGACAAGTGCGACCATGGTAGACAACACCTGCTTCCTCTGTAACATCACCAGTGCCCTGTATACAGACAAGAAGAGGTGATCCATCGGAATAAGTAGCTAGGCGCCACTGAGTAGGTAGGTACTATGCGTCTTCATGCTCGTGATCATCACCATCGTCATCTCCCCCTTGGTTATAAAAGTTTCCAAGTATCGGTGGGGGGATGTTGACAGGACCTTGGAAACACAAGAAGGTTAATTAGTATGGGACCCCGCAAAAAAGGGTTAATTAGTACGGGGATAACTCGCATGCATGGTGAATGAAACAATTATAATTACGGTGGAAGACAAACAACGTACCGAAACAATCAGGATCCCATGCAAAAACAAAGCCAGAAGTGGTGGCAGCAAACACAAGACAATCGTATTGAATTGCATCACAGTACACATGTGTGCCCAGAAACTGGTTTTCAAGCAATATCCATTGAGGCACAGAAGTAAGGACGGCAACAAGCTTGTCGAAGACAATGACAACACAATAGTTCCTATAACTCCAAGAGCGATTGGGAACTCGACAAATTGCAATCTTCTGTAGACGACAGTCACGATAATCGTATTTGAACATATGTAGAGTATCAGTGTGCTCAACCTTAGGGCAGTCTGAGATTTTTGGAAGTGGAATCCGATGATGAGTGTACACATTCACAAGCTCCCACTCGCAGTTGTCCCCAATATAAACAACCCAATCTCCATTTGCGCCTGCCCAGGCCTTACGCCGAAGCGATGGCATCTTAACATCACACGGATCATTATTGTCAAGTGGCATCAACTTGCACAAGGTGAGCCTTTCTTCGTCCCTGCGCCAGCGAGCAGGGTCATAGCGAAGAAGATAGGGGAGATCAAACCGCGCTTGAACCCTTGGGTTGTTTGTAATGATCTTATTTGTTGAGTCAAGAATGTTCTTGAACGAACCTGCCATGCTAGCCACGGTGATGACATCGCACCGATCAATGATTTCCTCCACCGCGTCATCTGTCAGATTGGGGCAAGAATAACGGGGTCGGGTCCTGCTACTTCCCTCCATCGAGAAGACAAACAATGGCAGAAGGAAGAGTCAAGGCAAATGGAGGGAGGAAGAGCATGCGACAGCAGTTCCAACTCCCAAATCGAGAGGGAAAGGGGAAGAGGTTGTGGACGGTTGCCATGGAACAGGAAGAGGCAAGTGGGGAGCGGACGGTTGCCACGGTACAGGAAGAGGCGACTCGGCCTACATGTCCGTTCAGAAATTATACAAAAGGACTCGTCGTCTTCTCACTGACATGTTGGAACGGGACCCTCTCCAAATCTAAAAAAAGACGGCAGTGGCCCAGCGATAGCGTTTTTATTCGTTATTTCTAATTTTTGAGGGAAAATCGTTATATTTGTATCTATCGGTCGCGCCAAGGAGCAGAACCAAATGTTACAACTTACAAGTTCAAAAGGACCCCCACACGGTTCGCGTCTTACCCCCTCACGGTTGGTCTGGCACGCCGCTCAAGGGGGAACGCTTGTTGTCTTGCATTTTGACAAACAAGTGCGACCGCAGTTCAGCAAACCGACTATCGGCAAACCAACTTGTCCATGCTCCCATGATACCGGCTTCTGAGAGCCCTTGGATCTGAGATCGAACGCTCGCATGCGATATTCTAGACCTGTGCGTAAATATCAGATCCTAGTGGGTTTTTTTTGCAAACTTGCGGGAGATCAGCATGCAACCGTTCGATCTCAAATCCAAGGGCTTTCAAAAGGCTGTATCATGGGAGCATAGGCAGCTTTGTATCACCTGAAACTCCCCCCCCCCCCGCCGCCGCCCGATGGTTGAGTTAGAGAAACGAGGAGAGAGAAGAGCTAGGTGTAGCACGGAATCCAACAAATTTGATGTCAGATGGGACTCTTGGTGGTGGCGTGTGCCGTACTCCTAGATGTGAATGCTTGTTTTGGCCCATGCCACCCCACTATATCGAGGTGCTGGTTACGTAGAGCGAACACATTATCTCTCCAACTTGCAAAAAGAAAAACACATTATTTCTTCAGGAGTTCTGTACCACTAGTACTAGGTGTCCCACCTCACACTGTCGGCAAATTTCCTGGAGTCCGTGCTCGGCCCTCCTCTCCCTCTCTTATCAGCCAGCTGGCAGACGCGCGGAGTGTGCCCATCGTCGGTTTGCTGACATTCGGTCCCACATACTATCAGTGAAAAGTATTTTGCCGCATCGCAGCACACACTCTGAGAAGTGACTTGAAATCCATTCATAAATTAAGTAAGTTTATCACATGCATATGCAAATATACCGTTCACACAACATACAACAAGTCTACAATGCACAACGACAACGAGGATATACATTGTAAATACTAAAGTTTTTCTCACACAACACGTACAAGAAATGAAAACGACCTTCACGTCAACCAATCCTCGGCGTTGGTAACGCTTGCTTTGAACCAGAAGCGAGTCTCTGACCAGGGCCCGGTGGTATTGTCAATCTTGAGACCAACGCAAGACTAACCATCCGGGCTGAAGCGGCCAATATCAGGAGAAATACTTGCATTGGAGTAGTGAGCAGCAATAGCAATGTCGGTGGTATAGATAGAGTTGCTTCTCATAAATGACAAGGTTGTGCCAACGGGCGCTGGATCGCCTTTCACCATCATTGAATAGTTTAGTCCAAGGAAAAGCGAGTGTTCTCCAAGACTGTCGATATTGAACCAGGGAGAAGCTCGTGGCGCTAGCACACTAGTATCCATCCCGAATAGCCTGCAACAGAAGTTGGCATATGTCTGCAGAGTACAACCATGCGAGACAATACTACTACCTGCTTCCTCTGTAACATTAGCAATGCCCTGTATACAGACAAGAAGAGGTGATCCATCGAAATAAGTAGCTAGGTACCATCTAGTAGGTAGGTATTGCTCGTCTTCATGCTCGTGATCATCACCATCGTCATCATCATCATCACCATCGTCATCATCATCGTCATCTCCCCCATGGATATAAAAGTTTCCAAGTATCGGTGGCGGAATGTTGATAGGACCTTGAAAATTTTGAAGGTTAATTTGCAAAGGGATAACTCGCATGCATGGTGAATGAAACAATTCTAATTAACGTGGAAGACAAACGTACTGAAGCAAGAATGATCCCATGCAAAAACAGTGCCACAAGTGGTGACAGCAAACACAAGACGCTCGTATTGAATTGCATCGCAGTACTCCCTCATGTACAGAAACTGGTTTTTAAGCAATGTCCATCCAATCCCTCCAGGAGTAAAGACGGCAACAAGCTTGTCGAAGACAGCGACAACACAATAGTTCCGATAACTCCAAGAGCATGTGGGAACTCGACAAATTGCTATCTTCTGTAGACAACAGTCACCATGATCGAATTTGTACGTACGTAAAGTATCGGTGTGCTCAACCTCAAGGCAGTCTGAGATTTTTGGAATTGGAATCCGGTGACGAGTGTACACATTCACAAGCTCCCACTCGCAGTTGTCCCCAATATAAACAACCCAATCTCCATTTGCACCTGCCCAATCCTTACGCTGAAGCGATGGCATCTTAACATCACACGGATCATTATTGTCAAGTGGCATCAACTTGCACAAGGCGATCCTTTCGTCGTCCGCGCGCCAGCGAGCAGGGTCATAGCGAAGAAGATAGGGGAGATCAAACCGTGCTTGAACCCTTGGGTTGTTTGTAATGATCTTATTTGTTGAGTCGAGAATGTTCTTGAATGAACCTGTCATGCTAGCCACGGTGATGATGTCACACCGATCAATGATTTCCTTCACCGCGTCATCTGTCAGATTGGGGCAAGAATAACGGGGTCGGGTCCTGCTACTTCCCTCCATCGAGAAGACGAACAATGGCAGAAGGAAGAGTCAAGGCAAATGGAGGGAGGAAGAGCGTGCGACAGCAGTTCCAACTCCCAAATCGAGAGGGAAAGGGGAAGAGGCGGTGGACGGTTGCCACGGTACAGGAAGAGGCGAGTGGGGAGCGGACGGTTGCCACGGTACAGGAAGAGGCACCCGGTCTACACGTCCGTTCGGAAATTATACAAAAGGACTCATCGTCTTCTCACTGACAAGTTGGAACGGGACCCTCTCCAGATCTAAAAAAAGACGGCGGTGGCCCAGTGATAGCGTTTTTAATCGTTATTTCTAATTTTTGAGGGAAAATCGTTATATTTGTATCTATCGGTCGCGCCAAGGAGCAGAACCAAATGTTACAACTTACAAGTTCAAAAGGACCCCCACACGGTTCGCGTCGTACCCCCTCATGGTTGGTCTGGCATGCCGCTCAAGGGGGAACGCTTGCTGTCTTGCATTTTGACTAAAAAGTGGTACCGCAGTTCAGCAAACCGACTACTGACAAACCAACTTGTCCAAGCTCCCATGATACCGGCTTCTGAGAGCCCTTGGATCTGAGATCGAACGCTCGCATGACGAGATTCTAGACCTGTGCGTAAATATCAGATCCTAGTGCGCTTTTTTGCGAACTTGCAGGAGCTCAGCATGCAACCGTTCGATCTCAAATCCAAGGGCTTTCAAAAGGTTGTATCATGGGAGCATAGGCAGCTTCGTATCACCTGAAACTCCCCCCCCCCGGCCGTCGCGCGATGGTTGAGTTAGAGAAACAAGGAGAGAGAAGAGCTAGGTGTAGCACGGAATTCAAGAAATTTGGTGTCAGATGGGACTCTTAGTGGTGGCGTGTGCCGTACTCCAAGACGTGAATGCTTGTTTTGGCCCATGCCACCCCACTATATCGAGGTGCTGGTTACGTAGAGCGAACACATTATCTCTCCAACTTGCAAAAATAAAAACACATTATTTCTTCAGGAGTTCAGTACCACTAGTACTAGGCGGCCCACCTCACACTGTCGGAAATTTCCTGGAGTCCGTGCTCGGCCCTCCTCTCCCTCTCTTATCAGCCAGCCGGCAGACGCGCAGAGTGTGCCCATCGTCGGTTTGCTGACATTCGGTCCCACATACTATCAGTGAAAAGTATTTTGCCGCATCGCAGCACACATTCTGAGAAGTGACTCAAAATCCATTCATAAATTAAGTAAGTTTATCACATGCATCTGCAAATATACCGTTCACACTACATACAACAAGTCTACAACGCACAACGACAATGAGGATATACATTGTAAATACTAAAGTTTTTCTCACACAACACGTACAAGAAATGAAAACGACCTTCACGTCAACCAATCCTCGGCGTTGGTAATGCTTGCTTTGAACCAGAAGCGAGTCTCTGACCAGGGCCCGGTGGTATTGTCAATCTTGAGACCAACGCAAGACTCACCATCCGGGCTGAAGCGGCCAATATCAGGAGCAATAATTGCATTGGAGTAGTGAGTAGCAATAGCAATGTCGGTGGTATAGATAGAGTTGCTTCTCATAAATGGCAAGGTTGTGCCAACGGGCGCTGGATCGCCTTTCACCCTCATTGGATAGTTTAGCCCAAGGAAAAGCGAGTGTTCTCCAAGACTGTCGATATTGAACCAGGGAGAAGCTCGAGGCGCTCGCACACTAGTATCCATCCCGAATAGCCTATAACGGAAGTTGGCATAGGCCTGCAGAGTACGACCATGCGAGACAATACTACTACCTGCTTCCTCTGTAACATTAGCAATGCCCTGTATACAAACAAGAAGAGGTGATCCATCGAAATAAGTAGCTAGGTACCATCTAGTAGGTAGGTATTGCTCGTCTTCATGCTCGTGATCATCACCATCGTCATCTCCCCCTTGGTTATAAAAGTTTCCAAGTATCAGTGGCGGAATGTTGACAGGACCTTGAAAATTTTGAAGGTTAATTAGTAAAGGGATAACTCGCATGCATGGTGAATGAAACAATTGTAATTAAGGTGGAAGACAAACGTACCGAAGCAAGTACGATCCCATGCAAAAACAGTGCCACAAGTGGTGACAGCAAACACAAGACGCTCGTATTGAATTGCATCATAGTACTCCCTCGTGTGCAGAAACTGGTTTTTAAGCAATGTCCATCCAATCCCTCCAGGAGTAAAGATGGCAACAAGCTTGTCGAAGGCAGTGACAACACAATAGTTCCGATAACTCCAAGAGCGTGTGGGAACTCGACAAATTGCTATCTTCTGTAGACGACAGTCACCATGATCGTATTTGAACGTACGTAGAGTATCCGTGTGCTCAACCTCAGGGCAGTCTAAGGTTTTTGGAATTGGAATCCTGTGATGAGTGTACACATTCACAAGCTCCCACTCGCAGTTGTCCCCAATATAAACAACCCAATCTCCATTTGCACCTGCCCAATCCTTACGCTGAAGCGATGACATCTTAACATCACACGGATCATTATCAAGTGGCATCAACTTGCACAAGGCGAGCCTTCCGTCATCCTCGTACCAAAGAGCAGGGTCATAGTGAAGAAGATAGGGGAGATCAAACCGCTCTTGAACCCTTGGGTTGTTTGTAATGATCTTATTTGTTGAGTCGAGAATGTTCTTGAACGAACCTGCCATGCTAGCCGCGGTGATGACGTCACACCGATCAATGATTTCCTCCACCGCGTCATCTGTCAGATTGGGGCAAGAATAACGGGGTCGTGTCCTGCTACTTTCCTCCATCGAGAAGACGAACAATGGCAGAAGGAAGGGTTAAGGCAAATGGAGGGAGGAAGAACGTGCGACAGCAGTTCCAACTCCCAAATCGAGAGGGAAAGGGGAAGAGGCGGTGGACGGTTGCCATGGTACAGGAAGAGGCGAGCGGGGAGCGAACGGTTTCCACGGTATAGGAAGAGGCGACCCAGCCGTACATTGATGTCCGTTCATAAATTGTACAAAAGGACTCACCATCTTCTCACTGACACGTTGGAATGGGACAACACGTCAACGAAACATGGTTTCTCATTTCTCGTGCAAAATGCGATCGGGCCGCGTTATTTCTCGACTTATTTTTTTAATGGCATGTCGTTCAATTTTGAAGCATTACTACTACACGTCGTCCCGATTTATTAGGCCGGACGTTACATGCACGCTATCCATTGGGTGCATGCAGGAGAGAGAAAAAGTGCATGCATGGGAGAGAGATCGAAGACCTTAATTTGCCCCATTTATCGATCCTGTTGCTCCAGCTTGCGGGACTTAGAAAACCTTGACGGTGGTACTCTACCAAGTATAATATAGTACTATATAGGCTGGAGCTTCAGCGCTTGCTTGCTAGAGCTGCCCACTTGCTTCTCACACTATCACCCTCTCCAGATCTTAAAAAGACGACGGTGGCCACTCTCTCTCCCTCCTCACCGGTGGCCACAGATTCGGCCTGATCCCATCCTCCGGGGAAGAGGAGGACGTGCACTGACAACAAGGCCGTCTTCTCAGACCTAGCACCGACGCGGGATGGCCTCCGTCCCCAAGCTCGCTGCCGTAGTGTTGGCGGAGGAGGACGACGACGAGAGAAGCCGCTTCTCACCGACCCTCTGGTATGCTACCTCTTTTCGAACCATACCCTTGTGCTATTACCCCATCTGCCCATGTCACTGCATGCGGTTGTTTTTCCACTGCCCCATCTCCCCAAGTTACTAGCCTCTGCTGGTCATGCAGACAAAAACCTTAATTTGCACTATTAAAGGAAACCCTACTTCATGCAGACTAATCCATGTCTGGGTTGAATAAGGAAAGAAAGGGGGGAAAGTGGTACTGTAGAAGAGACTTGGTATCAAACCTGCATCTTGGTTGAAAACGGGAAAAGCAGTAGTAGCTGAGGAACTAGTCTCTTGTCTCTTGGTTGAAAAAGGAAAGAAAGGCAGGACAACGCAATAGAGAATGACCTGGTCGATAGGTTTGTTGTCCTCACATAGGTAAAAGGTGGCTAAAGAGAACAAAAATGGGACATAATCCAGATATGCTGCTTGGATATTTGTTGCTCTGGGCAACCATCCCTGCTTCACCAGTCTATGCGTCTGTGGAGGTACATTGTACTTTTTCGACCAAGGGTGGATTTTATTGGCTCAAAACGGAGCATCAAGAAGATACATAACACAGTGAGCACACACTCGGCCTCTTCACAACTAGGATGCACACAGCCAACACCATTCTCTTATTGCCACTTTTTTGCTGTTAGTATAACACCACCGGTAAAATTATGCTTCTGCTAAAGTGATGCCACTTTTAACTAATGCCGCAGTCAGTCTAATGCCACCGATAAATTGAAAAAGGAAAGAAAGGCAGGAAAACTACTACCTCTCTTTCAAAATACAAGACGTTTTGGTACATTAAATTGAACTGCAAAAACATCTTATATTAAGGAACAGAGGGTGTAGAATTCTTCAAATTATGCCGGCAAAGCTAGTCACACCTTTGTTAAAATTAATGTTCATTATGTTATCGGAGGAGGTCTGCATTTTTGTCTATGTTGCCTATTGATTACATACCTAACATCATGATGTAATGGTAAGTCAATTTTTTGTACAGTGTCACCGAAATGTCAAGGCGGTGATGGCATTTTATTTTAGTTGAACTTCACAAAAAATTCTTAAAAGAAGAGGAAAGGTCAGGAATGGTTCAATCTTTCACAAAATACTATGTATGCCATCATGACATCCGTCCCTGTTGCCTTCTTTATTCCTTTGAACGGGTGGTTAGAAACTGTCTTGCTACCTTTTCCCATTAAGAAATTTTCAATGCTTAAATTTGTGAGTCTATGCTAACTGTCAACTAGTGCCACTTTTAATCACACTTTCAATATCTATGCAAACATGGATGCTCGATTTTAGTGGAACTGCACAAAAAGTTCAGATGGTTCAACATTATGACCATTATTTTCTGCAAACAGTTATATCCAATCGGTGGCACTATGAGCTATTCATTACCAAGGTACATGGTTTGCGGCTATCTTGCTACTATCTTGCTTCTGTTTTTGTACTGTCATTAGATAGCAATATTAGTGGTTTGCATGTAAATTTATTGCCAGGGTGGACCTCCATTGGTCGTGCAGGACATGAATCAATGATTGGATGCTCACTTTCGGTTGTATCGATTTCACCTCTTCCATCCCTGCAAACATGGATATCCTTGGTCTGATGAAGAATAGGCGCTATATTTCTGCTCTGTACCAGCAAATCAATTCAATATCAAATTATCCAGTGCAAAACATGACAGATGCTAGGCGGAAACAACTAGCAGAGACATGGTTAAACCGAAAATACAAGGTGGAGTATATGTTAACTAGCTGCTTGATATTTGTGCAAACAGATGTCTACTCATTGCTATTTGGCAAACAAACACAGGGACCTCAATTTTTGTGGAACTGCACAAAAGAATAGGATAGTCACCGCATGCAGTGCCATTTGAAAATAGACACAGAAGGATTGGATAGTCACTGCATGGACTGCACAAAAGTAGTACTGAACTATTTATTGGCCAACACTAGGTGCTTCATTGCTCTGGTCTGATTATCCAATGGGCATCATCTTGCCAAACTTAAAGTTGAATTCCGAAAATAGTCTTGCCGTGTGATCGACTGATGACCATAACATATTTCAGTGGATGTTCCTCCATCATGTGTGGTTGATTCTCATGGTTCCATCTGTTGGTGAAACCACTTATGTTTGCTACAGGAAATCTAGACTTTACAAAAAAAATTGTCATTCACTCTGTACTGAATGTTGGCCCCGAGAAGCATCCATGTTAGTAGCAAGAACAGATATATTGTGTATGATCTGTGAATCATTGAGATACATAAACATGTTGATCTTATGTATGGGAATCCTTCTAGTTGGTTGTGAATTGGGGCTATTAATGTGAACATATTACTAAGCCAGGCCTGTGAGTCTGGTCTGAACATTTAGAGCGGATCGGCTCTTACTACTGTGCACAGCAGTTCCTTTTTTCTCTTCGCTCAGTGTTTTCTTTTTTTTTGAAACGGAGGCAAAAGATTTGCCTCATGCATTAATTAAGAAGGAGTTCACAATTGCTTTTACAAAGAAAAGCGAGACAGAAATTACAAAGACACTACTCTCCCGGCATGATGTGACCCAAATGTTTTGCGCCCGCGGTGACCCAAAGCTTTGCCTCAGACTAGATGTTGAACAACAGGATGGACGGAAGAGTAGACTTGTGCCAGAACACCTTAGCATTCCTCTCGCACCAAATGGTCCAACATGTTCCTTATTTCTCTTCACTCAGTGTTTACAAGTTACTGATCGATCACTAGCTAGCTACTAATACACTCCTGGTAGTTTTAGTTGCGACGCAAGATCCAAGGGTGGCAGTTTTTAGAATAAAAATGCCTTCCTCTGAAGAAACTGACATGCTGTTCTGAAGAAAATGCCATGCGAATCTGAAGAAACTGCCAGCAAAAACGTTCGCAAATGCCTTCTCTCCCAGTGAACGTTCATCAGCTATTGCGATCCTACACGTACACTATCCGACCGACTCAATCCTACACGAATAACCAGCGGATCACGCACGTACCTCATCTGGATGAATGGAGTGCACTCGTTTGACTGTCGTGCCGATGTGCGACCTAGCACTGACGGGACGGGACGGGAATACGGTACAGTCATAATTTCAGTTTTTCCAGTTTTCCACGGCAAGCTGGCGCGCTAAGCCATGCCTGCTTATGCATTGAATTCTGATGACCATCACGTTTCCCGCGACACGCGAGTTTACCTACCGTCCGCCTATAATTACTGGTTCCTGGCGTGCTCCGGTGGCACCTTCACCCAACGCACCCTATCCTCACAAGACCCCACCGGCCCGACGTTGCTCGCCACTTGCCCTCGCTCTCGCTACGTCCGTGATGCCCCCGCGCGGCAGCAATAGGCGCCGCCAGAGGCGCTCACCGCCGAAGTTAGTGTTCGGTTTTTCACGGGAAGGCAGATAGAGGGAGGAGGCATTCTGGCGGTCTTTAGATGTCAATGCAGAGTATGAGGATGCCTTGGAGCACGACCGCATGGCGGAGGAGCAGCGTACCACCGATTTGCACCGCCAGCAGAGCATGGAGGAGGAGCAGCGCACCGCCACTCTGCATCGCGAACAGAGCGCTCGCAATTGGGCCGACTACATGGAGGCCGGCGCCCGGCGAATAGCCCTAGAGGCTGTCGGGCACGCACGCGTGCACGACGCTGAATTTTACTACCAGCTCATCAAGTGGGTTTCCCGCTTAGAAGCCGAAGCTTTGGTGGACCACGCCGGCATGGAAAGGGCCAACGGGCGCGAGCAACGCGCCCTATCGCACCTCTGCCAAGTCCGAGGCGAGGAGGAGGACGTCGGTCCCGGCGTTTAGCGTGAGCCACAGATGGCGGCCGGCATCGTCTAGTTAGCTAAGAGTATGTTCGTTGTTCTAAACTCGAGTATTAGTGGGAGTAGATAGTTAAGTTGGCTATGATGGTTGTCAACGTGCAAGTTCAGTACTCTATCTCTGAATCAGTCATGTTACTTTGCTCTGAATGTTGAACTTTCCGATTGAACGTTTGGAATGGGCTGTTATATTTTTAAATGGGCTGTATTTGTCCGCCATGGATTAAGAGGCTGACTTGTGGGCCTACTAGGTTAACGCGTACACAAGGCTTTGTCAACTTAGTCAACAAACGATTGTGGTAGCCTAAGTCGTTGGATGTCAATCCAACGTCTATCGTGCTCTTTCAATCTCTTGTCTTCTTATTCCAGGCTCCAGCCGCCCAAACCAAACCAACGCCGGCGGGATCGCCTGCTCCCGCCTTCCGTGGCTTGCTGCGCAGCCGCCCACACATTGTTGTCCCACTGTACCCTAACCGGTGCCAGGCCATCCCTCTACACCCCCACCCACCCCCATCTCCTGTTATTTTCCGGCGACGGCATCCCCACCCCGCACCAACCCTCCTACTCCCCTCTGTTCTCGACCACACTGCAGCATCTTCCACGACTCCTTTTTGTTCCCGTCCGAGGCCTCGCCGTCGTCCTCCGCTTTGGTTCCCTCGCCGCGGCACCGCCTTCTGGCGTTGTCAACATGGTCAACAACCGAGAGGAATCAAGAGATGATTGTACATGGAGAGGATGACAGTAGGGACCCACCAGGGTCATGGCAGTACGCAAGCAAGTGCCTCCTTATTACAAGCTAAAAAAATGCTTCCTCCTAATGGTTTCCCGACATCTTGGTCCCACCCCATTGTCAACGTAGTCAATAAATGAGAGAATTGCACAACGAGCGACTGTCAACAAACGACAGGAATTGGTGAGGATTGTATGTGGAGAGGATGACGGTAGGGACCCCTAGGTCCATAGGCGTACGCAAGCAAGTTCCTCCTTATTACATGAAAAAAAATGTTTCCTCCTAATGGTTTGCTGACATCCGGGACCTACGACATTGTCAATGTAGTCAATAAACGAAAGAATTGCACAAGGAGCGGCTGACACCAGGGACCTAGTAGCTCGAGTAGTTTTTTGTTGTTGTTGTTGTTGAGACAGAGCAGGGTATCAACTGGGTTGTTCGGCGTCTGTGGCCCGTCTAGCCCAGGCTTTATTTACAACATGACGAGCCCAACTATTTTTTTGTCTGTGAAAATGACTAGCGCGCCTTTTTTCCACACAATACCCTACACAGGCCGATTTCCTTTTCCCCGCCCTGCTGGGCTGCAAATCTTTCAAGACGACGAGGAATACATTCGGCCTGGCTATAAAAAAGGCTGTAAATTTTGTGAGTAATATGAAATGGGGTGTAAATATATAAAAAACACAACAAATGGGCAATTAGTTTCAAATTGCGAATTTTATTTTATTTTTTCATATTTCATTGGATTTTAACATAATTTAAATATATTTTAAAATTTGTTTTTACCGGGCTCGAAATTTCGGGATTAGAAATAGTTCGAAAATTTCAATGACCAATCTTTTATTTTATGTTTACCACATCACCAGCCCAGCTTTGTTTTCTTTCTTGAAACGGCTAGCCCAGTTCTATTTTCTTTTGCACAATACCCAACCGAGGCCTACTTGCTTTTCTCAGCCCTGTTGGGCTTCAAATCTTGATGCATTCGGCTTGCCCACAAAATGGCCTATTTCCCTAAAAAAAGAAAATGGCTTATAAGCAATAAGAAATGGTCTGTAAATTTTAAAAAAACACAGCAAACCGGTAATTAGTTTCAAATTTTGTTTCATCTAGATTTTGAAATTTTAAATTTCATTGGATTTTTCTGCGGTGAAAATATCATTGTATTATAATTAATATAATTTATTTTTCAAATTAGTCTAAATCAGACTCGAAACATCGGGATTAAAAACAGTTCGGAGCCCACCAAAACATGCAAAATGTCATTGAAATTTTTAATCGTGGCCAGAATATTGGCTGTAATGCTAACAAAAAGATGGGTTGTAAATTATTAAAAATAATAGCAAATATGCTGTATGACGTTTGCCACAGATTTGGAGGCTGACTTGGGCCTACTAAGTTGATGCGTACGCAGGGCTTTCTCAACATAGTCAACAAACGATTTTAGCAGCAGTGACCGTTGGATGTTAATCCAACGGCCGTGCTACTTTTTCAATCTCTGATCTTCTTGCTCCAGCCGCCCAAACCAGCGCCGGTGAGACCGCCTGCTCCTGCCTTCCGTGGTCGGCTGTGCTGCCGCGCAGGCCTCACCGCCAAACCCTACTCCCATAGCTGGCCAGGCCATCCCTCTACTCACCCACACCTCATGTTATTCTCCGGCGATGGCAGCCTCACACCGCAGCCGAACCAGTAAAACCTCGTACTTCCCTCCGTGTGGGCAACCACTGCCTTGTCTTCCCCAGCTCTGGGTCGTTCCCTTCCTAGGCCTCGCCGTCGTCCACCGCCTTGCTGCACTCGGTACGGCGTCGTCAACGCGGTCAACGAATGACAGCCATCGGAAGAGGACTGTACGTGGAGAGGCTGACAGCTGGGACCCACGAGGTCCATGGTCGCACGCAAGGAAGTGCCTCCTTATTACGCGAAAAAAATGTTTCCTCCCCCTGACAGCTGGGACCCACCAGCTACATCTTCGCACGCAAGGAAGAGCCTCCTTATTACGCGCAAAAAAAATGATTCCTCCCCCCAGACAGCTGGGACCCAGCAACTATATCTTCTCACGCAAGGAAGTGCCTCCTAATCCTCCCTGACAGCTGGGACCCACCCGGTCGAAGCGTACGTAGCGTTGTCTCTCTGGTCGCGAACGTGTACATACATACTGGTCGATCGGTCTCTCTGCAACAATGAACCGTTGGTGTGTAAGGAGCGGCACGTGTCATATTAGAGTCCCCGACGTAGCAGTTCAGGCAGCCCCGTCTAAATCGTGTACACGTGCATACAGCCACACAGCAAAAAAAATACGGCCACGTAAGTATATATACGGGCGGGGTCTCGAACGCGTACTCGCGCATACGTACGGCCATGGTTCGTGTACATGGAGAGGGAGGCAACGGACGGCAGGAATGGCCTCTTGTTCATCGGCAGCCAACCGGCTGGCTTGGAACGGAGGAAACAGCGTCGGGAGACAAGCGACTGGGTCGGAATGCGTCCTGTTCATCGGGAGCCAACCGACTTGGACGGAACAGCCGAAACGGGGTCCTGTTCATCAACTCGGGGTCTGGCGTACCGCAAAACAGAGGAAACGGCCTTCTGTTCGACCACCTACCGTCAAAACGGGGTCCTGTTCATCGGCTGGGGGTCTAGCGTACCGCAAAACGGAGGAAACGGACTTCTGTTCGAGCGCCTACGGTCGAAACGGGGTCCTGTTGATCGGAAGGGCTCTGGCGTACCGCAAAACGGAGGAAACGAAGTTCTCCCCAACTGCCTACGGTGGAAACGGGGGTCATGTTCATTGGGAGGGGTGTGGCATACCACAAAACAGGACTCCATGGGCTATATGTTGTAACCCCCCTGTGTAATGAGCTACAGTGATCTTTAATGATTATGCTAAGTCATTTTGATTTGCAATGCTTGATCACATTGGATTCATATCTCATTTCAAATTCCACCATTAAATTCAATTCAAATTGCAAGTGAAATTTGAAGTTGCAAAAAATTGCTAAAAAATAGTTCATCATTTAGCAAATATTCCAAAACAAATATTTGTTCAGGAAAACAACATCACCTAATTGCTAAAATGAGGTATAGCAATTAAAACAGTGCTTAAACAACATAATTAAATGCAATTCCATTTATGAAAAATTCAAATGGAATCTTTGGGCCTCCAAACTTTTTGTGGCAGTGATCAATATTGCCTAGTATTTGTTTTGACCAGTTGCACATTTTTGCAAAAGCCACTTAATGTGAAAGAAATGCAAAATAGCAACTAAAAGGGAAAAACAGAAAAGGAAAAAAGGAAAAAGGGAAAAGGGGCACCGGGGCACTGGACTCTAGTCCACAGTGCCGGCCCGGCCCAGCCAGCGCCTTCTCCCACCTCGTGCTCCCTATCTCTCCTCGTTGTCGCCGCGCGCGCACTCCCGCAACCAGGCCCCCCTCGCCCTGCTCGATAGCACGGCCCCGCGCCCGCCGTGGGTGGATAAGGGCAGCGCCCTGCCCTCCCCTGGCCTCTCCTGGCCTCACTCCTCCCCTCTCTCCCTCTCTGTCTCTCTCTCCCGAGCGCCGCCATGGACGCGCCCCGGTGAAGCTCGCGGCCACCGAGCTCCTTCCGCCTCTCCGACCTGTCCAACAGCTGCGCCGTCGTCGTCCACATCGCCTACGCCTACTCATTCGGCCGGAGCCGCCCCAAAGCGACTCCCTCGACCTCTTCGTCGAGCTTCGGCCGTCGAGATCACCATCGCGACGCCGCCTGCTCCAAGCCTTCCCCGAGCACCCTGAGCTGCCCTGCGTGATCACTACCCCGAGACCGGCGCTGCTGCCAAGTACGACTATGCTTGCATTAGAATTTGCTACTGTAATTGATTGCTCCTATTCTGATGCATAGCCTAATTTTGTAACTGCTGTTGATACCTTACCTGCTATCCTAAATGCTTAGTTTAGGAAGGTTAGTGATCCATCAGTGACCCCTCACCCTTGTCCTTGTTGCCCCGCTTTGTTACCGGTGCCCCGATCAATGTGATCGATGTACAGAGACTGACACCGCACCGCACACCCCCTTAGTTGTATGACTCTGCAGAGCTACCATCGAGTGCCGAGGGTGATACCTCTTACCTCACTCTTGATGATATCTCTGTAGCGTGGCTAATCGGTTGTGGGTTACCGAGGGTGATTCCTCTTCCACCACCTCCGAAGATGCCTCTGTTGTGCAGCCCCTCAAGTGTGAACCCACCGAGGGTGATTCCTCCAAGTTCACCTTGATGGTTACATCGAGTAGGAATCCAACGAGGGTGATTCCTTGGATTCTCCTTGATGTTATGGACACACGGTTACCCTACTTTACTTTACTTCAGTCCCCTGTTGAAGTCGGGTTGACCCCGAGGGGTACCCGCGAGAGATGTGAAGTCGGGTTGACCGTGAGGGTACCCGCGAGATAATTACGTGGCACGGCCGGGCAGGCAGACCGCCCCAGGAGAGGGTTGGGCCTGGCCCTTGCCGTAAGTCCACGAGACGGGGCGACGGGACCACATGATCGTGGATCGCTGCTCGTCTCCGCGAGCTCCCAAAACACTAACGGTTTGGATATGTGTTCTGAGTAGGCCTCTGGCCTTTTCGCACTAACCACCACGCGGATTAGCACTCGGTGTCATATGTTTCTTCCGAAAGCTCTATCAGACGTCCAATTCAGCATTATGGCCGGGTCAGATCGGCGCCATCCAGGACCGAGGTGGTGCCTGGATCCACCTTGCGCCCAACGACCCAGAGTGCAAAGGGCGATGGGCCCAAGACCCCTGAGCACTTACGATGTAGACCGGCGGGGACCTCTGTGCGGAGCCTAGGTAGGACTACGGTGTGTCGATCAGCCGAGGCCGGGCATGACCAGGAAAAGTGTGTCCGGCCAGAGTTAATCGAGCGTGTTGGGTAAGTTGGTGCACACATGCAGGGAAGTTATCTATTCAAATAGCCGTGTCCACGGTAACAGGATGCTCAGTGTAGTATCCCGATCTACTACAACTAGAACTAGATACTTGTTTTACTTAATAATATGTTAGCTCCGGGATCGCTTTCTCGCAGGGAGTCGAGGAAGGATCTCTGGGCATGGCTACTATTATACTTGTTGCTTCTACTATATTTATGTACTAATCTACACTCTTCTAATGATGTAAGATGATGCAAGTTGCTAGTCTTCGTTAGGCTAGGCCTTTCCCTCTATTCTGGCATTTCTGCAGTTCAGACCATAGATACAGCCCCCTCATTTGAAACCGATGCATAATTAGTATAGATCTGATGTAAGTCTTGCGAGTACTTTGGATGAGTACTCACGGCTGCTTTGCTACCTTTTTTCCATACCCGATTGCTGCGACCAGACGACGGAGTCCCGGAGGCAGCTGTTCCCGCTGACGGCTGCTACTACCACGGTGAAGCCTACTACTACGTGGAGACCGACGACCAGGAGTAGTTCAGAGGCTCCCAGGCAGGAGGCCTGTGCCTTTTCGATCTAGTGTCGTTGTTTTGCTCAACCTTCTTAAGGCAGACTTGTTTAACTATATGTCTGTACTCAGATATTGTTGTTGCTTCCGCTAATGCTTGTACTCGAGCTTATGTATTCGAGTCCTCGAGGCCCCTGGCTTGTAATATAAAGCTTGTATTGTTTTATTTTTGTGTCTAGAGTTGTGTTGTGATATCTTCCCGTGAGTCTCTAATCTTGATCGTGTACATTTGCGTGTATGATTAGTGCACGATTGAGTCGGGGGCGTCACAAGTTGGTATCAGAGCCGACTGCCTGTAGGAAGCCCTTTCCAACTCCTTGGCCGAAGTTGAGTCTAGTCTTTGAAAAATTGTTTTACTAACATGGCTGTGTGGCTTACGGGCCCACGTCGCCAACGGGTGGGTTAGGATCTTTTATTCCTCTCCTTTACTCTGCGATTCTGATCTCTCTTCTTTTCGGGTTAAAGATTTTACTAACTCTAGGTTCTCATGATCACACTCACCCGGAGATTTGAATTAACCCTTCTTCGAGTTGAGGGCCGGGTTCTGCTTCACAGTGTTCACGGACCGCAGGATCCTTTTATCGAGGGCACCATGCGTTGTCACTTGCAGATTCCTCGCTCCAGTAGTTTTCTCCGACGTTGATGTAGCCTTTTCTATGTCTCGTTGTTGTATCTCTCCACTGCGTGCCTGCGTGACGCCTAATTTGTCTAGCTGTGAGTGTTTCCGAACTCGTGCTGCCCGTTTGTATCCAACTCTGTGCATGGATTTGTATGTCTTTAATGACTACTAATATGTACCTAATGCACTTCTTGTTCATTGTTCATGTTACTTCATGAATGACTCCTTACACTTGTCATTGCTCTTACTAAACTAACCCCTGTTATTTTAGGCAGGATGGTTAGGTCCAATGCCCGTGGTCGTGGCAGTGGTGCCAGTGCTCCAACACCGCCAGATTACATGGCCGCTGTGATGCAACAGTTTGAGCTGAACCGTCAGTTTATGACTGGGGTAATGGCCCAGCTTCCAAACCAGAATGATCATCAACAGCCTGTCCCAATAACTCTGCAAGAATTCGTGTGCCTCAACCCGTCCATTTTCCGCAACTCCACCAATCCTATGGATGCTGATGATTGGCTTCGTGACATCCTGTTTGAGATGGAGTCAGCTGATGTTGCCCCTGATAGCTACGTCACCTTTGTGGCATTTCACCTGAAGGGTCCAGCTGCTCAATGGTGGGAAGGCCACAGGGGTATGCTGCCTGCTGGAACTGTAACCTCCTGGCAGGAATTTCAGCCAGCCTTCCGTGCATGACACATTCCTCAAGGTCTGATGGACCAGAAGAAGAAGGAATTCCGCAAACTCACACAAGGCAAAATGACTGTGGATGAATATTAGAGGAAATTCCTTGATTTATCCCGCTATGCTGAGGATGACGTCTGCACTGACGCTCGCAAGCAGGAGAAATTCCGTGAAGGACCGCGTCATGATATAAAGCTCGCACTTGTTGTCCATGATTGTGCCGACTTTGCGACGCTTGTCAGCCAAGCTTTCCGAGCTAAAACTGGTCTGACTGAGTACCAGGAGTCGCTCAAGCGTAGTCAAGATGTTGGCCCATCCTCGGGTTAGCCTGCTCAGAAGCGTCAAGTCTGGATCCCGCACAATGTTTGTCACCGACCTGCTCCAATACCAAGGCCGTCTTATGTTGCACCGCGTCTGCCTGCGCCACCGAGACAGCTCAGAATTCAAGATGACAAACCAATCATTATGGCTCCTTTACCCAATGACGAAGTATGCCACAAGTGTGGACAGCCAGGACACCTTGCTCTCAACTGTCTCCAGGATCAGTCTCAGGCTGCACCACGTCCTCCGGTTGGTCGTAAAAAGGGCTGTCGATACCGTCGGTCCAGAAACTGTAATATCAGATCGGCTGCTGTTGTACTTGGCCATGCCAATCATGTCGATGCTGAAAAGGCTCAGAAGGAACCGACCATCGTGCTGGGAACCCTCCATGTTAACTCAGTACCAGCTTCTGTTCTTTTTGATTCAGGAGCGTCACATTCCTTCATATCTGAGGCGTTTGCACGCAAGCAAGAATTATCATTCGAAAATGTGTACCCTCCGCTGGTGGTTAGCTCTCCAGGGTCCAGGTAGGATACCTCGATGATAGCCCACAACAACCACATTGCAATTGGAGGATTAGTGTTCACTGCTTCACTCATGGCCCTCAAGGTTTCTACCATAGATGTTATTCTCGGTATGGATTGGTTGAAGGCACATAATGCTTTCATCGACTGTGTCGCTAAGAAAGTCCAGCTTACACATCCTTCTGGCCAGATAATCCAATACTCAGCCCGAACAGCTCAGAATGCCGAGAGCCAGATATATGCTCTGAATGCATTGAATGCTTCACCTCTTGAGGGAATAGAGGACGTTCCAGTTGTTCATGACTTTCAAGATGTCTTTCCGGAAGAACTTCCAGGAGTACCCCCTGCTAGGGCTGTCGAATTTGTCATAGACTTGAAACCTGGCACCACTCCTATTGCCAAGCGCCCGTATAAGATGCCACCGCATGAACTCCTTGAACTTAAGGAGGAAATTGACAAATCACTTCGTAAGGGTTTCATTCGTCCCAGTTCCTCCGCTTGGGGAGCACCCTCTCTCTTTGTCAAGAAGAAGGATGGTATGAATCGGTTGGTCCAAGATTACCAACCTATTAACCAGGCAACAATTCAGAATAAATATCCGCTTCCTTGAATCAGCGACCTGTATGATTAACTGGCTGGTTCCTCAGTATTCGCTAAACTCGATTTGAGGTTGGGTTACCACCAGATTCGGGTTCGTGAAGAGGATATTCCGAAGACCGCTTTCGTTACTCGCTATGGCTCTTACGAGTACACAGTCATGTCTTTCGGCTTAACTAATGCTCCAGCAACGTTCTCCCACCTGATGAATTATATCTTTATGGATTACCTCGACAAGTTCGTCGTGGTTTATCTGGATGATATTCTGGTATATTCCAAGAATAAGGAAGAACATGCTGAACATCTTCATCTTGTTTTGGAAAAGCTTCGAGAGCATCAGCTATATGCTAAATATTCCAAGTGTGAATTCTGGTTATCTGAAGTGACCTACCTTGGTCATGTGATTTCCAAGGATGGTATTGCCGTCAACCCAGAACGAGTTCAGGCTATTCTTGACTGGACTCCCCCGAAGAATGTCAAGCAGGTCAGGAGTTTTCTCGGACTTGCCAGTTATTGCCGTCGTTTTGTCGAGAACTTCTCTAAGATTGCCAAGCCTCTGACCAATCTGCTTCACAAAGGCATTAAGTTTGAGTGGACAGACAAATGTCAGGAAAGTTTTCAAACTCTCAAGGACAAGCTGACATCTACTCCAGTGCTTGCTCCTCCGGATTCTCGCAAGGACTTCGTCATTTATTGCGACACATCCCGTCAAGGATTAGGCTGTGTCCTAATGCAAGAGCGCAAAGTGATTGCTTATGCCTCGCGACAGTTGCGTCCTCATGAAGAGAACTACCCAGTGCATGATCTCGAACTTGCTGCGGTTATATATGCACTGAAGCTATGGCGACATTACCTTCTCGGTAATCGTTGCGAGATCTATACGGATCATCAAAGTCTGAAGTATCTATTTACTCAGCCGGATCTGAATCTTTGTCAACAGAGATGGATGGAGGCAATAACAGACTATGACTGCGGTATCTCTTATACCCCTGGTAAGGCTAATGTAATGGCCGATGCTTTGAGTCGCAAGTCCTATTGCAACAATCTCATGGTTCAGCGAGCTCAACCCCTTCTTCATGAAGAACTTCACAAGTTGAACCTTCACATCGTTCCACAGGGTTCTCTCAATACTCTTGTTCTATAGCCAAATCTTGAGAAAGTTGTTAAGTCTGCGCAAGCAAAAGACGCTGAAGTTGATCATATGAAAAGGGATCTTGTCCTTGAAAAGGCCAGAGATTTCTCGCTTGCTGAAGATGTAACCTTGTACTTCAGAGACCGCATTGTAGTACCTCGGTTCGAACTTATGACAGACAAAGTTATGAAGGAGGCACATGATACACCACTGTCTATTCATCCGGGTAGCACCAAGATGTATCGCGACCTCCGTCAAAGGTACTGGTGGTCTAAAATGAAGCAAGACATTGCTCGATATGTTGCTGAATGCGACGTTTGTTGTCGCGTCAAAGCAGAACATCAGAAGCCTGCTGGAATTCTGCAACCGCTTCCTATTCCTGAATGGAAATGGGATAAGGTTCAAATGGACCTCATTACTGGCCTTCCCAAGTCGCAGAAAGGTCACGATGCAATTCTTGTCGTCATTGATCAACTCTCCAAAGTTGCACATTTTCTGCCAGTCACGGAGACAATCACTGCTAGTCAGTTAGCAGATTTGTTTATCTCTAGAATTGTGACACTCCACGGTATTCCGAAGGAGATCAGTTCAGACTGTGGCAGCCTTTTCACCTCTAAGTTCTGGGCAAGTTTCCAAGAAGCCATGGGAACTCATATAACTTGGAGCTCAGCTTATCACCCCCAGTCCCAAGGCCAAGTTGAACAAGTTAATCAAGTGCTTGAAGACATGTTGTGTGCTTGTGTCATTTCATTTGGCAAGAAGTGGGAGGAATCTCTCCCGTATGCTGAATTCTCGTACAACAACAGCTATCAAGCTAGCTTGAAGATGGCCCCTTCGAGGTATTATATGGACGTAAGTGTCGGACCCCTCTGAATTGGTCAGAAACTGGGGAACGACCACTCATTGGTCCAGATATTATCCAACAAGCTGAAGAGCAAGTCCGTATCGTCCAGGAAAATCTCAAGGCGGCTCAGTCTCGCCAGAAGAGCAACTATGATCGTAAACATTGGGGATCGATCTATCAACCTGGTGAGCAAGCCTATCTGCGTGTCACTCCTATGAAGGGCACTCACCGTTTCGGAATCAAGGGCAAGTTAGCTCCTCGCTACATTGGACCCTTCTGCATTGTCGCCAGACGTGGACATGTGGCATATAAATTGGAGTTGCCGCCGCAATTCTCTCACATCCACGACGTCTTCCATGTGTCGCAACTTCGCCGTTGCTTCAAGGATCCACACAGAGCAGTGGATCATGAATTGCTCAAATTACAAGATGATCTATCCTATAAAGAGCATCCGATCTGCATTCTTGATCAAGCTGAACGTCGGACCCGTCAGAAGACAACCAAGTTCCTTAAAGTGCAGTGGTCGAATCATACTGAAGATGAGGCCGCTTGGGAACGTGAGGATCGTCTTCGCGAAGAACACCCCGATCTTTTCCCTTCTAGCTCCTGAATTCTCGGGACGAGAATTTCTTTTAGAGGAGGAGAATTGTAACACCCCTGTGTAATGAGCTATAGTGATCTTTAATGATTATGCTAAGTCATTTTGATTTGCAATGCTTGATCACATTGGATTCATATCTCATTTCAAATTCCACCATTAAATTCAATTCAAATTGCAAGTGAAATTTGAAGTTGCACAAAAATTGCTGAAAAATAGTTCATCACTTAGCAAATATTCCAAAACAAATATTTGTTCAGGAAAACAACATCACCTAATTGCTAAAATGAGGTATAGCAATTAAAACAGTGCTTAAACAGCATATTAATGCTATTCCAGTTATGAAAAATTCAAATGGAATCTTTGGGCCCCCAAGCTTTTTGTGGCAGTGCTCAATATTGCCTAGTATTTGTTTTGACCAGTTACACATTTTTGCAAAAGCCACTTAATGTGAAAGAAATGCAAAACAACAACTAAAAGGGAAAAACAGAAAAGGAAAAAAGGAAAAAGGGAAAAGGGGCACCGGGGCATTGGACTCTAGTCCACAGTGCCGGCCCGGCCCAGCCAGCGCCTTCTCCCACCTCCTGCTCCCTCTCTCTCCTCGCTGTCGCCGCGCGTGCGCTCCCGCAACCAGGCCCCCCTCGCCCTGCTCGACAGCGCGGCCCCGCACCCACCGTGGGTGGATAAGGGCAGTGCCCTGCCCTCCCCTGACCTCTCCTGGCCTCACTCCTCCCCTTTCTCCCTCTCCGTGTCTCTCTCCCGAGCGCCGCCATGGACGCGCCCCGGTGAAGCTCGCGGCCACCGAGCTCCTTCCGCCTCTCCGACCTGTCCAACGGGTGTGCCGGCGTCATCCACATCGCCTACGCCTACTCATTCGGCCGGAGCCGCCCCAAATCGACTCCCTCGACCTCTTCTTCGAGCTTCGGACGTCGAGATCACCGTCGCCGCACCGCCTGCTCCAAGCCTTCCCTGAGAACCCCGAGCTGCCCTGCGTGATCACTACCCCGAGACCGATGCTGCTGCCAAGTACGACTACGCCCCTGATGACTAGCCCTTTTCAGCAGAGCTTCCAGGCAAGCAAAACCCCCCTTGATCATTCCTATATCGCCTATTCTCTCTCTCCCATGCTTGCATTAGAATTTGCTATTGTAATTGATTGCTCCTATTCTGATGCATAGCCTGATTTTGTAACTACTGTTGATACCGTACCTGCAATCCTAAATGCTTAGTTTAGGAAGGTTAGTGATCCATCAGTGACCCCTCACCCTTGTACTTGTTGCCCCGCTTTGTTACCGGTGCCCCGATCAATGTGATCGGTGTACAGAGACCGACACCGCACTGCACACCCCCTTAGTTGTACGACTCTGCAGAGCTACCATCGAGTGCCGAGGGTGATACCTCTTACCTCACTCCTGATGATATCTCTGTAGCGTGGCTAATCGGTTGTGGGTTACCGAGGGTGATTCCTCTTCCACCACCTCTAAATATGCCTCTGTCGTGCAGCCCCTCAAGTGTGAACCCGCCGAGGGTGATTCCTCCAAGTTCACCTTGAAGGTTACATTGAGTAGGAATCCAACGGGGGTGATTCCTCGGATTCTCTTTGATGTTATGGACACACGGTTACCCTACTTTAATTTACTTCAGTCCCCTGTTGAAGTCGGGTCGACCCCGAGGGGTACCCGCGAGAGATGTGAAGTCGGGTTGACCGTGAGGGTACCCGTGAGATAATTACGTGGCACGGCCGGGCAGGCAGACCGCCCCAGGAGAGGGTTGGGCCTGGCCCTTGCCGTAAGTCCACGAGACGGGGTGACGGGACCACATGATCGTGGATCACTACTCGTCTCCGCGAGCTCCCAAAACACTAAGGGTTTGGATATGTGTTCTGAGTAGGCCTCTGGCCTTTTCACACTAACCACCATGCGGGCTAGCACTCGGCGTCGTACGTTTCTTCCGAAAGCTCTGTCAGACGTCCAGTTCAGCATTGTGGCCGGGTCGGATCGGCGCCTGATGACCCACAAGTATAGGGGATCAATCGTAGTCCTTTCGATAAGTAAGAGTGTCGAACCCAACGAGGAGCAGAAGGAAATGACAAGCGGTTTTCAGCAAGGTATTTTCCGCAAGCACCGAAATTATCGGTAACGAGTAGTTTGATAGCAAGATAATTTGTAACAAGTGACAAGTAGCAATAGTAACAAAGAGTGCAGCAAGGTGTCCCAATCCTTTTTGTAGCAAAGCACAAGCCGGAACGATCTCTTATAGTAAGTAAAGCGTTCTCGAGGACACATGGGAATTTCATCTAGTCACTTTCATCATGTTTGTTTGATTCGCGTTCGCTACTTTGATAATTTGATATGTGGGTGGACCGGTGCTTGGGTGCTGTTCTTACTTGAACAAGCCTCCCACTTATGATTACCCCCTCTCGCAAGCATCCGCAACTACGAAAGAAGAATTAAGATAACTCTAACCATAGCATTAAACATATGGATCCAAATCAGCCCCTTACGGAATAGCGCATAAACTAGGGTTTAAGCTTCTGTCACTCTAGCAACCCATCATCTAATTACTACTCCACAATGCATTCCCTTAGGCCCAAAGATGGTGAAGTGTCATGTAGTCGACGTTCACACGACACCACTAAGGGAATCAACAACATACATATCATCAAAATATCGAACGAATACCAAATTCACATGATTACTTATAACAAGACTTCTCCCATATCCTCAAGAACAAAACTAACTACTCACAAATCATAATCATGTCCAAGATCAGAGAGGTGTTGAATAGCATAATAGATCTGAACATATAATCTTCCACCAAATAAACCAACTAGCATTAACTACAAGATGTAATCAACACTACTAGCAACCCACAGGTACCAATCTGAGGTTTTGAGACAAAGATTGAATACAAGAGATGAACTAGGGTTTGGGATGAGATGGTGCTGGTGAAGATGTTGATGAAGATTAGTCCTCCCACGATGAGAGGATCGCTGGTGATGTCGATGGCGACGATTTCCCCCTCCCGGAGGGAAGTATCCCCGACAGAATCTCTCCGCCGGAGAGCAAAAGTGCTCCTGCCCAAGTTCCGTCTCGAGACGGTGGCGCACCGTCCCGAAAGTCTTCTCTATATTTTTTCTAGGGCAAATGGGCTTATATACCAGAAAATGGGGGCCAGAGGCTGGCCAGGGGCCCCACGAGGTACCAGGGCGCGCCTGGGGGGGTGGCGCGCCCTGGTGCCTCGTGGGCACCTGGGTGGCCCCCTCTGGTACTTCTTGATTCCAGTATTTTTTATTTATTCCAAAATAAATCTCCACAAAATTTCAGCTCATTTGGAGATGAGCAGAATAGGTATCTCTGACATAGCTTTCTCAGGCCCAGAATTCCAGTTGCCGGCAATCTCCCTCCTTGTGTAAATCTTGAATATTAAGAGAGAAAAGGCATTAGAATTGCTCCACAAAGTTTTTTATTGATTAAAAACACTATAAATAATAGTAGCAAAACATGATGCAAAATGGACGTATCAACTCCCCCAAGCTTAGACCTCGCTTGTCCTCAAGCGAAAGCCGATATCGATAATCATGTCCACATGTTTAGAGAGAGAGAGGTGTCGATAAAAACAAAATACGGACATAGTAGCATCATGATCATTATTATAACAGCAATATTTATTATCATAAACTTCTCATGAGCAAGTAACAATTCATCACAACAATGGAGTATAAGGCATAAACTTTCTTGAAAACTAACAAACTAAGTTCTCAGTCAACAATGCAATTGCAATTCATCATATTTTTAGGAAGGGTCTCATGTAAGAGCTATTTAGCAAGTCCACATACTAAACCATCATTTAGTCTTCTATGATTGCTAACACTCACGACATATATATAGAGCAAAAAGTTCCAGCCAGACACATAGAAAGATAGGGGATTGTGAGTTCGCCTCCCAACTTATTCACCTCAAGGGTGATGTCAACAATAATAACTCATGATCACTCATATCCAACTGGATATATATGCCTAGATCTTTCTCCACCACATGATGCTTGCAAAAGAGAAAAATAAAAAGGAAGTAGAGGAGAACCCTATTGACTCTTGCATAAAAAGTAAATACATAAAAGTAAAGGATAGGCCCTTCGCAGAGGGAAGCAGAGGTTGTCATGCGCTTTTTGTTGTTGGATGCAGGAGCTCTTAATGCAAAGGAACGTCACTTTATATTGCCCCTTGTGATAGCAACCTCTATTATGCAGTATGTCGCTTTTATTTCTTTACCATCACAAGTTCGTAGAAAGCTTATTTCCCTTACAATAAAAGTTCAAACATATTTAGAGACAATTTTTATTGCTTTTTGCACCGATGACAACTTACTTGAAGGATCTTATTCAATCCCTAGGTAGATATAGTGGACTCTCATGACACGAAACTGGGTTTAAGGGTTTTGGATGCACAAGTAGTATCTCTACTTGGTGCGGAGTTTTGGCTAGCACATATATTGGGCAAGCACCACATGTTGGAGGATCTATAACAATATAACTTCTATGTGAATATGAACAAACATAACTCATTACGTTGTCTTTCTTGTCCAACGTCAACAATTTGACATAAAATACTTAATGGGGGCTCACAATCATAAAAGATGTCCAAGATAGTATATTTGCATGTGAATCTTATCTTCCCTTATTAACTTTTTCATGAATTGCATCATTGACTAATGCTATGTTTGTTAACTTCCAATAAATTTTACCACTTATATTTTTCTTTATGTAATGTCATTACTTTCCATAAGATTAGCATATGATCTTTTTCATTATTTTCATTGCTAGAATTGGAACATGAAAGTAAAGAAGCAAAAACTCAAACTACTCTTTATTATATAACTCTCAACTCGATTACATAGATAGATAGATCATGAAGCTAACACTCGAAAATAGATCATACTAAACTTTTATTCAACTAGATCACGAAATAACTAAGGATCGAACTAAAAATAGGTAAAGATAATGAAAGTGATGGTGATACGATACCGGGGCACCTCCCCCAAGCTTGGCACAAGCCAAGGGGAGTGCCCATACCCATGTGCTCAAGTCTCCTTCTTCGGTGATGGTGGTGGTGGTGTGGCGAGCTTGTCCAGCTTACGTTTGAGGATGAAATTTTCCTCCCTCAAATCATCGACTTCTTGCTCAAGCTTCAATACCTTTTTACATAATGCCTCCTTGCTTTCCTGCAGAAAATGGGACGGAATAAATTGGATCTTAGACTTGTTTACTGTGTTTGGGAGACTCGACTTCTTGAATTCCACATGCATATCTCCAGGTTGAGGTAGAGGGGCATCGTCTTCATCCAAACTCGCGTCTTCCGCCCCCTTTATGTTGTCATCTTGATCCTCCTCCTCGGACCATCCATAGGGGTCTATATCCCCATAGATCTTTGGATTTGCAACATAGTGTGATACGAAGCTCTCCCCATCTGAGTCTTGAGACGACATACTTTCGGATCTGCCAGGAAAATAGCACGAAACAAGAACAGAGGAGATTTTTGCGATACGGTGGTCAAAACGTTCGGGAGTATATATAAAGATTTTTTATCTTGCAAAACAAGTAATCCAGGAGAAAACAGAGTCGGGAAGGCTCACGTGGGGCCCACGAGCCACCAGGGCGCGCCTGGGGAGGTGGCGTGCCCTGGTGCCTCATGGGCACCAGATGGGTCCCCTCGGCTGTTTCTTATTTTTGTATTTTTTCTAATATTCCAAAACTGACAGAAAGTATTTTTATGGAATTTTTGGAGTCGGTTTACTTACCGTATCACATACCTCTTCCTTTTCAGGGTTCTGGAGTGTTCCGGAAGGTCTCTCTTATGTATTCCTCCGGTATGATTGTTTCAATAATATTAGTTTCAACATTAATGGGGGTACCTGAAATATAGTGCTTAATTCTTTGCCCATTCACCACTCTTGGATTAGTGCCTTCGGAGTTATTTATTTTGATGGCTCCGGAGCGATAAACTTCTTCGATGATATACGGTCCTTCCCATTTAGAGAGAAGTTTTCCTGCAAAGAATCCCAAACGAGAATTGTACAATAGAACTTGCTCACCCACTTTAAATTCCCGTTTTTGAATTTTTCTATCATGCCACCTTTTAACTTTTTCTTTAAACAATTTGGCATTTTGATAAGCTTGGGTTCTCCATTCATCTAATGAGCTAATATCAAATAACCTCTTTTCACCGGCAAGTTTAAAATCATAATATAGTTCTTTAATTGCCCAATATGCTTTATGTTCTAACTGAAGAGGTAAATGACATGCTTTTCCATAAACCATTTTATAAGGAGACATGCCCATAGGATTTTTATAAGCAGTTATATAAGCCCATAATGCATCGTCAAGTTTCTTAGACCAATTCTTTCTAGATCTATTGACGGTTTTTTGCAAAATTAATTTTATTTCTCTATTGCTCAATTCAACTTGACCGCTAGTTTGAGGGTGATAAGGAGATGCAATTCTATGGTTGACATCATATTTAGCAAGCAATTTACGGAATGCACCATGAATAAAATGTGAACCACCATCAGTCATTAAATATCTAGGGACTCCGAACCTTGGGAAAATAACTTCTTTAAGCATTTTAATAGAAGTGTTATGATCAGCACTACTAGTTGGAATAGCTTCTACACACTTAGTAACGTAATCAACATCAACTAAAATATGTGTATAGCCATTGGATTTAGGAAAAGGTCCCATATAATCAAATCCCCAAACATCAAATGGTTCAACAACAAGTGAATAATTCATAGGCATTTCTTGACGTCTACCATCATTACCAATTCTTTGACATTCATCACAAGATAAGACAAACTTACGAGCATCCTTGAAAAGAGTAGGCCAATAGAAACCAGATTGTAATACCTTGTGTGCAGTTCTGTCTCCCGCATGGTGTCCTCTGTAAGCTTCGGAATGACACTTCCATAGGATTTGTTCCTGTTCATGCTCAGGTATACAACGTCTAATAATACCATCTACTCCTTCTTTATAAAGATGTGGGTCATCCCAGAAGTAATATCTTAAATCAAAGAAGAACTTTTTCTTTTGTTGGTATGTGAAACTAGGTGGTATGTATTTAGCAACAATGTAATTAGCATAGTCTGCATACCAGGGAGTATTACGAGAAGCATTTATGATAGCTAATTGTTCATCGGGAAAATCATCATTAATAGGTAGTGGGTCATCAAGAACATTTTCCATTCTAGACAAATTATCTGCTACGGGATTCTCAGCTCCCTTCCTATCAGTAATATGCAAGTCAAATTCTTGTAGCAATAAAACCCACCTAATGAGTCTAGGTTTAGCATCTTTCTTCTCCATAAGATATTTAATAGCAACATGATCGGTGTGAACAGTTACTTTAGAATCAACTATGTAAGATCTGAATTTATCACATGCAAACACAACTGCTAGAAATTCTTTTTCAGTAGTAGCATAATTTCTTTGGGCACTGTCTAGAGTTTTACTAGCATAATGGATAACATTTAATTTCTTATCAACTCTCTGTCCTAGAACAGCACCAACAGCATAATCACTAGCATCACACATAATTTCAAAAGGTAAGTTCCAATCAGGTGGTTGGACAATAGGTGCGGTGGTTAAGGCTTTCTTAAGTGTTTCAAAGGTTTCTAGACAATCATCATCAAAAACAAATGGAACATCTTTTTGCAAAAGATTGGTAAGAGGCCTAGAAATTTTAGAGAAGTCTTTAATAAATCTCCTATAGAAACCAGCATGACCTAGGAAACTTCTTATACCTTTAATATCTTTAGGACATGGCATTTTCTCAATAGCATCAACCTTAGCTTTATCAACTTCAATACCTCTTTCGGAAATTTTATGCCCCAAGACAATGCCTTCATTCACCATAAAGTGGCACTTCTCCCAATTCAATACAAGATTAGTTTCTTCGCATCTCTGCAAAAGTCGATCAAGGTTGCTTAAGCAATCATCAAAAGAAGTTCCGTAAATGGAAAAATCATCCATGAACACCTCAACAATCTTTTCACAAAAGTCAGAGAATATAGCAGTCATACATCTTTGAAAGGTAGCAGGTGCATTGCATAAACCAAAAGGCATACGTCTATAAGCATAAGTTCCAAAAGGACAAGTGAAGGTGGTTTTTCTCTTGATCGGGTTGTGATACGGGTATTTGAGAAAAACCAGAATAACCATCTAGAAAACAAAAGTGTGTATGCTTAGATAATCTTTCTAACATTTGATCAATAAAAGGTAAGGGGTAATGATCTTTTCTAGTAGCTTTGTTTAATTTTCTAAAATCAATTACCATCCTATAACCAGTTACAATTCTTTGTGGAATGAGTTCATTTTTATCATTAGGAACAACGGTAATACCTCCTTTCTTAGGGACACAATGAACGGGACTTACCCATCTACTATCAGCTATGGGATAGATTATACCTGCTTCTAGAAGTTTTACTATTTCGGTTCTTACCACCTCTTTCATCTTAGGATTTAATCGTCGTTGGTGGTCGACAAATGGTTTAGCATCAGGCTCCATATTAATTTTGTGCTGACATAGAGTGGGACTAATGCCCTTAAGATCATCAAGAGTATATTCAATAGCAGCTCGGTGCTTCCTCAGAGTTTTTAGTAATCTCTTTTCTTCATGCGCTGAAAGGTTAGCACTAATAATAACAGGATATATCTTCTTTTCATCAAGATAAGCATATTTCAATGTATCAGGCAATTGCTTCAATTCAAATACAGGATCACCCTTAGGTGGAGGAGGGCCTCCAAGAGTTTCAACAGGCAAATTATGTTTAAGGATAGGTGGTTGATCAAAGAACGTCTTATCTATTTCATTTCTTTCATTCATATGCATATCGTTTTCGTGGTCTAGCAAATATTGTTCTAACGGATCAGTAGGAGGTACGGCAATAGAAGCAAGACCAATAATTTCATCTTTATTAGGCAATTCTTTATCATGAGGTTGTCTACGAAACTTGGAGAAATTAAATTCATGAGATACATCACCAAACTTGACTCGAACCTTCTCTTTAACACAATCAATTTCAGCATTAACGGTATTCAAGAAAGGTCTACCAAATATAATGGGACAAAAATTATCTTGTTGTGAACCAAGTACTAAGAAATCAGTAAGGTATTTGATCTTACCACACAAGACTTCAACATCTCTAACAATCCCAAGTGGTGTAATAGTATCTCTATTCGCTAACTTAATAGTAACATCAATATCTTCAATCTCAACAGGTGCAATATCATGCATTACTTCTTGATATAAAGAAAATGGAATAGCACTCACACTAGCACCCATATCACACAAACCATGATAGCAATGATCTCCAATCTTAACAGAAATAACAGGCATGCCAACTACGGGCTTGTTCTTGTCTAACATATCTCGTTCATTTCTAACAGATTTAGCAATTCTAGCAGCTTCATCACAAAAGTAAATAACATGCCCATCTATATTATCGACTAAGAGATCTTTAACCATAACAACATCAGGTTCAACTTTAATTTGTTCAGAGGGTCTAGGTACTCTAATATTACTTTTGTTAACCACAGTTGAAGCTTTAGCATGTTCCTTAATCCTAACAGGAAAAGGTGGTTTCTCAATATAAGCAGTAGGCACAACTGGATCAACATGGTAAACAATTGTTTCTTCTTTAACACTAACAGGTTCCTCAGTCTTTTCTTTAACAGGGGGATGATATTTAAACCAATTCTCCTTAGGGAGATCAACATGAGTAGCAAATGATTCACAAAAGGAAGCTACTATCTCAGAGTCAAGTCCATATTTAGTGCTAAACTTATGAAAAGCATCGGTGGCCATAAAAGATTTAACACAATCGAACTCAAGTATTATACCTGACTCATTACCTTTGTCGAGTTCCCAATCTTCAGAGTTGCGTTTAATTCTTTCCAGAAGATCCCATCTGAATTCAATAGTTTTCTTCATAAAGGAGCCAGTCGAAGAAGAATCGAGCATATTTTGATTATCATGAGAAAGCCGAGCATAAAAATTCTGTAAGATAATTTCTTTTGAGAGCTCATGATTGGGGCATGTGTACATCATGTACTTAAGCCTCCCCCAAGCTTGAGCGATGCTTTCTCCTTCACGAGGCCAAAAATTATATATATAATTCCGATCACGATGAACCAAATGCATAGGATAAAATTTCTGATGAAATTCTAGTTTCAATCGGTTCCAGTCCCATGTATCAATATCATCACATAGCCTATACCACATTAATGCCTTTCCCTCCAAAGATAAAGGGAATACTTTCTTCTTAACTCCATCTCCGGATAAACCAGCAAGCTTAAACAATCCACAAATTTCATCCACATAGATCAAGTGCATATCAGGATGTACCGTTCCATCTCCTGCATAAGGATTAGCTAGTAGTTTCTCTATCATACCCGGAGGGATCTCATAATAAATATTTTCAGTAGGTGCAGTAGGTTGAGGAGCAACTATTTGTGTTTCCGGTCAAGGTGAAGATACCCCGAACAAACCCCTCAAAGGATTACTTTCCATAGTGACAAGTGACAGTAAATTTCAGCACGTAATATAAATGTTTCCTTACCAAATTCCACTCACCAAAGGCGCTTCACTCCCCGGCAACGGCGCCAGAAAAGAGTCTTGATGACCCACAAGTATAGGGGATCAATCGTAGTCCTTTCGATAAGTAAGAGTGTCGAACCCAACGAGGAGCAGAAGGAAATGACAAGCGGTTTTCAGCAAGGTATTTTCTGCAAGCACTGAAATTATCGGTAACGAGTAGTTTGATAGCAAGATAATTTGTAACAAGTGACAAGTAGCAATAGTAACAAAGAGTGCAGCAAGGTGGCCCAATCCTTTTTGTAGCAAAGGACAAGCCGGAACGATCTCTTATAGTAAGTAAAGCGTTCTCGAGGACACATGGGAATTTCATCTAGTCACTTTCATCATGTTTGTTTGATTCGTGTTCGCTACTTTGATAATTTGATATGTGGGTGGACCGGTGCTTGGGTGCTGTTCTTACTTGAACAAGCCTCCCACTTATGATTACCCCCTCTCGCAAGCATCCGCAACTACGAAAGAAGAATTAAGATAACTCTAACCATAGCATTAAACATATGGATCCAAATCAGCCCCTTACGGAATAGCGCATAAACTAGGGTTTAAGCTTCTGTCACTCTAGCAACCCATCATCTAATTACTACTCCACAATGCATTCCCTTAGGCCCAAAGATGGTGAAGTGTCATGTAGTCAACGTTCACACGACACCACTAAGGGAATCAACAACATACATATCATCAAAATATCGAACGAATACCAAATTCACATGATTACTTATGACAAGACTTCTCCCATGTCCTCAAGAACAAAAGTAACTACTCACAAATCATAATCATGTCCAAGATCAGAGAGGTGTTGAATAGCATAATAGATCTGAACATATAATCTTTCACCAAATAAACCAACTAGCATCAACTACAAGATGTAATCAACACTACTAGCAACCCACAGGTACCAATCTGAGGTTTTGAGACAAAGATTGAATACAAGAGATGAACTAGAG
Source organism: Elymus sibiricus (assembly GCA_039707655.1). Lineage (NCBI taxonomy): Eukaryota > Viridiplantae > Streptophyta > Magnoliopsida > Poales > Poaceae > Elymus > Elymus sibiricus. The sequence goes on along the minus strand of CM077668.1, from coordinate 254,902,260 downwards.
TTTGAGATGAGATGGTGCTGGTGAAGATGTTGATGAAGATTAGTCCTCCCACGATGAGAGGATCGCTGGTTATGTCGATGGCGATGATTTCCCCCTCCCGGAGGGAAGTATCCCCGGCAGAATCTCTCCACCGGAGAGCAAAAGTGCTCCTGCCCAAATTCCGCCTCGAGACGGCGGCGCACCGCCCCGAAAGTCTTCTCTCCAGAGGCTGGCTAGGGGCCCCACGAGGTACCAGGGCGCGCCTGGGGGGGTGGCGCGCCCTGGTGCCTCGTGGGCACCTGGGTGGCCCCCTCTAGTACTTCTTGATTCTAGTATTTTTTATTTATTCCAAAATAAATCTCCACAAAATTTTAGCTCATTTGGAGATGTGCAGAATAGGTATCTCTGACATAGCTTTTTCAGGCCCAGAATTCCAGCTGCCAGCAATCTCCCTCCTTGTGTAAATCTTGAATATTAAGAGAGAAAAGGCATTAGAATTGCTCCACAAAGTGTTATATTGATTAAAAACACTATAAATAACAGTAGCAAAACATGATGCAAAATGGACGTATCAGCGCCATCCAGGACCGAGGTGGTGCCTGGATCCACCTTGCGCACAACGACCCGGAGTGCAAAGGGCGATGGGCCCAAGACCCCTGAGCACTTAGGATGTAGACCGGCGGGGTCCTCTCTGCGGAGCCTAGGTAGGACTACGGCGTGTCGATCAGCCGAGTCCGGGCATGACCAGGAAAAGTGTGTCCGGCCAGAGTTAATCGAGCGTGTTGGGTAAGTTGGTGCACCCCTGCAGGGAAGTTATCTATTCAAATAGCCGTGTCCACGGTAACAGGACGCTCAGTGTAGTATCCCGATCTACTACAACTAGAACTGGATACTTGTGTTACTTAATAATATGTTAGCTCCGGGATCGCTTTCTCGAAGGAAGTCGAGGAAGGATCTCTGGGCATGGCTACTATTATACTTGTTGCTACTACTATATTTATGTACTAATCTACACTCTTCTAATGCTGTAAGATGATGCAAGTTGCTAGTCTTCGTTAGGCTAGGCCTTTCCCTCTATTCTGGCATTTCTGCAGTTCAGACCACAGATACAACCCCCTCATTTGAAACCGATGCATAATTAGCATAGATCTGATGTAAGTCTTGCGAGTACTTTAGATGAGTACTCACGGCTGCTTTGCTACCTTTTTTTTCCATACCCGATTGCTGCGACCAGACGACGGAGTCCCGGAGGTAGCTGTTCCCGCTGACGGCTGCTACTACCACGGTGAAGCCTACTACTACATGGAGACCGACGACCAGGAGTAGTTCGGAGGCTCCCAGGCAGGAGGCCTGCGCCTTTTTGATCTAGTGTCGTTGTTTTGCTCAGCCTTCTTAAGGCAGACTTGTTTAACTATATGTCTGTACTCAGATATTGTTGTTGCTTCCGCTAACACTTGTACTCGAGCTTATGTATTCGAGCCCTCGAGGCCCCTGGCTTGTAATATAAAGCTTGTATTGTTTTATTTTTGTACTAGAGTTGTGTTGTGATATCTTCTCGTGAGTCTCTGATCTTGATCGTGTACATTTGCGTGTATGATTAGTGCACGATTGAGTCGGGGGCGTCACATATGTGGATAGATTTGCCGGATCTTTGCACCAAGATTGAAACACACACAACACACAAACTTCTGAAATTTTTCTACCAAGCTGAAACTTTGAATCTTACACAACACTTTTCTTTTCTCTTGATTTCTTTTTGCCACTCTTTTTTTCTCTCTCTTTGAACTTTTTTTTGCCACTTTTTCTTCTTCTTTTTTTTCTCTCCAAAGCACAACAACCAAATCTGAAAGTAACCACAAAGATGAACTTGGTGCAGATCTAAAAGATGAAGAACATGCATGGTATGCAACGACAAGATCTCAGCACCAACAAGGCTTGGATTTATTTTTGGTGGGGCTTTGGACTTTAGGACATAAAATATAGCATGAAAAACACTCGATCTAAAGGGATGATAGTAAGATATACTTGGATAATAGATCCTACCGTCTCAATGAAGGCTCTGATGCCAGATGATGGGTGGAAACCCGTTGAACGAGTTCACGCCCGAGGGTGGCCCGATCTTCACGTCGTAGGATCGAATCGGGAGGGATAACTAGCTGCAAGCAGCCAGGATAACTAGCTTTATACCTGCCAAGGTTGGATGCAACCCGTACGTTGGGGCTGTCCGAACGGAGCTACAAGAACTCCAACCCGCTGTCCGAACAATCGCGGACCCACAAATCGGGACTAACCCACACAAAACGGCCGGAACCGTAGAGCACGAATTAGGGGGAACCAGAGGCTTCTTCTCGCGAATCCGGATGAACTCACAAGAGCAAAGGTAGCAAGGATCTCTCGGATCTCTCTAGCAGTCTTGCTGCATAAGCTTGTAGCTGAATGGTTTGACAAAGGTGCTAAAAGGATGGGGGTGGGGTTTTATAGCAGGGACAACCCCCCTTAGCTAGGTGTGAAAAGGGTTGAAAAATAACCAGCTTTGAATGGCTTCCTTGGGGGAATAAGCAGTCATCTTTGGGAGTTGCTGGAGAGCTCCTCGAAAATTCGCGAAGCCTTGACAGCCTGGACACCTTCCACGAGAATGACTAGAACGTTTGACTCACAACTCCAAATGCTGTGAGGTTTTTTTGTATTGGAAAGTAAATTTGATGTAGCTTCTGAAGATATAACCCTATGGCCCCGTCTCTTCTCCAAATGGGTGTGGCACAACGAAACATCAGAGGTAAAAAAACTGACAGCATCAGCTTCACTTGAAACTTGTTTTCTCCAAATTTGTTTCTTCAAACCGGTTGCTTCAAGAGCTCATAGGCTGTTGGATTTCTTCCATGCGATACCTGAGTTCAACCAACAACAATGGGGATGAAAGCATAGTTGTGTCGTCAAGATTACAAGGTAAACTTAAGTTAGCGTTCACCTGGTCACTTATTAGTTTGGCGCGACTTCTTGTGATTGGACCTATAATTGTTGGAGACTTGTCGATGGTTGTGGTGTCCTCATCAGAAGTAGAGAAAAAATTGGACCCACCTCACCTCACACGCGGGTGTTGCCTGCAGCCAGCCTTTACGAAGCCTAATAAACGGAACTGTATCCTCTAACATACAGAAGGGAAGTTAGAGAAGCTACAATGCTCTAACTTGTCTTCTTTCAATACCCCTTAAAATAAAAATTTGTCTTCTTTCAATTCATATGATTAAATGATTAAGGCTAAAATGACTTAAATTAATTTGCAAATTACAAATCTACTGTGTACATTTATAGTAATTACATACAAACAAATTGATGATGAAATAAAATTAATTTTAGATTATTTATATCTATAGTAAATACCAATAGTAAACAACCTGCTAACAGTCACTAACTTTCCTTATTCTCCCTTGTCTAAGTTAGAGGATCCGGTTCCCTAATAAACTAGATATGCATAACGTGATTTTTGGTCTGTATTTACTCTAACAAATCTATAAAGAGTTTTTAGAGATTTTGTTTGAGGGAAAAAGTGGATTTTTTTTTAGAATAGTTTTAGGGATATGTGTAGCCAAGATGTGTGTATGATAGCGGAGATGCTCTTAGCACCCCGACCGAGCGACCCACTAGTCAGTTCTCTTTCTCACCCCATCTCACCTAATTTCTTCGAGAAAAAACCGAGCAGGGGCGGGGTACGGCGCCGCCACCGCCATCTCCTTCTACTCCTCATCCGGCCTCCCGAGACCCGGAGCCCGCAGATCCGGCAACCTCGCGCCTCGATCTTGCAGCTCCGGCCGTGCTCCTCCCTCTCCTCCCCGGCATACGGCGCCTGGTGCTCGTCATCCACGACGCACAGGTAGGGGCGCATCTAGCCTGGTCATAGGGGTCAACCCTACCTAGCACCCGGTGCTTGGACAAGAGTCTGACTCCAGATTTGTTTTTCCGGCGTGTTGCAGCGTTAGCCCCGGGTCAAAGAGACGCTTCGCGGCTGCCCCCAAATCCCTCACCATGCCCCGCGCTCGCAGGCCTCGCCGTGAATGGTCGGACGGCGTCCCGCCCGAGCTTCTTGGCGTCATCTTCCTCGACCTGGCCTGCCTCGCCGACCGTGTCTACTTCGCTGCCGTCTGCCGCTCGTGGCGCTCTGTCGCGCGGGCCGTTGGCGACCCGCCGGCGCCGCGCCAGCTCCCGTGGCTCCTTCTCCCCTCCCCCGACAAGCCCTCCTTCTTCAGCCTCCACTCCGGGGCCAAACGCCGCCTACACCTCCCGGACAGCGTCCGCGGCGCGCGCTTATGTGGCTCCCATGATGGCGGTTGGGTCGCTCTCGCCTTCGAGCAGTGGCGAGGGTATGCGGCCGTCAACCTCCTCTCTGGCGCGAGGGTTCCTCTCCCCGACAGGCTCAGGACTGCCCTGCCCCACCCGCTCGCCCCCCATGCGAACACCGCCTGCGAGCACCACATGGTCATCCGCACCATCACCTTCTCGGGGTCACCCTCAGCAGAGGACTGCCTTGCCGCCGCGCACATCTCCAGCGCCTCCAACATCGCGTTCTGGCGGCCTGGAATGAACGGGCACTGGATCACGTGCGGGGTCGCTCTGGACGTGATCCAGGACATCATCTATTACGAGAATGGGCTGAGGCAAGGTTTCCATGTCCTGTCAAATACCGAGGACATCGTGGTGTACACGCCCAACAGCGTCGAGGGCGCCTCTCTGGTGATGTCCCGTACCTCCTACCAGGTCCAGAAGCGCGCTGATTACAGGCCTGATGGTCTCAAGCGCAAGTCGCGCACAGTGTCCCGCTATCTGGTGGAGTCCCGCGGAAAATTGCTGATGGTCCTGCGGCTTGCCAGGCGTGGCAAGCATGGGTTCAGAATCTTTGAGATGAACCTTGGGACTGCTCCCGCTGGGGGCTCTGAAGCTTCTTGGGTGGAGCTCCACTCGCTTCCTGGTCGGGTGCTCTTGCTTGGTCGAGGCTGCTCCAGGGCCGTTGAGGTGTCTCAGTTCAACAGGCTCCAACTGGGTAGCATCTATTACTTGGACGATACTAGCTTTGACATATCCTTGGCGTTAAGCAGTGGGAGTAAGTATTCCAGTACTGAAATGGGTGTTTATGGTCGCAAAACACTAAATAGGGCGCGTAGTGTACGGCGCTTTCCGCGTAAATTTACTTCGGAGGGCTCTCCACCAATCTGGTTTATGCTCTGACTCAGTATGCAGTTTGGGGGAATTTAGCAATGGCTATGGCTAGTATCCTTGCAATTTTTGCAGTATGCTAAAAGATGCCAGGCACTGTATATTCAGAAATAAGAAAGTAGATTCCTGTGAACAAATGTATGACATGTTGGAAGCATCAATCAATCATATTTTGTGTCGCCTGAACATTGTTAGAGCTCGTTTATTCCCTTTTGTGGAACCCCAATCTAGCGTTAAATTTTGTGATAATTGTGCTTGGTTGTGTAATCAGGTTTCATCCTTGAGCTAGGTAGAAATGTTCTGATATCCTCTGCAATCTTGTTTATATTATGTTGTTTCCAAATATGATTGTTATGCAGTTATGCTAATGGAAATTTTATTCACTATGGCTGGAGGAACCAATGATTTAGTAGTTTTTTTTTTTTTTTTGCAGCTTGAATCATCAATCTAGTTACCGTCCTTATATCCTCTGCAATCTAGATGAAGCTTAAATTCATGCATGTTTTGTCAACCTTTTGTGATAATTTAGTCCCACTATCAAATAGACTTCCTTTGAAGCTAAGTTAGGTGATGAAATTCTGCATTTTTAAGGAAGAAATTGAAATGAATACACTAGTCACAACACAACTAGAAGAAATCACCAATCAGTAGTCCATGCAGGATTTACATATCCAGAGTATTCCATTGTTACAATTTGCAGTCACAGCTTAGGTTGGAATGATGGCTTTCTAGCTTTAGATAGCCCCTACTCCTTTTTTGAGGGAAAACATAGATAGCCCCTAATTGATCTGTATATATAGCATTGTTAACACACTTTAGCTGCTTCATTATTCTTTCTGTACTTCTACGACCCAGACCCACCAAGTAAAATTACTATGTTCCACAAGTAGTACTGGTTCAGAATTTGACCTGTAGAGCAGGCATTGTGGCCTCAGATCTCAGCTACCATGTGTTAGTGCAATCGATTTGGCAAACTCGTTATACTAGACTAGTGAAGTAAGGCAATTCCAGATTTCCTCATTCTCTCTCCTAATAAAGCTTGCGATAAGCATGGCTATTGTACCTGGCCTTGCAAAGTTATGCATGATTAATCTGTTCCAATAGTGATTAAATTCCACCAGGCGATCCTGTTAATATTGAAGTATGTTCTTGGTCTTCGTACATTTACGAAACCAACAGATCCTTTTTGTGATGATGGTCTTGTACACCAGACGTTCTTGGTCCAGACCCTGATGAGATGTTTCAGATGCCTCTCCAGATTTCAGGGAGATGTTTTGACTGGGGCATTTGAGAGGCATGGCAACTATTCAGCCTGATGAGCAGTATGCAGCCGCTTTTCAGAACTTGAGTTCTGTGCAGTGACAAGCATCGAGCCTGGAACTGGAAGCTTACCTGAAAACTGATCTTGCCTCCAGTCAGACGGCTGTGCATAATTTGTGTGGGGCATGTGACAGTTTAAGAAGCTGACATATCGAAGAAGACAGAGAGACCTGGCAAAGATCCATCTTCATTGACGAAGATGGAACTTGTCAGGTTTGTGATGCACATCAGGAAACTGTGTTGACAGAATGCACATGACCCAAAGACGTGCTCTACTGCTCAGGCGAAGTTCTATAGTTATTTTTTCTCTTGAAACGGAGGAGCTTTTGCCTCGTCCATTAATTAAGAGAGAAATGGAGTGTTATGATTACAAGTCCGACACGCGGAGGCGTTGGACACCAACCAAAAAAAGGCCACTACTCTCCGGACATGATTAGACCCAAATGTTTTGCACCCGTGGTGACTCGATGTTTCGCCTCTTTCTTGATGGTCTCGAGAAGGATTGTCGGCGGTGTAGAGCGGAAGACCCTCGCATTTCTTTCATTCTATGTGTCTATGTTGGACGTTGTTTTCGGACATGTTGATCCATCACTCCTTGGCTGAGTGCTCGAAGTGCCAAGCGGTAATGTCGAGGTTCCCAAGTTGGATGTTACTTTTGTGCAGAATTGCCATGGTGTTATTTGTTGTAGAAATAAAAGTGCTTCAAATTGATGGGATTTTTTGAGAACTTAGAAGACCGAAGGACCGTAGACCAGAGGAGGGCCACTAGGCCCTAGACGGTCTGGCCGCGCGGGCCGTGTGGGTGCTTGTCTGGAGGCCTCGTGGCTCCTCCACCAACCTCCTTTTTGCTATAAAATTTCATACATCCTTGAAAAAATCACAGAAAATTCCTGATGCTTTTTTTATACGGAGCCGTCGTCACCTCTATTCTTCCTCCGAAGATCTCACCTCTGTTCTTCCTCCGAAGATCTGATCTGGAGTTTGCTTTGGGCTTCGGAGAAGATCTGTTCTTCCTCCGAAGATCTCACCTCTTCTCTTCCTCCGAAGATCTGATCTGGAGTCTCCTTTGGGCTTCGAAGAAGAAGATTCGTCGCCATCGTCATCACCAACATTTCTCCAACAACAATCTCATGATGCTTCCACGCGTGTGTGAGTAGTTCCCCTGTAGGCACATGGAGGTAGATGTGAATTGGACGAGATTTTTATGTAATAAATGTCAGATTTGTTAGGGCTTGATGCCTATTATCCACTATATTCTGAGATTGATGTTACTATGACTTTTTTATGCTTAATGCTTTACACTAGGGACCGAGTGTCATGATTTCAAATCTGAACCCTTTATGTTTTCATGAATATATTTGAGTTTTGGATTTTACCTGCAAGTTACATGCACATGTTAATGTTCTGAACCTGAGACACCAAGGTGATAATAACTGGGATATCAACGGGGATGGCTTTACCTTAGGATTACATGTATCCATTGATTGTTAATGCTTTGATCCAGTTCTCTATTAAAAGGAGCACCTTAATTACCCTTAATTTTCATTAGGTTCCCGCTGAAATAGGAGGGTGGGATGAAAGATATTGTGCAAGTTCTTATCGCAAGCACGTACAACCACATACGTAATACATGCCTAACTACATACGGGATACATGCCTATATATGATTGATGAATTGGAGCTAGTTTGCTATCGCTATATGTTATGACTTGCATAATTGATCTTATCCATCCAACACCTATTTATCTACTTTCATGCCTGCGCTTTTCATTATTGTTGCTCTCCTTACAATTAATATTGTTGCAATCTATTACTTTACTGCAATACTATTATTGTTACTACTTCATTACTACTGCTATCGTATCACTTTGCTACTAATAAATTGTGTCAAGCAAGATATCTATTCAGGTTTGATTGGATTGACAACTCAATATCTAAGACTTATAAATAATCTTTGACTACCCTTGTGTCGAATCAATAAATTTGGGTTGCGATCCCCTATACGTGTGGGTCATCAGGGCCCACGACGGCAAGGGCTCGGGCAGGGTAGACCCCTCCGCGTCTAGGCAGAGCCAGCAGCTGAAATGAACGACCCTGACACGCGTCCTAGTCGACCAAGGCATGTCCAGCTAGCAAGGGCGATTAAGCTGCCAAGGTTGTCAGAATCGCGATTCAACCGGAGCTTCGATGGTAGGATCGTAAATCGTAGAATCACAACTATCAGGATCGTAGAAACGTAGATTCTATGAACTAAAATCGTAGAATCAGAGGGGTTAGTTTGGATCATAAAGTCGTAGAATCGTACAACAGAATCGTGATTCTGACAACCTTGTAAGCTCCTACCCGGACTGCGGACGGAGCCATAGTTGCGCAAAAGTGGCCCACCACTCGCTTTTTGGAAAATTCAAGGGGAAAGGGTGCTATATTTTTGTTACCTTGAATGTTGGGTGGGTGTTCCTTCTAGGCTATGGTCGGATTTTAACTTAGTGAATCATTTGTGTTTGCGGATGCTTGCTAAGGATTTCAATCATAAATACGTATGGGTCCAAGTACGAATCTCTCCCACATACAAAACTTTAATGATGATTATCGTCTAGTATCATAGTCAATTACCTAGGGACAATTTCACACCTTCTGTCACCGCTACTCCACACTCGCTATTTTTCACTTTCTTATTCCTTTACTTTACAAAAAATAACTCTTATTTATAAGTTCTTTACTTTCTTGCAAAGCAATCCTTTTATACCTGCAAAGTACTTCTAGTTTTATTTTCTGTTTCTAAGTAAAGCAAAAGTTCTGTGTGCGTAGGGTTTTATTAGTGGCCGATGGAACCCGAGAGAATACAAATCCTCCCTTTGTCTCCTTTCGGGTTTGACACTCCATACTTACCACGTCCACTTTGAAAAGTACTACAATACTCCATACACTTGGAGATTATCATGCATTCTGTAGGTACATCGTCCTCCACTCCTCAACAAATCTCATGAAAAAACACCAAAGATGCTAAGTCAGAGAAATACGCCTTGCTCAATAAAAACTTACCCCGACCCTGAAAATAGACCTAGCAAAGATCAACTGTCGGCCACCAATAAATAGGAAAAAGGTAGGTCCAACAACACTTCTCTATTCATGAAATTTCACAAAAACAAAGACCAAAGTTACCAAACTAGAGAAATGCACCTAACTCAATAAAACCGAGGCCCACAAAGAAGATCCGGCAAAGATCAATTGTCGACCAACAATAAACTGAAAATGATAGATCCCACAAAGAAGAGCGGCACAGCACGTCACGTGTTTTCTTCTAGTATATGTACATTATGTAGAAATTATAGGATGGCTAAATTGTTATGACGTATTGGTCTGATCCTTGTAGGGGTATATATAGATTACAACGCGGGGTGAGACTTGGAGTACAAGATATGTCGTCGTATGTTTAAATATTCTACCTCAATGTCGAGGTAACCAAAACGATTACTCTTTCGTCATCAAAGTCCGTAATTTCTTTGCACCCGTGTTGACCCAAAGTTTCATTTCGTCAATCACAGTGTTAAGTAGGATTTTGTGTGTGTGTGTGTGTGTTGGTCCCTATTTTTTTTGCACCCACGATCACCCAAAAGCTTCATCTTGTTAATTACAATGGTAAGTACTCCCTCCGTCCCGAAATACTTGTCACAGAAATGAATAGTAATGGATGTATCTACAACTAAAAATACGTCTACATACATCCATTTCTGCGACAAGTAATTTCGGGGAGTAGGATTTTAGGAGGGGCGCTTTTATGGTGGAAGACCTTAGCGTTTTATGGCTCAGTGCAAGTTTGATGTAGCCAAGTGTAGGAGGTGTGATGACGATGAATCGGACGAGTAGGCGATGTGCAGCCTGATGCTTAGTTCGTGATGCACGCTCCACGATGTGCTTGTGATGTCAGACTGGCGGGCCCGTGTGTGGATGTTGGCACGCTGGAGCCGTCGGGCCCGCGTGCGCGCAAGTGTAGCACCAAGGTCGCGCGTCGTATGAGTCGATGACGCTGGTAACCGGGTGTGGTTCTTTTTTCTAACACAGTACAAACGCAGATGCTCACATACACATACATATATTAAACCCTTTGAATGGACGCATGCACACCCAACCCTATGAGCACCTCCGTTATAGTACTGAGCCGGCAAAACATATTGAGATTAACGAAGTCGTTACAGACGCCTTTATAATTGACGAGAACGTCTTCTTCCATTGAACGTGCATCATCAGAAGGCCAGAAACAAATCCAAAAAATGCAACCATGCATATCAAATATAGGACTTAACCTGGTGGGTTGGTTTAAAACCTTACGCTCAGTTCGGCGTAGCTCGAAGCGCCTCGATTTGCAGCGCCGCGTAGTGCTGGCTGCATGCACTTGCACGTGCTGCCTCGAAGCGCCTTGATTTGCACGTTGCTGTTTGAAGGCGGCTGGATATTTGCTTGCGGGAGTTGCGGCCGGTTCGGTGCGTACCGCGCCGCGAGGAGATCGGGTTGGATCCGACCGAGGCTGCTCCTGAGCGTGCTGTGCGGCCACGCCCTCGCTGTCGCCTGTCTGTGTAGATCGGATAGCAGGGAGTCTCCGTGCGATGGTCTTCCGTGACTCGGAGTCTGCCGTGGCGCGCGGTCGCCGCCCGACCGTGTGTGTCGGATGAATCTTGCATCGATTTTCAATGGATTTTGAGGGACGTGCGAGTATATAGACTTGTACTAGTATATGCTTCCTCCGTTTCAAAATATAGTGCGTCCTCGGTTTCCGCGCTTCAACTTTGATCATAAATTTGACCAACTAGACCGACTGCGACGGGGGGCAAAAATTATACCAGTGAATACGTATTTGAAAGAAGTTTTCAATTATATAATTTTTGCTCCCGCCGCAGTCGGTCTCGTTGGTTAAATTTATGGTCAAAGTTGAACCTCGGGAAGCGCGGGCGCACTATATTTTGGAACGGAGGGAGTACAAGATAAGATAAGTCATCGCATGTTTAAATATTTGTGAGGTACCCAGTACTACTCTCTCATAGATCGATGGTGGAATCGAATATAGTGACGATTACAATAGTCTTGAGGAGGAAGAAGGGATACAAGGAAGAACAGATACGCTACTGCCGCCGCCGGTCCGATCTGATCCAGGCCAGGATAATCTCTCACCTACCACACTATCTGCTAAATACCCTACTCTTCGGGCTCAAACATGTAGGAGACCCATTGCGGGCCCGTGAACTTGTGGCTGGGCTTCTTCTCGCGACGTGGCCTGTTGGGCTTGGTGTTCCCCTTCTCCTCTGCTTCTTTGGCTGGCTTGTGGGCGTCCCTTGTCAGGTCGCTGACACCCTCTCCTTCTTGAGAACCGACTTGTCCCCAAGTCGGAGCATGCGGAAACCGGCGCTTGAGGTCGTCAAAGTCTTCCCAAGTGTCTTCTGTTGCCGACTCGTCTTGCCAGCGGACGAGGCCTTGCTCCCGGACCTTGCGCGCGTCGCGGGGCCAGCGACGGTCGAGTATCTTCAGTATTGTGTTGGTGATCTCTGTAGCTGCAGGAAGCTGAGAGGAGGTGCTCGCGCCTGGAATTAAGGCGTGACGCAGTTGAGACACGTGAAAGACCGGGAAGATTGAGGAGTTGGCCGGCAGTTGCAGCTCATATGTCACATCATTGATGCGTCTGATGACTTGGAACGGTCCGAAGAACTTGAAGCTCAGCTTATGGTTCGCTCGCCGGACCACTGAAGTCTGTATGTACGGTTGCAGCTTCAAGAATGCTTGATCCCCCACCTGAAATTCCCGCCAGGAGCGACGTTTATCAGCCTGATCCTTCATGATTTGCTTGGCGCGCACCAAGTGCTGGCGTAGAATGTCTTGCATCTGTTGGCGCTCCTCCAACCATGCGTTGAGCTCTGGCATAGGTGTGGCGTTATCTGGTGTTATCCCCAACTGTCGTGGCTCTTGACCATAGACAACCATGAAGGGAGTTAGCCCGGTAGTAGAATGAAATGATGAGTTGTACCAGAATTCCGCTAGCGCCAACCACTTGCTCAAGTTCTTGGGTGTGCTGTGAACAAAGCAACGTAGATATGTCTCTAGACACTGATTGACTCGCTCGGTTTGCCCGTCCGTCTGTGGATGATGCGAGGAGCTCATTTTCAGCTCGACTCCCTGCAAAGCAAATATGGCTTGCCAGACCTTGCTTGTGAAGACTGCATCCCTATCAGAGATTAATGCCTCGGGCATCCCGTGCAACTTGTAGATGTTGTCAATGTACAGTTGCGCTATTTGATGTGCTGTATATGGATGAGAGACCGGCAGAAAGTGTGCATACTTGGAAAAGGTATCGACCACAACCAGGATGCAGTTGGCTCTTCCTGATGTGGGCAGTCCTTCCACGAAATCCAGCGAGACTAGATCCCAACACCGTTTGGCCACAGGCAAAGGATGAAGGAGGCCCGGATAAGGTGACTGATCTGGTTTGGCCTGCTGACAAATCTGGCATGTCTGTACATGTGTTTTGATCTGCTTCTTCATACGAGGCCAAGCAAAAAGTTTCTTGATCCGACTATAAGTAGCTGGGAATCCGGAGTGGCCCCCAATAGCACTGTCATGCATGGCACACATAATTTGGTCCTGCAACCTGCTGTTGTTCCCCAACCACACTCTGCCTTTGAATCTGAGGATCCCTTGCTGGAATGTGAAGTGACCCCCCGGTACCGGTGCAAGGGCCAGTTGTGTGATCAATTGTTGTGCCTTGGGGTCTTTGGAATACCCCTGAATCACTTCGCGGAGCCAGGCCGGTTGACAAGTTGACACTGCATTGACCTGGTGTGGTGTGGTGAGTGGTCGCCTGGAGAGAGCATCGACGGCGTTATTTTCTGTTCCTTTGCGGTAGCAGATACGGTATTGGAGCCCCAGCAATTTAGTAAATGCTTTTTGTTGCCACGGTGTGTGCAAACGCTGCTCCTCAAGGTGAACCAGGCTTTTTCTGATCTGTGTTGATGGTGGACTCCGAAAATTGCAGGTATGCCCTCCATTGATCCACTGCCAGTACCATGGCCAAATATTCTTTCTTGTATGTGGAGAGTCCTCTCGTTCGCGGGCCCAAAGCTTTACTGAGGTATGCGATAGGATGCCCTTGTTGTTGCAAGACTGCTCATACACCATAATCGCATGCATCTGTCTCAACCACAAAAGGCTTGGTGAAATCCGGGAGTGCCAATGTAGGTGCTGTGATCAGCGCTTGTTTGAGAGCCTCGAAAGCTTCCGATGTTGCTGCTGTCCATTGGAAGGGTATATTCTTGCGAAGTAAGTATGTAAGAGGGCTGGCGATCGTGCCAAAGTGGCGTACAAAACGCCGGTAATACCCTGCTAATCCCAGGAAGGATCGCACCTCTTTCACTGAAGTGGGTGTTGGCCAAGTTGCAACCTGTTGAATTTTGCTCTTGTCAGTGGAGACCCCATCTGCCGAGATAGTGTGACCCAGGTAGTTTAATTCTTGCTTGGCAAATTCACACTTAGATCGCTTGACATACCACTGATCCTTTCTCAAGAGAGCAAACACCTCACGCAAGTGTTGAAGGTGCTGGGCAAATGAGGAGCTGAAGACGATGATATCGTCAAAGAACACCATGGCACAGACCCGGAGTACTGGCTGCAATGTTGTGTTCATTGCTCCAAGAAAAGTGGCTGGTCCTCCCACTGCCCCAAACGGCACTACCTTGAACTCAAAGTGCCCGGAGTGGCTCTGGAACGCTGTTTTGTGTTCCTCCCCTGGAGCTAGACGTATCTGGTGGTAGCCAACTCGCAGGTCAAGCTTGGAAAACCACCTGGCTCCTGCCAATTCATCCAAGATCTCCTCGATGATTGGTACAGGATATCGGCTGACTATGGTTAGAGCATTAAGGCGACGGTAGTCAATACACATACGCCATGTGCCGTCCTTCTTCTTTACGAGTATGATTGGAGATGAAAATGGACTGTTGCTCTTTTGAATAATCCCGGCTTTGAGTAGTTCCATCACTTGTCGTTCTATTTCTGTCTTGAGCTTCGGCTTATGCCTGTATGGCCTGATATTAACTGGCTGTGCACCCGACATCAATGGGATTCTGTGATCGCAGTCGCGTACTGGAGGTAACCCTGTCGGTTCACTGAATATATCCTCAAACTCGAGCAGTAATTGAGTCACTTCGGGCAGTAGTTCTTGGGCTTGTATTGTCACTTCTTGATCAGAATCATTGGTGAAACAGAGTTGAATGGCGAATGCGACGACAGAAGTTCTCTGAACACTGTCAAGTTGCACACCCGAGAGAAGAGCACACGAGTGATGTTTGGCAGCGACTCCTTGCAGCAAGATAGTGCATCCACTGTCCTGGATTTGCATACGCCTTCGTGGCCAGTCAATAAGCATTGGGCTGTGGTATTCCAACCAGTCCATACCCAAGATCACGTCATAGGCACCAAGTGGAAGCACCTTCAAGGAGGTAGAGAAAGTGTGTCCCTGGGGGTACCATGAGCAGCTAGGTATTTCCTGTGTGCACTGGAGGACTGCACCATTAGCAACTGATACTTTGATAGCTTTCTGCAGCTCCTAGGCTCCCTGCAGTTTGGGCAGCAAGTGTTGGGAAACAAAGGATGCAGAACTACCGGAGTCGATGAGCATTGGCACTTCTTGTCCTTGCAACCATCCATGCATCTGAAGGCAGCTGGGTGCTTCTGTGCCTGCTGCTACGTGCACTGAGAGATGCCATACTTGGTCAGGTGTATTGGTGTCTTGCTGCAGGATTTTGTCAGACTCTGTCGCTGGGCTAACGTCCAACTGAAATAGATCAATCAACTCTTCTATCACGTGCAGCTTAACCGTAGGAGGGCAGATATGATCATGGCCCCAGCATTCGCCGCATTTGAAGCACAAGCCCTTGGCGCGACGGTAGTTCCGTAAGGCTATCACTTTTGCTGTGTCACTTGTTGCTCGAGCACTCTCCGTGCCCCGGCGGTCGTCAGCTGTAGGTGACGGGCCGGTTGCACGTGCTGGTGGTGCTGGTAATGCCACTGGAACAGCCAGCCTTGTTCTTACTGTGTATGGTGAGAATTCAGAACTCTCTCCTCGTTGCTTGTAACGTTGCCCCTCTGCCACTTCTTCCTGAAGAATGGCCAATGCACAAGCTGTGTCCAAGTCGCTCGGTCGTTGCACCATTACCACAGCGCGAATATCATGGCGAAGCCCCTCCACAAACCTCGTCAAGAAATACAAAGGATGTGTAGCATCAGAATAGGAGATTAAATGGTTCATAAGCATTTCAAATTGCTCAATGTACTCAGACACAGAAGATGTTTGTTTCAGAGAATAAAATTGTCGAATCAATAACTGATGTCGGTCACGACCAAAACGAGTGCAGAGAAGATCACAGAATCCTTCCCAATCGAGAGGGCCTAATTTCGACTGCACAGATTGTAACCAAATCGCAGCTGCTCCGGAGAAATGCAGGGTTGCGATAGGCACAAAGTATGACTCATGAATTTGATACATGGTAAAGTATTGTTCACACATAGTTTTCCATATTTTGGGATTTTCACCAGAGAATGGGGGAAAATTGAGGGATGGTGGCGTATGCCCCATGGTCGTGACGATCGGTCCCACAGTCACACCGGAATTGGAAGAGAAATTCGCGACATGCTGAGAAAGGGGAGTTTGGAAGTCGGGCATACCATTGGCCGGAGAGGTTGCCGGCGAGGCGTTGCCCGCCGACAACCCGCCCCGTGGATGCTGAAACGTGCCGTGGCCATCGGGCCCGTGGATCGCTTCACTAGGTGAGGGATCGGTGAGATCCACTACCTTCGATCCACCCGCAGGCGCGGTCGCCGAGGGCGGCCGTGCGCCCTGTAGCACCTCGACCGTCTCCTGGAGCTTGGATAGACGCGCTTCGAGGTCCGGCTTCTAGGCGGTGAGTTCGTCCACCTGCGCGGTGTGGGTGTCAAGCTGAGCCTTGATCCCTTGGATGTCGGTGCGCGTGTCGTCGCTGGCCTTGGTCAGGGTCTTCGTGAGCTTGTCGAGGTAGGCCTTGAGCGCCGGATCCATGGTGGCGAGGAGGCGCTGTCGATCCGCGACTTGTTTGCGCATCTCCAGCACGAGGAAGGGGGGTGGGGTGGCGACTGATACCACGTGTGAGGTACCCAGTACTACTCTCTCATAGATCGATGGTGGAATCGAATATAGTGGCGATTACAATAGTCTTGAGGAGGAAGAAGGGATACAAGGAAGAACAGATATGCTATAGCCACCGCCGGTCCGATCTGATCCAAGCCAGGATAATCTCTCACCTACCACACTATCTACTAAATACCCTACTCTTCGGGCTCAAACATGTAGGAGACCCATTGCGGGCCCGTGAACTTGTGGCTGGGCTTCTTCTCGCGACGTGGCCTGTTAAGCTTGGTGTTCCCCTTCTCCTCTGCTTCTTTGGCTGGCTTGTGGGCGTCCCTTGTCAGGTCGCTGACAATATTACTATTGTATATCTCTATCTTCTTATCTCTACCTTAACACAATTGTACTTCTAGCACATTAGTGCTCGTTAAGCACAGCGCGTAGACCACCAAAACCTACTCGGACTCGGAGCACGAGGCAGAGTTCATTTCAGCCCACGCTTCGACTCGCCGCATATATATGTGCTCGTACCAGCCTTGCTCTATATCTGATTCGAGAAAGGAAAAGTCTTGCCCTATATACAAGCCGGCGCAACGACGAGGAATAACACCCAAAGCCGGGATCCACCTCTTCCAATGGCAATCACGTACCATGCACCGCGTCAACCAGCTGATCAACAAGTCGCACCTCGTCATCGCTCAAGGGTAGACGCCGATGTTGAAATATAGGGCCCATGTGGAAAATCTATAAGGGCCCATGTGGGATTATATGGCACTAGGTGTGGTGGGAAGTTTAGTCCCATATCGCTAGTGGAGAAGGAGTTGGACCTCCTTATAAGGGATTCTCCTCCACATGCTATTGGAGCTTGAGAAGAGAAGTGGTTCCCGCGCGCTCCTCCCTCGCCTGCCACGCCTCGTCACGACGCGCCGCGGGTTGCGGGATTGAGCCGAGCTCACACCTACGTGCTTGGGGCCACGATCTGAGACGTCAGATCGTGGACTGTTACCGACTTGGACGTGGGTTTCTCTCCACACGACCGTGCCTATATATGTGAGGCGCTGCGAACCCTAGCCGTCACGCGAAACAGATCACATCTCTGCCTCCACGCCCACTGCTGCCGCCTGGAGAGGGGCGATTAGGTTTTTGGGGAGCGACTACGCGACTGCTCGCCTCCGTTTGTCTGCTTCCCCTACTTCGTCCATGTCCGCTACATCATCATCATGTCCACCGCCGCCGAGAAGAAGAAGACTGCTGCTGACCAGAAGGCAGCAGAGGAGGCCGCCGCTATGGCCAACTGGAGGGTATAACTCGCTTATCCCGCTCCTATTGTTTTCTGTTGTAGCCATACTAGCGTTATACGTAGATGTATCTGATGTTAGTGTAGTATGTGCTTGCGTGATCGAATATCAGCATGTTGTTAATTCTGTCAATGCCATGCTAGTGATTTATTCTTGGGTTAAATTAATTGAAAAATTGTCTATTTACTCAGCAATCCAAAAACCTAATTTGTGTAGGAATTTTTCGAATCATGGTTTTGCTGCTGCACTGAAACTGGATAAGTTTACCGGTACATACTTTAAGCGTTGGCAGACCAAAACCATCTTATGGCTCACGGCAATGAACGTGTTCTGGGTCGCCGGTGCGACTCCCAAAGGAACGATCACTCCTGAACAGGAGAAGGCGTTCAGGGAGGCCATCGTCTACTTTGTCGGAGCAGTTCTGAGCATGATCGGAGATAAGTTGGTTGACGCATATTTACATATGCGGGTTGCCAAGGACTTGTGGGAGGCGCTCGAATCTAAATTCGGGGCCACCGATGCTGGGAGCGAGATGTATGTTATAGAGCAGTTCCACAATTACAAAATGGTCGAGAACCGTTCTGTATTGGGACAGGCTCATGAGATAATATGCATCGCTAAGGAGCTTGAGGTTCTTAAGTGCGATTTACTGGGCAAGTTTGTCGCAGGTTGTATAATCGCTAAGCTCCCTAATTCCTGGAGGAATTTTGCTACCACTCTGAAACATCAGAGGCGTGAATTCTCAGTAGAGGATGTCATCGGCCATCTGAGTGTTGAGCAGAACTCGAGAGCAAAAGACTCGCATGGAAAAGGGGTCGAATGAACTTTTGTAGCCAATATGGTGCATCAGAAGAACTTCAATTCCCACAAGCCCAAGGGAAAGAACGGTGTCCAACAAAATACCAACTTTAAGAAGAAGGGTAAGAAGACCTTCAAGAAGAACAAGAAGGGAGATGGCTGTTTCACTTGTGGTTCAGAGGAACATTGGGCCAACAAGTGCCCAAACAAGTACAAGAAGCCAGGGCAGGACTCCAAATCTGCCAATATGATTGTGGGCAACAATGAAAGTGGTGCATCTGGGTACGGTAATTTATTTACTGTATTTTCAGTTTGTCAGTCCACCGATTGGTGGGTGGACACAGGTGCAGGAGTTCATGTGTGTGTTGACATTTCATTGTTTTCTTCTTACCAGGCCACAGGTCACGGGTCCGTATTGATGGGGAATGGCATGAGTGCTTCTGTTCATGGTGTTGGCACGGTCAATCTGAAGTTTACTTCCGGAAGGATCGTGCAGCTGAAGAACGTACAACATGTCCCCGCCATCAAGAAGAACCTTATTAGTGGCTCCCTTTTGTGTAGAGAAGGGTTTAAGTTGGTCTTCGAGTCTAATAAAGTAGTTGTTACGAAATATGGACTATTTGTTGGAAAGGGTTATGAATGCGGAGGAATGTTCCGCCTTTCTCTCGCAGATTTTTGTAATAAAGTCGTGAACAATATTCATTCCAGTGTTAATGAATCTGAAGTTTGGCATTCACGTCTTTGTCACATTAGTTTCGGTGTTATGACGCGGCTAGCAAAACTGAATTTAATCCCGAGTTTCACTTTAGCCAAAGGTTCTAAGTGCCATTCGTGTGTGCAATCTAAGCAACCTCGCAAGCCTCACAAGGCTGCGGAGGAGAGACACTTGGCTCCATTGGACCTCATACATTCTGATCTTTGTGAGATGAATGGTGTGTTGACTAAAGGTGGAAAGAAATATTTCATGACATTGATAGATGACTCCACCAGATATTGCTATGTGTATCTGTTAATTACTAAAGATAAGGCTCTACACTACTTTAAAATCTATAAGGCAGAAGTTGAGAATCAACTTGAAAAGAAAATTAAACGAGTCTGGTCAGATCGTGGTGGAGAGTACTTCTCGAAAGAGTTTGATTCCTTTTGTGCGGAACATGGCATTATTCACGAGAGGACGCCTCCCTACTCACCCCAGTCAAATGGGGTTGCCGAGCGGAAAAACCATACTCTAACTGATTTGGTTAACACCATGTTAGATACGTCGGGTTTATCCAAGGCATGGTGGGGGAGGCTATAATGACATCATGTCATGTCCTGAATAAAGTTCCGACAAAGGATAATGAGATCACTCCTTATGAGAAGTGGACGAAGAGAAGGACAACACTCTCGTACTTGCGTACTTGGGGCTGCTTGGCGAAAGTCAATGTGCCGATCCCCAAAAAGCGTAAGCTTGGGCCAAAGACCGTGGACTGTGTTAATTTGGGCTATGCTATGAATAGCGTTGGCTATAGATTTCTAGTAGGGAAATCTGAGGTACCTGATGTGAAGGTCGGTACAATTATGGAGTCTAAGGATGCTACATTCTTTGAGGATATTTTTCCTATGAGAGATATGCAAAGCACCTCTAGACAGGAATCTGAGGAGACTCCTGAACCTGCCATTCCGATGGAATATTATGAACAAACACATGATGAAAATCCTGAGGAGGATGACGAGGAAACCCTTGGTAGGGGCAAGAGGCAAAGGACTATAAAGACCTTTGGTGATGATTTCCTGATATACCTCATGGATGATACTCCCACCTCTATTTCAGAAGCGTATGCATCTCCAGAAGCTGACTACTGGAAGGATGCGGTCCGTAGCGAGATGGATTCCATCATGGCTAACGGGACTTGGGAGATTACTGAACGTCCCTATGGTTGCAAACCATTGGGATGTAAGTGAGTGTTCAAGAAGAAGCTTAGGCCCGACGGTATGATTGAAAAGTACAAGGCTAGGCTTGTGGCTAAGGGCTATGCCCAGAAAGAAGAAGAAGATTTCTTCGACACTTATTCACCTGTGGCCAGACTGACCACCATTCGAGTATTACTCTCGTTGGCGGCCTCGCATGGTCTTCTCATCCACCAGATGGATGTTAAGACGGCTTTCCTGAACGGAGAGCTAAAGGAGGAAATCTACATGCAACAGCCTGATGGCTTTGTGATAGATGGTCAGGAAGGAAAGGTGTGTAAGTTGGTGAAATCTTTATATGGCCTGAGACAAGCACCTAAGCAATGGCATGAGAAATTTAATGAAACTTTGACATCTGTTGGCTTCGCTGTCAATGAGGCTGACAAATGTGTATACTATCGCTATGGTGGGGGCGAAGGAGTTATACTGTGCTTGTATGTTGATGACATATTGATATTTGGAACTAGCCTCAAATTGATTGAAGAAGTTAAGTCCTTTTTATCTAAGAACTTTGAGATGAAGGACCTTGGAGTGGCTGATGTTATCTTGAACATCAAGCTATTGAGAGATGATGAGGGTGGGATTACACTTCTGCAATCCCATTATGTTGAGAAGGTGTTGAGTCATTTTGGATATTCGGACTGCAAACCATCTCAAACACCATATGATCCTAGTGTGCTGATTCGAAAGTTCGAAGGCACAGCTAAAGATCAATTGAGATACTCTCAAATTGTTGGTTCACTCATGTATCTAGCGAGCACAATGAGGCCTCACATCACATTTGCTGTTAGCAAACTGAGCTGGTTTGTTTCCAAACCGGGTGATGTACATTGGCATGCTATTGAAAGAGTTATGCGCTATTTGAAAGGTACTATGAACTATGGACTTCACTATACCGGATACCCGTCGGTACTTGAAGGGTATAGTGATGCGAATTGGATCTCTGATGCTGATGAGATGAAGGCCACAACTGGGTATATGTTTACTCTTGGAGGTGGTGCTATTTTCTGGAAGTCTTGCAAGCAAACGATCTTAACGAGATTGACAATGGAAGCAGAATTAACAGTGTTAGACACATCTGGTGGCGAAGCAGAATGGCTTCGAGATCTTTTGATGGACTTGCCAGTGGTTGAGAAGCCGGTTCCGGTCATCCTTATGAACCGTGACAATCAAACCGTTATTGTCAAGGTGAAGAGTTCAAAGGACAACATGAAGTCCAACAAACACATAAGAATGAGATTAAAAGCTATCATAAAGTTAAGGAGCTCCGGAGTGGTAGCGTTGGATTATATCCAAACGGCTAAGAATCTGGCAGATCCCTTTACTAAAGGGCTATCACGTGTTGTGATAGATAATGCATCGAGGGAGATGGGTATGAGACCCACATGAGTTGCCATGGTAGTAACCCAACCTATGTGATCGGAGATCCCGTGAAGTAGGACCTGGGAAAACAAGCCAGTGGTGAACTGAGGAGAGTAACTTTACTAACCCACTCCGTTGGAGATGCAATACTCTCAGAATCTGTATGGTAGGTTGACTACTGTCTTAATGTGTTCCAAGGCTTATATGTATAAGCAAGATGCTGTCCTACAGAGCGATCTTTGGAGGAACACACCTATATGAGCCCGATTGCTGGTCACAGTCTATGAGATTGGGGTGATCTCTAGCAAGCTCATGAATAGGCCAGGAGTGTGACTAATATGCTCCACCCGAGGGGTCAGCCTTCGGCAGCCTAGTACTAGTAAGACATGTGGTGAAACTTCTTTACGCCAAACTGACAATTCAAGGCATAGTCCATTGATCAGTTGTGAAGGAGTGTAGCTACTTGGTCTAGGTGGAGTTCAACCTTAATCGGTCTCCACTGAAATACTGCTATATCAAAACAGTGTTTGGAACAAAGGACAAAATGGGCCCTTGAGATCTGGTGGGGGATTGTTGAAATATAGGGTGGGCCTTGGGCCCATCTAACAATTTCAGAAAATCTACAAGGGCCCATGTGGGATTATATGGCACTAGGTGTGGTGGTAAGTTTAGTCCCATACCGCTAGTGGAGAAGGAGTTGGACCTCCTTATAAGGGATTCTCTTCCACATGCTATTGGAGCTTGAGAAGAGAAGTGGTTCCCACGCGCTCCTCCTCCGCCGCCCGCCTCGTCACGACGCGCCGCGGGTTGCGGGATTAAGCCGAGCCGAGCTCACACCTATGCGCTTCTTTTTGCCAGTCAGGAACGGAGAGTCTTTGACAGATGGGGCCACGATCTGAGACGTCAGATCGTGGGCCGTTACCGACTTGGACGTGGGTTCAGCCCATGTCTCTCCACGCGGCCGCGCCTATATATGTGAGGCACTGTGAACCCTAGCCGTCACGCGAAACAGATCGCATCTCTGCCTCCACGTCCACTGCCGTTCCATTGCTGCTACTGCCGCCGGTGATCCCATCCCGTCGGCCGTGTACACGGTCGGTGGGAGAGCAGGCCTCCGAAACCCCGCCTCTCCGGATCCTGTATGGGAGAGGGGCGATTAGGTTTTTGGGGAGCGACTACGCGACTGCTCGCCTCCGTTCGTCTGCTTCCCCTACTTCGTCCACGTCCGCTACATCGTCATCATGTCCACCGAAGCCGAGAGAGCCACCGTCGAGAAGGAGAAGGCTGCTGTTGACCAGAAGGCGGCCGAGGAGGCCGCCGCTACTGCTGCTGCTACGGCCAACTGGCCAACTGGAGGGTATAACTCGCTTATCCCGCTCCTATTGTTTTCTGTTGTAGCCATACTAGCGTTATACATAGGTGTATCTACTGTTAGCGTAGTATGTGCTTGCGTGATCGAATATCAGCATGTTGTTAATTCTGTCAATGCCATGCTAGTGATTTATTCTTGGATTAAATTAATCGAAAAATTGCCTATTTACTCAGTAGCGGACGTCCTCATGGACGACGGCACCGTGATCCGGACCACCGTTACGTCGTCCGCCTGTGATGTCTTGCTCTTTCTCCGACAGCTCCAGGAACTCTTCTGCAAAGAGATCCATGACCACAATAGCCTCAACAAGGTCCAAGAGTAGCAAGGCCTGGAGGAGGCCCAAGAGCACCACCACCATTGCCTCATCGTCGGCCTCGATACGAAGTGGCACGAAATCTCCGAGACCGGCCGGAAGCCCCAGTACCAGATCGCCGTCCTCCAGCTCTGCGTCGGCGACCGCTGCCTTGTCTACCAGATTTTCCATGCCAACTACATCCCTGCCGAGCACGCGGCCTTCCTTGCCAACCCCGACTTCTGCTTCGTCACCGTCGGGGTGGGTGGCGACGTCAAGTGGCTGCACGACGACTGTAACCTTGAGGTGGCCCACACGATGGACCTGCCTCAGGTCGCGGTGGTTGTGCTCGGCCGGCCAGAGCTCCGGCAGGCAGGGCTCAAGACCCTAGCAAGGGAGGTGATGGAAACTCTCATCGAGAAGCCGAAGAAGGTGACAATGAGCAAGTGGGCCGCGCCGCACCTGTCCAGGGAGCAGGTCCGGTACGCCTGCATCGACGCCTTCGTGTCCATCGACGTCGGTCGCCGGCTACTCTGCGAACCCCGTGTTTAAGTTCTGAAGATGCTCTGTCAAAAAATAGTTCTGAAGATGCTTGGGTTAAGCATTGCAAGTTTGCGCTTAATTTGTTCCATAGTTTCAGTTGTGTATGTATACACGTTTGTTGGGATGAAATGTGAATACTTGGACCGATATGGTTTTGTCGCCAGCTCAACGTGTGATGCTGAAATTAGGATTGATTTGTTGGCACATACTGCTCAAATTAGCATGTTTCTTCTGACAATCTAACTACTAGGACATCAATTTGCATTGAATCGGGCATTCTCATAATCATACTTTTAACTTTCGGTAGCTTTGCCACTCAGAAAATATAGTACTAAATTGAAATAAAACAGTGTGTAGTGGGCTCTCATGTGATCCTCTACAAAATGTTAGTAGTAATTACTGATGCTTCACAATAGGAACTTTCTTGTCAAACAAACAGTAATCTATCTCACCTATACACACCACTTTTTTTTAGAACACAGTACAGACGCAGGCGCTCATATATACGCGCATACACTCATCCCTATGAAACCCTACCTCTATGAGCACCTTCGAGAAACTGAGCCGACATATTATCTTGAGATTGACAAAGTCACCGCAGACGCCTCATAGTCGACGGGAGTGTCTCCTCCCACTGAACGTGCATCGCCGAAAATTTTGAAATAAATCCAGGAATAATGCGAGCACCAAGACTTGAACCTTGGTGGGTTAGGGATACCACTGTCCTCCTAACCATCCAACCACAAGTTGGTTCGCTGTACATATCAGTTGGTGATAGGTGCACGTGGACTTTCTACAAGAAAAAACCATTGATCTGAGCGTACGTGAACCATCCCATCCCTCGGCTAGTGCATTCGCCGTCCCCTCGGCTTTTGGATGTCGCAAGGAAAATGAGCTTGGCTCGAGGACAACAAGTGATATCTGCTCGTACAAAGGAACGAAACAAGTGCCATGGCCGAGCGAGACCCTCTCCCTCTGCAATGGTAACCGCCACGTCGGCAAGTACAGTAGGAGGATCCAGAGGACAAGAACAAGCACCATATGCCTCTCAATGGTGACGGCCATGCTCTGAGAGCCTAAAGTGTTGCCATCGTCGAGGATAATAGGATAGGGCAGGGAACAATGGTTCGCCATGCCTGGGCACGAAGTGTTGTACGCCTTGGGTAGCAACATCCCGGCAAGCCCTTTGACACATTGTCGAAAAAGGCTTTCGCCCCAATTTATATATAAAGCAACGAACCTCATACATCTGAAATATACAACACAGCACCCAAACGCACACACCCAAAGCAAGATACAATCGTGCAGAAGATCAGCTAAGCCAACTCGAAGCGAACAATAGATGTACAACAAGCATCACTACGAAGATGACGGAGCCCTCCACCGAGAACAAGCCACCGTGAAGAACGCACCTGACCTCCGACGAACTATGAGCTCCAAGGTAGTGCCTTCAGGAAGGACCCGACACCAGCGCACCGCCACCACCCAACCCAAAGGATCAAGATATTCATCCGGAGCCACACGAAGGATCAGGAGAGACTGCCACGGAGCCTACAAGAAGGGGAAGATGCCCGCTGACGCCGCCACCATTGGTCTGACCACGGTCAGACAAGGATTTCACCCCGGCATACCACTTCACCACCGATCAGGGTGCGCCCGGTCGAAGAGACCTGCCGCACCACCACCACGGATCGCCGAGCTTGAGCCACCTCGCCGCCCACGCGACCAGGGTCGCCAGTCCGCACCCGAGCTACGAGCTCCGTCCACGAACACCGCAACTCCCACCGCAGAGCCACCGCCCTGCCCCCGACATCCCCATCGGCCACCCAAAGGAGCGTATCTCCACCACCAGCAGACCCTACCAGCGTCGGTGCCGCCAGCACCAGCACGCCTCGACAGATGGAGCCGGGGGCAACCAGACCAGGGGAAAGAGGAAGGGGTGGAGCAGTGAGATACCTCGACCGGCACACCCCCACACCGGTGACGGGTGGGAAGACCACCCATCCCTCCCTCAAGCCTTCTAAAGTTGCCCCCTGCAACGCCCCACCACGGCCTCCAGTTCAAAAATGCGAGGAGCACACCGGACACCAGACGGTCAAGATCCGTCACGGAGACGACCATAGGAGGTGCCACGCCGGGCCTCGCACACTGGCCACCGTCAGCCGCAGCAGACGCACATGCGCCCCGCCAGCGAGTCGCCCCGCGCTGTCCGTGGCCACCGGGCCGCAGGTCTGGTCGAGCCAGACCAAGACGCCACCCCTTGATACGTCTCCAACGTATCTATAATTTTTGATTGTTCCATGCTATTATAGTATCAATCTTGGATGTTTTATATGCAATTATATGCCATTATATATCATTTTTTGGGACTAACCGATTAACTCAATGCCCAGTGCCAGTTGCTGTTTTCTGCTTGTTTTTGCCTTTTCAGAAAATCATTATCAAAAAGTGTTCAAACGAGAAAAAAACTTTGGATTAATTTTCTTTAGAACAGAAGAGACCCAAGAAGCTTTGGGAGAAGACCAGAAGAGTCACGAGGAGGCGACAAGCCTGGAGGGCGCACCCCACGGGGTGGCCGCGCCCCCCAGGCTTGTGGGCCCCTCGTGGCACCTCTTGACCTAATTCCTTCGCTATAAATTCACAAATATTCCCAAACCAATAGAGAGACAGAAGAGAAAACCTTTCCGCTGCCGCAAGCCTCTGTTCTTCTGCGATCCCATCTGGAGGCCTTTTCCGGTACTCTGCCGGAGGGGGAATCGATCACGGAGGGCTTCTACATCAACCTTGCTGCACTTCCGATGATGTGTGAGTAGTTTACCACAGACCTACGGGTCCATAGCTAGTAGCTAGATGGCTTCTTCTCTCTCTTTGATCTTCAATAGCATGTTCTCCTCGATGTTCTTGGAGTTCTATCCGATGTAATCTTCTTTTGCGGTGTGTTTATTGGGATCCGATGAATTGTGAGTTTATGATCAGATTATTCATGAGAAATATTTGAGTCTTCTCTGAACTCTTTTATGCATGATTGTTATAGCTTCGTATTTCTCTCCGATCTATCGATTTGGTTTGGCCTACTAGATTGATTTGTCTTGCAATGGGAGAGGTGCTTTGTGATGGGTTCAATCTTGCGGTGCTCAATCCCAGTGACACAAGGGGACATACCACATATTTGTATTGTTGCCATTAAGGATAAAAAGATGGGGTTTAATCATATTGCTTGAGTTTACTTTGTCTACATCATGTCATCTTGCTTAAGGCGTTACTCTGTTTCATACTTAATACCCTACATGCATGCTGGATAGCGGTCGATGGATGGAGTAATAGTAGTAGATGTAGGCAGGAGTCGGTCTACTTGTCTCGGACGTGATGCCTATATACATGATCATTGCCATAAATTCATCATAATTATTTGCTTTTCTATCAATTGCCCAGCAGTAATTTGTTTACCCACCGTATGCTATGTGTTCGAGAGAGAAGCCTCTAGTGAAAACTATGGCCCCCGGTCTACTTTATCATATATTAAAAACCTAAAAATACCTTGCTGCAATTTATTTACTTTTATTTTTATTAGTATTTTAGTTTATCTATTTACCTCGATAAGATTTAATCCTTGCAAATAACTGCTAAGAGGATTGACAACCCTCTTATTTGCGTTGGGTGCAAGTGTTTGCTCTTCTGTGTGCAGGTGCGCATAACGGAATTTTGCTTGGTTCTCCTACTGGATTGATAACCTTGGTTCTTAACTGAGGGAAATACTTATCTCTACTGTACTGCATCATCCTCTCCTCTTCGGGGAAATACCAACGCAGACTACAAGTAGCAAGAAGAATTTCTGGTGCCGTTGCCGGGGAGACATCATCAAAATTACCAAGCACCTTTGCACAAATTATCATTCACTTGCATTTACTTTATTTGCCTTTTATTTGCATTTGCCTCTCATTTTCATCTCCCCGACTTCTATTTTTTTTACAAAAACACAAAAATATTTTTATTTGCTAGTTTGTTTGTTTACCTCGTCACTATGACTAGTTTTACCATCCCTCCTTTGTCTCTGGATTTTGAAGTTCTTTACTTCAAAAAAAAACAAGGAGAAAATTTGAAAGATGCTTGGTATAGGATAATTGAATCTTATCGTGTTTGCACTATAAAAGGGATATGAAAATTCTGTTGCGAAACTTTTATGTAGGGCTAACTATGCCCAATAGACAACTCTTGGACTTTTCTACCAAAGGAAATTTTATTGACAGTGATCCTAATACTGCTTATGAATTAATAGAGGGAATAGTTGGAACCCCACCATTGAAAAAGGGACCTAATTATACTCAAGAAGGGATCCAAATTTTGGAAAAGCTAGGTGACATACAAAAAAATTTGGTGGAGTTACAGAAGTCCAATGAACCCCTTAAAAATGTTAGTGGTAACCTCAATCGTATGAATAATCTCCTCACTATTTGCAATAAGAAGATAGACACTTTAGATAGCAAAATTGCTTTATTTTCTGAAAATCGTGGGAAGCGTAAAGAGCCTCCCGGGTTCGAAACCAATCCATCTAAATTAGCAAAAACCAAGGATGACAACACTTGAAACTATGCATTATGCCTAGCTAGGGGCATAAAACAATAGCGCTTGTTGGGAGGCAACCCAATGAATAAAATAAATTTTTGCTATTACCTTCTGTTTTTGAGTGTTTTCATTATTATAGCTTCTGTTATGATTGTATTTTTATGTTTTAATTAGTGTTTGTGCCAAGTAATGCCTTTGGGATGATTTGGAAGATAGTATGATAGATGCTGTTTGAAAACAGAAACTTTTGCGTCTAGTTCTGGAATTATGGTTTTTTACTGGAGCATGATAAAACTCTGAATTGTTTACACAACATTTATATATGAATTTCCCACATTTTCCTAATTTTTCAGAATTTTTGGAGTTACAGAAGTATGACATTAATTCAGATCTTTACAGACTGTTCTGTTTTAGACAGATTCTGTTTTTGTTGCATAGTTTGCTTATTTTGATGAATCTATGGATCGTATCGAGGGGTATGAGTCATGGAGAAGTTGGAGTACGGTAGCATTATGCCAATATTAAATATGAATCAATTTACCATAGTACCTAAAGTTTAAGATTTGTTTGTTATACTAACGGATCTGACGAGGTTTCTGTTGAGTTTTGTGTGATTGAAGTTTTCAAGTTTCGGGTGAGACTACGATGGATAACGGAATAAGGAGCGGCAAGAGCCTAAGCTTGGGGATTCCCAAGGCACCCCAAGGTAATATTCAAGGAATACTCAAGCGTCTAAGCATGGGGATGCCCCGGAAGGCATCCCCTCTTTCGTCTAGAATCTATCGGTAACTCACTTGGAGCTAGATTTTTATTCATCACATGATATGTGTTTTACTTGGAGCGTCTTGTGATAAAGTTTGTTTGCTTTTGTTTTCTTTTTAGTTTGTCACAATCATCTTTGCTGAACACACCTTTTTGAGAGGGACACACATTATTCGTGATTTGTTAGAATACTCTATGTGCTTCACTTATATCTTTTGAGCTAGGCAGTTGCTCTAATGCTTCACTTATATCTTTTAGAGTACGGCGGTGGTTATATTTTAAAGAAATAGTTGCACTCTCATGCTTCACTTATATCTTTTTTAGAGTCTCATGATTAGCAATGGTAATATGCACGGGTTATGAATTTGGTCCTGATATGATAGATATTCAAGAGGGATGTAATAAAAACTTTCATGTAGATCACTGAATATGATAAGTTTGATTCCTTGCAATAGTTTTGCGATATTAAGATGGTAATATGTGGGAGGTATTAGTAGATAATTGTGGATTAGTAAGAATATTGGTGTTAAGGTTTGTGATTCCCGAAGCATGCACGTATGATATGTCGTTATGCTAAGAAGTTGGAGAATGATTTATTGTTGATTGTCTACCTTATGAGTGGCGGTCGGGGACGAGCGATGGACCTTGTCCTACCAATCTATCCCTCTAGGGGCATGCGTAGTAGTACTTTGCTTCGAGGGATAATAAACTTTCACAATAAGTATGTGAGTTCTTTATGACTAATGTGAGTCTATGGATTATACGCACTCTCACCCTTCCGCAATTTGCTAGCCTCTTCGGTACCGTGCATTTCCCTTTCTCACATCGAGAGTTGGTGCAAACTTCGCCAGTGCATCCAAACCCCGTGATATGATACGCTCTATCACACATAAGCCTCCTTATATCTTCCTCAAAACAGCCACCATACCTACCTATCATGGCATTTCCATAGCCATTCCGAGATATATTGCCATGCAACTTCCACCGTTCCGTTTTTTATGATACACATCGTCATTGTCATATTGCTTTGCATGATCATATAGCTGACATAGTATTTGTGGCTCAGACACCGTTCATCATTTTTTATACATGTTACGCTAGCATCATTGCACATCCTGGTACACTGCCAGAGGCATTCATATAGAGTCATATTTTTGTTCTAGTATGAGTTGTAATGTTGAGTTGTAAGTAAAAAAAAGTGTGATGATCATCATTATTAGAGCATTGTCCCAGTGAGGAAAGGATGATGGAGACCATGATTCCCCCACAAGTCGGGATGAGACTCCGGACGAAAAAAAAGAGGCGAAAAAGAGCCATGAAAAAAAATGAGAGGAAAAGAGAGAAGGGGCAATGTTACTATCCTTTTTTCCAC
This sequence comes from Elymus sibiricus, assembly GCA_039707655.1. Lineage (NCBI taxonomy): Eukaryota > Viridiplantae > Streptophyta > Magnoliopsida > Poales > Poaceae > Elymus > Elymus sibiricus. The sequence goes on along the minus strand of CM077668.1, from coordinate 254,871,303 downwards.
ACTTGTGCTTCAGAGTAGCACCATGTTTTTCATATAGAGAGTCTCCTATTTTGTCACTTTCATATACTAGTGGGAATTTTTCATTATAGAACTTGGCTTGTATATTCCGATGATGGGCTTCCTCAAAATGCCCGAGGTCTTCATGAGCAAGCAAGTTGGATGCACACCCACTTAGTTTTCATGTTGAGCTTTCATATACTTATAGCTCTTTGTGCATTCGTTGCATGGCAATCCCTACTCCTCGCATTGACATCAATTGATGGGCATCTCCATAGCCCGTTGATTAGCCTTGTTGATGTGAGACTATCTTCTTATTTTTGACTTCCCCTTATTGATCTCTACCACCACACTCTATTCCACCCATAGTGCTATATCCATGGCTTGTGCTCATGTATTGTGTGGGAGTTGAAAAAGCTGAAGCACATTAAAAAGTATGAACCAATTGCTCGGCTTGTCATCGGGGTAGTGCATGATAAATACTTTGTGTTAAGAAGATGGAGCATGACATGATTGTATGATTTTGTAGGGATAACGTTCTTTAGCATTTTTATTTTGAAAGACATGATTGTTTATTAGTATGCCTGAGTATTGATGTGTTTATATCAAATTATAGACTATTGCTTTGAATCATTCGGATCTTATTATTCATACTGTAAGAGAAAGATTACATGATGAAACATGATAGGTAGCATTCCACATTAAAAATTATGTTTTTACCATTTACCTACTCGAGGACGAGCATGAATTAAGCTTGGGGATGCTTGATACGTCTCCAACGTATCTATAATTTTTTATTGTTCCATGCTATTATAGTATCAATCTTGGATGTTTTATATGCAATTATATGCCATTACATATCATTTTTTGGGATTAACCTATTAACTCAGTGCCCAGTTCCAGTTGTTGTTTTCTGCTTGTTTTTGCCTTTTCAGAAAATCATTATCAAAAAATGTTCAAACGAGAAAAAAACATTGGATTAATTTTTTCTGGACCAGAAGAGACCCAGAAAGCTTCGGGAGAAGACCAGAAGAGTCACGAGGAGGCAACAAGCCTAGAGGGCGCGTCCTAGGGGGGTGGCCGCGCCCCCCAGGCTTGTGGGCCCCTCGTGGCACCACTTGACCTAATTCCTTCGCTATAAATTCACAAATATTCCCAAACCAACAAAGAAACAGAAGAAAACCTTTCCGCCGCCGCAAGCCTCTGTTCTTCCGCGATCCCATCTGGAGGCCTTTTCCGGTACTCTGCCGGAGGGGGAATCGATCACGGAGGGCTTCTACATCAACCTTGCTGCCCTTCCGATGATGTGTGAGTAGTTTACCACAGACCTACGGGTCCATAGCTAGTAGCTAGATGGCTTCTTCTCTCTCTTTGATCTTCAATACCATGTTCTCCTCGATGTTCTTGGAGTTCTATCCGATGTAATCTTCTTTTGCGGTGTGTTTGTTGCGATCCGATGAATTGTGAGTTTATGATAAGATTATTCATGAGAAATATTTGAGTCTTCTCTGAACTCTTTTATGCATGATTGTTATAGCTTTGTATTTCTCTCCGATCTATCGATTTGGTTTGGCCTACTAGATTGATTTGTCTTGCAATGGGAGAGGTGCTTTGTGATGGGTTCAATCTTGCGGTGCTCAATCCCAGTGACAGAAGGGGACATGACACATATTTGTATTGTTGCCATTAAGGATAAAAAGATGGGGTTTAATCATATTGCTTGAGTTTACTTTGTCTACATCATATCATCTTGCTTAAGGCGTTACTCTGTTTCATACTTAATACCCTAGATGCATGTTGGATATTGGTCGATGGGTGGAGTAATAGTAGTAGATGCAGGCAGGAGTCGGTCTACTTATCTTGGACGTGATGCCTATATACATGATCATTGCCATGAATCCATCATAACTATTTGCTTTTCTATCAATTGCCCAACAGTAATTTGTTTACCCACCGTATGCTATGTGTTCGAGAGAAAAGCCTCTAGTGAAAACTATGGCCCCCAGTCTACTTTATCATATATTAAAAACCTAAAAATACCTTGCTGCAATTTATTTACTTTTATTTTTATTAGTATTTTAGTTTATCTATTTACCTCGATAAGATTTAATCCTTGCAAATAACCGCTAAGAGGATTGACAACCCTCTTATTTGCGTTGGGTGCAAGTGTTTGCTCTGGTGTGTGCAGGTGCGCTTAACGGAATTTTGCTTGGTTCTCCTACTGGATTGATAACCTTGGTTCTTAACTGAGGGAAATACTTATCTCTACTGTACTGCATCATCCTCTCCTCTTCGGGGAAATACCAACGCAGACTACAAGTAGCACCCCCTGCCCTGGACACGCATATGCCCGTGAAGCCCACCATGTTGCCACCACGGACCCATGACCCCGCCGCTAGCGCCCACTATAGCACTGCCACACCCCTCGCCAGCGCCACGCAATGCCCACCATAGCCGGCCCGCGCCATCCGCCATCGGGCGAAAGGAGGAAGGGCCCCGCCGTCGTCGGTGGGCTTTGCCCGTCAGCGCGCCCTGGCGGCGGCGAGGGGGGAGGAGGGAGGGCCGAGGCCGGCGGCTAGGGTTCCCTGCCCCCCGGTCACTCGCGGGAGTGACGCGGGAGGGGTAGGGGGAGGCTCGCTTGTCTGTCAACCCTTTGACACATTGAAAGTGCAATTATATGCACTTGATATAATTTTGGTGTTGGTGATATGCCCTTTGTGTTGACTAATATAATTTGCGAGTGTATCTGAGGTGTTAGTGCCATGCATGGTGGTTGATGGATGACCATAGACCCCCTGAAAAACATAAGGTTGGAGATGCGAATCCTCGAAGACTTAGGTTAGTCTTTGTTGTTATTGAATTGAGTTGATAGTGATCCCGCATTATTAAAAGAGGCCAATACCAAGGTCAAGAGTCATGCTCATTTCACACATCATTTAGCACACACATGATCACCCAAGACATAGCCACCAAAAAGACTAAAAACCCTTGTGTTCTACCTCTGGTCTGAGAAAACTAACACTACCGGAAAGTTTTCTGGAGTGATCAGACAGTCTGACCCTTTGTGACCGGACTGTTCGATTCCCTCTACCGGACTGTTCGGTTTCCTCAACCGAACTGTCCGGTTGGCTCTCGGCTGACTAAATTTCTCTCTGGACAAACCACCCCCGGACTAGACTGTGCGATAGTACAAAAACACATCCTTGTTTGAATTGAACCCTAACTTGTGTTACACTACTGAATTGTTCGGTAGTGCATTTTTGCACTGTAATGGTTGAATTTCACCTACCACTATATATACCCTACTCCACTTATTTCTAGGGTCATCCTTCGAGAAAGAAAATCATTCACAACTGCCACACTTCCTCTCCTACTCTCCTAAACCCTAAACCTTTGATTTTGGGATAGATTCAAAGGAAGATGATTCCATAGCAAGATCCACTTGATATCTCCTTTTTATTGATCCGGTATTGAAACAAGAAAGGGTATCCCGCACCTATTTCCCCAGAGGTGACCCTGGGTATCGAACCCACGAGAAGAAGATTCCCTTGAAGCAATGGTCTCTAGCAAGCTTTTGCCAAAGTGTCAAATCCAGCTTTTGACCAGATCAGCAAGCAAATTGTGATTCAAACACTTATAATAAAAAGAAGGTACGGGGATGAGGTCTTAATGCTTACAACCATGTATTGGTGTTGGGATAAAAAATGATATTAGTTTGTGCTCGGGAAGTCACCCATCAAGAGGTGCTTGCTTCGTATCGGAGTGGGGGATGTGTCCAAATAACATCTTGACTGGCACGAGTCCTGCATCAAGAATAAGTTGTCCTACTGAAGGCCCTATCCGTCTCGCGGGGTTGCCCCGATAATTAAGATAATAATATTAGACAAAAGCATTGGGTGTTTAATGACTACACCTCATGAATCCCCAAGGATATGATCCATGTTACCCTACTAAACCTTACTGTCACTGGTGTTCGGTATAACACTTCACGGTCCCCTTGCTCCTAGCCTCACCGATGCTCAACCTCCATGATCCTGGGTACCTGCAGGGATGAAGATCGCGGACAAGACAAGAGACACTTCATAAAACAATTATATTTTACACATACGAGACGTTATGTCAAAGACTTCCATTGATCCCTTCACCAAATACCTGGGGTTGCAAGGCTCATGCCTCACCCCATACCTTACTGAACTACTCACACATGGAGATCAGATCGCGAGAAGAAAACATTGAAGAATACATCTTGCGATTGATTGATTGCAATATGTCTTACAATGGATGCCTTGTGCGATGCACGATTACAAGTATGAAATAGATGAGAGAGCACTATGGTGGTGGAGATGGCTATGGAGATGAAAATGGCGGCGGCTAGGGTTTGTGGATGAAGATGATGATGAAGAGGTTCTGGTTGTGCTCGACGCTCTTCTGTTGACATTTCGATGGGGTCCCCTTTATAAAAGTTGTTCAGGTGGACGACCTGCCTCGGTTTCCACGCCAAACGACCGCTCATGTGAGCGCGTGCGGTCGCATGGAACGCCGTCTTTGACCCTGGTTGCCTTCTGGCTCCTCCTGGTGACTTATTTCTTCTCCATTTTCCTTCCTTTGCTTTCTCCAACATGATTTCTTCCCTTTTTAGCCCATTTCCTATGGAAAAAATATCAAAGAGAGGATTTGTAGAATCCTTTGCATTCATTAGTCATAAGTGGCAATATCAGAGTGAATATCTCTCTTTTAATGAAATATCTCGGTTTAAACAAGGTTGAAATGAGTGTACAAATATCACTCATCACCACTCATTCCCCATACTTTAACCAATCACTTTTATGTTTGAGCTTGATTTTAATCCTCGGCTCATGTCATGTTACTCTTGGAGGTTGGAAACTCATAGGAAGTAGGAATTCTTCGGTGAGAAATCGATTGTTATGATTTTATCCCGAAAGTTTGTGAAGGTTTGGAGGCCACCTCAATGTCTATCACTAGCGGTTGAGAAATGCCTCCGTGGTGTTATCTCAAGGAGAATAGGGTGAGCCTTCATGGTGTTTGATGTGTCCAATTTATGTGATAATATTGCTATGTATTTTGTGCCTACATGGTAAGCTTTGTGGGATTTTACCGCGTTCGCGCACTTCTTTTTGTTGATAATCCCTCAGGTGACATCTTTTGGATCAATTAGCATTTAATGAAGAAATCCTTAGAAATGGTAGTGGAATCACGTATTTAAAGTGATAATCACTTTCCATAAAAGAATCAAGCAAGAAGGCCAAAGGAACGAGCGTCGTCGCACTTACAGAGTGAAAGACGGAGTTCCATACGACCGCAAGCACCCGTATGAGCGGTCGTATGGCATGCCGCCGCCACCGCCGGCTCAACTATTTCCACCCCGTCGAATCGGATCGTGGATCAGATGCCCAGGGACACCAGAAACTCATCCAGAAGGCAGAACCCTAGCCTCCGGAGTTCATCCAGAGGAGGGATTGGCAAGGAGAAGGAGGGGATCCTTCCCACCGCGAGGAGGGGGACAACATCAGCGCCATCATCATCATCATCATCCACATCCTTATCATCTGCAACATCAAGAACCCTAGTGGATCCTTTGGTGTATCATTTGAACCCCTCATCCATGTATTTCATTACCATTGCTATGGTGTTTGTTGCCCTGATGTGTGAGTAGACCCCTAGTTCTTGGGGATATGGATGAACCTTGGTATGTGTAGGATCTGAAATGTTATTGTGGATATGAGATCCCCTGTTGAATGCTTAGTTTAATAACTTCGTGAATGTTGTGAAGGGGCCCCACTCAGCATTTGTGCCTTATGGCCACAAAGTATATCACTGTCATTGTAAACGTTTAGGATGTGGAGGTAATTCGAGGTGACAGTAAAAGCCTACTGCTCCTAACCTTTGCAATTGACCGAGGAATTACGGAGAACCCTAGAGAGGTCGTGTCCATGGGGAAACCCTTAATTATCATGAGTTGTAACCCTCTGGGGGAGACTATGACGGTGGTGTGCGTGGCACGAAGTCTACCTCGAGTAGAACGTGTATTGTACCTGGCTCCGCCCAGCATAATCGTCAACGGTGGCTCAAGTATCCGGTTTATACTATGCTCATGCATATGTGTGTTAGATACATACCAATGGGGATTCCGGACTCCCTGAGAACACCTTTTTATTCTCTTGTTTCACTAGTCATCACAATCTCTACACTCCATTTACTTTTATGTTATTTAGTTGCAATACTACTCAACAACCATTTATATTCACCCTCATTCTGCTTTAAGTCTACAATTATTCGCAGGCACGAAAACACATAATTCTCTACAAGAGGCAAAAGTCCGATTCCTGTGCTCTGATACGTCTCCACCGTATCTATAATTTTTTATTGTTTCATGACAATATTCTACAACTTTCACATACTTTTGGCAACATTTTATATTATTTTTGGGACTAACATATTGATCCAGTGCCTAGTGCCAGTTCATGTTTTCTGCTTGTTTTTTGTTTCGCAGAAAATCCATATCAAACGAAGTCCAAACGCGATAAAATTTTACGAAGAATTATTTTGGAATATATGTGAGTTTTAGGAAGAAAAATCAAAGCAAGACGGTGCCCCAGGTGGCCACAAGGCAACAGGGCGCGGCCCAAGGGGGGTCGCGCCGTGTTGCCTTGTGACTCCCTCGAACGTCGGTTGGGGCCCTTCTTTCACCACAAGAAAGATAATTTCCGGATAAAAATTCCCTCAAAATTTCAGCCCAATCGGAGTTACAGATCTCTAGGAATATAAGAAACGGTTTTCGGCCAGAAAACAGAACGCGAAACAGAAGAGAAATAGAGAGAGAGATCCAATCTCGGAGGGGCTCCTGCCCTCTGGGAGCCATGGTGGCCATGGACCAGAGGGGAAGCTCTCCTCCCATCTAGGGGGAGTCCAAGCAAGAAGAAGAAGGAGGGGGGCTCTCTCCTCCTCTCTTCCGGTGGCGCCGGAGCGCCGCCGGGGGATCCATCGTGACGGCGATCTACACCAACAACTTCGCCGCCATCATCACCAACTCTCTCCCCCTCTATGCAGTGGTGTAACCTCTCTATTCCCGCTGTAATTCTCTACTTGAACATGGTGCTTAATGCTACATATTATTATCCAATGATATGTGGCAATCCTATGATGTTTGAGTAGATTCGTTTTGTCCTATGGGTTGATTGATGATCGTGATTGGTTTGAGTTGTATGTTTTATTTTGGTGTTGTCCTTCGGTGCCCTCCGTGTCGCACAAGTGTGTGGGATTACCGCTGTAGGGTGTTGCAATACGTTCATGATTCGCTTATAGTGGGTGGCTAGAGTGACAGAAGCTTACACCCGAGTAAGGGGGTTGTTGCGAATGGGAGTAAAGAGGACTTGTTACTTACTGCTATGGTTGGGTTTTACCTTAATGATCTTTGTTAGTTGTGGATGCTTGCTAGATTTCCAATCATAAGTGCATATGATCCAAGTACGGAAAGTATGTTAGCTCATGCCTCTCCCTCGTATAAAATTGCAATAATGATTACCGGTCTAGTTATCGATTGCCTAGGGACAAATCCTTCTCTTGTGTTACAAAAAGCTTTCTACTAAATAACTAACTTTTATTATCTTGCAATTTACTCATAGTTTTATTCTTGCTAAGTACTTCTAGTTTTATTCTTGCAAACTTATCCTTACACCTACAAAGTAGTTTTATTCTTGTTCTAGGTAAAGCGAACATTAAGTGTGCGTAGAGTTGTATCGGTGGTCGATAGAACTTGAAGAGAATATAAATTCTACCTTTAGCTCCTCGTTGGGTTCAACACTCTTATTTATCGAAAAAGCTACAATTGATCCCCTATACTTGTGGGTTATCATGCTCCCTGTGGGATCGATACTCTTACTTCAAAAAGGCTACAACTAAACCCTGTGCACTTGCAGGCCATGAAGCTTTTTCTGGTGCCGTTGTCGGGGAGCTGAGCACTTTTGGGCTTTGTCTTAAGTTGTGAATTATTTTGTGTCCTAACGATTTTTGTAGATAGAAAGCAGCCATGGTCCTTCAAGAGCAAATTTGTCAGGTAGGAGTGGAATTGGTCGCAGGACCATCTTTGGGAGAAAATTTTATATCAGTTGGTCCTGACCTACGTGGCAAAATATATGAGATAAACCCTCGGTTGATTGTTATGGTGAAAGAAAATATATTCCGAGGTTATGCAACTGAATACCCGTATGATCATATTAAAATTTTTGACCTTGCGTGTGGAACTTTTCAGTTGCAGGATTTGACTAATGAAGAAATAAAGGCAAAAATCTTTCCTCATTTGTTAGATGGAGGAGCTCGCAAGTGGCTAGAATGCCAGCCAGTGAACCTTTTGAGGAATTGGCTAGAACTATTGAAGGCATTCCTTACTTATTATTACCCTCAAGGAAAGTTATATACATTAAGAAGGAAAATTAGCAGCTTTGGGCAAAGGGAAGGTGAGAAATTAGTAGACGCATATATAAGGTATCATGAAATACTCTTTGCATGTCCTAAACACAATTATCCTGATTACTTAATTGTTAACTTCTTTTATGGTGAACTTTACTCACAAAGCAAACAAGCTTTAGATCTTGCTTCTAGAGGTTCTTTTCTAAGAACTGAAATATCAGAGGCTTGGAGCTTGCTTGATAGGATGAGGTATAATGCCGAGAATTGGTACCTTTGTTCAAAGGAGAAGAGTAAGGTTGATCCTGTTTATGATAGCATTAAATCTTTCCTTAGAACTTCGAAAGTAAAAGACTTACGTCGCGAGTTAAATGTTGGAACTGACCCCATGTTGCATGTTCTGAAAGATTTTTCTGAGTTCCTAGGTATACCAAAGGAAAAATACTTGAAACACAGTAGGGAGTCTAAAGCTATTCGCATGGTGGAGGCTATAACGAAGAAAACTACTCCAACTGAGAGACGGAAAGAACCTTATCATAAGCCAAATAGCAAGAAGCCAGAGGGAACACCTTCATCTAAGGGGAAGAAGAACTTCAAGTTAGAACAATGCGGGACGCCCCCTTATATTGATATAGTAAAAGAACTTGCTTCAACTATACCAGTGGTAAACAAAGAAGTCCACCTAGACAAGGACACAACTTCTTATCATAATGGGTGTACTGAAGGTAAGGATGCAGGTAAACAAATTTTATCATGTTCCTTTGGGTGCAAGTCCTACTTTGGGTTGTGCGACCATGGTTCCCCGATTAATATCATTCCTTACAGTCTTTATGTAAAAAATTATAATGAGATTTCTCCTTGTACTCTAGAGCCCACTGATGTTGTTATTAAGCTTGCAAATAAAACGGACAGGAAGTCATGTGGCATTCTTAAAGATGTCAACATTGTAATAGGCTCGCTTATTTATCTTAGAGATATTTATGTGCTAATGATTTTAGAGGATAAAGACTGCCCTATTGTTTTTGGAACTGCCTTTCTGAATGTTGCAGGGGCATACATCAAGAAAAAGTCTATCTCAATGAAGTGGGGAGATGAGATGATCAAATTTCCCATTTTCCTCTATATTAAGCAAGCCATATGAAGAAGAAGCTCAAGATAAAGAAGAGCAGAAATTGAATCAATTGGCTGAGATTCATCTCCAAACACCAGATGATGAAGTTGAACGAGTATTAGTGAGGCCTGAGTCCGTATTTGAGGATGAATAGAAAGAAGAAATTGAAATGATAAGGGATACATCCATCCATTTATTCTCATGTCATTCCTATTGAGGAAGGAGCTAAACCCATAATTGAAAGCCAACGAAGACTTCATCCTGCCTCCAAAAACGTGGTAAGAAAAGAGGTAATACGTCTCCTCAACGCAGGGGTAATCTACCTAATATCTGATAGTAAGTGGGTAAGTCCGGTCCATTGTATTCCTAAGAAAGGAGGAGTTTCTCTAGTGGCTAATGAAGATAATGACCTAGTCCCTACTAGGGCTATTATTGGATATGGAATGTGTGTTGATTTCAGGAAATTAAATAAATGGACTGAGAAGGATCACTACCCGCTTTCGTTCATAAATGAAATACTGGAGAGGTTGGCCAACAACTCTTATTTTTGCTATCTCGATGGATATTCTGGGTTTTCACAAATACCAATCCGACCTGAAGACCAAGAAAAGACTACCTTCACCTACCCGTACGGTACGTATGCAAATCGTAGAATGCCATTTGGTGTATGTAATGGACCACCTTCATTTCAGAAATGCATTTCTAAATTTTCCCTGATTTTATTGAAAAAATTGTCGAGGTATTTATGGACAATTTTTCCGTCCATGGTACATCCTTCGATAATTGTCTCTATAATCTCACAATAGTTTTGCAGAGATGTGAAGAAACAGGTTTTGTGCTAAACTGGGAGAAGAGTCACTTCATGGTCACAGAAGTAGTAGTGTTAGGACACCGAGTCTCAGGAAAGAGCATAGAGATACAGCGAGATAGAATTGAGGTAATAGAGAATTTACCTTACCCTCAGGACATAAAAGGTATGCAAACTTTCATGGGACATGCTAGCTTCTATAGAAGGTTTATCAAAGATTTCTCCAAAATAGCAAAACCTTTGACTAACCTCTTGCACAAAGATGTGCCATATTCTTTTGACAAAATTTGCGTGCAGGCATATGAAAAATTAAGGGACGCTTTAATCATGTCACGCCCAATATGCGGTCCTATCCTCAAGGGACTAAAAAATCCCACTAAGGATAGAAGCGCATATCGGAGACGCTTTGCAAGGTGGATATCATTACAACATACCATGTACTGAATAGATGAGAATACCAGATAAAGGCTTACACTCGCCACAAGCTACATCATGAATACATCAATACATCAATACATAGCATTCATCATACAAAAGAGCAGGATCCGACTACGGACGAAATCAAACAAAAAAGAAGAACGACATCCACCCTGCTAATCCCAGGCTGCCAACCGGGAACCCATCCTATGATCGACGAAGAAGAAGAAGCGGAAGGAGAACTCCAAAAGCAAACATGCATCGCGCTCACGTCAAATCATCGCTTTACCTGTACCTGCACCTGTTGTTGTAGTAATCTGTGAGCCATGAGGACTCAGCAATCCCATAACCATGGGTAGCAAGACTATCAAAGCTTAATGGGTATGGAAGGGTAAAGTGGTGAGATTGCAGCAAGCACTAAGCATTGTATGGTGGCTAACTTACGAGTACAAGAATAAGAAGAGTAAACTACGCATAACGGTCGCAAACTAATAATGATCAAGAAGTGATCCTGAACACCTACTTACGAGTCAAACATAACCCCACCGTGTTCTCTTCCCGAACTCCCTCGAAAAGAGACAATCACGGTTACGCACGCGGTTGGTGTATTTTAATTAGAATTAGTGTCAAGTTCTCTACAACCGGAGGTTATAAATTTCCAAGTCGCCACATAACCGCGGGCACGGCTTCGCATAAGATTTAACCCTGTAGGGGTGTTCCAACCTGGTCCATCACAAACCAACACAAGCTGCGGTGGAAAAACCTCAACCTCAAGAAAACCCGATCAACCTCGAGTCAGCCCAAAGTATCCTCGGAATCCCGGTGCACAAGACATTTCGACAATGGTAAACACAATTCCAGCAAGACCTCCCGGCGTGCCGACACCCTGATAGTAGCCGCGCGTATCTCGTCTCAGGCCACGACCGGACAGGTCAGCCTACGAGTAAAACCATAACCTTGAGTTTCCTCATGGTGGCCCCGCAGTCTGCCCGTTTCGGACCAACACCATCGGCACTGGCCCACCTGTATTATGTGGAATTAAAAGAATCCTCGGGTTCATGACGCCCTATGCCAATTAATTATTTAGTTCAGTATTATTATGTTGGCAAATGTTAAAACCAATGTTGGGCCTTGCTGGAAGCGGTTATTCAAAGCGAACTGTCAAGAGGGTCCCATTCCCCTGAGCATGTTAGGAACGCTAAACATGGATCATAACACCAGCATTACGGAAACTAGGGCGGCTTGAGTGGAGCAAAACACTAGGCAAAAGGCCGAGCCTTCCACCCAATACCAAGTATATAGATGCATTAATTAAATAAGAGATATTGTGATATCCCAACATATCCATGTCCCAACATGGAACAACCTGCAACTGCACCTGCAACTAGCAATGCTATAGGAAAGGGGCTGAGCAAAGCGGTAACATATCCAAACAACGGTTTGCTGGGTAAGGGTGGTTAGAGGTTGTATCATGGCATATGGGAGGCTGACATATATGTGGTAGGAAGCGCGACATAGCGATAGCATCGAGACAACTAGCAAGCAAAGATAGTAGAGATATCCAAGGTCATGATCATCTTGGCTGAAAACCCACTCGGAAGAAGATCGAGTCCATGAAGAAGACGAACACGCGTAGTCGAACGAATCCTCACAATCGCAACGAAACCGGAACTATCGAGAAGAGGCACAACCGGAAAGAAGCAAACAACATGGTAAACACACAGGCATAAACATGGCATGATGCACAATCAAATATGATGCATGACAAGGTTGAATATTGTTGAACATGGCAAGAGATGAAGCAAAAGCAATCCATACAACTAGGCAAGTTTAAATGAGGCCGGAAACACAAATAACAATTCCGGAAAATCCCCATATGCAAATTTTGAATTTGGTACTGTTCTGATCTAAACACAATTTTATAGTTGTTAAACATGCAAATTAATAGCACCATGTTAATCTACACATTTTTCTACACAAGTTACATATAAAGTTCAATTAATTCGGAGCTACGGTTATTTAGTTATGAAATAAACCATTTTAGCAAGTTATTTATGCAAATTAATGCAAACAGCAATTTAAACATTTTTAACATGGATTAAAGTTGCATATTATGAAACTACATGAAATTCTAAACATTTTACATATAAAGTTTGTTTAATTCCGATGCACGGTTGTGGAGTTATTACATGCATGAAAATGATGGACTTTTCTATAAAATAGCAGTTTTCTGGATATATAGATAAATCCGCAGCAGCAGAAAAAATATAATATGGGCCGAATCTGGAACAGAGTGAGCGCTGGATAGCAAACGAGCGCACAGGCGAGGGGTAGAGCTGGGGAGGCACTCACCACAGTGGGTCTCAGCCCAGCAAATGAAGCAGGCCGGGGCGGGAGCTGGGCTTGGCGCGAGGCAGCAGGCTGGGCGAGGAGGCACGGGCGAGCGGCTCGTCTGGTCAACACGAGCGGGCGGCGCTCATTCTGTTGCTCGAAGCTGGGAATCGAGCGGGCGAAGCAGGGGACTTGGCAGGCGGCGCAGGTGGTCTCCGGACTTGGCGAGAAACAGCAGCGGTCTGGCAACTCCGATGGCGCCACGGGAGCAGCGGGCGTGCTCCGTTCTGATCCTGACAGGGAAGAAACGAACGAGAGAGGAAGAGGGATTAGAGGAAGAAAGGAGAAGGGAAGGGAAAGAGGAGAGAGGGCGAGGTCGGCCTGCTAGAGGTGGAGAGCTCCGACGACGAGGGAGCTCCGATGGTGCTGCTGCTTGCAACGGCGCCATGGAGGGAGGAGCAAACAGGAGGAGCTCCCTCTCGATCCCAGATCGAGCGAGCAGGGAGGCTCTCGGTTGGGGCAGCAGGGCTCTCTGGAGGCTTCGATCGGAGGAGCTCGGGTAGGTGGTTGGATGGTGGCTGGAGGTGGGGATGGATTGGGCAGGAGGAGAGGTGGTTGGCTCGGGATGGATGCCGAGGAAGAAGGGGGCTGGTGGCGATGGGACATGCTCCTGAGGAACAAGGGGAGAGTGGGTGGTTGGGTGGATCGGGAGGATCCCGATGGAGATGCGGCTGGCGGCGGTGGCTGAGGGAATGGATGGGACATCTCCTAGGATCTAGGGTTGGACTGATATTTATAGTAGGCAGTGGATGATTGGATAGATCGTAAACGTCCGCTCAAAATCGAACGGTCCGAACAAATAGGCTAGGAACGTCCAAACAAAGAACCGAAGATGTTTGGGGTATTTCGGGATTGATCCGGACCCATCGGTCATGACCGAGTGATACGGGTTTGGGCAAGGTTTCGAACGCGCGCGAGGGGGGTCTGAGAGGGGTCAACGGAGACAAAGAGAGACACGGCAACTACGAACGGTAACGAGGAGAAACAACAACTACGAACAGATGCAAGTTTTATGAAAACATGCGGATGCAATGCGAATGATGCGATGATGAAATGCAACAAGTCAAATAATTAACGTGGCAATAACGAAAAACATGGAAGGCGTCTAGAACGTCGGTCTCGGGTTGTCACAAATCACAACTCCTATCATCCAACCTCCAAAGTGGGATGAACCCTTTGTGATTATGTGTGATGCTAGCAACTATGTTGTTGGAGCTGTCCTTGGCCAGCGAGATGATAAAAACCTCAATGTTATCTTTTATGCTAGTCAGAGCTTGGATGAGGACCAAAACAATCTTGCTACTACTGAGAAATAATTGCTTGCTATTGTCTTTGCTTGTGATAAATTTTGTCCTTACATTATTAATTCTAAAGTGATAGTTCACATGGATCATCGTGCCTTACGTTACCTCCTTGCAAAGAAGGACGCTAAGCCCCGATTGATTCGATGGATATTGCTACTTCAAGAATTTGACTTGCAGATAGTAGACCGCAAGGGAGAAGATAACCCGGTGGTAGATCATCTATCGCGCATGGAAAGGATACCATATGATCCAGTCCCTATAAATGAATTCTTTCCAGGTGAGAGTTGCTACTTGTGAACTGCGTTGGGATTTCCCTGAAGAGGAGAGGATGATGTAGTACAATAGAGATAAATATTTCCCTCAGTTAAGAACCAAGGTTATCAATCCAGTAGGATAACCACACAGAACCTTGTTAGCAGCACCTACACACACAAAAGCAAACACTTGCACCCAACGCAAATAAGAGGGTTGTCAATCCCCTTAGCGGTTACTTGCAAGGATTAATTCTGATAGTGATAGATAGATAAAGTAAATTGCAAAATAAAATAAAAGTAAATAAATTGCAGCAAGGTATTTTTGGATTTTAATATATGATAAAAGTAGACCCGGGGGCCATAGTTTTCACTAGAGGCTTCTCTTTCGAACACATAGCATACGGTGGGTAAACAAATTACTGTTGGGCAATTGATCGAAAAGCGCATAGTTATGACGATATTCAAGGCAATGATCATGTATATAGGCATCACGTCCAAGACAAGTAGACCGACTCCTGCCTGCATCTACTACTATTACTCCACCCATCGACCGCTATCCATCATGCATCTAGGGTATTAAGTTAATGAAAACAGAGTAACGCCTTAAGCAAGATGACATGATGTAGACAAAGTAAACTCAAGCAATATGATTAAACCCCATATTTTTATCCTTAATGGCAACAATACAAATATGTGTCTTGTCCCTTTCTGTCAATGGGATATAGAACACCGCAAGATTGAACCCATCACAAAGCACCTCTCCCATTGCAAGATAAATCAATCTAGTTGGCCAAACCAAACGGATAGATCGGAGAGAATACAAAGCTATAACAATCATGCATAAATAAGTTCCGAAAAGACTCAAATATTTCTCATGAATAATCTGATCATAAACCCATAATTTATCAGATCCCAACAAACACACCGCAAAAGAAGATTACATCGAATAGAACTCCAAGGAGATCGAGGAGAACAATGTATTGAAGATCAAAGAGATAGAAGAAGCCATCTAGCTACTAGCTATGGACCCGTATGTCTGTGGTAAACTACGCACACATCATCGAAAGGGCAGCAAGGTTGATGTAGAAGCCCTCCATGATCGATTCCCCCTTCGGCAGAGTACCGGAAAAGGCCTCCAGATGGGATCACGGAAGAACAGAGGCTTGCGGCGGCGAAAAGGTTTTCTTGTCTGTCTCTCTGGTATATTGGAAATATTTGGGAATTTATAGCACTGGAATTAGGTCAAGAGGTGCCACGAGGGGCCCACAAGCCTGGGGGGCATGCCTACCCCCGCTGGGCGCGCCCTCCGGGCTTGTCGCTCCCTCGTGACTCTTCTGATCTTCTCCCGAAGCTTCTAGGGTCCCTTCTGGTCCAAAAAAAATTAATCCAAAGTTTTTTCTTTGTTTGCACTCCTTTTGATAATGATTTTCTGAAAAGGCAAAAACAGGCAAAAAATAGCAGCTGGCACTGGGCACTATGTTAATAGGTTAATCCCAAAAAATGATATATAATTGCATATAAAACATCCAAGATTGATACTATAATAGCATGGAACAATCAAAAATTATAGATACGTTGGAGACGTATCAAGCATCCCCAAGCTTAATTCTTGCTCATCCTCGAGTAGGTAAATGATAAAAACAGAATTTTTGATGTGGAATGCTACCTAACATGTTTCATCATGTAATCCTCTTTTACGGTATGAATATTAAGATCCGGATGATTCAAAGCAATAGTCTATAATTTGATATAAAGACATCAATACTCAGGCATACTAACAAACAATCATGCCTTTCAAAATAAAAATGCTAAAGAAAGTTATCCCTACAAAATCATATAATCCTGTCATGCTCCATCTTCTTAACATAAAGTATTTATCATGCACTACCCCGATGACAAGCCGAGCAATTGGTTCATACTTTTTAACGCGCTTCAACTTTTTCAACCCCCACGCAATACATGAGCGCAAGCCATGGATATAACACTATGGGTGGAATAGAATATGATGGTAGAGATTAATAAGGGGAAGTCAAAAAAGAAGAAGATAGTCTCACATCGACGCGGCTAATCAACGGGCTATGGAGATGCCCATCAATTGATGTCAATGCGAGGAGTAGGGATTGCCATGCAACGGATGCACTAAGAGCTATAAGTGTATGAAAGCTAAAAATAAAAACTAAGTGGGTGTGCATCCAACTTGCTTGCTCATGAAGACCTCGGGCATTTGAGGAAGCCCATCATCGGAATATACAATGCAAGTTCTATAATGAAAAATTCCCACTAGTATATGAAAGTAACAACATAGGGGACTCTCTATATGAAAAACATGGTGCTACTTTGAAGCACAAGTATGGAAAAGGATAGTAACACAACCCCTTCTCTCTTTTTCTCTCATTTTTTTATTTTTTTTCGTGGGCTCTTTTTGGCCTTTTTTAATAATATCCTCACTGGGGCAATGCTCTAATAATGATGATTATCATACTTCTATTTACTTACAACTCAAAAATTACAACTCGATACTAGAACAAATATGACTCTATATGAATGCCTCTGGCAGTGTACCAGGATGTGTAATGATACTAGCGTAACATGTATGCAAATGATGAATGGTGGCTGAGCCACAAATACTATGTCAGCTATATGATCATGCAAAGCAATATGACAATCATGATGTGTGTCATATAAACAGAACGGTGTAAGTTGCATGGCAATATATCTCAGAATGGCTATGGAAATGGCATAATAGGTAGGTATGGTAGCTGCTTTGAGGAAGATATAAGGAGGCTTATGTGTGATAGAGCGTATCATATCACGGGGTTTGGATGCACCGTCGAAGTTTGCACCAACTCTCGAGGTGAGAAAGGGCAATGCACGGTACCGAAGAGGCTAGCAAATTGCGGAAAGGTGAGAGTGCGTATAATCCATGGACTCACATTAGTCATGAAGAACTCACATACTTATTGCGAAAGTATATTATCCCTCAAAGCAAAGTACTACTACGCATGCCCCTAGGGGGGGGGGTGGTAGGAGTTAATCATCGCGCGCCCCCGACCGCCACGCAAAGGAAGACAATCAAGAATAAATCATGCTCCAACTTCTTACCATAACGACAGACCATACGTGCATGCTTCGGGAATCACAAACTTTAACACCAATATTCTTACTAAACCACAATTATCTACTAGCACCTCCCACATATTACCATATTAATATCGCAAAACTATTGCAAGGAATCAAACTTATCATATTCAGTGATCTACATGAAAGTTTTTATTATATCCCTCTTGAATACCTATCATATTAGGACCAAATTCATAACCCGTGCATATTACCATTGCTAATTATTAGACTCTCAAAAAGATATAAGTGAAGCATGAGAGTGCAGCTATTTCTTTAAAATATAACCACCGCCGTGCTCTAAAAGATATAAGTGAAGCACTAGAGCAGCTGCCTAGCTCAAAAGATATAAGTGAAGCACATAGAGTATTCTAACAAATCACGAATAATGTGTGTCCCTCTCAAAAAGGTGTGTTCAGAAAATATGATTGTGGCAAACTAAAAAGCAAACAAAAGAAAGCAAACTATATCACAAGACGCTCGAAGTAAAACACATATCATGTGATGAATAAAAATATAGCTCCAAGTGATATACCGATAGATTGTAGACAAAAGAAGGGATGCCATCCGGGGCATCCCCAAGCTTAGACGCTTGGGTCTTCCTTGAATATTACCTTGGGGTGCCTTGGGCATCCCCAAGCTTAGGGTCTTGCCGCTCCTTATTCCTTCATCCATCGTGGTCTCACCCAAAACTTAAAAATTTCAGCACACAAAACTCAACAGAAACCCCGTGAGATCCGTTAGTATAACAAACAAATCTTAAACTTTAGGTACTGTTATAAATTGATTCATATTTAATATTGGCATAATGCTTCTGTAATCCAACTTCTCCATGACTTATACGCCCCGATACAATCCATAGATTCATCAAAATAAGCAAACTATGCAACAAAAACAGAATCTGTCTAAACAGAACAGTCTGTAAAGATCTGAATAAAAGCCATACTTCTGTAACTCCAAAAATTCTGAAAATTAGGACAACGTAAAAAATTCATACACCAATATTGTGTAAAAATTTCAGATTTTTCTGATGCTCCAGTACAGAATCAAAAATCAAATACTGGACGTAAAACTTTCTGTTTTCCGAACAACATCAATTATACTATCATCCAAATCATCCCAAAGGCATTACTTGGCACAAACACTAATTAAAAGATAAAAACACAATCATAACAGAGGCTACAATTGTGTAAACACACAAAAATAGAAAGTAAAACATAAATTTAAGATACATATTGGGTTGCCTCCCAACAAGCGCTATCGTTTTATGACCCTAGCTAGGCATAATGCATAGTTTTAAGTATTGTCATCCTTCATTCCCAAATCCTTTTTAATTAAATCTTCCAAAACTTTTCTCATTAAATCTCTACTTTCATGCTCTTCTTTTCTAGTGCGGGAACTTAAATATTTGAAGAGACTTTGTTCGGTGATTTTAACATTCATAACTTCAAACTCAGAATCATCACCATAAACATCTTCATACAAAACATGTATCTCATCATCAATCGGATCTCTAGCCATACCTTCAAACCATTCTTCACTAAATCCCTCATCAATTCCTTTAGTAATCCATTCAAATTTATCACAAGCGTTATGGTACATAGTTTTAATTACTTCAGCATAGGGAACTCTTCCCCTAATATTTTCTCCATAAGCAAAATAGTCCTTAGATTCCAACCTACGTATAGTGTCTTTATCATGAAGAATTTCCTCTATAGGAGGATGCTCAAAATCTATTTTATAGAAGGAAAATATGTCCCTAGCTTCTTTAATTAGATAATCAAATTCATGCATAAGGATAATTGTAGCAATCTTTTTAATTTTAGGATTATGGATATTGGGAAGCTCATAAAATACCTTTTGTAGCACGGGGTGAATGTGCAAAAAAATTTGTTCTAACTTAACCACGAGCATAGCAATAGCATCCACATAGCAATTTGTTTTGTCAAGAATAGACTCTTTAATTATGGGTATGACTCCCGCACAGTTGAAAAATTCTTGCACAACATTTTTACCAATAATATTCCCGCTACCCACACGATAGACTTTAGTTTTAAAAGTAGGTGGAACTTTGTCCTCAAGAGGATCATGATTAATATCGAAAGACTTGAATTTTTCATCAAAAGATTCATTAGTACAACCCTCACTAGCATTTTCTACAATAACTTTTTCGAACTCAGACATGATAGCAGAGCAAGCAAACAAGCAAACAAGCAACAAAAATATTTTTGTGTTTTTGTAAAATTGTTTTAGAAGTGGGGGAGATGAAAACGAGAGGCAAATGCAAATAAAAGGCAAATGAAAATAAGAGCAAGTAGATGATAGTTTGTGCGAAGGTACTTGATAGGTTTTGGTGATGTCTCCTCGGTAACGGCGCCAGAAATTCTTCCTGCTACTTGTGAACTGCGTTGGGATTTCCCCGAAGAGGATAGGATGATGCAGTACAGTAGAGATAAGTATTTCCCTCAGTTAAGAACCAAGGTTATCAATCCAGTAGGAGAACCACACAGAACCTCATTAGCAGCACCTACACACACAAAAGCAAAGACTTGCACCCAACGCAAATAAGAGGGTTGTCAATCCCCTTAGCGGTTACTTGCAAGGATTAATTCTGATAGTGATAGATAGATAAAGTAAATTGCAAAATAAAATAAAAGTAAATAAATTGCAGCAAGGTATTTTTGGATTTTAATATATGATAAAAGTAGACCCGGGGGCCATAGTCTTCACTAGAGGCTTCTCTCTCGAACACATAGCATACAATGGGTAAACAAATTACTGTTGGGCAATTGATAGAAAAGCGCATAGTTATGATGATATTCAAGGCAATGATCATGTATAAAGGCATCACGTTCGAGACAAGTAGACCGACTCCTGCCTGCATCTACTACTATTACTCCACTCGTCGACCGCTATCCAGCATGCATTTAGGGTATTAAGTTAATGAAAACAGAGTAACGCCTTAAGCAAGATGACATGATGTAGACAAAGTAAACTCAAGCAATATGATTAAACCCCATCTTTTTATCCTTAATGGCAACAATACAAATACGTGTCTTGTCCCTTTCTGTCACTGGGATATAGAACACCGCAAGATTGAACCCCTCACAAAGCACCTCTCCCATTGCAAGATAAATCAATCTAGTTAGCCAAACCAAACGGATAGATGGGAGAGAAATACAAAGCTATAACAATCATGCATAAATAAGTTCAGAAAGGACTCAAATATTTCTCATGAATAATTTGATCATAAACCCACAATTCATCGAATCCCAACAAACACACCGCAAAAGAAGATTACATCGAATAGAACTCCAAGGAGATCGAGGAGAACATTGTATTGAAGATCAAAGAGAGAGAAGAAGCCATCTAGCTACTAGCTATGGACCCGTAGGTCTGTGGTAAACTACTCACACATCATCAGAAGGGCAGCAAGGTTGATGTAGAAGCCCTCCGTGATCGATTCCCCCTCCGGCAGAGTATCGGAAAAGGCCTCCAGATGGGATCGTGGAAGAACAGAGGCTTGCGGCAGTGGAAAGGTTTTCTTGTCTGTCTCTCTGGTATATTGGGAATATTTGGGAATTTATAGCACTGGAATTAGGTTAAGAGGTGCCACGAGGGGCCCACAAGCCTGGGGGCGCGCTTACCCCCCTGGTTGCGCCCTCCGGGCTTGTCGCTCCCTAGTGACTCTTCTAGTCTTCCCCCGAAGCTTCTAGGGTCCCTTCTGGTCCAGAAAAAATTAATCCAAAGTTTTTTCTTCGTTTGGACTCCATTTGATAATGGTTTTCTGAAAAGGCAAAAACAGGCAAAAAACAGCAACTGACACTGGGCACTAGGTTAATAGGTTATTCCCAAAAAATGATATATAAGTGCATATAAAACATCCAAGATTGGTACTATAATAGCATGGAACAATCAAAAATTATAGATACGTTGGAGACGTATCAAGAGTTTGGCTATGATTAAAAAAATAGAACCTTGGTTTGCAGATTATGCTAACTTTCTTGTAGGAAAGTACGTGCCATCTGATATGAGCTATCATCAGAGGAAAAATGTCTTCAATGATCTTAAGTATTATTTCTGGGATGATCCTCTTCTTTATCGGCATGGACTAGATGACATGATAAGGCATTGTGTTCCAGAGCATGAGATGAATGCTATACTTGAAGGTTGCCACAGCAGCCCATATGCAGGACATCATGCCGGTGATAGGACTGCCAAGGTGCTTCAATCCGGATTCTATTGGCCAACTCTTTTCAGAGATGCTCACAGGTTTGTTAAAAATTGTGATGCGTGTCAGCGCACATGTAACATAGGAAGAAGGCAAGAAATGCCCATGAATTATAGTCTAGTCTGTGAACCCTTTGATGTTTGGGGATTGGACTATTTGGGACCTTTTCCTGTATCAGATGGATACACTCATATTCTTGTGGCTGTAGATTATGTTACCAAGTGGGTTGAAGCCTTACCAACCAAACATGCAGACACGGCTACTTCATTGAAGATGATAAAGGACATCATCTTACCCAGGTTTGGAGTTCCTAAAATTCTTTTCACTGATGGTGGATCTCATTTTATACAGGGAATTTTCGGAAGGATACTCCGCAAGTATGGGGTAACTCACCGAGTAGCCTCTCCATATAATCCACAAACTAGTGGTCAAGTGGAACTCTCCAACCGGGAGATAAAAACTATATTGGAAAAGACGGTGCAGAAATCCAGAAAAGATTGGGCAGGTAAGCTAAACGAAACACTATGGGCCTACCGCACCGCCTACAAGAATCACATGGGGATGTTGCCATATAAAATGGTGTATGGTAAGGCTTGTCATTTACCTTTAGAGCTAGAGCATAAGGCTTTTTGGGCTATCAAGAATATTAATTTTGATCTTAAGGAAGCCAGAGAGAAAAGGTTGCTGGATATACATGCTCTAGGAGAGCTTCGTAATAGTGCTTAAGAGAGTGCCAGATTGTTTAAAGAAAAGGTTAAGATGTGGCATGATCGTAAGATACTAAAACAAACTTTCACTGTTGGGGACAAGGTCCTCCTATTTAATTCCCATCTAAAGTTGTTTCCGGGGAAACTCAGATGAGCTGTTAGGCTAAAAGGAGGAAAAGATGGACCCTGGATTTTGAATGGACAACGCTTGAAGCTATACCTCGCAGATGAATGAAAGGAAGATCGGGAGGTGGAAGAGGTAAGTTTTCTCACCATCAAGCAAGCCGAGGCCCTTCGGAGGGAACAAAAGGTATGAAATAATACCCCGGCAAGATGAATGTAAATACAAGTCTAGAGATTAGAATTTTATTTCATTAGCCTTGTTAAAACTTAAGTCTGAGCAGTGGAATTTTTGCAAATAGTTGGAAGCTTTGTCACTAACCTTTCAGAGGGAGAAAAATTTCTAAGGGAGAAGTTGACGCTGCGATCAACAGAACAAAAGATGGTGTTCCAAACGACTGTAAGCACCTGTTTGGGTGGTCGAATGGATGGTGGACGGAGTTGACAAAAATTTCAAAACGAAAGACATCGTTCCATGCGGATGCCAGCGCCCGTTTGAGCGGTCGTTTGAGTTGTCCACCGCGAAGAGGGCAATCACAGAGAAAACGATGGCGTTTCAAATGACCGCGAGCGCCCGTATGAGCGTTCACATGATTTTGTCATCGTATCAGGTAAAAAAAGTAGGTCTCGGTAGCAGACCAAACGACCGGTCATACGAGCGTGAGCGCCCGTATGAAAGGCTGTCCTTTGATCTGTTCTCGCGATCCTTTCCCGATTTCATTTTGATTTCCTTCTAACTAAGTTTTTATCCTTGATCTCGTGATTACCTGTGAGCTTAGCCTTTATAAGGAGGGAAGGGGCACTTCATTAAGCCCTAAACCATCTAATATCACATCTCTTTTGCTTCCCATCTCCACCAAAAAGCTTTTAGTTACAGATCACAAGTCTGGCCGGCACCATGAGCAACAAGACCTCGTCCACCTGTGCTGACATCATCCCCTTCCCAAACTTGGATGATGTCGTGCTCTCAGGATGGGAAGACCTGAGAAAGCTAATCCTCAAGAAGGAGCCGCGTCCGGAGAAGAAAGACCTTGATGAGAAGGTCGAGGTGGTGGAGATCAAAGAGGAAGAACAAGCAAAAGAAGGAGATGATGACACCATTCCAGATGAGTATCCTCCTAATCCCTACCAACTCAATATCCGTGGATCTATTCCATTATTTCCTCTGGGACCTCCTCAAGTTGAGTGGGGAAAGGAGCCACCGACCCTAGAGGAGATGAAGGAAAAGATCAGGGAATTGGAGAAGGTTTAAAAGGCTTGAGTTAATGTGATTGGAGATGGGACTGATTCTTACTAGTTGATGAGCAAAGACCTGGAAGCAAGGGTTGATGGCCTTCTTCATAAGGTCGGGCTTATGATTAAAGCTCTTAAGAACAACACTGCACAACTTGAGTTTTTGACCCAGGTTGTAGATGATCAGCAAGGCGTGATCGCGGGGATGAAGAAGAAACTCAAGGGCATCTGCGCTGCCTTCCAAGATTCCCAGGAGTGAGCATATAATGCTTAGTGCCTGGATCTCACTGGCTTGATTGTAAGCTTGGGGGAGATTCACGTGCACTTTGTATCTTTACTTTTATGTTTTTCCTTTCCGCAAATTGAGATTTGGGTTTACTTTCAATAATGATGAACTATCAATTTTTCTCTTAAATAAGGGATGATCCTTTCCGATGAGCATATGCATATATTGATGTGTGAGATCATTACTATTTAATTGAGAACGTACTTGATGATTTATGTGGTCTAAATAATAGCACATGGTTACTTTCATGATGATTATAAGTCCTCCACATTGCAGTTGCTAATTTTTTTAAAGAAGATGAAATAACTATATATGCTAGTTCATTGAGTGTTTCAACTCACAAAAGGGCAAGCAAAGAAATTAACCCTCCTGAAAATTAAAAAATGCTCTTGTGACATAAGTCTTCCCGAGATTCATGTTTGGCTTGCATATCATACAAAAAGATGAAATGAGCCTTTAACATGTCTCAATGACAGGAGACTAAATCACATAAAGAATATAAGGACTCGAAAAGAACAAGAGGAAGAGAATAACTGCTTGCCTGGTTCAAACAGCGATGAACTAGGATATGAAGTTGTTGCCTGTTCACAATAAAATTGAGTAATGGATTGTGGATGTCTGCATGATCATTATCATAGTGATTATGAGTTATCATTTGTTACAAATCTTTTATCTTAAACCGTTCCTCTAGAACAGTGATGGACTCATGCTTCTTCATATCTGTATCTCATAAACAAAAGGCCGGCCTTGTTTTTACAAGCCACGGTACTTGCTCGGGGACGAGCAAGACATAAGCTTGGGGGAGTTGATGAGCCCAATTTATGTGATAATATTGCTATGTATTTTGTGCCTACATGGTAGGCTTTGTGGGATTTTACGGCGTTCGCACACTTCTTTTTGTTGATAATCCCTTAGGTGACGTCTTTTGGATCAATTAGCATTTAATGGAGAAAAATCCTCAAAAATGGTAGTGGAATCATGTATTTAAAGTGATAATCACTTTCTATAAAAGAATCAAGCAAGAAGGCCAAAGGAACGGGTGTCGTCGCGCTTCTAGAGTGAAAGACGACGTTCCATATGATTGCAAGCGCCCGTATGAGCGGTCGTATGGCACGCCGTCGCCACCGCCGGATCAACTATTTCCACCCCGTCGAATCGGATTGTGGATCAGAGGCCCAGGGACACCAGAAACTCATCTAGAAGGTAGAACCCTAGCCTCCGGAGTTCATCCGGAGGAGGGATTGGCAAGGAGAAGGAGGGGGACAACATCATCGCCATCATCATCATCATCATCCACATCCTTATCATCTGCAATATCAAGAACCCTAGTGGATCCTTTGGTGTATCATTTGAACCCCTCATCCATGTATTTCATTACCATTGCTATGGTGTTTGTTGCCCTGATGTGTGAGTAGATCCCTAGTTCTTGGGGATATGGATGAACCTTGGTATGTGTAGGATCTGAAATGTTATTGTGGATATGAGATCCCCTGTTGAATGCTTAGTTTAATAACTTCGTGAATGTTGTAAAGGGGCCCCACTCAGCATTTGTGCCTTATGGCCACAAAGTATATCACTGTCGTTGTAAAGGTTTAGGATGCGGAGGTAATTCGAGGTGACAGTAAAAGCCTACTGCTCCTAACCTTTGCAATTGACCGGGGAATTATGGAGAACCCTAGAGAGGCCGCGTCCACGGGGAAACCCTTAATTATCATTAGTTGTAACCCTCTGGGGGAGACTATGATGGTGGCGTGCGTGGCACGAAGTCTACCACGAGTAGAACGTGTACTATACTCGGCTCCGCCCAGCATAATCATCAACAGTGGCTCGAGTATCCGGTTTATACTATGCTCATGCATATGTGTGTTAGATACATACCAATGGGGATTCCGGACTCCCTGAGAACACCTTTTTATTCTGTTGTTTCACTAGTCATCACAATCTCTACACTCCATTTACTTTTTATGTTATTTAGTTGCAATACTACTCAACAACCATTTATATTCGCCCTCATTCTACTTTAAGTCTACAATTATTCGTAGGCACGAAAACACATAATTCTCTACAATAGGCAAAAGTCTGATTCCTGTGCTCCCCGTGGGATCGATACTCTTACTTCGAAAAGGCTACAACTAAACCATGTGCACTTGCAGGCCATCAGTGTTGGTGTGCCTTCGTGGTTACACCCACCCCTCCAAGGGTGACTAGGTTCCCTTCAAGGAAGTGAACATCGTGATACATCCTCATCTCTGGAGTTTTGGTTATCCCTAATCCTAACTCTTTACTTGTTGTTTACTTTGGTTATTTGACCTTTGAAGTTGCTATATCATATTGTGTTAATTGTCTCACAATATTATTGTTATCACCTCTTGCTATAACTTGACTCACCTTAGCAATTATTTAGGCTCACATTTATATTCTGCATTTGACTAAATTTGTTGATAATCGGTTAAAAATTATAATTGTACCTAATCACCCCCTCTATGTCCATCTTGATCCTTTCAGACATGCACCTTCATGGTTGCGGCTTCGTGCCACCGAAAACAACCGCACATTTGTACCGCCCCTGCCTAGCTAGTATGTATTCCACCGAGTCAAATCCTGATCCCCTTGTGTTTCACCAAACTTGTTACACTTTAAGGTTGGGGACTCCTGGCGGTAGGAGTCATCGTCGAAGATCCAAGGTTGTGGATTTCTTTAGAGTTTGTGAAGGCTTTGAGGCCACTTTAGGGTCTATCATGAGTAATTCGGCTTCACCTTTGTGGTGAAGGCACGAGCCTTAGTGAACTCGAGATCCTTAGTGGAGTCACAACTCATCAATGTGACTAGCTACCCTCCAAAGAAGTGAATTTTGGGATACATCTTCGCCTCCTCTCCTGTGCTTTTGTTACTTCCTATTTGAACTCGTTTACTTATGTTGTTTACTTTGGTCTCTTGCCCTTGCAAGCATCATATAGAGTGTGTTCACCTTTTTTAAATTTAGACCCTTATCCTATATTCTATATTACTAGTAGTTGATCTACACTAACATATTTATCTCAACATGCAAGTATGCCACCTCAGCATGCAATTATGTAAATGTATGGGGAAAAGCCCACCACAACATGCAACCATGCATGCAAAAAGGCTCAAATGTTTTAATTATATTATGCTCCTTATATTAAATAAATATTTTATATTATACAATAATCATATCTATTTTCAGTTTTACTTTTTATATTATTAATCCAAATATTCATGTTCATATCATCAAATATCACTGAAATATATTGTAAATAATTCTTGCAACAATGCGTGGGGTATCATCTAGTTTATACATAAAGCATTTTGTTAAAGAAAATATAATATAATATCTAAAGACATATTCACCCCCTCTAGGCCTATCAAGTTCCTCTCAAGAAGCAGCAACAGATAGAGGAGGAGGTGGCGATGACCTCAGCCTCTCCTACGATGGCCAGTGTGCTCTCTTATACACACATACCCCCTATCGCCTGCATGTGAGTGTTGCAACAAAGCATCTCACAATTGCAAAGAAGAGACGAAGGATCTCACAACAACAAGAGAGGAGATGTTGAGCAAGTCGCCGCCGTGAGACTCGACATGGGGGTCAACCTGCCTTCCTTCTACCTCGTCATGTAATACCACTAGCACGCCCTATGTTGGTCAGTGGTAATTTTTGTTATCACTAACGTAATGTTACTAACAGCTTCAGACCCATCACTGAAGGGGTTTAAACGCTCGTCAATGAAGGGTAAATTCAAGTTGTGGTTTGTAGGGTCGAGAAGATAGGTCTAGAGGGGGGGGGGTGAATAGACACTTAACTAGCCAAAGGTGCAGTTTTTAGTTTTCTAGAAATTTAGGCAGATTTTAGCACTAGTTAAGATACAACCAATACTTCCTACACATGCATATCTAGAGATAGAGCAGCGAAAATAGTACAACATGCAATTGTGCGGAAAGTAAAGGAGTAAAGAAGAGAAGATCAAACGCAATGAAGACACGGTGGTTTTTGGCATGGTTCTGATAGGTGGTGCTATCGTACGTCCACGTTGATGGAGACTTCAACCCACGGAGGGTAACGGTTGCGCGAGTCCACGGAGGGCTCCACCCACGAAGGGTCCATGAAGAAGCAACCTTGTCTATTCGACCATGGCTTACGTCCATGAAGAACTAGCCCCACTCGGGTAGATCTTCACAAAGTAGGCGATCTCCTTGCCCTTACAAACTCCTTGGTTCAACTCCACATGATCTCGGAGGCTCCCAAGTGACACCTAATCAATCCAGGAGACACCACTCTCCAAAAGGTAATAGACGGCGTTGTTGATGATGAACTCCTTGCTCTTGTGCTTCAAAACATAGTCTCCCCAACACTCAATCACTCTCTCACGGATTTGGCTATGGTAGGAGAAAGATTTGAGTGGAAAGCAACTTGGGAAAGGCTAGAAATCAAGGTTCAAATGGTTGGATTGGAATCTCTTGATCTCAACACATGAGTAGGTGGTTTTCTCTCCGAAAATGAATGGTGGAAGTGTAGATTCGTTCTGATGGCTCTCTCAGAGAGTAGGTGGGGGTGGAAGGTATAAATAGGCAGCACCAAAAATCCAACCGTTACAAGCTTTTTGACTCAACTCGGTGACACCGATCGGAAATCTCGGTGAGACCGACCTGTGTAAAAGGCTTGACCGTTAGGCTTTTTAGTGAGACCGAGCGGAATGGCTCAATGTGACCGAAGTGCAATGGCTAGGGCAAAACTTCATCTCGGTAATTCCGATCGTTTCAACTCGGTGACTCCGAAGTGAATCGATAGCATTACAGAAACTTGGTCATGCCATCTTGGTGAGACCGAGATCCATATTGGTTCTACCGAAACATTAGGGTTTGGCATGTGGCAATGTATGGGGTCATCTCGGTGGGTCCGGATGGGAAGTTTTCAGTGGGACCGAGATGGACTTTTAGGATTTGGACAGATAGGTTTTGGAGAATGTGGTTGAGGGTTTTGGAGCAATATCTTCAAACACTTGAGCAACAAACTCATCATCAAAACCTCATCCCCTTTTAATAGTATTGGCTTTCCTATAGCACTCAATGTGATCTTGGATCACTTAACCAAAAATGTAGAGTCTTGAAGCTTTGCCAACCCATGTCTTTAGCATTTTGAGGGGTCCACAATCACTAGTCCTTGCCATGCCAACATTGAACTTCGTGAAATCTTATCTTGAATAGGCATTAGTTCAATGACTTATATGTTGTTATTAATTACCAAAACCACCCGGGGATTAGTTTCACTTTCAATCTCCCCCTTTTTGGTAATTGATGACAACATATAGATCAAAGCTTCAACAAAGGATATAATCAATGAAATACATCGTCGCTTTGAGAAGTATGTGATAAGTAAGAGCTCCCCCTAAATTTGTGCATTATTTAAAAATTTGCATTTGAATGCAAATGCACAATCGATTAGGATCATGGGTCACTCTTCCATGTCCCATACATCTTGGTGGAGCGCTCGAAATGATATGATTGCAAAGTAACAAGCAATCATCACCAAGCAAACAAGTGAATGATCATACAAAGAGCATATGGATAGATATGTAAGCATGCATAGCGATAAAGTACGGTATGATCAAGCACAAAGTAACATAGTCTCATATAGGCATCAATCAGAAGTATCACGAAGTAGCACAAAACTCATGAAGAAATCAAACGAGAAAAAGCAAGGCACTCTCTCTCTCTCTCGAAGCCCTAATGATCTATACTAATTCTTCCCCTTTGGCAACAAGTACCAAAAATATCAAAATAGTAAAGAGCTAAACGTCGCTCTGGGCTCAAACTCCGGCAGCTCCTGGTGAAGAAGTCCTCTGCGCCGATGAAGTGGAGAGAAGTGCATTTGCAAATGCCTCGGATGAAGTCTGCTGGACAGGTGGTGTGGATACAACTGGAGGGACTGATGGAGCAACAGTGGGTGCAGCAGCAGGAGCAGAGACTGTGGCTCTGGAGTCGGTGACTGGCACGGCTACTGACCTAGGCATCTTCTGGAACTGAGTAGGGAAGTACGGTGCCCTGGTGCTCATCATCACTGCTGGAAGCCATCTTAGCTTCATCCACTTCCTTCTTAAGACTCTCAACTGTAGTCTGCATCTCAGTTACCTTGACATCAAGGTCATGGAACTTAGTCTCTATAATCCTTTCTAGGCTCTCTTGGTTCTTTGTGAGGCTGGCCAGGCTTTGCTCGATCCTCTGAGTAGCACGGAGAAGATATAGCATCTGATCAGCTTTTGTCTTTAGAACAGGAACTGTGGAAGAGCTAGGACCAGCACTCTTGGCAGCTTCTGCCTTCGCCTGAGCTGTAGCTGAGGTAGGATAATCCTCATCCATAGTCACAGTGCAGTCCTCGAGCTCCGGCTGAAGTGGCACATGCTCACGATCAAGCAAGTAGACTTTGCTACCAACTTTGGAGTTGATAAGCATCTGAATGTGTGGAGCAAAGCCACATGAGCGCTTCTGATCTGCAGCAGTCCTCTTGATTGTTTCCACAATCAAATCAATCACTCTGAACCTTGTGAAACCATCCACCAACTGTAGCAAATTGATTGAGTGTCCTCTGATCATCTTATCATCACCTGACTTGGGCATCAATGTATGCCTCAAAATAGTATTTATGGTGGCAAGTCCTGGTAGGAGATGATAGACTGATCCAAGTTTATGAGACTCCTTGTACTTCTCAGGAATTTCTCCATACATGTCCTTCATGGAATTGTGGTCCTTCTTGGGCTTGGCAAAGACATCAATGTCATTCTCTTCAGCTTCTGGCACATTCAGCAGTTGTGCCCATTCAGCAATAGTTGACTGGAATCTAGTGCCCTCAGTCATCCAAACAATCCTCCCATCTGGATAGAAGTGTGCAGTGCAGTAAAACTGTATGATGAGCTCATCTGTCCATGCTGTCAACTTAGTTCCTATGAACTCATCAATGCCTATGGTCTTGAAGTTTTCATGCACATTTGGAAAGTTGTCCTCATTTGCATCAATGAACTTCCAATCTACCCATCTCATGTCACTCACAATGGGCTTCTTGTCTAGCAGCACTGTCTCATAGAAGTCCTGTTGTTCCTTGGTGTGAAAGCGGTAGTCCATAGTAGTCCTCCTCCTAGTGGCATAGGGATCTGCTTCCCTCCACTTTCTCAGTCCTTTGTCCTTCCTCTCCTTCATATTTTCAGCAACTGGATGTGAGTCATCATGTTCTGGCAATCTGGGTCTTAGCTTCTTGAGCACTGTGGCATCACCATCATCATCAGCTCTCTCAGGCACTGGGCCTTGTTCTTCTCAGCTGCAGAAACATTCCTGGTGGTTCTCTTGGGCTTGGGGGCAATAGCTGGCTTGGCCTTGGAAGAGATGGCTGTCCTCATAGCATCAGCCATAAGCTTCTGTTGCTTGGGGGGAGGTGGATTTGCTGCTTGCTCCTCCTCTTCATGCTCATCAGAGGCAGGTTCATCCTCCCTTCTCATGGATGTGGGCTTGAACATCACTTGTACAGATTGCTTTCTTTCTCTTTTCTTTCCAGCCACCTTGGGTATTGACTTGCTCTGCACTTGCTGGGATCCACTTGGATTCTCAGTGGGAATGCCTCTCTTGGCAGCAGTGGATCTTGAGACTTTCCTTGCAACTTGTCTCACTTTCTGAGGATTGCCATACTCCTTGGCAACATCAGTTTTCTCTTTGAGGTAACTTCTTCTACCTGGAAGTCCTCATCCTCTTCATCTGAGTCTTTCCTCTTTCTTGTCCTTGTGGCTACTTTTGGCAAGCTGGAAGAACTCCTTTCTCCTTCATGATAGCTTTCCTCTGGACTAGAACCTGCATCAAGATCAATACTGGCTTCTGCAGACATGTTCTGGCTATCACTGGCGTTTGACATACTGGCAACAGACCCTGCGAATAGATTTGAGGAGGCAGAGTAGATGAGTATCACAAAATGCAGCTAGTTTTTGAAATTTTTTGAGTTCAAACTTCAGTTTTAGGTTTTCACAGAAAGCATATCGGAATTACCGATTTGATAATTTCAGTAACACCGAAAGCAACAACAGAGACTTGGCCACATCATTTCGGTCTGACCGAAGTGTGTCCCGGTCCCTCCGAAGTGCTAGGGTTCTACTAAAACATTAGAGTCAGTCTCACTGATCAGTACCTCTCGGTGGCACCGAGAGGTACTTCGTGCAATGGCTAGAGGCCAAATCGGTGACTCCGATCCTCTCAATTCGGTCAGTCCGTGATGAGTTCTGCTCAAACCTAACCCTAAAATTTTCGCTCGAATCTAAACTACGAAATTTCTTGCTAGATAAGAAGTTGCAAACTATGGCAATATGTAAGGCGCAATCTCTAGTGCATAGAATCAGATTTGGAAGCACTAGGGGTTCAAATATCACCCTAACTAGGTGGAGATCCTCTACGGCGGCAACGCCAGAGAAGATTCCCGTTGACGACGACGGAATCCGGCGGCGAGGGCGCGCTGGAGATGACGGCGACGATCCGTGGACCAGGGGCGACGGCAGCAAAGGGTTGTGGGAGCGAAACGTTTGAAGAATTTTTCAACGTACGGTTCGTGCGATATATATACCCTTTGGCTGTCGATAGTACCAAACAAAACAACTCAGTCTCACCGAAACGTGTAACTGCCATAGACAGAACGTATTGGTGACGCCAAGATTTTTGAATCGGTCTTACCGAGGTGGAAAATTTTGATCAGTCTAAGTAAATTCCAGTGTGACCGAATGGGTATGAGTTGGTCTGACCGAAAACTACTTAGAGGGTTTTGGAGGTCAACCCTAATCAGATCGGTGGCTCCGAGTGCTCCTCACCCGGAGGGTCCGAAAATGAGCTTGTTCAAATTTTGTGATATAGCATGAATAGAATTTGAGACAAGAGAAGATAGATAGCTAGAGAAGGTGCTTAGGCATTCTTGTACATCCACTTGGCCAATAAATCCAAATCAACCAAAACAACAAATAGATGTCCTCGAATGAAGAAAAATGCATTGCAACATGCTCACACAATAAAATAGCAAATGAAATATGTGTCAAACATGCACAACCAATTCCTAGCACCTATCACATAATGGGCGATGACATAGTCATCTATATATGAGTATATTGACTTAGGAGCCAAATGAGAACATTTGATCATAGGTCATACTCATCGTTTAAGCACAAGTGGGGTTGCCACTTTTACATAAAGCATTAATGTGTTCACACCATTAGAGTTGCTTTAGCTCAAGTCTTAGAGCAAAGCCCCCCCCTAGATGTGATATCCCCCAAAGAGGGATGAACTAACCTTGGGTTTTGTTGATGATGACTTCATGTAGATGTTGTAGATGTGGATGCTCGATGTTGATGTAGACCATCAAGAATTGGGAGCAATCCATTGGATTTTTGCAATTTCAATACCTGCATGGGTTAGTCCCACTTGTGGCTTGTTACCGGTGAGTAGCTCATACGCTGTTTTACCAAGAAGCTTGTGAAGATAAAGTCGATTTGTAGCGTGACAAGCTGTCTCAACCGCTTCCGCCCAAAAGCGTTTTGGCGTCTTGTATTCATCTAGCATTGTTCTCGCCATCTCGATGAGAGTCTTGTTCTTCCTCTCAACAACTCCATTTTGTTGAGGTGTCTACGTAGCCGAGAACTCATGTGAGATGCCTTCTTCGTCAAGAAAGGTATCCACATTGGCGTTCTTGAACTTCGTTCCATTGTCGCTCCGAACCTTCTTGATCTTCATTTCAAATTGATTTTGGGCCTTCCTAGCGAAGTTCTTGAAGATCTTTTGTATCTGCAATGTCATCGAGAAAGAACACCCACGTAAATCTGGAAAAATCATCAACTATGACCAAACCGAAAGAGTTACCACCAAGGCTCTTATAAGCATTGGGTCCGAAAAGATCCATATGAAGTAGTTCGAGTGGTCTCCTTGTAGTCATGATGTTCTTCACGGGATGACTTCCTCCAACTTGTATTCCTGCTTGGCAAGCACTACAAAGTCTATCCTTGTCAAAGATAACACCTTTTACACCAAGAATATGATCTCCTTTAACAAGTTTATCAAGATTTCTCATGCCAACATGTCCTAGCCTTCTATGCCATAACCAACCTTTAGAAGATTTTGCAATATGACATGTACGAGGTTGAGCTCTTTTAGTGAAATCAATAATGTATAGATCACCTCTACGAATGCCAGTAAAGACCATATTATGATTATCTCGACGAAACACTTGGCATTCTACTTCGGTAAATAGAACATTGAAACCAAAGTCGGCTAGTCTAGATATGGAAAGAAGATTGTAACCAAGAGATTCAACAAGCATAACATTTTGAATGGAGCTATCATTGGATATGACCACCTTACCAAGGCCAAGTACCTTACCCTTGGAGTTATCGCCAAAAGTCACATACTTGCGTGGACCATCATTTTTAGCAAGCTCACGAAACATGTCTCTATCTTCGGTCATGTGATCGGTGCATACACTATCAAGAATCCATTCTTTTCCTCCGGCCATGTAATCTCAAAGATCTGCCATGAGACTAAGATTTCTCATAGTCTTCTCATATTCAATGTCAAATTCCTCATCTTCATCATAATAGCCATGTTCAACATCGTCATCGTCAGCATGTATGTGATCATCACCTAAGGCAATGGATTCATTAGTTTCATGATCATGACAATATTCAAGTTTATGAAGTCTAATGGCTTCCATTATGATGTTTCTTATGGTTCCAACATCAGCTTTAGCACGCATAAGATCACGAAGCTCAAACAAACAATTATCAAAGTTAGGATCACTAGGCTTCATCTTGTGAAAAGCAATGGTCTTATGAAGAATCTTATCAAGATTCTTTAAAGAGTAGTCGGGATACTACTTCTCCAAGTCATTCCATAAAGTATAAGCGCATTCAAAGTTTTGCATACAACCAAGCACAATTTTAGGTAATCCTCTAATAATAAGATTGATGGTTCTAAGATTGCGAAGCATATCAATTTCTTCCTCTAGAGTAGGATGCAAGGGGTCAATAGGAGGCACATATGGGCTATGAACATACTTACTCAAATTAAACTCATCAAAGATATCAAGCATTTCAATTTTCCAAGAGTTATAGTACTCTACATCAAGAATGGGCACTCTACGTCTAAGACTCCCCAAAGTAGACCCATCCATCTTCCTCCAATGGTGATTAAACCAAAGCAATGGAGACCAAAGCTCTGATACCAATTGTAGGGTCGAGAAGATAGGTCTAAGGGGGGGGGGGGTGAATAGACACTTAACTAGCCAAAGGTGCAATTTTTAGTTTTCTTGAAATTTAGGCAGATTTTAGCACTAGTTAAGATACAACCAATACTTTCTACACATGCATATTTAGAGATAGAGCAGCAAAAATAGTACAACATGCAATTGTACGGAAAGTAAAGGGGTAGAGAAGAGAAGATCAAACGCAATGAAGACACGGTGGTTTTTGGCGTGGTTCTGATAGGTGGTGCTATCGTACGTCCACGTTGATGGAGACTTCAACCCACGGAGGGTAACAATTGCGCGAGTCCACGGAGGGCTCCACCCACAAAGGGTACACGAAGAAGCAACCTTGTCTATTCCACCATGGCTTACGTCCACGAAGGACTAGCCCCACTCGGGTAGATCTTCACGAAGTAGGCGATCTCCTTGCCCTTACAAACTCCTTGGTTCAACTCCACATGATTTCAGAGGCTCCCAAGTGACACCTAACCAATCCAGGAGACACCACTCTTCAGAAGGTAATAGACGGTGTTGTTGATGATGAACTCCTTGCTCTTGTGCTTCAAAATATAGTCTCCCCAACACTCAATCACTCTCTCACAGATTTGGCTATGGTAGGAGAAGGATTTGAGTCGAAAGCAACTTGGGAAAGGCTAGAAATCAAGATTCAAATGGTTGGATTGGAATCTCTTGATCTCAACACATGAGTAGGTGGTTCTCTCTCAGAAAATGAATGGTGGAAGTGTAGATTCATTCTAATGGCTCTCTCAGAGAGTAGGTGGGGGTGGAAGGTATAAATAGGCAACACCAAAAATCCAACCGTTACAAGCTTTTTGACTCAACTCGGTGACACCGATCAGAAATCTCGGTGAGACCGACCTGTGTAAAAGGCTTGACCGTTAGGCTTTTCGGTGAGACTGAACGAAACGACTCAGTGTGACCGAAGTGCAATGGCTAGGGCAAAACCTCATCTCGGTAATTCCGATCGTTTCAACTCGGTGACTCCGAAGTGAATCGATAGCATTACAGAAACTTCGTCATGCCATCTCGGTGAGACCGAGATCCATATCGGTTATACCGAAACGTTAGGGTTTGGCATGTGGCAATGTATGGGGTCATCTCGGTGGGTCCGGATGGGAAGTTATCGGTGGGACCGAGATGGACTTTTAGGATTTGGACAGATAGGTTTTAGAGAATGTGGTTGAGGGTTTTGGAGCAATATCTTCAAGCACGAGGAACAAACTCATCATCAAAACCTCATCCCCTTTTAATAGTATTGGCTTTCCTATAGGACTCAATGTGATCTTGAATCACTTAACCAAAAATGTAGAGTCTTGAAGCTTTGACAAACCATGTCTTTAGCATTTTGAGGGGTCCACAATCACTAGTCCTTGCCATGTAAACATTGAACTTTCTGATATCTTATCTTGAATAGGCATTAGTTCAATGACTTATATGTTGTTATTAATTGCCAAAACCACCCGGAGATTAGTTGCACTTTTATTGTTACATGTGGAATCCATTTACTCGGTGATGGGCTCGTCAATGAAGAGATCTAGAGCACAACATCTAGTTAGCCACGGAGTTATGTATCAACTTGATGGGTTTCACATGTAACCACAACTATACTCCATGTCAAGATATAATAAATTCAAGTAGAGGTAGGACAAACTACCAAACCCGAGGGGATCGAGGTCAGGTTAATTCGTCTCTACTCCCGATGACCCGAGCATACCTTCACAACCAAACAAATCACATACAATTATTACACAATGACGAGACACCGGCAAAATTATCCTCGATATAGTTACACGAGCATTTGTGTTATTATTGTTTCTTTCTAAGTTTCTAGTTTTTTATGGATCGTAGTCTTCTTTCACTTTGCTATATACCTCATAGACATGACAAGCTTTTTTTTTAGGGAATTATCGACATGACAAGTACTCCTTCCGTTCACAATATAAGATGTTTTTGGATATTTCACTATGGACTACGTACGGGCTGAAAGGAGCATGTCTATATACATTCGATTCAAAAAAAAGTTAGAACATCTTATATTTACGAACGGATGGAGTAAGTTCTAGATGGATATGCCTCTATCTAATCAATTCAGAGTAGATGGTAGATTGATCTTGTTATTCGCCGAAGGGCTATGTTGGTCAGCCGATAAAAGATATGTGTGAATCCTGGGAAACTTAAACCAGGATCTATTGAAGATGCCGGTTCAATACTTGCAAAGTCACGCCATACTGGATGCGACGAACTCGCCTGCATTTTCCGAGGTTCTATCCCGGCCAACATGACAAGCCACAACGGAGGCTCCAAGGCAAGGCGCGAGTGAGCCCGGCTAGGCGGGGCGACGCGAAATGCAAAGCCAGCTCACCCGCGGCCACACCATAGGCCCGCCCACCTCGTCGCCCGTTCGATACAAACGAAGCAGAGGCGCATCAGCTTAAACCCAAACCCGTCTGCCACCTGCGCTGCTCACGACACAGGCACACGACTCGCACGCCTCACTACTACCTCATCTCCAATTCCGAATCCAGATGGCGCAGGTGGTGGCGGCGGCGGGCGCGGCGGGAGCGGCCAGGCCGCTCGGCGGCGCATCTGGGGCCGACTCGCTCCGGCCCGTGGCGAGGCTGCCCTTCGGCCCGCGCGACGCGAGGGAGAGGTGGAGCGGGAGCGTGACCTCCAGGGGTCGACGTCAGTACCCGGTCGCCTCGGTGATTAGCGCCGACGCCGAGGTGCTGCCGGTGTCGCCCGACGACGACGCGGTCGTCAAGGTAGCGCTTCCTCGTACTTGACTGCTACCTAAGCTGCTCGCTAGCTGGGGAACCGAGGTTTTTGTGGTCTCCGGTTACTTTGGGTCATGAAATTGGCTTTCCGTGACGGTGAAATCGGATTTGTCACGTCCGGGGGCATCATTTTCGTGTGCGTGACGGTGGAATTTAGAGTCCGGGACTGTTGGAGATGTCATTTTCTCAAAATTCTCCTCCATGCGTTGTTGCTTGAATTTTGGCGTCTGCTTGTGCTCTTGTAGGTTTATGCATCCATAAGAGCTGCTTGTCTGGTAGTACCAAATTCTGCACTGTACGTCGTTTTGAATGTTGTAAAGTGTATATTTCGGAGTAACAGCGCCATATACCCCCCTTCCCTTTTAGGCTATTTTTCATGTGGCGTAAGTTTTAACTGAGAGGATAGCTATTAATTATGTGGCTTAAGTTTTAACTGAGAGGATAGCTATTAATTATCTAGCTCAAGTTTTAACTGAGAGGATAGCTATTAATTATGTTACTGTTTGCAGAATTGACATTGGAGCCATTGAATATAGTTAACTTTGTAACAGCCCCTTTTAAAAATCATTTGCGGGAATAATTCTCAGCAGAATCTGTATTGCTTAGCTTATGTCCTGCCACTGAAAAGGATGGAACCCCTTAATCTTATTGGGAATAGCTCAAAATGGATGAGCTATTTTAAATATGGATGTGCTACTTTCTGATCACTTCGGTTAAATTTCAATTCTGAGTCTTCTCTAAGCCACTTATCCAGTAAGCTATGAACGTTTATGATGAACGTGACATATATTCTTGTTTTCTAATTTTCTCTATGATAGGCAGTTATTTAACATGACATGTTTTCTGGCTCGCGTGTTGCAGTTATTCATAATAGTAAGGTGTATTTCTATTTTGGAAGCAACCTTATGAATTGAAACTTACTGTCAGTAATACTTCTTGACAGGAAGAAGAAAATTTCCAGCATCTTAAGGCTATACAGCAACTAGCAACAGCAGCCAATGGTGTGTGGTCTAAACCAAATGTTAGGCGCAAGACAAAGATAGTGTGCACAATTGGTCCGTCAACTAACACGAGAGAGATGATCTGGAACCTTGCCGAGGCTGGCATGAACGTGGCTCGGCTTAATATGTCACACGGAGACCATGCATCACACCAGAAAGTTATCGACTTGGTGAAGGAGTATAATGCTCAAACAAAGGACAACGTGATTGCGCTTATGGTTGACACCAAGGTTTGTATTCCTTTTTTCAGAGCTTATGTATACACTCTGATGGATGATCAATCTCATCCTCAGAAGATGCTCTATTTGTGTCAGTCTTAATTGTAAGTCTTTCATGCCCATCCTAGCACATGATTTGCTCTGTTAATAAATACTGTATTTAAACCTTTTGATGCTGTGCTTCTTTCATCATATTGTACCTTGATTTCTCTGATTTAAGCTAGATTTTACATCTTCAGGGTCCAGAAGTTAGGAGTGGAGATTTGCCTCAGCCTATATTCTTGGCAACTGGCCAGGAATTCACCTTCACTATTAAGAGGGGTGTTGGGACTGAGACATGTGTTAGTGTCAACTATGATGACTTTGTTAACGATGTAGAAGCCGGTGACATGCTCCTTGTGGATGGTATGTGGTTGTTCTTTTCCCATTATGATATTTGATTATTTGCTCTTTGTTGGGTGACACATGATTGTTTACAGTATGTGCAGATGCAGCTAATCAGTTTATTTAAATAGTTTACTACTAACTTTTAGCTAGTGATTTTAAAAAAATGTGTATAGCGGCACATTTTTTTTTTATGGGTTGTAAATAGCGGCACATAACTGTATATAGTGAAGTGGATCGGTTCGTGAAGAGCTGCTCTTAGTTAAAATGGCTAAGCTAAGCTGTCACATGTTGTTTAAAAATCTTCTGGTTTTGTCCAGCGTAATGATATTCTAAATCTTTTCTGCTAACACTTAATTTTATTGCTTCCCCGGAACGCATTGTGCGGCTAACTACTGCCTACTAGCATGGACTCATGATGCATCAATCATTTATGCATGCGGAGACAGTGTTCCAACATTGCTTGTAGAGCATTAATACCTGCCATTGTTTTTGTACTTAAGCCAACTTTCTGAGATGGAGTTTACCGGCATTTTTATTTGCAGGTGGTCTTGCTTAGTGTGCACAACTGATTAACATTTAAATTAGAATATCAAATACCCGTGTAACATTCTTCTACCTTTGTTCTCTGTATTTTTTTATGCTTGTAAGGATGATTATATGTTTTGATTATGTAACTTCAACATTGAAATGATTTTATATTGTGTTTAATGATCATTGTATTGGTTATTTAGGAGGAATGATGTCATTTCTGGTCAAGTCAAAAACCGAAGATTCCGTAAAATGTGAAGTTATTGATGGAGGTGAATTAAAATCCAGGCGTCACCTGAATGTCCGTGGCAAGAGCGCAACCTTGCCATCAATCACTGGTAATAATCATCATATGTTTCATTGAATAATATAGATGCTCTTGTCTCATGCACATTTTCCAAACTTGCAGATAAGGATTGGGATGATATTAAGTTTGGAGTGGAAAATCAGGTTGACTACTATGCTGTTTCTTTCGTCAAAGATGCTCAAGTTGTGCATGAATTGAAGGATTATCTCAGAAGTAATAATTATTCCGGAATTTATAAACAGTGTGGACATTGTTTTGAGTGTCTTGACAATGTTTCCTTTTTATTTTGACTCAGGCTCGAATGCGGATATACACGTAATTGTGAAAATTGAAAGTGCAGATTCTATTCCAAACTTACATTCAATCATTACGGCATCTGATGGGGTAAGAGACTAAGAGGTTGATGTTCATTGTTTCTTGAGTTTAGCAAGATGTACTAAAAAATACATCTTAAATATGAAAGATCTTGACTTGTATGGGCATCATGAAAAGGGCTTCTTCTCTATCTTAATCTTTTTCTATAAAGTGTGTCATTGTTGGTTTTAGTTTTGAAGTACTGATGTATGAATTGTTGAGTTCTGTAGGCTATGGTTGCCAGGGGTGACTTGGGGGCTGAACTTCCTATCGAGGAGGTACCGTTGCTGCAGGTATGATCTTTGTTTATTGCTCACTGTCCACAAGTCCATTGCACTAAATGCCCACTTCTCTGCTTAGTTGTTTGTGTAAGCGACAAGCTACAAAATTGGTTGTGCTCCGTACAGTATCAACTACACAATTTACACTTCCGCAAAAAAATAAATACACAATTTACACTTGGAAGGAAATAATTATTAACTGAGGGCTGCTTTGCACTCGTTTGTATATACATCTGGGTAGCTATCCAATTTGAAACCTTGCACTGAACTTTCTGTGCTTCCATTAGTTGATTCGATATAGGATATACACGACATGCTTAGAATTTCATGTGTCCCAATGCAGGAAGAAATTATTAGAATGTGCAGGAGCATGGGAAAAGCTGTCATTGTCGCGACTAATATGCTGGAAAGCATGATTGTTCATCCAACTCCAACCCGAGCAGAAGTTTCAGACATTGCTATAGCTGTTCGGGAAGGTGCTGATGCAGTTATGCTTTCTGGGGAAACTGCACACGGAAAGTATGTGTTTTCGTTTTCTTATGCATAACAAAATATTATTTATATATTCCCAGCAAACTATATGTGCACCCACAGTCCATTGTTAATAATTTAACTAACAAAAGCCAGCTGATTATATTACTAAGTAATATTTCTGTAGTACTATAGGATGTTATTTTTGTGATTGCATTCTTTAAATGTTCCAGAAATTGTTAGAGCTACTAATGTGTGTTCATCAGCTATAAGCTGCTACTTATAATTGTTGGTGATTTTGCTCTTCTCCTACTATTTGTCCTGAGTAAACCATGACATCTAACTCTACTTTCAATATGTCTGCACTGAATTTGTAGTGTCATGTTGTTTTGGTTTCCATCTAAGTTAGCTCCTTCAAATGTTTTTGTGGTGTTAGACGAACTGCCACATGGATCATGGATTGCTCGATTTTCTTGTAATAAATCATGAATAGAGGAGTTGGTATGTTGCTGTTTAGTTGCACTCATTTTGTTGCCCTTTTGGTTTGTTTAAAAGATGCTTGCTATTTGTGACGTGCATTTAAGATGGATACATGACTAAGCTTTACCACTTGATGTCGGACAGATTTCCCTTGAAAGCTGTCAAGGTCATGCATACTGTTGCACTAAGAACTGAAGCAACTATTACTGGCGGGGAAACACCGTCTAACCTTGGTCAGGTTTTCAGGGTATAAACTGCAATATCCCAACTGACACCGCATGTCTTTTACATCACTTAACCCAGTTTCTTCCTTTCCTATTTACTTTCCCCCTCTGTAGAACCACATGAGCGAAATGTTTGCCTACCATTCAACAATGATGTCCAATACACTTGGTACATCAATTGTGGTTTTCACCAGGACGGGATTTATGTCTATCCTACTTAGCCATTACCGCCCATCTGGCACCATATTTGCCTTCACAGATCAGTAAGATTTCTCTGCTTTTTCTCCTATGTGTATGTCATCAATAAAATGGAACTCTTATAGTCCTATTTCGCATTGAATTGAATCAACAATAAAATGTCATATCTGAGAATGTGTATTCACTAGCTAAACAGAGTTAACAAGTTGAGAAACAAAATCACTGGCGCTGCTAAGATATGCAATGTTAATCAAGTGCAATACAAAATTACCAATAAATTTTCTTGCCTTGACATCCAGTCATAATGATAACCTTGAACAAGCAATAGCAAATGATGCGCTTAGCCGCTTATTGTGTACTAGGTTTAGTGATAAACCCTTGTATTCTGTTGCTTTGGCACATGCATATGATTGTTCAGTTCATACTTTCATTGCAACAAAGAAATTGTCTCTACTCTAGAAGAAGAATCGACCGTTGTAATTCACTAGCATGTGTGGGCTGAAAACCAGCTGTGCTTTTCTACTTGATGAACACCACATCCCTAACATGTGCATGAAGACATTCCAAGACCCTCCATCTGAACTGTTTGCCAAATACAAGTTTATTTGATTGTTGAAACTAGTATATCCTATGAGAAGAGGTTATCATTGATGAAACTGAATTTAGATATTGTTGTGGTGCTATATGCTTTTTGTCCTACTGTTGAGGGAGAACTGACCTGAATATTATTCCCTAGATATTTTTTCTGAAGTATAATATTGTTTCCCCCTTTGTTCATATTTTCCTTTATAAATCTGGTATTTCTGAACGTAAATGATGTTGCTTACTTTTTATAGGGAGATTGTTAGACAACGATTGGCTTTGTACCAAGGTGTATGTCCAGTTCACATGGAATTTTCTGATTGTGCTGAGAAGACATTTGGTGATGCTTTATCTTACTTGCTGGTAATCACTGATATATCTCATCCCTTCTAGTTTTTTTTGCTGGCATTAGCTTAAGTTGAAACCATTAAAATACCTTTACGTTGAAACCAATGGTAGGCAATATCACTACCATTATGATGGCACTACATGAT
Organism: Elymus sibiricus; assembly: GCA_039707655.1. Lineage (NCBI taxonomy): Eukaryota > Viridiplantae > Streptophyta > Magnoliopsida > Poales > Poaceae > Elymus > Elymus sibiricus. Next base: position 254,827,314 of record CM077668.1, on the reverse strand, counting down.
GAAACCATTAAAATACCCTAAAACAGCCTTAAGTATTGCAGTTAGTTAGGCTATATTGCCTTTGAAACTGGGCAGGCTTTTGGAGCGTGGGTATAGAGGATGTATCAGATGCGCCTGCTCTTGGGGTATTCATGATATTCACAAACCCAAAATGCCCTGCAAAAAAGTTGTAGAACACATTCCTGAGGCATGATCTACCAAAAGCTAACTAATTCGGTACACTATAAACAAACTGATTCTAAATATGTGAGTGTGGAAGTGGAACTACTTTCCAGCTAAAATAGGTGTAGAACCAGAAAGCAGACTATTGGAAATAAAAAAATGGGCTTTAAGACAATAACAACCAAAATATTGGCCTTATGTAAGACAATATGGGCCTATAACAGTGACAAACAATTGACTTGATTGTGATCATGAATGATGATGCATTCTTCTTTTGGCGAGTTTCTGGGGCTAATACATGTGACGTCGCATATCGATCATATGTTGTACAGTCCACTAAAATATTGTTCTTCAGTTATGAAATGTGCAAAAATGTAGTGTGTTCACAAAGTTTGGCCCACAAACTGCAGCTACTAACTGCATTGGTTGCTCCTAAACAGAAACAGGTATCATGGTAAAGCAATCATGTTCCCAACTTTGATCTATACTGAAGCTGGGTGCAAAACATTCATTTTTCTCTCTCCACCACCTGATTTCAAATCAAACGGACATATATACATATAGGAAATACGGAAATATGGAGTACTCGCCTACTCGGCAGCATATTAAATCTAGAATCCTCCTGAAGTTTCGTTATTTTGAAGAAATACTAAAACTAGACAAGCAAGCGCATGTGACCTTGATCTGTGTGCTTAATTAGAAATTAGCTGGAGAAGTTACATGATTTTCGCGGCAACATGCATGTTCACTTCCGGTGTACACTATCCCACATACATTTTGGCACTATTTCTTTTTATTATAACATGAGAATATGTCGTCTAACATGATATGCTACATTTCACAGAAGCATGGTATGGTGAAGGAAGGCGAGGAGGTTGCACTGGTTCAAAGTGGCAGACAACCCATCTGGAGGTCGCAGTCCACCCACAATATTCAGGTTAGGAAGGTTTGAGGAGGAATTCCTATTTGCACGACCGGTAACTGAGGTATTTGCTGTGACTGGGGCGGATACGAAGGTCCGGTTATGATGCCATGCCGGCATTACTGTCCTTGAGCCATGAGCTTGGTAGCATGTGTACTAGATATGTTGTTTTGAGAGAGTGTTGTGATTCTATTCTCTCTTGCTGTTTACTATTCTGTGTAAAATGATTCAGACCAATCATTTCCTCCGTCTGTTTTTAGCTGTAGCTTGGGAGTACTCTAGGGTTTGTTATTTTGTAAAACATGTTATGTATTAATACTACATTACAAGGACTTGTTCAACAGGAACTTTGTTGCAAAATGTGTTTGCCTTGAGTTCGAGAGCGCTAGACCATCGTGAAACTGCACAAGACTGAGAGGCCGTTATCAACTTTTGCCTTTTCTGAACTCCGTTCTGAACGAGTTTTGAAGTGTTTAAGTTCAGCGTGGAGGATGATGTTGCTTGAGAGGCAGGAGGAGGAATCGTCGCCCATGGACACCGCCAACGCAACAAGGCAGGGAACGCTGCAGATGAGCAGCGAAGGCAGACATGCCCGGCCCGCAGCAAAGCACACCACCAAAGCCCTACGGTAGAGCCAGCGAAACCGTCAAAAGGACTCGAGGAGATTGCAGTTAGTGCTCTGGTGCTGCCAGTCCTTGAAATCTTGACCCGCGACCGAATACTTTTGGGGGACGTGCATCATGCAGCGTTAACGCTTAGTCGTCGTGACCGAATATTTCAGTCGGTCCAACTTTTTTATAAGTTGATGTGAAAATTCTGATGAGTCATCAAATATTGGTTGATGTTTTTTTACCCTAACTTTGCATCTCGGTGATCATCGGTGCGCACAATATGGCCGCCAAATTTTTGGTGCACGTTTTCGGTGCCTGTTTACTTAGCCCGCGATTTGGCGAAAATAAGATAGAGTGCCTAATATTTTTTGTAATGCTATTTTTTTTTGAATTGTTGTAACGCTAGCTTTGGTGTCACTCGAAACTAGTATACCCAAATCACATGCATGCCGAATATTTTTGGTGTACTGTGTTTAAAAAAGATAGCAACACATACCCTTAGTACCCCCAGCAAAAGAAAAACCCCTTAGTAATAGTGTAATCCTTTTATATTCGAATGTAGTAATAGATACCAAATCACTTTATTTATCTCAGGGCATGTGTTGCAAGTGTTCACCAACTTAGCCACTTCATGGGCATGTAATATGTAGTATGTATATGTATCTAAAATAAATTATGCAACTGATTTATCGTGTACTGCATGCTCGCACTTTCCGCGCGCGCGCGCGAAGACTCAGACGCTATCCTTCACCTGGCTGCTGTAACTGTTCTGCACGTCGTTGTAGCGGTCCCACACCATGATCCCACCGTAGTTGCTGGCGCCCTTGACGCCGGGGAGCACCGCCGACGTCAGGTCGCCCGGCGGCACGTACCCGCTCCCGGCCGCGGCCGTCGAGGCCGGCACGCCGAGGTAGAAGCCCCCGGACACCTTCACGCTGGTCGTCCACGTGTTCCACGCGCTCTGCAGGTTGCTCGCGTCCCCGCTCGCGTACTGGCACGGCGGGTTGTTGTAGAACTGCACCCACACGTTGTCGAACAGCCCCGTCTGCAGCGCCGGCGCCAGCGACGCGTCCGGGTACGGGCACTGCGGCGCCGCCGTCAGGTACACCTTCCTGCCCTGCGCGCTGTACTGGGACAGGAACGTGGCCAGCTCGTCGTAGTGCGCCGAGTTGCCCGTCTCGATGTCGAAGTCGATGCCGTCCAGGACGGCGTCCCCGAGCGGGCGGGACGCCGAGCTGCCGCCGAGGAAGTTGTCCCACAGGTAGGTGGCGACGCTCTGGGCGTCCTCGATGGAGGACAGGCCGTAGCTGCCGGCGCCGCCGCCGAGAGAGAGGAGCACCTTGACGCCGTTGGACTGGCACGTCGTGATGTCGGAGCTGAAGACGTTGCAGTTGCCGGAGAGCGGGTCGCAGTGTCCGGCGAGGTTGATGGCGGGGGTCTGGCCATTGCCGAAGGTGCTAAGGAAGGAAACCATGACGTACGCGTAGAGGCCGGAATTGCAGGCGTCGGCGAGCGTGCCCTCGTTACCGTTCTGGCCCCAGTAGACGGCGATGTTGCCGGCATGGGAGATGCCAACCATGCCGGCGAGTAGGAGAATGGGGAGGAGAGGAGACCATTTGAGCTTACAAGCCATTGTTAGTCACGGAGATGCACCAGATGGTAAAGCTTTTGTGAATGCTTTGTCTTGGTACTACGTGATTTGCTTGGCGGTGAAGAGGTGTTGTGGGTGCCATTTATAGGAACGAATCGTTGAATGGTTCCAAGTTTGTAGTTGGCTCTTTCCAAACTGGACAGTGTTGTTCTACTGTAGTACCTAGGAAGTTTGGCACGTAGACTTGGAAGACTTCATGACTTACTTGGTGCAAATTCCACATGTTCAATGTACTTGTAGAAAATCCTTAATTGTTGGGAGTGTACTTGTGCAAAATCATTAACTGTTTTTTTTTTTGCGGGGGAAAATCATTAACTGTTGAGCATAATTATATTGGATTGTCTAATTTGCAGCGAGCAGTTTTTCAGGAAATTTGGCAAGTACGCAGACTGGGAGGGCTTGAGCATTTATTAGTTCTGAACTTCTGATTCAACATCGTCCGATATACTTATACAAAAGAAATTAATCGCTGAAAGTACGACCCTGATACTATTACGGAACTGGTTTTAAATGTATATTCAGCATATATACTAAAAATATATTAAGATAATAGTTTACAATCGCCCGACCGATCTCTTGCGACCGATCCCTCCGTGGGTCCCACCCATCGCCCGCTACCTCAACCTTATCCCGTTCTCCGTTTAGCCTCCCCTAGGGCGCTCTCACACGCACACGCACACATCTCCCTGCTCCAAAGCGGACAGTGGTAGTAACTCATCGCCGCATCACCGTTGTCCGATCCTACAAAGCCACAATCAGCTGCTGCAAGCCGCACGCTAAATCTCTCTCGCCAACTACCTCGCCCTTCACACCCAGTCCTCTGCCAACTCCACGCCGAGATGACGCAAGCGGTAGCGACGGTGTCTGCGAGACCCGACTAGGGCGCCACCCTTCGTCGCCTCAACGGCGTCTCCCGCGCCATTCTCTCCTCCATAGGCTCGGACTCAATGCCACGGCCATGGGTGTTGCACACAGGGTGCTGCAACCGACAATCCTGAGTGCTGGGAGACGACACACCACCTAACACTGGGTGTTGCAACCGGCACCTGCCGGTGCTGGAGACGACGACATGGGGTGCCGCAACCAGCACCCGTCGGTGTTGGAGACAACAACACGGGGTGCTGCAACCGGCAATCGTCGGTGCTGGGAGACAACACACCACCTAACACTGCGTGTTGCAACCGGCATCTGCCGGTGCTGGAGACGACGACATGGGGTGCTAAAACCGGCACCCGTCGGTGTTGGAGATGATGACCACTAGTGGTGCGAGGGGGCGACGCCGACAACCCTGTTGCAAGCACACGTCGCGGTGCTTCGACGAGGATGACCACTGCTACAAGAGGCAACGACGGGGGCGGTGATGGCCAGTGGTGCTGCTATGAGTTTGCGACATCGATGACCGACTTGGAACGGAGGCATGTTGTGGGAGAGGTGAGCAGTAGAGAGGAGGCGTGCAAGAAGACGCGAGGGGAAATTTCTCCTCATTGTTGGATGTGCGTTGTGCTAGAGTAGAAGGACGACTCGGTCGATAAGGATGACCCAATCCATGTGATCGCGGACGTACCCACAACTCCAATCCAACGACGAGGGTACCGACAGATATGGCACTCTGTCCAGTTGACCGACGACTACAATCGTGATATTATTACGGAACTGATTTCAATTGTGTATTTAACATATCTACTCCCACCACTTCAGAAAAGTTGTTGTTCGTATTAACAAATCTGCTAGATTGTGATTGCCTACAATTTTGTAAGTTGTAGTTGGTCATCTCATTTATTTTGTACAGAGGAGGGCCAATCAGGTCTCACAAGTCAAATCATACTTCCAGTGAGCTATGATCATAAAAAACAAGAGGGGGAGTGATGAAAAGAAGAAGTTAACATAGAAGCCAAGTGAAAATAGGACCAAAGTAGTAGGGTAGTCGAGTAGTCCACCATTAACTTTTGTTTCGAAAAGAGGGATGGACCCTCGACCTCAGCACAAAGTGATGCACACAATCTTGGAAATATGCCCTAGAGGCAATAGTAAATGTATTATTATATTTCCATGCTCATTATTAAGGTTATATTTCTAAGCTATAATTGCATTGGTTCCGTTGCAAAACGAGCGTTTGTTTGTGATGACCCACTTCTGTCACGTAAAACCATTTTTCGTCACAAAAGTGTACCAGTGACGGTTTCCAGCCGTCACCCAACCCATCATACAAGCGCAGTCACAGCAAACAAAATCTTCCCGGTACAACTTTTTTCCGTTACCCAAGATCGTATCTTGGATGACGCTTCTCGTTTTGTCACGAACTTCCATCTTCGGTGACGTCCACGACTATCACCTTAGGTCCGCCGATTTGTCACCTAATAGTGTTTTAGGTGATGATTAAACGCCGCTAACAATCGATGCCTCAGGTTTGACTGTTCAATGATTCTGACATATGGGCCTAGAAAATGTTGACGTGGCTTTTTCACTGACAGTGGTCGTCAATAACAATTTGGTTCGTAAGGTTTGACCAATCAAAGAACCAGAAATGTGGGCCCAAAAGATGCTGACGTGGCTGCTTACATGTGGGTCCAGACGGCTACTTACACGTGGGTCCAAACGTTGGTGATAGTTTACATTTTCGTCACATATTGTAGTTGCATCAATTCATCTACGGTTTCAATATGTAGCTGAAATTTAATTTAAATTAATGCAAATTTGAAATCAAACATTGGCATCACAACTTTCATTAACAATGTGACTCTACAGTTGTCACAGAACTGTGGCACATATTACAATGAGCATCAAAATGACATAGTATCGAACACGAGAAATAAGACGCAAGACAAAGTATCATGAGAACGATAATGCACCATCAGTAAATTGGGGGGGTTGTGAGACGGTCTCCTAGGAAGATTGAGAAGACTTTCATAAGAGGTGGCTAATAATTGCCTCCATTTCTTCATGCCTTTTTTGAAAAGCAATGGCTTTCCTTTGCTAATCCATCTTAACAATTTCAGTTTCTTGTTGATGCTTCCTTCTAAGCCCTTCGATTTCTTGCATCTGGGTAGCAAGTACTGCATTCATTCCTTGTCTAAACCTGTCATTTGCCGCTATAGCGTCTGACTCTTGAGCAGCAATCTTCGCTTCGAGCTCTCGGGTGCATTGTTGAGAGGATGAATTGTGCGATGAGACGCTGATGGCTCCATATTTTATGCATCTTTAGAGCTCATTTGTTGCACATTATCTCCGTATATCAAGTTATATCATGTTCCATTGAGCCAATTATATGTCCATATGCATGATTTCCAGTTTTTGTCCTTTTCACCACGAGCATTGCATAATCTTTATTCTTAGTTGGTTTTTATTAGTTTTCCTTGTCTTTGTGTGTCTTGTAGGTGAGGCGGACTTCCCAAGAACTTAGCACGATGAAAGGAGTTCAAACGGTGGACACCCAGAACCCCAGACTTAGCCATTTCAAAGGTGGAAAAAGTCATTTTTCCAAAGTGCTCCAAATCAAGATCTAAAATCAGAAATGGATCGGTGTCGTTCATACGAATCCAACGAGCCCAATAACATCAAATTCTGAGTTAGTATGAAGAAACGGCGACCATTTTATCAGAGAGAGGTCAGACCAAAAGACGGCGTTTCATACGACCGCGTGCGGTCATTTGAGCGCCCGTATGGAGTCCACACAGCACCGAAAGTTGCCTCTCGTGACACGATTCTTCGTGGATTTCATCCCTATTTGTTCCCACGACTTCCTTGGCCTTCAAGGGGTGATTTGGGAGGGGAATGGGCTCATCTAGAGCCCTTGGATCAAAGGAGAGATACCACATCAAGGGAGGAGGCATGGGGAGAGCTCTTATATAAACACCATCAACCCTAGTCGCCGGGATCATTCGTCATCTCATCTCCAAGTCCAGCCGCCGTGCACATCAAGACACCATTGTTGCAATGTTGAAGGAGACCGGAAGGGAGCCACCCCGGTGGGGCGCGGCCATGGGCCGCCGCCGCTGCGCCACCGTCATCACCATCATCATCCATGCTGCCGCCGTCATCACCACCATCACCATCCCTTCTTCCTCCTCCATCACGGTCTCCATGATGGGTTGTAACAACTCTTGAACCCCCTTATATGTGATGTTATTTGAGTAATTGTTGGCTATGGGTCGGTCGATTAGTAAGTGGTTATTTGATATGTGTTGTCTAATTATGCGTATTGCTTTGTGTTGCTTATTTAGCTTTGGTAATTTAGTGATGGGAGATGTCCTATCCATTGGCGTAGTTGGAGACATCCAACTCCCCAGGCCACACATGAAGTATATAGAGAGTTGTGGAAACCGAGAGACCTGTGATGTGACAGGTACAGATATCTTGAGGGGAACACGATTATTCTAGGAGCACGGTTGTCCATAGAACCTAATGCCTTCGTCTGGTCCTCAAACCACGAGGACCTTAATATCTTTGCGTTAGCCACCTCAGGTATGGGACAAGAAGTAGGATGAATGAATTATCTTAATATAGCGCGTCTTGAGAGATAATGTTATGTGAGGGACCGCCCACCAGAAGTAGACCACCGTATCCTATAATGCAGGTACTGACTTAGTCACAACGTGGCATAGTCGTAAAACCTGAACTCCATTCCGCGCCCGTACCGAACGAGATCGTACCTAGATGCCAGCAATCTCATCTAAAACATCACTTACTTATCTTAGTTTATTTCTTCTGCTTAGTTTAGTATTTATTTTCCGTTCTCTCTAGTTTAGTTTAATTCCTTGTTTTTACCTTTTCCTTGCAACTTACTTAAGTGAGCTATTTCCAAACTCCGGTTTGGGTGCGAGCGTGGTTGTGTTAGTGACAACGCAGCTGCGGGGATTGTGGTGCCATCCTATTCGCTCCTTGTGGGATTGACAAACCTTACTTATCATGAAATTGCTACATAGCCCTGTGCACTTGCAGGACATCAAGCTTTTTCTGGCGCCGTTGCCGGGGAGCATAGCGCTTGGCTATTACTTTCCCGTTCACATTTAGTTTACTTTTGTTTGTTGCAAAAATCTGCTCATCATGTCTTCTGAGATGTATACACAGGAAAATCTGAAATCTGCAATGGAGGAGAAGAAAGACAATATTCCACCTTTGGCTATCAACGATGAGAAGATAAAAGAATGGATAGCACTACTGGACGAATGGGCACCAATTACATGCGATGAGTACTTTGTAACATGCAATGATTGTAAAACCAAAGGGCACTACGCTTATCAATGTAAGTACAATGTTGATCCTATACTAGCAATTTATAATAGGAGAGATAAATGCAATGCTAGTATTGAAGTTCTTCAGTTAGTACTTTATTATGGTGTCGACGAAGTTTTACATTACATGGGAGACGCATGGATAAATGATATGGTGCTTGGTAGTGCTTATAGGAAATTGCATCCTGTTCACCGTGCTTGCAAAGATAATTTCCACGATAATGCTTTGGTTATGACTATTCTGGAGAGGTTAGCCACCTCGAAAGAAATGAGCCTTTTGCAAGATCTGTGGAATAATAAAGGAAAGGATGCAAAAGAAGAGCCAACAACACCCATAGATACATGGTTGCAAGAAATGGTAAGATAACATTTATTATATAAATATCAAACTAACTTGCAGCCAACAAAAGGGCATCACAAAGAACAAATTACCATAGATGAACAAAGTGTGTCTGGAAGAAGAAAACCTCATGGAAGAAGAAGTGGATGAAAGCCCACCTCCCACTCCCAAGAGTAATCTTTTGCACACACTCAGTGAGTTCTTCGATGATGGAACTCTCAAGAAGTGCATAAACTCTATGAATACATTAGAACTGCTAGAATTTTTAAATACATGTGCGTATATGCTATGTTCTATGTATGAAGTTTCTTGTAGACGTTGCCAGTCTCCAAAACATCTTGACTTCCAGTGCACAAAAACCTATGATGAGGTAGTAGCACACTGCAACAGTAATAAGAATGCCAGCGAGGAAATCATGCGGTATGTATTAAGCACAAGTGCATGGAGATTATCTGCGTAGATCGAAGCTGTTGAAGCTCGAAGGAAAGATGAAATTCTTGACTGGATGCATTCTTTGGTGGATTCCATCAGTTATTATTGTCGAGAATATCTTTCCAATAAAAAGGATACTAATGTGCAGGAACAAGAGTATGATGATGACTCTAGTTTGGATGAACTTGAAGCTAATGAACTTGACTTGCAGGATTATCACCCTCTCGTCGAGACGTCTAGTGTTAGCGATAGTGATAAACTAGAGGAGGAAAATACTTTTGATTTACCCGTGCTAATGTCCAAGTATGCTTCGTTGGACGATCTTCTTATGCAGGGGAAACCATTAGGGAGTGATGACCAACCCACTCCAAACAAAGAATTTTATGAAGTGTTCCCCTATGAAGGTAGTCAAGGTAATCTATTAAAATTCATATACAAGTCTCTAACCCTCTCATTGCAGAAATATAAGTGATGGGGATACGTACCTAGGGTAGGGTTATAGGCCTGACCTACATATCCTACCTAAGGACACTGCCCCAGAAAGCTTAAGGGCCACAAGGAAGTCTCCGACTGAAATAGCGAAGAAGCATAAGTCACTCGACAATATACACTCGGAGATGCCTTTCACTCGACGGTTATCTTTCACTCGGAAGAGTCTGAAGACAGTCGACCGCAGGAGTCCAGAAGTCACCCCAGGGAGGCTAACGGGCAAGCATTCATCAAGATCATTAACAGCATTTATGGTGTACGTTACCAGTAACATACACCTCTTTATGACCACGATTAAACCCCTTAATGCCGGACGTTATGAGGGGCAGCACACTCTATATAAGCCACCCCTCCCCGCTGGTAGAAGGGTTCGCAACCTTTTGTAACACAACACACATATTTCACTCGACAGAGTAGAGAGCTCTCCGGAGCACTGAGACGTAGGGCTGTTACCTCCACGAGAGGGGCCTGAACTCATACATCTGTGTGTACAACCTCGCCGTAGCTAGGACTCTGCCCTCTCCATTCGTACCCCTACCTTCTACTGTCAGGCTTGTTCCCACGACAGTTGGCGCCCACCGTGGGGCAGGCGTCTAAGCGACTTCCGGCGAGTTTGCATTTTTTCTCCTTCGTCATGTCTTCCGGTGGTGATTTGTTCCTGGGCCGCGAGATCCGTCTCGGAGCGCTCACCTTCATCGCCGACGATTCGGCATGGCTCCAGGAAGCGCCTTTGGATGTGGAAGCACTCCCGATTCGCGGGGCGACGCACTTCTGTGCAAGCTCCTGCGGCGTTCTTCTCCTTCAGTCGTCGACTCCGTGTGTATCGGCCCTCCCTGCTGTTCATCGTCGCAAGCGATCCGGTCGCTCGCGGCTACAGCGTCGGGTGCGGCACGCGGCGGCACGCCAGGTTTCGTCCCCGCAGATTGCGGCCATCGAGCCCGCCGAGTCACTTCACCGCGTGTTCGACTCGGCGTCGGATCGGTCCGACATCCCTTCCGAGTGCGAGAGCTGCGACCCTGCGGCGGAAGTTTTCATGGCTGGCCCTCATCAGAGTCCGCCGCCCGGCTTCAACCACTCCAGGCGTGAGATTGGTGGAACGTCGAATGATCAGCAGCGCCGGGATGAGGATGTTCTCCGTACTCCCATCGTCGGTACGACCGCTGAGGCCCAGGCCATGGAGGCTACACGCCTTCGGCTCATAGAGATGCAGGAGGCACTCGACGAGCGTGCTGGGCAGCGTCCACCACGTCCCAATCGACAGCAGCGACAGTTGTTTCCGAGTAGATCTCGAAATAACGTCGAGGTATTTCGTACTCCAGTTTTAAATGTTGCAGCAGCTGCTAGAATTGCAGAGTCTATTCAACCATCACGATCAGAGGCTAGTAGAGGTCTGCAGCAGATCAAGACATTGCTTGAGGCGGCGCAGCACCAGAACGTAGCTGTTTCTCAGTCGCAGAACAGGTTACATGGCAATTCTACCAGGGCAGAAATAGTTCAGTCGGCTCACAGCCCTGGGTCACCTTCGCCTCGCAGAGGCGAAGAATACCGTGAAGACCGGTACAGAGATCAGGGGCGAGATCAGTCTGCTCCCCGTTATCACCGTGATGACCGCCGTCGAATGTTTTCTCCTCCGCGGAATGGTTCTTATGTGTCCCGGCACAATGATGATAGGCGCCCGTTCGGTGATGAGCGGAATCCCGGATTTGACGCAAGGGATGTCCTTGCTCAAAGGAGGGTCGACAGAGGCAGAGCCCACAGAGATGGTCATAACAGAGATTATCCGAGTGGAAGCAGTGCTGTTGTTTCTGGGCCCGAGTGTTTTAGCAGAGCCATTCGCTCTGCAGAGATTCCCCCCAACTTCAGGTTGGCGGCCGGGATTGGCAAGTTTTCTGGCGAGTCAAAGCCTGAAACCTGGTTGGATGATTACCGAGTGGCTGTACAGATTGGTGGAGGTAACGACAACATAGCCATGAAGCATCTGTCCTTGATGTTGGATGGTTCGGCCAGAGCTTGGTTAAATCGTTTGGCTCCCTCTAGCATCTATTGCTGGGAAGATTTGGCCCGAGTGTTTATCAGAACTTTTGAAGGCACTTGTAAACGTCCAACTGGTTTGATTGATTTGCAGCACTGTGTCCAGAAGCCCAATGAAACCTTGCGAGATTACATTCAGCGTTGGTCCACCTTGCATCACACGGTGGAGAATGTTTCCGAGCATCAAGCTGTTTGTGCCTTCAAGGCTGGGGTTAGATACAGAGAGCTCTATCTGAAGTTTGGTCGCACCGGTGACATTTCTATGAGCAAGATGATGGAGATTGCCACTCGGTACGCCAATGGAGAAGAAGAAGACCGCCTCCGAAGCGGTAAAGCCAAAATAGTCGACAATGATGCAGGTGGGAATTCCAGTCGGAAACAAAAGCGCAAAGCTGATCCCCCTGCTCAGGCAGAAGCGGCCGCCCTGGCGGCACAAGGCAAGAATAAGGGAAAGTCCAAGGCTAAGTTCACCCCAAAGAAGTCAAAGAATCAGTCGGGTACTGATGTTTTGGATTTACCGTGTGCAATCCACACGAGGAAAGATGAAGAGGGCAATTTGATATTGCCGAAGCATACCACTCGACAGTGCCGTTTGTTGATCCAGTCATTCAAAGAGAACCAGTCGAGTGAGAAAGACCCTGAGAAAGAAGATGAAGAAGAAAAAGAAGAGTTCCCTGAAGTCAATGCCACCTTGTTGATTTTTGCTGATGTTGAGAGTAAGAGTCGACTGAAAGTTATCAACAGGGAGGTTAACATGGCGGTTCCTTCTACCCCCACATATCTCAAGTGGTCTCAAACTGCTATCACTTTCAGTCAGTCAGATCACCCTGCGCACATTGCTACCCCCGGGCGGCAAGCGCTGGTGGTAGACCCAGTTGTGGGGGGCACTCGACTCCGCAAAGTTTTGATGGATGGCGGGAGCGGTCTGAACATCCTGTATGCTGATACCCTTAAGGCAATGGGCATTCCGATGTCCCGGCTCAGTGAAAGCAACATGCAGTTTCATGGAGTAATCCCTGGGAAGAAGGCCCGTTCACTCGGCCAGATAGCATTGGATGTGGTGTTTGGTGATGACAAGCACTTTCGCAAGGAAAAACTGACGTTTGAAGTGGTAGATTTCCAGAGTGCCTACCACGCCATCCTTGGTCGACCAGCTTATGCCCGTTTCATGGCCCGACCATGTTACGTGTATCTCAAGCTGAAGATGCCTGGACCAAAAGGCGTGATCACAGTCACTGGCAATCGACAAAGGGCTGAGGAGTGCCTCCAGCAGGGCTCCAAGATCGCCGACCAGCAGATGGCTATGGTTGAGTTGGAGGAATACAAGAAAAATGCTGATCCTGCCGACCTGTTGCGTGCTAAGAAGCCCGCTTCTGAGTCAGCTTTTCAGTCGGCAGGAGAGGTGAAGAAGGTGCACATTCACCCGACAGATCCGACTGCTGCCCCGACCAACATCTCAACAACACTCGACAGAAAATAGGAAGCCGAGCTCATCCAGTTCCTCCGTGAGAACTGGGACATCTTCGCATGGAAGCCCGTTGACATGCCTGGTGTACCCAGGGAACTGGCTGAGCACCGTTTGAGAGTTGATCCGAAGGCCAAGCCTGTGAAGGAACATTTGCGTCGGTCAGCAACAGAGAAGCGAAAAACAATCGGCGAAGAGGTGGTTCGTCTCTTGACGGCCAAGTTTATACGTGAGATTTACCACTCCGAGTGGTTATCAAACGTTGTCATGGTCCCTAAGAAAGACAAGTCTCTTCGCATGTGTATTGATTTCAAACATATCAATCGGGTCTGCCCGAAAGATCATTTCCCGCTCCCCCGCATTGATCAGATTGTCGACTCAACTGCGGGATGCGAGCGTTTATCTTTTCTTGATGCTTATTCTGGCTACCATCAGATCCGTCTGTTTGGTCCAGATGAAATAAAGACAGCCTTCATCACCCCTTTCGGGTGTTTCTGTTATATCACCATGCCTTTTGGTTTGAAGAATGCTGGCGCTACTTTCATGCGCATGATTCAGAAGTGTTTGCTCGATCAGATCCCTCGGAACATCGAAGCTTATATGGATGATATCGTGGTCAAGTCTCGCAAAGGTTCCGACCTGTTGTCTGACTTGGCTGAAACATTCGCCAATTTGAGGAGATATGATATTAAGTTAAATCCGACTAAATGCACTTTCGGCGTTCCTGGTGGCAAATTACTCGGTTTCCTCGTTTCCGAGAAAGGAATCGACGTCAACCCTGAAAAGATCGGCGCCATCGTCCGAATGAAAAGCCCTGAGCGTGTGCACGATGTCCAGAAGCTCACAGGTTGCTTGGCAGCATTGAGTCGATTCATTTCTCGTCTCGGTGAGAAGGCACTGCCTTTATACCGACTGATGAAAAAGTCTGATACATTTGAGTGGACTCCAGAAGCTGAAGCAGCGTTTGTCGAGCTCAAAGCCCTGCTTACCACCCAGCCGGTGCTTGCTGCTCCGCACAGCAAAGAGCCATTGTTATTGTACATCGCGGCCACTAATCAAGTCGTCAGTACAGTACTAACTGTCGAGCGAGAAGAAGAAGGCAAGGCTTACAAAGTTCAACGCCCGGTCTATTATATTTCTGAAGTGTTGACTCCGTCGAAGCAAAGATATCCACATTACCAGAAGCTCGTATATGGTATATATCTGACTGCAAAGAAGGTAGCACACTATTTTCAGGATCACTCCATTTCAGTCGTCAGTGATGCTCCGTTGTCTGAAATTCTCAATAATCGAGACGCGACTGGTCGAGTGGCCAAATGGGCTATTGAGCTCCTTCATCTTGATATCAAGTTTGAGGCGAAGAAAGCAATCAAATCTCAAGCGCTGGCTGATTTCCTCGCCGAGTGGATTGAGCAACAGCAGCCAATCCAACATCACTCGGCACACTGGACCATGTTCTTTGATGGTTCAAAGATGTTGAATGGGTCTGGTGCTGGCGTCGTTCTGGTATCCCCAAAAGGTGATAAGCTCAGTTATGTCTTACAGATTCACTTTGATTCCTCCAACAATGAAGCTGAATATGAAGCACTTTTGTATGGATTGCGTATGGCCATTTCACTCGGCGTCCGTCGCCTGATGGTATATGGCGATTCTGATTTGGTGGTTAATCAAGTGATGAAAGAGTGGGATGTCAGGAACCCCGCTATGACTGGATACTGCAATGCAGTAAGAAAACTTGAGAAGAAATTTGAAGGTTTGGAACTCCATCATGTTCCCCGAGTGAAGAATCAAGCAGCTGATGAGTTGGCAAAGATTGGATCCACTCGGAAACCTGTCCCCAGCAATGTATTTCTCGAACACATTCATTCTCCTTCGGTGCAAGAAGATCCTTTCACTGAAGAGCCCCCGCAAGCAAAGAGTGCTTCTGATCCGACTGAAGTTGATGTCCCAGCTGTCATTGATCTGGTCATGGAGATTTTGGTAATCACGCCCGACTGGACTGTACCATATATTGCGTACATTCTCAGAAGAGAACTCCCAGTTGATGAAGATGAGGCTCGGCAGATAGTCCGCAGGTCCAAGGCTTTCACTGTGATCAATGAACAACTCTACAGAGAAAGTGTGACTGGCGTAGCTTAGCGGTGCATTTCTCCTGAAGAAGGTCGACTGATTCTGGAGGAGATTCACTCGGGAACTTGTGGCCATCATGCGTCCTCTAGGACGATTGTTGCCAAAGCTTATCGAGCTGGTTTCTTCTGGCCACGCGCCAATGAGATGGCTAAAGATATTGTCGATCACTGCGAAGGATGTCAGTTTTACTCGAATCTGTCACACAAACCTGCGTCTGCCTTGAAGACCATTCCACTCGTCTGGCCGTTTGCTGTGTGGGGCTTGGATATGGTTGGACCCCTTAGAACAGGTCAGAGTGGGTTTACTCATTTACTGGTTGCAGTCGACAAGTTCACTAAGTGGATCGAAGCTAAACCCATCAGGAAGCTGAACGCCCGCACTGCTATCAAATTCATAAAAGAGATAACGTTCCGGTATGGGGTCCCTCACAATATCATTACAGACAATGGTTCTAACTTTGACTCGGAAGAGTTCAGGTACTATTGCTCTTCTCAAGGCACTCGGGTGGATTACGCATCTGTTGCGCACCCCCAGTCAAACGGTCAAGCTGAGCGAGCGAATGGCCTTATCCTCCAAGGATTGAAGCCTCGGCTCATGCGAGATCTTGATCATGCTGCCGGAGCTTGGGTCACTGAGTTACCGTCTGTTCTGTGGGGCTTGAGGACAACTCCCAACCGGTCGACTGGACGAACTCCTTTCTTCCTTGTATATGGAGCCGAAGCCGTATTGCCAAGTGACATCCTTCACAATTCTCCTCGAGTGGATCTTTACTCTGAAGACGAGGCTGAACAAGCAAGACAGGACGGAGTGGATCTCCTGGAGGAGGAGCGTGAGATGGCCCTGATCCGATCAACTGCATATCAACAAGACCTTCGCCGCTTCCATGCAAGACATGTCAAGAGCCGTTCATTCCACGAAGGGGATTTGGTGCTCCGAGTGGATCAGCAGCGACCTCATAAATTGGCCCCAGCCTGGGAAGGCCCATTCGTCATTACCAAGGTGCTTAACAACGGGGCGTACCATCTTTTCAACTTGAAGAATAATATTGACGAGCCACGCGCCTGGAATGCGGACCTACTTCGACGTTTTTATTCTTGATAACAGAGTTGTTTTGATGTAATAAGAGTATCCCAGACGATGTTATGGATTGAATGAAGACTCCCGCAGTCTATTGTCGATTCCGATCGCACAGATTTACATTCAAAATTATTCCGAATGAAGAGCAATCCTCTCTCTCGGGGGCTTAGCTGCGAATCCGTTTCGCCTAAGTTCAAAACTTTTCCGAGTGTATTACATTCAATACACTCGGAGACTTAGCTGCGAGCCAGTCTCGTCTAAGTTCAAAAATTACTCCGAGTGAAGAGCAATCCTCTCTCTCGGGGGCTTAGCTGCGAATCCGTTTCGCCTAAGTTCAAAACTTTTCCGAGTGTATTACATTCAATACACTCGGAGACTTAGCTGCGAGCCAGTCTCGTCTAAGTTCAAAAATTACTCCGAGTAAAGAGCAATCCTCTCTCTCGGGGGCTTAGCTGCGAATCCGTTTCGCCTAAGTTCAAAACTTTTCCGAGTGTATTACATTCAATACACTCGGAGACTTAGCTGCGAGCCAGTCTCGTCTAAGTTCAAAAATTACTCCGAGTAAAGAGCAATCCTCTCTCTCGGGGGCTTAGCTGCGAATCCGTTTCGCCTAAGTTCAAAACTTTTCCGAGTGTATTACATTCAATACACTCGGAGACTTAGCTGCGAGCCAGTCTCGTCTAAGTTCAAAAATTACTCCGAGTGAAGAGCAATCCTCTCTCTCGGGGGCTTAGCTGCGAATCCGTTTCGCCTAAGTTCAAAACTGTTCCGAGTGTATTACATTCAATACACTCGGAGACTTAGCTGCGAGCCAGTCTCGTCTAAGTTCAAAAATTACTCCGAGTGAAGAGCAATCCTCTCTCTCGGGGGCTTAGCTGCGAATCCGTTTCGCCTAAGTTCAAAACTTTTCCGAGTGTATTACATTCAATACACTCGGAGACTTAGCTGCGAGCCAGTCCTCGTCTAAGTTCAAAAATTACTCCGAGTGAAGAGCAGTCCTCTCTCTCGGGGGCTTAGCTGCGAATCCGTTTCGCCTAAGTTCAAAACTTTTCCGAGTGTATTACATTCAATACACTCGGAGACTTAGCTGCGAGCCAGTCCTCGTCTAAGTTCAAAAATTACTCCGAGTGAAGAGCAGTCCTCTCTCTCGGGGGCTTAGCTGCGAATCCGTTTCGACTAAGTTTAAAACTTTTCCGAGTGTATTACATTCAATACACTCGAAGACTTAGCTGCGAGCCAGACCTCGTCTAAGTTCAAAAATTACTCCGAGTGAAGAGCAATCCTCTCTCTCGGGGGCTTAGCTGCGAATCCGTTTCGCCTAAGTTTAAAACCTTTCCGAGTGTATTACATACAATACACTCGGAAGCTTAGCTGCGAGCCAGTCCTCGTCTAAGTCCCAAATTCTTTCGGGTGCAGAACACCCGTTTCACTCGAGAATCAAATAAATTCGGCCAAGCTAAATGTCAGAAAGCGAAATGCGAGTAAGACTAAAATCTCCGGCGCAGCAGAAACTTGTTCGCGCAAAAGGGAAGTTCTCAGGCTTAAAGCCTGAACGAAGTTTACTCGGTTACACCAACACTCGGCATACCGAGGCAAATAAAGTTTTTACCATAAGCAAAATACCAATTTAAGCTCCAGCAGGACTTGAAGGCTCAACAAAGGTATCCAGGTCGATTCCGTCGGCGATCCGAGTGGCAGCATTGATGAAAGTCTCCATGAAATCTTCAAATTTGAGTTTCTTCGTGTTGGTCACTCGGAGATCCTTCAGTTTGTCCTCTCTAGCTTCCTTGCAATGAACCCTGACGAGTGAAAGTGCCACGTCAGCTCCACAGCGGGCAGCAGATTTCTTCCACGATTGCACTCGATTGGGAATCTCATTGAGCCGAGTCATCATTGACTCGAGGTCAGTCTGGAGAGGATCTTCAGGCCACAGTTCCTTGTCGACCTTCTCAAATGCAGCTCTCAGCCGAGTGATGAATCCTTGGACGCTCTTAAGACGAGCTTCGAGACGAAACATATCCATGGCCACGGCGTCTCCGATGAGAGACTTTGTGGGGTCCAGATTGGGTTCAATTTCTTCAGTTTCTTTTTCGAAGTCTCGACAGAATTCTACATGAAGAGAAAGTGAAAGGGTGATCATAATACCATTCTGGAAAAACCGGAGAAATTCATTCGACAAATGAGGGTTACCTTCGAGCATGCTGAACATTTTCTTCGCAAAGTCGCCCAAGTGTTTCTCCAGAGCGGTCCTACTCTTGGTCTGCTCTTCGAGTTTTTTGATCCACTCGGATCGTTCCTGCTTGAGCTTGGCGTTCTCCTCTTCCAGTTTACTGGCTGCTGCAAGTTTCTTCTCAGCAGCTGCAGTCTTCTCCTTCGCTTCCTTCTGAGCATCAGCAAGTGATTTGTCCTTGTCCTCGAGCGCTTTCTTCATGGTATCTAAAGAAATAGCATTGTTGAGGCGCACTCGGAGACGACGGTTTTCATCACGTACGTCTGTTCGAGTGGATTCACTCGGTTCAAAAGATGGAAATTGAAAGTGATAATACAATTGATCAACAAAGATTACCTCCCAAAGTCTTCAGTTCGGTCTGTGCACGGTCCAGGTTGTTGTTCGTCAGTTCCAGATCCAGCAGAAGTCGGTTCTTTTCCTTCTCCAGCTCGACGTACTTGGTCCCGAGCCCACAGGCTTTCTGAAATCAGCAGAAATAGGGGTTCAGTCGACATAACCATTTCTCTACTCCCGAGTGGAACAGGTCAATTGCACTCGACTGAAAGACGGCCCGCCACCCCACCCCACAACCCTATACAAGCATCATACCATGGTTGATGGAAATGATGTCCATGAAACCTGCAAAATGGTTCTAAAGACTACTGCCCATCGTCAACGATCGACAGTAGTCTCGGGGACTATACCCAGTGGGTGCACTCAGCGTGCCCCCACTGGAAACGAAAACACTCGACCAGGTCTGGCCTGTCCGAGTATAAAAGAAAGAAGCAAGCAACCGAACATCGTCTCTATCAGACCACCGCCGAAGCAAGCACTCGACGGCGGCCTCGGGGACTACACCCAGTGGGTGCACTCAGCGTGCCCCCACTGGACCTACTATTACTCGACCAGGTCCGGCCTGTCGAATGGAAACAATATTAAGACCCCCGCCGATGCCTTCGTCATTCGACAGCGGTCTCGGGGACTACACCCAGTGGGTGCACTCAGCGTGCCCCCACTGGACCAGAAACTATTTGGTCTACTGGCGAAGAAAAACACCCCAGTGGGTGTAAAATCAAGACGGACAGGAATTCAATCGGAAATGAACTTACAATACCACTTACTCGGACGTTGGCCTGAAGCGCTGAGCTGGCATCATAGGCTAACTTGCTGGCTTCATACGCCTCCTTTGTTCGTAGCATCATCTGCCCAGCCTGGATCATGGCTTCCTTGGCAGCTCCGGTTTGGTCCTCCGGGACGTGGTACAAAGGGTATGCAGGCGTCGAGTGAATTGGTGTAGTCAATGGAGCAGCTGGAGGTGCTTGGGATTGTCCGATCTGCGTCGAAGCCACCAGAGTAGAAGTGGCCGGCGGAGCACTCGACAGCAGAGTTACAAGGCTTGGAGGCGTCGCAGCACTCGTCCCACGGGGCGTCTGGGCAGACGGTGGTCCCCGAGTGTCCACGCGTGGAGCCTCCGGAAGCACAGCTTCATCCTCCGCTCCCCGCCGCGGCTCCTCATCATCTTCCAGTTCGATGACTTCATCAGCTGCATTCGACAATGTCATACCTCGACGATTATTCTTCAGCAAGCAGCGTAAAGTGTGGGATTGTCATACCTCGTAGGGAGGTGGCCGCATCAGGAGTGTCTACTTCCATATGGTCTCCATCATCCCGATGGGGCGACGTTACGGAGGTAGCGGCTCTGGCAAATATATTTCACTCGGTCAACGTCAACATAAAGTTCTTCAACAGCAGAATAAGGAAAACGAACACTCACGTGGAGGCAACAGGCACGGCTATCTTGATTCGAGGCAGGGCCTTCCGAGGCTTTGGCACGTCTGGCTTGAGCTGTTTCGCAGCCTTTTCAGTCGACCCCGATGCCGCGACACGGTCACGTTTCGGGTTCCTTGTGCTCGACGCCACTGTTTTGCTCGGGGTGACCTCCGGGTCGTTCTGCTGCCTGGCTCGACGCTCGGTGCGCGAAAGGACAGGGGCTTCCACCTCATCCTCATCCAGGTCGTCATCACTGCTCTCGGTGTCGTCAGCATAGTCACCGTCCGCGCTGCCGTCGACGCTTCCTTCCTCTTCTTCAGGATGTTCTCCATTGGGTATGGGCGAGTACATGTTCGTAAATTCCTGCGAGGTTCAAGCTTCAAATTCAGTCGACTGAAGATTCAGTTACTCGGCAAAGTATTAAAACAATCGACAAATATATGACTCACCAAGTTCTTTGGCGGGTTCAAAGCGGAGAAAGGCGGAATTCGTTTGGATCCTTCCGGGTTATCACAGGCTCCAGTGATGCTCCTGAGCCACTGAGAAACAGTCTGATCGGAAACTTCCTCAGGATGAGTCCGAGTGGTATCCTCAGGGCCCGAATAATGCCACATGGTGTGATCCCGAGCTTGGAGAGGCTGAATTCGCCGACTCAGAAACGTTTCAAGGAGGTCCAGACCAGTCACTCCACCGCGGATCAGTTCGGATATGGCGTTCACTAAGATCCCTACCTGGATTTTCTCTACCTTTGTCACGTACAGCGGTTTGGGAGTAACAGGTCGATCCAAGGTGAAGGGAGGAAGCCCAGTCGACATATTTGGCGATGCGACATCTTTGCAGTAAAATCAGGTCGACTGCCATCCCCGAACAGAATCGGGAAAGGTCATAGAGGGGAACCCACTCCTACCTCTCTTCTGAATCCCTAAGCCACCACACAGTTGGATCACATTGGTTTTGCTATCTTTGGGATTGGCTTTCTTGACAGCTTGGGATCGGACAGAGAATATGTGCTTGAACAAACCCCAATGTGGGGGACAGCCCAGGAAACATTCGCACAAAGTTACGAAGCAGGAAAGATATGCAATCGCATTCGGAGGAAGGTGGTGGAGTTGCGCTCCAAAATAGTTCAAGAAAGCGCGGATGAACGGATGGGGAGGCATGGAGAAACCTCGCTCGATGTGGGTGAGAAGCAGAACTCGCTCGCCGTCGCGTGGATCCGGCTCGATCTCCCCCTTCGGCAACCGCCAGGAATCGGCAGCTATCAACCCGTCGACGACGAGTTTGTCCACATCTTCCGCAGTGACCGTCGATTGGAGAAAATCCCCCTGGATCCACCCCGGCGGCACCGTCGACCGGGCTCCCGACGGCTTCTTCGCCTTGGCGCCTCCCCTCTGGGCGCGCTCGAGCTTCTCCGTCTTGCCCTTCGTCATGGCGGCGGCGGTCAACGAAGCAGAGCAGGGCGGAGGAAGAAGAGGAGAGGAGTGGATTTGGGAGAAAAATACTGTGCCAGCACCGGCGTCGTCGCCTCTTATATGCACTCAAGTGAGCCACTGACCTGCGGGCCCGCCGGATCTCTGAATATCCCGAAATCAGAGGAGGAGCGGTACGTGGCGATTTGGGCGGCGCGATAATCGAGGCGTCGTTCCCGCACTTGCCTTAGCAGTTACGCCATCTCCGCTGCGCGCGCGCGCGCTCTTATCCAAATTTCGAAGCCCGCGAGGCTCGGACCCGGTGGAGCAAACTATTTCGTCAGAAGGTTTTCCAGATCACTCGGACCTGTTTTCAAGTTCAGTTTTACTCGGACTCTCGAACCAGTTTTACTCGGACCGGTTTTCAAGCTCAGTTTTACTCGGATAACTTCAAGACGGAATTGATCAGGGCAAACGGTTAAGGTTTCAATCGACGCAGATTTCGAGGAAGCCTCAAAATACACTCGGAGTTTTGGTGTCTCGTTTGAACCTGCATTGACACCTTTTACCCTCGAACCCCTATCCATTCGGGGGCTAATGATGGGGATACGTACCTAGGGTAGGGTTATAGGCCTGACCTACATATCCTACCTAAGGACACTGCCCCAGAAAGCTTAAGGGCCACAAGGAAGTCTCCGACTGAAATAGCGAAGAAGCATAAGTCACTCGACAATATACACTCGGAGATGCCTTTCACTCGACGGTTATCTTTCACTCGGAAGAGTCTGAAGACAGTCGACCGCAGGAGTCCAGAAGTCACCCCAGGGAGGCTAACGGGCAAGCATTCATCAAGATCATTAACAGCATTTATGGTGTACGTTACCAGTAACGTACACCTCTTTATGACCACGATTAAACCCCTTAATGCCGGACGTTATGAGGGGCAGCACACTCTATATAAGCCACCCCTCCCCGCTGGTAGAAGGGTTCGCAACCTTTTGTAACACAACACACATATTTCACTCGACAGAGTAGAGAGCTCTCCGGAGCACTGAGACGTAGGGCTGTTACCTCCACGAGAGGGGCCTGAACTCATACATCTGTGTGTACAACCTCGCCGTAGCTAGGACTCTGCCCTCTCCATTCGTACCCCTACCTTCTACTGTCAGGCTTGTTCCCACGACAATAAGAAGACATGCCTCTCTAGCTCGGTGCATCGGTTCTCGCTTGAGATCGAGAATCTCTTTGCCTACATGACGCCGATGCACTGCAAGCATGTACGACTCCGACCGCACTCTACTATGAGGTGCTCCAAACCCCGGTTGGAGTCAGGTCTCATGCTCGGGGTTGATATCCCTTGGGATCCGTGTGGATGACCTACCTGAGCACCGAAGCCCAGCTACATGGCTATAAAGAAAGCGCTGCTTTGGAGGCAACCCGGAAGTAAGTAGGTGTCTTTCTTAGATTTGTGTCTTTGAGTCTAGTTGCATTCATGTTTGCATTGGCACTTTTATTTTGTTTTGCATAGTTGCTATTAGAATTGGTCTTGGCATCATCTTTGTTGGTAAATATTTAGTGTATCAGTAGCCCAATGTTTTACTGCACACCTCCTCTTATTTTTGATGCAAAAAAAATGCTTTGTTACTAACGTGAGGAGGAAACACAAAAAATTTCGCGAAGTTCTGCAGCTCCAGGGAAAAAGACGGCGTACCATACGACTGCTCCCGGTCGAATCCACGCCCGTATGAGCTTGTGGCCGCGAGCAGAAGAGGACCAGAATGAAAGACGGCCTACCATACGAGCGCTCGCGCTCGTATGCGCGGTCACCTGGTGGCCACGAAGAGCAACCCTCCAGAGCAAAATATGGCATTCCATACGAGCGCTTGCGCTCGTATGCGCGCCCGTATGAGAGCGTGATGCTGGGCAAGGACTTCTAGAGCGAAAGATGGCGTACCGAACGACCGCAACCGGTCGTATGAAGGCAAAAGTACCCCCATTTGATTCATTTTTGACGTCTGAGGTCGATGGGGTATTTTCTAACCAATTAATTGCTTTGTACTTTCATTTAATTACCTTTCAAAGCTCCTTGACCAATAAATCTTTAGCAACCTATGCTTTCTTTTATTTTCTTTTCCGGTTGGGTATTCGTATACCGAATCGATGCTTTTATTTTGTGTGTTATTTTCGCAGGGACTTGAACCTTATGTGGTGATGTGTACGGTATGGTGCCAACCGTATGAAGATCCGCACAAGCCACTTGGTTGCTTACATCCGATAAATCTCAACTTCAAGTGCCCGGTGATGTTTTCCAATTTGAACCTTGCTCAAATAAAAATTGCTTAGTTGTAAGTTTCTCACCTTAAGTGAGAACCCTCTTTTTAAATTAGGCACATAGGAGCTGCACACTCGTGTTTTATGCTTTGTCTCATGTACACTTCATCCAAACCTAGGAGTAGCGCTCTCCTAGACAGTTTTTTGACTTAAGCGAGGTGCTTAGGTTGATGAACCGATCATATTGAGGCAGATGTGTTTATCACTTGTGTTGCTAATCCCTTGTGCCACAAAAATAATATAAAACTTCAAAAAGCACAAAAAAAATTCGTTTCCCTTTTAGTTTGTTTTCAGCAGGTTCTATTGGGGGGCAGCCACCTGACCACAACAAGGAATCGAAGAAGCAAGGTTCATGTCCATTGAAGGAGAGGTTATTTGAACCTCAACGGTAAAAGTGTCTAACCCTTTGCTACTTGCAGACTGCGTTGGTATTTCTCCGAAGAGGAGAGGATGATGCAGTATAGTAGAGATAAGTATTTCTCTCAGCTAAGATCCAAGGTTATCAATCCAGTAGGAGAACCACACAAAACCTCGTTAGTAGCACCTACACACACAAAAGCAAACACTTGCACCCAACGCAAATAAGAGGGTTGTCAATCCCCTTAGCGGTTATTTGCAAGGATTAATTCTGATAGTGATAGATAAAAAGTAAATTGTAAAATAAAATAAAAGTAAATAAATTGCAGCAAGGTATTTTTGGATTTTAATATATGATAAAGATAGACCCGGGGGCCATAGTTTTCACTAGAGGCTTCTCTCTCGAGCGCAGAACATACGATGGGTAAACAAATTACTGTTGGGCAATTGATAGAAAAGCAAATAATTATGACGGATTCATGGCAATGATCATGTATATAGGCATCACGTCCGAAACAAGTAGACCGACTCCTGCCTACATCTACTACTATTACTCTACCCATCGACCGCTATCCAGCATGCATTTAGGGTATTAAGTGTAAAACAGAGTAACGCCTTAAGCAAGATGACATGATGTAGACAAAGTAAACTCAAGCAATATGATTAAACCCCATATTTTTTATCCTTAATGGCAACAATACAAATACGTGTCATGTCCCTTTCTGTCACTGGGATTGAGCACCGCAAGATTGAACCCATCACAAAGCACCTCTCCCATTGCAAGATAAATCAATCTAGTTGGCCAAACCAAACGGATAGATCGAAGAGAAATACAAAGCTATAACAATCATGCATAAAAGAGTTCAGAGAAGACTCAAATATTTCTCATGAATAATCTGATCATAAACTCACAATTCATCGGATCCCAACAAACACACCGCAAAAGAAGATTACATCGGATAGAACTCCAAGAACATCGAGGAGAACATGGTATTGAAGATCAAAGAGAGAGAGAAGAAGCCATCTAGCTACTAGCTATGGATCCGTAGGTCTGTGGTAAACTACTCACACATCATCGGAAGGGCAGCAAGGTTGATGAAGAAGCCCTCCGTGATCGATTCTCCCTCCGGCAGAGTACCGGAAAAGGCCTCCAGATGGGATCACGGAAGAACAGAGGCTTGCAGCGGTGGTAGGGTTTTCTCGTCTGGCTCTTTGTTGGTTTCCAAATATTTGAGAATTTATAGAAGTGGAATTAGGTCAAAAGGAGCCACGAGGGGCCCACAAGGCATCAGGGCGCGCCCCCTGGGGCCGTGCCCTGTTGCCTTGTGGCCTCCTCGTGAGGTTTCTGGCATCCTCCCGAAGCTTCCAGGGTCTCTTTTGTCCAGAAAAAATCGTCAACAAGTTTCGTGGCATTTGGACTTCGTTTGGTACCGATTTCCTGAAAAACCAAAAACAAGCAGAAAACAGCAACTGGCACTGGGCACTTGGTTAATAGGTTAGTCCCAAAAAATGATATATAATTGCATATAAAACATCCAAGATTGATACTATAATAGCATGGAACAATAAAAAAATATAGATACATTGGAGACGTATCACCCTTGCTTTAACTTAAGCTTGGGGAGGTAACCACTTCATGCACTCTCCTTTAAAAACTGCATTTTCTCTTTTATTTCATAATTTTCTCGAGTTTGGTATTGCAAAGTTCTAAGCTTGGGGAGGTTATGTTTGCATGCGTAGGGTCTTATGCAATGTTCATTATCATAGGGTTTTCATAAAATTGTGTGTCCCGCGGTTTTGACATGCTTGTTTTGCTTTAGTTTCACCTAGCATGATGAAATCTTGTGACCCTTTGAAATACATTGCCATGTTATTTTTATCGAAAAACAAATAAAGGAGTCCTTTGAACTGTTGCCTTTCTTTCACCTAGTAACTTAAGTTGGGGACTCTAGTGGTGACTTGAGCAGAGATTGAATAATTTTAGAGGCTTTTTGCTGATGAACCCAACATCTTTGGTTGATCCGGGACGCGCAACGAGGTTTATCCCCGCCAAACTATCCCCTCGGTGTACTTAGCTTTTGAGTCTTATGCAATATGGCATCGCGATGCTCTTGTGTAGTGTTTGATTTCTTTATGATTAATGCGAGTTCAAAACCTTTGCACTTCCGTTTCATCTTATTTTGCTAGCCTCTTCGGTACCGTGCATTGCCCGTTCTCACCTCGAGACTTGGTGCAAACTTCGCCGGTGCATCCAAACCCCGTGATATGATACGCTCTATCACACATAAGCCTTATTATATCCTTCCTCAAAACAGCCACCAAACCTATCTATTATGGCATTTCCATAGCTATTCCGAGATATATTGCCATGCAACTTCCACCGTTACTATTCAGATGACTTGAGCATTCCTTGTCATATTGCTTTGCATGATCATATAGAGCTGACATGATATTTGTGGCACAACCACTGTTCATCATTGTTATACATGTCACGCTAGATCATTGCACATCCTGGTACACTGCCAGAGGCATTCATATGTAGTCATCTTTTTCAGTTTATCGAGTTGTAAGTAAATAAAAGTGTGATGATCATCATTATTAGAGCATGCCCCAATGAGAAAAAATGGTGGAGACTTATGAGTCCTCGAAAAAATAGGGATGAGGTCTAGGAGATTGTTCTAAAGAAAAGAAAAAAAAGAAAAAAAGGAGAGAAAACAAAAAAAATGAGAGAAAAAGAGAGAAGGGGCATGCTACTATCCTTTTACCACACTTGTGCTTCAGAGTAGCACCATGTACTTCATATAGAGAGTTTTCATATACTTCATGACTATGCTAGTGGGGTCTTTACATTATAGAACTTGGCTTGTATATTCCGATGACGAGCTTCCTCAAATGCTCGAGGTCTTCATGAGCAAGCAAGTTGGATGCATACCCACTTAGCTGCATTAGGAGAGCTTTCATACACTTATAGCTCTAGTGCATCCATTGTATAGCGATCCCCTACTCCTTGTGTTGACATCGATCATAAGGCCTTCTCCATTGCCTAATGGTTAGCTGCGTTGATGCAAGACTTTCTTTGTTTTTGTCTTCTCAAACCCCAATCATTATTCTATTTTCCCTTAAAGTGCGAGGCATAGGCTTGCGCTCAGCTCTGCATAGGTAGTTGAGTGGTTGATTAATGCAGACAAACGATCGCTGATATGCCTCGGGTTGGTGTTTTCGAAGCGATCGATGATGCATGATTTCTTTTGTCTTTGATAGTCATTGCTATGTTCCTAACATAAGTTTGACCTTCTTTCTAAACCTTTGGCAATGGGAATTTGAACTCCACAAAAATATTTGCTCTTTCTTGACCTCCATGGCAATGGAACTAAGAGGATTGCTGATATTACTCCCATGCTAGCTAACTTTTGCAAGCTTGCACGATGAGCACAGATATCACTTTTGGACTCTGGTTTTCAATGTGTGCTTAGAGTTAGCAACAATGAGCTTAGAGAGTCAATCTTCTTACTCGAGGATGAGCAAGGTTTAAGCTTGGGGAGGTTGATGGCTCCATATTTTACACATCTATAGAGCTCATTTGTTGCACATTATCTCTGTATATCAAGTTATATCATGTTCCATTGAGCCAATTATATGTCCACATGCATGATTTCCAGTTTTTGTCCTTTTCACCGCGAGCATTACATAATATTTATTCTTAGTTGGTTTTTATTAGTTTTCCTTGTCTTTGTGTGTCTTGTAGGTGATGCGCATCCCAAGCACTTTAGCACGATGAAAGGAGTTCAAACGGTGGACACCCAGAACCCCAGACTTAGCCATTTCGAAGGTGGAAAAAGTCATTTTTTTCCAAAGTGCTCCAAATCAAGATCTAAAACCAGAAATGGATCGGCGTCGTTCATACGAATCCAACAAGCCCAAGAACGTCAAATTCTGAGTTCGTATGAAGAAATGGCGACCATTTCACCAGAGAGAGGTCACACCAAAAGACGGTGTTTCATACGAACGCGTGCGGTCGTTTGAGCGCTCGTATGGAGTCCAGACAGCACCAAAAGTTGCCTCCCGTGACAGAATTCTTCATGGATTATGTCCCCGTTTGTTTCCACGACTTCCTTGGCGTTCATGGGGTGATTTGTGAGAGTATTGGGCTCATCTAGAGCCCTTGGATCAAAGGAGAGATGCCACATCAAGGGAGGAGGCATGGGGAGAGCTCTTATATAAACACCATCAACCCTAGCCGCTGGGATCATTCGTCATTCGTCATCGTATCTCCAAGTCCAGCCGCCGTCCACATCAAGACACCATTATTGCAACGTTGAAGGAGACCGGAAGGGAGCCGCCCCGGTGGGGCGCGGCCATGGGCCGCCGCCGCCGCGCCATCACCATCATCATCCATGCCGCCGTCATCATCACCACCATCACCATCCCTTCTTCCTCCTCCATCACGGTCTCCGTGATGGGTTGTAACAACTCTTGAACCCCCTTATATGTGATGTTATTTGAGTAATTGTTAGCTATGGGTCGATCGATTAGTAAGTGGTTATTTGATATGTGTTGTCTAATTATGCGTATTGCTTTGTGTTGCTTATTTACCTTCAGTAATTTAGTGATGGGAGATGTCCTATCCATTGGCGTAGTTGGAGACATCCAACTCCCCAAGCCACACATGAAGTATATATATAGTTGTGGAAACCGAGAGACCTGTGACATGAAAGGTGCAAATATCTTGAGGGGAACACGATTATTCTAGGAGCATGGTTGTCCATAGAACCTAATGCCTTCGTCCGGTCCTCAAACCACGAGGACCTTAATATCTTTGCGTTAGCCGCCTCAGGTATGGGACAAGAAGTAGGATGAATGATTTATCTCAATATAGGGCGTCTTAAGAGATAATGTTATGTGAGGGACCGCCCACCCGAAGTAGACCACCGTATCCTATAATGCAGGTACTGACTTAGTCACAATGTGGCATAGTCGTAAAACCTGAACTCCATTCCGCGCCCGTACCGAACGAGGTCTTACCTAGAGGCCAGCAATCTCATCTAAAACATCACATACTTCTCTTAGTTTATTTCTTTTGCTTATTTTAGTATTTATTTTCCGTTCTCTCTAGTTTAGTTTAATTCCTTGTTTTAACTTTCCCTTGCAACTTACTTAAGTGAGCTATTTCCAAACTCCGGTTTGGGTTTGAGCGTGGTTGTGTTTGTGACAACACATCTGTGGGGATTGTGGTGCCATCCTATTTGCTCCCTATGGGATTGACAAACCTTAGTTATCACGAAATTGCTACATAGCCCTGTGCACTTGCAGGACATCCGACGCCCATGCTTGAAAGTAATGTGAACGACGAGATCTTTTCCTTAGTAATTGATGTCTACTACACAACTTTATTCTTGTAGACTCTGTTGGGCCTCCAAGCGCAGAGTTTTGTAGGACAGCATCAAATTTCCCTCAAGTGGATGACCTAGGGTTTATCAATCCATGGGAGGTGTAGGATGAAGATGGTCTCTCTCAAACAACCCTGCAATCAAATACAAACAATCTCCTGTGTCCCCAACACACCCAATACAATGGTAAATTGTATAGGTGCACTAGTTCGGTGAAGAGATGGTGATACAAGTGTAGTATGGATAGTAGATATAGGTTTTTGTAATCTGAAATAATAAAAACAGCAACGTAGCAAGTAACAAAAGTGTGTAAAAAGGGTGTCTCAATGCTTGGAAACAAGGCCTAGGGTTCATACTTTCACTAGTGCAATCTCTCAACAGTGCTAACATAATTGAATCATATAACAATCCCTCAACGTGCGACAAAGAATCACTCCAAAGTTCTTATCAATAGCGGCGAACATAAGAAGAAATTGTTGTAGGTAGCAAACCACCTCAAAGTTATCTTTCCGATCAATCTATTGAGCCATCCCTATAAGTGTCACATACAGCCCTATAGTTCATACTAAAATAACACCAAATAATTTCAAATTCATAATATTCGATCCAACACAAAGAACCTCAAAGAGTACCCCAAAGTTTCTACCGGAGAAAGTAGGACAAAAACGTGCATCAACCTCTATGCCTAGATTACCCCAATGTCACCTCGGGAATCCTCAAGTTGGTGACCAAAACATACATCAAGTGACTCAATAGAATACCCCATTGTCACCATGTGTATCCACATGCAAGACATACATCAAGTGTTCTCAAATCCAAAATATTCAATCCGATAATAATGAAACCTCAAAGGGAGAGACTCAATTCATCAGAACAAGATAGAGAGGGAAGAACACCATATGATCCAACGATATTATCAAAGCTCATCATACATCAAGATCGTGCCAAATCAAGAACACGAGAGAGAGAGAGAGAGAGAGATCAAACACATAGCTACTAGTACATACCCTCAGCCTCGGGGGTGAACTACTCACACATCACCATGAGAACGGAGGCGAAGTTGGTGGTGATGGTGATGGAGGAGATGTCCCCGGCGGCGTCCCGGTGCCACCGGAGGAGAGGGGGAAGGGCCCCCCTCCTTCTTCTTCTTCCTTTGCCCTCCGGGGGGAGAGGGAGCTCTCCCCTAGATTGGATCTCTCTGTTGTCTTCTGTTTTTCGCGACTGTTTTCGAAGCCCTTCACCGTTTCTTATATTCCCGGAGATCCGTAACTCCGATTGGGCTGAAATTTTGAGGGGATTTTTATCTGGAAATTATATTTATTGCGGTGAAAGAAGGGTCCAACCAACCTACGAGGTGCCCACAAGGCAAGGGGGCGCGCCCAAGGGGGTAGGGCGCGTCGGGTTGCCTTGTGGGGCCCTCGGACACCGTTGTGCATTGATTCCTTTTCGAAAAAATCACATATATTCCAAAAAAGTCTTGGTAAAATTTTATCGCGTTTGGACTTCGTTTGGTACGGTTTTTCTGCGAAACAAAAAACATGCAAAAACAGCAACTGGCACTGGGCACTAGATTAATAAGTTAGTCCATAAAAATCATATAAAAATGCACCAAAAGCATATAAAATTATTACTAACATGGCATGAATACTTCATAAATTATTGATACGTTGGAGACGTATCAGTAATCTGCATGTCGCGTATTGGCGGGATATTTTCTTGCGTAGGTGCCCTCTTTTTGGTCCGCGCTTCATTCTGCACCATGATTGAAAGTGTTGTTACTGCACTGTTAGAAACTTCGATTATTTATGGCTTGAATAGTACATTTGAAGTCCAAACAGTAGAAAATACTTAGGGAAGGTTTTTGTGCACTATGCCTCATCATGATATCCTTCTTTCTGGTGTGGCCTTCTTCTAAAAACTCACTAGCGGATGGTTTCTTATTGTTGTTTTTAGCCTTACAAAAAATAAGTACATGCATATTAGTAATGAATATCATCTATAAATCCAAGATCTAGGATTTGTATTGACTTAGTTAAATACTTACTATAGAGCTATTGGGGTAACATATTTTTGGCAACAAGTGTTATGGCTAAGCTTCACAACATCTGTGTTTGCTTTTTTCCTTGTCAGAAAGTTCCTATGACATGAAGCTCAAATTTAGTATCATATTGCATCCATAAGTATGAAATCACAAGTTGAAGCTGATAGATTATGTATGGGTTTTGACGTTGTTACAAAATTTGATCCTAGGGTTATATTTAAGTTGGTGAGCACTTCTCTGCAAAATACCAACGCACAATTCTTCTACAAGTTCATCCTTCAAGTCAATATTGAACTTTCCCTGAAGAAAGCATGTACCCATGCCTGTTACAACATAATCATTGCAAGATTAAATAAACGCGTTGTGGCAGAATTGTATAATAGAGACGCATTTGCAAACAATAAAGAAAGTGTTGGAAATATGCCCTAGAGGCAATAATAAATTGGTTATTATCATATTTCCTTGTTCATGATAAATGTTTATTATTCATGCTAGAATTGAATTGACCGGAAACTGAAATACATGTGTGAATACATGCATAGACAACACCGTGTCCCTAGTAACCTCTATTAGACTAGCTCGTTGATCAAAGATGGTTAAGGTTTCCTAACCATAGACATGAGTTGTCATTTGATAACGGGATCACATCATTTGGAGAATGATGTGATGGACAAGACCCAACCGTAAGCTTAGTTATTTGCTACAGCTTTCTTCATGTCAAGCATCAGTTCCTCAGACCATGAGATCATGCCACTCCCGGATACCGGAGGAATACTTTGTGTGCTATCAAACGTCACTTCGTAACAGGGTGATCATAAAGGTGCTCTACAGGTATCTCCGAAGGTGTCTGTTGGGTTGCATGGATTGAGACTGGGATTTGTCACTCCGTATGACGGATAGATATCTCTGGGCCCTCTCGGTAATACAACATCGTAAAGAGCTTGCAAGCAATGTGGCTAATGAGTTAGTCACGGGATCTTGTATTACGGAACGAGTAAAGAGACTTGCCGATAACGAGATTGAACTAGGTATGTAGATACCGACGATCGAATCTCGGGCAAATAACATATCGCTGGACAAAGGGAATTGCATACGGGATTAACCGAATCCTCGACATCGTGGTTCAACCGATAAAGATCTTCGTAGAATATGTAGGAACCAATATGGGCATCCAGGCCCCGCTATTGGTTATTGACCGAAGAGGTGTCTCGGTCATGTCTACATGATTCTCGAACCCGTAGGGTCGCACGCTTAATGTTCGTTGATGCTAGAGTAATATTGGGATATGTATGTTGGTGACCGAATGCTGTTTGGAGTCCCGGATGAGATCCCGGATGTCACGAGGAATTCCAGAATGGTCCGGAGGTAAAGATTTATATATGGGAAGTCCTATTTTGGTCGCCGGAAAAGTTTCGGGATTTTTCGGTATTGTACCGGGAGTGCCGAAAGGGGTCCGGGGGTCCACCTGCCCCGGGGACCACATGGGCTGTAGAGGGAGGCGCACCAGCCCCTGGTGGGCTGGGCGACCCTCCCCCCAAGGCCCATGCGCCCTAGGGCTGGTGGGGAAATCCTAGAAGGGGGCGCCCACCTTTGCTTGGGGGCTACTCCACCCCCTATGGGCCGCCACCCCCTCCTTGGAGGAGGGGCAAAGGGGGCTGCGCCCCTTCCCCTTGCTCCTATAAATAGAGGAGGGGTGGGAGGGCTATAACACACCAATTCCCACGCCCCAGCGGCAGCCCTACCTCTCCCGTTACTTCCGTTTCTCCTCAGATCGGTTCCGGCAGCGTTTGGCGAAGCCCTGCCGGTACTGTACCACCACCATCACCACCATGCCGTCATGTTGGTTGTGATCCCATCCACTTCTCCCCCTTCGCTTGCTGGATCAAGGAGGAGGAGACGTCACCGAGCCGCATGTGTGCTAAACTCGGAGGTGCCGTCCGTTCGGCGATAAATCGGTTGGATCGTGATTGGATCGCGAACAGTACGACTACATCAACCGCGTTTTATACGCTTCCGCTTTTGGTCTACAAGGGTATGTAGACACACTCCCCTCTCGTTTCTATGCATCTCCTAGATTAGATCTTGGGTGTTCGTAGGAATTTTTTTGATTTTCATGCAACGTTGCCCATCAGTGGCATCATGAGCTACGTCTATGCATAGATGTATCTGCACGAGTAGAACACCAAATTTGTGGGCGTTGATGTTCAAATTGCTTACTTCCTTTGTCTTATTTGGATTCAGCGGTATTGTGGGATGAAGCGGCTCGGGCCAACCTTACTTGTCCTCGCACAAGAGACCGGTTCCACTGACTGACATGCAACTTGTATTGCATAAAAGTGGCTTTGCGGGTGTCTGTCTCTCCCACTTTAGTTGAATCTGATTTGACGAGGGTAGTCCTTGTAGAAGGTTAAAAGGCAACTTGTATATCACCTTTGTGGTTTTGCGTAGATAAGAACGGTTCTTATAGTTTGCCCTAGCAGCCACGTAAAAATTGCAACAACAAAGTAGAGGACGTCTAACTTGTTTTTGCAGGGCATGTTGTGATGTGGTATGGCCAAAACGTGATGTGATATATGTTGATGTATGAGATGATCATGTTTTGTAATAGGTTCATGACTTGCATGTCGATGAGTATGGCAACCGGCAGGAGCCATAGGGTTGTCTTTAATTTATTGTATGACCTGCGTGTCAACTATTAAACGTCATGTAATTGCTTTACTTTATCGCTATACGTTAGCAATAGTTGTAGAAGAAATAGTTGGCAAGACAACCACGTGATGACACGATGATGGAGATCATGGTGTCATGCCACTGACGATGGAGATCATGCCGGTGCTTTGGAGATGGAGATCAAAAGCACAAGATGATGATGGCCATATCATGTCACATATTGATTGCATGTGATGTTTATCTTTTTATGCATCTTATTTTGCTTAGGACGATGGTAGCATTATAAGATGATCCCTTCACTTAATTTCAAGATAAAAGTGTTCTCCCTAAAGTATGCACCGTTGCGAAAGTTCGTTGTTTCGAAGCACCTCGTGATGATCGGGTGTGATAGACTCAACATTCGCATACAACGGGTGTAAGCCAGTTTTACACATGCAGAATACTTGGGTTAAACTTGATGAGACTAGCATGTACAGACATGGCCTCGGAACATGGAGAACCGAAAGGTCGAACATGAGTCATATAGTAGATATGATCAACATAGAGATGTTCACCATTGATGACTGCCCCATCTCACGTGATGATCGGACATGGGTCAGTTGATGTGGATCATGTAACACTTAGACAACTTGAGGGATGTTGATTTAAGTGGGAGTTCTTAAGTAATTTGATTAGAAGAACCAATTATCATGAACTTAGTCTAATTGTCTTTGCAAATTAATGTTGTAGATCAATGGCTCGCACTGTAGCTCCCCGGAATTTTAATGCGTTCCTAGAGAAAGAAAAGTTGAAATATGATGGTAGAAACTATGCGGACTGGGTCCGTAATCTGAGGATTATCCTCACTGCTGCACAGAAAGTGTATGTCCTTGATGCACCGCTTGGTGATGCACCCCCTCAAGATGCGCCTGCAGATGTTATGAATGTCTGGTGGGCACGTTCTGATGACTACTCGACAGTTCAGTGCGCCATGCTTTACGGCTTAGAACCAGGGCTCCAAAGACGTTTTGAGCACCACGGAGCATATGAGATGTTCCAGGAGCTGAAATTAGTATTTCAGGCTCACGCCCGGGTCAAGAGGTATGACACCTCCGGCAAGTTCTTTAGCTGCAAGATGGAGAACGGCTCCATTAGTGAGCACGTACTCAAAATGTCTGGGTACTTCAACCGCTTGAATCAGTTGGGAGTTAATCTTCCGGATGAAGTAGCAATTGACAGAGTTCTCCAGTCACTGCCACCGATCTACAAAAGCTTTGTGATGAACTATAATATACAAGGGATGGAGAAGACGATCCCTGAGCTTTTCGCAATGCTGAAGGCCGCGGAAGTAGAAATCAAGAAAGAGCATCAAGTGTTGATGGTCAATAAGACCACCAGTTTCAAGAAGAAAGGCAAGGGAAAGAAAGGGAACTTCAAGAAGAACAGCAAGCCAGTTGCCGCTCCCATGAAGCCCAAGGCTGGACCCAAACCTGAGACTGAGTGCTTCTATTGCATGGGGAATGGTCACTGGAAGCGGAACCGCCCCAAGTACTTGGCAGATAAGAAGGCTGGCAACATCAACAAAGGTATATTTGATATACATGTTATTGATGTGTACCTTACTAGTGCTCGTAGTAGCTCCTGGGTATTTGATACTGGTTCGGTTGCTAACATTTGTAACTCAAAACAGGAGCTGCAGAATAAACGGAGACTAGCTAAGGACGAGGTGACGATGTGCGTCAGAAATGGTTCCAAGGTTTA
This sequence comes from Elymus sibiricus, assembly GCA_039707655.1. Taxonomy (NCBI): domain Eukaryota; kingdom Viridiplantae; phylum Streptophyta; class Magnoliopsida; order Poales; family Poaceae; genus Elymus; species Elymus sibiricus. Next base: position 254,790,859 of record CM077668.1, on the reverse strand, counting down.
TGTGATCGCCGTCGGCACGCTCCCTCTACTTTTACCTTCGGGATTAGTTTTGAACCTGAATAATTGTTATTTGGTGCCTGCGTTAAGCATGAACATTATATCTGGATCTTGTTTATTGTGAGACGGTTATTCATTTAAGTCAGAGAATAATGGTTGTTCTATTTATATGGATGATATCTTTTATGGTCATGCACCCCTTGTGAATGGTTTATTTCTGTTGAATCTCGATCATAGTGATACACATATTCATAATATCGATGCCCAAAGATGCAAAGTTAATGATGATAGTACCACATACTTGTGGCACTGCAGCTTAGGTCATATTGGTGTAAAGCGCATGAAGAAACTCCATGCTGATGGACTTTTGGAATCTCTTGATTATGAATCATTTGAGACATGTGAACCATGCCTCATGGGCAAGATGACTAAAACCCCGTTTTCCGGAACAATGGAGCGGGCAAGTGACTTGTTGGAAATAATACATACCGATGTATGCGGTCCGATGAGTGTTGAAGCACGCGGTGGATATTGTTATTTTCTTACCTTCACAGATAATTTGAGTAGATATGGGTATATTTACTTAATGAAACACAAGTCTGAAACATTTGAAAAGTTCAAGGAGTTTCAGAGTGAAGTGGAAAATCATCGTAATAAGAAAATTAAATTTCTACGATTTGATCGTGGAGGTGAATATTTGAGTTACGAGTTTGGTATGCATTTAAGACAATCTGGAATTGGTTCACAGCTCACGCCACCCTGAACACCACAACATAATGGTGTGTCCGAACGTCGTAATCGTACTCTATTGGATATGGTGCGTTCTATGATTTCTCTAACCGATTTGCCACTATCATTTTGGGGTTATGCATTAGAGACAGCCGCATTCACTTTAAACAGGGCACCGTCTAAATCCGTTGAGACGACACCATATGAATTATGGTTTGGCAAGAAACCTAAGCTATCGTTTCTTAAAGTTTGGGGATGCGACACTTATGTCAAGAGGCTTCAGCCTTATAAGCTCGAACCCAAAGCGGAGAAGTGCGTCTTCATAGGATACCCTAAAGAGACCATTGGGTATACCTTCTATCACAGATCCGAGGGCAAAACTTTGTTGCCAAGAATGGGTCCTTTCTAGAGAAGGAGTTTCTCTTGAAAGAAGTGAGTGGGAGGAAAGTAGAACTTGATGAGGTAATTGTACCTTCTCTCGAATGGGAAAGTAGCACATCACAGAAAGAAGTTCCCGTGATGTCTGCACCAGCCGGAGAGGAAGCTAATGATGATGATCATGAAACTTCGGATCAAGTTACTACTGAACTTCGTAGGTCGACCAGGGTACGTTCCGCACTAGAGTGGTACGGTAATCCCGTCTTGGAAGTCATGTTGTTAGACAACGGCGAACCTACGAACTATGAAGAAGCAATGATGAGCCCGGATTCTGACAAATGGCTTGAGGCCATGAAATCCGAGATAGGATCCATGTATGAGAACAAAGTATGGACTTTGGTGGACTTGCCCGATGACCGGCAGGCCATTGAGAATAAACGGATCTTTAAGAAGAAGACAGACGCTGATGGTAATGTCACCGTCTATAAAGCTCGACTTGTCGCAAAGGGGTTCCGACAAATTCAAGGGGTTGACTACGATGAGACTTTCTCACCCCTAGCGATGCTTAAGTTTGTTAGAATTATGTTAGCAATTGCCGCATTTTATGATTATGAAATCTGGCAGATGGACGTCAAAACAGCGTTCCTTAACGGGTTCCTCAAGGAAGAGTTGTATATGATACAGCCGGAAGGTTTTGTCGATCCTAAGGATGCTAACAAAGTATGCAAGCTCCAGCGATCCATCTATGGACTGGTGCAAGCATCTCGGAGTTGTAATATACTCTTTGATGAGGTGATCAAGGCTTTTGGTTTTATACAAACTTACGGATAAGCTTGTATTTACAAGAAAGTGAGTGGGAGCTCCGTAGCATTTCTAATACTATATGTGGATGACATATTATTGATTGGAAATGATATAGAATTTCTGGAAAGCATAAAGGGTTATTTGAACAAGTGTTTTTCAATGAAAGACCTGGGTGAAGCTGCTTACATATTGGGCATCAAGATCTATAGAGATAGATCAAGGCACCTGATACGACTTTCACAGAGCACATACCTTGACAAGATTTTGAAGAAGTTCAAAATGGACCAGTCAAAGAAGGGGTTCTTGCCTGTGTTGCAAGGTGTGAAGTTGAGTAAGACTTAAAGCCCGACCATGGCAGAAGAAAGATAAAGGATGAAAGTCATCCCCTATGCCGTAGCCATAGGCTCTATAATGTATGCCATGCTGTGTACCAGACCTGATGTGTGCCTTGGCATAAGTCTGGCAGGGAGGTACCAAAGTGATCCAGGAGTAGATCACTGGACATCGGTCAAGAATATCCTTAAGTACCTAAAGAGGACTAAGGACATGTTTCTCGTTTATGGAGGTGACGAAGAGCTCGTCGTAAAGGGTTACGTCGATGCTAGCTTCGACACAGATCCGGATGACTCTAAGTCACAAACCGGATACGTATTTATATTGAATGGTGGAGCAGTCAGTTGGTGCAGTTCCAAGCAAAGCGTCATAGCGGGATCTACATGTGAAGCAGAATATATAGCTGCTTTGGAAGCAGCGCAAGAAGGAGTCTGGATGAAGGAGTTCATATCCGATCTGGGAGTAATACCTAGTGCATCGGATTGAATGACTATCTTTTGTGACAACACTAGAGCTATTGCTATTGCCAAGGAGTCTAGGTTTCACAAGAAGACCAAGCACATCAAGCGCCGCTTCAACTCCATTCGTAATTACATTAAGGATGGAGACATAGAACTTTGCAAAGTACATACGGATCTGAATGTTGCAGATCTGTTGACTAAATCTCTTCCGCGAGCAAAACATGATCAGCACCAAGACTCCATGGGTGTGAGATTCATAACTATGTAAACTAGATTATTGAATCTAGTGCAAGTGGGAGACTGTTGGAAATATGCCCTAGAGGCAATAATAAATTGGTTATTATCATATTTCCTTGTTCATGATAAATGTTTATTATTCATGCTAGAATTGCATTGACCGGAAACTGAAATACATATGTGAATACATAGACAACACCGTGTCCCTAGTAAGCCACTACTAGACTAGCTCGTTGATCAAAGATGGTTAAGGTTTCCTAACCGTAGACATGAGTTGTCATTTGATAACGGGATCACATCATTAGGAGAATGATGTGATGGACAAGACCCAACCATAAGCTTAGCATCAGATCGTTTAGTTATTTGCTACAGCTTTCTTCATGTCAAGTATCAGTTCCTCAGACCATGAGATCATGCCACTCCCGGATACCGGAGGAGTACTTTGTGTGCTATCAAACGTCACTTCATAACAGGGTGATCATAAAGGTGCTCTACAGGTATCTCCAAAGGTGTCTGTTGGGTTGCATGGATCGAGACTGGGATTTGTCACTCCGTATGACGGAGAGATATCTCTGGGCCCTCTCGGTAATACAACATCGTAAAGAGCTTGCAAGCAATGTGGCTAATGAGTTAGTCACGGGATCTTGTATTACGGAACGAGTAAAGAGACTTGCCGGTAACGAGATTGAACTAGGTATGTAGATACCGACGATCGAATCTCAGGCAAGTAACATATCGCTGGACAAAGGGAATTGCATACGGGATTAACTGAATCCTCGACATCGTGGTTCAACCGATAAAGATCTTCGTACAATATATAGGAACCAATATGGGCATCCAAGTCCCGCTATTGGTTATTGACCGGAGAGGTGTCTCGGTCATGTCTACATGATTCTCGAACCCGTAGGGTCGCACGCTTAACGTTCGTTGACGCTAGAGTAATATTGGGATATGTATGTTGGTGATCGAATGTTGTTCGGAGTCCCGGATGAGATCCCGGAAGTCACGAGGAATTCCAAAATGGTCCGGAGGTAAAGATTTATATATGCGAAGTCCTATATTGGTCGCCGGAAAAGTTTTGGGATTTTTCGGTATTGTACCGGGAGTGCCGAAAGGGGTCTGGAGGTCCACCGGGGGGGGGGGGGGTCCACCTGCCCCGGGGACCACATGGGCTGTAGAGGGAGGCGCACCAGCCCCTGGTGAGCTGGGCGCCCCTCCCCCCCAAGGCCCATGCGCCCTAGGGCTGGTGGGGAAACCCTTGAAGGGGGCGCTCCCCTTTGCTTGGGGGCTACTCCACCCCCTAGGGGTCGCCACCCCCTCCTTGGAGGAGGGGCAAAGGGGGCTGCGCCCCTTCCCCTTGCTCCTATAAATAGAGGATGGATGGGAGGGCTGCAACACACCAATTCCCACGCCCCGGCGGCAGCCCTACCTCTCTCGTTACTTCCGTTTCTCCTCAGATCGGTTCCGGCAGCTTTTGGCGGAGCCCTGCCGGTACTGTACCACCACCATCACCACCACACCGTCGTGCTGGTTGTGATCCCATCCACTTCTCCCCCTTCACTTGCTGGATCAAGGAGGAGGAGACGTCACCGAGCAGCACGTGTGCCAAATTCGGAGGTGCCGTCCGTTCGGCGCTAGATCGGTTGGATCGTGATTGGATCGCGGAGAGTACGACTACATCAACCGCGTTTTATATGCTTCCGCTTTTGGTCTACAAGGGTATGTAGACACACTCCCCTCTCATTGCTATGCATCTCCTAGATTAGATCTTGGGTGTTCGTAGGAAATTTTTTGATTTTCATGCAACGTTCCCCATCAGAAAGTTGTATGATGTAAATAGTTGGGTTTACATTACTTATTGTTGCAATTGAATGTGAAGTTACATCGGCTTTGCTATGCTTCTTGTGTTGTACCATTATACCACCATGCACTGCCTGCTGGAATGCACTCTAGGATATAACTTTTCAAAACACTATTTACCAGTGCTAGTAATATAATACACAAAAAATTGAGAGCTGGCAAGAAGAGTTTGCATCAGTTCTTACATCTTAAGCTATTTCAATATCATAGACATCATCTTTGTCCTCTGAATTGGTATGTGACTCATCATCTATTCGTTCACCACCGTACAGAAAAGAATGTGCTATACAGGCGAAATCCGGTGGACCACTGGTATAGCGAGCTGCTATACAAACGGTTTTTACCCCCTTTTCGCGACATAGTTTTAAACCATCGCCTTGCCTATGTGTGCGATAGGTGGGTCCTTCCCACACGACCCAGAAACCGTCGAGGATAGGGAGCACTGATGCAGACGCGTTGCCAAATGTAATCGTATGCGATGCAGGAACATATCGCACACACTATATTCTGGCACACATTTGGGATTGGTGATCAATCGCCCACGTCTCTCATGAGTCAAACGTTTCTAATTGAGCAGGGAAACCAAACGGTGTTTCACATTGGACCGTTTGCGAAATAGTACCTAAGGCACACGGGCCATCATAGAAACTGTGCGCGATATGTGGCCCATCGCACACGAGTATTATATGGCAATCGTCTGCCATGCATGACATCATCGCACACGTTTCCTAAACAATTTACGAGTGGGATTGCATTTAGCATTGGGCACGGTTTCCTCTAAGTTCTCGTGTGCGATAATGTGTGCTATCACAAACGGTTTAGGAGCCCCTACGCACACGTAGAAGTACTGCAAATCACTTGTGATTTGTTGTGTATCACTGACGGTTGCACTATGAGTGACGTGTGCTTTCCGTTATGGATCGCACACCCTCATTTAGTCGAACCGTGTGCGCATCAATGGCCAGGTTAAAGCAAAAATGTCGCATTTGAATTGCCCTGCAAAAAGCAATTTCGCCACAATATGCAGTTGAACAAATAGTGTCCACAGGAAGAACATTCATCAGAATTCGCAACAATATGCAATTGAACAAATGCTAGCTAAATTCCACTAATTTATCGACAAATGCAGTACATAATCATAGTGTATGAAATACGAAGACCTCATCACATGGAAAACAATGCATCCATGCGTATATGTTTAGCGGCTAACTCATGTTGAATGTTTACTCATTGTTTCAGTAACAACCATGCTGAAATCTTCATTATCACCAGTGGGCTTGATGTAGTGATTCAGGAAGAAGTTGCTGATAAATCTCCTAACCTCCAGCAATTCACCAGCGGGGAGCGGTTCAGGGGTCATCGGTTCAAAGATGAGCTGCAGGATTTTTAGATCAGAATGTGCCATACGAGTGGAGTAGAAGTTATTAATTAAGATACAGACTTACTGGTACTAATCTGCGAGTATCCTCACAGCAATCAGTAGATTTGAAGATGGAGATCATCTGTCTGCAGACATAGTACCCACAAAGGTTGGTCCCTGCTTGTTGCTGAGGACACTGATTTTTTTAAAATAATTAGTCATGTACTTGACCTGTTAGGAGCAACCTAACCGGTGTAAGATGTTAATTTTTTTCTTTGGAGAGAAATAGAAAGAGGTTTATTTAGAAACTTGAACATTAGACTAGCGTAAGAAAAGGTATTTGCAAACTTTTGGATACATTTTCTGAAAATAACGGATTTTGGTGTCTTACCGGAGAAATGATCTCGTGCTACAGAGGTAGCGCGCTATCGAACTGGTTATCTTCTTTAGTGATGCACGATGCCAACACACTGCAAATGAAGATGAATTTCCACATACTCAATTCTTGAACAAGATATGAATGCAAATTTCAACATCATAGAATTCAATACCTATCCATGAATTGCTGAAGATGCGTCAGATCCTGAGGCTTTATTGACTCTCTGAGAGAATCCAGGTAGTAAACTCTGTTCTGGTTTGGAACAATGACTACCAAGATCTAGTGAATGCTACAGATTAAGAAAACCATGAACTTACCAACTATGACGAAATGTGAAAGACGATCAATGTATGCGTGGTTGTTTATTTGACTTACCCTTCATGATATGCCCAGAGAAAGAGTTTTGCATGGGACGTGCAACACAAGATACTGGCGACCTTGCCAATGGCCCACTTTCGATTTTCTGGGCAACCACGTAATAATGTGCCATTTGCTACTTGAGGATCTATGAAATACATGCTCTCCTTTTTTCTTTGCGAGATCAATCCCCTGAGAGGAATACAATACGGTTAGCTTTTTTTCATTTACAGCCTTGTATGGAGAAGTTGATCAGAGTTTGTGAAGTACCTACAACATCAAGCATTTAACAAGAGTGATAGAGAGCATATCGAAGTTGAAGAAGAGATGAAAGTCCTCGAATTCGACATTGATGGATCCTCGATCGTGACGGAAATGATCACTGTCGTAGTGGACTAGCAGAACCTCATGACATGCTGACATTACATTTATGCAATATTTATGTAACTTGCGGCAAGTGGAACTGCACTCCTCTAAGTATTCGTCAACAAGAAATGGCTGGCCATGGACGTACTTGCGTGCTACAAGTACATCTGCTTTATTTTTAGCAAGTATCCTTTCGACTTCTTCATCGGGCAAGCTGTCAGAACTAGTATAACTCTCCGATTCGAACAACTTGCTGGTAATTTGGTTCTGGGCGATGAGTGCTTTTAGTAAGAGGCTATCGTTCGCATTCCTCCTCGGTCTCGGGGGCCGCTTCCTCATGGGTGTGGCCATGCCTGCTTTCCTCTTGGTACTTGAAGCACTTCTGGTGCAAGGTCTGGATGGTTGATTGATGGACTGCTAAGCCGACGGTGAAGATACGACAGACTGCTGAGCAGACGATTTAGCTACGCCGGACTGCTAAGCTGGCGGTGCTGCTGTGACGAACTGCTGAGCTGGCGGTGCTACTGTGACGGACTGCTGAGCTGTAGGAGCAGAGGCATCGGACTGCTGACCAGGCGGTGAAGCTATGTCGGGCTTTTGTGCAGGTGGTGCCAACGCGTCGGTGTGTTGAGGAGGCTATGCCAACGCGTTGGTTTGTTGAGCAGGCAGTGCCGACGCACCACTATGCTGATCACGTGGCTGCGAACTGACGGACAGATGAGTAGGCGGTTCCGGACCTTCTGACTGCTTAGCAGTCCGTTCCACCAGGTTGTACTGCTGAGCATGCGGTGCCGCTGTGTCTCCCCCTGCTGCTTCAGTGGCCGGCATCTGAACCGATGGTGCATCTTCAGCAGTTGTAGGACTTGCCACTAGCTGCTCAGTGGCGAACGATGACATGGCCTGTATGGCACGAAGTCGGGCGGGCTGATCATAGGTTGATGCATCAGCTGTCGGATTACGAGTATTAGGTTCCTCGGGGGAAGCACGCGAGAGCTGTTGTGGCAAGGAGAGAGTCACCGATTGAAGGGCGACATTGATTGCTCTTGGCGGGGCTTGAGGGATCTCATCTATGAAGTCTATTTCCTTTCGTGGCCACTGGATATGATTTAACAGTGTTTCTTCCAAGTTCCTCTGCTCATCACAGTCCCCTAGGACATTCTTCAGGGATTTTTTTTGAATCCAGGCTTTACTTCAGTCACGTAGCACTTCACACAGCCCAGCTTCAATGGCACATTGTCCAACAAGAGGCCCCCTTCCGAGTGGGGGGGGGGGGGGCAAAACCCAGGCCGTTGCACATTTTAACGTACCTTCATAATGTGTAAGCACGCCCCTCAGTCTGTCTTTCATTCCGGATAGATTAGATATAGCATCATCATGTGCAGCTGCAGTCTTAGTGTCGCTGGGGTCAGCTGATGCACAGCTACTCTTGTGCGGTGGTGTCGCGCAATAAGCAGCATCGTCCATGCCCGCCTCCCCTCCCGTCTGCTGGCTATCTCTCAGTGTTAGAGTCTTTTGCATCATCATTGACTCCTCAATTTCCATTTGAACTTTTGGATACATGTCCATCCTCAACATTTCATACAATTCTTTCTTCTTCTGTTCACTCCTCGCTTTTTTCATGGCGAGCTTCTCTTCTTTGCTGAGTGAAAGCCCTCTTGTGCGGGACATTGACACCTATACCTCTTGCACGGCCGGGGGGCTCTTTTGTTGCCAGAGCATCAGACAGAATGTCACATGGCCCTGAGTTCCCGTAGAACCTTCCAGGGTTGCTGGTGGAAGCCTTTAACATCGTGTGATACAGTTCTTCATCATGTGAGTTTTCAAAGTAATAAGAACTGTCGTCACGCCTCCTTGCACGTGCCCGCAAGTAGTCTCTAGCGCGTTCGCCCCTGATTTCACTAAAGGCCGGTTTCCCACCCACAGCTACTGCTTCTTTGTCCTCCTAGTCCCATATCGGTTTCATGCCGTAGTATCCTGCCACACCCATACGGTGGGGGTGTGTGTTCCTCTTCTGATGTTCCGATTGCTTGGCACTCTTCTTGGTAAACTCTGTAGTTACCCTGACCCTTTTGAATTCTGCCTAGTCTGCCTTTGTAATTTGGGGGTATGCGGGGATTGGGTCCTTGCCTTCACTCAAGTACTTCTTGTATAACACGTGCTTCCAGTTTCTCCAAGCATCCCTGGCCTTCTTCAGTGCAGCGTGTTCCACCTGCATTCTCCACTGCTCTGGAACGTTGAAGTGATCCATGATCTCCCGGACTATCCTATGCCGCATTTCTGTGTCAGCCTTCCAAAACCCAGGCAGATTAATGTTGAGCCTTGCCCTGCCAACAAATCCACACACACTCCTGAACCTCATGCGTGCTTTATCTGGTTTAGTTGGAGCCCAAGACTTTAAATCGATCTCGGTTACTTCATATACACCTTTAGGCTGGTGTGTGGGCTTTCTTGGAGCGTTCTTCCGTGTCCTGACCGGAAGGGTGATTGTGGCAGCTCTATCCCGTTCCAGATTACTTGATCCCTGATCATCTGCTGGAGACCTGGGGTTGTCAGACTCAGATTCAGATACATCGCCTGAAGCATGAGTGTTGTCGCTACTACTCGGCATCTACAGAGAACACATGCGAAATTCAGAAAAGGGGGATAAGCATAAAGCTAACAACTTGGTAGCAAGTTGTCTAGACATGTCATGTAATAATTTGGAAAATGTACGGCTAATTTGTTCATTTTGTGTGACTCGGGCGCCCACGATCTGTAAATCGACAATAACTAATTGGAACAAATACATCTTATATGTACTAGTTAGGAAGGTAGATAATGAACATATATATGCTTTCCGTTATTTTATAACCAATTTGGGAACATACAGAACCAAATAGGAAGAGGGATCGCGAGGAAATATGCCTCACCGTGATGGAGAGCAGTAACTGACAGGTTTTTGTCCAAACCCGGCAGGAGAGGTGAGGGTTACAGGATGGATATGCTCGAGGGCGGCTGGCAAGCAAACAAAGACGGCGAGGCCCGAGCAGCCACATGTTGGGAATGGCAGCAAAGGTAGGGTTGACGCCAAAGAGCGGGCACACGGCCGGGTTGAGCACGCCGGCGCCGGAAAGGGTTCTGGTGTGGATCTGGGGGAGGGGGGAGCTGGCGATGGAGTTTTGGTAGAATATGCGGACTGTTGAGTGAAACGGGGGCATGCGGTGGGGGGGGGGGGGGGGTTGTTGGCGGCTTCGGTGAAAAAAGGGTGCCGGTCGCGGCGTGGAAAGGCCTATGCAAATGGAAGCCTCTATGAGCCCGTGAGCACAACAGCATAATTTCGTTTGAAATGAAGACATGGTAATTTTGAAATGAAGACGTGAGTTCAACGTTCGCCTCGAATTTTTTTCCACGGTACGCAATCACCATCATACCCTAGGTTTGATTTTCTGGCGCGTTTCAGGTCTCGTTTGCTACATTTAAGCCATTTTTTGCATTTACCATGCATTTAGTGCATATAAATCAAAACCATACTATAACTACATGTGGGTGTTAGCAAAGAAGGTGTAAAAATCATTTTTGTGTTGCTTTGCTAGTTTTAATTCATTGCCCGAGAAACGGGAAGAATTTTCAAACATTTCGGCCACGATATGCGGCCACCGGCGTAGGGCTTGTGGGTAATTTAATTATAGGAAATGCGGATGGACTTCAAAAATCACGAAAATCGATGCGTCACCATGGCGCGATCTCAAGACCCAGTGGAAATAATTTGGTAAAGTTTGGCATAAGTTACGATGATCGCTCCTTGCAAACCGAAGCATCTCACAAGAAGGATCATAGTTCCCAATAGGAGATGTGGTAATTCGGACTCCAATCGTCGGTGACTTCATCGTTGTGCCTCGAAATTTTTTCCACGGTACACAATCACCATTACACCCTAGTATTGATTTTCTGGCGCATTTCGGGTCTCGTTGCTATATTTAAGCCATTTTTTGCATTTACCGTGCATTTTGTGCATATAAATCAAATCCCAACCGCAACTACATGTGGGTGTTGGCAACGAAGGTCTACAAAATCATTTGTGTGTCGCTTTGCGTGTTTTCATTCATTGTCCAAGGAATTGGAAAAAAAATCAAACATTTCGGATGCGAGATGCAGGCACCGGCATAGGTCTTGTTGGTATTTTAATTACAGGAAATGCAGATGGAGTCCGAAAATCATGAAAATCGGTGTGTCACCATGTCATGCTCTCAAGACCCCGTGCAAATTTTTTTTGGTAAATTTTGGCACAAGTTTGGATGATCGCTCCTTGGAAACCGGAGCATCTCACAAGAAGGATCATAGTTTCCAAAAGGAGACGTGGCAATTCGAATTCCAGTCGCCGGTGACTTCATCGTTTCGCCTCGAATTTTTTTCCACAGTACGCAATCACTATTATACCCTAGGTTTGATTTTCTGGCACATTTCGGGGCTCCTTTGCTATATTTATACATTTTTTTGCATTTACCGGGCATTTAGTGCATATAAATCAAATCCCAACTGCAACTGCATGTGGTGATGAAAGGGGTGAGGATTGCCGTTCGATCTGGGTGCATCCAACGGTGCAGACGTACGATCCGTGGGGTTTGGGTTTTGGCCAATCAGAACGCACGACTCACATCGCGCACAGTAGGTAGGGGTCACCAGCCACGGTTTCGTAGGCAGACGGCTTTCGTGAATGAACCGTGTGTTATTGGAAAACATTTACATCAAGGAGCAGCACGATTTCTTTTGAAATGATGACGTAGTAATTTTGAAATGAAGACGTGAGTTCAACGTTTTGCCTCAAATTTTTTTCCATGGTACGCAATCACCATCATACCCTAGGTTTGATTTTCTGGCGCATTTCAGGTCTCGTTTGCTACATTTAAGCCATTTTTTGCATTTACCATGCATTTAGTGCATATAAATCAAAACCCTACTGCAACTACATGTGGGTGTTAGCAAAGAAGGTGTAAAAATCATTTTTGTGTCACTTTGCTAGTTTTAATTCAATGTCCGAGAAACGAGAAGAATTTTCAAACATTTCGGCCACGATATGCGGCCACCGGCGTAGGGCTTGTTGGTAATTTAATTACAGGAAATGCGGATGGACTTCGAAAATCACAAAAATCGGTCTGTCACCGTGGCGCAATCTCAAGACCCAGTGGAATTTTTTTGGTAAAGTTGGGCACAAGTTACGATGATCGCTCCTTGCAAACCGGAGCATCGCACAAGAAGGATCATAGTTCCCAATAGGAGACATGGCAATTCGGACTCCAATCGTCGGTGACTTCATCGTTTCGCCTTGAAATTTTTTCCACGGTACACAATCACCACTACACCCCAGTATTGATTTTTTGGTGCATTTCGGGTCTCGTTTGCTATATTTAAGCCATTTTTTGCATTTACCGTGCATTTTGTGCATATAAATCAAATCCCAACCGCAACTACATGTGGGTGTTGGCAAAGCAGGTCTACGAAATCATTTGTGTGTCGCTTTGCATGTTTTCATTCATTGTCCAAGGAATGGGAAGAATTTTCAAACATTTCAGATGCGAGATGCGGCCACCGGTGTAGGTCTTGTTGGCATTTTAATTACAGGAAATGCAGATGGAGTCCGAAAATCACGAAAATCGGTGTGTCACCATGGCGTGCTCTCAAGACCCCGTGATTTTTTTTTGGTAAAGTTTGGCACAAGTTTGGATGATCACTCCTTGGAAACCGGAGCATCTCACAAGAAGGATCATAGTTTCCAAAAGGAGACGTGGCGATTCGAACTCCAGTTGCTGGTGACTTCATCATTTCGCCTCGAATTTTTTTCCACAGTAGGAAATCGCTATTATACCCTAGGTTTGATTTTTTGGCGCATTTCGTGGCTTGATACGTCTCCAACGTATCTATAATTTATGAAGTATTCATGCCATGTTTATAACAATTTTATATGGTTTTGGTATGATTTGATTAGAACTAACCCAGACTGACGCTGTTTTCAGCAGAACTACCGTGGTGTTGTTTTTTGTGCAGAAATAAAAGTTCTCGGAATTGGACGAAACTTTTTGACGGTTTTTTTGGGACCAAAAGAGACCCCCGAAGCTTCGTGGAAGGACTAGAAGAGCCACGAGGAGGCCACAAGGCAACACACGTGCCCTGGGGGGAGGGGTCGTGTGCTGTTGCCTTGTGGGCCCCTCGTAACTCCTTTTTGCGTGATTCCAACGCTGAAAAATCCTATAAATAGAGAAACCCCCAGAAATAAACCTAGAACTTCGCCGCTGCTGCTGCAAGCCTCCGTACCATAGAAATACCATCTGGAGCCCTGCTCCGGCACCCTGCCGGAGGGGGAAATCTTCAACGGAGGCCATCTTCATCATCTCGGCGGTCTCCATGACGAGGAGGGAGTAGTTCACCCTCGGGGCTGAGGGTATGTACTAGTAGCTATGTGTTTGATCTCTCACTCTCGTGTTCTTTATTTGGCACGATCTTGATGTATCGCGAGCTTTGTTAATATAGTTGGATCATATGGTGTTTCTTCCCTCTCTATCTTCTTGTGATGAATTGAGTCTTTCCCTTTGAGGTTTCTTTATTGTCGGATTGAATATTTCAGATTTGAGATCACTTGATGTATGTCTTGCATGTGGAAACCCGTGGTGACAATGGGGTATTCTATTGAGTCACTTGATGTATGTTTTGGTGATCAACTCGCGGATTCCCGTGACCTTGGGGTAATCTAGGCATAGGGGTTGATTGCACGTTTTCATCTTCTTTTCTCCGATAGAAACTTTGGGGTACGCTTTGAAGTTCTTTGTGTGGATTGAATATTATGAATCTGAAGTTGTTTGATGCATATCAAATAATCAACTCACGGATACTTGTGGTGACATTGGAGTATCTAGGTGACATTAGAGTTGGTTGATGCGTATCATATGGTGTTATTTTAGTACGAACTCTAGGGCTGTTTGTGACACCTATAGGGATGGCTCAATAGATTGATCGGAAAGGATAACTTTGAGGTGGTTTCGTACCCTACAACAATTTCTTCTTATGTTCTCCGCTAGATAAGAACTTTGGAGTGATTCTTTATCACACGTTGAGGGATTGTTATATGATTCAATAATTATAGCACTGTTGAGAGATTGCACTAGTGAAAGTATGAACCCTAGGCCTTGTTTTCAAGCATTGCAATACCGTTTGTGCTCCGTTTTATCCCTTGCTACCTTGCTTTTTTTATATTTTCAGATTACAAAAACCTATATCTACTATCCATACTACACTTGTATCACCATCTCTTCGCCGAACTAGTGCACCTATACAATTTACCATTGTATTGGGTGTGTTGGGGACACAAGAGATTTCTTGTATTTGATTGCAGGGTTGTTTGAGAGAGACCATCTTCATCCTACGCCTCCCACGGATTGATAAACCTTAGGTCATCCACTTGAGGGAAATTTGCTACTGTCCTACAAAACTCTGCACTTGGAGGCCCAAAAACGTCTACAAGAATAAAAGTTGCGTAGTAGACATCAAGATCTTTTCTGGCGCCGTTGCCGGGGAGGTGAGTGCTTGAAGGTATATCTTTAGATCTTGCAATTGAATCTTTTAGTTTCTTGTTTTATCACTAGTTTGGTTTATAAAAGAAAACTACAAAAAAAATGGAATTGAGGTTGCCTCACATGCTTCATCTATATGATGTCTTTCTTGAAAATGATGGATCGGAAAATTGTGCTCAATTGCTAGAGGAAGAATTTAATAAAATGTTTAATGTGAGTACTTTGAATGATGAGCATGATTGCAATGTTGTTAGTATGCTTTCTATGAATATCCATGATGCTAATGATATGCAAACCCACAAGCTTGGGGATACTATGTTTGATGAAGATGATCTATTTAGTCCCCCTAGTTTTGATGAGCAAATTTATTATGATGATTGCATGCCTCCTATTTATGATGATTATATTGATAAAAGTGGGTTTGGAAGAGTGTCAACTCTAGGTAGTAATGATCCCACTATTTTGGAGGGTGTTGAATCTTATGGCAATAATGATAAAAGTGGATTTGGAGAGGTCATGACTTTATTTAGTGATGAATCCACTACTTTGGAAGATGTTTCAATTGATTATGACAATAAAGTTGCTATCTATGATGATTACTGTGATGACATGTATGCTACAAAGAATAATGATAACTATGAAACTTGTCATCATGATTTTAATTTTCAATTGGATTATGCCAATCAAGTATCTCATGGTAGTTATTTTGTTGAGTTTGCTCCCACTATTATGAATGAGAAGAAAATTGCTTATGTGGAGAGTAATAAAATTTTATTCTTGTGAATCATGAAAAGAATGTTTTGTGTGATAATTATATTATTGAATTTGTTCATGATGCTACTGAAAATTATTATGAGAGAGGAAGACATGCTTATATATATTTCAACAACATCAAGTTTCCTCTCTTTGTGTTGAAAGTTTTGAAGTTATACTTGTTTTGCCTTCCTATGCTAGTTGATTCTTGCTCCCATAATTGTTTGCTCGCAAAATCCCTATGCATAGGAAGTGGGTTAGGCTTAAATGTGCTTGTCATATGATTCATGATGCTCTCTTTGTGTTTCAATTCTTTACTTTTATGCGAGCATCATTGAAATCATCACGCCTAGCTAAAAGGCATTAAAGAAAAGCGCTTGTTGGGAGACAACCCAATACTTATACCTTCTGTTTTTGTGTGTTCACATGATTAACCTACTGTAGTAATCATGTTTTATTTGTTTTCTTTCAATAATCTGCCAAGTAAAGCCTTTGGGATAGTGTGGATACTTGTTGATTTGATTCTGTGCAAAAACATAAACTTTTGCGTCCAGTGCTGGAATTTCTGTTCTGTACTGGAGTGTGGAAAATTCTGAAATTTTCACACAGTATTGGGTTACAAATTGAGTATGTTGTCCTAATTTTTTACAATTTTTGGAGGTACAGAAGTATGCTTTTTAATTCGCTCACTACATGTTGTTCTGTTTTTGACAGATTCTGTTTTTATTCCATAGTTTCCTTATTTTAGTGTTTCCATAGCTTATATTTAGCAATATAAATTATGGAAATGATAGAATACATTAGGAATTATGTGATAACTATTATGAATCTTTTCTTGACAGTACCTAAGTGGATGATTTATTTTTATCATACTAACCTATCTCACAAGTTTCGTTAAGTTTTGTGTGATTGAAGTTTTCAAGTTTTGGGTGAGATAATGATATGAGGAGAATAAGGAGTGGCACGACCCTAAGCTTGGGGATGCCCAAGGCAACCCAAGGTAATATTCAAGGAAGACTCAAGCGTCTAAGCTTGGGGATGCCCCGGAAGGCATCCCCTCTTTCGTCTTCAACACTATCGGTAACCTCACATGGAGCTATATTTTTATTCGTCACATAATATGTGTTTTGCTTGGAGTGTCATTTTATTTTGTTGATATTTGCTTGCTGTCATCAATAATCATGTTTTGTATCTTTTAGTTGAATAAAATGCCAATTATAGCCTTTACCATGCTTAGTTTCTAAGTTTATGTGTTGCTGTCTGAAAACAGAAAGTTTTCTGTTATGTCCTGATTTTTTTTGAATTGTAAGAACATGATAAAAATCTGAAATTTTTACACAGTAAGCACGCATGAGTTCTCTCTCACGTGATAATTTTTTAAAATTTTTGGAGTTAGGGAAGTATGAATTTTTATTCCCCCTTTATAGACTGTTCTGTTTTGGCAGATTGCTATTATAGTTGCATTGTTTGCATATGTTTGCCAATTTAGTGTTTCTATTTTTGGATAGGAGTATTAAATATGCAGATGCATTTAGTATGCAATGTTTAATTATAATTTTAGTGAGTTTCTACAGTAGAGAATGTTAAGGTTTTGAGTTGATTTATACTAACTTATCTCACGAGTTCTTGTTGAGTTTTGTGTGGATGAAGTTTTTAAGATTTAGGAGAATCCATGATATGAGAGGAATTAAGGAGACACAAAAGCTCAAGCTTGGGGATGCCCAAGCCACCCCAAGACAACATTCCAAGAAGTCTCAAGCAACTAAGCTTGGGGATGCCCCGGTAGGCATCCCACCTTTCTTCATCAACACCTATCGGTTAGCCTAAGTTTTTACTTGTTCATATGACATGTGCTATTCTTGGAGTGTCCTTTTCTTTTCATTTTGCTTGCTGTTTGAATAAAATTATCTAGATCTGAAATCTTTATTTGGAGAGAGTCTTCACATAGCTACTTAATTGTTTGACTACTCATTGATCTTCACTTATATCTTTTGGAGTAGTTTGTCATTCATTCTTGTGCTTCACTTATATCCTAAGAATGAATTGTTGAATGAATTGAATATCATAAATCTGAAATTATACATGTTCAATATGCTTAGTAATATTTCACATTGGGTTTAGAAAGTAAGATCTATTGAAGTTTGACAATCATAATATTGGTCACACAAGCAATTCATGAATGATTAGTATATGAAGAGAAATTTCACATACAAATATATTATCTTGGACATCTTTTATGATTGTGAATACCCATTAATTATTTTCAAACTTGAGCAAATTAGTTGAAGTTGGACAAGGAAGACAACGTAATGAGTTATGTTTGGGTATATTTGCATAGAAGTTATAGTGTTATGGATCCTCCAACATGTGGTGCTTGTTTAGAATCTTTCGCTAGCCAAAATTTCTGTACTAAGCGGGAATACTGCTTGTGCATCCAAAATCCTTGAGCCAAGTTTCTTCCATGAGTGTCCACCATACCTACCTATATACGGTATTACCCTGCCATTCCAAGTAAATTTGCATGTGCCATCTCTAAAACCTTCAAATAAACACCTGTTTTTGTGCCCGTACCGCTCATGGAGCGGCAGGGGGTGGTCAGTATCTTCCATGCTAAGCGGGTTATTCTCACGATGGGTGTTTATTCACCTGTGATTGCACGAGAGAGGCTGGTAATTGGGATGCCCGGTCCTGTAATCAAAATGAAAATGAAACAAACTCCCCCGGAAAGTTGATTGTATGGAGGGCACCCGAGGATTCGGCTAGCCATGGCTTGTGTTTGAATGGTTGAGGGGGAGTAAACTTTACCTTTCCGCTTGGGAACCGCCTATAATGTGTTTAGCATGGAAGATATTGAGAATTCTTGGTTGTGACGTTGACAGGAAAGGCATGCCTCTCAAAATGTATTCATCTTTGTTTTAAGCTATGAGCTTTGGCACCTCTGCAAATCTCTGCTTCCCTCTGCGAAGGGGCATTCTATTTACTTTTATGTTATTTACTTTCATGTTATTTATTTTTGTTGAGTCAACTTCTTATTCCAACCTATTCTATAGTTGGCAAGCATCATGTGGTGGGGATAGATCCAGGCACATAAGGCCATTCAAATATATTTGATCATGAATTATTATTGTTGACAATTATCTCTATGATAAATAAGTTGGGAGGCAAAACATTAAGCCCCTATCTTTCTCTGTGTTCGATGGATGCCATTTGTTCTAAAAATGTGCTTTGAGTATTAGCAATCATAGAAGACTATATGATAATTGAGTACATGGAGCTCTTACTTAGACTTTGTTGAAAATGACATGCATTGAAATTGTTTGGTGACTAAGAATATAACTTGTTAAGTTTCAAGAGAATGTATTATTTAAACCATAACATGTGAATAGTTTGCTACTTGATCATGAGAAGTTTTATGAGATGAGCTACTATTTATGATATATATTGATGCTAAAAAAAGTGATTTCAATTATCATTGATCAAACTTATGCACTATGCTAGCATTCGCACTTCATAAATTATTTCTTTTATGATTTACCTACTCGAGGACGAGCAGGAATTAAGCTTGGGGATGCTGATACGTCTCCAACGTATCTATAATTTATGAAGTATTCATGCCATGTTTATAACAATTTTATATGGTTTTGGTATGATTTGATTAGAACTAACCCGGACTGACGCTGTTTTCAGCAGAACTACCGTGGTGTTGTTTTTTGTGCAGAAATAAAAGTTCTCGGAATTGGACGAAACTTTTTGACGATTTTTTTGGACCAAAAGAGACCCTCGAAGCTTCGTGGAAAGACCAGAAGAGCCACGAGGAGGCCACAAGGCAACACGGCGCGCCCTGGGGGGCGTGTGATGTTGCCTTGTGGGCCCCTCATAACTCCTTTTTGCGTGATTCCAACGCTGAAAAATCCTATAAATAGAGAAACCCCCAGAAATAAACCTAGAACTTTGCCGCCGCCGCCGCAAGCCTCTGTACCATAGAAATACCATCTGGAGCCTTGTTCCGGCACCCTGCTGGAGGGGGAAATCATCACCGGAGGCCATCTTCATCATCTCGGCGGTCTCCATGATGATGAGGGAGTAGTTCACCCTCGGGGCTGAGGGTATGTACTAGTAGCTATGTGTTTGATCTCTCTCTCTCTCTCTCATGTTCTTGATTTGGCACGATCTTGATGTATCGCGAGCTTTGTTAATATAGTTGGATATATGGTGTTTGTTCCCTCTCTATCTTGTTGTGATGAATTGAGTCTTTCCCTTTGAGGTTTCTTTATTGTCGGATTGAATATTTCAGATTTGAGAACACTTGATGTATGTCTTGCATGTGGATACCCGTGGTGACAATGGAGTATTCTATTGAGTCACTTGATGTATGTTTTGGTGATCAACTCGCGGATTCCCGTGACCTTGGGGTAATCTAGGCATAGGGGTTGATTGCACATTTTCATCTTCTTTTCTCTGATAGAAACTTTGGGGTACTCTTTGAAGTTCTTTGTGTGGATTGAATATTATGAATCTGAAGTTGTTTGATGCATATCGAATAATCAACTCATGGATACTTGTGGTGACATTGGAGTATCTAGGTGACATTAGAGTCGGTTGATGCGTATCATATGGTGTTATTTTAGTACGAACTCTAGGGCTGTTTGTGACACTTACAGGGATGGCTCAATAGATTTATCAGAAAGGATAACTTTGAGGTGGTTTCGTACCCTACAACAATTTCTTCTTATGTCTCTGCTAGATAAGAACTTTGGAGTGATTCTTTATCGCACGTTGAGGGATTGTTATATGATTCAATTATGTTAGCACTGTTGAGAGATTGCACTAGTGAAAGTATGAACCCTAGGCCTTGTTTTCAAGCATTGCAATACCGTTTGTGCTCCGTTTTATCACTTGCTACCTTGCTGTTTTTATATTTTCAGATTACAAAAACCTATATCTACTATCCATACTACACTTGTATCACCATCTCTTCGCCGAACTAGTGCACCTATACAATTTACCATTGTATTGGGTGTGTTGGGGACACAAGAGATTTCTTCTATTTGATTGCAGGGTCGTTTGAGAGAGACCATCTTCATCCTACGCCTCCCACGGATTGATAAACCTTAGGTCATCCACTTGAGGGAAATTTGCTACTGTCCTACAAAACTCTGCACTTGGAGGCCCAACAATGTCTACAAGAATAAAAGTTGCGTAGTCGAAAGTTCAAAAAAAAAGTTGCGTAGTAGACATCAGGGCTCCTTCGCTATATTCAAGCCATTTTTTTGCATTTACCAGGCATTTAGTGCATATAAATCAAATCCCAACTGCAACTGCATGTGGTGATGAAAGGGATGAGGATTGCCGTTCGATCTGGGTGCATCCAAAGGTGCAGACGTACGATCCGTGGGGTTTGGGTTCAGGCCAATCAGAACACACGACTCACGTCGCACGCAGTAGGGGCCATCGGCGGTTTGGTAGGCAAACGGCTTTCGTGAATGAAATGTGTGCTATTTGCAAACCAGATTGCATATGTTCTGTTCATACATACTGGAGTGAGATCAATTGAGTGCGCTAGCTCTAGGGTCTATAATCATTAATAGTTCAAACTCATTGCCTGTGCTGACAACATATCAAGGTCAACATATTAATCGTTCTTAGATCAACAGAAGGCCGGGCATAACTCACAATTCAGTACATGTGACAGTTGTAATTGAATGAAAATTTGCAGAATAGACAAAATAAACAGTGTGACATATTAATACCCATGTACATGGGAGAACTGGGATCATTAGGTTGACCCCGAATGAACTTAGGATTTCTGATGGTTTTAAGCCTCTCTTTATGTTTGGTGCGTGATTCCTTGGCTGGCAACTCAACAAATTCACCGTACTCGTCCTAATCAGCAACACCCTCGACGCCCAGTACCCTCCTCTTCCCACGCATCATGATACGTCTCCAACGTATCTATAATTTTTGATTGTTCCATGCTATTATAGTATCAATCTTGGATGTTTTATATGCAATTATATGCCATTATATATCATTTTTTGGGACTAACCTATTAACCCAGTGCCCAGTGCCAGTTGCTATTTTTTGCTTGTTTTTGCCTTTTCAGAAAATCATTATCAAAAAGTGTCCAAACGAGAAAAAAACTTTGGATTAATTTTTTCTGGACCAGAAGAGACCCACGAAGCTTCGGGAGAAGACCAGAAGAGCTACGAGGAGGCGATAAGCCTGGAGGGCGTGCCCAGGGGGTAGGGGGATCGAAAGTATGTCTAGAGGGGGGGGGGTGATTAGACTACTTGACCAAATAAAAACCTAACCTTTTCCCAATTTTAGTTGTAGGCAGATTTTAGCAAGTATACAAGTCAAGCATCACCCTACACATGCAATTCTAAGAGTGTGGCAGTGGAAAGTAAACAATTGCACATGTACGTAAAGGAGGGGATCAGAGATTTCAAACGCAATGAAGACACGGTGATTTTTGGCGTGGTTCCGATAGGTGGTGCTATCGTACGTCCACGTTGATGGAGGCTTCAACCCACGGAGGGTAACGGCTGCGCGACTCCACGGAGGGCTCCACCCACGAAGGATCCACGAAGAAGCAACCTTGGCTATTCCATCATGGCTTACGTCCACGAAGGACTAGCCTCACTCGGGGTAGATCTTCACGAAGTAGGCGATCTCCTTGCCCTTAAAAACTCCTTGGTTCAACTCCACATCATGTAGGAGGCTCCCAAGTGACACCTAACCAATCTAGGAGACACCACTCTCCAAAAGGTAATAGACGGTGTTTTGTTGATGAACTCCTTGCTCTTGTGCTTCAAATGATAGTCTCCCCAACACTCAAACAACTCCTCACAGATTTGGCTATGGTGAAAGAAGGATTTGAGTGGAAAGCAACTTGGGAAAGGCTAGAAATCAAGGTTCAAATGGTTGGATTGGAATGTCTTGATCTCAACACATGAGTTGGTGGTTCTCTCTCAGAAAATGTATGGTGGAATTGTAGGCACGTTCTGATGGCTCTCCTTACTGGGTAAGAAGGGGTGGAGGGGTATATATAGCATCCACACAAAATCCAACCGTTACACACTTTTGACCCAACTCGGTGGCACCGATCAGAAATCTCGGTATCATCAAACTGTGTAAAAGATATGAATGTTAGGAATCTCGGTGGGACCGACTGGAACAACTCGGATGGACCGATCTGCAATGGTTAGGGCAAACCTCGTCTCGGTGGCACCGATTGCATCAACTCGGTGGGACCGAAGTGAAGCAATAAGGCAACAGAGAGTTGGCAAGCCATCTCGGTGAGACCGATTTGCAAAACTCAGTGGGACCGAAGTAATTGCAAACGATTACAGAGAGTTGGCAAGGCCATCTCGGTGATACCGAGATTCATATCGGTGGATCCGATTTGTTAAGGTTTTGGCAGTGGCTAAGTCCAGATGAACTCGGTGGCTCCGGATAGGAAATTTCGGTGGGGCCGAGTTGGAATGTAGGTTTTGGACATATTTGGATGGAGAAAGTGGTTGAGGGTTTTGGAGCACTGTCACTAAGCACTTGAGCAAAAACACCATTAAGCAACACCTCATCCCCTTTTAATAGTATTGGCTTTCCTATGGACTCAATGTGATCTTGGATCACTTAACAAAAAATGTAGAGTCTTGAGCTTTTGCCAATCCATGTCCTTAGCATTTTGAGGGTTCCACATCTCTAGTCCTTGCCATGCCAATCATTGAACATCCTGAAATCTTTAACTTGAATGGACATTAGTTCAATGAGATATATGTTGTTATAAATTACCAAAACCACCAAGGGAGCAAATGTGCTTTCAATCTCCCCCTTTTTGGTAATTGATGACAACATATAGATCAAAGCTTAGACAAATGATTAAATGAATGAAATACATCATCGCTTTGAGAAGTATGTGATAAGCAAGAGCTCCCCCTAAATTTGTGCATTATTAATAATTTGCGTTTGAATGCAAATGCACAATCGATTAGGATCATGGGTCACTCTTCCATGTCACATACAACTTGGTGGAGCGCACAAAATGATATGAATGGAATAGTAAGCACGCGTCACCAAAAACACAAGTGAATGATCATACAAGATAATGATAAGGATAAGCATTAAGCATAGTATGATCAATCACACATATAGTATCTCACAAACATAACGATCAAAGTATCTCAAAGTATCTCACACACATCAAAGCACATGGAAATAGTACCAGAAACTCAAGAAAACAACGAGCAAAAGCAAGACACTCTCTCTCGAAGCCTAATGATCTATACAAATTCTCCCCCTTTGGCAACAAGTACCAAAAAGTTCGAATAGGTATAGGACTATGCGTCTCTCTAGGCACGATCCTCGGCAGCTCCTGAAGGTGAACTCTGGCTGGCAGCTCTGGTGTGCGTAGATGGCGTTGAGAGAAGTGCATCCGCGAAGGCTTCAGCTGACGTCTGCTGGGCTGGTGGAGTAGAGACTGGAGGTGGCACTGTAGCAGCAGCAGCAGGTGCAGAGACTGTGGTCCTCGTATCTACAACAGGCACTGCAACAGACCTTGATGCCCTAGGCACTGTCTAGAATCTCTCAATCGTCGGTCTGTCATCTCCACTATCATCAGTAGCAGCCCTGGCTGCATCAACATCATCTTTCAGCTTCTCTACAATAGTCTGTACCTCAGTGATTTTCACATCAAGATCATGAATCTTTGTCTCGACTATCCGCTCTAGGCTCGCCTGGTTCTTGGTGAGGTTGGCCAGACTTCGCTCAATCCTCAGGGTGGCTTCCAGTCGATAAGTCATTTGATCATTCTTTGTCTTGAGGTTAGCAATAGGTGCATTTGGAGCAGATGCCTTCTGAGCTTCTTTTGCTGCCTCAGCTGCCCGGATCCTCTCTTGAGCTTGGGCAGATGTAGGGTGTGAAGGGTCCATCACCACTACATTGTCCTCGAACTCTGGACGCAATGGGAGATGCTCACGATCAAGAAGATAAGTGCTCGTTCCAACCTTGGAGTTGATGAGCATCTGAATGTGTGGAGCATATCCGCAAGATCTCTTCTGGTCAGCTGTGGTTCTCTTGATAGTTTCAACAATAAGGCTCATGACTTTAAATTTATGCGGTGTGTCAAACAAGTGTAGCAGGTTGATGGAGTGGCCACATATCATCTTGTCATCTCCAGACTTGGGAAACAGAGTGTACCTCAAGATTATGTTAGTGGTGGCCAAACCAGGTAGCAAGTGCTTCACTGAACCTAGCTTGTGAGACTCAATATCTTTCTCAGGAATTGTTGTGTACATATTTGCCATGGAATTGTGGTCCATCTTGAGCTTGGCATATATATCAATGTCATCATCTTCTTCCTTTGGAGCACCAAGAAGAGCAGCCCACTCAGAGATGGTTGACTGGTATTTGGATCCCTCAGTCATCCACACAACTCTACCATCTGGATAAAAGTGTGCAGTCGAATAAAATTGCATGATCATCTCATCATTCCATTTGGTAAGCTTCTGTCCAACGAAATCATCAACACCAGCAATTCTGAAGCTTTCATGAACATGGGGGAAATAGTTTTCATTTGCATCAATATATTTCCAATCCACCCACTTCATATCACTGACAATAGGCTTCTTGTCAAGCAGTACAGTCTCATAGAAATCTTGTTGCTCTCGAGTGTGAAAGCGGTAATCACAAGCAGTTCTTCTCCTTGTAGCATATGGATTTGATAATCTCCACTGACGCAATCCTTTGTCCTTCCTGAGCATCATGTTCTCTGCAACTGGATGGGCATTGTCATGATCTAGAATCTTGGGTTTCAACTTTCTGAGCACTAGTGGCTCCTCATCAACATCAACTTCAGGCACTGGGGCCTTGTTCTTTTTAGTAGCAGGGATGTTTCTTGTTGATCTCTTGGGTGCTAGAGCTTTGGGCTTGGATTTGGTGGGAGCAACAGACCTCATAGCATCAGACATGAGCTTCTGAGTCTTGGCAGGAGGTGCATCAGCTGCTGGCTCCTCCTCTTCCTCTTCATCAGCCATGGAGGGCTTGCCAATAACACAAGCAACTGTTTTCCTTGGCCTCTTCTTCTTTCCTGTAGCAGCTGCCTCTGCATCACTTGGTTCCTCAAGTGTAAATGTCATAGTTTTCTTTGGCACTTTCTTCACTGCAGATTTGTCCTTGGCAGCAGGTCTTGTGCTAGCAGTTCTGCCATACTCCTTGGCAATCACTTTCTTCTTCGTTAAAGTGGCCTCACTAGCCACAAAGTCCTCATCCTCATCATCTGAGGTTCTCTTCTTCCTTGCCCTAGTAGCTGCTTTGGGCAATTCTGGAGAACTCCTCTCTCCCTCATAGTAGCTTCCCTCAGGGCTAGAGCCTGAACTAAGATCAGTGTGTGCTTCCGAGACATTCTGGCTATCACTGGCATCTGACATCTTGCAAAGCTGACCCTGTGAATAGATGGGTATGGGCAGAGTAGATGAATCATCACAAAAAGCAGACATTTTTTCATGAAAATTGAGTTCAAATCTTAGTTTCAAGTTTTCACAGAAGGCATTTCGGATCCACCGAGTTGATAATCTCGGTGATACCGAAGCACTCAACAGAAACTTTACACTCCATTTCGGTCTGACCGAGATGTAGTTCGGTGTCTCCGAGATGCTAGGGTTTCACTGAAACGTTACTTTCGGTCTCACCGATTCGTACTACTCGGTGGCACCGAGATGTACTAGTGCAATTACCTGGGGCCAAATCGGTGACTCCGAAAATCTCAATTCGGTCGGTCCGAGATGCTTACGGCGGAAACTTAAACCTAAATTTTTTGCTCAAATCTAATCTACGGAATTTCTTCGTGGAATTAGCATTGCAATCTGTGGCAAGAATAATGGCAATCCATCCGTGTATAGAATCAGAAAGAGGAACACAGAGGGGGTCGAATCTCACCCTAACTTGGTGGAGATCCTCTACGGCGGCAACGGCGGGGAAGATTCCCGTTAACGGCGATGGATTCCGGCGGCGAGAGCTCGCTGGACGCAATGTTGAAGTCCAGAGACGAGGGCGACGGTAGCAGAGGGGGTGCAGGAGTTGTGACGTTTGAGAAATTTCAACCGTATGGGCCCGCTGAGTATATATACCCAACTGCTGTCGGTGGCTCCGAGTGGAACAACTCGGTGGCACCGATATGTGTAACTGCAAGCAGTATAGCAAATCGGTGACTCCGAAACGTTCAACTCGGTGACACCGAGATTTAAACCTAGATCAATCTAAATGATTTTGGTTTGACCGAGTTTGAGTGGATTGGTCCAACCAAAATGCATAAAGAAGGTTTTGGAGGTTCAACCATTTCAGATCAGTTACTCCGAGTGCGCCTCACCCGGAGGGTCCTAAAATGACTTGTTCAATTTTTGTGATGTAGCAAGAATAGAATTTGAGACAAGAAAGCATAGATAGCTAGAGAAGGTACTTAGGCATTCTTGTACATCCACTTGGCCAGAAAAACCAAGACAATCAAAACAACAAAAGGATGTCCTCGAATGAAGAAAACATGCAAACCAACATGCTCACACAATAAGATAGCAAACGAAATATGTGTCAAACATGCACAACCAATTCTAGCATCTATCAAGCAATGGCGATGACTAGGTCATCTATATATGAGTATATTGACTTACGAGTCAAATGAGAACATTTGATCATAGGTCATACTCATCGTTTAAGCACAAGTGTGGTTGCCACTTTTACATAAAGCATTGATGTGTTCACACCATTAGAGTTGCTTTAGCTCAAGTCTTAGAGCAAAGCTCCCCCTAGATGTGATATCCCCCCAAAGAGGGATGAACTAACCTTGGGTTTTGTCGATGATGACTTCATGTAGATGTTGAAGATGTGGATGCTCAATGTTGATGTAGACCATCAAGAGTTGGGAGCAATCCTTTGGAGTTTTGTGCTTTCAATACCTACATGGGTTAGTCCCACACAAGGAACATACAAGGATATCCATAGACATAGAGTGAAATACACATATGATGATGTCCATGAATGCAATGACTACCTTGTCCCTTGCCTTACCAACAAGAGGGTTTGTGAGTCCATGAACTAGTGCAAGATGTGGAAGTTGATTGCACAAGTTCTTGCCATAAATGAATGTGAGTGAAGTTTGTTGGTGGAGTCACCCTCAAGAACTCTCTAGTTCTTCTTCTTTTGGACCCACATCAACTTTATGGGAATCCTTGGAGTTGTAGTAGCACTTAATGAAGTAGAACTTGATGAAGTCTTGGGAACCCACTTGACCAAGGCTTGAGGTGCTTCTTCAAATGAATCAATCTCTTCTTGAAGCTTGTCCTTGCCTTTTAGCTTGTGGTCTTGTGGTGGAAGATCATCTTGAGCTTGTGTTCCCTTGAAGGAAGTAGGATCATACTTCTCTTGTTGAGGAACAAACTTCGTCTTGGGGTATTGATCTTCTTCCCACTCAACTCCATTGGCATTGAACTTTCGTTCAAAACCAACACCTTGGTTCTTCCGGTGCCTTCCTTGCTTGCGTACAATTTCCTCAAATTGCTTATTCCCGGCAAGGCTCTTGTAGACACCTTTTTCTATAATTCCTTTCAATAGATTGTTTTCTTGCTCAAGTGTAACTTGGCTAAGAGAATCATTAGTGGAATCAATAGAACTACTAGAAGCAACAACATTGGATATAGCATTGTTATTGTTACTACTAGAGGTAGAACCCTTTTTACCCTTGTTACTAGTTTGCTTAGGTTTAACTTGTGGCATAAAGGTAGACAAGAGTAAAAGTTTGGCAAGATATGAAGAACTCTTCTTTCGAAGATCGCCATTGATAGCTTTAAGAAACTCATGCTCTTGCTCTAAATTTAGCTTCTCGAAGCGTAGCTTCTCATGAGTTCTTAGAAGTTCTCTATGATCCTCTTGAGTTGTTTCATGAGCTAACTTAAGAGCATTTAGTTCTTTAGTTAGACGCTCTATCTCCTTCATAGCATTGTCATTCATTTCCTCTTGACTATCATGATTACTAGCATTTTCATTATAGCTCACATCACTAGCCTTATCAACAAGTAAATCATCATCACCAAGCAAATCATCTTCATCACTATTGAAATCAAGATACTCGGGGTGTGATACCTTGGTGCCTTTTGCCATGAAGCATCTTCCAATTCCTTCATTTGGTGAATCAAAGAGATCATAGGAGTTGGATGACACAAGAGCAAGTCCGGAAACACCTTCATCTTGACTATAGTTGGAGTTGGAGTGATAACTTCTCTCGGAGTGATTGTCGGAGTCGGAGCCGGAAACCCATTCACCAACATGAGCTTGATGTCTTCTTCTTGTGTAGCTCTTTGATGACTTGTCCTTCCTCTCCGAATCCTTGCTTCTTCGAGAGGGTCTTCGTTCATAACGATCATCTCTACTCCTTCTCTCCTTATGAGGCGATTCATCTCTTCTATGTCTTCCTCTTGGTGATTCATCTCTTTTCTTGTAGGGAGTCGTACACTCATTGGAATAGTGTCCGGGTTTTCCACAATTGTAGCAATTTTGGTCACGACTTGATGATCTTCTCTCATAATGTCTTGAGCTAGAGCTTCTTTCCTTCCCTTTGTTCTTGTAGAACTTGTTGAATATTTTCACCATTAGGCTTATCTCTTCATTGGATACTAGCTTGTCACTTGGAGTTGTTGGAGCATCGGTTGAGGCTTTGTGAGCACCACTTGATTTGTTGTGTAGCTCCTCTTTGTCCTTGAGTGACATTTCATGAGCAACAATCCTTCCAATGACTTCCGTGGGCTTGAGATCTTTGTAATTGGGCATCATTTGGATCAATGTGCAAACGGTATCATATTTTCCATCCACAGCTTTAAGGATCTTCTTAATGATGAATTTGTCAGTCACCTCTTCACTTCCTAAGCCGACAATCTCAATTGTGATGAGAGCAAGCCTAGAGTACATTTCAGCGACTCCTTCACCATCCTTCATCTTGAACTTGTCAAGTTGACTTTGAAGCACATCCAACTTAGATTCCTTGATGGACTCGGTACCCTCATGCATATCAACCGAAGTATCCCAAATTTTCTTTGCATTCTCGAGGCGGCTGATTTTGTTGAATTCCTCGGGACACAAACCGTCGAAGAGAATGTCACAAGCTTGAGCATTGTATTGCAACATCTTCAATTCTTCCGCGGTTGCTTCACGATTCGGTTCCTTGCCATCCTCAAAGAATTCACCTTGCAAGCCAACACGAACAACAGCCCAAACGGTGGGGTTATGACCAAGAATATGCATTTTCATCTTATGTTTCCAACTAGCAAAGTTTGTACCATCAAAATATGGACCTCTACGGTGATAATTACCGTCACTAGACGCCATACTCTCCTAGGTTGTGAAACCAAAGCAATGGAGACCAAAGCTCTGATACAACTTGTAGGATCGAAAGTATGTCTAGAGGGGGGGGGGGGTGATTAGACTACTTGACCAAATAAAAACCTAACCTTTTCCCAATTTTAGTTGTAGGCAGATTTTAGCAAGTATACAAGTCAAGCATCACCCTACACATGCAATTCAAAGAGTGTGGCAGCGGAAAGTAAACAATTGCACATGTAAGTAAAGGAGGGGATTGGAGATTTCAAACGCAATGAAGACACGGTGATTTTTGGCGTGGTTCCGATAGGTGGTGCTATCGTACGTCCATGTTGATGGAGGCTTCGACCTACGGAGGGTAACGGCTGCGCGAGTCCACGGAGGGCTCCACCCACGAAGGGTCCACGAAGAAGCAACCTTGCCTATTCCATCATGGCTTTCGTCCATGAAGGACTAGCCTCACTCGGGGTAGATCTTCACGAAGTAGGCGATCTCCTTGCCCTTACAAACTCCTTGGTTTAACTCCACATCATGTCGGAGGCTCCCAAGTGACACCTAACCAATCTAGGAGACACCACTCTCCAAAAGGTAATAGACGGTGTGTTGTTGATGAACCTTTTGCTCTTGTGCTTCAAATGATAGTCTCCCCAACATTCAAACAACTCCTCACAGATTTGGCTATGGTGGAAGAAGGATTTGGTGGAAAACAACTTGGGAAAGGCTCGAAATCAAGGTTCAAATGGTTGGATTGGAATGTCTTGATCTCAACACATGAGTAGGTGGTTCTCTCTCAGAAAATGTATGGTGGAAGTGTAGGCACGTTTTGATGGCTCTCCTTACTGGGTAAGAAGGGGTGGAGGGGTATATATAGCATCCACACAAAATCCAACCGTTACACACTTTTGACCCAACTCGGTGGCACCGATCAGAAATCTCGGTAGCACCGAACTGTGTAAAAGATATGAACGTTAGGAATCTCGGTGGGACCGACTGGAACAACTCGGATGGACCAATGTGCAATGGTTAGGGCAAACCTCGTCTCGGTGGCACCGATTGCATCAACTCGGTGGGACCGAAGTGAAGCAATAAGGCAACAGAGAGTTGGCAAGCCATCTCGGTGAGACCGATTTGCAAAATTTGGTGGGACCGAAGTAATTGCAAACGATTACAGAGAGTTGGCAAGGCCATCTCGGTGAGACCGAGATCCATACCGGTGGATCCGATTTGTTAGGGTTTTGGCAGTGGCTATGTCCAGATGAACTTGGTGGCTCCGGATAGGAAATTTCGGTGGGGCCGAGTTGGAATGTAGGTTTTGGACATATTTGGATGGAGAAAGTGGTTGAGGGTTTTGGAGCACTGTCACTAAGCACTTGAGCAAAAACACCATTAAGCAACACCTCATCCCCTTTTAATAGTATTGGCTTTCCTATGGACTCAATGTGATCTTGGATCACTTAACAAAAAATGTAGAGTCTTGAGCTTTTGCCAATCCATGTCCTTAGCATTTTGAGGGGTCCAGATCTCTAGTCCTTGCCATGCCAATCATTGAACATCCTAAAATCTTTAACTTGAATGGACATTAGTTCAATGAGATATATGTTGTTATAAATTACCAAAACCACCAAGGGAGCAAATGTGCTTTCAATAATCCAGCTCTTCACGATCTACCACTTTCTGCCATAGTTTGTTGAATAAATCACAAAGATCAATGAGTGTGTTTCTTATGTCTGTGTCCATCAAATTCCTGATGGCCGCCGGGAGGATTTGTGTCAACATTACATGGCAATCATGTGACTTCATGTGTGCCAACTTCATTTTACCTGATCTCACATCCATGAGACTTCTGATGTTTGCGGAGTAGGAAGAGGGTGTCTTAACTGATAATAAATAGTGGAAGAACTCTTTTGCTTCTTTTGGAGTGAAATTGTAACTCTGGCGAATGTTAAGGAATTTGTCATCATCTTCTGCTCCATTCATGCGTTTTGGTTGATCACCAAGCATATCGAGTCGTGCACCGTCACCATCGTTTGTTTTACCTTTAATCTTGAGCAGAGTACCAAGGATGCTTTCACATACGTTCTTCTCTACGTGCATGACATCGATGCAGTGACACACAATTAGAATCTCCCAGTAAGGTAATTCCCAGAACACTGATTTCTTCTTAAACACCTGCCCCTTGGGTCACTACTGCAGGAATGCCCAGCAGTGGCGGGTGCAAAAAGCCTAGTAGTGGTGGGCCAGGCTCTCAGGGCCGCCCGCCACTGACCTCCTGCCACTGCTATTATGGCATCAGTGGCGGGCGCCCGCCCGCCACTGATGACAGTGCTGTGGTGGCGGGCAGAAGTTATGGCCAGCCACAACTATAATCTCTGCCCGCCACTGTTGTATGTATTAGCAGTGGCAGGCACCTTTGCCGCTCGCCACTGGTAGTGATGTCGGCATATAGAGAAATTGCTGCCGCGGCAGCATTTTTTTTGCTGCTGTGGCAACATTTTAATGGCGCTGAAGCAGTATTTTGCACTCAATCATCCCATTGCATTCAAACAATCATATTACAACGGTGTTACAATAATTAAGATTATTAATGAAGCAAACATACAGTATAAGAAGTGTAGGGCTACAAATAAACATGTAAAATTCTCAACTCATAAAATGAACAACGAATCAAGATGTTTTGAAGCACTGTATCGCTCGCAATCGATTACCGCAATATGTCTTCGACTGGGTGAAGTCGTTCTTCATCTCGCTCTAGCTGGAAGTGAAACTTCCCATCCTCATTTACAACCTCTTTGTTGATGATTCTGGCCAACACCTTTTGGAGGCGGCCATGCTCTGTTAATAGTTCCCCTATGTCCATGTCCCTCTCCATCTCTTCGGACCACTTGATGATCTGGCTATGATTACGCAAATATTTGCTTTTCTTCAAAAAGTCGTCCATGATAGCCATGGCACAATATCCAGACCTATGAGAGGTTTCCATATTTTGTTCTTGATAGCAACAAGCGCTAGTGAAGAACTTGAATTCTGAATGTTCTGTTATAGTCTCTCTGACATTCTTACACTTGGCGAGAGCATCATTTAGAACCTTCTTCAATCTGGTCCATTGCTTTTGAGGGTGTCTCTTCGAATCGAAGAAGTAAGCCAAGCCCTGCGTCAGCAATAGTGCGATTACGATCCAATGTCGGTCGCTGCGCAAACAAATGAAGAAAATTGCATTGATGAGATCAAACCACAAGGCCATTTATATGTTTCAAAATAAATTAGTGAACATTAACGACTTGTCACAGTATGGCACTAGAAAGGTGTCCGCATGTGGATGATTGACAACAAAGAACGGGAACAGGTAGTCCGAGATGACCTCCTGGCCTTCTGTGGTTTCCAGGTTGTGGCAGTGCATGTAAAAAGGATCAGGTAAGGACACTTTACCATGCGGGAGTAGGGGATCTGTAGCTCGATGAAGTACCCAGAGCCTCATTAACTCTGGGGAGACTGCGCTGACAGAGAAGATATTTGCATGGATGACCTCATTAAAGGCCAGATCAATTCTGTCTGCCGGAACTCCTGGACAAAACTATAACCTTCTATCACCTTGGCCGTGTATCCATGTTGACCTTTTTTTGATTTATCTACCACATGGGCGTGTAGAATTTGAAGATCAATCGAGAGGGTCTCCAACATAGAGTTCGATAGAAGCGGTTCCCCGGGCTTATACATGTTCATTTTCCGCCCTTCGGGGATGACAACAGGCATAGGTGGTTTGTCTGCGGATGGTCCACAACTGTCACATGCATTCTTCTCCCCTGAATGCAGATTATCTGGCACTACGTCTCTGGTGCCGGCATATCCTTGGGGAATCTCCTCTATATCATTCATTGGCCACTTAAGCAGGTGGCTCTGGGTCACTTGCCATAACATAGTGACACCGTCTTCAGGGGGGTGAGGCAACTACCAAGATTCGAAGCTCGTCACTACCTCCTGCACCTGCACCCTCGTCATGCCAAGTGGCAGGACGACCCCGTGCATCATTCTGCTACCATCGGTAAATGGGATGATTTGACCCTTCCCAACCCTTGTCTTCACCCCATCCACGTTGGCTTGCAGCCAGCATGGAATAAAGGGGGATGCACGTGGCTGATGGGTGATGATAGGTGTATGCTGCTGGGTAGGACTTGCCGCGCCGTGCGGAAACATTTCTGCTAACCTTTTCTCGACTGCTGCATCTACTACTTCATCTAACTTAGTTTTGCTTATGTACTTCCTTCTGTATTTTTTTAGTTCTTTGGTTTTGGGGTAGGCGTCGTCCCACAACATCTTACCCCCTCCCAATGCACGCCCAGTCTTGGGCTTCCTGTTAACCCCAAAACCCGCATTCACTGCCCGGGTAAGAGGGTCATCATACCTATAGCCGTGGGGAGATTCATGAGGACCCGGTCCAAATTCCTGCTTTATTTTTCTCTACAAAAAATACATGTGTTTTGGTAAACAATTAGTATGGTATGTAATAAATAAGTTGTGGGGACTAAATTATTAGTGGTGATTGACGTTACCAAGTTCTCCTCCGTCGAGCGAAGTTCCTGCGTCGGGAGGACCAACTCCTTATTGTCTTGGTCTTGCACTGCACGGGCCCTGAGAAAACGGAAGTCCCGAGCACGATCTCGATGTTCCCAGAATGGAGGCCGTTTAACCGCGGCTATAAACTCCGCGGCCTCCTTCTCCCACTTGGGTTCTGCAGCTTTGTAACCACCAGGGCCCAGACGGTGGTTGATACGTCTCCAACGTATCTATAATTTTTGATTCTTCCATGCTATTATATTATCAATCTTGGATGTTTTTATATACATTTATAGCAATTATATATCATTTTTTGGGACTAACCTATTAACTTAGTGCCCAGTGCCAGTTGCTGTTTTTTGCCTGTTTTTGGTTTTCCAGAATATCAGTACCAAATGAAGTCCAAATGCCACGAAACTTTTTGGAGATTTTTTTTGGACATAACAAGTACTGGAAGCTTTGGGAGAGGGCCAGAAGATGGAGCAGTGGCCCACGAGGCACCAGCGCGCGCCCCAGGGGGGGTGGCACGCCCTGGTGGCTTGTGGGGCCCACACAACACCGTTTGACCTAATTCCACCACTATAAATTCTCTAAAATCGGGAAACCAACAGAGGAGTCCACGAAATACTTTTTCCGCTGCCGCAAGCTTCTGTTCTTGAGAGATCCCATCTGGGGGCCTTTTCCGGCACTCCGCCGGAGGGGGAATCAATCACGGAGGGGCTCTACATCAACCTTGCTGCCCTTCCGATGATGCGTGAGTAGTTTACCACAGACCTTCGGGTCCATAGTTAGTAGCTAGATGGCTTCTTCTCTCTTTTTGATCTTCAATACAATGTTCTCCTCGATGTTCTTGGAGTTCTATCCGATGTAATCACTTTTTGCGGTGTGTTTGTTGGGATCCGATGAATTGTGAGTTTATGATCAGATTATCCATGAATATTATTTGAGTTTTCTCTAAACTCTTTTATGCATGATTATTATAGCTTCGTATTTCTTCTCCGATCTATTGATTTGGTTTGGCCAACTAGATTGATTTATCTTGCCATGGGAAGAGGTGCTTTGTAATGGGTTCGATCTTGCGGTGCTCAATCCCAGTGACAGAAAGGGACATGGCACGTATGTATCGTTGCTATTAAGGGTAAAAAAGATGGGGTTTATTCATGCGTGAGTTTACTTTGTCTACATCATGTCATCTTGCTTAAGGCGTTACTTCGTTCTTTATGGATTTAATACACTAGATGCATGCTGGATAGCGGTCGATGTGTGGAGTAATAGTAGTAGATGCAGGCAGGAGTCGGTCTACTTGTCTCGGATGTGATGCCTATATACATGATCATTGCCTTGGATATCGTCATGATTATTTGCTTTTCTATCAATTGCCCAACAGTAATTTGTTTACCCACCGTATGCTATTTTCTTGAGAGAAGCCTCTAGTGAAAACTATGGCCCCCGGGTCTATCTAAATCATATATTAAAAACCTTAAAAATACCTTGCTGCACTTTTATTTTATTTTATTTATTTTATATTTTAGTTCTATCTATCTATCTATCACATACAATTTAATCTTGCAATTAACCGCCGAGGGATTGACAACCCCTTGTTTGCGTTGGGTGCAAGGATTTGTTGTTTTGTATGCAGGTGCTGCTAACGAGGTGTTGCGTGATTCTCCTACTGGATTGATAACCTTGGTTTCATAACTGAGGGAAATACTTATCTCTACTGTACTGCATCTCCCTTCCTCTTTAGGGAATTACCAACGCAGCTGACAAGTAGCAGGAAGAATTTCTGGCACCGTTGCCGGGGAGACATCATCAACATATATCATGTACCTACGCATAAAACTCTCATCTCCTTGCATTTACTTTATTTGCCTTTGCCTCTCGTTTTCATCTCCCCCACTTCTAAAAAGTTTTTACAAAAATACAAAAATATTTTTTGTTTGCCTTTTCTTGTTTGCCCGTCTTATCATTATGGCTAGTTCTTCGCTCGTTACTATTACCCCTGAAAATGAAGTACTTAATTTTAAACAAAGGGGAGGAGAGAATCTAAAAGATGCTTGGTATAGGATTTGTGATGCTCATAATAGATCAACTCGTAAGCAATCTACCACAATCCTTCTTCGTAATTTTTATGTGGGTATTACTACATGGTATATATTCGTGCTTGATACTATTACCGGAGGAAATTTCTTGATGTGTCCCTCTATGGATGCTTTCAATGCTATGAGAAATTTAGTGGGATCACCACCTATCACTGTTAATGAAACAACTTTGACTTTGGAACAAGTTATGCAAAGGTTAGAGGTTATTGAAAGTAAAATGTCTACTATTGAACATCTTGAGAATTTAGATAAAAAATTCCATAATTGTCGGGCCCGTGGAACCCAGGGTATCCAGGCCCGTCTGCCTTCGGCCCAGGGCGCAACGCCTGGCGTGGGACAAGCAGGCTGTCTCCACCAAGCATTTCACCAAGACCCCTCATGAGGCCCTGGCCTCCTGAGGACCCCTCCTCAGGGAGCGGCGAGCAAGGCTCAGCATCTTCACCAGCAGCCTCGTGAGGCCCTTTCGCGAGGCGGCCTCCTGAGGTGGCCTCCCGAGGATTCCTCCCGAAGGCGCACAAGACAATGGCTGTTCGGTCCGGTCGCGCGGTCTCGTGCTCATCACGTGGGTGACGCGCGCGGCGACGAACGGCGACAGAGGCCGCGCCAGCAGGTGCGGATGAAGAGGGTTTCCCCTTTCGTGCTAAAGGAGCAAGGCCAGCCGTCCACTTCCCAAAGCAACCCCAAAGGTTGCCCGATCGATGAAAGAAGACCAAGACGGCGGGCGTGCAGGGCGGAGGTCACCACCGAGCCCACCGGCGTGTCATGGATCATGCTTTTGCAGGTGAAGACCGCCTTTAGTCAGGATAGCCTGAGCGCCTGTCCCCTTTCAAAACCCGCCAAGTGTGGCAACCCTTCCCGCCTAAGTTTTCGAGGGGGAAGAGGACCAAGGCGGGTATAAGGGGGGCAGAGCTGCCATTGTAGGGGGGATCCGATCGGCTCTGGTTCCCGTCATCCCCAACCTTGTACTCTCTCTCACCAGAGCAATCCCAACCAAGTAGGAGTAGGGTCTTACACCGCAAGGTGGCCCGAACCTGGGTAAACCGTTGAGTCCATGGTCCACCCCTCGCTAGCGCGCTCTCACCGTAGCCTCGCCGTAGCTTAGCCGTGGTAGGAGGCGAGAGGTAGAATGAGCTCACCCCAGTGTTCGAACCTTTGGGTCCTCGGAGCCCCAACTCCGACATTTTTGGCGCGCCAGGTAGGGGTGCGCTACTGTTCTCCCTCTCCCCCCTTCGTTCCATCAGCCTCATGGCCGACGCACGCCGTGAGCCCGCCGAGCGCAGGGCTGGCCGCGTGGCTCAGACGGAGCCGGTGGCCCGCGGCAATCGCCGCCGCCCCGATGTCGAAGCTGCCGCCGCCACCGACCCCGCTGCCCGCGAGCAGCAGGACTCCTCTCTGCACCCCTCCGTGCAGGCAAACGACCACACCGCCATAGCCTCCTCCCCCGCCCACCGCGGGCCGCCGAACCCGCAGGCCGGGCTGCTCATGGCGCGCGAGCTGCTCCGCTACCATCCAGCTGACGCAGGCTACGACGCCTGGCTTGGCCGCATCACCGAGCTCGTCAACGCCGCCGAGGACGCTCCGGTGCCTTCCCACTTGCTCCGCCCTCCGCCGTCTCGCACTGGGGACCTGGCGCACGGCGCTCCCCCGCCGCCTCCTCTGTGCGACGAGCACGGCGGGCCTCAGCGCAACGAGCGGGCGCGCGAGGCGTCCCGTGGCGCGTCCCCGCCGGTCCGTGACGAGGCTAGCTGCCAGATCATCAGACGCGCGCCCCCCGACGCGCGAGTGCTCCTCGAGCACGAGCGCCAGCGCCAGGATCAGGCCGTCCAAGAGGTCGCAGCAGCTGGGCATCAAAACTGCACTGCCCTCGCTGGCGGCGTCCCCTCAAGCGGTGTGGGCTGCCGCGCCTTCACCCGCGAGCTGCGTCGCGGGGTGTGGCCCGCGAAGTTCAAGCCTGAGCTACCTCCGCGCTACGACAGCACCCCCAACCCTACAGAGTTCCTTCAGCTCTACGCACTGAGCGTCGAGGCAGCGAACGGCGACGACAAGGTCATGGCGAACTAGTTCCCCATGGCCCTCAAGGACGGCCCGCGCTCCTGGCTCATGAACCTCCCTGAGGCGTCCATCTCATCGTGGACCGAGCTCTGTAGCCAGTTCGTCTCCAACTTCAAGGGCACCCAGGACCGCTCCCTCACCATCAACGACCTGCGGCACGTGCGGCAGGGCCCAGGCGAGACCCTTCGCAAGTACATCCAGCGCTTCAGCCAAGTGGGCAACAAGATACCCCATGCCTCCGACGCGGCCGTCATCTCTGCATTCACCACCGGCGTCACGGACGTCAAGCTGCGTGAGAAGCTCACCATCAACGATGAGCTAGACTCAGTGCTTGAACTGTTCGACCTCGCCGACAAGTGCGCCAAGGCTGAGGAAGGCCGCCTCTTCGTCCACAACGACCCCGACGCGGCGCTCGAGGCCGCCAAGACCAAGAACAAGGACGTCAAGCGTAAGGGCCCCACCGTGCTAGCGGCAGAGCCCGAGCAGAAGCGTGGCCGCGACCACGACGAGCCCAGGAAAGACAGCCGGCCGCTCTGCGCCTTCCACAACGTGCGCTCCCACAACACTGAAGACTGTCAGGAGCTCAAGCTACTCCGCGACGAGCGCCAAAGCCGCCGAGACGATCGCAATGGCCGCGGAGGTGGCCGCGGCAGCAACCGCTGGGACAGCCGCAATGGCAACGGCAGCTTCCGCCAGGGTTGGCACGACCAGCCTCGTGAGGCCGCCTGGAGCGACCAGCCTCGTGAGGTGAATCCCCGGGCTAATGCCGCTCTTCCGCCGCTGCTGCCGCCGCCCCAGAGGAACGACGTCAACCAGCCTGATGAGGGCGCTGGGGGCTACCAGGAGCCTCGCGCGGTCGCCTGCATCCTGGGCAGGTCTCAGGCCCCCGCGTCCAACCGCCACTTCAAGCAACTCTCTCGCGAGGTGTATGCCGCCCTCCCGAGGCCTGAGGCCGCGCGGCCCCTCAAGTGGTCGCAGTACGCCATCACCTTCGACTCCAAGGACCACCCCAAATCCACGGCCTCTGCAGGCGCACTCCCTATGCTGTGCACTCCAACCATCAGCAACGTTGCAGTCACCAAGACCCTCATCGACGGGGGCGCCGGCCTCAACGTGATCTCCATCGAGACCTTCGAGACGCTCCAAGTGCCCTATGACCAGCTGATGCCGACCAGGCCCTTCT
Organism: Elymus sibiricus; assembly: GCA_039707655.1. NCBI lineage: Eukaryota > Viridiplantae > Streptophyta > Magnoliopsida > Poales > Poaceae > Elymus > Elymus sibiricus. Next base: position 254,751,055 of record CM077668.1, on the reverse strand, counting down.
CCGGAGTGACCGATGGCTCCACCATCCCTCTAGGGCAGGTGTGCCTCCCCGTCACCTTCGGCACCCACAAGAACTACCACACCGAGCTCATCGACTTTGACGTGGTGCACATCGGCCTGCCGTACAATGCCATCTTGGGCTACCCGGCTCTCACCAAGTTCATGGCGGCCACCCATCACGCCTACAACGTCCTCAAGATGACCGGCTGCAGCGGCATCATCACGGTCGCCTGCGATGAGAAGGACGCATCCAGCACCCTCGAGCATGCCTACAAGGCCACCGCGGTCGCGCACCCGGCCGACGAGGACGCGGCCGAGCCTCCTGAGGCCATGCCCGCAAAGAAGAAGCAGCTGTTCTCTCAGGATCGCGCCGAGACGAAGAAGGTGTCGGTGGATGGCAGCGGCTCCAGCCCTCCCCTTACCATCGGCACGGGCCTCCCTCCTGCATAGGAAAGCACGCTCGTCACCTTCCTTCGGGCAAACTTGGATGTTTTCGCCTGGAAAGCATCTGAGTTGTCCGGTGTGCCGAGGGAGGTGATCGAGCACCACTTAGCGGTGTGCCCCAATGCGCGCCCCGTCAAGCAAAAAGCACGGCGCCAGGCGCCAGAGAAGCAAGATTTCATCGTCAAGGAAGTTCAGAAACTCCAAGAAGCTGGAGTCGTCCGAGAGGTGCGCCATCCCGACTGGCTCGCCAACCCAGTCGTCGTCCCCAAGAAGGGCGGCAAGGAGCGCATGTGCGTCGACTTCACCAGCCTTAACAAGTTCTGCCCCCAAGATCCGTTTCCGCTGCCCCGCATCGACCAGATCATGGACTCCACCGCCGGGTGCGATTTGCTATGCTTCCTAGATGCCTTCTCAGGCTATCACCAGATCAAGATGGCGGCCGAAGACGTGGAAAGAACGACCTTCATCACCCCCTGCGGCATATACTGCTACGTCTGCATGCCCTTCGGCTTGAGGAGCGTGGGCGCAACCTTCCAGTGGCTAATGCGGATCATGCTGGGGCCTCAGATGGGGAGGAACGCGGAGGCCTATGTCGACGACATCGTGGTCAAGTCCCGCGAGGCTGGATCCCTCATCGCGGACCTTGAGGAAACGTTCACCAACCTGCGCAAGGTCAACCTCAAGCTCAACCCCGAGAAATGCGTCTTTGGCATCCCCTACGGCAAACTCCTCGGCTTCCTGGTCTCACACCGTGGCATCGAGGCCAACCCTGAGAAAATCAGGGCCATCGAGAAAATGCGTCCTCCCCGGACCCTCAAGGAAATGCAGCGTTTGGCAGGATGTATGCCCTCCTTGGGACGCTTCATCTCCAAGTTCGGCGAGCGAGCCTTGCCCTTCTTCAAGCTCCTGAAGAGGTCCGGCACTTTCAAGTGGACTCCCGAGGCAGACACCGCCTTTGAAGACCTCAAGAGGTACCTCACGAGCCCGCCCATCATGGTCGCACCGCGCTCTCGCGAGCCCCTGCTCCAGTACCTAGCGGCCACCCCTCAGACGGCCAGCGCGGCTCTTGTAGAGGTGCGAGAGGAGCGCATCTACGCTGAGGAGAAGACCTCCGCACCTCCCAAGCCCTCCGGGCCTCCTGAGCCTCCAGTGCCTCGTGAGCCCCACCAGCCACGCGAGCCTCTTGAGCCCTCCGGATCCCGCGAGCCTCACGAGCCTCATGAGCCTCCCGAGCCCGTCTAGTCTCGTGAGCCACCTGAAGAGCAAGCCGCCGCCACCACTGCACGCCTCGTCGAGCACCCCGTGTATTTTGTCAGCACTGTGCTAAGAGATGCGCGCGAGCGCTACCCCATGCAATAGAAGCTTTTCCTTGCGCTCCTCATCGCCTCCAGGAAGTTGCGCCACTACTTTTAGGGTCACCCCATCAAGGTCATCTCTTCCTACCCCTTGGAGCAAGTTCTGCGCAGCCCCAACGCCGCCGGCCGCGTCGCCGAATGGAACATCGAACTGCAAGCCTTCCAGTTGGAGTTCTCCACCACCAGAGTCATCAAAGGCGTGGCTCTGGCTGACTCCATGGCAGAGTGGACGGACATGTACGAGGAGGAGCCTCGCGAGGCCCAATCCCTACTATCGGGGGACGAGGCTGTTGGGTAACGTTGCATGGGAAACAAAAAATTTCCTACGCACACACAAGATCTATCCATGGTGATGAGCATCTACGAGAGGGAGAGTGAATCTACATACCCTTGTAGATCGCTAAGAGGAAGCGTTAAGAAACGCGGTTGATGTAGTCGAACGTCTCCGCGATCCAAATCGTAAGTCGTCCCTCGATCCGATCACGAACTAGTGCCGAACAGACGGCACCTCCGCGTTCAACACACGTACGGCTTGATGATGCCTTCACCTCCTCGATCCAGCGAGCGATAATGAAGTAGTAGATGAGTTCCGGCAGCACGACGGCGTGGTGATGGTGGTGATGAACAATCTCTGCAGGGCTTCGCCAAGCACTACGGAGATTATGACGGGAGAACTAGAGGGTTACGGTTGCCGACACACGGCTTGGGAAATCTTCATGTGTCGCGTGTGCTAGCCCTGCCCCTCTATTTATATGTTGAGCCTTGGGGTCTAAACTTGGAGTAAAAGCCTCCTCCAGGTCGGTTTTGCCCGCACAAGGTCGGTTTGGCCCGCAGGGAAAGAGTCCAACTCGGATCCCTGCAGTACCGCGCACAAGCGGTAGTACCGCTTCACACAAGCGGTAGTACCGCTTATGCGGTAGTACCGCTTCACACAAGCGGTAGTACCGCTTACGCGGTAGTACTGCCTTACCAGCGGTAGTACCGCTTAAGGCAGCAGCAAAACTTCCTTTTGCACTTTCCAATACCTCGTGGGCTTTACCCCTTTGGCTCATATAAAGTGTTGCTGCACCCGAACACTTCGGTAAACATCCGGAACCCCTTCCGGTGAATTCCGGAACCCTTCCGGAGATCAAAACACTATTATCGCATATATCAATCTTTACCTTCGGACTCTTCCGGAGATCCTCGTCATGTCCGGGATCTTATCCGGGACTCCGAACAACCTTCGGTCACCAACAAAATAACTCAACTATACTAATCGTCACCAAACGTTAAGTGTGTAGACCCTGCGGGTTCGAGAACTATGTAGACATGACCGAGACACCTCTACAATCAATAACCAATAGCGGGACCTGGATACCCATATTGGCTCCTACATATTCTACGAAGATCTTTATCGGTCAAACCTCTATGTCAAGGATTCAGTTAATCCCGTATGCTGTTCCCTTTGTTCTTCGGTATGTTACTTGCCCGAGATTCGATCGTCGGTATCTCTATACCTAGTTCAATCTCGTTACTGGCAAGTCTCTTTACTCGTTCCGTAATACAAGATCTCATGGCTAACACTTTAGTCACATTGCTTGCAAGGCTCATTGTGATGTTGTATTACCGAGTGGGCCCTGAGATACCTCTCCGTCATACGGAGTAACAAATCCCAGTCTTGATCCATGCCAACCCAACAGACATCCTCGGAGATACCTGTAGAGCACCTTTATAGTCACCCAGTTACGTTGCGACGTTTGATACACACAAGGTACTCCTCCGATGTCAGGGAGTTGCATGATCTCATGGTCATAGGAACAGATACTTGACATGCAGAAAACAATAGCAATAAACTGACACGATCATATGCTACGTTCGTAGTTTGGGTCTTGTCCATCACATCATTCTCCTAATGATGTGATCCCGTTATCAAATGACATCTCATGTCCATGGCTAGGAAACCTTCACCATCTTTTGATCAACGAGCTAGTCAACTAGAGGCTTACTAGGGACACAGTGTTGTCTATGTACCCACACATGTATTTGAGTTTCCAATCAATACAATTATAGCATGGATAATAAACGATTATCATGAACAAGGAAATATAATAATAACCAATTTATTATTGCCTCTAGGGCATATTTCCAACAGTCTCCCACTTGCACTAGAGTCAATAATCTAGTTCACATCACTATGTGATTTACATTGTAATGAATCGAACACCCATGCAGTTCTGGTGTTGTTCATGTTTAGCCCTTGGAAGAGGTTTAGTCATCGGATCTGCAACATTCAGATCCGTGTGTACTTTGCAAATATTTATGTCGTCCTCCTTGATGTAATCGCGGATGGAATTGAAACGTCGCTTTATGTGTCTGGTCCTCTTGTGAAATCTTGGTTCCTTGGCTAGAGCAATGGCACCAGTATTATCACAAAACAGAGTCATTGGGTTAAGCGCACTAGGCACTACTCCAAGATCTGTCATGAACTCCTTCATCCAGACACCTTCCTTCGCCGCCTCCGAGGCAGCGATGTACTCCGCTTCGCATGTAGAATCAGCTACCACGCTTTGCTTGGAACTGCACCAGCTAACCGCACCCCCATTAAGAATAAATACGTATCCGGTTTGTGACTTAGAGTCATCCGGATCAGTGTCAAAGCTTGCATCGACGTAACCCTTTACGACGAGCTCTTGATCACCTCCATAAACGAGAAACATGTCCTTAGTCCTTTTCAGGTACTTCAGGATATTCTTGACCGCCGTCCAGTGTTCCATTCCTGGATCACTTTGAAGCCTTCCGACCATACTTATGGCAAGGCTGACATCGGGTCTTGTGCACAGCATTGCATACATGATAGAGCCTATGGCTGAAGCATAGGGGATGACACTCATCTTTTTTCTATCTTCTGCAGTCACTGGGCATTGAGTCTTACTCAACTTCACACCTTGCAATACAGGCAAGAACCCCTTCTTGGACTGATCCATTTTGAACTTCTTCAAAACATTGTCAAGGTATGTGCTTTATGAAAGTCCTATTAAGCGTCTCGATCTATCTCTATAGATCTTGATGCCTAATATGAAAGCAGCTTCTCCTAGGTCCTTCATTGAAAAACTCTTGTTCAAATATCCCTTCACGCTTTCCAACATTTCTATATTGTTTCCAATCAGTAATATGTCATCCACATATAATATTAGAAACGCTATAGAGCTCCCACTCACTTTCTTGTAAATACAAGCTTCTCCGTAAACTTGTATAAACTCGAACGCTTTGATCACTTCATCAAAGCGAAGATTCCAACTCCGAGATGCTTGCACCAGTCCATGAATGGATCGCTGGAGTTTGCAAACTTTGTCAGCATTCTCTGGATCGACAAAACCTTCTGGTTGCATCATATACAACTCTTCCTTTAGGAAACCGTTAAGGAACGCTGTTTTGACATCCATCTGCCAAATTTCATAATTGAAAAAGGCAGCTATTGCTAACATGATTCTGACGGACTTAAGCATCGCTACGGGTGAGAAGGTCTCATCGTAGTCAACTCCTTGAACTTGTGAAAAACCCTTTGCCACAAGTCGAGCTTTATAGACGGTGATATTACCGTCCGCGTCCGTCTTCCTCTTAAAGATCCATTTGTTCGGAATGGCCTTACGCCCTTCAGGTAATACTTCCAAAGTCCACACTTTGTTTTCATACATGGATCCCATCTCGGATTTCATGGCCTCTAACCACTGCTCGGAATCCGGGCCCATCATCGCTTCTCCATAGCTCGTAGGTTCATCGTTGTCCAACAACATGACCTTTAAGACAGGGTTGCCGTACCACTCAGGAGCAGTACGTGTCCTTGTCGACCTACGAGGTTCGATAGCAACTTGATCCAAAGCTTCATGATCATCATCATTAACTTCCTCTTCAGCTGATGTAGGCTCTACAGAAACATCTTTCTGCGCTGCGCTACTCTCAGGTTGAAGTAAAGGTTCAACAACCTCATTAAGTTCTATCTTCCTCCCACTCAATTCTTTCGAGAGAAACTCTTTCTCAAGAAATGTTCCGTTTTTAGCGACAAACACTTTGCCTTCGGATCTGAGGTAGAAGTTATACCCAACTGTCTCTTTTGGGTATCCTATGAAGACGCATTTCTCCGCTTTGGGTTCCAGCTTTTCAGGCTGAAGCTTTTTGACATAAGCATCACATCCCCAAACTTTAAGAAACGACAGCTTTGGCTTCTTGCCAAACCAAAGTTCATATGGCGTTGTCTCAACGGATTTCGATGGTGCCCTATTTAAAGTGAATGCAGCTGTCTCTAATGCATAACCCCAAAACGATAGTGGCAAATCGGCAAGAGACATCATAGATCGCACCATATCTAATAAGGTTCGATTACGACGTTCGGACACACCATTACGCTGTGGTGTTCCAGGCGGTGTTAGTTGTGAAACAATTCCACATTGTCTTAAGTGACTGCCAAACTCATAACTCAGATATTCTCCTCCTCGATCAGATCGTAGGAATTTAATCTTCTTGTTACGATGATTCTCAACTTCATTCTGAAATTGTTTGAACTTTTCAAATGTTTCAAACTTGTGTTTCATTAAGTAAATATACCCATATCTACTTAAGTCATCGGTGAAGGTGAGAAAGTAACGATAACCACCGCGCGCCTCAATACTCATCGAACCGCACACATCAGTATGTATGATTTCCAATAAGTCACTTGCCCGTTCCATTGTTCCAGAGAACGGCGTTTTAGTCATCTTGCCCATGAGGCATGGCTCACATGTGTCAAGTGATTCAAAATCAAGTGACTCTAAAAGTCCATCAGCATGGAGCTTCCTCATGCGTTTTACGCCAATATGACCTAAACGGCAGTGCCACAAGAAAGTGGTATTATCATTATCAATTCTACATCTTTCGGCATCAATGTTATGAACCTGTGTATCATTACTATCGAGATTCAATAAGAATAAACCCCTCACATCGGGTGCATGACCATAAAATATATTACTCATATAAATAGAACAACCATTATTCTCTGATTTAAATGAGTAACCGTCTCGCAATAAACAAGATCCAGATATAATGTTCATGCTTAACGCAGGCACTAAATAACAATTATTCAGGTTCATCACTAATCCCGATGGTAATCGAAGAGCGAGCGTGCCGACGGCGATCACATCAACCTTGGAACCATTTCCCACGCGCATCGTCACTTCGTCCTTTGCCAGCCTCCGTCTATTCCGCAGTTCCTGTTTTGAGTTGCAAATATGAGCAACCGCACCGGTATCAAATACCCAGGCACTACAACGTGAGTTGGTAAGGTACACATCAATAACATGTATATCATATATACCTTGTTTGTTGTTGGCCGCCTTCTTGTCAGCCAAATACTTGGGGCAGTTCCGCTTCCAGTGTCCAGTTCCCTTGCAATGAAAACACACAGTTTCTGGTTTGGGTCCAGCCTTGGGTTTCTTCACGAGAGGAGCAACTGCTTTGCCACTCTTCTTGGAGTTACCCTTCTTACCCTTGCCATTTTTCTTGAAACTAGTGGTTTTATTGACCATCAACACTTGATGCTCCTTCTGAATTTTAGACTCAGCGGCTTTCAGCATCGCAAACAGCTCGGCGACTGACTTGTTCATCCCGTGCATGTTATAGTTCAACACGAAGCTCTTGTAGCTAGGTGGCAATGATTGAAGAACTCTGTCAGTGATAGCCTCTGGCGGAAGGGGCATCCCCAATTCAGCCAGACGGGTGGAGTACTCACACATTCTGAGTACGTGATCACTGATAGACCCGTTCTCCTCCATATTGCAAGCATAGAACTTATCGGAGATCTCATATCTCTCGATCCGGGCATTCTTCTGAAAGATAAACTTCAACTCCTGGAACATCTCATATGCTCCATGACGTTCAAAACGTCTTTGAAGTCCCGGTTCTAAGCCATACAATATTGCACATTGAACTATTGAGTAATCTTCAGAACGAGCCTGCCAGGCGTTCACAACGTCTAGAGACTCAACTGGAGCGGGTGGATCACCAAGCGGTGCATCAAGGACATAAGCCTTCTGGGAAGCCGTAAGGATAATCCTTAGATTACGGGCCCAGTCCACAAAGTTACTTCCATCATCTTTCAACTTAGCTTTCTCTAGGAACGCATTAAAATTCAGGGGTGCTACTGCGCGAGCCATGATCTACAACATAAAATTTGCAAAGACAGCTTAGACTATTGTTCAAGATAATGAGTTTAGTTAATCATATTACTTAAAAACTCCCACTCAAATTGACATCCCTCCGGTTATTCGAGTGTAACATGATCCAAATCCACCAACTCAAGTCCGATCATCACGTGAGTTGAGGTGGTTTCAATGGTGAACATCTTCATGTTGATCATATCTACTATATGACTCATGTTCGACCTTTCGGTCTCTTGTGTTCCGAGGCCATGTCTGTACATGCTAGGCTCGTCAAGTTTAACCCGAGTGTTCCGCACGTGCAACATGGCTTACACCCGTTGTATGTGAACGTAGAGTCTATCACACCCGATCATCACGGCGTGTCTCGAAACGATGAACTTTCGCAACGGTGCACACTCGGGGAGAACACAATTTTATCTTGAAATTTAAGTGAGGGATCACCTTATAATGCTACCGTCGTCCTAAGCAAAATAAGATGCATAAAAGGATTAACATCACATGCAAATCATAAGTGACATGATATGGCCATGAACTTGTGCTTTTGATCTCCATCTCCAAAGCACCGGCATGATCTCCATCGTCACCGGCATGACACCATGATCTCCATCATCTTGATCTCCATCAACGTGTCGCCATGAGGTTGTCGCGCCGACTGTTGCTTCCACAACTATTGCTAACTCATAGCGAAAGTAAAGCAAAACGGCGAAAAATAATTAAAGACAACTCTATGGCTCCTGCCAGTTGCCGTACTCATCGACATGCAAGTCGTGATATTCTATACAACACATGATCATCTCATACATCACATATATCTCATCATGTAATTGGCCATATCACATCACAACATACCCTGCAAAAACAAGTTAGACGTCTTCTAATTGTTATTGCAAATTTTACGTGGCTGCTACGGGTTTGCAAGAACCGTTCTTACCTACGCAAAACCACAACGTGGTGTAGTGATTGCTTTTTGATCTTCTAAAAGAACCCTCTTCATTGAAATCGATTCAACTAAAGTGAGAGAGACAGACACCCGCTAGCCATCTTTATGCAACGAAGTTACATGTCAGTTGAAGGAACCTGTCTCGCGTAAGCGTACGCGTAATGTCGGTCCGGGCCGCTTCATCTCACAATACCGCCGAATCAAGTATCAACTAGTAACGGCAAGCAATATGTATACACCCACGCCCACAACTCGTTTGTGTTCTACTCGAGATCTCATCTACGCATAGACCTAGCTCAGATGCCACTGTTGGGTAACGTTGCATGGGAAACAAAAAATTTCCTACGCACACACAAGATCTATCCATGGTGATGAGCATCTACGAGAGGGAGAGTGAATCTACATACCCTTGTAGATCGCTAAGCGGAAGCGTTAAGAAACACGGTTGATGTAGTCGAACGTCTCCGCGATCCAAATCGCAAGTCGTCCCTCGATCCGATCACGAACTAGTGCCGAACGGACGGCACCTCCACGTTCAACACACGTACGGCTTGATGACGCCTTCACCTCCTCGATCCAGCGAGCGATGATGAAGTAGTAGATGAGTTCCGGCAGCACGACGGCGTGGTGATGGTGGTGAGGAACAATCTCTGTAGGGCTTCGCCAAGCACTACGGAGATTATGACGGGAGAACTAGAGGGTTAGGGTTGCCGACACACGGCTTGGGAAATCTTCATGTGTCGCGTGTGCTAGCCCTGCCCCTCTATTTATATGTTGAGCCTTGGGGTCTAAACTTGGAGTAAAAGCCTCCTCCAGGTCGATTTTGCCCGCACAAGGTCGGTTTGGCCCGCAGGGAAAGAGTCCAACTCGGATCCCTGCAGTATCGCGCACAAGCGGTAGTACCGCTCACGAGCGGTAGTACCACTTGAGCGGTAGTACCGCTTCACACAAGCAGTAGTACCGCTTATGCGGTAGTACCGCTTCACACAAGCGGTAGTACCGCTTACGCGGTAGTACTGCCTTACCAGCGGTAGTACCGCTTAAGGCAGCAACAAAACTTCCTTTTGCACTTTCCAATACCTCGTGGGCTTTACCCCTTTGGCTCATATAAAGTGTTGCTGCACCCGAACACTTCGGTAAACATCCGGAACCCCTTCCGGTGAATTCCGGAACCCTTCCGGAGATCAAAACACTATTATCACATATATCAATCTTTACCTCTGGACTCTTCCGGAGATCCTCATCATGTCCAAGATCTTATCCGGGACTCCGAACAACCTTCGGTCACCAACAAAATAACTCAACTATACTAATCGTCACCAAACGTTAAGTGTGTAGACCCTGCGGGTTCGAGAACTATGTAGACATGACCGAGACACCTCTACGATCAATAACCAATAGCGGGACCTGGATACCCATATTGGCTCCAACATATTCTACGAAGATCTTTATCGGTCGAACCTCTATGTCAAGGATTCAGTTAATCCCGTATGCTGTTCCCTTTGTTCTTCGGTATGTTACTTGCCCGAGATTCGATCGTCGGTATCTCTATACCTAGTTCAATCTCGTTATTGGCAAGTCTCTTTACTCGTCCCGTAATACAAGATCTCGTGGCTAACACTTTAGTCACATTGCTTGCAAGGCTCATTGTGATGTTGTATTACCGAGTGGGCCCTGAGATACCTCTCCGTCATACGGAGTAACAAATCCCAGTCTTGATCCATGCCAACCCAACAGACATCCTCGGAGATACCTGTAGAGCACCTTTATAGTCACCCAGTTACATTGCGACGTTTGATACACACAAGGTACTCCTCCGATGTCAGGGAGTTGCATGATCTCATGGTCATAGGAACAGATACTTGACATGCAGAAAACAATAGCAATAAACTGACACGATCATATGCTACGTTCGTAGTTTGGGTCTTGTCCATCACATCATTCTCCTAATGATGTGATCCCGTTATCAAATGACATCTCATGTCCATGGCTAGGAAACCTTCACCATCTTTTGATCAACGAGCTAGTCAACTAGAGGCTTACTAGGGACACAGTGTTGTCTATGTACCCACACATGTATTTGAGTTTCCAATCAATACAATTATAGCATGGATAATAAACGATTATCATGAACAAGGAAATATAATAATAACCAATTTATTATTGCCTCTAGGGCATATTTCCAACAGAGGCGCCTGGCGGCTGGACCATGCACTTTGATGGCGCCTTCTCCCGGCAGGGCGCGGGGGCTGGAGTCATGCTCACCTCGCCGACAGGAGACATGCTCTATTATGCTATGCAGCTCTGCTTCAAGTACACCGACAAGGTTTCCAACAACATCACTGAATACGAGGGCCTCATCGCCGGCCTCAAGGCCGCGTTCGCTCTGGGCATCAAGCATCTGACCATCAAGGGCGATTCCCAGCGTCTCGTCAACTTCTCCAACAAAAACCACAAGCCCAAGGGCGCGTGGTCCACCATCGCCGCCGCGAAGGAGTCCGGGAGCCGGAGCCAGGTGCAGGGGCTGCGGTGCATGTTCACGATGAACTCGTGCGCCACCTCCGCTGAATGGCTCCCCGCCTGGGGTGGTTGCGCGGCTGCCCCGCCGCGGCCACCTCGGCCGCGTGCGCCTCGCCCCCCGCGCCCGTGAGCGGCGCCCATTCCGCGACCGCTGGGCCCGGCGCTGGCAGCCATTAGGGAGCGCCCGCGCCCCCTGGGTGGAACCTTGGATGCGGCAGCAGAAGCACGGCCACGTCCTCTTCCCCTCGCCATCTCTGCGGCAGCTCTGGTAGGAGACGGAGAAGAGTGGAGGAAGAAGAAGATGGGTGGAGAACTTTGGCTCCTCTCTCCTCCTCTTTATGCTCGGTGCGGGGCTCTTCTCGTCGCTCCGCCTTCTCCGGCGTCGGGAATTGAAGCAGCAGCAATGTGTGTAGGAAGGCAATCATGGCCTCGCGTCGCCCGCGGCAGACTTTATGTCAGCGCAGGCGGTTACCGAGGCGTTGTGGGAGAAGTGGGGGCGTCCCCCATCACGTCGTGCGCCACGCATCGCGCCTGGCCTGTAGGCGGTTAGGGCCCGCACCGTTTTGCCCCCTAGTAGGCGGGAACGTGCGCACCGCAGGCCCGGGGGCAACTGTCGAGCCCGTGGAACCCAGGGTATCCAGGCCCGTCTGCCGTTGGCCCAGGGCACAACGCCTGGCGTGGGCCTAGCAGGCCGTCACCACCAAGCATTTCACCAAGACCCCTCATGAGGCCCTGGCCTCCTGAGGACCTCTCCTGAGGGAGCGGCGAGCAAGGCTCAGCATCTTCACCAGCAGCCTCGCGAGGCCCTCTCGCGAGGCGGCCTCCCGAGGCTTCCTCCCGAAGGCGCACAAGACAAGGGCTGTTCGGTCCGGTCGCGCGGTCTCGTGCCCATCATGTGGGTGACGCGCGCGGCGACGAACAGCGACAGAGGCCGCGCCAGCAGGCGCGGATGAAGAGGGTTTCCCCTTTCATGCTAAAGGAGCAAGGCCAGCCGTCCACTTCCCAAAGCAACCCCAAAGGTTGCCCGATCGACGAAAGAAGACCAAGACGGCGGGCGCGCAGGGCGGAGGTCACCACCGAGCCCACCGGCGCGTCATGGATCATGCTTTTGCAGGCGAAGACCGCCTTTAGTCAGGATTGCCTGAGCGCCTGTCCCCTTTCAAAACCCGCCAAGTGTGGCAACCCTTCCCGCCTAAGTTTTCAAGGGGGAAGAGGACCAAGGCGGGTATAAGGGGGGCAGAGCTGCCATTGTAGGGGCGATCCGATCGGCTCTGGTTCCCGTCATCCCCAACCTTGTACTCTCTCTCACCAGAGCAATCCCAACCAAGCAGGAGTAGGGTCTTACACCGCAAGGTGGCCCGAACCTGGGTAAACCGCTGAGTCCACGGTCCGCCCCTCGCTAGCGCGCTTTCGCCGTAGCCTCGCCGTAGCTTAGCCGTGGTAGGAGGCGAGAGGTAGAATGAGCTCACCCCAGTGTTCGAACCTTTGGGTCCCCGGAGCCCCAACTCCAACAATAATCATGTCACTTAATTTGGTTCTAAGGTAGGAATCGCATTGAAACCCTTAAAAGAGAAGGAACCGGTAGTTAATGAAGGAATAGAACAAAGCCCCACTAGAATCGACAAGATAGAAGAAATTATTAATAATTTGGGGTCGGCTTTTTCCTCCATTAAGAATATTGATAGAACTCCTCCCAATAAAAATTGCAAGTTCATATATGTTCCTAAAACCAATAGTGCTACTTCTAGTAAGGGAAATGAGGATCTTAAAATGATTAGAGTGCACCCCAATTTCATTGATATAATTACGGAACCTATTCACAAAAGTAAAATTCTTGATTTTGTGCCTAGAAGTATGATGATGAGAAATACCTACGTTAAATCTATTAGAAAAAAATGGGTGTGTGATTGAGGAGTTGGAAACCAAGGATGATAATACTTGAAACTATGCATTATGCCTAGCTAGGGGCATAAAACAATAGCGCTTGTTGGGAGGCAACCCAATGAATAAAATAATTTTTTACTTTTTGTTTCTGTTATTGTGTGTTTTCACATCTATGCTACTGTTATGATTGAGTTTTTATGTTTTAATTAGTGTTTGTGCCAAGTAAAACCTTTGGGATGATTTGGAAGATAGTATAATTGATGCTGTTTGGAAAACAGAAAGTTTTGCGTCCAGTGCTGGAATTTTGGTTCTGTACTGGAGCATCATAAAAATCTGAAATTTTTACACAGTATTGGTATATGAATTTCCCACGTTTTACTAATTTTTCAGAATTTTTCAGTTACAGAAGTATAGCTTTTAAATATATCTCTACAGACTGTTCTGTCTTTGACAGATTCTGTTTTTGATGCACTGCTTGCTTGTTTTGATGAAACTATGGATTGTATCGGGGGGTATAAGCCAAGGAGAAGTTAGAATACAGTAGGTATAATTCAAAAATAAAATATGAATGGGTTTGCAACAGTACTTAAAGTAGTGATTTGTTTTGTTATACTAACGGATCTCACGAAGGTTTTGTTGAGTTTTGTGTGATTGAAGTTTTCAAGTTTTGGGTGAGATCACGATGGATGAAGGAATAAGGAGTGGCAAGAGCCTAAGCTAGGGGATGCCCGAGGCACCCCAAGGTAATATTCAAGGAAGACTCAAGCGTCTAAGCATGGGGATGCCCCGGAAGACATCCCCTCTTTCTTCTACCAACCATCGGTAATTTTACTTGGAGCTATATTTTTATTCGTCACATGATATGTGTTTTGCTTGGAGCATCATGTATTATATGAGTCTTTGATTTGTTTGCTTTTTAGTTTGTCACAATCATCTTTGCTGGACACACCAATTTGAGAGAGCCACACGTTCATCATAATTTGTTAGAATACTCTATGTGCTTCACTTAATTTTTTTGAGCTAGGCAGTTGCTCTAGTGCTTCACTTAAATCATTTTGAGCACGGCGGTGGCTATATTTTGAAGAAATATTTAAACTCTCATGCTTCACTTATATTATTTTGAGAGTTGATGAGATAAAATTTTGAAGAAATATTTAAACTCTCATGCTTCAGTTATATTATTTTGAGAGTTGATAAGATTAAAATTTTGAAGAAATATTTGCACTCTCATGCTTCACTTATATCTTTTTGAGAGTTGACAATAGTAATGGTAATTTGCACAAGATATGAATTTGGTCCCAAAGTGATGAATATTCAAGAGGGGTATAATAAAAACTTTCATATAGATCATTGGATATGATAAGTTTGATTCCTTGCAATAGTTTTGCGATATGGAGATGATAATATGTGAGTCATGTTAGTGAGTAATTGTGATTTAGTAAGAATATTAGTGTTATGGTTTGTGATTCCCTATGCATGCACAGTAAGTCAATAGTTATGCAACGAAATTATATCCTACTTATGGTGCATTATTCGGTGTTAGTTATGTTCAATGCATGTTTATGACCGTTTTCGCTTTTTGGTTGGTTGCTTCTCAATCTATTTGCTAGCCTTCATTTGTACTAAGCGGAAATACTGCTTGTGCATCCAAACTCCTTAAACCCAAGTTGTGTCAAATGAGTCCACCATATCTACCTATATGCGGTATTTCCATGCCGTTCCAAGTAAATTTGCGTGTGCCAACTCTAATTTTCAAAATAATTTTTCCGTTTTGTGTGCCCGTACCACTCATGAAGCGGCAGGGGGTGGCCAATATTTTCCATGCTAGGTGTGTTATTCTCACGATGAGTGTTTATTCACTTGTCATTGCACGAGAGAGTGACAGGTAATAGGGATGCCCAGTCCCACAATGAATCAAAAATTAATAACAACAAAATTCCTTGGAAAGTGTTGGTATGGAGGGCACCCATGGATACGGCTAGCCATGGATTGTGAAAGAATGGTGGAAAGGAAATAAACTTTACTTTCTGTTTGGGAACCGCCTATGATGTGTCTAGCATGGAAGATATTGGGAATTCTCGGTCGTTTTCGTTGACAGGAAAAACATGCCTCTCAAAATATTTTTATCTCTCTAATTTAAGCTTTGAGCTCTGGCACATTTGCAAATCTCTGCTTCCCTCTGCGAAGGGCCTATCTATTTACTTTATGCAATTTTTATTTTCATTTTGAGTCTCCATCTTCTCTTATAAAGCACCAACTAAAGAGCACTATTGTCATACTTGTGCATTGTGTGTAGCTAATATTGAGTATGTTTCATGAATGGACCAATGATTGAGCATAATGGGCTAGGGATAACTTTCTTTAGCGTTGATATTTTGAAAGACATGGTTGCTTGTTAGCATGCTTGAGTATTTATATCTTCATGTCAAATTATAGACTATTGCTTTGAATCATTTAAGTCCAAATGTCCATGCTACAAAGAAAAGAATATATGATGAATATGATAGGTAGCATCCCACATCAAAAATTCTATTTTTATCATTCACCTACTAGAGGACGAGCAGGAATTAAGCTTGGGGATGCTGATACGTCTACAACGTATCTATAATTTTTGATTGTTCCATGCTATTATATTATCAATCTTGGATGTTTTTACATACATTTATAGCAATTATATATCATTTTTTGGGAGTAACCTATTAACTTAGTGCCCAGTGCCAGTTGCTGTTTTTTGCCTGTTTTAGGTTTTCCAGAATATCAGTACCAAACGAAGTCCAAATGCCACGAAACTTTTTGGAGATTTTTTTCTGGACATAACAAGTACTGGAAGCTTCGGGAGAGGGCCAGAAGATGGAGCAGTGGCCCACGAGGCACCAGGGCGCGCCCCAGGGGGGTGGCATGCCCTGCTGGCTTGTGGGGCCCACACAGCTCCGTTTGACCTAATTCCACCACTATAAATTCTCTAAAATCGGGAAACCAACAGAGGAATCCACAAAATACTTTTTCCGCCGCCGCAAGCATCTGTTCTTGAGAGATCCCATCTGGGGGCCTTTTCCGGCACTCCGCCGGAGGGGGAATCGATCACAGAGGGGCTCTACATCAACCTTGCTGCCCTTCCAATGATGCGTGAGTAGTTTACCACAGACCTTCGGGTCCATAGTTAGTAGCTAGATGGCTTCTTCTCTCTTTTTGATCTTCAATACAATGTTCTCCCCGATGTTCTTGGAGTTCTATCCGATGTAATCACTTTTTGCGGTGTGTTTGTTGGGATCCGATGAATTGTGAGTTTATGAGCAGATTATCCATGAATATTATTTGAGTTTTCTCTGAACTCTTTTATGCATGATTATTATAGTTTCGTATTTCTACCCCGATCTATTGATTTGGCTTGGCCAACTAGATTGATTAATCTTGCCATGGGAAGAGGTGCTTTGTAATGGGTTCGATCTTGCGGTGCTCAATCCCAGTGATAGAAAGGGACATGACACGTATGTATCGTTGCTATTAAGGGTAAAAAGATGGGATTTATTTATACGTGAGTTTAGTTTGTCTAAATCAGGTCATCTTGCTTAAGGTGTTACTCCGTTCTTTATGGACTTAATACACTAGATGCATGCTGGATAGCGGTCGATGTGTGGAGTAATAGTAGTAGATGCAGGCAGGAGTCGGTCTACTTGTCTTGGACGTGATGCCTATATACATGATCATTGCCTTGGATATCGTCTTGATTATTTGCTTTTCTATCAATTGCCCAACAGTAATTTGTTTACCCACCGTATGCTATTTTCTTGAGAGAAGCCTCTAGTGAAAACTATGGCCCCCGGGTCTATCTAAATCATATATTAAAAACCCTAAAAATACCTTGCTGCACTTTTATTTTATTTATTTTATTTTATATTTTAGTTCAATCTATCTATCTATCACATACAATTTAATCTTGCAATTAACGCCGAGGGATTGACAACCCCTTGTTTGCGTTGGGTGCAAGGATTTGTTGTTTTGTGTGCAGGTGCTGCTAACGAGGTGTTGCGTGATTCTCCTACTGGATTGATAACCTTGGTTTCATAACTGAGGGAAATACTTATCTCTACTGTACTGCATCTCCCTTCCTCTTCAGGGAATTACCAACGCAGCTCACAAGTAGCAGTGGTTACCTGGCAGATTTTTCCGTAAATGACGAAAATGATCGCTTATCTCCTTGCTAGACTCACTACGAGAGGATTCACAAAACTTCGTCCATTCTTCGTGATCCATAGTTGGATTGAGCCGCTTAATGGTCTCGAAGTCCTTACCAACTAGATTGCAACGGGCACTGCTCTTCCAGTCCCTTAACATCTTTGGCCATTTTGACATGGCATAATCTTCGGTTAACTTCTTGACATCAGGTGGAAATTCATAACTACGGTTTAACGCCAGTAGTAGATTCTCCTTGTGTTCGACCAAATCCTTGCTACCGATCGGGACAGTTTTTCGCAAGATGCAACCTAGTATTTTGCTATACCTTTTTGCTGCGTCCTCTGGGGTGACGGGCTCGCCACTCGGGCCAACTGCGGTGATGGCAATTATACCTTCGTGAAGCTTGTTTGGATCCCTTGCCTTTCAGTTGCTCTTCTTTGTGGCGGCCGTGCTGGATGAAGTCCTGTCAGTGTGGCTCATGTCCCCTACCCCGGTGGTTGGTTCTACCTGTTGGTCGCTGCCCATCTCGATGTCAGGGATGGCCGAATCATCCACGTCAGGGGCGCTCATCTCGACGTCAGGGTTGGTGTACTGAGGTTCCTTCTGAGATGACGTTCTGGCGCTGGGATCCATTTGTCCAACTGCAATATTGTAACAAAAAGTTATGACTGAACATAGAAAGAGAATGGCGACTGAAAAATTTGGCATGACCTTTGCTAAAAGTAGGGCATATTGAGTACCAGAATTTGACGGAACGGAAACGAATCAACGTTTCGTTAAAACATTGGCACTCATATTAAGTCCTACAAATCAAACACAACCATCTAATTCTACATCGAATGACACCACCCCATCCACGTGTTTGTACAGGTACTCCAAGAACATCTAAGATCTAAATCCTTTGTGTGGCATTTCATCGAACATGTTACAATCGTCAATAATAGTGGAACATATAGATGTGAAATGTAGTGAAATTATACCTTGACACAGATGTGAATCAGAAATTTGCGACGCCGCCGACGGTGTTGACGAGACGGCCGGGTTTGTTGCGACGGCCACGAGGTTGTCAAGGTGCCGGCCCACGGGATCCCGCGGGGAAAAAACTACAGCTGCGGTGGTGGCGCGCAGACCGGACGACGCGATAGTAGAGAGAGGTGCGTGGCGGCGGACCGGAGCGCGCGAGAGTAGAGAGAGGTGCGCGGCGGCCGGCAGTGGTTGTGGTGGATGAGCGCGCGAGAGGTGGGAGAGAACAGGGGAACAGATTAGGTATGTTTTGAAACTATGCATGGGAGGGGGGGCGGCGGGTGGGCGCGTGTTTTCGGTTAACACATGGCGGGCAGCACGTGTACCCGCCACTGCAAAAACTAGCAACGGCGGGCGGGCAGGGCCACTCGCCAGCCCAAAGCCTACGTACGTAAAATCCGTCTTTAACAAATATTCATTGCGTAAAAATACGGCAGCGCACTTTTCAGCTTTTAAACATATTTTGGACTTGAAATTTTTTCCATGTGTAATGTACGCCATCTGAAGCCCCGTGCTACAATTTGACAACTTTTGGAGTTGGTTTGCTATTTTTGCGGCATTAACTGAATTTTCGGCAAGTAAAAAAGGCAAAACAAACTTTGGTCGTGCTAACGAGGTTGGAAATGTTTGAAACTTTCCATGGCGTCTTCATTAAACACCTGTAGGGTCTGATAAAAATTAGAGATTGTTACGAACAAAACCTGATGCGCATCGTGTGCAAACAGGACACTCCCCCGCCAAGTGTATATGGGTTTCGAAACGGCCACCTCACGGACAAAACTCAATTTTTAAACATATTTTGGACTTGAATTTTTTCCTTGTGTAATATACGCCATCAGAAGCCCCGTGCTACAATTTGACAACTTTTGGAGTTGGTTTGCTATTTTCGCGGCATTAACTGAATTTTTGGCAAGTAAAAAAGGCAAAACAAACTTTGGCCGTGCTAACGAGGTTGGAAATGTTTGAAACTTTCCATGGCATCTTCATTGAACACCTGTAGGGTCTGATAAAAATTAGAGATCCTGATGACCAAAACCTGATACACATCGTGTGCAAATAGGACACTCCCCCGCCAAGTGTATAAGGGTTTCGAAACAGCCACCTCACACACGGAACTCAATTTTTAAACATATTTTGGACTTGAAATTTTTTCCATCTGTAATATACGCCATTAGAAGCCCCGTTCTACAATTTGACAACTTTTGCAGTTGGTTTGCCATTTTCGCGGCATTAACTGAATTTCGGGCAAGCAAAAAAGGCAATAAAGTTCTGTGGCGGGCAGTACAGGATGCACGCCACTGCTGACTCCTTGATATATTTTTTTATTTAAGCGGGTGACTGCATTGCGGCAGTGGCGAGTGCCTTTGTTGCCCGCCACTGCAAACATCTGGATATGGAAAATTAAAAATTTGAGAGGGTCACCCCACTATATCTGTGGCGGGCTTATTCCACGACCGCCACTGTAAGACGAAGTAGCTATGGCCGGTGGGCCGCATGGCCCGCCAGTGGAAGGTTTCAACACGCTAGCAAATTTTGCGAGTCCAGCTGTGGCGATCACTCCGGCTCACCCGCCACTGCTACACTACTAGCACTCGCGGGTCCTTTCTGGCACTCGCCACTGCTGGTTTTCAAAATTAGCTGTGGCGGGTACCCGGCTTCGCCCGCCACTAATTTGTGATCACCTATAAGCCCTTTCCCAGTAGTGGGTGTTTTTTTCGACGATGAACCGTGTCCCTTGCCAAGCACAACTTCAATTTGTTTAGCCATGCTATGGACCTCCTTCCCAGAATAATGTCTTGGGCCCAAACCTACCTCTACCGTACCATCAAATTCAGCTTTCGTCTTTCGGTAAGGGTGATCTTTCTGTAAGAACCGACGATGACGCAAATACACAGATTTGTTGGAGTTGGGAAGAAATCTATTCGCTGTCCTATCCATGTATGTGACACATCCTACCTCTCCCCTTGTTTTCTGCCTCGATGTGTTGCCTAATCCCGGAATATCTTGAATGGTGTGCAGCAGCAATGCATGTAGATCGAAAAACTCCTTTTTGTAAGCATCATAACATTTTACAGCAGTCTCTTTTTCCCACAATGTCAGCAGTTCTTCTACCAGTAGCCGAAAGTAAATGTCGATGTCATTTCCAGGTTGCTTCGGGCCTTGGATAATCATTGACATCATGATGTATTTTTTCTTCATACACAACCAAGGAGCAAGGTTATATATGCACAGAAGCACCGGCCATGTGCTGCGTTTGGTGCTCATATCGCCAAATGGATTCATCCCGTCAGTACACTCCCCGAGCCATATACTTCTAGGATCCTTGCCAAAGTCTTTATACTTTTCCGTGATTGACTCCCACTGAGCCCCATCTTTCGGGTGCCTCAAATATTCATCCGCAATTCGCTCATTATGATGCCACCCCAACCTCTTTGCCTCTCTAGGGTTTGCAAACAAACGCTTCAACCTTGGAATTAAAGGCAAGTACCAAACAACCTTGAGCGGGATTCCTGTCTTGATCTCGTCGTCCAATTTGTACTTGCCCTTTGCTCTCCTGCGCTTATATCGTGCATGCTTGCATATGCGACATGCACGCAAATCTTTGTACTCACCGCGGTACAACATACAATCATTCACACAAGCGTGTATCTTCTGGACTTCAAGTTCCAATGGGCAAACAACTTTCTTCGCTTCGTTCGTGCTTCTGAGGAGCACATTATCTTCTGGAAGAATGTCTTTGAAAAGACCTAACAACTCTATGAAGCCCTTGTTTGATAGACCATTTTCCGCTTTAAATCTGATAAGCGCCAGTGTGGCACTCAACTTGGAATGTTTCTTTTTGCAACCTGGAACTTTATGTGGTTGGCAGATCCTTGTACCCAACCATATCTTTATTTGGGCCCTGGAAATCTGCAGTCATAGCAGCAAAATCTGGCATACCATCAAGGTTGTTGTCTTGGTTTTCCAGTGGGGTTTTTTGCTTGTCTCTGTTCCATTGGTAGCTTGACGTCTGAGCCCCGAGGTTAGATTCAACATCCATGTGATTCTGATCGGGGTTTGGCATCTCGCCGCCCTGGTTACCTTCATCCATGACCGGCTCTTCACCGTGTCTAGTCCAACGTGTATATACATCCATGAATCCCCGCTTGACTAAGTGGTACTCGACGTCTGTAACTTTATGTGACTCTGTATTGGTACAGTCCTTGCATGGACACAGGATGTAATAGTCGTTACAGACTCTCTTCTTTGTCCTTTCAACCAAAGTGATGAACTCCGTCATGCCACTCGCAAACTGTGAGCTTCTCCGATCCTTCATCCATTCATATTGTTGCATCGGCACTACACGAGGGGTAATCCAAAAAAGCATTAATAAATGGATTAATTGATGACTAAAGATGCGTGCATAAATCACAAGATTTTATTTTCATAATTTACGGAGGGCACTACATATTGTTATCCAGCCGTGCGATGACACAAATTAATGACCAGTCAATTTACACGCAGAGTATAGTATACTATCCTAATGAATTGAATACCTTAATTAAGCCACTCAACGAAAAGAATACCTTAATTAATTAGCCAAGCGATGACCTCCACCCAGCAGACAAAGAAGTGCGATGTCGCGACACGCCAAGACAGCAGGGTCGAGGAGCAAAGCTTAGTGGGGCATCCGCCTGAAGTTCGAGCTCCACTATCCCGCTGACCTCGAGGATTGAGCTCCTCCTATCTCCCATCGCCGATCGAGGATTCACCTCCTATCACGCCGCCACCGCCGACTGACCGAGGATTGACCTCCTATCTGGTAGCCGCTGCCTCAGCCAACGCCCCCATCTCTATCTGCAGAGCGGCTGTTTTTATTTTTTGACGGGTATCCGCAGAGCGGCTGTTTATAGTATTAATTCCATTATTGCATCCCCATATGTACCGGGTAGTACATCACATACGGTTATGTCACGGGAACTGTGTCTCACGCACATTGTCTTCTCACACGGTTTGGTGTGGAAATCGTGTGTGAAGTTGTAATATCGAACACAAACGATATGTACAAACCGTGTGCCGTATACAACAGAGTGTGATAAGTAGTTCCCGACCGTTATCAGATCCCCACAGTTTCCCCATTTCCCCCAAATCCCTAGATAGCCCCCAAATTCCCTCGCGTGGTGCTGACATTGGGGGAATGCGGACGAGTGGTGCTGATGGTTTCGGTGCGGCTGCTCCGGCTCGTATCGTCTGTCTCGGCAGCGCGATGTGCGGCACCACCACGACGGCGGTCACCGCCAAGCGCTTGCCTAAGCTCATCAGAAGGCCGGTGTACTATGGATCCGAATCGTCTTGTCAGGTTCCAATCAATCCCGATCTTTTTTAGCATGTCCAAATTAAAGTAGCTCCCTGCTCAATCCGTCCTGAATAACTCCCGCTCCCCCCAGCCAGGAAGGCGATCAACCACCGGATCCGGAGTATGACTCCAGACTCCCGCAACATGAGTTTGACTCTGAGTTTTGCGCCAACGAGAAGTACCAAAAGCTGAGTTGTGCGCATGGACACACTCCCGCTTGACGTGTATGCACGGAGGGATTTGACATTGGCAGACGGTTTCTCAGTTGCCCCTTAGAGGTTAGTGCTAAGTTCATCATTTAAGTTGAGTTAATGCCCCCGCCCGTCCTGAATATTTAACATTGGTAGGAATATGAGGCTTGTGCCTTTGTTAACTGGTTGGATGATGAATGGCATGGCAGGGCTCAGAGTGTTATCACCAAGCTCGCAGAAGATAACGTAAAGCTGAAGAAGAAACTGACTGATCTGGAGTGTACAATCAGTATGATGAAGCAAGAAAGACTCAATCATAGGCAATAGATGAAAGCAAGAGACAAGAAGGAACTAGCATGTGTAGTTGTAGTTGTTGCATTGGCCATCTTCTAAGCGCTGTTTGCAATGATGATTAGGGGTTTTGTTTGATTATTACTGGCTACATCAATAAGCAGAGCTCATCTATTGCTTGACAACTGTCCTATGAAAACTGCTTGTTTCACATTTGGACGCTCCAACCTGTGTGTGTAATTATCACCTTGAGAACTGCGCAACCGCAGGAATTTGGAGCGACTGGGTACTAATAATTGTGGTTGATTATATCAGGATTCTAACCGCCTGCCAAGGCGCCAATATAAACCATCAATCCCCCACTTCAATTGCCATTCCTCTTTTCTTCATACCCCACTTCAGTCTACACTGTCTTCATCGTCATGGCCGGCCGCACTACACACTTACACACACTCTGCAATCTCGCTTTCTCTCACTTTGTATACGTACCACAGCCATGTCGAGCGACAGCGAGGATGACAGTTCCGCCAGCAGTCTGGTGCCCGATGATAGGTCAACCTCGGAATCATCCCGCTCGTCTTCCATGAGTTCGGCGTCGAGCCCTGACCTCGATTTTATCCGGATCATGGAAGGGACTCCGTCGCCTGAGTCGTCGGACAACGACCAGACTGACGAGGAGCCGTCGGAGGACGAAGAAGATGACGACGATGATGATGAGGAGGAGGAATGTTCGAACGAGGAGGATGACGACGAGGACATCAACGACGATGATGACGGCGGCGGCAATGAAAAGCCAACGATCAACGGCAAGAAGCGTCCTCGCCAAGACGATGTCGCGGGGCCATCCAACAACAACAAGAAGAAGAAGAAGGACTAAATTAAGCAAACAGTTCGTCTTATTGGCGACATTTTTATTATGACACCGTTTGCGATTCATGCATCGCACACAGTTTGGTCGTGGGGTCTCTGATTCATGTGTCGCGTTAGCGGTCGCCTGCAGTAGTGGACCAATGGTACCAACGTAGTGTTTCTTCACATGTTTAGTTATTTGAGCAACGTTATACTTTAGGTTTCTGCCAGTACCTCCTCGTATAACTATGTTGATTTGTTGGCAATAGCTGCAAATCAAAGTACCAATTACTTCTCATGATCTGCCTAAGTAGAATCTGATGTACTCGAAGATTGGATAAACTACATATAACATGGTACACGCAGAAGAAATAAACATACATTTACTAACATAGGATAAAATCAATAGTCAGGTAATTTTTAATAAGAACAAGCGAAGTTAACTAGACCGCGGTACGTACCCTAATACAAACCCCCAAAATGAGTTGATTTATAAGTATCCATAGATGCAATTACATCAAGAGGAAAAAATGAACGACATGTATAAATCTATAAGCACATCCAAATCTTAGAAGGGGTGGGGTGGGGGTGGCGGGGAAGAAACTTCTGACATGGTTGCGTACGATAAGGTTTTTGGGAAGACGGAGGAGATTTGCTGTATTTTATGTTACGGAGTTTGCCGCCCCTCTCTTGAGCCGGAGATGGACCGAATGCCTACATGAGGGGATCAAATCTAGGTAGAAGAGAGGGAGGAGGGAGCGGTTGGACTAAGGTTGTGGAGAAGGTATTTATGGGCTGTGTGGAAAATAAAGCACAACATCTAAAATCGGTGGAGGAAATGAAAATAGTTGAGGGAGCAAAATTTGGTAGGAAACAAAAATATTTATGTTGTTGAACGAATTTTATGTGAGTATATGACCTACAATATCATTTTCTTGTGCATAAGAGAGTTAATCTTAGCTTTGAAAAGGGTTGACCTATCATGATCTGTGTTACAAATGATTCAATGTTGAATGTTTGCAATGAATAAACTTTGCCCTTGTCTATGTCACATGGACATTTGGCATGGATCATGTCTTATAGCATTGATGGTCACAAATTTAACCTCATAGAAGCACTTGACCAAGTGATGATGTCTCTTCGTGTTAACTCTTCGAAAATCACATAGCTAGGATATTTTGAAGCACCTTCTAAGAATAACATTTTTTTACTATGTAATGCAAAGGCAAAATCCTCACAGCGTACTTTATTCATGAAAGAAACAAAAGGTTTTGTGTACCACTAGGAAAGAAGAAAAAAAACTATGAAAAGCTACCAGACTATACAAAACATACTTACAAGAACCTACCTAGAGAGTTAGACCAGAGAGGAAAGCCAAGCTAGATAACTATCCTTGTATTTACACTTGATTCTATGAGCTAGCAGAGTCATTTCATGGATGAAGTTGTGTCTCCAAGTTCTGAACAAAGGTCTTTCATTTCTGAAAACTTTACCATTCCCGACAATCCAGATATTCCAAGCAGCAGTAAAAACAACCTCAGTGAAGAAAGGCCTATCAAAGTCCTTTCTTGCAGCCACAGCCATTTGATATGTAGTCATGTTCTGCCTAGGGGCCCAGTTAATCTGCAAGTAATTCCAAACCCTTTGACTAAAATTACAAGAGAAGAACCGATGCACAATGTCCTCATGAATTGACTGTGGACAAAGTACACATGTATCATCATCAACATGTCGGTGTCTTCTCTGTAACATATCTCTTGTATTTAATCTGTCCATCAAGCCCCGTGTCGCCCCTCCCTCACCTCCGCGCGCGACCCGGGTGTGTGAACCCTAGCCACCAGTCTTCGATCCCCCTCCCCTCCCGCTCCCAGCCACCGACGCCAGCGGATGCCGCTGGGAAAAGCCCACGTGGTGTCGGTGGCGGCGGGATCTGCATCGCCCTCTCCCGGGGAGGGTGCCGTGGGGGGCCTCTTCTTCGACCTGGCGGCGGACATCGGAGGCCAGCGCGCTGTGGCTTGGTGGGGCGTGCAGGCGGATGGCGGACTAGGGCGGCGCAGCTCGCAGGCCAGCTGCGGCTCGTCGCGACGGTGTGCGCAGGCTGCGGAGCGGTGCATCTCATCGTGGTGGGGTTCGGGCCGGGCCAGATCCAAGCTGGCCTGGTGTGAGGGAGGCGGTTGGAGCTTGGCAGGAGGCACGGTGGAGCGGCGGGTTTGGCGGGGTCCGGCAGCGGTGCAGTGGTCTGTTTTGGTGGAGGCGGCACTGTCTGGAGGCGCCGGCATGAGCTTATGGGCAAGAGGATGACGGCGCTGAGACGGCTCGGCCAAAATGGAGTTCTGGCGAGCAGCGAGTGGCGGGTCACCCCTGTGTTGTGTGGCGAGTGGTGCTGCGCTTCTGGTGGTGCTGGCATGGGAGTTCTTCATGGCGAGGCAGGTCTGACCGTCGCAAGGCCGTCCCTTGGAGTGGACGATGGCTATCGCAGGCGGCCCTGGACATTGCCGGAGGAGTGGGGTGGCTGTGGTTCTTTGTCCAGGCTAGGAGTTGGTGGTGTGGTCGCGTTTTCCCCCTTGCCATGAGTGTGGCCGGTCGCCGGCCCTCGGGTTTGCGGCTACATCGACAAGGCGCTGCGGTGGCGGCGGTGCGAGGCTTCTTGGACGGTGTCACTAAGTCCCTAGAGGTGTGGAGATGTGTGACATGTGGATGAAAGTCTTGCACAGTGATCGCCGGGCCGGCGGCGGTGGCACATGTGGTTGTCATTCCCCTCCTTGGAGGCGTCGTCGAGGCGTGTTCGTCATTTCCCTCGCTCTCTTTGAGTTGGTGGTTGTCTCCGGGCGAAAGCCTTGATTCGGTATTGGATTGGCACGATGGCGGCGTCCTCGATGTCGTTCCTCCGTTGGGAGCATGGTGTTTCGAGACATGGCTGCTTCCTTGTTGTCCTCCTCCGGTGCTCACCGCTGTCCTCTCTTGATCCTCTACGGCGCTATGTACGTCCGTCACCGGTGTGTCCAAGACGGTGTCTTCTTCGGATCGGATTGAGTCCTGCCATCCACTTGCCACTTCCCCTTAGGTGCTCAGAGTGGATGGTGCATCGACAAGAGAAGCTCTGCGGAAGTTTGGTCTTCGGAGGTGACCGGTGTCGGTCGTGACGCAGTGCTGTGTATCAGCTTAGGATAGGCGTTTTTGTGTTGTAGCTTGCTTTGCGATGGTCCTCGTCTTTGATCTTACCTGGGTGTGGTATGTGTGATATGCTCGTTCTTTGCAGCGAGTTCTAGTTTTCTTGTAATTGACATTCTCCCTTCTATAAAGCTATGGTATGCCTAGGCGTACTCTTGAAAAAAAAAATCTGTCCATCAACAACAACCATCCAAACATCTTTATTTTCAGAGTACATGAACACCTCCAGATCCACTAGAAGATAGGGTCAGCCACGATATTAACATACTCATGGGTATAATAAGATTTTGGTCTATAGGATTCCTTGTTGAAAGGCCACAAACATTCATCATGCCCATCATTCAACTGGTAAGTTTGTAGAAGTTGACTCATATTGTTAAACTTAGTGAAGGCTTCTGTGGATAGGGGCAAATTAAAACCAGACATCAAATCAGAAGATAGCACATCAAAGACTGATGTTTGGCTATCAGTAGCATATGAAAACAGACTGGGGTAGCATTTAGAAAGCGGTTTACTTCCTCTTGCCGAAGAGTCACTCTAGAACATAATAGACTTTCCATTAGAAACCCTTGATTTGGCAATTCGACGGTACTTCACAACTAGTTTAAAAATGTCTCTCCACCAAAATGACCCACAAAGAGTAGTAGCATGTGGAGCAGAATCATGATAATAGGAGTCCCAAATTAAAATCACCCAAGGTATATCATGATGGTTGTAGAATTTTATCAGATATTTAATCAGCAAGGCCTCATTTTGAATCTTGAGGTTAAGAACACCAAGGCCCCCTTGTTTTTAGATAAACAAACTAAGTTCCATGCATCAAGAAACTGTCTAGGGGTGTCTGAGTTACCTCTCCATAAACATTGGCGCTGAATTCTTTCAATCTGCTTCAAAATCCCAGGAGGTGCAGATAATGTGCAAAGAAAGTATATAGACATAGATTTAAGCACCGACTACAGCAATTGCAACCCACTACTCTGATTCAGAAAGCAAGAAGTAGCAGATAACCTCCTTTCAATTCTATGCACTAAAGGCAATAGATCCTGAATTCTGGGTCTTGTGATTCCCATTGGTAAGCCTATAAGTGAAAGGCATTGAGCAAATCTTGCAACCAAGAATACTTGCTAGTCTATTAGCTTCCTGAGGAGATACATTCAAAGGTAACATTAGTGATTTAGCAAAATTCACTGATAGTCCAGTAGAAGTTGCAAAAGTATCATCTGCATATTAGAGTGTCATCTGCATATTGGACTATGGGGTACTATTAGAGTGTCATCTGCAAAATTCTCTTCCTTGAGAGCTGGAAGTTCATGCTCAGAAGCAGGAAGTACTATTAGAGTGTCATCTGCATATTGGACTATGGGGTAGTCCTGGCAATGTGTTGGAATTGGCAAGGAAAAAACACAGTTGATACACATGTCATTGACTACTGATTGTAACAAATCAGCACCCAAAACAAACAGGAGGGGTGAGAGTGGGTCACCTTGCCTGACCCCTTTTTTACACATGACATGATTTCCTGGAACCCCATTAAGCAAGACAGAAGATGAGTGATACGTCTCCAACGTATCTATAATTTATGAAGTATTCATGCCATGTTTATAACAATTCTATATGGTTTTGGTATGATTTGATTAGAACTAACCCGGACTGACGCTGTTTTCAGCAGAACTACCGTGGTGTTGTTTTCTGTGCAGAAATAAAAGTTCTCCAAATGAGCTGAAACTTTTTGACATTTTTTTTGGACCAAAAGAGACCCCCGAAGCTTCGTGGAAGGACCAGAAGCCTCACGAGGTGCTCACAAGCCACCACGGCGCGCCAGGGGGGTGGCGTGCCGTGGTGCCTCGTGGGCCCATCTTAGCCCATCTTCGCGTGATTCCAACGCCAAAAAATCCTATAAATACCAAAACTCCCAGAAATTAACCTAGAACTTGGACTCCGCCGCCGCAAGCCTCTGTACCTTCGAAATAACATCTACAGCCCTTTTCCGGCACCCTGTCGGAGGGGGGAAATCATCACCGGAGGCCATCTTCATCATCCCGGCGGTGTCCATTACGAGGAGGGAGTAGTTCACCCTCGGCACTGAGGGTATGTACTAGTAGCTATGTGTTTAATCTCTCTCTCTCGTGTTCTTGATTTGGCACGATCTTGATGTACCGCGAGCTTTGTTAATATAGTTGGATCATATGGTGTTTCTCCCTCTCTATCTTGTTGTGATGAATTGAGTTTTTACCTTTGAGGTTTCACTATTATCGGATTGAATACTTTTATGGATTTGAGAACACTTGATGTATGTCTTGCATATGAATACTCGTGGTGACAATGGGGTATTATATTGATTCACTTGATGTATGTTTTGGCACTCAACTCACGGATTCCCGAGGTGACATTGGGGTAATCTATGAATAGGGGTTGATGCACGTTTTCGTCCTACTTTCTCCGATAGAAATCTTGGGGCACTCTTTGAAGTTCTTTGTGTTGGATTGAATATTATGAATCTAATGTTGTTTGATGCATATCGAATAATCAACTCACGGATACTTGTGGTGACATTGGAGTATCTAGGTAACATTAGAGTTGGTTGATGCGTATCATATGGTGTTATTCTAGTACGAACTCTAGGGCTGTTTGTGACACCTATAGGAATAGCTCAATAGATTGATCGGAAAGGATAACTTTGAGGTGGTTTCGTACCCTACAACAATTTCTATCTTATGTTCTCCACTAGATAAGAACTTTGGAGTGACTCTTTGTCGCACTGAGGGATTGTTATATGATTCAACTATGTTAGCACTATTGAGAGATTGCACTAGTGTAAGTATGAACCCTAGGCCTTGTTTCTAAGCATTGCAATACCGTTTGTGCTCCGTTTTATCACTTGCTACCTTGCTGTTTTTATATTTTCAGATTACAAAAACCTATATCTACTATCCATACTACACTTGTATCACCATCTCTTCGCCGAACTAGTGCACCTATACAATTTGCCATTGTATTGGGTGTGTTGGGGACACAAGAGATTTCTTGTATTTGGTTGCAGGGTTGTTTGAGAGAGACCATCTTCATCCTATGCCTCCCACGGATTGATAAACCTTAGGTCATCCACTTGAGGGAAAATTGCTACTGTCCTACAAAACTCTGCGCTTGGAGGCCCAGCACGAGTCTACAAGAATAAGTTGTGTAGTAGACATCAAGCTCTTTTCTGGCGCCATTGCCGGGGAGGTGAGTGCTTGAAGGTATATCTTTAGATCTTGCAATTGAATCTTTTAGTTTCTTGTTTTATCACTAGTTTGGTTTATAAAAGAAAACTACAAAAAAAATGGAATTGAGGTTGCCTCACTTGCTTCATCTATATGATGTCTTTCTTGAAAATAAGTATTCC
The DNA here is from genome assembly GCA_039707655.1 of Elymus sibiricus. Taxonomy (NCBI): domain Eukaryota; kingdom Viridiplantae; phylum Streptophyta; class Magnoliopsida; order Poales; family Poaceae; genus Elymus; species Elymus sibiricus. Next base: position 254,720,321 of record CM077668.1, on the reverse strand, counting down.
GATAATTGTGCTCAATTGTTAGAGGAAGAATTTAATAAAATGTTTAATGTGAGTCCTTTGAATGATGATCATGATTGCAATGTTGTTAGTATGAATTCTATGAATATCCATGATGCTAATGATATGCAAAGCCATAAGCTTGGGGATGCTATATTTGATGAATATGATATTTTTAGTCCCCCAAGTTTTGATGAGGAAATTTATTATGATGATAGCATGCCTCCTATCTATGATGATTATTGTGATGACATGTATGATATAAAGGATAATGATAACTATGAAACTTGTCATCATGATTTTAATTTTCAATTGGATTATGCCAATGAAGTATCACATGATAGTTACTTCATTGAATTTGCTCCCACTATTATGAATGAGAAGAAATTTGCTTATGTGGAGAGTAATAAAATTTCTATGTTTGTGGATCATGAAAAGAATGCTCTATGTGAAAGTTATATTGTTGAATTCATTCATTATGCTACTGAAAATTATTATGAGAGGGGAAGATATGCTTATATATATTTCAACAACATCAAGTTTCCTCTCTTTATGTTGAAAGCTTTGAAGATATATTTGTTTTGCATTTCTATGCTAGTTGATTCTTGCCCCCATAAATTGTTTGCTCACAAAATCCCTATGCATAGGAAGTGGGTTAGGCTTAAATTTTCTAGTCATATGCTTCTTGATGCTCCCTTATGTGTTTCAATTCTTCACCTTTTATGTGAGCATCATTGAAATCATCATGCCTAGCTAAAAAGGCTTTAAAGAAAAACGCTTGTTGGGAGACAACCGAACATTTATACCTACTATTTTTGTGTGTCCACATTATTAATCTACTGTAGTAATCATGTTTTATATGTTTTCTTTCAATAATGTGCCAAGTAAAGCCTTTGGGATAGTGTGGATGCTTGTTGATTTGATTCTGTGCAAAAACAGAAACTTTTGCGTCCAGTGATGGAATTTCTATTCTGTACTGGAGCGTGAGAAAATTCTGAAATATTTACAAAGTATTGGGTTACAAATTTTTTACGTTTTCCTAATTTTTCAGAATTTTTGGAGGTACAGAAGTATGGTTTTTAAATCGCTCACTACATGCTGTTCTGTTTTTGACAGATTCTGTTTTTATTGCATAGTTTGCTTGTTTTAGTGTTTCCATAGCTTATATTATGAGATATAAATTGTGGAAATGATAGAATACAGTAGGAATTATGTGATAACAATTATGAATCTTGTCTTGGCAGTACCTAAGTGGATGATTTATTTTTATCATACTGAGCTATCTCACAAGTTCCGTTAAGTTTTGTGTGATTGAAGTTTTCAAGTTTTGGTTGAGATATCGATATGAGGAGAATAAGGAGTGGAAAGACCCTAAACTTGGGGATGCCAAGGAACCCCAAGTTAATATTCAAGTAATACTCAAGCATCTAAGCTTGGGGATGCCCCGGAAGGCATCCCCTCTTTCGTCTTCAACACTATCGGTAACCTTACTCGGAGCTATATTTTTATTCGTCACATAATATGAGTTTTGCTTGGAGCGTCATTTTATTTTGTTGATATTTGCTTTCTGTTATAAATAATCATGTTTTGTATCTTTTAGTTCAATAAAATGTCAATTATAGCCTTTACCATGCTCAGTTTGCAAGTTCATGTGTTGCTGTTTGAAAACAGAAAGTTTTCTGTTATGTCCAGAATATTCCTGAATAGTCAGAACATGATAAAAATCTGAAATTTTTACACAGTAAGAATTCATGAGCTGTATGTCACATGGTAATTTTTCAGAATTTTTGGAGTTAGGGAAGTATGAATTCTTATTCACCCTTTACAGACTGTTCTGTTTTGGCAGATTGCTGTTATAGTTGCATTGTTTGCATATGTTCGCTTGTTTAATGTTTCTATTTGTGGATGGGAGTATTAAATATGCAGAGTAATTTAGTACGCAATGTTTAATTATAATTTTAATGATTTGTTACAGTAGAGAATGTTAAGGTTTTGAGTGGATTTATACTAACTTATCTCATGAGTTCTTGTTGAGTTTTGTGTGGATGAAGTTTTTAAGATTTAGGGAAACCGTGACATGAGAGGAATTAAGGAGACACAAAAACTCCAGCTTGGGGATGCCCAAGGCATCCCAAGAAAATATTTCAAGAAGTCTCAAGCATCTAAGCTTGGGGATGCCCTGGTAGGCATCCCACCTTTCTTCATCAACAATTATCGGTTAGTCTTGGTTGAGCCTAAGTTTTTGCTTCTTCACATGATATGTGATATTCTTGGAATGTCATTTTATTTTGTTTTCTTTGCTGTTTGAATAAAATACTTAAGATCTGAAATTTTTAAATGAGAGAGAGTCCTCACATAGCCACCTATTTACTTAACTACTCATTTGGTCTTCACTTATATCTTTTTGGAGTAGTTTGTCATTTACTCTTGTTCTTCACTTATATCCTATGAGTAAATTGTTGAATAAATTGAATATCGTAAAGTTGAAATTATATGTGCTTCATATGCTTGTATCATGTCTAGTAGTAGTTTCACATTTGGGTTAGAAAGTGAAATCTATTGAAGCTTGACAATCACAATATTGGTCATACAAGCAATTCATGAATGATTAGTATAAGGAAGAGAACTTTCACATATAAATATATTATCTTGGACATCTTTTATGACTGTGAATACCCATTAATTATTTTCAAACTTGAGCAAATTAGTTGAAGTTGGACAAGGAAGACAACGTAATGAGTAATGTTTGGGTATATTTGCATAGAAGTTATGTTGTTATGGATCCTCTAACATGTGGTGCTTGCTTAGGATCTTTTGCTAGCCAAAAATTCGTACTAAGTAGAGATACTACTTGTGCATCCAAAAACCCTTAAACCCAGTTTCTTGCCATGAGTGTCCACCATATCTACCTATGGATTGAATAAGATCCTTCAAGTAAGTTGTCATCGGTGCAAAAAGCAATAAAAATTGCTCCTAAAGTATGTATGATCTTTTATTGCAAGGGAAAATAAACATTGTACGAACTTGTGATGGTAAAGAAATAAAAGCGACGGACTGCATAATAAAGGTTGCTATCACAAGGGGCAATATAACGTGACGTTCCTTTGCATTAAGAGCTTGCATCCAAAAATCAAAAGCGCATGACAACCTCTGCTTCCCTCTGTGAAGGGCCTATCTTTTACTTTATGTATTTACTTTTATGCAAGAGTCAATAGTATTACTTCTCATTTCAACCTCAATTATTCTCTAGTTGGTAAGCATCATGTGGTGGGGAAAGATCCAGGCACATATGGCCAGTCAAATATATTTGATCATGAATTATTATTGTTGACAATTATCTCTATGATAAATGAGTTGGGAGGCGAAAAATACGCCCCTATCTTTCTCTGTGTTCGATGGATGCCATTTGTTCTAAAAATATGCTTTGAGTACTAGCAATCATAGAAGACTATATGATAATTGAGTATGTGGAGCTCTTACTTAGACTTTGTTGAAATTAAGTTGAATTGCAATTGTTTGGTGACTAAGAACATAGGTTGTTAAGTTTCAAGAGAATGCATTGTTTGAACCATAACATGTAAATGGATTGCTACTTTATCATGATGAGTTTTATAAGAAAAAGTTGCTGTTATGATGCTAGGAAAAGTTATTGAAATTATCATTGATCAAACTTATGCACTATGCTAGCATTCACACTTCATAAATTATTTCTTTTATCATTTACCTACTCGAGGACGAGCAGGAATTAAGCTTGGGGATGCTGATACGTCTCCAACATATCTATAATTTATGAAGTATTTATGCCATGTTTATAACAATTCTATATGGTTATGGTATGATTTGATTAGAACTAACCCGGACTGGCGCTGTTTTCAGCAGAACAACCGTGGTGTTGTTTTTGTGCAGAAATAAAAGTTCTCCAAATGAGCTGAAACTTTTTGACGTTTTTTTTGGACCAAAAGAGACCCCCGAAGCTTCGTGGAAGGACCAGAAGCCTCACGAGGTGCTCACAAGCCACCACGGCGCGCCAGGGGGGGTGGCGTGCCGTGGTGCCTCGTGGGCCCATCTTTGCATGATTCCAACGCCAAAAAATCCTATAAATACCAAAACCCCAGAAATTAACCTAGAACTTGGACCCCGCCGCCGCAAGCCTCTGTACCTTCAAAATACCATCTACAGCCCTTTTTCCGGCACCCTGCCGTAGGGGGGAAATCATCACCGGAGGCCATCTTCATCATCCCGACGGTCTCCATGACGAGGAGGGAGTAGTTCACCCTCGGGGCTGAGGGTATGTACTAGTAGCTATGTGTTTAATCTCTCTATCTCTCTCTTGTTCTTGATTTGGCACGATCTTGATGTACCGCGAGCTTTGTTAATATAGTTGGATCATATTGTGTTTCTCCCTCTCTATCTTGTTGTGATGAATTGAGTTTTTACCTTTGAGGTTTCACTATTATCGGATTGAATACTTTTATGGATTTTAGAACACTTGATGTATGTCTTGCATATGAATACCCATGGTGACAATGGGGTATTATAGTGATTCACTTGATGTATGTTTCGGCACTCAACTCACAGATTCCCGAGGTGACATTGGGGTAATCTATGCATAGGGGTTGATGCACGTTTTCGTCCTACTTTCTCCGATAGAAATCTTGGGGCACTCTTTGAAGTTCTTTGTGTTGGATTGAATATTATGAATCTGAAGTTGTTTGATGCATATCGAATAATCATCTCACGGATACTTGTGGTGACATTGGAGTATCTAGGTAACATTAGAGTTGGTTGATGCGTATCATATGGTGTTATTCAAGTACGAACTCTAGGGCTGTTTCTGACACCTATAGGAATAGCTCAATAGATTGATCGGAAAGGATAACTTTGAGGTGGTTTCGTACCCTACAACAATTTCTATCTTATGTTCTCCGCTAGATAAGAACTTTGGAGTGACTCTTTGTCGCACGTTGAGGGATTGTTATATGATTCAACTATGTTAGCATTGTTGAGAGATTGCACTAGTAAAAGTATGAACCCTAGGCCTTGTTTCTAAGCATTGCAATACCGTTTGTGCTCCATTTTATCACTTGCTACCTTGCTGTTTTTATATTTTCAGATTACAAAAACCTATATCTACTATCCATACTACACTTGTATCACCATCTCTTCGCCGAACTAGTGCACCTATACAATTTGCCATTGTATTGGGTGTGTTGGGGACACAAGAGATTTCTTGTATTTGGTTGCAGGGTTGTTTGAGAGAGACCATCTTCATCCTACGCTTCCCATGGATTGATAAAACTTAGGTCATCCACTTGAGGGAAAATTGCTACTGTCCTACAAAACTCTGCGCTTGGAGGCCCAACACGAGTCTACAAGAATAAGTTGTGTAGTTGACATCAATGAGCGAGAAGAAAGAAGGCTCTGCATCCAAGAAATCCATTTTTTATCAAACCCCTTATGCTCGAGAATTTCCAAAATGGTAGCATGCTCAATAGTATCAAATGCTTTAGTAAAATCAAGCTTTAGCTGAACAATGGGTCTCTTAGAAGCTTGACATTGATGGATATACTCAAAACACCAGCCAAGGCAATCGTGTATGGTTCTAGATTTGATAAAGCCATATTGATTATGATGGATACAGGAAATAATAACTTTCTGAAGCCTATTAGCCATAGCTTGGTAAGAAATTTAAGACAAGTGTTAGTGAGAGAAATTGGCCTATAGTCATTCAACATTTCAGGGCTCAGCTTCTTTGGTATCAAGGTGATTAATGAAGTGTTAATGCACTCCAAGTTTAGTTTACCATCATAAACTCCTTAACCAAATTCATGAAATCCACTTTTATCACAGACCAACATTTCTTCAGGAAAAGCCCAGTGAAACCATCTGGCCCTGGAGCTATGTCAGGTGGCATTTGCTTGATTACCAACTCAATTTCCTCATGTGAAAAAGGTTTGGTTAACTCCTCAAGACCATCTACTCTCTTGATTATTGTATGCAGATCAAACCCCATCTGAATACCATTAGAACTGCCCATTCTCTGCTTAAAATCTCGCAAAAATAAACCTGCCATAGCTGCATGATCAAATATCACATCACCATTTTCAGAGGTAATGCTGGAGATAGTGTTGTTTCTAAAACGTTCTATAGCCATTGCATGGAAAAATTTAGTGTTCTTTTCCCCAATTTTAATGCTTCTTATTTGGCACTTCTGCTTCCAATATATAAACTGCATTCTCAGAATATCCTCTAAATGAAATTTAACAATCCTTCTAAAATTTGCCACGGGAACTGTTAAAGGCCTTTGCTGCTCCAAAGAATCCAAGCATAGAATGACTTTGTTACATTCAGCAATTAAAGCTTTGACCTTGGAAAGGCTGGTGTGCCATGCCTTGAGGGCATACCTAAGGGCCTTAAACTTAGCAGAGATGACAACAGTAGAGGACTGTTTATGAATTGGCATATTCCAGCAATTCTTCACACAGTCCAAAAAACATGCAAGATTAGTCCAGTAATTCTCAAATCTAAAAACTCTTGCTTTGGATTAGAAGTTGCTGCAGTAACAACACAAGGGACATGATCTGAGGCAATTCTGGCTAAAGTCAAGACCATGGTGTTCGGGTAACATGAAGTCCAAGTGCGTGTGGTGAAGAACCAATCAATCTGCTCAAGAAGGGGGAAAGACTGCATATTGGACCAAGAATAACGTTAAAACATCATGTACACTTGTTATCCATGATTCAGGTAGCGTAGTAGAGATTATTTGGACACTAACTAGTTTGTTATATTTCATTTGGTTGTATTTATTCACCATTTTTTCGTCAAAAAATGAATCCAGCATAAATATGCTCAAAAAGGTGTGAAATTTGTTGCATGGTCTTATTATGGACGTATTAGTAAGGTCAAAAAGTATCACCACCAATGGCAACTGTTTGGTTGAGCTTTTCTTTGAAAAGAGTTGACCTACGATGATGTCTGTGTTACGGACGATTCAACATTGAATGTTCGCAATGAACAAACCTTGCCATTTTCCATGTCACATGGAGATTTGGCATGGATCATGTCTTATAGCATTGATGGTCACAAATTTAACCTCGCGGGAGCACTTAACCAAGTGATGACATATCTTCATGTTAACTCTTCGAACATTTCATAGCTAGGATCTTTTGAAGCACCTTGTAAGAATAGTGTTACTCGTATACACTTGGTGTCCATGATGCAGGCAACATACTAGAGATGATTTGGACACTAACTCATTTGTCATATCTCATTTACTGTATTTACTCACCTTTTGTTTTTTATTTCCATTTTTCATCAAAAAATGAATCCAACATAAATTTGGTCAAACTATGTGAAATTTTTCACGTGGTCTTATTATGGGTGTATTTGTAAGGTAAAAAAGTCTCACAAAAAATGTCAATTATTTGGATGAGCTTTGCTTTGAAAAGGGTTCACTACCTTGATGTGTGTGTTATGCACAATTCAACGTTGAATGTTTGCAATGAACAAACTTTGTCCCTGTCAATGTCACATGGACATTGGGCATGGATCATGTATTATATCATAGATGGTCACAAATTTTAACCTTAAAGGATTACTTGACCAAGTGATGATGTCTCTTCGTGTTAATTAACTCTTCGAACATCTCATAGGTAGGATCTTTTGAAGCACCTCATAAGAATAGCATTAGAACATTGTGTACACTTGTTGTACATGATTCAGGCAACATACTAGAGATGATTTGGACACTAAATAATTTGTTATATCTCATTTTGTTGTATTTACTCACTATTTGTTTTGTAGGAGATATGCCCTAGAGGCAATAATAAATGTTATTGATTATCTCCCTGTTCATAATTAGGTTTATGTTCCATGCTATAACTGCTATGGTTCTCGAGTCTACAATAACCACGAGGCTCGGAGGAAGACTCATATGCACGTGTGGGATAATAAACGGTAAAATGTATTCCTAGTCAAGCCTCTATGACTGGCTCAAGTATTGCATGATGATCCTGTTTTCCTGATCATGGGCATGGCTATGCCGGCAATTTTGAGGGCACAATTGTTTGTAGAACACTTGTGTTGAATCGACCCGATTGATGTTATGCTATGAGATACATTCGTCATAAGTTTATGGTTAATAACACAGAGAAGTTAATGTTTGCATAATTCCTTAGACCATGAGAGTGTCGAGTTTCTTCATGCTTGCTTCATGAACTTTGGGGTTTGTTAAACGTCATCCGTAAATGGGTGGCTATTACGGCGGCTTACGGGTTCATGGAAAAGTATGTCAAGGGACTTGATAGCTCAAGATTGGGATTTGCTCCTCCGACGATGGAGAGATATCTCTGGGCCCTCTCGGTGTTACGGTATCCATCATCGTCTGGCCAGACACAGGGTGATTTGATCACAGGGATGCCGGAACACGGGAACGAGAAAAGAGAACAATACCGGCAACGAGGTAACTGGCATTGTGGACAAGTGTTGATCCACGAGGATGCCGATGTTTCTCACGTCGGGTAATTGTAAAATATCGCGAAGCAACAGGAATAGCTCACGGCAACTGGAGGTTCACTCGAATATTTATTCGTGTGGGTATAGGGATCGATATGGGTGTCCACGGCTCCGATGTTGATCATTGATCGGAAGGGGTTCCGGGTCATGTCTATGCTTCACCGAACCTATAGGGTCACACGCTTAAGGGTCATCTATCTGCTGAATACTAGACAGGGAGTCTGAGAGAAAATCACCGAAAAAGTTTCGGACGCCGGAAAAGTTTCGGACAGCGGAAAAGTTCCGCAGAGAGGTCACCGGATGAGTTCCGGTGAAACTGAAAAGTTGTTTCAGAGGATACCATAAAGTCAAATTGGTTTTGGCACATGCCTGATAATTCTTGGAGGGTGCCAGAATCATTCTGGAAACTTTCTGGAATTTTCCGGGATGAAAACCGGAAATGTTCCGGAGCTGTCGAAACCGCTTCAGATGCTTTTCGCAGATGAAATCACTAAACCGGAATTGTTCCGGCTCGTGTTGAAAATTATTTTGGTGGGTACTAGAATTGTTCTAAGCCCACATGAATATTTTCAGTTCGATCAGACGCTGAAAAATGTCGTCGTGAATAGTGAAAGTGCTTTTTGGGATATTTTTGGAAAGCCACCTTTTGGGGCTTTGCTCCAAAAGATCTTGGGGATGACATGGATGGATAGGGGCCAATTTTGGGGCCCCACATGAGGGTGTGGCCGGCCACATGGTGGACTCCTTCATGGAGTCCCCCTTGTTCCTTGGTTTCACCTTTTAGGTCCTTGGGAAGGACTCCTTTCCATGTGGGTTTTGGGTTTTCTTGTAAAACCACCCTACCCCTTGGGTTTCCTATAAATAGGAGGTGTGTGGGCTGCCATAAGACACACTCTTGCTCTCATACACAAAGCCATGCATGATCTGGCATTCTTCTCTCCCTCCCAGCGAAATAGTTTCGTAGAGCCGAAAGGCTGTCTGGGTTCCGGCAGGAACTAGTTCTGGACGGCGAAGCCCTGCCGGATAGATGACACCGTATGTGTGCAACTCTATAGAGAGATCATAGTTTCGGTCTTAGTTCGAGAGTGCCTCCCGAAGGGCTGTCCGTGTGACCGTCCGAGTTTTGGAGGTCCTCCCGAAGGGTTGTCCGAGTGACGGTCCGAGTTTCGGAGGTCCTCCCGAAGGGCTGTCCGCGACACCGTCCGGGGGACTGTGTGACCGCCTCCCGGAGGGCTGTCCGCGGGGCAGATGAGGGTATACATCCTCGCGGTTGGGAGGTTGTAAAATCCTAGCTGCGGGGATCTGCACCGCCAATCGTCATCGACTCTACTTCCGCTGCGCTACGAGTCGGTAACGATAATGATCAAACCTTGTATGCAGTCTCCATAGTGGTCCTGGGCTGGTGCGTAGGTCGGAAATTTTTTGTTTTCTGCTGCGTTCCCCAACAGTGGCATCAAGAGCCGTGCTATGCGTAGATGCAGGTTGCGATCTAGAATACATAGAGATGTATGGGTGTTGCACAATATAATTAGGTAGTAGATGAGATCTATTGCTGAAAATTATTTGTGCGGGTAGCAGATGAAGTCTGTTACCCGATGTTCTTGTTGCTTCCCTCAAATTTGCATATTTCTGATCTTGAAAACAGTATGGTGGAGTTTCAATGTTCTGGCAATCCGCGATCCTGATTGATCAACGAAGTGCTAACAGTTCATTGAATTCCACCGTAGTTAAAAAGAAAGATGAAATTTTGCAGACGAAAGGGCAATGCAGATGTGATCTGCACGGGGGTCACGCGTATGACGAAGTTTAGTATGGGGCTCGAGATTTTATTATCTCGTGTTTCATACACCCTGGAATGTTAATCTAGCGACTTGGATTATCATGCTTGATGATGGACGTTGGTAGCTTCGGTTTGTTTCGAAACCTTAGGAGCCACGTAAAATAAAATTTTGCATGGACCGATTAGAGGCGTCTAACTTGGTTTTGCAGGATGGTTTGCATGTGCATGTGATGTGGTATAGCAGTGTTCATAATAATTTGATTATGTATGAGATGACTATATGATGTAAATTGATTAACATGACCTGCGTGTCATGATTCGGCATGATGGCTGGAGCCATATGATTGCACTTTAATGACCTGCGTGTCAACCTTATGTAATGCACTTATTTTTATTAAGCTATAGAGATAGCAATATTATCTGGTGCATCGACAAGGTGGTGGCAATCTTCACGAAGGTGAACACCAACGCGAATGCCGAAGACGAAGAAATGAAAGACTTCTCCGTCAGAAAGGGCTATACCATATCATGCTATTATGAATTGCCTGAGATGTTTATCCCTTATGATGCACCATTCTTGATTGCGCGGTAGTCGCTTTTATTATGGTGATCTCTCACAAAAATATCAAGTAGATAGTGTTCTCCCAAGTGTAGCACCGTCACGGTACCTAACTTTTCGGGGTATGCCATGGATGCATGGGTGCGAACGATTAGGGATGTGTGAGGCGGGTGAGTTGAGACCTCGCAGCGAGATCACTTGGTTGTCTTGACGTTCAGGCATGAGTGTCATGAGCTCGGAACACACGCATCGAAAGATGAACAAGAGTCACATGGAGATGTGATCGGCAAGTTGGCCTACCGATTAAAATTCCCGTCATGAGATGATGATTCTATGGCGATGAATTGAAGTCTGGATCTTGTATCACTCAAAATCAATTATGAGAGATATTGATTTGAGTGGGAGCGCACTGTAGAATTAACTTGTTTAATTCTCAGTGCAATTAATTATGAACCCTGTCTAAGTGTGATTTGCATAATAGTTGTAGAATAATGGCTCACGTTTCCACCTTCCCTGTTAAAATTGAATAGCTGTTAAATATCTGGTTAAAACTTTACGGTTGGTAACGTAATATGAGGATTGTCCTCAAGAGTGCCGAGAAGGACTTTGTCCTATCGCATGCTTTCGGTATTCTCCCGCTAATGCTATGGATCATGTGACTCTCGTCCTTCGATCCAAAAGCTAGAATTCCTTTTCAGTCAAAGTGCAATATGTTTGCTTCCATGAGACCCGAACTTCGAAAGTTTGGATAGTTATGTGATATTCATGGAATCTGAAAATCATTTTCAGAGACAGACAAAAGCTAAAAGATATGAGATATCCAAAGCAATATTTGTTTGCAAACTGTTAGTAAAGGAGTTTACTATGCATTAGACTGATAAGAGAGGGATCCAGAAGAACGCCAGTCATATGATGATGGTGAATAAAACAACAACTTAAAGAGAAAGGAAGTGTCCGAAGGGTGTTAGTGATGCTTTCACGCCTAGGAAGTCCGGGGCTAACGCCACTCTTAAGTTGGGTGCTTCTTCTAAGAGTAGGAGAAATACTGAAAGTTAAACTATTAGAAGTATAATGGCAAAAGGAAAGTAGACTGGAATATCCAGCTCATGTATGAATGTCATACAAGTTTTTGATGTATAGAAGGCTGGTTAAAGATATAGTTCTTAGGAATTATGGTTAAACAAGTTAATCACTAATTCTTGGGTATTGTGAGTTAATCAAAAAGATACCCGCTCGATTGCATTCTGTTGCAACTCGATGTAAGAACTACTATGGCCTGAAAGACTAGCCAGGAATGAGGTTCAGATACACGCAGGGAACATAGTAAATGTTACTATGCCTTCCATCGGTGTATTCCCTATGTATTTACTTTCATAATTCATTTTAGAGTTTTACACTCTAGCCCATTGCATAAAGTATCTTGCAAGAAGGTTATTCATAAGAGAACTTTTGATGTTCGATGTTATGAATAAACATAAGGGCCATACTTTCATTATGAATGAGACGTATGTTATGAATATTGATAATAATACATTACCTCTGTATTTACTTTCATAATTCATTTAGAGTTTCATACACTCTAGCCCTTTGCATAAGGTATTTTGCAAGAAGGTTATTCATAAGAGAACTTTTGATGTTCGGTGTTATGAATAACATGAAGGGCCATGATTCCATACAGGATGGGATGTATGCTATGAATATTGATGGTAATATGATACATCCATAACACTGACGCTAAATGTCGCAAGACTAAAAGAATACCACACAAGTGTGGCACTGCATTTGGTCACATTGGAGAAGACCGCATGAAAATTCCATTATGATGGATTTCGAAGTCGTTTGATTTTGAATCATCTGACACTTGCAACTTTCCTCTGAAAAGTGAAGTGACTGAAATACCGTTCACAGGCCATAAGGAACGAGCAAAGAACATATTGGTGATCATACATTATGATGTGTGTAGTCCAATAAATGTTGTTGCAGGTAGTGGATTTATCTATCTTCAGAAATGACTCAAGAAGATATGTGGACATTTACTTGTTGAGACGTAAGTCTGGATCTTTTTGAATTCATTCATAAGGTTTTCAAAAATGAAGTAGAAGTTGTTGTAACAAGAAAATTATGTTTCTACAATTCGATTGCAGAAAGGAATATTTGAGTTACAAGTTTAGCGAATGTCTGATGAGTTGTGAAAGGGGTTTCATAACTTGCACCTCCCGGAGCACCACTGCAAGTGGAGAGTCCGTGTAGATGTAATCGAACCATTTATGACATGGTAAGATCAAAGATGACATAAATAAATTTGCCATTATCCCTTTTATAGAGTGATGCTTTAGAGACTGCGGCTTTTACACTGAAAAGAGCTCCATCAGGTCTGTTGAAATGACGCCATGGTGTGGTACGCCCAACCATGTTATATCTTTTCTTAACATTTGGAATATGGGGCTTGTGTAAAAGGTTACAAACCTATTCCAAATCAGACAAGTGCTACTTTGTAAGGTTATCCCAAGTCATTGGGTATTCCCCCACCACTATACCGAGGCAAAGGTTTTTTGCCGCAAAACGGTATGCTTTTAAAGAGAATAGTTCTTACAAAAGGTGAGTGGGAGGACAGTGCAACTCGACGAGATAACCAGTATCTTCGTCATCAGGTCAAAGGAAAGGAACCTTGGAAGTGATTCCGGAGTTTCCTACTGCGACTGATACGGAAGCCTCTACATGAGATGTATGGACTTCGGTCGAACTTGCAGCTGAACCACGTAGGCAAAGCTCGTGCAAACCTATCAGGTGCGCAAACGAGATATTGTTGTTAGACAACAGTATACCTACAATACACAAGGAAGCGTTGATGGGTCCTGACTCCGGAATTGGCTAAATGCCAATACAATCCGAGATAGTTTCCATATAAGTGATTCGAGATTAAAATCTTGATACACCTTTCGGAAGACTTAGAGTCTAACGAATATTTATGGAACTAAAAACTGATACGGATAAAATGTTTTATCCATAAAGCTCGACTTGTTGCCATAACAAGTTCAAGGAGTTGACTACGATGAGATTGTCTCACCGTAGCGATGCTTGAAGTCGGTTCGGGTTGAACTAGCAATTAATACATATTTCAATCATGAGATATGAAACATGGATGACAAAAAGATTTCCATCTGATGGAAATGAAACCTAGGACTTGTATGTGATACAGTCCAAAGTAATTTGTCGATCCAGAGGATGCTAGTAAGTATGCAAACTTCAGAGTTCCAGCGATGGACAGAAGAGAGCAAAGTGGAGTTGGAATCTTCGTTTTTGATGAAATGGTCAAGGGGGTTTGACTTCATCAAATGGGTATCGAAGATGCTTGTGATTCAAGAAAGTAAGTGGGAGCATAATAATATTTCTAAAAACCTTGTGTACCTAACACATTGTTAATTGGAAATAAATTTCTTGACACGAATTAGGACTTCATTTGAAAATAGTTTTTCAATGAAGTGCTTAGGCTAAATAGCCTCAATATTAGGCATGATGATCTATGGAGATAGATTTACCTAATGGGGCTAAGCAATGAATACATATTGACAAGATGCTAAAACCTTTTAGCATTTAAAACGCCAAGGAGTGATTCTTGCCGAAGTCACATGGAAAGAGTTTTTGCAAGACTCGGTGTCCCAAAACACTGATGAGTAAAATACATGATGGAGATTCCACACACTCTTGTGTTTGGATTAACCATGTATTCCATGGTATGTAAAAAACAAACAGATATGTCCAATACTCCAAAGTTGTTGCGAGTATAGATACCATAGTGATCAAAGTATTGATCATGGGACAACAGTGAAAGATGTCATTAAGTGCTAAGAGTAGTGCTGATGACATGTTTTCTCGCAAGTAGAGATTATGAAGTGCTCGTTGTAAGTGATTACATCGATACAGTCTTCATCAATGCTCCATGCGATTTTCGATTTAAATTGAGGGTTTTGTGTGATACACAATATGGTGGCACGGTAGTTGGAAATTGTTCCAAACAAGATACTATGGCGAATTCTATAACAAAGGCTAAGTATGTTGATGCTTAAGAAGCGACAAAGAAGTTGTTGAATCATATAGTTCATTCATGAACTTAGTATGGTTCCAAGATGACTTTGGTCTATGGGACACTATTGCAGATAGTTGCTCCATAGCTCAGTCTGAGGAATCAGGTTTCGACCAATGATTCACACATATGCAAGGCCAAGTCCAGACAAAATATGAATTTTGTGAAAGCGTGAAAACGCAAGGATATGCAAAGTTACACACAGAGCTGAAGTCGTCAGATCCGTTGGACATCAGGCTATACCACATGCGAAGCATATTTTACACCAGTATGCCATAGGTGTAAAGTGCATTAGCATTGACTAGATTATTGACTCTAGTTCAAGTGGGAGTCTGTAGGAGATATGCCCTAGAGGCAATAATAAATGTTATTGATTATCTCCCTGTTCATAATTAGGTTTATGTTCCATGCTATAACTGCTATGGTTCTCGAGTCTACAATAACCACGAGGCTCGGAGGAAGACTCATATGCACGTGTGGGATAATAAACGGTAAAATGTATTCCTAGTCAAGCCTCTATGACTGGCTCAAGTATTGCATGATGATCCTGTTTTCCTGATCATGGGCATGGCTATGCCGGCAATTTTGAGGGCACAATTGTTTGTAGAACACTTGTGTTGAATCGACCCGATTGATGTTATGCTATGAGATACATTCGTCATAAGTTTATGGTTAATAACACAGAGAAGTTAATGTTTGCATAATTCCTTAGACCATGAGAGTGTCGAGTTTCTTCATGCTTGCTTCATGAACTTTGGGGTTTGTTAAACGTCATCCGTAAATGGGTGGCTATTACGGCGGCTTACGGGTTCATGGAAAAGTATGTCAAGGGACTTGATAGCTCAAGATTGGGATTTGCTCCTCCGACGATGGAGAGATATCTCTGGGCCCTCTCGGTGTTACGGTATCCATCATCGTCTGGCCAGACACAGGGTGATTTGATCACAGGGATGCCGGAACACGGGAACGAGAAAAGAGAACAATACCGGCAACGAGGTAACTGGCATTGTGGACAAGTGTTGATCCACGAGGATGCCGATGTTTCTCACGTCGGGTAATTGTAAAATATCGCGAAGCAACAGGAATAGCTCACGGCAACTGGAGGTTCACTCGAATATTTATTCGTGTGGGTATAGGGATCGATATGGGTGTCCACGGCTCCGATGTTGATCATTGATCGGAAGGGGTTCCGGGTCATGTCTATGCTTCACCGAACCTATAGGGTCACACGCTTAAGGGTCATCTATCTGCTGAATACTAGACAGGGAGTCTGAGAGAAAATCACCGAAAAAGTTTCGGACGCCGGAAAAGTTTCGGACAGCGGAAAAGTTCCGCAGAGAGGTCACCGGATGAGTTCCGGTGAAACTGAAAAGTTGTTTCAGAGGATACCATAAAGTCAAATTGGTTTTGGCACATGCCTGATAATTCTTGGAGGGTGCCAGAATCATTCTGGAAACTTTCTGGAATTTTCCGGGATGAAAACCGGAAATGTTCCGGAGCTGTCGAAACCGCTTCAGATGCTTTTCGCAGATGAAATCACTAAACCGGAATTGTTCCGGCTCGTGTTGAAAATTATTTTGGTGGGTACTAGAATTGTTCTAAGCCCACATGAATATTTTCAGTTCGATCAGACGCTGAAAAATGTCGTCGTGAATAGTGAAAGTGCTTTTTGGGATATTTTTGGAAAGCCACCTTTTGGGGCTTTGCTCCAAAAGATCTTGGGGATGACATGGATGGATAGGGGCCAATTTTGGGGCCCCACATGAGGGTGTGGCCGGCCACATGGTGGACTCCTTCATGGAGTCCCCCTTGTTCCTTGGTTTCACCTTTTAGGTCCTTGGGAAGGACTCCTTTCCATGTGGGTTTTGGGTTTTCTTGTAAAACCACCCTACCCCTTGGGTTTCCTATAAATAGGAGGTGTGTGGGCTGCCATAAGACACACTCTTGCTCTCATACACAAAGCCATGCATGATCTGGTATTCTTCTCTCCCTCCCAGCGAAATAGTTTCGTAGAGCCGAAAGGCTGTCTGGGTTCCGGCAGGAACTAGTTCTGGACGGCGAAGCCCTGCCGGATAGATGACACCGTATGTGTGCAACTCTGTAGAGAGATCATAGTTTCGTTCTTAGTTCGAGAGTGCCTCCCGAAGGGCTGTCCGTGTGACCGTCCGAGTTTTGGAGGTCCTCCCGAAGGGCTGTCCGAGTGACGGTCCGAGTTTCGGAGGTCCTCCCGAAGGGCTGTCCGCGACACCGTCCGGGGGACTGTGTGACCTCCTCCCGGAGGGCTGTCCGCGGGGCAGATGAGGGTATACATCCTCGCGGTTGGGAGGTTGTAAAATCCTAGCTGCGGGGATCTGCACCGCCAATCGTCATCGACTCTACTTCCGCTGCGCTACGAGTCGGTAACGATAATGATCAAACCTTGTATGCAGTCTCCATAGTGGTCCTGGGCTGGTGCGTAGGTCAGAAATTTTTTGTTTTCTGCTGCGTTCCCCAACATGTTTTTCATTAAAAAAACGAATCGAACATAAATATGATCAAAAATATGTCAAATTTGTTGCACTTACTACAGGTGTATTAGTGAGGTGCGATACGTCCATTTTGCATCATGTTTTCCTACTGTTATTTATAGTGTTTTTGATCAATACTTCACTTTACGATGCGATTCTAATGCATTTTCTCTCTTAATATGCAAGATCTACATGAAGAGGGACATTGCCGGCAGCTGAAATTCTGGACCAAAAAGAGCTACAGCAGAGATAACTATTCTCCGGAGCTCCAAATGACCTAAAATTTCACGGAGATTTTTTATTGAATAAATAAAAATACTGGAATGAAGATCCACCAGAGGGGGGCCACCAGTTGCCCACAAGGCAACAGGGCACGCCCTGATGTCTTGTGGGGTTCATAGAGGCCCTCCGGTGCCCTCCTTCCGCTATATGAAGCCCTTTTCCCTAGAAAAAAAATAGAAGAAGACTTTTGGGACGAAGCTCCACCGTCTCGAGGCGGAACCTGGGGAGGAGCACTTTTCCTCTCTAGTGGAGCGATTCCGCCGGGGATACTTCCCTCCGAGAGGGGGAAATCGAAGCCATCGACATCACCAATGTTCCACTTATCGTGGGAGAACTCATCTCCATCAACATCTTCACCAACACCATCTCATCTGAAACCCTAGTTCATCTCTTGTATTCAATCTTTGTCCCAAAAGCTCAGATTGGTACCTGTGTGTAGCTAGTAGTGTTGATTACATCTCGTAGTTGATGCTAGTTGGTTTATTTGGTGGAAGATTATATGTTCAGATCCTTAATCACATATTATACTCATCTGATCTTGAACATGAATATGATCTGTGAGTAGTTCCGTTTGTTCTTGATGACATGGGAGAAGTCTTGTTATAAGTAATCATGTGAAGTTAGTATTCGTTCAATATTTTGATGATATGTATGTTGTTCTTCCTCTAGTGGTGTCGTGTGAACGTCGACTACATGACACTTGACCATGTTTGGGCCTAGGGAAGGCATTGGGGAGTAATAAGTAGATGATGGGTTGCAAGAGTGACAGAAGCTGAAACCCTAGTTTATGCGCTATTCCGTAAGGGGCTGATTTGGATGCATATGTTTCATGCTATGGTTAGATTAATCTTAATTCTTCTTTCGTAGTTGCGAATGCTTGCGAGAGGGGGTAATCATAAGTGTTTTTTTTCTCCAAGTAAGAACAACAGCCCAGCACCGGTCCACCCACAAATTATCAAAGTAGTGAACGTGAATCAACTAAACATGATGAACGTGACTAGACGAGAATTCCCATGTGTCCTCGAGAACGCTTTGCTCACTATAAGAAGTACTCTCAGCTTTTCCTTTGTTATAAAAAGGATTGGGCCACCTTGCTACACCATTGTTACTATTGTTACTTGTTACTTGTTACGAATTATCTTGCTATCAAACTATCTGTTACTACTATCTACAACACTTGCAGAGAATACCTTGCTAAAAACCACTTATCATTTCTTCCTGCTCCTCATTGGGTTCGATACTCTTACTTATCGAAAGGACTACGATTGATAACCTATACTTGTGGGTCATCAAGGTGAAAAAGTCTAACAAACCAATGGCACTGTTTGATTCAGCTTTGCTTTGAAAAGGGTTGACCCACCTTAATGTGTGTGTGTTACGCACGATTAAACGTTCATGTTTGCAATGAAAAAATCTTGCCCTTGTCCATGTCACATGGACTTTTGGCATGGATCATGTCTTATAGCATTGATGGTGATAAATTTAATCTCAAAGGAGCATTTGACCAAGTAATGATGTCTCTTCGTGTTAATTCTTCGAAGAACTCATAGCTAGGATCTTTTGAAGCACATTATAAGAATAGCGTTCGAACATCATGTACACTTGTTTTCTATGATTTAGGAAACATAATACAAATGATTTGGCCACCTACTCATTTATTATATCTCATTTGGTTGTATTAACTCATCATTTGTGTTTTTCCATTTTTCATAAAAAACAAAATAAGGCAAATATGTTGAAAAAATTATAAAAAATCAAGTTGTTTTATTATCGGTTTAAAAATAGTGTGCCATGACTTGGATTTGGTAAGAAGGTCCAGCAAGCATGTCTACATGCCATTGTCGCTATACTCGCAATGTGTTGATTTTACGTTAGCTCGTGTACTAGAGTTAACTAGAGGATACCCTGTGAGTTGCTGTGGGAATTGATTAATGAAATCTGAGTTTTGTTTAGTCAGTTGAAACTTGAGTTGATAACATTAGAACCAAAATTAAAAATACATAAAAATATTTATTCACTATAACTAGTATAATTGAATGGAAAACATTTCCCATGCATTGTTGAATGTTGTGGTTGGTCTTTTCCTATTGAGGTGGGCCTTATCTCATTCATAATTGTATGATTAGGTGACATTTTTGCATGTTGAGATAAATAATTTAGTGGGATGACTCTCTTAGGTATATAGGATATAGGATAAGCGGCATAATTGAATTGATGGCCGTTAGATCGACGATGTATGGCCTCTGCCTCGTATGACTCCTCAGATCCCTCGAAACACACGCACATTGCTAGATTGACGATGGACGGTGCCTGTTTCATCCACCTCGTCCCACTGCTTCATGTACCGACAAAATGAACATTGGCCAGTTTCTCTTAATAACCAGAAATCTGAATGTTATCCACTTTATTACACAACTCAGAGAATCCAAACTGATCAGCTCAAAAGCACCCACATGAATCACGGATGCAACTTTCAGACGGTTCGGAAGGTCCTAGTCCTACCAAAGAGCATTCAGAGGCTCCGAAGGGAACATTTCAGCTGTGGCACACTCTCTATTGTCGCTTCAGAAAATTTGACCGGATGGCTTCGAAAATTCTAACGTGGTAATAGAAGGGTTGTCAGATGATTTGGTGATTCCGAATGGAATGCTTGGAAGCTCTGAATGGAAAGGGTTTTGCAACGGCTATATCTGGTGTGTTGCTCGGCAGTTCCGACTGGAAGAGCTTGAAAGGGCCAAAGTATGAAAGCTTAGGTAGATATAGTAATAAATCTTTAAGCACATGGAG
The DNA here is from genome assembly GCA_039707655.1 of Elymus sibiricus. Taxonomy (NCBI): domain Eukaryota; kingdom Viridiplantae; phylum Streptophyta; class Magnoliopsida; order Poales; family Poaceae; genus Elymus; species Elymus sibiricus. The sequence goes on along the minus strand of CM077668.1, from coordinate 254,699,811 downwards.
AAAGAAACTCATCACAACATCCTTGCCCCCTTTTGATAGTATCGACATGCTTATGGACACAATGTGATCTTGGATCACTAAAATGAAAATGAAGAATCCTCTAGTTTGACCAATGATGTCTACTAGGCAACTTTTATTCTTGTAGATGTTGTTGGGCCTCCAAGTGCAGAGTTTTGTAGGACAGCAACAAATTTTCCTCAAGTGGATGACCTAAGGTTTATCAATCTGTGGGAGGTGTAGGATGAAGATGGTCTCTCTCAAGCAACCCTGCAATCAAATACAAGCAATCTCTTGTGTCCCCGACACACCCAATACAATGGTAAATTGTATAGGTGCACTAGTTCGGCGAAGAGATGGTGATACAAGTGTAGTATGAATAGTAGATATAGGTTTTTGTAATCTGAAATAATAAAAACAGCAAGGTAATAAGTGACAAAAGTGAGCACAAACGGTATTGCAATGCTTGAAAACAAGGACTAGGGTTCATACTTTCACTAGTGCAATCTCTCAACAATGCTAACATAATTGAATCATATAGCAATCCCTCAACGTGCTACAAAAATCACTCCAAAGTTCTTATCTAGCGGAGAACATAAGATGAAATTGTTGTAGGGTATGAAACCACCTCAAAGTTATCCTTTCCGATCAATCTATTGAGCCATCCCTATAAGTGTCACGAACAGCCCTAGAGTTCGTACTAAAATAACACCATATGATACGCATCAACTAACTCTAATGTCACCTAGATACTCCAATGTCACCACAAGTATCCGTGAGTTGATTATTCGATATGCATTAAAACAACTTCAGATTCATAATATTCAATCCACACAAAGAACTTCAAAGAGTACCCCAAAGTTTCTATCGGAGAAAAGAAGATGAAAACGTGCAATCAACCCCTATGCCTAGATTACCCCAAGGTCACGGGAATCCGCGAGTTGATTACCAAAACATACATCAAGTGACTCAATAGAATACCACATTGTCACCACGGGTATCCACATGCAAAAAATACATAAAGTGTTCTCAAATCCAAAGTATTCAATCTGACAGTAACAAAACCTCAAAGGGAAAGACTCAATTCATCACAAGAAGATAGAGAGTGAAGAAACACCATATGACCCAACTATATTAACAAAGCTCGCGGTACATCAAGATCGTGCCAAATCAAGAACACGAGAGAGAGAGAGAGATCAAACACATAGCTACTGGTACATACCCTCAGTCCCGAGGGTGAACTACTCCCTCTTCGTCATGGAGACCGCCGGGATGATGAAGATGGCCTCCGGTGATGATTTCCCCCTCCGGCAGAGTGCCGGAACAGGGCTCCGGATGAGATCGCTTCGGTACAGAGGCTTGCGGCGGCAGCGTGGAAGTTCTAGTTTTCTTTTCGGGGTTTTCTATATTTATAGGATTTTTCAGCGTTGGATTCATGCCAGGGGGGCCCACGAGGGAGCGACAAGTTCGGTAGGCGCGCTCTGGGGGGAGGGCGTGCCCCCCAGGCTTGTCGCTTCCTCATGAGGCTTCTGGTCCTTCCTTGAAGCTTCGGGGGTCTCTTTTGGTCCATAAAAATCACCGTAAATTTTCAGCCCAATCCGAGAACTTTTATTTCTGCACAAAAAACAACACCATGGTAGTTCGGGTGAAAACAGCGTCAGTCCGGGTTAGTTCCATTCAATTCATACCAAAACCATATAAAATTATTGTAAACATGGCATGAATACTTCATAAATTATAGATACGTTGGAGACGTATCAACCAACACTAGTCGTCATGTAATTTTGTAGGGTTCACCTTTCATTCCTTTGTTGCACCCACAAGAATCCTTCTTCTTGACCAACACTAGTCTTCACGTAATTTTTTGAGGGTCACCTTCCATTCCTTTGTTGCACCCACAAGGAACTTTCCTGAGCTTGTAGGAGGAATTAGTTCGTTGAGGTAGGTTGACATTAATTACAATATCCGCCAAGGGGATCAGATGCATTTTCAGCCGGGTTCATCTAGATTCCTTTTTATGTGCCTGGTTACCTCATCGTCGTTGGGTTGTACCAACGTCTCTAGTTGGAATCATATGTAGGTCGATTCTTCCTTCCTTTTTGTTCTGCCTCTTGGCCCCAAAATATTGTTTAACGACTAACAAAGCAATTCCCCTTGCTAGATCTTTTTGCTAGTGGGAGTTTCTTCCATCGTTCGCACGGGGTTGCTTACTCGAGCAATCTTGCGGCGATATGGCATGATAGTTTATTTTTTACCTTTCCTGGTAGTCACTCATTGTCATGGGTATTACGCCTTGTTTTGCCACATGGGGCTGCCTGATATAGCTAGATGACTTATTTCATTCTAATCCTTGACATAGGTGCCCTCTGTTTTCCCAAGCACAATAGGGGCACGCGAGGAACGTAAACAATTATCTCATATTTGGTCGGCCTGAGGGTTTGGTGTCATAGATATAGCGTGTTTACTAAGGCACCGTGTGTATTGGTCCGGATCTACAAGCATCTCGAAGGTATCTTGGACTTAAAAGTGGAAGGTCTAGACTGCCTGCATACTGTGAGCACGTTGTCCATAGTCACCGGTCGGCTTGTTGGACCAAGCAGTGAGAGGATTTTGGTCACCCCTATTTTTAGACGGCCCCTTGGGTTCGCTTTTTCTGATATGGTAGTCATCAAGGCGGTTACCAGGAGCTCAACACCTTTGTGTGTGCACCTTCTTGTGGTAGGAGCCCCGGGGCACATGGCCTGGTGAGTCTGTGTAGCTTGGTCAAGCATTCTAAAATAAAGGCTCATACGAATAGAAAAGACGGGTTTTGGAAGGGGTTCATAGCCGCCGAGTTTCCTTTTTCACGAGCTACTTGGTCGGTTCTTCATTTTCTTCTTCTTCTTCTTTATCCGTCAAGGGTCCATCATTCCTTGAGAATTCGCGGGTGCGTGCCTTGTTCTTGGATCCTGGAAAAGCATATGGCTCCTTGGGTTCATATATCATCAAGCCGAGTAGGTGCCTTAGCCTTCAGAGAAGTCATTTTGGTACTTACGTATGGGGGTTCCTTCCATAATGATCTTGATAGATAAGATGCACATGGTAACGCACAGTTAAATATCTGCCTAGTTGGAAAGAGGAAGGGGTGACCGCATATTTGGCCAATCAGCGAGAGGTTAGGAAAACCGCCGGCTTCGCACACGGGCCTATAGGGCAATCTGGGGAGTTCCATTCATTGAGCTCATGCCTCGGTTCATGCCATCTCCTCTTCTAATGTGTATGTGGTTGTTATCATAGCTTGGATGGCAGCGAGAGCTCGTCGTCGGAATTGTGTCGCCATCTCCATTCCTTCTTGTATGGGCTAACATCTAGTTAGTGTATCTCGCGGTTCCACGGTCTCGTCATCCAAGTTGATCATTTTTGTTGGCGATGGTTGTTCTGTCAACAATGTGGCCTTCTTTTCTCCCACTGTGGCCTCTTCCATGTGATTAGGTGAAGCCTTCCATGTCATGAATTTTGGCCTTCGTATATCCAATCTGATGTCGTTAGGTCCCCTCGGTCGGCGCTAGATGTCGATGATGTTTTGAAAGTACTCGAACAATGGTATAGTAACATACATGGATTTGTGTGACAGCAATATGTAACCTCAATATTAGGTGGACACAAGAAAATGATTTTACCCAGGTTCAGGCCCTCACGATGCGAGTAACAATCCTAATTCTACTTGTCTAGAATTATAAATGTTAACGAGTATAACGTGGGGGTCTAGGTCTAGCGACTGTTACACTGCCTTGCTGGGATATTTGGTGGCCGATTCGATGGGATGTATAAGATCAGATCTAATCTAGGTCTAGAACTAGGTCTTCGTCTTCGGCGTCTTCGATGTTGAAGTTAAAGTTGTCCCCCCTCTAATCTCTCTCCTTTGATCTTTAATACTTGGTCTTGAGTCGGTTGGAACCCTCCCTTTCTCGGTCTCCTGATTAGAGACGCCTTAATCATTCCAATTCTGATCTTCAGACCACGAACATCTCCTTCTCTGTCTCATGTGGTCGATGAACTCCTTCTTACCTATACCCTAGTGCCAAGGGCGGAAGTAGGCCCTATTGTTGGGGGGCCTTCTTAACAGTCGTGGGCTAGAGCGAATTTGACGGTGTGGCCCATCGTGGTGCGGTATGGGAATCCCCACTTCCCGCCAACAGACCCGTCCTTGCGTTCTCCCGCACCTCGCCGCTTGTCGTAGCCATCGTCGTGCGCCTTCTCCCACGCATCCAATCGAGCGCGCCGCCGCCGCCACCGTGCTCCTCCACTACCCTCGCCCTCGTCCAGCACTGACCCATGCCTCATCGTGCGCTCATGTGTCACCGATGACTTCTGCATGGCGAGGTGGTTCTCCCTGTCATCGTGTGCCTCCTCCTACGCCAGTCGTGACACCCACTGAGTGCTTGACGTTATGTCACACTTAGTGGGCTTGTCGTCTGACTCTGAGGAAGAGCCGGAGTTGCAGCCGTGGGGATGCCTAGAGTGCGGGTTAGAACTCGAGAAGGAAGGGGATGAGGAGTTGAACAAAGTTGTAGAGGACTTGTTGGCCACGATACGCGCTGCCGAGGCCGGTCACAGGGATATCAAGGAGTTGTTTGAGTGGATTTGACGCCGACATGGCCAAGGTGGAGGTTGTCGAGGTCGTTGTGAAGGGAAAGGCCGTGGATGAGGTTTATGTCATGGTTGTCTTTGGATACACTCTAATTAAGTTTTTTTCAAAAGTTAAGAAGAGGACAATTCAGCATAAAAAACCAAGTTTGGGGCCCTCGCGAAAAAAAAAAACAGGTTGGAGGATTAAGTTTTGGCTATTAGCGGGAACAATTCAGCATAGCGCCCTCTCAATTCTTCACATATTTTTGACAATTAAGTTATAGTAGGTATTAAGCTCTAAGAACCACTCCCTCCATCCAGTGATGCAAGACGTTTTTTTTTTGCCTTAAGACTTTTTTTTTACTCTAGTGTAGTGTAAAAAACGTCTTACATTATCGGACAGAGGAAGTAATTTAGAAATGGATTAGAGATGCTCCAAGACCCGCTGAGATCTCGCAAATTAGAGGATCGGTCCTGCAGCCATGTTCACATTTACGTGGCAATTTAAAAAAAAGTGAACGGCAGAGCGAATCGTGTAATTTCACGTACGCAGCTGAGCAGTCATGGCGGCCTGTCGATTTTGTGGAGAAAAAAACCCCTTAGGGCATGTACATCAGTTCAGATACCGGGTGTCTATACGATCTGTCCACATCACTTGTAGACACCATCAGAAACAAACGTACAACAGCATGTCTATTTGGCTGGCTATAAGCACAGGGCGGGTTTCGCTTGAAAATAGGAGAGTTACTTTATTTCCTGCACGTGCTCGACCCACCATATAGACGACTCCGCGTACAACGGTAAATATGTCGTCGGTTAGTTGCGATTTGTATGGGATTAGACTGTCGATAATTTAACAGACAGACTAGGTCGTTTTTAATTCTCTCTCTTCCCCACGTCATCTAAAATCCTACCCAGCCCTTGTTACAGACAGCTGACTGGATACCGTTGTTACTTGTACATGCCCTTATTCCGTCAATTCCGGTGTCACCGCTAATCGTGGATGACTTTGACTCTTGTAGAGGACCTGTGAGAGGCTGCGATGCGAACGACTTAACTGTGATACGGTCAAGTCACCAGCTCATACTACTGGGAAGAGGTATAGCGCAACACGCCCCGGTCAATTCGTTCAGGCTAGTAGGCCACGTACGGAGTAAACCGCACCTGCAAACGCACAATCGACGTGATCGCCGGTGCGTAGACGAACGTAACTGGCTGGCGGTGTTCTGCCTAACTACGAAATCAGTACTGGCCTTGGCGCAGCCGTGTGGATGTGGATGAACATTGAACTAGCGCACGTGAAATTTGAAATGCTGTGGCGATCCGTAAGCGCATCTCAAGGACAAACATAAAGGTCTGTTTGCCTGAGATCACTAGTTTTTTTTTTCCTGACAGCAATTAGACTTTATTTCTCATATAATAGACATGTCATTTACAAACAAGAGAGAAATAAAGTTAGGGATCGCATCGTCCCAAGAAGAACTAGTGCCAAAGGAGTTGTTTGCTAGCTCGTCTCCCTAAGGGCATCTCCAACGCCCACCCGTAAATTTCCTCCCCCATCCGTTCGCGGGCAAGGGTGACAACGCTGCCCGCGTATATCCGGCCTTCCTAATTTTTTTTGTTTTGAAAGTCCGCATGTTCAAATAGCCGCATACATAGAGTACAAACATTCAAATAGCCGCATGCATCAATAATTCAAATTAAAAAAAATCAAATATTACATTCTAACATTGTTGTCCCCTTTAACCGCCCACAGATGCTCAATCAGATCTTCCTTCAGCTGCTCGATGCCGAATTTGTTGATGTAACTTTTTTTAAAGAAGAATATATTAATATCGCGAAGATACCAATTACACCCAGCCTCTGCACCTACAAGATGTCGCAAAGACATCCAGAATGCACACAGCCAAATGACAAAAAGAAGAAGAAAGGAAAAAAAACAAAGGTCTCGCCACATTGATCGACTCCTCTCAGCAGCCGCACACAAACCACCACCAAATACAACACCCGAAAAACATAAAAAGGTCTCCAAAAGCAACGCCTCCAAGAAGGAAACGGAGCACAAGCGTCGTCATTGCCCGATCCAAGATCTTAAGTTTTCACCCTGGAGAAGTCAGGGCTCTCAAAACAATACCTTTAGCAAGGCAATTGCCAGGCACAACCAATGAAGGCCAGACCTTAGGTTTTCACCCTGAAAGCCCCGGCTCGGCACCCAAGGAGCACCACCAAAATGAATTCCTCCAGTGCTGCCACCCCCACTTGACACTGCTACCCCTGATAGTTATCAAAAACCTGGCAGGCTCCATCCCCTCAAAGGCCTCGTCCATCTAACTGATCTTCCGATCTCAGCCACCATGACCTTCTCCACAGCTGCCTACACCATAGAAATCGAGAGGCCGACATGTCCCATGGTGTCAACAAACAACAGAGCTTCGCGTCACGCCCTCATGGAACCTCGTAGGCTGAAGTGGACGTGCACGACCGAATTCTATCCGATCCAGATATCTTGGGCAAGATCTCCGACAGTAGTTCCGGAACACGTCGATGGCCAAATCAAGGAGGACCGATCATACAGGATGTTGCAGGAGCTAGAGCACAAAAGACAGATCATCTTTGCCGAGGTGCGCTCGCGGAGCCCAGCCACCACCAGATCAGGATCGCACAGCCGCATGCACGCGACAAGGCTGCCACACCATGTGAAGCCCCTGGGTCTAGAAGTCGGGCAACACTCGATCCAGCACAAATTCTTGAGAGAATCCACAACCTCACGTCATCACAGCCGATGCCCGTCGAGCATCTTACGCCCGGACGCGGATGGATGTGCTCACCGCAATCCCACTCCGGGGCCGAGCCCACCGGAGGGAGGCCATCAGACTAGCAGCCGCAAGCTGCTGAGCCCAGGGTGCTCCCGCCATCACGCGCTGATGGACAGCATGCTATCGCCGCGCCCTCCATCAGGTCGTTCCTGCTAAATCTCCTCGAGGTTGTCGGATCTCATCAAGGCTCCCAAAGAGACGCCAAGATGCAATTGAAGCCAACGCAAGCCAGCAAGACACCCATCAATCGGCGCCCTCGTCGCTGCCCACGCAGCCGAAGTGGAGCGCCGCCCGCAGCCGCGCTGACGACAGCGCCGTCGCGACCGTCTTTGAGACCGCCGCCTCGAGTACCCAACACCGCCGCCGGAACGACGCACGGGTGCCCCTCCCCCTTTGAGGCAGGGGCCCGCCGCCATCGCGGCCAACGCCGGCGGTAGCGGTGGCAGGGGAAGCGCGAATCACACCCTCCTCTAGCGGCTAGGGTTTGACGCCCCGGTGCCGCCAGGGAGCGGCACAGGAGCGAAGGTTTTTTTCCACTACTGAAAACAACTAGCCCTTTGTTGATGCTTTTGAATAAACTCTTCAAATGTGGCCGGATTCTGGTCTGGAAGTTCTATAGGATCACCCATGTTCTCAAATTCTAGAGCTGCGGCAGCATCCTCACCCTCATCCTCGACGATCATGTTGTGCATGATCACACAACATGTCATCACCTCCCACAAGGTCTCTGAATCTCATTGTTTAGAAGATCCACGAACAACTGCAAAACGGGCCTGCAGAACTCTAAATGCCCTCTCGACATCCTTTCTAGCTGCTTCTTGTCTTTGGGCAACGTGGGACTTTTTCTGGCCAACTGGGCTAGAGATGGTGTTGACAAAGGTAGCCGACGGAGTATAGATACCGTCAACCAGATCGTAGCCCATGTTGTACTCATGTCCATTGACAGTATAGTGGCAAGGAGGAGGTTTTTCCTTCAGTCAGCCTTGCAAACAATGGTGATCGTTGCAGCACATTGATGTCATTGTGAGACCCGGGCATGCCAAAGAAACATGCCAAATCCAAAGATCATGCGATGCAACTGCTTCAAGAATGATGGTGGGCTTCTTAACATGACCTTGATATTGCCCTTGTAAAGCCTTCGGGCAGTTTTTCCATTTCCAATGTATGTAGTCAAGAGATCCAAGCAAACCTGGCCACCATCTTGCTTCTGAGATTGCCAAGAGTCTCTCGGTGTCTGCCACAGTTGGTTCTCTCAGGTACTGAGGTCCAAACACCTCGACCACGGCAGTTGCAGGTCTGACCATGGCATCTTCGCATGTGCTATCAGACATCTGTCGGTACTCGTCCCACGAATCAGTGGCCGTGCCATATGCAAGCATCCGGAGCGTGCACTTCTAGTAACCAGAGAACCCAATTGTTCCCACAGCGTCCTTCTTCAAGATGAAGTAGTTATCATAGGACCGGACGCCATGGTACAAACGATCGAAGTTAGTCTTGCGCATTCGAAAACGCCGGCGAAAATGGTCAGCGTAGAGTGCATTGGGGGAAAAATAGTCGTCCATCAGTGTCAAATCGCCGCGCGCCCTGTTGTGGTTGAGCACTCGATGACCGTTGATCGATCCCTTGAAATTGAGAACATGCTCCTCCGCACGCTCCGCGTCTTCAAGGACCACCTGCATCATCGCCGTCTCATCCGTGTAGTCCTCCTCGTCGGACGAGCCGTTGGACGACTCAACATAGTGCTTGTATATGTACTCCAAATCGGAATTCATAACTTGAAAGAAGAAGGACAACTTTTTTAGCTCCGGAAATTCATGGAACAGTTGCCGGGCATGGTGAGTATAGCAGTACCGGATGGTATCTGGGGGGGGGGGCAGTCGAAGGAGAGGGGTTGAACGGCGACGGAGGAGAAGCGGGGTGGAGCTCGGCTGGAACGATGGAGGTGACGGAGACGTAGAGTTCCGGCAAGGGTGTGGCGTGGCGGCTGGTGTGGTGGAGCGGCGGCAAAGGCAAGAGAGAAAGAAGGAAGGAAAGAAAATGGGGAGGATGGAGGCGCGGGTCCGGGAAGGGTTTTGGGCGGGCCGGGGGGTGGGAGTCCTACGTGGCTGTCCGAACTCCCGCAAAGCCCCCCATGTTTGTCTCGGGTTTGCCGGAAAAAGTACATCCGAATCGCTCGGCAGACCGATACAACCCCGCATTGGATGGCAAACCGCGTCTGGACCGTGCGGTCCGGACGTATGCGGACGGTTTGAGGGTCGGCATTGGAGATGCCCTAAAGCAGTGTTTGAAGGATATCTTCCCAAAGTCCATCGCCAATTGTTTGCATTCCATGACCACAATGTCCGGACCTAAGTAATTATCCAACCATACAACTGAGTCCACAACAAATAAACAATCTGATTCAACTTCTACCTTGTTACTTCCAATATGAGCAACCAAGTATAGACCATTCCTAATGGCAATCAGCTCTGCAGAGTCAACATCACGAACGTGTGGTACAAACCAATTAGTTGTTTCTATGAAATCACCACGTGTGGTTCAGATCACTAGTTAGTTAGTTAGAGTGTCTCCCTTGCAAATGTTGCTCCCACCTTCCCTCGTGGTGATAAATGGCGTACTGCATGTGCAACATTTGTCGTAACCTTGGAGTTTTGTACTATTTTTTGTGAATTCGTTTCTTGAAAACATTTAATTTTTGAATTGTGCGTCCAAATCACGAACCACTTTCATCGTTGGATTTCTCACATCGAGATATTTGAAACTAGATATCATGTTAATAAGTTAAGACAAACTTTTTTCGTGGAAAAACCCCCCAAAAAATTGAAAAAACCAGAAACCAAAATAAACTGAAATGAAAAAAATGAAAAAAAACATAAGACCAAAAAAAGAGAAAAATAGAAACAAAAAAAATGGAAAACCAAAATAAAATCGGAATCCAGGAAGCACAATTGTGCTTTTCACTTTCTTTTTGAAGCACACTTGTACTTTTCACTTTTCAAGAAGCAGAGTTGTGCTTCACCGCAAAGCACAACTGTTATTTTCACTTTTCACGAAGCACAAATATGCTTCTCGCAGAAGTACATCTGTGCTTTTCCCTTTTCAAGGAAGCACAACTACGGGAAGCATAGATGTGCTTCACGCCGAGCATATTCTCTTCATTCACCTTTGAAACTTCTCCTCGTTCCTGCAACGAGTTAGTGATAACATAATAGAAATATCGAATAGTAGGACACTCAATGCAACTGACCCTATGCTTGTAGCCATGGTAACTCATATGTTTAAATGAATGCCTCGGGTGTGGTTCGAAAAATTCATAGACATAGATAATATCATCATCATTGTTGGTGAAGCCCCAAAGTAGTTGCACCACTCCGTGAGGGTGATGTTGAAATATTGGTTCATGAGATGGAAAGTGATCCGCTCTTCTTCATCCAACCTTGGGAGTAACCCAACATTATGCAAGAGGGTACTAAGAAACTCAAGCGTCAACCGATGATATGTTGCATGTCCCTGGTAAACAAAATCTTGCAACACGGTATTAGCACATAATAAGTTGAAATCATTACCGATCCCCAGCTTGGCTATTGTGGACTCGCAAGCCCACTTGGTGGCCTTCATCTTCCTCTTGTGAAGCATCTTGTATGTTCTTGGCCTCACGGTTGGTGAAGACGATCCCCTGCGAGTAAACTTGTTGCCTTTGTGCGGCCTCCACGGATGAACTTGTGGCTTCACCACGAGCGACACATGCAGACCTCCTCGTAAACATCTCTACAAAATAATTTTTCAGTCCAATATATAATAACTCAATAGTGATCCTACAACAACTACAACATCAAACTCCTCTAAGAACATTAACGAATCCAAGCCAAAATCAAAATTTGGATCAAAAGTACGCATACCCTATAATCAAGGTAATGCTAGGCACATAGAACATGGATTCGTGAAAAATAAGTTGGGCATCGGGGGAGAAACATACAGTAGATTGATCACGCGGAAGGATTTGAACTAAAATTGAACGAGTAGAGAGATCTGGCAAAGTGGGGGTGGGGTTTGGAGAGGTTTGGGAGGAAGAAGAAGAAGAAGAAAGAAATAAGATGGAGAACGGTTACCTCCTCCCTCATGCTTTTTGTGGCTGCCAGGGCACCATACGAGCACTCGCGCTCGTATGGGACGATGTCTTGCGCTCTGGAGCCAATATTATACCTCTGCATACCTCATACGACCGTGTTTATGAGCATGGCCGCTCGTATGGGATGTTGTCTTGCGTTCTGATTCCTGGGGGGTCTGTTTGTTGTTGCCATACGTGCGCTCGTATGGGACGCCATCCTGGGCTCTGGACTTTCGGATGCTTCTCGCCAAGGGGTTATATGACCGTGCATACGAGCGCATGCGCTCGTATGACACGCCGTTTTCTCCTCTGGTGCCTCTAGTTGTTTTTCGTTGGCTGCTCCCACACTCCATACAACCGCCCATACGACCGTAGCGGTCATATGACACGCCGTCTTGGACTCTGTTTCCTTTGAAACTTCATTTTCTTCGGTGATTCCTGCGGGGTTAGTTCCAACACAACATATAGGCATATTTCCAAGCTTTTAGATGTCAGTACGACACATAGCAATCTTTTTCTCAACTTTTCCTCCACAACCAAAACTTCAACACTCACTTTATTGAAACCAACAAAACTAAAAATAAAAACTTACTCTTCTACCTTATTTGCATGGGTTGCCTCCCACGAAGCGCTTGTTTTCGGCCGGTTAGCTCAACCATAGTGATGATCACTTGGGTATAAATAAACCAAGACCGTAGCTTTGGGCATTGACGACAATGCCTTCACTGGCGTATGTCTTCATTTTCTTTTTCTTGGGAAAATGTCTCACAAAAGGATCCTTTGTAGGAAGGTCAAATCTTACATTTCCCTCCAAAACATTGATAGTAGCCTTTATGGTCCTAAGAAATGGCGTACCTGGAATTATAGGAGCAATGGGATCTTCAGATATATCGACAATAACAAGATCAATCATAACAGGGCAATCATTAATTTGAATGATCACACCATGCTTAATCCCTACTCCTTGCGTAAAGGTAGAATTGGTCATATTCAATTTAATTTCAGTAGTAACAAAAGGACCAAGATTGAGACTATCATAAATGGACTTAGGGATAGTGGAAACACTAGCACCTAGATCACACAAAGCATTGAACTTATTCAAACCAATCTCAATCTCAATAGTAGGCTAAAAAAATATCTTCTTGTTTAGTAGGTAGCTTACCATATAGCTTTTTTCCTTTCATCATCCAACTCACATACCTTAGTTGCAACATGATCAATGAAGCGATTATATGCTTCATCATTTGATATTTCAGGTAGTGGATGTTTCATTGCCATCATCTTGATGAAGTCTGCAACAGTATATGTATATTCTGGCACATGGCTCTTATCGAGCACTTCTGCATTTCCTTAGCTACTTCTCATCATCTTGACATCTTCAACCAGGTTAGGTTCCGGTTTACCTGCAAATTTTGCTAGAATCAAAGTGTGACTCTCTGCAATTTTAGCAACTTGTGCCTCCATGCTCTTAGTTCTTCCATCTAGAGCCTGCACATCGTTAGTGAGTCCAGCAATCTTACCGGTCAATTGACCAAGTAAGTTATCATGATTCTTCATAATATTTTTAAATGTTTCATTTTTCTCACTTTGACTAGTAATTTTTTTTAGAGTTTCCTCCAAAGTTTTTCTATTACCGTTGCCCATTCCATTAAAATTATTAGGTGATCCACTATTATTAGGATAAGGCAATCTAGTAGCAAACCCATTATTTTTCTAGTTGGGATTATGGCCCTGTTTGTTTGGGCTTTTGCTTCTGCTTTTGCAACTTTTCCACTTTGGGAAAAAAGCCAAAAAAGCTCCTAAAATAGGTGTTTTTTGCTTCGGATTTTGGCTTATACCATCATATAAAAATATTGATTCATAAGCCAAAGCCGAAGCAAAAACACCCTATTTAGGAGCTTTTATGGCTTTTTTGCTAAAGTGAAAAAGCTGCAAAAGCAGAAGCAAAAGCCCATACAAACAGGGCCTATAACTATTACGTGCAATGAAATTAACATCATTAACTTATTATTTGGTAATAGAATTAGCGTTTACCTCTTCTTTACCATTCATCACAGAGATGAGTTCATCAAGTTTAGCGGTCAACTCCATATTTTTCTCTTAAATATCATTGACCCTCTTGGTGGTTGACCTCTCAACAAGCCACTGGGCATGGTTTTCCTGCATATCATCTAGCAACTTCTTAGCTTCAGCGATAGGTCTTCCCATAATGGTTCCTCCTACAACAATGTCAAGCATAGTTTTCGACATGGGAGTTAAAGCATTATAAAACATATGAAGAATTAAACATTCTTCCATTCCATGATTAGGAGAATTCCTTATAGCCTTCTTCATGCGATCACACACAAGCGCTACTGGCTCACGATCTTCCTGCTTAAAACTTGTTATCTGCGAACGCAGTTGCATAATCTTTGCAGGTGGGCGAAACTTAGACAAGAATTTACTGCAGCACTCAGTCCATGAAGTTATAGTACCTCTAGGCAAAGCTATAAGCCAATCTTTAGCTTTTCCTCTCAAAGAGAAAGGAAATAGACGTAACTTCAAAGCATCGGGGTCATAATCTTGTATGAGTGTGCTACTTGTAGACTGCGTTGGTATTTCCCCGAAGAGGAGAGGATGATGCAGTATAGTAGAGATAAGTATTTCCCTTAGTTAAGAACCAAGGTTATCAATCTAGTAGGAGAACCACGCAAAATCCCGTTAGCAGCACCTGCACACACAAAAGCAAACACTTGCAGCCAACGCAGATAAGAGGGTTGTCAATCTTCTTAGCAGTTATTTGCAATGATTAATTCTGATAGTGATAGATTGATAAACTAAAATACTAAATAAAATAAAAGTAAATAAATTGCAGCAAGGTATTTTTGGTTTTCTTTTTATATTTAAAGTAGACCCGGGGGCCATAGTTTTCACTAGAGGCTTCTCTCTCGAACACATAGCATACAGTGGGTAAACAAATTACAGTTGGGCAATTGATAGAAAAGCAAATAATTATGACGGATTCATGGCGATGATCATGTATATAGGCATCACGTCCGAGACAGGTAGACCGACTCCTGCCTGCATCTACTACTATTACTCCACCCATCGACCGCTATCCAGCATGCATCTAGGGTATTAGGTATGAAACAGAGTAACGCCTTAAGCAAGATGACATGATGTAGACAAAGTAAACTCAAGCAATATTATTAAACCCCATCTTTTTATCCTTAATGGCAACAATACAAATATGTGTCATGTCCCTTTCTATCACTGGGATTGAGCACCGCAAGATTGAACCCATCACAAAGCACCTCTCCCATTGCAAGATAAACCAATCTAGCTGGCCAAACCAAATCGATAGATCGGAGAGAAATACAAAGCTATAATAATCATGCATAAAAGAGTTCAGAGAAGACTCAAATATTTCTCATGAATAATCTGATCATAAACTCACAATTCATCGGATCCCAACAAACACACCGCAAAAGAAGATTACATCGGATAGAACTCCAAGAACATCGAGGAGAACATGGTATTGAAGATCGAAGAGAGAGAAGAAGCCATCTAGCTACTAGCTACGGACCCATAGGTCTATGGTAAACTACTCACACATCATCGGAGGGGCAGCAAGGTTGATGTAGAAGCCCTCCGTGATCGATTCCCCCTCCGGCAGAGTACCGGAAAAGGCCTCCAGATGGGATCGCGGAAGAACGGAGGCTTGCTGCGGCGTAAAAGTTACTCAGGGTGGCTCTCTATTGGTTTCCAAATATTTGAGAATTTATAGAAGTGGAATTAGGTCAAATGGAGCCACGAGGGCCCCACAAGGCATCAGGGCGCCCCCCCTGGGGCCGCGCCCTGTTGCCTTGTGGAGGCTTCGTAAACCTTCTGGCCTCCTCTCCAAGTCTCCAGGGTCTCTTTTGTCTAGAAAAAATCTCCAAAAAGTTCCGTGGCATTTGGACTTCGTTTGGTACTGATTTCCTGAAAAACCAAAAACAACACTACTGCAGGCGACCGCTAACGCGACACATGAATCAGAGACCCCGTGACCAAACTGTGTGTGATGCATGAATCGCAAACGGTGTCCTAAAAAAATCGTCCCCAATAAGACGAACTGTTTGCGATGCCGGAGACATAAAAATGATTCAGATTAGAGACACGTGTGCGATACGTGGCATACAGTTGATCCATATGAACTGTTTGCGATAAGCCAGAACAACAAACACGGCCAGCCAGTTCGTGGTGTGTGCGATACATGGCATACAGTTCACTCGGATGAACTGTTTGTGATTACCAAACACAACAGAAATGGGCAGGCAGTTCGAGGTGTGTGCGATACACAGCATACAGTTCACTCGGATGAACTATTTGTGATTACCCAACACAACAGAAACGGTCAGGCAGATCAAGGTGTGTGCGATATACGGCATGCGGTTCACTCGGATGAACAGTTTGCGATTACCAAACACAACAGAAATGGTTCAACTTGACAAGATGTGTGTGATACACGGCAAACAGGTCAGTAATCCGAAGTGTGTGGGAAGACGGATAACAACATGGACGATTCCTGCTAATTACCCGTGTGTGTTGTGGGCAAACGCTTGCTGGTAAACAATTGTCAGTGATTGATGAAATCATCACCGACGGGTTTCTATAGTTTAGTCCTTGTGCGATGTGATTTGCTCTGTCTGCATAACATCTATGCTCTGTCTACAGAACAACAACATATATACTTATAAGGACATGATTGCATAACCAAATTTAACATCCAATGACGTTATATCATAGATACCAGAAAAATTTCAAGGTTCAAATTCCAGCATTACAAGGCCCAAATTCAAAGATTACAAGGTTCAAACTGTTCTTACAAATCAGATTCATCTTCTTCAGAATCTAAACCATAAACTATTTGTGTGAATGGATCAGTCACCGAGAAGTCATATATCGGTTTGATAGTGTGACTTCCCCATAATCTGTCGTTTGTAGTTCCAAACTGAAATTCAGCTTTTGCAGAGACTTTTTCATTCAGTTGTAGACGCCTGCGCTGATCAGCAAACCATTCACTTCTGCGCACTAAATATAGTGCAAACCTCGTTACCTTGAGCACACTTGCTCTCTGAACAAAGAACCTGGCGAATTTAATCTCTGGTGTGGTGCCTCGGTAGTGGTTCAAAGTAATTTCTGTGAGATGAAGATCAAGGCATTCAATGGGATTGTTATATTGTGCCACATTTTCCACTTTCGGGCCTGCTTCTATTTGCAAACGAAGACAACATATTAGTGCCTAGCTGCAGTTTTGAAAACTTTGGGCCTCTTTGATTTGCAGGATTTCTAAAATACATGAATAGAGTGACATGACATCTTCAATCGTTCATGATTAACATCTCAAAAAAAATATGTATTGAAATCCTCCAAATTTCCTTTAGAAATCATACTACATTTGTCATTGTAATCATGGGTAAAAGTAACAACAAATTGAACTTCGTTGTGGTTAACAATTAACAGGAAAGGAGCATCACCTCGATGTATAGCTTCTCTGTGCACGGAAAGCATCTAAGGAATCTAACAACTTCATCCAGATCGGGACCGACAAATTGTAGTGCCAGGAACTTCACTGTGCGCGGAGACGGGGTCAAGCTTGTGGGAATCATTTTCTGGATGATAGCCAAACATAGATCAACAAAACTTAGATAAAATGTGATGTCCAATAAGAAGAATGAGAAGAATAAGACTATTGTACCTGAGCGGGTAATGATCCAGCAACAAGTCTGGAGAATTCAGCACACGAATAGGCCAACACTGTCAATTTCGGTGCGTCGTTGACCCTGATTCTTATTGGACCATCTTTATCAAATACAATCAATCTCTCAAGGAAAGGCGCACTCTCAATGACCATTTCGTGAAACACCTGAAATGACAGCCTGTTGCGGCACCAGCAATGCACATAAATCATACGGACATTCGTCGAGGCGATGCGGAGGCTACTGAACCCATCCATCACCTGAAGACGAAGGTACTCGAGCGCTGTATAGCCGCCGAGCAGGCGCTCCAAATCCTCCCTCGAGATGCGGACGCCCATGAGCTCGAGGTGCTTCAGTTTAGGGAGATGAAGAGCGGGAGCGGCATCAATCTGGGAGAAAAGGCACTGCCTGAACGTAGCGCGACGCAGCATGGGCGCGAGGCAGAGAGCGGACGGCGGTGGCGAACGTGGATGTCCAGCATGAAAGCTGAGCTCCTCGAGCCGATCTAGGACGGAGGATAGGAACCACTCGTGAAACTTGCGTTCGGCCTTGCAGTTGGAACGGAACTTGCCGATGACAAGGCGTCTGACCGGCCCAGGGTGCGTGGTGAGGATGTGGGACAATGCGTCCAAGCATTTGCGCTCCCCTCTGCAGAGTTCGTCGTCCTCATTGAGGTCCAGGGGGTGGAGAGCCAGAGGGGGCACCACCGCCGGGAGAGGACAATGGTCCGCACGCCAGATTTGATGGGGAGGAGGGTTATGATGGTTACCAATATCTCGTTGGGAAGGCTGCTGATGAAGTCCACGCTCGCCGGAGGCTCTTGCGGTTCTGGCTCAACCCGCCCCCGCTTGTTGGCCGGCTCGTCCTCCATCACAGCAGGCGGCGATCCTCGGCGGCGGCGCTTATAGATAAGAACGGAGGAGTAGGAGGAGCACTGGAACTGTTGTACGTACCTTCCCGAGGCGGCCGAAACCAAGGCCATCAATAAATTTTGCTTGCTGGCAGGTCAAAGGGTTCGCTTCCCGGTGAGCCTATGCGGCGAACTGCTCGCACGCGTCCCATCGAGCCTGCACGGCGGATAGCTCGCACGCGTCCCGTCTAATCAAACAGCTGCCCGTGGTAGTAAATGGTTAGTGGAACGCCCACGGTTGGAAGAATACAACCGTTTGTGATAATAACGTGGCAGCTATTTGTTCCAAAATGCCTAAAAAACTCAAATAATGTAAAAGGAAGTCAAAACGAACACTGAATAATTTCATATTTTAGCACGGCACTCCTATAGTTGCATGTTGCCTTTGTAAAATAAATCAAGGTGGGAAGAGTCAGCGTATGTCGTTTCGGACACAGAGGTGACACGTTCCCTCTCGGAACCATGAGGCTTCTTGACTGAAGCTATGGTTTGTAAGAAGCTTATACCAAAACATGTCCCCAAATCGGAGAAAAAAATTACCACAACATGTTGGTGCCATGTCATGACACCATGCCTAGTTTCATGATTTTCAGGCGAGTTTTGGATTTACACGAATTTTAAATCCAAGTTTCTCAATGTTTCCAGCCGAGCCACGATGCCCAGATGTTTGAAATTCATCCTCATTTCTTGCATGGCACCTAAACATTCACCCAAGGACACATATATGATTTTTCAACCCATTTTGGTGCACTCGAGCATGTGCATGTAGTTCAAATTTGAATTATGCACAATAAATGCCTAGAAACTCAATTAATGTATAAAAAAGGCCAAACGAACCCAGAATAATTCCACGTTGGAACACGAAACTCCTATAGTTGCATGTTGCCTCTATAAAATAAATCAACACGGGAAGAGGCAGTGTATGCCGTTTCGCACACAGAGGTGACACGTTCCCTCTCGGAACCATGAGGCTTCTCGAGAGAAGCTACGGTTTGTAAGTAGCTTATACCAAAAGTTGTCCCAAATCGGCCAATTTTTTTACCACAGCATGTTGGTGCCATGTCATGACACCATGCCAAGTTTCATGATTTTCAGGCGAGTTTGGAATTTACAGGAATTTTAAAACCAAGTTTCTCAATGTTTCCGGACGAGCCACGATGCCCAGATGTTGGAAATTAATTCCCATTTCTTGCATGGGACCTAAACATTCACCCAAGGACACATATATGATTTTCAACCCATTTTGGTGCACTGGAGCATGTGCCTGTAGTTCAAATTTGAATTATGCACATTAAGTGCCTAGAAACTCAATTAATGTATAAAAAAGGCCAAACGAATTAGGAATAATTCCAAATTGAAACACGAAACTCCTATTGTTGCATGTTGCCTCAGTAAAATAAATCAACGTGGGAAGAGGCAGCGTATGCCGTTTCGCACACAGAGGTGACACGTTCCCTCTCGGAACCATGAGGCTTCTCGAGAGAAGCTACGGTTTGTAAGAAGCTTATACCAAAAGTTGTCCCAAATCGGCCATTTTTTTTACCACGGCATGTTGGTGCCATGTCATGACACCATGCCAAGTTTCATGATTTTCAGGCGAGTTTTGGATTTACGGGAATTTTAAAACCAAGTTTCTCAATGTTTCCTGACGAGCCACGATGCCCAGATGTTTGAAATTCATTCCCATTTGTTGCATGGGACCTAAACATTCACCCAAGGACACATATATGATTTTTTAACCCATTTTGGTGCACTGGAGCATGTGCATGTAGTTATTATTTGAATTATGCATATTAAATGCCTAGAAACTCAATTAATGTATAAAAAAGGCCAAACAAACCCAGAATAATTCCAAATTTTAGCACGACACTCCTATAGTTGCATGTTCACTGCAAATAAATGTTCTACCAATTCAAACACCAACCTTTCCTGCCATAACCCATTTTGTCTTTCAAATCAAAATGAAAAAATCAAGTACACCACAAATAATTTATTAGCAAGCATCGTGTGCGATGTAGTATAAAATATCTAGGGGCACCCTCATGTATGGCTTACGCCATAAGTTTCGTCGGCTACAGTCCACCGCCAGCACGGCAACCACACTTGGGCGCCAATTTTTCGCTGCACTGAGCGAAAATTTGGCAACCGCGGAAATATCTAGCTCCCCGGCTCCCCCCCCAACATTTCCACTATTTCCTCCTTCATTTCCAAGTTCAAACCTTCACTGCTTGCTTGCAGCGCCGCCTGCTCGCCGGCGACGCTCCTTCCTGCTGCGCGGCCTCGTCGATATAGTCAGGTAATTAATCCACACCCCACCCCCATCCTCCTCCTCCTTCTCCATCCTACATGCCCCGACCGCCGGTGCGACACCTTCCACCCAAATCACTGCCCCATCTTCCAAATAAGCGCCGCCCATAGCCATTTTGCACGCAGTATAGCCAGGAGCTCGAGGAGCATCTGGCAGTGGAGAAGCAAATAGCGGCCGCACGCGCGGATGAGGTCGCGATGGCTGCCATGCGTGCCGACCGCCAGATCTTGCAGGAGCACCTCGCCGTCAAGGCCACCGTCGACGCCTCACGTGCGGACGCCGCCACACGGTTGGCTACTTTAAACGACAGTTCGTGGTGTTTTTTCGAGGCCACCGCCGGTGCCTTCTAGTGAATTGTCCTCTGTAATGTTAATATGCAATCTGATCTACTAAAATGTGATGTTCAGTTAATAGTTTTGTTCAACAATTGCTATATTTCCCAGTAGTTCTTAAGCATGCTTGGTTTGGTTAACTGTCTGACTTCTAGTATACGTTCTATTCTGCAATACGGTGCTCAGTTAACTCTTTGGTTCATTTGTTGTGCTGTCCAGTTAACTGTTTGGTTCAATTCTGCAATGTGATGTTCATTTGTTGTGAGTACAATTTTGTATTGTTATGCATATGTGAGAAATACATCGAATTTGGCTGTACAAAATACGTAGTACATGCGAAACATATACATTTGCCATATTTCCTAGTTCTTAAGCATGCTTGGTTTGGTTAACTAGCTTTTCCATGCGGCTCAAATTAATCTGCTGGATCTGCAATTTGTTTATTTTTCATTAAATATTCTTCTGATAGTATGCCAACTCTCACTTAACCTGATCAATAACTGCCTTATATGTGTTGCAGGGAAACAATGGGAGGCACTGAGGTTTACCATCGAGGTTCGCACATGCATGGTCCTTTGTCTAATAGCACATTATTGTGCAATTGCAGGAACCATTCTAATATTTAGGTTTTTAACAATTTGGTCTTCCACATGTAGGTCCTGCTATCAGAGGTTTAGACCCACTGTTCGACCCATTTTGCATATGGGGAAATGAGATGTCCATGAATATCAGTCAAGTCAAGAAACTCAGAAAGATTGTTAGGATAAAGAAACTAGCAACGAATAACAAACAAGATCTTTGTTTGCACAAGGAAGAAGACATCAGTCAACTATAGGATGGTACTAACTCTTTCACCTTGTTTTTTTTTCCTTTGCGCCATTTCAAAATTTAGAACAAATATTTATGCATATCTTTGTTTCCAGTCCTTTCCAAAGCACTTCACCGATGATTACCTCTCAGACCACCTGCATGGTCAAGAGGCGAGGAAGGTATTCATTCAACACCCACGATACAATATTGATGTCTTCCTCAAGAGGGCGAAGGTTGGGCAGGCAATTATCCACAGCCACTGGCCTAAAGTTGCAAGGACATTCAACATCACTGAAGGTTCAATACTCGCCTTCTGCTTCAGCAGTTCTCCAGATGAGATTCATCTGTCTATTTATCGTGTATGATGCTACTTTCGAAAGGTTTTAGATGTTGCATGTGAAACTTGGCGCTGTTGTGTAATGCCGTAGGTAGCTACATGCCTATATGGTGTAACTGAGTGCTGAAGCTATCTGATGTAATTCAATTATGAAATCCTGGTTGCCGTAATACGGATATGAAATATATGGTGTGTTTGATATGAAATGTCAATGTAATTCTAAATGGATTATCAATAATTGGCCAATTAGCCTGCTTATTGGGTTTTTCTATTGCAGACGGTTTCTCAGACAACACCGTGGGCGATGAACTCAAACAACCCACATAGTTTCTAGAAAGTAGGCGTGTTAGATCAATGAACAATCACACACGACTTCCGCCCGACAAATGTTTGCATTAGGCCACCTTACACAAACGTTTCCACATAAAAATTGTGTGTGATGTACACACGAATGTAAACGTTTGTCTGGGATTCACCGTGTGGGATGTACATACGAACGGAAACGATTGGGCCTGTATAATTCTCTGCGATGGCTCGCCCGATCGCACACGAGCTCTTTTTGCCCCACGTGTGTGACCGGAGACTCCATCGCCGAGGGTTTCTGGGTCATGTGGGTTGGACCCCCCTATCGCACACACAGGCAAGGCGACGGTTTAAAACTCCGTCGCGGAAAGGGGGAAAAACCGTTTGTATAGGACGTCTCTGCACCAGTGCATGCAGAAAACAACAACTGGCACTGGGCACCAGGTTAATAGGTTAGTCCCAAAAAATGATATATAATTACATATAAAAACATCCAAGATTGATACTATAATAGCATGGAACAATAAAAAAGTATAGATACGTTGGAGACGTATCAAGCATCCCCAAGCTTAATTCCTGCTCGTCCTCGAGTAGGTAAATGATAAAAACAGAATTTTTGATATGGAATGCTACCTAACATGTTTCATCATGTAATCTCTCTCTTACAGTATGAATAATAAGATCCGAATGATTCAAAGCAATAGTCTATAGTTTGACATAAAGACATCAATACTCAGGCATACTAATAAACAATCATGTCTTTCAAAATAGAAATGCTAAAGAAAGTTATCCCTACAAAATCATATAATCCTGTCGTGCTCCATCTTCTTAACACAAAGTATTTATCATGCACTACCCCGATGACAAGACGAGCAATTGGTTCATACTTTTTAACGCGCTTCAGCTTTTTCAACCCCCACGCAATACATGAGCGCAAGCCATGGATATAGCACTATGGGTGGAATAGTGTGTGGTGGTAGAGATAAATAAGAGAAGTCAAAAATAAGAAGATAGTCTCACATCGACGAGGCTAATCAACGGGCTATGGAGATGCCCATCAATTGATGTCAATGCGAGGAGTAGGGATTGCCATGCAACAGATGCACTAAGAGCTATAAGTGTATGAAAGCTCAACATGAAAACTAAGTGGGTGTGCATCCAACTTGCTTGCTCATGAAGACCTCGGGCATTTGAGGAAGCCCATCATTGGAATATACAAGCCAAGTTCTATAATGAAAAATTCCCACTAGTATATGAAAGTGACAAAATAGGAGACTCTCTATATGAAAAACATGGTGCTACTTTGAAGCACAAGTATGGAAAAGGATAGTAACACTGCCCCTTCTCTCTTTTTCTCTCATTTTATTTATTTTTCTTTTTTTCTTTCTCTTTTTTCTTTTTTTCGTGGGCTCTTTTTGGCCTTTTTTTATTTTTTTTATTTTTTTATTTCCTCACTGGGACAATGCTCTAATAATGATGATCATCATACTTCTATTTACTTACAACTCAAAAGAAAATTACAACTCGAAACTAGAACAAAAATATGAATCTATATGAATGCCTCTGGCGGTGTACCAAGATGTGCAATGTCTTGGAAATATGCCCTAGAGGCAATAATAAATTGGTTATTATCATATTTCCTTGTTCATGATAAATGTTTATTATTCATGCTAGAATAGTATTGATCCAAAACTTAAATACATGTGTGAATACATAAACTACACCGTGTCCCTAGTATGCCTCTACTAGACTAGCTCGTTGATCAAAGATGGTTATGGTTTCCTGACCATAGACATGAGTTGTCATTTGATAACAGGATCACATCATTAGGAGAATGATGTGATGGACAAGACCCAACCGTAAGCTTAGCATCAGATCGTTTAGTTTATTTGCTACCACTTTCTTCATGTCAAGTATCTGTTCCTTAGACCATGAGATCGTGCAACTCCCTGACACCGGAGGAATACTTAGTGTGTATCCAAACGTCACTTCATAACTGGGTGATCATAAAGGTGCTCTATAGGTATCTCCGAAGGTGTTTATTGGGTTGGCACGGATCGAGACTGGGATTTGTCACTCCGTATGATGGAGAGATATCTCTGGGCCCTCTCGGTAATACAACATCGTAAAGAGCTTGCAAGCAATGTGGCTAATGAGTTAGCCATGGGATCTTGTATTACGGAACGAGTAAAGAGACTTGCCGGTAACGAGATTGAACTAGGTATCGAGATACCGATGATCGAATCTCGGGCAAGTAACATATCGCCAGACAAAGGGAATTGCATACGGGATTAACTGAATCCTCGACATCATGGTTCAACCGATAAAGATCTTCATTGGACATGTGGGAATCAATATGGGCATCCAGATCCCGCTATTGATTATTGACTGGAGAAGTGTCTCGGTCATGTCTACATGTTCCCGAACCCGTAGGGTCGCACGCTTAACGTTCGATAGCGCTAGGGTAGTATTGAGATATTAATAGCGAAAGTACGAAGGTTGTTCGGAGTCCCGGATGAGATCCCGGACGTCACGAGGAGCTCTGGAATGGTCCGGGGGTCCACCATGGGGGGAGGGGTCCACCAGCCCCGGGGACCCACGTGGGCTGTAGGGGGACGCCTTGGCCTAGTTGGGCCAGGCGCACCAACCCCCCCTCCCTTGGCCCATGCGCCTAAGGGGTAAAACCCTAGGGGTGGAGGCGCCCCACTTGCCTTGGGGGCACTCCTCCCCCCTAGTCCGCCGCCCCTCCCTTGGAGGAGGGGCTAGGGCTGGCGCCCCCTCCCCCTCACCCCTATACATAGTAGGGAGGGGCGCAGGGGGCTGCACCCTTCCGCCTGGCGCCTCTCTCTCTCCCGTATACTCCACCACCTTCCGGTACGCGCTTGACGAAGCCCTGCCGGAATTCCGCTGCCACCACCACCACCACGCCATCGTGCTGGTTCCAATCTCATCTACCTCCTCTCCCTTGCTTGCTGGATCAATAAGGAGAGGACGCCATCGAGCTGAATATGTGCTAATCTCGGAGGTGCCATCCGTTCGGCACTAGATCGAATTGGATCGTGAAGAGTACGACTACATCAACCGCGTTACAACGCTAATGCTTTCGGTCTACAAGGGTATGTAGACACATTCCCCTCTCGATGCTATGCATCTCCATAGATAGATCTTGGGTGTTTCATAGGATTTTTTTTGATTTTCATGCAACGTTCCCTAACACAATGATACTAGCGTAACATGTATAAAAATGATGAACGGTGGCTGAGCCACAAATACTATGTTAGCTATATGATCATGCAAAGCAATATGACAATGACGATGTGTGTCATAAAAATGGAACGGTGGAAGTTGCATGGCAATATATCTCGGAATGGCAATGGAAATGCCATGATAGGTAGGTATGGTGGCTGTTTTGAGGAAGATATAAGGAGGCTTATATGTGATAGAGCGTATCATATCACGGGGTTTGGATGCACCGGCAAAGTTTGCACCAACTCTCGATGTGAGAAAAGGCAATGCACGGTACCGAAGAGGCTAGCAAATTGCAGAAAGGTGAGAGTGCGTATAATCCATGGACTCACATTAGTCATAAAGAACTCACATACTTATTGCGAAAGTTTATTAGCCCTCGAAGCAAAGTACTACTACGCATGCCCCTAGGGGGGATAGATTGATAGGAAAAGACCATCGCTCATCCCCGACTGCCACTCATAAGGTAGACAATGAAGAATAAATCCTGCTCCAACTTCTTAGCATAACGACAGATCATACGTGCATGCTTCAGAAATCACAAACCTTAACACCAATATTCTTACTAAACCACAATTATCTACTAGCACCTCCCACATATTACCATCTTAATATCGCAAAACTATTGCAAGGAATCAAACTTATCATATTCAGTGATCTACAAAAAAGTTTTTATTATATCCCTCTTGAATACCTATCATATTAGGACCAAATTCATAACCCATGCATATTACCATTGCTATTCATTAGACTCTCAAAAGGATATAAGTGAAGCATGAGAGTGCAACTATTTCTTTAAAATATAACCACCGCCGTGCTCTAAAAGATATAAGTGAAGCACTAGAGCAACTGCCTAGCTCAAAAGATATAAGTGAAGCACATAGAGTATTCTAACAAATCACGAATAATGTGTGTCCCTCTCAAAAAGGTGTGTTCAGCAAAGATGATTGTGACAAACTAAAAGGCAAACAAAAGCAAACAAACTATAGCACAAGACGCTCCAAGTAAAACACATATCATGTGATAAATAAAAATATAGCTCCGAGTGAGTTACCGATAGATTGTAGACGAAAGAGGGGATGCCTTCCGGGGCATCCCCAAGCTTAGACGCTTGAGTATTCCTTGAATATTACCTGGGGGTGCCTTGGGCATCCCCAAGCTTAGGCTCTTGCCGCTCCTTATTCCTTTATCCATCGTAGTCTCACCCAAAACTTGAAAACTTCAGCACACAAAACTCAACAGAAACCTCTTGAGATCCGCTAGTATAACAAATAAATCTTAAACTTTAGGTACTGTTGTAAATTGATTCATATTTAATATTGGCATAATGATAATGTACTCCAACTTCTCAATGACTCATACCCCCCGATACGATCCATAGATTCATCAAAATAAGCAAGCTATGCAAAAAAAACAGAATCTGTCTAAAACAAAACAGTCTGTAAATATCTATTTAAAAGGCAAACTTCCGTAACTCCAAAAATTATGAAAAATTAGTAAAACGTAAAAAATTCATATACCAATACTGTGTAAAAATTTCAAAATTTTCGGACGCTCCAGTACAGAATCAAAAATCAAATACTGGACGCAAAGTTTTCTGTTTTCCAAACAGCAACAATTATACTATCATCTAAATCATCCCAAAGGCATTACTTGACACAAACACTAATTAAAAGATAAAACCACAATCATAACAGAGGCTATAATTATGTAAACACACAAAAACAGAAGCTAAAACAAACAAACAAAATATTCATTGGTTTGCCTCCCAACAAGCGCTATTGTTTTATGCCCCTAGCAAGGCATAATGCATAGTTTCAAGTGTTGTCATCCTTGGTTTTGACATCCTTAGGTGTGTGATTTTCAGGAGGTTTTTCAAAAACAATGGGGAACACATCATCAACCAAAATTTTAGGGTCATTAAGGCTACTTTCTTCAAACCTTTGTTGGTTCCCTTTTACAATCCAAGAATATTTCTGATTAATACCATTGAAAACTTGTTGGATGATATGTAGAGGAGGAACTTCCTTTTTAGTATTTTCATCAAAAGTACGGTGATCACGGAAAACATATCTCAACAAATATTCCTCATTGTATAAAATTTCGTCTATCACAGGATTTTCTTGGCTCATATTATAGAAATCAAAGATCTCTCTAGCTTCTTGCACTATGTAATCAAACTCATTCATAAGGATAAGAGTAGCTATCTTTTTAGCCTTAGGGTTGTTTATAACAGGCAACTCATAAAACAATCTTTGCAATGTGGGATGAGTATGAATAAATCTTCTTTCAAGTTTAAGAACGAGTGCGGAGATACCTGCTACTTGTAGACTGCATTGGTATTTCCCCGAAGAGGAGAGGATGATGCAGTATAGTAGAGATAAGTATTTCCCTCAGTTAAGAACCAAGGTTATCAATCCAGTAGGAGAACCAAGCAAAATTCCGTTAAGCGCACCTGCACACACAAGAGCAAACACTTGCACCCAATGCAAATAAGAGGGTTGTCAATCCTCTTAGCGGTTATTTGCAAGGATTAAATATTATAGAGATAAATAGATAAAATAAAATACTAAATAAAATAAAAGTAAATAAATTGCAGCAAGGTATTTTTAGGTTTTTTATATATGATAAAGTAGACCCGGGGGCCATAGTTTTCACTAGAGGCTTCTCTCTCGAACACACAGCATACGGTGGGTAGACAAATTACTGTTAGGCAATTGATAGAAAAGCAAATAATTATGACGGATTCATGGCAATGATCATGTATATAGGCGTCACGTCCGAGACAAGTAGACCGACTCCTGCCTGCATCTACCACTATTACTCCACCCATCGACCGCTATCCAGCATGCATCTAGGGTATTAAGTATGAAACAGAGTAACGCCTTAAGCAAGATGACATGATGTAGACAAAGTAAACTCAAGCAATATGATTAAACCCCATCTTTTTATCCTTAATGGCAACAATACAAATACGTGTCATGTCCCCTTCTGTCACTGGGATTGAGCACCGCAAGATTGAACCCATCACAAAGCACCTCTCCCATTGCAAGATAAATCAATCTAGTAGGCCAAACCAAATTGATAGATCGGAGAGAAATACAAAGCTATTATAATCATATATAAAAGAGTTCAGAGAAGACTCAAATATTTCTCATGAATAATCTGATCATAAACTCACAATTCATCGGATCCCAACAAACACACCGCAAAAGAAGATTACATCGGATAGAACTCCAAGAACATCGAGGAGAACATGGTATTGAAGATCAAAGAGAGAGAATAAGCCATCTAGCTACTAGCTATGGACCCGTAGGTCTGTGGTAAATTACTCACACATCATCGGAAGGGCAGCAAGGTTGATGAAGAAGCCCTGCGTGATCGATTCCCCCTCCGGCAGAGTACCGGAAAAGGCCTCCAGATGGGATCGCGGAAGAACAGAGGCTTGCGGCGGTGGAAAGGTTTTCTCTTCTGTCTCTCTGGTATATTGGGAATAGTTGGGAATTTATAGCGCTGGAATTAGGTCAGGAGGGGCAACGAGGGGCCCACAAGCTTGGGGGGCGCACCCTACCCCCTAGGCGCGCCCTCCAGGCTTGCCGCCTCCTCGTGGCTCTTCTGGTCTTCTCCCGAAGCTTCGTGGGTCTCTTCTGGTCCAGAAAAAATTAATCCAAAGTTTTTTTTCTCGTTTGGACACTTTTTGATAATGATTTTCTGAAAAGGCAAAACAAGCAAAAAAACAGCATCTGGCACTGGGCACTGTGTTAATAGGTTAGTCCCAAAAAATGATATATAATGGCATATAATTGCATATAAAACATCCAAGATTGATACTTGATACGTCCATTTTGCATCATGTTTTGCTACTGTTATTTATAGTGTTTTTAATCAATATAACACTTTGTGGAGCAATTCTAATGCCTTTTCTCTCTTAATATGCAAGATTTACACAAGGAGGGAGATTGCCGGCAACTGGAATTCTGGACCTGAAAAAGCTATGTCAGAGATACCTATTCTGCACATCTCCAAATGAGCTGAAATTTTACGAAGATTTATTTTGGAATAAATAAAAAATACTGGAGCAAAGAATTACCAGAGGGGCCACCCAAGTGCCCACGAGGCACCAGGGCACGCCACCCCCCCCCAGGCGCGCCCTGGTGGCTCGTTGGGCCCCTAGACAGCCTCTGGCCCCCATCTTCTGGTATATAAGTCCATTTGCCCTAGAAAAAATATAGGGAAGACTTTCGGGATGGTGCGCCGCCGTCTCGAGGCGGAACTTGGGCAGCAGCACTTTTGCTCTCCGGCGGAGAGATTCTGCCGGGGATACTTCCCTCCGGGAGGGGGAAATCGTCGCCATCGACATCACCAACGATCCTCTCATCGTGGGAGGGCCAATCTTCATCAACATCTTCAACAGCACCATCTCATCTCAAACCCTAGTTCATCTCTTGTATTCAATCTTTGTCTCAAAACCTCAGATTGGTACCAGTGGGTTGCTAGTAGTGTTGATTACATCTTGTAGTTGATGCTAGTTGGTTTATTTGGTGGAAGATTATATGTTCAGATCCATTATGCTATTTAATACCCCTCTGATCTTGAACATGATTATGATTTGTGAGTAGTTACTTTTGTTCTTGAGGACATGGGAGAATTCTTGTCATAAGTAATCATGTGAATTTGGTATTCGTTTGATATTTTGATGATATGTATGTTGTTGATTCTCTTAGTGGTGTCATGTGAACGTCGACTACATGACACTTCACCATCTTTGGGCCTAAGGGAATGCATTGTGGAGTGTAATTAGATGATGGGTTTCTAGAGTGACAGAAGCTTAAACCCTAGTTTATGCGCTATTCCGTAAGGGGCTGATTTGGATCCATATGTTTAATGCTATGGTTAGAGTTATCTTAATTCTTCTTTCATAGTTGCGGATGCTTGCGAGAGGGGGTAATCATAAGTGGGAGGCTTGTTCAAGTAAGAACAGCACCCAAGCACCGGTCCACCCACATATCAAATTATTAAAGTAGCGAACGCGAATCAAACCAACATGATGAAAGTGACTAGATGAAATTCCCACGTGTCCTCGAGAACGCTTTTGTTACTATAAGAGATTGTTCCGGCTTGTCCTTTGCTACAAAAGGATTGGGCCACCTTGCTTCACTCTTTATTACTATTGCTACTTGTCACTTGTTACAAATTATCTTGCTATCAAACTACTCGTTACCGATAATTTCAGTGCTTGCAGAAAATACCTTGCTGAAAACCGCTTGTCATTTCCTTCTGCTCCTCGTTGGGTTCGACACTCTTACTTATCGAAAGGACTACAATTGATCCCCTATACTTGTGGGTCATCAAGACTCTTTTCTAGCGCCGTTTCCGGGGAGTGAAGCGCCTTTGGTGAGTGGAATTTGGTAAGGAAACATTTATATTACGTGCTGAAATTTACTGTCACTTGTCACTATGGAAAGTAATCCTTTGAGGGGTTTGTTCGGGGTATCTTCACCTCGACCGGAAACACAAATATTTGCTCCTCAACCTAATGCACCTACTGAAAATATTTATTATGAGATTCCTCCGGGTATGATAGACAAACTGCTACCTAATCCTTATGCAGGAGATGGAACGGTACATCCTGATATGCACTTGATCTATGTGGATGAAATTTGTGGATTGTTTAAGCTTGCAGGTTTATCCGGAGATGGAGTTAAGAAGAAAGTATTCCCTTTATCTTTGGAGGGAAAGGCATTGACATGGTATAGGCTATGTGATGATACTGATACATGGGACTGGAACCGATTGAAACTGGAATTCCATCAGAAATTTTATCCTATGCATTTGGTTCATCGTGATCGGAATTATATATATAATTTTTGGCCTCGTGAAGGAGAAAGCATCGCTCAAGCTTGGGGGAGGCTTAAGTACATGATGTACACATTCCCCAATCATGATCTCTCAAGAGAAATTATCTTACAGAATTTTTATGCTCAGCTTTCTCATGATAATCAAACCATGCTCGATTCTTCTTCGACTGGCTCCTTTATGAAGAAAACTATTGAATTCAGATGGGATCTTCTGGAAAGAATTAAATGCAAGTCTGAAGATTGGGAACTTGACAAAGGTAATGAGTCAGGTATAATACTTGAGTTCGATTGTGTTAAATCTTTTATGGCCACCGATGCTTTTCATAAGTTTAGCACTAAATATGGACTTGACTCTGAGATAGTAGCTTCCTTTTGTGAATCATTTGCTACTCATGTTGATCTCCCTAAGGAGAAGTGGTTTAAATATCATCCCCCTGTTAAAGAAAAGATTGAGGAACCCATTAGTGTTAAAGAAGAAACAATTGTTTACCATGCTGATCCAGTTGTGCCTACTGCTTATATTGAGAAACCACTGTTTCCTGTTAGGATTAAGGAACATGCTAATGTTTCAACTGTGGTTAACAAAAGTAATATTAGAGCACCTAGACCCTCTGAACAAATTAAAGTTGAACCTAATGTTGCTATGGTTAAAGATCTCTTGGTCGATAATATAGATGGGCATGTTATTCACTTCTGTGATGAAGCAGCTAGAATTGCTAAACCAGATCCTAAAGATAAAAATAGACCTGTAGTAGGCATGCCTGTTGTCTCTGTTAAAATAGGAGATCATTGTTATCATGGCTTATGTGATTTGGGTGCTAGTGTGAGTGCTATTCCGTTTACTTTATATCAAGAAATTATGAATGATATTGCACCTGTTGAAATAGAGGACATTGATGTTACTATTAAGCTTGCAAACAGAGATACCATTACACCACTTGGGATCGTTAGAGATGTTGAAGTCTTGTGTGGAAAAATAAAATACCCTACAGATTTTCTAGTCCTCGGTTCTCCACAAGATGATTTTTGTCCCATTATATTTGGTAGACCTTTCTTGAATACTGTTAATGCCAAGATTGATTGCGCTAAAGAAACTGTTAGTGTTAATTTTGGTGGTATGTCTCATGAGTTTAATTTCTCCAAGTTTCGTAGACAACCTCATGATAAAGAATTGCCTAGTAAAGATGAAATTATTGGTCTTGCTTCTATTGCCGTACCTCCTACTGATCCGTTAGAACAATATTTGCTAGACCATGAAAACGATATGCATATGAATGAAAGAAATGAAATAGATAAGATGTTCCTTGATCAACCACCTATCCTTAAACACAATTTGCCTGTTGAAACTCTTGGAGGCCCTCCTCCACCTAAGGGTGATCCTGTATTTGAATTGAAGCAATTGCCTGATACATTGAAATATGCTTACCTTGATGAAAAGAAGATATATCCTGTTATTATTAGTGCTAACCTTTCAGAGCATGAAGAAAAGAGATTACTAAAAACTCTAAGGAAGCACCGAGCTGCTATTGGATATACTCTTGATGATCTTAAGGGCATTAGTCCCACTCTATGTCAGCACAAAATTAATATGGAGCCTGATGCTAAACCAGTTGTCGACCACCAACGATGATTAAATCCTAAGATGAAAGAGGTGGTAAGGACCGAAATATTAAAACTTCTGAAAGTAGGTATAATCTATCCCATAGCTGATAGTAGATGGGTAAGTCCCATTCATTGTGTCCCTAAGAAAGGAGGTATTACTGTTGTTCCTAATGATAAAAATGAACTCATTCCACAAAGAATTGTAACTGGTTATAGGATGGTAATTGATTTTAGAAAATTAAACAAAGCTACTAGAAAAGATCATTACCCCTTACCTTTTATTGATCAAATGTTAGAAAGTTTATCTAAGCATACACACTTCTGCTTTCTTGATGGATATTCTCATTTCTCTCAAATACCTGTATCACCAGCCGACCAAGAGAAAACCACCTTTACTTGTCCATTTGGAACTTATGCTTATAGACGTATGCCTTTTGGTTCATGCAATGCACCTGCTACCTTTCAAAGATGTATGACTGCTATATTCTCTGACTTTTGTGAAAAGATTGTTGAGGTATTCATGGATGATTTCTCCGTTTACAGAACTTATTTTGATGATTGCTTAAGCAACCTTGATCGAGTTTTGCAAAGATGTGAAGAAACTAATATTGTCTTGAATTGGGAGAAGTGCCACTTTATGGTGAATGAAGGTATTGTCTTGGGGCATAAAATTTCTAAAAAAGGTATTGAAGTTGACAAAGCTAAGGTTGATCCTATTGAGAAAATGCCATGTCCTAAAGATATTAAAGGTATAAGAAGTTTCCTTGGTCATGTTGGTTTCTATAGGAGATTTATTAAAGACTTCTCTAAAATTTCTAGGCCTCTTACCAATCTTTTGCAAAAAGATGTTTCATTTGTTTTTGATGATGATTGTCTAGAAGCCTTTGAAACACTTAAGAAAGCCTTAACCACTGCACCTATTGTTCAACCACCTGATTGGAACTTGCCTTTTGAAATTATGTGTGATGCTAGTGATTATACTGTTGCTGCTGTTCTAGGACAGAGAGTTGATAAGAAATTAAATGTTATCCATTATGCTAGTAAAACTCTAGACAGTGCCCAAAGAAATTATGCTACTACTGAGAAAGAATTTCTAGCAGTTGTGTTTGCATGTGATAAATTCAGATCTTACATAGTTGATTCTAAAGTAACTGTTCACACTGATCATGCTGCTATTAAATATCTTATGGAAAAGAAAGATGCTAAACCTAGACTCATTAGGTGGGTTTTATTGCTACTAGAATTTGACTTGCATATTATTGATAGAAAGGAAGCTGAGAATCCCGTAGCAGATAATTTGTCTAGAATGGAAAATGTTCTTGATGACCCACTACCAATTAATGATGATTTTCCTGATGAACAATTAGCTATCATAAATGCTTCTCGTAATACTCCTTGGTATGCGGACTATGCTAATTATATTGTTGCTAAATTTATACCACCTAGTTTCACATACCAACAAAAGAAAAAGTTCTTCTTTGATTTAAGACATTACTTTTGGGATGACCCACATGTTTATAAAGAAGGAGTAGATGGTATTATTAGATGTTGTATACCTGAGCATGAACAGGAACAAATCCTACAGAAGTGTCATTCCGAGGCTTACGGAGGACACCATGTGGGAGACAAAACTGCACATAAGCTATTACAATCTGGTTTTTATTGGCCTACTCTTTTCAAGGATGCTCGTAAGTTTGTCTTATCTTGTGATGAATGTCAAAGAATTGGTAATGTTGGTAGACGTCAAGAAATACCTATGAATTATTCACTTGCTATTGAACCATTTGATGTTTGGGGATTTGATTATATGGGACCTTTTCCTAAATCCAATGGGTATACTCATATTTTAGTTGCTGTTGATTACGTTACTAAGTGGGTAGAAGCTATTCCAACTAGTAGTGCTGATCATAACACTTCTATTAAAATGCTTAAAGAAGTCATTTTCCCAAGGTTCGGAGTCCCTAAATTAAATGTTATCCATTATGCTAGTAAAACTCTAGACAGTGCCCAAAGAAATTATGCTACTACTGAGAAAGAATTTCTAGCAGTTGTGTTTGCATGTGATAAATTCAGATCTTACATAGTTGATTCTAAAGTAATTGTTCACACTGATCATGTTGCTATTAAATACATTCTGGAAAAGAAAGATGCTAAACCTAGACTCATTAGGTGGGTTCTGTTGCTACAAGAATTTGACTTGCATATTACTGATAGGAAGGGAGCTGAGAATCCCGTAGCAGATAATTTGTCTAGAATGGAAAATGTTCTTGATGACCCACTTCCTATTAATGATGATTTTCCTGATGAACAATTAGCTGTGATAAATGCTTCTCGTAATACTCCTTGGAATGCAGACTATGCTAATTATATTGTTGCTAAATTTATACCACCTAGCTTTACATATCAACAAAATAAAAAGTTTTTCTTTGATTTAAGACATTACTTTTGGGATGACCCACATCTATATAAAGAAGGAGTATATGGTATTATTAGACATTGTGTACCTGAGCATGAACAGGAACAAATCCTATGTAAGTGTCACTCTGAGGCCTATGGAGGACATCATGCGGGAGACCGAACTGCGCATAAGGTATTACAATCTGGTTTTTATGTGCCTACTCTTTTCAAGGATGCTCGTAAGTTTGTCTTATCTTGTGATGAATGTCAAAGAATTGGTAATATTAGTAGACGTCAGGAAATGCCTATGAATTATTCACTTGCTATTGAACCATTTGATGTTTGGGGATTTGATTATATGGGACCTTTTCCTAAATCCAATGGGTATACTCATATTTTAGTTGCTGTTGATTACGTTACTAAGTGGGTAGAAGCTATTCCAACTAGTAGTGCTGATCATAACACTTCTATTAAAATGCTTAAAGAAGTCATTTTCCCAAGGTTCGGAGTCCCTAGATATTTAATGACTGATGGTGGTTCACATTTTATTCATGGTGCATTCCATAAATTGCTTGCTAAATATGATGTCAACCGTAGAATTGCATCTCCCTATCACCCTCAAACTAGTGGTCAAGTTGAATTGAGCAATAGAGAAATAAAATTAATTTTGCAAAAAACCATCAATAGATCTAGAAAGAATTGGTCTAAGAAACTTGACGATGCATTATGGGCTTATAGAACTGCTTATAAAAATCCTATGGGTATGTCTCCTTATAAAATGGTTTATGGAAAAGCATGTCATTTACCTCTTGAGTTAGAACATAAAGCATATTGGGCAATTAAAGAACTCAATTATTATTTTAAACTTGCCGGTGAAAAGAGGATATTTGATATTAGCTCATTAGATGAATGGAGAACCCAAGCTTATGAAAATGCCAAATTATTTAAAGAAAAAGTTAAAAGATGGCATGATAGAAGAATTCAAAAACGGGAATTTAAAGTGGGTGAGCAAGTTCTATTGTACAATTCTCGTTTGAGATTCTGTGCAGGAAAACTTCTCTCTAAATGGGAAGGACCGTATATCATCGAAGAAGTTTATCGCTCCGGAGCCATCAAAATAAACAACTCCGAAGGCACTAATCCAAGAGTGGTGAATGGGCAAAGAATTAAGCATTATATTTCAAGTACTCCCATTAATGTTGAAACTAATATTATTGAAACAATTACACCGGAGGAATACATAAGAGAGACCTTCCAGGACACTCCAGAACCCTGAAAAGGAAGAGGTACGTGATACGCTAAGTAAACCGACTCCAAAAATTCCATAAAAATACTTTCTGTCAGTTTTGGAATATTAGAAAAAATACAAAAATAAGAAACAGCCGAGGGGACCCACCTGGTGCCCACGAGGCACCAGGGCACGCCACCCCCCCCCCCCAGGCGCGCCCTGGTGGCTCGTGGGCCCCTCGTGAGCCTTCCCGACTCTGCTTTCTCCTGGATTACTTCTTTTGCAAGATAAAAATTCTTTATATATATACTCCCGGACGTTTTGACCACCGTATCGCAGAAATCTCCTCTGTTCTTCTTTCGTGCTATTTTCTGCCAGATTTTGAGGCCAGGCACCATGTCTTCTTCTTCCTCCAACAATGTGGGAGACGATGCTTGGTTGATGCAGATGGAGCTCAGGAGGAGGGAGGAAGGAGAAGTTACCATGGAAGAAGATGATGGAGATTCGCTCGAGGTCCACCCTCCGGCTTCCGAGAGGGGAACCCTTGCCGGCATCTCCACAATTCTGAACCTGCACCAAGCTGTAAGAAGCACTTCAGGCCATGGGAATCCAGAGGTACAAGAAGGGCTTCCCCCTAGAAGGCCCTTACATAGGTTACATCGGAACAATTTTCATAACTTGGTTCACAATTATGGGATCAAAAATACTCCTCGTATGCACATACCCTCCAATTGGGACATCTCTCGTCCAAGTGAAAGTGATGCAGGAAAAAACGCTTGGGGCCCAGAGAATAAGCATATTATGGCCGAAGTCCAAAGGAATACAGAGATGATACAGTATGTGCTCCGGGAAATCTAGAGCCTAAAGGAGATCCTAATTAATGTTGTGAAGGACAAGCCCACCACTTCATCACCACTACCATCACCGAAGAAGGAAACTTGAGTACATGGGTATGGGCACTCCCCTTGGCTTGTGCCAAGCTTGGGGGAGGCGCCCCGGTATCGTATCACCATCACTTTTATTATCTTTACCTATTTTTAGTTCGATCCTTAGTTATTTCGTGATCTAGTTGAATAAAAGTTTAGTATGATCTATTTTCGAGTGCTAGTTTCGTGATCTATCTATCTATGTAATCGAGTTGAGAGTTATATAATAAAGAGTAGTTTGAGTTTTTTGCTTCTTTACTTTCATGTTTCAATCCTAGCAATGAAAATAATGAAAAAGATCATATGCTAATCTTATGGAAAGTAATGACATTACATAAAGAAAAGTATAAGTGGTAAAATTTATTGGAAGTTAACAAACATAGCATTAGTCAATGATGCAATTCATGAAAAAAATAATAGGGAAGAGAAGATTCACATGCAAATATACTATCTTGGACATCTTTTATGATTGTGAGCCCCCATTAAGTATTTTATGTCAAATTGTTGACGTTGGACAAGAAAGACAACGTAATGAATTATGTTTGCTTATATTCACATAGAAGTTATATTGTCATAGATCCTCCAACATGTGGTGCTTGCCCAATATCTTTGCTAGCCAAAAATCCGCACCAAGTAGAGATACTACTTGTGCATCCAAAACCCTTAAACCCAGTTTCATGTCATGAGAGTCCACTATATCTACCTATGGATTGAATAAGATCCTTCAAGTAAGTTGTCATCGGTGCAAAAAGCAATAAAAATTGCCTCTAAATATGTCTGAACTTTTATTGTAAGGGAAAATAAGCTTTGTACGAGCTTGTGATGGTAGAGAAATAAAAGCGACAGACTACATAATAAAGGTTGCTATCACAAGGGGCAATATAAAGTGACGTTCCTTTGCATTAAGAGCTTGTGCATCCAACAAAAAAAAGCGCATGACAACCTCTGCTTCCCTCTGCGAAGGGCCTATCCTTTACTTTTATGTATTTACTTTTTATGCAAGAGTCAATAGTGTTCTCCTCTATTCCTTTTTATTTTTCTCTTTTGTAAGCATCGTGTGGTGGGGAAAGATCTAGGCATATATATCCAGTTGGATATGAGTGATCATTAGTTATTATTGTTGACATCACCCTCGAGGTGAATAAGTTGGGAGGCGAAATCACAAGCCCCTATCTTTCTATGTGTCTGGCTGAAACTTTTTGCTCCATATATATGACGTGAGTGTTAGCAATCATAGAAGACTAAATGATGGTTGAGTATGTGGACTTGCTAAAAATCTCCTACATGAGACCCTTCCTGAAAATATGATGAATTGCAATTGCATTGTTGACTGAGAACATAGTTTGTTAGTTTTCAAGAAAGTTTATTCCTTATACTTCATTGTTGTGATGAATTGTTACTTGCTCATGAGAAGTTCTACGATAATAAATATTGTTGTTATAATAATGATCATGATGCTACTATGTCCGTATTTTGTTTTTATCGACACCTCTCTCTCTAAACATGTGGACATGATTATCGATATCGATTTTCGCTTGAGGACAAGCGAGGTCTAAGCTTGGGGGAGTTGATACGTCCATTTTGCATCATGTTTTGCTACTGTTATTTATAGTGTTTTTAATCAATATAACACTTTGTGGAGCAATTCTAATGCCTTTTCTCTCTTAATATGCAAGATTTACAGAACGAGGGAGATTGCCGGCAGCTGGAATTCTGGACCTGAAAAAGCTATGTCGGAGATACCTATTCTGCACATCTCCAAATGAGCTGAAATTTTACGGAGATTTATTTTGGAATAAATAAAAAATACTGGAGCAAAGAAGTACCAGAGGGGGCCACCCAGGTGCCCACGAGGCACCAGGGCGCGCCCCCCCCCCCCCACCCCCCCCCCCCAGGCGCGCCCTGGTGGCTCGTGGGGCCCCTGGACAGCCTCTGGCCCCCATCTTCTGGTATATAAGTCCATTTGTCCTAGAAAAAATATAGGGAAGACTTTCGGGACGGTGCGTCACCGTCTCGAGGTGGAACTTGGGGAGGAGCACTTTTGCTCTTCGACGGAGAGATTCTGCCGGGGATACTTCCCTCTAGGAGGGGGAAATCGTCGCCATCGACATCACCAACGATCCTCTCATCATGGGAGGACCAATCTTCATCAACATCTTCAACAGCACCATCTCATCTCAAACCCTAGTTCATCTCTTGTATTCAATCTTTGTCTCAAAACCTCAGATTGGTACTTGTGGGTTGCTAGTAGTGTTGATTACATCTTGTAGTTGATGCTAGTTGGTTTATTTGGTGGAAGATTATATGTTCAGATCCATTATGCTATTTAATAC
The DNA here is from genome assembly GCA_039707655.1 of Elymus sibiricus. NCBI lineage: Eukaryota > Viridiplantae > Streptophyta > Magnoliopsida > Poales > Poaceae > Elymus > Elymus sibiricus. Next base: position 254,659,972 of record CM077668.1, on the reverse strand, counting down.
CCCTCTGATCTTGAACATGATTATGATTTGTGAGTAGTTACTTTTGTTCTTGAGGACATGGAAGAAGTCTTGTCATAAGTAATCATGTGAATTTGGTATTCGTTTGATATTTTGATGATATGTATGTTGTTGATTCTCTTAGTGGTGTCATGTGAACGTCGACTACATGACACTTCACCATCTTTGGGCCTAAGGGAATGCATTGTGGAGTAGTAATTAGATGATGGGTTGCTAGAGTGACAGAAGCTTAAACCCTAGTTTATGCGCTATTCCGTAAGGGGCTAATTTGGATCCATATGTTTAATGCTATGGTTAGAGTTATCTTAATTCTTCTTTCGTAGTTGCGGATGCTTGCGAGAGGGGGTAATCATAAGTGGGAGGCTTGTTCAAGTAAGAACAGCACCCAAGCACCGGTCCACCCACATATCAAATTATTAAAGTAGCGAACGCGAATCAAACCAACATGATGAAAGTGACTAGATGAAATTCCCATGTGTCCTCGAGAACGCTTTGCTTACTATAAGAGATTGTTCCGGCTTGTCCTTTGCTACAAAAGGATTGGGCCACCTTGCTGCACTCTTTGTTACTATTGCTACTTGTCACTTGTTACAAATTATCTTGCTATCAAACTACTCGTTACCGATAATTTCAGTGCTTGCAGAAAATACCTTGCTGAAAACCGCTTGTCATTTCCTTCTGCTCCTCGTTGGGTTCGACACTCATACTTATCGAAAGGACTACGATTGATCCCCTATACTTGTGGGTCATCAATACTATAATAGCATGGAACAATAAAAAATTATAGATACGTTGGAGACGTATCAAGCATCCCCAAGCTTAATTCCTGCTCGTCCTCGAGTAGGTAAATGATAAAAACAGAATTTTTGATGTGGAATGCTACCTATCATGTTTCATCATGTAATCTCTCTCTTACGGTATGAATAATAAGATCCGAATGATTCAAAGCAATAGTCTATAGTTTGATATAAAGACATCAATACTCAGGCATACTAATAAACAATCATGCCTTTCAAAATAAAAATGCTAAAGAACGTTATCCCTACAAAATCATATAATCCTGTCATGCTACATTTTCTTAACACAAAGTATTTATCATGCACTACCCCGATGACAAGCCGAGCAATTGGTTCATACTTTTTAACGCGCTTCAGCTTTTTCAACCCCCACGCAATACATGAGTGCAAGCCATGGATATAGCACTATGGGTGGAATAGAGTGTGGTGGTAGAGATAAATAAGAGAAGTCAAAAATAAGAAGATAGTCTCACATCGACGAGGCTAATCAACGGACTATGGAGATGCCCATCAATTGATGTCAATGCGAGGAGTAGGGATTGCCATGCAACGGATGCACTAAGAGCTATAAGTGTATGAAAGCTCAACATGAAAACTAAGTGGGTGTGCATCCAACTTGCTTGCTCATGAAGACCTCGGGCATTTGAGGAAGCACATCATCGGAATATACAAGCCAAGTTCTATAATGAAAAATTCCAACTAGTATATGAAAGTGACAAAATAGGGGAATCTCTATATGAAAAACATGGTGCTACTCTGAAGCACAAGTGTGCAAAAAGGATAGTAACATTGCCCCTTCTCTCTTTTTCTCTCTTTTTCTCTCTCTTTTTTCGTGACTCTTTTTGGCCTTCTTTTTTTTAGAACGGTCTCATGGACCTCATCCCCACTTTTTCGAGGACTCATTAGTCTCCACCATTCTTTCCTCACTGGGACAATGCTCTAATAATGATGATCATCACACTTTTATTTACTTACAACTCAATATTACAACTTGATACTAGAACAAAAATATGACTCTACATGAATTCCTCTAGCAGTGTACCAGGATGTGCAATGACGCTAGCGTAACATGTATAAAAATGATGAACAGTGGCTGAGCCACAAATACTATGTCAGCTATATGATCATGCAAAGCAATATGAAAATGACAATGTGTGGCATAAAACGGAACGGTGGAAGTTGCATGGCAATATATCTCGGAATGGCTATGGAAATGCCATGATAGGTAGGCATGGTGGCTGTTTTGAGGAAGATATAAGGAGGCTTATGTGTGATAGAGTGTATCATATCACGGGGTTTGGATGCACCGGCGAAGTTTGCACCAACTCTCGATCTGAGAAAGGGCAATGCACGGTACCGAAGAGGCTAGCAAATTACAGAAAGGTGAGAGTGCGTATAATCCATGGACTCACATTAGTCATAAAGAACTCACATACTTATTGTGAAAGTTTATTAGCCCTCGAAGCAAAGTACTACTATGCATGCCCCTAGGGGGATAGATTGGTAGGACAAGTCCATCGCTCGTCCCCGACCGCCACTCATAAGGTAGACAATCAATAATAAATCATGCTCCAACTTCTTAGCATAACGACAGATCATACGTGCATGCTTCGGGAATCACAAACCTTAACATCAATATTCTTACTAAACCACAATTATCTACTAGAACCTCCCACATATTACCATCTTAATATCGCAAAACTATTGCAAGGAATCAAACTTATCATATTCAGTGATCTACATGAAAGTTTTTATTATATCCCTCTTGAATACCTATCATATCAGGACCAAATTCATAACCCGTGCATATTACCATTGCTAATCATTAGACTCTCAAAAATATATAAGTGAAGCATGAGAGTGCAACTATTTATTTAAAATATAACCACCGCCGTGCTCTAAAAGATATAAGTGAAGCACTAGAGCAACTGCCTAGCTCAAAAGATATAAGTGAAGCACATAGAGTATTCTAACAAATCACGAATAAGGTGTGTCCCTCTCAAAAAGGTGTGTTCAGCAAAGATGATTGTGACAAACTAAAAAGAAAACAAAAGCAAACAAACTATTTCACAAGACGCTCCAAGTAAAACACATATCATGTGATGAATAAAAATATAGCTCCAAGTGAGTTACCGATAGATTGTAGACGAAAGAGGGGATGCCTTCTGGGGCATCCCCAAGCTTAGACGCTTGAGTCTTCCTTGAATATTACCTTGGGGTGCCTTGGTTATCCCCAAGCTTAGGCTCTTGCCGCTCCTTATTCCTTTATCCATCGTAGTCTCACCCAAAACTTGAAAACTTCAGCACACAAAACTCAACAGAAACCTCGTGAGATCCGTTAGTATAACAAACAAATTTTAAACTTTAGGTACTGTTGTAAATTGATTCATATTTAATATTGGCATAATGCTACTGTAATCCAACTTCTCCATGACTCATACCCCCCGATACAATCCATAGATTCATCAAAATAAGCAAACTATGCAACAAAAACAGAATCTGTCTAAAACAGAACAGTCTGTAAAGATCTATTTAAAATCCATACTTATGTAACTCAAAAAATTCTGAAAAATTAGGACAACGTAAAAAATTCATATACCAATACTTTGTAAAAATATAAGATTTTTCTGATGCTCCAGTACAGAACTAAAATTCTAGCACTGGACACAAAACTTTCTGTTTTCCAAACAGCATCAATTATACTATCATCAACATCATCCCAAAGGCATTACTTGGCACAAACACTAATTAAAACATAAAAATACAATCATAACAGAGGCTATAATTGTGTAAACACTCAATAAAAGAAAGTAAAAACAAAAATTTATTTTATTCATTGGGTTGCCTCCCAACAAGCGCTATTGTTTTATGCCCCTAGCTAGGCATAATGCATAGTTTCAAGTGTTATCATTCTTGGTTTTTGCTAATTTAGATGGGTTGGTTTCGAACCCGGGAGGCTCTTTACGCTTCCCATTATTTTCAGAAAATAAGGCAATTTTGCTATCTAAAGTGTCTAACTTCTTGTTGCAAATAGTGAAGAAATTATTCATGCGATTGAGGTTACCGCTAACTTTTTTAAGAGGTTCATTAGACTTTTGTAGCTCCACCAAATTCTTTTGTATGTCACCTAGCTTTTCCAAAATTTGAATCCCTTCTTGGGTATAATTAGATCTTTTTTGCAACGGTAGAGTTCCCACCATTCCTTCTATTAATTCATAAGTAGTATTAGGATCACTATCAATGAAATTTCCTTTAGAAGCAAAATCCAAGAGTTGTCTATTTGGCATAGTTAGCCCGACATAAAAGTTTCGCAACAAAATTTTCATATCCCCTTTTATGGTGCAAACATGATAAGATTCCATTATCCTATACCAAGCGTCTTTTAAATTTTCTCCTTGTTTCTGTTTGAAGTAAAGGAATTCAAAATCCGGAGATAGAGGAGGGATGGTGACACTAGACATGATAACAAATTCAAGCAAAGCAAGCAAACTAGCAAACAAGAAAATAAAATATATTTTTGTGTTTTTGTAATAAAAAAATTAGAAGTGGGGGAGATGAAAGCTAGAGGCAAATGCAAATAAAAGGCAAATAAAATAAATGCAAGTGGATGATAGTTTGTGCGAAGGTACTTGGTAATTTTGATGATGTCTCCCCGGCAACGGCGCCAGAAATTCTTGCTGCTACTTGTAGACTGCGTTGGTATTTCCCTGAAGAGGAGAGGATGAGGTAGTATAGTATAGATAAGTATTTCCCTCAGTTAAGAACCAAGGTTATCAATCCAGTAGGAGAACCAAGAAAAATTCCGTTAAGCGCACCTGCACATACAAGAGCAAACACTTGCACCCAACGCAAATAAGAGGGTTGTCAATCCTCTTAGCGGTTATTTGAAAGGATTAAATCTTATAGAGATAAATAGATAAACTAAAATACTAAATCAAATAAAAGTAAATAAATTGCAGCAAGGTATTTTTAGGTTTTTTATATACGATAAAGTTGACCCGGGGGCCATAGTTTTCACTAGAGGCTTCTCTCTCGAACACACAGCATACGGTGGGTAGACAAATTACTGTTGGGCAATTGATAGAAAAGCAAATAATTATGACGGATTCATGGCAACGATCATGTATATAGGTATCACGTCTGAGACAAGTAGACCGACTCCTGCCTGCATCTACTACTATTACTCCACCCATCGACCGCTATCCAGCATGCATCAAGGGTATTAAGTATGAAACAGAGTAACGCCTTAAGCAAGATGACATGATGTAGACAAAGTAAACTCAAGCAATATGATTAAACCCCATATTTTTATCCTTAATGGCAACAATACAAATACGTGTCATGTCCCTTTCTGTCACTGGGATTGAGCACCGCAAGATTGAACCCATCACAAAGCACCTCTCCCATTGCAAGATAAACCGATCTAGTTGGCCAAACCAAATCGATGGATCGGAGAGAAATGCAAAGCTATAATAATCATGCATAAAAGAGTTCAGAGAAGACTCAAATATTTCTCATGAATAATCTGATCATAAACTCACAATTCATCGGATCCCAACAAACACACCGCAAAAGAAGATTACATCGGATAGAACTCCAAGAACATCGAGGACAACATGGTATTGAAGATCAAAGAGAGAGAAGAAGCCATCTAGCTACTAGCTATGGACCCGTAGGTCTGTGGTAAACTACTCACACATCATTGGAGGGGTAGCAAGGTTGATGTAGAAGCTCTCCGTGATCGATTCCCCCTCCGGCAGAGTACCGGAAAAGGCCTCCAGATGGGATCGCAGAAGAACAGAGGCTTGCGGTGGCGTAAAAGTTATTCAAGGTGGCTCTCTGTTGGTTTCCGAATATTTGAGAATTTATAGAAGTGGAATTAGGTCAAACGGAGCCACGAGGGCCCCACAAGGCATCAGGGTGCCCCCTTGGGGTCTCGCCCTGTTACCTTGTGGACGCTTCGTGAACCTTTTGGCCTCCTCTCCAAGTCTCAGGGTCTCTTTTGTCCAAAAAAAATCTCCAAAAAGTTTCGTGGCATTTGGACTTTGTTTGGTACTAATTTCCTGAAAAACCAAAAACAAGCAGAAAACAACAACTGGCACTGGGCACTAGGTTAATAGGTTAGTCCCAAAATATGATATATAATTGCATATAAAAACATCCAAGATTGATACTATAATAGCATGGAACAATCAAAAATTATAGATATGTTGGAGACGTATCAGAGTGTCATGTTACACAATTCAGAAAAAATGTGCAAATGCATGTCGGCATCCTCAGAAGCAGAGCCTCCAAATTGGTCCTGCTGAACCATAGAGACTAAGTTGTTTTTAATCTCATACTCAACGGCAGCAACATCAGGTTGTGCAATTGATTCACGCATTAAACTATTGCCAAGATCAGCAAAGCTTCCAAGATTATGAGCCATACTAATTTTTTGGGGTTTTCTACTGACAAAACTTGCAACAAAAATTAATCTAGAGCAAGAACAAAAACTAAAAACAAAAACTGAAACAAACTCTTACAAAACTCTAAAACAATGACTAGCACACAAATCCTCCCTGGCAACTGCACCAGAAAAAGGTTTGATTAGTCCCTTTAGTGATCCGGTAAAGGAGCAGAAAGGATTCTCGCCTTTTTCCCCAGAGGTGACCCTCAGTTATCGAACCGATGAGAGGAAGTGCACCTTAAAGGTTTCTACCAAGCTTTGCAAGAGAATTAAATTCCAGTTTTTGGACCGGATCAAAATCAAGTTGCACAATTGAAAACTTATAAATAAAAATAGGCATGGGTATGGGGACTTATTCTTACAACAATATATTTACGAACGGGATCATCATGATATTCATTTGTGCTCAAGTCATCATCAAGATGTTCTTGCAACGTATCAAATGGGGTTTGTGTCCAAATTACGTCTTGACCGGCACATGTCTTGCATCAAGAGTCGGTTGTCCAACCAAAGGCCCTATCCGCCGCACGGGGTTGCCTCGGTAATTAAGATAAAATCAGACAAAAGTATTGGGTGTTTAATGACTACACTTCTGATATCCCTAGATATAGGATCCACGCTACCGTACTAAACCTTTCTGTCACTAGTGTTCAGAATAGCGTTTCACGGTCTCTCTGCCCTTAGCCTCTCCGTGGCTCGATCTCTGTGATCCTGGGTACCTCCAGGGACAAAGATCACCAACGAGACAAGAGCCAACTACGAAGCAAATTTATTTCACACATACAAGACATCATAATACTTCCATCGATCCCTCCAACATATACATCGGGTTGTAGGGCTATGCATCAACCCATGACCTCACCGAATTACTCACACATAGCGATCAGATAGCAAAAACAAACCATTGAAGAACACATCATAAGATTGATTGATTGGTAATATGTCTTGCAATAGCTGCCGGATGCGATACACGATTGCAAAGTCTGGCTAACTAGGATGAATGATGTGTTGATGGTGGTGGAGATGGCTATGGTGATGGAGATGAAAAATGGCAGCGGCTAGGGTTGCTATGGATGACGAAGATGGAGGTCTCGGCGATGTTCTGTTGCCCTTCTGGTGCTGGCCAAATTATAAAAGTTGTCGGGGTGGATCAGAGGGCGCCGCTGGCATATGAGCGCTCATACGAGCGCGTGCACTCGTATGAGATGTCGTCATGCGCTCTGGTGACTTCCTGCGCCTCCCACTTTGGCTCTCCTTATCTCCTCTTTACTCCTTTTCATATATGTGCTTGATTTTGTCCATGTATAGCCCCAGTTCCTATGAAAAAAAATAAAGATAGGATTTTGGAATCCATTGCATTCATTAGTCATTAGTGGCAATGTCGGAGCAGATATCTCCATTTTTATGATATAAACCGGTTTAAACTTAGGTGTGATGAACGAAAAATAACACTCATCAACCTGCATGGGTGGGTTTAGCAGTGCATGGTGCAAGACTGTAGATGTGTTTGCACATGTTCTATTTACTTGTTATGTTCTACTCATCTCTTAATCTCCATCACCAATTACTTTTAATCTACAGAATGGTGATTCGATTCGAGATAAGCTCGAAACACAAAAAGTGCACATCGACATTATGATTTCATTCAGGTGATCGGTTCCTAGTTTCGTTGACTATAAATCTTTAATTTTGTGTTCATGTTTAAAGCTTTTTAGGCAAATTTTGGAATATTCTTCACCTATGGTCGGCTGTTTGAAATTTCCTTTAACCACTAGCTTCACCTAGCTTTTTCATACGACTTTCGTGTTGAACGTTTTATGTTTCGATAGTCCTAGACGGTTAGATCTACATCTCGCTACTGGACTATACAACCATGTTTGTGTGTGGATGTTATTTTGGACGAATTTTGGTAAATTCTTCGCACATGGTTGACCCTTTGAAATTTCCTACGAACACTAGTTTTGTCTCGCTGTTTCACACGACTTTCGTGTTGTACGTTTTCTATTTTGACAGTCGTAGATGATTAGATCTGCATCCCCCTATTGGACTATAAAAACGTGTTAATGTGTGCATATTATTGTGGACAGATTTTGGCACATTCTTCGCATATGGTCGACCGTTTGAAATTTTCTTTGATCACTAGCTTCATTTTGCTATTTGACACGACTTTTGTTGTACGTTTTCTATTCCGACGATCGTAGACAAGTAGTTCTACATATTTGAAATGTACAAACGTGTTCATGTGTGCATGCTATTGTTAAAAATTTCTTTGACCACTAGCTTCATCTCTTTGTTCCACACAACTCTCATGTTGTGTGCTTTTCTCTTTTAGCACTCACAGACAAAGTTCTTCTGAGTGTAGTGGTGTGAGGTAAGTTCACCACATGGACATGAGGTGAGATTAATCATCCGTGCACACGTACACAAACAACAGCACGTTGCATCTCGGGAGAAAAAGCTTATAACCAAACAATCGTGTGTGTGTTTATTCTTAGCCAGGCTGGGAGGGATACATGCTAACAAACTAAATGTAGAACATGATTTTTGCCTGTATTACCTCAGCCAGATTCTACTCAGCCATAAATGCAGGAAAGCCAAAATCCATGCAGGTGACCAAACAAGCATCAAAACCCCTGCTCTATCTATCGGCGTCTAGATATTATGTCAAAGCCGGATGTAATTGATATGATCTTAATATTAATATATTATTCTTCATCGAAAAAAATATCAGTGAACATATCCGCGAACAACATTAGTTTGTTCGTCAAAATGAGAATCCTAGCAGCATCATGTATTTGTCCTCCCCCATCTCCAAATAAACAAGGGATAATTAATTTTATTCCCTTAGTTGTGTCCCACTCGGAAGTTTTACCCATAATTTCCAAAAATCCCCAATTCTGCCCAAGTCACTTCGCTCCTCTTATGCTTTTGCCCTTTGACCGTTTGACAGTCACTTTGAAAACTTCATGACAAATTCATACTAACTCGAAAAAATTCAAATAAGATATCAAAATGTTCAGAAAAACATCACCTATATGTGCATGTCATTTGCATTTATGACAAAAGTTTTGGAAAGTCCCCACCAAAAAAAAAACAAATGGGGACTCTCCAACACTTTTTTCATGAATAAAAATGATATGCACATATAGGTGATGTTTGTCTGGACATTTTGATATCTTATTTGCATTTTTCTGAGTTAGTATGCATTTGTTATGAAGTTTTCAAAGTGACGGTCAAACGGTCAAAGGGAAAAAACATAAGAGGTGCGAAGTGACTTGGGCAGTTCCAAGGGTTTTTAGAAATTAGGGGTAAAACTGTCGAGTGGGACACAACTAGGGGCATAAAATTAATTATCCCAAACAACAAATTGGGGTGAATAGTTCATACACAACACATATATCATACATGGCACATGGTTCATCACATAGCACTCGTATCATACATAATTAAAGATAGGACATAGAAGGATAATTAAACTGAACCTAACGGTAACTGAATGCACACCCAAAGTTGAGGTGTAGCTCGATGACTGACGGTGCGAAAAACCGTCAATAGTAGCTGATTACATAGTTCCCTCCATCCGAAAATACTTGTCGGGGAAATGGAGAAAAATGGATGTATCTACAACTAAAATACGTCTAGATACATCCATTTCTCTGATAAGTATTTCCAGACGGAGGGAGTAGTTGATTACATCGAGAAGTTGGAACATATTATCAATCACCTAAACTCTTACTCTAAACCTATTCACCCTTTCTAATTTCTTACTCGATTTGTGGAGGGACTACAGACGGACATTTGGGCGATGGTTCTCGTCCAGTGACCGTCAGACTTGGACACGGCATGTGTCCTCGCTCTGCTGCAGAAGGAGGTGGCGGGCGGGACATTTGGCGCACTTCCTCGACCGCCTGACGCCGCGCACCGTACGGGCACACCCCTACCCTTTCCACCTCCACCAACGCGCCCAACAGCGCCCACGGGTGCCGTCGATCGCCGTTGCATGGATGTAGCGCGCGCAAAGTCTGCTAAGCTGAAGACACTGCGGGACTACCGGTGAGCCTGCGGTCTCTGCTTCAAGTGTGGCGAATAGTGGGGCCACGATCATGTGTGCCCCCACCTCGTATCAACTGCACGTCGTCGAGGAGCTCCTCGAACTCTTCGGCATCAACAACGTCATCGACAATCAAGTGCAAACTACTGAGGATGTGGTGGACACGGTCATGACCATTTCTCGGTCAGTCATCTCCGGTGGCATCTCACCCATTGCATTTCAGTTGCGTGCTTGGATTCAGGGGCGCGAAGCGCTCATGCTCGTCGACTCTAGCATCTCCACTGCTTTCATCAGTCAACATCTCGTGAACTGCCTCGACGGAGTCCAACCTCTACCACACGCTTGTCGTTCCAAGGTCACGGACGATGGCGATCTCACTTGTTCTGCAGTCGTTCCATCGTGCACCTGGTGTACGCAAGGCCACGAGTTATCCACCAGCATGAATCCTCACATTGGGCACCTACGACGGAATTCATGACTGACGATTGGCACGCCAAGTTCATTGAGATACCTACTGCGGAGGGACCAATCTTTCTTCACGACCATGAATACACGTCGTCCACGTGCCTCACCATCAACAACATTCAATTGTGAGGGCTCTGCAGCAAGGGTGCGATCACTCACGTGATCCACCTCTGCACAGTGACCATGACGTCCAGCGATAGCGCGCCAATTCCAGCCTACATCCAGCGTGTCCTCGACAATTTCCTGGATGTTTTCGGCGAACCTACAGGGCTGCCACCACTCTACGACTGCGGCCATCATATTCCTCTCATTCCGGGAGCACAACTGTTAACATCAGACCGTACCGGCGCAAAACAGATTACAAGGACAAAATTGAAGTGCAAGTCACAGACCTGTCACTCTTCGGTATAATTCAGAGAAGCAACGGTCTCTTCTCGTCCCTGGTCATCCTTATCAAGAAGAAGGACAACACATGGCGATTATGTGTCGATTACAAGCACATGAACGCACTAACCATCCTTGGCAAGTACCCGATGTTGGTGATCAAAGAATTGCTCGACGAATTGCACAACGTAGAATGGTTCTCCAATCTCGATCTTCGCATGGGTACCATAAGATTCGCCTCGCTCCAGGGGAAGAACCCAAGACAACATTTCAAACGCATTAGGGCCACTTCGAATACAAGGTTATGTCCTTCGGATTGGCAGGGGGCCAGGTACCTTTTTGGGCGCAATGAACACCACCTGAAGCCCCTGTTGCGTGTTTGTGTTCTGGTTTTCTTTGATGACATACTCGTCTTCAGCAAGTCTTTGGGGGGATCATGTCAAGCATTTGCACCAAGTGCTCAAACTCCTCCGGCAGGACAACTGGAAAGTCAAACAGAGCAAATGCACATTTGGGCAACAAGAAATCTCCTATTTAGAGCATGTCATTAGTGCCCAGGGGGGTCACAATAGAACCGGCCAAGATCACTGCAGTGGCCAATTGGGCTACACCAACTGATGTCAAAGGAGTACGCAGCTTTCTGGGTGTTGCAGGTTACTACCACAGATCTGTGCGCAACTTTGGAGTGGTGGCACGACCACTGTTCAATCTATTAAAGAAGGGGGCACAGTTCGCTTGGACACCTGCAACAGAAACAACTTTTCAGCTTGTGAAACAACAACTTATCACAACACCTGTTCTCGCCCTGCCAGATTTCAACCTTCCATTCACGGTGGAAAATGACACCAACACCACAACATTGGAGCAGTGCTGCAGCAAAAAGGCCATCCCATTGCTTTCATGAGCAAGGCCCTCTGCCCACGATATCAGGGTCCGTTGACGTATGAGAAGGAGTACATGGCGGTGATCGTAGCAGTTGATCAATGGCGTCCTTACCTCTAGCATGCAGAATTTGACATCCTTGTGGATCAAAGGAGCCTCACCCACCTAGAGGAACGGCGCCTCTCCACACCTTGGCAGCAAAACAAGTTCACGAAGCTCTTGTGCCTACGCTACTGAATTAGATGCAAGAAGGCCACTAAGAATGCTGCCACAGATGCACTGTCTAGAGCAAAACCAACCGAGACACTCTCAGCCGACACTTCCTGCCAATGCATGTGGTTAGAAGATGTGATCACCAGTTATAACAACAATCTGCAGGCACAATGGTTGCTCGAGCAATTGGCAATTCGTGAAGATCCCAAGGGGCGTTTTGCTTTGCCGCAGGGTTTACTGCGTTTCCTTGAGCATATTTGGTTGGGAGGTGCTACAACCTTGCAACAGCATATTATCGTAGCATTCCATGACAGTCCCATGGGGGGCGGGGGGCACTCAGGATCTCCGGTGACTTACCGGCGCACCCGGCGATTGTTTTCCTCGCCCAAGATGAAGACGCACGTCCAGCACTACGTACGCTGCTGTCAGGTATGTCAGCAAGCTAAACCTAATAGGGCAGCATCGCCGGGTCTCCTCCTTCCTCTGCCAATTCCATCAGAACCCTAGGAGCTCATTACAATGGATTTTGTTGAGGGACTCCCACAGTCTAGCAAATTCAATTGCATTCTGGTCACTGTGGACAGGTGTACAAAATTCGGTCATTTCATGCCTCTTGCGCATCCGTATACAGCTGCCAAGGTCGCCCAGCTGTACATGCATCAAATATACAAAGTCCATGGTTTTCCCAAGGCAATAGTGTCTGACAGAGGCCCGGTGTTTACAAGTCACTTTTGGAAGGAATTATTCCAGTACGTAGGAACTGAACCGAGATTGAGCACGGCAAACCATCCTCAAACTGACGGTCAGACATAACGCGTCAATCAATGCTTGGAAACCTTCCTGCGCTGCTTTACCCAAGCCTGCCCACGACACTGGAGCTTCTGGATTCCTCTCGTGCAATTCTGGTACAATAGTTTTCATCACTCGGCCATCGGGATGAGACCATGCTCTTTCCGTGCGCTGCAATCGTGGCTGGAGAAACGCGCTATCATCCAAGACCTGTTGCAGCAACAACTGGACCGGGCGCAACAACAGATGAAAACCCAAGCAGACAAACGGCCCGCGTTCAGAGCATTCAACCTCGGCGATCAGTTTTTTCTCAAGCTTCAACCTTACATTCAGACATCCGTCACGCCGCATGCCAACCACAAGCTGTCGTACAAGTTCTTCGGCCCCTTTCCTATCATCGAGAAGGTCAATACGTCGCCTACAAAGTGCAATTGCCACCACACGCGACGGTTCACCCGGTGTTTCACGTATCCCAGCTGCATCGAGCACTGCTTCCTGGTACGAGTGTCAAACCTGATTTACCTATATGCACTGGTGATCTGGTTGTTCCTATAGCGATGCTTCAGACTCGCTGGCGCAAGACGCAAGGTGTTGTGCGTGAACAAGTGCAGGTGCAGTGGTCAAGTCCCGCAACCATGGGCACCACCTGGGAGGACAAAGCTAGTTTTATGGCAAGGTTCCGGCATGCTGAGGCTTGGGGTCAAGCCTTGTCTCAAGAATGGGGGGATGTTAGATCCTGTCAAGGCGAGCCCAGCTGCAGCGTGATGGAACCACGCGGTGCACGCTGCAACCGTGCATCAGCATCCAACAAGCGTTACTTCGGCCACGAGTGGGTGAACTAGGCCAGCGCGACTACCACTGGTACTTAAGGCGCAGAGAGAGGGAAGCGGCATCCAGAGGATCACGGCAAGGCTCGACAGCTACCTACCCCAATTCCCCTTTCTTCCTTCTTCCTTCTCCCGCAAGAACAGCTATCCAACTCTTGTAATTCGTCTGTAATAAGCTACTACTTTTCCCTGCAAAAAAATAAAGTAAAATAAAGCTACTATTTCGGAGAGCTTAGATCGAGAATCATTCCTACCTATCGCTACCTTATCAAAATCATGGTTTATCTTGACGAGAGCCGATTCAACTGGCCACATGTGGAGCCGGGCAGGCTCAAGATGCCTATCCAAGCAAACACAAGATCAGGCGTCCAGAAAGGAAAGCAACGCCACTACAGTTTCACACCGCAGAAGCTACCAACAATAGCAGGACTGTACCTGACGCTTGCCCACACTGTACATCCATGTTCTCCGACTGGTACTCAACCCAAAACTGAAGGAAAGTTCAGCAAGGGCATCAAGCCAACGTTTCATCATCCGTGAGAGAAAACACGGCACAGGAACAGCAAGCGACAGAAAAACATAATGGAAACCTGCTGTCAGCACATCGGATCCTCAGGTTTGCGACGAAACGGAGTATGCAAAACGGAGAAGATCACAGCAGATGCCAAAAAACAGCACAAAACCAGCTAACAACAGCTTCGTCCGTAACTCCGTATCACGGTGTGCAGCCGAGCGACAAACACTCAAACAGCAACATCAGATCCACGGTGGGAGCCACGTGAACAATGAATGCCTCAAGCAGCAGAGCAGAGCAGAGCGCTGCCTGCTTGGCAGATAGATAGGCGTAGGCCTGCCGTGCTGCGGCGGGAGCGGAGACCACCGCATCAATGGCCTCTCTGGCTCACACTCACAGGCTTGGCAGTAAGGAAGGATGGGCCAGCTGCAGCTCCCACAAGAGGAAACCTGGACGTTGGCCCATCACGGGCTACCCTCCTGCCAACAACATCAGGGAGGGGGGCACTGCTCACCGGTCAGAGCAACAGCTCAGTCGCTAGCTTGGTAGGGGTGCTACAATGGCGCTCTGGACCGGGCACCAGTGCGCATTGATAGACAGTATCGCAAGAAACAAAAACTGTAAACAGTTTCTCTCCCAAAGTGACAAGAAATTTGATGGCAACACCACGGAAATGGCACTGGGAAATTTTACCTGTCAGAAATGTACATTATGTGAAACGAGAAATGGCATACAATCATCACAGACAAGCAAGTGTGATTCAGCGACACTGCATTCCAAAATATTAATCTAATCACAAGAGACAATTGCATCAAATCAATCACGGGAAAAGAAATTAATAGAGGTAGGCAGAGAGTGTATCATCCATCTTCCACAAAGAGGAGGATCACTGGTTTTGTTGATTCCAAGCAAGTCAACGGTACAGACCGGTACATTAAGTGGTAATGTCCAGCCGAGGCTCAAAGCAAAAGCCGGTGAACAGCTGGAGAGGAAACTTTTTGCTCACAGGGCATTTTGCCGACCACTTCCACTGCCTCTGCTTCATGTCAAATCCAAGCAAAGCAGTTGCACCATAGCTTTGGATGTAGACAAGGTCGTCGGCGCCGCCGCTACAAAAAACATCATCTAACTCGCCAAATCCTTGGAAGAATTTGTGAGGCATTCGACTCACCTCTTGCCATTGTGTCTTGTCAAGCTCCCATATACCGATTCCCTTGATGATATCAGGCCTATTGGGTTTTGCTATCCCGCCGACCATTACCAGCTTCTCTCTGAGGTTCAGTAGACGCCCGCAGGTGAGAGAACACGGCACTGGAATTGACGATTGCGTTAATGAAGTTTCAGAAGGTCCTGCGACAAGGTCATACATGATGAGCCTGTGACGGGGCTCAACGTTGCCAAGAACACCAGTGGACTGGATCAAGCAGTACAAGACTCCACCACATATCACACTATCGTCACCCCCTCTCCAACCAATGAACACCTCCTTCACTGCAGTTACCCATGAACTACTCCATGAGTCGTACTTGTATAAAGCGAATTCCCATTGGACATAATCCTCAGGTACCTGCTTCGATTTCGCCAATGTAACAGTGTAATTGTGAGTCACCTGATCTACCTTCATGGCAACAGTGCTGTAATCTGGAAACTTTGCACCTGGGGGCTCCAACAGCCTCTTCCAATCTTTTGTAATAGGGTTAGATACAGAAATAATGTTTCTGTTGTCATTATCCATGAAGCAAACTAGCCCACAAGAAGAAGAGACGAAACAGCTGCTCTTGTCAATGCCTTGAAGCTCTAAATCATACCATTTATGGAGGATGGGGTCATAAGCATATCCAGAAGCAGTCTCGTTACAGGTGAACATGAAGTACCAGGGCCTCTGAGGCAACATGTGGGTCCAAAGATACCGGCTTGAGTAGATAATATCATGCCATCTCTTGCATACTGCTGTCGACCTTATCATGCTTGCTATTGGCAAGAAGGTGAAAATTTTCTCAAGAATATCATCAGGAACAACAGCATCCAATGAAACTGGCAATTCAGTTTCTCCATTGCTAGCCTCTGAAATAACTCGGAAGTTGAATGAAGGAATTCTGATGCGCTCAATTGGAAGAGCTTCCCATGACGAATCATCTTCCATGATACCAGACAGAAAAAAATGCAGGTAGAGCGATGGCCTGAAAAAAAGGACAGGTAAGTCCTTAGTCCTTACACAGATAGTTGCAAATATTTTGCCTTATATTCAAATATAATGGAAAAGAAGGTGAAAACAGCATCACAGCATCTACTAATAATTCTTATTTTCAAAACAGCTCATTCTCCTAATAATACTATTCTTTGTAAGCAACGAGAGCCTAACCTAATCAAATTAATATAGTATTCCAAGAAAACCTCTAATAATGCTACACTCGGTGGCAAAAGCAAGTCTTTCCCACTTATGTTCCAAAACCATATATGAATTAGAAGTTTCAATCGGGCAAGTACTGTGTATACCACCAATATAAAAGCTTCTACAGAAACCATACATGGCATCAAAAACTGTTATACTACAAATGCAGGCCAACTATGTCAAATACTCCCTCCGTCCCATAATGTAAGACGTTTTTTGACACTTCTTTCATTATGGGATGGAGGGAGTACATGTTAATACTGAGAGTCTGAGACTTCCATTATGGCCGCATGTAATGCATGCTATGGCGAACACTGAACAATAACATATAGACAATCTCAAATTATTTGGAAACATTGTGTTACTTTTGTCGGATGGAACTGTTATATGGCACATGTCAAATGCAACATTTCCATGCCCCTTCAGATCAAAACAAATGTTTGAATCGAAGACCCAACAGGATTTTTCATGAACCTCCATGTATACGCAGGAGGACCCCTAGCAGGATAGCACCATGCATGAACAACAATACCTTCCATAAACAACTTGTTGTGCCTGTTTGTCCAAGTATGAATGTCCCTCCCAATCACTGTGGTATCATTGCCCCAACACAAATAGTGGAGGAGGAGGCCTGGCTGGCCTCCCCACCATTGGGAAGAAGCAAGGACAGACATGACCTTTGCATCACAAGGAGCAAGTACAGAATGTAACCAAGAAATCCAGGGAGATCTCTGTCCCCAACCAACCCGCTGACCCCCCCTCCAATCAAATTCAGCCATTCGCTCGCCCTGATGCCATTGGCCCCCGATGTAAATAAAATCATATGATCCATACACAGCAGCGTACTCGCGGATACGGACGATTTTCGCGGAGATGCGGCAGTCCGACGAAGTAGATATCAGCCCCCAACCAGCAAGGCAGCACAGATACATACAGATTGAAATAGAAATGGGAAAGAAACAAAAAGGCGTGGTACATACCTAGAATCCGACGGATCAGATCGGCATCGGCTGCCTATCGCTGTTCTTGCGAATGCCGTCCTGAAGCAATGTGCGGCGATTTGGGCGGAGTACTCCAACTCCAATCCACACGCTACGGGGAGGGGAACGAATCCGGAATGTCCCCGAGATTGAGGGGGTGGGGTGGGTGCGGCGATGGGTTTATTGTTTGTTTACAGATTGAGGGAGGGAGTGGAAGGAGGAGGCGGAGAGATGTGGTGCCGTGGGCGTGGCGGCGGCTCTGCCTCTGCCCAGCATGCGGCTGTGCGCTATAATCAAATGAATCTACTGGCTGGGGCTGGGCTTTGATAGTTTTGTGTTTGGGGGCTCTGTATTTTTTTTTTGAGCGTATTGGGGGCTCTGTTTTATATAGCAGAGGAGGAGAAAGTTTGGTTGGATTGGATGGAGCCTCCCGAGGCCAAAAATTCTTTACCATCTTTTTTCTAAGATATACTACTTCCGTTCCAAAATATATGCCGTCCAGGAAAGACAGGAGCTCGCAGTCGGTTGTGAAGTCGATCACTATCGATCCGGGGCAGAGCAAATGGGTCCTTGGGGCATGCCTTGTTCAGGCTCGTGTAGTCGTTGGGTTGGCCAGCCACTCGGGGTGGAAAACTTCCATGATGAAGCCGGCTGCGCGCAGCCAGGCGATTTCTTCACCAATGGTTCTTCGCTTCTCCTCGGAGAAGCGGCGTAGCGGCTGCCGGACCGGCTTGGCGTCCGGCCAGCCGTGGAGTTTGTGCCCGGTGAACTTCCTCGGAACACCCGGCATGTCCTTGGGGGACCATGCGAAGATGTTCCGATTTTCACGGAGGAAGTCGACGAGTCCGCCTTCCTATTTGCTGTAGAGGCGGGTGCCCACGACAACGTACTGCGCGGAGTTGGGGTTGGCCGGGTCGAGGGAAACCTTCTTGGTGTCCTTGGACGGCTGGAAGGACGCCTCGTTGGCCGGCTGCTTGAGAGGAGTCAGCATGGCCGGCTGCTCGCTAGCCAGCGCCACGAGACGGTCGAGCTGGCGCCTCTCCTCGGCGATGACCAGCGACTCGGCCAGCTTGGAGCCGGCTTGGGCGCACTCGACGGATTTCTTGTAGTCGCCGACGATGGTGATGATGCCCTTGGGACCAGGCAGCTTCATCTTCAGGTAAGCGTAGTGGGGGACCGCCATGAAGTTGGCCATCGTGGGTCGGCCCAAGAGCGCATGGTAGGGGCTGGCCAGGTCGACCACCTCGAACCAGATCGGCTCGCGGCGGAAGTGGTCGCTGGAGCCGAACAGCACGTCCAGCCGGACCTTGCCGATGGGGGAGCAGGAGTGGCCCGGCACGATGCCGTGGAACACCGTCCGGGTGGGCTGCAGTTGATTCTCCTCGATGCCGAGCTTGATCATGGTGTCGCGGTAGAGAATGTTGATGCTGCTGCCGCCGTCGATCAGCACCCGCGAAAAGCGGCAGGTGCGCCTCTCAGAGACGAAGGTGGTGTCGAGGACGAGGGCGTAGCCGCCCGGCGTGGGCATCATGGTCGGGTGGTCCTCCCGGGTCCAGCTAATGGGCCGCTCAGACCAATGCATGTACTGGGGAACTGGGGGGACGACGGCGTTCACCTCGTGCTGGCGCTGGCGCCGGCTGTGCTTGTCGTCACCCTCGCTGATGAAGACGATGTAGGCCGCGTCCTGGCGAGGGAAGGCGTCGTTGCGGAGGGCGACGGCTGCCGGAGCCGGCGGTGGACGCGGGGGCGAAGGTGGGAGCTCGCCCCGCATCAGGCGCTGGGTGATGCTGCACTGACGAAGGGTGTGCGTAGACGGCTTCGCGCTATTGTGGTGTTTGCAGGGGGCGTCGAGCATCGGCTCGAACGTGAGCTTGGGCTGCCAAGTGGCCTTGCCGGTTCGCTGCCACCCTGATCGGCTGTCGGCTGCTCTTCTTCAACAGCCGCAACTTGCCGGCTGCCGTACCAAGCATCCGGCTGCTCGCCCTTGCGCTTGCTGTTGTTGTTGTTGTTGTTGTTGTCCTGCTGACGCCGGCTGTTGTCGCCAGCCGGTCGAGGGTTGGCCGGTTGGACCTGGATAGCCTTGCCGGCTGCGTCGAGCTGGACCTGCACGCGCATCGTGGAGTCGGTCGTGGCGTACTTGTCCGCCGTGGCCATGAGCGCCGCCATGGCGGCCGGCTCGGAACACATCAGCTTGTGCTTGAGCAGAGTGTCGTCTCGGCACCCCTCAGTGAAGTACTGGATGGCCTGGACCTCGTGGACCCCCTCGCAGGAGTTGCGCAGCTCCGTCCACCGTGTGAGGTACTCGCGGAGGGACTCGTCCGGGCCCTGGACGCACATGGAGAGCTGGCGAGGCCGACCCGGACGCTTGTACGTGCCGGTGAAGTTGCGCACGAACACATCCTCGAAGTCCAGCCAGGTGTTGATGCTACCGGCTCGCAGGCTATTCAGCCATGTCCGGGCCGAGCCGAGCAGCATGAGGGGCACGTAGCGCACCGCTACGCGCTTGTTGCCGCCGGCGATGCCGGCGGCCGTGGTGTAGTCAACCAGCCAGTCCTCCGGCTTGGTGACGCCGCTGTACTTGGGGGTGTCGCGGGCCAGCATGAAGCCCTTGGGGAAAGGCTCCTTGCGGATGCGTGGCCCGAAACAGGCTGGGCCGACGGAGCTCTCCTCCTCGAGGGTCGTAGATCGTGCCAGCCGGTCGATGCGATGGCGAGCGTCGTTGTCGTCGTAGGGCTCGCGAGGCCCCAACCGATCGGCGGCGGGAACATGCGACGTCGCACCGACAGAGGCTGGCTGGGCCCGCCGAGGAGGCGGTGGGGGTCTCTCCGACTGCTCACGCCGACCATCATGGCGCGGTTGCGCCGGCTCCGGCCCCCTCGGTGCCGGCCCGAGCGGCTCGCGTTGGGGTGCGGGGAAGATGCCTGTTGTGTGTTCCGAAGGGCTCCGTCCAGCGTCCGACCGTTCTCCGAGGCAGAGGCGGCCGGCTGGGAAGGGTCCAGTTGCCTCTGCTGCAGGTTCGCAGCGGTGATGAGGTCGCGAACGCGCTGCTGCTGCTGCAAGAGCTCGTCGCCCTCCAAGAATTCGAGCTCTGCCATGGCCTCCTGCGCGGCGCGCATGTTCTTGACGGGGGTGTCGTAGGTGGGCCGATATGCGCCTGCTACGTCTCTGTCGTATCTATAATTTTTTATTGTTTCATGCCAATATTTTACAACTTTTATATACTTTTGGCAGCAATTTATATGATTTTCTTGGACTAACATATTGATCCAGTGCCCAGTGCCAGTTCCTGTTTTTTGCATGTTTTTTGCTTCGCAGAAAATCCATATCAAACGAAGTCCAAACGAGATAAAAATTTACGGAGATTTATTTTGGAATATATGTGATTTTTGGAAAAAGAATCAACGCGAGACGATGCCCGAGGGGCCCACAAGCTCAAGGGGCGTGCCTGGCAGGCTTGTGGCGCCCCTGTAAGGTTCTTGGGCCCCTTCTTCCGCCACAAGAAATATAATATCCGGAAGAAAACCCCCTCAAAATTTCAGCCCAATCGGAGTTACGGATCTCCGGGAATATAAGAAACGGTTTTCGGCCAGAAAACAGGAGCGCGTAACAGAAGAGAACAGAGAGAGAGAGATCCAATCTCGGGGGGGCTCCTGCCCTCCGGGAGCCATGGCGGCCAAGGACCAGAGGAGAAACCCTCCTCCCATCTAGGGGGAGGCCAAGGAAGAGAAAGAAGGAGGGGGGCTCTCTCCCCCTCTCTTCCGATGGCGCCGGAACGCCGCCGGGGCAAACATCGTGTGGCAGCGATCTACTCCAACAACTTCGCCATCTTCCTCAACACCTCCATCACCTTCCCTCATCTATTTACAGCGGTCCACTCTCCCGCAACCCGTTGTACCCCCTACTTGAACATGGTGCTTTATGCTTCATATTATTTTCCAATGATGTGTTGCCATCCTATGATGTTTGAGTAGATTTTTGTTGTCCTATGGGTGATTGGTGAATTGCTATGATTGGTTTAAATTGCTTGTGGTTATGTTGATGTCCTTTGGTGCCCATCATATGAGAGCGCGCGTGGATCACACCATAGGGTTAGTTGTATGTTGATACGACTATGCATTGGAGGGCAAGAGTGACGGAAACTTCTTCCTACCATAGAAAATAATTCATACGGGATTGAAGGGGGACCAATATATCTTAATGCTATGATTGGGTTTTACCTTAATGAACGCTAGTAGTTGCGGATGCTTGCTAATAGTTCCAATCATAAGTGCATAGAATTCCAAGTAAGGGATGACATGCTAGCAGTGGCCTCTCCCACATAAAAACTTGATATCGGTCTAGTAACTTAGCCAATTGCTTAGGGACAATTCCGCAAATCCTACCACCACTTTTCCACACTCGCTATACTAACTTAATTGTAATTTATTTAGAACAGCACCTAATTTTTATTTTCACGTTCTTTATTATCTTGTAAACTTATCTTAGTACACCTACAAAGTACTTCTAGTTTTATTACTTGTTTCTAGGTAAAGCAAACATTGGTGTGCGTAGAGTTGTATCGGTGGTCGATAGAACTTGAAGGGAATATTAATTCTACCTTTAGCTCCTCGTTGGGTTCGACACTCTTATTTATCAAGAAAGGCTACAAACAATCCCCTATACTTGTGGGTTATCAAGACCTTTTTCTGGCGCCGTTGCCAGGGAGCAATAGCGTGGGGTGAATATTCTCGTGTGTGCTTGTTTGCTTTATCACTAAGTAGTTTTTATTTTCTGTTCTAAGTTGTTTTATATCTTTAGTTTTGGATATGGAACACGAAATACTAAAAAAATTAGTTGTACTTGCTACTCATGGAGATGGGGAACCTCCTAAAACCCTCGATGCTGGTTATGTGGAAAACATTAAATACTACTTTGATAATCCTGATAAATCTCCATTCAACTTGATAATGGGATATACTTTGGATCACCTGGAATACTTTAGGGATTATCGCTTGTCTCAAAAAGGGAAACACTTATGGGATCAATTAAAAATGGTGCGCTAGTGTGCTTGGATTTTATGCTTAAGATATGATTGTACTTGTTGCTCTAAGATGGAGGCTCCACACCTCCCCTTTCAATGTGAATTTAATGATAATGAAACCTTAGCTTCTTATGATAATGGTGCATATGATTACTATGATGTGGAACAAATAGAAGAATTTGTTGCTTTTAAGGGTGCTTATGAAATTGAATCTTTGTTTGAAGTGTATGAAGATTGTGATGATGCTCTTTATAGATCTGAAATTTTTGCTATACTTAAATATTTCTATGAGAATTATAAATACAATGCCCATATTAATGAATTTATTGAGAAAAACTCAGCTGTCCAAGAAGAGACTAATATTTTGCAGGAATCTATGGAAGAAGAAATTGTTGAAACTGTGAGCTCTTTAGATGAAAAAGATGAGGATGAGAGCGAAGAACAAAAGGAGGAAGAGCGGATTAGCTACCCGTGCCCACCTTCTGATGAGAGTAACTCTTCAACTCATACATTGTTTAATTTCCCTTCGTGCTTACCGAAGGATGATTGCTATGATCCATTGGATTCATTTGAAATATCCCTTTTTGATGAAATTGATGCTTGCTATGCTTGTGTCCATGATGCCAAAATGAATTATGCTTATGGAGATGAACTTGCTATAGTTCCTTATGTTAAAAATGAAATTGTTGCTATTGCACCCACACATGATAGTCCTATTATCCTTTTGAATTCTCCCAACTACACTATATCGGAGAAGTTTGCGCTTATTAAGGATTACATTGATGGGTTGCGTGTTACCGTTGCACATGATGATTTTGATGGATATAATATGCATGTGCTTGCTGCTCCTAATTGCAATTATTATGAGAGAGGAACTACACCTCCACCTCTCTATGTTTCCAGTACGATAAAATTGCAAGAAACTGTTTATATTACGCATTGGCCTTTACTTGATGTGCATGAATTGTTCTTTTATGACATGCCGGTGCATAGGAAGAGAGTTAGACTTCATCATTGCATGAAATATGTTGCTTTGTGATCACTACTAAATTACAAATCATTGTTAATTAAAATTGGCTTTGATATACCTTGGGATCCGGGTGGATCGATTACTTGCGCACTTTATGCCTAGTTTAATGGCATTAAAGAAAGCGTTGCCTGGGAGACAACCCGAAAGTTTTAGAGAGCATTTTATTCTGTTGTGTGCTTTTAAAAAGTTTAAAAACAAAAAATATAGAGGGGAACCTAAAACTTTTCAAAAAGAAAAGTGAAAGTGAGAAAGACGAACACCGTTGAAGTGGGGGACGTCCTTGAACTTTGTTCATGCCCATGGAAACTTTGTGAATCTTGATTACAGAAAATTTTCAACAAAAATAATTATCCCCTTGTACAAATCCATTGTATTATAAAAATAATGTGCCAAGATTTACCTTTAGGGTGTTTAAATTGCTTGTTTGGTGTGTGTTGTGCAAAAACAGAAACGTTTGCTGTAGTGTTTGAGTTTTGGTATTTTACTGGAATGTGTAAAAATTCTGAATTTTTAACACAGTACTGCTATAAAAAAAATTATTTTTTCCTAATTTTTCAGAAATTTTTGTGTTATAGAAGTATATGTTTCATCTGCATCTTTACAGACTGTCCTGTTTTCACAGATTGCTGTTATAGTTTCTTTATTTGCGTATGTTTGAAATCTTGTTGAGCCCCATTGATTTGGGAGCCATAAAATTGTGATAGCATATAGTGGGTAATGTTTTATTATAATTATACAATAATGTTACAACAGGACATGATGGGATTTTATGTTATATGTACTAACCCCTCTAATAAAAAGTTCGGTTAAGTTTTGTGTGGATGAAGTGTTCGAAGATCGAGGAGGTATCGATATGGGACGAATAAGGAGAGGAAAGAGTTCAAGCTTGGGGATGCCCAAGGCACCCCAAGTAAATATTCAAGTAGACTCAACCGTCTAAGCTTGGGGATGCCCCGGAAGGCATCCCATCTTTCTTCAACAATTATCAATATGTTTTGGTTTTTGTTTCACTCACATGATATGCGTAAATTCTTGGAGCGTCGTGTGCTTTTTCTTTTTCTTTTAATAATGCACCATGCTGGTATGAGATAGTCCTTGGTTGATTTATATAATGCTCTTTGCACCTCACTTATATCTTTTGAGTATGCCTTTATAGAATGCTTCATGTGCTTCACTTATATCATTTGAAGTTTGGATGCATGTTTCTCTACTTGTGGAAAACCGTTATTTGTAGAATGCTCTTTTGCTTCACTTATATTTATTTGAGTGTGGTCTTTTGTAGAAAGAATTAAACTCTCGTGCTTCACTTATATCTATTTAGAGAGTCAACAGGAATTGGTCATTCACATGGTTAGTCATAAAATCCTACATAAAACTTGTAGATCACCGAATATGATAAGTTTGATTCCTTGCAATAGTTTTGTGATATTAAGATGGTGATATTTGGGAGGTACTAGCGAATGATTGTGGTTTAGTAAAAATATTGGTGTTAAGGTTTGTGACTCTCGAAGCATGCACGTATAGTTATGCGACGAAGTTATATCCTACTCATGTTAGTATTCAATGTTAACTATTGGCAATGCATGATTATGAACGTTGTCGCTCTCTAGTTGGTCGCTTCTCTCTATTTGCTAGCCTTCGCCTGTACTAAGCGGGAATGCTGCTTGTGCATCCAAATCCTTAAACCAAAGTTGTTCCAGATGAGTCCACCATATCTACCTATATGCAGTATTACTCTGCCGTTCCAAGTAAATTTGCATGTGCCACCTCTAATCATTCAAATAAGCATCTGTTTTGTGTGCCCGTACCGCTCATGGAGCGGCAGGGGGTGGTCAGTATCTTCCATGCTAAGCGGGTTATTCTCACGATGGGTGTTTATTCACTTGTAATTGCACGAGAGAGGTTGGTAATTGGGATGCCCAATCCTGTAATCAAAAATATATATAATGAAATAAACTCCCCCGGAAAGTTGATTGTATGGAGGGCACCCGAGGATTCGGCTAGCCATGGCTTGTGTTTGAATTGTTGAGGGGGAGTAAACTTTACCTTTCCGCTTGGGAACTGCCTATAATGTGTTTAGCATGGAAGATATTGAGAATCCTCGGTCATCACGTTGATACGAAAAGTACACCTCTCAAAATGTATTCATCTCTGATTTAAGCTATGAGCTCTGGCACCTCTGCAAATCCATGCTTCCCTCTGCGAAGGGCCTATCTATTTACTTTATGTTATTTTACTTTTATTGTTGAGTCATCACCTTCTCATTCAAGCGCCAGTTGGAGAGCACTATTGTCATTTTTATGCATTGAGTATAGTTAATGTTGTGTACATCATGACTGGATCAATGATTGAGCATGACGGGCTAGGGATAGCATTCTTTAGCATTTTTATTTTGAAAGGCATGATTGTTTATTGGTATGCCTGAGTATTGATGTCTTTATGTCAAATTATAGACTATTGCTTTGAATCACTCGTATCTTAATATTCATGCCAGGATTAGATTATATGATCAAGATTATGCTAGGTAGCATTCCACATCAAAAATTATCTTTTTATCATTTACCTACTCGAGGACGAGCATGAATTAATCTTGGGGATGCTGATACGTCTCCGCCGTATCTATAATTTTTTATTGTTTCATGCCAATATTTTACAGTTTTTATATACTTTTGGCAACAATTTATATGATTTTCTTGGACTAACATATTGATCCAGTGCCCAGTGCCAGTTCCTGTTTGTTGCATGTTTTTTGTTTCGCGGAAAATCCATATCAAACGAAGTCCAAACACGATAAAAATTTATGGAGATTTATTTTGGAATATATGTGATTTTTGGGAAAAAGAATCAACGCGAAACGATGCCCGAGGGGCCCACAAGCTCAAGGGGCGCGCCCCCTACCCAGGGCACGCCTGGCAGGCTTGTGGCACCCCTGTAAGGTGGTTGAGGCCGTTCTTCCGCTGCAAGAAAGATAATATCCGGAAGAAACTCCCCTCAAAATTTCAGCCCAATCGGAGCTACGGATCTCTAGGAATATAAGAAACGGTTTTCGGCCAGAAAACAGGAGCATGAAACAGAAGAGAACAGAGAGAGAGATCCAATCTCAGAGGGGCTCCTGCCCTCCGGGAGCCATGGCGGCCAAGGACCAGAGAGGAAACCCTCCTCCCATCTAGGGGGGAGGCCAAGGAAGAGGAAGAAGGAGGGGGGGCTCTCTCCCCCTCTCTCCCGGTGGCGCCGGAACGCCGTCGGGGCAAACATCATGTGGCGGCGATCTACTCCAACAACTCCGTCAACTTCCTCAACACCTCCATCACCTTCCCTCGTCTATTTACAGCGGTCCACTCTCCCGCAACCCGCTATACCCCCTACTTGAACATGGTGCTTTACGCTTCATATTATTTTCCAATGATGTGTTGCCATCCTATGATGTTTGAGTAGATTTTTGTTGTCCTATGGGTGATTGGTGAATTGCTATGATTGGTGTAAATTGCTTGTGGTTATATTGCTGTCCTTTGGTGCCCATCATATGAGAGCGCACGTGGATCACACCATAGGGTTAGTTGTATGTTGATAGGACTATGCATTGGAGGGCAAGAGTGACGGAAACTTCTTCCTACCATAGAAATTAATTCATACGGGATTGAAGGGGGACCAATATATCTTAATGCTATGGTTGGGTTTTACCTTAATGAATGTTAGTAGTTGCGGATGCTTGCTAATAGTTCCAATCATAAGTGCATAGAATTCCAAGTAAGGGATGACATGCTAGCAGTGGCCTGTCCCACATAAAAACTTGCTATTGGTCTAGTAACTTAGCCAATTGCTTAGGGACAATTCCGCAAATCCTGCCACCACTTTTCCACACTCGCTATACTAACTTAATTGTAATTTATTTAGAACAGCACCTAATTTTTATTTTCACGTTCTTTATTATCTTGCAAACTTATCTTACTACACCTACAAAGTACTTCTAGTTTCATTACTTGTTTCTAGGTAAAGCAAACGTTGGTGTGCATAGAGTTGTATCGGTGGTCGATAGAACTTGAAGGGAATATTAATTCTACCTTTAGCTCCTCGTTGGGTTCGACACTCTTATTTATCGAGAAAGGCTACAAACGATCCCCAGCGCCAGACCGATGGCGCCATCACGACGTCGCACCTCAGCGATCCGGGTGGGCTCACCGCCAGCCGGCTTGAGGCTGTGGGCGGTGTCGTACTCCCGCTGGGTGGACTCCAAGCACGGCGTCGCCGTGAGCGCCGTGGCCTCGTCCAGCAGGTGTTTACGGTCTTCGTTGAGCTAGGCCGCAACGGCGGCCGGGTTGGCGTCGGGCGTGATGGGGGCGCGCGGGCTCTGCAGCATTGCGCGTAGTGGGTCAACCCGGCTGGTGTGGCCAGCAGCTGCTGCGGCCTTGTCCTTGCCGCGCCCGAAGCCAAGGCTAGAGCCGGTGGTCATCACCTTCATGCGGGTGCAGAGGTCCACGACGTCGCTGGCGACGTCGCAACCGGCGGGGAGGGGAGAGTCGGGGAAGCTGAGCACCTCGCTAGGGTACTCGTCGGGGATGAGCGCGATGAAGACGCGTAGCTCGCCGAAGGGGACGACGGAGCAGCCTGCAGGGCAAGCGGCGTCCGTGCCAGGTGCCGCGCCGCAGCCGGCCTGGCCGGCCACGCCAGGCGTGCGAATCAGGCCGTGCATGATGCGCTCACTGGAGTTGGTGAAGGGTCTCGTCCGGAACTTGACTCCGGCCGACGCCGCGAGCAGCCCCACGGTGGGCGCCAACTGTCGTGGTGAAATCATGGCAGATGACATAGGATGGCTAAAAGTGGGTGGCAGCGTAAGGACGCCGGTGGGTTCTGGAGGCGAGATCGGCACGCGCAAGTGTGAGACACGAGATGTACCCAGGTTCGGGGCCCTCCGAGGGAGGTAACACCCCTAGTCCTACCGAATGCACTAGAATGGATCACAAGGTTTACAATGGTGCTCCTGGAGCTGTTGGGTGGAGGAGGAAGAAGGAGCTAGCTCTCCATCTTGCCTCTCCTGTCTGTGAGTGTGCGTGTGTGAGTGATGCAATGGCTGAACCCCTTGCTCGGGGGGCTCCTAGGGGTCTTATAGGCCGGCCCCCCAGGGTACAATGGTAATCTAAGTGGGGACGGGCCCTGCTATCATCGTCTGGAGCCGGCAGTGGGGCCCGCCGGCTGCACGGCACTGTAGCCCATCGCCTCCTGCGTCACGGAGTGGTTGGCCCCGTGGGGCTATAGTGCCACGCCGCGCTGATGTCGGTCGCCCAGGTCAGCGGGGTTGGCGGCACTATAGCCACGCTCTCGCGTCGTGGGGGAGCGGTCTTGTCGCACGGACGGATGGGACGGGCGCTGACCCATCGCCAGCCGGCCCGGACGTGGCGCCGTGCCCAGCCGGCCCACACCAAGGAGCCGACTAGAGGGCAAGCCGGTTGAGGGGTGTGGGCTGCCCTGATGTTTTGAAAAATGCTTTGGACTCCGGAGCCTATCCGAGGGTCATCCCCCCGACACTTTTTCCATGAGACATAGTGCAGGTGGCTCGTCGTTACTTGATGCACTGTCATCGAATTTCGAATGGCTTGATGATTCATGTGACTCATATGCCACGAAGGCATTACCTCTGCCTAGGCTTCTGTAGAAATCCTCTTCATCTGATTCGGACTCTTATATTTCATCTTCGGAGTCCATTGTCATTCCAGCATATACACCAGCCAGTTGTGATATCCTCTTCATGTTGGATTCAATTGTTGCTTTTGCATGAACGTTAGTGACTGGTCTCTTTGAAGAAGATGCATATGGTTCTTTCTTCTTTGTTAGCTTAGTGTGACGATTTGTGCGCACGAATCCAGAGCAGTGAAGAGCACGCCATCTTTTGGTGTGCTTAACATCCAATTCCCAGTTAGGACAGTCGACAATGTAGTGACCATAAAGTTTGCATTTGTAGCACTTTATGTCCAGTGGTGACAACATTGTCGAAGAGTTTGATGATTCAACCTCAGGCTCATTTGATAAGTGTAGGTTCTATCTCCTGAGGTTGTTGAGCCATGCTGTGAGCATCTAAAGTTCTCTTGTGATGGAGTGTTGATTTTTGACATCATCTTCTTCTTCGTGAGCACTGCCATAGTCAGAAAGAATTTCACCTTCCTCTTCTGAAGAAGATTATAGTTGCTCATTTTCTTTCTCCATCTTTTCTTCGTGTATTGTCAACAGCTTCATGATTTCAATAGAGTAAAGTTCTTCGTAGTTAGGTCTTTCCTTGATCTCAGCAACGATAGGATCAAAGGATGCATCAAGAGCACCGAATAGTTTGTTGATCACATCTTGATCGGTGATATCTTCAACTCCACGTTGGTGTAATCGTTCAACAATGCTGCTTAGGCGATCAGTGAGCTCCATGACACTTTCTCATTAAAGACTTCGAAAGTGAGCAAACATGGCACAAAGCATATCTGTGTGTGCTTCAGTTCTGGCCATAAAACCTTCATGAACATTTTTGATAGCATCCAAGATTTGCTTGGCAGTTTCAAGGTTTCTGAATCGAATGAAAACATCTCTAGAGATGCTGTCACAAATGATATCCTTCGCTTGAGCATTCAACCGAATGTTTGCTTCATCTTCAGGAGTAGGAGTTTCTGGATGCTGAATGGTATATCCATTTTCCACAATTTGCCATAGTTCCTCACTAATATCTTGAAGTCTAATTCTCATCCTGCCTTGCCTGTAGAGATAGTCATTTCAATCGAAGATGTGAAACCTTTCAGAGCGCGTGGATCTACCTGCATACGACATACTCAAAACTCCAAGGCGATTAGACCTTTAATAAACAGAGACAAGGAGACCTTGCTCTGATACCAATTGTTAGGACCGAGAGTATATCAACCAGAGGGGGGTGAATGGGAGTTTCAAAATTTCTTACGAAAGTTTGAACCGAACCCAATCACAGTAGCGAAATAAGCTCGGTAGATCAAGTACATACGATGAAAGCAGAGCTAAGCAAATCTTTCAAAGAAAGATGCTATAACCGTTCGAGTATAATAACTCACAATCTTAACGATCACAATGGTAATGTTGTATGCTACCAGATAGAACACCATGCGAGAACAAACAGAATGAATCAGGGAGCAAGCAAAAGAGATAACGAAAGACTACTGATAAACCGAAAGGAATATAGGCAGGAGAGATAAAACACAGCACAGGACGAAGAAAAACTATTGCAAGATGTTACTAAGATTATAACTCAGTCGAATGACAAACACCACAGAACAAGGAGACGGACATACAAACATACAACCTTGAGAGCAACCAACTAAAAGATACTAAACAACATAGATGATACAGACGAAAAGAGAAGACAGATAATAATAGATCATAGATCATAGATATCTATCGATACGAAGCACCGAAAGCAAACTGCTGAAGGAAATGCAGTAGAGTAGAATGAACCGGTGGTGCTCGATGGCGACAGATGGATTTGGTAGACCAGTTCGCCCTTCTGCCAAAGGACTATGTCTGGTTTGACGGACTTGTGATTGAACACAGGTGCAAACCTCTCTCCATCCTATTCTCCTTCAACCCGAAGCTGATCAGACTCCGGTTGATTTCACTCGTGGTAGATACTTGTCGGCGATCTCCAAACCTTCGACAAACTTCTTCGGGAACCACAATTACTCTTGGTTGCTGAAGACTTTGCTTGGTGAAGACAATTATTCTTCATCACTCAAGCCGAGACCTATCCATCTAGAGAGTGCACAACTCTCAAGAGTAATAGGCACAAGAACTCTAACTCAGATCTACTGTGATGCTCAACCACTGTCTAAGTTTTGGCTCTTGATTTTCTCTTGGTGGATCTTAAACTCAAATCTCTTGAGAGGGGATGCTCAATCAATCTTCTCAGAAATCTTAAATGGAGCAGCCAACAAACAACGTTGGTGCGGGGTGGTTATTTATAGCCGCAACCTTCCCTGATGGGAAATGACCAAATTGGACACGCGGATCAGCCAATGGCCGAACGACACATTTCCAACTGTCGGATTTTGAGCACAACGGTAACATTCCTTGCGGAGCAAGAAATGCTAACTCCTCGGTCCGAATGATATCTCCTACAGCTCTGAAGAACACCGTCTTCTGCTGACAGGTAATCATTCAGAACACAAAGAGATTTCTCTCAGTCTTTCATAGGTTTCGGCTAAGCATCACAGTGGACCTAAGCATCGAGAATCTATACCCCTCTTAATAGTATGGAGGTCCTATGACTCAAATAAGAGAAAGAAGAATGACGAAAGGAATGCTATGTCTTCACTTTGCCTTCAATCTTCTTGTCTGCAATCATTCTTGCTCTGACACTTCGAACGAATATTGCTTTGCATCAGCAATAATTTTAAGGGGTCAATTCCTTCGATACAATATTCTCGCTTTCATTTCTTCTCAAAATGTAGCTCTTCCTTCTCTGCCACGCAGATAATCTTCGATGAAGTTCTTTGAACTTCAATGCCAAACATAGCAATCTCCTCGGGCTTGCATGGACTCTTTCTCTTTGTGTGCACTAGCAAATAAATCAGTCCATGCCTGTTTCTGACAACAATCTCCAAAACACAAGGGGCAAGCCATTGCACCAACACCAAGAATACATCACATGTCATAGTATTACATTGCAGATCCAGTGCTTTACAATAGGGATTTCTATTTTTGTGCCCTCCGTTCCTTAGGTGTGCTCAGTTTTGTCTAACCCTCTAACTTGTGCTCACTTTTACCCTCCAACACTCCCCCCGTGCTTACAAAGACCCAAATGGAGTGTTGTCGTCTGGTCAAAGCAGTTGACCGTTACCTGCTCAGTTACTAACGCGTGGGGCTGGACATCTTAGGCGGTGGGCCGCGTATGACTAGTTGCCCGTGGCCGTGAATGTCTAGGACGAGTGGAACCTGGCTCGTTGACCTATTACTTTCTTTTCCCTAAATCAGCCCCACCCCGAGTGAGCCGCCGCATCCCCCACTGAGCCTCACGCCGCCGCCGTCGTGCCCCTAGCAGCCCTACGCCCAATCCGCAGCCCCGCCGCCCACTCCGACCGTCTGCCTGAGCTCCGATGGCGCAGTGTGGGCAGCCGTTCCTCCCATATGCCGGAACCAAGGGAGATCGTTGGCCGACCGGTACATTTCTAATCGAAACCCTAGAAATTAGGATTCGGTTATAAGTCGATTGAATGGGTGATTGAGCGATTGAATTGCCATGCATTGAGTTGCTCCAGTTTGCAATCAGTATGGACGTCTATTTAGGATTGGATTCCGCAGTACTAGTGGCATCTAGTTTTGAAATAGAAAACCCTAGCAATTAGGTTTTGTTTAATTGAGCCCATTTTAGATGGTTTTGTGGTGAATTTGATCCGAATAATCGAATTCGTTTTTAATTCTTTGATTTGCAAATGTGGTCTTTGATTGATGGCAAGCAGGTCCGAGCTGGAAGAGGGTGTTGGATTTGTTTTGCGCCGGGGATGAGATTTTGCTAGCCAAGTGCAAGGAGATATGCTCCTGGTTTCCGAGCGCGAATTCTCTCATGGTGCACTCGCTGGGCCTGGCGTTCGAACTGACGTCTGACGAGCGGAAGCGGTTATTTACTAAAGGCAAGGGGGCAGTCCCAATTGAGATTCTCCTGTGGGCAATTGCAGAGGCGATGGAGGCGATGGAGTCTCCAGACCGTCGACAGCGAGCCCGCTGGTACGAGTATCACTCCCGCCTCTCCTCGCCGAATCCAGAGGCGGAAGGGCCGGTGAATTTGCGTATTATTCAGGTCATCGACGAGGTGACGGGGGAGGAGGATGAAGAAGAGAAGAGCTACCAGGGGGGTTGCAAATCATCACGCAGGAGGATGCACAAGAGAAGGGCTATCAGGGGGGTTTGGAGATCATCACTCATCCTGCTCAGGCAGACATGAATCTAGAGATTAATTTAGACGAGGAGGATGAGCAGATGGTTGATCAGGAGGACGTGGATGCTGATGCCGGCAATGATCTCGCGCTGGTCACCATGGAGGCCAAGGCTGGCTGCCAGGCTGCCGGAATGCCCGAATAGTGGTGGAGCAGTATGAGTTATCGGCGCAGTTTGAGCAGAATGCTCAACGCACCCAACGCCGCCTGGCTCGCCATCTTAAGCATCTCCAACCCCCTTCTAACTAGTGCTGGGGATCCGACATGTGGATGCCCTTTTAACTACAAACAATATGTTTAATCAGCAGTCATATGCTATGTTCTGGATTTCCTACGTTTTAGTGGGTTTTGCATGGTCAAACATAGTGGAACATGCAAAAGTTGCCAAAAATAGCAACATGCATAACTTACCAAAAGCAGCAACATGCAAACTTACTTAAAAAGGAATGGGGGCAAATTTTGTGAAGGTTTTTTTTTAAAACTTGTGGTATTGCAAGTTTATGATTTTTCCCACCTACTAGTTCACACAAGAGGGCTTCGTGCACAAGGATTTGAATTTTTGAGTCTTTTTCCATTTTCTTTGATTTTTCTGAAAACGGGGCAAAACTTGAAATGTTGAACATTCATATGAAATGGTTCGGAATTTCAACTTTGGTTGTCCCAAGTGGATGCACCACCAACACTAGATCATAAAATGGTTTTTGTCAATTTTTAGTAGCAAACTACATCACACTTGTAGTTCAAATTTGAGCATAATCTCATAATTCACTGTAAATCCAATAAATCTTGGAAATATAGCATTAATACTATGAAATTCATGAAACTTGGTCAGTGAGCTTCCAATATAGCATTAATACTCTGAAAAATGAAAAGACCAAATTTTATAACTTATTTCATGTACTTCCTTCACAAAAAAAAGACATTTCTAGCACTTGGAAATGGAAAAAATAATTTTCTTCCCCCAAAAATTATTTTTTCTGTGGCAACAAAGTTCACAATGGTAAAACCCATAGTTGTGCCCAATTTCAACTTGTTATCATGTAGTATGGTATGGAAGTGGCCAGGGCTATGGACATATGCCTTGAAATCCATGCAACTTCATACTAGATAGGTCATTTTGTGAAGTTTTTTTTTAAAACTTGTGGTATTGCAAGTTTATGATTTTTTTCCCACCTACTAGTTCACACAAGAGGGCTTCATGCACAAGGATTTGAATTTTCGAGTCTTTTTCCATTTTCTTTGATTTTTCCGAAAACGGGGCAAAACTTGAAATGTTGAACATTCATATGAAATGGTTAGGAATTTCAACTTTGGTTGTCCCAAGTGGATGCACCACCAACACTAGATCATAAAATGATTTTTGTCAATTTTTAGTAGCAAACTACATCACACTTGTAGTTCAAATTTGAGCATAATCTCATAATTCACAATAAATCCAGTAAATCTTGGAAATATAGCATTAATACTCTGAAATTCATGAAACTTGGTCAGTGAGCTTCCAATATAGCATTAATACTCTGAAAAATGAAAAGACCAAATTTTATAACTTATTTCATGTACTTCCTTCACAAAAAGACATTTGTAGCACTTGGAAAATGGGAAAAATAATTTTTCCCCCAAAAATTATTTTTTCTGTGGCAGCAATGTTCACAATGGTAAAACCCATAGTTGTGCCCAATTTTAACTTGTTATCATGTAGTATGACATGGAAGTGGCCAGGGCTAGGGGCATACGCCTTGAAAACGGGGCAAAACTTGAAAAATAATAAATAATAGTGTTGTGCTCTAGTTTGATCAGATAAATTTTGAAAATGATGCCAATTGTATAAAAAATAATTTTATCATAGTAAGACCATCTATGCTTACTTTGTGAAAGAGATGAAGATATGATGAAATATCAAATCATCATCTCCTTCACAAAGCGAGCATTGATGCTCTTATTACAATAGAAGTAGTTTATTCCATATGGTCCTCTCTGCTATTTAAGAAGGTCGGCGAGCCTCTCACGCGGCGATGTGGGACTAAACCACATCATTTAGTACGGTGCTGCGGTGAGGGAGGGGGGGGGGACGCTCGGGCAAAGTTCGTGGGCCGGCGTCTCATTTAATCCCATCGGCGAAAAAATGTCTGTGTTTTTGTAAAAATCCATTATATTCACAAATAATTTTCTAGATGGTTTTACAATTTTTTGATCTAAAATATATTCAAATATAAATGGAAAGAACAGAAATAAAGAGAGAGAGATGAAAAGTTACCTAGCGGCCCAACACTGTGCAGCCTAGCCCATCTACACGCAACCCCGTCTTCAACCTCGTGCCTAGTGGCAGAGGACGACGCGTCCGAGAGCACTTGCTCCTGCTTCGCGCCTTCGAGGCCTTCTTTGTCCCCAACTCTACGCCAAGAGACAAGCACGATACCACTAGTTCGAACCTATCTACTATCCATCACTATACTGTCCTCTTGCGCGCTCTCCAACCATGACCGAGAACGCCATGGCCACGCCAACGTCAACCAACGTAGCCACTCTGCTCTCCTTGCCTCAGCACCATGTCCTTTAGCTCCGCCTGGCCACCGTTAACCTATAAGACGAAGATCGCTAGACCAGACGCCCTGAATCGCCGCCATCGTCGACTTCTTCGCAGTCTGCAGCCTAGGAATCCGCTGTCGATTCATCGCCTACAGCCCATCCCCGACCTACTTAATGTGCTCCACAACCTTAACGTGAGATCCACAACTTTTCCCGATCTCCTTGTCAACGTTTTCCTGCCATAGTGCCATTAATTGCGACCTCCCTTTGCTAATCTGGCATGAGCTCATGAAGACGCTCCGGTGACCATTTTGTCACGTGACCGTGTCCAACTACACGGCAAGCAGCCGTAGAACAACACCAGCACAAAAAATGGTTCGAATTCGTGCTATAGCTTTGTTGCCTACAAACACCAAACTCCGGCCACGATGGTACTCACCCACTGCCTTCGTTTCCGTCCACCCTCAGCCACCCTAATGCCGCCCGTCGATGCGCACAAGCACCAGCTAACTGTAGAGGCAAAGATATCATCAAGCCATCGCTGGAATCGGCCAGACGAGCAACGACGATCTGCCATGCTTTGCATCGGCGACTAACCGCCGGCTGGCTGACGTGGCCGTACTTGATAGTGGCCCACATGTCGTATTCTCACAGTAATGCATGTAATGGTCAAAGGGGGTTGACCCAACGAAAATGCTGCCTTTCGCCATATGTGAGATTCAGCTAGACAAAGCAGGGCAAAAGTGAGCACAAGTTAGAGGGTTGGGCAAAACTGAGCACAACTAAGCAACGGAGGGCATGAAAATAGAAATCCCTTTACAATACACACCTACGTAGCTCATGGGCTAGCTTACAATACAATCATGCAACAGAGATAATATTCTAGTCTTGTGGCGTCCATCCACCAACAGACAAGAGTTGAACATAGTGTCGTAACCTTACTTCGTATCTCTCCTTCAACACGGTAATTCATGCAACATGATACGTTGCAGCCACAAGGGTCAATACATTGAATGTATTGGCAAGTTCCACATTCGTTATGGAAATCCTATCACCTACATGCACTTTGGCTGGTGGAGTTCAAGGCTCTTTGCAAAAATAGTTTTTCCCAACTTTGTGATAGGTGGTCTACTTTATTAGCATAAACATAAATATAACGGGCCCACTACATCACACAGCTGCCCTAGACCAGTTCCACGGGTTTACCAATGGCATCCACACTATACATGGCACTTGGGATAGTCAATACTCCCTTGGTTCAACCCATCAAATTTTAATTAAGAAGAGGTGATGAGATCAAGAAAACAATTCTCAGAAGAGTTGCTCAAAGATGTCCGTAACCAGGGACACAACTAATCATGATCAATTTTATACACTCTGCAGAGGTTTGTGTACTTTACCCGTGAGACCTAGTCACACCCTTTTACTACTATTCACTTGTGAAGTAGCTAGGTAAACCAAGATGAGACTTTTCGGAAGTAGTAGCCCACATCCAATGTCCAACCCAGTCCGACCTACACACTTACATCTGCTGGTTAGTCGGAGGGGTTCGCACAACTTACTTGGTCAAGACAGAGCCCATATTGACTCACGGTTACACATGGAAGCTACTCAACCTTGAACTTGTACAATCCCTTTAAGCCTGGGCGGTCGCCCACACAACACGCGACCACCAAAGCAATACCGAAGCACCACCCTGATGATTCATTAATTAAGTTGTTATTAAGTAGTCATCCATAATTAACTTTTGAAAATAAATGTT
Source organism: Elymus sibiricus (assembly GCA_039707655.1). Classification (NCBI taxonomy): domain Eukaryota; kingdom Viridiplantae; phylum Streptophyta; class Magnoliopsida; order Poales; family Poaceae; genus Elymus; species Elymus sibiricus. The sequence continues at coordinate 254,621,944 of CM077668.1, read as the reverse complement.
GATCCCAATCCACATAATAGCAACTAAGCAACTACACGTTGGTTACAAGGTCAGGGTAGATGAACCTAAGTTTTCGACTACTGGGTTGATGTAGAATTTAACAAGCCTAAGGTCACACTCCTATCATGGCATTCCTACAATGCATTGAAAATACTGGGTAACATGGCCAAAGTGAAACTTGCCTGGCATTGATGATTCTCGAACTCATAAACTTTATCAAGTTACTCTTCGCTCTCCGTACAATCTAACGAAAGTAAGAGAAATCATAAATAACCATACAACACAAATCAAACATACAACAAGTGCAGTGCATGGTGTCAGTGTCATTGTCCTGTGAGATCATGTGTCATGTGTTAACTCATAAGAGTTTGGAAAACAACATAGTGCTTGTCAATTGGAATACATGTGACATAAGGATTCACATGCAAGTTTCAATTGAAAAAGGGTTCATCACATAAGGAGTATGTGATGCCAAGTTGTGGTTGCCATACTCATTCAAAAAGAATCTTGCATCTAGAGTCATAGTCTATGAACAATGGATAACCAAGTTCATGTTTAAGTTTGAAAGAAAATTCAAACTTGTTGACCTTTCATGTGTTTGAATACACATTAGGCTGTCTAGGTTTCAGGTTCTAAATAGTTCATAATTGACTAAGGTTGGTTCATAAATTCATTTGTAAACTATTTCAATTAATTTGGTTTAATTAAATGACCTTCAAGTTTCCTTTAGGTTCAAAGTAAATTTACTTTTATTATTTCCCCTAAAGTCAAATACAAATCCAATAGAATTACTAAGGTTTATTTATTTTAACTCAAGTTTAAACTAAAGTCAAATATAAATCCAATATCACTTACTCAAGTTATTATTTAAACGTTATTCAAGTTTGAACTAAAGTCAAGTTTAAGTCCAAGGTCACTTACTAAGTTTTAATTTATACCTAAGCCAAATTATTTTTAAAATCCTAAAATCAAATATAACTCCAAAAAATTACTAAAGTTTAATATGGGTTACTAAATTATAGTGCAAAAGATTTTATTCAATTTTAACCTATAGTTTGAAAGTTATAAGCAGATTAAGTTTGAATTATGTAACATCCCAAAATTTTAAATTTTGGAATGTTATATTAAATAAATAATTATGATTGTTTGTTTGATTGACTGTGTGAAATTGAGTGGAAATTGAAACTTTTTGAAAGTTGAATGAGAGGGAATAAAAGGACTTTCCCAAAACTTTCACTTTGCATTTTGATCCTCAGGAATTCAAATTCATTTCATCACAAAACCCTAGAGTGAAGATGATATGACTTCTTCCATTTAAAGAAATGAAAAGGGATTTGAAAATGATTTGAATTTCATTTGAAATATTTTCAAACCAGAGACTTTATGCAACTCAATGATTTTCATGAGAGAGGATAAAATGACTTCTTCAAATTATATGAAATATGAGTTGGAAGTTTAAAAGAATCAAATTGAAAGTCATTTTGAAACCCACTTTCAATTTGAAGTTATTTGAGTTTTCAAATTTCAAAACCTTTGGAAATATTCAAAAAAAAGAAGTAATATGAAACTTCAAATATTCAGGGGCATTTGAAATATATTTGGCCATTTAAAAACAGAAAAGAATTCCAAATGGTTTGAAATTCAAATTCAAATCCATCTAAGGGTTTTTATCAAGTTTATTTTTCTACAAAAAGAAAATATATGGAGAACAGGGTAACATGATTCCCTTCAACAGAAAAATGGAAAAATAAATAATTTTGAATTCATTTTGATATTTTGAAATAATTTTATTTGCATTTTTAATGCAGCAGCCGCACTGTTTGATTTTTATGAATTTTTTTATATTTTATTTGACTCTAGAAAATAGTTCATTTTATTCTGTCTTTTTCTGGAAATTTTGATGTATAATATGTCTATATAAATTCTTACCTTATTTTTTTATTTACTCTTTTCTATCTTTGTTTATTTTAAATAGGGAAAAGTTAATGTTTTCGTTTTAAAAGAAAACGGCCGAAGCCCTGCCACCACGGCCTAGCAGAGCTCCCGCGCACCCGAGCCCTTTCACGTCGATCGCCCGACCGCTTCTCGCCTCCCGCCGCTCTCACTGACCAGTGGGGCCCAGCCCACAGGCCATCCCCAACCTCCCGCCGCGCCGCTCGGACGAGCTCGCGCACGCTCGCCCGTAACCGTCGGTTGCTTCCTGCTCGGATAGAGCTTATCCGCGGCACCCGGACGCCCTAGCCGCGCCTATAAAAGCCCCCGACTCCCCTCTGCCACACTCACCGTCTCGCTTCTCCACACGCTGCTCGCACTGCTCGCCCTGCCCATTTGGATCTCGCCGGAGCCGAGCCGCCTCGTTGTCGATTGCGTCGCCGGTGAGCACACCCGAGGCCTCATTCCTTCGTCAATCTACTCCCCACGCCCGTGCGCATCGTTTTGACATGTTGGTTTCCCCTAGGTCTCGCTGGAGCGGCCAAACCGACGACCCTGAGCCCCGCCGGAGCGCCGGAGCGCCGCCGCCTCCCTCCGCTCCGCCCTGGCCACCTCGACGCACACCGCCACCACCATTCGGACCCCCTTTACGCGCCGCACCTCCCCATCTTTCTCCCCAACGCCGAGGACCGCCAAAGCCGCCACCCTGTTCGAGCCGAACGCCCACGCCGCCGTCCCCTGCTCGTCGCCGACGCCGTCGCCACTGTAAGCCGCCGCCCCACTCTCGTCCGTTCGATCTAAAACAGACGGCTTAGATTAGATTAGGTTGTTTTTTTATTAGCGAACCGGTATGTGCTAAGGATCGGCCGTCCGCCGTATAAACCCCGCAGCTGACACCGGTCAGCCAATCGCAGCGCGCCGTGTGTCCAGGGACCCAGTTGTGAGAAAACTATTTTTTCAGTTTAGTCCTTTAATTAGCAGATTAGTCCCTGAACTTAGATTAGCCACAACTTTTTAACCGTAGTTCCAAATTTGATGAAACCAGCGGCAAAATGTTCGTCTTGAATAGCTTTATCCAGAGAACCCATCTTTCCAAACTTTTGTTAATTTAAAATTTGAATTGTTTTAAAATTCAAATTCAAACTCTATTTGGCCATATCTCCTAAACCGTATCTCTGTTTGGATCGATTCTTTTTGCATTTTGTCACCCTAGCCAAATCCTATAATCTTAAGTAATGTCACAGTATTTTCACACAATTAGGATCTGTCCTTGATAATTTTATTCCGATGCCTTGTATGCACTTTAGTTCACATCACAAATTTTGGACCCTATTTTCACATGTTGTTTTGCACTTAGAATATTTTGTGATAGTAAAGTGTGTTGGTATTTTCATTTGGATTTTCTGAGTCTTTTCATGTTGCATATTATTTGTTCTCTGAAATGATTGCTTATGTGTGTTTATTTACTTTGGCGATAGATTTTTCGGAGTGCGAAGCAAATTACTATCATTCTCTAGAGTTGAACCACCAGTATCAAGGCAAGTTCACATTTGACCATTCCTTTAATTACCTATGTTTTATATATGCACTTAGTCCTTTGAGGTAGGATTGCATGTTAGGAATTTTATGCCGGATGGCTATGCTTTTACCTAGTAGTTCATTTGAGGTAGGTCTGAACTATACAACCTTTGTCACCACCGTGTAAGTTTATTTTTGCCTCGCTAATGCAGATGTGGATTGGGGAGTGTTCATGGTGAGACATGAGTGACAAAGTAGTAATCAGGACCAAGACTTTTAAATGAACTACCTGGGCGGAATTGGTTTGAATGGTGGCGAAGTACAATGGGAGCATGCATGGGTAATCCATGGTGGTGCAACACTAGTGGTCTGCCACCCAGGCTCAAAGGGATCAAATGTATTTTCATGTCTAGAAGCTCACGTGTGCAGCCACAAGACAATATGGGCTATGGCTTAGTTGAGTAGTTAGTGTGACCTTTTCCGGGATAGGCTAGCAGATGTAGAATGAGGTGTACCGGCCTATCCGTGGGTTAAGAGGGAATGCTTTCGAAAGACTATGTATCGATCTTCTGATCAAGGAGGTGGTCGAGTCTTGTGGGGAAAAGTGCGCAAACCTCTGCAGAGTGTCAACCTAATCGATTAGCCATGTCCCCGGTTATGGACAATTTGAGCTTTTAGTAGTGGAAATGCCGGGAGATCTCATCACCCTTAATTCATTCAGTTGGGTTTAAATAAACTTTGGGAATGGATTGAGTTGGGGTTGCCATCTCAATCTTATGCTATTTTTGTAGTAGTAGAATAAATTCTTTTATAATAGGGAAAAATCAGCTTTATGCAAGATTAAACTTAGAGCTTTCCACCAGCCAAATTGCATGTACAAGTAGGTTCATTATACTCTTATGATGTGACTTGCCAGTACATTCTATGTACTGACCTACACGGCTGCAACTTATCATGTTGCAGGAATTTCTACGACGAGTAAGAGTTACGTTGTAGGGTTACGGTCTACACTCAACTTGCCGTTGGCGTTGATGGGACTCAACACCCTTATGATTGTTTTCCACTTTGTTTTATAAGGTATAATCTGGATTTACGTTATCTTTTTAACATGTGATGTTATGGTATTTCATCGATGTACTGTGTGTGCTAGCATACTGATCCAGGGATAGCACAGAAAGCATAGAGGCACCGATCCTTTTGGGTCGGGTCGCTACAGAGATGGTATCAGAGCACATGTTGACTGTAGGACGTGACCCTAGAAACTGGAAAGCCCTTAGGAAAGGATCTCTCTAAAACTTTACTTTCAAAAAGATCCTTTACCTCTCTTCTTTTCCGAGCCTTATCAAATCTTTCCTTTTACCTCAAATAGTTAGACAATACCCTTTTCCCTTGGACCTGATGAGACCACTCCGAGAAGGACAAGATATCGGACAACTGAGGACCACTTCAGAGTAAAGGGGACTTCATCATACACTAGGAGAATTGAAGCTACAACAATCGAAGGCTCCGAAGACTTGAAGAATTTGAAGACACTGAAGAATTCCAAGATTTATATGACCTTTAGAAGACCAAACCCCTGTTGTATACTCACGTTAGATGCGATGATTTGTGAGCTGTCATAATTTGCGTGTGTTTTCCGATGGCAACAAATAAAACCTATTTTCAAAACTATGTTGTTTGTTTGTATGGGCATCTTTCTCCCTCTCTTATCTCATCCCCAAAACCCTTGGACCCAATAGATGATGAATGAAGATGGACTCGTATTTTCCGGATCGATGACTCAGTTGGAGGCAGAGCTATGGATTCAGAACATGGAGAATCACTTCGGGAAAATTTTGATTGCAAGGAAGTATGAGGTTCAATATGCTCTTCAGTACTTTGCAAAAAGTGCTGCAGCATGGTGTAAGATGCACCAAGCTATACAACGATGGAATGGAGCAAAAACTTGGGAGGAATTCAAGATGACTCTACTGAGGTCTCGTCTTATCCAGAAGCCCTATGGCAATAAAATGAAGAAACCTTGTGCATGCAAGATTTGCGGAGAGATAGGACACACCCATGAAGAACACAAGGATGGATGCCCTCATTTTGAAGAAAATCACCGAGCTGAAGAATGCCAAACTAGGCAGGTTACTTGTTTCTTGTGTGAAGGAACTACACGCTACCCTGCCTAGTGTCATATTTACCCCAAGGTACAAGATTTTACCAAGCAGCAGAAGGAAGCAATGAAAGAAGCCCTCAGGGAAAGTTTAAAAGAACCTGTGATGAAGGAAGATGTTGACGACTCTGATGGAGAAGGCCTAACCAGATTTTACTCCCATGCTTGCTATTCATGTGGAGAAGAAGGATATTTTTCACAGTATTGCATGAAGGGAAGCCAAGAGTATCTGGGAGACTTCCCGACAGAAGAAGTGGAGTTTGATCCACAGGAGATAGAAGAATTGATCGAAACGAAGAAGTCCAGGAAGAGAAAGAGCATGTATCCCCTGAACAACCTAGTTTCTGCAAAGAACGACCGGAGTCATATCACGTGTTTCAAGTGCAAGAATACATGTCATTACGCTAGCAAATGCCCAGAAAGGAAGCCAAGAACCCAAGGAGCCAAGATAACCACCAGGAAGCCCCTGGATTTGTCTGACGTCATTTGTTTACGCTGCAAGGAAGTAGGACATTTTGCCAGAGAATGTTCAGACCCGAGGAAAGCTTGAGCTGAGTAGTTGAGATCTCGATATTGGAATAAAGAATGCAATAAATGTGGAACGCACTTTTATTTTCATTGGGGATGTTGAGTTGAGTTATGAAATGGAAATTGAAATAGTTCATGAAGCAATAAAAGTTGATATGTTTGGAATCTCATATGAAATGTTATGAATTGTTTGTTGATTTTGAGTGCCTCTCTCACTATGTCACCCAGACTTAAACCTTGAACCCATGGACAGGCTGACCCCAAACCTTTCCCGGAAAAATAACCACATTTCACCCAAGGAAATACATACATTATCCTGAGTACCCCTTCTATCTTATACCTGCAGATGACAACCCTTTATGAGTTTTTTCTCAAGGGCACAGAAACGATCATGACCCTGACTAGTGATCAGGATTACCCAAAGATCCTGAAGGACATGATAAAGCATATTCATCTTGAAGGAGATGCAGTCTACAAGGGTTATCCTTTCATGGAGAATGGAGTTGAACTTTGGTACGTGGAGGTACACCTCCACCACGTGAAAGGAGTTTGCCCAAAGACTATGGAGCAATACTTTTTCATTTCTCGAGTACCACGAGCAACATTCTTCGACTCTGTTCGTGAAGCTGCTATGGAAGCCATACGTCAGATTGGAGAAATACTAGAAGCAAGACTCCGTCACACTCAGGAATACCTGAGGGAGGTGCACGCAGAGATGATGGAGATGAAGCTCATGGCCACCATGATGAAGCAAAAGATCGATGATTTCAAGGATCACATCGCACAATTCCAGTGGGACTGAAGCATCTTCAAGAAGGACAAATGAATAAAGATGGAAGTAATGCTTGACCATACCAAACTACGTGGATGGCAACATTTGTAATAAAGTACTTCTGAAATCTGAGTTTTGAGTAGTGGTTAAGGATGTAAAAAAGGATTTGATATGAAGAGAATATGAATTATGGATGAACCGGTGCATTTTTTTTGCGATACTTTTCTGTGTGAACACTTGACCAATGGAAAGGAAAATGTATTCCACAGAGTGGAGTTTGGACAAAATGAGTTGGAGTTTTGTTGTGATATGATGGTTACCCCAAGAGTATGGAGGAATGAAGTGCAATTGGATTTAAAAGGGGTGTAATGTTGGAATATGGAACAATAGTAAACCCCAGGAAGAGTTAAAGCTATACAAGTGTTGAAGTGGGCCCATAACCCATAGGACCCAGGATTTGAAAAATAGCAAGCACAACCTTGTTGAAGGAAGAATTCTGGAAGAAGCTGTGATTTGATCAACAGGCGTTTCTTAGGAGGATACGAAAACCCGAGAGTAGTGAAGAAACGATATATGTTTTGTTCAGCTTGCAGGATCAATGGATTTATCCGAACTCAGTTCGTCGACGAGAGAATTTCTGCAATGCTTGTGAGGATGCCCAAGTGTTAGAATACGTGATTCACTATCTGCGTATGTGGTAATGATTCAAGTACGGGATGGATTGGCCCCCATACCGGAGACTTCTATCATGAACTATCATATGTTGATGGGAAATCAGAGAGCCTTAAAACCCTAGAAGAGGGTCGACACGACAAGCCAAAAACCTTAGAATGGCAGGACGATGGAAGCCCTGTACAGGCGCCCGTTGCCAATCATAGGTTATACGGTGAGATTCAACCCAGACCCATTTCCTGCAGGAGGAACCAGTAATTGTTGACCACCATAAGATTTTCGATAGTTATTTAGCATTGGAGACAGACCTGCCGGCTAAGAAGACCCAGTCTCGGAAGGATCTTATGTTGATGCAAGGACTCAAGATTTTGAGAAAAGGTTATGCCCTTATCGGAAGAGTACCAGTGAAGGAGTTATCCCGGAGAATATGAGAAGACCGACACCGTCAACCCCAAAGGAGGGAGTACATGAGTTTTGTTGGACCTATGACTTTGATTTTAAGTGTGGTAGCACCCCATACCTTGTGTTGATGAATGGATTTTCAAGAAGACCCCCCAAACCTAACCTTCTTTCTATCCTCTCCGAATCTCGAGGACGAGATTCATTTTAAGGGTGGTAGTATGTAACATCCCAAAATTCTAAATTTTGGAATGTTATATTAAATAAATAATTATGATTGTTTGTTTGATTGTTGTGTGATTGACTGTGTGAAATTGAGTGGAAATTGAAACTTTTTGAAAGTTGAATGAGAGGGAATAAAAGGACTTTCCCAAAACTTTCACTTTGCATTTTGATCCTCAGGAATTCAAATTCATTTCATCACAAGTGAAGATGATATGACTTCTTCCATTTAAAGAAATGAAAAGGGATTTGAAAATGATTTGAATTTCATTTGAAATATTTTCAAACCAGAGACTTTATGCAACTCAATGATTTTCATGAGAGAGGATAAAATGACTTCTTCAAATTATAAGAAATATGAGTTGGAAGTTTAAAAGAATCAAATTGAAAGTCATTTTGAAACCCACTTTCAATTTGAAGTTATTTGAATTTTCAAATTTCAAAACCTCTGGAAATATTCAAAAAAGAGAGAAGTAATATGAAACTTCAAATATTCAGGGGCATTTGAAATATATTTGGCCATTTATAAACATGAAAGAATTCCAAATGGTTTGAAATTCAAATTCAAATCCAATTGAGGGTTTTTATCAAGTTTATTTTTCTACAAAAATAAAATATATGGAGAATAGGGTAACATGATTCCCTTCAACAGAAAAATGGAAAAAATAAATAAATTTGAATTCATTTTGATATTTTAAAATAATTTTATTTGCATTTTTAAAGCAGCAGCCGCACTGTTTGATTTTTATGAATTTTTTTATATTTTATTTGACTCTGAAAAATACTTCATATTATTCTTTGTCTTTTTTTGAAAATTTTGATGTATAATATGTCTATATAAATTCTTACCTTATTTTTTTATTTACTCTTTTCTGTCTCTGTTTATTTTAAATAGGGAAAAGTTACTGTTTTCGTTTTAAAAGAAAACGGCCGAAGCCCAGCCACCACGGCCCAGTAGAGCTCCCGCGCACCCGAGCCCTTTCGCGTCAGTCGCCCGACCGCTTCTCGCCTCCCGCCGCTCTCACTGACCAGTGGGGCCCAGCCCATAGGCCATCCCCAACCTCCCGCCGCGCTGCTCGGACGAGCTCGCCAGCAACCGCTAGTCGCTTCCCGCTCGGATAGAGCTTATCCGCGGCACCTGGACGCCCTAGCCGCGCCTATAAAAGCCCCCGACTCCCCTCTGCCACACTCGCCGTCTCGCTTCTCCCCACGCCGCTCGCACTACTCGCCCCGCCCATTTGGATCTCGCCGGAGCCGAGCCGCCTCGCCGTCGATTGCGTCGCCGGTGAGCACACCCGAGGCCCCATTCCTTCGTCAATCTACTCCCCACGCCCGTGCGCATCGTTTTGACATGTTGGTTTCCCCTAGGTCTCGCCGGAGCGGCCAAACCGACGACCCCGAGCCCCGCCGGAGCGCCGCCACCTCCCTCCGCTCCGCCCTGGCCACCTCGACGCACACCGCCACCACCATTCGGACCCCCTCTACGCGCCGCACCTCCCCATCTTTCTCCCCAACACCGAGGACTGCCAAAGCCGCCTCCTCGTTCGAGCCGAACGCCCGCGCCGCCGTCTTCTGCTCGTAGCCGACGCTGTCGCCACTGTAAGCCGCCGCCCCACTCTCGTCCGTTCGATCTAAAACAGATGACTTAGATTAGATTAGGTTGTTTTTTTATTAGCGAACCGATATGTGCTAAGGATCGGCCGTCCGCCGTATAAACCCCGCAGCGGACACCAGTCAGCCAATCGCAGCGCGCCGTGTGTCCAGGGACCCGGTTGCGAGAAAACTATTATTTCTGTTTAGTCCTTTAATTAGCAGATTAGTCCCTGAACTTAGATTAGCCACAACTTTTTAACCGTAGTTCCAAATTTGATGAAACCAGCGGCAAAATGTTCGTCTCGAATAGCTTTATCTAGAGAACCCATCTTTGCAAACTTTTGTTAATTTCAAATTTGAATTGTTTTAAAATTCAAATTCAAACTCTATTAGGCCATATCTCCTAAACCGTAGCTCTGTTTGGATCGATTCTTTTTGCATTTTGTCACCCTAGCCAAATCCTATAATCTTAAGTAATGTCACGGTATTTTCACACAATTAGGATCTGTCCATGATAATTTTATTCTGATGCCATGTATGCACTTTAGTTCACATCACAAATTTTGGACCCTATTTTCACATGTTGTTTTGCACTTAGAATATTTTGTGATAGTAAAGTGTGTTGTATTTTCATTTGGATTTTCTGAGTCTTTTCATGTTGCATGTTATTTGTTCTCTGAAATGATTGCTTATGTGTGTTTATTTACTTTGGTGATAGATTGTTCGGAGTGCGAAGCAAATTACTATCATTCTCTAGAGTTGAACCACCAGTATCAAGGCAAGTTCACATTTGACCATTCCTTTAATTACCTATGTTTTATATATGCACTTAGTCCTTTGAGGTAGGATTGCATGGTAGGAATTTTATGCCGGATGGCTATGCTTTTACCTAATAGTTCATTTGAGGTAGGTCTGAACTATACAACCTTTATCACCACCGTGTAAGTTTATTTTTGCCTCGCTAATGTAGACGTGGATTGGGGAGTGTTCATGGTGAGACATGAGTGACAAAGTAGTAATCAGTACCAAGACTTTTAAATGAACTACCTGGGCGGAATTGGTTTGAATGGTGGCGAAGTACAGTGGGAGCATGCATGGGTAATCCATGGTGGTGCAACACTAGTGGTCTGCCGCCCAGGCTCAAAGGGATCAAACATATTTTCATGTCTAGAAGCTTACGTGTGCAGCCACAAGCCAATATGGGCTCTGGCTTAGTTGAGTAGTTTGTGTGACCTCTTCCGGGATAGGCTAGCAGATGTAGAATGAGTAGGTGTACCGGCCTATCCGTGGGTTAAGAGGGAATGCTTTCGAAAGACTATGTCTCGATCTTCCGATCAAGGAGGTGGTCGAGTCTTGTGGGGAAAAGTGCGCAAACCTCTGTAGAGTGTCAACCTAATCGATTAGCCGTGTCCCCGGTTACGGACAATTTGAGCTTTTAGTAGTGGAAATGCCGGGAGATCTCATCACCCTTAATTCAATCAGTTGGGTTTAAATAAACTTTGGGAATGGATTGAGTTGGGGTTGCCATCTCAATCTTATGCTATTTTTGTAGTAGTAGAATAAATTCTTTTATAATAGGGAAAAATCAACTTTATGCAAGATTAAACTTAGAGCTTTCCACCAGCCAAATTGCATGTACAAGTAGGTTCATTATACTCTTATGATGTGACTTGCCAGTACATTCCATGTACTGACCTACATGGCTGCAACTTATCATGTTGCAAGAATTTCTACGACGAGTAAGAGTTACGTTGTAGGGTTACGGTCTACACTCAACTTGCCGTTGGCGTTGATGGGACTCCACACCCTTATGATTGTTTTCCGCTGTGTTTTATGAGGTATAATCTGGATTTACGTTATCTTTTTAACATGTGATGTTATGGTATTTCATCGATGTACTGTGTATGCTAGCATACTGATCCAGGGATAGCACAGAAAGCACAGAGGCACCGAGCCTTTTGGGTCGGGTCGCTACAAATTAAAATCAAATCAACTTCATTTTCTAAAGTCAAACAATAATCCAAATATATTTACTAGAGTCAAATTTTAGTTTCTGAGCTAAATTGCAAATAATTATTTCAATTAAACCTTTTATTTTTCAGTCAACAACTAAATTTGGTTTAAATACTACTTGAATTATAGCTACTGCTAACTATATTAATTTTCAAATTTTAAATAATTTAAATTTGAACTATAGTGAGCTAAGTTAACACCATATTTAACTAGTTTTATTCTGCAAAAAATAATTAACTAAAATGGATTTATAATTTGCAAGTTATGTCTTATTTAAGTTTAAATTCATCTAGTTTGAATTTAAATTTAAACTATTCAAATTCCAAATTTTATTAGTCTAGGTGAAAGTACATTTCATAAGGATCATTTTGCAAAAAGAATCACTTAATTTGGATTTACAAAATAAAAGTTGTGATACATTGAAGTTATAGGGGGTTTTCTATAAAAGTGCCAAATATCTAGTTATTTAGATTTGATCCGAACTTAGGTGTGGATAATGTTGTTCCACGTGGTGCTTTCCTATTGGTGCATACCGATTCGAGTAAGTGAACGTGTGTGTGTCGTCATATCAAGATCGAACGGTGCAGAATAGGTCGGGATCTCACCTCGCGGTTAGGTCACTGGAGGTTCACCGGAAAAAATAGAGACCACGGTGCGTGGCTCAGGACTCGTCAGACCTGGCGATACAGGGGGCTCCAGGGGAGGCGGAGGGCATGTATGGGTGCGGCTCGTCATCGTTGAGTCGATGGTGGCCTCGGGGCGCATAGGGGGTGCACGGGAACAGCGTCGAGGCATGTCGCCGGAGATGTGTGAGCGGCGAAGCTCCTCGGGTGAAGATGTTGCGCTAAAAAACATGAGTTGGTCAGTGAGGTGTGCGGCGTCAAAACAAACCGAATGGACAAGGTTTGGGGCTCGGGCACTTACTGAGCTCACCGGAGTTGAGCTCACGGTGGCGGTGGCGCTCGGGTTTCATGAAACTCGGGCTTCGAGGAAGCAAAGCTCAGCGTGGGATGTCCAACGGGTGCGAACGTCGAAGGGGAGTCCAACCGTGGCAGCGGCGGGGCTTGGGGTGGCATGCACTCACCAGAATCGATCCGGAGAGGGCTAGGGCAGAGGCGGAGCTCGGTGGTCTGCGGCGGAGCAGCCTCCCGGCGTTGGGCGTCATGGAGTGGGGCAAAAATAGAGAGGGGGTCTAGGACATGGTGGCGTGGCCGTTCCTGCATGGAGAACACGCGAACATGGGATCGTGGGCGCGTCGTGCGCTCGGTTGTGGGCGTGCGATGTGGGGCGGTTGGCGCAAGGTTGGGGGCGACCCTGATGCGTGGGGCCCGCTCGTCAGTGAGAGAAGGGGTAAGAGAGAGGCTGCGCGCTCGGTGCTGGGTTGCAGTCGGCTAGCTGGACCATGGCCTGTCTTAGCTGGGCCTTTTCTTTTCTTTTATTTTTTGTTTCTCTCCTGTAATTTCCAAACCGTTTTGAATTTGATTTTTCTACAAAAAGCAAACTTGCTCTGAAATCCAAATGGAATATTCCTGATATGGTGAACATTTTATTTGCCCCGCTTTTGGCAAATAATTTCTACCACCTTTTTATTTTATTTTTTGTTTTCAATTCCCTTTTGATCTTCAGTTTGGTTTAAAACCAAATATGCACTGAATCCAATTTGGAATATTAACAGAAAGTCAAACATTTTATTTGGACTTATGATAAATATTTTCTTTCCTGCCAAATAAATGCAAAGCCCTTCTAAATATTTATCCCTTTTGATTTTGAATTGATTCCAACATCAATCCATTTCAACCATTTTGGGAAAATTTATCAGGGGCTTAAATATTATCTAGGACTTATTAAGAATACCTTTTGCCCAAATAAATAATTTGATTTGTTACCCTTTTTTGGGATTCAAAATTATTCCCCAAAACTTTTGGGGGTTCATTCTGTTTTCCCAATTTCCAAACTAAGATTTCAAATGCTGGCATAGGGCCTTTGACCATCTGGGCGATCAAACAAGGCAACAATAAGCAATCCTAGGCAATGTTAGTTGACTAGCAAGCAAACAATAGTAAATTTCAACTAAATGCCATCAATGTCAAACAATATTTTTGGAAAATTTTAATTTCCTATAAATTTTCAGACATTCCAGATTTGGGAAAATCTGGGATGTGACAGAATCCCATCTATGAGTGATGATGATGTGCTTACTGATTAACTAGGGGATCTGAAACCTAGTTACAATAAGCTTGCTTCAACTGTCAAGAAGCAGCAAAAGATCCTTGATAAGCAAGGGGATTTTCTAGCTGAGGGGATGGAGAAGAATCAGACTATGACTAATTAATATAAAATACTTGAGTCAAAGTTTGAGGAACTATCTGTTTGTCATGAGGCTCTTCAAGTGACCATGAAAAGCTAACTTTTGAATTCCTTAAAAGGAAGCAAGATCTCGAATCCTTGAAAGTGATTCATGATGACTTAAGGTTTCAAAACAATTCCTTACTCGCACAACAAATCAATCCTAATAAAGAGGAATTTGCTCCTTATTTAAAATGCATTGAACTATCTAATGCTTCATCATCACCTGAATCTTTAAATGTTGAAAATGGTGATTCTTCAAGTGTTCATGGCATATCAAGTTCTTCAACTGTTAATATGGTTGCCAACCCCTCTCACGAGGAAACTGCAAAACATCTTAAGTGACAATGCCAGGATGAAAACATTGCTTGAGGCTGGCTTGTATAAAAGCCTCAACCGTCATCATGCCCTAATTGATATCCACAAGAAGCAGATTCTGAATAAAAACCCTAGGAAAGAAGGTTAGGCTTCATGAGGAACATCAATGCTGATGATTCTTATTGGACACCCGAACAATATTGCAAGGCATCTTGTGTGCTTGGAAGAGGGAAGGTTGTTGATCCTACACTTCTTTCTCATTATGAATGCAAAGATTACAGGTTTGTTATAATGCTTCATATGCCAAGTCTTCAAATGTTCAGAGTTCCTCAAATGCTTCAACCGAACCCAACCAGATGTGGGTGCCTAAGAAAAACTAATTCCTCTGTAGGAATATGTCTCTGAAAGTCAAGAATGGGTGATGGACAGTGAATGTACCAATCATATGACCGGAGACAAAAGCGTGTTCCCTAATTACGGCCAGGTGCTTCGAATATTTGAAACATCACATTTGGAGACAATGCAAAAGGAAAGGTACTGGGATTAGGTCAAATCACTATCTCAAGGGATAAGACTATTGATAATGTGTTGCTTGTTTATTCGTCAATCTTCAGAATTATCAAGAAATATGATTTGCATTTTCTCTAATGGCCCGCAAGTGTCAACATGTTTGATAGCGAAAGGAACCAAAGATTGGCTATGGCACCGAAGATTTGGTCATGCAAGAATGAGGAATTTACAAAAATTATTCAAACACAAGCATACCATATGCATCGATGACGTCAATTTCGACAAGTATCACTTATGCAGTACTTGTGAAGCTGGAAAGCAAGTGAAATCTCCACATCCGTCGAAGACAGTGATCACTACCACTAGTAACGACCAACCTGGTACGGTTTAGGTCTCTCTGCTTACCATACCATCCCCTGGATCGATTCTCCAACATAAGTGGTACCGATGTAATATTAAACACAAATGCATATATCTATTACATCGAAAGGATATAAAGTAACATAGCTTGATACAAATCACTAGCCAAAGGCTGGGCCAAATAGAGTAGCATTACAATGAAAGCAAATAACTTCATAGAGTCTCATCTACGCCACAGGCGAACCATGTCGAGTGGAGACTTGCGACCTACGTAAACATCACTCCTCATCATAATCACCTGAATATCATACTTTGCCACCACAAGGGTCTATACATTGAATGTATTGACAAGTGTGAATATAACAGACCCATCTCACCAACATGCACTTTGGGGGGGGGGGGGGGGGGGGGGTAATGGAGGTCCCTTTACCATTGTTGCACCAACAGAAGTTATATTCCTGTGTAAATGTCGGCAGACGGACGGTCGGTCAGCCATCATGAATCCGATAGGAATCCGTCCTGTCGTCCCGTCCGGTCATGTCCGCCCTGACCGGCATGAATACGGCGCGGAGAGCGAGCGGACACGGTGGGAGAGACGAAAGACGGGGTTTTGGATGGGTCTGGGGTGTCGGAGTTCGACGTGATGGATGTCCATACTCCATCCAACCTTTCCATGTTTTTTTTCTTTCTGATTTGTGGGATTTCAAACTTTCAGAGCGGTCCGGATAAATTTGATGACAACTGTCGGATGATCAAAAGTGTCCGAATCTTCTAGTCCAGACATTTGTTGGCGATTTGTTGATCCGCTAGGCCGATCGACCGAGTCGACGCCAACGCCTGCTAGCTGCAGTTCCCAGCTGAAGCGACGAAGCGAGGCACGGTAACCGAACCAATGAGATATCGTACGTACTCCCTCCGTCCTTGAAAGAATGTACTTCCAACTTTGTTGGAAAGTCAGACTTTTTTATGTTTGACCGTATTTATACAATAATGCACCAACATTTATGCCATCAAATTAGTAGCATTAGATTCGTGATAAAATATATTTTCATTATATACCTATTTGATTTCACAAACATTGATATATTTTTGCACAAACTCGGTCAAACTTTGGGATAGTTTGACTCTCCAACAAAGCTGGAAGTACATTTTTTCAAGGATGGAGGGAGTACGTACCCAGCAGCAGGAAAGTAGTGCTCCGCGCGCGTTTCCCCTCAGATCGTCTGCCAACACGGTCCACCGTGAGATCGCTCTTGCTGCGGCCAGCCACAGTAAACAGTAGCGCACGTACTACTACTAGTATTAGCATAGGAGAGCAAAACTGCAAAAGCAACGTGCCATGGCGCGGCCATGGACCATCCTAATTCCTAGCTAGGCCGCCGCTATATAGAGCTCTGCCCCGCGCCCCCTGCTACAATTACTAGCTAGCTCTCCGTCGTCGTCGTTGCTCGTTGCAGGCTCTGGCGCGGGACGACGCACGCACAGTCGCCGGTAGACCATCACATGCCGCGCGTTCTCGTTCAACTACTCCTGCCTGGTTTACTTTCGCCCTCTTTCCCGTTCCACCTTCTCACTTTGCGGCACGCCATGCTTTGCGACATTGTTTGCTTCATTCACATGCTTGATCCTTCCGTCGCTTTGGGCTTGGTCCCCTGCGGTCTCACGTACGTCCATGATGATCCGTAACATGTCCCGCCCCGATCTCGCGCATATCTCAGTTGATCCATCCAGTGGACGCCGCAAGGACGAGGCGTATGCCTAGTGCACAAGAAACGAGCTTGACCAAGTCGAAGCGATCACAATTCACAAAGCCTGTTGAATTGTGGATTCTGAAAAAGTTTGTCGTGAGCCGTGAGAAAGCTGCCCATGAGGCCTGAAAGATTTTACTGTGAATTGTTTGTAATGCCCATGAGGCCTGAAAGACCGATTATATGCTAATTGATCGTAAAGTAAATTTTTGAATGATCAGTTTAGAAAGTAATTTTTTGACAATATGACTACATGATTGAATTATTTAGCTAAAATGTAGTGTAAAATAATTGTTTTAATATATTTGGAAACATTGACGATTGATTGACCATTCCCATTCCATACACAAACATATCCATGGATCATGGTACAACATATCAGCAAATCGATATATACATTATAAAATATCATACTAGTTTGATTGATTTTTCCCTATATCTCTATTTACCTTTTATATTATAAAAACAAACTTCTCCCCCTGTCCACACAAACTACCCGCGTTAGCCTTTCAATGGAACATCAGTCACAACGACATTTACCTCCCTAGCCGGCGTGCTCTTTTACTTGCTAAAGGAGGCCGGCTTGTGCTAATCTTGGCGGCTTAGACTCACTGGCGACCTACCTTATGGTTGAAAAAATAGAGGCGATCAATAAATGTGTTGCAGACCGTGTTTTTGTCGATGCAAGTCGACGTGCACACTATTCTCGATGACTCTCCCTTCAACACCAGTCGCGTGATTTCACAACAATTAGCAGACCCAGAGGTGAAAAGAATTTGGAGCTCTCGGGTACCCTCTAAGATGAAGGTATGTGGTTGGTTGCTCACTCTCCGACAAGCTAAACACGCGGTAGAGTCTACAAATGAAACAATAATCATTACCACTTCTTGTCATTGATGCAATACTGCTATTGAGGACATGCATCACTTGTTCTCTGGATGTACTGTCGGTTTGCCGACACCGCCATCTGATGCGCCTTCAGCTTCATCCCATCAGCCAATCCCTTTGACGATATATAGTTCTTGCACCACCGAACGGTATGCCTACCTCTGTCACAACCTTTTTTATCCTAATCATCTTCAGGAAAATCAAGAATGCCCGTGATCCTAAAGTTTTTTGCCAGCTTTATCTAGACATGTATCCGGTCATTAAAAGTATTAGAGATGGATTCACTATATGGATGAATAGGCTACAATCTGATGATCTTGGGTACCATTCTAGCCTGTGACGTGGTCACATCTCCCCTCTATAATCTATCGAGAAAGTAAACTCTTCACCCTCATGAGTAATCATTTGAAATGAAATATCCAAATGGGGAGTCTCCTCCCCTCCCCACGATAGTTTCAAAAAAATCTCCACATGATTTAATCGTATTGAGTACTCCCTCCTAAACAGAGATAAGACATATTTTGATTATCAAATTTTGGCCATCAGATGCACCAACTGATACTATGTTGTAGATAATCAGATATACATCTAACAAAAGGGGAAAATCAATGGTAAAATAAATTTTGTCTTGATTTATTTATACATTTACCAAGTATTTACTCAAACATTTTTTGCAACATGTGTCATCTGACATTTAACTGAAATCTTTGTTTCTACCTTAGATTTTGAGTTGGGACCTCGCACACGAGGGGGTGATTTTTACCATGAATTATGGAGGTGGTCGCCTAATTAAACTTACATCCACTCACCAAGTGGATGTGGACTAGATACAAATACAACTAAATTCTTGAATTTCATGTCTAAGAGCAAGTCCATTTCTCCCCCAAACCCCTCATATCCCCTACTTTAGGTAAAGATACCAAATTTGTGCTCCATCTTTTACCCTACTTAGCTCTCTAAAGTGAGACGGGGAAAGGTGCCCCTCAACCCCCGCACGTTCCCAAAAAAGGCCAACTGCCAAAGATGGGAAGGAATTTTCCTTCCCACTCTTGAAATCATCCTTCTGCTTTGATCACCCCTTCCATAGGGATCGATGTCTATGATATAGTGGGTGAACATACCAAACAAGAACTTCTACTCCAATTTCGGTAGGTTTTAAAACACTAACGGAGTTGCTTAGTGAGGCTAACAAGAAGATCTACAACAAAGTAAGCATGTGGAAGCAAAACATGCATGAAAGAGGGGTTGGGGATTGATAATGCAAACATGGGGTGGCTCGAGGGAGTTTTACCAAAGTTCATATAATTGGCGTTATCTTACTCCTCATTGGTGGAGGTTCAAACCACAAAGATTCTAACACAATAAATGTCTCAGCAGCATGGCCCACAAAGAGCTCAGTTGGAGCATGTCCATGTATTCCACCATGGCTTGAATGAATAAGCGTCACATGGGTTGATATTGCACGAAGAAGGTGACCACCGGGCCTTGTACAATCTTCTTGATTTCTTCATAATACTCGAAGGCTCTCAAGTTATTTCTAACTTTCTAGGAGGCGTACACACTCCAGAGTAAGAAGTAAAGCAAAGTCACTTGGATGAAGTCATCAAAAGAACTTCAATCATACCCTCTCAAGAACCCACAGGATCTCTCTCTCTCTCTCTCTCTCTCTCACATACACACACACACCAATAGACTTGAAGAAAATAGAGATGAACAAATAGAAAAGAATTCATGAAAGGAGGAGCTTGGCCTTCAAACTGAAAAGGAAACTACTCTCAAAGTGCTCTAAAAACTACACAACAACCTCTCTTATCACGAAGGCGTATGGGGGTCTATATAGAGAGAGATCAGAAATCCAAGTGTCACTCCATGATAAGTAAGCAGCCCAGATGTATTGAAGATAAATTCACATAACTACCGGACATGTTCAAAAACTGAACGGTGAGAAGGGAAACACATGTTCACATAAGTGCACATCAACTCCCAGGCACCGAAGTTGTCCAGTAAACCTCTCAAAGAACCAAGTACTCGAAAGTACTTGGTATAAAAGGCTCGAATGTATCTATGGAAGATAGAACTAGATCAAAAGTATTAGAGAAATAAAACCCTCGAAGGTACCGAGATTAAAAATGGAATCGGTGCAGAAATGGCTAAATCTCAGCTCGAGGTACCGGAGGATTTGGTCGGGAGCACCGAACCTATAATGATACATAGGGGCTAAAGTAAACCAATATGTGCTTGGAAGTGTGGGACAAATAGTTATGATCTAGGGTACCGGAGCTAAGTGATTAACTCCATCTGTTTTGGATTGTAGTAAATGGCCTTCTCCCCTAGAGACCTAGGTTTATCAAACCAGGAAGTGATGGTGGAGGTAGGGGCACTTACTTGTTATCACTTATCGTCTTTGTTTCCTGGACTGGTATAATGCAATTAACGTTAGCTCAATGCAAAAATAAACGAAAATTGGAGTGGTTGTAATTAATACAAGGAAATAAACATAATAGAGGTTTCACGTGCAGTTGCATACATGTGTCTGAGATTTTAGAATAGACAAATAAACATACGTATGATCATTAAATAATAAAGGACATGTAAGTACATAAATGGGTGATGCATCCATAGGACACCATGGCCGATTGTCAACGCATCAAGGATTGAGTCATCCAGCCTTCGCCATAATTCATCTAGCAGGGTTGCATTTGCAGAAAGCCGGGGTGACAGTCACGAAGGCATCACCGTTACACCACGGGGTTCGTGGGGTGCCCAACAAGAATCCTCCTAGCTGCACCTGAGCGGGCTCCGGGCCCAGGCTCCCTTTTGAAAGGCCGGGGGCACCAGTGAGATAGCACGCACGCACCAATCTATTATCCGGCCTCCCCACGGGAAGAGGCTCACGAAGAAGCTCAGAGGAATATAGGAGCCCGCCGAAGGTCTCGAAGACATATCCTGCGACCTCCACCACGCTTGGGGGCTACCGACGGGGCCCTGTACCAGGGGTGGCTTACGTAAGGGAGCCCGACCTCGTCATCTACAAGGGGTCCACTTGGCCCAATGCAAAAAGGAAGCCCTAGGAGGCGCTGGCGGCCTTCGTGCCCTCTAAGACTAGAGGGTGGCTGCTACTTGTGATAGGCGTTGGGATTTCCCCGAAGAGGAAGGGTGAAGTAGTATAGTATTTCCCTCAGTTAAGAACCAAGGTTTATCGAATCAATAGGAGATCCACGCAAACGATTTTCCGTGGTTCTCCTACTGGATTGATAACCTTGTGATAGGCGTTGGTATTTCCCCGAAGAGGACAGGATGATGCAGTATAGTAGAGATAAGTATTTCCCTCAGTTAAGAACCAAGGTTATCAATCCAGTAGGAGAACCACACAAAATCCCTTTAGCAGCACCTGCACACACAAAAGCAAACACTTGCACCCAACGCAAATAAGAGGGTTGTCAATCCTCTTAGCGGTTATTTGCAAGGATTAATTCTGATAGTGATAGATAGATAAAGTAAAATACTAAATAAAATAAAAGTAAATAAATTGCAGCAGGGTATTTTTGGATTTTAATATATGATAAAGATAGACCCGGGGGCCATAGTTTTCACTAGAGGCTTCTCTCTCGAACACATAGCATACGGTGGGTAAACAAATTACTGTTGGGCAATTGATAGAAAAGCAAATAATTATGACGGATTCATGGCAATGATGATGTATATAGGCATCACGTCCGAGACAAGTAGACCGACTCCTGCCTGCATCTACTACTATTACTCCACCCATCGACCGCTATCCAGCATGCATCTAGGGTATTAAGTATAAAACAGAGTAACGCCTTAAGCAAGATGACATGATGTAGACAAACTAAACTCAAGCAATATGATTAAACCTCATCTTTTTATCCTTAATGGAAACAATAAAAATACGTGTCATGCCCCTTTCTGTCACTGGGATTGAGCACCGCAAGATTGAACCCATCACAAAGCACCTCTCCCATTGCAAGATAAACCAATCTAGTTGGCCAAACCAAATCGATAGATCGCAGAGAAATACAAAGCTATAACAATCATGCATAAAAGAGTTCAGAGAAGACTCAAATATTTCTCATGAATAATCTGATCACAAACTCACAATTCATCGGATCCCAACAAACACACCGCAAAAGAAGATTATATCAGATAGAACTCCAAGAACATCGAGGAGAACATGGTATTGAAGATCAAAGAGAGAGAAGAAGCCATCTAGCTACTAGCTATGGACCCATAGGTCTGTGGTAAACTACTCACACATCATCGGAAGTGCAACAAGGTTGATGAAGAAGCCCTCCGTGATCGATTCCACCTATGGCAGAGTACCGGAAAAGGCCTCCAGATGGGATCGCGGAAGAACAGAGGCTTGCGGCGGCGGTAAGGTTTTCTCTTCTGTCTCTCTGGTATATTGGGAATATTTGGGAATTTATAGTGCTGGAATTAGGTCAGGATGTGCCACGAGGGGCCCACAAGCCCGGGGGCGCGCCCTACCCCCCAGGGCGCGCCTCCTGAGCTTGTCGCTCCCTCGTGGCTCGTCTGGTCTTCTCCCGAAGCTTCGAGGGTCCCTTCTGGTCTAGAAAAAATTAATCCAAAGTTTTTTTTTCGTTTGGACTCCGTTTGATAATGATTTTCTAAAAAAGGCAAAAACAAGCAAAAAACAGCAACTGACACTGGACACTGGGTTAATAGGTTAGTCCCAAAAAATGATATATAATGGCATATAATTGCATAATAAACATCCAAGATTGATACTATAATAGCATGGAACAATCAAAAATTATAGATACGTTGGAGACATATCAAGCATCCCCAAGCTTAATTCCTGCTCGTCCTCGAGTAGGTAAATGATAAAAACATAATTTTTGATGTGGAATGCTACCTAACATGTTTCATCATGTAATCTCTCTTACGGTATGAATAATGAGATCCGAATGATTCAAAGCAATAGTCTATAGTTTGACATAAAGACATCAATACTCAGGCATACTAATAAACAATCATGTCTTTCAAAATAAAAATGCTAATGAAAGTTATCCCTACAAAATCATATAATCCTGTCATGCTCCATCTTCTTAACACAAAGTATTTATCATGCACTACCCCGATGACAAGCCGAGCAATTGGTTCATACTTTTTAACGCGCTTCAGCTTTTTCAACCCCCACGCAATACATGAGCGCAAGCCATGGATATAGCACTATGGGTGGAATAGAATTAGGTGGTAGAGATTAATAAGGGGAAGTCAAAAATAAGAAGATAGTCTCACATCAACGCGGCTAATCAACGGGCTATGGAGATGCCCATCAATTGATGTCAATGCGAGGAGTAGGGATTGCCATGCAACGGATGCACTAAGAGCTATAAGTGTATGAAAACTCAACATGAAAACTAAGTGGGTGTGCATCCAACTTGCTTGCTCATGAAGACCTCGGGCATTTGAGGAAACCCATCATCGGAATATACAAGCCAAGTTCTATAATGAAAAATTCTCACTAGTATATGAAAGTGACAAAATAGGGGACTCTCTATATGAAAAACATGGTGCTACTTTGAAGCACAAGTATGGAAAAGGATAGTAACACTGCCCCTTCTCTCTTTTTCTCTCATTTTTTTTCGTGGGCTCTTTTTGGTCTCTTTTGTTCTTTTTTATTTTTCCTCACTGGGACAATGCTCTAATAATGATGATCATCATACTTCTATTTACTTACAACTCAAAAGAAAATTACAACTCAAAACTAGAACAAAAATATGACTCTATATGAATGCCTCTGGCAGTGTACCAGGATGTGCAATGATACTAGCGTAACATGTATAAAAATGATGAACGGTGTCTGAGCCACAAATACTATGTCAGCTATATGATCATGCAAAGCAATATGACAATAACGATGTGTGTCATAAAAATGGAACGGTGGAAGTTGCATGGCAATATATCTCGGAATGACTATAGAAATGCCATGATAGGTAGGTATGGTGGCTATTTTGAGGAAGATATAAGGAGGCTTATGTGTGATAGAGCGTATCATATCACGGGGTTTGGATGCACCGGTGAAGTTTGCACCAACTCTCGAGGTGAGAAAGGGCAATGCACGGTACCGAAGAGGCTAGCAAATTGCGGAAAGGTGAGAGTGCGTATACTCCATGGACTCAAATTAGTCATAAAGAACTCACATACTTATTGCGAAAGTTTATTAGCCCTCGAAGCAAAGTACTACTACGCATGCCCCTAGGGGGATAGATTGGTAGGAAAAGACCATCGCTCGTCCCCGACCGCCACTCATAAGGTAGACAATCAAGAATAAATCATGCTCCAACTTCTTAGCATAACGACGGATCATACGTGCATGCTTCGGGAATCACAAACCTTAACACCAATATTATTACTAAACCACAATTATCTACTAGCACCTAACACATATTACCATCTTAATATCGCAAAACTATTACAAGGAATCAAACTTATCATATTCAGTGATCTACATGAAAGTTTTTATTATATCCCTCTTGAATACCTATCATATTAGGACCAAATTCATAACCCATGCATATTACCATTACTATTCATTATACTGTCAAAAAGATGTAAGTGAAGCATGAGAGTACAACTATTTCTTTAAAATATAACCACCGTCGTGCTCTAAAAGATATAAGTCAAGCACTAGAGCAACTGCCTAGCTCAAAAGATATAAGTGAAGCACAAAGAGTATTCTAACAAATCACGAATAATGTGTGTCCCTCTCAAAAAGGTGTGTTTGATGTCTACTACGCAACTTTTATTCTTGTAGGTTGTTGGGCCTCCAAGTGCAGAGTTTTGTAGGACAGTAGCAAATTTCCCTCAAGTGGATGACCTAAGGTTTATCAATCCGTGGGAGGCATAGGATGAAGATGGTCTCTCTCAAACAACCCTGCAATCAAATACAAGAAATCTCTTGTGTCCCCAACACACCCAATACAATGATAAATTATATAGGTGCACTAGTTCGGCGAAGAGATGGTGATACAAGTGTAGTATGGATAGTAGATATAGGTTTTTATAATCTGAAAATATAAAAACAGCAAGGTAGCAAGTGATAAAATAGAGCACAAACGGTATTGTAATGCTTGAAAACAAGGCCTAGGGTTCATACTTTCACTAGTGCAATCTCTCAACAGTGCTAACATAATTGAATCATATAACAATCCCTCAACGTGCGACAAAGAATCACTCCAAAGTTCCTATCAGCGGAGAACATAAGATGAAATTGTTGTAGGGTATGAAACCACCTCAAAGTTATCCTTTCCGATCAATCTATTGAGCCATCCCTATAAGTGTCACAAATAGCCCTAGAGTTCATACTAAAATAACACCATATGATACGCATCAACCAACTCTAATGTCACCTAGATACTCCAATGTCACCACAAGTATCCGTGAGTTGATTATTTGATATGCATCAAAACAACTTCAGATTAATAATATTCAATCCACACAAAGAACCTCAAAGAGTACCCCAAAGTTTCTATCGGAGAAAAGAAGATGAAAACGTGCAACCAACCCCTATGCCTAGATCACCCCAAGGTCACGGGAATCCGCAAGTTGATTACCAAAACATACATCAAGTGACTCAATAGAATACCCCATTGTCACCACGGGTATCCACATGCAAGACATACATCAAGTGTTCTCAAATCTAAAATATTCAATTTGACAATAACGAAACCTCAAAGGGAAAAGACTCAATTCATCACAAGAAGATAGAGAGGGAAGAAACACCATATGATCTAACTATACTAACAAAGCTCGGGGTACATCAAGATCGTGCCAAATCAAGAACATGAGAGAGAAAGAGATCAAACACATAGCTACTGGTACATACCCTCAGCCCCGAGGGTGAACTACTCCCTCCTCGTCATGGAGACCGTCGGGATGATGAAGATGGCCTTCGGCGATGATTTCCCCCTCCGGCAGAGTGCCGGAACAGGGCTCCAGATGAGATCGCTTCGGTACAGAGGCTTGCGGTGGCGGCGTGGGAGTTCAAGGTTTCTTTGTGAGTTTTTTGGTATTTATAGGAATTTTTGGCATTGGTTTCACGTCAAGGGGCCCACGAGGGAGCGACAAGCTCGCTAGGCCCTCCCTACCCCCCAGGGCGCGCCTAGCAGGCTTGTCGCTTCCTCGTGAATCTTCTGGTCCTTCCACGAAGCTTCGGGGGTCTCTTATGTTCCAAAAAAATCACCAAAAAGTTTCAGCCAATTCCGAGAACTTTTATTTCTGCACAAAAAACAACACCACGGTAGTTCTGCTGAAAACAGCGCCAGTCCGGGTTAGTTCCATTCAAATCATACCAAAACCATATAAAATTGTTGTAAACATGGCATGAATACTTCATAAATTATAGATACGTTGGAGACGTATCAGCATCCCCAAGCTTAATTCCTACTCGTCCTCGAGTAGGTAAATGATAAAAGAAACAATTTATGAAGTGTGAATGCTAGCATAGTGCATAAGTTTGATCAATGATAATTTCAATCACTTTTCCTAGCATCATAACAGCAACTCTTTCTCATAAAACTCATCATGATAGAGTAGCAACCAATTCACATGTTATGGTTTAAACAATGCATTCTCTTGAAACTTAACAACCTATGTTCTTCGTCACCAAACAATTGCAATTCAATTTATCTTCAACAGAGTCTAAGTAAGAGCTCCACATACTCAATTATCATATAGTCTTCTATGATTGCTAGTCTCAAAGCATATTTTTAGAAAAAAATAATATCCATCGAACACAGAGAAAGATAGGGGCTTAATGTTTCGCCTCCCAACTTATTTATCATAGAGATAATTGTCAACAATAACAATTCATGATCAAATATATTTGAATGGATATATGTGCCTGGATCTATCCCCGCCACATGATGCTTGCCAACTAGAGAATAGGTTGGAATAAGAAATTGACTCAACAAAAATAAATAACATGAAAGTAAATAGCATAAAAGTAAATAGAATGTCCCTTCGCAGAGGGAAGCAGGGATTTGCAGTGGTGCCAGAGCTCATAGCTTAAAACAAAGATGAATACATTTTGAGTGGTGTGCCTTTCCTGTCAACGTCACGACCGAGAGTTCTCAATATCTTCCATGCTAAACACATTATAGGCGGTTCCCAAGCGGAAAGGTAAAGTTTACTCCCCCTCAACCATTCAAACACAAGCCATGGCTAGCCGAATCCTCGGGTGCCCTCCATACAATCAACCTTCTGGGGGGGGGGGGTTGTTTAATTATATATTTTTGTTTTGCGGGATTGGGCATCCCAATTACCGCCCTCTCTCGTGCAATGACAAGTGAATAAACACCCATCATGAGAATAACTCGCTTAACATGGAAGATACTGACCACCCCCTGCCGCTTCATGAGCGGTACGAGCACACAAAATAGATGCTTATTTGAATGATTAGAGGTGGCACATGCAAATTTACTTGGAACGGCAGGGTAATACCGTATATAGGTAGGTATGGTGGACAATCATGGAAGAAACTTGGCTCAAGGATTTTGGATGCACAAGCAGTATTCCCGCTTAGTACAGAAATTTAGGCTAGCAAAAGATTCTAAACAAGCACCACATATTAGAGGATCCATAACAATATAACTTCGATGCAAATATACCCAAACATAACTCATTACGTTGTCTTCCTTGTCCAACTTCAACTAATTTGCTCAAATTTGAAAATAATTAATGGGTATTCACAATCATAAAATATGTCCAAGATAATATAATTGTATGTGAAAGTTCTCTTCCATATACTAATCATTCATGAATTGCTTGTATGACCAATATTGTGATTGTCAAACTTCAATAGATTTTACTTTATAAACGCAATGTGAAACTACTACTAGGCATGAGACAAGCATATGAAGCACATATAATTTCAAATTTATGATATTCAATTCATTCAACAATTTACTCTTAGGATATAAGTGAAGAACGAGAGTAAATGACAAACTACTCCAAAAGATATAAGTGAAGATCAATGAGTAGTCAAACAATTAAGTAGCTATGTGAGGATTTTCTCTCATTCAAGATTTCAGATCTTGATAATTTTATTCAAACAGCAAACAAAACAAAAATAAAAGGACACTCCAAGAATAGCACATATCATGTGAACAAGTAAAAACTTAGGCTAACCGATAGGTGTTGATGAAGAAAGGTGGGATGCCTAACGGGGCATCCCCAAGCTTAGTTGCTTGAGACTTCTTGGAATGTTATCTTGGGGTGCCTTAGGCATCCTCAAGCTTGATTTCTTGTGTCTCCTTAATTCCTCTCATATCATGGCTTCTCCTAAATCTTAAAAATTTCATCCACACACAACTCAACAAGAACTCGTGAGATAAGTTAGTATAAATCAACTCAAAGGCTTAACATTCTCTACTGTAACAAATCACTAAAATTATAATTAAAAATTTCATACTAAATGCCTCTGCATATTTAATACTCCTATCCACAAATAGAAACATTAAACAAGCAACATATGCAAACAATGCAACTATAACCGAAATCTGTCTAAACAGAACAGTCTGTAAAGGGTGAATAAGAATTCATACTTACCTAACTCCAAAAATTCTGAAAAATTACCACGTGACAGAGAACTCATGCATGCTTACTGTGTAAAAATTTCAGATTTTTATCATGTTCTTACTATTCAGCAATATTCTGGACATAACAGAAAACTTTCTGTTTTCAAACAGCAACACATGAACTTGCAAACTGAGCATGGTAAAGTCTATAATTGGCATTTAATTGAACTAAAATATACAAAACATGATTATTGATAACAGAAAGCAAATATAAACAAAATAAAATGACACTCCAAGCAAAACTCATATTATGTGATGAATAAAAATATAGCTCCAAGTGAGGTTACCGATAGTGTTGAAGATGAAAGAGGGGGTGCCTTCCGGGGCATCCCCAAGCTTAGACGCTTGAGTCTTCCTTGAGTATTACCTTGGGTTGCCTTGGGAATCCCCAAGGTTAGGGTCTTGCCACTCCTTATTCTCCTCATATCGATATCTCACCCAAAACTCGAAAACTTCAATCACACAAAACTTAACGGAACTTGTGAGATAGGTCAGTACGATAAAAATAAATCATCCACTTAGGTACTGTCAAGACAAGATTCATAATTGTTCTCACGTAATTCCTACTGTCTTCCATCATTTCCACAATTTATATTACTCAATATAAGCTATGGAAACACTAAAACATGCAAACTATGCATAGAAAACAGAATCTGTCGAAAAACAGAACAGTCTGTAATGATCTGAATAAACACCATACTTATGCAACTCCACAAATTCTGAAAAATTAGTACAATGTAGTAAATTTGTATATAAATCATGTTTAAAAATTTCAGAAGGTTTTCACGCTCCAGTAAATTATAGAAATTTCTGCACTGGACGCAAAAGTTTCTATTTTTGCACAGAATCAAGTCAACTATCATCCACACTATCCCAAAGGCTTTACTTGGCACATTATTGAAATAAAACATATAAAACATGATTACTACAGTATATTAATCATGTTGACACACAAAAATAGCAGGTATAAATATTGGGTTGTCTCCCAACAAGCGCTTTTCTTTAATGCCTTTTAGCTAGGCATGATGATTTCAATGATGCTCGCATAAAAGTAAAGAATTGAAACACAAAGAGAGCATCATGAATCATATGACAAGCACATTTAAGCCTAACCCACTTCCTATGCATAGGGATTTTGTGAGCAAACAATTTATGGGAGCAAAAATCAACTAGCATGGGAAGGCAAAACAAGCATGACTTCAAAATTTTCATCACATAGAGAGGAAACTGGATATTATTGCAACACCTACAAGCATATGATCCTCTCTCATAATAATTTTCAGTAGCATCATGAATGAATTCAACAATATAGCTATCACATAAAGCATTCTTTTCATGACCTATGAGCATAGGATTTTTTTTACTCTCCACATAAGCAAATTTATTCTCATTCATAATAGTGGGAGTATCATATGAAACTCGAATACTAGAAATTGTTTCCACATTAAAAGAGTAATGTTCAGTAAAAGGGTATTCATAATTATGACAAGTTTTATAATCATCACTACCTTTTATAACATAAGTATCATCACAATAATCATCATAAGTAGCAACTTTGTTCTCATCATAATCAATTGAATCCTCTTCCAAAGTAGTGGATTAAACATTAAATAAAGTCATGACCTCTCCATATCCACTTTTATCATTATAATAAGATTGAATACCCTCCAAAATAGTGGGATAATTATTACTTAAAGTTGACACTCTTCCAAACCGACTTTCATTATTATTGCAATCATCATAGATAGGAGGCATGCTATCATCATAACAAATTAGCTCATCAAAAGTAGGGGGAATAAAAAGATCATCTTCATTAAGAATAGCATCCCCAAGCTTAGGATAAACATTATTTGCAGCAAATAAATTCTCAAACATGTCATTCCAATCAAACATAGCATCCCCAAGCTTGTGGGTTTGCATATCGTTGGCATAATCACTCTTATCGTCAATAGTATGAATAGCACCAATAGTATAACAATTATTGTCATCATAATTACCCAAGTTGCTGCCAAATAGATTTTCAAGATCATAATAAGTATCATTATCTTCCCAATCATAATCATCATAAAAAGTAATAGGCAAAACAAAATCATCATCAAGTGTATCATCTTCCACAATTATTTTTGATTCATTCTCATGAGGCACAACAATAATAGGAGCAACATTATTTGGGAGAGATGCCTCTTTACCTCTACTTTTCCTTCTTTTCTTCTTCTTCACCACATTATGTGTTGGTTTATTTAATTTTTCCGAGCTTTTTATTGAAGAGATTGGTTGAATAGGAAGCTCTTTCTCATCACCTATTTCATCACGAGAGACAATAGGAGGGAAAGTGGAAATCTTTACCCTTTCGTTAGTATTCCTCTTATATTCTATTGGTTTTCCTGTCTTTCTGTAGTTGGCAATATAAGCATTCTCATTGCAATTTACCACACAAAACATATAGATTTCTCTTAGATTACATTCAGTATGGTCCGTGAATATGAATGCTTCAAACCAACTATTTTTATGTGACAATTCTTCACAGCCCAAAAATAGAAAAAGTTCATTATAAAGTTCAAGGGTGATCAAGTTATTGCAATATTTGGACATGATTCGATCATGAAAGAGTATGCATTGGAAATTAAGATGACAAATCTTATTGTAAATTTCACAAGTAATGGGATGAAGAGAGCATAATTTTGCAGCAAATTCATCTATCACTTTAAGCCACCAATTGGTTTTATCATGTTTATGCTTCTTACAAAATCTATCATCCCTATAAGGCATGTCTTCACAAAGTTTTTGCACTCCACAAAAATTGACATGTGATGACCCACAAGTATAGGGGATCAATCGTAGTCCTTTCAATAAGTAAGAGTGTCGAACCCAACGAGGAGCAGAAGGAAATGACAAGCGGTTTTTAGCAAGGTATTTTCTGCAAGCACTGAAATTATCGGTAACGAGTAGTTTGATAGCAAGATAATTTGTAACAAGTGACAAGTAGGAATAGTAACAAAGAGTGCAGCAAGGTGGCCCAATCCTTTTTGTAGCAAAGGACAAGCCGGAATGATCTCTTATAATAAGCAAAGTGTTCTCGAGGACACATGGGAATTTCATCTAGTCACTTTCATCATGTTGGTTTGATTCACATTCGCTACTTTGATAATTTGATATGTGGGTGGACCGGTGCTTGGGTGCTGTTCTTACTTGAACAAGCCTCCCACTTATGATTACCCCCTATCCCAAGCATCCGCAACTACGAAAGAAGAATTAAGATAACTCTAACCATAGAATTAAACATATGGATCCAAATCAGCCCCTTACGGAATAGCGCATAAACTAGGGTTTAAGCTTCTGTCACTCTAGCAACCCATCATATAATTACTACTCCACAATGCATTCCCTTAGGCCCAGATATGGTGAAGTGTCATGTAGTCGACGTTCACATGACACCACTAAGAGAATCAACAACATACATATCATCAAAATATCAAACGAATGCCAAATTCACATGATTACTTATGACAAGACTTCTCCCATGTCCTCAAGAACAAAAGTAACTACTCACAAATCATCTTCATGTCCAAGATCAGAGGGGTATTAAATAGCATAATAGATCTGAACGTATAATCTTCCACCAAATAAACCAACTAGCATCAACTACAAGATGTAATCAACACTACTAGCAACCCACAGGTACCAATCTGAGGTTTTGAGACAAAGATTGAATACAAGAGATGAACTAGGGTTTGAGATGAGATGGTGCTATTGAAGATGTTGATGAAGATTGGTCCTCCCACGATGAGAGGATCGTTGGTGATGTCGATGGCGACGATTTCCCCCTCCCGGAGGGAAGTATCCCCGGCAGAATCTCTCCGCCGGAGAGCAAAAGTGCTCCTGCCCAAGTTCCGCCTTGAGACGGCGGCGCACCATCCCGAAAGTCTTCTCTTTATTTTTTCTAGGGCAAATGGACTTATATACCAGAAAATGGGGGCCAGAGGATGGCCAGGGGGCCCACGAGCCACTAGGGCACGCCTGGGGGGGTGGCGCGCCCTGGTGCCTCGTGGGCACCTGGGTGGCCCCCTCTGGTACTTCTTGGCTCCAGTATTTTTTATTTATTCCAAAATAAATCTCCGTGAAATTTCAGCTCATTTGGAGATGTGCAGAATAGGTATCTCTGACATAGCTTTTTTAGGTCCAGAATTCCAGCTGCCGACAATCTCCCTGCTTGTGTAAATCTTGCATATTAAGAGAGAAAAGGCATTAGAATTGCTCCACAAAGTGTTATATTGATTAAAAACACTATAAGTAATAGTAGGAAAACATGATGCAAAATGGACGTATCAACTCCCCCAAGCTTAGACCTCGCTTGTCCTCAAGCGAAAGCCGATATCGATAATCAAGTCCACATGTTTAGAGAGAGAGGTGTCGATAAAAACAAAATACGGTCATAGTAGCATCATGATCATTATTATAACATCAATATTTATTATCATAGAACTTCTCATGAACAAGTAACACTTCATCACAACAAGGAAGTATAAGACATAAACTTTCTTGAAAACTAACAAACTATGTTCTCAGTCAACAATGCAATTGCAATTCATAATATTTTCAGGAAGGGTCTCATGTAGGAGTTTTTTAGCAAGTCCACATACTCAACTATCATTTAGTCTTCTATGATTGCTAACACTCACGACATATATATGGAGCAAAAAGTTTCAACCAGACACATAGAAAGATAGGGGCTTATAATTTCGCCTCCCAACTTATTCACCTCAAAGGTGATGTCAACAATAATAACTCATGATCACTCATATCCAACTGGATATATATTCCTAGATCTTTCCCCACCACATGATGCTTGCAAAAGAGAAAAATGAAAAGGAATAGGGGAGAATATTATTGACTCTTGCATAAAAAGTAAATACATAAAAGTAAAAGATAGGCCCTTCGTAGAGGGAAGCAGAGGTTGTCATGCGCTTTTTGTTGTTGGATGCACAAGCTCTTAATGCAAAGGAACGCCACTTTATATTGCCCTTTGTGATAGCAACCTTTATTATGCAGTCTGTCGCTTTTATTTCTTTACCATCACAAGTTCGTACAAAGCTTATTTTCCCTTACAATAAAAGTTCACACATATTTAGAGGCAATTTTTATTGCTTTTTGCACCGATGACAACTTACTTGAAGGATCTTATTCAATCCATAGGTAGATATAGTGGACTCTCATGACATGAAACTAGGTTTAAGGGTTTTGGATGCACAAGTAGTATCTCTACTTGGTGCAGATTTTTGGCTAGCAAAGATATTGAGCAAGCACCACATGTTGGAGGATCTATAAGAATATAGCTTCTATGTGAATATAAGCAAACATAATTTATTACGTTGTCTTCCTTGTCCAACGTCAATAATTTGACATAAAATACTTAATGGGGGCTCACAATCATAAAAGATGTCCAAGATAGTATATTTGCATGTGAATCTTCTCTTCCCTATTAATTTTTTCATGAATTGCATCATTGACTAATGCTATGCTTGTTAACCTCCAATCAATTTTACCACTTATACTTTTCTTTATGTAATGTCATTACTTTCCATAAGATTAGCATATGATTTTTTTCATTATTTTTATTGCTATGATTGAAACATAAAAGTAAAGAAGCAAAAACTCAAACTACTCTTTATTATATAACTCTCAACTCGATTACATAGATAGATAGATCACGAAACTAGCACTCAAAAATAGATCATACTAAACTTTTATTCAACTAAATCACGAAATCACTAAGGATCGAACTAAAAATAGGTAAAGATAGCAAAAGTGATGGTGATACGATATTGGGGCACCTCCCCCAAGCTTGGCACAAGCCAAGGGGAGTGCCCATACCCATGTACTCAAGTTCCCTTCTTCGGTGATGGTGGTGATGGTGAAGTGGCGAGCTTGTCCTTCAGCTCAAGCAGATACATCAATCTGCGATTGATGCTCCGAAGGGCGATGTTTTGCTCTTCCAACAAAATAACTTCACGAGTGAGAGATGTATTCTGAGCACTAACTATTTCAAAGACCCTTAGGGCTTCAATTACGGATGGGGAGAGATGATCATATAAAGGTTGAAGGATATCTCCCTTCTCTGCGGTCTCCTCCATGGGGATGGCGCGCCCTCCTTCCGGAGCTTGGGCTCCTGCAACTTCCTCGACCTTGTCCTCCTTGCCATTGTCTTCTTCTCCCGAGGACAACTCGTAGTAAACCTCACTGTAGGGGCGTTTGCCCGGCGATGGTTGCACAATGCGGTGCTTGGCACGGAGCTTTTGGGGAGCCATGGTGATCTAGATCTGTCAGAAAAATAGCACGAAACAAGAACAGAGGAGATTTCTATGATACGGTGGTCAAAACGTCCGGGAGTATATATATAAAGAATTTTTATCTTGCAAAACAAGTAATCTAGGAGAAAACAGAGTCGGGAAGGCTCACGAGGGGCCCACGGCCCACCAGGGCGCGCCTGGGGGGTGGCGCGCCCTGGTGCCTCGTGGGCACCAGGTGGGTCCCCTCGGCTGTTTCTTATTTTTGTATTTTTTCTAATATTCCAAAACTGATAGAAAGTATTTTTATGGAATTTTTGGAGTCGGTTTACTTACCGTATCACATACCTCTTCCTTTTCAGGGTTCTGGAAGGTCTCTCTTATGTATTACTCAGGTGTAATTGTTTCAATAATATTAGTTTCAACATTAATGGGGGTACCTGAAATATAGTGCTTAATTCTTTGCCCATTCACCACTCTTGGATTAGTGCCTTCGGAGTTGTTTATTTTGATGGCTCCGGAGCAATAAACTTCTTCGATGATATACGATGGTCCTTCCCATTTAGAGAGAAGTATTCCTGCAAAGAATCTCAAACGAGAATTGTACAATAGAACTTGCTCACCCACTTTAAATTCCCGTTTTTGAATTCTTCTATCATGCCATCTTTTAACTTTTTCTTTAAACAATTTGGCATTTTCATAAGCTTGGGTTCTCCATTCATCTAATGAGCTAATATCAAATAACCTCTATTCACCGGCAATTTTAAAATCATAATTGAGTTCTTTAATTGCCCAATATGCTTTATGTTCTAACTCAAGAGGTAAATGACATGCTTTTCCATAAACCATTTTATAAGGAGACATACCCATAGGATTTTTATAAGAAGTTCTATAAGCCCATAATGCATCGTCAAGTTTCTTAGACCAATTCTTTCTAGATCTATTGACGGTTTTTTGCAAAATTAATTTTATTTCTCTATTGCTCAATTCAACTTGACCACTAGTTTGAGGGTGATAGGGAGATGCAATTCTATGGTTGACATCATATTTAGCAAGCAATTTACGGAATGCACCATGAATAAAATGTGAACCACCATCAGTCATTAAATATCTAGGGACTCCAAACCTCGGGAAAATAACTTCTTTAAGCATTTTAATAGAAGTGTTATGATCAGCACTACTAGTTGGAATAGCTTCTACCCACTTAGTAACGTAATAAACAACAACTAAAATATGAGTATACCCATTGGATTTAGGAAAAGGTCCCATATAATCAAATCCCCAAACATCAAATGGTTCAATAGCAAGTGAATAATTCATAGGCATTTCCTGACGTCTACCAACATTACCAATTCTTTGACATTCATCACAAGATAAGACAAACTTACGAGCATCCTTGAAAAGAGTAGGCCAATAAAAACCAGATTGTAATACCTTATGTGCAGTTCTGTTTCCCGCATGGTGTCCTCCGTAAGCCTCGGAATGACACTTCCGTAGGATTTGTTCCTGTTCATGCTCAAGTATACAACGTCTAATAATACCATCTACTCCCTCTTTGTAAAGATGTGGGTCATCCCAAAAGTAATGTCTTAAATCATAGAAGAACTTTTTCTTTTGTTGGTATGTGAAACTAGGTGGTATAAATTTAGCAACAATATAATTAGCATAGTCTGCATACCAAGGAGTATTACGAGAAGCATTTATGACAGCTAATTGTTCATCAGGAAAATCATCATTAATAGGAAGTGGGTCATCAAGAACATTTTCCATTCTAGACAAATTATCTGCTACGGGATTCTCAGCTTCCTTTCTATCAGTAATATGCAAGTCAAATTCTTGTAGCAATAGAACCCACCTAATGAGTCTAGGTTTAGCATCTTTCTTTTCCATAAGATATTTAATAGCAGCATGATCGGTGTGAACAGTTACTTTAGAATCAACTATATAAGATCTGAATTTATCAAATGCAAACACAACTGCTAGAAATTCTTTCTCAGTAGTAGCATAATTTCTTTGGGCACTGTCTAGAGTTTTACTAGCATAATGGATAACATTTAATTTCTTATCAACTCTCTGTCCTAGAACAGCACCAACAACATAATCACTAGCATCACACATAATTTCAAAAGGCAAGTTCCAATCAGGTGGTTGAACAATAGGTGCAGTGGTTAAGGCTTTCTTAAGTGTTTCAAAGGCTTCTAGACAATCATCATCAAAAACAAATGGAACATCTTTTTGCAAAAGATTGGTAAGAGGCCTAGAAATTTTAGAGAAGTCTTTAATAAACCTTCTATAGAAACGAGCATGACCAAGGAAACTTCTTATACCTTTAATATCTTTAGGACATGGCATTTTCTCAATAGCATCAACCTTAGCTTTATCAACTTCAATACCTCTTTCAGAAATTTTATGCCCCAAGACAATACCTTCATTCACCATAAAGTGGCACTTCTCCCAATTCAAGACAAGATTAGTTTCTTCACAT
This sequence comes from Elymus sibiricus, assembly GCA_039707655.1. Taxonomy (NCBI): domain Eukaryota; kingdom Viridiplantae; phylum Streptophyta; class Magnoliopsida; order Poales; family Poaceae; genus Elymus; species Elymus sibiricus. The sequence goes on along the minus strand of CM077668.1, from coordinate 254,584,576 downwards.
CTATGCAAAAATCGATCAAGGTTGCTTAAGCAGTCATCAAAAGAAGTTCCGTAAACGGAGAAATCATCCATGAATACCTCCACAATCGTTTCACAAAAGTCAGAGAATATAGCAGTCATACATCTTTGAAAGATAGCAGGTGCATTGCATAAACCAAAAGGCATACGTCTATAAGCATAAGTTCCAAAAGGACAAGTAAAGGTGGTTTTCTCTTGATCGGTTGGTGATACAGGTATTTGAGAGAAATCAGAATAACCATCTAGGAAACAAAAGTGTGTATGCTTAGACAATCTTTCTTACATTTGATCAATAAAAGGTAAGGGGTAATGATCTTTTCTAGTGGCTTTTTTTAATTTTCTAAAATCAATTACCATCCTATAACCAGTTACAATTCTTTGTGGAATGAGTTTATTTTTATCATTAGCAACAACAGTAATACCTCCTTTCTTAGGGACACAATGAACGGGACTTACCCATCTACTATCAGCTATGGGATAGATTATACCTGCTTCCAGAAGCTTTAATATTTCAGTTCTTACCACCTCTTTCATCTTAGGGTTTAATCGTCGTTGGTGGTCGACAACTGGTTTAGCATCAGGTTCCATATTAATTTTGTGCTGACATAGAGTGAGACTAATGCCCTTAAGATCATCAAGAGTATATCCAATAGCAGCTCGGTGCTTCCTTAGAGTTTTTAATAATCTCTTTTCTTCAAGCTCTGAAAGGTTAGCACTACTAATGACAGGATATATCTTCTTTTCATCAAGGTAAGCATATTTCAATGTATCAGGCAATTGCTTCAATTCAAAAACAGGATCACCCTTAGGTGGAGGAGGGCCTCCAAGAGTTTCAACAGGCAAATTGTGTTTAAGGATAGGTGGTTGATCAAAGAACATCTTATCTATTTCATTTCTTTCAGTCATATGCATATCATTTTCATGGTCTAGCAAATATTGTTCTAACGGGCCAGTAGGAGGTACGGCAATAGAAGTAAGACCAATAATTTCATCTTTACTAGACAATTCTTTATCATGAGGTTGTCTACGAAACTTGGAGAAATTAAACTCATGAGACATACCACTAAAATTAACACTAACAGTTTCTTTTGCGCAATCGATCTTGGCATTAACAGTGTTCAAGAAAGGTCTACCAAATATAATGGGACAAAAATCATCTTGTGGAGAACCGAGGACTAGAAAATCAGTAGGGTATTTTATTTTTCCACACAAGACTTCAACATCTCTAACAATCCCAAGTGGTGTAATGGTATCTCTGTTTGCAAGCTTAATAGTAACATCAATGTCCTCTATTTCAACAGGAGCAATATCATTCATAATTTCTTGATATAAGGTAAACGGAATAGCATTCACACTAGAACCCAAATCACATAAGCCATGGTAACAATGATCTCCTATTTTAATAGAGACAACAGGCATGCCTACTACAGGTCTGTTTTCATCGCAGAGGTAAATAAAATGCCCATCTATATTATCGACCAAGAGATCTTTAACCATAGCAACATTAGGTTCAACTTTAATTTGTTCAGAGGGTCTAGGTGCTCTAATATTACTTTTGTTAACCACAGTTGAAACTTTAGCATGTTCCTTAATCCTAACAGGAAAAGGTGGTTTCTCAATATAAGCAGTAGGCACAACTGGATCAGCATGGTAAACAATTGTTTCTTCTTTAACACTAACGGGTTCCTCAATCTTTTCTTTAACAGGGGGATGATATTTAAACCACTTCTCCTTAGGGAGATCAACATGAGTAGCAAATGATTCACAAAAGGAAGCTACTTTCTCAGAGTCAAGTCCATATTTAGTGCTAAACTTATGAAAAGCATCGGTAGCCATAAAAGATTTAACACAATCGAACTCAAGTATTATACCTGACTCATTACCTTTGTCGAGTTCCCAATCTTCAGAGTTGCATTTAATTATTTCAAGAAGATCCCATCTGAATTCAATAGTTTTCTTCATAAAGGAGCCAGTCGAAGAAGAATCGAGCATGGTTTGATTATCATGAGAAAGCCGAGCATAAAAATTTTGTAAGATAATTTTTCTTGAGAGATCATGATTGGGGCATGTGTACATCATGTACTTAAGCCTCCCCCAAGCTTGAGCGATGCTTTCTCCTTCACGAGGCCAAAAATTATATATATAATTCCAATCATGATGAACCAAATGCATAGGATAAAATTTCTGATGGAATTCCAGTTTCAATTGGTTCTAGTCCCATGTATCAGTATCATCACATAGCCTATACCATGTCAATGACTTTCCCTCCAAAGATAAAGGGAATACTTTCTTCTTAACTCCATCTCCGGATAATCCTGCAAGCTTAAACAATCCACAAATTTCATCCACATAGATCAAGTGCATATCAGGATGTACCGTTCCATCTCCTGCATAAGGATTAGCTAGCAGTTTGTCTATCATACCCGGAGGAATCTCATAATAAATATTTTTAGTAGGTGCAGTAGGTTGAGTAGCAACTATTTGTGTTTCCGGTCGAGGTGAAGATACCCCGAACAAACCCCTCAAAGGATTACTTTCCATAGTGACAAGCGACAGTAAATTTGAGAGAAATCAGAATAACCATCTAGGAAACAAAAGTCCGTTCGATAAGTAAGAGTGTCGAACCCAACGAGGAGCAGAAGGAAATGACAAGCGGTTTTCAGCAAGGTATTTTCTGCAAGCACTGAAATTATCGGTAACGAGTAGTTTGATAGCAAGATAATTTGTAACAAGTTACAAGTAGCAATAGTAAAAAAGAGTGCAACAAGGTGGCCCAATCCTTTTTGTAGCAAAGGACAAGCCGGAACGATCTCTTATAATAAGCAAAGCGTTCTCGAGGACACGTGGGAATTTCATCTAGTCACTTTCATCATGTTGGTTTGATTCGCGTTCGCTACTTTGATAATTTGATATGTGGGTGGACCGGTGCTTGGGTGCTGTTCTTACTTGAACAGGCCTCCCACTTATGATTACCCCCTATCCCAAGCATCCGCAACTACGAAAGAAGAATTAAGATAACTCTAACCATATCATTAAACATATGGATCCAAATCAGCCCCTTACGGAATAGCGCATAAACTAGGGTTTAAGCTTCTGTCACTCTAGCAACCCATCATCTAATTACTACTCCACAATGCATTCCCTTAGGCCCAAAGATGGTGAAGTGTCATGTAGTCGACGTTCACATGACACCACTAAGAGAATCAACAACATACATATCACCAAAATATCGAACGAATGCCAAATTCACATGATTACTTATGACAAGACTTCTCCCATGTCCTCAAGAACAAAAGTAACTACTCACAAATCATCTTCATGTCCAAGATCAGAGGGGATTAAATAGCATAATAGATCTGAACATATAATATTCCACCAAATAAACCAACTAGCATCAACTACAAGATGTAATCAACACTACTAGCAACCCACAGGTACCAATCTGAGGTTTTGAGACAAAGATTGAATACAAGAGATGAACTAGGGTTTGAGATGAGATGGTGCTGTTGAAGATGTTGATGAAGATTGGTCCTCCCACGATGAGAGGATCGTTGGTGATGTCGATGGCGGCGATTTCCCCCTCCCGGAGGGAAGTATCCCCGGCAGAATCTCTCCGTCGGAGAGCAAAAGTGCTCCTGCCCAAGTTCCGCCTCGAGACTGTGGCGCACCGTCCTGAAAGTCTTCTCTTTATTTTTTCTAGGGCAAATGGACTTATATACCAGAAAATGGGGTCCAGAGGCTGGCCAGGGGCCCCACGAGCCCTGGTGCCTCGTGGGCACCTGGGTGGCCCCCTCTGGTACTTCTTGGCTCCAGTATTTTTTATTTATGGGACATTTGCATTTCTATCCCTAACTTGAACCACCTACTCATATTTGCCTCTAATTTCGAAGTCTGCTCAAATTTGCCCCTCTGCCGTTATCTGCACATATAGAAATGCCCTTCTGTGACGTTACCGTCCGGTCAAAGGGCTTTGACCGTCCTGAAAGAAATAGCAAAAAAAATTTAAAATTTTGTGGGATCGAAGATACTCATGTGTGCAAGGTGCGTGCAAATTTTCGTGCTGTTTGGACATTCCAGGAGCTCGTGGCGAGGAAAAACAGTAAATCTGTACGTTTGTGAACAGTAAATTTGAAATAAAATAGCAAGAAAATTCAAAAAAATATGAAATTTTTTGGCATCAAAGAGGCTTGGGTGCACAAGGTGCTTGCAAGTTTTTGTGATCAAATGACATGCGAGGAGCTCTAGCAAAAAAAATCATTTTTTCCAAAGTTTTTTCCCAAGCCAAATTTTGTTTTTTTTCTCCACGAGCTTCAACAATGTCCAAACAGCACGAAAATTTGCACGCACCTTGAGAACCTGAGTATATTTGATCCCACAAAATTTCAGATTTTTTAGATTTTTTTTGCTATTTTTTTCAGGACGGTCAAAGCCCTTTGACCGGCTTTGACTGGATGGTAACGGCACAGAAGGGCATTTCTATAAGTGCATATAACGGCAGAGGGGCAAATTTGAGCAGACTTCAGAATTAGGGGCAAATATGAGTAGTGGGTTCGAGTTAGGGGCACAAATGTATAAAACCCTTTATTTATTCCAAAATAAATCTTCGTGAAATTTCAGCTCATTTGGAGATGTGCAGAATAGGTATCTCTGACATAGTTTTTTCAGGTCCAGAATTCCAGCTGCCGGCAATCTTCCTCCTTGTGTAAATCTTGCATATTAAGAGAGAAAAGGCATTAGAATTGCTCCACAAAGTGTTATATTGATTAAAAACACTATAAATAACAGTAGGAAAACATGATGCAAAATGGACGTATCAACATGCTTGTAAGAAACCTTTTTAGCATGACTAGTGCAATCATCATTAGCATTATGGATATTCAAAGAATTCATACTAACAACATTGCAATCATGCTCATAATTCAAAGGTTTTATGCCAAACATTTTATTGAATTCTTCTTCTAACACTTTGGCACAATTTTCCGATCCATCATTTTCAAGAAAGACATTATGAAGATGAAGCATATGAGGTAACCTCAATTCCATTTTTTTGTAATTTTCTTTTATAAACCAAACTAGTGATAAAACAAGAAACTAAAAGATTCAATTGCAAGATCTAAAGATATACCTTCAAGCACTCACCTCCCCGGCAACGGCGCCAGAAAAGAACTTGATGTCTACTACGCAACTTTTATTCTTGTAGACATTGTTGGGCCTCCAAGTGCAGAGTTTTGTAGGACAGTAACAAATTTCCCTCAAGTGGATGACCTAAGGTTTATCAATCCGTGGGAGGTGTAGGATGAATATGGTCTCTCTCAAACAACCCTGCAATCAAATACAAGAAATCTCTTGTGTCCCCAACACACCCAATACAATGGTAAATTGTATAGGTGCACTAGTTCGGCGAAGAGATGGTGATACAAGTGTAGTATGGATAGTAGATATGGGTTTTTATAATCTAAAAATATAAAAAACAGCAAGGTAGCAAGTGATAAAACGGAGCACAAACGGTATTGCAATGCTTGAAAACAAGGCCTAGGGTTCATACTTTCACCTGTGCAATCTCTCAACAGTGCTAACATAGTTGAATCATATAACAATCCCTCAACGTGCGACAAAGAATCACTCCAAAGTTCCTATTAGCGGAGAACATAAGATGAAATTGTTGTAGGGTACGAAACCACCTCAAAGTTATCCTTTCCAATCAATCTATTGAGCTATCCCTATAAGTGTCACAAACAGCCCTAGAGTTCGTACTAAAATAACACCATATGATACACATCAACCAACTCTAATGTCACCTAGATACTCCAATGTCACCACAAGTATCCGTGAGTTGATTATTCGATATGCATCAAAACAACTTCAAATTCATAATATTCAATCCACACAAAGAACCTCAAAGAGTACCCCCAAAGTTTCTATCAGAGAAAAGAAGATGAAAACGTGCAACCAACCCCTATGCCTAGATCACCCCAAGGTCACGGGAATCCGTAAGTTGATTACCAAAACATACATCAAGTGACTCAATAGAATACCCCATTGTCACCACGGGTATCCACATGCAAGACATACATCAAGTGTTCTCAAATCTGAAATATTCAATCCGACAATAACGAAACCTCAAAGGGAAAAGACTCAATTCATCACAAGAAGATAGATAGGGAAGAAACACCATATGATCCAACTATATTAACAAAGCTCATGGTACATCAAGATCCTGCCAAATCAAGAACACGAGAGAGAGAGATCAAATACATAGCTACTGGTACATACCCTCAGCCCCGAGGGTGAACTACTCCCTTCTCGTCATGGAGACCGCCGGGATGATGAAGATGGCCTCCGGCGATGATTTCCCCCTCCGGCAGAGTGCCGGAACAGGGCTCCGGATGAGATCATTTCGGTACAGAGGCTTGCGGCAGCGGCGTGGGAGTTCTAGGTTTCTTTCTGGGTTTTTTGGTATTTATAGGAATTTTTGGCGTTGGTTTCACGTCAAGGGGGCCCACGAGGGAGCGACAAGCTCGCTAGGCCCTCCCTACCCCCCAGGGCGCGCCTAGCAGGCTTGTCGCTTCCTCATGAATCTTCTGGTCCTTCCACGAAGCTTCGGGGGTCTCTTATGTTCCAAAAAAAATCACCAAAAAGTTTTAGCCAATTCCAAGAACTTTTATTTCTGCACAAAAAACAACTCCACGGTAGTTCTGCTAAAAACAACGTCAGTCTGGGTTAGTTCCATTCAAATCATACCAAAAGCATATAAAATTGTTGTAAACATGGCATGAATACTTCATAAATTATAGATACGTTGGAGACGTATCAGTGTTCAGCAAAGATGATTGTGACAAACTAAAAAGAAACAAACTATAGCACAAGACGCTCCAAGTAAAACACATATCATGTGATGAATAAAAATATAGCTCCAAGTGAGTTACCGATAGATTGTAGACGAAAGAGGGGATGCCATCCGAGGCATCGCCAAGCTTAGATGCTTGAGTATTCCTTGAATATTACCTTGGGGTGCCTTGGGCATCCCCAAGCTTAGGCTCTGGCCGCTCCTTATTCCTTTATCCATCGTAGTCTCACCCAAAACTTGAAAACTTCAGCACACAAAACTCAACTGAAACCTCGTGAGATCCGTTAGTATAACAAACAAATCTTAAACTCTAGGTGCTCTTGTAAATTGATTCATATTTAATATTGGCATAATGCTACTGTACTCCAACTTCTCCATGACTCATACCACCCGATACGATCCATAGATTCATCAAAATAAGCAAACTATGCAACAAAAACAGAATCTGTCTAAAACAGAACAGTCTGTAAAGATATGAATTAACGTCATACTTCTGTAACTCCAAAAATTCTGAAAAATTAGGACAACGTGGGCAATTCATATATCAATATTGTGTAAACAATTCAGAAGGTTCTAACGCTCCAACAAAAAAATCAAAATTCCAGCACTGGACGCAAAAGTTTCTGTTTTCAAACAGCATCAATCATACTATCTTCCAAATCATCCCAACGGCATTACTTGGCACAAACACTAATTAAAATATAAAAACACAATCATAACAGAGGCTATAATTGTGTAAACACACAAAAACAGAAGGTAAAACAAAAAAATATTTTACTCATTGGGTTGCCTCCCAACAAGCGCTATTGTTTTATGCCCCTAGCTAGGCATAATGCATAGTTTCAAGTGTTTTCATCCTTCAAATTAATTCCATAGGTGGCCCTAATAATAGATTAATATGGTAGATTAATTCTCTTTCTAGGGAAGTGTTCCATCCCTTTCTTTAATGGAAATTGAAATCTTATATTACCTTCTTTCATATCAATAATGGCACCTATGGTTCGTAGGAAAGGCCTACCAAGTATTATAGGACAAGACGGATTGCACTCAATATCAAGAACAATAAAATCCACAGGCACATAATTTCTATTAGCAAGAATAAGCACATCATTTATTCTACCCAATGGCTTTTTAATAGTGGAATCCGCTAGATGCAAATTAAGGGAACAAGGATCCATATCGGTGAGACCTAGCACATCACACAAAGATTTTGGTATAGTGGAGACGCTAGCACCAAGATCACATAAAGCATTACATTCATAATCTTTAATTTTGACTTTAATAGTAGGTTCCCATTCATCTTGTAATTTTCTAGGAATTGAAACTTCCAACTCAAGTTTTTCTTCATGAGCTTTTATCACAGCTTCTACAATATGTTTAGTGAAAGCTTTATTTTGTTCATATGCATTAGGTGAATTAATCATGGATTGAAACAAGTAAATACACTCAATTAAAGAACAACTATCATAATTAAAGTCCTTGTAATCCAAAGTAGTGGGTGCATCACTATTTAAAGTTTTGACCTCTCCAAACCCACTTTAATCATTTTTATCATTAAGATTATCACCCTCCAAGCAATTGGGACTCCTTCTAACTAAAGTTGACTAATCTTCAGTCCCTTTTTAATCAAGTTTTATATTACTAAATAAAGATTCAATAGGTGAGACACCAATCATTTTAATATCTTCATCATTGCTATGATAAAAACCGGGTGGAATAGCTTTTTCTAGGAATTCTCGCTTAGCTCTCAACCTAGCGGTTCTTTCTTTACTTTCATTAATGGAAACATGGATGGATTTAATAGACTCATTTATATCATGCTTGGGTGGCAAAGTTTTAATTTTGAGAGTTTCAACATCATGAGCAATTCTATCCATGTTCCTAGCCATGTCATCAACATTATTCAATTTTTCTTCTACCATAGCATTGAAAATCTTTTGAGAATTAATAAATTCTTTAATATTACTTTCAAGATCAGAGGGTATCCTATTATTATTATTATTATATGGATTACCATAGGAATTACCATAATTATTAGAGGAATTTCCATGAAACGGTCTAGGATTGAAATTACCCCTATAAGCATTGTTGTTAAAATTATTTCTAGAGACAAAATTCACATCAATACCATCATTATTTTGCTCAATCAAAGTAGACAATGGCACATCATTAGGATCAATATGAGCACTTTTACTAGCAACCAATTTCATAAGAGCATCCATCTTATCACTCAAAGTATTGATTTCTTTAACAGAATTTACCTTCTTACCAGTTGGAGTTCGTTCAGTGTGCCATTGAGAATAATTTGTCATAATATTATCAAGAAGTTTTGTAGCTTCTCCCAATGCAATTTCCATAAAAGTACCACCTGCGGCAGAGTCTAGCAAATTTCTAGAAACAAAGTTTAGTCCCGCATAATTTTTTTGTATGATCATCCATAAGCTTAAACCATGTGTTGGGCAATTTCTTATCATTAATTTCATTCTCTCCCAAGATTGCGCAATATGTTCATGCTCAAGTTGCTTAAAATTCATAATTTGATTTCTTAAAGAAATAATCTTAGCGGGAGGAAAATACTTGCCAATAAAAGCATCCTTACACTTATCCCAAGAATCAATACTATTTCTAGGCAAGGATGAAAACCAAGTTTTAGCACGATCTCGTAGTGAGAACAGAAATAATTTCAATTTTACAATATCATTATCCACATCTTTCTTCTTTTGTATATCACAAAGTTCAACGAAAGTATTTAGATGGGATGCAGCATCTTTATTAGGACTACCAGAAAATTGTTCTTTCATAACAAGATTAAGCAAAGCAGCATTAATGCCACACGACTCCGCACTAGTGGAGGGAGGAGCAATAGGAGTACTAATAAAATCATTATTATTAGCATTGGAAAAGTCACACAATTTTGTATTTTCTTGAGACATCACGACGAAGCAAGCAAACTAGCAAACAAGCAAACGAAAATATTTTTGTGTTTTTGTAAAATTGTTTTAGAAGTGGGGGAGATGAAAACGAGAGGCAAATGCAAATAAAAAGGCAAATAAAATAAATGCAAGTGGATGATAGTTTATGCGAAGGTACTTGATAATTTTGGTGATTTCTCCCCGGCAACGGCGCCAGAAATTCTTCTTGCTACTTGTAGACTGCGTTGGTATTTCCCCGAAGAGGAGAGGATGATGCAGTATAGTAGAGATAAGTATTTCCCTCAGTTAAGAACCAAGCTTATCAATCCAGTAGGAGAACCACGCAAAACCCTTTAGCAGCACATGCACACACAAAAGCAAACACTTGAACCCAACGCAAATAAGAGGGTTGTCAATCCTCTTAGCTGTTATTTGCAAGGATTAATTCTGATAGTGATAGATAGATAAAGTAAAATACTAAATAAAATAAAAGTAAATAAATTGCAGCAGGGTATTTTTGGCAATGATCATGTATATAGGCATCACGTCTGAGACAAGTAGACCGACTCCTGCCTGCATCTACTACTATTACTCCACCCATCAACCGCTATCCAGCATGCATCTAGGGTATTAAGTATAAAACAGAGTAACGCCTTAAGCAAGATGACATGATGTAGACAAAGTAAACTCAAGAAATATGATTAAACCCCATCTTTTTATCCTTAATGGCAACAATACAAATACGTGTCATGTCCCTTTTTGTCACTGGGATTGAGCACTGCAAGATTGAACCCATCACAAAGCACCTCTCCCATTGCAAGATAAACCAATCTAGTTGGCCAAACCAAATCGATAGATCGGAGAGAAATACAAAGCTATAACAATCATGCATAAAAGAGTTTAGAGAAGACTCAAATATTTCTCATGAATAATCTGATCATAAACTCACAATTCATCAGATCCCAACAAACACACCGCAAAAGAAGATTACATCGGATAGAACTCCAAGAACATCGAGGATAACATGGTATTGAAGATGAAAGAGAGAGAAGAAGCCATCTAGCTACTAGCTATGGATCCGTAGGTCTGTGGTAAACTACTCACACATCATCGGAAGGGCGGCAAGGTTGATGAAGAAGCCCTCCGTGATCGATTCCCCCTCCGGCAGAGTACCGGAAAAGGCCTCCAGATGGGATCGCGGAAGAACAGAGGCTTGCGGCGGCGGTAAGATTTTCTCTTCTGTCTCTCTGGTATATTAGGAATATTTGGGAGTTTATAACGCTGGAATTAGGTCAGGATGTGCCACGAGGGGCCCACAAGCGGGGGGGGGGGGGCGCCCTACCCCCCAGGGCACGCCTCCCGAGCTTGTCACTCCCTCGTGGCTCGTCTGGTCTTCTCCCAAAGCTTCGAGGGTCCCTTCTGGTCTAGAAAAAATTAATCCAAAGTTTTTTCTTCGTTTGGACTCCGTTTGATAATGATTTTCTAAAAAGGCAAAAACAAGCAAAAAACAGCAACTGGCACTGGGCACTGGGTTAATAGGTTAGTCCCAAAAAATGATATATAATGGCATATAATTGCATAATAAACATCCAAGATTGATACTATAATAGCATGGAACAATAAAAATTTATAGATACGTTGGAGACGTATCACCTACACACACAAGAGGAAATACTTGCACCCAACAGGGGCAAGAGAGTTGTCAATCCCCTTGTACTCGTTAATTGCAAAGATTAAATCTGATAGTAGGAGATATATAAATTACTAAACTAAATAAAAGTAAATAAATTGCAGCAAGGTATTTAGGGTTTTAGCAATATAATTTAGATGGACCCGGGATCCATAGATTTCACTAGAGGCATCTCTCTCAAGAATATAGCAAATGGTGGGTACACAAATTACTGTTGGGCAATTGATAGAAAAGCGCATAGTTATGATGTTATTCATGGCATGATCAGTACATATGCATTACGTCCATGACAAGTATACCAAAACGATTCTGCATCTACTACTATTACTCCACCCTTCGACCGCTATCCAGGATGCATCTTGTGGTATTAAGTTCATAACAAATAGAGTAATGCTTGAAGCATGATGACATAATGTAGACAGAATAAAACCAATCAATATGATCAAACCCCGTCGTTTTAGCCTTAGTAGCAACAATAAAAATACATGCCTCGCTACCCCTTCTGTCATGAGATGAGGACACCGCAAGACTGAACCTACTACTATGCACCACTTCCACTGAAGATAAATCAATCTAGTTGGAAAAACTAAACGAATAGATCGGAAAGCATTACATAGCTATAACAATCACACATAATAAAGTTCAGAAATAACTCAATTACTTTCAATGAACAATCTGATCATAAACCCACAATTCATCGGATCCCAACAGATGCACCACAAATGATTACATCGAATCGATCTCCAAAGAGAACATTATATTGAAGATCAAAGAGAGAGAGAGAGAGAGAGAGAGAGTCATCTAGCTACTGCTATGGACCCTTAGGTCCTGTGAGGAACTAATCACACATCATCAGAGAGGCAGCAAGGTTGATGTAGAAGCCCTCCATGATCGATTCCCCCTCCGACAGATCGCCGAAAAGGTCTCCTGATGGGATAGCGGAAGAACAGAGGCTTGCGGCGGCGGAATAACTGTTTCGAGTCTCGCTCTGGGGGTTTTGGAATATTTGCGAATTTATAGCGTTGGAATTTGGTCAGACGGAGTGATACGTCTCCGTCGTATCTATAATTTTTGATTGTTTCATGCCAATATTCTACAACTTTCACATACTTTTGGCAACAATTTATATGATTTTCTTGGACTAACATATTGATCCAGTGCCCAGTGCCAGTTCCTGTTTCTTGCATGTTTTTTGTTTCGCAGAAAATCCATAACAAAAGAAGTCCAAACATGATAAAAATTTATGGATATTTAATTTGGAATATATGTGATTTTTGGGAAAAAGAATAAACGCGAGACGATGCCCGAGGGGGCCACAAGCTCAGAGGGCGCGGCCCCCTACCCTAGGCGCACCTAGAGGGCTTGTGGCGCCCCTGTAAGGCGGTTGGTGCCCTTCTTTCGCCGCAAGAAAGATAATTTCTAGATAAAAATCCCCTCAAAATTTTAGCCCAATCGGAGTTATGGATCTCCGGGAATATAAAAACCGGTGAAGGGGTCAGAAAATGAACGCGAAACAGAAAAGAAACAGAGAGAGAGAGAGATCCAATCTCGGAGGGGCTCCTGCCCTCCGGGAGCCATTGCGGCCATGGACCAGAGGGGAAACTCTCCTCCCATCTAGGGGGAGGCCAAGCAAGAAGAATAAGGAGGGGGGCTCTCTCCCCCTCTCTTCCGGTGGCGCCGGAGCGCCGTCGGGGGAACCATCGTGACGGCGATCTACACCAACAACTTTGCCGCCGTCATCACCAACTCTCTCCCCCTCTATGAAGCGGTGTAACACCTCTTCTCCCCGCTCTAATCTCTACTTAAACATGATGCTTCATGCTATATATTATTACCCAATGATGTATGGCCATCCTATGATGTTTGAGTAGATTTCTTTTGTCCTACGGGTTAATTGTGGTATGGTGTGATTGATATGAGTTGTATGTTAATATGGTGTTGTCCTATGGTGCCCTTCATGTCGCGCAAGCGTGTGGGATTACCGCTGTAGGGTTTTGCAATACATTCATGATTCGCTTATAGTGGGTGGCTAGAGTGACAGAAGCTTACACCCGAGTAAGGGGGTTGTTGCATATGGGAGTAAAGGGGACTTGTTACTTAATGCTATGGTTGGGTTTTACCTTAGTGATCTTTAGTAGTTGCGGATGCTTGCTAGAGTTCCAATCATAAGTGCATATGATCCAAGTACGGAAAGTATGTTAGCGTATGCCTCTCCCTCATTGCATATAATAAGTATCACACATGTCATATTGAATTTCCTATGGACAATCTTTCTCTTTGTGTTACAACAAGCTCTCTACTAAACAACTAACTTTTATTATCTTGCAAATTACTCCTAGTTTTATTCTCGCTAAGTACTTCTAGTTTTATTCTTGCAAACTTATCCTTACACCTACAAAAGTAGTTTTATTCTTGTTCTAGGTAAAGCGAACGTTAAGTGTGCATAGAGTTGTATCGGTGGTTGATAGAACTTGAAGGGAATATTAATTCTACCTTTAGCTCCTCGTTGGGTTTGACACTCTTATTTATCGAAAAAGCTACAATTGATCCCCTATACTTGTGGGTTATCACGGAGCCACAAGGAGCCCACAAGACATCAGGGCGCGCCTACCCCCTGGGCACGCCCTATTGTCTTGCCGTCTCCTCGTCTGGCTTTTGGTCCTCCCCCAAAGCTTCTAGGGTAGATCCTGGCCCAGAAAAAATTGTCAAAAGTTTCGTAGCATTTGGACTTCGTTTGGTAGGGATTTTCTGTAAAACCAAAAACAAGCAGAAAATAGCAACTAGGTTAGTTCCCAAAAATGATATAAAATTGCATATAAAGTATACAAGATTGATAATATAATAGCATGAAACAATCAAAAATTATAGATACGTCGAATACGTATCAGCGGCGGCGCCCTAGATCGCATCTACCATCATGTTAACCCCTAAAGCTCTACTACCTATATAAAGGGAGGTCTGGGGTCCTCCTCATCATCTATCATCAGATTGGCAAACTCTCTGTAGCAATCTCATACACCATTGTAACCCCTCGCACGAGGTATCCATCCACCATGAATAACGAAAACAAGCAGGATGTAGGGTATTACTCTCCGGAGGCCGGAACCTGGATAAACCCTTTGTGCGACCTCCGATCTAGGACTTCTAGCTGCGCTTGGACCCCTACCGAGGGATCTGACGGTATTTTGCACCGTCACCAACCTCTATGCTTTCACATCACCACCTCCAATGCGACCAACACCCAACTCGCGCCACGCTTCATTACCCCCTGCGACCACGACGATCCATCTCAAGTTCTCCCAGCAGACCTCCAACACTTGTGGTCCACTAGACAACCACCTCCCATGGCCTCCGCTGCTTGGCACGACCACCGTCATTCTTCACACCAAGTATTCGAGCGGTGCCCGAACCAATGGCATGTGCTTTTTGTTTCATTCTTAATTTTGTACAATTTGGGTTGTTGTTTAAAGTATGGTATTGTTAATTGCCACGTATGGTGAATTCAATCTGATAGTGTGGACTCATGTTAGTAGTGCACGGTGTCAGATTGATCCATTTTGAGGTCGCTTAAGTTCTCTAGGTGTGAATCGGCCTACTTATGGACTATCAAATGCTACATCATAATTGGATATTCATAAAGATAGTCTCCAGGCTTTGAAGCATGTTGTGAGGCATAGTCGATCAAGATAGGATCTGCCCATCAGACTTGGATCTACATATCTTTGGGCCCTCTCGAGTGATCATATCGGGAAATGTATGGACATGCGACTAATGTTAATTGTTGGCCTGATTTAGGAATTTTTATCACAATTTTGAGAATATAGGTCGTGCTACCCAACAAGGATGACAAGTGATTGCCTTGAGCTCGACAATTTGTGTCCTAAGGAAAAAATGAATCATGCATATGCCACATTGTGAGGTTCATTTAAATGACTCTGTGAGTACTCATCATTAGTGATGTCTGCAAGTGCACAGAGTTGTTGTCAAGCACAATTCGCGGGGAAGTATTTTCCCAGTTTATGTGTCGAACTCACAAAGAGCTTGTAGGAAGATAACTACCAACCCCGCAGCTACGCTATCACGAATGTAACTACGCCCGCACCAAAATCGGAGGTTGAAAATAGTTTACTCTTATCGGTTTCTAGGGAAAACGACAAAAGAAGGGATTTAACTAAGTACTAATAGAACATAAAATAAATAGTAGACTAGATGGAGAAATAAACTAGGAATGATTAATGTGATATTTTAGATGAGCGAAGTGATGTCAAGGTGGAGGTTAGTAGTACCCAGTGACGTGGATGACGACACTCCACATATGTGCAATGTGACCTTGTGTGGATCGAATAATCTACTTATGGTGTGCGGTCTCTCAAATAGCATTGTCTCTGAAGCAGTGCTTTACTGAGACAACTCAATTGTTCTACTTCTCGTCACATACATGCAACAACTAACAAAAGACATTACGATCGCAAGGATCGGACTAAAGGCGATAATTTTGTGGACAACCGTACCTCCTAGTTAAGTTGTGCTCCTCTCAAGATATCAAAGCATGTCGCCCAGAGGTCTATCACACAATCTACCCATCAACTTCATGTGTGGCCTAGGGAATTGGATGTCTCCAACCACGCCGGTGGATTGGACATCTCCAATCACTAAACTACCCCAAGGTAAATAATAACATGAAGATGACACACATAAATAAACTACTTCCATCAAGAACACATGTACTACATGTTACACCAATAAAAATTGATCACTCAAAACAACATTGCATTAAAAAGGGGGTTCAAGAGTTGTTACAATTCAGCGGTGCTTCTGAATGGTGTACCCGGAAAGAATTTTGCCTGCAAGCGGGGAGTGAGGCAGGGTGACCCCGTATCTCCACTTCTCTTTGCCATTGTTGCGGATCTTTTACAGACCTTGATTAACAATGCTTTTACGACCGGCAAACTCACACCTCCAGTTATACCTGGCCATGGGCAGCCCGGCCCGGACGGCCCGACCCGGCCCAAAAATCCCAGGCCGGGCTGAGCCCGAGTGTGCCATCGGGCCGGGCTCGGGCCTGGAAATTGAGCCCGACGGGCAGATCGGGCCGGGCTCGGTCTTGCAGAAAACATGACTTCGTAGTCGGGCTGGGCCAACCGAGACCTATCGGGCTTTTTCGGGATCGGGCTGAGCTCGGGCCTAGGTTTTCTACGTCGGGCTTTGGTAGGCCTGGCCCGAAGCCCGACCTGACCCGAGATATGCCCAGGTATACCTCCAATACACTTCCCTGGACATGACTTCCCGGTTGTACAATACGTTGAGGATACTCTGCTTGTTATGGAGGCCTCTTTTGATCAGTTGCAGGTGGTTAAGAACATCTTGTTTACTTTCCAAAAGGCCACCGGGCTAAAGGTTAATTTTCACAAGACCTGCATGGTCCCTATTAACATTGATCCTAATCATACAAAGGTACTGGATGATTTCTTTGGTTGCATTGTTGGATCAATGCCCTTCACCTACTTAGGCCTCCCCATGGGGACTACCAAGCCAACTGTTAATGATCTATCTCCACTTGTTTCCACGCTTGAAAGAAGGTTGAACGCAGCCTCCAGGTTTCTGAATTATGCTGGTAGACTGACGTACATAAATTATGTTCTCTCTACTTTGCCAACTTTCTTCATGTGTATGATCAAACTTCAAAAAATGGCAATTATTCATGTGGACAAAATCAGAAGATCTTGTCTATGGAGAAAGGACGATATCACTGAGCATCCAAATTCTCTAGCTGCTTGGCACCTCGTCTGTCGGCCTAAATGCAAAGGTGGTCTGGGGGTAGTAAGTCTGGAGGTGCAGAATGAGGCCTTGCTTCTCAAGCATCTTTTTAAATTCTTTAACCGTGCAGACATCCCTTGGGTTGACATGGCTTGGAAAGCTTATTATGTGGATGTGGCACCTCAAGCTTGCACCGAGTAGGGTCGTTTTGGTGGAAAGATATTTGCTCTCTCATGGATAGTTTCAGAACAGTGGTTGTTTGCGATCCGAGGGATGGAAAATCAATCCTTGTTTGGAAAGATCGTTGGCTGGGACAGTTGCTTGCTGAAACAATTCCAAGGTTGTACTCCTTTTCTCTGAATCCAGATATTTCATTGAAAGACATGCTCGCTGCAGATTCTTTTGAAGAGTTGGCCCATCTGTTTGCCATTCCCATCTCCACACAGGCCTTTGAAGAGCTACATGATCTTCATGCCTATCTCACGGATCTGCGCGCGAACACTCAGCTGGGAGTTGCTCATGATACTTGGACTTTCTTTGATACCCCCCTCCGGACAATATACCTCCTCGAATTATTACCAACTCATGTTTAAGGCACTCCAAGTCAGTCCTCTTTTCGGCATGAATTGGAAGAGTAAGAGTATGCCTAAACAAAAAGTTTTTATGTGGCTTTTACTGGTCGACCGCCTCAGCACTAGAGACATGTTGGAGAGACGTCAATGGAAGCTTGACCATGGAGTAAATTGTGCCCTCTGCCGATGCAATTCCAGAGAGACAAGGGAGCACCTGTTCTTTAATTGCAGGTTTGCTCGGAGATGTTGGAATAGAATTGACATTCAGTGGGGTTCTACTCCTGACTTGATGGACCTTTTTCAGGCAACAAAAAATAATTTTCATGGCCCATGCTTTCTGGAGATTGTGTCTTCTGCACTTTGGAATATATGGAAGCAGAGGAATGCTTGGATCTTTGATCATAAACCTGCTTCTCTGGAGGGGTAGCACAGGAACTTCATCTCAGATCTCCACCTCATTACTCATAGAGCCAGGCCCATTGATTTGGAGCCACTAGCTGCTTGGATCACCTCCTACTCCTAAAAACACTTTCTGCTTATCCCTTACTTTTCTTAGGCCTTTTTATTTGCTCTTCCTACCTCCTGGGGGCCCCCTCATCCCCTTTTGTATATATGTAACCTTTGTACAGTGTTGAACTTTTTTCTGCCTCGTTTAATGAAAAGTATACCGTAGAGGTTTCCCCTACTGTTGGACCGTAAAAAAAAGAGTTGTTACAACCCATCACGGAGACTATGATGAGGAAGGAAATTCTGCCCTTGTGCCGCCGAGCCATGGAGTTCTTTGGCTACTCCAGAGATCAAAATCTTTGATCGCTTGACTATGTGCAACAACCTTTGGACCGCTGATCGTTTAGCAACGCGTCACCTGCAACATAAGTTTGTTGCATTCTCTATGGGCGGCTGCCCGAGGATCCGCAACACTTGCTTTTTGGGTACCATTTTCAATAGAGGTTTGGTTCAATACTCTGCTAGGGTACCGCTTGCATTGCTTCACTCCATGCAGAATGGAAGACGTTGCTGATTGGTGGATTTGCTTGTTGGTTGCGGTTCTGGGCCGAGCCAGAGCGCATATCAGTTCTTTGGTCCTCCTCACCGCCCCACCAACAAAGTCTTAGGGCCGGGTCAACCCAAATAGACAGAATATTTGTTTTTTATCCGTTTGGGTGGCCAAGCGGACAGACGCCCGGCCCATGTCCACCCTTCCTTGGTCGCAACACTCAACGGGGCAACCCATTTGGTCCGCCCATGTCCCTTTTTCAATATTGGGCATATTATCATCAAAATGATATAGCAAAAATATTAAATATTTAGCAAAATAAATGTAGCATTTTTTCATAGTACCAAGACAATATTTTATGCCATGCCGGCATACAAACATTCCACCAAAAGAATCGCACGAGCCCCGCACGTGCCCCGGCCTCATAGTTCACGCAAAACAAACAAATATAAGATGATCACCCATCTCAGTCCATCATGAACTTTTGCTTCCTCTCAAACCAATCCCTTTTTCTTGGGGTCATATTGCTCAAGTCGGCCCCCATGATCTCCACGTCCTTGGAGATTAACGCGAGCTCTACCTCCTTTTGCTTGACCTCCACTTTCTTGGCTTTTGACCGGGCATTTTCCTCATCGATCTCAAGCTTCAACTTTTGTATTTCTAAGTAGTTCTTCCTTGCCTCCTCTTTCTCTTGTCGTTTCCTCTCTTCTCTCTCTTCCCTCTTCTCACTTGACACCTCCTTTTGGGTTATGAACCCCTTCAATGTTTCTTGTAAGGCGATTCTACAAGCATCACACTTTGCATCAAGCTTGAAATTGGTGTTCCCTCTCAGCCTCTTGTCACTTTAGTAGATGATCGATGAGCACCCCCCACCTTTTTTGGGCCACATATTGGTCCTTCCACTTTTGACAATCCTTGGTTGACATCCAACAATGGGTCAAGGTAAATGGCTTGCCCCCATGTTTGGCCTCGAAGGTATCCAAAGCTTGAAATAGCTACATATATAGATGAAACCAACAAGATATATTTATATGTATAGGAGGACGATATATGCTCATATGACGAAGGTAACGAAAAACATACCAAGTCCTTGACGCCAATTGATGAGTGATATTTTTACACTCATTCACCCTTTGTTTAAACTGAGATGTTTCATTTAAACCGAGATATTCGCTCCGATATTAATCCTAATGACTAATGAATGCAAAGGATTCCACAAATCCTCTCTTTGATGTGTTTTCACAGGAAATGGGCTAAAAAGGCAAGAAATCACGTGGGAATGTGGAAAGGAATGGAAATGAAGAAAGAAGGAATCAACAGGAGGCGCGCCAACAACTGCACGCGCTCGTATGTGCGGTCGTATGGCGTGGGTTCTGAGGCGTCTCGTCCACCTGAACAACTTTTATAAAGGGGAACCCATCGAAATGTCAACGGGGAAGCGTCGAGCGAAGCCAGAAGAGAACCATCGTCATCCCCCTTCACAAACCCTAGCCGCCACCATTTCCATCTTCATAGCCACCATCACCACCATAGTCCATCTCCCTCTAGTTCATACTTGTAATCGTGCATCGCACAAGGCATCCATTGTAAGACATATTTGCAATCAATCAATCTTCAAGATGTGTTCTTCAATGTTTTCTTCATGCGATCTGATCTCCATGTGTGAGTAGTTCGGTAAGGTACGGGTTGAGGTATAGGCCTTGCAACCCGCTGTATTTGTTGTAGGGGTCCATGGAAGGGCTTTGAATTAACATCCCGTATGTGTGAAATAAAATTGTTTCGTAGATGTCTCTTGTCTTGTCTACGATCTTCATCCCTGGAGGTACCCAGGATCATGGAGATCGAGCCACGGTGAGGCTAAGGGCAGGGAGAACGTGAAGTGTCATTCTGAACACCGGTGACAAAAAGGCTTAGTACGGTGAAACGGATCCAATCCTTGGGGATTCATGAGGTGTAGTCATTAAACGCTCAAAGCACTTGTCTGATTATTTTAATCTTAATTATCGAGGCAACCCCGCGCGACGGATAGGGCCTGCGGTAGGACAACTGATTCTTGATGCAGGACTCGTGCCGGTCAAGATGTTATTTGGACACATCCCCCACTTCGGTTCGTAACAAGCACATCTCGATGGGTGACTTCCAGTGCACAAATTAAGATCATATCTAGTCCCGACACAAATACATGGTTGTAAGCATTAAGACCTCATACCCGTACCTCTTTTTATTATAGTGTTTGAATCATTGTTTGCTTGATTGATCCGGTTAAAAGCTGGAATTGATCCTTTAACGAAAGCTTGCTAGAGACCATCGCTTCAAGGGGATCTTCCTCTCGTGGGTTCGATAACCCAGGGTCACCTCTGGGGAAATAGGTGCGTGATACTTTTCTGTTCCTTTACCGGATCACTAAAAGGAGGTATCACCAATGCCACTCACGGGTCGGGCAACTACATGATCATACGACCCACAAAATTTGTTGCATTCCGTTTGGATGAAGCTCCACGTCTTTTGAAGTGACACATCACCCCGGTCACTCTCAAATTTGTGGGGCTCAAACTTCCTTTGTTCATGCAAGAATTCATGGATCCTCTTCCAAAATGTCCCACCCTTTTGCTCGGCGCCAATTTTTGGATCTTGTCCAATTTCCATCCATGTCTCGCAAAGCAACTTGTCCTCGTCCTCCGTGTATGCTCCGGTCCTCACGCTTTGCCGCCTCTTTTGTGACCGGGCTTGTTGAGTTAGCTCATCCTGAAATAGTGGATCCTCCTCGATGTCGATCCTGCTTGGCCTTGAGTCTCTTGGCTACCCTCATTGATCATGTTCTCCATGAGAGCCTCTGCGTCCTCATAGTATGTCGGGTCGTCCGGCTCCGAGGTCGGAATTTCATCAAACAGGTTGCGGGTATCGGGGAGGTTGACCGGGTAGACGACCCGCGGGGCCTTCCTCTGCGTCCCGGTGGACTTGCCGGCCACAGGTGTGGCGTTGAGATCAATGGGGCGAAACACGGGCACGATCGACACGTAGTCGCTGACTTCCGGCGAGCTGGCCCGAGGATAGGTGGAGAAGCGGGATGTTGCCTGGTTGTGTCCGGGTAGGTACCCATATGTCGGCGGCGATGTTGACATGGAGGGCGACTTCGGGAGCCTGGGCGGGCCACCGACGAGCCCGAGCTAGCCGTGGCGGTCGCGGTTGTGACAAGGGCCGGCTGGCAGACAATCCCTAGCATGAGGAATGGGTGTTGCACGGCTCTCGCGGTGATTACCTCGGTGTACACAACGGCGGCCGCAACCTGGGCAGCGGCGGAGGTGTCTTCTTTTGTCTTGACCCTCTTCCTCCGGTTGGCACGCTTCGCCGTCTCGGCAGCTCTCTGCTTCGGCGTGAGCTCTTTCCTTGGCTTCACCGGGGCCCCGCCAAGAACGCTCACGACGGGAACGGGGGCAGCTATGGTCGGGGCGGCAGGGGGGTTGGGACGCGAGGATTTTGGGAGAGGAAAGGGTGGAGTGAAGATGTGTGCCACTGGTGGGCTGGCGAGGGGAGGACAAGACGGGCGTCTGTGGCGTGTCCGCCCGGACGCAAACCCGACCCAAATTTGAGCTAAAAATGGGACAAAGCGGACATGAAAACAGACGTATGTCTGCTTGCGTCCCCGCTTTGGGCCATGGTTTTCGTCCGCGTGGACAGAAACAGACGCGGGCGGATGAAATGCGCCGGCTCGTTGAAGTTGCCCTTAAGACAGGGTGGCTGTCATGCCTCACCTCGTCGTCTCGAAGATCCGAGCCAGTTTTCATTGTGGAAACAGTAGTAGGAGGATAGTTGTCTTCATGTTTGTCCTGGTGGTGTAGGACATCGCCTGTGTCGTGCCTGCATGTAACTATGTTCAACTTCTTCTCCTCTTAATATGTATTACAAGGCACGCAATGCTCTTAGATGTTCTTGAAAACAATAATACAAGCAGTTATAACACCAGGGAAACCCCACAAATCGTCCAAAAACTTGGTTGTATCAGACTATCAATGATAAGTTGCGCTCTCTGAAAGTGTGGCGCGAACTACTTTAAGTACATCTTTGTTGATATGCACAAGCACAAAAACATACAAAAAAGTTGAAACACGGGAGGGTAAAGCTCAGTGGGGCAGTGAGTGGCAAGCCCACTAGAAACAGTTCCCCTCGCCGCCCTTGGGCATCTACTACCGCACCATGTAATGCCATATTGGCAGGAAATGCCTATCAGGAAAAGCAGAGCATGCTTTGCTCGCCACATTTGTGCTAAGCTTTCCAGTTGTGGCATCACAGCACACCATTTGTCCTAAACATCTCAACCTGATAAAGCCAAGTCCTACCGCGATGCCCAAAGCAAACTACGTCCCATGGAATCTAGTACATATATACCGTATATGCAAAAGCATCAAGAACAGAAGAACCAGGAGACGACAACTAGTCCCCAAATGTGATACTTGCAAATGAGCAGCTAAGCTGCTAAAGGAAAGGATCCGGCCCGACATGCCGAGTGCAGAATGGAATATTGGAACATTTTGTGAGGTGCTTGATGCTCACCAGCTCCTCGAAATTCTTCTCCAAATTGCACTTGAAAAGCTAATGAAATGGGAGCGGCTCTTCCTGTAAAGGCAAAGGAACAAATGGGATCCAGATCAACCAACTGAGCATACAGAAAATCATTCAAGCAATCACAGGACCAAACAAAAGACACCATGTTACGTCAGTGGAGTAACTTGAATCAGGTTTGTGTGGCTCACTATTGGAAGAGGGACATGGCAAGGACTTGCAACATAAAGCAAATATGTTAAAGGTGGGATGGAGCGGCCATTGACGTAAAGGTCACAATCAACAAGTAGCACTTCTTTATGGTTATGCTTATGCAGTGTCCAATAAGCGCAATAAGCACAGGAACAAGTAAATCCACGTGAATCTAAGGCAACAAGTGGCCGATTCAGTTCTCAACTTTCAAACAGTTTATACCTTACTTGATGAGTCACTCTAAAGAGCTACGAGAGGAAGAGTCGAAATCAGAACACGGGATCCTGCCATATAAAGCAGGTGGATTTTGGACAGCACAATCACACACACGACCAACCGAAGAAAACTATAATGACAACTTTAGAATAAAGGAGGCTACAAACCACCATTAGGCATACAAGTAGAAAAAGGCATATTTGATGGTTGCTCTTCATATTCAATTGTTAGTATTGTAGGCCCTTAGCACAGCTACTGGCAAACAGATCATGCAGAGCTGATAACTAAATACAATCAGTCAAAAAAAAACATGTTAAGCATTGTATTCAATCATTAGGCACACCAAATTAAACAGATTAATCAGGTCTTGAGAAGATTAGTACATATAAAACCAAGTAAATGGTCTACAAGATCACACAGTTGAGTGAACAAATAAGATCAGACATCCTTCACAAGATCTACAGTCCATCATAAAAGGAACTCATCAGAATTTGATGTTCTCAAAATCTGTCACTGGTAAATGTCCTAACTCCTAACACCTTCAGCTTCTAAGTAGAGTAAGTATATAGTGCAAAAAAAAAAAAAATCATATCACCAGAACCTAAAGACCGCACAAAAGAAATTTCCAGTCACAACTAATAATTCATATCAGACACTTGCAAGAAAACTCCATGTTCGAAAGTTTGACTATCCATCAAGTTCTAAATTATTGAATCAACGAAATCTATTGAATAGAAAGTCAATGCACACCTAACCGATATCAAGTTGGAAAGGATAAAAGTGCCAAACAAATTGTATCTGTCCTCCCTAAGAGAAAACTGATATGAGCCATATGCCTATTAAACATGTAGTTTCTCCAAATTAGGTGTATTCAGATGGATGTGTAAACGAAAGGCTGAAGGGTTAAAGGAAAAAACTTCCAAAAAAACATGCTTGATTATACCAAAATTAAATAAAATACAACAAGATTACACTCACAAGCTCCATGATGGGCTCCCATCAGTGTGCCGCGCATTCTAGACCCCATGGCAAATAAGAGGTTATGGCCCAACTTGGTGCATGCAGCCTGAAGTCCTTCGAGAAAATCACTTGGAACTTGGGCCTTTAAACATGGCCTACGTACACCTTGAATGATCTCCCTCGTTTCAAACCAGGGGAAAACAATCTAAGACCCACGATGAACATTGATCCAGGAACTACTTCAGGGGGCTGGCAGATGAGCAAATACTATGGTTCTAGGTGTGTTGAACAATAACAACTATCTGAACTAATCTATGAATGAGTGGTCAATTATCCTTGAGTCTTGATGCATGAATGGAATAATCATCAGTAAATAATACTCCCTCTGTCTGTTTATAGGCCACTTAGTAGTAGTACTATAGACAGAGTCAGTATGTATCATGTCCTTCAAACAAGCTAAGGTTAATGATGTTTGCTCAATTCCTATGACAGGGGCATACAACACATTGAGGATGACAAACCAGCGATGCTATCAACGTCAGACCATTGAGATATTATATGTTCTGCATTGAGATCCACATGACGGAATACAGCATTTCAGCAAGTAAATATTAAACCAAACATGAATTGCCAATTTGCCATGTAGCGATTGGCCGACAAGCTTGACCTTCCAGAACAAAAACAGAAGGAACATAAATCACAGCTACCATATGAAAATAGCTACTAATATATCACCCAAAGCTCCATTTATCATTTGAACAGATATTTCACAATCTGAGATTGAAATGGCACTGCCACCCAACACAACTGTGCAATTACAGCTGCCACATCAAGAAAGCTAAACGGGACATGCATTTACTAACTTCAAAATTCTGCGGCAGTGATGTAATTGACAATATATATATAAGAAACAAAAAGGTAACACCCTCAAATCCTGTCAGGATGGATGGAAATAATCAGACATGTTCAATGCATGCGAATATTGCTCCCATTGAAATATAAACAAGAAGCAGGTATCTTCCAATATCAAGCACAGAAGACAGAATAACACTCCACACTTCCTTGAAGGTCTGGGTCACTTTTTGCAGAACTAACACTCAACCATTCCATTGAATTCATACACAAAAAATGGTGTACTATACTTGCAATAATAGCAAGAGATGTTATGAACTTATGATACAAGTGATACTGTATCCTCAGCGTCAACAAACTAATTACCCACAAGAACAAGAAACAGATTATCTCCACAACAGATCAAGTAAACGACTGAAAGAATGAACCTGTTTTGCATAGGCTCAGTGCCGAGGGCTCGGGCTCCGTCTGGCAATGCCAACACCGCTAGAGAAGATGCCAGCGAAGGCCTGCAGGTTCTCGTCAGAGGGGCTGGTGTGAATCTTTCTCGGGAATGGTAAGACACAAGGCCCGCAAAACATCACCCCGCCCATGTACGCGTTCTCATCCTCCCCCTCCTGATCGCTGGCATCGTCTTCGCGTTTGTTACTTGGCTTCACCGCAACCTGCTGGTTGTCCGATCCCTTATTGTTAGGCTTCACCGAGGCCTGCAGCTTCTTGGGCGTGAGCACCTTAGAAGGTTGGGGTGTTGGGTGCGCGCGGTTGAGGACGCGCAGCACGCGGCCTGAGATGGGCGCCGTGGAGAGGCTGCTGATGGCGACGGCAGGGGGTAGGCCGCTGAGAGAGACGGCGGGGGAGAGGCTGAGGGCGTGGGAGGCCGCCGGGGAGGGCGGCGCAGCGACCAGGCTAGCGGCCACATTGAGGAGGCCGTGGACGCGGCCGGAGGGGCGTCGGACGCCGACCGCGAACATGGCTGGGGACCCAACGGGGCGGGACAGGAGGCAGTTGTCGCCGAGGAGGAACCGCGCGGATCCGATCAGGGAGTCCCCGCCGATGTGCCAGGCCCCGTTCAGTGAGGCGTAGATCTCCACGGTGACGGCAGCGCGGGAATCCTCGGCGAGCGCGGCTTCGTGCACGCGGAAGAGGAACCGCTCGTGCCAAGCCGGGTCGAGGCCGCCAGAGCGGTCGGGTTGCGTCTGGAGCCTGTGCGCGGTGTCAACCCACGCCACGGCGTACGCCTGCAACCGCCGCCGAAGTCCAGAAGGCGGCTTCAGCCCCTGCGCGGAGATGATGGTGACCTCCAGAAGCCGCTCGTCCTCCGGGAGCCCCAGGCCGGCCTCCTCGTCCGGCGCCTCCATCGCCGGCGAGCGGCGGCGCTAGGGTTTCTTGTTCGGGGAAGAGAGGGGTCGCGAAACGAGGCGGCGGCGAGATTTGAGGCTCGCCCCCCTCTCCCCCTTCGGTCGTCTCAGTGGGATTTTGAACGAACGGTGGATGCGGGCAGGTATCGTGCGATCCGATGGTTATGAAGGAGTCCTGCCAACGTGTAGTGATTGATTGGGCGTCTGAGCGGGAGTCTGCGCGGTTTGAGACGTGATTGACAAATGTGAGAGCATCTACAACTCGATCTTCCCCATTTCCTCCTTTAAACCGCACCTGATCGTTCACTTCTCCTTTTAGAGGAGTAATAATCATTCGGCACCTTATATTTACTCATCTACAGCCACGATGAGTATAAATTTTTCGCCTTCATCCTTACCCATCGTTCTGCCTCTCT
The DNA here is from genome assembly GCA_039707655.1 of Elymus sibiricus. NCBI lineage: Eukaryota > Viridiplantae > Streptophyta > Magnoliopsida > Poales > Poaceae > Elymus > Elymus sibiricus. Next base: position 254,557,230 of record CM077668.1, on the reverse strand, counting down.
CGGTCGCATCCACTCCAGCACTGACATCCTTGCCTCCGTCGGTTACCGCGCGTCATCGCCGACACCCCGCAGCCTCGCCGACATCTAGCCGACAAATTTCGGCGAGATTCTGGGATTTTTTTTCATTATTTTTTTGTCCTTTCCATCGTCTCCGGCCATAGCGGTGCTCCTCCTCGTTGTCCCTAGTGTGGCGGCATTGCACCCGTCGTCCCCGGCCACGAGCAAAGGCGCAGCAGGCGGAGCAACACCCACATGGAGGAAAAGTTAATTTACATATCATGTAATAACTTGCATTTGCGAGATAATTTACTGCATTCTGTCGCTTAACCAACGATCCTTGTGTTGCTCGTTAACGAAGCACACCCTACGTGGTCCATTAACAGGCCAGGCCATACGCGCTCGTTAACGGGCCTGACCATACATGGGTTGTTCACGGGTCTGACCATACGTGGGCCTCTTTCGACCAGGCCATTTCGTTGGCCCTAACTAGACAGTCCATACATGGGCCTTTAGGGGCCAAAATCATCATGGGCCTGAAGAGAGAATGGGCCCTAAACGGGCCAAAAGTACCCTTAGATGTCAACGAGTCCAAATACAATCAGGTCATTAATAGGCCCAAAGATACCTCGGGTCAAAAATTGGCCCAAAGACACCATGGGCCGATAACAGGCCAAAAGACACATTGGGTCATATATGGGCCCAGGACACGATGGGACGTTGGCCGAAAGACATATCAGGCCTTAAAATGGACCCAACTACACCACGGGCCGTTAACAGTCCGGAAGACTCCACAAATGGCCCAAAGAAACTACGGGAGCTTAACAGGCCGAAAGATGCATCGGGTCGTAAATGGGTCCAAAGACAGCACATGTCGTTAATGGACTGAAACTATCGACTGGCAGTAATAATGATAAAAGACCCATGAGCCAGTAACAGGCTGAATTCACAAAGGTCCTGACGGGGCGTGCGTACCCCGGTCGTAAATGGGCGTGAATGTTATATCTCACTTATAGCGAGTATAACATCTGTCTCGTCTCAAGGGTGCCCGCATATGGGCCGGCCTTTAGCGTACTCGTTTGTATCGATGTAGTTCGTTGTTTGTATCAAAAACAAGTTTGTTGCAGTTCGCTCATGTCGTTGTTCGCTCTGCTCTGGTTTTTTTCCTTTTGTTTTTTCACCGGTTTTCTTTGTTTCTTTCAAGGTTTTCACTGGTTTTTCTTTACTTTCTTCATTTTTCTTTGTTTCTTTCTCGGTTTTTCACTGTTTTTTTTAATTTTCTTTCTTCATTTTTTTGGTTTTCTTTGTTTTTTTGGTTTTCACTAGTTTTCTACCTTTAACTTTCTTTCTTTCTCGGATTCACTGTTTCCATTCTCTTGCAATGGTTTTCTTTGGTTTTCATTTTCTTTTCCTGGTTTTCTTTGTTTTTACTTTTGGGTTTTTATTGGGTTTCTTTGGTTTTTCTTTGTTTCTTTACTGATTTTCATCGGTTTATTTTTTGTACAATGCATGTCAACATTTTTCAGTACGCATTCAATATTTTTCGTATACATGAAAAACATATTTTATATACACGTTTAACATTTTTGGAAGACATGATTAACATTTTTTGAAAACTTATACTCCCTCCGATCCGAAAAAAGTGTCGTGGCTTTAGTACAAATTTGAACTAAAACCATGACCCTTTTTTGGATCAGAGGGAGTAGTTTTTTATGTCTACTTTTTTCCATACACATTGTACATTTTTGGTATATATCTAATACATTTTTAATACACATCTAACATTTTTCAAATACAAGATTAACATTTCTCGAATACATGGTCAACATTTTTCAATACACGGTGAACATTTTTAAGGGTAATAAACATTTTTTCACAAACAATGTACATTTTTCGTATACATCAGTACATTTTTATATACATGTTTAACATTTTTTAAATACAGAATTAACCTTATATGTTTCTTAATGTCCAATTTTATTTAATGTATGTTGTACATTTTTCGTATACACCAGAAACAGTTTTTATACATGATCAACACTTTTTCATACAAATTGTTTTTTGTGTATATATTTTTCGTATACATGACAAACATTTTTTCTATAGACATTTAATATTTTTCAAACGCTTGATTAACATTTTTTAAATACTTGATTAATATTTTTTAAATGCTTGATTAATATATGTTTAAATACATGGTCAACTTTTTCATACACATTGTATATTTTTTTGTATACATGAGAAACATTTTCTCTATACACATTTACATTTTCCAAATGCTTGGTTAACATTTTTTTGAAATGTTTTATGTAATTTTTTTTGTAATATATATACTTAGGATATTTGAAAGAACATAAATAAATAAAAAGCAAAAAACGAAAACAAAAAACATGAAAAAAAATGAGGAAGTGGCATGTGGCCTATCACGTGTTGGGTCGGGCCATTTAGGGAGACGCCTGATGCGAGCGGACGCTAGGTCTCGCCATAAGTGAGACATATTACTGCCTGTAAATGGGCTATATGCAAGCAGGTCGTTAGCAGGCTTATCATGGGCTAGCCCGCTAAATTTTGATTAAGTCTAGTGGGCCTTAAGCAAGCCTTTGACTGTGCCGGTCTTTTTAACTAAACGGGTCACTGTTGGGTCGTGTCACGTTTCGTCGTTTCATAGTCCCATATCGTCCGTTGGATGGGTGACACTTGTTACAAGCAAGAGCTGACACGTGGCTCCGTTGGCGAATGAGAAGCCAACACGTGGAGGATCGTCATTGGTCGACACCGTTAACGAGTATCGGATCTGAATCCCGCACCCGATAGCTTAACGGCGAACCATTATGGTGGATGTCATGTGTCGGTTACCCTTGACGAAAACACTTCCATGACGCGTCATTTTTTGTCATGGAAGTGCACACTTCCATGATGAAAAAGTTCTTGTTGTCATGGAACACATCTACGACAGCACATGTATGACTATCTTGATTCTGTCATAAAACCGTCATGGATGTACATGGGTGACAGAAAACGTGACCTACTGTGACAGAAGTGTATCATCACCGATGTGTATTTTTTTTGTAGTATATCTCTATTCCTCCTTCTCCACCTTCGTCCAATCCCCATGTTTCATGATTAGCACATATATTATCTAGCATTTCCCAAGCTTTGGACACTTCACAATCTGTAATTGCTCCTCCAGAGGCAAGGTCTATCTCTTGCTTACATTCATCACTGAGCCATCCGTAAAAGAAATTCAATACCAAGAAGGTATATTATGTTGGGGGCAATCGCGAGTAGAATTCGGTACCTTATATATGCCTTTACTAGGCTCTCACCTGGTCTCTGAATGAAGTTAATAATCTTGCATCTTGCTTTGTATGATTTCATCTCTGGATAAAGTGAGCAAGGAATGCGCTGCATAGTTGTCGTACGTGTCAAAGGTACTTGCGGGATGAGAAAGTACCATGCTTTCGCCTCGGGAGTTAGTGTCCATCCAAATAATTTCAGTTTCATTTAATCAAAGGCGAAAGCATTCAGTTTAAATGTCCCACAAATTTCATCAAACCATTGCACATGTTGATAAGGATCATCATCATCATTTCCTTTAAGGCCCCGTTTGATAGCAAAGTATTTTCTAAGTATTTTGAGAATACTATAACTTTTGAGATTACTATAGTTTTATTTACAATGACCTATTTGGTTGCCCATAACAACTGTGATTTTAATACTGTAGTATTGGCCAAACTATGGTTTTTTCTCTGTATAAAAAAAAGAACCTCAGACCTATTTTTAAAAAATAGAGCATCCGAAAAGAAGGGACTCGCGTCGTTATCCTTCCCCATTCTGCTCAACAACTTGCTCTGGCCTCGCTCCCACGCCGCCGCCGCGCCGCCCTATCGCATTTGGAGATATCTCCCTCATCGTCCATGGGGAAACAAAAATACGGCGATGGAGAGACCAAAGGTGAGTACACTGTCCTTCATCCTCCCTCATTCGCTCCTCCCGCATCTCCAAGCCGACCGCCGGCCCCTTCCTCAGACCGTGATTGAATAGGCCAGGGGACTAGATCTATTTGGGGCAAAATGGACAAAACTAACCTCGAGGCGCAACTATTTCACAAACTAAACCGTAGGCGAAACAAATTCATCCAGCTAACCCTTTTGTGTAGCGCCCGACAGGTCGGCGCTGCACTACACTAAGTAGCAGCTGACTGATTGGCACTACACTCCTGGCCAGCGTGGCACCCCGAGGCCCACTCCTGGTTGTGCAGTGCCTAGCTGAAAGGAGCTGCACTACATTGTGCAGCGCCTAGCTGAAAGGAGCTGCACTACCTTATATTAAAACCGTTGTAACTTTTAATCCATGCATCCAATGAAAACGTGCCTTATATGAATGTTGTGCATTTTTCTGTGTTTTACGTAATGGTGGCATTTTCATCTATGTTAGGGTCAATTTGCTTGATGAAAACTCTGTAGCAAAAGTGCATCTTTATATAACTGACATAATCTGTCAAAACTTACAAACTTGGCATGATGATAGACATTGACCTATAGCTCTTATGCATTTGCATCCTACATGAGTTTTGCACTGCATAATGTGTACTTTCACGCCATGCCTATGCTTGCCATGTTAATCATCTTTAACATGTTCATTTCTTGCATCTAAGTGACTAACATGATATAAATGAACTTCTGTTACAGAAAGTTGCATTTTGTAAGATCCATAGTAATTAATCCTGGCATCATATGAATATGATCTAATTATGAAAGTTGGAAAATTTTATGTCTACTTTAAGTCCATGTCATTTTCATGCCCACTAAATATTTGCATCACTATGTTTTGAGACACTAAAGTACCTAAGGCAATGTTCTGCCAGATTGACACTTGTTAATTTCACCAAGTCACTAGATGTCAACAGAACTTAGGTCATCACCTAACATATTTTCAGACATGGATTGATGGATACATGGCTCTGACGAACATGGGAGCTGAATACACTTAGGTCATGTCAAGCGCGGGCGCCAGATTTAGCTTCCGGGTTGATTTGTTACTTTTCCTGGCCGGGCCTAGGATTTTTGTTTGCATCGGTGGGGTGCCTAATCAGTCGTTGGGTGCCTGAACTATATTCAACAGTGAACGATGGGCTTTTTTTTCCAGCGTGCAAGTACCTGCAACATTGGAGGCAGGGACTCCCAGACATGTAAGCGCATGCAACCTGGTATCCCCGATGCGGTTGCTCTCTCTTGTGGGCGTGGACATCCGTTTCGTCGCCTCCGACTGCCGTGAGTTCCTTACTTTCCTCCATGTTTGAGATGAGTTCCTTACTTACTCCCCTGTATTTCTTCATCTAATATAAGGAGGCATGGGAAGTCACCCAGTTTGTGAGTGGAAATGCGTGTATTGGTGGATGGTCATAGCATTTCTTGAATGCTGTCAAGTAGTAAAATTGAGTTATATGGTCATATCGATTTTTCTAATGGATTCCTGTATTTTGCGTGCGGCTTGCCACTGTCTTGCTTTGAGTTCTGACGGCCATTGCTTCTCATTGGGTCGAAATTAGGTATGAGTCCATGCTTAATTTTTGTTACGTTTCTTACTCAACACTATTGTTATTTCTAGCAGAAGGGCAGCTGGGACATGGGGACACTCTTGCATAACCTGCCAACTGTTGTTTCTAAACCATCAAAGTAACAGAATCATCTGCATTGCACTTCATTTAAATTTTTTAAACAGGTGTGTATGGTATTGCTGAATCCATGAATATATAGCATCCAACATACTTGAGCTGAATAGTCCTACGGCGTTACATGTTTTGTCGACATGCATGTTTCTAAATGCTAATTAGCAGTTGTTAATTCTGCAGATACAACATAATTGCAGTAGGTGTTGAAAGAAATCATATGGTGATCGTAACTGACGAAGGGAAGTCCTTCCCATTTGGTGACAACAGACATGGCCAATTGGGGATTGGTTCACTAAGGAGTGGCCGACTCCCTCGCCTTTTCCTTTATAATGTATTTTACGGTTGATAGATGACACTACTAAAAGTGCAGCAAATACAAATTACATTGTCATCCATTCTTAGAATCTACATGTTTGGGTGATAACAAAACAAAACAAAAAATATTTATGCCATGAGCATACGGAGCTTATATTGTTCACGACGATGGGGTGTAATTCTGACAATTTTATTGGAATTGGACCAAATGGGGAGATCATTTTCCTGCTCGGTTCTAACACTGTTGTTATTTTTGTGTTGTCCCTGACTCGGTGTTGTTCTATATTTGGTGCAGGAACTAAGGTGTCGCCAGTCCCTCGCCTTTGTTACTAAAGCAACTAATGTTGTTTGTGACTTTACTGTCTGGCTGGTCATCATTTTTTATTTGATGCTCATATCGTAATCATTTTGTATTTGCAAGATCACTCCTTAATGCTAGGAGAGAAAATAGATGATTTTAAGGATAGTTTTGTCAAAGGAGAACGTTGATAAAAACATTGAATGCGAGGAACTTGCAACCATGATGGAGGGATACAGAGGCAGTGATAAGGTTTGTGCATTGTTTTTGAACACAAACTAATATGTAGCTTCTAGGAATATGACTGGATCACTAAATGTTGTTATTTTGTTTTTGCACTCAGAATCTTTGCATGGTTCGCTTACCGCCCTGTTAGTGAGCCCCTGAGCTCCTGAAGAAAGACGGTTGAGAGAGATGGCAAAGTTACTTATACATGTCTTGCTTCTTAAGCATTTTAGCATTTACTGAAGATGCGGTGATTTTGAATTGCTGCTAAGCCAATTATGAACGAACACTTTGTGCTAAACATCTTGTAATGCTTGTCCAATGACATAACTTCATTTGATGCCTCAAGAAAGAAGCGAACACATAGGATCATACGCCAAAGGATGAGGAGGTCGAGGAAGTGGCGAAAGAGGGTGCATGAAGGAGGACATGTACATGGGGGAAAGCTGGCCTGATGGTTGCGAAGGTCGAAGGAGAAGGCTATCACATGACTCATTTTGGAGCCTCTAGACAGGCACATCACGAGTCAAACCTTTGCGGATTTAAGTGAGGGTGGTTTTGTCTTTTCCTCCCTCTCATTTCTATCAATGACCAAAGATAGATGATTAGGGGAATTTTATCGATTACCATGGATTATGGCCCATTTTGACCAAGGTAAAACAAAGGTGATATCTTGAGGCTCTCATACTTTGAATTGTCTAACCGCGTGTTTAATGATGATAGCTGCTAATAGTTGCACAAACGTATTAGGTAGGAATGATTTGGGTCTGTGCACACTAAGAATTTCCAAGAATGCGAGAAAACTATTTTGCATCATGTCCCCCTTCATCACCCATATTAAGATTTTGTGATTAATCTACTACCATGGCTGAGGGGACATCTTTTTTTCGAATAGAAGGAGGATCCCAAAGGACCTAGAAGTTGGATTATATTTCTAATTTGATGCAGTGTAACACTGATGGTAGCTGTGAGGATCATAGATTATTGAGTTCGTATGGGTGGGGGATGGCACCTTGAATTCTTTACGGTTTGACGTGTGTGTTGTGTGACGTCGGGAAAGAGAGCAGCTGAAAAAATGGTTGAATGGTGGTTGATTTTTGGTTTTATACATCATTTTGTTGACTCCGTAGCAACGCACGGGCATTCAGCTAGTCTAAGTAATGCAAGAGTGGATCCACTAGTGTTTTTGTATTACAAATAGATGGGAATGGGGTGATGATGATGGAAGTGGTTGATGTTGTAGTCCTCTTGGGCGAGACGATGATGAGGCAGAGCCCTTCTATCCATTCCCCCTCCGAGTCCCTTCTGGAGGCTAGGGTTCTTGAGTGTGGCGGAAATTTTGGTCTCTGTGTTGCCCATCTTCCCGATCTGGTGGCACGGGGTCAAAATAGGCAACTAGGAGGTGGCGACGGCTGGTACGAGCGTTGGTCCAATCACTTGTGCTCGTAGCAGAGAACATCTTCTCCCCTAGAAGCCCTGTTACGGGTGGTTTTCTTCCCTTTTGCCTTATAGTTTTATGGTATGTTTTTTATCACGTAAATTAATGTGATTTTCACACCATATCTTGGGATTTCCTGCCTTTGCCTCAAAAACTCCTCCACGTTACTCATCCGACGACTCCATTCCTCTCTTGTCCATTTCTTGAACTCGATTTCTTGAAGATCTTCCTCTCTAGCCACCCAAAGTCCTTGATCTTTTTGGGAGTGAGGGAGAAGTGCTCGATCTACACATTCAGCAAAGCAAAAGTTTATTCCCCTTTTTAGTTTCATCACTACTAGGGAAAATCCTAGTAGTGGCGCGGGTTAAAAGGCTAGTAGTAGCGCAGGTGCCCGCGCTACAGCTAACAGGGTAATAATAGCGCAGGTGCCACCACGTGCTACTACTACTTCTATTAGTAGTAGCGCGGGGGCCACCTGTGCTACTACTACTTAGTTGTAGCGCGTGTGTGCCCCCCGCGCTACTGCGACCTTTGTGTAGTAGTAGTGTGTGCCATGCGCTACTACTACCTTAAACAGTGCGCTACTGCTATTAATTTCAACATTTATTTTTTTTCTTCTGCATATTTACGTAGTATTGATACAACAATTATACATGTTTTTATACAGTCCAACATATACAACATTGAAACTATATTATACAACAATGTCTCATCATCATCATAGTGATACAACAATGTCTCATCATCATCAAAATAGTGATACAAGTTATTACAAGTCTCGAATACAACTATATGATCACATACACATGTTTCATCATCAATCTAAACTATGATCACATACAATAGAAAAGCGGTTACGATGAGCAAGAAAGGGATTATGAAGTAGTTCTTCAGATGGTTCTTCTTCCTCTCTCCCGCTAGCGTGAACTTCAAGTAACTAGCTTCCGCTTCGCCACCACCATCAACCTGCTGTTGCTTCTAAAAGAACAAGAACAACAACCAATTAGCCTAGTAAATTCAAGATAGAAGCAAGTACCTATATGTGTGTGTGTATATATATATATCATCTTTATTCCTCAACATGTGTGTATATATAGGTCAAACCATTTAATGCATTGCTGTTGTAAAAAAAACAAATATTATGTGTATATATACATGTCAGACCATTCAATGCATTGTTTTTCCATGAAAGGACATCGATGGGACCTCACCTCACCTTTTTCACCACACATGCATCATTCATATAGAAGCAAATATGATTATGAATTGGAACCAAAGTTGATCTAGCCTGGTACGTACATGTTGAATAACTAAACATATGTGTATATAGAAGCAACATGAGCAAGTATATATATCCTCTTTTCTTCCTTAACATGTGTGTGTAGATAGGTCGGATGGTTCAATGCATTTGTTTTTGTAGAAAACAAATATTTAAGCAGAGGCAAGAGTTTTTCCTCAATCAATTTGTTGTGCTAGTACTAGTACTCAAGGATGAATTTAACAGCAAGGAAATCAAAACAAGGACAAGAATGATTCTTTCCCATTGGACGATTAGAAGCAGCAAAACAAGGGCTGGATGGCCATGGACACGCACAGAGCATGAGCGCGAGAGAGAGCAGAGCAGAGGAGCAGTTGATTAAGAACATATATAGCAGAACAACTAATGATTGATGCTGCTAAACCAGCAATCCAAAACTGAAGCTTTGTTTTTGATACATACATGGCTGCTGCAAGCAAACATGCAAATACAAACAATACTACTACTTGTCTAGCGAATGGAACACATGATTCTCCTCAAATCAAATACTCCCTCCTTTCTGGTTTACAGGGCTCATCTCAAAAAAATTGTTTTTCCATTTTATAAGTCTCAATTCTACTACTTACCATCACATGTTTGGATTTCGAGGTGCATTAAATCACCCCATGCAAGTATCAAGAGAAAACTCACCAATGCATGTAGAAGTGGTCACGCATGCATGCATTGTAATTAATGCACCGGTAAACATAACTTTTTGAGAAAAATGAGCGTACTAATTAAGTACTTATGCAAACTACGAAATTTATTCCACCACTCACCATCTACCTTGGTTGGGGAGATTTTGAAATTGAGCCCTATAAACCGGAAAGGAGGGAATAGATAAGGTTTTCTTCTTCTTCTATTAATGCCAAGCAGTCATCAATCAAGCAAGCAACATCACATCGGTACAGCAGCTAGCATCAACAGTGTAATATGGATTGATTTGTACTGTTGTACCACCATAATCATCGAACGAAAATACTTTGACTAACTAGAGCAAGAAAGGAATTTGAGAGCATACAATTCTTTTGCATGTTTAGATTCACACACTGACGATGAGGCATCTATTTCACATTTAGAAGACACTTCTCAAACTAGCTGTCTATCCCCACACACCCTTGTTCATCTGCAGGATGATTATGGGGTTTTGGAGGATTCCATTTGGACCATGGTGCATAAACATAGGCGGGGAAAGCACCCCAGGAAAAGAATTTTAGATGAATAGTTTGTTTTGGAATGTTAGGGGTATCAATGCCTCTGGGAGGAAAACAAACCTGGTTGACTTGATCAATAAGACTAAGCCTGCTCTAATTGGTCCATTAGAAACTAAGAAAGAGCAGATTGCTGATTCCTTTTTGAAATCTCTAGTAGGGAGTAGAATTTTATCTTGGAACTAACTCCCTGCCAAAGGCTCTGCAGAAGGTATTTTGGTAGGAGTGGACACATATATTTGTGAGATTCTCTCATGGCATGTAGGGCTTTTCTCTGTTTCTTGCCATGTTAAAGTTAAGGCCTTAGGAGTAAACTTTATAATTGTTACTGTCTATGGCTCTTCTTATGAAGAGAAAAAAGGCAATTTTATTTCTGAGCCGCATACCATGTTTGTAGATTATGACACCCCAACTTTGATTGGAGGTGATTTTAATTTGGTCAGGTACAACTTAGACAAAAACAATGGTAAGGTAGACCACAAATGGTGTGACAAGTTCAATGCTTGGATAGAGATATGGAGTTTGTTAGAAATTAGACTAGGCAATAGACAATTTACCTGGGGTAACAATCAAACTGACTTGATCATGTCCACCATAGATAGGGTGTTCTGCTCTATAGATGTGGATAGGCTTTTCCCATTGGCTTCTATCCAAGCCCTTCCTAGACTGGGTAGTGACCACACCCCAATCCTTTGGGATGCTGGGTTGGGTTTACAACCTAGGAACTCTAGTTTTAAATTTGAGAAGTGGTGGCTTCTTAGAGAAGACTTTGCTTCTGTAGTTGAGAAGGCCTGGAACACCCCTGTATCAAGCTCTTCCTCTACTGATATTTGGCGGGCTAAAATTAGGAATCTCAGAAAAATCACAAAAGGATGGAGTATTAACATAGAGGCAGAACTTAGAAAGCTTAAGAGAGATATTATGGAAGAGTATGATGCCTTAGATATAAAATCTGAAACAGAGGAGTTATCTGTGATAGAAATAGATAGATTGAAGCACATTAGGGTTGAGATGACTAAAATTTGGCTAAAAAAGGAGACTAAAGCCAAACAAAGGTCCAGAGATAGGGACATCAAGGAGGGGATAGAAGCACTGGATATTTCCATGCCCTTGCCAATCAGAGGAGGAGAAAAACCACCATCCATTCTCTCTAGGGACCTAGTGGTCCCGCCACTGATAGTAAGGAGATGTTAAAAATAGCAGCTGATTTCTATAAAAACCTCTTTAGGAAAGAAGAGGCCTCTGGCTTCTCTCTCTCTAATGATTTTTTTAGTGACTAGGATAAAATCTCCCCTGAAGTGAATGATCTCTTGACAGCAACTTTTTCTAAGGAGGAAATTAAGACAACCATCTTTGGGTCTTACTCTGATGGGACCCCTGGTCCAGATGGAGTGTCTTTCTTCTTCTATCAGAAATTTTGGGAGTTGATTAAAAATGATCTTTTAGCTATGTTTACTGATTTTCACCTTGGTAAATTGGATATATTTAGGCTAAACTTTGTTATGCTCACACTGATTCCTAAAGAACCAGATGCCTCTGTCATGACAAAGTTTAGGCCAATTAGTTTGCTTAATTGTGTATTCAATTTTTTTACTAAGGTACTTACTAATAGGATAGGTTTGCTTATGGAGAAGGTCATTTCCAAGAATCAATCTACATTTATCAAAGGCAGATATATCTTGGAAAGTGTTGTTACATCACATGAAGTTATTCACTCTATTGTCAAATCTGGCAGCAAAGGTGTGGTCCTAAAGCTTGACTATGAAAAAGCCCTTGATAAGGTAGACTTAGACTTTTTTAGCCCGGTTATTGGAGCTAAGAGGATTAGTAAGGAGATGTAGGGGATCACAACAGTCTTCAAGGGAAGCATCACAATCCAGATTTGTTGATTCGATGCAAGGGGATCCAAAGAATATTTATAGACTTTAGTAGTTGAGTTATCAATTCAACCACAACTGAAACAAATGCTTGCTTGAAAAAATATAGTAGTAGCAATGACAATATGGTGAATGGAGTTGTGTATATAGCAAAAAAGAATCAAAATACCTTACAGTTGCCAAGTATAAGTAACTTAAAGAGAGGAAACAATAGAGTTTAATGTAGGCATAGGGATAGATGTGGGATGTTGCATGGATGCTTTCTAAATGCAAACAAACAATTTATAGGGATCACACACTAGCTCAAGTTCTCAAATTATCGTGGGCATCTTTTTCATATATCGAGAGATATGCAAAGGAAAGCCTCTCATCTACAGTCCGACCCCCTTACATTGGGGTCCATAAAGGAAGCTAAGGGTTATCAAGGTGACCTCGCAGGTCAATCAAAACAATGCATTAACACTCTATGAATACACGTTATCCTCAAATTACAACCATTCCCACTGATATCCTAGTCTGTGACCCTCGAGGTCTCTGGATCAAAACTATAATAGGTGCATATGATTTGCAGGTGTAATCATGAACAAATTCTATATACCTAAGAGATTCATTCCCGCTATCTTATTTATCTTGACATGCAGCACATCCACATAATCAAGTAGGTCCACCATGTAAAAATGTTTTCCCACTAATTCTTCATGCGCATGCTCCAACTAACTCTTCATGCGCGTGTAGCCTACCACAAATAACCATTTTTCGTGCACTCTCAAGCAGTCACGACATGCTAGGTTTCTATTGCTATCTATGTATGTCTTGACGTCTTCCGATCCACTCTAGACGTCCAACATGAGTCCCCATCCAACCATTTGGTTAGACTTCATGTGTTGTTAATGCGGTCGTCAGAATCTGGAAGCCCAAACGACCATATTTTCTCATTCCCATTCTCTTGTGCTTCCTGCCCATGTCTCTTTTTCTGCCCACAGGCCATAGAATTGCGCTAGATGCCTTCGTTCCCTCGAACCTAGAATGTCCCAAGCAACATTTTAATCCCAATTTGATTCCATTGCGTACAGAGAGGTAGCTCATCAAGTTACCTTTTTCTTCTTTAAGAATCCACTGTTCCCATGCAACCTTTTAATCTCAATTTGGTTCCATTGCATACACCCAGTGTCGGGGGAATTACCCACGGCCGGCAGTGCGAGACATGACCCGGCTAGACCAGAAAGCCCAGGTCCGGGTTATCGAGGAAACAACTTGGGATGGCTCACTATGAGCTGGGAGGCTGCACGGAACCCGGCAAGGGAAGTAAGACCCGGCAAGGGAAGCAAGACCCGGCGGAGGACAAACCTGGCCTGGGTTGATTGGTGCGGAAGAGAATACGGGTGCCCACACGGAGGTAGAACGTGGCCCAACATGGGGTGGCCCTGCAGGCCAGTTTTGGACCGTTCGAATAAGACCCGGACTAGTATCCGGATTGTAATAAAAAAAGACTAGTTGTAGTCCTACTAGGACTCTACATGTAAGCCGGCCCCTTCAACTTATATAAGGAGGGGCAAGGTACCGCAAGAGGGGAAGTCAATTAGAGACAAGTTAGAGGCAGACAAACTAGTAGCTCTCGAGATAGAGGTAGCAAAACAACGACCTTATAATCGAGATCATCATCATCATCAATAGCAATCAAGCAGGATGTAGGCTTTTACCTCCACCGTGAGGGGCCGAACCTGGGTAAAACTCGTGTCTCTCGATTCCGACCAACCCCGTCCAAGCTATCACCGAGCAGCGATGGCCTCACAACTAAGTCCTTTAACAAGGGCATCTGCCGTGACAAAACCACTACAGTTGGCACCCACCGTGGGGCCAGCGCACGGTGGTGTTGAGTTCTTGGAGGGAGCTCTCCTAGGGATCGAGAAGATCGCGGTCAGCCAGATGAGAAAGAGTCAGTGCGGAAAGATCTACATCAACAACTTGACTTAGGTTCTCCGAGGAAAAATTCCGAGTTCCGAAAAAGTTTCGGCTCGAGTCGTCGAAAAGTTCCGGCCGACTCACCAAAAAGTTCCGAGTCGCCAAAAAGTTTCGGCCGAGTTACCGAAAAGTTCCGGTCGGGTTACCAGAAAAGTTCCGGCTCTCTCCTCCAAAAAGTTCCGTCCGGGTTACAGAAAAGTTCCAGCCGGGTTACTAAAAAAGTTCTGACTCTCCCCTCCAAAAGTTCCGTCCGAGTTACAGAAAAAGTTCTGGCCGAGTTACAGAAAAATTTCAGCTCAGAAAATTCCGGCTCTCAGGAAAATTCCGGCTCGAGCCTACAACAGGGTTATGGACTTGCGACTCCTACAGGGTCGTCTACAACCTTGAATTCTCCGATCCTCAAATCTTCGCCGGTTTATACTGCGTCATCAAACGCCAAGGTTGCCAAAGAAGACTAGTTGCCACGATGCACAGTCTAAACATAGGTATCCTGCCTTATTAGCGAAAAAGTAAAGGTTGCCAAAGAGGACTAGCAGCCACGATGCGCGGTTCAAACATGGGTATCCTGCCTTATTGGCAAAAAAGTAAAGGTTGCCAAAGAGAACTAGCTGCCACGATGCGCAGTTCAAACATAGGTATCCTGCCTTATTGACGAAAAAGTAAAGGTTGCCAAAGAGAACTAGCTGCCACGATGCGTAGTTCAAACATGGCTGCCCTGCCTTATTGGCGAAAAATTAAAGGTTGCCAAAGAGGACTAGCTTCCATGATG
Organism: Elymus sibiricus; assembly: GCA_039707655.1. NCBI lineage: Eukaryota > Viridiplantae > Streptophyta > Magnoliopsida > Poales > Poaceae > Elymus > Elymus sibiricus. Next base: position 254,542,167 of record CM077668.1, on the reverse strand, counting down.
CGCAGTTGAAACATAGGCATCTTGCCATATTGGCAAAACATAAAGAAGGTTACCAAAGAAGACTAGTCGCCAGGATGTGTAGTCTAAACATGGGTATCCTGCTCAATAATGATCAATGGAATAAAGCCGGCACCTCTGGACCCCAGAGTTTTGTCGTTTCACTTCATAATAGTGTGTTATTGAGTCTTTATTCTTTGATCATTGGTCACTTGGGGGCTTCCAACTCATCGAGTTTAGCTATTAACATCCCTTTTGACTTGGCAAATGCCATCATCATACTTGGTTATACCTGCTTGTTTGCTTGATGCTACTCCAAAAAGGTGACCCGGCTGTACTTTTGATAAGTCAATCACACTGATGCCTATTATGGACTGTGTCGACCCTGAACTTATCAAAGTTAAAACACCGGCTTAAGTCATGTGAGAGCCAGCTTCCAGATAGCGAGGACAAACCAAAAGAGGCTACAAGGCCTGCTTCCACAGGAAAGCAAACTCAGACTCGAGCCTCGAAAGCCGGTCTTCATGTCGAGCCTCGAAAGCCGGCTTTTTATTTACTGTATATTATTTGATTTGCTATATATTGGCTGTTTTTCCTTTTTATCACGTATTTTCAAATTCTAACTTATATTACAATTTATTATCAGTATATACTGCTCATATTTTTTGTAGAAGCCGGCTTTATTTTCTGATAGGCCGGATATTATCAATTAACATATAAATTATACTTTCTGCGGCAACATGATTTGCCGGGTTGCATGGCAACCACAGCTTATGATTCTTCTTCAAGCAAATGCAAACTTGAGGAGTCAGTTACAAAAATAACAATTCCGGGATGCACTGCAACCATGGCCAAGGATTTCTTTCAACACAAAGCACCATCAGTTTTAAAGCAAAATACTAAGTGCTCGATGGTACTGGCAGCTCTACGGAGTTTCAGATGAACAGTTATTACAAGCCCCGTCTGGGCAAGCCTTATCAATATTGTTTCAATAGTCAAGCCGGCGGAACGGTCGTTAAAGGCTGAGAACCGGTAGTTGGATTTTCCGGGTTAACATCAGCCTGTTCTTCTTCAACCCGAAATCTCCGAGTTGGCTTGATCCAACATTTCCTACATCAAAACAAGTGATTAATGATCATTCAAAAAGTCCCAAGTCATCGCAGGCTGGCGACCCGGCACTTGGGGGCTACAGCAGAGTTGTTTTTCTTCTACATTACAATAAAGGGTCATTCTCAATACAAGCCCCGAGTTGCTGCAGGCAGTCAACCCGACACTTGGGAGCTACACTCTTCAGCTTCAAATTCTACAAGGTTAACAAGTCCCAGGTCGCTGCAAGCATGCAACCCGGCCCTTGGGGGCTACAGGATTCAGCTGTTTAAATTGAGTCATCAGAGTCAATTAAAAGACCCGACCCATCATTTCATGATGAGCCGGCCACTACTGCAGGCGACCGCTAACGCGACACATGAATCAGAGACCCCGCGACCAAACTGTGTGAGATGCATGAATGGCAAACTGTGTCGTAAAAAAACCGTCCCCAATAAGACGAACTATTTGCGATGCCGAAGACATCAAAAACGATTCAGATTAGAGACGCGTGTGTGATACGTGGCATACAGTTGATCCATACGAACTGTTTGCGATAAGCCAGAACAACAAACACGGTCAGCCAGTTCGTGGTGTGTGCGATACACGGCATACAGTTCACTCAGATGAACTATTTGTGATTACCCAACACAACAAAAACGGGCAGCCAGTTCGAGGTGTGTGCGATACACGGCATGCGGTTCACTCGGATGAACTGTTTGTGATTACCCAACACAACAGAAACGGTCAGGCAGATCAAGGTGTGTGCGATATATGGCATGCAGTTCACTCGGATGAACTGTTTGCGATTACCCAACACAACAGAAACGGTTCAACTTAACAAGATGTGTGTGATACGCGGCAAACAGGTCAATAATCCGAAATGTGTGGGAAGACAGATAACAACACGGATGATTCCTGCTAATAACCCGTGTGTGTTGTGGGCAAACGCTTGCTGGTATACAATTGTCAGCGATTGATGAAATCATCACCGACGGGTTCCCTAGTTTAGCCCATGGCCGATGTGATTTGCTCTGTCCGCACAACATTTATGCTCTGTCTACACAACAGCAACATATATACTTATAAGAACATTGTTGCATAACGAAATAAAACATCCAATTACATAAGTGACTACACACACCAAAGTAAACAATTACATGCACACTAAACTAGGAGAAACAATCATCTACTTCTTGTTGTGACGACGCTTGCCATTGCTCTGCTTCCGGCTGGATCCCTGGCCGTTTTGGGGAAGAAGGAGGCACATCCTCATGTCAACGATCTGCCTGTACATCTCGTAGCTCGTGTATGCCTCCTTGGCCGCGTACACGACATGAGCTTCATCGAGTTTCTCCATCCAGGCTGAGTGCCAGGCACGCTTGTCTTTGTTGCAGGAATCCTTCGTGTCTCTGTAGTAGGGGTCGATGATGGCCTCGGTGAGGTGAACCAGTGAGTCCTTCTCATGCTTCTTGCTGCCCCAGATCTTGTATTGGCCCTGGATGTCGACAAGATTCTGGCAGGCGATGCCCGAATTCTTGAGCACCTTTACATCGTTGGTGATGTCCACCGTAGCGAACACGTAGTGGGGGCTGTTGACAAACCTGGCGAAACGCTGGCAAGGCCTTGTGGCTAGGCAGTAGTGGTAGATGAGGACGTGATTGCGCACGCACATCTGGGCGATGATGACCTCGTGACGAGACCTGGCACGAGCACGGGTGTACTCGAGGTGGAACCCGACCACCTTGTACTTCTCCGTAGCAAGCAACAACTCCATAGTGTGGATGGAGTTCTCCACCCAGATCGGGTTGTTGGTGTACACCACCGAGAGCTCCGTGAACCTTCTGTGGGTGTCCACTACGGCATGCATGGTGAACTGCCGCTCGTCGTCGGTAGCCGCTGGGACCGCCATTAGAGCCGCGCAGGATACCCTCTCTGTATTTGTCGTCATGGGTGTGCTTTTTGCAATACTGGGGCATGATCGAAAGGTTGCAGAGACACAAGGGTTAAATGGCCGCTGTAATAAATGGGGGCCGGACGGCCTGTAATCTTCACGTCTTGTCACCGCGTTCCTAGCGGAGGATTCCAGTGCATGCTTGAGCTATTGAGCACCCCACATGCGTTTTGTTTGACCACGCGTGGGCTCGAAGAGGCGCCATGTTTACCTGTGGGTGATGAGGTCAAAGTTACATAGATGGGTAATGATGGACACTCGAGTGTGATAATTCTGGGCACACAGTTGAGGAAACCAACTGTGTACAATAATGTCGAAGCTCGCTGTCGTGTCCGCAATATAGATCGTTTGCGATTGAGATTGACAGGGGAAACACATTCGAGAATGGTAAATAAAATCAAGTCCATTGAGGTCCAGATATTAATCGTCCATTGCATATGAATGTCAAAATAGTACTACCAATATACGAGTCTCGTACGATGCCATTTCAATGATTGTACCACAAAAGCCTGAAATATTACAAGGTTCAAATTCCAGAGTTAGAAGGCTCAAATTTGAAGATTAATTACAAGGTTCAAACTGATATTAGAAATGAAATTCAGCTCATGCAGCTGCAGACGCCTGCGCTGATCAGCTGAACTTGGACATATGAGAGGTTCAAACTGATATTACAACTTGTAACACCCGTTTCGAAACCTCAACATTTCTGCAAAGGGATCAGCCACTGAGAAGTCATGTATGGGCTTGACATAATGACTTCCGATTACAATGTCAGCTGATCTTCCAAAATGAAATTCAGCTTCTGCAGAGCCTTTTCCATTCTGCCTGTGGCACCCCGGCTCAGAGGACCGGTTTGCCTCGTAGTTCCAACCCAGAGATCATGTCTTCTGGAAACACACAACAACTTGGAACAGAACAGAACTGATATTTATTGATTTGGTACAAGTACAAGCTTGGATATTACATAGGATGTTGAAGCCAGGAGCACTACTTGTGCTATGACAGTATCTGCATTATTTATGAAACATCTAAGGGCCTCAACACTAGTGGAAAGACTACAGCGTAGTGGAACATCGTGTGGGACACTCCATCCAATAGGGACACTACTGGGACATGACCTAGTTAGCGTAGCACGAACCAACGGGATCTCCACCCTCGGCTTCTCCTGCATCTGGCATGATACGCCAGGTGAGTACTTGGAATGTACTCGCAAGCTCACAGTAACCAAAACAGTGCAGCAAACAACAGCATGGCAATGAGTATGCTAAATGCTCTAGGATGATAACTTACTGTGACTGGTTATCCACTTACTCACTTCCGGGTTCACACCTGACCCCCCCGGAGCACTCGTGATCTATCAGTCACAACCGAGCATGAGACAAGTTCTTCCATCATTATTATTATGGTTGACCACATAGTGTGACCTAGTGCGGACTGAGTCCAATACCGTGGACACGGCTATTCGAATAGATTCTTACACTCTGCAGAGGTTGCGCACGTTGCCCACACCATGGACATTCGTCCAACGAAACTCGCCTAACCCGTGACTCCTCTACTGTACCATCGACAATCATCCCCCGTCCGAGTCATGCCCTGGGTGGCCCCTGTGTCACTCCTGATACCTGCCACCATCGTGGCTAACTAAACTGTCCCAAACGGGGACGCCGGCAAATAACTTAACTTGGGCTCACGAGGTTATCGTCGTCTACCTGATCAGGGCAGCACACACGCATAACCTCCCCTCTTTGGTGGTACTGGTAAAAGAGCACGCGGTCAGACCAAGTCAAGGCCGTCCCATTCCAGCAGATGTGGCTGCACGGGTAAGTCCGGGTCGGTGGCACTTGATCAACCATCAAAGTGTTGTTCAACAAGTAAAGTTACTGGTCATATTAATTATGTTGGACAAATGAACTAGCATGGCAAGTTTATTGCAATATATCAAACAATATGAAATATGGCATATTTAAATTGAGTTTAATGCAAATAATCCACTATGAAGCCAATACTATTGCAATGCCTCATGCAATGGATGATGTGGCTTGCCTTGCTCAAGTGAGTTGTCAACAAACTCCTGGTCTTCAAATCCAAAGCAATTTCCCTCTGAAAATATTTTTAAATAGCAGAAGAAAATGTCACATAAAGCATTTCTGTTGACCAAAAATTCTGTACATGTTGGAAAAATACTAACTTTTGTCAGAAAATAGAGGAGTTTAAGACAAAACCAGTGCAAAAAGAATCAATTGAATTGGACTCATGGTTTAAAAGTTAGAGCTGGTCAAAGTCTAGTCAAATTTCTGGATTAAAATTGAATTTAAACAGAAAACAGAAAAAACTACAGCGGGCCACGTCGAAGACGTAAAGTGGGGAGGTGCCTCCACTTATACCGCTTCGGGCGCGGGCGTGGGCCGCTGACAGGTGGGACCCGGCTGGGTTTAAACAGAGAGGAAGAGAGGGAACAGTAGCAAGGCGGCTCACCGACGGCGATCACCGACGATAGTGGCTACGACGAGCTCGGGAGACGTCGGGGATGGATCGGGCAATTGATGGCGAGGCTTCCTGTACCCGTGGCATCTCCGGAGACGGCCTAACGGTGTCGCCCCCTTCCGCTCTGGCGGCGGCTGGTCTCGGGTGTCGTCGGAGATGGCGATTCCGGCAGCACCTCGGCCAGGAAAGAGGTCAGGCGGGGTCAGGGGAATTCCCTGAGCTCAACGGTGGGCTTGGGTGAGGCTGGGGTGGTCTGGAAGAGAGGAGAGGCGAGGCTAGCTTGGCGGTGGAGCTCCGGCGTGATACGAGGCCCGAGGGCCTCTCGGCCTTGGCTCGGCGAGCTAGGGCTCGATTGGGAGGTGGTGGAGTGCGGTGAGGCGCGGAGCAAGCCGGGCGGGGCTTTATATAGGCGAGGGAGGTTCGACAGTAGCCGCAAGCTGCCATGGACACGTCGCCGAAGCCAGGACAGCGAGCTGGCCGTCGCGAGGTGGGATGAAGTGACGGGTGAGGTCAGGAGAGTTATTGCGCGAGACGACGGCTCGCGGAGAACAAGACAGCCAGCGCGGCCGCCATACTGCCACTGTGCCGCCCGTGGCACACAGTGGCCGTATTCGGCGAGCTCACTGCCGGCGAGGGTGAAGGCTCGGGAGCGGCTACATGGACGATGGAGAGGTCGTCAGCGCGAGCGGACAACGTACGACGACGCGGTCGTTGGCCTCCGACGGGACCCGAGCCTGGCGATGCCCAGAGCGCGCGTTTGGCAGTGCTAGCCGCGTGGTCACCGTGTGCACAGGCACACGCGACGTGAGCTGGCCTGCCAGACCGTGTCTGGCATGCCGACCTTGGTTCCTGTAACCTCCCCGTGCCACTGGTTCGACCAGGTTCATCATGAGCCGAAGGGTAGCGTCAGGAACAGTTTCCTGTCAGAAACTTGAGAGAGATCTGGAGAAAAGATGAGTTTTGAATGGAGCCGATGGAGTTGTCTGGGGTGTACTAGCTTGGAAGGACTACATACTGGAAGAGTTTGAGCAACTTTCATCAAGTTTTGAACATGGTTCATGTGTAAACCATATTTTGGTCCAGGAACTTGATGAGGTTGTTGCACTCACATGGATGCTCTCCTGAAGCTGAAATTTGGTGTGTGGGGGTTATTTGGTGGGTAGAAGATGCTATAAAAATTTCAGGGCAAATAGGTTCACCTAGCTGGTACTTCCTTCACAAAGGTTGGAAATGACCAGAGGCTTGTCAAAATATTCTTGCTGAAAATTTGTACTGGACATGAAGATATTTTTGGATATTATGGTAAGATATGGCTCCTAGTATCTCTGGGATTTATTTAGGAATTTTATGAGTCATGAAAATATAGGTTGTTTCACAAAAGCCAATTCTGTCCAGAATGGAAAAGGAATTTTCTGGGCAAAATTTTGTACTGGACAATGAAATATTTTTGGAGATTGTGGGAGTAGATGATCTCAAGAAGATGTGGTATTAATTTGGGATTTTTTTGATCCACAGAACTATAGGTTGCTTCACAACCCATAGTGAAGATGAGCATATTCAAAGGAGTGAATGGATTATCTTGGGAGAATAAAAATTAGGGTTTGGTCCAGCAAGATTTTGGAGAGATTATGAGAGCCTTGGTACACTTGGAAAGAAAAATGAGAGTGTGCTCAAGTCTAGAGTCCAATAAATTGATTTTTAAAACCATCAAATTGCAAATAAAACCAAAAAAGTTTTGAAAAGAAAAAGTTTGAAAAATCAGGGTGTCACAAACCTATCCCCCTTAGGATGAATCTCATCCTCGAGATTCGGTTACTCAGGGAACAAATACGGATATGCTGATCTCAGGAAATCCTCTCTTTCCCAAGTAGCTTCTTCCTCAGTATGGTGATCCCACAGTACCTTGTAAAACCTGATCACCTTACTCCTAGTAGTTCTTTCCATCTCATCCAAGATTCTGACAGGTTTCTCCTCATAGGTCAAATCCTTGGTTAGCACTAGCTCACTCATATCTGCCTGTTTGATCGGAGGTTCAATGCACTTTCTCAGCTGTGATATGTGAAAGACATCATGAACGTCGGACAATTCCGGTGGTAACTCCAGCTGATATGCTACTCTGCCTCTTCTAGCAATCATTGGAAAGGGACCGATATATCTGGGTGTGAGCTTTCCTCGGGTATGAAACCTCTTTACCCATTTCATGGGAGTTACTCGGAGGTAAGCATACTCTCCGGGTTCAAAAGTTACTTCCCGATGTTTAGGGTCATAGTAGCTCTTTTGACGGGACTTGGCTACTCGAAGACGCTCTTGAATTTCCTTAACTTGCTTCTCAGCCTCGAGCATCAAATCCGTGCCAAAGATACGGCTATCTCCTGTCTGTGACCAATTTAAAGGAGTGCGGCATTTCCGCCCATACAGTGCTTTGAATGGTGACATTTTGAGACTTGACTGATAACTGTTGTTCTAGGAAAATTCTGCATAGGGTAGACTATCCTCCCACTTGGGTCCATAGGTGAGAGCACAAGACCGAAGCATATCTTCCAATATTTGGTTCACTCGTTCGGTCTGCCCGTCCGTCTGTGGGTGATATCACGTGCTGTGCTTCAACACGGTTCCCAATGCTTGATGCAAGCGTAGCCAGAATGCCGAGGTAAACAGGGACCCTCTATCTGATGTGATAGACCTGGGTACTCCATGGAGGCTGACAATCCGAGACATATAGAGCTGTGCGAGTTGATCGGCCCGGAAAGTAGTCTTTACTGGGATGAAATGAGCCACTTTGGTAAGTATATCCACGATAACCCAGATGGCATCATGGCCTCTTGTTGACTTGGGTAATCCTACAATGAAGTCCATGCATATGTCATCCCATTTCCATTGGGGAACCTGTAAAGGTTGCAACAGCCCAGCTGGTTTCTGGTGCTCAGCCTTAACCTTATTGCATACGTTGCAACACGCGACGTAGTACGCAATATCTCTTCGCATTCCTGGCCACCAAAAAGTTTCCTTTAGGTTTTGATACATTTTTGTTCCTCCTGGGTGAATGGAATATGCGGATTCATGTGCCTCTCGCAATATTTGCTGCCTCAGGTTTTCCTGGTCAGGCACGCATATTCGGCTGTCAAACCATAATGTCCCTTGCTCGTCAACACGGAAGGACTTGGCCTTTCCTTGTTGAATATTCTTCTTGATCTCTTGTATGTCCTTGTCTGCTTTCTGAGCCTCCTTAATTTCTTCCATAAGTGTTGGAGTGATTTCCAATGTATCCGTCGGGCCGCAAAGTACCAGGTTAAGCTTGGCAAATTCTTCTTGTAACCTTGGATGGATACCCTCAGTTATTACATTCACGGTGCCTTGTTTCCTACTGAGAGCATCGGCGACCACATTGGCTTTTCCCATATGGTAATTAATCCCGAGGTCATAATCCTTGACCAATTCAAGCCATCTTCTCTGTCTGAGGTTGAGATCGGGTTGTGTGAAGATATACTTGAGACTCTTATGGTCCGTGTATATCTCACATCGCTGCCCAATGAGGTAGTGCCTCCAAATCTTTAGGGCATGAACCACGGCTGCTAATTCCAAGTCATGGGTGGGGTAATTCTCTTCATGGGGTCGTAGCTGTCTGGATGCATATGCTACAACATTTCCTTCTTGCATTAATACGCAACCGATTCCACGTCTGGAAGCATCACAGTATATGTCGAAGCTCCTGTGGATATCCGGAAGAATTAAGACAGGGGCCGTGGTTAGCCTCGTCTTTAGCTCCATAAAGCTGCTATCACATTCCTCCATCCAGACAAATTTGTGATTCTTCTTCAGCAACTCTGTCAATGGCTTGGCTATTTTCGAGAAACCTTCAATGAAACGACGGTAGTAGCCTACCAATCCCAGGAAACTGCGAACTTCTGTTACCGTGGCTAGTGTCTTCCAGTTTAACGCAGCAGTCACCTTACTGGGGTCGACGGCCACACCCTGTTCCGACAGAACGTGCCCTAGAAATCCCACCTCTCTTAGCCAAAATTCACACTTGCTGAACTTGGCATACAAGCGGTGGTCCCTTAGTCTTTCCAAGACAGCACGAAGGTGTTGTTTGTGCTCCTCTTCATTTTTGGAGTATATGAGAATATCGTCGATGAACATACCACAAATTTTTCCAGGAAGTCCATGAAGACTTTCTTCATCATGCTCATGAAGTAAGCTGGAGCATTTGTCAGCCCAAATGACATGACTGTAAATTCGTACATACCATATCGGGTGGTAAAGGTTGTCTTGGGGATATCCTCTTTCCTGATTTTCAACTGGTGATATCCTGTTCGGAGGTCAATTTTGGAAAATACCCGGGCCCCGTTCAGCTGGTCAAACAAATCATCAATGCGAGAAAGTGGGTACTTATTTTTGATAGTGACCTCATTCAACTGGCAATAGTCCACGCACATTCGTAGACTACCATCCTTCTTCTTAACAAATAGCATGGGTGATCCCCATGGCGAGATGCTTGGGCGAATGTACCCTTTCTATAACAGTTCATCCAGCTGCTTCTTTAATTCCACCAGCTCTGGGGACGACATGCGATAGTACTTCTTGTAAATTGGAGCAGTTTCGGGAATAACATCAATAGCAAATTCCAATTCGCGGTCAGGTGGCATCCCTGGTAGTTCCTCAGGGAACACATCCGGAAACCCACACACTATCGGAATCAGATTCATATCTGCAACGGTGGCCTTGAATGCCATTCCTTTCTTTGACATCATTCTGCTAGCGGTAAACTGAACTGTTTGGCCTGCCGGGTTAACCAATGTCACTGTCCTAGTGGCACGGTTGATGCATACCCGGTGTGGTGTCAACCAATCCATCCCCAGTATTATATCCAGTCCAGGGGATTCAATGGCAATAAGGGTGGCTGGAAATTTAACTCCATGTATCCGAATTTCCAGATCCTTATATATGACATTTGTTCTAAGCATGGAGCCAGGGGACTGTACCACCATGATTTTATCCAAAAGAGAAGGAGGAAATTTGTGTATAGTGGCAAAACTCCGTGAAATAGACGAATGAGAAGCCCTGGAATCAAATAAAATTATTGTGGGTATGTCATTAACAGAGAACATACCCAGGACCACATCTGGTGCTTCGCGGGCTTCCTCAGTGGAGATATGATGGACTTGGACACGACAGAAGTTCTGGTTGGGGCGGCGTCCAATATTGTTGACTTGTGGCTTGAAGTCGGACTGTGGCTTCCCAGCCCTTGTGGGGCACTGCTTAGAATAATGCCCACCTTGACCACACGTGAAGCAAGTGTTGTTGCGTTGGCAGTCTTCCAACACTGGCTGCTTGCCATAGGTCTTGTCCTGGCTGCCTGGCTTGTTGTTATTATTGTTGCCGCCATTCCAGGTAGGCTTGTATTCAGGCTGGATCGGTTGCCAGATGCGTGGCTTCTACGTGAAATGCTCACGGGTGTCCTTCTTGGGTTCAAATTTATGCTTGCGATCATCATATCCTGACTTATGCTCCCGTTCAGCTATGAAAGCTTTATTCACCAGAGTCTGGAAGTCAGGAAAGTCCAGCATACAGAGCTGACAACGGAGGGCATGGTTAAGTCCTCCTAGAAACCGGTCTACTTTCCTTTCCTCCGTGGACACGTCATGGGTGGAGTATCATGCCAGATTATTAAATTTGTTCAGATACTCACCAACTGACATGTTTCCTTGAGTAAGAGCAAGAAATTCCCTCTGCTTTACCTTCATGATGCCGGTGGGGATATGGTACCTTCGGAACACTTCCTTAAACTTCTCCCAGGAAATGTCTTCCCCAGGAGGCCACGCTATTTTTGCATTATCCCACTAGATGGCTGCCGGTCCTTCCAAGTAGTGAGTAACAAAAGGAACCTTGTCTGACTCATCACAGTGAGCTATTTCCAGCTTCTTTTCCATGGTCCACGGCCACTCATCAGCTTCAATTGGATCAACAGCTTGACCAAAACTAGGCGGCTTGGTACGCTAAAAATCAGACAGCTTGGAGTGCGTTCCATTGTTCTGATTCTATCCTACCATAGTCTGCATACTCTTCAAAAATTCCATAAGATCCTGATTTCTTTTCTCCTCAAACATTCTCATAATCTGATCAGTGGTCGGTGGTTGTGGTGGTGGAGGTGGCAAATCTTCTGGTGGTTGACCTGCCTGTCTGGCGGATCGACGAACCGGAGTTCCATCACCGCCTTGATTGCTACACCTCTTCATCCTATATCCATTCCCATTGCAAAACACTGAGTTGATGAGCAACATCCATAGGGGAAATACGGCAAAATAACACCAAGAAAACAAAATCAAGGAAAAAGCGAGATAAACAACATAATTAGACAAGGCATTCCAACATCATACATGGCAAACTAGTAGGGGGTTATCATGACTGGCACTGCTCATGCGGCAGTTGACATATGCAAGGATGCTATGATGCATGCTCGCTAAAACTCAAACATCCACTCTAGTGACGCGGATGGCACGGGCACTGACAGACTGAAGACTCCTCGTCATCCGATTCCGCCTCTGAATCGGAACTAATGATGTGGATCACTTCCTCCGGATCAAAGGAAACACGATGACGCTGACGGGAAGGTTCTCCCTCTGAGGAAGAAGAAGCACGACGCCTCAGCATCGGAGCAGCTTGAGTGGCTAGCAGCGAGACCCACTCAGCTGGGGTCTCACGTCGGATACCAGATGAAGTGCCTGGCTGTCCGAGCGAGCTAGAAGGAGTCTCAAGCATACGTGGAGGTGGAACAGGTGGTGCATACAAAGGTGAAAACGCAGGAGGAGGAGGAGACTGTGCTGCCGTAGCAGCGGCAAGTGCCTCTTGGGCACGAGACAACTCCTCAGCCAGGGAGATGATCATACGATAACTGGCGTTCAGATAACAGGATAAAACACCAGTCGCACGATCACTCGCCGGATCAACAGGTGAAAAAAGGACTCGCCCTGTTGTGGGTGACAGGGTGGGGTAGTGAAAGAAACCTGGATGTGTCTGCATCTCGACCTCATGGAAGCGCAAGTCAGTGAGAGCCTCCATCGCAGCAAACTGAATCGCTAGATTGGGAGTAGAAGCAGTTCCGCCCTTGGAGTAGCGAGAGTAGCTGCCGATCTCCGAACTCGCAGTAAGGAAAGCCTCAGCGTGGTACTCGTACACCGAATTTGCAAGCTGCTCTCAGAACACCTGGTACACTGGGTCTTCGCCGTTGGGATACAGACGAAGCCAGACGCTGTGAAGCAGTACTGGAAACGTAAACGGTGCCGGCTCATGGTTGTAGTGGTACGAAACTGGTGCCATCTACACTCACAAGACCAGTGGTTAGCGAAACAAATGAATCTAGATGCATGCTATGCAACAAACAAATGCAGCAGGCAAAACACACACCAAGACTCTACACTAATCGAGATTCTAGTGCGGGGTTAACTAGGGTGTCCTACAGTCAGCACGACTCTGATACCAAGCGTTGTGGCACCCCGGCTCAGAGGACCGGTTTGCCTTGTGTTCCCAACCCAGAGATCATGTCTTCTGGGAACACACAACAACTTGGAATAGAACAAAACTGATCTTTATTGATTTGGTACAAGTACAAGCTTGGATATTACATAGGATGTTGAAGCCAGGAGCACCACTCGTGCTATGACAGTATCTGCATTACTTATGAAACATCTAAGGGCCTCAACACTAGTGGAAAGACTACAGCATAGCGGAACATCATGTGGGACACTCCATCCCATAGGACACTACTGGGACATGACCTAGTTAGCGTAGCACGAACCAACGGGATCTCTATCCTCGGCTTCTCCTGCATCTGGCATGATACGCCAGGTGAGTACTTGGAATGTACTCTCAAGCTCACAGTAACCAAAACAGTGCAGCAAACAACAACATGGCAATGAGTATGCTAAATGCTCTAGGATGATAACTTACTGTGACTGGTTATCCACTTACTCACTTCCGGGTTCACACCTGACCCCCCCGGAGCACTCGTGATCTATCAGTCACAACCGAGCATGAGACAAGTTCTTCCATCATTATTATTATGGTTGACCACACAGTGTGACCTAGTGCGGACTGAGTCCAATACGGTGGACGCGGCTATTCGAATAGATTCTTACACTCTGCAGAGGTTGCGCACGTTGCCCACACCATGGACATTCGTCCAACGAAACTCGCCTAACCCGTGACTCCTCTACTGTACCACCGACAATCATCCCCCATCTGAGTCATGCCCTGGGTGGCCCTTGTGTCACTCTTGACACCTGCCACTGTTGTGGCCAACTAAACTGTCCCAAACGGGGACGCCGGCAAATAACTCAACTTGGGCTCACGAGGTTACCGTCGTCTACCTGATCAGGGCAGCACGCACGCATAACCTCCCCTCTTTGGTGGTACCGGTAAAAGAGTATGCGGTCAGACCAAGTCAAGGCCGTCCCATTCCGGCAGATGTGGCTGCACGGGTAAATCCGGGTCGGTGGCCCTTGATCAACCATCAAAGTGTTGTTCAACAAGTAAAGTTACTGGTCATATTAATTATGTTGGACAAATGAACTAGCATGGCAGGGTTATTGCAATATATCAAACAATATGAAATATGGCATATTTAAATTGAGTTTAATGCAAAATAATCCACTATGAAGCCAATACTATTGCAATGCCTCATGCAATGGATGATGTGGCTTGCCTTGCTCAAGTGAGTTGTCAACAAACTCCTGGTCTTCAAATCCAAAGCAATTTCCCTCTGAAAATATTTTTAAATAGCGGAAGAAAATGTCACATAAAGCATTTCTGTTGACCAAAAATTCTGTACATGTTGGAAAAATACCAACTTTTGTCAGAAAATAGAGGAGTTTAAGACAAAACCAGTGCAAAAAGAATCAATTGAATTGGACTCATGGTTTAAAAGTTAGAGCTGGTCAAAGTCTGGTCAAATTTCTGGATTAAAATTGAATTTAAACAGAAAACAGAAAAACTGCAGCGGGCCACGTCGAAGACGTAAAGTGGGGAGGCGCCTCCACTTATACTGCTTCGGGCGCAGGCGTGGGCCGCTGACAGGTGGGACCCGGCTGGGTTTAAACAGAGAGGGAGAGAGGGAACAGTAGCGAGGCGGCTCACCGACGGCGATCACCGACGGTAGCGACGACGGCAAGCTTGGGAGACGGCGCGGATGGATCGGGCAGTTGACGGCGAGGCTTCCTGTACCTGTGGCTTCTCCGGAGATGGCCTAACGACATCGCCCCCTTCCTGTCCGGCGGTGGCTGGTCTCGGGCGTCGTCAGAGATGGCGATTCCGGCAGCACCTCGGCCAGGGAAGAGGTCAGGCGGAGTCAGGGGAATGCCCTGAGCTCAACGGTGGGCTTGGGTGAGGCTGGGGTGGTCTGGAAGAGAGGAGATGCAAGGCTAGCTTGGCGGCAGAGCTCCGGCGAGATACGAGGCCAGAGGGCCTCTCGGCCTTGGCTCGGCGAGCTAGGGCTCGATTGGGAGGTGGGGAGTGCGGTGAGGAGCGGAGCGAGCCGGGCAGGGCTTTATATAGGCGAGGGATGTTCGACAGTAGCCGCAAGCCGCCGTGGACACGTTGCCAGAGCCAGGACAACGAGCTGGCCATCGTGAGGTGGGGTGAAGTGACGGGTGAGGTCAGGAGAGTTATTGCGCGAGACGACGGCTCGCGGAGAAGAAGATAGCCAGCGCGGCCGCCGTACTGCCACTGTGCTGCCTGTGGCGCACGGTTGCCGTATCCGGCGAGCTCGCTGCCGCTGAGGGAGAAGGCTCGGGAGCGGCTACGTGGACGGTGGAGAGGTCGTCGGTGCGAGCGGACAATGTACGGCGACGTGGTCGTCGGCCTCCGACGGGACCCGAGCCTGGCGACGCCCAGAGCACGCGTTTGGCAGCGCCAGCCGCGTGGTCACCGCATGCACAGGCACACGCGACGTGAGCTGGCCTGCCAGACCGTGTCTGGCGTGCCGACCCTGGTTCCTGTAACCTCCCCGTGCCACTGGTTCGACCAGGTTCATCCTGAGCCGAAGGGTAGCATCAGGAACAATTTCCTGTCAGAAACTTGAGAGAGATCTGGAGAAAAGATGAGTTGTGAATGGAGCCGATGGAGTTGTCTGGGGTGTACTAGTTTGGAAGGACTACATACTTGAAGAGTTTGAGCAACTTTCATCAAGTTTTGAACATGGTTCATGTGTAAACCATATTTTGGTCCAGGAACTCGATGAGGTTGTTGCACTCACATGGATGCTCTCCTAAAGCTGAAATTTGGTGTGTGGGGGTTATTTGGTGGGTAGAAGATGCTATAAACATTTCAGAGCAAATAGGTTCACCTAGCTGGTACTTCCTTCACAAAGGTTGGAAATGACCAGAGGCTTGTCAAAATATTCTTGCTAAAAATTTGTACTGGACTTGAAGATATTTTTGGATATTGTGGCAAGATATGGCTCCTAGTATCTCTGGGATTTATTTAGGAATTTTATGAGTCATGAAAATATAGGTTGTTTCACAAAAGCCAATTCTGTCCAGAATGGAAAAGGAATTTTCTGGGCAAAATTTTGTACTGGCCAATGAAATATTTTTGGAGATTGTGGGAGTAGATGATCAATTTGGGATTTTTCTGATCCACAGAACTATAGGTTGCTTCACAACCTATAGTTAAGATGAGCATATTCAAAGGACTGAATGGATTATCTTGGGAGAATAAATATTAGGGTTTGGTCCAGCAAGGTTTTGGAGAGATTATGAGAGCCTTGGCACACTTGGAAAGAAAAATGAGAGTGTGCTCAAGTCCAGAGTCCAATAAATTGATTTTTAAAACCATCAAATTGCAAATAAAACCAGAAAAGTTTTGAAAAGAAAAAGTTTGAAAAATCAGGGTGTCACACTACCGTAGCCGCCGGCGCTGATCTGCAAACCATTCAGTTTTGCGAAACAAATGTAGGGCAAGCCTCATTACCTTTAGCACCCTTGCTCTCACAACAAACAACCTGGCGAATATAATCTCCGGTAAGGTCCCTCGGTAGGAGTTCAAAGTAATTTCTGAGAGATGCAGATCAAGGCATTCGATGTGGTTGTTATATTGTATCACATTATCCACTACCGGGCCTAATCTTATCTGCAAAAGAAGAGAATGTATTAGTGCCTACATGCAGTTTTGAACACTACTACAGGCCTCTTTGATTTGCAGGATTTCTAAAATACACGAATAGAGTGACATGCCATCTTCGATCCTACATGATTAACATGGGCATTTGATTACAATCTAGAAAAACGTAGGCTTCTTCCCAAGAGGTTGGAGTGGATGGAAATTTACCTACGAAAACTAGTATAGATAAATCGAAAGGAGAAATGCATATGGATTGTAACCTTATGAATCAAGCAACCACTGTAGGGAAAAAACATCAATGTACTGAAATCCTCCAAAATTCCTTTAGAAATCGTAGTACATTCGTCATTGTAAACTTGGGAAAAGGTACCAAAAAATTGAACTCCCTTATGGTTAACATTTAACAGGAAAGGAGCATCACCTCGATATATAGCTTCTCCAGGCATGGAAAGCATCTCAGGAAACTGACAACTTCTTCCAGGTTGGGGCCGATAGATTCTACTGCGAAGACCTTCACTATGCGCAGATACGTTGTCAAGCTTGTCGGGTTCATTTTCTGGATGACAGACGAACATACATCTTCAAAATTAGAAAAAATGTTAATTCAAGAAGGAGAAGAAGAAGGCGAATGTTGTACATGAACGGGTGTGGATCCAATAACAAGTTCGGAGAATTTGACAGACGAGTAGCCCACCACTGTCAATTTCGGCGCAGAAATGACACTGATTCTTGTTGGACCTTATTGATCAACTACAAGTAATCTCTCAAGTAAAGGTGTGTCCTCAATGACAATACTGTGATACACCTTCTGTGATATCTTGTTGCAGCACCAGCAATACATATAAATTGTCCGGAGAGTCATGGAGGTGATGTGGAAGCTACTCAACCCATTGATCGCCTAAAGACGAAGGTACTCGAGTGCAGTATAGCCACAGAGCAGGCGCTCCATGTCATCCTTGGGGATGCAGACGGCGACGAGCTCGAGGTGCTTCAGTCGAGGGAGAAAAATAGCGGGCGCGTCATTAATCGGGGGCAAATGGCAGTTCATGAACCTGGCGACCCACAGCATGGGCGCGAGGCAGAGCACGGATGGTGGCAGCAAGCGCATATGTCCATCATTAAAACTGAGCTCCTCGAGGTGATCTAGGGTGGGGGATAGGAACCACTCATCAAGCTTGGCTCGGTCCTTGCCGTTGGAATGGAACTTGCCCATGATAAAGCCTCTGATTGGGCCAAGGTGCCTGCCGAGGATCTGGGACAACGCGTCCAAGCTTTTGCGATAGCCATGGCAGAGCTTGTGGACGTCGATGAGGTCAAGAGGGGTAGAATGCCATAGGGGGCGCCACCGCCGGGAAAGGACGGTTGTCCGCACGCTATATTTGATTGGGAGGAGGGAGATGATGACGATCAACATATCATCGGGGAGGCTGCTGATGAAGTCTAGGCCCGCCGGAGTCACTTGCGGTTCTTGCTCGACCCGCCTTCGCTTGTTGGCAGCCTCGTCCTCCACCTCCGGAGTCTCCTCGGCGGCTACGCTATCTGATAGGACTGGAGGAGTTGGAGGATAGGGAATATTAAGTTAGAACAGGGCAGAAGAAAAGTGTATTGGTAACTAGAAGTTACTAGGTAGGAACAGACTTAACAGAGTCAGAAAATGGAATCCCTATTGGTTGCTTAAATGCTAGACAATTACTTTGATATTGCTAGGTAAGTCAACATGCAGATACTTGAAAAGAACACTTACTTGGAACAAAGTCTGGACGGATGATATCGTCGGGGAAGTTAGCATATATCATATGACCAGGCTCTTTTAGGTGCAGTGCAATTTTAGTGCCAGCTTTCACTACATAAAACTTAGAAATTTCTGTCCAAAGGCCCGCGCCAAAATAGGAGTGACCATGTTCATCAAGTTTTACAGAAGCAAGGATTGTAAATCCATGGTTTGTGTTCAATATGACATTCCTGGAGTCTTCAGTTATGTAAAGGCCAAGATTGTGTACTATAGTTGCTGTTGCAAAGCAAGGGATGTACTGCAGGAAATGATAAGATTGTTAAAGAATAGGGTAACATGCAAATATGGGAGTAATTGAAAGAACAATACACAGCAGTTGAAATCAAAGGACACAAATTTATAGTTAAACAGATAGTGTAACCATGATGTCATGCAAATATGAGAGTAATCGAAAGAACATTACAGCATTAATTTGCCTGATATAGGAAGAAGAAAAATCCCCTTTGACGTATATACTGCATGTGGCACCTTTTATCCAAATGTAGCAATATATACTATATGTTCAAAAAAGTAGGCCATGCCAACTGAGGTCGGGTGAGACTGAACATACCGTGCGATTCCTGAATCCAGCTGGTACGGTGAGATGGAACTTCTCGGCTGTCTGGCCGAGGCCGCATAGGCCTGATGTCTCCTTGCACTATACACTCTATGAATGAAAGAAAACCCTTGAATCAGCTAGAAGAAAAATGAATCCACGACGATTTTGGCCGGGTGATTAAAAGGGGCAGACAGACAGGGATAAGAGATGATCAAATATTTCAGTAAATTAGTTACCTGATTCTCCATGAGAAAAAGCTCCAATACCACAGATTCCCCAATCGGGTGGAGCTGGGTCGACGGCGAGCCGCGTCGAGAAAGTCGGTGGCGATAGGCGGCGGCAAGCGGCAGTGGCGAAATGCAGTGGGGTTTGCCGGCAGCCGGCGTCGAGCTAAGTGGTTACCGCGGCGATAGGCGGTGATATGCAGAGTCGTGGAGGAGTGCGGGTGCGACTGGGGGACGGGGAGGGGGCAGGTGGCGGGCGGGGGTGAGGGTTTTGTGACGTGGGGGTGGTGAGGGTTTTCTTTTTTCCTTTTTGAATTGGGTGGTGAGGGTTTTCTGTCCCAGAGGCCAGAATGTGTTTCAAAGGCAACGGTTTGGTAGAGTCAACCGTGTGCGAATAACATCACTCTTTGTGTGGTGTGGCAATGGCCTACCCAGGGGTGTGCCATGGCACACCCAGATTTTTGGAAAACATTTTTCACCATGTAAAAATTAGCTGATTTTTAAGGCCCATGCAAGATAATTGAAATAGTATCATTTTTTTTAAAGTGTGCACACCTTCTATTTTATTTCTAGGTCCGCCACTGGGTGTGGGCAATCATATGTTGGTATAAGAGAAGCATAAAATTCCATCAACCAGACTGATTGCATACTCATCCCACATCTAGACATAAGTAAACATATATATATATATATATATATAAGTATACTCAGGCATAGATAATAAGCGTACTCAAGCATTGTTCAACCATAGTTCAACCGATATTAAACATACTCAAGCATATAACTAAGACACTACATAGCCATAGTTCAATCCCACATCTCATCTGCCGGCAGGCCTACATGAAGGTGAAGCTTCTCCAAGTACTCAGCGTACGCGGTGTGTGCACCCTGCGAGAATAATTCTGCTTGAAGGAGCCAACGGCTCGTCCTCTTGCATGCGCCAGAACACTTTCATACTCGTCATGAAGCTTTTGGTTGCAAAACGGGCATCCAAAGCCCATATTCCAGGTCCTCACACACCTGTTATGCAGTCCCGCATAAAGCTCCCTGAGCTTTTGCCTCCTGTACCTCCTCTGGGCATCTTCGTCCTCGCTGTCGACATAGTCAGATAGCACCTATACATATAGTAAAAAATGTGGCATCAGTATATTTTATAATAATGCGAATTCAGCAGGCAGAGTTTATGAAACATAATATATCCTGTGATAGCGTGAACCCTAAATCATCAAGTGATCTTGATGAAAGAAATGCATAAGTAGAGAGCGCACAACTTAGTGCAACAAAATTAAGAGTCTGATTGGTTTGCAACCAACATTTGGCAGAATCAAAAGTTTGGTTTGCTACCGACATTTGGCAAAATCAAAAGTTGCCAACACTTGGCAACCTTTTGTGAGATTGGCAATGAACAATGGAATGCAAACTAATCTCTAGCAAACATTTGGGAGTTGCCAAAATTTGGCATGCCGACGACTTTTGGCATCAAACCAATTTACATGCCGTAAAGTAGGATCAAAATTTGGCATGCGAACGACTTTTGGCATCAAAATCAATTGTCAAGATCTGGCTAGGAATTATTAGCAACACTAGCCCTAGTCGGATTATTTTTTTAGAAGAACAGGGAGGCTCCTCCCTGGTTCCATTACTCGAATGAAACCCTCATAGTGTCATACATCAGCTCACTAACAGGAGATGTTCGAAAGCAACCACTAAAGGGAAATACACAACGACAGAAGTATGAGGATTACAAGTTATCCTGCGCCCCAAAGGGGTCCCTAGTCAGATTTTTAGCAGAAATCATTTGTACAGAAGAAACAATTAATCACTTATCATTTGTACCATTCAAACAATCAATACACTACACAGATCTATCGAATCTAACTGAGATTTCATGGATCTATCGAATCTAACTCAGATTTCATGGATTGAGAGAACATAACCATAGGATTTCTATTCCAAAAAGAGGAGGCAGGACTAACCTGAGAAACCCTAGGATATATTTGCCACATACATGGGTATAGATGACTAACCAGTTCTCCGTCGCCGTCGGAGTCGTCGCCGGAGTGGTCGTCGGAGTCGTCGCCGGAGTCGCTGTGGACCTCCGGCTCCGGCAGTGGAAGCACGACGCCGTCGCCGTCGCGCTTTTGCCCGCGCGAGACCTCATCGGCGGTGACGGCAACCTCTGTCTCCAGCTTCACGCCGTGCTCAGGTGCTTCAGCAGCCCCAGCGTCGCCACTCCCTCCGATGGTGCGCTTCGGCGGCATCCTCATACACTGACGGCGCTGACGACTGAGAGCGGCGTCGAGGATGCAGGCGGAGAGAGAGAGGATTGTGTGTGTAGCGAGAATGGGGGGTGCGGCCGCCTATTATAACCAGCGGCTCGGGCGCGCCATTAATATGGAGCAGTGGGGAGCGAGGCGGGCAGCGGTCAAAGGGCTGGCTCGCCTCCCGGTGAGCCTGCGCAGCGGACTGCTCGCATGCCTACCTTCATTTCACACAGCTACTCGCACGCCTTCCGGTGACACTACACAGTGAACACGCCTCCTATCAATTCACACACCTGCCCGCACGCCTCCCGGTTTGCCTGCGCGGCGGACTGCGCGCATGCGTCCCATCAAATCACGCCTGATTGCACGGCACACGGGACGCGTGGCGGCACGTATATTGTTTTTCTTTTTTGATGATTAATTCTGTCGCTATATTACTTAACTGCAGCATGGCACGTACATTGTTGGTCTAACACCCACGGTACGAATAAATAATCCGTTTGCGATATTGGTTGCCAATTATTAATAATCTCCCATTTGTAAGAATAATATATCAAAACTTGTCTCAAATTTGAAAAAACAATACAATATCACAGTCTATTGGTGTCCATATGACACCACGATAGGTTTCATTAATTTCAACTAAGTTTTGGATTTACTAGATTTTAAAAATCAATATTCCCAATGTTTGAAATTTCTTGCATGGGGACTAAACATGCACCCAGAGACACACATATGATTTTCCAACCCATTTTGGTGCACTATCATGTGTGCATGTAGCTCAAATTTGATATTTGCACATTATATCCCTAGGAAATCAATCTATGTATAAAAACGTCTGAATGACGATCTTTGATTTTTCTTCCTTCCACATTTTAACACAACACTCCTTTGGTCACATATGTTCACCGCGGAAAAAGTTTAACATGCCTCGTAGTGGCGGTGGTGGTGCGGTGTGTGTGTCGGGGGGGGGGGGGGGGTCCGGCAGTACTGAGCCGCCATGTGGGGTTGACCGTTTTGTGAGGCAGGTGCCACATCAAAGTCGTGAATTGGTTATTTAAAACATTACACGGCCATTTCATACATACATGTTTGGGCCACATGCATGCATGGTGGTCCTCAGACACTCCCTCATGCGGTTATCAGCGATGCGCCCATTCGTTAGCCCGCAAAGGTTATCACTTTTCACCGACATCGAGAGGCATTTGACCAAAGGTGGATTCATCTTGGGATTAGTTACGGTGTGGATCATGGTGAGATTCCAGATCAAAGTTCGAGCGCGTGTGTGTACACATGAATCCCTCCCACCGGCTCGAAGTGAGGGGGACTACGACACATCGTGGACCTCTGTGTAGGGCATTTCCGGTTTGCGAAGCATGTGTCACATCAAAGTTGTGCAGTGGGTATTCAAACATCACACAACACCTCTTTGGGTATGTAGGCGGGTGGTTGTCCTAGAACACACTCACTCGCGTGTGATGCTTTCTGTGGGCCCGCGAGGTCGTCGTCCATCACTTTGACCTACATCGAGAGAGGTTAATTTGACCAGCAAGGATGATTCTTTTTGGTTTGTGTTACGGTAGGAGTACATAGTACGCGTCGAAGAGGGGGGAGGGGACCAGCATATACTACGCGTCATGAACCTCGCTCCGTGTGGGGACTTTCTGGTTTCCGAGGCAGGTGCCACATGAAAGTTGTGCATTGGGTATTCAAACATCACACAACACCTCTTTGGGCCACATGCAGGCGGTGGTTGTCCTACAGGACTCTCACTCGCGTGCGACGCTTAATTTCCATCTGTGAGCCCGCGAGGTCGTCGTCCATCACTTCGACCCAACGATCGAGAGAGGTTAATTTGACCGACAAGGAGGATTCTTTTTGGTTTGTGTTACGGTAGGAGTATATAGTACGTGTCAAAGAGGGGGATGGGACCAGCATATACTACACGTCATGAACCTCGCTCTGTGTGGGGACTTTACAGTTTCCGAGGCAGGTGCCACATCAAAGTTGTGCATTTTGGGTATTCAAACATCACAACAACCCACGCACACCTCCGTACTTACATATGTTTTGTCCCACATGCAAGCGATGGCGGTTGTCCTCTGACACTCACTCACGCGGTTATCGGCGATATCGATGCTTTCCATCTGTGGGCCCACTTGGTCCATCACTTTGACTGACATCGAGAGAGGTTAATTTGACTTAGGAGGGGATTAATTTTTGGTTTGTCTTACGATATATATAGGTCATGCTATGAGATTACATCATATAGTTTGAGCGCATGCATGTGTACTCATGCATGAATCCCTCTCCCACCGGATCGAAGTGGGGGGGGGGGGGGGGGGCAGCACACGATGCGTCATGAACCGATCTCGCTCTGTGTGGGGACTATACGATTTTCGACGCGGGCGCCACATCAATGTTGTGCATGGTATTCAAATTAAACATATGCATGAATGCATCACCTCCATATATATACATATGTTTGGGACACATGCATGCAGTGGTTGTCTTCAGACAGTACTCTCCTCGCGTGGTTATCGGCGGCAAGCCTATATATTCATGGGCCTGCGTGGACGTCCATCACTTCGACCGGCATCGAGAGAGGTTACGAGGGTGGATTCTTCTTCTTTGGTTCGTGTTACCGTGTAGTAGGTCATGGTGATGAGATTCGAGACCTAAGTTTGAGTGCATGCGTATGCATGAATCCCCGTCACCGGCTCGAAGTGGGGTGACATACATAGTACGCGTCGTGGACCCTCGCTCCGTGTGGGGACTTTCCGGTTCCAAAGCACGGTACCGTGCCACATCAAAGTTGTGCATTGGGTATTCAAACACACCACACAACACTTCCATATATATGTTTGGGCCACATGCAGGCAGTGGTTGTCTTCGGGCACTATTCCCTTGCATGGTTATCGGCAAGCTAGCCCATATCTGTGGGGTCGCGTGGATGTCCATCACTTTGACCAACAACAAGAGAGAGGTTATACGACCAAGGTGGATTCTTCTTAGTCCGTGTTACACTACGTCTTGGTGAGATGCCCCCTCCCACTGACTCAAAGTGTGTGTGTGTGTGGGGGGGGGGTACTTCGCACTTCCTGAACCTCCGTGGGGTCAGGGATGTCCGGTTAATTTGCGAGGCACATGTGCCACATCTAAGTTGTGCATGAATTGGGTATTTAAATATCACACCACCCTTTTCATACATATAGTTGGGCCACTCGCAGGTGGTTCGTATGTGGTCTCACCCATCTCGCGCCACAAGCACAAATTTGTGGGCCCGCACACGGTCCACCTTTGACCGGAAGCGAAAGGGGGGTTTGACCATGATGGACTCCTATAGGTTTAGTGTTACGGTAGGGTGTGCTATGTCAGACCTATTCCCCTCCCGCCGACATGAAGTGGGGGGGGGGGGGGTGGCCGACTAGCAATAATGTGGGCTTTGTGAGATAGGTGCCACATCAAAGTTGTGCACTGGGTATTTGAACATCAAACCAGCCTTTTCATACATATAGTTGGTCCACATGCAAGTGTGTTCGTGTTCTGACCCTTTCCCACATTTTTTTGGCCACGCAACACACACGGTTCCCTCAGACTACCCGTGTGCCACGCCCGTGCCCCTGTCACCCACATCAGCACAGTAGATTGGGCTCCACGAGGCTTCCCTCACAATCTAAAAAATATCTACCCGCCTGGAGGGTTATTCTGTTTGATAGCACACGATTATTATGTTTCGACCGTGTGAGATGCTGTTTGCCCCCGCCCCCCCCCCCCCCCCCCGCTCCCGCCTGCATCCCTAAAAAATATCTACCCGTGTGGAGGATTTTTCTGTTTGATAGCACATGGTTATTATGTTCCGACCGTGTGCGATGTTGTTTGCTCCCGCTCCCTCCTGCATCCCTCAAAAATATCTAGCCGCCTGGAGGGTTTTTCTGTTTGATAGCACACGGTTGTTATGTTTGGACCGTGTGCGATGTGTGTTGCTCAATCCCTTCATCCAAATTTTCAGTAGCCCCGGCATTTTACTCCCACCTAGTAAAATTTTCAGTACCCGCGTCATTTCCTCAAACACCACCTTGCCCCCCTCCACACACACACACACTCCAAAAACTCCGTGAGCTCGCACACACACACACACACCACCCCCCTCGCTCAAAACCCTAGCAAGGTCGCCGCCACTGCCGCCTCCATCGTTAACATCTGCCAGTTTGCCCGTGCAGATTACCCACCGATCTCCATACCCTAGCCGCCCTGAGTTTCTTAGATGACGCCTACCAAACGCCCTCTTTCCCACAGATCCCCATCCCCTCCCCCACTCCAGAGCGTCGCAGCCTAAGCCCGGCTACGCTTCCTGTTTAGCCCCAGGATCTAATGGCCCAAAAGAGGTTTATCGCGGCCTCTTCTCCCGACGTCGATGAGGTGGCCGCCGAGGAAGCTGACGACGATTATTGGCCGCAGGCTCTCAATCAGCGGGCTAGAGTATGCTGGCATGTCGCGGACGCCGGCTACGACATCGAGGTCGTCGACAGCGACGGCCTGACGCGGGCTATGTCATAGGTTAAGTGGCCCATCCCCAACCCCTTGGGTTCAACCGCCGTCGATCTCATCCATGGCCCCGCCGCTGATCTCCTCTGGCTCGCTGTCAAGAATTTGCCATCCTACATCGCCATCGAGCCCCTTTTATCATTTCTGAAGGTCATGTTTTGTGACGCTGGCTTGAGATCCTCAGCTGCCAAGCTAGACCTCATCAACGGCGACCATGAGGAGGGCACCCTCTCCGCCTCTTCCAAGGGGAAAGAGCACATCTGTGACATCAGGGAGGGCACCCTACAGCCGCGCTCTTCCAAGGGGAAGGAGCCCATCTGCGACAACATGGAGCGCACCCAGAGTCTGCGCTCTTCCCATGCAAAGGAGCCCATCTGTGACAAGTGAGGAAACCTATGATTTGTTTTGTCGATCCCCTTTTGTAGTGAGAATATGCCCAGTTTTAATTGCTGTGTTTGGTTGTTTGCAGTATGCCTTATTTATTTCAGTTATTCACAGTGTGATGCTCTATATGTGCAACTATTTACCATGTAGTACAATTTCATCAATACCAGTTTCAACAATACCAATATGAATGCCTATATTTGCTTGCTGTTAAGCCTGTTATAGCTAGCATATGCCTCTTTTAACATTTTTGGTTGTTCGGTTGTTTGTAGTTAGCATATGTCTAGTTTCAATTGCTATCTTTGGTTGTTAGTAGTATGCCTTGTTTATTTCAGTTATTCACAAGGTGATGTTCTATATGTGCAAGTATGAACTGTGCAGTTCAATTTCACCAATACCAGTTTCAACAATACCAATATGAATGACTATTTGGTTGCTGTTAAGCCTGTTGTAGCGAGCATATGCCTCTTTTAACGGTTTTTGGTTGTTCGGTTGTTTGTAGTTAGCATATGTCCAATTTCAATTGCTATCTTTGGTTGTTTGTAGTATGCCTTGTTTATTTCAGTTATTCACAAAGTGATGTTCTATATGTGCAAGTATGAACTTTGCAGTTCAATTTCATCAATACCAGTTTCAACAATACCAATATGAATGACTATTTGCTTGCTGTTAAGCCTGTTGTAGCGAGCATATGCCACTTTTAACGGTTTTTGGTTGTTCGGTTGTTCGTAGTTAGCATATGTCCAGTTTCAATTGCTATCTTTTGTTATTCGTAGTATGCCTTGTTTATTTCAGTTATTCACAAAGTGATGTTCTATATGTGCAAGTATGAACTTTGCAGTTAACACACCTTTCCACTTCTTGTTTTGCTTAACTAGCGTGCTTAAACCTGCACACTGAAGCTATCATTTGAAGATTATGTTGTCTACCATGGATATATTTGGTTGATGTTTAGCCTGTTGTGCTTAACATGCCTTTTGATGTACTTACACAGGACAATATTGGGAACGACTGCTGTTTTCCATCGAGGTTAGTTTCATCCCATGGCTTATATATACTCACTGTTCAGGATATTGGTAGCTGGTACCATATAGGTCGGGGGCTGATAAGGGATTAATCGGCGAATCGGACATTTAACTGAATATATCTGTAACCCATTTATCGGTAGGTTAACTAGGGCCATATCTAATATATCTGAGGCTACATAGCAACATCCATTGCACTGAATGTCTAAATATGCAATCCTAGAATACATAGCAACAAGGAGGAGTGTTACCTTAATGTTCTGATGATGTCTAGATATACATAGAAGAGCAGCAACAGCAACAACACAGCAGCAGTTAACTGTAGTTAATCGGCCGATATTTGCAACAATGTAATAAACTCCCTCCGCCCCATAATATAAGATGTTAATTCATCCAATATGTGAGTATATTTGATGTACTAAGATCTTATATAATGGGACGGAGGGAGTGTTGTACTACATCATTGTGCAATTGTTGTTTAGCTTCTAATATTGACTTGGTGCTTTTAGGTACATATATCATTGGTAAAGATCCGCGCTTCGACCCTTTTTGCGTATGGGGCCATGAGATATTCATGAACCAGCATCAAGTGAGGAAACTGATAAAGATTGTTAGTAAAATGGGTCAAGAGATGGCAATTAAACTATTTGTTTACACTTTGTCCAAGACAACAGTGAACTGCAGGATGGTAAGTAAGAACTCTGCATGCTTCTTTTTACTGCCCATAATGAGTTGTGTTGGATGACAATGTCTGAATCTTTTTCCTTTGCAGTGGTTCCCAAAGCAGTTTACTCAAGATTACCTCTCAAACTACATGATTGGTGGGAATGCAAAGTTTAAAGTATTTCTACCAGAACACAATGACTATCTAGATGTCGTCATGAAGACAATGAAGGATGGGCGGTCGGCCATCACAAGGGGTTGGACTAGAGTAGTGTGTGCCATCTGCATGGAGGAGGGCACAATATGGGCATTCCGCCTCACCTTGTTCAACAACCAGAATGTCTTTCGCCTCTTTCTTTACCGTCTTTAATAGTACAAGTATACAACCCTGGTTCATCATTCTTTATTTGGTGCATATATAATTCTTTTTTTATGTAACTCTTGAACATATGTACCTGTGAATCGAATAATGCATTGGTTACTGAACCTGATGGATATGAATAAAGTTATAGCCTACTTTCAAATTCAAATTCGCTACAATTTTAAATAGCAGCGATTAAATTAGGGTGAAAATACGCTCTGCAGGTCATTACGGTGCACATGGTCTGTAAAGCACATCGTGTGTGATATACATCATAATCCGACACGGTTCACAGAGAGGAAACGTGTGCGACCATGCACACAGTTGCCGTTTGCAAAGTGTGTGTGATGTCAGACTATATCACAAACGGTGCAAGCAAACTAAATGTTTGTGATAGTCGCCTTATCGTGCACGCTTTACAATCTTGAACTGTTTTTGATGTCGAACGCATCGTAAACGTTTGCACCATAGAATAGCGTGTGCGATAGTTATCCTGTACGACACTGGTACGACAGTCCGACGTTTCGTAATCCTATCCGACACTCGTATGATGATTAACTAATCTTATTGATTATATATTGCATACGGTTCGGGAGAAGTGAATGTGTGTGATAGTCTCCTTATCATACATGTTTTACATTCGTGAACTCTTTGTGATGGGGCGCGCATCGTAAATGTTGCACCACAGAAATTGTCGGGGGGATGACCCCCGGGTAGGCAACGGAACCCGGACCCCTTTTAAAAATATCGGAGCTGGCCAAGCCCCTCAATCCGGCTAGCTTGCTCGCCGGCTCCCCAGCGCGAGCCGGCTCGACGCGGCGACCCGGCCCAGCCGGCTGGCCCATGCCGGCTGGCCACGAGAGGACAAACCCTCATGACGAGGCAAGCGTGGCTACAACACTCCCTCCTTTGCGCCGGCCCAAGTGGGCGTGGTTACAACATCCCTGCGCCCCCGCCCAGGGCGGGCGGTGTGTGCGCGGCGCAATCCTGTAGCTGGGCGGCACCAGCCGCCCTATGACGCAAGACAAGACATGCCACAGTGCCGCGCAGCTGACCGGACCCGTGCCCGGCGGCCCCTGCACGGCCCGGACCTGGCGCACCCGGCGACCCGGCGGCCCCCACCGCCGGCTCCCAGACGATGACACCAGGGCCCCACGCCCATGTACCTTTACCATTGTAACCCTGGGGGGTCGAGCTATAAGACCCCCCAGGAGGCCTCCATGCAGAGGGGTTGGCTCTCTTTCTCAGTTGAACTCTCGGCACACACACACGTAGCCAGGAGAAGGAGAGAGCTGACTCTTCTTCCTCCTCCCATCAAACAGCTCCAGGAGCGTATTGTAACCACTCTGTGAGATCCCTCTAGTAGATCCGGCAGGACTAGGGGTTTTACCTCCCTCAGAGGGCCCCGAACCTGGGTACATCGCGAGTCCCTCTCCGCTTGTCCCCAACCTTGCTTCCGGAACCCACCGGCGTCCTCACGTAGCCCCAGCATTTTAAGCCATCTCATGGCATCTGCCGTGAGAATACCACGACAGTTGGCGCCTCTCGCGGCGCCGGCCGGAGTCAAGTTCCAGATGAGGCCCTTCACCAGCTCTGGCGAGCGCATCGTGCACGGTTTGGTCCGCGCACCTCGCACGGCCAACCCGGCCGGCTGCGACGCTGCGCCAGGCGCGGACGCCTCCTGCCCCGCAGGCTGCCTCGTCGTCCCTTTCGGCGCGCTGCGCATCTTCGTCGCGCTCGTTCCCGACGAGTACCCCAGCGAGGTACACAGCTTCGCCGACTCGTCCGTCCCCGTTGGCTGCGCCGTCTCCGATGATGTCGCGACCCTCTGCGCCCGTGCGGAGGTGCTGACCATCGGCAGTAGCTCCAGCTCCTCGCATGGCAAGGAGAAGGCCGCCGCGGCTGCGGCCCCGCCACGCCGGGCCGACCCGCTCCGCGAGACGACCCGGAGCCTACAAGCCCCCATCATGCCCGACACCGACACGGCGGCCGCAGCAGCTCAGCTCAACGAGGACCGTCGGCACCTGCTGGTCGAGGCCACGGAGCTCGCGGCAACGCGGCGCCGGCTAGAGTTCGCCCAGCGAGAGTACGCCAGCGCCCATGGCTTCACGCCGGCCGCCGCCGAGCCCAGCCGGGTCGCGGAAGTGCGGATCCGTGGGGGCACGATCGGCCGTGCGCTAGGCGCAGGCCGGCCCGTGTACGACACCCCCGTCAAGAACATGCGCGCAGCGCAGGCGGCCATGGCGGATCTCGAATTCCTGGAGGGTGAGGAGCTGCTACAGCAGCAGCAGCGGATCCGTGATCTCATCACCGCGGCGAACGAGCAGCAGAAGCACTTCGACCCGGCCCAGCCATCCGCCTCCGCCTCAGGAAAAACTGGGAACCCGGAGAGGGCCCTCCGGGACGCCCAGCAGACGTCCTCGCACGCCACTAGCGCGAGCCGCTCTGGCCGGCACCGGTCCGGCCGGAGCCGGCACAACCGTGCCACAACCGCTGGAGACGGCATTGCCGACGAGACGGCTGGCGACGGCCGGGTTCAACCGCCGGAGCCCCCCGTGCGGCCGGCTCGGCGGTACGAGCCGGCCCCGGAAGCCCCTGCACCCCGCGGTCCCGTGGCGGACCGGATCGGTCCCCGTGGTCCCGTGGCTGACCGGCTCGGTTCCTGCGAGCCCTATGACGAAAGCGACGCCCGTCACCGCCTCGATCAGCTGGCGCGCTCCACGGCCCTGGAGGAGGAGAGCTCTGTCGGCCCGGCGTGCTTTGGCCCCCACATTGGGGAGGAGCCCTTCCCCAAAGGCTTCTCGCTGCCCCGCGACTCCCCCAAGTACAACGGCATCACCAAGCCAGAGGACTGGCTGACTGACTACACCACGCCTGTCGGTATAGCCGGCGGCAACCGGCGTGTGGCCGTGCGATACGTCCCCCTCATGCTGCTCAGCTCGGCCCGGACGTGGCTTAACAGCCTGCGAGTCGGCAGCGTGAACTCCTAGCTGGATTTTGAAGACACGTTTATCCGCAACTTCACCAGCACCTACAAGCGCCCCGGCAAGCCTCGCCAGCTCTCCATGTGCGTCCAGAAGCCAGGCGAGCCCCTTTGCGACTTCCTTACACGGTGGACGGAGCTGCGCATCTCCTGCGAGGGGGTCCACGAGGTCCAGGCCATCCATTACTTCATCGACGGATGCCAAGACGGCACTCTGGTCAAGCACCGACTGGTGTGCGACGAGCCGGACACCCTGGCGGAGCTCATGGCCGTGGTGGACAAGTACGCTACGGCCGACTCCGTGATGAATGTGAAGGTCACGATCGACGCAGACGGCAAGCTCCTCCCGGCCCAGCCGGCGCCCCCCAAGCCGGCTGGCGACAACAACTAGCGCCGGCAAGACAACAACAACAACAACAACGGCAAGCGCAGGAATGACCAGCAGGCGTCCCGCTACGACAACCGGCAGGTCGCCGCGGTGGAAGGGGAGCAGCCGGCCGAACAAGGCTCCAGCCAGCGCTCGCGCACCGGCAAGGCCGCCTGGCAGCCCAAGCTGTCTTTCGAGCAGATGCTCGACGCCCCCTGCAAAAACCACAGCGGCGCGAAGCCGTCGACACCCACGCTCTGACAGTGCAGTTTCACCCAACGCCTATTGAAGGGCAACCTTCCACCCCCGCCACCCGGAGCCGGCCCGCAGCAGCCGGCCCGCAGCAGCCGCCGCTTCCCCCGCCCCCGCCGCCCTCGCCAACAACGCTTTCCCGTGCCCGGACGCGTCCTACGTCGTCTTCACCAGCGAGGGCGATGACAAGCACGCCAAGCGCAAGCACCAGGCCGAGGTGAACGCTGTCGTCCCTCCGGTTCCCCAGTACATGCATTGGTCTGACCGGCCGGTCAGCTGGACTCGGGAGGACCACCCGGCCGTCATGCCCACACCGGGTGGCTACGCCTTTGTGCTCGACCCCACCTTCGTCTCCGAGAAGCGCACCTGCCGCTTTTCGCGGGTGCTGATCGACGGCGGCAACAGCATCAACATCCTATACCGCGACACCATGACCAAGCTCGGCATCGAGGCGCGAGAGCTGGAGCCGACCCGGACGGTGTTCCACGGCATCGTGCCGGGTCTCTCCTGCTCTCCGATCGGCCGGATCCAGCTTGACGTCCTGTTCGGCTCCAGCAACCATTTTCGCCGCGAGCCGATCTGGTTCGAGGTGGTTGACCTGGCCAGCCCCTACCACGCGCTGCTGGGCCGGCCCGCGATGGCCAAATTCATGGCAGTCCCCCACTATGCCTACCTGAAGTTAAAGATGCCGAGTCCCAAGGGCCTCATCACCATCGTCGGCGACTACAAGAAGTCCCTCGAGTGCGCCAAAGCCGGCTCCAAGCTGGCCGAGTCGCTGGTCATCGCCGAGGGGAGGCGCCAACTCGACTGGATCGTGGCGCTGGCTGGAGAGCAGCCGGCCGTGCCGACTCTGCCCAAGCCGGCCGCCAGCGAGGCCTCCTTCCAGCCGTCAAAAGACACGAAGAGGTTCCCGCTCGACCCGACCGACCCCAGCTCCAGCAAGTACGTGGTCGTGGGCACCGGCCTCGACAGCAAATAGGAAGGCGAGCTCGTCGACTTCCTCCGTGAGAATCAGGACATCTTCGCATGGTCTCCCAAAGACATGCTGGGTGTCCTGAGGGAATCTGCCGAGCACAAACTTCACGTCCGCAAGGACGCCAAGCCTGTCCGACAGCCGCTACACTGCTTCTCCGAGGAGAAGCGAAGAACCATCGGTGAAGAGATCGCCTGGCTGCTCGCAGCCGGCTTCATCATGGAAGTTTTCCACCCCGAGTGGCTGGCCAATCCAGTCCTCGTCCTGAAGAAGAATGGCACCTGGCGCATGTGCATCGACTACACCAGCTTGAACAAGGCCTGCCCCAAAGATCCGTTCGCTCTGCCCCGGATCGACCAAGTCATCGAATCCACAGCCGGCTGCGAGCTCCTATCCTTTCTGGACGCCTACTCCGGCTACCATTAGATCAAGCTAGACCCGGCTGACGCCCTCAAGACGTCCTTCATCACGCCCTTTGGGGCGTTTTGCTACATCACCATGTCGTTCGGCTTGAAGAATGCCGGCGCCACCTTCCAGTGCTGCATGCAGAAATGCCTGCTGCCCCAGATCGGCAGAAACGTGCACGTCTACATCGACGACATCGTGGTGAAGACCAAGCAGCACCTCATGCTCCTGGCCGACCTCAAGGAGACCTTCGCCAACTTGCGCCGGTACCAAATCAAGCTCAACTCGGAGAAATGCGTCTTCGGCATGCCGATTGGCCAACTCTTTGGTTTCCTCGTCTCGGAGCGCGGCATTGAGGCCAACCCGGAAAAGATCAAGGCGATCGAGCGCATGCGCAAGCCGGCCCGGTTGCGCGACGTCCAGAAGTTCACCGGCTGCTTGGCCTCTCTCAGCCTGTTCGTCAGCCAGCTGGGGGAGAGGGCCCTACCCCTGTATCAGCTGATGAAGAAGACGACGGCGTTCGAGTGGAGCGACCAGGCGGACGAAGCTTTCCGCGACCTCAAGCGCATGCTATCCACCGCACCCGTCCTGGCCGCGCCGGCTGAGAAGGAGCCACTTTTGCTGTACATCGCCGCCACCTCCCGGGCGGTCAGCGCGGTGCTGGTGGTCGAGCGCCCTGAGGAGGGCAAGGTGCAGCCGGTCCAGCGTCCAGTGTACTTCCTGAGCGAGTAGCTCTCCGCCTCCAAGTAGAACTACCCCCACTACCAAAAGATGTGCTACGGTGTGTACTTTGCCGCCAAGAAGCTGAGGCAGTATTTCCAGGAGCATACCATTACCGTGGTGAGCACGGCCCCCGTCGGCGAGATCATGGGCTGCCGGGATGCCTCTGGCCGGGTGGCCAAGTGGGCCATCGAGCTAGCCGGCCACACGATCCTCTACGAGCCCCGCACCACCATCAAGTCCCAGGCGCTGGCCGACTTCCTCGTCGACTGGACAGAGACCCAGTACCTACCACCGGCGCCCGAGTTGACTCACTGGCACATGCACTTCGATGGCTCCAAGATGCACAACGGCTTGGGAGCCGGCATCGTGCTGTCTTCCCCCAAGAATGACCGACTGCGGTACGTGCTCCAGATCCATTTCGCCGCCTCCAACAACGTGGCCGAGTACGAAGCTCTCGTGCACGGCATTCGGCTGGCCAAGGAGATAGTCATCCGGCGCATCCTCTGCTACGGCACTCGGACCTGGTGGTGCAGCAAGTTTAGGACGACTGGGACGCCAGAGACGCCAACATGGCCAGCTACCGCTTCCTGGTCCAGCAGCTCTCCGGCGGGTTCGACGGTTGCGAGTTCCTCCACGTCCCCCGCGCGGACAATGAAGCGGCTGACGCACTGGCTAAAGTGGGCTCCACCCGGCAAGCCATTCCATCCGGCGTCTCCCTCGAGCACCTGCAGAAGCCGTCCATCAAGCCGTCTCCCGAGTCGGAATCCATCTTCGTCCCGGATGACCTCGACACGCCCCCACCCAACCCTGGAGTTCCCGGCCCAAGCTCGGGGGCTGCCGGCTCGAACTCGGGGGCTGCCGACTCCGGCTTGGGGGCTGCCGTCGCCAGCTCGGGGACTGCCGGCTCCGGCTCAGGGGCTGCCGTCCCGTATCCCATCCCGGTGGCCGTCCTCTCAGTGGTGACGGCGCCGTCCTGGGCTCGGCCGATCCTCGCCTTCCTGGAAGACGGCGACCTTACCAGCGACGAGACCGAAGCCCGGCAAGTGCAGCGGCGAGCGTCCGCCTACAGCATCATCAACCACAAGCTGGTCAAGCGCAGCACGACAGGCGTGTTCCAGTGCTGCGTTGAGCAGGACAAAGGGATCGAGATCCTCCTCGACATACACCAGGGCGAGTGCGAGCACCACGCCGCCTCGAGGTCCCTGGTGGCCAAGGCTTTCCGCCATGGTTTCTACTGGCCCACGGCCCTGCAAGACGCCGAGCAGCTGGTCCTCAAATGCGAGGGCTGCCAACGCTTCAGCAAGCGCAGCCACCAGCCGGCCACAACCCTCCAAACCGTCCCAATCACGTGGCCCTTTGCCGTCTAGGGGCTCGACATGGTGGGGCCTTTCAAGACCACCCGAGGCGGCATGACGCATCTGCTAGTCGCCGTCGACAAATTCACCAAGTGGATCGAGGAAAGGCCGATCAAGAAGCTCGACGGGCCCACGGCCGTCCGGTTCATCAAGGATATCGCGGTTCGCTACGGTGTTCCCCACAGCATCATCACTGACAACGGCACCAACTTTGCCAAGGGCGCGCTGGCCCACTATTGCTCCGCATCCGGCATCCGACTCGACTTGGCCTCCGTCGCACATCCCCAGTCGAACGGCCAGGCCGAGCGGGCAAACGGCCTCATCCTAGCCGGCATCAAGCCGCGACTCGTCGAGCCGCTCGTGCGCTCACCCAGCAGCTGGCTCGATGAGCTGCCGGTCGTCCTCTGGAGTCTCCGGACGACACCCAACCGCTCAACCGGGTTCACCCCGTTCTTCCTCGTCTACGGAACCGAAGCAATTATTCCAACCGACGTCGAGTTTGACTCGCCCCGGATGACCATGTACACAGAAACCAAGGCAAAGGAGGCACGCAAAGACGGCGTCGACCTGCTCGAGGAGGCGCGCCTCCTGGCCCTCAGCCGGCCAGCCATCTACCAAGAAGGCCTGCGCCACTACCACAGCAAGAAGATCAAGCCCCTCGCGTTCCGCGAAGGTGACCTCGTGCTCCGGCTCGTCCAGCGGACAGCCGGCCAGCACAAGCTGGCCTCTCCTTGGGAGGGCCCCTTCATCATCAGCAAGGCTCTCCGCGACCGGAACGCATACTACCTCATCGACGCACAGAAGCCGAACAAGCGCAAGCGAGATGCAGCCGCCGAGGAGTCCAGCCGGCCCTAGAACGTGGAGCTCCTCTGTCCGTTTTACAGTTGAACGCATGCACGTATGTATCACTACCTTTTGGGTTTAATGAAAGCAGCAAGTACCCCCGCATGGCACTCGGGGGCTACCTTTTCCGTGTTTACCAAGCTTTGTGTCTATGCACTTCCCCGTTTTTCAATTCTCCCGCCGAGTCGGCGCGTCCGGCTCGGGGGCTAGCCGGCTAGACCGCACCTCGCCATTTTCCTTAGTCCATTTCGAAGCGTACGAGCCGCCAAAGCCCTCTCTTAGCCCCAAGCCACAGACCGGCTCCCGGCTGTCCGGCCGGCAAGAGCCAAATGCCGGAAGCGTCGTCACGCAAGAATGGCTAAGGGGGAGAGTCCGGCTCGGCCAATTCGGCCCAACCCGCCCTTTCTCACCAATTCGCCGCACGACCGGCTGCACGCCAGCCGGCTTCGCCACCTGCCGCCAGCCGTCCCAGTGGGTGTTCCGCTCGCGCTCAACGTCTGAAAAAGCCTAAGTATTGTACGTCCCCTCTCAAGGCCGAATCCCCGTCCTAGCCACAGACCGCCACCCAGCTGTCCGGCTAGCGGGAAGGGAGTCCAAAGAAAAGACGAACAAGAAAAGGCCCAAGGCCGAACAACAAAAGCGAATTTACATGCAAAATTCATAAACAGCAAGGGCCCGCGGCCACAAGTCCATTACATGAAACTACACCCCCAGTGGGTGGATCTGCTACCTAACCAAGTTTGAGTACATGAAGGATAAAGATAAAAAGAGAAAAGTCCTAAGCGGCACCCGTGTCGGCTCAGGTCGGCGTCGGCTCGGCTGAGGTGGACGCGGCCGCCGGGTCGGGCCCAGTGCACTCCGGCCTCTCGGTCATGGCGGCGTCGTCCGGGTCGGCCTTGTCGTCGGCATAGACCCCCGTCTCGGCCGAGCTGCCGTCCGGGTCGTTGAGCAGGAGGCCGAACTCATCGGCAGGGAGCTCCTCGCCGTCCTTCGTCCGCTCCAGGACGAACTCATCGTGCGGGGCGAACGAGGCTAGGTAGCTGGCCCGCCCGGCGATCCGCTGCGCCCGCGCCGCCAAGTCATCCTCCGCGCCGGCCCGCTACGCCGCCAGGCGGTTGAGGTCCATGCCTGGATACCAAGACACGACGAAGCGCAGCGCCGTCTCCGCGCCGGCCCGGGCCACGGAGGCCCTCCATGCGCCGAGTCGCTCCACGCCGGCTTCCAGCCACCGCGCCAGCCGGGTGACGCTGTTCGGCACCACCGCGCCCAGCCAGAGGCTGCTTGCCATGCTCACCCCGGCCTCGAACAGACGGCGCATGTGCTCCTCCACAGCTCCAAGACGGGCCTCACCGGCGAGGACGATCTCCGAGAGGCTCCAGGCGGCGTAAACATCAATCTCCGCCCCTGACGCGCGCTGGTCCGCCCGGTAGGCGTGCACGGCCGCGTCGGATGCCTCCTGCATCTCTGGGAAGACTCCTGGCAAAGGAAGGAGACAACTCAGCTAGAAGAAAAACAACTTGCCGGCTAGGCCAGCCGGACCAAAGAAAAAGATAGCACTCACGGGCAAAGGCCTCATCGAGGTGCTGCGCCTCGCTCAGCATCCCGTGCTCCCGCAGGGCCGACGCGCGGGTCTGGGCCTCGAGATCCTTCTCAAGCTGGGCGCTCCTCCTGTCGGCGTTCGCCAGCTCCTCGGCCGCCTTGCCGCGCTCTTCCGCCAGCCGGTCCAGCTCCGCCTGGTGGGCATCCTCCGTCTTGGCCTTCTCGGCCACCAGCCGGTCCACCTCGGCCCGGAGCCGGTCGCGGTCGGCGACAGCAAGATCGCGCTGCAGGCCGGCTTCGGCAAGCCAGCCTCGGAGACCCGACGCCTCGGCCGCAGCGGCTGCAGAACGAGATTCCGGGTCAGACACCGGAAGCAAGGAAAAGAAGAAAAAGACAAGCTTTAAGATTCGACCCGGCTGCTCCGCAGTCCGGCCTGAACCTCGGGGGCTACACCCTGTGGGTGCGCTCGTGCGCCCCCACTGAAGGCATGCAAGTCGTACCTCGGACCTGGCGCAGCTCCTCTTCCTTGGCGGCGAGCTGGGCCTTGACCTCGCGGAACCGCTCCAGAAGCCGGTTGTACGCGCTGGCCCGCAGGTCGTACAGATGCTGCGCGAAGACAAAAGTTAGAAGAGTGCAAAAAATGCACATAAAGACCTGACCCGGCTACTCCGCAGCCGGCCCGGGTCTCGGGGGCTACACCCAGTGGGTGCGCTGTCGCGCCCCCACTGATTCAACGGCCAAGACAAGCAGAAAGTAAAAACTCACCGCGACCGCTTGCTCCAGCTTCCGCGCCCACTCCTGGTCTTCCCGAACGAAGGCCTACATGCACTCGCCCCGCCCGCGAAGCTGCGAGCGCAGGGCATTCGCCGCCTCGTCCTCCCGGGTGCACGGCCCGACCACAGCCTCGCCAGCGTTCACCCCCGGCTGGTGCATCGCGGTCCCGGCGCCGGATCCGCTTCCACCCGGCCGCTCGGAGTGCGTAGCGGCTTGGGGAGTAACGACCACCAAGGCACCAGCGTCCCCGGTCGTGGCCCCCGGGGCCGGCGTCGGTTGCGCTTGGCCGGACGGTGCGGAGTTCGCCTCGCGCTCCTCTCCGCCGTCCTCGCCTCCTCCTGCCGGGTCAGCCCGGGGCGGCGTATCTACGACGATGTTCTCGTTGACATCCGACTCGCCGTCGGCCGGCTCCGTCCGCCCTGCCGGCTCGCCCGCCCCCTCTGGCTGCGGCTCGATGATCGTGGCGTTCGGCCTCGAGCCCCTCTCCATCTCCGGCCAGGCCGGGTCCGTGGTGGTCCTGGCCCGCGTCGCGGAGGCCCTCTCCCACGCCCGGGCCAAGGCCTCCGCCATCTCCTTTTCGGCCTCCGCCCGATCCCGCCAGGCAGCGCGCGCCGCCGTGTCAAGATCCTGGCCGGACTGGTGGGCCACGAGGTCCTCCTCCATGGTCCGGTCTGGCTCGCGGTCAACGGCGCTGCTCCGGGTTTTCCGCCAGATGGCCTCGCCCGCCGCGGCCGCCGTCGCCACCACCGCCAGGTCAAGGGCGGATCTGTGCATAGCAAGTTTAGCACGATAGAGGCGCGGGCAAGAAACAAGCAAGAAATCGGAAGACAACAAGAGACACTTACCCAATGACCTTCGGGACATCCCGCCTCGGGCCCACGGACGGGGCGAGCCGGCGCTTCTTCTTGATAGCGTCCCTCTCGCGCGTCGGCCCCGCCACCGCCGGGCGCTTTGCGGCCGGCCTCGGCTCGACCGCCTCCTTCCCATGCGGCCGGTGCCGGCCGTCTTCCGCGGCCGTCTTGGGGGGTCGATGCTGGCGTCCTCCCCAGCCGAGGGCACTGCACCGCGGGCACCGGTCAGGCCCTCCTCGTCGTCATCCGGCCAGTCGCGCAGAAGATCTGGAGGCGGAGACTTACCCGCGTGCCGTGACCCGCCGGCCGCGGCGTCGGCTAGGCGCGCTTCGACCTCCCCCTCCTCCGCCTCAGCGCCGGCCTCCTCCATAGCGGCGCATTCCTGTAGCTGGGTGGCACCAGCCACCCTGTGACGCAAGACAAGACATGCCATAGTGCCGCGCAGCCGACCGGACCCGTGCCCGGCGGCCCCGACACGGCCCGGACCCGGCGCACCCGGCGGACCCGGCGCACCCAGACGATGACACCAGGGCCCCACGCCCATGTACCTTTACCATTGTAACCCTGGGGGTCGAGCTATAAGACCCCCAGGAGGCCTCCATGCAGAGGGGTTGGCTCTCTTTCTTTGTTGAACTCTCGACACACACACACGCACGTAGCTGGCTCTTCTTCCTCCTCCCATCAAACAGCTCCAGGAGCGCATTGTAACCACTCTGTGAGATCCCACTAGTAGATCCGGCAGGACTAGGGGTTTTACCTCCCTCGGAGGGCCCCAAACCTGGGTACATCGCGAGTCCCTCTCCGCTTGTCCCCAACCTCACTTTCGGAACCCACCGGCGTCCTCACGTAGCCCCACCATTTTAAGCCATCTCATGGCATCTGCCGTGAGAATACCATGACAGAAACCGAGTGCGATGGTAATGCGAGCACACACGAGTAGCAAGGATGGAGCATTTGGGATATTCGATAGATCACAAACAGTTGTGTGATGAGTCACGTTTGGGATAGATCGGGCATCGCATATGCTTAGTTATGCGAAACATATGCTTGCGTGCTCCCTATCGCCGACGGTTTCTGGGTCATGTGGGAAGACCCCCCCCTATCGCACACACATGCAAAGCGACGGTTTAAAACTCTGTCGCGGAAAGGGGGTAAAAACCGTTTGTATAGCAGCTCGCTGTACCAGTGGGCCCTTGGGGGCTCCACATGTGAAATGCAAAACATTCAATTTATGATTGGCGACTCAGATGAACAACCCGGATTTCTCGAAGGTTGCAAACATTTATATTTAAGCAAGTCTTAAGCTATCACTACGTTCTACTCTTAAGACTTGGGGGGCCACACTGGCTAAAGCTTTGTGAGCACAAGACAATTATAAAGTCCCAGCTTGCCACAGGCCAGGCAACCTGGCACTTGGGGGCTACACTATTTACAGCTATATATCTACAACATTCAAGACTAAAGTTCAAGTCCCAGGTTGCTGCAGGCAAGACAACCCGGCACTAGGGGGCTTCTCAGTCAAAATATTTTTCTATGCAAAGCACCAAGTCATCACGAAGTGATACACTCAGAGCTTGGGGGCTATAGATAATATGGAGATAAAGGAGGAACATCTTCAAAGCTCTCAGTTTTGATCGAGCCAGGTTTCATGTTCTTAGTGGAAAAATTTGCAAAACTTTATCTACTCCAAGCTATTCATAGGAGGCATTGAAAGCCGGCTCAACGTCATATGGATTTTTTATTCCCAATATTTTTATCAAGACGAAGCACTGGAAGACCGACTCAAACGTCAGACGGGTTATTTTTCTAATATTTTTCTGCATGGAACCAGCGTCAGCAAATTGATTCTGAAGCCGGCCTGTTGATATGACAAAGAGACCCAGATTTTTGAGGAACCGGTTCATTTGGTAAGCCAACTAGTTGAGCAAGCCGGTCCCTTAACACATTGATTATTCTTATTTCAGGAGCTTAGCATGAATAAATTCAAGCTAACCTGGGGGCTAATGTCGGGGGAATTACCCGCGGCTAGACCCAACAGTGCGAGACATGACCCGGCTAGACCAGAAGGCCCAGGTCCGGGTTATCGAGAAAACAACTTGGGCTGGCTCACTATGAGCTGGGAGGCTACACGGAACCTAGCAAGGGAAGTAAGACCTAGCAAGGGAAGCAAGACCCGGTGGAGGAAGCATAACCCGGCGGAGGACAAACCCGGCCTGGGTTGATTGGTGCAGAAGAGAATACGGGTGCCCACACGGAGGTATAACGTGGCCCAACATGGGGTGGCCCAGCAGGCCAGTTTTGGACCGTTCAAGTAAGACCCGGACTAGTTGTAGTCCTACGAGGACCCTACATGTAAGCCAGCCCCTTCAACTTATATAAGGAGGGGCAAGGCACCCCAAGAGGGGAAGTCAATTAGAGAAGTTAGAGGCAGACAAAGTAGTAGCTCTCGAGATAGAGGTAGCAAAACAGCACCCTTGTAATCGAGATCATCATCATCATCAATAGCAATCAAGCAGGATGTAGACTTTTACCTCCACCGTGAGGGGCCGAACATGGGTAAAACTCGTGTCTCTCGATTCCGACCAACCCTGTCCAAGCTATCACCGAGCAGCGATGGCCTCACAACTAAGTCCTTTAACAAGGGCATCTGCCGTGACAAAACCACGACACCCAGGTAGCTAATTAGACTTTTTTATGACGGAACTAAGCTTCACCTAATGGTAAAGCATGCATGGTTGCGCACCAGACAAGACAAACAAAAAGAATTAGAACTACCTGGGTATATTGTGGTGAATGGCCGCGGTACACTGCAGATGCTTGAACCGATGAGAAGCATGTTTTACTCAACAGTGGGCCTCATGATTATAGGCGACCTTCTTTTTTTATATAGAAAATCTAATTATGAGTGAGCTCATGTTTTATTTTTCTATGCGAGATATGTTTTTTATGAATGCACATCTATAGTTGATATTGTTGTTTTAGGTTTAGTCATGGGTTGAATGTCCCCATTGTCTCTACTCAACGTTGTTTTCATCTCATATCTTCTCACTGTTATATTGCCAAGGTACTAAATTAACAAAACAAAATCACACTCATTTTTAGCCTTTTCATAAAAAAAAGATGCTTACTATATAAAATATTTCTTTCAAACAAATTCTTTTTCATGAACTTATACTATGTTTCACAAACTTTCTCCTGATTTTAAACATAAAATTATATGTTAACAGTTCCCGTAGCAACGCGCGGGGTGTCATCTAGTAGACACAAAAGACATAAATGGTTCAAATCTTAAATCATATTACTTGGACCCTAGTAACAAGCATTTGGCACAACAAAGTCATAGCAACATCAATTCTTGAACAATCATTACACTCGGGATCATTCCCCCATAAATCTAATGTTAAATACATGATCGATCTCATCCAATTCCCATCCATCCCATGTGTCTACAGTGGATTACTCACACATGGTTGGACAGATTATTATGACGGTGTTTGAGAATGGGTTGATAGAGTCGATGATGAAGAATCCCCCTCCCAGCAGGCAAACCCTAGCCTCCAGCAGCCCTCCTAGATGAAGAATAATGGTGGCGCCATCTCCGTGTCACCAAAAAATCAAGGATAAATGATGGAATGGTTTCAGGGCAATATAAAGCCAGAGACATCGGAGGCCAGCCAGGGGGCCCCACAGGCCCTAGGTGACCTATGTAGGCGCCCCTATAAGGGGGCACCTAGGCACCCTATGCCACCCTCTAACTCAATTCCAGGCCAAGACTCCTTATTTGCGGAAAACTCTGCCTCCTATTTTTTTATTTTATTTTCTTGAGCACTTTCCTGCATGAGATAACACCA
This sequence comes from Elymus sibiricus, assembly GCA_039707655.1. Lineage (NCBI taxonomy): Eukaryota > Viridiplantae > Streptophyta > Magnoliopsida > Poales > Poaceae > Elymus > Elymus sibiricus. The sequence goes on along the minus strand of CM077668.1, from coordinate 254,498,816 downwards.
TGGAAATTTGGCTGAAAACAGCGTCAGTCTTGGTTAGGTTTTATCACTGGAGCAAGTTTTGAGTCAAAAGTTAAGAAAGTTAATAAAAAGTGTTCGGAAAGTAGATACGTTTTGGAAGTATCAATCATCAGCTGCATTGATGCACAATTTTCTTTGTTTTTTTTTACTTCTTCCAACCCCTAACATTATGTTCTGATGCCAATGATTAGGGTTTGAAAGCTAGACATGTGATACGTCTCCAACGTATCTATAATTTTTTGATTGTTCCATGTTATAATAGTATCAATCTTGGATGTTTTATATGCAATTATATATCATTTTTTGGGACTAACCTATTAACCTAGTGCCTAGTGCCAGTTGCTGTTTTTTGCTTGTTTTGGCTTTTCAGAAAATCAATATCAAACAGAGTCCAAACGGAGAAAAAACTTTGGATTAATTTTTTCTAGACCTGAAGGGACCCTCGAAGGTTCGGGAGAAGACCAGAAGAGCCACGAGGGAGTGACAAGCTCGGGAGGCGCGCCCCAGGGGGGTAGGCGCACCCCCAGGCTTGTGGGCCCCTCGTGGCACCTCTTGACCTAATTCCAAGCCTATAAATTCTCAAATATTCCCCATATACCAAAGAGCCACCTCGAATAACTTTTCCACCACCGCAAGCCTCTGTTCTTCCATGATCCCATCTGGAGGCCTTCTCCGGTAATCTGCCGGAGGGGGAATCGATCACGGAGGGCTTCTACATCAACCTTGCTGCCCTTCCGATGATGTGTGAGTAGTTTACCACAGACCTACGGGTCCATAGCTAGTAGCTAGATGGCTTATTTTCTCTCTTTGATCTTCAATACAATGTTCTCCTCGATCTCCTTGGAGTTCTATTCGATGTAATCTTTTTTTGCGGTGTGTTTGTTGGGATCCAATGAATTGTGGGTTTATGATCAGATTATTCATGAGAAATATTTGAATCTTTTCTGAAATTATTTATGCATGATTGTTATAGCTTTGTATTTCTCTCCGATCTATCCATTTGGTTTGGCCAACTAGATTGATTTATCTTGCAATGGGAGATGTGCTTTGTGATGGGTTCAATCTTGCGGTGCTCTATATCCCCGTGGCAGAAAGGGACAAGACACGTATTTGAATTATTGCCATTAAGGATAAAAAGACGGGGTTTAATCATATTATTTGAGTTTACTTTGCCTACATCATGTCATCTTGCTTAAGGCGTTACTCTGTTTTCATTAACTTAATACCCTTGATGCATGCTGGATAGCGGTCGATGGGTGGAGTAATAGTAGTAGATGCAGGCAGGAGTCAGTCTACTTGTCTCAGATGTGATGCCTATATACATGATCATTGCCTTGAAAATCATCATAACTATGCGCTTTTCTATCAATTGCCCAACAGTAATTTGTTTACCCACCGTATGCTATGAGTTCGAGAGAGAAGCCTATAGTGAAAACTATGGCCCCCGGGTCTACTTTTATCATATATAAAATCCAAAAATACCTTGCTGCAATTTTATTTCTTTTATTTTACTTTGCAATTTACTTTTCTATCTATCACTATCAGAATTAATCCTTGCAAGTAACCGCCAAGGAATTGACAACCCTCTTGTTTGCGTTGGGTGCAAGTATTTGCTTTTGTATGTGTAGTTGCTACTAATGAGGTTCTGTGTGGTTCTCCTACTGGATTGATAACATTGGTTCTTAACTGAGGGAAATATTTATCTCTACTGTACTGCATCATCCTCTCCTCTTCGGGGAAATCCCAACGCAGTTCACAAGTAGCAGGAAGAATTTCTGGCACCGTTGCCGGGGAGACATCACCAAAACCTATCAAGTACCTTCGCGTAAACTTTCATCTACTTGCTCTTATTTTCATTTGCCTTTTTATTTGCATTTGCCTCTCGTTTTCATCTCCCCCACTTCTAAAACAAATTTACAAAAACACAAAAATATTGTATTTGCTCATTTGCTTGTTTGTTTGCTTGCTATGATTGTGTGACTCAAGAAAAGTAAAAAAACTAAAAGACATATGGATCCTCATCCACTTGCTAATCTTTTCAAAAAACCCAATTTTTATGAACCAATTGCTAGTGAGTTGAGTGCACTTGATTATCTTTATGAAGTTTTGCTTGAAAATCATGAATCTGAAAATTATGATGAAGTGTTACACGAAGAAATTTATAAAGTGATTCATGATAGCTCCTTGAATGAAAAGCATGATTGTAATGATGTTATTATAAGTTCTATTAATGTCAATTGTGCTAATAATATGCAAAGCCACAAGCTTGGGGATGATAATTTTGTTATGTCCACTACTTATTGCAATGATCATGATTGGGGTGATAATGCTTCTTATGATCTTGAAAATTTATTTAAGCCTCATGATGAATATGTTTGCAATAATATTGAAAGTGGGTTTGGAAGAGTGTCAACTTTAGGTAAAAAGAATCCCACATATTCGGAGAGTGTTCAATCTTATGAATTTTTTGATCAAAGTGGGTTTGGAGAGGTCATGACTTTAGTTGATGTTAATCCCACTATCTTGGAAGATTATAAAACTTTTATGCATGTGGATCATGAAGAGAATATTTTATATGATAGCTATATTGTTGAATTTGATTATGATCCTACATGTAATTATTATGAGAGAGGAAAATATGGTTATAAATTTTTTCATGTCACTAAATTACCTCTCTTTGTGTTAAATATTTTAATGCTTCATTCTTCCTATTTGCATATCCTAGGTACTGTGTTGGGGATATTACCTGAGGTTGAGACCCGACAGAAGCATGACCCTGGCCTAAGTTTCAAGACTAAGTGGGTCATCCACTGGCGGGTTAATTGAAGATGAATAGAGATGGGGCTGGAGGCCCAAGATGAGACTCGGCTGGTGGCCAGCTCACAAGAGCCTAGCAGGCCGACTCTTGCAGAGAAGGCCCAGATAGAGAATTTCCTAACTTGGAAGGCAAGATGGACAAGAGTTAGAGTAGGATACGAGTTAACAGTGCGACCCAGAATCTTCTGTAAAGCCAGGGACTCGACCTATTATATAAAGGAGAGCCCCTGGGACGAAAAGACTAAGTTGCAATCTCTCGAAAGCTAGGTTAGCGAATTCGCACCCTTGTAATCGAGATCCAAAGCAATATCAATCAAGTAGGAGTAAGCTTTTACCTCCACTGTGAGGGGCTGAACCTGGGTAAATCTGTGTCTCTCCTTCCTATTCAACCCCGTTCAAGCTTCCACGCAACTGCGATGGCCTCACGACTAAGTCCTTTCACAAGGGCATCTACCGTGACAAAACCACGACAGTTGGCGCCCACCGTGGGGCCAGCGCACGGTGGAGTTGTGTTCTTGGCGGGAGCTCCTTCAAGGATCGAGGGATACGTGATCGGTCAGATGACCAGTAGTCGCCGTGGCAAGCTCTACACCGACGATTCTGGCTTGGGCCCCGAGACCGACTCAATCGAGTACGGGTACCGGGTCCCCTTCGGCAAGATCCATGTCTTCATCGGCGAGTCAGGCGCCGGGTTGGATGTCATCACCAACACTGAGTCAGCCCGCTGCGCCAGACCCAGCCAAGCGAGACCCGGCCCACCAAGAGCCGGCCGGAGACATACCTTTGTGGGTTTCACCCAGGGGGTGGCCCTTTCAAAAATTCAGTATCTAGCGATGACACGCTCGCCTACTCTGATGGTGAGTCGTCCATGGGGGAGACTGAGTCAATCTGTCCCCTGTTTGATGGCAAGTTGGGAGGTTACTCCGATGATGAAATTTTTCCGGAAACCCGCGAGCCGGCTCGTTTTGCTGTGGTTTACATGGCGGGAACCCAGAATCAGCCCCGAGACTTGGCAGATCCAGCGGCAGGACATAATCTCACCATTGCCGGTTCGGGAGCGGCCGGTTCAGGTGCCGCCGGCCCTCAGAAGACCGGGGCGCAGGCGCTCTCCGAGATGATGGCTACCCTTGCAACTCTATTGGCAGAGCCGGTGACTCCTGAGAATGCCAAAGCACGCAACACAGAAATTACAAAGTGCCGCGAGCAGCTAACAAAGATCCAGGAGGATATCACTGTAGAAAACACACGCATGGCGGAAACACAGGCTCGCATCATCGAGGAAACACAGCGCCTGGAGGCGGAGGCCCTTTATCTTAGCCGCCGTCAGAGCGAGTCAGAGGTCGTTCACCAGAGGAGACATCAGAGCCAGGTTCCAACCCATATTGTGCCAACTCAGCTGTTTTGCACGCCGCGTGATCCACTTGCTCCGGTGAACCCGGGGGCTTGCATTGTGTCCCTGGAGGGGCCCCCGTTGCAGCAGCTGGTTTAGCAGTAGTCGCCGGCTCAGCAGCAGCCACCAGCTCAACAGCTGCCACTGATCCAGCAGTAACAGTTGCCGCCTCGCCGGTTCCAGACCCCAGTTGAACATTATTCCAACCCAGGGGATAATGTATTGGCGGCGACCCATAACTTGGCAGCAATTCCGATTGAAGGGAACAGTCCTGTTCAGATTGAGGCCAGGAACGCCATCGAGATACTGAAGACAGCAGTAACACAGCAAGCAAATTACTCTCATAGCCAGCACCGGTTGCATTCTACCCCTCATCCAAGTCACAGCAGGAGCCGGCATGCTAAGTCACCAGCAGTTTCCAGCAGTGCGCGGCGAGGAAGGGTTCAACAGTCACCGCTAGATCCGCCACAGCCCGAAGTCCCGAACGCACATGCAATCGTGGATGCTGCTCGTGCTTTACGGGGGTTAAAAGCAGGAAACACAGGTGCAGCATATGTTCAGCCTATTGTGCAACCCACACCCCGCCTCAACCCACCCAGCTGTCTGCACCAGTGGCATAGTGGGCCGGACTATTGGAACTCCATGTTTAGTCCTAGCATTATGAGACACACGAATGCCCCCTAATTTTAAGGGTCCTCGCAAGGTTCCTAATTACACAGCTGATTTGGAGCTGGCTGAGTGGATCGAAAGCTATGAGCTAGCTATGGATATGACGGAAGCCAGTGATGCTGTCTGTGCTCGCTATTTACCTCTCATGCTGGAAGGTCCAGCGCGCACTTGGTTGAAAAATTTGCCTGCAAATTCCATTAACACCTGGCAGGAGTTGAAGGAGCGCTTCATCAAGAATTTCCAGGGGACTTGCAAGCGTCCAACTACAATCGTTGATCTCGAGCACTATGTTCAGCGTGATGATGAGTCGGCACATCATTGGTCTCGTCGGATTGCAGAAGTAATTCACTCTTCCGATAGCATCACAGCACATCAGGCTGTCCTTGTCCTGAAAAGAAATTGCAAGTTCCAGCCTTTGGTCCAGAAGTTGGGACATCTCAAGAGGAAGGTCAAAGATATGGGTGATCTCATGGATGTTTTGACTCGGTATGTTGAGTCTGATTGTACAAAGGATCCAACCTCTGATGACGAGAAGTATGGCAAGGGCAAGAAAAACGGTGGCAAGAGTCAACAGCAGAATAATGGCAATGGGAACAACAATAACAATCATAAGCGTAAGGCTCATGAGGGAGGTTCTGATCTCGTTGCAAACACCAACACTGGGCCTAAAAATTAGCACCAGAACAATGGCTCTAGGAAGCCCTTCTCTGGCAATCGCCCTCGTAGTTACGAGGAAGCTCTTAAGGGTTCGTGTCTAAAACATAGTTTTGATGGTAAGCCGGCCAGCCACTCGTGGGAAAACTGCTTCATCATGCAGGAATATTCCAAGAGAATCTTTCAGAATCACCACAGTGGTGGTGGCAATGGTGGAAATCCAGGCAATCCTGGACCCAGCAATTCCGGGGGCGGCTTCCAGGGAGCCGGCTCTCAGGGACACTATCCAGGTCCTGGGTTCCAGGGGAACAACAGCCAAAATCCTGGGTTTCAGGGGGCCGGTCATGGTGGAGGCAACAATAAGCGCAATAACCAAGGAAATCAAAATCAGGGAGGTCAGTCTGGATTTCAGAATAATCCCAAGCAGTTGAATAGTGGACAATATCATGTATTCACCACAAGTACGTGTAAGCGCGACCGTAAGCTCCAGAGGCGGGCTGTTCATACAGTCGAGCCGGCAGTTCCTTACTACTTAAACTGGTCAGAGTAGCCAGTGACTTGGAGTAGGGAAGATCACCCCCCACGGATTGATAATCCAGGTGGTCTTGCTTTGGTGGTAGCTCCACAAGTCGGCGGTTACACCTTGACAAAGGTATTCATGGATGGTGGAAGCAGCATTAATATCCTTTATTATGATACTTTCAGACGGATGAACTTGTCCGAGAAGCAGCTCACCCCTTCCACTACAGTCTTTCATGGCATTGTTCCTGGCAAGTCAGCCTACCCTATCGGCATGATTTCTCTGGAAGTTGCTTTTGGTACTGAGTTTAACTATCGCTTGGAGTTCTTGTCATTTGAGGTGGTCAAGCTTAAAAGTCCGTATCATGCCCTCTTCGGGAGGCCGGCTTATGCGCGGTTCATGGCACGTCCATGTTATGTTTATCTGAAGTTGAAATTGCCTGGACCAGAAGGCACTATCACTGTCAATGGTAACAGGAAAGTCGCCCTTGAGTGCGAGGAGGGAGATGCAGCTTATGCTGAGACAACTTGTGCAGCCGAAGTGTTGAAATTTTACAAGGACAATGTTGACCCGGCTGACATGACTTCCCTAAAAAACCCGACTACAGAGTCTGATCCTTTACTGAAATTCAAGTCAGCAAGAGACACCAAGCAAGTTGATTTTACCCCTGGTAATTCTCCTGAGCAGTTTACCATTGGGGCGAATATGGATCCCAAATAGGAAAGCGCGCTCATCGAGTTCATCCGTGAGAATCGGGACATCTTTGCATGGAAACCTTCTGACATGCCGGGTGTACCGAGAGAACTTGCTGAGCACTCCCTTATGTAGATCCTAAGTTTAAACCTGTACGACAATACCTCCGTCGTTTTAACGAGGAGAGACGCAAAGCCATTGGTGAGGAAGTGGCCCGGCTCCTAGCTGCCAGGTTCATCGTTGAAGTATTTCATCCAGAGTGGTTGGCTAATCCAGTGCTTGTTCTGAAGAAAAATGGGACTTGGCGGATGTGTGTCGATTACACGGACTTGAATAAAGCTTGTCCGAGTGATCCTTTTGCGCTGCCCCATATTGACCAGATCATTGATGCTACGGCTGGCTACGAGTGTTTATGTTTTCTGGATTCTTACTCCGGTTATCATTAGATAAAGATGAAGGAGGATGAACAGGAAAAGACAGCTTTCATCACGCCCTTTGGAGCTTTCTGTTATACATCCATGACATTTGGTCTGAAGTGTGCACAGGTGACTTATCAGTGCTGTATCCAAAACTGTTTCTACAAGCAGATTGGGCGTAACGTTCATGCATATGTTGATGATATTGTGGTCAAGTCCCGGAAGAAAGAGACTTTGCTAGATGATCTAAAGGAGACGTTTGACAACTTGAGAGTTTACCAGATGAAGCTCAACCCAGAAAAATGTGTGTTTGGTGTTCCTGCAGGGAAATTACTGGGTTTCCTGGTTTCTCAACGCGGAATTGAGGCCAATCCAAAAAAATTAAAGCCATCACGACTCTGGCCAAGCCGGCCAACATCAATGCTGTCCAGAAGTTGGTAGGGCGTGTGGCGGTTCTGAGCCGGTTTATAAGCCGGCTTGGAGAAAAAGCGATTCCTCTCTACCAGTTGCTCAAAAAATCAGATCATTTCGCTTGGGGTGATGCTGCAGATCAAGCCTTTGAGTCCCTCAAGAAGCAGTTGTCTGAGCCGCCTATCCTTGCTGCTCCTCAGGAGAAGGAGTTGATGCTGCTATACATTGCCGCTAATAGCAAAGCCGTCAGTGTTGTTGTTGTCGTGGAACGCAAGGAAGAAGGCAAGGAGTACCCAGTCCAGCGGCCAGTGTATTATGTCAGTGAAGTTTTAACAGAGTCCAAGCAGCAATATCTGCATTGGCAAAAGCTGGTCTATGGCGTGTTCATGGCAAGTCGTAAGCTGAAACACTACTTTCAGGAGCATCCCATTACTATCGTCAGCTCAGCACCTCTCGGAGACATCATCCAGAACAGGGAAGCGACATGCCGGGTTGCCAAGTGGGCTATTGAGCTTGGCCCACATCACCTCAAGTACGTGGCATGAACTGCCATCAAATCTTAGGCCTTGGTGGATTTCATCAATGACTGGACAGAGTTGCAGGCTCAAGAGGAAAAGCCAGATACCACGTACTGGTCAATAAACTTTGATGGCTCCCGACAATTGGAGGGCTCGGGGGCGCGAGGTGATAAGTTTTGTTATGTTTTGAGGCTTATGTTTCCCTGTACTAACAATGCAGCAGAATATGAGGCCTTGCTCCATGGTCTCTGTATGGCTAAGGAGATGAACTTAAGCCGGGTCAGATGTTTGGGCGACTCAGATTTGGTGGCTCAACAGGTCTCTGGCACTTGGGATTCCAAGGACCCCCTCATGGCGGCTTACAGGCGCGCTGTCACTAATATCGCTGGACACTTCAAGGGATACCAGGTTGATCATATTGATCACCGGCTTAACGAGGCATCAGATGCATTGTCTCGTTTGGGGTCTCAAAGGAAGCCTGTTCCACCCAATGTTTTCCTTGATGTTCTGCACAACCCGTCAGTCAAATTGCCGACGGAGGAGGATATTGCTATTCCTGATCCAGAGGCGGCATTGGTGGCCGCTGTTCATGCCATACTAGATTGGACAGTACCTTACCTAGCATATCTGAGCCGTGGCGAGCTCCCAGCAGAGGAAATCATCGCATGGCAGATTATCTGGAGGTCCAAGTCCATGACCATTGTCAATGGTGAGTTACACAGACGAAGCGTCACAGGCATTTTTCAACGTTGTGTTTCTCCTGACGAGGGTCTTGCAATTCTTAATGAAATCCACTCTGGCGATTATGGACATCATACCGGCTCACGCTCGTTGGTGGCGAAAGCTTTCTGACATGGTTTTTACTGGCTAACAGCTCATGCAGATGCCGAGGATATTGTTCGCAAGTGTGATGGATGCCAGAAATTTGCTCGTCAAGCTCATGTGCCGGCTCAAGAGTTGCGGATGATTCCAATCACTTGGCCCTTTCCAGTCTGGGGGCTTGATATGGTCGGGCCTTTCAAGAGGTCCAAGAATAAACATACTCACTTGTTGGTTGCAGTTGACAAATTTACCAAGTGGGTTGAAGCTGAGCCGGTTAGTCATTGTGATGCTGCTACAGCCGTTAAGTTCCTGAAAAAGTTGATTTACCATTACGGTTATCCACATAGCATCATCACTGATAATGGTACTAATCTGTCCAACGGAGCTATGAAGCAGTTTTGTCAGCGAGAACATATCCGGCTGGACTTAGCGTCAGTAGCACATCCTCAGTCCAATGGACAAGCAGAGCGAGCTAATCAAGAGTTGTTATGCGGGATTAAACCAAGGCTTATGGTGCCTCTTGAGCGAACCCCAGGATGCTGGGAGGAGGAGTTACCTGCAGTACTTTGGAGCATACGAACTACTCCCAACAGGTCAACATGCTACACGCCGTTCTTCCTGGTCTATGGTGCAGAAGCGGTGCTTCCAAGCGATATTCATCATGACTCTCCCAGAGTTATAGCTTATGTGGAGGCTGACAATGAACATGCTCGCCAAGATGCTCTTGATGCTCTGGAAGAAAATCCCGAACTTGTCGCGTCCACATCTGCGATATATCAACAAGACCTACGTCGCTATCATAGCCGTAGAGTTCGAAGCCGTACCTTTCAGGAGGCGACTTAGTGCTCCGTCTGATACAAGACCAGACAGGCATGCATAAGCTCTCGCCTCCTTGGGAAGGACCCTTCGTCATCAACAAGAATCTCAACAATGGATCATATTACCTTGTTGATATACGTGAAGCAAATAAATCACGTACCTCTGAGGAGGAGGGCAGCCGACCCTGAAATATTTCACATCTCCGGCCGTATTATACCTAAGTCACAGACTTGGAAGTATCTACTATACATACCTTCATCATGTATATATATTATGATCAATGAAATAAAGTCGGCATCTCTGGATAAGAGAGTTTGTCGTTTTGCCTTAGAAATTGTGTGTTGAGTCTTTATTCTTTGATCATTTGTTACTTGGGGGCTTCCAACTCATCGAGTTTAGCTATTAACATCCCTCTTCACCCAGCATATGCCGTTATATACTTGGTTAAACCTGCCTGTTAGCAAGATGCTAATCACAAAAGGTGACCCGATGAGCGCCTGATGAGTTAATCACAGAGGTGACCCTGAACTCATCAAAGTTAAAACTCTGGTTAAGTCATGTGAGAGCCAACTTTCAGAGAGTTAGGACAAACCAAAAGAGGGCAAAAAGCCTGCTTCACCGAAGCAAATCAGACTCGAGCCTCGAAAGCCGGTCTTTATGTCGTGCCTCGAAAGCCGGCTTTTATCTTTATAAGTTTGCATTATTATGATTTTTATCCATGCATTTATATTATAAATGTTTGTGCATATTACATGTCTTTGTAGAAACAAGTTTTATTATTTTTATTTGTGATATCATAATGGCAGCATGCTTTGCCGGGTTGCACAGCAGCCACAGCTTCTACTAAGTTACCAAACAGTAAAGGTGCTGGAGGTATTACAACAAGTCGCCACAGCGACCGGGTCTCAGAACTCGTTCCAGATGAGTGTTCTTACAGAAACGGCGGGCTATATTGCAATTGTAGCTGCCGGATCGGCTTAAATAGTCGGGTTGTCTACCTAGTCCTTCAACGAAAGGCTTATACTTGGTTTTCAACACAACAGAGGCTTGTCGTTCATTGCAACAACCACAGTTTTTACAGACAAAGTAATAAGTGCATGATGGCACGAACACCAGCAGAGGAAGCTCTATCACTATGCTATTACAAAGCCACATTTGGGCATATTTTCATCAAAGATTTTAAAGGAGTTCATGGCTGGGAGCCGGCAGTGTGGCCTTCCTGGTCGACGTTTGCGCCAGAAGCTGACGGGTCCACTTGTGCCGACTCTTCCCGATCGCCAGGGGCCGCCGCCTCTGCTTCTTGTGTTGAGAGCTCGTCTGCTACCCACTGAATGGAACGTAAAGCTTCAAACAGTGAGTCTGCTTTCATCACAGTGGAAGGATTAACATCAGGAGCAAAATGTTGCTTACGACGAGGAGGATTAAGTTCAACAGGCTTTGGATCAGGCATGCTCATGCGTTTGCCGTCTTCTGAGTAGCCGGCTTGAAATTTCTCCTAGTCTAGCTCTGCTACAATATTGGTCGCTGCTACCCGGGTCTCCTTCATGCAGCGCACATAGTTTTCATTGGTGAAACAAGTTCCGTCCGCATTGAATTCTGGAAGCCCATCAGTTAGTAGAGCCGGCTCCATTTCTGGCAGATATGCTTTTGTGTGGGCTAATGCATAGAGAGCCCCTTGGCGGCTTGCTGATTTCTTCAGTTCCTGGATCCATTGTGGAACGGTGGAAAGTTTCTTCTGCATATCCATGATATAGTGTGGTGGTGCCTTAGTGTTCTTGACTGCCATAATGCAGTAGGCACCACCCACATACATCTATTCCAGAAACTTGTACACAGCCTTCAGCTTGACAAGGGGAAGTTCAACCAAATTATGGTTCTTTTTGCCTGTTAATACATATGCAACAAGTATCAGTAACCCGGTTCATATGTTGAGCCGGCATAATTTGGTGACTTGCAAAAATTAGTTACTTACCAAAGATGGCATTACACATGTCTTTGATATGGCTCTTCAAAGATGCCAGCTCTTGATTACCGGCTTGAGTTTTAACTCGGCCTCTTCAGCGCGCTTCAACAAGGCGGCTCTTTCATTGGCAAACTCAGTCTTGGCTATCTCCAAATTATCAGTACAAGTGGCCAGAGATTCTTCAAAATCTAAGGACAGCTTTTCCGCTGTCTCTCGCAATTTTTTCTCTGCTGCCACCTCTTCTTTCAAGCCGGCAATCTGCGCCTCTGATTGTTTCAGCATGTCCTGCAACCGCAAATATACAAGTTATGCAAAGTTATTAGCAGTCCCAAGTCGCCGCAGGCAGCTGACCTGGCACTTGGGGGCTATAGGATATTTGTTTTATGCAAGTATTTCAAGTCCCGAGTCGTCGCAGGCAGACGACCCGGCACTTGGGGGCTAATGCATAAGTCATTTTTTGTCAAGCTCTGGCCCATTACATGGTAATGAGCAGGCCCTTGGGGGCTACCAACTGTTCTAAAGCAACATGCAAATATATGAAGACCCAGCCCACTATTGCATAGTGACCCGGTTCTTGGGGGATACAATATGACTATAATTATGTTTACACTGCAAGGCGGGTCAGGAATGTTAAAGCTTGGAGTGATTCAGAATCCAGTTCAAGTACATCTTAAGCAAATTACTGAACTTTATTTCCTTCGGATTTGGAGGCTACATGCATACCAGTAAATGAGGAAGCAATAAAAGTTACCTCATATTTCCTTCTCAAGCTATTGAATATAGCTGCTTTAGTTTCCCGGCTCTCAGACAGCTAGGCTAGGAAAGTTTGGTGCAACACTTCCACGTCTTGATCTTCAAAAGACGGGAACTCAAGGCTGGCCTTGCCCTTATTTTTTGGCGACTCATCCTTTGCTAAAATTTTAGCCAAGACATTGGAGGACTCCGGAGGAGTGTTGTGGGTCTCACCAGTGGCAACCACATCATCCTGGGCCTAGCCTATTGGCTGCTCTGCTGGGGCGGTTTCTTTTTCTTCTGCAACCGGAGCAGAAGTTCGAATAGGGCTTGGCGGTTGTCTTGGAGGGGCGGCTCGCTTTGACCCGCCTGATCATCTTGGAATGGCGGCTCAACTTGACCCGCCTGATTGTTTTGAAGCTCGGTATTGTCCATCTCCAAGTCATGAGATGGGTTTGCTATAGTCTCTGCTACAGGGGCAGAAGACTCGCCAGCTTTCTTCTTAATAACAACCTTGGCACTACATTAAGGAAAGATATTACACTACTGCATGAGACCGCTAACGCGACACATGAATCAGAGACCCCGCGACCAAACTGTCTGCGATGCATGAATCGCAAACGATGTAGTAATAAAACTGTTGCCAATAAGACGAACTGTGTGCGATGGTGGAGACATCAAGCATGATTCAGATTAGAGACACGTGTGTCATACATGGCATACAGTTGATCCATACGAACTGTTTGCGATAAGACAGAACAACAAACACGGTCAACCAGTTCGAGGTGTGTGCAATACACGGCATACAGTTCACTCGGATGAACTGTTTGTGATTACCCAACACAACAGAAACGGTCAGGCAAATCAAGGTGTGTGCGATATACGGCATGCGGTACACTCGGATGAACTATTTGCGATGAGCCAAAACAACAGAAACGGTTCAACTTAACAAGATGTGTGTGATACGCGGCAAACAAGTCAGTAATCCGAAATGTGTGGGAAGATGGATAACAACACAGGCGATTCCTGCTAATAACCCATGTGTGTTGTGGGCAAATGCTTGCTGGTATACAATTGTCAGCGATTGACGATATCATCACCGACGGGTTGCGTAGTTTAGTCCGTGTGTGATGTGATTTGCTCTGTCCGCACAACATCTATGCTCTGTCTACACAACAACAACATATATACTTATAAGAACATTGTTGCATACCCAAATTAAACATCCAATTACATAAGTGACGACACACACCAAAGTAAACAATTCCATGCACACTAAACTAGGAGAAACGATCATCTAATCATCTACTTCTTGTTGTGACGACGCTTGCCATTGCTCTACTTCTGGCAGGATCCCTGGCCATTTTGGGGAAGAAGGAGGCACTTCCTCATGTCAACGATCCGCCTGTACATCTCATAGCTCGTGTACACCTCCTTGGCCGTGTACACGATGTGAGCTTCGTCGAGTTTCTCCATCCAGGCCGAGTGCCAGGCACGCTTGTCCTTGTTGGAGGAATCCTTCATGTCTCTGTAGTAGGGGTCGATGATGGCCTCGGCGAGGTGAACCAGTGAGTCCTTCTCATGCTTCTTGCTGCCCCAGATCTTGTATTGGCCCTGGATGTCGACAAGATTCTGGCAGGCGATGCCCGAATTCTTGAGCACCTTTACATCGTTCGTGATGTCCACCGTAGCGAACATGTAGTGGGGGCTGTTGACAAACCTGGCGAAACGCTCGCAAGGCCTTGTGGCCAGGCAGTAGTGGTAGACAAGGATGTGATTGCGCATGCACATCTGGGTGACGGCGACCTTGTGACGAGACCCGGCATGAGCGCGGGTGTACTCGAGGTCGAACCCGACCACCTTGTACTTCTCCGCAGCAAACAACAACTCCATAGTGTGGATGGAGTTCTCCACCCAGATCGGGTTGTTGGTGTACACCACCGAGAGCTTTGTGAACCTTCTGTGGGTGTCCACTGCGGCATGCATGGTGAACTGCCGCTCGACGTCGGCAGCCGCTGGGAGCGCCATTGGAGCCGCGCACGATACCCTCTCTGTATTTGTCGCCGTGGGTGTGCTTCTTGCAATACTGGGGCGCGATCGAAAGATTGAAGAGACACAAGGGTTAAATGGCCGCTGTAATAAATGGGGGCCGAATGGCCTGTAATCACGTCTTGTCACCGCGTTCCCAGTGGAGGATTCCAGTGCACGCTTGAGCACCCCACACGCGTTTCGTTTGACCACGCGTGGGCTCGAAGAGGCACAGAGTTTACCCGTGGGTGATGAGGTCAAAGTTACACAGACGGGTAATGATGGACACTCGAGTGCGATAATTCTAGGCACACAGTTGAAGAAACCAACTGTGTACAATAATGTCGAAGATCGCTGTCGAGACCGCAATATAGATCATTTGCGATGAGATCGACAGGGGAAACACATTTGTGAATAGTAAATAAAATCAAGTCAATTGAGGTCTAGATATTAATCGTCCATTGCATATGAAGGTCAAAATAGTACTACCAATATACGAGTCTCATACGATGCCATTTCAATGATTGTACCACAAAAGCCCAAAATATTACAAGGTTCAAATTATAGAGTTAGAAGGCTCAAATTCGAAGACTACAAGGTTCAAACTGATATTAGAAATGAAATTCAGCTCATGCAGCTGCAGACGTCCGTGCTGATCAGCTGAACATGGACATACGAGAGGTTCAAACTGATATTACAACTTGTAACACCTTTTTCGAAACCTCAACATTTCTGCAAAGGGATCAGCCACTGACAAGTCATGTATGGGCTTGACATAATTACTTCCGATTACTCTGTCAACTGAACTTCCAAAATGAAATTCAGCTTCTGCAGAGCCTTTTCCATTCTGCCATAGCCGCCGGCACTGATTAGCAAACCATTCAGTTTTGCAAAGCAAATGTAGGGAAAACCTCATTACCTTTAGCACCCTTGCTCTCACAACAAAGAACCTGGCAAATATAATCTCCGGTAAGGTCCCTCGGTAGGAGTTCAAAGTAATTTCTGAGAGATGCAGATCAAGGCATTCGATGTGGTTGTTATATTGTATCACATTATCCACTACCGGGCCTAATCTTATCTGCAAAAGAAGAGAACGTATTAGTGCCTACATGCAGTTTTGAACACTACTACAGGCCTCTTTGATTTGCAGGATTTCTAAAATACATGAATAGAAGCCATCGTCGATCCTACATGATTAACATGGGCATTTGATTACAATCTAGAAAAATGTAGGCTTCTTCCCAAGAGGTTGGAGTGGATGGAAATTTCCCTACGAAAACTAGTACAGATGGAAATTTCCCTACAAAAAATAGGAGTGACCATGTTCATCAAGTTCTACGGAAACAACGATTGTAAATCCATGGTTTGTGTTCAATATGACATTCCTGGAGTCTTCAGTTATGTAAAGGCCAAGATTGTGTACTACAATTGCTGTTGCAAATCAAGGGATGTACTGCAGGAAATGATAAGATTGTTAAAGAATAGGGTAACATGCAAATATGGGAGTAAATGAAAGAACACTACACAATAGTTGAAATCAAAGGACACAAATTTATAATTAAACAGATAGTGTAACCATGATGTCATGCAAATATGAGAGTAATCGAAAGAACATTACAACATTAATTTGCCTAATATAGAAAGAACTAAAATCCCCTTTGACGTGTATGCTGCATGTGGCACCTTTTATCCAAATGCAGCAATATATAGTATATGTTCAGAAAAGTAGGTCATGCCAACCGAGGTAGGGTGATATTGAACATACCGTGCGCCTCCTGAAGTCATCTGGTATAGTGAAATGGAACTCCTCGGCTGTCTGGCTGAGGTCGCAAATGCATGATGTCTCCGTGCGCTGTACACTCTATGATTGAAAGAAAACCCTCGAATCAGCTAGAAGAAAAAAGAATTCACGGCGATTTTGGCCGGTTGATTAAAAGGGACAGACGGACTGGGATAAGAGATGAGCGAATATTTTAGTAAATTAGTTACCTGGTTCTCCATGAGAAAAAAACCCCAATACCGCAGATTCCCCAATCGGGCGGAGCTGGGTCGATGGCGAGCAGCGTCGAGAAAGTCGATGGCAATAGGCGGTGGCAAGCGGCAGTGGCGAAATGCGGTGGGGTTTGCCGGCAGCCGGCGGCAGCGACAGGCGTCGAGCTACGTGGTTGCCGCGGCGATACGCGGTGACATGCAGAGTCGCGGAGGAGTGCAGGTGCGAGTGGACCGGGGGGAGGGGTGGCGGGCGGGTGGGGTGAGGGTTTTGTGACATGGGGATGGTGAGGGTTTTCTTTTTTCCTTTTTGAATTGGGTGGTGAGGGTTTTCTGTCCCACAAAGCGTTTCGGAGGCAACGGTTTGGTAGAGCCAACCGTGTGTGATTGACATCACTCCGGTGTATTTTCAAAAAAAAATCAGTCCGGTGTGAGGGTGATATGGAGTGTCGTTCGATCTGTGTACATCCTATGGTGCAGACGTGCGATCCGTGGGGATGCATTCTGGCCAGTCAGAACACACATGCCGTGGCACAATGAAAGTCATCACACACGGTTCCAATCTGGGAAAATCACCAAGTTTCAGGGTGGGTCCACATTTCCTTCGTCGGTTGAATCTGAATTTTTTACCCACGTTAAACATTCACCCTAATATGCATAAAATTCCATCAACCAAACTGATTGCATACTCATCCCACATGTAGACATAAGTAAACATAGATATAAGCATACTCAGGCATAGATAATTAGCGTACTCAAGCATAGTTCAACCATATATAGTTCAACCGATATTAAGCATACTCAAGCATAGTTATAATTAAGACACTACATAGCCATATATAGTTCAATCCCACATCTCATCTGCCGACAGGCCTGCATGAAGGTGAAGCTTCTCCAGGTACTCAGCGTACGCGGCGTGTGCCACCCTGCGAGAATACTTCTGCTTGAAGGAGCCAACGGCTCGTCCTCTTGCATGAGCCAGAACACTTTCGTACTCGTGATGAAGCTTTTGGTTGCAAAACGGGCATCCAAAGCCCATATTTCAGGTCCTCACACGCCTGTTATGCAGTCCCGCATAAAGCTCCCTGAGCTTTTGCCTCTTGAACCTCCTCTGGCCATCTTCGTCCTCGCTGTCGACATCGTCAGATAGCACCTAGACATATAGTAAAAAATGTGGCATCAGTATATTTTATAATAATGTGAATTCAGCAGGCAGAGTTTATGAAACATAATATATCCTGTGACAGCATGAACCCTAAATTATCAAGTGATCTTGATGAAAGAAATGCATAAATAGAGAGCACACAACTTAGTGCAACAAAATTAAGAGTCTGATTGGTTTGCTACCAACATTTGGCAGAATCAAAAGTTTGGTTTGCCACCGACATTTCGCAAAATCAAAAGTTGCCAACACTTGGCAACCTTTTGTGAGATTGGCAATGAACAATGGAATGCAAACTAATCTCTAGCAAACATTTGGGAGTTGCCAAAATTTGGCATGCCAACGACTTTTGGCATCAAACCAATTTACATGCCGTAAAGTAGGATTAGGATTTTATGGCTATTTGTTTAGATAGATCCAAAGATTTTGGTTCGATTTTTTAGCACAATCATCTATGTACATACCAATCTGGAATTTTTTTTTGGCACAAGCATGAATGTACGACATTCAAAATCAATTGTCAAGATCTGGCTAGGAATTATTAGCAACACTAACCCAAGTCGGATTATTAGCAAAAATCGTTTGTACAGAAGAAACAATTAATCACTTATCATTTGTACCATTCAAACAATCAATACACTGCACGGATCTATCGAATCTAACTCAGATTTCATGGATTGAGAGAACACAACCATAGGGTTTCTATTCCAAAAAGGGGGAGGCAGGACTAACCAGAGAAACCCTAGGATATATTTGCCACATAAATGGATATAGATGACTAACCGGTTCTCCGTCGTCATCAGAGTCGTCGCCAGAGTGGTCGTCGGAGTCGTCGCCGGAGTCGCTGTGGACCTCCGGCTCCGGCAGTGGAAGCACGATGCCGTCGACGATGTCAACGTCGTGCTTCTGCCCGCGCGAGACCTCATCGGCGGCAACGGCAACCTCTGTCTCCAGCTTGACGCCGTGCTCGGGTGCTTCAGCAGCCCCGGCGTTGCCACTCCCTCCGATGGTGCGCTTCGGCGGCATCCTCATACACTGATGGCGGTGACGACTGAGAGCGGCGTCGAGGATGCAGGCAGAGAGAGAGAGAGGATTGTGTGTGTAGCGAGAATGGGGGGTGCGGCCACCTCTTATGACCAGGGGCTCTGGCGCGCCAGTAATATGGAGCAGTGGGAGCAAGGCGGGCAGTGGTCAAAGGACTGGCTCGCATCCCGGTGAGCCTGCGCAGCGAACTGCTGGCATGCCTACCTTCATTTCACACAGCTACTCGCACACCTCCCGGTGACACTGCGCAGCGAACACGCCTCCCGTCAATTCACACACCTGCCCGCACGCCTCCTGGTCTACCTGCGCGGCGGACTGCTTGCATGCGTCCCGTCAACTCACGCCTGCTCGCACGGCACACGGGACGCGTAGCGGCACAAATATTGTTTTTCTTTTTTGATGATTAATTCTGCCACTTTATTACTTAACCGAAGCATGGCACGTACATTGTTGGTCTAACGCCCACGGTATGAATAAATAATCCGTTTGCGATATTGGTTGCCAATTATTAATAATCTCCTGTTTGTAAGAAGAATATATCAAAACTTGTCTCAAATTTGACAAAAAAAATACAATATCACAGTCTATTGGTGTCCATATGACACCACGATAAGTTTCATGAATTTCAACTAAGTTTTGGATTTATTGGATTTTCAAAATCAAGATTCTCAATGTTTGAAATTTATTGCATGGGGACTATATAAACATGCACCCAGGGACACACATATGATTTTCCAATCCATTTTTGTGCACTATCACGTGTGCATGTAGCTCAAATTTGATTTTTGCACATTATATCCCTAGGAAATCAATCAATGTATAAAAACGTCTGAATGATCTCTATTTTTTTCTTCCAAATTTTAGTACGACACTCCTTTGGTCACATATGTTCACCGCAAAAAAAGTTTAACATGCCTCATAGTGGCGGTGGTGGTGCAGTGTGTGTGTGTCGGGGGGGGGGGGTCCGGCAGTACACTACGAGTCATGAGCCACTGTGTGGGGTTAACCGTTTTGTGAGGCAGGTGCCACATCAAAGTCATGAATTGGTTATTTAAAACATTACACAACCCTTTCATACATACATGTTTGGGCCACATGCATGCATGGTGGTCCTCGGACACTCCCTCATGCGGTTATCAGCGATGCGCCCATTCGTTAGCCCACGAAGGTTATCACTTTTCACCGACATCAAGAGGCATTTGACCAAAGGTGGATTCATTTTGGGATGAGTTTCGGTGTGGATCATGGTGAGATTCTAGATCAAAGTTCGAGCGCGTGCGTACACATGAATCCCTCCCACCGGCTCGATGTGAGGGGGACTACGACACGTCATGAACCTCTGTGTGTAGGGCATTTCCGGTTTGCGAAGCATGTACCACATCAAAGTTGTGCAGTGGGTACATTCAAACATCACACAACACCTCTTTGGGCATGCAGGTGGTGGTTGTCCTAGGACACTCACTCGCGTGTGACGCTTTCTGTGGGCCAGCGAGAGGTCGTCGTCCATCACTTTGACCTACAACGAGAGAGGTTAATTTGACCAACAAGGATGATTCTTTTTGGTTTGTGTTACGGTAGGAGTATATAGTACGTGTCGAAGAGGGGGAGGGGATCGGCCAGCATATATTACTACGCGTCATGAACCTCGCTCCATGTGGGGACTTTCCGATTTCTACGGCAGGCGCCACATGAAAGTTGTGCATTGGGTATTCAAACATCACACAAACACCTCTTTGGGCCACATGCAGGCGGTGGTTGTCCTACAGGACACTCACTCGCGTGTGATGCTTCCATCTATGGGCCTGCGAGGTCGTCGTCCATCACTTCGACCCAATGAGAGAGAGGTTAATTAATTTGACCGACAAGGAGGATTCTTTTTGGTTTGTGTTACGGTAGGAGTATATAGTACGCGTCGAAGAGGGGGTATGGGACCAACATACACTACGCGTCATGAACCTCGCTCTGTGTGGGGACTTTACGGTTTCCGAGGCAGGTGCCACATCAAAGTTGTGCATTTTGGGTATTGAAACATCACAACAACCACACACCTCCGTACGTACATATGTTTTGGCCCACATGCATGCGATGGCGGTTGTCCTCTGGCACTCACTCACATGGTTATCGGCGATATCGATGCTTCCATCTGTGGGCCCGCTTGGTCCATCACTTTGACCGACAGCGAGAGAGGTTAATTTGACTTAGGAGGGGATTAATTTTTGGTTTGTCTTACGGTATAGGTCATGCTGTGAGATTGCATAATATAGTTTGAGCCCATGCATGTGTACGCATGAATCCCTCCCACCGGATCGAAGTGGGGGGGGGGGGGGGTTAGCAGCACATGACGCATCATGAACCGATCTCGCTCTGCGTGGGGACTGTATGATTTTCGACGCAGGCGCCACATCAATGTTGTGCATGGTATTCAAACATGCATGCATCACCTCCATACATATGTTTGGGACACATGCATGCATGCAGTGGTTGTCTTCGGACAGTACTCCCCCTCGCGTAGTTATCGGCGGCAACACTTCCATACATATGTTTGGGCCACATGCACGCAGTAGTTGTCTTCGGGCACTACTCCCTTGCGTGGTTATCGGCGAGCTAGACCATCTGTGGGGTCGCGTGGACGTCCATCACTTTGACCAACAACAAGAAAGGTTATACGACCAAGGTGGATTCTTCTTGGTCCGTGTTACACTACGTCTTGGTGAGATGCCCTCTCCCACCAACTCAAAGTGTGTGTGGGAGGGGGGGTGGGGTGGGGGGTATAGACTTCGCACTTCCTGAACCTCCGTGGGGTCGGGGATGTCCGGTTAATTTGTGAGGCACATGTGCCACATAAAAGTTGTGAATTGGGTATTTAAATATCACACCACCCTTTTCATACATATAGTTGGGCCACTCGCAGGTGGTTCGTATGTGGTCTCACCCATCTCGCGCCACAAGCACACATTTGTGGGCCCGCACATGGTCCACCTTTGACCGGAAGCGAAAGGGGGGTTTGACCATGATGGACTCCTATAGGTTTAGTGTTACGGTAGGGTGAGATATGTCAGACCTAGCTATTTGGGGGCATGCGTTCATAGCTAGGATTCCCCTCCTGCCGACACAAAGTGTGGGGGTGGGGGGATGGCGGACTAGCAATACTTTGCGCTTTGTGAGACAGGTGCCACATCAAAGTTGTGCATTGGGTATTTGAACATCAAACCAGCCTTTTCATACATATATTTGGTCCACATGCAAGTGTGTTCCTGTTCTGACCCTTTCCCGTGTTTTTTTGGCCACGCAACACACACGGTTCCCTCAGACTACCCGTGTGCCATGGCCGTGCCCCTGTCACCCACATCAGCATAGTATATTAGGCTCCACGAGGCTTCCCTCGCAATCTAAAAAATATCTACCCGCCTGGAGGGTATTTCTGTTTGATAGCACACGATTATTATGTTTCAACCGTGTGCGATGTTGTTTGCCCCCGCTCCCGCTTGCATCCCTCAAAAATATCTAGCCGCCTGGAGGGTTTTTCTGATTGATACCACACAGTTGTTATGTTTGGACCGTGTGCGATGTTCGTTGCTCAATCCCTCCATCAAAATTTTCAGTAGCCCTGGCATTTTACTCCCACCTAGTAAAATTTTTGGAAGCCGCGTCGTTTCCTCAAACACCACCTTGGGCCCCCCTCCACACACACACCCCAAAAACTCCGCGCGCGCACACACACACACAACCCCTCC
Organism: Elymus sibiricus; assembly: GCA_039707655.1. NCBI lineage: Eukaryota > Viridiplantae > Streptophyta > Magnoliopsida > Poales > Poaceae > Elymus > Elymus sibiricus. The sequence continues at coordinate 254,476,417 of CM077668.1, read as the reverse complement.
GTCGCTCGAAACCCTAGCAAGGTCGCCGGCGCCGCCGCGCCGCCTCCATCGTCAACATCTGCAGGTTTGCCCGTGCAGGTTACTCACCGATCTCCATACCCTAGCCGCCCTGAGTTTCTTAGATGACGCCTGCCAAACGCCCCCTTTCCCACAGATCCCCATCGCCCTCCCCCACTCCAGAGCGTCACAGCCTAAGCCCGGCTACGCTTCCCGTGGAGCTCCAGGAGCTAATGGCCCAAAAGAGGTTTATCGCGGCCTCTTCGCTCGACATCGGCGAGGTGGCCGTCGAGGAAGCTGACGACGATTACTGGCCACAGGCTCTCAATTAGCAGGCTAGAGTATGCTGGTATGTCACGGACGCCGGCTACGACATCGAGGTCATCGACAGCGACGGCCTGACGCGGGCTATGTCACAGGTTAAGTGGCCCACCCCCAACCCCTCGGGTTCAACCACCGTCGATCTCATCCATGGCCCCACCGCTGATCTCCTCTGGCTCGCTGTCAAGAATTTGCCATCCTACATCGGCATCGAGCCCCTTTTGTCATTTTTGAAGGACACGTTCTGCGACGCTGGCTTGGGATCCTCAGCTGCCAAGTCTGACCTCATCGACGGCGACCACGAGGAGGGCACCCTCTCCGCCTCTTCCAAGGGGAAAGAGCCCATTTGCGACATCAGGGAGGGCACCCTACAACCGTGCTCTTCCAAGGGGAAGGAGCCCATCTGTGACAACATGGAGCGCACCCAGAGTCCGTGCTCTTCCCATGGGAAGGAGCCCATCTGTGACAAGTGAGGAAACCCATGATTTGTTTTGACGTGCCTCTTCACAGGGGGGAACCCATGATTTGTTCTGTCGAGCCCCTTTTGTAGTGAGAATATGTCCAGTTTTAATTGCTATATTTGGTTGTTTGCAGTATGCCTTGTTTATTTCAGTTATTCACAGTGTGATGCTCTATATGTGCAACTATTTACTGTGCAGTACAATTTCATCAATACCAATTTCAACAATACCAATATGAATGACTATATTTGCTTGCTGTTAAGCCTGTTATAGCTAGCATATGCCTCTTTAACGGTTTTTGGTTGTTCGGTTGTTTGTAGTTAGCATATGTCCAGTTTCAATTGCTATCTTTGGTTGTTCGTAGTATGCCTTGTTTATTTCAGTTATTCACAAAGTGATGTTCTATATGTGCAAGTATGAACTGTGCAGTTCAATTTCATCAATACCAGTTTCAACAATACCAATATGAATGACTATTTGGTTGATGTTAAGCCTGTTGTAGCGAGCATATGCCTCTTTTAACGGTTTTTGGTTGTTCGGTTGTTTGTAGTTAGCATATGTCCAGTTTCAATTGCTATCTTTGGCTGTTTGTAGTATGCCTTGTTTATTTCAGTTATTCACAAAGTGATGTTCTATATGTGCAAGTATGAACTTTGCAGTTCAATTTCATCAATACCAGTTTCAACAATACCAATATGAATGACTATATTTGCTTGTTGTTAAGCCTGTTGTAGCGACCATATGCCTCTTTTAATGGTTTTTGGTTGTTCGGTTGTTTGTAGTTAGCATATGTCCAGTTTCAATTGCTATCTTTGGTTGTTTGTGTAAGGGAACGCGACAGAAAACAAAAATTTTCCGCACTACGAACTTGCCCAGGATCACTATGGAGATGCATACAAGGTTTGATCTGATCGTTACCGACTCGTGGCGCAGCGGAAGTAGAGCCGATGTAGATCGTCGGTGCAGATCCCCGCAGCTAGGATTTACAACCTCCCAACCGTGAGGATGTACTCCCTCGTCTACCCCTCGGACAGCCCTCCGGGAGGCGGTCGGACAGTCCCACCGGACGGTGTCACGGACAGCCCTCCGGGAGGCACTCACAGAATCTCAGACGGTCACATGGACAGCCCTTCGGGAGGCAAACTCGAACAGCCTCTCGGGCAAAAAGATCGTACCTATGACCTCTCTACGGGGTTGCACACATACGGTGTCAGCTATTCGGCAGGGCTTCGCTGTCCAGAACTAGTTCCCACCGGAACCCAGACAGCCTTTCGGCTCTACGAAACTATTTCGCAGGGAGGGAGAGAGAAGGACAGATCATGCATGGCATTTGTATATGAGAAAGAGTGTGTGTGGAGAGCTCCTCTCCACCTCCTTTTATAGGAAAACCCAAGGGGTAGGGTGGTACATGAAAATACCAAAATGCCCATGAAAGGTGTCCATCACAAGGGCATAAAGGGGAAGCCAAATGGGCAAGTGGGGCTCCATGGAGGAGCCCCTCCATGGCCAGCCACCCCTCCCGTGCCCCCCCAAAAGGGGTTCCCATCCATCCATGTCATCCCCTAGATCTTTTGACCAAAGCCCAAAAAAGTGGCTTTCCAAAAAGTAACCAAAAAGTGATTTTCACTATTCATGAAAATATTTTTTCGCGACCGTTAAATCCGAAAATATTTCTATAGGTCTTAGAACATTTCCAGTACCCACTAAAATAATTTTGGATGCGTTCCGAAACAATTCCGGATTAGTGATTTTCATCAGCGAAAAGCAACCAAAGTGGTTCCGGCAGCTCCGGAACATTTCCGGTTTTTTCTTCCGGAAAAATCCCAGAAGTTCCCAGAACATTTCTGGTACCCTCAAAGAATTTCTAGGTGTGTGCCGAAACCATTTTGACTTAATGGTATACTCCGAAACAACTTTTCTGTTTTACCGAAACCCTTCCGGTGTTTTCTCTCCGGAACTCTTCCGTTGTCTCCGAAACTTTTCTGGTGACTTTCTCTCAGACTCCCTGTCTAGTATTCAGCAGATAGATGACCCTTAAGTGTGTAACCCCATAGGTTCGGTGAAGTATAGACATGACCAGAACACTTTCCGATCAATGATCAACATCGGAGCCTGGACACCCATATTGACCCCCATACCCACATGAATAAATATTCGACTGAACCTCAAGTTGCCGTGTGCTATTCCTGTTGCTTCGCGATATGTTACAAACACCAGAGGTGAGATTTATCAGCATCCCTGTGGATCAACACTTGTCCACTATGCCAGTTACCTCATTACCGGTTTTGTTCTCTTTTCTCATTCCCGTGTTCCGGCATCCCAGTGATCAAATCACATTGTGTCTGGCCAGACGATGGTGGATACTGTAACACCGAGAGGGCCCAAAGAATATCTCTCCATCGTCGGAGGAGCAAATCCCAATCTTGAGCTATCAAGTTACTTGTCATACTTTTCCATGAACCCGTAAGCCGCCGTAATAGCCACCCATTTACGGATGACGTTTAACAAACCCCAAAGTTCATGAAGCAAGTGCGAAGGAACTTGATACTCTCATGGTCTAAGGAATTATGCAAATGTTAACTTTCTCTGTGTTATTAACCATTAACTTGTGACAAAGATATCTCATAGCATAACATCAATTCGGGTCGATTCAACCACAAGTGTTCTTCTAACATTGTGTCCTCAAAGTTTGCTGGCATAGTCATGCCCATGATCAGGAAAACAGGATCATCATGCAACACTTGAGCTAGTATTAGAGGCCAGACTAGGAATACATTTTATCATTTATTATTCCACACGTGCACATGGGTTTTCCTCAGAGCCTTTATGGATATACGGGCTCAAGAACCCTAGCAATTATAGCGTGGAATATAAACATAATTAGGAACATGGGGATAAATAATAACATTTATTATTGCCTCTAGGGCATATCTCCTACAGACTCCCACTTGCACTAGAGTCAATCATCTAGTCAATGCTAAAGCACTTTACACCTATGGCATACCGGTGTTAAATATGCTTCGCTTGTGGTATAGCCTGATGTCCAACGGATCTGACAACTTCAGTTCCGTGTGTATGTTTGCATCTCCTCGCGTTTTCACGCGTTCACAAAATTCATATTTTGTGTGGACTTGGCTTTGTATATATGTGAATCACAGGTCAAACCTTGCTTCCTCAGACTGAGCTATGGAGCAACTATCTACAATAGTGTCCCATTGACCAAAGCCATCTTGGAACCATACTAAGTTCATGAATGAACTATATGATTCAACATCTTCTTTGTCACTTCCAAAGCGTCAACATACTTAGCCTTTGTTATAGAAATCACCACAGTAACCTGTTTGGAACAATTTCCAACTACCGTGCCACCATATTATGTATTACACAAAACCCTTAACTTAAATCGAAAATCGCATGGAGAATTGGTGAAGACTGTATCGATGTAATTACTTACAACGAGCACTTCATAATCTCTGCTTGTGAGAAAACATGTCATCGGTGCTACGTTAGTACTTAATGACATTTTTCACTGTTGTCCCATGATCAGTACTTTGATCACTTTGGTATCTATACTCGCAACTGTTTGGGAGTGCCGGACATATCTGGTTGTTTTACATACCATGGAATACATGATTAATCCAAACACAAAAGTGTGTGGAATCTCCATCATGTATTTTGCTCATCAGTGTTTTAGGACACCGAGTCTTGCAAAACTCTTTGCATGTGACTTCGGCAAGAATCACTCCTTGGCGTTCTTATGCTAAACTGTTTTAGCATCTTGTCAATATGTATCTTGGCTTAGCCCTATTAGGCAATTCTATCTAAATAGATAATTATGCCTAATATCAAGGCTACTTAGCCCAAGCACTTCGTCGAAAAACTATTTTCAATGAAGTCCTAATTCGTGTTAAGAAATTTATATTATTTCCAATCAACAATGTGTCAATCACACAAGGTTTTTAGAAATATTATTATGCTCCCACTTACTTTCTTGTAACCACAAGCATCTTCGTTATCCATTGATGAAATCAAACTCTTTTGACCATTTCATCAAAAATGAAGATTCCAATTCCATTTTGCTCTCTTCTATCCATCGCTGGAACTCTGAAGTTTGCATACTCACTAGCATCCTCTGGATTGACAAAATACTTTGGATTGTATCACATGCAAGTCCTAGGTTGCATTTCCATCACATGGAAATCCTTTTGGCATCCATGTATCATATCTCAAGATTGAAATATGTATTAATTGCTAGTTTAACCCGAACCGACTTTTAAGCATCGCTACGGTGGGACAACCTCATCGTAGTCAACTCCTTGAATTTGTTATTGCAACAAGTAGAGCTTTATGGATAAAACATTTTTATCCGTATCAGTTTATAGTTCCATTAATATTCGTCAGACTCTAAGTCTTTTGAAGGGTTCATCAAGATATAATCTTGAATCATTTATATGGAAACTATCTCGGATTATATTGGCATTTAGCCAATTCTGGAGTCAGGGCCCATCAACGCTTCCTTGTGTATCGTAGGTATGCTATTGTCTAACAACAATATCTCGTTTGCACACCTGAGAGGTTTGCACGAGTTTTGCCTACGTGGTTCAGCTGCAAGTTCGACCGAAGTCCATACATCTCATGTAGAGGCTTCCGTATCAGTCGCAGTAGGAAACTTTGGAATCACTTCCAAGGTATCTTTCCTTTGACCTAATGACGAAGATACTGTTATCTCGTCGAGTTGCACTGTCCTCCCACTAACCTTTTTGCAAGAACCATTTTCTTCAAAATCATACCGCTCTTTGTGGCAAACATTTTTGCCTCGGTATAGTGATGGAGGAATACCCAATAATTTGGGATAACCTACAAAGTAGCACTTGTCTGATTTGGAATAGGTTTGTAAATATTTTACACAAGCCCCATATTCCAAATGTTAAGAAAAGATATAACATGGTAGGGTGTACCTTACCTTGGCGTCATTTCAACAGATCTGATGGCGCTCTTTTCAGTGTAAAAGCCGCAGTCTCTAAAGCATTACTTTTAAAAGGGATAATGGCAAATTGATTTATGTCATCTTTGATCTTACCATGTCATAAATGGTTTGATTACATCTTCATGGATAGTCCACTCACAGTGGTGTTCCGGGAGGTGTAAGTTATGAAACACTTTTCACAACTCATCAGACATTCGCTAAACTTGTAACTCAAATATTCCTTTATGCAATCTAGTTTGCAGAAACATAATTTTCTTGTTACAATAATTTCTACTTCATTTTGAAAACCTTTCGAATGATTTCAAAAGATCCAGACTTACGTCTCATCAAGTAAATATCCATATTTCTACTTGAGTCATTTCTGAAGATAGATAAATCCACTACTAGCAACAACATTTATCGGACTACACACATCATAATGTATGATCACCGATAAGTTTGTTGCTCGTTCCTTATTGCCTGTGAATGGTATTTCAGTCATTTCACTTTTTGGACGAAAGTTGCAAGTGTCAGATGATTCATAATCAAATGACTTCAAAATCCATCACATGGAATTTCTCCATGCGGGTTTCTCCAATGTGACCAAATGCAGTGCCACACATATGTGGTATTCTTTTAGTCTTGCGACATTTAGTGTCAGTGTTATGGATGTATCATATTACCATCAATATTCATAACATACATCCCATCCATGATGGAAGCATGGCCCTTATGTTATTCATGATACCGAACAACAATTGTTCTTTTATGAACAACTCTCTTGCAACAAACATTGTGCAATGGGCTAGAGTGTATAAAACTCTAAAATGAATTATGAAAGTAAACATAGAGGTAATATATTATTATCAATATTCATAACATACATCTCATTCATAATGAAAGTATGGCCCTTATGTTATTCATAACACCGAACATCAAAAGTTCTCTTATGAACAACCTTCTTGCAACATACTTTATGCAATGGGCTAGAGTGTATAAAACTCTAAATGAATCATGAAAATAAATACGGATGGTAATACACCTATGGAAGGTATAGTAACATTTACTATGTTTCCAGCGCGTATCTAAACCTTATTCCCGACAAGTCTTTTAGGCCGTAGTAGTTCTTGCATCGAGTTGCAACAGAATGCAATCGAGCGGGTATCTCTATGATCAACTCACAATACCCAAGAATTAGTGATTAACATGTTTAATCATAATTCCCAAGAATTATATCTTTGACCAGCCTTCTATACATCAATAACTTGTATGACATTCATACATGAGCTGGATATTCCAGTCTTCTCTCTTTTTGCCTCTATACTTCTAACAGTTTAACTTTTAGTATTTTTCCTACTCTCAGAAGAAGCACCCAACTTTAAGAGTGGCGTTAGCCCCGGACTTCCTAGGCGTGTAAGTCACACTAACACCCTTTGGACATTTCCTTTCTCTTTAAGTTGTTGTTTTATTCATCTTCATCATATGACAGGCGTTCTACTGGATCCCTCTCTCATCAGTCAAGTGCCCAGTAAACACTTTACTAATACTTTGCAAACAAACATTGCTTTGGATATTTCATATCTTTTAGCCTTTGTCTGCATCTGAAAACAATTTTCAGTACCATGAATATCACATAACTATCCCAAACTTTTGAAGTTCGGGTCTCATGGAAGCAAACATATTGCACTTGACCGTAACGGAATTCTAGCTTTTGGATCGAAGGACGAGAGTCACATCATCCATAGCATTAGCGGGAGAATACTGAAAGCATGCGATAGGACAAAGTCCTTCTCGGCACTCTTGAGGACAATCCTCACATTACGTTACCAATCGTAAAGTTTAACCAGATATTTAACAACTTATTCAATTTTAATTGGGAAGGTGGAAACGCGAGCCATTTTTCTACAACTATTATGCAAATTACACTTAGACTATGTTCATAATTAATTGCACTGAGAATTAAACGAGTTAATTCTACAGTGCCCTCCCACTCAAATCAATATCTCGAATAATTGATTGTGAGTGATACAAGACCCGAATTTCAATTCAACGCCATTGATGGAAACATCACTGATGATGGGAATTTCAATCGGTAGGCCAACTTGCCGATCACATCTCTATGTGACTCTTGTTCATCTTTCGATGGGCGTGTTTCAAGCTCAGGATGATCAAGCCAGAATGTCAAGACAACCAAGTGATCTTGCTGCGAGGTCTCAACTCACCCGCCTCACACTTCTCTAATCGTTTGTACTCATGGAAACATGACGCACTCTGAAAAGATAGGTGCCGTGACGGTGCTACACTTGGGAGAACACTAACTACTTGATATTTTTGTGAGAGATCACCCTAATAAAAGTGACTACCGCGCAATCAAAAAGGGTGCATCATAAGGGATAAACATCTCAGGAAATTCATAATAGCATGATATGGTATAGCCCTTCCTGACGGAGAAGTCTTTAATTTCTTCGTCTTTGGCATTTGCGTCGGTGTTCACCTTCGTGAAGATTGCCACCACCTTGTCGATGCACCAGATAATATTGCTATCCCTATAGCTAATAAAATAAGTGCATTACATAAGGTTGACTCGCAGGTCATTAAAGTGACAATCATATGGCTCCAGCCATCATGCCGAATCATGACACGTAGGTCATGTTTATTTACATTATATAGTCATCTCATACATAATCAAATTTAAGATGAGCATAGCTATACCACATCTCATGCACATCTTATGTCATCCTGCAAAACCAAGTTAGACGCCTCTAATCGGTTTATGCAAAATTTTATTTTACGTGGCTTCTAAGGTTTCAAAACAAACCGAAGCTACCAACGTTCATCATCAAGTATGATTATTCAAGTTGCTAGATTAACTTTGCGGGGCGTATGAAACACGAGATAATAAAATATCGAGCCCCATACCGAACTTCATCATACGCAAGAACCCCATGCAGATCATATCTGCATTGCCCTTTAGTCTGCGAAACATCTATCTTTCTTTAACTATGGTGGAACCCAAAGGCACTGAAGCACTTCGTTGATCTGTCAATCAGCATACTCAGGAGCAGCATGAAAGGATCGCGGATTGCCAGAACTTTGTGAGATTCTACCATGCCGTCAAGATCAGGACTACGCAAATTCAAGGGGAGCAACAGGAACATCGGGTAACAGATTTCATCTGCTACCCGCACAAATAATTTTCAGTAATAGAACTCATCTACTACAAATTATATTGTGCAGCACCCATACATCTCTATGTATTCTAGATCGTAACCTGCATCTACGCATAGCACGGCTCATGATGCCACTGTAGGGGAACGCGACAGAAAACAAAAAAATTCCGCACTACGAACATGCCCAGGATCACTATGGAGATGCATACAAGGTTTGATCTGATCGTTACCGACTCGTGGTGTAGCGGAAGTAGAGCTGATGTAGATCGTTGGTGCAGATCCCCGCAGCTAGGATTTACAACCTCCCAACCGCGAGGATGTACTCCCTCGTCTGCCCCTTGGACAGCCCTCCGGGAGGCGGTCGAACAGTCCCACCGGACGGTGTCATGGACAGCCCTCCGGGACGCACTCACAGAATCTTGGATGGTCACACGGACAGTCCTTCGGGAGGAAAACTCAAACAGCAAAGATCGAACCTACGACCTCTCTACGGAGTTGCACACATACGGTGTCGGCTATCCGGCAGGGCTTCGCCGTCTAGAACTAGTTCCCACCGAAACCCAGACAGCCTTTCGGCTCTACGAAACTATTTCGCGGGGAGGGAGAGAGAAGGCCAGATCATGCATGGCATTTGTATGTGAGAAAGAGTTTGTGTGGACAGCTCCTCTCCACCTCCTTTTATAGGAAAACACAAGGGGTAGGGTGGTACATGAAAATACCAAAATGCCCATGAAAGGTGTCCTTCAAAAGGGTATAAAGGGGAAGCCAAGTGGGCAAGTGGGGCTCCATGGAGGAGCCTCTCCATGGCCGGCCACCCCTCATGTGCCCCCCCCAAAGGGGTTCCCATCCATCCATGTCATCCCCTAGATATTTTTAGCAAAGCCCAAAAAAGTGGCTTTCCAAAAAGTAACCAAAAAGTAATTTTCACTATTCATGAAAACATTTTTTCATGACCGTTAAATCCGAAAATATTTCTATAGGTCTTAGAACATTTCCAGTACCCACTAAAATAATTTTGGATGCGTTCCGAAACAATTCCGGATTAGTGATTTTCATCAGCGAAAAGCAACCAAAGCAGTTCCGGCAGCTCCGGAACATTTCCGTTTTTTTCTTTCAGAAAAATCCCAGAAGTTCCTAGAACAATTCTGGCACCCTCTAAGAATTTCCAGGCATGTGCCGAAACCATTTTGACTTAATGGTATACTCCAAAACAACTTTTCAGTTTTACCGAAACCCTTCCGGTGTTTTCTGTCAGGAACTCTTCCGTTGTCTCCGAAACTTTTCCGGTGACTTTCTCTCAGACTCCCTGTCTAGTATTCAGCAGATAGATGACCCTTAAGTGTGTAACCCCATAGGTTCGGTGAAGTATAGACATGACCGGAACACTTTTCGATCAATGATCAACATCGGAGCCGTGGACACCCATATTGACCCCCATACCCACACGAATAAATATTCGAGTGAACCTCCAGTTGCCGTGTGTTATTCCTGTTGCTTCGCGATATGTTACAAACACCCGAGGTGAGATTTATCGGCATCCCCGTGGATCAACACTTGTCCACTATGCCAGTTACCTCGTTACCGGTTTTGTTCTCTTTTCTCGTTCCCGTGTTCCGGCATCCCAGTGATCAAATCACATTGTGTCTGGCCTGACGATGGTGGATACCGTAACACCGAGAGGGCCCAAAGAATATCTCTCCATCGTCGAAGGAGCAAATCCCAATCTTGAGCTATCAAGTTACTTGTCATACTTTTCCATGAATCCGTAAGCCGCCGTAATAGCCACCAATTTACGGATGATGTTTAACAAACCCCAAAGTTCATGAAGCAAGTGCGAAGGAACTCGATACTCTCATGGTCTAAGGAATTATGCAAACGTTAACTTTCTCTATGTTATTAACCATTAAATTGTGATGAAGATATCTCATAGCATAACATCAATTCGGGTCGATTCAACCACAAGTGTTCTTCTAACATTGTCTCCTCAAAGTTTGCTCGCATAGTCATGCCCATGATCAGGAAAACAGGATCATCATGCAACACTTGAGCTAGTCTTAGAGGCCAGACTAGGAATACATTTTATCGTTTATTATTCCACACGTGCACATGGGTTTTCCTCAGAGCCTTTATGGATATACGGGCTCGGGAACCATAGCAGTTATAGCATGGAATATAAAAATAATTAGGAACATGGGGATAAATAATAACATTTATTATTGCCTCTAGGGCATATCTCCTACAGTTCGTAGTATGCCTTGTTTATTTTAGTTATTCACAATGTGATGTTCTATATGTGCAAGTATGAACTGTGCAGTTAACACACCTTTCCACTTCTTGTTTTGCTTAACTAGCGTGCTTAAACTTGCACACTGATGCTATCATTTGGAGATTATGTTGTCTACCATGGATATATTTGGTTGATGTTTAGCCTGTTGTGCTTAACATGCCTTTCGATGTACCTACACGGGACAATATTGGGAATGACTGTTGTTTTCCATCAAGGTTAGTTTCATCCCATGGCTTATATATATATATACTCACTGTTTAGGATATCGGTAGCTGGTACCATATAGGCCGGGGGCTAATGAGGGATTAAACTGCTAATCAGACATTTAACTGAATATATCTGTAACCCATTTATCGGTAGGTTAACTAGGGCCATATCTAATATATCTGAGGCTACATAGCAACATGCATTGTACTGAATGTCTAAATATGCAATCCTAGGCTACATAGCAACAAGGAAGAGTGTTACCTTATGTTCTGATGATGTCTAGATATACATAGAAGAGCAGCAACAACAACAATACAGCAGCAGTTAACTGCAGTTAATCGGCCGATATTTGTAACAATGTAATAAACTCCCTCTGTCCCATAATATAAGATGTTAATTCATCCAATATGTGAGTATATTGGATGTAATAAGATCTTATATAATGGGATGGAGGGGGTGTTGTACTACATCATTGTGCAATTGTTGTTTAGCTTCTAATATTAACTTGGTGCTTTTAGGTACATATGTCATTGGTAAAGATTCACGCTTCGACCCTTTTTGCATATGGGGCAATGAGATATTCATGAACCAGCATCAAGTGAGGAAACTGAAAAAGATTGTTAGTAAAATGGGTCAAAAGATGGCAATTAAACTATTTGTTTACACTTTATCCAAGACAACAGTGAACTACAGGATGGTAAGTAAGAACTCTGTAGCCTTCTTTTTACTGCCCATAATGAGTTGAGTTAGATGACAATGTCCGAATCTTTTTTCCTTTGCAGTGGTTCCCAAAGCAGTTTACTCAAGGTTACCTCTCAAACTACATGATTGGTGGGCATGCAAAGGTTAAAGTATTTCTACCAGAACACAATGACTATCTAGATGTCCTCATGAAGACAATGAAGGATGGGCGGTCAACCATCACAAGGGGTTGGACTTGAGTCGTGCGTGCCTTCTGCATGGAGGAGGGCACAATATGGGCATTCCGCTTCACCTTGTTCAGCAAACATAATTTATTTCGCCTCTTTCTTTACCGTCTAAGGGTGTCCCGGACTAAGGGGTACTCGGGCTGCCGACCTATTTCTCATAGGCCGGACTAGTGGGCCGCTCTTACTCGTCAAAGGAAGGCCGGATTGCGGGCGACCCCGTGCACCAGAAGGAAACCTCCGAAGACTTGGCGTCCCCTCCAAGAAATAATTATCGGCATGTTTATCCCTTGATGGCAACCGACCATATGTAACCCTAGGTCCCTCTGGTGTCTATATAAACCAGAGGGTTTAGTCCGTAGAGGAGAATCATCATAACGACCTAGGGTTTAGCCCATCCGATCTCGAGGTAGATCAACTCTGTAACCTTTATACAACCACATCAGTACAAACTAGCAGGGCATAGGGTTTTACCTCTTCGAGAGGGCCCGAACCTGGGTAAATCGCCGTCTCTACGTTCCCTGTTACTCATTGATCCCAAGATCCACAGTTCGGACCCCCTACCCGAGGTCTGCCGGTTTTGGTACCAACATTGGTGCTTTCATTGAGAGTTCCGCCGTTGGTTTCCAAGGATCAATGGCTCGCCTTGTCATCAACGGTAGCATCCGCAGCGGGGACGTCTTCGTCCCCGGCCAGCTTTTCGCGTTCGGCAGCATCGTGCTGCACGCCGACCCGACCGGTCACCTAGACCAGGTCAACAGCTTCGCCCCTGAGCAAGAGATCAGGTTCGGCAGCCTGGAGTATGTTGCCGACTCTCGGGGCGATTTGGTCTTTGCTAGGTACTCAGCCTTACCTGAGGAGCCTAATAATCCCGAGGCCTTAACCTCGGACTCCCTCCTCGGCCCCGCCTCCGGGCCGGTCCTTAGTTCGGATCTGGCCTCGAGTTCCAATCTGATCCCGGTGCCAAAGAGCCAGGGGCCGCCCTTGACTGAACACACTCCCAGCGCAGGCACGCCGAAATTAAACTCCGAAGTATGCCCAAAGATGGATCCGGTAGACCTCTCGCTTTTAAGCGAGATGCTAGATCGGATCCAGAAGATAAGTATCGCGGATGGCCCATCCTCGGCCCATGAGCAGATCGGACTTGAGGCCGACCACAGGGAATTTTGCGTCCCACCCACCACCCACTTAGTAGCCACTGTCGAAGATTTAACCAACATGCTGGACTACGCCTCCGAGGAGGCTGACGACATGGACGAGGATATCGACGTCCCGCCGTATATAGCTCCCTCCCTCGCCACTTCCAACACCGGAAAGTGGACCGCCACCTCCACCTACGACGTCTACATGGTCGACACCCCCAAGAAGGATGGCGACACGATCAAGAAGGACGGCGACGGCCCCACCGAGGAACCACCCAAACGCCGATGAAGGCGATCTAGGGGGCGAAGAAAGGGCAAGGAAAACAACACAGACACGAATGGTACCGGAGACAATGAGACTCTGGACAACATGGGGGAGCTCGGCGATAACACCCCCGAACAGCACCACGATGCCCCTGAAGGGTATGAGGACCAGGGCGACCCTGAGGACCCCGAGGATTCCGAGGACAGTAATTACCTCCCTCCGTCCGAAGAGGAGGATAGCCTCGGACCCGAGGATTTTGTCGTCCCAGAGGACCCCCTGGACCAGGAGAGATTCAGGCAGCATCTTTTAGCCACCGCCTGAAGCTTGAAGAAGAAGCAGCAGCAGTTAAAGGCCGAACAAGATACACTCAATGATAGGTAGACAATGGTCTTAGCAGCTGAAGAGGGCTTCGACAATCAGCGCCAGGATAAATACAAAAGCTATCCATGACGGCGTTTGCTACCGTCATTCGAGGATGAGGCCCTTGAGCCCATGCCTCCCAGATGAACTTACACAAGCCAGCCCGACCGCCCCCCTCGAGGACGGGATAGGACGGCTGGAGAAATCGAACACCCACCTGCCCCCCTCGCCGGGCGGGCAAAGACCCGGTTCAACCGGATGACCCATGCGATCCGCGGCATGACCTGAATGCCAGAAGGACACAGTCAAGATCCATCTATGGATCCAGAGGTTATGCACCCGCTAGACGGGACGGATACCAAGCCTGGCGCAATAGGAACGATAGAGCTCGGGAGCAGCACCGTGCGTGGATGACAACCGATCTCCGACACGACGTAGCCCGGGTCAGGGGTGCCGCACACCCAATGTGTTTCACAGATGAGGTGATGCAACATCAGTTCCCCGAAGGGTTTAAACCGGTGAATATAGAACAATACGATGGGACAACTGACCCAGCCGTGTGGATCAAAGATTTTCTTCTCCATATTCATATGGCCCGAGGGGATGACCTCCACGCCATTAAATACCTACCGTGGAAACTCAAAGGACCAGCAAGGCATTGGTTAAACAACCTGCCCGAAAACTCCATCGGGAGCTGGGAGGAGCTCGAGGACGCATTCCGAGCCAACTTTCAAGGCACCTATGTTCGGCCGCCGGACGCCGACGACCTGCGCCACGTCGTTCAACAACCCGGGGAGTCAGCCCGGCAATTCTGGAACCGGTTCTTGACTAAGAAGAACCAGATCGTCGACTGTCCGGATGCCGAATCAATCGCCGCATTCAAGCATAGTATTCGGGACGAATGGCTCGCGCGCCAGCTCGGCCAAGATAAGCCGAGAACAATGTCGGCCCTCACCTCCCTAATGACCCGCTTTTGCGCAGGTGAGGATAGTTGGTTAGCTCGTAGAAGCAACCACCCCGAAGACCCCGACACTTTAGAGGCCCGGGACGGGAACGGGAAGCCCCAGCGCAACAAGAATAATAAGCGCCGACACACAAACAACGGCAGTGAAGCCGATGACACGGCGGTAAACGCCAGGTTCGGCGGCTCAAAATCGGGACCGCGGAAAAAACCTTCTAAAGGGAACAGGGACGGGCCGTCCGCACTGGATAGAATCTTGGATAGGCCCTACCAGATTCATGGCACCTCGGATAAGCCCGCCAATCACACCAACCGTAACTGTTGGGTAATCAAACAGGCCGGCAAGATCACAGCCGAAGAACAGGGCAAGGGTCCCCGCAGCGAGGACGACGACGAACGTCGTGGGCCGAACAATGGAGGCCAAAAACAGTTCCCTCCCGAGGTAAAGACCGTGAACATGATTTACGTCACGCATATACCGAAGAAGGAGCGGAAACACGCACTCCGGGATGTCTATGCCTTAGAGCCGGTGGCCCCAAAATTCAACCCATGGTCGGCTTGCCCGATCACTTTCGACCGTCGAGACCACCCGACCAGTATCCGTCATGGAGGAATGGCGGCTCTAGTACTCGACCCCATCGTGGATGGATTTCACCTCACCAGAGTCCTTATGGACGGAGGCAGCAGCCTCAACCTGATTTATTCAGATACAGTGAGGAAAATGGGGATCGACCCGTCAAGGATCAAACCCAGCAACACCACCTTTAAAGGTGTAATCCCAGGCGTCGAGGCACGCTGCTCGGGATCCGTGACATTGGAGGTAGTCTTCGGTTCGCCCGACAACTTCCACAGCGAAGACTTAATCTTCGACGTTGTTCCCTTCCGCAGCGGTTACCACGCACTCCTCGGCCGGACAGCGTTCGCCCGCTTTAACACCGTCCCGCATTATGCATATCTAAAGCTCAAGATGCCAGGACCGAAGGGTGTTATTACCGTCAACGGTAACACCGAGCGCTCGCTCTAAATAGAGGAACACACAGCGGCTTTTGCAGCCGAAGTCCAGGTCACCGAAGAAGGGTCGCAGGCCCAGTCTACCATCAAGGCACTGGACGCACGCAAACGCGCCCGAGCTACGGCCTCGGCCCCGGAGCACTCCCGTGCTCGCCCTAAATAGGGATACACGCCACACAGCACGGCCCACTCAGCCGCGAAATACGTGCCTCGAGTGCACAACTTCGCGCTCAAGATATGTCGTGGTATTCTCACGGCAGATGCCATGAGATGGCTAAAAAGGTGGGGCTACGTGAGGACACCGGTGGGTTCTGGAGGCGAGGTTGGTACGCGCACGAGTGAGACACGAGACGTACCCAGGTTCGGGGCCCTCCGGAGAGGTAACACCCCTAATCCTGCCGAATGGAGTATGGATGCACAAGGGTTACAAGGTTGCTCCTGGAGCTGTGTGAATGGAGGAGGAAGAAGGGGCTAGACCGCCATTCGGCCTCTCCTGTGAGTAGGTGTGTGTGTGAACTATGGACGGAGCTCAACCGAGGAAGAGAGCGAGCCAGCCTCTCGAATGCCAACCCCTCTGCATGGAGGCCTCCCGGGGGGTCTTATAGACTGACCCCCAGGGTTACATGGGTAAAGCTACATGGGTGTGGGGCCCTGGTGTCATCGTCTGAGAGCCGGCGGTGGGGGTCGCCGGGTCCGCCGGGTGCGCCGCACCCGCCGGGTGCGGGACACTGTGGCGCGTCTTGTCTCGCGTCATGGGATGGCTGGCGCCGCCAGGCTACAGGGCAGCACCGCCTGTCTGGGCCGACGTAAAGGGGGAGCGCTGTAGTCGCGCCCGCCGGGGCCGGTGTAAAGGAGGGAACGCTGTAGGGTTTGCCCCCTCGTGGCCAGCCGGCATGGGCCAGCCGTCCGAGCCGGGTCACCATGCCGAGCCGGCTCGCGCCAGGGAGCCGGCGCACATGCTAGCTGGAGTGAGGGGTTTGGCCCGCCCCGATGTTTTGAAAAAGGGGATCCGGGCTCCGTTGCCTACCCGGGGATCATCCCCCCGACAGTAGTCCCCGAAGCTGTGAAGACTCGCCGGCTTCAGGCAGGGGGCCTTCGCAGCTTACCCCCCAAGGAGTCGGTTTGTTGGTGAAGTGCGGGAGTCCGGTCGGGCGGCTCCGTCTGTCCGCACGCCGGCAAGGCGGACACGGGC
Source organism: Elymus sibiricus (assembly GCA_039707655.1). NCBI lineage: Eukaryota > Viridiplantae > Streptophyta > Magnoliopsida > Poales > Poaceae > Elymus > Elymus sibiricus. The sequence continues at coordinate 254,459,151 of CM077668.1, read as the reverse complement.
GCCGGCTTTCGGATGCCGGGCCGCGGCGCCCCGACCTAAGCGGGAAACGGAAACGTCAGCCAAACGAGTCTTGCTCTGCATGACAATTCACCACGTGTTGCTCCGCGGCGGGCGAGGCCTGCCAGCCCACGCGCGCGACGGGACACGACTGCGGACCGGGCCCGCCACGACGCACTCTCGGCCCGCGCGCGGGGGATTTACTGCGGCGACCCTTGACGGTTGCGCTTCCCCGCGCAGTAAATGCGCGTGGGGAACGTGCGCGCACGGAGCGTGGGAGTGGGGATCGTGGGCGCAAATGATCCCACCCCCCCACGTTCGCTCGTGGTTATAAATGAGAAGGGAGGGAGTGCAACGGCAACGCTCGCGCACACACCCCCACCCCTCGCTTCTCCTCTGCTTCTGCCTCTTCTCCGCCGTGCCCGAGTGAAGCGCTGCCACCACCGCGCGCCTTGCCCACGCCTGTTGCTGCGCACTGTGACCCGAGGCCCGCATCGCGCTGCTTCATCTTCCTCCTCTTCTCCATTGTCGCATCTCCACGCCCATAGGAATCCCTCGCCAATGGCGCTGCCGAAAGGTTCTTAGGAGGGCTCTATCACGACCGAGACGAACATCCGCTACCTTCACCGTACGAAGCGGCTGCCGCCGGCGGAGGCGCTGGTCGCGCGCGCACCCGGCTTGGAGAGGGTGCCGCAGCCGCGGGCGGGCGAGCATGTCGTCTTCTACTCTCATTTCGAGCGCGGGCTCGGCCTCCCCGCGAGTCTTTTCTTCCAGAGCTTCCTTGACTTCTTCGGGCTGCAGCCGCATCACCTTGGCGCCAACGCCATGTTGCAGGTCGCCGGCTTCGCCATGCTCTGCGAAGGCTATCTCGGCATGCTGCCGACTGTGGAGCTATGGGCAAAGATGTTCTTTCTCAAGCAGCAGGGGGCGTCGGCCGGCGCCATGTCGGACTGCGGGGTTGCAGTGGTCTCCGGCCGGGTGAACGGGCCGTTTCCCAAGCTGCCGCTCGAGGAATCGGCCAAAAAGTGGCAGACGATGTTCTTCTACGTCCGGAACGCCGACCAGGCGGTGGACGTCATCAACCTTCCGCCTTTCGTCGACGCGCCGCCTCTCGAGAAGCCGAACTGGGGCTACTGCCCCTAGAAGCTGCTGCAGGAGCTCCTGAACATCTGCCGCCAGGTCGGGGAGATGACGGATCGCGAGGGGCTGAAGCCGGCCAACCTCATCGCGGCCTTCATCACCCACCGGGTGCTGCCGCTGCAGCGCCGGGCGCACCGGCTCTGCGACATGAGTGGCCGGCACGACCCGACCCGGATGTCGACCAAGGAGCAGACGCCGGCCGGGATCGCCCAGCTGGTGAACTATATCTCCAAGGCCGGGCTGAAGGAGGACGGGTGGAGCTTCAGGAAGGAGCCCTATCACCGGGGGAACCCGGCGCCGGCGGTGAGTCCCTGGTCTTTATTCTTTGCCGCTTCCACGCTATTCTTGTGTCCTGACGCCGCGGGAGGGCCGCAGCTATTCGCCAGCCAGCAGAACCACGATGGGCCGAATCCCCGGATTCTGCTGGCCGACTTGCCTGAGTCGGACGTGGATGAGGCTGGCGCCGAGATGGAGGAGGGGGCGGTTGAAGCGCGCCCGGCCGACGCCGCGGCTGGCAGGTCGCGGCATGCGGGTAAGTCTCCGCCACCTGATCTTCTGCGCGACTGGCCAGACGACGACGATGAGGGCCTAACCGGTGCCCACGGTTCAGCGCCCTCGGCTGGGGAGGATGGCAGCGTCAACCCCCCAAGACGGCTGCGGAAGGCGGCCGGTACCGGGCCGGCCCGCGCGGCGGCGTCCGGCAGCCGGCCGCATGGGAAGGAGGCGGTGGAGACGAGGCCGGCTGTGAAGCGCCCGGCGGCGGCGGGGCCGGCGCGCGAGAGGGCCGTCGTCAAGAAGAAGCGCCGGCTCGCCCCGTCCGAGGGCCCGAGGCGGGAGGTCCCGAAGGTTATTGGGTAAGTGTTTATTGTCTTTTTCTGATCGCTTGCTTGTTTCTTGCTTAAGCTTTTGTGGTGATGAACTTGCTGCGCGCAGGTCCGCCGTTGACCTGGGGGTGGCGGCGGCGGAGGCCATCTGGAGGAAGACCCGGAGCAGCGCCGTCGATCGCGAGCCGGACCGGACCGCAGAGGAGGACCTCGCGGCTTGCCAGTTCGGCCAGGGTCCCGACGTGGCGGTGCACGCCGCCTGGCGGGATCGGACGGAGGCGGAGAAGGAGATGGCGGAGGCCTCGGCCCGGGCGTGGGAGAGGGCCTCCGTCAAGCATGCCGGGACCGCCGAGGACCCGGCCTGGTCGGAGATGGAGAGGGGGTTGACGCCGGCGGTGACGATCGTCGAGCCACAGCCGGAGGGAGCGGGCGAGCCGGCCGGGCGGACGGAGCCGGCCGACGGCGAGTCGGACGTCGACGAGAACATCGTCGTGGACACGCCGCCTCGGGCCGACCCGGCAGGAGGAGGTGAGGGTGACGGAAGAGGGCACGGGGCCGACTCTGCGTCGTCCGGCCAAGCGCATCCGACGCCGGCCCCGGAGGCCGCGACCGGGGACGCCGGTACCCTGGTGGTTGTGCCGCCCCAAGCCGCCACGAACTCCGAGCGGCTGGGTGGCACTACAGGAATCAGGCACTTTGCCGTCTGCCATGGCAGACGGCAAAGGAATGTCTGGCGGACGGCAAAGCCCTTTGCCGTCAGCCAGCAGACGGCCCCACGTCCGGCTGAATGAACTACGGCAGAGGGCTGCTTTGCCGTCTGCTTAAATAAAGCGGACGGCAAAGAAGTTTGCCGTCTGCCATACTAAGCAAGCAGACGACAAATGCCTTGGACGGCAGAGGGATAGGGTTAGGCCCGTTAGGTGGCTAACGGCGTACTTTGCCATTTGCCAGCAGATGGCAAAGGCGCAAAGTTCTTTGCCGTCTGCCAGCTGACGTCAGCTGACGTCAGGCGTCAGCTGGGGCCAATGCATAACCGTTGCCGTCTGCCAGCAGACGGCAAAGCACACCAGCCTTTGCCGTCTGCTAGCAGACGACAAAGTTCCCAAATAGGCCAGCCCAGGTGCCCCCCAGGTTGCACAGGTAGCTGCCACGTGGCAGCTTTGCCGTTTGCTGGCGGATGGCAAAGCTCTTTGCCGTCTGCTAGCAGACGGCAAAGTGCCTGTATTGCCCCTGTTAATTCTGTTTTTTCTTAAATTCAATCAATTTCACAGATATATATATATATATTCATTTGAAAATACTTTCAACAAGCATACATATCCCTGCCATTGGGGATATGATCATCCAACACATATATGTACCAAATCAAAAGTCCATATCCAACATATATATAGCCAACATATCCAACAATTAAGCAAAAAGTCCATATACAATGGTTTCATCCATACATACATATATAGTTAGCAAGTTTCACATTGTTCATCCTACAAAATCAAAACAAAAAGGAAGGACAAGGAGAAGAGTAGACTCCATCAACGCAAGCTTCCGTGATCTGAAGCAAATCTGCAAAATGGGAAAGAAGAAAGTTAGAAGAAGAAGACTAAAAGAAGAAGAAGAAGAAGAAGAAGAAGAAGAAGAAGAAAAAGAAGAAGAAGAAGAAGAAGAATTTTTCTTCTCTTTCTTTTTCTCCTCTTCTTTTTCTTCTTCTTATTGCTTACTTGTGTCATTTTAGAGCTAACCTAGGTAAATAGGTCATTTTGGAGCTAAGTAAGGTTATTATGTCATTTTCGAGGAAAATAAGCTAAGTATATGATATTTTGGAGGTAACCAAGGTTATTATGCCATTTTTGACCTAAGTATGCTAAGTATGTCATAAATGAACTAAATAAGCTAAGTATAGGTCATTATTGAGCTAACCTAGGTAATTATGCCATTTTTGAGCTAACTAAGCATATTAAGTCATTTTGGAGGAAAAAATGCTAAGTGTAGGTCATTTTAGAGCTAACCTAGGTAAATAGGTCATTTTGGAGCTAAACCAAGGTTATTATGTCATTTTTTACCTAAGTAAGCTAATTATGTCATAAATGAACTAGCTAAGCTAAGTATAGGTCATTATTGAGCTATCTTAGGTAGTTATGCCATTTTTTAGCTAACTAAGCATATTAAGTCATTTTGGAGGAAAAAATGCTAAGTATAGGTCATTTTAGAGCTATCCTAGGTAAAATAGGTCATTTTGGAGCTAAGTAAGGTTATTATGTCATTTTCGAGGAAAATAAGCTAAGTATATGAAATTTTGGAGCTAAACCAAGGTTATTATGCCATTTTTTACCTAAGTAAGCTAATTATGTCATAAATGAACTAGCTAAGCTAAGTATAGGTCATTTGAGAGCTAACCTAGGTAAAATAGGTCATTTTGGAGCTAAGTAAGGTTATTATGTCATTTTCGAAGAAAATAAGCTAAGTATATGACATTTTGGAGCTAAACCAAGGTTATTATGCCATTTTTGACCTAAGTAAGCTAAGTATGTCATAAATGAACTAGCTAAGCTAAGTATACGTCATTTTTGAGATGGCCTAGGTAGTTATGCCATTTTTGAGCTAACTAAGCATATTAAGTCATTTTGGAGGAAAAAATGCTAAGTGTAGGTCATTTTAGAGCTATCCTAGGTAAAATATGTCATTTTGGAGCTAAGTAAGGTTATTATGTCATTTTCGAGGAAAATAAGCTAAGTATATGACATTTTGGAGCTAAACCAAGGTTATTATGCCATTTTTGACCTAAGTAAGCTAATTATGTCATAAATGAACTAATTAAGCTAAGTATAGGTCATTATTGAGCTAGCCTAGGTAAAATAGGTCATTTTGGAGCTAAGTAAGGTTATTATGTCATTTTCGAGGAAAATAAGCTAACTATATGACATTTTGGAGCTAAATAGGTCATTTCTTAAGCTAAGTATGCATTTGTTAAGCAAAACACTAGGGAAAATGTACCGTCATCACGGAGGTGAAGTACCGGTCGCGCCAGTGGCAGACGCAGAAGGATCGGTTGATGCTTGTCGGGAGTTACGCTGCACCAAAGATCATTTGCAATGTCTCGTTAGCATGATGCAACTCAAATGTGAAGACTAGTAACTAATGACCATTCAAATGAAACTCACCGTGCCCGCCGGAGCAATGACTGGCATCGGCGGAGGGGTCTGACCGTTGCTCTGGCACATGATCTGCACATTTGGTTTTCACGAGTCAGTCATATTAGTTAGTAATGAAACGAACATTACGTGCATGATTTTGCTAATATGCAGAAGAAACTTACCACGAATAGCTCGTATAAGGCCCGGTGAGACGCGTCGTTCCGGTTCCTCTCCTCCTCCAACAGCGTAGCAGTCCTCTCCTCCAACTCCCTCTCCCTCTCCGCCGCCTGCCTCTTTGCCTCCGCCAGAAGCTCCTGGGTCTTCGCTCTCTCCTTCTCAAGAGCAGCCTGCAACACCACTCCTCGTTAGCATTGTAATCATCGACGGCCGCACACATAATGTAATGGAGGAAAGGTATCTGAGTTCGTATAACTAACCTCGATTTGGAGCTCCATTGGCCGTGGACGAGGCCTAATCTCAGGATCGGAGCTCGTCTGGCGCTTCTTGATCTCCGGGAGAGTGCTAGGACAATGTATCAGTCCATCCCCAATGGCTATCGAGCCATGGGGCCTCCCGCCACCAGATATCATCACCAGCTCTGGATCAAGAGGTTGCCGGCTCGGATTAAAGTCCTCCCCTTTCCTTGCCTTCCCCTCGTCTCTATACCTCACGAGCTTGTTGTGGGAGGAGATGTTGGTGAAGCTCTCTGGATGATCAAGGTCAGACTCAGAGAATGCCTTGGCCTTCTTGTACTTTGCAGTATGGGCCATGCCATAGAGGTTGAACACCTCTGGCACCTCCGTCTTGTTGTGTCGCGCCTAAAAGAGAGGAACAAAGTATTAGTTAAGGGCTCAAGCTAGCATGAAGAATGAAATTGCATGAATCATGAAGCAAACCACATACCCAGTTATTCCCGAACTCATATAGGTTGGCGCTCCCTTGATGGTGTGGCACACCAACCATTTTGGCACGCCGCTCCTTGGCATTGTTGTGGACGGCTAGCCATTGGGGAGAGCACCACTCATCCACCAACGCCTCCCAACAGTCCATCCTATCTGCACACCATCTCGGGGGCACCTAAGTTAGTCAAGAGAAATTTCAGCGCTACGCCTACGAATCAAATCAAGGAAACTAAGTACAAGGCCTTAAGAATAGGTATTTACCTTCATGTACTTCTCCTTACTCAGAAACTTGCCGCGGCACTTCGTCTTGGACCTCTTAATACCAGCCGAGGCGTAGTACTCTCGAACAGCCTGCACCCGAGCCTCGTGCCGTAAGTTCTGAAGTAGGCGCCTGCACTCGGCTTCGATAATCATAGCCGCGGCCTCCTCCTCTCCCTCAAGACACCTGTAGAAGGTCTGCAATCAAACAAGACAACACTGATTAGTACAATAACTCGGTACTGTTGATTTTTAATTCTGTAAAGGAGAAATTACCCAAAATGTCTGGATCACCATCTCGGCCCTCGTGCGGCACAAGACACCGTCGATCCTCTCCTGCGGCGGGGCCGGGGAAGCCAAGTACAGCTCCTAGCTCAGTCCGAGCTGTCGAACCTGACCCTCACCGGGCAACGTGACCCACCCCGGGAAGTTCTGCCGGCAAAGCACACCAAGGACGAAGTTGGGCTTGCGGATACCAGGGCCGTGTATCCAACCCCTGCAGTATGACAAGGCCAACGCATTAGATTTTGAAGAAACGTGAAGGCAAAAGGTTAAAAAAGAGTAAATGCACTTACTTCTCCCCATTAGGCGCAATAAACCACCTCTGCTCGCGGGTCGCCGGCACGGGCGGGAGCTTTGTACCACCACGCTGGTAGACGTTGCCCCCCTCAACCAGCTCGCCCTCGCTATAGCTATCATCCGAAAAGCGATCCTCCCACCATCAGCATGGTCACTCGCCTCCGGCGGCTAGTCCCCCCATCGGGTCGACTGCAACGTAGCCTGATCCGTGCTCTGCTCCGGAGTCTCGTGGGACGAAGCCTCTGGGACCGGAGTCTCGTGGGGCGAAGGCTCGGCGGCCTGAGGCTCATGGACCGGAGTCTCGTGGGGTGAAGGCTCGGCGGCCTAAGGCTCGTCGGCCCGAGGCTCGTGGACCGGAGTCCGAGACGGGGCCACCTCAGACGGAGCAGTCCTGTGGTCGGGTGAATCAGCTGGGGGTGGCGGCGAGGAAGGTGTAGCGGCCTTCCTACCTCTCCCGCCGCCACGGCCACCTCTAGTACCCCTCTTCTTCCCCCGACCTCTCCCCGCCGAAGAAGAAGCGCCCGCTGGTGGTGTCTGCATACTGAGATGCAGCGCTCTCCGGAGGTGCTGGGGTGGAATGGAAGCACCCCTCCCACCACGTGTTGAGGAAGGAGCCTCGGAGCGCTCTGGACCCGCGCCCACCATCTGTCAACACCTGCAATGACAAAGAATAAACGAAATTAGTACAACATAAAAAAATTGAATACCTGACATGAATAATAATATGTATATAATTTAAGTGTATCATCATCATGAACATAATAAAAAATGGAATACCTAACATGAACTAATTAATAATATATATGTACATAATAATAATTGAATACCTGACATGAACTAATATTAATCTTCATCGTCTATATATGCTCCGGGGTCAATAAATGCATCATCATCATCACTATCAGTAATGACGTGCTCATCATCATCATCAATAAATGCATCAACATGTGGAAGGCCTCCTTTACTTCATCGGTCAAGCATTGACAGGTCATCCGCAGCAGTAACCTCTTCTTGTTCTGGCTCTTCTTGTTCCGGCTCAGGGGTGAAGTCAGATTCACTGTCGCTATCTACTTCAATGTTCTGGGGTGAAGTAGAGCGGTTCTTGAAACGTTTTTTGAAAAGACGTGTTTCTTGGAAGAATTCTCCTTCATATGTGTCTGGGTTAATGTGAGGTTCATAATCCTCTTCATTGGGGGGAGGTGGTCTAACATGTGGCCGCACTTCATAAACGACATCCCAACCATTGAGATTTGGATCACTTTGACAGGCCCACGGTAGATAGAAAACTTGGGTTGCCTGTTGAGCCGTAATATAGACATCGGGAACATCCAAATGGGTGCTTTGTTTGATTTCGACTAGCCCTATATGTTCATGAGTCCTTCTAGTCTCCTTCGGCTGGAACCAATAACATTTGAAGACTACGACGTTCGGTGGGTTTGCACCATAGAATAGAAGTTCATAAATTGCTTCAACTATTCCATAATACTCGGTATCTCCTTCGCCGATAGCAGAGACACCACAATTTGTAGACTTTTGGTCGGCCATAGATAGCTCTTTGCCATAGGTACGAAAGCGATACCCGTTGATGTCGTATTTTTCAAATGAACGGACCTTATAGTCAAAACCATTAGCGACTTGTCTCAATTCGGCGTCCATAGACTCTGAATTAGCCTACAAGTTTAATACGAAAGGATTGTTGCATTAGCCGCAATTTAGACGAAGAAATGAAATGGTCTAATGGAAATTACCGTTTGTTTGAACCAAGAGTTGAAACCGGGATAGCCGCCTCCATGCTTTGCCAGAAGCTCATACTCTTCGACGGAATCCTTTTGGATCACCGCTCCATACGAGAATTTGGCGACGTATCGACTGTATCAAATATCCGGGAATAAGAGCAGTTCAAAGGAATTAGAAGTTGCGAAACAATGTACCGAGAACGTACTCGATGTACGGCCGCACTTTTGTTAGGTTGTTGAAGATATACAACGAAATGGTCCACCATTCTTCGACATCCAACGATAAGGAATTAGAAGCACCGGCTGGTGCGAGCTTCCCTTTGAATAGGCTGAGGTTGGATCCACCCTTTTTAGGGTCGCCAGCATTGTACCGAGGCTTTGGATTATGCAAATGACGATTTTTGGCTTCGTAGTGTGCTGTCACGAAGTTTGCCGCCTCCTCAGTAATGAATGCCTCGGCCATCGATGCTTCAATTCTACGTTTATTTTTACATTTTGCTCGAAGCGTCTTCTGCATCCTCTCAGTTGCGTAGCACCAACGATTCTGCACGGGCCCCCCCAATCGTGCCTCGGTCGGGAGATGCAAAATCAAATGCTGCATTGGATTAAAGAAGCCCGGTGGGAAGATCTTCTCTAACTTGCAGATCAACTCCGGTGCCAACTCTTCCATTTCATCTAGCAAGCCAGGCGAAAGTTCTTTCGCACAAAGAACACGAAAGAAATAGCTCAGCTCTGCCTATACTAGCCATTCATCCTCAGGGATAAAGTCACGCAACATCACCAGCATTACCCGCTCAAGCCATATGTGCCAATCATGACTCTTGAGACCAAATATTTTCAATTTTTCAAGACTCGCTCCCCTCTTTAGATTCGCTGCATACCCATCGGGGAACATCAACTCCTTTTTCACCCACAGGATAATTTCCCTCATATCTGGTCTTCCAAGATTGAACCATGCCTTTGGCTTTGTCCAGTTCTGCTTTCCTTTCGGTTGTCGCATGTTTTGTAACGGTCTATCACATAGAGCCTCCTGATCGACTCTAGACTTAGGATTATCCTTTGACTTCCCCTCTATGCCGAACAATGTACCAAAGAGGGCCTCAGTGACATTCTTTTTAGTGTGCATCACGTCGATGTTGTGTGGGCAAAGGAGGTCTGTGAAGTAAGGCAGATCCCACAAGCATGTCTTGTGAGTCCAGGCGTGTTCTGAATTATACCCCTTGAAATACCCTGGACGCTCTAGATCTGGCTCGAGAGCGTTTAACTGATCCAGGGTCTGTTGGCCTGTCAACGCAGGTGGTGCAGAGTTTTTGACAACTCTACCTTTGATGAATTTCTTCTTGTCTTTTCTGAACTTATGGCGAGGATCCAGGAACTGTCTATGCAAGTCGAAGCAAGAATACTTGTGACCCGCATCCAGCCAACGAAACTCAAGAGCTGCCTTGCATGTGGGGCACGGGAACCGTCCATGCACACACCAGCCAACGAATAGCGCATACGCCGGCAAGTCATGCATTGAGTACATGTACCACACATGCATTAGGAAGTTTTTTTGTAGCGGCGTCGTATGTCTTGATCCCATTATCCCAAGCTTCTTGCAATTCATCCTTAAGCGGCTGCACACATTCATACTCTTCCCCGGATAGTTGGGCCCCGGAATTATAACCGTTAGGAAAATGTTCTTTCTTTGCATAATCTGTCCGGGGGGGAGATTGAGTGGAATGAAAAATACAGGCCAACAACTATATTGGGCTGCCATCATACCAAACACATTGAACCCATCCGTGCTGATGGCGACTCGAGGATGCCTTGGATCAGCCGCTTTATCATGATGTATTGCATCGAAGTGCTTCCACGCAAAAGCGTCCGATGTGTGTACCAACATCTGATTCCCATCTGCATCTAGTTCGGTTCTTTTGCCCAATTTGTGCCATGTCATCTGTCTGGCCGTCTCTTCGACCATGAAAAGACGTTGAAGTCTTGGTATGATTGGCATATACCGAAGAACATTAACTGGGATTTTTGGCTGACTCTTCTCACCCATACCGTTCTCTACCACAACATACCTGGAAGACTTGCAAATGGGACAATAGTTCAAGTCTGCATACTCAAGCCTAAATAAGGCACATCCATTCTCACAGGCATCTATCTTCTCATAGGGCATCTTAAGTACACGGAGGATTTTGTCCGACTGGTACAGGTTTGCAGGCATTACATGGCCTTTGGGTAGAAAGCGTCCAAATAGTGTCATCATTGCGTCGTAGCATTCTCTGCCCAAGTTGAATTGAGCCTTCAGAGCCATTACTTGTGCGATGGCATCCAGCTGACAAAGCTCAGTGTGCTCGTGGAGAGGACGTTTTGAAGACTCCAACATATCATTGAAGGCCTTTGCAGATTCCTCCATCTCATCGTCCGAATCCCGAGCATCATCAAAGTCTTCCACCATGTCTTCGATCCCGGTACCATGCTCGTCGGTGCGACGACGGCCCACCTCAGCTCTGGCATGTTGGGCAGACTCACCATGAAATGTCCAGACCGTATAAGCAGGCGTAAAACCCCACTTCTGCAGGTGTTTACTCATTTCAAGCTCTGTCCTCTTATGATAGTTGTCGCACCGGACACAGGGGCACCAGGTTTTTCTCTGGCCATTTGCAAATGCAGCTCTCACAAACCCCTTGATTTTTGTTAACCATTCATCGGTCCTGTCTTTTTGACTAGTGTGACCGGTGTACATCCACGCACGATCACTCATCTTGCCTAGCTACTGGACACACAAGAAATATATACATAATTCAGCAAACCATATTCATCAGTTAATGGAGTTTGTCAGTTTTATTACGTCCATGCAACCTAGACGCTAATAGGTAAAGATAGGTCCTAATTCCACCCGAGTATGTGTAGATTGGGTTCGTTTTCCCATGCTTTGCTCCGGATCCGACGCAAAATTTTGGCAGCACCTCCCCATTGTTCTCCTGATACACGTCTCGGCAATAAGCAGAGAGGATGTGTACCCGGAGAACAACAGGGAGGCACTGACGAAATTCTGCATCGGATCCGGAGCAGAGCATATGGGAAAATGAACCCAATCTACACATACTCGGGCTGTCCATGGATAACATTGGACAATTCGAAAGAATCACGGTTATAAATATGCAAATGCATGCATATTTATAGATGTAACCCTTTCGAACGGGAGACGCATAGTGGTCACGCATACTGATGATTGAAGACACCTATAGCTAGCAAGTTTCATCGGCACGAAGACCAGAACAGAGCAAATGAAGGGGGGAGGAGGAGATGTCATTTGTGCTCACCCACGAACGCAGGGGCGGAGCTCGTCGAACGCACGGGGAGGTCGTCGAACACCAGACCCTCGCAGCGACGAAACAACTGCACATTTAAATCCACCCGATCAACACAAATATATATGATGGTTTTCATAACAAAATCAGAAAATATATGACCTAACTCATAATTCACAAATATATGACGGGGTGTCGGGGTGTCGGGTCGGGGTATCGTGGTGTCGGAGCGTCGTGTCGGGGTGTCGGGGTGTCGTGTCTTGGTGTCGGGGTGTCGGGGTGTCATGTCGGGGTGTCGAGGTGTCGTGTCGGGCTGTCATTTAGGGTTCCATCGACGCCGAGGAACCCCCTAACCTAAATAGCTGTCATTTAGGGTTCCATCGACGCCGAGGAACCCCCTAACCCGCTCGTCCCTGGGCGCCCTCAGGTATGGCGATGCACGGTCGACGGGTCAGCACTCGGACCGAGGGATTCTCGGCCTGGGCGACGGCGCCGGGACCGGCGGGACCCACTGGCTCCACCATCTATCCCCTCGGCGACCGGCGATCCTCGACCCTCTTGCCCGAGCCTTGACCCCTTGGCGACCGGCGATCCTCGACCCTCGTTCCCGACCCTCGACCCTAGTTTTGGCGACCGGCGATCCTCGACCCGGTTCCGTCGGCGCCGACGCACCCCTCGACCCGGTTCCCGATCCTCGACCCAGTTCTTCTTCTTCTTCTTCTTCTTGTTTTCTTCTCCTCCTCCTCCTCCTCTTCTTCTTTTCTTCTCTTCCTCCTCTTCTTCTTCTTCTTCTTCCTCTTCTTCTTCTTCTTCCTCTTCTTCTTCTTCTTCGTATTTTCTTTTATTTTTTTCATCTTTCTTCTTAACCTAAACTAAACTAAATCTAAACCTAAACCTAAAAAAACAGAAAAAAACCTAAACTAAAATAAACCTAAACTAAATTTAAAAAAACAGAAAAAAAAAGAGGAGAAGAGCTCACCTTGGGAGGGGGGCGGCCGGTGGAGGGGGCCAGTGGAGGAAGGGCCCGGTGCAGGAGAGCCGCCGCAGGGGAGGGGGCGGCACCGCCATAGGGGAGGGGGCGGTGCCGCCGCAGGGGAGGGGGCGGGGCGGCCGCCGCAGGGGAGGGGGCGGGGCGGCCTGGGGCAGTGCGGCGTGGGGCAAGGCGGCCGCGGCAGGCGGCGGGCGGCCTGGGCAGGCGGCGGGCGGCCTGGGTAGGCTACGGGCCAGGGCAGCGGGGGGTCAGGGGCGGCGGTGGCGGTGGGGGTCGGGGGCGGCTGCGGTGTGGGGGTTGGGGGAGAGAGATCGAGGCAGAGAGAGAAGAGAGAGAGGAGGGGTGGGGGTGACGGCCGTTAGGTACTAACCTCTTTGCCGTCTGCTAGCAAACGGCAAAGAGGTGGGGGGGTGGGCTGTTACAGCGCTGGCCTCCACTGGACCCCACCCACTTCTTTGCCGTCTGCTAGCAGACGGCAAAGAAGTGGCTGATGGCAAATCCTCTGATTCCAGGAGTGTGGAAGCGGACCGAGCGCCGGGACCGCGATGCAGCAACCGTGGGCAAGCTCCGGCGAGGTTGTGGTCGGGCCGTGAACCCGGGACGACGACGCGGCGGATGCCTTGCGCTCACAGCTTCGAGGTCGGAGCGAGCGTCTGCAGGCCTTCGTCCGGGAAGAGCAGGAGGCGGCGCGGAGGCTGGAGCAGGCAATTGCGGTGAGTTTTTTCTTCTCTGCTTGCCTTGGTTGTGGAATCAGTGGGGGCGCGCCAGCGCACCCACTGGGTGTAGCCCCCGAGGTTCGGGCTGGACTGCGGAGCAGCCGGGTTGAATCTTATAGCTTGTATTTTGCATTCTTCTAATCTTTTGTCTGTGCGCAGCATCTGTATGACCTGCGGGCCAGCGCGTACAACCGGCTTCGGGAGCGGTTCCGCTAGGCCAAGGCCCAGCTCGCCGCCAAAGAAGAGGAGCTGTGCTGGGTCCAAGGTACGTCTTGCATGCTTTCAGTGGGGGCACGCCAGCGCACCCACTGGGTGTAGCCCCCGAGATTCGGGCCGGACTGCGGAGCAGCTGGGTCGAATCTTAGAGCTTTGTCTTTTCCTTCTTTTCCTTGCCTCCGGCATCTGACCGGGAACCCTGTCGCACAGCCGACACGGCCGAGGTGCCGGGCCTCCGAGGCCGGCTTGCCGAAGCCGGCGGTTAGCGCGATCGCGCCGTCGCCGACCGTGATTAGCTCCAGGCCGAGGTGGACCGGCTGGTGGCCGAGAAGGCCAAGACGGAAGATGCCCACCAGGTGGAACTGGGCCGGCTGGCGGAGGAGCGCGGCAAGGCGACCGAGGAGCTGGCGGACGCCGGCAGGAGGATCGCCCAGCTCAAGAAGGATCTCGAGGCCCAGACCCGCGCGTCGGCCGTGCGGGAGCACGGGATGCTGGGCGAGGCGCAGCACCTCGACGAGGCCTTTGCCCATGAGTGTTGCCTTCTTGTTGGTCCGGCTGGCCTAGCCGACAAGTTTGTTTTCTTCTGGCTGATTCGTTTCCTTTCCTTTGCCAGGAGTCTTTCCAGAGATGCAGGAGGCGGCGGACGCAGCCGTGCACGCCTACCGGGCGGACCAGCGCGAGGCAGGGGCGGAGATCGACATTTACGCCGCCTGGACCCTCTCGGAGATCGTCCTTGCCGGCGAGTCCCGTCTTGGAGCCGTGAAGGGGCACATGCGCCGCCTGTTTGAGGCCGGGGTGAGCATGGTGAGCAGCCTCTGGCCGGGCGCGGTGATGCCGAACAGCGTCACCCGGCTGGCACGGTGGCTGGAAGCCGGCGTGGAGCGACTCGGCGCGTGGAGGGCCTCCGCGGCCCGAGCCGGCGCGGAGACGGCGCTGCGCTTCGTCGTGTCTTGGTATCCGGGCCTGGACCTCGACCGGCTGGCGGCACAGCGGGCCGGTGCTGAGGATGACTTGGCAGCGCGGGCGCAGCGGATCGCCGGGCGGGCCAGCTACCTGGCCTCGTTCGCCCTGCACGACGAGTTCGTCCTGGAGCGGACAGAAGACGGCGAGGAGCTCCCTACCGACGAGTTCAGCCTACTGCTCAACGACCCGGACGGCAGCTCGGCCGAGATGGGGGCCTACGCCGATGACGAGGCCGAACCAGACGACGCTGCCACGACCGAGACGCCGGAGAGCTCTGGGCCCGACCCGGCGGCCGCGTCCACCTCAGCCAAGCTGACGCCGACCGGAGATGACGCGGGTGCCGCTTAGGATTTTTTCTTTTCATCTTTCCTGTACTCAAAATTAGTTAGGTAGCAGGTCCACCCACTGGAGGTGTAGTGATATGTAATGAACTTGTGGCCGAGGGCCCTTGCTGTTTATAAATTTTTGCATGTGATTTTGCTTTTTGCTATTCGGCCTTGGGCCTTTTCTTGTTTGTCTTCTCTTCGGGCTTCCTTCCCGCTAACCGGACAGCCGGGAGGCGGACTGTGGCTAGGACGGGGATTCGGCCTTCAGAGGGGACGCACAATACTTAGGCTTTTTCGGACGTTGAGCGCGAGCGGAACACCCACTGGGCCGGCTGGCGGCAGGCGGCGAAGCCGGCTGGCGCGCAGCCGGTCGTGCGGTGCACAAGTGAGGGCGGATTGGTCCGGGTTGGCCGTGCCGGGCTCTCTTCCTTAGCCGTTCTTGCGTAATGAAGCTTCCGGCCTTTGGCTCTTGCCGGCCGGACAGCCGGGAGCCGGCTGTGGCTGGCGAAGAGAGGGCTTCGGCGGCTCGTACGCTTCTAAATGGACTAAGGAAAGAATGACAAGACGCGGTCTAGC
The DNA here is from genome assembly GCA_039707655.1 of Elymus sibiricus. Classification (NCBI taxonomy): domain Eukaryota; kingdom Viridiplantae; phylum Streptophyta; class Magnoliopsida; order Poales; family Poaceae; genus Elymus; species Elymus sibiricus. Next base: position 254,443,494 of record CM077668.1, on the reverse strand, counting down.
CGGCTAGCCCCCGAGCCCCCGAGCCGGCTGCGCCGACTCGGCGAGAGAATCGAAAGCGGGGAAGTGCATAGACACAAAGCTTAGTAAAAAGGAAAAGGAAGCCCCCGAGCCCCCAAGCCGGCTGGGCCGACTCGGCGGGAGAATCGAAAACGGGGGGACCTGCTGCTTTCATTAAAACTCAAAAGGTGGTGATACATACGTGCATGCGTTCAACTGTAAAATGGACGGAGGAGCTCCGCGTTCCAGGGCCGGCTGGACTCCTCGCCGACTGCATCTCTCTTGCGCTTGTTCGGCTTCTGTGCGTCGCTGAGGTAGTACGCGTTCCGGTCGCAGAGAGCCTTGCTGATGATGAAGGGGCCCTCCCAAGGAGAGGCCAGCTTGTGCTGGCCGGCTGTTCGCTGGACGAGCCGGAGCACGAGGTCGCCCTCGCGGAACGCGAGGGGCTTGATTTTCTTGCTGTGGTAGTGGCGCAGCTCTTGTTGGTAGATGGCGGACCGGCTGAGGGCCAGAAGGCGCGCCTCCTCGAGCAAGTCGACGCCGTCTTCGCGTGCCTCCTTTGCTTCGGCTTCTGTGTACATGGTTACCCGGGGCGAGTCGAACTCGACGTCGGTTGGAATGATTGCTTCGGCTTCGTAGACGAGGAAGAACGGGGTGAACCCGGTGGAGCGGTTGGGTGTCGTCCGGAGACTCCAGAGGACGGTCGGCAGCTCATCTAGCCAGCTGGCGGGTGAGCGGACGAGAGGCTTGACGAGTCGTGGCTTGATGCCGGCTAGGATGTGGCCGTTTGCCCGCTCAACCTGGCCGTTCGACTGGGGATGTGGGATGGAGGCCAGGTCGAGCCGGATGCCGGATGTGGAGCAGTAGTGGGCCAGCGCGCCCTTGGCGAAGTTGGTGCCGTTGTCCGTGATGATGCTGTGCGGCACGCCATAGTGAACCGCGATATCTTTGATGAACCGGACGGCCGTGGGCCCGTCTAGCTTCTTGATCGGCCTAGCCTCGATCCACTTGGTGAACTTGTCGACGGCAACCAGCAAATGTGTCATGACGCCTTGGGCGGTTTTGAAGGGCCCCACCATGTCGAGCCCGCAGACGGCAAAGGGCCACGTGATGGGGATGGTTTGGAGGGCTGAGGCCGGCTGATGGTTGTGCTTGCCGAAGCATTGGCAGCCCTCGTACTTGAGAACCAGCTGCGCGGCGTCTTGCAGGGCCGTGGGCCAGTAGAAGCCATGGCGGAAAGCCTTGGCCACTAGGGACCTCGAGGCGGCGTGGTGGCCGCACTCGCCCTGGTGGATGTCGAGGAGGATCTTGATTCCTTTGTCCTGCTCGACGCAGCGCTGGAACATGCCTGTCGTGCTGCGCTTGACGTGTTCGTGGTTGATGATGCTGTAGGCGGACGCTCGCCGCTGCACTTGCCGGGCTTCGTTCACGTTGCTGGGAAGGTCGCCGTCTTCCAAGAAGGCGAGGATCGGCCGAGCCCAGGACGGAGCCGTCACCACTGTGAAGACGGCCACCGGGATGGGGTCCGGCATGGCAGCCCCCGGGCCGGAGACGGTAGTCCACGAGGCGGAGCCGGCAGCCCCCGAGCCAGAGCCGGTAGTCCCCGAGCTTGGGCCAGGAACACCAGGGTTGGGTGGGGGCGCGTCGGGGTCATCCGGGACGAAGATGGATTCTGACTCGAGAGACGGCTTGATGGACGGCTTCCACAGGTGCTCGAGGGAGACGCCGGATGGGATGGCTTGCCGGGTGGAACCCACTTTGGCCAGCGCATCGGCCGCTTCGTTGTCCGCGCGGGGGATGTGGAGGAACTCGCAACCGTCGAACCCGCCAGAGAGCTGCTGAACCAGGAAGCGGTAGCTGGCCACGTTGGCGTCTTTGGCGTCCCAGTCGCCGGAAACTTGCTGCACCACCAGGTCCGAGTTGCCGTAGCAGAGGATGCGCCGGATGCCGTGCACGAGGGCTTCGTACTCGGCAACATTGTTGGAGGCGGCAAAATGGATCTGCAGTACGTACCGCAGCCGGTCGTTTTTGGGGGAAGACAGCACGATGCCGGCTCCCAAGCCATTGCGCATCTTGGAGCCATCGAAGTGCATGCGCCAGTGAGTCGACCCAGGCGCCGGCGGCAGGAACTGGGTCTCGGTCCAGTCGACGAGGAAGTCGGCCAGCGCTTGGGACTTGATGGTGGTGCGGGGCTCGTAGAGGATCGTGTGGCCGGCTAGCTCAATGGCCCACTTGGCCACCCGGCCAGAGGCATCCCGGCAGCCCATGATCTCGCCGATGGGGGCCGTGCTCACCACAGTGATGGTATGCTCCTGGAAGTACTGCCTCAGCTTCTTGGCGGCAAGGTACACGCCGTAGCACATCTTTTGGTAGTGGGGGTAGTTCTGCTTGGAGGCGGAGAGCACCTCACTCAGAAAGTACACTGGACGCTGGACCGGCTGCACCTTGCCCTCCTCGGGGCGCTCGACCACCAGCACCGTGCTGACCGCGCGGGAGGTGGCGGCGATGTATAGAAGGAATGGTTCTTTCTCAGCCGACGCGGCCAAGACGGGTGCGGTGGATAGCATGCGCTTGAGGTCGCGGAAGGCTTCGTCCGCCTGGTCGCTCCACTCGAACGCTGTCGTCTTCTTCATCAGCTGATACAGGGGCAGGGCCCTCTCTCCCAGCCGGCTGACGAACCGACTGAGAGAGGCAAAGCAGCCGGTGAACTTCTGGACGTCGCGTAGCCGGGCCGGCTTGCGCATGCGCTCGATCGCCTTGATCTTTTCCGGGTTGGCCTCAATGCCGCGCTCCGAGACGAGGAAACCAAGGAGCTGGCCAGCCGGTACGCCAAAGACGCATTTCTCCGGGTTGAGCTTGATCTAGAACCGGCGCAGGTTGGCGAAGGTCTCCTTGAGGTCGGCTAGGAGCGTGAGGTGCTGCTTGGTCTTCACCACGATGTCGTCGACGTAGACGTGCACATTTCTGCCGAGCTGAGGCAGCAGGCATTTCTGCATGCAGCGCTGGAAAGTGACGCCGGCATTCTTCAAGCCGAACGACATGGTGATGTAGCAATACGCCCCAATGGGCGTGATGAAGGACGTCTTGAGAGTGTCGGCTTGGTCCAGCTTGATCTGGTGGTAGCCGGAGTAGGCGTCCAGGAAGGACAGGAGCTCGCAGCCGGCTGTGGAGTCGATGACTTGGTCGATCCGGGGCAGAGCGAACGGGTCTTTGGGGCAGGCCTTGTTCAGGCTGGTGTAGTCGATGCACATGTGCCAGGTGCCATTTTTCTTCAGGACGAGGACTGGATTGGCCAGCCATTCCGGGTGGAAAACTTCCATGATGAAGCCGGCTGCGAGCAGCCGAGCGATCTCTTCACCGATGGTTCTTCGCTTCTCCTCGGAGAAGCGGCGCAGCGGTTGCCGGACAGGCTTGGCGTCCTTGTGGACATGAAGTTTGTGCTCGGCGAATTCCCTCGGGACACCCGGCATGTCTTTGGGGGACCATGCGAAGATGTCCTGATTCTCACGGAGGAAATCGACGAGCTCGCCTTCCTATTTGCTGTCGAGGCCGGTGCCCACGACGACGTATTTGCTGGAGCTGGGGTCGGCCGGGTTGAGCGGGACCCTCTTCGTGTCTTTGGCCGGCTTGAAGGAGGCCTCGTCGGCGGCCGGCTTGGGCGGAGTCGGCACGGCCGGCTGCGCGTTAGCCAGCGCCACGATCCGGTCGAGCTGGCGCCTCTCCTCGGCGATGACCAGCGACTCGGCCAGCTGGGAGCCGGCTTTGGCGCACTCGAGGGACTTCTTGTAGTCGCCGATGATGGTGATGAGGCCCTTGGGACCCGGCATCTTCAACTTCAGGTAGGCGTAGTGGGGGACCGCCATGAATTTGGCCATCGCGGGCTGGCCCAGCAGCGCGTGGTAGGGGCTGGCTAGGTCGACCACCTCGAACCAGATCGGCCCGCGGCGGAAATGGCTGCTGGAGCCGAACAGGATGTCAAGCCGGATCCGGCCGATCGGAGAGCAAGAGAGACCCGGCACGATGCCGTGGAACACCGTCCGGGTCGGTTCCAGCTGTCGCGCCTTGATGCCGAGCTTGGTCATGGTCTCGCGGTACAGGATGTTGATGCTGCTGCCGCCGTCGATCAGCACCCGCGAAAAACGGCAGATGCACTTCTCGAGGACGATGGTGGGGTCGTGCACAAGGGCGTAGCCACCCGGCGTGGGCATGACGGCCGGGTGGTCCTCTCGAGTCCAGCTGACTGGCCGGTCGGACCAATGTATGTACTGGGGAACCGGAGGGACGACAGCGTTCACCTCGGCTGCATGCTTGCGCTTGGCATGCTTGTCATCCCCCTAGCTGGTGAAGACGACGTAGGACGTGTCCGGACGCGGGAAAGGGTTGTCGGCGAGGGCGCCAGGTGGCGGTGGAGGCGGGGGAAGCGGCGGCTGCTGCGGGCCGGCCCCAGGTGGCGGGGGTGGAAGGTTGCCCTTCAACAGGCGCTGGGTGAAGCTACACTGCCGGAGCGTGTGGGTCGACAGCTTCGCGCCACTGTGGTTTTTGCAGGGGGCGTCGAGCATCTGCTCGAAGGACAGCTTGGGCTGCCAGGCGGCCTTGCCAGTGCGCGGGCGCTGGCTGGCGCCTTGTTCGGCCTGCTGCTCCCCTTCCACCGCGGTGACCTGCCGGTTGCCGTAGCGGGGCGCCTGCTGGTCGTTCCTGCGCTTGCCGTTATTGCTGCTGTTGTTGTTGTCTTGCCGGCGCTGGTTGTTGTCGCCAGCCGGCTTGGGGGGAGCCGGCTGGGCCGGGAGGAGCTTGCCGTCTGCGTCGATCGTGACCTTCACATTCATCGCGGAGTCGGCCGTAGCGTACTTGTCCGCCACGGCCATGAGCTCTGCCAGGGTTTCAGGCTCATCGCACACCAGCCGGTGCTTGACCAGAGTGCCGTCTTGGCACCCGTCGATGAAGTACTGGATGGCCTGGACCTCGTGGACCCCTTAGCAGGAGTTGCGCAGCTCCGTCCACCGCGTGAGGAAGTCGCAAAGGGGCTCGCCCGGCTTCTGGACGCACATGGAGAGCTGGCGAGGCTTGCCGGGTCGCTTGTAGGTGCTGGTGAAGTTGCGTATGAACGCGTCTTTGAAATCCAGCTAGGAGTTCACGCTGCCGGCTCGCAGGCTGTTAAGCCATGTCCGGGCCGAGCCGAGCAGCATGAGGGGGACGTATCGCACGGCCACGCGCCGGTTGCCACCGGCTATGCCGACGGCCGTGGTGTAGTCAGTCAGCCAGTCCTCCGGCTTGGTGACGCCGTTGTACTTGGGGGAGTCGCGGGGCAGCGAGAAGACTTTGGGGAAGGGCTCCTCGCGAATGCGGGGGCCAAAGCACGCCGGGCCGACAGAGCTCTCCTCCTCCAGGGCCGTGGAGCGCGCCAGCCGGTCGAGGCGGTGGCGGGCATCCTTTTCGTCGTAGGGCACGCGGGGACCGAGCCGGTCAACTATGGGACCGCGGGATGCGGGGTCTTCTCGGGCCGGCTCGAGCCGCCGGGCCGGCTTCACGAGGGGTTCCGACGGCTGAACCCGGCCGTCGCCAGCCGTCTCGTCGGCAATGCCGTTTCCAGCGGTCGTGGTGCGATTGTGCCGGCTCCGACCGGACCGGTGCCGGCCAGAGCGGCTCGCGCTAGTGGTGTGGGATGACGTCCGCTGCGCGTCCCAGACGGCCCTCTCCGGGTTCGCGGTATTTCCTGTAGCGGAAGCGGATGGCTGGGTCGAACTGCTTCTGCTGCTCGTTCGCTGCGGTGATGAGGTCGCGGATGCGCTGCTATTGCTGCAGCAGCTCCTCGCCTTCCAGGAACTCGAGATCCGCCATGGCCGCCTGCGCCGCGCGCATGTTCTTGACGGGGGTGTCGTAGACGGGCCGGCCTGCGCCTAGCGCATGGCCGATTGCACCTCCACAGATCCGCACTTCCGCGACCCGGCTGGGCTCAGCGGCGGCCGGCGTGAAACCGTGGACGCTGTCGTACTCCCGCTGGGCGGACTCTAGCCGGCACAGCGTCACCGCGAGCGTCGTGGCCTTGACCAGCAGGTGCTGACGGTCCTCATTGAGCTGAGCCGCTGCAGCCGCCGTGTCGGCGTCGGGCATGATTGGGGCTTGCAGGCTCCGAATCGTCTCGCGGAGCGGGTCGGCCCGGCGCGGCGGGGCCGCAGCGGCCTTCTCCTTGCCGCGCGGGGAGCCGAAGCTAGTGCCGATGGTCAGCACCTCTGCGTGGGCGCAGAGAGCCGCGACGTCGTCGGAGACGGCGCAGCCAACGGGAACAGGCGAGTCGGCGAAGCTACGCACCTCGCTGGGAAACACGTCAGGGATGAGCGCGATGAAGACGCGCAGCGCGCCGAACGGGATGACGAGGCAGCCTACGGGGCAGGCGGCATCCGCACTTGGCACAACGTCGCAGCCGGCCGAGTCAGCCGCACGGGGCGCGCGGACCAAACTGTGCACGATGCGCTCGTCGGAGCTGGTGAAGGGCCTCGTCCGGAACTTGACTCTGGCCGACGCCGTGAGCAGCCCCACGGTGGGTGCCAACTGTCATGGTATTCTCACGGCAGATACCATGAGATGGCTAAAAAGGCGGGGCTACGTGAGGACGCCAGTGGGTTCCGGAGGCGAGGTTGGTACGCGCACGAGTGAGACACGAGACGTACCTAGGTTCGGGGCCCGCCGAAGAGGTAACACCCCTAATCCTGCCGAATGGAGTATGGATGCACAAGGGTTACAAGGTTACTCCTGGAGCTGTGTGAACGGAGGAGGAAGAAGGGGCTAGACCGCCGTTCGGCCTCTCCTGTGAGTAGGTGTGTGTGTGAACTATGGACGGAGCTGAACCGAGGAAGAGAGCGAGCCAGCCTCTCGAATGCCAACCCCTCTGCATGGAGGCCTTCCGGGGGGGTCTTATAGACCGACCCCCAAGGTTACATGGGTAAAGCTACATGGGCGTGGGGCCCTGGTGTCATCGTCTGAGAGCCGGCGGTGGGGGCCGCCGGGTCGCCGGGTCCGCCGGGTCCACCGGGTGCGCCGAGTCCGCCGGGTGTGCCGCACCCGCCGGGTGCGAGACTCTGTGGCGCATCTTGTCTCGCGTCATGGGATGGCTGGCGCCGCCAGGCTACAGGGCCGCGCCGCCCGTCGGGGCCGGCGTAAAGGGGGGAGCGCTGTAGCCGCGCCCGCCGGGGCCGGTGTAAAGGAGGGAACGCTGTAGGGTTTGCCCCCTCGTGGCCAGCCGGCATGGGCCAGCCATCCGGGCCGGATCGCCATGCCGAGCCGGCTCGCGCCAGGGAGCCGGCGCACAGGCTAGCTGGAGTGAGGGGTTTGGCCCACCCCGATGTTTTGAAAAAGGGGATCCAGGCTCCGTTGCCTACCCGGGGATCATCCCCCCGACAAGATACCATGGGAGGCTGTGGGGGCACATGACACAAAGATCGAGAGCTCGGTTTGACCGAGCCATGGCCAAAGGATGCTCTTGGATTAACATCAATTACAGGTTCCACCTAGGGCATGATCGTGTTGCATATTCCTTTCCGCTCTTTAGGCCAAAGTAAACTATTACGATACGTTCCTTTTTTTGTGACCGGCTAATAGACCGGGGGCTCGATCATAAATCTTGCCTCAAACATCATTCCGGCACCAATTTTGATTATGTGCTCGGTTTCATGGATATCGCATTATATGAATCAGTTTCGAATTGTGTCTTTGGTCAATAGTTGGGTTGCCCGGCTCCTGTGTTTACCCTCTTACGTTCTGCATTGTTCGGCTAGGAGGGTAAAGGGAGAACCACTACGATTGTACTTCTAGCTAGCCTGGTTAAGTACCTCAGTGGAGAAAGCCAAAAACTGACTGTCATAATAAGCGAGAATTTTTCGGCGATCCGATGACTAGTGTTAAACTAAAAATCGTTGGAGGTTAGCCCATGTCAAACGAAGGGTTCTCTGTCACAGGAACCACATGATAATGGTGTCAACCAATGTACGTCCGGATATCACATATACTGGGGGCTAGTCACCTGCCCCCGCAGTAGCTCCTATGGCTAAGTGAAAGCAATAAAGCCGCATAGTCTGATTGCCTCGTTTTTCCTTACACATACCGCCTTCGGGCACCGAGACGTCGGCTAAGGGTCAAAGTGTTCGGGAGAAACACCCCATGCAGTATCTGCAAGGGGGTTGAAGCCGACGACTGGTAACTTTCAGTTTTAAAACGGCCGCACATGAGTCAAAATATAACACATGAGGCATTATATTTACAGCCAACCAGTTGCATTTCCACAGCACAAAAGTTTCAACTCCTAGGATACAAGGAAAATAAAATTACTCATCAATTACATATTTCGAGCACTGGGCCTCTATTGCCCGAGCACCATCCATCACGATGGGAAAATACTGCTCGGGGCACCTGTGCTCCTTCCCAGGGGGTGGAGGTCCGGTGGCCATCTCGGCTGGCTTGATCTTTGGCCAGTGCACCATGGTCTTGCCGAAGGCCATCCGAGCTCCCTCAATGCACGCGGAGCGCTTCCAGGCATCAATCCGGGGCGTGGCGTCATACAGCCTTTGCACCAACCCAAAATAGCTGCTCAGCAGCGGCTCTGAAGGCCACAGCTTGACGTAGAGGTCCTTCATTGCGGGCTCCACCATCCGATGCAACTCCATCAGCTTCTTCATCTGGTTGCTGTGGAGGGGAGGGTGTTCGGGCGCTTGAAATTGCGCCCAAAACAGCCTCTGCTCGGCCCGACCCTCCTGGACGGCGAAGAACCTAGCCGCATCAGCCGCACTCCTCGGGAGGTCCGCAAAGGCGCCTGGGGAACGCCACACTCGCATGAGCAAAGCGAACCTGTTACCACCAAAGACACTTTGCAGCAAATACGGCTTACCATCCGCAATTAGTTTCACTTGGTGGAGTTCTTATTGGTAGCCGCGCGCCTCCGTCCGCGCCTCCTTGACCACCGACCCCAATGAGGTTAGCTCGGCAGCCTACTCTTTATTCTTCTACTCAAGGGCCTCACATTTCGTGACGGCATCCTTGAGCTCTTGCTGCACCTCAGCCACTCTGGCCTCGTGCTTCTGGCTAGTGGTTCTCACCGTAGCCAGTTCGGCAGCTGCTTGTTCGGCCGCTGCCCTCTGCTCCGCCGCTTCCAGCTGAGCCTTCTTCAGCTCGGCCTTGAGGTTCTCGACCTTTGCAGTAGCAGCTGCAGTCACATCCATTGACCCCGATTAGGCTACTTACTCCAAACCTTACTCAACAAAAAACTGCCATAATAGATACTCGTGCGGACTTGCCTTGCGCTTCTTCGAACCGCTTGTTCAGCAGGCCGAGGTCATCCTCGGAGCTCTTGAGCTTCCGGTTCAGCTCGGCCAACTCCTCGGCGTTGGTGGCTGTCGCCGAAGATGACGCCTGCAAAGCACTCTACGCACATTAGGATCCGAGTTATAGATTTTCGATCCTCTGACCAGCTTTACTCAAGCCAGTCAGAGTCTTGGGGGCTACCATGTATGAGGTTATGCACTCACATAAAAGAAATTTTCTAAGGGAATAACATTACTTGGCCTACCTTGAAGCCTGTGAGAAGGCCACTAAAGGCCTCCTTCAGTACGTTGTGCACGGACTGAAGACTTTGCAACACCACACCCATAAGGACACGGTGCTCTTCAGCGATGGAGGAGCTGGTTAAAGCGTCCTCCATCTCATCCGGCCACCCAGTCGAAACGCGCTCTGGGGTGGGTGGGGGTGGCGGGGGCACCTCAGCTCCTCCTCTCGAGGAGTCCGGAATGCTTGACTCCGGGTACCTTGACAGCTCCGGAGCCATTCTCAGAGAGAGCTCGGATCGTCCGGGCTCCTCCTCTTCATTTACCAGAGGGCTCCTCCCCTCCGGGTCTTCGGTGGCCGAGGTATGCACCTTGGCCATAACAGTGTCGCCCCTCCCCCTGTGTGCGGCAAGGGAGGGGTCCTCCTCTACAGAACCTCCTCGGCCTCCTCGACGATCGGAGGAGTCGAGGCGCGCGACTCGGTCCCGCTCTCCGCCAGCGCGGCCTGTGGAGAATCCCCCTTCGAGTCTCGATAGGTGGGGAGGTCGCGCAGCGGGCTGCAATGTAAAAAGCAGAAGCACGGTTAATAGCAGACTTAGCTCGGTTGAAGGTGCACAGGGATACGTACCTTTGGGCTAGCAGTTTGACCCTAGGGGTCCTCCGAGGAACCTCTTCGGAGGCCTCAGAGTCCTCGGCAGAGGCCGAGCTATTGCCGAACAAGGCCACCTTGGCCCTGCACGGTCTTTTGGGGGCGGGATGAGGCTGCTCCTCCTCGGCGCCCTCGGACGCCGCCCTCTTCCTTGTTCGGGAGGAATCACTTTCCTCCCCGTCCTCTCCCTACTCCTTCTCCTCTTCTTGTGCGGAGGGAGCATGGGTGTCGCCGGATCTAGTGTCCAGGGGTCCTCGGGGGCGGAGGCCCTCTCTGGCCTCCTTCTTCTTCTCCTTCCTCTCCGGCGCCTCGTACGGCTCCACGACCAACATGGCCGTCAGCAAGGGCGTCCTGGGGCCCTCTGGCAGCGGGGTCGGGCTGTCGATCCGCTCGGCCTTCTTCAACCAGCTCTGCGGATGAGAAATGAGAAAGTTGAGTACCTTATCAAAAGGGAACAATCCGAACATAATAACAAAACTTGGCATACCTCCCGAGGGGGGTTTGTGTCGTCAAGGCCGATGTCTTCCTCCTCAGCCGGCTAGTCCTTCTGCGGCTTGAACAGTACCTTCCACAGCTGAGCGTGGGAAGTGCGGTAGAAGCTGAGCATGGTGGCGGGGTCTTCGGGCTTGTAGGCCCACATGGGGGAAGCCCGGGCCTGGAAGGGGAGGATACGGCGGCAGAGCATAATTTGGATCACGTTGGGCAGCTCGACCCCCCGCTCTATCATCTTTGCTTTCCGGCTCTGCAGCAGCGTCACCTCTTTGTTTGACCCCCAGTCGAGGCCCTTCTTGGTCCATGAAACCAGCCTCGTGGGGGGTCCAGATCGGAAGGCCGGAATCGCCCCCCAATCCGCGCTCCTTGGCTCCGTGATGTAGAACCACTCCTTCTGCCAGATCTTGACGGTCTCGATGAAGGTGCCCTCTGGCCACTCCACCCAGGGAAGCTTGCTGACCATCGCTCCCCCGCAGTCCGCCTGCTGGCCGTCAACAATCTTCGGCTTGATGTTGAAGATCTTCAGCCATAGGCCGAAGTGTGGTCGGACCCAAAGAAAGGCCTCGCAGATGATGATGAAGGACGAGATGTGCAGGAAGGAATTTGGGGCAAGATCATGGAAATCAAGCCCATAGAAAAACATGAGGCCCCTGACGAAGGGGTGAAGGGGAAAACCCAAACCTCGGATGAAGTGGGGTAGGAACACCACCCTCTCGCCCTGCCGCGGTGTGGAGATGACCTGGCCCGTCTCTGGAGCGCGATGGGCGACGTTGGCTGGGAGATAGCCCGCGGTCTTCAGCTCCAAGATAGCGCTTTCGGTGACAATGGAAGCCTCCCACTTGCCCTTGGACCCGGAACCGGCCATTGCTGGTTTGAGCGGGTGGCTGGAGAAGCTCTTGGAAGGGAGAGCAGATCTGGGCACTGGAGCTCAAGAGATTGGGAGGGCAACAGCGAAGGAAGAAGTGAGAGCGTGCGAAGGAAATGGAGGCCGCTCCCCTTTTATGGGCTGTAAAACCTGAGGCCTCTTTACTGCGCCGCAGGCTTCGCCGTTTCCCCGTGTAATCGTGCCATTATGCGCGCATGGGATGGAGCAAATTATTGATCATATCCCTTAAAAATAGGGCACAATCTCCATGTCGATGGGACGCGCCAATGAAGGAACCACCTCGAACCGCGAATCGAGTTTTCATAAACCGACTCGTGGTCGTGGCGGGCTGTGACCCTTCGGCAAAAGTTGTCAGATGGGGGCACTGTTCACATCAATACGACTAGCCTTTGGGGCTAAGTTATCGGTACACCTCGATGACCGGAGCATAGTTCGGGGAGCATGCGGCTAGGCGACACAGGTATCACGGAAAGGGAAGGAACTGGTCCATAAAGCCGATGGTGTTCGGCCACTACCTCGGCTTCGAAGACTAGTTCGGGGGCTACTGAGGGTGTCCCAGACTAAGGGGTACTCGGGCTGCCGAGCTATTTCTCATAGGCTGGACTAGTGGGCCGCTCTTACTCGTCAAAGGAAGGCCGGATTGCGGGCGACCCCGTGCACCTGAAGGAAACCTCCGAAGAGTTGGCGTCCCCTCCAAGAAATAATTATCGGCATGTTTATCCCCTGATGGCAACCGACCATATGTAACCCTAGGTCCCTCTGGTGTCTATATAAACCAGAGGGTTTAGTCCATAGAGGAGAATCATCATAACGACCTAGGGTTTAGCCCATCCGATCTCGAGGTAGATCAACTCTGTAACCTTTATACAACCACATCAATACAAACTAGCAGGACGTAGGGTTTTACCTCTTTGAGAGGGCCCGAACCTGGGTAAATCACCGTCTCTACGTTCCCTGTTACTCATTGATCCCAAGATCCACAGTTCAGACCCCCTACCCGAGGTCTGCCGATTTTGGTACCGACACCGTCTTTAATAGTACAAGTATACAACCCTGGTTCATCATTCTTTATGTGGTGCATATGTAATTCTTTTTTTATGTAACTCTTGAACATATGTACATGTGAATCAAATAATGCATTGGTTGTTGAACCTGATGGATATGAATAAAGTTATAGCCTGCTTTCAAATTCAAATTTGGTACAATTTTAAATAGCAGCGATTAAATTAGGGTGAAAATACGCTCTACATGTCATTATGGCGCACACGGTCTGTAAAGCACAACGTGTGTGATATACATCATAATCCGACACAGTTCACAGAGAGGAAACATGTGCGATCATGCACACAGTTGCCATTTGCTAAGCGTGTGTGATGTCAGACAATGTCACAAATGGTGCGAGCAAACTAAATGTTTGTGATAGTCGCCTTATCGTACACGCTTTACAATCTTGAACTGTTTCTGATGTCGTACGCATCGTAAACGTTTGCACCACAGAATAGCATGTGTGATAGTTATCCTGTACGACACTGGTACGACAGTCCGATGTTTCATAATCCTATCAGACACTCGTATGATGATTAACTAATCTTCTTAATTATATATCGCATACGGTTTGGGAGAAGTGAATGTGTGTGATAGTCTCCTTATCATACACGTTTTACAATCGTGAACTGTTTGTGATGGGGCGCGCATCATAAACATTGCACCACAGAATACCGAGTGCGATGGTAATGCGAGCACACACGAGTAGCAAGGATGGAGCGTTTGGGATATTCGATAGATCACAAATAGTTGTGTGACGACTCGCGTTTGGGATAGATGCGGGCATCGCATACGCTTAGTTATGCGAAACGTATGCTTGCGTGCTCCCTATCGCCGATGGTTTCTGGGTCATGTGGGAGGGACCCCCTATCGCACACACAGGCAAGGCGACGGTTTAAAACTCTGTCGCGGAAAGGGGGTAAAAACCGTTTGTATAGCAGGTCGCTGTACCAGTGTTAATAGCTCAAAAAGGTGGAACAAAACATGATTGATAATACAAGACAAATTATGTCACTCTTACCCTTTGTTGATGGTGAAAGCCGGTAGTTGAGTGGCGCTAGATTCATCGGAGGACGGGGAAGTCAAGTAAGCTGAATCATCCCGTGGCATTGGTTGTTTAAATAAACTGGCTTGAGGATGACTCGCCGTAGGACTTGCTGAACGTCAAGACGAGGCCGGCGAGATCTATCATGGGATAAGCCCTCTGACAAGTCGCCTGAGCTGCTCTGGGTCTTCCTCTTTAGGTTTGCAGTATGCTACATTTTCTTCAAAGATAAATGACGATCCAAGTGAGCAGATGGATGAGAAAATGGGACTTTGCGGACCATAACCCAGATTTTTCTTTGACCAAATGTTTCCGAGTCTGAAGAAATCAAAGTTACCTCTGCAGCGCCGGCTCTGCTCATTTCGGTCTGATCCTGAGACAAGTCGGCATCAGCAAGTTCGTTAAAAAAGTGGCCAAGAGAGTCAAGTTCTACCTCAGGCTCTTCTTCTTCCTCTTCTTCGTTCTGATCTTGTGGAGGAGTGGCGGCTTCCGATCCTGCTTGCCACCATTCAGAGCCCTCCTAAAACAAAGAGTTGGCTTGTCAGTTAAAGAAAGAACAGTTGCTTAATATAAAGATGAAGGAGGGTGATTCACAGCTGGAGCCGGGTTGCCAACATAAAAGGGGGCGAGGCCAACAAGGGCGATCTTTTCTTTTTTCTCACCAAGTAGCTTCTTGGTGGCCTTGATTAAGTCTGTGTTGGTTAAATTTTGTGTGCTAAAATGCAACTCGTCATTTGTCTCACCAGTATAGGTGTGGAAAAGCCGGCTCCTTAAGCTGAGTGGCTGGATTCTCCACTCCATCCATGTCCAGGCTAAGTCAACTCTGGATAACCCATGAGCTATAAGAGCGCTGATTTTGGAGTAGATAGGTTGAAATGTCTCCCTTTCTTCAGGTGGAGCATAGGCGTCAAACTGTATGGAGGCAGGGAGCCGGTCCTATCTGTAACCCAGCAACGGTTGCTTGTCAGGGGGAGAAGTGTCTTGGCAATAAAACCAAGTCTTGTGCCAATCCTTCGGGTGACTCGCCAGTGCCATCTCAGGAAAATATGAGTTCCTCCTCCGCTGAATGGTGACTCCACCGCACTCCAGGCTGGAGCCGTTCTTGCATTCAGTTTGGCGGTTACAGTAGAAGAAGTCCTGAAACAAGCCGATTGTGGGTTCCATCTGAAGATATATCTCACAGAAGGTCTGGAAGTTGCTCAAACTAGGGATCGAATTGGGCCCAAGGTCTTGTGGCCTGATGTTGACATGATGAAGGACATCGCAAAAAACTTAGAACCCGGCGGACAAAAACCCCTGTCCAAGTGATCTCTAAAGATTACGATTTCATTGGGGCAAGGGGCAGGCCGGGTCTCTTCTTCAGAAGCCCGCCAATTGATTTGATCTTTTGCAGGAAGTAACCCGGTGGTTACCAGATCTTCAAGCATCAGATTGGACATACAGGACTTGGACCAGTTGGCAGCCTTGCTTACTTTGGGAGCCATTGATTACTGGAAATAAGAGAAATGGATTACAAGTTGGTTGTAATCCGGGTTATAAATACAGAGTTGATATTTATAAGGCATGGCTAAGAGTTGGCAAAACATAATTGAAAGAGTGAGCCGATTGGGGTGTCACAGCAATATTGCCGAGTCAAAGTAAATAAAGCAGTGGCAGTTATGGATTGAAGATGATTAAACTGGTTGAAAATATACCTTGCTTGTGCTACAAAGGTGGAATTCCTGGGTCTGAGAATTCGTAGAACTACAGTGGTTTGAGGCTTAAGAGCTAGCAAAATAACAGTGACTTAATGTAATTTGGTTAAGTAATAAAGCCCCAGGAAGAGCAAGGACAAAATCTGGGTCAAGGCAGTCATAAACAGTTTCTGTGCAGATCGAATATCAATATGGATCTACAAAATGACCATAAAAGGAAAAATAAAAACCTAGGTCTACTTATGCAGATGGGTACGAAACAACAATGAAGTTCATTTGAGACAATGAAGAAGATCTACAAACTGACTAAAAATACAGCAAAGCTATTTTAAGGCCTTACGAATGGAAGACATGGATACTTAAAATCTACCACTGCAAAAATTGAAGAACACTAATGAACTAGTGAAGAACAGTGGCAGAAGAAGTTACAAAGATGGAATGAGGCACTCACGGATTGGCGAGGAGAGGCGTGAAGGATTCGAGATCCGCGAGCGTGGCCGCGGTGTGCTTGACGGACTCCGACGGTGGTGTCGAGGTCGCTGTCACTGCCGTCCTTGAGGTCGCCGAGCTCGAGATGTCACGGTGGCGTTGGAGGCGAGAGGAAGAAGGGCTCGGGGGGGCAGTAAAAAGTGAATCTGGAGCCCCTCCGGCCTATTTATAAGGGGAATGGCACCCGAAGCGGCGGGGTGAAACCCCAAGGCGGCGCAGTAAATTTCTGCTCCAAAGGAGCCTCAATTTTTGTGCCTAACAAGATTTGGCATATCTGTTCAAAGATACGTTATGATGTCACATACATATATCAGGGATAAATGGGTGATGTCACGGATTTCAGTGGCGAAATTTTCCAAGTGTGGTGGAAGGCTACATGACCCGGCGAACATTTTAACCCGGACAGGGAGTTGTGAAGAGAAGTACAAGGGACTGGAAGGAAGGAACAATTGCTGGCTTAAGAAAAATCCGGATCAGAAATGCAACCTTTCATGATTTCCTTTGTTCTTATTTTTAGGAAGGAGTTTAACATGGATAAATCCAAGTCAAACTGGGGGCTAATGTTGGGGATATTACCCGAGGTTGAGACCCGGCAGAAGCATGACCCGTCCCTAAGTTTTAAGACTAAGTGGGTCATCCACTGGCGGGTTAATTGAAGATGAATAGAGATGGGGCTGGAGGCCCAAGATGAGACCCGGCTGGTGGCCGGCTCACAAGAGCCTAGCAGGCCGACTCTTGCAGAGAAGGCCCAGATAGAGAATTTCCAAACTTGGAAGGCAAGATGGACAAGAGTTAGAGTAGGACACGGGTTAACAGTGCGACCCGGAATCTTCTGTAAAGCCAGAGACTCGACCTGTTATATAAAGGAGAGCCCCTGGGATGAAAAGACTAAGTTGCAATCTCTCGAAAGCTAGGTTAGCGAATTCGCACCCTTGTACTCGAGATCCAAAGCAATATCAATCAAGCAGGAGTAGGCTTTTACCTCCACCGTGGTGGGCCGAACTTGGGTAAATCTGTGTCTCTCCTTCCCGTTCAACCCCGTTCAAGCTTCCACGCAACTGCAATGGCCTCACGACTAAGTCCTTTCACAAGGGCATCTGCCGTGACAAAACCACGACATATTGCTTGTCTTGATAATTTGTTTTCCTATAAAATGCCTATGCATAGGAAGAGGGTTAGACTTAAATGTGTTTGTCACATGTTTTATGATGCTCTTTATGTGCTTCAATTCTTCTCTTTTATGTGAGCATCATTAATATTCCAAGCCTATCTTAATGGCTATAAAGAAAGAGCTTGTTGGGAGGCAACCCAATATGTATCTTAAATTTTTGCTTTGTTTTCTGTTTTGTGTGTTTACACAATTTTAGCTTCTGTTATGATTGTGTTTTTATCTTTTAATTAGTGTTTGTGCCAAGTAAAGCCTTTGGGATGATTTAGATGATAGTATAATTGTTGTTGTTTGAAAACAGAAAGTTTTGAGTCCAGTGCTGGATTTTTGGTTCTATACTGGAGCGTGATAAAAATCTGAAATTTTTACACAGTATTTCTATATGAATGTTTTACGTTTTCATAAGTTTTCAAAAATTTTGGAGTTACAGAAGTATAGCTTTTAAATGGATCTTTACAGACTGTTCTGTTTTAGACAGATTCTGTTTTTGTTGCATAGTTTGCTTATTTTGATGAATCTATGGATTGTATCGGGGGGTATAAGCCATGGGGAAGTTGGAGTACAGTATCATTATGCCAATATTAAATATGAATCAATTTATAACAGTACCTAAAGTTTAAGATTTGTTTGTTATACTAACGGATCTCACGAGGTTTTTGTTGAGTTTTGTGTGCTGAAGTTTTCAAGTTTTGGGTGAGACCACGATGGATAAAGAAATAAGGAGCGGCAAGACCCTAAGATTGGGGATACCCAAGGCATCCCAAGGTAATATTCAAGGAATACCCAAGCGTCTAAGCTTGGGGATGCCCCAGATGGCATCCCCCTCTTTCGTCTACAATCTATCGGTATATCACTTGGAGCTATATTTTTATTCATCACATGATATGTGTTTTACTTGGAGCATCTTGTGCTATAGTTTTATTTTATTTGTTTGCTTTTTTACTTTGCCACAATCATCTTTGCTGAACACACCTTTTTGAGAGGGACCCACATTATTCGTGATTTGTTAGAATACTCTATGTGCTTCACTTATATCTTTTAGAGCAGGACGGTGATTATATTTTAAAGAAATAAATGCACTCTCATGCTTCACTTATATCTTTTTGAGAGTCTAATAATTAGCAATTGTAATATGCACGGGTTATGAATTTGGTCCTAATATGATAGGTATTCAAGAGGGATATAATAAAAACTTTCATGTAGATCACTGAATATGATAAGTTTGATTCCTTGCAATAGTTTTGCGATATTAAGATGGTAATATATGGGAGGTGCTAGTTGATAATTTTGGTTTAGTAAGAATATTGGTGTTAAGGTTTGTAATTCCCGAAGCATGCATGTATGGTCTATCATTATGCTAAGAAGTTGAAGCATGATTTATTATTGATTGTCTACCTTATGAGTGGCGGTCGGGGACGAGCGATGGTCTTTTCCTACCAATCTATCCCCCTAGGGGCATGCGTAGTAGTACTTTGCTTCGAGGGCTAATAAACTTTTGCAATAAGTATGTGAGTTCTTTATGACTAATGTGAGTCCATGGATTATACGCATTCTCACCTTTCCGCAATTTGCTAGCCTCTTCGGTACCGTGCATTGCCCATTCTCACCTCGAGAGTTGGTGCAAACTTCGCCGGTGCATCCGAACCCCGTGATATGATAGGCTCTATCACACATAAGCCTCTTTATATCTTCCTCAAAACAGCCACCATACCTACCTATCATGGCATTTCCATAGCCATTCCGAGATATATTGCCATGCAACTTCCACCGTTCCATTTATATGACACACATCGTCATTGTCATATTGCTTTGCATGATCATATAGCTGACATAGTATTTGTGGCTCAGCCACCGTTCATTATTTTCATACATGTTATGCTAGCATCATTGCACATCCTGGTACACTACCAGAGGAATTCATATAGAGTCATATTTGTTCTAGTATCGAGTTGTAATTTTGAGTTGTAAGTAAATAGAAGTGTGATGATCATCATTATTAGATCATTGTCCCAGTGAGGAAAAAAAGAGGCCAAAAAGAGCCCAGCAAAAAAAAGAGAGAAAAGGAGAGAAGGGGCTGTGTTACTATCTTTTTCCATGCTTGTGCTTCAAAGTAGCACCATGTTTTTCATATAGAGAGTCTCCTATGTTGTACTAGTGGGAATTTTTCATTATAGAACTTGGCTTGTATATTTCGATGATGGGCTTCCTCAAATGCCCGAGGTATTCATGAGCAAGCAAGTTGGATGCACACCCACTTAGTTTTTATCTTTGAGCTTTCATACACTTATAGCTCTTAGTGCATCCGTTGCATGGCAATCCCTACTCCTCGCATTGACATCAATTGATGGGCATCTCCATAGCCCGTTGATTAGCCTCGTCGATGTGAGACTATCTTCTCTTTTTGACTTCCCCTTATTAATCTCTATCATCATTCTATTCCACCCATAGTGCTATATCCATGGCTTGCGCTCATGTATTGCGTGAGGGTTGAAAAAGCTGAAGCGCGTTAAAAAGTATGAACCAATTGCTTGGCTTGTCATCGGGGTAGTGCATGATAAATACTTTATGTTAAGAAGATGGAGCATGACAGGATTATATGAATTTGTAGGGATAACTTTCTTTAGCATTTTTATTTTGAAAGACATGATTGTTTGTTAGTATGCCTGAGTATTGATGTCTTTATATCAAATTATAGACTATTGCTTTGAATCATTCGGATCTTAATATTCATACCGTAAAAGAGATTACATGATGAACATGTTAGGTAGCATTCCACATCAAAAATTCTATTTTTATCATTTACCTACTCGAGGACGAGCAGGAATTAAGCTTGGGGATGCTTGATACGTCTCCAACGTATCTATAATTTTTTATTGTTCCATGCTATTATAGTATCAATCTTGGAAGTTTTATATGCAATTATATATCATTTTTTGGGACTAACCTATTAACCTAGTGCCTAGTGCCAGTTGATGTTTTTTGCTTGTTTTTGGCTTTTCAGAAAATCAATATCAAACAGAGTCCAAACGGAGAAAAAACTTTGGATTAATTTTTTCTAGAGCAGAAGGGACCCTCGATTGTTCGGGAGAAGACCAGAAGAGCCACGAGGGAGCGACAAGCTCAGGAGGTGCGCCCCAGGGGGTAGGCGCCCCCCAGGCTTGTGGGCCCCTCGTGGCACCTCTTGACCTAATTCCAAGCCTATAAATTCTCAAATATTCCCCACATACCAGAGAGCCACCTCGAATAACTTTTCCGCCGCCGCAAGCCTCTGTTCTTCCGCGATCCCATCTGGAGGCCTTCTCCGGTAATGTGCCGGTGGGGGAATCGATCACGGAGGGCTTCTACATCAACCTTGCTGCCCTTTCGATGATGTGTGAGTAGTTTACCACAGACCTACGGGTCCATAGCTAGTATCTAGATGGCTTCTTTTCTCTCTTTGATCTTCAATACAATGTTCTCCTCGATCTCCTTGGAGTTCTATTCGATGTAATCTTCTTTTGCGGTGTGTTTGTTGGAATCCGATGAATTGTGGGTTTATGATCAGATTATTCATGAGAAATATTTGAGTCTTTTCTGAACTTATTTATGCATGATTGTTATAGCTTTGTATTTCTCTCCGATCTATCCGTTTGGTTTGGCCAACTAGATTGATTTATCTTGCAATGGGAGAGGTGCTTTGTGATGTGTTCAATCTTGCGATGCTCTATATCCAAGTGACAGAAAGGGACAAGACACGTATTTGTATTGTTGCCATTAAGGATAAAAAGATGGGGTTTAATCATATTATTTGAGTTTACTTTATCTACATCATGTCATCTTGCTTAAGGCGTTACTCTGTTTTCATTAACTTAATACCCCATATCCATGCTGGATAGCGGTCGATGGGTGGAGTAATAGTAGTAGATGCAGGCAGGAGTCGGTCTACTTGTCTTGGATGTGATGCCTATATACATGATCATTGCCTTGAATATCGTCATAACTATGCGCTTTTCTATCAATTGCCCAACAGTAATTTGTTTACCCACCGTATGCTATGCATTCGAGGGAGAAGCCTCTAGTGAAAACTATGCCCCCCCGGGTCTACTTTTATCATATATAAAATCCAAAAATACCTTGCTGCAATTTTATTTCTTTTATTTTACTTTGCAATTTACTTTTCTATCTATCACTATCAGAATTAATCCTTGCAAGTAACCGCCAAGAGATTGACAACCCTCTTGTTTGCGTTGGGTGCAAGTATTTGCTTTTGTGTGTGTAGGTGCTGCTAACAAGGTTCTGTGTGGTTCTCCTACTAGATTGATAACCTTGGTTCTTAACTGAGGGAAATACTTATCTCTACTATACTGCATCATCCTCTCCTCTTCGGGGAAATCCCAACGCAGTTCACAAGTAGCAACATGCGCTTAGATTCTATAATAAGTTGGTTGATTTGTTGAAATAACATAGGAAAAGCAGTGTTTGTATTTGGTCTTGTATCTTGGGTTGGCCCAGAAGTGATTGCCATGTTGAACTTTATTGTTATGAGGGTCATTAATGTGTTCTCAATAAATATTGACATTCTTTCTTAACCTTTTGCAATGGTGATATTGACTTTATGCATTTAATTAGCAAATATGATGTAGGAACTCCTTTTGTATGCATTTTGATAGTATAATAATGTTCATTATGACCATTGCCATGTATCTTTACTATTGTTTTAGACTCACCAAGATTTTACATCAGAGGGTCAAGTTCTCGATAAGTAGCATTCACATACAAAATTATATTTGTTTATCATATTCCATGCTCGAGGACGAGCATGGGTTAAGCCTGGGGATGTTGATATGTCTTAAACCTACCTATAATTTATGTATTATTTATGCCTTATTTCCATCATTTATGCAATTTTTTGAAGTTTTATTGGAACTAACCTATTAATTTATTGTGTAGAGTAAGTTCCTATTTTAAGTGTTATGGGATTTTAGGAAAATAAATTACCTATGCTTTCGGGGAAAATCTCAAAAAATACATAATCATTTTTATACTAGAGAGAACACTGTGGCAAAGCTAGGGCACCTGGGGAGGCTTAGAGCCTGGATTCTAAGGACACCTGAGCCCCACCAGGGTTCCCCTGGCTCCCATCCTTTGCGGCTAGCTTATATATAACCGAAAACCCTTGTCATAGTTATCAAGCCCCTATGCTACCACTGCATGTTCCCAGGCAATCTCATCCACATCCATGTTCTAGTACTCTGTTGGAGGAGGAATCATTGCCTTCTTCACTGATATTGATCATCACTGGTCCAAATATGAGTTCTTAATCGTCCACCCACTGAAATACAAGTTCATGGCGGTAGCCAATATGTAATCTCTCCCCATTTTTGTTCAATACAATGTCCCCATGAGTTGCCTATCATGATTGTGGTCCATTTGAAGTAATCCCATCGATGATGTCGATCAAGTGATGAATTATTCCTTTATGTTTAGATTGTGTTGATGCTTATGTTTGGTTTATAGATGCATAATATCTCTGATTATTTGTCTTCACTTGGCCAGTTTAGATGGGTAATCAGTAGAGGGAGCGGTGTGCATTAGTTGGGTCCCACCATGTAAGTAATCTACCATGGTGATACTAAATTGAGAAGGCTTGCATTGTATTATTTCAACTAAGCATAACGGGATAATAAACTCGGTTGTCTGGAATAGTATTTCAGTGTACTTAAAGAAATCTTTGTTTTATTACTTAATACTTGGATGACGTAGAGTTATGTTGGTCAGAGTGAAGTATTAACCATAGATGCAGGGAGGGTCTCGATCTATGGTTTTATGGACATATTATCGATATAATATCAACACGTTGAAAGGGTCGATATGGTTGACTAGAGGGGGGGTGAATAGGCAACTACCAATTTTTAGCTTTTCTTAACAAATTAGGTTTAGCAACAAATAGGTTGTCTAGATATGCAACTAGGTGAGCAACCTATATGATGCTAATAACAACACAAGCAAGCAAGCAAATGATACAACACAACAATAGCTTGCACAAAGTAAAGGTAAGAAGTAACCACAAGTGGAGCCGGTGAAGACGAGGATGTGTTACAGAAGTTCCTTCCCTTTAGGGGGAAGTACGTCATCGTTGGAGCGGTGTGGAGGCACAATGCTCCCCAAGAAGCCACTTTTTTTTGACTATACACAGTAGGGCAAAACCCCACTGCAATTTCTAGTTTTTCATTTAATAAAAAGGTACAACTGTCTTAAGGCTTGAGATAAGCCAGGGAGAGGTCTACAAAAAAAGGAAAGAGAAAGAAAGAAAGAAAGAGTAAAAGAAAGAGAGAGAAAAAAGGAAAAGAAAAAGACAGAAGGAAACTAGAACTAAAAAGAAAGATTACAAAGCCTGGCTATCAAGCCATGCAAGGAAAGCTGAAGCATAGCTCTTTTTGATTCAAAATCTAAGAAGTTGGAGCTCCTCCAAGTATATATTTTTCCATCTTGGTATTGAAGGGGTGATATTTTGGAAGATGATGTTGTTTCTGGTTATCCAAATTGCCCAGGCTGCTAGTATAATAATTTCCATGTAGAAAGGCACTTGCAGTTTTTGCTTCAAGAAGCCACTAGGGCCACCGTATTCTCCTCACACCCTCGCACAATGCAAGATGCCGTGATTCCACTAGTGGTGCCCTTGAAGGCGGCAACCGGACCTTTACAAACAAGGTTGGGGCTCTCTCCACAACTGAATTGGAGGCTCCCAACACCACCACGAAGCTTCACCACAATGGAATGTGGCTCCGAGGTGACCTCTTTCGTCTAGGGTGCTCAAACACCCAAGAGTAAAAGATCCGCTAGGGATTAGTAGGGGGAATCAAATATCTCTTGGTGGAAGTGTAGATCGGGGCCCTCTCAATCAAACCCTAGAAAATCAACAAGAGTTGTTGGCTAGGCAGAGAGATCAGGCGAAAATGGAGCTTTGAGCAACAATGGAGTTTGGGGGATAAGAGGTGAGATCTTCTTGGGGAAGAAGACCCCCTTTATATAGTGGGGAGAAATCCAACCGTTTTTCTGTCCACAGCCCGCACACAAGCAGTACTACAGCTCCAGGAGCGGTACTACCGCCTGGGCGGTAGTTCCAGTAATACAGTGCATGAGCGAAGAACTCCGAGACGGTAGTGCCGCCGGAGCAGTACTACCACTCGTCCCAGCGGTACTACCACTTAGGGTGCAGTATACAGGAAGCAGCGGTGGTAGGGCATAGTACGGCGGCAGTACCGCAGCAACGGTATTACCGCGCACTACTACCGCCCTACTGCCGCGAAGTGGCAAACGAGTCCAGAAGCTAGGAAATAACCGGAAGTTGCGGCAGTAGTGGATGGGAGGCAATACCGCCACACTCAAGCGGTACTACCGCTCTATTGCCATGCTACTTCCGCTTAGTGTTCTGAGCTACAGCGAGAGCAGCGGTAGTGGAGCAGTGGTAGGGGCGGAGGTACCACAAGTGGTACTATCGTCCTGCTGCCGCTCTACTTTCGTTGAATGCAAATAGACTACAGAATGCACCGATTAAGCGGTAGTACACGCGGAACTGGACCAGCAGAAGTACCGCGCACAAGCAGTACTACCGCTGGCCAGAGCGGTACTACCGCTGGGTAGCTTTAGGACAAGTTCTTAGAAAAACAAGTTAGAACTCCAAAGACTCGGGAAGGCAAGTGGGTGCATAGTGAAGATGTGTACGTGATGATTCCACCCAAACCTTTCTGAAGCGGACCCCCTCTTAATAGTA
This sequence comes from Elymus sibiricus, assembly GCA_039707655.1. Taxonomy (NCBI): domain Eukaryota; kingdom Viridiplantae; phylum Streptophyta; class Magnoliopsida; order Poales; family Poaceae; genus Elymus; species Elymus sibiricus. The sequence goes on along the minus strand of CM077668.1, from coordinate 254,418,747 downwards.
CGGTTTCCCTACGACTCAAGTCCACCAAAATAGAAACGTAGGAAAAATAACCGTCTTGACTCTATATCTCCGAGGGGCACGAATCGTCTATTGGAGATATGCCCTAGAGGCAATCATGTGATGATGATATTTCCCTATGTATTCATGAGTCTTTTGTATTGTCCTCGAACATCATCAATGATATGTATCAATAAGTATGTGACTTGTTTGTGGAACTATGTATTGTATGATGATCATTCTAATGGTCCCTAGTTGATAAGGTTATGCGGACACATATCCTTGACTAGTATACGACTCGGTTGATGACTATGTTTCACAAGTCATGTGCATGGAGATGCTAAACCGATAGTATGGACTCGGGGATGGAGATCACCGAGTCGGACAGACCCACTTTGAGACGCAGTGAGATATTGTCATCTGTTAGTCTCAAGTACAATGTCTATGCCATGTCCAAGACCTGAGGTCCTCGCATGTTCTCGGGATGAGGATCGACTCACTTAGGGTCTATCAAACGCTACTCCATAGCTGGGAGTGATTAGATTCGGAAAGCATGGCCATGCGACTTGGGTAAAGTGTTAACCCGGTTCGGGAATCTGTATCACGGTTTTGAGAAGGGAGGTCGAGCTACCACAAGGGTGACAAGTACTCGCCTTGAGATCGACAACATATATCGTGAGGCAAAAGGAATGTTGCATATGACACATTGTCGAGGTTCGTCAAACGACTTTACGCACACATGGGAGTTGGCACGTTCTGCTAGGAGCCGCTACCAACTATCGACTTCGGTCGTGTCCATGTGTACGTGAACCTATAGGGTCGCACACTTAAGGGGCTGCAACCCATTCGGATTGGATCTGAGTGGAAAATGGATGTAGACTCCTAGTGGGCTCAAGTGTTGAGCCCACCTCGGAGGTCTATATAAAGGGGAGTGGGCGCACCACTTAGGGTTGATCTTTTTCACCCGTGACATCTGCCACCACAACTCCCCATGCCCATGCCGATCGACCGGACCTAGCAGTCCCCCGCCCGACGCTGCTCCCCGCATGTGTGGATACCTTGGAGGCATCGCATCTAGGGTGCTCGGACGAACCGTTCGAGGGATCCGCGAGGTACCGTTCGCGGGAGATCACCGTTCGCGGCTCTTCGCTGTTCGCGGGAGATTGGCGACGTGAGGAGGAAACGCCTCGGGAGATCGATTACACGCATCACCAACTCTACTTCTGCTGTGGTGACTGCGCGTCTAGTGGTAAACCCGATCCCGTGATCTATTTCCAGTAGCATGATCTTGGGTGTGCGGTAGAAATTTTTATTTGGCGCTAGCGTAGCGTACCGCGTGTTCCAGCAGTGGTATCAGATCCTATGCTGCATGGTCTTAGATTTGGGGTAGAATTTGCATATGATGATATGTAGATTGGTTTATGTACTGGCCGATGAGATCGGTTGTCAATATGATTGACTGTATATGGTGTCAGGCGTTCGGAATTGTGATCTGTTTTTCCGTGATTGTGTTGCAGAGGTCATGACACAAATTACCCCTACCGGTTGGTTTTCGCCATCGGGGTAGACATTGGAACGTAAAGCCGGTCACAACACGTGAAGACCAATGAGATTGGTCGAATTGGAAAGATGGTCAAAAATTGGTAAATATGATTTGCCGGTGAAAATTCTAGTGTAAAAATGCATAGATTGGATCTTTGTTTTTTTAGGGGCCAGCCCCCTCGACCCCCGCAGGGGCGCTGCCCCTTGACCCCGCGGGGGGCAAAGCCCCCTCGATCCCCATTACGTTAATCTCTTAGGGCGGCATATAACTTGTTTTTGCAGGGAATGCTTGTGATTTGGTATAGCCCGTGTATGTTGTATGTATGTAATTATATCATGACCTGCGCGTCGTGAGTACGGCAACCGGCTGGAGCCATATGGTTGTCTCATTATTGTTTTAATGACCTGCGTGTCACCATGAGCCATGTAATGTAATTTACTTTCATAGCTATTAGTTTGTAATAGCATAGTATCTTATGTAACACTTGGCGGTTGACATGGGTGGCGTGGAGATGGAGATCACCACGAGGACAACCATGCATGGAGATGGAGATCACCATGGGCAGACCGCGCACGTGGAGATGGAGATCACCATGCGCTGTGAAAAGGGGCTATACCATATCACACTTGTATAAACTGCCTGTGAAAGTTTATCCCTTTTATGCACCCTTCTTTTGCATGGTAGATGTTTTAAGTAGGGTGATCCTTCAAAGAATGTCAAGTATAAATGCCTCCCCAATTGCTGCACCTTCACATATCAAGTATGTTTAGTGGTGGGCCTATAAAATTAGGGTGCCACTAGATCTCCTTGAAGTGATGGGTTTGTGTCGGACACTTACATGCGAAGCATTGGTTGACTTGTCGTGGCTATCAAAACAGTTTTGGGCCACGAGGCATAGGAGTTGGCGCGGCATGAGATGTCCCCAACAACAAGAGTCGTATGGAGATACGATTAGCAAGAGTTGCTTACCGAGTGATCTCGTCTTCTAGCAGTGATGCAAAAGCTCACTAGTTGACATGTTGATCTTGGATCTTGAATCACTAAGTATCAACGGAGGGATGTTGATTTTAGTGGGAGTAATGATCTTATTAAAATATGAATTACTCTTCATGAATACATGTCTTAGTGTTTTGCATATTTCTGTTGTAGATCAATGGCACCACCTGCTCAAGTTACTCCTTTTGCGTTGAAATCTATCCTAGAAAAAGATAAATTGAATGGAACAAACATTACCACCTGGTATAGAAACCTGAGAATTGTTCTTAGGCATGAGAAAAAGAAACAAGTTCTAGAGAATCCGCTTCCAGAGGAACCTTCCGAGAATGCTAATGCCACAACCAGAAATGCCTACCAGAAACTCGTTGATGAATCAAACGAGATCAGTTGTCTCATGCTGGCTTCTATGGAGCCCGATCTGCAGCTGCAGTTCGAAAATATTGAGGCTTTCGATATGATCGAGAACCTCAAAAGCATGTTTCAAATGCAGGCTAGGACCGAAAGGTTCAACGTCTGGCGATCCTTGATGGATTGTAAGCTGAAAGAAGGTGATCCACTGAGACCGCATGTGATCAAGATGATCGGGTACATGCAAGCTTTGGATCGGTTGGGGTTCCCACTTGGGGACGAGTTGTCCACAGATACAATTTTGGGTTCTCTTCTGGATAGCTATGGGCCGTTCATCTCGAACTACCATATGCATGGGATGGAAAAGAAGCTCACTGAATTGCATGGGATGCTCAAGGTGGCAGAGCAGGATATTAAGAAAGGTATGCATCGTCAAGTGTTGATGGTGCAGAACTCGGCTAAGTTCAAGAAGAGCTGGTCCAAGAAAAAAGGCTAAGGCAAAGGGCAAGGAGAAGGAGGCAACCCCAATTGCCGCCGCTGCGCCTAAGTCAGGGCCGGCCTCGGGGACCGTTTGCTTTCACTGCAAGGAACATGGACACTGGAAAAGGAACTGCAGCAAGTGGCTTGCCGAGAAGGGCAAGAAGACTGGAAGTGTGACTTCTTCTTCAGGTACACTTGTTGTATATGTTATAGACATTTATCTTGCTGATGTTTCTAGTAGCTCTTGGGTATATGATAATGGATCGGTTGTTCACATATGCAACTCGATGCAGGGGCTAAGCAGAACTAGGAATGTTGCAAGAGGAGAAGTTGACATGCGCATCGGGAATAAAGCAAGAGTTGCTCCATTGGCCGTCGGCACTATGCAACTTAATTTACCTTCAGGATTTATAATGGAACTTGATAATTGTTATTATGTTCCTGCTTTGAGTCGAAACATTATTTCTGCCTCATGTTTGATGAGACAAGGTTATGAATTCAGTATTAAGGACAACGGTTGTTCTATTTACTTGAATAATATGTTTCATGGCTTTGCACCCGTTGTGAACGGGTTATTTATCCTAGATCTTGAAGGTGAGTCAGTCTATAACATAAATGTCAAGAGGCATAAGCCTAATGAAATAAATCTGACTTACATCTGGCATTGTCGACTAGGACACATTAGTCAAAAGTGCATGAAGAAGCTCCATGATGATGGAATTCTAACTTCGTTTGATTTTGAATCATTCGAGACATGCGAGTCTTGCCTACTCGGCAAGATGACTAAGACTCCTTTTGCAAAGAGTTGCGAAAGGGCGTCCGAGCTATTGGAACTTATACATAGTGATGTATGTGGACCAATGAGCATGACAGCCAGAGGTGGTTTCCAATACTTCGTGACTTTTACCGACGACTTGAGCAGATATGGATATGTCTACTTGATGAGGCACAAGTCAGAAACTTTTGAAAAGTTCAAGGAGTTTCAGAACGAAGTGGAAAATCAACTCGGCAAGAGAATAGAACTTCTATGATCTGATCATGGCGGTGAGTATATGAGCCAGGAGTTTGATGATCATCTGAAGAGTCGTGGAATAGTTCCACAACTGACTCCTCCGGGTACGCCACAGAGAAATGGCATGTCAGAACGGAGGAATTGGATTCTGTTGGACATGGTCCGATCAATGATGAGTCAGTCGGATTTACCCTTGTCATTTTGGGGATACGCTCTAGAAACTGCAGCTTTCACACTAAACAGGGTACCATCAAAGTCCGTAGATAAGACACCATATGAGATATGGACTGCGAAGAGTCACAGTTTGTCTTTTCTGAAAGTTTGGGGATGTGAAGCATATGTCAAGCGACTCCGGTCGGACAAGCCCACACCCAAATCGGACAAGTGCATATTTGTGGGATATCCAAGGGAAACCTTGGGATATTACTTCTACAACCGTGAAGAGGGCAAAGTGTTTGTCGCTCGACATGGAGTTTTCCTTGAGAAAGAGTTTCTCGATCGGAAGGCTAGTGGGAGAACGGTCCGACTCGAAGAAATTCGAGAATCACATGGGGACGTTCCGGTAGGTGATTCGATCACACCGGAGTTAGTCAGGGAACCCGTAGTGGATTCGACGCCGGTTCCACGGAGGTCGGAAAGGTTGCGCAACATGCACGACTGCAATGTGTTGTTCTTGGAGAACAACGAGCCGACAACATATGCAGAAGCGATGGAGAGCCCTGATTCCGAGTTATGGCTTGAAGCCATGAGATCCGAATTAAAGTCCATGGATGACAATCAAGTTTGGAACTTGGTTGATTTGCTAGATGGTGTTCGAGCCATTGAGTGCAAATGGATCTTTAAGAAGAAAACTGATATGGACGGAAATGTCACAGTCCATAAGGCTCGACTTCTCGCTAAAGGTTATCGACAAGTTCAAGGAGTTGACTATGATGAGACTTACTCACCGGTAGCGATGCCTAAATCAATTCACATCATTCTTGCTATAGCTGCATATTTCGACTATGAGATATGGAAGATGGATGTCAAAACAGCTTTCCTTAATGGAAATTTAACCGAGGATGTGTATATGACACAACCCGAGGGTTTTGTCGATCCAAAGAAGTCTAGCATGGTATGCAAGCTTCAGAGATCCATTTATGGATTGAGACAAGCATCTCAGAATTGGAACATTCGTTTTAATGAAGCGGTCAAAGAGTTTGGCTTCATCAAGAATGACTGTGATCATTGTGTATTCAAGAAGGTCAGTGGGAGCTCAGTAGCATTTCTGATCTTATATGTGGATGACATATTGTTGATTGGAAATGATGTTCAGATGCTTGAATCTGTCAGGGACTCATTGAAAAATAGTTTTTGAATGAAGGACTTGGGAGAAGCAACTTATATTTTGGGAATCAAGATCTATAGAGATAGATCGAGAAGGCTTATTGGATTAAGCCAGAGTGCGTATATTGACAAGGTGTTGAAGCGGTTTAACATGCAAGATGCCAAGAAGGGTTTCTTGCCCATGTCACATGGCATTAGTCTTAGCAAGACTCAGAGTCCTTTGACTCCTGATGAGCGAAGACGCGTGGATGGGATTCCGTATGCTTCGGCTGTTGGGTCCATCATGTATGCCATGGTATGTACTCATCCCGATGTTAGCTTTGCTCTCAGCATGGTGGGCAGATACCAGGCTGATCCAGGTGAGAGTCACTGGATAGCGGTTAAGAATATCCTTAAGTACTTGAGAAGGACTAAGGATATGTTCCTGGTTTATGGAGGTGAGGATGAGCTCGTTGTAAAGAGTTACACTGATGCTAGTTTCCAAACCGATAGGGATGATAGTCGATCGCAATCTGGGTTTGTGTTCATTCTGAACGGAGGAGCAGTGAGCTAGAGGAGTTCCAAGCAAGATACGGTAGCTGATTCTACAACAGAGGCCGAGTACATTGCGGCTTCTGAAGCTGCAAAAGAAGGTGTTTGGGTGAAGAATTTTATTTCTGATCTTGGTGTGGTTCAGAGCGCGTCCAATCCATTGGACCTCTATTGTGATAATAGTGGTGCTATCGCGCAAGTCAAGGAACCACGGAACCATCATAAAACCCAACACATACTTAGGCGTTTTAACCTTATTCGCGACATTGTTGAGAGAGGTGATGTAAACATATGCAAGGTACACACGGATGCAAATGTTGCTGATCCATTGACGAAGCCTCTCCCACGGCCGAAGCATGAGGCGCACATGAGTTCCATGGGCATACGATGCCTAAATGATTGACTCTAGTGCAAGTGGGAGACTGTTGGAGATATGCCCTAGAGGCAATCATGTGTTGATGATATTTCCCTATGTATTCATGAGTCTCTTGTACTGTCCTCGAACATCATCAATGACATGTATCAATAAGTATGTGACTTGTTTGTGGAACTATGTATTGTATGATGATCGTTCTAATGGTCCCTAGTTGATAAGGTTATGCGGACACATATCCTTGACTAGTATACGACTCGGTTGATGACTATGTTTCACAAGTCATGTGCATGGAGATGCTAAACCGATAGTATGGACTCAGGGATGGAGATCACCGAGTCGGACAGACCCACTTTGAGACGCAGCGAGATATTGTCATCTGTTATTCTCAAATACAATGTCTATGCCATGTCCTAGACCTAAGGTCCTCGCATGTTCTCGGGATGAGGATCGACTCACTTAGGGTCTATCAAACGCTACTCCGTAACTGGGTAGTTATAAAGGTAGCTTTCGGGTGAGTCATGAGACATGCCGCAAGACATGGTTGACCAAGATGGGATTTGCCCCTCCTATATGGAGAGATATTCTCTGGGCCATCTCGAGTGGTTAGATTCGGAAAGCATGGCCATGCAACTTGGGTTAAGTATTAACCCGGTTTGGGAATCTGTATCACGGTTTCGAGAAGAGAGGTCGAGCTACCACAAGGGTGACAAGTATTCGCCTTGAGCTCGACAACATATATCGTGAGGCAAAAGGAATGTTGCATATGACACATTGTCGAGGTTCGTCAAACGACTTTACACACACATGGGAGTTGGCACGTTCTGCTAGGAGCCGCTACCAACTATTGACTTCGGTCATGTCCATGTGTACGTGAACCTATAGGGTCGCACACTTAAGGGGCTGCAGCCCATTCGGATTTGATCTGAGTGGAAAATGGATGTAGACTTCTAGTGGGCTCAAGTGTTGAGCCCACCTCGGAGGTCTATATAAAGGGGAGTGGGCGCACCACTTAGGGTTGATCTTTTTCACCCGTGACATCTGCCACCACAACTCCCCTCGCCCATGCCGCTCGACCGGACCTAGCAGTCCGCCGCCCGACGCTACTCCCCGCATGTGTGGATACCTTGGAGGCATCGCATCTGCGGTGCTCGGACGAACCGTTCAAGGAATCCGCGAGGTACCGTTCGCGGGTCTTCGCTATTCGTGGGAGATTGGCGACGCGAGGAGGAGATGCCTCGGGAGATCGACTACACGCATCACCAACTCTACTTCCGCTGCGGTGACTGCGCGTCTAGTGGTAAACCCGATCCCGTGATCTATTTCCAGCAGCATGATCTTGGGTGTGCGGTAGAAATTTTTATTTGGCGCTAGCATAGCGTACCGCGTGTTCCAACATCGTCTTGTGCCATATGATAGATTATCTGAAATGCTCAATGCACACGATTAGTCCGCAAATGCATTGTCATCAATCACCAGAACCACTAAGGGAGAAATATGCCCTAACAATCTCCCACTTTTTGGTGGATTGATAACAACACGGGATTTGCACAAAGGATATAACAAGATAATAAGCAAACCCAACATCTACAAAAAATAGACGGGCTCCCCCTAGATGTGTGCACTATTTAAATTATGCATTTGGAATGCAAAGCACACACACTAGGATCAACACTCCCCCTATATTTTATAGACAAGGCAACACTTGCAACAACAACATATGAGAGATAAACATGGAAGCATGTGAGCATAAGGATATGGGCACAAGATAGATATAATCTCACACACTAATATAGTACTTGTAGATAAGATAGGATAGCATATGTCTCACACCATATGACTAAGGTCTCCAAGTCTCACAACGAAGTCTCACAAACACAAACCAAAGCAAGCGAAGCGATAAAAGAGTTCACGAGCGAAGAGAGACCGAAAGCAAATAAGATGCGCTCGTGACTCGGCAAATCCCTAAACTCTCTCCCCCTTTGGCATCGAGACACCAAAATGGCAAGGAGCACAACTACAGTCCAAGGTTGTAGCATCACTCCATGTCGTCGTCAACACCGTGCTCCTCCTCCTCGTGATCCTCGAACTCCTCATCTGCTGCAGCCAGCTGATCATCATCTGAGGCTGTCCACTTGCAATGCTTCGAGGTCCACTCCTCCTCATCTGTGATCTTGTCCTCAGAACCGCTGTGGGCCTCCATGTTGGGTAACGCAATAGAAAACAAAAAAATTCCGCACTACGAACATGCCCAGGATCACTATGGAGATGCATACAAGGTTTGATCTGATCGTTACCAACTCGTGGCACAGCGAAAGTAGAGTCGATGTAGATCATCGGTGTAGATCCCCGCAGCTAGGATATACAACCTCCCAACCGTGAGGATGTACTCCCTCGTCTGCTCCTCGGACAGTCCCTCGGACAGCCCTTCGGGAGGCGGTCGGATAGTCCCCCGGATGGTGTCAAGGACAGCCCTTCGGGAGGCACTCACAGAAACTCGGACGGTCACTCGGACAGCCGTTTGGGAGGCACTCTCTAACAGCCCCTCGGGAAAAAAGATCGAACCTACAACCTCTCTACGGGGTTGCAGACATACGGTGTCAGCTATCCGGCAGGGCTTCGCCATCCTGAACTAGTTCCCACCAGAACCCAGACAGCCTTTCGGCTCTATGAAACTATTTCGCGGGGAGGGAGAGAGAAGGCCAGATCTTGCATGGCATTTGTATGTGATAAAGAGTGAGTGTGGAGAGCACCTCTCCACCTCCTTTTATAGGAAAACCCAAGGGGTAGGGTGGCACTTGAAAATACAAAAGTGCCCATGAAAAGAGTCCTTCACAAGGGCATAAAGGGGAAGGCAAGTGGGCAAGTGGGGCTCCATGGAGGAGCCCCCTCTTGGCCGGCCACTCCCCTTGTGGGTCCCCCCCAAAGGGGTTCCCATCCTTCCATGTCATCCCTAGATATTTTGGGGCAAAGCCCAAATAAGTGGCTTTCCAAAAAGTAACCAAAAAGTGCTTTTCACTATTCACAGAAACATTTTTCCGCGACCGTTAAATCCGTAAATATTTCTGTGGGTCTTAGAACATTTCCAGTACCCACTAAAATAATTTTGGACGCGTTCTGATGATGGAAATATGCCCTAGAGGCAATAATAAAGTTGTTATTATTTTATATTTCCTTGTTCATGATAAAGGTTTATTATTCATGCTAGAATTGTATTGACCGGAAACTTAAATACATGTGTGAATACATAAACAAATACCGTGTCCCTAGTGAGCCTCTACTAGAGTACCTCGTTGATCAAAGATGGTTAAGGTTTCCTAACCATAGACATGAGTTGTCATTTGATAACGGGATCACATCATTAGGAGAATGATGTGATGGACAAGACCCATCCGTTAGCTTAGCATATGATCGTTCTGTTTATTGCTACTGCTTTCTTGAATGTCAAATACATGTTCCTCAGACCATGAGATCATGCAACTCCCGGATACCGGAGGAATACCTTGTGTGCTATCAAACGTCACAACGTAACTGGGTGATCATAAAGATGCTCTACAGGTATCTCCGAAGGTGTCCGTTGAGTTGGCATGGATCGAGACTGGGATTTATCACTCCGTGTTTCGGAGAGGTATCTCTGGGCCCTCTCGGTAATGCACATCATAAGAAGCTTGCAAGCAAAGTGACTAAGGAGTTAGTTACGGGATGATGTATTACGGAACGAGTAAAGAGACTTGCCGGTAACGAGATTGAACTAGGTATGGAGATACCGACGATCGAATCTCGGGCAAGTAACATACTGACGGACAAAGGGAATTACGTATGTTGTCATTGCGGTTCGACCGATAAGATCTTCGTGGAATATGTAGGAACCAATATGAGCATCCAGGTTCCGCTATTGGTTATTGACCGGAGAGGCGTCTCAGTCATGTCTACATCATTCCCGAACCCGTAGGGTCCGCACGCTTAACGTTCGTTGACGATATAGTGTTATATGAGTTATGTGAAATGGTAACCGAATACTGTTCGGAGTCCCGGATGAGATCCTGGACGTCACGAGGAGTCTCGGAATGGTCGAGAGGTAAATATTTATATATGGGAAGTCATATTTTGGGTTCCGGAAAAAGGTGTAGTTTTTTCGGTATTGTACCGGGAAGCTTCCAGAAGGTTCTGGAGGATTCCGGAGGAGTCCGGAAGTCCACAAGTGGGTCCACCACGTCCCAAGGGCTGGCATGGGCTAAGGGGAGGCGCCCTGGCCTTATTGGGCCAGGCGCACCAAGTCCTCAAAAGCCCATGCAGCTAGGGAAGGAAAAAGGGAGAGTCCTAGTAGGAATAGGATTGGACTTTGGAGTCCAAGTCCACGTGTGTACTATTCATAGTTACTGTTCACGTGGCACTATTCCTTCTACTCCAAGCCCCTACACATATATAAATAGAGGAGAGGGGGCGCCCCAAAGGAGAACACAACATTGTCTTAGCCGTGTGCGGCGCCCCCCTCCACAGTTCCGTCCCTCGGTCATATTTTCGCAGTGCTTGGGCGAAGCCCTGCGGAGATAGCATCACCATCACCGTCACCACGCCATCGTGCTGCCAGAACTCATCCACTACCTCGCCGTCTTACTGGATCAATAAGTCGAGGACGTCACCGAGCTGAACGTGTGCTGAACGCGGAGGTGCCGTACGTTCGGTGCTCGGTCGGTTGGATCGTGAAGTTCTTCGACGACATCAACCGCGTTGTTCTAACGCTTCCGCTTACGGTCTACGAGGGTACGTAGACACACTCCCCCTCTCGTATCTATGCATCTCCATGGATAGATCTTGCGTGTGCGTAGAACATTTTTGTTTTCCATGCAACGTTCCCCAACATCTGAAACAATTCCGGATCAATGATTTTCATCAGCGAAAAGCAACCAAAGCGGTTCCGGCAGCTCCCGAACATTTCCGTTTTTTTCTCCGGAAAAATCCCAGAAGTTCCCAGAACAATTCTAGCACCCTCCAAGAATTTCTAGGCGTGTGCCGAAACCATTTTGACTTAATGGTATACTCCGAACCAACTTTTCGGTTTTACCGAAACCCTTCCCGTGTTCTCTCTCCGGAACTCTTCCGTTGTCTCCAAAACTTTTCCGGTGACTTTCTCTCAGACTCCCTGTCTAGTATTCAGCAGATAGATGACCCTTAAGTGTGTAACCCTATAGGTTTGGTGAAGTATAGACATGACCGGAACACTTTCCGATCAATGATCAACATCGGAGCCGTGGACACCCATATTGACCCCTATACCCACACGAATAAATATTTGAGTGAACCTCCAGTTGCCGTGTGCTATTCTTGCTACTTCGCGATATGTTACAAACACCCGAGGTGAGATTTCTCGGCATCCCCGTGAATCAACACTTGTCCACTATGCCAGTTACCTCGTTACCGGTTTTGTTCTCTTTTCTCGTTCCCGTGTTCCGGCATCCCTGTGATCAAATCACATTGTGTCTGGCTAGACGATGATGGATACCGTAACACCGAGAGGGCCCAGAGAATATCTCTCCATCGACGGAGGAGCAAATCCCAATCTTGAGCTATCAAGTCCCTTGACATACTTTCCCAAGAACCCGTAAGCCGCCGTAATAGCCACCCAGTTACGGATGACGTTTAACAAACCCCAAAGTTCATGAAGCAAGCATGAAGAAACTCGATACTCTCATGGTCTAAGGAATTATGCAAACATTAACTTTCTCTGTGTTATAAACCATTAACTTGTGACGAATGTATCTCATAGCATAACATCAATTCGGATCGATTCAACACAAGTGTTCTCCTAACATTGTGCCCTCAAAAGTTGCTGGCATAGACATGCCCATGATTAGGAAAACGTGATCATCATGCAACACTTGAGCCAGTCTTAGAGGCTTGACTAGGAATACTTTTTACCATTTATTATTCCACACGTGCACATGGGTTTTCCTCAGAGCCTTTATGGATATACGGGCTCGGGAACCATAGCAGTTATAGCACGGAATATAAACATAATTAGGAACATGGGGATAAATAATAACATTTATTATTACCTCTAGGGCATATCTCCTACAGACTCCCACTTGCACTAGAGTCAATAATCTAGTCAATGCTAACACACTTTACACCTATGGCATACCGGTGTAAAATATGCTTTGCTTGTGGTATAGTCTTTGTCCAACGGATCTAACAACTTCAGGCCTATGTGTATCTTTGCATATCCTCGTGTTTTCATGCTTTCACAAAATACATATTTTGTGTGGACTTGGCTTTGTATATATGTGAATAACTGGTCGAACCTAGATTCCTCAGACTGAGCTATGGAGCAACTATCTACAATAGTGTCCCATTGACCAAAGCCATCTTGGAACCATACTAAGTTCATGAATGAACTATATGATTCAACATCTTCTTTGTCGCTTCCAAAGCGTCAACATACTTAGCCTTTGTTATAGAATTCGCCACAGTAACCTGTTCGGAACAATTTCCAACTTATCGTGCCACCATATCGTGTTTTACACAAAACCCTTAACTTAAATCAAAAATTGCTTGGAGCATTGATGAAGACTGTATCGATGTAACTACTTACAACGAGCACTTCATAATCTCTGCTTGCGAGAAAACATGTCATCAGTGCTACTTTAGTACTTAACAACATTTTTCACTGTTGTCCAATGATCAGTACTTTGATCACTTTGGTATCTATACTCACAATAGCTTGGGAGTATCAGACATATCTGGTTGTTTTACATACCATGGAATACATGATTAATCCAAACACAAGAGTGTGTGGAATTTCCATCGTGTATTTTGCTCATCGGTGTTTTAGGACACCGAGTCTTGCAAAACTCTTTCCATGTGACTTCGGCAAGAATCACTCCTTGGCGTTCTTATGCTAAACTGTTTTAGCATCTTGTCAATATGTATTTTTGGCTTAGCCTATTAGGCAATTCTATCTCCGTAGATAATTATGCCTAATATCAAGGCTAATTAGCCCAAGCACTTCATCGAATAACTATTTCCAACGAAGTCCTAATTCGTCTCAAGAAATTTATATTATTTCCAATCAACAATGTGTCAAGCACACAAGGTTTTCAGAAGTATTATTATGCTCCCACTTACTTTCTTGTAACCACAAGCATCTTCATTATCCATTGATGAAATCAAACTCTTTTGACTATTTCATCAAAAACGAAGATTCCAACTCCATTTTGCTCTCTTCTATCCATTGCTGGAACTCTGAAGTTTGCATACTCACTAGCATCCTCTGGATTGACAAAATACCTTGGACTGTATCACATGCAAGTCCTAGGTAGCATTTCCATCACATGCAAATCCTTTTGGCATCCATGTATCATATCTCATGATTGAAATATGTATTAATTGCTAGTTTAACCCGAACCGACTTTAAGCATCGCTACAGAGAGACAATCTCGCCGTAGTCAATTCCTTGAATTTGTTATAAGCAACAAGTCGAGCTTTATGGATAAAACATTTTCATCCGTATCAGTTTATAGTTCCATTAATATTCGTCAGACTTTAAGTCTTCCGATGGGTTTATCAAGATCTAATCTTGAATCATTTATATGGATACTATCTCGGATTATATTGGCATTTAGCCAATTCCGGAGTCAGGGCCCATCAACGTTCCTTGTGTATCGTAGGTATACTATTGTCTAACAACAATATCTCATTTGCGCACCTGTGACGTTTTCACGGGTTTTGCCCACGTGGTTCAGCTGCAAGTTCGACCGGAGTCCATACATCTCATGTAGAGGCTTCCGTATCAGTCGCGGTAGGAAACTCTGGAATCACTTCCAAGGTCTCTTTCCTTTGACCTGATAACGAAGATATTGTTATCTCGTCGAGTTGCACTGTCCTCCCACTCACCCTTTTGCAAGAACCATTTTCTTCAAAATCATACCGCTTTTTGTGGCAAACATTTTTGCCTCGGTATAGTGATGGAGGAATACCCAATAACTTGGGATAACCTACAAAGTAGCACTTGTCTGATTTGGAATAGGTTTGCAAATATTTTACACAAGCCCCATATTCCAAATGTTAAGAAAAGATATAACATGGTTGGGGTTACCATACCATGGCATCATTTCAACAGATCTGATGGCGCTCTTTTCAGTGTAAAAGCGGCAGTCTCTAAAGCATTACTTTTAAAGGGATAATGGCAAATTGATTTATGTCATCTTTGATCTTACCATGTCATAAATGGTTTGATTACATCATCACGAACATTCCACTTACAGTGGTGTTCCGGGAGGTGTAAGTTATGAAACTCTTTTCATAACTCATCAGACATTCGCTAAACTTGTAACTCAAATATTCCTTTATGCAATCTAGTTTGAAGAAACATAATTTTTTCTTGTTACAATAATTTCCACTTCATTTTGAAAACCTTTTGAATGATTTCAAAAGATCTAGACTTACGTCTCATCAAGTAAATATCCATATATCTACTTGAGTCATTTCTGAAGATAGATAAATCCACTACTAGCAACAACATTTATTGGACTACACACATCATAATGTATGATCACCAATAAGTTCGTTGCTCGTTCCTTATGGCTTGTGAACGGTATTTCAGTCACTTCACTTTTCGAACGAAAGTTGCAAGTGTCAGATGATTCATAATCAAATGACTTCAAAATCCATCATAATGGAATTTTTTTCATGCGGGTTTCTCCAATGTGACCAAATGCAGTGCCACACATATGTGGTATTATTTTAGTCTTGTGACATTTAGCATCAGTGTTATGGATGTATCATATCACAGTCAATATTCATAACATACATCCCATCCTGATGGAAGCATGGCCCTTATGTTATTCATGATACTGAACAACAATTGTTCTTTTATGAACAACCCTCTTGCAACAAACATTATGCAATGGGCTAGAGTGTATAAAACTCTAAAATGAATTATGAAAGTAAACACAGAGGTAATATATTATTGTCAATATTCATAACATACATCTCATTCATAATGAAATTATGGCCCTTATGTTATTCATAACACTGAACATCAAAAGTTCTCTTATGAACAACCTTTTCCAACATACTTTATGCAATGGGCTAGAGTGTATAAAACTCTAAATGAATTATGAAAATAAATACAGACAGTAATACACCGATGGAAGGTATAGTAACATTTACTATGTTCCCAGCGCGTATCTAAACCTCACTCCCGGCAAGATTTTTTTAGGCCATAGTAGTTCTTGCATCGAGTCGCAAAAGAATGCAATCAAGCGGGTATCTTTGTGGTCAACTCACAATACCCAAGAATTATGGACTAACAGTTTAATCACAATTCCCAAGAACTATTTCTTTTGACCAGCTTTCCAAACATCAATAACTTGTATGACTTTCATACATGAGCTGGACATTCCAGTCTTCTTTCTTTTTGCCTTTATACTTCTAACAGTTTAACTTTCAGTATTTCTCCTACTCTCAGAAGAAGCACCCAACTTTAAGAGTGGCGTTAGCCCTGGACTTCCTAGGCGTGTAAGTCACACTAACACCCTTTGGACATTTCCTTTCTCTTTAAGTTGTTGTTTTATTCACCTTCATCATATGACAGGCGTTCTACTGGATCCCTCTCTCATCAGTCAAGTGCCCAGAAAACACTTTACTAATACTTTGCAAAGAAACATTGCTTTGGATATTTCATATCTTTTAGCCTTTGTCTGCATCTCAAAACAATTTTCAGTTCCATGAATATCACATAACTATCCCAAACTTTTGAAGTTCAGGTCTCATGAAAGCAAACATATTGCACTTGACCGTAACGGAATTCTAGCTTTAGGATCGAAGGACGAGAGTCACATCATCCATAGCATTAGCGGGAGAATACCGAAAGCATGCGATAGGACAAAGTCCTTCTTGACACTCTTGAGGACAATCCTTACATTATGTTACCAATCGTAAAGTTTAACCAGATATTTAACAGCTTATTCAATTTTAGTTGGGAAGGTGGAAACACGAGCCAATATTCTATAACTATTATGCAATTTACACTTAGACTATGTTCATAATTAATTGCACAGAGAATTTAAACAAGTTAATTCTACAGTGTGCTCCCACTCAAATCAATATCTCTCATAATTGATTTTGAGTGATACAAGACCCACATTTCAATTCAACGCCATTGATGTGGACATCACTGATGACGAGAATTTCAATCAGTAGGCAAACTTGCCGATCACATCTCTATGTGACTCTTGTTCATCTTTCGATGGGCATGTTCCGAGCTCAGGACGATCAAGCCAGAACGTCAAGACTACCAAGTGATCTCGCTGCGAGGTCTGACCTCACCCGCCTTACACCCGCACAATCGTTCGTACCCATGTATGCATGGCGCACCCCAAAAGGAAAGATGTTGTGACGGTGCTACACTTGGGAGAACACTAACTACTTGATATTTTAAGTGAGAGATCACCCTAATAAAAAGCGACTACAGTGCAATCAAAAAGGGTGCATCATAAGGGATAAACATCTCAAGCAATTCATAATAGCATGATATGGTATAGCCCTTTCTGACGGAGAAATCTTTTATTTCTTCGTCTTCGGCATTTGCGTCGGTGTTCACCTTCACGAAGATTGCACCACCTTGTCGATGCACCAGATAATATTGCTATCTCTATAGCTAATAAAATAAGTGCATTACATAAGGTTGACACGCGGGTCATTAAAGTGACAATCATATGGCTCCAGCCATCATGCCGAATCATGACACGCAGGTCATGTTAATTTTCATTATATAGTCATCTCATACATAATCAAAATTAAATATGATGAAGACTATACCACATCTCATGCACATCTCATGTCATCCTGCAAAACCAAGTTAGACGCCTCTAATCGGTTTATGTAAAATTTTATTTTACGTGGCTTCTAAGGTTTCAAAACAAACCGAAGCTACCAACGTTCATCATCAAGTATGATTATTCAAGTTGCTAGATTAACTTTGTGGGGCGTATGAAACATGAGATAATAAAATCTCGAGCCCCATACTGAACTTCGTCATACGCAAGAACCCCATGCAGATCATATCTACATTGCCCTTTAGTCTGCGAAACATCCATCTTTCTTTAACTATGGTGGAACCCAAAGACACTGAAGCACTTCATTGATCTGTCAATTAGCATACTCAGGAGCAGCATGAAAGGATCGTGGAATGCCAGAACTTTGTAAGATTCCACCATGTCGTCAAGATCAGGACTACGCAAATTCAAGGGAAGCAACAAGAACATCGGGTAATAGATTTCATCTGCTACCCGCACAAATAATTTTCTGTAATAGAACTCATCTACTACAAATTATATTGTACAACACCCATACATCTCTATGTATTCTAGATCGTAACCTGCATCTACGCATAGCACGGCTCATGATGCCACTGTTGGGGAACGCGACAGAAAACAAAAAAATTCCGCACTACGAACATGCCCAGGATCACTATGGAGATGCATACAAGGTTTGATCTGATCGTTACTGACTCGTGGCGCAGCGGAAGTAGAGTCGATGTAGATCATCGGTGCAGATCCCCACAGCTAGGATATACAACCTCCCAACCGCGAGGATGTACTCCCTCGTCTTCTCCTCGGACAGCCCTTCGGGAGGCGGTCGGACAGTCCCCCGGACGATGTCACGGACAGCCCTTCGGGAGGCACTCACAGAAACTTGGACTATCACTCGGACAGCCCTTCGGGAGGCACTCTCAAACAGCCCCTCGGGCAAAAATATCGAACCTACGACCTCTCTACGGGGTTGCACACATACGGTGTCAGCTATCCGGCAGGGCTTCGCCGTCCAGAACTAGTTCCCACCGGAACCCAGACAGCCTTTCGGCTCTACGAAACTATTTCGCGGGGAGGGAGAGAGAAGGCCAGATCTTGCATGGCATTTGTATGTGAGAAAGAGTGAGTGTGGAGGGCACCTCTCCACCTCCTTTTATAGGAAAGCCCAAGGGGTAGGGTGGCACTTGAAAATACAAAACTGCCCATGAAAAGAGTCCTTCACAAGGGCATAAAGGGGAAGGCAAGTGGGCAAGTGGGGCTCCATGGGGGCCGACCACTCCCATTGTGGGTCCCCCCCAAAGGGGTTCCCATCCTTCCATGTCATTCCTAGATATTTTGGGGCAAAGCCCAAATAAGTGGCTTTCCAACAAGTAACCAAAAAGTGCTTTTCACTATTCATGGAAACATTTTTCCGCGACCGTTAAATCCGAAAATATTTTTGTGGTTCTTAGAACATTTCCAGTACCCACTAAAATAATTTTGGACGCGTTCCGAAACAATTCCGGATCAATGATTTTCATCAGCGAAAAGCAACCAAAGCGATTTCGGCAGCTCCGGAACATTTCTGGTTTTTTCTCCAGAAAAATCCCAAAAGTTCCTAGAACAATTCTGGCACCCTCCAAGAATTTCCAGGTGTGTGCCGAAACCATTTTTACTTAATGGTATACTCTGAAACAACTTTTCGGTTTTACTGAAACCCTTTCGGTGTTCTCTCTCCGGAACTCTTCCGTTGTCTCCGAAACTTTTCCGGTGACTTTCTCTCAGACTCCCTGTCTAGTATTCAGCAGATAGATGACCCTTAAGTGTGTCACCCTAGGTTCGGTGAAGTATAGACATGACCGGAACACTTTCCGATCAATCATCAACATCGAAGCCGTGGACACCCATATTGACCCCTATACCCACACGAATAAATATTTGAGTTAACCTCCAGTTGCCGTGTGCTATTCCTGTTGCTTCGCGATATGTTACAAACACCCGAGGTGAGATTTATCGGCATCCCCGTGAATCAACACTTGTCCACTATGCCAGTTACCTCGTTACCGGTTTTGTTCTCTTTTCTCGTTCCCGTGGTCCGGCATCCCTCTGATCAAATCACATTGTGTCTGGCCAGACGATGATGGATACCGTAACACCGAGAGGGCCCAGAGAATATCTCTCCATCAACGGAGGAGCAAATCCCAATCTTGAGCTATCAAGTCCCTTGACATACTTTCCCATGAACCCGTAAGCTGCCGTAATAGCCACCCAGTTACGGATGACGTTTAACAAACCCCAAAGTTCATGAAGCAAGCATGAAGAAACTCGATACTCTCATGGTCTAAGGAATTATGCAAACATTAACTTTCTCTATGTTATAAACCATTAACTTGTGACAAATGTATCTCATAGCATAACATCAATTCGGGTCGATTAAACACAAGTGTTCTCCTAACATTGTGCCCTCAAAAGTTGTTGGCATAGACATGCCCATGATCAGGAAAACGTGATCATCATGCAACACTTGAGCCAGTCTTAGAGGCTTGACTAGGAATACTTTTTACCGTTTATTTTTCCACACGTGCACATGGGTTTTCCTCAGAGCCTTTATGGATATACGGGCTCAGGAACCATAGCAGTTATAGCACGGAATATAAACATAATTAGGAACATGGGGATAAATAATAACATTTATTATTGCCTCTAGGGCATATCTCCTACAGACTCCCACTTGCACTAGAGTCAATAATCTAGTCAATGCTAATGCACTTTACACCTATGGCATACCGGTGTAAAATATGCTTCGCTTGTGGTATAGTCTTTGTCCAACGGATCTGATAACTTCAGGCACGTGTGTATCATTGCATATCCTTGCATTTTCACGCTTTCACAAAATACATATTTTGTGTGGACTTGGCTTTGTATATATGTGAATCACTGGTCGAACCAAGATTCCTCAGACTGAGCTATGGAGCAACTATCTACAATAGTGTCCCATTGACCAAAGCCATCTTGGAACCATACTAAGTTCATGAATGAACTATATGATTCAACATCTTATTTGTCGCTTCCAAAGCGTCAACATACTTAGTCTTTGTTATAGAATTCGCCACAGTAACCTGTTTGGAACAATTTCCAACTTACCGTGCCACCATATCATGTTTTACACAAAACCCTTAACTTAAATCGAAAATCGCTTGGAGCATTGATGAAGACTGTATCGATGTAACTACTTACAACGAGCACTTCATAATATCTGCTTGCGAGAAAACATGTCATCAGTGCTACTTTAGTACTTAACGACATTTTTCACTGTTGTCCCATGATCAGTACTTTGATCACTTTGGTATCTATACTCACGATAGCTTGGGAGTATCAAACATATCTGGTTGTTTTACATACCATGGAATACATGATTAATCCAAACACAAGAGTGTGTGGAATTTCTATCGTGTATTTTGCTCATCGGTGTTTTAGGACACCGAGTCTTGCAAAACTCTTTCCATGTGACTTCGGCAAGAATCACTCCTTGGCGTTCTTATGCTAAACTGTTTTAGCATCTTGTCAATATGTATTTTTGGCTTAGCCTATTAGGCAATTCTATCTCCGTAGATAATTATGCCTAATATCAAGGCTAATTAGCCCAAGCACTTCATCGAAAAACTATTTCCAATGAAGTCCTAATTCGTCTCAAGAAATTTATATTATTTCCAATCAACAATGTGTCAAGCACACAAGGTTTTCAGAAGTATTATTATGCTCCCACTTACTTTCTTGTAACCACAAGCATCTTCATTATCCATTGATGAAATCAAACTCTTTTGACTATTTCATCAAAAACGAAGATTCCAACTCCATTTTGCTCTCTTCTGTCCATTGCTGGAACTCTGAAGTTTGCATACTCACTAGCATCCTCTGGATTGACAAAATACCTTGGACTGTATCACATGCAAGTCCTAGGTAGCATTTCCATCACATGCAAATCCTTTTGGCATCCATGTATCATATCTCATGATTGAAATATAATTGCTAGTTTAACCCGAATCGACTTTAAGCATCGCTACACAGAGACAATCTCGCCGTAGCCAATTCCTTTTAATTTGTTATATGCAACAAGTCGAGCTTTATGGATAAAACATTTTTATCCGTATCAGTTTATAGTTCCATTAATATTCGTCAGACTTTAAGTCTTCCGAAGGGTTTATTAAGATCTAATCTTGAATCATTTATATGGATACTATCTCAGATTATATTGGCATTTAGCCAATTCCGGAGTCAGGGCCCATCAACGCTTCCTTGTGTATTGTAGGTATACTGTTGTCTAACAACAATATCTCGATTGCGCACCTGAGAGGTTTGCACGAGTTTTGCCCACGTGGTTCAGCTGCAAGTTCGACCGAAGTCCATACATCTCATGAGAGGCTTCCGTATCAGTCGCGGTAGGAAACTCTGGAATGACTTCCAAGGTCTCTTTCCTTTCACCTGATAACGAAGATATTGTTATCTCGTCGAGTTGCACTGCCCTCCCACTCACCCTTTTGCAAGAACCATTTTCTTCAAAATCATACCGCTTTTTGTGGCAAACATTTTTGCCTCGGTATAGTGATGGAGGAATACCCAATAACTTGGGATAACCTACAAAGTAGCACTTGTCTGATTTGGAATAGGTTTGTAAATATTTTACACAAGCCCCATATTCCAAATGTTAAGAAAAGATATAACATGGTTGGGGTTACCATACCATGGCGTCATTTCAACAGATCTGATGGCGCTCTTTTCAGTGTAAAAGCGGCAGTCTCTAAAGCATTACTTTAAAAGGGATAATGGCAAATTGATTTATGTCATATTTGATCTTACCATGTCATAAATGGTTTGATTAAATCATCACGAACATTCCACTTACAGTGGTGTTCCGGGAGGTGTAAGTTATGAAACTCTTTTCACAACTCATCAGACATTCGCTAAACTTGTAACTCAAATATTCCTTTATGCAATCTAGTTTGAAGAAACATAATTTTTTCTTGTTACAATAATTTCCACTTCATTTTGAAAACCTTTTGAACGATTTCAAAAGATCCAGACTTACGTCTCATCAAGTAAATATCCAAATATCTACTTGAGTCATTTCTGAAGATAGATAAATCCACTACTAGCAACAACATTTATTGGACTACACACATCATAATGTATGATCACCAATAAGTTCGTTGCTCGTTCCTTATGGCCTGTGAACGGTATTTCAGTCACTTCACTTTTCGGATGAAAGTTGCAAGTGTCAGATGATTCATAATCAAATGACTTCAAAATCCATCATAATGGAATTTTTTTCATGCGGGTTTCTCCAATGTGACCAAATGCAGTGCCACACATATGTGGTATTCTTTTAGTCTTGCGACATTTAGCGTCAGTGTTATGGATGTATCATATCACAGTCAATATTCATAACATACATCCCATCCTGATGGAAGCATGGCCCTTATGTTATTCATGATAATGAACAACAATTGTTCTTTTATGAACAACCCTCTTGCAACAAACATTATGCAATGAGCTAGAGTGTATAAAACTCTAAAATGAATTATGAAAGTAAACACAGAGGTAATATATTATTATCAATATTCATAACATACATCTCATTCATAATGAAAGTACGGCCCTTATGTTATTCATAACACTGAACATCAAAAGTTCTCTTATGAACAACCTTCTTGCAACATACTTTATGTAATGGGCTAGAGTGTATAAAACTCTAAATGAATTATGAAAATAAATACAAACGGTAATACACCGATGGAAGGTATAGTAACATTTACTATGTTCCCAGCGCGTATCTAAACCTCACTCCCCGCAAGTTTTTTTAGGTCGTAGTAGTTCTTGCATCGAGTCGCAACAGAATGCAATCGGGCGGGTATCTTTGTGGTCAACTCACAATACCCAAGAATTACGGACTAACAGTTTAATCACAATTCCCAAGAACTATTTCTTTTGACCAGCTTTCCAAACATCAATAACTTGTATGACTTTCATACATGAGCTGGACATTCCAGTCTTCTTTCTTTCTGCCTTTATACTTCTAACAGTTTAACTTTCAGTATTTCTCCTACTCTCAGAAGAAGACACCCAACTTTAAGAGTGGCGTTAGCCCCGGACTTCCTAGGCATGTAAGTCACACTAACACCCTTTGGACATTTCCTTTCTCTTTAAGTTGTTGTTTTATTCACCTTCATCATATGACAGGCGTTCTACTGGATCCCTCTCTCATTTGTCAAGTGCCCAGTAAACACTTTACTAATACTTTGCAAACAAACATTGCTTTGGATATTTCATATCTTTTAGACTTTGTCTGCATCTGAAAACAATTTTCAGTTCCATGAATATCACATAACTATCCCAAACTTTTGAAGTTCGGGTCTCATGGAAGCAAACATATTGCACTTGACCGTAACGGAATTCCAGCTTTTGGATCGAAGGACGAGAGTCACATCATCCATAGTATTAGCGGGAGAATACCGAAAGCATGCGATAGGACAAAGTCCTTCTCGACACTCTTGAGGACAATCCTCACATTACGTTACCAATCGTAAAGTTTTACCAGATATTTAACAGCTTATTCAATTTTAATTGGGAAGTTGGAAACGCGAGCCAATATTCTATAACTATTATGCAATTTACACTTAGACTATGTTCATAATGAATTGCACAGAGAATTTAAACAAGTTAATTCTACAGTGCGCTCCCACTCAAATCAATATCTCTCATAATTGATTTTGAGTGATACAAGACCCACATTTCAATTCAACGCCATTGATGTGGACATCACTGATGACGAGAATTTCAATCGGTAGGCAAACTTGCCGGTCACATCTCTATGTGACTCTTGTTCATCTTTTGATGGGCATGTTCCGAGCTTAGGACGATCAAGCCGGAACGTCAAGACAACCAAGTGATCTCGCTGTGAGGTCTAACCTCACCCGCCTTACACCCGTACAATCGTTCGTACCCATGTATGCATGGCGCACCCCGAAAGGAAAGATGCTGTGACGGTGCTACACTTGGAAGAACACTAACTACTTGATATTTTAAGTGAGAGATCAGCCTAATAAAAAGCGACTACCGCGCAATCAAAAAGGGTGCATCATAAGGGATTAACATCTCAGGCAATTCATAACAGCATGATATGGTATAGCCCTTTCTGACGGAGAAGTCTTTTATTTCTTCGTCTTCGGCATTTGCGTCGGTGTTCACCTTTGCGAAGATTGCCACCACCTTGTAGATGCACCAGATAATATTGCTATCTCTATAGCTAATAAAATAAGTGCATTACATAAGGTTGACACGCAGGTCATTAAAGTGACAATCATATGGCTCCAGCCATCATGCCGAATCATGACACGCAGTTCATGTTAATTTACATTATATAGTCATCTCATACATAATCAAATTAAATATGATGAATACTATACCACATCTCATGCACATCTCATGTCATCCTGCAAAACCAAGTTAGATGCCTCTAATCGGTTTATGCAAAATTTTATTTTATGTGGCTTCTAAGGTTTCAAAACAAACCGAAGCTACCAACGTTCATCATCAAGTATGATTATTCAAGTTGCTAGATTAACTTTGTGGGGCATATGAAATACAAGATAATAAAATCTCGAGCCCCATACTGAACTTCGTCATACGCAAGAACCCCGTGCAGATCATATCTGCATTGCCCTTTAGTCTGCGAAACATCCATCTTTCTTTAACTATGGTAGAACCCAAAGACACTCAAGCACTTCGTTGATCTGTCAATCAGCATACTCAGGAGCAGCATGAAAGGATCGCGGATTGCCAGAACTTTGTGAGATTCTACCATGCCGTCAAGATCAGGACTTTGCAAATTCAAGGGGAGCAACAGGAACATCGGGTAACAGATTTCATCTGCTACCCGCACAAATAATTTTCAGTAATAGAACTCATCTACTACAATCTATATTATGCAACACCCATACATCTCTATGTATTCTAGATCGTAACCTGCATCTACGCATAGCACGGTTCATGATGCCACTGTAGGGGAACGCGACAGAAAACAAAAATATCCTACTGTTGAGATTAAAGATATTGATGTTACTATTAAGCTTGCAAATAGAGATACTATTACACCGCTTGTAATTGTTAGAGATGTTGAAGTCTTGTGCGGTAAGATCAAATATCCTACTGATTTTCAAGTCCTCGGATCACCACAAGATGATTTTTACCCCATTATATTTGGTAGACCTTTCTTGAATATCGTTAATGCTAAGATCGATTGCAATACAGAAACTGTCAGCGTTAATTTTGGTGATGTATCTCATGAGTTTAATTTCTCTAAGTTTCGTAGACAACCTCATGATAAAGAATTGCCTAATAAAGATGAAATTATTGGTCTTGCTTCTATTGCTATGCCTCCTACTGACCCTTTAGAGCAATGTTTGCTAGACCATGAAAATGATATGCATATGGATGAAAGAAATGAAATAGATGACATATTCTTTAGACAAACACCTGTTCTTAAACATAATCTACCTGTTGAAACCTTGGGAGATCCTCTTCCACCCAAGAGTGATCTTGTGTTTGAATTAAAGAAACTACCTGATACACTTAAATATGCTTATCTTGATGAAAAGAAGATATATCATGTTATTATTAGTGCTAACCTTTCAGAGCATGAAGAAAAGAGATTACTTAAAACCCTGAGGTAGCACCATGCTGCTATTGGATATACTCTTGACAATCTTAAGGGCATTAGTCCCACTCTATGTCAGCACAAGATTAATATGGAGCCAGATGCTAAACCCGTCGTTGATCATCAACGCTGATTGAATCCTAAGATGAAGGATGTGGTAAGAACTGAAATACTAAAGCTTTTGGAGGCAGGTATAATTTATCCTATTGCTGATAGCAGATGGGTAAGTCCTATTCATTGTGTTCCTAAGAAAGGAGGCATCACCGTTGTTCCTAATGATAAAAATGAACTCATTCCACAAAGAATTATAACTAGTTATAGGATGGTAATTGATTTCAGGAAATTAAATAAAGCTACTAGGAAAGATCATTACCCCTTGCCTTTTATTGATCAAATGTTAGAAAGATTATCTAAGCATGCACATTTTTGTTTCCTAGATGGATATTCTGGTTTTTCTCAAATACCTATATCGAAAGAAGATCAAGAGAAAACCACCTTTACTTGTCCTTTTGGAACTTATGCTTATAGACAGATGCCTTTTGATTTATGCAATGCACCTGCTACCTTTCAAAGATGTATGACTGCTATATTCTCTGACTTTTGTGAAAAGATTGTTGAGGTTTTCATGGATGATTTCTCCGTTTACGGAACTTCTTTTGATGATTGCTTAAGCAACCTTGATCGAGTTTTGCAGAGATGTGAAGAAACTAATCTTGTCTTGAACTGGGAAAAGTGCCACTTTATGGTGAATGAAGGTATAGTCCTTGGGCATAAGATCTCCGAAAGAGGTATTGAGGTAGATAAAGCTAAAGTTGATGCAATTGATAAAATGCCATGTCCTAAAGATATCAAAGGTATAAGAAGTTTCCTAGGTCATGTTGGTTTCTATAGAAGGTTCATAAAAGACTTCTCTAAAATTTCTAGGCCTCTTACTAATCTATTGCAAAAAATATGTTCCATTTGTTTTTGATGATGATTGTGTAGAAGCCTTTGAAATACTTAAGAAAGCCTTAATTTCTGCACCCATTGTTCAACCACCTGACTGGAACCTACCCTTTGAAATTATGTGTGATGCTGGTGATTATGCTGTTGGTGCTATTCTAGGTCAAAGGATTGATAAGAAATTGAATGTTATTCATTATGCTAGTAAGACTCTAGAGAGTGCTCAAAGAAATTATGCTACTACTGAAAAAGAATTTTTAGCAGTTGTGTTTGCATGTGATAAGTTTAGATCTTACATTGTGGATTCTAAAGTAACTATTCATACCGATCATGCTGCTATTAAATACCTTATGGAGAAGAAAGATGCTAAACCTAGACTTATTAGGTGGGTTCTTTTATTACAAGAGTTTTATTTGCATATTGTTGATAGAAAGGGAGCTAAAAATCCCGTAGCAGATAATTTGTCTAGGATGGAAAATGTTCTTGATGACCCACTTCCTATTAATGATGATTTTCCTAATGAACAATTAGCTGTTATAAATGCTTCTCGTAATAATACTTGGTATGCAGACTATGATAATTACATTGTTGCTAAATATATACCACATAGTTTCACATATCAACAAAAGAAAAAGTTCTTCTTTGATTTAAGACATTACTTTTGGGATGACCCAAATCTATATAAAGGAGTAGATGGTGTTATTAGATGTTGTGTACCTGAGCATGAACAGGAACAAATCCTACGAAAGTGTCATTCCGAGGCATACGGAGGACACCATGCAGGAGACAGAACTGCACATAAGGTATTACAGTCTGGTTTTTATTGGCCTACTCTCTTCAAGGATGCACGTAAGTTTGTCCTTTCTTGTGATGAATGTCAAAGAATTGGTAATATTGGTAGACGTCAGGAAATGCCTATGAACTATTCACTTGTTATTGAACCATTTGATGTTTCGGGTTTTGATTATATGGGACCTTTTCCTTCCTCCAACGCGTATACACATATTTTAGTTGCTGTTGATTACGTTACTAAGTGGGTAGAAGCTATTCCAACTAGTAGTGCTGATCATAACACTTCTATTAAAATGCTTAAAGAAGTTATTTTCCCGAGGTTTGGAGTCCCTAGGTATTTGATGACTGATGGTGGCTCACATTTTATTCATGATGCTTTCCGTAAACTTCTTGCTAAATATGATGTCAACCATATAACTGCATCACCTTATCATCCTCAGTCTAGTGGTCAGGTTGAATTGAGTAATAGAGAAATAAAGTTAATATTGCAAAAGACCATTAATAGATCCAGAAAGAATTGGTCTAAGAAACTTGATGATGCATTATGGGCTTATAGAACTGCTTATAAAAATCCTATGGGTATATCTCCATATAAAATGGTCTATGGAAAAGCATGTCATTTACCTCTTGAATTGGAACATAAAGCTTATTGGGCAATCAAAAGAACTTAATTATGATTTCAAACTTGCCGGTGAAAAGAGGTTATTTGATATTAGCTCTCTTGATGAATGGAGGACGCAAGCCTATGGAAATGCTAAGTTGTTTAAGGAAAAAGTCAAAAGATGGCATGACAAAAGAATCCAAAAATGGGAATTTAAAGTTGGTGATCAAGTTCTATTGTGCAACTCTCGTTTTAGATTCTTTGCAGGAAAACTTCTCTCTAAATGGGAAGGGCCATATATCGCCGAAGAAGTTTACCGATCTGGAGCTATTAAAATCAACAACGCCGAGGGCACTAATCCGAAGGTGGTTAATGGGCAAAGAATTAAACATTATATCTCAGGTACGCCCATTAATGTTGAAACAAATATTATTCAAACAATGACACCGGAGGAACACATAAGAGAGACCTTCCGGAATGCTCCAGGACCCTGAAAAGGAGTAGGTATGTGATACGGTAAGTAAACCGACTCCAAAAGTTCCATAAAAGTACTTTTTGTTTGTTTTGGAATATATAAAAATTAGGAAAATAATAAACCATCAGGAAAGAGCACGAGGGAGCGACAAGTTCAGGGGGCGCGCCGTGTGAGCTTGTGACTCCCCCATGGACTTTCCCGACTTTGTTTTCTTTCTATACTACTTGTTTTGCACGGGAAAAATTCATTATATATACTTTCGGGTGTTTTGACCACCCTATCGCAAGTTTCCCATCTGTTCTTGTTTCGGGCTGTTTTTTTGACAGATCTAGATCGCCATGGCGCCTCCAAGTTCATCCAAGGACAAGCTCACTGCCTCATCATCACCGAAGAAAGACACTTGAGTACACGAGTATGAGCACCACCCTTGGCTTGTTCAAGCTTGGGGGAGATGCCGCGGTATCGTATCACCATCACTTCTATCATCATCATCTATCTTAGTTCGATCCTTAGTTATTTCGTGATTTAGAAGAATAAAAGTTTTAGCATGATCTAGTTTTGAGTGCTTGTTTTTGTGATCTATCTATCTATGTAATCGAGTGTGAGAGTTATATAATAACGAGTAGTTTGAGTTGAGCTGTTTTATTTCTTGTTGCAATCTTAGAACTAAAAAGAATAAAAAGATCATATGCTAATCCCATGGGGAGTAATGTATTCACATAAAAGAAGTATAATTGATAAAAAATTGTTGGAAGTGGACAAACATAGCATTGGTCATTGATGCAATTCATGAAAAGTAATAAAGAAAGAGAGGTCTCACATATAAATATACTATCTTGGACATCTTTTATGATTGTGAGCCCCCATCAAATATTCTGTGTTTGATCAAATAGTTGACGTTGGACAAGGAAGACAACGTAATGAGTTATGTTTGCTTATATTCACATAGAAGTTATATTGTTATGGATCCTCTAACATGTGGTGCTTGCTCCTAATCTTTTGCTAGCCAAAAATCCGCACTAAGTAGAGATACTACTTGTGCATCCAAAACCCCTTGAACCTAGTTTCTTGCCATGAGAGTCCACCATATCTACCTATGGATTGAATAAGATCCTTCAAGTAAGTTGTCATCGGTGCAAATGCAATAAAAATTGCTCCTAAATATGTATGATCTTTTATTGTAAGGGAAAATAAGCTGTGTACGAACTTGTGATGGTAAAGAAATAAAAGCGACGGACTGCATAATAAAGGTTGCTATCACAAGGGGCAATATAAAGTGACATTTCTTTCCATTAAGAGCTTGCACATCCCAAAATGAAAAGCGCATGACAACCTCTGCTTCCCTCTGCGAAGGGCATATTCCTTTACTTTTCAGTATTTATTTTTATGCAAGAGTCAGTAATGTTCATCGCTATTCCGTTCTTATTCTTACTTGGCAAGCATCATGTGGTGGGGAAAGATCCAGGCATATATATCCAGTTGGATGTAGGTGATCATGAGTTATTATTGTTGACATTATCCTCAAGATAAATCAGTTGGGTGGTGAAAACTATAAACCCCCATCTTCCTATGTGTTTGACTGAAACTTTTGCTCCATAAATACACCGTGAGTGTTAGCAATCATTAAAGACTAGATGACAGTTGAGTATGTGAACTTGCTAAACAAACCTCTTACATAGACTCTTTCTGGAAATATGATGAACTGCAATTGTTTCGATGACTGAGATCATAGTTTGTTAGTTTTCAGTGAAGTTTGTGGTTCATACTTTAGCTTGTGAAGGAATTGTTACTTGTTCATGAGAAGTTTTATGATGATATATTGTGGCTATGATAATGATCATGATGCTTTCATGCATGCATTTTGTTTTATCGACACCTCTCTCTCTAAACATGTGGTCATGATTATCGATTTCGGATTTCACTTGAGGACAAGCAAGGTCTAAGCTTGGGGGAGTTGATATGTCCATTTTGCATCATGATTTTCCTACTGTTATTTGTTGTGTTTTGGATTGTTATTTCACTTTATGATGCAATCCTAATGCCTTGTCTCTCTTATTTTGCAAGTTTTACATGAAGAGGGAAATTGCCGACAGCTGGAATTCTGGACCCGAAGAGGCTACAGAAGAGATAGATATTCTCCGCAACTCCAAATGACCTCAAAATTTATGGAGAATTATTTTGGAATATATAAAAAATATTGGCAAAAGAATTACCAGAAGGGGATCCACCAGGGAGCGACAAGCTCAGGGGGCGCGGCCTACCCCCCTGGCCGCGCCCTCTGAGCTTGTGGGCCCCCTAGCAGGGGTCTGGGGCCCATATTCTCCTATAAGATGCTATTTTCCCTAGAAAAAATCACGAGAAGACTTTCGGGACGAAGCGCCGCCGTCTCGAGGCAGAACCGGGGCAAGAGCACTTTCGCTCTCCGGCGAAGGGATTCCGCCGGGGAAACTTCCCTTCGGGAGGGGGAAATCGAAGCCATCGACATCACCAATGATCCTCTCATCATGGGAGGACCAATCTTCATCAACATCTTCACCGGCACCATCTCATCTCAAACCCTAGTTCATCTCTTGTATTCAATCTTTGTCTCAAAACCTTAGATTGGTACCTGTGGGTTGCTAGTAGTGTTGATTACATCTTGTAGTTGATGCTAATTGGTTTATTTGGCGGAAGATTATATGTTCAGATCCTTAAGCATATTCAATACCCCTCTGATCTTGAAAATGAATATGATTTGTGAGTAGTTACTTTTGTTCTTGAGGACATGGGAGAAGTCTTGTTATAAGTAATCGTGTGAAGTTGGTATTCGTTCGATATTTTGATGATGTGTATGTTGTATTTCTTCTAGTGGTGTCATGTGAACGTCGACTTCATGACACTTCACCATAATTGGGCCTAGGAGAATGCATTGGGGAGTAATAAGTAGATGATGGGTTGCGAGAGTGACAGAAGCTCAAACCCTAGTTTATGCGTTATTCCGTAAGGGGCTGATTTGGATCCATATGTTTCATGCTATGGTTAGAGTTATCTTAATTCTTCTTTCGTAGTTGTGGATGCTTGTGAGAGGGGGTAATCATAAGAGGGTTGCTTGTTCAAGTAAGAACAACACCCTAGCACCGGTCCACCCACATATCAAATTATCAAAGTAGCGAACGCGAATCAACTAAACATGATGAACATGACTAGACGGTAATTCCCATGTGTCCTCGAGAACGCTTTGCTTTATATAAGAGATCGTTTCGGCTTGTCCTTTGCTATAAAAAGGATTGGGCCACCTTGCTGCACCTTTGTTTCTATTGTTACTTGTTACTTGTTACGAATTATCTTATCACAAAACTATCTGTTACCTCTACTTTTAGTACTTGCAGAGAATACCTTGCTGAAAACCGCTTGTCATTTCCTTCTGCTCCTCATTGGGTTCGACACTCTTACTTATCGAAAGGACTACGATTGATCCCCTATACTTGTGGGTCATTAGGGTCCCGATACGAGATCAAAGCGGGTCGTTAACAGGCCGGAAGACAGCACAGGCTTAATTCTATCGACAGTCATATTGGGTCCTTAATGGGCCGGAATACATGACGGGAAGAAAATGGCCCAATGAGTTAACGGGCCACAAACGGGCCGACTGTAACCACGGGCTGAATTTGGTCCATTAGCAGAACAGGCCAGTAACGGACCGTAAGTAATTGAGGGCCGGAAATGAGCCCAAGAATTAATAGGCCCTTAGAAGGCCGAAAGATAACACGGGCTAGAAATGGCCCAACTGAATCATGGGCCATTAATGGGTCCAAAGCCATTTACTATTCATTATGGGCCAGAATCACCACGGGCCGTTAAAGGGCCCAGAGATATAAAATACCTCATATGGGCAGAAAGACGTCACGGGCCATACATGGGCCGAAAGTGACAATGGGCTTGAATCATATTGGACGGCCCACATGACGCTACTGGGCCGAATTCGGAAAGGCCATAACGGGTCGTGAGTGCCTGGGCCGTAAATGGGCTATATGCGAACAGGCCGTTAACAGGCTTTCCATGGGCCGGCCCGCTAAATTTTGACCAAGTCAAACGGGCCGGCCTTTTTAACCTAAATGGGCCACTTTTGGGCCGTGCCACGTGTCACTGTTCCATAGGTGCATCTCGTCCATTGGATGGATGACATCTATCGCGACGAGGAGCTGACACATTATTCCATTGGCGAATGAGAATTTTACATGTGGAAAATCGCCATTGGTCAGGGCTGTTAACGGGTTATCGGATCCAAACCGGAACCCGATAGCTTAACGGTGACCCATTAAGGTGGATGCCACGTGTTGGTTACCCTTGACGAAAACACTTCCATGACAAGACATCTATCGTCATAGAAGTGGACACTTCCGTGATGATAATTTGAGTATTGTCATGGAACACTTCTATGACAGCATAGGTATGACTATCTTGATTCTGTCATAAAATCATCACGGATGTACATGCATGACAGAAAACGTGACCTACTGTGACAAACACGTATCATCACGGAAGTGTTTTTTTGTAGTGATAGGAATGATTTGTGGGTGTATCGTGTGACCAAGAATGACTAATGAGAGTGATACAAACATGAAGCAACCATGGGTTTTGAGCAAATCTTTAACGAGCCCCTATGACCCCCTCTTAATAGTGTGGGATCTCTATACTCAAGAATAAACCGAAAAGCCTTAGCTATTTGTCTTGTTTCTTCGTCTTTGAGCAATATACACTTATGTAGTCATGATCCACGCACAATATTCCACGGGGACTAAAACCTATGATATACTTGGCAAACATGATGAGTCCCCTATATGTATATTGTCGTCAACATCAAAACATGATTAAGGGCATGATTTCACTTTCACCAACTACCTTGGATGGTCATACTATCAGCGAGTATCAAGAAAATTTCTGGATAAGTCGCTTGGGGAAATTTAAAGTAAAGAAGAGTAATTCTCCCATCAAATTACCAACAAGAAATAAATGTGCCAAACTGTGAGACTCTCGACGAGATCAGAAGTGTTAATGTAGATCCGCTCGATGATAGTGATTTTGGTGAAGCTCTGATCCACGTTGGAGGGACTGATGGTGTTGATGAAGATGATGTCATCGGCAAAGTTGATTTTGTCATGTAGATCTGATCCAATATCACGATGGTCCCCACGGTCAGTGCGAGCTATTGACAGTGTTTCGCAAAGTACCCAACAATGGTATAATAACGTACATGGATTTATGTGATAGCGGGACATAAACTCATGTTATTGGATGGACACGAGGAAGAGATCTTACCCAGTTATGTGCCCTTGCGATGCAAGTAACAACCCTAATCCTGATTAGCACAAAATTATACGAAGGAACAATATATCAACGATACAATTTGGGGTCCATCGACTTCGATACGAGTTTGCCGATATTTGAGGTGGTCGGACTAAACGAGG
This sequence comes from Elymus sibiricus, assembly GCA_039707655.1. Classification (NCBI taxonomy): domain Eukaryota; kingdom Viridiplantae; phylum Streptophyta; class Magnoliopsida; order Poales; family Poaceae; genus Elymus; species Elymus sibiricus. The sequence goes on along the minus strand of CM077668.1, from coordinate 254,384,378 downwards.
TGTCTTAGATCGAATCTACTAAAGGATAAATTAGGGCTTCGATTCTTTTGTCGTACTCGCCAGGGAAGTTGTTGTTGTCAATCCTCATTGGGTTCTTACATATCAATATTCTGAGTTCGGGTCGGTCACCCTCTATATTGAATGACTCCTCTTTTGTCTGGTAGTGAAATGCCTTCCTTGTAGGAAGCCATGGGGAGGGGTACCTGATACGTCTCCAACGTATCTATAACTTATGAAGTATTCATGCCATGTTTATTATAGTTTTGTATGATTTTGGTGCACTTTTATATGGCTTTTATATGATTTTCATGGACTAACATATTGACCTAGTGCCCAGTGCCAGTTGTTGTTTTCTACTTGTTTTTGGTTTTCCAGAAAATCCATATCAAATGAAGTCCAAATGCAGCGAAACTTTTTGACGATTTTTTCTGGAACATAAGAGACACTAGAAGCTTCGGGAGGTGGCCAGAAGACCCACAGGGGCCCCACGAGCCACCAGGGCGCGCCACCCCCCAGGCGCGCCCTGGTGCCTCATGGGCCCCCTGTGGCCCTTCTTCGCGTGATTCCAACGCCAAAAAATCATATATATTCAGAAACCACCGAAAGTTAACCTAGATGAGTTTTTACGCCATCGCAAGCCTCTGTACCTCCACGATCTATTCTACATCCCTTTTCTGGCACCCTGGCGGAGGGGGGAATCATCGCCGGAGGCCATCTTCATCATCCCGGCGGTCTCCATGACGAAGAGGGAGTAGTTCACCCTCGGGGCTGAGGGTATGTACTAGTAGCTATGTGTTTGATCTCTCTCTCTCTCTCGTTATCTTGATATGGCACGATCTTGATGTATCGTGAGCTTTGTTAATATAGTTGGTGTAGGAGATATGCCCTAGAGGCAATAATAAATGTTATTGATTATCTCCCTGTTCATAATTATGTTTATGTTCCATGCTATAACTGCAATGATTCTCGAGTCTGCAAATAAAACGAGGCTTGGAGGGAAACTCATGTGCACGTGTGGGATAATAAACGGTAAAAAGTATTCCTAGTCAAGCCTCTATGACTGGCTCAAGTATTGCATGATGATCCTGTTTTCCTGATCATGGGCATGACTACGCCGGCAATTTTGAGGGCACAATTGTTGGTAGAACACTTGTGTTGAATCGACCCGAATTGATGTTATGCTATGAGATACATTCGTCATTAGTTAATGGTTAATAACACAGAGATGGTTAATGTTTGCATGATTCCTTAGACCATGAGAGTATCGAGTTTCTTCATGCTTGCTTCATGAACTTTGGGGTTTGTTAAACGTCATCCGTAAATGGGTGGCTATTACGGCGGCTTACGGGTTCATGGAAAAGTATGTCAAGTAACTTGATAGCTCAAGATTGGGATTTGCTCCTCCGACGATGGAGAGATATCTCTGGGCCCTCTCGGTGTTACGGTATCCATCATCGTCTGGCCAGACACTTTGTGATTTGATCACGGGGATGCCGGAACACGGGAACGAGAAAAGAGAACAATACCGGTAACGAGGTAACTGGCATAGTGGACAAGTTGTTGATCCATGGGGATGCCTACATGTCTCACCTCGGGTATTTGTAACATATCGCGAAGCAACAGGAATAGCACACGGCAACTGGAGGTTCACTCGAATATTCATTCGTGTGGGTATAGGGGTCAATATGGGTGTCCACGGCTCCGATGTTGATCATTGATCGGAAAGTGTTCCGGGTCATGTCTATACTTCACCGAACCTATAGGGTCACACGCTTAAGGGTCATCTATCTGCTGAATACTAGACGGGGAGTCTGAGAGAAATTCACCGAAAAAGTTTCGGACGAAACGGAAACGTTCCGGAGAGGATATCGGAATAGTTCCGGTGAAACTGAAAAGTTGTTTCAGGGTATTCCATAAAGTCAAATTGGTTTCGGCACATGCCTGGAAATTATTGGAAGGTACCAGAATTGTTCCGGTAACTTCTGAGATTTTTCAGAGACGAAAACCGGAAATGTTCCGGACTGCCGGAACCACTTTAGTTGCTTTTCACAGATGAAAATCACTAAACCGAAAAGTTGTTTCGGAGTACACCATAAAGTCAAATTGGTTTCGGCACATGCCTGATAATTCTTGGAGGGTGCCAGAATCATTCTGGAAACTTTCTGGAATTTTCCGGAATGAAAACCGGAAATGTTCCGGAGCTGCCGAAACCGCTTCAGATGCTTTTCGCAGATGAAAATCACTAAACCGGAATTGTTCCGGCTCGCGTTGAAAATTATTTTGGTGGGTACTGGAAATGTTCTAAGCCCACATGAATATTTTCAGTTCGATCAAACGCTGAAAAATGTCGTCGTGAATAGTGAAATCAGATTTATGGATATGGTTGGAAGTTGGCTTTCCACAAATATCTTCCCAAGATATTTTGGGATGACATGGCATTTTGGATATGCCCATCCTACCCCTTGTTTTTCCTATAAATAGAGGGGAGGAGGCAGCCCCATATGCAACATCCTTGCTCTCACATACACATGCCATGACATTTCTGGCTTCTCTCTCCCTCCCAGCGAAATAGTTTCGTAGAGCCGAAAGGCTGTCTGGGTTCCGGTGGGAACTAGTTCTGGACGGCGAAGCCCTGCCGGATAGATGACACCGTATGTGTGCAACTCTGTAGAGAGATCGTAGTTTCGGTCTTAGTTCGAGAGTGCCTCCCGAAGGGCTGTCCGAGTTACAGTTTGAGTTTCGGGTGTCCTCCCGAAGGGCTGTCCGAGTGACCCGCCCGAAGGGCTGTCCGTGAGGCCTCCCGGAGGGCTGTCCGTGAGGCCTCCCGGAGGGCTGTCCGAGGATCCGTCCGGTGGGACTATCCGAAGGACTGTCCAGAGGCCTCCCGGAGGGCTGTCCGAGGATCCGTCCGGTGGGACTATCCGAAGGACTGTCCAGAGGCCTCCCGGAGGGCTGTCCGAGGATCCGTCCGGTGGGACTATCCGAAGGACTGTCCAGAGGCCTCCCGGAGGGCTGTCCGAGGATCCGTCCGGTGGGACTATCCGAGGGACTGTCCCGATGCCTCCCGAAGGGCTGCCCGGAGATCCGTCCGGTGAGCTGACGTGGGAGTACATCCTCGCGGTTGGGAGGTTGTAAATCCTAGCTGCGGGGATCTGCACCGCCGATCGTCATCGACTCTACTTCCGCTGCGCTACGAGTCGGTAACGAAAAAGATCAAACCTTGTATGCAGTCTCCATAGTGATCCTGGGCTGGTACGTAGGTCGGAAATTTTTTGTTTTCTGCTGCGTTACCCAACAGTGGCATCAAGAGCCGTGCTATGCGTAGATGCAGGTTGCGATCTAGAATACATAGAGATGTATGGGTGTTGCACAATATAATTAGGTAATAGATGAGATCTATTGCTGAAAATTATTTGTGCGGGTGACAGATTAAATCTGTTACCCGATGTTCTTGTTGCTTCCCTAGAATTTGCGTTTGCTCAATCTCGAGACAGTATGGTGGAATTTCACAAAGTTCTGGCAATCCGCGATCCTGATTGATCAACGAAGTGCTTCAGTTCTTTGGGTTCCGCCATAGTCAAAAGAAAGATGAAATTCGCAGATGAAAGGGCATTGCAGATATGATCTGCACGGGGGTCATGCGTATGACGAATTTTAGTATGGGGCTCGAGATTTAATTATCTCGTGTTTCATACACCCCGCGATGTTAATCTAGCGACTTGAATTATCACACTTGATGATAATACGTTGGTAGCTTCGGTTTGTTTCGAAACCTTAGAAGCCACGTAAAATAAAATTTTGCATGAACCGATTAGAGGCGTCTAACTTGGTTTTGCAGGATGGTTTGCATGTGCATGTAATGTGGTATAGCAGTGTTCATAATAATTTGATTATGTATGAGATGACTATATGATGTAAATTGATTAACATGACCTGCGTGTCATGATTCGGCATGATGGCTGGAGCCATATGATTGCACTTTAATGACCTGCGTGTCAACCTTATGTAATGCACTTATTTTATTAGCTATAGAGATAGCAATATTATCTGGTGCATCGACAAGGTGTGGCAATCTTCGCGAAGGTGAACACCAACGCGAATGCCGAAGACGAAGAAATACAAGACTTCTCCGTCAGAAAGGGCTATACCATATCATGCTATTATGAATTGCCTGAGATGTTTATCCCTTATGATGCACCCTTTTGATTGCGCGGTAGTCGCTTTTATTAGGGTGATCTCTCACAAAAATATCAAGTAGTTAGTGTTCTCCCAAGTGTAGCACCGTCACGGCACCTAACTTTTCGGGGTATCACATGGATACATGGGTACGAACGATTAGGGATGTGTGAGGCGGGTGAGTTGAGACCTCGCAGCGAGATCACTTGGTTGTCTTGACGTTCAGGCATGAAAGTCATGAGCTCGGAACACACGCATCGAAAGATGAACAAGAGTCACATAGAGATGTGATTGGCAAGTTGGCCTACCGATTGCAATTCTCGTCACTTGAGATGGATACATCCTTGGCGTTGAATTGTAATTTGGATCTTGAATCGCTCACAATCAATTATGAGAGATATTGATTTGAGTGGGAGCGCATTATAGAATTAACTTGTTTAATTCTCAGTGCAATTAATTTTGAACACTGTCTAAGTGTGGTTTGCATAATAGTTGTAGAATAATGGCTCGCGTTTCCACCTTCCCTATTAAAATTGAATAGCTGTTAAATATCTGGTTAAAACTTTACGGCTGGTAACGTAATGTGAGGATTGTCCTCTAGAGTGCCGAGAAGGACTTTGTCCTATCGCATACTTTCGGTATTCTCCCGCTAATGCTATGGATCATGTGACTCTCGTCCTTCGATCCAAAAGCTAGAATTCTGTTTTAGTCAAGTGCAATGCGTTTGCTTCCATGAGACCCGAACTTCAAAAGTTTGGATAGTTATGTGATATTCATGGAATCTGAAAATCATTTTCAGAGACAGACAAAAGCTAAAAGATATGAGATATCCAAAGCAATATTTGTTTGCAAACTGTTAGTAAAGGAGTTTACTATGCATTAGACTGATAAGAGAGGGATCCAGAAGAACGCCAGTCATATGATGATGGTGAATAAAACAACAACTTAAAGAGAAAGGAAGTGTCCGAAGGGTGTTAGTGAAACTTTCACGCCTAGGAAGTCCGGGGCTATCGCCACTCTTAAGTTGGGTGCTTCTTCTGAGAGTAGGAGAAATACTGAAAGTTAAACTGTTAGAAGTATAATGGCAAAAGGAAAGAAGACTGGAATATCCAGCTCATGTATGAATGTCATACAAGTTTTTGATGTAAAGAAGGCTGGTCAAAGATATAGTTCTTAGGAATTATGGTTAAACATGTTAATCACTAATTCTTGGGTATTGTGAGTAAATCACAAAGATACCCGCTCGATTGCATTCTATTGCAGCTCGATTGAAGAACTACTATGGCCTGAAAGACTAGCCAGGAATGAGGTTTAGATACACGCAGGGAACATAGTAAATGTTACTATACCTTCCAACGGTGTATTCCCTATGTATTTACTTTCATAATTCATTTTAGAGTTTTACACTCTAGCCCATTGCATAAAGTATCTTGCAAGAAGGTTATTCATAAGAGAACTTTTGATGTTCGATGTTATGAATAACATAAGGGCCATATTTTCATTATGAATGAGATGTATGTTATGAATATTGATATTAATACATTACCTCTGGGTTTACTTTCATAATTCATTTTAGAGTTTCACACTCTAGCCCTTTGCATAAGGTATCTTGCAAGAAGGTTGTTCATAAGAGAACTTATGATGTTCGGTGTTATGAATAACATGAAGGGCCATGCTTCCATACAGGATGGGATGTATGCTATGAATATTGATGGTAATATGATACATCCATAAACACTGACGCTAAATGTCGCAAGACTAAAAGAATACCACACAAGTGTGGCACTGCATTTGGTCACATTGGAGAAACCCGCATGGAAATTCCATTATGATGGATTTTGAAGTCGTTTGATTTTGAATCATCTGACACTTGCAAATTTCCTCTGAAAAGTGAAGTGACTGAAATACCGTTCCCAGGCCATAAGGAACGAGCATAGAACATATTGGTGATCATACATTATGATGTGTAGTCCAATAAATGTTGTTGCAAGTAGTGGATTTATCTATCTTCAGAAATGACTCAAGTAGATATATGGATATTTACTTGATGAGACATGAGTCTGGATCTTTTGAAATCATTCGAAAGGTTTTCAAAATGAAGAAGAAAATATTGTAACAAGAAAATTATGTTTCTACAATTCGATTGCAGAAAGGAATATTTGAGTTACAAGTTTAGCGAATGTCTGATGAGTTGTGAAAAGAGTTTCATAACTTACACCTCCCAGAACACCACTGCAAGTGGAAAGTCCGTGAAGATGTAATCGAACCATTTATGACATGGTAAGATCAAAGATGACATAAATAAAATTGCCATTATCCCTTTTAAAGTAATGCTTTAGAGACTGCGGTTTTTACACTGAAAAGAGATCCATCAGGTCAGTTGAAATGACGTCATGGTATGGTACGCCCAACCATGTTAAAACTTTTCTTAACATTTGGAATATGGGGCTTGTGTAAAAAGTTACAAACCTATTCCAAATCAGACAAGTGCTACTTTGTAAGGTTATCCCAAGTCATTGGGTATTTCCCCACCACTATACCGAGGCAAAGGATTTTTGCCGCAAAACGGTATGCTTTTAAAGAGAATAGTTCTTACAAAAGGTGAGTGGGAGGACAGTGCAACTCGACGAGATAACCAGTATCTTCGTCATCAGGTCAAAGGAAAGGAACCTTGGAAGTGATTCCGGAGTTTCCTACTGCGACTGATACGGAAGCCTCTACATGAGATGTATGGACTTCGGTCGAACTTGCAGCTGAACCACGTAGGCAAAGCTCGTGCAAACCTATCAGGTGCGCAAACGAGATATTGTTGTTAGACAACAGTATACCTACAATACACAAGGAAGCGTTGATGGGCCCTGACTCCGGAATTGGCTAAATGCCAATACAATCCGAGATAGTTTCCATATAAGTGATTCGAGATTAAAATCTTAATACACCTTTCGGAAGACTTAGAGTCTAACGAATATTTATGGAACTAAAAACTGATACGGATAAAATGTTTTATCCATAAAGCTCGACTTGTTGCCATAACAAGTTCAAGGAGTTGACTACGATGAGATTGTCTCACCGTAGCGATGCTTGAAGTCGGTTCGGGTTGAACTAGCAATTAATACATATTTCAATCATGAGATATGAAACATGGATGACAAAAAGATTTCCATCTGATGGAAATGAAACCTAGGACTTGTATGTGATACAGTCCAAAGTAATTTGTCGATCCAGAGGATGCTAGTAAGTATGCAAACTTCAGAGTTCCAGCGATGGACAGAAGAGAGCAAAGTGGAGTTGGAATCTTCGTTTTTGATGAAATGGTCAAGGGGGTTTGACTTCATCAAATGGGTATCGAAGATGCTTGTGATTCAAGAAAGTAAGTGGGAGCATAATAATATTTCTAAAAACCTTGTGTACTTAACACATTGTTAATTGGAAATAAATTTCTTGACACGAATTAGGACTTCATTTGAAAATAGTTTTTCAATGAAGTGCTTAGGCTAAATAGCCTCAATATTAGGCATGATGATCTATGGAGATAGATTTACCTAATGGGGCTAAGCAATGAATACATATTGACAAGATGCTAAAACCTTTTAGCATTTAAAACGCCAAGGAGTGATTCTTGCCGAAGTCACATGGAAAGAGTTTTTGCAAGACTCGGTGTCCCAAAACACTGATGAGTAAAATACATGATGGAGATTCCACACACTCTTGTGTTTGGATTAACCATGTATTCCATGGTATGTAAAAACAAACAGATATGTCCAATACTCCAAAGTTGTTGCGAGTATAGATACCATAGTGATCAAAGTACTGATCATGGGACAACAGTGAAAGATGTCATTAAGTGCTAAGAGTAGTGCTGATGACATGTTTTCTCGCAAGTAGAGATTATGAAGTGCTCGTTGTAAGTGATTACATCGATACAGTCTTCATCAATGCTCCATGCGATTTTCGATTTAAATTGAGGGTTTTGTGTGATACACAATATGGTGGCACGGTAGTTGGAAATTGTTCCAAACAAGATACTGTGGCGAATTCTATAACAAAGGCTAAGTATGTTGACGCTTAAGAAGCGACAAAGAAGTTGTTGAATCATATAGTTCATTCATGAACTTAGTATGGTTCCAAGATGGCTTTGGTCTATGGGACACTATTGCAGATAGCTGCTCCATAGCTCAGTCTGAGGAATCAGGTTTCGACCAATGATTCACACATATGCAAAGCCAAGTCCACACAAAATATGAATTTTGTGAAAGCGTGAAAACGCGGGGATATGCAAAGTTACACACGGAGCTGAAGTCGTCAGATCCGTTGGACATCAGGCTATACCACATGCGAAGCATATTTTACACCAGTATGCCATAGGTGTAAAGTGCATTAGCATTGACTAGATTATTGACTCTAGTGCAAGTGGGAGTCTGTAGGAGATATGCCCTAGAGGCAATAATAAATGTTATTGATTATCTCCCTGTTCATAATTATGTTTATGTTCCATGCTATAACTGCAATGATTCTCGAGTCTGCAAATAAAACGAGGCTTGGAGGGAAACTCATGTGCACGTGTGGGATAATAAACGGTAAAAAGTATTCCTAGTCAAGCCTCTATGACTGGCTCAAGTATTGCATGATGATCCTGTTTTCCTGATCATGGGCATGACTACGCCGGCAATTTTGAGGGCACAATTGTTGGTAGAACACTTGTGTTGAATCGACCCGAATTGATGTTATGCTATGATATACATTCGTCATTAGTTAATGGTTAATAACACAGAGATGGTTAATGTTTGCATGATTCCTTAGACCATGAGAGTATCGAGTTTCTTCATGCTTGCTTCATGAACTTTGGGGTTTGTTAAACGTCATCCGTAAATGGGTGGCTATTACGGCGGCTTACGGGTTCATGGAAAAGTATGTCAAGTAACTTGATAGCTCAAGATTGGGATTTGCTCCTCCGACGATGGAGAGATATCTCTGGGCCCTCTCGGTGTTACGGTATCCATCATCGTCTGGCCAGACACTTTGTGATTTGATCACGGGGATGCCGGAACACGGGAACGAGAAAAGAGAACAATACCGGTAACGAGGTAACTGGCATAGTGGACAAGTTGTTGATCCACGGGGATGCCTACATGTCTCACCTCGGGTATTTGTAACATATCGCGAAGCAACAGGAATAGCACACGGCAACTGGAGGTTCACTCGAATATTCATTCGTGTGGGTATAGGGGTCAATATGGGTGTCCACGGCTCCGATGTTGATCATTGATCGGAAAGTGTTCCGGGTCATGTCTATACTTCACCGAACCTATAGGGTCACACGCTTAAGGGTCATCTATCTGCTGAATACTAGACGGGGAGTCTGAGAGAAATTCACCGAAAAAGTTTCGGACGAAACGGAAACGTTCCGGAGAGGATATCGGAATAGTTCCGGTGAAACTGAAAAGTTGTTTCAGGGTATTCCATAAAGTCAAATTGGTTTCGGCACATGCCTGGAAATTATTGGAAGGTACCAGAATTGTTCCGGTAACTTCTGAGATTTTTCAGAGACGAAAACCGGAAATGTTCCGGACTGCCGGAACCACTTTAGTTGCTTTTCACAGATGAAAATCACTAAACCAAAAAGTTGTTTCGGAGTACACCATAAAGTCAAATTGGTTTCGGCACATGCCTGATAATTCTTGGAGGGTGCCAGAATCATTCTGGAAACTTTCTGGAATTTTCCGGAATGAAAACCGGAAATGTTCCGGAGCTGCCGAAACCGCTTCAGATGCTTTTCGCAGATGAAAATCACTAAACCGGAATTGTTCCGGCTCGCGTTGAAAATTATTTTGGTGGGTACTGGAAATGTTCTAAGCCCACATGAATATTTTCAGTTCGATCAGACGCTGAAAAATGTCGTCGTGAATAGTGAAATCAGATTTATGGATATGGTTGGAAGTTGGCTTTCCACAAATATCTTCCCAAGATATTTTGGGATGACATGGCATTTTGGATATGCCCATCCTACCCCTTGTTTTTCCTATAAATAGAGGGGAGGAGGCAGCCCCATATGCAACATCCTTGCTCTCACATACACATGCCATGACATTTCTGGCTTCTCTCTCCCTCCCAGCGAAATAGTTTCGTAGAGCCGAAAGGCTGTCTGGGTTCCGGTGGGAACTAGTTCTGGACGGCGAAGCCCTGCCGGATAGATGACACCGTATGTGTGCAACTCTGTAGAGAGATCGTAGTTTCGGTCTTAGTTCGAGAGTGCCTCCCGAAGGGCTGTCCGAGTTACAGTTTGAGTTTCGGGTGTCCTCCCGAAGGGCTGTCCGAGTGACCCGCCCGAAGGGCTGTCCGTGAGGCCTCCCGGAGGGCTGTCCGTGAGGCCTCCCGGAGGGCTGTCCGAGGATCCGTCCGGTGGGACTATCCGAAGGACTGTCCAGAGGCCTCCCGGAGGGCTGTCCGAGGATCCGTCCGGTGGGACTATCCGAAGGACTGTCCAGAGGCCTCCCGGAGGGCTGTCCGAGGATCCGTCCGGTGGGACTATCCGAAGGACTGTCCAGAGGCCTCCCGGAGGGCTGTCCGAGGATCCGTCCGGTGGGACTATCCGAGGGACTGTCCCGATGCCTCCCGAAGGGCTGCCCGGAGATCCGTCCGGTGAGCTGACGTGGGAGTACATCCTCGCGGTTGGGAGGTTGTAAATCCTAGCTGCGGGGATCTGCACCGCCGATCGTCATCGACTCTACTTCCGCTGCGCTACGAGTCGGTAACGAAAAAGATCAAACCTTGTATGCAGTCTCCATAGTGATCCTGGGCTGGTACGTAGGTCGGAAAATTTTTGTTTTCTGCTGCGTTACCCAACAGTTGGATCATATGGTGTTTCTTCCCTCTCTATCTTTGTTGTGATGAATTGAATCTTTTCCGTTTGAGGTTTCGTTATTGCGGATTGAATATTCAGATTTGAGAACACTTGATGCATGTCTTGCATATGAATACCCGTGGTGACAATGGGGTATTATATTGATTCACTTGATATATGTTTTGGCACTCAACTCGCGGATTCCCGCGGTGACATTGGGGTAATCTATGCATAGGGGTTGATGCACGTTTTCATTATCTTTTCTCCGATAGAAACTTTGGGGTGCTCCTTGGAGTTCTTTGTGTGCATTGAATATTATGATTATGAAGTTGTTTGATGCATATCGTATAATCAACTCACAGATACTTGTGGTGACATTGGAGTATCTAGGTGACATTAGAGTTGGTTGATGTGTATCATATGGTCATATTTTAGTACGAACTCTAGGGCTGTTTGTTACACTTATAGGAATAGCTCAATAGATCGATCGGAAAGGATAACTTTGAGGTGGTTTCGTACCCTACAAACAATTTCTATCTTATGTTCTCCGCTAACAGGAACTTGGGAGTGATTCTTTATCGCACGTTGAGGGATGGTTATATGATCCAATTATGTTAGCATTGTTGAGAGATTGCACTAGCGAAAGTATGAACCCTAGGCCTTGTTTCTAAGCATTGCAATACCATTTATGCTCACTTTTGTTACTTGCTACCTTGCTGTTTTTTATTGTTCGCAATACAAAAACCTATATCTACTATCCAAACTACACTTGTATCACCATCTCTTCGCCGAACTAGTGCACCTATACAATTTACCATTGTATTGGGTGTGTTGGGGACACAAGAGACTCTTTGTTATTTGGTTGCAGTGTTGTTTGAGAGAGACCATCTTCATCCTACGCCTCCCACGGATTGATAAACCTTAGGTCATCCACTTGAGGGAAAATTGCTACTGTCCTACAAACCTTTGCGCTGGGAGGCCCAACACGAGTCTACAAGAACAAGTTGTGTAGTAGACATCAAGCTCTTTTCTGGCGCCATTGCCGGGGAGGTGAGTGCTTGAAGGTATATCTTTAGATCTTGCAATCAAATCTTTTAGTTTCTTGTTTTATCACTAGTTTGGTTTATAAAAGAAAACTATAAAAAAATGGAATTGAGGTTACCTCATATTATTCATCTTTATAATGTCTTTCGTGAAAATGATGGAGCGGAAAATTGTGCTCAATTGTTAGAAGAAGAATTCAATAAAATGTTTGGCATAAAATCTTCGAATGATGAGCATGATTGCAATGTTGTTAGTATGAATTCTATGAGTATCCATGATGCTAATGATATGCAAAGCCACTAGCTTGGGGATGCTATGTTTGATGAAGATGATATTTTTAGCCCCCCAAGTTTTGATGAGAAAATTTGTTATTATGATAGCATGCCTCCTATTTATGATGATTATATTGATAAAAGTGGATTTGGAGAGGTCATAACTTTATTTAATGATGATTCCACTATTTTGAGAGAGGTTTCAATTGATTATGACAACAAAGTTGCTATCTATGATGATTATTGTGATGACATGTATGCTATAAAGAATAATTATAACTATGAAACTTTTCATCATGATTTTAATTTTCCATTGGATTATGCCAATCAAGTATCACATGATAGTTATTTCATTGAGTTTGCTCCCACTACTATTGATGAGAATAAATTTGCTTATGTGGAGAGTAATAAAATTTCTATGCTTGTGGATCATGAAAGGAATGCTTTGTGTGATGGCTATATTGTTGAATTCATTCATGATGCTACTGAAAATTATTATGAGAGAGGATCATATGCTTGTAGGAGTTGCAATAATATCAAGTTTCCTCTCTATGCGTTGAAAGTTTTGAAGTTATGCTTGTTTTGCCTTCCTATGCTAGTTGATTCTTGCTCCCATAAACTATTTTCTCACAAAATCGCTATGCATAGGAAGTGGGTTAGGCTTAAATGTGCTAGTCATATGCTTCATGATGCTCTCTTTGTGTTTCAATTCTTTACTTTTATGCGAGCATCATTGAAATCATCATGCCTAGCTAAAAAGGCATTAAAGAAAAGCGCTTGTTGGGAGACAACCCAACACTTATACCTACTGTTTTTGTGTGTTCACATGATTAAGCTACTGTATTAATCATGTTTTATATGTTTTCTTTCAATAATGTGCCAAGTAAAGCGTTTGGGATAGTGTGGATGCTTCTTGATTTGATTCTGTGAAAAAACAGAAACTTTTGCGTCCAGTGCTGGAATTTCTATTCTGTACTGGAGCGTTAAAAAATTCTGAAATTTTTACAAAGTATTGGGTTACAAATTTTTTACGTTGTCCTAAATTTTGAGAATTTTTTGAGGTACAGAATTATGGTTTTTAAACCGCTTACTACATGCTGTTCTGTTTTTGACAGATTCTGTTTTCGATTCATAGTTTGCTTGTTTTAGTGTTTCCATAGCTTATATTGAGTAATATAAATTGTGGAAATGATAGAATACAGTAGGAATTAAGTGAGAACAATTATTAATCTTGTCTTGACAGTACCTAAGTGGATGATTTATTTTTATCATACTAACCTATCTCACGAAGTTCCGTTAAGTTTTGTGTGATTGAAGTTTTCAAGTTTTGGGTGAGATATCGATATGATGAGAATAAGGAGTGGCAAGACCCTAAGCTTGGGGATGCCCAAGGCACCCCAAGGTAATATTCAAGGAATACCCAAGCAACTAAGCTTGGGGATGCCCCTGAAGGCATCCCCTCTTTCGTCTTCAACATTAGCGGTAACCTCACTTGGAGCTATATTTTTATTCGTCACATAATATGAGTTTTGCTTGGAGCGTCATTTTATTTTGTTAATATTTTCTTTGTGATATAAATAATCATGTTTTGTATCTTTTAGTTCAATAAAATGCCAATTATAGCCTTTACCATGCTCAGTCTGCAAGTTCATGTGTTGCTGTTTGAAAACAGAAAGTTTTATGTTATGTCCAGAATATTCCTGAATAGTCAGAACATGATAAAAATATGAAAATTTTACACAGTAAGCATGCATGAGTTCTATGTCACGTGGTAATTTTTTAGAATTTTTGGAATTAGGGAAGTATGGATTCTTATTCCCCTTTTACAGACTGTTCTGTTTTGGCAGATTGCTGTTATAGTTGCATTGTTTGCATATGTTGGCTTGTTTAATGATTCTATTTGAGGATAGGAGTATTAAATATGCAGAGGAATTTAGTATGAAAAAATTTAATTATAATTTTAGTAATTTGTTACAGTAGAGAATGTTAAGGTTTTGAGTTGATTTATACTAACTTATCTCACGAGTTCTTGTTGAGTTTTGTGTGGATGAAGTTTTTAAGATTTAGGGAAACCGTGATATGAGAGGAATTAAGGAGACACAAAATCTCAAGCTTGGGGATGCCCAAGGCATCCCAATATAATATTTCAAGAAGTCTAAAGCATCTAAGCTTGGGGATGCACCGATAGGCATCCCACCTTTCTTCATCAACAATTATCGGTCAGTTTTGGTTGAGCCTAAGTTTTTGCTTCTCCACATGATATGTGCTATTATTGGAATGTCATTTTATTTTGTTTTATTTGCTGTTTGAATAAAATACTTAAGATCTGAAATTTTTAAATGAGAGAGAGTCCTCACATAGCTACCTATTTACTTAACTACTCATTTGGTCTTCACTTATATCTTTTTGGAGTAGTTTGTCATTTACTCTTGTTCTTCACTTATATCCTATGAGTAAATTGTTGAAATGAATTGAATATCATAAATTTGAAATTTTATATGCTTCATATGCTTGTCCCATGGGGAGTAGTGACTTCGCATACAAGAAGTATAAGTGGTAAAATTTATTGAAAGTTAACAAACATAGCATTGGTCACTTGAACAATTCATGAAAGAATTTTGAAGGAAGAGAAATTTCACATATAAATATACTATCTTGGACATCTTCTATGATTGTGAGCCCCCATTAATTATTTTCAAGCTTGATCAAGTAGTTGACGTTGGATAAGGAAGACAACGTAATGAGTTGTGTTTGTTTATATTCACATAGAAGTTATACTGTCATGGATCCTCTAACATGTGGTGCTTGCTTAGGATCTTTTGCTAGCCAAAAATTCGTACTAAGTAGAGATACTACTTGTGCATCCAAAAACCCTTAAACCCGGTTTCTTGCCATGAGATTCCACTATATCTACCTATGGATTGAATAAGATCCTTCAAGTAAGTTGTCATCGGTGCAAAAAAGTAATAAAAATTGCTCCTAAAATATGTATAATCTTTTATTGCAAGGGAAATAAGCATTGTACGAACTTGTGATGGTAAAGAAATAAAAGCGACGGACTGCATAATAAAGGTTGCTATCACAAGGGGCAATATAACGTGACGTTCCTTTGCATTAAGAGTTTGTGCATCCAACAACAAAAAGCACATGACAACCTCTGCTTCCCTCTGCGAAGGGCCTATCTTTTACTTTTATGAATTTACTTTTATGCAAGAGTCATTAATATTCATCCCTATTCCGCTCTATTTATTCTCTAGTTGGCAAGCATCATGTGGTAGGGAATGATCCAGGCACATATATCCAGTTGAATATAGGTGATCATGAGTTATTATTGTTGACATTATCCATGAGATAAATAAGTTGGGAGGCAAAACATTAAGCCCCTATCTTCCTATGTGTTTGTCTGAAATGGTTTGTTCTAAAAATATGCTTTGAGTGTCAGCAATCATGGAAGACTAAATGATAGTTGAGTATGTGGAATTTGCTAGATCAAAGCTCTTACATAGACCCTTCCTGAAAATAAGATGAATTGCAATTGTTTGATGACTGAGAACATAGTTTGTTAGTTTTCAAGAAAGTTTATGGCCTATACTTTAAACATGTGAATAGCTTACTACTTGATCATGAGAAGTTTTATGAGATGAACTACTAATTATGATATATTGATGCTAGAAAAAGTGATTGAAATTATCATTGATCAAACGTATGCACTATGCTAGCATTCACACTTCATAAATTATTTCTTTTATCATTTACCTACTCGAGGACGAGCAGGAATTAAGCTTGGGGATGCTGATACGTCTCCAACGTATCTATAATTTATGAAGTATTCATGCCATGTTTATTATAGTTTTGTATGATTTTGGTGCACTTTTATATGGCTTTTATATGATTTTCATGGACTAACATATTGACCTAGTGCCCAGTGCCAGTTGCTGTTTTCTTCTTGTTTTTGGTTTTCCAGAAAATCCATATCAAATGAAGTCCAAATGCAGCGAAACTTTTTGACGATTTTTTCTGGAACATAAGAGACACTAGAAGCTTCGGGAGGTGGCCAGAAGACCCACAGGGGCCCCACGAGCCACCAGGGCGCGCCACCCCCCCCCCCCCCCAGGCGCGCCCTGGTGCCTCGTGGGCCCCCTGTGGCCCTTCTTTGCGTGATTCCAACGCCAAAAAATCATATATATTCAGAAACCCCCGAAAGTTAACCTAGATGAGTTTTTACGCCGCCGCAAGCCTTTGTACCTCCATGATCTAATCTACAGCCCTTTTTCGGCACCCTGCCGGAGGGGGGAATCATCGCCGGAGGCCATCTTCATCATCCCGACGGTCTCCATTTCGAGGAGGGAGTAGTTCACCCTCGGGGCTGAGGGTTTGTACTAGTAGCTATGTGTTTGATCTCTCTCTCTCTCTCGTGTTCTTGATATGGCACGATCTTGATGTATCGCGAGCTTTGTTAATATAGTTAGATCATATGGTGTTTCTTCCCTCTCTATCTTTGTTGTGATGAATCGAATCTTTTCCCTTTGAGGTTTCGTTATTGTCGGATTGAATATTCAGATTTGAAAACACTTGATGTATGTCTTGCATATGAATACCTGTGGTGACAATGGGGTATTATATTGATTCACTTGATATATGTTTTGGCACTCAACTCGCGGATTCCCGCGGTGACATTGGGGTAATCTATGCATAGGGGTTGATGCACGTTTTCATTATCTTTTCTCCGATAGAAACTTTGGGGTGCTCCTTGGAGTTCTTTGTGTGCATTGAATATTATGATTATGAAGTTGTTTGATGCATATCGTATAATCAACTCACAGATACTTGTGGTGACATTGGAGTATCTAGGTGACATTAGAGTTGGTTGATGTGTATCATATGGTGTTATTTTAGTACGAACTCTAGGGCTGTTTGTGACACTTATAGGAATAGCTCAATAGATCGATCGGAAAGGATAACTTTGAGGTGGTTTCGTACCCTACAAACAATTTCTATCTTATGTTCTCCGCTAACAGGAACTTGGGAGTGATTCTTTATCGCACGTTGAGGGATGGTTATATGATCCAATTATGTTAGCATTGTTGAGAGATTGCACTAGCGAAAGTATGAACCCTAGGCCTTGTTTCTAAGCATTGCAATACCGTTTATGCTCACTTTTGTTACTTGCTACCTTGCTGTTTTTTATTGTTCGCACTACAAAAACCTATATCTATTATCGAAACTACACTTGTATCACCATCTCTTCGCCGAACTAGTGCACCTATACAATTTACCATTGTATTGGGTGTGTTGGGGACACAAGAGACTCTTTGTTATTTGGTTGCAGGGTTGTTTGAGAGAGACCATCTTCATCCTACGCCTCCCACGGATTGATAAACCTTAGGTCATCCACTTGAGGGAAAATTGCTACTGTCCTACAAACCTCTGCGCTTGGAGGCCCAACACGAGTCTACAAGAACAAGTTGTGTAGTAGACATCAGTACCCGCCCTAGGGAGCTGCTCGCTCGGATATGGCCCCTCCGTGGAATCTTAATCTAGGCTTGGGTGACCTATCTGGGGGTATGTGAGGCACATCGTGGGCCAAGAACCCACTTCCTGCCGATGATGCGCTTACTTGGGCCTTCTCCTTAGCATTTGCAAGAAAAATTGCTACAAAACTTGATGGGGTCATCGAAGGGATGGCTGCCCATTTGCATCACAGAAGGCGACAACTTTGCCCATGGGTGGGAGGCTCATTCTTGTCAAGTCTTTGCTCGTTGCTGCTCCCATCCATGACATGATACCGCTTGATTTGCTCCCCTAATCATAAACAAGATGGCTCAAATTTTTTGGAGTTTCTTCTGTAAGGGTCAAACCGATGCCCTGGTCGGCCACTGCTCGGTGGCTTGGAGGGTGATCTGCATAGTGAAGCGTGCTAGAGGGCTCGGTATCTCTAACTTCAAAATCGCACTTCCCAGTCCGTGGTGGCTGAGAGCGGACAACTTGAAGCCATGGAAAGAAATCATCATTCCCATCCCTCAGGAATTTCATGCCCTGTATGAGGCAACAATATCATTGAGCAAGGAAAATGGCGAGTCAACATTGTTCTTACTAGATGGATGGCTAGGCGGGTGTCGTTTCCAGGAGTGTTTCCCAGTCTTTGGAGCTCGGTTCTGCCACACTTCAGGGTTGCAAGGACGGTGGCTGAGGCCATCGCCGGTGGTGGTGGATTGAGGATGTTAGGCTAGATTTGGACCTCACAACAATTCAGGTGTACCTCTTCCTTTGGGAGCGAATCCAATCATTTTAGCTTGTGGATAGCCTTAGAGACAATCTTCATGTGACATGGAAGGCTCACAACACTTACTCCGCAAACTTGGCATATAACAACAATACGAATGTGGGGACACAGCCCAGCAAGGGAACATTCAACAAATAAATCTTAATGTGTATTGGGGTCTGATACGTCTCCAACGTATCTATAATTTTTGATTGTTCCATGCTATTATAGTATCAATCTTGGATGTTTTCTATGCAATTATATGGCATTATATATCATTTTTTGGGACTAACCTATTAACCCAGTGCCCAGTGCCAGTTGCTGTTTTTTGCTTGTTTTTGCCTTTTCAGAAAATCATTATCAAAAAGTGTCCGAACGAGAAAAAACTTTGGATTAATTTTTTCTAGACCAGAAGAGACCCAGGAAGCTTCGGGTTAAGACCAGAAGAGCCACAAGGAGGCGGCAAGCCTGGAGGGCGCGCCCCAGGGGGTGGCCGCGCCCCCCAGGCTTGTGGGCCCCTCGTGGCACATCTTGACCTAATTCCTTCGCTATAAATTCACAAATATTCCCAAACCAACAGAAAGACAGAATAGAAAACCTTTTCGCCGCCGCAAGCCTCTGTTCTTCCACGATCCCATCTGGAGGCCTTTTTCGGTACTCTGCCGGAGGGGGAATCGATCACGGAGGACTTCTACATCAACCTTGCTGCCCTTCCGATGATGTGTGAGTAGTTTACCACAGACCTACGGGTCCATAGCTAGTAGCTAGATGGCTTCTTCTCTCTCTTTGATCTTCAATACCATGTTCTCCTCGATGTTCTTGGAGTTCTATCCAATGTAATCTTCTTTTGCGGTGTGTTTGTTGGGATCCGATGAATTGTGAGTTTATGATCAGATTATTCATGAGAAATATTTGAGTCTTCTCTGAACTCTTTTATGCATGATTATTATAGCTTTGTATTTCTCTCCGATCTATCGATTTGGTTTGGCATACTAGATTGATTTATCTTGCAATGGGAGAGGTGCTTTGTGATGGGTTCAATCTTGCGGTGCTCAATCCCAGTGACAGAAGGAGACATGACATGTATTTGTATTGTTGCCATTAAGGATAAAAAGATGGGCTTTAATCATATTTCTTGAGTTTACTTTGTCTACATTATGTCATCTTGCTTAAGGCGTTACTCTGTTTCATACTTAATACCCTAGATGCATGCTGGATAGCGGTCGATGGGTGGAGTAATAGTAGTAGATGCAGGCAGGAGTCGGTCTACTTGTCTCGGACGTGATGCCTATATACATGATCATTGCCATGAATCCGTCATAATTATTTGCTTTTCTATCAATTGCCCAACAGTAATTTGTTTACCCACAGTATGCTATGTGTTCGAGAGAGAAGCCTCTAGTGAAAACTATGGCCCCTGGTCTACTTTATCATAAATTAAAAACCTCAAAATACCTTGCTGCAATTTATTTACTTTTATTTTTATTAGTAATTTAGTTTATCTATTTACCTCGATAAGATTTAATCCTTGCAAATAACTGCTAAGAGGATTGACAACCCTCTTATTTGCGTTGGGTGCAAGTGTTTGCTCTTTTGTGTGTAGGTGCGCTTAACGGAATTTTGCTTGGTTCTCCTACTGGATTGATAACCTTGGTTCTTAACTGAGGGAAATACTTATCTCTACTGTACTGCATCATCCTCTCCTCTTCGGGGAAATACCAACGCAGACTACAAGTAGCAGGAAGAATTTCTGGCGCCGTTGCCGGGGAGACATCATCAAAATTACCATGTACCTTCGCACAAACTATCATCCACTTGCATTTACTTTATTTGCCTTTTATTTGCATTTGCCTCTCGTTTTCATCTCCCCACTTCAATTTTTTTACAAAAACACAAAAGTATTTTTGTTTGCTAGTTTGCTTGCTTTGCTTGAAGTTGTTACCATGTCTAGTGTCACCATCCCTCCTCTGTCTCCGGATTTTGAAGTCCTTTACTTCAAACAGAAACAAGGAGAAAATTTAAAGGATTCTTGGTATAGGATAATGGAATCTTATCCTGTTTGCAACATAAAAGGGGATATGAAAATTTTGTTGCGAAACTTTTATGTAGGGCTAACTATGCCAAATAGACAACTCTTGGATTTTGCTTCTAAAGGGAATTTCATTGATAGTGATCCTAATACTGCTTATGAATTAATAGAAGGGATAGTGGGAACTCCACCCTTGCAAAAAGGATCTAACTATACCCAAGAGGGGATTCAAATTTTGGAAAAGTTAGGAGACATACAAAAGAATTTGGTTGAACTACAAAAGTCTAATGAACCTCTTAAAAGTGTTATCGATAACCTCAATCACATGAATAATCTCCTCACTATTTGCAACAAGAAGTTAGAAACTTTGGATAGTAAAATTGCCTTATTTTCTAAAAATAATGGGAAGCGTAAAGAGCCTCCCGGGTTCGAAACCAACCCATCTAAATTAGCAAAAACCAAGGATGACAACACTTGAAACTATGCATTATGCCTAGCTAAGGGCATAAAACAATAGCGCTTGTTGGGAGGCAACCCAATGAATAAAATAAATTTTTTCTTTTACCTTCTGTTCTTGAGTGTTTACACAATTATAGCTTCTGTTATGATTGTATTTTTATGTTTTAATTAGTGTTTTTGCTAAGTAATGCCTTTGGGATGATTTGGAAGATAGTATAATAGATGCTGTTGGAAAACAGAAACTTTTGTGTCCAGTGCTGGATTTTTTTTCTTTGGAGCGTCAGAACCTTCTGAATTTTTTACACAGTATTGATATATGAATTTCCCACGTTGTCCTAATTTTTCAGAAATTTTGGAGTTATAGAAGTATGACGTTAATTCAGGTCTTTACAGACTATTCTGTTTTAGACAGATTCTGTTTTTGTTGCATAGTTTGCTTATTTTGATGAATCTATGGATCGTATCGGGGGGTATGAGTCATGGAGAAGTTGGAGTACAGTAGCATTATGCCAATATTAAATATGAATCAATTTACAACAGTACCTAAAGTTTAAGATTTGTTTGTTATCCTAACGGATCTCACGAGGTTTCTGTTGAGTTTTGTGTGCTGAAGTTTTCAAGTTTTGGGTGAGACTACGATGGATAAAGGAATAAGGAGCGGCAAGAGCTTAAGCTTGGGGATGCCCAAGGCACCCCAAGGTAATATTCAAGGAAGACTCAAGTGTCTAAGCTTGGGGATGCCCCGGAAGGCATCCCCTCTTTCGTCTACAATCTATCGGTAACTCACTTGGAGCTATATTTTTATTCATCACATGATATGTGTTTTACTTGGAGCGTCTTGTGATATAGTTTGTTTGCTTTTTAGTTTGTCACAATCATCTTTGCTGAACACACCTTTTTGAGAGGGACACACATTATTCGTGATTTGTTAGAATACTCTATGTGCTTGACTTATATCTTTTGAGCTAGGCAGTTGCTCTAGTGCTTCACGTATATCTTTTAGAGCACGGCGGTGGTTATATTTTAAAGAAATATTTGCACTCTCATGCTTCACTTATATATTTTTGAGAGTCTAATGAATAGCAATGGTAATATGCACGGGTTATGAATTTGGTCTTGATATGATAGGTATTCAAGAGGGATATAATAAAAACTTTCATGTAGATCACTGAATATGATAAGTTTGATTCTTTGCAATAGTTTTGCGATATTAAGATGGTAATATGTGGGAGGTATTAGTAGATGATTGTGGTTTAGTAAGAATATTGGTGTTAAGGTTTGTGATTCCCGAAGCATGCACGTATGATCTGTCGTTATGCTAAGAAGTTGGAGCATGATTTATTGTTGATTGTCTACCTTATGAGTGGCGGTCGGGGACGAGCGATGGACCTTGTCCTACCAATCTATCCCTCTAGGGGCATGCGTAGTAGTACTTTGCTTCGAGGGCTAATAAACTTTCGCAATAAGTATGTGAGTTCTTTATGACTAATGTGAGTCCATGGATTATACGCACTCTCACCCTTCCGCGATTTGCTAGCCTCTTCGGTACCGTGCATTGCCCTTTCTCACATTGAGAATTGGTGCAAACTTCGCCGGTGCATCCAAACCCCGTGATATGATACGCTCTATCACACATAAGCCTCTTTATATCTTCCTCAAAACAGCCACCATACCTACCTATCATGGCATTTCCATAGCCATTCCAAGATATATTGCCATGCAACTTCCACCGTTCCGTTTTGTATGACACACATCGTCATTGTCATATTGCTTTGCATGATCATATAGCTGACATAGTATTTGTGGCTCAGCCACCGTTCATCATTTTTATACATGTTACGCTAGCATCATTGCACATCCTGGTACACTGCCAGAGGCATTCATATAGAGTCATATTTTTGTTCTAGTATCGAGTTGTAAGTAAATAAAAGTGTGATGATCATCATTATTAGAGCATTTTCCCAGTGAGAAAAGGATGATGGAGACCATGATTCCCCCACAAGTCGGGATGAGACTCCGGACGAAAAAAAGAGAGGCCAAAAAGAGCCCACAAAAAAAATGAGAGAAAAAGAGAGAAGGGGCAATGTTACTATCCCTTTTCCACACTTGTGCTTCAGAGTAGCACCATGTTTTTCATATAGAGAGTCTCCTATTTTGTCACTTTCATATACTAGTGGGAATTTTTCATTATAAGAACTTGGCTTGTATATTCCGATGATGGGCTTCCTCAAATGCCCGAGGTCTTCATGAGCAAGCAAGTTGGATGCACACCCACTTAGTTTTCATGTTGAGCTTTCATACACTTATAGCTCTTAGTGCATCCGTTGCATGGCAATCCCTACTCCTCGCATTGACATCAATTGATGGGCATCTCCATAGCCCGTTGATTAGCCTCGTCGATGTGAGACTATCTTCTTATTTTTTGACTTCTCTTATTTATCTCTACCACCACACTCTATTCCACCCGTAGTGCTATATCCATGGCTTGCTCTCATGTATTGCGTGGGAGTTGAGAAAGCTGAAGCGCGTTAAAAAGTATGAAACAATTGCTCGGCTTGTCATCGGGGTAGTGCATGATCAATACTTTGTGTTAAGAAGATGGAGCATGACAGGATTGTATGATTTTGTAGGGATAACATTCTTTAGCATTTTTATTCTGAAAGACATGATTGTTTATTAGTACTAGGTGATACCCCACGCGTTGCGGCGGGGATTCGGTATGGAGAAGAAATGTTGTGCAATGAAAAGGTAGAAGCTTTATGGAGCACAACATGGTAGGAAATCCATGGCACTGATAGAAAGAAACATATTTGATACATAATTACATGGCATTGTAGGGGTATACACTGGTGGGAAAAGAAATATATTTGATACGAAACAACATAATACTGTAGGGTATACACCGGTGGAAATCAATAAAGAGAGTCCATGTCCTATGAACCGTCTGCTGTTTGGTTTTAGGCAAGGTCCAGGACCTGCTTATGGTTGTAATCTTCTATTTGTTGTTGCATGTTGTAACTTCAACCTTGTAAATATTTCTTCTCCTTAGATCCATTGGCAACACACCTGCTGTTTTCATTAAAAAAACAGGAAGAATTATTTGATTACAAACGATGATAATAGTACTTTGTCATGTCTAGACTCACTACAGCTCCAGCGGCAAGCACAAACAATTAATATATGCTGCCCTAACATGTAATTCAGATAAACAAATGTAGAGTAAATCTGAATCACCTGCGCACATATAGTAAAATAGACCAAGAAATGGGATACTGCCTATAGGTGAAACCAATGAAAAAACAGGGATGTGACTTTCAATATTGTATCACTTTTCTCTTTTTCCTCTCCTCATTTGCAAAGGCTAGACATCAATTGGAAAATAAAAGCAAAACTGCCGAGTCCGTCACTGAGGGCAAGTGTAGAATACCTGATAATTGAAGGTCGCAGCTTGTTCTTGAACTGAGTGTGTCGAGATTCTATATTCTCATTTATCGGTTAAGGTACTGATTTTGGTAAAAAATACCAGCTATTATTTTCTGTTTCCCATCTTCAAGGTACCGCGTATGTTAGATTCAAGAGGTTAAACTCTAGCATTGACGGATTATTCCTGTTATGAATGAATATAATCAATCGTAGGCTAAATACATAGACATCAGAAAATAATTTAGAAACCAAGAGAGGCTGGGTGTTTCTTCAAAGAGCTAAGCACCTTCCGATGAAGAGTGCAAGCTACCAAATTCATAAATCATAAACTCAAGGTTGAAAAAAACTGATGATGGCTGAAGATAGTGAGCATGCACCTACCAGGGTGGAGGGCTGGAGCCTGGAGGCTGGTTCGGAGAGTAGAACACGAGCAGACGTGCGTGGTCAAGAAGAAGAAGGCACCCGCTCGCATTTGTAGGGTGGGGTAGCGAGGGGTGATGAATGCTGTCGTTTCATGTGCAGTAGTGGCTGCCGTTTCATGGTGGCGAGTGGCAACTGGAAGAGAGAATGACGGCGGCGTTGGAAGAGAGAACGACGGAGGCGGCGGAAGAGAAGACGAACCCTGAAGACCTAGTACAATTAGATGGGCTAACACCAAGACACAATCAGGCAGCCAGATGCGTGCGTTTTGGGAGGAGCTAGCCCAACTATTGGGCCACGCAGCCCACGAGCAAGAACGGGGAAACGATGTGCAGTTTTTCTGTTGATGGTCTGTCGTGCGGGTGTAGCGGGAAAACCGTGTGGGCAGCGACTAAATCGTGCATGCGGCAGCGTAGGATTAGGGGTGACGTGGCTGCACGAGAAACCAGGAAAATCACCTAGTGGGGTGCTCCTATTTAGATATAGAAGATGCCTGAGTATTGATGTCTTTATGTCAAATTATAGACTATTGCTTTGAATCATTCGGATCTTATTGTTCATACCGTAAGAGAGAGATTACATGATGAAACATGATAGGTAGCATTCCACATCAAAAATTCTGTTTTTATCATTTACCTACTCGAGGATGAGCAGGAATTAAGCTTGGGGATGCTTGATACGTCTCCAACATATCTATAATTTTTTATTGTTCCATGCTATTATAGTATCAATCTTGGATGTTTTATATGCAATTATATGCCATTATATATCATTTTTTGGGAGTAACCTATTAACCCAGTGCCCAGTGCCAGTTGCTGTTTTTTGCTTGTTTTTGCCTTTTCAGAAAATAATTATCAAAAAGTGTCCAAACGAGAAAAAACTTTGGATTAATTTTTTCTGGACCAGAAGAGATCCAGGAAGCTTCGGGAGAAGACCAGAAGAGCCACGAGGAGGCGGCAAGCCTGGAGGGCGCGCCCCGGGGGGTGGCCGCGCCCCCAGGCTTGTGGGCCCCTCGTGGCACATCTTGACCTAATTCCTTCGCTATAAATTCACAAATATTCCCATACCAACAGAAAGACAGAAGAGAAAACCTTTCGACCGCCGCAAGCCTTTGTTCTTCCGCGATCCCATCTGGAGGCCTTTTCCGGTACTCTGCCGGAGGGGGAATCGATCACGGAGGGCTTCTACATCATCCTTGTTACCCTTCCGATGATGTGTGAGTAGTTTACCACAGACCTACGGGTCCATAGCTAGTAGCTAGATGGCTTCTTCTCTCTCTTTGATCTTCAATACCATGTTCTCCTCGATGTTCTTGGAGTTCTATCCGATGTAATCTTCTTTTGCAGTGTGTTTGTTGGGATCCGATGAATTGTGAGTTTATGATCAGATTATTCATAAGAAATATTTGAGTCTTCTCTGAACTCTTTTATGCATGATTATTATAGCTTTGTATTTCTCTCCGATCTATCAATTTGGTTTGGCCTACTAGATTGATTTATCTTGCAATGGGAGAGGTGCTTTGTGATGGGTTCAATCTTGCGGTGCTCAATCCCAGTGACAGAAGGGGACATGGCACGTATTTGTATTGTTGCCATTAAGGATAAAAAGATGGGGTTTAATCATATTGCTTGATTTTACTTTGTCTACATCATGTCATCTTGCTTAAGGTGTTACTCTGTTTTATACTTAATACCCTAGATGCTTGCTGGATAGCGGTTGATGGGTGGAGTAATAGTAGTTGATGCAAGCAGGAGTCGGTCTACTTGTCTCGGACGTGATGCCTATATACATGATCATTGCCATGAATCCGTCATAATTATTTGCTTTTCTATCAATTGCCCAACTGTAATTTGTTTACCCACCGTATGCTATGTGTTCGAGAGAGAAGCCTCTAGTGAAAACTATGGCCCCCGGTCTACTTTATCATATATTAAAAACCTAAAAATACCTTGTTGCAATTTATTTATTTTTATTTTTATTAGTAATTTAGTTTATCTATTTACCTCGATAAGATTTAATCCTTGCAAATAACCGCTAAGAGGATTGACAACCCTCTTATTTGCGTTGGGTGCAAGTGTTTGCTCTTTTGTGTGCAGGTGCGCTTAACGAAATTTTGCTTGGTTCTCCTACTGGATTGATAACCTTGGTTATTAACTGAGGGAAATACTTATCTCTACTGTACTGCATCATCCTCTCCTCTTCGGGGAAATACCAACGCAGAATACAAGTAGCAGGGTCAACTAAAAGGATTTGGTGTCGTAGAGTGTCAAATTTAGTAATGTATTCCTCAACTCTACCTACTTGTGTGAGCACCAACAATTGGCGCATGTGAAATTGATGTCTATCCTTGCCCCAAGGAACACGCACGACATCACATAGTTCCTCCCACAACCTAAACTTCTTACGCTTCTGCGATGTTCTTAGCCAGAGACGTTGTCCACAAAATTCAAAGGAGTGAATTTCACCTTCATCTGCTCCGACACCCCATACAACTCACAATTATCGATCCAAACTAGGTAATGCTCCCCATAAAATTTAGGAAAATCCATTTTAGGTATACTACCGAAGTGAGAACAGTGCGAGTGGTGATTGCGACGCCTGTCATAGTGAGACTCGGAATCAAACAACTTGTGGGCATGAGCAGGCATATCGTTGGCCGGAGGCAAATCAGGAAACCGGGGATTCCCCAGAACTGACCCCCGTGGAAGGTGTTTCTTGCCAAGCCCAATAGGCTGATCCGCACTGTCTGAGTGCACGTCGATTGTGGGAGGCATGGTGGTGGTACTGGCCGGACTTGATGGACGACGTTGGATAGGCGACTCGAGCACTCCCAGGTGTGAAGAAGAATCCTCTGCATGAAGCTGCATGTGGGAGGCCAAAGCGGTGAGCGTCTTTGCTGTTGAATCCATTGTCTGCATCCAGCTGGTAAGCCTCTTAAGCTATTGGACGATGTCATCGACCTTGTCGTTGGTCGTCCTGGTCTGCTGCTTGACCGTCTCCATTGCTACCACGGTTTGAACCTCAACCACAGAAGGACCCTTATTCTTAGGCACCAGATCGACACTCAGATCCGATGTCCCTGTGGAGAGATAGGGATTACAACTGCAACGCGAGGTCGCCGCCTACCACAGACGGACCAACGGATCAAGCCTCACTCTAGTTGGATCGATGAGACTACTGATACCATGTGTTATGCACTCTCATACGAGACTTCAAATTGCAAAGTAAGCAGAGATATAGGGGGATGTTCATGTTGGGTAACGCAGCAGAAAACAAAAAAATTCCGACCTACGCACCAGCCCAGGACCACTATGGAGACTGCATACAAGGTTTGATCATTTTCGTTACCGACTCGTAGCGCAGCGGAAGTAGAGTCGATGACGAACGGCGGTGCAGATCCCCACAGCTAGGATTTTACAACCTCCCAACCGCGAGGATTTATACCCTCATCTGCCCCGCGGACAGCCCTCCGGGAGGCGGTCGCACAGTCCCCCGGACGGTGTCGCGGACAGCCCTTCGGGAGGACCTCCGAAACTCGGACTGTCACTCGGACAGCCCTTCGGGAGGACCTCCAAAACTCGGACGGTCACACGGACAGCCCTTCGGGAGGCACTCTCGAACTAAGACCGAAACTACGATCTCTCTACAGAGTTGCACACATACGGTGTCATCTATCCGGCAGGGCTTCGCCGTCCAGAACTAGTTCCCACCGGAACCCAGACAGCCTTTCGGCTCTACGAAACTATTTCGCTGGGAGGGAGAGAGAAGCTAGAAATGTCATGGCATGTGTATGTGAGAGCAAGGATGAAGCATATGGGGCTGCCTCCTCCCCTCTATTTATAGGAAAAACAAGGGGTAGGATGGGCATATCCAAAATGCCATGTCATCCCAAAATATCTTGGGAAGATATTTGTGGAAAGCCAACTTCCAACCATATCCATAAATCTGATTTCACTATTCACGACGACATTTTTCAGCGTCTGATCGAACTGAAAATATTCATGTGGGCTTAGAACATTTCCAGTACCCACCAAAATAATTTTCAACGCGAGCCGGAACAATTCCGGTTTAGTGATTTTCATCTGCGAAAAGCATCTGAAGCGGTTTCGGCAGCTCCGGAACATTTCCGGTTTTCATTCCGGAAAATTCCAGAAAGTTTCCAGAATGATTCTGGCACCCTCCAAGAATTATCAGGCATGTGCCGAAACCAATTTGACTTTATGGTGTACTCCGAAACAACTTTTCGGTTTAGTGATTTTCATCTGTGAAAAGCAACTAAAGTGGTTCCGGCAGTCCGGAACATTTCCGGTTTTCGTCTCTGAAAAATCTCAGAAGTTACCGGAACAATTCTGGTACCTTCCAATAATTTCCAGGCATGTGCCGAAACCAATTTGACTTTATGGAATACCCTGAAACAACTTTTCAGTTTCACCGGAACTATTCCGATATCCTCTCCGGAACGTTTCCGTTTCGTCCGAAACTTTTTCGGTGAATTTCTCTCAGACTCCCCGTCTAGTATTCAGTAGATAGATGACCCTTAAGCGTGTGACCCTATAGGTTCGGTGAAGTATAGACATGACCCGGAACACTTTCCGATCAATGATCAACATCGGAGCCGTGGACACCCATATTGACCCCTATACCCACACGAATGAATATTGGAGTGAACCTCCAGTTGCCGTGTGCTATTCCTGTTGCTTCGCGATATGTTACAAATACCCGAGGTGATACATGTAGGCATCCCCGTGGATCAACAACTTGTCCACTATGCCAGTTACCTCGTTACCGGTATTGTTCTCTTTTCTCGTTCCCGTGTTCCGGCATCCCCGTGATCAAATCACAAAGTGTCTGGCCAGACGATGATGGATACCGTAACACCGAGAGGGCCCAGAGATATCTCTCCATCGTCGGAGGAGCAAATCCCAATCTTGAGCTATCAAGTTACTTGACATACTTTTCCATGAACCCGTAAGCCGCCGTAATAGCCACCCATTTACGGATGACGTTTAACAAACCCCAAAGTTCATGAAGCAAGCATGAAGAAACTCGATACTCTCATGGTCTAAGGAATCATGCAAACATTAACCATCTCTGTGTTATTAACCATTAACTAATGACGAATGTATCTCATAGCATAACATCAATTCGGGTCGATTCAACACAAGTGTTCTACCAACAATTGTGCCCTCAAAATTGCCGGCATAGTCATGCCCATGATCAGGAAAATAGGATCATCATGCAATACTTGAGCCAGTCATAGAGGCTTGACTAGGAATACTTTTTACCGTTTATTATCCCACACGTGCACATGAGTTTCCCTCCAAGCCTCGTTTTATTTGCAGACTCGAGAATCATTGCAGTTATAGCATGGAACATAAACATAATTATGAACAGGGAGATAATCAATAACATTTATTATTGCCTCTAGGGCATATCTCCTACAGACTCCCACTTGCACTAGAGTCAATAATCTAGTCAATGCTAATGCACTTTACACCTATGGCATACTGGTGTAAAATATGCTTCGCATGTGGTATAGCCTGATGTCCAACGGATCTGACGACTTCAGCTCCGTGTGTAACTTTGCATATCCCCGCGTTTTCACGCTTTCACAAAATTCATATTTTGTGTGGACTTGGCTTTGCATATGTGTGAATCATTGGTCGAAACCTGATTCCTCAGACTGAGCTATGGAGCAGCTATCTGCAATAGTGTCCCATAGACCAAAGCCATCTTGGAACCATACTAAGTTCATGAATGAACTATATGATTCAACAACTTCTTTGTCACTTCTTAAGTGTCAACATACTTAGCCTTTGTTATAGAATTCTCCACAGTATCTTGTTTGGAACAATTTCCAACTACCGTGCCACCATGATGTGTATCACAAAACCCTCAACTTAAATCGAAAATCGCATGGAGCATCGATGAAGACTGTATCGATGTAACCTTTTACAACGAACTCTTCATGATCTCCACTTGCGAGAAACCATGTCATCGGTACTGCTCTAGTACTTAATGACATCTTTCACTGTTGTCCCATGATCAGTACTTTGATCACTATGGTATCTATACTCGCAACAACTTTGGAGTATTGGACATATCTGGTTGTTTTACATACCATGGAATACATGATTAATCCAAACACAAGAGTGTGTGGAATCACCATCATGTATTTTGCTCATCAGTGTTTTGAGACACCGAGTCTTGCAAAACCCTTTCCATGTGACTTCGGCAAGAATCACTCCTTGGCGTTTTAAATGCTAAAAGGTTTTTAGCACCTTGTCAATATGTATTCATAGCTTAGCCCCATTAGGTAAATCTATCTCCATAGATCATCATGCCTAATATTAAGGCTATTTAGCCTAAGCACTTCATTGAAAAACTATTTTCAAATGAAGTCCTAATTCGTGTCAAGAAATTTATTTCCAATTAACAATGTGTTAAGTACACAAGGTTTTTAGAAATATTATTATGCTCCCACTTACTTTCTTGAATCACAAGCATCTTCGATACCCATTTGATGAAGTCAAAAAACCCTTTTGACCATTCCATCAAAAACGAAGATTCCAACTCCACTTTGCTCTCTTCTGTCCATCGCTGGAACTCTGAAGTTTGCATACTTACTAGCATCCTCTGGATCGACAAATTACTTTGGACTGTATCACATACAAGTCCTAGGTTTCATTCCCATCAGATGGAAATCCTTTTTGTCATCCATGTTTCATATCTCATGATTGAAATATGTATTAATTGCTAGTTCAACCCGAACCGACTTCAAGCATCGCTACGGTGAGACAATCTCATTGTAGTCAACTCTTTGAACTTGTTTTTGCAACAAGTCGAGCTTTATGGATAAAACATTTTTATCCGTATCAGTTTTAGTTCCATAAATATCCGTTAGACTCTAAGCCTTCCGAAAGGTGTATCAAGATTTTAATCTTGACACATTGATATGGAAACTATCTCAGATTGTATTGGCATTTAGCCAATTCCGGAGTCAGGGCCCATCATCGCTTCCTTATGTATCGTAGGTATACTGTTGTCCAACAACAATATCTCGTTTGCGCACCTGAGAGGTTTGCACGAGCCTTGCCTACGTGGTTCAGCTGCAAGTTCGACTGAAGTCCATACACTTTATTGTAGAGACTTCCGTATCAGTCGCAGTAGGAAACTCCGGAATCACTTCCAAGGTTTCTTTCCTTTGATCTGATGACGAAGATACTGGTTATCTCGTCGAGTTGCACTGTCCTCCCACTCGCCTTTTGTAAGAACTATTCTCTTTAAAAGCATACCGTTTTGCGGAAAAATCCTTTGCCTCGGTATAGTGGTGGGGAATACCCAATGACTTGGGATAACCTTACAAAGTAGCACTTGCCTGATTTGAAATAGGTTTGTAACCTTTTACACAAGCCCCATATTCCAAATGTTAAGAAAATATATAACATGGTTGGGCGTACCATACCATGGCATCATTTCAACAGACCCGATGGAGCTCTTTTCAGTGTAAAAGCCGCAGTCTCTAAAGCATCACCTTTTTAAAAGGGGTAATGGCAAATTTATTTATGTCATCTTTGATCTTACCATGTCATGAATGGTTCGATTACATCTACACAGACTCTCCACTTGCAGTGGTGTTCCGGGAGGTGCAAGTTATGAAACCCCTTTCACAACTCATCAGACATTCGCTAAACTTGTAACTCAAATATTCCTTTCTGCAATCGAATTGTAGAAACATAATTTTCTTGTTACAATAACTTCTACTTCATTTTTGAAAACCTTCTGAATGAATTCAAAAGATCCAGACTTACGTCTCAACAAGTAAATATCCATATATCTACTTGAGTCATTTCTGAAGATAGATAAATCCACTACTTGCAACAACATTTATTGGACTACACACATCATAATGTATGATCACCAATATGTTCTTTGCTCGTTCCTTATGGCCTGTGAACGGTATTTCAGTCACTTCACTTTTCGGAGGAAAGTTGCAAGTGTCAGATGATTCAAAATCAAATGACTTTAAAATCCATCATAATGGAATTTTCCATGCGGGTTTCTCCAAAGTGACCAAATGCAGTGCCACACATATGTGGTATTCTTTTAGTCTTGCGACATTTAGCGTCAGTGTTATGGATGTATCATATTACCATCAATATTCATAACATACATCCCATCCTGGATGGAAGCATGGCCCTTCATGTTATTCATAACACCGAACATCAAAAGTTCTCTTATGAATAACCTCCTTGCAAGATACCTTATGCAAAGGGCTAGAGTGTATTGAAACTCTAAATGAATTATGAAAGTAAATACAGAGGTAATGTATTATTATCAATATTCATAACATACTTCTCATTCATAATGAAAGTATGGCCCTTTTGTTATTCATAACTCCGAACATTAAAAGTTCTCTTATGAACAACCTTCTTGCAAGATACTTTATGCAATGGGCTAGAGTGTGTAAAACTCTAAAATGATTTATGAAAGTAAATACATAGGGAATACACCTATGGAAGGTATAGTAACATTTACTATGTTCCCTGCATGTATCTAAACCTCATTCCTGGCTTGTCTTTCAAGCCATAGTAGTTCTTACATCGAGTTGCAACAGAATGCAATCGAGCGGGTATCTTTGTGATTAACTCACAATACCCAAGAATTAGTGATTAACATGTTTAACCATAATTCCAAAGAACTATATCTCTGACCAGCCTTCTATACATCAAAAACTTGTATGACATTCATACATGAGCTGGATATTCCAGTCTTCTTTCCTTTTGCCATTATACTTCTAACAGTTTCACTTTCAGTATTTCTCCTACTCTCAGAAGAAGCACCCAACTTAAGAGTGGCGTTAGCCCCGGACTTCCTAGGCGTGAAAGTTTCACTAACACCCTTCGGACACTTCCTTTCTCTTTAAGTTGTCGTTTTATTCACCATCATCATATGACAGGCGTTCTTCTGGATCCCCTCTTATCAGTCAAATGCCTAGTAAACACTTTTACTAATAGTTTGCAAACAAACATGGCTTTAGATATCTCATATCTTTCAGCCTTTGTTTGTATCTGAAAATTAATTTTCAGTTCCATGAATATCACATAACTATCCCACAACTTTCGAAGTTCGGGTCTCATGGAAGCAAACATATTTCACTTGACCGTAACGGAATTTTAGCTTTTGGATTGAAGGACGAGAGTCATATCATCCATAGCATTAGCGGGAGAATACCGAAAGTATGCGATAGGACAAAGTCCTTCTCGGCACTCTTGAGGACAATCCTCACATTACGTTACCAACCGTAAAGTTTTAACCAGATATTTAACAGCTATTCAATTTTAATAGGGAAGGTGGAAACGCGAGCCATTATTCTACTTATTATGCAAATCACACTTAGACAGTGTTCAAGATTAATTGCACTGAGAATTAAACAAGGTAATTCTACAGTGCGCTCCCACTCAAATCAATATCTCTCAAAATTGATTATGAGTGATACAAGACCCGATTTTTTATTGTTCGCCACGATGGTAGCATCACAGATGACGAAAAATCTCAACCGGTAGGCCAACTTGCCAATCACATCTCTATGTGACTCTTGTTCATCTTTCGATGCGTGTGTTCCGAGCTCATGACTTTCATGCCTGAACGTCAAGACAACCAAGTGATCTCGCTGCGAGGTCTCAACTCACCCGCCTCACACTTCTCTAATCATTCGTGCCCATGTTAGCATGTGACACCCCGAAAAGTTAGGTGCCGTGACGGTGCTACACTTGGGAGAACACTAACTACTTGATATTTGTTGTGAGAGATCACCCTAATAAAAGCGACTACCGCGCAATCAAAAGGGTGCATCATAAGGGATAAACATCTCAGGCAATTCATAATAGCAAGATATGGTATAGCCCTTTCTGACGGAGAAGTCTTTCATTTCTTCGTCTTCGGCATTCGCGTCGGTGTTCACCTTCGCGAAGATTGCCACAACCTTGTCGATGCACCAGATAATATTGCTATCTCTATAGCTAATAAAATAAGTGCATTACTGAAGGTTGACACGCAGGTCATTAAAGTGACAATCATATGGCTCCAGCCATCATGCCGAATCATGACACGCAGGTCATGTTAATCAATTTACATTATATAGTCATCTCATACATAATCAAATTATAATGAGCACTGCTATACCACATCACATGCACATGCAA
Source organism: Elymus sibiricus (assembly GCA_039707655.1). Lineage (NCBI taxonomy): Eukaryota > Viridiplantae > Streptophyta > Magnoliopsida > Poales > Poaceae > Elymus > Elymus sibiricus. The sequence goes on along the minus strand of CM077668.1, from coordinate 254,349,247 downwards.
ACCATCCTGCAAAACCAAGTTAGACGCCTCTAATCGGTTTATACAAGATTTTATTTTACGTGGCTTCTAAGGTTTCGAAACAAACCGAAGCTACCAACGTCCATCATCAAGCATGATAATCCAAGTCGCTAGATTAACATTGCGGGGTGTATGAAACACGAGATAATAAAATCTCGAGCCCCATACTAAACTTCGTCATACGCGTGACCCCCGTGCAGATCATATCTGCATTGCCCTTTCATCTGCGAATTTCATCTTTCTTTTGACTATGGCGGAACCCAAAGAACTGAAGCACTTCGTTGATCAATCAGGATCGCGGATTGCCAGAACTTTGTGAAATTCCACCATACTGTCTCGAGATTGAGCAAACGCAAATTCTAGGGAAGCAACAAGAACATCGGGTAACAGACTTCATCTGCTACCCGCACAAATAATTTTCAGCAATAGATCTCATCTACTACCTAATTATATTGTGCAACACCCATACATCTCTATGTATTCTAGATCGCAACCTGCATCTACGCATAGCACGGCTCTTGATGCCACTGTTGGGTAACGCAGCAGAAAACAAAAAATTTCCGACCTACGCACCAGCCCAGGACCACTATGGAGACTGCATACAAGGTTTGATCATTTTCGTTACCGACTCGTAGCGCAGCGGAAGTAGAGTCGATGACGAACGGCGGTGCAGATCCCCACAGCTAGGATTTTACAACCTCCCAACCGCGAGGATTTATACCCTCATCTGCCCCGCGGACAGCCCTCCGGGAGGCGGTCGCACAGTCCCCCGGACGGTGTCGCGGACAGCCCTTCGGGAGGACCTCCGAAACTCGGACTGTCACTCGGACAGCCCTTCGGGAGGACCTCCAAAACTCGGACGGTCACACGGACAGCCCTTCGGGAGGCACTCTCGAACTAAGACCGAAACTACGATCTCTCTACAGAGTTGCACACATACGGTGTCATCTATCCGGCAGGGCTTCGCCGTCCAGAACTAGTTCCCACCGGAACCCAGACAGCCTTTCGGCTCTACGAAACTATTTCGCTGGGAGGGAGAGAGAAGCCAGAAATGTCATGGCATGTGTATGTGAGAGCAAGGATGAAGCATATGGGGCTGCCTCCTCCCCTCTATTTATAGGAAAAACAAGGGGTAGGATGGGCATATCCAAAATGCCATGTCATCCCAAAATATCTTGGGAAGATATTTGTGGAAAGCCAACTTCCAACCATATCCATAAATCTGATTTCACTATTCACGACGACATTTTTCAGCGTCTGATCGAACTGAAAATATTCATGTGGGCTTAGAACATTTCCAGTACCCACCAAAATAATTTTCAACGCGAGCCGGAACAATTCCGGTTTAGTGTTTTTCATCTGCGAAAAGCATCTGAAGCGGTTTCGACAGCTCCGGAACATTTCGGGTTTTCATTCCGGAAAATTCCAGAAAGTTTCCAGAATGATTCTGGCACCCTCCAAGAATTATCAGGCATGTGCCGAAACCAATTTGACTTTATGGTGTACTCCGAAACAACTTTTCGGTTTAGTGATTTTCATCTGTGAAAAGCAACTAAAGCGGTTCCGGCAGTCCGGAACATTTCCGGTTTTTGTCTCTGAAAAATCTCAGAAGTTACCGGAACAATTCTGGTACCTTCCAATAATTTCCAGGCATGTGCCGAAACCAATTTGACTTTATGGAATACCCTGAAACAACTTTTCAGTTTCACCGGAACTATTCCGATATCCTCTCCGGAACGTTTCCGTTTCGTCCGAAACTTTTTCGGTGAATTTCTCTCAGACTCCCCGTCTAGTATTCAGCAGATAGATGACCCTTAAGCGTGTGACCCTATAGGTTCGGTGAAGTATAGACATGACCCGGAACACTTTCCGATCAATGATCAACATCGGAGCCGTGGACACCCATATTGACCCCTATACCCACACGAATGAATATTCGAGTGAACCTCCAGTTGCCGTGTGCTATTCCTGTTGCTTCGCGATATGTTACAAATACCCGAGGTGAGACATGTAGGCATCCCCGTGGATCAACAACTTGTCCACTATGCCAGTTACCTCGTTACCGGTATTGTTCTCTTTTCTCGTTCCCGTGTTCCGGCATCCCCGTGATCAAATCACAAAGTGTCTGGCCAGACGATGATGGATACCGTAACACCGAGAGGGCCCAGAGATATCTCTCCATCGTCGGAGGAGCAAATCCCAATCTTGAGCTATCAAGTTACTTGACATACTTTTCCATGAACCCGTAAGCCGCCGTAATAGCCACCCATTTACGGATGACGTTTAACAAACCCCAAAGTTCATGAAGCAAGCATGAAGAAACTCGATACTCTCATGGTCTAAGGAATCATGCAAACATTAACCATCTCTGTGTTATTAACCATTAACTAATGACGAATGTATCTCATAGCATAACATCAATTCGGGTCGATTCAACACAAGTGTTCTACCAACAATTGTGCCCTCAAAATTGCCGGCATAGTCATGCCCATGATCAGGAAAACAGGATCATCATGCAATACTTGAGCCAGTCATAGAGGCTTGACTAGGAATACTTTTTACCGTTTATTATCCCACACGTGCACATGAGTTTCCCTCCAAGCCTCGTTTTATTTGCAGACTCGAGAATCATTGCAGTTATAGCATGGAACATAAACATAATTATGAACAGGGAGATAATCAATAACATTTATTATTGCCTCTAGGGCATATCTCCTACAGTTCATGTACAGGTATGGGGAAGAAGAAGGAAATGTTTATGTCTATCTGTAATTCCACCGCGGCTTCGATCACTCGTACCCTTTTATCCTCTGCTCCTCTACATTACACCATCTTCTGGGCCTCGAACTCATGGGTTAGTCTTTGGTTCTTCCTTGTAGCCTTGGGCTGACGACTAGGAGTAGGCCAAGTCATAACAACAAAGGAGTTGTGAAGCTTGTGCCCCCCCTCTTTCATACTGCTTCATCACATGGTTGTAAGTTAGGAACCGATGTTCGAAGTCTAACATGTTGGCACGACCGGTACTAGAGCATCAGGCGACATGCCTTTTTATTTATGGGCGGTGTAAACAATCAACAACATCCTCCTAGGCTATATTGATGCGCGCTCGATTCGACACAAGGTTAGCGCTCTTTGATCCGTAAAAAAAATTAGCGCTCCTTGGGACAATCCAGGTTGGGTCCCGTCAATGGTTGCCTGCTATCTTGCTAGCCCCCCATGTCGTTGTCGTCAAGATTGAAGAAGGAAGTGCACACCATGGTGGTTCTTCTCATCCAGGAAGTATGGAAGCGCATGAACGACATCATTTTCAACGGTGTGACTACCTCGATCATGTCAATCCTTCTTCTCGTTAGGTTGGGGGAGAGGCACGATTTAGGGTTGGTCTACTACGCGGCAACGTGGATCTTTTTCTTGCCTGTGTCGAGGAGGTGGATTACCAGTGAGTAGTTGCGTTTGGATCTAGGATGGATGGTTGTCGCATTTGCGTTGGACAGTGTTGTATTTTTGCCTCTTTTGCCGCTTCTTCTTTAATAGATGATACATGTGCTATGCCTATTCTCAAAGAAAACTTTAATAAGGAAAAAACATGAAAGAAAGAAAAATACATAAATTGTTCTAAGGAAGAAACAAGAAAATAGAAGGAAAAAGGACACAATATGAAGCAATACCGAGCCAAAATTTTGGTGGCTGTCTCAGTTGGGCATTCAGAGTATGGGGAGATTTCTCATGTCCCTTCCATTTCGTAGTACGCCCGGCTTTAAATTAATGAAGCCCTTAACACAATACAACAATCAGCAACGACAAAGGAAAAAAAGATACAAGGTGCTCAGGAGCACACATGACCGAGGCTTCGAACAGAACAAGCACCTAACAAAATGAGATACATGCCGCCTGACCCCGTCGAAGACCTCGAAGTGCAGCACCAAGAAAGTTGTATTTTGAGAAAGTTGTTTTGTTTAGCGACTCCCATTTTGTAGTTTTGTTTTTTGAGTAACAGTCCCATTTCGTAGTTGTGTGAAGTATGTGAGTCACCAGCCATATCTCCTTGTTGTGACTGGCCGCCTCAATCTGAAAGTGGCATACCTTTTTTCAAGAATGAAAACAATACATAGAAGTAGAACATGTAGATTTCTTTGGATTTTCATTATTTTAGTTTTTTTTAATTCATGATTTTTATGAAATTTGGGTACATTTTGAAATCCGTGATTTTTTTAAAATTTGGAAACATTTCCTAAATTCCTGAATACTTTTAAATTTGTTATTTTTAAAATGCAGGAACATTTTACAAATTCATGATTTTTTTCCAAAAATTTGTGAACATTTTTACAATTAAGAAGCATTTTTTCAATTCATGAACAGAATTTTAATTCTAGAATGCTTTCAAAATTCGTGAACATTTTATGTTGTAAATTTGAGAATATTTTTGAAATTCGCAGATATGTTTTCAAATGCGTGAACATTTTAAAATTTGTGAACATTCTTGTTAATCTGGCCTGAAAAACGTTAAGTCGTTGAAAATAAAAGTCGCTGAAAACTCACCAAAAAACAGCTAGGACGTTAGTGGCGCGAACCAAAAAGTAGTTGGCCCCTGGGGGGGGGGGGGGGGGGGGTGGGGGGTGGGGGCGGGTGGGGGGTCGGGGGGCTATGTGCCGCTGCGAGTCCTACCATGGCTCATCTGCAGGGAGCAGAAATTGGGCCAGCCAAGTAACCGTGTCCCACCATCATGCTGTCATCATGTTAATTTTTTTTTCCTATTTTCCTTCCATTTTTATTCACATTTTTTTTGTTTTTTTGTTCTTTTGCAATATATTTTTACTTATGTTTATATTTCTAAATATACTATTTTTTTAAAATGTGAATCAAAAAAGGAGAAAATATTAATCATGTATTTTAAAAAAGTGAATCTTGCATTTTAAAAAGTTAATCCTGCATTTAAAAAATGTTAAACGTGTATAAAAAAATGGTTCTGATGTATGCAAAAAAAATTACAATGTGAAAAAAAGTAGAAATTTTAATCATGTGTATGAAAAATGTTAATCATGTGTATAGAAAATGCTTGTAACATTAAAATTATGTCACACAATTAAAAAGTTGTACATAACATTTAAAATAAGGTTTATGCATTAACCCATCAATGTTCGTGTAATTCAAAAATAAATGATTCGTATATTAAAAAAGGTACCTTACATTTACAAAAAATGTGTTAGTGGAATTTTCCAAAAAAATATTTTACAATGTAAAAAAAAAGTTTCCATAGTTCATAAAAAATTGTTTTTATCATTTAAAAAATGTTCGAACTCGTACTAAAAAATGTTTAACATGTATTAAAAAAAGTTCAAAAAATGTTTTTGTAAAAATGTTAAACATGTTTGAAAAATCTGAAACGCTTATAAAAAATGTCTTAGATGTATATGAAAAATGTACAGTGTGTATGAAAAAAAAGTCGACATCAAAACATATATTGAAGAAATGTTAATAATGTAATTGAAAATTAAATGTGTGTAAACTTTTTTCCTAATGTATATGAAAAATGTAGACATGTGTTGAAGAAAAGAAAAAGGAAAAGAAGGGGAACAACCAAAGAAAACTAGAGAAAATCGGTGGAAACTAGAGAAAGAAACAAAAAACCAAGACAAGTAACAAAGAAACCGAGGAAAAATAAAAAGAGGATAAAGGAAGAAAAATACTAAATTATTTACTTTCGAAATTTATGAAAATTTTTAATAAATGCAAAAAATTTAATTTACATTTATTAAAAATATGAACATTTTTGAAAAGGGTGATTAGTTCCAAAAAATGAAAGTTTTAACCATTTTGAAAAAATTAAATAAAAAATAAAATAAAAGAGCAAAAAAGAGAAAAAATGGAAAGAAAATCAGTGAAAAAGAAAAGAAAAAAAGAAAGACCAAACCCAAAACGTTTCAAAACCTGAAACTGGAACAGTGCTTTGCCCTAAACACTCTAAATGGACCGACCTAGTGGCTCACCTGTTCGGGCGGCTTGTGGGATTACTCGACAATTTGTTGCAGTGCGCGACATATAGGGCTATGGCTCCCCACAACGCATTCGCTCCATATAGTTGCTCGGATTTAGTCTAAATGAACATCTAGTTGGAAGGGTTTAGTCTTTCAGAGTCGCAACACATGTGCGCCTTCGCTTCTCCACCCTACAACACAAGCCCCATCGATCCAAATCCTTGCTCGCCAAACCGTTCACAATTGTTCCGTCTTAGCGGGAACTCCAAGCCAGCGTGTGGGGTGTTGGGGCGCGACCAAATGCACAAACTCCCAGCCAGCGTGGCTTAGGCCGACCCACTGTGGTGCACAGGGCGTTGGGCGCCTGTTTCTTTTCGTTTTTCTTTTGTTGCTCTTCTTTTCTTAATAAAAATCAAAAAATATTCACAGAAATTTTGAAAAATGTCCACAAATTAAAAAATGTTCACGAATATGAAAAACGTTCATGAGTTTAGAAAATGCTATGAATTCATACAATGTTCTCGGATTAAAATCTGTTCATGAATTTTAAAACCTGTTTCCAAATTTCCAATTATTTGTGAATTTCAAAATATTGGTGAATTCCAAAATATATTCCTTAATTTGAAAAGTGTTCTTGAAATTTTAGAAATGTTTGTGATTTTGAAAATGTTTTCAAATCCAAAAATTGTCCATGAAATTGAAAATATGTACACAGATTAGAAAAATATTAGCGTATTCAAAAAATGTTTGCGACTTGAAAAGATTTGTTAGATTGAAAGAATGTGCATGGTTTCAAAAAATATTTGAGAACTGGAAAATATGCTCGCGAAGGTGAAATTTTTTGCGAACTTAAAAATGTTTGTGATTTCAAAAGGATGTTCATGAATTAAAAAATATATATAATTGAAAAACATTCAGGAATTTGAATTTTTTTTATGATTTTGAAAATGTTCACAATTACAAAAAATGTTTGTGAATTTATAAATTCTTCCTGAATTCAAAAAATATTCGGGAATAGAGAAAACTTTGACAAATAAAAAAACAAAAAATGTAGTGAATTAAAAAAGGTTTGAGAATTAAAAAGTGTTCAAGAATTTGAAAAATGTTCACGAACTGAAAAGAATTATTGCTTATTCAAAGAATGTTTGCAAATTCATTTTTTTTCCTAATTCAAAAATGTTCACATATTCAAAAAATGTTTGTGCATTTGGAAATATTCACGAATTAAGAACAATCACGTATTTTAAAATGTGTGTGAATTCGAAAAAAATTGCAAATTTTTAAAATGATAGTGAGTTTAAAAAAAGTTCTCTAATCAAAATAATGTTTGTGAATTCAACAATTGTATCCAAATTATAAAAATATTCGTAAACTCAACAATAATTTCTAAAAATGTTTATAAATTCAACCATTTGATAAAGTATTAATGAATATTAGAACTATTTATGAATTCAAAAATTGAATGAAGAAAATATTTTGAATTCAAAAATTTGCACACATTTTGAAAATGAAAATTAATAAATAATAAAAATAAAAATGAAGAAAAAAAGCAAATAAAAAACAAGGAGATAACTGAAAAAACTTAAGGAAAAAAGAATGAATCGATTAGGGAATGTTTTAGAAGCTTCCCAAAACTAGTGGGAAGAGAGAGTCATTGGGTCGGCCCATAATAAGAACTACATATGCAGCGAAGCGACGTCCACTCTGCTTCTGGCGTCGTAAGGTGGGGTACTTCACCAAAGGCCTGCCTACGGCCGTTTTAAGGAGCATCGTTCCGTTTTAAGGAGCATCGTTCCCGTTGTGTCTATTTTAAGATAGATGCACATTAGGGGAACGAACCATGGCATGCCATCTAGATCGAGGGCAGCGGTGAGGAGTCGGTCGGCAAAGGGTGAGCCACAACCATTGGAGGGCGAAATGCAGCCGATGGTGTCCCAATTGCGATAAGTGGACGACAACTCATGATGGAAGGCTGCTGGAGGGAGGGCCAGTGCCGAAGAAGAGCCCATCGTGGCTGGTGGAGGTCTCATCGCAACCGGTAGAGGGCAACGGCTAGTCGCCAGTGGAGAGTCTATGGTGATGCATAAGAGGATTGAAGACACACCAATCTAAACGGACAGTCAAGGACTATGGCAATACATGGTGAATAGGATAGGGGGTTATGTGCAAATCGGTGTTTAAGTTGAAGGTGGAACTACAACTTTGAACGAACATCATTCATTGTAGATCCAAAAGGAAAAACACGCAAGACGCAAGTTTCTTGATTTTCACCAAATCAAATTTTCACTTGATAGGATCCCGTCTTCCTAAGGCTCCGCTTGGAAGAAACATATTTTTCTTCCAATTATAATTGTTTCCGCTTGTATTGTATTGGGCTACCAAAAACGCGCGGTAAGGAAACCGGTGGTGGGAGTTGTGTATATCTTTTGGGGTCGCAGCTACTGCCGCTAGCTACAAGTGTAGGGGAACGCGACAGAAAACAAAAAAATTCGGTACAGCGAGCACGCCCAGGACCACTATGGAGACTGCATACAGGGTTTGATCTGATCATTACCGACTCGTAGCGCAACGGAAGAAGAGTCGATGTACATCGTCGGTGCAGATCCCCGCAGCTAGGATTTACAACCTCCCAACCGCGAGGATGTACTCCCTCATTGGACAGCCCTTCGGGAGGCGGTCGGACAGTCCCTTGGACGATGTCACGGACAGCCCTTCGGGAGGACCCTCGAAGCTCGAACGGTAACTCGGACAGCCCTTCGGGAGGACCCTCGAACAGCCCCTCGGGCAAAAGATCGAAACTACGACCTCTCTACAGGGTTGCACACATACGGTGTCAGCTATCCGGCAGGGCTTCGCCGTCCAGAACTAGTTCCTGTCGGAACCCAGACAGCCTTTCGGCTCTACGAAACTATTTCGTGGGAGGGAGAGAGAGAGCCAGACAAAGCATGGCATGTGTATGAGAGCAAGGTATGAGTGTGGAGAGCACCTCTCCACCTCTATTTATAGGAAAGCCAAGGGGTAGGATTGGCACAAAAAAAAACCAAAGTACCCCCACTTTATGTCACACATAAAGAGAATAAAAGGCAAAAAAGAATGGCATGTGGAGCTCCATGGAGGAGCTCCACCTTGGCCGGCCACCCTCATGGGGGCCCCCCCAAGGGGGGTTCCTTAGTCCCTAAGTCTTTCTAGAAGCCTTTTGGGAAAAATCCCAAAAGGTGGCTTTCCAAAAAATTAACCATAAAGTGATTTTCACTATTCACGGAACCAATTTTCCGCGACCGTTAAATCCGAAAATATTTCTGTGGGTCTTAGAATAATTCCAGTACCCACTAAAATGATTTTGGATGCGTTCCGGAACAATTCCGGATTAGTGATTTTCATCTGCGAAAAGCAACCAAACCGGTTCCGGCAGCTCCGGAACATTTCCGGTTTTTATCCCGGAAAAATCCCAGAAGTTTTCAGAACAATTCTGGCACCCTCCAAGAATTTCCAGGCGTGTGCCGAAACCAATTTGACTTAATGGTATACCCCGAAACAACTTTTCAGTTTTACCGAATCTATTCCGGTGTTCTCTCCGGAACGCTTCCGCAGTCTCCGAAACTTTTTCGGTGACTTTCTCTCAGACTCCCTGTCTAGTATTCAGCAGATAGATGACCCTTAAGCGTGTGACCCTATAGGTTCGGTGAAGTATAGACATGACCCGGAACACTTTTGAAAGCACATTTGCTCCCTTGGTGGTTTTGGTAATTCATAACAACATATATCCCATTGAACTAATGTCCATTCAAGTTAAAGATTTCAGGATGTTCAATGATTGGCATGGCATGGACTAGAGACGTGGACCCCTCAAAATGCTAAGGACAAGGATTGGCACAAGATCAAGACTCTACATTTTCGGTTTAGTGATCCAAGATCACATTGAGTCCATAGGAAAGCCAATACTATTAAAAGGGGATGAGGTGTTGCTTAATGGTCTTTTTGCTCAAGTGCTTAGTGACAGTACTCCTAAACCCTCAACCACTCTCTCTACACAAATATGTCCAAAACCCATATTCCAACTCGGCCCCACCGAAACTCTCTATCCGGCCCCACCGAGTTCACCTAGACTTAGCCACTGCCAAAACCCTAACAAATCGGATCCACCGAAATGGATCTCGGTCTCACCGAGATGGCCTTGCCAACTCTCTGTAATTGTTTGCACTCACTTCGGTCTCACCGAGTTTTGCAAATCGGTCTCACCGAGATGGCTTGCCAACTCTCTGTTGCCTTGTTGTTTCACTTCGGTCCTACCGAGTTGATGCAATCGGTGCCACCGAGATGAGGTTTGCCCTAGCCATTGCACTTTGGTCCATCCGAGTTGTTCGTATCGGTCCCACCGAGATTCCTAACGTTCATATCTTTTACACAGTTCGGTGCTACCGAGATTATGGTTTCGGTGCCACCGAGTTGGGTCAAAAGTGTGTAACGGTTGGATTTTGTGTGGAGACTATATATACCCCTCCACCACCTCCTTCTCAGTAAGGAGAGCCATCAGAACGTGCCTACACTTCCACCATACATTTTCTGAGAGAGAACCACCTACTCATGTGTTGAGATCAAGCTATTCCATTCCTACCATTTGAATCTTTGATTTCTAGCCTATCCCAAGTTGCTTTCCACTCAAATCCCTCTTCCACCATAGCCAAATCTGTGAGGAGTTGTTTGAGTGCTGGGAAGACTATCATTTGAAGCACAAGAGCAAGGAGTTCATCAACAACACACCGTCTATTACCTTTTGGAGAGTGGTGTCTCCTAGATTGGTTAGGTGTCACTTGGGAGCCTCCGACATGATGTGGAGTTGAACCAAGGAGTTTGTAAGGGCAAGGAGATCGCCTACTTCGTGAAGATATACCCCGAGTGAGGCTAGTCCTTCGTGGATGTAAGCCATGATGGAATAGACAAGGTTGCTTCTTCGTGGACCCTTCGTGGGTGGAGCCCTCCGTGGACTCGCGCAGCCGTTACCCTTCGTGGGTTGAAGTCTCCATCAACGTGGACGTACGATAGCACCACCTATCGGAACCATGCCAAAAACCACCGTGTCTTCATTACGTTTGAAATCTCCGATCCCCTCATTTACTTACATATGCAATTGTTTACTTTCCGCTACTATACTCTTAGAATTGCATGTGTAGGGTGATGCTTGACATGTAGTATTGCTAAAATCTTCCCACAACTAAAAATTGGGAAAAGGTTAGGTTTTATTTGGTCAAGTAGTCTAATCACCCCCCCTCTAGACATACTTTCGATCCTACAAGTGGTTTCAGAGCTTTGGTCTCCGTAAGCCTTGATTTCTATTACTTTGGTGATCATAGCCTTGGTTTCACAACCTAGGAGAGTATGGCGTCTAGTGAGGGTAACTATCACCGTAGAGGTCCATATTTTGATGGTACAAACTTTGCTAGTTGGAAACATAAGATGAAAATGCATATTCTTGGTCATAACCCTGCCGTTTGGGCTGTTGTTCGTGTTGGCTTGCAAGGTTACTTCTTTGAGGATGGCAAGGAACCAGATCGTGAAGCAACCCCGGAAGAATTGAAGATGTTGCAATACAATGCTCAAGCTTGTGACATTCTATTCAACGGTTTATGTCCCGAAGAATTCAACAAAATCAGCCGCCTCGAGAATGCAAAGGAAATTTGGGATACTTTGGTTGATATGCATGAGGGTACCGAGTCCGTCAAGGAATCTAAGTTGGATGTGCTTCAAAGTCAACTTGACAAATTCAAGATGAAGGATGGTGAAGGAGTCGCTGAGATGTACTCTAGGCTTGCTCTCATCACAAATGAGATTGCCGGCTTAGGAAGTGAAGAGATGACCGACAAATTCATCATCAAGAAGATACTTAGAGCTTTGGATGGAAAATATGATACCGTCTGCACATTGATTCAAATGATGCCAAATTACAAAGATCTCAAGCCCACGGAAGTCATTGGAAGGATCGTTGCTCATGAAATGTCACTTAAGGACAAAGAGGAGCTGCACAACAAATCAAGTGGTGCTTACAAAGCCTCAACCGATGCTCCAACAACTCCAAGTGACAAGCTAGTATCCAATGAAGAGATTAGCCTAATGGTGAAAAGGTTCAACAAGTTCTACAAGAACAAAGGGAAAGAAAGAAGCTCTAGCTCAAGACACTATGACAGAAGATCATCAAGTCGTGATCGTGATTGCTACAATTGTGGGAAGCCCGGACACTACTCCAATGAGTGTACGGCTCCCTACAAGAAAAGAGACGAATCACCAAGAGGAAGACATAGAAGAGATGAATCACCTCATAAGGAGAGAAGGAGTAGAGATGATCGTTATGAACGAAGACACTCTCGAAGAAGCAAGGATTCGGAGAGGAAGGACAAGTCATCCAAGAGCTACACAAGAAGAAGACATCAAGCTCATGTTGGTGAATGGGTTTCCGGCTCCGACTCCGACAACCACTCCGAGAGAAGTTATCACTCCAACTCCGACTCCGACAACCACTCCGAGAGAAGTTATCACTCCAACTCCGACTATAGTCAAGATGAAGGTGTTGCCGGACTTACACTTGTGTCATCCAACTCCTATGATTTATTTGACTCACCAAATGAAGGAATTGGAAGATGCTTCATGGCAAAAGGCCCCAAGGTATCACACCCCGAGTATCTTGATTTCAATAGTGATGAAGATGATTTGCTTGGTGATGATGATTTACTTGTTGATAAGGATAGTGATGTGAGCTATAATGAAAATGCTAGTAATCATGATAGTCAAGAGGAAACGAGTGACAATGCTATGAAGGAGATTGAGCGTCTAACTAAAGAACTAAATGCTCTTAAGTTAGCTCATGAAACAACTCAAGAGGATCATAGAGAACTTCTAAGAACTCATGAGAAGCTACGCTTCGAGAAGCTAAATTTAGAGCAAGAGCATGAGTTTCTTAAAGCTATCAATGACGATCTTCGAAAGAAGAGTTCTTCATATCTTGCCAAACGTTTACTCTTGTCTACCTTTATGCCACAAGTTAAACCTAAGCAAACTAGCAACAAGGATAAAAATGGTTCTACCTCTAGTAGTAACAATAACAATGCAAAATCCAATGTTGTTGCTTCTAGTAGTTCTATTGATTCCACTAATGATTCTCTTAGCCAAGTTACACTTGAGCAAGAAAATATGCTATTGAAAGGAATTATAGAAAAATGTGTCTACAAGAGTCTTGCCGGGAGTAAGCAATTTGAGGAAATTGTACGCAAGCAAGGAAGGCACCGGAAGAACCAAGGTGTTGGTTTTGAACGAAAGTTCAATGCAAATGGAGTTGAGTGGGAAGAAGATCAATACCCCAAGACAAAGTTTGTTCCTCAACAAGAGAAGTATGATCCCACTTCCTTCAAGGGAACACAAGCTCAAGAAGATCTTCCGCCACAAGACTACAAGCTAAAAGGCAAGGACAAGCTTCAAGAAGAGATTGATTCATTTGAAGAAGCTCCTCAAGGCATGGTCAAGTGGGTTCCCAAGACTTCATCAAGTTCTACTTCATCAAGTGCTGCTACAACTCCAAGGATTCCCATCAAGTTGATGTGGGTCCAAAAGAAGAAGAACTAGAGAGTTCTTGAGGGTGACTCCGCCGACAAACTTCACTCATATACTTTATGGCAAGAACTTGTGCAACCAACTTCCACATTCTTCACTAGTTCATGGAGTCACAAACCCTCTTGTTGGTAAGGCAAGGGACAAGGTATTCAATACATTCATGGACATCATATATGTGTATTTCACTCTATGTCTATGGATATCCTTGTATGTTCCTTGTGTGGGACTAACCCATGTAGGTATTGAAAGCACAAACTCCAAAGGATTGCTCCCAACTCTTGGTGGTCTACATCAACATTGAGCATCCACATCTGCAACATCTACATGAAGTCATCATCGACAATACCCAAGGTTAGTTCATCCCTCTTAGGGGGAATATCACATCTAGGGGGAGCTTTGCTCTAAACAATTGAGCTAAAGCAACTCTAATGGTGTGAACACATCAATGCTTTATGTAAAAGTGGCAACCTCACTGGTGCTTAAACGATGAGTATGACCTATGATCAAATGTTCTCATTTGGCTCCTAAGTCAATATACTCATATATAGATGACCTAGTCATCGCCATTGCTTGATAGATGCTAGAATTGGTTGTGCATGTTTGACACATATTTCATTTGCTATCTTATTGTGTGAGCACGTTGGTTTGCGTGTTTTCATCATTCGAGGACATCCATTTGTTGTTTTGATTGTCTTGATTTTTCTGGCCAAGTGGATGTACAAGAATGCCTAAGTACCTTCTCTAGCTATCTATGTTTTCTTGTCTCAAATTCTATTCTTGCTGCATCACAAAAATTGAACAAGTCATTTTCGGACCCTCCGGGTGAGGAGCACTCGGAGCCACCGATCTGAAAGGGCTGAACCTCCAAAACCTTCTAAATGATTTCGGCCGAACCAATTCACTCAAACTCGGTCCAACCGAAATCACTTAGATTGATCCAGGTTTTCCATCTCGGTGCTACCGAGCTGAACCGTTTCGGAGCCACCGATGTGCTGACCTGTGTGCAGTTACACATATCGGTGCCACCGATTGTTCAACTCGGCGCCACTGACAGCGTACGGGTATATATATCGCGCGGACCAAACGGTTGAAATTTCTCGACCCCACTCGTTCCCGCACCCCGTTGCTGCCGTCGCCCTCGTCTTCGGACTTCGCCGTCGTCTCCAGCGCGTCCTCGCCGCCAGATTCCGTCGCCGTCAACGGAAATCTTCACCGCCGTTGCCGCCGTAGAGAGTCTCCACCGAGTTAGGGTGAGATTCGATCCCTCTCGTGCTCCCATTTCCGATTCAATGCACAATTGGACTGCCTGAATTCATGCCACGGATTGAGAACTCGTGTTACACTGCAAACTCCGTAGATTAGATGCGAGTAAAAATTTTAGGTTTAAGTTTCCGCCGAATGCATCTCGGACCGACCGATTCGAAATTTTCGGCCCCACCGATTTGGCCTCTGGCCATAGCACTAGTACGTCTCGGTGCCACCGAGTTGTACGTATCGGTGAGACCGAAAATAAAATCTCAGTGAAACCCTAGCATCTCGGAGCCACCGACCCCCATCTCGGTCTGATCGAAATGGCGTGTAAGGTTTCTGTAGAGTGCTTCGGTGTCACCGAGATGATCAACTCGGTCCATCCAAAATGCATCCTGTGAAAACTTGAAACTAAGAGTTGAACTCAAATTTTATGAAAAATCTCTGCTTTTTGTGATGACTCATCTACTCTGCCCATACCCATCTATTCACAGGGTCAGCTCAGCAAGATGTCAGATTCCAGTGACAGCCAGAACAGGTCAGAGCAGGTTGCAGAACTAAGTGAAGGGTCAAGCCCTGCAGAAAATTTCTATGAGGGAGAGAGGAGCTCTCCAGATCTTCCTAAGGCAGCTACTAGAACAAGGAAGAAGAAAACCTCAGACAGTGAGGATGAGGATTTTGTTGCTAGCGAAGCCGCAACCAAGAAAAAGAGAGTCGTGCTTGCTAAGGAGAATAGCACCAAACCATCTTCTGTCAAAGAGAAAATTGCTGTGAAGAAAGTTCCAAAGCAGACTATGCAATTCACTCTTGAAGAGCCTAGTGACACAGAACAAGCTGCAGGTACAAAGAAGAAGAGAGTAAGGAAAATGTGGCACCCCGGCTCAGAGGACCGGTTTACCCAGTGTTTCCAACCTAGAGATCATGTCTTCTGGAAACACCCAACAACTTGGAACAGAACAGAACTGAACTTTATTAATATATCTCAAGTACAAGCTCATAATTTACAATGATAGCGAGGGCTGAAGCACTGCACGTGCTATGACAATATCTACATTATTTATGGAACATAACAGGGCCTCGATACTACTAGGTGGTTCTACGGCGTAGCGGAACATAGCGCGGAAACTCCATCCATAGGGACACTGTTGTGGACACGGCCTAGTTAGCGTAGCACGAACCATCGGGACCTCCGTCCTCGGCTTCTCCTGCATCTGGCATGATACACCAGGTGAGTACTTGGAATGTACTCGCAAGCTCATGGCAACCAAAACAATGCAGCAAACAATAGCATGGCAATAATCACATTAAATGCTTAAAGTGCTTACTGTTACCGAGTACCAACTTACTCTCTTTCGGGTTGTCCCACAACCCTCAAGATACTCATGATCCATCGGTACTTTCGATCATAAGACAAGTTCTTCCATCATTATTATCATTATCACGGTTGACCATCCTAGTGAGGCCTAAGCGGACTGTCCAATACCGTGGACGCGGCTATTCGAATAGGTTTTTACACTCTGCAGAGGTTGCGCACTTTACCCACACTATGGAGCTCCTGGCCTCGTACTTTAGTACATGTTCCCATTCGGGTGGACCAGTTCTGCTCCAACGAAACTTGCCTAGCCCGTGACTCCTCTATCGTACCACCGACAATCATACCCTCCTAGGGTCATGTCCTGGGTGGCCCCTGTGTCACCCCGTGACACCTGCCACCGTCGTGGCCAAACAAACTGTCCCAAACGGGGACGCCGGCAAAATAACTCAACTGGGCTCACAGGATTATCGTCGTCTACCTGATCAGGGCAGCACGCACGCATAACCCTCCCTAGTTTGGTGGTACCGATAAAAGAGCACAAAGCCAGACCAAGTCAAGGCCGTCCCATACCGGCAAATGTGGCTGCACGGATAAGTCCGGGTAGGTGGCTCTTGATCAACCAACTAAGTTTAAGGTTTTCAAGCATTTAACCAGCATAGATACTCAACATAATTAACTTAACATGGCAGTAGCTATAAAAATAAATTACTATGAATTTATCATGTATTAAAATAATGCCTAGAATTCAATTAAATAACCAACACTATTGAAATGCTTCATGAAATGGATGACATGGCTTGCCTTGCTCTGTTGGGTTGTCCACAAACTCCCGGGCTTCAAAACCAAAAGAATCTCTTTCTGAAAATATTTTAAAATTGCAAAGGAAAATGTCCCATACTACTGTTCTGTCCACCAGAAATTCTGTGAGTATGGGATAAATACCAAATTTAACCAGAAAATAAAGGAGCTCAAGACAAATCCAGAGCAAAAAGAATCAATTGATTTGGACTTATAGATAAAAAGTTATGGAGGCTCAAAGTTTCTGGTCAACTCTGGAATTAAAACAAAAATTAGAAAAACTGACAGGGGACCACGTCGAAGACGTAAAGTGGAGAGGCGTCTCCACTTACCGCTTCGCGCGCGCGCGGCTGAGCCTCTGACGAGCGGGCCCCACAACTTTGTTTAAACGAGAGAGAGAGAGCAGAGAAGAGCGGGACTCCGGCGACAGTCGCCGGCGATGTGGTCGGCGGCGAGGTCAGGGAAGAGCGGGGATGGAACGGGCTCACCGAGGCGGTCATGCACGTACCCGCAGATCGACGAGGGGTGGCCGGACGACGTCGTCCCCTTCCTCTCCGGCGGCGGCGGCGCTCGGGTGTCGTCGGAGACGGCGGTTCCGGCAGCGATTCGCTCGGGCAAGAGGTCGGGCGTGACCAGGAGGATGAGCTGAGCTCGATGGTGCAGTCGGTGGAGTCCGGGAAGGAGTGGAACGGCGAGGAGGCTGGGCTTGGGTGGCGGCGGATCTCCGGCGAGGTTCGAGGCCAGAGGGCCTCTCGGCCGTGGCTCACTGCTCGGGGGGCGATTGGGAGGTGGAGAAGTGGGGTGAGGAGCTCGGGAGGGCCGGGCGTGGCCTTTTATAGGCAGAAGGCGAGCTCGGGCGAGCTCTCTGGAAACGGCGAGGTCCGGGACACGTCGTCGGCGCCAGTATGCCGCGCTGGCTGGCCGGTTGTGGGCGACGAGACGGGAGAGAGCAGAGAGGAGTTAAGGCGCGGTGGAAGCTAGCGGAGGAAGAAGACGAGCGCCAGCGCCACTATGGCCGCACGGGCGGCACAGTGCCCGGATGCGGTGGCGGCCGCCGGGGACATTTCCGGCGAGGGGGAGGATTGGGAGAGGGTTACGTGGACGGCAGCGGCAAAGTCGGCACCTCCAGACACGAAATGGCAGCGAGAGGTCACTGGAATGACCTCGGCCATCGCCGGCGAGATGCAGAGCATGCATACTGGCATGCCAGTACCGTGCTCACCACGGTGTCCGGCGTCTAGAGGCCGACCAAGTCCAGCGCAACATGTCTGGGGTGTTCTCTTTTGATCACTTAGTGCCTCTGCATGCTTGGTTTGGCTAGGTTCACTCTACTGTGAAGTGTAGCTTCTGCTACAGTTTCTGACAGCAATCTTGAGAGAGATCTAGAGGAGAGGTGAGCTAGAGATGGAGCCAGTGGAGATGTCTGGGAGGATCTATGTTGGAAGGACTCCAAGCTGACCAAGTTTGGAAGAATTTCATCAAGAATTGAATATAGTTCATGTACAACTGCTGTACTGAACCAGAAACCTAGATGAGCTTGTTGCACTCATCTGGTTGATTTGCTCAGGTTGAAATTTGGTGTAGGATAGTTATTTGGTGAGGAGAAGATGCCATAAAAATTTCAGCTCAAACAGATACCTCTAGCTGGTACTTCCTTCACAGAGGTTGAAATTGAGCAGAAACTTGGCAGAATATTGGTGGTGAAAATATGTACTGGACAAGATGATATTTTTGGATATTGTGGCAAGATAGGTTCCCTAGTATCCCAGGGAATTATTTGAGAATTTTCTGAGCTGGGAAAATATGAGTTGCTTCACAAATGGCCAGTACTGTCCAGAGAGCAAATGGAGTTTTCTGGGCAAAATTTTATACTGGACCATGAAATGTTTTTGATGATTGTGGGAGTAGATGATGACAAGGAGATGTGGTATTAATCTGGGATTTTTCTGAGCATCAGAACTATAGGTTGCTTCATAACCCATAGTGATGACAGATTTTTCCAAATGAAGAAAATGATTAATTGGGAAAGATGAAGGATTAGAATTTGATCCAGAAGGTGTGTGGCAGGATTGTGGCAAGATGTTGAGAGCTTTGGATTATTGAAAGAAATTCATAAGTCCAAAGTCAACTGAAAAGGTTCAAAATCCAACCAAATTGCAAATAAAGCCAGAAAGAGTTTGAAAAGAAAAAGTTGCCAAAAACTAGGGTGTCACAAACCTAACCCCCTTAGAATGAATCTCGTCCTCGAGATTCGGTTGCTCAAGGAACAAGTATGGATATGCTGATCTCAAAAAATCCTCTCTTTCCCAGGTAGCTTCTTCTTCAGTATGATGTTCCCACAACACTTTATAAAATCTGATCGTCTTACTCCTGGTGGTTCTTTCCATCTCGTCCAATATCCTGACAGGTCTTTCCTCGTATGTCAAATCCTTAGTCAGTTCCAGCTCACTCATATTTGCCTGCTTGATCGGAGGTGCAATGCACTTTCTTAGCTGTGATATGTGAAAGACGTCGTGAACGTCAGACAACTCCGGTGGTAACTCTAGCTGATATGCCACTCTGCCTCTTCTAGCCA
Organism: Elymus sibiricus; assembly: GCA_039707655.1. Lineage (NCBI taxonomy): Eukaryota > Viridiplantae > Streptophyta > Magnoliopsida > Poales > Poaceae > Elymus > Elymus sibiricus. Next base: position 254,329,719 of record CM077668.1, on the reverse strand, counting down.
TTACTGGAAAGGGACCAATATATCTCGGTGCAAGCTTTCCTTGGGTGTGAAACCTCTTTATCCCCTTCATAGGTGTGACTCGGAGATAAGCATATTCTCCAGGCTCAAAAGTTACTTCTCGGTGCTTCGGGTCATAATAACTCTTTTGACGGGACTTGGCTGCTCGCAGACGTTCCTGAATATCCTTGACTTGTTTCTCCGCTTCGAGCATCAAATTTGTGCCAAAGATACGACTGTCTCCTATCTGAGACCAATTTAAAGGAGTGCGGCATTTTCGTCCGTACAGAGCTTCAAATGGTGACATCTTGAGACTCGACTGATAGCTGTTGTTGTAAGAGAATTCTGCATAGGGTAAACTGTCTTCCCATTGAGAGCACATGACCGAAGCATATCTTCCAGTATTTGGTTCACACGTTCGGTCTGTCCATCTGTCTGTGGATGATATGCCGTACTTTAGCACTGTTCCCAGGGCTTGATGCAATCGCAGCCAGAATGCTGAAGTGAATAAGGAGCCTCTATCCGATGTGATAGACTTGGGTACTCCGTGAAGGCTGACTATCCGGGACATGTAGAGCTGTGCTAGCTGGTGAGCGTTGAAAGTGGTCTTTACCGGAAGGAAGTGAGCCACTTTCGTAAGTATGTCCACGATGACCCAGATAGCATCATGGCCTCTTGTTGACTTGGGTAGTCCAACAATGAAGTCCATGCATATGTCATCCCATTTCCACTGGGGAACTGGTAAAGGTTGCAGTAACCCAGCGGGTTTCTGGTGTTCAGCCTTGACTCTGTTACAGATGTCACAACAGGCGACATAGTATGCAATGTCCCTTCGCATTCCTGGCCACCAAAAGGTTTCTCGCAAGTCCTGATACATTTTTGTTCCACCCGGATGAATAGAGTAGGCAGATTCATGTGCCTCTCTAAGTATTTGCTGTCTCAAGTTGTCTTGATCAGGCACACATATTCGATTTTCAAACCATAGGGTACCTTGATCATCAAGATGGAAGGACTTGGCCTTTCCTTGTGGAATACGCTCCTTGATCTCTTGTATACCTTCATCTGACTTCTGAGCTGCCTTAATTTCTTCCATAAGTGTCGGGATAATTTCCATTGTATCCGGGCTAGTTGGGCCGCATAATACCATATTCAGCTTGGCAAACTCTTCTTGCAGCCTCGGATGCATTCCCTTCATTAGTGCATTTAGGTCACCTTGCTTTCTGCTGAGGGCATCGGCGACCACATTGGCTTTTCCCGGATGATAGTTAATTCCGAGGTCATAGTCCTTGACCAATTCAAGCCATCTTCTCTGCCTGAGATTCAGATCAGGTTGGGTGAAAATATATTTGAGGCTCTTATGGTCTGTGTATATTTCACATCGTTGTCCAATAAGATAATGCCTCCAAATTTTCAATGCATGAACCACGGCTGCCAATTCCAAGTCATGAGTGGGATAGTTCTCCTCATGCGGCCGTAGCTGTCTGGATGCATATGCTACAACCTTCCCTTCTTGCATTAGTACGCAGCCGATTCCGCGCCGGGAAGCATCGCAGTATATGTCAAAGCTCTTGTGGATGTCTGGGAGAACTAAGACAGGGGCAGTAGTTAGCCTCGTCTTTAACTCCATGAAACTGCTGTCACATTCTTCCGTCCAGGCGAATTTGTGGTTCTTTTTCAACAGCTCTGTCAGTGGTTTGGCTATTTTTGAGAAGCCTTCGATAAAGCGACGATAGTAGCCTGCCAATCCCAGAAAACTGCGGACTTCGGTTACTGTAGCTGGTGTCTTCCAGTTTAATACAGCAGTCACTTTGCTGGGGTCGACAGCCACACCTTGTTCTGATAGAACATGTCCCAGAAAGCCCACCTCTTTTAGCCAAAATTCACATTTACTGAACTTGGCATACAGGCGATGGGTCCTTAGTCTTCCCAGGACAGTACGGAGATGTTTCGCGTGCTCTTCTTCATCCTTGGAATAGATGGGAATGTCATCGATGAATACTACCACAAATTTGTCCAAGAAGTCCATGAAGACCTTGTTCATCATGCTCATGAAGTAGGCTGGAGCATTTGTCACCCCGAAGGACATGACTGTAAATTCATACAGACCATATCTGGTGGTAAAGGCTGTCTTGGGGATATCCTCTTTCCTGATTTTTAACTGATGATACCCCGTTCGGAGGTCAATCTTGGAAAATACCCGGGCCCCGTTCAATTGGTCGAACAGATCATCAATGCGAGGGAGCGGATATTTATTCTTAATGGTGACCTCATTCAGTTGGCGATAGTCCACGCACATTCGTAGGCTTCCATCTTTCTTCTTCACAAACAGCACTGGTGATCCCCACGGTGAGGTGCTTGGACGAATATACCCTTTCTGCAGTAATTCATCCAACTGTTTCTTCAGTTCCACTAGCTCTGGGGAAGGCATACGGTAGTACTTCTTATAGATTGGGGCAGTTCTGGGAACAACATCAATAGCGAACTCTAGTTCCCGATCAGGTGGCATGCCTGGTATCTCTTCCGGAAATACGTCCGGAAATTCACTGACTACTGGAATCAGATTTATATCCGTAGCTGTGGCTTTGAATGCCATTCCTTTCTTTGACATTATTATGCTAGCAGTGAATCGCACTGTTTGGCCTGCCGGGTTAACCAGTGTCACCGCCCTGGTGGCACAGTTGATACACACCTGATGTGGTACCAACCAATCCATTCCCGGTATTACATCCAGTCTAGGGGATTCAATGGCCACAAGGGTAGCTGGAAACTTAACGTCATGTATCACAATTTCCAGATCCTTATATATCACATTTGTTCTGAGCATGGAGCAAGGGGATTGCACCACCATGATTTTGTCCAAAAGAGAGGGAGAAAATTTGTGCAAGGTGGCAAAACTCCGCGAAATAAACGAATGAGAAGCCCCAGAATCAAATAAAATTATTGCAGGTATGTTATTAACGGAAAACATACCAAGGACCACGTCTGGTGCTTCGCGGGCTTCCTCAGCGGAGATATGATGAACTTGGCCGCGATAGAAGTTCGTATTGGGGCGGCGTCCAACACTGTTGACTTGTGGCTTGTAGTCGGATGATGGCTTCCCATTTCTGTTAGGGCACTGCTTGGAATAATGCCCGCTTTGGCCGCAAGTAAAGCATGTGTTGTTGCGGCGGCAGTCCTCCAACACTGGCTGTTTGCCGAAAGTCTTGTTCTGGCTGACAGTCTTATTGTTGTTATTGCCATTGTTCCAGGCAGGCTTGTATTCCGATGGCCCTGGTTGCCAAAGGCGTGGCTTCTGCACAAACTGCTCACGGTTGTCCTTCTTGGGTTCAAACTTCCGCTTGCGATCATCATATCCTGACTTAAGCTCACGCTCAGCTATGAAGGCTTTGTTCACCAGAGTCTGAAAGTCAGGAAAGTCAAGCATACAAAGCTGACAGTGGAGGGTATGGTTCAGTCCTCCTAGGAATCGGTCAATCTTCCTTTCTTCTGTGGACACGTCATGGGCAGAGTACCGTGCCAGATTGTTAAACTTGTTCAGATATTCACCCACTGACATGTTGCCTTGAGTAAGAGCGAGGAATTCCCTCTGCTTCACCTTCATTATGCCAGTAGGAATATGATACTTGCGAAATGCCTCTTTGAACTTTTCCCAAGAGATACTTTCCTCAGAAGGCCACATTATTTTTGTATTGTCCCACCATATAGCTGCCGGTCCTTCCAGGTAGTGAGTAACAAAAGGAACCTTGTCTGACTCATCACAGCGGGCTATGTCCAATTTCTTTTCCATAGTCCTCAGCCAGTCATCAGCTCCATGGGATCCACAGCCTGACCAAAACTGGGTGGCTTGGTACGCTGAAAATCTGACAGTTTAGAGTGTGTCCCATTGTGATTGTTCTGACCCACCAAAGTCTGCATACTTTTCAGAAATTCCATGAGATCTTGATTTCTTTTCTCTTCAAACATCCTCATAATCTAATCAGTAGTTGGTGACTGTGATGGTGGAGGTGGCAAATCTTCTGGTGACTGTCCTGCCTGTCTGGCGGATCGATGAACGGGAGTTCCATCGCCGCCTTGATTACTACACCTCTTCATCCTAAATTTGTTCCCATTGCAAAATAACGAATCGATGAGCAACATCCATAAGGGAAAGCATGGCAGTTTGACACCAGAAAAAAACAAATAAAAGCGATAAGAGAAACAGCATAATTATACAAGGCAACCCAACATCATACATGGCAAGCTAGTAGGGGGATTATCATGACTGGACTGCTCATACGGCAGTCGACATATGCATAGATGCTATGATGCACGCACCGATACTCAAGCCTCCACTCTAGCGACACCGATGGCACGAACACTGGTAAACTGAAGACTCCTCGTCGTCTGATCCTATCTCGGAATCTGAGCTGATGATGTGAACCTCGATCTCTGGATCAAAGGTAACACGACGACGCTGACGGGAAGGCTCCGCCTCTGAGGGAGAAGAAGCACGACGCCGTAGCATCGGAGCAGTTGGAGTAGCTAGGAGTGAGGCCCACTCTGGAGTGGTCTCACGTCGGCTACCAGACGAAAAGCCTGGCGGTCCGAACGAGCTAGAAGGAGTATCAGAAGGTGGAACGGGTGGAGTATACACACGTGAAAATGGAGGTGGAGGAGGAGATTGTGTTGCCGCAACGGCTGCAAGTGCCTCTCGGGCATGAGTCAGCTCCTCAGCTAGTGAAGTGATCATACGATAACTGGCGTTCAGGTAGCGAGATAAAACACTAGTAGCACGATCACTCGCCGGATCAACAGGTGCGAAAAGGACCCGCCCTGTCGCAGGCGACAGGGTGGGACAGTGAAAGAAACCTGGATGAGTCTGCATCTCGACCTCGTGGAAGCGCAAGTCAGTGAGAGCCTCCATCGCAGCAAACTGGATCGCCAACTCTGGAGCAGAAGTAGTCCCGCCCTTGGAGGAGCGAGAGTAACTACCAATATCTGAGTTCGCAGTCAGGAAGGCCTCCGCGTGATACTTGTATACTGAACCAGCAAGCTTCTCTCGGAACACCTGGAATACTGGGTCTTCGCCGTTGGGATACAGCCGAAGCCAGACGCTACGAAGCAGTACTGGAAAAGTGAACGGTGCCGGCTCATGATTGTAGTGGTATGGAACTGGTGCCATCTACACTCATCAAACCAGCGGTTAGCACAATAAAAACTATATGCATGCCATGCAGCAAACAGATGCAACAATCAGATGCAGCAAGCAAGACACATCCCAAGACCCTAAACTAATCGCGGTTCTAGCGTAGAGTTAACTAGGGCGTCCTACAGTCAGCGCGGCTCTGATACCAAGCGTTGTGGCACCCCGGCTCAGAGGACCGGTTTACCCAGTGTTTCCAACCCAGAGATCATGCCTTCTGGAAACACCCAACAACTTGGAACAGAACAGAACTGAACTTTATTAATATATCTCAAGTACAAGCTCATAATTTACATTGATAGCGAGGCCTGAAGCACTGCACGTGCTATGACAATATCTACATTATTTATGGAACATAACAGGGCCTCGATACTACTAGGTGGTTCTACGGCGTAGCGGAACATAGCGCGGAAACTCCATCCGCAGGGACACTGTTGTGGACACGGCCAAGTTAGCGTAGCACGAACCATCGGGACCTCTGTCCTCGGCTTCTCCTGCATCTGGCATGATACGCCAGGTGAGTACTTGGAATGTACTCGCAAGCTCATGGCAACCAAAACAATGCAGCAAACAATAGCATGGCAATAATCACATTAAATGCTTAAAGTGCTTACTGTTACCGAGTACCAACTTACTCTCTTTCGGGTTGTCCCACAACCCTCGAGATACTCATGATCCATCGGTACTTTCGATCATAAGACAAGTTCTTCCATCATTATTATCATTATCATGGTTGACCATCCTAGTGAGGCATAAGTGGACTGTCCAATACCGTGGACGCGGCTATTCGAATAGGTTTTTACACTCTGCAGAGGTTGCGCACTTTACCCACACTATGGAGCTCCTGGCCTCGTACTTTAGTACATGTTCCCATTCGGGTGGACCAGTGCTGCTCCAACGAAACTTGCCTAGCCCGTGACTCCTCTATCGTACCACCGACAATCATACCCTCCCAGGGTCATGTCCTGGGTGGCCCCTGTGTCACCCCGTGACACCTGCCACTGTCGTGGCCAAACAAACTATCCCAAACGGGGACGCCGGCAAAATAACTCAACTGGTCTCATAGGATTATCGCCGTCTACCTGATCAGGGCAGCACGCACGCATAACCCTCCCTAGTTTAGTGGTACCGATAAAAGAGCACAAAGCCAGACCAAGTCAAGGTCGTCCCATACCGGCAAATGTGGCTGCACGGATAAGTCCGGGTAGGTGGCTCTTGATCAACCAACTAAGTTTAAGGTTTTCAAGCATTTAACCAGCATAGATACTCAACATAATTAACTTAACATGGCAGTAGCTATAAAAGTAAATTACTATGAATTTATCATGTATTAAAATAATGCCTAGAATTCAATTAAATAACCAACACTATTGAAATACTTCATGAAATGGATGACATGGCTTGCCTTGCTCTGTTGGGTTGTCCACAAACTGCTGGGCTTCAAAACCAAAAGAATCTCCTTCTGAAAATATTTTAAAATTGCAAAGGAAAATGTCACATACTATTGTTCTATCCACCAGAAATTCTGTGAGTATGGGAAAAATACCAAATTTAACCAGAAAATAAAGGAGCTCAAGACAAACCCAGAGCAAAAAGAATCAATTGATTTGGACTTATAGATAAAAATTTATGGAGGGTCAAAGTTTCTGGTAAACTCTGGAATTAAAACAGAAATTAGAAAAACTGACAGGGGGCCACGTCGAAGACGTAAAGTGGAGAGGCGTCTCCACTTACCGCTTCGCGCGTGCGCGGCTGAGCCTCTGACGAGCGGGCCCCGCAGCTGGGTTTAAACGAGAGAGAGAGAGAGAGAGAACAGAGAAGAGCGGGACTCCGGCGACGGTCGCCGGCGATGTGGTCGGCGGCGAGGTCGGAGAAGAGCAGGGATGGAACGGGCTCACCGAGGTGGTCACGCACGTACCCGCAGATCGACGAGGGGTGGCCGGACGACGTCGTCCCCTTCCTCTCCGGTGGCGGCGGCGCTCGGGTGTCGTCGGAGACGGCGGTTCCGGCAGCAATTCGCTCAGGCAAGAGGTCGGGCGTGACCAGGAGGATGAGCTGAGCTCGATGGTGCAGTCGGTGGAGTCCGGGAAGGAGTGGAACGGCGAGGAGGCTGGGCTTGGGTGGCGGCGGATCTCCGGCGAGGTTCGAGGCCAGAGGGCCTCTCGGCCATGGCTCGCTGCTCGGGGGGGCGATTGGGAGGTGGAGAAGTGGGGTGAGGAGCTCGGGAGGGCCGGGCGTGGCCTTTTATAGGCAGGAGGCGAGCTCGGGCGAGCTCTCTGGAAACGGCGAGGTCCAGGACATGTCACCGGCGCCAGTACGCCGCGCTGGCTGGCCGGTTGCGGGCGACGAGACGGGAGAGAGCAGAGAGGAGTTAAGGCGCGGGGGAAGCTAGCGGAGGAAGAAGACGAGCGCCACGCCACTGTGGCCGCACGGGCGGCATAGTGCCCGGATGCGGTGGCGGCCGCCGGGGACATTTCCGGCGAGGGGAAGGATCGGGAGAGGGTTACGTGGACGGCAGCGGCGAAGTCGGCACCTCCAGACACGAAATGGCAGCGAGAGGTCACTGGAATGACCTCGGCCATCGCCGGCGAGATGCAGAGCACGCATACTGGCATGCCAGTACCGTGCTCACCACGGTGTCTGGCATATAGAGGCCGACCAAGTCCAGCGCAACATGTCTGGGGTGTTCTCTTTTGATCACTTAGTGCCTCTGCATGCTTGGTTTGGCTAGGTTCACTCTGCTGTGAAGTGTAGCTTCAGCTACAGTTTCTGACAGCAATCTTGAGAGAGATCTAGAGGAGAGGTGAGCTGGAGATGGAGCCAGTGGAGATGTCTGGGAGGATCTATGTTGGAAGGACTCCAAGCTGACCAAGTTTGAAAGAATTTCATCAAGAATTGAATATAGTTCATGTACAACTGCTGTACTGAACCAGAAACCTAGATGAGCTTGTTGCACTCATCTGGTTGATTTGCTCGGGCTGAAATTTGGTGTAGGATAGTTATTTGGTGAGGAGAAGATGCCATAAAAATTTCAGCTCAAACAGATACCTCTAGCTGGTACTTCCTTCACAGAGGTTTAAATTGAGCAGAAACTTGGCAGAATATTGGTGGTGAAAATTTGTACTGGACAAGATGATATTTTTGGATATTGTGGCAAGATAGGTTCCCTAGTATCCCAGGGTATTATTTGACAATTTTCTGAGCTGGGAAAATATGAGTTGCTTCACAAATGGCCAGTACTGTCCAGAGAGCTAATGGAGTTTTTTGTGGCAAAATTTTATACTGGACCATGAAATGTTTTTGAAGATTGTGGGAGTAGATGATGACAAGGAGGTGTGGTATTAATCTTGGATTTTTCTGAGCATCAAAACTATAGGTTGCTTCATAACCCATAGTGATGACAGATTTTCCCAAATGAAGAAAATGATTAATTGGGAAAGATGAAGGATTAGAATTTGATCCAGAAGGTGTGTGGCAGGATTGTGGCAAGATGTTGAGAGCTTTGGATTATTGAAAGAAATTCATCAGTCCAAAGTCAACTGAAAAGGTTCAAAATCCAACCAAATTGCAAATAAAGCCAGAAAGAGTTTGAAAAGAAAAAGTTGCCAAAAACCAGGGTGTCACAGAAAACTACTTCCTGTGTGATTGGCAGACCCTCCATGATGATTTATGAGGAGGAAGAGGAAGGACCTACTGCTGATGCACCTCCAGCCAAGTCTCAAAAGCTTATGTCTGATGCAATCAAGACTGCTGCCCCCAAGTCCAAGACTAAGGTGTCAGCACCAAAGAGATCCACCAGGAACATATCAGCTGCTGAGAAGAACAAGGACCCAGTGCCTGAGGTAAATGTTGATGAAGAGCCACTAGTGCTCAGGAAATTGAAGCCAAAGATACCATACCATGACAATGCACACCCAGTTGCGGAGAACATGATGCTAAGGAAGGATAAAGGTCTGCGTCAGTGGAGACTGACAGATCCTTATGCTACAAGGAGGAAGACAGCGTGTGACTATCGCTTTCACACACGAGAACAACAAGATTTCTATGAAACAGTTCTGTTGGATAAGAAGCCCATCGTTAGTGACATGAAATGGGTGGATTGGGAATACATCGATGAGAATGAGGATTATTTCCCCCATGTCCATGAGAGCTTCAGGATTGCAGGTGTTGATGACTTTGTCGGACAGAAGTTGACCAAGTGGAATGACGAAATGGTCATGCAATTCTACCCTACTGCACACTTCTATCCAGATGGCCGAATTGTGTGGATGACTGAGGGTATCAGATACCAGTCAACCATCTCTGAGTGGGCAAGTCTTCTTGGTGCCCCCAAGGAAGAGGACGATGACATTGATATCTATGCTAAGCTCAAGATGGATCACAACACCATGAAGAACATGTACACTGCTATCCCCCAGAAGGACATTGAGACTCATAAGCTTGGATCGGTGAAGCATCTGCTACCAGGATTGGCCACCACAAACACCATCTTGCGGTACACCTTGTTACCCAAGTCAGAAGATGATAAAATGATTCATGGCCACTCCATCAATTTGCTGCATTTGTTTGATACACCTCAGAAATTTAAGGTGATGAGCCTGATAGTTGAAACTATCAACAGGACTGCAGCTGATCAGAAGAGATCGTGCGGGTATGCTTCACATATTCAGATATTGATTAATTCCAAGGTTGGAACCAGCACATACCTTCTTGATCGAGAGCATTTGCCATTGCGTCTAGATTTTGAAGATAATGTGATAGTGATGGATCCTTCGCATCCCACTTCAGCACAAGCTCAAGAGAAGATCCGCAAAGCCAAAGAAGCAAAAGCAGCCGAGGAGGCATCAGCTCCCAATGCTCCAATTGCAAATCTTAAGTCTAAGTCTGACCAAATGACTTATCTGCTTGAAGCCACCCTGAAGATTGAGCGAAGTCTGGCCAACCTCACCCAGCACCAGGCTAGCTTAGAGCGGATAATTGAGACGAAATTCCATGATTTAGATGTCAAGGTCACAGAGATACAGACTACAGTGGAGCAGCTGCAGAATGATGTTGATGCTGTTAAGACAGCCCCATCAGATGATAGTGGAGATGATAGACCAACCACAGAGCGATTTCAGACAGTGCCTAGGGCAGCCAGGTCTGCTACAGTGCCAGTTGTGGATCCACGGACCACAGTCTCTGCACCTACTGCTGCTGCCACAGTGCCACCGCCAGTATCCACTCCACCAGCCCAGCAAACTTCTGCAGAAGCCTTAGCGGACGCTCTTCTTTCAACGCCATCTACGCACACCAGAACTGCCAGCAGGAGATCGCCTTCAGGAGCTTTGGAGGACCGTGCTTAGAGTGCCTATTAGTCCTATACCTATTCGATCTTTTTGGTACTTGTTGCCAAAGGGGGAGAATTTGTATAGATCATAGGCTTCGAGAGAGAGTGCTTCTGTTTTGTTTCTCTTGAGTTCATTTGCATGTTAGTACTTTGTTGCTTGTTGGTACTTTGTTTGATGTGTGTGCTTGCTACAGTGTCTGAGAGATATTCTGTCGTTTATGCTTGTGATTGATCATACTATGCTTATTGTGATGATCTATGTTTATCTCTATCATTATCTTGTATGATCACTCACCCACTTATGTTGGTGATGCGTGCTTGCTATTCCAATCATAACATTTTGCGCGCTCCACCAGGATGTATGTGACATGGAAGAGTGACCCATGAGCCTAATCGATAGTGCATTTGCATTCAAACGCAAATTTTTAATAATGCACAAATTTAGGGGGAGCTCTTGCTTATCACATACTTCTCAAAGCGATGATGTATTTCATTCATTTAATTATTTGTCAAAGCTTTGATCTATATGTTGTCATCAATTACCAAAAAGGGGGAGATTGAAAGCACATTTGCTCCCTTGGTGGTTTTGGTAATTCATAACAACATATATCTCATTGAACTAATGTCCATTCAAGTTAAAGATTTCAGGATGTTCAATGATTGGCATGGCATGGACTAGAGACGTGGACCCCTCAAAATGCTAAGGACAAGGATTGGCACAAGATCAAGACTCTACATTTTTGGTTTAGTGATCCAAGATCACATTGAGTCCATAGGAAAGCCAATACTATTAAAAGGGGATGAGGTGTTGCTTAATGGTCTTTTTGCTCAAGTGCTTAGTGACAGTACTCCTAAACCCTCAACCACTCCCTCTACACAAATATGTCCAAAACCCATATTCCAACTCGGCCCCACCGAAACTCTCTATCCGGCCCCACCGAGTTCACCTAGACTTAGCCACTGCCAAAACCCTAACAAATCGGATCCACCGAAATGGATCTCGGTCTCACCGAGATGATCTTGCCAACTCTCTGTAATCGTTTGCACTCACTTCGGTCTCACCGAGTTTTGCAAATCGGTCTCACCGAGATGGATTGCCAACTCTCTGTTGCCTTGTTGTTTCACTTCGGTCCTACCGAGTTGATGCAATCGGTGCCACCGAGATGAGGTTTGCCCTAGCCATTGCACTTCGGTCCATCCGAGTTGTTCGTATCGGTCCCACCGAGAGTCCTAACGTTCATATCTTTAACACAGTTCGGTGCTACCGAGATTATGGTTTCAGTGCCACCGAGTTGGGTCAAAAGTGTGTAACGGTTGGATTTTGTGTGGAGGCTATATATACCCCTCCACCACCTCCTTCTCAGTAAGGAGAGCCATGAGAACGTGCCCACACTTCCACCATACATTTTCTGAGAGAGAACCACCTACTCATGTGTTGAGATCAAGCTATTCCATTCCTACCATTTGAATCTTGATTTCTAGCCTATCCCAAGTTGCTTTCCACTCAAATCCCTCTTCCACCATAGCCAAATCTATGAGGAGTTGTTTGAGTGCTGGGAAGACTATCATTTGAAGCACAAGAGCAAGGAGTTCATCAACAACACACTGTCTATTACCTTTTGGAGAGTGGTGTCTCCTAGATTGGTTAGGTGTCACTTGGGAGCCTCCGACATGATGTGGAGTTGAACCAAGGAGTTTGTAAGGGCAAGGGGATCGCCTACTTCGTGAAGATCTACCCCGAGTGAGGCTAGTCCTTCGTGGACGTAAGCCATGGTGGAATAGACAAGGTTGCTTCTTCGTGGACCCTTCGTGGGTGGAGCCCTCCGTGGACTCGCGCAGCCGTTACCCTTCGTGGGTTGAAGTCTCCATCAACGTGGACGTACGATAGCACCACCTATCGGAACCACGCCAAAAACCGTCGTGTCTTCATTGCGTTTGAAATCTCCGATCCCCTCCTTTACTTACATATGCAATTGTTTACTTTCCACTGCTATACTCTTAGAATTGCATGTGTAGGGTGATGCTTGACATGTACTATTGCTAAAATCTGCCCACAACTAAAAATTGGGAAAAGGTTAGGTTTTATTTGGTCAAGTAGTCTAATCACCCCCCCTCTAAACATACTTTCGATCCTACAACTTTCCGATCAATGATCAACATCGGAGCCGTGGACACCCATATTGACCCCTATACCCACACGAATAAATATTCGAGTGAACCTCCAGTTGCCGTGTGCTATTCCTGTTGCTTCGCGATGTGTTACAAACACCCGAGGTGAGATTTTTTGCATCCCCGTGGATCAACAACTTGTCCACTATGCCAGTTACCTTGTTACCGGTTTTGTTCTCTTTTCTCGTTTCCGTGTTCCAGCATCCCAGTGATCAAATCACAAAGTGTCTAGCCAGACGATGATGGATACCGTAACACCGAGAGGGCCCGAGAATATCTCTCCATCGTCGGAGGAGCAAATCCCAATCTCGAGCTATCTCGTTTCTTGTCATACTTTTCCGTGAACCCGTAAGCCGCCGTAATAGCCACCCAGTTACGGATGACGTTTAACAAACCCCAAAGTTCACGAAGCAAGCATGAAGGAACTTGATACTCTCATGGTCTAAGGAATTATGCAAACATTAACTATCTCTGTGTTATTAACCATTAACTTGTGACGAATGTATCTCATAGCATAACATCAATTCGGGTCGATTCAACACAAGTGTTCCACTAACATTGTGCCCTCAAAATTGCCGGCATAGCCATGCCCATGATCAGGAAAATAGGATCATCATGTAATACTTGAGCTAGTCTTAGAGGCATGACTAGGAATACTTTTTACCGTTTATTATACCACACGTGCACATGAGTTTCCCTCCGAGCCTCGTGGATATTGTAGACTCGAGAATCATTACAGCTATAGCATGGAACATAAACATTCATTACAAACTCGGAGATACAAAATAACTGTTATTACTGCCTCTAGGGCATATCTCCTACAGACTCCCACTTGCACTAGAGTCATAATCCAGTTACATGGGTTCCCTAACACCAATGGATATCCGGTGCTGCTCATGCTTTGCTCGTGGTAGAGGCTTTGTCATCGGGTCTGACACGTTCAGATCCGTGTGAACTTTGTGTACTTTCACTAAACCCGCTTCGACATGATGTCGAATGAGTTTATATTTGCGTTCAATATGTCTTGTCTTATGGTGCGAACTTGGCTCCCTTGCCTGAGCCACGGCGCCACTATTAGCACAATAGATCTCCACCGGGTCCAGAGCACTTGGAACCACACCAAGGTCTTCAAGAAATTGCTTGATCCATACCGCCTCCTTGGAGGCTTCTGAAGCTGCAACATATTCCGCCTCCGTCGTAGAATCCGCCATAGTCTTTTGTTTGAAACTTTTCCAATCAACCGCGCCGCCGTTCAATATGAAAACATAGCCTGATTGAGATTTGAAGTCATCTGGGTCAGTCATGAAGTCTGCATCAGTGTAACCACTTACAATGAGCTCTTCATCACCTCCGTATACAAGGAGTAAATCCTTGGTCCTTCTGAGGTACTTAAGAATACCCTTGACTGCGGCCCAGTGTTCCAATCCTGGATCACTTTGGTACCGGCTGCTAACACTTAGCGCATAGGAAACATCCGGTCTTGTACATAGCATGGCATACATAATAGAACCAACTGCCGAAGCATATGGAACATCATTCATTTGTACTCGCTCATCGAGGGTCCGAGGACACTGATTCTTGCAAAGCACAGTGTCAGGTGACATGAGGAGTAGGCCTTTCTTGGAGTTCTCCACCTTGTCAATGTACGTGCTTTGGCTAAGCGATATCAGGCATTTTGACTTATCTCTATAGATTCTGATGCCCAATACATATGCCACTTCACCTAAGTCTTTCATTAAAAAACTCTTCTTCAATGAGTCTTTTATTTCGCTAAGAAAATTCACGTCATTTCCAATCAACAATATGTCATCCACATACAAGATTAGAAATGCTTTTGCGCTCCCACTAAACTTCTTGTAAACACAAGATTCTTCGTCATTCCTGATGAAGCCAAACTGTTTGACCACTTCATCAAAACGAATGTTCCAGCTCCTTGATGCTTGCTTCAGACCATAAATGGCTTTCTGAAGTTTGTATACCTTTCTAGCATCATTATGAACGACAAAACCTTCAGGCTGTATCATGTATACATCTTCTTTGAGATTTCCATTTAGGAAAGCCATTTTGACGTCCATCTGCCATATTTCATAGTCAAAATAAGCAGCAATTGTTAGTAATATCCGAACAGACCTAAGCATAGCTACGGGCAAGAAAGTCTCGTCATAGTCCACTCCTGGAACTTGCGTGAACCCTTTCGCGACAAGTCTAGCTTTGTGGATAGTAATGTTACCATCCGCGTCCGTCTTTCTTTTGAAAATCCATTTACAACCAATGGGTTTTACGCCATCTGGAAGTTCTTCCAAGTTCCAAACTTGGTTTTCGTACATGGATTCCATATCGGATTTCATGGCCTTGTGCCATTCCCTTGAGCTGGGCCCCGCCATTGCTTCTTTGTAGTGCGCAGGTTCATCGTCTTCAAGAATGAAGATTTCATTATGAAATCACTCAGGTGGCTGGATAGCCCTACCTGATCTGCGCGGTTCAGTTACAACATTGTCTGAAGTTTCCACATCACATGCGACAACTTCCGGCTCGGTTGTAGGGATAATTTGCGGAATTACTTCCAGTTCCTTAGCCATATCAACTGTCGCCGAAGATTCACTAATCTCATTAAGTTGTACGGTCCTCCCACTTGGTTCTTTAGCGAGAAATTCTTTCTCGAGAAAGTGTCCAACTTTTGCGACAAACACTTTGCCCTCGGACTGGTGGTAGAAGGAATACCCAATGGTGTTATTTGGATAACCTACAAAGTAAAATTTGTCTGATCTGGGATCGAGTTTGCTTGGCTGTAAACGCTTTACGTATGCCTCACAACCCCAAATTTTGAGATGCGACACACTAGGAATCTTCCCATGCCACATCTCATGTGGTGTCGTCTCAACAGACTTAGACGGTGCTCTGTTTAATGTATAAGCGGCAGTGAGTAGTGCGTGACCCCAAAAAGATATCGGTAGATCTGTAAGAGACATCATCAACCTTACCATGTCTAACAGGGTTCGGTTACATCTTTCCGACACTCCGTTTCGCTGTGGAGTTCCGGGAGGCGTAAGCTGTGAAACGATTCCACGGTCACTCAGATGTTGGCTAAACTCATGACTAAGGTATTCGCCCCCGCGATCAGACCGCAGAAACTTAGTCCTTTTGTTACGATGATTTTCTACCTCATTCTGAAATTCTTTGAACTTTTCAAAAGTTTCCGACTTATGCTTCATCAAGTAGATATATCCATACCTACTCAAATCATCAGTAAAAGTCACGAAGTAGAAATACCCACCCTGTGCGATTGTGCTCATTGGACCACATACATCACTATGTATTATTTCCAACAATTCACTCGCCCGTTCAGGATGACCCGTGAACGGCATCTTGGTCATTTTCCCCATCAAGCAAGCTTCACATGTGTCAAATGATTCAAAATCAAAGGATGGTAAAACTCCATCTTTATGGAGTCTTTGCATGCGTTTCTTTCCGATGTGGCCAAGCCGACAGTGCCACATGAAAGTGGTGGTGGTATTAGCCTTCTTAAGGCGTTTAGCATTCACGTTAAAGACATCATTTCCACATTCAAGATTTAGTATGAAAAGGCCCCAACAATGGGTGCAAATCCATAAAACATATCCTTACAATAAAGTGAACAACCATTGTTCTCAGACTTGTACAAATACCCATCGTGTACTAAACATAATCCGGAGATAATGTTTCTACACAATAGTGGAACAAAATAACAGTTACTTAGTTCTAAGATAAATCCTGAAGGGAGACGTAGAGGCATAATGCCGACGGCTTGAGCGGCGATCCCAACGCCGTTCCCGACGCGCATCACAACTTCATTCTTTGCTAGCTTGCGCACCTTCCGAAGCCCCTGTATCGAGTTGCAAATGTGAGCAACCGATCCGGTATCAAATACCCAAGACTTAGAATTTTCGCAAGCAAGCAAAACGTCAATGACATTAACTTGTATAACAATTATACCTTTTCCAGTTTTCTCGGACTTCTTATCTTCCAGATACTTCTTGCAGTTTCTCTTCCAGTGTCCTGTGCCCTTGCAGTATAAGCACTCAGTTTCATTCTTGGCTCCGCCCTTAGAGTTGCTTTGGGAGCCGGTCTTACCGGCGCCCTTGCCCTTCTTTGGCTTGCATTTCTTTTTGAAACTGGCGGTTTTATTCACAAGCAACACTTGCTTGCGATTTTTTCGCAGTCCTCCTTCCGCAGTTTTCAGCATGGCGAGCACCTCATTTGGTGTCTTCTCCATCCCACTCATGTTGTAGTTCATGACAAAACCGTCGTAAGACGGGGGGAGTGAAGAAAGCAACATGTCCATCATATGGGCTGGTGGAATTGGAAATTCTAGGGTTTTAAGCCTTTCAGCGTAGCCAATCATTTTGACTACGTGTTTGCCAACTGAACTGCCCTCAGCCATCTTGCAATCCATCACGGCCTTCATGATATCAAATCGTTCAGACCGTGCGGTTTCCTTGTACAGAGCATCCAATTCCCGGATCATATCACGGGGGTTATGGAATTCAAAACGTTTTTGAAGCTCTGGACTCATGCAAGCTAGCATGAGGCACTGCACTAAGTTGTGATCATCATCCTTAGTGGCCCAGACATTTTGTTCATCTGCCGGGGCAGTGGCCGCCGGTTTAGCTGGAAGAGCAGTTTCAAGCACATACATTTTCTTAGCGCTCCTGAGGACAATCCTCAGGTTACGGACCCAGTCCGCATAGTTGTTTCCAGTCGCGGCTAACTTCTCTTTCTCTAACATCGGGCCTAAGTTGAACGCGGTGTTGCGAGCCATTTGATCTACAACGGAAAACACAAGTTTCACTTAGACTTTGTTCATAGTTAATTTGCACTAGTGAATAAACAATTTTATTCTAAAGTGCGCTCCCACTCAAATCAATATCTCTCAAAATTGATTATGAGTGATACAAGACCCAAATTGTAATTCAACGCCAAGGATGTATCCATCTCAAGTGACGAGAATTTCAATCGGTAGGCCAACTTGCCAATCACATCTCTATGTGACTCTTGTTCATCTTTCGATGGGCGTGTTCCGAGCTCAGGACGGTCCTCCGGAACGTCAAGACAACCAAGTGATCTTGCTGCGAGGTCTCAACTCACCCGCCTCACACTTCTCTAATCGTTCGTACCCATGTATCCATGTGGTACCCCGAAAAGATAGGTGCCGTGACGGTGCTACACTTGGGAGAACACTAACTACTAGATATTTTAAGTGAGAGATCACCCTAATAAAAAGCGACTACCGCGCAATCAAGAAGGGTGCATCAAGAGGGATAAACATCTCAGGCAATTCATAATAGCATGATATGGTATAGCCCCTTCTGACGGAGAAGTCAAGTATTTCTTCGTCTTCGGCATTTGCGTCGGTATTCACCTTCGCGAAGATTGCCACCACCTTGTCGATGCACCAGATAATATTGCTATCTCTATAGCTAATAAAATAAGTGC
This sequence comes from Elymus sibiricus, assembly GCA_039707655.1. Taxonomy (NCBI): domain Eukaryota; kingdom Viridiplantae; phylum Streptophyta; class Magnoliopsida; order Poales; family Poaceae; genus Elymus; species Elymus sibiricus. The sequence continues at coordinate 254,311,570 of CM077668.1, read as the reverse complement.
ATTACTTAAGGTTGACACCCAGGTCATTAAAGTGACAATCATATGGCTCCAGCCATCATGCCGAATCATGACACGCAGGTCGTGTTAGTAAATTTACATCATATAGTCATCTCATACATAATCGAATTAATATGAGCACTGCTATACCACATCACATGCACATCCTGCAAAACCAAGTTAGACGCCTCTAATCGGTTTATGCAAAATTTTATTTTTACGTGGCTTCTAAGGTTTTGACTTAAACCGCAGCTACCAACGTTTTATCATCAAGTATGATTATTCAAGTCGCTAGATTAACATCGCAGGGTGTATGAAACATGAGATAATAAAATCTCGAGCCCCATACTAAACTTCGTCATACGCATGACCCCCGTGCAGATCATATCTGCATTGCCCTTTCGTCTGCGAAATTTCATCTTTCTTTTGACTATGGTGGAACCCAAAGAACTGATAGCACTTCGTTGATCAATCAGGATTGCGGATTGCCAGAACTTTGTCAAATTCCACCATGCTGTCTCAAGATCAGAAATGCGCAAATTCTAGGGAAGCAACAAGAACATCGGGTAACAGATTTCATCTGCTACCCGCATAAATAATTTTCAGCAATAGATCTCATCTACTACAAAATTATATTATGCAATACCCATACATCTCCATGTATTCTAGATCGTAACCTGCATCTACGCATAGCACGGCTCATGATGCCACTGTAGGGGAACGCGACAGAAAACAAAAAAAATCGGTACAGTGAGCATGCCCAGGACCACTATGGAGACTGCATACAGGGTTTGATCTGATCATTACCGACTCGTAGCGCAGCGGAAGAAGAGTCGATGTAGATCGTCGGTGCAGATCCCCGCAGCTAGGATTTACAACCTCCCAACCGCAAGGATGTACTCCCTCGTCGGACAGCCCTTCGTGAGGCGGTCGGACAGTCCCTCGGACGATGTTACGGACAGCCCTTCGGGAGGACCCTCGAAGCTCGAACGGTAACTCGGACAGCCCTTCGGGAGGACCCTCGAACAGCCCCTCGAGCAAAAGATCAAAACTACGACCTCTCTACAGGGTTGCACACATACGGTGTCAGCTATCCGGCAGGGCTTCGCCGTCCAGAACTAGTTCCTGCCGGAACCCAGACATCCTTTCGGCTCTACGAAACTATTTCGTGGGAGGGAGAGAGAGAGAGAGCCATACAAAGCATGGCATGTGTATGAGAGCAAGGGATGAGTGTGGAGAGCACCTCTCCACCTCTATTTATAGGAAAGCCAAGGGGTAGGATTGGCACAAAAAAATACCAAAGTACCCCCACTTTATGTCACACATAAAGAGAATAAAAGGCAAAAAAGAATGGCATGTGGAGCTCCATGGAGGAGCTCCACCTTGGGCGGCCACCCTCATTGGGGCCCCCCCAAGAGGGGTTCCTTAGTCCCTAAGTCTTTCTAGAAGCCTTTTGGGAAAAATCCCAAAAGGTGGCTTTCCAAAAAATTAACCATAAAGTGATTTTCACTATTCACGGAACCAATTTCCGAAAATATTTCTGTGGGTCTTAGAATAATTCTAGTACCCACTAAAATGATTTTGGATGCGTTCCGAAACAATTCCGGATTAGTGATTTTCATCTGCGAAAAGCAACCAAACCGGTTCCGGCAGCTCCGGAACATTTCCGGTTTTTATCCCAGAAAAATCCCAGAAGTTTCCAGAACAATTCTGGCACCCTCCAAGAATTTCCAGGCGTGTGCCGAAACCAATTTGACTTAATGGTATACCCCGAAACAACTTTTCAGTTTTACCGAAACTATTCCGGTGTTCTCTCGGGAACGTTTCCGTTATCTCCGAAACTTTTCCGGTGACTTTCTCTCAGACTCCCTGTCTAGTATTCAGCAGATAGATGACCCTTAACCGTGTGACCCTATAGGTTCGGTGAAGTATAGACATGACCCGGAACACTTTCCGATCAATGATCAACATCGGAGCCGTGGACACCCATATTGACCCCTATACCCACACGAATAAATATTCGAGTGAACCTCCAGTTGCCGTGTGCTATTCATGTTGCTTCGCGATATGTTACAAACACTCGAGGTGAGATTTTCTGCATCCCCGTGGATCAACAACTTGTCCACTATGCCAGTTACCTCGTTACCGGTTTTGTTCTCTTTTCTCGTTTCCGTGTTCCGGCATCCCAGTGATCAAATCACAAAGTGTCTGGCCAGACGATGATGGATACCGTAACACCGAGAGGGCCCGAGAATATCTCTCCATCGTCGGAGGAGCAAATCCCAATCTCGAGCTATCTCGTTTCTTATCATACTTTTCCGTGAACCCGTAAGCCGCCGTAATAGCCACCCAGTTACGGATGACGTTTAACAAACCCCAAAGTTCACGAAGCAAGCATGAAGGAACTCGATACTCTCATGGTCTAAGGAATTATGCAAACATTAACTATATCTGTGTTATTAACCACTAACTTCTGACGAATGTATCTCATAGCATAACATCAATTCGGGTCGATTCAACACAAGTGTTCCACTAACATTGTGCCCTCAAAATTGCCGGCATAGCCATGCCCATGATCAGGAAAACAGGATCATCATGCAATACTTGAGCTAGTCTTAGAGGCATGACTAGGAATACTTTTTACCGTTTATTATACCACACGTGCACATGAGTTTCCCTCTGAGCCTCGTGAATATTGTAGACTCGAGAATCATTACAGTTATAGCATGGAACATAAACATTCATTACAAACTCGGAGATACAAAATAACTGTTATTACTGCCTCTAGGGCATATCTCCTACAGACTCCCACTTGCACTAGAGTCATAATCCAGTTACATGGGTTCCCTAACACCAATGGATATCCGGTGCTGCTCATGCTTTGCTCGTGGTAGAGTCTTTGTCATCGGGTCTGACACGTTCAGATCCGTGTGAACTTTGCGTACTTTCACTAAACCCGCTTCGACATGATGTCGCATGAGTTTGTATTTGCGTTCAATATGTCTTGTATTATGGTGCGAACTTGGCTCCCTTGCCTGAGCCACGGCGCCACTATTATCACAATAGATCTCCACCGGGTCCAAAGCACTTGGAACCACACCAAGGTCTTCAAGAAATTGCTTGATCCATACCGCCTCCTTGTAGGCTTCTGAAGCTGCAACATATTCCGCCTTCGTCGTAGAATCCGCCACAGTCTTTTGTTTGGAACTTTTCCAATTAACTGCGCCGCCGTTCAATATGAAAACATAGCCTGATTGAGATTTGAAGTCATCTGGGTCAGTCATGAAGTCTGCATCAGTGTAACCACTTACAATGAGCTCTTCATCACCTCCGTACACAAGGAGTCAATCCTTGGTCCTTCTGAGGTACTTAAGAATACCCTTGACTGCGGCCCAGTGTTCCAATCCTGGATCACTTTGGTACCGGCTGCTAACACTTAGCGCATAGGAAACATCCGGTCTTGTACATAGCATGGCATACATAATAGAACCAACTGCCGAAGCATATGGAACATCATTCATTTGTACTCGCTCATCCAGGGTCCGAGGACACTGATTCTTGCAAAGCACTGTGCCAGGTGACATGAGGAGTAGTCCTTTCTTGGAGTTCTCCACCTTGTCAATGTACGTGCTTTGGCTAAGCGCTATCAGGCGTTTTGATCTATCTCTATAGATTCTGATGCCCAATACATATGCCACTTCGCCTAATTCTTTCATTGAAAAACTCTTCTTCAATGAGTCTTTTATTTCGCTAAGAAAATTCACGTCATTTCCAATCAACAATATGTCATCCACATACAAGATTAGAAATGCTTTTGCGCTCCCACTAAACTTCTTGTAAACACAAGATTCTTCGTCATTCCTGATGAAGCAGGATTATCATGCAATACTTGAGCTAGTCTTAGAGGCATGACTAGGAATACTTTTTACCGTTTATTATACCACACGTGCACATGAGTTTCCCTCCGAGCCTCGTGGATATTGTAGACTCGAGAATCATATCAGCTATAGCATGGAACATAAACATTCATTACAAACTCGGAGATACAAAATAACTGTTATTACTGCCTCTAGGGCATATCTCCTACAGACTCCCACTTGCACTAGAGTCATAATCCAGTTACATGGCTTCCCTAACACCAATGGATATCCGGTGCTGCTCATGCTTTGCTCGTGGTAGAGGCTTTGTCATCGGGTCTGACACGTTCAGATCCGTGTGAACTTTGCGTACTTTCACTAAACCCGCTTCGACATGATGTCGAATGAGTTTATATTTAAGTTCAATATGTCTTGTCTTATGGTGCGAACTTGGCTCCCTTGCCTGAGCCACGGCGCCACTATTATCACAATAGATCTCCACCGGGTCCAGAGCACGTGGAACCACACCAAGGTCTTCAAGAAATTGCTTGATCCATACCGCCTCCTTGGAGGCTTCTGAAGCTGCAACATATTCCGCCTCCGTCGTAGAATCCGCCACAGTCTTTTGTTTGGAACTTTTCCAATCAACTGCGCCGCCGTTCAATATGAAAACATAGCCTGATTGAGATTTGAAGTCATCTGAGTCAGTCATGAAGTCTGCATCAGTGTAACCACTTACAATGAGCTCTTCATCACCTCCGTACACAAGGAGTAAATCCTTGGTCCTTCTGAGGTACTTAAGAATACCCTTGACTGCGGCCCAGTGTTCCAATCCTGGATCACTTTGGTACCGGCTGCTAACACTTAGCGCATAGGAAACATCCGGTCTTGTACATAGCATGGCATACATAATAGAACCAACTGCCAAAGCATATGGAACATCATTCATTTGTACTCGCTCATCGAGGGTCCGAGGACACTGATTCTTGCAAAGCACTGTGCCAGGTGACATGAGGAGTAGGCCTTTCTTGGAGTTCTCCACCTTGTCAATGTACGTGCTTTGGCTAAGCGCTATCAGGCGTTTTGATCTATCTCTATAGATTCTGATGCCCAATACATATGCCACTTCGCCTAAGTCTTTCATTGAAAAACTCTTCTTCAATGAGTCTTTTATTTCGCGAAGAAAATTCACGTCATTTCCAATCAACAATATGTCATCCACATACAAGATTAGAAATGATTTTGCGCTCCCACTAAACTTCTTGTAAACACAAGATTCTTCGTCATTCCTGATGAAGCAGGATCATCATGCAATGCTTGAGCTAGTCTTAGAGGCATGACTAGGAATACTTTTTACCGTTTATTATACCACACGTGCACATGAGTTTCCCTCCGAGCCTCGTGGATATTGTAGACTCGAGAATCATTGCTGTTATAGCATGGAACATAAACATTTATTACAAACTCGGAGATACAAAATAACTGTTATTACTGCCTCTAGGGCATATCTCCTACAACAAGGCGCACGGCTGCCTCGCATACAGGGGGCCGGTGGTGGGCCGGCCCAGTAAGACATGGCTTGTCATGCCGACATCACTATTTTTTTTTCAATGCATATATTTCAAAATTCTAAATTTTCTCAAGAAATCTAAAACCACAAATTTGAAAAAAAAATATAGTATTAAAAATTTATTTGTGCAGTTTTAATATAATGTTGATAACTTTCAGATCAAATCTTCATGAAAATCAAAAAATGTTCCCGTGTTTCAAAGATATGTATGTGTTCTTTTAAAAATTGTGTATACAATGTAAAAAAATGTTTATGTAATGTAAAAAATGTTTTATGCCATTAGAAATAATGTATGTGACATTTTATGGAAATATTCACACATATCAAAAAAATGTTTGTGACTCTTAAAAAATGTTATATAAAATGTAAAACAATCTTCGCAGAGGTTAATTTTTTATTTCCATTACAAATGCATGTGAAATTTTAAATAAATAAAAATGTGTTTCCAAAAAATATCCGCAATTTTTTTTTATATAATGTAAAAAAATTACATAGTTTTAAAATATGTTTATTGCCAATAAAAACATGTGCAAGATGTTTAAAAAAAATGTTTCCATATATCTAAAAAAGTGTTCAAAACATGTATTTTAAAAAAAGTACGCCATGTATCAGAAAAATGTTTCACATGTACTCTAAAACTATACATTGTGTACCGAGAAAAAGTAGACATAGTGTTAAAAAAGAAACTAAAATACAAAAAAACAAAAACAACCAAGAAAAAAACAAAAAAAACAAAGTATAACGAAGGAAAGAAGAAAAAATAAAAAACCAATGTAAAATGAAGGAAAAAAACTGAAGAAAACTAATGAAAAACAATCCAAAGGAGAAAAAGAAAAATAAAAATCCCAAAAAAGGAACGGAGCAAAGGGAACCTATGGCACTCAGCGAACAAAACGCACTAATGGCCCAGCCCGCTAGTCGTCGCCCATAGACGATTCCTATGTACAACCGAAATCACTAATTAAGGAGTACTCCTTCCAAAGATCACTCTCATCTCCTCAGGTTGCGACAAGTGGCGCACTACATGCGTGTCACTTGTCGCAACCTGTGAGTTTTCCCTTTTTGGTACATCCGTTTATTCAAAAGGTTTTATCTCTTTAACCGTGCGTCCAAATCTCAAATCGTTTTCACCATTGGATTCCTTGCGTCGAGATTTTCAAAATTAGATCCCATGTTAATAGGTTTTGACGAACGTTTTTTTCACGAAAAAAACCGGACAAAAAACCCGGATGAAAAACCCGAACCGGAAGCACGTTTTTCTTTTCCCTTTCCGAAAGAGGCACGGCCGTGCCTCTCGCGAAAGCAAAACTGTGCCTCTCACGGAAGGGAAAAAAACAGAAAAAACGTTTTTTTTTCCGTTTCCGAGAGGCACGGCCGTGCCTCTCGCAAAAGCAAAACCGTGCCTCTCGCGGAATCAAAACCGTGCCTCTCGTTAAAGAAAAAAAAACAGAAAACACGTTTTCTTTTTTCCGTTTCGGAGAGGCACGGCCGTGGCTCTCGCGAAAGCAAAACCGTGCCTCTCGCGGAAGGAAAAAAAACAGAAAACACGTTTTTTTCCGTTTCCGAGAAGCACGGCCGTGCCTCTCGCGAAAGCAAAACCGTGCCCCTCGTGGAAGAAAAAAACGCGTTTTTCACGAACAAAAAAATTCAAATTTTTTGTCCAAAAGCTAAGGAAGACCGATGGAAAACCAAAAAGCCGAAAAAACCCGGGAAAAACCGTTTAAAAAGCCGGAAACGCGTGCGGAAAATTAAAAAAAAAATCCGAAGGGAGCGCCCAGAGCGCGACACGTGGCGGCGGCTGAGAGCGCGCCAAGTGGCGTGCTCTCAGCCCATCCCAAGTGATCGTTGGGAGGCTCCCGAAGGAGCGCTCGTCAACTAGTTGCTCTCATCACTGTGAGGCAGTAGCTTGCCTCGCCTGAAGGCAACCGATTCATGGGCCAGCCCAGTAGTGCTGATAAAAACTGTTACCGTGTAGAAAAAGATGTTTCTGATGTACACGAAAAGATGGAATCCCCTATATGACGCTCTCTGCGTCAAACTGTCGAGGTAACGCATACACGATGACACACTAAGCGAACGACTGGGCCGCCCCATCCTAACGTGTAGATTACATCCGGTTTTGGGAACCTTCTGGAAGGTTCCAAAGGTTCCAACCCTGGTCTTTATTGGTTTTGGGAACCTTCTTGAAGGTTCCTGAGCCGGTTTTTTATTTGTTTTTGATTGGTTTTCTGTTTCTTTTTGTTTTTTTTCGTTTTTTCTTTTTTGTTTCTGTATTTATTCTTTTTCTCGTTTTTATTCCTTTTTTTTCCATATGTCTTGTTCAAAATTTCAAAACTTCTCAAAAATTGTTTGGGATTTAAAAAAATGTTTACAATTTTCAAAATTATTCACAAATTTTCAAAAAATGTTCATGTTTTCAAATTTTGGTTGGGAGTTCAAAAAATGTTCCCGCTTCAAAATTTGTTCGCATTTTTTTTAAATGTTCATCTTTCAAAGTTTTGTTCAGGAGTTTCAGAAAATGTTCCGTTTCAAAAATTGTTTACAAATTTCGAAAAAATGTTTGTGTTTTCAAATTTTGTTATACAGTTTCAAAAAATGTTCGCGTGCAAAAGTTGTTCGCGTTTCCAAATTTTGTTTTGGAATTTGAAACATGTTCCTGTTTTTGGAAAAAAAATGTTCCTGTTTTTAGTTTTTTGGGGAGTTTCAAAAATGTTCCCGCTTTAAAAAAATGTCCGCGTCTCCAAAATTTGTTTGCATTTTAAAAAAATGTTTGAGTTTTCTCAAAATTTGTTACAAATTGAAAAATGTTCGGGTTTGATAAAATTTTCACGTTTTGTTTTCGAAAAAAAGTTTTGCGTATGAATTTTTAAGGGCATTCGGATCGGCGCTTGCGTTTCTTAAGGCTTTGCGCTGTATCGTAATAAAGAAAGCTCGCTAGCTAAACCGGCTGGAATCATATGCTCTGAAGCAGCCGGTCTTGCGTTCGAACCTCAGGAGCGCAACTTTTTTTTTCCAGCGTTATCTACTGGTCACTAGCATTTCCAGCGTTATTTGTTCGCTAGCCAGATGGGCCGATCTAGTCGAGAGATCCGCTTGTGCGTGCGGTAGACAGTCTACCGTAGAGAGCGGCAGATAGGAGCTCCGCGAAAAGATCGCCATGTATTAAAAAATGTTTATACATATAGCCCCGGCGATCCTATCGGGGCGCAGCTATGTCCTGCCTACTGCGAAGCAGTAGTTTGCCTCACCTGAAGGCAACCGATTCGTGGGCTGACCCTGTAGCGCTGATGTCACGACCGCTTTTTTTCTTTTGTTTTGTTTTATCTTTTCTGTTTTTAGTTATTGTTTCTATTTTTTCTCTTTTTTTTTTCTATTTTCCTTTTAGATTATTAAAGTGTTCATCGCACATTTAAAAAATATTAATCATGTATTCGAGAAAATTTTAAACGTGTATAAAAAGATGTTTCTGATGTACACGAAAAATATACAAATGTGCATGGAAAAGTTAGTCATCAAAGCATGTATTTTTAAAAATGTTAATCATGTATTCATTTTTTTAACCTAGTATAAAAAAAATTATTAGCGCAGTTTTAATATAATGTTGGTAACTTTCAGAAAAATGTTCGTATCAATACAAAAAATGTCCCCGTGTTTCAAAAAAAATGCATGCGAACTTTTTTAAAAAGGTTTATACAATGTAATAAAAATGTTTGTGTAACCTAAAAAAAATGTGTATTTCCAATAAAAATGTACGTAAAATTTTAAAGGAATAATCACGTGTTTCCAAAAAATGTCTAGGAAATTTTAAAAAATGTTTAAACAATGCAAAAAATGTTTGTGTAGTTCATAAAATAGTTTATTGCCATTTAAAAAGGTACATCATGTATTTAGAATTTTTTTTACAGTGAATTCAAAAAAGTGTTCAAAACATCTATTTTAAAAATGTACACCGTGTATTTGAAAAATGTCAAACATGTATCATAAAAATGTTCCACATGTTCTCCAAAAATGTACGTTGTGTACCAAAAAAGGAGACATGTGTTGAAAAAATAAAACTTGTAAAAACCTACAAACAAACAAAAACAATCCAAATAAAACAAAGAAAACCAAGAAAGAAACAAAGAAAAGGAAAGTACAACAAAAAAGAATGAAAAGAAAACAACCAATGAGAAAACAAAGAAAGCCAAAGCAAAATGAAAAAAAAACCCTAGAAAAAACAAATAAAACCACAGAAAACACAAAATAGAACGAAAAAGAAAAATAAACATAGAAAACCGAACCTGAACTAACCTACAGCTCGCAGCGAACAATCAGCGCTACTGGGCTTGCCTGCAAGACGTTGCCGGTAGGCGATTCCTGTTAGGAATCGGCATGGGCGACATATAATCTTATTGGGTAAGTCAGAAAACTATCCGTAATTTTTGGAGTGAAACGACGAACAATCGCGGGCCAGACCAATTTTACGGATGGATGTTTTACACCGGTATTGGGCCCTCGAAAACAAAAACGAGAACGGGTCCCTTAGTAGGAATAATGTCTCCCACGTCCTATCCCGTCCCGATGGTGCGAATAGCATCGTCGGAGGATCTGTGGAGGTGTGTCTCCGTCGGATCTCGCGGGATTCGGTCAGTGCTAGTCTTCGGTGGATCTATTTGGATCTAGTTTTCGTTCGTGTGGTTATAGGTTTGATCTTTCCGATCAACAACTCTCTTCATCGGCGATGATTGCTACTCTGATGCGCTGATCCTTTAGGCCCTTAGCACAACGACTTTCCGACTGTCTACTACAATAAGGTTTGCCCGGCTCCGGTGAGGGAGAGGCGATGACGGCATCGCATCTTTGGCCCGCTCCATTGCTGTAGTCGTCGCTAGGTGGTTCATGAACCTGTTCGTAATTTTATTAACTCTAATGTTCTCTGTCATGATTGATGAATAGATTGAAAAAAAAGATCGAAAAAAACAGAAGCGTGAGCTGAATGTAGAAGCGGTAATGCTAGCTCACTGCCGCGGCACGGCACGGCACAGCCGACCGCTCGACCAGACGGGACGTCTGAGCTGGACCCAACGAAAAATTAATCCCACGCACACCAGTGCAGCGCGGTCCTGGATTGAGGCACACTGCACACACACTCCACTCCAACGTCCCGTCGCGACACCCTACACACGCGCCTGCTCCACTTGACTGGACAGCTCGTCGACCCCGGCGCGGCGCGCCCACGCCGTACCCGCGGTGGCCGTGTACGCGAGTTCCCTGGGTGACGGGAAAAAGCAGAGCGGAGCCGTGCGCTGCCTTGACACGGGCGGCCAGCAGCAGGCAGATGAGCAGCGCCGCGCGTGCCGCGTGCTGCCTGAGTCGTCAGCGTCGGTTCCCATCGGGCAGTCGCGCCTCGTACGCTCGCTCCCCGCCAGCATAAATGTTTCCCATCCCTCACTGCTCGATCCGTGTCGAACGCTGCATTGCACTTGCCCAAAGAAAAAAAGTAAAGGTGCCGAGTCCTTAGGCCAACTCCAACCGTCGACCGCAAACGGACGTTTGTTTTGTTCGGATTTCGTCTGTTTGGGGTGGTAAAACGGACGCCCGTGTCCGGTTTTGCCTGTCCGCCGGTTGATGCACACAACGCGCGGCCGCATCCGAACTTGTCCGCATCGCATCTGAACACAAAAATAAAAAAACAACGGCCGCACATTTTAAAACACACACACATAAAACATAATTAAACATCAACATAAATTTAAACCGTTCAAACTAGTCCTGGGCGCACATTTAAACCTAACTTAAACTAAAAAAACATTAAAAAAAGATAGCTGCCGCCGCCGCCGTGGTCATTTTGGATGCCGCCGTCGTCTTCACGCCACACCGTCCTCGTCGTCGTCCATGGTGAGGTCGACGTACGGTGGTGGCTGCCAAATGTGGGCCGGTGGCCCCTACGGTGGCTGCCAGGCCGCAGGCGACTGCACCACCTCCTCCCGTGGCGGGGACGGCTCCTGCTCCGGTGACCGTGGCGGCGTGGGTGACCATTCAAGATGGCAATGGGGCCCCGAAACCCGTGTCCTCGCGGGTTTTTACCCTATTAGGGGACGGGGATGGACGCCTTTTTAACCCCGTGGGACTGCTGTTGGGTAAAGTATAAAACCCGACATGTTTCGCGGGTTCAAACCCGTTTCGGTAATACCCGAACCCGAAACCCGCCATCCCCGTCAAAATACTACACTAAACGTATTGGGCCATTCAGCCTCGACTGCACACCTGCCCACCCAGCGTCCCAGACCCCAGTGTCCCAGACCCCAGCCTCAAATCCACACCCAGGCCCAGCCTCGCTAGGTCTCAGCCTCACAGTCGCTCCCGCAGCCTCCCTGTCGCACACCTAAACCTAGCTATCCCATCGCCGACGCCCGATCTCGCCTCCCGCGGCCTCCATCTTGGGATTTTATGTTGCTACAATGTTTGCTTCAATGTGCTGGTTTTCCCGTGGGTTCCCCGTGGGTTTTGAAAACCCGATGGGTTTAGGGGATGGGCAAAATGCTAGCCCCGCGCCGTTGACGGGGACGGGGACGGGCTTGCGATTTTCTCGTGGGGATGGGTTTGAGAAGGCAAAACCCGGTGGGTTTCGTCCCCGTTGCCATCTTGAGTGACCATGGCCAGACACCCATCGCGTCGGCCATCTCCGCCACCGTGGACGACCACCTCCACCTCTGGCCCACCAAGCGCGAGTTCCACACGGCGACGGGGGGCTCCTCCACCTCCTCCTCCTTGACGGCCATGTCCAACTCCGGGATGGCGACGTCGCCGGCCACGGAGAGGGCCAACTGGGTCTCGAGGCCCTCCCATTGGCGTTCGTCATGGGTATTCATGGAGTCCTCCATCACCCACCTCATGAGCCCCGCCTCCTCCTCGTCGGTCATGGGAGGTGGCGGTGGCGGGGATGGGTGACGGTGTCCTGGATCAGGGGGTGCCAGCTCAGCCGGCCCGTCTCCTCGGATGGGCCGAGGGGCCCTCGTACGTGATCGAGATGGACTCCAGAGGCCGTACACAGGAAGCGTGATCAAGACTGTCTCTACCGAAGACTTGACGTATACTCCAAGATCCCTCCTGCTGCCTCTCTCCTAGATACCGACTTTGTAACCCTAGATACCCTCCCTGGCGTGTATATAAGCCATAGGGTTTAGCCTGTAGGGGGCAAGAACGCAATATCTCTCACCTAGCCCTAGAAGTTAGACACACATCACGATCTCGAGGTAGATCAACTCTGTATTCGATACATCTCCATTAATATAAACAGAAGCAGGACGTAGGGTTTTACCTCCATCAAGAGGGCCCGAACCTGGGTAAACATCGTCTCCCTTGTCCTTGTTACCACCGATCCGAGATCCACAGCTCGGGACCCCCTACCCCGAGGTCTGTCGGTTTTTACACCGACACTGGTGCTTTCATTGAGAGTTCCGCTGCGTGATTACCAGAAGGATCGATGGCTCACCTGCAGATCAACTGCACCAACAGCCACGGGGAAATTTACGCCCCTCGCCAGCTGAAAGCACATTTGCTCCCTTAGTGGTTTTGGTAATTTATGCCAACATACATGTTATTGGACTAATGCTTTTATCTAGTGAATTTCAGACAAGTTCAACAATGGCGTCGCAGGGACTAGAGATGTGGACCCTTCAAAATGCTAAGGACAAGGATTGGCAAAAGATCAAGACTCTACATTTTTGGTTTAGTGATCCAAGATCACATTGAGTCCATAGGAAAGCCAATACTATTAAAAGGGGATGAGGTGTTGCTTAATGGTCTTTTTGCTCAAGTGCTTAGTGACAGTACTCCTAAACCCTCAATCACTTTCTCCATCCAAATATGTCCAAAACCTACATTCCAATTCGGCCCCACCAAAATTTCCTATCCGGAGCCACCGAGATCATCTGGACTTAGCCACTGCCAAAACCCTAACAAATCGGATCCACCGATATGGATCTCGGTCTCACCGAGATGGCCTTGCCAACTCTCTGTAATCGTTTGCACTTACTTCGGTCTCACCGAGTTTTGCAAATCGGTCTCACCGAGATGGCTTGCCAAGTCTCTGTTGCCTTATTGCTTCACTTCGGTCCTACCGAGTTGATGCAATCGGTGCCACCGAGATGAGGTTTGGCCTAGCCATTGCACTTCGGTCCATCCGAATTGTTCCAGTCGGTCCCACCGAGATTCCTAACGTTCATATCTTTTACACAGTTCGGTGCCACCGAGTCTTCTGAATCGGTGCCACCGAGTTGGGTCAAAAGTGTGTAACGGTTGGATTTTGTGTGGAGGCTATATATACCCCTCCACCACTGTGGCACCCCGGCTCAGAGCAACCGGTTTACCTTGCATTGCCAGCCCAGAGATCAAGTCTTCTGGAAATACACAACAACTTGGCACAGAAAACAACCGCTTTATTGATCTCTTAGCGGAAACATAGGTTTACATCTTACATGATGAGCGAGGCCAAGCGGCACACACGGTGCGGCTGCACTTATGTACATTATTTAGTAGACATGGTAGGGGCCTCGATGATAAGGGAGCTACTAATACGCGGCAGTGGAACGACGAGGTAGCGGAACTCCATTCCACAGGGACACTGCTGGGACACGGCCTAGATCGCGACATACTGCTCAACATCAACTCCTTGCACGGCTTCTCCTGCATCTGGCATGATAAGCCAGGTGAGTACTTTGAATGTACTCGCAAGCTCACAGCAAACAAAACAAGTGCGACAAACAATAACAAGGCATTTAACAGATTTAATGCATGAGCATGATACTACTCAACATGAGATGTGCGTGAAACAGTGCCGTGGTCCTCGGGACCAACTTACCATTTCGGGGTTACCGCGTAACCACCGTTCATCACTTACCAACGTGATCCTCACTTGATCACATTCATACCTTTCATAGTGATCCTCGATCACCATTTCTGCATGTGCTATCTTGTGAAGCTTAGTGTGCAAGTTAACTTTATCTGTTGACCCACGGTGTGACCTACTACGAACTGTGTCCATATCCGAGGACGCGGCTATCGATAGTTTATACACTCTGCAGAGGTTAGTACACTATACCCACACCACGGAACTCATGGCCTCGTGCTCCCATTCAGGTGGACCAACGACATTCCGACAAAACCAATCTATTGCATGACACTCTCCCGGCCACTCCGACAAACTCCCCTTTGGGCTATGTCCTAGGTGACCCTGGTGCCAACATGTGACACCCGCCACCTCTGTGGCTGCCACCGTCGTGGCCAACATCAAAACTGTCCCAAACGGGGACCTTGGTACCATCAAAACTCGGGTCCTCAAGGTTATGACTGCCTACCGGGCCAGGGTAGCGCCAGAGCACAACCTTCCCTTGTAGGAGGCACCGGCGAGAGGCATGACAATAGACCGCATTAGGGCCTCCCCATCCAGGCAAGTGTGGTTGCACTGGTGAGCTCGATTCGGTGGCACCATGACTCGATCAACAGCATGTTCAAGTTGGATTATTATCAAGTTTAACTTGAAAAGAAAATGATTCGAGCCATAGTGTATGAATGGATGCACGGGTCATGATCATTAATAACAAATGCATCATGTTGCCATATGAGTATATGCCATGATACCTACTGCACACTAGCAAGAAAGCATGTATCCTACTGCATAAATTATCAACATGACAGGATAAAGTTTATGCAATAATATTTATGTAGCAAGTTATTTTAAATAGTGAATAAAGGATGAATTTAATTCGATAAAACCAAGTCATTGCAATGCCATCCTTGCATATGAATGTTGTGGCTTGCCTTGGTTCAGAGGAGTGTCACAGTACTCCTGGCCTTCTCTAACACAACTAGGTTCTTCTGAAATTAAATTAAATGCAAAAAGAAAATGTCATATCCTACTGTTTATTGCACCAGAAATTCTCAACGGCAAGAAAAATTCTGAAATTTGGCATACAGAAACTTTGGAATTTTATAAACCAGTAGCAAAAAGAATCAAATCATTTGGACTTATAGATTAAAAGTTATGGTTGGTCAAAGATGGATTAGAATCTGGTCAAAATTTCCATTTAAATGAATTTAACCGAGCGGCCACGTCGAAGGCGTATTTTGAAAATGCGCCTCCACTTACATACCGGTTCGCGCGCGCGAGAGAGAATGACAGGTGGGGCCCTATGTCAGGTTTTAAATGAGAGAGAGGGAGGAACAGAGCACGGCGGCTCTGTCGCCGGCGGTTCTCCGGCGAGGAGACCTCGGCGATCACCGGAGATGGGGGGATGGGACTAGCGCAGCGAGACGGTCACGAACGTACCCGAATCGCGAGCTGAGGAGGTCGGACGGCGTCGCGGCGATCTTCTCCAGAGACGGCGGCGGCGGAGCTGATCGGAGTCGGCGTTTCCGACGACAATCCGGTGAGTTCTTGCTACCATCGTGCTTAGGAGGTTGCTACGGTCTCAACGGTGGCAGTGGTTGGAGCTGAGGTGGACTAGGATGAGAGCTTGGAGGAGGGGGATCTGCGGCGGTCGCCGGCGAGGTTTGAAGGCCAGAGGCCTTCCCGGCGTTGTCCGCAGCTTCTGGCGATCGATTTGAGAGAGGAGAGGGGGTTTGGGATGGTTAGACCGGTCGGGGAGGGGCTCTATTTATAGGAGAGGCGAGGCAGTGCTCGGGCTTCCGCCGGAGCTGAGCGGTAGGGCGACCTGGGGGCGGTGAGGACTCGGACGAGCTAGGGGACGACACAGGCGAGGCCAAGCACAGCGCTCGCACGCGGGCTCGGGCGCAGGCGCACTAAGGGGAACAGGGCCGCGCGTGCAAGCCACTGTGCCGCAAGCTAGCGCCGTGGCCGCTTCCGCCGTGCCCCTTCCGGCGCCGGGGAAGGTCAGGGAGGGGCTGGGGGGATGAATGGGAGTGTACTGAGTCGACTAGACATGCTGCGGTGGCTCGAGGGGAGAGGATGGACGGCGGCCGATCGAACCCGACGGGCAGAGCGCGCAGAGCGCGTGCATTGCACCCTGCTCACACGCGGTCACCACGTGCATTGGCATGCAGGTAACTTTCGGCGCTGCCACACTATGTCCATCGTGATGTCCCTTCCACGCGGTGCCTAGAATTACTCTTGGCTCGACAGATGGTTCAATGGAGGTGACAAGAGGAAGCAGCAAAGTTCCTGGATAGAAACTTGCTCCAAGTACTGAGGACAAACAGCTGGGCACTATGAGCTGAAATTAGGCGTTTAAGCATTACTTAGGAAGGTCATTAAGTGGTAAAAATTTCAGATTAAAAAGATCAAGGAATAATATAGTTGCTTCACAAAGTGACTTTTCTGTCCAGAAGCAAAATATTTTCCTGGGCTGAAAAGTTCCAAATGGCCATGGGATATTTTTGCATAGGAATGTGAGGCATGACCCAAAGAATATTTGGGAATTTTCTAGGATTCTTCTGAGCAATAAAAATAGGGGTTGCTTCATAGCTAATTGAGGAAATGGGCATTTTCAGAGAGAAAATAAATATAATGCCATTAAATAAAAATATCCAATGGCATTATTTTGAGAGGGATGAGGTCTAGGGAGGGTTTAGGGATGAAAGAACCCACTTGGGAGAAAATCAAAAATAAATCCAAGTGGTAAGTCCAAAAGAATTGACTGGAAAACCCAATTGCAAATAAAATATTCAATAAAACCAAATAAAAAGAAAAAGGCAAAAATCAAGGTGTTACAACCACTTCCATCTCAGTAAGGAGAGCCATCAGAACGTGCCTATACTTCCACCATACATTTTCTGAGAGAGAACCACCTACTCATGTGTTGAGATCAAGACATTCCATTCCTACCATTTGAACCTTGATCTCTAGCCTTTCCCAAGTTGCTTTCCACTCAATTCCTTCTTCCACCATAGCCAAATATGTGAGGAGTTGTTTGAGTGTTGGGAAGACTATCATTTGAAGCACAAGAGCAAGGAGTTCATCAACAACACACCGTCTATTACCTTTTGGAGAGTGGTGTCTCCTAGATTGGTTAGGTATCACTTGGGAGCCTTCGACATGATGTGGAGTTGAACCAAGGAGTTTGTAAGGGCAAGGAGATCACCTACTTCGTGAAGATCTACCCGAGTGAGGCTACTCCTTCGTGGACGTAAGTCATGGTGGGATAGACAAGGTTGCTTCTTCGTGGACCCTTTGTGGGTGGAGCCCTCCGTGGACTCGCGTAGCCGTTACCCTTCGTGGGTTGAAGTCTCCATCAACATGGACGTACGATAGCACCACCTATCGGAACCACGCCAAAAACCACCGTGTCTTCATTGCGTTTGATCTTCCATACTCTACCCCTTTACGTTCCATATACTTGCATGCTTTACTATTTCCGCTGCTCAATCTCTAGATATGCATGTGTAGAAAGTATTGGAGTGATCTCAACTTGTGCCAAAATCTGCCTAAGTTCCAAGAGAAATTAAAAACTGCTACTTTGGTTGGTTGAGTGTCTATTCACCCCCCTCTAGACCTATCTCCTCGATCCCACAATTGGTATCAGAGCATTGGTCTCCATTGCTTTGGTTTTATCACCTTTGGAGGGAGATGGATGTGTCTACTTTGGGGAGTCTTAGACGTAGAGTGCCTATTCTCGATGGGGAGTATTACAATTTTTGGAGGGATGAAATGCTTGATATCTTTGATGAATTTAACTTGAGCAAGTATATTCATAATCCTTATGTGCCCCCTATTGATCCCTTGCATCCTACTCATAAAGAGGAAATTGACATGCTTCGTAATCTTAGAACCGTCAATCTTATCATTAGAGGATTACCTCAAATTGTGCTTGGTTGTATGCAAAACTTTGAATGTGCTTATACTCTATGGCATGACTTGGAAAAGCGATATCCCGATTACTCTCTAAAGAGTCTTGATAAGATTCTTCATAAGACTATTGCTTTTCACAAGATGAGTCCTAGTGATCCTAAGTTTGATGATTGCTTGTTTGAGCCTCGTGATCTTATGCATGCTAAAGGAGATGTTAGAACTATTAGTAACATTATTGATGGAAATATGCCCTAGAGGCAATAATAAAGTTGTTATTATTTTATATTTCCTTGTTCATGATAAAGGTTTATTATTCATGCTAGAATTGTATTGACCGGAAACTTAAATACATGTGTGAATACATAAACAATAACCGTGTCCCTAGTGAGCCTCTACTAGACTAGCTCGTTGATCAAAGATGGTTAAGGTTTCCTAACCATAGACATGAGTTGTCATTTGATAACGGGATCACATCATTAGGAGAATGATGTGATGGACAACACCCATCTGTTAGCTTAGCATATGATCGTTCTGTTTATTGCTACTGCTTTCTTGAATGTCAAATACATGTTCCTCCGACCATGAGATCATGCAACTCCCGGATACCGGAGGAATACCTTGTGTGCTATCAAACATCACAACGTAACTGGGTGATCATAAAGATGCTCTACAGGTATCTCCGAAGGTGTCTGTTGAGTTGGCATGGATCGAGACTGGGATTTGTCACTCCGTGTTTCGGAGAGGTATCTCTGGGCCCTCTCGGTAATGCACATCATAAGAAGCTTGCAAGCAAAGTGACTAAGGATTTAGTTACGGGATGATGTATTACGGAACGAGTAAAGAGACTTGCCGGTAACGAGATTGAACTAGGTATGGAGATACCGACGATCGAATCTCGGGCCAGTAACATACCGACGGACAAAGGGAATTACGTATGTTGTCATTGCGGTTCGACCAATAAGATCTTCGTGGAATATGTAGGAACCAATATGGGCATCCAGGTTCCGCTATTGATTATTGACCGGAGAGGCGTCTCGGTCATGTCTACATCATTCCCCAACCCGTAGGGTCCGCATGCTTAACGTTCGTTGACGATATAGTGTTATATGAGTTATGTGAATTGGTAACCGAATGTTGTTCGGAATCCCGGATGAGATCCCAGATGTCACGAGGAGTCTCGGAATGGTCGAGAGGTAAAGATTTATATATGGGAAGTCATATTTTGGGTTCCGGAAAAAGGTGCAGTTTTTTCGGTATTGTACCGGGAAGCTTCCAGAAGGTTCCGGAGGATTCCGGAGGGGTCCGGAAGTCCACAAGTGGGTCCACCATGTCCCAAGGGCTGGCATGGGCTAAGGGGAGGCGCCCTGGCCTTATTGGGTCAGGCTCACCAAGTCCTCAAAAGCCCACGCAGCTAGGGAAGGAAAAAAGGAGAGTCCTAGTAGGAATAGGATTGGACTTTGGAGTCCAAGTCCACGTGGTACTGTTCACATGGTACTGTTCACGTGGCACTATTCCTTCTACTCCAAGCCCCTACACATATATAAATAGAGGAGAGGGGGCGCCCCAAACAAGCCACAACATTGTCTTAGCCGTGTGTGGCACCCCCCTCCACAGTTCCGTCCCTCGGTCATATTTTCGCAGTACTTGGGCGAAGCCCTGCGGAGATAGCATCACCATCACCGTCACCACGCCATCGTGATGCCGGAACTCATCCACTACCTCGCCGTCTTGCTGGATCAAGAAGTCGAGGACGTCACCGAGCTGAACGTGTGCTGAACGCGGAGGTGCCGTACGTTCGGTGCTCGGTCGGTTGGATCGTGAAGTTGTTCGACGACATCAACCGCGTTGTTTTAACGCTTCCGCTTACGGTCTACGAGGGTACGTAGACACACTCCCCCTCTCGTAGCTATGCATCTCCATGGATAGATCTTGCGTGTGCATAGAATTTTTTTGTTTTCCATGCAACGTTCCCCAACAGTGGCATCATGAGCCAGGTCTATGCGTAGATGATATGCACGAGTAGAACACAAAGAGTTGTGGGCGGTGATCTTCATACTGCTTACCACCAACGTCTTATTTTGATTCGGCGGTATTGTAAGATGAAGTGGCCCGGACCAACCTTACATGTCCACGTACATGAGACCGGTTCCACCGACAGACATGCAACTTGTTTTGCATAAAGGTGGCTGGCGGGTGTCTGTTTCTCCTACTTTAGTTGAATCAAATTTGACTGCGGCCGGTCCTTGTTGAAGGTTAAAACAACAAACTTGATAAATCACCGTTGTGGTTTTGTGCCGTAGGTAAGAACGGTTCTTGCTAGAAGCCCGTAGCAGCCACGTAAAACTTGCAACAACAAAGTAGAGGACGTCTAACTTGTTTTTGCAGGGTATTCTATGATGTGATATGGTCAAGACATGATGTGATATACGTTATTGTATGAGATGATCATGTTTTGTAATTTATCGGCAACCGGCAGGAGCCTTATGGTTGTCTCTTTATTGTATGAAATGCAAGCGCCATGTAATTGCTTTACTTTATCGCTATGCGTTAGCAATAGTTGTAGAAGCAATAGTTGGCGAGACGACCACGACGCAACGATGGAGATCAAGGTGTCGAGCCGGTGACGATGGAGATCATGACGATGCTTTGGAGATGGAGATCAAAAGCACAAGATGATGATGGCCATATCATGTCACATATTTTGATTGCATGTGATGTTTATCCTTTATGCATCTTATTTTGCTTAGAACGACGGTAGCATTATAAGATGATCCCTTCACTAAATTTCAAGATAAAAGTGTTCTCCCCGAGTATGCACCGTTGCTAAAGTTCGTCGTTTCGAAGCACCTCGTGATGATCGGGTGTGATAGATTCTACGTTCACATACAACGGGTGTAAGCCAGTTTTACAGAAGCAGAATACTTGGGTTAAACTTGACGAGCCTAGCATGTACAGACATGGTCTCGGAACACTGGAGACCGAAAGGTTGAACATGAGTCATATAGTAGATATGATCAGCATGGAGATGTTCACCATTGATGACTATCCCATCTCACGTGATGATCGGACATGGGCTAGTTGATTTGGATCATGTATCACTTAGTTAACTTGAGGGATGTTAATTTAAGTGGGAGTTCATTAGTAATTTGATTAATTGAACTTAATTTATCATGAACTTAGTCCTGATAGTCTTTGCAAATTATGTTGTAGATCAATAGCTCGCGTTGTAGCTCCCCTGTTTTTGATACGTTCCTAGAGAAAGCTTAGTTGAAAGATGATGGTAGCAATTACAAGGACTGGGTCCGTAACTTGAGGATTATCCTCATTGCTGCATAGACGGATTATGTCCTTGATGCACCGCTAGGTGATGGACCTGCTGCAGGAGCTGCTGCAGACGTTGTGAACGCCTGGCAGGCTCGATCTGATGACTACTCGATAGTTCAGTGTGCCATGCTCTACGGCTTAGAACCGGGAATACAAAAGTGTTTTGAACGCCATGGAGCATATGAGATGTTCCAGGAGCTAAAATTGATATTTCAAGCTAATGCCTGAGTTGAGAGATATGAAGTCTCCAACAAGTTCTTCAGCTGTAAGATGGAGGAGAACAATTCTGTCAGTGAACACATACTCAGAATGTCTGGATACCACAACCACTTGACTCAGCTGGGAATTGATCTTCCAGTTGAGAGTGTTATTGACAGAGTTCTTCAGTCACTGCCACCAAGCTATAAAGGCTTCGTGATGAACTATAATATGCAAGGGATGGAGAAGACAATTCCCGAGCTCTTCGCGATGCTGAAATCGGCGGAGGTAGAAATCAAGAAGGAGCATCAAGTGTTGATGGTTAACAAGACCACTAGTTTCAAGAAAAAGGGCAAGGGAAAGAAGGGGAACTTCAAGAAGAACGGCAAGCAAGCTGCCGCTCCCACGAAGAAACCCAAAGTTGGACCCAAGCCTGAAACTGAGTGCTTCTACTGCAAAGGAACTGGTCACTGGAAGCGGAACTGCCCCAAGTATTTGGCGGATAAGAAGGATGGCAAAGTGAACAAAGGTATATTTGATATACATGTTATTGATATGTACCTCACTAGTGCTCGTAGCAGTGACTGGGTATTTGATACCGATTCAGTTGCTAATATTAGTAACTTGAAGCAGGAGCTGTAGAGTAACGGAGACTAGCTGAGGGCGAGGTGACGATATGTGTTGGAAGTGTCTCCAAGATTGATATGATCAATATCGACACGCTCGTAATACCTTCGGGATTAGTATTAAACCTAAATAATGGTTATTTGGTGCTTGCGTTGAGAATAAAACATTATATCTGGATATTGTTTATTGCAAGACGGTTATTCATCTAAGTCAGAGAATAATGGTTATTCTGTTTATATGAATAATATCCCTCGTGATCATGCACCCTTGTGAATGGTTTATTCTTGTTGAATCTCGATCGTAGTGATACACATATTCATAATATTGATGCCAAAAGATGCAAAGTTGATAATGATAGTGCAACATACTTGTGGCACTGCCATTTAGGTCATATTGGTGTAAAGCGCATGAAGAAACTCCATGCTGATGGACTTTTGGAATCTCTTGATTATGAATCATTTGATACTTGCGAACCATGCCTTATGGGCAAGATGACTAAAACTCCGTTCTCCGGAACAATGGAGCGAGCTACTGATTTGTTGGACATAATACATACCGATGTATGCGGTCCGATGAATGTTGAAGCACGCGGCGGGTATCGTTATTTTCTAACCTTCACAGATGATTTGAGTAGATATGGGTATATCTACTTGATGAAACACAAGTCTGAAACATTTGAAAAGTTCAAAGAATTTTAGAGTGAAGTAGAGAATCATCGTAACAAGAAAATAAAGTTTCTACGATCTGATCGCGGAGGCGAATATTTGAGTTACGAGTTTGGCCTTCATTTAAGAAAATGTGGAATTGTTTCACAACTCACGCCACCTGGAACACCACAGCGCAATGGTGTGTCCAAACGTCGTAACCGTACTTTATTGGATATGGTGCGTTCTATGATGTCTCTTACCGATTTGCCACTATCGTTTTGGGGTTATGCATTAGAGACAACTGCATTCACGTTAAATAGGGCACCGTCTAAATCCGTTGAGACGACACCGTATGAACTGTGGTTTGGCAAGAAACCTAAGCTGTCGTTTTTTAAAGTTTGGAGATGCGATGCTTATGTGAAAAAGCTTCAACCTGATAAGCTCGAACCCAAAGCGGAGAAGTGCATCTTCATAGGATACCCTAAAGAAACAATTGGGTACACCTTCTACCACAGATCCGAAGGCAAGGTCTTTGTTGCCAAGAATGGGTCCTTTCTAGAGAAGGAGTTTCTCTCGAAAGAAGTGAGTGGGAGGAAAGTAGAACTTGATGAGGTAATTGTACCTTCTCTCGAATTGGAAAGTAGCTCATCAGAGAAAACCGTTCCCGTGATGCCTACACCAATAAGAGAGGAAGATAATGGTGAAGATCATGAAACTTCAGATCAAGTTACTAATGAACCTCGTAGGTCGACCAGAGTACGTTCCGCACCAGAGTGGTACGGTAATCCTGTTCTGGAAGTCATGTTGTTAGACAACGGCGAACCTACGAACTATGAAGAAGCTATGATGAGCCCAGATTCCGACAAATGGCTTGAGGCCATGAAATCTGAGATAGGATTCATGTATGAGAACAAAGTATGGACTTTGGTGGACTTGCCCGATGATCGGCAAGCCATTGAGAATAAATGGATTTTTAAGAGGAAGACAAACGCTGATGGTAATATCACTGTCTACAAAGCTCGACTTGTCGCGAAAGGTTTTCGACAAGTTCAAGGGGTTGACTACGATGAGACTTTCTCACCCGTAGCGATGCTTAAGTCTGTCCGAATCATGTTAGCAATTGCCGCATTTTATGATCTGGCAAATGGATGTCAAAACTACATTCCTTAATGGTTTTCTCAAAGAAGAGTTGTATATGATGCAACCAGAAGGTTTTGTCGATCCTAAGGGTGCTAACAAAGTGTGCAAGCTCCAACGATCCATCTATGGACTGGTGCAAGCATCTCGGAGTTGGAATATACGCTTTGATGAGGTGATCAAAGCATATGGTTTTGTACAGACTTACGGTGAAGCCTGTATTTACAAGAAAGTGAGTGGGAGCTCTGTAGCATTTCTAATATTATATGTGGATGACATATTGTTGATTGGAAATGATATAGAATTTCTGGATGGCATAAAAGGATACTTGAATGAAAGACCTCGGTGAAGCTGCTTATATATTGGGCATCAAGATCTATAGAGATAGATCAAGACGCTTGATAAGACTTTCAATGAGTACATACCTTGACAAGATTTTGAAGGAGTTCAAAATGGATCAGTCAAAGAAGGAGTTCTTGCCTGTATTGTAAGGTGTAAAGTTGAGTAAGACTCAAAGCTCGACCACGGCAGAAGATAGAGAGAGAATGAAAGTCATTCCCTATGCCTCAGCCATAGGTTCTATAATGTATGCCATGCTGTGTACCACACCTAATGTGTGCCTTGCCACGTGTCTGGCAAAGGGGGTACAAGAGTGATCCATGAGTGGATCACTGGACAGCGGTCAAAATTATCCTTAGTAACTAAAGGACTAAGGAAATGTTTCTCGATTATGGAGGTGATAAAGAGTTCGTCGTAAAGGGTTACGTCGATGCAAGCTTTGACACCAATCTGGATATCTCTGAGTAGCAAACCGGATACGTATAATGGAGCAGTCATTTGGAATAGCTCCAAGTAAAGCGTGATAGCAGCATCTACAGTATGACATAAGGATTTGCAAAGCACACATGGGTCTGAATATTGCAGACCCATTGACTAAAATTCTCTCTCACGAGCAAAACATGATCACACCTTAGAACTCTTTGAGTGTTAATCACATGGTGATGTGAACTAGATTATTGACTCTAGTGAACTCTTGGGTGTTAATCACATGGCGATGTGAACTAGATTATTGACTCTAGTGCAAGTGGGAGACTGATGGAAATATGCCCTAGAGGCAATAATAAAGTTGTTATTATTTTATATTTCCTTGTTCATGATAAAGGTTTATTATTCATGCTAGAATTGTATTGACCGGAAACTTAAATACATGTGTGAATACATAAACAAATACCGTGTCCCTAGTGAGCCTCTACTAGACTAGCTCGTTGATCAAAGATAGTTAAGGTTTCCTAACCGTAGACATGAGTTGTCATTTGATAATGGGATCACATCATTAGGAGAATGATGTGATGGACAAGACCCATCTGTTAGCTTAGCATATGATCGTTCTGTTTATTGCTATTGCTTTCTTGAATGTCAAATACATGTTCCTCCGACCATGAGATCATGCAACTCCCGGATACCGGAGGAATACCTTGTGTGCTATCAAACGTCACAACGTAACTGGGCGATCATAAAGATGCTCTACAGGTATCTCCGAAGGTGTCTGTTGAGTTGGCATGGATCGAGACTGGGATTTGTCACTCCGTGTTTCGGAGAGGTATCTCTGGGCCCTCTCGGTAATGCACATCATAAGAAGCTTGCAAACAAAGTGACTAAGGAGTTAGTTATGGGATGATGTATTACGGAACGAGTAAAGAGACTTTCCGGTAACGAGATTGAACAAGGTATGGAGATACCGACGATCGAATCTTGGGCAAGTAACATACCGACGGACAAAGGGAATTACGTATGTTGTCATTGCGGTTCGACCGATAAGATCTTCGTAGAATATGTAGGAACCAATATGGGCATCCAGGTTCCGCTATTGATTATTGACCGGAGAGGCGTCTCGGTCATGTCTACATCATTCCCGAACCCGTAGGGTCCGCACGCTTAACGTTCGTTGACGATATAGTGTTATATGAGTTATGTGAATTGGTAACCGAATGTTGTTCGGAGTCCCGGATGAGATCCCGGACGTCACGAGGAGTCTCGGAATGGTCGAGAGGTAAAGATTTATATATGGGAAGTCATATTTTGGGTTCCGGAAAAAGGTGTAGTTTTTTCGGTATTGTACCGGGAAGCTTCCAGAAGGTTCCGGAGGATTCCGGAGGGGTCCGGAAGTCCACAAGTGGGTCCACCACGTCCCAAGGGCTGGCATGGGCTAAGGGGAGGTGCCCTGGCCTTATTGGGCCAGGCGCACCAAGTCCTCAAAAGCCCACGCAGCTATGGAAGGAAAAAAGGGGAGTCCTAGTAGGAATAGGATTGGACTTTGGAGTCCAAGTCCACGTGTGTACTATTCACGTGGTACTGTTCACGTGGTACTGTTCACGTGGAACTATTACTTCTACTCCAAGCCCCTACACATATATAAATAGAGGGGAGGGGGCGCCCCAAACAAGCCACAACATTGTCTTAGCCGTGTGCGGCGCCCCCCTCCACAGTTCCGTCCCTCGGTCATATTTTCGCAGTACTTGGGCGAAGCCCTGCGGAGATAGCATCACCATCACCGTCACCATGCCATCGTGCTGCCGGAACTCATCCACTACCTCGCCGTCTTGCTGGATCAAGAAGTCGAGGACGTCACCGAGCTGAACGTGTGCTGAACGCGGAGGTGCCGTACGTTCGGTGCTCGGTCGGTTGGATCGTGAAGTTGTTCGACGACATCAACCGCGTTGTTCTAACGCTTCCGCTTACGGTCTACGAGGGTACGTAGACACACTCCCCCTCTCGTAGCTATGCATCTCCATGGATAGATCTTGCGTGTGCGTAGAAATTTTTTGTTTTCCATGCAACGTTCCCCAACAATTATCACTGAAGCTATTAGCAGTCATAAACTTGAACATTGTCATGATCATGAAACTAATGAATCTATCGCTCTAGGTGAAGATCACATGCATGATAATGAAGATGCTGAGCATGGCTATTATGATGAGGATGAAGAATTTGATATTGAATTTAAGAAGACCATGAGGAATCTCAGTCTTATGGCAAATCTTCGAGATTACATGGCCGGAGGAAAAGAGTGGATTCTTGATAGTGGATGTACCGATCACATGACCGGAGATAGAGACATGTTTCGTGAGCTTGCTAAAAATGATGGTCCACGCAAGTATGTGACTTTTGGACACAACTCCAAGGGTAAGGTACTTGGCCTTGGTAAGGTGGCCATATCCAATGATAGCTCCATACAAAATGTTATGCTTGTCGAATCTCTTGGTTACAATCTTCTTTCCGTATCTAGACTAGCCGATTTTGGTTTTAATGCTCTATTTACTAAAGTAGATTGCCAAGTGTTTCGTCAAGATAATCATAATATGGTCTTTACCGGCATTCGTAGAGGTGATCTATACATTGTTGATTTCACTAAGAGAGCCCAACCTCGTACATGCTTAATTGCTAAATCTTCTAAAGGTTGGTTATGGCATAGGAGACTTGGACATGTTGGCATGCGTAACCTTTATAAACTTGTTAAAGGAGATCACATTCTTGGAGTTAAAGATGTTATATTTGACAAAGATCGACTTTGTAGTGCTTGCCAAGCAGGAAAACAAGTTGGAGGAAGCCATCCCGTGAATAACATTATGACCACAAGGAGACCACTCGAGTTACTTCATATGGATCTTTTTGGTCCCAACTCCTATAAGAGTCTTGGTGGTAACTCTTTTGGTTTGGTCATTGTTGATGATTTTTCCAGATTTACATGGGTGTTCTTTCTTGATGACAAATCGCAGGTACAAAAGATCTTCAAGAACTTCGCAAGAAAGGCGCAAAACCAATTTGAAGTGAAGATCAAGAAGGTTCGGAGTGACAACGGAACGGAGTTCAAGAACACCAATGTGGACACCTTTCTTGATGAGGAGGGTATTTCACATGAGTTCTCGGCTACGTACACACCTCAACAAAATGGAGTTGTTGAGAGGAAGAACCGTACCCTTATTGAGATGGCAAGAACAATGCTTGATGCATACAAGACGCCAAAACACTTTTGGGCAGAAGCAGTTGAAACAGCTTCTCATGCAACAAATTGACTTTACCTTCACAAGCTTCTTGGTAAAACGGCGTGTGAACTGCTCATCGGTAACAAACCACAAGTTGGATACTTTCGAGTATTTGGCTCAAAATGTTACATTCTTGATAAGCATCGTCGTTCAAAATTTGCTCCTAAATCTCATGAAGGTTTCCTACTTGGTTATGGATCGAATTCCCACACTTACCGTGTCTACAACAACTTCACTCGAAAAGTTGAAGAGATGGTAGATGTGAAGTTTGATGAGACTAACGGCTCGCAATTCGAGCAATTGCCACTTGATGTAGGAGATCAAGAACCATCGGAAGCAATTCAAGACTTGCCCATTGGCAAGATTCGCCCCGTGGAAGTGAAGGAGAGTACCTCGTCTATTCAAGTGGAAGCCCCAACTTCACATCATGGTGAACGACAAGTTGATATGGAGGCATCCACAAGTGGAACATGTCAAGACGATGGGAATGAGGAAGTGCAACAAGATGATCCACCTCAACCTTCTTACCCACCTCCACAAGCGAACAACGACAACATCAACGAAGAAGAAGAAGAAGATGATGAGGAAGCCTCACGACAACCCAAGAAAAAGCTACCTCGAGTTAGAGCAAGAATCGACAAGGATCATCCCGTTGAACAAATACTTGGAGATATCCAATCCGGGAGAATCACTCTCTCTAAAACTCGTTTAGCTAATTTTTGTGAGCATTACTCATTCATCTCTAGTGCTGAACCCTTGAAGGTGGAAGATGCTCTGAAGGACCCCGATTGGGTGAATGCAATGCACGAGGAGCTACACAACTTTGAGAGAAACCAAGTGTGGACATTGGTTGAGAAGCCTAAGGAAGAGCAAAACATCATTGGAACCAAATGGATGTTTCGGAATAAGCAAGATGAAGATGGACAAGTTGTACGCAACAAGGCTCGTCTCGTAGCACAAGGTTACACACAAGTCGAAGGTATGGGCTATGGTGAGACCTATGCCCCCGTTGCAAGACTTGAGTCCATTCGTATTTTACTTGCTTATGCCAATCACCATGATATCACTCTTTACCAAATGGATATTAAAAGTGCGTTCTTAAATGGTGAAATTGAGTAGGAAGTGTATGTCAAACAACCTCCCGGCTTTGAGAATACCAAGAAACCTAATCATGTGTACAAACTTCGTAAAGCTCTTTATGGTCTTAAACAAGCCCCTAGAGCTTGGTACAAATGCTTGACAAAGTTCCTTCTTGAAAAAGGTTTTGAAATTGGGAAGATTGATTCAACTTTGTTCACTAAGAGGGTTAATGGAGAATTATTTGTATGCCAAATTTATGTTGATGATATTATCTTTGGATCTACTAACCCCTCTTTTAGTGAAAAGTTTGGAAGGTTGATGTCAGAAAAGTTCGAGATGTCTATGATGTGTGAAATCAAATTCTTTCTTGGGTTGCAAATCAAGCAAACTAGGGAAGGTACCTTTGTTTCTCAAACAAAGTATACCAAGGACTTATTCAAGAAGTTTAACATGCAAGAGAGTAAAGGTATGAAAACTCCCATGCCCACGAGTGGATATATTGACTTGACCAAGGATGGCAAACCGGTTGATCAAAAGGTTTATCGATCTATGATTGGTTCATTGCTATATCTATGTGCCTCCCGTCCCGACATTATGCTAAGTGTGTGCATGTGTGCACGATACCAAGCGGCACCAAAAGAGTGTCACCTTAAGGCGGTGAAAAGAATTGTGAGATACTTGTTATATACACCAAACTTTGGCATATGGTATCCCAAAGGATCTTCTTTTAATCTTGTTGGCTACTCCGATTTGGACTATGCCGGAGACAAGGTTGACAGAAAATCCACTTCGGGTACATGTCAATTTCTTGGTAGATCTCTTGTGTCTTGGTCCTCCAAGAAACAAAACTCGGTATCTCTATCTACTACCGAAGCGGAATACATTGCCGCGGGATCATGTTGTGCTCAATTACTATGGATGACACAAACTCTTAAAGACTATGGTGTGCATGTGAGACATGTACCATTACTATGTGACAATGAGAGTGCTATTAAGATAGCACACAATCCCGTGCAACATTCTCGAACTAAGCATATTGAGGTTCGTCACCACTTCATTCGAGATCATGTTGAGAAAGGTGACATTGATCTTAAACATGTTCGTACCGACAAACAATTGGCGGACATCTTTACCAAACCCCTTGATGAGAAAGTGTTTTGTCACTTGAGAAGTGAGTTGAACATTATTGATGCTTCAAATGTGAACTAGAGGTTCATGTGGATGCATACAAGGGCATGAGCCAACTTGACTAATCCATGATACCTTCATGATCATCTTATATCTTGGACATTTTGCTCCCTTGTATTGAATCTAACATTTTGTAGGTATTTGGACAAGCTTCATGCCACAAGATTGCGTATCCCTCTTATCACAAGCAATCTTGTATGACCCAAGTATCAACAATTGATGGAGGAACAAGGAACAAGACAACCTAAACATATCCTTTGACAAATTCTTGAGATATGCTTCATTCTTGTCATTTTGGATACACATGTTGTTCCTTGCAAATCTAACCCATGTAGGAAGATGCGCTACACATGATAGGATAGCTCCAAACTTCAACTAATGAGCATCCACTTCAAGTTCAACTACATGATGGACATCCCCACCAAAATCCCAATGTAAGTTCACACATCTTAGAGAAGCTTTACTCAAAGACATGAGCTAAAGCAACTCAACAAGATGTGAATACATTGAAATGCTTAAAGGAAAAATGGCAACCCCATTTTGAGCTTAAACGATGAGTATGACCTATGATCGAGTGTGCTCACTTGACTCCTAAGTCAATATACTCTAACATAGGTGACCTAGTCGCCGACCCATCTAGATGAAGTTCTCTAGTGTTTCTTTTGTTGTTTCTCTTCTTGCTAGAGTGTTTCCTATAAAAAAAACTTCATCTAGATGTTTCTTTGCTTCTTTTCTTTTAGTTATTTTCGCAGCTAATTCACTGCAAATCTTTGTGAGAATTCCTTTGCCTAGTGAGCCGAGTTGACAAATTGTTCCATTGCACCAAACTCGGTTCCACCGAATTGACTCAACTCGGTGTCACCGATTTTGCTGCTCTAAGGGAATTTCTGTCAAATATTTCCTGAGTTTTTCTGCTCCAGCTCCACTCAATGACTCTTAGCCTCTACTTGCATCTAGAGCCACTCAATGGCTAGATGTGTTTCTCAAGGACCAAACCCACTTGATCAATAACCTTGAAGTCCCTTCTTAGAAATTGATGTCAAAGGGGGAGAGAGGAATACATCAAAGCTTCTCACTACAAAAGAGATGCACCTTACAAGAGGAGAGAATGTTACATGTTTCTAAAAGGGGAGAAACATGATTAGTTTGTTCTTTGGTTGTTCTAGTTTTCTCACCTTACCTACTCCCAATATACAATGTCTGATTCAGGGGGAGAGGAAGTTCTTTAAGGGGAGACAACTATTTCTTTTGGGGACATGTCTGCTTCAAAGAAGTATTCACCTAGTGATACTCTCTTTCACATGTTATCCCAATCTTGGTTTCTTGTTCATCTTGCGTCTTTTCTTGAAGAAATTATCTTGTGTTATCTAACCTTGTTTTCTCAAGTGTATTTCTTCAGGTACTTGATCAAGAACTTCAAGGTAAGTATAGGCATCACACTCATGTACATGATTGACCTCTTGCTAGTATATATTGTTTGCAAGAAGAAAATCATGGACACGTGGATACCTAAATGCCATATATATTGCTCTGATGCATATAGCCAAGATACATGTTGCATGTATATCTCCCATGTGATATCATCATTTTATATGCACAACTTCAGGGGGAGTTCAGGGGAGCTCATACATGTTACATGTTTCCTTCAAAGCTTTCATACATACCTCTGCTATATCTGTATTTGAAGCTTTGATGTATGTTGTCATTAATTACCAAAAAGGGGGAGATTGAAAGCACATTTGCTCCCTTGGTGGTTTTGGTAATTTATGCCAACATACATGTTATTGGACTAATGCTTTTATCTATTGAATTTCAGACAAGTTCAACAATGGCGTGGCAGGGACTAGAGATGTGGACCCTTCAAAATGCTAAGGACAAGGATTGGCAAAAGATCAAGACTCTACATTTTTGGTTTAGTGATCCAAGATCACATTGAGTCCATAGGAAAGCCAATACCATTAAAAGGGGATGAGGTGTTGCTTAATGGTCTTTTTGCTCAAGTGCTTAGTGACAGTACTCCTAAACCCTCAACCACTTTCTCCATCCAAATATGTCCAAAACCTACATTCCAACTCGGCCCCAACAAAATTTCCTATCCGGAGCCACCGAGTTCATCTGGACTTAGCCACTGCCAAAACCCTAACAAATCGAATCCACCGATATGGATCTCGGTCTCACCGAGATGGCCTTGCCAACTCTCTGTAATCATTTGCACTTACTTCGGTCTCACTGAGTTTTGCAAATCGGTCTCACCGAGATGGCTTGCCAAGTCTCTGTTGCCTTATTGTTTCACTTCGGTCCTACCGAGTTGATGCAATCGGTGCCACCGAGATGAGGTTTGCCCTAGCCATTGCACTTCGGTCCATCCGAGTTGTTCCAGTCGGTCCCACCGAGATTCCTAAGGTTCATATCTTTTACACAGTTCGGTGCCACCGAGTCTTCTGAATCGGTGCCACCGAGTTGGGTCAAAAGTGTGTAACGGTTGGATTTTGTGTGGAGATTATATATACCCCTCCACCACTTCCTTCTCAGTAAGGAGAGCCATCAGAACGTGCCTACACTTCCACCATACATTTTCTGAGAGAGAACCACCTACTCATGTGTTGACATCAAGACATTTCATTCCTACCATTTGAACCTTGATCTCTAGCCTTTCCCAAGTTGCTTTCCACTCAATTCCTTCTTCCACCATAGCCAAATCTGCGAGGAGTTGTTTGAGTGTTGGGAAGACTATCATTTGAAGCACAAGAGCAAGGAGTTCATCAACAACACACCGTCTATTACCTTTTGGAGAGTGGTATCTCCTAGATTGGTTAGGTATCACTTGGGAGCCTCCGACATGATGTGGAGTTGAACCAAGGAGTTGGTAAGGGCAAGGAGATCGCCTACTTCGTGAAGATCTACCCGAGTGAGGCTAGTCCTTCATGGACGTAAGCCATGGTGGGATAGACAAGGTTGCTTCTTTGTGGACCCTTTGTGGGTGGAGACCTCCGTGGACTCGCGCAGCCGTTACCCTTCATGGGTTGAAGTCTCCATCAACGTGGACGTACGATAGCACCACCTATCGGAACCACGCCAAAAACCACCGTGTCTTCATTGCGTTTGATCTTCCATACTCTACCCCTTTACTTTCCATATACTTGCATGCTTTACTATTTCCGCTGCTCAATCTTTAGATATGCATGTGTAGAAAGTATTGGAGTGATCTCAACTTGTGCCAAAATCTGCCTAAGTTCCAAGAGAAATTAAAAACTGCTACTTTGGTTGGTTGAGTGTCTATTCACCCCCCCTCTAGACCTATCTCCTCGATCCCACACCAGCTCTTTGTCTTCGGCAGCATGGTATTTTGCGCCGACTCGAGGGGTCATCTGACCTCTGTCGAGAACTACACCCCAGGTCGGATCATGACCTTCGGTGGCCTCGAATACACTGCGGATTCCCGTGGTGAACTCATCCTATTGGGATGGACTCCCGGTAGGATTGAGAGCTCGACCGGCTCTGGAGGATTGACTCCAGAACTGAACTCTGTCGCGGTGCCTCTTGAGACCCCTGACGCCACCACTCCGGCCAGTTTCCTTCCGATCGCCAGTCCGGAGATAGATCCGGCTCCCACTCCTGAAACTACGTCAGTGTTAGAACTGACCTCGGCGCAGAATTCGGAATTATGTCCGGATTCCCTTCGCAGCAAAAACGCGTCCGGTTACACACCGGGCGTACTTCGAGTCAGCCCTGCCTTCGGCACATCATTGAATCCCGAAGAGTTATCTCACCTAGATGAGATGCTTGACCGCATCCAGAGCATGTCCATCTCGGACGACAAGACTTCGGTTTATAATCAGATCGGACTTAAAGCCAACGATAGGGAAATTTACATCCCACCCACCACCCACCTAGTCGCCACGATCGATGATTTAACTGACGTGTTGGACTATGGCGAGGCCTCAGACATGGAGGAGGACGCTGATGGCCCCATCGAGAACACCTTGCCCCCGGTAAACGCGGGCAGGTGGACCGCCACGTCCACCTACGATGTTTACATGGTGGACACCCCCAAATCCCCTCCAAGATGTCGGCGAAGATGCCGAAGGGGCCCTAACAGGGAACCCAGTGGTAATGATGCGACAGCCAATAACGGCGACGCGGAGGACGGCGATGCCGGTAACCGTGAAGAGGACGTTCAAGCCTCCCCCGTAAGGAACGGCACACCGGACCGACTTCTCAGGGACTCAGATCCCGATGACCTCTTCGAAGGGGCCGACGACAACTACATGCCGGAATCCGAGGAGGATGAGAGCCTCGGTACCGAGGACTACATCATCCCTGAAGACCTTTTTGAACAAGAGCGCTTCCAGTGGCGCCTTGTTGCGACCGCCCGGAGCATGAAACGCAAGCAGCAGCAGCAGCTGTAGGCCAATACCAATGCACTAAATGAAAAATGGATCAAAGTGCTCTCAGCTGAGCAAGACATGGAGAACCGGCACCATAGTGCGCCGAAATCATACCCACATAGGCGTCTCTTGCCGGAATTCGACGAGGAGCTCGCTGACGACCTCGACCGACCCCCTAGAGGCCGGGATAGGCCAAGACGAGAAGACCTCAGTGAACGGCCACCTCCACGCCATTATGGCAAGGACCCCATGGATTACCTAGATCCTCACAACGCTAGACGTCGCATTGAGGAAAACAGGGCTCCCCCTCGATCAATCTATGGATCAAGGGGACGTGCGCCCGCCGGGCTCGACGGCTATGATGCCTGGGTGTACAGGAACGGCTGTGCCCGAGATCAAGCCTACTCTCGGCTCTCCCCCGACCTCCGACGAGATGCTCCTCGGTTCTGAGGTCTGGCTCACCCAATCTGCTTCACAGACAGGGTGATGGAACATCAATTCCCGGAAGGGTTTAAACCCATCAACATAGAATCATACGATGGCACCACGGACCCAGCAGTTTGGATCGAGGATTTCCTCCTACACATACACATGGCCAATGGAGATGATCTCCACGCCATTAAGTACCTGCCGCTTAAGCTAAAGGGGCCGGCGAGGCATTGGCTTAACAGCCTCCCTCCTCACTCTATCGGTAGTTGGGAGGCCCTAGAAGACGCTTTTCGAGCAAACTTTCAGGGCACATATGTTCGACCTCCGGACGCTGATGACCTCAGCCGTGTCACCCAGCAGCCAGGCGAATCAGCCCAGAAATTTTGGAACAGGTTCCTCACCAAGAAGAACCAGATCATAGACTGCTCCGAAGCCGAGGCCATCGCCGCATTTAAAAACAATATCCGAGATGAATGGTTGGCTCGCCAACTCGGCCAGGATAAGCCGAGGACTATGGCAGCCCTGACATCACTGATGACTCGCTTTTGTGCGGGAGAAGACAGCTGGCTCGCCCGAAGTACTCATAATGGCGAGGCAGGCACCTCGAAAACTCGCGACGCCAATGGAAAACCCAAGCGCAATAAAAATAAACCCAGGTATAAAAATGGCGGAAGCGACACTGAGGACGCCGCGGTCAATGCAGGGTTCACCGGACCTAAATCCGGGCAGAAAAGAAAACCCTTTAAAGGGAACAAAGATGGACCTAGCCAGCTTGATAGGCTCCTGGACCGCCCATGTGGAATTCACGGCACTCAGGAAAAACCAGCAACCCACACTAACAGGAATTGCTGGGTCTTTAAACAAGCCGGCAAGATAGCGGCAGAGGGTCAGAGTAAAACCCAACACCGCAGCGAAGACGAGGATGAACCTCAGTGGCCCAATAATGGAGGCAAAAAGAAGTTTCCTGATGAGGTAACAGAGGTCAATATGATCTATGTCACCCACATCCCTAAAAGGAAGAGGAAGCGTGTGCTTCGGGACGTATACGCGCTGGAGCCAGTCGCCCCAAAGTATAACCCATGGTCGGCTTACCCGATCATGTTTGACAAGCACGATCATCCGACCAGCATCAGGCACGGCAGATCGGCGGCACTCGTCCTGGACCCTATTGTTGATGGTTATCATCAAACACGCGTCCTGATAGATGGAGGAAGCAGCCTTAACCTCATCTACGAGGACACAGTTCGGAAGATGGGCATCGACTCATCTCGGATCAAGCCGAGCTCTACCACCTTTAAAGGTGTCATTCCAGGCTTTGAAGCCCGCTGTACCGGAATAGTCACTCTAGAGGTAATCTTCGGCTCGCCCGAGAACTTCAGAAGCAAGGAGTTAATCTTTGATATTGTCCCATTCCGAAGTGGATACCACGTGCTCCTAGGGCGCACGGCTTTCGCACGCTTCAACGCAGTCCCGCATTATGCCTACCTCAAGCTTAAAATGCCGGGACCTAACGGTGTTATCACAGTCAATGGTAACACCGAACGTTCACTTCGGACAGAGGAACAGACCGCGGCTTTCGCAGCCGAGGCACAGGCGTCCGAGGAGGTAGCTCGCAGCGATAAACGCGCCGCCCGCTCTTTGAAGCGCGCCCGGGCTGCACAGATTGACCTCGGCCAGGTACCCCCACACCCGAAATAGGGATACAGGCTCCTCGCGTGCCCTCTATGGAGCGGGCACTACGTCCCCAGGGTGCATAATTTCGCACTGAAGATTCCCTGGGCCGTCGAGGAGCCAAAAATATAATCAAACGTCGGCACGGTTCAACCTAGCAAAGACGTGGCTTCGAGCCTCTGCACAGGCAAGTCTCTGTAAAAGAAACAGCCAAACATGACTAACGTCCATGTGGTTTCAACCACAGAACGGACTTCGGCAATGTCTCCCCTAAAGGGGCTCGGTCAATCAAACGCTTGAAGCGTATAAAGGACCGAAAAAGGCATCAACCTCCACAAATTCCTCACCATCAATGGAGAGCATCTGGTCAACAGCTCGGAAATGCAGACGTGCGGCAGGTAGCGGCCCGGATTCTTTAAAATCCGTTAACAAATATCTGCCCTGTTTCTTCCTTTTTTTCCTTTACTTTTTACATTGTATTCTTTCAATTCCTCTCACCGCAGTGAGGGCATGTACACGCTTGAAATCATGAAATAAAGAAACTGTGCCCCTTTAAGGTCTCTATCATATTTCTTTATTAGCATGGCCCCTGTGGGATGAAGAAGTTCTCTAAAAAGATACAATCGTATAACAAGTCTGAAGTATTCGGTGTCTCAGATTTTGGCCTTATATGCATCAGTTTCGAACCTAGATTTTGGTCAATAGTTGGGTTGCCCGGCTCCTATGTGTACCCCCTACGTTTCCGATGAATTCGGCTAAGGGCGTAACGGGAGAACCACTGCAATTGCGCTGCCAGGTCAATTGGCATAGCGCCTCAGTGGAGAAAGCCGAAAACTGACTATCTAGGTATGCGTAAACTGGTCCGCCATCCGTAGACCGCGTCAAGCGATGTGATGATAGAGATCACCCGTGTTAAATGAAGGGCTTTCATTCCTAGCCGAAGTGTGTCATGGCCTAGACCGCGGCCGACCTGGCCGAACACTTCCCACACCGGGGGCTGAAAGGTATAAATCCACTATAGTCTGATTGGCTAGTTCCTACAAAGCACCGACCACCTCCGGGTACCGAGACGTCGGCTAAGGGTCAAGTGTGCCTTAAGGAACACCCTTTGTATGACCTACACTGGGGCTGAAGCCGACGACTGGCCACTCTCATTTTAAAACAGTCATATTGGAGGAAAAATTAATTATAAAACAACACACATGGAATTTAAAGCCATCTTCATTCAAGCAAAAGATAAAGTTTTATACATCATACACTTCGGCATTCCGAAGTACTGTCTAGAAATACATAGTGTCCTTTGGACACATGGCTTCTGTGGTACGAGCTCCCGCCTCCACCTCGGCGAAGAACTGCTCGGCGGCGCGCGGCCTGTCGGCAGGAGGGCCCGCGGCACATGTAACCACATCAACCTTTCGGAAGTGCGTATTCACGTAGGCGTACTCCCTCCACGCTCCTTCGAAGCACGCGGACCTCTTCTAGCGGTTCACGCAAGGCACGGTGTCTTGGAGATGGGACGTAAGGCCGAAGAGGCTCTTCGGCATGGCTTCGGCAGGCCACAGTGCGATGCAGAGGTCCTGGAGCGCCGGTCTCGTCATACGAAACAACTCCACCAACTGCTTCACTCAATGATTCAGCAGCTGTGTGGACGGCGACCCCGAGAACTTCCCCCAGAAGGCCTTCTCCGCCTCGTGGCCCGCTAGCTGGCCGAAGTACACCACCGCATCCGCCGCGCTTTGCGGGAGATCCGCAAAGACCTCCGCGGAACGCCATAACTGGGTGAGTGTAGGCGATATGCCCTAGAGGCAATAATAAATGTTATTGATTATCTCCCTGTTCATAATTAGGTTTATGTTCCATGCTATAACTACTATGGTTCTCGAGTCTGCAATAACCACGAGGCTCGGAGGAAGACTCATATGCACGTGTGGAATAATAAACGGTAAAATGTATTCCTAGTCTGGCCTCTAAGACTGGCTCAAGTATTGCATGATGATCCTGTTTTCCTGATCATGGGCATGGCTATGCCGGCAATTTTGAGGGCGCAATGTTGGTAGAACACTTGTGTTGAATAGACCCGAATTGATGTTATGCTATGAGATACATTCGTCACTAGTTAATGGTTTATAACACAGAGATAGTTAATGTTTGCATAATTCCTTAGACCATGAGAGTATCGAGTTCCTTCGTGCTTGCTTCGTGAACTTTGGGGTTTGTTAAACGTCATCCGTTACTGGGTGGCTATTACGGCGGCTTACGGGTTCACGGAAAAGTATGTCAAGTAACTTGATAGCTCAAGATTGGGATTTGCTCCTCCGACGATGGAGAGATATCTCTGGGCCCTCTCGGTGTTACGGTATCCATCATCGTCTGGCCAGACACTTTGTGATTTGATCACAGGGATGCCGGAACACGGGAACGAGAAAAGAGAACAATACCGGTAACGAGGTAACTGGCATAGTGGACAAGTTGTTGATCCACGGGGATGCCAACATGTCTCACCTCGGGTATTTGTAACATATCGCGAAGCAACAGGAATAGCACACGGCAACTGGAGGTTCACTCGAATATTCATTCGTGTGGGTATAGGGGTCAATATGGGTGTCCACGGCTCCGATGTTGATCATTGATCAGAAGGGGTTCCGGGTCATGTCTATACTTCACCGAACCTATAGGGTCACACGCTTAAGGGTCATCTATCTGCTGAATACTAGACGGGGAGTCTGAGAGAAAATCACCGAAAAAGTTTCGGACGAAACGGAAACGTTCCGGAGAGGATATCGGAATAGTTCCGGTGAAACTGAAAAGTTGTTTCAGGGTATTCCATAAAGTCAAATTGGTTTCGGCACATGCCTGGAAATTATTGGAAGGTACCAGAATTGTTCTGGTAACTTCTGAGATTTTTCAGAGACAAAAACCGGAAATGTTCCGGACTGCCGGAACCGCTTTAGTTGCTTTTCACAGATGAAAATCACTAAACCGAAAAGTTGTTTCGGAGTACACCATAAAGTCAAAATGGTTTCGGCACATGCCTGATAATTCTTGGAGGGTGCCAGAATCGTTCTGGAAACTTTCTGGAATTTTTCGGGATGAAAACCGGAAATGTTCCGGAGCTGCCGGAACCGCTTCAGATGCTTTTCGCAGATGAAAATCACTAAACCAGAATTGTTTCGGATCGCGTTGAAAATTATTTTAGTGGGTACTGGAAATGTTCTAAGCCCACATGAATATTTTCAGTTCAAACGGACGCTGAAATATGTCGTCGTGAATAGTGAAAGTGCTTTTTGGATTACTTTTTGGAAAGCTACCTTTTTGGGCTTTTGCTCCAAAATATCTTGGAGATGACATGGATGGATGTGGCTGAAATTTCAGCCCCTCCACCCCTCCTTCTCCTATAAATAGAGGTGGAGGGGGCAGCCCAAATCTCATCCTTGCTCTCATACACATGCCATAGACTTGTCTGGCTTCTCTCTCCCTCCCAGGGAAATAGTTTCGTAGAGCCGAAAGGCTGTCTGGGTTCCGGCAGGAACTAGTTCTGGACGGCGAAGCCCTGCCGGATAGTTGAGACCATATGTGTGCAACTCTCTAGAGAGATCGTAGTTTCGGTCTTAGTTTGAGAGTGCCTCCCGAAGGGCTGTCCGAGTGACCGTCCGAGTTTCGATGGTCCTCCCGAAGGGCTGTCCGTGACACCGTCTGGGGGACTGTTCGACCGCCTCCCGGAGGGCTGTCCGGGGGCGGATGAGGGTATACATCCTAGCGGTTGGGAGGTTGTAAATCCTAGCTGCGGGGATCTGCACCGCCGATCGTCATCGACTCTACTTCCGCTGCGCTACGAGTCGGTAACGAAAAAGATCAAACCTTGTATGCAGTCTTCATAGTGGTCCTGGGCTGGTGCGTAGGTTGGAAATTTTTTGTTTTCTACTGCGTTACCCGACAGTGGCATCAAGAGCCAGGCTATGCATAGATGCAGGTTGCGATCTAGAATACATAGAGATGTATGGGTGTTGCACAATATAATTAGGTAGTAGATGAGTTCTATTACTGAAAATTATTTGTGCGGGTAGCAGATGAAATCTGTTACCCGATGTTCCTGTTGCTTCCCCTGAATTTGCGTAGTCCTGATCTTGATGGCATGGTGGAATCTCACAGAGTTCTAGCAATCCGCGATCCTTTCATGCTGCTCCTGAGTATGCTGATTGACAGATCAACGAAGTGCTAACAGTTCTTTGGGTTCCACCATAGTTGAGAAAGATGGATGTTTCGCAGACGAAAGGGCAATGCAGATGTGATCTGCACGGGGCTCACGCGTATGATGAAGTTTAGTATGGGGCTCAAGATTTTATTATCTCGTGTTTCATACACCCTGGAAAGTTAATCTAGCAACTTGAATTATCATACTTGATGATGGACGTTGGTAGCTTCGGTTTGTTTCGAAACCTTAGAAGCCACGTATAACAAGTTTTTGCATGAACCGCTTAGAGGCGTCTAACTTGGTTTTGCAGGATGGTTTGCATGTGCATATGATGTGGTATAGCAGTGCTCATATTAATTTGATTATGTATGAGATGACTATATGATGTAATTTGATTAACATGACCTGCGTGTCATGATTCGGCATGATGGCTGGAGCCATATGATTGCACTTTAATGACCTGCGTGTCAACCTTAAGTAATGCACTTATTTTATTAGCTATAGAGATAGCAATATTATCTGGTGCATCGACAAGGTGGTGGCAATCTTCGCGAAGGTGAACACCGACGCGAATGCCGAAGACGAAGAAATGAAAGACTTCTCTGTCAGAAAGGGCTATACCATATCATGCTATTATGAATTGCCTGAGATGTTTATCCCTTATGATGCACCCTTCTTGATTGTGCGGTAGTCGCTTTTTATTAGGGTGATCCCTCACAAAAATATCAAGTAGTTAGTGTTCTCCCAATTGTAGCACCGTCACGGCACCTATCTTTTCGGGGTGCGCCATGTCACACGGGTACGAACGATTAGAGAAGTGTGAGGCGGGTGAGTTGAGACCTCGTAGCGAGATCACTTGGTTGTCTTGACGTTCAGGCATGACCGTCATGAGCTCGGAACACACGCATCGAAAGATGAACAAGAGTCACATAGAGATGTGATTGGCA
The DNA here is from genome assembly GCA_039707655.1 of Elymus sibiricus. Lineage (NCBI taxonomy): Eukaryota > Viridiplantae > Streptophyta > Magnoliopsida > Poales > Poaceae > Elymus > Elymus sibiricus. The sequence continues at coordinate 254,269,488 of CM077668.1, read as the reverse complement.
AGTTGGCCTACCGGTTGAGATTTTCGTCATCAGTGGTGTTACACCAATGGCGAACAATTTAAATGCGGGTCTTGTATCACTCACAATCAATTATGAGAGATATTGATTTGAGTGGGAGCGCACTGTAGAATTAATTCTTTTAATTCTTAGTGCAATTAATTTTGAACACTGTCTAAGTGTGATTTGCATAATAATTGTAGAATAATGGCTCGCGTTTCCACCTTCCCTGTTAAAATTGAATAGCTGTTAAATATCTGGTTAAAACTTTACGATTGGTAACGTAATGTGAGGATTGTCCTCTAGAGTGCCGAGAAGGACTTTGTCCTATCGCATACTTTCGGTATTCTCCCGCTAATGCTATGGATCATGTGACTCTCGTCCTTCGATCCAAAAGCTAGAATTCCGTTTTCGGTCAAGTGAAATATGTTTGCTTCCATGAGACCCGAACTTCGAAAGTTTTGGGATAGTTATGTGATATTCATGGATTTGAAAATCATTTTCAGAGACAGACAAAGGCTAAAAGATATGAGATAGCCAAAGCAATGTTTGTTTGCAAACAATTAGTAAAAGAGTTTACTATGCATTAGACTGATAAGAGAGGGATCCAGAAGAACGCCTGTCATATGATGATGGTGAATAAAACAACAACTTAAAGAGAAAGGAAGTGTCCGAAGGGTGTTAGTGAAACTTTCACGCCTAGGAAGTCCGGGGCTATCGCCACTCTTAAGTTGGGTGCTTCTTCTGAGAGTAGGAGAAATACTGAAAGTTAAACTGTTAGAAGTATAAAGGCAAAAGGAAAGAAGACTGGAATATCCAGCTCATGTATGAATGTCATACAGGTTTTTGATGTATAGAAGGCTGGTCAAAGATATAGTTCTTGGGAATTATGGTTAAACATGTTAATCACTAATTCTTGGGTATTGTGAGTTAATCACAAAGATACCCGCTCGATTGCATTCTGTTGCAACTCGATGTAAGAACTACTATGGCCTGAAAGACTAGCCAGGAATGAGGTTTAGATACACGCAGGGAACATAGTAAATGTTACTATACCTTCCATAGGTGTATTCCCTATGTATTTACTTTCATAATTCATTTTAGAGTTTCACACTCTAGCCCTTTGCATAAGGTATCTTGCAAGAAGGTTGTTCATAAGAGAACTTTTGATGTTCGGGGTTATGAATAACATAAGGGCATACTTTCATTATGAATGAGACGTATGTTATGAATATTGATATTAATACATTACCTCTGGGTTTACTTTCATAATTCATTTTAGAGTTTCATACACTCTAGCCCATTGCACAATGTTTGTTGCAAAAGAGTTGTTCATAAAAACAACAATTGTTGTTCAGTATTATGAATAACATGAAGGGCCATGCTTCCATCCAGGATGGGATGTATGTTATGAATATTGATGGTAATATGATACATCCATAACACTGACGCTAAATGTCGCAAGACTAAAAGAATACCACATATGTGTGGCACTGCATTTGGTCACATTGGAGAAACCCGCATGGAAAATTCCATTATGATGGATTTTAAAGTCATTTGATTTTGAATCATCCGACACTTGCAACTTTCCTCCGAAAAGTGAAGTGACTGAAATACCGTTCACAGGCCATAAGGAACGAGCAACAAACTTATTGGTGATCATACATTTTGATGTGTGTAGTTCAATAAATGTTGTTGCAAGTAGTGGATTTATCTATCTTCAGAAATGACTCAAGTAGATATATTGATATTTACTTGATGAGACGTAAGTCTGGATCTTTTGAATTCATTCATAAGGTTTTCAAAAATGAAGTAGAAGTTGTTGTAATAAGAAAATTATGTTTCTACAATTCGATTGCAGAAAGGAATATTTGAGTTACAAGTTTAGCGAATGTCTGATGAGTTATGAAAGGGGTTTCATAACTTGCACCTCCCAAAACACCACTGCAAGTGGAAAGTCTGTGAAGATGTAATCGAACCATTTATGACATGGTAAGATCAATGATGACATAAATAGATTTGCCATTATCACTTTTAAAGTGATGCTTTAGAGACTGCGGCTTTTACACTGAAAAGAGCTCCATCGGGTCTGTTGAAATGACGCCATGGTATGGTACGCCCAACCATGTTATATCTTTTCTTAACATTTGGAATATGGGGCTTGTGTAAAAGGTTACAAACCTATTCCAAATCAGACAAGTGCTACTTTGTAGGTTATCCCAAGTCATTGGGTATTTCCCCACCACAATACCGAGGCAAATAGGTTTGCCACAAAGAACGGTATGCTTTTTTGAAGAAAATGGTTCTTTCAAAAAGGTGAGTGGGAGAACAGTGCAACTCAACGAGATAAACAGTATCATCGTCATCAGATCAAAGGAAAGAGACCTTGGAAGTAATTCCGGAGTTTCCTACTGCGACTGATATGGAAGTCTCTACAATAAAATGTATGGACTTCGGTCGAACTTGCAGCTGAACCACGTAGGCAAAGCTCGTGCAAACCTATCAGGTGCGCAAACGAGATATTGTTGTTAGACAACAATATACCTACGATTCACATGGAAGCGTTGATGGGCCCTGACTCCGGAATTGGCTAAATGCCAATACAATCCGAGATAGTTTCCATATAAGTGATTCAAGATTAAGATCTTGATACACCTTTCGGAAGACTTAGAGTCTAACGAATATTTATGGAACTAAAAACTGATACGGATACAATGTTTTATCCATAAAGCTTGACTTGTTGCAATAACAAGTTCAAGGAGTTGACTACGATGAGATTGTCTCACCGTAGCGATGCTTAAAGTCGGTTCGGGTTGAACTAGCAATTAATACATATTTCAATCATGAGATATGAAACATGGATGACAAAAGGATTTCCATGTGATGGAAATGAAACCTAGGACTTGTATGTGATACAGTCCAAAGTAATTTGTCGATCCAGAGGATGCTAGTAAGTATGCAAACTTCAGAGTTCCAGCGATGGACAGAAGAGAGCAAAGTGGAGTTGGAATCTTCGTTTTTGATGGAATGGTCAAAAGGGTTTTGACTTCATCAAATGGGTATCGAAGATGCTTGTGATTCAAGAAAGTAAGTGGGAGCATAATAATATTTCTAAAAACCTTGTGTACTTGACACATTGTTAATTGGAAATAAATTTCTTGACACGAATTAGGACTTCATTTGAAAATAGTTTTTCCAATGAAGTGCTTGGGCAAAATAGCCTCAATATTAGGCATGATGATCTATGGAGATAGATTTACCTAATGGGGCTAAGCAATGAATACATATTGACAAGATGCTAAAACTTTTTAGCATTTAAAACGCCAAGGAGTGATTCTTGCCGAAGTCACATGGAAAGAGTTTTTGCAAGACTCGGTGTCCCAAAACACTGAGGAGTAAAATACATGATGGAGATTCCACACACTCTTGTGTTTGGATTAATCATGTATTCCATGGTATGTAAAACAACCAGATATGTCTGATACTCCAAAAGTTGTTGCGAGTATGGATACCAAAGTGATCAAAGTACTGATCATAGGACAACAGTGAAAGATGTCATTGAGTACTAGAGTAGTAGTGATGACAAGTTTTCTCGCAAGCAGAGATTATGAAGTGCTCGTTGTAAGTAATTACATCGATACAGTCTTCATCAATGCTCCATGCGATTTTCGATTTAAGTTAAGGGTTTTGTGTAATACAGAATATGATGGCACGGTAGTTGGAAATTGTTCCAAACAAGATACTGTGGCGAATTCTATAACAAAGGCTAAGTATGTTGACGCTTAAGAAGCGAGAAAGAAGTTGTTGAATCATATAGTTCATTCATGAACTTAGTATGGTTCCAAGATGGCTTTGGTCTATGGGACACTATTGCAGATAGTTGCTCCATAGCTCAGTCTGAGGAATCAGGTTTCGACCAATGATTCACACATATGCAAAGCCAAGTCCACACAAAATATGAATTTTGTGAAAGCGTGAAAACGCGAGGATATGCAAAGTTACACACGGAGCTGAAGTCGTCAGATCCGTTGGACATCAGGCTATACCACATGCGAAGCATTTTTTACACCAGTATGCCATAGGTGTAAAGTGCATTAGCATTGACTAGATTATTGACTCTAGTGCAAGTGGGAGTCTGTAGGAGATATGCCCTAGAGGCAATAATAAATGTTATTGATTATCTCCCTGTTCATAATTAGGTTTATGTTCCATGCTATAACTGCTATGGTTCTCGAGTCTGCAATAACCACGAGGCTCGGAGGAAGACTCATATGCACGTGTGGAATAATAAACGGTAAAATGTATTCCTAGTCTGGCCTCTAAGACTGGCTCAAGTATTGCATGATGATCCTGTTTTCCTGATCATGGGCATGGCTATGCCGGCAATTTTGAGGGCGCAATGTTGGTAGAACACTTGTGTTGAATAGACCCGAATTGATGTTATGCTATGAGATACATTCGTCACTAGTTAATGGTTTATAACACAGAGATAGTTAATGTTTGCATAATTCCTTAGACCATGAGAGTATCGAGTTCCTTCGTGCTTGCTTCGTGAACTTTGGGGTTTGTTAAACGTCATCCGTTACTGGGTGGCTATTACGGCGGCTTACGGGTTCACGGAAAAGTATGTCAAGTAACTTGATAGCTCAAGATTGGGATTTGCTCCTCCGACGATGGAGAGATATCTCTGGGCCCTCTCGGTGTTACGGTATCCATCATCGTCTGGCCAGACACTTTGTGATTTGATCACAGGGATGCCGGAACACGGGAACGAGAAAAGAGAACAATACCGGTAACGAGGTAACTGGCATAGTGGACAAGTTGTTGATCCACGGGGATGCCAACATGTCTCACCTCGGGTATTTGTAACATATCGCGAAGCAACAGGAATAGCACATGGCAACTGGAGGTTCACTCGAATATTCATTCGTGTGGGTATAGGGGTCAATATGGGTGTCCACGGCTCCGATGTTGATCATTGATCGGAAGGGGTTCTGGGTCATGTCTATACTTCACCGAACCTATAGGGTCACACGCTTAAGGGTCATCTATCTGCTGAATACTAGACGGGGAGTCTGAGAGAAAATCACCGAAAAAGTTTCGGACGAAACGGAAACGTTCCGGAGAGGATATCGGAATAGTTCCGGTGAAACTGAAAAGTTGTTTCAGGGTATTCCATAAAGTCAAATTGGTTTCGGCACATGCCTGGAAATTATTGGAAGGTACCAGAATTGCTCCGGTAACTTCTGAGATTTTTCAGAGACAAAAACCGGAAATGTTCCGGACTGCCGGAACCGCTTTAGTTGCTTTTCACAGATGAAAATCACTAAACCGAAAAGTTGTTTCGGAGTACACCATAAAGTCAAAATGGTTTCGGCACATGCCTGATAATTCTTGGAGGGTGCCAGAATCGTTCTGGAAACTTTCTGGAATTTTCCGGGATGAAAACCGGAAATGTTCCGGAGCTGCCGGAACCGCTTCAAATGCTTTTCGCAGATGAAAATCACTAAACCGGAATTGTTTCGGATCGCGTTGAAAATTATTTTAGTGGGTACTGGAAATGTTCTAAGCCCACATGAATATTTTCAGTTCGAACGGACGCTGAAATATGTCGTCGTGAATAGTGAAAGTGCTTTTTGGATTACTTTTTGGAAAGCCACCTTTTTGGGCTTTTGCTCCAAAATATCTTGGAGATGACATGGATGGATGTGGCTGAAATTTCAGCCCCTCCACCCCTCCTTCTCCTATAAATAGAGGTGGAGGGGGCAGCCCAAATCTCATCCTTGCTCTCATACACATGCCATAGACTTGTCTGGCTTCTCTCTCCCTCCCAGTGAAATAGTTTCGTAGAGCCGAAAGGCTGTCTGGGTTCCGGCAGGAACTAGTTCTGGACGGCGAAACCCTGCCAGATAGTTGAGACCGTATGTGTGCAACTCTGTAGAGAGATCGTAGTTTCGGTCTTAGTTTGAGAGTGCCTCCCGAAGGGCTGTCCGAGTGACCGTCCGAGTTTCGATGGTCCTCCCGAAGGGCTGTCCGTGACACTGTCCGGGGGACTGTCCGACCGCCTTCTGGAGGGCTGTCCGGGGGGCGGATGAGGGTATACATCCTCGCGGTTGGGGGGTTGTAAATCCTAGCTGCGGGGATCTGCACCGCCGATCGTCATCGACTCTACTTCCGCTGCGCTACGAGTCGGTAACGAAAAAGATCAAACCTTGTATGCAGTCTTCATAGTGGTCCTGGGCTGGTGCGTAGGTCAGAATTTTTTTGTTTTCAACTGCGTTACCCTACAGTGAGCTCGACACACCCTTTTCTGCCAAACGAACACTGCAGCAAAAATAGCTTACCCGAGGCGATTTGCTCCACTTGCTGGAGCACCTCACGGTCAGCTCGGGCCGAGGTCTTGAGCTCGGCGTGGGCAAGTTGAAGCTTCTCGAGCTCCTCCTTCGTTCATTGCCCTTCCTCCTGAAGCTTGTCGCATGCTTCAAACACGCCCTTCAGGGTCTCCTCAACCTCCAGCACCCGCGCTTGGTGCTTCTCCCTGGTCGCCTTCTCGGTGGCCTGGGCCTTCTCTGCCGCGACGGCAGCAGCCTCCTGCTGCCGCACCTCCAATGTACAGGGCAAGTTTAAACATGCTTACCTTGAGACTGCTCGAGTTTCCGGTTCATCTCCGTCATCTCCTCGGAGATGGAGTCCGGAACCGAGGTCGAAACCTGGCACAAAACAGATCCTTATTATAAAGGAACAGTTAAAATCACTAAAAGGTTCCGAGATGGCTGCCTCAAGCAGCGCCTGGGGGGCTACTCAACGGGCTCCTACTTAATCAAATGACCCCAATGCCAGTTTCTTGAAACCGACTTCGGGCTCGGGGGCTACTCACTCACTAAGCCATTTAGCAGGCTGTATGTCCTCGGACAAACTCATAAAACAAACAGCTCAAATAAACAAATTAGACTAGATGCGCAGATAGAAAGCGTACCTCAAAACCTGCTATGAGGTTCTTGAAAACCTCATGCAGGCCGGCCCCTGCGGACCGGTAGCCCTGTAGCGCCGCGCCTATCAAGGCGCGGTGCTCCTCCTTGATAGAGGAGCCCTTCAGGGCGTCCTCCATCTCCTCGATCCACCCCGCTCCAGCCCGTCCTTGGGCAGTTGGCTGGGGTGGAGGGATGACCTCGGATACATCTACCCGGGCAGCCTCCACTTGGGGCAGCGGAGCCGAGGTAGATATCGGCTGGGCGGATGACTGGCCCAGCCCTTCTTCGATGACCGCGGGGCGCTCCTCCCCCGGGTCTTGTTGGGCCGAGGTATCGACCTCGGCCATTATGGCCACCTTGTCAGCCCCCGTCGTGTTGACGTCGGCGACCAGGGTGGATGTTGCCTCCCCCAGCCCGTCATGCGTCGGGGAAGGAGCGGCGGGCTCTGGAGTCCCGCTGGCGGATGGCAACCTGCTCGAGGAACCGCTGGGGATTACCCTCGGCGGGCTGCATGGGAAAAGTTGCTTCTGTAAGATTTCCCTTGCTAAAAAAATAACTTGTCAGATTAAAAGACAGGAGACAAGGACAAAGGCTTACCCTCGGGGTGCCGGCTTCTTCCTCCCCACAGCGAGGAGGTCTTCTTCTAAGTCACCAGAGAGTTCGGCTCTCTCCGACAACTTGTTGGCAGCCTCGGACGAGGTTTGCCTCGGCCTCTTTGGGCCCTTCGGCGGCATGCCCACGTCGGCGTCTTCTAATGCCGACCTCTTCCCCTTCGGGGGGGGGGGGGGCTCCTCCTCCTCACCCTCCTCTGCGTCGCCATCTTGAGCAGCGGAGGTGTGGGTCTCTTCGGACCGGGTGACCGAAGTCCCCCGAGTCCGAGCACTTGACCTCCCCCTCTGGGACTTCGTCCCTTTGAGGGCCACCACGTGCGGCTCCTCGGTTAGGAGCGCTGAGAGCAGGGGAGTCTGAGGCTCCTCTGGCAGTGGGGCCGGGCATTGCACTCCTTGCACCCAGGCCAACCACTTCTGCAAAACATTAAACACAACGATTCAAGCAATACTTTACTCCTCGGAACGATGGGCAAAAGAATAAAGATTGAGGGACAGGACCACTCACCGGGGGGCATCGTAGCCGTGCTCGAGGCCGCGGTCCTCCCCTTCCTTGGGGATCTTGTCCTTGGCCAGCTTCATGAGCTTCGTCCACATGGCGGCCAAGGTGGAGCGGAAGAAGGTGGTGATGGTGTCCATGTCCTCGGGCTTTTGTGCCCACATTGGGATAGCCCGAAGTTGGCGAGGGAGTATGCGGCGGTTGAGCATGACGTTGATGACGTCGGCAAGCTCAACCTTCCCCACGGTAGACCACCACAAGATCCTATCGATCAGGGTCTCCACCTCTTCTAGGTTCCCCCAAGCGACGCCCTTCTCCTTCCAGGATTTGAGCTTCTTGGGGGGCCCGACTGAGAAAGCCGGGACCTCGGTCTGGCCAGGGGCGATTGGTTCAGTGATGTAAAACCACTCTCTTTGCCACTCCTTCACCATTTCGATGAAGGTGCCCTAGAACCAGGTGGCCCCCTGGTTTTTGCTGATCATGGCTCCCCCGCACTCCGCGAGATCCGAGCCGCTGGACTTCGGTTTAATCCCGAAGAGCTTCAGCCACAAGCCGAAGTGCGGCTTGCAGCAGAGGAAGGCTTCGTAGACTGTGATGAAGGCGGCGAGGTGAAGAACAGAGTTGGGGGCCATGTGGTGGAAATCCAGCCCGTAGTAGTACATTACCCCACGCACGAATGGGTGCAGCGGGAACCCCAGGCCTCGGATGAGGTGGGGGATGAAGACTACCCGCTCCCTGGCGTTGGGAGCGGGCACCAGCTGGCCAGCCGCCGGAGCTTGGGCGACGGTGGCGGGGCTCAGGTACCCCGCGCTGCGCAGCTCCGAGATGGTCGCGGCCGTCACTACGGAGCCGCCCCAGTGCCCCTTGAGGGTGTCGGCCATTGCTGGTGGTGGAGGTTGGGCTCGCTAAAGGGAAAGGCGGGCAGGATGGATCTGGGCGCTGGAGCTAGACGAAGCAGTAGAGGGGGAGAATGGGGGCGTGGTCGATTGCGATATCCACCTTTTTTCTCTTATAAGCCTGTGAAAGGCCAAGGGTCCCCCTTGCCGCGCCGATGAATTCGCTATTCCCATAAAAATTCCATTGAGCATATGGGGGGAAGCAAAATCTTGATGATATCCCTAAGAAAACGGGCACGATCTCTGCCTCGAGGAGACGTACCAGTAAAAGGTTGCCTCGAACCACGATTTAGGGGGGGAGGCAGTAGCTGCTCGACCTGTCGTGGGGCAAGCCTCTTCGATAAAGTTGTCAGGCCGGATTGGACCGTTCATACCTGAACAACGAGCCTTTGAGGCTAAGATATCTACCCTCTTCGGGCAGGGTGCAAGCTCGGCTGGACCTCGGATGTTAGCGTGCCGTTAAGAAAAGATGAAATATAAAGGGGAACTTGTCTGTCAAGTCAAAGACTCCGGATCTGAGGTGGTGTCTATTGAGAAGGTCGTCCTCGGCATAGAAGACCAGTTCGGGGGCTACTGACGGTGTCCTGGATCAGGGGGTGCCAGCCCAGCCGGCCCATCTCCTCGGATGGGCCGAGGGGCCCTCGTACATGATCGAGATGGACTCCAGAGGCCGTACACAGGAAGCGTGATCAAGACTATCTCTACCGAAGACTTGACATATACTCCAAGATCCCTCCTGCCGCCTCTCTCCTAGATACCAACTTTGTAACCCTAGATACCCTCCCTGGCGTGTATATAAGCCATAGGGTTTAGCCCGTAGGGGGCAAGAACGCAATATCTCTCACCTAGCCCTAGAAGTTAGACACACATCACGATCTCAAGGTAGATCAACTCTGTATTCGATACATCTCCATTAATATAAACAGAAGCAGGACGTAGGGTTTTACCTCCATCAAGAGGGCCCGAACCTGGGTAAACATCGTCTCCCTTGTCCTTGTTCCCACCGATCCGAGATCCACAGCTCGGGACTCCCTACCCCGAGGTCTGTCGGTTTTTACACCGACAACGGGGACGGAGATGGCGTCGGCATGAGCCCGCGCACACGCCTACGCCCGCGTGTTTGGGGTGGGCTCAGAGCACGCACGTGGCTGGCAAGACGTGGCCGACGCGGGCTTGGAGGATGATCGGCCAAAAAGGATTGTCGCCGCAGGTCGTGCTCGTCGCAGAGCCACGTATCCCACAATGGCGAATCTACGGCGTACCTGCGGTCGTAGAGCAGATCTGGTGGCAGGATGGAGCGGCGCCGGTCTATCTCCTCGCGGCGGCGGGCGCGGCCGCTCACCGGGATCGGTGGGATGGGCACCCGATCCGCGGAGAGATGCCAATTGTTGGGGAGGTGGGCATCGCTCCATGGAAGTGGCGTCGTCGTCTCCCAATAGCGTCGGCAGATGTCGGCACTGATGTAGGGGCGGTTGTACTGCGGGGCCGCCGACGGCGAGATGGTAAACACGGGCGGTGCGGAGCTGGTAGAGCGGCAGTGGTGACTAGAGGACGACCCAGCCTCGTGGTCGTGCTTCCCCTTGCCGATCCAATGCCACCCCATGGCCGCTGGCGAGGAGGTGGACGAGAGGAATTGGAAGAGGGGCTAGGGTTTGCTCGCTCGTGTCGGGGCTCGAGGAGGCAGGCAGGCTCGGAAGTGGAAGCTGTGGGCTGGCCGGTCCACGGCTTCCACATTAAGAAGGACGACGACCGGGCGGTTGGGTGGCTGACAGGCGCCCCCCCTCCCGCGCGTGCGCCGTAAATGCAGTCGGTGGGTGGGTGGATGACAGGCGTTCCCGAGGCGGACGAGGAGCGGGCGCATGGGCGTCCGTTCGCTGTCCGTCTGGATGCAAACCGGGCATAAGTTTGTGCCGGAAATGGGGCGGGCCGGATGCCAAACGGACGTTTTTTGCGGATGGGGTCACGCGTTGGGCCGTGTCGTCTGTCTGTTTGGGCCAAAACGGAAACACCCGGACGATTGGGGGTCGTGCGTTGGAGTTGGCCTTGGAGCATCTACAGCCCAACACCCCAACCGCTTTCTATTCGTCTGGGCTGACGGCCTGGTCATTGATCGGTCACAAAACCGATCCACTCGGTCTCCTCAAACCAGCCCAAATGCCCAAACTGTATGACATCCCTCATATCCAGCCTAAATCTGGAGCAGATATGGGGAGGCCTGAGGGCGCCCGGGCACGTCTTCCATGTCAGCCCGACCCACTATGGCCTGCACCGACCTCACTTCTGCCCCCATAAATATCCGATGACCGACGAACAAATCCTAGTCAAACTCATTCACACGACCTCTCCGCTCCTCCTCCGCCGCATCCACATTCTCTCTCCCCCCAAATTGACTCCCCGGCCGCCATGGTTGACAGCGACTCCGACGACATGGACTGCTTGCCGCACAGTCCGATAGCTCATCGGACCTCGCCGAGGAGGAGCTAGCACCCCGCATTGCCTTCAGCCGTTCGCGGCTGAACCGGGGTGGCAGCTCCTCTTCCGAGGCGTCGGCGGCAGGCCGAGTGGGCAACTGCTGCTCTCGGGCGCCTTGCGGCCTCCTGACGCAGTCCCTGCCATGCGATAGCCGGCACCGCCCGTAGCTGCTCCTCCGGGGTGCCGTTGGGTGCTTGATGGTGTCCTGGAATAGGGGGTGCTAACCGGGCCGACCTGTCTTCTCGCTTGGGCCGATATACCCCCGCACATAACCAAGATGGACTCCGGAGACTGTACGTGGGAGGCGTGATCAAGGCTATTTCTACCGAAGACTTGACGTGTACCCCAAGATCTCTCCTGCCGCCTCTCTCCTAGCATACCGACTTTGTAACCCTAGATACCCTCCCTGGCGTGTATATAAGCCATAGGGTCTAGCCCATAATAGGGACATCAACACAATATCAAACACCTAGCCTTAGAAGTTAGACACATATTACGATCTCGAGGTAGATCAACTCTGTACTCGATACATCTCCATCAATATAAACAAGAGCAGGACGTAGGGTTTTACCTCCATCAAGAGGGCCCGAACCTGGGTAAACATCGTCTCCTTTGTCTCTGTTGCCATCGATCCGAGATCCGCAGCTCGAGACCCCCTACCCCGAGGTCTGCCGGTTTTTACACCGACACTGGTGCTTTAATTGAGAGTTCCGCTGTGAGATCATCGGAGGGATCGATGGGATCGCCAGTCAACGGCTTTAAACCCATGGAGCATGGCTCCACATCAGAAGCTTTCGTCTCGCAGACACCCCCACGTAACGTGGAAGCGAATCGAGACCCTTCCCCGGCTCCAACGAAGGCCCCCCTCGCCGATGAGGGGGTAAGATACTTCCTGGAGATCGGATCGGACGACGACCCACTGATGACCGACTCCCAGATCGAATTGGCTAAACCGATAACTACGGATCCACCATCAGGTGAACGGGACGAGGTCTTCAGCCCGCGGTCTTTAGAGACCGGATCTAGTCCGCCCACCTCTTGTATAGAATATCGCCCCGACGACTCCGGCCCCTCCGACATCTGGGACTTAGCTTACGTATGACAGATCTCTGGTGAGCCGATCCGGCAATACTGGGCCAGGTTCTTGATCGTCAAGAGCAAGGTACTAGAGTACCAAGACTCTAATATAATCGCCGCTTTTGAGCATGGATGCAAGGATGAAGGCGTCTTGAACGCCCTCGCCCGCCGTTGCGTCCGAACACTCCCTAAATTAACCAACTTGGTAGCGCGATTTTGCGCCATTGAAGACGCCTGGTGAACCAAGGAGAATACGGACTCGATCCATGAAGACTACCCGGAACGCGACCGGTCGGCGCCTCGGCGCGAAAATCACAAATGCGATACCTTGGGTGATCGACCCTGGAAGAAGAAGAAAACCTCCGATCACCCCGGAACGGCCTTGGACGGCTTTCTGGGTAAACCATGCCCGATCCACGCCGTATTAGTTAACTCCTGTCCAACCCACAGCCTTCGGGACTGTTGGGTGCTAAGGCAGGTGGCCAAAGGGAGGCCCGCCCTCTTGGCGGGCGCCTCCAGCCACTCTGGACGGACCTCGGATGAAGACGAGGTCCTAATGATTTATGAGACATTTACTTCTAAAAACCAGCGCAAACGGGCCCTGCGGGAGGTCAACGCCGTCCGGCGGGTATCGCCTCGGGATGCGTGGATAGACACGCCGATCTCCTTCACTCAGAATGATCAGCCGAGGTTTGCCCCGGACAGGTGCCCTGCCGCGCTAGTCCTCGATCCCATCGTGGACCACTGCCGCCTCCATAAGGTCCTGATGGACGGAGGCAGCAGCCTGAATTTGATATATGAAGACACTCTGGATAAAATGCACATCGATAAAGCACGCATAGAACCGAGCACCACTACCTTTAAAGGAATAGTGCCCGGGAGAGAGGCACGCTGCAGTGGAAAGATAACTCTAGACGTAGTTTTCGGGACCTCGGACAATTATCGCTCCGAGGAGATTACATTCCACATCGCGCCTTTCAAAAGCGGATACCACGCCATCCTCGGACGGGACGCCTTTGCAAGATTTCAAGCGGTACCGCACTATGGCTACATGAAGCTCAAGATGCCGGGCCTGAAAGGGATCGTTACCATTTCGAGCGATCCCGACAGGGCGCTCAACGCCGAGAATAAAATGGCGTCCCTCGCCCTCGAGACCCTGGTCAAAGCCTTCGCGGCCGAAGAATTAACCGCACTACGCGCCGAAGTCGATCGGGACGATGTCATCCTCGACAAAAGATCAAAACCTACCTCCTTCAAGCCGGCCGATGAGATCATTAAATTCCAAGTTCACCCCACGGACCCCGCTAAAACAGCGTCCATAGGGGCTAACCTTGACCCAGAGGTTGCCGAGGCCCTACGCGCTTTCCTTAGGGAAAACTGGGATATATTTGCCTGGCACCCCTCCGAGATGCCTGGGATACCCCATAGGCTCGCAGAGCACGGCCTAAACATACTGGCAGGCTATAAGCCCGTCAAACAAACACTTCGGCGTTTTTCCGAGCCCAAGCATCAAGCGATGGGCGAGGAACTGGCAAAGCTACTAGAGGCAGGATTCATCAAGGACATAAAACACCCCGACTAGCTAGCCAATTTGGTCATGGTGCCAAAGAAGGACAGGTCCTGGCGGTTGTGTGTCGATTTTAAAGACCTCAACAAAGCTTGCCCTAAAGACCCCTTCCCCCTACCCCGTATTGAACAAATTGTGGACGCCACTGCGGGCCACGACGCATTGTGCTTTCTAGATGCCTATTCAGGGTATCATCAAATAAAAAATGAAGGAATCGGACCAGACAGCAACAACATTTATTACGCCCTACGGACCATTTTGCTTCAATACGATGCCCTTCGGACTGAAGAATGCTGGCGCTACGTACCAGCGTATGATTCAAACATGCCTGAAAGACCACATCGGAAAAACTGTGGAGGCCTACGTAGACGACGTGGTTGTCAAAACTAAATGCGTCGACCAACTGGTGGACAACCTCCGTGATACATTTGCCAGCCTACGGGAATAGCAAATAAGACTCAACCCCGAAAAATGTCTTTTCGGGGTCCCGGTAGGCAAACTCCTCGGTTTTATTGTATCTAGCCGAGGAATTGAGGCCAATCCGGCCAAAATTCGGGCTCTGGATCGCTTAGAGGTCCCTACAGAGCTCAAAGATGTACAAAAGCTAGCGGGCTGCATAGCAGCCCTAAGTCGTTTTATATCATGGCTTGGTGAAAAAGCTTTACCATTGTACCGGCTGTTAAAGCAGACTAAAAAGTTCAAATGGACCAAGGAGGCTGCGGCGGCCCTACAAGACATTAAGGCCCTGCTCGCCACCAACCCAATCCTGGCAGCACCAGGCGTTTGCGAACCGATGATATTATACATCTCGGCTACAAACCAGGTGGTTACCGCAGTCCTCGTGGTCGAACGAGACATGGAAGGTCATAAGTTCCAAGTCCAGAAACCCGTATACTATGTGTCTGAGGTCTTAACCCCCTGTAAGACACGTTACCCTCACTATCAAAAAATAGCGTACCCAGTCTTCATGGCATCACGAAAGCTTCGACACTACTTTCAAGAGTGCGCGGTGACCGTGGCATCCGACGTCCCCTTAAGTGACATAATCAACAATAGAGATGCAACGGGGCGCGTCGCCGAATGGGCTATAGGGCTCCTGCCTTTTGAAATTATCTATAAACCACGCCGGGCAATTAAATCCCAGGTGTTGGCAGACTTCATGGCTGAGTGGACCGAAGCCGAACTCCCTCGTGAGTATAGTACCTATTCGCATTGGACGATGTATTTTGATGGCTCCAAAATGCTCGCCGGCCTAGGGGTCGGTGTGGTACTAACGTCCCCCACGGGAGATAACATTCGATATGTACTGCAAATTATGTACTTAGACTCCAATAACGCAGCCGAATACGAAGCCCTCTTACACGGACTTTGGATAGCGGTCTCCATGGGCGTTAAACGCCTCGAGGTCCGAGGTGATTCGAACCTCGCCATTTCGCAAATCAACGGCGAGTTCGACGCCAAAGACCCCAAGATGACAGCTTACCGAAATGCCGTCCTAAAGATCTCGGCCAGATTCGAGGGGCTGGAATTTCACCATATACCCCGAGATAGCAATCAGGCCGCGGACATTCTCGCCCGACTGGGCGCGAAACGGGACAAGGTTCCCGAAAACACCTTCCTCGAGCGGCTTTTTAAGCCATCCGTAGTCTGGCAAGACAGTACAGGAACATTGGACTCAAACGATGTCGGGCAACAGCCCCCGCCTGAAAAGGACGATGGTATCATAGGCGGGTCCATGATCCGGAAAACGGATTCAGCGCATGACGTCATGGCAGTGATCGCACCATGGACTGAGCCGCATCTTGCATACCTACTCCGAAAAGAACTCCCTAATAACCATACCGACTCTCGTCGGATCGTAAGGCAGTCTAAGGCCTACAAGGTTCATGAAGGGGAACTTTATAAAATGAGTACAACGGGCGTCCTCCAGAGATGCATATCCGAGGAAGAAGGACAACTTGTATTGCAGGAGATACACTCTGGCATGAGCGGGCATCACGCCGCTGCTCGAACCCTGGTCAGCAAGGCCTTTCGTGCCGGTTTCTATTGGCCAACGACCATTGCGGATGCCTCGGCATTAGTACAGCGTTGCCCGGGCTGCCAGGTATTCGCGACACAGAGCCATATGGCCCCACGGCTCTTCGCACCATTCCAATTACATGGCCCTTCGCGGTCTGGGGGCTCGACATGGTTGGGCCACTCAAGGGTGGATCAAACAAAAATAAGTACCTCCTCGTTATGATAGACAAATTCACCAAGTGGATCGAAGCAAAGCCGGTCACCTCGGCCGAGGCCGTCCTGGTCATCGGATTCATTTCGGGGATAGTTCACCGTTACGGTGTCCCCCATAGTCTGATCACAGACAACGGAACCAACTTCACGGCTAAAGAGGTTAAGGCATGGTGTAAGAAAATGGGCATTAAGCTCGACTACGCGTCCGTCTATCACCCGTAGTCTACTGGGCAGGTGGAGCGAGCCAACGGGCTCATCCTTAGTGGAATTAAGCCACGGCTAGTTCGCTCCCTTAAAAAAGCCGATTGCAAATGGGTTGAGGAACTTGATTCCGTCTTATGGGGCTTGCGTACAACACCAAATCGGTCCACCGGGTATACCCCGTTTTTTATGGTGTATGGCGCCGAAGCGGTCCTCCCTTGCGACATCATACATGACGCACCTCGGGTGCGCATGTATGAGGAATTGGAGGCCGAACTCGATCGGCAAGACGCCTTAGACGCTCTTGAGGAAGAGCGTAACGTCGCACGGGCTCGCTCTACTATTTATCAACAGCAGGCTCGACGCTACCACGGTAGAGAGGTCCGTGCTAAAGAATTTAACGTCGGGGATCTCGTAATGAGATGGCACCCCGAAAAACAAAAACACAAGCTCTCCCCTAGATGGGACGGACCGTTCATCATTGACCAAGTGCTCATCGGAGGAGCTTATCGAATCCGAGATCCAGAGGACGGCCAATTAGAGCCCCACCCGTGGAACGAGGCGCTACTCCGACGCTTCTATGCATAACTTCGAGTATACGGTCTGTGTAAATAACTTGTGCATTTTCTTTCGATTTGACCTTTTTTCTTTCTTATCTTCTCACCTCGGAAAGTTCTTTTACGACCCCGAGGACAATCTAGCTGGTTCTTTTCAAAACAATAGCTATTCTGCCCCTTATGTACTATTGTATTTCGAGCCACTATATGCATCGATTCGCTTTAAGATTTGGCCAAGCTGGGTTGCCCGGCTCCTGTGCTTGCCCCTTACGTTCCCGATATTTCGGCTAGGGGGCAAAGGGAGCACCGCTGTGATTGTTACTCCCGGGTCAGCCGGTGTAGTACCTCAAACGGATAAAGTCGAAAGCTAGCGGTCTTATAATGCGAATTGGTCGGCTATGACATAGGACTAACGTGGCAAGGGTCTTTTCAAACCCCGACCAGGGGCTTTAACCCCGAGGTCATCCGTCTTCGGACGGGCGTGTTCGACACATAACCCGTGGAAAGGAACTGTCGGAAGAACTATTTTGCTCGGAAGATGTTTCTTACGTTAAACAATAATATAACATAACCTTCCGTTACCCTCTCGTCTTTCGAGCCGCATTGCCCGATTGCCTGGTCCCCTGACGCATCTGGTTCGATAACCTCGGCCAATAGTATGGGACACTCCTCGGACTTTGTTCGAGGAGGCTGAAGCCGACGGCTGGCTGACAGAGTTCGGTTACACGGGCGGAAATATTTGACATAGAATACCTCGGTACATAAAGTCATACAACAATTTTCAAGCATGGTCTAACCCGTCTATTAAGGTGTCTAGTGCGCAATCCTTTTGCGAGAATCGTGCGGCAGGCATTACACTATCGTATGCCTGGCTGGTCGGGATCTCTTCCCCATCCGGCCCCAGGGGCCCTACCTCTGCTAATTCTGCCATCCTCAAACCGGTGTAATGGGTCTTCACCATGGCCCAGGCCTCTCTGGCGCCCTCTCGGCAAGCTGATACTTTCCACGCTTGGATGCGGCGCCGCCCTCTCTTAAGACGTTCGGCCAGCACAGCCATACCCTCGGGGACTGGCGTCACCTCGGGCCATAACGCCTGGTGCACATCCTTCATCCCTTTCCGAGCTCCTTCATGCACCTCGGACAGACGATTGCTCATGTCTTCGGACATCGGACCCCGTGACTCCGGAGGAAGGCCAGTCAGGCACACTGTCAAACAACATCACATTTTGAATGACCAATTTCCTTGGACAACTTGCATGACAAATGTCTTTCGTATTTTCTAAACTTACCATGAATCATATCGTCCGCTCGCCGATTCTTGGCCTCTGCAGCAGCCAGGCGAGTTTTTAAGCTCTCAATTTCCTGGGCCTACCGAGCGTTTTCCGCCCTAAGCACATTTACATTGCCCACATGTTGACTTCCCTGGCGTTGCACTTCCGCATACGCCAGATCTTCACGGGCCTGCTTCAGATCTCTTTCGAGGTGGCCCAGGGCCTCCGCTGCTATAAGCAATGCTAGGCATCAGCTCTGCTTTTTTTTAACGTCACCCACTTCAAGGGGTAAGCGCTTACCGTGCGCCTCTCTGGTGAATTTCTTCACCTGCTCAACCTCGGACAATGCCGCATCAAGCTGCACCTTTGTTTGGACTAACGCTGAGGTCAATTGCTCGTTCTTCCAGCGAGCTTCCTATTAAGACAGCGATTGCGGGTTAGTATTCAAGTCTTGATTCGACCCCAGGGGCTCGTATCAAGCCTTAGGGGCTACTACTATACTTGGTAGTCATATTCGTCTTTGAAAATCTTACCCGCAGCCCTCGCGCCAGTACATCCAGCGACTCGTCAAAAGCACCTCGGGTCACCCCGAGGTATGTGTCCACTGCGCTGAGAGCCTTCTGCTCCCTGTCCGAAAAGGCCGGATTATTCAAGGAAGCCTTTCGCCGACGATAATTCGCGGCGCATTGAATTTCGGACGGAGTAGCCGATGTCGCTGAATCCTCGGGCTGGGCGGTTCTGGAGTCAACCCTTGAAGGATTTCGGACCTCTACTTCCTCGGGCGGGACCGTACCTTCCTCGGCCTCCGCGTGTGCGGTGGAAGGTGGAGGCTGTGTGCACATAATTGGCGGTGTTAGAACCCGAAGTGTCTTCTCTATGACATGGAACTAAAATATTACCTGATTACGGATGGAGCACTCTCGTTTGCCCTCGCAACCTCGGACGGAGGTTCTTGAACCTCTGGCTGTGCCCTTTCCGGTGGAGCCGCCTCTCTGCGGAGGCGTTGGGAGCGCCGCCCCTTTGGAGGAGAAGTCAGAAGATTGGAGACTGGGAGATGAGGGGCTCTCTTTCGCTTAGAGGAAGGGAGAGTTACCGATGAGGCTGGTCTTGTCCCCGGCGTGTCGGGGACGACCGCTACCTTTGAGCCATCAAGGCTCTCCAGGAAAAAACTCTTCCCTTCATAGATGAGCCCCAGGTCTTCGTCCTCGTGATAGAGAGGATCTTCTGCGCGACTGTGTAACTCCAGTTCTGGAGCTGGACTGCTCACCCCTTCGAGCCAACGCCTCCACCGCTGATCAACCAATATATAAAGGATTAATGATAAGGATTCCGAGGTGAAACCAGAAAACCCGGAATAAAGACTTACGATGTCGGCTGGATTGTAGTACGACAACCCATCCTGGAACTGGCGTTTAGCAAACTCCTCGGCTGACCCTTGATACATACTGGCTAGTACAGCTCTGAGGGTCATTTGGTCCATAAAAGCCCCCTTGATGGATCGAGAGGCGTCCTCGGACCAGTTATACTCTCACAATAAATGCTGGCGCTGCCGAAGAGGCTGGACTCTCCGGTCTAGAGCCACCGCCATCACATCGATGATGGTGAGACCTGCGCCTGACAGGAGCTTTACCTTGGCCGCTAGCCTAGTCACGGCTTCATCTTCCTCTTGAGCCAAACTCAGTGGCCTCCAGCTGTAACGCTTCCTCGGTGGATCTAAGGAAAAGGGTGGAAGGCCTGGCCAGACTGGCTCGTACAATAGGACGTCGGTGATATAGAACCACTCGGAAGTCCAGTAATCGGCCTCCTCCCAAGGTGTCCCCGCTGGGTAGCCAGTCTTGTCGATTTGGCAGACTTCGGCTCCTCCGACCTCGAATAACTTGTCGGTCGAAGAGCGGGGCACGATGCAGAAGAACTTCCGCCATAATCCGAAGTGTGCCTGATAGCCGAGGTGTAGCTCGCACAGCGCGACAAACCCCGCAATGTGTAGCACCGAATTCGGAGAAAGATGATGTAGTTGTAACCCGTAGAACTCTAGCAAGCCGCGGAGGAATGGGTGGATTGGAAACCCTAAGCCGCGGAGGAGGAAAGGTACAAAGCATACTCGCTCATCTCCCTGTGGCGAGGGGTAGTTTTTGGCGTGGGCTTGACCCTCGATGGATGTTAGTCCGGGGCGGGTAGCGGCTAGATCCGCATCCGGCAGGTATCCCTGCGTATCCCCCAGTCCCCCTATCCGTGCCGTGAGGACGCCTTGACGATCCCTCGCCGCTCGCCATTTTTTGGGCTCCTAAGCTGGGGTTGGAGGGAGGGGGAATTTCTCGCTGCGGTTGCAAGGGCGCACAGCCACAAGCAAGGGTCGAGCGTCTATTAAGTAAGGGTAGAAAGGGCTGACGCTTCGATGTTTTTCCCATAAAGGGGCCCAATTCCCTAAGTGGCACGAGTTTCGACATCTGATATTGAGCTCTCGGCGAATTCTAAAGGTCGGCCGAGGTCTTTAACTCCGTTCGGAAAAAAGCACGGGAACTTGTCTGTCGAGCCAAGACTCCGGAATGTGAAAGACGACGACTTCGGCATCGAAGACCAGTTCAAGGGCTAGTGATGGTGTCCTGGAATAGGGGGTGCTAACCGGGCCGACCTGTCTTCTCTCTTGGGCCGATATACCCCCGCACATAACCAAGATGGACTCCGGAGACTGTACGTGGGAGGCGTGATCAAGGCTGTTTCTACCGAAGACTTGACGTGTACCCCAAGATCTCTCCTGCCGCCTCTCTCCTAGCATACTGACTTTGTAACCCTAGATACCCTCCCTGGCGTGTATATAAGCCATAGGGTCTAGTCCGTAATAGGGACATCAACACAATATCAAACACCTAGCCTTAGAAGTTAGACACATATTACGATCTCGAGGTAGATCAACTCTGTACTCGATACATCTCCATCAATATAAACAAGAGCAGGACGTAGGGTTTTACCTCCATCAAGAGGGCCCGAACCTGGGTAAACATCGTCTCCTTTGTCTCTATTACCATCGATCCGAGATCCGCAGCTCGGGACCCCCTACCCCGAGGTCTGCCGTTTTTTACACCGACAGTGCTCATGCCGACTGAATCGCAGCCCGAGTCAGTGGGGTGCACGTATCATCGTGCAAGGAAGCGGATGGTGGAGGCGGCTGCCAGCCGCTCCAAGTGCGGATCGAGCAGATCCGCGTCGGAGCCACTCCCCCCGGCCAACGAAGACGAGGCCCTCCCTGCCGCCATCCACTGCTCCTACACATCCACGGAGACAGATGCCCACCGTCGTCGCCGCAAAAATGTGGCGGCGCTCCGCAAGGCGCTCCGGGAGGAGCAGAACCGCACTGCCCGGCTCATGGCGGGCATCGTTATCTCATCGTCCCCCCTCCTCCGCTTCAGACAGCAACGACGACGATGATGCGCCTGAAGCCGCCGACGCCTACCCCGAGGTCAACCACCAAGATCCCAAGGGGAAGCATCCGACGAGGCAGTGGTAAAATCCAGTGTCCCAATCTCTTACTTTTAATTAGTATCTAAGTACTTAAGTGATGAACTCCAGCGGCATGCCCTTTTGGGTCGGACTGTTTTTATCTTATATTTATGTTGGATTGGACGGTGTTATTTTTATATCTATGACGGATTTCTATGTTCGTATGTTGATCTACGTAGGAACATCGTTTGCACTATGGATTTGGGGTAGGACATTTGAGGGATGTGGATGTGGAGTGCGAGAAATGATGTTTGCCTGGTCACCTCCAGCGGACGCATCTGTGGGCGCATAGGAGCCCAAATTAGGTGACCGCGATTGTAGATGCTCTTAGAGTGAAGACGCGGTGACAGTTTAGTCGTTGGAGTCAGTTGTAGAGGAGTCGGTTGTAAAGGAGTTTGCCGTACACGAGTCCCGTCTGGATCCGAACGACATCTCGGTTTTTCTGACATAGTCAGAGATTCTACGTTCTGGTCATGAGAAAATTTAACAGCGTTGATGTAAACTCTATCCCAGCATGATTCTATCGGAGAGTTCAGCGAAACAATGCCTAAGCCAACACAAACAGGTTGGTCGTTTGTGTTGTCATGCATGGTCGCGCAAGGGCGACGTTGATGACAAGTCTGAGCTCCGTGGTCGGATTTCTCTATGGTCATAGGAGGATTCCATTATCTGAAACTTGACTTCCAATGGAACGTACTCTTCAACGTCGGCGTACGCGGTCCAATTTCATGGATCACATGTGATGACCCGGTCCCGGTAGGCCCCCAGAATCTCTGCGTTTCATGTGCCAGTCCCTGGATCAATTACTGGCACACATAGTTCACGATGACATACCAGGAAATAACACATGCTATAGTATTACATCGCAGATCTAGTCTTTAATACATTACATACCTGCTAGCTCAAGGCTAGCTTGATACATTATGCAGGGGAAATATTCTAGTCTTGTGGCGTCCATCCACTCACAGGCAGTAGTTGAGTATAGCATCATCACCCTATTTCGTATCTCTCCTTCATACGGTAAGTCCTGCAACATGATACGTTGCAGCCACAAGTGTCAATACATTGAATGTATTGGCAAGGTTACAACTATCGACTTAGCAACCCTACAAGTGTTCAACATGACAACGGAAGTTGTGGTTTTTTTTTTGAAAACTTATTCCTCTTGCTTCTATTTACTAGTCAAGTATATTCAACCACAACTGCCTTAAGAATGACTTAGGTCTTATCCAATTCGTCTACCATGAGAGCCCCTCAGGATTCATGGTTACTCAATCATTGCCAGGAGAGCCCCTCAGAATCATGGTTAGTCAAATATTGCCATGAGAGCCCCTCAGGATCATGGTTATGCAACAACTGCCATGAGAGCCCCTCAGGATCATGGTCACTCAACAACTACCATGACAACCCCTCAGGATCATGGTTACTCAACCACAATGTGGTTGGACACTCTTGTCCACGATTCGCACAAAATCCCTATAGCCAAGGTAACGTAAGTTTGGATAACATGTGGCTATCCTGTACTGGTTTCATAACTTGTAAAGTAGAGCAGGGTAGAGGAAGTTCAAGAGTGCAACTTGCCTGGAGTTGACGATTCTTCAATCTCACAATCTTTCCCAAGCTACTTTTCTCTCTTCGAACATTCTTTCGTAACTAAAGAGTATTCATAAACAACCATACAATGTAGTGCATGGTGCCACTGTAGATTGTGTTGTGAGATCACGTGTCATGCGTCAACCCATAAAGAGTTGGAAAACAACTCACTAGTTGTTACTTGGAATACATGTGACATAAGGGTTCACATGCAAGTTTCAATTGTAAAAGGGTTCATCACATATGGAGTATGTGATGCAAGCATAGTTTCAAATAGCAGAGATAGCAGCCAATATTGCGTCCGCAATAGCGCTACTGCAATAGTGGCCGCTATTGCTCAAATTAAATGTCATTAATTTTTGTTAGTGATCTTGAAATATACACAATAATCTAGTGTTTTTATGAATCCACTACGTGGACATAGCGCCCGCAATATTGCCCGCTATCCGCATTCCGCTACGTGGACCCCAATTTGCTATTTAAAACCTTGGATGCAAGGTTGTATTGCTAAATTCACTCAACAAAAGGAATCTTGCAACTGGAATCATGGTCTATGAACAATAGATGACCAAGTTCATGTTTAAGTTTGAATGACAATTCAAACTTGTTTGACCTTTGTTGGATTTGAATATACAATAGATTTAACTAGGCTTCATTTGAGGTCCACTACTCATCTTATGTTAAGTTGAATTCATACTAAGCTTGGTCTGAACTTCATGTTTGAATTTGGTTCAAATGATTTGAATTAGGTTCAACTAAGTTGGGTAAGTTGTCCTGGGTTCAACATGGGTTGAGCTACAATTCAATTTGAATTTGAATTTGGGTTCATGTAGCGACCCGGTTCTGATAAGGATCCAAGTCTCCTGTGCTTCTGTGCTATCCCTGGATCAATAGCTAGCACACACAGTACTCGATGAAATAGCAGGAAATCACATGTTATAAAGTAACGTAAATACTACTACCTTATAGTCCACACAGCAGAAATAACAATAAAGATTGTGGAGTCCCATCAACACCAACGGCAAAGTTGAGTGTAGACATCATAACCCTACAACGCATCACTTACTCGTCGTATAAATCCTGCAACATGATAAGTTGCAGCCGTGTAGGTCAGTACGTTGAATGTACTGGCAAGTCACACCACAAGAGAGTATAAAAGTCCTACTTCTACATGCAATCTGGCTTGTGGAAGGTTCTAAGTTAAAGTTTTGCATAAAGCTAATTTTGTCCTACTTTCATGAATATCACTTTATTACTACAAAGCTTATCATGATATGATTGAGATGGTTCCTCCACTCAATCTATACCCAAGTTGATTAAACCCATTCATTTAATTAAATGTGATGAGATCACTCAATATTCCACTTCTAGATGCTCAAATTGTTCGTAACCGGGGACACGACTAATCAATTAGGTTTACATTCTATAGAGCTTTGCACACTTTGTCCCACAAGACTCGATCACCTCCTTTGTAGCTCATCACACTCAGGGTATGTGAGCTGGAAGACCGAGACATAGTCTTTCAAAGAGCTTCCCTTAACCCTAGTAGTGCCCATCCCACCTACTTATAACTACTTCTCGTAGCACTACCTGGTAAGTCACTACAATGATCAACCAAGCCAGAGCCCATAATAGCTTGTGGCTGCACACGTAAGCTTCTAGTCATGAAAGATTGTCTGATCCCTTTGGACCTGGGTGGCATTCCATAAAAGAGTGATCACTGGGTACTCCAGGACACTCGGCCAAATCCATGGTTACTCCGGGGTGCCCCTCACTGGAGCTTGGGCAGGAGCATTGCCGCACACGCCGCCCTAGGACGCATTTGTGAGGAGTATCACAAGGATCTCAAAGGATCCCCTACAGGATGTGCGGATGCCGGGATCACCAGGGAGAAATAGTACGCACCAGGGAAGATGACACGACCACATCATACATACAGGATCTGGAGGAGCACATCCGTAGGATGGAGACCGAGATGCACCGCAGCATGAAGACCACCAGGAAGCTGTTGACCTGCAAGACCGAGCTTGAGGATGAACTCAAGGAGGCCCACGATGAACATGAGGAGGAAATCAGTGTACTACTAGAGAAATATGAAGACTTGAAGATGAAGCTGGAAATAGCCGAAGAGAAGTTGGACCAAGGAGAGAACATCTAGGAGGACCACTCTGACGGGTGTTTCATTAGCCAAGATGATGATTATGAAGACGACACTGACGAAGATGATGGTGAAGCTGGAGTTGATTGGATGGAGTCTTCTTCCAATGAGAACTAGTTGCAGACCACCATCTAGACATTAGTAATTCGATCTTTCGATTAGATTTTCGGTTAGTTCGTGAGATATCGTGTAATGGATTATCTTAGGCTTGATTGTGTGAACCTTGATTGAAATTGAATGGTGTGATTTGGAATTTTAATTGCCATCATTTGCATATGGGTAGTGTTTTTCCCCTTAGGTATTATTCAACAAACAACAGCAAAACAACAACAACAACAACAACAACAACAACAACAACAACAACAACAACAACAACAACAAAAACACCACCGCCGCCCCAGTTGATAGACTTACCCATTTTCTGAGGTTGAACCCACCAGTGTTTTCAAGTAGCAACAGAACCGATTGTTGCAGATGACTGGCTTCGCAAGATAGGACAGGAGTTGGCCACAACAGGATGCAATGACGCAGAGAAGGTGAGGTTTGCCGCTCACCAACTGGATGGACCATCAGCTTCATGGTGGGAGAACTACACCGCCACGTTCCCCATGGCGAATGTGACTTGGGATCAGTTCCAGCAGGCATTCCGTACTGCACATGTTTCCGCTGGAGCTATGAGTCTCAAGAAGAGGGAATTCTGCAACTTACGCCAGGGAAGCCGTTCAGTGGCAGAGTATGCGGATGAATTCAGCAAGTTGGCCCGTTATGCTCCAGGAGACGTGGCCACAGATGCCGCTAAACAGGAGAAATTTCTGGAGGGATTGAATGATGAGCTAGGAGTTCAGTTGACCGTGGCAAGTTTTAATAACTATCAGGAGTTGGTTGATAAGGCTACCATTCTTGAAGGCAAGCACCAGCACATGGAGAACCACAAGAGGAAATATGGACAGGGAAAATATACTCTGGAGTTTAGCAGAAGCCCCTCTATAGCCCATACTCGGGAAATACTGGATCAGGATCTAGCAAGCCGATCCAGGGATTAACGCTTAAGCACAGAGAGTCTGATCCATTTGGGTCGGGTCGCTACAGTTCATCCTGTTTGAATTCAAATTCAAGTAAGTTTAACTAAGATTTGAATTTGATTTCAACTAAGTTTGAAATTTGTAAAGCTAGGTTCAATTTCAAATGGTTTCATACTTGACTAAGGTTGGTTCATGAATTCACTTGCTAAGGTTTTCCTTTAATTTGGACCGATGGATTGAATCATAGGTTTTGTTTGAGTTTGATCTACTTTCACATTAGGTTTGAATTTCTAAAGTCAAGTGTAACTCCAAAATTATTCACTAAGGTTTAATTTAGATTCCTCAATTGTAACGCAAATTTTTTTTATTCAAATTGAGCTTATGGTTTTAAATTTATAGCCAATTTAAGTTTGAACTGACTTCAAATTAAGTTTGAATTTCCTAAAGTCAAATGTAAATCCAAATATCTACTAATGTTTAATTTAGGTTACTAAATTATAATGCAAAAAGAATTACTCAATTTAAACCTATGGTTTAAAAGTTTTAACTGAATTAAGTTTGAATTTAAGCCTCTATGAACTCTATTTAAATTCAAATTTTATTTCATTTTCAAGTTTGAATTACAGTGAGATAGTTTTAAACTACAATTCACTACTTTTATTTTGCAAAAAGATTCATTTAAATTAGATTTATAATTTACAAGTTAGCCCCTATTCGAGTTTGAATCTATTCTGTTTGAATTTGAATTTTAAACTTTTTAAAAGTAAAATTTTATTGTCCTAGGTGAAAGTTTAATTCCTAAGGATCTTTTTGCAAAAAATTCACTCAATTTGGACTCTCTGGTAAAAAGTTATGATAGTTTGAACTTCTAGGGGGTTTTTGTAAAAATGTCAATTACTTCAGTGATTTAAATTAAACCGAAAAGTTTTGGATAAGGCTGAGACACGTGGCGGCTTGGGATTGGTTGATACCGATTCAATTAAGTGGGTGGGCGTGGTGCGTCAGATTGAAATCTAACAGACAGAATTAGATCTGGAGGCTCACCTGAGTTAGGTCATCCGAAAACTTGGGCACGGTGGCGCGGCGCTTGGATGTCGTCGAAAATGGAGATCCGGAGGTTGTCGGCGACGAGGAAGGGTGACAGCCTTCAACAGATGATGGCAAAGTCGATGGTGCTCTCGATGGAGGTAATACCCTACTCTTGTGGTGCTCTTAGCTATTGGCGTAAGGTACAATGTGTGGAAGTTCAACCCTCATACCAGAGCTTCCCACTTGGCTTATAGATAGTGCGCTAGGAGGGGGTTCACAATGGGTTGGTATTAATGTTGTTCATGGCCTCAGGTGTGCTAGACTGCTTCATGGCATTTACTACTGGTAACTGTCGTATTTAACTAGATTATACCGCCGTTGGGTATCCTAGGTAGCTGCCGACTGCTCCCTTCGTCTCGAGCTGACTGCTAGTGCTCGGCTATCGGCCGGCTCAGTATCCGACTGTAGGGACTTAGCACGGTCCTGAGCCACCCACCTTATCCTCGATGGGCTGACACTACAAAAAAAAGACACTTCCGTGACATTATGGCCCAAACGAAAACTTTTTCTGTTATGGATGTGACACTTCCATGACGATAATTGTGAAAAAAACACGTATCATCATAGATGTGGTGGGCTCCTACTTCTATGGCAAAAAATCATGACAGGAAATGGGCTTTTCGTCCTGGGCGGGGTGGAGGCGGACCTGCATGACATTCTTTGGGCCGTCCATGACGTAAAAAAACAAGGTAGAAGCGAGGGCGAGGAAATTTTTAGGGAGTTCCCGGTATACGGTGGGTGGTCGGGCCCGAGCGATGCAGTGGTTTGCGCGTTTCTCTCGTACACACGTGTGTGTGCGAGCCGTGTTCGCTAACTGAACCCGAGCAAGGCGTTGGCTTACTGAACCCGAGTGATCGATCGATCCCTCACACTATGTACTGACCACGAGCGATCGATCCCACTACGTACTGAACACGAGCGATCGAGCCCTTTGCTGCTAACTGAACCCGAGCGATTCCTTCACTGCTAACTGAAGCCGACCGATCCCTTCGCTGCTAATTGAACCCGAGCGATCGATCCCTTCGTTGCTGCTTACTGAGGCCGATCGATCGATGCGTTGCATCAAGCCCCCGTAGTAGACATAGCCGGTTGGTTGCCTCTCGATGAACAGTGCCTGTTGATACCGCGCGCGCGATACGTAGAACGAGACGAGACTTGCATCGATCGAGCCCCTTGCGCGAGACGTGGTGAGTTGACCTAGCCGTTTGGTTGGCTGTGGACGAACAGTTCCCGTTGCTGCCGCCCGCTCGCACGCCCCACCCCAGCCGGTTGGTTGGCTGTGGATGAACAGTACCCTGGCCATGTGTAGGTGGTTGGTGCTAGATGAACTGGACCCAATCGATCGAGGATGCCATGCCGCGGTACGCCATACCCTAGCCGGTTGGGGGTGGATGAACATGACCCCGTGGAGGCCATAGGCAGTTGCGGATGAACAGTAGCCCGTGGAGGCGCGGTTGGAAGTAGACGGCGATGAACAGTAGCCCGTGGAGTCCCGTTTTGCGGTACACCAGACCCCTCCCGATGAACAGGACCCCGTTTCGACCATAGGCGGTTGAAGAGAATTCTGTTTCCTCCATTTTGCGGTATGCCGGACCCCTACCAATGAACAGGACCCCGTTTCGACCATAGGCAGTTGAACAGAAGTCCATTTCCTATGTTTTGTGGTACGCCAGACCCCTCCCGATGAACAGGACCCCGTTTCGACCGTAGGCGGTTGAAGAGAAGTCCGTTTCCTCCATTTTGTGGTACGCCAGACCCCCAGCCGATGGGGGGTCGATGTGGAAGACCCCATTTCGGCTGTTCTGTCCAAGCCGGTTGGCTCTCGATGAACAGGACGCATTCTGACCCAGTCGGTTGCCTCTCGATGAACACGACGTTGTTTCTCTATTCCGACCCAGCCAGTTGGCTGTCGACGTACAGGACGCCGTTGCTGTACGTGTTCGAGATCAAGCCTGTACGTACGTACATGGCTGTATTTTTTGCAGCGTGGCTGTACATATGTGCACACGATTTAGACGGGACTGCCTGAACGTCGGGGGCTGTACTACGACGCGTACCGCTCCTTACTTGGCCACGGTTCATCGTGGCAGAGAGACCGATCGACCAGTATGTACGTACACGTTTGCGACCAGACAGATAATGCTACGTACTCTTCGACCTGGTGGGTCCCAACTGTCGGGGGGAAAAAGGAGGCACTTCGTTGCATGCAAAGATATAACTAGTGGGTCCTAGTTGTTAGGGGGAGGAATCATTTTTTTGCACGTAATAAGGAGGCACTTACTTGCGTGCGAAGATGTCTGGTGGGTCCCAGCTGTCAGGAGGAGGAAGCATTTTTTTCCGTGTAATAAAAAGGCACTTCCTTGCGTGCGAAGATGTAGCTGGTGGGTCCAAGCTGTGAGGAGGAATCATTTTCTTTCGCGTAATAAGGAGGGAGTTGCATACTTGCGTCCATGGACCTGGTGCGTCCCCACTGTCAGCCTCTCCACATACAGTCCTCTTTCGATGACTCTCAATTGTTGACCACGTTGACCACGTCGCACCGAGCGCACCAAGGCAGTGGACGACGGGGAGGCCCCGGACGGGAACGAGCCGGAGATGGGAAGACGTGGCAATGGAGTCGCAGATGGAGAAGAGTGAGAGGGTTAACTGGTTCTGGTGCGGCGTGGGGCTGCAGTCGCCGGAGAATAACAAGAGGTGTGGAGGGGTAGGGATTTGGCCTGGCCTGCGTTGGGAGTAGGTTGGGGCGGTGAGGCATGCGCGGCAGCACAGCCGGCCACGGGAGGCAGGAGCAGGCAGTCCCGCCAGTGCTGGTTTGGGCGGCTGGAGGAGGAAGATCAGAGATTGAAGAAGCACGACGGCCGTTGGATGGACATCCAACAGTCACTGTTGCTAGAATCTTGTGTTGACTATAAGTTGACAATGCCTTGTGTACGCGTCAACTTAGTAGGCCAACAAGTCAGCCTCCAAATCTGTGGCGTACACATCCCATTTGCTATTATTTTTATAATTTACAGCCTATTTGCTAATTCAAATGGAATTTATTGCAACCCATTTTTTTTTAGAATTGCTGCGCATTTTCTGGTTAGGACCAGGGTTAAAAAGTTTCAACTAAAAAATATGCGGAATTTTTGAAATTTCGCATATTTTGGTGGGGTCCGAACTATTTTTAATCCCAAAATTTTGAGCCAGATTAAAACTAATTTCAAAATAAATTAATATTATGTTAAAATCCAATGAAATTTAAAATCTCAAAGAAGAAAAAAACCAAAATATGAAACTAATTACCCATTTGCTATGTTTTTTTAACATTTACAACATATTTCATATTACATTTAAGATTTACAGCCCATTTTCAGGCCAGACCGAATGCACCCCTCCTTGTCTTGAAAGATTTGCAGCCTAGTAGGTCGGAGAAAACAAATTGGCCTAGGCTGGGTATTCTTCAAAAAAAAATGGTGGGCTACCCATTTTCGCAAAGAAAAACAGCTGGGCTGGTCATGTTGTTAGACGGGCCATAGACACCGCAGAACCCAGTTTATACCCTGCTCCGTATGAACAACCAAAAAAAACTGCTCGAGCTGCTGGATCCCAGGTGTCAGCCGCTACTTGTGCAATTCTCTAGCTAATTGACTATACATCGACAATGTTGTGGGTCCCAGATGTCAGCAGGGTGGATCTGAGTAGTTTTTTTAGGGGTGGATCTGAGTAGTAAGGAGGCACTTGCTTGCTATTATAAAAAATGGGAGGCACTTGCTTGCGTCCGGCAGTGGACCTGGTGGGTCCCTACTGTCATACTCTCAAGTACAGTCCTCTCCCGATTCACCTTGTTGACCATGTTGACAAGGCCGGACGGCGGCGCCGCGGCGAGCGCACCATGGCGGAGGACGACGGTGAGGCCTCGGACGGGAACGAACAGGAGCCAGGGAAGATGCGATAGTGAAGTTGTAGGTGAAGGGGAGTACGAGGGTTGACTGGTTCCACTACT
The DNA here is from genome assembly GCA_039707655.1 of Elymus sibiricus. NCBI lineage: Eukaryota > Viridiplantae > Streptophyta > Magnoliopsida > Poales > Poaceae > Elymus > Elymus sibiricus. Next base: position 254,237,795 of record CM077668.1, on the reverse strand, counting down.
AGAAAAACGCTTATTAGTGGCGCACTGGTTTTGGCTAGTAATGGCGCACCTATAGTGCGCCATTACTAGCACGCCACTACTAACTTATAGTAATGGCGCACCAAATGTGCGCCATTACTATCTCAGGTAATAGTGGCGCACCAGGAAGTGCGCCATTACTAGGACAGGTAGTGCGCCATTACTATCCCTGTCTATAGTGGCGCACCTAGAAGTGCGCCATTACTAGTCCAAAATGTGCGCTACTACTATGCCTCCTACGGGCCATATACACTTGTGCTCTGGAATACTAATGGCGCACTCTCTGTATAATGCGCCACTGCTATTTGTATATGTGCGCCACTAATGTTCATTATAGTGCGCCACTACTGTGATATTATGATTATTTATTTATTTTTCTTTTCTGGTATTTGCATAGGTTACAAAATACATTATCAGCACAGAATATACACATCACAGATTATACACAGCACATTTAAGTCTCGAGATAGCTAACACAATACAATCCATCATATTGATCAAGATAGAAGATACAGACATACTCCTGGACATGTTTTACACTACAAAGCATGGACACGGCTGGAAGTGCCGTATTGCCGTCCTAGTACGGCGGGACACGGGGACACGGCCGGACACGGCAAAATTCGCGTATCCCGCAATATCCCACTCTTTTCAATTTTAGAAAAAGAAAATAAATACGGGATACGACCCAGATACGGTTTGGACACGGCTGGGACTCGGGAGCCCAGTAACGGCCCGATAGAAAACCTAAGATCGCGAGGGTTCCAGCCTCCAGGGACCGAGCCGCCGCCTCCTGGACTCGACTCCGCCGCCGGCACTCGAGGCCACCACTGCCTGGACAAATCCCTGCACAGATTCATAAAAAGGTTTATGGCACAACACTTGCACGATTGATACTCCAACATCATAAACGAATGGAGTAGGTCAGATAGCAAACTGGAGTTAATTACAGCACAACACTTGCACTTGACAAGCTCAGCAGTGACCTAAGCTGCTAATATTATCAACTCCAGATACATCACCAGCAAACTGAACATCATTATGTTATTCAATGGATCATATATTATACATATAAAAATGTCTGCAAAGCAACTAGTTTTACCCCAGATAGAGTTTCATAGGTTAACATTTCATCCACACCTTATCTGCAGCCATGACGACAGATGCAACCTTGGACCTGTCGAAATTCTGAAGCCCCGAAATGATCTGCAGGTGCAAAAGGCCAATCACTATCATCAGAGTCCAGCAGGCACATTCCATCGTATCAAAGCAATGAAATTTTTATTGCTCTACGCTTCAACCCAGAGATGACTTCTACACTTGCACTATCCATCCAGTCTGAGGAGAACAAACAACTACATCTATCAGAACTAGTGACAGATATAACACACTACTACATCTATCATCAGAATCCATTTAGACATGCATGCAAGCAATTCCTGTACAGAGGACAGAGATGTGTATGGGAACTTGTTCCAACAATCTGAATATATACTACTACCAAAGTGTATCTATATCTCTAACAGGGAAAAAAAATGTTAGTTTCTTGCTGATCTCCAAACAGTAAGGTTCAGTTTCTTGCTGTTATTTGCACTTTATTCAGATAAGTATGCAGACAAAGCATTCATTCAGAAGAAAAACATGCCTGTTCTAAGCTAATCAGGAATAGGATCTTAAGTATATTCTCAGTTCAGAGATGTGCATGCATATGCTCAGTTAGCAACCACAAAAATATACTACAAGCTATCATCTTAGATGAGACATTAATTGGTAACTCTTGGCTGCAAATCACACCATTACCAGTTCACTTCGGTGGTAACTGCAAGAAGACGTGCCTTGTTGACCTGTAACTTAAAACATGAAAAACTCACTATACCTTTCTCTCTCTCTGATTGGAAATTACAGAACTAAACATGGTAATTAGGTCCCTGCTTGCTGCTCTGGTGCAGTATGGTTCAGTTATTACTGGACTTTGCACTTTATTCAGACAAGCATGCAAGCAAAACTTCAAAACCAAAGAAGTATGACTAGTGACCTCCAAGCATCCTAACTGACCAGTCATAGAGTGGGGTTTCCCGCTTAACTTCCAGCAAGTGGTATTGTGTGCTAATTAAAACCTGCAGTTCTTATAGTGCAGCAGAGAACCTCACATAAGTAGCATCACCACATAGAAATTACATCTAGTACAGAAGAGTACACAATTGTTCTTGACATATCAGCGACCTCCAAAGCAAATTAACTTGTCCATCTTTGTATATACATGAGAAGAAAAGAGACACATCTTTGTATATACATGAGAGGGAGACAGAGGGGCAGTCGGGCGCGGATGTGCTCACCAGCAGCGGGCGCGGTGGAGACGGGGGCAACTGGGCGCGGTGAAGATGGGGCAGCCGGACGAGACGGGGCGGGCGGGCGCGGCAGGCTGCCGGACGGACAGGAGACGGCCGGGGCGGGCGGACGGAGAGGAGACTGGGCGGAGAGGAGACGGGCCGGGCGGGCGCGGTGAAGACGTCCAGCCGGACGGGACCCGGGGGGGGGGGGGAGTAGGGTGACGGCCACCGGCGGATCCGGAAGCACCGTGGCGGAGCGGATTTGGCCGCTGCCTGACCTGCTGCTGGATTGGGGCCCTGGGAATGCAGAGAAGGCGAGGGAGGGAGAGTGTGTGGGAGGGAGCGAGGTCGCCGGGACCCAGCGGCCGGCGGTGGCGTCGGAGGGGGCGGCGCCGCAGGGGATGGGGGGCTGTGGCGGCGGCAGGGGAGGGGAAGAGGAGAGGAAGAAGAGGGACAAGTGCGGGGGAGTGAGGAGAGGGAGGCGCGGCTGGGGAGGAGAAGCAGGGGATGGCAGCGGCTAACAATGGCGCACCCCTCACAGGTGCGCCATAAAAGATGCATTTCAATGGCGCATCTCCTGGTAGTGCGCCATTACTACTAGTAGTAATAGCTTAAAAGAGTCCGCGTCTGGTTATGGACAGAACTACTGCCATGGCCTAGTGGTTGGACCCTTGATGCATAACCCAGCCAGCCAGGGTTCGAATCCTGGCGGCCCATTTTTTTGCATCTTTTAAAAAAAATGTTTTTGATGTATATATGTCTATTGGTTGCACTAGTCCGGTCTTTAAACATTTTTTACCTTTTTCTGTGTTTTTTCTTTACTGTTTTTGTCAGTTCTTTTTTAGTTTTCTTAGGTTTTTATTTTTATTTTTTGTTTGTTCTTTCTTTGATTTTCACCGGATTTCTTTGTTTATTTATGTTTCTCCCTGGTTTTCTTTGGTTTTTTCTTTGCCCTTTTGTGAACACATGACTACATTTCCACACACATGTGAGCAGAGGATACATCCTCTACGAGTCCACATTATAGTTATGCAAAATTTGAAATGAATTCAAAAAGGGGATAGTAAAACTTAAAAAGAAAAGTGGGCTTTAATGAACAGTGGGCTTTCATTTAAGATTTGAATCATTGTGATAATTTAAGATTTGAGATAAAAGAAAAGGAAAATGCAAATGGAGTGATAAAACCAGGCATACTAGTGGCGCACCAGTGAAGAGGTGCGCCACTGATATTTTTTTTGGACCACCCTGCCCAGGTTACTAGTGGCGCACCCCTTCACTGGTGTGCCACTAGTAGCCAGGCATACTAGTGGCGCACCAGTGAAGAGGTGCGCCACTGCTATTTTTTTTGGGACCACCCTGCCCAGGCTTACCAGTGGCGCACCAGATCCAGGTGCGCCACTACTATTAAAATAGTAGTGGCGCACCTGGATCTGGTGCGCCACTGGTAAGCCTGGGCAGGGCTGGTTACTGCCAAAAAAAATAGTAGTGGCGCACCCCACCCCTGGTGCGCCACTAGTAATGTCACTATTAGTGGAGCACCTGTTTATGGTGCGCCACTGCTATATAGTAGTGGCGCACCACATCTCTGGTGCGCCACTAATAGTGATATTATCTATAGCCGTTTTTCTAGTAGTGTTCTGGTGCGGGGTGGGCTGCCGTTGCTGGAGAATAATAGGATGTGTGGGGGAGTAGAGGGATGGCCTGGCCAGTATTTCAGGGTACGACGGGGCGGCGATGCGTGCACGACACCGCAACCAGTCATGGGAGGCGGGACCAGGCGGTCCCGCCGGCACTGGTTTGGTTTTGGCGGCTAGTTCGGTCAGACCTAAAACTCATCTTGCTGGATTAGAAAAAAAATTATGGGTGTGGCTATGTCTCAGTCGAGTGAGACTTAACCAAGTCTCAGTCAAGTGATATAGTATGTAAGAAGAAAAAAGAAAAGCTGAAAAGAATTATTTTTTTATGAATCTCCATGCAAAATCAAAGGAATCACTACTGCAGGCGACCGCTAACGCGACACATGAATTAGAGACCCCGCGACCAAACTGTGTGCGATGCATGAATCGCAAACGGTGTCGTAATAAAACCGTCGCCAATAAGACGAACTGTGTGCGATGGAGGAGACATCAAGCACGATTCAGATTAGAGACACGTGTGCGATACGTGGCATACAGTTGATCCATAAGAACTGTTTGCGATAAGCCAGAACAACAGAAACGAGCAGCCAGTTTGAGGTGTGTCCGATACACGGCATACAGTTCACTCGAATGAACTATTTGTGATTACCCAACACAACAGAAACGGTCAGACACTGTATGGTGTGTGTGATACACGGGATATAGTTCACTAGGATGAACTGTTAGTGATTACCCAACACAACAGAAATGGTTCAACTTAAGAAGATGTGTGTGATACGCGGCAAACAGGTCAGTAATCAGAAATGTGTGGGAAGACCGATAATAACACAGACGATTGCTCCAAATAAGTCATGTGTGTTGTAGGCAAACGCTTGTTGGTAAACAATTGTCAACGATTGATGAAATCATCACCGACGGGTTCCATAGTTTAATCCATGTGCGATGTGATTTGCTCAGTCTGCACAACATCTACGCTCTCTGTGTATGGAACAATATTATTTTGTGTGAATAGTGTGCTCTGTTGGGCACACGAGATATATGGATCACACACGTGGGCAAGCAATGTGTGCGCACGTGTCGTGCTAGCTCGCGCTTCCTTCTATGCTAAGTTTCCATTAATTGATGGCGTTTTATGAACACGCCACCGTTTCCCGCCTGTCGGTGTAAAAACCGGCAGACCTCGGGGTAGGGGGTCCCGAGCTGTGGATCTTGGACAGATGGTAACAGGAACAAGGAGACGATGTTTACCCAAGTTCGGGCCCTCTTGATGGAGGTAAAACCCTACGTCCTGCTCTTGTTTATATCAATGGAGATGTATCAAGTACAGAGTTGATCTACCTCAAGATCGTAAGATATGTTCTAGTTCTGGGGCTAGGTGAATGAGATTGTGTTGTTGTCCCTACGAGCTAAGCCCTTCGGCTTATATACACGCTAGGTAGGGTATCTAGGGTTACAAGGTCGGTAACTTGGCCTGGAGGCGGCAGGAGGAGCCTTGGAGTATACGTTAAGTCTTCGGCAGATGTAGTCCTGATCTTGTCCCTAGCGTATAGCTTCCGGAGTCCATCTTATAGAGAATGAGGGCCCACTAGCCCAGCCTGAAGAACATGGGCCGACTAGGTTAATACCCCCTAGTCTAGTACACCATCAGTAGCCCTCGAACTGGTCTTCTATGCCGAGGACAATTTCTCCAACGGAAGTGACTTCGGATCCGAAGTCCTTGGCTCGACAAACGAGTTCCCTTTCGCAATTCAAGATCTCTTAATCATCCCTCCAAGGAGTGGTGTCTTGCAAATGAGGTTCAGCCGAGTTCTTTCCCCATCCGGGGTCGTGAGTTTACTTAACCTTGAAGGCTAGCCACCTAGGTGTGAATAGTACCTCATAGCCTGACAACTTTATCGAAGCGGCGCTACCCATGACGGGTCAGGCAGTTACTGCCCACCTCAAATCGTGGTTCGAGGCCGCCCTTTTACTAATGTGTCCCATCGAGGTGGAGATCGTGCCCGTATTCTCAGGGATATCATCAAGATTTTGTTTCTCCCCATGCATACAATGGCATCTTTTGCCGGGAGGAGTTGCATTTTTACCGGCGCGGCGAGGGGACTCTTGGCCTTTCAGCAGCCTATATGAGTAAAAAGCTAATAGAGCCAGTAATCACACTCCCATTTCCCCCGCCTTCTGCCTCCTCGAGCTTGAGCGCCCGAGCTTCCCCATTCAGCCATGGCCGACACCCTCAAAGGGCACTGGGGGGCTCCATCGTGACGAAGAGCACTATCCTGGAGCTGCATAACGTGGGGTACATCCCCGCCAACGTCGCCGCCCGTGCTCCCGACGCCGACCAGCAGGTGCCCGCTCCCAACCCAGGGGAGCGGGTAGTCTTCATCCCTCACCTCATCAGAGGTTTAGGGTTCCCGCTGCACCCGTTCATGCGCGGGGTAATGTTCTACTACGAGCTTGACTTTCACCACATGGCCCCGAACTCCATTCTCCACCTCGCCTCCTTCATCACGGTCTGCGAGGCCTTCCTTCGCATTGAACCGCACTTCGGCCTGTGGCTGAAGACCTTCGGCATCAAGCCAAAGTCCAGCGGCTCTGACCTGGCAGAGTGCAGAGGGGCCATGGTCAGCAAGAACCAGAGTGCCGCCTGGTTCAAAGGCAGCTTCATCGAGACGGTCAAGGAGTGGCAGCGTGAGTGGTTCTATATCACTGAGCCGCTTGCCGCCGGCCAAACCGAAATCCCAGCCTTTTCGGCCGGGCCCCCAAGGAAGCTCAAGTCTTGGCGGGAGAAGGGCGTCATCTGGGGGAACCCCGAGGAGGTGGAGGCCCTGACCAGAAGATCAAGTGGTGGTCCACCAAGAGGGACCTCCAATTAGCCGAAGTGGTCAACGTCATGCTCCATCGCCGCATCCTCCCGGTCCAACTCCGGGCCACCCCGATGTGGGAGCATAAATCCGGGGATGCGGGGCCCGTGCTCAACTTCTTCTGCTCCTCCTTGGCCGACATGTGGGTGCGACACTTCAAGCTGCCCAAGGACAAGATTCCTAAGGAGGGGGAGGACCTCGGCTTCGAGGTTGGCTACGACGCCCCGCCGGTGAGTGTTGGATATATACGTTCATATTCTTCCCCTGTTAAGTGAGACAGATTTTGACGAATCACCTCATTTCGTATTTGCAGAACTGGGCAGTCAAGATGCAGCAGATGCTGTGCCCAGCACCGCTGCCAGAGGAGAAGAAATCCCCCTGCTTACGGCGCTCCTAGCTGAGGAGCCGCACATGGTGGTCCCCAAAGGGTCCAAGCCCCAGAAGGGAAGGGCGGGTCTTCGAAAGGGGGAGACCTCGATCACCCATTCCGAGGAAACCCACGCCTCCTCCACCCACGAGAGCGATGGGGTGGGGGACAAGGAAGAAGAGAACCCTCCCCCAAAGGGGAAGAGGGCGGCGTCGGAAGACGTCGGGGCTGGGATGCGGCCCGAGGGCCCAAAGAGATCGAAGAAGACCCCGGCTGGGGTCGCCATCAAGGCCACAATGTCGGAGAGGGCCATACTCTCCGGCGAGTCAGGAGATGATCCCCTGACAATGGGGAGGAAGAAACCGGCACCTCGAAGGTCCGTCATCGTCTTTTGTGTTTGATTTTACATCAAGTCCTTTTAGCAGGACTAAATTTGCATGAGTACTTTTCCGTAGCCCGCCAAGGACACGCCTTAGTGACTCCTCCAGTGGGTTGCCGCCTACCAGCGGAACGCCGGACCGCGCTGCCCCGGCTCAAGAAGGGCTGGGGGAGGTAACATCGACTCCGGCCCCTCAGGTTGACACGGCGGGAGCCGAAGAGTTGGTCGTCATGGCCGAGGTTGATACCTCGGCCCCACAAGGCCAAGGGGACGGGGTCCCCGAGGTTGTCCAGGAAGGGCTGGGCCAATCGGTGGCCCAGCCGAAGTCTACTCTGGCTCCACCGCCGCAGCTGGAGACCCTCGTACCTAGCACCCAGGTGCTGGGGTATGAGGTCTTACCACCCCCACCTCCCGCTCCAAGGCGGGTTAGCGCGGGGTGCACTGAAGAAATGGAGGCGGCCTTGACGGGCTCCCCCCTCAAGGAAGAGCACCGCGCGTTGATTAGTGCGGTGCTGCAGGGATTCCGGTCCACAGAGGCCGGAATGCGTGAGGCCTTCAAGGGCCTCATCACGAGCTTCGAGGTAATCTTTCTGTCTTTACGTGAAAAAGGGACTTCTCTGCTTAGATTTACTTTATCGATCCTTGTAACTATCCGAAGACATCCGTTATCTGGAGTTTAGATGGCCTAGCCAGTGAGTAGCCCCCGAGCCCAAGGCCAGTTTGAAAAACTGGTGTTGGGGTCAAAGTATAAGAGCAGAGGAAAGAGTAGCCCCCAGGACTGATAAGACAGAATGTATATCCAAAGTGTCAATGAATTGATCATGGGGCTCATCAGAAAGTGTCTATGCAGGTTTCAACCTCGTCTCCGGGCTCCATCTTCGAGGAGATAGCGGAGATGAGCCGGAAGCTCGAGCGGTCCGAGAAGGACCTTGTCCTGATGAACAAGCAGGTCGAGCAGTCTCAAGGTAAGCGACCAATGCTTTTCCTCTTTGGATGTGAGTTCAAGCAGCTGTATTTTGCGAGATAGAAGCTGACACCGAACTGTTTGAATTACAGAGGTTGTTGCCGAGCTTGAGAGGCTCAAGGCCGAGCTCTTGAAGGCTCGGCAGGAGGTCGAGCAGCATAAAGCTGCCGCGGCCAAGGCGGAGAAGGACCTAGCTGCCGAAAAGGTGGCTAGGGGGAAATACCAGGCGCAGGTCGTGGAGGTCGAGGAGACCCTGAAGGGCGTATTTGAGACACGTGATGCCCTTCAGGCCGAGGAGAAGAAGGCGAAGGAAGAGCTCAAGAAGTTCAGTCTTGCGCACTCTGAGCTCCAGACCAAGGCCCGAGACTACCGCGAGGTGCTCCAACAAGTGGAGCAGATAGCCGCGGGTAAGCCATATTTACTTCAATGTGCGTTTGGCAGCAAAGGATTCGTCGAGCTCACCCAGCTGTGGCGATCCGCACAGGTCTTCGCCGTTCTCCCGAAGAGTGCGGCGGACGCCGGCCTTCATTTCGGCCAACTGGAGGGCCATGAGGCGGAGAAGGTGTTCTGGAGGCAGTTCCAGGAGTTGTCGCAGCCGCAGTTGCTCAATCATCGAATGAAGCAGCTGGTGGAACTTCTCTGGATGGCGAGGCCAGAACTCCAAGATCTCTGCGTCAATTTGTGGCCAACAGAGGTGTTGCCAGCCAGCTTCTTCGGGCTCCTGGCGCGACTGCAAGAGGTCTTTCCGCAAGTCAACCGCTGGAAGCGATCCGCGTGTCTGGAAGGGGCGTGGCGGGTGTATGCCTGCATGAAGATGCACTTTCGGAAGGTTGAGGCAATGGTTGTTGCTGCGGGGCCCCCTGAAGGGAAGGTGCGCACCGCGGAGCAGTTCTTTGCCGAGGTAGAGGAGGGCGCCCATGTTACCGATGCCGTGTGTCCTAAGGACAAGTTGTATTTTTAGGTAGCACTTCGGAATGCCGAAGTGCATGGGATGTTTAAAAATTATCAGTTATTTAATGAGTGCGGCTTAAGTTCCTCTCGTATGTTTCTGCTTTGTTTTTAACATTCCTCCTATTTGACCGTGTTAAACTGAAAGCAGCCAGTCGTCGGCTTCAACCCCCTTGTACAATATACAAAGGGTGCCCCTTTTAGGCGATCATGACCCTTACTCGATGTCTCGGTTCCTAGAGGAAGTTTGTGCACATAGCGACTAGGCAATCGGACTGCGGTGGCTTTATAACTTTCACTTAGTCATAGGAGTTTGACGGTGGGGACTGATGACGAGCCCCCGGTGAGTGAAGTGGTTGGCTTAGTCAGCCGAGGTCTATGCCTGTGCCCACCTCGGCTAATTCGAGGAAGAAGCCCTTCGTTTAACACGGGTGATCTCTAACGACACGTGCTTGACGCGGTCTTTCAGACGGCCGACCAGTTTTCGCTTACCTAGATAGTCAGTTTTTGGCTTTCTCCACTAAGGTGCTCTGCCAGTTAAACTGGTGGCACTATCGCAGTGGTTCTCCCATTACACCCTTCGCCGAATTTTTCGAGAACGTAAGGGCTACACATAGGAGCCGGGCAACCCAACTATTGACCAAAATCTAGGTTCGAAACTGATGCATATAATGCAACATCCGAGACGCCGAGTACTTCGGACTTGTGTTTCAGGGTGTAAAATCAAGGCCCTTTAGTAATTGTATCCTAAAGATGTTCTCATGGTTTGTGGGCAGTGCTTGTAAGAAAATACGTTAAAGACCTTTATGGGCACGATTTCTTTATTTCATGTGGTCAAGCCTTACATGCCGAATTTTTGATGAGAGGAACAAGATACAATGCAAGTAAAGATAATGAAGGAGAAACTAAAAGAAAATAGGGTGGATCTTGTCATCGGGTCTATGAGCCCGGGCTGCTTCCTGCCGCACGTCTGCGTCTCCATGCTGTTGACCAGCTCATCCTCGTTGATAGCGGGGGTTGATATTGATAGCATGCAACTTTGGCCAAGTATGCGCTTGATGCGTTCGTTGGTCGAGCCCTTTGAAGACGTCTGCAGCTGTTAGTTTGTGGTTAAAGCCACATGGGCATGCTAGTGTTGGTTAGCTCTTTGACAGAACCCTGCCGACATGTAAGCCCGAGTTTTCATCGCAGCTCGGTCGAGCCGACACGACGTTTCCGTTGTTTTTGGCTCCTCGGCGACCTAGGGAATTTTTAGTGCGAAGTTGTGCACCCTGGGGACGTAGTACCCCTCCCGGGGGAAGCGCGCGAGGAGCCCATACCCCTATTTAGGGTGGTGGGGGTGCATGTCCGAGGTCAACTGGCGTGGCCCGCGCACGCTTCGAAGAGCTGGGGGTGCGTTTACCGCCTCGGGATGCCTCCTCGGATGCCTGCACCTCGGCCGCGGAAGCCGCGGTTTGCTCCACCATCCGGAGAGAGCGTTCGGTGTTACCATTGACAGTAATAACACGGTTGGGTCCCGGCATTTTGAGCTTGAGATAAGCGTAATGCGGGACTGCATTGAAGGGGGCAAATGCGGTGCGCCCTAAGAGCGCATGGTATCCACTACGAAAAGGTATGATGTCGAAGATTAACTCTTCGCTCCTGAAGTTCTCGGGTGATCCGAATACTACTTCCAGGGACACGGTTCTGGTGCAGCGAGCCTCGACCCCTGGTATTACACCCTTAAAGGTGGTGCTGCTAGGCATAATCTGAGATGAGTCAATCCCCATCTTCCTTACCGTGTCCTCGTAGATCAGGTTGAGGCTGCTCCCTCCGTCCATAAGGACGCGCGTCAGGTGAAAACCATCGACGATCGGGTCCAGGATGAGTGCGGCCGATCCGCCATGCCTGATGCTTGTCGGATGGTCGTGTTTGTCGAATGTGATCGAGTAAGCCGACCACGGATTGTACTTCGGGGCCACATGCTCTAATGCATAGATGTCCCGAAGTACGCGCTTCCTCTCCCTTTTAGGAATGTGGGTAACGTAAATCATGTTTACCTCTGTTACCTCATTAGGAAACTTCTTTTGGCCTGCGTTGTTTGGCCACCGAGGTTCATCCTCGTCTTCGCTGTGATTTTGGGTTTTACATTGACCCTCTGTCGCTACCTTGCCAGCCTGCTTAAAGACCCAGCAATTCCTGTTGGTGTGGGTTGCCGGTTTATCTGGAGTGTCATGAATTTGGCATGGTCGATCCAGGATCTTGTCGAGCTGGCTCGGTCCATCCTTGTTCCCTTTAAAGGGCTTTCTTCTCTGTCCGGATCGATGTCCGATGAAGCCTGCATTGACTGCTGCATCTTTTGTGTCGCTTCCACCATTTCTATGCCTGCGCTTATTTTTGTTGCGCTTAGGCTTGCCGTTGGCGTCGCGAGTCTCCGAGGTCCCCGCCTCACCGTCATGAGTGTTGCGGGCCAGCCAACTATCCTCTCCCGCGCAAAAGCGGATCATGAGTGAGGTTAGGGCTGCCATGGTCCTCAGTTTGTCCTGGCCGAGCTGGCGGGCGAAACACTCATCTCGGATGTTGTTTTTGAATGCAGGGATGGCCTCGGCGTCTGAGCAGTCTATGATCTGGTTCTTTTTAGTAAGAAACCGGTTCCAGAATTTCTGAGCTGATTCGCCGGGCTGCTGAGTGACACGGCTAAGGTCATCGGCATCCGGATGTCGGAAGTAGGTTCCTTGGAAATTTGCCCTAAAGGCGTCTTTAAGAGCCTCCCAGCTTCCAATGGAGTGGGGCGGCAGGCTATTCAGCCAATGCCTCGCCGGCCCCTTTAGCTTGAGCGGCAAGTATTTGATGGCGTGGAGGTCATCTCCATTGGCCATGTGTATATGGAGAAGAAAATCTTCAATCCATACAGCTGGGTCCGTGGTGCCATCGTAAGATTCTATGTTGATGGGTTTGAACCCATCGGGGAACTGGTGTTCCATTACCCTATCTGTAAAACAGATTGGGTGGGCTGGTCCTCGGAACCGAGCGGTATCATGTCGGGTGTCAGGAGGGAGCCGAGTATAAGTTTGATCTCGGGCGCGACCGTTCCTGTCCAACCAGGTGTCATAGCCATCAGGCCCGGCCGGAGCGCGTCCTCTTGATCCGTAAATGGACACGGGTGGCGCCCGGTTTGCCTCTATCCGGCGTCGAACGTCTTGAGGGTCCAGCTAATCCACAGGGTCCTTGCCATGATGGCGTGGGGCTGGTTAGGTGTGGAAATCCTCCCACGCGGGCCTGTCGCGTCCTCGAGGGGGGCGATCAGGTGCCTCAGCGGTTAATTCATCATCAAATTCAGGCAGTAAACGCCTGCGTGGATAAGATTTAGGTGCACTGCGGCGCCGTTCTTCGAGGTCTTGCTCGGCCGAAAGTATTTCGACCCACTTGTCGTTAAGTGCATCCTCGTTAGCCTATAGCAGTTGCTGCTTGCGTTTCATGCTTCGGGCGGTAGCAACTAGGCACCGCCGAAAGCGTTCTTGCTCAGCAGGGTCTTCGGGGACTATGAAGTCCTTGGTGCCGAGGCTCACGTCCTCCTCGGATTCCGGCATATAATTGTCATCGGCCCCTTCAAAGAGGTCGTCGGGATCCGAGTCCCTGGGGATGCCCTCGGGGTCGACATGGCGTTCTGGGGAGGCTTGAGGGTCCCTCCCTGGGTCTTCCGTGTCGTTGGCTGCCGTATCGGCGGTAGGGTTGTTCCCGCTGGGCTCCCCGTTAGCGCCCCTTCTGCGTCTTCGCCTACGCTTTGGAGGGGAGTTGGGAGTGTTGACCATGTACACATCGTACGTGGATGTTGCTTTCCACCTGCCGGTGTTAGTAGGCTGCAAGGTGTTGTCCATAGGGCTGCCGACATCTTCATCCATGTCGGTTGCCTCGTCATAGTCTAGCATATCAGTTAAATCGTCGATAGTGGCGACTAGGTGGGTGGTGGGTGGGATGTAAATTTTCTGATCATCAGCTTTAAGTCCGATCTTATCATAAACCGAGGTCTTGCCGTCCGAGATTGACAAACTCTGGATTCAGTCAAGCATCTCATTGAGGTGAGATAGCTCCTCAGGGTTCATGGTCTGGCCATAAGCCGGGTTGACTCATAGTGTCACGCCTGATGCGTTTTCGGCCATACAAGGAGGCGAGGTGGATTCTAGATCCACCGTCGAGATCGGTTTTAAGCCTGATGTCGTGTCCAAGGCCGAGCTCTGATCTATGTCGGAGCCGGGTACCGTGACAGGGTTGTCCGAGGCGGGGGAGGGAAGTTTCTCCATAGCCCCCGGTAATGTCGGGGGGCATGACCCGTTGCTTTCAACGGAGATTGATTCTGAGGTCGAGCCCCCGATGTTTGCCAGCCCCTAAATCCGGCCAGGAGTCCAGCCTGATGGGACGAGCTCGCTGCGGGAATCCGCGGTGTACTCCAAACCTCCGAAGGTAACGATCTGGTCGGGAGCGTAGTTCTCGACGGTGGCCAGGTTGCCTGTTTAGTCGGCGCAGAAGATCATGCTGCCAAACACAAAGAGCTGGCTGGGGACATAGGCGTCCCCACAGCCATTGCTGCAGTTGATCTGCAGATGAGCTATCGATCCTTTGCGATCACACAGCGGACCTCTCAATGAAAGCACCAGTGTCGATGTAAAAACTGGCAGACCTCGGGGTAGGGGGTCCCAAGCTGTGGATCTCGGACGGATGGTGACAGGAACAAGGAGACGATGTTTACCCAGGTTCGGGCCCTCTTGATAGAGGTAAAACCCTACGTCCTGCTCTTGTTTATATCAATAGAGATGTATCAAGTACAGAGTTGATCTACCTCGAGATCGTAAGATATGTTCTAGTTCTAGGGCTAGGTGAATGAGATTGTGTTGTTGTCCCTACGAGCTAAACCCTTCGGCTTATATACACGCCAGGTAGGGTATCTAGGGTTACAAGGTCGGTAGCTTGGCCTGGAGGCGGCAGGAGGAGCCTTGGAGTATACGTCAAATCTTCGGAAGATGTAGTCCTGATCTTGTCCCTAGCGTACGGCCTCCAGAGTCCATCTTACAGAGAATGAGGGCCCACTAGCCTAGCCTGAAGAACATGGGCCGACTAGGTTAATACCCCCTAGTCTAGGACACTGTCACCGCCATTTCCCCATCGGTTTCCCGCCGCCACCCAGCGATTGCGCATAAGCCTAGGCGGCGCGCGACACACCGAGACACAAGCGCAGCCTATAGCCCCTCTAGCTACCTTTTCCAAGCATGCCAACCCACTGAAGCACCGCCTCTGCCATCAACCTCCTCAACGAGGTAAACGAGCAGGCGCCACGGCCCGTCGAGGCCAAGGGCGTCCCCGGCAATGCGATGGACAACGCTGTGCTACGCGTCATCGCCAGGGTTGAGCAGACCCTTGGTGGACGGCGCTTCAGCGCCGCGAATCAAGATAGGCAACTCAGCGCCGAGAGGCTGCAGCTCGACGCACAACATGATCGGTGGTGCGCCGCAGGGCAAGATATGCGCGTCCGCGCCAATAGGCTGCAGCTCGCCGCACAGCGAGACCGATGGACCGCTGCAGAGTGAGAGGCGCGGCACGCTGCGCAGCAAGAGCGATTCCATCGGCGCTTGCCTGCTATCGACAGGGCACTGTAGCTGGCTACACGGCCCGTCAGTAGCCCCATTCCTCGCCAGGAGTGGGCGGAGGCCGTCTGCGCCGTACTAGCACCAGAGGCCGGCCGCGCCGTTCGCATGGGTCGCACTGTTCGCCTTGTCCGTGGCCCGCTCGATGCCAACGTGCTGGTCGCTAGGCTCGAGCACCTCCTTGGCCCAGGTGTCCACATAGGCGCAGTAGAGGAACATGGCCATCGCATCCTCGAGCTGGTGATCTCCGATGAAATAGCCAACTTGGATCTCGAGATCGCGCTCCAGATGTACCGCGAGCGTGTCAACCGCTTGGACGAATGCATGCACGAGTTCAGGCAGACACAAGAGCTACCGTAGGCAGGGGTGGTGGTCATGGACGCGTTTTATTTTGGTGAGTCGTTTCGACGTTGATCGCTATGTATTTCCAACAATCATAATATTTCTCTGTTTATTGCTCTGTTTCAATGTGTGTACTCTATTTTCCGTTCTTATATATTCTTCTGTTTCAATGTGTATGTTTTCCATTCTGTACATGTGGATGGTAAACAGCTAGATAGAAATTAGTACAAAAACGAACAATACATGATGATACTTAACTGGGATCCCATACTTAACTACTAAGTACAATGCATAAAATTGAAAACGAACAATACGAAAACTAATAATCCCTCCTTATGGGGCTAGTATTCCGGCAGCCCCTCGCTAGCAGCTCCCTGGTGTGCGGAGGCTTCCCAGCGCGGAGGGAGTTCTCCGCTTCCTCCGCCTCACAGCGCTTGACGTGCCGATCTGCCTCTTGCCGGTGGACGCGCGCGAACGATCTTGCCATTTCGTTGGGCGCCCAGTGGATAACCTCGTCGGTAGCACGCTGGAGCTTATCGGCCCACCTCCACGCAGCGATGAGGCGCCTAGCACCTTTGGGCTTCCTGGTGAAGTACCGGTCGTCTTCGTACACCTCGTTCGCACATCGACGCGCCCGCCGCCAAAGCTCTAGCTTCTCCTTTTCCCAGGCGGCCTCACGGGCTTCACAGGCCACCTGGTACCTGGCCCGCTCCTCCGCCAACTCCTTATTGAACGCCACTTGCCTGGCTTTCTCAGTCGGTGACAGCGCTTTCCACAGACAAAGATTGTACTGGCCCCAAAACCACTCCAAAGTTGGGGGTTCCGACGCAACCTCGTCAGGTGGTGTGTAGGGGTCCTCCTCGTCGCTGCTCTGTGCCTGGACGTTCTCGTGGGGCGGCGCCTCCTCCTTGACGGGTGGGCAGATCGTCGGCGCCATGGCAGAGTTTTGTGTGAGAGAGGGGGGCGAGCGAGGAGAGAATGTAGATGAGAATGCAGGCGGGACGACGTGGGCGGGGTAGTATTTATTGGCAGCCGAAATCTAGATTGACGGGAGCAGTAGAAGCACCGGTGGCCAGAATTTACGTGTACTATAGCTTGAATTACACACGATTCCCGCAGCAAAATCCGTGTGTGAAATAAATTGCTGACGGTTCCCAGGACTGAACCGCGTCTGATTAATAACCCGCGCCACTCACCTTCCAAACCTCGCGGCGCCAAACAGAGTGCCAATCATGTGGGGCCTTGTTGTCTTGCCAGATATTTACATTTTCTTTCCAAATGTTTTGCATGAATGCTTATTTCGTGTTACCATGATATTGTTGGAAAATGTATTAAATAAATGGTTTTTCCAACCCATGATGATATTTTGTTGCATGTACATGTAGTTCAAATTTGAATTACGGCCATTAAATGGTTAGAAACTCACTTAATGTCTTAAAAATGCCAAATAACCCCTGAAAATTTCCAAATTTTAACATGAAAGTTGTATTCGTGCATGTTAACGCTAGAAAAAAAATGCCAAGCCATAAGAGGAAGCGACTGTCGGTTCATCATCAAACATGCATATTCTTCCCTATCGGAACCACGAGTCTTCTCATGAGATGCTCCGATTTGTGAGAGGTGTGTGCGAAAACTTTCAACAAACATGCCAGTTTTTTTACCACGGCATCTTGGTACCATTTCATGACATCAAGCAAGGTTTCATGTATTTCTGATCATTTTTAATTTTTTTTGGAATTTAAAAGCCATGGTTCTCACTGTTTGTGTCCAAGCCTTGACACCAATATGTTTGAAAATTCCTTCCAATTTACTGCACAGGGCATTAACTTGCACACAAGGACACAAATATGATTTTCTAACCCATGATGGTTTGTCGTTGCATGTACATGTAGTTCAAATTTGAATTACGGCCATTATATGGCTAGAAACTCACTTAATATCTTAAAAAGGTCAAATGAACACCGAAAATTTCAAAAATTTAACATGACTGTTGCATTAGTGCATGTTAACAGTAGAAAAAAATTCAGGGTCATACGAGGAAGCGAGCGCCGGTTCGTCATCAAACATGCATTGTTCCCTCTGAGAACCACGTGTCTTCTCGTGAGATGATCCGATTTGTGAGAGGTGTGTGCCAAAACTTTCGTCAAACTGGCCAATTCTTTTACCCTGCATCTTGGTGCCATTTCATGACATCAAGCAAGGTTTCATGTATTTTTGATCATTTTTGAATTTTTTGGAATTTAAAAGCCATGGTTCTCACTGTTTGTGTCCAAGCCTTGACACCAATATGTTTGAAAATTCCTTCCAAATTACTGCACAGGGCATTAACTCACACACAAGGACACAAATATGATTTTCCAACCCATGATGGTTTGCCGTTGCATGTACATGCAGTTTAAATTTGAATTACTGCCATTATATGGCTATAAACCCACATAATGTCTTAAAAAGGTCAAATGAACACCAAAAATTTAAAAAATTTAACAAGACCATTGCATTAGTGCATGTTAATGGTAGAAAAAAAAAATCAGGGTCATACGAGGAAGCGAGCGCCGGTTCGTCATCAAACATGCATTGTTCCCTCTCGGAACCACGTGTCTTCTCGTGAGATGCTCCGATTTGTGAGAGGTGTGTGCCAAAACTTTCGTCAAAGTGTCCAATTCTTTTACCACAACATCTTGGTGCCATTTCATGACATCAAGCAAGGTTTCATATATTTCTGATCATTTTTGAATTTTTTGGAATTTAAAAGCCATGGTTCTCACTGTTTGTACGTGTCCAAGCCGTGACACCAATATGTTTGAAAATTCCTTCCAATTTACTGCACAGGGAATTAACTCGCACACAAGGACACAAATATGATTTTCCAACCCATGATGGTTTGCCGTTGCATGTACATGCAGTTCAAATTTGAATTACGGCCATTATATATGGCTAGAAACTCACTTAATGTCTTAAAAAGGTCAAATGAACCCTGAAAATTTCCAAAATTTAACTTCTCCGTTGTATTAGTGCATGTTAATGGTAAAAAAAATTCAGGGTCATACGAGGAAGCGAGCGTCGGTTCGTCGTCAAACATGCATATTGTTCCCTCTCGGAACCACGTGTCTTCTTGTGAGATGCTCCGATTTGTGAGAGGTGTGTGTCACAACTTTCATCAAAGTGGCCGATTCTTTTACCACTGCATCTTGGTGCCATGACATGACATCAAGCAAGGTTTCATGTATTTCTGATCATTTTTTATTTTTTTGGAATTTAAAAGCCATGGTTCTCAATGTTTGTGTCAAGCAATGTTTGAAAGTTCCTTCCAATCAAGCCTGTATCAGTGCATGTTAACGGTACAAAAATATTTGAACAAATTCCATCACCATCCGTTGCTAGTGTACTCCAAATTAGTCTGTCGCAGGTAATTAAAAAATGGATTACATCGCACACAGTTGGTTATAGGAACCGTTTACGATGAAAATTCGCCGGTCTTTTTATATCTTCCTCCGTAAGCTTCGCCGGATTCGTCTGCTCAAGCGCCGTTCGCCCCCGAATCCTCGAGTCCCCGATACCCATTCCCCATCCCCTTCTTGCAAAGAATGACGCCGTGGAGACGCTTCATGAGGGCCCGTACGGTCGCCGGGTCCTCCCCGAGCGGCTCCGTCTCCGCCGAGAGCGCGGCCGCATCCGCCGAGAGGGCGTCTGCGGCAGCCGACAAGGCAGCTGCAGCAACCGAGACGCCTGCAGCAGCTGCTGCGACGGCGGCTGCAAACGCCGAGAGCGCTCGAGCAGCCGTCCGTGCCACGGAGGTCGCCCTGGCCCGGGTCGAGGCCATCCACGCCCAGGTTGAGGACGCCCACGCCAAGATATTCCAGGCCTCCTCGGAATCTAGCATGCACCCGACGTCTGAAAAGGTGGTGGAGATGCTTGTCGACGATGCGGCAACGGAGGCCATGGAGCCCCTGTTTCCTCATGAGATCACCGAGCAGGAGCTGGAGATGCAGGAGGCGGCTGAGATCGAGGAGCGCCGGGAGGAGGAGTTGCGCGTGGCTAAGGAGGAGGTAGAGAGCCGCCTGTCTGTTGAGGAATCGGCGGTGGAGTACCAACGCGAGCTCTGGCGCCGCCACTACTACGAGTACTACAACCTTGAGGGCGGCGCCGAGGATGAGGATGAGGACGACGACGCGGTCGACTTCAGCTTGGGGGACGCGGAGTCCACCAGCGGGGCATGTCGCCAGGACAAGTCATCGACATCTCATCTTACACCGGCGAGGCATAGGGTGGCGGTGCGTCGGCGGCTTTGTTTAAATTATGCGTACTTAGCCTTTGTTTATAACGCTGGTCTTTTGTTAGAGCAATGTTTATGTCAACTGGTTCTGTTTAATTACTAAAATTGCTCGATTCAGTAAGTGTGGTCCGTGTGCTATAGGCTCTTCTGTGTACCCCCCAAATTAGCAAGTGATGTTAAATATGCAATGACGTGGATGAGCACTGTACCCAGGGAAATTTCCACCAGAATTCGAGTGCTCAAACTCATCGCATGCGCGTAAAGCAGAAGAATCGTTTGTGATGCACACATTTGTTCGAAGTGAATGGTGACCAATGACAATGCGCGCTAAGTCCCCCCCCCACCTTTCGAATTTTTTTGCCTACCGCCGAAATATCTAACTCTTCCCCCCCCCACCCACCTCCTTTTCTCCCCGACCATGAGCCACATTTCCCCTGTTTACTCCTTCCTTCCTTCCCAAGCTATAGCCGCTTCCTCGCTTGCTTTCCTCGCTCTCGCCGTCTCGCATCCGACCGCCGTGGACGCCATGGTGTTCTTTGACCTCTCCAGTGGTTCCTCCTCCTCCGACTACTATGTCACCAGCCGGGTATGCCTCTCTCCTCTCTCTCGCCCCCCTAAGCTTAGGGTTCTGATTTGTAATAAAGGATTTTAACCCGGAGGCCGATTTGAGCCATTTGTTCCTCTTATAGCTCCCTAGGACCATCACTTGCAAGGAATGGAGCGGGGTAGCTAAAGATCTGCCTGCTCGTTGTCACCATCAATCTCCATGCGTGAAGTTAGTGGCTTTTGGATCTATGGACAGTGGGATGAAGTTTCTGGCATGTGCAGAGAAGGTTAGCCCCACTTTCGTTGTTACAAATCATTCGTTAGATGTGATTCAGACCTTGTCACTTTGCTATGTTAATATGGATGTGATTAAAACACTGTCAAAGTTTCTACCTAGTATCGAAAAATGTTGTCATCTCATTAGCGGTGCCCTGAGAAAATTATTTGGCACCGCTTCAGCAGTTTGTGCACCCAACTTTGCTCCACACATCCGAGCAGCCAAGCAATAAAATACTAATACTTTATGGCACGAAGGAACTGGGCATCGGAGCAACTAGGTGCTCCGGTTCCCTGAATTTTTACTCTGGCAACGACTCGGCAGTGCAGGGCATCGGTGCCAAATGTAGCAACAGTTGATTTGACACCTGTTTTGGCCTACACAGTGGAGGGCCTTTATTTGTATTAGTTCTATGTTATTAAATTTGTGCATGTACATACCTGTTAGTATTAATTTGATGGCATTGAAACACTGTTGCTGTGCTGTTGCAGTTATTTTTGGCTTCCTCATAGAATGGTTAATTTGTTATTATAGTACCTGACTAAGAACTTAATTATAGCTTATGATGTTCCTGAATTTGGTTGTTGTCTCAGTAGCAATTAATTCATTTGCACATTGAACTTTTTGAGAAGATATGTCATAATAAACGTGATTCTTCACTTTTTCAAAATATGTATGTGGTGATTTTCTATGTTGCTAGAAACCAATTTTCCCTACAACTGTAACTGATTTAGTTTTAAATGTTACAGGATGAACGGAAGTGTTCTTACCTGGAGTGGGTTGATCAAGAGTGGCCACCGTCTTTGAAGATGTGCCTAGCAAAGCTCTGGAGCATGTTTGAGGAAGAGAATAGAGATAGGCTTAGAGAAAATGTTGTCAACGCTGAAGAATATTTCAAGGTATTGGAAAAAAAGAGGAAGATGCAGAATGAGCTCAGATTTTTTAAATTAGACTTTGCTAACATGGTGTTTGCGAAGGAGGAGGCACTTTGGCTGATCAGTGCAAAACAGGTTATTACTGAACTGAAAGCAGAGGTGGAGAAGACTAATTTGGCTGATCATGCATCAGTCGGTTAGAGAAATGAATATATTGTTCTAATATTGTGCTCAACATACTTTGTGGTTATGAAGGTGAACTAGCTATATGTTGTACTGTGCTGTATTCTCGTAGCTATCGTACAATGATGTTAAAATATATTTGTGTGCCTGATATGTAAGTGGTAAACAACTGTTCGATATGAAATTGGAATTTGCTTAATACTGGATGTATTAATAGTAAACTAATAAACTTGCTAAATGGGTCATGGATTTTAGTAAAAGCATGTGTGATGGATAGCCCAATGGCATACAGTTTTCTTCATCGAATCGTGTGTGATATACTTGAACAACGCAAACGTTTGTTCCATAATTACTGTGTGGGTTGGCAAGACGATCTCCCACGGCTTGTCCTACGAAAGCGTCTACGTTATCTCCCCCAATCGCACACGAATGGAAAAATTGTGTGCGATGTACATATGAATGGAAACGTTTGTCTGGGATTCACTGTGTGGGATCTACATACGAACGGAAACGTTTGTCTGGGATTCACTGTGTGGGATGTACATACGAACGGAAACGATTTGGCCAATATAATTGTCTGCGATGGCTCGCTCGATTGCACACGAGCTCTTTTTCCCCCGTGTGTGTGACCGGAGGCCCTATCGCCAACGGTTTTTGGGTCGTGTGGGAAGGACCCCCCCTATCGCACACACAGGCAAGGCGACGGTTTAAAACTCTGTCGCAGAAAGGGGGAAAAAACCGTTTGTATAGCAGGTCGCTGCACCAGTGAATATAGTATCGAGTGAGACATAACGAAGTCTCAATCGACCAAGACTTAGCAAAACTGAAATTAATTTTATATGGCTACAACTTGTTGTAAAATGAAGCCAAGCCCATTCAGAAGCCTGTGATAAAGTGATGTCACCACATGTGTTGGTTTGGCTAGGCATTCTTATCAAAAAATAATGTTGGGCCGAAACTTTTTATCATAAAAAAACTCGGCTTGTCAAAACAATTGTGGTACATGGAATTCGAATAGTCCGCTCAAGCAAAAAAACTTGGGATTCGAACGGGAGACCTGGGCAGCACAATCCCTAAAACATACAAATGCAACGAAAAAATTATGATATTTCTTACAGCTTGCCTCTAATAGTTGTTAGATGTTGACCATGTTGACTACGATTTGCATCGGCTTCAACCTGGTGGGTACCAGATAACAGTCCGCTGGTTGCAGGAAGAAAAGAGTGGGAGAAAGAAGACTGGTCGCTATCTTTGCCTAAAAATAGTATCGACTGAATCTAAAGATAATCTCATAGGATAATAATATCCTCCTCTTAAAATCATACTTTCAAATCGTAAATTTAAACAACCTGTGCATTTAGGTTGTTTTTTAGGGGAGCATGATCATGTAGTTGGGCCGGATTCATGTGAGAGCCTCCCTCCCAGTAATTTAATTATGGGCTCTTCTATTGGGCCTAAATCACTGGGTTGCATGTCCTCGACAAGTGGAAGTTTGTTCCCTACGAAAAATAGTATGTGCTACATATGGGGCACTAAAGGACCGGAGTGTGCAACGACTTCCAAAACATTGTGTGTATCATTCTAGCACCACTATTTATTCAACCAACATACAAAATATATTACCGATTGTACATTAAAAACACCAGCAACATCCATGGCTCAGTTTTTTGTATTTTGTTTTAGTAAAAGCGGTTTGCCACCAATTTTCCGTTAATAGTAATCACTAGAGGTTCACAGCAAACTAGAGCCCTACATAATCAACAGAAGTAGTAAGCAGGCCAGAAGAGTAAAGACGCAACTCTCTCTTCCAACCAAACATCACCCAACATTAGAGAAGGGCTACCAAAATTAACTAAGTGTACGCATCAAACTAAATAAAGATCCTATTACACCAAGTCTACTCATCTAACTAACTAGCTCAGTTAGTTGTTATTATTTATTAAGCTATGGAGATTAGCTGAAGGCTTGAACCAGATGAGTGCCTGACTGGGGAGAATCCAGCCAGCAGGTCGAAGTCTGATGCTTGCGACCCTCTCTCCTACTTTGGGCTGCAGAGCGTGGCTGCACATATCAGGGTATGGTACATGGAGAGACGCGGGGTACGCTGTTTACACACAGTTTTGCCTGATGAACGGAACCGCGCTGCCATCATGATCCTTGCCGTCGTTGATCTCCTGGTTAATCTGATAATTTAGTCTGAGAAATAGAGAGCGTGTGCCGAGGCTACTTACCGGCCTCCAGTCAAAAATTCCTGAAAGCCCAAAGAAGCTGGGATCCTGCTCAACTACCATGCAGTGACTGTGATTGTATTCAGCGAAACAACACGTCCAGTACGTGCGAACGATCATCAATCGTTTGCCGTCGTCTGATCGAGCCAGGAACCACCTGCAACTGCCATGCCACTTTTCCTTGAAAGGTTCTGGGATTAGGAAGGATAGGGACACCAGGCGACCTACATTATCATATCAAGTTGGAGTCAAATAAAAAAGGGCTGGTACTGTAAATCTAGTAAGAACATGTTCAGAGCATGAATATTTTTTCAGTAAATGTTGACAGTAATATAAGCATGGGAAGGATGATTTGATTTCACCAAAATTCCACTACATCTGATCACTAATGTGGGTGACGGCGCCATACACCGGGGGTACCCGACTTCCGAGGAACAAGGTCGCCAGGCCGGCCTCAGAGCCCGGACGTGGCCTAGGCTCCTCACCACATACGATGGGCCTCCTTTAGAAGGATATACACTACTTGTACCGCAAGACATGTAATCTAGTAGATAAATTGGGCATCAAGCCATGCAAACCGACTTGGGCCATGTAACCCTAGCCCTCACCCATCTATATAAGGGGAGGGAGGGGCCTCCCAAGTCGGAGACCAACAGAGATCCAATCTCTCCCACCTCTTCATTAGACCTCAAACAGATCTAACTCATGTATAACTCATACAAGGCCATATCAATACAATCAGACATGCCAGATGTAGGGTATTACTCCACCATGGAGGCCTGAACTTGGGTAAATCTGTGTCCTGGTTGTACCCCAATCTGATCCTCTATGCGCTCCGCCCCATGAGGAACCCTATGCCGGGATCTGACAGGATTTCGCTCCGTCAGTTGGCACACCAGGTAGGGGATGGTGTGCATAGATATTATGTTCAGATGGGTTGCTTCATAAACATAAACTTCAATCTCAATCGGTATCATGGGGAATCGTCCATGGAGGTCGAGGGCTCGACATAGACATAGCCTTCGTTCGACCTGCAGAGTTTTCTGGACAGCAGATTCGTTTTGGTCGTCCCCGCCTCCTTGAGCATCGTTTTGATGATTCCTTCAGAGGGATTGTGTGGAATTAAGTCTACAACAAACCCTCAAAATTTCAGCACAATCCAATCTACAAGTCTCCAAGAATCTCCAAAATACCGAGGCCCTAACGAATCTGGACGGGAATCTGCGCGAGCTCGAAAGAACGTGTCCAGTGGCCAATTCAGACATCTTTTGGAAGATCCAACCGTTGATCCTATGTGTATTTCTGTTGTCAACAACCCCTCAAAATTTCAGAACGATCCGACCGCTCAAACTCCGGGACGAGCCCGAAGTGCATCAAGGTACCTGTCTGTTTTCTGCACGAAAATAGATACGACCCGAGTTCATCTTTCTTCGTGAACGGGCTATCAAATTTCATCGCGCGGAGACCTTCACCGCGGAGACCTCCATCTCACGGAGACCTTCCAAGGCGTGGACCTCTTCCGCCGCGGACCTCCAAGGTGCGGTCTTTCGCCGCCGCGGACCTCTATGGCGTAGACCTTCAGCGCCGTGGACCTCCACCGCGGACATCCAGGATGTAGACCTTCAGCGTCGTGGACCTCCTCCGCCGTGGACCTCCCCGTCGGGGACCTCCACGCAGACCTCCATGGCACAGACCTCCTTCGCCGCGGACCTCCAAGGCGTGGACCTTCATCGCCGCGCAGACCTCCACGGCGGGGACCTCCACTACGCGGACCTCCTCCACGTGGACCTCCACAGCCGGACCTCCTCCACATGGGACCTCCACCACGCGGACCTCCTCCGTGCGGACCTCCTTCGCCGGAGATTACACCGTCAGCCTCCACGCGCCGACCTCATCTTCATCGCACCGACCTCCTCCGCCGGAGGTCTCACCGTCAGCCTCCTCGCGCCGACCTCATCTACATCGCTCTGACCTCCTCCGTCGGAGGTCTCATCGTCGGCATCCTCGCGCCGACCTCATCTTCACCGCGTGGACCTCCTCCGTTGGAGGTCTCAGCATCGGCCTCCTCGCGCCGACCTCATCTTCATCGCGCGGACCTCCACCGCCGGAGGTCTCACTGTCGGCCTCCTCACGCCGACCTCATCTTCGTCGCGCGGACCTCCTCCGCTGGAGGTCTCATCGTCAGCCTCCTCGCACTGACCTTATCGCCCGACGGACCTCCTCCACTGGAGGTCTCACTGTCGGCCTCCTCACGCTGGCCTCATCGCCCGGCGGACCTCCTCAGCCGTAGGTCTCACCGTCACCGCGACGGACTCAGCCCTTACCACACCAGCGTCCGCCCGCATGACGTGGCCAGGTGAACGCGCGCGTAACCCGTAGCCCCTGTGGTCCGGTCTACCTCAACATGCCAGAGCAAAAAAAAGAGGCGGGAGCCCCCCGTGACTTGGTGGGTCCAAGGCTTCGATCCTGTCAACTTCACATCAGGCGACATCATGCCCGCGATCCAGCTAATTTGTACCGAACGAACAAACCATCAGGATATATTTTTCTGAGATATTTGCTCCATGCAAATTTTGTTGACCAATTTTACTCTCGACTTGTACTATGATGTACGCAGGTCTAAAGAGAATGACCTCCATCGTCGGATCGTGACACAAGGTCCTCCGACCTAATGGTCCCTACTGCGGCCGGGCTACGCGGTGGACGCAACGGTAGCCCACCGCCCGTCTGTCCGGTTTATGCCAACACACCGGAGCTCGCACCAGCTTCCAACCGGACCGCCCGGGTCTCACAGCACGCACATCAATGCGACGCATCAGCCAAGCCAAACCTCACCGCAACCGGCTCGAGGACTCCGCTGCACTGCTTACGGATCCGGGTGCCATCTATTTAATTATTTATTTTCATTCTTCTCATCTACAATAATCTACGAGAACCTTTTTCTGCAAGTACTACTCTATGTATGCAGAACAATTAGTCGCAATCGGGACGTCCCCGCATCGCCGTACCAGCCTCGGCGCGACATCTCTGCGTACTTGGGCCCATTGACCTTGTTGTGTCCGGCCTGAGGGCCACGCCTGCCGCATCATCCGGCTTGACAAAATTCGTCGCATCATCACCATGTGGACTCCCACGACCGAGCCTAACCTCGCTGCACCCGGCCCGGGGGTTCCGGCCTCGCGGCATGTGGTTCGAGGGCTCCGACTCGTTCTTTTACAACCAGGTGCTATCTATCTAACTATTCGATCATAAATATTACATTGATAAAAAAATTGTCCACGCCTGCCAAATGCTACCTTGTGCAGATAAATCACTATGCCCATGTCGCATCGTTGGATTGTCGCTCCGGCCTCATCAGACGATCACATCGTGTGATCGCTCCGCTCGATCTCATCGAGTGGGCTTTGCCGCTCCGGCCTCGTCACACAACCTCATTACGCGAGCCTCATCCCGTGGATATCAATCCATAAACCTCGCCGCAACCGGCTCAAGGGCTTCGGCTCACCTCTTACGGACACGGGCGCCATTTATTTATTCATCCACATGAATTTTATGACAATTTTTTTCCTGCCAGTATACTCTATGTACGCATATTACAATCAGGACGTACGTCACATCACTAAGCTGGCCTCGTCGCTCCATGAGCACAGAGCTCGCCACCCTCACACTGGCTCCGCACGTCCTGACCGACCTCGTCGCGATGGCTCGAGGGCTCCGGTTCCGTCATGCCTAGCTCTGTAGGCTTCCCATCTCGAGGTCTCCAGGTTGTAGCCCACGGCTAAGAGTGTGGTATACATAAGTATTTTGCCCACGCATATTCATTCATATGAGAATTTCTTCTTCTACTCATACTACTTCATGTATGCAGATACATCGATGACAGCTCCATGTTGTCGCCTCGACGAGCCGACCTCATCGCTCCACAAACGCGAACGTCGAGTCGCTTCATGCAGCTACAACAGAAAATCAAGTTGGATCATATCACGACCTTGGAATGCCGAGCATCTCCGTTTATTTTATGCATGAACATTTAAGTATTACATACTTTTCCGCATAAACAAACTGCAACATCTGCATTTCATGTATATTTAGCTCAAACAGAATCAGGCTGGAAAATAAGGAGGTCACAAAGACCTCCCACACTTTTTCATTTCCCTTTTATAGTTTGCTAAATAAACATGGCACACAGCTATTCAGCACAACCACTATACTGAACCCCTTGGGATAGACAAATCGCGGAAGAACAAACGTATCTCTTTGTTGACGGACTCGGGGGCTGCATCGCTATAAGCCGACGCTAGTCGCATTGGTGGACCCCCCGTAGCTCTACCCGAAGGCTGCATCATACGTTCCTACTTTTTGATCCAGACCCTTGTGGATGCTTCTTCGGACGACCTCCCACAACTTCGTGCTCCGGGGCTGCATCGAATCCATTTTTAATAGTCCTTCCTCTGAGGGGAGTAACCAACGAGGATGCCAGACGACTGAATCAAGCATTCTGGTCACGCCGAGCCCCACTAAATATGCCTACGACGTCAACCAGCACAAAAGGGGGTCTCTGTTCCTAACCCGGACAGAGGCACTTCATTGCCTCTACGGCATAAATAGAACAATACATCTCATTTTTTTTCAAGCAACAAAAAGCACATAAACGAGGTCAACCAAAATCTGTGCGAACTCCATTTCCATTCGGAATGGGCGCTAACTCGCTTACGACGAACAAAACAAAATGACAAACTCATTTCAAAAGCTCTCAAAGGGCAAATATGAGGTCATATTAATAAGTTTCGCAAAGAAAATTGCGAAGTTTTTTCTGTCTCCAAGATACAGGTCTATGCCTAACGGTGGCTCTCCGTAGCGTCAAAGGACACCACGGCCTCTACATCATGCTTCGTCGCCTAAACGGCTCAAACAACGTCAACAATGCCAAGAGCATACATAGCTAAGCCATCTCCATGCTTAACGCTCCACATTTACTCTAGCACGAGTTCATTTTTTTTTGAGTCATCGGAGCACTGCTCGATTTATACTCACACCACACCCACCGGGTGAGCTATGCCTCTGCGCATTATAAAACAAAAATAAATAAACACCGATCTCCATGAGGACAGCCCTAGAGGTGATATTGCATGAGGGCCAAAATCTGAGACACTCCAGGATGTATCGCACGACAATCTCCTTGTGCTCTGTGGGAGCCTAATCTAAGCAATCTATCTAGAGGCCGTGCCCAGAGGCTGCATCGATGTAGCAAAGCCCCACTAATGTGACCTCCAGCCGCCAACGCGCGCTAGGTCCATTAGATTAGCCTCTACGGCACGAAACATCATTAATTACAAAATTACTCCCCTCGCTATCAAAGCCCAGGGGTTGCATCAAAAGTTTAACCGGCTCCCTCGGTTTCCCTTTATTTGCCTATTATTCGCACAAGGGTAAAGTAACTCCACGAGTTATAATTTACACAAGTATTATATTACATATGCATGTAAATGTTCACTTGGTATCCAGTGTTTGACAAAATGCAATTGCAAGTCTGCCTTGTTTTCCTGACCTTACAGTACTCCGACTTCACCTCGACGGCCACGCTGCTTCCAGGCTCGGGGGCTCCGCTTCACCTTGGCAACCTCGCTGCTGCCGGGCTCGGGCGCTCACTTTACCCCATAAGGCCTCTCGCCTCTTCTAGTCTCGGGGATCCACTTCGCCTTAGCGGACTCGCTGCTGCCGAGCTCGGGGGCTTCACCTCGCCCCACCAGGCCCCTGCCGCATCCAAGCTCGGGGGCTCTACTTCGACTCGGCGGCCATGCTGCTGCCGGGCTCGGGGGCTTCATCTCGCCCCACCAGGCCCCTGTCGTATCCAGGGTCGGAGGCTCTACTTCGCCTCGGCGTCCATGCTGCTGCCGGGCTCGGGGGCTTCACCTCGCCCCACGAGGCCCCTGCTGCATCCAGGCTCGGGGGCTCTACTCGCCTCGGCAGCCACGCTGCTGCCGGGCTCGGGGGCTTCACTTCGCCCATCACGCGCCTCGCCACATCCAGGCTTGGGGGCTTAACTACGCCATGCCGCGACTACAATCATACATCTACAATCATCACAAGACCCTCCACCCGACTCCACGAGTCGACCAGAGGCTCGGGGGCAACACGTGCCGGGTACACTATCATACCGCCTGTGTATACAAAAGACAAAGTAATCGCGGCGTGTCATAGACATCGCTAGACTCGGTCATCCAAAGCCGACCATCTTCAACGACAAAACAAGACCAGGAGGTTGGAAGCCCTGCGCACCCTACGCGGCGGGCTTAGGTCTCACCTTTGGGGCTCCAAGCCCAACCGATCACACAAGCTCCCTCCTCACGGTCAAGCTACCGGATATCTCCAACAGCAGCGAAGATAGGGAGGTCAGACACGTTGTTCCCCATGCACGGTGGTCCTCGACATCCTCCCAGGGGCGACAAGCCCTACGGATCACGTCATCTTCGACCTCTTCAAGGAGGTCGCACGACTGGCAGGCCCAAAGATCTTTGAAGCCGGATGTCTCCAACGACAAAGAAGGCGCGAGGCCTCACCGCATGGACCTCCACTGCGCGGACCTCCGCCGCAAACTTCCATGGCGCGGGCCTTCGCCGCCGTGGACCTCCACTGCGCGAATCTCCTCCACTGACCTCCTCCGTCGCAGACCTTCGCCGCCACAGACCTCTATGATGTGGACCTCCATGGCGCAGGCCTCATCACCAGCCTCCTCGTGCCGGCCTCATTGCCCGGCAGACCATCTCCGCCGCAGGCCTCATCGTCGGCCTCCTCGCACCGGCCTCATCGCCCGGCGGACCGTCGCCACCGCATGCCCCATCGTTGGCCTCCTCATGCCGGCCTCATCGCTCGGTAGACCTTCACCGCCGTAGGCCTCATCGTCGGCCTCCTCAAGCCGGCCTCATCGTCCGGCGGACCATCACCACCATAGGGCTCATTGTCGGCCTCCTCGCGCCGGCCTTATACCCCAACGGAGCATGTCATCGCTAACCACTTCAAGGGAAGCCGACGCAAGATCGACTTCTCCACAAGACCTCACCAAGCTGTCCAAGACGACGCATTCGGCTCAACATCAACCCTGATGCAGACAAGCGGCCAACAGAACAATATGTTGAGGGTGCCCAAGAGGCCGCACGCCTGGCGACCCGATTATTTCCAAGGTCAAACTCATGAAGACAGGCCACGACTAACGCCGAAATAGATGGAGCCCGCTTGGGTTCTCATTCCCGAAGACAAAGGACTCCAGCTCCAGACACGCTCAGGGGCTACGGACGGTGCCACACACCGGGGGTACCCGACCTTCGGGGAACAAGGTCGCCAGGCTGGCCTCGAAGCCCGGACGTGGCCTAGGCCCCTCACCACATACGATGGGCCTCCTTCAGAAGGATATACACTACTTGTGCTACAAGACATGTAATCTAGTAGATAACTTGGGCATCATGCCATGCAAACTGACTTGGGCCATGTAACCCTAGCCCTCACCCATCTATATAAGGGGAGGGAGGGGCCTCCCAAGTCGGCGACCAACAGAGGTCCAATCTCTCCCACCTCTCCATTAGACCTCAAACAGATCCAAATCATGTATAACTCATACGAGTCCATATCAATACAATCAGACATGTAGGATGTAGGGTATTACTCCAACATGGAGGCCTGAACCTGGGTAAATCTGTGTCCAGGTTGTACCCCAATCTGATCCTCTATGCGCTCCGCCCCATGAGGAACCCTATGCAGGGATCTGACGGGATTTCGCTCCGTCAGTGGGACATTTTGGCAGTTCAATTTAAACTGTCAAAACGTCCTATGTTACTGAACAGAGGGTGTATTTGACAGCGTGGTGTTTAATTTCTAACAACAATGTCATGATTCTAACTCTCCTCAAATTATACTCTGACAATAGGAAGCAAGCCAAAATTATATCATAGGAAAGTAACATACAGCTGTAACAGCCATTTGTAGCGACGACTGGAGTAGGCCAGCAATATGTCCAGCCATAGAAGGATTCAACAGCGTAAATGAAGCCCTTGTGTTCAATGGCATCAGAGAGCCATGGAGGATGTAGTATCCTGCGACGGACGTGGAGATTTATCCACTTACCGCAGTGACCTGTTAGATAGGCGAGACCGTAGTTTAAGAACACAATTAGCCTAAAGTCTTTACAATTCATAGATCTTATGGGCACTTGGCAGATTACAACCTTGAGAAAATCAAACTTGGTATCATGTTGGCTACTGATGTCTACTACGCAACTTTTATTCTTGTAGACGTTGTTGGGCCTCCAAGTGCAGAGTTTTGTAGGACAGTAGCAAATTTCCCTCAAGTGCATGACCTAAGGTTTATCAATCCGTGGGAGGCGTAGGATGAAGATGGTCTCTCTCAAACAACCCTGCAATAAAATACAAGAAATATCTTGTGTCCCCAACACACCCAATACAATGGTAAATTGTATAGGTGCACTAGTTCGGCGAAGAGATGGTGATACAAGTGTAGTATGGATAGTAGATATAGGTTTTTGTAATCTGAAAATATAAAAACAGCAAGGTAGCAAGTGATAAAACGGAGCACAAACGGTATTGCAATGCTTGGAAACAAGGCCTAGGGTTCATACTTTCACTAGTGCAATCTCTCAACAGTGCTAACATAATTGAATCATATATCAATCCCTCAACGTGCGACAAAGAATCACTCCAAAGTTCCTATTAGCGGAGAACATAAGATGAAATTGTTGTAGGGTACGAAACCACCTCAAAGTTATCCTTTCCGATCAATCTATTGAGCCATCCCTATAAGTGTCACAAACAGCCCTAGAGTTCGTACTAAAATAACACCATATGATACGCAGCAACCAACTCTAATGTCACCTAGATACTCCAATGTCGCCACAAGTATCCGTGAGTTGATTATTCGATATGCATCAAAACAACTTTAGATTCATCATATTCAATCCACACAAAGAACTTCAAAGAGTACCCCAAAGTTTCTATCGGAGAAAAGAAGATGAAATCGTGCAATCAACCCCTATGCCTAGATTACCCCAAGGTCACGGGAATCCGTGAGTTGATTACCAAAACATACATCAAGTGACTCAATAGAATACCCCATTTTAACCATGGGTATCCACATGCAAGACATACATCAAGTGTTCTCAAATCCAAAGTATTCAATCTGACTATAATGAAACCTCAAAGGGAAAGAATCAATTCATCACAAGAAGATAGAGAGGGAAGAAACACCATATGATCCAACTATATTAACAAAGCTCGTGGTACATCAAGATCGTGCCAAATCAAGAACACGAGAGAGAGAGATCAAACACATAGCTACTGGTACATACCCTTAGCCCCGAGGGTGGACTACTCCCTCCTCGTCATGGAGACCGCCGGGATGATGAAGATGGCCTCCAGTGATGATTCCCCCCTCCGGCAGAGGGCCGGAATAGGGCTCCGGATGAGATCTCTTCAGTATAGAGGCTTGCGGCAGCGGCGTGGGAGTTCTAGGTTTCTTTTCGGGGTTTTCTATATTTATAGGATTTTTCAGCGTTGGATTCACGCTAGGGGGGCCCACGAGGGAGCGACAAGCTCGGTAGGCACGCCCTGGGGGGGAGGGCGCGCCCCCCAGGTTTGTCGCTTCCTCGTGAGGCTTCTGGTCCTTCCTCGAAGCTTCGGGGGTCTCTTTTGGTCCATAAAAAATCACCGTAAATTTTCAGCCCAATCCGAGAACTTTTATTTCTGCACAAAAAACAACACCACGGTAGTTCTGCTGAAAACAACGTCAGTCCGGGTTAGTTCTAATCAAATCATACCAAAACCATATAAAATTGTTATAAACATGGCTTGAATACTTCATAAATTATAGATACGTTGGAGACGTATCAGCTACGATAAGATTCCAAGTATTCTGGGCCGCGATGCCAAAGCAGTGCAGTGTTAATCGAAGGAAGGGGGATCAATCGCCGGGTCTATACCTCCACAAGCATCCACCTGATGCGTCCGTCGACGAGCACCATCCAAGACGTGTTCATGCCGACCCAGTACATACCGTTAATGTAGTTGAGGGTGACGGGGATCGGATCACAGTACAGGGGGTTGATGCTCGCCATCCTACGATCCTTATGCTGCGTGACACGCCGTTTCTGAAGATTAGGCGGCATCAGCAAGCAGGGAGCTGGCTTAAAAAGTTCAGGCCTGAGGGCTTTGTGTAAATGGTACAGCCCTGATGAGCACGCGGCGAGCGGCATGGTACTTAGATTGTCCAGACGCGAAACAATGATTTTGGTGACCTCTGTGGGGAGCAAATTCCAGCCACTCTTTCTGCGGCCGCTGTTCGGTTCTGCCATTGTTAGTGCTTGGGTTTCGGAAGAGGGGGGAGGAGCCTAGCGGGGATGGAAGATTATGTGCGGGCGAGGATGGAGAAGAGAATATGTGTTGCGGGGAGTGGACATGTGATGATGACAATGTAACTGCAGCACGCCGCTTGACTTACGAGACACATCCCAGCAGCGTATGGTCATTTCGATGCTAGACAACTTGACAGATTACAGGAGTACAATATAAAAACTACCATACCTACTACTATAGTGGAGTAGGACTCTGCTCTACCGGAGTTACCGGAGTAGTATAGTAAATACAAACTTCAATGCCCGAGCGTGGAACGACTACGAACGGATGTAAAAACACCATCGGTGCTAATGCCAATCCCCAACAAACGTTTGCCTGGAGACATGGCAGTTGCAAACGCCCGCATTGCAGTTTAATGTGTAAGGGTGGCAGTTTTGTAAAATACCATGTGCTTGAAAAAAAAGGCCACCGCCGGATGGAAATCTAACGGTTAGGTGGGCGGTCGCTAGATTGGGCTCCTGCCGAACGTTCGCCAGATATCTTTACGAAAAAGGGTTAAAACACCAAGGGGCTAGAACTTGCATCGGCTGACCACTAACATTGATACTAAGAGTTGTAAAATGGTACGTACGTGTTTCTGGTCAGCGAACGTGTCTACGTGCGGTTTGGAATTATAAATAACCAAAAAAAATAGTATATTTGAGTGTTTGAGCCAAACCGCTGCACCCGTTTCACTTCCAGCTTACATTATTTTTTATTGTATAATAACTAGGCACTTGTCTTATCAAATAACTAGGCTGCCATGCTTCGTACCCCTCGGTCGTAACATTCGTAGTAGTAAGTACACGATCTACCGCTTCCTGGATCCACTTTGATCATCGGAACCGGTTTCTGCGACTCACAGCCATCCTAATTTGTTCGGCCGACATGCGGGTCGACCAACATCTGGGCCCATTGGCCTTCCAACAAATTACTACCTCTGTCCTGGTTTATTAGTTCACATCATATTTTGGGTCAAAGTTTGACTTCGTATTACATTTGCAAAATTGTAATGAATGTCATCGAAAATTATATTGTTGGATTTGCATTTGAATGCACTTTCCAATAATATTAGTTTTGTTATAGCATACTAACGTACAATATTTTTTAACTCATATCCGACGTCGAACTTATACTGTGCTATTTCCGTACTAGTTAAATTTATGGTAAAAAATATAGCTCGAAATAGGAGAGGTGCTAGTAAGCCGAGACGGAAGTAGAAGTACTAGAGTAGAGGGCGGCGCTGCAGGGGAGTCTCACCCCTATCGTGGTGCGGCAGTAAAGCTGTCATATCACAAAACCCCACCACTCCCAGCAATAAGTGGCCTGGTAAAATGAACGGACAAGCAACCATCAGATCACTCCTGTGTTTATCGCATTTCATCTCTCTGCATTTATTTTGTCCGGTTCATCTCTCCGCATTTATGGTCCACACTCGATCCCTATGGAAAAAATACTACTCCACATAAGTTGGAATTCCAATTGCACGGCACAACTTCGTAGGGAAAAAATACGACCGAGGGGTACGAAGTGGTATGGGAGTAGTAGTACTTGCAAAAAAACTACTTATATAGTGCGTATAGATATTTTGGAAAGTCAAACTTTACAAACTTTGACCAAATTTATATAGAAAACTATTTATATCTACAATACCAAATACATAAATTATGAAACTATGTCTTGTGATGAATCTAATGATATATGTTTGGCATTCTAGATGTAATTTTTTTCTCCAAAAACATGTTCAAAGTTAGCTAGGTTTGACTTTAAAAAAAAGTTTATATGCACTACATTATGCAACGGAGGGTAGTAGTAGTAGGAGTACGTGCTACGTACGGTGTGCCAAAGGCCACTACACCCTCCCCGGTGCATAGGGCATGCTCCTAGATCGAATGACTGAGCTGCGGGATTCGCTTGAACAGTAGCTAGCTGCTGCCTCCAGGCTGTTCTGGAACAATCGCAAGGGCTCTTGTCCGAAAATTAGCATGTCTCCCGACCAGTGACATACTTGTACTAAGATAGAGAAAAAACTACAGAGAGATGGAAGCTAAAGTAAATAAACAAATGAGAATGGGTCCCACCATTTATAGCTCATCAGAAAACAATCAATGGAGTTTTCACTTCTCATTCTTGCATTTCTTTTGCATTGAATCATTTCACAAGGTCGTCTACTGTATTTCTACTTTCACTAGAACCGCATCGTAATGTTCAAACGTGCATTTGCACGTCTGTACATACTAGTACTAGTATAGTATAGAAGCATAGATATTATAGATATAGAGAGAGACTTGTACTGTGATATACAGTATAATGTACTAGAACTTCGCGCTATATACGTACTTACAAAGAGCAACATGCATACGGATACAAAAACATTCCAAACTTGTTCCTTTACATACTTAATTAAGGACGCTAATAAGTCCCGAACATTTCGGGATTTATCATTTTTGTCCCAATACCATAGAAAACTACTACTCCTACCTACTAATGGGATCTCTAATACTAGCGGCATGATATTATACGACACTAAATTACTCCCAATAAAGCCACGACGCTCCCAGGAGCACTTGCGGCGCGCCACGAGTGCCCTGGTGCGCGGCCGTTTCCCAGCACGGCGACACAACGCCCCTTCCATGGCCTCGCAACTCGTGAGGTGATGGTTAGCGGTTTGCCGGCGGGCGAACGCGATCTCACCGGTCTGGTAATCCGGCGCCAATAGGTACTCCTCCTCACTGGAAGCGTACACCCGATCGACTTACCGCCAAGCATAGATGAGGCGCATGGACCCGACTGCACTCAGGGCTTTGGCCTGAGCGTCCTCCGCCACCCACACGGCCCTAGCATGAGTCTTCTGCTAAAGAGCGAATTGCCTGGCTCTCTCGGAGGCAACATAGGCCTCCCAGGCAGCATCCCTCGTGGCGCGCTTCTCTTCCTCAGCCATCTTCTCTGCCTCTCTTTTGGCGCGCTCCACTGGAGGCAAAGCCTCCCACCACGCGACCTCCATTTCTTTCCAAAGCTCCTCCAAGTTGGGGGGGCTCAGGGCCGACGCGACGTACTCCTCGTAGCGGGGCACCGACGCGTCCTCCGATGCACGTGGTGGCGAGCCGGGGAATGCCGATGTGTGGTGGCGAGGAGCGGAACGCCGACGCGTCCTCCTCGACTCGTGGCAGTGAGGAGCGGAATGCCGATGTGTCCTCCTCGACTCGTGGCGGCGAGGAACGGAACGCTGACGTGTGATCCTCCGTGTGGGGCAGCGATGGGCACCTCGGGATAGGGAGGGGGAATGGCATGGTGGTCGATAGGTAATTGAGAGGGAGGGCGATGAATATGAGCGTTCTTCCGAATGCCGTGGGAGGCGCATTATTTATAGCGAACAATGCTACACCTACGTAAGAAATGTTGCGCGATTAACGTAACAGCTGAGGTGGGCTTGTTTTGTTGCAGGAAGTTACGAGAGGGGGCCCATCGAGCTGAATTCAGAGGGAGGGGTGGAGATATTGCTGGTCACAACGCATTAGGGTTTAGGTGATCTAGGGTTTAGGCAGGAGGAGATTGGACGAGCGCGCACGATACTTTCCCTCGAAAACAAACAAAATGAAAGGAGAAGGGAGCGCGTTCAGAACAGCTGCATGCCTCATTATTGCTTTCACACGGGAAGGAGAGGTGGGACTGCGGGAGGGAGAAGGAGAGTCATGCATGCAGATTGTTTTCAAACATGGAGAGGAAAAGATTTGGAGGCGAACGGGTTTCCTGGTAGGGCGAACGAGTAAAATGAATCGAGAGGGAGGTGGGCGCATGAGGCGGTTGAGGTAAATGAGGCGCAGTTTAATTACATCGCGGTTGGGAGTGGGCTCTCATGCAAGAGCCTAGTTATATGCGTACTCCTAGGTAAATTCAATAAGTATGAAGAAAGAGATAGAGAGAAGGTGAAAAATAGTACTCTTATAGCCAACCTTATAGCTAACCTTGTTGTATGAGTGACTATAAATGATGACTATATATGACATGGCAACATCATACTATAGCCTAACGCACCTAGACGGAGGAAGTAGTATCATGCATGCGAAGTTGGCAAAAAAAATTGCGGGTAGCGAATTTTGCTGAGGTGGCACACAATTAAATGAAGAAAGATGGGATTGTGTATCATGATACAGTATGATACCGTATTATGTTAAATGATGTACCATTAGGATACTATGCACTACTCCATATGATACTTACTTCTCATTGTGACGAGGATTACATAGCCCATCTCTGTTGTCACGTTAATCATGTAACATTTCTTTATGTAGGTATAGAAAATTGCTCATTTATAGCTGATCGAAGTCTCAAAAGGCGTGACCGCGTGAGCGGGCCGACGGTCGTGGGAGGAGCGACGCTTGAGGGAATTAACTCAATGTTGCATGCAGAGGCCGGCATGGCGTGCGAACAAGCAGATGCTATAATGTCAGGCCTATGAAGTGGGTCCAGTAGACATGACATCTGGTGGGTCCCGCATAGTAGAGAACTCTTTGGGGGCATGCAGCCGTTTATCCACCGGGCAAGCCACTACCCCATGCCGTTCGCACGCTGTACTCACCATTTTTACAACCGGAAAACCGCTAGCAGTTCGCTCCCACTCGTCCACGTCCTTTTACATTACAGTGGTTCGCTCCCACTCGTAACCGTCCTTTTACATTACAGTAGTTCGCTCCCACTCGTGCCGTCTTGTCACATTACAGCAGTTCCACTTCTCCTCACCCTCCTCCAAAATCCATGGCCTCCCAAATCTCCATGATCGTCGGTGAGTACAAGGTTAAAACTATCACCGGCGGTAATGTGGAATGATGCCTTAGACGCTTCAAAGACATGTTCAAAAAGTCAGATGGTGCATGGGTCGCTGGGCTAGATGTTGAGGACACCACAGTCTTGGGAAAAGAGAAGTTTTTAAAGGAGCAAGACAAGAAGAAGCCTGTCGTGATCCAGGTTTGCATACATAACTTGTGCTTGGTCTACCACATATGCCATGCCGACATTTGGTGCGAGTAATTTGAGTACTTCCTCAAGGACAAAAGAGTCAAATTCGTTACTGTAGACTTTAAAAACGAAAAGGAAGTCCTGGGTTGGATAGGCCTCGTTGTAGACCAGCCCTTCGACCTCCAGAAGAAAGACCTGGTGTCCTCTGATCAGCCTTCACTGCTGACCCTGGCATGAGCCATGATTGATCCTTCGTACAGTGAACAAAAGAAACCTGGGTAAAAGTTTCATTATGCATGGGAGTTGAAGAAACTAGATGAAGATCACATCAAGTACGCAGCACTGGATGCCTACCTTTGTTTAAATATCTACAAGGGATGGATGAAGAGGTGGAGCCTAGTGTCCAGTTCAGGCAAAGAACTATCAATGAAGAGGAAGAGGGACAAGGACGAAGTCGAGGACGTGGACGAGGACGATGAGTGAGGTGGCAGTGTCGTTGCTCATGCTGGTTCTAATGCAGTGTCAACCGGATTAGTTGCTTAGTTTTATTTTAGAGGTGTGTTGTGCTGAGCCCCCAGAAAAACTATGTTATGTTCTTTCTCATTACTTGAACTCTTTAGTACGTACTATTTCTTACAGTTCATCTTGTAGTTGGTACTACTACTCGTTTCTTCACGTTCCTATTGTACTTAATAAGTACTAGTGGTATTATTTCCATCCGTCTAACTAGTTGGTACTATTTGTCTATACTACTCATTTTTTATCTTGTACTTAATAAGTAGTACACAATAGCTATAGTAAGTCGATTTGTGAAAGAAGAAGTTTGCCGGAGGGAAGGAAGAAGACGCCAGAGAAGCTACCCCACTATCTATATTAGGGTGGCAGGGTGCCCATGATCTATCTTAGGAGTATTGGGTGTGGGATGCAGTTCGCCGGAAAAAATGGATCGTGCCCGGGGTTAGACGGATGGCGGGAGGGGGGGGAGCACGGCGGTGGGAGGCGGTTGAGGGGAGGGCGGGGCGGCGGCAGTAGGTGGTTCGACCTATGGCAGCTCGGTGGTTGAGAGAGAATATGAACAGTGCATCATTTTCGGAGGTTGAAGAAGTCCATCTGGCCATCCATGTTGCATCCAACGGCTCACAAGATTCATCTGACCCAAATTGTTCCTTCAAATTGGAGGATCCACGTGGCGTTAAAGGTCTCAAAGGTAGATTCCACGTCGGCACCCGGTTTGCAGCCACGGTGCTGGACTAGTCGAGCTCACGCTCCTCGTGGGCGCGACCGGCTTCCGCTGTGACAGCCACCATGCGGGCCTCCTCCTCGCGGGCGGATCCCACAATGACCCGCTAGCTCCTCCTCCTCACCGGCGTGCTGGAGCACGCGCTCGTCCTCCTCCTCTTCGTACGTTGCGGGCATAGACGCAGCTCCAGCTGCTCGTGTGCTTGGCAGCGCGGCGGCATTGCCCGGAAGGACTGCAGACCACGTGAGCGGGCGAGGCCTACGACTTCATGGCACAGGGAGGGCGGGGATGCGGCGGTGATGGGTGAGAAATGGTCGGCCGGAGCACGCGGGCGCCGGCATGCGTGATGGCCTGCAAGTGCACAGGGTTTAGTTGTAGCTTTTTCCAAGTAAGAGTATCGATCCCATAGGGAGCACATGAATCAAACTTTTGCCTCTTGGATGGTTTAAACATTATGCCTGCAAGTTGTGAGTGACCTAAAGTAGTAATAATGTAATGGAAACAGTGTAGCGAACGTAAGAGTGAAGATTGCAATAGAAGTAAATAGCGAGGATTATAAATTAGAATCTTGAAACCAATAAGGCTAAAGCGTTCCCAGGGAGTCTGGAATCCCCTCTAGTGTGCATCTATAGCGGTGCCTAAACACAATGCTACTTTGGATTCCTAAGCCACTTTACATGTTTCTATTTGTGGGCAGAGCCGGTACAGATACGTGCATACACTCGGCAGCCCCGTGTCACATACGCCACCACTATTCTTCTCCACTCCGTTTACGAAACGGTGATTAAGGGGAAAGAGGTCCCCGTGGAAGCATCCTATAGGCGGTCTCTGTTTCACCCCCTAGTGCAACGATCCAGGATGAAGGGAGATGGGGGCATGTCACGTCACCCACCACCGCAACCAACCGTTCCGCCAGTAGTAATAACCTTCATCCAAAATTGGTATACATTGGATGGTCGACTTCACCCAACGTCAAGAAGATCATTAACATAAACATGCAAAGAGGATATTAAATCCTAATATCAAACGATCTATTTCACACTAGGGTTCCTCCATATCCCCGACAACTAGGGGAATTACTCACTCATGAAAGCAACAAACATCATAACACCGGTGATGGAGGACATGAATGAATCACACACGTAATACACAAGTCGTTTCCTTTAGGGTTCTTGAGATTACAATGGATAGGACGTGGATGATGATGATGATGATGATGATGACAGTGGTGATGATGTTGAGGCTTTCCCGGTGATGGTGATGGAGGCGGCGGCCTCCTCCTTGATGATTCCTCCCTCCGGATCACTCCGGAGGCTAGGGTTCCTGCTCCTGGATGAGTTTCTGGTGTCTCTGGGCGTCTGATCCACGATCCGTCTTCACAGGGCAAATATAGTTGATCTGGCGGTGGCGATGGCACACCATACGACCACCCATATGAGCGGGCGCAGTCGTATGGAACTCCGTCTTCTGTTCTGAAGGCGCGGCGATGATTCCTTCTTCGGTCTTCTTGACTGATTCTTTTATGGTAAGTTATTATAACTTTAAATACGTGATTCCACTACCATTTCCCGGGATTTCTTCCATAACGGATTATTTGGTCTAAAAAGCGTTACCTTGAGAAAAAAATCAAAAAGAGGAGTGCGAACGCGGTAAAATTCCACAAAGCCTACTAGGTAGGCACAAAAAATATTAACAAAATAGTCACATAATTTGGACTCGTCAACTCCCCCAAGCTTAAGTCTTGCTCGTCCCTGAGCAAATACCATAGCTTGTAATAAAGAGATCATCTCTATTATGAGATGCGGATGGTCAGAAATGAATGAGTCCATTATTAAATTTCAGAATTTGCATTGTATGAGGGAACCTCTTGTATACTATCATATCTCTGACTTAATCAGATGAGCATGAAGGGTTCCACACCTTACTATCTATCGCTAAAAAGACGTTCTTCAACTTTAGGAGATAATTACTCTGCTCTTTCAGCCGAACAAGTTCTCTCGGCCCCTTGCTTTTAAAGAATAATTTTTCTTCCCCTTTTCTTGAAGAATCAGGCCTATCCCATGTCACTGAGAAATTTCTTTTCCTTCATTAGAGGCGTGACATGAAGGATATGCTTGATTGTTTACGATTTTGGGGTTTTGCATAATTCATTTTCTTGTTCCCATATTTCACTTTTACCGTAAAAGAAACTTGCTCTTTTTCATGCAAGGCTCATCAGTTTCTAAACTTCACCAAGCAATCATTGGAAAAACTGAAATAATGGTGACATATCCCATTAAGTTGTTAACCTCCTCTTTCCGATCGATACTAAAGATGTGGAAGACTTATAATCATCATCTATAAGTAGAGATATTTAGCACACACAGAGTCTAATCATTCAAAGCAATTTCAATCAAAACACCATTATAGAACATTCATCTAAACATCCATGACTCATCGGATAAAATTCCTCCCTCTATCAAGAAAGCATGATTGTCCTTATTTATTCAAACTAAACAAAATATATTTAACTGAAATTTAACAGGAGAGTGATAGGGGATACAAATGAGCTTCAAAATCCCCGAAGCTTAACATGCTAAGCCGGCTGGATTCATTTAGTCTCCTTTTTGTTGGTACTAGTGTTCTCCTCCTGAGGTGGAGTGGTGACACCAGTGAGGACGTTGATCATTGCTACTTGTGAGCTGCATGGGAATTTTCCCCGAAGAGTAAGGGTGAAGTGGTACAGTAGAGATAAGTATTTCCCTCAATGAGAACCAAGGTTATCGAATCAAAAGGAGAAACACGCAAATCCTAGTGAATAGCACCTGCACACACAAAAGCAAATACTTGCACCCAACGCGGGTAAGAGGGTTGTCAATCCCCTTGAACTCGTTACTTGCAAGGATCAAATCTTGTATAGGTAGATATATAAATTCCAAAACAAAATAAAAGTAAATAAATTGCAGCAAGGTATTTTTGGTTTTTGTAATATGTTTAAAGTAGACCCGGGGGCCATAGTTTTCACTAGAGGCTTCTCTCTCGAACACATAGCATACGGTGGGTAAAAAATTACTGTTGGGTAATTGATAGAAAAGCGCATAGTTATGACATATTCATGGCAATGATAACACATATAGGCATCATGTCCGTGACAAGTAGACTGACTCCTGCCTTCATCTACTACTATTACTCCACCAATCGACCGCTATCCAGCATGCATCTATGGTATAAAGTTCATAACAAACAGAGTAACGCCTTAAGCAAGATGACATGATGTAGACAAAGTAAACTCAATCAATATGAATAAAACCCATCGTTTTATCCTTAGTAGCAACAATACAATACGTGCCTCGCTACGCCTACTATCACTGGGTGAGGACACCGCAAGATTGAACCCACTACAAAGCACCTCTCCCACTGAAGATAAATCAATCTT
The DNA here is from genome assembly GCA_039707655.1 of Elymus sibiricus. Classification (NCBI taxonomy): domain Eukaryota; kingdom Viridiplantae; phylum Streptophyta; class Magnoliopsida; order Poales; family Poaceae; genus Elymus; species Elymus sibiricus. The sequence goes on along the minus strand of CM077668.1, from coordinate 254,193,944 downwards.
GTTGGCCAAACCAAACGGATAGATCGAAGAGAAATACCAAGCTATCATAATCATGCATAATAAAGTTCAGAAAAGACTCAATTACTTTCAATGAATAATGTGATCATAAACCCACAATTCATTGGATCCCAACAAACACACCGCAAAAGAAGATTACATCGGATAGAACTCCAAGAAGATCAAGAAGAACATTGTATTGAAGATCAAAGAGAGAGAAGAAGCCATCTAGCTACTAGCTATGGACCCACAGGTCTGTGGTGAACTACTCACACATCATCGGAAGGGCAGGAAAGTTGCTGTAGAAGCCCTCTGTGATCGATTCCCCCTCCGGCAGAGTACCGGAAAAGGCCTCCAGATAGGATCGTGGAAGAACAGAAGCTTGCGGCGATGGAAAAGTTATTTCGGGTGGCTCCCTGTTGATTTCCCAATATTTGAGAATTTATAGAAGTGGAATTAGGTCAGACGGAGCCACGTGGGGCCCACAAGGTAACAGGGAGCGCCTAACCCCCTGGGCGCGCCCTGTTGCCTTGCCGTCTCCATGTTTTTCGTCTGGTCTCCTCCCGAAGCTTCTAGGGTCTCTTTTGTCCAGAAAAAAACATCAAAAAGTTTCGTAGCGTTTCGACTCCGTTTGGTACTAATTTTCTGGAAAACCAAAAATAGGCAAAAAATAGCAACTCGCAATAGGCACTGGGTTAATAGGTTAGTTCCCAAAAATGATATAAAAATGCATATTAAAGCATATAAAGTATCCAAGATTGATAATATAATAGCATGAAACAATAGAAAATTATAGATACGTCGGAGACGTATCAGCACCCCAAGCTTAATTCCTGCTCGTCGTCGAGTAGGTAAATGATAAAAATAGATTTTTTTGATGTTGAATGCTACCTAACATGTTTATCATGTAATCTCTTTGCGGTATAAATGATGAGAAACGATGAAGTAATAATATCAACATAATAATATCCATGAATATAAGAACATCATCATTAAACTTTCAAAATATAAGATCCTTAACGAATGTTATCCCAACTCATTTTATCATGTTAGCATGGCATGACTCCACCTTCACCGCATAAATATAAATCATGAGCACCCCGGTGTTAAACCAGGCAATTGGATCGTACTTCTAATGCGCTTCAGCATTTTCAACCTCATGCAATACATGAGCATGAGCCATGTATATAGCACTATAGGTGGACTAGAATGTGGTGGTAGAGATAAATGAGGAAATTCAAAAAGAAAGAAAGTCTCGCATCAACTCGGCGGATCAACGGGCTATGGAGATGCCCATCAATCGATATCAATGCGAGGAGTAGGGATTGTCATGCAACGGATGCACTAAGAGCTATAAGTGTATGAAAGCTCAACTGAAACTAAGTGGGTGTGCATCCAACTTGCTTGCTCATGAAGACCTCGGGCATTTGAGGAAGCCCGTCATCGGAATATGGAAGCCAAGTTCTATAATGAAAAATTCCCACTAGTATATGAAAGTGATAACATTTGATACTCTCTATATGAAGAACATGGTGCTACTCTGAAGCACAAGTGTGGAAAAAGGATAGTAACATTTCCCCTTCTATCTTTATCTCTCATTTATTTATTTTTTATTTTTTTCTTTTTTTGTTGGGATCTTTTTGGCCTCTTTTTTTTATTTTTCGTCCGGAGTCTCATCCCGAATTGTTGGGGAATCATAGTCTCCATCATCCTTTCCTCACTGGGACAATGCTCTAATAATGATGATCATCACACTTTTATTTACTTACAACTCGATAACTGAAACAATATGACTCTATATGAATGCCTCTGGCAGTGTACCAGGATGTGCAATGATCTAGCGTAACATGTATGATAATGATGAACGGTGGCTGTGCCACAAATATCATGTCAGCTCTATATGATCATGCAAAGCAATGTAATGATGAACACATAAGTCATGAGACGGAACGGTGGAAGTTGCATGGCAATATATCTCGGACTGGCTATGGAAATGCCATAATAGGTAGGTATGGTGGCTGTTTTGAGGAAGATATAAGGAGGCTTATGTGTGATAGAGCGTATCATATCACCGGGTTTGGATGCACCGGCGAAGTTTGCACCAACTCTCGAGGTGAGAAAGGGCAATGCACAGTATCGAAGAGGCTAGCAAATTGCGGAAAGGTAGGACTGCGTATAATCCATGGACTCACATTAATCATAAAGAACTCATATACTTATTGTGAAAGCCTATAAGCCCTCGAAGCAAAGTACTACTCGCATGCCCCTAGGGAGGAGGTTGGTAGGAGTTAACCATTGCGCACTCCCAATTATAACAGCACTCAAGGATTTCATTTCAGACATAAAAATGCTCAAACCTCCCCACCATGCCATGACCAACACTTAGATGAGAAGTTAATAAAAAGCTTTAATACTGATATTTCTACTAACCAATGATCATGAACCAATATCCTTTCATATTACGGCATCAATATTATTAAACCATACATTTCACATTTAGTGATCTACAAGAAAGTTTTTATTATATCCCCCTTGAATACCTATCCTTTTTGGACTAGTCTTATAACACGTGCATATTGCCATTACTATTTATTAGACTCTCAAAAAGATTTAAGTGAAGCATGAGAGTGCAATCATTTCTATAAAATATAACCACCGCCGTGCTCTAAAAGATATAAGTGAAGCACTAGAGCTACTGCCTAGCTCAAAAGATATAAGTGAAGCACATAGAGGATTCTAACAAATCACGATAAATGTGTGTCCATCAAACAATGATTGTGGCAAACTAAAAACCAAACATAGAAAACTATGGCACAAGATGCTCTAAGTAAAATTCATATCATGTGCTGAATAAAAATATAGCTCCAAGTAAGTTACCGATAGATTGTAGACGAAAGAGGGGATGCCATCCGGGGCATCCCCAAGTTAGATGCTTGGGTCTTCCTTGAATATTACCTTGGGGTGCCTTGAGCATCCCCAAGCTTAGGGTCTTGCCGCTCCTTATTCCTTCATCCATCGTGATCTCACCCAAAATTTGAAAACTTCAGCACACAATACTCAACAAAAACCTCGTGAGATCCGTTAGTATAATAAATCAAGCATCCACTTTAGGTATTGTTATAAACATATTCATAATTGTTCTTGCATAATACCTACTATATTCTAACTCTTCCATGACTTATACCCCCCGATTTAATCCATAGTTTCATTGAAACAAGCACACTATGCAATAAAAACAGAATCTGTCTAAAACAGAACAGTACACAATGAGAGAATATTTATCCATACTTATGTAACTCCAAAAATTATGAAAAATTAGGACAACGTAAAAATTTGTATTTCAATACCGTGTAACAATTTCAGATTTTTCTGACATTCCAGTACAAAATATAAATTCTAGAATTGGGCGAACAACATCAATTATACTTTCATTCAAATCATCCCAAAGGCATTACTTGGCACAAACACTAATTAAAAGATAAAAACACAATCATTACAGTAGCAAAAATTGTGTGACTCAAGAAAAATAAAAATTGCAATAAAGATAAATATTGGGTTGCCTCCCAACAAGCACTATTGTTTTATGCCCCTAGCTAGGCATAATGCATTCTTTCCAGTATTATTATCTTTCAGATTAATTCCATAGGTGGCCCTCATAATGGATTCATATGGTGGTTTAATTCTCTTCCTAGGGAAGTGTTCCATCCCTTTCTTTAATGGAAATAGGAATCTTATATTTCCTTCTTTCATATCAATAATAGCACCTATGGTTCGTAGGAAAGGCCTACCAAGTATTATAGGACAAGACGGATTGCATTCAATATCAAGCATAATGAAATCTGATACGTCTCCAACGTATCTATAATTTATGAAGTATTAATGCCATGTTTATAACAATTTTATATGGTTTTGGTATGATTTGATTAGAACTAACCCGGACTGACGTTGTTTTCAGCAGAACTACCGTGGTATTGTTTTTTTTTGTGCCGAAATAAAAGTTCTCGGATTGGGCTGAAAATTTATGGTGATTTTTTATGGACAAAAAGAGGCCCCCGAAGCTTCAAGGAAGTGCTAGAAGAGCCACGAGGGCACGACAAGCCCGGGGGGCGCGCCCATCCCCCTAGGGCGCTCCCCCCGAGCTTGTCGCTCCCTCGTGGACCCCCTGGCGTGAATCCAACGCTGAAAAATCCTATAAATATAGAAAACCCCGAAAAGACCTAGAACTTCCGCTCCACCACCGCAAGCCTCTGTTCCAAAGCGATCTCATCCGGATCCCTGTTCCGGCACTCTGTCGGAGGGGGAAATCATCACCGGAGGCCATCTTCATCATCCCGGCGGTCTCCATGACGAGGAGGGAGTAGTTCACCCTCGGGGCTGAGGGTATGTACCAGTAGCTATGTGTTTGATCTCTCTCTCTCTCTCTCTCTCTCTCTCGTGTCCTTGATTTGGCACGATCTTGATGTACCGCGAACTTTGTTAACATAGTTGGATCATGTGGTGTTTCTTCCCTCTCTATCTTCTTGTGATGAATTGAGTCTTTCCCTTTGAAGTTTCATTATTGTCGGATTGAATATTTCAGATTTGAGAACACTTGATATATGTCTTGCATGTGGATACCCGTGGTGACAATGGGGTATTCTGTTGAGTCACTTGATGTATGTTTTGGTGATCAACTCACGGATTCCCGTGACCTTGGGGTAATCTAGGCATAGGGGTTGGTTTCACATTTTCATCTTCTTTTCTCCGATATAAACTTTGGGGTACTCTTTGAAGTTATTTGTGTGGATTGAATATTATGAATCTGAAGTTGTTTTGATGCATATCGAATAATCAACTCACGGATACTTGTGGTGACATTGGAGTATCTAGGTGACATTAGAGTTGGTTTATGCGTATCATATGGTGTTATTTTAGTATGAACTCTAGGGCTATTTGTGACACTTATAGGGATGGCTCAATAGATTGATCGGAAGGGATAACTTTGAGGTGGTTTCGTACCCTACAACAATTTCATCTTATGTTCTCCGCTAATAGGAACTTTGGAGTGATTCTTTGTCGCACGTTGAGGGATTGTTATATGATTCAACTATGTTAGCATTGTTGAGAGATTGCACTAGTGAAAGTATGAACCCTAGGCCTTGTTTTCAAGCATTGCAATACCATTTGTGCTCAATTTTACTACTTGCTACCTTGCTGTTTTTATATTTTCAGATTACAAAAACCAATATCTACTATCCATACTACACTTGTATCACCATCTCTTCGCTGAACTAGTGTACCAATACAATTTACCATTGTATTGGGTGTGTTGGGGACACAAGAGGTTCCTTGTATTTGATTGCAGGGTTGTTTGAGAGAGACCATCTTCATCCTACGCCTGCCATGGATTGATAAACCTTAGGTCATCCACTTGAGGGAAATTTGCTACTATCCTACAAAACTCTGCACTTGGAGGCCCAACAACGTCAACAAGAATAAAAGTTGCGTAGTAGACATCAAGCTCTTTTCTGGTGCCGTTGCCAGGGAGGTGAGTGCTTGAAATTATATCTTTAGATCTTGCAATTGAATCTTTTAGTTTCTTGTTTTATCACTAGTTTGGTTTAAAAAAGAAGATGAAATGGAATTAAGGTTGCCTCAAATACTTCATCTATATAATGTCTTTCTTGAAAATGATGGATCGAAAAATTGTGCCAAAGTGTTAGAAGAAGAATTCAATAAAATGTTTGGAATAAAATACTCGAATGATAAGCATGATTGCAATGTTGTTAGTATGCTTGCTATGAATATCCATGATACTAATGATGATTGCACTAGCCATGATAAAATCCCTGAAAAAAGGGTTTCTTTTAAGCATGTCAATTATTGTGGTGAGCATAGATCTTGTGAAAATATCAAAGAACCCAATGGTTGCTTAAGATGTTAGATGAGTATGCTAGAGAACCCAATGAAGGTGGTCATTTTAATTTTCAATGCATACAATTTTATTATCGAATCACGTACAAATATTGTGATGATATGATCACCCTTGAGAATTATAATGAACTTAGTCTGTTTTGGGGGTATGAAGAAGTGGCACATACAAGTAATTGGCTTGAAGGATTAATTCTCATGAAAGCTCTTGAATTTGATCTAAAGGAAATTTATATGTATTGTGTGGTAAATTGCAATGAGAATGTTTATCTTGCCAATTATATAAAGACGGGAAAACCAATGGAATATGAAGAGAATACAAATGAAAGGGAAAAGATTTCCCAATACCCTCCTATTGTTTCTCATGATGAATCAGGTGACGAGGAGGAGCTTCCTATCCAACCAATCTCTTCAATAAGAAGCTCGGAATAATTAAATAAACCCACACATGAAGTGGTGAAGAAAAAGAAAAGAAGGAAAAGTAGACATAAAGAGGTATCTCTCCCAAATAATGTTGCTCCTATTATTGTTGTGCCTCATGAGAATGAATAAAAAATAATCATGGAAGATGATACACTTGAGGATGATTTTGTTATGCCTATTACTTGTTATGATGATTATGATTGGGACGATAATGATACTTCTTATAATCTTGAAAATCTTTTTGACACCAACATGGAAAATCACGATGATAATAATTGTTATACTATTGGTGATATTCATACTATTGATGATAAGAGTGATTATGTTAATGATATGCAAACCCACAAGCTTGGGGATGCTATGTTTGATTGGAATGACAAGTTTGAGAATTTATTTGCTGAAAATAATGCTTATCCTAAGCTAGGGGATGCTATGCTAAATGAAGATGATCTTTTTATTCCCCCTACTTTTGATGAGCTAATTTGTTATGATGATAGCATGCCTCCTATCTATGATGATTGCAATAATAATGAAAGTGGGTTTGGAAGAGTGTCAACTTTAGGTAATAATTATCCCACCATTTTGGACGGTGTTCAATCTTATTATAATGATAAAAGTGGATATGGAGAGGTCATGAGTTTATTTAATGTTGAATCCACTACTTTGGAAGAGGTTTCAATTGATTATGATGAGAACAAAGTTGCTACTTATGATGATAATTGTGATGATACTTATGTTATAGGAAGTAGTGATGATTATTATTATAAAACTTGTCATAATTATGAATACCCTTTTACTGAACATTACTCTTTTAATGAGGAAACAATTTATAGTATTCGAGTCTCATATGATACTCCCACTATTATGAATGAAATTCCTTACGTGGAGAGTAATAAAATGTCTATGCTTGTGGATCATGAAAATAATGCTTTATGTGATAGTTATACTGTTGAATTAATTCATGATGCTACAGAAAATTACTATGAGAGAGGATCATATGCTTGTAGGTGTTGCAATAATATCAAGTTTTCTCTCTATGTGCTGAAAGTTTTGAAGCTATACTTGTTTTGCCTTCCTATGCTAGTTGATTCTTGCTCCCATAAATTATTTGCTCGGTTATAGTTGTTTTGTTTACATATGTTTGCTTGTTTAATGTTTCTATTTGTGGATAGGAGTATTAAATATGCAGAGGCATTTAGTATTCAATGTTTAATTATAATTTTAGTGATTTGTTACAGTAGAGAATGTTAAGGTTTTGAGTTGATTTATACTAACTTATCTCACGAGTTCTTGTTGAGTTTTGTGTGGATGCAGTTTTAAGATTTAGGAGAAGTCATGATATAAGAGGAATTAAGGAGACACAAGAGCTCAAGCTTGGAGATGCCCAAGGCACCCCAAGATAACATTTCAAGAAGTCTCAAGCAACTAAGCTTGGGGATGCCCCGGTAGGCATCCCACCTTTCTTCATCAACACCTATAGGTTAGCCTAAGTTTTTTACTTGTTCACATGATATGTGCTATTCTTGGAGTGTCCTTTTATTTTCATTTTGTTTGCTGTTTAAATAAAATTATCAAGATCTGAAATCTTTATTGAGAGAGAGTCTTCACATAGCTACTTAATTGTTTAACTACTCATTGATCTTCACTTATATCTTTTGGAGTAGTTAGTCATTCATTCTTGTGCTTCACGTATATCCTTTGAGTAAATTGTTGAATGAATTGAATATCATAAATCTGAAATTATCCATGTTCCACATGCTTAGTAATATTTCACATTGGGTTCAGAAAGTGAAATTTATTGAAATTTGACAATTACAATATTGGTCATACAAGCAATTCATGAATGATTAGTATATGGAAGAGAAATTTCACATGCAAATATATTATCTTGGACATCTTTTATGATTGTGAATACCCATTAATTATTTTCAAACTTGAGCAAATTAGTTGAAGTTAGACAAGGAAGACAACGTAATGAGTTATGTTTGGGTATATTTACATAGAAGTTATATTGTTATGGATCCTCTAACATGTGGTGCTTGTTTAGAATCTTTTGCTAGCCTAAATTTCTGTACTAAGCGGGAATACTACTTGTGCATCCAAAATCCTTGAGCCAAGTTTCTTCCATGAGTGTCCACCATATCTACCTATATACGGTATTACCCTGCCGTTCCAAGTAAATTTGCTTGTGCCATCTCTAAAACCTTCAAATAAACATTTGTTTTGTGTGCCCGTACCGCTCATGGAGCGACGGGGCGGTCAGTATCTTCCATGTTAAGCGGGTTATTCTCATGACGGGTGTTTATTCACTTGTCCTTGCACGAGAAAGGCTGGTAAAAGGGATGCCCACTCCCGTCAATCAAAAATAAAATAAATAATAAAACAAGGCTCCCCCTAGAAAGTTGAAAGTTTGGAGGGCACCCGTGAATTCGCCTAGCCATGGCTTGTGTTTGAATGGTTGAGGGGGAGTTAAACTTTTCATTTCTGTATGGGAACCGGCCATAATGTGTTTAGCATGGAAGATATTGAATACCTTAGTCATGACATTGACAGGAAAGGCCCACCACTCAAAATGTATTCATCTCTATTTTAAGCTATGAGCTCTGGCACCTCTGCAAATCCCTGCTTCCCTCTGCGAAGGGGCATTCTATTTACTTTTATGCTATTTACTTTCATGTTATTTATTTTTGTTGAGTCAACTTCTTATTCCAACCTATTCTATAGTTGGCAAGCATCATGTGGTGGGGATAGATCCAGGCACATATATCCATTCAAATATATTTGATCATGAATTATTATTGTTGACAATTATCTCTATGATAAATGAGTTGGGAGGCGAAACATTAAGCCCCTATCTTTCTCTGTGTTCGATGGATGCTATTTGTTCTAAAAAAATATGCTTTGAGTATTAGCAATCATAGAAGACTATATGATAATTGAGTATATGGAACTCTTACTTAGACTCTGTTGAAGATAAGTTGAATTGCAATTGTTCGGTGACTAAGAACATAGGTTGTTAAGTTTCAAGAGAATGCATTGTTTGAACCATAACATGTGAATTGATTGCTACTTTATCATGATGAGTTTTATGAGAAAGAGTTGTTGTTATGATGCTAAGAAAAGTGATTGAAATTATAATTGATCAAACTTATGCACTATGCTAGCATTCACACTTCATAAATTATTTCTTTTATCATTTACCTACTCGAGGACGAGCAGGAATTAAGCTTGGGGATGCTGATATGTCTCCAACGTATCTATAATTTATGAAGTATTCATGTCATGTTTATAACAATTTTATATGGTTTTGGTATGATTTGATTAGAACTAACCCGGACTGACGCTGTTTTCAGCAGAACTACGGTGGTGTTCTTTTTTCGTGCAAAAATAAAGTTCTCGGATTGGGCTGAAAATTTACGGTGATTTTTTATGGACAAAAAGAGACCCTTGAAGCTTCAAGGAAGTGCCAGAAGAGCCACGAGGGCACGACAAGCCTGGGGGCGTGCCCACCCCCTAGGGCGCGCCCCCCGAGCTTGTCGCTCCCTCGTGGACCCCCCTGGCATGAATCCAACGCTGAAAAATCCTATAAATATAGAAAATCCCGAAAAGAAACCTGGAAATTCTGCTCCACCGTCGCAAGCCTCTGTTCCGAAGCGATCTCATTCGGAGCCCTGTTCCGGCACTCTGCCGGAGGGGGAAATCATCACCGGAGGCCATCTTCATCATCCCGGCGGTCTCAATTACGAGGAGGGAGTAGTTCACCCTCGGGGCTGAGGGTATGTACCAGTAGCTATGTGTTTGATCTCTCTCTCTCGCGTGTTCTTGATTTGGCACGATATTGATGTACCGCGAGCTTTGTTAATATAGTTGCAGCATATGGTGTTTCTTCCCTCTCTATCTTCTTGTGATGAATTGAGTCTTTCCCTTTGAAGTTTCATTATTGTCGGATTGAATATTTCAGATTTGAGAACACTTGATATATGTCTTGCATGTGGATACCCGTGGTGACAATGGGGTATTCTATTGAGTCACTTGATGTATGTTTTGGTGATCAACTCGCGGATTCCCGTGACCTTGGGGTAATCTAGGCTTAGGTGTTGGTTGCACGTTTTGATCTTCTTTTCTCCGATAGAAACTTTGGGGTACTCTTTGAAGTTCTTTGTTTGGATTGAATATTATGAATCTGAAGTTGTTTTGATGCATATCGAATAATCAACTCACGAATACTTGTGGTGACATTGGAGTATCTAGGTGACATTAGAGTTGGTTTATGCGTGTCATATGGTGTTATTTTAGTACGAACTTTAGGGCTATTTGTGACACTTATAGGGATGGCTCAATAGATTGATCGGAAAGGATAACTTTGAGGTGGTTTCATACCCTACAACAATTTCATCTTCTGTTCTCCGCTAATAGGAACTTTGGAGTGATTCTTTGTCGCATGTTGAGGGATTGTTATATGATTCAACCATGTTAGCATTGTTGAGAGATTGCACTAGTGAAAGTATGAACCCTAGGCCTTGTTTTCAAGCATTGCAATACCGTTTGTGCTCACTTTTACTACTTGATACCTTGCTGTTTTTATATTTTCAGATTACAAAAACCTATATCTTCTATCCATACTACACTTGTATCACCATCTCTTCGCTGGACTAGTGCACCTATACAATTTACCATTGTATTGGGTGTGTTGGGGACACAAGAGGTTTCTTGTATTTGATTGCAGGGTTGTTTGAGAGAGTTCATCTTCATCCTACGCCTCCCACGGATTGATAAACCTAGGCCATCCACTTGAGGGAAATTTGCTACTGTCCTATAAAACTCTGCACTTGGAGGCCCAACAACGTCTACAAGAATAAAAGTTGCGTAGTAGACATCAAAATCCACGGGCACATAATTTCTATTAGCAGTTATGAACACATCATTTATTCTACCCAATGGTTTCTTAAAAGTTGAATCCACTAAATGCAAATTAAGGTAACATGCATCCATATCGGTGAGACATAGCGCGTCACATAAAGATTTTGGTATAGTAGAGACGCTAGCACCTAGATCACACAAAGCATTACATTCATAATCTTTAATCTTAACTTTAATAGTAGGTTCCCATTCATCATGCAATTTCCTAGGTATAGAAACTTCCAATTCAAGCTTTTCTTCATGAGCTTTTATCATAGCTTCTACAATATGTTTAGTAAAAGCTTCATTTTGTTCATAAGCATTAGGTGAATTTATCATGGATTGCAACAAGGAAATACATTCAATCAAAGAACAATTATCATAATTAAAGTCCTTGTAATCCAAAGTAGTGGGAACATCACAATTTAAAGTCTTGACCTCTCCAAACCCACTTTTATCATTTTTATCATTAAGATCATCACCCTTCGAACAATTGGGACGCCCTCTAGCTAAAGTTAACTCATCTCCAGTCCATTTATCATCAAGTTTTATATTACTAAACAAAGTTTCAATGGGTGAAACACCAATCATTTTAATATCTTCATCATGGTTACGATAAAAACCGGGCGGAATAGCTTTTTCTAGGAATTCTTGCTTAGTTCTCAACCTAGCGGTTCTCTCTTTACTTTCATTTATGGAGACTTGGATAGATTTAATAGACTCATTAACATCATGCTTAGGTGGCAAAGTTTTAATTTAAAGAGTTTCCACATCATGAGCAATTATATCCATGTTTCTAGCCATATCGTCAACTTTATGTAGTTTTTCTTCTACCATAGCATTGAAAATCTTTTGAGAACTAATAAATTCTTTCATGTTGTTCTCAAGTTCAGTAGGTATCCTATTATTATTATATGAATTACCATAATTATTAGAGGAATTTCCGGGATACGGTCTAGGATTAAAATTTCCTCTATAAGCATTGTTGTTGAAATTATTTCTAGCGACAAAATTCAAATCAATAGCATGATTATTTTGCTCAATCAAAGTAGATAGTGGCACAAAATTCAACTTGAGCATTTTTACTAGCAAACATATTCATAAGAGCATCAATTTTATCACTCAAAGTAGCAATTTCTTCGACAGAGTTTACCTTCTTACCAGTTGGAGCTCGTTCGGTGTGCCATAGAGAATAATTTGTCATCATATTATCAAGAAGCTTTGTAGCCTCTCCCAATGTAATTCCCATAAAGGTACCACCTGCAGCAGCGTCTAGAAGATTTCTAGAAACAAAGTTTAGTCCCGCATAATTTTTTTGTATAATCATCCATAAGCTTAAACCATGAGTGGGACAATTTTTAATCATTAATTTCATTCTCTCCCAAGATTGTGCAACATGTTCTTGCTGAAGTTGCTTAAAGTTCATTATTTGATTTCTAAGAGAAATAATCTTAGCGGGAGGAAAATACTTAGCAATAAAAGCATCCTTGCACTTATCCCATGAATCAATACTATTGCGAGGCAAGGATGAAAACCAAGTTTTAGCACGATCTCTTAACGGGAAAGGAAATAATTTAAACTTAATAATATCATTATCCACATCTTTTTTCTTTTGCATATCACACAACTCAACGAAAGTATTAAGATGGGATGCAGCATCCTCATTAGGATTTCCAGAAAATTGTTCTTTCATAACAAGATTTAGCAAAGCATCATTAATATCATATGACTCCGCACTATTGGCAGGAGGAGCAATTGGAGTACTAATAAAATCATTATTATTAGTATTTGAGAAGTCACTGTAACATCCCAGATGTCAAGCTACAGTGATCCCACACTAATGATGCCATGTCATCATGTTTTACTAAGCCAAAATGCCACTTGTCACAAATCAAACTCTAATTCAAATTCAAATACAAGTCAAATTATTAAATCTTCAAATTGCAAAACCAAATAGTTCATAATTTTGTAAATAATCCATAGGCAATTATGGTTAAGGAAAATAGCATCACTTGTTTGTTTATTTGGGATCTAGGACCCAAAACACTACCAAACAATCCCTTTTAATCGCTAAGCCATTTAAATAAAATTCAATTGGATTCAATAAATCTCCAAACTTTTTGTGACAGTCCTTAATAATGCAAAGTAAATATTGTGGCTAGTTACTCATTTTACAAAAGTCTTTTGGTACAAAGCTTAAATGCAAAACAGTAGCAAAACAGAAAAATAGAAAAAGATAAAGATAAAGGCCAAAAGTCTACTGTGCCTTCGGGCTCTAGTTAAACAGTGTTAGGCCCAGCCCACCACAGGCCTCCTTCCACCTCAGTACAGAGGAGAAGACAGAGGCTGTGCGCGGCACGCATCCACCCCGCCATGGCCGCTGCCATCGCCGTGTCGGCCATCCCCCGGGTCCTCTAGGTGGATAAGAACCACCCTGTCACCTGGGACAAACCCTAGGCCACCCACTCTTCCTCCCTCACTCGTCCCGTTCTGTTCTTCGCGCCCGAGCTCGCTGCCCTCCATGGCCGCCGCTGTCGTCGCGGCCACCGACCTCCCCGCCGCCTAAAAAGTTGTCCAGGAGGACCGCCACCCCCGACTTCATCCATCCCAATCATCAAATCGAGTGGGGCCGCCCCGTACGCTCACCATCGAGCTCTTTTTCGTCGCGTACATCGCCGTCGTTCGTCGCCGTTTGCTTCCGCTCCGGTCCACCTCCGGCCTCCCCAACCACACCTCCGAGCTCGCGGTGAGCTCCTCGTTTCGCTCCCCCCCTTTTCCCCCTCGATCCGTTGCCGTAGCCGCTGTCCCCGAGCTCGTCCGAGCTCCCGCGTACGCGTACGTGTGTGCGTGCTGCTGCTACTGCTGTGCGTGCGCGCCCGCGCGTGGCCTCGCCGCGGCCTGCCACTGCTCGCCCGATACTGCTGCTGCTCTTGCTGCCGCTGCTACTGCTGCCCTGCTACTACTGTTGCCGCTGCTGATGGGCGAGGCCATGGCCGTGTGCAAGTGTGTGTGTGTTGCGTGCTGTGTGTGTGTGTGTGTAGTCTGTGTGTGTGTAGCGTGTGTGTGTGTGCTGTGTGCGTGTGTGTGGGGCCACCCCAAATTAGTTTAGGTTTAATTTAATTAGTTAGGATTAATTTGCTGTTAATTAGTATATAGTCTATGACAGTGGAGCCCCCACCTCTAATTAAGCTAGATTAAATAATCTGTTAAAACTGGGTCTATGACATGTGGACCCACTAGCACTGTTCATCGGTTGACCAGTCAATTGCTGACTGGGTCAACCCAGCCCCCTGGCCCCACCAGTCATACACTGTGGCTAGGTGCTGCTGTGTACAAAACGTATTTACTGTTTTTAATTCGAATTAATAATATTCCAGAAAAATTCAGAAATTGTTTAAAACTTTGAAAAATCATATAAAATAAACCGTAACTCGGATGAAAATAATTTATATATGAAAATTGATCAAAAAAATATAACGAATCCGAATATGTCATCTGCATTCATGTTAGAATCCTCTAAGTAGGTGAACATGGAACTTTTTGCCTGTATCCGATAAATGAATAGTGTCTGACTTTGGTAAAATAATTCCAAATAAATTCCTAAAACATCTAAAATATTTAGTGATGCAATATATCACCCCTGCATATCATTTAGGCATGTCATGCATAGTGATTGCATTTGAATGCTTGTATTTATCTGTTTCCTTCACCTCTTCTCTCCGGTAGACCCCGAGACCGACGTGGCCCCTGAGTACGACTACGTCGCAGATGCCCAGTCCCTTTCAGCAGAGCTTCCCGGCAAGCAAAACCCCCTTGATCATTCCTATATCGCATATTCCTTCTTTCCCATGCTTGCATTAGATTTTGCTACTGTATTTGATTGCTCCTATTCTGATGCATAGCCTGATTTTGTAACCTGTTGTTGATACTCTACCTGTTGTCCTATATGCTTAGTATAGGCTAGTTAGTGATCCATCAGCGGCCCTACACCCTTGTCCGTGTTGCCCTGCCTTGCTACCGGATGACTTGATCAATGTGATCGATGTACAGAGGCCGAACACAGCACCGCACACCCCCTCAGATGTATGACTCTGCAGAGCTACCATCGAGTGACGAGGGTGATACCTCCTACCTCACTCCTGATGATATCTCTGTAGCATAGCTAGTCGGTTGTGGGTTATCGAGGGTGATTCCTCTTTCAACACCTTCGATGATGCCTCTGTCGTGCAGCCCCTCAAGTGTGAACTTATCGAGGGTGATTCCTCCAAGTTCACCTTGACGGTCACATCGAGAGGGAATCCATCGAGGGTGATTCCTCGGATTCCCCATGATGTTATGGATACACATGTACTTTGACCTTCACCTCAGTCCTTTGGGAAGTCGGGTTGGCCATGAGGGCACCCGCGAGAGATTATTGTGGCGGAACGACAGGACAGGTGGAGACCACCTAGGAGAGAGGTGGGCCTGGTTCCTGGTCATTGGTCCGCGGGTTACCAAGTCGGTGTGGCAGGGTGTCGGAGGTGAGCCTTGAGCCCTGTTCGTGACCGCGAGATACTAATAACACGCTTAACGGATTTGGGTATTTGATCTGAGTTGGCCACTGGCCTATACGCACTACCACCATGCGGGATAATGGTTTAATGGGGCCCTTAGCGCCGTATGTATCATCCAAAAGCTCTGTCAGATGTCCAGTTCAGCATTGTGGCCGGGCCGGATCGCGCCATCCAGGCCGAGGTGGTGCTGGTATCCCCCTGCGCACAACGACCCGGAGTGCAAAGGGCGATGGGCCCAAGACCCCTGAGCGCTTAGTATGTAGACCGGCGGGGACCTCTCTGCGGAGCCTAGGTAGGACTACGTCGTGTCGATCAGCCGAGGCCGGGAATGTCCGAGAAAGTGTGTCCGGCCAGAGTTAATCGAGCGTGTTGGGTAACAGTAGTGCACCCCTATAGGGAAGTTATCTATTCGAATAGCCGTGTCCACGGTAACAGGACGCTCAGTGTAGTATCCCGATCTACTACAACTTGAACTGGATACATGTTACTTTAATTGTAAGCTCTGGGACCGCTTTCTCTCAGGGAGTCGAGGAAGGATCTCTGGGCATTGCTACTATTACTTACTATTATATGATATGATACTAATCTGCACTCTTCTAATGCTGCAAGACGCTGAAGATGCTAGTCTTCGATAGGCTAGGCCTTCTCTCTATTCTGGCAATTCTGCAGTCCAGTCCACAGATACAGCCCCTTCATTTGATACCGATGCAAAATAGAATAGATCTGATGTAAGTCTCACGGTTGCTTTGCTACCTCTTTTCCCATACCCAATTGCTGCGACCAGATGACGGAGTCCCGGAGCCAGCTGACCCCGTCGACGACTACTACTACCCTGGCGGAGCTTACTACTATGTGGAGACCGACAACCAGGAGTAGATAGGAGGCTCCCAGGCAGGAGGCCTGCGCCTTTTCGATCTAGTTGTCGTTGTTTTGCTCAGCCTTCTTAAGGCAACCTTTATCTAATTATATCTGTACTCAGATACTAATGCTTCCGCTGACTCTTGTGTAATTCGAGCTTATGTATTTGAGCCCTCGAGGCCCCTGGCTTGTAATATAAAGCTTGTATTATTTTATTTCGTGTCTAGAGTTGTGTTGTGATATGTTCCTGTGAGTCCTTAGACTTGATCGTGTGCATTTGCGTGTATGATTAGTGCACGATTGAGTCGGGGGCGTCATAGTCACACAACTTGGTGTTTTCTTGAGACATAGTGACAAAGCAAGCAAACGAGCAAACAAAAATATTTTTGTGCTTTTGATATTTTTTAGAGAAGTGGAGGGAGATGAAAAAGAGAGGCAAATAAAAAGTAGAGCAAGTAGATGATAGTTTGAGTGAAGGTACTTGTAGTAATTTGATGATGTCTCCCCGCCAACGATGCCAGAAATTCTTTCTGCTACTTGTGAGCTGCGTTGGGATTTTCCCCGAAGAGGGCGGGTGAAGCAGTACAGTAGAGATAAGTATTTCCCTCGGTGAGAAAAAAGGTTATCGAACCAAAAGGAGAACCACGCAAATCCTAGTGAATAGCACCTGCACACACAAAAGCAAATACTTGCACCCAATGCGGGCAAGAGAGTTGTCGATCCCCTTGAACTCGTTACTTGCAAGGATCAAATCTTGTAAAGGTAGATATATAAATTGCAAAACAAAATAAAAGTAAATAAATTGAAGCAAGGTATTTTTGGTTTTTGTCATATGTTTAAAGTAGACCCGGGGGGCATAGTTTTCACTAGAGGCTTCTCTCTTGAACACATAGCATACGGTGGGTAAACAAATTACCGTTGGGCAATTGATAGAAAAGCGCATAGTTATGACGTATTCATGGCAATGATCACACATATAGGCATCACGTCCGTGACAAGTAGACCGACTCCTACCTGCATCTACTACTATTACTCCACCAATCGACCGCTATCCAGCATGCATCTATGGTATTGTAACACCCCAATTTTTGGCCCTTTCTTTTTCTTTTGGATTTCTTTGGTTTTTGCTCCGTTTTTCTTTTGGAGCGGCTCTGTGGACTTGAAACCTGGGAAGATCATCCTTTATTCTTCTCTCAAGTGGTTCATCATTCCCAAATCTTTCCCAAGACCTTGTCATTTCCATACTAGCCTAACCCCAATCTTTATTTCTTGGGAATATTCCTTTTTCTATTAAAGGAATAACCCTGTTTGACCTAGGTTGTGAAGAAACCTATATTTCTGCCATGTCATTAATTCCCAAAAAATTCTCATAAATTATTTAAATCATATCTTCCACAAATATGTCAAAACCTTTCCTTGCCTAGTTCAAAAATAATTCAGGAATATTCATTTTCCTATTCTGTCCAGTATGGCACTTTGTGAAGGAAGTGCTATTTATCTTTTCTTGATTGCCCTCAAACGTTTTGAGCACTCTTTCATATACAAATAATTACCACATGCCAAAATTCAGCTCCATTTGCCTAGCCAATTTTCCTCAGCAAATTCCCAAATATTTTGTCCAGAGAGGACCACTGTGAAGGAAGTACCATTTTGGCATGTCCAAATGGCATGAAATTTTTACAGTACCTTTATATATCCAAATCATCATGCTCCACCAAATTTCAGCCCAATCCAACACTCCGTGTGAGTGCATCATCCAAATCTATTTTCTGTACCAGATTGTCAGTTGTGAAGCAACTACATTGAATTATTGTCCAAATGATCTCAAATTTCTCCAACATATAGTCCTTCCTACCCTAAACACCTTTGACAACCTTCTTAGCCCATGGATCAAGTCATTTGACCACAACTTCATGCCCAAATTTGCTACAGCAAACTTTAGCTGATGCATCCCATCATCCCAAAGTCACTTTAATCGAACCAAAGCTGTAGTGGTGCTCCGGGATGAAAGGACTACACCTTAGACACCTTTTTCCAGTCCGTCGTGCCCTCTCCTTGCCATTCCATGTGGTGACCGCGCTGCTGGCACATCTGTGCGCGTGCTCTGCTCACGGTGGACGTGCTCTGCGTGTCGTTTTGCTCCGGGCCTCCTCTGCTCGCCGAGCCCTCGCTTCCTCTGGTGCCGCCCACCTACCCCTTCGGCCACCTAGCCCTCCAAATCCTTCTCCCCCTCCTCTTTCTTCCTCCTCATGCCACGGCAGCCCCGGCCACGGCACTGTTCACCCGAAGTAGGCCACCGGACTTCTCCCTTCCCGCGTCTGCCCTCGCTGCTCCTCTAGCGTTCCACTTACTCTCTCGCGTCACCGTCGGAGCCTGCTCGTGAGCACACGCGTACGCTGTCATGTCAGAGCATCCACTACACACCCAAGGCGGCTTGCGGATGAAGGCATCCGGCTCCACCTATTTAAGCCGTCCCTGGTGCTGCCTCGCCTCATCACTCGACCTCCCCCTTCCCCAATTGTCCCTCGGAGCTACTCCAGTGAGCCCGTGAGCTCGTCTTCCTCTGCTCCAGCCAGAAGCTCGCCGCCCGGCCCTCTCCACCTCCAGCTCACTCCGGTGAGGCTAAGGCCAAACCAAGCCCACCACTACACTCCCCGTAGTCCACTGGTCCTCCTCAACCCCTCTGCTGCTCGAGCCTCCGCTGGAATCGTCGAATCCTTCGACCACCATAGCTCGCCACCGCCGGAGATGAAGGGCGCGACGTCGTCCCGCTACCATCTGACGAGATACAGGTACCGTGAAGCTCGTCTTGATGCGCCTGATCCATCCCGACCATCTCCGAGCTCCTCCGCCGTCTCCTTGTCACCGTTCCATCGCCAGTGAGCCGCAGTCCTCTATTCCCTCTCTTCCCCTGTTAAAACTGACCGAGGGGTCCCACCTGTCAGCCCCTCATTCCCTCCTGAACCGGTATCTAAGTGAAGGCGCACTTGCAAAATACGCCTTCGACGTCACCCCCTATGGGTTTTCTAGAAATTCATTTAAATCAATTTAAATTCCATTTTGACCAGACCTTTGACCACTCATATCTCCCAAACTACAAGCCCATTTGATTTGATTCTTTTTGCATTATATTTCTTTTGAGCTCCTTTATTTTCTGGTAGAAGTTGAAATTTTTCCTCTCTGTATAGATTTTCTGGACAAAATTATTTGCTTTATGTGAGTATTTATTTTGATTGTTATAATGATTTCCAGAGTGTTAGCAATGTGTGTGAAGACCAGGAGTATTTCCTCACTCCTCTGGAGCAAGGCAAGTCACACCCTCCATTTGCATGATTGCAATGCAATGCCATGGTTTTATTTAATAAACTTGCTTAAAATTTGCATTAGCTAAATATGATTTATTCATGGCAATTCTTGGAGTATTATTGGATTTGCTACTGTCATGATTATGATTGGATTGAATATATCTAGTATCTTGCAAGATTGGTATTTCCATGTCCCCATTGGATTATTAGGAGCAATGGTTTTGTTTCATTATGATCAAATTTAATATTTTATCTATGGAGTTGATAATAATGATTTGGTTATATTATTCTTTGGATTATTGGATGGATATTTCTATGACTTGAATCACAGGTTGATATATGATATTGGTGTAACAATTATCACAGATATACCTTGGGGACAAATTCCGTCATTTCGTTGATCAGGTGCCACCGAATCAAGATCACCAGTGCAGAAACATTTGCCTTATGGGGGGTCCTAATTCGATCTATTGTCATGCCTCTCGCCGGTGCCTCCAACTAGGGAAGGTTATGCGCTTGCGCTACCCTGGCCCGGTAGGCAGGCATAACCTTGTGTGCCCAAGTTGTATGGTACCATTGTCCCCGTTTGGAACCGTTTGTTTTGTTTTGCCACGACGATGGCTGGCCACGAAGGTGGCGGATGTCAAGAGTTGGCATCGGGGCCACCCATGACTTAGCCCAAAGGGGAGTTTGTCGGAGCGGCCGGGAGAGTGTCATGCAATAGATTGGTTTTGTCGGAATGTCGATGGTCCACCTGAATGGGAGCACGAGGCCATGAGTTCCGTGGTGTGGGTACAATGTACTAGCCTCTGCAGAGTGTATAAACTATCGATAGCCGCGTCCTCGGTTATGGACACAGTTCGTTATAGGTCACACCGTTCGATCAACACTCACGATGACGGAATGACTTATAAAATGACTTATATTTGGATGTGAGCAAGTAACAGTTTGGCAGGAAGTAGATGATGATATTGGGATGATCTTGAGGATGATCATCGGTTCATGATGTGATCACGTGGTGATCACGAGGATATATTGATCACGAGGTGATCGAGATGATATATTGCTTGGCCGGGTAGCCAAGAGTGAGATGGTTCGTGAGACCCAAGATGATGGTTCATCAGTAATTCTAGCATTACCATATCATGATTAATAGTACCTTCCAGATCATAGTAGTTGTTAATAACTTAACCTGTTAATGCTATGTTATTGTCTTGCCTTGATGCTTTTGGTTGTTGTGAGCTTGCGAGTACATTCAAAGTACTCACCTGGCGTGTCATGCCAGATTGCAGGTGATGCCATGATTCATTGCTTGTCGAGGATCCCGAGTCTGCGAGCTAGGCTGTGTCCCAGCCAGAGTCCCTGCGGAGTGGAGTCCATCACCGTCGTCGCCGTTCCGCTGCTACGAGTTGTTCCGCTGCTAGCATAGAGCTACCTTAGCAAGCGTAGTGTCGCCGTGCCTATGTAATCCTTTGTAACATCAGACCCTTGTACTCGTATTATTTGTAATAGAGAGCTGATTTCTTCTATGCCAAGCAGTGCCGTATTCCAGAAGACTTGATCTCTGGGCTGGAATACGGGGTGTTCCGGTTCCTCTGAGCCGGGGTGCCACAGGTATAAAGTTCATAACAAATAGAGTAACGCCTTAAGCAAGATGACATGATGTAGACAAAGTAAACTCAATCAATATGAATAAACCCCATCGTTTTATCCTTAGTAGCAACAATACAATACGTGCCTCGCTACGCCTACTATCACTGGGTGAGGACACCGCAAGATTGAACCCACTACAAAGCACCTCTCCCACTGAAGATAAATCAATCTTGTTGGCCAAACCAAACGGATAGATCGAAGAGAAATACCAAGCTATCATAATCATGCATAATAAAGTTCAGAAAAGTCTCAATTACTTTCAATGAATAATGTGATCATAAACCCACAATTCATTGGATCCCAACAAACACACCGCAAAAGAAGATTACATCGGATAGAACTCCAAGAAGATCAAGAAGAACATTGTATTGAAGATCAAAGAGAGAGAAGAAGCCATCTAGCTACTAGCTATGGACCCACAGGTCTGTGGTGAACTACTCACACATCATCGGAAGGGCCGGAAAGTTGGTGTAGAAGCCCTCCGTGATCGATTCTCCCTCCGGCAAAGTACCGGAAAAGGCCTCCAGATGGGATACCGGAAGAACAGAAGCTTGCGGCGGCGGAAAAGTTATTTCGGGTGGCTCTCTGTTGGTTTCCCAATATTTGAGAATTTATAGAAGTGGAATTAGGTCAGACGGAGCCACGTGGGGCCCACAAAGTAACAGGGCGCGCCCTGTTGCCTTGCCATCTCCTCACTTGTCGTCTGGTCTCCTCCCGAAGCTTCTAGGTTCTCTTTTGTCCAAAAAAAATCATCAAAAAATTTCGTAGCGTTTGGACTCCGTTTGGTACTGATTTTCTAGAAAACCAAAAATAGGCAAAAAAAATAGCAACTGGTACTAGGCACTGGCTTAATAGGTTAGTTCCCAAAAATGATATAAAATTGCATATTAAAGCACATAAAGTATCCAAGATTGATAATATAATAGCATGAAACAATCAAAAATTATAGATACATCAGAGACATATCAATCATGAGCTTATTGGCGATCTGCAGGTCCCTGATGCGGGAACGGTGCAAGCGAAGCATTGCATCTTGGTTGGCGATGATCCTCAGGCTCGTGTTCAAAGCCTCATGAGTCTTGGTGGCAAGTGCCATCTCCATCTCCCTGGTATGCTCGGTCATAACATACCTCGGGCTGAGGAGAGGGTGTAGAGTCGGTGGTGCATTTCTTCCTTGGAGGCCCCACTTTCATACGGGCACCGATGGTGTGCATCTTTCGTGCCCTTGGGTCGATCTCCCGAGATTCTCCCATCAGTTCATGATGGTTTAGTTCCCAAAGCCGCACTTACTCATGATGATGGAGGTGTCCTTGATGTAGTCAAGCTTGTCTCCGGTGGTGGTGACCTTGAGTGATTCGATGGGGATGGCTATCAGCTTCTTCTCCTCCTCTTCATCTTCTTCTTCTTCATCTCCCTTCTCAAAAGGCGGTTCCTCCGGATCTTCCTCCGAGGAGGACCAATCGCATAAGCAATAGATCCTCTCCCTCTTGCTTGCCCGAGAGTAGCCTTCTTTCTCCAGATCATCCTCTTCCTGAGAAGAGGTATGCCTCTCATCCCACGAACATGCCATTGCTTCTTGCACTTCAAAACTAAGAAAGACTTGGGCTAGATTGGTTTGTTAGCTTTGATAGAAAAGGAGGCAAGGGGTATGTATATAAGAGGTTAGGGGCGCAAGTTTTGACGAAATAAGGAAGTTAAAGAGAATCAGAAACAAACCAGACAAAATCGGGCAAAATTCTGTTAAGGATCGGAAAGAAATCACGGCTGACGGCCTTTCATATGACCACGTCCGGTCGTTTGGGCGATCGCATGAATTTCTTCAGCTGAATTCCTTTTTCATAGAGCAATCAACGGTGTTACGCATGACCATGGCCACTCGTATCGGTGCTCGTTTGACTTCCCTGCCCTGCGCGAAAAAGTTTTTTTTGACCGAATGAAAGTTAGTACTTTGGTGACAGAGCGATCGACGCCCTTTCATACAATCATTTAGTGATCGTATGGGTGGTCACAGGATCTATCACCCGAATCACCTGAAAAAGTAGAACCAAGGACGACACTTCATACGACCGCGTGGGATCGTATGGGCGCCCGTATGGCTCTGAAAAACAGAAAAATTTGCACAAAAAAATACAACAGAACTGAATAGGGCGATATTTAAGGTATTTCAAAGAACCTGTGCGAGTTCCCACACCTTTTCCAACTTTTGTTCTTGAGGTACGTCTTCGTTCCTGGTTTCTTTTCTCTTCAGGGATGGAGTGCGAAGACGTCTTTTGCAGTTTACCGGGGTGCAGAGAATTAGTATAGTCAAATAAATCACCTTCTTCTCTTACCCTCAGTTTCTTGAATGGTTCTTCTAGTCCAATGAGCAGAGGTTCTGTATTTCTGAAGGTACAAGTGGTTGCCCTATCCAAGGCTACCACTGTTCCATTTGGGATACATATTCCCGTTCCTTGGTACTTGTATTATTCTTCTAGGAGGAAGATGTTCGTCAATGTTTCGTTTATCTCCTTGAGATCTAGTATCTTGATGTGAAATTCCTGCAAAAGAAGAGACCACCACATCCAGTGAGTTTTAATTTGTTTAATATCAAGGTCCTCCTTTATTGCTTGATGATCCATGTAGAATATGACCTTGGTGTCAGTGATGTAAGGCCTGAACTTTTCACAAGCAAAAATTACTTCATATAGCTCTCTATCATTCTTAGCATAATTTCTTTGAGCTTCGGTAAGAGTATGACTTGCATAGTAAATAATATTGAACTTGTTACCTTCTTGCTGGCCTAACACCGCACTTACCGCATTGTCGTCAGTTTCACACACCACCTCAAAAGGCATGTCCCAATTTGGAGGTGTAATAATCGGTGCGTTAAGTAGGTGAGTTTGAGCTTCTCAAAAGAGGTCTTGCATTCATTACTGAACACGAGCGAAACATCTTTCTGCAAAAGATTCATCAAGGGTTTTGAGATACTAGATTTTTTTAATAAAATGTCTATAGAAAAAAGCATGTCCGAGAAAACTCCTTATCCCTTTGATGTCTCGAGGGTAGCGGAGCTTCTCTATGGCGTCTATTTTTTCTTTATCTACCTCAATACCTTTACCAGATATTTTATGCCCTGGAACAATACCTTCGCTGACCATGAAATGGCATTTCTCCCGATTTTAGACAAGATTGGTGTCTTCACACCTCTGCAAAATTTCTCAAGATTGTAAAGGCAATCATCAAAATAAGTCCCACAAACAGAAAAATCATCCATGAAGACTTCCTTGATTTCTTCAACAAAATCAGCAAAAATAGCATTCATGCATCTTTGAAAAGTAGCAGGTGCGTTACATAAGCCAAAGGGCATAGGGCGACAAGTAAAAGTAGTTTTCTCCCGGTCTTCAGGATGCACTGCTATTTGTGAGAATCCCGAATATCTGTCCAGATAGCAAAAGTGAGTGTGCTTTACTAGCCTCTCTAGCATTTGATCAATAAAGGGTAAGGGATAATGATCTTTGTGCATTTCCTTATTTAGCCTCCTGAAATCAATGCACATTCTATACCCAACTACTGTTCTAGTAGGGATTAGTTCATTATGCTTATTAGGTACTACTGTAAACCCTCCTTTCTTGGGAACACAATGAACCGGACTCACCCACTTACTTTCAAAAACTGGGTATATAATACTTGCATCAAGTAGGCGAACTATTTATTTCCTTACCACTTCTTTCATCTCAGGATTCAGCTTCCTCTAGTATTCACGAACTGGTTCGGCTCCTTCTTCCATGTATATGCGATGGGTACAGATGGAAGGACTTATTCCCTTCAAGTCATCCATTGAGTATCTGAAGGCCTTCCTATGCTTCCTTAGCATTTTCATTAGCCTTTCCTTTTCTTCATCATAAAGGTTAGCACTAATAATAATAGGATGTTTATTCGTTTCATCTAAAAACTCATACCTTAGTTCTTTTGGTAAAGGTTTTAATTCAGGTGGTGGAAGCTCCTCATCTCCTTTCTTCTCTGGTACTTCATATTGTTCACTAGTAACTGGGTCTTGCACCGGCGCCTCATTCAAGTGCTGATCTGTTTCCACTTTGGCTGGGTCTTCCGGGCTCTTTTCATAATCAGTGAGGCTCCGTACCAGATCATCTTCGGGGGTTCGAAAATAGATGGCAGCCAATTGTGCAATAGTCTTCTCTTCATTGTTATCGTGCTCTCTAGGTTGGGGGCAATTTTTAAACCTTGAAAAATGAAATTCTCTTACCTCATCCCCATACTTAAGAGAGACTACTTCGCTCTTACAATCAATACTTGCACCTATAGTATTAAGAAAAGGTCTTCCAAAAATTATTGGACAACAATCATCTTCAGGAATTTCCATCACAACAAAGTCTACTCGATAACTGAAACATCCTAAAATAACATAAACATCGAGAACCATCCCATAAGGTCTCCTCAAGGTGTCATCAGCTAATTTTATCTCCATATCAGTAGGCTGCAAGTCACAAGCATAAATTTCATCATGCAGCTTAGTATAAAGAGTGTAAGGTATCACATTGATCGAAGAGCCTATATCACAAAGACCAAAATAAGAAGTACTTCCGAAGGAACAAGGTACCACTGGTTTACCGGTGTCAGTTGCCTTAATGCAGCCCTTCACAAAATATGTTACCTCCTCTTTCATTGTTTCAATGTTTTTTTTCCTTTTTCTTCCTTTTTGGTGGCTTCACCTGAATATTGCATATACCCTTATTTTCCTCCTCCGGATGTTCTTTATTTAGGTACTCAAGTTGTGCCTTCCTAACTGGAAATGGCAACTTTGGTTCTGGTTCATAATCATCTTCAATGGGAGTCACTGATGCTTCCACCTCCAAGGTCTCCACTATGAACTCTTCCTCGAGGTCCTCATCAGTGTAATACTCCCATTTCTTCTTTGGAAGCTCCATATGTTCTGCATAGCTTTTAACAAATCTCAAAACAACGTCAGAATCAAGATACAGTTCATCACTAACTTGATTCACTCTCCCTGAATTAAGATAAGCTTTTATGCAATCAAAATCTATTTCAACTTTACCCTCTTCTTCTTCCTCGTCATTTCCCCAAGCTTCGTGATTGGCAAGTTTACCATCTAATAATTCCCGAGCCTCAGGCACCAGGCTAGTAATAAAGGACCCTACAGAGGCTAAGTCTAGTTCTTCCTTAGAATCATACCGAAGTCCTCCATAAAAGAGATTTAATACCAACCAATCAGGGACTTTATGATGAGGGCAGTCATTTAATAAAGTTCGGTACCTTTGATATGCATTTACCAGGCTTTCTCCCGGTCTTTGCCGAAAATTTAAGATCCTTCGCCTTGCTTCATAAGATTTCATCTCAGGATAGAACTCTGATAAGAAGGTGTCTGCGAGTTTGTCCCACGTATCAAAGGTACCTGCAGGGTGAGACACTAACCAGTCTTTTGCCGCCTTAGCCACAGTGTGAGAAAACAATTTCAACTTCATATTGTCAGGGCTAAAAGCATTTAGTTTGAATGTCCCACATCCATCGTCGAAAAATTGCAAATGTTGATAAGGGTCCTCACCTTCCTCACCTTTAAATTGTTTACTGTGTAATAGTTCGAGAAAACTTGGATTCACCTCATAGGCAACACTGGTGGGGTTACGACCCAATGGTGTGAACATCTCTCGCATAGGTAGTTCAGTAAGGCGCATGGCTGACAGCTGTTAGTTGTGTCCAAACTCAGCCATGATTGCTTCGGATCTGTAAACAACTTAGTACACAAAATTCAAACCAATCTCAAAACTAAGATCAAAAGCGCTCAGCTCCCCGGCAGCGGCGCCAGAAAAAGCTTGATGGCCTGCAAGTGCACAGGGTTTAGTCGTAGCTTTTTTGAAGTAAGAATATCGATCCCACAGGGAGCACATGAATCAATCTTTTGCCTCTTGGATGGTTTAAACGTTATGCCTGCAAGTTGTGAGTGACCCAGAGCAGTAATAATGTAATGGAAATAGTGTAGCGAACGCAAGAGTGAAGATTGCAATAGAAGTAAATAGCGAGGATTATAAATTAGAGTCTTGAAACCAATAAGGCTAAAGCGTTCCTAGGGAGTCTGGAATCCCCTCTAGTGTGCATCTATAGCGGTGCTTAAACACAATGTTACTTCGGATTCCTAAGCCACTTTACATGTTTCTATTTGTGGGCAGAGCCAGTACAGATACGTGCATACACTAGGCAGCCCCGTATCACATACGCCCCCGCCCTTCTTCCCCACTCCGGTTACCAAACGGTGATTAAGGGGAAAGAGGTCCCCGTGGACGCACCCTATAGGTGGTCTCTATTTTACCCCTTGCTGCAATGATCCGGGACGAAGGGAGATGGGGCCTGTCACGTCACCCACTACCGCAACCAACCGTTCCACCTGTAGTACTAACCTTCCATCCAAAATTGGCACATATTGGATGGTCGACTTCACCCAACGTCAAGAAGATCATTGATACGTCTCCAACGTATCTATAATTTTTAATTGTTCCATGCTATTATAGTATCAATCTTAGATATTTTATATGCAACTATATGCCATTATATATCATTTTTTGGGACTAACCTATTAACCCAGTGCCCAGCGCCGGTTGCTATTTTCTGCTTGTTTTTGCCTTTTCATAAAATCATTATCAAAAAGTGTCCAAACGAGAAAAAAACTTTGGATTAATTTTTTGTGGACCAGAATAGACCCAGGAAGCTTCAAGAGAAGAACAGAAGAGCCACGAGGAGGCGGCAAGCCTGGAGGGCGCCCCCCCAGGCTTGTGGGCCCCTCGTGGCATCTCTTGACCTAATTCCAACGCTATAAATTCCCAAATATTCCAAAACCAATAGAGATCCAGAAGAGAAAACCTTTCCGCCGCCGCAAGTCTCTGTTCTTCCGCCATCCCATCTGGAGACCTTTTCCGGTACTCTGCCGGAGGGGGAATCGATCACGGAGGGCTTCTTCATCAACCTTGCTGCCCTTCCGATGATGTGTGAGTAGTTTACCATAGACCTACAGGTCCATAGCTAGTAGCTAGATGGCGTCTTCTTTCTCTTTGATCTTCAATACCATGTTCTCCTCGATGTTCTTTGAGTTCTATCCGATGTAATCTTCTTTTGCGGTGTGTTTGTTGGGATCCGATGAATTGTGAGTTTATGATCAGATTATTCATGAGAAATATTTGAGTCTTCTCTGAACTCTTTATGCATGATTGTTATAGCTTTGTATTTCTCTCCGATCTATCGATTTAGTTTGGCCTACTAGATTGATTTGTCTTGCAATGGCAGAGGTGCTTTTTGATGGATTCAATCTTGCAGTGCTCAATCCCAGTGACAGAAAGGGACATGACACGTATTTGTATTGTTGCCATTGAGGATAAAAAGATGGGGTTTAGTCATATTGCTTGAGTTTACTTTGTGTACATCATGTCATCTTGCTTAAGGCGTTACTCTGTTTCATACTTAATACCCTAGATGCATGCTGGATAGCGGTCGATGGGTGGAGTAATAGTAGTAGATGCAGGCAGGAGTCGGTCTACTTGTCTCGGACATGATGCCTATATACATGATCATTGCCATGAATCCGTCATAATTATTTGCTTTTCTATCAATTTCCCAACAGTAATTTGTCTACCCACCGTATGGTATGTGTTCGAGAGAGAAGCCTCTAGTGAAAACTATGGCCCCCGGGTCTACTTTATCATATATAAAAAACCTAAAAATACCTTGCTGCAATTTATTTACTTTTATTTTAATTAGTATTTTAGTTTATCTATTTATCTCTATAAGATTTAATCCTTGCAAATATCCGCTAAGAGGATTGACAACCCTCTTATTTGCATTGGGTGCAAGTGTTTGCTCTTGTGTGTGCAGGTGCGCTTACCGGAATTTTGCTTGGTTCTCCTACTGGATTGATAACCTTGGTTCTTAACTGAGGGAAATACTTATCTCTACTGTACTGCATCATCCTCTCCTCTTCGGGGAAATACCAACGCAGACTACAAGTAGCAGGAAGAATTTCTGGTGCCGTTGCCGGGGAGACATCATCAAAATTACCAAGTACCTTCGCACAAACTATCATCCACTTGCATTTACATTATTTTCCTTTTATTTGCATTTGCCTCTCGTTTTCAGCTCCCCCACTTCTATTTTTTTTACAAAAACACAAAAATATTTTTATTTGCTTGTTTGCTAGTTTGCTTGCTTCGTCGCGATGTCTCAAGAAAATACAAAATTGTGTGACTTTTCCAATACTAATAATAATGATTTTATTAGTACTCCTATTGCTCCTCCCGCCACTAGTCGGAGTCGTGTGACATTAATGCTGCCTTGCTTAATCTTGTTATGAAAGAACAATTTTTTGGTAGTTCTAATGAAGATGTTGCATCCCATCTAAATACTTTCGTTGTCCTTTGTGATATGCAAAAGAAAAAGATGTGGATAATGATATTTTCAAATTCAAATTATTTCCGTTCTCACTACGAGACCGTGCTAAAATTTAGTTTTCATCCTTGCCTAGAAATAGTATTGATTCTTGGGATAAGTCTAAGAATGCTTTTATTACCAAGTATTTTCCTCCAGTTAAGATTATTTCTCTAAGAAATCAAATTATGAATTTTAAACAACTTGAGCATGAACATCTTGCACAATCTTGGGAGAGAATGAAATTAATGATAAGAAATTGCCCAACTCATGGCTTAAATTTATGGATGATCATACAAAAAAATTATGCGGGACTAAACTTTGTCTCTAGAAATTTGCTAGACTCTGCCGCAGGTGGTACTTTTATGGAAATTACATTGGGAGAAGCTACAAAACTTCTTGATAATATCATGACAAATTATTCTCAATGCCACATTGAACAAACTCCAACCGGTAAGAAGGTAAATTCTGTTGAAGAAATTAATACTTTGAGTGATAAGATGGATGCTCTATTGAAATTGGTTGCTAGTAAAAATGATCATATTGATCCCAATGATGTGACATTGTCTACCTTGATTGAGCAAAATAATGATGCTATTGATGTGAATTTTGTCTCTAGAAATAATTTCAACAACAATGCTTATAGGGGTAATTTCAATCCAAGACCGTTTCCTGGAAATTCCTCTAATAATTATGGCAATCCTTATGGTAATTCTTATAATAATAATAATAATAATAATAATAATAGGATGCCCTCTGATCTTGAAAGTAATATTAAAGAATTTATTAATTCGCAAAAGAATTTCAATGCTATGATAGAAGAAAAATTGAATAGAGTTGATGAATTGGCTAGGAACATGGATAGAATTACTCATGATGTGGAAAATCTCAAAACTAAAATTTTGCCACCCAAGCATGATATAAATGAGTCTATTAAAGCTATCTATGTCTCCATTAATGAAAGTAAATAAAGGACCGCTAGGTTGAGAGCTAAGCGAGAATTTCTAGAAAAAGCGATTCCACCCGGTTTCTATCGTAGTAATGATGAAGATATTAAAATGATTGGTGTGACTCCTATTGAATCATTATTTATTAACATAAAAGATTATGAAAAAGGGACTGAATAAGAGTCTACTTTAGATAGAAGGAGTCCCACTTGCTTGGAGGGTGATAATCTTGATGATAAAAATGAAAAAAGTGGGTTTGGAGAGGTCAAAACTTTAGATAGTAATGCACCCACTACTTTGGATTACAAGGACTTTAATTATGATAGTTGTTCTTTGATTGAGTGTATTTCCTTGTTGCAATCCATGATTAATTCACTAAATGCATATGAACAAAATAAAGCTTTCACTAAACATATTGTAGAACCATGATGAAAGCACATGAAGAAAAACTTGAGTTGGAAGTATCAATTCCTAGAAAATTACAAGATGAATGGGAACCCACTATTAAAGTCAAAATTAAATATTATGAATGTAATGCTCTTTGTGATCTTGGTGCTAGCGTTTCCATTATACCAAAGTCTTTGTGTGATGTGCTAGGTCTCACCGACAAGGATCCTTGTTCCCTTAATTTGCATCTTGCGGATTCCACTATTAAAAAGCCATTGGGTAGAATAAATGATGTGCTTATTCTTGCAAATAGAAATTATGTGCCCGTGGACTTTATTGTTCTTGATATTGAATGCAATCCTTCTTGCCCCATAATACTTGGTTGGCCTTTTCTTCGAACGATTGGTGCTATTATTGATATGAAAGAAGGTAATATAAGATTTCAATTTTCATTAAAGAAAGGGATGGAACTCTTACCTAGAAAGAGAATTAAAACACCTTATGAATCTATTATGAGGGCCACCTATGGAATTAACTTGAAGGATGACAACACTTGAAACTATGCATTATGCCTAGCTAGGGGCATAAAACAATAGCGCTTGTTGGGAGGCAACCCAATGAATAAAATAAATTTTTGCTTTTACCTTCTGTTCTTGAGTGTTTACAAAATTATAGCTTCTGTTAGGATTGTATTTTTATGTTTTAATTAGTGTTTGTGCCAAGTAATGCCTTTGGGATGATTTGGAAGATAGTATAATTGATGCTATTTGAAAACAGAAACTTTTGCGTCTAGTGCTGGAATTTTGGTTTTTCGCTGGAACGTCAGAACCTTCTGAATTTTTTACAAAATATTTATATATGAATTTTCCATGTTTTCCTAATTGTTCAGAATTTTTGGAGTTACAGAAGTATGACGTTAATTCAAATCTTTACTGACTGTTCTGTTTTAGATAGATTTTGATTTTGTTGCATAGTTTGCATATTTTGATGTATCTATGGATCGTATCCGGGGGTATGAGTCATGGAGAAGTTGGAGTACAGTAGCATTATGCCAATATTAAATATGAATCAATTTACAACAGTACCTAAAGTTTAAGATTTGTTTGTTATACTAACGGATCTCACGAGGTTTCTGTTGAGTCTTGTGTGCTGAAGTTTTCAAGTTTTGGGTGAGACTACGATGGATAAAGGAATAAGGAGCGGCAAGAGCCTAAGCTTGGGGATGCCCAAGGCACCCCAAGATAATATTCAAGGAATACTCAATCATCTAAGCTTGGGGATGCCCCGGAAGGCATCCCCTCTTTCGTCTACAATCTATCGGTAACTCACTTGGAGCTATATTTTTATTCATCACATGATATGTGTTTTACTTGGAGCGTGTTGTGATATAGTTTGTTTGCTTTTGTTTGCTTTTTAGTTTGTCACAATCATCTTTTCTGAACACACCTTTTTGATAGGGACACACATTATTCGTGATTTGCTAGAATACTCTATGTGCTTCAC
The DNA here is from genome assembly GCA_039707655.1 of Elymus sibiricus. NCBI lineage: Eukaryota > Viridiplantae > Streptophyta > Magnoliopsida > Poales > Poaceae > Elymus > Elymus sibiricus. The sequence continues at coordinate 254,161,085 of CM077668.1, read as the reverse complement.
TTATATCTTTTGAGCTAGGTAGTTGCTCTAGTGCTTCACTTATATCTTTTAGAGCACGGCGGTGGTTATATTTTAAATAAATAGTTGCACTCTCATGCTTCACTTATATATTTTTGAGAGTCTAATGAATAGCAATGGTAATGTGCACGGGTTATGAATTTGGCCCTGATATGATAGGTATTCAAGAGGGATATAATAAAAACTTTCATGTAGATCATTGAATATGATAGGTTTGATTCCTTGCAATAGTTTTGCGATATTAAGATGGTAATATGTGGGAGGTATTAGTAGATAATTGTGGTTTAGTAAGAATATTGGTGTTAAGGTTTGATATTCCCGAAGCATGCACGTATGATCTGTCGTTATGCTAAGAAGTTGGAGCATTATTTATTATTGATTGTCTTCCTTTGTGTGGCGGTCGGGGGCGCGCGTTGGTTAACTCCTACCAACCTTCCCCCTAGGGGCATGCGTAGTAGTACTTTGCTTTGAGGGCTAATAAACTTTCACAATAAGTATGTGAGTTCTTTATGACTAATGTGAGTCCACGGATTATACGCACTCTCCCCCTTCCAAACCCCGTGATATGATATGCTCTATCACACATAGGCCTCTTTATATCTTTCTCAAAACAGCCACCATACCTACCTATCATGGCATTTCCATAGCCATTCCGAGAAATATTGCCATGCAACTTCCACCGTTCCGTTTTTATGACACACATCGTCATTGTCATATTGCTTTGCATGATCATATAGCTGACATAGAATTTGTGGCTCAGCCACCGTTCATCATTTTTTATACATGTTACGCTAGCATCATTGCACATCCTTGTACACCGCTAGAGGCATTCATATAGAGTCATACTTTTGTTCTAGTATCGAGTTGTAATATTGAGTTGTAAGTAAATAAAAGTGTGATGATCATCATTATTAGAGCATTGTCCCAGTGAGGAAAGGATGATGGAGACCATGATTCCCCCACAAGTTGGGATGAGACTCCGGACGGAAAAAAGAGAAAAAAAGAGGCCAAAATGAGCCATGAAAAAAAATTAGAGAAAAAGAGAGAAGGGGCAATGTTACTATCCTCTTTGCACATTTGTGCTTCAGAGTAGCACCATGTTTTTCATATAGAGAGTCTCCTATTTTGTCACTTTCATATACTAGTGGGAATTTTTCATTATAGAACTTGTCTTGTATATTCCGATGATGGGCTTCCTCAAATGCCCGAGGTCTTCATGAGCAAGCAAGTTGGATGCACACCCACTTAGTTTTCATGTTGAGTTTTCATACACTTATAGCTCTTAGTGCATCTGTTGCATGGCAATCCCTACTCCTCGCATTGACATCAATTGATGGGCATCTCCATAGCCTGTTGATTAGCCTCGTCGATGTGAGACTATCTTCTTATTTTTGACTTCTCTTATTTATCTCTACCACCACACTCTATTCCACCCATAGTGCTATATCCATGGCTTGCGCTCATGTATTGTGTGGGAGTTGAAAAAGCTGAAGCGCATTAAAAGGTATGAACCAATTGCTCGACTTGTCATCGGGGTAGTGCATGATAAATACTTTGTGTTAAGAAGATGGAGCATGACAGGATTATATGATTTTGTAGGGATAATGTTCTTTTGCATTTTTATTTTGAAAGACATGATTGTTTATTAGTATGACTGAGTATTGATGTCTTTATATCAAATTATAGACTATTGCTTTGAATCATTCGGATCTTATTATTCATACCGTAAGGGAGATTACATGATGAAACATGATAGGTAGCATTCCACATCAAAAATTCTATTTTTATCATTTACTTACTCGAGGACGAGCAGGAATTAAGCTTGGGGATGCTTGATACGTCTCCAACGTATCTATAATTTTTGATTGTTCCATGCTATTATAGTATCAATCTTGGATGTTTTATATGCAATTATATGCCATTATATATCATTTTTTGGGACTAACCTATTAACCCAGTGCCAGTTGCTGTTTTCCGCTTGTTTTTGCCTTTTCAGAAAATCATTATCAAAAAGTGTCCAAACCAGAATAAAACTTTGGATTAATTTTTTCTGGACCAGAAGAGACCCAGGAAGCTTCGGGAGAAGACCAGAAGAGCCACGAGGAGGCGGCAAGCCTGGAGGGCACGCCCGGGGGGGTAGGGCGTGCCCCCCCAGGCTTGTGGGCCCTCGTGGCACCTCTTGACCTAATTCCAACACTATAAATTCCCAAATATTCCAAAACCAATAGAGAGCCAGAAGAGAAAACCTTTCCGCCGCCGCAAGCCTCTGTTCTTCTGCGATCCCATCTGGAGGCCTTTTCCGGTACTCTGCCGAAGGGGAATCGATCACGGAGGGCTTCTTCATCAACCTTGCTGCCCTTCCGATGATGTGTGAGTAGTTTACCACAGACCTACGGGTCCATAGCAAGTAGCTAGATGTCTTCTTCTCTCTCTTTGATCTTCAAAACCATGTTCTCCTCGATGTTCTTGGAGTTCTATACGATGTAATCTTCTTTTGCGGTGTGTTTGTTGGGATTCGATGAATTGTGAGTTTATGATCAGATTATTCAAGAGAAATATTTGAGTCTTCTCTGAACTCTTTTATGCATGATTATTATAGCTTTGTATTTCTCTCCGATCTATCAATTTAGTTTGGCCTACTAGATTGATTTGTCTTGCAATGGGAGAGGTGCTTTGTGATGGGTTCAATCTTGCGGTGCTCAATCCCAGTGACAAAAAGGGACATGACACATATTTGTATCGTTGCCATTAAGGCTAAAAAGATGGGGTTTAATAATATTGCTTGAGTTTAGTTTGTCTACATCATGTCATCTTGCTTAAGGCGTTACTCTGTTTCATACTTAATACCCTAGATGCATGCTGGATAGCGGTCGATGGGTGGAGTAATAGTAGTAGATGCAGGCAGGAGTCGGTCTACTTGTCTCGGACGTGATGCCTATATACATGATCATTGCCATGAATCTGTCGTAATTATTTGCTTTTCTATCAATTGCCCAACAGTAATTTGTCTACCCACCGTATGCTATGTGTTCGAGAGAGAAGCCTCTAGTGAAAACTATGGCCCTCGGGTCTACTTTATCATATATAAAAAACCTAAAAATACCTTGCTGCAATTTATTTACTTTTATTTTATTTAGTATTTTAGTTTATCTATTTATCTCTATAAGATTTAATCCTTGCAAATAACAGCTAAGAGGATTGACAACCCTCTTATTTGCGTTGGGTGCAAGTGTTTGCTCTTGTGTGTGCAGGTGCGCTTAACGGAATTTTGCTTGGTTCTCCTACTGGGTTGATAACCATGGTTCTTAACTGAGGGAAATACTTATCTCTACTGTACTGCATCATCCTCTCCTCTTCGGGGAAATACCAACGCAGACTACAAGTAGCAGGAAGAATTTCAGGCGCCGTTGCCGGGGAGACATCATCAAAATTACCAAGTACCTTCGCACAAACTATCATCCACTTGCATTTACTTTATTTGCCTTTTATTTGCATTTGCCTCTCATTTTCATCTCCCCCACATCTAATTTTTCTTTACAAAAACACAAAAATATTTTTATTTGCTTGTTTGCTAGTTTGCTTGCTTCATCGCGATGTCTCAAGAAAATACAAAATTGTGTGACTTTTCCAATACTAATAATAATGATTTTATTAGTACTCCTATTTCTCCTCCCACCACTAGTGCGGAGTCGTGTGACATTAATGCTGCCTTGCTTAATCTTGTTATGAAAGAACAATTTTCTGGTAGTTCTAATGAAGATGCTGCATCCCATCTAAATACTTTCGTTGAACTTTGTGATATGCAAAAGAAAAAAGATGTGGATAATGATATTGTCAAATTAAAATTATTTCCGTTCTCACTACGAGACCGTGCTAAAACTTGGTTTTCATCCTTGCCTAGAAATAGTATTTATTCTTGGGATAAGTGTAAGGATGCTTTTATTACCATGTATTTTCCTACCGCTAAGATTATTTCTTTAAGAAATAAAATTATGAATTTTAAACAACTTGAGCATGAACATGTTGCACAATCTTGGGAGAGAATGAAATTAATGATAAGAAATTGCCCAACTCATGGCTTAAATTTATTTATGATCATACAAAAAAAATTATGCGGGACTAAACTTTGTCTCTAGAAATTTGCTAGACTCTGCCGCAGGTGGTACTTTTATGGAAATTACATTGGGAGAAGCTACAAAACTTCTTGATAATATCATGACAAATTATTCTCAATGCCATACTGAACGAACTCCAACCGGTAAGAAGGTAAATTCTGTTGAAGAAATTAATACTTTGAGTGATAAGATGGATGCTCTATTGAAATTGGTTGCTAGTGAAAATGCTCATATTGATCCCAATGATGTGCCATTGTCTACCTTGATTGAGCAAAATAATGATTCTATTGATGTGAATTTTGTATGTAGAAATAATTTCAACAACAATGCTTATAGGGGTAATTTCAATCCTAGACCGTTTCCTGGAAATTCCTCTAATAATTATGGCAATCCTTATGGAAATTCTTATAATAATAATAATAATAATAATAGGATGCCCTCTGATCTTGAAAGTAATATTAAAGAATTTAATAATTCACAAAAGAATTTCAATGCTATGATAGAAGAAAAATTGAATAGAGTTGCTGAATTGGCTAGGAACATGGATAGAATTACTCATGATGTGGAAAATCTCAAAACTAAAATTTTGCCACCCAAGCATGATATAAATGAGTCTATTAAAGCTATCTATGTCTCCATTAATGAAAGTAAAGAAAGGACTGCTAGGTTGAGAGCTAAGCAAGAATTTCTGGACTGATTCTTTTATGGTAAGTTATTATCACTTTAAATACGTGATTCCACTACCATTTTCGGGGATTTCTTCCATAACAAATTATTTGGTCCAAAAAGCGTTACATGGAGAAAAACGTCAAAAATAGGTGCACGAACATGGTAAAATTCCACAAAGCCTACTAGGTAGGCACAAAAAATGTTAACAAAATAGTCACATAATTTGGACTCATCAATGCGCAATGGCCGCGGCAGCATATTGATGAGTGCGCGTATGGGAGCTTAGTTTAGTTTTATATAGGGCTGGTCAAACTTAAAAGAACTCCATACTACACGTAAACATTAACACAACATCGATACGGAATCCTCTGCAAGCGTGTTCACCGCGGCCGCGTGGTCGATCGAATGGTGTCGCGCTCGAAGGACATCCACCGAACTTTTTTGTGTGTGTGAAAACAATCCCCGAATATTCACGCTACATTTTTTTGCTGTAAAAGTTCTTCATGCTACAATATTTCCGTATATTTGAATTTAGCTTCAATTCGTGCTTATTTGGATTTGGAGGTTGTAAGTGCACCCTAAAAATATATTTTGAGAGTGATTCTATGTGGGTGACGGAGAGAGAACGTGTGTATGTGTCTGTATGTGTGTTCTGGCGGAAGGGCAATGTGGAGACGGTGTGTGTGTGTGATAGAGAGGTGTGAGTGTGCAAATGCTCGTGTATGCGTGAGAGATTGAGAGATGCCGAGACATTGTGTATGCATGAGAGAACTGTCTTGTGTTTGTGTGTGTGTGTGTGTGTGTGTGTGTGAGAGAGAGAGAGAGAGGCATCTGTAACACAACAACCATCTTTCTCGATTCGACCCTCCCTTGCACACTCGCATGTAACACATGCGTTAAGGCAAACAGTTTCACACCCTCACCCGTCCCCTCCCCGCCCCAAGGCCCCTACATCACTCTCTCATGCGCAACCACAATCTCTTCCTAAACACCCTATGTAGCATGTGCCTCTCCGTCACTTACACCCTATACCACACACACACACATTTATCTCTTGCCATGTCTCTCTACCTCACAAACACACTCCCCATAGTCCTCTCTTTGTATCCTGCACACGATCCATCTCTCTATTTCTTAAACACTCACGCACACGATCGATCTATCCATCTCACACCATTAGCCTCTCTCGCCTACACACTATGCACACACATTCTCTCCCTAGGCTTGATTTCTCTCAATATCACACACTCGTCCCCCCTCACACTCTATCTCTCCCCGTCCAAGGTTATATAGCGGCCAAGGTCGCTTGTGCTCCTCTGCAACCCAGCATGCACAACCTCGATCTTCAAGGAGGGCATCGGCAAGAACGGAGACACCGACCAGACCGCACAAGAGAATGCGGGGCCATTTGGAAGCACGACGGCGTAAAAGCGGCTGACAGACTCCTTTGCTCCCTCCCTCTCGCATAAAAATATCAAACTCTGACCCAAACGCACACACACAAGGTCCCCCCCCTCTTATCCATGGTTTTTTGAGCTCTCTCTTCAAACCCTTTGTCTCTTCTACTTCCACATGTACAAAATCTCGATCGCACGCATGCATCTCGGTCCATATATACATGTCACCATCTTTCTCACAAACCTAACTTCTCCCTCCCTATATATATGTCCCTCTCTCGCACACTGCATCTCTCTCTCTCTCTCTCTCGCTCTCTCTCTCTCTCCCTCCCTCCCTCCCTCTCTCTCGTGAGGTTTCTCTCCTACTCTCTCGCCCACATATATACAATCTTTCCCGCCATCTCCCTCTCTCTTCCATGGGGTGTATATCTTCTGTTTTGTGCACACACATCTCTCTCACGCCGTTGCTCCATCTTCACACCTCTCTCTCTACGCTACATTCACACACGCATCACAGGCATTCACACATTGAGATGTGTTCAAATATTGTTTTGGATTGGATCATGTAGAGTTATAGTTGGTTATGTTGCATCCAACTAATTAATAACTATGAAATGCATTTAGATTTTCATTTGAGTTGGATTATGTGAGTTCGAGTATATTGTGAAGTACTATAAACTTGGTATTCATCTTGGAATTCAGCAATGATTCTAACTATTGAATTGTATAAACCATTACATTCGAAGTCAATAGCTTAATATATTTATTTCACTACTACAACAAATAATTAATGCCACGACATTAAAGTAAGAAAACAGATGTACTACTCCTATTTGCTTAGCCCAATCACCCAACATGCCAGACGGGGAGTACAGTGTTACAAATTTTTAGGTCGGCGGCAAAATCTCCCGCTTCCATCGAGATCTCCCGTGACCCAAATTCAAGCAATGCAAAATTACCATCATACCCTTGGTCGGGGGCTACTTTGGTAACTTCACGTTCACCCCACCCAGCCACCCCCACCCCCGCACCCAGAGTACACCTCAATAATCCCCATTTTCTATCCCCACCGCAAAATAGACATCTCCACGACACCGTAGCACCCCACAACAAGCCAGCCACGGTTAGCCGGCCTTCCTGCCCCTCCCCTTCTACATCGGCGCACTTGTCCTCTACAGCCCTTCTGCCTCATCGACAACCTCGTACGCCACACTGGAGCTGGTCCACCATTGCCATCATATACTGCGCAGGAGCCGCTTCCCGGCGCCGTCGTTCACGGTCTCAGATCTGCTTCCCGGAAGCCGACGACAAGCGTAGTAACAGCACCGTCGGCGATAATGAACTGACTCCCGTTGCCACCCATGATGCACAGACGCCGCCGTGACCTTCGTACTCCTCTGCGATTGGTAATGTGTACATTGATTCTCTTAGCAGTACGTGTGTAGTTCCAATTGTGTTCATACCTATCCTTCAAATTTCCTGCATGCTATTGTTCCCCTTTCCTGGCTGCTATTGTTCCGGTAAAAGTCATTGGTTATAGCTTGCATTATCCAACATAATATCATCTTGTAATTGTGCTTCACTCCTGTATTGTGGTGTGCTTGTGTAGGTTCTTCATCTCTAACCAGTAGTGTGGCAAATGATTAAAAGTTTTTGACAATAGCAGGGAGGTGATCCCCCTGTTCTATTGACTCAGAATGAAACCACAACGTAGTTCTAGCAAAGTTGAATAGCCACAAAGTAGGATATTAAAAATTACTCGTGCAAACATTGCAAAATAGTGCTTTAATGTTGCCTACAAGATGTGTGAGTATTACAATATTTTTCTTGCCATGTTTGGATTTTAAAACTACTAATGCCAACATGGAGAGGAGCAATGAAGACCAAATACGGGATGTTGGGGACATCTTCAAGGAACGTCGCAAGATAAAGACGAGTTTCACCGAACCTGTAAAACGAGCTTTGGTAAGTAACAGCTTTTCAATTACTTTGACATTGTATGTGTCTGGCAGCAGTAGTGTACACAGGACTAGGCCAGGCGCTGGCAAGCCCTGAGCCGAAAATAGCTTCAAACAATGTTGTGTGCTTGGCTAGGGTTCTTACCATGCAATCCAGCAGTGTGGCAAATTATTAAACAATAATATGTGGGATAAACAATTTCCTGTACACTTGATTATGCTCTCTATCATTTGTAGGATCTCAATTTACTCACTGGACCCACCATGGCGTAGGATGAAAAACTGTAACCTTTGTAATTACATGTTGAATCTAGTAAGTCAAACGTGACTACAGAGGCCCTGGAGATCATCTGGTTGCGGGTTGTTTTGTTGCAGCAACCCTTGGCTTATGCACCCCTCTGATGGTTTTCCTATTTCGCTTAGCCTTGTGTTCTTTGATGTATATGTTGTAGTTTCTGTAAGCTGGCTCTGCTCGATATGTAATAAGCACACTCTTAATCGTCCTAATGCTTTCCTTTTTAGCTTGATGTAAGAAGTGGGTGTTCTCACCCTAGGAGTCTGTTTTTATATTTCTCCTTTTTAACTCACTTCTACTAGTCATGTTTATCAGGCTTCTACTGAATGGATCTGGGAAGCTCTCACTATTGATCTAAAAAATAAGTAACTTCTTCATGTCATGATGTAGTTCGTGCGAGGAGGGAAGTATGGTCAACCTCAAGATCAGGTTTTGAGGCTAGTCCTATGTGCAAGTTTCCAAATGATGTTGGATTACACACAAGGTGCCAGTTCCCTAATGATGCCGGATTGGACACAAGGTGCCAATTCCCAAATGATGCTGGATTACACACAAGCCAGGTGGAGTTGTCAAGTGTTCGTGTCCTTGTGGCTCTAGTACAGGCTGAAAGAGAGCGTGCAGCAGCCCTTGAGAATGTAGTTGAGTTCCTGAAGAAGCGAAAAGAGCAATCAAATGCTCTCTTCACCCAAGCCAAACAAGAGATAGAAGAAGCCAGAAAGAAGCTAGTAGAGGCGGAGCTGGCTAAGCGTCTCCTGCTATCTAAAACTGTTGTCAATCCAAATTTTCATTCATAATAGCTAGGTTCAAATGTTGATCCAGTCAGCATGCATGTTGTGATGTGCGTGCATCGACTGAGATGTATGTAAGTATGTGATGCCGAGATGTGGCACACATTTTTGTTTGGATCATGTAATAACTTACATTATTTCCAGAACAATAATAGACAAACCATTGGACATGATATCTAAGTTCACACACAAACCCAACATTCCAAGTTCAACTTTCACATCAAACTCACGTTCACATATATCTTCACATTCATAGATAATGTTCACAACCAACTAATAGCCATAGTTGAAATAGTTTATGCATCTCAATGATTCACTTCAAATCTAAAAAAAATCTGAGAAGGATTACAAATAAAGAAAAATCTCTTGTTCTTACTACTTAACATCAATGCTTCTCCGAAACAACATTTAATTCACAACCAAAACACAAATTCTTTCTGAGAGCATTGATGAAAAAGGTGCATTTTCTACCAATGGCGGAGGAGGGACTCCCGCATAAATTTGTGGAGTTCCACTAAAATTGAGGTATCTGCTTCTGTTTGCACAAGCATGCCTGATATGGGAGATTGACATCCGTGTTTGCAAATATATGTAAAAGGGTTATCGATGGCATTGCATCATTTTAAAAGTGCCATTGGATTTATCGATGACACTAGATTGACAGTAGCATATTACTCCCTCTGTGACATTGCATCATTTTACAAGTGGCATTGCACTAGTGCAGGCGAGTGCTATACAAACGGTTTTTACCCCTTTCCGTGATGGAGTTTTAAACCGTCGCCTTGCCTGTGTGTGCGATAGGGGGGTCCATTCCACACGACCCAGAAACCGTCGGCGATAGGTCCTCCGGTTACACACGCTGGGCAAAAAGAGCTCGTGTGCGATCGTGCGAGCCATCGCAGACAATTATACAGGACCAATCATGTGAGATATACTTAGCATCCCACACAGTGAATCCCAGAAAAGCGTTTCCTTTCGTATGTACATCACACACAATTTGCCGCATCACATCGTCTGTGATAGCGTTGCCATCGCAAGCGATATTTATAATTTTATCGTTTGCGTTATTGAATGCATCACGGACGGTTCCTAAAAGAAACTGTATGGCATAGGCTATCCATCACACACACTTTTTATGTGGAAAACATTTGTGCAAGGTGGCCTAATGCAAACAGTTGTCCAGAGGAAATCGTGTGTGATTGTTCATTGATCCAATACGTTTACTTCCTAGAAACTATGTGGGTTGTCTGAGGTCATCGCTCACGGTTTTGTCTCAATAACCGTCTACAATAGAAAAACCCAATAAGAAGGCTAATTGGCCTATTATTTTTAATCCATTTAGTAATCAAATTGACATTTCGTATTAAACACACAATGTATTTCATTTTTGTATTATGGCAACCAGGATTTCATAATTGAAATACATCAGTGTACAACATCATATAGCTTCAGCACTCAGTTACACCATATAGGCATATAGCTAGCTACCCCATTACACAACAGCACCAAGTTTCACATGCAACATCTAAAACCTTTGGAAATTAGCATCATAGACGGTAGATAGACAGATGAATCTCATCTGGAAAACTGCTGAAGCGGAAGGCGAATATTGAGCCTTCAATGATGTTGAAGGTCCTTGCAACTTTAGGCCAGTGCCTGTGGATGATTGACCGCCCATCCTTCGTCCTCTTGAGGAAGACTTCAATATTGTACCGTGGGTGTTGTATGAATACCTTCCTCGCCTCTTGACAATACAGGTGGTTTGAGAGGTAATCATCGGTGAACTGCTTTGGAAAGGCCTGAAAACAAAGATATGCATAAATATCTTCTATAAAATTTGAAATGGTGCAAAGGAATAAAAAAACAAGGTATAAGAGTTAGTACCATCCTATAGTTGATTGATGTCTTCTTCGTTGAGCAGAAAAAGATCTTGTTGTTTTTCGTTACTAGTTTCTTTATCCTAACAATTTTTCTGAGTTTCTTGACTTGAATGATATTCATGGACATCTCATTTCCCCATATGCAAAAAGGATCGAATAGTGGGTCAAAACCTCTGACAGCAGGACCTACATGTGCAAGACCAAATTGTTAAAAACCTAAATATTTGAATGGTTCCTACAATTGCACAATAATGTGCTATTAGCCAAAGGACCATGCATGTGCAAACCTCGATGGTAAACCTCAGTGCCTCACATTGTTTCCCTACAACACATATAAGGTAGTTATTGATCAGGTTAAGTGAGAGTTGGCATACTATCAGTAAATTATGTTGATGAAAAATAAACACATTGCAGATCCAACAGATTAATTCGAGCCACATGGAAAAGCCAGTTATCCAAACCAGGCATGCTTAAGAACTAGGAAATATAGTAATTCTATATATATTTCTCATGTATTTAGTATAGCCAAATTTGATTTATTTCTCACATGCATAACAATACAAAATTGTACCCACAACAATTGAACATCACATTGAAGAATTGAACCAAACAATTAACTAAACAGCACAACAAATGAACCAAACAGTTAACTGAGCACCACATTGCACAATCGAACATACTAGAAGATCAGACAGTTAAAAACCAAGCATGCTTAACAACTTTGAAATATAGCAATTGTATATGTTTCTCATGTATTTAGTACAGCCAAATTCGATTTATTTCTCACATGCATAACAATACAAAATTTTACCCACAAGAATTGAACATCGCATTGCAGAATTGAACCAAACAGTTAACTGAACACGACAACAAATGAACGAAACAGTTAACTGAGCACCACATTTCACAATAGAACATACTAGAAGATCAGACAGTTAACCAAACCAAGCATGCTTAACAACTTGGAAATATAGCACTTGTATATGTTTCTCATGTATTTAGTAGCCAAATTCTATTTATTTCTCACATGCATAACAAGCCAAAATTGTACCCACAAGTATTGAACATCACATTGCAGAATTCAACTAAACAGTTAACTGAACATTACAACAAATGAACCAAACAGTTAACTGAGCACCACATTGCACAATATATAGAACATATATACTAGAAGATCAGATTGCATGGTATAACATTACATAGGACAATTCACTAGAATTTCTAAAGGAAAGGCTGGAGCGGCACATGTAATAGGTAAACCGAACATGCTTAACCGGCGTAGCTAGCTGAACATAGGTCCTTATAGTAATCTAAAAAAACAAGCTACTCCTCATCGTCGAAGATATCGATGACGATGGGCTCCTTAAACTTGGAAGAGGGTGAGGCATCCACATCGTGGGTGCCCTCCTCATAGTGGTTAGTCGCCTGAGCCGCTCCGGGCACAAACCTGCTGGCTCTGGAGTTGTGTTAAGCATGGGCACGCTGAGAAAACACCTCATAGTGTTCGTCAAAGGCACCGGCGGTGGCCTCAAGAAAACACCACGAACTGTCGTTTAAAGCAGCCAACCGCGTGGCAGCGTCCGCGCGCGAGGCATTGACAGTGGCCTCGATGGCGAGGTGCTCCTCCAAGATCTGGGGGTTGGCACACATGGCAGCCATCGTGACGTCATCCGCGCGTGTGGCCGCGATTTGCTTCTCCGCTGCCAAATGCTCCTTGAGCTCCTGGCTATAGTACATGCACCATGGCTTTGGGCGGCGCTTATTTGGAGGATGGGGCGGTGGTTTGGGTGGAAGGTGTCGCGCCGGCGGTCGGGGCATGTTGGGATGGAGGAGGAGGAGGAGGATGGGGGTCGGGTGTATATTAACAAACGATGTATCGATGTTCTCAATTTCTTTTCTCGAATATGCACGAGTGTGTGTATCATATATTAAAGAAAAGAAAGGGGTGTGGGCCCATCCACATGAGGTTTTACAATTTCAAGTTACATGAAATAGTAGCCCCCATCCACCAAAGATGATCTACTCTAATCCTAACTCCTCTCACTAGCCCACCTAAACAAATCCCCAAAGAAGGAACCAAATTCTCCCTTCAAAATTTCTGCTTGTTTCCACGTCCGGCCTTCACTTTCAATCCTGCCAATGACATGGAGTTGTGATGGGGCAGCTCCATCAAAGACTATGCACTAGTGCAGATGCGTCCTAAGATGACACATCTATCGCACACCATTCGATCGAACTGTGTGCGATGTAGGCATCGCAAATGGTATGAAAATAAAATCATCTCCAAGAAAATGAAATGTGTGCGATGGCTGATCCATCAAGCACGATTCAGAAATGAGTTGCGTGTGTGATACGCGGCATACAGTTCATCCAGATGAACTGTTTGCGATGAGCCAAAATAACACAAAAGATTCCCACAACAAGATGTGTGTGATACATGACATATAGGTCATTCAAGTGAACTGTTTGCGCTGAGCCAAAAAAACACAAACAATTCACCACAACAAGATGTGTGTGATACACGGCAAACATGCCGGTTATCAGAATTGTGTGGGAAGACCGAAAATAACACAGACGATTCACGCTAATAAGTTGTGTGTGGTATCCGCAAACGGTTGCTAGTAAACAATTGTCGGCGCTTGTTGAAATCATCACAGACGCGTTCCTTAGTTTAATCATTTGTGATGTGACTTGCTTTGTCTACACAATATCTTTGCTCTGTCTACAGAATAACAACATATATACTTATAACAACATGATTGCATATCCGAATTAAACATCCAATTACATAAGTAACTACACATAACATTTGCACACCTCAATGAACAATTACATGCATAATAAACAAGGAAAAACGATCATCAAATCATCTACTTCTTCTTGTGATGCTTGCCACTGTTCTGCTGGCTCGATCCCTCGCCGTCTTGGGGAAGGAGGCACTTCCTCATGTCAATGATCCGCCTGTACATCTCGTAGCTTGTGTACGCGTCCTTGGCCGCGTACTCGATGTGATCTTTGTCCAGTTTCTCCACCCAGGTCAAGTGCTAGGCAAGCTTGTTCTTCTTGCTGGCATCCATCATGTCTTTGTAGTAGGGGTCGATGATGGCCTCAGTGAGCTCAACCAGGGAGTCCTTCTGCTTTCGGTTGCCCTTGATCTTGTACTGGTCCTAGATGTCGACAAGCTTCTGGCGGGCGATGCCCAAAGTGTTGAGCACCTTTACATCGTTGGTGGTGTCCACCGTAGTGAAATTGTAGTTGTGGCTATTAACAAACCAGGCGAAACGTTCACAAGGCCTTGTGGCTAGGCAATAGTGGTAGACAAGGACGTGATGGCGCACACACAACTGGGTGACGGTGACCTTCTGATCATACCCGGCATGACCGCTGGTGTACTCGAGGTCGAAGCCGACCACTTTGTACTTGCCTCATCAAGCAACTGTTCCATAGTGTGGATGAAGTTCTCCACCGACTGCGGCTCATTGGTGTACACCACCGAGAGGTTCATCAACCTTCCGTGGGTCTCCACTTTGGTACGCAGGGTGAAATGCTTGCCATCAGCCGCTGGGAGCGCCATTGGAGCCGTTGGGGATCCTCTTTGTATGCACAATGTCGTCGTGGGTGTGGTTCTAGTGTTGTGGGGCAATTGAAAGGTTGAAGAGACACGGTTAAATGACCGCGGGAATAAATGGGGGTCAGACGGCCTGGAATATCAGCACGTCTGCATGGCAGTTTTTGCATCGTGGTGCACATAACTGCATGTTGGCACCACGCGTGGCACAACCGCATGCATGGCACCCCAACCGTGATCGTGCACCAACACCAACCATGGGCGGAGCGCGTGGATGCCATGAGCAAAGCGCATCGTGGCCACCTAAACCCCGAGCAACCACATGCATAGAGCAGTTGTACACGCAGGGAATGGCCGTCTACTAGCTAGTGGATGCGAGCGGGCGGCGTCCTGGGGAAACGACGTTGCGTTTCACATCTCACACGATTCTACGGGCGAACCGTGGGCGATAAATCATGTGCGATAGTGAGTAGAGAATGGTCGTTTGCTAGCTAATAAAATTGCAAATTTATTTTTTATTAATAACCATCTGCCTACGCGTCATCCCGTGCTCCTCCCGTACGTCTTATCACCGCGTTCCCGCCGGAGGATTATAGTGCACTGCACATGCATTTCGTTTGGCCATGCCTCACCTCAAAGAGGCACCAATGAATCATCGGTGATCCCGTTCCCGCTCAACCATGCAGGTTCCCACACGCAACTACGCAAGCTTCCCACCCAGCTCGGCAAAATCCCAAAAAACCTAAACCCTTACCGGCCAACTATATAAACCCCCACGGCCGGTGACTGGCGCGTCGCATTCATCCCCAAGGCCCTCCCTCCTGGTAACTTAGCTCGACTGCTTCTCCCCCTATCGCCAATGGCATCGGCCCATCGTCGTCGCTAGCCACTCTACTAGAGGATAACTCCAGCTGGGAGGATACACCATGACAACTGTGCAGTCCTCGGGCGCATCGAGTGCGTGTGCCGGCCCTGTTTGGGTGTGCGCACGCCACCCACCAAACGCGCCGCCACCTCTGCCCAAAGGCAGCTGGTGCCGGCCGCCGTGGCCACCACCCCACCTACGACCACCGGGCTCACCACCCGCTTCGCCACCGCATCCCGAAGGAAGGAGCCAGCGGCCGCCGAAGCCCAGCCGCTTCGCATTTGTAGCAGCGACCTTGAGTGCTACCTCGACTTCCTGGGGGGAGGAGGAGCGCCAGGTCATGCACGCAATGGAGGTTATCGCCGCCGAGGCCGCAACAGCACCTGCAGTAGACGAGCGGAATGCGGAGATCTACAAGGAGTCCCGCCTCTTTGAGGAAGCGCGTCAGGAGTGGCAGAGGGCGTACGCGTTGCACGTCCCTCATGGTGCAGCAGTGGCAGGTGCCGGATCCCACTCCTTCGGCTCGTTGGTTGCTCCTCCTCTGCCTCTTACTAAGCGCGCTTTGCAGAGGAGGCTGCTGGAAGTAGTACAAAGCCATCCGTAATATTTAGGGGCTATTTTGTTGAATTCATATGACTATAGATATGGTTGAACTGTTCGTACTTCAAATTAGCTAGTATATATAGTTGAACTAGCTATTTCGGTACGTGGTTGGCGACAATTGGGGGAAGTTTGTTCAGTTAAGCTGTCGAGTTGAACTGTTTATATAAAGAACGACTGCTTATCCTATGAATGAAATCTATGTTCAGTGAAATTCAGTTGCAAAATTAGACAGTGCTAGAGAATTTCAGCTGCAAAATTTGACAAATGGCAATGTTACAAGGTGGACAAATGTAAATGTTACCAATTTGACAAATGGCAATATTCCCAATATGTTAGATGCAAATCTTACCAAATGGTCTATAGGAGCATATGGATCATCATAGAAAACCGTTTGCGATGATAAACGCTTGTTGGTGGCAAACTGTGTGTGATGCACAAATCGTCCGCGCCAATTTTTCCTTGGCTTACTAGCGAATGAACCATAGCTCGCGCTTTGCATATGTGATGAATACTATTTGGAACAGACACGGGTATTCAATCTGAAACCTTTGTGATGAGAAGGAATACATGTCGTTAGATAAGTGTTTTATTTAGAGAAAAGCCTTGATGATTTATTTTGATTTAATTTGATAGGGGTGTACGAGAACACTCAATTGATCAAACCATAGATTTCATTCAGTCACACCATGACTTTACATTCATATGATTGAAATACAATATTAAAACAAAAAAACTAATTTCGGCAGTGACGGAGGCGACGTCCTGTGCTTGGCGGCGTACTCCGGGACGTCGTTGTGCCAATCTTCCAGAATGCCCAGAATTTTCGGGACTTCCGCTTCCAGGAGCTGGTCGACGGGCTGGGGTGGTGATGGTGTCCTGGACTAGGGGGTACTCATCATGTCGTCTCCTGGCCAGGAGAGCCGGGCCGAGGTCCCCTGTGGCGGTTAATTATTGGGCCTCTTTGGCAGCCCATGACCTATACAAGGAAGTTTCCACAAGACTTGGCGCACACGACGAGGATTGTTGTTATCCTAGGCCTTCGGTACATTGTTATATAAACCGAGTCCAGGCTAGTCGATAGATCATATTCTAGACATCCTAGAAGTTAGATTCATACTCATAAAATCTCGAGGTAGGTCATCCTGTACTTTGTAATCCATCACAATCAATATAACAGAAGCATGACGTAGGGTTTTACATCTTTGAGAGATCCCGAACCTGGATAAACATCATATCTCTTGTTCGTCCTGTTACCATCTAGTCAAGATCACCAGCTCGGGACACCCTACCCGAGATCCATAGGATTTAACCCCAACATTGGTGGCCCATACAGGTCCTTCTAGTAGTCGCCGCGGTGTGATGGATATTCAGATCGCCTCCGACGCGATCTACGCGTCGGAACCGAGCTTCGTCGTCGACGTCGGCAGCTTCGTCGCCGGCTCGACTGGTCACCTCGGTTGGCCTGAGAACCACATCCATATAAGATCTATCAAAGACCGATGAGCGTCTTCATCGACATCAACTCCGATCTCGGCCGAAATCATGGGAGAATCATCCATGGAGCTCGGGGGATCAACGTCAACATTGCCCTTGTGCGATCGTGCAGATTTTTCTGGATAGCTGATTCGTTTTCGCCATCCCTGCCTCCTCGGGCGTCGTTTTGTCGAATCCTTTGGTATAATTGTGCATAATTGAGTCTACAATGAACCCGTAAATTTCGTCGTATTCCGATGGAGGAATCTCCAATAATCGCCGATATAACGAATGCCTGACTAATCTGGACGTGTTTAGGGCGAGGAGTCCAGCGGCCAGCTCAGACAACGTTTGGAAGATCCAACCGTTCATGAGCTTCATAATTCTCATATCGACAACCCCTCAAAATGTCAGCTCAATTTGACCATTCAAAGTCCGGGAAATGTCTGAGGAGTGCAGCAATTTTCGGATCTGTTTTCTGCGTGAAAACGAATCCAACTCGACTTCATCTTTTTTATGAACAGGTTATCGGACATCCTTTTTTGAAGGAATTTTTATAGGGTATTTTGTTTTGTTCCCAAACACGTGCTCACAAATTTTGAGCCTTTTCCGAGGTGCTCTTCACTGTCGCGCCGGTGTCAAACCGGTCCGACCTCGTTGTTCCATGGATACTGAGCTGCGCCAGCATCGACTGCGCCATCGCTCCATCAAGCCAACGTCAACCACCTCGGATCATCACCTCGGCGAGTCGACCAAGTGTTCGGCATCACGAAGGCCAAATCATCGTCAAGACCACACCGTCGCCCCATGGATTGAGTGGATTGGGCGCGCCGGCATAATTCTGACCCGCGTCGGCACTGCCTCGCCATCGCCTCATCGAACCGACGTCCACCTCACCGACCTGCTTCGACAGGCTGATGACCCACAAGTATAGGGGATCAATCGTAGTCCTTTCGATAAGTAAGAGTGTCGAACCCAACGAGGAGCAGAAGGAAATGACAAGTGGTTTTCAGCAAGGTATTCTCTGCAAGTACTGAAAGTAACGATAACAGATAGTTTCGATAGCAAGCTAATTCATAACAAGTAACAAGTATGATAAAGTGCAGCAAGGTGGCCCAATCCTTTTTGTAGCAAAGGACAAGCCGGAACGATCTCTTATATAATGCAAGGAGTTCCCGAGGACACATGGAAATTCTCATCTAGTCACTTTCATCATGTTTGTTTGATTCGCGTTCGCTACTTTGATAATTTGATATGTGGGTGGACCGGTGCTTGGGTGTTGTTCTTACTTGAACAAGCCTCCCACTTATGATTACCCCCTCTCGCAAGCATCCGCAACTACGAAATAAGAATTAAGATAAATCTAACCATAGCATGAAACATATGGGTCCAAATCAGCCCCTTACGGAATAGCGCATAAACTAGGGTTTAAGCTTCTGTCACTCTAGCAACCCATCATCTAATTACTACTCCACAATGCCTTCCCTTAGGCCCAAAGATGGTGAAGTGTCATGTAGTCGACATTCACACGACACCACTAAAGGAAGCAACAACATACATATCATCAAAATATCGAACGAATACCAAATTCACATGATTACTTATGACAAGACTTCTCCCATGTCCTCAAGAACAAAAGTAACTACTCACAAATCATATTCATGTTCATGATCAGAGGGGTATTGAATAGCATTAAGGATCTGAACATATAATGTTCCACCAAATAAACCAACTAGCATCAACTACAGAGAGAAATCAACACTACTAGCAACCCATAGGTACCAATCTGAGGTTTTGGGATAAAGATTGAATACAAGAGATGAACTAGGGTTTAAGATGAGATGGTGCTAGCGAAGATGTTAATGAAGATTGGTCCTCCCACGATGAGAGGATCGTTGGTAATGTTGATGGCTTCGATTTCCCCCTCTCGGAGGGAAGTATCACCGGCGGAATCGCTCCGTCGGAGAGCAAAATAGCTCCTACCCAGGTTCAGCCTCGAGACGGCGGTGCTTCATCCCGAAAGTCTTCTTCTGATTTTTTCTAGGGAAAATGGCTTCATATAGGAGAAGATGGGCCCTGGAGGCCTGCCAGGGGCGCCACAATCTCGGGGGGCGCGCCCAGGGAGGTAGGGCGCACCCCCAGGCTTGTCGCTTCCTGGTGGGTCCCCCTCTGGTATTTCTTCAGCCAATATTTTTAATATATTCCAAAATAATTCTTCGTAAATTTTCAGGTCATTTGGAGGTGTGCAGAATAGCTATCTCTGTTTCACCCCTTTCCGGTCCTGAATTCCAGCTGCCGGCAATCTCCCTCTTTATGTGAATTTTGCAAAATAAGAGAGAAAAGGCATAAGAATTGTATCATAAAGTGAGATAATGACCCAAAACACAATAAATAACAATAGGAAAACATGATGCAAAATGGACGTATCAACTCCCCCAAGCTTAGACCTCGCTTGTCCTCAAGCGAAAAACCGAAATCGATAATCATGACCACATGTTTAGAGAGAGAGGTGTCGATAAAATAAAATACGGACTTGAAGGCATCATGACCTTTGTTATAATAGCAATATGTTATCATAAAACTTCTCATGTCAAAGTGACAATTCATCCATAAGATGAAGTATGAACCATAAACCGTATTGAAAACTAACAAACTATGATATCAGTCATTGATGCAACTGCAATTCATCATATTATCAGAAAGAGTCTATGTAAGAGCTTTTTGTTTAGCAAGTTCACATACTCAACTATCATTTAGTCTTATATGATTGCTGACACTCACGTCATACTTATGGAGCAAAAGTTTCAGTCAGACACATAGAAAGATAGGGGCTTATAATTTCGCCTCCCAACTTATTTACCTCAAGGGTAATGTCATAAATAATAACTCATGATCACCTACATTCAAATGGATATATATGTCTAGATCTTTCCCCACCACATGATGCTTGCCAAAAGAGAAAAAATAAAAATGGAATAGAGGAGAATACTATTGACTCTTGCATGAAAGTAAATACATAAAAATAAAAGATAGGCCCTTCATAGAGGGAAGCAGAGGTTGTCATGCGCTTTTTATTTTGGGATGTGCAGGCTCTTAATGTAAAGGAACGTATATTGCCCCTTGTGATAGCGACCTTTATTATGCAGTCTGTCGCTTTTATTTCTTCACCATCACAAGATCGTACAAAGCTTATTTTCCCTTACAATAAAAGACCATACATATGTAGGAGCAGTTTTTATTGCTTTTGCACCGATGACAACTTACTTTAAGGATCTTATTCAATCCATAGGTAGATGTGGTGGACTCTCATGGCATGAAATTGGGTTTAAGGGTTTTTTGGATGCACAAGTAGTATCTCTACTTAGTACAGAATTTCGGCTAGCAAAAGATAGGGGGCAAGCACCACATGTTAGAGGATCCAAAACAACATAACTTCTATGTGAATATAAGCAAACATAACTCATTACGTTGTCTTCCATGTCCAATGTCAACTATTTGACATAGAATATTTAATGGGGGCTCACAATCATAAAAGATGTCCAGGATAGTATATTTATATGTGAGACCTCTCTTCCTTTATTACTTTTTCATGAATTGCAACAATGACCAATGCTATGTTTGTCAACTTCCAACAAGTTTTATCAATTATACCTTTTTTATGTGAAGTCATCACTCCCCATGGGATTAGTATATGATCTCTCTTTTCTTTATTCTTTTTATTTTTATTTCCAAGATTGGATCAAGACAAGTAAAACAACTCAACTCAAACTACTCTTTATTATATAACTCTCACACTCGATTACATAGATAGATAAATCACAAAGCAAACACTAGAAGCTCGATTACATAGATAGATAGATCACAAAGCAAACACTAGAAGCTAGATCATAATAAAACTTTTATTCTTCTAAATCACGAAATAACTAACGATTGAACTAAGATAGATAATGATGATAAAAGTGATAGTGATATGATACCGGGGCACCTCCCCCAAGCTTGGCACAAGCCAAGGGTGGTGCCCATACCAGTGTACTCAAATCTCCTTCGGTGATGGTGGAGTTGATGTAATAGGCTTGTCCTCCATCTTCCAAGGCATAGGCTCTCCATCATAAAAGGATGAACTTGTTTCCGGAGTCCTGAAATTTGCAGCTAAACTTATACCTTTGAACTTGGCCTCATACTCAAAATTTTGGTTTTGTAAATCATAGATCTGGGCCTAAAGATGATCCATCCGATCATTGAGCTTGAAGATGATGTCCCCAATATCCTTGTTGTACACCTTGTGCTCACAGATGAATTCCGTGATCATGGAGTGGTTAGCACTGAGTCCGCGCTCCACCATCCCCTGGTACTTGAAGATCTCCTGTTCCACCGCTTCCAGCCTGGCCTTCTCGCTCCCGGTCTTCTTGGACCCTTGAACATCCTCGATGTGAAGCACCCCCTCACGCATATCAATGGCTTGAGGGTGTTTCATCACCTCCGGAAGGTACGGGTTGATGACCTTCTTATAGAACTTGTCCTTGGACAAGCTTGGAGGCGCCATGGTGATCTAGATCTGTCAGAAAAACAGCCCGAAACAAGAACAGAGGAGAAACTTGCAATACGGTGGTCAAAACATCAGAGAGTATATATAATGAATTTTTTTCATGCAGGACAAGTAATATGGAAGAAAAACGGAGTCAGGAAAGTCCACGGGGGAGCCACAAGCTCGGTAGGCACGCCCTGAGGGGTAGGGCGCGCCCCCAGGCTTGTCGCTCCCTCATGTACTTTTTGGACTGTTTATTATTTTCCTAATTTTTTATATATTCCAAAACAGACGGAAAGTACTTTTATGGAAGTTTTGGAGTCGGTTTACTTACCGTACCACATACCTACTACTTTTCAGGATTCTGGAGCGTTTCGGAAGGTTTCTTCTATGTGCTCTTCCGGTGTGATTGTTTGAACAATATTGGTTTCAACATTCATGGGAGTACCTGAGATATAATGTTTAATTCTTTTCCCATTAACCACTCTCGGATTAGTGCCTTCGGAGTTGTTTATTTTGATGGCTCCGGAGCGATAAACTTCTTCGATGATGTATGGTCCTTCCCATTTAGAGAGAAGTTAGAATTGTATAATAGAACATGATCACCTACTTTGAATTCTCGTTTTTGAATTCTCTTATCATGCCATCTTTTAACTTTTTCTTTAAACAGCTTGGCATTTTCATAAGCTTGTGTTCTCCATTCATCTAGAGAGCTAATATCAAATAACCTTTTCTCACCGACAAGTTTAAAATCATAATTAAGTTCTTTAATTGCCCAATATGCCTTATATTCTAGTTCAAGAGGTAAATGACATGCTTTTCCATAGACCATTTTATATGGAGACATACCCATAGGATTTTTATAAGCAGTTCTGTAAGCCCATAATGCATCATCAAGTTTCTTAGGCCAATTCTTTCTAGATCTATTAACGGTCTTTTGCAAAATTAATTTTATTTCTCTATTAGTTAATTCAACTTGACCACTAGACTGAGGATGATATGGAGATGTAATTCTATGATTAACATCATATTTAGCAAGCAATTTACGGAAAGCACCATGAATAAAATGTGAACCACCATCAGTCATCAAATACCTAGGGACTCCAAACCTCGGAAATATAACTTCTTTAAGCATTTTAATAGAAGTGTTATGATCAGCACTACTAGTTGGAATAGCTTCTACCCACTTAGTAACATTATCAACAGAACCTAAGATATGTGTATACCCATTAGAGGAAGGAAAAGGTCCCATATAATCAAAACCCCAAACATCAAATGGTTCAATAACAAGTGAATAATTCATAGGCATTTCCTGAAGTCTACCAACATTACCAATTCTTTGACATTCATCACAAGAGAGGACAAACTTACGTGCCTCTTTGAAAAGAATAGGCCAATAAAAACCAGATTGCAATACCTTGTGTGCAGTTCTATCTCCCGCACGGTGTCCTCCGTATGCCTCGGAGTGACACATCCATAGGATTTGTTCCTGTTCATGCTCAGGTACACAACGTCTAATAACACCATCTACTCCTTCTTTATATAAATGTGGGTCATCCCAAAAGTAATGTCTTAAATCAAATAAGAACTTTTTCTTTTGTTGGTATGTGAAGCTAGGTGGTATATATTTAGCAACAATGTAATTAGCATAGTCTGCACACCAAGGAGTATTACGAGAAGTATTTATAACAGCTAATTATTCATCAGGAAAACTATCATCAATAGGCAGTGGGTCATCAAGAACATTTTCCATTCTAGACAAATTATCAACTACGGGATTCGCAGCTGCCTTTCTATCAATAATATGCAAATCAAATTCTTGTAGCAAAAGAACCCACCTAATAAGTCTAGGCTTAGCATCTTTCTTTTCCATAAGGTATTTAATAGCAGCATGATCGGTGTGAATAGTCACTTTAGAATCAACAATGTAAGATCTGAATTTATCACATCCAAAGACAACTGCTAAAAATTCTATCTCAGTAGTAGCATAGTTTCTTTGAGCACTGTCTAGAGTTTTACTAGCATAATGAATAACATTCAATTTCTTATCAACTCTTTGTCCTAGAACAACACCAACAGCATAATCACTAGCATCACACATAATTTCAAAGGGTAGGTTCCAATCAGGTGGTTGAACAACAGGTGCAGAAATTAAGGCTTTCTTAAGTATTTCAAAGGCTTCTATGCAATCATCATCAAAAACAAATGGCACGTCTTTTTACAAGAGATTAGTAAGAGGCCTAGAAATTTTAGAGAAGTCTTTTATAAACCCTCTATAAAAACCAGCATGACCATGGAAACTTCTTATACCTTTGATATCTTTAGGACATGGCATTTTCTCAATAGCATCAACTTTAGCTTTATCAACTTCAATACCTTTTTCAGAAATTTTATGCCCAAGGAATATACCTTCATTTACCATAAAGTGGCACTTCTCCCAGTTCAAGACAAGATTAGTTTCTTCACATCTTTGTAAAACTCGATCAAGGTTGCTCAAGCAATCATCAAAAGAAGTTCCGTAAATGGAGAAATCATCCGTGAAAACCTCAACAGTCTTTTCACAAAAGTCAGAGAATATAGATGTCATACATCTTTGAAAAGTAGCAGGTGCATTACATAAACCAAAAGGCATACGACGATAAGTATAAGTTCCAAAAGGACAAGTAAATGTGGTTTTCTCTTGATCTTCTGGTGATACAGGTATTTGAGAGAAACCAGAATAACCATCTAGGAAGCAAAAGTGTGTATGTTCAGATAATCTTTCTAACATTTGATCAATAAAAGGCAAGGGGTAATGATATTTCCTAGTAGCTTTATTTAATTTTCTGAAATCAATTACCATTCTATAACCGGTTACAATTCTTTGTGGGATAAGTTCATTTTTATCATTAGGAACAACAGTAATACCTCCATTCTTAGGGACACAATGAACAGGACTTACCCATCTACTATCAGCTATGGGATAAATTATACCTGCCTCCAGAAGCTTTAATATTTCAGTTCTTACCACATCCTTCATTTTAGGATATAACCTTCTTTGATGATCAACAACTGGTTTAGCATCTGGCTCCATATGAATTTTATGCTGACATAAAGTGGGGCTGATGCCCTTAAGATCGTCGAGAGTATATCCAATAGCAGCTCGGTGCTTCTTCAGAGTTTTAAGTAATCTCTTTTCTTCATGCTCTGAAAGGTTAGCACTAATAATAACAGGATATATCTTCTTTTCATCAAGATAAGCATATTTAAGTGTATCAGGTAATTGCTTCAAATCAAACACAGGATCACTCTTTGGTGGAAGAGGATCTCCCAAAGTTTCAACAGGCAAGTTATGTTTAAGAATAGGTGCTTGCTTAAAGAACAACTCATCTATTTCATATCTTTCATTCATATGCATATCATTTTCATGGTCTAGCAAGTATTGTTCTAAAGGATCAGTAGGAGGCACAGCAATAGAAGCATAACCAATAATTTCATCTTTATTGGGTAATTCTTTATCATGAGGTTGTCTACGAAACTTGGAGAAATAAAATTCATGAGACACATCACCAAAATTAACACTGACAGTTTCTTTGTTGCAATCAATCTTAGCATTAATTGTATTCAAGAAGGGTCTACCAAATATAATGGGACAAAAATCATCTTGTGGTGATCCAAAAACAAGAAAATCAGTAGGGTATTTGATCTTACCACACAAGACTTCAACATCTCTAACAATCCCAAGTGGAGTAATAGTATCTGTATTTGCAATCTTAATAGTGACATCAATATCTTCAATCTCAACAGGTGCAATATCATTCATGACTTCTTGATAGAGAGTAAAAGGAATAGCACTCACACTAGCACCAATATCACATAAATCATGGTAGCAATGATCTCCAATCTTAACAGAAATAATAGGCATGCCAATTACGGGTTTGTTTTTATCTTTAGTGTCTGGCTTAGCAATTCTAGTTGCTTCATCACAGAAATATATGACATGTCCATCAATATTATCAACCAAAAGATCTTTAACCATTGCAATATTAGATTCAACTTTAATTTGTTCAGAGAGTCTAGGTGTTCTAATATTACTTTTATTAACCACAGTTGAAGCTTTAGCATGTTCCTTAATCCTAATAGGGAAAGGAGGTTTGTCAATATAAGCAGTAGGCACAACTGGGTCAACATTGTAAACAATTGTTTCTTCCTTAACACTAACAGGTTCTTCATTTAATTCAATAGGTGGATGAAACTTAAACCATTTCTCCTTAGGGAGATCAAAATGAGCAGCAAAAGATTCACAAAATGTGGCTACTATCTCAGAGTCAAGTCCATACTTAGTACTAAACTTATGAAAAGCATTAGTTTCCATAAAAGATTTAACACAATCAAACTTAAGGTTTATACCTGACTCTTTACCTTTCTCGATTTCCCAATCTTCAGAGTTGCGTTTAATTCTTTCCAGAAGATCCCATTTGAATTCAATAGTCCTCTTCATAAAGGACCCACTAGAAGAAGTATTGAGCATGGATTGATCATTATGAGAAATCCGAGCATAAAAGTTTTGAATAATTATTTCTCTTGAGAGCTCATGATTGGGGCATGTATGAAACATATACTTAAGCCTCGCCCAAGCTTGAGCGATACTTTCTCCTTCACGAGGCCAAAAATTATATATATAATTCCGATCACGATGAACCAAATGCATAGGATAAAATTTCTGGTGAAATTCCAGCTTTAACTGGTTCCAATCCCATGTTCTAGTATCATCACATAGCTTATACCATGTCAATGCCTTTCCCTCCAAAGATAAAGGGAATACCTTCCCTCTTAACTCCATCCCTGGATAAACCTACAAGCTTAAACAATCCACAAATTTCATCTATATATATCAAGTGCATATCAGGATGTACCTTTCCATCTCCTGCATAAGGATTAGCTAGCAGTTTCTCTATCATACCCGAAGGAATTTCATAATAAATATTTTCAGTAGGTTCAGTAGGTTGAGGGGCAACTCTCAATGCTTCCGGTCGAGGTGAAGATACCCCGAACAAACTCCTCAAAGGATTACTTTCCATAGTGACAAGTGACAGTAAATTTCAGCACGTAATATAAATGTTTCCTTACCAAATTCCACTCACCAAAGGCACTTCACTCCCCGGAAATGGCGCAAGAAAAGAGTCTTGATGACCCACAAGTATAGGGGATCAATCATAGTCCTTTCGATAAGTAAGAGTGTCGAACCCAACGAGGAGCAGAAGGAAATGACAAGTGGTTTTTAGCAAGGTATTCTCTGCAAGTACTGAAAGTAGCGATAACAGATAGTTTTGATAGCAAGAAAATTCATAACAAGAATGATAAAGTTTAGCAAGGTGGCCCAATCCTTTTTGTAGCAAAGGACAAGCCGGAACGATCTCTTATATAAAGCAAGGAGTTCTCGAGGACACATGGGAATTATGATCTAGTCACTTTCATCATGTTTGTTTGATTCGCGTTCGCTACTTTGATGATTTGATATGTGGGTGTACCGGTGCTTGGGTGCTGTTCTTACTTGAACAAGCCTCCCACTTATGATTACGCCCTCTCGCAAGCATCCGCAACTACGAAAGAAGAATTAAGATAAATCTACCCATAGCATGAAACATATGGATCAAAATCAGCCCCTTACGGAATAGCGCATAAACTAGGGTTTAAGCTTCTGTCACTCTAGCAACCCAACATCTAATTACTACTCCACAATGCCTTCCCTTAGGCCCAAAGATGGTGAAATGTCATGTAGTCGACGTTCACACGACACCACTAAAGGAAGCAACAACATACATATCATCAAAATATCGAATGAATACCAAATTCACATGATTACTTATGACAAGACTTCTCTCATGTCCTCAAGAACAAAAGTAACTACTGACAAATCATATTCATGTTCAAGACCAGAGGGGTATTGAATAGCATTAAGGATCTAAACATATAATCTTCCACCAAATAAACCAACTAGAATCAACTACAGAGAGTAATCAGCACTACTAGCAACCCACAGGTACCTATCTGAGGTTTTGGGACAAAGATTGAATACAAGAGATGAACTAGGGTTTGAGATGAGATGGTGCTGGTGAAGCTGTTGATGAAGATTGGTCCTCCCACGATGAGAGGATCGTTGGTGATGTCGATGGCTTCGATTTCCCCCTCCCGGAGGGAAGTATCCCCGGCGGAATCGCTCCGCCGGAGAGCAAAATAGCTCCTACCCAGGTTCCACCTCGAGACAGCGGCGCTTCATCCCGAAAGTCTTCTTCTGATTTTTTTTCTAGGGAAAATGGCTTCATATAGGAGAAATGGGCCCTGGAGGCCTGCCAGGGGCACCACAAGCTTGGGGGGCGCGCCTAGGGGGGTAGAGCGCGCCCCCTAGGCTTGTCGCTTCCTGGTGGGTCCCCCTCTGGTATTTCTTCGGCCAATATTTGTTATATATTCCAAAATAATTCTCCGTAAATTTTTAGGTCATTTGGAGGTGTGCAGAATAGCTATCTCGGTTTCACCCCTTTCCGGTCCAGAATTCCAGCTGCCGGCAATCTCCCTCTTCATGTGAATCTTGCAAAGTAAGAGAGAAAAGGCATAAGAATTGTATCATAAAGTGAGATAATGACCCAAAACACAATAAATGACAATAGGAAAACATGATGCAAAATGGACGTATCACACGCCGGCTGACATGGGGGCTCCGACATCACCTTACCAACCCGCTCCGTCACCTCAACATGCTCCTGGGGCTTCACCATCACCCGTCGACCAGCTTCATCACGACAGCTGGACTGGGGCACTACTGCAGAATGCCTAGCAGTGGCAGGCGCAAAAACACCAGCAGTGGCGGGCCAGGCTGCCAGGGGTGCCCGCCACCGACCTCCTGCCACTGCTATAACCCCATCAGTGGTGGGCGACCGCCCGCCACTGGTACAACACCTGCAGTGGCGGGCGATGCGTTCCCGCCGGCCACTATTGGAGTCTCTGAAGTGGTGGGCAAAGCTTACTTGCCCGCCACTACTTATTCATGTTGCAATGGCGTGCGTATTAGAACACCCATCCCTGAAAGCTTAGGCATACGAATTAAAAATTTTGCAGCCATGGCAACAATTGTGCTGCCATGGCTATGTTTTGCATAAATCCAATTTAAGAAATTCAATACTAGAAGAAAATAAAGCACACATTGTAAGCTTAGGCATGCAAGTTCACTAGGTAATTAGTACTCTTCATAACAACTACTAACACTTTAAATTTGTTCTAGTTAACAAACAAACATCAAAGTATCACAGGCATCTTAACTAAGTAACTAAGAGTTCATCGGCTTGGAGATATTTGACTTGGACCTAATTTCTAAATAAGGACTACAACAACCATCATCTAGAAGTTGTTGTTCCTTATAGTGATGACCACTGCTGTGTCAACCCTTAGTCGTCGCTTTCCCTTCAGGAATTCCCGCCAGCCGACCTCATAGAATGATATGCGTCCGTCTGTGTCCATCTTGTATTGAACGCTGGTGATAGGACCTGCTGCTCCAAGGTGTACTCCAGCCATGCCGACAGTAGAGATGTCCTTGCCAGAAATCATCTTCAAAGGTAATTTCTATGATCACCATGATTAAAAGTAAAATAGAGCATGCAATGTTAGACATCTCACCATATAATGTTATGAACAAAAAAGAGAGAAAAGATACAAAGCATACCATGGTGTGTTTCACGATGTTGGTCTTTGTAAAATGGTGCACAAATGGCCTCCAAAGTAGTGCACACTTGATGGTAGGATCGCGATGAGATTGGCATTCTCATCCTCAGTAAGCTCTTTCATTCTTTGAGAGAAAATTGCAGAATTGTATGGCTCATCATCGTCATCATCTCTTCCTCATCCTCATCCTCATCCTCATGCTCCTGGCTATCGTCATCCTGGCTAGCATCATCATCATCCTGGCTCTCATCATCATCATCATCCTCGTCATCCTGGCAATCCTCATCATCATGTTTGTCAAGCTCACCATCTTGGTTGGAGAAATACTTAATCCTTAACTTGTTGACCGCTTTCTTCAAGTAAAAGCCTATGTACTCTCCCCCGGTGAGCTTATTATTTGAAATGTACTTGTTCCATCCATCGTCTCATATGATGGTTTTATCCTTTTGTTTACAAACATCAATTTTGTACGATTGTCCTTGACCATCCGAAAAGTTGAAACTGTCACTGATTAAATTATTGAATTGGACCCTTATGTTGCATGGGATACACTATGTAACAATTAAGAATAATGCAGTTAATAATTAATGGTATGCACAGTACAAGAATTCAGCAAATGGTTAGAATTGAATGATAAACATTGTTACCATAGATTTTTCGAATCACTCCCTCAAGAAGAGCCCGAATTCTACTGCTTGGGATAAACTATCCTTACAAGGATTTTTGAAGACATTGCAGACCTTACGCATCATGATCCCTCCTTCAAGAAGTTAAACACTGTTATCATTAGTGCTAAGTCATGAAAGTAATATTGAGAAGTGGCATAAAAAATCGGCAGTAAAAAATGTCATCACGATGAGGTATGATCACAGATTAACAACACTGCTACAACCAGGTAGTACGATGATATATATAAGCAGGTTTATCACGTCTACAAAATAAGGCTCTACGAAGTCACGGACATATATAGTACGCCATAGCAAGTTTCATAAGTACTACATTAAAGGTTCAAACATCTGAAGCACAGAGTTATACGACTAGCCACGGTGGAGAGATCAACACCTAATCTATGTCAACGTCACAGCCGAAGTTGTCATCCTCGTCATCCCAGTCTATCGGGTCATCCTTGGCATCCTTCTGGTTGTGTGCCGTCATCATCAACGCCTCGTTAATGGCGTACAGATGCGGATCCTCCCGAAGATACCGTTCCACCAAGGGATCGGTGCTCTGCCGCTGATGGGCCCTTATGAGCGCCTCGGCCTTGGAGACTATCCTCATGTTAGGAGGTGCTATCTGACTCGCGCGCCAAGTATCCTAAGGAAAGTTGAGCTGGGCCCCTGGTACTCGAGCGCCATGGCATCGTAAGCGCGCGCCGCTTCCTCGGCGATGTCGAACGTGCCGAGCCATTGTTTCTAGCCAGTGATGGGGTTTTGGATTTGGGCGCCCCACTTCCCCCAGGACCTCTGGAAAACACCACGGTACATGCCGTTGTCCGCCATTTTGGGAAAAAATGACCTAGAACATGCAGAAAATAAATCTGGCGAAAGAACTGAAGAAATCTACTACAACACAATATGAATTAAAAACAAACAAAAAAGTTGGCATGACCTCTGCATAAAAATGGACACATTAAGTGCTAGAAATTTGGTGAAATGAAAATAAATCAACATTTCGCCAAAACTTTAGCGCTTATAGTATGAATCCCTGTAAAGAACTTAAGACATCTACTACAGCACAATATGAATGAAAAATAAACAAATAAATTTGGCATGACCTCTGCATAAAACTGGAAACATTAAGTGCTAGAAATTTGGCGAAACGAAAATAAATCAACGTTTCGCCAAAATTTTAGCGCTTATAGTATGAATCCCTGTAAAGAACTTAAGACATCTACTACAACACAATATGAATAAAAATAAGCAAAGAAATTTGGCATGACGTCTGCATAAAAATGGACACATTAAGTGCTAGAAATTTGGCGAAATAGAAATAAATCAACGTTTCGCCAAAACTTTAGCGCTTATAGTATGTATCCCTGTAAAGAAATGAAGGGGCCTACTACATCATAATATTGAACTCAGTATGAACAGAAATAATGTACACCATAATGCGATATATCAAACTACGGCTAGTTTTGATTGCTGACTACAACTATCAAACTACAACTAGAAATATGAAACTACAACTATAAACTACAACTACAATTTGTTTTAATGTGTGCATTAAAAACTATACAACTATCAAACTACAACAACTACACATTAGGACCCCTAACCCTACTCGAACGAGGCTGCTGCCGCGGCTGTCCGTGTGCGAGGCAGTCATGGCCGCGGGTGGCGAGGAGGACGCCCGGAAAGAGAGGCGGGGACGGTGACGGAATACCTGCAGGAGCGGAGGGCGACGGGGCGGCGGATCGAGGGCGAGGGCGGCGGGGGCGGCGGATCGAGGGCGAGGGCGCAACGCGGTGGAGGGCGAGGGAGGCGACGAGTACAGCGAGGATGACGGTGGCAGCGGGCGGCAAGGAGGACGGCGACGTGGGCAGCACCGCGGTGGAGGGCGAGGGCAGCCACGAGAGCGAGATGGGGAGTGAGACTGACAGTGGGGTAGGGGAAGGGGGAAGGGGCGCGCGCATGCACATAGTGCTCATCCCTTGCGACGGGCACGCCAGATGACCCACCACTGCTAATTTGGGGTGGCAGGCGGCAATATTCGAGTTGAAGATTGGACAGTCCAGAGCTAACCTATCTGTGGTGGGCACGCTTGGACGCCCGCCATAGCTAATATCTGCATAAAAAATAAATTAAATTAAACGGTTGCAGGCATACATCTGTGACGGGGCCTTTTGCCCGCTTGCCACTGCAGCCTATAACAACAGTGGCGGGTACATCTAGCTACTCGCCACAACAAGCATTCATAAAATATCCAAGCTCAGTAGTTCTTGTTTGTGGCGAGTGGTGTGTTTCGCCCGCCACTGGTGTGCCTATAGCTCTGGCGGTCATGTTGTGTCACCCGCCACTGGTACTTCTACTACCTTGCAGTGGCGGGTGCCTCGTCGCACCTGCCACTCTTTTGAGTTCATGATACGTCCATTTTGCATCATATTTTCCTAGTATTATTTATTATGTTTTGGGTCATTATTTACCTTTATGATACAATTCTTATGCCTTTTCTCTCTTATTTTGCAAGTTTTACATGAAGAGGGAGATTGCCGGCAGCTGGAATTCTGGACCGGAAAGGGCTACAGTAGAGATAGCTATTATGAACATCTCCAAATGACCTAAAAATTTACGGAGAAATATTTTGGAATATATAAAAAATACTGGTGAAAGAAATAACCAGAGGGGACCTACCAGGAAGCGACAAGCCTGCCCCCCCCCCCCCCCCCCCCCGAGCTTGTGGCGCCCCTGGCAGGCCTCCGGGGCCCATCTTCTCCTATAAGATGCTATTTGCCCTAGAAAAAATCAGAAGTAGGCTTTTGGGACGAAGTTCCGCCGTCTCGAGGCGGAACCTGGGCAGGACCACTTTTGCTCTTCAGCGGAGCGATTCCGCCGGGGATACTTCCCTCCGGGAGGGGAAAATCGAAGCCATCGACATCACCAACGATCCTCTCATCGTGGGAGGACCAATCTTCATCAACATCTTCACCAGCACCATCTCATCTCAAACCCTAGTTCATCTATTGTATTCAATCTTTGTCTCAAAACCTCAGATTGGTACCTGTGGGTTGCTAGTAGTGTTGATTACATCTCTTAGTTGATGCTAGTTGGTCTATTTGGTGGAAGACTATATGTTCAGATCCTTAATGCTACTCAATACCCCTCTGATCTTGAACATGAATATGATTTGTGAGTAGTTACTTTTATTCTTGAGGACATGGGAGAAGTCTTGTCATAAGTAATCACGTGAATTTGGTATTCGTTCGATATTTTGATGATATGTATGTTGTTGCTTCCTTTAGTGGTGTCGTGTGAACGTATACTACATGACACTTCACCATGTTTGGGCCTAAGGGAAGGCATTGTGGAGTACTAATTATATGATGGGTTGCTAGAGTGACAGAAGCTTAAACCCTAGTTTATGCGCTATTCCGTAAGGGGCTGATTTGGATCCATATGTTTCATGCTATGGTTAGATTTATCTTAATTCTTCTTTCATAGTTGCGGATGCTTGCGAGAGGGGGTAATCATAAGTGGGAGGCTTGTTCAAGTAAGAACAGCACCCAAGCACCGGTCCACCCACATATCAAATTAGCAAAGTAGCGAACGAGAATCAAACAAACATGATGAAAGTGACTAGATGAGAATTCGAATGTGTCCTCGAGAACGCCTTGCTTTATATAAGAGACCGTTCCGGCTTGTACATTGCTGTAAAAAGGATTGGGCTACCTTGCTGCACCTTGCTACTACTGTTACTTGTTACTTGTTACGAATTATCTTGCTATCAAAACTACCTGTTACCGCTACTTTCAGTGCTTGCAGAGAATACCTTGCTGAAAACCGCTTGTCATTTCCTTCTGATCCTCGTTGGGTTCGACACTCTTACTTACCGAAAGGACTATGATTGATCCCCTATACTTGTGGGTCATCAAGACTCTTTTCTGGCGCCGTTGCTGGGGAGTGAAGCACCTTTGGTGAGTGGAATTTGGTAAGGAAACATATATATTACGTGCTGAAATTTGCTGTCACTTGTCACTATGGAAAGTAATGCTTTGAGGGGTTTGTTTGGGGTATCTTCACCTCGACCGGAAGCATTGAGAGTTTCCCCTCAACCTACTGAACCTACTGAAAATATTTATTATGAAATTCCTGCGGGTATGATGGACAAACTGCTAGCTAATCCTTATGCAGGAGATGGAAAGGTACATCCTGATATGCACTTGATATATATAGATGAAATTTGTGGATTGTTTAAGCTTGCAGATTTATCCGAGGATGGAGTTAAGAAGAAGGTATTCCCTTTACCTTTGGAGGGAAAGGCATTGACATGGTATAGGCTATGTGATGATACTGGAACATGGGACTGGAACCGGTTAAAGCTGGAATTTCACCAGAAATTTTATCCTATGCATTTGGTTCATCGTGATTGGAATTATATATATAATTTTTGGCCTCGTGAAGGAGAAAGTATCGCTCAAGCTTGGGGGAAGCTTAAGTATATGTTGCACACATGCCTGATACGTCTCAAATGTATCTATAATTTTTTATTGTTCCATCTATTATAGTATCAATCTTGGATGTTTTATATGAAATTATATATCATTTTTTGGGACTAACCTATTAACCTAGTGCCCAGTGCCAGTTGCTGTTTTTTTTTGCCTTTTCAGAAAATCATTATCAAATGGAGTCCAAACAAAGAAAAAACTTTGGATTATTTTTTCTCTACCAGAAGGGACCGTAGAAGCTTCGGGAGAAGACCAGAAGAGTCACGAGGGAGCGACATGCCCAGAGGGCGCGCCCAGGGGGGTAGACGCGCCCCCAGGCTTGTGGGCCCCTCGTGGCACCTCTTGACCTAATTCCAGCGCTATAAATTCCAAAATATTCCCCGTGTACCAAAAAGACAGAAGAGAAAACCTTTCCGCCGCCGCAAGCCTCTGTTCTTCCGTGATCCCATCTGGAGGCCTTTTCGGTACTCTGCCGGAGGGGGAATCAATCACGGAGGGCTTCTTCATCAACCTTGCTACCCTTCCGATGATGTGTGAGTAGTTTACCACAGACCTACGAGTCCATAGCTAGTAGCTAGATGGCTTCTTCTCTCTCTTTGATCTTCAATACCATGTTCTCCTCGATGTTCTTGGAGTTCTATCCGATGTAATCTTCTTTTGCAGTGTGTTTGTTGGGATCCGATGAATTGTGGGTTTATGATCAGATTATTCATGAGAAATATTTGAGTCTTCTCTGAACTCTTTTATGCATGATTGTTATAGCTTTGTGTTTCTTTCCGATCTATCTGTTTGGTTTGGCCAACAAGATTGATTTATCTTGCAATGGGAGAGGTGCTTTGTGATGGGTTCAATCTTGCGGTGCTCAATCCCAGTGACAGAAAGGGACATGACACGTATTTTTATTGTTGCCATTAAGGATAAAAAGATGGGGTTTAATCATATTGCTTGAGTTTACTTTGTCTACATCATGTCATCTTGCTTAAGGCGTTACTCTGTTTTATACTTAATACCCTAGATGCATGCTGGATAGCGGTCGATGGGTGGAGTAATAGTAGTTGATGCAGGCAAGAGTCGGTATATTTGTCCCGGATGTGATGCCTATATACATGATCATTGCCATGAATCCGTCATAACTATGCGCTTTTCTATCAATTGCCCAACAGTAATTTGTTTACCCACCGTATGCTATGTGTTCGAGAGAGAAGCCTCTAGTGAAAACTATGGCCCCTGGGTCTACCTTTATCATATATTAAAATCCAAAAATACCTTGCTGCAATTTATTTACTTTTATTTTGATTTGCAATTTACTTTTCTATCTATCACAATCAGAATTAATCCTTGCAAATAACCGCTAAGGGGATTGACAACCCTCTTATTTGCGTTGGGTGCAAGTGTTTGCTTTTGTGTGTGTAGGTGCTGCTAACAAGGTTCTATGTGGTTCTCCTACTGGATTGATAACCTTGGTTCTTAACTGAGGGAAATACTTATCTCTACTGTACTGCATCATCCTCTCCTCTTCGGGGAAATCCCAACGCAGCTCACAAGTTGCAGGAAGAATTTATGGCGCTGTTGCCGGGGAGACATCATCAAAACTTATCAAGTACCTTCGCATAAACTTTCATCCACTTGCATTTATTTTATTTGCCTTTTTATTTGCATTTGCCTCTAATTTTTATCTCCCCCACTTCTAAAACAAATTTACAAAAACACAAAAATATTTTTGTTTGCTTGTTTGTTAGTTTGCTTGCTTTGTCGCGATGTCTCAAGAAAACACAAAATTGTGTGACTTTTCCAATACTAATAATAATGATTTTATTAGTACTCCAATTGCTCCTCCCGCCACTAGTGTGTGGTCATGTGATATTAATGCTGCTTTGCTTAATCTTGTTATGAAAGAATAATTTTCTGGTAGTCCTAATGAAGATGATGCATCCCATCTTAATACTTTCGTTGAACTTTGTGATATGCAAAAGAAAAAACATGTGGATAACGATATTGTTAAATTGAAATTATTTCCGTTCTCACTACAAACAACCGAACAACCACAAACCGTTAAAAGAGGCATATGCTTGCTACAACAGGCTTAACAACAACCAAATATAGTCATTCATAGTGGTATTGTTGAAATTGCATAGAACGTAGCTTGTGCTTAAACATCAAATTGTATAATTGAACATCACAATGTGAAAAAACAGGGGGCGTATTACCTACATCAGGCTTGACAGGAAACAAATATGGTCGTTGAAGTGGTATTGATGAAATTGTACTACACAGTCAATACTTGCACATATAGAGCATCACATTGTGAATAACTGAAATAAACAAGGCATACTACAAACAACCAAATATAGCAATTAAAACTGGACATATGCTTAGTACAAACAACCTAACAATCAAAAACCGTTAAACAAGGCATATGCTCACTACAACAGGCTTAAAAGCTACCAAATATAGTCACTCATAGTGGTATTGTTGAAATTGCATAGAACTAAGCTTGTGCTTAAACATCAAATTGTATGATTGCACATCACATTGTGAGAAAACTGAAATAAACAGGGGGCGTGTTAACTACACCAGCTTTAATAGGAACCAATTTTGGCCATTGAAACTAGTGATGCAGGCAGGAGTTGGTCTACTTGTCTCGGACGTGATGCCTATATACATGATCATTGCCATGAATCCATCATAACTATGCACTTTTCTATCAATTGCCCAACAGTAATTTGGTTACCCACCGTATGCTATGTGTTCGAGAGAGAAGCTTCTGGTGAAAACTATGGCCGGGTCTATTTTTATCATATATTAAAATCCAAAAATACCTTGCTGCAATTTATTTACTTTTATTTTATTTTGCAATTTACTTTTCTATCTATCACTATCAGAATTAATCCTTGCAAATAACCGCTAAGGGGATTGACAACCCTCTTATTTGCGTTGGGTGCAAGTGTTTGCTTTTGTGTGCGTAGGTGCTGCTAACGAGGTTTTGTGTGGTTCTCCTACTAGATTGATAACCTTGGTTCTTAATTGAGGGAAATACCTATTTCTACTGTACTGCATCATCCTCTCCTCTTTGGGGAAATCCCAACTCAGTTCACAAGTAGCAGGAAGAATTTCTGGCGCCGTTGCCAGGGAGACATCACCAAAACCTATCAAGTACCTTCGCATAAACTATCATCCACTAGCATTTATTTTATTTGCATTTGCCTCTCATTTTCATCTCCCCCGCTTCTAAAACAATTTTACAAAAACACAAAAATATTTTTATTTGCTCGTTTGTTTGCTTGCCTTGCCATGTGCTTCCTATTTGCTTGCATCTTTGCTTGCTAAAAAAACTATTGATATGGATCCTCATCCACTTGCCAATCTTTTCAAAAAATCCAATTATGATGAACCAATTGCTAGTAAGTTGAGTGCACTAGATTATCTTTATGAAGTTTTGCTTGAAAATTGTGAATCTGAAAATTGTTATGAAGAAATTTATAAAGTGATTCATGATAGCTCTTTGAATGAAAAGCATGATTGCAATGATGTTATTATAAATTCTATTAATGTCAATTGTGCTATTGATATGCAAAAATACAAGCTTGGGGATGACAATTTTGTCATATCCACTACTTATTTCAATGATCATGATTGGGGTGATTGTTGGGGATGTTCCCCAGCGGGTAGACCCGACAGGTGATAACCCGGCCATAGAGCAGACTAAGTGGGTCATCTCACTGCAGGGTTGACGGATCCTTGACGGGCCGGCTCAACGGAGGCCTAGCAGGAAGGGCAGGCTTAGGTTGTGGGCCGACTCAAGAAGAAGATACTTGGCCTCGGAGTTGTCTTGGAGATTAAGAATAGGAGCCGGGTCAAGATGACGACCCAGACTCTCATGTAAACCTAGGGTTCCACCTGTATATATAAAGGAGAGCCCCTAGGTAAAAAAAGACTAAGTTGCAATCTATCGAAAGCTAGGTTAGCGAATCCGCATCCTTGTAATCGAGAACCACAACAATACAATCAAGCAGGACGTAGGTTTTTACCTCCACCATGAGGGGCCGAACCTGCGTAACCCGGCGTTTTCCCATTCCCGATCAACCCCGTTAAGCTTCCGCACTTGTGCGATGGCCTCATCTCCAAGTCCTTTCGCAAGGGCATCTGCCGTGACAAAACCACGACAGTTGGCGCCCACCGTGGGGCCTACGC
Source organism: Elymus sibiricus (assembly GCA_039707655.1). Taxonomy (NCBI): domain Eukaryota; kingdom Viridiplantae; phylum Streptophyta; class Magnoliopsida; order Poales; family Poaceae; genus Elymus; species Elymus sibiricus. Next base: position 254,121,884 of record CM077668.1, on the reverse strand, counting down.
ATGGTGGAGTTGAGTTCTTAGCGGGATCTCTCCAAGGGTTCGAGAAGTACGCGGTTGGCATGATGACGAAGAGCCGCCGCGGGAAGCTCTACATTGACGATTCAGACTGGGGCCCCGACGCTGACTCAATCGAGTACGGGTACTGGGTCCCCTTCGGCAAGATCCATACCTTTATCGACGTGGTTGGCGAGTCGGCCGCCGGGTTGGAAAACATCGCCGGTGTCAAGTCGGCACGTCACGCCAATCCGAGCCAGGCAAGACCCGGCCCCTCTCGAGCCAGCCGGAGCCGTGCCTTCGTAGGGTTCACCCAAGGGGTGGCCTTGTCGGAGAACTCCTTATCTGGAGATGATACACTCGTCCAATCTGACGGCGAGTCCTCAACAGGAGAAACCGAGTCGACCCGTCCTCTGCACGATGGAAGGCTCGGATACGCGGACGAAGTCTTTCCAGAGATCCCAGATCCGCCTCGTTTTGCGGCGGTGTACATGGTGGGAAGGCAAGACCCGGTGCGTGACCCGGCCGATCCCACGGCCGGGCATAACCTTACCCTTGCCGGCTCAAGAGGAGCCGGCGCGTCGGCTGCCGGCTCACAGAAAACTAGGGTGTAGGCACTCGCGGACTTGATGAACACACTGGCAGCCCTGTTTGCCAAGCCGATCATGGCGGAGAACGCAGCAGCACGCAACACGGAGATCACGAAGTGTCGCGATCAGATGGCCAAGATCCAAGAGGACATCAACGCAGAGAACACGCGCATGGCTCAGGTGCAGGCCCGGCTTGCCGAGGAGCGGCATCGTCTGGATGAGGAGGCGAGTTACCTAAGCTGCCGGCAGGCCGAGTCAGAACTTGTCCACCGGAGGCGTCATCAGAGCCGGCTTCCGGTCGATCTTGAGCCGACTCAGCTGTTCACCACGCCGCCGGCTCCGGCGAACCTGGGGGCTGGAGTTGTTCCCCTAGGAGGACCGCTTCAACAGTAGCCGGCTCAGCTGAGGGAGCCGGCCCAGCATCGCACGCCAGATAAGCAACCGCAGCCGCCGTCTCACCGGTTCTACACCCCAATTGGACATTACTCCAACCCAGTCCATAACGTGCTGGCAGCAACCCACAACCTGGCGGCTATTCGGATCGAGGGGGGTGGCCCGATTCAGACAGAGGTCAGGAACGCTATTGCGATGCTCAAGACAGCAGTAGTTCAGCAGGCCAACTACTCGCATAGCCAGCACCGTCTTCACTCAACCCCTCACCAGAGCCGTACCAGGAGCCAGCGTCCGGAGTCACCGGCGGTTTCCAGCAGTGCGCATCGCAGAAGAGCCGCCCCACTACTGGCGGATCAACCTCAAACTAGAATCCCAAATGCACAAGACATTGCGGACGCCGCTCGAGCCCTACGAGCGTGGGAGGAAGAAAACGCGCGTGCAGGGCACAACCCGCCGGCGCGCATAAATCAGCCGGCGCACGTCAACCCGCCAATAACACCTGTCCCGCCCACCACAACCCAGACGGCCGGCCAACTCGGGGGCTTCTCAAGTCACATGATCGGAACTCCTTGTTTGGTATCAGTGCTGCGAGAAGCGCGCATACCCCCAGATTTCAAAGTCCTCGCAAGGTTCCTAATTACACAACGAATCTGGAGCCCACCGAGTGGATCGAGAGTTACGAATTGGCTATGGACTTATTGGGCACAAGCGAGGCAGTGTGCGCACGTTATCTGCCTCTCATGTTGGAAGGCCCCGCTTGCATCTGGATGAAAAACCTACCGGTGAATTCTATCAACACGTGGCACGAACTGAAGGAGCGCTTCATCAAGAACTTCCAGGGAACCTATAAAAGGCCAACCACCATTGTTGATCTGGAACGATGTGTTTAGCGCGAGGATGAGTCGGCACACCATTGGGCTCGCCGGGTTGCAGAGGTTATACACAGTTCTGACAGCATCTCGGTGGCTCAGGCGGTTCAGCCACTGGTCCAGAAATTAGGGTGACTCAAGAGAAAAACCCAGGATATGGGTGATCTGATGGATGTCTTAACCCGGTACGCGGAGTCCGACAATACTAAAGACCCGCCGTTTGATGAGGAGAAAGCCGGTAAAGACAAGAAAGGTGGTGGCAAGGGTCACCAGCAGAACAACGGTAACGGGTAGAACAGCAATGGTGGTAAACGCAAAGGTTACGACGGCAGTTCCGATCCGGTGGCAAACACAAACACAGAGAACAAAGGTCAGCATCAGAACGACGGTTCTAGGAGGCAGTCCTCTGGAAATCGCCCTCTCACTTACGAGGAAGGTCTCAAGGCTCCTTGTTCGAAACACAGTTACAATGGTAAGCCATCCAGTCACTCCTGGGAAAATTGCTATGTGATGCAAGAGTTTGCCAAGCGGGTCTTCCAGGATCATCATAACGGGGGTGGCAATGGCGGACAACCCGCCAACCAGGGACCCGGCTTCTCAGGAGCCGGCTCGCAGGGGCCCTTCACAGGACCCGGTTTCCAAGGGAACAGTGGCCAAGGCGGCGGGTTTCAGGGGGCTAGTAATACTGGAGGCGGCAATCAGCGACACAACTAGGGAAATCAGCACCAAGCTGGTGCGACAGGGTTTCAGAGTAACCCAAAACAGTTAAATAGCGGCCAGTATCATGTTTTCACCACCAGCACCTGCAAACGGGATCGGAAGGTGCAACGACGAGCCGCTCACACGGTTGAGCCGGCAACCCCTTATTATCTCAACTGGTCTGAACAGCCGGTTACCTAGAGCAGGGCGGATCATCCTGTCCTCCTCGATCATCCTGGCCACTTGGCTCTGGTGGTTGCACCACAAGTTGGCTAAGGTGTTCATGGATGGAGGCAGCAGCATCAATATTCTGTACTATGACATGTTCCGGCGGATGAATCTGTCTGATAAGCAGTTGACTCCATCTTCTACAGTCTTCCACGGCATTGTTCCTGGCAAGTCAGCCTATCCCATGGGAAGAATCTCCCTAGAGGTGGCCTTTGGCTCAGAGGATAACTGGCGTTCTGAGTTTCTGTCTTTTGAGGTGGTTAAGCTTAAAAGCCCATACCGCGCCTTATTCGGCCGGTCGGCTTATCCGCGGTTCATGGCACGACCGTGCTACGTTTACCTGAAAATGAAGATGCCAGGACCAAGGGGAACCATCACAGTGGAAGGCAACCGGAAGTTTGCACTCGAATGCGAGGAAGGAGATGCAGCATATGCCGAGACGGCTTGCGCTGCAGAGGAGTTGCGGTATTATAAGGACAATGTTGACCCATCATACATGACCTCCCTGAAGAAGCCCACGATGGAGTCAGACCCTCTACTCAAGTTCAAGTTGGCCAGAGACACAAAGCAAGTCGATTTCACCCCGGGCAATTCGTCGGAGCAGTTCACCATACGGGCAAACATGGATCCTAAATAGGAAAGCGCGCTCATCTAGTTCATCCATGAGAACCGGGACATCTTTGCGTGGAAACCTTCTGACATGCCAGGTGTACCGAGAGAACTCGCTGAGCACTCCCTCAATGTGGATCCCAAATTTAAACTAGTTCGCCAGTATCTCCGTTGCTTTAATGAGGAAAGGCGGAAAGCTATTGGTGAGGAGGTGGCCCAGCTCCTAGCTGCCGGGTTCATTGTTGAAGTCTTCAATCCTGAATGGCTGGCCAACCCGGTGCTTGTTCTGAAGAAAAAACGGGACTTGGCGGATGTGCGTTGACTACACCGATCTAAATAAGGCTTATCCTGGTGACCCCTTTGCCTTGCCCCGTATTGACCAGATCATCGATGCTATGGCGGGTTGCGAGAGTTTATGCTTCCTGGATGCTTACTCTGGCTATCATCAGATCAAGATGAAGCTGGAAGACCAGGAAAAGACGGCTTTCATCACACCCTTTGGGGCCTTCTGTTACACAACCATGCCGTTCGGTTTGAAGTGTGCACAGGCGACTTATCAGCGATGTGTTCAAAGCTGCTTTCACAAACAGATCAGGCAAAACATTCATCCTTATGTTGATGATATTGTGGTTAAGTCCCGGAAGAAAGAAACTCTGTTGGAGGATCTTAAGGAAACATTTCACAATCTCCGTGTCTACCAGATGAAGCTTAACCCGGAGAAGTGTGTTTTTGGTGTCCCTGCAGGAAAACTTCTGGGATTTCTTGTTTCCGAGCGTGGCATTGAAGCTAACCTGGAAAAGATCAAAGCAATCACGACCCTGGCTAAGCCGGCCAATCTGAATGCCGTGTAGAAGCTGGCTGGGCGGGTTGCGGCACTGAGTCGGTTCATAAGCCGGCTTGGAGAGAAGGCAATTCCGTTGTACCAATTGCTTAAGAAATCAGACAACTTTGTCTGGAGTGATGCTGCAGATCAGGCTTTTGAGGCCCTCAAGAAGCAGTTGTCTGAGCCGCTAGTCCTTGCTTCCCCTCGCGAAAAGGAGCCAATGTTGCTATATATTGCTGCTAACAACAAGGCTGTAAGCATGGCAGTCGTTGTAGAGCGCAAGGAGGATGGCAAGGAATATCTAATTCAGCACCCCGTATATTACATCAGTGAAGTGTTAACCGAGTCCAAGTAGAGATATCCACATTGGCAGAAACTGGTCTACAGAGTGTTTATGGCTAGTCATAAGCTGAAGCATTACTTCCATGAATATCCAATCACTATGGTAAGCTCAACGCCTCTTGGGGATATTATCCAGAACCGGGAGGCCACTGGCCGGGTTGCTAAGTGGGCTATTGAACTCGGTTTGCATCACCTCAAATATGTGCCATGCAGAGCAATCAAATCTCAGGCATTGGTAGATTTCAATAAAGATTGGACAGAGTTGCAGGCTGCCGAAGAGAAGCCCGACACAACATACTGGTCCATACACTTTGACGGCTTAAGGCAGCTTGAAGGCTCGGGGGCTGGAGTTGTGATTACTTCCCCACGAGGAGATAAGTTCTGTTATGTTTTAAGACTCATGTTCCCCTGTACTAACAATGCAGTAGAATATGAGGCCTTGCTTCTTGGGCTTCGGATGGCCAAGGAGATGAACCTGAGCCGGGTCAGGTGTTTGGGCGACTCAGACTTGGTGGCCCAGCAAGTTTCTGGTAGATGGGACTCCAAAGATCCCCTTATGGCGGCTTATTGGCATGAGGTCACAAATATTGCTGGACACTTCAAAGTTTATCAAGTTGATCACATCGATCGCCGGCAGAATGAGGCGGCAGACGCACTCTCTCGCTTGGGTTCTCAGCGCAAGCCGGTGCCACCCAATGTGTTCCTGGACGTTTTGCACAACCCGCCTGTCAAGTTACCAACAGAGCGGAACTTGGCTATTCCTGACCCGGAGGCGGCTCTAGTGGCTGCTGTCCACGCTATACCCGATTGGACAGTCCCCTACTTGGCTTATCTAAGCTGGGGAGAACTACCAATAGAGGAATGCCTTGCTCGACAGATCATCAGGCGATCCAAGTTTATGACTATTGTCAATGGTGAGTTGCACCGACGAAGCGTCACTGGTGTTTTTCAGCGTTGTGTTTCTCCTGAAGAAGGCCACGCAATTCTTAATGAGATTCATTCTGGTGACTGTGGACACCATGCCGGCTCAAGATCACTGGTCGCGAAAGCTTTCCGGCACGGTTTTTACTGGCTCACAGCTCATGCTGATGCAGAGGACATTGTACGCAAGTGTGATGGTTGCCAGAAATATGCTCGCCAGGCTCATGTGCTAGCTCAAGAGTTGAGGATGATCCCGATAACTTGGCCTTTTGCGGTCTGGGGGCTTGACATGGTTGGACCCTTCAAACGTTCTAAGAACAAGCATACGCACCTACTGGTGGCTGTGGACAAGTTTACCAAGTGGGTCGAGGCAGAGCCGTTCAGCCATTGTGATGCTGCTACAGCAGTCAAATTTCTGAAAAAGCTGATCTTTCATTTTGGTTATCCGCACAGTATAATTACAGACAATGGCACCAATCTTTCCAAGGGAGTCATGAAGCAGTTCTGTCAGCAAGAGCATATCCGGCTTGATCTAACATCAGTTGCGCATCCTCAGTCTAATGGGTAAGCAGAAAGAGCCAATCAGGAGTTGCTGCATGGTATCAAACCCCGGCTCATGGTACCTTTACAGCGCACGCCAGGTTGCTGGGAAGAGGAATTACCTGCGGTGCTTTGGAGCATACAGACTACTCCCAACAGGTCAACAGGCTATACACCGTTTTTCCTGGTCTATGGGGCAGAAGCTGTACTTCCAAGCGATATCCGTCATGACTCGCCTCGTGTGATGGCTTATGTGGAATCGGATAATGAGCGAGCTCGACAAGACGCTCTTGATGCTCTGGAAGAAGAACGCGAACTTGCCGCATCCAGATCAGCAATCTATCAACAAGACCTATGTCACTATCATAGCCGTAGAGTTCGCAGCCATACCTTTCAGGAAGGTGATTTAGTGCTCCGTCTGATACAAGACCAGACCGGCATGCATAAGCTTTCACCAGCTTGGGAGGGGCCCTTTGTGGTCTGCAAGAATCTCAACACCGGGTCATATTACCTGATTGACATCCGTGAGGCAGACAAGTCACGCACCTCTGAGGAGGAGACAAGCCGGCCATGGAACATTGCCCAGTTCCGGCCATACTACACCTAAGTCATCGACTGGGTCACATCTTTGTACATACCTTCTATCATGTATATACCTATTTTTGATCAAATAAAATAACGACCGGCAGCACTGTATAAAAGTGTTGTTTCGCCTCAAAATTTGGGTGCTGGATCTTTATTTGTTGATCCTGGTTACTTGGGGGCTTCCAACTCAATTGAGTTTAGCTTACAAAACCCTTTAACCCAGTGAGATGCCACAAAGTTGGTTAAACCTGCCTGCTAGCAAGATGCTACTCCCTAAAAACGACCCGGCGTACATCTGATGAGTCAATCACATAGGTGACCCTGAACTCATCAGAGTTAAAACGTTTGATTGATTGCGTGAGAGCCGGCTTTCAGAAAGCGAGGACAAACCAACAAGCCAAAGTGCCAGTCTCATGAAAGCAAAATCAGACTTGAGCTTTATAAGCCGGTCTTTCAAGTTGGACTTTACAAAAACCGGCTTGTTGCAGTTATGTTTCTTTTCTGCATTTCATCTCATCTCTGCATACATGTATACATTCATACATTGCATTTATTTTAGTGCACTTTGATATTCTTGATTCATTACAAACAGTAACAGAGATTACTAAATGTTTATGTGATTTTATCCATCACAATTATATGAAATTGTTATTGCTTTAGCAGAATCACTCTCATTGCAAAGCACTGGCTCTCGAAGTCCAACAGAGGATTCACAGACGCAAGGCATCCACAGTATTTGTACAGGCAATAAACAAGCACAGTACATGATGGCACTGGCATCAGCAACAAGGGTTTTATACTACACTATTACAAGCCGCCCATCAGCTGCGGCCACGACAGAGGTTTTTACAGTTCAGACTACGGACAAGCCGGCGTTTTATGTCGCCGGGTTAGAGCTGGCGCCAGCGCCCGACGAAGCACCATGTGCCAGCTCTTCACGGCCGTCGTCATCCTCCGCCTCTTGACTTGACACCCCGGTCGACCACTGAATTGAGCGTAACGCTTCAAATAGGGCATCGGCCGTTATCAGGGAGGAGGGGTCGACTTCAGGAGCGAAAGATGGCTTACGCATTCGGGTTAGGGCAACCGGCTCATGATTTGGCGTCTCCATCCGCTCGTTCTCCTTTGTATAGCCGGCCTGGTACTTCGTCAGATCTGCTTCTTCAGCAATCTCGGTGGCTGCAACCCGGGTTTCTTTGATACAGTGTTGAAAGTCTTTCTTGGTAAATGGCGAGTCGTCCACATTGAACTCTGGATGCCCGCCCACAATTTGAGCCGGATCGAGTTCTAGCACATATGCCTTGGCTCGCGCAAGCGCTATTAGAGCCCCAGAACGGCAAGCCGCCTTTTTCCAGTCGTCAAACCACCTGGGCACAACAGACAACTCCTTCAACATGTCAGCAATCAGCTGTGGTGGTGAAGTGGTGTTTTTTGCGGCCATTATGCATCGGGAGCCGCCTATGTACAGCTGCTCCACAAAGGTATATACTGCCTTCAATTTCACCAGTGGTTGCTGCACAAGAGTTTGATTCTTCCGACCTGCAAAAATAAGTATACACGATCAGCAAAGCCGGCTTAGCATATTTAAGTCAGAACAGTTGGTGCATGGTGGTCTGTTTTGCTTACCAAAGATGGCCCGGCACATGGCGGTGATCTGGCCTTTTAGAGTCGCCAGTTCTTGAGTTACCGGCTCAAGTTTGGCTTCGGCCTCTTCAGCTCGCGTGGCTAGGGCGGCTCTTGCAGCTTCAGTTTCTTGTAAGGTGTTCCTCACAATCACCAAAGACTTATTGGCTTCAGCGGATGCTTCTTCAGCTTCTTTGCGAAGCTTTTTCTCCTTCCTTGCTTCCTTTCGGAAGAAGGAAGCCTGAGCCTCTACTTGATTCAGCATATCCTGCACGACAGGTTCAGTTATATCTCATAGGCCTGTCCCGAGCCGCCCTTCCGGCCAACCCGTCACATGAGGGCTACATGTTTTCACACTTCTCAATAACAGAAAGGCAAGTTCCATGCAGATGCAGGCATTCTACATGGTACTTGGGGGCTAATGCATCATTTGATCTATCCTGCTAAGTTATGAGACCCGCCTGTCCTAAATGACGAGCCGGCCTGTGGGGTCACCGATTGAAGTTATGCAGGCAAGCTAAATTTTGAAGTCCCGGGTCATCATTCTGTCATGACCCGGCCCTTGGGGGCTACATATATATATGGTTCATGTCAGAAGGCGCAATTACCTCATATTTCCGCTTCAAGGAGGATATCATCGCAATTTCTGTGTCCCGGCTTTCAAACAGCCAGGTCAGCACAGCTTGGTGAAGGGCGTTGGCGTCTTGGTCTTCAAAAGCGGAGAAGTCCAGAGTCGCCTTCCCCTTGTCCTTCATGGACGGCTCAGCCCTGGCAGGAATGTTGGTAAGGGCAGTGGAGATCTCAGGCGGAGCAGTCTGCTGTTTGTCCGTCACCGCCACCTCCTCTTGAACTGGGGCTTCAGGCGGCTGTTCAGTTTGAATTTCAGTAAATATTTCCTTCTCCTGAATAGGAGAGGAAGCATGAGCCGGGCTTGCGGTATCTCGAGGCGGCGGGCTGGGCTGAAAGGCCGGCTCATCCTGAATAATCAAGGGAGCCTCCGTCTCTTCCGGAAGGGCCGTTTGAGTAACCGGGTCAGATGACCCGGCTGCGGTGCTGGTCTTCTTCTTGATGGCCTTGGCACTATATAAGGAGCAAAGACTCTAAGTCAGATAAAGGTTATAAGGTAAAGAGCCATCACGCGAGTAAGGAATAATCAATGTGCTTACCCCGGGTTGATGTTGAAAGCCGGCGCCTGAGTAGCGCTTGACTCATCGGAAGAAGGAGATGTCTGGTATGCCGAGTCATTTAAATATAAGGGTTCCTTGAAACGACCAGCTAGAGGAAAAGAGGGAGTTGGACTGAGAAGCACCTCTGCCCGTGCTCTACGGGATGGCGGCTCATATGGAAGCCCGCCACTCAACTCGCCTTCACAACTCTGGGTCTTCCGTTTGAAGGTTCCGGCTTGCTGTGTTTTCTTCAAAACAAATTGGGGATCCAAATGAGCGTCCTGGTGTGAAAGGGGGACTTTACGGATGGCAACCCGGGGTTTCCTTCGAACTTAGCGGATTACAGCCCAGGTTTTCTTTTGAATAGGTATTGGGGAGTCAGAGTCGGAGGAGATCAAAGTTACCTCTGGCTCGTTGTGGTGGCTAACTTCAGCTTCCTCCTGAGATGAGTAAGCATCAGCAATCTGATTAAAAAGGCAGCCAAGGGAATCAAGTTCTACCTCATGGTCTTCTTCATTATCCGACTCTTCTTCATCGTCCTCTCGAAGAGCCGGGTCTTGGGCCTCAACCCGCCACCAATCGTCATTCTCCTGTATACGGGCGGGTCGACTGAGTCACGATAAGGGGAACAGTAAAGGCAAAATGAAGAGAACGGAAACGGCTTACCACGGGGGCCAGGTTGTTGACAAAAATGGGGTGAGCCCCACAAGCTTGATGTTGTCCTTTGTTTCACCAAGAAGCTTCTTGGCAAACTTTAGGACTTCCTTCTCCTTAAGGTTAACCGAGCTGAACCGGAGCAGGACATCGTGGTGGCCATTGTAGGTGTGCATGAGCCGGGTTCTGGAGCTTAGCGGCTGAATTCGCAACTCGACCCTGGTCCGGGTCAAGTCGACACCGGTAAGGCCGTGAGCAATCAGGGCATTCATTTTTGGATACAAGGGTTCCAGGTTCTCCCTCTCTTCTTGGGGAGCAAGACCCGGGAAGGTTGCATTGGTAAGCCGGGTTGCTTGGTAACCCGGCAATTTGTTCTGACCTTTGGGGGAGGTGTCCTTGCAGTAAAACCAGGTCCTATGCCACCCCTTGGGATGGCTGGCCGGCTTGGCATTGGGGAAGACAATGTTCTTTCAACGTTGGATAGAAATCCCACCGAGTTCAATGCTTGGGTCATCCTTGTGCTTAGTTTGGCGGTTCAAGTAAAAGAATTCCCGAAACAGACTAAGAGACGGCTCGAGCTGGAGATAAACTTCGCAAAACACTTGGAATCTGCAAAGATTGAAGATGGAATTGGGGGCCAAGTCTTGGGGTCTGATTTTGAAAAATTGCAGTACGTCCATGAAGAATTTTGAGCCGGGAGGACGAAACCCCCTTGAAACATGATTGGCAAATACGACGATCTCATCCTCTCCGGGTTGGGGGTAGATCTGTTCTTCGGGAGCTCGCCATGAAATTGTTTCCTTAGCTGGTAGCAACCCGTAATTTGCCAAGGCTTGCAGGCTCAGCTCAGACATACTAGACTTGGCCCAGTTGACGATCTTGGGCTTGGGAGGCATGGTTTCAGCTGCTCTGAAAAGGAGGAGATGTTATAAGCCGGCAATATGTTTTTTTTATGAAGTATGAATAATACAGATGAGCCAGCAATTGAGACAATACGCCGGGTTATGGAAGAAGGTGCAACTAAAGTCCGGGTCAAGGTTCTTGACGAAAAAAGAGCCGGATAGTACATGGCCTGAATTTTCTACAAGTGTTGAGCATGGTTCGAAGTTATGAGTCAGCGAACAAGTTCCAATCGAATGGGGAAATTCTACGGATATGAAAAAATGGATAAAAATGGGAAAATAAAGCTAGGTATGTTCTTCGCGTTATGGTAAGAAGGGTAATGAGGCCTATCCAATGCGGTGCAATAGATCTATCAAAGAGGAAAATGCTGCGGAATGGCTATTTAAACTAAAAACGTAAAGAATCAAAGGTATTTTGGATCTACGGTACCTGTTGCAAGAACGCGAAAGAACGATGATGAACTACAAACAATGGAGGTGGAGAAGCTTACAGATCTGGAGGTCGGGCTCTGGATCTTCAAGGTGCGGCGGATGTGGTCGCACGCTGATGAACGGCTCCGGCGTCGAGGAGAAAATGTGACGAAGTGCTGGCTCCGATGGCGATGGGCTCGAGCGGGTGCGGTTGTGTCAGAGGTTCTGAGGAGGGAGACGAGTAGAGAGGAAGTGAGAGGGGCGCGACCTATTTATGGGCATCGCGGGGCCCCAAACGGCGTGCACGAAATCCTAGGCGACATAGTAAATAGTGGCGAAAAGGGCTCCTCGATTTTCACGCCCGACGAGGCAATACAAATCCACTCAAGATTCTCTATGACGTCATTCCGGATCTTGTGGAGATAAATTGAAACATCATGAGATAAACACGATAAAAAAATGCAAAGTCCGGAACCGAAGGAATGACTCGGCGCTTGGCTTAACCTGGGAATTCATGTTTGATAAGGTTGATGCTTCAAAGGACGGCTTCAGAAATCCTGGAATAACGTCTTGTTAATAATTCTATTTTTCAGGATGGAGTTTAACATGAATGAATTCAAGTCAAACTGAGGGCTAATGTTGGGGATGTTCCCCAGCGGGTAGACTCGGTAGGTGATAACCCGGCCATAGAGCAGACTAAGTGGGTCATCTCACTGCAGGGTTGATGGATACTTGACGGGCTGGCTCGACGGTGGCCTAGCAGGAAGGGTCGGCTTAGGTTGTGGGCCGACTCAAGAAGAAGATACTTGGCCTCGGTGTTGCCTTGGAGATTAAGAATAGGAGCCGGGTCAAGATGACGACCCGGACTCTCATGTAAACCTAGGGTTCCACCTGTATATATAAAGGAGAGCCCCTAGGTAAAAAAGACTAAGTTGCAATCTATCGAAAGCTAGGTTAGCGAATCCGCATCCTTGTAATCGAGAACCCCAGCAATATAATCAAGCAGGACGTAGGCTTTTACCTCCACCGTGAGGGGCCGAACCTAAGTAACCGGGCATTTTCCCGTTCCCGATCAACCCCGTTAAGCTTCCGCACTTGTGCGATGGCCTCATCTCCAAGTCCTTTCACAAGGGCATCTGCCATGACAAAACCACGACAACAATGCTTCTTATGATCTTGAAAATTTATTTAAGCCTCATGATGAATATGTCATTGATAATAATGTTTGCAATAATATTTAAAGTGGGTTTGGAAGAGTGTCAACTTTAGGTAAAAATAATCCCACATATTTGGAGAGTGTTCAATCTTATGAAATTTTTGATAAAAGTGGGTTTGGAGAGGTCATGACTTTAGTTGATGTTAATCCCACTATCTTGGAAAATTATAAAACCTTTATGCATGTGGATCATGAAGAGAATATTTTATATGACAGCTATATTGTTTAATTTGACTATGATCTGATGTCTACTACACAACTTATTCTTGTAGACTCGTGTTGGGCCTCCAAGCGCAGAGTTTTTAGGACAGTAGCAATTTTCCCTCAAGTGGATGACCTAAGGTTTATCAATCCGTGGGAGGCGTAGGTTGAAGATGGTATCTCTCAAACAACCCTGCAACCAAATACAAGAAATCTCTTCTGTCCCCAACACACCCAATACAATGGTAAATTGTATAGGTGCACTAGTTCGGCGAAGAGATGGTGATAAAAGTGTAGTATGGATAGTAGATATAGGTTTTTGTAATCCGAAAATATAAAAACAGCAAGGTAGCAAGTAACAAAAGTGAACACAAATGGTATTTCAATGCTTAGGAACAAGGCCTAGGGTTCATACTTTCGCTAGTGCAATCTCTCAACAATGCTAATATAATTAGATCATATAACCATCCCTCAACGTGCGATAAAGAATCACTCCCAAGTTCCTATTAGGGGAGAACATAAGATAGAAATTGTTTGTAGGGTACGAAACCACCTCAAAGTTATCCTTTCCGATCGATCTATTGAGCCATTCCTATAAGTGTCACAAACAGCCCTATAGTTCGTACTAAAATAACACCATATGATACACATCAACCAACTCTAATGTCACCTAGATACTCCAATGTCACCACAAGTATTCGTGAGTTGATTATACGATATGCATCAAACAACTTCATAATCATAATATTCAATCCACACAAAGAACTCCAAGGAGCACCCCAAAGTTTCTATCGGAGAAAAGATAATGAAAACATGCATCAACCCCTATGCATAGATTACCCCAATGTCACCTCGGGAATCCGTGAGTTGAGTGCCAAAATATATATCAAGTGAATCAATATAATACCCCATTGTCACCACGGGTATTCATATGCAAGACATACATCAAGTGTTCTCAAATCTGAAATATTCAATCCGACAATAACGAAACCTCAAAGGGAAAAGATTCGATTCATCACAACAAGGATAGAGAGGGAAGAAACACCATATGATCCAACTATATTAACTTAGCTTGCGATAAATCAAGATCGTGCCAAATCAAGAACACGAGAGAGAGAGAGATAAAACACATAGCTACTGGTACAAACCCTCAGCCCCGAGGGTGAACTACTCCCTCCTCGTCATGGAGACCGCCAGGATGATGAAGATGGTCTCCGGTGATGCTTTCCCCCCTCCGGCAGAGTGCCGAAAAAGGGCTGTAGATGAGACCGTGGAGGTACAGAGGCTTGCGGCGGCGTAAAAACTCATCTAGGTTAACTTTTGGGGGTTTCTGAATATATATGATTTTTTGGCGTTGGAATCACGCGAAGAAGGGCCACAGGGGGCCCACGAGGCACCAGGGCGCGCCTGGGGGGTGGCGCGCCCTGGTGACTCGTGAGGCCCCTGTGGGTCTTCTGGCCACCTCCTGAAGCTTCTAGTGTCTCTTATGTTCCAGAAAAAATCGTCAAAAAGTTTCGCTGCATTTGGACTTCATTTGATATAGATTTTCTGGAAAACCAAAAACAAGCAGAAAACAACAACTGGCACTCGGCACTAGGTCAATATGTTAGTCCATGAAAATCATATAAAAGTCATATAAAAGTGCACCAAAATCATACAAAGCTATAATAAACATGGCATGAATACTTCATAAATTATAGATATGTTGGAGACATATCAGCATCCCCAAGCTTAATTCCTGCTCGTCCTCGAGTAGGTAAATAATTTATGAAGTGTGAATGCTAGCATAGTGCATAAGTTTGATCAATTATAATTGCAATCACTTTTCCTAGCATCATAACAGCAACTTTTTCTCATAAAAGTCATCATGATAAAGTAGCAATTAAAAACAGAAACTTTGATGTGGAATGCTACCTATCATAATCATCATATAATCTTTTCTTTTATAACATGGACATTGGACTTGAATGATTCAAAGCAATAGTCTATAATTTGACATGAAGACATAAATACTCAAGCATACTAACAAGCAACCATGTCTTTCAAAATATCAATGCTAAAGAAAGTTATCCCTAGCCCATCATGCTCAATCATTGATCCGTTCATGAAACACACTCAATATTAGCTACATCCAATGCACAAGTATGACAATAGTGCTCTCCAATTGGTGCTTTATAAGAGAAGATGAAGACTCAAAATAAAAATAAAAATTGCATAAAAGTAAATAGATAGGCCCATCGTAGAGGGAAGCAGAGATTTGCAAATGTGCCAGAGCTCAAAGGCTTAAATTAGAGAGTTAAAATTGTTTTGAGAGGCATGCTTTTCCTGTCAATGAAAACGACCGAGAATTCCCAATATCTTCCATGCTAGACACATCATAGGCGGTTTCCAAACAGAAAGTAAAGTTTATTTCCTTTCCACCATTCTTTCACAATCCATGGCTAGCCGTATCCACGGGTGCCCTCCATACCAACACTTTCCAAGGAATTTTGTTGTTATTAATTTTTGATTCATTGTGGGACTGGGCATCCCTATTACCAACCACTCTCTCGTGCAATGACAACTGAATAAACACTCATCATGAG
Source organism: Elymus sibiricus (assembly GCA_039707655.1). Classification (NCBI taxonomy): domain Eukaryota; kingdom Viridiplantae; phylum Streptophyta; class Magnoliopsida; order Poales; family Poaceae; genus Elymus; species Elymus sibiricus. The sequence goes on along the minus strand of CM077668.1, from coordinate 254,106,533 downwards.
AATAACACACCTAGCATGGAAAATATTGGCCACCCCCTGCCGCTTCATGAGCGGTACGGGCACACAAAACGGAAAATTATTTTGAAAATTAGAGTTGGCACACGCAAATTTACTTAGAACGGCATGGAAATACCGCATATAGGTAGGTATGGTGGAATCATTTGGCACAACTTGGGTTTAAGGAGTTTGGATGCACAAGCATTATTTCTGCTTAGTACAAATGAAGGCTAGCAAATAGATTGAGAAGCAACCAACCAAAAAGCGAAAACGGTCATAAACATGCATTGAACATAACTAACACTGAATAATGCACCATAAGTAGGATATAATTTCGTTGCATAACTATTGACTTAATGTGCATGCATAGGGAATCACAAACCTTAACACTAATATTCTTACTAAATCACAATTACTCACTAACACGACTCACATATCTTCATCTCCATATCGCAAAACTATTGCAAGGAATCACACTTATCATATCCAATGGTCTATATGAAAGTTTTTATTATATCCTTCTTAAATATCCATCATATTAGGACCAAATTCATATCTTAAGCATATTGCCATTACTATTGTCAACTCTCAAAATAATATAAGTGAAGCATGAGAGTGTATGACAAACTACTCCAAAAGATATAAGTGAAGATCAAATGAGTAGTTAAACAATTAAGTAGCTATGTGAAGACTCTCTCCAAATAAATATTTCAGATCTTGATAATTTTTTTAAAATAGAAAACAAAATTAAAATAAAAGGACACTCCAAGAATAGAACATATCATGTGAAGAAGCAAAAACTTAGGCTAACCGATAGGTGTTGATGAAGAAAGGTGGGATGCCAACCGGGGCATCCCCAAGCTTAGTTGCTTGAGACTTCTTAGAATGTTATCTTGGGGTGCCTTGGGCATCCCCAAGTTTGAGCTCTTGTGTCTCCTTAATTCCTCTCATATCATGGCTTCTCCTAAATCTTAAAAACATCATCCACACAAAACTCAACAAGAACTCGTGAGATAAGTTAGTATAAATCAACTCAAAACCTTGACATTCTCTACTGTAACAAATCACTAAAATTATAATTAAACATTGCATACTAAATGCCTCTGCATATTTAAGACTCCTATACACAAATAGAAACATTAAACTAGCAAACATATGCAGACAATGCAACTATAACAGCAATCTGTCAAAACAGAACAGTCTGTAAAGGCTGAATAAGAATCCATAATTCCCTAACTCAAAAAAATTCTTAAAAATTACCACGTGACAGATAACTCATGCATTCTTACTGTGTAAAAATTTCAGATTTTTATCATGTTTTCACTATTCAGGAATATTCTGGACATAACAGAAAACTTTCTGTTTTCAAACAGCAACACATGAACTTGCAAACTGAGCATGGTAAAGGCTATAATTGGCATTTTATTGAACTAAAAGATACAAAACATTATTATTGATAGAAGCAAGCAAATCTCAACAAAATAAAGTGACGCTCCAAGCAAAACTCATATTATGTGATGAATAAAAATATAGCTCCAAGTGAGGTTACCAATAATGTTGAAGACGAAAGAGGGGATGCCTTCCGGGGCATCCCCAAGCTTAGACGATTGAGTCTTCCTTGAATTTTACCTTGGGGTGCCTTGGGCATCCCCAAGCTTAGGGTATTGCCACTCCTTATTCTCCTCATATCGATATCTCACCCAAAACCTGAAAACTTCAATCACACAAAACTTAACGGAAGTCCGTGAGATAGGTTAGTATGATAAAAATAAATCATCGACTTAGGTACTATCAAGACAAGATTCATAATTGTTCTCACATAATTCCTACTGTATTCTATCATTTCCACAATTTATATTACTCAATATAAGCTACGGAAACACTAAAACAAGCAAACTATGAATCGAAAACAGAATCTGTCAAAAACAGAACAGCGTGTAGTAAGCGATTTAAAAACCATACTTATGTACCTCCAAAAATTCTGACAAATTATAAAAACGTAAGAAATTTGTAACCCAATACTTTTTAAAAAAATCAGAATTTTTTCACGCTCCAGTACAGAATAGAAATTCCAGCACTGGACGCAAAAGTTTCTGTTTTTGCACAGAATCAAATCAACAAGCATCCACACTATCCCAAAGGCTTTATTTAGCACATTATTGAAATAAAACATATGAAACATGATTAATACAGTAGATTAATCATGAGGACACACAAAAACAGTAGGTATAAATATTGGGTTGTCTCCCAACAAGCGCTTTTCTTTAATGCCTTTTAGCTAGGCATGATGATTTCAATGATGTTCGCTTAAAAAGTGAAGAATCAAAACTCAAATAGAGCATCATGAATCATATGACAAGCACATTTAAGCCTAACCCACTTCCTATGCATAGGGATTCTGCAAGCAAACAATTTATAGGAGCAAGAGTCAACTAGCATAGGAAGGCAAGTCAAGTATAACTTCAAAACATTCAACACATAGAGAGGAAACTTGATATTTTTGAGATATGTAAAAGCATATGATCCTCTCTCATAATAATTTTCAGTAGCATCATGAAGAAATTCAACAATATATCCATCACACAAAGCATTTTTGTCATGATACTTAAGCATAGAATTTTTTTATTACTCTCCACACAAGCAATTTTCCTCTCATTCATAATAGTGGGAGCAAACTCAACAAAATGACTATCATGAGATACTTGATTGGCATAATCCAATTGAAAATTAAAATCATGATGAAAAGTTTCATAGTTATCATTATTATTTATGGCATACATGTCATCACAATAATCATCATAGATAGCAACTTTGTTATCATAGTCAATTGAAACCTCTTCCAAAATAGTGGAATCATCATTAAATAAAGTTGTGACCTCTCCAAATCCACTTTTATCAATATAATAATCATAAATAGGAGGCATGCAATCATCATAATAAATTTTCTCATCAAAACTTGGGGGACTAAAAATATCATCTTCATCAAACATAGCAACCCCAAGCTCATGGCTTTGCATATCATTAGCATCATGGATATTCAAAGAATTCATACTAGCAACATTGCAATCATGCTCATCATTCATGGATTTTATGCCAAACATTTTATTGAATTCTTCTTCTATCAATTGAGCACAATTATCGGAATCCTTATTTTCAAGAAAGATATTATAAAGATGAATAATATGAGGCAACCTCAATTCCATTTTTGTAGTTTTCTTTTATAAACCAAACTAATGATAAAACAAGAAACTAAAAGATTCGATTGCAAGATCTAAAGATATACCTTCAAGCACTTACCTCCCCGGCAATGGCGCCAGAAAAGAGCTTGATGTCTACTACACAACTTATTCTTGTAGACTCGTGTTGGGCCTCCAAGCGCAGAGTTTTGTAGGACAGTAGCAATTTTCCCTCAAGTGGATGACCTAAGGTTTATCAATCCGTGGGAGGCGTAGGTTGAAGCTGGTATCTTTCAAACAACCCTGCAACCAAATACAAGAAATCTCTTCTATCCCCAACACACCCAATACATTGGTAAATTGTATAGGTGCACTAGTTCGGCGAAGAGATGGTGATAAAAGTGTAGTATGAATAGTAGATATAGGTTTTTGAAATCTGAAAATATAAAAACAGCAAGGTAGCAAGTAACAAAAGTGAACACAAACGGTATTGCAATGCTTAGGAACAAGGCCTAGGGTTCATACTTTCACTAGTGCAATCTCTCAACAATGCTAATATAATTAGATCATATAACCATCCCTCAACGTGCGATAAAGAATCACTCCCAAGTTCCTATTAGCGGAGAACATAAGATAGAAATTGTTTGTAGAGTACGAAACCACCTCAAAGTTATCCTTTCCGATCAATCTATTGAGACATTCCTATAAGTGTCACAAACAGACCTAGAGTTCGTACTAAAATAACACCATATGATACACATCAACCAACTCTAATGTCACGTAGATACTCCAATGTCACCACAAGTATCCATGAGTTGATTATATCATATGCATCAAACAACTTCATAATCATAATATTCAATCCACAAGTATCCGTGAGTTGATTATATGATATGCATCAAACAACTTCATAATCATAATATTCAATCCACACAAAGAGCTCCAAGGAGCACCCCAAAGTTTCTATCGGAGAAAAGATAATGAAAACATGCATCAACCCCTATGCATAGATTACCCCAATGTCACCTCGGGAATCTGCGAGTTGAGTGCCAAAATATATATCAAGTGAATCAATATAATACCCCATTGTCACCACGGGTATTCATATGCAAGACATACATCAAGTGTTCTCAAATCTGAAATATTCAATCCGACAATAACGAAACCTCAAAGGGAAAAGATTTGATTCATCACAACAAGGATAGAGAGGGAAGAAACACCATATGATCCAACTATATTAACTTAGCTCGTGATACATCAAGATCGTGCCAAATCAAGAACATGAGAGAGAGAGAGAGAGAGATAAATCACATAGCTACTGGTACAAACCCTCAGCCCCGAGGGTGAACTACTCCCTCCTCGTCATGGAGACCGCCGGGATGATGAAGATGGCCTCCGGTGATGCTTTCCCCCTCCGGCAGAGTGCCGAAAAAGGGCTTTAGATGAGATCGTGGAGGTACAGAGGCTTGCGGCGGCGTAAAAACTCATCTAGGTTAAATTTCGGGGGTTTCTGAATATATATGATTTTTTGGCGTTGGAATCACACGAAGAAGGGCCACAGGGGGCCCACGAGGCACTAGGGCGCGCCTGGGGGGGTGGCGCGCCCTGGTGGCTCGTGGGGCCCTGTGGGTCTTCTGGCCACCTCCCGAAGCTTCTAGTGTCTCTTATGTTCCAGAAAAAATTGTCAAAAAGTTTCGCTGCATTTGGACTTCATTTGATATAGATTTTCTGGAAAACTAAAAACAAGCAGAAAACAGCAACTGGCACTGGGCACTAGGTCAATATGTTAGTCCATGAAAATCATATAAAAGTCATATAAAAGTGCACCAAAATCAAACAAAACTATAATAAACATGGCATAATACTTCATGGCATGAATACTTCATAAACAAAACTATAATAAACATGGCATGAATACTTCATAAATTATAGATACGTTGGATACGTATCATGATCCTACATGTAATTATTATGAGAGAGGAATATATAGTTGTAGAAAGTTTCATGTTACTCAATTACCTCTCTTGAAGTTCAAATTGTTGATGTTTTGTTCTTCTTCCTTGCATATGCTAGATACTTCTTGTCTTGATAATTTGTTTGCTTATACAATGCCTATGCATTGGAAGAGGTTTAGACTTAAATGTGTTTGTCACATGTTTTATGATGCTCTCTTTGTGTTTCAATTATTATCTTTCATGAGAGCATCATTGAAATCTCAGGCCTATCTTAATGGCTATAAAGAAAGAGCTTGTTGGGAGACAACCCATTAATCTTTTTATTTCTGTTTTTTGTGTGTACACAATTGTAGCCTCTGTTATGATTGTGTTTTTATCTTTTAATTAGTGTTTCTGCGAAGTAATGCCTTTGGGATGATTTGGATGATAGTATAATTGATGCTGTTTGAAAACAGAAACTTTTGCGTCCAGTGCTGGAATTTTTATTTTTTTCTGGAGCATCAAAACCTTCTGAATTTTTTACACATTATTTATATATGAATTTCCCACGTTGTCCTAATTTTTCAGAATTTTGGGAGTTACAGAAGTATTACTTTAATTCAGATATTTACATACATTTCTGTTTTAGACTAACGGATCTCACAAGGTTTCTGTTGAGTTTTGTGTGCTGAAGTTTTCAAGTTTTGGGTGAGATTACGATGGACAAAAGGAATAAGGAGCGGCAAGAGCCTAATCTTGGGGATGCCCAAGGCACCCCAATGTAATATTCAAGGAAGACTCAAGCATCTAAGCTTGGGGATGCCCCGGATGGCATCCCCTCTTTCGTGTACAATCTATCGGTAACTCACTTGGAGCTATATTTTTATTCATCACATGATATGTGTTTTACTTGGAGCGTCTTGTGCTATAGTTTGTTTTCTTTTTAGTTTGCCACAATCATCTTTTTTTAACACACCTTTTTGAGAGGAACACACATTATTCGTGATTTGTTAGAATAATCTATGTGCTTCACTTATATCCTTTGAGCTAGGCAGTTGCTCTAGTGCTTCACTTATATCTTTTGGAGCACGGCGGTGGTTATATTTTAAAGAAATAGTTGCACTCTCATGCTTCACTTATATCTTTTTGAGAGTCTAATAAATAGCAATGGTAATATGCACGGGTTATGAATTTGGTCCTAATATGATAGGTATTCAAGAGGGATATAATAAAAACTTTCATGTAGATCACTGAATATGATAAGTTTGATTCCTTGCAATAATTTTGCAATATTAAGATGGTAATATGTGGGAGGTGCTAGTAGATAATTGTGGTTTAGTAAGAATATTGGTGTTAAGGTTTGTGATTCCTGAAGCATGCACGTATGATCTGTCGTTATGCTAAGAAGTTGGAGCATGATTTATTATTGATTGACTTCCTTTGCGTGGCGGTCGGGGGCGCGCGATGGTTAACTCCAACCAACCTCCCACCTAGCGGCACGCATAGTAGTACTTTTCTTCGAGGGCTAATAAACTTTTGCAATAAGTATGTGAGTTCTTTATGACTAATGTGAGTCCATGTATTATACGCACTCTCACCTTTCCGCAATTTGCTAGCCTCTTCGGTACCGTGCATTGCCCTTTCTCACATCGAGAGTTGGTGCAAACTTCGCCGGTGCATCCAAACCCCGTGGTATGATACGCTCTATCACACATAAGCCTCATTATATCTTCCTCAAAACAACCACCATACCTACCTATTATGGCATTTCCATTGCCATTCCGAGATATATTGCCATCCAACTTCCACCATTATTTTTATATGACACACATCATCATTGTCATATTGCTTTGCATGATCATATAGCTGACATAGTATTTGTGGCTCAGCCACCATTCATCATTTTTCATACATGTTACGCTAGTATCATTGCACATCCTAGTACACTGCCAGAGGCATTCATATAGAGTCATATTTGTTCTAGTTTCGAGTTGTAATTTTGAGTTGTAAGTAAATAGAAGTATGATGATCATCATTATTAGAGCATTTGTCCCAGTGAGGAAAAAAAAGGAGGCCAAAAAGAGCCCAAAAAAAAGAAAAAAAAGAGGGAAAAAATAAAAAAATGAAAAATGAGAGAAAAAGAGAGAAGGGGCAGTGTTACTATCTTTTTCCATGCTTGTGCTTCAAAGTAGCACCATGTTTTTCATATAGAGAGTCTCCTATTTTGTCACTTTCATATACTAGTGGGAATTTTTCGTTATAGAACTTGGCTTGTATATTCCGATGATGGGCTTCCTCAAATGCCCGAGGTCTTCATGAGCAAGCAAGTTGGATGCACACCCACTTAGTTTTTCATGTTGAGCTTTCATACACTTATAGCTCTTAGTGCATCGTTGCATGGCAATCCCAACTCCTCGCATTGACATCAATTGATGGGCATCTCCATAGGCCGATGATTAGCCTCGTTGATGTGAGACTATCTTCTTCTGTTTGACTTCCCCTTATTAATCTCTACCACCACATTCTATTCCACCCATAGTGCTATATCCATGGCTTGCGCTCATGTATTGCGTGGGGGTTGAAAAAGCTGAAGCGCGTTAAAAAGTATGAACCAATTGCTTGGCTAAAACCGGGGTTGTTCATGATAAATATTTTGTGTTAAGAAGATGGAGCATGACAGGATTATATGATTTTGTAGGGATAACTTTCTTTAGCATTTTTATTTTGAAAGACATGATTGTTTGTTAGTATGCCTGAGTATTGATGTCCTTATATCAAATTATAGACTATTGCTTTGAATCATTTGGATCTTAATATTTATACCGTAAAAAAGAATTACATGATGAAACATGTTAGGTAGCATTCCACATCAAAATTTCTGTTTTTATCATTTACCTACTCAAGGACGAGCAGGAATTAAGCTTGGGGATGCTTGATACGTCTCCAACGTATCTATAATTTTTGATTGTTCCATGCTATTATAGTATCAGTCTTGAATGTTTTATATGCAATTATATATCATTTTTTGGGACTAACCTATTAACCTAGTGCCCAGTGCCAGTTGTTGTTTTTTGCCTGTTTTTGCCTTTTCAGAAAATCATTATCAAATGAAGTCCAAACGAAGAAAAAACTTTGGATTAATTTTTTCTGGACCAGAAGGGACCCTAGAAGCTTCGGGAGAAGACCAGAAGAGTCACGAGGGAGCGACAAGCCCAGAGGGCGCGCCCAAGGGGATAGGCATGCCCCCAAGGCTTGTGGGCCCCTCGTGGCACCTCTTGACCTAATTCCAGCGCTATAAAGTCCAAAATATTCCCCGTATACCAAAAAGACAGAAGAGAAAACCTTTCCGCCGCCGCAAGCCTCTGTTCTTCCGCGATCCCATCTGGAGGCCTTTTCCGGTACTCTGCCAGAGGGGGAATCGATCACGGAGGGCTTCTTCATCAACCTTGCTGCCCTTCCGATGATGTGTGAGTAGTTTACTACAGACCTACGGGTCCATAGCTAGTAGCTAGATGGCTTCTTCTCTCTCTTTGATCTTCCATACCATGTTCTCCTTGATGTTCTTGGAGTTCTAGCCGATGTAATCTTCTTTTGCGGTGTGTTTGTTGGGATCCGATGAATTGCGGGTTTATGATCAGATTACTCATGAGAAATATTTGAGTCTTCTCTGAACTCTTTTATGTATGATTGTTATAGCTTTATATTTCTCTCCGATCTATCCGTTTGGTTTGGCCAACTAGATTGATTTATCTAGCAATGGGAGAGGTGCTTTGTGATGGGTTCAATCTTGCGGTGCTCAATCCCAGTGACAGAAAGGGACATGACACGTATTTGCATTGTTGTCATTAAGGATAAAAAGATGTGGTTTAAATATATTGCTTGAGTTTACTTTGTCTACATCATGTCATCTTGCTTAAGGCGTTACTCTGTTTTATACTTAATACCCTAGATGCATGCTGGATAGCCGTTGATGGGTGGAGTAATAGTAGTAGATGCAGGCAGGAGTCGGTCTACTTGTCTCGGACGTGATGCCTATATACATGATCATTGCCATGAATCTGTCATAACTATGCACTTTTCTATCAATTGCCCATCAGTAATTTGTTTACCCACCATATGCTATGTGTTCGAGAGAGAAGCCTCTAGTGAAAACTATGGCCCTCGGGTCTACTTTTATCATATATTAAAATCCAAAAATACCTTGCTGCAATTTATTTACTTTTATTTTATTTTGCAATTTACTTTTCTATCTATCACTATCAGAATTAATCCTTGCAAATAACCGCTAAGGGGATTGACAACACTCTTATTTGCGTTGGGTGCAATTGTTTTCTTTTGTATGTGTAGGTGCTGCTAACGAGGTTTTGTGTGGTTCTCCTACTGGATTGATAACCTTGGTTCTTAACTGAGGGAAATACTTATCTCAACTATACTACATCATCCTCTCCTCTTCGGGGAAATCCCAACGCAGTTCACAAGTAGCAATTCCCCAATAATGAGCTCTCAAGAGAAATAATAATTCAAAACTTTTATGCTCGGCTTTCTCATAATGATCAATCCATGCTCGATACTTCTTCTACTGGTTCCTTTATGAGAAGGACTATTGAATTCAAATGGGATCTTCTGGAAAGAATTAAACGCAACTCTGAAGATTGGGAAATCGACAAAGGCAAAGAGTCAGGTATAAATCTTAAGTTTGATTGTGTTAAATCTTTTATGGAAACTAATGCTTTTAATAAGTTTAGTACTAAATATGGACTTGACTTTGAGATAGTAGCTACTTTTTGTGAATCTTTTGCTGCTCATATTGATCTCCCTAAGGAGAAATGGTTTAAGTTTCATCCACCTATTGAATTAAATGAAGAACCTATTAGTGTTAAAGAAGAAACAATTGTTTACATTGTTGATCCAGTTGTGCCTACTGCTTATATTGAGAAACCTCCTTTTCCTGTTAGGATTAAGGAACATGCTAAAGCTTCAACTGTGGTTAATAAAAGTAATATTAGAGCACCTAGACCATATGAACAAATTAAAGTTGAACCTAATATTGCAATGGTTAAAGATCTTTTGGTTGATAACATTCATGGACATGTCATATATTTCTGTGATGAAGCAACTAGAATTGCTAAGCCAGACACTAAAGATAAAAACAAACCTGTAATAGGCATGCCTGTTATTTCTGTTAAAATTAGAGATCATTGCTATCATGATTTATGTGATATTGGTGATAGTGTGAGTGCTATTCCGTTTACTCTTTATCAAGAAGTCATGAATGATATTGCACCTGTTGAGATTGAAGATATTGATGTCACTATTAAGCTTGCAAATAGAGATACTATCACACCACTTGGGATTGTTAGAGATGTTGAAGTCTTGTGTGGTAAGATCAAATACCCTACTGATTTTCTTGTCCTTGGATCACCACAAGATGATTTTTGTCCCATTATATTTGGTAGACCTTTCTTGAATACAATAAATGCTAAGATTGATTGCAACAAAGAAACTGCCAGTGTTAATTTTGGTGATATGTCTCATGAGTCTAATTTCTCTAAGTTTCGTAGACAACCTCATGATAAAGAATTACCTAATAAGGATGAAATTATTGGTCTTGCATCTATTGATGTGCCTCCTACTGATCCATTAGAACAATACTTGCTAGACCATGAAAATGATATGCATATGAATGAAAGAAATGAAATAGATGAGTTGTTCTTTAAACAAGCACCTATTCTTAAACATAATTTGCATGTTGAAACTCTTGGAGACCTCCTTCCACCTAAGAGTGATCATGTGTTTGAATTAAACCAACTACCTGATACACTTAAATATGCTTATCTTGATGAAAAGAAGATATATCCTGTTATTATCAGTGCTAACCTTTCAGAGCATGAAAAAAAGAGATTACTTAAAACTCTGAGGAAGCACCATGCTGTTATTGGATATACTCTTGATGATCTTAAAGGCATTAGTCCCACTTTATGTTAGAACAAAATTCATATGGAGCCAGATGCTAAACCAGTTGTTGATCATCAAAGAAGATTAAATGCTAAAATGAAGGATGTGGTAAGAACTGAAATATTAAAGCTTCTGGAGGCAGGTATAATTTATCCCATAGCTGATAGTAGATGGGTAAGTCCTGTTCATTGTGTTCCTAAGAAAGGAGGTATTACTGTTGTTCCTAATGATAAGAATGAACTTATCCCACAAAGAATTGTAACCGATTATAGGATGGTAATTGATTTCAAAAAATTAAATAAAGCTACTAGGAACGATCATTACCCCTTGCCTTTTATTGATCAAATGTTAGAAAGATTATCTAAGCATACACACTTTTGCTTCCTAGATGGTTATTCTGGTTTCTCTCAAATACCTGTATCACAAGAAGATCAAGAGAAAATCACATTTACTTGTCCTTTTGGAACTTATGCTTGTCGCCGTATGCCTTTTGGTTTATATAATGCACCTGCTACCTTTCAAACATGTATGACTGCTTAAGCAACCTTGATCGAGTTTTGCAGAGATGTGAAGAAACTAATCTTGTCTTGAATTGGGAGAAGTGTCACTTTATGTTGAATGAAGGTATAGTCCTTGGGCATAAAATTTCTGAAAGAGGTATTGAATTTGATTAAGCTAAAGTTGATGCAATTGAGAAAATGCCATGTCCTAAAGATATCAAAGGTATAAGAAGTTTCCTTGGTCATGTTGGTCTCTATAGAAGGTTTATAAAAGATTTCTCTAAAATTTCTAGGCCTCTTACTAATCTCTTGCAAAAAGATGTGCCATTTATTTTTTATGATGATTGCGTAGAAGCCTTTGAAATACTTAAGAAAGCCTTAATATCTGCACCTATTGTTTAACCACCTGATTGGAACCTACCCTTTGAAATTATGTGTGATGCTAGTGATTATGATGTTGGTGTTGTTCTAGGACAAAGAGTTTATAAGAAATTGAATGTTATTCATTATGTTAGTAAAACTCTAGACAGTGCTCAAAGAAATTATGCTACTACTGAGAAAGAATTTTTAGCAGTTGTGTTTGCATGTGATAAATTCAGATCTTACATTGTTGATTCTAAAGTAACTATTCACACCGATCATGTTGCTATTAAATACCTTATGGAAAAGAAAGATGCTAAACCTAGACTTATTAGGTGGGTTCTTTTACTACAAGAATTTGATCTGCATATTATTGATAGAAAGGGAGCCGAGAATCCCGTAGCTGATAAATTATTTAGAATGGAAAATGTTCTTGATGACCCACTGCCTATTGATGATAGTTTTCCTGATGAACAATTAGCTGTTATAAATGCTTCTCGTAATACTCCTTGGTATGCAGAATATGCTAATTACATTGTAGCTAAATATATACCACCTTGTTTCACATACCAACAAAACAAAACGTTTTTCTTTGATTTAAGACATTACTTTTGGGATGACCTTCATTTATATACAGAAGGAGTAGAAGGTATTATTAGACGTTGTGTACTTGAGCATGAACAGGAACAAATCCTACGGAAGTGTCACTCCGAGGCATACGGAGGACACCATGCGGGAGACAGAACCACACATTAGGTATTGCAATCTGGTTTTTATTGGCCTGCTCTTTTCAAAGATGCACGTAAGTTTGTCCTCTCTTGTGATGAATGTCAAAGAATTGGTAATGTTGGTAGACGTCAGGAAATGCCTATGAATTATTCACTTGTTATTGAACCATTTGATGTTTGTGGATTTGATTATATGGGACCTTTTCCTTCCTCTAATGGGTATACTCATATTTTAGTTGATGTTGATTACGTTACTAAGTGGGTAGAAGCTATTCCAACTAGTAGTGCTGATCATAACACTTCTATTAAAATGCTTAAAGAAGTTATGTTTCCGAGGTTTGGAGCTCCCAGATATTTGATGACTGATGGTGGTTCGCATTTTATTCATGGTGCTTTCCGTAAATTGCTTGCTAAATATGATGTTAATCATAGAATTGCATCTCCATATCATCCTCAGTCTAGTGGTCAAGTTGAATTAACTAATAGAGAAACAAAATTAATTTTGCAAAAGACCGTTAATAGATCTAGAAAGAATTGGTCTAAGAAACTTGATTATGCACTATGGGCTTACAGAACTGCTTATAAAAATCCTATGGGTATGTCTCCATATGAAATGGTCTACGGAAAAGCATGTCATTTACCTCTTGAACTAGAACACAAGGCATATTGGGCAATTAAAGAACTTAATTATGATTTTAAACTTGCCGGTGAGAAAAGGTTATTTGATATTAGCTCTCTAGATGAATGGAGAACACAAGCTTATGAAAATGCCAAGTTGTTTAGAGAAAAAGTTAAAAGATGGCATGATAAAAGAATTCAAAAATGGGAATTCAAAGTAGGTGATCATGTTCTGTTATACAATTCTCGTTTAAGATTTTTTGCAGGAAAACTTCTTTCTAAATGGGAAGGACCATATATCATCGAAGAAGTTTATCGCTCTGGAGCCATCAAAATAAACAACTCTGAAGGCACTAATCCGAGAGTGGTTAATGCGCAAAGAATTAAACATTATATCTCAGGTATGCCCATTAACGTTGAAACTAATATTATTCAAACAATGACACCAGAAAAGCACATAGAAGAAACCTTCCGGAACGCTCCAGAATCCTGAAAAAGAGTAGGTATGTGGTACGGTAAGTAAACCGACTCCAAAAATTCCATAAAAGTACTTTCTGTTAGTTTTGGAATATATACAAAATTAGGAAAATAATAAACAGTCCGAAAAGTGCACGAGGGAGCGACAAGCCTGGAGGGCGCGCCCTACCCTCCAGGGCGCGCCTACCGAGCTTGTGGCTCCCCCGTGGACTTTCCTGACTCCACTTTTTCTTTCATATTACTTGTCCTGCACGAAAAAAATTCATTATATATACTCTGGGATGGTTTGACCACCGTATCGCAAGTTTCTCCTCTGTCCTTGTTTCGGGTTGTTTTTCTGATAGATCTAGATCACCATGGCGTCTCCAAGCTCATCCAAGGACAAGTTCTACGAGAAGGTCATCAACCCGTACCTTCCGGTGGTGATGAAACACCCTCAAGCTATCGAGATGCGTGAGGGGGTGCTTCACATCCGGGGCGTTCAAGGGCCCAAGAAGACCGGGAACAAGAAGACCAGGCTGGAAGCTGTGGAACAGGAGATCTTCAAGTGCCAAGGGATGGTAGAGCGTGGACTCAGTGCTAACCACTCCATGATCACAGAATTCATCCGTGAGCACAAGATGGCCAGCAAGGAAATTGGGGACGTCATCTTCAAGCTCAATGACTGGATGGATCATCTTTAGGCCCAAATCTATGATTTACAAAACCAATTTTTTGAGTATGAGGCCAAGTTCAAAGGTATGAGTTTAGCTGTAGATTTCAGGACTCCGGAAACACGTTCATCCTTTTATGATGGAGAGCCTATGCCTTGGAAGACGGAGGACAAGCCCACTTCATCACCACCATCACTGAGGAAGGAGACTTGAGTACACGGGTATGGGCACCACCCTTGGTTTGTGCCAAGCTTGGGGGAGGTGCCCCGGTATCGTATCACCATCACTTCTATCATAATTATCTATCTTAATTCGATCCTTAGTTATTTCATGATTTAGCAGAATAAAGTTTTAGTATGATTTAGTCTCTAGTGCTTGCTTCGTGATCTATCTATGTAATCGAGTGTGAGAGTTATATAATAAAGAGTAGTTTGAGTTGAGTTGTTTTACTTTTGTCGATCCAATCTTAGAAATAAAATGAAAAGAATAAAGAAAAGAGAGATCATATGCTAATCCCATGGGGAGTGATGACTTCACATAAAAGAAGTATAATTGATAAAACTTGTTGGAAGTTAACAAACATAGCATTGGTCATTGTTGCAATTCATGAAAAAGTAATAAAGGAAGAGAGGTTTCACATATAAATATACTATCTTGGACATCTTTTGTGATTGTGAGCCCCCATTAAATATTCTATGTCAAATAGTTGACATTGGACAAGGAAGACAACGTAATGAGTTATGTTTGCTTACATTCACATAGAAGCTATATTGTTGTGGATCCTCTAACATGTGGTGCTTGCCCCCTATCTTTTGCTCGCCAAAATTCCGCACTAAGTAGAGATACTACTTGTGCATCCAAAAACCCTTAAATCCAGTTTCATGTCATGAGAGTCCACCATATCTTCCTATGGATTTAATAAGATCCTTCAAGTAAGTTGTCATCGATGCAAAAGCAATAAAAATTGCTCCTAAATATGTATGATCTGTTATTGTAAGGGAAATTAAGCTCTGTACGAACTTGTGATGGTGAAGAAATAAAAGCGACAAACTGCATAATAAAGGTTGCTATCACAAGGGGCAGTATAAAGTGACGGTCCTTTACATTAAGAGCTTGCACATCCAAAAATAAAAAGCGCATGACAACCTCTGCTTCCCTCTGCGAAGGGCCTATCTTTTACTTTTATGTATTTACATTCATGCAAGAGTCAATAGTATTCTCCTCTATTCTGTTTTTATTTTCTCTCTTGGCAAGCATCATGTGGTGGGGAAAGATCCAGGCATATATATCCAGTTGGATGTAGGTGATCATGAGTTATTATTATTGACATTACCCTTGAGGTAAATACGTTGGGAGGCAAAATCATAAGCCCCTATCTTTCTATGTGTCTGACTAAAACTTTTGCTCCATAATTATGCCGTGAGTATCAGTAATCATACAAGACTAAATGATAGTTGAATATGTGAACTTGCTAAACAAAAGCTCTTACATAGACTCTTTCTGATAATATGATGATTTGCAATTGCATCAGTGACTGAGATGATAGTTTGTTAGTTTTCAATGCGGTTTATGGTTCATACTTTATCTTGTGGATGAATTGTCACTTATTCATGAGAAGCTTTATAATAATATGTTGCTCTTATAATAAAGATCATGATGCCTTCATGTCTGTATTTTGTTTTATCGACACCTCTCTCTCTAAACATGTGGTCATGATTATCGATTTCGGTTTTTTGCGTGAGGACAAGTGAGGTCTAAGCTTGGGGGATTTGATACGTCCATTTTGCATCATGTTTTCCTACTATTATTTATTATCTTTTGGGTCATTATTTCACTTTATGATACAACTCTTATGCCTTTTCTCTCTTATTTCGCAAGTTTTACATGAAGAGGGAGATTGACGGCAGCTGGAATTCTGGACCGGAATGGGCTACAATAGAGATAGCTATTCTACACATCTCCAAATGACCTGAAAATTTATGGAGAATTATTTTGGAATATATAAAAAATACTGGCGAAAGAAATAACCAGAGGGGGCCCACTAGGAAGCGACAAGCCTAGGGGGCACGCCCTACCCCCCTGGGCGCGCCCCCCGAGCTTGTGGCGCCCCTGGCAGGCCTCCGGGGCCCATCTTCTCCTATAAGATGCTATTTTCCCTAGAAAAAATCAGAAGAAGACTTTCGGGATGAAGCGCCGCCGTCTCGAGGCGGAACCTGGGCAGGAGCACTTCTGTTCTCCGGCGGAGCGATTCCGCCGGGGATACTTCCCTCCGGCAGGGGGAAATCGAAGCCATCGACATCACCAACGATCCTCTCATCGTGGGAGGACTAATTTTCATCAACATCTTCACCAGCACCATCTCATCTCAAACCCTAGTTCTTCTCTTGTATTCAATCTTTGTCTCAAAACCTCAAATTGGTACCTGTGGGGTACTAGTACTGTTGATTACATCTCGTAGTTGATGCTAGTTGGTCTATTTGGTGGAAGATTATATGTTCAGATCCTTAATGCTATTCAATACCCCTCTGATCTTGAACATGAATATGATTTTTGAGTAGTTACTTTTGTTCTTGAGGACATGGGAGAAGTCTTGTCATAAGTAATCATGTGAATTTGGTATTCGTTCGATATTTTGATGATATGTATGTTATTGCTTCCTTTAGTAGTGAAGTGTGAACGTCGGCTACATGACACTTCACCATCTTTGGGCCTAAGGGAAGGCATTGTGGAGTAGTAATTAGATGATGGGTTGCTAGAGTGACAGAAGCTTAAACCCTAGTTTATGCGCTATTCCGTAAGGGGCTGATTTGGATTCAAATGTTTCAAGCTATGGTTAGATTTATCTTAATTCTTCTTTCGTAGTTGCGGATGCTTGCGAGAGGGGGTAATCTTAAGTGGGAGGCTTGTTCAACTAAGAACAGCACCCAAGCACCGGTCCACCCACATATCAAATTATCAAAGTAGCAAACGCGAATCAAACAAACATGATGAAAGTGACTAGATGAGAATTCCCATGTGTCCTCGAGAAATCCTTGCTTTATATAAGAGACTATTCCGGCTTGTCCTTTGCTATAAAAAGTATTGGGCTACCTTACTGCACCTTGCTACTATTGTTACTTGTTACTTATTACGAATTATCTTGCTATTAAAACTACCCTCTACCGCTACTTTCAGTACTTGCAGAGAATACCTTGCTGAAAACCGCTTGTCATTTCCTTCTGCTCCTCGTTGGGTTCGACACTCTTACTTATCGAAAGGACTACGATTGATCCCCTATACTTGTGGGTCATCAGTTCACCTAGAAGGCTTTTCCTAGTAGTGGGGGCTTCACCTCGCCATATCGACCATGCTGCATTGCCACTTCATCAAGCCAAGCTCGGTTCTCGGTCACCTCGAGACGGTCTTGGGGACCGGGACCTTGGATGGGCGTCCTTGTCTCGCCGCAAGCGTGGACCACGAGATCAACATCGCAAGCATTAACCAGCTAAGTCGCTTTCATGCTCAACTTTTTTCAATTTTCAATTTTTTGTTCAGTTCAACCAAGCATTATATTTGTGTTAAACAAAAAAGTTGATTGTTAAAAACATTGTTCTAAAACACTTCTTTTACCCAAGTTAACTAGGGGCTCTTAAATTTATATGTGCAATTTTATAATAAATGTTTTCTTCTAAGTTGTTGCAAAGTCTTTTTCTACTACTCCTTTTTCCGGCTTGAGTTCACGGTCAAATAGTCGGATAGTCTGGCTTCCCTCTATGTCGCTCGAGTACTTAGATAAACTGGCCTGAGAAGCACTCTATATGCACCTTCGGGGCAAGGAGGTTGAAGTCGAAGGTTTGCCCACTCAAAGCCTGGAGATCGGATGTATCATGTTAAAGCACGACAGAAGCACAAATTAATTTTAAGACCAATTCCGGATTGGCACCAAAAAACTTGATTTAATTCAGACATGAAGTTTTTACATAAGTTTTTTGGTTTTCCGAGCTTATGACACTTTTAGCCTATTTGTATGTTTTTCTTTCAGGAGGCAGGACATGTTCTTGGCCGAGGTGTACTGCGTGTTATTCTGCTCGAGGGAGATCATTTCCGACTTGCAATCCGGCATCTTCCCCGCCGAGCTTCACCTCGGCGTTGGTGAAACTCACATGACGTCTGGACTAGTTCTCGAGGAGATACGATCCTAGCGCCAGCCATGTTGCCCAACCCAACTCTCGGGGGCTACTGGATTAATGATCCAATGCAGAAAACTTAAAATGCAATACGATTTCTGAGGAGATCCTCAGTCGATCGACCGTACCTGACCTAAGGCTCGGGGGCCTATTTCACACTGTGTTTTTGTTCCTAAAGTATGCTGCCAAGCAAAGATTTGATCCTCAGGCCAATTCCATGAATTGACCTGAGTCTCAGGGGCTACTGGGATCAGTGGTTTTATGCTATCCTTCAGGTGCATACCGGACTTTGAGCCAACATGCACCTTGAGGGCTACTGGCTATATATCTCGGCAGAGAATAAATTGCACCAATCGGAAAAAATTCTGCAAAAAATTAGACCAAGACGGAGGTGGTGCACCACCTCGGAAGCTGGTCGGCATAGAGGCCGATTGCGAGTGGCTGGCTGCACATGAGACTTTTTCGGCGTGGAGCTCGGCTAAACTCCTTCAACTTTTTCAAGACAGAGGTGATCTATGACACCTCGGATGCAGACCGGTGTTGGAGCTTGGCTGCAAGAAGACACCTCGGATGCAGTCCAACGTTGGAGCTCGGCTGCAAGAGGACACTGACGCTCGGGAAAAAACTTTAAACCAGAGGTATAGTGTGAATATAATAAGGCATTTATAAAGGCTGAGAATTTAAAGGCGATCCTCGGATGCCCGACATGTGAACTCTTCGGATACACCTCAACGATCCTCGAGATTGGAGATGAGAAGATTAGTTGAACCAACTTTCATGAACGATGACCGAAGACAAAAAATAGTTCGGAAGAACCTAGGAGCGTCCCCAACTTTAAGACTAGTTCAGGGGCTACTGATGGTGTCCTGGACTAGGGGGTACTCATCATGTCGTCTCTGGCCGGGAGGGCCAGGCCAAGGACCCCGTGGCGGTTAATTACTGGGCCTCTTCGGCAGCCCATGATGTATACAAGGAAGTTTCCACAAGACTTGGCGCATAAGACAAGGACTCCTGTTATCCTAGGCCTTCGGTACATTATATAAATTGAGGCCAGGCTAGTCGATAGATCATATTCTAGACATCCTAGAAGTTAGATTCATACTCATACGATCTCGAGGTAGATCATCCTGTACTTTGTACTTCATCACAATCAATATAACAAAAGCATGACATAGGGTTTTACCTCTTCGAGAGGGCCCGAACCTGGGTAAACATCGTGTCTCTTGTTTGTCCTGTTACCATCAAGCCAAGAACACCAGCTCAGGACCTCCTACCCAAGATCCACCGATTTTACCCTGACAGGTGGGGGTGTGACTGGCGGCGCTGCGAGGAAGCGGTCGATGGAGGCTTCCCTTGCCGCTCAAGAGGCCACGGGCACCGGCGTGGCGGGGACAGGTGCGTGCATGGGCACCGACGAGGTGGGGGCAGGCGTGTGCACGGGCGCTTGTGCAGGCGTTAGCGCTGGCACGTGCGTGGGGAAGATCATTATGTCTGGCAATGGCGCTGGCAGGTACACGAGCTCGTGTGCGTCGGCGGGGACCTCGGTGTCCCCCGTGGCTTCTAGCTCAGCGACTAGCACGTCAAGGACACGGGGATGTCCATGAGGTAATAAATGCTCCTTATTTTCCATCTCCTTCGTCTCGGAGTCGACTTGACCAAACTAGAAGACTAGGGCCAGATGATCCTTCTGCGCCATGGCGTAGGTGGAGGGGTCTGGATGATTGGAGGCGGGCGAGAGGGGAATCAGAGGCGGAGAGAGAGGATTATGTAGGACGAGCGGGGAGAGCGGTCGCCTATTAACGGCGGCTCGGGCGCCATTAATTGGGCAGTTGGGAGCAAGGCGGGCGGTGGAGGAAGGTCAAAGGGCTCGCCTCCCGGTGAGCCCGCGCAACGGACTGCTCGCACGCCTCCCGTCAACTCACACAGCTTCTCTCACGAAACCTCCTAGCCTATGAGAAGCGAGATGTGTGGCGGCACGTATATGGTTGGTCTAACGCCCATGGTTTGAATAATGAAACCGTTTGCGATGATAATGTGGAGCTCTTTGTTCCAAAATGCCTTTGTCTGTTAATGTGTGCAATTTTAATAAGCACATTCTCTCAAATTGGACAACAAAAATACCACAGTATATTTGTGCAATATCATGACACCATGCCCAATTTCAGGAATTTCGTGTGAGTTTTGGATTTACTAGAATTTATACTAAGATTCTCAATGTTGGCTCTAGAAGAAAAAAAATCAAAACTTGTCTCAAATTGGAAAAAAATTACGACGTCCTATTGGTGTCATATCATGAAACCATGCCAAGTTTCGTGAATTTCAGGTGAGTTTTGGATTTACTAGAATTTAAAAACCAAAATTCTCAATGTTAGAGGCCGAGCCACGACGTCGAGATGCTTGAAATTCCTTCTCATTTCTTGCATGGACCTAAACATGCACTCAAGGACACATATATGATTTTCAACCCATTTTCGTGCACTGCTGCATGAGCATGTAGTTCAAATTTGAATTATGCACATTAAATGCCTAGAAACTCAATTAATGTATAAAAAGACCAAACGAACTCTGAATAATTCCAAAATTTAACACAACACATGTATTGGTCTATGTTTGTGATGACCCACAAGTATAGGGGATCAATCATAGTCCTTTCGATAAGTAAGAGTGTCGAACCCAACGAGGAGCCACAACTGTAGGATGCTGCTAACGTGACACATCAATCAGAGACCCTTCGACCAAACTGTGTGCGATGCATGAATCGCAAATGGTATCGTAATAAAACCGTCACCAATAAGACAAACTGTGTGCGATGGCGGAGACATCAAGCACGATTCAGATTAGACTTGCATGTGCAATACGTGGCATACAGTTGATCCATACGAACTGTTTGCGATGAGCTAGAACAAAAGAAATGGTCAGTCAGATCAAGGTGTGTGTGATAGACGGCATACAGTTCACTCGGACGAACTATTTGTGATTAGCCAACACAACAGAAACGGTCAGCCAGATCAAGGTGTGTGCGATATATGGCATATAGGTCACTTGGATGAACTATTTGTGATGAGCCAACACAACAGAAACGGTCAGTCAAATCAAGGTGTGTGCGATATACGGCATACAGTTCACTCGGATGAACTGTTTGTGTTGACACAAAACAACAGAAACGGTTGAATTTAACAAGATGTGTGTGATACGTGGCAAAGAGGTCAGTAATCAGAAATGTGTGGGAAGACGGATAACAACACAGATGATTCATGCTAATAAGCTCTGTGTGTTCTGGGCAAATGCTTGCCATGTGATTTGCTCAGTCTGCACAACATCTACGCTCTCTGTGTACAGAACAATATTCTTTAGTGTGAATAGTGTGCTCTGTTGGGCTGGCACATGAGTATATGGATCACACCCGTGGGCGAGCAAATGTGTGCGCACGCGTCGTGCTAGCTCACGCTTCGTTCTATGCTAAGTTTCCATTAATTGATGGTGTTTTATAAACAGGCAATCGTTTCCCGCCACTTCCTCACCGGTTTCCCGCCGCTACCCAGCGCTTACGCATAAGCCTAGGTGGCGCACGACACACCGAGGCACAAGCACAACATATAGCCCCTCGACCTTTTCCAAGCATGCCAACCCACCGAACCGCCTCCTCTGCCATCAACCTCCTCGACGAGGAAAACGAGCAGGCGCCACGGCCCGTCGAGGCCGAGGGCGTCCCCGGCAACGCGATGGACGACGCCGTGCTGCGCGTCATCGACAGGGTTGAGAAGACCCTTGGTGTAGGGCACGCCCGCGCTGCGGATCAAGATAGGCGCGTCAGCACCGAGAGGCTGCAGCTCGCTGCACAGCCTGATCGGTGGTGCGCCGCAGAGCGAGATAGGCGCGTCCGCGCCAACAGGCTGCGGCGCGACGCACAACGAGACCGATGGAGCGCCGCAGAGTGAAAGGTGCGGCATGCCGCATAGCAAGAGCGGTTCCATCGGCGCTTTCCTGCTGTCAACAAGGTGTTTCAGCTGGGTACACGTCCCGTCAGTAGCCCCATTCCTCGCCAGGAGTGGGCAGAGGCCGTCTGCGTCGTACTTGCACCGGACGTCAGCC
Organism: Elymus sibiricus; assembly: GCA_039707655.1. Taxonomy (NCBI): domain Eukaryota; kingdom Viridiplantae; phylum Streptophyta; class Magnoliopsida; order Poales; family Poaceae; genus Elymus; species Elymus sibiricus. The sequence goes on along the minus strand of CM077668.1, from coordinate 254,083,877 downwards.
GCGCCATTTGGATGGGTCGCACCATTCGCCTTGTCCATGGTCCGCTCGATGCCAACGCGCTGGTCGCTAGGCTCGAGCGCCTCCCTGGCCCAGGTTTCCACCTAGGAGCAGTAGAGGAACATAGCCATTGCATCCTCGAGCTGGTGATCTCCGATGAAATAGCCAACTTGGAGCTCGAGATCGCGCTCCAGATGTACCGCGATCGTGTCAATTGCTTGGACGAACGCCTGCACAAGTTCAGGCAGAGCCAAGAGCTACCGTAGGCTAGGGTTGGTGGTCATGGACGCGTTTTATTTTGTTGAGTCGTTTCGACGTTGATCGCTATGTATTCACAACAATCATAATATTGCTCTGTTTATTGCTCTGTTTCAATGTGTGTACTCTGTTTTCCGTTCTTATATATTGTTCTATTTCAATGTGTTTATGTTTTTCATTCTATACATGTGGATGGTAACAGCTAGATAGAAATTAGTACGAAAACAGATAGAAATATGAAATTCATAACATATACGTGATGATACTTAACTACTACGTACAATGCATAAAACTGAAAACAAACAATACTAAAACTCCTCACTAATAATCCCTCCTTAGGGGGCCAGTATTCCGGCAGCCCCTAGCCAGCAGCTCCCTGGTGCGCGGCGGCTTCCCAGCGCGGACGGAGTTCTCCGCCTCCTCTGCCTCGTTGTGCTCGATGTGCCGATCTGCCTCTTGTTGGCGGACGCGCGAGAACGATCTTGCCATTTTGGTTGGCGCCCACCAAAGCTCCTCGTCGGTAGCAAGCTGGAGCTTATCGGCCCACCTCCACGCAGCGACGTGGCGCCTAGCGCCTTTGGCATTCCTGGCGAAGTACCGGCCGTCTTCGTACACCTCCTCCGCACGTCGACGCGCCCGCTGCCAAAGCTCCAGCGCCTCCTTCTCCTAGGCGGCCTCATGGGCTTCACGGGCCGCCTAGTACCTGGCTTCCTCCTCCGCCATCTCCTTCTTGAACGCCACTTGCCTAGCTTTCACAGCCGGTGGCAGCGCCTTCCAGAGACAAAGATTGTACTGGCCCCAAAACCACTCCAAAGTTGGGGGGTCCGGCGCAACTTCGTCTGGTGGCGCATAGAGGTCCTCCTCGTCGCTGCTCTACGCCTGGACGACCTCGTGGGGTGGCGCCTCCTCCTCGGTGCATGTGCAGATCGGCGGCGCCATGGCAGAATTTTGTGTGAGAGAGAGGGGGGACGAGCGAGGAGAGAATGTAGATGAGAATGCAGGCGGGACGACGGAGTGGTATTATTGGCGACCGGAATCTAGATCGACGGGAGCAGTACACGCGCCGGTCGCCGGAATTTACGAGTGCTAAAGCTTGAATTACACACGATTCTCGGAGCAAAAGCCGTGTGTGAAATAAATCACTGACAGTTCCCATGACTGAATCGCATCTGATTAATAACCCGCGCCACTCACCTTCCAAACCTCGGGACGTGAAACAGAGTGCCAATCATGTGGGGCCCAGTTGTCTTGCCAGATATTTACATTTTCTTTCCAAATGTTGTGCATGAATGCTTATTTCGTGTTACCATGATATTATTGTAAAATGTAATACATAATTGATTTTTCCAACCCATGATGATATGTTGTTGCAAGTACATGTAGTTCAAATTTGAATTACGGCCATTATATGGTAACAAACTCACTTAATGTCTTAAAAATGTCAAATGACCCCTGAAAATTTCCAAATTTAAACATGAAAGTTGTATTCGTGCATGTTAACGGTAGAAAAAATGCCAAGCCATAAGAGGAAGCAACTGCCGGTTCGTCATCAAACAGGCATATTCTTCCCTCTCGGAACAACGAATCTTCTCGTGAGATGCTCCAATTTGTGAGAGGTGTGTGCCAAAACTTTCAACAAACATGCCAACTTTTTTACCACGGCATCTTGGTGCCATTTCATGAAATCAAGCAAGGTTTCATGTATTTCTGATCATTTTTGAATTTTCTGGAATTTAAAAGCCATGTTTCTCAATGTTTGTGTCCAAGCCGTGACACCAATATGTTTGAAAATTCCTTCCAATTTACTGCACAGGGTATTAACTCGCACACAAGTACACAAATATGATTTTCCAACCCATGATGGTTTGATGTTACATGTACATGTAGTTCAAATTTGAATTACGGCCATTAAATGGCTAGAAACTCACTTAATGTCCTAAAACAGTCAAATGAACCCTGAAATTTTCCAAATTTAACATGTTCGTTGTATTAGTGCATGTTAATGATACAAAAAATTCAAGATCATACGACAAAGCGAGCGCCGGTTCGTCATCAAACATGCATTGTTCCCTCTCGGAACAACGTGTCTTCTCGTGAGATGCTCCGATTTGTGAGAGGTGTGTGTCAAAACTTTCGCCAAAGTGGCCAATTCTTTTACCTCGGCATCCAGGTGCCATGACATGAAATCAAGCAAGGTTTCATGTATTTCTGATCATTTTTGAATTTTTTGGAATTTAAAAGCCATGGTTCTCAATGTTTGTGTCCAAGCCGTGACACCAATATATTTGAAAATTCCTTCCAATTTACTGCACAAGGCATTAACTTGCACACAAGTACACAAATATGATTTTCCAACCCATGATGGTTTGCTGTTGCATGTACATAAAGTTCAAATTTGAATTACGACCATTATATCGCTAGAAACTCACTTAATGTCTTAAAAAGGTCAAATGAACCGTGAAAAATTCCAAAATTTAACATGCCCATTGTATTGCTGCATGTTAATGATACGTCTCCAACGTATCTATAATTTATGAAGTATTCATGCCATCTTTACAACAATTTTATATGGTTTTTGTATGATTTGAATGGAACTAACCCGGACTGACGCTGTTTTCAGCAGAACTACCGTGGTGTTCTTTTTTGTGCAGAAATAAAAGTTCTCCAAATGCAGCGAAACTTTTTGACGATTTTTTTTGGAACATAAGAGACCCCCGAAGCTTCGTGGGAGGACCAGAAGAGCCACGAGGTGCCCACGAGGCACCAGGGCGCGCCAGGGGGGTATGGCGCCGTGGTACCTCGTGGGCCCATCTTAGCCCATCTTCGCGTGATTCCAACGCCAAAAATTCCTATAAATAGAGAAACCCCCAGAAATAACCCTAGAACTTGGACTCCACCACTGCAAGCCTCTGTACCCTCGAAATACCATCTGGAGCCCCATTCCGGCACCCTGCCGGAGGGGGAAATCATCACCGGAGGCCATCTTCATCATCCCGGCGGTCTCCATGACGAGGAGGGAGTAGTTCACCCTCGGGGCTGAGGGTATGTACTAGTAGCTATGTGTTTGATCTCTCTCTCTCATGTTCTTGATTTGGCACGATCTTGATGTACCATGAGCTTTGTTAATATAGTTGGATCATATGGTGTTTCTCCCTCTCTATCTTGTTGTGATGAATTGAGTTTTTACGTTTGAGGTTTCACTATTATCGGATTGAATACTTTTATGGATTTGAGAACACTTGATGTATGTCTTGCATATGAATACCCGTGGTGACAATGGGGTATTATATTGATTAACTTGATGTATGTTTTGGCACTCAACTCGCGGATTCCCGAGGTGACATTGGGGTAATCTATGCATAGGGGTTGATGCACGTTTTCGTCCTACTTTCTCCGGTAGAAATCTTGGGGAACACTTTGAAGTTCTTTGTGTGGATTGAATATTATGAATCTGAAGTTGTTTGATGCATATCGAATAATCAACTCACGGATACTTGTGGTGACATTGGAGTATCTAGGTGACATTAGAGTTGGTTGATGCGTATCATATGGTGTTATTTTAGTACGAACTCTAGGGCTATTTGTGACACTTATAGGGATGGCTCAATAGATTGATCGAAAAGGATAACTTTGAGGTGGTTTCGTACCCTACAACAATTTCTATCTTATGTTCTCTGTGAATAGGAACTTTGGAGTGATTCTTTGTCGCACGTTGAGGGATTGTTATATGATCCAATTATGTTAGCACTGTTGAGAGATTGCCCTAGTGAAAGTATGAACCCTAGGCCTTGTTTTCAAGCATTGCACCGTTTGTGCTCCATTTTATCACTTGCTACCTTGCTGTTTTTTTTATTTTCAGATTACAAAAACCTATATCTACTATCCATACTACACTTGTATCACCATCTCTTCGCCGAACTAGTGCACCTATACAATTTACCATTGTATTGGGTGTGTTGGGGACACAAGAGATTTCTTGTATTTGGTTGCAGGGTTGTTTGAGAGAGACCATCTTCATCCTACGCCTCCCACGGATTGATAAACCTTAGGTCATCCACTTGAGGGAAAATTGCTACTGTCCTACAAAACTCTGCGCTTGGAGGCCCAACACGAGTCTACAAGAATAAGTTGTGTAGTAGACATCAAGCTCTTTTTTGGCGCTGTTACCGGGGAGATGAGTGCTTGAAGGTATATCTTTAGATCTTGCAATTAAATCTTTCAGTTTCTTGTTTATCACTAGTTTGATTTTATAAAAAGAAAACTACAAAAAAAAATGGAATTGAGGTCGCCTCATATTATTCGTCTTTATAATGTCTTTGTTGAAAATGATGGAGCAGAAAATTGTGCTCAATTGATAGAAGAAGAATTCAATAAAATGTTTGGCACAAAATCCATGAATGATAAGCATGATTGCAATGTTGCTAGTATGAATTCTTTGAATATCCATGATGCTAATGATATGCAAAGCCATAAGCTTGGGGATGCTATGTTTGGTGAAGATGATATTTTTAGCCCCCCAAGTTTTGATGAGAAAATTTATTATGATGAAAGCATGCCTCTTATTTATGATGATTACAATGATGAAAGTGGATTTGGAAAGGTTATGACTTTATTTAATGATGATTCCACTATTTTGGAAGAGGTTTCAATTGATTATGACAATAAAGTTGCTATATATGATGATTATTGCGATGACATGTATGCTATAAAGAATAATGATAACCATGAAACTTGTCATCATGATTTTAATTTTCAATTGGATTATGCCAATCAAGTATCTCATGATAGTAATTTTGTTGAGTTTGCTCCTACTATTATGAATGAGAAGAAATTTGCTTATGAGGAGAGTAATAAAAATTATATGCTTGTGAATCATGAAAAGAATGCTTTATGTGATGGATATATTGTTGAATTCATTCATGATTCTACTAAAAATTATTACGAGAGAGGATCATATGTTTGTAGGTGTTGCAATAATATCAAGTTTCCTCTCTATGTGTTGAAAGTTTTGAAGTTATGCTTGTTTTGCCTTCCTATGCTAGTTGATTCTTGCTCCCATAAATTGTTTGATCAAAAAATCCCTATGCATAGGAAGTGGGTTAGACTTAAATGAGCTTGCCATGTGATTCATGATGCTCTCTTTGTGTTTCAATTGTTTACTTTTATGCGAGCATCATTGAAATCATCATGCCTAGCTAAAAGGCTTTAAAGAAAAGCACTTGTTGGGAGACAACCCAATACTTATACCTTCTGTTTTTGTGTGTTAACATGATTAAGCTACTGTAGTAATCATGTTTTATATGTTTTCTTTCAATAATGTGCCAAGTAAAGCCTTTGGGATAGTGTGGATACTTGTTGATTTGATTCTGTACAAACACAGAAACTTTTGCATCCAGTGCTGGAATTTCTATTCTGTACTGCAGCGTGAAAAAATTCTGAAATTTTTACAAAGTATTGGGTTGCAAAATATTTACGTTTTCATAAATTTTCAGAATTTTTGGAGGTACATAAGTATGGTTTTTAAATCGCTCACTACATGTTGTTCTGTTTTTGACAGATTCTGTTTTCGATGCATAGTTTGCTTGTTTTAGTGTTTCCATAGCTTATATTGAGTAATATAAATTGTGTAAATGATAGAATACAGTAGGAATTATATGAGAACAATTATGAATCTTGTCTTGGCAGTACCCAAGTGGATGATTTATTTTTATTATACTAACCTATCTCACGAAGTTCCATTAAGTTTTGTGTGATTGAAGTTTTCAAGTTTTGGGTGAGATATCGATATGAGGAGAATAAGGAGTGGCAATACCCTAAGCTTGGGGATTCCCAAGGCACCCCAAGTTAATAATCAAGGAAGACTCAAGCGTCTAAGCTTGGGGATGCCCCGGAAGGCATCCCCTCTTTCGTCTTCAATACTATCGGTAACCTCACTTGGAGCTATATTTTTATTCGTCACATATTATGAGTTTTGCTTGCAGCGTCATTTTATTTTGTTTGGGTTTGATTGCTGTTATCAATAATCATGTTTTGTATCTTTTAGTTCAATAAAATGCCAATTATAACATTTACCATGCTCAGTTTGCAAGTTCATGTGTTGCTGTTTGAAAACAGAAAGTTTTCTGTTATGTCCTGAATTTTTGTGAATTGTAAGAACATGATAAAAATCTGAAATTTTTACACAGTAAGAATACATGAGTTCTATGTCACATGGTAATTGTTTAGAATTTTTGGAGTTAGGGAAGTATGGATTCTTATTCCCTCTTTACAGACTGTTCTGTTTTGGCAGATTGCTGTTATGGTTGCATTGTTTGCATATGTTGCTTGCTTAATGTTTCTATTTGTGGATAGGAGTATTAAATATGCAGAGGCATTTAGTATGAAATGCTTAATTATAATTTTAGTGATTTTCTACAGTAGAGAATGTTAAGGTTTTGAGTTGATTTATACTAACTTATCTCACGAGTTCTTGTTGAGTTTTGTGTGGATGAAGTTTTAAGATTTAGGATAAACCATGATACGAGAGGAATTAAGGAGACACAAGAGCTCAAGCTTGGGGATGCCCAAGGCACCCCAAGATAACATTCCAAGAAGTCTCAAGCAACTAAGCTTGGGGATGCCCCGGTGGGCATCCCACCTTTCTTCATCAACACCTAACGGTTAGCCTAAGTTTTTACTTGTTCACATGATATGTGCTATTCTTGGAATATCATTTTATTTTGTTTTCTTTGCTGTTTGAATAAAATACTTAAGATCTGAAATTTTTAAATGAGAGAGATTCCCCACATAGCTACCTATTTACTTAACTACTCATTTGGTCTTCACTTATATCTTTTTGGAGTAGTTTATCATTTACTCTTGTTCTTCACTTATATCCTATGAGTAAATTGTTGAATAAATTGAATATCATGAAGTTGAAATAATATGAGCTTCATATGCTTGTATCATGCCTAGTAGTAGCTTCACATTGGGTTTAGAAGGTAAAATCTATTGAAGCTTGACAATCACAATATTGGTCATACAAGCAATTCATGAATGATTAGTATAAGGAAGAGAACTTTCACATATAAATATATTATCTTGGACATCTTTTATGATTGTGAATACCCATTAATTATTTTCAAACTTGAGCAAATTAGTTGAAGTTGGACAAGGAAGACAACGTAATGAGTTATGTTTGGGTATATTTGCATAGAAGTTATATTGTTATGGATTCTCTAACATGTGGTGCTTGCTTAGGATCTTTTGCTAGCCAAAAATTTGTACTACGTAGAGATACTACTTGTGCATCCAAAATCCCTTAAACCCAGTTTCTTCCCATGAGTGTCCACCATATCTACCTATGGATTGAATAAGATCCTTCAAGTAAGTTGTCATCGGTGCAAAAAGCGATAAAAATTGCTCCTAAAATATGTATGATCTTTTATTGCAAGGGAAAATAAGCGTTGTACGAACTTGTGATGGTAAAGAAATAAAAGCGACAGACTGCATAATAAAGGTTGCTATCACAAGGGGCAATATAACGTGACGTTCCTTTGCATTAAGGGCTTGCACATCCAAAAATCAAAAGCGCATGACAACCTCTGCTTCCCTCTGCGAAGGGCCTATCTTTTACTTTATGTATTTACTTTTATGCAAGAGTCAATATTATTACTTCTCATTTCAATCTTAATTATTCTCTAGTTGGGAAGCATCATGTGGTGGGGAAAGATCCAGGCACATATGGCCAGTCAAATATATTTGATCATGAATTATTATTGTTGACAATTATCTCTATGATAAATAAGTTGGGAGGCAAAACATTAAGCCCCTATCTTTCTCTGTGTTCGATGGATGCTATTTGTTTTAAAAATATGCTTTGAATACTAGCAATCATAGAAGACTATATGATAATTGAGTATGTGGAGCTCTTACTTAGACTTTGTTGAAGATAAGTTGAATTGCAATTGTTTGGTGACTAAGAACATAGGTTGTTAAGTTTCAAGAGAATGCATTGTTTGAACCATAACATGTGAATTGATTGCTACTTTATCATGATGAGTTTTATGAGAAAGAGTTGTTGTTATGATGCTAGGAAAAGTGATTGAAATTATCATTGATCAAACTTATGCACTATGCTAGCATTCACATTCATAAATTATTTCTTTTATCATTTGCCTACTCGAGGACGAGCAGGAATTAATCTTGGGGATGCTGATACGTCTCCAACGTATCTATAATTTATGAAGTATTCATGCCATGTTTACAACAATTTTATTTGGTTTTGGTATGATTTGAATGGAACTAACCCGAACTGACGCTGTTTTCAGCAGAACTACCGTGCTGTTGTTTTTTGTGCAGAAATAAAAGTTCTCCAAATGCAGCGAAACTTTTTGACAATTTTTTTTGGAACATAAGAGACCCCCGAAGCTTTGTGGGAGGACCAGAAGAGCCATGAGGTGCCCAGGAGGCACCAGGGCGCGCTCGGGGGGGTATGGCGCCGTGGTACCTCGTGGGCCCATCTTCGCGTGATTCCAACGCCAAAAATTCCTATAAATAGAGAAACCCCCAGAAATAACCCTAGAACTTGGACTCTGCCATGGAAAGCCTCTGTACCCTCGAAATAGGAAATACCATCTGGAGCCCCGTTTCGGCACCCTGCCGGAGGGGAAATCATCACCGGAGGCCATCTTCATCATCCCGGTGGTCTCCATGACGAGGAGGGAGTAGTTCACCCTCGGGGCTGAGGGTATGTACTAGTAGCTATGTGTTTGATCTCTCTCTCTCATGTTCTTGATTTGGCATGATCTTGATGTACCATGAGCTTTGTTAATATAGTTGGATCATATGGTGTTTCTCCCTCTCTATCTTGTTGTGATGAATTGAGTTTTTACCTTTGAGGTTTCACTATTATCGGATTGAATACTTTTATGGATTTTAGAACACTTGATGTATGTCTTGCATATGAATACCCGTGGTGACAATGGGGTTTTATATTGATTCACTTGATGTATGTTTTGGCACTCAACTCGCGGATTCCCGAGGTGACATTGGGGTAATCTATGCATAGCGGTTGATGCACGTTTTCGTCCTAATTTCTCCGGTAGAAATCTTGGGGCGCTCTTTGAAGTTCTTTGTGTGGATTGAATATTATGAATCTGAAGTTGTTTGATGCATATCGAATAATCAACTCACGGATACTTGTGGTGACATTGGAGTATCTAGGTGACATTAGAGTTGGTTGATGCGTATCATATGGTGTTATCTTAGTACGAACTCTAGGGCTATTTGTGACACTTATAGGGATGGCTCAATAGATTGATCGGAAAGGATAACTTTGAGGTGGTTTCGTACCCTACAACAATTTCTATCTTATGTTCTCCGTGAATAGGAACTTTGGAGTGATTCTTTGTCGCACGTTGAGGGATTGTTATATGATCCAATTATGTTAGCACTGTTGAGAGATTGCACTAGTGAAAGTATGAACCCTAGGCCTTGTTTTCAAGCATTGCAATACCGTTTGTGCTCTATTTTATCACTTGCTACCTTGCTGTTTTTTTTTATTTTCAGATTACAAAAACCTATATCTACTATCCATACTACACTTTTATCACCATCTCTTCGCCGAACTAGTGCACCTATACAATTTACCATTGTATTGGGTGTGTTGGGGACACAATAGATTTCTTGTATTTGGTTGCAGGGTTGTTTGAGAGAGACCATCTTCATCCTACGCCTCCCACGGATTGATAAACCTTAGGTCATCCACTTGAGGGAAAATTGCTACTGTCCTACAAAACTCTGCGCTTGGAGGCCCAACACGAGTCTACAAGAATAAGTTGTGTAGTAGACATCAATTAACGAAACAAAAAAATTCAGGGTCATCTGACGAGCGAGTGTCGGTTCGTCATCAAATATGCATTGTTCCCTCTTGGACCACGTGTCTTCTTGTGAGATGCTCCGATTTGTGAGAGGTGTGTGTCAAAACTTTCGTCAAAGTGGCCAATTCTTTTACCACAGCATCCTGGTGCCATGACATGACATCATGGAGGTTTCTTGTATTTCTGATCATTTTTTAATTTTTTGGAATTTAAAAGCCATGGTTCTCAATGTTTGTGTCCAAGTCGTGACACCAATATGTTTGAAAATTCATTCCAATTTACTGCACATGGCATTAACTTGCACACAAGGACACAAATATGATTTTCCAAGCCATGATGGTTTGCTGTTCCATGTATATGTAGTTCAAATTTGAATTACGGCCATTATATGGCTAGAAACTCACTTAATGCCTTAAAAAGGTCAGATGAACCCTGAAAATTTTCAAATTTTAACATGGCAGTTGTATTAGTGCATGTTAACGGTACAAAAAAATTCGTACAATTTCCATCACCATGTGTTGCCACTGTACTCCAAATTAGTCTTTCACAACTAATAAAAAAGGGACTACATCGCACACAGTTGGTTATAGGAACCATTTGCGATGAAAATTCGTGGGTCTTTTTATGTCTTCCTCCATATGCTTCGCCGGATTCGTCTGCTCAAGCGCCGTTCACCCCCAAATCATCGAGTCCCCGATACCCATTCCCCAACCCCTTCTTGCAAAGAATGACGCCGTGGAGACGCTTCGTGAGGGCCCGTACGGTCGCCGGGCACGCCCCGAGCAGCTCCGCCAAGAGCGCGGCTGCATCCGCATTGAGCGTGGCCGCATCCGCCAAGATATTCCAGGCCTCCTCGGAATCCAGCATGCACCCCACGTCCGAAAAGGCGACGGAGATGCTTCTCGACGATGCGGCAACGGAAGCCATGGAGCCCCTGCTTCTTCATGAGATCGCCGGGCGGGAGCTGGAGATGCAGGAGGCGGCGGAGATTGAGGAGCGGCGGGACGAGGAGTTGCGTGTGGCTAAGGAGAAGGTAGAGAGGCGCCTGTCCGTCGAGGAATCGGGGTGGAGTACCAACGCGAGCTCTGGCGCCGCCACCACTACGAGTACTACAACCTTGAGGGCGGCGCCGAGGACGAGGACAATGACGATGACGCGATCGACTTCAGCCTGGGGGACGCGGAGTCCACTGCTACTTGTAGTCTGCGTTGGTATTTCCCCGAAGAGGAGAGGATGATGCAGTACATAAGAGATAAGTATTTCCCTCAGTTAAGAACAAAGGTTATCAATCCAGTAGGAGAACCAAGCAAAATTCGGTTAAACGCACCTGCACACACAAGAGCAAACACTTGCACCCAACGCAAATAAGAGGGTTGTCAATTCTCTTAGCGGTTATTTGCAAGATTAAATCTTATAGAGATAAATAGATAAACTAAAATACTAATTAAAATAAAATTAAATAAATTGTAGCAAGGTATTTTTAGGTTTTTTATATATGATAAAGTAGACCCGAGGGCCATAGTTTTCACTAGAGGCTTCTCTCTCGAACACATAGCATACGGTGGGTAGACAAATTACTGTTGGGCGATTGATAGAAAAGCAAATAGTTATGACGGATTCATGGCAATGATCATGTATATAGGCATCACGTCCGAGACAAGTAGACCGACTCCTGCCTGCATCTACTACTATTACTCCGCCCATCGACCGCTATCCAGCATGCATCTAGGGTATTAAGTATGAAACAGAGTAACGCCTTAAGCAAGATGACATGATGTAGACAAAGTAAACTCAAGCAATATGATTAAACCCCATCTTTTTATCCTTAATGGCAACAATACAAATACATGTCATGTCCCCTACTGTCACCGGGATTGAGCACCGCAAGATTGAACCCATCACAAAGCACCTCTCCCATTGCAAGATAAATCAATCTAGTAGGCCAAACCAAATCGATAGATCGGAGAGAAATACAAAGCTATAATAATCATGCATAAAAGAGTTCAGAGAAGACTCAAATATTTCTTATGAATAATCTGATCATAAACTCACAATTCATCGGATCCCAACAAACACACCGCAAAAGAAGATTACATCGGATAGAACTCCAAGAACATCGAGGAGAACATGGTATTGAAGATCAAAGAGAGAGAAGAAGCCATCTAACTACTAGCTATGGACCCGTAGGTCTGTGGTAAACTACTCACACATCATCGAAAGGGCAGCAAGGTTGATGAAGAAGCCCTCCGTGATCGATTCCCCCTCCGGCAGAGTACCGGAAAAGACCTCCAGATGGGATCGCAGAAGAACAGAGGCTTGCGGCGGAAGAAAGGTTTTCTCTTCTGGCTCCCTGTTGGTTTTGGAATATTTGGGAATTTATAGCGTTGGAATTAGGTCAAGAGGTGCCACGAGGGGCCCACAAGCCTGGGGGCGCGCCCTACCCCCTGGGCACGCCTTCCAGGGTTGCCGCCTCCTCGTGGCTCTTCTGGTCTTCTCCCGAAGCTTCATGGGTCTCTTCTAGTCCAGAAAAAATTAATCCAAAGTTTTTTTTCTCGTTTGGACACTTTTTAATAATGATTTTCTGAAAAGGCCAAAACAAGCAGAAAATAGCAACTGGCACTGGGCACTGGGTTAATAGGTTAGTCCAAAAAAATGATATATAATGGCATATAATTGCATATAAAACATCCAAGATTGATACTATAATAGCATGGAACAATCAAAAATTATAGATATGTTGGAGACGTATCAAGCATCCCCAAGCTTAATTCCTGCTCGTCCTCGAGTAGGTAAATGATAAAAACAGAATTTTTGATGTGGAATGCTACCTATCATGTTTCATCATGTAATCTCTCTTATAGTATGAATAATAAGATCCGAGTGATTCAAAGAAATAGTCTATAATTTGATATAAAGACATCAATACTCAGGCATAGTAATAAACAATCATGTCTTTCAAAAAAAATGCTAAAGAACGTTATCCCTACAAAATCATATAATCCTGTCATGCTCCATCTTCTTAACACAAAGTATTTATCATGCACTACCCCGATGACAAGCCGAGCAATTGGTTCATACTTTTTAACACGCTTCAGCTTCTTCAACTCCCACGCAATACATGAGCGCAAGCCATGGATATAGCACTATGGGTGGAATAGAGTGTGGTTGTAGAGATAAATAAGAGAAGTAAAAAATAAGAAGATAGTCTCACATCGACGAGGCTAATCAACGGGCTATGGAGATGCCCATCAATTGATGTCAATGCGAGGAGTAGGGATTGCCATGCAACGGATGCACTAAGAGCTATAAGTGTATGAAAGCTCAACATGAAAACTAAGTGGGTGTGCATCCAACTTGCTTGCTCATGAAGACCTCGGGCATTTGAGGAAGCCCATCATCGGAATATACAAGCCAAGTTCTATAATGAAAAATTCCCACTAGTATATGAAAGTGACAAAATAGGAGACTCTTTATATGAAAAACATGATGCTACTCTGAAGCACAGTGTGGAAAAAGGATAGTAACATTTCCCCTTCTCTCTTTTTCTCTTTTTTTTCATGGCTCTTTTTGGCCTCTTTTTTTTTCTTTTTCTCTTTATTTTTTATTTTCGTCCGGAGTCTCATCCCGACTTGTGGGGGAATCATGGTCTCCATCATCCTTTCCTCACTGGGACATTGCTCTAATAATGATGATCAACACACTTTTATTTACTTACAACTCAATATTACAACTCGATACTAGAACAAAAGTATGACTCTATATGAATGCCTCTAGCAGTGTACCAGGATGTGCAATGATGCTAGCGTAACTTGTATAAAAATGATGAACGGTGGCTGAGCCACAAATACTATGTCAGCTATATGATCATGTGTCGTGGGGACGACCATCTATGGGGCCATCTAGCCCCTTGTGGTTCGGCAAGGGGGATCAATGTGCACAAAGAGCATGAACAATGGAAAACGCAAGGGATTTACCCAGGTTCGGGCCGCTGAGAAGCGTAAAACCCTACTCCTGCTTTTGGTGTATTGGTTGTATGGGGCACAAGTACAGGGAGCGCTTCTCCCGGCAAGGTGCGGAGAGTGCTGCTACGCGAGACGTGCAAGTGTTTGAAAAGGGGTCCACAATCTCTCTAACTGTTGCCTTGGCCCTCCTTTTATAGCTCAAAGGGGTTACCACAGTGGCAAAACAGTAATTACATGTAGATTAGATAGCAAACAGTGCTATCATACCTAACTCTGCCAGTTTAGGACAAAGGTATTAAATGCACTATTAGGTGTCAAGTGGAGAGGTAGTCCCGGCAAGGTTTCTGCACCGCTTGCCCAGCTACCTCGTATTGTTCTGACACGCCTCCTGGACGGGTGTCATTAGAGGCAAATCCTGTCCCAGTATGCTGACACGTGCCCGATAGGCCTTACCAACCAGCCTGCGCGGTCGACACCTCATCCACTAGCGAACATCTGTGCGGTGAGGTGGAGTGGTGGAGCGCTGGAGGGCTGGCAGAAGCTTGCCGGTACGGAGCTTGCCGGGTCTTCACCTTGCCGGTTTAGCCTTGCTGTCAAGGAATGTCTTCGTCTTCGGTACTAGTTAGGTGCTTGTTGATGTTTTGTCTTGAGCTTCTCTCCAGTGGCTTCTGCAACTTGAGTCTTGAATCTTGGTCTTGGCGGTTTCCAGCAAGGCTTGGCCGGCAAGGAGGCTGCTACTGTCTATGCATAAGTCAGGGTATAAAATACCCATGTTTTATACACCGACAGGAGCCCCCGGGCCTGGGCCATACGCGCGTCCGAAATGTCATTGGGCTAGGCCCAAACAATGCACAGACACGCGGCGGGAAACTACCGTTGTAATTTTCGTCATGATGGTTATCCTCTCGTCTCTCTCTTTTTTTTAGGCCTTCTTTGCTTCCTCATTAATCTGAATTCAGGTGTGTTCTCGGTCGTCTTCCGGCAACCCTTGCCGTCGAACGGGCGGCCGCCTGGCATGCTCATCGGTGGAACGTCATGGGTTCAAACCGAACCAGCACGCGGCCACGCGTGGCAAAGGATAACTGCCACGTCTATGTTTACTCCTCCCTTTTCTACGCCCCTCCATCACGCACGCTTGCATGCATGCAAGGCAGCGGATTGGAGGAGAAGGGTGGCCGTTGGAGTGATGCGCCGGGCCAGGGGGCGCAGGGCGCGGGATTGGCGATCGTGGGCGGTTGCTGGAGTAATGCGCCCTGCCAGAGCGCAGGGCGTGGGATTGGCGAACGTGGGTGGCCACCCGCTAACGGTGAGGAGCCAGCCTCCCCCCCGTATAAAGAGGGGGCTGCGGGATGCGATGCTCTCTCATCTCCGCTGCGGCGAGAGCTTCTTCTCGGCTCCAAGCTCATGCTTCAGCTGTAGCTGCGGAGGCCGGTTCCAGTGCTCAAGGGAGGGCCGCGGCCCGTGGTCGTGGACGGCGCGGCGCCTGTGGTCGGGGTGGCCATGGCGGGGCGCTTCCCGCTCCGTCTTCGGCCCTTCCTCCGCCGGCAGAAGGCCACACGGAGGACATGGTGCAAGAGTTCATCTTGGAGTTGCGCGACCAGCCGCGGAGCTGGCTGCGGCTTCCTCGCCCTTTTGCTAGGGAGATGGAAGGCCGCCACTTGCACGGCTTATGGCTGCGCGTGGACGGTTGCTCCAACGGCCCGGTCTGGGTGACCGTTGAGACCTCCAACAACGGCATCATGTACCTCACGCGCGGGTGGAAATCCTTCGCCCGTGCCCGTTGCTTGGGGCACGGGCACCTCCTTCACTTCAGGCTGGATGGACCAGACACGCTTGTCGTGAAGTTATTCGGGGCTTCGGGTGCTTGTCTGGAGTGCTGCGCGGAGAGCTCGAGCGACAGCGACACCGCTTCCTCCAGCGATGCTGAGGATGACGATGATGACGGCGATGACGATGGCTCTCCGGGCATGAAGATCGAAGACGATGGCGAAGAGTCTGGCTGATCGCCAGCAGCACCATCATCTGGCGTTCCGGGAACAAGCCGGACTCCGCCTAGGCGCCCCTTTTGCCCTCCTAGCACTTGAGATAAACCCTGGCAAAGGGCCAATGAAAATGTAATCGAGTACCTTTTCAATGAACATCTGTTGTTTACCGGGTTTAAGTAAATGCGCGCTATTTCCCTTGTTTTATTTTGCCTTTGAATGATCGCATCCCTATGTTGTTTGGAAACTTGCCGGTGCACACACTTGCCGCGAGCGCTTCGAGGAACGGGTCCTTAGCAGCCTGCTGGAAGTGTCGCTGCCGGCAAGGCTACTTGCCAGGACAGAACGCAGCTGCTAGGCTTGCCGAGCGGACTCGAGGCAAGCTAGAGCGCAGACCGATCGCGACAAGGTCCCTTTCGCGTGCAGGTTTCTCATACAAAGCACTAATCGTTCAAGGGAAATCGTGAATGTAACAAGGAAAAAATTTCAAAGTTTTTCAACTTAGCTTTTCCCTGCGTCATTTCTCTCGTTGCATCAGATGATCGCTTGGACGTCATTGAAATGGTACCCCATCTCCACTCCCCCGGGAAACTTGCACGCGAGGGATCCTTCTGTCCTTTTAAGAAAAAGAAAGAAGAGAAAAGAATGGTTTGGGAACCTTGACGGTCCATCAGTCATTCCATACAAACTAAAGTGTAAATCACAACATCGCATGCAACCACATATAAATGAATATGTACGAGGAGTTGCGAAAACACTTAGCTTTATTATGCACAGGATCTGCGCCTGGCTTTGTACAAAGGGTTACATGTCTCGCCGACAAAGCTTGTACAAAAGGGGTTGCCGGGAGGTGTCCCGGCAACTGCGTCTTACGGGTAGAACTTGCGAAGATGCTCAATATTCCATGAGTTTTGCACTTGGGTGCCATCTTCGGTCTCCAGACGGACTGCGCCAGGTCTGGTGACTCGTATTACCCGGTAAGGGCCTTCCCACTTTGTCGTCAACTTGTTTGATCCCTTGGTGGACTAAACGCGCCGAAGAACAAGGTTGTCTTCCTCAAGGCTTCGGGCATGCACTTTGCGGCTATGATAGCGGCGCAAGGCTTGCTGGTAGCGTGCAGCTCGCACAGCCGCCCGAAGACGATCTTCCTCAAGGAGCGTTGCGTCGTCTTGCCGCGGCTGCTCTTGCTCAGCTTCATCATAAGCGAGCACTCGAGGTGACCCGTATATGAGTTTCGTGGGGAGCACCGCTTCTGCACCATAGATTAGGGAGAAGGGCGTTTGGCCGGTAGCTTGATTTGGTGTCGTTCTGAGTGACCAAAGAACCGCCGGCAACTCATCAATCCAGTTTCTTCCACACTTGCGCAACTTGTCAAAGGTTCTTGTCTTGAGGCCACGCAGCACATCAGCATTCGTCCTTTCCGCCTGGCCGTTACTTCTCGGGTGAGCAACAGACGCAAAACAGATTTTACTGCCAAGGTCTTGGATATACTGCATGAAGGTGCGGCTCGTGAATTGTGTGCCATTGTCGGTGATGATTCTGTTAGGAACACCGAAACGGCAAACTAATCCTTTGAAGAACTTGACGGCTGATTGCGCTGTCACCTTCCTCACTGGCTCCACTTCGGGCCACTTTGTGAACTTGTCGATGGCGACGTACAAGAACTCAAAGCCCCCGGCAGCGCGGGGGAAGGGGCCCAAGATATTGAGCCCCCAGACCGAAAAGGGCCAGGAGAGAGGGATTGTTTGAAGAGCTTGAGCTGGCTGATGTATGTTCTTCGAATGGAACTGGCATGCTTCACATTTGGTTACTAGCTCAGTCGCATCCTGGAGGGCAGTGGGCCAATAGAAGCCTTGCCGGAATGCCTTGCCGGCAAGGGCCCTTGATCCTATGTGAGAGCCACATATGCCTCCGTGTATCTCTGCCAACAGCTTCCGTCCTTCTTCCCGGCAAATACACTTCAATTTCACACCGTTTGGTCGCTTTCTGTATAGAATGCTATCCACAAACTGATTCATACTTGACTGACGGGCTAGTTTCTCAGCTTCTTGCTCATCGGGAAGTTCCTCTGTTTGAAGGAAACGGACTATCTGCTGTGCCCATGCCGGAGCCTGCGGCTCGATGACAATGACTAAAGGCATCTCTTCGGCCACGGGAGCGCTTGCTTCTGCGACAAGAACCTGGGGTTCTACGCTAAGCGGCTGCTCACCGGCAACCGTGCTGTTGTTCCCGGCAACATCCTTGCCGGCGGCTTGCGGGAGCTCTGCCGGAAAATACTTGCCGGTGTTCAACTTCCTTCTCTTACTGGCCTGCGTTGATGGAGTGACTATTGGTTGATTCAAATGGAGCACAAACATTCCCGGTTCCACGGGAAGCTTTTGAGCGGCACACTTTGACAGGCTATCAGCAATGCTGTTTTCCGCACGAGGGATGTGCTCTGTTTGTAACCCGTCAAAGTGTTCTTCCAATTTCCTCACTTCTTCCACATATGCTTCCATCAACGGGCTCTGGTAATCTTTGTTTACTTGTTTCACAACGAGCTGCGAGTCACCGCGGATGATCAATTTTTTGATTCCAAGGTCTACTGCGATCCTAAGACCGGCAAGGAGTCCTTCGTACTCAGCAGTGTTGTTTGTAGCTTGCTCCCTGGGAAAGTGCATTTGAACCACGTACTTGAGGTGCTCTCCAGTGGGTGCGATAAGCAACACTCCGGCACTGGCGCCTTGCAGCGAGAAGGCACCGTCAAAGTACATGATCCATTCTTTGGCTGTCTCTTTGCCGGGGAGAGCTGTTTCTCGAATTTCTCCGTCTTGCGTTGGCGTCCATTCGGTGACAAACTCTGCCAAGGCCCTGCTCTGAATGGTTGAAGTGCTTTCAAACTTGAGTGCAAAGCTTGACAATTCCAACGCCCACTCCACTATCCTGCCAGTTGCCTCTGGATTTCTCAAGATGAGTTGCAACGGAAAGCGGGTGACGACGGTGATTTCATGTGCTTGGAAGTAGTGGCGCAGCTTTCTCGAGGCCATAAGGAGGCCAAAAAGCAGCTTCTGGACGCCAGAGTACATTGATCTGGCCCACTGTAGAAGGGAACTAACAAAGTACACGGGTCGCTGCACCACCTTCTTCTTCGGCATCTCTTGCTGATCGGCCTCACTTGCTTGCGCTGTCGGCGATTTGTCGGCACCAGATCTTGCCAGAGGAGATTCCGGTTTGTCGCTAGACGGGTTTGCGGTGGCTGCTTCCTCGTCATCGAGTTCCCTCTGTGCCACTATTGCAGCACTAGCCACTTGATTTGTTGCTGCTACGTATGGCAGCAACGGCTCTTGTGGCCTAGGCGCAACTAGTGTTGGCGTGGAGGAGAGGTATCTTTTCAAGTCCTGCAGCGCAGCCTCCGCTTAAGGAGTCCATTTCATCGGGCCTGCCTTTTTCAAAATCTTGAAAAACGGCAGGGCGCGCTCAGCGGATCTTGAAATGAACCTACTCAAGGCAGCAACACAACCGGCAAGACACCGCACATCTTTGACGCTTTTTGGTGCTTGAATCTGCTCAATTGCTTTGATCTTGTCGGGATTTGCTTCAATTCCTCACTGGGATACAAAGAATCCGAGGAGTTTGCCGGATGGAACACCGAACACACACTTCTCGGGATTGAGCTTCAAATTGATTTTGCGCAAGTTTGCAAATGTTTCTCCTAAATCTTGAATGAGGGTAGATTTGTCCTTGGTCTTGACTACTATATCATCCATGTATGCTTCCACATTCCTGTGCAGCTGGGGCTCAAAACCAATCTGGACTGCCCTTGCAAATGTTGAACCGGCACTCTTTAATCCGAAAGGCATACGCACGAAGCAGTACGTGCCACATGGAGTAATGAATGCGGTTTTCTCCTCATCCTCCTTGGCCATGAATATCTGGTGGTATCCAGAGTATGCATCAAGGAAGGAGAGCAAATCACAGCCGGAAGTAGAGTCTACAATTTGATCAATGCGCGGCAAAGGGAAAGGATCTTTTGGACATGCTTTGTTAATATCAGTGTAGTCAATACAAAGTCTCCACTTTCCGTTTGCTTTCCGCACCACAACTGGATTTGCCAACCAAGTTGGATGTAGTACACCTCTAACCAATCATGCTACTTCAAGCTTCTTGATTTCTTCGGCAATGAACTTATGCCGCTCCAACGCTTGCTTCCGGACTTTTTGCTTGACGGGCCGGGTGTGGGGACAGACGGCAAGGTGGTGCTCAATTACCTCCCTGGGAACATCAGGGATGTCAGATGGTCGCCATGCGAACACATCGACATTCACCCGCAGGAAGGCAACGAGCGCGCTTTCCTATTTTCTGTCAAGGGTGGCACTGATGGTGAAGGTACCGTCAGTGCCGTCCTCCCTAGCCGGCACCATCTTGGTTGCGAGTGAAGCAGCTTTGGATTTCTTACCGGCGGAGCACTCTGGCAAGTCTTCAACAGGTGCGCAGCACTCCGGAGAGGTGCGCTTCCCGGAATCCTTGCTGGAAGCCTTGCCGGACTTCTTGCTTTCCTTCTTCTTGGAGGGAGCTGGCGCCTTGGCGGCCTCCGCTGCAACCGCATCTCTGTACATCTTATCGACGCAAATGACTGCATATTTCTTGTCGGAGTTGATGGAAATGACACCCATCGGCCCTGGCATCTTCAACGTGTTGTAAGCATAGTGAGATGCTGCCATGAATTTTGCCAGGGCTGGGCGGCCAAGAATTCCATTGTACGGCAAGGGGATCTTGACGATGTCAAACACAATCTTTTCCGTTCTGTAGTTCAGTTCCCCGCCAAACGTCACCGGTAATGTGATCTTCCCCTTGGGCTGGCTTCATCCCGGGTTTACTCCTTGAAATGTGCCCGTTTTCTCGAGCTCCTCGTCGGGGATCTGCAGCCTCTTGATAACTTCCGGAGAGATCAGATTCAGGCCGGCCCCACCGTCAACTAACATCTTTGTTACTTGGAGGTTGCGGATCGTTGGTGAAACCAACAACGGCAAACACCCGACCGCAGTTATGCGATCAGGGTGGTCCTCAACATCAAAAATGATAGGCGTGTGTGACCATTTGAGTGGCTTTTGAGAGCCCATTGCCGGTTCTGCCGCATTAACCTCACGCGCCCACTGCTTAAGTTGGCGGTGAGAGGAGTGCAAGGATGCTCCTCCGTCAATGCACATGGCGTCGGTTGCCTTCTGGAATTCTTGTTCGCTAGCATCATCATCGTCCTCTTCATCACTTCCATCATCTCTCTCTTTCTTGTCTCGGCCTCTCGCAGGCTTCTCTTTCTGCTGCTTGGCCTTGCCGCAGTGGCCTCCTCGACCGCCACGGCCCTTTTTGCCGGATCCACCAGCACCATCTTGACCCTTCTCTTTGTCACGCTTTTCGTATTTGGCCTTTTGTTTCTTGACAAGGTGCTCAACTTGTCGGCACTCTTGGAGATCATGGCCCTTGGTGCGGTGAATCTTGCAATATGGCCCATCAGACTTGCCGGCCTTCTCGTTTGCCGCCGCCTCCTGGCAAGCGGCGCATATAGCAGCCTCCTTGCCGGAGTTCTCAGTCTTGGCTTTCTTGGCGGACTCGGAGTTGCCAGAGCCTTCGACAGCCATGACAGTCTTGCCTTTGCGCTTCCTGTTTCGCTTTTGGCCTTTCTTCCTCGGGGTGGCAGCATCATCGTCCTCAGAATCTACCTCGGCACTAGCATCCTCCCTGGGAAGCCTTCTACCTTACTCAGCACGCGCACACTTATCTGCCAACGTGTCGAGCTCGTTGACGGTCTTGGGCAACTTGACGTTCATTTTCTCCCGCATCCTCCGATTGCGCACATTCGTGTGAAAGGCGGCAATGACGGCTGCGGGGTGCACATCTGGAATGTTACGGTGCACATGGCTGAACCTCTCGATGTACTTGCGTAAAGTTTCACCATCTCTTTGCGGGATCACTTGCAGGCCGCTGGGCTGTCCAGGGATCTTGTGGCCTCCGGTAAAGGCGCCAACGAATTCGTTGCAGAGATCTGACCACGAAGAAATGGAGTTCTCCGGCAAGTTCATCAACCAAGACCTCACGTTGGGTTTCAATACCAACAGGAAGTAATTGACAAGGATTTTCTCATCCCTTCCCCCGACAGCTTGCATGGCAATCGTGTAGATGCCCAGAAACTCTGCCGGGTTTAGCTTGCCGTCGTACTTCTCTGGTAGTTCTGGCTTGACGGCCCGGACAGACGGCCATCGGACTTGCCGCAGCTCACGGGTGAAGGCGGGACACCCAACCTCGTAAGGTAGATATCCGCCAACCCCTGGCACAGGCTCATCAACAATGGGGCCGTTGCGCGCGTCGGATTGACGGCGTGCCTCCCGGCGCCGTTCGATAGTGGTGCGAGCATCTTCCGCCCGCCTGTCTCACAACACTTGATGCTGGTCTTGCCGCGCTCGCGGATCCGAAGAGGCCATCGACACTTCGTCGGGCTCGAAAGATTGGCGAGCCTGCCGCGGTTGTTGGAGTTGCTGTTGTTGAGACTGTTGCCGCTGAGGTGATTGCACCGTTAGCGTAGTACCGTCAACGCGGCCACCAGCTGGAACCGCCGGTGCTGTTTGCGGACGCCGTGAGGGCTCCGCTTGCTGTGATTTACTAGCCTCGGCAAAGCCAATCAAGCTTTGGATGGTGACTCTCCACTCATCCATCTTCTCTATCGCTGGAGGGAAGTTCAGCAGCATCTGGGCTCGCGCCATTGCTTCTGCCGCTGTGGCTGGCATGGCCGGAAGCGAAGAGCGCGACGTCGCTCTACTCCTGGCAGAGCCAGCAGGAGCGCCATCGCGGTCTTGCTGCCGCGACACATGATCAGCGGTGGGTCGCCGTGGCGGAGGCGGTGCCCGAGGATCTTGGATTTGATCAACAGGAGTCTTGCCGTGAGGTCGCCGCTGCCTGGATTCGTTGGCGCCGCTTGGGGCAGTTCCGCGCCCGTTGTGCGAGGGACGCGGCATCTGCCCCGAAGTTGCATCCTTGGACGCCGCCGTGGTGGGATCTTGGCTCGCGCCCGCCTGGGCGTTGCCGCTCCGGCCGCGCCGTCACGGCTCTGTTCGCCAGAGGATCGAGGATGTCGACTGCCTCCAGCGCGCTCGTCTCCTACGCCGACCACGGTGGGCGTGGTGACCGCGCCGCCTGCTCTGGTAGTGCAAACTGCGGTATCCGCACCGCCCGGATTGGCCGCTCCGCCTGCGCCGCTTGTGGACGTGTGCGGGGTGGCCGTCATTGTGATGCCCTTCTTCTTGGGCGCCATCGACAACGAGGAGGACGATGAGGAAGTCGATGAAGATGATGAAGAAGACGCGCAATCCACTGATCAAGGTTCGCGCAAGCGATGCCCCCCTACCTAGCGCGCCAAAGATGTCGTGGGGACGACCATCTATGGGGCCATCCAGCCCCTTGTGGTTTGGCAAGGGGGATCAACGTGCACAAAGAGCATGAACAATGGAAAACGCAAGGGATTTACCCAGGTTCGGGCCGCTGAGAAGCGTAAAACCCTACTCCTGCTTTTGGTGTATTAGTTGTATGGGGGCACAAGTACAGGGAGCGCTTCTCCCGGCAAGGTGCGGAGAGTGCTGCTACGCGAGACGTGCAAGTGTTTGAAATGGGGTCGCCAATCTCTCTAACTGTTGCCTTGGCCCTCCTTTTATAGCTCAAAGGGGTTACCACAGTGGCAAAACATTAATTACATATCGATTAGATAGCAAACAGTGCTATCATACCTAACTCTGCCAGTTTAGGACAAAGGTATTAAATGCACTGTTAGGTGTCAAGTGGAGAGGTAGTCCCGGCAAGGTTTCTGCACCGCTTGCCCAGCTACTTCTGTTCTGACATGCCTCCTGGACGGGTGTCATTAGAGGCAAATCTTGTCCCAGTATGCTGACACGTGCCCGACAGGCCTTACCAACCAGCCTGCGCGGTCGACACCTCATCCACTAGCGAACATATGTGCGGTGAGGTGGAGTGGTGGAGCGCTGGAGGGCTGGCAGAAGCTTGCCGGTACGGAGCTTGCTGGGTCTTCACCTTGCCGGTTTAGCCTTGCCGGCAAGGAATGTCTTCGTCTTCGGTACTAATTAGGTGCTTGTTGATGTTTTGTCTTGAGCTTCTCTCCAGTGGCTTCTGCAACTTGAGTCTTGAATCTTGGTCTTGGCGGTTCCCAGCAAGGCTTGGCCGGCAAGGAGGCGGCGACTGTCTGTGCATAAGTCAGGGTATAAAATACCCATGTTTTATACACCGACATCATGCAAAGCAATATGACAATGACGATGTGTGTCATAAAAATGGAACGGTGGAAGTTGCATGGCAATATATCTCGGAATGGCTATGGAAATGCCATGATAGGTAGGTATGGTGGCTGTTTTGAGGAAGATATAAAGAGGCTTATGTGTGATAGAGCGTATCATATCACGGGGTTTGGATGCACCGGCGAAGTTTGCACCAACTCTCGATGTGAGAAAGGGCAATGCACGGTACCGAAGAGGCTAGCAAATTGCGGAAGGGTGAGAGTGCGTATAATCCATGGACTCACATTAGTCATAAAGAACTCACATACTTATTGCGAAAGTTTATTAGCCCTCGAAGCAAAGTACTACTACGCATGCCCCTTGGGGGGAGGTTGGTAGGAGTTAACCATCGCACGCCCCCGACCGCCACACAAAGGAAGACAATCAATAATAAATCATGCTCCAACTTCTTAGCATAACGACAGATCATACGTGCATGCTTCGGGAATATCAAACCTTAACACCAATATTCTTACTAAACCACAATTATCTACTAATACTTCCCACATATTTCCATCTTAATATCGCAAAACTATTGCAAGGAATCAAACCTATCATATTCAATGATCTACATGAAAGTTTTTATTATATCCCTCTTGAATACCTATCATATCAGGGCCAAATTCATAACCCGTGCACATAACCATTGCTATTCATTAGTGTCGGTTCTAAATTTGGCATATCTCGTTGTAGGGGTCCTAAGCTAGGCGTCTTGGAGCGATGGTAACATGGACACAGGATTTTACCCAGGTTCGGGCTCTCTCGAAGAGATAATACCCTATGTCCTGCTTTTAATTGTATTCATGTGGGGTGTAGTACAGAGTACATGTATCTACCACGAGATTGTTCTAATGAATATCAGATGATCTATCGACTACTCTGGCCTTGGTTTATATATGCATCGGAGGCCTAGGGTTTGGAAGAGTCCTCGTCTTGTGCGCCAAGTCATGTGGAGTCTTCCTTGTATACGTCATGGGCTACCCGAAGTGGCCCATGAGTGAACCGCCATGGGGGTCCTCGGCCCGATCCACCTGGTCGGGATACGACGTGATGAGTACCCCCTAGTCCAGGACACCGTCAGTAGCCCCCTGAACCGGTCTTCAAGTTGGGGACGCTCCTCGGTTCTTCCGAATTGTTGTTCATCTTTGGTCGTAGGTCTTGAAAACTGGTTCAACAAATCTTCCCATCTCCGATCTTGAGGATCGCCGAGGTGTATACGAAGAGTTCATACGTCGGGTATCCGAGGAGCCCCTTAAAATTCTCGGCCTTTATCAATGCCTTGTTATTTTTATGCCACACCTCGGGTTCGAAGTGTTTCCAGTGCGGCGGTGTCCTCTTTTCATCCGAGCTCCAACGCCGGACTGTATCCGAGGTGTCTTTTTGTAGCCGAGCTCCAACGCCGGACTACATCCGAGGAGGCATAGAGTACCTCGTCTTTGAAAAAGTTTGAAGGAGGTTATCCGAGCTTAACACCGAAAAAGTTCTCTATGGAGCCAGCCACTCGCAGCCGAGCTTTATGCCGGACTGCTTCCGAGGTGGTGCACCACCTCGACCGTGAGCTGATTTTTTGTGGATATATTTTTGATTGGTGCAATTTATTCTCTGCCGAGATATATAGCCAGTAGCCCTCAAGGTGTATGTCGGCCTAAAATCTGAGATGCACCTGAAGGATGAGATAAAACCGCTGATCCCAGTAGCACCTGAGACTCAGGTTAATTCGCAAAATCGGCCCGAGGATCAATTCCTAGCTCGGCAGCATACTTAAAAACAGAAACGTGGTGTGCATAGTTCCCGAGACTCAGGCTGGGTACGGCCAACCAACCTGAGGATCGTAATCGCCTCGGAAACTGTTCTGCACTTTTAAATTGACTGCATTGAATCGTCAATGCAGCAGCCCCTGAGACTTGGGTTGGGAAATATGGCCGACCCTAGGATCGTATCTCCTCGGGAACTAGTTCAACTATCGTGTACGTTTTGACAACACCGAGGTGCAGCTCGGCAAGAAAGATGCCGAACTGCGGGTCGGAAAAGATTTCCTGAGAAAAACCATCACGCAGAACACCTCGATCGAGAGGATGTCCTGCCTCCTGAAAGGAAAACATACAAATAGGTTAAAGGTGCCATAAGCTCGGAAAACCAAAAAACTTTAGTAAAAACTTTACGTCCGAACTAAATCGAGTTTTTTTATGCCAATCCGAAAATTGGTCTTAAAATTAGTTTGTGCTTCCGTCATGTTTTAACATAATACATCCGATCTCTAGACTTCAAGTGGGTCAGCCTTCGGCTTCAACCTCCTATCCCGAAGGCGGAGTGCTTCTCAGACCAGTTTAGCGAACTAAACTCGAGCGGCTTTAGAAAGAAACCAGGCTACCCGGCTATTGACCACACCCTCGCGTCGGAAAAAAGGAGTAGTAGAAAAAGACTTTGCAACGACCAAGAAGAAAACACATTTATTATAAAACGACTCATATAAATTTAAGAGCCCCCAGTTAACATGGGTAAAGGGAGTGTTTTTAACAAACAGAGTTTTTGTCTAACACAAATATAATGCTTGGCCGAACCGAACAAAAATTAAACATTTAAAAAATTTGAGCATGAAAGCGACTTAGCTGGTTAATGTGCTCGGTGCTGATGATGGGGGCCGAGCTTGCGGCGGGCCGAGGTCCCAGCCCCCAAGCCGGTCCCGAGGTGCCCGAGCGAAGAGATCGGCTTGATGAAGTGACAACACAATTTTGCCGATATGTCGAGGTGAAGCCCCCGGTCCAGCCGAGGTGACGAAGATGGCCGAATGGTGACGCCGAAGTCCCCGGAGTAGGTTTGATGAAGAGATGGCGAAGCGCCCGGTCTAGCCGAGGTGACGGATCAGGTCGGCAGGGTGACGTCGGAGCCCCATGTAAGCCGAGGTGTCGAAGCAGGTCGGCGTGGTGGACATTGGCTTAAATAGGCGACGGTGCGGAGATGCCGACGCAGGTCGGAACTTGTGACGCGGTCAATGCCGGCTTGATGAAGTGACCGCGCAGCGATGCCGACGCACCCGACCCGTGCAATCTGTAAGGTGACGATGTTATCTTGGCGATCATTTGGGAGAGCGGTGCTGAACTCTTGGTCGGCTCGCCGAGGTGATGATCCGAGGTGGTTGTTGTCGGCTCGATGAAGCGACGGGGCAGTCGATGCTAGCGCAGGTCAGCAGCCATGAAGCAACATGGCCGGGCTGGTTTGACACTGGCGCGACGACGAAGATCGCCTCGGAAAAGGCTCAAAATTTGTGGGCACGTGTTTGAGGACACAATACTCATAAAAAATATTCTTCAAAAAGGACCTTCGATAACCCGTTCATGCAAAAAGATGAACTTGGGTCGGATTTGTTTTCGCGCAGAAAACGGATCCAAAAATTGATGCACTCATCGGACGTTTCCTAGAGTTTGAACCGTCGGATCGAGCCAAAATTTTGAGGGGTTGTCGATATGGTAATTCCGCAGACGATGAACGGTTGGATCTTCCAAAAGTTGTCCGAGCTAGCCGCTGGACTCCTCGCCCTAAACACGTCCAGATTCTCATCCAGATTCGACAGGGCTCCGGTATATCGAAGATTGCCGGAGTTTCCTCCTTCGGAACGCGATGAAATTTTACAGGGTTGTTGTAGGTTCAATTCCACGCAATTCCACCGAAATAATCGTCAAAACGACACTCAAGGAGGAGGGGACGGCGAACATGATTCCGCTGTCCAGAAAAAACTGCATGATCGCGCGAGGGCAATGTTGACGTTGTGCCCCCGAGCATCATGGAGAGTTCTTCCTTGATCTTGGTTGATATTGGAGTTGATGTTGATGAAGACACCCGTCCGATCTTGATGATCCAACGTGGAGCGTAGTCCTCGGCCTAGCCGAGGTGACCAGTCGAGTCGGCGACGAAGATGCCGACGTTGACGATGTAGCTCGGTTCCGACGCGTAGATCGTGGTGAAGCCGATCTAAATTCCCATCGCACCGCGGCGACTACCCAGCAGGCTCTCAATGAAAGCACCAATGTCGGTTCTAAATCCGGCATATCTCGTAGTAAGGGTACTAAGCTAGGCGTCTTGGAGCGATGGTAACATGGACACAGGATTTTACCCAGGCTCTCTCGAAGAGATAATACCCTACGTCTTGCTTTTGATTGTATTCATATGGTGTGTAGTACAGAGTACATGTATCTACCACGAGATTGTTCTAATGAATATCAGATGATCTATCGACTAGTCTGGCCTCGGTTTATATATGCACCGGAGGCCTAGGGTTTAGAAGAGTCCTCGTCTTGTGCGCCAAGTCATGTGGAGTCTTCCTTGTATACGTCATGGGCTGCCTGAAGTGGCCCATGAGTGAACCGCCATGGGGGTCCTCGGCCCGATCCACCTGGTCGGGATACGACGTGATGAGTACCCCCTAGTCCAGGACACTGTCAATTAGACTCTCAAAATGATATAAGTGAAGCATGAGAGTGCAACTATTTCTTTAAAATATAACCACCGCCGTGCTCTAAAAGATATAAGTGAAGCACTAGAGCAACTACCTAGCTCAAAAGATATAATTGAAGCACACATAGAGTATTCTAACAAATCACGAATAATGTGTGTCCCTCTAAAAAAGGTGTGTTCAGCAAAGTTGATTGTGACAAACTAAAAGGCAAACAAAAGCAAACAAACTATATCACAACACGCTCCAAGTAAAACACATATCATGTGATGAATAAAAATATAGCTCCAAGTGAGTTACTGATAGATTGTAGACGAAAGAGGGGATGCCTTCCGGGGCATCCCCAAGCTTAGATGATTGAGTCTTCCTTGAATATTACCTTGGGGTGCCTTGGGCATCCCCAAGCTTAGGCTCTTGTCGCTCCTTATTC
Organism: Elymus sibiricus; assembly: GCA_039707655.1. Taxonomy (NCBI): domain Eukaryota; kingdom Viridiplantae; phylum Streptophyta; class Magnoliopsida; order Poales; family Poaceae; genus Elymus; species Elymus sibiricus. The sequence goes on along the minus strand of CM077668.1, from coordinate 254,054,626 downwards.
CTTTATCCATCATAGTCTCACCCAAAACTTGAAAACTTCAGCACACAAGACTCAACAGAAACCTCGTGAGATCCGTTAGTATAACAAACAAATCTTAAACTTTAGGTACTGTTGTAAATTGATTCATATTTAATATTGGCATAATGCTACGGTAATCCAACTTCTCCATGACTCATACCCCCCGATACGATCCATAGATTCATCAAAATAAGCAAACTATGCAACAAAAACAGAATCTGTCTAAAACAGAAGAGTCTGTAAAGATCTGAATTAACGTCATACTTATGTAACTCCAAAAATTCTGAAAAATTAGGAAATCGTGGGCAATTCATATATCAATATTTTGTAAAAACTTCAGAAGGTTCTGACGCTCCAGATAAAAACCAAAATTCCAGCACTGGACGCAAAAGTTTTTTGTTTTCAAACAGCATCAATTATACTATCATCAACATCATCCCAAAGGCATTACTTGGTACAAACACTAATTAAAACATAAAAACATAATCATAACAAAGGCTATAATTGTGTAAACACACAAGAACAAAAAGTATTGGGTTGTCTCCCAACAAGCCCTTTCTTTATAGCCATTAAGATAGGCTTCAAGATTTTAATGATGCTGACATAAAAATAAGAATTGAAGCACAAAGAAAGCATCATACGGCATGTAAGAAACATATTTAAGTCTAACATACTTCCTATACATAGGAATTTTATAGGCAAACAAATTATCAAGACAAGAAATATCTAGCATATGCAAGGAAGAAGAATAAAACATTGACAATTTCAACACAACGAGAGGTAATTTAGTAACATGAAAATTTCTACAACCATATTTTCCTCTCTCATAATAATTACATGTAGGATCATAGTCAAATTCAATAATATAGCTATCATATAAAATATTCTCTTCACGATCCACATGCATAAAAGTTTTATAATCTTCCAAGATAGTGGGATTAACGTCAACTAAAGTCATGACCTATCCAAACCCACTTTTATCAAAAAAATCATAAGATTGAACACTCTCCAAAGTAGTGGGATCATTATTACCTAAAGTTGACGCTCATCCAAACCCACTTTTAATAGTATTGTAAATTTTATTATCAATGACATATTCATCATGAGGCTTAAATAAATTTTCAAGATCATAAGAAGCATCATCTCCCCAATCATGATCATTGCAATAAGTAGTGCACATAACAAAATTTTCATCCCCAAGCTTGTAGCTTTGCATATCATTAGCTCAATTGACATTAATAGAATTTATAATAACATCATTGCAATCATGCTTTTCATTCAAGGAGCTATCAAGTATGGGTGCTATAGAATTAATTTCATTTTTAACATAAGAAACTATAGCAAGTTCATCTCTATAAGCATCATTAATATTGGCATCATGGCCATAAGAATAGCAATCATCACATTCATCAAGAGGGGATATTTCAAACGAATCAACGGAATCACAATTATCTATGGATTCATGCATATCATTATTCTCTTCCAAAGCAGCAGACATTATCCCAATGAATTCACTAACATAGGCATTAGGAGCATAATTTTCATAGCAATATTTAAGTATGTCAAAATTTTCAGATTTGTAGAGAGTAGCATCATACTTTTCAATCAAAGAAGCAACTTCATAAGCACCCTTAAAAGCAACAAATTCTTCAATGTGTTCGATATCATAGTAACTATAAACACCTTTAGCATAAGAAGATAAGATTTCATTATCAGTAAACTCGCATAGGTAGGGAAGGTATTTTTTAGGGTTCTTAGAGCAACAAAATCATAAATTTCGCATAAATTCCAAGCATAGCATAGCAAACAATTTATTTGATTCCATAAGAGTCTCCCTTTTTGAGACAAACGGCGACGCACAAAATGAGCATGCTCATCTAATGATTTTCCCTCAACTAAACTAGTTGGGGTTTCAGCACGAGCACAAATGGATCGAAGATGATCCAAGTAGAAAACCTTAAGGTGATCCATAGTATCTTAAATTTTTGTTTCACTTTCTGTTCTTGTGTGTTTGACATGAAGGCAATAAAAGCAAGCAAGCAAGCAAACAAGCAAATAAAAATATTTTTGTGTTTTTGTAAAAAAAATCAGAAGTGGGGGAGATGAAAACGAGAGGCAAATGCAAATAAAAGGCAAATAAAGTAAATGCAAGTGGATGATAGTTTGTGCGAAGGTACTTGGTAATTTTGATGATGTCTCCCTGGAAACGGCGCCAGAAATTTTGATGATTACAAAGGTTGCGAACCCTTGGAATGGAGCTGGGGGGCGGCTTATATAGTCTCACCAACCCCTCCATGAATGCCAGCCATTACCAGGGATTAAGAGGGGCATAAGTGCGCCAGGTAATGGGCGCATTAACTACCATTAACACGGGCGAACGTGTGTCCTGACCGTTGCGCTCATGGAGTCTCCTGGTCTTCTCTGGTCGAGTGACTTTCGGATGCTCCGAGTGAAACAAGATGGTCGAGTGAACTCTTGCCTTCCGAGTGGTTCATTGGACTCCGAGTGAATGTCAGTCTGCGGAATCCTGGGTTGTTTATCTGGCCCTGGGGCCCAGTATAAGACGTGTGGTGTCCTAGGGTAGGGTCTATAGGTCAGGCCTATTACCCTATCCCTAGTACATGCCCTCGTCATTAGCCCCCGAATCGGTCGAGGTTAGGCGGGTCGAGTCAAGGCGAATTCCCAGGTGAGTCGAGCGCTACGGAGGTGCTCATGAACTCTTACTGGTCGTTAAACGCCCTTGTCTTCGTGCAGCACCTTGACGGATTCAGCACCATATGTCGTCCGAGTGAGAAGAGTGGTCTCCATCCGAATGTGTAGCTTCCATCCGAGTGAGTAGTTCCTATCCGAGTGAAATGAATGACCAAATGCCGTGTGTCGGAGCGGATCCGAGCGTACGCGGTGCGTCTTCGGAGTGAGAGCAATCGGGTTGCTGGACTCCGGACTTCGCGGGATTTGAAACCATGCTTGAGCGTGCGCGAACGGTTGCAGCACAGCGAGCGGGGAAAGTGGGGCGTGACGCCTCGATTTTCGCCCCGCTTTCCGCCACGTACCGCTGGATCTTCGACGGCGCGATTTGAGGAGATCTCCGGGGCCATGATTCAGCGATGCGGATTGGGGAGCGATACGGGCGGCGATATAAGGGGCGGCCGTGGCGGAGAGGGAGATAAAGACAGATTCCCTTTTCCCCAACTTCCTCAGTCCGCCCGATCTCTTCTCCCGCAACCCACTCCGCGCAAATCTTCCTCGGTGCTGGAGAGCTCGGCAACGATGGCGAAGGACAAGACGGCGAAGCTCTAAAAGGCGAAGAAGGCGGCGAGGGGGAAGAAGGCATCGAGCTCGCGAGCTGTGCTCCCGCCCGGGTGGATCCAGGGCGACTGGCTTCTGCCAACCACCACGGCCGACGACATCGGCGGGCTCGTCGTGGACGGGCTGATCCGCGACGGGACGTGGAGGCTGCCGGAAGAGGGGGAGACCGAGCCTGCGCCGCGCCCCGGGGAGCGAGTGCTCCTCACCACGCACGTGGAGCGAGGTTTCTCCATGCCACCCCATCCCTTTTTCCGTGGATTCTTGAATTTCTTCGGTGCTCAGCTCCATCACTTGCCTCCAAATGCCATCATGTATCTTGCTGCATTCGTTTCTTTGTGCGAAAATTTCCTGGGTTGTCCGCCGCACTGGGGTTTGTTCAAACATGTTTTCACGTGTCGATCTCAATCGGTTAAGAAGGTTGACCCTGACGGAGAGAGGACGCACGTGATTCAGCTGTGCGGTGGCTTGGGCATTCAGATGAGGGGTAAGAGCGCATTTCCGTCTATGTCTTTTCCCGACTCGGTGAGGGGTTGGCAATCGACCTGGTTCTACTGCAACGACCTGCCGTGCTCTGGCTCGTCGACTGGCCTTCCTCCTTACACGACTGAGAGGGTTCAGACTCCCCCCTCGCTGATGGTTGATAAAAAGGAGAAGAAGGATGTAGGGATCTTGGTGACCGCCATGGTCAGTCTGATTCAGGGTGGATTGACTGGTCTGGACCTTCTGGAGGTCTTCCTTAGTCGGAGAATCCAGCCGCTGCAGGAGCGGGCTCACCCCATGTAGCGCTACACTGGGGCCAACGACTCGACCCGAGTGCATCCTGAAGATGTCGAGGATAAGTCGGTGGAACAGTGGATCAGGTGCATCACTGGTGCGCGCGACAATCCGCGAGGGTCAAGACGGGTCCCGCCATACGACGCCAATAACCTGCCGTTGGAGGTATGTCATGCACTTCCGAGTGAATCACTTGTGCGCAATTGTTCTGAGTGAAATGAGTAATCTGACTGAACCGACTGTCTCTGATCTTTGTGTCTTGCAGGAGTTCCAGAAGATGTTATCGCCTATGCCGAATGGAGAACAACCCGTTGGAGGCGTGGAGAGCGAACATGGCAGCGCCGCGGGCAGCTACGCGGAGGACAGCGGGGAGGAGAGCGAGGACTCGGAAGTTAGCGACGAGGTCGAGTCTTCTCTGTCTCCGGAGTTGCGCTCCGAGCACCGCTCCAAACGAGCTCAAGATCCGAGTGCTGGCCCTGAGAAGGAGGTGGCTCCGAGTGCTAAGGCCCCGAAGCGCACTCGGCCGCCGTCGGCTAAGCCGACTGAGAAGACCGCCAAGCAGCCCAAGGTCACTTCCCCCAAGCCTCGGAAGGCTCTGCCCCGGATCAAGGTCACTGTGCCTGTCGCCTCAACGTGAGTATCTTTCTCGGCTTTACTTTTCTATCTCTGTCAACTCTCGTGAACCTCCTGACCGAGTGCATCTTATGAACCATTGCTGCAACTTCGACGACGTCTCCCATGCAGGTTGATGGGGACCGCACCGACGCTGAGACGGCAGACGCGACCACTTCTCAAAGAGGTAACAATAACTTCATTTTTGCTTTGACATGTCAGTCGACTGTAATGCTTTCATCCGATTGAATCGAGTACTGCGACTGATCGCATCGGGTGAACGTAGTTCTTGCAGAGGTCATCCACGTCGGAGATGATGAAGAAGAGCCGCCGCGGAGGGACACTGAGAAGGAGACCCCAGTTCCGACTGCTCCTCAGGCCACCACACGAAAGACGCCGCCGAACGAAGTGCCTCGAGCTCCACCTGCGCCTGCCTTGATCGTGCCGCTGGGGCAGGATTCTTCTCAGGCTGGGGCTGGTCCCGTCGCGGCTCCGTCGACTACTCTGGCTTCGGTTCCGACACCTCCCGTCGACATCTTCAATCTGTACAAGGTGCCGGAGGACCAAACTGGGGCCAGCAAGGAGGCAATGATCCAGGCGGAACTCATGACCCAACGGCTCAGAGAGATGTGCGCGGCTGGGAAGCTGGCATATGATGCCTGTGCCGCTCTCCAGGAGAACGTTCGAGTAAGTGCTCTAGTAAGTCAATCTCCAAGTCGTTTTTCTTCAGTAGGAATTTTAGTCGGAAAATTAATTCCGGTACACCCACTGGGTGTTTTTGTGTTTGGCCGTCACTCGGTTCGGGCGGACCGTTCCGAGTGGATACCGCTCCAGTGGGGGCACGCTGAGTGCACCCACTGGGTGTAGTCCCCGAGACTGCCGTCGACTGCAGGTAGTCGGCAGGAGTCTTAGAGTTTAGAATCCGTTCTGGTGTTGTTGCTGTTGTTTTTTTTCTTTTGTTTGGCCATCACTTGGAATGGACGGGCCTTTCCGAGTGGATACCGCTCCAGTGGGGGCACGCTGAGTGCACCCACTGGGTGTAGTCCCCGAGACTGCCATCGGTCGCGGGCGGTCGGCGGGAGTCTTAGAACCTTTTGTCTTCTTTTTTTTTGCTGTTTGGCCATCACTCAGATCGGGCGGACCGTTCCGAGTGGATACTATTCCAGTGGGGGCACGCAGAGTGCACCCACTGGGTGTAGTCCCCGAGACTACCGTCGACTGCGGGCAGTCGGCGGAAGTCTTAGAACTTAGGACCTGACACTGGTCAAGCTTGTTCCTTCCAGGAGCGTCGATCTCTGAGCACCCAGAACTTTTTTGTCTTGTTGTTTTGTGTTTGGCCATCACTCGGTTCAGGCGGACCGTTCCGGGTGGATGCCATTCCAGTGGGGGCACGCTGAGTGCACCCACTGGGTGTAGTCCCCGAGACTTCCGTCAACTGCGGGTAGTCGGCGGAAGTCTTAGAACTTAGGACCTGATACTGGTCAAGCTTGTTCCTTCCAGGAGTACTGGTCTTTGGGCACTCGAAATATTTCTTGACATTTAACTGTTCTGTTCTCTCTTGTATTTCAGAAAACTTGCGAGCTTGGGACTCAGTATGTGACCCTGGAGAAGGAGACGGCCCAGCTCTGAGTGGATTTGGAGGTGGAGAGGAGGAACACAGCGCGCGCTCAAGCAGAGCTGAGGACCATGGGAGGTAAGCTTTAGTTACTGAGCATTTCGCTTTCATCTCTCTCCGTTCTTTGAACCGAGTGGCTTCACTCGAACAGATGTGCGTAGCGAAAATCATCAACTCCAAGTGCGGCTCAGAACCTCTGTTTCTTTAGAAACTATGAAGCAGGCACTCGAGAGCAAGGACAACGAGCTGGCGGGAGCGCAGAAAGTGGCGAAGGAAAAGACCAAAGCCGCCGAAGAGAAGCTGGCCTCACTCGGGAAGCTTGAGGCAGAGAACACATCACTGAAGAAAGAGGTACTCGAGCTCAAGAAGCAACAAACCGAGTGGGAAAGCAAGCTCAAGGTCCAGGCGGAAGCCTACGAGAAAGAGAAGAAGACTTTGAACGAGAAGGTCGCCCAGCTGATCGAGAAGAAGAATGCTTTGGAGAAGTATATTGAGGAGTTCACAGAGGAGATGTACACCAGGCTTGCAGGTAACCCGTAGCACCCGAGTGAACAATTTGTTTCTGAATGAACTTCATGCATGCTGATGTTCATCTTTCCCGTTTTCAGAGTACTGTTGAGACTTCGAGCTGGAGACTGATAGGATCGAGAAGGATCTGGATCCTTCCAGGTCACTCGTCGGAGACAAAGCTGCTCTAGGTGTCCTGCGGGTGGAATCTCGCATCGAAGACGTCCAAGGCTACATCATCCGTCTGCGGGGTGCACTCGGCAGAATCGACAAGGAACTCTGGCCCGAAGACACCTTCGACACCGACCTGGAAGCCATGATGACTCGTCTCAATGACATCCCCAACCGAGCGCAAGCGTGGAAGAAGTCGGCGGCTCGCTGCGGGGCTGACGTGGCGATCTCCCTGGTCCGAGTGCATTGCAAGGAGGCCAAGGAGGAGAAACTGAAGACTCTCCAAGTTGCCAACACGAAGAAACTTCAATTTGAGGACTTCATGGAGACATTCATCGAAGCTGCCACTCGGATCGCAGACGGCATCGACTTGGATTCCTTCGTTGAACCAGCCAGCCCTACAGGGGCGTGAAAAAACTTTAAGTCTTATCCATTAACCTTGGTATGCCGAGTGGAATTGTAACCGTTAAACTCTTTCGGGCTTTGGGCCCGCGCACTCGTATTCGCTTTTGAACTTCTGGAGTTAATCGAATGCTTTCCTTCGAGTCTCTCGTATCTTTGAACTGGGTTTTGACTTAGGCGAAAGCTGGTTCGCAGCTAAGCCCCCGAGTAAGAGGGATGCTCTTTACTCGGAGTAGTGTTTTAGACTAGGGCGAAAGCTGGTTCGCAGCCAAGTCCCCGAGTGAGAGGTTGCTCTTCACTCGGGATAGTTTTTAACTTGGGCGGAAGCTGGTCCGCAGTCAAGCCCTCGAGTGATAGGGTTGCTCTTCACTCGAAGTAGTGTTTTAGACTTGGGCGAAGGCTGGTCCGCAGCCAAGCCCCCGAGTGAGAGGGTTGCTCGTCACTCGGAGAAGTTTTTAACTTGGGCGGAAGCTGGTCCGCAGCCAAGCCCCCGAGTGAGAGGGTTGCTCTTCACTCGGAGTAGTTTTTAACTTGGGCGGAAGCTGGTCCACAGCCAAGCCCCCGAGTGAGAGGGTTGCTCTTCACTCGGAGTTGGTTTTTAACTTGGGCGAAATCTGGTTCGCAGCCAAGCCCCCGAGTGAGAGGGATGCTTTTCACTCGTAGTTGGTTTTTAACTTGGGCGAAATCTGGTTCGCAGCCAAGCCCCCGAGTGAGAGGGATGCTTTTCACTCGGAGTTGGTTTTTAACTTGGGCGAAATCTGGTTCACAGCCAAGCCCCCGAGTGAGAGGGTTGCTCTTCACTCGGAGTTGGTTTTTAACTTGGCAAAATCTGGTTCGCAGCCAAGCCCCCGAGTGAGAGGGATGCTTTTCACTCGGAGTTGGTTTTTAACTTGGGCGAAATCTGGTTCGCAGTCAAGCCCCCGAGTGAGAGGGTTGCTCGTCACTCGGAGTAGTTTTTAACTTGGGCGGAAGCTGATTCGCAGCCAATCCCCCGAGTGAGAGGGATGCATCTCACTCGGAGTTGGTTTTTAACTTGGGCGAAATCTGGTTCGCAGCCAAGCCCCCGAGTGAGAGGGTTGCTCGTCACTCGGAGTAGTTTTTAACTTGGGCGAAATCTGGTTCGCAGCCAAGCCCCCGAGTGAGAGGGTTGCTCGTCACTCGGAGTAGTTTTTTACTTGGGCGAAATCTGGTTCGCAGCCAAGCCCCCGAGTGAGAGGGTTGCTCGTCACTCGGAGTAGTTTTTAACTTGGGCGGAAGCTGGTCCGCAGCCAAGCCCCCGAGTGAGAGGGTTGCTCTTCACTCAGAGTAGTTTTTAACTTGGGCGGAAGCTGGTGCGCAGTCAAGCCCCCGAGTGAGAGGGTTGCTCTTCACTCGGAGTAGTTTTTAACTTGGGCGGAAGCTGGTCCGCAGTCAAGCCCCCGAGTGAGAGGGTTGCTCGTCACTCGGAGTAGTTTTTAACTTGGGTGAAATCTGGTTCGCAGCCAAGCCCCCGAGTGAGAGGGTTGCTCGTCACTCGGAGTAGTTTTTAACTTGGGCGGAAGCTGGTCCGCAGCCAAGCCCCCGAGTGAGAGGGTTGCTCTTCACTCGGAGTAGTTTTTAACTTGGGCAGAAGCTGGTCCGCAGCCAAGCCCCCGAGTGAATGGGTTGCTCTTCACACGGAGTAGTTTTTAACTTAGGCAAAAACAGGTTTGCAGCTAAGCTGAACGGCGTACACCCACTGGGGGTTGTAAACCAGAGAATGCGTACTCAATGTGGAAACGGAAAAGTCATGCTTTTATTCACCGAATAACATTCGAGTACTATTATTACATCTCCTGATCAAGTATAAAATCTTCGCAACAAATCTGCATTCCAAGCACGGGGCTCGTCTGCTTGCTTCTGAAGGTTGTACAGGCGGTATGCTCCGTTGTGCAGAACCTTTGACACGATAAAAGGGCCTTCCCACGCGGGAGCAAGCTTGTGAGGTCGCTGCTGATCCACTCGGAGCACCAGATCTCCTTCCTGAAAGGTCCGACTTCGGGCGTGCTTGCTGTGAAAACGTCTCAGATCTTGCTGATAAATGGCCGATCGGATCATAGCCATCTCCCTTTCTTCCTCCAAAAGATTAACGCCGTCTTGCCGAGCTTGCTCTGCTTCAGCTTCGGAATACAGTTCCACTCGGGGTGAATTATGGAGCAAGTCACTCGGCAGGACGGCTTCAGCTCCGTACACCATGAAGAAGGGAGTGCGATTGGTAGACCGATTGGGGGTCGTCCTCAAGCCCCAAAGAACTGACGGCAGCTCAGTGACCCAAGCTCCAGCTGCATGCTCTAGATCGCGCATGAGTCGTGGCTTTAACCCCTGCAGAATCAGTCCGTTTGCTCTCTCAGCTTGTCCATTCGACTGCGGGTGCGCCACAGATGCATAGTTGACTTGGGTGCCTTGTGCGGCACAGAACGCCCTGAACTCTTCGGAATCAAAGTTTGAACCATTGTCAGTGATGATGTTGTGGGGCACGCCGTATCTGAAGACTATCTCCTTCATGAACTTGATCGCTGTACGTGAGTCTAGCTTCTTGATGGGTTTGGCTTCGATCCACTTAGTGAACTTGTCGACTGCAACCAGCAAGTGAGTGAATCCACTCACCCCTGTCCGGAGGGGTCCTACCATGTCGAGTCCCCAGACTGCGAATGGCCAGACGAGTGGAATTGTCTTCAGAGCAGACGCAGGCTTGTGGGATAAGTTTGCATAGAACTGGCACCCGGCACAGTGTTGGACTATCTCCTGCGCAGCTTCATTGGCACGGGGCCAAAAGAAACCGGCTCGGTAAGCTTTAGCCACGATCATCCGAGAGGACGCGTGGTGTCCACAAGTTCCCGAGTGGATCTCCTCTAGGATCAATTGCCCTTCCTCCGGGGAAATGCAGCGCTGAGTCACACCGGTGACGCTCTTTCTGTATAACTGATCACCGACCACTTCAAAGGCTTTGGACCTGCGAACAATCTGGCGGGCCTCAGCTTCATCTTCTGGAAGTTCCTGCCTGAGCAGGTATGCAATGTAAGGTACTGTCCACTCGGGTGTGATTGCTAGGACCTCCATGACCAAATCGATGACTGCCGAAACCTCGACTTCAGTCGGATCAGACGGACTGACCACTTGCGGGGGCTCTTCCATGAAGGGATCTTCTTTTACTATCGAAGAACGCAAATGCTCAAGGCACACATTGCTGGGTATGGATTTCCGAGTGGACCCGATCTTTGCCAGATCGTCTGCCTCTTGATTCTTGGCTCGGGGAACGTGATGCAGCTCCAGGCCTTCAAATTTCTTCTCCAACTTTCTCACTGCATTGCAGTATCCTGTCATAGCAGGGCTTCTGATGTCCCACTCTTTCATCACTTGGTTCACAACTAGATCCGAGTCTCCGTAGACCATCAGGCGCAGGACACCGAGTGAGATGGCCATACGTAGACCATAAAGGAGTGCCTCGTACTCGGCTTCGTTGTTGGAGGAATCAAAGTGAATCTGCAGAACATATCTGAGACGATCGCCCTTCGGAGATATCAACACCACTCCAACCCCTGAACCATTCAGCATCTTGGAACCGTCGAAGAACATGGTCCAGTGTTCCGGGTGACTCTGAGTCGGTTGCTGCTGTTCAGTCCACTCGGCTAGGAAATCGGCTAATGCTTGGGACTTGATCGCCTTCTTCGCCTCGAACTTGATGTCCAGGGGTAGGAGCTCGATAGCCCACTTCGCCACTCGACCAGTCGCATCTCGATTGTTCATGATCTCAGACAGTGGGGCGTCGCTGACGACTGACACAGTGTGCTCCTAGAAGTAATGGGTTACTTTCTTCGCAGTCAGGTAGATGCCATAGACGAGCTTTTGATAATGAGGATACCTCTGCTTGGAAGGAGTCAGAACTTCAGAGATGTAATAGACTGGGCGCTGAACTTTGTAAGCCTTGCCCTGTTCTTCTCGCTCGACTGTGAGGACAGTACTGACAACTTGACCAGTGGCCGCAATGTACAAGAGCAACGGCTCGTTGCTGTTCGAAGCGGCAAGCACCGGCTGGGTGGAAAGCAGGGCTTTGAGCTCATTAAACGCTGCTTGTGCTTCAGCAGTCCACTCGAATGAGTCATATTTCTTCATCAATCGGTACAGGGGCAGTGCCTTCTCACCGAGACGGGAGATGAATCGGCTCAGAGCTGCAAGGCAACCCATGAGCTTCTGTACATCATGAAGACGCTCCGAATGCTTCATTCGTACAATCGCCCCGATCTTCTCAGGATTGGCATCTATCCCTCGTTCGGAAACGAGGAAACCGAGTAGCTTGCCCCCAGGAACTCCGAAAGTGCACTTTGCTGGATTCAGTTTGATGTCGTACTTCCGCAGATTCGCAAATGTTTCAGCCAAGTCAGCCAGCAGGTCGGAACCTTTTCTGGACTTGACCACGATATCATCCATGTATGCCTCAATATTCCAACAGATCTGTTTTTGCAAACACTTCTGGATCATGCGCATGAAAGTGGCGCCGGCATTCTTGAGGCCGAATGGCATGGTGATATAGCAGAAACACCCGAATGGGGTGATGAAAGCCGTTTTTATTTCGTCCGGCCCATACAGTCGGATCTGGTGGTACCCGGAGTACGCATCCAGGAAAGACAGTCGCTCACAACCCGCAGTGGAATCTATGATTTGATCTATGCGGGGGAGCAGGAAATGATCCTTGGGGCAGACCCGATTGATGTGCTTGAAATCGATGCACATTCGGAGAGACTTGTCCTTCTTAGGGACCATGACGACGTTGGCGAGCCACTCGGAGTGGTACACCTGACGGATGAACTCGGCTGCCAGGAGCCGAGCAACTTCTTCGCCAATGGCCTTCCTCTTCTGTGTAGCAGAGCGACGGAGATGCTCCTTCACATGTTTCGACTTTGGGTCGACTCGCAAACAGTGCTCAGCCAGCTCCCTGGGTACACCCGTCATGTCGGATGGTTTCCATGCGAAGATGTCCTAGTTCTCACGGAGGAACTGGATGAGCGCTTCTTCCTATTTGCTGTCGAGTGTTGTTGATATGTTGGTGGGAACAGCATTGGAGTCTTCCGGGTGGATGTGCACAGGCTTCGTGTCACCGGCCGACTGGAATGCAGATTCTGCGGCTGGCTTCTTGGAGCGTAGCAGATCACTCGGATTGGCATTTTTCTTGTACTCTTCCAGCTCCACCATAGCCATCTGCTCATCAGCAATCTTTGATCCCTGCTGTAAACACTCTTCCGCGCGCTGTCGACTGCCAGTCACTGTGATCACCCCTTTGGGACCCGGCATCTTCAGCTTGAGATACACATAACATGGGCGGGCCATGAAACGTGCATACGCCGGCCGACCGAGGATGGCATGATAGGCGCTGCGGAAGTCGACCACTTCGAAGGTCAGCCTTTCCTTCCGAAGGTTCTTGTCGTCTCCAAAGACCACATCCAGGGCGATCTGCCCGAGTGACTTTGCTTTCTTGCGGGGATCACTCCGTGGAACTGCATGCTGCTCTCGCTGAGTCGGGACATCGGAATGCCCATCGCTTGCAGAGTGTCAGCGTACAGTATGTTCAGTCCGCTTCCACCGTCCATGAGGACCTTGTGCAATCGGACGCCTCCCACGACTGGATCGACCACCAGCGCCTGCCGCCCAGGGGTGGCTATGTAGGCGGGGTGGTCCGACTGATCAAAGGTGATCGGAGTCTTCAACCAGTTCAGGAACTTCGTCGTCGCCGGCATGGCCATGTTCACTTCTCGATTGATGACTTTCAATCAGCTCGTGCTCTCTACATCTGCGAAGATCATCAGGGTCGCGTTGACACTGGGAAAAGGTTCATCTTTGTCTCCATCATCAGCGTCTTCCGGGCTCTTCTCACTCGATGGGCCTTCTCGGAACTGCTGAATCAATAGTCTGCACTATCGAGTGGTGTGTTTGGGCAATATCAGATTGCCCTCTTCATCCTTTCTGGTGTGGATGTGACACGGTAAATCGAGGACATCTTGGCCCGACTGATCTTTCTTTTCCTTCGGGATCCATTTTTCCTTAGCCTTCCCCTTGTTCTTGGCTTGACTGGCTAGAGCGGCAGCCTCGGCCTGAGTCGAACCATCAACCTTGCGCTTCGGCTTCCGATTGAGATTACTGTTCCCGGGGTTGGGCTCACTGGTTTTCCCTTTGCCGTTGCGGAGACGGTCTTCCTCTTCTCCGTTTGCATACCGAGTGGCAATCTCCATCATTCGGCTCATAGTCAAAGATCCTGACCGACCAAATTTTAGGATGAGCTCCCGATATCTGACTCCTGCCTTGAAGGCACAGACTGCTTGATGCTCCGTGACGTTCTCTACCACGTGATGCAAGGTGGTCCACCGCTGGATGTACTCCCTCAATGTTTCATTCGGTTTCTGCACGCAGTGCTGCAGTTCAGACAATCCAGCCGGGCGTTTGCACGTGCCCTCGAATGTTTTGATGAACACTCGAGTCAAATCTTCCTAGCAGTATATGCTGGCCGGACTGAGCTGGTTGAGCCAGGCACGAGCAGACCCTTCCAACATCAAAGGCAAATGCTTCATAGCCACATAGTCATTTCCTCCACCAATCTGCACAGCCACTCGGTAATCCTCTAACCAAGTCTCTGGCTTGGACTCACCGGTGAACTTGCTTACTCCAGCTGCCAATCTGAAGTTGGGTGGGATGTCAGCGGACCAGATGGCCCTGCTGAAACACTCGGGTCCGGAGACGAATGCTCCACTTCCACTCGGACGATCTCTGTCCAAGTTTTCTCTCTGAGCCCTGCCTCTGTTGACCAGGTTCTGAGCGAGAACGGATCTCGCGTTGAACTGCGGGTCACGGTAGTCGACTGGCTCTCTCTGGCGATAACCGTCACCATGACGGGGAGGGCTGGCCCTCCGATCGTTGCCGTAAGGACGCCTGGCGTCGTACGGATGGGGCGCGTACGAGCCATCCCGCGGAGGGGGCGACTGCATGCGGCGATGATCATCCTGACGCCGCGGAGGCGTATTCCGACTGCGACCCTGCCCCGAGTACTGGTCTCGGTGGCGGTCTTGGTCGTTTCGCCGCGGAGGCGAGTGCCTGTTTCTCCTGGGAGACACTGGGCTGTGGGCTGACTGCTCGGTGTCAGCCCGAATGGATCTGCTGTGTATCCTGTTGCGCGACTGAGATACTGCCGAATTTTGCTCTTCAGCCGCCTTGAGTAGGCCCCGGATGTGCCAAAGGCCCTCCCCCGCCTCGGATCGGGACGGCTCAATGGAATTTGCTATACGAGTGGCCGCCGCCAGATTTTGGACGGGAGTGCGGAATACCTGGAAATTCTGTTGCTGGTCATTCGAGAACAACTGCCGCTGCCGCCGACTGGAACTGGGCAGATGCTGCCTGCGGGCGCGGTCGTCGAGTGATTTTTGGAGCGCTTCCAGACGATTGCGCTCAGCCAAGTTGGCCTGGCGCGCAGCCTCCAAAGCCTGAGCCTCGGGGGTCGCCCCAACGATGGGCGTCTGAAGGGCCTGCTCGGTCCTGCGCTACAGTTCCTCCCTCTGCTGCCGAGTGAGAGGTCGGGGATGTACTCGTCATCATGACGGTCTCCGCCGCCGCCAAGACCGGCGTGCGATGGGTCGCCGTTCTCCGCGCCGCGACGGCCGTACCTAGGCGGACTGGGCGGGGAATCGGCCATCAGCACTTCTGCAGCGGGATCGCTGCTCTCGCACTCGGATAAGCTTTCCGAGTGCTCGTGCACGGAGGCGAACAGATCGAAGACAGGTTCATCGGGCTCGATTGCCGCGATCTGCGGGGCCGCAGCCTGAAGGGCTGCCGCGTGCTTGATCCACCGTTGAAGCCGAGAGCGCCCGGAGTGCTTGCGACAACGGCTGGTGGAGAGTGGGGACGTCGACTGATAAGGAGTCGACGGTTGCCGAAGAAGGACGCCGAAGGTACTCGCGGATGGGCAATGCCTCGACATCCAGCGGGGCTTCCTGGAGCCACGCCGAATCGTCGGCGATGAAGCTGAGGACGCCAAAACGGATCTCGCCGCCCAGAGCCAGTCCGCCGCCGGAAACCATGGTGATGATCGAAAAAATGCAACTACGCCGGAAGTCGCTAGACGCCTGCCCCACGGTGGGCGCCAACTGTCGTGGGTGCAAGCCTGACAGTAGTGTGTGGGGGTACGGATGAGAGGGCAGAGCCTAGCTACGGCGCAGGTGTTACACTCGGATTTACGAGTTCAGGCCCCTCGGCGGTGGAGGTAATAGCCCTACGTCTCGATGCTCTGGAGCTGTATTGCTTGAGTGTATGATTACAAAGGTTGCGAACCCTTGGAATGGAGCTGGGGGCGGCTTATATAGTCTCGCCAACCCCTCCATGAACGCCGGCCATTACCAGGGATTAAGAGGGGCATAAGTGCGCCAGGTAACGGGCGCATTAACTACCATTAACACGGGCGAACGTGTGTCCTGACCGTTGCGCTCCTGGAGTCTCCTGGTCTTCTCTGGTCGAGTGACTTTCGGATGCTCCGAGTGAAACAAGATGGTTGAGTGAACTCTTGCCTTCCGAGTGGTTCGTTGGACTCCGAGTGAATGTCAGTCTGCGGAATCCTGGGTTGTTGATCTGGCCCTGGGGCCCAGTATAAGACGTGTGGTGTCCTAGGATAGGGTCTATAGGTCAGGCCTATTACCCTATCCCTAGTACATGCCCTCGTCATTTCCCTCAGTTAAGAACCATGGTTATCAATCCAGTAGGAGAACGAAGTAAAATTCCATTAAGCGCACCTGCACACACAAGAGCAAACACTTGCACCCAACGCAAATAAGAGGGTTGTCAATCCACTTAGCGGTTATTTGCAAGGATTAAATCTTATAGAGATAAATAGATAAACTAAAATACTAATTAAAATAAAAGTAAATATATTGCAGCAAGGTATTTTTAGGTTTTTTATATATGATAAAGTAGACCCGGGGCCATAGTTTTCACTAGAGGCTTCTCTCTCGAACACATAGCATACGGTGGGTAGACAAATTACTGTTGGGCAATTGATAGAAAAGTAAATAGTTATGACGGATTCATGGCAATGATCATGTATATAGGCATCACGTCCGAGACAAGTAGACCGACTCCTGCCTGCATCTACTACTATTACTCCACCCATCGACCGCTATCCAGCATGCATCTAGGGTATTAAGTATGAAACAGAGTAACGCCTTAAGCAAGATGACATGATGTAGACAAAGTAAACTGAAGCAATATGATTAAAACCCATCTTTTTATCCTTAATGGCAACAATACAAATATGTGTCATGTCCCCTACTGTCACTGGGATTGAGCACCGCAAGATTGAACCCATCACAAAGCACCTCTCCCATTGCAAGATAAATCAATCTAGTAGGCCAAATCAAATCGATAGATCGGAGATAAATACAAAGCTATAATAATCATGCATAAAAGAGTTCAAAGAAGACTCAAATATTTCTCATGAATAATCTGATCATAAACTCACAATTCATCAGATCCCAACAAACACACCGCAAAAGAAGATTACATCCGATAGAACTCCAAGAACATCGAGGAGAACATGGTATTGAAGATCAAAGAGAGAGAAGAAGCCATCTAGCTACTAGCTATGGACCTGTAGGTCTGTGGTAAACTACTCACACATCATCGGAAGGGCAGCAAGGTTGATGAAGAAGCCCTCCGTGGTCGATTCCCCCTCCGGCAGAGTACCGGAAAAGGCCTCCAAATGGGATCACGGAAGAACAGAGGCTTGCGGCGACGGAAAGGTTTTCTCTTCTGGCTCCCTGTTGGTTTTGGAATATTTGGGAATTTATAGCATTGGAATTAGGTCAAGAGGTGCCACGAGGGGCCCACAAGCCTGGGGGGGCGCGCCCTCCAGGCTTGCCGCCTCCTCGTGGCTCTTCTGGTCTTCTCCCGAATCTTCCTGAGTCTCTTCTGGTCCAGAAAAAATTAATCCAAAGTTTTTTTTTTCGTTTGGACACTTTTTGATAATGATTTTCTGAAAAGGCAAAAACAACCAGAAAACAACAACTGGCACTGGGCACTGGGTTAATAGGTTAGTCCCAAAAAATGATATATAATGGCATATAATTGCATATAGAACATCCAAGATTGATACTATAATAGCATGGAACAATCAAAAATTATAGATATGTTGGAGACGTATCATACACCAGCGGCGGCATGTCGCCAGGACAAGTCATCGACATCTCATCTTACACCGGCGAGGCATAGGGCGGCGCGTCGGCGGCTTTGTTTAAATTATGCGTACTTAGCCTTTGTTTATAATGCTGGTCTTTTGTTAGAGCAATGTTTAGGTCAACTGGCCCTGTTTAATTACTAAAATTGCTCGATTCAGTAAGTGCGGTCTGTGTGCTGTAGGCTCATTTGTGTACCCAAATTAGCAAGTGATGTTAAATTATGCAATGACGTGGATGAGCACTGTACCCAGGGAAATTTTGACCAAAATTTAAGTGCTCAAACTCATCGCATGCGCGTAAAGCAGAAGAATCGTTTGCGATGCACACATTTGTTCAAATTGAATGGTGTCCGATGACACTGCGTGCCAAGTTTCCCTCCAACTTTCGAATTTTTTTGCCTACCGCCGAAATATCTAACTCTCCCCCCTCCCTACCCCCTTTTCTCCCCGACCACGAGCCACATTTCCCCTCTTTACTCGTTCCTTCCTTAGTAAGCTATAGCCGCTTCCTCGCTCTCGCCATCTCGCATCCGACCGCTGCGGACACCATGGTCTTCTTCAATAACCTCTCCAGCGGTTCCTCCTCCGACGACGACTATGTCACCAGCCGGGTATGCCTCTCTCCTTTCTCTCGCCCCCTAGGCTTAGGGTTATGATTTATAATAAAGGATTTTAACCCGGCGGCCAATTTGAGCCATTTGTTCCTCTTGTAGCTCCCTACGACCATCACTTGCAAGGAATGGAGCGGGGTAGCTGAAGATCTGCCTGCTCGTTGTCACCATCAATATCCATGCGTGAAGTTAGTGGCTTTTGAATCTGTGGACAGTGGGAGGAAGTTTCTGGCATGTGCAGAGAAGGTTAGCCCCACTTTCGTTGTTACAGATCATTTGTTAGATGTGATTCAGACACTGTCACTGTGCTATGTTAATCTGGATGTGATTAATACAATGTCACAGTTTCTACCTAGTATCTAAAAATGTTGTCATCTCATCAGCGGTGCCCTGAGAAAATTATTTGGCACCGCTTCAGCAGTTTGTGCACCCAACTTTGCTCCACACATCCGAGTAGCCAAGCAGTAAAATATTAATACTTTATGGCACGAAGGAAATGGGCATCGGAGCAACTAGGTGCTCCGGTTCCTGAATTTTTCCTCTGGCATCGACTCGGCAGTGCAGGGCACCGGTGCCAAATGTAGACAGTTGATTTGACACTGGTTTTGTCCTACATAGTGGAGGGCCTTAGTGCTATTAGTTCTATGTTATTAAATTTGTGCATGTACATACCTGTTAGTATTAATTTGATGCCATTGAAACACTATCGCTGTGTTGTTGCAGTTATATTTAGTTTCCTCATAAAATGGTCAATTTGTTATTATAATACATGACTAAGAACTTGTAGCATTGTTTCATTTAATTATAGCTTGTGATGTTCCTGAATTTGGTTGTTGTCTCAGTAGCAATTAATTCATTTGCACATTGATCTTTTGAGAAGATATATCATAATTAACGTGTTTCTTCAGTTTTTCAAAATATGTATGCGGTGATTTTCTATGTTGCTAGAAACCCATTTTCAATACAATTGTAACTGATTTATTTTTAAATATTATAGGATGAACGGAAGTGTTCTTACCTGGAGTGGGTTGATCAATGTTAGCGACTGAGCCACGACGCCGAGATGTTTGAAATTCCTTCGCATTTCTTGCACCCAAGGACACACATATTGTTTTTTTAACCTATTTTCATGCACTATTGCATGTGCATGTGGTTCAAATTTGAATTATGCACATTAAATGCCAAGGAACTTAATTAATGTATAAATAAGGTTAAACAAACCCTGAATAATTCCAAAATTTAACATGACACTCCTAAAGTTGCATGTTCACCGCAGAAAAATGTTCTAGCAATTCGAACACCATCCTTTGCTACTGTAACCCCATTTTGTATTTCATATCAAAACGAAAATCAAGTACATCACACACAGTTTATGAACATGAATCGTTTGTGATGTAGTAAAAGTATATCTGGGGTACCCTCCTATATGGCTTACGCAGGAAGCTTCATCGGCTACATATGTTCCGGCGTCGGCGCATCAACCACACTCGCTCCCAATCCCATTTTACTGTTCAATTGTCGTCAGTCAAAGATGGGGATGTGGATCTGCTTCGTGAGGCCAACTTCATCGGCCGACTCCGGCCTGAGCACGGCCGTAGCCGCCATGAGCACGGCCACAACCTCCCTGAGCGTGGCCACAATCTCCGACAGGGCGACCACGGCAGCCGAAAGGGCAACTGCAGCAGTTCAGATGGCGGCAGCAACAACTCCAATAGGGATAGTAAACAACGAGAATGACACAACAACTGTCTGTTCCTTGGCGGCCGCCGTAGCCCTGATGGTGGCCGCCCACGCCCAGCTCGTGGCGGTCACCGCACAAATCTTAGCGGCCTTCACGTACACCAGTCGGTAACCCACACCTGAAGAGTTGGCAATCGTTGAGAGTGCTAGAATAGCCGTCCGTTCCTCGGCGGCCTCCCTAGTCGAGATGGAGGCCGTCCACGCCCAGCTCGTGGCAGCCTTTTCCAAAGAGATGGCGAACGCGGACGGCGAGATGCTTGCCAACTATGTGGCGATGGATGCCATGGATCCCCTTTCCCAGGAGGTCGTCGAGCGCGAGCAGGACATGGAGGAGGCGGCGGAGATTGACGAGCGCAAGGCGGAGTAGTAGTCTTTGTTTAGAGCATTGGTCTTTTATTAGAGCAATGTTTAGGTCAACTAGCTCTGTTTAATTACCTGACTTGCTCGATTAAGTAAGTGTGCGCTATGTTGTAGGCTCTTTTGTGTACCCAAATTTGCAAGTGGTGTTAAATTATGCAATGACGTGGATGACTACTATAACCAGTGAAATTTGGACCAAAATGTGTATGTTTGAAATCATCACACGCGGGTAAGCAAGAAGAATCATTTACGATGGCAAGATATCGCACACAGGTTTGAAGAAGGAATCGTATCGAATGACACTTTGCGCACCAGTTTTCCCTGCACCGAGCGAAAAATTTCGCCAACCGCGGAAATATCTACCTTTCCCCCTCCTTCCCCTAACCAAAAGTCACATTTCCCCTATTTCGTCCTTTCTTTCCAACTTCAAACCTTCATTGCTTGCTTGTTGCACCGCCTCCTCCCGGCGACGCTCCTTCCCGATGCTCGCCCTCGTCGATCTAGTCAGGTAATCCACCCTTCCTCCTCCTTCTCCATCCTACATGGCCTGACTGCCGGCGCGAGACCTTCCACCCAAATCATCGCCCCATCCTCCAAACAATCGCCGCCCAGAGCCATGGTGCACGCAGTATAGCCAGGAGCTCAAGGAGCATTTGGTAGCGGAGAAGCAAATCGCGCCAGCACGCGCGGATGAGGTCACGATGGCTGTCATGCGTGCCGACCCCCAGATCTTGGAGGAGCACCTCACCGTCGAGGCCACCGTCAACGCCTCACACGTGGACACCGCCATGCGGTTGGCTACTTTAAATGAAAGTTCGTGGTGTTTTCTCGAGGCCACCGCCGGTGCCTTTGACGAAGACTATGAGGTGTTTTCTCAGCGTGCCCGTGCTTACCTCAACTCCAGAGCCAGCAGGTTGGTGCTCGGATTGGCTCAGACGACCCACCACGACGAGGAGGGCACCCATGATGTGGAGTCCTCGCCCTCTTCCAAGTTTAAGGAGCCCATCGTCATCGATATCTCCGACGATGAGGAGTAGCTCATTTTTTTTAGCTTACTAAGGACCTAGGTTAAGCTAGCTACGCCGGTTAAGTATGTTCGGTTTACCTGTTGCATGTGCTGCTCCTACCTTTCCTTTAGAAATTCTAGTCAATTGTGCAATGTAATGTTACTATGCAATCTGATCTTCCAATATGTTCTATTGTGCAATGTGTTGCTCAGTTAACTGTTTGATTCATTTGTGCAATGTGGTGTTCAGTTAACTGTTTGGTTCAATTCTGCAATGTGATGTTCAATTATTGGGGGTACAATTTTGAATTGTTATGTATGTGAGAAATAAATCGATATTGGATGTACTAAATACATGTGAAACATATACAATTGCTATATTTTCTAGTTCTTAAGCATGGTTGGTTTGGTTAACTAGCTTTTCCATATGGCTTGAATTAATCTGTTGGATCTGCAATGTGTTTATTTTTCATTAACCTATTTTATTGATAGTACGTCAACTCTCATTTAACCTGATCAGTATCTACCTTATGTTGCAGGGTAAAATGGGAGACTGAGGTTTACCATCGAGGTTTATACATGGTCCTTTGGCTAATAGCATATTATTGTGCAATTGCAGTAACCATTCTAATATTTAGGTTATTAATAATTTGGTCTTTCATATGTAGGTCATGCTGTCAGAGGTTTAGATCCAGTGTTCGACCCATTTTGCATATGGGGAAATGAGATGTCCATGAATATCAGTCAAGTCAAGAAACTTAGAAAGATTGTAAGGATAAAGAAATTAGCGACGAAAAACAACAGATCATTGTCGGCGCAATGAAGAAGACATCAGTCAACTATAGGATGGTGCTAAGTACTAGCTCTTTTACCTTGTTTTTTTTCCCATGCGTCATTTCAAAATTTAGAAAATATATTTATGCATATCTTTATTTTCAGTCCTTTCCAAAGCAGTTCACCGATGAATACCTCTCAAACCACCTATATGGTCAAGAGGCGAGGAAGGTATTCAAACAACACTCATGGTATAATATTGAAGTCTTCCTCAAGAACGAAGGATGGGCAGGCAATCATCCACAAGCACTGGCCTAAAGTTGCAAAGACTTTTAACATCATTGAAGGCAACATATTCGCCTTCCGCTTAAGTAGTTTTTCAGATGAGATTCATCTGTCTATTTACCGTCTATGATGCTACTTTCAAAGGTTTTAGATGTTGCATGTGAAACTTGGTGTTGTTGTGTAATGGGGTCTGAACTAGCTATATGGTGTAACTGAGTGTTGAACTAGTTATATGATGGTGTACTCTGATGTATTTCAATTATGAAATCCTGGTGGCCGTTACACGAATATGAAATATATTGTGTGTTTGATATGAAATGTCAATTTGATTACTAAATGGATTAAAAATAATAGGCTAATTAGCCTTCTTATTGGGTTTTCATATTGCAGATGGTTACTCATACAACTTCGTGGGCGATGACCTCAGGCAACCCGCACAGTTTCTAGAAAATACGCGTGTGAGATCAATGAACAACCACACACGATGTTCCCCCGACAACCGTTTGCGTTAGGCCACCTTGCACAAACGTTTGTACAGGAAAGGTGTGTGTGATGGACAACCCTATATCATACAGTTTTCTTCTATGCATCGTGTGTGATGTACTTGAATAACGCAAACGATATACGTAGAAAAAGCGTCTATGATGGCCGCCCCTATCATAGACGAGTTTATGCAGAAAATTGTGTGTGATGCACCATACTAACGGAAGCGTTTGTTTGGAATTCATGTGTGGGATGCTAAGCCCATCTCACACGATTTGTCCCACACAATGTTTGCGATAGCTAACCCGGTCGCACACGAGCTCTTTTGCTCCGCGTGTGTGACCAGAGAAGCTATCGCCGACGATTTATCTGGGTTGTGTGGGATGTACCCCCCTATCGCCCACGTTAGCAAGGCGATGGTTTAAAACTATGTCATCGAAAGGGGTAAAAACCATTTAAATAGGACGTCTCTGCACTAGTGATGGCATTCCTATGTTTCCATAGATCCCACATGACCAGCACGATAATAGCCCGAATGTCCTTCGTGTGGTGGCCATTAGTGATTCTGTTGATGCACCAATTTCCAAGGTTTGCGTGTGCCGATGGCACCCACTCTGGCTTGTCCAAGGCATGGTATATCTGTGTCCACACTTCCCTCGCGAAGACACAATCAAGGAGGATGTGATTGATCGTTTCTTCGTGTTGAACACAGAAGGGGGGCGTATCCTGATGTGGCAATCCATGTCTCGCCAGTCTGTCTGAAGTGCAACATTGGTTTTCTAGCGCAAGCCAGGCGAAGAAACGGCATTGCAATGGTGCTTTGGATTTTCATGTGAGCAACTTCTCATCCCCAAAACTTGGCTGCATATGTTGAGCGTGTGGAGAACAAGCCATCGTTCTCCCATGACCATGATATGTGTCACTAGCCTTTTTTTTTTTTTTTGAGAGAGAGAGAGAGAGAGATATGTGTCACTAGCCTGAGGATTAAGTTGCACCAGGGCTACGCTAGTCCAACGCGCAAGGACCGCAGACAAGTCTGGTCCAACGTTTCGAGCCCACGTTCCTTCCACGATCGCTTCATACATCGTGTGTGTGGAGTTCGCACGTTTTGGAATTCTGTTGTATCGCAGATAAGTCTGTTCCACGAATGCTGTTCTCACATGAAATATCACCCGCCGTGATGGCATTTTTCTCCAAATAATAGCGAATCGTGCATACTTGTTTTTTTTAACACAGTACATACGCAAACGCTCATATATACACGCATATATTCACCCCTATGAACGCACACACGCACACCCTATCCCTATAAGCACCTCCGAGAGAATGAGCCGATATATCATCTTGAGATTTACGAAGTCACCATAAACGTCTCGTCGTCGTCGGAAACGTCTCCTCCCACTGAACATGCATCGCCAAAAATACTGAAATAAATTCAGAAAACGAGCATTAGGACTTGAACCTGATGGGATGGGGATACCACTATCCTCCTAACCATCCAACCATAGATTGGTTCGCATCGTGCATACTTGTTGAAATACAGAAATGCATGTACAATTTAGATTGAGTGTATACATCAATATGGATGCCTTAGATCGTCCACGCCCAGCACCAGATCGATCTTAAGTTAGGTCCTGAATTGTTGTCCAAAAATGAACAAAAGTTAGCTCCTGGACAGATCTTCTCGCGTGGTCCCACGGCCTGTTGCGCGCTTCATCCTGACAGCATAATTGCCCTGCCGAACAGGACTGGGTTTTCATGTGAACTATCTCCGGGAGGAGCATCTACTCTAGGACTCCCTCCATTCACTGTTCTAAAACAGGCTTTCATCCCATCTTGTAAATAAAGCAACAATCAAACAAAATACACAGGCGAATGATACAAAGTAATGAGATAACCCTCAAACAAAGTTGATATCAGGATAACCGTATTACGCACGACATAACTACGCTATCAAAAGAGCACAGAAAGATCTGAGTACAACGCCACGCTCTAAAACTCCTAAGCTCCACGACAACGCTCTAAGGAAGAATAACGACACTATTATACTAAGATGTTCCCTGCGTTCACTATTATACTAAGATATTCTAACTTTTTAATTAAGATGTATATAGATGTATTTTAGCGTTTGTTTACTCATTTCAGTCCACATGTAGTTCATATTGAAATATTAAAAACATTTTATATTTGTGAACGAAGGGAGTATTGAACAATGTTTTCTTAATCTAAGGCCAACTCCAACGAGGTTCATCAAACGGACGTGTCCGGGAACAACAGTAAGAGAGGCGGCCATTTAACCTGAGCTAATTTTTTTTAAATAATATATTTTTTTAATAAATTTGAGAAATAATACACGGTTTAGACATTTTCTGAAAATAGGATCTAGTCGGCTTAGGTTAAGCCGACTGGATCTAGTCGGCTATATTAGCCGATTAGGTCCAGTCGGCTTAACCTAAGCCGACTGGATTCTTTTTAACTGCAGTGGGTACTAATCGGCTTAGGCTAAGCCGATTGGAACTAATCGGCTTAGGCTAAGCCCATTAGTTCCAATCGGCTTAGCCTAAGCCGACAGGTGCATGAGATCAAGAGGAGTAGTCGTGATCTGTCCCAAATATGACAGGGTGGGTCTGGCTTGTATAGTTGTATTGTTATATAGAGCATTGTTAGTTGTGCCATGGTCGTACATACCTTGGATCTTCCGCACATATTCCTAAGCACGACTGCTCAAGCCAAGCCCACAAGCCGTTGTTATATGTTAGAGCTTCATGTCCTTCCAGCTGAAAGCTGAAAGGGAGAGCTATAGGTAGAGAGCTAGATAATTTCTTTGATATAACAAGAGCTTGCTTAGAGAGTGGCAGACAGCTAGGCCGGTGATGGACTCCGCAACGGTGTTGCTGCTAGTTGCGGTGGTCGCCGTCCTCCTCTGCTACCCTCTGGTCCTGCCGGCGTTGCCGCCTTCTCCACCAGCGCTCTTCGTCTGGATCCCCGTGCTCATGCTGCTTCTACTCTTCGCTCTCGCTTTCTCCCCCGCTCACTGATGATGATGCATGCACAGTACCCAGCTAGCCTAGCTGAATCCCAAGGTTATTTTTCTCATCCTCCTAGCCAGCCATGCATGTATGATGCTTCCGAGAGGTGAAACATTGTAGAATCCATAGCTAGCTAGCTAGCTAGGAGATCGGCTAGTTCGTTCAACCAATTTTCTGATAATATGTAGGATAGGGAAACACTTTGTGTCTCTTAATTATCTCGATCGAATAAAGATGTAGTATTCCGTAGAAAAATTAAGCCCTTAACAGAAATTGAAAAGACAAGCTATCTATATCTTGACTCTGGATTTTAATGTCTTCTGAAAGACAAACGAAATGAGATCGAGGGGATCTTTGTTTTCCAATAACAAATGAGCATGAGCAGACCAGCTCCAGTGCATGGCACAATCTATATGTGTACGTGTGTGTGGTTGCAATGACATCGAGATCCAGCTTGATTCGCGAGACCTACCACACCAGCTACCTGGGAGTTGATTACCTAGAAATTAGTTGCCCGGGGCCTACAATATTTGGATACAAATATACTTAATATAATTATTCTGTGTTGCCCGGGGCCTACAATATAAAAGGAGGATAACCCCTGGCTTGAGCACAGCCATAGCCATGCTTACTACTGCTATGGTGACTACTCCTCTTGATCTCATGCACCTGTCGGCTTAGGCTAAGCCGATTGGAACTAATTGGCTTAGCCTAAGCCGATTAGTTCCAATCGGCTTAGCCTAAGCCGATTAGTACCCACTGCAGTTAAAAAGAATTAAAAAGAATCCAGTCGGCTTAGGTTAAGCCGACTGGACCTAATCGGCTATACCGTGGCCGACTAGATCCAGTCGGCTTAACCTAAGCCGACTGGATCCTATTTTCAGAAAATGTCTAAACCGTGTATTATTTCTCAAATTTATTAAAAAAATGTATTATTTAAAAAAAATAGCTTAACCTGATGCACCAAATGTCCGTCTTACTTCAAACGTCATTTCAAATAGCGGATGAAATTTATTTTAAACGGACGATATTTGTTAAATTTTGATATATTTACATCCAGACAAAATTTAACACAATTTTATTCAACAGACGAAATGCAACCAAACATACTAAAAATAACTTAGTAAAGTACCGTCGGTGACCACGTAGGCATGACCTCCAAGGCCACCGACACCTCCTTCATTGTCTGCTTCGACGTCGTCATTCCAGCGGCTGAAGGCGGCAGCCCTGATCGGCCGCCGCTGCGCACTCGCGGCGCAGCTGCTCGGCTCCCTTCGCCTGGCGGCAGGGGTCGATCGCGGATCCGCGCCGCCCGCCCTTTCCGATGAGGCGGCCCAAGCACTCGGACTCGGCCAGCCCTTGCCCTTGCCAGTGAGTCGTCTGGTCATGTAAGTCTGAGCGACATGAATGTGGTAGGTGGCCGTCCGGTCACGTCCGCTCTGAGTGACATGAATGCAGGCAGAGGGTTTGGGAGCGGAACGCGCAGCGAGGGTTTTGGGTGGGAATGCGCAGGGACACCCGCAAACCTCCCCGGTTTGGTTCTGATTTGTGGGATTTCGGACGCGGGACAAACTTAGTGCCTGACGTTGGATGATCAAAAGTGTCCAGACATTTGAGGGCAGTATGGTGAACCACGCTGGAGTTGCCCTAAGCTAAGCTGTATGCCCGTTCGCTATTCTCCTCATGAACACGACCCGTTAATATCAGGCTATACCGACCTGCGGACCCCTTAGTACAGTGGCAGGACAACGAACAAGCTGGTCCCTAAGGTCAGTCTCAGGTGTGTTGGTACTCCCAAGAAGTTGTCGGTGTTGATCGTCTAGCACGAGCCTTGCTTAGTTTAGAAAACAAGACCCATCTCGGAGAGAGGCTGGGAACGGAACCAGCTGTAGTCCGAGGGTTTATAATTGGGAAGTTGGGAACTTGCCTGCAGATGCATGGACATGCATGGGAACTTGCAGTTTGCATGCAACCTTTAGTCCCAGCTGTCGTCGCGGCCGCTCCGTCCAACTAGCCGCAATGCAGTCCATGAACTAGTCTACCAGGCATAGCTTTGGGTTAGTTGTTCTAAAGCTTCGAACTCCTACAAAGGCCAGAGGCTTAGGTGTATGTGTTGGAATGATTTCCACCGGTGTTACGCCTGAGAAAATGGTTTGTGGTCCAAATTTGCCCACACAGGCTTACAGAAAGGGTGAGGGAACAGATTGATGGTCAAGTGCCAGAATCCCTGCCAACGAGAGAAAAGACATCACGGGAGCTTATCATCATGCTGCTGGCATCGATAGACGATAATACCCAGAGTTATGCGATTGAGCTCTCGTCGTATCCTTGAAACAGACTTGTTTACAGAGAAAGTGATACTACATCGTTCCGCATTGGTACTTCCAGTTCCGGTCGATTACTGACCGAGGCACGTAAGTTCCACATGAACTGAGACACGAACGTTTCTCGCTGGCGCTGGAGTAAATTCTAAAAAACCACCACAATTGGAGACCCTAAATCAAAAAACCGCCTCGTTTTTTTTTTTGCAAAAACCTGCCGGTATAGCCTAACAGTTTTTCAAAAAACACTGAGCAGTCGCTAAACGCACGTTGACACCATTTCTGATGAATGGGGCCCACTGTAACTGTTGACTTGGCAACAAATCTTAACACCGTTTGACCGAGCCGTGAAACTAGAATTAGGGGCCACCTGTCAGCGTCTCACACGATGCGCTGCTCGCGCCCTACGCTGCCTCTGGCGACTCCCGCGCCGCGGCCAGTCTGTTCGATGAAATGCCAAGCCACCGGAGCCAGAGGTGGCCTGCAGCATGACGCTGGCGCGAGAAGGCCCTCGCCGAAGCTGATCCCACTGCTGCTCCCGCCATCCCCACGCCCTCGCAGAGTGCCCTCTCCGTCTTCGTCTGCCCTGGCGCCGGCTACTGCTCGACCTGCCTCTCACGCCGTCGCCACGCCCCGTAGAGCTCCTCCCGCAGCGCCCCATCGAGCTTCTCCGGAATCTCCTCACTGACGCGTTCCCAGGCTCGTCCACGACCTGGCTGGGTGCCTCGCTGGGTCGCCGGGTGCCACCAATCATGCAGCGGCAGCAGCGTGCTCACGGCGGCGTCGGCCTTGGCCTCCTTGACGGCCCACGGCTGCGGCAGGAAGCCACGAGGTCGATGGAGATCATCGGGGTGCCGGGGACGCTCGGATGCGAGGCCACAGAACTCGCCGACGGCTGCCAGAGAATGGCGTGGCGGGGAAGGGCTCTCTAGACCGCAGAGCTCGACGGGGGCGTGTACAAGGGCTCGGCAGAGATGTCTAACAGCGTACAAGGTGGAGTACTAGAGTGGCCGGGGTGCGGTGGAGCCGTCGAATTTGAAGGAGATGGGGTGGCGGCCGTACCTGAGGAAGACGATGTACTCGTCGCCATCGGGCCACCTTGGTTCGATTCACTTGGTGGTTAGAACGAGAGCGGCAAGGCGAGGTTGTAAGGCAAATCAGCAAGGCTTTTATAGGTCGTTGGCCACGGTAGACGATGATCCGTGGCCATGGCGGTGCTCTGCGCGCGAGCTTGAGCAAGGGCAGAGGAGAGGGAGGAAGAGAGAGGCGGCGCTGGGAGGGAGGAGAGGGTTTGGGGGTAGCAGCTAGGTTTCCCTAGGCTTGGGCGAGGGGAGGAAGACGGGCGCAGTGGGTGGAGCGGCGCGGGCGGCGGCGGGCGCAAATGGCCGCGACGCACCGAATCCGGCCGGCGTCAGAAGGCAGCGAGGCGCGCGGGGAGGGGGCGGCGCCTGGCGGCATTGTCTTCTCGAGCAGCGGCGAGCACGGCCTCTATGTGTCGCTGTAGTCGCCGGAGGAGGAAGAAAGAGCGGGAGAGAGTGGATGATGGGTGGGACCTCCATCAGTCTAACGCTTCGGTCAAACGTCGTTTGTTTTGTTTGCCACGTCATCACTTATAATGGGACCCAGCGGTCAGTTCGAGCGACAAACAACTCTAATCGAGCGATAAGTGTTTTCGGCAAGGGGGCTGCTATGAATCAACCGGCTGATCTTTTCCTAAGATCAGCCGGCTGGTCAGCCGTTGATTTGGGCCGCGTGATCTAACTAAACCATGTCATCACAGTACGTCCATGTCCATTTGATCCCCTGGATCACAACATCACAATACGTTCTTTTCTCCCAGCAGCCACTTCATTCTCCAGCTGCCGGTATGAACAAGCAGGTTCTCGCTTCCGTGGTGCCACAAATAGCTCCAGCGAGAACCGCAACTAGCCGACTTGCAGCACCAAATTTTGCATGCACCACCCGCACTGCTCAGGTTGCAGCAGCCATGTCGCCCGTCATCTCACATCAACGTCCGCGAGCTTGCCACAGACCGGCCGCGACGACAACACCGGCAAGCTCAGGGATTGCAGCACAAGCAACGACGCTGCTGCGACCATCCCTTGAAGCATCGTCGATGCTCCGGCGGCCCGACAATGCCACATTGCAACACCTGCGATGCTCCGTTGTAGGGCCGATGATGCTTTGGCTACCCGGCGATGCTCCGTTGCAGCGCTGACGATGCTCCGATGGCCCGGCGACGCTCCATTGCAGCGTCGGCGATCCTCTGGCGGTCCGACAATGCCTCATTACAACACCGGTGGTGCTCCGGCAGCCCGACGATGCTCCGTTGCAGCGCCGGCGATGCTTCGGCCGCTTGGAGATGCTCCGCTGTAGCGCCGACGATGCTCCGGTGGCCCGTCGACGCTCCATTGCAGCGCCGGCGATGCTCTAGCGGCCCGACAATGCCCCATTACAACACCGGTGATGCTCCGGTGGCCCGACGATGCTCAGTTGCAGCGTCGGCGATGCTTCGGCCGCCTGGCAATGCTCCGCTGCAGCGCCGACGATGCTTCGGCCCATCGACGCTTCATTTCAGTGCCCACGATGCTTCGGCACCCGGCGATGATCCGTTTCAGCGCCGACGATGCTCCGGTGGCCCGGCGACGCTCCATTTCAGTGTCCACGATGCTTCGGCTGCCCGGCGATGATCCGTTGCAGCGCCGACGATGCTCCGGTGGCCCGCGCGACGCTCCATTGCAGCGTCGACGCCCGGCGATGCTCTGGCGGCCGGACGACGCTCCATTGCAGCAGCCAACCGAGGCAAGCAGCAGAAGCCGTGACTTGCAGCCCACCGGTGCTCCGTCGTCCCAGCATCGCCGGCCACCGGTGCAGCGAGGCGACCTTGTAGAACCGTGGCTGGCTGGCTGGTAGCAACTTCGTTGAAGTGCAGCCCTCCGCAGCACCTTGCGGCTGAGAGCGGCAAGCCAGCAAATACTCCCTCCGTCCGGAAATACTTGTCCGAGAAATGGATGTATCTAGATGTATTATAGTTCTAGATACATCCATTTTATCCATTTCGGTGACAAGTATTTCCGTACTGAGGGAGTACATGACAGTGTTTAAAAAAAAATCACGATAGCCTGTGGGGGCCAGCCACATGCAAAGACGCAGAACATGCTTTCTACGCTCTACCAGGCACGACTCAACAAACTGATATGCTAATCGGACGGCGCAGCGGGCGGTTTACGTCTCATCAAAAATCAGTCGGTAGATTATAAATGTTTCCCTTTCGGCAAACCGTCACCACAATACCGGCGGGTTTTTGCCCAAAAGAAAAACGTAGCGGCTTTTTCTTTAGGGTCCATAATTGCGGTGGTTTTTTTGTAATTTGCTCTTCAGGGAGGGAAATGCATGCATGCATGTGAATATGCGAGGCTCCTTTGATATGTTGATCGAGGTGTGTCATTTCAGGTCGAGCATATGGAATCTTACTTCTAATCAGAACGCCGCTCGGATCAGACGACAGCGATGTGAGTGAACAGTTAGATGAAACGACGAGACGCAGCCATGGAGACTCCTGCCATGTCGACGACGGAGCTAGAGAACTACTCCTACCGTCCTACGCTAAAACATAAGTACTTAGTCATCACGAGACTCGATCGATCTCGTCTCGTTTCCTCTATTATTCCCGACAAAATATCTCTTTCTGCACTTTGATCGATCCATTTTATAATCGACTTGATTCCATGTCTGCTGAATACTCCTCCGTTACTTAGAGCATCTCTACCAGACCCATTAAAACGGGGCGGCCCGTAAAATTCCGACGATTATACGGGTTTGACCCGTTTTTTGGGTCAGACCAGAGCCCGTATAGTCGTCCGGCCCGTAAATATTTTTACAGTGGCCCGCAAACAGCCCCCCACGCGGCCCGTAAATATTTTTACAGTGGTCCGCAAACAGCCCCCCACGCGCAGTATATCTAAGGGTTTGCGGCCACGATACGGGTCAAAACCCTATCCCTCCGCCGCCGCGATTCCCCCATTCCCCCACTAATTTCTCGCCGCCGGCGACTTCGATGTGGCGCGGAATTTGGTCGGCGGGCCGCGGCGCCGGCGGTGGCGACGACCCCGAGCGGAGGCGGTGCGTCGCCGCCGACGCCGCGAGGAAAAGGAGCGCGCGGAGGTACACCAACAACGGCCTCGAGCCGCCGCCGTCGCTCCTCCGCCGCGAGACGGAGGAGTACGACCGCAGGCAGGCGCTCCTCCGCCGCGGTCTGTCCTCCGGCTCCTCCGCCGCGGGCAGCTCCTCCGCCGGTGCCTCGAGCTCGCGGACGCCGCTCACGCCGGTCAAAAGAGAGCCGGAGGAGTTCCTGCCGCTCCGCGCGGTGAAGAGGGAGCCGGAGGCGGAGCCGGAGCGGCGAAGCGTCATCGGGCCGGAGGATTACCTCCCCCCGGTGGAGGCGGACGTCTTGGAGGCCGCCATTGTCGCGCGCTCTGCGCGGGAGCAGGAGGAGGAGGAGCAGCGCCGTCGACGGGACGCCGACATCAACCGAATCTTCCTCGAGTAGGGGCTCGCGGCGGCGCAGCAGTTCGCGGCCAACATGAAAGAGTGGCGCCTCGTAGCCAAGAATTAGGACGAGGTCTACGTCGACCTCGTCTCCGACGACGAGGACTGAGCTCCTCCGCCGCCGCAATCCCCCCGGCTCCGGTGAGCCCAATTTTGTAATTAGGGTTAGGTGGCGTCTGCTCCTTCAAATATTACATGTAAAAATTCTACTTTGTATGACTGTTTAAAATGATCAAGTACTAGAGTTCTACTGAACTAAGTTCAATTTCTCGCGCGAATGTGTGATTTCAAATTTTGCGGGTTCATATTCGGTTTTCTGTTCTGCCGTGGCTGTTTTCGGCCCATATCCGAAGACAGCCGCGAACTGTAAACGCGCTATAAGGGTCGGCGATATAAGGGGTCTGCTAGAGATGCTGCTCTTACCTAGTTTGCTAGCTAGCGGCAGGCTGCACGTACGATCCTTGTCATCACCCACGTGTAGCCATAATCTCTGTAGGCATGTTGGTATCCAGTCTAAATATAATTTACCGATCGTTTCACTAGTTGAACGATTCCATAGTTATGTCGAGTTATGTTGAGGTGTTTATTTAAGATTCTCCACAAAATGGAAGGCGGGAGAGACTTGACCAAAGGACAGGAGCTAATTAAGGGCGTATAAAGTACTGGCATCAAAATCCTGGGCACTAGCACTAATGAACTAGGTTTGAACAGCCCACGAGTTAGCTTAGAATTATGCGCTTTTGTTGGAACTTGATAACGAATCTAGGATTGCAAACGATCTACTATCAACCAAGAAGATATTCATGTCCCCTATGTTGGACAAACGGGGGCATAGTTATCTACCTTTTTCCTCTCTTTTTTCTTAGAAAACACACTACAAAGACCCTTGCATATAATCGTGCGTACGCTCACACATATAAATCCCCGCACCTTATCCCTATGAGGACCTTCGAGTGATTGGATTAGCGAATCTTAAGAATGATGAAGACATCACAAGGACCTTGTTATCGATGAGAACATCGCCTTCCATTGGGAAATATTTCGCATTTAAGAGACACAAACATCAAACCTAGGATTTCATTCATGGTGGATTGGGGGTACAATCACCTCACAACCATGCATGCAACCACATGCTGGTTCTCAGCTGTCTCAACCCGTCGCTCGCACACCCTCCGAACAAATACGTTGTCGCTCGATGACACTGCTGGTCAAGGTCTAGTACAAAGGCATAATACAAAGCTCTTGCAAATACAACAAATATTGGATGTAGTCCTTGCTAGGTGAATTAGGTGTGCCACATGCACAAATGTCATGGTTGTGTTGTGATAATCTTGGTCCAACTTATATGTAGCCAACCCAGTATTTCATGCTAGAACTAAGCATATTGAGACCGATTACCATTTTATTAGAGGGAGAGTTGCAAACAAAATGTTCGATATAAGATTTGTCCCATCACATGCCCAAATGGCGAATGGTTTTCATGAAAACACTTACCGTAAATAGTCTTCAAGAATTCAAGCGCAATCATAATTTGATCAAGTTGTGAGTGAGGAGGTTGTTAAACAACACGTACATAAACCATAGATCATGTTGGCGAGAAAGCATATAAGTCTCTCTCTCTCTCTCTCTCTCTCTCTCTCTCTCTCTCTCTCTCTCTCTCTCTCTCTCTCTCTCTCTCTCTCTCTCTCTCTCTCTCTCTCTCTCTCTCTCTCTCTCTCTCTCTCTCTCTCTCTCTCTCTCTCTCTCTCTCGTCTTCCCCTCTTGTACTCTCTCTATCCGGGTTTATTAGTCCTTATTTGTATTTTGGGTTAAAGTTTGACCATAAATTTAACTACTAAAATATGAGCTATATGTCGCCAAAAAATATAATGTAAAAACATTTTTCAAATACAAATCCAATAATATTATTTTTATCATATATCTCATATTTTGACTGTTATATAGATGATCAAAGTTTGATCCAAAATATAAGGGAGCCCAATAACCCCAGACGAGGGAGTAGTGTATATCATCCTAAATTCACATAGTTACCATTTTAGAGTGAAGTGCATCTTAGGTCCTCGGACTATTTCAGAGATATCATGTAGGTGCTTGAACTATGAAAATCGTCGTCCAAGTCCTCAAAGTATAATATGTGTGTCATCCAGATTATTTCATAGGTGTCACATAGGTCCTCAAACTATTTCAAAGGTGTCACATATGTACACACTTATTGAACTTAAAGGATCCGGATGACACTTTTCATAGTTTAAGGACCTACATGACAACTCCAAAATAGTTCAAGGACCTAGGATGCACTTCACTCTTTTTTAATCCATCCAAGCTGAACATGAGCAGTACATGTGGCCGGCTGTGCAGGTTGAAATGATGTCATCTCTCTCTCTCTCTCTCTCTCTCTCTCTCACACACACACACACACACACACACACACACACACACACACACCTCCATACTTATTTAAAAACCCCTCTTGCGTTCGGAACCATGAACCGAACCATTTCTCCAGCTTCCAGCATACAAGAAAACTACTCTTCCTATTCCCAACCTCTCTATTCTCAACCTTTTGCCTTGTCTTCCGCCTGTGTGTTACTCCATCGTCCTGCGTGATCTTCTGGTATTTTCCTCTGAAATATACTTTGCCCGGTGTGCCTTCCGATAGTCTTGATGTGCAAACTTGCTTCCTCGTATACCATATACCGGATTATAGAAGATGTAGATGAGTTGGCTTCGTCATTGTGCCTGTTCTGTTCCGTTCCTCTCTTGCCATTCTATCTTTTCAAGCAGATGGCGCCTTCTGTGTGAGAGAGCTCTCTTCAGTCCACTCTCAGATGGTTGTAGGGTTTTATTAGCTGCCGATTCATCCATTCACCTGCCAAGAATCAACATGGAGCGCATGTCTTGGTAGCCGACTGGATGAGGCGGGAGCTAATATTTAGCTCTACGTTGTTTGTGGTTGGACTGAAGGGTGCTCCCTTGCTCGCAAGTCTCATGCATAAAATGGTCTTGGAGTTTCTTGTTGAACTTTTGTTTCTTTGAACCATACTAAAAGCATTTTTCAAAATAGATCTGCAGGCTGTGATCTATCTATGCCTTTTTTTTCAAAGGACAAAAACTTTGGGGGGTTTGGGCCTGTCTAAAAGGTCTCCCATCTATGGCGACAATGCTTTTCAACTGTGTGATTTACTTTGATTTGACTGTTAAGGCCTCGACTATTGGCCATCCTACATTCAAGGTTAGCATTCATGTCTTCCAAATATAGACATTGTACTGTCGATCCAATCTGGAATGCGGTCAATATCGGAGATCTTTCTTATCCATCTGTACTTGTGGAGTCAATGTTGATCGAGATTCTCGCAGTGGAAGGTTACTGAAAGATTTTTCCAAACCAGTTTCCATGTTGGTGCTGCACCTATTAAAATGATAATTTGGTTTGTGTGAATTCCTTGATACCCTCTTACTAATTATTTTTCTGCTCCACAGGAAATAAAGAGGTGTTCTTCTTATGCATTCAAACCACTTTCTGGCTTTCTGTATAAACAGTTCAGCAAATATGTTTTTATTTCATTTATCAGTTATCTGTAGCTTTTTATTACTGTGGAACTTTTTATAACCCTCCCCCCCGGCCCAGAATATTACAAGAGATTTTTTTTTCTGTGCCTAATTAGCGAGACCATGTGGCGCCATTAAGGTTAATGAACATGGAGTACTAAGTAGGGGTACTCCGTATTTGAATCCTTTGGAATTTTCTCCTGCACGATGTCCTTGGGGCAAATTAAAGCCTTACCAAGACGGCAAGACCCCATAATTTTCATTCCCCTCATTTCATTGGTCCATCCAGGGAGTAAATATTTGTACTAGACAGTATATCAAGCTAGCTTTCCAGGTCGCATGTGTGCAAATTAGTTAGGAACAAATCTGAGCAGTTGAGTAAATTTGAGATGAGAAAAGTATGTTTTTGGTCCTTCAAGTTTCCAAAAAGTATAGACTTGGTCCCTCAAGATTTTTTTGTATACATTTGGTCCCTCAAGTCTCAAAACCGGATAAGTTTGGTCCTAAACCAGATTTTGAGCCCGTTGACCCGGTTTGACCGTCACAAAACCGCCCGATGAACAGTAAATTCGAAAAAAAAATAAAAGACATCAAAAAAATCTGAAATGTTTTGGGGTCCAATATGCTTATATGCGCAAGGTGCGACCAAATTTTCGTGGTCTTTCGACACTCGGGGAGCTCGTGGCAAAAAAAACTAAAATATCTGTCCGATGAATAGTAAATTCAAAAAAAAATCAAAAAAATTCAAAATTTTCTGAAATTTTTTGGGGTCCAATATGCCTACATGCGGAAGGTGCGACCAAAATTTTGTCATGAAATGACATCAGACAGGCTCTAGCAAAAAAAAAAACAAATTTTGGCTATTTTTTGTGAGCAAAAATTTGTTTTTTTTGTCACGAACTCCTCGAGTGTCAAAAGACCACTTAATTTTGGTCGCACCTTGAGCATGTAAGCATATTAGACCACAAAAAATTTCAGATTTTTTTTGATTTTTTTTTGAATTTACTGTTCATCAGACGTAGAATTTTTTTTTTGCCACGAGCTCCTCGTGTGTCGAAAGACCATGAAACTTTGGTCGCACCTTGCGCATGTAAGCATACTGGACCCCAAAAAATTTCAGATTTTTTTGAATTTTTTCGAATTTACTGTTCAGATACTGTTCATCGGGTGGTTTTGTGGCGGTCAAACCCGGTCAACGGGCTCAAAATCTGGTTTAGGACCAAACTTATTCGGTTTTGAGACTTGAGGGACCAAATGTATACCAAAAAAACTTGAGGGACCAAGTCTATACTTTTTGAAAACTTGAGGGACCAAAAACATACTTTTCTCATTTGAGATTACAGTTCTATAGCGCAAATATAGATGTGCATATCTTAAATTTGCATTTAGTAGATGCAACTAACCTTGAAACGATATATGATTCCATTGTTTGTGTGTGGTACCATATGGTGTGAACTATGATGGTCGACGGCAAACAGTCATGTCTGCGCACCTCTTTCTGAAAATAGTTGCGTGCACACATCGACATTGCTCAATACTACTCCGACCAGTGAACCACAGTATAGGGTACATACCTAGTTTGCTGTCTACCTCTAGCTCTAGGGCTCTGCTACAGGCCTGCCGGTTTCCTCATCAGATTTTTAAATTTGTAACAAGGCTTGGTGCACTATAGTACTAAATCGAAATCGTTTCCATTTTGAATGAGATCATTTCGAATCAAAAGGCTTAGAAAAATTGGATTTCAGTAGATAAAAAAGGCTTAGAAGTTAGGATTTCAGTAAAAAAAAAGTAGGATCAAAGGAATCATTGAGACCACCAAAAGATTTATTTATTTTCTTTTCGAAACAGAGGCAAAAACTTTGCAACATCTATTAAATATGTAGAGAAGAGAGTAAAAAAATCATTGAGACCACCAAAAGATTTGAATTGAGGAGTTTTTACTCTTTTGACCTAACTTCAATCCATGCATCTCTGATCAAATAGAGTACATCTTTCAAATGCTTGTCAAGGCGGTTGCTACTCAGTTCAAGTCTGCATGATGGAATGTCTGGGCTTGGTCCAAATACACATTTGTCGTGTTTGTCTTATTTACAAACACGTTAGGCTGATCATAGTGAGAAGTAACTTAGTAACATATGCATGTTACTAGTCTATATTAATACCTTCATATTTTTTAGTTACGTATATGTGGTATCATGCAAATCTTTATTTTTTGAGAGGTAGAGTCATTTTGCCTTGATATGCGTTATGTTACGGTAACATATTATGTTACCACAAACGCTTCTCTCCTCATTAACTATTTATCACATAAGAAAATTATTATTGGTGTGCGTTATGTTACTAGCTAGAAGTGCGGAGGCACGCAGCCTTTTTTCGGCTTTTGATTTTTATTTTTTTATATCTTTTGAACCAAAAGTCTAAATTAAATTCCGTTTGCCTATTCATGTTTCTGGTGACGAGGGCTTTTAAATGAGATCCATTTTGAATGCGTTTTGATGAGTGTTCGAAATTTCATTAAGTTTCAACTTCTGAAACTTGGTAAACTTGATTAAAAAAAAAGAAACATGGTACGGGTGACTGACAAAATCGTGAGTTTCATATCCTACCACCGACAAAAATGTTTTAGCTTCTGAAACTTGTACGAGCGAACGACAAAATCGTAAGTTTCAGAACCTGCGACCGGAAAAATATAAGTTTCAAAAACTAAAACTTAAAACTTATTGTGCCCTCGTGTGAGATCCAACGACTTTACGAATCGTGTGTCAATCGGGCGACCGACGCGGCTGGAAAGATGCGTACTCCCGCATCTGAGTGCCTGAGAATTTCCAGAAGAAAAAAAACACAAGTCATGACAGCCCAGCGGCACAGGCTGAAAAGGTAAACGCTTCCTATCTATAGTCTGAAGAAAGCGCCAGCGTCAGACGGCTCGAATGCCGTCGATTCGTTTGAAAACTGACGCTCGAGATTTTGACACGCTTTGGAAAAAGAAAAATCGAAAAATTCCCCCCTAATTCTCCGCGACCCCATCGTCCCTAATCTCCCGCACCGCCCGAGCTTGGCCTCCACATCGCTCTCCTCGCCCCTGCCTCGCGTCGCCAGATCCAGTCCTCCGCCGCTTCTCATTACGATTCCACCGGTCAACTATGCCCACCTCGCCACGCGACCTCACCGGCCAGCCCATCCGCCTCGCACCTCCACCACACCGGCCAGCTTCCGCCTCCCTGTTCCTCCTTCGATCCCCGCCGCCGAGCGCACTGCTGCTCCCTAGTCCTCTCCACCGATGCGACCCTCGGGCAACACTGCGCCATCCTGGCATTAACAGCTCGAGCACCCCATCCTCAACGGCGTTTCGTCCATCACGAGGCTCCCACATGGATTGAATCGGCTGCATCCGGGGTTACATCGGCCGGCCGGAGAATACGCATCTGGATTGTAAATTTCCGCCCTATTTGAAGCGACCCATCTCCAAATCAAAGGTATGTGCAGTTCCTCCGTCGTCCCAGATTTTGGTATATTATATTCTAGAAATTGAGCACCCTTCCTACATCTCGGATTCATACAGTGCTGAAATTTATTCCAGGTAATAAGCAATGGCAATATCTGAAACATGGCTTCTAGAGATAATATTTCTGTGGGAATAGGAAGTAATCCTACCCAGGAAAATTGGGTGGAGGTTACTGAAACTTATGTTGTGTTTTCTGTACGGAGGTTAGTTTGTACCGTTTGTGTGTGTTCATGAGATTACTGCCTTGAATTGGTTAGACTGATTGCATCCATTTGGTTGCTTTACTAATTGTTGCTTCCTACCTTCTATACTTATGCATCATACTCATGCCTAACTAGTGTATTCAAACAGTTGTGTGATGGCTTGGAGGCTGATCGGTGCCGTCGAGACAGGTAAGAAGCATGGCGACACCGGATCTACATCACAATGAAGACAGGCACACGCTAGATGAAGGGAAGCAAGTCCATAGCATTTAAGAAACATACAGTATGAACTTA
Source organism: Elymus sibiricus (assembly GCA_039707655.1). NCBI lineage: Eukaryota > Viridiplantae > Streptophyta > Magnoliopsida > Poales > Poaceae > Elymus > Elymus sibiricus. Next base: position 254,014,288 of record CM077668.1, on the reverse strand, counting down.
GGAAGCACTATACTATCTGTGACTTGAAAAAAGAAATGTTGTAGGATATCCGAAAAATGTTGTATGAACAGACGTACCATGGTGAAAAGTTGTGTTAAGTTTGAAGCAAGTTATATCTGCGGTTGAAGCACTTTTGTACTGGTTAGAAACAAAAATTTCTTGTGTTGCTAATGTAACAAAAAGATAGATGGGTCTCAAAATTTCCCATGTGAAAACAAATACTTGGATGCAAAATTATGTTACATGGAAGCAGGAAAAAAGATATTGTTAGGTCGAACCAAATTTCACTTGCAATATAAGCAAATAGCTTGATGGAAGCAAATTGCTAGCAAGTTGGAAGCCATCTGTAGGAGGGGACTTGCCACATCGACATTGTTTTGGGAAGCAAAGACGAAGCAAGTTGGAAGCATGTGGCATAACAATGAAAATATTTGTGCTGACCGACCTTACAGAAAACAAACATTGTAATTACTAATTGAGATGTTTTGTCGATGGAAGCAAATTCTTCTTACAATGGGAGCAAATGTTTATTTATTTGGATGCACATTACCTATTCCGTTGAAGCATGTATAATTATGATAGTCAAAATAATTCTGTTTCCAACTTGAAAAGAGATAATAATTCTGTTTTTGATGGAAATAATTTTGTATCATGTTGGAAGCAACAGTTTGTTGGTCGAAACAATATTGTGATCTCGTTTTGTAGAACATCTTCTCTATTATATTTATATATGGTAAAAAAATCTATTATCTTGAAGCAAATTTTATTCACCGTGGGAAGCAAATTCTCTGATCGATGGAAACATAATGTTATGGCTGCACTGAAAATAAAAAATCTGGAATAACTTTCCTAACAATATTTGCTTCCAGAAATCCGGCATAACTTTCCAAAAATACAACGTAGAGATGAAGGACTAGATAAGTGCAAATCCCAGATTATTAGCGTCGGGGTTGTTATTAGGAATAAATCGCAATGTATTTAAAACACCTAGGCCCACGTCCTTCTTTCAAGGCCATCGCTCGCTTCATACTAAATCAACCAGACAGATCGTACACTTCGTGAGTAGTCTGATAAAATCTATCTATCAGTAGTCTGATGCCTAGCGCTCCCCGAAATAAAAACCCTAGATCGAGAGAGAGAGGACGCGGCAGGTGCCACAAATCGACTGGTGCACGGCTGGTTTTGTAACACGTGTCGGTGCGCGACCGTTGCCGCGCCGATCCCGAACGACAGCGCGGAATGAGAATCTCGGGGCCGCGCGAGAGGCGGCCCCCAGGCAACAACACAGAAGGCGCGGAATGAGTTGGGTTTCACAAGGGGGTCGTGTGGTGGGGTGGTCTTTTCCTATACTGCTACCCCTTGTTTACTCCTTCCCACATCACCCTATTGGATGCCCTTTTCTTTATTCTTTCTCTCGTCTCATTGCGTCGGCAACCTCTCATGCTCCCAGCCTCCCACCACCACTTCGTCTGCTTCCCCGAGGAGACGGGGACAGAGTAGATGTAATACTAATACATGTGGTGTCTTTTACTATCCCTGCCAATAGATGGTAAGCAAAGTGCAGGGCACTTGTTAAAAAGGTTTGCGGTGACATGGCCTCCCAAGATTCGCTCCATTGCTAACTTCATGGCCACACTAGGAAGTAATTTATAGACTGCTAATATGCATATGTTACTACTCTATATTACTACTTTCACAGTAGATGATAACATTTGTGTTATCATGTAAGTCTTCGTTTATTTAGATGTAGACTCATTTTATCTGGGGTGCGTTATATTATGGTAACATATTATGTTATCATAAACACCTCTCTCCTCATTAACTACTTACCATATAAGCAAACTTAATTTGGGGTGTATTACGTTACTAGCTAAGTTACTCTCACTATAGCCAACCTGGGTATCTGTATGGATTTTGGCATCCTTGTATACAGAGGCGGGCCCAGAATTTGAAGTGTGTGTATTCAAATTTTCAAAGGCTAATTTTTTCCCCGAAAGCCTAGAGCCTTGTTTCGGGGTGTATAATTGACTAGAGCATCATATTGTACATATTGTATAATATATATAAAAGTTTTATCATAATATATAGATTCGTAAAATTGATCTTAACTTGAAATTGTTCAACATATAGAAGTATTAATTGTTTAACATAGTGTGGTAACATCTAATATGTAAAGAGGATAGAAAGTAGTAAATGATAAGAAAGCTTACAATTATAGGACAACTTCGTGATGCTTTGAAAATGGGTGATGATCTCTTTCTCTTAACTTGCTAGAAGAATTCCCTTTCAATGTATGTAACCACCAAAATCACATCACAAATTTGCAAAAACTATACTACTTAATACTAACACTTAACGATTATGATATCTGAATAGTTCATCCTTCTGAATCACTACAAACAAGTCTCAAATTTCAATATAGTTGTCCCAAAATAAGGAGTATCAACTCTCAAACAAGTCTCAGATTTCAAAATAGGAAGCCAATTAGAGAGATTAACTCAAAATGGGTACTGTTTACGAGCAAGAACTGAACAACGGGAGACTGAACAGAAAAATGATTCTCACGCTCATACTGCAGCTTTCTCGGACACTCGGATGCCTGCGCCGTGCGGTCGTGCTGCCGTCGACGCCGCAACCGTCGTGTGTTGCCGGCTTGCCGCGTGATCAACCATACCTTCTCGTGTGCGATCTGGAATTGGGATGTGACGCGTCGTGGCGCCGGTTATGTGGGAAAACCCTATTTGCCGCTCTCTGCGGCAAACAGTCGGGGTTCCGCACAGGCTATCGACCAAGCGCTTGCGGGTGGGCCGGCCTGTTAAGCGTTCCAACCATACCGGTTTTGGGAACCTTCTATGAATGTTCCTAGCCGGTTTTTTCCGGTTTTGGGAACCTTCTAGAAGGTCCTGAACCGGTTTTTTCTTTTTATATTTCTTTTTTGTTTTTATTTTTGATTTTTCTATCCTTTTTCTTTTTTCCCTTTCTTTTTTTTTTGTTCTTTTTTTTGTCTTTTTTTTTCTTTCTTCTTGCTCTTTTCTTTTTGAATTTTTTTTCTATTTTCAATGAATGTTTAAGAATTTTTTTTAAAATTGATTTTTTCAGATTTTGTTCGAATTTTTCAGAAAAAGTTCCTGTTTTCAAATTTTTGTTCAGAAATTTCATAAAAATTTAGGATTTCAAAAATTGTTCGCTTATTTTAAAAAAATGTTCAAAATTTCAAAAAGTATTCGTCTTTTTAAATTTTGTTCACAAACTAAAAAATGTTCAGTTTAAGAAATATGTTCCTGTTTTCAAAATTTGTTCAAAAATTAAAAACATATTCATGTTTCCAAATTTATTCACAAATTCAAAAAATGTTCATGTTTTTAAATTTTGTTCACGAATTATAAATTTCTTAGGAATTTTAAAAAATGTTCCCATATTCAAAAATTGTTCACAAAATTCGAAAAATGTTCCTGTTTTCAAAATGTGTTCGCAAATTCAGAAACTTTCACGTTTTTCAATTTTTGTTCACGTATTCAAAAAAATCTGGGAATTTGAGTAAATGTTCCTGTTTTCCGAATTTGTTCAGAAATTCAATAAATGCTCATTTTACGAAATTTGTTCACAAATTAAGATATGTTTGGGAATTTTAGAAAATGTTCCAGTTTCCGAATTTTTTTTAGAAATTCAGAAAATGTTCCTGTTTTTGAAAATGTTTCTGTTTGTAAAAAATTCTTTTTACAACGTTGAAAAGTGTTTGTGTTTCATAAAACACTCAGGGTTTTTCAAAAAAAATTGCGCACGAAATTCTAAAAATATGTCGGATCTGGGCTGGATGTTGCTTCTTAAAGGTTTACACTGCTATATGTTCAATAACCTTCGTAGCTCAGCTAGTAATACCGTCGAAGGAGGGAGTTTGCTTTACCCAACTCCCCTTTTCGATGACATTCTTTATCCTTATCTTTTCCTGGTCTTCTCGGCTGGAATCTACAATCTACACCTCTCCAAACACAAACGCGGATCAGGGGCCCAGCTAACGCGTGAAACACTCCGTCTGGGGAGTACGGTCGCAAGACCGAAACTCAAAGGAATTGAGGGGGGGCTGCTGTAACACCCCTATGTAATGAGCTACAGTAATCCATCATGTTAATGCTAAGTCAAATTGATTTGCAATGCTTGATTACATTGGATTAATATCTCATTTCAAATTCCACCACCAAATTTAATTCAAATTGCAAGTGAATTTTGAAGTTACACAAAAATTTCTGAAAAATAGTTCATCATTTAGCAAATATTCCAAAACAAATATTTGTTCAGGAAAACAACATCACCTATTTGCTAAAATGAGCTATAGCAATTAAAACAGTGCCAAAAAAGCAATTTAAATGCTATTCCATTTTTGAAATATTCAAATGGATTCATCTTGCCTCCAAACTTTTTGTGGCAATGCAGTATATTGCAATGTAATTATGTGGCTAAGTCCCACATTTTACAAAAGTCATTTGATGGCTTAAAATTTTGCAAAATCTTTCTATAAAAAGAAAAACAGAAAAAGAATTAGGGAAAAGGGAAAAGGCCACTCTGCATGGGCCTAAGTGCACAGCGCCGGCCCAGCTCGCTCCTCACCGTCTCCTTCCTCTCTCTCCTCCCCGTGTCGGTTCACGCGCGCGCGCCCGACGAAGCATGCCGTCGCCGCCGAACCAGCCCGCCGCTACAGCGCCGCGGGTGGCGATAAGAACGCCACCGCACGCCTCGGGACCGTCCCCTGTCCTCATCTTCTTCTCCCACGCGCTCTATCTCTCGCTCTCACCCGCACCCGAACGCCGCCGTCGCCATGGTCCGTCGCCACTGTAGGAGATATGCCCTAGAGGCAGTAATATCAGTTACTATTGTATCTCAGAGTTTGTAATGAATGTTTATGATCCATGCTATAACTGCAATGATTCTCGAGTCTACAATAACCACGAGGCTTGGAGGGAAACTCATGTGCACGTGTGGTATAATAAACGGTAAATTGTATTCCTAGTCTTGCCTCTAAGACTGGCTCAAGTATTGCATGATGATCCTGTTTTCCTGATCATGGGCATGGCTATGCCGGCAATTTTGAGGGCACGATGTTGGTAGAACACTTGTGTTGAATCGACCCAAATTGATGTTATACTATGAGATATATTCGTCACAAGTTAATGGTTAAATAACACAGAGATGGTTAATGTTTGCATGATTCCTTAGACCATGAGAGTATCGAGTTTCTTCATGCTTGCTTCATGAACTTTGGGGTTTGTTAAACGTCATCCGTAAAAGGGTGGCTATTACGGCTGCTTACAGGTTCATGGAAAAGTATGTCAAGTAACTTGATAGCTCAAGATTGGGATTTGCTCCTCCGACGTTGGAGAGATATCTCTGGGCCCTCTCGGTGTTACGGTATCCATCATCGTCTGGCCAGACACTTTGTGATTTGATCACGGGGATGCCGGAACACGGGAACGAGAAAAGAGAACAATACCGGCAACGAGGTAACTGGCATAGTGGGCAAGTTGTTGATCCACGGGGATGCCAACATGTCTCACCTCGGGTAATTGTAACATATCGCGAAGCAACAGAAATAGCACACGGCAACTGGAGGTTCACTCGAATATTTATTCGTGTGGGTATAGGGATCGATATGGGTGTCCACGGCTCCGATGTTGATCATTGATCGGAAGGGGTTCCGGGTCATGTCTATGCTTCACCGAACCTATAGGGTCACACGCTTAAGGGTCATCTATCTGTTGAATACTAGACAGGGAGTCTGAGAGAAAAACACCGAAAAAGATTCGGACGCCGGAAAAGTTTCGGACAGCGGAAAAGTTCCGCAGAGAGAGATCACCGGATGAGTTTCGGTGAAACTGGAAAAGTTGTTTCAGGGGATACCATAAAGTCAAATTGGTCTTGGCACATGCCTGATAATTCTTGGAGGGTGCCAGAATCGTTCTGGAAACTTTTTGGAATTTTCTGGAATGAAAACCGGAAATGTTCCGGAGCTGCCGAAACCGCTTCAGATGCTTTTCGCAGATGAAATCACTAAACCGGACTTGTTCCGGCTCGCGTTGAAAATTATTTTGGTGGGTACTGGAATTGTTCTAAGCCCACATGAATATTTTCAGTTCGATCAGACGCTGAAAAATGTCGTCGTGAATAGTGAAAGTGCTTTTTGGATATTTGTGGAAAAACACCTTTTTGGATATTTCCAAAAAGGCTTCTAGAAGGGATTGGGGAGCAAGCAAGCTCCTCATGGGGGACCCCCCAAGGGTGGCCGGCCATGGAGGTGGGGCACCATGGTGCTCCACATGGCACTCCCATATGGCATATTCCTTTTATGAAAGGGATATTCCAAGGGCACTTTGGGGTTTTTTGTATGACAACTTTACCCCTTGGTTTTCCTATAAATAAGAGGTGAGTGGGCAGCCCACTTCCTCATCCTTTGCTCTCATACACATGCTTTGCTTTGCAAGCTCTCTCTTCTCCCTCACACGAAAAGAGTTTTTCGTAGAGTCGAAAGGCTGTCTGGGTTCCGGCAGGAACTAGTTCTGGACGGCGAAGCCCTGCCGGATAGCTGACACCGTATGTGTGCAACCCTGTAGAGAGATTGTAGTTTCGATCTTTTGCCCGAAGGGCTGTTCGAGTTACCGTTCGAGTTTCCGGCGTCCTCCCGAAGGGCTGTCCGGGTTACTGTTCGGGTTCCGAGGGTCCTCCCGAAGGGCTGTCCGCGACATTGTCCGGGGGACTGTCCGACCGCCTCCCGAAGGGCTGTCCGGAGTGGGAGTACATCCTTGTGGTTGGGAGGTTGTAAATCCTAGCTGCAGGGATCTGCACCGACGATCTACACCGACTCTTCTTCCGCTGCACTTCGAGTTGGTACGGATCAGATCAAACCTTGTATGCAGTCTCCATAGTGATCCTGGGCGTGATCGCTGTACCGAATTTTTTTGTTTTCTGTCGCGTTCCCCAATAGTGGCATCAAGAGCCGTGCTATGCGTAGATGCAGGTTACGATCTAGAATACATGGAGATGTATGGGTATTGCATAATATAATTTTGGAGTAGATAAGATCTATTGCTGAAAATTATTTATGCGGGTAGCAGATGAAGTGTGTTACCCGATGTTCTTGTTGCTTCCCTGGAATTTGCGTTTGCTCAATCTCGAGACAGCATGGTGGAATTTCACAAAGTTCTGGCAATCCGCGATCCTGATTGATCAACGAAGTGCTATCAGTTCTTTGGGTTCCACCATAGTCAAAAGAAAGATGAAATTCGCAGATGAAAGGGCATTGCAGATATGATCTGCACGGGGGTCATGCGTATGACGAAGTTTAGTATGGGGCTCGAGATTTAATTATCTCGTGTTTCATACACCCCGAGATGTTAATCTAGCAATTTTGAATTATCATACTTGATGATAAAACGTTGGTAGCTGCGGTTTAAGTCAAAACCTTAGAAGCCACGAAAAATAAAATTTTGCATAAACCGATTAGAGTCGTCTAACTTGGTTTTGCAGGATGTACATGTGATGTGGTATAGCAAAGCTCATATTAATTCGATTATGTATGAGATGACTATATGATGTAAATTTGTTAACATGACCTGCGTGTCATGATTCGGCATGATGGCTGGAGCCATATGATTGTCACTTTAATGACCTGCGTGTCAACCTTAAGTAATGCACTTATTTTATTAGCTATAGAGATAGCAATATTATCTGGTGCATCGACAAGGTGGTGGCAATCTTCGCAAAGGTGAACACCGACGCGAATGCCGAAGACGAAGAAATACTTGACTTCTCCGTCAGAAGGGGCTATACCATATCATGCTATTATGAATTGCCTGAGATGTTTATCCCTCTTGATGCACCCTTCTTGATTGCGCGGTAGTTGCTTTTTATTAGGGTGATCTCTCACTAAAATATCAAGTAACTTGATAGCTCAAGATTGGGATTTGCTCCTCCGGCGTTGGAGAGATATCTCTGGGCCCTCTCGGTGTTACGGTATCCATCATCGTCTGGCCAGACACTTTGTGATTTGATCACGGGGATGCCGGAACACGGGAACGAGAAAAGAGAACAATACCGGCAACGAGGTAACTGGCATAGTGGGCAAGTTGTTGATCCACGGGGATGCCAACATGTCTCACCTCGGATAATTGTAACATATCGCGAAGCAACAGAAATAGCACACGGCAACTGGAGGTTCACTCGAATATTTATTCGTGTGGGTATAGGGATCGATATGGGTGTCCACGGCTCCGATGTTGATCATTGATCGGAAGGGGTTCCGGGTCATGTCTATGCTTCACCGAACCTATAGGGTCACACGCTTAAGGGTCATCTATCTGTTGAATACTAGACAGGGAGTCTGAGAGAAAAACACCGAAAAAGTTTCGGACGCCGGAAAAGTTTCGGACAGCGGAAAAGTTCCGCAGAGAGAGGTCACCGGATGAGTTTCGGTGAAACTGGAAAAGTTGTTTCAGGGGATACCATAAAGTCAAATTGGTCTTGCCACATGCCTGATAATTCTTGGAGGGTGCCAGAATCGTTCTGGAAACTTTTTGGAATTTTCTGGAATGAAAACCGGAAATGTTCCGGAGCTGCCGAAACCGCTTCAGATGCTTTTCGCAGATGAAATCACTAAACCGGAATTGTTCCGGCTCGCATTGAAAATTATTTTGGTGGGTACTGGAATTGTTCTAAGCCCACATGAATATTTTCAGTTCGATCAGACGCTGAAAAATGTCGTCGTGAATAGTGAAAGTGCTTTTTGGATATTTGTGGAAAAACACCTTTTTGGATATTTCCAAAAAGGCTTCTAGAAGGGATTGGGGAGCAAGCAAGCTCCTCATGGGGGACCCCCCAAGGGTGGCCGGCCAAGGAGGTGGGGCACCATGGTGCTCCACATGGCACTCCCATATGGCATATTCCTTTTATGAAAGGGATATTCCAAGGGCACTTTGGGGTTTTTTGTATGACAACTTTACCCCTTGGTTTTCCTATAAATAAGAGGTGAGTGGGCAGCCCACTTCCTCATCCTTTGCTCTCATACACATGCTTTGCTTTGCAAGCTCTCTCTTCTCCCTCACACGAAAAGAGTTTTTCGTAGAGTCGAAAGGCTGTTTGGGTTCCGGCAGGAACTAGTTCTGGACGGCGAAGCCCTGCCGGATAGCTGACACCGTATGTGTGCAACCCCGTAGAGAGATTGTAGTTTCGATCTTTTGCCCGAAGGGCTGTTCGAGTTACCGTTCGAGTTTTCGGCGTCCTCCCGAAGGGCTGTCCGGGTTACTGTTCGGGTTCCGAGGGTCCTCCCGAAGGGCTGTCCGCGACATTGTCCGGGGGACTGTCCGACCGCCTCCCGAAGGGCTGTCCGGAGTGGGAGTACATCCTTGCGGTTGGGAGGTTGTAAATCCTAGCTGCAGGGATCTGCACCGACGATCTACACCGACTCTTCTTCCGCTGCGCTTCGAGTTGGTACGGATCAGATCAAACCTTGTATGCAGTCTCCATAGTGATCCTGGGCGTGATCGCTGTACCGAAATTTTTTGTTTTCTGTCGCGTTCCCCAATAGTGGCATCAATAGCCGTGCTATGCGTAGATGCAGGTTACGATCTAGAATACATGGAGATGTATGGGTATTGCATAATATAATTTTGGAGTAGATAAGATCTATTGCTGAAAATTATTTATGCGGGTAGCAGATGAAGTGTGTTACCCGATGTTCTTGTTGCTTCCCTGGAATTTGCGTTTGCTCAATCTCGAGACAGCATGGTGGAATTTCACAAAGTTCTGGCAATCCGCGATCCTGATTGATCAACGAAGTGCTATCAGTTCTTTGGGTTCCACCATAGTCAAAAGAAAGATGAAATTCGCAGATGAAAGGGCATTGCAGATATGATCTGCACGGGGGTCATGCGTATGACGAAGTTTAGTATGGGGCTCGAGATTTAATTATCTCGTGTTTCATACACCCCGAGATGTTAATCTAGCAATTTTGAATTATCATACTTGATGATAAAATGTTGGTAGCTGCGGTTTAAGTCAAAACCTTAGAAGCCACGAAAAATAAAATTTTGCATAAACCGATTAGAGTCGTCTAACTTGGTTTTGCAGGATGTACATGTGATGTGGTATAGCAAAGCTCATATTAATTCGATTATGTATGAGATGACTATATGATGTAAATTTGTTAACATGACCTGCGTGTCATGATTCGGCATGATGGCTGGAGCCATATGATTGTCACTTTAATGACCTGCGTGTCAACCTTAAGTAATGCACTTATTTTATTAGCTATAGAGATAGCAATATTATCTGGTGCATCGACAAGGTGGTGGCAATCTTCGCAAAGGTGAACACCGACGCGAATGCCGAAGACGAAGAAATACTTGACTTCTCCGTCAGAAGGGGCTATACCATATCATGCTATTATGAATTGCCTGAGATGTTTATCCCTCTTGATGCACCTTTCTTGATTGCGCGGTAGTTGCTTTTTATTAGGGTGATCTCTCACTAAAATATCAAGTAGTTAGTGTTCTCCCAAGTGTAGCACCGTCACGGCACCTAACTTTTCGGGGTATCACAGGATCTCCCTGGGTACGAACGATTAGGGATGTGTGAGGCGGGTGAGTTGAGACCTCGCAGCAAGATCACTTGGTTGTCTTGACGTTCTGGAAGGATCTCCCTGAGCTCGGAACACGCCCATCGAAAGATGAACAAGAGTCACATAGAGATGTGATCGGCAAGTTTGCCCACCGATTGAAGTTCGCGCCATCAGTGTTCATCTCGTTCAATGGCGTTGAATGGATATGCGGATCTTGAATCACTCACAATCAATTATGAGAGATATTGATTTGAGTGGGAGCGCACTTTAGAATAAAACTGTTTATTCACTAGTGCAAAAATCATTATGAACAAAGTCTAAGTGAAATTGTGTTTTCCGTTGTAGATCAAATGGCTCGCAACAGCGCGTTCAACTTAGGCCCGATGTTAGAGAAAGAGAAGTTAGCTGCGAATGGAAACAACTATGCGGACTGGGTCCGTGCACTGAGGATTGTCCTCAGGAGCGCTAAGAAAGTGTACGTACTTGACGGACCTCTTCCACCTAAGCCGGCGGAAACAGCCGCGGCAGACATACAAAATGTCTGGGCCACTAAGGATGATGATTTCAACTTAGTGCAGTGCCTCATGCTGTCTTGCATGAGTTCAGAGCTTCAAAAACGTTTTGAATTCCATAACTCCTTTGATATGATCAAGGATCTGGATGCTCTGTACAAGTTTAATGCACGGTCTGAACGTTTTGATATCATGAAAATGATGGCGGAGACCAAGATGGCTGAGGGCAGTTCAGTTGGCGAGCACGTAGTCAATATGATTGGCTACGCTGAAAGGCTTAAAACCCTGGAATTTCCACTTCCGCCAGAGCATGTTATGGACTTGTTGCTAGGTTCACTCCCCCCGTCTTATAGCGGTTTTATCATGAACTACAACATGAATGGGATGAACAAAACGCCTAATGAGGTGCTTGCCATGCTGAAAACTGTTGAAGGAGGACTGCAGAAAAATCGCAAGCAAGTGTTGCTTGTGAATAAAACTGCCAGTTTCAAAAAGAAAGGCAAGCCAAAGAAGGGCAAGGGCGCCGGTAAGACCGGCTTCCAACGCAAATCTAAGGGCGGAGCCAAGAATGAAACTGAGTGCTTCTACTGCAAGGGCACAGGACACTGGAAGAGAAACTGCAAGAAGTATCTGGAAGATAAGAAGTCTGGGAAAACCGAAAAAGGTATAATTGTTATACAAGTTAATGTCATTGACGTTTTGCTTGCTAGCGAAAATTCTAAGTCTTGGGTATTTGATACCGGATCGGTTGCTCACATTTGCAACTCGATACAGGGGCTTCAGAAGGTGCGCAAGCTGGCAAAGAATGAAGTCGTGATGCGTGTCGGGAACGGCGCTGGGATCGCCGCTCAAGCCGTCGGCATTATGCCTCTACGTCTCCCTTCAGGATTTATTTTGGAACTTAGTAACTGTTATTTTGTTCCGTTGCTGTGTAGAAACATTATCTCTGGATCATGTTTAGTACACGATGGGTACTCCTACAAGTCTGAGAACAATGGTTGTTCACTTTATTGTAAGGATATGTTTTATGGATTTGCACCCATTGTTGGGGGCCTTTTCATACTAAATCTTGAATGTGGAAATGATGTCTTTAACGTGAATGCTAAACGCCTTAAGAAGGCTGATACCACCACCACTTACTTGTGGCACTGTCGGCTTGGCCACATCGGAAAGAAACGCATGCAAAGACTCCATAAAGATGGAGTTTTACCGTCCCTTGATTTTGAATCATTTGACACATGTGAAGCTTGCTTGATGGGAAAAATGACCAAGACGCCGTTCACGGGTCATCCTGAACGGGCGGGTGAACTATTGGAAATAATACATAGTGATGTATGTGGTCCAATGAACACGGCCGCACGGGGTGGGTATTTTTACTTCGTGACTTTTACTGATGATTTAAGTCGGTATGGCTATATCTACTTAATGAAGCATAAGTCGAAAACCTTTGAAAAGTTCAAAGAATTTCAGAATGAGGTAGAAAATCATCGTAACAAAAGGATTAAGTTTCTGTGGTCTGATCGCGGAGGCGAATATCTTAGTCACGAGTTTGGCCAACATTTGAGTGACCGTGGAATCGTTTCACAGCTTACGCCTCCCGGAACTCCACAGCGAAACGGAGTGTCGGAACGGCGTAACCGAACCCTGTTAGACATGGTAAGGTCGATGATGTCTCTTACAGATCTTCCGATATCTTTTCGGGGTCACGCACTACTCACTGCCGCTTATACATTAAACAGAGCACCGTCTAAGTCTGTTGAGACGACACCATTTGAATTATGGTATGGGAAGAAACCCAATGTGTCGCATCTCAAGGTTTGGGGTTGTGAAGTGTATGTAAAATGTTTACAACCAAGCAAACTCGACCCCAGAGCAGACAAATGTTACTTTGTAGGTTATCCAATTAACACCATTGGGTATTGCTTCTACCACAAGTCCGAGGGCAAAGTGTTTGTCGCAAAAGTTGGACATTTTCTCGAGAAAGAGTTTCTCGCCAAAGAATTAAGTGGGAGGACAGTACAACTTAATGAGATTAGTGAATCTTCGGCAACCGTTGATATGGCTAAGGAACCGGAAGAAATTCCGCTAATTATCCCTACAACTGAGCCGGAAGTTGTCGCATATGATGCGGAAACTTCAAACACTGTTGTAACTGAACCGCGCAGATCAGGTAGGGCTATCCAGCCACCTGAGTGGTTTCATAACGAAATCTTCATTCTTGAAGACGATGAACCTGCGCACTACAAGGAAGCGATGGCGGGGCCTAGCTCAAGGGAATGGCACAAAGCCATGAGATCCGAAATGGAATCCATGTACGAAAACCAAGTTTGGAACTTGGAAGAACTTCCAGATGGCGTAAAACCCATTGGTTGTAAATGGATTTTCAAAAGAAAGACGGACGTGGATGGTAACATTACTATCCACAAAGCTAGACTTGTCGCGAAAGGGTTCACGCAAGTTTCAGGAGAGGACTACGACGAGACTTTCTCGCTCGTAGCTATGCTTAGGTCTGTTCGGATATTACTAGCAATTGCTGCTTATTTCGATTATGAAATATGGCAGATGGATGTCAAAACGGCTTTCCTAAATGGAAACCTTGATAGGGATGTATACATGATACAGCCAGAAGGTTTTGTCGATCCTAAGAATGCTGGAAAGGTATGTAAGCTTCAGAAAGCCATTTATGGTCTGAAGCAAGCATCAAGGAGCTGGAATATTCGTTTTGATGAAGTGGTCAAAGAGTTTGGCTTCATCAGGAACGATGAAGAATCTTGTGTGTACAAGAAGTTTAGTGGGAGCGCAAAAGCATTTCTAATCTTGTATGTGGATGACATATTGTTGATTGGAAATGACGTGAATTTCCTTAGCGAAATAAAAGACTCATTGAAGAAGAGTTTTTCAATGAAAGACTTAGGCGAAGTGGCATATGTATTAGGCATCAGGATCTATAGAGATAGATCAAGACGCCTGATAGCGCTAAGCCAAAGCACGTACATTGACAAGGTGTTGAAAAGGTTCAACATGGAGAACTCCAAGAAAGGCCTACTCCCCATGTCACCTGGCACAGTGCTTTGCAAGAATCAGAGTCCTCGGACCCTTGATGAGCGAGTACAAATGAATGATATTCCATATGCTTCGGCAGTTGGTTCTATTATGTATGCCATGCTATGTACAAGACCGGATGTTTCCTATGCGCTAAGTGTCAGCAGACGGTACCAAGGTGATCCAGGATTGGAACACTGGGCCGCAGTCAAGGGTATTCTTAAGTACCTTAGGAGGACCAAGGATTTACTCCTTGTGTACAGAGGTGATGAAGAGCTCATTGTAAGTTGTTACACTGATGCAGGCTTCATGTATGACCCAGATGACTTCAAATCTCAATCTGGCTATGTTTTCATATTGAACGGCGGCGCAGTTGATTGGAAAAGTTCCAAACAAAAGACTGTGGCGGATTCTACGATGGAGGCGGAATATGTTGCTGCTTCAGAAGCCTCCAAGAAAGCTGTCGGTATCAAGCAATTTTTTGAAGATCTTGGTGTGGTTCCAAGTGCTCTGGACCCGGTGGAGATCTATTGTGATAATAGTGGCGCCGTGGCTCAGGCAAGGGAGCCATGTTCGCACCATAAGACAATGCATATTCAATGCAAATTTAAACTCATTCGACATCATGTCAAAGATGGTTTAGTGAAAGTACGCAAAGTTCACACGGATCTGAATGTGTCAGACCCGATGACGAAGCCTCTACCACGAGCAAAGCATGAGCAACACCGGATTGCCATTGGTGTTAGGGAAGCCATGTAACTAGATTATGACTCTAGTGCAAGTGGGAGACTGTAGGAGATATGCCCTAGAGGCAGTAATATCAGTTACTATTGTATCTCAGAGTTTGTAATGAATGTTTATGATCCATGCTATAACTGCAATGATTCTCGAGTCTACAATAACCACGAGGCTTGGAGGGAAACTCATGTGCACGTGTGGTATAATAAACGGTAAATTGTATTCCTAGTCTTTCCTCTAAGACTGGCTCAAGTATCGCATGATGATCCTGTTTTCCTGATCATGGGCATGGCTATGCCGGCAATTTTGAGGGCACGATGTTGGTAGAACACTTGTGTTGAATCGACCCAAATTGATGTTATACTATGAGATATATTCGTCACAAGTTAATGGTTAAATAACACAGAGATGGTTAATGTTTGCATGATTCCTTAGACCATGAGAGTATCGAGTTTCTTCATGCTTGCTTCATGAACTTTGGGGTTTGTTAAACGTCATCCGTAAAAGGGTGGCTATTACGGCTGCTTACAGGTTCATGGAAAAGTATGTCAAGTAACTTGATAGCTCAAGATTGGGATTTGCTCCTCCGACGTTGGAGAGATATCTCTGGGCCCTCTCGGTGTTACGGTATCCATCATCGTCTGGCCAGACACTTTGTGATTTGATCACGGGGATGCCGGAACACGGGAACGAGAAAAGAGAACAATACCGGCAACGAGGTAACTGGCATAGTGGGCAAGTTGTTGATCCACGGGGATGCCAACATGTCTCACCTCGGGTAATTGTAACATATCGCGAAGCAACAGAAATAGCACACGGCAACTGGAGGTTCACTCGAATATTTATTCGTGTGGGTATAGGGATCGATATGGGTGTCCACGGCTCCGATGTTGATCATTGATCGGAAGGGGTTCCGGGTCATGTCTATGCTTCACCGAACCTATAGGGTCACACGCTTAAGGGTCATCTATCATCTCGAGACAGCATGGTGGAATTTCACAAAGTTCTGGCAATCCGCGATCCTGATTGATCAACGAAGTGCTATCAGTTCTTTGGGTTCCACCATAGTCAAAAGAAAGATGAAATTCGCAGATGAAACGGCATTGCAGATATGATCTGCACGGGGGTCACGCGTATGACGAAGTTTAGTATGGGGCTCGAGATTTAATTATCTCGTGTTTCATACACCCCGAGATGTTAATCTAGCAGTTTTGAATTATCATACTTGATGATAAAACGTTGGTAGCTGCGGTTTAAGTCAAAACCTTAGAAGCCACGAAAAATAAAATTTTGCATAAACCGATTAGAGTCGTCTAACTTGGTTTTGCAGGATGTACATGTGATGTGGTATAGCAAAGCTCATATTAATTCGATTATGTATGAGATGACTATATGATGTAAATTTGTTAACATGACCTATGTGTCATGATTCGGCATGATGGCTGGAGCCATATGATTGTCACTTTAATGACCTGCGTGTCAACCTTAAGTAATGCACTTATTTTATTAGCTATAGAGATAGCAATATTATCTGGTGCATCGACAAGGTGGTGGCAATCTTCGCAAAGGTGAACACCGACGCGAATGCCGAAGACGAAGAAATACTTGACTTCTCCGTCAGAAGGGGCTATACCATATCATGCTATTATGAATTGCCTGAGATGTTTATCCCTCTTGATGCACCCTTCTTGATTGCGCGGTAGTTGCTTTTTATTAGGGTGATCTCTCACTAAAATATCAAGTAGTTAGTGTTCTCCCAAGTGTAGCACCGTCACGGCACCTAACTTTTCGGGGTATCACAGGATCTTCCTGGGTACGAATGATTAGGGATGTGTGAGGCGGGTGAGTTGAGACCTCGCAGCAAGATCACTTGGTTGTCTTGACGTTCTGGAAGGATCTCCCTGAGCTCGGAACACGCCCATCGAAAGATGAACAAGAGTCGCATAGAGATGTGATCGGCAAGTTTGCCCACCGATTGAAGTTCGCGCCATCAGTGTTCATCTCGTTCAATGGCGTTGAATGGATATGCGGATCTTGAATCACTCACAATCAATTATGAGAGATATTGATTTGAGTGGGAGCGCACTTTAGAATAAAACTGTTTATTCACTAGTGCAAAAATCATTATGAACAAAGTCTAAGTGAAATTGTGTTTTCCGTTGTAGATCAAATGGCTCGCAACAGCGCGTTCAACTTAGGCCCGATGTTAGAGAAAGAGAAGTTAGCTGCGAATGGAAACAACTATGCGGACTGGGTCCGTGCACTGAGGATTGTCCTCAGGAGCGCTAAGAAAGTGTACGTACTTGACGGACCTCTTCCACCTAAGCCGGCGGAAACAGCCGCGGCAGACATACAAAATGTCTGGGCCACTAAGGATGATGATTTCAACTTAGTGCAGTGCCTCATGCTGTCTTGCATGAGTTCAGAGCTTCAAAAACGTTTTGAATTCCATAACTCCTTTGATATGATCAAGGATCTGGATGCTCTGTACAAGTTTAATGCACGGTCTGAACGTTTTGATATCATGAAAATGATGGCGGAGACCAAGATGGCTGAGGGCAGTTCAGTTGGCGAGCACGTAGTCAATATGATTGGCTACGCTGAAAGGCTTAAAACCCTAGAATTTCCACTTCCGCCAGAGCATGTTGTGGACTTATTGCTAGGTTCACTCCCCCCGTCTTATAGCGGTTTTATCATGAACTACAACATGAATGGGATGAACAAAACGCCTAATGAGGTGCTTGCCATGCTGAAAACTGTTGAAGGAGGACTGCAGAAAATCGCAAGCAAGTGTTGCTTGTGAATAAAACTGCCAGTTTCAAAAAGAAAGGCAAGGGCGCCGGTAAGACCGGCTTCCAACGCAAATCTAAGGGTGGAGCCAAGAATGAAACTGAGTGCTTCTACTGCAAGGGCACAGGACACTGGAAGAGAAACTGCAAGAAGTATCTGGAAGATAAGAAGTCCGGGAAAACTGGAAAAGGTATAATTGTTATACAAGTTAATGTCATTGACGTTTTGCTTGCTAGCGAAAATTCTAAGTCTTGGGTATTTGATACCGGATCGGTTGCTCACATTTGCAACTCGATACAGGGGCTTCAGAAGGTGCGCAAGCTGGCAAAGAATGAAGTCGTGATGCGTGTCGGGAACGGCGCTGGGATCGCCGCTCAAGCCGTCGGCATTATGCCTCTACGTCTCCCTTCAGGATTTATTTTGGAACTTAGTAACTGTTATTTTGTTCCGTTGCTGTGTAGAAACATTATCTCTGGATCATGTTTAGTACACGATGGGTACTCCTACAAGTCTGAGAACAATGGTTGTTCACTTTATTGTAAGGATATGTTTTATGGATTTGCACCCATTGTTGGGGGCCTTTTCATACTAAATCTTGAATGTGGAAATGATGTCTTTAACGTGAATGCTAAACGCCTTAAGAAGGCTGATACCACCACCACTTACTTGTGGCACTGTCGGCTTGGCCACATCGGAAAGAAACGCATGCAAAGACTCCATAAAGATGGAGTTTTACCGTCCCTTGATTTTGAATCATTTGACACATGTGAAGCTTGCTTGATGGGAAAAATGACCAAGACGCCGTTCACGGGTCATCCTGAACGGGCGGGTGAATTATTGGAAATAATACATAGTGATGTATGTGGTCCAATGAACACGGCCGCACGGGGTGGGTATTTTTACTTCGTGACTTTTACTGATGATTTAAGTCGGTATGGCTATATCTACTTAATGAAGCATAAGTCGGAAACCTTTGAAAAGTTCAAAGAATTTCAGAATGAGGTAGAAAATCATCGTAACAAAAGGATTAAGTTTCTGCGGTCTGATCGCGGAGGCGAATATCTTAGTCACAAGTTTGGCCAACATCTGAGTGACCGTGGAATCGTTTCACAGCTTACGCCTCCCGGAACTCCACAGCGAAACGGAGTGTCGGAACGGCGTAACCGAACCCTGTTAGACATGGTAAGGTCGATGATGTCTCCACAGCGAAACGGAGTGTCGGAACATGCCTATATCACCCATTCTTTCTCTCTTATGCTTGCATTAGTATTGCTACAATTGTTGTTCCGAAAATACCTATTCTGATGCATAGCCTGTTTTTGTAACTGCTGTTGATACCATTCCTGTTATCCTAAATGCTTAGTCTAGGTTGGTTAGTGAACCATCTGTGGCCCCTCATCCTTGTCCCTGTTGCCCCGCTTTGTTACAGGTGCCCTCGATCAGTGTGGTCGATGGGCAGCGACCGACACATCACCGCACACCCCTAAGTTGTACGATTCTGCAGAGTTACCATCGTGTGCCGAGGGTGATACCTCTTACCTCACTCCTGATGTTGCCTCTGTAGTATAGCTTGTCGATTGTGGGTTACCGAGGGTGATTCCTCTTTCACCACCTCCGATGATGCCTTTGTCGTACAACCCCCTCAAGCGTGAACCCATCGAGGGTGATTCCTCCGAGTTCACCTTGACGGATACATCTAGAGGGAATCCATCGAGGGTGATTCCTCGGGTTCCCCCTTGATGTGATGGACACTCGGTTACCCTAACTTTATCACAGTCCCTGATTAAAGTCGGGTCAGCCCTGAGGGGTACCCGCGAGTAATGTGAAGTCGGGTTGACCATGAGGGTACCCGCAAGATAATTACGAGACGCGGCCGGGCAGGCAGATTGCCTCAGGAGAGGGAGGAGAGGAATTGGGCCTGGTCCTTGCCGCAAATCCTCGAGACGGGGCGACGAGACCACAGATCGTGGAGCAGTGATCGTCGCCGCGAGCTCCCAACACAATAATGGGTTAGGATATGTGATCTGAGTAGGCCTCTGGCCTTGTCGCATGTGGCACCCCGGCTCAGAGGAACCGGAACGCCCCGTATTCCAGCCCAGAGATCAAGTCTTCTGGAATACGACACTGCTTGGCACAGAACAAATCAGCTCTTAATTATACTTGATAAGGGTACAAGGGTTTGATGTTACAAAGATTACATCGGCACAGCGACACTACGCCTGCTAAGGTAGCTCTATGCTAGCAGCGAATCATCTCGAAGTAGTGGAATAACTTGTAGCAGCGGAACGACTAAGACGGTGGTGAACTCCACTCCGCAGGGACTCTGGCTGGGACACGGTCTATCTCGCACGAACGGAATCCTCGACAAGCAATCAATCACAGCATCTCCTGCAAACTGGCATGACACGCCAGGTGAGTACTTTGAATGTACTCGCAAGCTCACAACAACCAAAAGCATCAAGGCAAAACAACAACATAGCATTAACAAGTTAACTATTACCAACTACTAAGAGGTGGAAGTAAATATTAATCAAGATATGGTAATGCTAGAATGACTGAAGAACCAACATCTTGGGTCGCAAGGAACCATCTCACTCTTGGCTACCTGGCCAAGCAACATATCATCTCGATCACCTCGTGATCAATACCTCCTCGTGATCACCGCGTGATCACAACACAAACTGAATGATCATCCTCAAGATCATCCCAACATCAACATCGGCATTCTACCAAACTGTTACTGCTCACATATAAATTATCTCATAAGTCATTCCGTCATCGTGAGTGTTGATCGAACGGTGTGACCTACAACGAACTGTGTCCATAACCGAGGACGCGGCTATCGATAGATTATACACTCTGCAGAGGTTAGTACACTGTACCCACACCACGGAACTCATGGCCTCGTGCTCCCATTCGGGTGGACCAACGACATTCCGACAAAACCAACCTATTGCATGACACTCTCCCGGCCACTCCGACAAACTCCCCTTTGGGCTATGTCCTGGGTGTCCCTGATGTCAACTCGTGACATCTGCCACCTTTGTGGCTGCCACCGTCGTGGCCAAACAAAAACATCGTCCCACACGGGGACCTCGGTATACCATACAACTTGGGCACACAAGGCTTATGTCCGCCTACCTGATCATGGTAGCGCGCGCACATAACCTTCCCTAGTTGGAGGCACCGGCGAGAGGCATGACAATAGACCGAATTAGGGCCTCCCCATCCAGGCAAGTGTGGTTGCACTCGTGAGCTCGATTCGGTGGCACCCTGATCAACGAAATGACGGAATTTGTTCCCAAAATCCATTTGTGACAACTGTTACTCTAATATCATATCAACCTGTGATTCAAGTCAAAGAAATGTCCATCCAATAATCCAAGGAATAATATATCATATCATTATTATGAACTCCACTAAGTGATAAAATTCAATATGATCATAAAGAAAGCATAACCATTATCACTAGTAATCCCGTAGTAACATGTCGTCCTCAGTCTGCAAGTTATAAATCCTAAAAATCCAAGCATCATCATGGCAGTAACCAGATCAAATATATCTCCAAGAAAGGCCATGAATAAATCATATTTAACCCATGAATATATTAAGCAAATTTATTTAAATAAACCATGGCATTGCATTGCAATCATGCAAATGGAGGTTGTGGCTTGCCTTGCTCCAAGGGGGTGTTGGAATGCTCCTGGTCTTCACAAACACACAACAAACACTCTGGAAAAACATTTTTGAAAGCATTTATAAATATCACATAAAGCAATTTCCCCTTACCAGAAATTCTAGGCAGAAGAGAAAAATACCAAATTCTACCAGAAAATAAAGGAGCTCAAAATAAAAATACTGTAAAAAGAATCAGTTCATTTGGACTTGTGGTTTAGGAGATATTCCTGGTCAAAGTTGTGGTCAAATCTAGATAAAAATGGATTAAAATGAATTTCCAGAAAACCTCTGGAGGAGTGACGTCGAAGGCGCAAAACCAGAATACGTTTTCACTTAGAAAACGCTTCGGGCGGCCTTACTGCGGCTGACGGGTGGGGCCTGCTTGCAGGTTTTAAAGGGAGAGGGGAGAGACAGAGCACGGCGGGCTCACCGGCGGCTGCTCGCCGACGTAGAGACCACGGCGGCGCTGGGAGACGGCGGGGATGGATCGGGAGGACACCGCCGAGCATGCCCGTACCCGCAGTTCCTCGAGTGATGGCAGGACGGCGTCGCTACCATCATCTCCGGCGGCTGCAGGTTTCGGGCGCCGGCGAGATCAATGATTCTGGCGAGGTTTTGGGCACCAGAGAGCCCGGGGAGGATCGTGGGAGCTCCAGGAGGTCGCTGGTGGTGGTGGTGGATGGAGCAGAGGTTGTCCGGAGCGGGCTGAGAAAAGAGGGGACCGAGCGGCGGAGCTCCGGCCGGAGTTGGAGGAGGAGAGCTCGCCGGCTCCAGTGAGTGGCTCAGGGGGTCGATTGAGAGAGGGGCAGGTCGAGGGGTGAAGCGAGACGAGCTCGGGAGGTGCTTATATAGCCGGAGGGAGATGCGAGGGCCGAAAGCCGCCGCGGGGATGCGGTTGATGCTCCGGCGAGGCTAGTGCACTGCGGGACCCTTCGAGGCGACGGGAGAGAGCAGGGGAGGTCAGTGATGCAGGTAAAGCGGAGCTAGGGACGCGGAGGAAGGAGACGGAGGCACACAGGGGCTGCCGGCCACCACGGCGTACTGCACGCCCGTGAGCGCGCCGGCTGGCGCCAGCGAGGAGGCTTCGAGAGAGAGCGGTGATTCGCAGGGGTACGTGGGAGAAGGAGGAGGGCGGGCGGCACCAGGAGACGCGCGGACGCGGCCGGGAAGGCAAAGCCCGACGCTAGGCGACGCGCAGAGCGCGTTCACAGCACGCAGAGCACGCGCACAGGCGTGCCTGCAGCGTGGTCACCACGTGTCAAGGTAAGAAGAGGGCACGAGGGGCTGGCAAAAGGTGTCTAAGGAGTTGTCCATCCATACTGGAGCTACACTGATGCATCACTTCGATTAAAGTGGCTTTGCAATGAAGTGTAGCATCAACTGAACTTTTCTGCAGCAAGGTTAGACTGGATGTTGTGGTCATGGGAGTTGATGAGTGAGATAAACAGGATGTCACAGAGGGTTAGGGTAGGAAGGACTACAATCCTGTGAAATCTGGAGCCAAATGGACCAAGTTTGATCAAAGTTGCTTCACAACTGACCATCTGGTCCAGAAAATAGAACTGGATGATGCACTCACATGGAGTTTTGGGTAAGGCTGAAATTTGGTGGAAGACAATTATTTTGGCATAAGAAGGCACTGCTAAAATTTCACACCATTTGGATAAGTACAAAGGATACTTCCTTCACAATGATCCACACTGGACAGAAACTTGGGAGAATTTTGTAGAGAAAATGGCTTGACCAAATGATGTGAATTTTGGCATGCTCAAATTATATAGGGATACTTAGGTCCTGGATTAATTTCAGAATTTTTCAAGCAATATAAAATATAGTTGCTTCACAAACTGAAATTGTCACCAGAAATAAGAATTTGAAGGTGTGCTCACATAGATTATTGGATGGATACTAAATTTGGTGGAAAGTAATTATTTGATCATATTAATTATCTCCCAAAATTTCAACTCATTTGGATTAGCCTAGATAGTACTTCCTTTACAAAGCTTCTCTCAGGACAGAAACTTTGGAAATTTGCTGAGGAATATTTACTAGGAAAATGGAGCTGAATTTTGGCATGTGGCAATTATTTGGATAGGAAATAGTGCTCAAAAAGTTTGAGGGAAATCAAGAAAATATAAATAGCACTTCCTTCACAAAGTGCCATTCTGAACAGAATGGAAAATGAATATTTCTGAATTATTTTTGAACTAGGCAAGGAAGAGTTTGGACATATTTGGGGAATATATGATCCAAATAATTTATAGGAATTTTGTGGGAGTTTTGTGGAAGGCAGAAATATAGGTTGCTTCACAACCTAGGTCAGACAGGGTTATTCCTTTAATAGAAAAAAGGAATATTCCCAAGAAAAGAGTTTGGGGTTGGACTAGAATAGAAATAACATGATCTTTGAGAAAGATTCAAGGATGATGCACCACTTGGGAGAAGAAGAAAGGATGATCTCCCAGGTTTCAAGTCCACAGAACTGCTCCAAAAAGAAAACCAGAGCAAAACCAAAGAAAACCAAAGGAAAAAGAAAGGGCCAAACATCGGGGTGTTACATCGCACTAACCACCACGCGGGAATAGTATGGGCACTCGGCGTCGTATGTATCAGCCGAAGTTCTTCAGACGTCAGCGATTGAGCGGCGCGCGCCCGGGTGGACCGCGAAAGCCTGCGTGTGTATACAGGGGCTAGGTCTGGTCCCGGCCGCCCACGCAACGCGCAGGAGTGCAAAGGGCGATGGGCCCAAGACCCCTGAGCGCTTAGGGTGTAGACCGACGTGCTGGCCTCTCTGTTGAACCTAGGTAGGGCTACGACGTGTCGATCAGCCGAGGCCGGGCATGGACCGAGTAGGTGTGTTCGGCCAGAGTTAATCGAGCGTGTTGGGTAAGTTGGTGCACCCCTGCAGGGAAGTTATCTATTCGAATAGCCGTGTCCACGGTAACAGGACGCTCGGAAAGTATCCCAATCTACTACAACTAGAACTGGATAATTGTGAACTTAATTAATATGTTAGCTCCGGGATTGCTTCCTCGCAGGGAGTCGAGGAAGGATCTCTGGGCATTGCTGCTATATTACTTATTACTTTATCATATGCTAATCTACACTCTTCTAATGCTGCAAGACGCTGAAGATGCTAGTCTTCGATAGGCTAGGCTTTCATCTCTATTCTGGCATTTCTGCAGTCTAGTCCACAGATACAGCCCCTTTGATTAATACCGATGCATAAGTAGAATAGTTCTGATGTAAGTCTTGCGAGTACTTTGGATGAGTACGCACGGTTGCTTTGCTACCTCTTTTTCCCCTGTACCCGATTGCTGCGACTAGATGACGGAGCCCCGGAGCCAGCTGCCCCCGTCGATGACTACTACTACCCCACCAGTGGAGCTTACTACTACGTGGAGACCGATGACCAGGAGTAGATAGGAGGCTCCCAGGCAGGAGGCCTGCGCCTTTTCGATCAGATGTCGTTGTTTTGCTCAGCCTTCTTAAGGCAGACTTGTTTAATTTTGTTTCTATACTCATACTAATGCTTCCGCTGATGCTTGTATGACTCAAGCTTATGTATTCGAGCCCTCTGGCTTGTAATATAAAGCTTGTATGACTTTTATTTGTGTTTAGAGTTGTGTTGTGATATCTTCTCGTGAGTCCATGTGCTTGATCGTGCGCATTTGCGTGTATGATTAGTGCACGATTAAGTCGGGGGAGTCACAAGTTGGTATCAGAGCCGACTACCTGTAGGAATCCTCTTTCCAACTCCTTGGCCGAAGTTGAGTCTAGTCTTTGAAAAAACAATTTTACTAACATGGCTGTGTGGCTTACGGGCCCACGTCACCAACGGATGGGTTTAGGATCTTTTATTCCTTTTCCTTACTCTGGGACTCTGATCTCTCTTCCATTCGGGTTAAAGTTTTGCTAACTCTAACATTAGGATCTCGTGATCACATTCACCCGGAGAGCTGGATTATCTGCAAACATTTCTTTCCAATGATATCATATGCTTCTCACACTGTCGTTTGACATCTTACACTCCTTGTTTCAGATGCGGCCCGCAAGACAGCTTGTGCGCCAGACTATGGCTGTTGATGCGACTGGGTTCCCTGCTATCCTGGTCGATCTCTTGACCTGGCTGGGATATCGCTGGTACCCCGAGTACATTGTTTACGAGGTCTACCGCGAGTTCAACCAGGAGCAGTACCACGCTGTGGTTCGTATCTTTGATCGGCAGGTTAACTCCATCACCGAGCTGCACACCTTCCATGGTGTTGGAGTGACTGTTGACATGGCAGTCCATGATGCCGCCTATACTGCTATTGCCCGTCTCCGTGGAGAGCATAGCCGCTTGGAGGAGACTGCTTTCAGATATATCCCGTATGCCCCCGCTGGGGATGAGAGTGGATACTACACTGCTGTCTGTACCCCTTACGTGCGACGTCGTTATGACCCGCAGGTTTTGGTACAGTACATTGAGGCTCTGGATCGCACTGCCCGAGCTCTTGCCGTCGAGTTGTACGCCACTCGTGCTCATCTTTACGCTCTGACACAGTTGCTGCCAGCAGTCAGTGCAGGGATACATCCAGAGTACATCCTTTACCCGCGCAGGACAGAGATGCCACCAGGTCTTGAGTGGCCTGCCGTTGGAGGTTGTACTCCTCCACGTGGTTCTCTTCTTCTAGTTTGGGACCAGGTTATGCATCAGAGGGTTCATGGAGTGCAGTATCCTCGTATCGAGGGTACCCTGCATCGTCACTTGCAGCTGCCTGGCTTCAGTGGTTTTCTCCGACGTTGATGTAGCTATCGCTATGTCTCGTTGTTGTATCCCTCCACCGCGTGCCTACGTGCTGCCTAGTGTTTCTAGCTTTTCCTTTCCGACCTTGTACCGCTAGCTTGTAACCGGATCTATGTATCGATCTGTATGTCATGTTTGACTATGTTGATGTATCTATTGCACTCCATTTGTTGTGCATGTTACTTCATGAATGATTCCATACACCTGTAATTGCTCGTTGCTAAACTACCCCCTGTTGATCTTAGCAGGATGGTTAGACCCGCAGGTCGTGGCCGTGGTGCCAACAATCCACCACCGCCCGACTATATGGCTGGAATGATGCAACAGTTCGAACTGAACCGTCAATTCATGCAAGGGCTTATGGATCAGTTTCCTCGTCCTAATGCTAACCAGCAGCCAGCCTCAATAACCTTGCAAGAATTTGTGCACCTCAACCCGACCATCTTCCGCAACTCAGTTCAGCCGCTTGATGCTGATGATTGGCTCCGCAACATCACTTATGAGATGGAGTCTGCTAATGTTGCCCCTGCCAGCTATGTCACTTTCGCATCCTACTTCCTGAAGGGTCCCGCTGCTCAATGGTGGGACAGTCACAGGCGTACCCTAGCTGTTGGAAGTATCATCACCTAGGTGGAGTTCCAGGCTGCTTTCCATGCCCGCTATATTCCTCAGGGAGTTATGGACCGGAAGAAACGTGAGTTTCGCAACCTCACTCAGGGCAGCAAGACTGTGGAGGTCTAACAGCGGGAGTTCCTTGAATTGTCTCGCTATGCTGAAGAGGATATTGCTACTGATGCCCTCAGACAGGAGAAGTTCCGTGAAGGGCTCAACCATGATATCAAGCTCGCACTCCTAGTCCAAGACTTCGCCGACTTCGCCACCTTGGTGAACAAGGCCATTCAGGTTGAGACTGGTCTAAAGGATCACAAGGACGCGCTCAAGCGCACCCGTGAAGCGGGCTCATCCTCGGGCTCGTCTTCGCAGAAGCGCCGCATATGGATTCCTCACAGCATGTACCGCCCAACTGCACCTGTTCCAAGGCCGTCCTATGTTGCGCCTCGCCTGCCTCCTCCACCTCCGAGGCAGCCAAGACCTCAAGCTGCACCACTTCGAGCTCCTGCTCCCCGTCCCAATGACGGGTTGTGCTTCACATGTGAACGTCCAGGTCACCATGCCAAAGACTGCCGTCAGAATCAGAATCAGTTGGCAATTCCCCCTGCTGGCCGTGGTAGTAATCAGCCTCGCAACAACAATGCCAGACCTTCATATGGTCGTGGTCAGGCTTATCATGTCAATATGACTGAAGATCAAGACCAACCAGCTACTGTGATGGGTACTCTTCCTATTAATTCAGTACCAGCTTCTGTTTTGTTTGATTCAGGAGCATCGCATTCTTTCATATCCGAAGATTTTGCATACATGCATGACATTAAATGTGAGGGACTGCACCAAACACTAGTGGTTAACACCCCCGCGGGCCAATGTCGAACCTCCATCTTCAGCCCTAATGTCACCATTAAAATTGAAGGGTTGGAATTCCATGTTTTTCCCATTATTTTGAAGTCTTACAAGGTTGACCTCATTCTGGGAATGGATTGGTTGAAGGCTCACACCGCCTTAATCAATTGTGCCACTAAAGCCATCCAACTTCTGCACCCCTCAGATGAGATAGTAAACTACCATGCTCATCTCGTTCAAAATGCCGAGGCTCAAATTTATGCCCTGAATCCGTTGAACGCTTCTCCTCTTGAGGGGATCGAAAACGTTCCAGTCGTTCGCGACTTTCAAGATGTTTTCCCAGAAGAACGTCCAGGAGTACCCCCTGTTAGAGCTATCGAGTTTGTCATCGACTTAAAACCAGGCACTACTCCTATTGCGAAGCGTCCTTACAAGATGCCACCGCATGAACTCCTTGAGGTTAAGGAGGAAATCGATAAATCACTCCGCAAGGGTTTCATTCGTCCAAGTTCCTCTGCCTGGGGAGCACCTTCTCTCTTTGTTAAGAAGAAAGATGGTACGAACCGGTTGGTCCAAGATTACCGACCTATCAACCAAGCAACAATTCAGAACAAATATCCGCTTCCTCGGATCAACAATCTGTATGATCAACTGGCTGGTTCCTCAGTGTTCTCTAAACTCGACTTGAGGTTGGGTTACCACTAGATCTGAGATCGTGAAGAGGATATTCCCAAGACTGCCTTCGTTACTCGCTATGGTTCATACGAGTATACCGTCATGTCATTTGGCTTAACAAATGCTCCAGCAACATTCTCCCGCCTGATGAATTATATCTTCATGTATTACCTTGACAAATTCGTCGTGGTTTATCTGGATGATATTCGGGTATATTCCACGAATAAGGAAGAACATGTTGAACACCTTTGTCTTGTTCTGGAAAAGCTTCGAGAGCATCAGCTATATGCCAAATATTCCAAGTGTGAATTCTGGTTATCTGAAGTGACCTACCTTGGTTATGTGATTTCCAAGGATGGTATTGCTGTCATCCCAGAACGAGTTCAGGCTATTCTTGACTGGACCCCCCTGAAGAATGTTAAGCA
Source organism: Elymus sibiricus (assembly GCA_039707655.1). Lineage (NCBI taxonomy): Eukaryota > Viridiplantae > Streptophyta > Magnoliopsida > Poales > Poaceae > Elymus > Elymus sibiricus. The sequence goes on along the minus strand of CM077668.1, from coordinate 253,985,578 downwards.
AGTCAGAAGTTTTCTCGGACTCGCAAGCTATTGCCGTCGATTTGTCGAGAACTTCTCAAAGATTGCCAAGCCTCTCACTAATCTGCTTCACAAAGGCGTTAAGTTTGAGTGGACAGATAAATGTCAGGAAAGTTTCCAGACTCTCAAGGGCAAGCTGACTTCTGCACCAGTGCTTGCTCCTCCGGATTCTCGCAAGGAATTCGTCATCTATTGCGATGCATCTCGTCAAGGATTAGGTTGTATCCTAATGCAAGAGCGCAAGGTGATTGCTTATGCCTCACAACAGTTGCGTCCTCATGAAGAGAACTACCCAGTGCATGATCTCAAACTTGCTGCAGTTATATATGCATTGAAGTTGTGGCGACATTACCTTCTTGGTAACCGTTGCGAGATCTACACGGATCATCAAAGTCTGAAGTATCTGTTTACTCAGCCAGACTTGAATCTTCGTCAGCAAAGATGGATGGAAACGATTACAGACTATGACTGCGGTATCTCATATACCCCTGGCAAGGCTAATGTTATGGCCGATGCCTTGAGCCGCAAGTCTTATTGCAACAATCTCATGGTTCAGCGAGCTCAACCCCTTCTTTATGAAGAACTTCGCAAGTTGAACCTTCATATCGTTCCACAAGGTTTTCTCAATACCCTTGTTTTATAGCCAGATCTTGAGAAGGCTGTCAAGTCTGCGCAAGCAAAGGATGCTGAAGTTGATCAGATGAAAAGGGATCTTGTCCTTGAAAAGGCCAGAGATTTCTCGCTTGCGGAAGACGGAACATTGTATTTCAGAGATCGCATTGTAGTACCCCGGTTGGAACTTATGACCGACAAAGTTATGAAGGAGGCACATGATACACCACTGTCTATTCATCCGGGTAGCACCAAGATGTATCGTGATCTCCGTCAAAGGTACTGGTGGTCTAATATGAAACAAGACATTGCTCGATATGTTGGCGAATGTGACGTTTTCCGTCGCGTTAAGGCAGAACATCAAAAACCTGCTGGAATTCTGCAACCGCTCCCTATCCCTAAATGGAAATGGGATAAGGTTCAAATGGATCTTATCACTGGCCTTCCCAAGTCGCAGAAAGGCCACGATGCAATTCTTGTCGTCATTGGTCAACTCTCCAAAGTTGCACATTTTTTGCCAGTCAAGGAGACGATCGCTGCTAGTCAGTTAGCAGATTTGTATATCTCCAGAATTGTAACACTTCACGGTATTCCGAAGGAGATCAGTTCAGACCGTGGCAGCCTCTTCACCTCAAAGTTCTGGGCAAGTTTCCAAGAAGCTATGGGAACTCATATAACCTGGAGCTCAGCTTATCACCCCCAGTCCCAAGGCCAAGTTGAACGAGTTAATCAAGTGCTTGAAGATATGTTGCGTGCCTGTGTTATCTCATTTGGCAAGAAGTGGGAGGAATCTCTCCCGTATGCTGAATTCTCGTATAACAACAGCTATCAAGCTAGCTTGAAGATGACTCCCTTCAAGGTATTATATGGACGTAAGTGTCGAACCCCTCTAAATTGGTCAGAAACTGGGGAACGACCGCTCATTGGTCCGGATATTATCCAGAATGCTGAATAGCAAGTCCGTATTGTCCGGGAAAATCTCAAGGCGGCCCAATCTCGCCAGAAGAGCAATTATGATCGAAAACACTGGGGATCGATCTATCAACCTGGTAAGCAAGCTTATCTGCGTGTCACTCCTATGAAGGGCACTCACCGCTTCGGAATCAAGGGCAAGTTAGCTCCGCGCTACATTGGTCCCTTCCGCATTCTCGCCAGACGTGGACATGTCGCTTATAAATTGGAGCTGCCGCCTCAATTTTCTCATATCCACGATGTCTTCCATGTGTCACAACTTCGCCGTTGCTTCAAGGATCCGCACCGAGCAGTGGATCATGAATTGCTCGAATTGCAAGATGACTTATCTTATAAAGAGCATCCGATCCGCATTCTCGATCAAGTTGAACGTCGGACCCGTCAGAAGACAACCAAGTTCCTTAAAGTGCAGTTGTCAAATCATACTGAAGATGAACCCACTTGGGAACGCGAGGATCGTCTTCGCGAAGAATATCCCGATCTTTTCCCTTCTACCTCCTGAATTCTCGGGACGAGAATTTCTTTTAGAGGAGGAGAATTGTAACACCCCTATGTAATGAGCTATAGTAATCCATCATGTTAATGCTAAGTCAAGTTGATTTGTAATGCTTGATTACATTGGATTAATATCTCATTTCAAATTCCACCACCAAATTCAATTCAAATTGCAAGTGAATTTTGATGTTGCACAAAAATTTCTGAAAAATAGTTCATCATTTAGCAAATATTCCAAAACAAATATTTGTTCAGGAAAACAACATCACCTATTTGCTAAAATGAGCTATAGCAATTAAAACAGTGTCAAAAGGAGCAATTTAAATGCTATTCCATTTTTGAAATATTCAAATGGATTCATCTTGCCTCCAAACTTTTTGTGGCAGTGCAGTATATTGCAATGTAATTATGTGGCTAAGTCCCACATTTTACAAAAGTCATTTGATGGCTTAAAATTTTGCAAAATCTTTCTATAAAAAGAAAAACAGAAAAAGAATTAGGGAAAAGGGAAAAGGCCACTGTGCATGGGCCTAAGTGCACAGCACCGGCCCAGCCCACTCTCCACCGTATCCTTCCTCTCTCTCCTCCCCGTGTCGGCTCACGCGCGCGCGCCCGACGCCGCGCGCCATCGCCGCCGAACCAGCCCGCCGCTCCGCGCTGCTATAGCGCCACGGGTGGCGATAAGAATGCCACCACACACCTCGGGACCGTCCCCCGTCCTCATCTTCTTCTCCCACGCGGTCTCTCTCTCTCGCTCTCACCCGCACCCGAACGCCGCCGTCGCCATGGCCCGTCGCCACCACGGTCACTGACCGCCTCGCGCCTCGTCACCGTGCTCAGAAGCTCCGCCGTGCTCCGCTACGCCGTCTGCGACAACGAATCAGGGACGGGAGCCGCCACAACCTCGCCCATGACCTCGTCTTCCTCCTCATATCGCCTGCGTTTGTCGTCGATTCCGGCCACCCTGCTGCTACTAACCCCTCGCTGGCCTTTCTTGAGCCTCCCGGTGAGCTCCTCTCACTCCCCTGCTCTTCTCCGCGCCGTAGCCGCCGTTTCCGCCATGGCCGTACCCGTCGCCTTAGCCGAGCTCGTTGCCGTGGCCACACTCGCCGTCGAGCTCAACCGAGCACCGCATCATGCTCCTGGGGCTCCCAGGAGCCCAACGCACCCACGCACACGCCTTCCCGTGCCCCACATCGCCGTAACCGCCATCGCCCGATTCCAGCCACAGCCCCCGCTGCTCGCCGCCGTCACTGTAGGCCGTCTCCGGCGATGCCACCGCCACCAATCGACGCGGCGTCGAGTGGTCGTTCGAACGGCACCGGCCGCGCTTGATTTGGCCCACTGTGGGCGTTTTCCGCCGCAGTCCCGAACGCGCCGCCGCGTATTTGGTCGCCGGCGGCTAAACGCCGGCCGCCGCCGACGTGGCTGGCCTGGGGCCCACCCTGGGTCGCTGACCAGTGGGTCCCGCGGGCCCAGTTGACCACGTTGACTGGTCAACGTGCTGACTAGGCAGCACTGTGCCACTGACAAGCGGGCCCCACTCACTAATTAACAGTTTTTATAAATTAAATTAACATGTTAATCTAATTAGTCACTGACAGTGGGGCCCCACCTGCTAATTAACCTCTAATTAGTTTAATAATCTCTGTTTAGCCCACTGTGTATGACATGTGTGTCCCAGCCGTCAGGTTTGACCTGGACCGGCTGGGTTGACTGCTGACGTCATCCTGACGCAATAAAGCTTTTTCTGTTATTTTTGAATTTAAATTTAATTCCAGGAATTTCAGAAAATGGTTTAAAACTTTGAAAAATCGTAGAAAATAAACCGTAGCTCGGATGAAAAAGTTTTCTACATGAAAGTTGATCAGAAAAATGAGAAGAATCCGAATATGCCCTCCATGTAGCTATCATATGCCTACACCACTACAAACATGGAACCTTCCATTCCGGTTCATCTTTCTGACAGATGCCTAAAACCGGGAAAATATTCCCAGATATTTTCCCGCTCCGTCTCTAACGTGTAGTGCTGCATTAGGTCGCACCTAGCACAGCATATTGCCATGCCATGCATTGTGTTGCATTTGTTTGCTTTTATTTATTGTTTATTCCCCCTCTTCTCTCCAGTAGACCCCGAGCCCGACGCTGCTGTCGATTACGACTACACCCCTGATGACCAGCCCTTTTCAGCAGAGCTTCCAGGCAAGCAAACCCCCTTGAACATGCCTATATCACCCATTCTTTCTCTCTTATGCTTGCATTAGTATTGCTACAGTTGTTGTTCCAAAAATACCTATTCTGATGCATAGCCTGTTTTTGTAACTGCTGTTGATACCATTCCTGTTATCCTAAATGCTTAGTCTTTGTTGGTTAGTGAACCATCTGTGGCCCCTCATCCTTGTCGCTATTGCCCCGCTTTGTTACAGGTGCCCTCGATCAGTGTGGTCGATGGGCAGCGACCGACACATCACCGAACACGCCTAAGTTGTACGACTCTGCAGAGCTACCATCGAGTGCCGAGGGTGATACCTCTTACCTCACTCCTGATGTTGCCTCTGTAGTATAGCTTGTCGGTTGTGGGTTACCGAGGGTGATTCCTCTTTCACCACCTCCGATGATGCCTATGTCGTACAACCCCCTCAAGCGTGAACCCATCGAGGGTGATTCCTCTGAGTTCACCTTGACGGATACATCTAGAGGGAATCCATCGAGGGTGATTCCTCGGGTTCCCCCTTGATGTGATGGACACACGGTTACCCTAACTTTATCACAGTCCCTGATTAAAGTCGGGTCGGCCCTGAGGGGTACCTGCGAGTAATGTGAAGTCAGGTTGACCATGAGGGTACCCGCGAGATAATTACGAGGCGCGGCCGGGCAGGCAGATTGCCTCAGGAGAGGGAGGAGAGGAATTGGGCCTGGTCCTTGCCGCAAGTCCTCGAGACGGGGCGACGGGACCACAGATCGTGGAGCACTGATCGTCGCCGCGAGCTCCCAACACACTAATGGGTTAGGATATGTGATCTGAGTAGGCCTCTGGCCTTGTCGCACTAATCACCACGTGGGAATAGTATGGGCACTCGGCGTCGTATGTATCAGCCGAAGTTCTTCAGACGTCAGCGATTGAGCAGCGCGCGCCCGAGTGGACCGCGAAAGCCTGCGTGTGTATACAGGGGCTAGGTCTGGTCCCGGCCGCCCACACAACACGTAGGAGTGCAAAGGGAGATGGGCCCAAGACCCCTAAGCGCTTAGGGTGTAGACTGGTGTGCTGGCCTCTCTGTTGAACCTAGGTAGGGCTACGACGTGTCGATCAGCCGAGCCCGGGCATGGACCCAGTAGGTGTGTCCGGCCAGAGTTAATCGAGCGTGTTGTGTAAGTTGGTGCACCCCTGCAGGGAAGTTATCTATTCGAATAGTCGTGTCCACAGTAACAGGACGCTCGGAAAGTATCCCGATCTACTACAACTAGAACTGGATAATTGTGAACTTAATTAATATGTTAGCTCCGGGATTGCTTCCTTGCAGGGAGTCGAGGAAGGATCTCTGGGCATTGCTGCTATATTACTTATTACTTTATCATATGCTAATCTACACTCTTCTAATGCTGTAACACGCTGAAGATGCTAGTCTTCGATAGGCTAGGCTTTCCTCTCTATTCTGGCATTTCTGCAGTCCAGTCCACAGATATAGCCCCTTTGATTGATACCGATGTATAAGTAGAATAGTTCTGATGTAAGTCTTGCGAGTACTTTGGATGAGTACTCACGGTTGCTTTGCTACCTCTTTTTCCCCTATACCCGATTGCTGTGACCAGATGACGGAGCCCCGGAGCCAGCTGCCCCCGTCGACGACTACTACTACCCCACCGGTGGAGCTTACTACTACGTGGAGACCGACGACCAGGAGTAGATAGGAGGCTCCCAAGCAGGAGGCCTGCGCCTTTTCGATCAGATGTCGTTGTTTTGCTCAGCCTTCTTAAGGCAGACTTGTTTAACTTTTTGTCTGTACTCAGATACTAATGCTTCCATTGATGCTTGTATGACTCAAGCTTATGTATTCGAGCCCTCGAGGCCCCTGGCTTGTAATATAAAGCTTGTATGACTTTTATTTGTGTTTAGAGTTGTGTTGTGATATCTTCCCGTGAGTCCCTGTGCTTGATCGTGCGCATTTGCGTGTATGATTAGTGCACGATTAAGTCGGGGGCGTCACACCTGCACAAGTGGTGGAGCATGTGGTTTAATTTGATACAACGCGCAAAACCTTAATAGCCCTTGACAACAGTATGACCCGCTGCTGATCGTTTCCTTGATGGGCCGGCCCAGGCAGAGACCCGCCTTTACAAAACTGCGACTGTTTGCCGCAAAATGCGGCGCATAGGAGCTCCCGGTTCTGTGATCGATTGACTTCTGCAGTTCTGGTTCATGCGAGCAATCAGGCCATCAGGTTGTGGCTATTTTTGTACTGGGCCTGGAGAAGCAAAGATAATGGGCCATGGGCCATGTGGGGTGGGGAGGGAGAAAACCAGAGGTGGCTGTCCTTGTTTCGGGGCTGAATGCGTGGACAATGTCACATGTTCTGTCATTTTCCCTTTTTTCTACACATATACGTACTATACACCATCTAAACATAGTTTTTGGATGTCGATAACCAGCACACGTGTGGCACAAAGACGGCTGGACCAAATGCCCCCATGACCACACATTGCGCCATGTCACCGCATGCATGCACAAGTGATGAAACTGATGATGTCAGCGGGAATTTTTGGGGTTCTCAATTTTTAAAATGTTTTATCTCTTAAATAAAAATCCGATTGAAAAAACTTTTTCACCATTAAATCCGTCGCGACGATATCTTCGAAACTAGATCTCATATCGATATGTTTTGACGACTTTTTTTTGGTACAAGTTGCCAATGTCTATTGCACATAAATTGCCATGTTGTTTACACTGAAGTTGTCATGATATGTTTCAATTACTTTTTCTTCTACGTTTAAAGTAAATTTTGCTATGTTATAAAAAAGGAATTAAGAAACTAAACTTGCCATGGTGAAATTACTAAAATTTGCCATGATCCATGAAATAATTTTGACATGGTTCATAATTAAAAAGAAATCCGTCGTCAATTACTTTAAAAATGCATGGTCAATGACTCAAATTTGGCATGAACCATAAACTAAAATTGCCATGGTGGATTACTTAAATTTGCCATGATACATGCACTAAAATTTGCCATAGTTCATACAAAAAATAATTTCCATGGTCAAAATACTAGAATTGCCATGGTCAAAATACTAAAATTGGCATGATCTATAAACTAAAATTGCCATGATCTATAAACTAAATTTGCCGTGATGAATTACTAAAAATTGCCATGATCCATGAATTAAATTTGCCATGTTTAATTACTAAAAATTGCCATAGTCAATTAATAAAATTTACCGTGAAAAGTAGTTGAAATACAATGGTAGTTTTAAATCTAGAAGAAAAAACTAGATGAAACATATCATGACAACTTTAGTGTAAACACTATGGCAACTTTAGTGCAAACATGATGGCAACTTTTGGCCCCAAAAAAGTCGTTGAAACATATCAATATGGCATCTAGTTTTGAAGATCTCGTCGAGACGGATTTAATGATGAAAACGGATTTTTAATCGGATTTTTTATTTAAGAGATAAAACATTTTTAAGTCCAAAAAACCAAAAAGATTTCGCTGATGTCATCTGTTTGATGTGGCAAGATGGATGGTAATGGGGGCGTTTGGACCATGTTGCTTCGTGCCACACGTGTGTCACTTATCATTTGGGTAGTTTTTTGGCAAAAATAGTGGGTATTCAACTGAATACCCATGAATTGAAGTGCGCCCGCTCCTGCTTGTATATGTGGTCTGGCTCAGCCTAATTAAGTAAATAAAAACAAAAAAACATGTTTTGCACTTACTTTGGTGGCATGCATCCCTCAGTCTGGCTAACCATAAGCAGAGGTACGACTGTTTGGTTGCATGTCACTGCTCTCAAGATGTAACGTGCTACTATTTAGTTACATGTGCACGATGATTAGTCTCACATCATGTCCACGTGGTGAGCTTACCTCACACCACCACACATGAAGAACTTTGTCTATGGGCGTTGAAATTAAAAACTTACAACATGAGAGTTGTGTAGAACAATGAGATGAAACTAGGTCAAAGAAAATTTCAACAAAGACGATTGTATGAAATGAATTTGACAAAGTAGATGATCAAGTGGGTAGGCGAAAGAGATGTTGAACAAAAATGTTCACATAGGGGCCCACATAAAAATGTTATAGCACGCTACGATAGGGAGATTTAAATTTACTCGTCTATGGCCGTCGAAATAGAAAACTTACAACACGAAAGTCATGTGAAACAACGAGATGAAGCTACTCCTAAAAGAAAATTTCAAATGGTCGACCATGTGCAACGAATTTGACAAATTCATCTAAAAAAGCTCCAAACATGAACATGAAATTCAAGATTTACAATCAACGAACCTAGGAACCGATCGCTTGAATGAAATCACAATGTCGATGTGCATCTTTTTCCTATAGATCTTATCTCGAATCGAAGCACTGTTGTGTAGTTAGAAAGTGATATGTGAAGGAGATTAAAAGAGGTGGGTAGAACAATGTAGATTAGAAAGAGATAGGTGAAGGAGATTAAGGGAGGTGAGTAGAGCAAAAGAAATGCAAACCTACTGGCCAGCCTATACCAAGTCTGCATCCCTGAGAGCCACCCGTACACTAGCTTTGTGTTGGGGATGTTCCCCACAGTTGAGACTCGGCGTGAGTGTGACCCGGCCCTGAGCCTAGAGGCACAGTGAGTCATCTCACCGATGGGTCGGCACGAAGACAATGGAAGATGGGCCTGCACGAAGACCAAGATTAATTAGTTAGAATAGGTTACGGGTCACAAGTACGACCCGAAATCTACTGTAAACCTAGGGACTCGGCCTATTATATAAAGGGGAGTCCCTAGGACGAAAAGACTAAGTTGCAATCTCTTGAGAACTAGGTTAGCGAATCTGCACCCTTGTAATCGAGATCCAGAGCAATATCAATCAACCAGGAGTAGGCTTTTACCTCCACCGTGAGGGGCCGAACCTGGGTAAACCCGTGTATCTCTTTCCGTTCAACCCCATTCAAGCTTCCACACAACTGCGATGGCCTCACGACTAAGTCCTTTCACAAGGACATCTGCCATGACAAAACCATGACAGTTGGCGCCCACCGTGGGGCCAGCGCACGGTGGAGTTGAGTTCTTGGCGGGAGCTCCTTCAGGGATCGAGGGATACGCGTTCGGTCAGATGACCAAGAGTCACCGTGGCAAGCTCTACATCAACGATTCTGGCTGGGGCCCCGAGGCCGACTCAATCGAGTACGGGTACCGGGTCCCCTTCGGCAAGATCCATGTCTTCTCGGCGTCATCGGCGAGTCAGGCGCCGGGCCGGACGTCATCACCAACACAGAGTCGGCCCGTCACGCCAGACCCGGCCAGGCAAGACCCGGCCCGCTGGGAGCCGGCCGGAGGCATGCCTTTGTGGGCTTCACCCAGGGGGTGGCCCTGTCAGAAAATTCAATATCTGGCAATAACACGCTCGCCTACTCTGATGGTGAGTCCTCAATGGGGGAGGCTGAGTCAATCTGTCCCCTGTTTGATGGCAAGTTGGGAGGTTACTCCGATGATGAAGCTCTTCCTGAATCCCACGTGCCAGCTCGTTTTGCTGCGGTACACATGGCTGGAACCCAGAATCAGCCCCGCGACCAGACGGATCCCGCGTCAGGTCAGAACCTGAATCCAGCCGGGTCATCAGCCGCCGGTTCTCAGAAGACCGGGGCACAGGCATTATCTGAGATGATGACTACCCTTGGGGCTCTTTTGGCGGAACCAGTAACTACGGAGAATGCTGAGGCGTGCTACGCGGAGATCACGAAGTGTCGTGAACAGCTAGCCAAGATCCAGGAGGATATCAATGCAGAAAATCACACGTATGCCAGAAATCCAGGCCCATATCCTCAGTGAGACAAAACACTTGGAGGCGGAGGCCACACATCTTAATTTTCATCATAACGAGTCAGAGGTGATACATCGGAGGAAGCATCAGAGCCGGCTTCCAGCGGCTATTGAGCCAACTCAACTGTTCAGCTCGCCGCACAGCTTGCTCACCCCAGCAAACCGGGGAGTCGGTGCTGGATCCCTAAGCGTAATTCCAGTCATACCCCAGTTGACTCAGAATGTGCCCCCTAGTGCAACACAGCAGCAACAGTCGCCGGCTCAGCAACAGTAGCAGCCGCCGTTCCAATAGCAGCAACAGCCGCCGGCTCGGCAGCTGCCGCCTCATTGCTTCCAGACACCGGTCGGGCACTATTCTAACCCGGTTGACAATGTGTTGGCGGCGACTCACAATTTAGCAGCAATCCCAATTGAGGGGAACAGTCCGATTGAGATTGAGGCCAGGAACGCTATTGAGATGCTGAAAACAGCGGTCACACAGCAAGAGAACTACTCTCATAGTCAGCACCGGCTTCACTCTACCCCACATCCGAGCCGCAGTAGGAGCCGACATGCCGAGTCACCGGAAGTTTCCAGTAGTGCGCAGCACAGAAGGGCTCAGCAACCGCCTCCAAATCAGCCACAGCCTGAAATCCCAGATGCGCAGGCGATCGTTGATGCCGCTCGTGCTTTACGGAGGTTAGAGGCAGGTAACACAGGCGCAGCATACGGGCAACCTATATGTGCAACCCCCACCCGCCTCAACCCAGCCAGCTGTCCGCACCAGTGGCATCATAGGCCGGACTATCGAAACTCCATGTTTAGTCCCGGCGTTATGAGACGCACGTATGCCCCCGGATTTCAAGGGTCCTCATAAGGTTCCCAATTATATAGCCGACTTGGAGCCAGCTGAGTGGATCGAAAGTTATGAGCTAGCAATGGATATGTTGGAAGCCAGTGATGATGTCTGTGCTCGCTATTTACCTCTAATGTTGGAGGGTCCAGCGTGCACTTGGTTGAAAAATCTGCCCGCAAACTCCATTAACACCTGACAAGAGCTGAAAGAACGCTTCATCAAGAACTTCCAGGGGACGTGCAAGCGTCCAACTACAATCATTGATCTCGAGCACTGTGTTCAGCGTGATGATGAGTCGGCACATTATTGGTCTCGCCGGATTGCAGAAGTAATCCACTCTTGGGATAGCATCACAGCTCAGCAGGTTGTCCTTGTCCTGGAAAGAAATTGTAAGTTCCAGCCTTTGGTCCAGAAGTTGGGGCGTCTCAAGAGGAAGGTCAAAGACATGGGTGATCTCATGGATGTTTTAACTCGGTATGCCGAGTCTGATAGTACAAAGGATCCAACCTCTGATGACGAGAAATCTGGCAAAGGCAAGAAAAACGGTGGCAAGGGTCAACAGCAGAATAATGGCAATGGAAACAACAATAACAATCACAAGCGTAAGAATCACGAGGAAGGTTCTGATCTCATTGCAAACACCAACACTGGCCCTAAAATTCAGCGCCAGAACAATGGATCCAGGAAGCCCTTTTCTGGTAATCGCCCTCGTAGTTACGAGGAGGCTCTTAAGGGTCCGTGTCCAAAGCATAGTTTTGATGGTAAGCCGGCCAACCATTCATGGGAAAACTGCTTCATCATGCAGGAATATTCCAAGCGAATTTTTCAAAATCATCACAATGGTGGCGGCAATGGTGGACATCCTGGCAATCCTGGACCCGGCAACTCTGGGACCGGCTTCCAGGGAGCCGACTCATAGGGACATTTTGTAGGCCCCGGGTTCCAAGTGAACAGCGGTCAAAATTCTGGATTTCAGGGGGCTGGTAATGGTGGAGGCAACAATCAGTGCAATAACCAAGGAAATCAGAATCAGGGAGGTCAGTCTGGATTTTAGAGCAATCCTAAGCAGTTGAATAGCGGACAGTATCACGTTTTCACCACTAGTACATGTAAGCGTGACCGCAAGCTTCGGAGACGAGCTGTCAATATGGTTGAGCCGGCGGTCCCTTACTACTTAAACTAGTCAGAGCAACCAGTGACTTGGAGCCGGGAAGATCACCCCCCACGGATTGATAATTCAGGGGGTCTTGCTTTGGTGGTCGCTCCACAAGTCGGCGGCTACACCTTAAGAAAGGTACTCATGGACGGTGGGAGCAGCATCAATATTCTCTGTTATGATACTTTCAGACGGATGAACTTGTCCGAGAAGCAGCTCACCCCTTCCACCACAGTCTTTCATGGCATTGTCCCTGGCAAGTCGGCTTACCCTATTGGCAGAATTTCTCTGGAAGTTGCTTTCGGCACTGAATTTAACTATCACTCGGAGTTCTTGTCGTTTGAGGTGGTCAAGCTTAAGAGTCCATATCATGCTCTCTTCGGGAGGCCGGCTTATGTGCGGTTCATGGCACGTCCATGTTATGTTTATCTGAAGCTGAAGATGCCTGGTCCAGGTCACACTATCACCGTCAATGGTAATAGGAAAGTCGCCCTCGAGTGCGAGGAGGGAGATGCGGCTTACGCTGAGTCGGCTTGTGCGGCCGAAGAGTTGAAATTCTACAAGGCCAATGTTGACCCGGCTGACATGACTCCTCTAAAGAAGCCGACCACAGAGTCTAATCATTTGCTTAAATTCAAGTCAGTGCGAGACACCAAGCAAGTTGACTTTACCCCTGGTAATTCTTCTAAGCAGTTCAGCATTGGGGCGAATATGGATCCCAAATAGGAAAGCGCGCTCATCGAGTTCATCCGTGAGAATCGGGACATCTTTGCATGGAAGCCTTCTGACATGTCGGGTGTACCGAGAGAACTCGCTGAGTACTCCCTTAATGTGGATCCTAAGTTTAAGCCTGTACGGCAATACCTCCATTGTTTTAACGAGGAGAGACGCAAAGCCATTGGAGAGGAAATGGCTTGGCTCCTAGCTGCCGGGTTCATTGTTAAAGTCTTTCATCCAGAGTGGTTGGCAAACCTAGTACTTGTTCTGAAGAAAAACGGGACTTGGTGGATGTGTGTTGATTACACGGACTTGAATAAGGCCTGCCCTAGTGATCCTTTTGCTCTGCCCCGTATTGACCAGATCATTGATGCTACGGCTGGTTGCGAGTGTTTGTGTTTTCTGGATGCATACTCCGGTTATCATCAGATAAAGATGAAGGAGGAGGACCAGGAAAAGACAGCCTTTATCACGCCCTTCGGAGCTTTCTATTATACATTGATGCCATTCGGTCTGAAGTGTGCACAGGCGACTTATCAGCGTTGTGTTCAGAATTGTTTTCACAAACAGATCGGACATAACGTTCATGCTTATGTTGATGATATTGTGGTGAAGTCTCGGAAGAAGGAAACCTTGTTGGATGATCTGAAAGAGACGTTTGACAACCTGCGAGTTTACCAGATGAAGCTCAACTCGGCCAAGTGTGTGTTCGGCGTGCCAGCTGGGAAGTTGCTTGGTTTCCTTGTCTCTGAACGCGGTATTGAGGCTAACCCAGAAAAAATTAAGGCTATCACAACTCTGAAGAAGCCCGCCAACATCAATGCTGTCCAGAAATTGACAGACTGTGTTGCGGCTTTGAGCCGGTTCATAAGCCAGCTTGGTGAGAAGGCAATTCCTCTGTACCAGCTTCTGAAGAAAACAGATAACTTTGTCTGGAATGATGCTGCTGACAAAGCCTTTGAATCCCTCAAAAAGCAGTTATCTGAACCACCAATCCTTGCTGCTCCCCTGGACAAGGAGCCGATGTTATTATATATCGTTGCTAATAACAGAGCTGTCAGCATTGCTGTTGTTGTCGAGCGCAAGGAAGAAGGCAAGGAGTACCCAGTCCAGAGACCGGTGTACTATGTTAGCGAGGTTCTAACGGAGTCCAAGCAACGGTACCCGCACTGGCAGAAGTTGGTTTATGGTGTGTTCATGGCGAGTCGCAAATTGAACCATTATTTTCATGAGCACCTAATCACCGTTATCAGTTCCGCACCTCTTGGGGATATAATCCAGAACAGGGAGGCGACAGGCCGGGTTGCCAAGTGGGCCATTGAACTTAGCCTGCATCATCTCAAATATGTGCCACAGACTGCCATCAAATCTCAGGCTTTGGTGGACTTCATCAATGACTGGACGGAGTTGCAGGCTCCGGAGGAGAAGCCAGATACCACATACTGGTCAATACATTTTGATGGCTCCAGACAATTAGAGGGCTCGGGGGATGGAGTTGTGATAACTTCCCCGTGAGGTGATAAGTTTTGTTATGTTTTGAGGCTTATGTTTCCCTGTACTAACAATGCAGCAGAATATGAGGCCTTGCTTCATGGTCTCCGTATGGCTAAGGACATGAACTTAAGCCGGGTCAGATGTTTGGGCGACTGATAACCCACAAGTATAGGGGATCAGTTGTAGCCTTTCTCAATAAATAAGAGTGTCGAACACAAAGAGGAGCTAAAGGTAGAATCAATATTCCCTTCAAGTTCTATCGACCACCAATACAACTCTACGCACACTTAACGTTTGTCTTACCTAGAACAAGTATGAAACTAGAAGTACTTTGTAGGTGTAATGCTAGAACTACTTTGCAATAATAAAACTAGGAGTACTTTGTGAGATAATAAAAGTTAGTTTGTTTTAGTAGAGAACATTTTGTAACACAAAAAGAAAGATTGTCCAGAGGCAATTGAATATGACATGTGTGAAACTTATTATATGCACTGAGGGAGAGGCATACGCTAACACACTTTCCGTACTTGGATCATATGCACTTATGATTGGAACTCTAGCAAGCATCCGCAACTACTAAAGATCATTAAGGTAAAACCCAATCATAGCATTAAGTAAAAAGTCCCCTTTACTCCCATACGCAACAACCCCCTTACTCAGGTGTAAGCTTCTGTCACTCTAGCCACCCACTATAAGCGAATCATGAACGTATTGCAAACCCCACAGTGGTAATCCCACACGCTTGCGCTACACGGAGGGCACCATAGGACATCACCAATTTAACATACAACTCATATCAATCACACCATACCACAATTAACCCGTAGGACAAAAAGAATCTACTCAAACATCATAGGATTGCCACACATCATTGGATAATAATATGTAGCATTAAGCACCATGTTTAAGTAGAGAATTACAGCGGGAATAGAGAGGTTACACCGCTGCATAGAGGGGGAGAGAGTTGGTGATGACGGCGGCGAAGTTGTTGGTGTAGATTGCCGTCGCGATGGTTCCCCCGGCGGCGTTCCGGCACCACCGTAATAGAGGGGGAGAGAGCCCCCCCTCCTTCTTCTTCTTGCTTGGCCTCCCCCCTAGATGGGAGGAGAGTTTCCCCTCTGGTCCATGGCCGCCATGGCTCCCGGAGGGCAGGAGCCCCTCCGAGATTGGATCTCTCTCTCTGTTTCTCTTCTGTTTCGCGCTCTGTTTTCTGGCCCTTCACTGTTTCTTATATTCCCAGAGATCCGTAACTCTGATTGGGCTGAAATTTTGAGGGGATTTTTATACATAAATTATCTTTCTTGCAGCGAAAGAAGGGCCCCAACCGACGTTCGAGGGAGTCACAAGGCAACACGGCGCGACCCCCCCGGGGCGCGCCCTGTTGCCTTGTGGCCACCTCGGGCACCGTCTTGCGTTGATTCTTCTTCCTAAAAATCACATATATTCCAAAATAATTCTCCGTAAAATTTTATCGCGTTTGGACTTCATTTGATATGGATTTTCTGCGAAACAAAAAACAAGCAGAAAACAGGAACTGGCACTGGGCACTGGATCAATATGTTAGTCCCAAAAAAAATGTTGCCAAAAGTATGTGAAAGTTGTAGAATATTGGCATGAAACAATCAAAAATTATAGATACGATGGAGGCGTATTAGCATCCCCAAGCTTAATTCCTGCTCGTCCTCGAGTAGGTAAATGATAAAAAGATAATTTTTGATGTGGAATGCTACCTAGCATAATCTTGATCATATAATCTAATCATGGCATGGATATTAAGATACAAGCGATTCAAGGCAATAGTCTATCAGTTTGATATTGAAATAATAATACAAAACATGCATGTATTTCATCATTGCCTTTCATAATAATGGAGCTAAAGGAAACAGCCTCTATACACTTAGTTGTGGTAAGCATGACACGCTCGTTCTTCCCAGCATAGACATATCAAATCAAGAGTACCCCGGTGCAAAACCAAGCAATTGGATCATACTTTTTAACGCGCTTCAGCATTTTCAACTTCACTCAATACATGAGCGTGAGCCATGCACATAGCACTATGGGTGGAATAGAATGCGGTGATAGAGATCAATAGGAGAAGTCAAAAAGGAAGAAAGTCTCGCATCAACTCGGCGGATCAATGGACTATGGAGATGTCCATCAATCGATATCAATGCGAGGAGTAGGGATTGCCATGCAATGGATGCACTAAGAGCTATAAGTGTATGAAAGCTCAACTGAAACTAAGTGGATGTGCATCAACTTGCTTGTTCATGAAGACCTCGGGCATTTGAGGAAGCCCGTCATCGGAATATACAAGCCAAATTCTATAGTGTAGAATTCCCACTAGTATATGAAAGTGACAACTCTGGAGACTCTCTATATGAAGAACACGGTGCTACTTTGAAGCACAAGTGTGGTAAAAGAATAGTAACATTGCCCCTTCTCTCTTTTTCTCTCATTTTTTTTCATTTTTTTCATTTCTTTTTTTCTTTTTTTCTCTTTTTTTTGATGGGCTCTTTTTGGCTTCTTTATTATTATTATTTTTTATTTTTCGTCCGGAGTCTCATCCCGACTTGTGGGGGAATCATGGTCTCCATCATCCTTTCCTCACTGGGACAATGCTCTAATAATGATGATCATCACACTTTTATTTACTTACAACTCGATAAAAAAAACTATACAAGATGACTCTATATGAATGCCTCTGGCAGTGTACCAGGATGTGCAATGATCTAGCATAGCAAAGATATCAAAAAACGGACAAGCCATGAAAATATCATGCTAGCTATCTTACGATCATGCAAAGCAATATGACAATGAATGCTCAAGTCATGTATATGATGATGATGGAAGTTGCATGGCAATATATCTCGGAATGGCTATGGAAATGCCATGATAGGTAGGTATGGTGGCTGTTTTGAGAAAGATATAAGGAGGCTTATGTGTGATAGAGCGTATCATATCATGGGGTTTGGATGCACCGGCGAAGTTTGCACCGACTCTCGAGGTGAGAAAGGGCAATGCACGGTACTGAAGAGGCTAGCAAATTGCGGAAGGGTGAGAGTGCGTATAATCCATGGACTCACATTAGTCATAAAGAACTCACATACTTATTGTAAAGCCTACTTGCCCTCGAAGCAAAGTACTACTCGCATGCCCCTAGGGGGGAGGTTGGGAGGAGTTAACCATCACGCGCCCTCGATCCGAACAACACAAAGACTCAATCAATGATAAATCATGCTCCGACCTCACTGCTAATGTCAGCGGCCACCACTTTACATGTGTGAGGATTTACTTATGTAAAGACTTACTTCCCTTAACACCATTATTAATACTCAACATTAATTCTTTTACTAGCATGCCCCAATATTACCACCTCAATATTGCAAAACTATTGCAAGGAATCAAACATATCATATTCAGTGATCTACAAGTTTTATGTAGGATTTTATGACTAACCATGTGAATGACCAATTCCTGTTGACTCTCTAAATAGATATAAGTGAAGCATGAGAGTTTAATTCTTTCTAAAAAAGACCACACTCTAATAAATATAAGTGAAGCAAAAGAGTATTCTACAAATAATGGTTTTCTATATGTAGAGAAACAGGCATCCAAACTTCAAATAATATAAGTGAAGCACATGAAGCATTCTATAAAGCCATACTCAAAAGATATAAGTGAAGCGCATGAAGCATTCTATAAATCAACCAAGGACTATCTCATACTAGCATGGTGCATAAAATAAAAGGGAAAAATAAACACAAAAGACGCTCCAAGAATTTACGCATATCATGTGAACAAAACAAAAACCGAGACATACCGATAATTGTCGAAGAAAGACGGGATGCCTTCCAGGGCATCCCCAAGCTTACACGCTTGAGTCTCCTTGAATATTTACTTGGGGTGCCTTGGGAATCCCCAAGCTTGAACTCTTGCCTCTCCTTATTCTCCTCATATCGATACCTCCTCGATCTTCGAACACTTCATCCACACAAAACTTAACCGAACTTTTTATTAGAGGGGTTAGTACATATAACATCAAATCCCATCATGTCCTGCTGTAACATTATTGTATAATTATAATCAAACATTACCCACTGTATTCTATCACAATTCTATGGCTCCCAAGTCAATGGGGCTCAACAAGATTTCAAACATACGCAAATAAAGAAACTATAACAGCAATCTGTGAAAACAAGACAGTCTGTAAAGATGCAAATGAAACATATACTTTTGTAACTCCAAAAATTCTGAAAAATTAGGAAAAAATAAAAAAAATCATATAAGTACTGTGTAAAAATTTCAGAATTTTTGCATGTTCCAGTGAAATATAGAAATTCAAACACTACAGCAAAAGTTTCTGTTTTTTCACAGCACACACCAAACAAGCAATTTAAACATCCTAAAGGTAAATCTTGGCACATTATTTTTATAATACAATGGATTTGTACAAGGGGATAATTATTTTTGTTGAAAAGTTTCTGAAATCAAGATTCACAAAGTTTTCATGGGCATGAACAAAGTTCAAGGCATGCCCCCACTTCAACGGTGCTCGTTTTTCTCACTTCCACTTTTCTTTTTGAAGAAATTTTAGGCCCCCCTCTATATTTTTTTTTTAAACTTTTTAAAAGCACACAACAGAATAAAATGACTCTCTAAAACTTCCGGGTTGTCTCCCAGGCAACGCTTTCTTTAAAGCCATTGAGCTAGGCATAAAGTGCTCAAGTAATCGATCCACCCGGATCCCAAGGTATATCAACGCCAATCTTAATTAACAATAATTTGTAATTTAGTAGTGAGCACAAAGCAACATATATCACATAACAACAGAGTCTAACTCTCTTCCTATGCATCGGCATGCCATAAAAGAACAAATCATGCACACATAATAAAGGCAGATACATAGCATAAACAGTTTCTTGCAATTTTATCGTGTTGGAAACATAGAGAGGCGAAGATGTGGTTCCTCTCTCATAATAATTGCAATTAGGAGCAGCAAGCACATGCATATTATATTCATCAAAATCATCATGTGTAATAGTAAAACGCAACCCATCAATGTAATCCTTAATAAGCGCAAACTTCTCCGATATAGTGTAGTTGGGAGAATTCAAAAAGATAATAGGACTAGCATGTGTGGGTGCAATAGCAACAATTTCATGTTTAACATAAGGAACTATAGCAAGTTCATCTTCACAAGCATAATTCATATTGGCATCAAGGCCACATGCATAGCAAGCATCAAGTTCATCAAAAAGGGATATTTCAAATGAATCAAAGGGATCATAGCAATCATCATAGCATTCATCCTTCGGTAAGCACGAAGGGAAATTAAACAATGTATGAGTTGAAGAGTTACTCTCATTAGAAGGTGGGCACGGGTAGCTAATCTGCTCTTCCTCCCTTTGTTCTTCGCTCTCCTCCTCATCTTTTTCATCTAGTGAGCTCACAGTTAAAGCAATTTCTTCTTCCATAGACTCCTGCAAAATGTTAGTCTCCTCTTGGACAGCGGGGACTTCCTCAATATATTCTTTAACATAAGCATTAGAAGCATAGTTTTCAAAGCAATATTTAAGTATGGCAAAATTTTCAGATTTGTAAAGAGTAGCATCACACTTTTCAATCAAAGAAGCAATTTCATAGGCACCCTTAAAAGAAACAAATTCTTCAGTTTGTTCAATATCATAGTAACTATAAACACCTTTGACATAAGAAGATAAGATTCCATTATCCTTAAACTCACATTGGTATTGAAGGTGTTTTTTAGGGTCTTCAGAACAACAAGTAAAATCATATATTTCGCATAAATTCCAAGCATAGCATTGCAAACAATTAATTTGATGCCTTAAGAGTTTCCCTTTTTGAGACAAGCGGTGTCACACAAGACAAGCGTGCTCATCTAATGATTTTCCCTCAACTAATCTAGTTGGGTTTTCAGCACGAGCACAAAGGGATCGAAGATGATCCAAGTAGAAAGCTTCAACAGTATGAAAGATTTTGGGTGGTTCTTCAACCATTGGTTTAGCAAGTACAACTAATTTTTTTTGGTATTTTGCGTTTCCTACCCATAACTAAAGATACAAAACAAGAGCACAAAATAAAAACTACTTAGTGATAAAGCAAACAAGCACACATGAGAATATTCACCCCACGCTATTGCTCCCCGGCAATGGCGCCAGAAAAAGGTCTTTATAACTCACAAGTATAGGGGATAAGTTGTAGCCTTTCTCGATAAATAAGAGTGTCGAACCCAATGAGGAGCTAAAGGTAGAATCAATATTCCCTTCAAGTTATATCGATCACCGATACAACTCTACGCACATTTAACGTTTGCTTTACCTAGAACAAGTATGAAACTAGAAGTACTTTGTAGGTGTAATGCTAGAACTACTTTGCAAGAATAAAACTAGGAGTACTTTACGAGATAATAAAAGTTAGTTTGTTTTAGTAGAGAACTTTTTGTAACACAAAGAGAAAGATTGTCCATAGGCAATTGAATATGACATGTGTGATACTTATTATATGCAATGAGGGAGAGGCATACGCTAACACACTTTCCGTACTTGGATCATATGCACTTATGATTGGAACTCTAGCAAGCATCCGCAACTACTAAAGATCATTAAGGTAAAACCCAACCATAGCATTAAGTAAAAAGTCCCCTTTACTCCCATACGCAACAACCCCCTTACTCGGGTGTAAGCTTCTGTCACTCTAGCCACCCACTATAAGCGAATCATGAACGTATTGCAAACCCCACAACGGTAATCCCACACGCTTGCGCTACATGGAGGGCACCATAGGACAGCGCCAATTTAACATACAACTCATATCAATCACACCATACCACAATTAACCCGTAGGACAAAAAGAATCTACTCAAACATCATAGGACTGCCACACATCATTTAAAATATGTAGCATTAAGCACCATGTTTAAGTAGAGAATTACAGTGGGAACAGAGAGGTTACACTGCTGCATAGAGGGGGAGAGAGTTGGTGATGACGGCGGCGAAGTTGTTGGTGTAGATCGCCATCGCGATGGTTCCCCCAGCGGCGTTCCGGCGCCGCCGGAAGAGAGGGGGAGAGAGCCCCCCCTCCTTCTTCTTCTTGTTTGGCCTCCCCCCTACATGGGAGGAGAGTTTCCCCTCTGGTCCATGGCCGCCATGGCTCCCGGAGGGCAGGAGCCCCTCCGAGATTGGATCTCTCTCTCTGTTTCGCGCTCTGTTTTCTGGCCCTTCACCGTTTCTTATATTCCCGGAGATCCATAACCCCGATTGAGCTGAAATTTTGAGGGGATTTTTATCCGGAAATTATCTTTCTTGCGGCGAAAGAAGGGCCCAAACCGACGTTCGAATGAGTCACAAGTCAACACGGCACAACCCCCCCTGGGGCGCGCCCTGTTGCCTTGTGGCCACCTCGGGCACCATCTTGCGTTGATTCCTCTTCCTAAAAATCACATATATTCCAAAATAATTCTTCGTAAAAATTTATCGCGTTTGGACTTTGTTTGATATGGATTTTCTGCGAAACAAAAAACAAGCAGAAAATAGGAACTGGCACTGGGCACTGGATCAATATGTTAGTCCCAAAAAAATAATATAAAATGTTGCCAAAAGTATGTGAAAGTTGTAGAATATTGGCATGAAACAATCAAAAATTATAGATATGATGGAGACGTATCAGCGACTCGGATTTGGTGGCCCAACAGGTCTCTGGCACCTGGGACTCTAAGGACCCCCTCATGGCGGTTTACAAGCACGCCGTCACTAATATCGCTGGACACTTCAAGGGATACCGGGTTGATCATATTGATCATCGGCTTAACGAGCAAGCCTGTTCCACCCAATGTTTTCCTGGACGTTCTGCACAACCCGTCAGTCAAATTAACGACGGAGGAGGACATTGCTATTCCTGATCCAGAAGCAGCATTGGTGGCTGCTATTCATGATACACCAGATTGGACAGTACCTTATCTGGCGTATCTTAGCCGTGGCGAGCTCTCAGCAGAGGAAATCATCGCTCGGCAGATCATCAGGAGGTCCAAATCCATGACCATCGTCAATGGCGAGTTACACAGACGCAGTGTCACAGGCGTTTTTCAACGTTGTGTTTCCCCTGAGGAGGGCCGAGAGATCCTTAATGAGATACATTCAAGCAATTGTGGACATCACATTGGCTCACGGTCCCTGGTCGCAAAGGCTTTCCGGCATGGTTTTTACTGGCTTACAGCTCACGCACATGCAGAGGAAATTGTTCGCAAATGTGATGGTTGCCAGAAATTTGCTCGCCAAGCACATGTGTCTGCTCAAGAGTTGCGGATGATCCCAATTACTTGGCCTTTTGCAGTCCGGGGGTTTGATATGGTTGGACCTTTCAAACGATCCAAGAATAAGCATACTCACTTGTTGGTTGCAGTTGACAAGTTTACCAAGTGGGTTGAAGCTGAGCCGGTTAGTCATTGTGATGCTGCTACAGCTGTCAGGTTCTTGAAAAAATTGATTTACCGTTACGGTTATCCACATAGCATCATCACTGATAATGGTACCAATCTGTCCAAGGGAGCTATGAAGCAGTTTTGTCAGCGAGAACATATCCGGCTTGACTTAGCGTCAGTAGCACATCCTTAGTCCAATGGACAAGCAGAGCGAGCTAATCAAGAGTTGTTACGCGGGATTAAACCAAGGCTTATGGTACCTCTTGAGCGAAGCCCAAGATGCTGGGAGGAGGAATTACCTGCAGTACTTTGGAGCATACGAACTACTCCCAACAGGTCAACAGGCTACACGCCGTTTTTCCTGGTCTATGGTGCAGAAGCGGTGCTTCCAAGTGATATTCGTCATGACTCTCCCAGAGTTATAGCTTATGTGGAGGCTGATAATGAACAAGCTCGCCAGGATGCTCTTGATGCTCTGGAAGAAGAACGCGAACTTGCTGCGTCCAGATCTGCTATATATCAACAAGACCTACGTCGCTATCATAGCCGTAGAGTTCGAAGCCGTACCTTTCAGGAAGGTGACTTAGTGCTCCGTCTGATACAAGACCAGACAGGCATGCATAAGCTTTCGCCTCCTTGGGAAGGGCCCTTTGTCATCAGCAAGAATCTCAACAACGGGTCATATTACCTTGTTGACATACGTCAAGCAAATAAGTCACGTACCTCTGAGGAGGAGGGCAGCCGACCCTGGAATATTGCACATCTTCGGCCATATTATACCTAAGTCACAGACTTGGCAGTATCTTTGTACAAACCTTCATCATGTATATATATAATGATCAATATATATATAATGATCAATGAAATAAAGCCGGCATCTCTGGATAAGAGAGTTTGTCTTTTCGCCTCAGAAATTGTGTGTTGAGACTTTACTCTTTGATCATTGGTTACTTGGGGACTTCCAACTCATCGAGTTTAGCTATTAACATCCCTCTTAACCCGGCATATGCCATTATATACTTGGTTATACATGCCTGTTAGCAAGATGCTACTCACAAAAGGTGACCCGGTTGAACGCTTGCTGAGTCAATCACAAAGGTGACCCTGAACTCATCAAAGTTAAAACACTGGTTAAGTCACGTGAGAGCCGGCTTTCAGAGAGCTAGGACAAACCAAAAGAGGCCAAAAAGCCTGCTTCACATAAGCAAAATCAGACTCGTGCCTCGAAAGCCAGTCTTTATGTCGTGCCTTGAAAGCCGGCTTTTATCATTATAAGTTTGCATTGTTATGGTTACTCTGTTATATACTTTGCACAAATGTTTATACATATTGCATATCTTTGCAGAACCAAGTTTTATTATTTTCAGTTTATTTATGATATCATAAACGGTACCACAATTTGCCGGGTTGCACGGCAACCACGGCTTCTGCTAAGTCATCAAACACCAAAGGTGCTTGAGGTAATACAGCAAGTCGCCACAGTGGCCGGGTCTCAGAACTCGTTCAGATGTGTATTACTACAGAATGGCGGGTTGCATTGCAATCACAGTAGCCGGATTGGCCTCAACAGCCGGGTTATCTAGCTATTCTTTCAACGCAAAACTTGTACTTGGCTTTCCAGCACATAAGAGGCTTCTTGCCATAACCAAGTTTTACAGAAAGGTCATACGTGCGTGAGGGCACCACCAGCAGCACATACAGTTTTATCACTAAGCTATTACACAGCCACAGTTGGGCATATTTTCATCCAAGATTTTAAGGAGTTTATGGCTGTGAGTCGGCAGCGCGGCCTTCCGGGTCGACGTTTGCGCCAGATGATGATGGGTCAATATGTGCCGGCTCTTCACGGTCTTCAGGGGCCGCCGCATCTGCTTCTTGAGTCGGGGGATCGTCTGCCAACCACTGAATCGACTACAAAGCTTCAAATACCGAGTCTTCCTTCATCACAGTTGCAACGTTGATATCAGGGGCGAAATTTTGCAGGCTTCGGTTCTAGCAGACTGATGCGTTTGCGGCTTCGGAATAGCCGGCTTGGAACTTGGTCAGGTCCAGTTCCTCTGCAATCTTTGTAGCAGCCACTCGGGTCTCCTTGACACATCGAAGATAATCTTGGTTTGTGAAGGGAGTGCCATCTGCGTTGAACTCCGGAAACCCTTCTTCAAGAGAAGTCGGCTCCATTTCTGGCAGGTAGGCCTTGGCGCGTGCAAGTGAGTACATGGCCCCCTGACGACAAGCCGCCCTTTTCAGCTCTTTGATGCACTCAGGCACCGTGGATAGCTCCTTAAGCATGTCCATGATATAATGAGGTGGTGCTTTTGTATTTTTGACTGCCATTACACAATAAGCACCACCTACGTACAACTGTTCCAGGAACTTGTAGATAACTTTCAACTTCACAAGCGGCAGTTCTACAACATTGTGGTTTTTCTTGCCTAATGACATGCATAGTGTAAGTCAATAAGGGTACAACAACCAACCCGGAAAAATTGGACAACTTATGATGCATAACAAGATATACTTACCAAAGATGGCTTTGCACATATCAGTAATGTGACCCTTAAGTGTTTGCAATTCTTGGGTCGCTGGTTCGAGCTTCGACTCGGCCTCTTCAGCTCGCTTCACCAAGGCAGCTCTTTCTTCATCAAAGGCCTCCTTGGCTTTCTCCAAGTTGTCAGTACAGGTGGCTAGAGATTCTTCAACATATGAGGATAACTTTTCTACTGTCTCTCGCAATTTCTTCTCCACTGCCACCTCTTCTTTTAAGCCAGCAATCTGAGACTCAGATTGTTTCAGTATATCCTGCAACCGAATATATAAGTTATAAACAGTTATTGGCAATCCCAAGTCGCCGCAAGCGGCTGACCCGGCACTTGGGGGCTACATGATCTTTGTTTTTATCAAAGTATTCAAGTCCCGAGTCGCCGCAGGCGACCCACCCGGCACTTGGGGGCTAATGCATAAGTCATTTTTATATATCAAGACCCGTCCCATCACATAATGATGAGCCGGCCCTTGGGGGCTACCAGTTGCTCTAAGGTAAGATCCTGCAAGTATATGAAGACCCAGCTCACTATTACATAGTGACCCAGCTCTTGGGGGCTACAGTATGACTACAGTTATACTTACAATACAAGGCGGGTTAGGATTATTGAAACTTGGAGTGGTGCAGGATTCAGTTCAAGTAAATCTTAAGCAAACTCCTAAGTTATATTTCCTTTAGATTTGGCGGCTACATGTATATAAATAAATGGAGAAGCAGTGAGAATTACCTCATACTTCCTTCTTAAGCTATTAAATATAGCTGCTTCAGTTTCCCGGCTCTCAAACAGCCGGGTTAAAAAAGTCCGGTGTAGTGCATCCACATCTTGATCCTCAAAAGGTTGGAACTCAAGACTGGCCTTGCTCTTGTTTTTAATGGGCGACTCATCTTTTGCTAAGATCTTAGCAACAGCAGTTGAAGTCTCTGGATGAACATTGTGGGTTTCACCGGTGACAACCACGTCATCCTGGGCCTTGTCTGTTGGCTGCTCGGCGGTAGAAGTTCCTTTTTCTTCCGTAGCAGGAGTGGAGGCACGAACAGGGCTTGGCGGGTTGTCTTGGAGAGGCAGCTCGTCTTGACCCGCCTGATTGTTCTAAGGCTCGGTATTTTCCATCATAACATCAGATGGGTTTCCCCCGGCGTCTGCTATAGGAGCAAAAGACTCGCCAGCTTTCTTTTTACCAGAGCCTTGGCACTGCATTAAGGATATAAAACAGCTCAACAGGGGCAGCAAAATGTGATTAATAATAGAAGACGGGATATTTCATTCTTACCCTTTGTTGATGGTGTAAGCCAGCAGTTGGGTGGCGCTTGATTCATCAGAGGAAGGTGAAGTCAAATACGCTGAATCATCCCGCGGCATTGGTTGTTTAAATAAGCCAGCTTGTGGGTGACTCGCCGTAGGACTTGTCAGAACGTCAAGACGAGGTCGGTGAGATCTATCATGAGATAATCCTTCTGATAACTCGCCTGAGCTGCTCCGGGTCTTCCTCTTCAGGTTTGCATTGTGCTGCATTTTCTTCAAAGATAAATGACGATCCAAGTGAGCAGATGGATGAGAAAAGGGAACTTTGCGAACCGCAACCCGGATTTTTCTTTGACCAAATGTTTCTGAATCTGAGTCGGAAGAGATCAAGGTTACCTCTGCAGCGCAGGCTCTGCTTGTTTCGGTCTGATCCTGAGACAAGTTGGCGTCAGCAAGTTCGACAAAAAGGCGGCCAAGAGAGTCAAGTTCTACCTCTTGTTCTTCATCCTCGTCGTCTTCTTCCTTGTTCTGATCTTGTGGAGGAGTGGCGGTTTCCAGTCTTGCTTGCCACCATTCAGAGCCCTCCTAAAACAAGGAGCCGACTTGTCAGTTAATGAAAGAATAATTGCTTAGTATAAAGTTAAAAGAGGGCGACTTACAGCTGGAGCCGGGTTGCCAGCATAAAAGGGGGCGAGGCCAACCAGGGCGATCTTCTCTTTCTTCTCACCAAGAAGCTTCTTGGTGCCCTTGATTAATTCTGCTTTGGTTAAATTTTGCGTGCTAAAACGCAACTCATCGTTTGTCTCACCAGTATAGGTGTGCAGAAGCCGGCTCCTCAAGCTGAGTGGCTGGACTCTCCATTCCATCCACGTCCGAGTTAAGTCAACCCCGGACAGTCCATGAGCTATGAGGGCGTTGATCTTGGTGTAGATGGGCTGGAACGCCTCCCTTTCTTCAGGTGGAGCATAAGCATCAAAGTGTATGGAAGCCGGCAGACGATCTTGTCTGTAACCCGGCAGCTGATGCTCGTCGTTGGGAGAAGTATCCTTGCAATAAAACCAAGTTTTATGCCAGTTCTTTGGATGACTCGCCAGTGCCATCTCTGGGAAATATGAGTTCCGCCTCCGCTGTATGGTGACTCCGCCACATTCTAGGCTGGAGCCGTTCTTGCATTCTGTCTAGCGATTGCAGTAGAAAAATTCTTGAAATAGACCGATTGTGGGTTCAATCTGGAGATATACTTGGCAGAAAGTATGGAAATTTCTCAGGTTAAGGACCGAGTTGGGTCCAAGATCTTGAGGCCTGATGCCAAAGTGGTGCAGGGTATCACGGAAAAACATGAAACCTGGCGGTCGAAAGCCCCTGTCCAAATGATCTCCAAAAACCACAACCTCATTTGGACTAGGAGTTGGCCGGGTCTCCTCACGCCAATTGATCTGGTCTTTCGCAGGAAGCAACCCGGTGATTACCAGATCTTCAAGCATCAGGTTAGACATACAAGACTTGGACCAGTTGGCAGCTTTGCTTACTTTGGGAGCCATGGATTACTGACAAAGGTTCAACTACGGAAAAAGGAAAATGGATTACAGGTCGGGTTTAATCCGGCTTATAAATACGAAGTGAAAATTTGCAAGCATGGTTAAAAGCGGAAAACATTGTCAAAAGGATAGTAGCCAGGGAGTTCAAGCAATGTTGCCGGGTTAAAACAATTATAGTAGTGGCAACTATGGATTAAATGACCCTGTTAAAAGAGTTAAGGATATAATTTGCTTGTGCTACAAAGGCGAAATGCCGGATCTTGGAATTCACAAAAATACAGTAGTTTGTGGCCTAAGAGCCGACAGAACAACAATGACTTGGTACAATTTAGCTACTAATAAAGCCCCAGGAAGA
Source organism: Elymus sibiricus (assembly GCA_039707655.1). Taxonomy (NCBI): domain Eukaryota; kingdom Viridiplantae; phylum Streptophyta; class Magnoliopsida; order Poales; family Poaceae; genus Elymus; species Elymus sibiricus. Next base: position 253,957,134 of record CM077668.1, on the reverse strand, counting down.
GCTGAGGCAAAATCCGGGTCAAGAAATCACAAACAACTACTGTGCAGATTTCGTTACAATTATAGATCTGGAAAATGTCTGAAAAAGAAAATAAAAGCCCTAAAGTACGGCGGAACGGTCAGGTATGAAGCGGCAGTGGAGTTCACTAACGCAACAGAGGAGATTTAAGGCGTGATTGATTAAGTAGCGGAGGAAGCAAAAAATCTAACGGATAGCAGTTCACGGATAAATTAGATCTAAAGGCTGCATTTCTCGAAGAACACCGATGAACTAGTAAGAACTACGGTGAGAAGAGTGGCACGGATGATTGAGATGCTTACAGATCCTCAAAGAGGGGTTTGAAGGTGTTGAGGGTCGCGAGCACGGCCGTGGCGTTTTCTGACAAAGCCCCGGCGACGACGCTGTTGTTGATATTGTTGTTGCTTTCGAGGTCGGCGGACTCGAGGTGGCACGGCGGCGTCGGGTGTGAGAGGAAGAAGAAGGGCAAGGAGCAAAGGAAGTAAAAATGAATCTGAGGCCCCCTCCGGCCTATTTATAAGGGGTGGACCCCGAAGTGGCAGGGTGAGACCCCAGACGGCGCAGTGAATTTAGGCTAAAGAGACACTTCGATTTTCACGACAACAAGATTTGGCATATCCACTCAAAGATCCGTTATGATGTCATGTGCATTTACAGGAGCAGATAAAGTGATGTCACGATAAGAAGAGGCGAAAATGGTCAAGTGTGGAGAAGAACCACGAGAGCCTGCAAACATTCTTGACCCCGCCAGGAAGTTGTGAATAAAAACAGTAACAAGGATAGGAAAGATGGAGCAATTACCGGCTTAGGAAAGATCCGGATCAGAGCACAACCTTTCATGATTTCCTTTGTTTTAATTTTCAGGATGGAGTTTAGCATGAATAAATCCAAGCCAAACTGGGTGCTAATGTTGGGGATGTTCCCCACAGTTGAGACTCGGCGTGAGTGTGACCCGGTCCTGAGCCTAGAGGCACAGTGAGTCATCTCACCTACGGGTCAGCACGAAGACAATCGAAGATGGGCCTGAGGCCCAAAGTGAGACCCGGCAGGCGGCTGGCTCTCATGGACCTTATGGGTCGACTCATGGAGAAGGGTTAGAAAGAGGAATCTTACCAACTTGAAGAGCAAGATTAATGAGTTAGAATAGGTTACGGGTCACAAGTATGACCCGGAATCTACTGTAAACCTAGGGACTCAGCCTATTATATAAAGGGAGTCCCTAGGACGAAAAGACTAAGTTGCAATCTCTCGAGAACTAGGTTAGCGAATCTGCACCCTTGTAATCGAGATCCAGAGCAATATCAATCAAGCAGGAGTAGGGTTTTACCTCCACCGTGAGGGGCCGAACCTGGGTAAACCCGTGTCTCTCTTTCCGTTCAACCCCGTTCAAGCTTCCACACAACTGCGATGGCCTCACGACTAAGTCCTTTCACAAGGACATCTGCCGTGACAAAACCACGACACTTTGGCTCGCTCGGGCCTGCCTTTTTTTTACGGGAAGGCCTCATGGCTAGCTTTATTAAAACTCAAATAATGCTTACATCGTCTGCTAAAATTTAGCAATAAAAACCGGAGGTGCATCCACCCACACAGAAGGAGTGTTTGCACGCCCCCACTCAGCTAGCTCATGAGCAACAACATTAGACTCTCTATTACAATACACAATAATAACCTTCCCGAACTCTCTCAATAACTCCCTACAATCATCTAAAACTGGAGCCGCCACCATAGAATGTCCTTCATTAAGACGTAAAGAATCGACCACAGTAATGTTGTCCATCCTCACCAAGGCATTGTTGCACCCCATACTTCGAATTAATTTTATACCTTCACAGAGTGCTCGCTCGGGCGTGCCTGATGCCACTCTGATGTCACACATGTTTTTATTTATTTTTAAATAATAAACATAGATATTATGAAAAAAAATGAATTGGTTATTTTTTTAAAAATGCGCATTGCACACTAAAAATTGTAAATGTAGTCTAAATGTTTGCTCAACCTTCAAAAAATGTTTGTACCATTTAAAACAATGTAGGTGAAATAACAAAATTTTCACGTGTACCAAAAAATGTGTGTGGCATTTTCAAAAAAAATAGTTATAAAATGTAAAAAAAAAGTTCATGTAATTCATAAAAAAATGTTTCGTTCCATTCAAAAAATATACGTTACATTTTTCTAAAAATGTTCAAATGTTTCAAACAAAATGTTTATGATATTTTAAAAAAAGTTATCCAATGTATAAAAATGTTCACATGGTTTTAAAATAACGTTCCGTATCATACAAAAAATATTTTAATGTGTATTCAAAAAAAAGTTCAAAACAAGTATTTGAAAAATTGTTAATCATTTATTTAAAAATGTTAAACGTATGTACGCAAATATTTTAGATGTATACGAAAAATGTACACCACATATGGACAAAAGTAGGCATCAAAATATATATTTGAAAAAAATGTTTATCATGTATTTGAAATTTTTTAAATATGTATTAGAAAGTGTTCGTGATGTATTCGAAAAATGTACAATGTGTACGAAGAAAATAGAGAAATGTTGAACATAAAAAGAAAAAAAAAAGGAAAACATAAAAAAAACCAGTGAAAACTATAGGAAAAAACAAATGAAGAAAGAAAAAAAGGTTGAAAAAAGTAAACGGAGAACTGAAAAAACCCCAGAGAAAACACAAAAAAACTAGAAAAGCCGTGCTACAAATGGTAGAAAAATCAGGGGGGAAACTCGCAGTCGGCTATAGTGTTGGGCCGGTCCAATAGCCGCCCACGGTAGACGATTCCTAATAGGAATCGGTACGAGCGACACATAGCCCTGCCAGTCGGATCTTTTTTTTTAACCCAAGAGCTTTTCTTCATCAAACGGCAGGATTACAATCGTTCAACAAGCAATTAACTAGGAAGCTGGGTACATAATTGATCCATAAGCACCTCCTTCTACTCGCCGAATCTTGCTTAGCGCAAAGATGTGCCCCTTCATTGGCTTCATGACCAACAAAAATTAACCGGAAAACTTCCATATTAGAGCTGAGCTCTTCTATCTCCTGAAGGATGGATGCAATCTCTAACCTACCTTCATTATGGTTCCTCCATAGCTTGACCACCTCCTTCGCATCAATCTTTGTGACCAATCTTAGTAAGACCTATATCTCATTGGCGGTCGGATCCGGCCACCTTAGAGCATCTACAGCCACGCATACCAAATCCGCGTGTCCGCAGACAGTGACCGGCCACACCTTAAATTTTCTTTTCCACAGCCGCGTACCATATATCTGGTACCCTAAATCCATACTACGCATGCAACGTGAAACTAAACTACATTGATCATCAACGAACAAACGAACATTCAACGAACGGACATAGAAATCGACAGCAAACAGACATAGAAATCGACAGCAAACGGACATAGAAACCCACATAATCATCAACCAAAAGAGCACCACAGTTCCGCCGACGGACAAGTTCTAAACTAAAATTACTGAGAACAGAAATAAGCTTCACCACTTCCTCGTCGGCCCTTTGCCCTTCCGGTCACCGGCGCTGTTGTAGGCGTCCGTGTAGGCGTCGGAGGCAAGAGGTGGGTCGTCGGAGCCATCCATGACGTCGGAGGAGTCGATGAAGATGGCCATCCTCCGGACGACGCGGTCCTGCTGCCTCATGAGCTTCACCGCTCTCGCCGCCTCAGCCGCCTCGCGCTCCGACTGCTCCAGACCTAGCCGGAGCGCCTTTGCGTTTTTCCGACCGAGCCGGCGGGCGTCCGTCATCAACGAACGGCGATAGACAGCCGCGAGGTGAAAGTGCATCTAATCCCCGGTGGTATTGGTAATTCATCACAACATATACATAATTGAACTAATGCCTACTCAAAGAATATTTCAGGAAAGTTCAATCTAGGTACAACAATTGGATGTGAATGTGGACCCCTGACAATGCTAAGGACAAGTGTTGGCAAAGCTTCAAGACTCTACATTTTTATTTAAGTGATCTAAGATCACATTGAGTCTATAGGAAAGCCAATACCATTAAAAGGGGATGAGGTTTTGATGATGGTCTAACTGCTCAAATGCTTGGAGATATTGCTCCAAAAACCTTAGCCACACTCTCATATTCCACTATGTCCAAAACCCTAAAGTCCATCTCGGTTCCACCGACCGGACTAACCTAATACACTTGACATAGCCACTGCCTAAACCCTAGCATCTCGGTCACACCGAGTTGGCCCTTCGATCCCACCGAAGAGCACTTACCAACCTTCTGTTACCAATTGAAATTGACTTGGAATTTCTGATCGGTTTCAGTCGATGATACCGTAGTGTGGAAAGTGCTTAGGCCAGCTTGACTCGGTCCAACCGAGAAGTTTCATCTGGTGTCACTGAAAATCCTAAAGTTCAAACCTTTTGTACAGGTCGGTCTCACCGAGTGGTTTCACCCGGTCCCATCGAAGTGTGCATAAAAGTGTGTAACGGTTAGATTTTTGGTGCTACCTATATACCCCCCCCCCCCCCCACCTATTCCACCATCTCTTAGGAGAGCAACCATTTCGAAGCATACACTTCCCATATCCATTTTCTGAGAGAGAACCACTTATTCTTGTGTTGAGATCAAAGGTTTTCCACTCCAACCATAGAACTTTGATCTCTAGCCACCTCAACTGCTTTCCACCAAAATCCCTCTCCTACAACATAGCCAAAATCTGTGGGAGAGTGTTGGAGTGTTGAGGAGATTATTTTTTGAAGCACAAGAGCAAGGAGTTCATCATCAACAATAACATATATTACCTTTTGAAGAGTGGTTTCTTCTAGATTGGTTAGGTGACACTTCGGAGCCTCCAAATCGTGTGGAGTGAACCAAGAGTTTATAAGGGCAAGGAGATCGCCTACTTCGTGAAGATCTACTCGAGTGAGGCTAGTCCTTCGTTGTCGTAAGGCATGGTGGGATAGACAAGGTTGTTTCTTCCTGGACCCTTCGTGGGTGGAGCCCTCCGTGGACTCGCGCAGCCATTATCCTTTGTGGATTAAACTCTCCATCAACGTGGATGTACGATAACACCACCTATCGGAACCACGGAAAAAATCTTCGTGTCTCCATTGCGTTTGAATATCTCCAAACCCTTTTTGTACTTACTTTCATGTGCAAAGTCTTTAATTTCCGCTGCTACTCTATTAGATTTGCATATGTAGGGTGTTTGTAGACTTGCTAGAATTGTTAAAAACTGCCAAGAACTAAAATTGGGAAAATGCTAGGTTTTTATTGGGCAAGTAGTCTAATCACCCCCTCTAGACCTACTTACGATCCTACACGAGGAGCTGCACCTCCTCTCGGGCGCCGGCGGCAACCCACGGTGGCGGCAGGAGGACTGTGCGGGCACCTCCGATTCAGGCGTGCGTGTCCGCGGCGCCGGCGGCACGGGCACTAACACCCACCGCTGCCCTTGTTGAGCAGCAGACGGAGGGTAGGGAGGGCGGCGGGCCAGTGACGCAGAGCGGGCTGACCGCGCAGTGCGGGTTGGGCCCGCTCCGACGTCGGCGCTACGGCGGCGGGCGAAAGGGGACGGAGCAGAGCCTGAGCTGCCGCCCGTGTCCACCCGCGAGCGCTGCAGCGCGATGCAGAGGGCCAATTCCTCCTAGTCGCCCTCCGCCTCGCGGAGGAAGGCGTCCCACTCGTCACCGGATCTGTCGGAGTGGCTGCCGGTGCTGGACATGATGGACGGAGATGGGGAGGGGAACGGATTGGGAGTCGGAGGAGAAGAGACGAAGAGCGGAGCGACAGTGAAGTAGAGCTAGGGTTTGCTCCGGATGGGGTTTTTAGCGAGGGCAGAGTGGGGTCGTGATGGGCCAGCGTGTACCGGACTGACGTGACGGACGCGCCCAGGCCTCCTCATATCCGCCCTAGATTTGGGCTAGATATAAGAGGCGTCGGACAGCCCAGGCGTGGACGTTTGGAGCCGATTTGAGGCGACCGGTTGTAGATGCTTTGTCCTAGACGACGTGCGTCCCAGACTTCACTCGCTATCCCGGACATGCACTACGTCCCTGAAAGCTGTGGTATGGCCTTCCTAACTATGTGCGGAGGATTTTTAACTGCTACGGCGTGTTTTTAGAGGATTTTTAACTGCTACACCGTGTGTTTTTAAGGGGATTTTTTCCTTCTACCCCGTGCCGGTCTCGCGTGAGAGCAGTGTCGTGAATGCATTGTAGATCGAAGCTTGATGGACTGTACACTACTCAATTCATCGAACGCTCATGTCAAAAAAAAAAAAAAAAAAAAACTCATCGAACGCTGAACAGTTGAGCTATTTTGTAGACGTTCCCATTGGCCTGTAGCTACACGCAAAGCCGTAGACTGGACCTTTTTAGATTGGCCTATTTAAGCTTAGCAGAGGGATGACAAAAGCACAAATCTCGTAAGAAATTAGGTTACCTGCAATTCAGCACGATGGCCCATCACCACTTTTTGGATAACATGTGTAAACTGTGCAGCAATTGAGGTGGGCGTTGTCCAGCAGTGGTGAAACAAAACAGACGCATCAACACTTTACACATGTTCTCCAAAAAGTCTGATAAGAACGTATAAGAGTTCATAACCACAATCCAACGGTGCTTTATTTATTATTCCTCAGAGCAAAGTCCGTGCAAATAGTTTGTGCTCGGCGACAATAATGAACAAATAGGTACTGTTTCCATAAGAGGATGGAATACTTTAAATAATCAATGTTCGCAAAACCGGGCGGAGTTCATTGCACCTGCTGGGGTTCAAACCAGCAGCCATTTTACATAGAAACAGCTGTACCATCACCAAAATACAAGCACGCATTATGCCGCAACAAGAAGCTTCCGGATCTGCAAGGAAGCAAGGATATTAAAATATTTTTCATGTTGAGGATCAACTGTTTTGTATGTAAGATGGACTGTGAGATATTAAGATAATTTTAATGTCAAGGATCAACTGTTTTCTCTGTAAAATAGGGTATGATGTTGCATGTCCTGTATAGGGGTTGGGTGGGGGTGGGGGTGGAGGGAGGGGGATATACACCGTTACGAAAGAATCATCACTATTCGTTACAGCAAAGCAAAAAGGTCATAGTATTCCTCCAAAGTATTATGTTTTCCTAGATAACCCTGAAGGGAACTGGTTTAGCAAAGCAGGGTATAGCATGTATTTTCTTCCCATCAGGGGTTGTTTATCAAAAAAAAACTGTGACAAGTCGGGGAGTATAATGGATATTTCCTACAACAAACTAAATGATAATGTCATGCTTGAACACTTCAATATTTGACGAACATTGTTGATTTATCCGGAAAATTGCGACAAGAAGCACGCTGAAATGGCATATTCAGTAATCAACTAATCATAATGAAATGCAAAACCATTTGTAATATTGCTTCTATGAGGTTCATGCTAGCACTAAATGAGATTAATCCTACCAAGAGATGCAGAACGTTAGAAAGGAATCACATTAGAATCGTTCCTTTAGCATTGTGCACAATAAGGGGGTGGCAAAACGATGAGCTGAATGAACGCACCTCTGGCAATTTCTTGCGGAAGACAACTTCAAGCCTTGCATCAACTGTATTCTCGAACACAATCTTTCCATCTCGAGAAGCCAGCACAACACCTCCATGGCTGCATAAACAGCACAATAATGACAAGGACTGAGGTCAATAACTAGCATGAAACTATTAAAATACGGATTTCAAATGTCTGTTGCAATCCAGATTTTATGTGAATACAGATAAAGACAAATCTAGAAGCACACAATTAGATCACCATATGCATATTTGATGCTAAATGCATGTATGTAGGGAAAATCTGTAGACCAAACGGTAAGGAACCAATAAAGTAACACCCCAAGAAATAACTTGCAATGCATTACCAAATCTGGCCGTGCTTATCATCATGGCTCGGAGAAGGTGGCAGGTAGACACTGTGGTCAACTAGTATCTCTGGCTCATGGACATCTGCTTTTGATGCATACTCATTCTTTGCTGAATGCAGTACAGATTCCACATTATGGTGATCTTCTTTGCGGCAGCGGAGCAGTACAGCTGGCTCTTTCAACCGAAGCAAGCCCTGTATATTATCCGGTAAAACAAGAAACGTTATTATGTGAGTTAGCCAACAATAGGAAGAGATAAGGAAAAGGTTTGTGTTTGGTACGCTCAAACAAACCTGAACAACGAGTTCTTTTAACAGATTCCTGTATTCATGGTGGTTGCTGCTGATATTCAGGAGTTCCTTCATTGCATCCTCTTTCATTTTATTAACCAGGTCATCCTGGGCCTGAAGCACTTTGATGCGAGAAGCATTCAGCTGCATAGAGTACTCACTGACAAAGAAAGAACAATGCTTCATTAGGTAATGTAGGGATAACCACAGAAAGAACAATGCTTCATTAGGTAATGTAGGGATAACCACAGAAATATCAATGCAGATGCTTGCGACGAACTGTGGACTTAACTAATGTTTCATCTACGATCACAAAAAGAAAATATTTCATACTTAACAATCAGCACTCCACTTTAGTTATATGTAACATGATACTAAGGTTACATTGTTCTAGTATAACATTTCTTAATCTTCCTGTGCTGCTCTGTATTTTACCTTGTCATCAACAGTAGCTTTCTTTTCATCATTGCTTTTAAGTTTTTAACATATGGAATATTCTACTTAAGTTCATACTACTTCAATATGTCTCCTATTTATTCCTGAGACCAAATGCAAGCTGCAGTTCACAGTTTTACACAACTTTGTCTTCACTCTTCAGGATAAATCTTCAGTCAACAGATAAGTTTACTGCAGTCAAGTTATGTAAGTATTAAAAACTGCTTGAGCTCATATATAATACCATCGTATATATCATTAAGTGTCGAGAATTTCAAGAGGTTAACCGATGGTTATCACCGATGAAGCTGTGAGGGTGAAGCAATTTACAGTTATCCTGTGCCGCGTTGGTTCACATCATTGATACAAATTTGTTGTAATATGTCGCTCAGCTCTATCTACAACATATTCTGATATAAATATGGTGTGGAATATGTTTTCAAAATTCTCAAGATGAAATGCAGTTGATAGCATTATACCATTCCAGAATGATCATGGAGAAAGAGATGATTCAGAGAATTAAAGCCTCACATTTTCTTCCGAACATCAACCTGCTTCTCTTTCCGCTCATATTCTTGCCTGATCTTCTTTTTCTCAGCTTCAACTAGTTGCAGCTTCTCAATGTTGAATTCCTGCAAGTAATTATACAAACATGTCAAACCTAAGAAACAAATTAAGATGAGTAAACAACTTCCGGCAAAGAGAAGAGGATAAAACCAAAACAGACATGGCCAATAATCATGAAAGGTGGGACGGAAATCATGGAAAATATGACAGAAACAGAGATATCTTTCCAAAGGCGAGTAACTTCGGGAAAGGAAACAACTTTAGTCACAAAAGGATGGCAGGTTGCTTCACAGACAAAGCATTCTCCTAGCTCTGGAAATTCAGAATGCCGACAAATCTTGTATCCTAGGCTTAACGACAGTGTATTCTATATGGCATGATTTTACATGGGAACACAATAATAAATCTTGAAAACCCAGGGGATCATACGTACAATTACATAAGCATGCGTTCTGTACTCAGCTACGAAGAGACTAGAACAAATAAAGAAGGGCATAATAATACATAACAAACATTAGGCAGGTGTTTTGCACAACATCCAGTATACACCAACTCATCCTGCAACCAAACAATACTGGTATTTATAGCAACTGTATTCGAAGATCTATTTCCCTTCTTAGTTACTTACGTGAATAAAATGGTGCTACGATTCGCAATGGTTAATGGTGCCGCCTACAAGCGTTGTGTGGATCCTGAGGTTGGGGCGAGCAGAACTAAAGATCAAAAAGTAGCAGGGGATGAAGGGTGGTGAACAGCTGATTCGAAGACTTTTTGCAACATGTTTTAAGCGCATAACATTTTTCCCATCAAGATTAAGCTGCAGTTTTGCTTCTGGTGCCACAAGGAACAAATGGAAGAATGGATACACAAACTTAAGCTCCTGGTTCAGCTCAACGCTCCAGTTTGCTTCCCGTCCTCCAAAATCACACAGTATCGATTCAGCCATGCAGGTACCTGAATTCATTCAAATCGACCGGGGTTGGGGAAAGTAGCGTACGTATACGGCCAAAACACAGCAATCTGGAGGCTTCTAGCTATATTCCGTGCACTGAGATCAGCTTAACCGATAGAACCCAGATTAAGACGCTTCTCGATCTACCTAGGAACTAGCGCGCTTCGTCACTTCGACACAGATCTCACAATCCCAAAATCGAGCAGCCCGTAAGGCTGGATGCTTCGAGATGACAGGGCGTGATGAACAGATCGAGCGTTAGAAAACAAGGAGGCGCGGATCGAGAAGATTGTGGAACCATCGAGATGGGAGAGTAAACGGGAAAGAACTAACCTCCTCGGCGGAGACAGAGATTTCGCCAGCCTTCTCCTCGGCCTCCTGGCGGATGAACCGCACCATCTGCTGGATCTGCTTGGAGACATCGGTGTCGTTCATCTTGGCGTCGGCGGCGACGGATCTGACGATCGTCCGACTGTGGTGCTCTGCTTCCGGCGACCACCGCGCGGGGGGATGGGAGGAGACGACAGGAGGAGGGAGGGCGCGAGGGAGTCCACGGGAGTGGTCGAGATGGGAGTCGTGGGGTCTAGTCTAGGCCAAGCCGCAGGGCAACGTGATCGGTTTGGTTCCTTGGTTGCCGCTGCTTGTCTGTCTTGCTCGCTATTACTTCGTGGACCCGGATCACAGATCCGTGATCTCTCTTGCTTTTCGGTCGTTGCCATCTGTTTTGCTGACAGTTTATTTGTGCAAAAAAAGTGTGTTTATTCATCTGTCCTTTCGAGTTTCAGAGGGGCGAGAGTACTCCGCTTCCCTTCTCTCTTCTTCTACAGCCGAAAAGTCTAATGTGAGGACGAGCTCACATGCTCCCTTTGCTACAGTACATACAAAAAATATATTTAAAAAGTTCAAAAAAATCTGAAATTTTTTGACAACAAACATTGATGTCTTTTTCACATGCGTGCAAAATTTCGTGACAAAATGACATTCATGCAGGTCTCGGCAAAAAAAACAAAATCGATGCTCCAAAATGCTTCCAAAAACAGTTTTTTTGGAGCATGATTTTGTTTTTTTTGCCGGGACCTCCACAAATGTCATTTCATCACAAAAATTGGCACGCATGTAGGAAAAACATCAAAGTTTCTTGACAAAAAATTTCAGATTTTTTTGAACTTTTAAAATTTTTTGTGTGTGTACTGTAGCAACGGGTGCATGTGAGCCCGAGCTCACATGCTCCACGTCCTTCTACAGCCCGCTTCATCTTCTTCTGCAGTCTGCAGTCTGCTTTCCTTATCTCGACCAGAAATATAATAAAGTTGGATGGAAGAGAAGAAGAGAGAGAAGGGAAACGGGTTATAGATTAAGAGTCGGTTGCAACACAAACTCCAAGAAACAATGTGAGAGTGTAAAGTGAGTCATGTATTAATAAAGTAGTACTACTTAGTAACTAGCTACTATACATGTTGGCTATTAGGTTAACTATATGTGACGTGGCAACTTTATATAGCCGATTGTTGGCTATACTATTAAGAGCAAGTATAATAATGGGCTATAAGTCTGCTTACATGGCACTTTTGCCTATGTGGAGGAGAGAGACAAGAAAAAAGTGAAGGAGTTGGCTCTCATGCAAGAGCGTGCCTCTACGCGTGCTCCTAGGTAAAAGCATTTAATGAGAGGAAAGAGATAGAGAGAAAGTTGAAAATGGTTATGAACTTATAGGCAGCTCTATTGTATGAGTAGTTAATAATGCTAACTTTTGATGACATGGCATGTCCATATAGCCAGCAGCTGGCTATACTATTAACCATGCTCTCACCATGCTCTTATGATCACATGGTGTGATTTGGAAATAAACCGTACTCCTTCCTTTTTGTTTATATAGGGCTCATTTTAAAAAAATGATTTTTCGTTTTAGTAGTCTCAGTTTTACTACTTACCGTCCCAAGTTTTGAGGTGCATTAAATCACTTCATGTAAAGGATCAAGAGAAAACTCACCAATGCATAGAAGTTCTTGGTCATTAGTGGTCATGTATGCATGTGTTGTAGTTAATGCATCGGTAAACACTACTTTTTGAGAAAAAACGAGCATACTAATTAAGTACTTTTGCAAACTATGAAATTTATTCCACCACTCACCATCTACCTTGGTTGAAGAGATTCTCAAATTGAGCCCTATAAACCGGAAAGGATGGTGTATGATGTGATTCAAAAATCTCTATCTTTATCTCTACTACTCTAAAGAGCGAGTTTCGTCTCCCATCTTGCACCCTCACACACTCTCGAATGAAAAAAATACAGAAAATCCCTGGAAAAAAATCAGGGCTAAGAAAACGCTACCCACGACTCCCGCCCGTGCCAATCCAAATATTGTCGCGCTGCCTCCTCCAATTCGGCAAACACGAACCGCAAGAATACCTCAGTCACAAATCTTCGATGGACGAAACCAGACCCTGGGTACATGAAGCTGAACGATGCTGCATCATTTTATATGGACTCAGGCGCGGGTGCAAGGCTGCTGTTCCGAGAGATTTGAATGGCTCCTTTGTCGTGGGTCGGGATCTTCCATGAGTTTAGATCTCTATGTACGAATCTCTTATGAAATCCCAAGAGGAGCATGACTGGATGTTCTTTACGCTGAATTACAATGTCTAGTTGAACTTCAGAGGTGCTCTGCATTTATGTTCTGCGGTTTCAGAAAGGGCTAGCGAGATACCATTCTATTATGTGGCATTGTGTTCATATTGAACTCGTTGATGTTTGAGATGTCGTATTATTAGCTTCTAGTTTGTTATGATCTTGCCATGAGTAAACATGGTTTTTAAGTGTTATCATTTGTATGGTTGTTCTCATAATCTTTGTTATAGTTTGTCTACTGACTAAATTTCTGTACATCTACAAAAGCAAACGAGTTTGTAAAAGTTTTCTTTATCGCGTCCAGTTTGTCAACTAAATTGCTTGAGGACAAGCAATAAGCTAAGCTTGGGGAGTTGATGCGTCTCAAACATATCTATTTTTTCAAACACTTTTGCTATTGTCTTGCTCTCTAATTTGCATGATTTGAATGAAACTAACCCGGACTGGCGTAGTTTTCAGCAGAATTGCCATGATGTTATTTTTGTGCAGAAATAAAAGTGCTCCAAATTAGATGGGAAATTCAAGGTTTTTTGTTCTGGAAAATTAGAAGACCGGAGGACCGAAGATGGACTAGAGGGGGGCCACCAAGGCTCCACGCGGGTACCCCCTGGCCGCGCCACGTGGCCGCGTGGGCCCTTGGCAGCTCCTCCACCGACCTCATTTGGCCTATAAATCCCATATCTTGCATAAAAAATCACAGAAAATTCCCAACACTTTTTACGATACGGAGCTGCCGCCACCTTTGTTCTTCCTCGGGAGATCCGATCTGGAGTCTTTTTTGGGCTCCGGAGAGGGGGATTCGTCGGTCGTCATCACCAACCCTTCTCCAACAACAATATCATGATGCTTCCATCCATGTGTGAGTAATTTCCCTCTAGGCACATGGAGGCAAATAGGAACTAGACGAGAATTCTTATGTGGTAGATGTTAGATTTTTCAAGGCTTGATGCCTAGTATCCATAATGTTCTGAGATTGATGTTGCTATGACTTTGCTATGCTTCATGCTTGACACTGGAGTCCGAATGCCATGATTTCAGATCTGAATCCTTTATGTTTTCATAAATATATTTGTGTTTTGGATCATACCTGCAAGTTGTATGCACCTGTTAATGTTCTGAAGCCGAGACCCCAAGGTGACAATAACTGGGATATCAACGGGATGACTTTATCTTGAGGATTACATGTATTCATTGATTGTTAATGCGTTTATCCGGTTCTTTATTAAAAGGAGCACCTTAATTACCCTTAATTTCCATTAGGATCCCGCTGAAACGGGAGGATAGGGCAAAAATGTTGTGCAAGTTCTTATCGCAAACACGTACAACTGCATACGGAATACATGTCTATATATGATTGATGAATTGGAGCTAGTTTGCTATCGCTCTATGTTATGACCTTTGCATAAGTGCTCTCATATGAACAAAATCCATTATCTACTTCCATGCCCACTATTCTTGCTCTTTTTACTATTACTACTATTGCAATATGTTACTTTACTGCAATACAGTTATTGTTACCGTTTCACTACTACTACTATCATATCACTTTGCTACTAATAAATTGTGCCACGCAAGTTATCACTAGTGGAAAAACGGCTAGCCACAACTTACGTTGGTGGCGCGCCATTTTCCGTCAACGCCAGCACTACTTTTTTCAAATAGTGCTGGCGTCGCCTAAATTTGTACGCCAGCTATATATGGTTAGTGCTTGCGTGGCTAATTTGCCTAACGTCAATACTATGTGGGCCCCGTTGCTCTGACCACTTGGAAGATATTGCTAGCGTCGTCTACGTACATACGCCATAGATAATGTTTCTAGTGCTGTCGTGCCCTCCTATGGAACGCCAGCACTAAGTTTTGCCTATATATAGATGTGTTGGCAGCCTTATTTACGTTCATCACTTAATTCCATTCTCTCCACAAAATTCTACTCTCCCTCTTAGCTAGCTTCTTTTGGTGACAATGGACCCACCGGAGCTTGTCGAATCGGCACGAGCCCCGCGTGCGAGCCCACGTCGGCGGGGCGTGTCGAAAGTTTGGGACAACGTCGCCTTGGCCGAGCTCTCCTCTGGCCCCGTTGGCTACGGCATGAGCTCGCCACGGCCAATGCAGCCGGTCCTGTCCGGCGAATCATCCCGCTGCAGCGCGACGTCCGTTCGATCCGGCAACTACGCCATCGCCGAAGTTGCCGCGAATCAAGGGAGGACACCTGTGCTGCTTTGCGGCTATCGACGCCCTGTTGATAAGCATATGTCGCACACAGAATGGAATCCGGAGCGAGAGTTCTACATCTGCGCTAACCGTGGAAAGGTATAATATGACAGAAAATACCTCTCGGTCTATTTTTGCTAATTTGCACAATTAAACTCTATATCGTCGATCTAGTACTTCGCTGACATGACTAACTATGTTTATGTATATATATTGTGATCCACAGACTACACAAGGGACAAAATATTGCTACACATGGATATGGGTTGATCTCGTGCAGAAGTACGTAAGCGAGTTGCTCGAGTACTCCATTGGACCACTGAGACAACAGATAGATGAGATGCAGCTCAAGAATGATGTGATGCGTGGCCAAATCCAAAAATTCAAGATGCTTCGATATGCGCTTTTAGCTGGTGTTATGCTTGGCCTCGTTCTCCCAGCTGGATCGGTGGCAGCATTTTTTCTCGTTGGAGTCATTACACTGATGATGTTCTTAGTCTAGTTCAAGTAGTAGAATATATATATATATATATATATATATGTGTGTGTGTGTGTGTGTGTGTGTGTGTGTGTGTGTTATTGTTTTCATCCTTCAACTATTATGTATCTACGCCAGATTAATGAGATCGATGTTGTTCTTATTGGTCTTCAACTATTTTTTAGTATGTTATATATTTACACAAAATAATAAAATTTAATATAAAATTAACAGAATAATAAATAATAGAATAAGAACACAATAAAATAATAAACTAAATATCTATATGAATATAAAAATAATGTGGAAAAACAAATAAAAAAATTAATAAAATTGAAGACAATAGCAATGGCGTTGGCCACGTAGGCCAACTCCAGCAATTACAACGCCAGCCCCGTTTGATTAATTAATTAACCACCCACCAACCCACCGCATCCCCATTCCCCAAACGCTCCAAACCCACGCCCCGCGCCGCCGCCGCCACAGCCGACAGCGTCCCCCGCCCCCTCGCCGTCTTCTTCGCCGTCGTCGCCGTTTTCGTCTTCTCCACCGCTGTCGCCGTCTTCGTCTTCTCGGCCTACGTCTCCCCCTCGCCGCGGCCCCCGCCTCCACCGCCGCCGCCCCCGTCGCCGCAACCCCGCAACGCCCCCTCGCCGTCTCCGCCACCGCCGGTGAGTTGTAGTGTAATTGTAGTGTAAGATTTTAGTGTAGTGTAAGATTTTAATTTAGTGTATAGTTGTAGTGTAAGACTTTAGTTTAGTGTAGTTGTATAGTGTAAGATTTTAGTGTAGCTTTAGTTGTACTGTAATTGTAGTGTAAGATTTTAGTATAACATTTTAGTGTAGTTTAGAATTTTAGTATATGATTATAGTGTAGTGTAGAATTAATATAAGATTTTAGTCTAGTTTTATTGTACTTCTACGTAGTGTACTTGTAGTTGTTGTAGAGTATGATTTTAGTGTAGTTTTTTATTCTAGTTCTATGTAGTGTACGTTTAATTACATTGTAGATTGTAGGTTTTGTAGGTACTCGTCAATATGCCCAATTTTGACTAACTTTTTAGTTATATATGCACCGTAACAGATGCCTCCGAAGTTTCGTGGTGTGCGACCGAAGGGGAATAAGTACTATGCCACCATTAGGAAGGACAATGTCGTCCACGAGCTTGGCCACTGGGACACCCCGGAGTTAGCGGCGCGCGCCTATGATGCCATGGCGGTAGAGTTCTTTCAGGAAGGGGCGATTCTGAACTTCCCTCAGTGTCATGAGTACGCGAAGTTCCTCGCGCCGTCGGGCATTCGGATATGCACTAGGGCTGAGGAGAAGGAGAACAAAAAGGCGGAGATGCAGTTCTTCGACCCATTGGTGAGCGAGCTTGCGAGAGATGAGAAACTCGTGGAGACCAACAAGATGATGTTACTTCAATATGCAGCCAGGAAGAGCGCGGAGGAGGATCACATAGACTGGGATGCCTTGGAGCGTGAGGAGGAGGGTTAGCAGGGGTGTCGTAGGTCCACTAGGGACCACGTGGCTGGTCCCTCTGGCCACTAGCTTGCTAGATGGTTAGCGCTACATATTTCGTATGAACTGTTTAATTAACTTTATGCATGTTTTATGTTTGAAGTACGCATGGTTTGTAACACTACTAATTAGAAGTATGTGTTAATATCTAGATGGCCGGGTAGCGCTAGTTTAACTGCTTATATATGTTGCATTATATCTATGAATCTGTTATGTTTGCTTATTTTTGTCAACTTAATGAAAGCAGTAATGGATGCCCCATGTGAGACCTGTGGTTCAGTGAGATGCCAAAGGGATAAGAAGTTCTTCATTGATCTTCCGAATGACTTCCTCACTAGGACGGCATGTTTCATAGTAGAACATGTTCTGATTGAGTTTCATATGATGGATACGGTTGTGCCCAAAATTGTCTAACTAGCTAGTTCTTTCTGTCAATTTTGCTCAGGTCATCCCTTGCGGGGCAAGGCGTGACTTCTTAGAGAAGTTTTGAGTTCCACTTCATGCCACCATCACATTCCAGTGCACCCTCATGAAGATGCTGACGGCCCAAAAATTCAATTGTCTTGTCACCAACGAGCCAACCCGCACCTATTTCGGTTGCCCTGGTTGGACAACCCTTGTAACTGCTTATGAGATGGAAGCTGGGCAGAGAGCCACATTCTACCTCGACTATGATTATGACGAGATCATGGTCTACTACAGGCCTGCTGGCAGCGATGACGATGGTTCACTTACTCCAGACTATGACCCTGAGTCCGCCCGCCGAAAAGTGTAGTTAGCTAGTTGGCATGCATGGAAGATCTCATGTTATTACCACCTCCATTTATTTGAACCTGTACATTCAGACGTTATTTTGCCTACTTTGTTGAACTATATCAATAAGTGCACTCTTGAACATATATAAATGTTGTTATTGGGTCTATTTAGTACTTTTTAAGGTTGATTTAATTACTGTTCTTCAACTGGATTGTGCTGTCATTTTGATTGGGATCGATGCTGTACAGCTTTTATTTCAAATCTGAAAATCAAATTACTGGCGTCGGGAAAACATGGAATGTCACTACTGATGAATATTACTGCTGGCGTTGGCCACGTGGCACGCCATTAACCTCTAAAATAGTGCTGGCGTAGGGTCAACGCCAGCGCTATTTTCTAACAATGGCACCATATTGGTGGCGTCGTGCGTCCACGCCAGCAAGGCCATTTTTGGCACGCCATGGCTAGGCTTTTCTGCACTAGTGTATCTATCTAGGTGTGGTTGAATTAACAACTCGACTGCTAAGGCTTATAAATATTCTCTGGCCCCCCTTGTGTCGAATCAATAAATTTGGGTTGAAATACTTCTCTTGAAGATTGTTACAACCCCCTACACTTGTGGGTCATCAGTCAGCATGCGGTCATGTGATGCTCCTTAACGGACTACCCCCAACAAACGACGACTTTATGAAATAGATTTTAATGAACACAACTTCTGTGGGAGGAACCAGACACCCTTCAATGGTATGCTACAACGTAACGTTCATTTGGTATACCATCACCTAGCATAACATTGTAGTTGGAGCAGATTTGGCCTCACCATTGCTTTGCTTCGTGGCTGCAATTTGTCTTTGCGTCAATGGTGCAATGGGTCATCTTGTGGAGAGAAGACTCACAACTATCTCCTCCTTTCCAGCTCAAGGTGGCAGATTACAGTTGTCGAATTCTGCTTTGTCTTCTATGCCTACATTTTTTTCTTTGTAGCTTGCACATACCTCATGGTATATTGGAGCAGCTGCAAAGAATTTAAAGGCAGTGTTTATCGAGAAAGAATGGGCAAGATCCTGCCCCTCTCTTGCTGCATGGGATCTAGTGTGTAGACCTAGAAAGCAAGGTGGATTAGGAATCATGAACCTTAGTGTTTAGAATGAAGCACTGCTAATGAAACATGCAAATAAAATTCATAACAAGGTTGATATCCCTTGGGTACATTTAATTTTGAACACTTATTACAATCGAAGAGTTCCTCATCCCACCACTATTTGTGGCTCTTTCTAGTGGAGAGAGATATTATAAATTAGCTACTTGATAAGTTTAGATTTGTCACTTGGGTCTAGGTGAATCATGGGGACTCCACTATGTTCTGGTTAGACAGTTGGAAGATCGAAGATTCAGTTGTTCCTTTACAGGAAATATTCCACTATGATGTAGATCCTTGGATCTCTGTGATGTATGCTTTTGATTGCCAAAATTTTCCCTCATTGTTTCATTTAGCCATGTATGATCAAGCTTTCATTGAGTTCCAAACCGTTCAGGTCCTAATGCTGACTCACAATAGGCATACTGATTTGAGTGACATTTCCTCTCTCAAGGAGGGTGATGGCCTTTTTACACAACTGAGAAATATTTTTCTGATGATGAACATCCATATCATATCCAACCCTCTCCTTAACTGGATTCGGGCCACTTGTTGCACTATGAAAATCAAGTTTTTCCCTGGATGCTCATCATGGATAGGCCTAACACCAAGTACATGCCAGAGAGGAGGCACTGGAATGTTGATGATGTAACTACATGTATTCTTTGCCCAACACTATCTAGGGAAGACAAGAATCATCAGCTTTTCAGCGCAATTTTAGTTATAGAGTTCGGAATTATTTGTAAATCCATTGGCCATTGGTAGATGATATGAGAGACATTCATGTGCAAGCAAGAAGAAATTTTGGCAAGCCATTCTTTGATGAGGTTCTCTTCACTACATGTTGGACCACTTGGATGATCAGAATTGGCAGGATTTTCAGAAATGAAAGGCACAGTTTTAGTAGATGGAGGAGTGCTTTAGTCCATGATATTTTTCTACTGGCTCGTAGAATTAAGGCTAGATTTAAGGATGATCTTTCAAGGTGGGTTTCCTTTTTACCCCCGGGTTTTTGTTCTTTTTCCTTTTTTTTGCATAATTCTTTTCTTTGTTGGCCTTTGGCCTCCTGTACATATTGTTTTTTATTAAGGTGATGAATAAAGTTGCAAGGTTCTTGGGTCTTTTCCCTACAGTTACCAATCAAAAAAAGAGGAGGGATAAAATGGTGAGATAAATTGGCTGGCATTTGGAAAAGAAAGAAGGCCATGTGCAATGTTTGGGGTGAGTCTTGGTGAAGAACATCGAAAATGAACAAGGGTTTGTAAAAAAATTAAAAATAAAACATCAATAATAAAATGGGTTTTGATGTTAATATTTTTTTTATCAAGCTCATGTGAGGTTAAAGCAATGCAATGGTGACATGAGGACATGGTGATGCAACAAAATAAAATAACATAGAAAGTTGGCTAGGCTATTACTGGGGCTATTACAGTCGCCACCGCTGGCAGGCTGCTATACGGTAGAGGCTGACTGGGCGCCAATGTCGGCATGACGGGTCGTGGCCGCTATCTCCACCTCCTGCCTTTGGGCCACGTGGACGGTGCGGGCGGCGCGGGCCGACGAAGGGAGGTGGCATGCATTTGCCCGTGCGGGCGACGGAGGGAGGTGGTGCAGGTACACCCAACAGGTCTCCTACGCGCTCTCAATCCTGTCGGGGATTGTGCCTCCCCTGCAGTGCCTTGATACGTCCATTTTGCATCATAATTACCTAGTATTATTTATCTTATTTCAATGTTATATTTCACAATATGATGCAATTCTAATGCCTTTTCTCTCTAAAAATGCAAGATACATCAAAGGAGGGAGATTATATGCAGTTGGAATCCTGACATGAAAAAGTAACAGCAGAGATAGCAATTCTCCGGAGCTCAAAACGAAGCATGGATTTTTGGAGAATTATTTTGGAATGTATGAAGAATTGTGGAACAAAAATATGCCAGAGGCGCCCCACCAGCCAGCCACATGGGCAGGTTGCGCGGCCACCCCCCAGGTCGCGTCACTTAGCCATGTGGGGCCCTGGTGGCTCCCCTCCTGACGTCCTTTGGCCATAAATTCCTATTTTCCCTAGAAAAATAAGAGAAGAGTTTTGGGACTTTCCATCACCATCTCGAGGCGGAACTAGGGCATGAGCACTTTTGCTCTCCGGCGGAGCGATTCCGCCGGGGATACTTCCCTCCGGGATGGGGAAATCGAAGCCTTCGTCATCACCAACACTCTCATCATCGTGGGAATCAACATCTTCACCAGCACCATCTCATCTATAAACCCTAGTTTCTCTCTTGTGTTCAATCTTTGTATCAAACCTCAGATTGGTACCTATGCTAGGCTTTCTCTTCGCCATAAAGAATGTTTGATTCTTCTTCTGCTGGTTCTTTCTCAAGCCGACATATTGAATTCAAATGGGACCTTATTGAAAGAATTAAACACAACTCTGAAGATTGGGAGGTCGACAAAGGTAAAGAGTCGGGTATAAAACTTGAATATGATTGTGTTAAGTCTTTTGTAGAAACAGATGTTTTTCATGAGCTTAGTGCAAAATATGGACTTGATTCTGAGATAGTTGTTAATTTCTGTAAATCTTTTGCTGCTCATGTTGCACTTCCTAAAGATAAGTGGTTTAAATGTCATGAACCCATTAAATATATTTGTGAAGAACCTATTATTGCTAAAACTCAGATACAAGCTTATTTTGCTAATCCTGTTGTACCCGCTGCTTATATTGAAAAGCCTCCTTTCCCTTTTAGAATTGAGGAGCACTCTAAGGCTAATACTATGGTTCGTAAAAGTCATATTAAAGCACCTAAACCTTCTGAACAAATTATAGTGGAACCTTCTATTGCCATGGTTAAAGATCTTCTGGTTGAAAATATTGATGGGCATGTTATTTATTTCTGTGAAGATGCTGCTAGAATTGCTAAACCTGTTAGGAATGAACAAGATAAGTTAGATAAAAATAAAAGAGTTGTTGGCATGCATGTTGTTTCTGTTAAGATTAGAGATCATTGTTATCATGGTTTATGTGGTATTGGTGCTAGTATAAGTGCTATTCCCTTTTCTCTCTATTAAGAAGTTATGCATGATATTTCATGTGTTGAGATAGAGGAGATTGATGTTACTATTAAGCTTGCAAATAGAGATATCATTTCACCACTTGGGATTGTAAGAGATGTTGAAGTATTGTGCGCTAAGATCAAATACCCTACGGATTTCTTAGTTCTTGGATCTAAACAAGATAATTTTTGTCCAATAATATTTGGTAGACCCTTTTTGAACAGTGTTAATGTTGAAATAGATTTTGTTAAGGAGAAAGTTAAAGTTAAGTTTGGTGAGGAATCACATGAATTTAATTTTTCTAAGTTCACCAAACAACATCATGCTAAAGATTTAGCTAATGAGGATATTATTATTGGTCTTACTTCTATTGTTGTACCTCCTATAGATCCTTTAGAGCAATATTTGTTAGAGCATGAGAATGATATGCATATGTAAGAAAGAAATGAAATAGATGAAATATTCTTTAGGCAAGAACCTATCTTAAGCATAATTTGCCTCTTGAGATTTTGGGAGATCCTCCTCCACCTAAGGGTGATCCTGTGTTTGAATTAAAGAAACTCCCTGATATGTTGAAATATGCTTATCTTGATGAAAAGAAAATATATCCTGTTATTATCAATTCTAACATTTTAGTGCACGAAGAAATGAGATTGTTGAAACACCGGGATGCAATTGGATATATTCTGGATGATCTTAAAGGCATTAGTCCTTCTCCGTGTCAACATAAAATTCATATGGAGCCTGATGTTAAACCTGTTGTTGATCACAAACGCTGCTTAAATCCTAAGGTGAAGGAAGTGGTAAGAAATGAAATACTAAAACTTTTGGAGGCAGGTATATATTATTTATCCTATAGCTGATAGTAGATGGGCAAGTCTTGTTCATTGTGTTCCTAAGAAAGGAGGTATTACCGTTGTTCCTAATGAAAAAAATGAACTTATCCTGCAAAGAGTTGTAACTGGTTATAGGGTGGTTATTGATTTTAGAAAATTAAATAAAACCATTAGAAAATATCATCATCATTTGCCTTTTATTGATCAAATGTTAGAAAGATTGTCTAAGCATATGCATTTTTGCTTCCTAGATGGATATTCTGGTTTTTCTAAAATACATGTATCTCCTGAAGATCAGGAAAACTACTTTTACTTGTCCTTTTGGAACTTTTGCCTATAGACGTATGCCATTCGGTTTATGCAATGCACATGCTAACTTTTAAAGATGCATGACTGCCATATTTTTTGATTTCTGTGAGAATTTTTTTGAAGTTTTCATGGATAATTTCTCCATCTATGGAACTTCTTTCGATGACTGTTTGAATAATCTTGACAAAGTATTGCAGAGATGTGCGGAAACTAGTCTTGTCGTGAACTGGGAGAAGTGCCACTTCATGGTAAACGAAGGTATAGTCCTCGGTCATAAGATATATGAAAGAGGCATTGAGGTAGATAAAGCTAAAGTTGATGCCATTGAGAAAAAGCCATGTCCTAAAGATATCAAAGGTATAAGAAGTTTTCTCGGTCATGCTGGTTTTTATAGAAGGTTTATTAAGAACTTCTCTAAGATCTCTAGACCACTTACTAATTTATTGCAAAAAGATGTTCCTTTTGTTTTTGGTGATGATCGTGTAGAAGCCTTTGAAATACTTAAGAAAGCTTTGATCACTGATCCTATTGTCCAACCACCTGATTGGAATTTACCCTTTGAAATTGTGTGTGATGCTAGTGATTATGCTATAGGTGTTGTCCTTGGTCAAAGAGTTGATACGAAATTAAATGTTATTCATTATGCTAGTAAGACTTTTGACGGTGCTCGAAAAAATTATCCTACTACTGAGAAAGAGTTTCTAGCAGTTGTATTTGCTTGTGATAAGTTTGGACCTTACATTGTTGATTCTAAAATAACTATTCACACTGATCATGCTGCCATTAAATATCTTATGGATAAGAAATATGCTAAGCCCGGGTTGATTAGATGGTTTCTTTTATTACAAGAATTTGATCTGCATATTATTGATAGAAAGGGAGCTGATAATTCTGTAGCAGATAATTTGTCTAGGATGGAAAACATTCTTGATGACCCAATTCCAGTGAATGATAGTTTTCCTGATGAGCAATTAGCTATCATAAATATTTCCTCTCGTGATAACCCTTGGTATGCTGATTATGCTAATTACATTGGTGCTAAATATATTCCACCAAATTTTATGTACCAACAAAAGAAAAAAAATTCTTCTTTGATTTATGACATTACTTTTGGGATGACCCGCATATATATAAAGAAGGAGTAGATGGTATTATTAGATGTTGTGTACCTGAGTATGAGCAGGAACAAATCTTGAGGAAGTGTCACTTCGGTGCTTATAGAGGACACCATGCTGGAGACAAAACTGCACACAAGGTATTGCAATCTGGTTTTTATTGGCCTACTCTTTTCAAAGATGCACATAAGTTTATTCTTTCTTGTGATGAATGTCAAAGAGTTGGAAATGTTGGTAGACATTAGGAAATGCCTATTAATTATTCACTTGTTATTGAACCATGTGATGTTTGGGGCTTTGATTATATTGGACCTTTTCCTTCCTCGCATGGTTATACTCATATTCTAGTTGTTGTTGATTATGTCACTAAATGGGTAGAAGCTATTCCAACTAAAATAGTGCTAATCATAAAACGTCTATTAAAATGCTTAAAGATGTTATCTTTCCATGGTTTGGAGTCCCTAGATACTTAATGACTGATGGTGCTTCGCATTTTATTCATGGTGCTTTCAAGAAGGTTTTAGCTAACACTGGTACAACGAGCTGCTATACAAACGGTTTTTAACCCCTTTCCGCGACGGAGTTTTAAACCATCGCCTTGCATGTGTGTGCGATAGGTGGGGTCTTCCCACACGACCCAGAAACCGTCGGCGATAGGGAGCACGCAAGCATACGTTTCGCAGAACTAAGCGTATGCGATGCCCGATCTATCCCAAACGCGACTCGTCACACAACTGTTTGTGATCTATCGAATATCCCAACGCCCCATCCTTGCTACTCATGTGTGCTCGCATTACCATCGCACTCGGTATTCTGTGGTGCAACGTTTACGATGCGCGCCCCATCACAAACAGTTCACGATTGTAAAACGTGTATGATAAGTAGACTATCACACACATTCACTTCTCCCGAACCATATGCGATATATAATTAAGAAGATTAGTTAATCATCATACGAGTGTCGGATAGGATTATGAAACGTCGGACTGTCATACCAGTGTCGTACAGGATAACTATCGCACACGCTATTCTGTGGTGCAAACATTTACGATGCGTAGGACATCAGAAACAGTTCATGATTGTAAAGCGTGTACGATAAGGCGACTATCACAAACATTTAGTTTGCTCGCACCGTTTGTGATATAGTCTGACATCACACACAATTTGCAAACGGCAATTGTGTGCATGGTCGCACACGTTTCCTCTCTGTGAACCGTGTCGGATTATGATGTATATCACACACGATGTGCTTTATAAACCGCGTGCGCCGTAATGACCTGCAGAGCGTATTTTCACCCTAATTTAATCGCTGCTATTTAAAATTGTTCCGAATTTGAATTTGAAAGTAGGCTATAACTTTATTCATATCCATCAGGTTCAACAACCAATGCATTATTCGATTAATAGGTACATATGTTCAAGAGTTACATCCAAAAAAAGAATTACATATGCACCAAATAAAGAATGATGAACCAGGGTTGTATACTTGTACTATTAAAGACGGTAAAGAAAGAGGCGAAAGACATTCTGGTTCCTAAACAAGGTGAAGCGGAATGCCCATATTGTGCCCTCCTCCATGCAGAAGGCACGCACGACTCTAGTCCAATCCCTTGTGATGGCCGACCACCCATCCTTCACTGTCTTCATGGCGACATCTAGATAGTCATTGTGTTTTGGTAGAAATACTTTAACCTTTGCATGCCCACCAATCATGTAGTTTGAGAGGTAATCTTGAGTAAACTACTTTGGGAACCACTGCAAAGGAAAAAGATTCAGACATTGTCATCTAACACAACTCATTATGGGCAGTAAAAAGAAGGCTGCAGAGTTCTTACTTACCATCCTGTAGTTCACTGTTGTCTTGGATAAAGTGTAAACAAATAGTTTAATTGCCATCTTTTGACCCATTTTACTAACAATCTTTATCATTTCCTCACTTGATGCTGGTTCATGAATATCTCATTGCCCCATACGCAAAAAGGGTCGAAGCGCGGATCTTTACCAATGACATATGTACCTAAAAGCACCAAGTTAATATTAGAAGCTAAACAACAATTGCACAATGATGTAGTACAACACTCCCTCCGTCCCATTATATAAGATCGTATTACATCCAATATACTCACATATTGGATGAATTAACATCTTATATTGTGGGGCGGAGGGAGTTTATTACATTGTTACAAATATTGGCTGATTAACTGCAGTTAACTGCTGCTGTGTTGTTGCTGTTGCTGCTCTTCTATGTATATCTAGACATCATCAGAACATTAAGGTAACACTCTTCCTTGTTGCTATGTATCCTAGGATTGCATATTCAGACATTCAGTACAATGCATGTTGCTATGTAGCCTCAAATATATTAGATATGACCCTAGTTAACCTACCGATAAATGGGTTACAGATATATTCAGTTAAATGTCCGATTTGCCGATTAATCCCTTATCAGCCCCCGGCCTATATGGTACCAGCTACCAATATCCTGAACAGTGAGTATATATAAGCCATGGGATGAAACTAACCTCGATGGAAAACAACAGTCGTTCCCAATATTGTCCTGTGTAAGTACATCGAAAGGCATGTTAAGCACAACAGGCTAAACATCAACCAAATATATCCATGGTAGACAGCATAATCTCCAAATGATAGCTTCAGTGTGCAGGTTTAAGCATGCTAGTTAAGCAAAACAAGAAGTGGAAAGGTGTGTTAACTGCAAAGTTCATACTTGCACATATAGAACATCACTTTGTGATTAACTGAAATAAACAAGGCATACTACGAACAACCAAAGATAGCAATTGAAACTGGACATATGCTAACTACAAACAACCGAACAACCAAAAACTGTTAAAAGAGGCATATGCTCGCCACAACAGGCTTAACAGTATGCAAATAGTCATTCATATTGGTATTTTTGAAACTGGTATTGATGAAATTGAATTGCAAAGTTCATACTTGCACATATAGAACATCACTTTATGATAACTGAAATAAACAAGGCATACTACGAACAACCAAAGATAGCAATTGAAACTAGACATAAGCTAACTACAAACAACCAAACAACCAAAAACCATTAAAAGAGGCATATGCTCGCTACAACAGGCTTAACAGCAAGCAAATAGTCATTCATATTGGTATTGTTGAAACTGGTATTGATGAAATTGAACTGCAAAGTTCATACTTGCACATATAGAACATCACTTTGTGAATAACTGAAATAAACAAGGCATACTACGAACAACCAAAGATAGCAATTGAAACTGGACATATGCTAACTACAAACAACCGAACGACCAAAAACCGTTAAAAGAGGCATATGCTCGCTACAACACGCTTAACAGCAACCAAATAGTCATTCATATTGGTATTGTTGAAACTGGTATTGATGAAATTGAACTGCACAGTTCATACTTGCACATATAGAACATCACTTTGTGAATAACTGAAATAAACAAGGCATGCTACTAACAACCAAAGATAGCAATTGAAACTGGACATATGCTAACTACAAACAACTGAACAACCAAAAAACGTTAAAAGAGGCATATGCTAGCTATAACAGGCTTAACAGCAAGCAAATATAGTCATTCATATTGGTATTGTTGAAACTGGTATTGATGAAATTGTACTGCACAGTAAATAGTTGCACATATAGAGCATCACACTGTGAATAACTGAAATAAACAAGGCATACTGCAAACAACCAAACACGGCAATTAAAACTGGACATATTCTCACTACAAAAGGGGCTCAACAAAACAAATCATGGGTTCCCCCCTGTGAAGAGGCACGACAAAACAAATCATAGGTTTCCTCACTTGTCACAGATGGGCTCCTTCGCATGGGAAGAGCGCGGACTCTGGGTGCGCTCCATGTTGTCGTAGATGGGCTCCTTCCCCTTGGAAGAGCACGGCTGTAGGGTGCCCTCCCTGATGTCGCAGATGTGCTCTTTCCCCTTGGAAGAGGTGGAGAGGGTGCCCTCCTCGTGGTCTCCGTCGATGAGGTCTGACTTGGCAGCTGAGGATCCCAAGCCAGCGTCGCAGAATGTGTCCTTCAGAAATGACAAATGGGGCTCAATGGCGATGTAGGATGGCAAATTCTTGACAGCGAGCCAGATGAGATCAGCGGCGGGCCATGGATGAGATCGACGACGGTTGAACCTGAGGGGTTGGGGGTGGGCCACTTAACCTGTGACATAGCCCGTGTCAGGCCGTCGCTGTCGACGACCTCGATGTCGTAGCCGGTGTCCACGACATGCCAGCATACTCTAGCCCGCTGATTGAGAGCATGCGGCCACTAATCGTCATTGGCTTCCTCAGCGGCCACCTCGTCGACGTCGGGCGAAGAGGCCGCGATAAACCTCTTTTGGGCCATTAGCTAGTGGGGCTCCACGGGAAGTGTAGTCGGGCTTAGGCTGCGACGCTCTGGAGTGGGGGGGGATGGGGATCTATGGGAAAAGGGGCGTTTGGCAGGCATCATCTAAGAAACTCAGGGCGGCTAGGGAATGGAGATCGGTGGGTAACCTGCACGGGCAAACCGACAAATGTTAATGATGGAGGCGGCGCGGCAGCGGCGACGTTGCTAGGGTTTCGAGCAAGGGAGGGGTGGTGTGTGTGTGTGTGTGCGCGCGCGGAGTTTTTCGGGGTGTGTGTGTGGAGGGGGGGCCAAGGTGGTTGAAAGCACATTTGCTCCCTTGGTGGTTTTGGTAATTTATGCCAACATACATGTTGTTGGACTAATGCTTTTATCTAGTGAATTTCAGACAAGTTCAACAATGGCGTGGCGTGGACAAGAGGACGTGGAACCCCTTCAAAATGCTAAGGACAAGGATTGGCAAAAGATCAAGACTCTACATTTTTGGTTTAGTGATCCAAGATCACATTGAGTCCATAGGAAAGCCAATACTATTAAAAGGGGATGAGGTGTTGCTTAATGGTTCTTTTGCTCAAGTGCTTAGTGACAGTATTCCTAAACCCTCAACCACTCTCTCTACCCAAATATGTCCTAAACCTAAAGTCCAACTCGGCCCCACCGAAACTTCCAATCCGGCCCCACCGAGTTCATCCAAGACTTAGCCACTGCCAAACCCTAACAAATCAGATCCACCGAAATGGATCTCGGTCCCACCAATATGGCCTTGCCAACTCTCTGTAATCGGTTGCATTCACTTCGGTCTCACCGAGTTATGCAAATCGGTCTCACCGAGATGGCTTGCCAAGTCTCTGTTGCCTTATTGCTTCACTTCGGTCCTACCGAGTTGATGCAATCGGTGCCACCGAGATGAGGATTGCCCTAAGCCATTGCACTTCGGTCCATCCGAGTTGTTCGTATCGGTCCCACCGAGATTCCTAACGTTCCTATCTTTTACACAGTTCGGTGCTACCGAGATGATTGTTTCGGTGCCACCGAGTTGGGTCAAAAGTGTGTAATGGTTGGATTTTGTGTGGAGGCTATATATACCCCTCCAGCACATCCTTCTCAGTAAGGAGAGCCATCAGAACATGCCTACACTTCCACCATACATTTTCTGAGAGAGAACCATCTACTCATATGTTGAGATCAAGATATTCCATTCCTACCATTTGAACCTTGATCTCTAGCCTCTCCCAAGTTGCTTTCCACTCAAATCCTTCATCCACCATAGCCAAATCTGTGAGGAGTGTTTGAGTGCTGGGAAGACTATCATTTGAAGCACAAGAGCAAGGAGTTCATCAACAACACATCGTCTATTACCTTTTGGAGAGTGGTGTCTCCTAGATTGGTTAGGTGTCACTTGGGAGCCTCCAACCAGATGTGGAGTTGAACCAAGAGTTTGTAAGGGCAAGGAGATTGCCTACTTCGTGAAGATCTACCCCAAGTGAGGCTAGTCCTTCGTGGACGTAAGCCATGGTGGAATAGACAAGGTTGCTTCTTCGTGGACCCTTCGTGGGTGGAGCCCTCCGTGGACTCGCGCAGCCGTTACCCTTCGTGGGTTGAAGTCTCCATCAACGTGGACGTACGATAGCACCACCTATCGGAACCACGCCAAAAACCACCGTGTCTTCATTGCATTTGATCTTCCATACTCTACCCCTTTACTTTTCGTACTATTGCATGCTTTACTATTTCCGCTGCTCAATCTCTAGATATGCATGTGTAGAAAGTATTGGAGTGATCTTAACTTGTGCCAAAATCTGCCTAAGTTCTAAGAGAAATTAAAAACTGCTACTTTGGCTGGTTAGGAGTCTATTCACCCCCCCCTCTAGACCTATCTCCTCGATCCTACAATTGGTATCAGAACTTTGGTCTCCATTGCTTTGGTTTCATCACCATTGGTGGGAGATGGATATGTCTACGTTCGGGAGTCTTAGACGTAGAGTGCCTATTCTCGATGGGGAGTATTACAACTTTTGGAAAGATGAAATGCTTGATATTTTTGATGAATTTAACTTGAGCAAGTATATTCATAATCCTTATGTGCCCCCTATTGATCCCTTGCATCCTACTCATGAAGAGGAAATTGATATGCTTCGTAATCTTAGAACTGTCAATCTTATCATTAGAGGATTACCTAAGACTGTGCTTGGTTGTATGTGAAATTTTGCATGTGCTTATACGTTATGGCATGATTTAGAAAAGCGATATCCCGATTATTCTCTAAATAGTCTTGATAAGATTCTTCATAAGGTTGTTGTTTTTCACAAGATGAGTCCTAATGATCCTAAGTTTGATGATTTCTTGTTTGAGCTTCGTGATCTCATGCGTGCCAAAGGAGATGTTAGAACTATTAACAATATTATCATGGAAACTGTTAGAATTCATAAACTTGAACATTGTCATGATCATGAAACTAATGAATCTGTTAATCACATGCATGATGATGATGATGTTGAGCATGGCTATTATGATGAATACGAAGACTTTGATATTGAATTTGAGAAGACCATGAGGAATCTCAGCCTTATGGCAAATCTTCGAGATTATATGGCTGGAGGAAAAGAGTGGATTCTTGACAGCGGTTGTACCGATCACATGACCGGAGATAGAGACATGTTTCGTGAGGTTACTAAAAATGATGGTCCACGCAAGTATGTGACTTTTGGAGACAACTCCAAGGGTAAGGTACTTGGCCTTGGTAAGGTGGCCATATCCAATGATAGCTCCATACAAAATGTTATGCTTGTTGAATCTCTTGGTTACAATCTTCTTTCCGTATCTAGACTAGCCGATTTTGGTTTTAATGTTCTATTTACCAAAGTAGATTGCCAGGTGTTTCGCCAAGATAATCATGATATAGTCTTTACCGGCATTCGTAGAGGTGATCTATACATTGTTGATTTCACTAAGAGATCCCAACCTCGTACATGTTTAATTGCAAAATCTTCTAAAGGTTGGTTATGGCATAGAAGACTTGGACATGTTGGTATGCGTAACCTTGATAAACTTGTTAAAGGAGATCACATTTTTGGAGTGAAAGATGTTATATTTGACAAAGATCGACTTTGTAGTGCTTGCCAAGCAGGAAAACAGGTTGGAGGAAGACATCCCGTAAAGAACATTATGACCACGAGGAGACCACTCGAGCTACTTCATATGGATCTATTTGGTCCCACCGCCTATAAGAGTCTTGGTGGTAACTCTTTCAGTTTAGTCATTGTTGATGATTTTTCCAGATTTACGTGGGTGTTCTTTCTTGATGACAAATCGCAGGTACAAAAGATCTTCAAGAACTTCGCAAGAAAAGCTCAAAATCAATTTGAAGTAAAGATCAAGAAGGTTCGGAGTGACAATGGAACGGAGTTCAAGAACGCCAATGTGGACACCTTTCTTGATGAGGAGGGTATTTCACATGAGTTCTCGGCTACGTACACACCTCAACAAAATGGAGTTGTTGAGAGGAAGAACTGTACACTTATTGAGATGGCAAGAACAATGCTTGATGAATACAAGACGCCAAGACATTTTTGGGCAGAAGCGGTTGAAACAGCTTGTCATGCAACAAACCGACTCTATCTTCACAAGCTTCTTGGTAAAACGGCGTATGAACTGCTCACCGGTAACAAACCACAAGTTGGATACTTTCGAGTATTTGGCTCAAAATGTTACATTCTTGATAAGCATCGTCGTTCAAAATTTGCTCCTAAATCTCATGAAGGTTTCCTACTTGGATCTGGATCGAACTCTCACACTTACCGTGTCTACAACAACTTCACTCGAAAAGTTGAAGAGACGGTAGATGTGAAGTTTGATGAGACTAACGGCTCGCAAGTCAAGCAATTGCCACTTGATGTGAGAGATCAAGAACCATCGGAAGCAATCCAAGACTTGCCCATTGGCAAGATTCGCCCCGTGGAAGTAAAGGAGAGTACCTCGTCTATTCAAGTGGAAGCCCCAACCTCACATCAAGGTGAACGACAAGCTGATATGGAGGCATCCACAAGTGGAACACGTCAAGACGACGGGAATGAGGAAGTGCAACAAGATGATCCACCTCAACCTCCTTCTCCACCTCCACAAACAAACAACGACAACACCAACGAAGAAGAAGAAGATGATGATGATGAGGAAGCCTCACCACAACCCAAGAAAAAGCTACCTCGAGTTAAAGCAAGAATCGACAAGGATCATCCCGTCGAACAAATACTTGGAGATATCCAAACCGGGAGAATTACTCGCTCTAAATCTCGTTTAGCTAACTTTTGTGAGCATTACTCATTTATCTCTAGTGTTGAACCCTTGAAGGTAGAAGATGCTCTCAAGGACCCCGATTGGGTGAATGCAATGCACGAAGAGCTACACAACTTTGAGAGGAACCAAGTGTGGACATTGGTTGAGAAGCCTAAGGAAGAGCAAAACATCATTGGAACCAAATGGGTGTTTCGGAATAAGCAAGATGAAGATGGACAAGTTGTACGCAACAAGGCTCGTCTCGTAGCACAAGGTTACACACAAGTCGAAGGTATGGACTATGGTGAGACCTATGCCCCCGTTGCAAGACTTGAATCCATTCGCATTTTACTTGCTTATGCCAATCACCATGATATCACTCTTTACCAAATGGATATTAAAAGTGCCTTCTTAAATGGTGAAATTGAGGAGGAAGTGTATGTTAAACAACCTCCCGGCTTTGAGAATCCCAAGAAACCTAATCATGTGTACAAACTTCGTAAAGCTCTTTATGGTCTCAAGCAAGCCCTAGAGCTTGGTACAAATGCTTGACAAAGTTTCTTCTTGAAAAAGGTTTTGAAATTGGGAAGATTGATTCAACTTTGTTCACTAAGAGGGTTAATGGAGAATTATTTGTATGCCAAATTTATGTGGATGATATTATCTTTGGATCTACTAACCCCTCTATTAGTGAAAAGTTTGGAAGGTTGATGTCGGAGAAGTTTGAGATGTCTATGATGAGTGAACTCAAATTCTTTCTTGGTTTGCAAATCAAGCAAACTAGGGAAGGTACCTTTGTCTCTCAAACAAAGTATACCAAGGACTTATTCAAGAAGTTCAACATGCAAGAGAGTAAAGGTATGAAAACCCCTATGCCCACGAGTGGACATCTTGACTTGGCCAAGGATGGCAAACCTGTTGATCAAAAGGTTTATCGATTTATGATTGGTTCATTACTATATCTATGTGCCTCCCGACCCGACATTATGCTGAGTGTGTGCATGTGTGCACGATACCAAGCGGCACCAAAAGAGTGTCACCTTAAGGCGGTGAAAAGAATTGTGAGATACTTGATACATACACCAAACTTTGGCATATGGTATCCCAAAGGATCTTCTTTCAATCTTGTTGGCTACTCCGATTCGGACTATGCCGGAGACAAGGTTGACAGAAAATCCACTTCGGGTACATGTCAATTTCTTGGTAGATCTCTTGTGTCTTGGTCCTCCAAGAAACAAAATTCTGTATCTCTATCTACTGCCGAAGCGGAATACATTGCCGCGGGATCATGTTGTGCTCAATTACTATGGATGACACAAACTCTTAAAGATTATGGTGTGCATGTGAGACATGTACCATTACTTTGTGACAATGAGAGTGCTATTAAGATAGCACACAATCCCGTGCAACATTCTCGAACTAAGCATATTGAGGTTCGTCACCATTTCATTCGAGATCATGTTGAGAAAGGTGATATTGACCTTAAACATGTTCGGACTGACAAGCAATTGGCGGACATCTTTACCAAACCCCTTGATGAGAAAGTGTTTTGTCACTTGAGAAGTGAATTGAACATCATTGATGCTTCAAACGTAAACTAGAGGTTCATGTGGATGCATACAAGGGCATGAGCATTCTTGATTAATCCATGATATCCTTCATGATCATCTTATATCTTGGACATTTTGCTCCCTTGTATGGTATCTAACCTTTTGTAGGTACTTGGACAAGCTTCATGTCACAAGATTGCATCACACTCTTATCTTGAGCAATCTTGTATAACCCAAGTATCAACAATTGATGGAGTAACAAGGAACAAGACAACCTAAACATATCCTTTGACAACATTTGAGTTATGCTTCATTCTTGTCATTTTGGATACACATGTTGTTCCTTGCAAATCTAACCCATGTAGGAAGATGAACCACAAATGATAAGATAGCTCCAAACTTCAATTCATGAGCATCCACTTCAAGTTCAACTACATGATGGACTTCACCACCAAATACCAATGTAAGTTCTCACATCTTAGAGAAGCTTCACTCAAAGACATGAGCTAAAGAAACTCAACAAGATGTGAATACATTGAAATGCTTAAAAGAAAAATGGCAACCCCATTCTTGAGCTTAAACGATGAGTATGACCTATGATCAAGTGTTCTCACTTGACTCCTAAGTCAAAATACTCTAACATAGGTGACCTAGTCACCGACCCATCTAGATGAAGTTCTCTAGTGTTTCTTCTGCTTGTTCTCTTCTTGCTAGAGTGTTTCTTTAAAAAAAAACTTCATCTAGACGTTTCTTTGCTTCTTTTCTGTTTCATTTCTTTAGCTTGATTCGCAGTTAATTCTTTGCAAATCCTTGTGAGATTTCCTTGCCTAGTGAGCTGAGTTGACAAAATATTCCATTGCATCAAACTCGGTTCCACCGAATTGTCTCAACTCGGTGTCACCGATTTTGACTGCTCTAAGGATTTTTCTGTCAAATTTTCCCTGAGTTTTTCTGCTCCAGCTCCACTCGATGATTCTTATCCTCTACTTGCATCTAGATGTGTTTCTCAAAGACCAATCCCACCTGATCAATAACCTTGAAGACCCTTCTTGGAAATTGATGTCAAAGGGGGAGAGAGGAATACATCAAAGCTTAAGCTTATCTATTCAAAACAAAGATGCACCTTACAAGAGGAGAGAATGTTACATGTTTCTAAGAGGGGAGAAACATGATTAGTTTGTTCTTTGGCTGTTGTTTGAGTTTTCTCACCCTACCTACTCCCAATATCCATGTCAGATTCAGGGGGAGAGGAAGTTCTTTAAGGGGAGACAGCTATTTCTTTTGGGGACATGTCTGCTTCAAAGAAGTATTCACCTAGTGATACTCTCTTCTACATGTCATCCCAATCTTGGTTTCTTGTTGATCTTGTATCTTTTTCTTGAAGAAATTATCTTGTGTTATCTAACCCTGTTTTCTCAAGTGTATTTCTTCAGGTACTTGATCAAGAACTTCAAGGTAAGTATATGCATCACACTCATGTACATGGTTGACCTCTTGCTAAGTATATATTGTTTGCAAGGAGAAAATCTTGTACATGTGGATACCCTAATGTCACATATATATATATTGCTCTGATGCATATAGCTAAGATACATGTTGCATGTATATTTCCCATAAGATATCATCATGTTATGCACATCTTCAGGGGGAGTTCAAGGGAGCTCATACATGTTACATGCTTCCTTCAAAGCTTTCATACATACCTCTGCTAAATCTTTATTTAAAGCTTTGATGTATGTTGTCATCAATTACCAAAAAGGGGGAGATTGAAAGCACATTTGCTCCCTTGGTGGTTTTGGTAATTTATGCCAACATACATGTTGTTGGACTAATGCTTTTATCTAGTGAATTTCAGACAAGTTTAACAATGGTGTGGCGTGGACAAGAGGACGTGGAACCCCTTCAAAATGCTAAGGACAAGGATTGGCAAAAGATCAAGACTCTACATTTTTGGTTTAGTGATCCAAGATCACATTGAGTCCATAGGAAAGCCAATACTATTAAAAGGGGATGAGGTGTTGCTTAATGGTCCTTTTGCTCAAGTGCTTAGTGACAGTATTCCGAAACCCTCAACCACTCTCTCTACCCAAATATGTCCTAAACCTAAAGTCCAACTCGGCCCCACCGAAACTTCCAATCCGGCCCCACCGAGTTCATCCAAGACTTAGCCACTGCAAAACCCTAACAAATCAGATCCACCGAAATGGATCTCGGTCCCACCAAGATGGCCTTGCCAACTCTCTGTAATCGGTTGCATTCACTTCGGTCTCACCGAGTTATGCAAATCGGTCTCACCGAGATGGCTTGCCAAGTCTCTGTTGCCTTATTGCTTCACTTCGGTCCTACCGAGTTGATGCAATCGGTGCCACCGAGATGAGGATTGCCCTAAGCCATTGCACTTCGGTCCATCCGAGTTGTTCGTATCGGTCCCACCGAGATTCCTAACGTTCATATCTTTTACACAGTTCGGTGCTACCGAGATGATTGTTTCGGTGCCACCGAGTTGGGTCAAAAGTGTGTAACGGTTGAATTTTATGTGGAGGCTATATATACCCCTCCACCACATCCTTCTCAGTAAGGAGAGCCATCAGAACGTGCCTACACTTCCACCATACATTTTCTGAGAGAGAACCACCTACTCATGTGTTGAGATCAAGATATTCCATTCCTACCATTTGAACCTTGATCTCTAGCCTCTCCCAAGTTACTTTCCACTCAAATCCTTCATCCACCATAGCCAAATCTGTGAGGAGTGTTTGAGTGCTGGGAAGACTATCATTTGAAGCACAAGAGCAAGGAGTTCATCAACAACACACCGTCTATTACCTTTTGGAGAGTGGTGTCTCCTAGATTGGTTAGGTGTCACTTGGGAGCCTCCAACCAGATGTGGAGTTGAACCAAGAGTTTGTAAGGGCAAGGAGATCGCCTACTTCGTGAAGATCTACCCCGAGTGAGGCTAGTCCTTTGTGGACGTAAGCCATGGTGGAATAGACAAGGTTGCTTCTTCGTGGACCCTTCGTGGGTGGAGCCCTCCGTGGACTCGCGCAGCCGTTACCCTTCGTGGGTTGAAGTCTCCATCAACGTGGACGTACGATAGCACCACCTATCGGAACCACGCCAAAAACCACCGTGTCTTCATTGCGTTTGATCTTCCATACTCTACCCCTTTACTTTTCGTACTATTGCATGCTTTACTATTTCCGCTGCTCAATTTCTAGATATGCATGTGTAGAAAGTATTGGAGTGATCTTAACTTGTGCCAAAATCTGCCTAAGTTCTAAGAGAAATTAAAAACTGCTACTTTGGCTGGTTAGGAGTCTATTCACCTCCCCTCTAGACCTATCTCCTCGATCCTACAGTGGTGTTTCAGGAAATGACGCGGGTACTGAAAATTTTACTAGGTGGGAATAAAATGCCGGGGCAACTGAAAAATTGGATGAAGGGATTGAGCAACAAACACCGCACACGGTCCAAACATAACAACCGTGTGCTATCAAAGAGAAAAACCCTCCAGACGGCTAGATATTTTTGAGGGATGCAGGCGGGAGCGGGAGTGAACAACATCGCACACAGTCGGAACATAATAACCGTGTGCTATCAAACAGAAAAACCCTCCACGCGGGTAGATATTCTTGAGGGATGCAGGAGGGAGCGGGGGGGCGGGGGCAAACAACATCGCACACGGTCGAAACATAATAATCGTGTGCTATCAAATAGAAAAACCGTCCAGGCGGGTAGATATTTTTGAGATTGCGAGGGAAGCCTTGTGGAGCCCAATCTACTGTGCTGATGTGGGTGACAGGGGCACGGGCGTGGCACACAGGTTGTCTGAGGGAACCGTGTGTGTTGCGTGGCCAAAAAATGTGGGAAAGCGTTAGAATATGAACACACTTGCATGTGGACCAAATATATGTATGAAAAGGCTGGTTTGATGTTCAAATACCCAATGCACAACTTTGATGTGGCACCTGTCTTACAAAGCCCACATTATTGCTAGTCCGCCACCCCCCCCACTTCGTGTCGGCGGGAGGGGAATCCTAGCTATGAATGCATGCCCCTAAATAGCTAGGTCTGTCATAGCACACCCTACCGCAACACTAAACCTATAAGAGTCCATCATGGTCAAACCCCCCTTTCGCTTCCGGTCAAAGGTGGACCGTGTGCGGGCCCACAAATGTGTGCTTGTGGCGCGAGATGGGCGTGAGACCACATACGAACCACCTGCGAGTGGCCCAACTATATGTATGAAAAGGGTGGTGTGATATTTAAATACCCAATTCACAACTTTGATGTGGCACATGTGCCTCGCAAATTAACCAGACATCTCCGACCCCACGGAGGTTCAGGAAGTGCGAAGTACCCCCCACCCCACCCACCCACCCACACACACACACACACTTTGATTCGGTGGGAGAGGGCATCTCACCAAGACGTAGTGTAACACGAACCAAGAAGAATCCACCTTGGTCGTATAACCTCTCTCTTGTTGTTGGTCAAAGTGATGGACATCCACGCGACCCCACAGATATGGGCTAGCTCGCCGATAACCACGCAAGGGAGTAGTGCCCGAAGACAACCACTGCCTGCATGTGGCCCAAACATATGTATGGAAGTGTTGTGTAGTGTGTTTGAATACCCAATGCACAACTTTGATGTGGCACGGTGCCGTGCTTTGGAATCGGAAAGTCCCCACACGGAGCGAGGGTCCACGACGCGTACTATGTATGTCACCCCCTTCGAGCCGGTGACGGGGATTCATGCGTACGCATGCGCTCAAACTTAGGTCTCGAATCTCATCACCATGACCTACTACACGGTAACACGAACCAAAGAAGAAGAATCCACCCTGGTAACCTCTCTCGATGCCGGTCAAAGTGATGGACGTCCACGCGGGCCCATGAATATATAGGCTTGCCGCCGATAACCACGCGAGGGAGAGTACTGTCCGAAGACAACCACTGCATGCATGTGTCCCAAACATATGTATATGGAGGTGATGCATGCATGCATATGTTTAATTTGAATACCATGCACAACATTGACGTGGCGCCCGCGTCGAAAATCATACAGTCCCCACACAGAGCGAGATCGGTTCAAGACGCGTCGTGTGCTGTCCCCCCCCCCACTTCGATCCGGTGGGAGGGATTCATGCATGCATGAGTACACATGCATGCGCTCAAACTATATTATGTAATCTCATAGCATGACTGATACATCCATTTTGCATCATGTTTTCCTACTATTATTTATAGTGTTTTTAATCAATATAACACTTTGTGGAGCAATTCTAATGCCTTTTCTCTCTTAATATGCAAGATTTACATAAGGAGGGAGATTGCCGGCAGCTGGAATTTTGGACCTGAAAAAGCTATGTCAGAGATACCTATTCTGCACATCTCCAAATGATCTGAAATTTCACGGAGATTTATTTTGGAATAAATAAAAAATATTGGAAGAAAGAAGTACCAGAGGGAGCCACCCAGGTGCCAATGAGGCACCAGGGCGCGCCACCCCCTAGGCGCGCCCTGGTGGCTTGTGGGGCCCCTGGCCAGCCTCCGGTGCCCATTTTCTGGTATATAAGCCCATTTGCCCTAGAAAAAAAATAAGGAGA
This sequence comes from Elymus sibiricus, assembly GCA_039707655.1. Classification (NCBI taxonomy): domain Eukaryota; kingdom Viridiplantae; phylum Streptophyta; class Magnoliopsida; order Poales; family Poaceae; genus Elymus; species Elymus sibiricus. The sequence continues at coordinate 253,917,137 of CM077668.1, read as the reverse complement.
AGACTTTTGGGACGGAACGCCGCATTCTCAAGGCGGAACTTGGGCAGGAGCACTTTTGCACATCGGCGGAGCGATTCCGCCGGGGATACTTCCCTCCGGGAGGGGAAATCGAAGCCATCGACATCACCAGCAATCCTCTCATCGTGGGAGGACCAATCTTCATCAACATCTTCATCAGCACCATCTCATCTCAAACCCTAGTTCATCTCTTGTATTCAATCTTTGTCTCAAAACCTTAGATTGGTACCTGTGGGTTGCTAGTAGTGTTGATTACATCTTGTAGTTGATGCTAGTTGGTTTATTTGGTGGAAGATTATATGTTCAAATCCATTATGCCATTTAATACCCCTCTGATCTTGGACATGAATATGATTTGTGAGTAGTTACTTTTGTTCTTGAGGACATGGGAGAAGTCTTGTCATAAGTAATCATGTGAATTTGGTATTCGTTCGATATTTTGATGATATGTATGTTGTTGATTCTCTTAGTGGTGTCATGTGAACGTCGACTACATAACACTTCACCATATTTGGGCCTAAGGGAATGCATTGTGGAGTAGTAATTAGATGATGGGTTGCTAGAGTGACAGAAGCTTAAACCCTAGTTTATGCGCTATTCCGTAAGGGGCTGATTTGGATCCATATGTTTAATGCCATGGTTAGATTTATCTTAATTCTTCTTTCGTAGTTGCGGATGCTTGCGAGAGGGGTTAATCATAAGTGGGAGGCTTGTTCAAGTAAGAACAGCACCCAAGCACCGGTCCACCCACATATCAAATTATCAAAGTAGCGAACGCGAATCAAACAAACATGATGAAAGTGACTAGATGAAATTCCCATGTGTCCTCGAGAACGCTTTGCTTATTATAAGAGATTTTTTGGCCTGTCCTTTGCTACAAAAAGGATTGGGCTACCTTGCTGCACCTTAGTTACTATTGCTACTTGTCACTTGTTACAAATTATCTTGCTATCAAACTACTCGTTACCGATAATTTCAGTGCTTGCAGAAAATACCTTGCTGAAAACCGCTTGTCATTTCCTTCTGCTCCTCGTTGGGTTCGACACTCTTACTTATCGAAAGGACTACAATTGATCCCCTATAATCGTGGGTCATCAAGACTCTTTTCTGGCGTCGTTTCCGGGAAGTGAAGCGCCTTTGGTGAGTGGAATTTGGTAAGGAAACATTTATATTACGTGCTGAAATTTAGTGTCACTTGTCACTATGGAAAGTAATCCTTTGAGGGGCTTGTTCGGGGTATCTTCACCTCGACCGGAAGCACAAAGAGTTACTCCTCAACCTACTGCACCTACTGAAAATATTTATTATGAGATTCCTTCGGGTATGATAGAGAAACTGCTAGCTAATCCTTATGCAGGAGATGGAACGGTACATCCTGATATGCACTTAATCTATGTGGATGAAATTTGTGGATTGTTTAAGCTTGCAGGTTTATCCGGAGATGGAGTTAAGAAGAAAGTATTCCCTTTATCTTTGGAGGGAAAGGCATTGACATGGTATTGGCTATGTGATGATACTGATACATGGGACTAGAACTGATTGAAACTGGAATTCCACCAGAAATTTTATCCTATGCATTTGGTTCATCGTGATCGGAATTATATATATAATTTTTGGCCTCGTGAAGGAGAAAGCATCTCTCAAGCTTGGGGGAGGCTTAAGTACATGTTGCATACATGCCCCAATCATGAGCTCTCAAGAGAAATAACCCTTCAAAAAATTTATGCTCGACTTTCTCATGATGATCAAACCATGCTCGATTCTTCTTCGACTGGCTCCTTTATGAAAAAGACTATTGAATTCAGATGGGATCTTCTGGAAAGAATTAAACGCAACTCTGAAGATTGGGAACTCGACAAAGGTAATGAGTCAGGTATAACACTTGAGTTTGATTGTGTTAAATCTTTTATGGATACCGATGCTTTTCATAAGTTTAGCACTAAATATGGACTTGACTCTGAGATAGTAGCCTCCTTTTGTGAATCATTTGCTACTCATGTTGATCTCCCTAAGGAGAATTGGTTTAAATATCAACCCCCTATTAAAGAAAATATTGAGGAACCCGTTAGTGTTAAAGAAGAAACAATTGTTTACCATGTTGATCCAGTTGTGCCTACTGCTTATATTGAGAAACCACCTTTTCCTGTTAGGATTAAGGAACATGCTAAAGTTTAAACTGTGGTTAACAAAACTAATATTAGAGCACCTAGACCCTCTGAACAAATTAAAGTTGAACCTAATGTTGCTATGGTTAAAAATCTCTTGGTCGATAATATAGATGGGCATGTTATTTACTTCTGTGATGAGGCAGCTAGAATTGCTAAACCAGATCCTAAAGATAAAAACAGACCTGTAGTAGGCATGCCTGTTGTCTCTGTTAAAATAGGAGATCATTGTTATCATGACTTATGTGATTTGGGTGCTAGTGTGAGTGCTATTCTGTTTACATTTTATCAAGAAATTATGAATGATATTGCACCTATTGAAATAGAGGACATTGATGTTACTATTAAACATGCAAACAGAGATACCATTACACCGCTTGGGATCGTTAGAGATGTTGAAGTCTTGTGTGGAAAAATAAAATACCCTACTGATTTTCTAGTCCTCGGTTCTCCACAAGATGATTTTTGTCCCATTATATTTGGTAGACCTTTCTTGAACACTGTTAATGCCAAGATTGATTGCGCTAAAGAAACTGTTAGTGTTAATTTTGGTGGTATGTCTCATGAGTTTAATTTCTCCAAGTTTCGTAGACAACCTCACGATAAAGAATTGCCTAGTAAAGATGAAATTATTGGTCTTGCTTCTATTGCCGTACCTCCTACTGATCCGTTAGAACAATATTTGCTAGACCATGAAAATGATATGCACATGAATGAAAGAAATGAAATAGATAGGATGTTCTTTGATCAACCACCTATCCTTAAACACAATTTGCCTGTTGAAACTCTTGGAGGCCCTCCTCCACCTAAGGGTGACCCTGTATTTGAATTGAAGCAATTGCCTGATACATTGAAATATGCTTCTCTAGATGGAAAGAAGATATATCCTGTTATTATTAGTGCTAACCTTTCAGAGCATGAAGAAAAGAGATTACTAAAAACCTTGAGGATGCACCGTGCTGCTATTGGATATACTCTTGATGATCTTAAGGGCATTAGTCTCACTCTATGCCAGCACAAAATTAATATGGAGCCTGATGCTAAACCAGTTGTCGACCACCAACGACGATTAAATCCTAAGATGAAAGAGGTGCTAAGAACTGAAATATTAAAGCTTCTGGAAGCAGGTATAATCTATCCCATAGCTGATAGTAGATGGGTGAGTCCCGTTCATTGTGTCCCTAAGAACGGAGGTATTACCGTTGTTCCTAATGATAAAAATGAACTCATCCCACAAAGAATTGTAACAGGTTATAGGTTGGTAATTGATTTTAGAAAATTAAACAAAGCAACTAGAAAAGATCATTACCCCCTACCTTTTATTGATCAAATGTTAGAAAGATTGTCTAAGCATACACACTTTTGTTTCCTAGATGGTTATTCTGGTTTCTCTCAAATACCTGTATCACCTGAAGATCAAGAGAAAACCACCTTTACTTGTCCTTTTGGAACTTATGCTTATCGTCGTATGCCTTTTGGTTTATGTAATGCACCTGCTACCTTTCAAAGATGTATGACTGCTATATTCTCTGACTTTTGTGAAAAGATTGTTGAGGTTTTTATGGATGATTTCTCCGTTTACGGAACTTCTTTTGACGATTGCTTAAGCAACCTTGATCCATTTTTGCAGAGATGTGAAGAAACTAATCTTGTCTTGAATTGGGAGAAGTGCCACTTTATGGTTAATGAGGGTATAGTCCTTGGGCTTAAAGTTTCTGAAAGAGGTATTGAAGTTGATAAAGCTAAGGTTGATGCTATTTAGAAAATGCCATGTCCTAAAGATATTAAAGGTATAAGAAGTTTCCTAGGTCATGCTGGTTTCTATAGAAGGTTTATAAAAGACTTCTCTAAAATTTCTAGACCTCTTACCAATCTCTTGCAAAAAGATGTTCCATTTGTTTTTGATGATGATTGTGTAGAAGCCTTTGAAACACTTAAGAAAGCCTTAACCACTGCACCTATTGTTCAACCACCTGATTGGAACTTGCCTTTTGAAATTATGTGTGATGCTAGTGATTATGTTGTTGGTGCTGTTCTAGGACAGAGAGTTGATAAGAAATTAAATGTTATCCATTATGCTAGTAAAACTCTAGACAGTGCTCAAAGAAATTATGCTACTACTGAGAAAGAATTTCTAGCAGTTGTGTTTGCATGCGACAAATTCAGACCTTACATAGTTGATTCTAAAGTAACTGTTCACACTGATCATGCTGCTATTAAATACCTTATGGAAAAGAAAAGATGCTAAACCTATACTCATTAGGTGGGTTCTATTGCTACAAGAATTTGACTTGCATATTACTGATAGGAAGGGAGTTGAGAATCCCGTAGCAGATAATTTGTCTAGAATGGAAAATGTTCTTGATGACCCACTTCCTATTAATGATGATTTTCCTGATGAACAATTGGCTGTCATAAATGCTTCTCGTAATACTCCTCGTATGCACATACCCTCCAATTGGGACATCTCTCGTCCAAGTGAAAGTGATGCAGGAAAGAATGCTTGGGGGCCAGAGAATAAGCATATTATGGCCGAAGTCCAAAAGAATACAAAGATGATACAGCATGTGCTCCGGGAAATCCAGAGCCAAAAGGAGATCCTAATTAATGTCATGAAGGACAAGCCCACCACTTCACCATCACCATCATCACCGAAGAAGGAAACTTGAGTGCATGGGTATGGGCACTCCCCTTGGCTTGTGCCAAGCTTGGGGGAGGTGCCCCGGTATCGTATCACCATCACCTTTATTATCTTTACCTGTTTTTAGTTCGATCCTTAGTTATTTCGTGATCTAGTTGAATAAAAGTTTAGTATGATCTATTTTCGAGTGCTAGTTTCGTGATCTATCTATCTATGTAATTGAGTTGAGAGTTATATAATAAAGAGTAGTTTGAGTTTTTGCTTCTTTACTTTTATGTTTCAATCCTAGCAATGAAAATAATGAAAAAGATCAAATGCTAATTTTATGGAAAGTAATGACATTACATAAAGAAAAGTATAAGTGGTAAAATTTATTGAAAGTTAACAAACATAGCATTGGTCAATGATGCAATTCATGAAAAAAATTAATAAGGGAAGAGAAGATTCACATGCAAATACACTATCTTGGACATCTTTTATGATTGTGAGCCCCCATTGAGTATTTTATGTCAAATTGTTGATGTTGGACAAGGAAGACAATGTAATGAATAATGTTTGCTTATATTCACATAGAAATTATATTGTCATAGATCCTCCAACATGTGGTGCTTGCCCAATATCTTTGCTAGCCAAAAATCCGCACCAAGTAGAGATACTACTTGTGCATCCAAAACCCTTAAACCCAGTTTCATGTCATGAGAGTCCATTATATCTACCTATGGATTGAATAAGATCCTTCAAGTAAGTTGTCATCGGTGCATAAAGCAATAAAAATTGCCTCTAAATATGTATGAACTTTTATTGTAAGGGAAAATAAGCTTTGTACGAACTTGTGATGGTAAAGAAATAAAAGCGACAGACTGCATAATAAAGGTTGCTATCACAAGGGGCAATATAAAGTGACGTTCCTTTGCATTAAGAGCTTGTGCATCCAACAACAAAAAGCGCATGACAACCTCTGCTTCCCTCTGCGAAGGGCCTATCTTTTACTTTTATGTATTTACTTTTTATGCAAGAGTCAATAGTGTTCTCCTCTATTCCTTTTTATTTTTCTCTTTTGCAAGCATCATGTGGTGGGGAAGATCTAGGCACATATATCCAGTTGGATATGAGTGATCATGAGTTATTATTGTTGACATTACCCTTGAGGTGAATAAGTTGGGAGGCGAAATTATAAGCCCCTATCTTTCTATGTGTCTGGCTGAAACTTTTTGCTCCATATATATGTTGTGAGTGTTAGCAATCATAGAAGACTAAATGATGGTTGAGTATGTGGACTTGCTTAAAAGCTCCTACATGAGACCCTTCCTGAAAATATGATGAATTGCAATTGCATTGTTGACTGAGAACATAGTTTGTTAGTTTTCAAGAAAGTTTATGCCTTATACTTCGTTATTGTGATGAATTGTTACTTGCTCATGAGAAGTTCTATGATAAGGAATATTGCTGTTATAATAATGATCATGATGCTACTATGTCCGTATTTTGTTTTTATCGACACCTCTCTCTCTCTAAACATGTGGACATGATTATCGATATCGGCTTTCGCTTGAGGACAAGCGAGGTCTAAGCTTGGGGGAGTTGATACGTCCATTTTGCATCATGTTTTCCTAATGTTATTTATAGTGTTTTTAATCAATATAACACTTTGTGGAGCAATTCTAATGCCTTTTCTCTCTTAATATGCAAGATTTACATAAGGAGGGAGATTGCCGCCAGCTGGAATTCTAGACCTGAAAAAGCTATGTCAGAGATAACTATTCTACACATCTCCAAATTATCTAAAATTTCACGGAGATTTATTTTGGAATAAATAAAAAATATTGGAAGGAAGAAGTACCAGAGGGGGCCACCCAGGTGCCCACGAGGCACCAGGGTGTGCCACCCCCCCAGGTGCGCCCTGGTGGCTTGTGGGGCCCCTGGCCAGCCTTCGGTGCCCATTTTCTGGTATATAAGCCCATTTGCCCTAGAAAAAATAAGGAGAAGACTTTTGGGATGGAGCGCCGCCGTCTCGAGGCGGAACTTGGGCAGGAGCACTTTTGCTCTCCGGCGGAGCGATTCCGCCGGGGATACTTCCCTCCGGGAGGGGGAAATCGAAGCCATCGACATCACTAGCAATCCTCTCATCGTGGGAGGACCAATATTCATCAACATCTTCATCAGCACCATCTCATCTCAAACCCTAGTTCATCTCTTGTATTCAATCTTTGTCTCAAAACCTCAGATTGGTACCTGTGGGTTGCTAGTAGTGTTGATGTAACACCCCCAGATCTTAACCCTATCATTAAGCTAATTAAATTGCCATGTCATCATGATCATCCTAATCAAATTGCATTTAGGAAATAATACAAATTCAAATTCCAAATTCAAATGCAAGTCAAATTATTACTTCTGCAATTAATTGAATACAAATGTTCATAATGTTGCAAATAATCCCAAAGCTATTATAAAAGTAAAATCAACATTATTAAAATTCTCAAAATGACCCTAGCAACTAAAACAGTACCCAAAACAGCATAATTAAATCCATTTTCGTTTTTGAAAAATACAAATGAGTTGAAATCACTCCCTAACTTTTTGTGGCAGTGAGGGATAATACATATTAATTATTGGGACCAACTACACATTTTACATAATTCAACTAGTACTGAAAGAAAATGCAGAACATAGAAGTAATAAAAGAAAACAGAAAAGTAATAAAAGAAAAGGGAAAAGCTACTGTGCTAGTGGCCCAAGTGGAACAGTGCCGGCCCAGCCCGCGCTGGCCGTCCCTAACCTCCCTCTCCCTCTCTCCTGGCGTGGCAGAACGCGCGCACACACGCGCGCCAGGCCCGCCCCTCCCTCGCCGCTCGACAGCACGCGTCTGCAGCCCCGGGTCGCCTGCAAGACCCCCTGCGCCCCCTGCAACCCTAGTTCCCCCCATGCACCCCCTCGCACGCCTCCCCCTCTCCGATCTCGCTCGCCCGAGCGGGCTCGTCGTCGCCGCCCGCGCCCAGGAGCCACCCCGAGCCGCGTGGAGATGTCCAGCAGCCGCGCCATGCTCGACTTCGTCCTCTACGTGCATGGGTTCGAGCGGAACCCCCTCCGAGCCGTCGCAAACGCCGTCTCCGCCGACTGCATCCGCCACGGTCGCCGTCTCGAGCCGCTCCACCCCGAGCCTCTCCGGCCTCCCGGAGTCCTCCACGAGCTCCAATGTGAGCACCCGCTCCTCCTCGACCCCTTTCCCCCCTTCCCCGCGTCCTCTAGCCGTTGCTCTCGCCTTGCCCGCGCCACCGTCTGCCATGGCCGAAGAGCTCCATGCTCCCGAGCTCCTCTGCTCGTTTGCATCGCGCCCGTGAGCTCCTGGTGACCCGTAGAGCGCCGCCAACCCGTTTGTTTGCCTTCGCGCGCGCCGTAGCTACGGGGCCGTGCTCAGCCGAACTCTGGTCGCCATCGTGGTCGATGCCCTGCTCGACTCCGGCCACCCCGCGACCTCCCGTTTGTCCCCTTAGATGCACGGCGATGCGCTCGTCCGAATCATGCGCTCCGCCGCCCGTTTGGTCGCCGGAGGACGTTTCCCGAGCGTCGCCGCCGCGTCTGGCTTGTCGCCGGCGACTAACCCCGGCCGGGCTGACGTGGCCGGTTAATTAGAGCTAATTACGCGCTTAAGTACCCCCCTGTGTGTATGACATGCGGGCCCCGCTGTTTAATTAAAACATAGATTAGTCTCTGGTTAAAATTAAATAAACCACCGGGGCCCACGCATCAGATTTGACCATGCCCAGTCAGCGTTAACTGGGCCCACCTGTCAGTGACCGTGGCCGCTGACAGGTGGCCCCCTCATTAATTAAAACAATTTTAAAAAAAATAAAAATGCTAATTATTCTACTAATTACTTTGTTAAACTAAATCAGTCACTGACCAGTGGGACCCACTGGTCAGGTTTGACCGCTGATGCAATGCTGACGTCATGCTGATGTCACCATACACTGTTTTGGATAATTCGAATTTAAATAATTAAAATAATTCCAGAAATTCAATAAAACTTTAAAAAATCATATAAAATAATCCGTAACTCGGATAAAAATAATTTATATATGAAAAATGATCAGAAAAATATGACGAATCTGAATAACCTACTCACATACCTACCACACCCCTCTAACATGATGAACATGAAACTTTCCCCTCCGATTCATCTGTCCGATAATTGCCCGGAGCTGGTAAAACACCTCCAGATGTTTCCTGCTCTGACTAACTTGCGTAGTACTGCGTTAGGGCACCCCTAGCTTAACCTACCGGCATGTCGTGCATCTGTGTGCTTTATATTTATTGTTTCTTCCCCCTCTTCTCTCCGAGAGACTCCGAGACTGACGCTGCCCCATGATCGACTACGTCACCGACGACCCTTCTTCCTTTTCAGCAAAGCTTCCAGGCAAGCAAAACCCTCTTGATCATTCCTATATCACCTATTCCTTCTTCCCCATGCTTGCATTAGATTTTGCTACTGTAATTGATTGCTCCTATTCTGATGCATAGCCTGATTTTGTAACCTGTTATTGATACTTTACCGACTATCCTAAATGCTTAGTATAGGTTGGTTAGTGATCCACCAGTGACCCCTCACCCTTGTCCCTGTTGCCCCGCTTTGTTACCAGTACCTCGATCATTGTGATCGAAGTGCCGAGGGTGATACCTCGTACTGCACTCCTGATGATATCTCTATAGTATAGCACATTGGTGGTGATTGCAGAGGGTGATTCCTCGCTCTCCCCTTCCCGATGATGACTCTGTCATGCAACTCCTTTAAGTGGGGACCATCGAGGGTGATTCCTCCTGGTTGTTCTTAACGGATTACATCGAGTAGGAATCCATCGAGGGTGATTTCTCGGATTACCCTCTTGATGTTACGGACACACGGTTACCTTTAACTGTTGCCCCCATGTACTGTTACTGCGGGACTGAAGGGACAGGCGGTACCACCCCGGTTGAGGTGGACCTGAGTTCCCGACAGTCTCTGGATTAGTCGGGTGACCTGGAGGGCACCCACGAGATAATTACGAGGCGCGGCCGGGCAGGCAGAGACCGCCCTAGAGAGGGATGGGCCTAACCGTTGTTGCACTTCCTCGAGACGGGGCGACAGGAGCACTGATCGTCACCGCGAGCTCCCAATGCACTAACGGATTTGGGTATTTGATCTGAGTTGGCCGCTGGCCATATACGCACTACCACCACGTGGGATAATGGTTATGGGACCCTCTACGTCGTATGTATCAGCCGAAAGCTCTGTCAGACGTCCAATTCAGCATTGTGGCATGGTCGGATCGTGCCGTTGGTGCTGGTATCCACCGTCCTCACAACGACCCGGAGTGCAAAGGGCGATGGGCCCAAGACCCCTGCGCACTTAGGATGTAGACCGGCGGGTACCTCTCTGTTGAGCCTAGGTAGGACTACGTCGTGTCGATCAGCCGAGGCCGGGCATGACCGAGAAAAGTGTGTCCGGTCAGTGTTAATCGAGCGTGTTGGGTAACAGTAGTGCACCCCTGCAGGGAAGTTATCTATTCGAATAGCCGTGTCCACAGTAACAGGACGCTCAGTGTTGTATCCCGATCTATTACAACTTGAACTGGATACATGTTAATTAATTGTAAGCTTGGGGATTGCTTTCTCGCCGGGAGTCGAGGAAGGATCTCTAGGCTTTGCTACTACATGCTTGTTACTTTATGTTATGCTACTAATCTGCACTCTTCTAATGCTGCAAGACGCTGAAGATGCTAGTCTTTGATAGGCCAGGCCCTCTCTCTATTCTGGCATTTCTGCAGTCTAGTCCACAAATACAGCCATTCCCTTTGATACCGATACATACTTAGCATAGTTCTGATGTAAGTCTTGTGAGTACTTTGGATGAGTACTCACGGTTGCTTTGCTACCTCTTTTTCCCCATACCCGATTGTTGTGACCAGATGACGGAGCCCCGGAGCCAGCAGATCCCGCCGACGACTACTACTACCCCAACGAAGCTTACTACTACGTGGAGAACGACGACCAGGAGTAGTTTAGGAGGCTCCCAGGTAGGAGGCCTTGCCTCTTTCGATCAGAGCCGTTGTTTGTTTTCGCCTTCTTAAGGCAAATTTGTTTGACTTTGTGTCTGTACTCAGATACTGTAGTTGCTTCCGCTAACACTTGTTCTCGATCTTATGTATTCGAGCCCTCGAGGCCCCTGGCTTATAATATAAAGCTTGTATTATTTTATTTTGTGTCTAGAGTTGTGTTGTGATATCTTCCCGTGAGTCCCTGGGCTTGATCGTGTGCATTTGCGTGTATGATTAGTGCACGGTCGGGCCGGGGGCGTCACAGTTGATTACATCTTGTAGTTGATGCTAGTTGGTTTATTTGGTGGAAGATTATATGTTCAGATCCATTATGCTATTTAATACCCCTCTGATCTTGGACATGAATATGATTTGTGAGTAGTTACTTTTGTTCTTGAGGACTTGGGAGAAGTCTTGTCATAAGTAATCATGTGAATTTGGTATTCGTTCGATATTTTGATAATATGTATGTTGTTGATCCTCTTAGTGGTGTCATGTGAACGTCGACTACATGACACTTCACCATATTTGGGCCTAAGGGAATGCATTGTGGAGTAGTAATTAGATGATGTGTTGCTAGAGTGACAGAAGCTTAAACCCTAGTTTATGCGCTATTCCGTAAGGGGCTGATTTGGATCCATATGTTTAATGCTATGATTAGATTTATCTTAATTCTTCTTTCGTAGTTGCAGATGCTTGCAAGAGGGGTTAATCATAAGTGGGAGGCTTGTTCAAGTAAGAACATCACCCAAGCACCGGTCCACCCACATATCAAATTATCAAAGTAGCAAACGCGAATCAAACAAACATGATGAAGGTGACTAGATGAAATTCCCATGTGTCCTCGAGAACCCTTTGCTTATTATAAGAGATTGTTTCGGCCTGTCCTTTGCTACAAAAAGGATCGGGCTACCATGCTGCACCTTAGTTACTATTGCTACTTGTCACTTGTTACAAATTATCTTGCTATCAAACTACTCGTTACCGATAATTTTAGTGCTTGCAGAAAATACCTTGCTGAAAACCACTTGTCATTTCCTTCTGCTCCTCGTTGGGTTCGACACTCTTACTTATCGAAAGGACTATGATTGATCCCCTATACTTGTGGGTCATCAATGACCTATACCATAAGACAAACCAAAAACTAATCCCCTCCTAAGTCAAATTAACCTCTCTCGCTGTCGGTCAAATTGATGGACCAAGCGGGCCCACAGATGGAAAGCATCGATATCACCGATAACGGCGTGAGTGAGTTCCAGAGGACAACCGCCATCGCTTGCATGTGGGCCAAAACATATATAAGTACGGAGGTGTGTTGTTGTTGTGATGTTTGAATACCCAAAATGCAGAACTTTGATGTGGCACCTGCCTCAGAAACTGTAAAGTCCCCACATAGAGCGAGGTTCATGACGCGTAGTATATGCTGGTCCCATCCCCCTCTTCGATGCGTACTATATACTCCTACCATAACACAAACCAAAAAGAATCCTCCTTGTCGGTCAAATTAACCTCTCTCGATTGTTGGGTCAAAGTGATGGACGATGACCTCGCGGGCTCACAGATGGAAAGCGTCGCACGTGAGTGAGTGTCATGTAGGACAACCACCACCTGCATGTGGCCCAAAGAGGTGTTGTGTGATGTTTGAATACCCAATGCACAACTTTCATGTGGCACCTACCTCGAAAACCGGAAAGTCCCCACACGGAGCGAGGTTCATGACACGTAGTATATGCTGGTCCCCTCCCCCTCTTCGACGCGTACTATATACTCCTACTGTAACACAAACCAAAAAGAATCATCCTTGTTGGTCAAATTAACCTCTCTCGCTGTAGGTCAAAGTGATGGACGACAACCTTGTGGGCCCACAGAAAGCGTCACACGCGAGTGAGTGTGTCCTAGGACAACCACCCGCCTGCATACCCAAAGAGGTGTTGTGTGATGTTTGAATACTACGCACTGCACAACTCTGATGTGGCACATGCTTCGCAAACCGGAAATATATGCCCTATACAGAGGTCCACGGCGTGTCGTAGTCCCCCTCACTTCGAGCCGGTGGGAGGGATTCATGTGTACGCACACGTGCTCGAACTTTGATCTGGAATCTCACCATGATCCACACCGTAACTCATCCCAAGATGAATCCACCTTTGGTCAAATGCCTCTCGATGTCGGTGGAAAGTGATACGTTCGCGGTCTAACGAATGGGCGCATCGCTGATAACCGCACGAGGGAGTGTCCGAGGACCACCATGCATGCAGGTGGCCCAAACATGTATGTATGAAATGGCCGTGTAATGTTTTAAATAACCAATTCACGACTTTGATGTGGCACCTGCCTCACAAAACGGTCAACCCCACACGGTGGCTCATGACTCGCAGTGTACTGCCGGACCCCTCCCCCCCCTCGATACACACACACCGCACCACCACCGCCACTATGAGGCATGTTAAACTTTTTCTGCGGTGAACATATGTGACCAAAGGAGTGTCGTGTTAAAATTTGGAAGGAAAAAAAATCAGAGATCGTCATCCGTACGTTTTTATACATAGATTGATTTCCTAGGGATATAATGTGCAAAAATCAAATTTGAGCTACATGCACACGTGATAGTGCACCAAAATGGATTGAAAAATCATATGTGTGTCTCTGGGTGCATGTTTAGTCCCCATGCAAGAAATTTCAAACATTGAGAATCTTGATTTTTAAAATCCAGTAAATCCAAAACTTAGTTGAAATTCATGAAACTTATCGTGGTGTCATATGGACACCAATAGACTGTGATATTGTATTGTTTTTTCAAATTTGAGACAAGTTTTGATATATTATTCTTACAAACGGGAGATTATTAATAATTGGCAACCAATATCGCAAACGAATTGTTTATTCGTACCGTGGGTGTTAGACCAACAATGTACGTGTCATGCTTTGGTTAAGTAATAAAGCGGCAGAATTAATCATCAAAAAAGAAAAAACATTATACGTGCTGCCACGCGTCCCGTGTGCTGTGCGAGCAGGCGTGAGTTGACGGTACGCATGTGCGCAGTCCGCCGCACAGGCAGACCGGGAGGCGTGCGGGCAGGTGTGTGAATTGACAGGAGGCGTGTTCGCTGCGTAGTGTCACCGGGAGGCGTGCGAGTAGCTGTGTGAAATGAAGGTAGGCATGCGAGCAGTCCGCTACGCAGGCTCAGCGGAAGGCCAGCCAGCCCTTTGACTGTCGCCTGCCTCACTCCCACTGCTCCATATTAATGGCGCGCCCGAGCCGCTGGTTATAATAGGCAGCCGCACCCCCCATTCTCGATACACACACAATCCTCTCTCTCCGCCTGCTGATACGTCCATTTTGCATCATGTTTTCCTACTGTTATTTATAGTGTTTTTAATCAATATAACACTTTGTGGAGTAATTCTAATGCCTTTTCTCTCTTAATATGCAAGATTTACATAAGGAGGGAGATTACCGGCAGCTGGAATTCTGGACCTGAAAAAGCTATGTCAGAGATTCCTATTCTGCACATCTCCAAATAGCTGAAATTTCACGGAGATTTATTTTGGAATAAATGAAAAATATTGGAGAAAAGAAGTACCAGAGGGGGCCACCCAGGTGCCCACGAGGCACCAGGGCGCACCACCCCCCTGGCGCGCCCTGGTGGCTTGTGGGGCCCCTGGCCAGCCTCCGGTGCCCATTTTCTGGTATATAAGCCCATTTACCCTAGAAAAAATAAGGAGAAGACTTTTGGGATGGAGCGCCGCCATCTCGAGGCGGAACTTGGGCAGGAGCACTTTTGCTCTCCGGCGGAGCGATTCCGCCGGGGGTACTTCCCTCTGGGAGGGGGAAATCGAAGCCATCGTCATCACCAACGATCCTCTCATCGTGGGATGACCAATCTTCATCAACATCTTCACCAGCAACATCTCATCTCAAACCCTAGTTCATCTCTTGTATTCAATCTTTGTCTCAAAACCTCAGATTGGTAGCTGTGGGTTGCTAGTAATGTTGATTACATCTTGTAGTTGATGCTAGTTGGTTTATTTGGTGGAAGATTATATGTTCAGATCTATTATGCTATTCAATACCCCTATGATCTTGGACATGAATATGATGTGTGAGTAGTTACTTTTGTTCTTGAGGACATGGGAGAAGTCTTGTCATAATTTAATCATGTGTATTTGGTATTCGTTCGATATTTTGATGATATGTATGTTGTTGATTCTCTTAGTGGTGTCATGTGAACGTTGACTACATGACACTTCACCATCTTTGGGCCTAAGGGAATGCATTGTGGAGTAGTAATTAGATGATGGGTTGCTAGAGTGACAGAAGCTTAAACCCTAGTTTATGCGCTATTCCGTAAGGGGTTGATTTGTTTGCATATGTTTAATGCTATGGTTAGATTTATCTTAATTCTTCTTTCGTAGTTGCGGATGCTTGCGAGAGGGGTTAATCATAAGTGGGAGGCTTGTTCAAGTAAGAACAGCACCCAAGCACCGGTCCACCCACATATCAAATTATCAAAGTAGCGAACGCGAATCAAACAAACATGATGAAAGTGACTAGATGAAATTCCCATGTGTCCTCGAGAATGCTTTGCTTATTATACGAGTTCGTTCCGGCTTGTCCTTTGCTACAAAAAGGATTGGGCCACCTTGCTGCACTTTTTTTACCCTTACTAGTTGTTACTTGTTACAAATTATCTTGCTATCAAACTACTCGTTACCGATAATTTCAGTGGTTGCAGAAAATACCTTGCTGAAAACCGCTTGTCATTTCCTTCTGCTCCTCGTTGGGTTCGACAATCTCACTTATCGAAAGGACTATGATTGATCCCCTATACTTGTGGGTCATCAAGACTCTTTTCTGGCGCTGTTGCCAGGGAGTGAAGCGCCTTTGGTGAGTGGAATTTGGTAAGGAAACAATTATATTACGTGCTGAAATTTACTGTCACTTGTCACTATGGAAAACAATCCTTTGAGGGGTTTGTTCGGGGTATCTTCACGTCGACCGCAAGCACAAAGAGTTGCTCCTCAACCTACTACACCTACTGAAAATATTTATTATGAGATTCCTTCGGGTATGATAGAGAAACTGCTAGCTAATCCTTTTGCAGGAGATGGAACACTACATCCTGATATGCACCTAATCTATGTGGATGAAGTTTGTGGATTATTTAAGCTTGCAGGTTTACCCGGAGATGAAGTGAAGAAGAAGGTTTTCCCTTTATCTTTGAAGGGAAAGGCATTGACATGGTATAGGCTATGTGATGATATCGGAATGTGGGATTGGAATCGATTGAAATTAGAATTTCATCAAAAGTTTTATCCTATGCATCTGGTTCATCGTGATCGGAATTATATATATAATTTTTGGCCTCGTGAAGGAGAAATCATCGCTCAAGCTTGGGGGAGGCTTATGTACATGATGTACACATGCCCCAATCATGAGCTCTCAAGAGAAATTATCTTACATAATTTTTATGCTCAGCTTTCTCATGATGATCAAACCATGCTCGATTCTTCTTCGACTGGATCCTTTATGAAGAAAACAATTGAATTCAGATGGGATCTTTTGGAAAGAATTAAACACAACTCTGAAGATTGGGAACTCAACAAAGGTAATGAGTCAGGTATAATACTTGAGTTCGATTGTGTTAAATCATTTATGGATACCGATGTTTTTCATAAGTTTAGCACTAAATATGGACTTGACTCTGAGATAGTAGCTTCCTTTTGTGAATTATTTGCAACTCATGTTGTTCTCCCTAAGGAGAAGTGGTTTAAATATCATCCCCCTGTTAAAGAAAAAACTGAGGAACCTATTAGTGTTAAAGAAGAAACAATTGTTTACAATGTTGATCCAGTTGTGCCTACTGCTTATATTGAGAAACCACCTTTTCCTGTCAGGATTAAGGAACATGCTAAAGTTAAAACTGTGGTTAACAAAAGTAATATTGGAGCACCTAGACCCTCTGAACAAATTAAAGTTGAACCTAATGTTGCTATGGTTAAATATCTCTTGGTCGATAATATAGATGGGCATGTTATTTACTCCTGTGATGAAGCTACTAGAATTGCTAAGCCCAATCCTAAAGATAAGAATAAACCTGTCGTTGGCATGCCTGTTGTCTCTGTTAACATAGGAGATCATTGTTATCATGGCTTATGTGATTTGGGTGCTAGTGTGAGTGCTATTCCGTTTACCTTATATCAAGAAATTATGAATGATATTGCACCTGTTGAGATTGAAGATATTGATGTTACTATTAAGCTCGCAAATAGAGATACTATTTCACCGCTTGGAATTGTTAGAGATGTTGAAGTCTTGTGTGGTAAGATCAAATACCCTATTGATTTTCTTGTTCTTGGATCACCACAAGATGATTTTTGTCCAATTATATTTGGTAGACCCTTCCTGAATACTGTTAATGCTAAGGTTGATTGCGCTAAAGAAATTGTTAGTGTTAATTTTGGTGAGGTGTCTCATGAGTTTAATTTCTCTAAGTTTCGTAGACAACCTCATGATAAAGAATTGCCTAGTGAAGATGAAATTATTGGTCTTGCTTCTATTGCCGTACCTCCAACTGATCCGTTAGAACAATATTTGCTAGATCATGAAAATGATATGCACATGAATAAAAGAAATGAAATAGATAAGATGTTCTTTGATCGACCACCTATCCTTAAACACAATTTGCCCGTTGAAACTCTTGGAGGTCCTCCTCCACCTAAGGGTGACCCTGTATTTGAATTGAAACAATTGCCTGATACATTGAAACATGCTTATCTGGATGAAAAGAAGATATATCCTGTTATTATTAGTGCTAACCTTTCAGGGCATGAAGAAAAGAGATTACTAAAAACTCTGAGGAAGCACCGTGCTGCTATTGGATATACTCTTGATGATCTTAAGGGCATTAGTCCCACTCTATGTCAGCACAAAATTAATATGGAGCCTGATGCTAAACCAGTTGTCGATCATCAACGACGATCAAATCCTAAGATGAAGGAGGTGGTAAGAACTGAAATATTAAAGCTTTTGGAAGCAGGTATAATCTATCCCATAGCTGATAGTAGATGGGTAAGTCATGTTCATTGTGTCCCTAAGAAAGGAGGCATTACTGTTGTTCCTAACGATAAAAATGAACTCATTCCACAAAGAATTGTAACTAGTTATAGGATGGTAATTGATTTTAGAAAATTAAACAAAGCCACTAGAAAAGATCATTACCCCTTACCTTTCATTGATCAAATGTTAAAAAGATTGTACAAGCATACACACTTTTGCTTTCTTGTGGATATTCTGGTTTCTCTCAAATACCTGTATCGCCAGCCGACCAAGAGAAAACCACCTTTACTTGTCCTTTTGGAACTTATGCTTATAGACGTATGCCTTTTGGTTTATGCAATGCACCTGCTACCTTTCAAAGATGTATGACTGCTCTATTCTCTGACTTTTGTGAAAAGATTGTTGAGGTTTTCATGGGTGATTTTTCCGTTTACGGAACTTCCTCTGATGATTGCTTAAGCAACCTTGATCGAGTTTTGCAGAGATGTGAACAAACTAATCTTGTCTTGAATTGGGAGAAGTGCCACTTTATGGTGAATGAAGATATTGTCTTGGGGCATAAAATTTCCGAACGAGGAATTGAAGTAGATAAGGCTAAAGTTGATGCAATTGAGAAAATGCCATGTCCTAAATATATTAAAGGTATAAGAAGTTTCCTCGGTCATGCTGGTTTCTATAGAAGGTTTATTAAAGACTTCTCTAAAATTTCTAGGCCTCTTACTAATCTATTGCAAAAAGATGTTCCATTTGTTTTCGATGATGATTGTGTAGAAGCCTTTGAAACACTTAAGAAAGCCTTAACCTCTGCACCTATTGTTCAACCACCTGATTGGAACTTGCCTTTTGAAATTATGTGTGATGCTAGTGATTATGCTGTTGGTGCTGTTCTAGGACAAAGAGTTGATAAGAAATTAAATGTTATCCATTATGCTAGTAAAACTCTAGACAGTGCTCAAAGAAATTATGCTACTACTGAGAAAGAATTTCTAGCAGTGGTGTTTGCATGTGATAAATTCAGATTTTACATAGTTGATTCTAAAGTAATTGTTCACACCGATCATGCTGCTATTAAATACCTTATGGAAAAGAAAGATGCTAAACCTAGACTCATTAGGTGGGTTCTATTGCTACAAGAATATGACGTGCATATTACTGATAGAAAGGGAGCTGAGAACCCCGTAGCTGATAACTTGTCTAGGTTGGAAAATATTCTTGATGACCCACTACCTATTGATGATAGTTTTCCCGATGAGCAATTAGCTGTCATAAATGCTTCTCGTAATACTCCTTGGTATGCAGACTATGCTAATTATATCGTTGCTAAATTTATACCACCTAGTTTCACATACCAACAAAAGAAAAAGTTCTTCTTTGATTTAAGACATTACTTCTGGGATGACCCACATCTTTATAAAGAAGGAGTGGATGGTATTATTAGATGTTGTATACCTGAGCATGAACAGGAACAAATCCCGCGGAAGTGTCATTCCGAGACTTACGGAGGACACCATGCGGGAGACAGAACTGCACATAAGGTACTACAATCTGGTTTTTATTGGCCTACTCTTTTCAAGGATGCTCGTAAGTTTGTCTTATCTTGTGATGAATGTCAAAGAATTGGTAATATTAGTAGACGTTAGGAAATGCCTATGAATTATTCACTTGTTATTGAACCATTTAATGTTTGGGGATTTGATTATATGGGACCTTTTCCTTCCTCTAATGGGTATACACATATTTTAGTTGCTGTTGATTACGTTACTAAGTGGGTAGAAGCTATTCCAACTAGTAGTGCTGATCATAACACTTCTATTAAAATGCTTAAAGATGTTATTTTCCCGAGGTTCGGAGTCCCTAGATATTTAATTACTGATGGTGGTTCACATTTTATTCATGGTGCATTCCGTAAACTGCTTGCTAAATATGATGTCAACCATAGAATTGCATCTCCCTATCACCCTCAATCTAGTGGTCAAGTTTAATTGAGCAATAGAGAAATAAAGTTAATTTTGCAAAAGACCGTCAATAGATCTAGAAAGAATTGGTCTAAGAAACTTGACGATGCATTATGGGCTTGTAGAACTGCTTATAAAAAAATCCTATGGGTATGTCTCCTTATAAAATGGTTTATGGAAAAGAATGTCATTTACCTCTTGAGTTAGAACATAAAGCATATTGGGCAATTAAAGAGCTCAATTATGATTTTAAACTTGCCGGTGAAAATAGGTTATTTGATATTAGCTCGCTAGATGAATGGAGAACCCAAGCTTATGAAAATGCCAAATTGTTTAAAGAAAAAGTTAAAAGATGGCATGATAAAATAATTCAAAAACGGGAATTCAAAGTGGGTGAGTATGTTCTATTGTACAATTCCCGTTTTAGAATTTTTGCAGGTAAACTTCTTTCTAAATGGGAAGGACCGTATATCATCGAGGAAGTTTATCGCTCTGGAGCCATTAAGATCAATAATGCCGAAGGCACTAATCCGAAGGTGGTCAATGGGCAAAGAATTAAGCACTACATCTCAGGTACACCTATTAATGTTGAGACTAACATTATCTGAACTATGACATCGGAGGAACACATAAGAGAGACCTTCCAGAACACTCCAGAACCCTGAAAAGGAAGAGGTACGTGATACGGTAAGTAAACCGACTCCAAAAATTCCATAAAAATACTTTCTATCAGTTTTGGAATATTAGAAAAAATACAAAAATAAGAAACAGCCGAGAGGACCCACGAGGTGCACATGAGGCACCAGGGCGCGCCACCCCCCCTGGCGCGCCCTGGTGGCTCGTGGGCCCCTCGTGAGCCTTCCCGACTCCGTTTTCTTCTGGAATACTTGTTTTGCAAGATAAAAATTCTTTATATATACTTCCGGATGTTTTGACCACCGTATCACAGAGATATCCTCTGTTCTTGTTTCGTGCTATTTTTCTGACAGATCTAGATCGCTATGGCTCCACCAAGCTCTTCCAAGGACAAGTTCTATGAGAAGGTCATCAACCCCTATCTAGCGGAGGTGATGAAACACCCTCAAGCCATTGAGATGCGTGAGGGGGTGCTTCACATCCAGGATGTTCAAGGACCCAAGAAGACCGGGAGCGTGGAGGCCAGGCTCGAAGTGGTGGAGCAGGAGATTTTCAAGTGCCAAGGGATGGTAGAACGTGGACTCAGCGCCAACCACTCCATGATCATGGAATTCACCCATGATCACAAGGTGGATGGCCAATCAATGGGGGACATCGTCTTCAAGCTCAACGAACGAATTGACTATCTCCAAGGCCAAATCTATGATCTTCAAAACCAAAATTTTGAGTATGAGGCAAGATTCAAAGGTATGAGTTTAGCTGCAAGTTTCAGGACTCTGGAGACTCATTCATCCTTCTATGTTGGGGAACCTATGCCATGGAAGCCGGAAGACAAGCCCACCACCTCATCATCACCACCATCACCGAAGAAGGAGACTTGAGTACATGGGTATGGGCACTCCCCTTGGCTTGTGCCAAGCTTGGGGGAGGTGCCCCGGTATCGTATCACCATCACTTTTATTATCTTTACCTATTTTTAGTTCGATCCTTAGTTATTTCGTGATTTAGTTGAATAAAAGTTTAGTATGATCTATTTTCGAGTGCTAGTTTCGTGATCTATCTATCTATGTAATTGAGTAGAGAGTTATATAATAAAGAGTAATTTGAGTTTTTGCTTCTTTACTTTTATGTTTCAATCCTAGCAATGAAAATAATGAAAAAGATCATATGCTAATCTTATGAAAAGTAATGACATTACATAAAGAAAAGTATAAGTGGTAAAATTTATTGAAAGTTAACAAACATAGCATTGGTCAATGATGCAATTCATGAACAAATTAATAAGGGAAGAGAAGATTCACATGCAAATATACTATCATAGACATCTTTTGTGATTGTGAGCCCCCATTAAGTATTTTATGTCAAATTATTGACGTTGGACAAGGAAGATATCGTAATGAATTATGTTTGCTTATATTCACATAGAAGTTATATTGTCATAGATCCTCCAACATGTGGTGCTTGCCCAATATCTTTGCTAGCCAAAAATCCGCACCAAGTAGAGATACTACTTGTGCATCCAAAACCCTTAAACCCAGCTTCATGTCATGAGAGTCCACTATATCTACCTATGGATTGAATAAGATCCTTCAAGTAAGTTGTGATCGGTGCAAAAAGCAATAAAAATTGCCTCTAAATATGTTAGAACTTTTATTGTAAGGGAAAGTAAGCTTTGTACGAACTTGTGATGGTAAAGAAATAAAAGCGACATACTGCATAATAAAGGTTGCTATCACAAGGGGCAATATAAAGTGACATTCCTTTGCATTAAGAGCTTGTGCATCCAAAAACAAAAAGCGCATGACAACCTCTACTTCCCTCTGCGAAGGGCCTATCTTTTACTTTTATGTATTTACCTTTTTATGCTAGAGTCAATAGTGTTCTCCTCTATTCCTTTTTTTTCTCTTTTGCAAGCATCATGTGGTGGGGAAAGATCTAGGAATATATATCCAGTTGGATATGAGTGATCATGAGTTATTATTGTTGACTTTTTGCTAAGTGTCTGGCTGAAACTTTTTGCTCCATATATATGTTGTGAGTGTTTGCAATCATAGAAGACTAAATGATGGTTGAGTATGTGGACTTGCTAAAAAGCTCCTACATGAGACCCTTCCTGAAAATATGATGAATTGCAATTGCATTGTTGACCGAGAACATAGTTTGTTAGTTTTCAAGAAAGTTTATGTCTTATACCTCGTTGTTGTGATGAATTGTTACTTGCTCATGAGAAGTTCTATGATAATGAATATTGCTGTTAGAATAATGATCATGATGCTACTATTTTCGTATTTTGTTTTTATCGACACCTCTCTCTCTAAACATGTGGACATGATTATCGATATCGCCTTTCGCTTGGGGACAAGCGAGGTCTAAGCTTGGGGGAGTTGATACGTCCATTTTGCATCATGTTTTCCTACTGTTATTTATAGTGTTTTTAATCAATATAACACTTTGTGGAGTAATTCTAATGCCTTTTCTCTCTTAATATGCAAGATTTACATAAGGAGGGAGATTACCGGCAGCTGGAATTCTGGACCTGAAAAAGCTATGTCAGAGATTCCTATTCTGCACATCTCCAAATAGCTAAAATTTCACGGAGATTTATTTTGGAGTAAATGAAAAATATTGGAGAAAAGAAGTACCAGAGGGGGCCACCCAGGTGCCCACGAGGCACTAGGACGCACCACCCCCCTGGCGCGCCCTGGTGGCTTGTGGGGCCCCTGGCCAGCCTCCGGTGCCCATTTTCTGGTATATAAGCCCATTTTCCCTAGAAAAAAAATAAGGAAAAGACTTTTGGGAGGGAGCGCCGCCGCCTCGAGGCGGAACTTGGGCAGGAGCAGTTTTGCTCTCCAGCGGAGCGATTCCGCCGGGGATACTTCCCTCTAGGAGGGGGAAATCGAAGCCATCATCAGCACCAACGATCCTCTCATCGTGGGAGGGTCAATCTTCATCAACATCTGCACCAGCACCATCTCATCTCAAACCCTAGTTCATCTCTTGTATTCAATCTTTGTCTTAAAACCTCAGATTGGTACGTGTGGGTTGCTAGTAGTGTTGATTACATCTTGTAGTTGATGCTAGTTGGTTTATTTGGTGGAAGATTATATGTTTAGATCTATTATGCTATTCAATACCCCTCTAATCTTGGACATGAATATGACGTGTGAGTAGTTACTTTTGTTCTTGAGGACATGGGAGAAGTCTTGTCATAAGTAATCATGTGAATTTGGTATTCGTTCGATATTTTGATGATATGTATGTTGTTGATTCTCTTAGTGGTGTCATGTGAACGTCGACTACATGACACTTCACCATCTTTGGGCCTAAGGGAATGCATTGTGGAGTAGTAATTAGATGATGGGTTGCTAGAGTGACAGAAGCTTAAATCCTAGTTTATGCGCTATTCCGTAAGGGGCTGATTTGGATCCATATGTTTAATGCTATGGTTAGATTTATCTTAATTCTTGTTTTGTAGGTGCGGATGCTTGCGAGAGGGGTTAATCATAAGTGGGAGGCTTGTTCAAGTAAGAACAGCACCCAAGCACTGGTCCACCCACATATCAAATTATCAAAGTAGCGAACATGAATCAAACAAACATGATGAAAATGACTAAATGAAATTCCCATGTGTCCTCGAGAACGCTTTGCTTATTATACAAGTTCGTTCCGGCTTGTCCTTTGCTACAAAAAGGATTGGGCCACCTTGCTGCACTTTTTTTACCCTTACTACTTGTTACTTGTTACAAATTATCTTGCTATCAAACTACTCGTTACCGATAATTTCAGTGCTTGCAGAAAATACCTTGCTGAAAACCGCTTGTCATTTCCTTCTGCTCCTCGTTGGGTTCGACACTCTCACTTATCGAAAGGACTACGATTGATCCCCTATACTTGTGGGTCATCACCTGCATCCTCGATACCGCTCTTAGTCATCACCGCCGTCAGTGTATGAGGATGCCGCCGAAGTGCACCATCGGAGGGAGTGGTGACGCCGGGGCTGCTGAAGCACCTGAGCACGGCATGAAGCTGGAGATAGAGGTTGCCGTCGCCGCCGACGAGGTCTTGCGCGGGCAGAAGCGCGATGGCGATGGCGTCGTGCTTCCACTGCCGGAGCCGGAGGTCCACAACGACTCCGGCGACGACTCCGACGACCACTCCGGCGACGACTCCGACGACGACGGAGAACCGGTTAGTCATCTATGCCCATTTATGTGGCAAATATATCCTAGGATTTCTCTGGTTAGTCCTGCCTCCCCTTTTTGGAATAGAAATCCTATGGTTATGTTCTCTCAATCCATGATATCTGAGTTAGATTCGATAGATCCGTGTAGTGTATTGATTGTTTGAATGGTACAAATGATAAGTGATTAATTGTTTCTTCTGTACAAATGATTTCTGCTAAAAATCCAACTAGGCACCCCTTTGGGGCGCAGGATAACTTGTAATCCTCATACTTCAGTCATTGTGTATTTCCCTTTAACTGTTGCTTTCGAACATCTCCTCTTAGTGAGCTGATGTATGACACTATGAGGGTTTCATTCGAGTAGTGGAACCGGGGAGGAGCCTCCCTGTTCTTCTAAAATAATAATCCAACTAGGGTTAGTGTTGCTAATAATTCCTAGCCAGATCTTGACAATTGATTTTGATGCCAAAAGTCATTGGCATGCCAAATTTTGATCCTACTTTACGGCATGTAAATTGGTTTGATGCCAAAAGTCATCGGCATGCCAAATTTTGGCAACTCCCAAATGTTCGCTAGAGATTAGTTTGCATTCCATTGTTCATTCACTACTACAGGCGACCGCTAACGCGACACATGAATCAGAGACCCCACGACCAAACTGTGTGCGATGCATGAATCGAAAACGGTGTCGTAAAAAAATGGTCCCCAATAAGATGAACTGTTTGCGATGCCAGAGACATAAAAAACGATTCAGATTAGAGACGCGTGTGCGATACATGGCATACAGTTGATCCATACGAACTGTTTGTGATAAGGCAGAACAACAAACACGGTCAGCCAGTTTGTGGTGTGTGC
The DNA here is from genome assembly GCA_039707655.1 of Elymus sibiricus. Lineage (NCBI taxonomy): Eukaryota > Viridiplantae > Streptophyta > Magnoliopsida > Poales > Poaceae > Elymus > Elymus sibiricus. Next base: position 253,891,553 of record CM077668.1, on the reverse strand, counting down.
GATACACGGCATACAGTTAACTCGGATGAATTGTTTGTGATTACCCAACACAACAGAAACGGTCAGGCAGATCAAGGTGTGTGCGATATACAGCATGCGGTTCACTCGGATGAACTGTTTGCGATTACCCAACACAACAGAAACGGTTCAACTTAACAAGATGTGTGTGATACGTGGCAAACAGGTCAGTAATCAGAAATGTGTGGGAAGACCGATAACAACACAGACGATTCCTGCTAATAACCCGTGTGTGTTGTGGGCAAACGCTTGCTGGTAAACAATTGTCAGCAATTGATGAAATCATCACCGACAGGTTCCATAGTTTAATCCGTGTGCGATGTGATTTGCTGAGTCTGCACAACATCTACGCTCTCTGTCTACAGAACAACAACATATATACTTATAAGGACTTGATTGCATAACCAAATTAAACATCCAATTACATAACTGACTACACACATAACATATGCACACACCAATGTAAACAATTACATGCATAATAAACTAGGATAAACGATCATATCTAATCATCATCTACTTCTTCTTGTGACGCTTGCCGCTGCTGCTCTGCTGGTGGCTAGATCCCTCGTCATCTACAGGAAGGAGGCACTCCCTCATGTCGACGATCCGTCTGTGCATCTCGTAGCATGTGTACACGTTCGTGGCTACAAACTTGAGGTGAGGTTCATCCAGTCTCTGCACCCAGGCACTGTGCCAGGATCCAGGATTTCTCTTGGAACCTTCCTTCATGTTTTCATAGTAGGAGTCGATGATGGCCGCAGCGAGTTCAACCAAGGAGTCCTTCTTCGTGCTGCCCCAGACCCTGTAGTGGCCACGGATGTCGACAAGCTTCGGGCAGGCCAAGCCCGAAATCTGGAGCGCTTTTACATCGTTGACGGTGTCCACCGTAGCGAACTTGTAGTCGGGGCTCTTAACAAACCTGGTGAAACGCTCACAAGCACTTGTGGCCAGGCAGTAGTGGTAAATGAGGACATGATGGCCCACGCACAACTGGGCGACGGCAACTGCCTGATCAACCCCGGGACGACCGCCGGTGTACTGGAGGTCGAAGCCGACCACTTTGTACTTGTCGTCCTGAGCAAGCAACTGCTCCATGGTGTTGATGGAGTCCTCCACCATGGCCGGGTCGATGGTGTACACCACTATGAGTTCCTTTTCCCTCATGTGGGTGTCCACACGCTGCACGCCGTACTCCATTGGAGCGCCGCTGGATATCCTCTCTCTCTATGTGTCGTCGTGGGTGTGCTTGTTGTGTTGTGGGGCGCGATCAAAAGGTTGAAGAGACTAAGGTTATAATGGCCGTGGGAATAAATGGGGAGGCCGAACGGCCTAGAGTATCGGCACGCGCGGATGGCAGTTGTTGCAGCGCGTAACTGCATCGTGCTGCACGTATTAACTCCATCGTGGTGACGCGCGCGGACGCAACCGCATGCATATGGCGCCCAAAACATGATCGTGCACCGGCCCCAACCGTTGAAAGAGCGCGTGCGGAGGGACGCGAGCAGAGCGCGCCGCGGCTGCCTCAACGTCGAGCAGAGCGCGCGAAGGGACGCGAGCATAGCGTGCCGCGGCCGCCTAAACAGCGAGCAACCACCTGCGTATAACAGTTCTGGTCAACTGTCTGGCACGCGTGGGAGGCGAGACGGCCCATCCATTGGACACGCTGACACACCAATCAAACCTAAACGTGTTCACACCGATCAAATTACCACGCAATGAGTAAATGCAAATCTGTTCACACCGATCAAACCAAAACGTGTTCCCACTTAGCACTGGGCTATAAAAACTAGTACCCACTCAAAAATTACTGCACACTCCTCATCCCCAAAAAAAGAGGTCTTTCCTCTTAAGCCGTTCCTTGCATCTGCCATGGCTGGTAGGAGGAGTTCTAGGTCGACATATAACCAGGGAGCAAAGACCAAGGCCGTGGAAGCACTAGAGAGGTCCTGCCGCAACACGGCAGCCCCAGCAGAGATGTCCTGCCTCGCCGCAGGGCCTCGAACGAGCTCTCACGGGAAGGCGAGGGCTCTCACAAGCGCACTCGCTGTGTCGGCGAACTCGACGAGCTGGCGGTGCTGAAGTCCTTAGCCAGCGACGACGACATTCTCTCTGGCCTAATTAACCAGCAGGAGCTCCTTGCCGGCTTGGAGAAGCTGCTCGAGATTAGCGATGCCTCCATTGATAAGGCAATTGGCCTCGTCGTGAAACTCATGGGTGACAATGCGAAGCTCCACGAGGACCTCGACAAGCAGAAGGAGGAGGCCGCCGGCTGGAGGGCGCTGTATGAGAAGAGCGTTGCCTCGCGGATGACGCTGACAGCCGTTGTCCATGAACTTGGGGATGACTTGAAGAAGCTCCGCATCGAGCGCGAGCTGCAGGTGGAGGAATCCGTGGCTGCTATCAAGCAAAGTCATGAGGATGTGAAGAAGGAGCTAGAAGAACTCCTCGCCCAGCGATCCATCGAGAAGTAGAGAGCAGCGACTTCCTTCTTCCTTTTTTTTCTTCTTCTCTTTTTCCCCTGTGTCTTTCGGGCGTTGCCGCATGTGGCATTTTAAATTATCCGGGATATGTAAGACAGTTATTATCCATTGCCATTGTCAATTTGTCGTCGTATTATTTCGTTCGTAACCTCGTAGGTACATGTATACGAGTCAAAAACAGGCTAAAAGTCACGTTCTCAGCGAGGCACGAACAAAACAATGCTAGCTAGCGTTGAGCGGGGCCATGGGATCACAAGCTAACACCTTTCATCCAGGTGCATTAACCGCATGTTAAACAACGGCTCAGCCGCCATTAATGGAGAAGTTGGGAGCGAGGCGGCGGGTGGAGGTCAAAGAGCTCGCTTCCCGGTGAGCCTGCTTGGCCGCCATTAATGGAGAAGTTGGGGGCGAGGCGGCGGGTGGAGGTCAAAGAGCTCGCTTCCTGGTGAGCTTGCGTGGCAGACAACTCGCACAGGTCCCGTCGAGCCTGCGTGGCGGACTGCTCGCACGCGTGCCATCGAGCCGTGCGGCGGACTTCTCGCACTCGACCCGTCTAATCAAACAACTGCACGCACACCACCTAGTATGGTCAAATTTTTGCACAAAAAACAAAGAGGACCAATAAACCAGGACCGAGGTAGTACTCTCCAATAAAAAGAGGGATGTGTGGCCGGACGTAAATGGTTAGTGGAATGCCCATGGTTCAAACAATTCAACCGTTTGCGATATTAACGTGTCATCTATTTGTTCCAAAATGCCTACGTTGGCTATTAATGTGTGCGCCTTGTCTCAAATTGGACAAATTTTTTACCACAGCATATATGTGCCATATAATGACACTATGCCAAGTTTCATGAATTTGGGTGAGTTTTGGATTTGCGGGGATTTAAAAACCGAGACTCTCAATGTTTGAAGCCGAGCCAGGACGCCGACATGTTTGTAATTCATTCCCATTTCTTGCATGGGACCTAAACATGCACCCAAGGACACATGTATGGTATTTGAAGCCATTTTGGTGCACTAGAGCATGTGCTTGTAATTCAAATTTGAATTATGGAGATTAAATGCCTAGAAAACACAATTAATGTATAAAAAGGCCAAACGAACTCTGAATAATTTCATATTTCAGCGCGAATCTCCTGTTGGTCTACGTTGCATGTAGAAAAAAATACAAGGCGATAAGAGGCAGCGACGATTGTCGCTTCGCCCATAAGGGTGACATGTTCCCTATCGGAACCACGAGGCTTCTTGCTAGAAGCTCCGGTTTGTAAGAGGCTTGTACCAAAACTTGCCCCAAATTGGACAAATTTTTTACCACGGCATATATGTGACATGTCATGACACGATGCCAAGTTTCACGATTTTCGGGTGAGTTTTTGATTTACGGGGATTTAAAAACCAAGATTCCCAATGTTTGCGGCCGAGCCAGTACGCCGAGATGTTTGTAATTCATCCCCATTTCTTGCATGGGACCTAAACATACCCCCAAGGACACATGTATGGTTTTTGAAGCCATTTTGGTGCACTGGAGCATGTGCTTGTAGTTCAAATTTGAATTATGTGCCTAGAAAACTCAATTAATATATGTATAAAAAGGCCAGACGAACCCTAAATAATTCAACATTTCAGCGCGAATCCCCTGTTGGTCTATGTTGCCTGTAGAAGAAAAATACAAGGCGAGAAGAGGCAGCGATTGTTGTTTCGCCCACAGGGGTGACACGTTCCCTATGGGAACCACGAGGCTTCTTGCTAGAAGCTTCGGTTTGTAAGAGGCGTGTACCAAAACTTGCCCCAAATTGGACAATTTTTTTTACCATGGCATATATGTGCCATGTCATGACACGATGCCAAGTTTCATGAATTTCGGGTGAGTTTTGGATTTACGGGGATTTAAAAACCGAGATTCTCAATGTTTGAGGCCGAGCCAGTACACCAAGATGTTTGTAATTCATCCCCATTTCTTGCATGGGACCCAAACATGCACCCAAGGACACATGTATGGTTTTTGATGCCATTTTGGTGCACTGTATCATGTCATTGTAGTTCAAATTTGAATTATGGACATTAAATGCCTAGAAAACTCAATTAATGTATAAAAAAGACCAAACGAACCCTGAATAATTCCATATTTCAGCACAAATCTCCTATTGGTCTATGTTGCCCGTAGAAAAAAAATACAAGGCAAGATGAGGCAGCGATTGTCGTTTCGCCCACAAGGGTGACACATTCCCTATCGGAGGCTTCTTGCGAGAAGCTCCCGTTTGTAAGAGGCTTGTACCAAAACTTGCCCCAAATTGGCCAGTTTTTTTACCATGGCATATATGTGCCATGTCAAGTTTCATGAATTTCAGGTGAGTTTTGGATTTATGGGGATTTAAAAACCAAGATTCTCAATGTTTGAGGCCGAGCCAGGACGCCGAGATGTTTGTAATTCATCCCCATTCCTTGCATGGGACCTAAACATGCACCCAAGGACACATATATGATTTTTCCAACCCATTTTGGTGCACTGGAGCATGTATTTGTAGTTCAAATTTGAATTTTGCACATTAAATGCCTAGAAAACTCTATTGTAATGTATAAAATATGCCAAACGAACCCGAAATAATTTAAAGCAGTTCTGTTCAACCCATGGGTAGGCACTGTGCGCACGCATCGTGCTAGCTCGCACTTCCTTCTTTCCCAAGTTTTCCATATTAATGGTGTTATATATCCAAACACGCTACCGTTTCCCGCCACTCCCACAATCGGTTTCCCGCTACTCCCCCCAATCGGTTTCCCGCCACTCCCCCCATTGGTTTCCCGCTGCCTGTGTTAGTGGGCATAGGAGGCTAGGCGGCAACACACTGGCCATACCATAGTATACCATTCTAAGCATGCCAATCCGGCGAAGCGCCGCCGCCGTCATCAACCTCCTCGACGAGGAGAACGAGCCGGAGCAGGCCGGAGAGCCAGAACGGCCGTGCGCCGCCGAGCAAGAGCGGCAGCGCGCCGCCGAGCGTGAGCGGTATCATCGCGCCCCAGTGCTTGAGCGGGCCAATGTCTATACATGTGTTCGTCGCCGCCCATGGAGCGGAGCGGAGCAAGAGTGGCAAAGCGCTACCGCGCAAGAGCGGGAGAACGCCACCGCGCATCAATTGCGGTGCGCCGCACTATCTGAGCGGAGCCGTGTCAGCATCCTGTTGACTCAACCACTCGAGAGGCCGTTTCCAGGGACGGTAAGCATCTCGATTCCCCGCTAGGAATGGGCAGACGCCGTCAGTGCCATAATTGCGCCGAACGAAGTTCGCAGTGCCAGAATCCGTCGCCATGGTGCCAACGGGCTGGTCGATTGGCTCTTCGACCTCCTCGGCCCCCCAGGTGCCGCCAACGACGAAGTAGAGCAAAATACTCGTCGCGGCTTGGAATCGACCGTCGCCGATGAAATATCCTGGGAGGAGATCGATATTGCGGTACAGCAGTTCCACGAGCATATCATACGCGTGGACGAAGGCCTGTACCAATTCATGCTTAGCCAAGAGTTCCCGTAGGTTTAGGCCCTGTTTGTATCGGTTTTCGCCCAGTTTTCCGCAATTAACTGGGCAACTATCTTGTTCTTATTTAATGAAAATGCAAAGCTTTTGCTTCTTCCGGCTAGTTTTAAGTAGTAAAAAAATAATGTAAGTTTGAATGGAAGTGGTCCGGTATGTAAAGATTGCACACAGTTTCTAAAAGCACAAATGTGTGTGATAGTAAGGAGTAGGTCCCACACGGTAACCATCGGTAAATGCCTTAAACGTGAGGAGGCAACTCTTATCAGCAAGGGGCAGCTTCCCATCCGCTAGCCTAGTCGAATAGAACTCACAAGTTAAGTGAGCTTGGGGCTGGAGCAGTCTAAGGATGGGTGACCGGGTGGGAAGTTGCTATATCTCAAGCTTCATTTAAGCACCATGATACGGTCATTACAGACATTTAGCATCTAAATGTGTCTGTAGTGACCTGTCATGTCGATTAAATAAACCTTGAGATCCTTGTTTTGAAAATTCTGAGAATGATGTTTTTTGTTATTTGTTGTTTTGAAAAATCGGAGAATGATCGCAAGATTGATCTATGGGCCCGCCATGTTCTAATTTGGAGAATGATGTTTTTTGTTATTTGTTGTTTTGAAAAATCCGAGAATGATCGAGATTGATCTATGGGCCCGCCACGTTCTATTTTGGAGAATGATGTTTTTTGTTATTTGTTGTTTTGAAAAATCGGAGAATGATCGAGATTGATCTGTGGGCCTGCCATGTTCTGTCCTTTGACCCACAACGTTCGAGATCTGTGGGCCCGCACGTTCTATCCTTTGACCCACAACGTACGAGAAGGGTTTGACCATGACGGGTTCCTCTTGGTATAGGTCACGACATGTCAGACCAAATTTAGTTGGGGAACATTTGTTCGATTCCCTCCCGCCGGCTCGAAGTTGGGGAACCGCGACATCATACGTAACGTGGCTTCCTCGGGGTACGGTGTTCGGTTTGTAATGCAGCTGGTGACCCATCAAAGTTGTGCACTGGGGATTTGATCACATCACACACCACCCATATATACATATATTTGGGTCGCATGCAGGGTATAAGGTCTTCTGATCGACCCCGTCTCCCATGTGTGGTTTTCAACGACACACCTATCTGTGGGCCTGGTCTATATATATCATCCCTTTGCCCGACAACGAGGGGGTTTGGCCATCAATGGATTCCTCCTGGTTCGTGTTACCGCGGGTCATTGTGACATGTCCGAGCAAAGTTCGAGCTCATGCGTTCTCAGGATTCCCTCCCATGCGCTCGAAATGGTGGGTTGGATCGACACCCTACGTACGTCGACATCGTCCTTAATTACCACCTACCTTTCATGGGGGTTGACCATTTTGTGAGGTAGGCGCCACATCAAAATTGTACATTATTGGGTATTTAAAACACATCACCCTTCCAACGTACATCAATTTGGGCCCCATGCAGGTGGTGCTGGTTTTGTGGCCCCTCTCGTGCGGTTTATGGTGATGGTCCAATCTATGGGCCCGAGCGGTCTATTATATCCCTTTTTGACCAACAACAAACAACGGTTGTTTGGCCAAGATAGATTCACTTGGTCCGTCTTATGGTAGCTCATGGTGACATGCATGCATGTCCAACCAAAGTATGAGTACGTGCATGCGTCTCGCCGACACAAAGTGGGGGTGGGGCATGCACCTAGCTATGACCTTAACCCATCATTATAGATATCCAAGGGGGCTTTCCGGTTTGCGACGGAGGTGCCACATCAAAGTTGTGCATTGTGTATTTAAACATCACACCCTTTATTCCTACATATATTTGGCCACTTCCACGTGGTTCATGTCTTCTAGCCCCTCTTACCCGATCTTCGACGACGTGCCCACGCGTGGGCCCGCGCGTCAAAGTTGTGCATTGGGAATTTGAACATCACATACCATCCTTTTCATACATATATATTTGGGCCACATGCTGTTGTGGTTGTGTTCTTATCCTCTCTCGCATTTTTTTGTTGCCAAATGGTGCTATTTAAAATAGCAGACGCCTCGAATGAAAAGCTGCGTGCGAACGTAGGCGCAACGGACACGGGTGCACTGGCTTAACCGTGTGCGAAGCTCGTGCCCTGTAAAATCGCCACAACTTCGCAAGCGCCAGCAAGGGTGAAGGGGTAATGTCTACACGATATTTAGGATGAATTCCATGTATGCGTCTAAAAATTAGGACGAACCATTGTACGATCGAAATTATGTCTAGAGGGGGGTGATTACTACTTGACCAAATAAAAGTCTATCTTTTTCCCAATTTTAGTTGTGGGCAGATTTTAGCAAGTATATAAAGTCAAGCAACACCCTACACATGCAATTCTAAGAGAGTAGCAGTGGAAAGTAAACAATTGCACATGTAAGTAACGGAGGGGTTCGGAGATTTCAAACGCAATGAAGACACGATGATTTTTGGTGTGGTTCCGATAGGTGGTGCTATCATACGTCCACGTTGATGGAGACTTCAACCCATGAAGGGTAACGGTTGCGCGAGTCCACGGAGGGCTCCACCCACAAAGGGTCCACGAAGAAGCAACCTTGTCTATTCCACCATGGCTTTCGTCCATGAAGGACTAGCCTCACTCGGGGTAGATCTTCATGAAGTAGGCGATCTCCTTGCCCTTACAAACTCCTTGGTTCAACTCCACATGATCTTGGAGGCTCCCAAGTGACACCTAACCAATCTAGGAGACACCACTCTCCAAAAGATAATAGATGGTGTGTTGATGATGAACTCCTTGCTCTTGTGCTTCAAATGATAGTCTCCCCAACACTCAAACAACTCCTCACAGATTTGGATTTGGTGGAAGAAGGATTTGAGTGGAAAGCAACTTGGGAAGGATAGAAATCAAGGTTCAAATGGTTGGATTGGAATATCTTGATCTCAACACATGAGTAGGTGGTTCTCTCTCAGAAAATATATGGTGGAAGTGTAGGCATGTTTTGATGGCTCTCTTACTAGGTAAGAGGGTGGTGGAGGGGTATATATAGCCTCCACACAAAATCCAACCGTTACACACTTTTGACCAGACTCGGTGGCACCGATTTGAAATCTCGGTGAGACCGACCTGTGCAAAAGATATGAACGTTGGGGTTTGTCTCAGAACCTCAGATTGGTACCTGTGGGTTGCTAGTAGTGTTGATTACATCTTGTAGTTGATACTAGTTGGTTTATTTGGTGGAATATTATATGTTCAGATCTATTATGCTATTCAATACCCCTCTGATCTTGGACATGACTATGATGTGTGAGTAGTTACTTTTGTTCTTGAGGACATGGGAGAAGTCTTGTCATAAGTAATCATGTGAATTTGGTATTCGTTCGATATTTTGATGATATGTATGTTGTTGATTCTCTTAGTGGTGTCATGTGAACGTCGACTACAAGACACTTCACCATCTTTGGGCCTGAGGGAATGCATTGTGGAGTAGTAATTAGAAGATGGGTTGCTAGAGTGACAGAAGCTTAAACCCTAGTTTATGCGCTATTCCGTAAGGGGCTGATTTGGATCCATATGTTTAATGCTATGGGTAGATTTATCTTAATTCTTCTTTCGTAGTTGCGGATGCTTGCGAGAGGGGTTAATCATAAGTGGGAGGCTTGTTAAAGTAAGAACAGCACCCAAGCATCGGTCCACCCACATATCAAATTATCAAAGTAGCGAACGCGAATCAAACAAACATGATGAAAGTGACTAGATGAAATTCCCATGTGTCCTCGAGAACGCTTTGCTTATTATACGAGTTCGTTCCGGCTTGTCCTTTGCTACAAAAAGGATTGGGCCACCTTGCTGCACTCTTTGTTACCGTTACTTTTTGTTACTTGTTATAAATTATCTTGATATCAAACTACTCGTTATCGATAATTTCAGTGCTTGCAGAAAAATACCTTGCTGAAAACCGCTTGTCATTTCCTTCTGCTCCTCGTTGGGTTCGACACTCTTACTTAACGAAAGGACTACGATTGATCCCCTATACTTGTGGGTCATCAGGGTTTTTGGTGGGACCGAATGGGAACATCTCGGAGCAACCGAAGTGCAATGGTAAAGGCTAGACCCAGTATCGGTGGCACCAATTGCATAATCTCGGTGGGACCGAAATGATGCAACTTGGCAACAGAAACTTGGTCACTCCATCTCGGTGGCACCGAGTGCAATTTCGGTGGGATCGAAAGAATTGCAACAAGGCAACAGAGAGATGGTCACCCATCTCGGTGGGACCGAGATCCATATCGGTGGATCCGATTTGTTAGGGTTTAGGCTGTGGCACTGTCTAGATGAACTCGGTGGGTTCGGGAAGGATGTATTCGGTGGGACCGAGTTGGCTTTTAGGGTTTTGGAAAGATTTGGATGAAGGAAGTGGCTGACGGTTTTGGAGCAACATCACTAAGCACTTGAGCAAATAGATCATTATCAAAACCTAATCCCCTTTTAATAGTATTGGCTTTCCTATGGTCTCAATGTGATCTTGGATCACTAAACCAAAAATGTAGAGTCTTGAGTTTTTGCCAACTCATGTCCTTAGCATTTTGAGGGGTCCACAATCACTAGTCCTTGCCATGCCTAATCATTGAATTTCCTGAAATGTAGCTTAGGTAGACATTAGTTCAATGACACATATGTTGTTATGAATTACCAAAACCACCAACGGAGCAAATGCACTTTCAATCTCCCCCTTTTTGGTAATTGATGACAACATATTGATCAAAGCTTCGATAGAGAATATAATCAATGAATAGTATCATCGCTTTGAGAAGTATGTTATAAGCAAGAGCTCCCCTAAATTTGTGAATTATTTAGAATTTGCGTTTGAATGCAAATGCATAATCAATTAGGATCATGGGTTACTCTTCCATGTCACATACATGTTGGTGGAGTGCACAAAATGATATGAATGGAATACAAGCACTCATCACCAAAGACATACGTGAATGATCATACATAGATAATGATACGGATAGATAAGCAAAATGCATAGCATGAAGCATCGTATGATTAAACACACATCAAACATAGTATCTCACACACAAAACAAACAAAGTATCACAGACGAAAGAACGCAAACCAAATGTAGCAGAAAAACTCAACAAAACGAAATGGCAAGGCAATCTCTCTCTCGAAGCCCTAATGATCTATACAACTTCTCCCCCTTTGGCAACAAGTACCAAAAAGATTGAAAATGTATAGAGCTATGCGTCGCTCTGGGCTCGATCTCCGACAACTCCAGGTGGTGAAGTCCTCTGGCTAGCAGCTCCAGTCTGAGTGGATGGATTTGAGATCATTGCGTCTACAAAGGCTTCGACTGAAGTTTGCTGAGCTGGAGGTGTAGACACTGGTAGCTGAGCTGGCTGAGGAACTGTTGGTGCAGCAGCAGGTGCAGAAGCAGTAGTCCTCACATCTGCAGTGGGTACATCAGCAGACCTTGGTGCCCTAGGCACTGTCTGAAACCTGTTGGTAGTAGGAATCTCATCACCACTGTCAGACTCTCTGACTCTATCCACATCTCTTTGAAGTGTCTCTACTGTGGTCTGGATCTCTGTGACTTTGACATCAAGATCATAAAACTTTGTTTCCACGATCCGCTCTAAGCTTGCCTGATTCTTGACAAGGTTGGCCAGACTTTGTTCAATCCTCTGGGCGGCTTCAAGCAGATATGCCATTTGATCTGTCTTTGTCTTGAGATGAGCAGTAGAACAACTTGGTCCAGATCCCTTCTTAGCTTTGGCTGCAGCAGCTGCGGCTATCCTCTCCTGGGATTCAACAGATGTAGGGTGTGAAGGGTCCATCACCACTACATTGTCCTCGAACTCTGGCCTCAAAGGAAGGTGCTCGCGATCAAGCAGATAAGTCCCTGTGCCAGCATCTGAATGTGGGGGGCATATCCACAAGATCTCTTCTGGTCAGCAGCAGCACGCTTAATTGTCTCCACAATTAAGTCCATCACTTTGAATCTCTGAGGATTATCAATCAAGTGCAGCAAGTTGATGGAGTGTCCGTGAATCATCCTCTCATCACCAGACTTGGGCATCAAGGTATGCTTGAGAATGGTATTGGACGTTACTAGTCCAGGAAGTAGGTGCTTGATGGATCCAAGCTTATGAGTCTCTTAATCTACTTCTGGAATGGGGTTGTACATGTTCTTCATGGAATTGTGATCCATCTTTGGCTTGGCATAGACATCTACGTCTCCACTTTCCTCCTTTGGAACCTTCAACATAGCAGCCCACTCATCTATGGTGGAAGAATATCTCACTCCCTCTGTCATCCAGACAATCTTGCCATCTGGATAGAAATGGGCAGTGGAGTAGAACTGCATAATCAACTCATCATTCCTTTAGGTCAACTTCTGCCCAATGAACTCATCAACTCCACATAGTCTGAAGCCTTCATGCACATGTGGAAACTTGTCTTCATACTTGTCAATGAATTTCCAATCTACCCACTTCATGTCACAAACAATGGGTTTCTTGTCCAAAAGCACAGTCTCATAAAAATCTTGTTGTTCTGTGGTGTGGAATCTGCTATCAACTGCTGTCTTCCTCCTCTGAGCATAGGGATCAGCTTCTCTCCATTTCCGGAGACCTTGGTCTTTCCTTTCCTTCATATTTTTAGCCAGAGGATGATCATCATTATGATCAGGAAGTCTGGGTCTTAGCTTCTTCAGCACTTGCACATCATCATCATCATTAGCTTCAGGCACTGGGGCCTTGTTCTTCTCTTTAGCTGAGACATCTCTTGTGGTCCTCTTAGGTCTTGTGGTTGTAGCTTTCTTTGTCTTGGAGGAGGTGCTGGATTGCATGGCACTTGCCATAAGCTTTTGTTGCTTTAATGGAGGTGGATTTGCTGGTTCTTCCTCATCATCAGTAGCATCATCTCTCCTCATGGAGGTTGGTTTGAAGATTACATGGGCAGTCTGTTTCCTTTCTATTTTCTTCCCTGCAGCTTTTGCCTTTGAGCCACTTGGCTCCTCAAGAGTGAGTTTCATTCCCTTCTTGGCTGCAGATGATTCTGACATCTTTCTGGTAACTCCTCTTTCTTTTCTTGTGCCATACTCCTTGGCAACAATTGTTGGCTTCTTCTTTTTAGAGGTAGCCTCCTCAGCTGCAAAGTCCTCATCATCATCATCATCTGAATTCCTCTTCTTTCTGGACCTGGTAGCAGCCTTGGGCAATTCAGGAGAACTCCTTTCTCCTTCATAGTAACTCTCCTCAGGGCTTGACCCTGCACTCAGCTCTGCTGATCTTTCTGACATGTTCTGGCTATTACTGGCTTCTGACATCTTGCAAACAGACCTGTGAAGAGAATAGGTATAGGCAGAGAGGAAGAGTTATCACAAAATGTAGCTAATTTTTGAGAAAAAATGAGTTCAAACTTCAGTTTCAAGTTTTCACAGAATGAATATCGGATCAACCGAGTTAAACATTTCGGTGAAGCCGAAGCATGAGACAGAGACTTGGCACACCACTTCGGTCAGACTGAGATGGGGTTTGGTCTTGCCGAGATGCTAGGGTTTCACAAAAACTGCTTTCCGGTCTCACTGATTAGTACAACTCGGTGGCACCGAGACGTACTAGTGCAATGGCCTAAACCAAATCGGTGACGCCGAAAATTTCAAATCGGTGGGTTCGAGATTAATTCTGCGGAAATTTAACCCTAATTTTTTTTGCACGATTCTATTCTACAGAATTAATCTTGTGGACAGGAAGCTTTCATACGTACCAAGAAACATGGCGAATCCCTAGTGCATAGAATCAGAAAGTAGAAGCACAAGGGGGCAGGATTTTACCCTAACTTGGCGCAAATCCCCTACGGTGGCAACGGAGGGAAAGAAATCCATTGATGGCGGCGGAATCCAACGGCGAGGGCGCGCTGGATGCAACGGCGAAGTCCGGAGACAGGGGCAACGGCAGCAGAGGGGGTGCGGGAACGAAACGTTTGAGAAGATTTCAACTGTACGGGCCCGCGGGATTATATACCCAGCTGCTGTCGGTGGCACCGAGTGGAGCAAATCGGTGGCACCGAGTCATGTAAATGCGAGCGGTTACAGTAAATCGGTGACACCGAGCTGGTCCGAATAGGTTACACCGAGATCAAAACTCAGATCAATCAAATAATTTCGGTGAGTCCGAATAGATATGGATTGGTCACACCAAAGCATATTTGAAGGTTTTGGAGTTCAGCCCTTTCAGATTGGTGACTCCGAGTGCACCTCACCCGGAGGGTCCAAAAATGACTTGTTCAAATTTTGTGATATAGCAAGAATATAATTTGAGAGAAGAAAGAATAGATAGCCAGAGAAGGTGCTTAGGCATTCTCGTACATCCACTTGGCCAAAAAAACCAAGACACGCAAAAAGACAAATGGATGTTCTCGAATGAGAAAAATATGCATGGCAACATGCTCACACAATAAGATAGCAAAAGAAATATGTGTCAAACATGCACAACCAATTCTAGCATCTACCAAGCAATGGGCGATGACATAGTCATCTATATATGAGTATATTGACTTAGGAGCCAAATGAGAACATTTGATCATAAGTCATACTCATCGTTTAAGCACAAGTGGGGTTACCACTTTTACATAAAGCATTGATGTGTTCACACCATTAGAGTTGCTTTAGCTCAAGTCTTAGAGTAAAGCTCCCCCTAGATGTGATATCCCCCCAAGGAGGGATGAACTAACCTTGGGTTTTGTCGATGTTGACTTCATGTAGATGTTGAAGATATGGATGCTCAAAGTTGATGTAGACCATCAACAGTTGGGAGCAATCCTTGGAGTTTGGCACTTTCAATACCTACATGGGTTAGTCCCACGCAAGGAACACACATAGATATCCATAGACATAGAGTGAAATGCACATATGATGATGTCCATGAATGCATTGAATACCTTGTCCCTTGCCTTACCAACAAGAGGGTTTGTGACTCCATGAACTAGTGCAAGATGTTGAAGTTGGTTACACAGGTTCTTGCCATAAGCGAATGTGAGTGAAGTTTGTTGGCAGAGTCACCCTCAAGAACTCTCTAGTTCTTTTTCTTTGGGACGCACATCAACTTGATGGGAATCCTTGGAGTTGTAGTAGCACTTGATGAAGTGGAACTTGATGAAGTCTTGGGAACCCACTTGACCAAGGCTTGAGGTGCTTCTTCAAATGAGTCAATCTCCTCTTGAAGCTTGTCCTTGCCTTTTAGCTTGTGGTCTTGTGGTGGAAGATCATCTTGAGCTTGTGTTCCCTTGAAGAAAGTAGGATCATACTTCTCATGTTGAGGAACAAACTTCATCTTGGGGTATTGATCTTCTTCCCACTCAACTCCATTGGCATTGAACTTTCGTTTGAAACCACCACCTTGGTTCTTCCGGTGCCTTCCTTGCTTGCATACAATTTCTTCAAATTGCTTACTCCCGACAAGGCTCTTGTAGACACCTTTTTTCTATAATTTCTTTCAATAGATTGTTTTCTTGCTCAAGTGTAACTTGGCTAAGAGAATCATTAGTGGAATCAATAGAACTATTAGAAGCAACAACATTGGATTTAGCATTGTTATTGTTACTACTAGAGGTAGAACCCTTTTTAGCCTTGTTTCTAGTTTGCTTAGATTTAACTTGTGGCATAAAGGTAGACAAGAGTAAACATTTGGCAAGATATGAAGAACTCTTCTTTCGAAGATCATCATTGATAGCTTTAAGAAACTCATGCTCTTGCTCTAAATTTAGCTTCTCGAAGCATAGCTTCTCATGAGTTCTTAGAAGTTCTCTATGATCCTCTTGAGTTGTTTCATGAGCTGACTTAAGAGCATTTAGTTCTTTAGTTAGACGCTCAATCTCCTTCATAGCATTGTCATTCGTTTCCTCTTGACTATCATGATTACTAGCATTTTCATTGTAGCTCACATCACTAGCCTTATCAACAAGTAAATCATCATCACCAAGCAAATCATCCTCATCACTATTGAAGTCAAAGTATTCGGGGTGTGATACCTTGGGGCCATTTGCCATGAAGCATCTTCCAATTCCTTCATTTGGTGAATCAAATAGATCATAGGAGTTGGATGAGACAAGAGCAAGTCCGGCAACACCTTCATCTTGACTATATTCGGAGTTGGAGTAATAGCTTCTCTCGGAGTGGTTGTCGGAGTCGGAGCCGGAAATCCATTCACCAACATGAGCTTGATGCCTTCTTCTTGTGTAGCTCTTGGATGACTTGTCCTTCCTTTCTGAATCCTTGCTTCTTCGAGAGGGTCTTCGTTCATAATGATCATCACTACTCCTTCTCTCGTTGTGAGGTGATTCATCTCTTCTATGTCTTTCTCTTGGTGATTCGTCTCTTTTCTTGTGAGGTGTCGTACACTCATTGGAATAGTATCCGGGTCTTCCACAATTGTAGCAATTTCGGTCATGACTTGACGATCTTCTCTCATAGTGTCTTGAGCTAGAGCTTCTTTCTTTTCCTTTGTTCTTGTAAAACTTGTTGAATATTTTCACCATTAGGCTTATCTCTTCATTGGATACTAGCCTATCGCTTGAAGTTGTGGGAGCATCGGTTGAGGCTTTGTAAGCACCACTTGATTTGTTGTGTAGCTCCTCTTTGTCCTTGAGTGACATCTCATGAGCAACAATTCTTCCAATGAATTCCGTGGGCTTGAGATCTTTGTAATTTGGCATCATTTGGATCAATGTGCAAACGGTATCATATTTTCCATCGAAAGCTCTAAGGATCTTCTTGATGATGAATTTGTCGGTCATCTCTTCACTTCCTAAGCCGGCAATCTCATTTGTGATGAGAGCAAGCCTAGAGTACATTTCAGTGACTCCTTCACCATCCTTCATCTTGAACTTGTCAAGTTGACTTTGAAGCACATCCAACTTAGATTCCTTGACGGACTCGGTACCCTCGTGCATATCAACCAAAGTATCCCAAATTTCCTTTGCATTCTTGAGGCGGCTGATCTTGTTGAACTCCTCAGGGCACAAACCGTTGAAGAGAATGTCGCAAGCTTGAGCATTGTATTGCAACATCTTCAATTCTTCCACGGTTGCTTCACGATCCGGTTCCATACCATCCTCAAGGAATTCACCTTGCAAGCCAACATGAACAACAACCCAAATGGCGGGGTTATGACCAAGAATATGCATTTTCATCTTATGTTTCGAACTAGCAAAGTTTGTACCATCAAAATATGGACCTCTACGATGATAGTCACCCTCACTAGACGCCATACTTTCCTAGGTTGTGAAACCAATGCAATGGAGACCAAAGCTCTGATACCACTTGTAGGATCAAAAGTATGTCTAGAGGGGGGGGGGTGATTAGACTACTTGACCAAATAAAAGTCTATCTTTTTCCCAATTTTAGCTGTGGGCAGATTTTAGCAAGTATATCAAGTCAAGCAACACCCTACACATGCAATTCTAAGAGAGTAGCAGCGAAAAGTAAACAATTGCACATGTAAGTAAAGGAGGGGTTCGGAGATTTCAAACGCAATGAAGACACGATGATTTTTGGCGTGGTTCCGATAGGTGGTGCTATCGTACATCCACGTTGATGGAGACTTCAACCCACGAAGGGTAACGGTTGCGCGAGTCCACGAAGGGCTCCACCCACAAAGGGTCCACGAAGAAGCAACCTTATCTATTCCACCATGGCTTACGTCCACGAAGGTCTAGCCTCACTCGGGGTAGATATTCATGAAGTAGGCGATCTCCTTGCCCTTACAAACTCCTTGGTTCAACTCCACATGATCTTGGAGGCTCCCAAGTGACACCTAACCAATCTAGGAGACACCACTCTCCAAAAGGTAATAGATGGTGTGTTGATGATGAACTCCTTGCTCTTGTGCTTCAAATGATAGTCTCCCCAACACTCAAACAACTCCTCACAGATTTGGATTTGGTGGAAGAAGGATTTGAGTGGAAAGCAACTTGGGAAGGCTAGAAATCAAGGTTCAAATGGTTGGATTGGAATATCTTGATCTCAACACATGAGTAGGTGATTCTCTCTCAGAAAATGTATGGTGGAAGTGTAGGCACGTTCTGATGGCTCTCTTACTAGGTAAGAGGGTGGTGGAGGGGTATATATAGCCTCCACACAAAATCCAACCGTTACACACTTTTGACCAGACTCGGTGGCACCGATTCGAAATCTCGGTGAGACCGACCTGTGCAAAAGATATGAATGTTGGGGTTTTCGGTGGGACCAAATGGGAACATCTCGGAGCAACCGAAGTGCAATGGTAAGGACTAGACCCAGTCTCGGTGGCACCAATTGCATAATCTCGGTGAGACCGAAATGATGCAACTTGGCAACAGAAACTTGGTCACTCCATCTCGGTGGCACCGAGTGCAATTTTGGTGGGACCAATAGAATTGCAACAAGGCAACAGAGAGATGGTCACCCATCTCGGTGGGACCGAGATCCATATCGGTGGCTCCGATTTGTTAGGGTTTAGGCTGTGGCACTGTCTAGATGAACTCGGTGGGTCAGGGAAGGATGTATTCGGTGGGACCGAGTTGGCTTTTAGGGTTTTGGGCAGATTTGGATGAAGGAAGTGGCTGAGGGTTTTGGAGCAACATCACTAAGCACCTGAGCAAATAGATCATTATCAAAACCTTATCCCCTTTTAATAGTATTGGCTTTCCTATGGACTCAATGTGATCTTGGATCACTAAACCAAAAATGTAGAGTCTTGAGTTTTTGCCAATCAATGTCCTTAGCATTTTGAGGGGTCCACAATCACTAGTCCTTGCCATGCCTAATCATTGAATTTCCTGAAATGTAGCTTAGGTAGACATTAGTTCAATGACACAAATGTTGTTATGAATTACCAAAACCACCAAGGGAGCAAATGCACTTTCAACCGTGTGCGATAAACCAGCTAGCTAGAAATCTCAAAAAAGCTACCCGCCTTGAGCGATGCAAAAATTGGTGGTTCCATGGCTTTTCCTTATTATCATACACAATTATTATGTTTGGACCGTGTGCGATCTAGTTGCTCCCTCCCCGCTTCATTTCTTTTACCCAAATTTTAGTTGCCACGGTATTTCAACCGTCGCCCTCACTCCTCCACCACCGGCCTCATAGTAAAATTCTAGTAGCCGAAGCATTTGAACCGTCGCCCTCCCTCATCCACCACCATCTCCACCCACCATTACTAAAATTTTCAGTAGCCGCGGCATATCCTCAAACACCACCCGCCCTAACCCCGCCCCCCCTCCACAGTCTACACCTCCCCCGCTCGAACCCTAGCTCGCCGCCGCCGCCGATGTCGTCGCCGCCGCAGCCACCAACCCCTGCCGGTCTGCCCGTGCCTCCTAGCTTAGATAAGTTCAGGTTACCCACTAATTCCCATACCCTCGCCGCCCTGAGTTTTTAGATGAGGCCTGCGGTGTCCCTCCCTCCAGATCCCCATCCCCTACTACAGAGAGTCGCAGCCTAAGCCCGACCACATATCCTGGGGAGCCCGAGGAGCGTACGGCCAAAACGAGGTCTATCATGGCCTCTCCGCCAGACGATGTTGGGGTGGCCGCCGTTCGTGCCGACCTGTCGATCCCGGAGGAACACCTCGCCGCGGAAGCCAGCGAGGACGTTGACTACGTCGCCATGGCGAAGGCTTCACGTCAGCAGGCTCACGTATTACTGAATCTCAGGACAGCCGGCTTCGACATCAAGCTCGTAGACAGCGAAGGCTTCACGTGGGCCATGTCACAGGTTAAGTGGTCCATCCCCAACGCCTCTGGTTCAACCGCCATCGATCTCTTTGAAGGCCCCGCCGCTGATCTCCTCCACCTCGTGGTTAAGGATTTACGATCCTTGTACGCCATCGAGCCCATTATGTCATTTCTGAAGGACACGTTCTATGGCGGTGGCTTGGGATCCTCAGCTGCCAAGTCAGATCTCATCGACCACGACCACGCGAAGGGCACCCACTACTGCTCTTCCAAGGTGAGACAGCCCATCTGCGACATCAGGGATCGCACCCTGGGTCTATGCTCTTCCAAGTGGAAGGATCCCGTCCATGACAAGTGAGGCAATATCCTATAAGCAAATCTTACTTTTTCTAGCTAGCCAACTTGTACCCATTGTTGTAGTAGCTTTTGCCATGTGATGTTTTAACTGTGTTGTGTTTAATTATTTCAGTTATGCAAAAATGTAATGTTCAATAGGGCTATCTGATGTTTAAGTATGAATTGTCCACTTCAGTTTCACGAATGGCTATATTTGGTTGTTTATAGTGAGTAGATGCCTTGTTTATCTGTATTTGGTTGTTAGGTTGGTTGCAGTGAGCATTTGCCCAGTTTTCAAGCAGATGCCCTGTTTATCTGTATTTGGTTGTTAGGTTGGTTGCAGTGAGCATTTGTCGAGTTTTCAAGCAGATGCCTTGTTTATCTGTATTTGCTTGTTAGGTTGGTTGCAGTGAGCCTTTGTCCAGTTTTCAAGCAGATGCCTTGTTTATTTGTATTTGCTTGTTAGCTAGGTTGGTTGAAGTGATCCTTTGTCCAGTTTTCAAGCAGGTGCCTTGTTTATCTATATTTGCTTGTTAGGTTGGTTGCAGTGAGCCTCTGTCCAGTTTTCAATGGCTATATTAGGTTGTTATAGTGAGCATATATGCCTTGTTCATTTCAGTTATTCACAATGTGATGTTCATTATGTGCAACTATGAACCGTGCAGTTCGATTTCATCAATACCAGTTTGAACGGCTATATTTGGTTCCTGTTATGCCTGGTGAAGTTAACACATGCCCTTTATTTCAGTTTTACACATTTATGCGGTGTGATGTTTAAGCATGAGTTATGTTCTATTCATTTTCAACAGTACCTATTTGAATTACAATATTTGGTCCCTGTTAAGCCTGCTGTACTTAACATTCCCTTCCATTTTTAAATGATTTAACATCATGCTGAAACCAACACATTCAAGCTGTCATTTTGAGATGTTGTTTACCATGGTTATATTTGGTTGATGTTAAGCATGTAGTACTTATCACGCATTTCCATGTACTTACGCAGGACAACAACCGGAGTGGCCAGCATTTTCCGCCGAGGTTAGTTTCATCCCTCGGCTTATACTGCCTCCGTTCCATAATGTAGTGCATACAAATCCATGGCTGGACACTTTTTAGCTTCTAATATTGACTTGTCGCTTGTAGGTACATATGTCCTAGGCAAAGATCCACGCGTCGACCCTTTTTGCGTATGGGGCAATGAGATATTCATGAACCAACATCAAGTGAGGAAACTGATAAGAATTATTAGCAAAAAGATACGACCGATGGCAATTAAATTATTTGTGTACGCTCTATCCAACACATCAGTGAGCTGTAGGATGGTAACTACGAACTCTGTAGCCTTCTCTTTTTACTACCCATAATCAGTTGTTAGACAACAATGTCTGAATTTTTTTCATTTGCAGTGGTTCCCAAAGCAGTTTACTCAAGATTACCTCGCAAAGTACATGATTGGTGGACATGCAATGAAGGTTAAAGTATTTCATCGAGACTACAATGAGCATCGAGAAGTCCTAATGAAGACAGTGAAAGGTGGGCGGGCAGCCATCACAAGGGGTTGGCCTAAAGTCGTGCGCGCATTAGGCATGGAGGAGGGCACAATATGGGCATTCCACTTCACCTTCTCCAGCAACCAGAATGTCTTCCACCTCTCTCTTTACAGTCTTTAGTACAACTGTGGTTCATCATTCTTTCCTTGCTGCTTCTCTAGTTCTTCAGCATATGTACCTGTGCATCGAATTAATCATTCGTCCTTGAACTTGTATTTGTAATAAACATGGTTCGATATGAAATAAGTGATTGCCTACTTTCATATTGAAAATCTGTTTCAATTTAAAATTAATTTTAAATGTAGGGATTAAATTAGGGATAAATTATGATCTGCATGCCATTACACTGCACATGGTTTGCGAAAGCAAAATGTCTGTGATAAACGTCAAGATCAGACACGTTTCTCAGATCAGTACGTGTGCGATGAAACTCTATTGCACACATGATCAGACAAGAAAAAATGTGTGAGATTAACAACAACAACGCACACAGTTCCTTCTTAATAAATGTTTGTGAAAGTCACCATATCACACACGCTAGGCAATTATGAACTGTTTATGATGTCGTGTGCATCGTAAACGTTTGCTCATAGAAGAATGCGTGCGATAGGCCTTCATCCGACACGGGTAATACAGATGAATCGTTTGGGACATTTTATACATCTCAAACGTTTATGTACATACAAATGTGTGGGATATTCAAGCTTCGCATACGGTGTACAATTGTGAACTGTTTGTGATGGGGTGAGCATCGCAAACGTTGCAGCACTGAATACCGAGTGCGATGGTAATGCGAGCACAAACGAGTACCAAGGACGGAGCGTTTGGGAAGATGCTGGCATTGCATACGCTTAGTTCTGCGAAACGTATGCTTGTGTGCTCCCTATCACCGATGGTTTCTGGGGCGTGTGGGAAGACCCCCTATCGCACACATAGGCAAGGCGACGGTTTAAAACTGCGTCGCGGAAAGGGGTTAAAAACCGTTTGTATAGCAGCTCGCTGTACCAGTGATTGCCAATCTCACAAAAGGTTGCCAAGTGTTGGCAACTTTTGATTTTGCCAAATGTCGGTAGCAAACCAAACTTTTGATTCTGCCAAATGTGAGTACATAGCAAAAAACTACCACATTACAGGCTAGGTCAACAAAAAACTACCACTTTTCTTGATGTTTCAAAAAACTACCACTTTTTAGGTTCGCTGTTCCAAAAAACCCTGGTCGCCGAATGGTAAGATTTTAAGCGCGGTTATGACAGGTTGGGCCCGCCCGTCAGGGTTCTGTCAGCCAGAGGCTGACGGCGCGCGTGCTGACGGCCGTTAGGGCATGCCGTTCCTACCGCGGGTCAAAGTGACCGAGCCGGCTCACTCTGTTTCCCCCTCCCCCTCTCTCCCTTTCTCACTCGCTTTCCCTCTACTGCCTAGATCTAGGCGATGGCGGCGGCGGCGGCAAAACCAGATGACGCCGACCACTCTACGGGGGGAGGTGGAACGGGTGATGGTGGCGGAGAATATTCAGAAGTGTATAACTGGCTGGGCAGCGGCAACTTCGCAACGCAGCCGCCGGCGCCACAACGGACACCTACGGCGATGCCACAGGCTGCACCGCCGTCGCCGGAGAATCAACAGTTCTTGCTTGAGTACAGAGCAGCCAGGACTCTTGCTAGCGTTGTCACCGCGGAGCAGCCAGGACTCTTGCTAGCGCATTTGGGAGTAAGTATTTTTTTCTTTTCTTCATCAGCTCCTTCAACAAACCCTAGTTTAATTCATTAGTGCTAGGTTAGTACACAGTTCAGGCAATCTTTAGTTAGGTTTTGATCAAACCCTAGGTTAATGTAGCTTTGATTCATCTTAGAACATCTTAGAACATGTACTTAGTTGGATGCTTAACTGATTCAGAGTAGTTAGTTGGATGCAGTAGTTGGATTTTGCACTGAAGGTTTTGTTGGATGCAGTAGTGATGTAGTACTGAGGCAGTAGTGATTTAGAAAAGCATGGTGGAATCAGAGAAGAGCATTTGTACCCAGTTGCAGATGCATTACTGTAGTTTTTAGTCAGTGGGCATAACTGAATTTTGTAGCAAAAGACACTTATTCAGTTATGTTTATAAATTGTGTACAAGTTACAAATGGTTTTGAATTAACACATTATGTAATGTAGGCTGGATGATGACATTTGGGAGGTGAGGCCGCATTTCCAAGGCAGAGATAACATGGAAAGAAGGTTCTCTCTTTCAGACATCACTTTTCTCAACTTGATAGCACTGACTGAAACTGAAGGCTATGGGTCAGATGACTAAATGTATTGGGTAAAAGAAGTAGGAGTTGGACAGGATGGTTTATTGCTTCTGGATAGTCAGGAGGCAGTTGAAGAAATGATAGACCACTCTGATTTCACAGTTTTGAATATCATAGTGGCCAAGGCAAATGAAGATAGAGATGTTGAATTTAATAGGGCTCACAATGCTTATGAAGAACAAGTTCCAATAGGCAGTCCAGTTGGTGGCCCTGGTTTTGTGTTAAGTCTGTCACAAGATGGAGTTGTTCACCCTCTTGAAGTTAATCTCAACACATAGCAGAGCTGCAACTTGAACATGGCAGAAGCTCCTGGTGGTGATGATGGAGATGATGTTGGTGAGGATGGAGGTGTTGGTGGTGAGGATGGAACTGCTGGTGTACAAGATGATGATATTGACAAATCATCCTCAGACTTTGAGATTGATAGGGGTGATTACAGAGGGATAAAGATGTCTTATAAGGCTTGGAAGAGAGGTGAAGAAAATATTGTCAATGAAGAAGAAACATATGCTGCACAATACAGACCAGAGTTTGAAGGAGATAGTGATGTTTCAGAGTTTTGGCAGGAGGAGAAAAAGGATGACAGTGGAGAGGAGACAGTTGTGGCAAAAGGCAGGCCTGAGAAACTTAAGCCTGTTAGAAGAGCACCAGTAAACCCAGGTCCTACTTCCAGAGCTCACAGTGAGCCAGAGATCCCCAAGTTTCAAGATTTTGTACCTAAACCTGATGAATTTTGCTTCCCTGGTGATGTTGGCATTTCTGATTCAGATGGAGAGGTTCCTATACTACCTTCTGGAAGGAAGAGAAGATTGAAGAAGAAGAAAGAGAGGACATGGTATGACCCACTACTACCTGATGCACATGAGCAGTTGTGCAAGGACCTTTGCTTTACCAATGTGTATGAGTTCAGAAAGGCATTTAGAAATTATCATGTTAGAACTTTGAGAAACTTTCAGTACCATAGGAATGAACCAACAAGGGTTATTGTTTGGTGCCCGGACAGAAAAAATGGTTGTGAATTTTTCATGATTGCCTCCAAAGTAGCCCATGAAGATACATTCACAATTAAGAAGTGCCACCTGGATCACACTTGTGGAGCTAGTGGAGAGAGTACCAAGGTTACTGCACGGTGGGTTGCAGAAGTTGTGGAGGACACAGTTAGATCAAATGTAAGGGCTGATGTAGAGACAATTTTGAAACATACAAAGAAGAAGTTTGGGGTGCATGTTCCTAGGAGTTTGACCTATATGGCAAGAGTCATGGCTGTTAATGTTGTGCAAGGTTATCATAGAGAGCAGTATCTCAGGTTGAGGGACTACCTACAGTGTGTGCTTGACACAAACCCTGGAAGCAGATGCATAGTGACCACTTTTGAGGATCCTTTGAACCTAGCACCCACACCAAGGTTCAAGTACATGTTCTACTGTCTGCAGGCATCAAAAGATGGATTCCTTAGTGGTTGTAGGCCTTTCATAGGTAAATTTCAGTTATGTACTCCTTTTTCAAATTTAACTACTGGACATAGTTATTTCATTTGACCTTAAATATCACTGTTTATGCAGGACTAGATGGTTGCTTCATTAAATTATCCACAGGTCAACAGATATTGGCAGCAACAGGGAGAGATGGGAACACCAATATATTCCCAATTGCTTTTGGGGTGGTTGACAAAGAGGATGGTGACAGCTGGACCTGGTTTCTTAACTAGCTTAGAGTGTGCATTGGCACTAGTAACAAATTTGGGAACTACACCATCATGTCTGACAGACAGAAGGTATTTTCTTTGCCTTAACATAAATCTGACCAATGCACATAGACATGCTGTTGTACTTTTCTTATTTGTTGCTTATGAAATCAAACAACAGGGTCTTCTTAAGGCAATTAATGAAGTATTTCCTCAATCCCCACAAAGATATTGCCTTAGACACATATATGCCAACTTCCAGTCAGCTGGCTTTAGAGCAAAAGAACTTAAGAAATGGGTTGACAAAGCTAGCTATTCCTTCACTGAACATGGTCACAAAGCTGGAATGGCTGGTTTGAAAGCAGCATGTGAACCAGCTTTCATGTGGTTGAATGGCATCCCTAATGAGTGTTGGGCTAGATATGCAATGGATCATGTGTGCAAGACTGACTTGGTTGTCAACAACCTTAGTGAGGTTTTCAACAAGATGATTCTAGATGTTAGGTCTAAGCCAATTAAGACCATGTTTGAAGGGTTGAGGACCAAACTAATGGTTAAATACCAGGGCATAAGCGAGAAAACAGAGGGTTGTAGGTGGGGAATAACCCCACATTACATGGAGAAGCTTGAAGAGAGCAAGAAATGGGCCAAATATTGTGAAGCAGACATGGCTGGTCCCAACATCTGGCAAGTTACTAGTGGAGAGAACACTTACTATGTGAAGCTGAATGAAGGGAGTTGTTCTTGCAGGAGGCGGGACATGACTGGATCACCTTGCCACCATGCAATAGCTGCTATGCAGAAGATCAAAGTTCATCCCGAAGATTATGTGCATCCATTCTTTAAGAAGGAAATGTACAAGGTTGCATACCAGCACATCATCTACCCTGTTCCTGGGTCAGAATTCTGGCCAAACACAAACACACTAGACATTGAGCCACCAGTATTTAGGGAGAAGAAAGGGAAGAAGCAGACAACTAGGAGAAAGGGTCAGTTTGAAGTGCCAGCTCCTAAGAATACATCTAGGATGGGCACAATAACCTACAGTAACTGTAGCAAGCAAGGTCACAGGTGGACAATGTGTGGAGACACACTTAAGACCAAGTTGCAGACAAAGAAAAACATGCACCAGGTAACTAATTACATGCAATATATGTAGCATCTTGTGCATCTAGTATCAAGTGCATCTACTATATCATCTTGTGTTTCATGTGTAGGAAAACAGGGAATCATACCCATCAAGTTCTGCACCAACCAGGCTACCTAGTGCTGCTCCAGGATCATCCAGAGCCCCTGCCACTACAGGAATCAGCTGCTTTGCCGTCTGCCATAGCAGACGGCAAAGGCATACTTTGCGGACGGCAAAGCCTTTGCCATCTGCCAGCAGACGGCCAACACTCCGGCTGAACGGCTGCCGGCAAAGGCCTCTTTGCCGTCTGCTGGCAGACGGCAAAGCACCTGGACGGCAGACAAAAGGTGCCAGCCCCGTTCGAGGGCTAACGACGCTCTTTGCCGTCTGCCAGCAGACGGCAAAGAGCTGCAGCTGACGTCATGCGTCAGCTGGGCCAACGCAGGCTCTTTGCCGTCTGCCAGCAGACGGCAAAGAAGCAAAGGTAAAGATAGGTCCTAATCCCACCCGAGTATGTGTAGATGGGTTCGTTTTCCCATGCTCGGCTCCGGATCTGACGCAAAATTTCGGCAGCACCTCCCCGCTGTTCTCCTGATACACGTCTCGGCAATAAGCAGAGAGGATGTGTACCCAGAGAACAACAGGGAGGCACTGACGAAATTCTGCATCGGATCCGGAGTAGAGCATATGGGAAAATGAACCCAATCTACACATACTCGGGCTGTCCATGGATAACGTTGGACAATTCGAAAGAATCACGGTTATAAATATGCAAATGCATGCATATTTATAGATGTAACCCTTTCGAACGGGAGACGCATAGTGGTCACGCATACTGATGATTGACACCTATAGCTAGCAAGTTTCATCGGCACGAAGACCGGAACAGAGAAAATGAAGGGGGAGGAGGAGATGTCATTTGTGCTCACCCACGAACGCAGGGGCGGAGCTCGTCGTACGCACGGGGAGGTCGTCGAACACCAGACCCTCGCAGCAACGAAAGAACTGCACATTTAAATCCACCCGATCAACACAAATATATATGATGTTTTTCATAATAAAATAGGGAAATATATGACCCCGTCGGCCTCTGGAAGGCCGAAGAGCACCTTTTCGGTCAACAGGAGGCCGAAGAGGTGTCGGCGTCGGGGGTGTCGTGGTGTCGGGCTGTCGTGGTGTCGGGGTGTCGGGTCGGGGTGTCGGGGTGTCGTGGTGTCGGGGTGTCGGGGTGTCGTGTCGGGGTGTCGGGGGGTGTCGGATGTCGTGTCGGGGTGTCATGTCGGGGTCGGGGTGTCATGTCAGGGTCGGGGTGTCGGGGTGTCGTGTCGGGGTCGGGGTCCGGGTGTCGGGGTCTTTTTTTCCTCTGTTTCCTTTTCTTCTTCTTCCTCTTCTTCCTTTTCTTCCTTTTTCCCTTCTTCTTCTTCTTCTTCTTCTTCTTCTTCTTTCTTCTCCTCCTCCTCTTCTTTTCTTCTTCCTTTCCTTTTTCCTCTTCTTCTTCTCCTCCTCTCCTCCTCCTCCTCCTCTTCTTCTTCTTCTTCTTCTTCTTCTTCTTCTTCTTCTTCTTCTTCTTCTTATTTTTTCTTCTCCTCCTCCTCTTCTTCTTTTTCTTTTTCTTCTTCTTCTTCTTCTTCTTCTTCTTCTTCTTCTTCTTATTTTTTCTTCTTTTCCTTTTCCTTTTTCCTTTTTTTCCTTTTTCTTTTCTTCTTTTTCTTTCTTCTAGGTTTCTTTCTACCTAAATGTCTAAATATCTAAAAACCTAAACATCTAAGTATCTAAACTCCTAAATGTCTAAATATCTAAAACCTAAACAGAAAAAATAATAAAAAAACAGAAAAAAGGGGCAGGAGGGG
This sequence comes from Elymus sibiricus, assembly GCA_039707655.1. NCBI lineage: Eukaryota > Viridiplantae > Streptophyta > Magnoliopsida > Poales > Poaceae > Elymus > Elymus sibiricus. The sequence goes on along the minus strand of CM077668.1, from coordinate 253,862,989 downwards.
GAGCTCACCAGAGGGGGGAAGAGGGGTTGGCCGGCGAGGGGGCGGCGACGGGGCTGGCCGGCGTCCGGGCCGCGACGGGGCGGCGAGGGGGCGGCCGGGCCACGACGGGGCGGCGAGGGGGCGGCCGGGCCGTGACGGGGCGGCGAGGGGCAGGCCTGGGCGCGGCCGCGTGGGCACGGGGCGGGTGCGGCGGGCGGCGGGCCGGGGCGGGTCGGGGGCGGCGGCGGGTGCGGCGGTGGCGTGGGGTCGGGGTCGGGAGGGGAGAGGCAGAGAGAGTGGAGAGAGTGGAGGGGGGGTGGGCCGTTAGGGCCGTTAGTAGGTATTTTCTTTGCCGTCTGCTAGTAGACGGCAAAGATTCTTTGCCGTCCGCTAGCAGACGGCAAAGAGGTGGGGTGGGCCGTTGCAGTTAACTGGCCTCCACTGGGCCCCACCCCACCTCTTTGCCGTCTGCTAGCGGACGGCAAAGAAACTTTGCCGTCCGCTAGCAGATGGCAAAGAGCTGGCTGATGGCAAACAGTGTCTTTGCCATCAGCCAGATCTTTGCCGTCTGCTTTCCCAAAGCAGACGGCAAACAACCTCTTTGCCGTCTGCCAGCAGACGGCAAAGAGCTGGCAGATGGCAAAGTCCCTGATTCCAGTAGTGTGCTGCTTCAGGTCCTGCCAGAGTTGATACTGGGGCCCCCAAAGCTAGTGCAAGAGCAGCAAGTAGGGCCACCCAAACTGCTGCAAGAACAACAACTGGGCCCACACAAGCTGCTGCCCAGCCTCCAAGGGCACCAACTAGGGCAACCCAAACTGCATCAAGAGCATCAGGTACTGCTACTGCAGTCTCTACAGCAGCATCAAGAAAGAGAAAGAGCACATCTTCAGCACCAACCAAGAACACCAGGTCCAGTGCATCATCTCCAGCCAAGAACACCAGGTCAGCAGTTAGACTAGGAAGAGGTTTCAATGCTCCAAGGGCAGCATCAGCATCAGCTCAACCTGGGGTTGGATCAAAGAGGAAGAGGAAGGCCCCAAGCAAGTGGGATGAGTATTTTACAGCCAGTGGCAACCACTGACTAAGCTGTAATATGCTTATAAAACTTTTATTTGTCATGCCATGAACTGTGCTTGTTTGGCATGCTCTACTATGATCTGTTTCATGTTTTGAACAGTTAGTTTGCTACCTTAAGTTATGTGTGAATTTGGCTACCTTAAGTTCTGTGTGAATTTGGCTACCTTAAGTTCTGATGATGATGATGATTGTTGTTGTGAGATGATGATGATGATGATTTTTGTGACATGATGATGACGATTGTTCTTGTGAGATGATGATGCTGATGATTGTTTTTGTGAGATGATGATGATGATGAAACCCTACATGGCTAAATAGGGTCATTTAGGGTACCACGACATCGACGAAACCCTACATGGCTAAATAGGGTCATTTAGGGTGCCACGGCATCGATGAAACCCTAATTGCCTAAATAGGGTCATTTAGGGTACCACGGCATTGACGAAACCCTACATGGCTAAATAGGGTCATTTAGGGTGGCACGCCATCGACGAAACCCTACATGGCTAAATAGGGTCATTTAGGGTGCCACGACATCGACGAAACCCTACATGGCTAAATAGGGTCATTTAAGGTGGCACGGCATCGACGAAACCCTAATTGCCTAAATAGGGTCATTTAGGGTGGCACGACATCGACGAAACCCTAATTGCCTAAATAGGGTCAACTAGGGTGGCACGGCATCGACGAAACCCTAATTGCCTAAATAGGGTCATTTAGGGTACCACGACATCGATGAAACCCTAATTGCCTAAATATGGTCAACTAGGGTGGCACGACATCGACCAACTTGCCAGATCATTCACAAAATCCACCATTTTTTACCAGAATCACACCTGACCAAATCAAATCATTCATACATAGATAGATATAACATTCACTCATTGATACATAGATAGATCATTCAACAATATTTTTACACCAAATTCTTTCATTGCATCATACACAGATTGATACATCAGATAGACATGGATAGAAAGACAGATCTAAGAGCACTGAAACATAGCTGCAGCTTCATGGGTAGAGAATCCTAGTCCACCTCTGCCTAGTGACCTGAAATGGATGGAAATTTTCCCTCCTCCTTGCCCAGTAGATGATATCATCATCACTAGGGTTTGAGCCAAGGGGGAATGCCTCCAGGAACTGCTCCATGTCCTTGCGGTTGCGTGCTGCAAGGATCCTCTCAGGCAGTAGTCTTCTCCCCCCTCCTTTGGGCTGTTACTCTTCTTGCCTCTCTTTGCCTGGCTACACTGGACACCTCTTCTTCTTCATCTATGACCTCTCCAGGATCCATGTCTCCCTAGGATTCTAGGGTTTTCTTTGGCGGCTGGGGGGAGGAGAAGGCAGGGGTTTGGGTTTGAGTATGGTTTCTGCCAAGGCGGGTGGGTTTTATAGAGTAGTAATGGTTGCTGGTAGGTAGGCTGAAGAGTAAGAAAACAGCCCAGCAATAGGCCCACATTGCATACATAAGGGTTTTAGGCCCACATTAAAGTAATATAGCACATCATAACTAGATACAGGAAAACAACCTGAAGAAATAAAATAGTTCTTCACTGCATTACTTAAGATAGGTTCTGAATAGTACCATCTAGCGCAACAATTAACATAAAGCAACACTTAGCATAGGTTCTCAACAGTCTACCATCACTCCAGTTACCATCTCCATTACCATAACTTAAACAGTTCATATAGGACTGCACAAAATATACTCCTACCATCATCTTGCAAGGCCTGTTATATATGTAGGCCAACTTACTTACTTAACCCCCATTGTGCAAATCTTCAAGCCTCTAGTATGGCCTTGATTTGCTCAAGCTTTTCCTTGCTCCCATGGCCAGCATTCAGCAGATCAGCAACAACTTTTTCCAGCTCTTTCTTCTCTTGTGCAAGAAGATCCCTGTCCACCTTGATCTCTTTCATAGCCTTCCTGGTGTTGTGAATTATGTCCGCCTGGGCCTGAAGGATACACTTCTGCTCCTTTGCTAGACTAAGCTTCTCCATCTTCATCTCCATCTCTAGCTCGTCCTTCTTCTTGTCAAATTTCTCAACATCCATTGCTTTCTGGTAGTCCACCTTGCCAACACCATCCTGCCAGTGAAACATCTTGGTAACATCATCAACCATTTTATGATACTCAGTGCAGAGATGATCATGCTCCTTCTTCAACTTGGCAACCTCATCCTCATATGCATGCTTGTCTTGAATCCTGCCAAGGTTTTACTCATGGAACATTTCTCACAGCTTGAGGAGGCAGTTCTTAAGTACATCAGGCCAGACAGGATCAACCCACTGAACTATACCACAGTTCACACCTCCCTATTCAATCAAACAACATTTACAAATTCAGAATTGAATTCAGTTCAGTCAGACAACACTTGTAGCTATAAATTTAGAGTCTGTAGATATAAGGACATGTGTACATTTAGAACTTAATTCAGTTCAAACAGATAGCAATTGCCAACAAATAGAAACAACACTTGTGCAAACTAATTTCATATAAGCTCTCCAATTATCCAAGCAATGACTTGAGCTAGCAATGAACTACTAATTGGAAGCAGAACTGCTGCTGCTTACTCACACTCACCTGAACAGGGCATCCATAAAACCTCCTTCCAGTGTTAGCACCTTCAAAAGCAACAAACTTCCTAGGCATCATCTGGTGCAGTGTGAACTTGGGAACTTCCTCCATGGGAGCACCACAGAACAGTGGCTCAGGGATGGTGTCAGGTGTGTTCTACACATAGTAGAAGCTAAATCAGTCAAAGGATCCATCCAATATTTGAAGATCCATCAAGCACTAGCTAAACCAAAGAATCAACCAAAGAATCCATCCATAGTTGCAGATCCTCAACCCTAAATCCCAAATCGAATGAAACCTAACCCTAACCCTAAGTAATGGCAGAGGGAGAGGATGATACTTACAAAATACTCCATGTCCATCAGGTTGCCACCCATGTTGTCGTCCTCGGAGCTCTCATCCCCATCATTCCAAGAAGGCATCCTTGTCGGTGACGAGGAAGAGAGGTGGTCGGCAACGATGTCGAGCTTGGGCAGGGGAGAACAGAGCGAGGGAGAGAGTGGGAGTGAGTGCAAGCGAGTGAGAGAGAGAGAGAGTGAGCCGTCTCGGTCACTTTGACCCCGGTCGGAACGGCGTGCCCTAACGGCCGTCAGCACACGCGCCGTCAGCCTCTGGCCGACAGAACCCTGACGGGCGGGTCCTACCTGTCATAACCGTACTTAAAATCTAACCGTTCGGCGACTAGGGTTTTTTGGAACAGCGAACCAAAAAAGTGGTAGTTTTTTGAAACATCAAGAAAAGTGGTACTTTTTTGTTAACCTAGCCTGTAATGTGGTAGTTTTTTGCTATATACTTGCCAAATGTTGGTAGCAAACCAATCAGACTCTTAATTTTGTTGCACTAAGTTGTGTGCTCTCTATTTATGCATTTCTTTCATCAAGATCACTTGATGATTTAGGGTTCACGCTGTCACAAGATATATTATGTTTCATAAACTCTACCTACTGAATTCGCATTATTATAAAATATGCTGACGCCACATTTTTTTACTATATGTATAGGTGCTATCTGACTATGTCAACATCGAGGACGAAGATGCCCAGAGGAGGTACAAGAGGAAAAAGCTCAGGGAGCTTTATGCGAGACTGCATAACAGGCGTGTGAGGACCTGGAATATGGGCTTTGGATGCCCGTTTTGCAACCAAAAGCTTCATCACGAGTATGAAAGTATTCTGGCGCATGCAAGAGGACGAGCCATTGGCTCCTTCAAGCAGAAGTATTCTCACAGGGTGGCGCACGCCACGTACGCTGAGTACCTAGAAAAGCTTCACCTTCGTGCAGGCCTGCCAGCAGATGAGATGTGGGATTGAACTATGGCTATGTAGTGTCTTAGTTATATGCTTGAGTATGCTTAATATCGGTTGCACTATGGTTGAACAATGCTTGAGTACGCTTATTATCTATGCCTGAGTATGCTTATATATATATATATATATATATATATATATATATATATATATATATATATATATATATATATATATATATATATGCTTACTTATGTCTAGATGTGGGATGAGTATGCAATCAGTCTGGTTGATGGAATTTTATGCTTCTCTTATACCAACATATGATTGCCCACACCCAGTGGCGGATCTAGAAATAAAACAGAAGGTGTGCACACTTTAAAAAAAATTGAGACTATTTCAATTAGCTTGCATGGGCCTTAAAAATCAGCTAATTTTTACATGGTGAAAAATGTTTTCCAAAAATCTGGGTGTGCCATGGCACACCTGGCACACCCCTGGGTATGCCACTGCCCACACCACACACAGAGTGATGTTAATCGCACACGGTTGAGTCTACCAAACCATTGCCTCTGAAACGCATTCTGGCCTCTGGGACAGAAAACCCTCACCACCCAATTCAAAAAGGAAAAAAGAAAACCCTCACCACCCCCCACGTCACAAAACCCTAACCCCGCCCGCCACTTCCCCCCTCCCCTTCCCCAGTCGCACCTACACTCCTCTGCGACTCTGCATGTCACCGCCTATCGCTGCGGCAACCACTTAGCTCGACGCCTGTCGCCGACGCCGGCTGCTGGCAAACCCCACCGCATTTTGCCACTGCCGCTTGCCGGCGCCTATCTCCACCGACTTTCTCAATGCGGCTCGCCGTCGACCCAGCTCCTCGCGATTGGGGAATCTGCGGTATTGGAGCTTTTTCTCATGGAGAACCAGGTAAATAATTTACTGAAATATTCGATCATCTCTTATCCCAGTCCTTCTGCCCCTTTTAATCACCCGGCCGAAATCTCCGTGGATTCATTTTTCTTCTAGATGATTTGAGGGTTTTCTTTCATTCATAGAGTGTACAGTGCAAGGAGACATCAGGCCTATGCGGCCTCGGCCAGACAGCCGAGAAGTTCCATCTCACCGTACCAGCTGGCTTCAGGAATCGCACGGTATGTTCAATCTCACCCTACCTCGGTTGGCATGGCCTACTTTTCTGAACATATAGTATATATTGCTACATTTGGATAAAAGGTGCCACATGCAGTATATACGTCAAAGGGGATTTTTCTTCTTCCTATATTAGGCAAATTAATACTGTAATGCTCTTTAGATTACTCTCATATTTGCATGACATCATGGTTACACTATCTGTTTAACTATAAATTTGTGTCCTTTGATTTCAACTGTTGTGTACTGTTCTTTCAATTACTCCCATATTTGCATGTTACCCTATTCTTTAACAATCTTATCATTTCCTGCAGTACATCCGTTGTTTTGCAACAGCAACTGTAGTACACAATATTGGCCTTTACATAACTGAAGACTCCAGGAATGTCATATTGAACACAAACCATGGATTTACAATCGTTGCTTCTGTAAAACTTGATGAACATGGTCACTCCTATTTTGGCGCGGGCCTTTGGACAGAAATTTCTAAGTTTTATGTAGCGAAAGCTGGCACTAAAATTGCACTGCACCTTAAAGAGCCTGGTCATATGATATATGATAACTTCCCCGACGATATCATCCGTCCGGACTTTGTTCCAAGTAAGTGTTCTTTTCAAGTATCTACATGTTGACTTACCTAGCAATTTCAAAGTAATTGTGTAGTATTTAAGCAACCAATAGGGATTCCATTTTCCGACTCTGTTAAGTCGGTTCCTACCTAGTAACTTCTAGTTACCAATACACTTTTCTTCTGCCCTGTTCTAACTTAATATTCCCTATCCTCCCACTCCTCCAGTCCTACCAGATAGCGTCGCTGCCGAGGAGACTCCGGAGGTGGAGGACGAGGCTACCAACAAGCGGAGGCGGGTCGAGCAAGAATAGCAAGCGACTCCGGCGGGCCTAGACTTCATCAGCAACCTCCCCAATGATATGTTGATCGTCATCATCTCCCTCCTCCCAATCAAATATGGCGCGCGGACAACCGTCCTTTCCCAGCGGTGGCGCCCCCTATGGCATTCCACCCCTCTCGACCTCATCGACGTCCACAAGCTCTGCCATGGCTATCGCAAAAGCTTGGATGCGTTGTCTCAGATCCTCGGCAGGCACCTTGGCCCAATCAGAGGCCTTATCACGGGCAAGTTCCGTTCCAACGGCAAGGACCGAGCCAAGCTTGATGAGTGGTTCCGATCCCCCGCCCTAGATCACCTTGAGGAGCTCAGTTTTAATGATGGACATATGCACTTGCTGCCACCGTCCGCACTCCGCTTCGCGCCCACGCTGCGGGTCGCCAGGTTCATGAACTGCCATTTGCCCCCGATTAATGACACGCCTGCTCTTTTTCTCCCTCGACTGAAGCACCTCGAGCTCGTCGCCGTCTGCATCCCCAAGGATGACATGGAGTGCCTGCTCCGCGGTTGTACTACACTCGAGTACCTTCGTCTTCAGGCGATCAATGGGTTGAGTAGCTTCCACATCACCTTATGACTCTCCGGACAATTTATGTGTGTTGCAGGTGCTGCAACAAGAGATCACAGAAGGTGTACCACAGTATGGTCATTGAGGACGCACCTTTACTTGAGAGATTACTTGTAGTTGATCAACAAGGTCCAACAAGAACCAGTTTCATTTCTGCGCCAAATTTGACAGTGGTGGGCTACTCGTCTGTCAAATTCTCCGAACTTGTTATTGGATCCACAACCGTTTAGGTACAACATTCGCCTTCTTCTTCTCCTTCTTGAATTAACATTTTTTCTAATTTTGAAGATGTGTGTTCGTCTGTCATCCAGAAAATGAACCCGACAAGCTTGACAACGTATCTACGCACAGTGAAGGTCTTCGCAGTAGAATCTATCGGCCCCAACCTGGACGAAGTTGTCAGTTTCCTGAGATGCTTTCCGTGCCTGGAGAAGCTATATATCGAGGTGATGCTCCTTTCCTGTTAAATGTTAACCATAAGGGAGTTCAATTTTTTGGTACCTTTTCCCAAGTTTACAATGACGAATGTACTACGATTTCTGAAGGAATTTTGGAGGATTTCAGTACATTGATGTTTTTTCCCTACAGTGGTTGCTTGATTCATAAGGTTACAATCCATATGCATTTCTCCTTTCGATTCATCTGTACTAGTTTTCGTAGGTAAATTTCCATCCACTCCAACCTCTTGGGAAGAAGCCTACGTTTTTCTAGATTGTAATCAGATGCCCATGTTAATCATAAAGGATCTAAGATGGCATGTCACTCTATTCATGTATTTTAGAAATCCTGCAAATCAAAGAGGCCTGTAGTAGTGTTCAAAACTGCATGTAGGCACTAATACGTTCTCTTCTTTTGGAGATAAGATTAGGCCCGGTAGTGGATAATGTCATACGATATAACAACCACATCGAATGCCTTGATCTGCATCTCTCAGAAATTACTTTGAACTCCTACCGAGGGACCTTACCGGAGATTATATTCGCCAGGTTCTTTGTTGTGAGATCAAGGGTGCTAAAGGTAATGAGGCTTGCCCTACATTTGTTTCGCAAAACTGAATGGTTTGCTAATCAGCACCGACGGCTATGGCAGAATGGAAAAGGCGCCCATACATGACTTGTCAGTGGCTGATCCCTTTGCAGAAATGTTGAGGTTTCGAAACGGGTGTTACAAGTTGTAATATCAGCTTGAACCTCTCATATGTCCAAGTTCAGCTGATCAGCGCGGGCGTCTGCAGCTGCATGAGCTGAATTTCATTTCTAATATCAGTTTGAACCTTGTAATTAATCTTCGAATTTGAGCCTTCTAACTCTGGAATTTGAACCTTGTAATATTTTGGGCTTTTGTGGTACAATCGTTGAAATGGCATCGTATGAGACTCGTATATTGGTAGTACTATTTTGACATTCATATGCAATGGACGATTAATATCTGGACCTCAATGGACTTGATTTTATTTACCATTCTCGAATGTGTTTCCCCTGTCGATCTCAATCACAAACGATCTATATTACGGAAACGATAGCGATCTTCGACATTATTGTACACAGTTGGTTTCCTCAACTGTGTGCCCAGAATTATCTCACTCGAGTGTCCATCATTACCTGTCTGTGTAACTTTGACCTCATCACCCACGGGTAAACTTGGTGCCTCTTCGAGCCCACACGTGGTCAAACGAAACGCGTGTGGGGTGCTCAACAGCTCAAGCGTGCACTGGAATCCTCTGCTAGGAACACGGTGACAAGATGTGACGATTACAGGCCGTCCGGCCCCCATTTATTACAGCGGCCATTTAACCCTTGTGTCTCTTTAATCTTTCGATCGCGCCCCAGTATTGCAAGAAACACACCCACGACGACAAATACAGAGAGGGTATCCTGCGCGGCTCCAATGGCGGTCCCAGCGGCTGCCGACGACGAGCGGCAGTTCACCATGCATGCCGTAGTGGACACCCACAGAAGGTTCACAGAGCTCTCGGTGGTGTACACCAACAACCCGATCTGGGTGGAGAACTCCATCCACACTATGGAGTTGTTGCTTGCTGCGGAGAAGTACAAGGTGGTCAGGTTCGACCTCAAGTACACCCGCGCTTGTGCCGGGTCTCGTCACAAGGTCGCCGTCGCCCAGATGTGCATGCGCAATCACGTCCTCGTCTACCACTACTGCCTGGCCACAAGGCCTTGCAAGCATTTCGCTAGGTTTGTCAACAGCCCCCACTACGTGTACGCTACGGTGGACATCACCAACGATGTAAAGGTGCTCAAGAATTCAGGCATCGCCTGCCAGAATCTTGTCGACATCCAGGGCCAATACAAGATCTGGGGCAGCAAGAAGCATGAGAAGGACTCACTGGTTCACCTCGCTGAGGCCATCATCGACCCCTACTACAGAGACATGAAGGATTCCTGCAACAAGGACAAGCGTGCCTGGCACTCGGCCTGGATGGAGAGACTCGACGAAGCTCACGTTGTGTATGCGGCCAAGGAGGCGTACACGAGCTACGAGATGTACAGGCGGATTGTTGACATGAGGAAGTGCCTCCTTCTTCCCCAAAACGGCCAGGGATCTAGCCGGAAGCAGAGCAATGACAAGCATCGTCACAACAAGAAGTAGATGATTAGATGATCGTTTCTCCTAGTTTAGTGTGCATGTAATTGTTTACTTTGGTGTGTGTAGTCACTTATGTAATTGGATGTTTTATTTGGTTATGCAACAATGTTCTTATAAGTATATATGTTGTTGTTGTTGTTGTTGTTGTGTAGACAAAGCATAGATGTTGTGCGGACAGAGCAAATCACATCGTCCACGGGCTAAACTAGGGAAACCGTCGGTGATGATTTCATCAATCGCTGACAATTGTATACCAGCAAGCGTTTGCCCACAACACACACATGTTATTAGCAGGAATCGTCTGTGTTGTTATCAGTCTTCCCACACATTTCGGATTACTGACCTGTTTGCCGCATATCACACACATCTTGTTAAGTTCAACCATTTATGTTGTGTTGGGTAATCGCAAACAGTTCATCTGAGTGAACCGCATGCCGTATATCGCACACACCTTGATCAGCCTGTCCGTTTCTGTTGTGTTGGGTAATCACAAACAGTTCATCCTAGTGAACTGTATGCCGTGTATCGCACACACCTCGAACTGGCAGCCCGTTTCTGTTGTGTTGGGTAATCACAAATAGTTCATCCGAGTGAACTATATGCCGTGTATCGCACACACCTCGAACTGGCTGCCCGTTTCTGTTGTTCTGGCTCATCGCAAACAGTTCGTATGGATCAACTGTATGCCATGTATCGCACACACGTCTCTAATCTGAATCATTTTTGATGTCTCCGGCATCGCAAACAGTTCATCTTATTGGCGACGGTTTGATTACGACACCTTTTGCGATGCATGCATCGCACACAGTTTGGTCGCGGGGTCTCTGATTCATGTGTCGCGTTAGCGGTCGCCTGCAGTAGTGTAAGTATGATGTAAACCATAGAGTAGCATCACCTTATCAACCTCAGTCTAGTGGGCAAGTAGAATGAACTAATAGAGAAATAAAATTGATCCTGCAAAAGACTGTTAATAGATCTACAAAGAATTGGTCTAAAAAAATTAGATGATGCACTTCGGGCATGCAGAACCGCTTATAAAAATCCTATGGGTATGTCCCTGTAGAAAATGGTTTATGGCAAGGCTTGTCATTTACCTCTTGAATTAGAACATAAAGCTTAGTGGGCTATTAAAGAACTTAACTATGATTTTAAGCTTGCCGGAGAAAAGAGGTTGTTTGATATGAATTCTCTAGATGAATGGAGAACCGAAGCCTATGCGAATGCTAAGTTGCTTAAAGAAAAAGTTAAAAGATCGCAGGATAAAAGAATTCAAAAACGAGAAATTAATATTGGTGATAAAGTTCTTTTGTACAAGTCCTCGTTTCAGACATTTTGCAGGCAAACTTCTCTCCAAATGGGAAGGGCCATACATCATTGAAGAAGTTTACCATTCTGGAGCTATCAAGATAAACAACGCCGAAGGAAATAACCAAAAGTGGTAAATGGACAAATACTTAAGCACTATATTGCAGGTAATTCCATTAACATTGATTCGGATGTTATTCAAGTAGTTACCCCGGAAGAATACATAGAAGAAAACTTCAGGAGGACTCCAGAAACCTGAAATAGGAATAGGTACGTGATACGGTAAGTAAACCGACTTTAAAAATTCCATAAAAAATATTTATCAGTTTTGGAATATTTAAAAAAATAGGAAATAATAAATAGCCGAGGCGGTGCCCGAGGGCCCCACATGGGCTAGTGGCGCGACCACCCCATGGTCGCGCCACCTGGCCATGTAGAGGCCTCATGCACCTTCCCGACTTTGTTTTTCTCCCGTTTGCTTGTTTCACAAGATAAAAAATCCATTATATATATAAAGTTTGACCTCCGTATCGCAAGTTTTCGTCCTGTTCTTGTTTCGAGTTGTCTTCTCCTAGGGTTTTGAGCTATAGATCATCATGTCTTCTTCCTCCTCCAACAACATGGGCGATGATTCTTGGTTGCTGAAGATAGAGCTTGAGAGGGAGTTGATGGGAGATGTTACCATGGAGGAAGGATCAGGAGACTCGGTGGAACCCCATGCACCAGAGTCTGAGACTCTGGCCAGCATCTCTGCTATTCCAGGCTCATCCAAGACCTTGAAGACAACAAGAACCCATACTGGTTATAAGGTATGAGAGGGTCCCACTTCAAAAGGACCCTCAGGCAATTTACATGAGAACCTTTTCATAATTTGGTTCATAATTATGGACTTAAAAACACCTCTCGTTTGCACATACCCTCTGATTAGGACATCTCTCGTCCAAGTGAAAGTGATGCAGGAAAGAAAAATCCATGGGGACAGGAAAACAAGGACGTTAAACCTGAGGTGAAAAATAACGCTATTATGATACAACACCTTCTTCGTGAGACTCAAGATTTGGAAGAGATCTTGTTGGACTTTATCAATAAAGGTGACAAGTATGCCTCTTCTCCATCACCATCACCGAAGAAGGGGACTTAAAAAACATGGGTATGGGCACCACCCTTAGCTTGTTCCAAGCTTTGGGGAGGTGCCCCGGTATCATATCATCACCATCTTTTAACATTATTATCTATCTTAGTTCGATCCTTAATTACCTCATGATTTAGAAAAAGTATGAGTTTGAATTAGTTTGCAAGTGTTTGTTTCGTCTCCGTGCTATCAATGTAACCGTGCATGAAAGTTTCTATAGAAAATTAAGTTTAGTATGAGTATGAGTATATTTTGCTTTCCATTGTCATGCACCTCATCATTGCAAAAAAAAATCATATGCTTAACTCATGGGAAGTAATGACTTCACATGGGGGTGTAGGAAATAACATCTATTTGAATTCAACAAACATAACATTGGTCATTCAAACAATTCATGAAAAAATTGTATAAGGAAGAGAGATTGCACAAGCAAATATACCATCTTGGACATCTTCTATGATTGTGAACCTGATACGTCTCCATCATATCTATAATTTTTGATTGTTTCATGCCAATATTCTACAACTTTCATATACTTTTGGCAACATTTTATATTATTTTTGGGACTAACATATTGATCCAGTGCCCAGTGCCAGTTCCGGTTTTCTGCTTGTTTTTTGTTTGGCAAAAAATCCATACCAAACAAAGTCCAAACGCGATAAAATTTTACGGAGAATTATTTTGGAATATATGTGATTTTTGGGAGGTGTAATCAATGCAAACGGAGGCCCACAACCTTCACAAGGCAACAGGGCGCCATTGCCCCCAAGCCGTGTGGGGTTGCCTTGTGGGCACCTCGTAAGTCGGTTGGGGTCCTTCTTTGGCCGCAAGGAAGCTTATATCGAGAAAAAAATCATGTTAAAATTTCAGCCGAATCGGAGTTACGGATCTCCGGGAATATAAGAAACGGTTTTCGGCCAGAAACAGGAACGCGAAACAGAAGAGAAACAGAGAGAGAGAGAGATCCAATCTCGGAGGGGCTCCTGCCCTCTAGGAGCCATGGCGGCCATGGACCAGAGGGGAAACTCTCCTCCCATCTATGGGGGAGTCCAAGCAAGAAAAAGAAGAAGGAGGAGGGCTCTCTCCCTCTCTCTCTCGGTGGCGCCGGAACGCCGCCGGGGCAACCATCGTGACGGCGATCTACACCAACAACTTCGCCGCCGTCATCACCAACTCCCTCCCCCTCTATGCAGCGGTGCAACCTCTCTATTCCCACTGTAATTCTCTACTTGAACATGGTGCTTAATGCTATACATTATTATCCTATGATGTGTGGCAATCCTATGATGTTTGAGTAGATTCTTTTTGTCCTACGGTTTAATTGTGATATGGTGCGATTGATATGAGTTGTATGTTAATATGGTGCTATCCTATGATGCCCTCCGTGTCGTGCAAGCATGAGGGATTCCCTCTGTAGGGTTTTGTAATACGTTCATGATTCGCTTATAGTGGGTGGCTAGAGTGACACAAGCTTACACCCGAGTAAGGGGGTTGTTGCGTATGGGAGTAAAGGGGACTTGTTACTTAATGATATGGTTGGGTTTTACCTTAATAATCTTTAGTAGTTGCGGATGCTTGCTAGAGTTCCAATCATAAGTGCATGTGCTCCAAGTACGGAAAGTGTGTTAGCTTACGCCTCTCCCTCATTGCATATGATAAATATCTATCGTGTTATATTCAATTGCCTATAGACAATCTTTCTCTTTGTGCTACAAAAATCTCTCTACTAAACAACTAACTTTTATTATCTTGCAAAGTAATCCTAGCTTTATTATCTTGCTAAGTACTTCTAGTTTATTCTTGCAAACTTATCCTATTACACCTACAAGTATTTTCATTCTTGTTCTAGGTAAAGCGAACGTTAAGTGTGCGTAGAGTTGTATCGGTGGTCGATAGAACTTGAAGGGAATATTAATTCTACCTTTAGCTCCTCGTTGGGTTCGACACTCTTATTTATCGAAAAAGCTACAATTGATCCCCTATACTTGTAGGTTATCAAGACCTTTTTCTGGCGCCGTTGCCGGGGAGCAATAGCGTGGGGTTGATATTCTCGTGTGTGCTTGTTTGCTTTATCACTAAGTAGTTTTTATTTTTTTCTCTTATTTTCTATCTTTAGTTGTGGGTAGGAAACGTAAAATACCAAAAAAATAGTTGTACTTGCTAAACCAATGGTTGAAGAACCACCCAAAATCTTTCATACTGCTGAAGCTTTCTACTTGGATCATCTTCGATCCCTATGTGCTCGTGCTGAAAACCCAAAACTAGCTTAGTTGAGGGAAAATCATTAGACGAGCATTCTTGTTTTATGCGACACTGCTTGTCTAAAAAAGGGAAACTCTTAAGGCATCAAATTAATTGTTTGCAATGCTATGCTTGGAATTTATGCGAAATATATGATTTTACTTGTTGTTCTGAAGACCCTAAAAAACACCTTCAATATCAATATGAGTTTAAGGATAATGGAATCTTATCTTCTTATGCCAAAGGTGTTTATAGTTACTATGATATTGAACAAATTGAAGAATTTGTTTCTTTTAAGGGTGCCTATGAAATTGCTTCTTTGATTGAAAAGTGTGATGCTACTCTTTACAAATCTGAAATTTTTGCCATACTTAAATATTGCTATGAAAACTATGCTTCTAATGCTTATGTTAAAGAATATATTGAGGAAGTCCCCACTGTCGAAGAGGAGACTAACATTTTGCAGGAGTCTATGGAAGAAGAAATTGCTGCAACTGTGAGCTCATTAGATGAAAAAGATGGGAAGGAGAGCGAAGAACAAAAGGAGGAAGAGCGGATTAGCTACCCGTGCCCACCTTCTAATGAGAGTAACTCTTCAACTCATACATTGTTTAATTTCCCTTCGTGCTTACCGAAGGATGAATGCTATGATCCCTTTAATTCGTCTGAAATATCCCTTTTTGATGAAATTGATGCTTGTTATGCTTGTGGCCATGATGCCAATATGAATGATGCTTATGGAGATGAACTTGCTATAAATCCTTATGTTAAACATGAAATTGTTGCTATTGCACCTACACATGATAGTCCTATTATCGTTTTGAATTCTCCAAACTACACTATATCGAAGAAGTTTGTGCTTATTAAGGATTATATTGATGGGTTGCGTTTTACTATTACACATGATAATTTTGATGAATATAATATGCATGTGCTTGCTGCTCCTAATTGCAATTACTATGAGAGAGGAACTACATCTCCACCTCTCTATGTTTCCAATACGATAAAATTGCAAGAAACTATTTATACTATGCATTGGCCTTTACTTGATGTGCATGAATTGTTCTTTTATGACATGCCGATGCATAGGAATAGAGTTAGACTTTGTCATTGCATGATATATGTTGCTTTGTGCTCACTACTAAATTAAAAATCATTGTTAATTAAAATTGGCTTTGATATACCTTGGGATCTGGGTGGATCAATTACTTGAGCACTGTATGCCTAGCTTAATGGATTTAAAGAAAGCGCTGCCTGGGAGACAACCCAGAAGTTTTAGAGAGTCATTTTATTATATTGTGTGCTTTTAAAAAGTTTAAAAACAAAAATATATAGAGGGGAACCTAAAACTTTTCAAAAAACAAAAGTGAAAGTGAGACAGATGAGCAATGTGGAAGTGGGGGCTAGCCTTGAAGTTTGTTCATGCCCATGGAAACTTTGTGAATCTTGATTATAGAAACTTTTCAACAAAAATAATTACCCCATTATACAAATCCATTGTATTATAAAAATAATGTGCCAAGATTTACCTTTAGGATGCTTAAATTACTTGTTTGGTGTGTGCTGTGAAAAAATAGAAACTTTTGCTGTAGTGCTTGAATTTTGATAATTTACTGGAACGTGCAAAAATTCTGAAATTTTGAAACAGTACTTCTATGCAATTTTTTTATTTTGTCCTAATTTTTCAGAATTTTTGGAGAGAAGTATATGTTTCATTTGCATCTTTACAGACTGTCCTGTTTTCACAGATTGCTGTTATAGTTTCTTTATTTGCGTATGTTTGAGATCTTGTTGAGCCCCATTGACTTGGGATCCATAGAATTGTGATAGCATACAGTGGGTAATGTTTGATTATAATTATACAATAATGTTACAGCAGTACATGATGGGATTTGGTATTATATGTACTAACCCCTCTAATAAAAAGTTCGGTTAAGTTTTGTGTGGATGAAGTGTTCAAAGATCAAGGAGGTATTGATATGAGAAGAATAAGGAGAGGCAAGAGTTCAAGCTTGGGGATACCCAAGGCACCCCAAGTAAATATTCAAGGATACTCAAGGGTCTAAGCTTGGGGATGCCTCGGAAGGCATCCCATCTTTCTTCTTCGACAATTATCGGTATGTCTCGGTTTTTGTTTTGTTCACATGATATGCGTAAATTCTTGGAGCGTATTTTGTGTTTATTTTCTCTTTTTATTTTATGCACCATGCTGGTATGAGATAGTCCTTGGTTGATTTATAGAATGCTCTTTGCACTTCACTTATATCTTTTGAGTATGGCTTTATAGAATGCTTCATGTGCTTCACTTATATCATTTGAAGTTTGGATGCGTGTTTCTCTACATATAGAAAACCATTATTTGTAGAATGCTCTTTTGATTCACTTATATTTATTAGAGTGTGGTCTTTTGTAGAAAGAATTAAACTCTCATGCTTCACTTATATCTATTTAGAGAGTCAACAGGAATTGGTCATTCACATGGTTAGTCATAAAATCCTACATAAAACTTGTGGATCACTGAATATGATATGTTTGATTCCTTGCAATAAATTTGCGATATTGAGGTGGTAATATTGGGGCATGCTAGTAAAAGAATTAAAGTTGAGTATTAATAATGGTGTTAAGGGAATTAAGCTTGGGGATGCTGATACGTCTCCGTCGTATCTATAATTTTTGATTATTTCATGCCAATATTCTACAACTTGCATATACTTTTGGCAACATTTTATATTATTTTTGGGACTAACATATTGATCCAGTGCCCAGTGCCAGTTCCTGTTTTCTGCTTGTTTTTTGTTTCGCAGAAAATCCATATCAAACGAAGTCCAAACGCGATAAAATTTTACGGAGAATTATTTTGGAATATATGTGATTTTTGGGAGGTGGAATCAACGCAAACGGAGGCCCACAACCTTCACAAGGCAACAGGGCGCCACTGCCCCCAGGCCGCGCGGGGTTGCCTGGTGGGTACCTCGTAAGTCGGTTGGGGTCCTTCTTCGGCTGCAAGGAAGCTTATATCGAGAAAAAAATCGTGTTAAAATTTCAGCCGAATCGGAGTTACGGATCTCCGGGAATATAAGAAACGGTTTTCGGCCAGAAACAGGAACGCGAAACAGAAGAGAAACAAAGAGAGATAGAGATCCATCTCAGAGGGGCTCCTGCCCTCCGGGAGCCATGGCGGCCATGGACCAGAAGGGAAACTCTCCTCCCATCTAGGGGGAGGCCAAGCAAGAAGAAGAAGGAGGGGGGCTCTCTCCCCCTCTCTCCCAGTGGCGCCGGAACACCACCGGGGCAACCATCGTGAAGGCGATCTACACCAACAACTTCGCCGCCGTCATCACCAACTCTCTACCCCTCTATGCAGCGGTGCAACCTCTCTATTCCCGCTGTAATTCTCTACTTGAACATGGTGCTTAATGCTATACATTATTATCCTATGATGTGTGGCAATCCTATGATGTTTGAGTAGATTCTTTTTGTCCTACGGGTTAATTGTGGTATGGTGTGATTGATATGAGTTGTATGTTAATATGGTGCTGTCCTATGATGCCCTCCGTGTCGCGCAAGCATGAGGGATTCCCGCTGTAGGGTTTTGCAATACATTCATGATTCGCTTATAGTGGGTGGCTAGAGTGACAGAAGCTTACACCCGGGTAAGGGGGTTGTTGCGTATGCGAGTAAAGGGGACTTGTTACTTAACGCTATGGTTGTGTTTTACCTTAATGATCTTTAGTAGTTGCGGATGCTTGCTAGAGTTCCAATCATAAGTGCATGTGATCCAAGTACGGAAAGTGTGTTAGCTTACGCCTCTCCCTCATTGCATATGATAAGTATCTATCGTGTTATATTCAATTGCCTATGGACAATCTTTCTCTTTGTGTTACAAAAAGCTCTCTACTAAACAACTAACTTTTATAATCTTGCAAATTAATCCTAGCTTTATTATCTTGCTAAGTACTTCTAGTTTTATTCTTGCAAACTTATCCTATTACACCTACAGGTAGTTTCATTCTTGTTCTAGGTAAAGCGAACGTTAAGTGTGCATAGAGTTATATCGTTGGTTGATAGAACTTGAAGGGAATATTAATTCTACCTTTAGCTCCTCGCTGGGTTTGACAATCTTATTTATCGGAAAAGCTACAATTGATCCCCTATACTTGTGGGTTATCAGAACCCTCATTAAATATTTTTACACTTGATCAAATAGTTGATGTTGGACAAGGAAGACAACTTAATGAGTTATGTTTGTGTATATTCGCATAGAAGTTATATTGTCATGGATCCTCCAACATCCTGTCTTTGTTTATAATATTTGCCAGCCAAAAATTATTGTACTAAGTAGAGATACTACTGATGACCCACAAGTATAGAGGATCAATCGTAGTCCTTTCGATAAGTAAGAGTGTCAAACCCAACGAGGAGCAGAAGGAAATGACAAGCGGTTTTCAGAAAGGTATCCTCTTCAAGTGTTGTAAGTAGTGATAACACGTAGTTTTGTAGCAAGGTGATTGATACCTCTCCAACGTATCTATAATTTTTTATTGTTCCATGCTATTATAGTATCAATCTTGGATGCTTTATATGCAATTATATATCATTTTTGGGACTAACCTATTAACCTAGTGCCCTGTGCCAGTTGCTGTTTTTTGCCTGTTTTTACCTTTTCAGAAAATCATTATCAAACGGAGTCCAAACGAAGAAAAAAAATTGGATTAATTTTTTCTGGACCAGAAGGGACCCTAGAAGCTTCGGGAGAAGACCAGAAGAGTCACGAGGGAGCGACAAGCCTGGAGGGTGCGCCCAGGGGGGTAGGCGCGCCCCCAGGCTTGTGGGCCCCTCGTGGCACCTCTTGACCTAATTACAACGCTATAAATTCCCAAATATTCCCAATATACCAGAAAGACAGAAGAGAAAACCTTTCCACCGTCGCAAGCCTCTGTTCTTCCGCGATCCCATCTGCAGGCCTTTTTCGGTTCTCTGTCGGAGGGGGAATCGATCACGAAGGGATTCTACATCAACCTTGCTACCCTTCCGATGATGTGTGAGTAGTTTACCACAGACCTACGGGTCCATAGCTAGTAGCTAGATGGCTTCTTCTCTCTCTTTGATCTTCAATACCATGTTCTCCTCGATGTTCTTGGAGTTCTATTCGATGTAATCTTCTTTTGCAGTGTGTTTGTTGGGATCCGATGAATTGTGGGTTTATGATCAGATTATTCATGAGAAATATTTGAGTCTTCTCTGAACTCTTTTATGCATGATTGCTATAGCTTTGTATTTCTCTCCGATCTATTCGTTTGGTTTGGCCAACTAGATTGATTTATCTTGCAACGGGAGAGGTGCTTTGTGATGGGTTCAATCTTGCTGTGCTCTATCCCAGTGACAGAAAGGGACAAGACACGTATTTGTATTGTTGCCATTAAGGATAAAAAGATGGTGTTTAATCATATTGCTTGAGTTTACTTTGTCTACATCATGTCATCTTGCTGAAGGCGTTACTCTGTTTTATACTTAATACCCTAGATGCATGCTGGATAGCGGTCGATGGGTGGAGTAATAGTAGTAGATGCAGGCAGGAGTCAGTCTACTTGTCTCGGACGTGATGCCTATATACATGATCATTGCCTTGAATATCGTCATAACTATGCGCTTTTCTATCAATTGCACAACAGTAATTTGTTTACCCACCATATGCTATGTGTTCGAGAGAGAAGCCTCTAGTGAAAACTATGGCCCCCGGGTCTAATTTTATCATATATTAAAATCCAAAAATACCTTGCTCCAATTTATTTACTTTTATTTTCTTTTGCAATTTACTTTTGTATCTATCACTATCAGAATTAATCCTTGCAAGTAACCACTAAGGGGATTGACAACCCGCTTATTTGCGTTGGGTGCAAGTGTTTGCTTTTGTGTGTGTAGGTGCTGCTAACGAGGTTCTGTGTGGTTCTCCTACTGCATTGATAACCTTGGTTCTTAACTGAGGGAAATACTTATCTCTACTGTACTACGTCATCCTCTCCTCTTCGGAGAAATCCCAACGCAGTTCACAAGTAGCAAGAAGAATTTCTGGCGCCGTTACCGGGGAGACATCACCAAAACCTATCAAGTACCTTCGCACAAACTATCATCTATTTGCTCTTATTTTCATTTGCCTTTTATTTGCATTTGCCTCTCGTTTTTATCTCCCCCACTTCTAAAACAATTTTACAAAAAATACAAAAATATTTTCATTTGCTTGTTTGCTAGTTGCTTGCTTCGTCGATATGACTAGTATCTGATGGAAATATGCCCTAGAGGCAATAATAAAGTTGTTATTATTTTATATTTCCTTGTTCATGATAAAGGTTTATTATTCATGCTAGAATTGTATTGACCGGAAACTTAAATACATGTGTGAATACATAAACAAATACCGTGTCCCTAGTGAGCCTCTTCTAGACTAGCTCGTTGATCAAAGATGGTTAAGGTTTCCTAACCATAGACATGAGTTGTCATTTGATAATGGGATCACATCATTAGGAGAATGATGTGATGGACAAGACCCATCCGTTAGCTTAGCATATGATCGTTCTATTTATTGCTACTGCTTTCTTGAATGTCAAATACATGTTCCTCAGACCATGAGATCATGCAACTCCCGGATACCGGAGGAATACCTTGTGTGCTATCAAACATCACAACGTAACTGGGTGATCATAAAGATGCTCTACAGGTATCTCCGAAGGTGTCCGTTGAGTTGGCATGGATCGAGACTGGGATTAGTCACTCCGTGTTTCGGAGAGGTATCTCTAGGCCCTCTCGGTAATGCACATCATAAGAAGCTTGCAAGCAAAGTGACTAAGTAGTTAGTTACGGGATGATGTATTACGGAATGAGTAAACAGACTTGCCGGTAACGAGATTGAACTAGGTATGGAGATACCGACGATCGAATCTCGGGCAAGTAACATACCGACGGACAAAGGGAATTACGTATGTTGTCATTGCGGTTCGACCGATAAGATCTTCGTGGAATATGTAGGAACCAATATGAGCATCCAGGTTCCGCTATTGGTTATTGACCGGAGAGGCGTCTCAGTCATGTCTACATCATTCCCGAACCCGTAGGGTCCGCACGCTTAACGTTCGTTGACTATATAGTGTTATACGAGTTATGTGAATTGGTAACCGAATATTGTTCGGAGTCCCGGATGAGATCCCGGACGTCACGAGGAGTCTCGGAATGGTCGAGAGGTAAAGATTTATATATGGGAAGTCATATTTTGGGTTCCGGAAAAAGGTGCAGTTTTTTCGGTATTGTACCGGGAAGCTTCCAGAAGGTTCCGGAGGATTCCGGAGGGGTCCGGAAGTCCACAAGTGGGTCCACCACGTCCCAAAGGGCTAGCATGGGCTAAGGGGAGGCGCCCTGGCCTTATTGGGCCAGGCGCACCAAGTCCTCAAAAGCCCACGCATCTAGGGAAGGAAAGAAGGGAGAGTCCTAGTAGGAATAGGATTGGACTTTGGAGTCCAAGTCCACGTGTGTACTATTCACGGTTACTGTTCACATGGCACTATTCCTTCTACTCCAAGCCCCTACACATATATAAATAGAGGAGAGGGGGCGCCCCAAAGGAGACACAACATTGTCTTAGCCGTGTGCGGCGCCCCCCTCCACAGTTCCGTCCCTCGGTCATATTTTCCCAGTGCTTGGGCGAAGCCCTGCGGAGATAACATCACCATCACCATCACCATGCCGTCGTGCTGCCGGAACTCATCCACTACCTCACTGTCTTGCTGGATCAAGAAGTCGAGGACGTCACCGAGCTGAACGTGTGCTGAACGCGGAGGTGCCGTACGTTCGGTGCTCGGTTGGTTGGATCGTGAAGTTGTTCGACGACATCAACCGCGTTGTTCTAACGCTTCCGCTTACGGTCTACGAGGGTACGTAGACACACTCCCCCTCTCGTAGCTATGCATCTCCATGGATAGATCTTGCGTGTGCGTAGAATTTTTTTTGTTTTCCATGCAACGTTACCCAACAGTATCACCATCCCTCCTTTGTCTCCGGACTTTGAAGTTCTTTACTTCAAATAGAAACAAGGTGAAAATTTAAAAGACGCTTGGTATAGGATAATGCAATCCTATCGTGTTTGTTCCATAAAAGTGGATATGAAAATTTTGCTATGAAACTTTTATGTAGGGTTGACTATGCCCAATAGACAACTTTTGGATTTTGCTACTAAGGGGAATTTCATTGATAGTGATGCTAATACTGCTTATGAAATAATAGAGGGAATAGTGGGAACTCCACCTCCCCAAAAGGGGTTTAATTACACCCAAGAGGGGATCCAAAATTTGGAAAAGTTAGGAGACATACAAAAAAAACTTAGTTGATTTACAAAAGTCTAACGAACACCTTAAAAATGTTAGTGGCAATCTCAATCACATGAATAATCTTCTTACTATTTGCAACAAACGGTTGGACACTTTAGACAATAGAATTGCCTTATTTTCCGAAAGTAATGGGAAGCGCAAAGAACCTCCCGGTTTCGAGAGTAACACACCCAAATTAGCGAAAACCAAGGATGACAATACTTGAAACAATGCATTATGCCTAGCTAGGGGCATAAAACAATAGTGCTTGTTGGGAGGCAACCCAATATGTATCTTAATTTTTGTTTTACTTTCTGTTTTTGTGTGTTTACACAATTGTAGCCTTTGTTATGATTGTGTTTTTATTTTTTAATTAGTGTTTGTGCCAAGTAATGCCTTTGGGATGATTTGGATGATAGTATAATTGATGCTGTTTGGAAAACAGAAAGTGTTGCGTCTAGTATTTGACTTTTAATTCTGTACTGGAGCGTCAGAAAACTCTAAATTTTTTACACAATATTGGTATATGAATTGTTTACATTTTCCTAATTTTTCAGAATTTTTTGAGTTACACGAGTATGGCTTTTAAATAGATCTTTACAGACTGTTCTGTTTTAGACAGATTCTGTTTTTATTGCATAGTTTGCTTATTTTGATGAATCTATGGATCGTATCGGGGGGTATGAGCCATGGGGAAGTTGTAGTACAGTAGCATTATGCCAATATTAAATATGAACCAATTTACAACAGTACCTAAAGTTTAAGATTTATTTGTTATACTAACGGATCTCACGAGGTTTCTGTTGAGTTTTGTGTGCTGAAGTTTTCAAGTTTTGGGTGAGATTACGATGGATAAAGGAATAAGGAGTGGCAAAAGGCTAAGCTTGGGGATGCCCAAGGCACCCCAATGTAATATTCAAGGAAGAATCAAGCGTCTAAGCTTGGGGATGCCTCGGATGGCATCCCCTCTTTTGTCTACAATCTATCGGTATATCACTTGGAGCAATATTTTTATTCATCAGATGATATGTGTTTTACTTGGAGCATCTTGTGCTATAGTTTGCTTGATTTTGTTTGCTTTTTAGTTTGCCACAATCATCTTTGCTGAACACACCTTTTTGAGAGGGACACACATTATTCGTGATTTGTTAGAATACTCTATGTGCTTCACATATATCTTTTGAGCTAGGCAATTGCTCTAGTGATTCACTTATATCTCTTTGAGAGTCTAATAAATAGCAATGGTAATATGCACGGGTTATGAATTTGGTCTTAATATGATAGTTATTCAAGAGGGATATAATAAAAACTTTCATGTAGATCACTGAATATGATAAGTTTGATTCCTTGCAATAGTTTTGCGATATTAAGATGGTAATATGTCGGAGGTGCTAGTAGATAATTGTGGTTTAGTAAGAATATTGGTGTTAAGGTTTGTGATTCCCGAAGCATGCATGTATGGTCTGTCATTATGCTAAGACGTTGGAGCATGATTTATTCTTGGTTGTCTTCCTTTGCGTGGCGGTCAGGGGCGCGCGGTGGTTAACTCCTACCAACGTCCCTCCTAGGGGCATGTGTGGTGGTACTTTGCTTCGAGGGCTAATAAACTTTCGCAATAAGTATGTGAGTTCTTTATGACTAATGTGAGTCCATGGATTATACGCACTCTCACCTTTCCCCAATTTGCTAGCCTCTTCGGTACCGTGCATTTCCCTTTCTCACATCGAGAGTCGGTGCAAACTTCGCCGGTGCATCCAAACCCCGTGATATGATACGCTCTATCACACATAAGCCTCCTTATATCTTCCTCAAAACAGCCACCATACCTACCTATTGTGGAATGTCCATAGCCATTCCGAGATATATTGTCATGCAACTTCCACCGTTCTTTTTATATGACACACATCATCATTGTCATATTGCTTTGCATGATCATATAGTTGACATAGTGATGTGGCTCAGCCACCGTTCATCATTTTCATACATGTTACACTAGTATCATTGCACATCCTGGTACACTGCCAGAGGCATTCATATAGAGTCATATTTGTTCTAGTATTGAGTTGTAATTTTTGTGTTATAAGTAAATGGAAGTGTGATGATCATCATTATTAGAGCATTGTCCCAGTGAGGAGATAAAAAAAAGGGGCCAAAAAGAGCCCAACGAAAAAAATGAGAGAAAAAGAGAGAAGGGGCGGTGTTACTATCTTTTTCCATGCTTGTGCTTCAAAGTAGCACCATGTTTTTCATATAGAGAGTCTCCTATCTTGTCACTTTAATATACTAGTGGGAATTTTTCATTATAGAACTTGGCTTGTATATTCCGATGATGGGCTTCTTCAAATGCCCGAGGTCTTCATGAGCAAGCAAGTTGGATGCACACCCACTTAGTTTTTATTTTGAGCTTTCATACACTTATAGCTCTTAGTGCATCCGTTGCATGGCAATCCCTACTCTTTGCATTGACATCAATTGATGGGCATCTCCATAGCCCGTTGATTAGCCTCGTCGATGTGAGACCATCTTCTCTTTTTGACTTCCCCTTATTAATCTCTATCATCATTCTATTCCACCCATAGTCCTATATCCATGGCTTGCGCTCATGTATTGCGTGGGGGTTGAAAAAGCTGAAGCACGTTAAAAAGTATGAACCAATTGCTTGATTGTCTCTGGGGTTGTGCATGATAAATACTTTATGTTAAGAAGATGGAGCATAACAGGATTGAATGATTTTGTAGGGATAACTTTCTTTAGCATTTTTATTTTGAAAGGCATGATTGTTTGTTAGTATGCCTGAGTATTGATGTCTTTATATCAAATTATAGACTATTGCTTTGAATCATTCGGATCTTAATATTCATACCGTAAAAGAGAATTACATGATGAAACCTGTTAGGTAGCATTCCACATCAAAAATTCTGTTTTTTATCAGTTACCTACTCGAGGACTAGCAGGAATTAAGCTTGGGGATGCTTGATACGTCTCCAACGTATCTATAATTTTTGATTGTTCCATTCTATTATAGTATCAATATTGGATGTTTTATATGCAATTATATATCATTTTTGGGACTAACCTATTAACCTAGTGTCCAGTGCCAGTTGCTGTTTTTTGCCTGTTTTTGCTTTTCAGAAAATCATGATCAAACGAAGTCCAAACGAAGAAAAAACTTTGGATTAATTTTTTCTGACCTGAAGGGACCCTAGAAGCTTCGGGAGAAGACCAGAAGAGTCACGAGGGAGCGACAAGCCCGGAGGGCGCGCCCAGGGGGGTAGGCGCGCCCCCAGGCTTGTGGGCCCCTCGTGGCACCTCTTGACCTAATTCCAGCGCTATAAATTCCCAATATACCAGAAAGACAGAAGAGAAAACCTTTCCACCGCCGCAAGCCTCTGTTCTTCCGTGATCCCATCTGGAGGCCTTTTCCGGTACTCTGCCGGAGGGGGAATCGATCACGGAGGGCTTCTACATCAACCTTGCTGCCCTTCTAATGATGTGTGAGTAGTTTACCACAGACCTACGGGTCCATAGCTAGTAGCTAGATGGCTTCTTCTCTCTCTTTGATCTTCAATACCATGTTCTCCTCGATGTTCTTGGAGTTTTATTCGATGTAATTTTCTTTTATGGTGTGTTTGTTGGGATCCGATGAATTGTGGGTTTATGATCAGACTATTCATGAGAAATATTTGAGTCTTCTCTGAACTCTTTTATGCATGATTGTTATAGCTTTGTATTTCTCTCCGATCTATCCGTTTGGTTTAGCCAACTAGATTGATTTATCTTGCAATGGGAGAGGTGCTTTGTGATGGGTTCAATCTTGCGGTGCTCTATCCCAGTGACAGAAAGGGACAAGACACGTATTTGTATTGTTGCCATTAAGGATAAAAGATGGGGTTTAATCATATTGCTTGAGTTTACTTTGTCTACATCATGTCATCTTGCTTAAGGAGTTACTCTATTTTATACTTAATACCCTAGATGCATGCTGGATAGCGGTCGATGGGTGGACTAATAGTAGTAGATGCATGCAGGAGTCGGTCTACTTGTCTCGGACGTGATGCCTATATACATGATCTTTGCCTTGAATATCGTCATAACTATGCGCTTTTCTATCAATTGCCCAACAGTAATTTGTTTACCCACCGTATGCTATGTGTTCGAGAGAGAAGCCTTTAGTGAAAACTATGGCCCCCGGGTCTACTTTTATCATATATTAAAATTCAAAAATACCTTGCTGCAATTTATTTACTTTTATTTTCTTTTGCAATTTACTTTTCTATCTATCACTATCAGAATTAATCCTTGCAAGTAACCGCTAAGGGGATTGACAACCCTCTTATTTGCGTTGGGTGCAAGTGTTTGCTTTTGTGTGTGTAGGTGCTGCTAACGAGGTTCTGTGTGGTTCTCCTACTGGATTGATAACCTTAGTTCTTAACTGAGGGAAATACTTATCTCTACTGTACTGCATCATCCTCTCCTCTTCGGGGAAATCCCAACACAGTTCACAAGTAGCAGTGATTCGTAACAAGTAACAGGTAATAATAGTAACAAGAGTGCAGCAAGGTGGACCAATCCTTTTTATAGCAAAGGACAAGCCGAAAGTACTTATTATAGTGATCAAAGCGTTCTCCAGGACACATGGGAATTATCGTCTAGTCACGTTCATCATGTTTAGTTGATTCACGTTCATTACTTTGATAATTTAATATGTGGGTGGACCAGTGCTAGGGTGCTGTTCTTACTTGAACAAGCAACCCTCTTATGATTACCCCTTCTCGCAAGCATCCGCAACTACCAAAGAAGAATTAAGATAAATCTAACCATAGCATGAATCATAGAGTTGATACGTCCATTTTGCATCATAATTACCTACTGTTATTTGTCTTATTTCAATGTTATATTTCACAATATGATGCAATTCTAGTGCCTTTTCTCTCTTAAAATGCAAGATACATCAAAGGAGGGAGATTACCAACAGCTAGAATTCTGACCTGAAAAAGTAATAACAGAGATAGCAATTCTCCAGAGCTCAAAACGAAGTGTGGATTTTTGGAGAATTATTTTGGAATATATGAAGAATGTTGGAACAAAAATATGCCAAAGGCGCCCCACCAGCCAGCCACATGGGCAGGTGGTGCGGCCACCCACGAGGCCGCGCCACTTGGCCATGTGAGGCCCTGGTGGCTCTCCTCCAGACGTCCTTTGGCCATAAATTCCTATTTTACCTAAAAAAAGAAGAGAAGAGTTTCAGGACTTTCCGCCACCGTCTCGAGGCGGAACCAGGGTAGAAGCACTTTTGCTCTCCAGCGGAGCGATTCCGCCGGGGATACTTCCCTCCGGGAGGGGGGAATCGAAGCCTTCGTCATCACCAACACTCTCATCATCGTGGGAATCATCATCTTCATCAACATCTTCATCAACACCATCTCATTTACAAACCCTAGTTTCTCTCTTATGTTCAATCTTTGTATCAAACCTCGGATTGGTACCTGGGGTGCTAGTAGTGTTGATTACACCTTGTAGTTGATGCTAGTTGGTTTACTTGGTGGAAGATTATTGTGTTCATATTGTTAATCATATATCCATACCCACTTATCATTTTAATAAGATGAGTTGTGAGTAGTTCTATTTGTTCTTGAGGACATGGGAGAAGTCTTATTACTAGTAATCATGTGAAGTTGATCACCGTTGAATGTTTTGATATTATATTGTGTTGTTCTTCCTCTGGTGGTGTTATGTGAATGTCGACTACATGACATTTCACCATCTTTGGGCCTAGGGAAGGCATCGTGGAATTAGTTTGTAGATGATGGGTTGCGGGAGTGATAGAAGGCTAAACCCTAGTTTACGAATTGTTCCATAAGGAGCTGTTTTGGATTCACATGTTTAATGCTATGGTTAGATTTATCTTAATTACTTCTCTTGTATTTGTGAATGCTTGCATGGAGGGTATAATCATAAGTAGATGTTTGTTCAAGTAAGAACATTACCTTAGCTCCGGTCTCGAGGCAATGAACGTGAAGTCGATGAATCATGGTGAAATAACTTGACGATATTCCCGTGTATCCTCAAGAGCGTTTTAATCACTATAAGAAGTATCACCGGCTTGTCCTTAGCATAATTAAGGATTGGGCCACTTGCTGCACCTTGCTACTTTTGTTACTTATTACTTGTTACCAATTATCTTGCTACCAAACTATCTATCAAAACTATCATACAACACTTGCAGAGAATACGTTGCTGAAAACCGCTTAACGATTCCTTCTGCTCCTCATTGGGTTCGACACTCTCACTTATCGACAGGATTACGATAGATCCCCTATACATTGGGTCATCATGCCTCTTTCCAACGGGAGCTTCCCTCTGTAGGAGGGGCCACTAGGCAACGGTGCAGTGGTGCCATCGACAATATGGAGAAGGTAATCTAAGGGAAGAGACCAATGTGGAGCTCGACGACCTTGGGGATTAATGTGATGCGGGAGTTACCTGACTTGGGGTTTTATATGGCTGGCTGGAAAGCATTGTTGTTTGGGGGTATTCCGGCGAGCCGCGAGGGAAGGCTGCATGGTTGCGCGGGAATGGGCTCGCCGACACTTCATTAGATCCCTCTTGAAGCCGGTGCATGTCCATCAGAGACGCATGTGCGGTGGTCAGGCGTCGACTGAAGCGGGAATGAACTGACAAGACGTGCGAGAGGACGGCGGGACGACGCCGTGTACACACGGTTTCACTTATCCAATCGTGTGCCATGCTACTACATAGCAGGTGATTGTTTCTTAGTTACCATGTGAACGCCATCACGCATGACTCATTGCACATGTTTCAACCTTCCCAACCATGTGCAATACTTAAAAAAACCTAACTTTATTGCATTTGAATGCATGACGACCACTTCTAAGATGCCGACGTGCTCGCATCCGTCGTTGAGTAGATGACCATTCCCAGGGTGCTAGATCGGCTTACAAGACCTGCCGACCTGGTGCAGTCTATCAAAGCGGCGGATGTGGTTGTCGACTGCATTGACACCGCGCACACGTTCTTAGTCAATGTTGAAGCAGAAGACAACACCTAGCCAGCTATTTTGTCTTAAAATATACATTTACAGATGTAAATGTAATTCAGACATTTATAATTCCGTTTTCAAGTACAATATGTTTGAATCACACAACTAATTTGTACAACTATCGGTGATGGTACCAATCATACCACATGGTTATCTGGAGCCTATCGTGGGGCTATATTGCACACCATGCACTGAGATGAAATGTTGCAACGTGACCTATCATCGCACTCAATTAAACACAGAGAACCGTGTGGTACTCATCACACACGATTCTTGACCATGAATCATGTGTGATGCTACCAGTTATCGCACACATTTTGCCCATGGTAACCATGTGTAGTGTATCAATCGTGCGTGATGGATCAATGATCGCACACGGTCCTTTTATTTACACACGGCTCAAAATTTATAGTGTGCACACAATTTAATGATAGGATGTGTTATAACTTATAAGTGTGTCTTAATATTAATAGGACCGATTTGCACTAGTGGTACATACGCCAGTGGCATACATTGACAGACACCTAAGCTACATGCAAAACCATAGAACAGCCCTAGAATGTACGAGGCGTACAACAAGCGCAGCTGCGTACGTAGTATGCTATGCGTGATCTTTAATGATCTTGACCTGGAGCCCGCCACCATGGCGCTCCTCCACGGTGTAGCCCGCGTACGTGCCCAACAGCCGGTCCCAGATCACGAAGAAGGGCTGCGAGAAATTGCAGCGGCCGCCGCCGAGCTGGTGGTGCACGTCGTGGTACGCCGTGTTGTTGTCACGGAAGACGGCGTGGAGCGGGTTCCACGGTACCAGCACCCCGGAGTGGTCGTCTATCCCCTTCACGGTGGCGAACATGAAGAAGGCCGCGGCGGCGCGCGGGCCCATCACGGAGGCCAGGAAGGCGGCCGCGCCCGACAGCGTCTCCGTGAGCACGCCGTCCACCGGGTGGTTGTACTGCGCCGCGAACGCGTAGGGCGCGACGACGCGGTGGTGCCACGAGTGGAACCGCCGGTACATGTAGCGGCTCGAGTGCATCACTCGGTGCATGAAGTACTGCCATGCGTCCAGCACGACCATGGCGACGGCGAACCTTGCGGCCGTGTCCAGGAACGACGACGCTGCCGTCGACGGCGGGCGCGGCTGGCTCCGCCCGCCGCCGTCTTGCTCACTGCCTGTCAGCTGAATATACAAGAACAGCGATTAGTAGTCACGACTAAACTACTGCAGTTACTCTAGGAGAGTTCCGTACGCAGGCGGAATGCAGAAACTCGTAAATGAGCGGCTCTTTGAGCCCATGCATGTTTGTGTCGGACCTGTCGGTCGGCGAGGAAAGCTGATCAGGGCCGCGTGGTGCATGCATGCAACACAAAATGGACAGGACTTGACACGGGTGGCTGCCAATATGGCATTCGCTGCAGTTGATTCTTCGTCTCCAGCATTTTGTATGCGTGCGTGTCAGGGGAGCGAGCTACCGTGGAGTAGTGCGAACCGTTTTTATTTTTGGTGTGGAATTTTGCGCAGTTTTTAATACACTCTACTTCGGGATATACACCGGTAGCGCACGAGATACATCTCTCCGAAGGAAGAAGTTGTGCATCTCTGGAAAAAAAAAAATCTCTGGAAAATGCTCAACTCACCTCAATTCTGATAGACCACCTCAATTTTGTCTGAAGTATTAATACTAAATAACTGTTAATAGATTCATCATGGAAAATGTATTCGTAGCCCATTTATTTGATATAGTATATGTTGACATTTTTTTTATAAATTCGTGAAACTTGATAAAGTTTACTACTTGAAGACAAAACTTTGAGAATCTATTTTGTGGGGAGGAAGGCTCTTGTCTCACTTGCACTTCCAAAAAAGAAACCAAGCACCAACAAGAAGTATATGCCTTCATTTTCGTTGGAAAAAGAGGTACCTTCATGTGAAATGATGTTATTAGTGCAAGATTTTTTTCCAAGAGGGGAAACAAGAAGATGAAGACATGAATTCAAGGTGATATATACAAATATACATATAGTCTAAGCGTGTGTATGCAATGCAGCTCAGACGTAGTACTTGAGACTAACCTTGAGCACAGCAAGTGAGATGGCAGCCTGGATGGCCTGCTGCAGGAGCACGCCCATGACCACGTCCTTCTTGGACGCCATGTTCTTGGTCTCCTCGTCCCTCCTCGAGTGAAGCCTGTACTTGGCCAGGGCCTTGCTGCTCCCCAGCACCTCGTACATCCCGGAGTAGAGCCAGTACACGGCCACCGGCGCAAGCGTCACCAAGAGCTCCTCGCTGCCGATGCCGATGAACCCCATGGCAAAGCTCGTCCGTGCACACCACGCGACCGGCCAACAGCTAGCTTAGCTCTGTTTATACCGCGCGCTAGCCGGTCTGTGTAACTTGCAGGCTGGCCGAAGTACGTCGTGCTAGGTAGCTAGTGCGAGTGTGCGACAGTAGTGAGAGATATCAGACTCGCTTTGCTCGCGAGGTTTATATAGGCGACCGAGGGGCCTCAAGGAGAAGGAAGACCTCCGCGCGAGCGCGACACGAAGGGGACAGAGACATGAGAAAATAGCTCGAAGAAAGGGACAGCCGTGTACTGAACGACGTTGGTGTCTCGGCCAGAAATGAAACCCTGCAGTGCGTAACGGAGTATCATGTGGATTGTCGTGTGTAGACTTCGCGTCTAGGATCCGAATCTTCTGATCATCTGTTGACGCGTCTTAGACCTGTTCTATATATGGTGGCGAACCCCTGGGAGCGCCACAAGAAAGTGTCCACTTAACAAGGCGCAGGTCGATGACTCCAAGACTCGGCTAAGCTTAATTTGATTGCAGTTGCCGTTTCCTTGTCTCGCAGCTTCTCTCATGTAAAGCCAACTGGCTTTTGCCGTGTTGTCGTTTCTAACAAAGCTGGGCCATTTCGGCATTGGTCCTTTAGGAAAATGGAAATGTACAGACGCCAAGAGCGGCCAAGTCGTTTGTCAATGCAAAAGCGCAAACAATATATGCGGAGAACCATACATTTATATGTGGCGACTTCGTCAATCTCAAGATGATGTGCCGGCTCAGTCTCTCGGGGGTGATCACAGGGGTAGTGTGTGCGTGCTTGTGTTCATAGGAGTGAGCAGTGGCAGAGCTTGGGCTGAATTTGTTGAGGGGCAAATGGGCTGGAGGGGCGAGAAACATGACTTTAGGCTGATTTTAACTGGACATATGGGCTGAATACTAGGGGATATATGCTAGCTTTCTCATGGGCTGGGGGGCGACGGCCCAGGTTGCTCTCCACTAAGCTCCGCCACTGGGGGTGAGTGTATGCTCGTGTATGTGAGCGACTTCGATTGTACGGTGTCAAAAAAACTCTTTAATAGCAACTAGATGGCCCGTTGTGCCCTTAGCGCAAATGTCAATTGCAACCGAGAAGTTAAGCAAACTATGAGCAACATGGTTTACGTACCATTTATAAAGTATGATCTTGATTTATGACATTTCACGTCGGACATGAATTGCAGAGTTTCATACATAGTTCATCCATAGACAAAGGGGGTATTTGGTGAGTGCGGACTTTTGGTGCCTGCTCAGTCTCTCGTCAATCGAAGTCGAAACTCTGCGTGCGTGCGTTCATAGGGGTAAGGTGTGTGTGTGTGCGTTCAGAGGGGTGAGCAGTGGCGGAGCTTGGGCTGAATTTGTGGAAGGGAAATGGGCTGGTGGGGCAAGAAACATCACTTTAGGCTGATTTTAACTGGACATATGGGCTGAATACTAGGGGATATATGCTAGCTTTCTCATGGGCTGGGGGACGACGGCCCATGTTGCTCTCCACTAAGCTCCGCCATTGGGGGTGAGTGCATGCTCGTGTATGTGAGCGACTTCGATTGTACTGTGTTAAAAAAAACTCTTTAATAGCAACTAAATGGCCCGTTGTGCCCTTAGCGCAAATGTCAATTGCAACCGAGAAGTTAAGCAAACTATGAGCAACATGTTTTATGAATCATTTATAAAGTATGATCTTGATTTATGACATTTCACGTCGGACATGAATTGCAGAGTTTCATACAAAGTTCATCCATAGACAAAGGGGGTATTTGGTGAGTGCGGACTTTTGGTGACCGAGCTCCCTGCTTTTAAAAGTTCAAAGTTTTATTAAAAAAAATGAAAAAAGATCCATGGAAACTTATATGTGTTCAACATGAACATGTGAAAAATCGTTTGGAAATATTGTGAGTTGTAAGCTGTGCAATAAAACAAAAAATCGGCCCAAAAACAACAAAAAATCGGCCCATTTTAAAAATACATATTTGTCTTTTTTACGCATGTGTGAAAGTATATTGTTAAGAAAATTTGCACATACGCCTGAGTTCACAAAAAATTCGCATTTTTTCACGCTATACAAAATTGTATTTTGAAAACGAGCTCCCTGGTGCTCGAGAATAGTTGGCATTTTCCGGGTATTCGGTTTCCTACATGACTATGAATAAGCAGATATACAACTACACTAACAAGCATGTGTATAACCATATTAGCAAACATACACATAAACACATTAACATGTACATAAAATCATAACAGTGTCACACAGTCAAACAAATAAGTATATAGTTCTTACTCCTATAAAGGATGTTTGAGTACCCGTCTCCTGGGAGCCTCTGATACGTCCAATTTGCATCATGATTTCCGACTAATAATTATTATGTTTTTGATCATTATTTCACTTTATGGTACAATTCTTATGTATTTTCTCTCTTATTTTGCATGATTCACATGAAGAGGAAGAATGCGGGCAGCTGGAATTCTGGACCTGAAAGGGGTGAAATAGAGATAGCTATTCTGCACAACTCCAAATGACCTGAAAATTTACGGAGAATTATTTTGGAATATATAAAAATACTGGCGAAAGAATCAACAGAAGGGGGCCCACCAGGAAGCCACAAGCCTGGGGGGCGCGCCCTACCCCCTGGGCGCGCCCCCTGGCTTGTGGGGCCCCTGGCAGGCCTCTGCCCCCCTCCTTCTGCTACATGAAGCCATTTGCCCTAGAAAAAAAATAAGAAGAAGACTTTCGGGACGAAGTGCCGCCGTCCCAAGGCGGAACCTGGGCAGGAGCTATTTTGGTCTCCGGCGGAGCGATTCCGCCAGGGATACTTCCCTCCGGGAAGGGAAAATCGAAGCCATCGACATTACCAACGATCCTATCATCATGGGAGGACCAATCTTCATCAACATCTTCACCAACACCATCTCATCTCAAACCCTAGTTCATCTCTTGTATTCAATCTTTGTGTCAAAACCTCAGATTGGTACCTGTGGGTTGCTAGTAGTGTTGATTACATCTTGTAGTTGATGCTAGTTGGTTGATTTGGTGGAAGATTATATGTTCAGATCCTTAATGCTATTCAATACCCCTCTGATCTTGAACTTGAATATAATTTGTGAGTAGTTACTTTTGTTCTTGAGGACATGGGAGAAGTCTTGTCATAAGTAATCATGTGAATTTGGTATTCGTTCGATATTTTGATGCTATGTATGTTGTGCTTCCTTTAGTGGTGTCGTGTGAACGTCGACTACATGACACTTTACCATCTTTGGGCCTAAGGGAAGGCATTGTGGAGTAGTAATTAGATGATGGGTTGCTAGAGTGACAGAAGCTTAAACCCTAGTTTATACGCTATTCCGTAAGGGGCTGATTTGGATCCATATGTTTCAAGCTATGGTTAGAGTTATCTTAATTCTTCTTTCGTAGTTGTGGATGCTTGTGAGAGGGGTTAATCATAAGTGGGAGACTTGTTCAAGTAAGAACATCACCCAAGCACCGGTCCACCCACATATCAAATTATCAAAGTAGCGAACGCGAATCAAACAAACATGATGAAAGTGACTAGATGAAATTCCCATGTGTCCTCGAGAACGCTTTGCTTATTATACGAGTTCGTTCCGGCTTGTCCTTTGCTACAAAAAGGATTGGGCCACCTTGCTGAACTTTATTATACTTGTTACTTGTTACTTGTTACGAATTATCTTGCTACCAAAACTGTCTGTTACCGCTACTTTCAGTACTTGCAGAGAATACCTTGCTGAAAACCGCTTGTCATTTCCTTCTGCTCCTCGTTGGGTTTGACACTCTTACTTATCGAAAGGACTACGATTGATCCCCTGTACTTGTGGGTCATCAAGACTCTTTTCTGGCGCCGTTGCCGGGGAGTGAAGCGCCTTTGGTGAGTGGAATTTTATAAGGAAACATTTATATTACGTGCTGAAATTTATTGTCACTTGTCACTATGGAAAGTAATCCTTTGAGAGGCTTGTTCAGGGTATCTTCACCTTAACCGGAAGCATTGAGAGTTGCTCCTCAACCTATTGAACCTACTGAAAATATTTATTATGAAATTCCTTGGGTATGGTAGAGAAACTGCTAGTTAATCCTTATGCAGGAGATGGAACGGTACATCTTGATATGCACTTAATCTAT
Organism: Elymus sibiricus; assembly: GCA_039707655.1. Lineage (NCBI taxonomy): Eukaryota > Viridiplantae > Streptophyta > Magnoliopsida > Poales > Poaceae > Elymus > Elymus sibiricus. The sequence continues at coordinate 253,826,324 of CM077668.1, read as the reverse complement.
GTGGATAAAATTTGTGGATTGTTTAAGCTTGCAGGTCTATCCGGAGATGGAGTTAAGAAGAAAGTATTCCCTTTATCTTTTGAGGGAAAGGCATTGACATGGTTGATACGTTCATTTTGCATCATGTTTTCCTACTGTTATTTATAGTGTTTTTAATCAATATAACACTTTGTGGAGTAATTCTAATGCCTTTTCTCTCATAATATGCGAGATTTACATAAGGAGGGAGATTACCGGCAGCTGGAATTCTAGACCTGAAAAAGCTATGTCAGAGATACCTATTTTGCACATCTCCAAATAAGCTGAAATTTCACGGAGATTTATTTTGGAATAAATGAAAAATACTGGAGAAAAAAAGTACCAGAGGGGGCCACCCAGGTGCCCACGAGGCACCAGGGCGTGCCACCCCCCTGGCTCGCCCTGGTGGCTTGTGGGGCCCCTGGCCAGCCTCTGGTGCCCATTTTCTAGTATATAAGCCCATTTCCCCAAGAAAAAAATAAGTAGAAGACTTTCGGGACGGAGCGCCGCCGTCTCGAGGCGGAACTTGGGCAGGAGCACTTTTGCTCTCCGGCGGAGCGATCCCGCCGGGGATACTTCCCTCCGGGAGGGGGAAATCGAAGCCAACGTCATCACCAACAACCCTCTCATCGTGGGAGGACCAATCTTCATCAACATCTTCACCAGCACCATCTCATCTCAAACCCTAGTTCATCTCTTGTATTCAATCTTTGTCACAAAACCTCAGATTGGTAACTGTGGGTTGCTAGTAGTGTTTATTACATCTTGTAGTTGATGCTAGTTGGTTTATTTGGTGGAAGATTAGATGTTCAGATCCCTTGGACATGAGTATGATGTGTGAGTAGTTACTTTTGTTCTTGAGGACATGGGAGAAGTCTTGTCATAAGTAATTATGTGAATTTGGTATTCGTTCGATATTTTGATGATATGTATGTTGTTGATTCTCTTAGTGGTGTCATGTGAACGTCGAATACATGACACTTCACCATCTTTGGGCGTAAGGGAATGCATTGTGGAGTAGTAATTAGATGATGGGTTGCTAGAGTGACAGAAGCTTAAACCCTACTTTATGCGCTATTCCGTAAGGGGCTGATTTGGATCCATATGTTTAATGCTATGGTTAGATTTATCTTAATTCTTCTTTCGTAGTTGCGGATGCTTGCAAGAGGGGTTAATCATAAGTGGGAGGCTTGTTCAACTATGAACAGCACCCAAGCACCGGTCCACCCACATATGAAATTATCAAAGTAGCGAACGCGAATCAAACAAACATGATGAAAGTGACTAGATGAAATTCCCATGTGTCCTCGAGAACGCTTTGCTTATTATACGAGTTCGTTCCGGCTTGTCCTTTGCTACAAAAAGGATTGTGCCATCTTGCTGCACTCTTTGTTACCTTTGCTACTTGTTACTTGTTACAAATTATCTTGCTATCAAACTACTTGTTACCGATAATTTCAGTGCTTGCAGAAAATACCTTGCTGAAAACCGCTTGTCATTTCCTTCTGCTCCTCGTTGGGTTCGACACTCTTACTTATCGAAAGGACTACGATTGATCCCCTATACTTGTGGGTCATCAAGACTCTTTTCCGGCGCCGTTTCCGGGGAGTGAAGCGCCTTTGGTGAGTGGAATTTGGTATGGAAACATTTATATTAAGTGCTGAAATTTACTGTCACTTGTCACTATGGAAAACAATCCTTTGAGGGGTTTGTTCGGGGTATCTTCACCTCGACCGGAAGCACAAAGAGTTGCTCCTCAACCTACTGCACCTACTGAAAATATTTATTATGAGATTCCTTCGGGTATGATAGAGAAACTGCTAGCTAATCCTTATGCCGGAGATGGAACACTACATGCTGATATGCACTTAATCTATGTGGATGAAGTTTGTGGATTATGTAAGCTTGTAGGTTTACCCAGAGATGAAGTTAAGAAGAAGGTTTTCCCTTTATCTTTGAAGGGAAAGGCATTGACATGGTATAGGCTATGTGATGATATCGGAATGTGGGATTGGAATCGATTGAAATTGGAATTTCATCAAAAGTTTTATCCTATGCATCTGGTTCATTGTGATCGGAATTATATATATAATTTTTGACCTTGTGAAGGAGAAATTATCGCTCAAGCTTGGGGGAGGCTTAAGTACATGATGTACACATGCCCCAACCATGAGCTCTCAAGAGAAATTATCTTACAGAATTTTTATGCTCGGCTTTCTCATGATGATCAAGCCATGCTCGATTCTTCTTCGACTGGCTCCTTTATGAAGAAAAATGTTGAATTCAGATGGGATCTTATGGAAAGAATTAAACGCAACTCCGAAGATTGGGAACTCGACAAAGGTAATGAGTCAGGTATAAAACTTGAGTTCGATTGTGTTAAATCTTTTATGGATACCGATGCTTTTCATAAGTTTAGCACTAAATATGGACTTGACTCTGAGATAGTAGCCTCCTTTTGTGAATCATTTGCTACTCATGTTGATCTCCCTAAGGAGAAGTGGTTTAAATATCATCCCCCTGTTAAAGAAAAGATTGAGGAACCTGTTATAGTTAAAGAAGAAACTATCATTTACAATGTTGATCCAGTTGTGCCTACTGCTTATATTGAGAAACCAGCTTTTTCTGTAAGGATTAAGAAACATGCTAAAGTTTCAACTGTGGTTAACAAAAGTAATATTAGAGCACCTAGACCCTCTGAACAAATTAAAGTTGAACCTAATGTTGCTATGGTTAAAGATCTATTGGTCGATAATATAGATGGGCATGTTATTTACTTCTGTGATGAAGCTACTAGAATTGCTAAGCCCTATCCTAAAGATAAGAATAAACCTGTCGTTGGCATGCCTGTTATCTCTGTTAAAATAGGAGATCATTGTTATCAAGGCTTATGTGATTTGGGTGCTAGTGTGAGTGCTATTCCGTTTACCTTATATCAAGAAATTATGAATGATATTGCACCTGTTGAGATTGAAGATATTGATGTTACTATTAAGCTCGCAAATAGAGATACTATTTCACCGCTTGGAATTGTTAGAGATGTTGAAGTTTTGTGTGGTAAGATCAAATACCCTATTGATTTTCTTGTTCTTGGATCACCACAAGATGATTTTTGTCCAATTATATTTGGTAGACCCTTCCTGAATACTGTTAATGCTAAGATTGATTGCGCTAAAGAAATTGTTAGTGTTAATTTTGGTGAGATGTCTCATGAGTTTAATTTCTCTAAGTTTCGTAGACAACCTCATGATAAAAAATTGCCTAGTAAGGATGGAATTATTGGTCTTGCTTCTATTGTCGTACCTCCAGCTGATCCGTTAGAACAATATTTGCTAGACCATGAAAATGATATGCACATGAATGAAAGAAATGAAATAGATAAGATGTTCTTTGATCGACCACCTATCCTTAAACACAATTTGCCGGTTGAAACTCTTGGGGGTCCTCCTCCACCTAAGGGTGACCCTGTATTTGAATTGAAACAATTGCCTGATACATTGAAATATGCTTATCTAGATGAAAAGAAGATATATCCTATTATTATTAGTGCTAACCTTTCAGAGCATGAAGAAAAGAGATTACTAAAAACTCTGAGGAAGCATCGTGCTGCTATTGGATATACTATTGATGATCTTAAGGGCATTAGTCCCACTCTATGTCAGCAAAAAATTAATATGGAGCCTGATGCTAAACCAGTTGTCGACCACCAACGACGATTAAATCCTAAGATGAAGGAGGTGGTAAGAACTGAAATATTAAAGCTTCTACAAGCAGGTATAATCTATCCCATAGCTGATAGTAGATGGGTAAGTCCCGTTCATTGTGTCCCTAAGAAAGGAGGCATTACTGTTGTTCCTAACGATAAAAATGAACTCATTCCACAAAGAATTGTAACTGGTTATAGGATGGTAATTGATTTTAGAAAATTAAACAAAGCCACTAGAAAAGATCAATACCCCTTTCCTTTAATTGATCAAATGTTAGAAAGAGTGTCCAAGCATACACACTTTTGCTTTCTTGATGGATATTCTGGTTTCTCTCAAATACCTGTATCACAAGCCGACCAAGGGAAAACCACCTTTACTTGTCCTTTTGGAACTTATGCTTATAGACGTATGCCTTTTAGTTTATGCAATGCACCTGCTATCTTTCAAAGATGTATGACTGCTATATTCTCCGACTTTTGTGAAAAGATTGTTGAGGTTTTCATGGATGATTTTTCCGTTTACGGAACTTCCTTTGATGATTGCTTAAGCAACCTTGATCGAGTTTTGCAGAGATGTGAATAAACTAATCTTGTCTTGAATTGGGAGAATTGCCACTTTATGGTGAATGAAGGTATTGTCTTGGGGCATAAAATTTCTGAACGAGGTATTGAAGTAGATAAGGCTAAAGTTGATGCAATTGAGAAAATGCCATGTCCTAAAGATATTAAAGGTATAAGAAGTTTCCTCGGTCATGCTGGTTTCTATAGAAGGTTTATTAAACACTTCTCTAAAATTTCTAGGCCTCTTACTAATCTCTTGCAAAAAGATGTTTCATTTGTTTTCGATGATGACTGTGTAGAAGCCTTTGAAACACTTAAGAAAGCCTTAACCTCTGCACCTATTGTTCAACCACCTGATTGGAACTTGCCTTTTGAAATTATGTGTGATGCTAGTGATTATGCTGTTGGTGCTGTTCTAGGACAAAGAGTTGATAAGAAATTAAATGTTATCCATTATGCTAGTAAAACTCTAGACAGTGCTCAAAGAAATTATGCTACTACTGAGAAAGAATTTCTAGCAGTTGTGTTTGCATGTGATAAATTCAGATCTTACATTGTTGATTCCAAAATTACTATTCACACTGATCATGTTGCTATTAAATACCTTATGAAAAAGAAAGATGCTAAACCTAGACTCATTAGGTGGGTTCTATTGCTACAAGAATTTGACTTGCATATTGTTGATAGGAAGGGAGCTGAGAATCTCGTAGCTGATAATTTGTCTAGAATGGAAAATGTTCTTGATGACCCACTCCCTATTAATGATGATTTCCTTGATGAACAATTAGCTGTGATAAATGCTTCTCATAATACTCCTTGGTATGCAGACTATGCTAATTATATTGTTGCTAAATTTTTACCACCTAGTTTCACATATCAACAAAAGAAAAAGTTCTTCTTTGATTTAAGACATTACTTCTGGGATGACCCACATCTTTATAAAGAAGGAGTAGATGGTATTATTAGACGTTGTATACCTGAGCATGAACAGGAACAAATCCTACGGAAGTGTTATTCCGAGGCTTACGGAGGACACCATGCAGGAGACAGAACTGCACACAAGGTGCTACAATCTAGTTTTTATTGGCCTACTCTTTTCAAGGATGCTCGTAAATTTGTCTTATCTTGTGATGAATGTCAAAGAATTGGTAATATTAGTAGACGTCAGGAAATGCCTATGAATTATTCACTTGTTATTGAACCATTTGATGTTTGGGGATTTCATTATATGGGACCTTTTCCTTCCTCTAATGGGTATACACATATTTTAGTTGTTGTTGATTACGTTACTAAGTGGGTAGAAGCTATTCCAACTAGTAGTGTTGATCATAACACATCTATTAAAATGCTTAAAGAAGTTATTTTCCCGAGGTTCGGAGTCCCTAGATATTTAATGACTGATGGTGGTTCACATTTTATTCATGGTGCATTCCGTAAACTTCTTGCTAAATATGATGTCAATGATAGAATTGCATCTCCCTATCACCCTCAATCTAGTGGTCAAGTTGAATTGAGTAATAGAGAAATAAAGTTAATTTTGCAAAAGACCGTCAATAGATCTAGAAAGAATTGGTCTAAGAAACTTGACAACGCATTATGGGCTTATAGAACTGCTTATTAAAATCCTATGGGTATGTCTCCTTATAAAATGGTTTATGAAAAAGCATGTCATTTACCTCTTGAGTTAGAACATAAAGCATATTGGGCAATTAAAGAACTCAATTATGATTTTAAACTTGCCGGTGAAAAGAGGTTATTTGATATTAGCTCGCTAGATGAATGGAGAGCCCAAGCTTATGAAAATGCCAAATTGTTTAAATAAAAAGTTAAAAGATGGCATGATAAAAGAATTCAAAAATGGGAATTCAAAGTGGGTGAGTATGTTCTATTGTACAATTCTCGTTTTAGATATTGGTGCCAGTGTGAGTGCTATTCCATTTACTCTCTATCAAGAAGTCATGAATGGTATTGCACCTGTTGAGATTGAAGATATTGATGTTACTATTAAGCTTGCAAATAGAGATACTATTTCACCACTTGGGATTGTTAGAGATGTTGAAGTCTTGTGTGGTAAGATCAAATATCCTACTGATTTTCTTGTTCTTGGATCACCACAAGATGATTTTTGTCCCATTATATTTGGTAGACCTTTCTTGAATACAGTTAATGTCAAGATTGACTGCAATAAATAAATTGTCAGTGTTAATTTTGGTGATATGTCTCAAGAGTTTAATTTCTCTAAGTTTCGTAGACAACCTCATGATAAAGAATTACCTAATAAGGATGAAATTATTGGTCTTGCTTCTATTGATGTGCCTCCTACTGATCCTTTAGAACAATATTTGCTAGACCATGAGAATGATATGCATATGAATGAAAGAAATGAAATAGATGAGTTGTTCTTTAAACAAGCACCTATTCTTAAACATAATTTGCCTGTTGAAACCTTGGGAGATCCACTTCCACCCAAGGGTGATCCTGTGTTTGAATTAAATCAATTACCTGATACACTTAAATATGCTTATCTTGATGAAAAGAAGATATATCCTGTTATTATTAGTGCTAACCTTTCAGAGCATGAAGAAAAGAGATTACTTAAAACTCTGAAGAAGCACCGGGCTGCTATTGGATATACTCTTGATGATCTTAAGGGCATTAGTCCCACTTTGTGTCAGCATAAAATTCATATGGAGTTAGATGCTAAACCCGTTGTTGATCATCAAAGAAGGCTGAATCCTAGAGTGAAGGATGTGGTAAGAACTGAAATATTAAAGCTTCTGGAGGTAGGTATAATTTATCCCATAGCTGATAGTAGATGGGTAAGTCATGTTCATTGTGTTCCTAAGAAAGGAGGTATTACCGTTGTTCCTAATGATAAAAATGAACTTATCCCACAAAGAATTGTAACTGGTTATAGGATGGTAATTGATTTCAGGAAATTAAATAAAGCTACTAGGAAAGATCATTATCCCTTGTCTTTTATTGATCAAATGTTAGAAAAATTATCTAAGCATACACACTTTTGTTTCCTAGATGGTTATTCTTGTTTCTCTTAAATACCTGTGTCACCTGAAGATCAAGAGAAACCCACCTTTATTTGCCATTTTGGAACTTATGCTTATCGTCGTATGCCTTTTGGTTTATGTAATGCACCTGCTACCTTTCAAAGATGTATGACTGCTATATTCTCTGACTTTTCTGAAAAGATTGTTGAGGTTTTCATGGATGATTTCTCCGTTTACGGAACTTCTTTTAATGATTGCTTGAGCAACCTTGATCGAGTTTTGCAGAGATGTGAAGAAACTAATGTTGTCTTGAATTGGGAGAAGTGCCACTTTATGGTGAATGAAAGTATAGTCCTTGGGCATAAAATTTCTGAAAGAGGTATTGAAGTTGATAAAGCTAAAGTTGATGCTAGTGAGAAAATGTCGTCTCCTAAAGATATCAAAGGTATAAGAAGTTTCCTTGGTCATGCTAGTTTTTATAGAAGGTTTATAAAAGTCTTCTCTAAAATTTCTATTCATACCGATCATGTGATAAATTCAGATCTTACATTGTTGATTCCAAAGTTACTATTCATACCGATCATGCTGCTATTAAATATCTTATGGAAAAGAAAGATGCTAAACCTAGACTTATTAGGTGGGTTCTTTGGTTACAAGAATTTGACTTGCATATTGTTGATAGAAAGGGAGCTGAGATTCCCGTAGCTGATAACTTGTCTAGAATGGAAAATGTTCTTGATGACCCACTTCCTATTAATAATGATTTTCTTGATGAACAATTAGCTATGATAAATGCTTCTCGTAACACACCTTGATATGAAGACTATGCTAATTACATTGTTGCTAAATATATACCACCTAGTTTCACATACCAAAAAAAGAAAAAGTTTTTCTTTGATTTAAGACATTACTTTTGGGATGACCCACACTTATATAAAGAAGGAGTAGATGGTATTATTAGACGTTGTGTACCTAAGCATGAACAGGAACAAATCCTACGTAAGTGTCACTCCGAGGCATATGAAGGACACCATGCGGGACATAGAACTGCACACAAGGTATTACAATCTGGTTTTTATTGGCCTACTCTTTTCAAAGATGCACGTAAGTTTGTCCTTTCTTGTGATGAATGTCAAAGAATTGGTAATGTTGGTAGACGTCAGGAAATGCCTATGAATTATTCACTTGTTATTAAACCATTTGATGTTTGGGGTTTTGATTATATGGGACCTTTTCCTAAATACAATGGGTATACTCATATTTTGGTTGCTGTTGATTATGTTACTAAGTGGGTAGAAGCTATTCCAACTAGTAGTGCTGATCATAACACTTCTATTAAAATGCTTAAAGAAGTTATATTCCCAAGGTTCGGAGTCCCTAGATATTTAATGACTGATGGTGGTTCACATTTTATTCATGGTGCTTTCCGTAAATTGCTTGCTAAATATGATGTTAACCATAGAATTGCATCTCCTTATCATCCTCAGTCTAGTGGTCAAGTTGAACTAACAAACAGAGAAATAAAATTAATTTTGCAAAAAGACCTTTAATAGATCTAGAAATAATTGGTCTAAGAAACTTGATGATGCACTATGGGCTTACAGAACTGCTTATAAAAATCCTATGGGTATGTCTCCACATAAAATGGTTTATGGAAAAGCATGTCATTTACCTCTTGAGTTAGAACATAAAGCATATTGGGCAATTAAAGAACTCAACTATGATTTTAAACTTGCCGGTGAAAAGAGGTTATTTTATATTAGTTCTTTAGATGAATGGAGAACCCAAGCTTATGAAAATGCCAAGTTGTTTAAAGAAAAAGTTAAAAGATGGCATGATAAGAGAATTCAAAAACGGGAATTCAAAGTAGGTGACCATGTTCTATTATACAATTCTCGTTTAAGATTTTTTGTAGGAAAACATCTCTCTAAACGGGAAGGGACATACATCATCGAAAAAGTTTATCGCTACGGAGCCATCAAAATAAACAACTCCGAAGGCAATAATCTGAGAGTGGTTAATGGGAAAAGAATTAAACATTATATCTCAGGTACGCCCATTAATGTTGAAACTAATATTATTCAAACAATTACACCGGAATGCTCCAGAAGCCTGACAAGGAGTAGGTATGTGGTACGGTAAGTAAACCGACTCCAAAACTTCCATAAAAGTACTTTCTGTCCGTTTTGGAATATATAAAAAATTAGGAAAATAATAAACAGTCCGAAAAGTGCACGAGGAGGCGACAAGCCTGGGGGGCGCGCCCTACCCCCAGGGCGCGCCTACCAGGCTTGTGGCGCCCTCGTGGACTTTCTCGACTCCATTTTTCTTCCATATTACTTCTTTTGCATGGGAAAAAATCATTATATATACTCACGGGTGTTTTGACCACCGCATTGCAAGTTTCTCCTCTGTTCTTGTTTCGGGCTATTTTTCTGACAGATCTAGATCGCCATGGCGTCTCCAAGCTCGTCCAAGGACAAGTTCTATGAGAAGGTCATCAACCCGTACCTACCAGAGGTGATGAAGCACCCTCAAGCCATTGAGATGTGTGAGGGGGTGCTCCACATCCGGGACGTTCAAGGACCTAAGAAGACCGGGAGCGAGAAGGCCAGGCTGGAAGCGGTGGAACAGGCGATCTTCAAGTGCCAGGGGATGGTGGAGCACAGACTTTGTGCTAACCACTCCATGATCACGGACTTCATCCGTGAGCACAAAGTGGACGGCAAGAATATTGGGGACGTCATCTTCAAGCTCAATGATCGGATTGATTATCTTCAGGCCCAAATATATGATCTACAAAACCAAAATTTTGAGTATGAGGCCAAGTTCAAAGGTATGAGTTTAGCTGCAAATTTCAGGGCTCCAGAAACACGTTCGTCCTTTTATGATGGAGAGCCTATGCCTTGGAAGACGGAGGACAAGCCCATCACTTCATCACCACCATCACCCAAGAAGGAGATTTGAGTACATGGGTATGGGCACCACCCTTGGCTTGTGCCAAGCTTGGGGGAGGTGCCCCGGAATCGTATCACCATCACTTTTTCATCATCATTATCTATCTTAGTTCGATCCTTAGTTATTTCATGATTTAGAAGAATAAAGTTTTAGTATCATTTAGTTTCGAGTGCTTGCTTTGTGATCTATCTATCTATGTAATCGTGTGTGAAAGTTATATAATAAAGAGTAGTTTGAGTTGAGTGTTTTGCTTTTGATGATCTAATCTTAGAAATAAATAAAGAATAAAAAGTAAGATCATATGCTAATTCCATGGGGAGTGATGATTTCACATAAAAGAAGTATAATTGATAAAACTTGTTGGAAGTTGACAAACATAGCATTGGTCATTGTTGCAATTCATGAAAAGGTAATAAAGGAAGAGAGGTCTCACATATAAACACACTATCTTGGACATCTTTTATGATTGTGAGCCCCCATTAAATATTCTATGTCAATTAGTCGACGTTGGACAAGGAAGACAACGTAATGGGTTATGTTTGCTTATATTCACATAGAAGTTATATTGTTTTGGATCCTCTAACATGTGGTGCTTGCCCCCTATCTTTTGCTAGCCAAAATTCTGTACTAAGTAGAGATACTACTTGTGCATCCAAAAACCCTTAAACCCAGTTTCATGCCATGAGAGTCCACTATATCTACCTATGGATTGAGTAAGATCCTTCAAGTAAGTTGTCATCGGTGCAAAGCAATAAAAATTGCTCCTAAACATGTATGAACTTTTATTGTAAGGGAAAATAAGCTTTGTATGATCTTGTGATGGTGGAGCAATAAAAGCGACAGACTGCATAATAAAGGTCGCTATCACAAGGGGCAATATAAAGTGACGTTCCTTTACATTAAGAGCTTGAACATCCAAAAACAAAAAGCGCATGACAACCTCTGCTTCCCTCTGCGAAAGGCCTTTCTTTTACTTTATGTATTTACTTTCATGCGAGAGTCAATAGTATTCTCCTCTATTCCATTTTTATTTTCTCTCTTGGCAAGCATCATGTGGTGGGGATTGATCCATGCATATATATCCAGTTGGATGTAGGTGATCATCAGTTATTATTGTTGACATTACCCTTGAGGTAAATACGTTGGGAGGCGAAATTATAAGCCCCTATCTTTCTATGTGTTTGACTGAAACTTTTGCTCCATAAGTATGTCGTGAGTGTCAGCAATCATAGAAGACTAAATGATAGTTGAGTATGTGAACTTGCTAAACAAAGCTCTTACATAGACTCTTTCTGATAATATGATGAATTGCAATTGCTTCAGTGACTGAGATCATAGTTTGTTAGTTTTCAATTTGGTTTATGGTTCATACTTTAATTTGTGGATGAATTGTCACTTTTTCATGAGAAGTTTTATGATGATATATTGTTGTTATAATAAAGATCATGATGCTCCATGTCCATATTTTATTTTTATCGACGCCTCTCTCTTTAAACATGTGGTCATGATTATCGGTTTCGGCTTTCGCTTGAGGACAAGCGAGGTCTAAGCTTGGGGGAGTTGATATGTCCAATTTGCGTCATGATTTCCTACTAATAATTATTATGTTTTTGATTATTATTTCACTTTATGGTACAATTCTTATGCCTTTTCTCTCTTATTTTGCAAGATTCACATGAAGAGGGAGAATGCCGGCAGCTGGAATTCTGGACCAAAAAGGGCTGAAACAGAGATAGCTATTCTGCACAACTCCAAATGACCTGAAAATTTACGGAGAATTATTTTGGAATATATAAAAAAATACTGGCGAAAGAATCAACAGAATGGGGCCCACCAGGAAGCCACAAGCCTGGGGGCGCGCCCTACCCCCCTAGGCGCGCCCCCTGGCATGTGGGGCCCCTGGCAGGCCTCTGGCCCCCTCCTTCTGCTATATGAAGCCATTTGCCCTAGAAAAAATCACAAGAAGACTTTCGGGATGAAGCGCCGCAGTCTCGAGGTGGAACCTGGGCAGGAGCTATTTTGCTCTCCGGCGGAGCGATTCCGCCAGGGATACTTCCCTCCGGGAGGGGGAAATCGAAGCCATCGACATCACCAATGATCCTCTCATCATGGGAGGACCAATCTTCATCAACATATTCACCATCACCATCTCATCTCAAACCCTAGTTCATCTCTTGTATTCAATCTTTGTCTCAAAACCTCAGATTGGTATCTGTGGGTTGCTAGTAGTGTTGATTACATCTTGTAGTTGATGCTAGTTGGTTTATTTGGTGGAAGATTATATGTTCAGATCCTTAATGCTATTCAATACCCCTCTGATCTTGAACATGAATATGATTTGTGAGTAGTTACTTTTGTTCTTGAGGACATGGGAGAAGTCTTGTCATAAGTAATCATGTGAATTTGGTATTCATTCGATATTTGATGCTATGTATGTTGTCCTTCCTTTAGTGGTGTCGTGTGAACGTCGACTACATGACACTTTACCATCTTTGGGCCTAAGGGAAGGCATTGTGGAGTAGTAATTAGATGATGGGTTGCTAGAGTGACAGAAGCTTAAACCCTAGTTTATGCGCTATTCCGTAAGGGGCTGATTTGGATCCATATGTTTCATGCTATTGTTAGAGTTATCTTAATTCTTCTTTCATAGTTGCGGATGCTTGTGAGAGGGGGTAATCATAAGTGGGAGGCTTGTTCAAGTAAGAACAACACCCAAGCACCGGTCCACCCACATATCAAATTATCAAAGTAGCGAGCGCGAATCAAACAAACATGATGAAAGTGACTAGATGAAATTCCCATGTGTCCTCGAGAACGCTTTGCTTATTATACGAGTTCGTTTCGGCTTGTCCTTTGCTACAAAAACGATTGGGCCACCTTGCTGCACTTTATTATACTTGTTACTTGTTACTTGTTACGAATTATCTTGCTACCAAAACTATCTGTTACCGCTACTTTCAGTACTTGCAGAGAATACCTTGCTGAAAACCACTTGTCATTTCCTTCGGCTCCTCGTTGGGTTCGACACTCTTACTTATCGAAAGGACTACGATTGATCCCCTATACTTGTGGGTCATCAGCCTCCGCGGGCAAGAGTACCCTCTGCGCCATCCGTTCTGCCGGGGTCTCACGCGGTTGGCTCCCTGGAGCTCTCCGGGCCGTCTGATCTACGCAGAGGCCTCACACCCGGATGACCTGCCTCAGGGGTCCATGAAGGGGGAGGGGGGCTACCGGGGCCTTCCTCATTGGGTGTTTTCGGTCGCGCTTGCATGCATCCTCTCACGCGCCACCCCGCGTGCGACGGGCGAGCCGAGTCCGGCTGTCAGCGATGATCGCCCCCTGCCGGGTCTGGTTGGCCTCGCGCGGCTGGCTCCCTGGAGCGCTCTGTGTTGTCTAATCTGCCCAGTCGCCTCACACCTGACCGTCTTTCCAGGGGGTCCATGACGCGTGGGCCGTGACCGCAACCGAGGCCACCTCTCTATGATGGATTTCGTCACGTCCGCGTGCACTCTATCACGTGCTTCCCCATGCGAGACAGGCCAGCCGGGTCCGTCTGTCAGTGTCTTCACCCCTGGTCGAGGTGCTTCGCTCGCGCCGAGACGGGCAGGTCGCGGGCGTGCACGGTAGGCGCCACCTTCCTGCGGGGCTTTACGTGACACCCACCTAGGTTGCTTTGTTCACGCCAGCCAGGCACATGCATGCACCTGCCGGGCAAGCTCACGTGCCTGGCTCGGCGTGTGGCAGCCGAGTCATCGTAGAGGGCCATTCGGCTACGTTCTTCTATGTTCGTGTGTCTTCAGGTTTGATCCTTCCGATCTACACGTCTCTTCATCAGCGGTGGTTGTTGTTCTGCTGCGTTGGTCCTATGGGGCCTTAGCACGATGACTTCCTGACTGTCTACTACAATAAGTTTTGGCCGACTCCGTGCGAGGAATGGGCGATGACGGTGGCACACCTTCGGCTCGCTTCAGTGCTTGTAGTCGTAGCTAGATGGTCTATGGATCTGGATGTAATTTTTATTTTTTCTGGTGTTCGTTGTGTAACCATGATTGAAGATGAATAGATCGGAAGTTTGCTGCAAAAAAAAGTGTACATATGGTTATAACAGAGGCACATACTCATACGCATAAGCATACAGTTATAACCATAGTAGCTTAGGACCGACAGACTAACAAACAAGGATCACTACTCTTGGATCATGGCAAGTGTTTGTTCGTGCTAGCAGCCACGTGGTGAACAAGGTGGGCCGCGCTCCAACCTGGGTTTTTGGCCTGGCCTATGTAGCATACGATATTAAGAGACGGGCTGAGAGAGAAAAGAAGCCCATTAATAGTGTACACTGCTTTTCTGCTCGTCCTGCAGCAAAATGTAGCGTTGTAGCCATGCACAGGCACACGGTCAGCCGGTCAACCCAGTCAAAGTGCCTCTCATGTCTCGCACTCTCACGATTTCTCTGGACACCGGTGGCCTTGTGTTGTACTCTCCAAGTCTTCTTGGCCCATCTCATTGTAGGGCCATGGGCCTGGTTGATTTGCCCACGACATAACTAACCTAGGGGGCCTAGGCCGGCCTACGCAGGCAGACTTCCAGTAAGGTAACTTACCCCTGGGCCATAAGACGTCACTCACTACTCACATCAAAGGCCTTATAAAACCAAGAGTATTTGCAAGCTTCTGATGACCCACAAGTATAGGGGATCAATCATTGTCCTTTCGATAAGTAAGAGTGTCGAACCTAACGAGGAGCAGAAGGAAATGATAAGCGGTTTTCAGCAAGATATTCTCTGCAAGTGCTGAAAGTAGTAGTAACAGATAGTTTGATAGCAAGATAATTTGTAACAATAGTAACAAAGGTGCAGGAAGGTGGCCCAATCCTGCAAAGGACAAGCCGAAAGTACTTCTTATAGTGAACAAGCGTTCTCGAGGACACATGGGAATTCTCGTCTAGTCACATTCATCATGTTTAGTTGATTCGCGTTCACTACTTTGATAAATTGATATGTGAGTGGACCAGTGCTAGGGTGTTGTTCTTACTTGAACAAACAACCCACTTATGATTACCCCCTCTCGCAAGCATTCGCAACTACGAAAGAGGAATTAAGATAAATGTAACCATAGCCTGAAACGTATGGATCCAAATCAGCCCCTTACGGAATAGCGCATAAACTAGGGTTTAAGCTTCTGTCACTCTCGCAAACCATCATCTACTTACTACTCCACAATGTATTCCCCCAGGCCCCAATATGGTGAAGTGTCATGTAGTCGATGTTCACATGACACCACTAGAGGAAAAACAACATACACTTCATCAAAATATTGAACGAATACGAACTTCACATGATTACTTATAACAAGACTTCTCCCATGTCCTCAAGAACAAACGGAACTACTCACAAATCATATTCATGTTCAATATTAGAGGAGATAAATATATGATTAAGGATCTGAACATATAATCTTCCACCAAATAAACCAACTAGCATCAACTACAAGATGTAATCAACACTACTAGCAACCCACATGTACCAATCCGAGGTTTTGAGACAAAGATTGAATACAAGAGATGAACTAGGGTTTGAGATGAGATGGTGCTGGTGAAGATGTTGATGGAGATGAGTCCTCCCACGATGAGAGGAACGTTGGTGACGACGAAGGCTTTGATTTCCCCCTCCCGGAGGGAAGTATCCCCGGCGGAATCGCTCCGACGGAGAGCAAAAGTGATCCTGCCTAGGTTCCGCCTCGAGACGGCGGCACTTCATCCCAAAAGTCTTCTCTTGATTTTTTTCTAGGGCAAATGGCTTCATATAGGAGAAGATGGGCCACGGAGGCCTGCTGGTGGGCCCACAAGCTCACATGGCACGCCCCAGGAGGGGGCGCCACCTGAGCTTGTGGCTCACTGGTGGGGCCCCTCCCTGTATTTCTTCTTCCAGTATTTTTTATTAATTCCAAAATAAATCTCCGTAAATTTTCAGGTCATTTGGAGCTTCGGAGAATAGCTATCCTTGTTGTAGCTCTTTTTAGCTCCATAATTCCAACTGTCGGCAATTTCCCTCTTCATGTAGATCTTGCATAATAGGAGAGAAAAGGCATTAGATTTGCATAATAAGGTGAAATATTGACCCAAAACATTATAAATAACAGTAGGAAAACATGATGCAAAATGGACGTATAACTCCCCCAAGCTTAGACCTTGCTTGTCCTCAAGTGAATACCGAACTCGATAATCAGGACCACATGTTTATAGAGAGAGGAGTCGATAAAACAAAATACGAATATAGCAGCATCATGATCATTATTATAACAGCAATTATTCATCATAAAACTCCTCATAATTAAGTAACAATTCGTCCACAATGCTAAAGTATAAACAATAAACTTCCTTGAGAATTAACAAACTATGTTCTTAGTCATCAAAGCAATTACAATTCATCATATTTCGGGAAGATTCTATGTAAGAGCTTTTGATTTAGCAAATTCCACATACTCAACCATCATATAATCTTCTATGATTGCTGACACTCAAAGCATATTTTTAGAACAAACGTTTCAGTCAGACACATAGGAAGATGGGGGTTTAGTGTTTCACCTCCCAACTCATTTATCTCAGGGATAATGTCAACAATAATAACTCATGAGCGCCTATATTCAACTGGGTATATGTGTCTGGATCTTTCCCTACCACACGATGCTTGCCAAGAGGAGAATAATTAAGGTTGGAACAAGGATGAACATTATTGACTCTTACATAAAAATAAAAACTCAAAAGTAAAAGATAGGCCCTTCGCAGAGGGAAGCAGAGGTTGTCATGCGCTTTTTCATTTGGGTGTTGTCGGTGTAAAAAGCGGCAGACCTCGGGGTAGGGGGTCCCGAGCTGTGGATCTCGGACAGATGGTAACAGGAACAGGGAGACGATGTTTACCCAGGTTCGGGCCCTCTTGATGGAGGTAAAACCCTACATCCTACTATTGTTTATATTGATGGAGAAGTATCAAGTACAGAGTTGATCTACCTCGTGATCGTATGATCTAGTCCTAAGGCTAGGTGAATGAGATTGTGTTCAGGCCCCTTCTACGGGCTAAACCCTTCGGCTTATATACACGCCGAATAGGGTATCTAGGATTACAAGGTCGGTATCTAGGCATGGAGGCGGCTGGAGGAGTCTTGGAGTACGCGCCAAGTCTTCGGTAGATGCGGTCTTGACCTCTTCTCCCGCGTGTATCTTCCGGAGTCCATTTTGACAAGAATGAGAGCCCACTTATCCGGCCCGAGGAATATGGGCCGACTAGGTTAGTACCCCCTAGTCCAGGACACCGTCAGTAGCCCCTAAACTGGCCTCCAACGCCGAGGATGACACTCTTGGACTTCGGTTCCGGAGTCTTTGGCTCGGCAGGCAAGTTTCGTACATGATCTCCTCAGCTTATCTTCAAACAGACCTCGAAAAGATTGACAATCCTGCCGAGTGGGCCCAACCCCGCCACGCGTGGCCTCAGCTTTCTGATCTTTGGGGAACCGTGTCTTACAGGGAAGCGGGTCAGCTTTATGGCGAAACGTGAAAGCGTCGGCCTCCTCCCCCTTTTTATTCATGAGTCAGACGTGCGGATTTATCACAAACCCCCAATCCTTCTTTCAAGCAAACCGCACAAGCGCTCCCCTTCCTCCCAAGTCCATCCTTGAGGGTTTCCCATGGCGAGCGACGCAGGTTCTTCGAGGCGCCCTCATGGCCCCGTCAGGGGCAATTGGGGCAGTTGCGCCGTCTCGCGCCTCCAACTGTAGCGCCTGGCCAGGCAAGGGTATCTACCAGATTCAGATCTGACAGCGACCCGCCCAGGTTTAACATCCATCAACGGGCAGGTACTCGCAGAGAATTTCCCCTCCCCTCAAAAGGATGAACGGGTATGCTTCATCTCCTTCCTGCTGCGCGGTTTAGAATTTCTAATTCACCCTTTCCTCCGAGGCCTGCTAGAGTTTTACGGGCTGCAGCTCCATCACCTTACCCCCAACTTGATTCTGCACATTGTAGAGTACGTCGCCCTATGCGAGATGCATCTCGGGTGCGAGGCACACTTCGGACTCTGGAGGAGGTATTTCTGCGTAGTGCCCTATTCTCCCGCCGAAAGGCTTTACGAGGTTGGAGCGGCCGAAGTCTGTCGAATCGAGGGGCTGAATACCCACCAGGCACACCTCGGGAGGATACTGACGTCTGGCCAACAGAGTGGTTCTACATAGACGATGTCCCCCTCACAGACCCAGTTCGGCCAGGGCTTCCCCCTTTCTCTTCGGAGCCACCGAAGAGGCGATATAGCTGGAGGCCACAGGGTATGGTCCCAGAAGGTGGTGCCGAGGTGACCGAGCTGGCCGCCAAGGTGAAGCAACTGGTAAGGACATGCCTTACCATAATAGACGTAATGGCCACGGCGATAGACCGAAGAGTCCAACCACTTCGGCTGCGCCCTCACCCGTTGTGCGCGTACAATGGAACCGAAGACTGCTCCCGATCAATTCGGCAAAGTTTCTTTGACCAAGCGGCCTTCGGGACAGTAATGGCCGGTATCTACCAAGGAGCGACGGAGGACTTTGCCCGACGTTAATTCCGGGACGGGCTGTCCTACTACAATCCGGCTGACATAGTGAGTTCTTCCGCTTCATTTTGATCACCCGGGTTGTTTTTCAGTAGCCAATCCGTTTGACCGATCTTTTTATTGGTTTCGAGCAGAGATGGAGGCGTCGGGTGGAGGCTCTAAACAGCCCGGCGCCCGAGCCGGAAACACACCAACGAGTGGAAGACCCCCTCTTTCACGAGGATGAGGATCTGGCTCTAATCTATGAGGGGAGGAAATTTTATATGGAGTGCCTTGACGGCTCCAAGGTTGCCGTCACCCCGGACACGCCGAGGATGAGGCCAGCTTCATCGGTAACGCCCTCTTCCTCTACTCGAAAATGAGCCCCTCGTCCCCAAGCCCCTGGTCCCCTGACTTCTCCTCCGAAGGGACAGCGTTCAAAACGTTTGCGCGGAGAGACGGCTCCTTAAGGGAACCGCCCGCAAGAAGCAGAGGAAGCACATGCCGAGGTCATGGAGGCAAGCGAAAGCGCTCCTCTGATTATCAGGTGATTGTGATTACCGTATGTCGTAGAAATGCTATTTCAGGTTCTGACCCCTTTAATCATTCGCAGGCAGTCCTTTCCATCCTTCGTGGCAGCGAATGCGAGGGCCGAGGGGACGGCGGCTTCGAACAGGGAAGCCGAAGCACGTCCTTCCTCAGGAGTTACTCCAGAAGTTCCCCAGCCCGAGGATTCAGAGACTAGCTCGGCTACTCCTTCCGAGGTCCAATGCGCCGCGAATTATCGGCGGCGAAAGACCTCCCTGAGGAGTCTAGCATTCTCGGATCGGGAGTTCAATGCTCTCAGCATGGTGGACGCATACCTCGGGGCGATCCGTTCGGTATTTGATCAATCACTAGATGTTTTGTTGCAAGGGTTGCGGGTAAGGTCCAGCCCGAGCTCATTTTATCTCGAAGATTTCCTTTATGTCTCTATTTGTTCATACTGTCCACAATGGTATTAGCCCCTAAGGCTTGATATGGGCTACAATGCCCGTAGCGAGGCTTGACTTTATCCTGAAGAGGTTGTGGGATTTTTTTTGTGTAGGGTGCATAGGCGAGGAATGAGCAGCTATCCGAGGCTCTTTCCCAGGCAAAGGGGAAGTTGGAGGCTGCCTTGACCGAGGTGGAACAGGTGAAAAAGTTCACCCGAGAGGCGCACGGTAAGTGCTTTGTCTTGTATATAGGAATCTTAATTAGCGAAGTCCCCTGACAGCGTAATCCGATGTAGCAGCGGAAGCCATAGGTAATCTTGAGAGAGATCTCAAGCAGGCCCACGAAGATTTGCTATATACGGATTCGCAGCGCCAGGCCAATCAACATGTGGTGACTCAAAGGGTGGATAGCGTTAACGTGCTAAGGGCTGAAAACGCCCGACAGGCGGACGAGATCAAGAGCTTAAAAGCTCAACTGGCTGCCGCCGAAGCCAAGAATCGTCGAACCGATAAGACAATTTGTGGTAAGTTTTTATTTCAAGAATCGTTGCTTGAGTTTGGGGGTTCAGCCGGGATGTTTTAGCAGGCTAATACATGCTTTTTTTGCCAGCTTCTCTGTCCGGGCGACCCCTTGATGACCGAGGTCCGGTTCCCGAAGACATGGCAACCCGGCTAGCCGAGGTGCACGAAAGTGCATGGAAATCCATGAAGGAAGTGTTCAAGGCGTTATGGCCCGAAGTGGAGCACGTTCCCGAAGACATGGCCGTCCGAGCTGAACATATGCGGCGAGCTCGGCGTCGGATCCAGGCGTGGAAGTTATCTGCTTGCCGGGAAGGGGCGAGGAAGGCCTAGGCCATGGTCAAGACCCGGTATATAGAGGTGGATACGGCGCACCTCGCCGAGGTAGGGCCGATGGGGCCGGACGGGGAAGAAATACCAACTAGTCTTGTGTACGAGAATGTCATGCGTGCCGCTCGGTCATCACAGAAGGACTGTCCTTTAGACGTCTTAATAGACGGGTTAGACCGTGTGTAATGAAATGATAATGTGTGACTCTATGTATCAAAGTACTTTACGTCATTATTCAATCTGTGCATGTAAACTCTGTCAACCAGCCATCGGCTTCTACCTCCTCGATCAGTGACCGAGTAGTGTCCGCTTACTACTGTCCGAAGTGAACGGAACAGATGCTTCCGGAGACGAGGCAATCCTGCTATACGGTGCGAGCGACGAGAGTGAGGCAGAGAGTTATGTTATATTACTGTTTAATGTAAGAAACATCTTCCGAGGAAAATAGTTCTTCCAACAGTTCCTTTCCTCGGGTAGCTGTGTCGAACACATATGTCCGAAGATGGGTGACCCGGGGGTGAAGCCCCTGGTCGGGGTTTGAGAGACCCCCCTGCACTTTATTTCTATGTCATGGCCGACCAATTTGTATATTTAAGAATGCTAGCTTTCGGCTTTGTCCGTCTGAGGTACTGCGCCGGATGACCCGGGAGTAACAATCACAGCGGTGCTCCCTTTGCCTCTTAGCCGAAAGATCGGGAACGTAAGGGGCAAGCACCGGAGCCGGGCAACCCAGCTTGGCCAAATCTTAAGTCAAATCGATGCATATTATGGCTTGAAAGACAGTAGTATGTAAGAGGTGGAATAATGCGTGTTTTGAAAAGAACACGCGATATTGATTTTGTTCCTCGGGGCCCCTCAAGGGATGCCTCCGAAGTCTTTTAAGAGAGAAAAAGAAAGGGAGAGAAAGACAAAAAAAGAAAGGCTGGGTGGTTGATAACCCACAAGTATAGGGGATCAATTGTAGCTTTTTCGATAAATAAGAGTGTCGAACCCAATGAGGAGCTAAAGGTAGAATCGATATTCCCTTCAAGTTCTATCGACCATCGATACAACTCTTCGCACACTTAACGTTTGCTTTACCTAGAACAAGTATGAAACTAAAGTACTTTGTAGGTAATGCTAGAACTACTTTGCAAGAATAAAACTATGAGTAATTTGCAAGATAATAAAAGTTAGTTGTTTAGTAGAAAGATTTTTATAACACAAGAGAAAGATTTGTCCCTAGGCAATCGATAACTAGACCAGTAATCATTATTGAAATTTTATATGAGGGAGAGGCATGAGCTAACATACTTTCCGTACTTGGATCATATGCACTTATGATTGGAACTCTAGCAAGCATCCGCAACTACCAAAGATCATTAAGGTAAAACCCAACCATAGCATTAAGTAACAAGTCCTCTTTACTCTCATACGCAACAACCCCCTTACTCGGGTGTAAGGTTCTGTCACTCTAGCCGCCCACTATAAGAGAATTATGAACGTATTGCAAACCCTATAGCGGGAATCCCTCACGCTTGCACGATACGGAGGGCAGCATAGGACAGCACCAAAATAAAACATACAACTCAAACCAATCACGATCATCAATCAACCCATAGGACAAAAAGAATCTACTCAAACATCATAGGATGGCCACAAATCATTGGATAATAATATGTAGCATTAAGCACCATGTTTAAGTAGAGATTTGCAGTGGGAAAAGAGAGGTTACACCGCTGCATAGAGGGGGAGAGAGTTGGTGTTGACGGCTGCGAAGCTGTTGGTGTAGATCGCCGTAACGATGATTGCCCCGGCGGCGTTCCGGCGCCACCGGGTGCGAGGGGGAGAGAGCCCCCCTCCTTCTTCTTCTTGCTTGGTCTCCCCCCTAGATGGGAGGAGAGTTTCCCCTCTGGTTCTTGGCCTCCATGGCACCCGGAGGGGCGAGAGCCCCTCCGAGATTGGATCTCTCTCTCTGTTCTCTTCTGTTTCGCGTCCCCCTTTTCTGGCCTTTCACCGTTTCTTAAATATCTGGAGATCCGTAACTCCGATTGCGCTGAAATTTTAACACGATTTTTGTCCAGATATAAGCTTCCTTGCGGATGAAGAAGAGCCCCAACCGACTTACGGTGTGCCCATGAGGCACCACCGTGCGGCTGGAGGTGGCGCGCCAAGGTGTCTTGTGGAGGTTGTGGGCCTCTGTTTGCGTTGATTCCACCTCCCAAAAATCACATATATTCCAAAATAATTCTTCCTAAAATTTTATTGCATTTGGACTTCGTTTGATATGGATTTTCTGTGAAACAAAAAACAAGCAGAAAACAGGAACTGGCACTGGGCACTGGATCAATATGTTAGTCCCAAAAATAATATAAAATGTTGCCAAAAATATGTGAAGTTATAGAATAATGGCATCAAACAATCAAAAATTATAGATACGATGGAGACGTATCAGTGGTGTATGTACAGAGGTGAGTAGTTCTCGGAGCTTCAAACATAGAGCTTATGAGTCTGCTACTCCGGATGAAACCGCATGACGAGGTCTCCTTTGTTGAAGTCCTTTGCGCGGACCTCCCTGCTATGATAGCAGCGAGCTTGTTGCTAGTAAATGGTAGACCGTGCCCGAGGGACATTGCGTTCCTCCTGTAGGGCGTCCAAGGCGTCCTGCCGATCTAGCTCGACCTCCCGCTCTTCGTACATGCGTACCCGAGGTGCATCATGTATGATATCACAGGGGAGCGCTGCCTCAGCGCCATACACCATAAAAATGGAGTATACCCAGTGGATCTATTTGGTGTGGTGCGCAGACCCCATAGGACGGAATTGAGTTCTTCTACCCATTTGCAGTCGGCCTCCTTGAGGGAACGAACTAGCCTGGGCTTGATGCCGCTAAGGATTAGCCCATTGGCGCGTTCTACTTGCCCGTTTGACTGCGGGTGATAGACGGATGCGTAATCGAGCTTAATGCCCATTTTGGCGCACCATGTTTTCACTTCTTTGGCCGTGAAGTTTGTTCCGTTGTCTGTTATGAGACTACGGGGGATACCATAACGGTGTACCACCCCCGATATGAATTCGACTATGTGTACTGCACCGGCCGAAGTTACTGGTTTTACTTCGATCCACTTAATAAACTTGTCAACCATGACAAGTAGGTATTTATTTTTTCTTGATCCGCCCTTGAGTGGGCCGACCATATCTGCCCCCCAGACCGCAAAAGGCCAATTGATAGGGATTGTGCAGAGAGCCGCGGGGGGCATGTGGCTTTGTTTGGCGAATACCTGGCAGCCGGGGCAGCGCTGTACTAATGCAGCGGCATCGGCGCCCGTGGTTGGCCTGTAAAAACCAGCTCGGAAGGCCTTGCTAACCAAGGTCCGAGCAGCGGCATGATGTCCGCTCATTCCGGAGTGAACCTCCTGAAGTAATAATCGCCCTTCCTCTTCGGAGATACATCGCTGGAGGACGCCCGTGGTGCTTATCTTATAGAGTTCTCCCTCGTGGACCTTGTAGGCTTTAGATTGCCTTACAATCCGACGTGCGTGGGTTTGGTATTGGGGGAGCTCTTTGCGGAGCAGGTATGCGAGGAGCGGCTCGGTCCATGGTGCAATGACTGCCATGACTTCGTGCGCAGAGGCTGTTTTCTGAACAGCCGAGCCGCCCACTATATCCAACCCTTCGTCATCTTCGGGAGAGGTAAGTTGTCCAGCGTCGTTTGATTCCGACGTCCCCGTGTCGTCTTGCCAGACTACGGAGGGCTTAAAGAGCCATTCGAGGAAGGTGTTATCCGGGACTTTTTCCCGCTTAGCGCCCATTCGGGCGAGTATATCTGCGGCCTGGTTGCTATCTCGGGGTATATGATGAAATTCCAGCCCCTCGAACCTGGCCGAGATTCACACGACGACATTTCGGTAGGCTGTCATCTTTGGGTCCTTTGCGTCGAATTCGCCATTGACCTGTGAGATGGCGAGGTTGGAATCACCTCAGACCTCTAGGCATTGGACACCCATGGAGGCTGCTATCCGGAGTCCGTGCAATAGGGCTTCGTATTCCGCCGCGTTATTGGAGTCGGTATACATAATTTACAATATGTACCAAATACTGTCCCCTGTGGGTGAGGTAAGCACTACGCCAGCCCCTAGGCCGGCTAGCATTTTGGAACCGTCGAAATACATTGTCCAATGTGAATAAGTGCTGTATTCTCGAGGGAGCTCGGCCTCCGTCCATTCGGCCATGAAGTCGGCCAACACCTAAGATTTAATAGCTTGGCGTGGTCGGTAAGTTATTTCAAAGGGTAGGAGCTCTATGGCCCATTTGGCTATATGCCCCATTGCATCCCTGTTGTTAATTATGTCGCTTAATGGGACATCGGATGCCACGGTTACCGAGCACTCTTGAAAGTAGTGCCGAAGTTTTCGACATGCCATGAAGACTGCATAAGCTATCTTTTGATAGTGGGGATAGCGTGTCTTGCACGGGGTTAGGACCTCGGAGACGTAGTACACGGGCCTTTGTACCCAAAACTTGTGACCTTCCATGTCTCGTTCGAGCACGAGTACTGCGCTGACCACCTGGTTTGTGGCCGAGATGTATAATATCATCGGCTCGCATATGCCAGGTGCTGCCAGGATAGGATTGGTTGCAAGGAGAGCTTTGATGCCTTCCAGAGCTGCCACGGCCTCCTCGGTCCATTTGAAGATTTTTGTCTGCTTTAAGAGTCTGTACAAAGGTAAGGCTTTTTCCCCGAGTCTTGATATGAAGCGACTCAATGCCTCTATGCATCCGGCTAATTTTTGTACATGTTTGAGCTCTGTTGGTACCTCTAAGCGGTCCAAGGCTTTTATTTTTGCCGGATTGGCTGTAATACCCCGGCTAGATACGATGAAGCCGAGGAGTTTGCCGGCTGGTACTCTGAAGACACATTTCTCTGGGTTGAGCTTAATTTGATACTCCCGTAAGCTAGCGAATGTGTTATGGAGATTGTCTACTAATTGTCCGACGTGTTTGGTTTTGACAACCACATCATTGACGTAGGCCTCGACAGTCTTCCCGATGTGTTTTTCCAGGCATGATTGAATCATGCGCTGGTATGTGGCGCTGGCGTTCTTTAATCCAAAGGGCATTGTATTGAAGCAAAATGGCCTGTAAGGTGTGATGAATGCAGTTGCCGCCTGATCAGATTCCTTCATCTTAGTCTGATGATATCCTGAGTAGGCGTCCAAAAAGCACAGCGAATCGTGCCCGGCTGTGGCGTCCACGATTTGGTCAATTCGTGGTAGAGGGAAAGGGTCCTTGGGGCATGCTTTATTGAGGTCTTTAAAATCGACGCACAGGCGCCAGGACCTGTCGTTCTTTGGTACCATGACCAAGTTGGCAAACCGAGGTGTTTTATCTCTCGGATGAATCCGGCTTCCAATAGCTTGGCCAATTCCTCGCCCATTGCTTGACGCTTGGGTTCCGAGAAGTGCCGAAGTGTTTGCTTGACAGGTTTGTAGCCTTTCAATATGTTTAGGCTGTGTTCCGCAAGCCTGCGGGGTATTCCTGGCATGTCCGAAGGGTGCCAGGCGAATATGTCCTAATTTTCCTTAAGAAAACCTCATAGAGCCTCGTCAATTTTTGGGTCAAGGTTTGCCCCTATGGATGCCGTTTTAGCTGGGTCCGTGGGGTGGACCTGGAATTTGACTATTTCATCGGCCGGCTTGAATGAGGTGGACTTCGGCCGTTTGTCGAGGATGATATCATCTCGATCGACTTCGGCTTGTAATGTGCTTAGTTCCTCGGCCACGAGGGCTTCGGACAGGGTTTAGAGGGCGAGTGAAGCCGTCTTATTTTCGGCCGTGAGTGCTCTGTCGGGGTCGCTTGAGGCGGTGATTATCCCGTTCGGGCCCGGCATTTTGAGCTTCATATAGCCGTAATGCGGTACTGCTTGGAATTTGGAGAAGGCGTCTCGTCCCAGGAGGGTGTGATATCCACTCCTCAACGGGACGTCGTGGAACGTAATCTCTTGGATCGATAATTATTTGCAGTTCCGAAGACCACGTCCAAGGTTATCTTTCCACTGCAGCGTGCCTCTCGCCCAGGTATAATGCCTTTGAAGGTGGTGCTACTCTGTTCGATGCGTGATTTATCGATTTGCATTCTGTCCAGAGTGTCTGCGTATATCAAATTTAGGCTGCTGCCTCTGTCCATTAATACTTTTCGGAGACGGCAGCTGCCCACGATTGGGTCAAGGACCAGGGCGGCGGGGCACCTGTTCGGGGTTGACCTCGGCTGATCTTTATGATCAAAGGTGATGGGCGTGTTTATCCACGCGCCCCGAGTTGGTACCTGACGGATGGAATTGATTTCTCGCATGGCCCGCTTGCGCTGGTTGTTGGACTTAAAGGTCTCGTAGATCATCATGACCTCGCCTTCGTCCGAGGATTCTTCTGCGTGATAGGGGGTGCCCGTAAGGAGGGCGGGTCCTCTGTTTGCCACTTGCCTCACTACCCAGCAGTCGCGCAGGCTGTGAGTTGGATAAGAATTGAGCAAAACAGCATGTATCGGACATGGTTTATCCAGGAGATCATCAAGGGTGGTCCTAGGGAGGGCAGAGGTTTTCTTCTTTTTCCGAGGTTGCTTGGTCGGTACGGTCCCTGCGCGGGGTGCACATTGAGGTGTGGGTCTTTCTCGCTTTAACTTGTGCTCACAGATCGACTCTGTGCTCTTCTTGGTAATCCAAGCATCCTCGATGGTGCAGAATTTAGACACCAGGTCGGACAACTCTGAGATGGTTTGTACACAGTGGCGGGCGAGAGGGTTCAAGACGCCTCTATCCTTGCATCCGTGCTGAAAAGCAGTTATTATGTCTGAGTCCTGGTAGTTTGGTATCTTGTTTTCGACCGACAAGAATCTGGCCCAGAACTGTCTGATCGATTCGTCGGGGAATTGTTGCACGTAGGCTAGATCCCAGATGTCTGGAGGCCCCGAGTAATCGGGGCAGTACTCGATGTGGGAGGTGGGTGGGTTTTCGATCTCTATGGGCCGCAGGCTCGGGGCTTTGGTATCTTCATCCCGTGATAGGCCTACGGTTGTCGGCCATGGCTGGCTGGTCGCCGTCTGAATCGCTTTCCAAAAAATACTTCAGCCCTTCGCCCTTGAAGGGGTGGTCGGCTGGAGCCGGGGAGGAGTCGTGGATCACTCCTGATCCGTGGGGAAAGGAGGGTGCTTCTGTGAAAGAAGCTTCAGATGCGGGAATCTTGCCCGCGAGATCGGAGTTGTAAGCCGATGATCCCATCGATCCTTTTTTGATCTCACAGCGGAACTCTCAATGAAAGCACCAGTGTCGGTGTAAAAACTGGCAGACCTCGGGGTAGGGGGTCCCGAGTTGTGGATCTCGGACAGATGGTAATAGAAATAGGGAGACGATGTGACCTAGGTTCGGGCCCTCTTAATGGAGGTAAAACCCTACGTCCTGCTCTTGTTTATATTGATGGAGAAGTATCAAGTACAGAGTTGATCTACCTCGAGATCGTATGATCTAGTCCTAAGGCTAGGTGAATGAGATTGTGTTCAGGCCCCTTCTACGGGCTAAACCCTTCGGCTTATATACACGCTGGATAGGGTATCTAGGATTACAAGGTCGGTATCTAAGCATGGAGGCGGCAGGAGGAGTCTTGGAGTACGCGCCAAGTCTTCGGTAGATGCGGTCTTGACCTCTTCTCCTGTGTGTATCTTCTGGAGTCCATTTTGACAAGAATGAGAGCCCACTCATCCGGCCCGAGGAATATGGGTTGACTAGGTTAGTACCCCCTAGTCCAGGACACCATCAGGTGTACAAGCCCTTAATGCAAAGGAATGTCACTTTATATTGCCCCTTGTGGTAGCGACCTTTATTATGCAGTCCGTCACATTTATTTCTCCACCATCACAAGTTCGTACAAAGCTTTTTTTCCCTTACAATAAGAGATCATACATATTTAGGAGCAATTTTTATTGCCTTTTGAACCGATGACAACTTACTTGAAGGATCTTATTCAATCCATAGGTAGATATGGTGGACTCTCATGACAAGAAACTGGGTTTAAGGATTTTTGGATGTACAAGTAGTATCTCTACTTAGTACGAAGTTTGGCTAGCAAAAGATTATAAGCAAGCACCACATGTTAGAGGATCCATGACAATATAACTTCTATGTGAATATAAGCAAACATAACCCATTAAGTTGTCTTCCTTGTCCAACATCAACTATTTGATCAAGCTTGGAAATAATTAATGGGGGCTCACAATCATAAAAGATGTCCAAGGTAGTATATTTAAATGTGAAATCTCTCTTCCTTTATTATTATTTCATGAATTGCATCAATGATCAATGCTATGTTTGCTAACTTCCAATAAAATTTATCAATTATATTTCTTATATGTGAAGTCATTACTCCCCATGGGATTAGCATATGATCTTTTTTTTATTCTCATGCCAAGATTGGAACAAAAGGTAAAGCAACAAAACTCAAACTACTCTTTATTATTTAACTCTCATGCACGATTACATAGGTAGATAGAACGATCACGAAACAAGCACTCGAAAACTACTTCATGCTAATACTTTTATTCTTGTAAATCAAGCAATAACTAAGGATCGAACTAAGATAAATGATGGTAAAAAGTGATGATGATACGATACCGGGGCACCTCCCCCAAGCTTGGAACAAGCTAAGGGTGGTGCCCATACCCGTGTAGTCAAGTTTCCGTCTTCGGTGATGGTGGTGATGAGGTAGTGGGCTTGTCCCTCATAAAATCTTCCAAGATCGCCTTCAAACTGTGAATCTCACATAGCACATGTTGGATCATGGCAACATTCATTTGCACTTCAGCCATTATGTGCTTATTCTCAGGACCCCAAGGGTTTTTACCTGCATCACTTTCACTTGGACGAGATATGTCCCAATTTGAAGGTATATGCATTCGAGAAGTATTCTCAACTGCGTAGTTATGAATCAAATTATGAAAGTTGTTTTCGTGTAACCTTCCTGGGGGCCTCCTGGGAGCAGACCCCTCTAATACCTCATGATCCGTTTGATTCCTCACCGTCCTCATGGCTTGAATTGGATTAGGAGTGGTGGAGATGCCGGCGAGGGTGCCTCGCTCCGAAACAGGAGGATGTACCTCCATGGAGTCTCCAGCCCTTTCCTCAACTATGACTTCTCCTATCAGCTCTCTTTCTAGTTCTATCTGTAGTAACCAACCATCGTTCCCCACGTTGTTGGAGGAGGAAGAGGACATGATGCCCGAGAGCTCAAAAATCTGACAGGAAAATAGCCCAAAACAAGAACAGAGGAGAAACTTGCGATACGGAGGTCAAAACAGCCAAACATATATATAATGAATTTTTCTCTTATAGGACAAGTCTTCAGGAGGAATACGGAGTCGGGAAGGTTCACGAGGGCCCCACAATCCTGGGTGGAGCGCCCCAGGGGGTAGGGCGCGCCACCTGAGCTTGTGGCCCCCTCGTGCACTTTCCCGGCTGTTTCTTATTTTCCTAATTTTTTATATATTCTAAAACGAACAAAAAGTATTTTTATGGAATTTTTAGCGTCGGTTTACTTACCGTATCACATACCTATTCCTTTTTCAGGGTTGTGAAGTGTTCCGGAAAGCCTCTTTTAGATGTTCCTCCTGTGTAATTGCTTGAATAATATTGGTTTCGACGTTAATGGGGGTACCTGCAATATAATGTTTAATTCTTTACCCATTAACCACCTTCAGACTAGTTAAATTGGTGTTATTGATCTTGATAGCTCAAGAACGGTAGACCTCTTCGATGAGGTATGGCCCTTCCCATTTGGAGGGAAGTTTGCCTGCAAAAAATCTAAAACGAGAATTGTACAATAGAACTTTATCTCCTACGTTAAATTCTCGTTTCTGAATTCTTTTATCATGCCATCTTTTAACTTTCTCTTTAAACATAGGCCTGGGTGCTCCATTCGTCCAAAGAACTAATATCGAATAACCTCTTCTCACCAGCAAGTTTGAAGTCATAATTGAGTTCTTTAGTTGCCCAATAAGCTTTATGTTCCAACTCAAGAGGTAAATGACATGATTTCCCATAGACCATTTTATACGGGGACATACCCATGGGATTTTTATAAGCGGTTCTATAAGCCCATAATGCATCGTGAAGTTTCTTAGACCCATTCTTTCTAGATTTATTAACAGTCTTTTGCAACATTAATTTTATTTCTCTATTGCTCAATTCAACTTTCCCACTAGACTGAAGATGATAAGGTGATGCGATTATGGCCCTTCACCGTTTCTTATATTCCTGGAGATCCGTAACTTTGATTGGGATGAAATTTTGAGGGGATTTTTATCCAGAAATTATCGTTCTTGCGCCGAAAGAAGGGCCCAAACCGACGTTCGAGGGAGTCACGAGGCAACACGGCGCGGCCACCCCCCTGGCCGCGCCTTGTTGCCTTGTGGCCACCTCGGGCACCGTCTTGCGTTGATTCTTGTTCCCAAAAATCACATATATTCCAAAATAAATCTCCGTAAAATTTTATCGCGTTTGGACTTCGTTTGGTATGGAATTTCTGCGAAACAAAAAATGCAAAAAGCAGGAACTGGCATTGGGCACTGGATCAATATGTTAGTCCCAAAAATAATATAAAATGTTGCCAAAAGTATGTGAAAGTTGTAGAATATTGGCATGAAACAATCAAAAATTATATATGCGACAGAGATATATCAAGGCCATGCAACAGAATAGGATCTACCGATAAAGCATCAACTGAATCGACTCTCTAATGCAAGAAGTAGAGGGAAAGAATAGGCGATATCGAAATGATCAAGGGGGTTTTGCTTGCCTGGAAGCTCTGCTGAGAAGGACGGGTCGTCATCGACGTAGTCATACCCGAGGTCATCAACAGTCTCGGAGTCTACCGAAAGAATAGAGGGGAGGTGGGCTGGGCCTTCTCCTGTGCACTCGAAGCCCAGCAACACAGTGGGGTTTTCCCTTTTTCCTTTTTCTTTTCTATTTCTCTTTTTCCATGATTTTACTATTTTATTTTGTCATCAAATGATTTTTGCTACTTAATAAACTTGGCACATAAATAGTTGACAATATTGTGAAGCTACACAAAAAGTTTCAGGGCATCTGGAATTGTTTAAACATTTTTAGAATTTGAAAAGGTCAAGTATTTTGCAGCGGATCCACTTAATTAATTCCCAGGGGCATTTTGAGAATTTAGGTGGTGTTGTTTTCCTTAAAAATTAATTATGGATTATTTGCAATATTATGAACACTTTAACTTTAAAATTGGAAGAAATAATTTCTGCACTTCTATTTAGAATTCAAATTTGAGTTGAATTAATTCTTTAATTGCATTTTAATTATGATGATCATGATGAGATGACACATTATTTAGGCTAATGACATGACTATAATCTGGGGATGTCACAATCATTTCCATGAATAACATCATAACTATGCGCTTTTGTAGCAATTGCCCAACAATAATTCGTTTACCCACCGTATGCTATTTTCCGAGAGAGAAGCCTCTAGTGAAAGCTATGGCCCCCAGGTCTACCTTTTATTATATTAGAAAACCCTAATTTCCTTTGCTGCAATTTATTTACTTTGCAATTTGTACTTCTACCACTACCAGTTTTGATCCTTGCAAATAACGAGTACAAGGGGATTGACAACCCTCTTGCCCGTGTTGGGTGCAAGTATTTGTCTGCTTGTGTGCAGGTGTTGTTTGACTGGGATTTGCTTGGTTCTCCTATTGGTTCGATAACCTTGGTTCTCACTGAGGGAAATACTATCCGCTACTATATTGCTTCACCCTTCCTCTTCGGGGAAAAACCCAATGCAGCTCACAAGTAGCAGAAAGAATTTCTGGCGCCGTTGCCGGGGAGACATCATCAAATTCCTATAGGTCCCTTCACACAACTTATCATTTATTTGTTTTACCTTTTTATTTGCTTTTATTTAGTCTCGTTAAAAAAATCAAATAAAAAATACAAAAATATTTTACTTTGCTTGTTTGTTCTACTTGCTCATTGCTATGGCTAGTGCTTCACTTGTTGCTTGCACCCCTGAGAATGAAGTTCTAAATTTTAAACAAAGGGAAGGAGAAAGTTTAAAAGATGCTTGGTATAGGATTTGCGATGCTCAAAATAGATCTACTCATAAGCAATCCACTACCGTTCTTCTTCGCAATTTTTTTGTGGGTGTTACTACTTGGTATAGATTTGTGCTAGACACTATTACCGGAGGTAAAATTTTGAGTAGTCACCCTATGGATGCCTTCAATGCTATGGGAAATTTGGTAGGATCACCACCTATTACTATTAATGAAACAACATTGACTCTGGAACATGTTATGCGAAGGTTAGAAGCTATTGAAAATAAAATGCCTACTATTGAACATATTGAGAATCTAGACAAAAAGGTCCACAATCAAGTCACTCAATTTGGCTCAAAGGTAGGAACCACATTAAATATGCTAAAGGAAAAGGAACCAATAATTAATGATAGAATGGAACATAGTCCCGCTAGAATTGATAAGTTGGAAGAAATTATTAATAATTTGGGTTCAATTTTTTCTTCTGTAAAAACTATTAAGAGGACTCCTCCAAATAAGAATTCCAAGTTTATGTATGTTCCTAAAAATAAAGGTGCCTCATCTAGTAAGGGAAATGAAGATATTAAAATGATTAGCGTGCACCCCAACTTCATTGATATGACAAAGGAACCTATTGTTACAACCAAATTCCTTAACTTTGTTCCTAGAAGTGTGATTATTAAAGATATGCATGCCAACCTTCCTAGGAAACATGGATGTATAATTGAGGAATTGTAAACGAGGGATGACAATACTTGAAAGAATGCATTATGCCTTGCTAGGGGCATAAAACAATAGCGCTTATTGGGAGGCAACCCAATATTTAACTTTGTTGCAATTTTTATTTTCTTGAGTCACACAATTATAGCTACTGTAATTATTGTGTTTTTATCTTTTAATTAGTGCTTGTGCCAAGTAATGCCTTTGGGATGATTTAAATGGTAGTATAATTGATGCAGTTTGAAAACAGAAAGTTTTGTGCCCAGTAGTTGATTTTTAATTTATTACTGGTATGTCAGAAAAATTTGAATTTTTTAGTATTGGTATAAATTTTTTTTACGTTGTCCTAATGTTTCAGAATTTTTGGAGTTACAGAAGTATGGATAAATATTCTGTCATTGCCTATTGTTCTGTTTTAGACAGATTCTGTTTTTATTGCATAGTGTGCTTGTTTTAATGAAACTATGGATTATATTGGGGGGTATAAGTCATGGAGAAGTTAGAATACATTAGGTATTATGAAAGAACAATTATGAATGAGTTTATAACAGTACCTAAAGTGGATGATTGATTTATTGTACTAATGGATCTCACGAAGTTTCTGTTGAGTTTTGTGTGCTGAAGTTTTCAAGTTTTGGGTGAGATCACGATGGATGAAGGAATAAGGAGCGGCAAGACCCTAAGCTTGGGGATGCCCAAGGCACCCCCAAGGTAATATTCAAGGAAGACCCAAGCGTCTAAGCTTGGGGATGCCCCGGATGGCATCCCCTCTTTCGTCTACAATCTATTGGTAACTTACTTGGAGCTATATTTTTATTCATCACATGATATGAGTTTTACTTGGAGCGTCTTGTGCTATAGTTTTGTTTTGCTTTTAGTTTGCCACAATCATTGTTTTCTGAACACACCTTTTGAGAGGAACACACATTTATCGTGATTTGTTAGAATACTCTATATGCTTCACTTATATCTTTTGAGCTAGGCAGTTGCTCTAGTGCTTCACTTGTACTTGTTAGAGCACGGCAGTGGTTATATTTTATAGAAATGATTGCACTCTCATGCTTCACTTAAATCTTTTTGCGAGTCTTAAATGGGAAGTGGTAATGTGCATGGGTTATGAGATTAGACCAAAAAGGATAGGTATTCAAGAGTGGTATAATAAAAACTTTCATGTAGATCACTAAATATGAAACGTATGTTTTAATTATACTGATGTCGTAATATGAAAGGTATTAGTTCATGATCATTGGTTTGTAAAAATATCAAGATTAAAGCTTGTTATGCACTACTCATTAAGTGTCTGTTATGGCATGGCGGGGATGTTTGAGCATTTTTATGTCTGATTGAAATCCTTGTGTGCTATCATAATCGGGGGTGCGCGATGGTTAACTCCTACCAACCTCCTCCCTAGGGGCATGCGAGTAGTACTTTGCTTCGAGAGCTAATAAAACTTTCACGATAAGTATATGAGTTCTTTATGACTAATGTGAGTTCATGGACAATTACGCACTCCTACCTTTCCGCAATTTGCTAGCCTCTTCGGTACCGTGCATTGCCCTTTTTCACCTCGAGAGTCGGTGCAAACTTCGCCGGTGCATCCAAACCCCGTGATATGATATGCTCTATCACACATAAGCCTTCTTATATCTTCCTCAAAACAACCACCATACCTACCTATCATGGCATTTCCATAGCCATTCCGAGATATATTGCCTTGCAACTTCCACCGTTCCGTCTTATGACATGTGTGTTCATCATCATATTGCTTTGCATGATCATATAGAGCTGACATGATATTTGTGGCAAAGCCACCATTCATCATTATTATACATGTTACGTGATACGTCTCCGTCGTTTCTATAATTTTTGATTGTTTCATGCCAATATTTTACAACTTTTACATACTTTTGGCAACAATTTATATGATTTTCTTGGACTAACATATTGATCCAGTGCCTAGTGCCAATTCCTATTTGTTGCATGTTTTTTGTTTCACAGAAAATCCATATCAAATGAAGTCAAACGCGATAAAAATTTACGGAGATTTATTTTGGAACATATGTGATTTTTGGGAAAAAGAATCAACGCGAGACGATGCCTGAGGGGACCACAAGCTCAGAGGGCGTGGCCCCCCTGGGCGCGCCTGGCAGGCTTGTGGCGCCCCTGTAGGTCGATTGGAGGTGTCCTTCTGCCGCAAGGAAGCTAATATCCGGAAAAAAATCCCCTCAAAATTTCAGCCCAATCGGAGTTACGGATCTCCGGAAATATAAGAAACAGTTTTCGGCCAGAAAACAGGAACGCGAAACATAAGAGAACAGAGAGAGAGAGATCCAATCTCGGAGGGGCTCCTGCCCTCCGGGAGCCATGGCGGCCATGGACCAGAGGGGAAAATCTCCTCCCATCTAGGAGGGAGGCCAAGCAAGAAGAAGAAGGAGGGGGCTCTCTCCCCCTCTCTTCCAGTGGCACCGGAGCGCCGCCGGGGGAACCATCGTGACGGCGATCTACACCAACAACTTCGCCGCCGTCAACACCAACTCTCTCCCCCTCTATGCAGCGGTGTAACACCTCTTCTCCCCGTTGTAATCTCTACTTAAACATGGTGCTTAACACTATATATTATTATCCAAAGATATGTGGCAATCCAATAATGTTTGAGTAGATTCGTTTTGTCCTATGGTTGATTGATGACCGTGATTGGTTTGAGTTGTATGTTTTATTTTGGTGCTGTCCTATGGTGCCCTCCGTGTCGCGCAAGCGTGTGGTATTACCGCTGTAGGGTGTTGCAATACGTTCATAATTTGCTTATAGTGGATTGCGTGAGTGACTGAAACACAAACCCGAGTAAGGGGATTGTTGCGTATGGGAGTAAAGAGGACTTGTTACTTAATGCTATGGTTGGGTTTTACCTTAATGATCTTTAGTAGTTGCAGATGCTTGCTAGAGTTCCAATCATAAGTGTATATGATCCAAGTACGGAAAGTATGTTAGCTCATGCCTCTCCCTCATATAAAATTGCAATAATGATTACCGGTCTAGTTATCGATTGCCTAGGAACAAATCCTTCTCTTTGTGTTACAAAAGTTTTCTACTAAACAACTAACTTTTATTATCTTGCAAGTTACTCATAGTTTTATTCTCGCTAAGTACTTCTAGTTTTATCCTTGCAAACTTATCCTTACACCTACAAAGTAGTTTTATTCTTGTTCTAGGTAAAGCGAACGTTAAGTGTGCGTAGAGTTGTATCGGTGGTCGACAGAACTTGAAGGGAATATTAATTCTACCTTTAGCTCCTCGTTGGGTTCGACACTCTTACTTATCGAGAAAGGCTACAATTGATCCCCTATACTTGTGGTTTATCATTATGCTAGATCATTGCACATCCTAGTACACTGCCAGAGACATTCAT
This sequence comes from Elymus sibiricus, assembly GCA_039707655.1. Lineage (NCBI taxonomy): Eukaryota > Viridiplantae > Streptophyta > Magnoliopsida > Poales > Poaceae > Elymus > Elymus sibiricus. The sequence goes on along the minus strand of CM077668.1, from coordinate 253,789,490 downwards.
ATAGAGTCATCATTGATCAGTTATTGAGTTGTAAGTAAATAAAAGTGTGATGATCATCATTATTAGAGCATTGTCCCAGTGAGGAAAGGATGATGGAGACAATGATTCCCCCACAAGTCGGGATGAGACTCCGGACGAAAAAAAAGGAGAAAGGGGCCAAAAGAGCCCAACAAAAAAAATGAAAATGAGAGAAAAAGAGAGAAGGGGCAATGCTACTATCCTTTTACCACACTTGTGCTGCAGAGTAGCACCATGTTCTTCATATAGAGAGTCTCCTGAGATATCACTTTCATATACTAGTGTAAATTTTTCATTATAGAACTTGGCTTGTATATTCCGATGATGGGCTTCCTCAAATGCCCGAGGTCTTCATGAGCAAGCAAGTTGGATGCACACCCACTTAGTTTCCATTGAGCTTTCATACACTTATAGCTCTTAGTGCATCCGTTGCATGGCAATCCCTACTCCTCGCATTGATATCGATTGATGGGCTTCTCCATTGCCTATTGATCCGCCGAGTTGATGCGAGCCTTTCTTCCTTTTTTGACTTCTCCTATATACCTTTACCACCGCGTTCTATTCCACCTATAGTGCTAATGTCCATGCGCGTTAAAAGTATGATACAATTGCTTGGTTTGACACCGGGGTGCTCATGATTTATATTTATGTGGTGAAGGCGGAGTCATGCCATGCTTACATAATTCAAGAGTAGGGATAACATTCTTTGAACATCGTATATTTTGAAAATTTAATGATTATGTTCTTGTATTCATGCATATTATTATGTTGATATCAATTACTTCATCATTTCTTAATATTTACACCATAAGAGAGATTACATGATAAACATGCTAGGTAGCATTCAACATCAAAAATTCTGTTTTTATCATTTACCTACTCGAGGACGAGCAGGAATTAAGCTTGGGGATGCTGATATGTCTCCAACGTATCTATAATTTTTGATTGTTTCATGCTATTATATTATCAATCTTGGATAATTTATATGCTTTATATGAAATTTTATATCATTTTTAGGAACTGACCTATTAACTCAGTGCCCAGTGCCAGTTGCTGTTTTTTTGCCTGTTTTTGGTTTTTCAGGAAATCAATACCAAACGAAGTCCAAATGGAAATAAAATTTTAAAATGATTTTTTCTCGACCAGAAGGGACCCTAGAAGCTTCGGGAGGAGGCCGGAAGACGTACGAGAGAGCCAAGAGTTCACGTGGCGCGCCCCTGGGGGGCGCCACCTGAGCTCGTGGGTCCCACGCAACTCCGTTTGACCTAATTCCACTTCTATAAATTCCCAAATATTACAAAACCAACAGAGAGCCACCCAAAATATTTTTCCGCCGCCGCAAGCTTCTGTTCTTCCGCGATCCCATCTGGAGTCCTTTTCCGGTGATCTACCGGAGGGGGAATCGATCACGGAGGGCTTCTACATCAACTTTGCTGCCCTTCCGATGATGTGTGAGTAATTTACCATAGACCTATGGGTCCATAGCTAGTACCTAGATGGCTTCTCCTCTCCCTTTGATCTTCAATACAAAGTTCTCCATGATCTCCATGGAGTTCTATCCAATGTAATCTTCTTTTGTAGTGTGTTTGTTGGAATCCGATGAATTGTGGGTTTATGATCAGATTATTCATTGAAAGTAATTGAGTCTTTGCTATAATTTATTATGCATGATAGTTATAGCTTTGTATTTCTCTCCGATCTATCCGTTTGGTTTGGCCAACTAGATTGATTTATCTTTAGTGGGAGAGGTGCTTTGTGATGGGTTCAATTTTGCGGTGTCCTCACCCAGTGACAGTAGGGGTAGCGAGGCACGTATTTGTATTGTTGCCATTAAGGACAAAACGACGGGATTTATTCATATTGCTTGAGTTTATTCTATCTACATCATGTCATCTTTCTTAAAGCGTTACTCTGTTTGTTATGAACTTAATACCAGTGATGCATGCTGGATAGCAGTCGATTGGTGGATTAATAGTAGTAGATGCAGGCAGGAGTCAATTTGCTTGTCATAGACGTGATGCCTATATACATGATCATTGCCATGAATAACATCATAACTATGTGCTTTTCTATCAATTGCCCAACAGTAATTCGTTTACGCACCGTATGCTATTTTCTGAGAGAGAAGCCTCTAGTGAAAACTATGCCCCCCGGGTCTACCTTTTATTATATTAGAAAACCCTAATTTCCTTTGCTGCAATTTATTTACTTTTTATTTATTTTGCAATTTATACTTCTACCACTACCAGTTTTGATCCTTGCAAATAACGAGTACAAGGGGATTGACAACCCTCTTGCCCGCGTTGGGTGCAAGTATTTGTTTGTTTGTGTGCAGTTGCTGTTTGACTAGGATTTGCTTGGTTCTCCTATTGGTTCGATAACCTTGGTTCTCACTGAGGGAAATACTATCCGCTACTATATTGCTTCACCCTTCCTGTTCGGGGAAAAACCCAACGCAGCTCACAAGTAGCATCTACCTCAGTGCCTCTTTCAAAGATTTTATGGCCAAGGACTATACCTTCATTCACCATAAAGTGGCACTTCTCCCAGTTTAGGACGAGATTGGTCTCTTCACGTCTCTGCAGAACTTTGTCAAGATTGCTCAAGCAATCATCAAAAGAATTTCCGTAAACGAAAAAAATCATCCATGAATACCTCAACAATTTTCTCACAGAAATCAGAGAATGTAGCAGCCATACTTCTTTGAAAGGTAGCAGGTGCATTACATAAACCAAAAGGCATACGTCTATAAGCATAAGTTCCAAAGGGATAAGTAAAGGTAGTTTTCTCTTGATCTTCTTGTGATACAGGTATTTGAGAGAAACCAGAATAGCCATCTAGAAAGCAAAAGTGCGTGTGCTTGGACAATCTTTCTAACATTTGATCAATGAAAGGCAAGGAGTAGTGATCTTTTCTAGTAGCTTTATTTAATTTTCTAAAATCAATTACCATCCTATATCCGTTACAATTCTTTGTGGGATAAGTTCATTTCTATCATTAGGAACAATAGTGATGCAACCTTTCTTAGGGACACAATGAACAGGACTTACCCATCTGCTATCAGTTATAGGATAAATTATACCTACCTCCAGAAGCTTTGATATTTCAGTTCTTACCACATTCTTCATTTTAGGATTCAAGTGGAGTTGATGATCGATGACTAGTTTAGCATCAGGTTCCATATTAATCTTGTGTTGACATAGAGTGGGGCTAATGCCCTTAAGATCATCAAGAGTATATCCAATTGCAGCATGGTGCTTCCTTAAAGTTTTGAGTAATCTCTTTTCTTCATGCACTGAATGGTTAGCATTGATAATAACAGGATAGATCTTCTTTTCATCCAGATAAGCATATTTCAATGTTTCAGGAAGTTTCTTTAATTCAAAGACAGAATCACTCTTAGGTGGAAGAGGGTCTCCCAAAGTTTCGACGGGCAAATTATGCTTAAGGATATGTGCTTGCCTAAAGAATATTTCATCTATTTCATTTCTTTCATTCATATGCATATCATTTTCATGGTCTAGCAGTTATTGTTCTAACGGGCCAGTAGGAGTCACAACAATAGAAGCAAGACCAATAATATCATCTTTACTAGTCAATTCTTTATCATGAGGTTGTCTATTAAACTTAGAAAAATTAAATTCATGAGATACATCTCCAAAGTTAACATTGACCTTTTCCTTAACACAATCAATTTTAGCATTAATGGTATTTGATACGTCTCCAACATATCTATAATTTTTTATTGTTCCATGCTATTATAGTATCAATCTTGGATGTTTTATATGCAATTATATATCATTTTTTGGGACTAAACTATTAACCTAGTGTCCAGTGCCAGTTGTTGTTTTCTCCTTGTTTTTTGGTTTTTAGGAAATCAATACCAAATGAAGTCCAAATGCCACGAAACTTTTTGATGATTTTTTTGTTGACAAAAGAGACCCTGGAAGTTTCGGGAGGATGCCATAAGTCTCATGAGGAGGCCACAAGGCAACATGGCGCGGCCCCAGGGGGGCGCGCCTTGATGCCTTGTGGGCCCCTCGTGGCTCCTTTAGACCTAATTCCACTTCTATAAATTCTCAAATATTCGGAAACCATCAGAGAGCCAGACGAGAAAACCCTACCGCCGCCGCAAGCCTCTGTTCTTCCGCGATCCCATCTGGAGGCCTTTTCCGGTACTCTGCCGGAGGGGGAATCGATCACGGAGGGCTTCTTCATCAACCTTGCTGCCCTTCCGATGATGTGTGAGTAGTTTACCACAGACCTACGGGTCCATAGCTAGTATCTAGATGTCTTCTTCTCTCTCTTTGATCTTCAATACCATGTTCTCCTCGATGTTCTTGGAGTTCTATCCGATGTAATCTTCTTTTGCGGTGTGTTTGTTGGGATCTGATGAATTGTGAGTTTATGATCAGATTATTCATGAGAAATATTTGAGTCTTCTCTGAACTCTTTTATGCATGATTGTTATAGCTTTGTATTTCTCTCCGATCTATCTGTTTGGTTTGGCCAACTAGATTGATTTATCTTGCAATGGGAGAGGTGCTTTGTGATGGGTTCAATCTTGCGGTGCTCAATCCCAGTGAAAGAAAGGGACATGACACGTATTTGTATTATTGCCATTAACGATAAAAAGATGGGGTTTAATCATATTGCTTGAGTTTACTTTGTCAACATCATGTCATCTTGCTTAAGGTGTTACTCTGTTTTCTATTTAATACCCTAGATGCATGCTGGATAGCGGTCAATGGGTGGAGTAATAGTAGTAGATGCAGGCAGGAGTCGGTCTACTTGTCTTGGACGTGATGCATATATACATGATCATTGCCATGAATCTGTCATAATTATTTGCTTTTCTATCAATTGCCCAACAGTAATTTGTTTACCCACCGTATGCTATGTGTTCGAGAGAGAAACCTCTAGTGAAAACTATGGCCCCCGGGTCTACCTTTATCATATATTAAAATCCAAAAATACCTTGCTGCAATTTATTTACTTTTATTTTATTTTGCAATTTACTTTTCTATCTATCACTATCAGAATTAATCCTTGCAAATAACCGCTAAGAGGATTGACATCCCTCTTATTTGCGTTGGGTGAAAGTGTTTGCTTTTGTGTGTGTAGGTGCTGCTAACGAGGTTCTATGTGGTTCTCCTACTGGATTGATAACCTTGGTTCTTAACTGAGGGAAATACTTATCTCTATTATACTGCATCATCCTCTCCTCTTCAGGGAAATACCAATGTAGTTTACAAGTAGCAGGAAGAATTTCTGGCGCCGTTGCCGGGGAGACATCACCAAAACTTATCAAGTACCTTCGCATAAACTATCATCCACTTGCATTTATTTTATTTGCCTTTTTATTTGCATTTACCTCTCATTTTCATCTCCCCCACTTCTAAAACAATTTTACAAAAACCCAAAAATATTTTTATTTGCTTGTTTGCTAGTTTGCTTGCTTTGTCGCTATGTCTCAAGAAAATACAAAATTGTGTGAATTTTCCAATACTAATAATTATTATTTTATTAGTACTCCAATTGCTCCTCCCGCCACTAGTGCGGAGTCGTGTGACATTAATGTTGCTTTGCTTAATCTTGTTATGAAAGAACAATTTTCTGGTAGTTCTAATCAAGATGATGCATCCCATCGAAATACTTTCGTTGAACTTTGTGATATGCAAAAGAAGAAAGATGTGGATAATGATCTTGTTAAATTGAAATTATTTCCGTTCTCACTACGAGATCGTGCTAAAACTTGGTTTTCATCCTTGCCAAGAAATAGTATTGATTCATGGGATAAGTGTAAGGATGCTTTTATTGCAAGTATTTTCCTCCCGCTAAGATTATTTCTTTAAGAAATCAAATTATGAATTTTAAGCAACTTGAGCATGAGCATGTTTCACAATCTTGGGAGAGAATGAAACTAATGATAAGAAATTGGCCAACACATGGTTTAAGCTTATGGTTGATCATACAAAAAAATTATGCGGGACTAAACTTTGTTTCTAGAAATTTGCTAGACTCTGCCGCAGGTGGTAATTTTATGGAAATTACATTGGGAGAAACTACAAAACTCCTTGATAATATCATGACAAATTATCCTCAATGGCACACTGAACGAACTCCAACTGGTAAGAAGGTAAATTCTGTTGAAAAAATTAATACTTTGAGTGATAAGATGGATGCTCTTATGAAATTGGTTGCTACTAAAAGTGCTCATATTGATCCGAATGATGTGCCATTGTCTACCTTGATTGAGCAAAACAATGATGCTACTGATGTGAATTTTGTCTCTACAAATAATTTCAACAACAATGCTTATAGGGGTAATTTCAACCCTAGACTGTTTCCCGGAAATTCCTCTAATAATTATGGTAATTCATATAATAATAATAATAATAATAATAATAGGATACCCTCTGATCTTGAAAGTAATATTAAAGAATTTATTAATTCTCAAAACAATTTTAATGCTATGATAGAAGAAAAATTGAATAGAGTTGATGAATTGTCTAGGAACATAGATAGAATTGCTCATGATGTGGATACTCTCAAAATTAAAATTTTGCCACCCAAGCATGATATAAATGAGTCTATTAAAGCTACCTATGTCTCCATTAATGAAAGTAAAGAAAGGACTGCTAGGTTGAGAGCTAAGCGAGAATTCTTAGAAAAAGCCATTCCACCCGGTTTCTATCGTAGTAATGATGAAGATATTAAAATTATTGGTGTCTCAGCTATTGAATCTCTATTTATTAATATAAAACTTGATGAAAAAGGGACTGGAGATGAGTCAACTTTAGCTAGAAGGCGTCCCAATTATTTGGAGGGTGACGATCTTAATGATAAAAATGACAAAAGTGGGTTTGGAGAGGTCAAAACTTTAAATAGTGATGTACCCACTACTTTGGATTACAAGGAATTTAATTATGATAATTGCTCTTTAGTTGAATGTATTTCCTTGTTGCAATCCATGATTAATTCACCTAATGCCTACGAACAAAATAAAGATTTTACTAAACATATTGTAGAAGCTATGATAAAAGCTCATGAAGAAAAAAACTTGAGTTGGAAGTTTCACTTCCTAGAAAATTGCATGATGAATGGGAACATACTATTAAAGTTAAAATTAAAGATTATGAATGCAATGCTTTATGTGATCTAGGTTCTAGCGTCTCCACTATACCAAAATCTTTGTGTGATGTGCTAGGTCTCACCGATATGGATCCTTGTTCCCTAAATTTGCATCTAGCGGATTCCACTATTAAAAAACCATTGGGTAGAATAAATGATGTGCTTATTCTTGCTAATAGGAATTATTTGCCCGTGGATTTTATTGTTCTTGATATTGAATGCAATCCGTCTTGTCCTATAATACTTGGTAGGCCTTTCCTACGAACCATAGGTGCTATTATTGATATGAAAGAAGATAATATAAGATTTCAATTTCCATTAAAGAAAGGGATGGAACACTTACCTAGAAACATAATTAAGCCACCATATGAATCTATTATGAGGGCCACCTATGGAATTAATTTGAAGGATGACAACACTTGAAACTATGCATTATGCCTAGCTAGGGGCATAAAACAATAGCGCTTGTTGGGAGGCAACCCAATGAATAAAATAAATTTGTTTTACTTTCGGTTTTTGTGTGTTTACACAATTGTAGCCTCTGTTATGATTGTGTTTTTATCTTTTAATTAGTGTTTGTGCCAAGTAATGCCTTTGGGATGATATGGATGATAGTATAATTGATGCTGTTTGAAAACAAAAACTTTTGCGTCCAGTGCTGGAATTTTGATTTTTTTGCTGGAGAGTCAGAACCTTCTGAATTTTTAAAAAAATATTGATATATGAATTTCCCACGTTGTCCTAATTTTTCAGAATTTTGGGAGTTACAGAAGTATGACTTTAATTCAGATCTTTACAGACTGTTCTGTTTTAGACAGATTCTGTTTTTCTTGCATAGTTTGCTTTTTGATGAGTCTATGGATTGTATCGGGGGGGTATGAGTCATGGAGAATTTGGAGTGCAATAGCATTATGCTAATATTAAATATGAATCAATTTACTATAGTACCTAAAGTTTAAGATTTGTTTGTTATACTAACGGATCTCACGAGGTTTCTGTTGAGTTTTGTGTGCTGAAGTTTTCAAGTTTTGGGTGAGACTACGATGGATAAAGGAATAAGGAGCGGAAAGAGCCTAAGATTGGGGATGCCCAAGGCACCCCAAGGTAATATTCAAGGAAGACTCAAGCGTCTAAGCTTGGGGATGCCCCGGATGGCATCCCCTCTTTCGTCTACAATCTATCGGTAACTCACTTGGAGCTATATTTTTATTCATCACATGATATGTGTTTTACTTGGAGCGTCTTGTGCTATAGTTTGTTTGCTTTTGTTTGTTTTTTAGTTTGCCACAATCATCTTTTGAAGACACCTTTTTGAGAGGCACACACATTTATCGTGATTTGTTAGAAGACTCTATGTGCTTCACTTATATCTTTTGAGCTAGGCAGTTGCTCTAGTGCTTCACTTATATCTTTTAGAGCACGACGGTGGATATTTTAAAGAAATAGTTGCACTCTCATGCTTCACTTATATCTTTTTGAGAGTCTAATAAATAGCAATGGTAATATGCATGGGTTATGAATTTGGTCCTAATACGATAGGTATTTGTCAGGGATATAACCCCGCGATATAACCCGGCCGGAGTATAACCCGGCCAGGAATTGGCGATTCACTGAAGACCCGGAAACCAGCTTGGCGGTTCATAGTCAAGACCCATAACGTGGGCCTGAAGACGGAGACCAAACCACATGGCGGGTTACCAAGTGGGCCAAGAGGAAGACAAGACATGAAGACCAGGCCATATGGCGGCTTACCAGATGGGCTGAGGCCAAGGCCCAAGAGGCAGGAGGCGACTCATGGGCCAGAAGGTATAAGCCGCCATAAGATGACTTGTTCTGTAAGACTAAGGAGTTGGAACCAGGATCGGTTACGTTGTATAACCCGACCCGGACTCGTGTAAGCCCAGGGCCTCGACCTATGTATATAAAGGTGAGCCCCTGCGGCGTGTTAGACAAGTTAAGTAAGACAGAAACCAAGTATCGAGAGCTAGGGCAAGCAAGCCGCCTCTTGTAATCGATACACCAGTCAATACAATATAAGCAGGACGTAGGCTTTTACCTCCATGGTGAGGGGCCGAACCTGGGTAAACTCGTGTCCCTTGTCCCGTTTAACCCCTTTGAGTCCACCTCTTTAGCGATGGCCTCGAACCTAAGTCTTCGGACATCTACCGTGACAAATCCACGATAGTTGGCGCCCACCGTGGGGCTAGCGCTCGGTGGTGTTGAGTTCTCAAAGGGTTCTCTCTCTGGGAGCGAAGGGTACGTCAATGGTGAGATAACCAAGAGTCGCCATGGGAGACTCTACCTCGACGCTGCCGGCTGGGGTCCTGAGGCCGACTCAATCGAGCATGGTTTCCGGGTCCCCTTCGGTGGAGTCAACATCTTCATCGGCAAGATCGGCGGATCTGAACCCGGGCCGGACATCTGCACCGACATCGTCGAGCCGGCCCGGCATGAGCAAAGCGCCCAAAGCATGCAACCCGCCTGTGTTGACCCGGGCAGGGAGCACGTCTTCGTTGGCTTTACTCAAGGCATGGATCTTGAAGGTTCTATGTCACAGGAGGAAACTCTGGTCTACTCAGAGGAAGGATCCTCGAGTGGAGAGACGGAATCGATTTATCAGCTTCATAATGGTGGACTTGGGGGCTACGAGGAGCCTTACCCCGAGTCAGAGTATCATGAGCCGGAGCAGGATGAGCCGCCAAACCGCGCTGCCGTTTTTATGGCGGGTTCCGCGGCGGCTCCGAGCGGTACAGCCGCCGGTGCGACCGGGTCTGGGTCAGGCAGGCCCCCGGTTCAGGTTCTTCTGGATCTGATGAACGAGTTTACAACCCTAATGGAGACTGAGGTCACTACTGAAAACCAAGCGGCCCGTAATGCGGAGATCGCGAGGTTAAAGAATCAGATGGCCGGAGTCCAACAGGAAATCAATGAGCTGAAGGCTCAGATGGATGCTGAGGCGGAACGCCTTAAGGCGGACGCTTTTCGCCTTGAGTTAGAACAACAGTCAGCAGCGGCGGTTTATCGCATGAGACATCAATCCCGCTTGCCGGAGCAATATGAAGCTAGGAATCTTTTTAACACGCCAGGAACGGGACGGAACGTACCTTTAACCATAACCCGGACGGCGGAAATACCTGGAAACCGGGCGGCGGCTCAGCGTCAGCAGCTAGACCCGCCCCGACGGAACAAAAACCCGCTACCACTTTATGCAACACCGCCGGGTCATTATGCTAACCCGGCGGAGAACATGGTGGCAGCGGCAACCAGGCTTGATACAATCCCAATCCCCGATGAGGTGCCTTATGCAGAAGAGGTGCGGAATGCCATCAGATACCTGCGAACGGCGATGGCCCAGCAGGAGAAATATAATTACAGCCGGAGTCACGTGCACTCAACCCCCATCCACAGCCGTAGCTACAGCCGGCGTTATGAGTCGCCGGCGGTCTCTAGCAGTAACCCGCCTCAAGCTGATCGGGCAGCTCTAGATGTTCAAGCACGGGTGGAACGGGCAAAAGCACAGCAAGAAGCGGTGGCTCAGGCGACGGCGGCGGCTCATCAAGAACCCACAGTTGCACCCTCCGTCTCATTAGGAGCAGGAATAACCTCCAGGGCTGTGGGAGTGCCCTGTTTGGTGCCGACTCTGCGGAATGAGCGTTTGCCGAAAAATTTTAAGGGTCCTCGAAAGGTGCCCAATTACACGGCTGACTTACCTCCCGAGGCTTGGGTTGAAAGCTATGAGCTAGCCATGGAGATGTTAGACGTCAGTGATGCAGTCTGCGCAAAGTATTTCATCATGATGCTGGAAGGGCCGGCTCGCACATGGTTGAAGGGTTTACCACCCAACACCATTACTTCCTGGGCCGAGTTAAGGGCGAAATTCATCAAAAATTTCCAAGGAACGTGCAAGCAGCCCATGACGATTGTGGATTTGGACCATTGTGTACAACGTACTGATGAGTCGGCTCATCACTGGGTCCGGCGGGTCTCCGAAATCATCCAATCTTCTGAGCAGATTACGGCGTCTCAGGCGGTTTTGATTCTAGAAAAGAATTGTCACTTCACGCCTTTGAAGCAGAAGCTTGGCCGGCTCAAACAGTCATGTCAAGACATGGGGGAGCTCATGACGGCTCTCACCAAATATGCAGACTCCGACAACACGAAAGACCCGGGCTCTGATGATGAGAAATCAGGTCAGGGGAAGAAAGGCAACAATGGCAAGGGCCAACAGCAAAGTATGGCTGGAAGCAACCCGGGCAAGCGAAAGCACCCGGACGGCGGGTCAGAACTGGTGGCAAACACCAACACCAGGAACACCCGTGCTAAGGGTAAAGCTCATATCAACCTGGAAGAGATGCTCAATAAGCCTTGCCCAGAGCACAGCCGGCCCGATAAGCCGGCACGATATACCTGGGGAGATTGCTACATTATGCAACAGTTCCGGGATTACAGCCTTCAACAGCATCGTGATAACGGTAATGGTCCAGCAGGCGGCTCAGCACCGGGCGGCTCAGGGGCCGGCTTTGGTGCTGGCGGCTCAGGAACCGGTTACCAAGATCAGAGTGATCATGGAGGTCATAATCAACAGTTTGGCGATGGAAGCCAACAGCAGAATAACCAGTCGGGGTATGTGATTAACCCGAAACAGCTCGGCCAGGGTTAGTACCATGCTTAAAACCCGGCTCAAGAGAAGACCGTCTCTCACAAAGCTTTGAGACCTTGATAGCCGGCTTAGCATCCGGTTCAAAGGAATTCATCTCTCGCAAGTTCGAGTTTTCAAGAATATTGTAAAGTCGCCCAAGAGGACGAGCCGCCATGATGTACCATTCAAATATGGGTACCCTGGTGATGGGGAACGTTGCATGGGAAACAAAAATTTTCCTACGCACACATAAGATCTATCCATGGTGATGAGCATCTACGAGAGGGAGAGTGAATCTACATACCCTTGTAGATCGCTAAGCGGAAGCGTTAATAAACGCGGTTGATGTAGTCGAACGTCTTCGCGATCCAAATCGCCGAGCGTCCCGCGATCCAATCACGATCCTTCCGATCTAGTGCCGAACGGACGGCACCTCCGCGTTCAACACACGTACGGCTTGATGACGCCTTCACCTCCTCGATCCAGCGAGCGATGATGAAGTAGTGGTTGAGTTCCAGCAGCACGACGGCGTGGTGATGGTGGTGAGGAACAATCTCTGCAGGGCTTCGCCAAGCACTACGGAGATTATGACGGAGGAACTAGAGGGCTAGGGTTGCCGGCACACGGCTTGGGAAATCCTGATGTCCCGTGTGCTAGCCCTGCCCCTCTATTTATATGTTGAGCCTTGGGGTCTAAACTTGGAGTAAAAGCCTCCTCCAGGTCGGTTTTGCCCGCACAAGGTCGGTTTGGCCCGCAGGGAAAGAGTCCAACTCGGATCCCTGCCGAACCGTGCACAGCCGCGCACAAGCGGTAGTACCGCTTCACACAAGCGGTAGTACCGCTTGGGCGGTAGTACCGCTTCACACAAGCGGTAGTACCGCTCCGGCGGTAGTACCGCTTCACCAAGCGGTAGTACCGCTTACGCGGCAGCAAAACTACTTTTGCACTTTCCAATACCTTGTGGGCTTTATCCCTTTGGCTCATATAAAGTGTTGCTGCACCCGAACACTTCGGTAAACATCCGGAATCCCTTCCGGTGAACTCCGGAACCCTTCCAGAGATCAAAACACTATTATCACATATATCAATCTTTACCTCCGGACTATTCCGGAGATCCTCGTCATGTCCGGGATCTTATCCGGGACTCCGAACAACTTTCGGTCACCAACATAATAACTCAATTATACTAATCGTCACCAAACGTTAAGTGTGTAGACCCTGCGGGTTCGAGAACTATGTAGACATGACCGAGACACCTCTACGGCCAATAACCAATAGCGGGACCTGGATGCCCATATTGGCTCCTACATATTCTACGAAGATCTTTATCGGTCGAACCTCTATGTCAAGGATTCAGTTAATCCCGTATGCTGTTCCCTTTGTTCTTCGGTATGTTACTTGCCCGAGATTCGATCGTCGGTATCACTATACCTAGTTCAATCTCGTTACCGGCAAGTCTCTTTACTCGTTCCGTAATACAAGATCCTGTGGCTAACTCTTTAGTCACTTTGCTTGCAAGGCTCAATGTGATGTTGTATTACCGAGTGGGCCCTGAGATACCTCTCCGTCATACGGAGTAACAAATCCCAGTCTTGATCCATGCCAACCCAACAGACACCCTCGGAGATACCTGTAGAGCACCTTTATAGTCACCCAGTTACGTTGCGACGTTTGATACACACAAGGTATTCCTCCGGTGTCAGTGAGTTGCATGATCTCATGGTCAAAGGAACAGATACTTGACATGCAGAAAACAATAGCAATAAACTGACACGATCAAATGCTACGTTTACAGTTTGGGTCTTGTCCATCACATCATTCTCCTAATGATGTGATCCCGTTATCAAATGACATCTCATGTCAATGGCTAGGAAACCTTAACCATCTTTGATCAACGAGCTAGTCAACTAGAGGCTTACTAGGGACACAGTGTTGTCTATGTACCCACACATGTATTTGAGTTTCCAATCAATACAATTATAGCATGGATAATAAACGATTATCATTAACAAGGAAATATAATAATAACCAATTTATTATTGCCTCTAGGGCATATTTCCAACAGTCTCCCACTTGCACTAGAGTCAATAATCTAGTTCACATCACTATGTGATTTACATTGTAATGAATCGAACACCCATGCAGTTCTGGTGTTGTTCATGTTTAGCCCTTGGAAGAGGTTTAGTCATCGGATCTGCAACATTTAGATCCGTGTGTACTTTGCAAATATTTATGTCGTCCTCCTTGATGTAATCGCGGATGGAATTGAAACGTCGCTTTATGTGTCTGGTCCTCTTGTGAAATCTTGGTTCCTTGGCTAGAGCAATGGCACCAGTGTTATCACAAAACAGAGTCATTGGGTTAAGCGCACTAGGCACTACTCCAAGATCTGTCATGAACTCCTTCATCCAGACACCTTCCTTCGCCGCCTCCGAGGCAGCGATGTACTCCGCTTCGCATGTAGAATCTGCTACCACGCTTTGCTTGGAACTGCACCAGCTAACCGCACCCCCATTAAGAATAAATACGTATCCGGTTTGCGACTTAGAGTCATCCGGATCAGTGTCAAAGCTTGCATCGACGTAACCCTTTACGACGAGCTCTTGATCACCTCCATAAACGAGAAACATGTCCTTAGTCCTTTTCAGGTACTTCAGGATATTCTTGACCGCCGTCCAGTGTTCCATTCCTGGATCACTTTGAAACCTTCCGACCATACTTATGGCAAGGCTGACATCGGGTCTTGTGCACAGCATTGCATACATGATAGAGCCTATGGCCGAAGCATAGGGGATGACACTCATCTTTTCTCTATCTTCTGCAGTCACTGGGCATTGAGTCTTACTCAACTTCACACCTTGCAAAACAGGCAAGAACCCCTTCTTGGACTGATCCATTTTGAACTTCTTCAAAATCTTATCAAGGTATGTGCTTTGTGAAAGTCCTATTAAGCGTCTTGATCTATCTCTATAGATCTTGATGCCTAATATGAAAGCAGCTTCTCCTAGGTCCTTCATTGAAAAACTCTTGTTCAAATATTCCTTTACGCTTTCCAGCATTTCTATATTGTTTCCAATCAGCAATATGTCATCCACATATAATATTAGAAACGCTATAGAGCTCCCACTCACTTTCTTGTAAATACAAGCTTCTCTGTAAACTTGTATAAACTCGAACGCTTTGATCACCTCATCAAAACGAAGATTCCAACTCCAAGATGCTTGCACCAGTCCATAAATGGATCGCTGGAGTTTGCAAACTTTGTCAGCATTCTCTGGATCGACAAAACCTTCTGGTTGCATCATATACAACTCTTCCTTAAGGAAACCGTTAAGGAATGCTGTTTTGACATCCATCTGCCAAATTTCATAATCGAAAAAGGCAGCTATTGCTAACATGATTCTGACGGACTTAAGCATCGCTACGGGTGAGAAGGTCTCATCGTAGTCAACTCCTTGAACTTGTGAAAAACCCTTTGCCACAAGTCGAGCTTTATAGACGGTGACATTACCGTCCGCGTCCGTCTTCCTCTTAAAGATCCATTTGTTCTGAATGGCCTTACGCCCTTCAGGTAATACTTCCAAAGTCCATACTTTGTTTTCATACATGGATCCCATCTCGGATTTCATGGCCTCTAACCACTTCTCGGAATCCGGGCCCATCATCGCTTCTCCATAGCTCGTAGGTTCATCGTTGTTTAACAACATGACCTCTAAGACAGGGTTGCCGTACCACTCAGGAGTAGTACGCGTCCTTGTCGACCTACGAGGTTCGATAGCAACTTGATCCAAAGCTTCATGATCATCATCATTAACTTCCTCTTCAGCTAATGTAGGCTCCACAGAAACAACTTTCTGCACTGCGCTACTCTCAGGTTGAAGTAAAGGTTCAATAACCTCATCAAGTTCTATCTTCCTCCCACTCAATTCTTTCGAGAGAAACTCTTTCTCAAGAAATGTTCCGTTTTTAGCGACAAACACTTTGCCCTCGGATCTGAGGTAGAAGGTATACCCAACTGTCTCTTTTGGGTATCCTATGAAGACGCATTTCTCCGCTTTGGGTTCCAGCTTTTCAGGCTGAAGCTTTTTGACATAAGCATCACATCCCCAAACTTTAAGAAACGACAGCTTTGGCTTCTTGCCAAACCAAAGTTCATATGGCGTCGTCTCAACGGATTTCGATGGTGCCCTATTTAAAGTGAATGCAGCTGTCTCTAATGCATAACCCCAAAACGATAGTGGCAAATCGGCAAGAGACATCATAGATCGCACCATATCCAATAAAGTTCGATTACGACGTTCGGACACACCATTACGCTGTGGTGTTCCAGGCGGTGTCAATTGTGAAACAATTCCACACTGTCTTAAGTGACTGCCAAACTCATAACTCAGATATTCTCCTCCTCGATCAGATCGTAGGAATTTAATCTTCTTGTTACGATGATTCTCAACTTCACTCTGAAATTGTTTGAACTTTTCAAATGTTTCAGACTTGTGTTTCATTAAGTAAATATACCCATATCTACTTAAGTCATCAGTGAAGGTGAGAAAGTAACGATAACCACTGCGCGCTTCAATACTCATCGGACCGCACACATCAGTATGTATGATTTCCAATAAGTCACTTGCCCGTTCCATTGTTCCAGAGAACGGCGTTTTAGTCATCTTGCCCATGAGGCATGGCTCACATGTGTCAAGTGATTCAAAATCAAGTGACTCCAAAAGTCCATCAGCATGGAGCTTCTTCATGCGTTTTACGCCAATATGACCTAAACGGCAGTGCCACAAGAAAGTGGTATTATCATTATCAATTCTATATCTTTTGGCATCAATGTTATGAACATGTGTATCATTATTATCGAGATTCAACAAGAATAAACCCCTCACATTGGGTGCATGACCATAAAAGATATTACTCATATAAATAGAACAACCATTATTCTCTGATTTAAATGAGTAACCGTCTC
This sequence comes from Elymus sibiricus, assembly GCA_039707655.1. Taxonomy (NCBI): domain Eukaryota; kingdom Viridiplantae; phylum Streptophyta; class Magnoliopsida; order Poales; family Poaceae; genus Elymus; species Elymus sibiricus. The sequence continues at coordinate 253,772,733 of CM077668.1, read as the reverse complement.
GCAATAAACAAGATCCAGATATAATGTTCATGCTTAACGCAGGCACCAAATAACACTTATTTAGGTTCATCACTAATCCCGACGGTAATCGAAGAGCGAGCGTGCCAACGGCGATCACATCAACCTTGGAACCATTTCCCACGCGCATCGTCACTTCGTCCTTTGCCAGCCTCCGTCTATTCCACAGTTCCTGTTTTGAGTTGCAAATATGAGCAACCGCACCGGTATCAAATACCCAGGCACTACAACGAGAGTTGGTAAGGTACACATCAATAACATGTATATCATATATACCTTGTTTGTTGTTGGCCGCCTTCTTGTCAGCCAAATACTTGGGGCAATTCCGCTTCCAGTGTCCAGTTCCCTTGCAATGAAAACACACAGTTTCTGGTTTGGGTCCAGCCTTGGGTTTCTTCATGAGAGGAGCAACTGCTTTGCCACTCTGCTTGGAGTTACCCTTCTTACCCTTGCCATTTTTCTTGAAACTAGTGGTTTTATTGACCATCAACACTTGATGCTCCTTCTGAATTTTAGACTCAGCGGCTTTCAGCATCGCAAACAGCTCGGCGACTGACTTGTTCATCCCGTGCATGTTATAGTTCAACACGAAGCTCTTGTAGCTAGGTGGCAATGATTGAAGAACTCTGTCAGTGATAGCCTCTGGCGGAAGGGGCATCCCTAACTCAGCCAGACGGGTGGAGTACCCAGACATTCTGAGCACGTGATCACTGATAGACCCGTTCTCCTCCATCTTGCAAGCATAGAACTTATCGGAGATCTCATATCTCTCGATCCGGGCATTCTTCTGAAAGATAAACTTCAACTCCTGGAACATCTCATATGCTCCATGACGTTCAAAACGTCTTTGAAGTCCCGGTTCTAAGCCATACAACATTGCACATTGAACTATTGAGTAATCATCAGAACGAGCCTGCCAGGCGTTCACAACGTCTAGAGACTCAACTGGAGCGGGTGGATCACCAAGCGGTGCATCAAGGACATAAGCCTTCTGGGAAGCCGTAAGGATAATCCTTAGATTACGGGCCCAGTCCACAAAGTTACTTCCATCATCTTTCAACTTAGCTTTCTCTAGGAACGCATTAAAATTCAGGGGTGCTACTGCGCGAGCCATGATCTACAACATAAATACTGCAAAGACAACTTAGACTATTGTTCTTAGATAATGAGTTTAGTTAATCATATTTAAAAAACTCCCACTCAAATTGACATCCCTCCGATCATTCGAGTGTAACATGATCCAAATCCACCAACTCAAGTCCGATCATCACGTGAGTTGAGGTGGTTTCAATGGTGAACATCTTCATGTTGATCATATCTACTATATGACTCATGTTCGACCTTTCGGTCTCTTGTGTTCCGAGGCCATGTCTGTACATGCTAGGCTCGTCAAGTTTAACCCGAGTGTTCCGCACGTGTAACATGGCTTACACCCGTTGTATGCGAACGTAGAGTCTATCACACCCGATCATCACGGCGTGTCTCGAAACGACGAACTTTCGCAACGGTGCACACTTGGGGAGAACACAATTTATCTTGAAATTTAAGTGAGGGATCACCTTATAATGCTACCGTCGTCCTAAGCAAAATAAGATGCATAAAAGGATTAACATCACATGCAAATCATAAGTGACATGATATGGCCATGAACTTGTGCTTTTGATCTCCATCTCCAAAGCACCGGCATGATCTCCATCGTCACCGGCATGACACCATGATCTCCATCATCTTGATCTCCATCAACGTGTCGCCATAAGGTTGTCGCGCCGACTGTTGCTTCCACGACTATAGCTAACGTTTAGCGATAAAGTAAAGCATTACATAGCGCTTAATGATTGACACGCAGGTCATACAATAATTAAAGACAACTCTATGGCTCCTGCCAGTTGCCGTACTCATCGACATGCAAGTCGTGATATTCTATACAACACATGATCATCTCATACATCACATATATCTCATCATGTAATTGGCCATATCACATCACAACATACCCTGCAAAAACAAGTTAGACGTCCTCTAATTGTTGTTGCAAATTTTACGTGGCTGCTATGGGTTTGCAAGAACCGTTCTTACCTACGCAAAACCACAACGTGGTGTAGTGATTGCTTTTTGATCTTCTAAAAGAACCCTCTTCATTGAAATCGATTCAACTAAAGTGAGAGAGACAGACACCCGCTAGCCATCTTTATGCAACGAAGTTACATGTTAGTTGAAGGAACCTGTCTCGCGTAAGTGTACGCGTAATGTCGGTCCGGGCCGCTTCATCTCACAGTACCGCCGAATCAAATATCAACTAGTAACGGCAAGCAATATGTATACACCCACGCCCACAACTCGTTTGTGTTCTACTCGAGATCTCATCTACGCATAGACCTAGCTCATGATGCCACTGATGGGGAACGTTGCATGGGAAACAAAAATTTTCCTACGCACACATAAGATCTATCCATGGTGATGAGCATCTACGAGAGGGAGAGTGAATCTACATACCCTTGTAGATCGCTAAGCGGAAGCGTTAATAAACGCGGTTGATGTAGTCGAACGTCTTCGCGATCCAAATCGCCGAGCGTCCCGCGATCCAATCACGATCCTTCCGATCTAGTGCCGAACGGACGGCACCTCCGCGTTCAACACACGTACGGCTTGATGACGCCTTCACCTCCTCGATCCAGCGAGCGATGATGAAGTAGTGGTTGAGTTCCAGCAGCACGACGGCGTGGTGATGGTGGTGAGGAACAATCTCTGCAGGGCTTCGCCAAGCACTACGGAGATTATGACGGAGGAACTAGAGGGCTAGGGTTGCCGGCACACGGCTTGGGAAATCCTGATGTCCCGTGTGCTAGCCCTGCCCCTCTATTTATATGTTGAGCCTTGGGGTCTAAACTTGGAGTAAAAGCCTCCTCCAGGTCGGTTTTGCCCGCACAAGGTCGGTTTGGCCCGCAGGGAAAGAGTCCAACTCGGATCCCTGCCGAACCGTGCACAGCCGCGCACAAGCGGTAGTACCGCTTCACACAAGCGGTAGTACCGCTTGGGCGGTAGTACCGCTTCACACAAGCGGTAGTACCGCTCCGGCGGTAGTACCGCTTCACCAAGCGGTAGTACCGCTTACGCGGCAGCAAAACTACTTTTGCACTTTCCAATACCTTGTGGGCTTTATCCCTTTGGCTCATATAAAGTGTTGCTGCACCCGAACACTTCGGTAAACATCCGGAATCCCTTCCGGTGAACTCCGGAACCCTTCCAGAGATCAAAACACTATTATCACATATATCAATCTTTACCTCCGGACTATTCCGGAGATCCTCGTCATGTCCGGGATCTTATCCGGGACTCCGAACAACTTTCGGTCACCAACATAATAACTCAATTATACTAATCGTCACCAAACGTTAAGTGTGTAGACCCTGCGGGTTCGAGAACTATGTAGACATGACCGAGACACCTCTACGGCCAATAACCAATAGCGGGACCTGGATGCCCATATTGGCTCCTACATATTCTACGAAGATCTTTATCGGTCGAACCTCTATGTCAAGGATTCAGTTAATCCCGTATGCTGTTCCCTTTGTTCTTCGGTATGTTACTTGCCCGAGATTCGATCGTCGGTATCACTATACCTAGTTCAATCTCGTTACCGGCAAGTCTCTTTACTCGTTCCGTAATACAAGATCCTGTGGCTAACTCTTTAGTCACTTTGCTTGCAAGGCTCAATGTGATGTTGTATTACCGAGTGGGCCCTGAGATACCTCTCCGTCATACGGAGTAACAAATCCCAGTCTTGATCCATGCCAACCCAACAGACACCCTCGGAGATACCTGTAGAGCACCTTTATAGTCACCCAGTTACGTTGCGACGTTTGATACACACAAGGTATTCCTCCGGTGTCAGTGAGTTGCATGATCTCATGGTCAAAGGAACAGATACTTGACATGCAGAAAACAATAGCAATAAACTGACACGATCAAATGCTACGTTTACAGTTTGGGTCTTGTCCATCACATCATTCTCCTAATGATGTGATCCCGTTATCAAATGACATCTCATGTCAATGGCTAGGAAACCTTAACCATCTTTGATCAACGAGCTAGTCAACTAGAGGCTTACTAGGGACACAGTGTTGTCTATGTACCCACACATGTATTTGAGTTTCCAATCAATACAATTATAGCATGGATAATAAACGATTATCATTAACAAGGAAATATAATAATAACCAATTTATTATTGCCTCTAGGGCATATTTCCAACACCTGGTTCATTGGATAATCATAAAGTCATTAGGGGGCTTCCAAACCCACCGGGTTTAGCTTTCATACCCTCTTGACCGGCTTTTAAGCCATAACCAGACTAGAGTAATCCTGCCTGTTTGCCAAGATGTTACTCCGATCCCCTGTACTCTTGATAAGTCATGAACTTATCCAGGTTAAAACATGATGGGTCATGTGAGAGCCGGCTTATAGAAAGCGAGGATACTCCATGGGCTATTAAGCCGCCTTCGTTGAAACTTGGTTAAACCTGCATGTTCGGCAAGATGCTACTCCGACCCCCTGTACTCTCGATAAGTCATGAACTTATCCAGGTTAAAACATGATTGGGTCATGTGAGAGCCGGCTTACCGAAGCAAGGACAAACCAGTGGCTATCACGCTAGTTTCATTGAAGTAAGACTCGAAGCCAGACTATGAAAGGTCGTTTGGGAGCTTTTTACCCACCGGGTTAAGCTTTAACCCTCTCGATCAGGCTCTTCAGCCACCATCAGACCAGGTTATACACCCAAAGGGTTGACACCGTCAACAAAGTCATTTGGGGGCTTCTAACCCACCGGGTTTAGCTTACACACCCTCTTGAACGGCTCTTCAAGCCGCCCTCACAACAATGCAGAACATATTCTGCTCTGTTTTTTGCAGGTCTCGTCTTCTAAGACAAGCTAGTCACCAAACCGGGTTACATCGTAACCTCTGCAAGCATAATAAGACTAAGTAGCCGACATGGCTGGATATTCTTGAAGAGCCGCCCTATTGATTATATTGCCGGGTCATCTAATTGACCGGCTCTTGGATTTCTTCAAACAGTGCCCTGTAGTATACTACAACACTCATGGATTTCTCAAGCATATATTTGCCGGGTTGCACCGCAACCACGAGCAGGGATTTTATTATTCATACCGGGTTACAACCACGGTCAAGGAGTTATATTAATCTTGTACAGCCCCGAGTCGCCGCAGGCATGCAACCCGGCGCTTGGGGGCTACATTATTCAAGTCCGGTTTATGCCAAGTACGCAAGTCCCGTGTCGCTGCAAGCATGCACCACGGCACTTGGGGGCTAATGCAAGCCGGTTTTCAAGTCAGTACATTGTCAACAAGACCCTGTTATCTCAAGGAGATGAGCCGGTTTTCTGCAATCCTTCTAAGTCCCGGCCCAGTACATATTATTGACCCGGCACTCGGGGGCAACAGCGCTCAGATCAAATTCTCTAAAGTCCCAAGTCGCCACAGGCATGCGACCCGGAACTTGGGGGCTATAGTATTCAGCTATTCAAGCAGACTATAAAGTTCCCATTGAAGACCCGGCCCATCATATACTGAAGAACCGGCTCTTGAGGGCTACACTAGCTGAAGCTTTATAAGGTATAAGACAGTTACAAGTCCCAGGCTGCTGCAGGCAAGACAACCTGGTACTTGGGGGCTGCACAGTCAAAGATATGATTGCAAAGCGCCAAGTCATCATGGATAAACTTGGAGCTTGGGGGCTACAGGTAATATGGATATATCAAAAAATTGAAAGGAGTTATCAAAGTCAGCCGGAGTCTGGTTATTTGACCCGGCGGCACCAACATTACATGACCCGGCGTCGTTAAAGATTATAACCCGGTGGTGATGACCCGCCGAGAGTATTGGAGGCCGACTCAATGGCATATGGGTGTTGTATTCCCAGAGTTTTTACTTCAAAGGACACTGACAAGCAAGACGATTGAGAAGACGGCTCGTACACATGAAACCCGGATTTTGAAAGGAATTACTTCATTAAAGCCGGCTGATGGGGCGAGCCGGTCACTTAACATATTTATTCTTATTTCAGGAGCTTAGCATGAATAAATTCAAGCTAACCTGGGGGCTAATGTCAGGGATATAACCCCGCGATATAACCCGGTCGGAGTATAACCCGGCCAGGACTTGGCGATTCACTGAAGACCCGGAAACCAGCTTGGCGGTTCATAGTCAAGACCCATAACGTGGGCCAGAAGACGGAGACCAAACCACATGGCGGGTTACCAAGTGGGCCAAGAGGAAGACAAGACATGAAGACCATGCCATATGGCGGCTTACCAGATGGGCTGAGGCCAAGGCCCAAGAGGCAGGAGGCGACTCATGGGCCAGAAGGTATAAGCCGCCATAAGATGACTTGTTCTGTAAGACTAAGGAGTTGGAACCAGGATCGGTTACGTTGTATAACCCGACCCGGACTCGTGTAAGCCCAGGGCCTCGACCTATGTATATAAAGGTGAGCCCCTGCGGCGTGTTAGACAAGTTAAGTAAGACAGAAACCAAGTATCGAGAGCTAGGGCAAGCAAGCCGCCTCTTGTAATGGATACACCAGTCAATACAATATAAGAAGGACGTAGGCTTTTACCTCCACGGTGAGGGGCCGAACCTGGGTAAACTCGTGTCCCTTGTCCCGTTTAACCCCTTTGAGTCCACCTCTTTAGCGATGGCCTCGAACCTAAGTCTTCGGACATCTGCCGTGACAAATCCACGACAGTATTCAAGAGGGATATAATAAAAACTTTCACGTAGATCACTGAATATGATAAGTTTTGATTCCTTGCAATAGTTTTGCGATATTAAGATGGTAATATGGGGGAGGTACTAGTAGATAATTGTGGTTTGTAAGAATATTGGTGTTAAGGTTTGTGATTCCCGAAGCATGCACGTATGATCTGTCATTATGCTAAGAAGTTGGAGTATGATTTATTATTGATTGTCTACCTTATAAGTGGCGGTCGGGGACGAGCGATGGTCTTTTCCTACCAATCTATCCCCCTAGGGGCATGCGTAGTAGTACTTTGCATCGAGGGCTAATAAACTTTCGCAATAAGTATGTGAGTTCTTTATGACTAATGTGAGTCCATGGATTATACGCACTCTCACCTTTCCGTAATTTGCTAGCCTCTTCGGTACCGTGCATTGCCCTTTCTCACATCGAGAGTTGCTGCAAACTTCGCCGGTGCATCCAAACCCTGTGATATGATACGCACTATGACACATATGCCTCCTTATATCTTCCTGAAAACAGCCACCATACCTACCTATCATGGCATTTCCATAGCCATTCCAAGATATATTGCCATGCAACTTCCACCGTTCCGTTTTTATGACACACATCATAATTGTCATATTGTTTTGCATGATCATATAGCTGACATAGTATTTGTGGCTCAGCCACCGTTCATCATTTTTTATACATGTTACGCTAGTATCATTGCACATCCTGGTATACTGCCGGAGGCATTCATATAGAGTCATATTTGTTCTAGTTTCGAGTTGTAATTTTGAGTTGTAAGTAAATAGAAGTATGATGATCATCATTATTAGAGCATTGTCCCAGTGAGGGAAAAAAAGGAGGCCAAAAAGAGCCCACGAAAAAGAAAAGAAAAAAGAGAAAAAAAGAAAAAATATATAAAATGAGAGAAAAAGAGAGAAGGGGCAGTGTTAGTATCCTTTGCCATACTTGTGCTTCAAAGTAGCACCATGTCTTTCATATAGAGAGTCTCCTATTTTGTCACTTTCATATACTAGTGGGAATTTTTCATTATAGAACTTGGCTTGTATATTCCGATGATGGGCTTCCTCAAATGCCCGAGGTCTTCATGAGCAAACAAGTTGGATGCACACCCACTTAGTTTTCATGTTGAGCTTTCATACACTTATAGCTCTTAGTGCATCCGTTGCATGGCAATCCCTACTCCTCGCATTGACATCAATTGATGGGCATCTCCATAGCCCGTTGATTAGCTGCGTCGATGTGAGACTATCTTCTTCTTTTTGACTTCCCCTTATTAATCTCTACCACCACATTCTATTCCACCCATAGTGCTATATCCATGGCTTGCGCTCATGTATTGCGTGGGGGTTGAAAAAGCTGAAGCGCGTTAAAAAGTATGAACCAATTGCTCGGCTTGTCATCGGGGTAGTGCATGATAAATACTTTGTGTTAAGAAGATGGAGCATGACAGGATTATATGATTTTGAAGGGATAACTCTCTTTAGCATTTTTATTTTGAAAGACATGATTGTTTGTTAGTATGCCTGAGTATTGATGTCTTTATATCAAATTATAGACTATTGCTTTGAATCACTCGGATCTTAATATTCATACCGTAAAGAGAATAAATGATGAAACATGTTAGGTAGCATTCCACATCAAAAATTATGTTTTTATCATTTACCTACTCGAGGACGAGCAGGAATTAAGCTTGGGGATGCTTGATATGTCTCCAATGTATCTATAATTTTTTATTGTTCCATGCTATTATAGTATCAATCTTGAATGTTTTATATGCAATTATATATCATTTTTTGGGACTAACCTATTAACCTAGTGCCCAGTGCCAGTTGCTGTTTTCTGCTTGTTTTTGGTTTTTCAGGAAATCAGTACCAAACGAAGTCCAAATGCCATGAAACTTTTTGACGGTTTTTTTCTGGACAAAAAAGACCCTGGAAGCTTAGGGAGGATGCCAGAAGCCTCACGAGGAGGCCACAAGGCAACAGGGCGCGGCCCCAGGGGGCCTGCCTTGATGCCTTGTGGGCCCCTCGTGGCTCCTTTTGACCTAGTTCCACTTCTATAAATTCTCAAATATTCGTAAACCATCAGAGAGCCAGACGAGAAAACCCTACCACCGCCGCAAGCCTCTGTTCTTCCGCGATCCCATCTGGAGGCCTTTTCCGGTACTCTGCCGGAGGGGGAATCGATCACGGAGGGCTTCTTCATCAACCTTGCTGCCCTTCCGATGATGTGTGAGTAGTTTACCACAGACCTACGGGTCCATAGCTAGTAGCTAGATGGCTTCTTCTCTCTCTTTGATCTTCAATACCATGTTCTCCTCGATGTTCTTGGAGTTCTATCCGATGTAATCTTCTTTTGCGGTGTGTTTGTTGGGATCCGATGAATTGTGAGTTTATGATCGGATTATTCATGAGAAATATTTGAGTCTTCTTTGAACTCTTTTATGCATGATTGTTATAGCTTCGTATTTCTCTCCGATCTATCTGTTTGGTTTGGCCAACTAGATCGATTTATCTTGCAATGGGAGAGGTGTTTTGTGATGGGTTCAATCTTGCGGTGCTCAATCCCAGTGACAGAAAGGGACATGACACGTATTTGTATTGTTGCCATTAAGGATAAAAAATGGGGTTTAATCATGTTGCTTGAGTTTACTTTGTCTACATCATGTCATCTTGCTTAAGGCGTTAATGTTTTATACTTAATACCCTAGATGCATGCTGGATAGCGATCGATGGGTGGAGTAATAGTAGTAGATGCAGGCAGGAGTCGGTCTACTTCTCTCAGACGTGATGCCTATATACATGATCATTGCCATGAATCCGTCATAATTATTTGCTTTTCTATCAATTGCCCAACAGTAATTTGTTTACCCACCGTATGCTATGTGTTCGAGAGAGAAGCCTCTAGTGAAAACTATGGCCCATGGGTCTACCTTTATCATATATTAAAATCCAAAAATACCTTGCTGCAATTTATTTACTTTTATTTTATTTTGCAATTTACTTTTCTATCTATCACTATCAGAATTAATCCGTGCAAATAACCACTAAGAGGATTGACAACCCTCTTATTTGCATTGGGTGCAAGTGTTTGCTTTTGTGTGTGTAGGTGCTGCTAACGAGGTTCTGTGTGGTTCTCCTACTGGATTGATAACCTTGGTTCTTAACCGAGGGAAATACTTATCTCTACTATACTGCATCATCCTCTCCTCTTCGGGGAAATACCAACACAATTTACAAGTAGCAGTATTCAAGAAAAGTCTACCAAATATAATGGGACAAAAATCATCTTGTGGTGATTCAAGTACTAGGAAATCAGTAGGGTATTTAATCTTACCACACAAGACTTCAACATCTCTAACAATCCCAAGTAGTGAAATAGTATCTTTGTTTGCGAGCTTAATAGTAACATCAATATCTTCTATCTCAGTAGGTGCAATATCATTCATAACTTCTTGATATAAAGAGAATGGAATAGCACTTATACTAGCACCCATATCACATAAACCATGATAGGAATGATCTCCAATCTTAACAGAAACAACAGGCATGCCAACAACCGGCTTACTCTTATCTAGTTTATCTTGTTCAGTGTTAACTTGTTTGGCAATTCTGGTAGCTTCCTTACAGAATTAAATGACACGCCCATCAATATTATCAACCAAGAGATCTTTAACCATTGCAGTTTTAGGTTTCAATTTAATTTGTTCGGAGGGTTTAGGTGTTTTAACATTGCTTTTATGAACCACAGTTGTAGCCTTAGCATGTTACTTAATCCTAATAGGGAAAGGGGTATCTCAATATAGGTAGTGGGTACAACTGGATTAGCAGTATAAGCAATTGTTTCGGTTTTAACAATAATGGGTTCTTCACACATTTCTTCAATGTGTGGATGAAATTTAAACCACTTCTCCTTGGGGAGATCAACATGAGTAGCAAATGATTCAAAAAATGTAGCTACTATCTCAGAGTCAAGCCCATATTTTGCGCTAAGCTTATGAAAAACATTTGTTTCTATAAAAGACTTAACACAATCAAATTCAAGATTTATACCTGACTCGTTACCTTTGTCGATTTCCCAATCTTCAGAGTTGCGTTTAATTCTTTCAATAAGATCCCATTTGAATTCAATAGTTATGTTCATGAAGGAACCAGCAGAAGAAGTATCAAGCATTGTTTTATCTTCATGAGAAAACCGCGCATAAAAGTTTTGCATAATCATTTTTCTTGAGAGCTCATGATTGGGGCATACGTGCATCATGTATTTAAGCCTCCCCCAAGCTTGAGCGATACTCTCTCCTTCACGTGGCCAAAAAATTATATATATAATTCCGATCACGATAAACCAAGTGCATAGGATAAAATTTCTGATGGAATTCCAGCTTCGATCGGTTCCAGCCCCATATTTCGGATTCATCCAACAACCTATACCATGACAATGCCTTCCCCCCAAAGATAATGGGAATACTTTCTTCTTAACTCCATCCTCGGATAAACCTACAAGCTTAAACAATCCACAAACTTCATCTATATAGATTAGGTGAATATCAGGATGTATTGTTCCATCTCCTGCATAAGGATTAGCTAGTAGTTTTTCCAAAATACCCGAGGGAATATCATAATAAATATTTTTAGTGGGTTCAGTAGGTTGAGGAGTGGCTCTTACCACTTCCGGTCGAGGTGAGGATACCCCGAACAAGCCCCTCAAAGGATTACTTTCCATAGTGACAAGTAAAGATAAATTTCAGCACGTAATATAAAATGTTTCCTTACCAAATTCCTATTAGCAAAGGCGCTTCACTCCCGGTAACGGCGCCAGAAAAGAGTCTTGATGACCCACAAGTATAGGGTATTAATCGTAGTCCTTTTGACAAGTTAGAGTGTCGAACCCAACGAGGAGCAGAAAGAAATAATAAGCGGTTTTCAATAAGATATTCTCTTCAAGTGCTGGAAGTAGTAGTAACAGATAGTTTGATAGCAAGATAATTCGTAACAAGTAATGAGTAACAATAGTAACAAAGGAGCAGCAAGGTGGCCCAATCCTGTTTGTAGCAAAGGACAGGCCGAAAGTACTTATTATAGTGAACAAGCATTCTCGAGGACACATGAGAATTCTCGTCTAGTCACGTTCATCATGTTTAGTTGATTCGTGTTCACTACTTTGATAAATTGATATGTGGGCGGACCGGTGCTAGGGTGTTGTTCTTACTTGAACAAACAACTCACTTATGATTAACCCCTCTCGCAAGATCCACCACTACAAAAGAAGAATTAAGATAAATCTAACCATAGCTTGAAACGTTGGATCCAAATCAGCCCCTTACGGAATAGCACATAAACGAGAGTTTAAGCTTATGTCACTCTCGCAACCCATCATCTACTTACTACACCACAATGTCTTCCCCTAGGACCAAATATGGTGAAGTGTCATGTAGTCGACGTTCACATGACACCACTAGAGGAAAAACAACATAGACTTCATCAAAATATTGAACGAATACCAACTTCACATGATTACTTATAACAAGACTTCTTCCATGTCCTCAAGAACAAACGAAACTACTCACAAATCATATTCATGTTCAAGATCAGAGGAGATAAATATATGATTAAGGATCTGAACATATAATCTTCCACCAAATAAACCAACTAGCATCAACTACAAGATGTAATGACTGCCTCCGTGGCGAATTTCCGGCGATTGTCCGGCGACTGGCGTTCATGCCGATTCCTCCCGCTCCCTCTGATCTTCTTCATCCAGTTCTAGTTCGATCTTGCGCTAATCCCCTTGCTCCATCAACCTTTCTCCCCGTCCTCGTCAGATCTGTTCTTCCCAGCAACAAGCTCGCAGAGTACTTCCGATCTATTATCTCCCCCCTAGTTGCCTCTCCTCTGATCCCCTTTCTTGCCCTTGTTCGCCCTTGTGGATCCACCCCCCGACCCCCTTCCCCTCTCATTGCGTTGCCAATCCCCCTGGTCTGGCCCTCCTCATTTCCGCACATCTTCTCATTTCCCCCACCCCTCCTCTCTCTGAACTGTAGGTGATACTTGCAGCCAAGGGAAGTTTATTCTCTTGGCAGTGGTCTATGTTCTCGTTCCGGTTTCAGATAGGCTGGGATTCAACAGGGAATTTATTCGGGCAACGGCATCTCAGACCTTGCTTTCTCCCCTTAATATCTTCTTTCAATCTTCTCTTTTTCCACAAAATCAGTAGGAATCCCCTATCCTAGATTTCCTCCTTGCTGTCCTTTGTAGTCTTGTAGTCAGTATCTATGAAAATCCTTAGTCTGAATTGTCGGGGCTGCGGGAAGCCTGAAACAGTTCCTGAACTTCGTTATCTTGTAAATTTCCACCGTCCCGACATCATATTCTTAATGGAGACGAAGATGAGCAAGGAAAAGTGTGAACAATTGCAATGGCTGATGGGTTTTCCCCATGGACTGTGTGTTAAGTCTGATGGGCGAAGTGGCGGTGTTGCTTTGTGGTGGAGAAGAGAAGTCTATGTGAGCCTGAAATCATTTGCTAAATCCCATATAGATGTGTTTATCTCTCCGGATAAACCAGCATGGAAGGAATTCAGGCTTACAGGATTTTATGGCGAGCCTCATCGAGAACATCAAAAAGATAGTTGGTACCTGCTGAAGTATCTAAAGAGACAATTCAAGTTCCCCTGGTTATGTGTTGGGGACTTCAATAAAGTGCTCTCCAACTCTGAATATTTTGGTTTTGGGTCGAGGGAAGAATGGCAAATGGATGGTTTTCGTGATACCGTCGACTACTGTGATTTCATTGATCTTGGTTATGTTGGAATACCATATACTTGGGATAATCGGCAACATGGCAACAACAATGTCAAGGTTCGTTTGGACCGAGCCTTAGCCAATTTTGAATTTGTAGATGCTTTTGAAAGTTCATGGGTTCAGCATGTGCAGACCACTATGTCAGACCATTGTGCTCTAGTGGTAGAAATTAAAACAGGCCAAAATCAGAGTGCTTATAAGAGGATCTCAAGACCCTTCAGGTATGAAAATATGTGACGTTCGCATGAGGACTATGAATATATTGTTAAGGGTGCATGGAAGAAGAATAAAGTTGGAAATGACATGAATGCTATTACATCCAGTTTACAGAGAGTCCAGAATGATTTGCAACACTGGAGTTATTATAAATTTGGTTCAGTCCGAAAAAGTATCAAGGTGATTCGGGAAAAATTGGAAGAGCTTCGCTCTGTATCTCTCTATCGAGGACCAACAGCGGAGGAGCATAACCTTATCCATCAGCTAAATATTATGTTAAGCCGTGAGGAAACAATGATGAGGTAACGGTTGAGGGTACAATGGCTTTGTGATGGGGACAGAAATACCGCATTTTTTCATGCCAAAGCAAAGGAACGCAGTTGACAAAACCATATTGGTCCTCTAACTAAAGAAGATGGTTCTCTCACTACTAGTCAATCTGAACTTAAGACTATGGCTGAGGACTTCTTCACTCAACTTTTCAAAGCTCAAGAGGAGCTGAACCCATCATTAATCACTCGTTTTGTTCAGAAGAAAGTGACTACTGCCATGAACTTGATCTTGGATGCACCATTTACAGAGGATGAAATCTCAAAAGCACTATTTAGTATGGGACCAAATAAGAGCCCGGGTGTGGATGGATTCACGGCTGGGTTTTTTCAAGAACATTGGGAGTTGATCAAAAATGATGTGGTGCCGGCTGTGATGGATTTCTTGAATGGTGGAGTGATGCCTGAAGATATTAATAAGACGGTACTTGTTCTTATTCCCAAAGTTAAACACCCACAATTTCTATCGCAGTATCGCCCTATTTCTTTATGTAATGTTTTATATAAAATCTGCTCCAAAGTGCTCGCTAATCGTTTAAGAATAATCATTGATGATATTATTGGGGAAGAACAGAGTGCCTTCATACCAGGAAGACTTATATCTGACAATGTTCTAACGGCGTATGAATGCATTCACTACCTCAAAAGGAAAAAAAAGGAAAGAACAGTGCATGTGCCATCAAAATTGATATGGCCAAGGCCTATGACTGAGTAGAATGGCGATATCTTCAAGAAATAATGTTGGCATTGGGCTTTAGTGAAGCTTGGACAAAACGAATAATGGAATGTGTCCGTACAGTCTCTTTTTCAGTGCGTGTGAATGGAGAATATACAAGTTTCTTTAAGCCATCCAAAGGACTTCGACAAGGTGATCCCATATCTTCGTATTTATTTTTATTATGTGCTGAAGGGTTTTCCTTTTTATTGAAGAACTCTGGTCCAAGACACTTAGCGAAAGGAATCCGAATCGGCATCCATGCCCCCTGGGTGTCACATCTTCTGTTCGCGGATGATTGCATTATTTTCTCTGAAGCCTCTAAGAAAGGAGCAGACAGGATTCAGGCTGTGATTTAAGATTATAATAGAGCTTCGGGACAACTAGTTAATAAGCAAAAATCCTCTGTTTTCTTCAGTCCAAATACAGAACATGATGTTCGGATGGAAGTGCATAATAGTTTGGGTATCCAAGTTGAAGCCCTTGGTGCAAAATACTTGGGCTTACCTACGGCCGTTGGTCGGTCTACTAAGGAAGCCTTTGAGCATATTCCTGAACATGTTCGCTCATTGGTATCAGGTTACTGCCAGAAGAAGCTAAATGCAGCCGGCAGAGATGTCCTTCTCAAATCAGTAGTGCAAGCCATGCCAATTTATTCAATGAGCTGTTTCAAACTCAGTCCAGTTACATGCAAGAAAGTTACCTCATTGATTTCCAGTTACTATTGGGGGGATGTCCAGAGAAGAGGAAAATGCATTGGTTAAATTGGCCAGACATGACTCGTTCCAAACTGCATGGTGGTATGGGCTTTCGTGATCTTTCGACCTTCAATCTGGCAATGCTTGGGTAACAAGGGTGGCGTTTAATGATGAAGCCAAATTCATTAGTCGCTAGGGTATTAAAAGGAAAATACTACCCCCATTGTGATTTAATGAAAGCGAAGAAAGGCAGACACTCATCACATACCTGGCGAGCAATTATTAGTGGGTGTACAGTCCTAAACATGGGCCTCATCAAAAGGGTGGGAACAGGCACAAATATCAATATTTGGGAAGATAAATGGATCCCGTCTAATCCGTCACTACGCCCCATGTGGAAACCAGATAATACTCAACTAACTTTAGTGTCTGACCTCATTCAGGAAAATGGAAAATGGGATGATCATCTCATAAGGAACTCTTTCCTTCCTCCGGATGTTGATGCAATCCTCTCCATTCCTCTAGGCGGTTTGGACTGTGATACCTTAGCCTGGGCCTTCGAGAAACATGGTATGTATTCAGTGCGCTCAGCCTATCATTGTCTATCAAATAATACAACTGCACGTCGACACATTGATCCGACATCATCACGAGGTTCGGATCACCCCATGTGGAGGCAATGTTGGCAACTCAAAGTTCTCCCAAAGATAAAGCATTTCTGGTGGAGGGTACTTCATGAGTTCATTCCTACCATGGGTGTTTTAATGAGACGACATATTGAACATATTGGGGCATGTGCTTTCTATGGAAATAATGACGAGTCTATCTTCCATGCGATAATATCGTGTCCATCTAATACTGCAATATGGAAAGCTGTAAAGGATGCAACCGGGGTCAAACTCCCTTGTCTTCACCCGAAAACCTGGGCGTCAGATATCATCAGTGGTAAGGTATGCTCCTCCAAGGATGCCGAGACTATTACAACAGCGGCATATGCCATATGGACCAATCAGAATAAGGAAAAGAGGGGAGATCATCACATCTCACCAAACAAAGTAGCCTGCTGGGTAGCAGGTGTACTACAGGAGGTATCCGATGCTACTCGTCGTACTGATCACAATGAGAAGAAACTGATTAAGTGGAACCCACCACCTGAAAACACTATCAAGATAAATGTAGATGGAAGTTTTAATCCAATGACTGGCACTGGGGCTACTGGATGTGTGGCACGAGATAGTATGGGCCATTTCCTTGCTGCTAGAAGTCGTTGGTACAGCTCTGTAGCGAATGCCCTGTCGGCGGAAGCACTCGCATACCGCGATGGTGTTGAGCTTGCAAATATTTTGAGCTTCCAGCGGATAATGGTCGAAACTGATTGTCATAATTTGGTGCAGCTTTGGAAGGCTCGTCAACATCATCGGTCTGAAATTATGGGAGTCCTCCTTCAGACTCAAGAGATCGCCTCACAGTTACTACATTGTAATTTGATCTTTGTCAGGCTAGTCGCCCACTTATGTGCGCAACAGGCTAGTCGCCAGAACATGTGTAGCTTGTGGTCTGGAACTATTCCACCTTTCCTAGCAAGATGTATCCAAAACGATTGTAATATGTTGGCGGATAAATAATAGAATCATGTATGTTTTCGCAAAAAAAAACTACAAGATAAAATCAACACTACTAGCAACCCATAGGTACCAATCCGAGGTTTTGAGACAAAGATTGAACACAAGAGATGAACTAGGGTTTGAGATGAGATGGTGCTGGTGAAGATGTTGATGGAGATGAGTCCTCCCACGATGAGAGGAACGCTGGTGATGATGAAGGCTTCGATTTCCCCCTCCCGGAGGGAAGTATCCCTGGCGGAATCGCTCCGTCGGAGAGCAAAAGTGCTCCTGCCCAGGTTCCACCTCGAGGCGGTGGCGCTTTTCATCCCAAAAGTGTTCTCTTGATTTTTTTTCTAGGGCAAATGGATACATATATGAGAAGATGGGCCACGGAGGCCCGCTGGTGGGCCCACAAGCTCACATGGCGCTCCCTAGGGGGGGGGGCGCCACCTGAGCTTGCGGCTAACTGGTGGGGCCCCTCCCTGTATTTCTTCTTCCAGTATTTTTTATTAGTTCCAAAATAAATCTCCGTAAATTTTCAGGCCATTTGGACCTTCGGAGAATAGCTATCCTTGTTGTAGCTCTTTTCAGCTCCAGAATTCCAGCTGCCGGCAATTTCCCTCTTCATGTAGGTCTTGCATAATAAGAGAGAAGAGGCATTAGATTTGCATAATAACGTGAAATATTGACCCAAAACATTATAAATAACAGTAGGAAAACATGATGCAAAATGGACGTATCAGCTTCTCAACCCAATTTTTATGAATTTCAATCTCTAGAGCACAAAAAATGGTATGGAGATGGGATTTCATGAACTTACGAAGTCCCCTCAGTATCGCGAGGCATGAAACAGTGATGGTTGAAACTTAGAGCATCTACAACCGGACTGGGCAAATATGACCCCCCTATACGCATCCGCGGATAGACGCCGATCACCCTTCATTTTCCCTTCATTGCAACCACACTCCCATTTGCAAACCCTCATTTCCATGCTACTCCGTGCAACATTCATTTCATCATACGTACTCCATGCTACATGGAACAAACAAGCTACATTCAAATAGAGAAGTACTCTAATCCTACTCACCGTCATCGGAGATGTCGATGAATCCCTTGCCAGAGTCATCGGCCTCGTGGTCATTGGCAGCCGGGTGAAGCTTCAACGCCTCATCCTCCTCCTCCTCCTTGTCCATGAAGAGCCGTTCCCTCCTGTAATATTAGATATCAACCAGAAGGGGGGGTGGGAGATTTAACAAATACTTTGAAAAGCAAGTTTTCTGAAGTAAAACAGTGTGCATAAGAATTACTGAATAGAATAGAGAGTAAACTAAATTGAACAAAGAGACAACTAGATAAACAGTAAATCTAAGTAGTAGTGCACACGAAACTAAACATAGCATAGGCAGCGAAATAACTAAATACTCAAAAAGGTCTTTGCAACATTCACAAAGAAAGAAGATGAGAAGAGGATCATCAAACACATTAAAGTTACCGAGGTAAATGAGTTCAAGAATGTAAAAACTTTAGCTTGACGAAGATAGAGATTTGTTCGACCACTTCAAGTCGTTGGCACAACTCTACGTCTGGTTGGAGGGGCCGAGATTTAACTCAGTGGATGACATGTCTCCAGCGTATCTATAATTTTTCATTGTTTCATGCTATTATATTATCAATCTTGGATACTTTATATGCATTTGTATGCTATTTTATATCATTTTTTTGGACTAACGTATTAACCCAGTGCCCAGTGCCAGTTCTTGTTTTTTTGCTTATTTTTGGCTTTTTCAGAAAATCAATATCAAACGAAGTCCAAACGGAATAAAATCTTTAAAATGATTTTTCCTGGACCAGAAGGGACCCTAGAAGGTTCGGGAGGAGGCAAGAAGAGATACGAGAGAGCCACGAGCTCACAGGACGCACCCCAGGGGGGTAGGCGCGCCCCTGAGCTCGTGGGCCCCACGCAGCTCCGTTTGACCTAATTTCACCTCTATAAATTCCCAAATATTCCCAAACCAACAGAGAGCCACCCGAAATAACTTTTCCGCCGCCGTAAGCTTCTGTTCTTCCGCGATCCCATCTGGAGGCCTTTTTCGGTAATCTGCCGGAGGGGGAATCGATCACGGAGGGCTTCTACATCAACCTTGTTGCCCTACCGATGATGTGTGAGTAGTTCACCACAGACCTACGGGTCCATAGCTAGTAGCTAGATGGCTTCTTCTCTCTCTTTGATCTTCAATACCATGTTCTCCTCGATCTTCTTGGAGTCCTATCCGATGTAATCTTCTTTTGCGGTGTGTTTATTGTGATCCGATGAATTGTGGGTTTACGATCAGATTATTCATTGAACGTAATTGAGTCTTTTCTGAACTTTATTATGCATGATTATTATAGCTTTGTATTTCTCTCTGATCTATCCGTTTGGTTTGGCCAACTAGATTGATTTATCTTCAGTGGGAGAGGTGCTTTGTAGTGGGTTCAATCTTGCGGTGTCCTCACCCAGTGACAGAAGGGGACGAGGCACGTATTGTATTTTTGCTACTAAAGATAAAACGATGGGGTTTATTCATATTGATTGAGTTTACTTTGTCTACATCATGTCATCTTGCTTAAGGCGTTACTCTGTTTGTCATGAACATAATACCATAGATGCATGATGGATAGCGGTCCATTGGTGGAGTAATAGTAGTAGATGCAGGCAAGAGTCGGTCTACTTGTCACGGACATGATGCCTATATATGTGATCATTGCCATGAATACGTCATAACTATGCGCTTTTCTATCAATTGCCCAACAGTAATTTGTTTACCCACCGTATGCTATGTGTTCGAGAGAGAAGCCTCTAGTGAAAACTATGGCCCCTAGGTCTACTTTAAACATATTATAAAAACCAAAAATACCTTGCTGCAATTTATTTATTTATATTTTGTTTTGCAATTTATCTATCTACCTATACAAGATTTGATCCTTGCAAGTAACGAGTTCAAGGGGATTGACAACCCTCTTGCCCGCGTTGGGTGCAAGTATTTGCTTTTGTGTGTGCACGTGTTGTTCACTAGGGTTTGCGTGATTCTCCTTTTGGTTCGATAAACCTTGGTTCTCACCGAGGGAAATACTTATCTCTACCGTACTGCTTCACCCTTCCTCTTCAGGGAAAATCTCAACGCAGCTCACAAATAGCAGTCGACAATATCGTTAACCTATTCTCCTTGAGCTAAAGGCACTTAGATTTCACCTAGCCAGTCATGTTAGATCTTGGAGGTAGATCTCCGAGACCTTCACAGACTTGTTCTTTGGTCGTCCACAATTACTCTCGGGGGCTTGAT
The DNA here is from genome assembly GCA_039707655.1 of Elymus sibiricus. Taxonomy (NCBI): domain Eukaryota; kingdom Viridiplantae; phylum Streptophyta; class Magnoliopsida; order Poales; family Poaceae; genus Elymus; species Elymus sibiricus. The sequence continues at coordinate 253,752,243 of CM077668.1, read as the reverse complement.
ACGTCTCCAATGTATCTATATTTTTTGATTGTTCCATGCTATTATAGTATCAATCTTGGATGTTTTATATACACTTACAAGCAATTATATATCATTTTTTGGGACTAACCTATTAACTTAGTGCCAAGTGGCAGTTGCTGTTTTTTGCCTGTTTTTGGTTTTTCGGAATATCAGTACCAAACGAAGTCCAAATGCCACGAAACTTTTTGGAGATTTTTTTCTGGACATAAGAGACACTAGAAGCTTCGGGAGAGGGCCACAAGACAGAGGAGGTGGCCACGAGCCACCAGGGCGCGCCCCAGGGGGGTGGCGCACCCTGGAGCCTCGTGGGCCCACCTCTGCTCTGTTTGACCTAATTCCACCTCTATAAATACTCTAAAATTGGGAAACCAACATGAGAGTCCACAAAATACTTTTTCCGCCGCCGCAAGTCTCTGTTCTCGAGAGATCCCATCTGGAGGCCTTTTCCGGCACTCTGCCGGAGGGGGATTCAATCACGGAGGGGCTCTACATCAACCTTGCTGCCCTTCCGATGATGCGTGAGTAGTTTACCACAGACCTTCGGGTCCATAGTTAGTAGCTAGATGGATTCTTCTCTCTTTTTGATATTCAAGACAATGTTCTCCTCGATGTTCTTGGAGTTCTATCCGATGTAATCACTTTTTGCGGTGTGTTTGTTGGGATCCGATGAATTGTGAGTTTATGATCAGATTATCCATGAATATTATTTGAGTTTTCTCTGAACTCTTTTATGCATGATTGTTATAGCTTCGTATTTCTCTCCGATCTATTGATTTGGTTTGGCCAACTAGATTGATTTATCTTGCAATGGGAGAGGTGCTTTGTAATGGGTTCGATCTTGCGGTGCTCAATCCCAGTGACAGAAAGGGACATGACACGTATGTATCATTGCTATTAAGGGTAAAAAGATGGGGTTTATTCATGCGTGATTTTACTTTGTCTACATCATGTCATCTTGCTTAAGGCGTTACTCCGTTCTTTATGAACTTAATACTCTAGATGCATGCTGGATAGCGGTCGATGTGTGGAGTAATAGTAGTAGATGCAGAATCGTTTTGGTCTACTTGTCTCGGACGTGATGCTTATATACATGATCATTGCCTTGGATATCGTCATGATTATTTGCTTTTCTATAAATTGTCCAACAGTAATTTGTTTACCCACCGTATGCTATTTTCAAGAGAGAAGCCTCTAGTGAAAACTATGGCCCCCGGGTCTACCTTTATCATATATTGAAAATCCCAAAAATACCTTGCTGCAATTTTACTTTATTTATTTTATTTTGTATTTTTGTTCGATCTATCTATCTATCACCATACAATTTAATCTTGCAATTAACCGCCAAGGGATTGACAACCCCTTGTTTGCGTTGGGTGCGAGGATTTGTTATTTTGTGTGCATGTGCTACTAACGAGTTGTTGCATGATTCTCCTACTGGATTGATAGCCTTGGTTTCATAACTGAGGGAAATACTTATCTCTACAGTACTGCATCATCCTCTCCTCTTCGGGGAAATACCAACGCAGATCACAAGTAGCAGGAAGAATTGCTGGCGCCGTTGCCGGGGAGACATCATCAACATCTATCAAGTACCTACGCATAAACTTTCATCTCCTTGCATTTATTTTATTTGCCTTTGCCTCTCGTTTTCATCTCCCCCACTTCTAATTTTTTTTTACAAAGACACAAAAATATTTTTGGTTGCTTGCTTGCTTTTATTGCCTTCATGACAACACACAAAAACAGAAGGTGAAAGCAAAAATCTATTGATATGGATCCTCATCCACTTGCTAATCTTTTCAATAGATCCAATTATGATGAACCAATTTCTAGTGAGTTGAGTGCACTTGATTATCTCTATGAAGTTTTGCTTGAAAATCATGAATCTGAAAATTGTGATGAAGTGTTAGAAGAAGAAATTTATAAAGTGATTTATGATAGCTCCTTGATTGAAAAGTATGATTGCAATGATGTTATTATAAATTCTATTAATGTCAATTGTGGTAATGATATGCAAACCTACAAGCTTGGGGTGACAATTTTGTTATGTCCACTACTTATTGCAATGATCACGATTGGGGTGATAATACTTCTTATGATCTTGAAAATTTATTTAAGCCTCATGATGAATATGTTATTGATTAGAATGTTTGCAATAATATTGAAAGTGGGTTTGGAAGAGTGTCAACTTTAGGTAAAAAGAATCCCACATATTCGGAGAGTGTTCAATCTTATGAAATTTTTGATAAATGTGGGTTTGGAGAGGTTATGACTTTAGTTGACGTTAATCCCACTATCTTGGAAGATTATAAAACTTTTATGCATGAGGATCGTGAAGATAATATTTTATATGATAGCTATATTGTTGAATTTGACTATGATCCTACATGTAATTATTATGAGAGAGGAAAATATGGTTGTAAAAACTTTTATGTCATTAAGTTACCTCTCTTTGTGCTAAAATTATTAATGCTCCATTCTTCCTATTTACATATGCTAGATATTGCTTGTATTGATAATTTGTTTTCCTATAAAATGCCTATGCATAGGAAGTATGTTAGACTTAAATGTGTTTTTCACATGTTACATGATGCTCTCTTTGTGTTTCAATTATTATCTTTCATGAGAGCATCATTGAAATCTCAAGCCTATCTTAATGGCTATAAAGAAAGAGCTTGTTGGGAGACAACCCAATAAACTTTTTACTTCTGTTTTCTTGTGTGCACACAATTATGCTACTGTTATGATTGTGTTTTTATGTTTTAATTAGTGTTTGTGCCAAGTAATGCCTTTGGGATGATTTGGAAGATAGTATAATTGATGCTGTTTGGAAAACAGAAAGTTTTGCGTCCAGTGCTGGAATTTTAATTCTGTACTGGAGCGTCATAAAAATCTGAAATTTTTACACAGTATTTGTATATGAATTTCCCACGTTTTCCTAATTTTTCAGAATTTTTGGAGTTACAGAAGTATATATTTTAAATAGATCTTTACAGACTGTTCTGTTTTAGACAGATTCTGTTTTTGTTGCATAGTTTGCTTATTTTGATGAATCTATGGATCGTATCGGGGGGTATGAGTCATGGAGAAGTTGGTGTACAGTAGCATTATGCCAATATTAAATGTGAATAAATTTACTACAGTACATAAAGTTAAAGATTTGTTTGTTATACTAACGTATCTCACGAAGGTTTTGTTGAGTTTTGTGTGATTGAAGTTTTCAAGTTTTGGGTGAGATCACGATGGATGAAGGAATAAGGAGTGGCAAGAGCCTAAGCTTGGGGATGCCCAAGGCACCCCAAGGTAATATTCAAGGAAGACTCAAGCAACTAAGCTTGGGGATGCCCCGGAAGGCATCCCCTCTTTCTTCTACCAACTATCGGTAATTTTACTTGGAGCTATATTTTTATTCGTCACATATCATGAGTTTTGCTTGGATCGTCTTGTATTATATGAGTCTTTGCTTTGTTTGCTTTTTAGTTTGTCACAATCATCTTTGCTGGACACACCTATTTGAGAGAGCCACACGTTTATCGTGATTTGTTAGAATACTCTATGTGCTTCACTTATATCTTTTGAGCTAGGCAGTTGCTCTAGTGCTTCACTTAAATCTTTTTGAGCACGGCGGTGGCTATATTTTGAAGAAATATTTGAACTCTCATGCTTCACTTATACTATTTTGAGAGTTGATAAGATTAAATTTTGAAGAAATATTTGCACTCTCATGCTTCACTTATATCTTTTTGAGAGTTGATAATAGTAATGGTAATTTGCACAAGATATGAATTTGGTCCCAAAGTGAATATTCAAGAGGGATATAATAAAAACTTTCATGAAAGATCATTGGATATGATAAGTTTGATTCCTTGCAATAGTTTTGCGATATGGAGATGATAATATGTGAGTCGTGTTAGTGAGTAATTGTGATTTAGTAAGAATATTGGTGTTAAGGTTTGTGATTCCCTATGCATGCACATAAAGTCAATAGTTATGCAACGAAATTATATCCTACTTATGGTGCATTATTCGGTGTTAGTTATGTTCAATGCATGTTTATGACCGTTTTCGCTTTTTGGTTGGTCGCTTCTCAATCTATTTGCTAGCCTTCATTTGTACTAAGCGGGAATACTGCTTGTGCATCCAACTCCTTAAACCAAAGTTGTGCTAAATGAGTCCACCATACCTACCTATATGCGGTATTTCCATGCCGTTCCAAGTAAATTTGTATGTTCCAACTCTAATTTTTCAAAATAATTTTCTGTTTTGTGTGCCCGTACCGCTCATGAAGCGGTAGGGGGTGGCCAATATTTTCCATGCTAGGTGTGTTATTCTCACGATGAGTGTTTATTCACTTGTCATGGCACGAGAGAGTGGCAGGTAATAGGGATGCCCAGTCCCGAAATGAATTTTTTTTTAATATGATGATAATAATAAATTCCTTGGAAAGTGTTGGTATAGAAGGCACCTGTGACGCCCCCGACTTAATCGTGCACTAATCATACACGCAAATGCGCATGATCAAGCACAAGGACTCACGGGAAGATATCACAACACAACTCTAAACAGAAATAAAAGTCATACAAGATTTATATTACAAGCCAGGGGCCTTGAGGGCTCGAATACATAAGCTTGAGTCATACAAGCATCAGCGGAAGCATTAGTATCTGAGTACAGACACAAAGTTAAACAAGTCTGCCTTAAGAAGGCTGAGCAAAACAACGACATCTGATCGAAAAGGCGCAAGCCTCCTGCCTGGGAGCCTCCTATCTACTCCTGGTCGTCGGTCTCCACGTAGTAGTAAGCTCCACCGGTGGGGTAGTAGTAGTCGTCGACGGGGGCAGCTGGCTCCGGGGCTCCGTCATCTGGTCGCAGCAATCGGGTATAGGGGAAAAAGAGGTAGCAAAGCAACCGTGAGTACTCATCCAAAGTACTCGCAAGACTTACATCAGAACTATTCTACTTATGCATCGGTATCAATCAAAGGGGCTGTATCTGTGGACTAGACTGCAGAAATGCCAGAATAGAGAGGAAAGCCTAGCCTATCGAAGACTAGCATCTTCAACGTCATGCAGCCTTAGAAGAGTGTAGATTAGCATATGATAAAGTAATAAGTAATATAGCAGCAATGCCTAGAGATCCTTCCTCGACTCCCTGCGAGGAAGCAATCCCGGAGCTAACATATTAATTAAGTTCACAATTATCCAGTTCTAGTTGTAGTAGATCGGGATACTTTCCGAGCATCCTGTTACCGTGGACACGGCTATTCGAATAGATAACTTCCCTCCAGGGGTGCACCAACTTACCCAACACGCTCGATTAACTCTGGCCGGACACACCTACTCGGTCCATGCCCGGCCTCGGCTGATCGACACGTCGTAGCCCTACCTAGGTTCAACAGAGAGGCCAGCACGCCGGTCTACACCCTAAGCGCTCAGGGGTCTTGGGCCCATCGCCCTTTGCACTCCTGCGCGTTGCGTGGGCGGCCGGGACCAGACCTAGCCCCTGTATACACACGCAGGCTTTCGCGGTCCACCCGGGCGCGCGCCGCTCAATCGCTGACGTCTGAAGAACTTCGGCTGATACATATGACACCGAGTGCCCATACTATTCCCGCGTGGTGGTTAGTGCGAAAAGGCCAGAGGCCTACTCGGATCACATATCCTAACCCATTAGTGTGTTGGGAGCTCGCGGCGACGATCAGTGCTCCACGATCTGTGGTCCCGTCGCCCTGTCTCGAGGACTTGCGGGAAGGGCCAGGCCCAATTCCTCTCCTCCCACTCCTGAGGTAATCTGCCTGCCCGGCTGCACCTCGTAATTATCTCGCGGGTACCCTCATGGTCAACCCGACTTCACATTACTCGCGGGTACCCCTCAGGGCCGACCCGACTTTACTCAGGGACTGTGATAAAGTTAGGGTAACCGTGTGTCCATCACATCAAGGGGGAACCCGAGGAATCACTCTCTATGGATTCCCTCTAGATGTATCTGTCAAGGTGAACTCGGAGGAATCACGCTCGATGGGTTCACGCTTTAGGGGGTTGTACGACAAAGGCATCATCGGAGTCGGTGAAAGAGGAATCACCCTCGGTAACCCACAACCGACAAGCTATACTACAGAGGCAACATCAGGAGTGAGGTAAGAGGTATCACCCTCGACACTCGATGGTAGCTCTACAGAGTCGTACAACTTAGGGGTGTGTGGTGATGTGTCGGTCGCTGCCCATCGACCACACTGATCGAGGGCACCTGTAACAAAGCGGGGCAACAGGGACAAGGATGAGGGGCCACAGATGGTTCACTAACCAACCTAGACTAAGCATTTAGGATAATAGGAATGGTATCAACAACAGTTACAAAAACAGGCTATGCATCAGAATAGGTATTTTCAGAACAACAACTGTAGCAATACTAATGCAAGCATAAGAGAGAAAGAATGGGTGATATAGGCATGTTCAAGGGGGTTTGCTTGCCTCGAAGCTCTGCTGAAAAGGGCTGGTCGTCAGGGGTGTAGTCGTAATCGGCAGCAGCGTCGGGCTCGGGGTCTACCGGAGAGAAGAGGGGGAAGAAACAATAAATACAAGCAAACAAATGCAACACAATGCATGGCATGGCAATATGTTGTGCTAGGTGCGACCTAATGCAGCACTACACGTTAGAGACGGAGCGGGAAAATATCTGGGAATATTTTCCCAGTTTTAGGCATCTGCCAAACAGATGAACCGGAGGGGAAGGTTCCATGTTTGTAGTGTTGTAGGCATGTGACAGCTACATGGAGGGCATATTCGGATTCGTCTCGTTTTTCTGATCAACTTTCATGTAGAAAACTTTTTCATCCGGGCTACGGTTTATTTTCTACGATTTTTCAAAGTTTTAAACCATTTTCTGAAATTCCTGGAATTAAATTTAAATTCAAAAATAACAGAAAAAGCTTTATTGCGTCAGGATGACGTCAGCAGTCAACCCAGCCGGTCCAGGTCAAACCTGATGGCTGGGACCCACATGTCATACACAGTGGGCTAAACAGAGATTATTAAACTAATTAGAGGTTAATTAGCAGGTGGGGCCCCACTGTCAGTGACTAATTAGATTAACAGGTTAATTTAATTTATAAAAACTATTAATTAGCGAGTGGGGCCCGCTTGTCAGTGGCACAGTGCTGCCTAGTCAGCACGTTGACCAGTCAACGTGGTCAACTGGGCCCACGGGACCCACTGGTCAGCGACCCAGGGTGGGCCCAGGCCAGCCACGTCAGCGGCGGCCGGCGTTTAGCCGCCGGCGACCAAATACGCGGCGGCGCATTCGGGACTGCGGCGGAAAACGCCCACAGTGGGCCAAATCGAGGGCGGCCGGTGCCGTTCGAACGAGCACTCGACGCCGCGTCGATTGGTGGCGGTGGCATCGCCGGAGACGGCCTACAGCGACGGCGGCGAGCAGCGGGGGCGGCGGTCGGAATCGGGCGATGGCAGTCACGGCGATGTGGGGGCACGAGAAGGCGTGTGCGTGGGTGCGTTGGGCTCCTGGGAGCCCCAGGAGCACGATGCGGTGCTCGCTTGAGCTCGACGGCGAGTGTGGCCACGGCGACGAGCTCGGCTAAGGCGACGGGTACGGCCATGGCAGAAACGGCGGCTACGGCGCGGAGAAGAGCAGGGGAGTGAGAGGAGAGGGAGAGGAGCTCACCGGGAGGCTCAAGAAAGGCCGGCGAGGGGTTAGTAGCAACAGGGGTGGCCGGAATCGACGACAAACGCCAGCGATCCGAGGAGGAAGACGAGGTCGTGGGCGAGGCTATGGCGGCTCCCGTCTCCGATTCGTTGTCGCAGATGGCGTAGCGGAGCACGGCGGAGCTTCTGAGCACGGTGGCGAGGCGCGAGGCGGTCAGTGGCCGCGGTGGCGACGGGCCATGGCGACGGCGGCGTTCGGGTGCGGGTGAGAGCGAGAGAGAGAGCGCATGGGAGAAGAAGATGAGGACGGGGGACGGTCCCGAGGCGTGCGGTGGCGTTCTTATCGCCTCCCGCGGCACTGTAGCGGCGCGGAGCGGCGGGCTGGTTCGGCGGCGACGGCGCGCGGCGTCGGGCGCGCGCGCGTGAGCCGACACGGGGAGGAGAGAGAGGAAGGAGACGGTGTGGAGCGGGTTGGGCCGGCGCTGTGCACTTAGGCCCATGCACAGTGGCATTTTCCCTTTTCCCTAATTCTTTTTATGTTTTTCTTTTTACAGAAAGATTTTGCAAAATTTTAAGCCATCAAATGAGTTTTGTAAAATGTGGGACTTAGCCACATAATTACATTGCAATATACTGCGCTGCCACAAAAAGTTTGGAGGCAAGATGAATCCATTTGAATTTTTCAAAAATGGAATAGCATTTAAATTGCTCCTTTTGGCACTGTTTTAATTGCTATAGCTCATTTTAGCAAATAGGTGATGTTGTTTTCCTGAACAAATATTTGTTTTCGAATATTTGCTAAATGATGAACTATTTTTCAAAAAAAATTGTGCAACTTCAAAATTCACTTGCAATTTGAATTGAATTTGGTGGTGGAATTTGAAATGAGATATTAATCCAATGCAATCCAGCATTGCAAATCAACTTGACTTAGCATTAACATGATGGATTACTGTAGCTCATTACATAGGGGTGTTACAGCACCCGTGGATACGGCTAGTCATGGATTGTGAAAGAATGGTGGAAAGGAAATAAACTTTATTTTCTGTTTGGGAACCGCCTATAATGTGTCTAGCATGGAAGATATTGGGAATTCTCGGTCGTTTTCGTTGACAGGAAAAGCATGCCTCTCAAAATAATTTTATCTCTCTAATTTAAGCTTTGAGCTCTGGCACCTCTGCAAATCTCTGCTTCCCTCTGCGAAGGGCCTATCTATTTACTTTTATGCAATTTTTATTTTTTATTTTGAGTCTCCATCTTCTCTTACAAAGCACCAACTAGAGAGCACTATGGTCATACTTGTGCATTGTGTGTAGCTAATATCGAGTGTGTTTCATGAATGGATCAATGATTGAGCATAATGGGCTAGGGATAGCTTTCTTTAGCGTTGATATTTTGAAAGACATGGTTGCTTGTTAGTATGCTTGAGTATTTATGTCTTCATGTCAAATTATAGACTATTGCTTTGAATCATTCAAGTCCAAATGTCCATGCTACAAAAGAAAAGAGTATACGATGAATATGATAGGTAGCATTCCACATCAAAAATTCTATTTTTATCATTTACCTACTCGAGGACGAGCAGGAATTAAGCTTGGGGATGCTTGATACGTCTCCAACGTATCTATAATTTTTTATTGTTCCATGCTATTATAGTATCAATCTTGGATGTTTTATATACACTTACAAGCAATTATATATCATTTTTTGGGACTAACCTATTAACTTAGTGCCCAGTGCCAGCTGTTGTTTTTTGCCTGTTTTTGGTTTTTCAGAATATCAGTACCAAACGAAGTCCAAATGCCACGAAACTTTTTGGAGATTTTTTTCTGGACATAAGAGACACTAGAAGCTTTGGGAGAGGGCCAGAAGACAGAGGAGGTGGCCACGAGCCACCAGGGCGCGCCCCAGGGGGGTGGCGCGCCCTAGTGCCTCGTGGGCCCACCTCTGCGCCATTTGACCTAATTCCACCTCTATAAATACTCTAAAATCGGGAAACCAACAGGAGAGTCCCACGAAATACTTTTTCCGCTGCCGCAAGTCTCTGTTCTCGAGAGATCCCATCTGGAGGCCTTTTCCGGCACTCTGCCGAAGGGGGGTTCAATCACGGAGGGGCTCTACATCAACCTTGCTGCCCTTCCGATGATGCGTGAGTAGTTTACCACAGACCTTCGGGTCCATAGTTAGTAGCTAGATGGCTTCTTCTCTCTTTTTGATCTTCAATACATTGTTCTCCTCGATGTTCTTGGAGTTCTATTCGATGTAATCACTTTTTGCGGTGTGTTTGTTGGGATCCGATGAATTGTGAGTTTATGATCAGATTATCCATGAATATTATTTGAGTTTTCTCTGAACTCTTTTATGCATGATTGTTATAGCTTCGTATTTCTCTCCGATCTATTGATTTGGTTTGGCCAACTAGATTGATTTATCTTGCAATGGGAGAGGTGCTTTGTAATGGGTTCGATCTTGCGGTGCTCAATCCCAGTGACAGAAAGGGACATGACACGTATGTATCGTTGCTATTAAGGGTAAAAAGATGGGGTTTATTCATGCGTGAGTTTACTTTGTCTACATCATGTCATCTTGCTTAAGGCGTTACTCCGTTCTTTATGAACTTAATACTCTAGATGCATGCTGGATAGCGGTCGATGTGTGGAGTAATAGTAGTAGATGCAGAATCGTTTCGGTCTACTTGTCTCGGACGTGATGCCTATATACATGATCATTGCCTTGGATATCGTCATGATTATTTGCTTTTCTATCAATTGCCCAACAGTAATTTGTTTACCCACCGTATGCTATTTTCAAGAGAGAAGCCTCTAGTGAAAACTATGGCCCCCGGGTCTACCTTTATCATATATTGAAAATCCCAAAAATACCTTGCTGCAATTTTACTTTATTTATTTTATTTTGTATTTTTGTTCGATCTATCTATCTATCACCATACAATTTAATCTTGCAGTTAACTGCCAAGGGATTGACAACCCCTTGTTCGAGTTGGGTGCGAGGATTTGTTATTTTGTGTGCAGGTGCTGCTAACGAGTTGTTGCGTGATTCTCCTACTGGATTGATAACCTTGGTTTCATAACTGAGGGAAATACTTATCTCTACTGTACTGCATCATCCTCTCCTCTTCGGGGAAATACCAACGTAGATCACAAGTAGCGGGGCTTAGAGCCGACACGTAACCGTCTAGTGGATGCACAGTCCACAAGATTAATAGGTCATGTTATGTTTCAACTAGTTTTTCATTGATGCTTAATCACTCATGAGATTTTAGGCTCTGTTTTTTTTCCTCTCTTAGGATTCTGAATCTGTTTTGGCAGGATGGGTTGCTCTGACAAATTCTTGTCAATTCTCTCTGGAGCAGCCAACCATTTAAGGTTGAAGGGGGGGTGGCTATTTATAGCCGAAGCAATCCCGATGTGTGAAATGGCCAATAGGGCACTAAAGGCCTAACGGACAACCGACACGTGGCGCGGCGGTCGAATTTCAAACACAACCAATGACTTGCTTATGGAACAAGTCAAGTCGACTCAACTACCAGTGATTCTTATTCATGCCCCGAAGAACATCGCCTCAGACTCAGAGAGAAAATTATTCCGCATGAAGAGATTTCCAAGTCTTCACTCGAAGAAGTAGGTTTTGGATCGAGCATATAACTTTCAACTTTTACTTAGACCCCCCCTTAATAGTACGGTTTGCCCTATGACTCAAATGGAAGAAAATGAAACTAGAAAACAAAAGTCTTCACTACGCTTCATTATCCTCTCTGCAAGTTGATTGTTCCTCGAACAGGCAATCCAAAAGTATTAATTGCCAGCACAATTTTCGCGGGTCATAACTCTAGTGTTAAACCAAATCCTTTGGGACATTCACAGGTGTATACTCACAAACACATTAGTCACTTAACTTTTTGTCATTAATCATCCAAAATCCTCAGGGGCACTAGATGCACTTACACCGCCTCACGTCAACGAGGTGGGTCAGGTGGTGGTTCGCCAACACCCCCTGCTCGGACTGGAGCGACTCCAGACGTTGAGATCGGAGTCGAAGGGGAAGCGAGCGGGGGAAAGGAGGGAATGGGGACGACTATGGTTTGCCCTTGCTATCCTGCTTAAATAGCCGAAGTTCTTGGCCCCTCAGATGGCGCGACAGAGCGGTTCCGTGAATGCGGTCACCAAATTGGTGACCTTCCTCGGCGGGACCGAAGGGTTTCCGCGTGGGTTCTGCCCGTCGATCCGACGTGGCGGGCGCGTCCAAACATTCTCAAATCGCCCACATATGAATTGAGTTTGAGGAATGCCAGATAGTCTGGACACCTGGTTTGGTAGGATGGAAGTGGTTGAGTGGCATTTGTCGGTTTAGGTGGTGTCCAGTTTATTTGCCCGGACGTTTAGGGAGGAAGCGGGGTTGACACTCATTGTTCTCGGCAATGCTCCTCGGAGCCCGCCTGAAAGTTGGTGTTCTTCTGTGGCTAGTCACAATGAGATTAGCATAGGTAGTATCATGCATGTCAACTAGACATTTTTGCCGAGATGACACACAATTAAAAGAGAAAAGAGAGGATTGAGTATCATGATATGATACCATATTATATTAAACTAGAAGGGTTTGGCGCGCTTTGCTGCGCCTTTGGTGTTGTTGGATTTCCTAGAAACATTGCTCACTCTGTTTCAAAATATAAGGTGTATTACATTTTTTTAAAGTCAAAACTTTTTAAGTTTGATCAAATTTGTAGACAAATATATCAAAATCCATAATACCAAATCGGTATAGTTAGATTCATCATGAAATGAATTTCCATTTTTTTTATTGTTTAATATTGTGGATGTTGACATTTTTGGCTCTAAACTTGATCAAAGTTAAAGGAATTTGACTTTCCAAAAAACTAATACCCCTTATATTTTGGAATTGATGGAATATTTAGTTTGGCGGGGCGGGGAGATGATGGAGTGTTTTTTTTTTTATAATTCTATGATTTGGTGGGCCTTTCTCTATGTGATTTTGTGTTATCCACTAAAAACCCATAATTACGTGGGGAAATTTCTGCGTCGGTAGCTGCATGTATTATATTGGTGTTATAGTATCACAAGGTGGCGTTTCTTTTCTCTAGGTGGTGGGAGGGTGCGCAGGATTAATATGTTTTTATAGGTCAGTTGCCACTGATTGATTTGAAAAATGATTGGCCTGATCAAAATCGTAAACCAAATCTATAATTGAATACCTCAATCGAATTGAAGGGCTTCAAAATTAGGGAACAATAGTGAATTAAAACAATTGAATGCGAGAGCTCCTTAAGAAATTGTTGACCCGGTCAAAATTGAGTGACTCAATCTTAAATTAAAGACCTCAATTAATTGCGAGACATTAAAAATTAGGAAGCATAGTGAATAGTATAAAAGAATTGAATGAGAGAGAGCTTTGAGAAATTGTTAACCCGGCCAAAATAGCTACATGTATTATATTGGTGCTATAGTATCACAAGGTGGCGTTTCTTTTTTCAAGGTGGTGGGAGGGTGCACGGTATTAATATGTTTTTATAGGCCAGTTGCTGCAGATTGATTTAAAAAATGATTGGCCCGATCAAAATCATAAGCCAAATCCATAATTGAATAACTCAATCGAATTGAAGAGCTTCAAAATTAGGGAACAATAGTGAATTAAAACAATTGAATGTGAGCGCTCTATGAGAAATTGTTGACCCATTCAAAATTGAGTGACTCAATTTTAAATTAAAGACCTTAATTAATTACGAGGCATTAAAAATTAGGAAGCATAGTGAATAGTATAAAAGAACTGAATGAGAGAGCTTTGAGAAATTGTTGACCCGGTCAAAATCAGGTGTCCCAATTTCAATTGGAGACCTCAATTGATTATGAGCCCTTTAAAATTAGGGAGCTTAGTGTTATAGAGGATGACTAGCGCCGAAGAAGCGCGGCGCACGCCGCGCCCGTGACCGATTCCGTCCATATTTTACAAAAATAAGCAAGAAAACAACATGTATCACGCGAGAAAAAAAAATTAAAAAAATATATTAATTCATCTTTACCCCATGATCTACGTAGGCACGTAACAAACGTTAAATGATTTAACAAATTAGGTAAACCGGCTGGTCTATTAATATTTTTTCATAAGAACGTATTTTCCCCTTTCGTAAGTAAAAAAAGCGATGGGCACGGTAGTAATATGTATTTGAATTCATTCTCATATGGCATGTTTGATCAATAGTGAGATCGAATGGGATTGCTACCAATGTGTAGACCCTATAGTACGGAAATATTTCTTGTCCTGTTTGTGCATCTTTTTCACCTACATTTCATATCTAGTTCCTAGTCGGCATTCTTTCATTCTCCCTCAAATATGGATATATTTAATAAAATTCAAATTTTATAAGTAATTTAAACCCCAAATCTGTCATGGTGTAAAAATGGATAGTAATTTGCGGAAAGCTTATTTTAACGCACTATGTATGAATGGCTAACCTGATAATAGGACGTTCAGCCCAATGCGCTTTTCAAATTGTGATATATGATAAGTGGTATATCCATACTTCGGGAAATTTTGGCGGCTAATGAATAACTGGTTCTACAATATTTTTTTGAGAAAACACTATCCTCCACGGATGATCTATTGTCTTATATATTTTTTCTTCCTTGAATCGGTCAGAGAAATAGAATAGGGAGTGGAATGGAGTGAAGAGGTTGGTCGAGTGACCGTTTTTAGTTTCATGTTGCCTCTTGTCATTGGTTGCTTATAGACTGTCGTGATGGGGCGCGTCGTAGAGGTGGCTTCAGTAATCGCATTATGGTTAAAGCCTCAATCTGGTTGGCCACAAGGAAGGAGAAGGCGAGGTAGACGACGACAACAACACCGGTTATTCTCCTTGCGTAGGTGAACGCACCGAGGGAGAAGGAGTCTTAGTTTTTTTGGGATTTTTTTCCTGACATTTATTCTGGATTGTTGTTCACTTGAATGCATGGTGCTGATTTATTGTTTTTATTGTCCCGGTTTATTCGGGTGTATTGCTCTGGATTACAATGCGGGTACTGTTTTGGTTTATAGTTTGTATGGGCTAATGTTTCCGGTGTACTCAAGTGTAGTTCCGTTTTACTGGTTTTACTGTTCCGTATCGAGGAAGAAGGGGTCTAAAAAATGGTTTATTTTTTTGTTTTTGATTTTCCTTTTGGATTACTGTTCACATGAATGCATAGTGCTGGTTTACTGTTTTTGTTGTCCCGGTTTATTCAGTTGTATTGCTCTGGGTTACAATTCGGTTACTGTTTCGGTTAAAAATATGTTGAAACCCTTTAAAACTTAAAAATAAAAAAGAATGGAATCTCATAACGTCACCCATTATTATATGAAACTCGTATTAAATTATAGTGTATGTATGTGTGTTATGGCACATATTTTAATATTCTTAAATATGTTGAGACAGATACACACTACAGGAATCAGCTAATTTGTCGTCTATGGAGCTCTTTGCCGTCAGCCTTTCGTCGGGGCTGACGGCAAAGACCACCTCGCCGTCTGTAAAAAAACACAGACGGCAAAGCGTGACTTGGAGTGTTGGGCTGAGCCCAACCAATTGCGTGTAAATCCCCATGCGGCATTTAAAGAATCCAAAAAAAGGAAAAAAAAACAAAGCCTTGCCCGTTAACTCTTTACGTAATTCTCCAATCTAAGCAGCACAAAAATAAAATAAAATAAAGAGACCAATCCACTGTCGGCTTAGTATATGTGTATGTGTATATGTAATTTTTTTTAACTGATATGTATATATTTTCTCCTGAAGCTATTGTTCGAAAGTAAGTACTGTTCAGAACTAATCACTGTTCATGCATGATTACTGTTTGAACTCAGTTACTGTTCACATATGATTACTGTTCATGGGGAGGGGGGGTACTATTCACTGGATGGGGACGTTGCACTGGGCTCATCAGTAAAATGTACAGTAGACAGCAAAAAAATTCAAAAAAAGGAGAAAAAGAGAAAGCTTCCCGCTTTAGTATTGTTACTTATGTACTAGTATGTGTCATGCATGTCAACAAATAATGTCACTATGATACTATGCACTTTGGAGATAGTATCATAGATTAGTATCACATTCATGATACTAGCATATTATACTTCCATTGTGATCAGCCTTAGAGCAACTCCAATAGATTTCTATCCTTAAAAAAACTACCATTTAAGGGAAGTTGGGGCAAAAGAGACTCTCCAATAGCTCCGGTAAACCCAGCTTTTTTACGGGGTCCCATAAAAACACCCCCACCAACCTGCAAGTACATGGAAAGATAGCCCTTCCCGTTTAACTTGGCAGGCAAAAAACCGCCTGAAAGTTTATGATGAGCGCCCTGTGTCGCCGTGCGACATCACTCTGGCATGCCGCCCTGCGCCACCACTTCGCCGCGCCGCCACTCTGCCGCCTCACCTTCCCGTGTTGTGTCACCGACTTGAGGGCCCCAACAATGTTTAGTGGAAAATAGGAAATAAATTAGGGGAAGAAAGTTTACAAGAACCGAGAAAAGTAGCTGTCGGACAACTTTCTGTAAATTATATGGTCATCCCCTAAAACCATTCTACGGGAAGATTTTACAAGATCCCGTCACAGTGAGGGTAGCCAACGGAGAAACCCTGCAGTCCAAGCAACAAGTATCTCAATTACAGTGGTGGTGTCAGGGCCACACTTTCAGCACTGATATGCGGTTGCTTGAACTCGGTGCTTATGATGCAGTTTTGGGAGTCGATTGGCTCGCTCAGTTCAGTCCTATGAACTGTCATTGGGGACTCAAGACAATGGAATTCAGACACGCTCATATGAACATCAAATTGCAAGGTGTGCGTACTCCGACAGAGCCGACATTGACAGAGATACATGCCGATCAGTTGACTAAGTGGATTCAAGGAAATGAAGTGTGGGCATTGGCAGTATTGCATACTGAGCACAAACCAGCGTTATCTGACGATCACACCCCCCCACAGTTGCAAGCTCTCTTGGATGAATATGCTGACATTTTTCAGGAACCAACCACATTACCACCACACCGTGAGTTTGATCACGCTATTCATCTCGAGCCCGGCTCCTCTCCACCCAATGTCCGGCCGTACCGTTACTCGTCACTCCAGAAGGACGAAATTGAGCGTCAGGTTGCCGAGATGCTGAAAGCTGGCCTCATCACTACGAGCATCAGTCCCTTTGCTGCACCTGTCTTGTTAGTGAAGAAGAAAGACGGTACCTGGCGTTTCTGTATTGATTATCGCCGGCTCAATGACATTACCATTAAGAACAAGTTCCCACTACCTGTCATTGATGAGCTCCTTGATGAACTGGCCGGCGCAAAGTATTTGTCCAAAATTGATCTGCGGGCAGGCTACCATCAAATACGGATGCGCCCTGAAGATGAACCAAAAACGGCATTCAAAACTCACCACGGTCACTTCCAATTTCGCGTGATGCCCTTCGGGGTGACGAATGGCCCACCCACTTTCCAGTGCTTGATGAATTCTGTCCTTGCACCAGGAACACGCAAGTATGTCATCGTTTTCCTGGATGACATCTTGACTTACAGTCCATCATTTGACGAGCATCTACTGCACCTACGACAAGTGTTTGCTCTGTTGCGTCAGCATCAACTCTATGCGAAGTTATCCAAGTGCTCATTCGCTTAGACATCAATCAGTTATTTGGGGCATGTAATATCAGCGGAGGGGGTGGCCACTGAAACAGATAAGACTGATGCTATTCAACACTGGCCACAACCGTCTTCCCCAACTGAATTTAGAGCTTTTCTGGGCCTCACTGGTTACTACCGTAAATTTGTCAGGAACTACTGCATTATCACAAAACCATTGACATCCCTCTTGAGCAAGAAAGGTTTTGGTTGGACTGACGCAGCAACAGCAGCTTTTCTGAAACTCAAACAGGCCATGGTAACAACGCCGGTGCTCGCCCTGCCCGATTTTTCCTTGCCATTTACAGTGGAAACGGATGCATGTGACACCGGGATTGGAGCAGTATTATCTCAACAGGGCCACCCGATCGCTTTCCTCAGTCGCGCGCTCGGTATCAACAACCTGAAACTCTCTGTCTACGAGAAAGAATTCCTTGCAGTAATGCTGGCCATTGATCGCTGGCGCCCCTACCTGCAACGAGGTCAGTTCACTATTCTAACGGATCACAAAAGTCTATGCACGCTCGGGGAACAACACCTTGGTTCAGAAGTTCAGCGCAAGGCCATGGCCAAGTTGGGAGGTCTTCAGTTTAAATTCAAATACAGACGAGGTGTTGACAACAGCGCGGCTGATTCCTTGTCCCGTATCGGCCATTTGTTCACGGTGACAGCATCATCCACTTGTCAGCCTTCCTGGATACAAGAGGTTCGTAATTCCTATCAAACTGATGCCAAAGCAACTGAGTTACTCCAAGCATTGGCTGTTCGTAGTCCGGACGATCATGGTCACGAGCTAGACCGGGGTATGATCAAGTACAAAGGCCGTCTATGGATTGGTGACAATGCTGCATTACAAACCAAATTAATCAGTGAGTTGCACTCAGCAGCAGTGGGAGGTCACTCAGGGATCCGGCCCACTTATCTCAGACTGAAGAATCTGTTTTATTGGCCTGGGATGAAACTTCAGATGGAAGAATTTGTGAAGCAGTGTGCGGTCTGTCAACACGCGAAGCATGAGCACACGCATCCCTCGGGCACTCTGCAACCTTTACCAATACCTGCTCGTGCTTGGGGTGACGTCACAATGGATTTCATCGAAGGTCTGCCGCGATCAGAGGGCGCGGATGTTATCCTCGTGGTGGTGGATCGTTTGACCAAATACGCGCATTTCATGGCGCTGCATCACCCTTTCACAGCTCCGCAGGTGGCTCGAGTCTTCCTTGACAACGTCGTCAAGCTGCACGGGGTGCCAGACTCAATTGTCTCCGACCGCGACAAGATTTTCACGAGCGCATTTTGGAGGGAATTGTTCGCGCTCGTCGGCACCAAGCTGCTCTACACCACGGCCTATCATCCTCAGACGGATGGGCAGAGTGAGCGTATCAACCAGTGCCTGGAGCATTACTTACGTTATGCCGTCCACGACACGCCGCGCCGCTGGAAGCGCTGGCTGCCCATGGCGGAATTCTGGTACAATTCCACCCATCACAGTGCTCTTGGGTGCACGCCATTCAAGGCTCTCTATGGCGTGGAACCCAATTTTGGAGCTCTCCCAAATCTGTTCACCGTCAAGACACCGGAATCCATCCTGGAACTGGCCGCCGAGCATCAACAGTTTACTGACATGCTGCAAGCACACCTCCCGCGTGCCCAACAACGGATGAAGCATCACGCGGACCGCAAACGCACAGAGAGGGAATTCACAGTGGGGGAGCAGGTCCTTTTGAAATTGCAGCCATATGTGCAGTCCTCCGTCGTCAGCCGGCCATGCCCCAAACTTGCTTACAAGTTCTTTGGCCCCTACAACATCATCAGCCGGGTGGGATCGACAGCCTACAAGCTGGCATTGCCGCCGGAAAGCAAAATTCACCCGGTTTTCCATGTGTCACAGCTCAAGCCGTTCACGGCGGACTACTCTCCAGTCTTTCATCAGCTGCCAGCTCCACCTGATCTCACAATTGGCGACTTGGTGCCGCAAGCCATCTTGGAGCACCGTCTGGTCAAGAAGGGCAACACGGCGATTCCGCAGGTCCTAGTTCATTGGCGCACCTTGTCACCGGCGAGCGCGACGTGGGAGAACTACAATGTCCTGCGGCAGTGTTTCCCGGACATCGATCTCGTCGCGGGAGCTCCTTCCCAAGGAGGGGCAAATGTCATGCCCTCCTCTCCTGCTACACCCACAAAAGAGACGGCGGACAGCAAGGCACCCCTGGTGCGACTACGGGAGGAGAACGACAAGGGCCCACGTGCAGAGGATGAAGACTAGTCTTCAGTTAGGTGGGTGTGTATGACTGGTGAGGCCCAGGACCACCAGGGTTATATGCGTGTGTGAGGCCAGAGGCCGGGTCAGCTTGTATTCGGAAATCATTGGAACTCTGTACTCTCTCTTCCTGAACAAGTCCCTCCTCTCTCCTTCGTCTACCTCGATCCCCTTTCTCCTCTCTGGTCTCCCTCTACCTCCCCTGTTCCGATCCGACGAGGGTCGTGACAATTTTTACATGAGCTGTTGGAGTTGCTGTTAGCAGTTCCTTCTTTGCTATTGCTGTACGGCGTTCTCTGAAAACCTGCTTCGTGCGCCGAGGTAGCTCCTCTGCTCGTACCCCTGACGACTCGACCACCACGGCGTACGACACGGGCTGGGTTCTCCCGCGAGCGCGCCTCCCAAGCCCCGCCCAATCTTTCTTCCATCGGTCACCAATGAACTCGCTGCCATCTCTCCTGATCTGAACTAAAGCAAGCAGCCAGAACCTTCCTACCAAGGCCGGACAGGTGGACGAGCCACCCCTTGGATCAGCCCGAGTGGAGAGAAGAGGCGGCTGGCAGATTGATTGGAGGAGCTCGAAGATCAGTCCCGCCGGCGATCAGATCGCCACGGTCGCAGTAACCCTAGGAAACCTTGGTATGTCCAAGTATTACTCATTATTTAGGCACAACACTATTTAATCTGATCCGTTTCCACCCTACCTGAAATAGCAGGCCCTACATCGTCGTCCGCGCTCGCAGTTTCTCCTTGGCGCCGCCGTCCATCCGACCGCTCCGTAAGCCCGCGCTTCAGCGGAGATGCAGAAGACGGTGGATTTCAAGCTCCCCCACTTCTTCAACTACCCGCCATACTTTACGTAATCTCTCCTCCCCCCACCCCCTCACAGCAGTCAGCAGTAGTGTCACATGTTTGAACATTTTGCATGATTTTTGATTCTGCAGTATGTGTAGCCGTATAAGGGGGAGTAGGAGATTCTTAATCAGTGCCTGGTAACAAAGTTGTGCAGTTAACTTCTGCTCCAAGTACTATGGCAGTAATGAAATTGCTTTTCACTGAACTACTCCCTCCGTTCACAAATATAAGATGCTCTAACTCTTTTCTGAATAGGATGTATATAGACAAATGTTAGTGTGTTTGTTCACTCATTTCAGTCCGTATGTAGTCCATATTGGAACATCCAAAACGTCTTATATTTGTGAACGGAGGGAGCATTTGTTACCAGTACTATGGAGTATTTGTTTGGCAATGATTTACTGTGCAAATTGTACAAATAAGTGGTTCGTGATTTTTGTATATACCCTGCCCTTTTGTAACAGTTAAACTTATTTATACCTACTTCGGATATACTTCTTCCGTTCCAAAATAATTGAATTTCTAGGTTTGTCTTAAGTCAAACATCTTTAAGTTTGACCAACTCTATTAAAATATGCCAACATCCAAAACACCAAATTAGTTTTATTAGATTCGTCGCAAAATATATTTTCATATTATATATATTTGATGTTGTAGATGCCAATATATTTTTCTATATGCATGGTCAAACTTAAAGAAGTTTGACTTAGGACAAACCTAGAACCTCAAATATTTTGGAATGGAGGGAGTATCATATAATCATGTGAGTACATTGTAAATCATGTAAATTTCTTTAATCCCTTATCCCTTGTTTTATTCTGAGCTAGCTTGTCAATAAGGTATAAAATGATATTTTATAGATTCGAAATGAAAAACACAGGGTGGTTAATGTTATTGTGTCAATGAAGAATGAATATGTAAGCAGGATTTATAGATCAGGATCACTAAAGGAATTATGTTAGTAAGCTTAAGCACTTGTTTCTTCAGAATCTGCCCTTGGTTAAAACTCAAATGTCTTTCTTTGCAAATTTCTACTTCATAGCATCCCCAAAATTATTGCATGGTATTTGGTTCAGAGTGTCTAAGCCTATATATTTTGATATGTGATGTTAAGATCTGGCATCTTTCTTTCATATCCCAACAGTCTGTGTAGCAGTTGAAGCATTTCCTTGCTTTACTAATTCTTACATTTGTTTGAGTAATGTAAGTGAACTTTTGTGTATGTTATCTTAGCACCAACTCTTAAAACTTCTGTCACACTTATTTTGATATGTGCACGGACTGATAATAATATCATGACAACATGTGTTCCCAGTTTGCAGCCCGTGAGAGAAACATGTGAAAAGCAAGTGCAGCTATGGAAAGAGCTGATACTTGATTACTGCAGAAGTCAAAAGATGTATATAATCTCCTGGAAGAAGATTTTCCGTTGTTCTCCAATCCAAAGATTGAGAGTAAGCCGTATTTGTCTGAACCTTGTGTTTTGACTACTACTCTTCTGGAATTCAGCAAAAATATGTCTTACTGTGTTGAAAGTGTTATGACATACTGATCTGGCATGATGATAATGTGTTCCTAAGGCCTACCATGGAGCCTTTTGAGCATGCCGGACTGGTGTATACATGACAATTTTATTTACCCGACAATTTACAATGCATTTGGACACTCCTATTGACGTTGCACTGATACATGCTTTCAGGATCTCTAAGCTATGAAGCAAAGGAAGTGTTCCTTGCAGCTCTTGTTAGTGAAGGTTTATTCTGCACAACATTAAATCTTTTAGTTATTGTTGTAGCTGTCTGTAGCTGTGTGTAGTTTTGTTTTTCTAGGTAATGGATGCCTTTATTGCCCCTGGCCTGTGTTTAGTTTTGTGTTGTGGAACTACTTAAAGCTAAGTTCAAACTGCAGGGCGCGCTGAGTGGATTGACAAAAGTCACAAGAAGTGTCTCATTTTTTGGCTGCGGATTCAAGATTGGGCTAACTACATATTAGACTTCGTAAGACTTAGTATTCTACTCCCTCCGTTCCTAAATATAAGTTTTTTTTGGAGATTTCAATAAAGACTACATACGGTGCACAATGAGTGAATCCACACTAAAATATGTCTATATGCATCCGTATGTAGTCCACATTGAAATCTCTAAAAAGAATTATATTTAGGAACGGAGGGAGTATTAAACATGTTTCTTTCGGAGCTATCAGTTTATCAATGAGTAGTGGCAGTGACTTAATATTTATCTCTGTGTAATGCTTGTAGGTAAAGCAAAATGGGTTGGAAGTAACAACAATTGAAGATATACGCTCTAGAATTGAAACACATGGGACCGGTAAGTATACCAAACTTCATGGTGATGAGATTAGATTTTCCATTGAAAACCAAGCACTAGCTCGGTTGGCTTGAAGCTTATGATGTAAGCCCGCCCACCTGCGTTCGATCCACGGAAGGCTCATTTCTATCTAAATGAACAGACAGTTAAAGGAGGGATTCTTCCCCCTTTAGCCAGCGAGATAAGATTTCCCATTTTCAATATTTCCGTGACGCTAAGCTTATTTTCTTGCTTCAAAGCAATTTGCGGTAGAAATGGTAATACTGGAATTATGCAGTTACACTTTTCCTTTTAGGGGTGGCTATTCTATAAAGCTAGGGATAATCTATGTTATATGATGAATGAATAAACCAGAGGTTATCCTCCGAAAACCCTATTCCAGCTGCTTTCACGCCATGATGCAACCTCCCCTGCACAGCTACGCTCTCCGGAGCTTAGGCTGTGACATTAGTTGGTGCTGGTGCTTCATCAGTAATGCATAGGCCATAATTCGCAAAAAAGAAAAGAAAAGTAATACATAGGCCATGCCCCTTGCTCATAATAAAAGTTATCTTAGTATTGTGGCTAGTTTGAATCATTCTATCCTGTGGCGCCTGTTGCAGAACTTGCGGGAATTGATCGTGGTGTCCTCATGCGAGCTTTGAGGCTGTTGGAACAAAAGGAAAAGGCGGTTGTCTTTAAGGGCACTTCAGCAGACGATGAAGGCGTGAAATTTTCTGCTTAAACTTTGTGTACTACTACTAGCCCCCAACTAACAGAAGAATAATCTCGATCGGTGTCCTTGAACATGACACATCCCTTCTTACCCGTACACTGATCACATCCTTCCGGCGTATTTATCGGCATCATTCAAACCTCAGTATGTATTTGCCGTATTCGTATTTCTCGGACTG
Organism: Elymus sibiricus; assembly: GCA_039707655.1. NCBI lineage: Eukaryota > Viridiplantae > Streptophyta > Magnoliopsida > Poales > Poaceae > Elymus > Elymus sibiricus. The sequence continues at coordinate 253,728,549 of CM077668.1, read as the reverse complement.
TTGTAATTAGCCTTCTATTCATCTTCAGCATACATACCTATGAAACCGCATGTTTGTGTGTCTCATAAGGCTCAACTAGTGTCTCAGCATATATTCAGAACCAGTCGTTGGTTTATAGTAGTATATGGCTTGTTAGGAATGGAAGGAATTAGAACAGAAAAAAAAAAGTAAGATTATCAAGAAAGCACACTTCATATGGAAGAAAGGAATGTATTCTAGAAACTAATGTCAGTTTCTCGCACATTGCAGCTCAGTTCCCGCAGATCCTTGTGACGCACGTAAATACCTCTTTTGGACCGTTTCTCCTCTCATCTAACACTAGAAATTTCTTTTTCTTACCACATGACACATGTGGTAAGCAATCCAAACAATTCAAAAAAAGAAATTTCTTTTTCTTCGTTGAACTGTGCTGTTACTAGTATTGGTAGAGAGTACTACCTTCATCCCGTACTCGGCTATTGTATTGTGGGACGGAGGGAGTAGCTTTCTTGTGTTAGCATCACTATCAGTTGTCAGGCAATTAACCACCCAAACAAAAGCCGGGTTCCACTCATGTCCACTTGGGCTGCATGAATTGGATTCTCTCGCCCCGTCACTGACATGCAGGCCACGAGGAATCAATCAGTCGGCAGGGCCTCCCACCAGAATCTGCAGATTCTTTATTTTCCACGGTTATCAGGAGGGAACGCGGCTGCCTTTCCGTCAGCTTCACTCCACGTCACTTCTCTCCGTCCCTCTCGCCATCCATTAATTTATTGGCGTTGATAGAAGAAAAAGAAGGGAGAATATAACTCTGTTCATCAGCAGCCACTAATACGAAATGGGGTCAGTGGATGGGGCATTTGATCTGATGCCACCCGCCTTTGCCGATCAACCATGGCACCGCACCACTAAGTAAGTAAGCAGGTCCCAACCGCATCGAAGGACGATTCGATGAAAACGAATAAATAAAACCAGCACGCAAACCTGCAGCATAAAGATAGACAGCAAAGGAAGGGGGGGAGGCCCATTTACATATATAGCCCTGCTGCTCTTGGCCCCTTTCCCCAGTTCCGTTTCATTATTGGTTCTTGCGAGGAGGGGGCGGAGAAACGGAAGCAGGAAGCAGAGAGGAGATCAAGCCAGAGGTTTGTTCCGTTCCAGTTAAATAGGGGGGCGAGCAAGGGCGCGATGGCGTCGAAGAGGATACAGAAGGAGCTCAAGGATCTGCAGAAGGATCCCCCGACCTCATGCAGTGCAGGTCTTGCTCCTTTCTTGCTTTGCTTGCTTCTTTTGGTCTGGATTTTTGCGCTTCCGGGACATGCATGACCTTGTGTCAAGAGTCAGATTTTTGTGCATATGCTTCGGAATGACTTGCTGTGCACATGCCCGCGTCTTCCCACAGAACTGTACCGTCTGGGAAAAAAATGCTTTGCTTGGCAGTTATTTGTAGCAACGCTGTATGCTCTGCTTGCCCAAAAAGGGGAAGGAAAGAAGGTGCGATGTATGTTTGGACTTCTTGATGAAGACTACGCGTGAACTTGTACTTCCTTTTTCTTTTTTAGCGGGGAACATAAATCTGGACTTGGATCAATGGTAGTATGAACTGACATGTGGCCTGTTAAACCCGCGACACAGTCAAATAAGGCTGCCTGCAATGAGAGCCTTAGCTCGATTGTTAGGTATGCGGTTGTGCAGCCTAACCATCCGGGTTCAATTCTTGGAATTGACAGTGATGCAGAAGGGTTTTCCCCCATTTATTGAGAACCAAGCTTGATGTGTGGTTGAACCACTCATCAAGCTAAAATCTTGGTACTCACAAAAAAGAAAATTGAGGACCATGCTTGATATGTGGTGAGACTACACTTCAAGATAAAAATCTTGGTACTCATAGTCTCATACTAAAAAGGTTGTGTGCATCCCTAGTTGGTGCAGACGCCGGGAAGTGAAATTCTCTCCCAAAATTAAGGTTTCTAGAGGATCGGGCCAAAAAGCCCTCTCCCCCCTCTCGTCGGCCCCGTGTGGTGGCTGGCGGTGGCTGTTGTTGCGTGGCAGCACAGTAGCCTACAACCGGTTTGGCGGCTGTGTTCTTGCTTGATGTGACATCGTCTGATTGTGCCGCAGGAGTTGGGCGATGGTGCGGCGGCCCGGCTTCTTCGATGGCGGCGGCCTCCGTGGTCAAGTGGATGACGCGGTGGTTGGGTTTTGCAGTGGTGACGGCCTCCATGAGGCTGCCGGCAATATGGGACGCCCCCTCCACCAACAGATCGGGTTCGATGCGGCTCGGTGAGTGACATGTGTCTCTTTTGGAGGCGTCAGAGCATGCCTGTCGCCGGCAGGTGAAGCCACCGGCGGGTGCTATGCATGATGTCTCATGCGGAGACGTTGTCATGCCTGTCAGCAGGTGCTGCATGGTGGCTTTGGTGGAGGTGTCATGTTATGCATGTTGCTGTTGGTTCGAAGGTGGTGCGTTAGTGACCAGAGGCGAGGCGGTAGACTTTTTGACTTCCGGTTTCTTCTCCTGTGGTACTCGGCTAGGGAGATGTCGGTAGCCGAACAAGTGTTGATGGTAGAGGTGACCTCAATGACGAGCATGTGCACTCCGGTGGAAACACTAGATCTCCGATCAGGTTATGTCGACGCGCGCCAGCGTCGTGCCCTTGCTGAAGGTGGTGGATTGAAGCTTGGCTTTAGGGATGAAAATCCTGAGATCGACCTTGGGTTGGACTTGTCATCATCGGCGCACGTGCGGACATTCCTTCTTGAAGGCTTAGCCTAGGAGTTGTGTATTTTCATTTAGTTTTTGTCTTTATCATAGGGTTACTGGCTGTTTGGTGGAGTTACCGTCGCGAGGCATGCGGCCTCATGTATTTTTTCCAGGTCGATATTGTTCGGCTGTTGGATTTTAAATAATAAATAATATATGGCTATGTGCCTCGCTCGATGCAGAGGCCGGGGGTTATCCTCCTTTTCGGAAAAAATAAGCCTGCCATGGTAGCGATTTTCGTCCAGCCCAAAAACCACTGCCATGGCAGCCCTTTTCTGCTGCCCAAGCGGGACCTATGTGCACCGGGCTGCCCCTTTAATTAGCTCTTGCCGAGAGGACACGGTCTGTGCACTCCCGGTGACTTTTTGGGATGCCTAGCACTATCTCATGATGTGGAGAGCTACGGGTTATTTCCCTTTCTGATGAAAAAAGAGGGAAGAAAGAGCAAAAAGCTGCAATATTACGCAGCGCAAAATTCAGTGTCTTGCTTGTTCTCGTGTCCCAGCTCATAGTTCAGAGTAACAATTGGCATCAGAGCTCGATCCTGTGGCCATGTCAAGCGGTGGAGAGCAGACGGAGCGGTGTGCCTCGCACGGGTCCAAGACGCCATCTGCGCCATGGGAGCAACAACAACGCTCGCCAAGCCGAGGGTGCAGTAGGGCACGATGATGCGCGGGTGGCGAGATCGTGGTGCAGCAGGTGGTGCGTGAGAGCGGCACCAACCTCTCCTTCCCGAAGCTGACCTGCACAAACTACAACGATTGGGCGCTGGTGATGGAGGTCAACCTGCAGGTGGCAAGCTTGTGGGACACCATTGAAGACGACACCGTCTCACGGAAGGAGGACAGAGAGGCGATGGCGGCGCTGATCCGCTCCACCCCGCTGGAAATCCACAACATGCTCGCCGAGAAGATGATCGCCAAGGAGGCATGCCGGCGATCAAAACCCAACGCCTCGGCGGCGATCGTGTCCGCGAGGCGAACGCGCAGTGGCTGCGGGTGGAGTTCGAATTCATCTCTTTCAGGGACGTCGAGTGGGTCGACGACTTCGCTATGAGGATCACCGGCCTCACAACGTCCCTCCGCTCCCTAGGTGACACTGTTGACGACACAAAGGTCGTCCAAAAATTTATGTGCATCGTCTCCTCCTGTTTTGTGTAGGTGGTGATCTCCATCGAGACTTTGCTCGATCTGCGCATGCTCTCCATTGAGGAGCTCATGGGGCGGTTGCGGGTGGTCGAGGACTGCCTGGACGACGGCCGGGAGAGCGCCAGCAGCGGCCGCCTGCTTCTCACAGAAGAGGAGTGGGAGGCGAGGAAGAAACAACCACGGGGCTGCAGTGCCTAGAGAGTGGCGGTGGCCGTGGCCGACGCGGCAGTGGTAACCGTGGGCGGAAGCCAGGCCAGCCCAAGTAGCAGGGTGGACCGGGACAAGTGCAGGTATTACGGCAAAGAAGGGCCACTTGGCTCGCAAGAAGCAACGAGATGAAGCGGCGGCGGCAGCGAACCTTGTCCAGCCCGAGGAGGACAAGGGACCGGGCTAATGATGGCCCGCGTCGACTCCATGCAAGAGGGGCTGATGATCCCCGCGCCACCGTGGCATGCCAGGGAATCTGGCTCTCACACCTCCTCGGAGAAATTCTGAACCAGGAGGCTGCCCCATTGATAGCGAGTCTGCAATCTCACTCTACAAGAACCCAGTTCTCCATGATCGCAGCAAGCATATCGATCTCCGCTATGACTTCATTGAGAACGGTAATGTGACCGTGGAGTTCATCAGCATGAGCAAGCAGAAGGCTGATATCCTGACGAAGTCCCTCGGGCGTGTACGATTCCGGGAGCTTTGAGCCTCGATCGGCATCGTCGACATCGCCATCCTCTCGCGACAGGGTTGAAGGGGGAGATTGTGGCCTGTTAAACCCTGCCGCTCGCGTCGCAGGCAAATAAGCCTGCCATGGCAGCGTTTTTGGCCCAACCCAAAAACCGCTGCCATGGCAGCCCTTTACGTCGGTCCGTTTTTTGTTAGAATTTTTTCAGCAGTTTAGTTAGCTTTTGCCCAGAGGACGCCGTCTGTGCACTCCCCGACGACTTTGTAGGATGCATAGCACTAGCTCGGGACATGTGATTACACGTTCGGCAGTGGAGCATGAGCTACGACTTGTTTCCCTTTTCTGAAGAAATAAAAGGAGGAAGAAAGAGCAGAAAAGCTGCAATATTACGCAGCGCAAAATTCAATGTCTTGCTCGTTCTGTTGTGTCAACAGCTCGTAGTTCAGGGTGGACGCCGTCTGTGCACTCCCCGATGACTTTGTAGGATGCATAGCACTAGCTCAGGACATGTGATTACACGTTCGGTAGTGGAGCATGAGCTACGACTTGTTTCCCTTTTCTGAAGAAATAAAAGGAGGAAGAAAGAGCAGAAAAGCTGCAATATTACGCAGCGCAAAATTCAATGTCTTGCTCGTTCTGTTGTGTCAACAGCTCGTAGTTCAGGGTAACATGACACAGTTTGTCCAACGCGTAACTGATGCAATCGCGCAATCAGTGATTAATATCACAGTGATTCACGGAGATACGGTGTTTACCCTTAGGCGATCTGACAAACGACATTAGTTTCGTCATGGTGGATACTGTAAGTCTTGTCAATACAATTAGATCAAAAAATCCCTGGCTGGATATGTGGGATATTTGGTGGGGTTTAGTTCCAAGCTGGCCCAAACATAAGCGGCAGCCATTTCGAAATTGTTCAAAGTAATTAAACATCTGATATGTGAGGATGGGCCTCTGAATACACTTCAGTTGTAACTTATAAGGTTTTGATTAAAGAACTATTATTTCCAAATTAACGCATCGTTTAACAGTAAGATTCAGATAATTAAAACAGGTGTTCATTAAGAAAAGATAAGGGATAGCTTGACTTATTTCTGGGGAGATCTAGCTACCTATTGATTTGTGTTTTGTTTTTATGTTTCCCAACAAATGCTTACACTAGAACTAGCTATGTCGATGCTGGTTTCTGTGGGTAACCTGTGAAGCAATGTTATATTGGTGTCTAGAACACTGGCTGTATTAGATCTGATAATGAGACCAGGTGCATTCCCTTCTTATTTTGCAGCAACGTCATCATCTTTTCACATTGATGACACAAAACGATTGAAAAGAAAATAAATTAAGTTGTTACTTCTAGTTCTAGATCAGTTGTATATATGCAGAGTGAACATGCAGGGTACAGCTCACCCATGTATTACTCATCGCACTACTAGGTTGGCATGACATGGTTATAACTTCTATTGGAAAGAATGTAGCAAAATGTTCCCTATGTTTCTACACTGGCACAGATATCTCCCTTCAATCTGATGGTCCCTGAACTTGAGGATCGTGCATTGTATTATTGTCTCAACTAAGGTCCAAGCAGCATTTAATTTAATTACCAAATAGCAACTAATGACCATGTCGCAATTTAGGTTTATTTAAGCCAAAGTTTGACCATGCTTGTTACTATTCTGCATTTTGTTTGCCGATGTGTACTTGAATATGCAATCTTATGAGCTCGGCACACTAGTGTAACTACTCCCAACACATGCAACCACACGGGCTAGCAGTTCAAAAATATTTTTGTTTCTGTGGCTTCAAGAAAAAAATGTCTGCATAATACCGTTTTTATTATGCAATGATACCATATTTGATATGAAACTAAAATTTATTACGCAGAATTATCTCAGGGTACAACTGTATGTAGAATTGTCTTAGATGTATCGCCAATTAATATTTCTTACTTGACCGCACAATGCTTTTTGGATGGTGCGCGAATTTGCAATCCAGTTATCTTGGGCCAATCAAGCAACACTGATGTAAATTTTGTCTAGAAGGATGGTTACTGACGTTTAGTCATTTTTTCCCATCAATTTGTTTTGTTTGACATTGTTTGATACCCCTAGTCTTTTTGCAAGTTCATTTCTGTGTCAAGTATAGCTAGTCGACATGTCTATTAGATAAGATGGTTATAATGCGAATATAGCTAGTTGATGATGATATGATACTATTTTACAGGTCCTGTGGGTGAAGATATGTTCCATTGGCAGGCAACAATAATGGGCCCATCTGACAGCCCATATTCTGGTGGAGTTTTCCTAGTTACTATCCACTTCCCTCCTGATTATCCTTTCAAACCACCAAAGGTACTTGGCACTAGCCTAACTGTCAGTTGTTTCTCTGCATTTCTTTTGTTTCATATATTTTGTAAATTTTGAACCATATAAGCCTGACGTCATTTCACAGTTTCACATCTAAGAATGGAACTCTGACAGATGTGGTTCATTTCTGTTTGTGTTGGTAACACACAATTTTATTTAGTTCATTGGTTCGGTTTATCCTTTTGGCTTTCTTTTCTTGTCTTTTGCAAAGCCTTAAATGGGTTTCAAATGTGTGGTAGCTTTAGAAATCCATATTAATAAGTACTCTGCAATAGATTAACGGTCAGGGGCCATGCCTCTGAGCACACTTGCTTTAGACATTTGATGGTTTATAAGGAGCCATTTCATGTGAGCTGGTTCTGCATGGTAAATTTGGGCGGCAATTACAGTAAGGTGGATTTGATGTATGTGTTTGGGTAAGATGGGGCTTCAGTTAGATTCTCTATCAGTTTATGTTCCGCTGAAGTTTGAAATATTTACGGTGCACGCACACACATTTTCTGGGCTGTTTATAACCACAGAATTGCTTTGCAGTAGTTGTATGGCCACATTAATCACTTAGTTGTCCATCTGCTTATTCGTAAGGCAAACAACTAATTGAAAGTCTATGGTTTCTGATGAGTGATGATCTTATGCAAAAGCTTAAAAGTTTCAGTCGGGAAGTTTACTTGCCATACTGAATATCATAGCTTTACAAAAAAATAAAAAAATTGCAAAGCGTCGACAGAGTATGCATGAACCCTCTTCCTTATGCAACATGCAGGTGGCGTTCCGCACCAAGGTGTTCCATCCAAACATCAACAGCAACGGGAGCATTTGCCTCGACATCCTCAAGGACCAATGGAGCCCCGCTCTGACCATTTCCAAGGTTTGCTAGTTTCCTCTCCCTCTCCTGTGCAAGTTGGTTGTAATTGCTTGGTTGTTCACGGTGAGAGTTGAGCTCATCTGCTGCTACTCTGTCGGGTTACATTACACAGGTGCTGCTGTCCATCTGCTCCCTGCTGTGTGACCCAAACCCTGACGATCCTCTGGTTCCTGAGATCGCCCACATGTACAAGACGGACCGGCACAAGTACGAGAACACCGCCAGGACCTGGACTCAGAGGTATGCCATGTAATGTACGACGGCGGATGGGTCGCCAGGAGTCCGTCTTGTTTGTAACATTCTCGATCTGTGCGTGTGTGTGTATGTGTCTGTCAAACTGGCACTCGTTGCTCGATTGTGTCACTTGGCGCAGTGACTTGGAACATCGAACCGGTGTTGCATATTTTGGTTTCAGATTCAGATAATGTCGCCACCTGCCACCATGTCGGTGCTTGCAATGTGCTTTGAATTGCTTACCCGTTGCGTGCTTTGGCGGGCATCGCCTGTTTGCCAAAGATCCGAACCGTACTACTAGTACTGGTCTGATCATGCGCAGGGGTTCTCTCAGGTGGCGTCAAAATAATCGATTAGGGACTTAGGGTGTAGTACTAATAATAACGCCAGTAGCGGCTTGTTGTGTATGAATATGATGCTTTGGGTTGGGACTTCAAATTTGCGTCTAGTTCAAGAAAGTGTAAGGGGTTAGTTGTCAGGAGTTGAGCTGTAAATCGGGTGGGGCGAGATGTCAGGCTGTCTTCTGTGCAGGCACGCAGTCTCACTGTGCATGCGTTTTCACCGGACCGAGTCGAATCCACTGCGCGCAGTGAAGAAAAGAAGAGAATTTCGACGCGTTCCTTTTCTTCGAGACCATCCCCTTTAGCCGAAAGGAGTGTTGGTTCTGTTCTACATCTGCACTGTGCGATTCATTTGCGGGAACACTTGTACAGGACCGAACAATAAGTTTGGCGTATTTGGTAAAATTTCCACTCCCTTTCCGACTGAGTACTATCAAAGTTGGACTCGTACAGTGTCCGTCGTGTGCTTGCTGAATGACTCTTCCAGTTAATCACAGCACCTGCACAGATGATGCGAAAGCGCAACAAACTTCGGCCATGATCAGACAAGCGATGACCGATGAAGGTCACGTTGTTTGATCTGTCCCGGACCCGACTCACAGATGTTGCGAGCGAGTGAGATGCAGGGTGCTGCAGCCTTGTGCCTGGGCAATAATGCTGGCGGCACAGGGGCTGTTGGTCGTTGTGGCATCCCAAAAATGAGTCCCGTAATCATGCATCATCGCTAACGTGGCCGTGCATGACCCCGCTGCGGCAGCTTTCGCCACTGTCGCTGCTGGCTGCTTCGTGACCAAAAACAGCTTCACCAGCAGCTAGCCTAGCGTGCACTCTCGAGTCGAGCATGGAGCGCCCAGCCCAGCACAACGCCACCCGAGAAATGTACCGGAGGAGGAGCAGCTCTCCGTGAAACCATGCCCATGCATGCCAGGACGTGCAGCAAGGCTCCAATCCTCTGCTCCCTTTTCCCCCACTGTGCGTGGTGCGTGGTGGCCTCGTGTCCCGAGCGGACTAGTCGCGGCATTTGGGCGATGGATCGACCGACCCAGCCATTAACTGCTAGAGGCCATGCATTCCATTTCGATATGGTACGACTTCCCATGAAATCTTGGAGTATCTGCTGCTGCTGCTGCTGCTATCTCTTCCGCGACACCGGCCGGCTTCGCTGCGATGCACGCAGGACCAATGCCCATCACTTTCGCCCGTGTACTCATTTCCAAGGTGCAGTAGATCATTCGTGGCCCGGACCAAGATAACGGAAAGCACTCACGGGTTGCCAGAGTGGCAGAGGTACCCGTCAAAAGCTGCCGGTTGTCGAAACATAAGAGCAAGTTTTTTTTTTTCGGGGGGAAGGGAGAATTTTTTTTTGAACATTTCAACACCCCCTTTATTAATTTGTGATCAACACAACATCGTTTACAAGCAGGGGCATGATGGCATTTGGTGCCTCGTCAAACCAAGAGTTGGGGAGAGTGAATTTACATAGCCTAGCTAGTTCATCGGCAACCGAATTTGCTTCTCCGTGACAATGTTCAAACCGAACATGTGTAAAATCCCTCACCATATGAAAACAATCATCTAGAATAGCAACAGACGATCATGAAGAGATACCACCATCTTGCATTGTTGTTATTACGTCCATGCTATCAGAATTAATGATCAATCTTGTGCATCCAACAGAATTTGCCAAAGTTTAGCCCAAACCGGGGAGCTAGGGCTTCTGCCATGAAAACGTCGATGCAATCACTAGCTATATTCTTACTTGCTGCCAAAAAAAATCCCAGAACTATCTCACAGGACCACTCTCACTGTTCCCTGAAGCGAGTCAGCATCATACGAAGCATCTACATTTAGCTTAATATAGCCTAACGGTGGTACGGACCAGGGGTTCCTTTTCACTTTCGCCAAACTAGTTGCAGCGGCAGAGAAATTTTCAGCCAGCGCAGGAACTGATAAGACGATTTGCGCCGGCTGCTTTGGTTCTCCGTGAACCAATTTTCTCCTTTCCCACCACAGATACCAACATTTAATAGCAATGATCACAACTCCTTTCCCATGACCTGGCCGGTGCTGCAGCCTCATTTGCAGAGAGAGACAGAATATACTCGAGCACTGCTTCTCCAGCCTGATCAACAGAGCACCCCCGATCAATGACAGTCTCGAGACCCAGCATCTTCCACACTTGCTTTGTTTTGCTGCATTGAAATAACATATATTTCACACTCTCCGGACCTTCACAAGCGGGGCATTTCGTAGTAATTTTCATATGTCTGCCCGCTAGAGTAACACGGCAGGGGAGCATACCGTGCAAGGTTCTCCAGAGAAAGATCCTGACTTTTGATGGGCAGGGAAGTTTCCAAATGACTCCCATATTGGGTATGATGCAGCAACACTTGGCATATTCCCCATGGGAAACTTGGCTTCATATTGGTTTTTCCACGCTTCCATATAGGCCGATTTCACTGAGAATATGTCGTGTTTGGATGGGCGCCAGGCAACGAAATCAGACATACCAAAGGAAGGCAGAGGAATGTTCAGTATACGGTGGACATCCACCGTCCAGAAAGTTTGCTCTACAAGTTCAACATCCCATTGCCCCGTAGTAGGATCTATTAAGTAAGAAACCTTGGACAACAGTTGATTCCCTCGCACAGTAACTGGACGCCTGGTAGATGATTGAGGTATCCACTCATCAACCCACATATTGACTTTCTGACCATCTCCAATGCACCAAATGTGCCCAAGCTTCAGCGTTTGACACCCTCCATAATGCTCTGCCATGTATACGATGATTTCTTTTTTAACGATGCATTTAAAAGATCACCGCCCGGGTAGTATTTTGCTCGCAAAACTGTTGCACATAGAGAGTCTGGATCATCCAGTAACCGCCATGCCTACTTAGCCAACAAAGCAAGATTAAAATAGTGAATGTCCGTGAAACCCATTCCACCTTCTTTCTTGGGAACACACATTTGCGACCAGGTGAACCAGTGCATTCTTCTTTGGTTGGCATCCTTACCCCACCAAAATTGCGCCATCGCATCTGTTATTCCCTTACATTTTTTTGGTATTTTAAAGACCGACATTGCATAAGATGGTATTGCCTGAGCCACCGATTTGAGAAGAATCTCTTTTCCTCCTAGTGATAGTACCTTTTCTTTCCACCCCATTAATCTCTGAATAATCCTATCTATCAGATAAAGGAAGCATTCACTCTCATCAAGCCCCACTGTTGCCAGGAGTCCCAAATATTTTATCATTCATTGATTTTGTCATAATTTCCAAGGTTGTGCAAACTTGAGCTCTAGTCTAAACTGGGTGCTCGGGCTGGAAAAATCCTAGACTTCTCAACACTGACTTTCTGTGTGGATGCCAGGCAATATGTGTCAAGAAGAGATTTCAAAGTTTTAGCATTCTGATTGTTGGATCTCATGAGAATAAGCGAATCATCTGCAAAGAGAAGATTAGTAACAACAGGGGCATCACGACATACTTGAACACCCAACATGGCTCATGTTCCTTCAGCATGAGATAATAGGGCAGTCAAACCTTCAATACAAAGCAGAAACAGGTAGGGGGAGAGGGGATCCCCTTACCTAAACCCCCTAGATGGCCGAAAGTTGTTAGTTTCCTCAGAGTTAAATCTTACTCTATATTGCACTGACCTTACACTATATTGCACATATACTTACAAAGGTTCAAAACCGCGTCCGTACCCCCTCCTAACCACACCGCCATGCGAGGGGTACTATGCCTATAGGCTGCCAAAAGGTGGCTAACTTTATTTTGGTAGCGGCTAATCAACTCTTGGATATCTCTAACGGTGGCCATATGTCATGATCTGTCCTGAGATTTTGGTTGAATCATCAACACAGCCTTGATCAAGTCCATCTCCACCTGGATGGGGTGGGGTGTGTGCTGCAAGGCAATAGACAGCCCCTCTCTGCAGGCTTCCAGCGCGGCCTACAAGGTGTTGTCGCATGTGAGTAGTTGGTGACACACCGTGAAGATTACATGGCCATCTGAGCCACGTAGGACCATGCCACACGCAGTCTCACCCGTCTCAGCCATGAAGCTACCAACGACGGGTGCACCCAACAACTGATCACTCCCATGGTAGCCTACAAGGTCTGCCTAGGCCTGGTGGTAGGGTGAGTCTCGCCGAGTTGAACTACCATCTTCACCTTTGCTTGATCATGGTGAGGAAATGGCTGAATACTGCCTCCGTTTTTATTTACTTAGCATATTAGCTCGGTCTCGGGTCAAACTTTCTAAACTTTGACCAAGTTTATACAAAAAAGTTTAACATCCACAATACCAAATAAATACCATTAGGATCACAATTCAATATATTTTCATACCATATATATTTATTGTGAAAGTATGGATTGTTTTCGATAAACTTGGTCAAACTTTATAATGGTTGACTTAGGTCAAAGCTAATATGCAGAGTAAATAAAAACGGAGGGAGTACAAAGAAAAGAAGATATGTAGTTGTGGAGGAAGCAATGGAACACCTTTGTAGTTGGCGGCTCCTTCTCATGTGCTATTTCATTGCGGATGTGCCATATTCTCCAGAGAAGCATCAACGACAACAATACACCCAATCTCCAGTAGATGATCCAGCACACCTAGGAGCCATTCCGGCCCCTTGTTCCGCATCTCCTCGACGTCTGGGATAGGCCAATCCCTCGCAATATCTCTCCACAGGTCCTTCGCTCGAGGCATCTGCACATGGCGTGGAAACCATCTTCGCATTCCACATCACACAGGGATACAGATCATTAGGTTCCAAGTTGTGAGTGAATTTATTTGCCCATGTAGCGAGCGAATTGGAGACCAACCGCCACACAAAAACCCATACCTTTGGGGACTAGGGAACCCCCATATGGTCTTTCAGATGGCACGACTACCATCCGGTGCCCTGCTTGAAGCACTTGCTGATGGACATTCACACTTGTCCATGGCAAAGAAATATGAAGAACGTACAAAGAAGACACCAGATTTCCCTTGGGGCCAGGCGATGACATCTTCAGGGACCCGAGGCGATAGTAGCGAGCTACGCAAGCAAAGTTGGACTTGCTGGTACAAAGGAAGACCAACTATTTTACCCACATGACCCAGTTTACTCTCAATCCTACATTGTATTGCTATGTGTTGGGTGGGCCATGGCCCATTTTCATAACACATAGCTTCGCCAGTGCGAGGTGACATCGTGATGCTGGTGATGATGTCGACATCGATCGGCAGGAAGTATTGGCGGAGGAGATCCATCCGCCATGCGCCTTGTGTGTCCAGTAGGTCTGACACTCGTCTGAGCCCGCACGTCCCCTGGGGCACCGATCCCGCCATATACGTATTCGCATTCTGCTGCCCACTCGCCATATTAACCCCTTTTTCAGAAGTTCGAGGCCATACTGGATAGCCTACTAGGTCACCGATGCATTGACGGTGAAAACCATGTCTTCTAGCCTCCCTGTGGGTAGTATCAGCTTTGAGTACCTGCACACAAAGACTATCTGGTTTTGTTAGTAATCTCCAAGCCTGTCGTGCCAACTGATGTCTCGAGAATTTGTGATATTTTTTGAGTGATTCTTATTTGGTTTTCCACGGATCTTTGTCACTTCTCGGTTATTTCTAACGCTAATCCTTCAAAAGAGAAGAAAATCCGTTTTTCCATTCTTTGGCAGGAAATATCATATATGGAAGGGAACCAAGAGGAATTACTGCAAATCGAGTCAAGTGGAACAACTTCCATGTGGAGAGTCAACCCACCAGGTGTACCAGAGCAAAAGACAACCTTCCATACGACCACAAGTGCTCGTATGAGCGGTCGTATGAGGTGCCAACAACTCCACCACGTCTATACAAGACACTTTCATGAAGGAACCCATGAGAGAAGAGAACCCTAGCCGCCGCCACCACTTCCAGAACAGAGAGGAGGAGATCCGGAGAACCTTCGAAGATCTTCTCAGTTTTGGTCCTTTCATCTCCATCATCATCTCATCCTTCACTATTGTAAGAGAAATTCCAAGTTGTGAGAACAAGTTTTAACTCTATTTACTCTCATCTGGAGATCAAGACTATTTGAATTATCCATTTCATCTTATTGTGGATCTTCACGGTATTATCGATATGGTTTTCATGGGTTTAATCTCTGGTGTGATTGGTTTGTCTCTTATGATGTGTGAGTAATTTCCCCTAGGCGTGGGAGATGTAGGTGAGTGGTAAGATTCATTTGTGCCTGATCTATATGTCGGCATTTGTATTTATAGTCTTATGATCTGTCTAGTAAGTTGTTATACTGTGGTGAACCCTATGCATGTTGTCCAATTTAAGGGCCCAGGCAACACGATCTCAAGAAATACACAGGTAAGACATATTGAATCTGTGACCTCTGACGTGACAGGTGGAGATATCTATGAGGACCGAAGACAATATGAGATAACGGTGATCCACGAAACTTAATGCTTGGTTCCGGTCCGAGGACCTTAATTGTGGAGACGACCACTCTGTGGCAACGGCGAAGCAGGACCATAGAATGGAATGTAATCCCGCGAGGAGTTCCATAACCTTAGTGTGATCCGCCTACAGAACAAACATATCAAATACTATGAGTAAATACAAGGTAACTGGTATTACCGTCGCACTGGTACACTTGATATATAATTACCATGAACTGAATTCTCTCCGCGCCTAATCTCTTCATTGCAGGAAACACAATTTTACTTTCATGTTTATTTACGTTATTTATCTTTAAGAGTTTTTACTGTCGTTATTATAAACCTTTTACCATTGTCATTCTGGTTATTAGTCCACTAGGACAATAACAATATTTGCAGAACTAGAAACAGTTACTTCACACAAGAATTGTGACACCTTGTGTGTGACAGAAGCGCCAATATAAATACTCTCCTCCGCTCTTCGTTGGGACGATAACTAATTGGGATACTTCCATGAAAGTGCTACATAACCCTGTTTGGCTTGCAGGCACCAAAACATTTTCTGGCGCCGTTGCGGGGGAGCTAAGTGCAGAGTATTTGTTTCATAACTGTTTTTACAGGTGTGTAGATGCTTCCTGTAAGTGACAGGGGCTCTACTCGTTCTGGAAGAACGTATTTGCCAGATTATATTGCTCGTCTCCCCCAGGAGCAACAAGTTTCATTAATAGAAAAATACAAAAATAATCAGACAGTTGAGCTTAAAACTTGGTTTACGGAAATGTCGATTACTCAGAAGCCAAAGAAGACTATAAGGGATTATTGTGCTCCATTTATGATTCAGAGATCTCCTATAGTGTGTCCTACAAATTATGGAAAAGAGTATTCGATTGACTGTGATCTTATTATGGAGGTTAAAAAGCATGTCTTTGCAGGAACCGAAGAGGAAGACCCTCAAGCACATCTTATGTTCTTTGATACTCTTTGTGGTACTTTTAAATTGAAGCATGTGTCACGAGATTTTTTTTTATTGCGACTCTTCAGGTTTTCTCTAAAAGGTGATGCTAAAAATTGGTACAATCGATTACCACAAGGGAGTATAACCAGCTAGTTAATGTGTGCTGAGAAATTTATGGCCAAATTCCTTCCTGGCTCAAAGATTACTAAATTGCGAAGAAATCTTACCCTATTCGTTCAAGAAGATGGAGAAAGTCTATATAGAGCCTGGGAAAGATATTCTAAAATTTTGAACCTTTGCCCTAACCATGGTTGTGTTGAATATGTTATACTTCATATGTTTTATCATGGAATTAATGACGAATTAAAATCTATTCTTGATTTAAGTTTAGGAGGGCATTTCATGTCCCTAACTCTTGAAGAAGGACGAGCACTTATAGAGAAAATTATGATTGCTAAAGAATAGTGGAATATTGAGGAGCCAAAGAAGCCAACTGGAAAAATATATCACGTGGAAGACATGGAAGAATATAAAAAGGTTATACAAGAACAAGGTAAACCTGTTGAACAAGTTATTAGTGAAAAAGTGGGTATATTTAGTATTTATCAGCAGGAGGACGAACTTCAAGAAACGATGAATAAATTTAAGTTTCACCAAGACAACTTCAACAGAGATTTTGGAAGATGCATCCATCATAATGAGAAGGTTATAGCATACGTTTCCGATGAGGTAGAAGGGTTAAGTCATGTAGTAAAGAATCTCGATAAACACTCTAGCATGATAGAGACCCAATGTTCACAAATTTCTGGAACTCAATCTTTAATTCTTGCTCAACTAGATAAAGACAATCTTATTTCTACTAATGAAATTGAAACTCGTAGTGGTAAAAGAATGCAGGATCCTAAAGGATCGGAATGGTACGAGAAGGAACAAGAAGAAAGAAGAAGAGAGAGTCAGAGCCAAACCCAAGAAAATAGAGAACTTCTATTTGGAGAAGAAGAACTGGAAGAACAAGTCCATCAGGATGCACAGGATAATGAAGCAGAAGAAGAAGCTGATAAAGAAGTTGACCCCGATGCAGAAATAGTAGATGGTGACAATAATGAAGAAGAAGCAGCACCGGAGGATGAAAGAACTGAAGGAACAAGAGTAGAAAAGAACACTAGACCACCTTATCCAACTAGGGGAGAAAGTAGTCAGGCATCAAGGAATAAAGAAAAAGGTAAGGAGGAGGAGAAAGATAAAGGTAAAACTAAGAAGACCCTTCCTTACCCTAAAGCTGTAAGACCACCCCGAAGGACACACTCTATTCTTCCTTTCTACAAGCCATTGCTGATCTTAAAGTTTCATTGCATGTAACTGACATACTGAAAATTCCTACCTTTGCTAATTTCATGCGTGATATTGTTAACAATAGGAAAAGTTTGAATTTAAAAGCGCAGATAGCTACGATAACGGAATATCCCTTTGGAGATAAGATACCGGAAAAGCTAGCAGACCCAAGTATACCTACCATATCTTGTTCAATTAGCAAGCTTGATATAAATAAGGCTCTTAGTGATGTCAGAGCAGGACTGGGTGTAATGCCTCTAGCTCTCTATCACAAGTTGAACTTGGCAGAATGTGTGCCTACAGGTATAACCTTGCAGATGGCAGATAAATCTACAAAGAAACCAATTGGAGTGGCTGAAAATGTGCTACTAAGATTAGATAGGCATATTATACCTACTGACTTTATCATTCTTGATATGCCTGAAGATGAAAAATTATCTATTATTCTCTGTAGGCCATTTTTTAATACTGCAGGTGCAACGTTAGACTGTGCAGAAGGAAAAGTCACCTTCAGGATTTACGACAAAGAGATAGCAAGATATTTTTCGAAGAAATCAGGAGGGAAAGAGAAATATATTCCACCACCCAGGCAAATATGTGCGGTAAGTAAAAATATCTCAGGCCACCGGACACCTAAAACGCTACTGAGGTACGAGGTTGAGCTTAGCAACCTAAAAACCAGCGCTTAATGGGAGGCAACCCATCATTTAATAAAATTTAGGTTTGATATTTTTCTCTCATAGAGAATCTGATGAAGAACTCTCGAACAAGTTTGTTTTTGATTTTGTGTCGTAGGGGAAAGATCAAAGGAAGAAGATAGGAGGAGGAGATCTAAGAGAAAAGAAGGGCAGAGAGAAAGACGGCGTATTATGCGAGCAACCACGATCGTATGAGCGCTCGCGTGGGAACGTGGAGGAAACGTTGAAGAAGACCAAAGCGGTCGATGGTGTTTCATGCGATCGCAGGCGCCCGTATGCACGATCGTATGAAAACTCTGATCGAAATCGCCAACAAAGTCTAGGGCAGAAGACGGCGTTCCATGCAACGGGAAGCACTCGCATGGGCGGTCGTGTGGAGCCTCGACCAGAATGAGCAAATGGAGCAGAACCAAAGACGGCATTTCATACGGGCACTCACGCTCGTATGACGGACCGTATGGGGTTCTGCCTTGAACATTTTTCACCTCCAGCAAGATCGACGACCTTCCATACGGGCGGTAGCGCTCGTATGGGCGGTCGTCCCAAGTACGAAAACCCTAGATCGACTGATTTGAACGCAAGAAGGCGTTCCATACGAGCGGCCCCGCTCGCATGGGCGGTTGTATGGCGTCCAAAATCATATATTGCAGCCGTCGGCGCGAGGGGATCTTCTTCTTCTTCTCCCTTGCGCCCCCAACTCTCACCTCTCTCTCTCAAACCCTCATAAAAATCCCCCAAAACCTCTGATTCTTCGTGGATTTCATTCATTTGATCCATGCATCTTCATCCTCGGTGATTTTCTCCTCCGATCCATTGTCCGTTTGCAAGTTTCCATGGTGATTGCATCCTTGTTCTTACCCTAGATGAGATGCAAATATTTTTGTTTTTACGTTCAATTTGAACATTAGCATTCAAAATAACTGGTTAGGATCAATCTTAGGTAGTGTTAGAACTCGATCCCCACGTAAAACTTACGTTTTTCTGTTTTTATTTTCATTGTGTGTAGGAAATGATGAAATCGGCCGTCGCCACGGGGAAGAAGGTGATTGATGTCTACTACGCAACTTTATTTCTTGTAGACTCTATGGGGCCTCCAAGCGCAGAGTTTTGTAGGACAGCAGCAAATTTTCCTCAAGTGGATGACCTAAGGTTTATCAATCCGTGGGAGGTGTAGGATGAAGATGGTCTCTCTCAAACAACCCTGCAATCAAATACAAACAATCTCTTGTGTCGCCAACACACCCAATACAAGGGTAAATTGTATAGGTGCACTAGTTCGGCGAAGAGATGATGATACAAGTGTAGTATGGATAGTAGATATAGGTTTTTGTAATCTGAAATAATAAAAACAGCAAGGTAGCAAGTAACAAAAGTGAGCACAAACGGTATTGCAATGCTTAGAAACAAGGCCTAGGGTTCATACTTTCACTAGTGCAATCTCTCAACAGTGCTAACATAATTGAATCATATAACAATCCCTCAACGTGCAACAAAGAATCACTCCAAAGTTCCTAGCAAACGGAGAACATAAGAAGAAATTGTTGTAGGTAGCAAAACCACCTCAAAGTTATCCTTTCCGATCAATCTATTGAGCCATCCCTATAAGTGTCACAAACAGCCCTAGAGTTCGTACTAAAATAACACCATATGATACACATCAATCAACTCTAATGTCACCTAGATACTCCAATGTCACCACAAGTATCCGTGAGTCAATTATTCGATATGCATCAAGCAATTTCAGATTCATAATATTCAATCCAACACAAAGAACTTCAAAGAGTACCCCAAAGTTTCTATCGGACAAAGTAGGACAAAAACGTGCATCAACCCCTATGCCTAGATTACCCCAATGTCACCTCGGGAATCCGCAAGTTGATTACCAAAACATACATCAAGTGACTCAATAGAATACCCCATTGTCACCGTGGGTATCCACATGCAAGACATACATCAAGTGTTCTTAAATCTAAAATATTCAATCCGATAACAATGAAACCTCAAAGGGAAATACTCAATTCATCACAACAAGATAGAGAGGGAAAAACTCCACATGATCCAACTATAGTAACAAAGCTCGCGGTACATCAAGAACATGAGAGAGAGAGAGAAAGAGAGATCAAACACATAGCTACTGGTACATACCCTCAGCCCCGAGGGTGAACTACTCCCTCCTCGTCATGAAGATCACCGGGATGATGAAGATGGCCTCCGGTGATGATTTCTCCCTTGGCAGGGTGCCAGAGAAGGCCTCCAGATGAGATAGCTTTGGAACAGAGGCTTGCGGCGGCGGCGTGGAAGTTCTAGGTTAAGTTTTGGGGGTTTCCCAATATATAGGATTTTTCAGCGTTGGATTTACGCCAAGGGGGCCCACGGGGAACCGACAAGCTCAAGGGACGCGCCCTAGGGGGCGCCCCCCAGGCTTGTCGTGTCCTCGTGGCTCTTCTGGTACTTCCTCGAAGCTTCGGGGGTCTCTTTTGGTCCATAAAAAATCACCATACATTTTCAGCCCAATCCGAGAACTTTTATTTCTGCACAAAAAAACAACACCACGGTAGTTCTGCTAAAAAGAGCGTCAGTCCGGGTTAGTTCCATTCAAATCAGATAAAAGTGCACCGAAACCATATAAAACTTAGGTAAATATTGCATGAATAATTCATAAATTATAGATACGTTGGAGACGTATCATCATCCCCAAGCTTAATTGTTGCTCGTCCTCGAGTAGGTAAATGATAAAAGAAATAATTTATGAAGTGTGAATGCTAGCATAGTGCATAAGTTTGATCAATGATAATTTCAATCACTTTTCCTAGCATCATAAACAACAACTCCTTCTCATAAAACTTCTCATGATCAAGTAACAAGCTATTCATATGTTAAAGTATAGACCATAAAATTTCTTGAAAACCAACAAACAATGTTCTCAATCATCAAACAATCACAATTCATCTTATTTTCAGGAAGGGTCTATGTAAGAGCTCTGATTTAGCAAACTCCACATACTCAACTATCATTTAGTCTTCCATGATTGCTGACACTCAAAGCATGTTTTTAGAACAAGCTGTTTCAATCAGAAACAGAGGAAGATAGGGGCTTAATGTTTCGCCTCCCGACTTATTTATCTCAGGGAAATGTCAACAATAATAACTCATGATTACCTATATACAACTGGATATATGTTCCTGGATCATTCCCTACCACATGATGCTTGCCAAGTGAAGAATAATTGAGGTTGAAATGACAATGAATATTATTGACTCTTGCATAAAAGTAAAAGCTGAAAATTAAAAGATAGGCCCTTCGCAGAGGGAAGCAGAGGTTTTCATGCGCTTTTGATTTTTGGATGTGCAAGCCCTTAATGCAAAGTAACGTCACTTTATATTGCTCCTTGTGATAGCAACCTTTATTATGCAGTCCATCACTTTTATTTCTTTACCATCACAAGTTCATACAAAGCTTATTTTCCCTTGCTATAAAAGATCATACATATTTAGGAGCAATTTTTATTGCTTTTTGCACCGATGACAACTTACTTAAAGGATCTTATTCAATCCATAGGTAGATATGGTGGACTCTCATGACAAGAAACCGGGTTTAAGGGTTTTTGGATGCACAAGTAGTATTTCTACTTAGTACGAAATTTTGGCTAGCAAAAGATTATGAGCAAGCACCACATGTTAGAGGATCCATGACCATATAACTTCTGTGTGAATATAAACAAACATAACCCATTACGTTGTCTTCCTTGTCCAACATCAACTACTTGATCAAGCTTGAAAATAATTAATGGGGGCTCACAGTCATAGAAGATGTCCAAGATAGTATATTTATATGTGAAATCTCTCTCCCTTCAATATTCTTTCATGAAATGTTCAAGTGACCAATGTTGTGTTTGCTAACTTTCAATAAATTTTACCACTTATACTTCTTATATGTAAAGTCACTACTCCCCATGGGACAAGCATATGAAGCACATATAATTTTAACTTTATGATATTCAATTCATTAAACAATTTACTCTTAGGATATAAGTGAAGCACGAGAGTAAATGACAAACTACTCCAAAATATATAAGTGAAGAACAAAGAGTAGTTAAACAATTAAGTAGCTATGTGAGGACTCTCTCCAAATAAAAACTTTCAGATCTAATGAGATTTATTAAACAACAAAAAAAAACAAAAATAAAAGGACACTCCAAGAAATACACATATCATGTGAACAAAATAAAAACTTAGGCTCAACCGAGACTAGCAGATAATTATTGATGAATAAAGGTGGGATGCCTACCGGGGAATCCCCAAGCTTAGTTGCTTGAGACTTCTTGGAATATTACCTTGGGGAGCCTTGGGCATCCCCAAGCGTGAGCTCTTGTGTCTCCTTAATTCCTCTCATATCGCGACTTTTCCTAAGTTTTAAAAACTTCATCCACACAAAACTCAACAAGAACTCGTGAGATAAGTTAGTACAAATCAATTCAAAACCTTAACATTCTCTACTGTAGAAAGTCACTAAAATTATAATTAAACATTGCATACTAAATGTCTCTGCATGTTTAATACTCCTATCCACAAATAGAAACATTAAACAAGCAAACATATGCAAACAATGCAACTATAACCGAAATCTGTCTAAACAGAACAGTCTGTAAAGGGGGAATAACATTTCATACTTCCCTAACTCCAAAAATTCTGAAAATTACCACGTGATAGAGAACTCATGCATTCTTACTGTGTAAAAATTTCAGATGTTTATCATGTTCTGACAATTCACAAATATTCAGGACATAATAGAAAACTTTCTGTTTTCAAACAGCAACTCATAAACTTGCAAACAGATCATGGTAAAGGCTATACTTGGCATTTTATTGAAATAAAAGATACAAAAATTATTATTCATAACATCAATCAAATCTCAAAAAAAGAAAATGATGCTCCAAGCAAAACTCATATTATGTGACGAATAAAAATATAGCTCCAAGTGAGGTTACCGATAATGTTGAAGACGAAAGAGGGGATGCCATCCGGGGCATCCCCAAGCTTAGACACTTGAGTCTTCCTTGAATATTACCTTGGGGTGCCTTTGGAATCCCCAAGCTTAGGGTCTTGCCGCTCCTTATTCTCCTCATATCGTTATCTCACCCAAAACTTGAAAACTTCGATCACATAAAACTTAAAGGAACTTCGTGAGATAGGTTAGTATGAAAATAAATCGTTCACTTAGGTACTATCAAGACAAGATTCATAATTGTTCTCACATAATACCTACTGTATTCTATCATTTCCACAATTTATATCACTCGATATAAGCTATGGAAACACTAAAACAAGCGAACTATGCAATGAAAACAGAATCTGTCAAAAACAGAACAACATGTAGTGAGCGAATTAAAAAGCATACTTATGTACATCCAAAAATTCTGAAAAATTAGGACAACGTAAAAAAAATTGTATCTAAGTACTGTGTAAGAAATTTAGAATTTTCTCACGCTCTAATACAGAATGTAAAATAGTGCACTGGATGCTAAACTTTTTGTTTTTGCACAGAACCAAATAAACAAGCATCCACACTATCCCAAAGGTCTTACTTGGCACTTTATTAAGAGAAAACATATAAAACATGATTACTACAGTAGCTTAATCATGTGGACACACAAAAACAGAAAGGATAAATATTGGGTTGCCTCCCAACAAGCGCTTTTCTTTAAAGCCTTTTAGCTAGGCATGATGATTCTAATGATGCTCACATAGAAATAAGAATTGAAACACAATGGGAGCATCATGAATCACATGGCAAGAACATTTATGCCTAACCCACTTCCTATGCATCAGGAGTTTGTGAGCAAACAATTCATGGGAGCAAGAATCAACCACCATAGGAAGGCAAAACAAGTATAACTTCAAGACTTTCAACACATAGAGAGGAAACTTGATATTATTGCAACACCTACAAGCATATGTTCCTCTCTCATAATAATTTTCAGTAGAATCATGAATGAATTCAACAATATAGCTATCACATGAAGCATTCTTTTCATGATCTACAAGCATAGAATTTTTATTACTCTCCACATAAGCAAATTTATTCTTATTAATAGTAGTGGGAGCAAATTCAATGAAATAACTATCATATGATACTTGATTTACATAATCACTTTGAGCATTAAAATCATGATGAAAAGTTTCATGGCTATAATTATTCTTTATAACATACATGTCATCACAATAATCATCATAGATAGCAACTTTGTTGTCATAATCAATTGAAACCTCTTCCAAAATAGTGGAATCATCACTAAATAATGTTATGACCTCTCCAAATCCACTTTCATAATTATTGCAATAAAGTTAAACACCCTCAAAAATAGTGGGATCATTACTACCTAGAGTTGACACTCTTCCAAACCCACTTTCATCATTGTAATCATCATAAATAGGAGGCATGCTATCATCATAATAAATTTGTTCATCAAAACTTGGGGGACTAAAAATACCATCTTCATCAAACATAGCATCCCCAAGCTTGTAGCTTTGCATATCATTAGCATCATGGATATTCATAGAAAGCATACTAACAACATTGCAATCATGCTTATCATTCAAGGATTTTATGCCAAACATTTTATTGAATTCTTCTTCTAACACTTTGGCACAATTTTCTGATCCATCATTTTCAAGAAAGACATTATAAAAATAAAGCATTTGAGGCAACCTCAATTCCATTTTTTTGTAGTTTTCTTTTATAAACCGAACTAGTGAAAAACAAGAAACTAAAAGATTCAATTGGAAGATCTAAAGATATACCTTCAAGCGCTCACCTCCCCGGCAACGGCGCCAGAAAAGAGCTTGATGTCAACTACGCAACTTTATTTCTTGTAGACTCTGTTGGGCCTCCAAGCGCAGAGTTTTGTAGGACAACAGCAAATTTCCCTCAAGTTGATGACCTAAGGTTTATCAATCCATGGGAGGTGTAGGATGAAGATGGTCTCTCTCAAACAACCCTGCAATCAAATACAAACAATCTCTTGTGTCCCCAACACACCCAATACAATGGTAAATTGTATAGGTGCACTAGTTCGGCGAAGAGATGGTGATACAAGTGTAGTATGGATAGTAGATATAGGTTTTTGTAATCTGAAATAATAAAAACAGCAAGGTAGCAAGTAACAAAAGTGAGCTCAAACGGTATTGCAATGCTTAGAAACAAGGCCTAGGGTTCATACTTTCACTAGTGCAATCTCTCAACAGTGCTAACATAATTGAATCATATAACAATCCCTCAATGTGCAACAAAGAATCACTCCAAAGTTCCTAGCAAACGGAGAACATAAGAAGAAATTGTTATAGGTAGCAAAACCACCTAAAAGTTATCCTTTCCGATCAATCTATTGAGCCATCCATATAAGTGTCACAAACAGCCCTAGAGTTCGTACTAAAATAACACCATATGATACACATCAATCAACTCTAATGTCACCTAGATACTCCAATTAATGTCACCACAAGTATCCGTGGGTCAATTATTCGATATGCATCAAGCAATTTCAGATTCATAATATTCAATCCAACACAAAGAACTTCAAAGAGTACCCCAAAGTTTCTATCGGAGAAAGTACGACGAAAACGTGCACCCCTATGCCTAGATTACCCCAATGTCACCTCGGGAATCCACAAGTTGATAAAAAACATACATCAAGTGACTCAATAGAATACCCCATTGTCACCGCGGGTATCCATATGCAAGACATACATCAAGTGTTCTCAAATCCAAAATATTCAATCCGATAACAATGAAACCTCAAAGGGAAAGACTCAATTCATCACAACAAGATAGAGAGGGAAGAACTCCATATGATCCAACTATAGTAACAAAGCTCGCGGTACATCAAGATCGTGCCAAATCAAGAACACGGGAGAGAGAGAGAGAGAGAGATCAAACACATAGCTACTGGTACATACCCTCAGCCCCGAGGGTGAACTACTCCCTCCTTGTCATGGAGACCGCCGGGATGATGAAGATGGCATCCGGTGATGATTTCCTCCTCCGGCAGGGTGCCAGAAAAGGCCTACAGATGAGATTGCTTCGGAACAGAGGCTTGCGGTGGCGGCGTGGATGTTCTAGGTTAAGTTTTGGGGGTTTCCCAATATATAGGATTTTTTAGCGTTGGATTTACGCCAGGGGGCCCACGGGGAAATGATAAGCTCAAGGGGCACGCCCTAGGGGGGGGGCGCCCCCCAGGCTTGTCGTGTCCTCGAAGCTTCAGGGGTCTCTTTTGGTCCCTAAAAAGCCACCGTAAATTTTCAGCCCAATCCGAGAACTTTTATTTCTGCACAAAAAAACAACACCACGGCAGTTCGGCTAAAAACAACGTCAATCCGGGTTAGTTCCATTCAAATCATACACTGGTACAACGAGCTGCTATACAAACGGTTTTTAACCCCTTTCCGCGACACAGTTTTAAACCGTCGCCTTGCCTGTGTGTGCGATAGGGGGGGGTCTTCCCACACGACCCAGAAACCGTCGGCGATAGGGAGCACACAAGCATACGTTTCGCAGAACTAAGCGTATGCGATGCCCGATCTATCCCAAACGCAACTCGTCACACAACTGTTTGTCATCTATCGAATATCCCAAATGCTCCATCCTTGCTACTCGTGTGTGCTCACATTACCATCGCACTCGGTATTCTGTGGTGCAACGTTTACGATGCGCGCCCCATCACAAACAGTTCACGATTGTAAAACGTGTATGATAAGGAGACTATCACACACATTCACTTCTCCCGAACCGTATGCGATATATAATCAAGAAGATTAGTTAATCATCGTATGAGTGTCAGATATGATTACAAAACGTCGGACTGTCGTACCAGTGTCGTACAGGATAACTATCGCACACGCTATTATGTGGTGCAAACGTTTACAATGCGTTCGACATCAGAAATAGTTCATGATTGTAAAGCGTGTACGATATGGCGACTATCACGAACATTTAGTTTGCTCGCACCGTTTGTGATATAGTCTGACATCACACACGCTTTGCAAACGGCAACTGTGTGCATGGTCGCACACGTTTCCTCTCTGTGAACCGTGTCGGATTATGATGTATATCACACACGATGTGCTTGACAGACCGTGTGCGCCGTAATGACCTGTAGAGCATATTTTCACCCTAATTTAATCGCTGCTATTTAAAATTGTACCGAATTTGAATTTGAATGTAGGCTATAACTTTATTCATATCTATCAGGTTCAACAACTAATGCATTATTCGATTCACAGGTATATATGTTCAAGAGTTACATAAAAAAAAGAATTACATATGCATCAAATAAAGAATGATGAACCAGGGTTGTATACTTGTACTATTAAATACGATAAAGAAAGAGGTGAAAGACATTCTGGTTGCTGAACAAGGTGAGGCGGAATGCCCATATTGTGCCCTCCTCCATGTAGAAGGCACGCATGACTCTAGTCCAACCCCTTGTGATGGCCGACCGCCCATCCTTCACTGTCTTCATGACGACATCTAGATAGACATTGTGTTCTGGTAGAAATACTTTAACCTTTGCATGCCCACCAATCATGTAGTTTGAGAGGTAATCTTGAGTAAACTTGTCGGCCCAGTGGGAACCAGGGTACCACGGCCCGTCTGCCTCTGGCCCGGAGGAGGACGCTTGGGCCGGCCCATGAGGGTGGCCTTGCCTCAGCCGCTCCGGAGGAAGCCGCCTCGCAAGGGGCGAGCCTCGCGAGGCCCCTCGCCGCCAGGCCGGGCCCTGCCGAGGCCGCCAAGCACCAGTTTCCCTCGCGAGGCCTTCTCACGAAGCAAGTCGTACGGCGCCAGCCGCAGGGCTTCGTGCCCAGCACATGGGTGATGTCCCGCTGTAAGGATAAGGACAGCGGGGCGTGACCAAGGCCCGGCTTCCATTCTGGTGATAAGGGAGCAGTGGCATCTGCCTCCCTCAAAGCAAGCCCCAAAGGTTTTCCTCTTTGGTGATAGAAGATCAGGACGGATCGGCCCACCAGGATGGAGGTCATCACCAAGCCCACCAGCGCGTCACGGGGAGCTACTTTATCAGGCGAAGACCGCTTTTAGTCAGGATAAGTCTACGCTCTTGTCCCCCTTTGAATTGCCGCCCTGTGGCAACCCTTTTCCGCTCATATTTTCGGGGAAGAGGACCAAGGCACTACAAAAGGGGTACGGCTGCTTCCATGTAAGGTGATCGACCCATTCTCCCCCGCACCTCTTGTATCTTGAGCACGAGCTCTCCACCACAGAGCAATCCAACACAGGCACGAGTAGGGTATTACACCGCACGGTGGCCCGAACATGGGTAGCTCGTGCGCCCCCCTCGTGTCTGGTGAGAGCCAGCGAGCCCGTCGTGTCCCCGTCGTAGTTGCCGTCGCGTCGTAGGTTGCCAAGCAAAGTCCCCCAGAGTTCGAATCCTAAGTTCTTGGAGAAGTTTCTTGGACGCAGATCCTAGACTCCAATATTTGGCACGCCAGGTAGGGGGACTTGTCGTCTTTGCGCCTTTGACTTCGACCCCAGCATCGACATGGACGACGCCGCCGCTCGCTAGGAATGCGCCGCGCGCCAAGCCACCGCCAGGGTCCGCGCGACACCTGCCGCCCGCGGGGCCCCTGGGCGGCGCCCTCGCGCTGCCACCGAGCCCGTTGGGGAGCGCATGGCCTCCTCCGCCCACCCATCAGTGAACGAGCAGGCGCATGGCTGCTCCGCCGCCACTTCCTCGCTCGCGCATTGCAACCCTCCCGCTCCGCACACCGCGCTGCTCATGGCGCAGGAGCTGCTGCACTACCGCCCCACCGAGGACGGCTACGGCGCCTGGCTTGGGCGCATCACCGAGCTCCTCGATGCTGCGCGCGATGGCCAGGCGCCCTCTCGCTCCTTGTCTGCTCCGCTATCCCGCGCCGACCGGGCCGAGCGCGACGCGCCTCCTTCACCTCCTCCGGACCGCGACGTGGCCGAGCGCCGCCCCGCAGTGCGCGCCCCGGAGCCGTCCCACGGCTCACTCGCGCTGGGTGGCGACAGCGACAGCTGCCAGATCGTCCACCGCGCGCCCCCGGACACGCGCGTGGCCCTCGAGAAGGCGCGCAACCGCCAGGACCGCGTCCTCCACAATGTTTCCATGGCAGGGCGCCAGAACCGCGCAGCCCTCGACGGTGGAGCCATCACCAACGGGGGCTACCTGGCCCTCGCCCCTGAGCTACGTCGCGTGGTGTGGCCCGACAAGTTCAAGCCAGAGCTCCCTCAACGCTACGACGGCAGCGCCAACCCCACGGAGTTCCTCCTACTCTACACCATCAGTATCCAGGCCGCGAGGGGGGACGACCGGGTCATGGCGAACTGGTTTCCCATGGCCCTCAAGGACGCTGCGCGCTCATGGCTCATGAACTTCCCCAAGGCGTCCATCTCTTCGTGGGAGGACCTGTGCAAGCAGTTCGTCGCCAACTTCAAGGGCACGAGCGACCGATCCCTCATGCTCAACGACCTACGAAATGTGCGCCAGCGCCCTGGTGAGCCCCTCCGCAAGTTCATCCAGCACTTCAGCCAGGTGCGCCACAAGATCCCGAAGGCCTCCGACGCCGCGATCGTCTCCGCTTTCACCAATGGCGTCACAGACGTGAAGATGCGCAAGAAGCTCTCGGTCAGGGACGAGCTTGACTCCGCAGCAGAGTTGTTCGTCCTCGCCGACCGTTGCACCAAGGCCGAGGAGGGACGCCTCTTCCTCCACAACGACATCGACGCCGAGCCTGACGCGGTGTAGGATCGAAAGTATGTCTAGAGGGGGGGTGATTAGACTACTTGACCAAATAAAACCTAACCTTTTCCCAAATTTTAGTTGTAGGCAGATTTTAGCAATAATACATGTCAAGCATCACCCTACACATGCAATTCTAAGAGTATAGCAGCGGAATGTAAGCAATTGCATATGTATGCAAAGGAGGGATTGGAGATTTCAAACGCAATGAAGACACGGTGATTTTTGGCGTGGTTCCGATAGGTGGTGCTATCGTACGTCCACGTTGATGGAGACTTCAACCCACGAGGGTAACGGCTGCGCGAGTCCACGGAGGGCTCCACCCACGAAGGGTCCACGAAGAAGCAACCTTGTCTATTCCACCATGGCTTACGTCCACGAAGGACTAGCCTCACTCGGGGTAGATCTTCACGAAGTAGGCAATCTCCTTGCCCTTACAAACTTCTTGGTTCAACTCCACATATGGTTGGAGGCTCCCAAGTGACAACTAACCAATCTAGGAGACACCACTCTCCAAAAGGTAAAAGACGGTGTGTTGTTAATGAACTCCTTGCTCTTGTGCTTCAAATGATAGTCTTCCCAGCACTCAAACACTCCTCACAGATTTGGCTATGGTGGAAGAAGAATTTGAGTGGAAAGCAACTTGGGAAAGGCTAGAGATCAAGGTTCAAATGGTAGGAATGGAATATCTTGATCTCAACACATGAGTAGGTGGTTCTCTCTCAGAAAATGAATGGTGGAAGTGTAGGCACGTTCTGATGGCTCTCCTTACTGAGAAGGAGGTGGTGGAGGGGTATATATAGCCTCCACACAAAATCCAACCGTCACACACTTTTGACCCAACTCGGTGGCACCGAAACGATCATCTCGGTAGCACCGAACTGTGTAAAAGATATGAACTTTAGGAATCTCGGTGGGACCGATACGAACAACTCGGATGGACCGAAGTGCAATGGCTAGGGCAATCCTCATCTCGGTGGCACCGATTGCATCAACTCGGTAGGACCGAAGTGAAGCAATAAGGCAACAGAGAGTTGGCAAGCCATCTCGGTGAGACCGATATGCATAAGTCGGTGAGACCGAAGTGAATGCAACCGATTACAGAGAGTTGGCAAGGCCATCTCGGTGGGACCGAGATCCGTTTCGGTGGATCCGATTTGTTAGGGTTTGGCAGTGGCTAAGTCTTGGATAAACTCGGTGGGGCCGGTTTGGAAATTTCGGTGGGGCCGAGTTGGACTTTAGGTTTAGGACATATTTGGGTAGAGAGAGTGGTTGAGGGTTTAGGAATACTGTCACTAAGCACTTGAGCAAAAGGACCATTAAGCAACACCTCATCCCCTTATAATAGTATTGGCTTTCCTATGGACTCAATGTGATCTTGGATCACTAAACCAAAAATGTAGAGTCTTGATCCTTTGCCAATCCTTGTCCTTAGCATTTTGAGGGGTCCACATCTCTAGTCCTTGCCATGCCAATCATTGAACATCCTGAAATCTTAATCTTGAATGGACATTAGTTCAATGAGATATATGTTGTTATGAATTACCAAAACCACCAAGGGAGCAAATGTGCTTTCAATCTCCCCCTTTTTGGTAATTGATGACAACATATAGATCAAAGCTTCGACAGATGATTAAGTGAATGAAAAACATCGTCGCTTTGAGAAGTATGTGATAAGCGAGAGCTCCCCCTAAATTTGTGCATTATTAAAAAAATTGTGTTTGAATGCAAATGCACAATCGATTAGGCTCATGGGTTACTCTCCCATGTCACATACATCTTGGTGGAGAGAGCAAAATGATAAGATTGGAATAATGGGCACGCATCACCAACATAAGTAATTGATCATACAAGATAATGAAAAAGATAAACATGGAACATCACAATAAGCATAATATGATCAATCAACATAGTATCTCACAAGCATAATACTGTAGCAAGCACACACATAACAGAGTACGAACAAGCAAATAAGTAGCACAAGAAACTCTCGAAGCAAATAAAAAACAAGAAACTCTCTCTCTCGAAGCCTATGATCTATACAAATTCTCCCCCTTTGGCAACAAGTGCCAGAAAGTTCAAATGAGTATAGCACTAATCGACTCTCTAGGCACGGTCCTCCGAAGCTCCTGAAGGCGATCTCCTGCTGGTAGCTCCGGTGTGCGTAGATGGCGTTGAGATAAGAGCGTCCGCGAATGCTTCTGACGATGTCTGCTGAACTGGTGGAGTTGAGACCTGTGGTGGCACTGTGGCAGTAGCGGCTGGTGCAGATACTGTGGTCCGGGGATCCACAACTGGTATTGCAGCAGATCTAGCTGCCCTAGGCACTGACTGGAATCTCTCTGTGGTTGGTCCATCATCTCCACTGTCATCTGATCTGGCAAGCTTGACAGCATCAACATCTCCTTGCAGCTGTTGCACTGAAGTCTGAATCTCAGTTACTTTGACATCCAAATCATGAAACTTTGTCTCTATAATCTGCTCAAAACTGGCCTGGGTCTGAGTGAGGTTGGCCAAACTTCGCTCAATCCTCAGAGTGGCTTCAAGCAGATATTGCATTTGATCCTTTGGTGTCTTGAGGTTCGCAATTGGAGCATTGGGAGCTGCTGCTTCCTGAGCTGCTTTAGCTTCTTGGGCTTTGCGGATTTCCTCTTGAGCTTGTGCAGAAGTGGGATGCGAAGAATCCATCACTATGACGTTGTCCTCAAACTCTGGACGGAGTGGAAAATGCTCTCAATCAAGAAGATACGTGCTGGTTCCAACCTTGGAATTTATCAACAACTGAATATGTGGAGCATAACCACACGATCTCTTCTGATCTGCTGCTGTCCTCTTGATAGTCTCTACTATCAGGCTCATCACCTTGAATTTCTGAGGAGTATCAAATAAGTGCAGCAAGTTGATGGAGTGGCCACGAATCATCTTATCATCGCCTGACTTGGGTAACAAGGTGTACCGCAAGATTGTGTTTGAGGTGGCCAGACCTGGTAGCAAATGCTTCACTGATCCAAGCTTGTGTGTTTCAAGGTCCTTCTGAGGAATTGCAGTGTACAAGTTGGCCATAGAGTTGTGATCCATCTTGAGCTTGGCATATATGTCAATGTCATCCTCCTCTTCCTTGGGTGCACCAAGAAGATTTGCCCACTCAGAGATGGTAGACTGGTATCTTAGACCCTCAGTCATCCACACTATTCTGCCATCTGGATAGAAATGAGCAGTAGAGTAGAATTGCATGATCATCTCATCATTCCACTTGGTCAACTTCTTTCCAATAAATTCGTCAACTCCTGCAATTCTGAAGCTTTCATGGACGTGGGGGAAATAATCCTCGTTCTCATCGATGTATTCCCAATCCACCCACTTCATGTCACCGACTATGGGCTTCTTGTCAAGCAATACTGTCTCATAAAAGTCCTATTGTTCACGGGTGTGAAAACGATAATCACAAGCAGTCCTTCTTCTGATAGCATAATGATCTGACAATCTCCATTGACGCAGTCCTTTGTCCTTTCTCAACATCATGTTTTCTGCTACTGGGTGTGCATTGTCATGGTCTGGAATCTTAGGCTTTAGCTTTCTGAGCACTAGAGGCTCTTCATCAACATTGGACTCAGGCACTGGGGCCTTGTTCTTCTCTGCAGCTGATATGTTTCTGGTTGACCTCTTGGGTGCTGGTGCCTTAGGCTTTGACTTGGGAGGTGCAGCAGTCTTGATTGCATCAGACATGAGCTTCTGTGCTTTTGCAGGGGGTGCAGCAGCTGGCTCATCCTCCTCCTCTTCTTCCTCTTCAATCATCATAGTAGGTCTGCCAATCACACGGGCAAAAGATTTCCTTACTCTCTTCTTCTTAGTTCCTGCAGCTGTCTCTGTGTCACTGGGCTTCTGCATTGTCTGCTGAGGCACTTTCCTCACAGCAGTTCTTTCTTTGACAGAGGTAGACTTTGTGCTGTACTCCTTAGCAAGCACTACTCGCTTTTTCTTGGTTGCAGCTTCACTTGCAACAAAGTCCTCATCCTCACTGTCTGAGGTTTTCTTCTTCCTTGTTCTGGTTGCAGCTTTAGGAAGATCTGGAGAGCTTCTCTCTCCCTCATAGAAACTTTCATTATGGCTTGATCCTTCACTTTGTTCTTCATGCTGCTCTGACCTGTTTTGACTGTCACTGACATCAGACATATTGCTGAGCTAACCCTGTGAATAGATGGGTATAGGTAGAGTAGATGAGTCATCACAAAAAGTAGATAGTTTTTCAAAAAGTTGAGTTCAAACTTTAGTTCTAGGTTTTCACAGAATGCAGTTCGGATGGACCGAGTTGGTAATCTCGGTGACACCGAAGCACACTATAGAGACATGGCACGCCATTTTGGTCAGACCGAGATGGGTTT
This sequence comes from Elymus sibiricus, assembly GCA_039707655.1. Classification (NCBI taxonomy): domain Eukaryota; kingdom Viridiplantae; phylum Streptophyta; class Magnoliopsida; order Poales; family Poaceae; genus Elymus; species Elymus sibiricus. Next base: position 253,694,590 of record CM077668.1, on the reverse strand, counting down.
CGGTGGCTCCGAGATGCTAGGGTTTCACTAAGACGTTACTTTCGGTCTTACCGATTCGCACAACTCGGTGGCACCGAGATGTACTAGTGCTATGGCCAGGGCCAAATCGGTGGTACCGAAAATTCCTATTCGGTCGGTCCGAGATGCGTTCGGCGGAAACCTAACACTAAAATTTTGCTCGAATTTCATTCAAACGAACTAATCTGGTGGAAAGAGGATTGCATTCGTGGCAAGATTACAGGCAATCCAATCGTGCATTGAATCGGAAAAGGGAAGCAAGAAAGGGATCGAAACTCACCCTAACTCGGTGCAGTTTCTCTACGGCGGCAATGGTGGTGGAGATTGCCGTTGACGGCGACGGAATCCTGCGGCGAGGGCGCGCTGGAGACGACGGCGATGATCCGAAGACCAAAGGAGCGGCAGCAATGGGGCGCGGGCACGTGACGTTTGAAGAAATTTTCAACCGCACGGTTCGCTGGGAATATATACCCATGTGCTGTCGGTGGCACCAAGTGGAACAAATCGGTAGCACCGAGACGTGCAACTACTTGCAGTTACAGCAACTCGGTCCAACCGAGTTGGTCTAATCGGTAGCACCGAGATAAAAGCCTAGATCAGTCTAAATGCTTTCGGTTCGACCGAGTTTGAGTAGGTTGGTCTGACCGAAATCAATTAGAAGGTTTTGGAGGTTCAGTCCTTTCAGATCGGTGGCTCCGAGTGCTCCTCACCCGGAGGGTCCAAAAATGACTTGTTCAATTTTTGTGATGCAGCAAGAATAGAATTTGAGACGAGAAAGCATAGATAGCTAGAGAAGGTTCTTAGGCATTCTTGTACATCCACTTGGCCAGAAAAACCAAGACAATCAAAACAACAAATGGATGTCCTCGAATGATGAAAACATGCAAATCAACATGCTCACACAATAAGATAGCAAAAGAAATATGTGTCAAACATGCACAACCAATTCTAGCAGCTATCAAGCAATGGTGATGACTAGGTCATCTATATATGAGTATATTGACTTAGGAGCCAAATGAGAACATTTGATCATAGGTCACACTCATCGTTTAAGCACAATTGGGGTTACCACTTTTACATAAAGCATTAATGTGTTCACACCATTAGAGTTGCTTTAGCTCAATTTTTAGAGCAAAGCTCCCCCTAGATGCGATGTCCCCCCTAAGAGGGTTGAACTAACCTTGGGTTTTGTCGATGATGACTTCATGTAGATGTTGAAGATGTGGATGCTCAATGTTGATGTAGACCATCAAAAATTGGGAGCAATCCTTTGGAGTTTTGTGCTTTCAATACCTACATGGGTTAGTCCCACACAAGGAACATACAAGGATATCCATAGACATAGAGTGAAATACACATATGATGATGTCCATGAATGCATTGATTACCTTGTCCCTTGCCTTACAAACAAGAGGGTTTGTGACCCCATGAACTAGTGCAAAATGTGGAAGTTGGTTGCACAAGTCCTTGCCATAAAGAATATGAGTGAAGTTTGTTGGCGGAGTCACCCTCAAGAACTCTCTAGTTCTTCTTCTTTTGGACCCACATCAACTTGATGGGAATCCTTGGAGTTGTAGTAGCACTTGATGAAGTAGAACTTGATGAAGTCTTGGGAACCCACTTGACCATGGCTTGAGGAGCTTCTTCAAATGAATCAATTTCTTCTTGAAGCTTGTCCTTGCCTTTTAGCTTGTGGTCTTGTGGTGGAAGGTCTTCTTGAGCTCGTGTTCCCTTGAAGGAAGTAGGATCATACTTCTCTTGTTGAGGAACAAACTTCGTCTTGGGGTATTGACCTTCTTCCCACTCAACTCCATCGGCATTGAACTTTCGTTCAAAACCAACACCTTGGTTCTTCCGGTGCCTTCCTTGCTTGCGTACAATTTCCTCAAATTGTTTACTCCCGGTAAGACTCTTGTAGACACCTTTTTCTATAATTCCTTTCAATAGCATATTTTCTTGCTCAAGTGTAACTTGGCTAAGAGAATCATTAGTGGAATCAATAGAACTACTAGAAGCAACAACATTGGATTTAGCATTGTTATTGTTACTACTAGAGGTAGAACCATTTTTACCCTTGTTGCTAGTTTGATTAGGTTTAACTTGAGGCATAAAGGTAGACAAGAGTAAACATTTGGCAAGATATGAAGAACTCTTCTTTCGAAGATCGTCATTGATAGCTTTAAGAAACTCATGCTCTTGCTCTAAATTTAGCTTCTCGAAGCATAGCTTCTCATGAGTTCTTAGAAGTTCTCTATGATCCTCTTGAGTTGTTTCATGAGCTAACTTAAGAGCATTTAGTTCTTTAGTTAGGCGCTCAATCTCCTTCATAGCATTGTCACTCGTTTCCTCTTGACTATCATGATTACTAGCATTTTCATCATAGCTCACATTACTAGCCCTATCAACAAGTAAATCATCATCACCAAGCAAATCATCTTCATCACTATTAAAATCAAGATACTCGGGGTGTGATACCTTGGGGCCTTTTGCCATGAAGCATCTTCCAATTCCTTCATTTGGTGAGGCAAATAGATCATAGGAGTTGGATGACACAAGTGCAAGTCCGGCAACACCTTCATCTTGACTATAGTTGGAGTTGGAGTGATAACTTCTCTCGGATTGGTTGTCGGAGTCGGAGCCAGAAACCCATTCACCAACATGAGCTTGATGCCTTCTTCTTGTGTAGCTCCTTGATGACTTGTCCTTCCTCTCTGAATCCTTACTTCTTCGAGAGTGTCTTCGTTCATAATAATCATCTCTACTCCTTCTCTCCTTACGAGGTGATTCATCTCTTCTATGTCTTCCTCTTGGTGATTCGTCTCTTTTCTTGTAGGGAGCCGTACACTCATTTGAGTAGTGTCCGGGCTTTCCACAATTGTAGCAATTACGGTCACGACTTGATGATCTTCTCTCATAGTGTCTTGAGCTAGAGCTTCTTTCTTTTCCTTTGTTCTTGTAGAACTTGTTGAACCTTTTCACCATTAGGCTAATCTCTTCATTGGATACTAGCTGGTCACTTGAAGTTGTTGGAGCATCGGTTGAGGCTTTGTAAGCACCACTTGACTTGTTGTGCAGCTCTTGTTTGTCCTTGAGTGACATTTCATGAGCGACAATCCTTCCAATGACTTCCGTGGGCTTGAGATCTTTGTAATTTGGCATCATTTGGATCAATGTGCAGACGGTATCATATTTTCCATCTAAAGCTCTAAGTATCTTTTTGATGATGAATTTGTCGGTCATATCTTCACTTCCTAAGCCGGCAATCTCATTTGTGATGAGAGCAAGCCTAGAGTACATCTCTGCGACTCCTTCACCATCCTTCATCTTGAACTTATCAAGTTGACTTTGGAGCACATCCAACTAAGATTCCTTGACGGATTCGGTACCCTCATGCATATCAACCAAAGTATCCCAAATTTCCTTTGCATTCTCAAGGCGGCTGATTTTGGTCAATTCTTCGGGACATAGACCGTTGAATAGAATGTCACAAGCTTGAGCATTGTATTGCAACATCTTCAATTCTTCCGGGGTTGATTCACGATCCGGTTCCTTGCCATCCTCAAAGAAGTCACCTTGCAAGCCAACACGAACAACAGCCCAAACGGCAGGGTTATGACCAAGAATATGCATTTTCATCTTCTGTTTCCAACTAGTAAAGTTTGTACCATCAAAATATGGACCTCTACGGTGATAGTTACCCTCACTAGACGCCATACTCTCCTAGGTTGTGAAACCAAGGCTATGATCACCAAAGCTATGGAAATCAAGGCTTACGGAGACCAAGGCTCTGATACCACTTGTAGGATCGAAAGTATGTCTAGAGGAGGGGTGATTAGACTACTTGACCAAATAAAACCTAACCTTTTCCCAAATTTTAGTTGCAGGCAGATTTTAGCAATAGTACATGTCAAGCATCACCCTACACATGCAATTCTAAGAGTATAGCAGCGGAATGTAAGCAATTGCATATGTATGTAAAGGAGGGATTGGAGATTTCAAACGCAATGAAGACACGGTGGTTTTTGGCGTGGTTCCGATAGGTGGTGCTATCGTACGTCCACGTTGATGGAGACTTCAACCCACGAAGGGTAACGGCTGCGCGAGTCCACGGAGGGCTCCACCCATGAAGGGTCCACGAAGAAGCAACCTTGTCTATTCCACCATGGCTTACGTCCACGAAGGACTAGCCTCACTCGGGGTAGATCTTCACGAAGTAGGCGATCTCCTTGCCCTTACAAACTTCTTGGTTCAACTCCACATCTGGTTGGAGGCTCCCAAGTGACACTTAACCAATCTAGGAGACACCACTCTCCAAAAGGTAAAAGACGGTGTGTTGTTGATGAACTCCTTGCTCTTGTGCTTCAAATGATAGTCTTCCCAGCACTCAAACACTCCTCACAGATTTGGCTATGGTGGAAGAAGAATTTGAGTGGAAAGCAACTTGGGAAAGGCTAGAGATCAAGGTTCAAATGGTAGGAATGGAATATCTTGATCTCTACACATGAGTATGTGGTTCTCTCTCAGAAAATGAATGGTGGAAGTGTAGGCACGTTCTGATGGCTCTCCTTACTGAGAAGGAGGTGGTGGAGGGGTATATATAGGCTCCACACAAAATCCAACCGTTACACACTTTTGACCCAACTCGGTGGCACCGAAACGATCATCTCGGTAGCACCGAACTGTGTAAAAGATATGAACTTTAGGAATCTCGGTGGGACCGATACGAACAACTCGGATGGACCGAAGTGCAATGGCTAGGGCAATCCTCATCTCGGTGGCACCAATTGCATCAACTCGGTAGGACCGAAGTAAAGCAATAAGGCAACAGAGAGTTGGCAAGCCATCTCGGTGAGACCGATATGCATAACTCGGTGAGATCGAAGTGAATGCAACCGATTACAGAGAGTTGGCAAGGCCATCTCGGTGGGACCGAGATCCGTTTCGGTGGATCCGATTTGTTAGGGTTTGGCAGTGGCTAAGTCTTGGATAAACTCGGTGGGGCCGGTTTGGAAATTTCGGTGGGGCCGAGTTGGACTTTAGGTTTAGGACATATTTGGGTAGAGAGAGTGGTTGAGGGTTTAGGAATACTGTCACTAAGCACTTGAGCAAAAGGACCATTAAGCAACACCTCATCCCCTTTTAATAGTATTGGCTTTCCTATGGACTCAATGTGATCTTGGATCACTAAACCAAAATGTAGAGTCTTCATCCTTTGCCAATCCTTGTCCTTAGCATTTTGAGGGGTCCACATCTCTAGTCCATGCCATGCCAATCATTGAACATCCTGAAATCTTAATCTTGAATGGACATTAGTTCAATGAGATATATGTTGTTATGAATTACCAAAACCACCAAGGGAGCAAATGTGCTTTCAATCTCCCCCTTTTTGGTAATTGATGACAACATATAGATCAAAGCTTCGACAGATGATTAAGTGAATGAAAAACATCGTCGCTTTGAGAAGTATGTGATAAACGAGAGCTCCCCCTAAATTTGTGCACTATTAAAAAATTTGCGTTTGAATGCAAATGCACAATCGATTAGGCTCATGGGTTACTCTCCCATGTCACATACATCTTGGTGGAGAGCGCAAAATGATAAGATTGGAATAATGGGCACGCATCACCAACATAAGTAATTGATCATACAAGATAATGAAAAAGATAAACATGGAACATCACAATAAGCATAATATGATCAATCAACATAGTATCTCACAAGCATAAATGACATAATACTGTAGCAAGCACACACATAACAGAGTACGAACAAGCAAATAAGTAGCACAAGAAACTCTCGAAGCAAATCAAAAACAAGAAACTCTCTGTCTCGAAGCCTATGATCTATACAAATTCTCCCCCTTTGGCAACAAGTACCAAAAAGTTCAAATGAGTATAGCACTAATCGACTCTCTAGGCACGGTCCTCCGAAGCTCCTGAAGGCGATCTCCTGCTGGTAGCTCCGGTGTGCGTAGATGGCGTTGAGATAAGAGCGTCCGCGAATGCTTCTGACGATGTCTGCTGAACTGGTGGAGTTGAGACCTGTGGTGGCACTGTGGCAGTAGCGGCTGGTGCAGATACTCTGGTCCGGGGATCCACAACTGGTATTGCAGCAGATCTAGCTGCCCTAGGCACTGACTGGAATCTCTCTGTGGTTGGTCCATCATCTCCACTGTCATCTGATCTGGCAAGCTTGACAGCATCAACATCTCCTTGCAGCAGTTCCCCATCGCCTTCGACGCCAGCGACCACCCCAAGTCCACGAAGGCTGTGGGCGCCGTCCCCCTGCTGTGCACCCCCACCATCAGCAACGTCGCGGTCACCAAGACCCTCATCGACAGAGGCGCCGGTATCAACATGATCTCCATCAAGACTTTAGAGACGCTCCAAGTGCCCTATCAGCGCCTGATGCCCACCAGGCCCTTCTCGGGCGTCACCGACGGCTCCACTGTCCCCCTGGGGCAGGAGCGCCTTCCTATCACCTTCGGCACCCGCAAGAACTACCGTACGGAGTTCATCGTCTTCGATGTGGCTCACATCGGCCTGCTTTACAACGCCATCTTGGGCTACCCGGCGCTCACCAAGTTCATGGCCGCGGTCCACCACACCTACGGCCTCGTCAAAATTCCCGGCTGCAGCGGTACCCTCACCGTCCGCTGTGACGAGAAGGATGCGCTGCAGACCCTCGAGCATGCCTACAAGACTTCCTCCGTCGCGTACCTGGCCGATGAGGACGTGCCTGGGGCGGCTGAGGAGACGCCCGTGAAGAAGAAGCCCCTACTCTCTCAGGAGCGGGTTGAGTCCAAGAAGGCGTCGCTGGATGGGGGCGAAGCAAGCCCCTCCCTCACCGGCAGCGGTGGGCCCTCCCCCAAATAGGAAGGCGCGCTCGTCACCTTCCTCCGGGCATGCCCTGATGCGTTGGCTTGGACAGCATCAGGCGTGCCCAGCCTACCGAGGGAGGTGATCGAGCACCACTCAGCCGCGTGCCGGAGCGCGCGGCTCGCCAAGCAGAAGGAATGGTGTCACGCGCCCGAGAAGCAGGAAGTCAACAAGTCCCAGGATGCTGGAATCGCACGTGAAGCCCCCAACCCAAGTGGACCGCCAGCCTCACCCTCGTCGCCAGGCCGCGCGATAGCGTGCGCATGTGCGTCGACTTCATTGCCCTCAACCAGGCTTGCCCCGCAGGCCCCTTCCCTCCTCCGCGCATCGCCGCAGGCTCGCCCTGGCTCATGCGTATGCCGTTCGGCCTGGAGGGTGCCGCAGCTACCTTCGCGAGGCTGATGCGCATGAGCCTGGAGCCCCACATCGCAAGGAATACAGAGGTGGTTAACACTCACCCACCGGCCCACCACGGCCCCATCACCGTAAGTTCTATCTGTGCCCCACGGATACGAGCGACATGGAGCTGTACACGCTCCGGGGCTCTCTCTACCCACGCTGCCTCCAGCACGTGAGAACTCCTTCCCACTCTCGTGGAAGCCCCATGCTTAGCGCTGGCGGATGCCCCATGCTCAGCGCTGGCGGCCTACTTGAGGGGCCCTCGGACGTCACATCCTCAAGCTGACCCGTGTCGAACACGGCATCATGTATCTTTCTGTTATGTAATGAACTTGCTTCATGCATCAGTAAAGCTTATTTCCTCCAAAACCCTGTGTGCTCGCAGCCACGGGGTGCGTGCTCATGATCTCAACCGTGCCTGTCACACGAGTGGGGGCAGGGCACGGTGTCTATGCTCGGGTCAGTCCCAGCAGCACTGAAAAACCCAAGCGACTGAGCTCTGGCTCGCGGGCCTGCTCCCGTGCACGTCACCTCACCAGGTCCTTGGTGCTCTTGTCTCCTCGCGTAACACCCACAGGTGACCTCGCGAGCGCGTCCTGCTGCACTATTTGCAAAAACTTGACAGTTTTCCTAGTGCAGGATACGAAGGCCTCAGGAGCCCCCTCGGGAGGCGCCGCGAGCGGCGTCCTACGGGCGGAAGGCCTCACGAGGGACTGCGCCTCACGAGGCGCGCCCTGCGAAGGACTCGCCCCAAGCCGCACGCCTCGAAGGAGCTAAGTCTAAAGCACCCCTCGGGTCTTCTTCCCTCTCGTTTCTCTCTCATGGCATCCTGATTTCCTTGGCACGAGCCGCCTGCGCGTCAAGGGGGGGACCCTGAGCATTGCGCCTCAAGGACTCCTACCAGCCCTAAGAGCCCTACACCGTCTGGCCTTGCCGAGCGCACACTCCGGGCATACCAGCGATGGCTGTAGCTTGCCTCGGGGGCTGGGTCCCAGTGACGCAGGGCACGAAGGCAATGTAAAAAGGGAATAAGGGCCTCGGGAGGAAAGCGAAAACACACGAATCATTAAGTGCTTACAGCAAAAGTACCATGCAAATGTTTTCACGCCCTCGCGGGGCCACGTCTACCCTATTACAGCAACAGGTTAAGGAGAATTTAGGCGCGTGAGGCGCCGCCGTCGCCGCTCCCACCGCCGTCACGAGGGGGCTCACCGCCGCTGCCGCTGACTTCAGGCTCGAAGGCGTACAGGCCGACGAAGCCAGCCACGCGCTCCCTCACAGCCTCCTCGAGGGGTTCGCGGAGCTCCGCCGGGACGGGGGTCACCACCCGCCCGAAGTCGAAGCGATCGTCGAGGCGGAGGAGGTTGCTGAAGAGTCATGTTGTCGCCTGGGTCAGTAGGTCACGGCACGCTTCCTCGACGGTGGCATCCGTGTCCAGCAGCTGCTTCTTGAGGTCGTCAACCTCGGCCTGGAGCTCGTCCCGCTTGGCCGCGAGGCTCCTCTGCTCGTCGAGAGCGGCCTGGGCGGCCGCCAGCTCACGCTCCTTCGCCAGTAGGCGCTCCCGTTCTGCCTCCTGTGCGGACGCAGATGCCGCGAGCCCGCCTTCCCGGGTCTTGGCGTTCGCCTCGCGGGCAGCGACCGCCTCCTGGGACCTAAGGACCTCCTCCTCGCACTTCGGGAGCTCAGCTTCGCGGGACGCGAGCCGGCCCTCGAGTGCCTCCGCGGCCTCCTCCCGCGCCTTAAGCCGGCGCTCACGCGAGGCAGCTTGCTCCTGGAGCGTCTTCTCGTAAGCATCCGCCTCCTCCCGCCGCCGCTTGGCCTCTTGCTCATCTTTGAGGGCCTTCGCTAGGGACGCCTAGGCCTCTTTGGTGAGCTGCTCGCGCTGCGCCTGCGCCTCCTCGTCCCGCTGGCGGTCAAGCTTCGTCGCCTCATGAAGCTGACTCCACCCCTCTGCCAGGGCGCGGTACCGCTCTCCCCCAGCACCAAGGTGCGACTCGCCCGGGCCTCCTCATCGCCTGCTAGCGTCGGCAGACGGGAGGGCACAACTTCGAGCCCCTCCGGCTGCCCCGCGCCGTCGCCCCCGATAGGGGTTGCGCTCGCCGTCTGGCGCGAGGGGGCCGGGATGGCCACCTCCGGCGCCGGTGGCGTCGCCCCGCGCTTTGGCGCCGCCCTGAACACTTCAAGGTCCGTGGGGGCTGCAGTGGCCTCCGCCTTAGCAGGCGTGGTGCGCTGGGGAAGGGTCAGTGCTTCGCCCCCCTTCACCGCCATCTTGACACCGGCGACGAGGGCCACCTCGGGAGGCGCCAGCGCGGTCTCCTCACCACCTCCCGCCGGTCTCACCGCTGGGGGCGCCGGCGTGGCAGGCGAGGCGGTGTTCAGAGGAGGGGAGGGCCCTTCGACCTTGGCCTTCCTCTTCTTGGTCTTCTCCTCCTCCTCGGCGGCCGGCTCGGAGCTCCTGCGCAGGCAAAGCTCATCAGGACCGCAGCAGCCAGGAAGCAGGGATCGATAGGAAGGGGCGGAGGAACTTACTCATCCTTGGGGTAAAAGCGCCTCCTCTTCCGCTCCTTGATGGCGCCGCTGCTGCTGCCCCCATCGCGCAGCGCGTCTGGGCGGCCACCCGAGGGCGTGGCGCGAGTCTCGTCGGGGTCGGCGGCCACCTCCTCCCGCTCCTCACAGGGCTCGTCGATCTCCGCGGCATCGCCTCGTCCCTCCCTCTCCGGCATGGGCCTGGCCGGCACGACGCGAAATGCGTCCCCGTCGTCACCCTCGTCCTCGCCCAACCAAAGCCGATGACGCGCCGGCGGAGGCGAAGGGGGTGGCGGAGACGATTCCTCGCTGCTCTCCTTCCCGGAGTCGGAGGCCTCGTGGTCGCCCGAGGAGGACCCCGTCTCCGAAGAATCCTCGGGAACCTCCTCGGGCTCCTCGAGATCCGTCCGGACCGGCCCCTACTAGTCGAACTGGGGCATCGCCGCGACCAGCTCAGCCTTGTTGGACCAGCAATGCATCGTGCGCGCGTCATGAGGCATATCATCTGCCTCCCCTGGGAATAAAACTTCCCAAGCGTCGGCCACGGCTTCGGCCGAGAGGGACTCCCATGCCAGCCTGATCCGGTCTTTGGCTCCGGTGATGTCCCACACCGGGTACGAGTGCTTCTGCTGGGGCGCGATTGAGCGGCGGAGGAATTCCTTGGCAATCATGCCCACCGTAAGCCCGGCCCCGCGCAGCTCTGCCAGCCTCGTCAGGATCGGCCTCAGGGCAGCGCCGCCAAGCTTCTTGTGCTTCCAGCGGGGGATCTTCTCAGCCGGCTTGGTGGGGACCGCCAGGAGAGGACTGGTCCGCTGGGCGTCAACATAAACCCAGCGCGACCTGAAGTTCTCCACCTTCTTCAAGATCTTCATGTCAAGGAAAACCTTGCCCATCTCGTCGCTGATACGGAAGGAGGCACCTCCGGAGTGGTGGTTTCCCGAGGAAAAAACCTGCAAGCGGTAGAAGGTCCGGAAGAGCGCCACGGACGACATCACTCCCAGGAAGGCCTCACAGAGGTACGCGAACAGAGCAAGGACGAGGATGGAGTTGGGATGAAGGGGGAGGAGACAAGTCTCATAATGCTCGAGGATGGCATAGAGGAAGTCGGAGAAGGGCGGCACCAGCCCGGCGAAGAGCGAGTGGAAGAAGACGGGGATTACCATGGGGCCGAGCTCATGCCGTGGGTGCGAGCCCGGCCAGATCTTGGTGGCGCCTCCCTCGAAGTGCGCGGAGGCCAGCAGGGGCGGGCCCTGGCAATCCCGTTCTCGTTTATGGTGGCCGGCAGCAAGGCCGGACCAAGCTCCACCGCCGGGGAGCTCTTTATGGATGAGGCTTCGGCGGTCGCGGGTTTCTTTCCTGGGGCCATGGCGGAGGGGAGATTGGAAGTTGGGGGAGGAGTAACAGAGGAGCTGCTCGCGCAAGACGAAGGGCAAGATGGGGACGAGGAGCAATGACGTGCATGCGCCCCGCGCGGGCAGGCTTTATCGCCAAGACGGCGGTTACCGAGGCGTCGTGGGGAGTAGGGGCGACCCACCCCGCGAAAGCCGCCACGCGTCACCTCTGGGCCCGGCAGCTCAATGGGCCCCGCATCGTTTCGTCCCTAACGGGCAGAACGTGCACACCGCTGGCCCGAGGGCTACTGTCGGCCCAGTGGGAACCAGAGTACCACGGCCTGTCTTCCTCTGGCCCGGAGGAGGACACTTGGGCCGGCCCATGAGGGTGACCTTGCCTCAGCCGCTCTGGAGGAAGCCGCCTCGCGAGGGGCGAGCCTCGCGAGGCCCCTCGCCGCCAGGCCGGGCCCTGCCGAGGCCGCCAAGCACCAGGTTCCCTCGCGAGGCTCCCCTTGCGAGGCCTTCTCACGAAGCAAGTCGTACGGCGCCAGCCGCAGGGCTCCGCGCCCAGCACATGGGTGACGTCCCGCTGTCAGGATAAGGACAGCGGGGCGTGACCAAGGGCCAACTTCCATTCTGGTGATAAGGGAGCAGTGGCATCTGCCTCCCTCAAAGCAAGCCCCAAAGGTTTTCCTCTTTGGTGATAGAAGATCAGGACGGATCGGCGCGCCAGGACGGAGGTCATCGCCAAGCCCACCAACGCGTGACGAGGAGCTACTTTATCAGGCGAAGACAACCTTTAGTCAGGATAAGCCTGCGCTCTTGTCCCCCTTTGAATTTCCGCCCTGTGGCAACCCTTTCCCGCTCATATTTTCGGGGAAGAGGACCAAGGCACTACAAAAGGGGTAGGGCTGCTTCCATGTAAGGGGATCGACCCATTCTCCCCCGCACCTCTTGTATCTTGAGCACGAGCTCTCCACCACAGAGCAATCCAACACAGGCAGGAGTAGGGTATTACATCGCACGGTGGCCCAAACCTGGGTAGCTCGCGCGTCCCCCTCGTGTCCGGTGAGAGCCAGCGAGCCCATCGTGTCCCCGCCGTAGTTGCCGTCGCGTCGTAGGTTGCCAAGCAAAGTCCCCCAGAGTTCGAATCCTAAGTTCTTGGAGAAGTTTCTTGGATGCAGATCCTAGACTCCGACAAAATTGCTTTGGGAACCACTTCAAAGGAAAAAGATTCAGACATTGTCATCTAACACAACTCATTATGGGCAGTAAAAAGAAGCATGCAGAGTTCTAACTTACCATCCTGCAGTTCACTGTTGTCTTGGACAAAGTTTAAACAAATAGTTTAATTGCCATCTCTTGACCTATTTTACTAACAATCTTTATCAGTTTCCTCACTTGATGCTAGTTCATGAATATCTCATTGCCCCATACGCAAAAAGGGTCGAAGCGCGGATCTTTACCAATAACATATGTACCTACAAGCACCAAGTTAATATTAGAAGCTAAACCGCAATTGCACAATGATGTAGTACAACACTCCCTCCGTCCCATTATATAAGATCTTAGTACATTCAATATACTCACATATTGGATGAATTAACATCTTATCTTATGGGGCGGAGGGAGTTTATTACATTGTTACAAATATCGGCCGATTAACTGCAGTTAACTGCTGCTGTGTTGTTGCTGTTGCCGCTCTTCTATGTATATCTAGACATCATCAGAACATTAAGGTAACACTCTTCCTTGTTGCTATGTATCCTAGGATTGCATATTTAGACATTCAGTACAATGCATGTTGCTATGTAGCCTCAGATATATTAGATATGGCCCTAGTTAACATACCGATAAATGGGTTACAAATATATTCAGTTAAATGTCCGATTCACCGATTAATCCCTTATCAGCCCTCGGCCGATATGGTACCAGCTACCGATATCCTGAACAGTGAGTATATATAAGCCATGGGATGAAACTAACCTCGATGGAAAACAGCAGTCGTTCCCATTATTGTCCTGTGTAAGTACATCAAAAGGCATGTTAAGCACAACAGGCTAAACATCAACCAAATATATCCATGGTAGACAACATAATCTCCAAATGATAGCTTCGGTGTGCAGGTTTAAGCACGCTAGTTAAGCAAAACAAGAAGTGGAAAGGTGTGTTAACTGCAAAGTTCATACTTGCACATATAGAACATCACTTTGTGAATAACTGAAATAAACAAGACATACTACGAACAACCAAAGATAGCAATTGAAACTGGGCATATGCTAACTATGAACAACCGAACAACCAAAAACCGTTAAAAGTGGCATATGCTCGCTACAATAGGCTTAACAGCAAGCAAATAGTCATTCATATTGGTATTGTTGAAACTGGTATTAATGAAATTGAACTGCAAAGTTCATACTTGCACATATAGAACACCACTTTGTGAATAACTGAAATAAACAAGGAATAATACGAACAACCAAAGATAGTAATTGAAACTGGACATATGCTAACTACAAACAACCGAACAACCAAAAAGGTTAAAAGAGGCATATGCTCGCTACAACAGGCTTAACAGCTACCAAATAGTCATTCATATTGGTATTGTTGAAACTGGTATTGATGAAATTGAACTGCACAGTTCATACTTGCACATATAGAACATCACTTTGTTAATAATTGAAATAAACAAGGCATACTACTAACAACCAAAGATAGCAATTGAAACTGGACATATGCTAACTACAAACAACCGAACAACCAAAAAACGTTAAAAGAGGCATATGCTAGCTATAACAGGCTTAACAACATGCAAATATAGTCATTCATATTGGTATTGTTGAAACTCGTATTGATGAAATTGTACTGCACGGTAAATAGTTGCACATATAGAGCATCACACTGTGAATAACTGAAATAAACAACGCATACTGCAAACAACCAAACACGGCAATTAAAACTGGACATATTCTCACTACAAAAGGGGCTCGACAAAACAAATCATGGGTTCCACCCTGTGAAGAGGCACGGCAAAACAAATCATAGGTTTCCTCACTTGTCACAGATGGGCTCCTTTGCATGGGAAGAGAGCGGACTCTGGGTGCGCTCCATGTTGTCGCAGATGGGCTCCTTCCCCTTGGAAGAGCACGGCTGTAGGGTGCCCTCCCTGATGTCGCAGATGTGCTCTTTCCCCTTGGAAGAGGCGGAGAGGGTGCCCTCCTCGTGGTCGCCGTCGACGAGGTCTGACTTGGCAGCTGAGGATCCCAAGCCAGCGTCGCAGAACGTGTCCTTCAGAAATGACAAAAGGGGCTCGATGGCGATGTAGGATGGCAAATTCTTGACAGCGAGCCAGAGGAGATCAGCGGCGGGGCCATGGTTGAGATTGACGGCGGTTGAACCCGAGGGGTTGGGGGTGGGCCACTTAACCTGTGACATAGCCCACGCCAGGCAGTCGCTGTCGATGACCTCGATGTCGTTGCCGGCGTCCGCGACATGCCAGCAAACTCTAGCCCACTGATTGAGAGCCTGCGGCCAGTAATCGTCGTCAGCTTCCTCGGTGGCCACCTCGTCGACGTCGGGCGAAGAGGCCACGATAAACCTCTTTTGGGCCTTTAGCTCCTGGGGCTCCACGGGAAGCATAGCCGGGCTTAGGCTGCGACGCTCTGGAGTGGGGGAGGGGGGTGGGGATGGGGATCTGTGGGAAAGGGGGCGTTTGGCAGGCTTCATCTAAGAAACTCAGGGCGGCTAGGGTATGGAGATCGGTGGGTAACCTGCACGGGCAAACCAGCAGATGTTAACGGTGGAGGCGGCACTGCGGCGGCGACCTTGCTAGGGTTTCGAGCGAGGGAGGGGTGGTGTGTGTGTGTGTGTGTGTGTGTGTGCGAGCGCGCAGAGTTTTTGGGGTGTGTGTGTGGAGGGGGGGCCAAGGTGGTGTTTGAGGAAATGATGCGGGTACTGAAAATTTTACTAGGCGGGAGTAAAATGCCGGGGCTACTGAAAATTTGGATTAAGGGATTGAGCAATACACATCGCACACGGTCCAAACATAACAACCGTGTGCTATCAAACAGAAAAACTCTCCAGGCGGCTAGATATTTTTGAGGGATGCATGCAGGAGCGGGAGCGAACAACATCGCACACGGTCGGAACATAATAACCATGTGCTATAAATCGGAAAAACCCTCCACGCGGGTAGATATTTTTGAGGGATGCAGGCGGGAGCGGGGGGCCGGGGGCAAACAGCATCGCACACGGTCGAAATATAATAATCGTGTGCTATCAAACAGAAAAACTCTCCAGGCAGGTAGATATTTTTGAGATTGCGAGGGAAGCCTCGTGGAGCCCAATCTACTGTGCTGATGTGGGTGACAGGGGCACGGGCGTGGCACACGGGTAGTCTGAGGGAACCGTGTGCGTTGCGTGGCCAAAAAAACGTGGGAAAGGGTCAGAACATGAATAGTGCATGTGGACCAAATATATGTATGAAAAGGCTGGTTTGATGTTCAAATACCCAATGCACAACTTTGATGTGACACCTGTCTCACAAAGCCCACATTATTGCTAGTCCGCCACCCCCACTTCATGTCGGCGGGAGGGGAATAGGTCTGACATAGCACACCCTACCGTAACACTAAACCTATAGGAGTCCATCATGGTCAAACCCCCCTTTCGCTTCCAGTCAAAGGTGGACCGTGTACGGGCCCACAAATGTGTGCTTGTGGCACGAGATGGGTGAGGCCACATACGAACCACCTGCGAGTGGCCCAACTATATGTATGAAAAGGGTGGTGTGATATTTAAATACTCAATTCATGCACAACTTTGATGTGGCACACGTGCCTCGCAAATTAACCGGACATCCCCGACCCCACGGAGGTTCAGGAAGTGTGAAGTACCCCCACACCCCCCCACACACACTTTGAGTCGGTGGGAGGGGGCATCTCACCAAGACGTAGTGTAACACGGACCAAGAAGAATCCACCTTGGTCGTATAACCTCTCTCTTGTTGTTGGCCAAAGTGATGGACATCCACGCGACCCCACAGATATGGGCTAGCTCGCCGATAACCACGCAAGGGAGTAGTGCCCGAAGACAACCACTGCCTGCATGTGGCCCAAACATATGTATGGAAGTGTTGTGTGGTGTATTTGAATACCCAATGCACAACTTTGATGTGGCACGGTACCGTGCTTTGGAACCGGAAAGTCCCCACACGGAGCGAGGGTCCACGACGCGTACTATATGTATGTCACCCAACTTCGAGCCGGTGACGGGGATTCATGCGTACGCATGCGCTCAAACTTAGGTCTCGAATCTCATCACCATGACCTACTACACGGTAACACAAACCAAAGAAGAAGAATCCACCCTCGTAACCTGTCTCGATGCCGGTCGAAGTGATGGACATCCACGCAGGCCCATGAATATATAGGCTTGCCGCCGATAACCACACGAGGAGAGTACTGTCCGAAGACAACCACTGCATGCATGTGTCCCAAACATATGTATATGGAGGTGATGCATGCATGCATATGTTTAATTTGAATACCATGCACAACATTGATGTGGCACCCGCGTCAAAAATCGTACAGTCCCCACACAGAGCGAGATCAGTTCATGACGCGTCGTGTGCTGCCCCCCCCCCCCCCACTTCGATCCGGTGGGAGAGGGATTCATGCATGAGTACACATGCATGCACTCAAACTATATTATGTAATCTCATAGCATCACCTATATATACTGTAAGACAAACCAAAAAAAATCCCCTCCTAAGTCAAATTAACCTCTCTCGTTGTCGGTCAAAGTGATGGACCAAGCGGGCCCACAGATGGAAAGCATCGATATCGCCGATAACCGCGTGAGTGAGTGTCAGAGGACAACCGCCATCGCTTGCATGTGAGCCAAAACATATGTAAGTACGGAAGTGTGTGTGGGTTGTTGTGATGTTTTAATACCCAAAATGCACAACTTTGATGTGGCACCTACCTCGGGAACTGTAAAGTCCCCACACAGAGCGAGGTTCATGACGCGTAGTATATGCTGGTCCCATCCCGCTCTTCGACGCGTACTATATACTCCTACCATAACACAAACCAAAAAGAATCCTCCTTGTCGGTCAAATTAACCTCTCTCGATCGTTGGGTCGAAGTGATGGACGACGACCTCGCGGGCTCACAGATGGAAATTAAGCGTCGCACGCGAGTGAGTGTCCTGTAGGACAACCACCGCCTGCATGTGGCCCAAAGAGGTGTTGTGTGATGTTTGAATACCCAAAGCACAACTTTCATGTGGCACCTGCCTCGGAAATCAGAAAGTCCCCACACGGAGCGAGGTTCATGACGCGTAGTATATGCTGGTCCCCCCCCCCTCTTCGACGCGTACTATGTACTCCTACCGTAACACAAACCAAAAAGAATCATTCTTGTTGGTCAAATTAACATCTCTCGATGTAGGTCAAGGTGATGGACGACGACCTCGCGGGCCCACAGAAAGCGTCACACGCGAGTGAGTGTGTCCTAGGAGAACCACCTGCCTGCATACCCAAAGAGGTGTTGTGTGATGTTTGAAATACCCACTGCACAACTTTGATGTGGCACATGCTTCGCAAACCGGAAATGCCGTACACAGAGGTCCATGACTTCTCGTAGTCCGCCTCACTTCGAGCCGGTGGGAGGGATTCATGTGTATGCACACGCGCTCGAACTTTGATCTGGAATCTCACCATGATCCACACCGTACGTAACTAATCCCAAGATGAATCCACCTTTGGTCAAATGCCTCTCGATGTCGGTGAAAAGTGATAACCTTCGCGGGCTAATTAACGAATGGGCGCATCGCAGATAACCGCACGAGGGAGTGTCCGAGCACCACCATGCATGCACGTGACCGAAACATGTATGTATGAAATGGCCGTGTAATGTTTTAAATAACCAATTCACGACTTTGATGTGGTACCTGCCTCACAAAACGGTCAACCCCACACGGTGGCTCTGTACTGCCGGACCCCCCCCCCCCCGACACACACACACCACACCACCACCGCTGCCAGTACGAGGCATGTTAAACTTTTTCCGCGGTGAACATATGTGACCAAAGGAGTGACGTGTTAAAATTTGGAAGGAAGAAAAATCAGAGATCGTCATTTGGACGTTTTTATACATAGATTGATTTCCTAGGGATATAATGTGCAAATATCAAATTTGAGCTACCTGCACACATGATAGTGCACCAAAATGGATTGGAAAATCATATGTGTGTCTCTGGGTGCATGTTTACTCCCCATACAAGAAATTTCAAACATTGAGAATCTTGATTTTTAAAATCCAGTAAATCCAAAACTTAGTTGAAATTCATGAAACCTATCGTGGTGTCATATGGACACCAATAGACTGTGATATTGTATTGTTTTATCAAATTTGAGACAAGTTTTGATATATTATTCTTACAAATGGGAGATTATTAATAATTGGCAACCAATATCGCAAACGGATTATTTATTCGTACCGTGGGCGTTAGACCAATAATGTACGTGCCATGCTTCAGTTAAGTAATATAGCGGCAGAATTAATTATCAAAAAAGAAAAACAATATACGTGCACTACTAGGGAAAAGCCTAGTAGTAGCACTGGAAATACCCATACCAGTAGCGCTGGAGGCAGCGCTACTGATAAGGCGCTACAGCTAAGTTTTAGCAGTAGCGCTGTTTCGAACAGCGCTACTGGTACGTATAGTTAGCAGTAGCGCTGTAGATAATAGCGCTACAACTATCTGTAGCGCTGCACTACAACAAACGCTGCTGCTAAACCAGCGCTGCTGCTAGACACCCACCAGCGCTACTGCTAAGACTCCTGCTTTCGCGTATTTATTTCCCCTCTACGTATTTGTGTTGTATTTGTGCATGCTCTATACAGTAGTTTCATCATATCATAATAAACATACAATATTCTCATCATATCATACACATACAGTAGTCTCGTCATATCATCATCATCATCATCATCCAACACAAATATCATCATCTCGAAAATAGCGATACACAAGTCATGTCTCGAATAAATGCAACTGCATGGTCGTGGCACACACACAAGTTTCATCATCTCTATCTAAACCATGATGTAGAAGAGAAGAGTGATCAGTATGAGCAAGAGCGCGACTATGTAGTACTTCTTGAGGCGCCAGTTTCGCTCCCTCTCTTGCCGGAGCGTCCACCTCAAGTAACTATTTTCCGCTTCGGCTCTGCTGTCGAACCCTCTGTGGGTAGCGCCCGGGTACCTGTCCACCTAGGCCTGAGCATCTGGCCAGTGGTCGTACACTCCTGGAACCCTCCCAATGAATACGGCGCAGCAGTCCTTCGCCATCTCTGATCTATGTACCTGCATCGTCAGTTGATGAATTCATCGATAATATGCAACATAATGTACTAGAGAAACACGAAGAGAGAGAGTTAGCAAAATACAAGCAACCTATAGTAAACATAAATAACGAAGTTCCTCGTACCCAAACTAATTAACTAGAGCGATCTACGCTAGTTCAGGAGGACGGTTTAATTACATCACAGAGTTTCGTCGTGCATAAATTCAAAGTTTTGTCATAGGAAGACAGTAGTGACTAAACAAACACATTGTCATCGTCAATCACTCCTC
This sequence comes from Elymus sibiricus, assembly GCA_039707655.1. NCBI lineage: Eukaryota > Viridiplantae > Streptophyta > Magnoliopsida > Poales > Poaceae > Elymus > Elymus sibiricus. The sequence continues at coordinate 253,674,796 of CM077668.1, read as the reverse complement.
CATGTCGGCGTTCCAATCTTCATAGTCAGGGAGGAAGCACCCGAGCTTCGCGAAAGGCTTCAGGTCCAGACGCTGAGCGACTAGCATTGCTCGGACATCATCCCGCGTCATTGGCCCATGGTAGAACATCCCTGTTTGTTCGAGGACCTCCTTCATGATCACTTGGGCAAGTTCACACTGTACGTGATAAAACTCAACTCGGATTCGATGATCCGGTGTCCTTCCTATGCTTGTGGCCCAGTTGACAATCTCGGCATCGTTGGAAGTAGGTGACATGCGAAGGCGTTGATTATCCCTTCTGTAGTCCCGCATGTGATGCATGAGGTAGAGTCCATCAGCCTTACTATCATTCGGTTGCTGGATGCAGCAGAAGTCGGTCTTATGGCCGAAACCCAGCCCGTTCTTCCTGTGCTTTTTCACCTTGATATATCCACCAGACTGGCTGAAGGTTATCATGGCACTATCGAGAACACTCCTTATGTGCGTGTAATCCTTTTTCTTGATGTTCCTCGATGAGTCCAAGTACAGAGCATGGGAGTATTCTGGGTACAGAATGATGAGGACGGCGCCCCCTCCCCCCGCTGCGCAAAATAAGTACACCTCAAATTAGCCTCCATGCGTGCAAAGGAATGATTAAAACTTATGAAAGGATATCCGCGGATGACTTACATGGGATGATAAGGCAGGAGAATCGTTTCCTTGTCCATATTGGCGACCATGAACTCGTCGATGTACTTGCTCGCATAGTCACGGTGCTCTTTGCAGACTGCCAAGAAGCTCTCGTGCATATAGTACGGGTCCACGACGCAGATATATTTTATGTTCTCGCGCCTGATGATGTAGTTCAGATACAGCGCATACATGCGGATGAACTGAAAATCCAGATTGGTCATGTGGAACATGTCGTAGATGTAGTCAAATCACAGGATGAACTTATCCGCGGGCCATCTCTCGACGTACAACTTCCCACCCGGCACCTGATCCGCGTAAAGCGGGTATCCTGGATTTTTCGAGACGAGAAGGCTTTTCTCTCTCGCTAGCACATCTTCATGAAGTCTCCTTAGATCATTGTTCAGTATGTCCTCTAGCGCTTTCCGAGGTTGGATCGGGTGGCAGGCGACATGGAACTGCTCCGCACCTACAACAGGTATTCTGTCTACCTTCCGGGGCTGCAGAGGCGGCTGGCTGCTTGAAGCAGCTCTGGCGCCTTTAGAGCCTTTCCTGTCCGGTCTCCTCCTTTGCTTCTTGGCGGGTGGCGGTAGTGAGCCCACCATACCTTCCCTGACCACCACCCCCAGTGTCGTCGGGCTCAGCAGTGCATGACCCTCGCGTTGTTGTTGCTGGGTAGAGGCGGCATCAGGAGGCGTCTCCTGCGAGGATCGCATGAAGAGAGACTTCTTGCAATCAGCCTTAGGACGTTCCGGCTCCGGCAAATCAGGCAGCATCAAGTCATCTCCACGCTCATAGCCTGAGTCATAGTCCCGAGCCATCAATCCTCCATCGTCATAGCCGGTATTGATATACTTGAGAGGGTCATCATCATCCTCCTCCATGACATCATCAACATTTGCTTCTTTGACGGGGGCGACGTCATCAGGCACTAATGGAGGCTCTCCCTCGCGTCGTCCGCTATCACCCGGCACGACAGGTGCAGGTAATTGGGTAGGTGGGGTGGTGTTCATACCTTGTTGAGGCGTTGTCGTTGGTGTGCTCCCGGGCGCCTCCACACGAAGAAGAGTCTTCGGCCAAGGCAGGAACCAACTCTTGCATGCGACAATCCGTTTAGGGGTCTCGTCATCTCCCTTGAGTGGTACCGGAGGAGGCAAATCCTCGAAGCCTGCTTTGACACTGGCCACGCAAACCTTGAAGACGCCATCAGGCATCTGTCGGTTGTGCAACATGCGGTCCTTCGGCTTCACGATCGTTGCCTTTCCCACGTCCACCTTCTGGCCATTGATGTCATACAGTATGGTGCACGGGGTTTCGTCGGCCTGCAAAGACATGTCTGCGACGTCAGACATCTGAAAGGCAACTGAAAAGGAAGACTATAGATATGCTGGTGAAGAGGGTGTGCCGCGTAATTACCGTGAGGGCGTCGAGCTCAGCCAAAGGCGAAGCCCCGCCGAGCACGCCAGAGACGGAGGACGGGCTGCTATGAACAGGAGCGGGACCAGGTACGGGAGCATGTGCGGTTGCGTGAGCAGGTGCTGGTGGTGCGATGTTCACCGAATTGCTCCCGACGTAGCTGGGAAGGGGAAAGTCCGCTGGCCCTTTATCTGGATTTTTCTTCGGCCAATCGATAACTGCCGGAATCAAGCTGCTAATGGAAGATGCGACGTCAGCCCTGACGGCAGCTACCGCTACACTGACCGCTGCATCGACTACTTTGACCAACTCTTCTTTGGTCTCAGCTTTGGTCTTATCGACCGCAAGCGCGACCTTCTCGTCGATGGTCTGTTGAGTAAGCATCTGTCTCTGCCTTTTTTTCCTCCAGCTTCTCGTGGTAGTACGTCTTCCACGAGGCGCCATCTCCGGCGCCATGCACACGTCCATACGACCGCGGTTTGTCCTCCGAGACCCTTTTCAGTATGTTCAGGGCCCGGTTGAAAGGGGGGTCCCACTTGGGCCTCGCCGACGACTGAGATGACTCGTCGCTTTCGGCCGCCTTTTGGTGCTGCTCTTTCTGCAAAAGGAACGTGGATGGTTTACAAATGTGACAAAACTTGTAGTCGAAAATATTAGAAGCTAATATAAGGTGGTAATATAACAATTACCAGTAGTCTCATGAACTCCCTCGTGTTCGGGTCCATGTAAAAGATCTTATTGACGGGGTCCCACTTGTACCGGGCCTTGATCCAGTCACGCTCCTGCGTCTCGGTGAACTCCGCCAAGGGGTCTGGGATTCCGTGACTTTTACGTTCGACGTCCTCCTTGGCCCATACGTGCCTCTTCCCCTCGTAACCACGTCTTCCGAGGCGGTGGGGAGGCGTGTTCCTGGCCTGGAGCACCTTCATTTTCTCTGACTTTTCCTTGACTTCTTCTTTAGCGCAAGTCTCCTTGAATTTTTCGAAGTCCTCTTTCTTTAGTGTCGGATTGTCAGCATGAATCTTGGACCATGGTTCATTCTTCGCAATCGCTTTTTTCACCCTTACTTTCCAGGCGGCCAAGTCGTTGCTGAACGTCCCCATCGCCTTGTTGTTTATCTTTCTCATGGGTTTGTCCTGCCACGGAAGTTTGCTTTCATCCTGGCCGGGGAACAGGAACCTATTGTGCAACTTCGTTAGGAGCATGTGCTCCATATGTGGTATCTTCCTTAACTTTTCGTCGTTGATATTGGCGGTTCCCTGAGGATGCATCCTAGTTGATTGTCGTAGCACGCGCGCGCTTCCTCCGGCGCCGTTGGCTCTAATTTGCCGGGGTGCATCGCCGTGACCACAATTTTTCTGATGCCGAGCTCGTTTGGTTTTCGTGCCCTCTTCGGCTTCGGTCCTTTACCGGCTTCGCCAGCATCGTTGTCGGTCTCGGGGGTGGTGTCGGTGCCGGTGCCGGTGTCGGTGTCGGGGTTGGTGCCACTGCCACCCTGCACCCGCAACCGGTGTTCGTCCAGGTATTCGAAATAATGATTTGCTGCCTCGACGGGGTCTTGTTCGGGGTGATCAGAACCCCCAGCTTCCTCGTGGCTAGACATGTTTCCTACGATTAATTAAGTATGCTAGTTTAATTCTAGACCGAATAAAATGAATAATGAAGAAAAAAAGAGGGCCTATGTTTTGCCGAAATGTTGATTCATTCCCCTTCCGGCAAATCTCGGTCACTCCATATGTCCTAGTTTCTAGCACAAGTCATGCCGAAATTCACGGAAATTTTCGGCATGACCTTTGCTAAAAAGTGGACATATGGAGCGCCTGAAATTTGCCGGAACGGAAATGAATCAACATTCCGGCAAAACATAGGCCACTCGGATATTCTTCGACAATTGTCATTCAACCTACATTAATCATATCATATTCAACAATTGTAAATAAAAGATATAATCAACAATAATGGAATATGCAAATGAACATCAATGACATATATCATATAACATCAATCTTTTTTCTGTTTATATAGCAACAATTACTTTAACCTAGTTTTTGAAAAGAAAAACAATTCTGTTTTTTGTTTAGAGCTAAATGCCATAGCTACTGTTTTTTGTTTATAGCTAAATGCTACTGTTTTTTGTTTATAGCAGCAACTCTCTGTTAATTTATATACTAATTTATAACCCTAGCTAATTTCCTAAAAAAATTGCTAAAAAATTTTCTGTCCTAAAAAAATTCCTACTGTCCTAAAAAAATCCCTACTGTCCTAATTTCCTAATCACAGCAGCAACAGCATCACCTACGGTTCATATGAACACCTAGGGTTCATACATCCAACTGCCTCCTAGGTTTCATATTAGAGAGAGAGCAAAGAGCAGAGAGAGAGAGAGGGCAGGGGATAGGAGAGGGAGAAGAGAGGAGGGAAGAGGCTTACGGGACAGCGGCGGTGAGGTCGAGGGCGGGCTCGGGCGGCGGCGGCGAGGTCGAGGGCGGGCAGGGGAGAGGGCGACGGCAAGGAGAAGCTCGGGCGACGGCCGGCGGCGAGGTCGAGGGCGGGCAGGGGAGAGGGCGACAGCGGCGAGGTCGACGGCGACAGAGGAGTGGGGGAGAGGGGGAATGGGGATTTGGGGGGGGGGGAGAAACGAAATTGGGAACCCGCGCGGGGGTTAAGTCAAAATAGCAGTAGTGCTGGGTACAGACCCGCGCTATAGCTAACTTAGCTATAGCGCGGGTCTGTACCCAGTGGTACTGCTAACTCTTCCATTTTTTGTTTTTTTAATTCTAAAATACACATAGCAGTAGCATGGGATTAATACCCAGCGATATAGCTAACTTAGCTATAGCGCTGGTACGAATCCCGCGCTACTGCTAACTCTTATATTTTCTTTCCCTGTTTTCTTTTCTTTTTATTATTTTCCTTTCCTTTTCTGTTTACTTTTCTTTTTCTTTTGTATTGCTTTTCATTTTCTTTCTCCTTTTTGTTTTTGTTTTTGTTTTTCTCCCGACGGCCTCGCACGCAGTCGACGAGAACGTCTCCTCCCACACTGCGCGAATATCACCGGAACCATCGTGGTAATTGAAGGGGATACGATGTATACATCATTTGACCGATAACGGTTACTTAAGTGCGTACACAACATAGATACATATATATAAATGATGGTTTCTCAGCTGCGTCAACGACGTTTCACATTGAGCTTCTTTCCTTTCTTGTTCGTTGTCGAATAATTGAGCCCCTCGTTGTGACTTTTCCAGAACCATGGAGTACGATCTTTCTTACGTAATGTAGTCTTCATTCTTCTTTTGACGTATGCTTCATCGTCATCTTCCCTCATCGGGTTGCCGTATTAGTCGTAGTCTTCCTCGTTGGCGACTCCATCCATTCCGACGATGCTCCTTTTGCCTCTCCTCACGACAACACGGCTGGGATTGGTCGGGTCAGTTATCAAGAAGCATTGTGTCACGTGCTTAGCGTGTACCCATGGCTCAGTTTTGGCGATGACGTTAACGTTCACGGTAGCGCTCTTCGCGTCGGGTATAGACATGGTAGTGAAATACTTGTTTTCTCTTACGACGGCCTTAGCCCATCTGACACGGAACATCGTCGCATCATGCAGTCCAGCGTAGTCAAGCTCCCAGATCTCTTCGACCCTTCCGTAGAATCTTTCAGTTGTGCCGTTGGCGTCGGTCATGCATTCAATCGTCACCCCTGAGTTCTGGTAATCACTGTTCATGTCTTTGGCCTCCGTGTAGAACGTGTACCCGTTGATATCGTATGCTTGATAGGTCGCGAGGTTGGGCGCGGGGCCATGTGCTAAGGCGTATATGAGCAATCCGTCCGCACTGCCCTCTTCCGGGGGATTAGCAAGAACTTGCTCTTTGAACCAACGCAAGAAAGTGGAGTTGTGCTCTACAGTAACTTCGGCGTCCGTCTTGCGCATCCCCTGATCACGATACTTCTTTGCGATGGTTTCTTTGTGCAGTGTCACATAATCTTCTTCCGCATCTAGGTGTTGTAGCACTACTAAGTTAGCCCTGTCAAAGTCGTTCCGTCGACCCGAGTAGTCCACGTGCAATTCCCTCCAGCCGTTATTGTGACCTTCTCCTCCGAGCCTCCCATGGTGCTTCTTGACGGGCAAACCAACAACAGGGTCTCCGACGCCTAGATAATTCTCACAAAAGGAGATGCACTCTTGGGTCAGATACCCCTGGACAATGCTCCCATCGGGACGGGACATGTTACAAACGAATCCTTTGATGACCCCATTCATCCTCTCGAACGGCATCATGCTGTGAAGGAATGTCGGCCCGAGGTTGATGATGTCGTCCACGATGTGGACACACAGATGCACCATGATGTCAAAGAACACGGGCGGGAAGTACATCTCAAGCTCACATAGTATGACAACGATCTCTTCCTGTAGCCTTCGGAGCTGCTTCACACTGATGGACTTTCGAGAGATAACGTCGAAGATGTTGTAGAGACCAGTAAGCGTGTCACGGACGTGATTGTCCATTATCCCTCTAATGGCAACCGGGAGTATCTGCGTCATCATCACGTGACAGTCATGAGACTTCATCCCGCTGAACCTTTTCTTCTTGGTGTCTAGAAATCTGCTTATCTTCCCACAGTAACCGGAACTGACTTTGATTCCCGTAAGGCACTTGATGAATTGATCGATCTCCTTCGCACTTAAGGTGAAGCAAGAAGGGGGGCAATAATTCTCCTCCTTCTTGTTGACTTTTCTGCCCCTTTCCCCCGCCTCCGTCTCCGTCTTCGTCTCCTCCGTCGACTTTTTACGGGGCGGCATGTGGAGATCTCCCCTGATCTCCAATTCTTCCAAGTCTTTCCTTGCCCTCGGCCCATCCTTGGTCTTCTCCGGCATGTTCATCAGTGTGCCAAGCAAGCTCTCGAGGACATTCTTCGTGATATGCATTTGATCAAGGCAATGAGGCGTGTCATGATTGGGCCAGTAGTCCAAGTCCCAGAAAACAGACCTCATTTTCCATACCTTCAGCAGCGGCTCCGGCGCCTTTTTCATCTTTCCCGGCGCGGGGCACTGTTCCCAGTTTTTTAATAGCTCGTTGATTTCGGCGCCGCTCCTCTTACGTGGAGGTCCTCGATGCTCAGCCAAACCATTGAATAGATCTCCACGTTTTCTCCACGGGTCATCCTTCTCGAGCCATCTACGATGCCCCATGTACATGATTTTCCCAGACCCGCCATCTTTCGTTAACGTAAGCTGCTGAGACGTTGTATCATCCATGCACCTCGTGCATCCGCAGTATCCGTGGCACACCTGGCCTGAGACATACCCATAACCGAGATAGTCGTGCAGCGTCGTCATTAGCGCGGCTCTAATATAGAAATAATCTCCTGTGCTGGCGTCCCATGTCTTGACCGGTGATTTCCATAACGTGTGTAGCTCCTCTTTCAGTAGCCCCAGATACAGGTTAATATCATTTCCCAGTTGTTTCGGCCCTTGAATCAGCATGCTCATGTGTATGTACTTTGTTTTCATGCACTTCCATGGGGGGAGGTTGTACATCCATACAAAGACGGGCCATGTGTTCTGGTTGGTGTTCTGGTTTCCAAACGGATTCATGCCATCGGTACTCGCGCCAAGCACGATGTTCCTTTCATTTTCTGCGAAAAATCAATATTCGGCGTTGAATGCTCTCCACTGGCTAGCATCTGCGAGGTGTCTCAGCTTTGGATCATCTCCATCGTCGGGCTTCTTCCTCTCCGCGTGCCAGCGCATGAGCTTTGCTTCCTTAGGATCTACGAAATACCGCTGCAGACGGGGAGTGATCGGAAAGTACCATACAACTTTCTGAGGAGCTTTCTTTCCGGCCTTCTTGTATCGAGAAGCATTGCACACTGGACAGCTGGTTTTTTCCGCGTGCTCCTCCCGATAAATGATGCAATTGTTGATGCATGCGTGGTATCTAATGTGCAGCAGATCAAGAGGGCAAACGATTTTCCTGGCCTCCTCGACACTAGTAGGACACACGTTCCCCGCGGGAAGAACTTTATTATGTAGATGCTTCAAATGCTCATCGAGGCTTGCGTCTGTCCATTTGTTTTTGGCCTTCGTCTTTAGAAGTTCGAGCGTGAAACTCAAGCGGGTCACCTCGGGATCGCAACCGTCATACAATGGAGTCTTCGAGTCTACTTCCAGTTGCGCCAGCTTAGCCTCCTCTCTAGAAGCACCTCTGTCGCTAGTCGTATTCTTGCGAAGCAGGTCTCGAACATGAGGGTCCTGCACGACTGAACTTAGTAGCGTCGAAGACTACGGCGTGTCCGCTGCCTCTTCTCTGCCATGTCCGGACTCTTCTTCGCCGTGTTCGGAATCTTCTCCACCGCCATGTCCGGACTCCTCCCCGCCGCCATGTCCGGCGCCATCATCTTCGGGTCGATCGGTCATCTCTTCGTCTAGCCCCATGTCGTTATTGCCTGCCATGTGGACGTCCTGATCATCTTCACTTATCCACCGAGTATAGCCATCCATGAAACCATTCATGAGCAGGTGCGCCTTCAAACTGCCATGATCAAAGGGGTCCAAAATGACTCCTTCTTTGCATCTTGTACACGGACATCTAATCCCAGTCCGATTATTTGCATACATGTCCATCACCGCGGATTGCAAGTATTGCTCCACCTTCCTTCCACTCACCTTCATGACCGACTGCGCGGTATAACAAGCAAAAGGATTATAAAAAAAATGCATGCATGCATCAAAGTCATACAAAAATTTGGCATGACCTTGCCTAAAAATAGGACATATCGAGTTTGCTCGAAATTCGCCGAAACAGAAATAAATCGATATTTTGGCAAAACATAAGCAACTCAGGGGGCATGTCACTCGCACAAATCCCTTCATATCGCAAACACACATATTCCCATTCTTGAAATGCACAACTTTTTACTCACCTATCTCCCGAGAGAGATCGAGCACGGTTAGATGAGGCCTTCGCTACCTATAGGGATCGAAAGTGGATGGCTAGCTAGCTAGATCTAGTTGTTGGGAGGAGAGATGACTCTAGCTAACTAATGGAGAGGGAGAGAGATGAGCTAGGTAGCTATGAGACAAATCTAGGAGTGGGAAAGGGATATATATGTATGGATGGAGGGAGAGCCAAATAAATGAGGAAGATAGAGAAAATAGGCCATTTATGGAGGAGAATTATGGTGGAGGGGGCATTAATGGGGAGAGAAGAGAGGTAGAAGGAAGAGAGAAGAAGGGAAATAATGGTGGAGAAGTAACTTAGAGAGGGGAGAGGGGAAAGGAGGGGAGAGGGCAAAGGGGGGAGGAAGGGGGAGGGGGAGAGGGGGTGGGTGGGAAGGTGGCAGCAGCCACGCCTAGCAGTAGCGCTGTATTTTTGCCGGCGCTACTGCTAAGGTGCATAGTAGTAGCGCTCTCTCGGCGCAGCGCTACTACTAAGTGGGGCCCAATAGTAGTAGCGGTTTTGTCAGAGCCGGCGCTACTGCTAAAATCTTAGCAGTAGCGCTGTATTTTGGAGGGCGCTACTACTACAGCTAGCGTCGGTGGGCACGTTGGGGCCCACTTAGCAGTAGCGCGGCAAGTATTTACAGCGCTACTGCTAAGGCCTTACTTGTAGCGCTGTCCAAACCCAACGCTACTGGTAATTAGCAGCAGCGCTGTATATTTTCCCACGCTACTACTAATGTTCTACCTATAAGCTTTTCCCTAGTAGTGGTGCCGCCACACGTCCCGTGTGCCGTGCGAGCAGGCATGAGTTGACGGGACGCATGCGCGCAGTCCGCCGCGCAGGCAGACCTGGAGATGTGCGGGCAGGTGTGTGAATTGACAGGAGGCGTGTTCACTGCGTAGTGTCACCGGGAGGCGTGCGAGTAGCTGTGTGAAATGAAGGTAGGCCTGCGAGCAGTCCGCTGCGCAGGCTCACCGGGAGGCGAGCCAGCCCTTTGACCGCCGCCCGCCTCGCTCCCCACTGCTCCATATTAATGGCGCCCGAGCCGCTAGTTATAATAGGTGGCCGCACCCCCCCATTCTTGCTACACACACAATCCTCTCTCTCCGCCTGCATCGTCAACGCCGCTCTCAGTCGTCACCGCCGTCAGTGTATGAGGATGCCGCCGAAGCGCACCATCGGAGGGAGTGGCTACGCCGGGGCTACTATAGCACCTGAGCACGGCGTGAAGCTGGAGACAGAGGTTGCCGTCGCCGCCGACAAGGTCTCACGCGGGCAGAAGCGCGACGGCGACGGCGTCGTGCTTCCACTGTCGGAGCCGGAGGTCCACAACGACTTCGGCGACCAGTCCGGCGATGACTCCGACGACGACGGAGAACCGGTTAGTCATCTATACCCTTTTATGTGGCAAATATATCCTAGGGTTTCTCTAGTTAGTCCTGCCTCCCCTTTTTGGAATAGAAATCCTATGGTTATGTTCTCTCAATCCATGAAATTTGAGTTTGATTCAATAGATCCATGAAATCTGAGTTAGATTCGATAGATCCGTATAGTGTATTGATTGTTTGAATGGTACAAATGATAAGTGATTAATTGTTTCTTCTGTACAAATGATTTCTGCTAAAAATCCGACTAGGGACCCCTTTGGGGCGCAGGATAACTTGTAATCCTCATACTTATGTCGTTGTGTATTTCCCTTTAGCTGTTGCTTTCGAACATCTCCTGTTAGTGAGCTGATGTATGACACTATGAGGGTTTCATTCGAGTAATGCAACCGGGGAGGAGCCTCCCCGTTCTTCTAAAAAAATAATCCGACTAGGGTTAGTGTTGCTAATAATTCCTAGCCCGATCTTGACAATTGATTTTGATGCCAAAAGTCATTGGCATGCCAAATTTTGATCCTACTTTACGGCATGTAAATTGGTTTGATGCCAAAAGTCGTCGGCATGCCAAATTTTGGCAACTCCCAAATGTTCGCTTGAGATTAGTTTGCATTCCATTGTTCATTGCCAATCTCACAAAAGGTTGCCAAGTGTTGGCAACTTTTGTTTTTGCCAAATGTCGGTAGCAAACCAAACTTTTGATTCTGCCAAATGTTGGTAGCAAACCAATCAGACTCTTAATTTTGTTGCACTAAGTTGTGTGCTCTCTATTTATGCATTTCTTTCATCAAGATCACTTGTTGATTTAGGGTTCACGCTGTCACATGATATATTATGTTTCATAAACTCTGCCTGCTGAATTCGCATTATTATAAAATATACTGACGCCACATTTTTTACCATATGTGTAGGTGCTATCTGAGGATGTCGACAGCGAGGATGAAGATGCCCAGAGGAGGTACAAGAGACAAAAGCTCAGGGAGCTTTATGCAGGAAAGCATAACAGGCGTGTGAGGACCTGGAATGGGGGCTTTGGATGCCCGTTCTGCAACCAACTCCTTCATAACGAGTATGCAAGTGTTCTGGCGCATGCAAGAGGACGAGCCGTTGGCTCCTTCAAGCAGAAGTATTCTCGCAGGGTGGCGCACGCCGCGTACGTTGAGTACCTGGAGCAGCTTCACCTTCGTGCAGGCCTGTAGGCGGATGCATGAGATGTGGGATTGAACTATGGCTATATGTAGTGTCTTAATTATAATTATGCTTGAGTATGCTTAATATATCGGTTGAACTATGGTTGAACAATTCTTGAGTACGCTTATTATCTATGCCTGGGTATGCTTATATATATATATATATATATATATATATATATATATATATATATATATATATATATAGGGATTGACTATTCGTCACCCTGGGTGAGGAATAGTTATTCTTCACCCCCCTCTATTTTAACATCAATGCACCGCAATTTTACGTTTCGTAAATTTTGTCTTATTTCAGACGTAAAAAGAGAACATAAGAAAATATATTATCGCCGTAAAAAATATTTTATGTTACGTAAAATTACAAATGTAAAAACATAGTGTAATATGTACATAAAATGTAATTTTTCTGGTCTTATGACCTATATTTTTTTTCCTTATGCCAAATTATACGCAGTGAATCAATATGAATGTAACTATTTGTATTTCAAAGGTAATTTATTTATGAAATGATCGTAAGATTACCTCGGGTGAAGAATAACTTATTCTGCACCCTGGTTGATGAATAGACTTTCTATATATATATATATACTTATGTCTAGATGTGGGATAAGTATGCAATCAGTATGGTTGATGGAATTTTATGCTTCTCTTATACCCACACCCAGTGGCGGACCTACAAATAAAATAGAAGGTGTGCAAACTTTTAAAAAATTGAGACTATTTCAATTAGCTTGCATGGGCCTTAAAAATCAGCTAATTTTTACATGGTGAAAAATGTTTTCCAAAAATCTGGGTGTGCCATGGCACACCCCTGGGTACGCCATTGCCCACACCACACACAGAGTGATGTTAATCGCACACGGTTGAGTCTACCAAACCGTTGCCTCTGAAACGCATTCTGGCCTCTGGGACAGAAAACCCTCACCACCCAATTCAAAAAGGAAAAAAGAAAACCCTCACCACCCCCCACGTCACAAAACCCTCACCCCCGCCCGCCACCTCCCCCCTCCCCGCCCCCAGTCGCACCTGCACTCCTCCGTGACTCTGCATGTCACCGCTTATCGCCGCGGCAACCACTTAGCTCGACGCCTGTCGCCGACGCCAGCTGCCGGCAAACCCCACCGCATTTCGCCACTGCCGCTTGCCACCGCCTATCGCCACCGACTTTCTCGACGCGGCTCGCCGTTGACCCAGCTCCGCCCGATTGGGGAATCTGCGGTATTGGAGCTTTTTCTCATGGAGAACCAGGTAACTAATTTATTGAAATATTCGATCATGTCTTATCCCAGTCCGTCTGCCCCTTCTAATCACCCAGCTGAAATCGCCGTGGATTCATTTTTCTTCTAGCTGATTCGAGGGTTTCCTTTCATTCATAGAGTGTACAGTGCTAGGAGACATCAGGCCTATGCGGCCTCGGCCAGACAGCCGAGAAGTTCCATCTCACCGTACCAGCTGGATTCAGGACCTCGGTTGGCATGGCCTACTTTTCTGAACATATTGTATATATTGCTACATTTGGATAAAAGGTGCCACATGCAGTATATACGTCAAAGGGGATTTTTCTTCTTCCTATATCAGGCAAATTAATGATGTAATGTTCTTTCGATTACTCTCATATTTGCATGACATCATGGTTACACTATCTGTTTAACTATAAATTTGTGTCCTTTGATTTCAACTGTTGTGTACTGTTCTTTCAATTACTCCCATATTTGCATGTTACCCTATTCTTTAACAATCTTATCATTTCCTGCAGTACATCCCTTGCTTTGCAACAGCAACTGTAGTACACAATCTTGGCCTTTACATAAATGAAGACTCCAGGAATATCGTATTGAACACAAACCATGGATTTACAATCATTGCTTCTATACAGCTTGATGAACATGGTCACTCCTATTTTGGCGCGGGACAGAAATTTCTAAGTTTTATGTTGTGAAAGCCGGCACTAAAATTGCACTGCACATAAAAGAGCCTGGTCATATGATATATGCTAATTTCCCCGACGATATCATCCGTCCGGACTTTGTTCCAAGTAAGTGTTCTTTTCAAGTATCTGCATGTTGACTTACCTAGCAATATCAAAGTAATTGTGTAGTGTTTAAGCAACCAATAGGGATTCCATTTTCTGACTCTGTTAAGTCTGTTCCTACCTAGTTACTTCTAGTTACCAATGCACTTTTCATCTGCCCTGTTCTAACTTAATATTCCCTATCCTCCCACTCCTCCAGTCCTATCAGATAGAGTCGCTGCCGAGGAGACTCCGGAGGTGGAGGACGAGACTGCCAACAAGCTGAGGCGGGTCGAGCAAGAACCACAAGCGACTCCGGCGGGCCTAGACTTCATCAGCAGCCTCCCTGATGATATGTTGATCGTCATCATCTCCCTCCCGCCAATCAAATATGGTGCGCAGACAACCGTCCTTTCCCGGCGATGGCGCCCCCTATGGCATTCCACCCCTCTCGACCTCATCGACGTCCACAAGCTCTGCCATGGCTATCGCAAAAGCTTGGACGCGTTGTCCCAGATCCTCGGCAGGCACCTTGGCCCAATCAGAGGCCTTATCACGGGCAAGTTTCGTTCCAACGGCAAGGACCGAGCCAAGCTTGATGAGTGGTTCTGATCCCCCGCCTTAGATCACCTCGAGGAGCTCAGTTTTAATGATGGACATATGCGCTTGCTGCCACCGTCCGCGCTCCACCGCGTGCCCACGCTGTGGGTCGCCAGGTTCATGAACTGCCATTTGCCCACGATTAATGACGCGCCCACTCTTTTTCTTCCTCGACTGAAGCACCTCAAGCTCGTCGCCATCTGCATCCCCAAGGATGACATGGAGCGCCTGCTCCACGGCTGTACTGCACTCGAGTACCTTCGTCTTCAGGCGATCAATGGGTTGAGTAGCTTCCACATCACCTCCATGACTCTCCGGACAATTTATGTGTGTTGCTGGTGCTACAACAAGAGATCACAGAAGGTGTATCATAGTATGGTCATTGAGGACACACCTTTACTTGAGAGATTACTTGTAGTTGATCAACAAGGTCCAACAAGAATCAGTGTCATTTCTGCGCCGAAATTGACAGTGGTGGGCTACTCGTCTGTCAAATTCTCCGAACTTGTTATTGGATCCACACCCATTCAGTTACAACATTCGCCTTCTTCTTCTCCTTCTTGAATTAACATTTTTTCTAATTTTGAAGATGTATGTTCGTCTGTCATCCAGAAAATGAACCTGACAAGATTGACAACGTATCTGCGCACAGTGAAGGTCTTCGCAGTAGAATCTATCGGCCCCAACCTGGACGAAGTTGTCAGTTTCCAGAGATGCTTTCCGTGCCTGGAGAAGCAATATATCGAGGTGATGCTCCTTTCCTGTTAAATGTTAACCATAAGGGAGTTCAAGTTTTTGGTACCCTTTCCCAAGTTTACAATGACGAATGTATTACGATTTCTGAAGGAATTTTGGAGGATTTCAGTACATTGATGTTTTTCCCCTACAGTGGTTGCTTGATTCATAAGGTTACAATCCATATGCATTTCTCCTTTCGATTCATGTGTACTAGTTTGGGTAGGTAAATTTCCATCCACTCCAACCTCTTGGGAAGAAGCCTACATTTTCCTACATTGTAACCAAATGCCCATGTTAATCATGTAGGATCAAAGATGGCATGTCACTCTATTCGTGTATTTTAGAAATCCTGCAAATCAAAGAGGCCTGTAGTAGTGTTCAAAACTGCATGTAGGCACTAATACGTTCTCTTCTTTTGCAGATACGATTAGGCCCGGTAGTGGATAATGTGATATAATATAACAACCACATCGAATGCCTTGATCTGCATCTCTCAGAAATTACTTTCAACTCCTACCGAGGTACCTTACCGGAGATTATATTCGCCAGGTTCTTTGTTGTGAGAGCAAGGGTGCTAAAGGTAATGAGACTTGCCCTACATTTGTTTCGCAAAACTGAATGGTTTGCTGATCAGTGCCGGCGGCTATGGCAGAATGGAAAAGGCTCTGCAGAAGCTGAATTTCATTTTGGAAGATCAGCTGACAGAGTAATCGAAAGTCATTATGTCAAGCCCATACATGACTTGTCAGTGGCTGATCCCTTTGCAGAAATGTTGAGGTTTCAAAACGGGTGTTACAAGTTGTAATATTAGTATGAACCTCTCATATGTCCAAGTTCAGCTGATCAGCGCGGGCGTCTGCAGCTGCATGAGTTGAATTTCATTTCTAATATCAGTTTGAACCTTGTAATTAATCTTCGAATTTGAGCCTTCTAACTCTTGAATTTGAACCTTGTAATATTTTGGGCTTTTGTGGTACAATCGTTGAAATGGCATCGTATGAGACTCGTATATTGGTAGTACTATTTTGACATTCATATGCAATGGATGATTAATATCTGGACCTCAATGGACTTGATTTTATTTACCATTCTCGAATGTGTTTCCCCTGTCGATCTCAATCGCAAAAGATCTATATTGCGGACATGACAGCGATCTTCGACATTATTGTACACAGTTGGTTTCCTCGACTGTGTGCCCAGAATTATCGCACTCGAGTGTCCATCATTACCCGTCTGTGTAACTTTGACCTCATCACCCACGGGTAAACTTGGTGCCTCTTCGAGCCCACGCGTGGTCAAACGAAACGCGTGTGGGGTGCTCAACAGCTCAAGCGTGCACTGGAATCCTCCGCTAGGAACGCGGTGACAAGACGTGATGATTACAGGCCGTCCGGCCCCCATTTATTACAGCTGTCATTTAACCCTTGTGTCTCGTCAACCTTTCAATCGTGCCCCAGTATTGCAAGAAGCACACCCACGACAACAAATACAGAGAGGGTATCCAGCGCTACTCCAATGGCGGTCCCAGCGGCTGCCGACGACGAGCGGCAGTTCACCATGCATGCCGTAGTGGACACCCACAGAAGGTTCACGGAGCTCTCGGTGGTGTACACCAACAACCCGATCTGGGTGGAGAACTCCATCCACACTATGGAGTTGTTGCTTGCTGCGGAGAAGTACAAGGTGGTCGGGTTCGACCTCGAGTACACCCGCGCTCGTGCCGGGTCTCGTCACAAGGTCGCCGTCGCCCAGATGTGCGTACGCAATCACGTTCTCGTCTACCACTACTGCCTGGCCACAAGGCCTTGCCAGGTTTGTCAACAACCCCCACTACGTGTTCGCTACAGTGGACATCACCAACGATGTAAAGGTGCTCAAGAATTCGGGCATCGCCTGCCAGAATCTTGTCGACATCCAGGGCCAATACAAGATCTGGGGCAGCAAGAAGCATGAGAAGGACTCACTGTTTCACCTCGCCGAGCCCATCATCGACCCCTACTACAGAGACATGAAGGATTCCTGCAACAAGGACAAGCGTGCCTGGCACTCGGCCTGGATGGAGAAACCCGACGAAGCTCACATCGTGTACGCGGCCAAGGAGGCATACACGAGCTACGAGATGTACAGGCGGATCGTTGACATGAGGAAGTGCCTCCTATTTCCCCAAAATGGCTAGGGATCCAGCCGGAAGCAGAGCAATGGCAAGCATCGTCACAACAAGAAGTAGATGATCGTTTCTCCTAGTTTAGTGTGCATGTAATTGTTTACTTTGGTGTGTGTAGTCACTTATGTAATTGGATGTTTTATTTGGTTATGCAACAATGTTCTTATAACTATATATGTTGTTGTTGTGTAGACAGAGGATAGATGTTGTGCAGACAGAGCAAATCACATCGGCCACGGGCTAAACTAGGGAACCCGTCGGCGATGATTTCATCAATCGCTGACAATTGTATACCAGCAAGCGTTTGCCCACAACACACATGGGTTATTAGCAGGAATCGTCTGTGTTGTTATCGGTCTTCCCACACATTTCGGATTACTGACCTGTTTGCCGCGTATCACACACATCTTGTTAAGTTGAACCGTTTCTGTTGTGTTGGGTAATCGCAAACAGTTCATCCGAGTGAACCGCATGCCGTATTTCGCACACACCTTGATCTGCCTGACCGTTTCTGTTGTGTTTGGTAATCACAAACAGTTCATCCGAGTGAACTGTATGCCATGTATCACACACACCTCGAACTGGCTGCTCGTTTCTGTTGTGTTGGGTAATCACAAACAGTTCATCCGAGCGAACTGTATGCCATGTATCGCACACACCACGAACTGGATGACCGTGTTTGTTGTTCTGGCTTATCGCAAACAGTTTGTATGGATCAATTGTATGCCACATATCGCACACGCGTCTCTAATCTGAATCGTTTTTTATGTCTCCAGCATCGCAAACAGTTCGTCTTATTTGGGACGGGTTTTTTAAGACACCGTTTGCGATTCATGTATCGCACACAGTTTGGTCGCGGGGTCTCTGATTCATGTGCCGCGTTAGCGGTTGCCTGCAGTAGTCATATAAAAGTGCAACGAAACCATATAAAACTTAGGTAAATATTGCATGAATACTTCATAAATTATAGATACGTTGGAGACGTATCAGTGATGGGTTCGCATTCTAAGCGTTCCTTGAGCGACGGGGAGAACCTTCGCGCTGCCGTTGACAAGGACTACGCACGGGATAGCGGCCAGAGGATGCTATCCACAAACTAGAAATGCACTTCATTCTTGTTGTCCTAAGGACCACGCATGGCTAGCGGACAACGCCGGGATGGAAGTTTTCAGTAACTTCCATTACCCGACGTACCGGGACATCACTATCGAGTTCCTCTCCACTTTCGAGCACACTCTAGAGGATTCGAGGGTGCCGGCGAGTTGCTCCTTCACACTTGGAGGGGTGCCACGCATGATGATACTTGAGCAGCGGTGCATCGTCTTTGGGTTTGAGAATTGCGGGGTTCTCGACAGCAAGGGCGTGCCCACCGCCGAGGCTTCAGTGACATGGGACCTCATCTTCGTCAAGGAAGAGCATGACTTCTCCGGCAAGAAGGTATCGAATATACAAAACCCCACCATTCGCTATTTCATGACCTTCTTGGGAAACACTCTCTTCGGGAGAGAGAACCTCGGGAGCATGTCGAGTTACGACATGTGTGTGCTCCATGCAGCACTCCACCCCAACTCAGCCCCAAACCAAACTTGGGAGCTTTTCGTATGATCCACCTCGGTAGGCAGCACAAGCAGCAGGAGGGGAATATTCTTGTGGGTGGCCTAGTGACTCACCTCGCTGAGAACTTTGGCCTGGACGATGTTGAGCACGTTTCGGGGCCAACGGTACTTGACCGTAGAGTGTTGACGAACTATCAATTCCTTGGGCCTATGCAGGGGGGCCATTGCTACTTGTGAGCTGCGTTGGGATTTTCCTCGAAGAGTAAGGGTGAAGTAGTACCGTAGAGATAAGTATTTCCCTCAGTGCGAACCGAACCAAAAAGAGAATCACGCAAAGCCTCGTGAACAGCACCTGCACACACAAATGCAAATACTTACACCCAACGAGGGCAAGAGGGTTGTCAATCCCCTTGAAATCGTTACTTGCAAGGATTAAATCTTGTATAGGCAAAAGTATAAATTGCAAAACAAAAGAAAAGTAAATAAATTGCAGCAAGGTATTTTTAGGTTTTTTAATATGTTTAAAGTAGACCCGGGGGCCATAGTATTCACTGGAGGCTTCTCTCTCGAACACATAGCATACGGTGGGTAAACAAATTACTGTTGGGCAATTGATAGAAAAGCGCATAGTTATGACGTTATTCATGGCAATGATCATGTATATCGGCATCACGTCCGTGACAAGTAGACCGACGCCTGCCTGCATATACTACTATTACTCCACCAATCGACCGCTATCTAGCATGCATCTATGATATTAAGTTCATGACAAACAAAGTAACGCTTTAAGCAAGATGACATGATGTAGATAAAGTAAACTCAATCAATACAAATAAACCCCATCGTTTTATCCTTAATGGCAACAATACAAATACGTGTCTTGTCCCCTACTTTGTCACTGGGATATAAAGCACCGCAAGATTGAGCCCATTACAAAGCACCTCTCCCCCTGAAGATAAATCAATCTAGTTGGCCAAACCAAATGAATAGATCGCAGAGAAATAAAAAGCTATAACAATCATGCATAATAAAGTTCAGAAAAGACTCAATTACTTTCAATGAATAATCTGATCATAAACCCACAATTCATCGGATCCCAACAAACACACAGCAAAAGAAGATTACATTAGATAGAACTCCAAAGAGATCGAGGAGAACATTGTATTGAAGATCAAAGAGAGAGAAAAGGCCATCTAGCTACTAGCTATGGACCCATAGGTCTGTGGTGAACTACTCACACATCATCAGAAAGGCGGTAAGGTTGATGTAGAAGCCCTCCGTGATCGATTCCCCCTCCGGCAGATTACAGGAAATGGCCTCCAGATGGGATTGCGGAAGAACAGACGCTTGAGACGGTGGAAAAGTTATGTCTTCTGGCTCTCTGTTGGTTTGGAACTATATGTAAATTTATAGGCTTGGAATTAGGTCAACGGAGATGTCCATCAATCGATATCAATGGGAGGAGTAGGGATTTCCATGCAACGGATGCACTAAGAGCTATAAGTGTATGAAAGCTCAACTGAAACTAAGTGGGTATGCATCCAACTTGCTTGCTCATGAAGACCTCGGGCATTTGAGGAAGCCCGTCATCGGAATATACAAGCCAAGTTATATAATGAAAAATTCCCACTTGTATATGAAAGTGACAACATAGGAGACTCTGTATGAAGAACAAGGTGCTACTCTGAAGCACAAGTGTGGAAAAGGATAGTAACATTGCCTCTTCTCTCTTTATCTCTTTTTTTTGTTGGGCTCTTTTTGGCCTTTTTTTTCTTTTTTAAATTTTTTCGTGTGGAGTCTCATCCCGACTTGTGGGGGAATCATAGTCTCCATCATCCTTTCCTCACTGGGACAATGCTCTAATAATGATGATCATCACACTTTTATATACTTACAACTCGATATTACAACTCGATAAAACTAGAACAATATGACTCTATATGAAATTATGAATGCCTCTGGCAGTGTTTCGGGATGTGCAATGATCTAGCGTAACATGTATAATAATGATGAACGGTGGATGTGCCACAAATATCATGTCAGCTCTATATGATCATGCAAAGCAATATGATGATGAACACACAAGTCATGTGACGGAACAGTGGAAGTTGCATGGAAATATATCTCGGAATGGCTATGGAAATGCCATAATAGGTAGGTATGGTGGCTGTATTGAGGAAGATATAAGGAGGCTTATGTGTGATAGAGCGTATCATATCACGGGGTTTGGATGCACCAGCAAAGTTTGCACCAACTCTCGAGGTGAGATCGGGCAATGCACGGTACCGAAGAGGCTAGCAAATTGCGGAAGGGTGAGATGCGTATGATCCATGGACTCACATTAGTCATAAAGAACTCACATACTTATTGCGAAACCTATTAGCCCTTGAAGCAAAGTACTACTCGCATGCCCCTAGGGAGGAGATTGGTAGGAGTTAACCATCGCGCACCCCCGGTTATAACAGCACTCAAGGATTTCATTTCAGACATAAAAATGCTCAAACCTCCCCACCATGCCATAACCAACACTTAGATGAGAAGTTAATAACAAGATTTAATACAGATATTTCTACTAACCAAGGATCATGAACCAATATACTTTCATATTACGACATCAATATCATTAAACCATGCGTTTCATATTTAGTGATCTACATGAAAGTTTTTATTATACCCCCCTTGAATACCTATCCTTTCTGGACTAGTCTTATAACACGTGCAAATTGCCATTACTATTTATTAGAATCTTAAAAAGATTTAAGTGAAGCATGAGAGTACAATTATTTCTACAAAATATAACCACGCCGTGCTCTAAAAGATATAAGTGAAGCACTAGAGCAACTTCCTAGCTCAAAAGATATAAGTGAAGCACATAGAGTATTATAACAAATCATGATAAATGTGTGCCCCTCTCAAATAGGTGTGTATAGAAAACAATGATTCTGTCAAACTAAAAAGCAAACAAAACTATAGCACAAGACGCTCCAAGTAAAACTCATATCATGTGATGAATAAAAATGTAGCTCCAAGAGTAAGTTACCGATAGATTGTAGACGAAAGAGGGGATGCCATCCGGGGCATCCCCAAGCTTAGACGCTTGGATCTTCCTTGAATATTACCTTGGGGTTCCTTGGGAATCCCCAAGCTTAGGGTCTTGCCGCACCTTATTCCTTCATCCATCGTAATCTCACTCAAAACTTGAAAACTTCAGCACACAAAACTCAACAGAAACTTCGTGAGATCCGTTAGTATAATAAATCAATCATCCACTTTAGGTACTGTTATAAATTAATTCTTAATAATTCTTGTATAATACATACTTTATTCTAACTCTTCCATGACTTATATCCCCCGATATAATCCATAGTTTCATTAAAACAAGCACACTATGCAATAAAAACAGAATCTGTCTAAAACAAAACAGTACGTAATGACAGAATATTATCCATACTTATATATCTTCAAAAATTCTGAAAAATTAGGACAACATAAACAAGTTGTAGCCCAATACTATGTAAAAATTTCAGATTTTTCTGACGTTCCAAAACAGAATGTAAATTCCAGAACTGGGCGCAAAACTTTCTGTTTTCAAACAGCATCAATTATACTATCATCCAAATCATCCCAAAGGCATTACTTGGCACAAACACTAATTAAAAGATAAAAACACAATCATAACAGTAGCTAAAATTGTGTCACTCAAGAAAAATAAAAATTGCAATAAATATAAATATTGGGTTGCCTCCCAACAAGCGCTATTGTTTTATGCCCCTAGCTAGGCATAATGCACAGTGTCAAGTATTATCATCCTTAGTATCCAAATCCTTTTTAATCAAATCCTCCAAAACTTATCTCATTAATTCCCTACTCTCATGTTCTTGTTTTCTAGTAGGAGAACTTAAATAATTGAAGGGACTTTGTTCGGTGATTTTAACATTCATAACTTCAAACTCCTAATCATCACCATAAAGATCCTCATATGAAACATGTATTTCATCATCAATAGGATCTCTAGCCGTACTTTCAAACCATTATTCACTAAATCCCTCATCAATTCCCTTAGTAATCCATTAAAATTTATCACAAGTATTGTGGTACAAAGTTTTAATTATTTCAGCATAAGGAACTCTCCTCCTAATGTTTTCACCGTAAGCAAAATAATTCATAGATTCCAACCTACGTATAGTGTCCTTATCATCGAGGATTTCTTCTATTGGAGGATGCTCAAAATCTATTTTATAGAAGGAAAAGATGTCCCTAGCTTCTCTGATTATATAGTCAAATTCATGCATAAGGATAATGATAGCAATCTTTTTAGTCCTGGGATTATGGATGTTGGGAAGTTCATAAAATATCTTTTGTAGAGCAGGATGGATATGCAAAAACTTTCTTTCTAACTTAACCACAAGCATAGCAATAGCATCCACATAGCAACTTGTTTTGTCAAGAATAGATCCTTTAACTATTGGTATGACTCGCGTGCAATTAAAGAATTCTTGAATGATATTCTTGCCAATGATATTCCCACTACCCACATGATAAATTTTATTTTTAAAATTCGTGGGAGCTTTGTTCTCTAGAGGATCATGATTACGACCAAATATTTTAAGTACTTCCTCAAGGGACTCGCTAGTGCTACTTTCACTAGCATCCTCAACAATAACTTTCTTATAATCAGACATGATAACAACTTAAAGCAAACAAGCAAACAGAAATGTTTTTGTGTTTTTAGATTTTTAGAGAAGTGGGGGAGATGAAAAAGAGAGGCAAATAAAAAGTAGAGCAAGTAGATGATAGTTTGAGTGAAGGTACTTGATAAGTTTTGATGATGTCTCCCCGGCAACGGCGCCAGAAATTCTTTCTGCTACTTGTGAGCTGTGTTGGGATTTTCCCCGAAGAGGAAGGGTGAAGTAGTACAGTAGAGATAAGTATTTCCCTCAGTGAGAACCAAGGTTATCGAACCAAAAGGAGAATCACGCAAAGCCTCATGAATAGCACCTGCACACACAAATGCAAATACTTGCACCCAACGCGGGCAAGAGGGTTGTCAATCCCCTTGAACTCGTTACTTGCAAGGATTAAATCCTGTATAGGCAAAAGTACAAATTGCAAAACAAAAGAAAAGTAAATAAATTGCATCAAGGTATTTTTAGGTTTTTTTAATATGTTTAAAGTAGACCCGGAGGCCATAGTTTTCACTAGAGGCTTCTCTCTCGAACACATAGCATACGGTGGGTAAACGAATTACTGTTGGGCAATTGATACAAAAGCGCATAGTTATGACGTTATTCATGGCAATGATCATATATATAGGCATCACGTTTGTGACAAGTAGACCGACTCCTACCTGCATCTACTACTATTACTCCACCAATCGACCGCTATCCAGCATGCATCTATGGTATTAAGTCCATGACAAACTGAGTAACGCTTTAAGCAAGATGACATGATGTAGACAAAATAAACTCAATCAATATGAATAAACCCCATCATTTTATCCTTAATGGCAATAATACAAATATGTGTCTTGTCCCCTAGTTTGTCACTGGGATATAGAGCACGACAAGATTGAACCCATTACAAAGCACCTCTCCCGCTGAAGATAAATCAATCTAGTTGGCCAAACCAAACGGATAGATCGGAGAGAAATACAAAGCTATAACAATCATGCATAATAAAGTTCAGAAAAGACTCAATTACTTTCAATGAATAATCTTATCATAAACCCACAATTCATCGGATCCCAACAAACACACTGCAAAAGAAGATTACATCGGATAGAACTCCAAAGAGATCGAGCAGAACATTGTATTGAAGATCAAAGAGAGAGAAGAAGCCATCTAGCTACTAGCTATGGACCTGTAGGTCTATGGTGAATTACTCACACGCCATTGGAAGGGCAGCAAGGTTGATGTAGAAGCCCTCCGTGATCGACCCCCCCTCCGACAGATTACCGGAAAAGGCCTCCAGATGGGATCGCGGAGGATCATGCTTTTGCAGGCGAAGACCGCCTTTAGCCAGGATAGACTGAGCGCCTATCCCCTTTCAAAACCCGCCAATTGTGGCAACCCTTCCCGCCTAGTTTTTAGGGGAAGAGGACCAGGGAGGCTATAAAAGGGGTAGAGCTGCCATTGTAGAGGGGATCGATTCCTTCATCTCCTACCTTGTACGCGAGAACACCTTCTTGCCCACAGCAATCCTAACCGCAAGCAGGAGTAGGGTTTTACACCGCAAGGTGGCCCGAACCTGGGTAACCGTCGTGTCCCCTGTCGTGCTCCCGCATAGCGCTCTCGCCGTAGCCTCACCGTGGTAACCTTGGGTCGGAAAGAGCTAGCGTGCCCCCAGTGTTCGAACCTCTAGTTCCCCGGAATCCAGGCTCCGACAAGTTCCACGGGGTAATCCCCGGAAAGAAAGCGAAGTCACTCAGATAGATTGCCCTGGACGTCGTGTTCGGCGATGAGAAGAATTACAGAAAAGGAAAGTTGACCTTTGAAGTTGTGGAGTTCTGTAGTGCTTATCATGCCATCCTGGGTAGGCCTGCCTATGCACGTTTCATGGCCAGACCATGTTATGTGTATCTTAAGCTTAAGATGCCATGGCCGAGAGGCGTGATCACTATCTCAGGCAACCGAAAGCTGGCTGAGGAGTGCCTCTAGCAGGGCTCCAAGATAGCCGACGAGCAGATGGCTATGTCGGAGCTGGACGAGTACAAGAAAGCGGTGGACTCAAGTGATTTGTTGAAGTCCAAAAAGCCAGCGACTGAATCTGCATTTCAGTCAGCTGGCGAGACCAAGCAAGTTCATATCCACCCCAACGACCCGAATGCCTAGCCCACCAACATATCCACTACGCTGGACAGCAAATAGGAAGCCGAGCTCATCCAGTTCCTCCGTGAGAACTGAGACATCTTTGCATGGAAGCCGTCTGACATGCCGGGTGTTCCCAGGGAGCTGGCTGAGCACCGACTCCGTGTTGACCCAAAGGTCAAACCAGTAAAGGAGCACCTCTGACGCTCTTCGACTGAGAAGCGCAAGGCGATTGGCGAGGAAATTGCACGGCTCCTGGCAGCCGAATTCATCCGTGAAGTGTACCACTCCAAGTGGCTAGCCAACGTCGTTATGGTGCCCAAGAAGAATAACTCCCTCACGATGTGTATCGACTTCAAGCACATCAATTGGGCCTGCCCCAAGGATCACTTTCTGCTCCCCCGCATAGATCGGATAGTCGATTCTACTGCCGGGTGTGAGCGTTTGTGTTTTCTGGATGCGTACTCCGGGTACCACCAGGTCCGAATGTACGGCCCAGATGAAATAAAAACAGCATTCATCACCCCATTCAGGTGCTTTTGCTATATCACGATGCCATTCGGGTTGAAGAATGCCAGGGTGACTTTCCAGCGTATGATTTAGAAATGCTTGCAAAAGCAGATAAGTCGGAATGTGGAGGCATATATGGATGACATCGTGGTCAAGTCTAGGAGAGGTTCCGACCTCCTAGCTGACCTCGCCGAGACCTTCGCAAGCCTACGCGTATTTGGAATTAAGCTCAATCCGGCTAAGTGCACTTTCGGGGTTCCAGCAGGCAAGTTACTCGGTTTCCTCGTTTCCGAACGTGGGATCGATGCTAACCCTGAGAAGATCGGCGCTATAGTCCGAATGAAACAACCAGAACGTCTCCATGATGTACAAAGACTCACGGGCTGTCTGGTAGCCCTGAGCAGATTCATTTCACGACTCGGTGAAAAAGCCCTACCGCTTTATCGAATCATGAAAAAGTCAGACAAATTCGAGTGGACAAACGAGGTGCAGGCTGCGTTCCAGGAACTCAAAGCTCTGCTTTCCACCCAGCCGGTGCTTGTTGCTCCAAGCAGACGAAAGCCTTTGCTCTTGTACATCGCAACCACTAATCAAGTGGTTAGCACCGTGCTCACTGTGGAGCGAGAAGAACAGGGAAAAGCTCTCAAGCTGCAGCGCCCAGTCTACTACATATCAGAAGTCTTGACCCCTTCGAAGCAGAGATACCCGCACTATCAGAAGCTGGTCTACGACATATACCTGAGCTCATAACAACATATATCTCATTGAACTAATGTCCATTCAAGTTAAAGATTTCAGGATGTTCAATGATTGGCATGGCATGGACTAGAGAAGTGGACCCCTCAAAATGCTAAGGACAAGGATTGGCACAAGATCAAGACTCTACATTTTTGGTTTAGTGATCCAAGATCACATTGAGTCCATAGGAAAGCCAATACTATTAAAAGGGGATGAGGTGTTGCTTAATGGTCTTTTTGCTCAACTGCTTAGTGACAGTACTCCTAAACCCTCAACCACTCTCTCTACTCAAATATGTCCAAAACCCATATTCCAACTCGGCCCCACCGAAACTCTCTATCCGGCCCCACCGAGTTCACCTAGACTTAGCCACTGCCAAAGCCGTAACAAATCGGATCTACCGAAATGGATCTCGGTCTCACCGAGATGGCCTTGCCAACTCTCTGTAATCGTTTGCACTCACTTCGGTCTCACCGAGTTTTGCAAATCGGTCTCACCGAGATGGCTTGCCAACTCTCTATTGCCTTGTTGTTTCACTTCGGTCCTACCGAGTTGATGCAATCGGTGCCACCGAGATGAGGTTTGCCCTAGCCATTGCACTTCGGTCCATCCGAGTTGTTCGTATCGGTCCCACCGAGATTCCTAACGTTCATATCTTTTACACACTTCGGTGCTACCGAGATTATGGTTTCGGTGCCACCGAGTTGGGTCAAAAGTGTGTAACGGTTGGATTTTGTGTGGAGGCTATATATACCCCTCCACCACCTCCTTCTCAGTAAGGAGAGCCATCAGAACGTGCCTACACTTCCACCATACATTTTCTGAGAGAGAACCACCTACTCATGTGTTGAGATCAAGCTATTCCATTCCTACCATTTGAATCTTGATTTCTAGCCTATCCCAAGTTGCTTTCCACTCAAATCCCTCTTCCACCATAGCCAAATCTATGAGGAGTTGTTTGAGAGCTGGGAAGACTATCATTTGAAGCACAAGAGCAAGGAGTTCATCAACAACACACCGTCTATTACCTTTTGGAGAGTGGTGTCTCCTAGATTGGTTAGGTGTCACTTGGGAGCCTCCGACATGATGTGGAGTTGAACCAAGGAGTTTGTAAGGGCAAGGAGATCGCCTACTTCGTGAAGATCTACCCCGAGTGAGGCTAGTCCTTCGTGGACGTAAGCCATGGTGGAATAGACAAGGTTGCTTCTTCGTGGACCCTTCGTGGGTGGAGCCCTCCATGGACTCGCGCAGCCGTTACCCTTTGAAAGCACATTTGCTCCCTTGGTGGTTTTGGTAATTCATAACAACATATATCTCATTGAACTAATGTCCATTGTAGTTAAAGATTTCAGGATGTTCAATGATTGGCATGGCATGGACTAGAGACGTGGACCCCTCAAAATGCTAAGGACAAGAATTGGCAAAAGATCAAGACTCTACATTTTTGGTTTAGTGATCCAAGATCACATTGAGTCCATAGGAAAGCCAATACTATTAAAAGGGGATGAGGTGTTGCTTAATGGTCTTTTTGCTCGAGTGCTTAGTGACGGTACTCCTAAACCCTCAACCACTCTCTTAATCCCAAATATGTCCAAAACCTACATTCCAACTCGGCCCCACCGAATTTGTCTATCCGGCCCCACCAAGTTCATCCAAGACTTAGCCACTACCAAAACCCTAACAAATCGGATCCACCGAAATGGATCTCGGTCTCACCGAGATGGCCTTGCCAACTCTCTGTAATCGTTTGCACTTACTTTGGTCTCACCGAGTTTGCAAATCGGTCTCACCGAGATGGCTTGCCAACTCTCTGTTGCCTTATTGCTTCACTTCGGTCCTAGCGAGTTGATGCAATCGGTGCCACCGAGATGAGGTTTGCCCTAAGCCATTGCACTTCGGTCCATCCGAGTTGTTCGTATTGGTCCCACCGATATTCCTAAAGTTCATATCTTTTACACAGTTCGGTGTTACCGAGATGATCGTTTCGGTGCCACCGAGTTTAGTCAAAAGTGTGTAACGGTTGGATTTTGTGTGGAGGCTATATATACCCCTCCACCACCTCCTTCTCTGCAAGGAGAGCCATCAGAACGTGCTACACTTCCACCATACATTTTCTGAGAGAGAACTACCTACTCATGTGTTGAGATCAAGCTATTCCATTCCTACCATTTGAAACTTGATCTCTAGCCTTTCCCAAGTTGCTTTCCACTCAAATCCTTCTTCCACCATAGCCAAATCTGTGAGGAGTTGTTTGAGTGCTGGGAAGACTATCATTTGAAGCACAAGAGCAAGGAGTTCATCAACAACACACCGTCTATTACCTTTTGGAGAGTGGTGTCTCCTAGATTGGTTAGGTGTCACTTGGGAGCCTCCAACCTGATGTGGAGTTGAACCAAGGAGTTTGTAAGGGCAAGGAGATCGCCTACTTCATGAAGATCTACCCCGAGTGAGGCTAGTCCTTCGTGGACGTAAACCATGGTGGAATAGACAAGGTTGCTTCTTCGTGGACCCTTCGTGGGTGGAGCCCTCCGTGGACTCGCGCAGCCGTTACCCTTCGTGGGTTGAAGTCTCCATCAACATGGACGTACGATAGCACCACCTATCGGAACCATGCCAAAAACCACCGTGTCTTCATTGCGTTTGAATTCTTCGATCCCCTCCTTTACATACATATGCAATTATCTACTTTCCGCTGCTATACTCTTAGAATTGCATGTGTAGAGTGAAGCTTGACATGTACTATTGTTAAAATCTGCCCACAATTAAAATCTGGGAAAAGGTTAGGTTTTATTTGGTCAAGTAGTCTAATCACCCCCCTCTAGACATACTTTCGATCCTACAAGTGGTATTAAATCTTTCGTCTCCTTAAGCCTTGATTTCCATTGCTTTGGTGATCATAGCCTTGGTTTCACAACCTAGGAGAGTATGGCATCTAGTGAGGGTAACTATCATCGTAGAGGTCCATATTTTGATGGTATAAACTTTGCTAGTTGGAAACATAAGATGAAAATGCATATTCTTGGTCATAACCCTGCCGTTTGGGCTGTTGTTCGTGTTGGCTTGCAAGGTGACTTCTTTGAGGATGGCAAGGAACCGGATCGTGGAGCAACCCCGGAAGAATTGAAGATGTTGCAATACAATGCTCAAGCTTGTGATATTCTATTCAACGGTTTATGTCCCGAAGAATTCAACAAAATCAGCCGCCTCGAGAATGCAAAGGAAATTTGGGATACTTTGGTTGATATGCATGAGGGTACCGAGTTCGTCAAGGAATCTAAGTTGGATGTGCTTCAAAGTCAACTTGACAAGTTCAAGATGAAGGATGGCGAAGGAGTCGCTGAGATGTACTCTAGGCTTGCTCTCATCACAAATGAGATTGCCGGCTTAGGAAGTGAAGAGATGACCGACAAATTCATCATCAAGAAGATACTTAGAGCTTTGGATGGAAAATATGATACCGTCTGCACATTGATCCAAATGATGCCAAATTACAAAGATCTCAAGCCCACGGAAGTCATTGGATGGATTGTTGCTCATGAAATGTCACTCAAGGACAAAGAGGAGCTGCACAACAAATCAAGTGGTGCTTACAAGGCCTCAACCGATGCTCCAACAACTTCAAGTGACAAGCTAGTATCAAATGAAGAGATGAGCCTAATGGTGAAAAGGTTCAACAAGTTCTACAAGAACAAAGGCAAAGAAAGAAGCTCTAGCTCAAGACACTATGTGAGAAGATCATCAAGTCATGACCGCAATTGCTACAATTGTGGGAAGCCCGGACACTACTCAAATGATTGTACGGCTCCCTACAAGAAAAGAGACGAATCACCAAGACGAAGACATAGAAGAGATGAATCACCTCATAAGGAGAGAAGGAGTAGAGATGATCGTTATGAACGAAGACACTCTAGAAGAAGCAAGGATTCGGAGAGGAAGGACAAGTCATCCAAGAGCTATACAAGAAGAAGACATCAAGCTCATGTTGGTGAATGGGTTTCCGGCTCCGAGTCCGACAACCACTCCGAGAGAAGTTATCACTCCGACTCCGACTATAGTCAAGATGAAGGTGTTGCCGGACTTGCACTTGTGTCATCCAACTCCTATGATCTATTTGACTCACCAAATGAAGGAATTGGAAGATGCTTCATGGCAAAAGGTCCCAAGGTATCACACCCCGAGTATCTTGATTTCAATAGTGATGAAGATGATTTGCTTGGTGATGATGATTTACTTGTTGATAGGGCTAGTGATATGAGCTATAATGAAAATGCTAGTAATCATGATAGTCAAGAGGAAACGAGTGACAATGCTATGAAGGAGATTGAGCGTCTAACTAAAGAACTAAATGCTCTTAAGTTAGCTCATGAAGCAACTCAAGAGGATCATAGAGAACTTCTAAGAACTCATGAGAAGCTACGCTTCGAGAAGCTAAATTTAGAGCAAGAGCTTGAGTTTCTTAAAACTATCAATGACGATCTTCGAAAGAAGAGTTCTTCATATCTTGCCAAGCGTTTACTCTTGTCTACCTTTATGCCACAAGTTAAATCTAAGCAAACTAGCAACAAGGGTAAAAATGGTTCTACCTCTAGTAGTAACAATAACAATGCTAAATCCAATGTTGTTATTTCTAGTAGTTCTATTGATTCCACTAATGATTCTCTTAGCCAAGTTACACTTGAGCAAGAAAATATGCTATTCAAAGGAATTATAGAAAGAGGTGTCTACAAGAGTCTTGCCGGGAGTAAGCAATTTGAGGAAATTGTACGCAAGCAAGGAAGGCACCAGAAGAACCAAGGTGTTGGTTTTGAACGAAAGTTCAATGCCAATGGAGTTGAGTGGGAAGAAGATCAATACCCCAAGACGAAGTTTGTTCCTCAACAAGAGAAGTATGATCCTACTTCCTTCAAGGGAACAAAAGCTCAAGAAGATCTTCCACCACAAGACCACAAGCTAAAAGGCAAGGACAAGCTTCAAGTAGAGATTGATTCATTTGAAAAAGCTCCTCAAGCCATGGTCAAGTGGGTTCCCACGACTTCATCAAGTTCTACTTCATCAAGTACTACTACAACTCCAAGGATTCCCATCAAGTTGATGTGGGTCCAAAAGAAGAAGAACTAGAGAGTTCTCGAGGGTGACTCCGCCAACAAACTTCACTCATATTCTTTATGGCAAGGACTTGTGCAACCAACTTCCACATTTTGCACTAGTTCATGGAGTCACAAACCCTCTTGTTGGTAAGGCAAGGGACAAGGTATTCAATGCATTCATGGACATCATCATATGTGTATTTCACTCTATGTCTATGGATATCCTTGTATGTTCCTTGTGTGGGACTAACCCATGTAGGTATTGAAAGCACAAAACTCCAAAGGATTGCTCCCAACTCTTGATGGTCTACATCAACATTGAGCATCCACATCTTCAACATCTACATGAAGTCATCATCGACAAAACCCAAGGTTAGTTCATCCCTCTTAGGGGGGATATCACATCTAGGGGGAGCTTTGCTCTAAGAAAATTAAGCAAAAGCAACTCTAATGTTGTGAACACATTAATGCTTTATGTAAAAGTGGTAACCCCACTTGTGCTTAAACGATGAGTATGACCTATGATAAAATGTTCTCATTTGGCTCCTAAGTCAATATACTCATATATAGATGACCTAGTCATCGCCATTGCTTGATAGATGCTAGAATTGGTTGTGCATGTTTGACGGATATATTTCATTTGCTATCTTATTGTGTGAGCATGTTGGTTTGCATGTTTTCATCATTCGAGGACATCCATTTGTTGTTTTGATTGTCTTGGTTTTTCTGACCAAGTGGATGTACAAGAATGCCTAAGTACCTTCTCTAGCTATCTATGCTTTCTTGTCTCAAATTCTATTCTTGCTGCATCACAAAAATTGAACAAGTTGTTTTCGGACCCTCCGGGTGAGGAGCACTCGGAGCCACCGATCTGAAAGGGCTGAACCTCCAAAACCTTCTAAATGATTTTGGCCGAACCAATTCACTCAAACTCGGTCCAACCGAAATCACTTAGATTGATCTAGGTTTTCCATCTCGGTGCTACCGAATTGAACCATTTCGGCGCCACCAATGTGCTATACTGCGTGCAGTTACACATATCGGTGCCACCGAGTTGTTCAACTCGGCGCCACCGACAGCGTACGGGTATATATATCGCGCGGACCGAACGGTTGATAATTCTCGACCCCACTCGTTCCCGCTCCCCGTCGCTGCCGTCGCCCTCGTCTTCGGACTTCACCGTCGTCTCCAGCGAGCTCTCGCCGCCGGATTCCATCGCCGTCAACGGGAATCTCCTCCGCCGTTGCCGCCGTAGAGGATCTCCACCAAGTTAGGGTGAGATTAGATCCCTTTCGTGCTTCCCTTTTCCGATTCAATGCACGATTGGACTGCCTGAATTCTTGCCACGGATTGAGAACTCCTGTTGCACTGCAAATTCCATAGATTAGATGCGAGTAAATTTTTTAGGTTTAAGTTTCCGCCGAATGCATCTCGGACCGACCGACTCGAAATTTTCGGTACCACCGATTTGGTTTCTGACCATAGCACTAGTACGTCTCGGTGCCACCGAGTTGTACGAATCGGTGAGACCGAAAGTAAAGTCTCAGTGAAACCCTAGCATCTCGGAGCCACCGAAACCCATATCGGTCTGACCGAAGTGGCGTGTAAGGTCTCTGTAGTGTGCTTCGCTATCACCGAGATGATTAACTCGGTGCATCCTATATGCATCCTGTGAAAACTTGAAACTAAGAGTTGAACTCAAATTTTATTAAAAATCTCTGCTTTTTGTGATGACTCATCTACTCTTCCTATACCCATCTATTCACAGGGTCAGCTTAGCAAGATGTCTAGTGGCAGCGACAGTCAAGCAACATGCTGATATGAGTGAAGGGTCAAGCCTAGCTGAAAGTTTCTATGAGGGAGAGAGGAGCTCTCCAGATCTTCCCAAAGCTGCAACCAGAACAAGGAAGAAGAAAACCTCTGACAGTGAGGATGAGGACTTTGTTGCAAGTGAAGCTGCAACTAAGAAAAAGAGAGTAGTGCTTGCTAAGGAGTACAACACCAAGCCTACTTCTACCAAAGAGAGGACTACTGTGAGGAAAGTGCCTCAGCAGACTATGCAAAAGCCTAGTAACACAGAGGCAGCTGAAGGAGCTAAAAAGAAAAGAGTAAGGAAATCATTTGCCCATGTGATTGGCAGACCCTCCATGATGATTGATGAGGAGGAAGAAGAAGAGGAAGAGCCAGCAGCCAGTGCACCTCCAGCCAAAACTCAAAAGCTTATGTCTGATGCAATCAAGAATGCTGCACCCCCAAGGTCCAAACCAAAGGCACCTGCACCCAAGAGGTCTACCAGGAATATTTCGGCCGCAGAGAAGAACAAGGCCCCAGTGCTTGAGTCAAATGTTGATGAAGAGCCACTAGTGCTCAGAAAATTGAAACCAAAGATTCCAGAACATGACAATGCACACCCAGTTACGGAGAACATGATGCCGAGGAAGGATAAAGGACTGCGTCAGTGGAGGACATCAGATCCTTATGCTATCAGGAGGAAGACAGCATGTGACTATCGCTTTCACACCTGTGAACAACAGGACTTTTATGAGACAGTGTTGCTTGATAAGAAGCCCATAGTCAGTGACATGAAATGGGTGGATTGGGAATACATCGATGAGAATGAGGATTATTTCCCCCACATCCATGAAAGCTTCAGAATTGCAGGAGTTGACGAGTTTGTCGGTAAGAAGTTGACCAAGTGGAATGATGAGATGGTCATGCAGTTTTACTCTACTGCACACTTCTATCCAGATGGCCGCATTATATGGATGACTGAGGGTATCAGATACCAGTCTACCATCTCTGAGTGGGCAAGTCTTCTTGGTGCACCCAAGGAAGAGGATGATGACATTGATATCTATGCCAAGCTCAAGATGGATCACAACTCCATGGCCAACATGTATACTGCAATTCCTCAGAAGGACCTTGAAACTCATAAGCTTGGATCAGTGAAGCATCTGCTACCAGGACTGGCCACCCCGAACACTATACTGCGGTACACTCTGCTACCCAAGTCAGGAGATGACAAGATGATTCGTGGCCACTCCATCAATTTGCTGCATTTGTTTTATACACCTCAGAAATTCAAGGTGATGAGCCTGATAGTAGAAACTATCAAGAGGACTGCAGCAGATCAGAAGAGATCGTGCGGATATGCCCCACATATTCAGATTTTGACCAATTCCAAGGTTGGAACTAGCATGTATCTTCTTGATCGAGAGCATTTGCCACTCCGTCCAGAGTTTGAGGACAATGTGATAGTGATGGATCCTTCGCATCCCACTTCAGGACAAGCCCAAGAGGAAATCCGCAAAGCAAAGGAAGCAAAAGCAGCTCAGGAGGCATCAGCTCCAAATGCTCCTATTGCCAATCTCAAGACACCCAAGGATCAAATGACATATCTGCTTGAAGCCACTCTGAGGATTGAGCGAAGTCTGGCCAACCTCACCCAGACCCAGGCTAGTTTTGAGCGGATCATTGAGACCAAATTTCATGATCTTGATGTGAAGGTGACAGAGATTCAGAATACCGTAGAGCAACTGCAGAATGACGTTGATGCTGTCAAGACAGTCCCATCTGATGACATCGGAGATGACAGACCAACCACACAGCAATTTCAGACAGTGCCCAGGGCAGCCAGGTCAGCTGCAATACCAGTTGTGGATCCGAGGACCACAGTATCTGCACCAGCTGCTACTGCCTCAGTGCCACCACAGGTCTCCACTCCACCAGTCCAGCAGATATCTGCAGAAGCCTTCACGGATGCACTTCTCTCCACGCCATCTACGCACACCGGAGCAGCCAGCAGAAGATCGCCTTCAGGAGCTTCGGAGGATCGTGCCTAGAGTGCCGACTAGTCCTATACAGTTCGATCTTTTTGGTACTTGTTGCCAAAGGGGGAGAATTTGTATAGATCATAGGCTTCAAGAGAGAGTGTTTTGGTCGTTTGTTTTTCTCTCGAGAGTTCTTTTGCTACTTCTTGCTTGGTCGTTGATACTTTGTTATGTGTGTGCTTGCTACAGTATCTGTGAGATATTCTGTCGTTTATGCTTGTGAGATACTATGATGTTTGATCATACTATGTCTCTTGTGATGATCTATGATTATATTTATCATTATCTTGTATGATCATTCACTTGTGTTGGAGATGCGTGCTTATCTTTTCAATCATATCATTTTGCGTGCTCCACCAAGATGTATGTGACATGGAAGAGTAACCCATACGCCTAATCGATTGTGCATTTGCATTCAAACGCAAATATTTAATAATGCACAAATTTAGGGGGAGATCTTGCTTATCACATACTTCTCAAAGCGACAATGTATTTCATTCATTTAATCATTTGTCGAAGCTTTGATCTATATGTTGTCATCAATTACCAAAAAGGGGGAGATTGAAAGCACATTTGCTCCCTTGGTGGTTTTGGTAATTCATAACAACATATATCTCATTGAACTAATGTCCATTCTAGTTCAAGATTTCAGGATGTTCAATGATTGGCATGGCATGGACTATAGACGTGGACCCCTCAAAATGCTAAGGACAATAATTGGCAAAAGATCAAGACTCTACATTTTTGGTTTAGTAATCCAAGATCACATTGAGTCCATAGGAAAGCCAATACTATTAAAAGGGGATGAGGTGTTGCTTAATGGTCTTTTTGCTCAAGTGCTTAGTGACAGTACTCCTAAACCCTCAACCACTCTCTTAATCCCAAATATGTCCAAAACCTACATTCCAACTTGGCCCCACCGAATTTCTCTATCCGGCCCCACCGAGTTCATCCAAGACTTAGCCACTACCAAAACCCTAACAAATCGGATCCACTGAAATGGATCTCGGTCTCACCGAGATGGCCTTGTCAACTCTCTGTAATCGTTTGCACTTACTTCGGTCTCACCGAGTTTGCAAATCGGTCTCACCGAGATGGCTTGCCAACTCTCTGTTGCCTTATTGCTTCACTTCGGTCCTACCGAGTTGATGCAATCGGTGCCACCGAGATGAGGTTTGCCCTAAGCCATTGCACTTCGGTCCATCGGAGTTGTTCATATCGGTCCCACCGAGATTCCAAAAGTTCATATCTTTTACACAGTTCGGTGCTACCGAGATGATCGTTTCGGTGCCACCGAGTTGAGTCAACAGTGTGTAACGGTTGGATTTTGTGTGGAGGCTATATATACCCCTCCACCACCTCCTTCTCTGCAAGGAGAGCCATCAGAACGTGCCTACACTTCCACCATACATTTTCTAAGAGAGAACTACCTACTCATGTGTTGAGATCAAGCTATTCCATTCCTACCATTTGAAACTTGATCTCTAGCCATTCCCAAGTTG
The DNA here is from genome assembly GCA_039707655.1 of Elymus sibiricus. Classification (NCBI taxonomy): domain Eukaryota; kingdom Viridiplantae; phylum Streptophyta; class Magnoliopsida; order Poales; family Poaceae; genus Elymus; species Elymus sibiricus. The sequence goes on along the minus strand of CM077668.1, from coordinate 253,637,626 downwards.
CTTTCCACTCAAATTCTTCTTCCACCATAGCTAAATCTGTGAGGAGTTGTTTGAGTGCTGGGAAGACTATAATTTGAAGCACAAGAGCAAGGAGTTCATCAACAACACACCGTCTATTACCTTTTGGAGAGTGGTGTCTCCTAGATTGGTTAGGTGTCACTTGGGAGCCTCCAACCTGATGTGGAGTTGAACCAAGGAGTTTGTAAGGGCAAGGAGATCGCCTACTTCGTGAAGATCTACCCCAAGTGAGGCTTGTCCTTCGTGGACATAAGCCATGGTGGAATAGACAAGGTTGCTTCTTCGTGGACCCTTCATGGGTGGAGCCCTCCGTGGACTCGCGCAGCCGTTACCCTTCGTGGGTTGAAGTCTCCATCAACGTGGACGTACGATAGCACCACCTATCGGAACCACACCAAAAACCACTGTGTCTTCATTGCGTTTGAATTCTCCGATCCGCTCCTTTACATACATATGCAATTATCTACTTTCCGCTGCTATACTCTTAGAATTGGATGTGTAGGGTGAAGCTTGACATGTACTATTGTTAAAATCTGCCCATAATTAAAATCTGGGAAATGGTTAGGTTTTATTTGGTCAAGTAGTCTAATCACCCCCCCTCTAGACATACTTTCAATCCTACACCCTTCGTGGGTTGAAGTCTCCATCAACGTGGACGTACGATAGCACCACCTATCGGAACCACGCCAAAAACCACCGTGTCTTCATTGCGTTTGAAATCTCCGACCCCCTCCTTTACTTACATATGCAATTGTTTACTTTCCACTGCTATACTCTTAGAATTGCATGTGTAGGGTGATGCTTGACATTTACTATTGCTAAAATCTGCCCACAACTAAAAATTGGGAAAAGGTTAGGTTTTATTTGGTCAAGTAGTCTAATCACCCCCCCCCCCCTCTAGACATACTTTCGATCCTACAAGTGGTATCAGAGCTTTCGCTTCCGTAAGCCTTGATTTCCATTGCTTTGGTGATCATAGCCTTGGTTTCACAACCTAGGAGAGTATGGCGTCTAGTGAGGGTAACTATCACCGTAGAGGTCCATATTTTGATGGTACAAACTTTGCTAGTTGGAAACATGAGATGAAAAATGCATATTCTTGGTCATAACCCTGCCGTTTGGGCTGTTGTTCGTGTTGGCTTGCAAGGTGACTTCTTTGAGGATGGCAAGGAACCGGATCGTGAAGCAACCCCGGAAGAATTGAAGATGTTGCAATACAATGCACAAGCTTGTGACATTCTATTCAACGGTTTATGTCCCGAAGAATTCAACAAAATCAACCGCCTCAAGAATGCAAAGGAAATTTGGGATACTTTGGTTGATATGCATGAGGGTACCGAGTCCATCAAGGAATCTAAGTTGGATGTGCTTCAAAGTCAACTTGACAAGTTCAAGATGAAGGATGGTGAAGGAGTCGCTGAGATGTACTCTAGGCTTGCTCTCATCACAAATGAGATTACCGGCTTAGGACGTGAAGAGATGACCGACAAATTCATCATCAAGAAGATACTTAGAGCTTTGGATGGAAAATTTGATACCATTTGCACATTGATTCAAATGATGCCAAATTACAAAGATCTCAAGCCCACGGAAGTCATTGGAAGGATCGTTGCTCATGAAATGTCACTCAAGGACAAAGAGGAGCTGCACAACAAATCAAGTGGTGCTTACAAAGCCTCAACCGATGCTCCAACAACTCCAAGTGACAAGCTGGTATCCAATGAAGAGATTAGCCTAATGGTGAAAAGGTTCAACAAGTTCTACAAGAACAAAGGGAAAGAAAGAAGCTCTAGCTCAAGACACTATGAGAGAAGATCATCAAGTCGTGACCGTAATTGCTACAATTGTGGGAAGCCCGGACACTACTCCAATGAGTGTACGGCTCCCTACGAGAAAAGAGATGAATCACCAAGAGGAAGACATAGAAGAGATGAATCACCTCATAAGGAGAGAAGGAGTAGAGATGATCGTTATGAACGAAGACACTCTCGAAGAAGCAAGGATTCGGAGAGGAAGGACAAGTCAACCAAGAGCTACACAAGAAGAAGACATCAAGATCATGTTGGTGAATGGGTTTCCGGCTCCGACTCCGACAACAATTCCGAGAGAAGTTATCACTCCAACTCCGACTATAGTCAAGATGAAGGTGTTGCCGGACTTGCACTTGTGTCATCCAACTCCTATGATTTATTTGACTCACCACATGAAGGAATTGGAAGATGCTTCATGGCAAAAGGCCCCAAGGTATCACACCCCGAGTATCTTGATTTCAATAGTGATGAAGATGATTTGCTTGGTGATGATGATTTACTTGTTGATAAGGATAGTGATGTGAGCTATAATTAAAATGCTAGTAATCATGATAGTCAAGAGGAAACGAGTGACAATGCTATGAAGGAGATTGAGTGTCTAACTAAAGAACTAAATGCTCTTAAGTTAGCTCATGAAACAACTCAAGAGGATCATAGAGAACTTCTAAGAACTCATGAGAAGCTACGCTTCGAGAAGCTAAATTTAGAGCAAGAGCATGAGTTTCTTAAAGCTATCAATGACGATCTTCGAAAGAAGAGTTCTTCATATCTTGCCAAACGTTTACTCTTGTCTACCTTTATGCCACAAGTTAAACCTAAGCAAACTAGCAACAAGGGTAAAAATGGTTCTACCTCTAGTAGTAACAATAACAATGCAAAATCCAATGTTGTTGCTTCTAGTAGTTCTATTGATTCCACTAATGATTCTCTTAGCCAAGTTACACTTGAGCAAGAAAATATGCTATTCAAAGGAATTATAGAAAGAGGTGTCTACAAGAGTCTTGCCGGGAGTAAGCAATTTGAGGAAATTGTACGCAAGCAAGGAAGGCACCGGAAGAACCAAGGTGTTGGTTTTGAACGATAGTTCAATGCAAATGGAGTTGAGTGGGAAGAAGATCAATACCCCAAGACGAAGTTTGTTCCTCAACAAGAGAAGTATGATCCCACTTCCTTCAAGGGAACACAAGCTCAAGAAGATCTTCCGCCACAAAACCACAAGCTAAAAGGCAAGGACAAGCTTCAAGAAGAGATTGATTCATTTGAAGAAGCTCCTCAAGCCATGGTCAAGTGGGTTCCCAAGACTTCATCAAGTGCTACTACAACTCCAAGGATTCCCATCAAGTTGATGTGGGTCCAAAAGAAGAAGAACTATAGAGTTCTTGAGGGTGACTCCGCCGACAAACTTCACTCATATACATTATGGCAAGAACTTGTGCAACCAACTTCCACATTCTGCACTAGTTCATGGAGTCACAAACCCTCTTGTTGGTAAGGCAAGGGACAAGGTATTCAATGCATTCATGGACATCATATATGTGTATTTCACTCTATGTCTATGGATATCCTTGTATGTTCCTTGTGTGGGACTAACCCATGTAGGTATTGAAAGCACAAAACTCCAAAGGATTGCTCCCAACTCTTGATGGTCTACATCAACATTGAGCATCCACATCTGCAACATCTACATGAAGTCATCATCGACAATACCCAAGGTTAGTTCATCCCTCTTAGGAGGAATATCACATCTTGGGGGAGCTTTGCTCTAAACAATTGAGCTAAAGCAACTCTAATGGTGTGAACACATCAATGCTTTATGTAAAACTGGCAACCCCACTGGTGCTTAAACGATGAGTAGGACCTATTATCAAATGTTCTCATTTGGCTCCTAAGTCAATATACTCATATATAGATGACCTAGTCATCGCCATTGCTTGATAGATGCTAGAATTAGTTGTGCATGTTTGACGGATATATTTCATTTGCTATCTTATTGTGTGAGCATGTTTGTTTGCATGTTTTCATCATTCGAGGACATCCATTTGTTGTTTTGATTGTCTTGATTTTTCTGGCCAAGTGGATGTACAAGAATGCCCAAGTACCTTCTCTAGCTATCTATGCTTTCTTGTCTCAAATTCTATTCTTGCTGCATCACAAAAATTGAAGAAGTCATTTTCGGACCCTCCGGGTGAGGAGCACTCGGAGCCACCGATCTGAAAGGGCTGAACCTCCAAAACCTTCTAAATGATTTCGGCCGAACCAATTCACTCAAACTCGGTCCAACCGAAATCACTTAGATTGATCCAGGTTTTCCATCTCGGTGCTACCGAGCTGAACCGTTTCGGAGCCACCGATGTGCTGACCTGCTTGCAGTTACACATATCGGTGCCACCGAGTTGTTCAACTTGGCACCACCGACAGCGTACGGCTATATATATCGCGCGGACCGAACGGTTGAAATTTCTCGACCCCACTCGTTCCCGCACCCCGTTGCTGCCGTCGCCCTTGTCTTCGGACTTCGCCGTCGTCTCCAGCGCGCCCTCGCCGCCAGATTCCGTTGCCGTCAACGGAAATCTTCACCGCCGTTGCCGCCGTAGAGAGTCTCCACCGAGTTAGGGTGAGATTCGATCCCTCTCGTTCTCCTATTTCCGATTCAATGCACGATTGGACTGCCTGAATTCATGCCACGGATTGAGAACTCCTGTTACACTGCAAACTCCGTAGATTAGATGCAAGTAAAATTTTTAGGTTTAAGTTTCCGCCGAATGCATCTTGGACCGACCGATTCGAAATTTTCGGCCCCACCGATTTGGCCTCTGGCCATAGCACTAGTATGTCTCGGTGCCACCGAGTTGTACGTATCAGTGAGACCGAAAGTAAAATCTCAGTGAAACCCTAGCATCTCGGAGCCACCGAACCCCATCTCGGTCCGACCGAAATGGCGTGTAAGGTTTCTGTAGAGTGCTTCGGTGTCACCGAGATGATCAACTCGGTCCATCCGAAATGCATCCTGTGAAAACTTGAAACTAAGAGTTGAACTCAAATTTTATGAAAAATCTCTGCTTTTTGTGATGACTCATCTACTCTGCCCATACCCATCTATTCATAGGGTCAGCTCAGCAAGATGTCAGGTTCCAGTGACAGCCAAAACAGGTCAGAGCAGCTTGCAGAACTAAGTGAAGGGTCAAGCCCTGCAGAAAGTTTCTATGAGGGAGAGAGGAGCTCTCTAGATCTTCCTAAGGCAGCTACTAGAACAAGGAAGAAGAAAACCTCAGACAGTGAGGATGAGGATTTTGTTGCTAGCGAAGCCGCGACCAAGAAAAAGAGAGTCGTGCTTGCTAAGGAGTATAGCACCAAACCATCTTTTGTCAAAGAGAAAATTGCTGTGAAGAAAGTTCCAAAGCAGACTATGCAATTCACTCTTGAAGAGCCTAGTGACACAGAACAAGCTGCAGGTACAAAGAAGAAGAGAGTAAGGAAAACTACTGCCCGTGTGATTGGCAGACCCTCCATGATGATTGATGAGGAGGAAGAGGAGGAACCTACTGCTGATGCACCTCCAGCCAAGTCTCAAAAGCTTATGTCTGATGCAATCAAGACTGCTGCCCCCAAGTCCAAGCCTAAGGTGTCAGCACCAAAGAGATCCACCTGGAACATATCAACTGCTGTGAAGAACAAGGCCCCAGTGCCTGAGGTAAATGTTGATGAAGAGCCACTAGTGCTCTGGAAATTGAAGCCAAAGATACTAGACCATGACAATGCACACCCAGTTGCGGAGAACATGATGCTAAGGAAGGATAAAGGTCTGCGTCAGTGGAGACTGACAGATCCTTATGCTACAAGGAGGAAGACAGCGTGTGACTATCGCTTTCACACACGAGAACAACAAGATTTCTATGAAACATTTCTGTTGGATAAGAAGCCCATCGTTAGTGACATGAAATGGGTGGATTGGGAATACATCGATGAGAATGAGGATTATTTCCCCCATGTCCATGAGAGCTTCAGGATTGCACGTGTTGATGACTTTGTCGGACAGAAGTTGACCAAGTGGAATGACGAAATGGTCATGCAATTCTACCCTACTGCACACTTCTATCCAGATGGCCGAATTGTGTGGATGACTGAGGGTATCAGATACCAGTCAACCATCTCTGAGTGGGAAAGTCTTCTTGGTGCCCCCAAGGAAGAGGACGATGACATTGATATCTATGCTAAGCTCAAGATGGATCACAACACCATGAAGAACATGTACACTGCTATCCCCCGGAAGGACATTGAGACTCATAAGCTTGGATCAGTGAAGCATCTGCTACCAGGATTGGCCACCACGAACACCATCTTGCGGTACACCTTGTTACCCAAGTCAGAAGATGATAAAATGATTCGTGGCCACTCCATCAATTTGCTGCATTTGTTTGATACACCTCAGAAATTTAAGGTGATGAGCCTGATAGTTGAAACTATCAAGAGGACTGCAGCTGATCAGAAGAGATCGTGCGGGTATGCTCCACATATTCAGATATTGATTAATTCCAAGGTTGGAACCAGCACATACCTTCTTGATCGAGAGCATTTGCCATTGTGTCCAGATTTTGAAGATAATGTGATAGTGATGGATCCTTCGCATCCCACTTCAGCACAAGCTCAAGAGAAGATCCGCAAAGCCAAAGAAGCAAAAGCAGCCGAGGAGGCATCAGCTCCCAATGCTCCAATTGCAAATCTTAAGTCTAAGTCTGACCAAATGACTTATCTGCTTGAAGCCACCCTGAGGATTGAGCGAAGTCTGGCCAACCTCACCCAGCACCAGGCTAGCTTTGAGCGGATAATTGAGACGAAATTCCATGATTTAGATGTCAAGGTCACAGAGATACAGACTACAGTGGAGCAGCTGCAGAATGATGTTGATGCTGTCAAGACAGCCCCATCAGATGACAGTGGAGATGATAGACCTATCACAGAGCGATTTCAGACAGTGTCTAGGGCAGCCAGGTCTGCTGCAGTGCCAGTTGTGGATCCACGGACCACAGTCTCTGCACCTGCTGCTGCTGCCACAGTGCCACCGCCAGTATCCACTCCACCAACCCAGCAAACTTCTACAGAAGCCTTCGCGGACGCTCTTCTTTCAACGCCATCTACGCACACCGGAACTGCCAGCAGGAGATCGCCTTCAGGAGCTTTGGAGGACCATGCTTAGAGTGCCGATTAGTCCTATACCTATTCGATCTTTTTGGTACTTGTTGCCAAAGGGGGAGAATTTGTATAGATCATAGGCTTCGAGAGAGAGTGCTTCTGTTTTGTTTCTCTCGAGTTCATTTGCTTGTTGGAACTTTGTTGCTTGTTGTTACTTTGTTTGATGTGTGTGCTTGCTACAGTGTCTGTGAGATATTCTGTCGTTTATGCTTGTGATTGATCATACTATGCTTATTGTGATGATCTATGTTTATCTCTATCATTATCTTTTATGATCACTCACTCACTTATGTTGGTGATGCGTGCTTGCTATTCCAATCATAACATTTTGCGCGCTCCACCAGGATGTATGTGACACGGAAGAGTGACCCATGAGCCTAATCGATTGTGCATTTGCATTCAAACGCAAATTTTTAATAATGCACAAATTTAGGGGGAGCTCTTTCTTATCACATACTTTTCAAAGCGACGATGTATTTCATTCATTTAATCATTTGTCGAAGCTTTGATCTATATGTTGTCATCAATTACCAAAAAGGGGGCGATTGAAAGCACATTTGCTCCCTTGGTGGTTTTGGTAATTCATAACAATATATATCTCATTGAACTAATGTCCATTCAAGTTAAAGATTTCAGGATGTTCAATGATTGGCATGGCATGGACTAGAGACATGGACCCCTCAAAATGCTAAGGACAAGGATTGGCACAAGATCAAGACTCTACATTTTTGGTTTAGTGATCCAAGATCACATCGAGTCCATAGGAAAGCCAATACTATTAAAAGGGGATGAGGTGTTGCTTAATGGTCTTTTTGCTCAAGTGCTTACTGACAGTACTCCTAAACCCTCAACCACTCTCTCTACTCAAATATGTCCAAAACCCATATTCCAACTCGGCCCCACCGAAACTCTCTATCCAGCCCCACCGAGTTCACCTAGACTTAGCCACTGCCAAAACCCTAACAAATCGGATCCACCGAAATGGATCTCGGTCTCACCGAGATGGCCTTGCGAACTCTCTGTAATCGTTTGCACTCACTTCGGTCTCACCGAGTTTTGCAAATCGGTCTCACCGAGATGGCTTGCCAACTCTCTATTGCCTTGTTGTTTCACTTCGGTCCTACCGAGTTGATGCAATCGGTGCCACCGAGATGAGGTTTGCCCTAGCCATTGCACTTCGGTCCATCCGAGTTGTTCGTATCGGTCCCACCGAGATTCCTAACGTTCATATCTTTTACACAGTTCGGTGCTACCGAGATTATGGTTTCGGTGCCATCGAGTTGGGTCAAAAGTGTGTAACGGTTGGATTTTGTGTGGAGGCTATATATACCCCTCCACCACCTCCTTCTCAGTAAGGAGAGCCGTCAGAACGTGCCTACACTTCCACCATACATTTTCTGAGAGAGAACCACCTACTCATGTGTTGAGATCAAGCTATTCCATTCCTACCATTTGAATCTTGATTTCTAGCCTATCCCAAGTTGCTTTCCACTCAAATCCCTCTTCCACCATTGCCAAATCTGTGAGGAGTTGTTTGAGAGCTGGGAAGACTATCATTTGAAGCACAAGAGCAAGGAGTTCATCAACAACACACCGTCTATTACCTTTTGGAGAGTGGTGTCTCCTAGATTGGTTAGGTGTCACTTGGGAGCCTCCGACATGATGTGGAGTTGAACCAAGGAGTTTGTAAGGGCAAGGAGATCGCCTACTTCGTGAAGATCTACCCCGAGTGAGGCTAGTCCTTCGTGGACGTAAGCCATGGTGGAATAGACAAGGTTGCTTCTTCGTGGACCCTTCGTGGGTGGAGCCCTCCGTGGACTCGCACAGCCATTACCCTTCGTGGGTTGAAGTCTCCATCAACATGGACGTACGATAGCACCACCTATCGGAACCACGCCAAAAACCACCGTGTCTTCATTGCGTTTGAAATCTCCGATCCCCTCCTTTACTTACATATGCAATTGTTTACTTTCCGCTGCTATACTCTTAGAATTGCATGTGTAGGGTGATGCTTGACATGTACTATTGCTAAAATCTGCCCACAACTAAAAATTGGGAAAAGGTTAGGTTTTATTTGGTCAAGTAGTTTAATCACCCCCCCTCTAGACATACTTTTGATCCTACAGTAAATGACTAAAGAAATATGGCCTGGGTGCCGAGGTCGGCCCATTGGAGTGACAACGCGGAGATGCCGACATAAGGGCGCGCGCCGAGGCGATGCCACAACTTGATCGACGCAGGCGGGACGATGACTTCGGCTCGCCGAGGTGGCGGCGTTGCGCAGTCGAGGTCGATTATCTGGCGCGAGGCCGATGTCGACACAGGGCATCAGCGTGATAAGTTGGCAAAATCCGAATTCGTAGGGTGGTCCGAGTTCCAGACGCGGCGTTCGTCGACAACAGACATGAAGCTGACTGGACCGTCACACGGGCCATACCGCGGTCTGTATACACACAACAGTGCAAAACGACAGAAAATATGATGGCACAAATAATTTATACTGTACGTAATTATTAGGAAGAATAGCACTTGATGATAGTGTACGGGCCAGTTAGATGGAAACTGTCCAACCGGGTTGCGACCACGAGGCCAACTGTCCTGGTCGAGCTGCGAAGTTGCCAGATTGCACGCATGGAGTAGGTCGGCATGCTACAAACCAGATCGCGTACACGACACTGATGATCGGCTTCACATCATTAGATGCGCCAGCTTCATGCAAAGTAGTCGCACGCTGGTTGTCTATGCGTGTCAAGCATAGCTGTCCGAGGAAGGAAAACAGCAGCAAAAACACTTGTAGCAACCCGCGTGAAGATACCGAGACAATCAATCAAATCTGGAGAGTTGTGCAAGTACTAATGCTAATCGAAAACTTTGAAAACTTCACGCAAAAATCAGTAGCAGCAAGTACTAGTTGTACTAGTCTATGTTTGGCCTTTTGCTAATAATTAATCGTGAGTAGTACTACTTAGCTTTTCTCCTGGGCTGATGCTTCGCATGGAGTGGACTCACTTTTAGGTCAATCGTAGCAGGGATCGGCCACGGGACTTGGCTTGCGACTTCGGCTGATGACGGCGGCGTCGGCTAGGGCGATGGCGGCAGAAAAATTCCAATGTTTCGCAGGCCATAAAACCTCGGACGCCGCAGTCGAGCATCACCACAAAAGATTCCTCTGCTCTTAGCAGATCTGATTTACTGCCGATTGAAGATCACATCGCTCTGCGACGACACCTAGCAGGACCTCTGGTCTGATGTATTGGCAAGCGATGAATACGACCGCCGACGCCCAATTTTTCTTGATCCTGATCTGACTTTAAATAAAGTAGCATGACACGGCAGCAATGGTTTTGCAAAAAAGATAATTTATGTGAAACAGATCTTACTGAAAAAATATCACTTGATCATCCCATCGATCCATGATGATCACCCAACAGGCTCTCAATGAAAGCACCAATGTCGGTTCTAAATCCGGCATATCTCATAGTAGGGGTCCTAAGCTAGGCGTCTTGGAGCGATGGTAACATGGACACAGGATTTTACCCAGGTTTGGGCTCTCTCGAAAAGATAATACCCTATGTCCTGCTTTTGATTGTATTCATATGGAGTGTAGTACAGAGTACATGTATCTACCACGAGATTGATCTAATGAATATGAGTTGATATATCGACTAGCCTGGCCTCGGTTTATATATGCACCAGAGGCATAGGATAACAAGAGTCCTAGTCGGCTACGTCGGTGGAGAGGAGTCCTTGTCTTGATCACCGAGTCTTGTGGAATCTTCTTTGTATGCGTCATGGGCTGCCCGAAGTGGCTCATGAGTGAACCGCCATGGGGGTCCTTGGCCCGATCCACCTGGTTGGGAGACGACGTGATGAGTACCCCCTAGTCCAGGACACCGTCACTGGCCATGACAGGTTACTGCAATGCAGTCAGAAAACTGGAGAAGAATTTCGAAGGGTTGGAGTTGCTGTGGGACACGCGGTACGCTACGCTAGCGCCAAATAAAATTTTTCTACCGCACACCCAAGATCATGCTGCTGGAAATAGATCACGGGATCGGGTTTACCACTAGACGCGCAGTCATTGCAGCGGAAGTAGAGTTGGTGATGCGTGTAGTCAATCTCCTGGGACGTCTCCTCCTCGCGTCGTCGATCTCCCGCGAACAGCGAAGACCCGTGAATGGTGATCTCCCACGAACGGCACCTCGCGGTTCCCTCAAACGGTTCGTCCAAGCACCGCAGATGCGATGCCTCCAGGGTATCCACACGTGCGGGGTGTAGCATCGGGTGGCGGAATGCTAGGTCCGGTCGCACGGCATGGGCATGGGGAGTTGCGGCTACGACTGTCCAGGGTGGAAGAAGATCGGCCCTAAGTGGTGTGCCCACTCCCCTTTATATAGACCTCCGAGGTGGGCTCAACACTTGAGCCCACTAGGAGTCTACATCCATTTTCCACTCGGATCCAATCCGAATGGGCTGCAGCCTCTTAAGTGTGCGACCCTATAGGTTCACGTACACATGGGCACGACGAGAGTCGATAGTTGGTAGCAGCTCCTAGCAGAACGTGCCAACTCCCATGTGTGCGTAAAGTCGTTTGACGAACCTCGACAATGTGTCATATGCAACATTCCTTTTTGCCTCACGATATATGTTGTCGAGCTCAAGGCGAGTACTTGTCACCCTTGTGGTAGCTCGACCTCTCTTCTCGAAACCATGATACAGATTCCCAAACCGGGTTAACACTTAACCCAAGTCGCATGGCCATGCTTTCCGAATCTGATCACTCGAGAGGGCCCAGAGAATATCTCTCCATATAGGAGGGGAAAATCCCATCTTGGTCAGCCATGTCTCACGGCATGTCTCACGACTCATCCGAAAGCTACCTTTATAACTACCCAGTTACGGAGTAGCGTTTGATAGACCCTAAGTGAGTCGATCCTCATCCCGAGAACATGCGAGGACCTCAGGTCTAGGAAATGGCATAGACATTGTACTTGAGACTAACAGATGACAATATCTCGCTGCGTCTCAAAGTGGGTCTGTCCGACTCGGTGATCTCCATCCCCGAGTCCATACTATCGGTTTAGCATCTCCATGCACATGACTTGTGAAACATAGTCATCAACCGAGTCGTATATTGGTCAAGGATATGTGTTCGCATAACCTTATCAACTAGGGACCATTAGAACGATCATCATACAATACATAGTTCCACAAACAAGTCACATACTTATTGATACATATCATTGATGATGTTCAAGGACAATACAAAAGACTCATGAATACATAGGGAAATATCATCATCACATGATTGCCTCTAGGGCATATCTCCAACTGTCTCCCACTTGCACTAGAGTTAATCATTTAGGTATCGTATGCCCATGTAACTCATGTGCGCCTCATGCTTCGGCCGTGGGAGAGGCTTCGTCAATGGATCAGCAACATTTGCATCCGTGTGTACCTTGCATATGTTTACATCACCTCTCTCGACAATGTCACGAATAAGGTTAAAATGCCTGAGTATGTGTTGGGTTTTATGATGGTTCCGTGGTTCCTTGACTTGTGCGATAGCACCACTATTATCACAATAGATGTCCAATGGATTGGACGAGCTCTGAACCACACCAAGATCAGAAATAAAATTCTTCACCCAAACACCTTCTTTTGCAGCTTCAGAAGCCGCAATGTACTCGGCCTCTGTTGTAGAATCAGCTACCGTATCTTGCTTGGAACTCCTCCAGCTCACTGCTCCTCCGTTCTGAATGAACACAAACCCAGATTGCGATCGACTATCATCCCTATCAGTTTGGAAACTAGCATCGGTGTAACTCTTTACAGCGAGCTCATCCTCACCTCCATAAACTAGGAACATATCCTTAGTCCTTCTCAAGTACTTAAGGATATTCTTAACCGCTGTCCAGTGACTCTCACCTGGATCAGCCTGGTATCTGCCCACCACGCTGAGAGCAAAGCTAACATCGGGACGAGTACATACCATAGTATACATGATGGACCCAACAGCCGAAGCATACAGAATCCCATCCATGCGTCTTCGCTCATCTGGAGTCGAAGGACTCTGAGTCTTGCTAAGACTAATGCCATGTGACAAGGGCAAGAAACCCTTCTTGGCATCTTGCATGTTGAACCGCTTCAACACCTTGTCAATATACGCACTCTGGCTTAATCCAATAAGCTTTCTCGATCTATCTCTATAGATCTTGATTCCCAAAATATAAGCTGCTTCTCCCAAGTCCTTCATCGAAAAACTATTTTTCAATGAGTCCTTGACAGATTTAAGCATTTGAACATCATTTCCAATCAACAATATGTCATCCACATATAAGATCAGAAATGCTACTGAGCTCCCACTGACCTTCTTGAATACACAATGATCACAGTCGTTCTTGATGAAGCCAAACTCTTTGACCGCTTCATTAAAATGAATGTTCCAATTCCGAGATGCTTGCCTCAATCCATAAATGGATCTCTGAAGCTTGCATACCATGCTAGAATTCTTTGGATCAACAAAACCCTTGGGATGTGTCATATACACGTCCTCGGTTAAATTTCCATGAAGGAAAGCTGTTTTGACATCCATCTGCCATATCTCATAGTCAAAATATGCAGCTATAGCAAAAATGATCCGAATTGATTTAGGCATCGCTACCGGTGAGTAAGTCTCATCGTAGTCAACTCCTTGAACTTGTCGATAACCTTTAGTGACAAGTCGGGCCTTATGGACCGTGACATTTCCGTCCATATCTGTTTTCTTCTTAAAGATCCATTTGCACTCAATGGCTCGAATGCCATCTGGCAGATCAACCAAGTTCCAAACTTGATTGTCATCCATGGACTTTAATTCAGATCACATGGCCTCAAGCCATAAGTTGGAATCAGGGCTCTCCATTGCTTCTGCATACGTTGTCGGCTCGTTGTTCTCCAAGAACAACACATTGCAGTCGTTGATACGTCCCAAACGTATCTACTTTTCCAAACACTTTTGCTTTGGTTTTGGACTCTAATTTGCATGATTTGAATGGAAATAACCTGGACTGACGCTGTTTTCAGCAGAATTGCCATGGTGTTATTTTTGTGCAGAAATAAAAGTTCTCGGATGGACCTGAAAATTTACGAAGAATTATTTCAGAATATACAAAAAATACTGGCGAAGAGAATTACTAGAGGGGGGCCACTGATATGTCCCAAACATATCTACTTTTCCAAACATTTTTGCTCTGGTTTTGGACTCTAATTTGCATGATTTGAATGGAACTAACCCGGACTGACGTTGTTTTCAGCAGAATTGCCATGGTGTTGTTTTTGTGCAGAAATAAAAGTTCTCGGATGGACCTGAAAATTTACGGAGAATTATTTCAGAATATATAAAAAATACCGGCGCAAAGATCCACCAGAGGGGGGGCCACCAGGCGCCACAAGCCTGGGGGCCGAGCCCACCCCCCAGGGCGCGCCTGGCAGGCTTGTGGCCCCCTGCCAACTCCGTTTACCCTAATTCCAGTGCTATAAGTACCTATGCGTGGAGAAAAAAATCAGAGATAAAGAATCATTGCGTTTTACGATACGGAGCCGCCGCCACCTCCTGTTGTTCATCGGGAGGGCTGATCTGGAGTCCGTTCGAGGCTCCAGAGAGGGGGATTCGACGCCGTCGTCATCGTCAACCATCCTCCATCACCAATTTCATGATGCTCACCGCCGTGTGTGAGTAATTTCTTCGTAGGCTTGCTGGACGGTGATGGGTTGGATGAAATTTATCATGTAATCGAGTCAATTTGTTAGGGCTTTGATCTCTAGTATCCACTATGGTCTGAGAATGATGTTGCTACGACTTTGCTATGCTTAATGCTTGTCGCTAGGGCCCGAGTGCCATGATTTCAGATCTGAACCCATTATGTTTTCATGAATATATTTGTGTTCTTGATCCTATCTTGCAAGTTATATGCACCTATTACGTGTTATGATCCGCATACCCCAAGGTGACAATAATTGGGATTCTTTTTGCTGATTACCGTAGTTTGAGGAGTTCATGTATTCACTATGTGTTAATGCTTTGTTCTGGTTCTCTATTAAAAGGAGGCCTTAATATCCCTTATTTCCTTATGGACCCCGCAGCCACGGGAGGGTAGTACAAAAGATGTCATGCCAGTTCTTACTATTAGCACGTATGACTATATACGGAATACATGCCTACATTACATTGATGAATTGGAGCTATTGTGTATCGCCCTAGGTTGTGAATGTTACATGATGAATGTCATCCAACATAATTATCCATCACTGATCCAATGCCTACGACTTTCTCATATTGATCTTTGCTAAGTTACTTTTGTTGCTGCTGCTGTTACAATCACTACAAAACTGCTACTGTTACTGTCTTTGTTACTATTGCTACTGTTACTACTGCTATCAAAACTATCATACTACTGTGCTACTAAATACTTTGCTGCAAATATTAGTTCTCCAGGTGTGGTTGAATTGATAACTCAACTGCTAATACTCACAAATATTCTTTGGCTCCCCTTGTGTCGAATCAATAAATCTGGGTGAAATACTACCCGCGAAAACTGTTGCGATCCCCTATACTTGTGGGTTATCAAGACCTTTTTCTGGCGCCGTTGCTAGGGAGGGTTGGACATAAGATGTCATGCAAGTTCTTACTATAAGCACGTATGACTATATACGGAATACATGCCTACATTACATTGATGAATTGGAGCTATTGTGTATCTCCCTAGGTTGTGACTGTTACATGATGAATGTCATCCAACATAATTAGCCATCACTGATCCAATGTCTATGACTTTCTTATATTGATCTTTGCTAAGTTACTTTCGTTGCTGCTGCTGTTACAATCACTACAAAACTGGTACTGTTACTGTCTTTGTTACTATTGCTAATGTTAATACTGCTATCAAAACTATCATACTACTGTGCTACTAAATACTTTGCTGCAGATATTTGTTCTCCAGGTGTGGTTAAATTGATAACTCAATTGCTAATACTCACAAATATTCTTTGGCTCCCCTTGTGTCGAATCAATAAATCTGGGTGAAATACTACCCGCGAAAACTGTTGCGATCCCCTATACTTGTGGGTTATCAAGAGCTTTTTCTGGCGCCGTTGCCGGGGAGCATAGCTCTATCTGTTGAGTCACTTGGGATTTATATCTGTTGATCACTATGAAGAATCTGAAAGATGCTAAGACCAAGATCATTCCCTCTAAGACGAGGGGAGGTAAGGAACTGCCATCTAGCTCCGCATTTGATTCACCTTCTGTTTTGAGTAGGCTTGCGACACCACCACCTGCTATCCATTATGATATGTTGCAAGTAATTGATGATACTACTTCTACTATGAATGAAACTATTAATGATGCTAGTACTATGCTTGATAATACTATGCCACTAGGTGAATTTCTTGATGAACAGATTGCTAAAGCTAAAGAAACTGAAAATGCTGAAACTCTTGAAAGTTATGATTCACCTGTTATGCCTAGTCCTCCTACTAGAGTTGAAATGCCTAAGATACCTGATGGTTATGTTTTTGATGGAGAGACAGCTAGGGTAATTCTTGCTTGTAATGATAGAGATGATGTTAGGAAATTGCTTGCTGAATTGAAAGAAAAATCTATGAGGGAGAGAATGAAATATGATCCTAAGTTTGCTACATCTCCTATATTTGTTACCGATAAGGATTATGAATTCTCTGTCGATCCTGAGTTAATTACTTTGGTTGAATCTGATCCTTTTAATGGTTATGAAACTGAAACTGTTGTGGCACACCTTACTAAATTAAATGATATTGCCACTCTATTTTCTCATGAGGAAAAAATTCACTACTACTATATTCTTAAGTTGTTTCCTTTCTCATTAAAGGGTAATGCTAAGAAATGGTTTAATACTCTTGCTCCTAGTTGTGTGCGTAGTCCCCAGGATACGATATATTACTTCTCTGAGAAATATTTTCCTGCTCATAAGAAACAAGCTGCCTTACAAGAAATATTTAACTATGTGAAAATTGAAGAGGAGAATCTCCCTCAAGCTTGGGGGAGGCTTCTCCAATTACTTAACGCTTTGCCTGATCATCCTCTTAAGAAAAATGAAATACTTGATATCTTTTATAATGGACTAACCGATGCTTCTAGGGACTACCTAGATAGTTCTGCTAGTTGTGTTTTCAGGGAACGAACTGTTGGACAAGCTGAAGAACTATTGAATAATATATTGAGAAATGTCGATGATTGGACACTTCCTAAACTACCACCTAAGCCAACTCCGAAGAAGAGAGGTATTCTATTCCTCCAGAAGATATGCAAGAAGCCAAGAAATCTATGAAAGAAAAGGGTATTAAATATGAAGATGTCAAGAATTTACCACCTATTGAAGAAATACATGGGCTCGACATCCCGACACAGGTAGTAGAGGCAAATTCTCTCCGTAGATTCAATGAAAGTGATATTCCTTATAATAAATTTGCTGGTCAATGCTTGGATGAATTTGATAACTACATTGTTAAGCAAGAGAATTTTAATATGCATGTTAGCAATCAATTAAAAAGAAATGCCATCATGATTGATCGCTTGAGTGATTTGATGTTTAGAATTGCTAATGATGTTAAGGGTTTGAGTAAACATGCTTCTATGGTTCAGACTCAGTTAGAATAAATTGCTAAGTCACAAAATGATTTTCTTGATGAGATGAATAATAAAATGAATGATCATGCTGTTAGAATTCTTACTAGAGGAGGTAGAATGACTCAGGATCCTCTATATCCTGAAGGTCATCCTAAAAGAATTGAGCAAGATTCTCAGAGAATTAACACTGATGCACCTAGTCCATCTAAGAAGAAAAAGAAAAAGAAAAATGATAGGACTTTGCATGCTTCTAGTGAACCTGAGATAGAAAAACCTCCTGAGAATCAAAATGATGGTTCTATTTCTGATGTTGAGACACAATCTGGTAATGAACATCCACCTAGTGATAATGATAATGATAATGAAGATGTTCATGTTGATGCTCAACCAGATAATGATGTAGAAATAGAACCTGCTGTTGATCTTGATAACCCACCTCCTAAGAACAAAAGATATGATAAAAGAGACTTTGTTGCTAGAAAACATGGGAAAGAAAGAGAACCATGGGTTCAGAAACCTATGCCTTTTCCCACTAAACCATGTAAAAACAAGGAAGAAGATTTTGAGCGCTTTATTGAAATGCTTAGACCTGTCTTTTTGCGCACTCGCTTGATTGATATGTTGAAAATGTCTCCCTATGTTAAATACATGAAAGATATTGTCACAAATAAAAGAAAAATACCAGAAGCTGAAATTTCCACCATGCTTGCAAATTATTCTTTTAAGGGTGGAGTACCTAAGAAACTAGGAGATCCAGGAATACCTACTATACCATGCTCCATTAGAAGAAGTTATGTTAAAACTGCTTTATGTGATTTGGGAGCCGGTGTTAGTGTTATGCCTTTCTCTTTATATAAAAGACTTTATTTGAATAAGCTTACACCTACTGAAATATCTTTGCAAATGGCTGATAAATCAACTACTATACCTATTGGAATTTGCGAGGACGTGCCTTTTGTAGTTGCAAACGTTACTATCTTAACAGACTTTGTTATACTTGATATGCCCGAGGATGACAACATGTCGAATATCCTTGGTAGACCTTTTCTAAATACTGCAGGGGCTGTTATTGATTGCAACAAAAGCAAGGTTACTTTTCATGTCAATGGTAATGAGCATACGGTTTATTTTCTGAAGAAACAAAGTTCAATGAATGGTATCAATTGTATTGAAAAAGTTTTGACAATTACTATTGGAGGTTTCAAATTTCCTCTTCCTACTGTCAAAAAGAAATATGAGATTCTTATTGTTGGGGAGATGCATATCCCCGTTGAGGTAACTTAGTGCTATACAAAAATTCTTCGGTTTCATGTCACTCAGAAATAGTTTTTTAATAAGACTTGACCAACCTTATTAATGGATTCTTTTTGAGGGGTATGTGGTTGATGAATTTAGCAAGCACAACTTTATGTACCCACCTTTTTCTCTTTGTTATTTGTAGTTGAATAAAATAAAATGCCATGATTATCCTATTTTCTGAATTTTCCGTGCAACAAAAATGGCCCTAAAATAAAAGTTCTCAGAATGCCTTGAAAATTTATTATGATTTTTTCCAGATTATTTAAGAATTTTTGGCACTGAACACACCCCACGGGGTGCACCTGTGAGCCACAAGCTCACAGGGCGTGCCCACCCCCCTTGGGCGTGCCCAGCAGGCTTGTGCGTCCCACAGGGACCCACTCACTTATGCCAACCACCCATCTCCTTCTTCTTCCTCCAAAAAAAATCAAACTTGCTCCCAATCCCGTGTTCTTGCTCATATTGCTGTGATTTTCGATCTCCTTGCTCAGAACTATGTTTCCAAAACAGTTTTGAGGAATTACTCCTTGGTATGTGACTCCTCCAATGCTCCAAATAGTTTTTGTTCTAGTGCTTTATACTTTGCAAATTTTTGCTTCTGTGGTGACCATGTTTATGAGCTTGCATGTTGAATTTGCATGGTCCAAAGTAGTTTTGATGCATGATATAGCCTCTAGATACTTGTGGGAGTAGTTGCTATCAATTTTGTTGAGTTTCGTTCACTTTTATTTTGAGTCACTAAAAATTTCAGAAAATTTCAGAGGAAGAAAATGTTTAGGAAGATGTTCCATGGTGGTTCCTCGAGCAAGAGTGCTCCTAGGCCCGCAATACGTGAGCCAGATACCGAACCGCCGCGGGAGGCTTCAGTCCTGCCGTGCGAATGGCCGTCGGATGCCTTCATGATTCGAGCCGGCATCAAGGAAGAGTTTGATATGTACATACGCAATGCCGAGCTCATGGAGTTCTTGACAGATAAGTGCCCGCAATACTATGATCTCACTGACTTCTTTGTGCGGAGATTCAAGTATGTATATCAGCGCACTTCACATGATGTTATTTTCAACTTATATGAAAAGCCTTTTCGCACGTCCGTTGAAGAATTTAGTAGTGTTTGTAAAATTCCATTTTGGGGGACTTGTACTGAACCTCGTAAATCTGACTGCAATGAATTTCTCATGAACATTACTAGGGGTGAAACTAGAGGCATTACACAAGCTACTATGAGGAGCATTCATTTTCCTGCTATACATTATTTTGCTCTGTTCATTAGTAGATGCATTAATGGTAAACATGAACATAGTCATCTTTGCGCCCCTGACATGAGCATTCCTAAGAGTGCGGTGCTAAGTGATAGACAACTTAACATGGGGGATATTATTGCACGTCGTTTACAAAATAATGCCTTAGTTGGTGACTTCTTTTGTGGAATTTATGCTACTCGCTTAGCCACTTATTGCCACTGAGTTTTCTTGATTATGATGCTATGGAACGCCACCAGTTCCTTGAGAGGGGTGACCCCCCGTTCAGATACAGGCTAATCTTTAACATGCCTCGTGTTTTCAATATTGTTTTGCCTACACCTGCCTTCTTTGATTTCCAGGAAAAACATAGACATTTCATACTTGAGGAGGAGGCTGAGGAGTACGAGAGGGCGGCAGAGACCGAGCGCCTCAATGAGACAGCTCGCCAAGCTGTGGCAGCTGCACTTTGGTACTAGCCGAACTACCATCACGGGCATTATCAAGGCCAGGAGTGGTCGTAGACCAACTTAGGCCAAAAGCCTAAGCTTGGGGGAGTACATATTTCTCACCGACATTACATTCGTGTACCACACATTCATTCCAGTTGTCGGTGTTCATCCTTTTTCATTGTATATCCATGTTTGTTTTATTTTCGCTTTCTTCTTGTGTGTTTGAAAAACTTTCGAAAATCCAAAAAAAATTAGTAGTAGTTTCTTTCTTGTTTAGTTAATTCGTAGTATTAAAAGAAAACCAAACAAGATTTCTCGTTTCTTCTTCTACTTGTTGGGAGCTTTCCCGTGTAAATAGTTTTTCTCTTTTTTGTTTTTCCTTCGTTAATTTGCTTTCTTCAGAAAAACCTCAAAAACTTCAAAAATATTTTAGTGTGTTTTTCTGAATTTCTTTTCTTTTTGTTGAGTCGTCGTAAGGAGAAGACCATGTTGAAAACGTTGAGTGGCTCTCATATGCTTTATTGTTGAACTAACAAAAATGCCACTATTACCTTGTCTTCTCCTTTGAATAAATGTTTGCAGATTCCAGCTTAGTCCACGGCACACTTGCACTATTATTATCATCACATCATTCGGTCGTGCAAGTGAAAGGCAATAATGACGATATTTGATGAAGTGATTGCGCTGAAGAAAAGCTGGTATGAACTCTTCTTGTTTTTGTTTTGTAAATATGTTTAGCTCAGTATTCATGATTCAACATTATTATGAGTAAACATGTTTGTGATGACAATTAGAGATTATAGTTGCTCATGCCATGCTTAAATAGCTAGGAGTGGATAATGATTTATCTTGAGTGTCAACATGCATTAAAATGATTGTGATGTAGTATGTTAGCATGGTATCCTCCTCTAAGTAATTCGAGTGGCTTGACTTGGCGCATGTTCATACATGTAGTTGAATCAAAACCAACATAGCCTCCATGATATTTATGTTCAGGTTGTTGATATCCTACTCATGCTCATGTTCAATGTTAATTATTCGCAAAGCATGTCTATGACCATTTTCGCTCTCTAGCTGGTCGCTTCTCAATCTATTTGCTAGCCTTCGCTTGTACTAAGTGGGAATACTGCTTGTGCATCCAAGTCCTTAAACCCAAAGTTGTTCCAGACGAGTCCACTATATCTACCTATATGCGGTATTACTCTGCCGTTCCAAGTAAATTTGTATATGCCACCTCTAAACATTCAAACGAACATCTGTTTTGTGTGCCTAGCCCGTACCGCTCATGGAGCGACAGGGGGTGGTCATTATCTTCCATGCTAATCGGGTTATTCTCGAATGAGTGTTTATTCACTTGTCATTGCACGAGAGAGGCTGGTAATTGGGATGCCCAGTCCTATGCTCAAAATCGAATTATATAACGCAAACAAACTCCCCCAGAAAAGTTGTTGGTTTGGAGGGCACCAGTGAATTCGTCTAGCCATGGCTTGTGTTGGTATGGTGGAGGGAGAGTAAACTTTACCTTTCTGCTTGGGAACCGCCTATAATGTGTTTAGCATGGAAGATATTGAAAATTCCCGGTCATGATGTTGACAGGAAAAGCATACCTCTCAAAATTATTTTTATCTCTGATTCAAGATTCGAGGTCTGGCACCGCTGCAAATCCATGCTTCCCTCTGTGAAGGGCCTATCCATTTACTTTTATGTTATTTTTACTTTTATTATTGAGTCATCACCCTCTCATTTAAGCACCAGTTGGAGAGCACTATTGTCATTTTTATGCATTGAGTATAGTTAATGTTGGGTGTGACCATGACTGGATATCCTCTACCCTGAATTACAATGTTTAGTCGTTGCTTGAACCTCAGAGGTGCTCTACATTTATGTTTTGCGGTCTCAAAAAGGGCTAGCGAGATACCATGTTATCATATTATATCATGATTGTTTTGACAAAGTGTTGGCATCCGAGATATCTTATTATTGCTCGCTAGTTGGTTATGTTATTGCCATGAGTAAATGTGAGACCTAAGTGTTATCATTCATATGGTTAGTTCATAATCTTTGCTGAAAACTTGGATGCTAGTTAAGAATATATACAGACAACACGAACAAAAGAGTTTGTAAAAGTTTTTCTTTGTCACTTTCAGTTTGTCAACTGAATTGATTGAGGACAAGCAATGAGTTAGGCTTGGGGGAGTTGATACGTCCCAAACGTATCTACTTTTCCAAACACTTTTGCTCTGGTTTTGGACTCTAATTTGCATGATTTGAATGGAACAAACCCGGACTGACGTTGTTTTCAGCAGAATTGCCATGGTGTTATTTTTGTGCAGAAATAAAAGTTCTCGGATGGACCTGAAAATTTACGGAGAATTATTTCAGAATATATAAAAAATACTGGCGAAGAGAATTACTAGAGGGGGGCCACCCAGGCGCCACAAGCCCAGGGGGCGCACCCACCCCCCCCCAGGGCGCGCCTGGCAGGCTTGTGGGCCCCTCGCAGCTCCGGCAACCCTAACTCCAACGCTATAAGTACCTATTCGTCCAGAAAAAAATCAGAGAGAAAGAATCATCGTGTTTTATGATACGGAGCCGCTGCCACCTCCTGTTCTTCATCGGGAGGGCTGATCTGGAGTCCGTTCGGGGCTCTGGAGAGGGGGATTCGACGCCGTCGTCATCATCAATCATCCTCCATCACCAATTTCATGATGCTCACCGCCGTGTGTGAGTAATTTCTTCATAGGCTTGCTGGATGGTGATGGGTTGGATGAGATTTATCATGTAATCGAGTCAATTTGTTAGGGCTTTGATCCCTAGTATCCACTATGTTCTGAGAATGATGTTGCTATGACTTTGCTATGCATAATGCTTGTCACTAGGGCCCGAGTGCCATGATTTCAGATCTGAACCCTTTATGTTTTCATGAATATATTTGTGTTCTTGATCCTATCTTGCAAGTTATATGCACCTATTACGTGTTATGATCCGCATACCCCAAGGTGACAATAATTGGGATTCTTTCCGGTGATTACCGTAGTTTGAGGAGTTCGTGTATTCACTATGTGTTAATGCTTTGTTCCGGTTGTCTATTAAAAGGAGGCCTTAGTATCCCTTAGATTTCCTTATGGACCCCGCTGCCACAGGAGGGTAGGACAAAAGATGTCATGCAAATTCTTACTATAAGCACGTATGACTATATACGGAATACATGCCTACATTACATTGATGAATTGGAGCTATTGTCTATCGCCCTAGGTTGTGACTGTTATATGATGAATGTCATCCAACATAATTATCCATCACTGATCCAATGCCTACGACTTTCTCATATTGATCTTTGCTAAGTTACTTTCGTTGCTGCTGCTGTTACAATCACTACCAAAATGCTACTGTTACTGTCTCTGTTACTATTGCTACTGTTACTACTGCTATCAAAACTATCATACTACTATGCTACTAAATACTTTGCTACAGATATTTGTTCTCTAGGTGTGGTTGAATTGACAACTCAACTGCTAATACTCACAAATATTCTTTGGTTCCCCTTGTGTCGAATCAATAAATCTGGGTGAAATACTACCCGCGAAAACTGTTGCGATCCCCTATACTTGTGGGTTATCAGTCTTGCATATTGAGCAACCTTTCCGACCTCCGTGGAACCGGCGTCGACTCCACTACGGGTTCCCTGACTAACTCCGGTGTGATTGAATCACCTACCGTAACGTCCCCATGTGGTTCTCGAATTTCTTCGAGTCGGACCGTCCTCCCACTAGCCTTCCGATTGAGAAACTCTTTCTCAAGGAAAACTACATGTCGAGCGACAAAAACTTTGCCCTCTTCACGGTTGTAGAAGTAATATCCCAAGGTTTCCCTTGGATATCCCACGAATATGCACTTGTCCGATTTGGGTGTGAGCTTGTTCGACTGGAGTCGCTTGACATATGCTTCACATCCCCAAACTTTCAAAAAAGACAAACTGTGACTCTTCGCAGTCCATATCTCATATGGTGTCTTATCTATGGATTTTGATGGTACCCTATTTAGTGTGAAAGCTGCAATTTCTAGAGCGTATCTGTAAAATGACAAGGGTAAATCCGACTGACTCATCATCGATCGGACCATGTCCAACAGAGTCCGATTCCTCCGTTCTGACACACCATTTCTCTGTGGCATACCCGGTGGAGTGAGTTGTGGAACTATTCCATGACTCTTTAGATGATCATCAAACTCCTGGCTCATATACTAACCGCCACGATCAGATCGTAGAAGCTTGATTGTCTTGCCAAGTTGATTTTCCACTTCATTCTGAAACTCCATGAACTTTTCAAAAGTTTCTGACTTGTGCCTCATCAAGTAGACATATCCATATCTCAAGTCGTCGGTAAAAGTCACGAAGTACTGGAAACCACCTCTGGCTGTCGTGCTCATTGGTCCACATACATCACTATGTATAAGTTCCAAAAGCTCGGACGCCCTCTCGCAACTCTTTACAAAAGGAGTCTTTGTCATCTTGCCGAGTAAGCAAGACTCGCATGTCTCGAATGATTCAAAATCAAACGAAGTTAGAATTCCATCATCATGGAGCTTCTTCATGCGCTTTTGACTAATGTGTCCTAGTCGACAATGCCAGATGTAAGTCGGATTTATTTCATTAGGCTTATGCCTCTTGACATTTATGTTATAGACTGATTGACCTTCAAGATCTAAAATAAATAACCCGTTCACAACGGGTGCAAAGCCATAAAACATTTTATTCAAGTAAATGGAACAACCATTGTCCTTAATACTGAATTCATAACCTTGTCTCATCAAACATGAGGCAGAAATAATGTTTCGACTTAATGCAGGAACATAATAACAATTAGCAAGTTCCATTACAAATCCTGAAGGTAAATTAAGTTGCATAGTGCCGACAGCTAATGCAGCAACTCTTGCTTTATTCCCGACGCGTATGTCAACTTCTCCTCTTGCAACATTCCTAGTCCTTCTTAGCCCCTGCATCGAATTGCATATGTGAACAACTGATCCGGTATCATATACCCAAGAGCTACTAGAAACATCAGCAAGAAAAATGTCTATAACATATACAACAAGTGTACCTGAAGAAGAAGTCACACTTCCAGTCTTCTTGCCCATCTGGGCAAGCCACTTGCTGCAGTTCCTCTTCCAGTGACCGGGTTCCTTGCAGTGAAAGAAAACGGTCCCCGAGGCTGGCCCTGACTTAGGCGCAGCGGTGGCAGTTGGAGTTGCCTCCTTCTCCTTGCCCTTTGCCTTAGCCTTTTTCTTGGACCAGCTCTTTTTGAATTTAGCCATGTTCTGCACCATCAACGCTTGATGTGTGCCTTTCTTGATATCCTGCTCTGCCACCTTGAGCATCCCATGCAATTCAGTGAGCTTCTTTTCCATGCCGTGCATATGGTAGTTCGAGATGAATGTCCCGTAGCTAGCCAGAAGAGAACCCAGAATTGTGTCTGTGGACAACTCGTCGCTAAGTGGGAAGCCTAACCGATCCAAAGCTTGCATGTCCCGATCATCTTGATCACATGCAG
The DNA here is from genome assembly GCA_039707655.1 of Elymus sibiricus. Classification (NCBI taxonomy): domain Eukaryota; kingdom Viridiplantae; phylum Streptophyta; class Magnoliopsida; order Poales; family Poaceae; genus Elymus; species Elymus sibiricus. The sequence continues at coordinate 253,611,424 of CM077668.1, read as the reverse complement.
GCTCAGTGGATCACCCTCTTTCAACTTACAATCCATCAAGGATTGCCAGACGTTAAACCTTTTGGTCCTAGCCTGCATTTGAAACATGCTCTTGAGGTTCTCGATCATATCGAAAGCCTCAACGTTCTCGAAATGCTGCTGCAAATGGGGCTCCATACAATCTAGCATGAGACAGCTGATCTCGTTTGACTCATCAACGAGTTTCTGGTGGGCATTCCTGGTTGTGGCATTAGCATTCTCGACAGGTTCCTCTGGAAGTGGATCCTCTAGAACATGTTCCTTTTTGTCATGCCAAAGAACAATTCTCAGATTTCTATATCAGGTGGTAAAGTTTGTTCCATTCAGTTTATCTTTTTCCAGGATTGATTTCAACGAAAAACTGGGTTGAGCAGGTGGTGACATTGTTCTACAACATAAACATGCAAAACACTAAGACTTGTATTCATGAAGAGTAATTCATTTTAAACATTTTAATAAGATCATTACTCCCACTAAAATCAACATCCCTCAGTTGATACTTAGTGATTCAAGATCCAAGATCAACATGTCAACTAGTGAGCTTTTGCATCACTGCTAGAAGACGAGATCACTCGGTAAGCAACTCTTGCTAATTGTATCTCCATACGACTCTTGTTGTTGGGGACGTCTCATGTCGCGCCAACTCCTATGCCTCGTGGCCCAAAACTGTTTTGATAGCCACGACAAGTCAACCAATGCTTCACATGTAAGTGTCCGACACAAACCCAACACTTCAAGGAGATCTAGTGGCACCCTAATTTTATAGGCCCACCACTAAATATACTTGATATGTGAAGGTGCATCAGTTGGGGAGGCATTTATACTTGACATTCTTTGAGGGATCACCCTACTTAAAACATCTACCATGCAAAAGAAGGGTGCATAAAAGGGATAAACTTTCACAGGCAGTTTATATATGTGTGATATGGTATAGCCCCTTTTGATAGCACATGGTGATATCCATCTCCACGTGCACACCCTACCCATGGTGATCTCCATCTCCATGCATGGTTGTCCTCGTGGTGATCACCATCTCCACGCCATGGTGTCAACTGCCAAGTGTTACATAAGATACTATGCTATTACAAACTAATAGCTATTGAAAGTAAATTACATTACATGGCTTCTCATGTTGACATGCAGGTCATTAATACAATAATGGGACAACCATATGGCTCCTGCCGGTTGCCGCACTCATGACACGCAGGTCACGAAACAATAATACACAAGCAACATTAATGGGCTATACCAAATCACAATCATTCCCTGCAAAAACAAGTTATGCGCCGCCCTAAGAGATTAACGCAATGGGGGTTGAGGGGGCTTTGCCCCCCGCGAGGTCAAGGGGCAGCGCCCCTACGGGGGTTGAGGGGGCTGTCCCCTCGTGGTATCTATGCATTTTTACACTGGAATTTTCACCGGCAAATCATATTTACCAAATTTTGACCATCTTTCCGATTCAACCAATCTCATTGATCATCGCGTGTTGTGACCGGCTTTGCATTCCACTGTCTACCCCGATGGCGGAAACCGACCGGTAGGGGTAATTTGTGTCACGACCTCTGCAACACGATCATAGAAAAATAGATCACAGTTCCGAACGCCTGACACCATGTACAGTCAATCATATTGACAACCGATCTCATCGGCCAGTACATAAACCAATCTACGTATCATCATATGCAAATTCTACTCCGAATCTAATACCACGCAGCATAGGCTCTGATGCCACTGTGGGACACGCGGTATGCTACGCTAGCACCAAATAAATTTTTTCTACCGCACACCCAAGATCATGCAGCTGGAAATAGATCACGGGATCGGGTTTACCACTAGACGCGCAGTCACCGCGGTGGAAGTAGAGTTGGTGATGCGTGTAGTCGATCTCCTGGGACGTTTCCTCCTCGCGTCGTCGATCTCCCACGAACAGCGAAGACCCGTGAATGGTGATCTCCCACGAACGGCACCTCGCGGTTCCCTCGAACGGTTCGTCCAAGCACCGCAGATGCGATGCCTCCAGGGTATCCACACGTGCGGGGTGTAGCATCGGGTGGCGGAATGCTAGGTCCGGTCGCACGGCATGGGCATGGGGAGTTGCGGCGACGACTGTCCAGGGTGGAAGAAGATCGGCCCTAAGTGGTGTGCCCACTCCCCTTTATATAGACCTCCGAGGTGGGCTCAACACTTGAGCCCACTAGGAGTCTACATCCATTTTCCACTCGGATCCAATCCGAATGGGCTGCAGCCTCTTAAGTGTGCGACCCTATAGGTTCACGTACACATGGGCACGACGAGAGTCGATAGTTGGTAGCAGCTCCTAGCAGAACGTGCCAACTCCCATGTGTGCGTAAAGTCGTTTGACGAACCTCGACAATGTGTCATATGCAACATTCCTTTTTGCCTCACGATATATGTTGTCGAGCTCAAGGCGAGTACTTGTCACCCTTGTGGTAGCTCGACCTCTCTTCTCGAAACCATAATACAGATTCCCGAACCGGGTTAACACTTAACCCAAGTCGCATGGCCATGCTTTCCGAATCTGATCCCTCGAGAAGGCCCAGAGAATATCTCTACATATAGGAGGGGCAAATCCCATCTTGGTCAGCCATGTCTCGCGGCATGTCTCACGACTCACCCGAAAGCTACCTTTTTAACTACCCAGTTACGGAGTAGCGTTTGATAGACCTTAAGTGAGTCGATCCTCATCCCGAGAACATGCGAGGACCTCAGGTCTAGGAAATGGCATAGACATTGTACTTGAGACTAATAGATGACAATATCTCGCTGCGTCTCAAAGTGGGTCTGTCCGACTCGGTGATCTCCATCCCCGAGTCCATACTATCGGTTTAGCATCTCCATGCACATGACTTGTGAAACATAGTCATCAACCGAGTCGTATACTGGTCAAGGATATGTGTCCGCATAACCTTATCAACTAGGGACCATTAGAACGATCATCATACAATACATAGTTCCACAGACAAGTCACATACTTATTGATACATATCATTGATGATGTTCAAGGACAATAAAAAAGACTCATGAAATATCATCATCACATGATTTCCTCTAGGGCATATCTCCAATAGTTGCATCATGTGCCTCGTCTCAAGAATGAAGCAGCCGATGACTTGGCCAAGTTTGGCTCCACCCGAAGAGAAGCACCCAAACACGTGTTCCTAGAGCACTTGCACTCCCGACGATCAAAGAAGACCCGTTTGTGGAGGAGCCCCCGCAAGAAGTCGGACCTTCCAATCCAACTGAAGTCGACAATCCAGCGGTGATCGATCTGGTGCATGAAGTACTGGTGATAATACCCGAGTGGACCAAGCCATACATAGCGTACCTGCTCAGGCAGGAGCTCCCTGACGACAAGGTAGAAGCCCACCAGATCATTCGCCGATCAAAGGCCTTCACCGTCATGGGAGATCAGTTGTACAAGAAGAGCACCTCCGGAGTCACTCAGCGCTGCATCTCACCCGAAGAAGGGCAGCAGATCTTGCAGGAGATTCAGTCGGGAACCTGCGGGCACCATGCGTCCTCTCAGACGCTGGCCTCTAAAGCGTTTCAGGCAGGCTTCTACTGGCCCCGCGCCAATGAAGCAGCCAGAGATATAGTTGAGCAATGTGTGGGATGCCAGTTCTATGCAAATCAGTCGCACAAACCAGCGTCCACGCTGAAGACAATCGCGCTCACGTGGCCGTTCGCCGTCTGGGGACTGGACATGGTAGGTCCCATGTGGTTTGGCGCTAGCAGGTACACTCATTTGTTGGTGGCAGTGGACAAGTTCACCAAGTGGATCGAAGCTAAACCCATCAAGAAGCTAGACTCAACCACTGCCATCAAGTTCATCAAAGAGATAGTCTTCAGATTTGGAGTCCCACACAGCATCATCACTGACAACAGGTCGAACTTCGACTCGGACGAGTTCTGTGAGTTTTGCTTCTCTCAAGGTACTCGGGTGGATTACGCCTCCGTGGCTCATCCGCAGTCGAATGGACAAGCTGAACGGGCGAATGGAATGATACTTCAAAGCCTGAAGTTGTGCCTCATGCGTGATCTGAAGCATGCTGCCACAGCTTGGTTCATGGACTTTCCATCCGTCCTCTGGGGCCTGCGGACGACCCCGAATCGATCCACGAACTGCACTCCTTTCTTCATGGTGTACGGCTCAGAAGCTGTCTTGCCGAGTGATTTACTTCACAATTCCCCCCGAGTGGAACTGTACTCAGAAGCAAAAGCCGAAGAAGCGCGTCAGGACGGCCTCGACCTCCTGGAGGAAGAGCGCGAACTAGCACTCATCAGGTCGACTGCCTATCAACAAGATCTGCGCCGCTATCACGACATGCAAGTCAGAGGACGGGCCTTTGAGGAAGGTGATCTAGTCCTCCGACTGGATCAACAAAAGCCCCATAAGTTGGCTCCTTCGTGGCAGGGACCCTTTGCAGTTTCAAAGGTCCTGAACAATGGAGCGTATCGACTCTACAACTTCAGCAAAGAGATAAAAGAGCCGAGAGCTTGGAATGCGGACCTGCTCCACAAATTCTACACTTAGAATAAAATAAACATTGTAATAGTTTTCCGAGTGTCGTTCGATGAATAAAAGTCTTACTTTTCCTATGCAAACATCGAACTTGGCTACATGCTATAGCTCACTCCGGTGACATTAACACTCGGAATCTAGATCACCCCTAGCGGATGCACTTAGCCACGAACCAGCTTTCGCCTAAGTTAAAAAACATCTCCGAGTGAGAGCATCCTCTTCACTCGAGGGCTTAGCTACGAACCAGCTTTCGCCTAAGTTAAAAAACATCTCCGAGTGAGAGTTTCCTCTTCACTCCGGGGCTTAGCCGCGAATCAGCTTTCGCCTAAGTTAAAAAACATCTCCGAGTGAGAGCATCCTCTTCACTCGAGGGCTTAGCTACGAACCAGCTTTCGCCTAAGTTAAAAAACAACTCCGAGTGAGAGTTTCCTCTTCACTCCGGGGCTTAGCCGCGAATCAGCTTTCGCCTAAGTTAAAAAACATCTCCGAGTGAGGGCTTCCTCTTCACTCGGGGGCTTAGCCGCGAACCAGCCTTCGCCTAAGTTAAAAGATTGCACCAGCAAATAAACAAAACAAGGATTCAAATATCCGACTGAAACTTCGATCCGTTTGAAACAAAAAAAAGTGCACGGGCCCAGGCTCATCAGAGTTTAACTGTTACAGTAACCACCCGGCATACCGAGGCAAAGTCAATCAGCACTTAAATTTTTTTCAGGCGTTTGGCGCGGGGCTTGCCGGATCAACGAAGGTGTCCAGATCGATGCCATCTACGATCCGAGTGGCGGCCTCGATGAACGTCTCCATGAAGTCCTCGAACTTGAGCTTCTTCGTGTTGGCAACTTTGACAGACTTCAGTCGCTCCTCGTTCACATCCTTGCAGTGGATGCGGACGAGTGACAACGCCACATCCGCTCCTCATCGGGCCGCAGACTTCTTCCATGATTGCACTCGGCTGGGGATGGCCTTTAGTCTGGACATCAGGGACTATAGATCCTTCACGAGTGTCTCCTCCGAGAACAGCTCCACGTCGATCTTCTCCTTGATGATCTTCAGACGGTCGATGTAGGCGACTGCGTTGTCCATGCGTTCGTCCAGTCGAAGGATCGCTAGTGCTGCGCTGTCCTTGAGAAGCAGCCTCGAGGGATTCAGCTCCTTCTCAATCCTCTCAGTCTCCAGTTCGACGTCGAGGCAAAAATATGCATGAAGCAATAGACAGAAAATTAGCATCTCCAGAGACCTTAAAAACAAGAAAAAGTCACTCGGACAGGGCAGCATACCTTCCAGCTTCTTGCACATCTCGTTGCCGAACTCCTCGATGTACTGCTCGAGCTCAGCTTTCTTCTTGTGGAGCTCAGGGATCTGGTCATTCAATTTCTTCTTCTCCTCCTCGAAGGCACTCGCCTGAGTGTTGCACTTGGTCTCCCATTCGGCATAGTGCTTCTTCAGCTCAGCGATCTCACCCTTGGCTGCCTCGGCAGTAATCTTTAAAGTTTTGTTCTCCTCCTCCAGCTTTCCGACTGTCTTGAGCTTGTCCTCAGCCACCTTGGTCTTGGCGTTTGCGTTCTTCCACGCCTCCGCCAGCTGGGTGTCCCTGTCCTCCAAGGCATGCTTCATAGTTTCTAAAGAAATAGAAGTCCTGAGCCTCTTTACAAGTTCAGCATTCTCAGCATGAACATCTGCTGGAATGAATTCAGTCGGATCAAAGGGAAAACAAACTTTCGTAGAGCAGTTAGACAACAAGGCTAACCTCCGAGGATACGCTTCTCCTGGTCGAGGCATTCGCTCCTGTGCTTCTCGACGTCCAGGTCCAAGCGAAGCTGCAGCACCTCCTTCTCCAGGGCGACGTAGTGGGCTCCGAGCTCGCAGGCCGTCTGTTACAAGACAACCAGTTAGATAAGGGGCGAACAGAATGAAACATCTACGCTACTTTAGCCCAGACTCGGATTCATGAGTAGTTCATAGTGAGAACTTTTTCGCACTTAAAATCTACTAGGAAATCATCTCGGTCTGCCGAGTGGAGAATTGCACTCCGAGCGCAGAAGTGTTAGTTCTATAAAGACTCCCGCCAATTGCCACCAATGGACGACAGTCTCGGGGACTACACCCAGTGGGTGCACTCGACGTGCCCCCACTGGAACAAAATCGACTCGGTCCGATCCGATCGGGTCCGAGTGGATGAACAGTCAAAAAAGAAAACCTAAGACTCCCGCCGACTGATTCCAGTCGACTGCAGTCTTGGGGACTACACCCAGTGGGTGCACTCAGTGTGCCCCCACTTGAAAGGAAAAACACCCAGTGGGTGAGCTCCCCGCAAACCCACTGGAAAACACAGAAATTCCATCCGAAGGAAAACCAAGGTCAACACTCTTCCAGAAGCGGTTTCTAGCCTTGAAACCAAGGCCGGCATTCTTCCAGAAGCGGTTGCTAGCCTTGGATTCAAGCCCAACACTCTTCTAGAAGCGGCTGCCAGTAGTAACTCTGCAAGCTTCGACTGAAAATAGCACTTACTATGGCATTTACTCGGACGTTAGTCTTTAGGGCCTCGCTGGCGTCGTACGCCTCCTTCAGCCGGTTGTTCATCACTTCGACCTAGATCAGAGCCTCCTTGCTTGCCCCCACTTGATCCTCAGGGATCCTTTGCAGGTTGAAGAGGGTGATTGGGGCGGAGCTAGGAGTCGGCGCTGGCGGAGGCATGGAGACGGTCTTGGCAATACCTTTCGCCGGAGAAGTGGTCCTGGTGAAGACCTTTGCGGGAGAGATCCAATCCACTTGGCGGCGGCCTCTTGCATGATGACGTCGCCGCCAGGCGGAGCCTTCTCGCTGGCCTCTGGGTTCAGCGGGTCGGCCGTGTCGTCATCGCCAAGCTGGATAACTTCTACCGGGGCTGCAATCATTCAGAAACAAACACATGAGTCAAGCAAACACTCAGATTATAATCCAGATGGACCGGTCTATACCTTTGGAGGTGGTGGCGTTCGTGGCTTCTGCCTTAGGATGTCCCTTCTCAGGAGCATTCAGGTCGGGTGAAGTGGTTGACGTCTCATTGCTGAAATCACAAAGACATTTGGCAATCAGTCAACACAGATTACAAAACAAAGGAGTTCGGCTTCCAGTACTCACGTCGAAGCCACCATCACTATCATCTTGATCCTTGGTAGAGCAGCCTTCTGGGGCTTGGTGGCGACAACCTTGGGCTGTTTGCGCGGCTTCTCGGCCGGCTCGGCTGACCCGGCTCGCCCACGCTTCGACGCGCGGGTAATAGGAGCCGTAGCGGATGGCCTCGAGCACTCGGAGCCTGAGCGCCGCCCACGCAGACACTCAGATCATGGTGGGCCTTGGTGCGGGGTTCCCTGTGACCTCCCTCAGACGGCGAAGACTCCGCCTCTTCACCCTCCTCGGTCTCCGTGTCGTCATCGTCGTCCTCTCCTCCTTCTTCTTCTTCCTCGTCTTCACGGTTCTGGCACTCAGTGTTGCTCGTCACGTCCTCTGGGGCGTGGTCGACGCTCGGAATCTGCGAGATCATCTTCTGGAAATGCTGCCGAGTGAAAAATACAAAGCAAGGTCAAAACAAAGTACAGAGAGATCACTACAACAAGTCACTCGGCTGAGAGGCAAACTTACATCGATAGGCTGGTGGTCCAAGTCATACGGAGGCACCTTCCTGGCCCCGCGCGGATTGTCACGTGCGGAGGTGATCGCCTTGATCGTCCGCTCGATGGCCTCGTTCGTCAGGTTGTCAGGATGCACTCGGGTGGGGTCACTCGGTCCTTGATACATCCACATAGGGTGATCCCTGTCCTGCAGCGGCTGGATCCGCCGACTGAGGAATGCCTCCAGCACGTCCATCCCATCGACTCTAGCTCTCACTACACCTACTAGGGCGTCTACCAAGATCCCTACATCCACCTTCTCCTCCTTGGCGACTGTGAGAGACGGTGGTGCAGCAACCCTCGCCGCCGAGTACGGCGGAAGTCCAATCAGACTCCCCTCACTCGGAACATCTCTGCAGTAGAACCGGCTGTCCTACCAGCCATTGATTGAGTCAGGAAAGCTCATCTTGGGGAAGGCCGAATGCCCCCTGAGCTGTATGCCCAGTTCTCCACATTGCTGGGTCACATTGGTCTTCTCTCCTGACGGCGAGTCCTTCTTCACCGTCATCGATCGACAAGTGAAGATGTGCTTGAACAGCCCCCAATGGGGATAGCAGCCAATGAAGTTCTCGCACAATGAGACAAACGCCGCCAGATAGACCACCGCGTTTGGCGGGAAGTGGTGGAGCTGCGCCCTGAAGAATCCAAAAATGCACGAAGAAAAGGGTGCGGAGGCAACAAAAAACCTCGCTCGACGTGGGTGACGAGGAGGACCTGCTCGTCGGCGTCTCCATCTCGTCCGCCTCGGGCAGCCTCCATCCGCCCGCCGGGATCAGTCCCTGATACGTCCATTTTGCATCATGTTTTTCTACTGTTATTTATAGTGTTTTTAATCAATATAACACTTTGTGGAGCAATTCTAATGCCTTTTCTCTCTTAATATGCAAGATTTACACAAGGAGGGAGATTGCCGGCAACCTGAAAAAGCTATGTCAGAGATACCTATTCTGCACATCTCCAAATGAGCTGAAATTTCACAGAGATTTATTTTGGAATAAATAAAAAATACTGGAAGCAAGAAGTACCAGAGAGGGCCACCCAGGTGCCCACGAGGCACCAGGGCGCGCCACCCCCCCCCCAGGCACGCCCTGGTACCTCGTGGGGCCTCTGGCCAGCCTCTGGCCCCCATTTTCTGGTATATAAGTCCATTTTCCCTAGAAAAAATACAGAGAAGACTTTTGAGACGGTGTGCCGCCGTCTCGAGGCGGAACTTGGGCAGGAGCACTTTTGCTCTTCAGCGAAGAGATTCTGCCGGGGATACTTCCCTTCGGGAGGGGGAAAACGTCGCCATCGACATCACCATCGATCCTCTCATTGTGTGAGGACTAATCTTCATCAACATCTTCACCAGCACCATCTCATCTCAAACCCTAGTTCATCTCTTGTATTCAATCTTTGTCTCAAAACCTCAGATTGGTACCTGTGGGTTGCTAGTAGTGTTGATTACACCTTGTAGTTGATGCTAGTTGATTTATTTGGGGGAAGATTATATGTTCAGATCTATTATGCTATTCAACACCTCTCTGATCTTGTACATGAATATGATTTGTGAGTAGTTACTTTTGTTCTTGAGGACATGGGAGAAGTCTTGTCATAAGTAATCATGTGAATTTGGCATTCGTTCGATATTTTGATTATATGTATGTTGTTGATTCCCTTAGTGGTGTCGTGTGAACGTCGACTACATGACACTTCACCATCTTTGGGCCTAAGGGAATGCATTGTGGAGTAGTAATTAGATGATGGGTTGCTAGAGTGACAGAAGCTTATACCCTAGTTTATGCGCTATTCCGTAAGGGGCTGATTTGGATCCATATGTTTAATGCTATGGTTAGAGAAATCTTAATTCTTCTTTCGTAGTTGCGGATGCTTGCGAGAGGGGGTAATCATAAGTGGGAGGTTTGTTCAAGTAAGAATAGCACCCAAGCACCGGTCCACCCACATATCAAATTATCAAAGTAGCGAATGCGAATCAAACAAACATGATGAAAGTGACTAGATGAAATTCCCATGTGTCCTCGAGAACGCTTTACTTACTATAAGAGATCGTTCCGGCTTGTCCTTTGCTATAAAAAGGATTGGGCCACCTTGCTGCACTCATTGTTACTATTGCTACTTGTCACTTGTTACAAATTATCTTGCTATCAAACTACTCGTTACCGATAATTTCAGTGCTTGCAGAAAATACTTTGCTGAAAACCGCTTGTCATTTCCTTCTACTCCTCGTTGGGTTCGACACTCTTACTAATCGAAAGAACTACAATTGATCCCCTATACTTGTGGGTCATCAAGACTCTTTTCTGGCGCCACTGCCGGGGAGTGAAGCGCCTTTGGTGAGTGGAATTTGGTAAGGAAACATTTATATTACGTGCTGAAATTTACTGTCACTTTTCACTATGGAAAGTAATCCTTTGAGGGGTTTGTTTGGGGTATCTTCACCTCGACCGGAAACACAAATAGTTGCTCCTCAACCTACTGCACCTACTGAAAATATTTATTATGAGATTCCTCCGGGTATGATAGAGAAACTGCTAGCTAATCCTTATGCAGGAGATGGAACGGTACATCCTGATATGCACTTGATCTATGTGGATGAAATTTGTGGATTGTTTAAGCTTGCAGGTTTATCCGGAGATGGAGTTAAGAAGAAAGTATTCCCTTTATCTTTGGAGGGAAAGGCATTAATGTGGTATAGGCTATGTGATGATACTGATGCATGGGACTGGAACCGATTGAAACTGGAATTCCATCAAAAAAATTATCCTATGCATTTGGTTCATCGTGATCGGAATTATATATATAATTTTTGGCCTCGTGAAGGAGAAAGCATCGCTCAAGCTTGGGGGAGGTTTAAGTACATGATGTACACATGCCCCAATCATGAGCTCTCAAAAGAAATTATCTTACAGAATTTTTATGCCCGGCTTTCTCATGATAATCAAACTATGCTCGATTCTTCTTCGACTGGCTCCTTTATGAAGAAAACTATTGAATTCAGATGGGATCTTCTGGAAAGAATTAAACGCAACTCTGAAGATTGGGAACTCGACAAAGGAAATGAGTCAGGTATAATACTTGAGTTCGATTGTGTTAAATCTTTTATGGCCACCGATACTTTTCATAAGTTTAGCACTAAATATGGACTTGACTCTGAGATAGTAGCTTCCTTTTGTGAATCATTAGCTATTCATGTTGATCTCCCTAAGGAGAAGTGGTTTAAATATCATCCCCCTGTTAAAGAAAAGATTGAGGAACCCATTAGTGTTAAAGAAGAAACAATTGTTCACCATGTTGATCCAGTTGTGCCTACTGCTTATATTAAGAAACCACCTTTTCCTGTTAGGATTAAGGAACATGCTAAAGCTTCAACTGTGGTTAACAAAAGTAATATTAGAGCACCTAGACCCTCTCAACATATTAAAGTTGAACCTGATGTTGTTGTGGTTAAAGATCTCTTAGTCGATAATATAGATGGGCATGTTATTTACTTTTGTGATGAGGCGGTTAGAATTGCTAAACCTGTTAGAAATGAACGAGATATGTTAGACAAGAATAGCCCATAGTTGGCATGCCTGTTATTTTTGTTAAGATTGGAGATCATTGCTATCATGGTTTGTGTGATATGGGTGCTAGTGTGAGTGCTATTCCATTTTCTTTATATCAAGAAGTAATGCATGAAATTGCACCTGTTGAGATTGAAGATATTGATGTTACTATTAAGCTTGCGAATAGAGATACTATTACACCACTTGGGATTGTTAGAGATGTTGAAGTCTTGTGTGGAAAAATCAAATATCCTACTGATTTCTTAGTACTTGGTTCACAACAAGATAATTTTTGTCCCATTATATTTGGTAGACCTTTCTTGAATACCGTTAATGCTGAAATTGATTGTGTTAAAGAAAAGGTTCGAGTTAAGTTTCGTGATATATCTCATGAGTTTAATTTCTCCAAGTTTCATGGACAACCTCATGATAAAGAATTGCCTAGTAAAGATGAAATTATTGGTCTTGCTTCTATTGCCGTACCTCCTACTGATCCGTTAGAACAATATTTGCTAGACCACGAAAACGATATGCATATGAATGAAAGAAATGAAATAGATAAGACGTTCTTTGATCAGCCACCTATCCTTAAACATAATTTGCCTGTTGAAACTCTTGGAGGCCCTCTTCCACCTAAAGGTGATCCTGTATTTGAATTGAAGCAATTGCCTGATACATTGAAATATGTTTATCTTGATGAAAAGAAGATATATCCTGTTATTATTAGTGCTAACCTTTCAGCGCATGAAGAAAAGAGATTACTAAAAACTCTGAGGAAGCACCGTGCTACTATTGGATATACTCTTGATGATCTTAAGGGCATTAGTCCCACTCTATGTCAGCACAAAATTAATATGGAGCCTGATGCTAAACCAGTTGTCGACCACCAACGACGATTAAATCCTAAGATGAAAGAGGTGGTAAGAACTGAAATATTAAAGCTTCTAGAAGCAGGTATAATCTATCCCATAGCTGATAGTAGATGGTTAAGTCCCGTTCATTGTGTCCCTAAGAAAGGAGGTATTACCGTTGTTCCTAATGATAAAAATGAACTCATTCCACAAAGAATTGTAACTGGTTATAGGATGGTAATTGATTTTAGGAAATTAAACAAAGCTACTAGAAAATATCATTACCCCTTACCTTTTATTGATCATATGTTAGAAAGACTGTCTAAGCATACACAATTTTGCTTCCTAGATGGTTATTCTGGTTTTTCTCAAATACCTGTATCACAACCCGATCAAGAGAAAATCACCTTTACTTATCCTTTTGGAACTTATGCTTATAGACGTATGCCTTTGGGTTTATGCAATGCACCTGCTACCTTTCAAAGATGTATGACTGCTATATTCTCTGACTTTTGTGAAAAGATTGTTGAGGTATTCATGAATGATTTCTCCGTTTACGGAACTTCTTTTGATGATTGCTTAAGCAACCTTGATCGAGTTTTGCAGAGATGTGAAGAAACTAATCTTGTCTTGAATTGGGAGAAGTGCCACTTTATGGTGAATGAAGGCATTGTCTTGGGGCATAAAATTTCTAAAAGAGGTATTGAAGTTGATAAAGCTAAGGTTGATGCTATTGAGAAAATGCCATGTCCTAAAGATATTAAAGGTATAAGAAGTTTCCTAGGTCATGCTGGTTTCTATAGGAGATTTATTAAAGACTTCTCTAAAATTTCTAGGCCTCTTACCAATCTTTTGCAAAAAGATGTTCCATTTGTTTTTGATGATGATTGTCTAGAAGCCTTTGAAACACTCAAGAAAGCCTTAACCACTGCACCTATTGTCCAACCACCTGATTGGAACTTGCCTTTTGAAATTATGTGTGATGCTAGTGACTATGCTGTTGGTGCTGTTCTAGGACACAGAGTTGATAAGAAATTAAATATTATCCATTATGCTAGTAAAACTCTAGACAGTGCCCAAAGAAATTATGCTACTACTGAAAAAGAATTTCTAGCAGTTGTGTTTGCATGTGATAAATTCAGATCTTACATAGTTGATTCTAAAGTAACTGTTCACACCGATCATGCTGCTATTAAATATCTTATGGAAAAGAAAGATGCTAAACCTAGACTCATTAGGTGGGTTTTATTGCTACAAGAATTTGACTTGCATATTACTGGTAGGAAGGGAGCTGAGAATCCCGTAGCAGATAATTTGTCTAGAATGGAAAATGTTCTTGATGACCAACTACCTATTAATGATGATTTTCTTGATGAACAATTAGCTGTCATAAATGCTTCTCGTAATACTCCTTGGTATGCAGACTATGCTAATTACGTTGTTGCTAAATACATACCACCTAGTTTCACAAACCAACAAAAGAAAAAGTTCTTCTTTGATTTAAGACATTACTTCTGGGATGACCCACATCTTTATAAAGAAGCAGTAGATGGTATTATTAGACATTGTGTACCTGAGCATGAACAGGAACAAATCCTACGGAAGTGTCATTCCGAAGCTTACGGAGGACACCATGCGGGAGACAGAATTGCAAACAAGGTATTGCAATCTGGTTTTTATTGGCCTACTCTTTTCAAGGATGCTCGTAAGTTTGTCCTATCGTGTGATGAATGTCAAAGAATTGGTAATGTTGGTAGACGCCAGGAAATGCATACGAATTATTCACTTTCTATTGAACCATTTGATGTTTGGGGATTTGATTATATGGGACCTTTTCCTAAATCCAATGGGTATACACATATTTTAGTTGATTTTGATTACGTGACTAAGTGGGTAGAAGCTATTCCAACTAGTAGTGTTGATCATAACACTTCTATTAAAATGCTTAAAGAAGTTATTTTCCCAAGGTTCGGAGTCCCTAGATATTTGATGACTGATGGTGGTTCACATTTTACTCATGGTGCATTCTGTAAATTGCTTGCTAAATATGATGTCAACCATAGAATTGCACCTCCCTATCACCCTCAAACTAGTGGTCAAGTTGAATTGAGCAATAGAGAAATAAAATTAATTTTGCAAAAAACCGTCAATAGATCTAGAAAGAATTGGTCTAAGAAACTTGACGATGCATTATGGGCTTATAGAACTGCTTACAAAAGTCCTATGGGTATGTCTCCTTATAAAATGGTTTATGGAAAAGCATGTCATTTACCTCTTGAGTTAGAACATAAAGCATATTGGGCAATTAAAGAACTAAATTATGATTTTAAACTTGCCGGTGAAAAGTGGTTATTTGATATTAGCTTATTAGATGAATGGAGAACCCAAGCTTATGAAAATGCCAAATTGTTTAAAGAAAAAGTTAAAAGGTGGCATGATAGAAGAATTCAAAAACGGGAATTTAAAGTAGGTGAGCAAGTTCTATTGTACAATTCTCGTTTGAGATTCTTTGCAGGAAAACTTCTCTCTAAATGGGAAGGACCGTATATCATCGAAGAAGTTTATCGCTCCGGAGCCATCAAAATAAACAACTCCGAAGGCACTAATCCGAGAGTGGTGAATGGGCAAAGAATCAAGCACTATATTTCAGGTACTCCCATTAATGTTGAAACTAATATTATTGAAACAATTACACCGGAGGAATACATAAGAGAGACCTTCCGGAACGCTCCAGAACCCTGAAAAGGAAGAGGTACGTGATACGGTAAGTAAACCGACTCCAAAAATTCCATAAAAATATTTTCTGTCGGTTTTGGAATATTAGAAAAAATACAAAAATAAGAAACAGCCAAGGGGACCCACCTGGTGCCCACGAGGCACCAGGGCGCGCCACCCCCCCAGGCGCGCCCTGGTGGCTCGTGGGCCCCTCGTGAGCCTTCCCGACTCCGTTTTCTTCTAGATTACTTGTTTTGCAAGATAAAAATTATTTATATATACTTCCAAACGTTTTAACTACCGTATCGCAGAAATCTCCTCTATTCTTGTTTCATGCTATTTTTCTGACAGATCTAGATTGCTATGACTCCACCAAGCTCTTCCAAGGACAAGTTCTACGAGAAGGTCATCAACCCCTACCTACCGGAGGTGATGAAACACCCTCAAGACATTGAGATGCGTGAGGGAGTGCTTCACATCCGGGATGTTCAAGGACCCAACAAGACCGGGAGCGTGGAGTCCAGGCTCGAAGCCGTTGAGCAGGATATCTTCAAGTGCCATGGGATGGTGGAACGGGGACTCAGCGCCAACCACTCTATGATCACGGAATTTACCCGTAATCACAAGGTGGAGGGCCAATCGACGGGGGACATCATCTTCAAGCTTAATGAATGAATCGATTATCTCCAAGGCCAAATCTATGATCTTCAAAACCAAAATTTTGAGTATGAGGCAAGATTCAAAGGTATGAATTTAGCTGCAAGTTTCAGGACTCCGGAGACTCGTTCATCTTTTTATGATGGGGAACCTATGCCATGGAAGCCGGAGGACAAGCCCATCACTTCATCACCACCACCATCACCGAAGAAGGAGACTTGAGCACATGGGTATGGGCACTCCCCTTGGCTTGTGCCAAGCTTGGGGGAGGTGCCCCGGTATCGTATCACCATCACTTTCATTATCTTTACCTATTTTAGTTCAATCCTTAGTTATTTCGTGATCTAGTTGAATAAAAGTTTAGTATGATCTATTTTCGAGTGTTAGCTTCGTGATCTATCTATCTATGTAATCGAGTTGAGAGTTATATAATAAAGAGTAGTTTGAGTTTTTGCTTCTTTACTTTGATGTTCCAATTCTAGTAATGAAAATAATGAAAAAGATCATATGCTAATCCTATGGAAAGTAATGACATTACATAAAGAAAAGTATAAGTGGTAAAATTTATTGGAAGTTAACAAACATAGCATTAGTCAATGATGCAATTCACGAAAAAGTTAATAAGGGAAGAGAAGATTCACATGCAAATATACTATCTTGGACATCTTTTATGATTGTGAGCCCCCATTAAGTATCTTATGTCAAATTGTTGACGTTGGACAAGGAAGACAACGTAATGAATTATGTTTCTTCATATTCACATAGAAGTTATATTGTTATGGATCCTCCAACATGTGGTGCTTGCCCAGTATCTTTGCTAGCCAAAAATCCGCACCAAGTAGAGATACTACTTGTGCATCCAAAACACTTAAACCCAGTTTCATGTCATGAGAGTCCACTATATCTACCTATGGATTGAATAAGATCCTTCAAGTAAGTTATCATCGGTGCAAAAAGCAATAAAAATTGCCTCTAATTATGTCTGAACTTTTATTGTAAGGGAAATAAGCTTTGTACGAACTTGTGATGGTAAAGAAATAAAAGCGACAGATTGCATAATAAAGGTTGCTATCACAAGGGACAATATAAAGTGACGTTCCTTTGCATTAAGAGCTCTTGCATCCAACAACAAAAAGCGCACGACAACCTCTGCTTCCCTCTGCGAAGGGCCTATCCTTTGCTTTTATGTATTTACTTTTTATGCAAGAGTCAATAGTGTTCTCCTCTACTTCCTTTTTATTATTTTTTCTTTTGTAAGCATCATGTGGTGGGGAAAGATCTAGGCATATATATCCAGTTGGATATGAGTGATCATGAGTTATTAATGTTGACATCACCCTTGAGGTGAATAAGTTGGGAGGCGAACTCACAAGCCCCTATCTTTCTATGTGTCTGGCTGAAACCTTTTGCTCCATATATATGTCGTGAGTGTTAGCAATCATAGAAGACTAAATGATGTTTGAGTATGTGGACTTGCTAAGTAGCTCTTACATGAGACCCTTCCTGAAAATATGATGAATTGCAATTGCATTGTTGACTAAGAACATAGTATGTTAGTTTTCAAGAAAGTTTATGCCTTATACTCCATTGTTGTGATGAATTGTTACTTGCTCATGAGAAGCTTATGATAATAAATATTGCTGTTATAATAATGATCATGATGCTACTATGACCGTATTTTTCTTATCGACACCTCTCTCTCTAAACATGTGGACATGATTATCGATATCGGCTTTCGCTTGAGGACAAGTGAGGTCTAAGCTTGGGGGGGTTTATACGTCCATTTTGCATCATGTTTTGCTACTGTTATTTATAGTGTTTTTAATCAATATCACACTTTGTGGAGCAATTCTAATGCCTTTTCTCGCTTAATATGCAAGATTTACAGAAGGAGGGAGATTGCCGGCAGCTGGAATTCTGGACCTGAAAAAGCTATGTCAGAGATACCTATTCTGCACATCTCCAAATGAGCTGAAATTTTACGGAGATTTATTTTGGAATAAATAAAAAATACTGGAAGCAAGAAGTACCAGAGGGGGCCACCCAGATGCCCACGAGGCATGAGGGTGCGCCACCCCCCCCCCCCCAGGCGCGCCCTGGTACCTCGTGGCCCCCCTGGCCAGCCTCTGGCCCCCATTTTCTGGTATATAAGTCCATTTGCCCTAGATAAAAAACAGATAAGACTTTCGGGACGGTGCGCCGCCGTCTTGAGGCGGAACTTGGGCAGGAGCACTTTTGCTCTCCGGTGGAGAGATTCTGCCGGGGATACTTCCCTCCGGGAGGGGGAAATCGTCGCCATCGACATCACCAGCGATCCTATCATTGTGGGAGGACTAATCTTCATCAACATCTTCACCAGCACCATCTCATCTCAAACCCTAGTTCATCTCTTGTATTCAATCTTTGTCTCAAAACCTCAGATTGGTACCTGTGGGTTGCTAGTAGTGTTGATTACACCTTGTAGTTGATGCTAGTTGGTTTATTTGTTGGAAGATTATATGTTCAGATCTATTATGCTATTCAACACCTCTCTGATCTTGGACATGAATATGATTTATGAGTAGTTACTTTTGTTCTTGAGGACATGGGAGAAGTCTTGTCATAAGTAATCATGTGAATTTGGTATTCGTTCGATATTTTGATGATATGTATGTTGTTGATTCCCTTAGTGGTGTCGTGTGAACGTCGACTACATGAGACTTCACCATCTTTGGGCCTAAGGGAATGCATTGTGGAGAAGTAATTAGATGATGGGTTGCTAGAGTGACAGAAGCTTAAACCCTAGTTTATGCGCTATTCCGTAAGGGGCTGATTTGGATCCATATGTTTAATGCTATGGTTAGAGAAATCTTAATTCTTCTTTCATAGTTGCGGATGCTTGCGAGAGGGGGGTAATCATAACTGGGAGGTTTGTTCAAGTAAGAACAGCACCCAAGCACCGTTCCACCCACATATCAAATTATCAAAGTAGCGAACGCGAATCAAACAAACATGATGAAAGTGACTAGATGAAATTCCCATGTGTCCTCGAGAACGCTTTACTTACTATAAGAGATCGTTCCGGCTTGTCCTTTGCTATAAAAAGGATTGGGCCACCTTGCTGCACTCATTGTTACTATTGCTACTTGTCACTTGTTACAAATTATCTTGCTATCAAACTACTCGTTACCGATAATTTCAGTGCTTGCAGAAAAGACCTTGCTGAAAACTGCTTGTCATTTCCTTCTGCTCCTCATTGGGTTCGACACTCTTACTTATCAAAAAGGACTATGATTGATCCCCTATACTTGTGGGTCATCAGTCCCTCAGCCTCCAGCTCCCTCAATCGATGCTTCGTCAGTCATGATGGAATCCAATCCCCCTGGACATGACCCGCCGACGGGCCGGCGCTCGACGACGAGCCTTTCCCCGCCTTCTTCGCCCTCTCTAGCCTGGGTGCGTCTCTTTCACCATGGTTTCGAGTGCTCGAGCGCTCTGAGTGGGAGGGCGGGTGGAGGAGGAAGCGGAGGAGACTAGGTGAAAAAGGCGATCCGGGCAAATTACCCTAGCACGCCCAGGTTTTATACCGCGGATCGAACCACATCGCGGAATCATGGTCGTAGGTCCCGGATCCGACGGCATCTGCAGCGGTCACGCGCGCAGAAATGGTGGGGCATGTGGCGGTTCATGGGGCGAAGATCGAGGCGTCGTGTCCCACTTTCCCCATGAGCCGTGGCGTAACCGCTTCCGCGCGCATGCGTGATTTCGAATCCCAGAATTTCAGCCACAAATCGATCTGATTGATTTTCTTCTGTCCCTTTCCTAATGGACGTCCGTCGGCCCAACCGACTACCTTCCGAGGGTACTGTGCATTCGGACAGGTAAAACACCCGACTGAAGTCACCTTCAGGATTGCTACGGGATGAGCTCGACGCCCCTCCGCTGGTTAACTTGGCCCTTCTTCTAGGCTCCAAGGCACGGGTCTTATGAATTTGGACTCGGAGATGGCCCGCACCGGCGTTCCCTTAGGATAATGAGTGGCATATCCCCGGAGAATCAGCCCACGCACCAGTGTTGCCACTCGAGTTGCATGGCATGTCCTCAATCGGACCGCAAGTCTATCTCTCCCGAGAGACACACGAATGCCACCAAATTTTACCCAACAATCACCATGATTCGATCAGTCAGAAATCCTTTTAGTCCAGAATCTACTGCGGTCTCGCTCAGGCAACGATAGGTTAACACTTGACAGTGGACCTGGAGTGCCCCCGAAGCACTCAGGCTGAAACAAGAGTTCATCATGTTCGTCGCACGAAACCTCAACCGAGTCGGGGGCTAAGGATGGGGTCACCTACTAAGGGTAGGGTCATAGACCTGACTTCTAGGGACTACCTAGGGCCCCACACCATTATTGGTGGGTCCCCGGATCACAGGCGCATTCGGATGTGCAACCTTAAGTATCCACTCGGATGCATCAGCGACACTTAGACATCTCCCACCAGTCGGCCAGACCAGAACCATTCGGACATGGGAATGCGTACATGTGACGTGGGAAACATAACGGTCGGGTAGCTTTATGTTGATATTTAAGTGTAGTTATAGCTACTGTTACCAGTAACGGCTGTAGTTACACTCCTTTATTTCCCTTGCGACATGGTATTGATGGCCGAGGCGCACTCTATATAAGCCTCCCTTCAACTCCATGGCAAGGGTTCAACACTCATTGTAATTCCATACCCCAAGAGAAAACACAAGCCTCCAGGCACGAGACGTAGGGTTATTACCTCTCCGAGAGGGGCCCAAACTCGCTAAATCCGAGTGATACACTTGCGTCGTAGCTAGGCTCTGCCCGCCGTTCGTACCCCTAGTACTCATTGTCAGGTTCGTAGCCTCGACAGGATCCACATGAACCTCCATGAGACAAACAACAACATACACTTGCTCAACAGGAACTTGCAGTCCCTCTTCTCTTACTGACAGCCACACCCTGGCACGGGAGGTCAGTTCTCTGGTGGCCCATCTCAGATGCACTGGCCTCATACTGCTCCGAGGGGCGACGATGATGAGGACATGGACTAGAGAGTAGGCCTAGAGCCTAAGCTTGGGGGAGCTCATCCCCTAGTTATCCATGCATGCATATTTTATTTTTCTTCCTTTTCTTTTATTTAGCATGTTTATTTTCAGTTTGCATAATAAATTTGTAGAGTAAGCTTTGCTTCTACTTTGTTGGAATTCTCTTCGTTTGTGTCTTTGTTTCTTCAAACCCACAAATTTGTTCACCACTAGCAAGTTGGAAATGAAGAAAATGAAGTGGAGAATTGATTGAGGAAGGAAGTGAGCCAACGCAAAAAGGTATAATATATGCACAATCCCTTGTCTCGCAATTTTATTTAAGAAAGAATTTTCATTTGACTGGCTACACTTGGGTTAGTTCCCCTCGGTAGTTGAATATCATTTAGTCATAACTCCCAACTTCAAATTTTGCTAGTAAAACCTTGTTGTGAAGCATGATTTTGCTCTAAAAGAAATTCTAAGAAAACTTAGGGGCTCGGATTTTTGAAGAGCACGGGCATTCAAACACTTCAACTCCACAGTGCTAAACTTGATAGTCTTGATAACACCTATTGATAGTGTTATTTTGAGGAATGAATATTTGAAGTGATTGAGGTTATGCCAAAATTTATTTGCGATACTAAAATCATGGATCTCTAGCTCATGGCTGGTTTCATGTCCCGTTGCTATATGTTAAGATAATTCGCGTAACTGCGATGCCGTCACAGATTTGGAGATTGAGTGTTAAATGATTGACCTTCTCCAAGGAAGTGTGTATGTGGTAAATACGAGCACTGATCGCTGAGCTCGGAAGAGACAACCCTTCTTGATCCATAGTGCACAAAATTAAGCCACAGCGGAAACCAATTGCATATAGTAAATTTTGGCATAACCCCATCACTGAGAGTTGAAGTTCCAAAGAATAATGATTAAGAGAAGTGTTTGAAAGCCATTATTAAGAAGAACTAGTGGGTGTAAATGAAATGCTTGAATTATTTGCTCTCTTCACTTCCGAAACTCCCTAGTGCACTTTGTTTTATGAAGATCCTAAGAAGAATGTTCATCCCGAGAAAGAAATGTTTTTGCTTACCTAGCACTTGGTTAACAATGAAAATTTTGGTTTGAGAAATTATAACTAGTGATAGGAAACTATACGTGGTTAGGCAACGAGCTTAGGTGCAGCTATTCGAATGCGAATACTTTCTTGGATGAAATTGCAGGATAAGTGAGGATGGATATGTCATACTCTCCCGAGCCGGTAAAACTTCTTTCTACTCACATCAAGCTCCATTTCATTCTCTTGATTTCTCATTTGCTCGAGGATGAGCAACTTTTAAGCTTGGGGGAGTTGATAGCTCGAGAATTTGTGATACTTTTCGAGTGATTCTTATTTGGTTTTCCACGGATCTTTGTCACTTCTCGGTTATTTCTGACGCTAATCCTTCAAAAGAAAAGAAAATCCATTTTCTATTGTTTGGCAGGAAATATCATATATGGAAGGGAACCAAGGGGAATTACCGCAAATCAAGTCAAATGGAGCAACTTCCATGTGGAAAGCCAAGCCACCAAGCGTACCAGAGCAAAAAGACGGCCTTCATACGACCACAAGCACTTGTATGAGCGGTCGTATGAGGTGCCAACAGCTACACCACATCTATACAAGACACTTTCGTGAGGAACCCAGGAGAGAAGGGAACCCTAGCCGCCGCCACCACTTCCAGAATAGAGATTAGGACATCCAGAGAACCTTCGGTGATCTTCTTAGTTTTGGTCCTTTCATCTCCATCATCATATCATCCTTCACTATTGTAAGAGAAATTCCAAGTTGTGAGAACAAGTTTTAACTCTATTTATTCTCATCTGGAGATCAAGACTATTTGAATTACCCATTTCATCTTATTGTGGATCTTCACGGTATTATCGATATGGTTTTCATAGGTTTAATCTCTGGTGTGATTGGTTTTCTCTTATGATGTGTGAGTAATTCCCCCTAGGCGTGGGAGATGTAGGTGAGTGGTAAGATTCATTTGTGCCTAATCTATATGTCATCATTTGTATTTGTAGTCTTATGATCTGTCTAGTAAGTTGTTGTACTATGGTGAACCCTACGCGTGTTGTCCAATTTAAGGGCCCAGGCAACACGATCTCAAGAACTACATAGGTAACACATATTGTTTAGGGAATCTGTGACCTCTGACGTGACAGGTGGATATATCTATGAGGACCTAATTCAATATGAGCTAACGGTGATCCACGAAACTTAATTCTTGGTTCCGGTCTGAGGACCTTAATTGTGGAGACGACCACTCTGTGGCAGCGGCGAAGCAGGACCATAGAGTGGAATGTAATCCCGCGAGTAGGAGTTCCATAACCTTAGGGTGATCCGCCTACAGAACAAACATATCAAATACTATGAGTATAATACAAGGTAACTGGTATTACCGTCGTACTGGCACACTTGATATATAATTACCATGAACTAAATTCTCTCCGCGCCTAATCTCTTCATTGTAGGAAACACAACTTTACATTCTCGTTTATTTACATTATTTATCTTTAATAGTTTTTACCATCGTTATTACAAACCTTTTACCCTTGTCATTTTGGTTTATTCGTCCTCTACGATAATAACAATATTTGTAGAAGTACAAGCAGTTACTTCACACAAGAATTGTGACACCTTGTGTGTGATAGAAGCGCCAATTTAAATACTCTCCTCTGCGCTTTGTTGGGACCATAACTAATTGGGATACTTCCACGAAAGTGGTACATCACCCTGTTTGGCTTACAGGCATCACCAACAATTCCTAGTTGAAAACTCTGAAGTCTTTGAATCCCAAACCATCGCATAGCTTATGCTTCTGGAGTTTTGACCAAGCCCGCCAATGTGTTTTCTGCTTCCCTTCAGACGATCCCCACCAAAAGTTCTGGACCATCGTATTGAGATCATCACAAACGGGCATAGGGGGCTTGAACACACCCATCATGTACATGGGTATAGCTTGTGCCACCGTCTTAATCATAGTCTGCTTCCAAGCAAGGGAGAGTGTATCACCCCAGGAATTAATCATTTTAGTTAACTGGGCTTGCAAGTTTTGGAATTTACCCTTCGACATTATACCTTCAGGAGTAGGCAGCCCCAAATACCTTTCCTCAGACATGCATAGTTGGACTTGAAGCGCTACCCGTATACTTGCTTGGTCGCACTCTCAGCATGTTGTCCCAAACATGATGCTACATTTGGCAGGGTTGATTAACTGCCATGTGGTGCCCTCATAGGCCATGATGATCGAGCGAACCACCTCCTCTTGTCATGCCTAAGCTTGGAAGAACAACATGTCGTCCGCAAACAATAGGTGTGAAACACCCGGTGCTCGCCGACCAACCTTCAAGGGGGTGGAGTTTCCCTTGGCTTCCCCATCTTTCAACAAAGCAGACAGGGCATCAACAACAAGAACAAAAATGGGGAGAGAGGGTCACTGATACGTCACCATTGTATCGATAATTTTTTATTGTTTCATGCCATCATCCTTCAATTTCCACATACTTTTGGCAACAATTTATATGATTTCTTGGACTAACATATTGATCAAGTGCCCAGTGCCAGTTCCTGTTAGTTGCATATTTTTTGTTTTGCAGAAAATCCATACAAATGAAGTCCAAACGTGATAAAATTTTACGGAGACTTTTTTGGAATATATGTGATTTTTGGGAAAAAGAATCAACGCAAGTCGGTGCCCGAGGACCCCACAAGGCAACAGGGCGTGCCCTGGGGGTAGGGCACACCCTGATGCCTTGTGGGCACCTCGTAGGTCGGTTGGAGCCCTTCTTTCGCCGCAAGAAAGATCATTTCTGGAGACAACTCCCCTCAAAATTTGATCCCAATCTGAGTTACAGATCAACAGGAATATAAGAAACGGTGAAGAGCTCCGAAAACATACGCGAAACAGAAGAGAAATAGAGAGAGAGATCCAATCTCGGAGGGGCTCCTGCCCTCCGGGAGCCATGGCGGCCAAGGACCAGAGGGGAAACCCTCCTCCCATCTAGGGGGGATGCCAAGCAAGAAGGAGGGGGGCTCTCTCCCCCTCTCTCCCGGTGGCGCCGGAGCGCCCGTCGGGGGAACCATAGTGGCGGCGATCTACTCCAACAACTCCGCCGTCTTCCTCAACACCTCCACCACCTTCCCTCATCTATTATCAGCGGTCCACTCTCCAGCAACCCGCTGTACCCCCTACTTGAACATGATGCTTTATGCTATATGTAATTATCCAATGATGTGTAGCCATCATATGATGTTTGAGTAGATTCCTTTAGTCCTATGGGTTGATTGATGATCTTGATTGGTTTGAGTTGCGTGTTTTATTTTGGTGCTATCCTATGGTGCCTTCCATGCCGCACACACGTGGGGGATTCTCGCGGTAGGGTTTTGCAATATGTTCATGATTCGCTTATAGTGGGTTGCGAGAGTGACAGAAGCTTAAACCCGAGTAAGGGGGTCATTGCGTATGGGAGTAAAGGGGACTTGTTACTTAATGCTATGTTTGGGTTTAGCTTAATGATTTCTAGTAGTTGCGGATGCTTGCTAGAGGTCCAATCATAAGTTCATATGATCCAAGTATGCAAAGTATGTTAGCTCATGCCTCCCCCTCATGTAAAATTGCAATAATGATTACCGATCTTGTTATCAATTGCCTAGGACAATCTCGCAAATCCTGCCACCACATTTCCACACTCACTATACTAACTTAATTGTACTTTTATTAAAACACCACCTAACTTTTATTTAACGTGCTTTATTATCTTGCAAAATTATCCAACTACAGCTACAAAGTACTTCTAGTTTTATTACTTGTTTCTAGGTAAAGCAAACGCTGGTGTGCGTAGAGTTGTATCGGTGGTCGATAGAACTTGAGACAATATTAATTCTACCTTTAGCTCCTCATTGGGTTTGACACTCTTACTTATCGAAAAAGGCTACAAATGATCCCCTATAATTGTGGGTTATCAAGACCTTTTTCTGGCACCGTTGCCGGGGAGCAATAGCGTGGGGTGAATATTCTCGTGTGCGCTTGTTGGCTTTATCTCTAAGTAGTTTTTATTTTGTGTTCTTGTTTTCTATCTTTAGTTATGGGTAGGAAACGTAAAATACCAAAAAAAAAGTTGTACTCGCTAACCAAATGGTTGAAGAACCACCCAAAATCTACCGTACTACTGAAGCTTTTTACTTGGATCATCTTCGATCATTTGTGCTCTTGCTGAAAACCCAACTAGCTTAGTTGAGTTGATGAGCATGCTTATTTTGTGCGTTACCGCTTATCTCAAAAAGGGAAACAGTTGTAGGATCAAATACCTCAGTTAGAATGTTATTCTTTGAATTTATGCGAAATATATGATTTTACTTGCTGCTCTAGAAAGGGACCTAAGAAACACCTTCCCTATCAATGTGAGTTTAACGATAATGAAGTCTTGTCTTCTTATGCCAAGGGTGTTTATAGTTATTATGATATTGAACAAATTGAAGAATTTGTCGCTTTTAAGGGTGCCTATGAAATTGCTTCTTTGATTGAAAAGTTTGATGCCACTCTTTACAAATTTAATTTTTTTTCCATACTTAAATATTGCTATGAAAACTATGCTTCTAATGTTTATATTAAAGAATTTATTGAGGGAATGTCTGCTGCCCTGGAAGAGACTACTATTTTGCAGGAATCTATGGAAGAAGAAATTGCTGAAACTGTAAGCTCATTTGATGAAAAAGGTGAGGAGGAGAGCGAAGAACAAACGGAGGAAGAGCGGATTAGCTACCCGTTCCCACCTTCTAATGAGAGTAACTCTTCAACTCATACATTGTTTAATTTCCCTTCGTGCTTACCAAAGGATGAATTCTATGATAATTGCTATGATCCCTTGGATTCATTTGAAATATCCCTTTTTGATGAACTTGATGCTTGCTATGCTTGTGGCCATGATGCCAATATGAATGATGCTTATGGAGATGAACTTGCTATAGTTCCTTATGTTAAACATGAAATTGTTGTTGTTGCACCCACACATGATAGTCCTATTATCTTTTTGAATTCTCCCAACTATATTATATCGGAGAAGTTTGCACTTATTAAGGATTATATTGATGGGTTGCGTTCTACCAGTACACATGATGATTTTGATGGATATAATATGCATGTGTTTGCTGATCCTACTTGCAATTATTATGAGAGAGGAACCACATCTTCGCCTCTCTATGTTTCTAACAAGATAAAATTGCAAGAAATTGTTTATACTATGCATTGGCCTTTACTTTGTGTGCATGAATTGTTCTTTTATGACATGCTGATGCATAGGAAGAGAGTTAGACTCCGTTGTTATGTGATATATGTTGCTTTGTGATCACTAATAAATTATAAATCATTTTTAATTAAAATTGGCTTTGATATACCTTGGGATCCGGGTGGATCGATTACATGAGCACTTTATGCCTAGCCTAATGGCTTTAAAGAAAGCGTTGCCTGGGAGATAACCCGGAAGTTTTAGAGAGTCATTTTATTCTGTTGCGTGCTTTCAAAAAGTTTAAAAACAAAAAAAATAGAGGGGAACCTAAAACTTTTTCAAAAAGAAAAGTGAAAGTGAGAAAGACGAGCACCGTTGAAGTGGGAGCATGCCTTGAACTTTGTTCATGCCCATGGAAACTTTGTGAATCTTGAATTACAAAAACTTTTCAACAAAAATAATTATCCCCTTGTACAAATCCATTGTATTATAAAAATAAAGTGCCAAGATTTACCTTTAGGGTGTTTAAATTGCTTGTTTGGTGTGTGCTGTGCAAAAACATAAACTTTTTCTGTAGTGTTTGAATTTTGATATTTTACTGGAACATGCAAAAATTCTGAAATTTTTACACTACTATACAAATTGTTTATTACGTTCTAATGTTTCAGAATTTTTGGAGTTACAGAAGTATATGTTTCATTTGCATCTTTACAGATTGTCCTATTTTCATATATTGTTGTTATAGTTTCTTTATATGCTTATGTTTGCAATTTTGCCAAGCCCTATTGATATGGGGGCATTAGAAGTGTGTTAGCATACATTAGGGAATGTTTTTATTATAATTATACAATACTATTACAGCAAGACATATTGGGATTTGATGTTATATGTACTAACCCCTCTAATAAAAGTTTGGTTAAGTTTTGTGTGGATGAAGTGTTCAAAGATCGAGGAGATATCGATATGAGAAGAATAAGGAGAGGCAAGAGCTCAAGCTTGGGGATGCCCAACGCACCCCAAGTAAATATTCAAGGAGACTCAAGCGTCTAAGCTTGGGGATGCCCCGGAATGCATCCCATCTTTCTTCCTCGACAATTATCGATATGTCTCGGTTTTTTTGTTCACGTGATAAGCGTAAATTCGTGGAGTGTCGTGTGCTTTTTATTCTTCTTTTAGTAATGCACCATGTTGGTATGTGATAGTCCTTGGTTGATTTGTAGAATGCTCTTTGCACTTCACTTATATCTTTTGAGTATGGCTTTATAAAATGCTTCATGTGCTTCACTTATATCATTTGAAGTATGGATGCTCGTTTCTCTACATTTGGAAAATCGTTATTTGTAGAATGCTCTTTTGCTTCACTTATTTTTGGTAGAGCTTATCCGAGACTTTTGTAGAAAGAATTAAACTCTCATGCTTCACTTATATCTATTTGGAGAGTTAACAGGAATTGGTCATTCATATGGTTAGTCATAAAATTCTACATAAAACTTGTAGATCACTTAATATGATAAGTTTGATTCCTTGCAATAGTTTTGCGATATTGAGGTGGTAATCCGGGGGCATGCTAGTAAAAAAATTAAAGTTGAGTATTAATAATGTTGTTAAGGGAAGTAGTCTTTACGCAAGTAAATCCTCACGCATGTAAAGTGGTGGCTGATAACCCACAAGTATAGGGGATCGCAACAGTTTTCGAGGGTAGAGTATTCAACCCAAATTTATTGATTCGACACAAGGGGAGCCAAAGAATATTTGCAAGTATTAGCGGTTGAGTTGTCAATTCAACCACACCTGGAGACTAAAAATCTGCAACAGAGTGATCAGTAGCACAGTAGTATGATAGTTTGATAGCAGTAGCAATAATAGTAACAGTAGGAGTAACGATAGCAGCAATAGTAGTAGCAATGGTGACAGCAGTGGCAACAGTAGTAACTTAGCAAGGAACAATATGTGAAAGGCTCGTAGGCATTGGATCGATGATTATGTTGGATAACATTCATCATGTAACAGTCATAACCTAGGGTGACACAGAACTAGCTCCAATTCATCAATCTAATGTAGGCATGTATTCCGTATATAGTCATACGTGCTTGCGATAAGAACTTGCATGACATCTTTTGTCCTACCCTCCCGTGGCAGCGGGGTCCATAAGGAGACTAAGGGATATTAAGGCCTCCTTTTAATAGAGAACCGGCACAAAGCATTAACACATAGTGAATACATGAACTCCTCAAACTATGGCAATCACCGGAAAGAATCCCAATTATTGTCACCTAGGGGTATGCGGATCATAACACATAGCAGGTGCATATAACTTGCAAGATCGGATCAAGAACACAAATATATTCAGGAAAACATAAAGGGTTCAGATCTGGAATCATGGCACTCGGGCCCTAGTGACAAGCATTAAGCATAGCAAAGTCATAGCAACATCAATCTCAGAACATAGTGGATACTAGGGATCAAGCCCTAACAAAACTAACTTGATTACATGATAAATCTCATCCAACTCATCACCGTCCAGCAAGCCTACGAAGGAATTACTCACTCCCGGCGGTGAGCATCATGAAATTGGTGATGAAGGATGGTTGATGATGACGATGCCGGAAGATCCCCCTCTCCGGAGCCCCAAACGGACTCCAGATCTGGCCTCCCGATGAAGAACAGGAGGTGGCGGCGGCTCCGTATCGTGAAACGCAATAAAACTTCCTCTCTTATTTTTTTCTCTGGAATTGTGAATTTATAGCGTTGGAATTAGGTCAGACGGAGCCACGTGGGCCCCACGAGGTACCAGGGCACGCCTGGGGGGGTGGCGCGCCCTGGTGCCTCGTGGGCACTGGGTGGCCCCCCTCCAGTGGGTCTTGGTTCCAGTATTTTTTATTTATTCCATAAAAAATCTCCAAAAAGTTTCATCCAATTCCAAGAACTTTTATTTCTGCACAAAAAACAACACCATGGCAATTCTGCTGAAAACAACGTCAGTCCGGTTAGTTCCATTCAAATCATGCAAATTAGGGGCCAAAACAAGAGCAAAAGTGTTTGGAAAAGTAGATACGACACAGACGTATCAGTGGCCGCTGACATTAGCGGTGAGGTCGGAGCATATTTTATCATTGAATGATCCTTTGTGTTGTCTAAATCGGGGGCGCGCGATGGTTAACTCCTCCCAACCTCCTCCCTAGGGGCATACGAGTAATACTTTGCTTCGAGGGATTTGAAATTTTCACAATAAGTATCTGAGTTTTTATGACTAAGGTGAGTTTGTGGACTTAAGCACTCCCACCTATCCATATTTTGCTAGCCTCTTCGGTACCGTGCATTGCCCGTTCTCACCTTGAGACTTGGTGCAAACTTCTCCGATGCATCTAAATCCCATGATATGATATGCTCTGTCACACATAAGCCTCATTATATCCTTCCTCAAAATAGCCACCATACCTACCTATTATGGCATTTCCATAGCCATTCCGAGATATATTGCCATGCAACTTCCACCACCACTATCAACATGACCTGAGCATTCATTGTCATATTGCTTTGCATGATCGTAAGATAGCTAGCATGATATTTTCATGGCTTGTCTGTTTTTTGATATGTTTGCTACGCTAGATCATTACACATCCTGGTACACTGCCAGAGGCATTCATATGTACTTATATCATTCAGTATATTGAGTTGTAAGTAAATAGAAGTGTGATGATCATCATTATTAGAGCATTGCCATAGTGAGGAAAAGAACGGTGGAGACTAATGAGTCCTCGAAAAAGTGGGGATGAGGTCCATGAGACTGTTCTAAAAAAAAGAGGCAAAAAAGAGACCATAAAAAAACAAAAACAAAAGAGAAAACAAAAAAAGAGAGAAAAAGAGAGAAGGGGTAATGTTACTATCCTTTTACCACACTTGTGCTTCAAAGTAGCACGATATTCTTCATATAGAGAGTCTCCATGATTTTTCACTTTCATATACTAGTGGGAATTTTTATATTATAGAACTTGGCTTATATATTCCGATGATGGGCTTCCTCAAATGCCAGAGATCTTCATGAGCCGGCAAGTTGGATGCACACCCACTTAGTTTCCGTAGTGAGCTTTCATACACTTATAGCTCTAGTGCATCCGTTGCATGGCAATCCCTACTCCTCGCATCGATATCGATTGAAAGGCGTCACCATTGCCTAACGATCCGCCGAGTTGATGCGAGACTTTCTCTATTTTTTTCCCTTGAACCCCTACCATCATTCTCTATTCCACCAAAAGTGCTAAGTCCATGGCTCACGCTCAGGTATTGAGTGAAGTTAAAAATGCTGAAGCGCATGAAAAACTATGATACAATTGCTTTGTTTGGCACCGGGGTAATCTTGATTTGATATATCTATGCAGGGAAGAACAAGTGTGTCATGCTTACCACAACTAAGTGTATAGAGGTTGTTTCCTTTAGCTTCATTATTATGAAAGGCAATAATGAATTACATGCATGTTTTGTATTATTGTTTCCATATCAAATTGATAGACTATTGCCTTCAATCACTCGTATACTAATATTCATGCCATGATTAGATTATTTGATCAAGATTGTGTTAGGTAGCATTCAACATAAAAAATTATCTTGTTTTATCATTTAAATACTCGAGGATGAGCAGGAATTAAGCTCGGGAATGGTGATACGTCTCCGTCGCATCTATAATTTTTTATTGTTTCATGCCATTATCCTACGATTTCCACATAATTTTGGCAACAATTTATATGATTTCTTGGACTAACATATTGATCCAGTGCCCAGTGCGAGTTCCTGTTTGTTGCATCTTTTTTGTTTCGCAGAAAATCCATATCAAACGAAGTCCAAACGCAATAAAATTTTACGGAGATTTTTTTTGGAATAAATGTGATTTTTGGGAAAAAGAATCAATGCAATACGGTTCCCGAGGACCACACAAGGCAAGAGGGCCCGCACTGGGGGTAGGGCGTGTGCCCTGATGCCTTGTGGGCACCTCATAGGTCGGTCGAAGCCCTTCTTTCGCCGCAAGATAGATAATTTCTGGAGAAAAATCCCCTCAAAATTTCAGCCCAATCAGAGTTACGGATCTCTGGGAATATAAGAACGGTGAAGGGCTCTGAAAACAGATACGAAACAGAAGAGAAACAGAGAGAGAGAGATCCAATCTCGGAGGGGCTCCTGCCCTCCGGGAGCCATGGCGGCCAAGGACCAGAGGGGGAAACCCTCCTCCCATCTAGGGGAAGGTCAAGCAAGAAGAAGAAGGAAGGGGGCTCTCTCCCCCTCTCTCCCGGTGGCGCCGGAGCCCGCCGGGGGAACCATCGTGGCGGCGATCTACTCCAACAACTCCGCCGTCTTCCTCAAAACCTCCATCACCTTCCCTCGTCTATTATCAGCGGTCCACTCTCCAGCTACCCAATGTACCCACTACTTGAACATGGTGCTTTATGCTATATATTATTATCCAATGATATGTAGCCATCCTATGATGTTTGAGTAGATTCCTTTTGTCCTATGGGTTGATTGATGATCTTGATTGGTTTGAGTTGCGTGTTTTATTTTGGTGCTGTCTTATGGTGCCTTCCATGCCGCACACACGTGGGGGATTCTCGCAGTAGGGTGTTGCAATATGTTCATGATTCACTTATAGTGGGTTGCGAGAGTGACAGAAGCTTAAAACCGAGTAAGGGGGTCATTGCGTATGGGAGTAAAGGGGACTTGTTACTTAATGCTATGGTTGGGTTTAGCTTAATGATTTCTAGTAGTTGCGGATGCTTGCTAGAGGTCCAATCATAAGTTCATATGATCCAAGTACGCAAAGTATGTTAGCTCATGCCTCTCCCTCATGTAAAATTGCAATAATGATTACTGATCTTGTTATCAATTGCCTAGGACAATCTCGCATATCCAGCCACCAATTTTCCACACTCGCTATACTAACTTAATTGTACTTTTATTAAAACAGCACCTAACTTTTATTTCACGTTCTTTATTATCTTGCAAACTTATCCCACTACACCTACAAAGTACTTCTAGTTTTATTACTTGTTTCTAGGTAAAGCAACCGTTGGTGTGTGTAGAGTTGTATCAGTGGTCGATAGAACTTGAGAGAATATTAATTCTAACTTTAGCACCTCGTTGGGTTCGACACTCTTACTTATCGAAAAAGGCTACAAACGGCCCCCTATACTTGTGGGTTATCAGTCACCTTGCTGTAGCCCACACGACGGTGCAAACAAATCCAAGAGGGTGCCATTAAATTTGACATTGTTTCTAACCAAGGTGACACAAGTCATTATCCAGTTCACCCATGGTCAGCGAAAGCCAACTTTTGCATCATTCGCTTAAAGAAACCCCAGTCAACCCGATCATATAGTTTAGAAGGACCAGTTTGTATGCACAAAAAGTTCTATCCGGATTCTTCTCCTGCTGAATATGATGAATACATTCAAAGGCAACTAACACATTATCTATTATCATTCTCCCAGGCACAAAAGCGCTCTGCTCTAACGAGATAATTTCATCTAGGATAGGCCTCGGCCGATTAACACGTCACTTAGACACCACTTTATAAATAATGTTGCACAGACTGATTGGCCAAAAGTCAGTGAGTTTTACTGGAATCCCAACCTTGGGGATGAGGACAATGGCAGTATGATTCACTAAATAGATTTCAAAATAATTCATGGATAAATCTAATCATAAAGTGACAATTCATCATATCCCAACAAACCCATGAACAAATTACATCAGATGGATCACAATCATGTTGGGCAGCTCATGTGATCTTTGTATTCAAAAACATGCGAGTGAAAACCAACTATCTACTACTACAGACCCATAGTCCAAAGGAAACTGATGGTGTCCTGATTAGGGGTCATCCACTATGTCGTTTCCCGACCAGGTGGGATGGACCGAGGACCCCCCATGATGGTTCATCAAGGGCCACTTTAGGCATCCCATGGCGATCTACGAGGAGCCTTTACGTACAAGATAAGACAAGATTCGTAATCCATGGAGGACTCCTTTCCATCGACGTTGCCAACTAGGACTCCTGTTATCCTAGGCCTCCGTTAACTTAGATAAACCGAGGCTAGGCTAGTCGATAGAACAATCTCAACACATCTTAGAGATGAGATACACCTTGAAACACAACTATCTCGCGGTAGATCAGCATGTACTTTGTACTCCCTCGAAATCAATACAATCAAAGCAGGACGTAGGCTATTATCTCTTCGAGAGAGCCCGAACCTGGATAAAAACATGTGTCTCTGTTACCATCACACCAATGCTACTTCTTCGGGACCCCCTACCCAAAATATTCTGGATTGAATCCATCATTAATGGCCCATACAGGTTTCTCAAGGCAGTCGCTGCGATGTGATGGAGTTTCGATCGGTTCCGGCGCTATCTACACACCGGAACGAATCTTCGTCGCCAACTCGACTGGTCACCTCGGCCGGGTCGAGGACTACACCCCATGTCGGATCTCTTAGAGATCGATGGGCGTATTCATCAACATCAACTTCAATCTCAACCGAGATCTTGGAAAAATTCAACCATTGAGCTCGGGGGCTCAACGTCAACTTTGACCTCCCGTAATCGTGCAAACTTTTCTAGACAACGCAATCATTTTGGCCGCCCTTGCCTCCTCGGGCATCGCTTTGACGATTCCTTTTGTGGGATTATGCGGACTTGAGCATGCAATGCCCTGTAAAATTTCATCGGGTTCCGATGGCGTAATCTCCGATATACCGAGGCCCTGGCGGATCTGGTCGAAAATCCATGCGAATTTATGAGAAAGAGTCCAGCTGCCAGCTCAGACCTCCTTTGGAAGATCCAACCATTCATATGCTATGGAATTGCTGTGTCAATAATCCCTCAAAATTTGAGGTCGTTCCGACGGTGCAAACTCCGGGGGCGGCCCGAGGAGTGTATCAATTTTCTAATCTGTTTTCTGCACGAAAATAAATCTGACCGAGTTCATTTTTTTCCATGAACGGGTTATCCGACGCCCTATTTTATGGATTTTTCTTTAGGGTATTGTGTTTTTTTTTCAAAGACGTGCCTACAAATTTTGAACCATTTCTGACGTGCTCTTTGATACGTCTCCAACGTATCTATAACTTTTTATTGTTTCATGCTATTATATTACCAATCTTATATGTGTTATACATCATTTTATATCATTTTTTGGGACTAACCTATTAACTCAGTGCCAAGTGTCAGTTGTTGTTTTCTGCATGTTTTTGGTTTTACACAAAATCCATACCAAATGGAGTACAAACACGATAAAACTTTTTGACGATTTTTCCGGGACCAAAAGAAACCCAGGAATCTTTGGGGGGAGTCCAGAAACCAGACGAGGAGACGGCAAGGCAGCACCGCGCACCAAGGGGGGGGGTAGGCGTGCCGTGCCCCCTTGTGGGCCCCTCGTGGCTCCGTCTGACCTAATTCTAGCGCTATAAATTCCCAAATATTCCAAAACCCCCAGAGCGAGACCCGAAACAATTATTTCGCCGCCGCAAGCCTCTGTTCTTCCGCGATCCCATCTGCAGGCTTCCGCCAATACTCTGCCGGAGGGGGAATCGATCACGGAGGGCCATGATACGTCTCCAACTTATCTATAATTTATGATTGTTTCATGCTATTATATTATCAATCCTGCATTCTTTATATGCAATTTTATATCATTTT
Source organism: Elymus sibiricus (assembly GCA_039707655.1). Classification (NCBI taxonomy): domain Eukaryota; kingdom Viridiplantae; phylum Streptophyta; class Magnoliopsida; order Poales; family Poaceae; genus Elymus; species Elymus sibiricus. The sequence continues at coordinate 253,575,459 of CM077668.1, read as the reverse complement.
TGGAAACTATCATATTAACCTACCGCCCAGTGCCAGTTTCTGTTTTTGCTTATTTTACTGTTCCACGGAAAACCATACCAAACGAAGTCCAAACACGATGAAACTTTACGGTGATTTTTTCTGGACTAGAAGAGACCCTAGAAGCTTCGGGGGAGGCCAGAAGCTCTACGAGAGAGCCACAAGCTCACACGGCGCGCACCCAGGGGCGGCCCCTGAGCTTGTGGGCCCCTCGTAGCTCCGTTTGTCCTAATTCCAAGCCTATAGATTCAATAAAATTCAGAAACCTCAGAGCGAGACCGAAAACAATTATTCCGCCGCCGCAAGCCTCTGTTCTTCCGTGATCCCATCTGGAGGCCTCCGCCGGTACTTTGCCGGAGGGGGAATCGATCACGGAGGGCTTCTACATCAACCTTGATGCACCTCCGATGATGTGTGAGTAGTTCCCACATGACCTACGGGTCCATAGTGATTACCTAGATGGCTCTCTCTCTCTCTCTGATCTTCAATACAACGTTCTCCTCGGAGTTCTATTCGATGTAATCTTCTTTTACGGTGTGTTTGTTGGGATCCGGTGAATTGTGGGTTTATGATCAGATTATTCATTGAAAGTAATTGAGTTATATTCTGAACTTTATTATGTGTGATTGATATAGTTATGTAATGCTTTCAGATCTATGAGTTTTCTTTGCCCAAGTTGATGATTAGATCTTTAGTGGAAGTGGTGCATAGTACGTAGTAGGTTCAATCTTGCGGTGTCCTCACTCTGTGACAGGAGGAGTAGCGAGGCACGTATTTGTATTGTTGCTACTAAGGGTAAAACGACGGGATTCGATCATATTGATTGGTGTTATTTTGTCTACATTATGTCATTATGCTCCAAGCATTACTATGTTTGTTATGAACTAAATACCTTAAGATGCATGCTGGATAGCGGTCGAGGGGTGGAGTAATAGTAGTAGATGCAAATGGATGTCGGTCTACTTGTCACGGACGTAATGCCTATGTACTGATCATGCCATGAATAACATCATAACTATGCGCTTTTCTATCAATTGCCCAACAATAATTTGTTTACCCACCGTGTGCTATTTTCTTGAGTGAGATGCCTCTAGTGAAAGCTATGGCCCCCGGGTCCATTCACCATATTTACTAAAACCCTAAAGAGCCTGATGCAATTTATTTCTTTTTATTTTCTTTTGCAATTTATATATCTATCACTATCAGAATTAATCCTTGCAATTAACGTGACAACCCTCTTGCCCGCGTTGGGTGCAAGTATTTTGTTTGTGTGTGTAGGTACTGTCGACCTTTGTTTGCGTGAATCTCCTATTGGTTCAATAACCTTGGTTCTCTACTGAGGGAAATACTATCCGCTACTATATTGCTTCACCCTTCCTCTTCGGAGAAAATCCCAACACAGCTCACAAGTAGCAGAAAGAATTTCTAGCGCCGTTGCCGGGAGACTTCATCATACAAAGCATGGTCCCTTCACACACATTATCATTTATTAGTCTCATTAAAAATAATCAAAAATACCAAAAACATCTTGTGTGCTTTATTTGCTCGTTGCTATGGCTAGCTCTCCACCTGAAGTTTCCTTTCCCCCGTATCTAGGGGAAGGTTATGAGATCTTGAATTTTAAACAACTAAGTGACGAGTCTTTAAAAGAAGCTTGGGATAGACTTTTAGGGATGCAAGTTAGAGCTAATCCCAGTTGTCACGTTAAATTATTACTCAAAAGCTTCTATGTTGGTTTATCTCTCCGTCATAGACATGTTCTGGATTTAATATTTGAGAAATGCTTCATTGGGAATAATGCTTTTGACACTTATGAGAGGCTAAAAGACTTGCTAGGACAACCCAAGCTAGAAACTATTGAACCTGCCATCCTAGTAAGCTACCACCAAACTGAAATGGTCAAGGAAACTAAAGCTATCATGTAGTCAAATTTGAAGGGATTGTACAACCTTACCAATAAGTTGAATAGCCATATTGTCACTCAAAAGAGAATATATGAAGTATTAGAACAAAGATTTGATAACTATCATACAAAAGTGGATCATCTAATACAATTAACTAATGAGTGCAAAGAAATTAAAAAACGTAAGTAAGATGACATCTCTGAAACCTTTATGAGAGGAACAATGAATAAAGATGACAACACTTGAAACTGTGCATTATGCCTAGCTAGGGCATTAAACAATAGCGCTTGTTGGGAGGCAACCCAATATTTATCTTTATTCTTTATTTTATTTTTCTTGCGTCACATGATTATTGCTACTGTAATGATTGTGTTTTTATCTTTAATTAGTGTTTGTGCCAAGTAAAGCCTTGGGATGATTTAAATGATAGTAAAGTTGATTCTGTGAAAAAACAGAAATTTTGCGCCTAGTGCTGGAATTTACATTCTGTACTAGGATGTCGGTTACAAATTTTTGATGATGTCCTAATTTTTCAGAATATTTGGAGTTACAGAACTATGGATAAATATTCTTTCATTACGTGCTGCTCTATTTTAGACAGATTCTGTTTTTATTGCATAGTGTGCTTATTTTGATGATGCTATGGATTATATCGGGGGGTATAAGTCATCGAGAAGTTAGCATACAATAGATATTATGCAAGAACAATTATGAATCAATTTATAACAGTACTTAAAGTAGATGATTGATTTATTATACTAACGGATCTCACGAAGTTTTTGTTGAGTTTTGTGTGCTGAAGTTTTCAAGTTTTGGGTGAGATCACGATGGATGAAGGAATAAGGAGCGGCAAGACCCTAAGCTTGGGGATGCCCAAGGCACCCCAAGGTAATATTGAAGGAAGACCCGAGCGTCTAAGCTTGAGGATGCCCCGGATGGCATCCCCTCTTTCGTCTACAATTCATCGGTATGTTACTTGGAGCTATATTTTTATTCATCACATGATATGAGTTTTACTTGGAGCATCTTGTGCCATAGTTTTGTTTTGTTTGCTTGTTAGTTTGCCTATTGGTGAAAATCAAAATGTCCATTCAGAAAGTGTGTATAATTTACCTATTTTATATAACTTTCCTCTTACTCAGCCAACTAAGAAACAAGCAATTCCAAATTAAAACTCAGTACCCTTTAATTTATCTATTTTATATAATTTTCACCTTACCCAGCCGACTAAATAACAAGCAATTCCAAATTGACACTCAGTGCCTAATCAAAACGTTCTTAACCATTTATTTTTATCTATTTTATATCATTATATATCCCATGGATGAGAATGTTGAGTGATAAATAATTTTTTTAAATCGATTGTGAAATAATTACTACATGTTTCTTAGACAATATGACCGGTTTCTGTAAAGCAGATCTAGAGCTTCCCAGACACATGATTCGAGACAAGCATGTTGCTTGTTTCCAAGATTAGCTAACAGTTTTTGCCTGAATTTACATGGCGGCTATCATTTTCCCTAGAGCTTGCACTGGTTAACTATTAGTCTTTGGCTTTTCATTTTTCCTTTTTCTTCCCTTTGTTCTACCTCCTTGTATAACATACTTATACATGATTAATTAAAAATTACCTTAGAACAATCTATGGCCTCTTAGGCAGGAAGATAACCCACCGATTTGCTAGTGTCTTTTTGGCTTGGCGTAGAGTGCTGATGAATGTGACCATTGAACGATCTATCTTCAAGATGCTGATTCGAACACCTCATCATGTCGAGGGTGAAAACTCTTGTCTTGACCTTTATTATTGTTGAGGCTCTTGCGTCGTGATTTTGTTGAAGGCGTTGTCTACTTGCTATTGTGCTGGTTGTCATTGGCTGGTCTCGGCAACCAGGATGAAATCCTTGTACAAGTCATCTCTGGCTAGACGAGACGACGATGGCGTGAGGACGTTTACCCCTTCTTGCACGCGTTGTTGTGGAATGAAGTCGACTTTGACGTAAGTGTTTATTTCATATCTTGTAATGGTTCGGCTATGGTTGCCTTTGTTTTGTACTCTGCTTAATAGTTAACAAAAATAGATGTGTGCATCAATTGATGCAGAGCCCGGGTTTCAACCTCCTTTTCGAAAAATAAAATTGTTCTATCAGGGCCTCAAAAAAGATGTCGAGTTGTAGCGCATTGGAAAGACTTTGATAGTATCAGCCACGACCTGTTACTTGGAAAAAAAGAAAAGAATCAAAGAAAAAATACTAGTAGATACATTTTCCGGTTCCACTCGTACTACTACGTTAGAGTCCAAGAATCTATACTACTCCAACAGTGCATTATAATCCAAAAAATGTATTCTAGTGTTGGACGTTAATTGCTTGAGCTGTAAGCATATTTCACCTGGTCCCTATCATTGTGTCCTCGTGCTGCAATACGGACACGCAGCACGTAGTGTGGCGTATAGTTTGCCCTTTACAAGCTTGGGTTGGCCAAGAAAAGGAAAGCCGTACAAGTCTAAAGAGAAGGCGCATCTTTGATTATTCATTATCTGTATAATACTCCTAGATCTAGTCCTGCACTGCTGCCTGCCATGTGAGCCGGGCGTGCATGCATCGGTTCATAGCCTTTGCAATCTTCTGCATACACGTACCACACCACACCCTAGCACACGTGTCTGGGTACGTGCACGTTGCGCCGCACGCGCGCCTAGTACGTGCTCACGTGCGGAGTGTGCGGATGGAGACCTGACAGAGACCACCGGCCGGGCGCGCGGCTCTGTCGTGCATGCCATGCAGCCATGCCTGTGCAGGATCGTGCCCAAGCTTTTTCCTCTCCAATCTCCACGACTATCAAGGACCAATTTATTTTCTTCAAAACAAAACATTTTCTCAACAGCATAGACCAGGTATCTTAAGCGCTGATAGGGAGTGCTAACTGCTAAACTTTTTTTCTTTTACAGGGAGTGCTAACTGCTAACCTAAAGTCCACAAGCTGTGCCGCTACTAGCTACGCTTGGGAATGTCTCAAAAAAAAAAAAAAAAAAAAACTAGCTAGGCTTGGGGTATCATGAGCGTAGATGCGTACAAGCTAGTCGTATTCTAAATTGGGCAGGCGTTAACAATTGGATGGATTCTAGGCGCTTAAAGGCTAAAACACCGCACGCATGCAGGCACGTTTAAGTTTATTTTTTACTTTGCGAATCAAGTATTTTAGACTATATCTTTCTTTTGCGGGGTGTATTTTAGACTATATCATATTCATTAAATGTGCACTTAGATATAATCCTTCCAATGCATTGTATCTTAGGGCAGTCCGAGTGCACTGTATCTTAAGCAATATTATATCTTAGTGATGTATCTGAAACAACCTTTATTTAATATCTTTCGTGAAAAAGAAGTTATGAGATTTCTTGGTTTTGATGCTATGATCTATATTTAGATTAACATAGTAGGAGTATGGTTGATCTATCTTTGCACATTAGGTAGGGTGCCACATCAAATTTTTACCAATCAAAGCATGCTAAGATACAAGCATTGCGAATGACCTTATTGTTGTATCTAAAAGAGCTCTCATGAATGTGTATTGTGAGAGAAAATGTATGAATTGTCTTGGTTTTGATGCTAAAAACTAAGGGCTCTCCCAATGCAGATTCTTTAGCATGGTTTCATAGGTATTTTGCTGATGTGGCATAATAGTTAATGAAGAGAGAGGGGGTGTAACTTAGGCTGGTCACAATGGAAGTATCATACTCCCTCCGTTCCTAAATATAAGTCCTTTTAGAGATTTCAATAGAGACTGCATACGGATGTAGAGTATAAACATATTTAGAGTGTAGATTCACTCATTTTGCTCTGTATGTAGTTCATATTGAAATCTCTAAAAAGACTTATATTTAGGAACGGAGTTAGTGGGTAGAATCATGGATGTCAACTTGGCATTTTTGTTGAGGTGACACACAACTAAAAGAGGAAAGAGAGGATTGAGTATTATGGTATGATATTGTATCATATTAAACGATGTACTAATATGCGTCACACATGACAATAGTTGAGATCACTATGATACTATGCATTGTGAAGGTAATATCATACACTAGTATCATATGCGTGATAGTGATACCACCAATGATATTTCTATTGTGATGCAGAGTATCATATACTAGTATCATGCATGCCAACTAGACATTTTTGTTGAGATGGCACACAATTAATGAGGAAAGAGATGATTGAGTATCATGATATGATACTATATCATATTAAATGATGTACTTGTTTGTGTCATGCATGACAATAAATGAGATCACTATGATACCAACCTATAATAGTACTTGTACTATGCACTGTGCAGGTAGTATCATACACATGAGTATCATTTGCATGCTACTAGTATATGATACCCCCTCTGTAAACTAATATAAGACATTTTAGATCACTACAATGACTCTGCGCCATAAAGCATGAGGAGCAAGGTCCCAGGACATAGCGCCAAGGACCAGTGCTCGGAGCTTCCCAAGCATAGGTTATCAATCAGCTTGTGTAGGGAAATCACGCATTGCCCCGTGCACGCTCGAGCCCATGGGCTATACGACTTCAACAAGAACAAAGACAACTTAGGAGCCAAGGGAAGTGCTCGGGGTCCGCCCCCGAGCACCTTCAATTCCCGCGAGCATCAGCTCTGCTTCGCTGAGCCCTCCAGGGGCCTACCAACCGACGAGGCAGACATGCACATTTAATGCAAGGCTGACAAGCCTAAAGTGGCCTACGGCCCGTAAGGGGTGATGATGATGATGAATTCGCAAGCCGGCTCACATCGGCCCAGACTGTAAGGCATGTCGCCCGTCAAGATATGACAAGGTGCCACCTACTTTTTGGCTTTGGTCGCACCAAGGATGGCACATCTACACCAACTAGCTGCCTCGTCAGTGTGCTCCGATTGACAATTAGCGGCAAGGCAACACGCGTCTACAGGAACCGCCCTCACGTGTCGTTTACTAGCTTCATGACGCGCTCACGAGCCGGGGTGGGCCTCGCGGGTTGCGTCTGATGGGTTCGAGGCATCTCCTACGAAAGAAGGCTACTGTGATGCCCCAAGTCCTATATAAGGGGAGGAGCAAGCCCATGCAAAGGGTTGGACAATTTGGAGGAGAACATGAGATAGAGAGAGTTGAGTTCATCACCGTCTAATAGATCATAGACACACACATATCAACAAGCGAGCAAGAGTACGGTATTACACCTCTGTGGTGGCCTCAACCTGGGTAAAAAACACTGTCTCCAGTAGCTCGTGAGAAGGAAGATTTCTATAGTAGTTTAGCCCTTGGCCGAACAAAAAAAGGTATCTCTGATCCACGATATCGATGATATCACCGTCGACACTTGTGATCTTAGGTCCTTTGTGCATCGAAGCCTCCATCAACGTGGATGTAAGATAGCGCCAACTATCCGAACCACGGGAAAAATCTTCACCGAGTCATCCGTGTTTGCGTCCCTCTAAACTCGACCTTGTTACTTTCACCTGCATGTATTTACTTTCTGTTGCTTATACTCTTGTAGACTTGCATGTGTAGGGTGCTTGATAGATTGCTAGAAAAGCCTAAAATTTCCAAAGAAACTATTTTTTTTAAAGAGTCACTTTTTGGAAGTACTCTATTCACCCCCTCTAAACATACCTAATCAATCCTACACGCATATCACGAATGTTGGCATGATTCTTCCAAGGAGGCCAGATGGAGGTGTGTCTGACGAAGCCTCGTGATTTCTTGGAGTGTAGACAACACGAGGACGACGGACGAGCTCAAGCGGTGACAGCACCGTCTATGTGTCCCCGTAGGTGGAGAAGAAGGCGCCACATAGACGACCTACCATACCTAGAGGAGGCAGCGGACGACAGTCATCTTCAACGAGGGCATCGGCCGTGCCCCGGCCTCCTCCATCCTCTGGAACTATCTACTCCATTGGTGGTTGCACGTTGTGATTCAAGAGCGCCATTGACAGTAGAAGGAGGATGATGAATATGAGAAGATGAAACAATGGAGCCATCGGGGTAGCCTTTTTATGGAACGATTTCTCATCCTAGTGTCAGCGATTGATACGTCCATTTTGCGTCATAATATCCTACTATTATTTATCTTATTTTGATGCTATATTTCATAATATGATGCAATTCTAATGCCTTTTCTCTCTTAAAATGCAAGATACACCAAGGGAGGGGGATTACTGGCAGCTGGAATTCTGACCTGAAAAGGCTACAACAGAGATAGCAATTCTCCGGAGCTCAAACGATGCAAGAATTTACGAAGATTTATCTTGGAATATATAAAAAATACTGGAAGAAAAATGTATTGAAGAAGTGCGAGAGGGGGCCCACAAGCCCGGGGGGCGCGGCCACCTCCCCAGGTCGCGCCACCCAGGCTTGTGGGGCCCTCGTAGCTCCTCTCGTGATGTTCCTGTGCTATATATTTCCTTTTTACCTAGAAAAAAAATAAAGAGAACACTTTCGGGACTTTTTGCCGCCGTCTCGAGGCAAAACAGGGCAGGAGCACTTCTGCTCTTCGGTGGAGCGATTTTGCCGGGGAAACTTTCCTCCGGGAGGTGTAAATCAAAGCCTTCATCATCACCAGCACTCTCTTCATCATGGGGATCATCATCTTCATCGACATCTTCACCAGCACTATCTCATCTTCAAAGCCTAGTTCATCTCTTATGCTCAATCTTTGTATCAAACCTTAGATTTGGTACCTGGGGGTACTAGTAGTGTTGATTACGTATTGTAGTTGATGCTAGTTGGTTTATTTGGTGGAAGATCTTTATGGTAAGATTGTTAAATTCATATTTATACCCACTGATTATGATCCATATGATGAGTTATGAGGAAAAAGTTCACTTTGTTCTTGAGGACATGGGAGAAGTCTTATTATTAGTAATCATGTGAAGTTGATCACTGATACGTCTCCAACGTATCTATAATTTATGAAGTATTCATGCCATGTTTATTATAGTTTTGTATGATTTTGGTGCACTTTTATATGACTTTTATATGATTTTTATGGACTAACATATTGACCTTGTGCCCAGTGCCAGTTGCTGTTTTCTGCTTGTTTTTTGGTTTTCCAGAAAATCCATATCAAATGAAGTCCAAATGCAGCGAAACTTTTTGACGATTTTTTCTCGAAGGAAACAGACCCAGGAAGCTTCGGGGGAGCAGCAGAAGACCCACAGGGGCCCCACAAGCCACCTAGGCGCCCCCCTCCTGGGGCGCGCCCTTGTGCCTCGTGGGCCCCCTGTGGCTCCTCTTCACGTGATTCCAACGCCAAAAATTCTTATAAATACCAAAACCCCCAGAACTAACCCTAGAATTTGGACTCCACCGCCGCAAGCCTCTGTACCTTCGAAATACCATCTGGAGCCCTGTTCTGGCACCCTGCCGGAGGGGGAAATCATCACCGGAGGCCATCTTCATCATCCCGGCAGTCTCCATGACGAGGAGGGAGTAGTTCACCCTCGGGGCTGAGGGTATGTACTAGTAGCTATGTGTTTGATCTCTCTCTCTCGTGTTCTTGATATGGCACGATCTTGATGTATCGCGAGCTTTGTTAATATAGTTGGATCATATGGTGTTTCTTCCCTCTCTATCTTTTTGTGATTAATCGAATCTTTTCCCTTTGAGGTTTTGTTATTGTCGGATTGAATATTTCAGATTTGAGAACACTTGATGTACGTCTTGCATATGGATACCTGTCGTGGATTTGTCACGGCAAGATGTCCGGGTTAGCGGACTTGAGGTGTGAGGCCATCGCAGCTATGTGGCGGCTTGAGAGGGGTTGGTCGGAATCGAGAGACGCGAGTTTACCCAGGTTCGGCCCCTCCGATGGAGGTAAAAGCCTACGTCCTGCTTGTCTTGTATTGATGATGAGGGCAATCTCGGTTACAAGGGTGTTGTGTTGCTACCTCTAGTCTCGAGAGCCTCTAGTCTTTTTATCTCTAATGACTTGAAGTTGTCTCTCTTGGGGCGCCTTACCCCTCCTTATAAAGGTTGAAGGGGCGGCTTACATGTAGAGTCCTACTAGGAGTAGGATTAGGACTAGTCTCTCTTGAATCCTAATCCGGGTCTTGTTTCCTTTGTGAAGGAGTCTTTCCTTTCTCTCCTTGGGCCTTCTCCTGTGAGCCGCCCATCCAGGCCCATCCATGAGCCGCCTTGCACCGGCTCGCACGCTGGGCCATGGGCCTGGTCATCCTGTGACCCGGTAATAGAGGTGACGCCATGAACCGCCATACTGATGAGCCGGGTCATACCTCCTGCCGGGTTACCAATAAATCGTCAAGTTCGGCCAGGGCTCCCGTGAGTCGCCAAGTCTCACGTCGGGTCACCGGTAAGCCGCCAAGTCCCGGCCGGGTCATACTTCCGGCCGGGTTACACCGCGGGGTATATCCCCGACATTAGCCCCCAGGTTAGCTTGAATTTATTCATGCTAAGCTCCTGAAATAAAAATAATAAATATGTTAGGTGACCGGCTCATTCCCCTGGCCGGCTTATTTCTCTGCAGTGGATCCTCAAAAATCCGGGTTTCTTCTTGATATGAATGAGCCGTCTTCTCAATCGTCTTGCTTGTTAGTGTCCTTTGAAGTAAAATATTGGGAATACAACACCCATATGCCATTGAGTCGGCCTCCAATACTTCTTCGCGGGTCATCGCCGCCGGGCCATAATCATTGATGACGCCGGGTCATATATCGTTGGTGACGCCGGGTTAAATAGCTAGACTCCAGCCGGCTTGATAAAAATATTGGGATGAAAAATCCATCTGATGTAGAGCCGGTCTTTTAATACTTCGGCTAAAATAAGAATCTGTTGAGCCGGTCTCACTCACAATTGACATCTTGAAAACTTTCTTCAATTTTTGATATATCCATATTACCTGTAGCCCCCAAGTCTTTGAGAGGAGAACATAGTGATAGCTTTAAGACTTGCTTCAATATAAATACTGCAACTTTAGAGAAATCCGGGTTGTCATCTTGAGTCGCCAGATATATACTCAGTGCCTTGTATTTCACATGTGTAGCCCCCAAGTACCAGGTTGTCTTGCCTGCAGCAGCCTGGGACTTATAACTGTCTTATACCTTATAAAGTTTCAGCTGGTGTAGCCCCCAAGGGCCGGGTCATCAGTATGTGATGGGCCGGGTCTTCAATTTGAACCTCATAGTCTGTTTAAACAGCTGAACACTGTAGCCCCCAAGTGTCGTGGTGCATGCTTGCAGCGACATGGGACTTGCATACTTGATGTAAACCGGACTTGAATAATGTAGCCCCCAAGTGCCAGGTTGTCATCCTGCGGCGACTCGGGACTGTATAAGAATAATATGACTCCTTGACCGTGGTTGTAACCCGGAGTCAATAGTGAAATCCCTGCTCGTGGTTGCGGTGCAACCTGGCAAATATATGCTTGAGAAATCCATGAGTGCTGTAGTATACTACAGAGCATTGGTTGAAGAAAAACCAAGAGTCGGTCAATTAAATGACCCGGCATTATAATTGATAGGGCGGCTCTTCAAGAATAACCAATTTTTCAAGCCGTCTTGTAGTCTGTCCGTGACATCTTTTGTCACACTTAATGGCGGCTCAGATCAAGAGATAAGACCTGCAAAAAATAAACAATACAGAGTATGTTCTGCATTGTTGTGAGGGTGGCTTGAAAAAGCACAACCCGGAGAGGTTAACTTTCACATAGTCTTGCTTCTTCTTTCATAATCTTGCTCTGACCTGGTTTGGCAAACCGACATGATATGAAATGTATGATGTAATGTATGATGGAATGCATGATGCAATGTATGATGCAATGCATGATGTTCTCTGCTCTTACAAGTCATCCAAAGAGGGGGTAAGTGGCCAACTCGCTGCACCCCAATATTGGAGAGGTTATCAAAAGAGGGGGTGAGTGGCTAACTCGTCGGCACCCCCAATTTTGGTTCAAAAGAGGGGGTAAGTATTCAACTCGCTGCACCCCAATTTTGGAATAAGTCATCAAAAGAGGGGGTAAGTATTCAACTCGCTGCACCCCAATTTTGGAAAGGTCATCAAAAGAGGGGGTAAGTATTTAACTCGCTGCACCCCAATTTTGCTAAGGTCATCAAAAGAGGGGGTAAGTATTTAACTCGCTGCACCCCAATTTTGGAAAGGTCATCAAAAGAGGGGGTAAGTATTCAACTCGCTGCACCCCAATTTTGGAATAAGTCATCAAAAGAGGGGGTAAGTATTCAACTCGCTGCACCCCAATTTTGGAAAGGTCATCAAAAGAGGGGGTAAGTATTTAACTCGCTGCACCCCAATTTTGGAAAGGTCATCAAAAGAGGGGGTAAGTATTTAACTCGCTGCACCCCAATTTGTCCTTGTTGACAGAGTCAACTTCTGGGTTCACGACCCGCCTTACAGTTGCTGAAAAGCCTGATCGAGAGGGTTGAAGCTTAACCCGGTGGGTTGAAAACCCTCAAATGACTTGGTTGATGATATCAACTTGTGCACCGTCTTGTAAGCCGCCGTATTACGATGCTATTTTTTCTTTTGCACAATCTTGTAAGCCGCCATCTTGTATGAAGAAACGGCAGAAGCCTCCAAGTGATTTTACGATGACCCAATAAATCTGGGCACCCATGTTTGAACGGTCGCAACATGGCGGCTCGTCCTCTTTGGGCGACTTTAAATCTTCCACCAATAAGGTAATGCACCCATGTTTGAACGGTCGCAACATGGCGGCTTTAAATCTTCTTGAGAACTCGAACTTGCGAGATATGGACTCTTCTTGAACCGGATGCTGAACCGGATATTGAGAGGTCAAAATTTTGCGAGAAACAGATTTCCCTTGAGCCAGATTCTTAACCGGACCTTTCTAACTACCCGGCACTTTGTGAGCCGGAAATTGTCTGACATCTTTAAACTTTCACCAATGTGGCGGTAGCCCCCGAGATCGGGTGATCCAGGGTTCTTGAATTTGCTGAAACTAGCAATATTTGCTGAATCATGTCTGTAGCCCCCGGGTCTTAAGTTGACTCGAAGAGGCGGCTTGAGACTCTCCATATTCTGACCATGATATAAGCCGGCATAAGGTTGAACAGCGGAACGCTGGAATGCGTTGAAGCCGGAGGCAAAGTGTCGAGTTGATAATCTTCGCAACACTCATTGTATATCCTTTAGCGTTGATAACGCGATGCGAATCCACGGGAGGTTGAGGTCGACCGCGGCGGGTTATAAATGATCCCGTATGAACTATACATTGAGCCATCTGGTGGAGGCTGACAATATATTATGATCTACTCCAGGGTTGTTGCAATAAACCGAACCGCAGGGCGGCGACTTGTACATGTCCGTTGGGCAGCTTGTGTGAGCAGACGGGGCTCTGATTTCTTGATATATATATGCAAGAGTCGGCCGGTAACCCGGCGCGGACTAGAAAGTCGGCCGCGGGGGTTGCAAAGCAGCGCGGACCGGAGAGTCGGCCGCGGGTATTGTAAACCGGTGCGGACGGCCGAGTCAATCGTAGGCGCGGTACGCCGCGCGGTCGAGCGAGTCAGCCGGTAACCCGGCACTTTAAGCCGGCGCGGACAGGAGAGAATCGGCCGCACGTCACGGTCGTGAAAGACGGCCGCGGCGTTGTTGATGTAGACCAAATCACGTGAACGGCGGCTTGCGCACGTCCGTTGGCGGTTCACCCGTTCAGTGGACTGTCCAACGTATTGTGAACGCCCGAGCGGGCTCCCATTTATAATTTATCCTGCGTGTAAATTCATACAGGTCAAAGTACAAAAAACTCTTGATAGAGTAATGTCACAGGAATAATTTTAACAGGAAAAAATATCACCTGATGATAATGTCGTCCCATCACGAACGTTGTCCTGACGGAAAAAACACTCTGATCGTAAACGCTTCACCGGGCCAACTCATCCCTGTTTTTTTTTAAACGGTGCCCACATCTTTCTTATCCAAAGTCCTCCTACTTTCTTCCTTTCCCGTGCGAGGAGAATGGCCGACGCGGGGCCACGAGCCGGCGGGCGGCCACCATAGCGGCGGCTGGCCTGGTGAGCAAGGCAAGGCGGGCTGGCTCGGGGCCAGAGGCGGCTCGGAGGCCCAGGGGCGGCTCGCGGCGGCAGCTTGGAGAGGAGCGGGGCGCGTGACTGTTCTGGAGCCGCGTGAGGCGGAGATGGAGGTGGAGCCACGACGGCTTGAGGCTGCGGCGGCAGGGCTAGCGCAGAAGTGGCTCAAGGCGGCGGCGGGTTACGGCCGTGGCCGGAGCGGCGGCTCTCGGCGGGGAGAGGCCGCGGCCAGTGGAGCGGGCGCAGGAGGCAGTGGGCGCGGAGGCGGCCGGTGCGACGTGTGGGAGGCGTGGAGCAGCGAGCCGCCGGAGCGGCCGTGGAGGTGAGCCAGCGAAGGCGCGGTGGGGGTGAGGCGGAGCCGTCCAGGGCGAGGTCGGGTCGCGACGGGGATGAGGCATGGTGGAGCCCGCAGGGTGCGGCGGTGGCAGCTCGTACTGGTGACTTGAGGCAAGGTCACACAGGGGCGTGGGCGCGTTGGAGAGGGGCCCCTGGCTGCGCGAGGATGGAGGTGAGGTGGCTGCGGCCGATGGCTGCGGCGGAGACGGTGGAGGCGGGCTGCTGGGTGCGCCTCGCGGTGGCGGCTCAGAGCGCGCACAGAGGGCCCGCAGGCGCGGCGGCGACTTGGAGCAGAGGAGGCCGACTCGGAGACGAAGTTGTTGGCTGCTTGGCTGGCTAGTTGCGTTAGCATATATCTGGAGGCCGACCCGGATGCGAAGTCGTGTGGGGGCAGCTCGAGGCGAAAAAGGCGAGGGCGACGGCTGAACCGGCAGGGCCGGTCCGAGGCAACGGCTCAGAGGCGGCGGCTTGCGGCCAGCCACGGCGGAGGTGGCGCGAGACAGGGCAGGCTCGAAGGCGCATCGGGAGAGTAGGGCACGTGCGGAGGCGGCGGCAGCTCGGATACGCGGAGGCGTCTCAAGGTGAACGGGGCGGGGCCGACTCGGAGACAAGATGGACTCGGAGCGAGGCAACATGAGGCGAAGCCGGCGGCTGTGGCAAAGCTGGCAACTTGGGCGGCGAGTCTGGAGTGGCGCGAAGGTATGACCGCGGCAACGAGGTGGCTCAAGGCGAGGCCGGCGCTGTGGGCGGCGAGTCTGCGTCCATAAATTCCTTGCTAGCCCAAGCAGTAGCTGCAACGCGCAAACATCAGCGGGTCTGGGGTTCGAATCCCAGCCTCCCGTTTCTTTCTTTTTGTTGAATCCATCATGTGCATCGGGAGTTGATCTGATCTGAGAGCCGGCGACTGTAACTTGGACGCTTTTAGCGACTTTTCTTTTTTCTGGTTGTCCATTAGTAATCAGACTGATGAATGATAATAACAGTAGCTATGTCTGATCTGCTCGGAAATAGCGATAACAAACTCGGCGTAACGGTGGAAACGGTTGACGTCAAGATGCATTGGAGTTCTGATCGGTCTCGGCGACGCGCGACATCAGCGACGGCGACACCAACTCCAAAGTTACTCATGATGCTGATCTCCGAACAACAAATTAGCCGGTTGTGCCTAGGGTTGTCCCGTGCCGGGTCATCCGGCGGAATCTGCCCGTAGGTGCTCTTCTTTATCCGATCAATCACGAGCTTCTTGATTCCTCGGAGAGTTTCCTCCCAAGAATACAACACCACCGTGCGTGAGCCCCACGGTGGGCGCCAACTGTCGTGGATTTGTCACAGCAAGATGTCCGGGTTAGCGGACTTGAGGTGTGAGGCCATCGCAGCTATGTGGCGGCTTGAGAGGGGTTGGTCGGAATCGAGAGACGCGAGTTTACCCAGGTTCGGCCCCTCCGATGGAGGTAAAAGCCTACGTCCTGCTTGTCTTGTATTGATGATGAGGGCAATCTCGGTTACAAGGGTGTTGTGTTGCTACCTCTAGTCTCGAGAGCCTCTAGTCTGTTTATCTCTAATGACTTGAAGTTGTCTCTCTTGGGGCGCCTTACCCCTCCTTATAAAGGTTGAAGGGGCGGCTTACATGTAGAGTCCTACTAGGAGTAGGATTAGGACTAGTCTCTCTTGAATCCTAATCCGGGTCTAGTTTCCTTTGTGAAGGAGTCTTTCCTTTCTCTCCTTGGGCCTTCTCCTGTGAGCCGCCCATCCAGGCCCATCCATGAGCCGCCTTGCACCGGCTCGCACGCTGGGCCATGGGCCTGGTCATCCTGTGACCCGATAATAGAGGTGACGCCATGAACCGCCATACTGATGAGCCGGGTCATACCTCCTGTCGGGTTACCAATGAATCGTCAAGTTCGGCCAGGGCTCCCGTGAGTCGCCAAGTCTCGCGCCGGGTCACCGGTAAGCCGCCAAGTCCCGGCCGGGTCATACTTCCGGCCGGGTTACACCGCGGGGTATATCCCCGACAATACCCGTGGTGACAATGGGGTATTATATTGATTCACTTGATGTATGTTTTGGCACTCAACTCGCGGATTCCCGAGGTGACATTGGGATAATCTATGCATAGGGGTTGATGCACGTTTTCATTGTCTTTTCTTCGATAGAAACTTTGGGGTGCTCCTTAAAGTTCTTTGTGTGGATTGAATATTATGATTATGAAGTTGTTTGATGCATATCGTATAATCAAGTCACGGATACTTGTGGTGACATTGGAGTATCTAGGTGATGTTAGAGT
This sequence comes from Elymus sibiricus, assembly GCA_039707655.1. Taxonomy (NCBI): domain Eukaryota; kingdom Viridiplantae; phylum Streptophyta; class Magnoliopsida; order Poales; family Poaceae; genus Elymus; species Elymus sibiricus. The sequence continues at coordinate 253,558,849 of CM077668.1, read as the reverse complement.
TGGTTGATGTGTATCATATGGTGTTATTTTAGTACGAACTCTAGGGCTGTTTGTGACACTTTTAGCAATAGCTCAATAGATTGATCGGAAAGAATAATTTTGAGGTGGTTTCGTACCCTACAACAATTTCTATCTTATGTTCCCCGCTAATAGGAACTTTGGAGTGATTCTTTATCGCACGTTGAGGGATTGTTATATGATCCAATTATGTTAGCATTGTTGAGAGATTGCAGTAGTGAAAGTATGAACCCTAGGCCTTGTTTCTAAGCATTGCAATACCATTTGTGCTCCGTTTTATCACTTCGTACCTTGCTGTTTTTTTATTTTCAGATTACAAAAACCTATATCTACTATCCATACTACAACTGTATCACCATCTCTTCGCCGAACTAGTGCACCTATACAATTTACCATTGTATTGGGTGTGTTGGGGACACAAGAGATTTCTTGTATTTGATTGCAGGGTTGTTTGAGAGAGACCATCTTCATCCTACGCCTCCCACGGATTGATAAACCTTAGGTCATTCACTTGAGGGAAAATTGCTACTGTCCTACAAAACTCTGCGCTTGGAGGCCCAACACGAGTCTACAAGAATAAGTTGTGTAGTAGACATCAAGCTCTTTTCTTGCGCCATTGCCGGGGAGGTGAGTGCTTGAAGGTATATCTTTAGATCGTGCAATTGAATCTTTTAGTTTCTTGTTTTATCACTAGTTTGGCTTATAAAAGAAAACTACAAAAAAATGGAATTGAGGTTGCCTCATATTGTTCATCTTTATAATGTCTTTCGTGAAAATGATGGAAAGGAAAATTGTGCTCAAATGATAGAAGAAGAATTCAATAAAATGTTTGGCATAAAATCTTTTGAATGATGAGCATGATTGCAATGTTGCTAGTATGAATTCTATGAATATCCATGATGCTAGTGATATGCAAAGCCATAAGCTTGGGGATGCTATGTTTGATGAAGATGATATTTTTACTCCCCCAAGTTTTGAGGTGCAAATTTATTATGATGATTGCAAGCCTCCTATTTACGATGATTAGATTGATGAAAGTGGATTTGGAGAGGTCATGGATTTATTTAGTGATGATTCCACTATTTTGGAAGAGGTTTCAATTGACTATGATAACAAAGTTGCTATCTATGATGATTATTGTGTTGACATGTATGCTATAAATAATAATGATAACCATGAAACTTGTCATCATGATTTTAATTTTCAATTGGATTATGTCAATCAAGTATCACATGATAGTTATTTCATTGAATTTGCTCCCACTACTATTGATGAGAAGAAAATTGCTTATGTGGAGAGTAATAAAAATTCTATGCTTGTGAATCATGAAAAGAATGCTTTATGTGATAGTTATATTTTTGAATTCATTCATGATTCTACTGAAAATTATTATGAGAGAGGATCATATGCTTGTAGGTGTTGCAATAATATCAAGTTTCCTCTCTATGTGTTGAAAGTTTTGAAGTTATACTTGTTTTGCCTTACTATGCTAGTTGATTCTTGCTCCCATAAATTATTTGATCACAAAATCCCTATGCATAGGAAGTGGGTTAGGCTTAAACTTTCTTGTCATATGATTCATGATGCTCTCTTTATGTTCCAATTATTTATTCTTATGTGAGCATCATTGAAATCATCATGCCTAGCTAAAAGGCATTAAAGAAAAGCGCTTGTTGGGAGACAACCCAACATTTACCCCTAATGTTTTTTTGTGTTTACATGATTAATCTACTGTGTTAATCATGTTTTATATGTTTTATTTCAATAATGTGCCAAGTAAAGCCTTTGGGATAGTGTGGATACTTGTTGATTCGATTCTGTGCAAAAACAGAAACTTTTGCGTCCAGTGCTGGAATTTCTATGCTGTACTGGAGAGTGATAAAAATCTGAAATTTTTACAGAGCATTGGGTTACAAATGTTTTATGTTTTAGTAATTTTTCAGAATTTTTGGAGGTACATAAGTATGGTATTTAAATCGCTCACTACATGCTGTTCTGTTTTTGACAGATTCTGTTTTCGGTGCATAGTTTGCTTGTTTTAGTGTTTTCATAGCTTATATTGAGTAATATAAATTGTGGAAATGATATAATACAGTAGGCATTATGTGAGAACAATTATGAAACTTGTCTTGACAGTACCTAAGTGGATGATTTATTTCTATCATACTAACCTCTCTCACAAGATCCGTTAAGTTTTATGTGATTGAAGTTTTCAAGTTTTGGGTGAGATATCTATATGAGAAGAATAAGGAGTGGTAAGGCCCTAAGCTTGGGGATGACCAAGGCACCCCAAGATAATACTAAAGGAAGACTCAAGCGTCTAAGCTTGGGGATGCCCCGGAAGGCACCCCCTCTTTCGTCTTCAACACTATCGGTAACCTCACTTGGAGCTATATTTTTATTCGTCACATAATATGAGTTTTGCTTGGAGCATCATTTTCTTCTGTTGATATTTGCTTGGTGTTATAAATAATCATGTTTTGTATCTTTTAGTTCAATAAAATGCCAATTATAGCCTTTACCATGCTCAGTTTGCAAGTTCATGTGTTGCTGTTTGAAAACAGAAAGTTTTCTGTTATGTCCAGAATATTTCTGAATAGTCAGAACATGATAAAAATCTGAAATTTTTACACAGTAAGCATGCATGAGTTCTCTGTCACTTCGTAAATTTTTAGAATTTTCGGAGTTAGGCAAGTATGAATTTTAAATCCCCCTTTACAGACTGTTCTGTTTGGTCAGATTGCTGTTATAGTTGCATTGTTTGCATATGTTTGCTAGTTTAATGTTTCTATTTGTGGATAGGAGTATTAAATATGCAGAGGCATTTAGTATGAAATGTTTAATTATAATTTTTGTGATTTTCTACAGTAGATAATGTTAAGGTTTTGAGTTGATTTATACCAACTTATCTCACGAGTTCTTGTTGAGTTTTGTGTGGATGAACTTTTTAAGATTTAGGAGAAGCCATGATATGAGAGGAATTAAGGAGACACAAGAGCTCAAGCTTGGGGATGCCCAAGGCACCCCAAGATAACATTCCAGGAACTCTCAAGCAACTAAGCTTGGGAATGCCCCGGTTGGCATCCCACCTTTCTTCATCAACACCTATCGGTTAGCCTAAGTTTTTACTTGTTCACGTGTTATGTGCTATTCTTGGAGCGTCCTTTATTTTCGTTTTGTTTGTTTTTTGAATAAAATTATCAAGATCTGAAATTCTAAATGAGAGAGAGTCCTCACATAGCTACCTATTTACTTAACTACTCATTTGGTCTTCACTTATTTCTTTTTGGAGTAGTTTGTCATTTACTCTTGTTCTTCACTTATATCCTATGAGTAAATTGTCTAATGAATTGAATATCATTAAGTTGAAATTATATGTGCTTCATATGCTTGTATCATGTCTAGTAGTAGTTTCACATTTGGGTTAGAAAGTGAAATCTATTGAAGCTTGACAATCACAATATTGGTCATACAAGAAATTCATGAATGATTAGTATAAGGAAGAGAACTTTCACATATAAATATATTATCTTGGACATCTTTTTTGATTGTGAATACCCATTAATTATTTTCAAACTTGAGCAAATTAGTTGAAGTTGGACAAGGAAGACAACGTAATGAGTTATGTTTGGGTATATTTGCATAGAAGTTATATTGTTATGGATCCTCCAACAAGTGGTGCTTGCTTAGGATCTTTTGCTAGCCAAAAATTCGTACTAAGTAGAGATACTACTTGTGCATCCAAAAACCCTTAAACCCAGTTTCTTCCCATGAGTGTCCACCATATTTACCTATGGATTGAATAAGATCCTTCAAGAAAGTTTTCATCAGTGCAAAAAGTAATAAAAATTGTTCCTAAAATATGTATGATCTTTTATTGCAAGGGAAAATAAGCGTTGTACGAACTTGTGATGGTAAAGAAATAAAAGCGACGGACTGCATAATAACGGTTGCTATCACAAGGGACAATATAACGTGATGTTCCTTTGCATTAAGGGCTTGCACATCCAAAAATCAAAAGTGCATGATAACCTCTGCTTCCCTCTGCGAAGGGCCTATCTTTTACTTTATGTATTTATTTTTATGCAGAGTCAATAGTATCCCTTCTCATTTCAACCTCAATTATTCTTTAGTTGGCAAGCATCAAGTGGTGGGGAAAGATCCAGGCACATATGGCCAGTCAACTATATTTGATCATGAATTATTATTGTTGACAATTATCTCTATGATAAATAAGTTGGGAGGCGAAACATTAAGCCCCTATCTTTCTCTGTGTTCGATGGATGCTATTTGTTCTAAAAATATGCTTTGAATACTAGCAATCATAGAAGACTATATGATAATTGAGTATGTGGAGCTCTTACTTAGACTTTGTTGAAATTTAGTTGAATTGCAATTGTTTGGTGACTAAGAACATAGGTTGTTAAGTTTCAAGAGAATGCATTGTTTGAACCATAACATGTGAATTGATTGCTACTTTATCATGATGACTTTTATGAGAAAGAGTTGTTGTTATGATGCTAGGAAAAGTGATTGAATTTATCATTGATCAAACTTATGCACTATGCTAGCATTCACACTTCATAAATAATTTCTTTTATCATTTACCTACTCGAGGACGAGCAGGAATTAAGCTTGGGGATGCTGATACGTCTCCAACGTATCTATAATTTATGAAGTATTCATGCCATGTTTATTATAGTTTTGTATGATTTTGGTGCACTTTTATATGACTTTTATATGATTTTTATGGACTAACATATTGACCTAGTGCCCAGTGCCAGTTGTTGTTTTCTGCTTGTTTTTGGTTTTCCAGAAAATCCATATCAAATGAAGCCCGAATGCAGCGAAACTTTTTGACGATTTTTTCTGGAAGGAAACAGACCCAGGAAGCTTCGGGGGAGCAGCAGAAGACCCACAGGGGCCCCACAAGCCACCTGGGCGCCCCCCTCCTGGGGCGCGCCCTGGTGCCTCGTGGGCCCCCTGTGGCTCCTCTTCACGTGATTCCAACGCCAAAAATTCTTATAAATACCAAAACCCCCAGAAATAATCCTAGAATTTGGACTCCACCGCCGCAAGCCTCTGTACCTTTGAAATACCATCTGGAGCCCTGTTCTGGCACCCTGCCGGAGGGGGAAATCATCACCGGAGGCCATCTTCATCATCCCGGCGGTCTCCATGACGAGGAGGGAGTAGTTCACCCTCGGGGCTAAGGGTATGTACTAGTAGCTATGTGTTTGATCTCTCTCTCTCGTGTTCTTGATATGGCACGATCTTGATGTATCGCGAGCTTTGTTAATATAGTTGGATCATATGGTGTTTCTTCCCTCTCTATCTTTGTTGTGATTAATCGAATCTTTTCCCTTTGAGGTTTCGTTATTGTCGGATTGAATATTTCAGATTTGAGAACACTTAATGTACGTCTTGCATATGGATACCCGTGGTGAGAATGGGGTATTATATTGATTCACTTGATGTATGTTTTGGCACTCAACTCGCGGATTCCTGAGGTGACATTGGGGTAATCTATGCATAGGGGTTGATGCACGTTTTCATTGTCTTTTCTCCGATAGAAACTTTGTGATGCTCCTTGAAGTTCTTTGTGTGGATTGAATATTATGATTATGAAGTTGTTTGATGCATATCGTATAATCAACTCACGGATACTTGTGGTGACATTGGAGTATCTAGGTGACATTAGAGTTGGTTGATGTGTATCATATGGTGTTATTTTAGTATGAACTCTAGGGCTGTTTGTGACACTTTTAGGAATAGCTCAATAGATTGATCGGAAAGAATAACTTTGAGGTGGTTTCGTACCCTACAACAATTTCTATCTTATGTTCCCCGCTAATAGGAACTTTGGAGTGATTCTTTATCACACGTTGAGGGATTGTTATATGATCCAATTATGTTAGCATTGTTGAGAGATTGCAGTAGTGAAAGTATGAACCCTAGGCCTTGTTTCTAAGCATTGCAATACCGTTTGTGCTCCGTTTTATCACTTGGTACCTTGCTGTATTTTTATTTTCAGATTACAAAAACCTATATCTACTATCCATACTACACTTGTATCACCATCTCTTCGCCGAACTAGTGCACCTATACAATTTACCATTGTATTGGGTGTGTTGCGGACACAAGATATTTCTTGTATTTGATTGCAGGGTTGTTTGAGAGAGACCATCTTCATCCTACGCCTCCCACGGATTGATAAACCTTAGGTCATTCACTTGAGGGAAAATTGCTACTGTCCTACAAAACTCTGCGCTTGGAGGCCCAACACGAGTCTACAAGAATAAGTTGTGTAGTAGGCACCAATCACCATTCAATGTTTTGATATTATGTTGTGTTGTTCTTCTTCTAGTGGTGTTATGTGAATGTCGACTAAATGACACTTCACCAACTTTGGGCCTAGGGCAAGACATTATGGAATTAGTTTGTAGATGATGGGTTGCAGGAGTGACAGAAACGTAAACCCTAGTTTATGAATTGTTCCGTGAGGGGCTGTTTTGGAACCACATGTTTAATGCTATGGTTATATTTGTCTTAATTACTTCTCTTGTATTTGTGGATGCCTACATGGAGGGTATAATCATAAGTAGGCATTTGTTCAATTGATAACAGTACCTTAGCTCCAGTACACCCACATAACACTTATCAAGGCAATGAACGTAAGTCGATGAATCGTGGTGAAAGTAACTTGATGATATTCACGTGTGTCCTCAAGAGCATTTTAATCACTATAAGAAGTATCACCGGCTTGTCCTTAGCATAATTAAGGATTGGGCTACTTGCTGCACCTTGCTACTTTTGTTACTTGTTACTTGTTACCAATTATCTTGCTATCAAAATATCTGTCAAAACCATCTAATAGCACTTGCAGTGAAATCTGTGCTGAGAACTGCCTATCAATTACTTCTGCTCCTCGTTGGGTTCGATACTCTTACTTATCGGAAGGACTAGATTGATCCCCTACACTTGTGGGTCATTAAGACTCTTTTCTTGCGCCGTTGCCGGGGAGTGTTGCACTCTTGGTAAGTGGAATTTGGTAAGAAAACTTTAATCGTATGTGCTAATTTTTATTTACACTCGCTATTATGGAAAACAATCCTTTGAGTGGTTTGTTCGGGGTATCTTCACCCCGAGCACAAGTGGTAAGAGATGAGCCTCCACCTACTAAAACTTTTTATTATGAAATTCCTCTTGGTATTATGGAAATATTGCGAGCTAATCCCTATGCAGGAGATGGAACCGTTCATCCCGATACGCACTTACTTTTTATGGATGAACTATGTGGATTATTTAAGCTTGCAGGATTATCGAGGAATGAAGTTAAAAAGAAATTATTCCCTTTATCTTTGGAGGGAAAAGCATTAGCATGGTATAGGCTATTAGACGATTCTCATTCATGGGACTTGAACCAAACGAAGCTAGAATTCCATCAGAAATTTTAGCCCATGCACTTGGTTCTCCGTGATCAGAATTATATCTCTAATTTTTGGCCTCGTGAAGGAGAAATTATCTCTCAATCTTGGGGGAGGCTTAAGGATTTAATGCTCAAATGCCCCAATCATGAGCTCTCAAGAGATATTATTGTTCATAATTTTTATGCTAGGCTTTCTTTCGCGATAAAGAAATGCTTGATTATTCTTCCGCGGGTTCTTTCTCAAAACAACATATTGAATACAAATGGGATCTCAATGAAAGAATTAAAAGCAACTCTGAAGATTGGGAGGTCAACATAGGTAAAGAGTCAGGTATAAAGCTTGAATATGACTGTGTTAAGTCTTTCGTAGAAACCGATGTTTTTCATGAGCTTAGTGCAAAATATGGACTTGATTATGAGATAGTCATTAATTTCTGTAAATCTTTTGCTGCTCACGTTGACCATCCAAAATAGAAGTGGTTTAATTGAACCTATTAAAGATATTTGTGAAGAACATGTTATTGCTAAAACTGAAATAGAAGCTTATTTTTCTAATCCTATTGTACCTACTTCTTATATTGAAAAGCCTCCTTTTCCTTTTAGAATTAAGGAGCACTCTAAGGTTACAATTGTGTTTCATAAAAGTTATATTAAAGCACCTAAACATTCTGAACAAATTAAAGTAGAACATTCAATAGCATTGGTTTAAGATCTTTTGGTTGGCAATATTGATGGGCATGTTATTTACTTCTGTGATGAAGCTGCTAGAATTGCTAAACCTGTTAGGAATGAACATGATAAGATAGATAAAAATAAAAGAGTTGCTGGCATGTGCTACTTGTGAGCTGCGTTGGGATTTTCCCCGAAGAGGAAGGGTGAAGCAATATAGTAGCAGATAATATTTCCCTCAGTGTGAACCAAGGTTATCGAACCAATAGGAGAACCAAGAAAATCCTAGTCAAACAGTACCTACACACACAAGAGCAAATACTTGCACCCGACGCGGGCAAGAGCGTTGTCAATCCCCTTGAACTCGTTACTTTCAAGGATCAAATCTGGTAATGATAGATATATAAATTGAAAAGTAAATAAAAAGTAAAATAATTGCAGCAAGGTAATTTAGGTGTTTCTAATAGGGATTTCTATTTTCATGCCCCTCCTTCCTTAGTTCTACTCAGTTTTGCCCCGCCCATCTTACCATTGCTCACTTTCCCCCTGATCCCCTCGCCCGCGCCTCACAAGAGGCCAAACGATGCCTTGTCGTCGGGTCAAAGACTTTGACCGTTGCGTCACCGGTGCTGACGCGTGGGACCGACATGTAAGGCCGCATGCATTCGCATCGCCGGTGCTGATGCATGGGACCGCCAAGTAAGGTCTCATGCATTCGCATCGCCGGTGCTGACGCGTGGGGTCGCCATGTAAGGCCGCATGCATTCGTGGCGCCGGTGCATACAGTCGCGTGGGACCCACATTTGGCCGCATGCATTACTGATTTCGCATCGCCGGTTGCTCCTACACAGTCTGCGGCTGACGTGTGGGACCCACGGGCATGCAAAACTGAATCAGCGTCGCCTGTTGTTTCCACATAGGCCACTGCTCGCATTTTCACACACGGGGAGTCGCGCCGCCGCGACCATTGATACTGGCTTAACGCCGCAAACCCATCCCTTCATGTGCCATATATGCAGCCCCCCATCCCATTTCCCCGCTTGCCTCCACAACCTTATCCGCCGCCGGCGCCACTGCAGCACAAACCCTAGCCCTCCTCTCCTTCCTCCCCTTCCGCATCCATGTCGTGGCCGCGCAGTATCAATCTCCGTGAAGCCAAGCTTCTCGCCATCTGCGACGTCCCGGCGCCGCCGGACACGCGTCTGCCGGCGGGATGGGTTCTGAGTGCGGGAGGACTTCTGGTGGCGCATGTCCCCACCGTCAGTACGGTCCCCTTTGCGCGCGCCGTCCATAGGTTTCATGCAGGTCTGACGCCGGAGGAGAGGGCGCATCCAGGCTTCGATCCTAATAGCCCAACATGGCCGCAGATCCTCGAGCAGGACCGCGTCGCTCGGATCCAGCGCTTCGACGGCCCCAACCCGATGCCGCACTTAAACATCGTTGGGCGACGTGCCTTTTGGGATGGCCTTAGCTTCGACGACGTGCTTGCCGCATGCCGCTCGCAGATTGAACCAGAAGATTTAGTTTAGGATTTGTTGTTTTATTTAAATAAAGTATGTATGAATTCGTATGCTAAGACTGGATTGTATTTCGAGTTATTTGGATGCACTTTGAATGACTCATGATTTGTATGAATCTCGTTTGAAACCCGATGCCGCACCAAAATCAGAAAGTGAATTTGTATGATTTTACATGCAATTTTGACAACACACGGAAAGAAATTATAGAAAATGAAAAAGAGGCGCAAAATTTGAAATCCTTTCACATGGAGGCCTCCTATGTGCAATGGCTTGTTGGAAAAACTATAAACTGACAATACCACAAATAAAAAGTTAATTTTCTATTGTTCTAGTGCCATGCATGACTTTTTTTGTGAAGCAAGTGCCATAAATAAGACTGTAAATCATGCCCTTACAATTTTCACCTAAAGTATACCACATGGGATGCCAACTGCCAATTTTTCATGAATTTTAGAGTGATATTGCCATATTTCATTGATTTATTGAATTTCTGGCGATTTACGTCAAGTAATTCAAATTTGAACTGCAAGTGTGCTCTAGTTTGGTCCAATAAATTCTGAAAAATCATTTTCACCTTCCACATTAGGAATGTAGGCAGTATCCACAAAGAAAACTCAATTACCCAACCATTATATATGATTAGTCATCCATGCAATTTTGACAACACATGGAAAGAAATTAAAGAAAATGAAAAAAGGCTCAAAAATTGAAATCCTTTTGCATGGAGGCCTCCTATGTACAATGGCTTGTTGGAAAAATGATAAACTCACAATACCACAAATAAAAAGTTAATTTGTGGTTTTTCTAGTGTCGTGCATGACTTTTTTTTGTGAAGCAAGTGCCATAAATAAGATTGTAAATTGTGCCCTTACAATTTTCACCTAAAGTATACCACATGGGATGCCAACTGCCAATTTTCATGAATTTCAGAGTGATATTGCCAAATTTCATTGGTTTATTGAATTTTTGGCGATTTACATCAAGTAATTCAAATTTGAACTGCAAGTGTGCTCTAGTGTTGTCAACAAATTCTGAAAAATCATTTTCACCTTCCACATTAGGAATGTAGGCAGTATCCACAAAGAAAACTCAATTATCCACCCATTATATATGATTACTCATCCATGCAATTTTGAAAACACATCGAAAGAAATTAAAGAAAATGGAAAAAAAAGGCTCAAAAATTGAAATCCTTTCGCATGGAGGCCTCTTATGTGCAATGTCTTCTGGGAAAAATAATAAACTGACAATACCACAAACTTAAAAAAAACCTTCACAAAATGACCTATCTCCTATGAAGATCAATGACTTTCAACCAAGATGACCATGACCTTGAGCATCTTCATGGCATAGTACATGATAACATCACCATTTTTGGAAATAACAAGGGTGTTAACATTGTGAGCAATAATTCCACAAAAAGATTGAAGATTTGGTTAAAAAAATTAATTTTCCATTTTTCTAGTGTCATGCATGACTTTTTTTGTGAAGCAAGTGCCATAAATAAGATTGTAAATCGTGCCCTTACAATTTTCACCTAAAGTATACCACATGGGATGCCAACTGCCGATTTTTCATGAATTTCAGAGTGATATTGCCATATTTCATTGATTTATTGAATTTCTGGTGATTTACATCAAGTAATTCAAATTTGAACTGCAAGTGTGATCTAGTTTGGTCCAATAAATTCTGAAAAATCATTTTCTCCTTCAACATTAGCAATGTAGGCAGTATCCACAAAGAAAACTCAATTACCCAACCATTATATATGATTAGCCATCCATGCAATTTTGACAACACATGGAAAAAAATAAAGAAAAATGAAAAAGGCTCAAAAATTGAAATCCTTTTGCATGGAGGCCTCCTATGTGCAATGGCTTGTTGGAAAAATGGTAAACTCACAATACCACAAATAAAAAGTTAATTTTCCATTTTTCTAGTGCCGTGCATGACTTTTTTTGTGAAGCAAGTGCCATAAGTAAGATTGTAAATTGTGCTCTTACAATTTTCACCTAAAGTATACCACATGGGAAGCCAACTGCCAATTTTTCATGAATTTCAGAGTGATATTTCCATATTTCATTGATTTATTGAATTTCTGGCAATTTACATCAAGTAATTCAAATTTCAACTACAAGTGTGCTCTAGTTTGGTCCAATAAATTCTGAAAAATCATTTTCACCTTCCACATTAGGAATGTAGGCAGTATTCACAAAGAAAACTCAATTACCCACCCATTATATATGATTACTCATCCATGCAATTTTGACAACACATGGAAAGAAATTAAAGAAAATGAAAAAGGCTCAAAAATTGAAATCCTTTTGAATGGAGGCCTCTTATGTGCAATGGCTTGTGGGAAAAATAATAAACTGACAATACCACAAATTTGAAGAAAAAAACCTTCACAGAGTGATCAATCTCATATGAAATCAATGACTTTCAACCAAGATTGAAGATTTGGTTTTATTTGCCATTTTTCCATGGATACATGACAACTCCAATTACATAAGTACATGACAACTCCAATTACATAGCAATAAACAATCTAGAAATACATGACAACTACAATTACACAACTACGGGCGACCACTCATCCTTCGACTTTGCGTTGTACATGATAACCCCTAAAACGTCGTCGTCTTCGCTCACACGCCTTACGACGTACGAATACCTATCCTCCTCTGCATATTCATCCTCGTCCTCCTCCTCGTTGGCGACCGGAGCAGGCTTTGACAACCAATCCTTGTCCTCCTCCTCATCCTCAACTACCATTTGCTCGTCTCCGGGCGCACGCCTTTCGATGGTCCTCATAAACTCCTTCACATCATCAGGCATAATTATGTGTAGAGACATGCCAGGAGGAGGCTGCACATATCTCACCCCCGAAATAGCTGTGAGCTCTCGTTTGACCGCTGGATCCGGTGGGACGCGTCGAGACCCGTACGAATACCAGCGAGCTCGCTGACGAGGATCCGACGACTCCAATGCCTCACACATCGCCCAGACTAAAACCCCGATACAAGTCACCCCTTTGACTCGATCTGGGATGATCCGCCGGAGCTCATCTGGCCTAGCATCTATCAACAGTTGCAGCGCATGCTCCGCCAGAGCTTTTGTGCTTGGAAACCAAGAGCAGATCTCCCTGCACTTCTCTAGTAAGATAGCGTCACCGGCGCAGAACACCTAAAACGGGGTCGTCATCGCCGATGGCGACCACGGGATTGGGGGTGGGGAAGGGGGAGGGGGAGGTGGATGTGGGCTGCTCGGGCCGTGGTGGATGCGAAATGAGAGATATTACCCCCCCCCCCCCCCGTTTTTTTACCAATGACCGAGCCGTCCACTAACCGGTCCCACATGTTAGCATTTCAGTCCGGTCCCACGCATCAGCACCGGGTGAAGTAACGGTCAAAGGCTTTGACCTGACGGCAAGGCACCGTTTGGCCTCTTGTGAGGCGCGGGCGGGGGGAGGAGGGGGAAAGTGAGCAAAGTTAGACGGGCGCGGCAAAACTGAGTACAACTAAGGAAGGAGGGCCACAGAAATAGAAATCCCTTTCTAATATGATTAAAGTAGACCCCGGGCCATAGTTTTCACTAGAGGCTTCTCTCTCGAAGATAGCATACGGTGGGTAAACAAATTACTGTTGGGCAATTGATAGAAAAGCGCATAGTTATCATGTTATTTATGGCAATGATCATGTATATAGGCATCACGTCCGTGACAAGTAGAACGGTACGATTCTGCATCTACTACTATTACTCCACTTCAAGAGCGCTTCTATGCTTGCCTCTCTACGTATTAAGTTCATAACAAATAGAGTAATGCATGAAGTATGATGACATGATGTAGACAGAATAAACTCAAGAAATATGAATAAACCTCGTCGTTTTACCCTTAATGGCAACAATACAAATACGTGCCTCACTACCCCTTTTGTCACTGGGTGAGGACACCGCAAGATTGAACCCATCACAAAGCACCTCTCCCACTGAAGATAAATCAATCTAGTTGGCCAAACCAAACGGATAGATCAGAGAGAAATACAAAGCTATAATAACATGCATAATAAAGCTCAGAAAAGACTCAATTACTTTCAATGAATAATCTGATCATAAACCCACAATTCATCGGATCCCAACAAACGCACCGCAAAAGAAGATTACATCGAATAGAACTCCATGGAGATCATGGAGAACTTTGTATTGAAGATCAAAGAGAGGGAAGAAACCATCTAGCTACTAGCTATGGACCCGTAGGTCTATGGTGAACTACTCACACATCATCGGAAGGGCAGCAAGGTTGATGTAGAAGCCCTCCGTGATCGATTCCCCCTCCGACAGAGTACCAGAAAAGGCCTCCAGATGGGATTGCAGAAGAACAGAAGCTTGCGGCGGCGGAAAAGTTATTTCGGGTGGCTCTTTGTTGGTTTGGGGATTTATGGGAATTTATAGAAGTGGAATTAGGTCAAACGGAGCTACATGGGACCCACGAGCTCAGGTGGCGCACCCCCTAGGGGCGCGTTGTGTGAGCTCGTGACTCTCCCGTAGATCTTCTGGCCTCCTCCCGAACGCTCTAGGGTCCCTTCTGGTCCAGAAAAAATCACCGTAAGTTTCATCATGTTTGGACTTCGTTTGGTACTAATTTTCTGAAAAGCCAAAAACAAGCAAAAAAACAGCAACTGGCACTCAGCACTGAGTTAATAGGTTAGTTCCCAAAAATGATATAAAATTGCATATAAAGCATATAAAGTATCCAAGATTGATAATATAATAGCATGAAACAATCAAAAATTATAGATACGTTGGAGACGTATCAGCATCCCAAGCTTAATTCCTGCTCGTCCTCGAGTAGGTAAATGATAAAAACAGAATTTTTGATGTTGAATACTACCTAGCATGTTTATCATGTAATCTCTCTTACGGTGTAAATATTGAGAAATGATGAAGTAATTGATATCAATATAATAATATCCATGAATACAAGAACATAGTCATTAGATTTTCAAAATATACGATGCTCAACGAATGTTATCCCTACTCATTGAATTATGTAAGCATGGCATGACTCCGCCTTCACCGCATAAATATAAATCATGAGCAACCCGGTGTCAAACCAGGCAATTGGATCATACTTTTTAACGTGCTTTAGCATTTTCAACTCCACTCAATACATGAGCATGAGACACGGACATTAGCACTATAGGTGGAATAGAATGCGGTAGTAGAGGTATATAGGAGAAGTTAAAAAAGAAGAAAGGCTCGCATCAACTCGGCGGATCAATAGGCAATGGAGAGGCCCATCAATCGATATCAGTGCGAGGAGTAGGGATTGCCATGCAACGGATGCACTAAGAGCTATAAGTGTATGAAAGCTCAATGGAAACTAAGTGGGTGTGCATCCAACTTGCTTGCTCATGAAGACCTCGGGCATTTGAGGAAGCCCATCATCGAAATATACAAGCCAAGTTCTATAATGAAAAATTCCCACTAGTATATGAAAGTGATATCTCAGGAGACTCTCTATAGGAAGAGCATGGTGCTACTCTGAAGCACAAGTGTGGTAAAGGATAGTAGCATTTTTTTCTCTCATTTTTTTCTTTTTCTCTTTTTTTAGAACAATCTCGTGGACCTCATCCCCTCATTTTGGAGGATAGTAGCATTTTTTTCTCTCATTCTTTTCCTCTCTGGGACAATGCACTAACAATGATGATCATCACACTTTTATTTACTTACAACTCGATATTACAACTTGATAAACTGATACAAGATGACTCTATATGAATGCATCTGGCAGTGTACCAGGATGTGCAATGATCTAGCGTAACATGTATAACAATGATAAACTGTGGCTTTGCCACAAATGTCATGTCAGCTCTATATGATCATGCAAAGCAATATGATGATGAACACACATGTCATTAGACGAAACGGTGGAAGTTGCATGGCAATATATCTCAGAATGGCTATGGAAATGCCATAATAGGTAGGTATGGTGGTTGTTTTGAGGAAGATATAAGAAGGCTTATGTGTGATAGAACGTATCGTATCAGCGGGGTTTGGATGCACCGGCGAAGTTTGCACCGACTCTCGAGGTGAGAAAGGGCAATGCACGGTACCGAAGAGGCTAGCAAATTGCGGAATGGTGAGAGTGCGTAATTGTCCATGAACTCACATTAGTCATACAGAACTCATATACTTATTGTGAAAGTTTTATTAGCCCTCGAAGCAAAGTACTACTCGCATGCCCCTAGGGAGGAGGTTGGTAGGAGTTAACCATCGTGCACCCCCGATTATGACAGCACTCAAGGATTTCAATCAGACATAAAAATGCTCAAACATCCCTGCCATGCCATGTCGGACACTTAAATGAGTAGTTAATAACAAGCTTTAGTATCAAAATTTCTACTAACCAATGATCATGAACCAATACCCTTTCATATTACGACATCAATATAATTAAAACATACGTTTCATATTTAATGATCTATAGGAAAGTTTTTATTATACCACTCTTGAATACCTATCCTTTTTGGTCTAATCTCATAACTCATGCACATTACCACTTCCTATTTAAGACTGTCAAAAGGATTTAAGTGAAGCATGAGAGTGCAATCATTTCTATAAAATATAACCACCGCCATGCTCTAACAAGTATAAGTGAAGCACAAGAGCAACTGCCTAGCTCAAAAGATATAAGTGAAGCATATAGAGTATGGTAACAAATCATGATAAATGTGTGTCCCTCTCAAGAGGGGTGTTCAGCAACCAATGATTGTGGCAAACTAAAAAGCAAACAAAACTATGGCACAAGACGCTCCAAGTAAAACTCATATCATGTGATGAATAAAAATATAGCTCCAAGTAACATACCCATAGATTGTAGACGAAAAAGGGGATGCCATCCTGGGCATCCCCAAGCTTAGACGCTTGGGTCTTCCTTGAATATTACCTTGGGTTCCATGGGCATCCCCAAGCTTAGGTTCTTGCCACTCCTTCTTCCTTCATCCATCATGATCTCACCCAAAACTTGAAAACTTCAGCACACAAAACTCAACAGAAACTTCGTGAGATCCGTTAGTATAATAAATCAATCATCCACTTTAGGTACTGTTATAAACTCATTCATAATTTTTCTTGCATAATACCTACTGTATTCTAACTTCTCCATGGCTTATACCCCCTGATATAATCCATAGTTTCATTAAAAAAAGCACACTATGGAATAAAAAAATAATCTGTCTAAAACAGAACAATACGCAATGACATAATATTTATCCATAGTTATTGAACTCCAAACCTTCTGAAAAATTAGGAAGACATAAAAAAATTGTACCCCAATACTGTGTAAAAATTTCAGACTTTTCTGACGTTCCTGTAATAAATGAAAAATCAAATATTGGGCGCAAAACTTTTTGTTTTCAAACAGCATCAATTATACTATCATTTAATCATCCCAAATGCATTACTTGGCACAAACACTAATTAAAAGATAAAAACACAATCATTACAGTAGAAATAATCATATGACTCAAGAAAATAAAAATTGCAATAAAGGTAAATATTGGGTTGCCTCCCAACAAGCGTTATTGTTTTATGCCCCTAGCTAGGCATAATGCATTGTTTCAAGTATTGTCATCCTTTGTTTCTAAATCCTTTTGAATCAAATCTTCAAAAACTTTCTCCTTAATTCCCTACTTTCATATTGTACCTTTCTGGTAGGGGAACTTAAATAATTGAAGGGACATTGATTGGTAATTTTAACGTTCTTTAGTTATCCAATCAAATTTATCACAAGTGTTGTGGTACAAAGTTTTGATTAATTCAGCATAAGGAACTATCCTCCTAATATTTTCACCATAAGCAAAAATATCTTTAGATTCTAACCTACGTATGGTGTCCTTATCATGGAGGATCTCTTCCATTGGAGGATGCTCGAAATCAATCTTGTAAAAGGCAAAGATATCCCTAGCTTCTCGGATTATATAGTCAAATTCATGCATGAGGATGATAGTGACAATATTCTTAGCCCTAGGATTATGGATGTTGCGGAGTTCAAAGAATATCTTTTGTAAGGCAGGATGGATATGCAAGAATTTCCTTTCTAGTTTAACCACAAGCATAGCAATAGCATCCATATAGCAATTTGTTTTATCAAGAATTGATCCTGGTATGACTCCTGTGCACTTAAAGAATTCCTGAATGACATTCTTTCCAATTATATTCCCGCTACCCACACAATAAGTTTTAGTTTTAAATATTGTGGGGGCTTTATTCTCTAGAGGATCATGATTAAGATCAAATAATTTAGTCTTTTCCTCAAGAGACTCGTTAGTACTATCTTCACTGACACTTTCAACAATAACTTTCTCGAACTCGGACATGATAGTAATTTCAACAACCAAGCAAACAAGCAAAGTAAAATATTTTTATGTTTTTGATTTTTTAACGAGACTAATAAAAGAAAATAAAAAGTAGAACAAGTAAACAATAATTTGTGTGAAGGAACCTATAGGTATTTGATGATGTCTCCCCGGCAATGGCGCCAACAATTCTTTCTGCTACTTGTGAGCTACATTGGGATTTTCCCCGAACAGGAAGGGTGAAGCAATATAGTAGCGGATAGTATTTCTCTCAGTGAGAACCAAGGTTATCGAACCAATAGGAGAACCAAGCAAATCCTAGTCAAACAGTACCTACACACACAAGAGCAAATACTTGCACCCAATGCAGGCAAGAGGGTTGTCAATCCCCTTGAACTCTTTACTTGCAAGGATCAAATATGGTAATGGTAGATATATAAATTGAAAAGTAAATAAAAAGTAAAATAATTGCAGCAAGGTAATTTAGTTTTTTCTAATACGATTAAAGTAGACCCCGGGGCTATAGTTTTCACTAGAGGCTTCTCTCTCGAAAATAGCATACAGTGGGTAAACAAATTACTGTTGGGCAATTGATAGAAAAGCGCATAGTTATGATGTTATTCATGGGAATGATCATGTATATAGGCATCACGTCTGTGACAAGTAGACCGAAACGATTCTGCATCTACTACTATTACCCCACTTTGAGAGCGCTTCTATGCTTGCCTCTCTACGTATTAAGTTCACAACAAACAGAGTAATGCATGAAGTATGATGACATGATGTAGACAGAATAAACTCAAGCAATATAAATAAAGCCCACCGATTTACCCATAATGGCAACAATACAAATACGTGGCACGCTACCCCTTCTGTCACTGGGTGAGGACACCGCAAGATTGAACCCATCACAAAGCACCTCTCCCACTGAAGATAAATCAATCTAGTTGGCCAAACCAAACAGATAGATCGAAGAGAAATACAAAGCTATAATAATCATGCATAATAAAGTTCAGAAAAGACTCAATTATATTCAATGAATAATCTAATCATAAACCCACAATTCATCGGATCCCAACAAACGCACGGCAAAAGAAGATTACATCGAATAGAACTCCATGGAGATCATGGAGAACTTTGTATTGCAGATCAAAGAGAGAGAAGAAGCCATCTAGCTACTAGCTATGGACCCGTAGGTCTGTGGTGAACTACTCAGTCGGGCCCACGGAACCTAGGGTACCTCGGCCCGTCTGCCC
The DNA here is from genome assembly GCA_039707655.1 of Elymus sibiricus. NCBI lineage: Eukaryota > Viridiplantae > Streptophyta > Magnoliopsida > Poales > Poaceae > Elymus > Elymus sibiricus. Next base: position 253,539,597 of record CM077668.1, on the reverse strand, counting down.
ACGGCCCAAAGCGCAACGCTTGGCGGTGGCCCAACAGGTGGCCCACCAGCGGGCGCCTCAAGCAGGACCCCTCATGAGGCCCTGGCCTCCTGAGGACCCCTCCTCAGGGAGCGGGCGAGCAAGATAGCCACTCCACCGAGAGCCTCGTGAGGCGGCCTCCCGAGGTTGCCTCCCGAGGCACCCTCCCGAAGACATGCAAGACGAGTCCCGTTCGGCTCGGTTGCGTGGTCTCGTGCCCATCACGTGGGTGACGCGCGCGGCGACGAACGGCGACAGAGGCCGCGCCAGCTGTGCGGATAGAGAGGATTCCCCTTTTGTGCTAAGGGAGCAAGGTCAGTGATCCGTTTCCCAAAGCAACCCCCAAAGGTTGCCCGATCGGTGAAAGAAGACCAAGACGGTGGACGCGCAGTGCGAAGGTCATCACCGAGCCCACCGGCGCATCATGGATAAGCGCTTTGCAGGCGAAGACCACCTTTTGTCAGGATAGACTGCGCCCCTGTCCCCCATCAAAATTGCCGTTGTGTGGCAACCCTTCCCGCCAATGTTTTCGGGGGATGAGGACCAAGGCAAGTATAAAAGGAGGGCAGGGTGCCGCTGTAGAGATCCTGGATTCTACCTTCCTCACCTTGTACGCTTGTACTAACCAGAGCAATCCCAACCAAGCAGGAGTAGGGTTTTACACCGCAAGGTGGCCCAAACCTAGGTAAACCACCGTGTCACCGGCCCGCTCCCGCCAGCGCGCTCTCACCGTATCTTCGCCGGGGTAGGGGACGAAGTGGTAGGAACGAGCTCACCCCAGTGTTCGAACCTTTGGGTCCCCGGAGCCCGACTTCCGACATTTGGCCCGCCAGGTAGGGGTGCACTACTGTTCTTCCGCTCCACCCTCCGCCTCACCAGCTTCATGGCCGACGCTCACCGCGAGCGCGCTGAGCGCCGGGCGGGTCGCGTTGCCCAGAGGGAGCCGGTGGGCCGCGTGAAAGTCCAACTAATCCCCGGGTGGTTTTGGTAATTCATAACAACATATATCTCATTGAACTAATGTCCATTCAAGTTAAATATTTCAGGATGTTCAATGATTGGCATGGCAAGGACTAGAGATGTGAACCCCACAAAATGCTAAGGACATGGATTGGCAAAAGCTCAAGACTCTACATTTTTGTTAAGTGATCCAAGATCACATTGAGTCCATAGGAAAGCCAATACTATTAAAAGGGGATGAGGTGTTGCTTAATGATCTTCTTGCTCAAGTGCTTAGTGACAGTGCTCCAAAACCCTCAACCACTTTCTCCATCCAAATATTGTCCAAAACCTACATTCCAACTTGGCCCCACCGAAATTTCTTATCCGGAGCCACCGAGTTCATTTGGACTTAGCCACTGCCAAAACCCTAACAAATCGGATCCACCGATATGGATCTCGGTCCCACCGAGATGGCCTTGCCAACTCTCTGTTACTTGTTGCAATTATTTCGGTCCCACTAAGATTTGCAATCGGTACCACTGAGATGGCTTGCCAACTCTCTGTTGCCTTATTGCTTCACTTTGGTCCCACCGATTTGATGCAATCGGTGCCACCGAGACGAGGTTTGCCCTAACCATTGCACATCGGTCCATCCGAGTTGTTCCTGTCAGTCCCACCAATATTCCTAACGTTCATATCTTTTACACAAGTCGGTGCCACCGAGATTTCTAATCGGTGCCATCGAGTTGGGTCAAAAGTGTGTAACGGATTTGGATTTTGTGTGGAGGCTATATATACCCCTCCACCCTCTCTTCCTCTGTAAGGAGAGCCATCAGAACGTGCCTACACTTCCACCATACATTTTCTAAGAGAGAACCACCTACTCATGTGTTGAGATCGAGAGATTCCATTCCTACCATTTGAACCTTGATTTCGAGCCTTCCCAAGTTGCTTTCCATTCAAATCCTTCTTCCACCATAGCCAAATCTGTGAGAGAGAGTTGAGTGTTGGGGAGACTATCATTTGAAGAATAAGAGCAAGGAGTTCATCAACAACACGCCGTCTGTTACCTTTTGGAGAGTGGTGTCTCCTAGATTGGTTAGGTGTCACTTGGGAGCCTCCGACATGATGTGGAGTTGAACCAAGGAGTTTGTAAGGGCAAGGAGATCGCCTACTTCATGAAGATCTACCCGAGTGAGGCTAGTCCTTCGTGGACGTAAGCCATGGTGGAATAGACAAGGTTGCTTCTTCGTGGACCCTTCGTGGGTGGAGCCCTCCGTGGACTCGCGCAGCCGTTACCCTTCGTGGGTTGAAGTCTCCATCAACGTGGACGTACGATAGCACCACCTATCAGAACCACGCCAAAAATCATCGTGTCTTCATTGCGTTTGAAATCTCCGATCCCCTCCTTTACTTACATGTGCAATTGCTTACTTTCCGCTGCTACACTCTTAGAATTGCATGTGTAGGGTGATGCTTGACTTGTATACTTGCTAAAATTTGCCTACAACTAAAATTGGGAAAATGTTAGGTTTTTATTTGGTCAAGTAGTCTAATCACCCCCCCTCTAGACAAACTTTCGATCCTACAAGTGGTATCAGAGCTTTGGTCTCTGTAAGCCTTGATTTCCATTGCTTTGGTGATCATAGCCTTGGTTTCACAACCTAGGAGAGTATGGCGTCTAGTGAGGGTAAGTATCACCGTAGAGGTCCATATTTTGATGGTACAAACTTTGCTAGTTGGAAACATAAGATGAAAATGCATATTCTTGGTCATGACCCTGCCGTTTGGGCTGTTGTTTGTGTTGGCTTGCAAGGTGAATTCTTTGAGGATGGCAAGGAACCGGATCGTGAAGCAACCGCGGAAGAATTGAAGATGTTGCAATACAACGCTCAACCTTGTGACATTCTCTTCAATGGTTTGTGCCTCGAGGAATTCAACAAAATCAGCCACCTCGAGAATGCAAAGGGAATTTGGGATACTTTGGTTGATATGCATGAGGGTACCGAGTCCGTCAAGGAATCTAAGTTGGATGTGCTTCAAAGTCAACTTGACAAGTTCAAGATGAAGGATGGTGAAGGAGTCGCCGAAATGTACTCTAGGCTTGCTCTCATCACAAATGAGATTGCCGGCTTAGGAAGTGAAGAGATGACCAACAAATTCATCATCAAGAAGATCCTTAGAGCTTTGGATGGAAAATATGATACCGTTTGCACATTGATCCAAATGATGCCCAATTACAAAGATCTCAAGCCCACGGAAGTCATTGGAAGGATTGTTGCTCATGAAATGTCACTCAAGGACAAAGAGGAGCTACACAACAAATCAAGTGGTGCTTACAAAGCTTCAACTGATGCTCCAACAACTCCTAGTGACAAGCTGGTATCCAATAAAGAGATAAGCCTAATGGTGAAAAGATTCAACAAGTTTTACAAGAACAAAGGGAAAGAAAGAAGCTCTAGCTCAAGACACTATGAGAGAAGATCATCAAGTCGTGACCGAAATTGTTACAATTGTGGAAAACCCGGACACTATTCCAATGAGTCTACGGCTCCCTACAAGAAAAGAGACGAATCACCAAGAGGAAGACATAGAAGAGATGAATCACCTCATAAGGAGAGAAGGAGTAGAGATGATCGTTATGAACGAAGACCCTCTAGAAGAAGCAAGGATTCGGAAAGGAAGGACAAGTCATCCAAGAGCTACACAAGAATAAGACATCAAGCTCATGTTGGTGAATGGATATCCGGCTCCGACTCCGACAACCACTCCGAGAGAAGCTATCACTCCAACTCCGACTATAGTCAAGATGAAGGTGTTGCCGGACTTGCTTTTGTGTCATCCAACTCCTATGATCTCTTTGACTCACCAAATGAAGGAATTGGAAGATGCTTCATGGCAAAAGGCCCCAAGGTATCACACCCCGAGTATCTTGATTTCAATAGTGATGAAGATGATTTGCTTGGTGATGATGATTTACTTATTGATAAGGCTAGTAATGTGAGCAATAATGAAAATGATAGTAATCATGATAGTCAAGAGGAAACGAATGACAATGCTATGAAGGAGATTGAGTGTCTAACTAAAGAACTAAATGCTCTTAAGTTAGCTCATGAAACAACTCAAGAAGATCATAGAGAACTTCTAAGAACTCATGAGAAGCTACGCTTCGAGAAGCTAAATTTAGAGCAAGAGCATGAGTTTCTTAAAGCTATCAATGATGATCTTCGAAAGAAGAGTTATTCATATCTTGCCAAATGTTTACTCTTGTCTACCTTTATGCCACAAGTTAAACCTAAGCAAACTAGTAACAAGGGTAAAAAGGGTTCTATCTCTAGTAGTAACAATAACAATGCTATATCCAATGTTGTTGCTTCTAGTAGTTCTATTGATTCCACTAATGATTCTCTTAGCCAAGTTACACTTCAGCAAGAAAACAATCTATTGAAAGGAATTATAGAAAAAGGTATCTACAAGAGCCTTGCCGGGAGTAAGCAATTTGAGGAAATTGTACACAAGCAAGGAAGGCACCGGAAGAACCAAGGTGTTGGTTTTGAACGAAAGTTCAATGCCAATGGAGTTGAGTGGGAAGAAGATCAATACCCCAAGACGAAGTTCGTTCCTCAACAAGAGAAGTATGATCCTACTTCCTTCAAGGGAACACAAGCACAAGCAGATCTTCCACAAGACCACAAGCTAAAAGGCAAGGACAAGCTTCAAGAAGAGATTGATTCATTTGAAGAAGCACCTCAAGCCTTGGTCAAGTGGGTTCCCAAGACTTCATCAAGTTCTACTTCATCAAGTGCTACTACAACTCCAAGGATTCCCATCAAGTTGATGTGGGTTCAAAAGAAGAAGAACTAGAGAGTTCTTGAGGGTGAGTCCGCCAACAAACTTCATTCACATTCATTTATGGCAAGAACTTGTGCGATCAACTTCCACATCTTGCACTAGTTCATGGAGTCACAAACCCTCTTGTTGGTAAGGCAAGGGACAAGGTATTCAATGCATTCATGGACATCATCATATGTGTATTTCACTCTATGTCTATGGATATCCTTGTATGTTCCTTGTGTGGGACTAACCCATGTAGGAATTGAAAGTGCAAAACTCCAAGGATTGCTCCCAACTCTTGATGGTCTACATCAACATTGAGCATCCACATCTTCAACATCTATATGAAGTCATCATCGACAAAACCCAAGGTTAGTTCATCCCTCTTTGGGGGGATATCACATCTAGGGGGAGCTTTGCTCTAAAAATTGAGCTAAAGCAACTCTAATGGTGTGAACACATTAATGCTTTATGTAAAAGTGGCAACCCCACTTCTGCTTAAACGATGAGTATGACCTATGATCAAATGTTCTCATTTGGCTCCTAAGTCAATGTACTCATATATATAGATGACCTAGTCATCGGCAATTGCTTGATAGATGCTAGAATTGGTTGTGCATGTTTGACACATATTTCATTTGCTATCTTATTGTGTGAGCATGTTGGTTTGCATGTTTTCTTCATTCAAGGACATCCATTTGTTGTTTTGATTGTCTTGGTTTTTTCTGGCCAAGTGGATGTACAAGAATGCCTAAGTACCTTCTCTAGCTATCTATGCTTTCTTGTCTCAAATTCTATTCTTGCTACATCACAAAAATTGAACAAGTCATTTTCGGACCCTCCGGGTGAGGCGCACTCGGAGCCACCGATCTGAAAGGGCTGAACCTCCAAAACCTTCAAATTTGTTTCGGCATGACCAATCCACTCCTATTCGGACTCACCGAAACAGTTTGATTGATCTAGGTTTCCATCTCGGTGTCACCGAGTTGAACCGTTTCGGAGCCCCCGATGTGCTGTACTGCTTGCAGTTACACATATCGGTGCCACTGAGTTGTTCAACTCGGAGCCACCGACAGCACACGGGTATATATACTCTGTGGGCCCGAATGATTGAAATTTCTCAAGCCTTTTCGTTCCCGCACCCCGTTGCTGTCGTCGCCTTGGTCTTCGGATTGTCGCCCTTGTCTCCTGCGCGCCCTCGCCGTCGGAATCCATCGCCGTCAACGGGAATCTTCCCCGCCGTTTCCACCGTAGAGGATCTCCACCAAGTTAGGGTGAGATTCGACCCCCTCTGTGCTCAAATTCTGATTCAATGCACGGATGGATTGCCATTATTCTTGCCATGGATTGAAACCTTCCTTTACACTGCAAATTCCTTAGATTAGATTCGAGCAAAACAATTAGGTTTAAGTTTCCACCGAAAGCATCTCGGACCGACCGAATTGAAATTTTTGGAGTCACCGATTTGGCCCTGGCCATTGCACTAGTACGTCTCGGTGCCACCGAGAAGTACGAATCGGTGAGACCGAAAGTAAAGTTTCAGTGAAACCCTAGCATCTCGGAGACACTGAACCACATCTCGGTCTGACCGAAATGGTGTGTTTTGTTTCTGTTAAGTTCTTCGGTATCACCGAGATGATCAACTCGGTGGATCTGAAATGCCTTCTGTGAAAATTTGAAACTAAGATTTGAACTCAATTTTGTTGGAAAATATCTGCTTTTTGTGATGACTCATCTACTCTGCCCATACCCATCTATTCACAGGGTCAGCTTTGCAAGATGTCAGATGCAAGTGACAGCCAGAATAGCTCAGAACAGCATGCAGATCTCAGTGAAGGATCAAGTCCTGAGGAAAGTTTTTATGAAGGAGAGAGAAGTTCTCCCGATGTTCCTAAAGCAGCCACCAAAACTAGGAAGAAGAGAACCTCAGATGATGAGGATGAGGATTTTGTTGCTAGTGAGGCCACATCAAAGAAGAAGAAAGTGATTGCTAAAGAGTATGGCAGAACTGCTAGCACAAGACCTGCTGCCAAGGATAAATCTGCTGTGAAGAAAGTTACAAGGAAGAGATGACATTTACACTTGAGGAGTCAAGTGACTCAGAGACAGCAGCTGTAGGAAAGAAGAAGAAGAAGAGGGCAAGGAAGACAGCTGCTTATGTTGTGGGCAAACCCTCCATGATTGATGATGATGAGGAGGAGGAACCAGCAGCTGATGCACCTCCTGCCAAGACTCAGAAGCTCATGTCTGACGCTATGAGGTCTACTGCCCCCACCAAGTCCAAGCCCAAAGCTCCAGCACCCAAGAGATCTACAAGAAATATCCCAGCTGCTGAGAAGAACAAGGCCCCAATGCCTGAAGTTGATGCTGATGAAGAGCCACTAGTGCTCAGGAAGTTGAAGCCAAAGATTCCAGATCATGATAATGCTCATCCAGTTGCCGAGAACATGATGCTCAGAAAGGACAAAGGATTGCGTCAGTGGAGATTGACTGATCCATATGCTGTAAGGAGGAGGACTACTTGTGATTACCGATTCCACACCAGAGAGCAACATGATTTCTATGAAACTGTGCTGCTTGACAAGAAGCCTATTGTCAGTGATATGAAGTGGGTGGATTGGAAGTATATTGATGAAAATGAAGACTACTTCCCCCATGTTCATGAAAGCTTTAGAATTGCAGGTGTTGATGATTTTGTTGGGAAGAAGCTTACCAAGTGTATTGATGAGATGATCATGCAATTCTACTCCACTGCACACTTTTATCCAGATGGCAGAATTGTGTGGATGACTGAGGGATCCAAATACCAGTCAACCATCTCTGAGTGGGCTGATCTTCTTGAAGCTCCAAAGGAAGAAGAAGATGTCATTGATATATATGCCAAGCTCAAGATGGACCACAATTCCATGGCAAATATGTACACAACAATTCCAGAGAAAGATATTGAGACTCACAAGCTTGGTTCTATGAAGCACTTACTGCCTGGTTTGGCCACTACCAACACAATCTTGAGGTACACTCTGTTGCCCAAGTCTGGAGATGACAAGATGATACGTGGCCACTCCATCAACCTGCTACACTTGTTTGACACACCGTAGAAGTTCAAAGTTATGAGCCTTATTGTTGAAACAATCAAGAGAACCATAACTGACCAGAAGAGATCTTGTGGATATGCTCCGCACATTCAGATGCTCATCAACTCCAAGGTTGGAACGAGCACATATCTACTTGATCGTGAGCATCTCCCATTGCGTCCAGAGTTCGAGGACAATGTAGTGGTGATGGACCCTTCACACCCTACATCTGCCCAAGCTCAAGAGAAGATTCGGGCAGCTGCAGCAGCAAAAGAAGCCCAGAAGGCCTCTGCTCCCAATGCACCTATTGCTAACCTCAAGTCAAAGAATGATCAAATGACTTATCTGTTGGAAGCCACCCTGAGGATTGAGCGAAGTCTGGCCAACCTCACCAAGAACCAGGCGAGCCTAGAGCAGATAGTCGAGACAAAGATTCATGATCTTGATGTGAAGATCACTGAGGGACAGACTATTGTGGACAAGCTGAAAGATGATGTTGACGCAGCCAGAGCTGCTACTGATGACAGTGGAGATGACAGACCGACGACTGACAGGTTCCAAACAGTGCCTAGGGCATCCAGGTCTGTTGCAGTGCCTGTTGCAGATACGAGGACTACAGTTTCTGCACCTGCTGCTGTTGCTACAGTGCCACCTCCAGTCTCTACTCCACCAGCCCAGCAGACGTCAGTTGAAGCTTTCTACTACTATTTGGTTTATGCTACTTTGGTTTGATGTGCTTGTGAGATACTATGTGCCTGTGAGATACTATGTGTGTGATTGATCATACTATGCTTCATGTGATGCTTAATGCTTGTCCTTATCATTATCCTTGTATGATCATTCACTTGTGTTTTGGGTGATGCGTGCTTACTATTCCATTCATATCATTTTGCGTGCTCCACCAAGTTGTATGTGACTCGGAAGAGTGACCCATGATCCTAATCGATTGTGCATTTGCATTCAAACGCAAATTTTTAATAATGCACAAATTTAGGGGGAGCTCTTGCTTATCACATACTTCTCAAAGCGACGATGTACTTCATTCATTTTATCATTTGTCGAAGCTTTGATCTATATGTCGTTATCAATTACCAAAAAGGGGGAGATTGAAAGTGCAAGTAATCCCCGGGTGGTTTTGGTAATTCATAACAACATATATCTCATTGAACTAATGTCCATTCAAGTTAAATATTTCAGGATGTTCAATGATTGGCATGGCAAGGACTAGAGATGTGGACCCCTCAAAATGCTAAGGACATGGATTGGCAAAAGCTCAAGACTCTACATTTTTGTTAAGTAATCCAAGATCACATTCAGTCCATACGAAAGCCAATACTATTAAAAGGGGATGAGGTGTTGCTTAATGATCTTTTTGCTCAAGTGCTTAGTGATAATGCTCCAAAACCCTCAACCACTTTCTCCATCCAAATATTGTACAAAACCTACATTCCAACTCGGTCCCACCGAAATTTCTTATCCGGAGCCACCGAGTTCATTTGGACTTAGCCACTGCCAAAACCCTAACAAATCGGATCCACCGATATGGATCTCGGGCCCACCGAGATGGCCTTGCCAACTCTCTGTTACTTGTTGCAATTATTTTGGTCCCACCGAGATTTGCAATCGGTGCCACCGAGATGGCTTGCCAACTCTCTGTTACCTTATTGCTTCACTTCGGTCCCACCGAGTTGATGCAATCGGTGCCACCGAGACGAGGTTTGCCCTAACCATTGCACATCGGTCCATCCGAGTTGTTCCTGTCAGTCCCACCGATATTCATAACATTCATATCTTTTACACAAGTCGGTGCCACCGAGATTTCTGATCGGTGCCACCGAGTTGGGTCAAAAGTGTGTAACGGTTGGATTTTGTGTGGAGGCTATATATACCCCTCCACCCTCTCTTCCTCTGTAAGGAGAGCCATCAGAACGTACCTACACTTCCACCATACATTTTCTGAGAGAGAACCACCTACTCATGTGTTGAGATCAAGAGATTCCATTCCTACCATTTGAACCTTGATTTCTAGCCTTCCCAAGTTGCTTTCCACTCAAATCCTTCTTCCACCATAGCCAAATCTGTGAGAGAGAGTTGAGTGTTGGGAAGACTATCATTTGAAGCACAAGAGCAAGGAGTTCATCAACAACACACCGTCTATTACCTTTTGGAGAGTGGTGTCTCCTAGATTGCTTAGGTATCACTTGGGAGCCTCCGACATGATGTGGAGTTGAACCAAGGAGTTTGTAAGGGCAAGGAGATCGCCTACTTCGTGAAGATCTACCCGAGTGAGGCTAGTCCTTCGTGGACGTAAGCCATGGTGGAATAGACAAGGTTGGTTCTTCGTGGACCCTTCGTGGCTGGAGCCCTCCGTGGACTCGCGCAGCCGTTACCCTTCGTGGGTTGAAGTCTCCATCAACATGGACGTACGATAGCACCACCTATCGGAACCACGCCAAAAAATCATCGTGTCTTCATTGCATTTGAAATCTCCGATCCCCTCATTTACTTACATGTGCAATTGCTTACTTTCCGCTACTACACTCTTAGAATTGCATGTGTAGGGTGATGCTTGACTTGTATACTTGCTAAAATCTGCCTAAAACTAAAATTGGGAAAAGGTTAGGTTTTTATTTGGTTAAGTAGTCTAATCACCCCCCTCTAGACATACTTTCGATCCTACACCGCGGCAACCGCCGTCGTATCGAGGCAGCTGCTGCCACTGACCCTGCTGCCCACGAGCAGCAGGACTCCTCCCTGCACCCCTCCATGCACACAGACGGCCGCACCGCCATGACCTCCTCCTCCCTCGCCCGCCGTGGGCCGCCGAACGTGCAGGCCATGCTGCTCATGGCGCGTGAGCTGCTGCGCTACCGTCTAGCTGACACCGGCTACGACGCCTGGCTTGGTCGCATCACCGAGCTCGCCAACGCCGTCGGGGACGCTCCGGCGCCTTCCCACTCACTCCGCCCTCCGCCGTCTCGCGCGGGGGACGTAGCGCATGGCGCTCCCCTGCCGCCTCCTCTGTGCGACGAACCCGTCGGGCACCAGCGCAACGCGCGGGCGCGTGAGCCATCCAGCGGCGCATCCTCTCCGGCTCGAGACGAGGCCAGCTCCCAGATCGTCCGCCGCGCGCTGCCTGACGCGCGTGTGCTCCTCGAGCTGTAGCGCCGGTGCCAAGACCGGGCCGTCTAGGAGGTCGCGGCAGCTGGGCACCAGAACCGCGCCACCCTCGCCGGCGGTGTCCCCTCGAGCAGCGTGGTCTGCCGTGCCTTCACTCGCGAGCTGCGCCGGGTGGTGTGGCCCGTGAAGTTCAAGCCGGACCTGCCTCCACGCTACGATGGCACCCCCAATCCCGCGGAGTTCCTTCAGCTCTACGCGCTGAGCATCGAGGCGCGCGAACGGTGACGACAAGGTCATGGCGAACTGGTTCCCCATGGCCCTCAAGGATGGCCCGCGCTCTTGGCTCATGAACCTCCCTGAGGCGTCCATCTCATCGTGGGGCGAGCTCTGCGACCAGTTCGTCGCCAACTTCAAGGGCACGCACGACCGCTCCCTCACCATCAACGACCTGCGCCATGTACGGCAATGCCCAGGCGAGACCCTCCGCAAGTACATCCAGCGCTTCAGCCAGGTGCGCAACAAGATTCCGCGTGCCTCAGACGCAGCCGTCATCTCTGCATTCTCCACCGGCATCACGGACGTCAAGATGCGTGAGAAGCTCGCCATCAATGACGAGCTGGACTTGGTGCTTGAGCTATTCGACCTCGCCGACAAGTGCTCCAAGGCTGAAGAAGGTCGCCTCTTCGTCCACAATGACCTCGATGCGGCGCCCGACGCCGCTAAGGCCAAGGGCAAGGATGTCAAGCGCAAGGGCCCTGCCGTGCTTGCGGCGGAGCCCGAGCAGAAGCGCGGCCATGACCGTGACGAGCCAAAAAGAGACGACCGCCCTCTCTGCGCCTACCACAACACGTGCTCCCATAGCACCGAAGACTGCCAGGAGCTCAAGCTGCTCCGCGACGAGCGCCTGGGCCACCGAGGCGACCGCAGCGACCGCAGCGCCAGTCGCGGAGGTGGCCGCAGCGGCAACGGCAACTTCCGCCAAGGCTGACGCGACCAGCCTCGTGAGGCCGCCTGGCGCGACCAGCCTTGTGAGGCCGCCTGGCGTGATCAGCCTCGTGAGGCAAACCCTTAGGCCAACGCCGCTCTTCCACCGCTGCCGCCGCCACCCCAGAGGAACGACGCCAACCATCCTGACGAGGGCGCTGGGGGCTACCAGGAGCCTCGCGAGGTCACCTGCATTCTCGGCGGGGCTCGGGCTCCTGCGTCCAACCGCCACTTCAAGAAATTCTCTCGCGAGGTGAACGTCGCCCTCCCCAAGCCAGAAGCCGCATGTCCCCTCAAGTGGTCACAGTACGCCATCACCTTCGACTCCAAGGACCACCCCAAGTCCGCGACCACCGCAGGCGCGCTCCCCATGTTGTGCACTCCCACCATCAGCAATGTTGCGGTCACCAAGACCCTCATCGACGGAGGCGCCGGCCTTAACGTGATCTCCATCGAGACCTTCGAGCAGCTCCAGGTGCCTTACGAGCAGCTCATGCCGACGAGACCCTTCTCGGGCATAACCGATGGCTCCACGGTGCCTCTGGGGCAGGTGCGCCTCCCCGTCACCTTTGGCACCTGCAAGAACTACCACACTGAGCTCATCGACTTCGACGTCGCCCACATCGGCCTGCCCTACAATGCCATCTTGGGCTACCCAACGCTCGCCAAGTTCATGGCGGTGTCTCATCACGCCTACAACGTCCTCAAGATGCCTTGCTGCAGCGGCATAATCACCGTCTCCTGCGACAAGAAGGACGCGGTCTGCTCCCTTGAGCACGCCTACAAGGCTGCCGCAACTACCCATCCGGCTGACGAGGACGCGGTCGAGCCTCCTGAGGCCGCGCCCGCGAAGAAGAAGCAGCTGTTCTCTCAGGACCGTGCCGAGACGAAGAAGGTGTTGGTTGACGGCAGCGGCTCAGGCCCTGCCTTCACCATCGGCGCCGGCCTTCCTCCTGCATAGGAAAGCGCGCTCATCACCTTCCTTCGGGCAAATTCAGATGTTTTCGCATGGAAAGCATCTGATTTGTCCGGTGTGCCTAGGGAGGTGATCGAGCACCACTTAGCGGTGTGCCCCAACACATGACCCGTCAAGCAAAAAGCACGGCGCCAGGCGCCCGAGAAGCAAGAGCTCATAGTTCAAGAAGTGCACAAGCTGCAAGAAGCTGGTGTCGTCCGTGAGGTGCGCCATCCCGAATGGCTCGCCAACCCAGTCGTCATCCCCAAGAAGGGCGGCAAGGAACGCATGTGCGTCAACTTCACGAGCCTCAACAAGACCCGCTCTCAGGAGCCCTTCCTGCTGCCGCGCGCCGGTCCGGGGGTGGACTCCGCCGCCGATGGCACGCGCATGCCCTTCAGCCTGAGGAATGCCAGCGCCACCTTCCAGAGGCTAGCACGCGCCGTGCCAGGACCTCGCGAGCTCCCTGCTTCTCACGAGCCCCCCGGGCGTCAGGAGCCCCTCGGCCCTTGAGGGGCGAGCTTTCGCGTCACACTTTGCCAGGTGATCTGACGCTTCCCCAGCACAACTCTGCCAGGCGCGTTCGAGCGTTATCTCCCGCGGCCCGAGCACTTCATCGCCGCACCTCCCGCACCATCGCTTCCGGAATCTTCCTGCCGAGGTGATTCTGTTTTACGCGATTGAGGGCACCCCACGGGCTGCACCAACCTCCAGCTGACCTGTGCCAAACACGGCATCCGCTCCCCGTTTGGTTGTGTAATGAATCTTAGTGTTATGCCCCAGTAAGTTTATGTTGCCTATAAGACTACGCATCTGGCACTATGCCATCCCGAGAGCGCCGCGCGCTCGCGACCTCTCTCCTGACCGTTCCGTGAGTGGGGGCTAGGCACGGCGTCTGTGCTCGGGTCCGTCCCTGTAGCGCCGCTAAATCCAAGTGACTGAGCTCTGGCTTGCGGGCCTGCTCCCGTGCACGCCACCTCACCAAGGTCCTTGGTGCCTTATCTCCTCACGCAACGGCCATGAGCAAGCTAGCGAGCGCGCGTCGCTCCCCTATTGCGAAACTCGTCAACATGCAGCTGTCTCAGGAGCAAGCCGCTCGGGAGCCTCGTGGGCTACATCGCGTGGGCCAGTCTGCGGCGGTCACCTAATCGGAAGGCCTCGAGAGGTGGAAACTTCAAGGGCCAAGCCTCGTGAGGCACGCCTCGTGAGCCGCGTGCACTCCTCGTGAGCTGTGGCCCACCCAACGCCGCTCCGCAAAAGCTAAGTCTAACCTCCTCGCGAGACGCCCTCACCATCACTCGAGTTCCCTTCCTTCGCGACCTCGCTAAGTGCTGTCATTTTCTTTCACGTGAGCCGCTTGCACGCCAAAGGGGGGCTTCCTGAGCATCGCGCCTCAGGAGCCCTCACTAGCTCCCGGTGCCCCTCACCTCTTGGCCTTGTCCAGGCATCGCGTCCTGACATACCAGCGATGGCTGTAGGCCCGCGCGGGGGTTGGGTCCTGACGGTGTAGAGCGCCGAGGCAAACGAGAAAGAAAAGCAGGCCTCACGAGAGAACTTCGGGAGGGAACACGCATTCCAAACCACAAGAGCATTAAGTTAAAACATAGAAGCCATTGTTTAAACTCCCCCATGGGGCTACATCGATCCAGTGAAGGAAAAAAAAGAGAAAAGAAGAAAGAGGCCCAGGTGGGGCGTCATCATCCCCAAGGATCCTCCTCGAGCATCGCCCGCGCCTAGTCGGAGTCTTCGTCCTCGCTCTTGACGCGGGGGGAGCTGTCGTCGCTCCCGCTTCCACTGGGGGAGGCGGCGCCGTCATCGCTGTCATCCTCGCCAGAGGAGCCGCTGTAGCTGCCGTCCTCGCTCTCCACGCAGCACACTAGGCGGCTGCCGGAGACTCTGAAGATCTTCATGAAGAGAGTGGCGGCTCCGTCGTACTTGAAGTGGAGGAGGTGCCCCCGCTTCAGGCCGCGGGCGAGGGTAAAGGACTTCCACCCTTGCTTCAAGAACATGAAGCCGAAGGGGGTGAACTCTGTCGCCACCCAGGAGGGGCCGTTGCAGCAGCCGTCCGCCTGCAGCCACAGGCCCAGTGTCGCGCGCTCCTCCATCACCCTCGCGAAGGAGTCCGGGAGCCGAAGCCAGGTGCAGGGCGAGCGGTGCATGTCCACGATGAACTCGTGGGCTGCCTCCGCCGAGTGGCTCCCCGCCTGGGGAGGAAGAGTGGCCGAACCGCCGCGGCCGCCTCAGCCGCGGGCGCCGCGCCCGCGAGCAGCGCCCCTTCCACCGGCGCTGGGGCTGGCACCGGCGGCCGCCGGAGGGCGCCCGCGCCCCCGGGGTGGAACCCTGGGTGCAGCAGCGGTCGCGCGGTCTCGACATTTTACCCTCGCCATCGTAGTGGAGGCCCACCTGGATCGTGGAGGAGGAGGAAGGGACTGATGGAAGAAGATGGACGGGGATGCCTTCCCCCCGTGTCTTTATAGCGCTCAAGGGAGGCGCGCTCAGCACCGTTCTACCTTCGACGCGTGCAAGGATTCGAGGCGGCAGCGCAAAGGAAGGCAATGATGGCCTCACGCCGTGCGCAGGCAGGCTTTATGTCAGCGCAAGCAGTTTCGCAAGGCGTCGTGGGAGAAGTGGGGGCGTCCCCCGTCACATCGTGCGCCACGCATCGCGCCTGGCCCGCAAGTGATTAGGACCCGTGTCGTTTCACCCCCGAAGGCGGGAACGTGCGCGCCACGGGCCCGGGGGCTACTGTCGGGCCCGTGGAACCCAGGGTACCTCGGCCCGTCTGCCCGCGGCCCAGAGCGCAACGCTTGGCGGTGGCCCAACAGGTGGCTCACGAGCGGGCGCCTCAAGCAAGACCCCTCATGAGGCCCTGGCCTCCTGAGGACCCCTCCTCAGGGAGCAGGCGAGCAAGACAGCCACTCCACCGAGAGCCTCGTGAGGCCATCTCGCGAGGCGGCCTCCCGAGGTTGCCTCCCGAGGCACCCTCCCGAAGACATGCAAGACGAGTCCCGTTCGGCTCGGTCGCGCAGTCTCGTGCCCATCACGTGGGTGACGCGCGCGGCGACGAACAGCGACAGAGGTCGTGCCAGCAGGTGCGGATAGAGAGGATTTCCTCTTTTGTGCTAAGGGAGCAAGGCCAGCAGTCTGTTTCCCAAAGCAACCCCCAAAGGTTGCCCGATCGGTGAAAGAAGACCAAGACGGTGGACGCGCAGGGCAGAGGTCATCACCGAGCCCACCGGCGCGTCATGGATAAGCGCTTTGCAGGCGAAGACCGCCTTTTGTCAGGATAGACTGCGCCCCTGTCCCCCTTCAAAATTGCCGTTGTGTGGCAACCCTTCCCGCCAATGTTTTCGGGGGATTAGGACCAAGGCAAGTATAAAAGGAGGGCAGGGTGCCGCTATAGAGATCCGGGATTCTACCTTCCTCACCTTGTACACTTGTACTCACCAGAGGAATCCCAACCAAGTAGGAGTAGGGTTTTACACCGCAAGGTGGCCCGAACCTGGGTAAACCACCGTGTCACCGGCCCGCTCCCGCTAGCGCGCTCTCGCCGTAGCTTCGCCGTAGCGTAGCCGGGGTAGGGGACGAAGTGGTAGGAACGAGCTCACCCCAGTGTTCGAACCTTTGGGTCCCTGGAGCCCGACTTCCGACATACTCACACATCACCGGAAGGGCAGCAAGGTTGATGTAGAAGCCCTCCGTGATCGATTCCCCCTCCGGCAGAGTACCAGAAAAGGCCTCCAGATGGGATCGCGGAAGAACAGAAGATTGCGGCGGTGGAAAAGTTATTTCGGATGGCTCTCTGTTGGTTTGGGGATTTATGGGAAATTATAGAAGTGGAATTAGGTCAAACGGAGCTGCGTGGGACCCACGAGCTTAGGTGCCGCGCCCCCCTGGGGGCACGCCGTGTGAGCTCGTGACTCTCCCGTAAATCCTCTGGCCTCCTCCCGAATGCTCTAGGGCCCCTTCTGGTCTAGAAAAAATCACCATAAAGTTTCATCGTGTTTGGACTTCGTTTGGTACTGATTTTCTGAAAAGCCAAAAAGAAGCAAAAAAACAGCAACTGGCATTGGGCACTGAGTTAATAGGTTAGTTCCCAAAAATGATATAAAATTGCATATAAAGCATATAAAGTATCCAAGATTGATAATATAATAGCATGAAACAATCAAAAAATATAGATACGTTGGAGACGTATCAGCATGCATGTTGTTTCAGTTAAGATTGGAGATAATTTTTATCATGGTTTATGTGATATGGTGCTTGTAGAAGTGTTATTCCTTTCTCTCTCTATCAAGAAAATATGCATGATATTTCAATTTTTGAGATAGAAGAGATTGATGTTACTATTAAGCTTGCAAATTGGGATACCATTTCACCACTTGGGATTGTTAGAGATGTTGAAGTCTTGTGTGGTAAGATCAAATACCCTACAGATTTCTTAGTTCTTGGATTTGAACAAGATAATTTTTTCCCATAATATTTGGTAGAACTTTCTTGAATACTGTTAATGCTGAAATATATTGTGTTAAGAGAAAGTTAAAGTTCGGTTTGGTGATGAGTCACATGAATTTAATTTTTCTAAGTTCACCAAACAACATCGTGCTAAAGATTTACCTAATGAAGATATGATTATTGGTATTGCTTCTATTGTTGTACCTCCTACTGATCCATTAGAATAATATTTGCTAGATCATGTAAATGATATGCACATGAATGAAAGAAATGAAATAGATGAGATATTCTTTAGGCAAGAACCAATTCTTAAACATAATTTGCCTATTGAAATTTTGGGAGACCCTCCTCCACCTAAGGGCGATCCTGTATTTGAATTAAAGAAACTCTTTGATACATTGAAATATGCTTATATAGATGAAAAGAAAATATATCATGTTATTATCCATGCTAATCTTTCAGCTCACGAAGAAAAGAGATTATTGAAAACTTTAAAGAAACATCGTGCTTCAATTGGATATACTCTGGATGATCTTAAAGGCATTAGTCCTTCTATGTGTCAACCCAAAATTCATATGGATCCCCATGCTAAACCAGTTGTTGATCACCAACGCCGCTTAAATCCTAAGATAAAGGATGCAGTAAGAACTGAAATATTAAAGCTTCTAAAAGCAGGTATAATTTATCCTATAGCTGATAGTAGATGGGTAAGTCATGTTCATTGTGTCCCTAAGAAAGGTGGCATTACAGTTGTTCCTAATGATAAAAATGAACTTATTCCTCAAAGAGTTGTCACCGGTTATAGAATGGTTATTGATTTTAGGAAAATAAATAAGGTAACTAGAAAATATCATTACCCTTTGCCTTTTATTGATCAAATGTTAGAAAGATTGTCTAAGCATACACATTTTTGTTTCCTAGATGGATATTCTGGTTTTTCTCAAATACCTTTGGGAGGGAGAAATCGAAGCCTTCATCATCACCAGCACTCTCTTCATCGTGGGGAACATCATCTTCATCAACATCTTCACCAGCACCATCTCATCTCCAAATCCTAGTTCATCTCTTGTGCTCAATCTTTGTATCAATCCTCAAATTGGTACCTGGGGCTACTACTAGTGTTGATTACGTCTTGTAGTTGATGCAAATTGGTTTATTTGGTGGAAGATCTTTATGTTCAGATTGTTAAACTCATATTTATACCCACTGATTATGATCCATATGATGAGTTGTGAGTAGTTCACTCTATTCTTGAGGACATTGCAAAAGACTTGTTATTAGTAATCATGTGAAGTTGATCACCGTTCAATGTTTTGCTATTATGTTGTGTTGTTCTTCCTCTAGTGGTGTTATGTGAGCGTCGACTACATGACACATCATTATCTTTGGGCCTAGGGGGAGACATTGTGGAAATAGTTTGTCGATGATGGGTTACGAGAGTGACAGAAACCTAAACCCCGGTTTTTGAATTGTTCTATGAGGGGCTGTTTTGGAACCACGTGTTTAATGCCATGGTTAGATTTATCTTAATTACTTATCTTGTATTTACGGATGCTTGCATGGAGGGTATAATCAAAAGTAGGTGTCTGTTCAAGTAATAACAGTACCTTAGATCTGGCCCACCCACATAACACTTACCAAGGCAATGAACATAAGTCGATGAATCGTGGTGAAAGTAACTTGACGATATTCCCGTGTGTCCTCGAGAATGTTTTAATCACTATAAGAAGTATCACCGGTTTGTCCTTAGCATAATTAAGGATTGGGACACTTTATGCACCTTGCCACTTTTGTTACATGTTACTTGTTACCAATTATCTTGCTATCAAACTATTTGTCAAAATCATCTAATAGCACTTGTAGTGAAATCCTTGCTGAAAACTGCCTATCAATTCCTTCTGCTCCTCGTTGGGTTCGACACTCTTACTGTTTGATATGACTATGATTGATCCCCTATACTTATGGGTCATTAGTGATCCAAACCAAAAACTAGCGCCTACGGTCAAAAAAATTGGAGACAATGAACCAAGCGCGGGAAGAAGTTTTGGTGAGAACTCGACTAAACCAGGCGCGGTAGATGAGAGAACGACCATTGCATGCTTAGGCTAGGGATTGAAACTATTCTGCATGTGGATCACGTACGTGGGCCTGCATGGGTTAGCTAAACCATCATCCCTATTAATTAGGGATTGATTGTTGATTTTTGTTCTGTTTAGGAGGAAGAAACTAGCGCATTGATAGTAAGGCTTCCTTGTTTTATTTTTTTGCCTCGTCCAACGTGTAGCTGCCTAAGTCACACTGCTTCTCCTTAGGTGCCCAATGCATCAGGACCAAGGGAATAAGATTTGGTTGCTCTCTCTTTCTCATTTTTTTCTTAAATATGCACAGGGTGCATATCATATATTAGAGAATAAAAGTGTGAAGAACCCAGTCCATCGCATGGTGTTACATCTTAAAACATAGAAAACACCAGCCCTACATCCACTCTACCGGAGGCAACACTACATAGCTATGGACTACTCGCTCGTTGCCCACCTTGCAAGTGTGGTGAAGCTATGCTCCAGGCTCCCTTTGATCAACCCTGCCTGATGCCACACTTGACCTTCATTTACAATCTTCAAAGCCACCACTTCGAGAGAGGGAGGTACACCATCTAAGACGACCGCATTACGATGTTTCCACAGTTCCCACATGGCAAGGGTGAAGATAGCCCGGATGTCCTTCGGCTTCTGATGCACCATTCCATGAGGCTATCATCAGCCATTGGCATCCACTCCTGCCGGCCAAGATCCCAGCACAACTGTGACACCCTGGTTTTTCCTGTTGGAAATATGCCCTAGAGGCAATAATAAATTGGTTATTATTATATTTCCTTGTTCATGATAATCGTTTATTATCCATGCTATAATTGTATTGATTGGAAACTCAAATACATGTGTGGGTACATAGACAACACTGTGTCCCTAGTAAGCCTCTAGTTGACTAGCTCGTTGATCAAAAGATGGTGAAGGTTTCCTAGCCATGGACATGAGATGTCATTTGATAACGGGATCACATCATTAGGAGAATGATGTGATGGACAAGACCCAAACTGTAAACGTAGCATATGATCGTGTCAGTTTATTGCTATTGTTTTCTGCATGTCAAGTATCTATTCCTTTGACCATGAGATCATGCAACTCACTGACACCGGAGGAATACCTTGTGTGTATCAAACGTCGCAACGTAACTGGGTGACTATAAAGATGCTCTACAGGTATCTCCGAGGGTGTCTGTTGAATTGGCATGGATCAAGACTGGGATTTGTTACTCCGTGTGACGGAGAGGTATCTCAGGGCCCACTCGGTAATACAACATCACTATAAGCCTTGCAAGCAATGTGACTAAAGTGTTAGCCACGGGATCTTGTATTACGGAACGAGTAAAGAGACTTGCCGGTAACGAGATTGAACTAGGTATAGAGATACCGACGATCGAATCTCGGGCAAGTAACATACCGATAAACAAAGGGAACATCATACGGGATTAACTGAATCCTTGACATAGAGGTTCAACCGATAAAGATCTTCGTAGAATATGTAGGAGCCAATATGGGCATCCAGGTCCCGCTATTGGTTATTGACCGTAGAGGTGTCTCGGTCATGTCTACATAGTTCTCGAACCCGCAGGGTCTACACACTTAACGTTTCGTGACGATATAAGTATAGTTGAGTTGTTATGTTGGTGACCGAAAGTTGTTCGGAGTCCCGGATGAGATCCCGGACATGACGAGGAGCTCTGGAATAGTCCGGAGGTAAAGATTGATATATGGGATAATAGTGTTTGGTCTCCGGAAGGGTTCCAGAATTCACCGGAAGGAGTTTCGGATGTTTCCCGAAATGTTCGGGTACGAGAACACTTTATTTGGGCCAAGGGGTAAAGCCCACGAGGCTTTAGGAAGGTGCAAAAGGAAGTTTTGCGGAGGCCAGGGGCCAGACGCCAGGGACCCTGGCGTCTGGGGCCAGACGCCGAGGACCCTGGCGTCTGGTCCTGGAGTCCGAGCAGGACTCTTGCCTTGCGGGCCAAACCGACTTTGAGGAGGCTCTTTCTCCAAGTTTCGACCCCAGGGCTCAACATATAAATAGAGGGGCAGGGCTAGCACCCGAAACACATCAAGATTTCCCCAAGCCGTGTGCGGCAACCCTAACCCTCTAGTTCCTCCGTCATAATCTCCGTAGCGCTTGGCGAAGCCCTGCAGAGATTGTTCCTCACCACCATCACCACGCCGTCGTGCTGCCGGAACTCATCTACTACTTCACCATCGCTCGCTGGATCGAGGAGGTGAAGGCGTCATCAAGCCGTACATGTGTTGAACGCGGAGGTGCCGTCCGTTCGGCACTAGTTCGTGATCGGTTCGAGGGACGACTTGCGATTTGGATCGCGGAGACGTTCGACTACATCAACCGCGTTTCTTAACGCTTCCGCTTAGCGATCTACAAGGGTATGTAGATTCACTCTCCCTCTCGTAGATGCTCATCACCATGGATAGATCTTGTGTGTGCGTAGGAAAATTTTTGTTTCCCATGCAACGTTCCCCAACAGTGGCATCTGAGCTAGGTCTGTGCGTAGATGAGATCTCGAGTAGAACACAAACGAGTTGTGGGCGTGGGTGTATACATATTGCTTGCCGTTACTAGTTGATACTTGATTCGGCGGTATTGTGAGATGAAGCGGCCCGGACCAACATTACTCGTACGCTTACGAGAGACCGGTTCCTTCAACTGACATGTAACTTTGTTGCATAAAGATGGCTAGCGGGTGTCTGTCTCTCTCACTTTAGTTGAATCGATTTCAATGAAGAGGGTTCTTTTAGAAGATCAAAAAGCAATCACTACACCACGTTGTGGTTTTGCGTAGGTAAGAACGGTTCTTGCAAACCCGTAGCAGCCACGTAAAATTTGCAACAACAATTAGAGGACGTCTAACTTGTTTTTGTAGGGTATGTTGTGATGTGATATGGCCAATTACATGATGAGATATATGTGATGTATGAGATGATCATGTGTTGTATAGAATATCACGACTTGCATGTCGATGAGTACGGCAACTGGCAGGAGCCATAGAGTTGTCTTTAATTATTTTCGCCGTTTTGCTTTACTTTATCGCTATGAGTTAGCAATAGTCGTGGAAGCAACAGTCGGCGCGACAACCTCATGGCGACACGTTGATGGAGATCAAGATGATGGAGATCATGGTGTCATGCCGGTGACGATGGAGATCATGCCGGTGCTTTGGAGATGGAGATCAAAAGCACAAGTTCATGGCCATATCATGTCACTTATGATTTGCATGTGATGTTAATCCTTTTATGCATCTTATTTTGCTTAGGACGACGGTAGCATTATAAGGTGATCCCTCACTTAAATTTCAAGATAAATTGTGTTCTCCCCCAGTGTGCACCGTTGCGAAAGTTCGTCGTTTCGAGACACGCCGTGATGATCGGGTGTGATAGACTCTACGTTCGCATACAACGGGTGTAAGCCATGTTGCACGTGCGGAACACTCGGGTTAAACTTGACGAGCCTAGCATGTACAGACATGGCCTCGGAACACAAGAGACCGAAAGGTCGAACATGAGTCATATAGTAGATATGATCAACATGAAGATGTTCACCATTGAAACCACCTCAACTCACGTGATGATCGGACTTGAGTTGGTGGATTTGGATCATGTTACACTCGAATGACCGGAGGGATGTCAATTTGAGTGGGAGTTTTAAGTAATATGATTAATTAAACTCATTATCATGAACATAGTCAAAATGTCTTTGCAAATTATGTTGTAGATTACTAGCTCGCGCTGTAGCTCCCCTGAATTTTAATACGTTCCTAGAGAAAGCTAAGTTGAAAGATGATGGAAGTAACTTTGTGGACTAGGCCCGTAATCTAAGGATTATCCTTACGGCTTCCCAGAAGGCTTATGTCCTTGATGCACCGCTTGGTGATCCACCCGCTCCAGTTGAGTCTCTAGACGTTGTGAACGCCTGGCAGGCTCGTTCTGAAGATTACTCAATAGTTCAATGTGCAATATTGTATGGCTTAGAACCGGGACTTCAAAGACGTTTTGAACGTCATGGAGCATATGAGATGTTCCAGGAGTTGAAGTTTATCTTTCAGAAAAATGCCCGGATCGAGAGATATGAGATCTCCGATAAGTTCTATGCTTGCAAGATGGAGGAGAACGAGTCTATCAGTGATCACGTACTCAGAATGTCTGGGTACTCCACCCGTCTGGCAGAATTGGGGATGCCCCTTCCGCCAGAGGCTATCACTGACAGAGTTCTTCAATCATTGCCACCTAGCTACAAGAGCTTCGTGTTGAACTATAACATGCACGGGATGAACAAGTCAGTCGCCGAGCTGTTTGCGATCCTGAAAGCCGCTGAGTCTGAAATTCAGAAGGAGCATCAAGTGTTGATGGTCAATAAAACCACTAGTTTCAAGAAAAATGGCAAGGGTAAGAAGGGTAACTCCAAGAAGAGTGGCAAAGCAGTTGCTCCTCCCGTGAAGAAACCCAAGGCTGGACCCAAACCAGAAACCGTGTGTTTTCATTGCAAGGGAACTGGACACTGGAAGCGGAACTGCCCCAAGTATTTGGCTAACAAGAAGGCGGCCAACAACAAACAAGGTATATATGATATACATGTTATTGATGTGTACCTTACCAACTGTCGTTGTAGTGCCTGGGTATTTGATACCGGTGCGGTTGCTCATATCTGCAACTCAAAACAGGAACTGCGGAATAGACGGAGGCTGGCAAAGGACGAAGTGACGATGTGCGTGGGAAATGGTTCCAAGGTTGATGTGATCGCCGTCGGCACGCTCGCTCTTCGATTACCATCGGGATTAGTGATGAACCTGAATAATTGTTATTTAGTGCCTGCGTTAAGCATGAACATTATATCTGGATCTTGTTTATTGCGAGACGGTTACTCATTTAAATCAGAGAATAATGGTTGTTCTATTTATATGAGTAATATCTTTTATGGTCATGCACCCAATGTAAGGGGTTTATTCTTATTGAATCTCGATAGTAATGATACACATGTTCATAACATTGATGCCAAAAGATGTAGGATTGATAATGATAATACCACTTTCTTGTGGCACTGCCGTTTAGGTCATATTGGCGTAAAACGCATGAGGAAGCTCCATGCTGATGGACTTTTGGAGTCACTTGATTTTGAATCACTTGACACATGTGAGCCATGCCTCATGGGCAAGATGACTAAAACGCCGTTCTCTGGAACAATGGAACGGGCAAGTGACTTATTGGAAATCATACATACTGATGTGTGCGGTCCGATGAGCATTGAGGCGCGCGGTGGTTATCGTTACTTTCTCACCTTCACTGATGACTTAAGTAGATATGGGTATATTTACTTAATGAAACACAAGTCTGAAACGTTTGAAAAGTTCAAACAATTTCAGAGTGAAGTTGAGAATCATCGTAGCAAGAAGATTAAATTCCTACGATCTGATCGAGGAGGAGAATATCTGAGTTATGAGTTTGGCAGTCACTTAAGACAATGTGGAATTGTTTCACAACTAACACCGCCTGGAACACCACAGCGTAATGGTGTGTCCGAACGTCGTAATCGAACCTTATTGGATATGGTGCGGTCTATGATGTCTCTTGCCGATTTGCCACTATCGTTTTGGGGTTATGCATTAGAGATAGCTGCATTCACTTTAAATAGGGCACCATCGAAATCCGTTGAGACGACGCCATATGATCTTTGGTTTGGCAAGAAGCCAAAGCTGTCGTTTCTTAAAGTTTGGGGATGTGATGCTTATGTCAAAAAGCTTCAGCCTGAAAAGCTGGAACCCAAAGCGGAGAAATGCGTCTTCATAGGATACCCAAAAGAGACAGTTGGGTATACCTTCTACCTCAGATCCGAGGGCAAAGTGTTTGTCGCTAAAAACGGAACGTTTCTTGAGAAAGAGTTTCTCTCGAAAGAATTGAGTGGGAGGAAGATAGAACTTGATGAGGTTGTTGAACCTTTACTTCAACCTGAGAGTAGCGCAGCACAAAAAGATGTTTCTGTAGAGCCTACATCAGCTGAAGAGGAAGTTAATGATGATGATCATGAAGCTTTGGATCAAGTTGCTATCGAACCTCGTAGGTCGACAAGGACGCGTACTGCTCCTGAGTGGTACGGCAACCCTGTCTTAGAAGTCATGTTGTTGGACAACGATGAACCTACGAGCTATGGAGAAGCGATGATGGGCCCGGATTCCGAGAAGTGGTTAGAGGCCATGAAATCCAAGATGGGATCCATGTATGAAAACAAAGTGTGGACTTTGGAAGTATTACCTGAAGGGCGTAAGGCCATTCAGAACAAATGGATCTTTAAGAGGAAGACGGACGTGGACGGTAATGTCACCGTCTATAAAGCTCGACTTGTGGCAAAGGGTTTTTCACAAGTTCAAGGAGTTGACTACGATGAGACCTTCTCACCCGTAGCGATGCTTAAGTCCGTCAGAATCATGTTAGCAATAGCTGCCTTTTTCGATTATGAAATTTGGCAGATGGATGTCAAAACAGCGTTCCTTAACGGTTTCCTTAAGGAAGAGTTGTATATGATGCAACCAGAAGGTTTTGTCGATCCAGAGAATGCTGACAAAGTTTGCAAACTCCAGCGATCCATTTATGGACTAGTGCAAGCATCTCGGACTTGGAATCTTCGCTTTGATGAGGTGATCAAAGCGTTCGAGTTTATACAAGTTTACAGAGAAGCTTGTATTTACAAGAAAGTGAGTGGGAGCTCTATAGCGTTTCTAATATTATATGTGGATGACATATTACTGATTGGAAACAATATAGAAATGTTGGAAAGCGTGAAGGAATATTTGAACAAGAGTTTTTCAATGAAGGACCTAGGAGAAGCTGCTTTCATATTAGGCATCAAGATCTATAGAGATAGATCACGACGCTTGATAGGACTTTCACAAAGCACATACCTTGACAAAGTTTTGAAGAAGTTCAAAATGGATCAGTCCAAGAAGGGGTTCTTGCCTGTATTGCAAGGTGTGAAGTTGAGTAAGACTCAATGCCCAGTGACTGCAGAAGATAGAGAAAAGATGAGTGTCATCCCCTATGCTTCAGCCATAGGCTCTATCATGTATGCAATGCTGTGCACAAGACCCGATGTCAGCCTTGCCATAAGTATGGTCGGAAGGTTTCAAAGTGATCCAGGAATGGAACACTGGACGGCGGTCAAGAATATCCTGAAGTACCTGAAAAGGACTAAGGACATGTTTCTCGTTTATGGAGGTGATCAAGAGCTCGTCGTAAAAGGTTACGTCGATGCAAGCTTTGACACTGATCCGGATGACTCTAAGTCGCAAACCGGATACGTATTTATTCTTAATGGGGGTGCGGTTAGCTGGTGCAGTTCCAAGCAGAGCGTGGTAGCTGATTCTACATGCGAAGCGGAGTACATCGCTGCCTCGGAGGCGGCGAAGGAAGGTGTCTGGATGAAGGAGTTCATGACAGATCTTGGAGTAGTGCCTAGTGCGCTTAACCCAATGACTCTGTTTTGTGATAACACTGGTGCCATTGCTCTAGCCAAGGAACCAAGATTTCACAAGAGGACCAGACACATAAAGCGACGCTTCAATTCCATCCGCGATTACATCAAGGAGGACGACATAAATATTTGCAAAGTACACACGAATCTGAATGTTGCAGATCCGATGACTAAACCTCTTCCAAGGGCTAAACATGAACAACACCAGAACTGTATGGGTGTTCGATTCATTACAATGTAAATCACATAGTGATGTTAACTAGATTATTGACTCTAGTGCAAGTGGGAGACTGTTGGAAATATGCCCTAGAGGCAATAATAAATTGGTTATTATTATATTTCCTTGTTCATGATAATCGTTTATTATCCATGCTATAATTGTATTGATTGGAAACTCAAATACATGTGTGGGTACATAGACAACACTGTGTCCCTAGTAAGCCTCTAGTTGACTAGCTCGTTGATCAAAAGATGGTGAAGGTTTCCTAGCCATGGACATGAGATGTCATTTGATAACGGGATCACATCATTAGGAGAATGATGTGATGGACAAGACCCAAACTGTAAACGTAGCATATGATCGTGTCAGTTTATTGCTATTGTTTTCTGCATGTCAAGTATCTGTTCCTTTGACCATGAGATCATGCAACTCACGGACACCGGAGGAATACCTTGTGTGTATCAAACGTCACAACGTAACTGGGTGACTATAAAGATGCTCTACAGGTATCTCCGAGGGTGTCTGTTGAATTGGCATGGATCAAGACTGGGATTTGTTACTCCGTGTGACGGAGAGGTATCTCAGGGCCCACTCGGTAATACAACATCACTATAAGCCTTGCAAGCAATGTGACTAAAGTGTTAGCCACGGGATCTTGTATTACGGAACGAGTAAAGAGACTTGCCAGTAACGAGATTGAACTAGGTATAGAGATACCGACGATCGAATCTCGGGCAAGTAACATACCGATAAACAAAGGGAACATCATACGGGATTAACTGAATCCTTGACATAGAGGTTCAACCGATAAAGATCTTCGTAGAATATGTAGGAGCCAATATGGGCATCCAGGTCCCGCTATTGGTTATTGACCGTAGAGGTGTCTCGGTCATGTCTACATAGTTCTCGAACCCGTAGGGTCTACACACTTAACGTTTGGTGACGATATAAGTATAGTTGAGTTGTTATGTTCGTGACCGAAAGTTGTTCGGAGTCCCGGATGAGATCCCGGACATGACGAGGAGCTCTGGAATAGTCCGGAGGTAAAGATTGATATATGGGATAATAGTGTTTGGTCTCCGGAAGGGTTCCGGAATTCACCGGAAGGAGTTTCGGATGTTTCCCGAAATGTTCGGGTACGAGAACACTTTATTTGGGCCAAGGGGTAAAGCCCACGAGGCTTTAGGAAGGTGCAAAAGGAAGTTTTGCGGAGGCCAGGGGCCAGACGCCAGGGACCCTGACGTCTGGGGCCAGACGCCGAGGACCCTGGCGTCTGGTCCTGGAGTCCGAGCAGGACTCTTGCCTTGCGGGCCAAACCGACTTTGAGGAGGCTCTTTCTCCAAGTTTCGACCCCAGGGCTCAACATATAAATAGAGGGGCAGGGCTAGCACCCGAAACACATCAAGATTTCCCCAAGCCATGTGCGGCAACCCTAACCCTCTAGTTCCTCCGTCATAATCTCCGTAGCGCTTGGCGAAGCCCTGCAGAGATTGTTCCTCACCACCATCACCACGCCGTCGTGCTGCCGGAACTCATCTACTACTTCACCATCGCTCGCTGGATCGAGGAGGTGAAGGCGTCATCAAGCCGTACGTGTGTTGAACGCGGAGGTGCCGTCCGTTCGGCACTAGTTCGTGATCGGTTCGAGGGACGACTTGCGATTTGGATCGCGGAGACGTTCGACTACATCAACCGCGTTTCTTAACGCTTCCGCTTAGCGATCTACAAGGTTATGTAGATTCACTCTCCCTCTCGTAGATGCTCATCACCATGGATAGATCTTGTGTGTGCGTAGGAAAATTTTTGTTTCCCATGCAACGTTCCCCAACATTTCCCAACTCTGCTTTTCAAAAACTCATTTGAATTTTAATTGGAGTTTGGTTTGGATTCTATTTTGAATGGCTCTGTGGACTTAAAACTTGGGAATATTTTTCTACCTTCCTTTCCCAAGGGATTCAAGCTTTCAAAAACTTTTCCCCAAGTCATGTCATTTCCACTCTTGCCCAATTCCAACTTTATTCTAATTTAATATTCCTTTTTTCTATTAAAGGAATAGCCCTTTGAGCTCTAGGTTGTGAAGCAACCTATACTTCTATCCTCCCCAAAATTCCAAGAAAATTCTCATAAATCCTTTGGACCTTGTGAACCATGGATATGTGAAAATATTCAAGAATTCACTCTCATGGTGAACACACTATCCAATCTTTGCTTCTGGTCATAATTTTAGTTTGTGAGGCAACTATATTTTATGTTGCTCCAAAAATTCTGAAATTAATCCAGGATATTCTCCTATTCATATGATCACACTCCACCAGATTTTGGCCCATTTCATCAAGCCATTTTCCCTACAAATTTCCCCCAAGTTCTTGTCCAGTGGGAAGCACTGTGACGGAAGTACCATTTATACTTACCCAAATGCTATGAAATTTTTATGGCATCTTGGCACTACCAAATGACCCACAAATACCAAATTTCAGCTCAAGGAGCTCATCCATGTGAATGCATCATCTTCAACAAGTTTCTGGACCAGAAATGCAGTTGTAAAGCAACTACCTCCAAAACTTGTCCATTTGGTCTGAAATTTTTCCAGCATGGGCACCTTCCTACTACACTCCAGTGTGACAAATTTTTCCACTCAAAACTCAAAATGGCAGTTTTCCCCGTGGGGGCGGGTATCCGCGGGGATTTACCCGCTAAGAAGCGGTGATGGGGGTCAAAATACCCCCATGGGTATAACGGGGCGGGTACCCGGCAAGCAAGCGGGGCGGGGATGGGGGGCAAATTGGCTCCATGGAGCCTCCATGGATACCCGGGACCCCACCTGTCAGTCAAACTGGCCATCCAGTATATATGCACAAGCAAAACCCTAAACCTGAATCCCCTCAGCCGCTCCACCTCTCTGTCCCAACTCCCAAACCGCAGCCGCCTCTCTCAGTCCCCAACTCCCTCATCCCCCGAATCCCCGATCCAAAAATCCCACTCCCCAGATCGGGCACCACCGGCGGCGGACGGCACCGGCGAGCGCCTCATCCCGGATCCGGTCGCCCTCTCCTGCTTCTCCCGACCTCGCCTCCTCGTGACCTCGTCTCCTCCTCTAGCAGTCCAAGATGGCGATGACGGCGAGCGACGGCCGGGCAAGAAACTGACGACGACCGGCGACTTGCCTCCTTTTCTTCGACCTCAAGAGCGAGCAGACGACCGGCGAGTCGCCTCCTTTTCCTCGACCTCAAGCAGGAGCAGGTGATCGGCGGCCCACCTCCTCTTCCTCGACCTGAAGCGCGAGGCCACATCTGCAGTTCTGCACCTTCATCGACCCGAGACACCAAGGTAACGAGCTGAGAGCTGACCCGCCACACCTGCAACTTTTTTTTGATAAATGCCACATCTGCATACCCGTGTGACTATCTAGTAGGAGTATTGTTTGTTTGATTTCTTGCTTCTTCTAGACAGTGTCGAATCCAACTATTTAGCAAGGTTCCGAATGTAATCAATTGATACGTACTACACATTGTTCATACAGTTTGATTACTAGTACTACAGAGACATGGACAGGCGTGTGCAGTGTTCGTAATGACTATTTCCATGCTGCCAAGTACCTTCTGCTAGGTCTAGTATGTGCCTGATGTGCCTGAAACATGGATCAGTGGCTTCCATAATTTTCTGTATATTATTTCCTGATGTGCCTATACTACTAGTAATATGGAAGCCTCCTGATGCTAAATTGTTCGTCACTCAAACTGACCACCCATGTAATTGATGTTGCAATGTGGTAGCCTGGTAGGATTTGCAATGGCATCAGGTTCAGGAGAATATGTTGAGCAGGATAAGCCACCTTGTTTGAAGAGGAAGACCACATCTGTGGTTTGGAATGAGTTCAATAGGATTCTTGCCGATGAAAAATGGAAGGCTGAATGTGTATGGTGTCACGAGATATTTTGTGGAGATCCAAAGTATGGAACCTCACATCTGCATGCTCATTTAGCGAGATGTGCTTCTAGGCAGGCCAATGGTAACTTGCCATCCTCAACCATCATCTTTATTCTTTTATCTTAAGTAATGTTTCCACTTGCCAATGGTAACTCACTAATGTTTCCATTTAACTATTGTTCAGGTTGAGGACCTGTCGACTTACTGCATGCCTGCACGGAGTAGTCAAGAATGAAGAATAAAAGTCTTAGAGATTTGATGTTGTGGGATCTGTGTGCTTTGTTATGTTTACCATGCTTGCTTTTTGTTAAGTGTTTAGGATATGAACTTTCAGTCTTGTAATCCATTTGCTAAACTAGTGCTTCACAGCCCACTACTCCAGCTTCACAGGATGAAGTTTTTGACATATTTGAACGGTACATGTCTTCACAACCTACTACTTCATCTTTGTTGGTTCATACAGAGCTAGACATGTATTTAGAAGAGCCAACTTTGCCAAGAACACCAGATTTTGACATCATCAATTGGTGGAAGTTTGGAGGGATAAAATATCCCACTCTACAGCTTATTGCTCATGACATCTTTCCTATTCCGGTCACAACGGTAGCATCGGAATCTGCATTCTCTACAAGTGGTAGAATCCTTAGCCCTCACCGCAGTAGGCTTGCACCAAAGATGGTTGAAGCTATAATGTGTATGCAGGCTTGGTCTAATGCTGACATTCTAGGTAAGAAAAATTAAATGCTGCTCTTTTGCTCCTATTTTACTCCTGGTTTGTTGTTGCTAGACTACTTTCTTGCTTAGATAATTTGTTAGAATATATACCACAATCAGCTACACTACTGCCATCTAAATCTATATTGTTTGCAATTTTAGGTGAGAACAATTCATCACTCTTTAGTGAGTTTCAAACTTGTCTTGACGATGAGGACGAACCAATGGTAACTTGACATTCTCAACTCTCATCTTATGTCTTGATTTCATTTGCAACTTTCTAAATTATCTTGTGTTGTTTCCATGATCAGGATGAGGAACTC
This sequence comes from Elymus sibiricus, assembly GCA_039707655.1. Taxonomy (NCBI): domain Eukaryota; kingdom Viridiplantae; phylum Streptophyta; class Magnoliopsida; order Poales; family Poaceae; genus Elymus; species Elymus sibiricus. Next base: position 253,507,459 of record CM077668.1, on the reverse strand, counting down.
TCCACTTGCAATAACTACTAGGCTTGCTGCTTGCCTACATGGACTCAAGAATGAAGAAAAGGGAGGACCCAGAAGCTAGTGGGATGGACTCTTCAAGTCTTCATTCCATTTATTTTGCTTACCATGCTTGTGTTAAGAAAACTTTCAGCTTGTAATCGTACTAAGTATTGTCGTTTGTGCCAATGGTACTAAGTATTGTCGTTTGTCAGACTTGAGTTGGGATGATTGAATCTGTCAAAATTATTGTGGTCAGACTTAAGATGATTGAATATGTCAAATTATTGTGGTTGGTGCTGCTAATTTACTTGCTTCTGTAATGGATGATTGCTGTCAAATTTATTGTGATTTGTGTTGCCAATGTACTGCTGATGTACTGCTGTGTTGCTGCTGTAATTGATGATTCAGTTTCTGCTGTAATGGATGATTGAATCTGCCAAGTTACTGATTTTTTGCTGTTGTTGGTCTCCATGGGGATCCCCATGGGGATCGGGTACCCGTGGTTAGCGGGGATGGGGACTGTTTCCCCCCCGCGAAGGTTGGCGGGGCTAGCGGGGACGGGTATTGGCGGGGATCGGGGCGGGGACGGTGGCGTGCCCCCCGGTGATCCCCGTCCCCGTTGCCATTTTGACTCAAAACCCTATCCTTTTCTCCCCAGCTTCTTGCCCAAGTTTCTGTCCAGAAACTTATTTGGAAGCTAGCCAACTGTCCAGGACACCTCTTGTCAAACCAGATGTGTAGGTGGGCCACTGGGTGGAAGGACTACCGTGTGGACAGGATCGGACAGGCCAGAGCGCACCGCGTGCGCCAGTGCACGCGGTGACCACGCGTCTGTCAGGGCAGAATTCGCGCTCTGGGCACCGAACCCTCTCGGGTCTTGCTGGCTCTGCGCGTCCGCGTCGTCCCGCCGTGTCCTCTGGCGCCAGCATCCTCCCCGCCGCCCACCTGGCTCGTCTGGAAGCCTCCCATCGCCGGCAGCGCCCTCGCCGGACACGGCCAAGCCTCGCCGCTGTAGCCGCCATACTGGCACTGTGGCCGCGCTGGCTGGCAGCTTCCTCGCCGCTCCGCGTCGTCGCCATTAAGTCCCTGCCCTCTCCCGTCACCTCCCCACGCGGCTCGGGTGCCAGCGCGACGGCCAGCGCAACGCGGACGCCGGCGTTTTCCCCGCGGCACGATCCGGTACTGGCTTCGCCGCCTGGCTGTAAAAGCCGCCCCCGAGCCTCCCTCTCCTCACCTCTCAATCGTCGCCCCGCACCCAGCAGCAGAGCCGGGGAGCCCTCCTTCCCCATCTCCGGCGAGGTGCTCTGCCGCACTGCCTCTGCTTCTCCAGCTCGACTCCGTCCACCCCAACCTCAACCAAGACCACCAGCGAGCTCGTGGCACTCCACTGATCCTCCCCAGCCCCTCCTCTGCTCGAGAGCTCGCCGGAATCGCCGGGTCTGTCGGCACCCGAAGATTGCTGCCACCTGAGAGGAAGGGGCCGATGCCGTCCGGCAAACTACCGACGAGCTGTGGGTACGGGCGTGCCCGCCGTCGAGCGCCCGTTCCATCCCCGCCTTCGCCCAGCTCCACCGTGGTCTCTACGCCGGTGAACTCCGCCGGTGAGCTCCGCCGTCCTCTGTTTCCTCCCTCCTTCTGTTCAAAACTTACAGCTGGGCCCTGCATGTCAGCGACCCAGCTGCGCCCGAAGCGGTACGTAAGTGGTGGCGTAACCCCACTTTACGCCTTCGACGTGGCCGCTCCTGGGATTTTCTGGATTTCTGTTTAAATTCAAATAAATCCAGAACTTTGACTCAACTTTGACCAGCAATATCTTTTAAACCACAAGTCCAAATGAGTTCATTCTTTTTGCATTATTTTTCTTATGAGTTCCTTTATTTGCTGGAAAATTTTGGTATTTTTCTCTGCTGTCTAGAATTTCTGGACAGGAGAAAATGCTTTATGTGATATTTACAAATGCTTCCAAAAATATTTTCAGAGTGATTTAAGTAATTGGAGGAGGCTAGGAGTACTCCCATACTCCTTGGGTGCAAGGCAAGCCACAACTTTCATTTGCATGATTGCATTGCAATGCCATTATTTTAATTAAATATTTAGGGTAAAGTTTGAATTATTCATAAATGGTTTATTCATGAAACACTTGGAAAAATTCCTTGGATATGCCACTGTCATGTTGATGATTAGAATTATATTTGACCAGTAGTCCACAAGCTAGATGATGCCATGATACTGTTGGGATGTGAGATTACCGTATATGATTACTTTGTGACTTTTTGTCTGGCATATTAATTAGGTAGTCCATAGCAACAGCTTAGTCATGTTGCTTCTTGTATTATTGTGATCCTGGAGTATCAGTTATGATGAAGAGGTCACTCGGGGATAAATTCCTTCATTGTTGATCAAGTGCCACCGAACCGAGCATCCCAGTGCGGCCACATCTACCGGAATGGGACGGCCTTGACTTGGTCTATCCGCGCGCTCTTGTATCAGTACCACCAAAGAGGGAAGGTTATGCGTGCGTGCTACCCTGATCAGGTAGACGGCGATAACCTTGTGAGCCCAGTTTGATTATTGAGCTCAGGTCCCCGTTTGGGACAGTTTAGTTTAGCCACGGCGGTGCCAGGTGTCAAGAGTGACACAGGGGCCACCCAGGGCAGGACCCGTAAGGGGAATGACTGTCGGTGGTACAATAGGGGAGTCACGGGTTAGGCAGGTTTCGTTGGAGCAGCACCGGTCCACCCGAAAGGGAAGTGTACCGAGGTACGGGACAAGGAGCTCCATGATGTGGGTAAAGTGCGAAACCTCTGTAGAGTGTAAGAATCTATTCGAATAGTCGAGTCCACGGTATTGGACACGGTTCGTACTAAGTCACACTGACTGATCAACACCTATGAGGGAATGACTGAATAATGATGGAAGAACTTGTCTCGGTATAACGGGGAAATCACTGGGCAGAGAGCCGGTGATGATCTGAGTGTTCATTTTGATAAGAGTTGCCAGATGAGTTTAAGATGATTCCGAGGTGGTCACGAGAGTAGATGATAGCATGATTATTATTTTCTTTCACCCTTTTCATAGCAATTGATCCCGATATAATCATAACTGTTATGACGTTGTTTTGCCTTGATGCTTTTGTTTGTTGTGAGCTTGCGAGTACATTCAAAGTACTCACCTGGCGTGTCATGCCAGTTTGCAGGTATCGCCATGTTTGCATAGCGCAAGGATTACGATTAGCAAGCTAGGTCGTGTTCCAGCCAGAGTCCCTGCGGAGTGGAGTTCATCACCGTCATCGTTGTTCTACTGCTGCGAATCGTCCCGCTGCTAGCATAGAGCTGCCGTAGTAGGTGAAAATTTGCCGGGTCAATGTAACCCTTTGTAATACGAACCTTGTACCCCAAGTATTTGTAATAAAGAGCTGATTTGTTCTATGCCAAGCAGTGCCGTATTCCAGAAGACTTGATCGCTGGGATGGAATACGGGGTGTTCCAGTTCCTTTGAGCCAGGGTGCCACAACAACTGCGTCCAAATCATTCTAGCAAACACACAAGTCAGCAAGATGTGCTCAATGGTCTCGCCCTCCTGGGCACAGAAAGGACATGCATCCTAATGCGGTAAGCCTCATCGTGCCAAGCTATCAGAAGTCCAACACTTGTTCTTGAAGGCTAGCCAAAAGAAAAAGCGGCATTGAAGCGGAGCCCTTGATTTCCATGTGATATAAGTAGTTGGCATCACCTCTCTTCCTGGAAACTTGGCGGCATACGTAGATCTCTCAGAGAATTGCCCATCATGCTCCCAAAGACCAAGCACTGGCGTCCACCAATCCATAATCTAGCTGAAGGCCAACGATCCTCATCCATAAATCTAGGAAGTCCTGAAGCAAGATGGCATCCAAACTAGGCCAGCATCCCTAGCCTAGGCTCCACTATTCATGGCCTTATGGACAGTTCTCCTCGGTCTCACGCGCGGCGGAATAGCAGCATACACTACAGGCAGAAGCTCCTCCAGTCACGCCCCATCTATCCAACGATCCTCCCAGAAAAGTGTGTTCTTCCCGTCCCCCAGTTGGCCCTCGCTGCTGCCTTGAAGATGGCTAATGATTACTTTGGAACATCAATTTCAAACTCTGACCATGGCCTCGTTTTATACACACGTTGCAACCACGACCAACACGGTTGCATGGCAATGTTGAGCCAATGCCAGTTTGGTATACCTAGCCCTCCTGCCCATTTGGGCATACACACAGACTCTCAAGCAACCGCACAGTGGCCACCATTGGCCTCGGCCTTGGCACACAATAGAAAACCCCTAATTATCTTGTTCATATCCGCGATGGTCTTCATCAGCAAATCCAGCGTAAGCATGGTGTGGAGAGGCACTGAGCAAAGCACATATAGGACGAGAACAAGTATCCACCTTTCAGAAGTGTGGCCGCCTTCCACGTGGGCAAATAGCGTGCTAAGTGCTCCCCAAGTCCTTGAATTTGAGCTGCGGCCGGCTTCCTTAGGTATAGCGGTTGACCTAGATACTTGCATGGGAAAGACCCCAAGGAACAACCTAATGTTGTCTGAATCCATACTTTCTCACTATCAGAGCATCTGATAGGGATGTCAACAGTTTTCTAAAGGTTAATCCATAGAACCGAAGTCGCGCCAAACATCTGCAGTATAGTTGTGCAAGCTGCTAACTCCACCTCGTCCAGTTTCAGGAAAATCATAACATCGTCCGCATATATGGACAGTCGATGCTTCAACCCAACTCTGGCAATAACATAGGGTACCACATTAGATATTTATGTATGAAATTGTCCTCGGACACAAGGGTTGCATGCACAGATGCTAGCTCTCGCACACTCCGAGGAAATTAGGGCATCTCCAATACCGACCCGCAAATTTGCTCATGCATTCGTCCGCGGACAGGGGGAACCAGTCCACAGACACGGATGTGGGAGCTGGCCATCCAACGCTACCCGCATACAATTGAAACAAGATTTGAACAAACCGAACAAAATTCATGGAAACTTGCGGGATTTCATATAAACCAGACGAAACCATTACATTTCGCAGTCTCCAGCTCCGCCTCGACAATCTCCAGCTCTGCCTCTACTGTAGGGGAACGCGACAAAAAAAAATTGGTACAGCGAGCACGCCCAGGATCACTATGGAGACTGCATACAAGGTTTGATCTGATCCGTACCGACTTGTAGCGCAGCGGAAGAAGAGTCGGTGTAGATCGTCAGTGCAGATCCCTACAGCTAGGATTTACAACCTCCCAACCGCAAGGATGTACTCCCTCGCCGGACAGCCCTTCGGGAGGCAGTCGGATAGACCCTCGGACGATGTCACGGACAGCCCTTCGGGAGGACCCTCGAAACTCGAACCAAAACTCGGACAGCCCTTTGGGAGGACACTCGAATAGCCCCTCGGGCAAAAGATCAGAACTATGACCTCTCTACGGGGTTGCACACATACGGTGTCAGCTATCCGGCAGGGCTTCGCCGTCCAGAGCTAGTTCCTGCCGGAACCCAGACAGCCTTTCGGCTCTACGAAACTATTTCGCTGGGAGGGAGAGAGAAGCCAAACAAGTCAAATGGCATGTGTATGAGAGAAAGGATGAGTTTTGGGGCAGCCCCCTCACCTCTATTTATAGGAAAGCCAAGGGGTAAAGTTGGCATTCAAAAATACCAAAAGTACCCCCACTTTATGCCTTTTCATAAAAGAATAAAGCAAAGAAGGATGGCAAGTGGAGCTCCAAGGAGCCCCACCTCCCTTGGCCGGCCACTCTTGGGGGCCCCCCCATGAGGGGGCTTCCTTGGCTCCCAAGTCCTTCTAGAAGCCTTTTGGAAATATCCCAAAAGGTGCTTTCCAAAAAATATCCATAAAGCACTTTCACTATTCACGAAGACATTTTTTTGCGTCCGTTAAAACCCAAATTATTTCTGTGTGCCTAGAATAATTCCAGTACCCACTAAGACTCCCTGTCTAGTATTCAGCAGATAGATGACCCTTAAGCATGTGACCCTATAGGTTCGGTGAAGTATAGACATGACCCGGAACACTTTCCGATCAATGATCAACATCGGAGCCGTGGACACCCATATTGACCCCTATACCCACACGAATGAATATTCGAGTGAACCTCCAGTTGTCGTGTGCTATTCCTGTTGCTTCACGATATATTACAAACACCCGAGGTGAGATTTATTGTATCCCCGTGGATCAACAACTTGTCCACCATGCAAGTTACCTCGTTACCGGTTTTGTTCTCTTTTCTCGTTTCCGTGTTCCGGCATCCCAGTGATCAAATCACAATATGTCTGGCCAGACGATGATGGATACCGTAACACCGAGAGGGCCCGAGAATATCTCTCCATCGCCAGAGGAGCAAATCCCAATCTTGAGCTATCTCGTTACTTGTCATACTTTTCCGTGAACCCGTAAGCCGCCGTAATAGCCACCCAGTTACGGATGACGTTTAACAAACCCCAAAGTTCACGAAGCAAGTACGAAGGAACTGGATACTCTCATGGTTTAAGGAATTATGCAAACATTAACTATCTTTGTGTTATTAACCATTAACTTGTGACGAATGTATCTCATAGCATAACATCAATTCGGGTCGACTCAACACAAGTGTTCTACTAACATTGTGCCCTCAAAATTGCCGGCATAGACATGCCCATGATCAGGAAAACAGGATCATCATGCAATACTTGAGCCAGTTTTAGAGGCAAGACTAGGAATACATTTTACCGTTTATTATACCACACGTGCACATGAGTTTCCCTCCAAGCCTCGTGGTTATTGTAGACTCGAGAATCATTGCAGTTATAGCATGGAACATAAACATTCATTACAAACTCGGAGATACAAATAACTGTTATTACTGCCTCTAGGGCATATCTCCTACAGACTCCCACTTGCACTAGAGTCATAATCCAGTTACATGGCTTCCCTAACACCAATGGCTATCCGGTGCTACTCATGCTTTGCTCGTGGTAGAGGCTTTGTCATCGGGTCTGACACGTTCAGATCCGTGTGAACTTTGTGTACTTTCACTAAACCCGCTTCAAGATGATGTCGAATGAGTTTATATTTGCGTTCAATATGTCTTGTCTTATGGTGCGAACTTGGCTCCCTTGCCGGAGCCACGGCGCCACTATTATCACAATAGATCTCCACCGGGTCCAGAGCACTTGGAACCACACCAAGGTCTTCAAGAAATTGCTTGATCCATACCGCCTCCTTGGAGGCTTCTGAAGCAGCAACATATTCCGCCTCCGTCGTAGAATCCGCTACAGTCTTTTGTTTGGAACTTTTCCAATCAACTGCGCCGCCGTTCAATATGAAAACATAGCCCGATGGAGATTTGAAGTCATCTGGGTCAGTCATGAAGCCTGCATCGGTGTAACCACTTACAATGAGCTCTTCATCACCTCCGTACACAAGGAGTAAATCCTTGGTTCTTAGGTACTTAAGAATACCCTTGACTGCGGCCCAGTGTTCCAATCCTGGATCACTTTGGTACCGGCTGCTAACACTTAGCGCATAGGAAACGTCCGGTCTTGTACATAGCATGGCATACATAATAGAACCAACTGCCGAGGCATATGGAACATCATTCATTTGTACTCGCTCATCGAGTGTCCGAGGACACTGATTCTTGCAAAGCACTGTGCCAGGTGACATGGGGAGTAGGCCTTTCTTGGAGTTCTCCATGTTGAACCTTTTCAACACCTTGTCAATGTACGTGCTTTGGCTAAGCGCTATCAGGCGTTTTGATCTATCTCTATAGATTCTAATGCCCAATACATATGCCGCTTCGCCTAAGTCTTTCATTGAAAAAAAATTCTTCAATGAGTCTTTTATTTCGCTAAGAAAATTCACGTCATTTCCAATCAACAATATGTCATCCACATACAAGATTAGAAATGCTTTTGCGCTCCCACTAAACTTCTTGTAAACACAAGATTCTTCGTCATTCCTGATGAAGCCAAACTGTTTGACCACTTCATCAAAACGAATGTTCCAGCTCCTTGACGCTTGCTTCAGACCATAAATGGCTTTCTGAAGTTTGCATACCTTTCCAGCATCCTTATGAACGACAAAACCTTCTGGCTGTATCATGTATACATCCTCTTTGAGGTTTCCATTTAGGAAAGCCGTTTTGATGTCCATCTGCCATATTTCATAATCGAAATAAGCAGCAGTTGCTAGTAATATCCGAACAGACCTAAGCATAGCTACGGGCGAGAAAGTCTCGTCGTAGTCCACTCCTGGAACTTGCATGAACCCTTTCGCGACAAGTCTAGCTTTGTGTATAGTAATGTTACCATCCGCGTCCATCTTTTTTTGAAAATCCATTTACAACCAATGGGCTTTACGCCTTCTGGAAGTTCTTCCAAGTTCCAAACTTGGTTTTCGTACATGGATTCCATTTCGGATTTCATGGCTTTGTGCCATTCCTTTGAGCTGGGCCCCGCCATTGCTTCCTTGTAGTGCGTAGGTTCATCGTCTTCAAGAATGAAGATTTCGTTATGAAACCACTCAGGTGGCTGGATAGCCCTACCTGATCTGCGCGGTTCAGTTACAACATTGTCTGAAGTTTCCGCATCACATGCGACAACTTCCGGCTCGGTTGTAGGGATGATTTGCGGAATTACTTCCGGTTCCTCAGCCATATCAACTGTCACCGAAGATTCACTAATCTCACTAAGTTGTACTGTCCTCCCACTTGGTTCTTTAGCGAGAAACTCTTTCTCGAGAAAGTGTCCAACTTTTGCGACAAACACTTTGCCCTCGGACTGGTTGTAGAAGGAATACCCAATGGTGTTATTGGGATAACCTACAAAGTAACATTTGTCTGATCTGGGATCGAGTTTGCTTGGCTGTAAACGCTTTACGTATGCCTCACAACCCCAAATTTTAAGATGCGACACACTAGGAATCTTCCCATGCCACATCTCATGTGGTGTCGTCTTAACAGACTTAGACGGTGCTCTGTATAATGTATAAGCGGCAGTGAGTAGTGCGTGACCCCAAAAACATATTGGTAGATCTGTAAGAGACATCATCGACCTTACCATGTCTAACAGGGTTCGGTTACGTCTTTCTGACACTCCGTTTCGCTGTGGAGTTCCGGGAGGCGTAAGCTGTGAAACGATTCCACGATCACTCAGATGTTGGCCAAACTCATGACTAAGATATTCGCCTCCGCGATCACACCGCAGAAACTTAATCTTTTTGTCACGATGATTTTCTACCTCATTCTGAAATTCCTTGAACTTTTCAAAGGTTTCCGACTTATGCTTCATTAAGTAGATATAGCCATATCGACTTAAATCATCAGTAAAAGTCATGAAGTAGAAATACCCACCCCGTGCGGCTGTGCTCATTGGACCACATACATCACTATGTATTATTTCCAATAATTCACCCACCCGTTCAGGATGACCCGTGAATGGCGTCTTGGTCATTTTCCCCATCAGATAAGCTTCACGTGTGTCAAATGATTCAAAATCAAAGGACGGTAAAACTCCATTTCTCTGGAGTCTTTGCATGCATTTCTTTCCGATGTGGCCAAGCCGACAGTGCCACAAGTAAGTGGTGGTGGTATCAGCCTTCTTAAGGCGTTTAGCATTTACGTTAAAGACACCATTTCCACATTCAAGATTTAGAATGAAAAGGCCCCCACAATGGGTGCAAATCCATAAAACATATCCTTACAATAAAGTGAACAACCATTGTTCTCAGACTTGTACGAATACCCATCGTGTACTAAACATGATCCGGAGATAATGTTTCTACACAATAGTGGAACAAAATAACAGTTATTTAGTTCTAAGATAAATCCTGAAGGGAGACGTAGAGGCATAATGCCGACGGCTTGAGCGGCGATCCCATTGCCATTCCCGACGCGCATCACGACTTCATTCTTTGCTAGTTTGCGCACCTTCTGAAGTCCCTGTATCGAGTTGCAAATGTGAGCAACCGATCCGGTATCAAATACCCAAGACTTAGAATTTTCGCTAGCAAGCAAAACGTCAATGACATTAACTTGTATAACAATTATACCTTTTCCGGTTTTCCCGGACTTCTTATCTTCCAGATACTTCTTGCAGTTTCTCTTCCAGTGTCCTGTGCCCTTGCAGTAGAAGCACTCAATTTCATTCTTGGCTCCGCCCTTAGAGTTTCTTTGGGAGCCGGTCTTACCGACGCCCTTGCCCTTCTTTGGCTTGCCTTTCTTTTTGAAACTGGCAGTTTTATTCACAAGCAACACTTGCTTGCGATTTTTCCGCAGTCCTCCTTCCGTAGTTTTTAGCATGGCAAGCATCTCTTCCAGTGTCTTCTCCATCCCACTCATGTTGTAGTTCATGATAAAACCGTCGTAAGACGGGGGGAGTGAAGAAAGCAGCATGTCCATCATATGGTCAGGTGGAAGTGGAAACTCCAGGGTTTTAAGCCTTTCAGCATAGCCAATCATTTTGACTACGTGTTCGCCAACTGAACTACCCTCAGCCATCTTGCATTCCATCAAGGCCTTCATGATATCAAATCGTTCAGACCTTGCGGTTTCCTTGTACAGGGCATCCAATTCCCGGATCATATCGCGGGGTTTATGGAATTCAAAACGTTTTTGAAGCCCTGGACTCATGCAAGCTAGTATGAGGCACTGCACTAAGTTGTGATCATCATCCTTAGAGGCCCAGACATTCTGCTCATCTTCCGGGGCATCTGCCGCCGGTTTAGCTGGAAGAGCAGTTTCAAGCACATACATTTTCCTAGCGCTCCTGAGGACAATCCTCAGGTTATGGACCCAGTCCGCATAGTTGCTTCCAGTCGCAGCTAACTTTTCTTTCTCTAACATCGGGCCTAAGTTGAACGCGGTGTTGCGAGCCATTTGATCTACAACGGAAAACACAAGTTTCACTTAGACTTTGTTCATAATGATTTTTGCACTAGTGAATAAACAATTTTATTCTAAAGTGCGCTCCCACTCAAATCAATATCTCTCAAAATTGATTATGAGTGATTCAAGATCCGAATTGTAATTCAACGCCAAGGATGTATCCATCTCAAGTGACGAGAATTTCAATTTGGTAGGCCAACTTGCCAATCACATCTCTATGTGATTCTTGTTCATCTTTCGATGGGCGTGTTCCGAGCTCAGGACGATCCTCCGGAACGTCAAGACAACCAAGTGATCTTGCTGCGAGGTCTCAACTCACCCGCCTCACACTTCACTAATCGTTCGTACCCATGTATCCATGTGGTACCCCGAAAAGATAGGTGTTGTGACGGTGCTACACTTGGGAGAACACTAACTACTTGATATTTTTAAGTGAGAGATCACCCTAATAAAAAGCGACTACCGCGCAATCAAAAAGGGTGCATCATAAGGGATAAACATCTCAGGCAATTCATAATAGCATGATATGGTATAGCCCTTTCTGACGGAGAAGTCAAGTATTTCTTCGTCTTCGGCATTTGCGTCGGTGTTCACCTTCGCGAAGATTGCCACCAACTTGTCGATGCACCAGATAATATTGCAATCTCTATAGCTAATAAAATAAGTGCATCACTTAAGGTTGACACGCAGGTCATTAAAGTGACAATCATATGACTCCAGCCATCATGCCGAATCATGACACGCAGGTCATGTTAATAAATTTACATCATATAGTCATCTCATACATAATCGAATTAATATGAGCATTGCGACCACATCACATGCACATCCTGCAAAACCAAGTTAGACGCCTCTAATCGGTTTATACAAAATTTTATTTTACGTGGCTTCTAAGGTTTTGACTTAAACCGCAGCTACCAACGTATTATCATCAAGTATGATTATTCAAGTCGCTAGATTAACATCGCGGGGTGTATGAAACACGAGATAATTAAATCTCGAGCCCCATACTAAACTTCGTCATACGCATGACCCCCGTGCAGATCATATCTGCATTGCCCTTTCATCTGCGAATTTCATCTTTCTTTTGACTATGGCGGAACCCAAAGAACTGATAGCACTTCGTTGATCAATCAGGATCGCGGATTGCCAGAACTTTGTGAAATTCCACCATGCTGTCTCGAGATCAGAAATACGCAAATTCTAGGGAAGCAACAAGAACATCGGGTAACAGATTTCATCTGCTACCCGCATAAATAATTTTCAGTAATAGATCTCATCTACTCCGAAATTATATTATGCAATACCCATACATCTCCATGTATTCTAGATCGTAACCTACATCTACGCATAGCACGGCTCATGATGCCACTGTAGGGGAACTCGACAGAAAACAAAAAAATTCGGTACAGCAAGCACGCCCAGGATCACTATGGAGACTGCATACAAGGTTTGATCAGATCCGTACCGACTCGTAGCGCAGCGGAAGAAGAGTCGGTGTAGATCGTCGGTGCAGATCCCTGCAGCTAGGATTTACAACCTCCCAACCGCAAGGATGTACTCCCTTGCCGGACAGCCCTTCGGGAGGCGGTCGGACAGGCCCTCGGACGATGTCACGGACAGCCCTTCGGGAGGACCCTCAAAACTCGAACCAAAACTCGGACAGCCCTTCGGGAGGACACTCGAATAGCCCCTCGGGCAAAAGATCAGAACTATGACCTCTCTACGGGGTTGCACACATACGGTGTCAGCTATCCGGCAAGGCTTCGCCGTCCAGAGCTAGTTCCTGCCGGAACCCAGACAGCCTTTCGGCTCTATGAAACTATTTCGCTGGGAGGGAGAGAGAAGCCAGAAAAGTCAAATGGCATGTGTATGAGAGCAAGGATGAGTTTTGGGGCAGCCCCCTCACCTCTATTTATAGGAAAGCCAAGGGGTAAAGTTGGCATTCAAAAATACCAAAAGTACCCCCACTTTATGCCTTTTCATAAAAGAATAAAGCAAAGAAGGATGGCAATTGGAGCTCCAAGGAGCCCCACCTCCCTTGGCCGGCCACTCTCGGGGGCCCCCCATGAGGGGGCTTCCTTGGCTCCCAAGTCCTTCTAGAAGCCTTTTGGAAAATATCCCAAAAGGTGCTTTCCAAAAAATATCCATAAAAACTTTCACTATTCACGAAGACATTTTTCTGCGTCCGTTAAAAGCCAAATTATTTCTGTGTGCCTAGAATAATTCTAGTACCCACTAAAACAATTTTGAACGCATTCCGAAACAATTCCGGAACAATGTTTTTCTTCAGCGAAAAGCAACCAAAGCGGTTCCGGCTGCTCCGGAACATTTCCGGTTTTTCTCTCCGGAAAAATTCCAGAAGTTACCAGAACAATTCTGGCACCCTCCAAGAATTTCCAGGCGTGTGCCGGAACCAATTTGACTTAATGGAATACCCTGAAACAACTTTTCAGTTTCACCGAAACTATTCCGGTGTTCTCTCCGGAACGTTTCCGTTTCGTTCGAAACTTTTTCGGTGATTTTCTCTCAGACTCCCCGTCTAGTATTCAGCAGATAGATGACCCTTAAGCGTGTGACCCTATAGGTTCGGTGAAGTATAGACATGACCCGGAACAATTTCCGATCAATGATCAACATCGGAGCCGTGGACACCCATATTGACCCCTATACCCACACGAATGAATATTCGAGTGAACCTCCAGTTGCCGTGTGCTATTCCTGTTGCTTCACGATATATTACAAACACACAGGTGAGATTTATTGCATCCCCGTGGATCAACAACTTGTCCACCATGCAAGTTACCTCGTTACCAGTTTTGTTCTCTTTTCTCATTTCCGTGTTCCGGCATCCCAGTGATCAAATCACAATGTGTCTGGCCAGACGATGATGGATACCGTAACACCGAGAGGGCTCGAGAATATCTCTCCATCGTCGGAGGAGCAAATCCCAATCTTGAGCTATCTCGTTACTTGTCATACTTTTCCGTGAACCCGTAAGCCTCCATAATAGCCACCCAGTTACGGATGACGTTTTACAAACCCCAAAGTTCACGAAGCAAGTACGAAGGAACTGGATACTCTCATGGTCTAAGGAATTATGCAAACATTAACTATCTCTGTGTTATTAACCATTAACTTGTGACGAATGTATCTCATAGCATAACATCAATTCGGGTTGACTCAACACAAGTGTTCTACTAACATTGTGCCCTCAAAATTGCCGGCATAGACATGCCCATGATCAGGAAAACAGGATCATCATGCAATACTTGAGCCAATTTTAGAGGCAAGACTAGGAATACATTTTACCGTTTATTATACCACACGTGCACATGAGTTTCCCTCCAAGCCTCATGGTTATTGTAGACTCGAGAATCATTGCAGTTATAGCATGGAACATAAACATTCATTACAAACTCGGAGATACAAATAACTGTTATTACTGCCTCTAGGGCATATCTCCTACATCTACAACCTCCACCTCCGCAGCCATGAGCCCCGGGAAGTGAAGTTGTCCACCTCCACATCGCTGCCAAGTGGCTAATCGGCCGACGATGTTGAGCCCACCAAGCTTGGATCCAACGGGAGGGGAGGAGCGATGGCCTTCTTGGGAACTGAGCACCGGCGACCTCCCATGCTCTGATCTTCCTCGTTGCTGGCGGCGCTCGCGGACGTGTCGTCTTCGTGGTCATGGCGGCGGGGCGCGGCCATGGCGGAGCTAGCGATGTCCTCCTCGTCATCGCTCTTGCCGAATACCTCATCCGCCGCCTCGTCCATCTCCTTGTAGGCGGCCTGTAAATCCGCCTGATACTGGATGCACCGCCAGCGGTCGAGCGGATTTTGCGGGCGGTATAGTAGGATTCGACCAGCGCCTCCTGCTCGGCCACGTCCACGTCAGGCACTATGGCCGTGCCGGCGGCAAGTTGCTCCTCCGCGCGCTGGTGCTCGTCGAGGAGGCAGAGGTTGTAGGCCTGGTCGGCTTGCGCCTGCCAGAACTTGGCCTCCCGCTCCTCCAGCACCATTTCCGTGTAGTGGGCATGGGTCACGCCGATGGTGATGCCGGCATGCACCAGCGAGGAGAGTGGCGCCGGCTCGTCCTCGGCCGCGTCCTCTATTAGGACGTCCGCAGCTCCGGCCTCCGTCTGCTTGCCTACCGGCTGTAATAGCGGTGGTCTCCTTTTTCTGCTCGGATGAGAGGTTGTCAAAGACGACTTTGGAGCTCGAGGAGGTCGTGGCGGGCGTGGTGCAGATAGGAGGAAGGGAGCGCAGGATGATGGATGCGGCTATGGCTGGGCATGTGGTCTATATAGCGGGGGGATGGCAGTGAGACCGGTGACGTGATTAATGGCGGGTGGCAGACGGACGGACATGTGGCGTTCGCTCGCCGTTCCTCGGCAACCACGTGCGTTTAATGGAAGCAGGCGAACGGACTGGTGTCGTTTGAATGTGGAGAGACGACGCCCGCACCGGGAAACGGCACGAGCGGCGCTCTCGGCCGGCGCCGCTTCCATGCCGGCTCCAGTGAGAGGTCGCGTTCGCTCTGGGCCGACATGAATGCGGCGCTGACGCTCTGTAGTGGCGCTGACCGGCGTCGGGTGGGAATGCACGCGGACGAGGAAGGAGGGATTTTGGTGGGCCATGGTAGTCAGGAGCGGACGTGGTAGCATTCCGGACGCCCGCAACCCCCCCCCCCCTTCCCCCACTTTGTCTCCGGTTTGCGAGAAAAAACACGTCCGGACCGCCCTGCAGACCGATGCAGGACCGCGTTGGATGGCAAAACACGTCCGGACCGCACGGCCCGAACAGTTGCGGGCGGTATGAGGGTCGGCATTCGAGATGCCCGGACCAAATAAATACTCCCTCCGTTTTAAATTACAATAAGATGGTCTAACTTTTTACTGAGTCGGATGTATATAGAGGCGTTTCAGTGTTTGTTCACCTATTTTAATCCGTATGTAAGAGAACAACATTTTGGAGCTCAGCCTCCATGGAGGCCGAATTTTTTGAAAAATTCAAAATTCGTACTTTTTGGTTTCAAAACGTATGAAAAAAATTGTACAAGTACACAAGGATGTGATGTGTATGTGTGTAAAATTTCGGAACGAAATACCTTGAGATGCGATCTGTGCAAAAAGAACAAATTCATAGACTTTTGGGATGAATAGTATCATGTGTTAAAAAGTCACAGATTTGTCTTTTTTGCACAACCCTCATTTCAATGTATTTCGTCCTGAAAATTTACACACATGTGCGTTATGCCTCCATGTATGTCTGTATTTTTTTAAGAATTTTTTGAAATGTAAAAATATAAATTTTGTTGAATTTTGAATTTTTCAAAAACCGGCCTCAATGAAGGCCGAGCTCCAAAAGCAATTTTCGCGTCTGTAATCCTTATTAAAATATTAGAACATCTTATGTGTGCGCATGAAAGCGACACAAGGAAAATGGTCTAACAACGATTGGAGCCCAATCGCTAGATGCAAAAATCAAAGGAGACATTTCGTCTCCAAAAGAAAACATCTCTCAGATCTTGCCTTCTCTGGACCAATTTTTCTTTTTACGATTTTTTTTTGCGGGGGTTCTTTTTACGATTAACTTTTGAAAATATTATCCGCGTCAGATTTTTAAGCATGGCAAATCCAATATTTTTATGACAGATTTGTTGTCGCAAGGATGACAATTTTATTTACCAAGCATGGCAAATCTTGGCAAAAAACTGAACATGACAAGGATTTATCATGCTTGCTAAAGGAAATTGTCGTCCTCACGACAACATAATTTAACATTTCGGGCATTCACTTTGCCATGCTCAAAAATTTGATGTTCGATTTGGAGTGAAACCCTTAATTTTTCATTGTACGGTAAAGAAATAGCAACACCTCATCCCGGCAAAAGAAGAAATTATTGCAACACCATCGAAAAAAAGGAATTATAACAATAAAATACAAGAAAATGGAGGTCATGTTCCCCGGCGACTTGACCAAGATGTGGATTACATCGGATGAAATGACGTGACATAGCAGACACTTGACAATTATTGTCGACAATGCATGGTCATGTTCCCTTCCTACGAACGCGACAGTTCCGAGCTGAAAACACGCATTTCTACAAATGAATCAGCTCGCCATGCGTAATGTGCTGCTTGTTCTCTCTTCCGGGCGGCCCCATGACTTTATACAGGAGTACATGGGCCGATGAGATTTATAAATCCGGTGAGCTGCTGTAGTACATGGAAATTCATGAACCAAACCACCACGAGGGCTCTCCTGCAAGCTGCAACCGGTCCTGCCGTCCAAAGCCACTAATCGGGAATAGTTTAGGTGCAGATGGACCATGCGCCTCCAGTCCCAGTGGAGCAAAGGGCGGGAATAAATCACGAGTCCTTTTCCGGTGCATCAATTAATTTTGGGCCGTTTATTTTCGTGGTTCGACCGCCCAGATGAGGCAACATTGAACCAAAAATGTTCGATAATATATTGAGTAGTCAACGACATATTGATAGTTCACTGTTTATTTCTGTTGTATGTTTTTGTTGTTGGTAGCTTACCAAGTTAACCGTTTGGTTATTTCTGTTGTATATGCTGGTGCGCGCCCAGCTGGCCGGCCACGTCCACGTCAGGCACTACGCCCGTTCCCCCTCCACGACCACCGCCGCTTCATGAGAAACTGGCCTACAATACAGACGTACAAAGCTAGTAGCACCGAGGTGGGCTTGATCGGCTACAATGCCGAGTACGCGACAACATCCAACCATGACGACGGTGCCTCCACTCTTGTTGCTGCCGGGCGCAAAGGGAAAAGGGGATGAGGAAGTTTGAGTCGATCTAATTTGACGACGCCTCGCAGTGCACGTAACTGCAGCAGCAGGCACCACCCAACATGACATCATGGTCTGCCTAAGCGTTCGCGCACGAGGACAGCGAGCAGGGCGCAGTGGCCTGCATGGCTGCATCATCATCGGGATGGCGGAGGTCGTGGCACCGGCACACTGCATTGATATTTTGCGGTGGCATGGCGTCGAAACTGGCACGAATGGACGGCATTAGATGGGATTGATTTAATTAATTATATTAAGCATTCTGGTTATAATAAGAAAGGAGAAATTTATCCCTCATAGAGAATTACTATTATGTCCTCGAGCAAAAATTTAATCAATCTACAATGACCATTGGATCAACTTAATACTACACGTCATAGTGTGTATTATTCAACCAATACCTAGGACTAGGAACACAACAGAAATGCCAAGGCCGCGCTAAAGGAACATGTACTCATACTTATCGCGTGATCGAGTCATCCAGAAAGAAAAAAACGAAATATTGTACATTTCCGTCAAAAGGTATCCCCGCATGAATCTTATCCATGCGCAGCGCTGAACCTGAAGGTGCGGTATCAAAGGAAGATCACTGTTGCATCACACGCTCCGTGCCGTTGGACCTGGACTAGCTGGTGCTCGCGGAAAAATGCATACAGAAGGATCTCGGCCTCCTGGTAAAGATTGATCCAGGGCAGAGAGGGAGCGCTCCTTTTCCCCTGCAATGCAAGCATGCGGGTATCGTCCAACCCTCGAGCAAAGTTAGGGCAACTCCAACATCACTAGGGACGCGTTTGGTTCACATATCTGTTTTAGGGCATTTTGCATACTTGTCCCAATTGGGCCTGTTTGAGCTAATGCAAACTAAAAACCAACATCTGCATGTAGTTTAGTTGCCTGCATTAGGCTCCGTGCATGAGGGGAGCAACTAGTTAGCACGCTGTTTGGTTGCCCGCGTCACTGTGGTTAGACAAACAACACGTTGTTTGGTTGCAAACGGCTAAAGATGTGATCACCACTTCTCACTAGTGGTGACCTTACCACACACACATTGTCTTGTCCTAGCTAGGAAACAAATGGTTGTTTATCCTAGCTACTAGCAAATGACAATACAAGTTATTAAGAGCCAATAAGGCTGAATACTGGAAAGTTCAACGATAATAACAAGGTGGAAGTTCATCCTCTTCTTCTTCTGCTACTGATGTGCTGCTTCTTGTTCTTCTTCTCTTGTGCTGCTGCCTCTTCTTCTTCAGATCCTTGTCTGACCTCTATTATCCCACATTGCCTGAGCCCACTCCAACCTTTTGTTCTTCCACGCTTCGTTGTCAAACGCCTCCACACCATGGCCGGAGCTGATCACCTCATCAGGTGTCACATCTTCCTCGTCCAGCACAAGTTCATCAGTTCCCCATTGCAGGATCCAGTTGTGAATGATGCAACAAGCAAGAACAAGCTTGACCTGGGTAGGGTAAGGGTGGAATGGCTTCTGATCCAGGATCTTAAACCTATTCTTCAGAGCTCCAAATGCCCTCTCAACCGTTACTCTAAGGCTGGAGTGTCTGAGATTGAACAGTTCCTGAGGAGTCCTAGGATAGTTCCTAGCAGAGAACTTGTTCAGATGGTACCTGGTTTTCCTGAAGGGTGGAAGAACACCTAGCCGACATGCATAGCCAGCATCTCCTAGGTAGAACTTGCCATCGGGGATGTTGATGCCATCAGGACGACTCATGCTGTCATTGAGAATGTTAGCATCATGTGCTGATCCTTCCCAGCCAGCCAGCACATATGTGAATTTCAGATCGAAGTCAACAGCAACAAACACATTCTGGCTTGTGTAGTGCTTCCTCCCTCTATATGTTGCAGCTTGTGACCTCGGCACTCTGGCAGTGACATGAGTACCATCTATTGCCCTAATGCAATCCTGGAATGGCATTACAAGATGGTGTTATGGCTACAGCAGAACAATAACAGTATATCAAGGCATGAACTACATACTGTCAGCGCTCACCTTGAAGTATGGATACCATCTTGGGCTAGTGCGAATCTTGGTAGGAGTCCGTCCGGTTGGTGACACGATCATCTCTCCTCTGAGTTTCCCAATAGCATACAACACTTGCTTGAAGTACCTGGAGATGGTTTCCATTGATCTCCTAAAGGTGTTGTGCACAACCCTGAACCTCTGGTTATGACCAACAACATGAAGGAACATGGCTACTTGCTCTTCCACGGTGGTGTGGATAGTATCTTCTAGCAGCCCCCTGGTCCTGAACGTCTGCACAAGCCTAGCGAAAGGTGCTCTTTTCATTCGAAGCATCCATAGAGCCTCTGTGTCGTTGCAATTGTAGATGTAGTTCAGATTGGCTATCCTCTCCTCATCTTGGATTAACATCGGACCATAGCGGATGAGAGGTTTGTCATTCCGACGAACAGCTCTCGTATGGACCAACATGATCCAGGCCTGAACCATCGTCATCAGTGTTGCTGTCTGAACTACAAGCTTCGTCCGTTCATCCACAACCTAAGCGATATCCATGATGCGTTCGCAATGGCGCAATCAATCGACCTAAACGGTCCTATCGAATGACCTAACAGAGGAGGGGGGGAGGGTGGGTAGCTTACCAGCTTCGGGGTCGGGGGAGACATGGCCGAGGTGAGGATGGTCGGACGGAGTCGAAGAAGAAGGGGAGAAGCAGCTGCCGCTGCCGGGGAGTGCTGTTGTCGCCACCAATGCCGCCGCCGCCGTCGCAGCCGCAGATCTGAGTCGTCGTCGCCGCCGGTGCCAATAAGAGAGGAGGGTTTGTCCTAGAGCGAGGGGTGAGCGAGTAAATGGGGTGGTGAGCGTATATTTCGCGCCATCCCGCCTCCACCGATTTCCCCCTCCCGCCATCTCCGACAGAATCCCCCCTGCACCGCGCCCTACGCCGCGTCTTCCTTTTGCGCCCGACCCAGCCTGGCTCACTGGAAACGGCCGATTCGGCCGTTTCCAGTGAGCCAAGCTCTGGGGTGCTTTAAGTTCCATGCCGATGCGAGCCAGGCCTGTTTGCATGCAACCAAACGGCCCATTTTCATCCCGCACGGGCCTGGTTGGGTTGTATGCAGCCTACCAAACGCATCCGTCAAAGATAAATAGAAAAATTGTTTATATAATTGAACAATAATATTTGAATACAACTGTATTGATCAAATATAAATATTATATTTCAAACATAAAGTTTAAAATTAACTAGTTTAAATTTGAATTCAATTTCTTTGGACATGTTCAAATGATTTTTATTCCCGTAGATGCTCAATCAAATCATTCCGAAACTATGTATGAGTTGCTCGATTGCGTATTTGATGAAGCATTTGGATAAAATCCTCAAACATAGTCGGATTTTGCTTTGGAAGTTGCATTGGATCATCCATATCTTGAAATTCCACAACATGGTGAACTCATCACCATGGTCCTCCCCAACCATGTTGTGCATGATCACATAAGTTGTCACCAACACCCGCAATGTCTCCGGATCTTTAAGTTCGAAGGTCCGCGAATAACTGCAAATGTCCTCTCCACATCTTTTCTAGCTCTGTCGCCCACGGATGATAGATACCATCACAAAAATAGTACCACATGTCATAGTCATCACAATTTATGATATAATTGCACGCAAGAGCTTCTCCCATACACAACCTTGCAAATATGGAGACCGCTGCAACACGTGATCTCATGGTGAGACACAGGCATGCTAAAGAAAAAGTGCAAAATCCAAACATCTTGTGATGCGACTGCTTCAAGAATGACGGTGGGCTCTTTACAATCGCCCTGGTATTGTGTTAGATGGTTCCCTCAAATACTCCAATCCAAACACCTTGGCCACTGCAGTATCAAATCTGACCATGGCTTCGAGGCAAGTGCTTTCAGACATCCAGTTGTACTTGTCCCCTGAATTTATGGTCGTGTTATAGGCAAGCATCATCAAGGCAGTTGTTGACCTTTGCTCAAGGTGCTTACGTTGGGCTCCCTCGTATGGGAGTTTGTAGCAAGCAGTAGCGTTTTCCCTCAATGAGAAACTATGGTATCAATTTGTGGAGATACAAGTGCTTGCAACAGTTGGTTGTCCTATAACACAAATAAAACCCCTCTTGTGCCCCCAAAAATCCTAACAAGTGTGTCAATACCTGCTAGTCTTGCTAGTAGAACAAGTCTATTAATAGATAATGAGTGGTAAATATTTTTGATATTTTTGGAATTAAATAAATCTGAAAATAAAACAACGTGTAAATGTTGTTGTAAGATGATTCTTATGGTGGAACTAGATCAGAGTTCATAGGTTCACCAAAGTGTAACTCTTCGATGCATGGAAATGTGAATGGTGACTTTAATTTTCATGTGTAAAGGTGCAATATGAAACACTCATGTTCATGCGAGATAAGTAAACATTGTGAGAATATATATAGGGTCCATAATACTAAAGACCTTTAGCTAAATAGCTCGTCCATAGAACGAGATACTATGCATCATCTGGACATTAAGTGTAAACATGAGTAATTGCATTTAGAAGATGCCATATTATGATTAGGGGATTATTCATCCTCTAATAACCCTTTACCTTTAGTAGCAACAATTTTTGCAAGTATTTTTATTTTCTGTCACTATGGTATAGTACTTGCAAGACTTGAACCCATCTAATGCGCACCACTACTGGCTACCGATCTAAACTGGCCTAAAGAAGACAAAGAACTAGAAAAGAAATATGCATCTATATATCAAACATGAATCATGAACAAATCTGAACCTATAGAGTTAATCCATCACATGATCTACATCACCACCACAAACTCATGTAGCTATTGTATTGAACATAAAAAATGCATCTAGGGGGGAAGATTACAAGATTGGTTACTGCCATGAACCCATAGTCCAGGGGTGAACTACCCACAACTCATCTTGAAGCACGATGATCGAGGTTGATGAAAATGAATATGAATTCAACAAATGGCAGAGGTCCGGATCAGGGATAAAAAATGAAGATCGCCTCGGAAACGCGATGTGACGGCGACAGAAAACTTCACGATAAATTGGAGGTGCTAATGGCGGTATATATAAGTCAGTGGGCGCCAGAGGCCAGCCAGGGGCCCCTAGGGCAGGCATCTAGGCACTAGGGGTCGTCCCTGGTGTGGGCCTAGGTCCCCACGGGTCGACTTTTTCTAGGTATTTTCCTAAAAATGCAAAAATAAAAAGGAAAAAAATAGGAACTGACGCTGGGCACTGAAATAATATGTTAGTCCTAAAAATTCAAAACTATGCCCAAAGTATTTTTAATTGATAGCAAAATAGCATGAATCATACGAAAGTTACCAATACGTTTGAGACGTATCACCTGCGCAATTAAGAGAACCCAATGTTTCGAACAACATCTTTATTCAACTTGAGTAATCATCATAGGGCATGGCACCTTGTAAATGCGTTGGAACACATGTCACTGCATCTAAAATCGCCAATGGAAATATGATTCAAATTGTGCATCATGGGCAAAGTAGACGTCATACAATATCACATGCCCCCGCGCCATCTGCCGATTCAACACTCGATGTCTCTTTGTTGAACCCTTGTAGTTGAGAACATGCTCCTTCGCACGCTCAACATCTTGAAGAATAGCCCATATCATCATAGTTTCATCCTCATCCAATGAATACGAACACATGAACTCGTTGTAGAAGTAATCCTTGTCTGAATCCATCATGTTTGCTTCAAAGTAAACAACAAAAAACATCAAAAAGTGGCTATGACATTTGACCTAACACTAACCGGGTGTGGTGTACGCTATGGACGGCATCAGCATGGCGGAGGGTATGTGGGCGATGGCAAGATCCGACGTGAAAGGGCAGTGTAGGCAAAATCGGGCAGGCGCCTGAATGGAGTGGCGGAGGTCCGTCAAGGCATGGACAACATCCGGTGTGGTACGACGGTGGAGACGGACTTTGAGAGCGTGGATACAACGGGCAAGTGGATTGACGGTTTGTGGAAAAGGAGGGCTTCAGGTGGGGTTTTTGGGTGGGCCGAGGTGACGGAGTTCGACATAGCGGATGTTCAGACTTCCCCGTACCTTCCCTTAGTTTGGTGCTGGTTTGGAGGATTTCGGACATGCAGACTTGTCTGGGCGAATTGGACGACCGTCGTTGGATGGCCTAAAATTTCTAGAATCTGAATATTTGGGGAAATTTTGTGATCCGCGTTGGAGATGCCCTTGCGGCAAGGACAACGATAGGGGCGTACGCCATCCAACTAGAGCGACCAAATGCCCGGTCAAATTCGAACGAATATTTAACAAAAGCGGACAAAATTTGTTAAAATTTGATATATTATAACCAAAAGGACAAACAATAAGTAAGTTTCAAATAAACCAAACTAAATTAAAAAAACTAATTTATACTATGCGAGGTACTGGACGGTGACCTCATAGGCATGACCTCCGTCTCTGCTGACGTCCAAGCCGTCGTCGCCATCCTTGAAGTGACGAAAACGTCGCCAGGCGTTGCGGCAGCCCTGATCGGCCTCTGTTGCACGCTCGCGGTGCAGCCGCTAGGCCTCCTCCACTTGGCACAGAACCTCGGCTCGGCGGCGACGAATAGTCACGACCGCGAACTACGCCCCGTGCCGCCCCCTTTGAGTCAGGCCAAGTGCGTGTGGTCTGCTAGGACCTAGGATGACGCAGCGGCGAACCACGCGGGCGATGCCCGACATTGTGCTTTGTGTCGCTCCCGGCACGTTGTCTCGAAGGCCGTCGTCATTGTTGAGGACGAGCCGCCGCCGTCGGCATCGAGGTAGTAGGCAAGACGACATTGACGACCATCGGGGAGGGCGTGCGGAGAACCAGTTGCTTCCGTCGGACTTGCCCATCGCGGCGGCCGGTTGTAAAGGTGTGCGGAGGAGAGGAGAGGAACAACAACAGTGTTGGTAGGGCATTGACCGACACTGCTTCAATGTGGGTGCAGCGGCAGGGGTAGTCTTCAGGATCACCGCGTCGATGTGAATGCCCGCATGGTTAGCCCTGCGGGTCACTTCCGTCTGACCGGCATCGATGCAGGTAGGCGTCTGTTCGGGCACGTCCGCTCTCTAAGGCCAACTCCAACGCACGACCCCAAACGTACGTCCGTTTTGTCTGGATTTCGTCCGTTTGGGGATGACAATGGGGCGGTGTCCGCCCGTTTTCCTGGATGCGCCGGCCATGCGCCCAACGCGCGGCCGCATCTCGGGTGCATCTCGTCCGTCTGGAGGCCCTATGTGACTATGCAAATAATCAAGTAATGCAAATACCCAAATAAATCAAACATTGCAAATAGTTTTACAAAACAAATAGTTTTACGTCCAAATAAAAACACAATCAAATAGTTTTTACAACCCAATCGAAATTGTCTTGAATAGAAATGAAGCGATACATCTACTGGTTGCCAATGTGAGTCCACATGTGCTCAACCAAGTCATCCTGGAGCTGCATATGAGTATGCCAATCACGTATTTCACAAGATCGCCCGTAATACCATATGCAAGCATGCGAATAGCCGCAGTGCATTTCTGGTAAGAGGAGAAGCCAAGCTTGCCAAGGGCATCCTGTTTGCACTCAAAGCACGGGTCATATGCTACCACTCCCTCCCGAATACAATTGAACAAATGTCTCCTCATTCGAAAGCGGTGGCGAAATTGATGTGGTTTGAAGAGTGCGCTATTCTCAAAGTAATCGGCATAGAGTAGAGCGTGGCCGCTCTCCCTATTGCGGTTCAAGGCCGGAGCATGACCCGGGATTGATCCCCTGAACCGAGGCCGCTGCCTAGCAATGTGGTCATTGACGATCAATGCAGCCACCACAAGGTCTTCGTCATCCGAGGACGAATCATCCGATGAACAAATGAAATTGTGAAAGAAATACTCATCCCCACTATCCATGGTACCTTGTGAGCAAAGCGTCGAATACCTTGCGGCCGTGGCGGAGACGCGGCCAGAAAGAGCACCTCGAGCTCCCCTCGCAGGAAGCAATGCAAGGCGTTCGTGGTGGGGGAGGGTGGGGGCGCCCTCCAGCTATGCAGCGCCTGCCGGAAGTTGTTGGGGTCGATGGGCGGCGTCGGCGGCCGTAGCTTCTCTCGCACCGGCAACAAAGAACCATGAACGCCGACAAAAAGCTCCTCGGAAAGGCGGGTGTGGGCCGGCTATGGCATGGCGTGGGTCGTGGTTCGGGCGGTCTTGCAGACGGGGCCGGCAAAATAGGGTACAGGCGGGGTGGCGGCGGCGATGGCGGGGGGCGGGGTGCGGAGGGCGGAGGGACGGCAGGGGAAGAGAAAATGGGTTTGTGTCCCCGACGGGGGAACCAGGGGGACAAGGGCGCGGGTCCCGCCCGTCCGAGCGTGTCCGTTTCGACGCAAACGCGGCCCAAAGTTGGGCCGGGAATGAGTCGAAAACGGACATTTGTCCGTTTGCTTCCGCATGTTGGGCCGCGTTTTGTGTCCGTTTACTCCTAAATAGACGCGGCCGGATCATTTGGTGTCGTGCGTTGGAGTCGGCCTAAGCTGGTCGGATGGTTCGGAAGCAGATGCGTTGGCGGAGATTCTAATTTGTGAGATTTCAACGTTCATACCATTTCGAACCATTTAAATGATCGCCATCGGATGGCAAAAGATATTTAAACTGTCATGTTTAGACATTTAGGGACGATTTGGTGTTGCGCCTTGAGGCTGTCTGTCCTCCGCACTTGATAAAATGGCTCGCCGTCCTCCGGGTCAGAGGCTCCCTGACGCCGGTGCTCCGCCCGACGATTTGACCGGAGTTTCCTTTCCATCCACGACCGACCGGCATCACGTGCCGCCCCACCTCCCGCCTCCCGCAATCCGATGCCTGCACTCGCGCCAAACGGGCCCACCACGCCTCGGCCCGCCATTGGCTCCTCCCTACCCTGCGCCATCCTCCATCCCCACTGCGTCCCGCCCGCGTGAGTGCGAGCGACCGGCACTGCCCGGCGGCCCCCGCCGCTCAGGGACCACGTTGGCGCGGAGTCGGCCACCGTACGGCCTACGGCGGCCAAAAAAATATGACGACGGGGACGCAGCCGTGTTTCGTCTCTCGCTCGCACTTGAGTCGATCGGAGCCCGGAAGGAGTGGGGCGACTGGGGCACACACGCAGAGCGCGCGGCTCATAGGTGCGGGCTTGACTGGGTGAACCAGAACCACCACCAGTGGCATTGAGGAGAGTGTCGATGAGGAATCGGCCGTCCACACCGCCACTACGCCCAAGGAACCGGGAAGCGTCGGCCAACGCGAGCAGTGGTAGGAGCACAGCACGCGATGCCTTCATGGCATCGCTCCTCCCATATTCAGTCAAGAAAACAGTGCAGCTACACATCGACCCGTAGTTCTTCTCCCCTTGCGCTGCGGTACTGCACACATCGAGCCAGCCAGCGACCACGGCACCAGTTACCCACAGTGCCAAACACGGCAGCAGTTTTGCAGGCGCCGCGCACAGTTTACAGCTACGAGTAAAATGGACGGAGGCGTCGCCCGGCCTCGGGGTTCGGTAATTAAACTAGTGGCGCGGGATTTGAAATGGAACCTGCCCCGTAAACCAATGCCATCGCCTTGCAAGCAGCAGTAAATGCGGCTGGGAGAGAGGTTAAACCTGCAGGCTTTAATTACGGCCGGCGAGGCATTCGGAGTTAAAAACGGTTTCACGGATGAATCGGGCGTGGGCTCCCGCAGGGCCTGTCGGGTCGGGGGATCCTATAAGACGGCGCTAACGAACCCCAGCCAGTCCACTCTCCCAAAAACCTCCCCAAACCCCCAAAACTCCCATCCCATCCCATCCCATCACCGCTTCCCAGCTCAGCTCACCTAGTATCTCCGAGGCCCTGCTCATTCTCTTCTCCACTCCCGTCCTTGTTCCTCGCGCTTTCGTTGCTGCGCTCCACGCTCTTCTGTTCCTCTCGTCGACCCAAATTTTTACAGAGTTCGAAAACCGTTATTATCCCGGCGCCTCGCGGCAGGCAGAGGACGGCTCGCGGCTTTACTGCTGCCGCTGCTCGTAGTTGCTGTTACATTTCTGCTCGCCTTTTTAAATAAAGGAGGTAAAGAGGAGGAGGAGGAGGCCGTCTTTATTGCACCACTGCCTTCCCCTGCGCCCGCATCGTCACTCCGTCCTCCTCACTACTGCCGTCCCTTTGGTCTTTATTCCCCTGCGCCCGCATCGTCACTCCGTCCTCCTCACTACTGCCGTCCCTTTGGTCTTTATTCCCCTGCTGATCCGCGCCCCCGTTCAATCGCTCGTCAGCTCGCTCAGGCGCAGCGCGGCTAAGGCTGCAGCTTCCTTTCCTGCTGGGGCCAGGCGCCAGGGGGCTCGTTTTGAGCTTTCTAACTGTGTCTGTCTTCAAAGGGGTTTTGGGCGAGAGAGACAGCGGCATCATCCTTTGTGTGGTTTCCGGTGGTGGAGAAGAAGAAGGTCTGTTTCTGTTGGCGCGTGCCATGTCGCGGTCGCGCACGGTGCGAATCTACTGGGACGATCCCGACGTGACGGACTCGTCCAGCGAGGAGGAGGACGGCTGCGCCGCTCGGAGGGTGGGAAGGATGGTGCGGGAGCTTCCACCGGCTCCGGCTCCGCTGCTGCAGGCGGCGGCAGCTGCTACTTGCGGTGGTTCGCCGGAGCAGTGCAGCCCGGGAGATGACGACCTGCCGAGGCGTGTTGGTGGATATACCAGTGCGCGGAAGAGGCTGGCCAAGGGCGGCGGCTCCGCTGCGCAGAGCACCAAGTTCCGCGGCGTCAGGCGGCGGCCGTGGGGCAAGTACGCGGCGGAGATCCGCGACCCGTGGCGCGGCGTGCGCGTCTGGCTCGGCACTTTCGACACCGCCGAGGAGGCCGCGCGCGTGTACGACTCCGCGGCCATTCAGCTCCGTGGCGCCACCGCAACGACCAACTTCTCCACGTCCACCAATTCGGAGGGCGCCCAGGAGGACCTGACGGCGGCCGGGTACGAGTCCGGCGCGGAGTCCTCGCAGGCGGTGTCGTCCCCGACTTCCGTGCTACGCAAGGTCCCCTCGATGTCGTCCTTGGCGGGGGACAGGGCCGACTCGGAGGCCTGTCATGGCGATGCCGCGGCTGGCAGCAGCCTCAGCGTTCCGGAGGAGCTCGGCGAGTTCGTGCCGTTCGAGGACGCGCCGGTCTACTCCAGCAGCAGCTTCTGGGACTTCGAGCCGCAGTCGGGGTTCCTCTACGCCGAGCCGTCCTCGCCCGAGGAGGCCTCGTGGGACGCGTCCGCCGGCGGCGAGCCGTGGGCCGCGCCGGTGCAGGAGAACGACTACTTCCAGGATTTGCGCGACCTGTTCCCGCTCAACCAGCTTCCCGCGATTTTCTAGATGGGAGCGGCGGAGCTTGCGTATCTTTTTTCGTGTATGTCGAGAGTATTTTGTCGTGTACGTGTGGTGTGTCCCCGTGTATTTGTAACATGTCCGTGTGCATTGTTGCTGTGTTGAGTCGATGAGAAGAGAAATGTATGATCCGGGTAGAGTTTTCATGTGCTACCACTCCTGTGCTGGGTACGTAGTACGTCAAAGTTTTCTGTACTGTCTACTCTGATACGCATACGCTGCAGGGTGTACGTACGTACGTATAGGTGTTGTTCACTCTCCACTCCACTCCACAGCTAGCATAGCATGCTGCATGCGTGCTTTGGTTGGCACGGCTCCGCGGCGTGGTCCAAACGCTCCCTGCTCGGAATGGGGAGGCCATGATTTAGTTGCACAGAAAGCTTGCGGGTTTTGGTGGTCGGTCGGGGCCATGACCCCGCGAAATTATCTGCCTGATCAACCAACGGGGCTCGATCACGCTCACTCACACCACCCCGAGTTGGGATCGAGGCAGTGCCGTGTCGGAGGTTGCATCGGTACAGTGTCCGCCTGCCGGGCCGGACACCGTCGTGCCATGTCCGTGCGATACGTACACATGGCTGCTGGCTTCCCTTGTAAGGAACAGGTGTTTGGGTATTCATGGCCATTTACGCCGGGTGCAGCAACGGCGCGTTCTCCTGCGATCGTGCTCGGCTCCGGCCGGGCAGGGAGTTATGACGGCGAGCCCCGTACGCGTGCGTGTGTGAATCTTGTGACCCAACAGTGGCGAGCGAGCGAGCGAGTGAATGCGAATCGAGCGAGCGAGCGATGGCGCGGCGCGCAGGAAGAGAGCAGCGTGGTCCTGCAGGCTGGCTCCTGGCTGAGGCGGTCGGGTCGATCTCTCTCTCGTAGCCGACGACCACGTCCCACGTAGCGCCCCCCAACAAGAACACGTACCAAGGTGACCACATGGGGAAGGAGACAACGCAAAAGATAAGGAGCTGAGACCGGAGGGGAGGAGCTACGTGGCGGCGAGGTCGAAGATGCGTGCTGCTGAGGTGACGGCTGAATGCCGTTTGGACCCTGTGCACTCGTCTCCACGGCCTGCCTGAAAAACGAACGGTGGGCCGAGCCTGCCGGCGACGCATCAGCTTGCGGCAGGCCGGCAGTATGGTAGACACTCATTTTCTTTTTCATTTTTAGATTCATGTTGACATTTTTAAATACACGTTGAACAGATTTTGTTTGTAGGTTGAACATTCTCTGGATACAAGTTAAACTTTTTTTAATACACGCAGAACATTTTTATGAATACGCGTTCAACATTTGTCAAATGCATATTGAATTTTTTTATATACACGGTGAACAATTTAAAATACAATATGAACTATATTTAAACACATGTTGAACATTTTTCAAATACAAGTCAACATTTTTCCATATATATATGGTGAATACTTTTTAAAATATGTATAACATTTTTTAATACATGACAAACATTTTTCAAATAGGAAATGAACATTTTCGCGCAAGATGAATATTTTTTAAATTCCCAATGAACATTATTTTGTAGAGAATGAATTTTTTTAACTCACGGAAAACATATTTTTTTAAAGATACATGTTCAAAGGTATTTAAATATCATTATTTTTGGAATGGTTTCAACATTATTTCTTACAAATTACACCAAATTTTTATATTTTCATATTTTTCTAACAAATGTTATGGACATATTTTAAAATGTGGGAACATTTTTTAAATGTCTCAATCACTTTATGAATGAGCAGTAGTGATCTAAATGATCTTATATTTCTTTACAGAGGGGGTACTATATTTTTTAAAATTGTGTGAATAATAGTTTTACATTTAATGAACATTTTTTAATGCACGGTGAACTTTTCCAAAAATTTAAGTAAATTAATTTTTTGATATATGTATATTTCGAATATAAATAGAAGTAAAAAAAACTAGTACTACTTGGTAGTGGAAAACCAATGCAATGGATTTGCGCTACACGCTGTTTTAAAGCACCAATGCTACACAGTCAAAGAAGAAAACCAGTGCTACAGAGTAACGGGCCAATCCACTAGAGGAGCGAGTTTTAGTCGCGGCCCCAGTTGCTAGCGGTTTGCGCGCGTGCTCCCGCGCGCGGCAGCCCAAAACGGGTTTTGCTCGTTCGCTGCTACTCTAGCTCATTTGTTTTTTTCCGCTCAGCTGGTTCGTTTGTTCCTCTACTGTTGACTAAAAAAATGTTCACTGATTAAAAAACTATTCTTATATTTTTTAAAAAATATATGAATTTTTTTTAAAAATGAATTGAAAAAATCATGAATTTAGAAATTGTTCACGAATACAAAAAATGTTCCTGAATTTTAAAAATATTCGAGATTTTTAAAATGTTCATATTTTTTTTAAAAGTAATTTAAAATCTTCAAGAATTTTAAAAACGTTTACAAATTTAAAAAATATCCGTGTTTGGAAAATTTCATGGAATTTGAAGAAGTTTGTGAAAATTGAAAAGAGTCCACGGATTTGAAAAATATTCACATATTTGAAAGAAAGTTCATGAATTTGAAAAAAAATATTCACATAATTTGAAAGAATATTCACAGCTATGAAAAAAGTTCACTGATTAACTCCAATTCAGTTGCGGACGTAGATATAGCCTTCTTTCATAGGAACCCTAGGATAGGAATTATTGAACTCGGAAAGTGAATTAATCTTGGCAAGGAAGTTTTTGTAATGTTTTGTTATCGCAAATTGTTCCAGTTTTCCGGACCAACATATATATCAGAGGTAGTAACAATATAAAGGAAATAAGCCATAGCTAAGGTTTCACATGCAATTGTGTACACACACTTGGGATATAAATTAGATAGATCAACGTGGCACTCGTAAACACCATTATATCTTGTAAACACATTATGTGGGAGATTCGTCCCAATAACACCATGGCCGACTGCCGACCCATCGAGGATCTAGTGTCCAATTTTGGCCTTATCAGTCACGGGGTTACCTCGGTTATTAAGCATAAATTAGACCAACGCATGAGCGTTTCATGACCGCATCTCAGTCTCATCCAGAGACTTTATTTTGGCTAGAGTACTCCCCTTACCATCATCGGCTTTCGGCATAGCTTTCCTCTCCTCCCTGCCCTTAACCTCTCCTTGTTTCAATCTTCAGTATCTCGGGTACCGGCGAGCCTTAGGATTGAGATAGAGACGAGAGACAAACTGCCATTCCCTTCTTAAAGTAAAATGACAATCCCTTGTACGTACACAGGAATGTGAGTCTACACCTCGGTCCTTAGCCCGAGGGGACTACTCACACATATCGGTTGAATTACAAAAAATGAAATCATGTCAGTTTTCGACCGTCACCCGGTCCGTGATAGAAGCGCAATCACAAAAAAATAAAACGGTTCTTGGTTTGTCATCAAACTCCAATTTCGGTGACGACCAGAACTATCATCTTTGATCGGACGATTTGTTATCTAATTGCTCATTGCTCTCCTCCTTCACCACATTGCTCTCCTTCTTCAGATTCCTAATTGAGTTTCATTGGGCCACATTAATGTACTTCAGATCACTGATGATTAGTTGCTTCTTCTTCAGCTCCTTCTCCCTACCTTCACTGTCCTCATTTGGTATCTTATGGTAGTTCATTTGATGCACTTGTTTCTCTTATTCATCAATTAACATTTTGATACTATGAATAAGCTTGTTGTACTGAAGCTCCGCCTCCTTAATCTTCTCTGTAAGCTTCAAGACTTCCTCTGCATGATCAAGCCCATTCCAGATTCTTTCATCTCTACATTCTTCATATTTATCCCAGAGCTTGTAAAGTGCCTTCTACGGTGGTTCAGGTCACTCCTTATCAACGCAATGAACAAAGCCACAGTTTATGCCTCCCTGCAAGACCAAACAATAGCATCAAATTAGACACTTGACAACAAAAATCTAACAGTTAAGTTAAACACTTGACAAAACTACAATTTCACTAACAATTGATATACACATGCACAAAAAAATTAATATATGTTTTAACTATGAATGATACCTTGAATGCAATGAACACACTGTAAGCACCAAGAAACCATGGACAGAATGCGCCAATTTAACTATGAACTACAATTTACGTGCATAAAAAAACTACACATAATTCATTATTGTCTATGTGCAAACCATGGACACAGAGAACTTCGTTCAGTTTACAAAAACTACGATTTAACTAACAGTACCTAAATTTCTATATCTGCAAATAATTAACATCAAAATTAATAACAAGCATTTTCAGCACATAGACAGGGGGCAAAATGTAAGGAAAAATTCCTTACATTTTCAACAGATCCATAACCTCCTACCAGTGAGGTTGCCTTCAAAGGCGACCAATTTCTTTGTGTTTTGCTTGTGGTAGCACAAGACAGGGACCTCCTCATACTCCACAATGCCTTCAAAACAATGGTAGCAAGTCAAATCGCCTGGATTCGGTTCAAATTGAAGATCCAGATTGAAAATGCCTCAAATCGTAGCCATAACCCTAACCCTATGCGACCCAAGAGAGAAGGGTTTACGGTTGAATCGAAGTCCTCCATGGGCTTGTCACTGCTCTCGCTGTCGTTCCAAAAAAAAACATGGCGGCGACGAGTGGGCAGCGGCGGTCACGGGAGCGAGCAGCAGAGCGGCACAAGAGAGCTGAGAGGAGAGAGTGTGGTTGGACCGCGCGTCGATTCATCCATGATCGGGCCAAACGGGTGTGTCCGACCGAGCCGTTAACGACCGTCAGCCCCACTGTTGGATGTTATAGTGATGAGCCAAGCTAATTAGCTAACTAAATAGGTATGTATGTGATGGGAGCTAGCTAGCATGAGTAGATGCATGCATGGATGGAAACACCACACTCTATGGCCTCTTGGGTCAAGGGGTGAAACGCCATGGAACATGGCGTTTCGGTTGGGGTAAAATGATGTTGTCTGTGGCGTTTCCCCTTTGCCACGTTGGACAGTCAACTAGCTGGTCCAGAGGGTGGGCCAGCGGGAAACGCCAGGGACAATGTATCTCCGTGCAACCAAAACGTCAGGGATGTTGACGGGACAAAAAAAAGTCAGATCCCGGAAAAAACTCCAGACGGGTCAGATTGTGCTAATCTTTGCGTTTAAGGTCAGAACCGTGATTTCGGCCGCACCAGATGTACCACATGAAGGCCATAGTCAGAGGCAGAGCTATTGTATGTCTGAGGGGGCCATGCCCCCCCACCCCCATGCCTGCACCATCGGCTGTACGCTGCCCTTCGGGAACACCTCTGACGCCGTCATATGCACGATGTGCTTCTTCCGCTTTTGGCTTGGCTTCGGCATCGGAGGGACTACTCGCTGTCGTTGACCATCATCATGTCCGAGTACCCCAACAAGAAGACCTGTGGCGTCTTCATTGCCGCTGTGTTCGCCATGCAGGACGTCGGTATCATATTCGCAGGGCTCGTGTCCTTGATCGTCTCAGGCCTTTTCCTCCAGTACAACCTTGCACCATCGTGGAAAGAGAGCCCTCGACGGACTACATGCCGCGCATGGTGCTGATGCTCGGGGCAGTCCCGGCGGTGGCGACCTTCTACTGGCGGATGAAGATGCTGGAGACGGCCAGGTACACGGCTCTGATCAAGGGCAACTCGAAGCAGGCTTCCAACGACATGCAGAAAGTGCTGGAGATTCACATAGAAGAGGAGCAGGATAAGCTCGCCAAGTTCATGGCATGCAATGAATACTCTCTGTTGTCCATGGTGTTCGCGCGGCGTCACGGATTGCACCTCATCGGCACCACGACCACATGGTTCCTCCTCGACATCACCGTCTACAGCCAAAACCTGACACAAAAGGACATCTTCCCAGCCATCAACCTCGTCGGCACCGCAGACACCATGAATGCCCTGAGAGATGTGTTCGTGATATCACGAGCCATGTTCCTCATCGCCCTCTACGGCACTTTCCCCGGCTACTGGGTAACCGTCGCCCTCATCGACAAGATGGGAAGGTATATGCATGGATACACTCATTTTTTTGATAAAGAGCGCTTTATTACTTAACAGTTTTAAGCATTACACCCGGCCTCTGCATAACTGAGATGCACACAACCATAACCAAGTCCAAGTTCCAAAAAAATCGAAAAAGGCGGAATACAAGTAATCACATGGAGACTGTATAATGCCTAAGACGTAGGAGGGCCAATCCGAAGATCATGTTGCCATCCATGTCGGGTAAAAGTATCCCTCTCCGTAGCCTCCAACCGTGTACACACCTCCGTAAACAGGTCTCGATTCTCCACACGTTGTAGAGACGACCATAAACGGAGAGTACCGGTACATCTGTAGATAACCTGCAGCAGAGAAGAACTTTTGTCGTTAAAAACCTTATCATTCCTATATAGCCAAAGCGACCAAATCACGGCAAGCGCTCCCACCCTGAGAAGAATTCTAAACTTGGTATTGATCCCTTGTAACCAGTTGCCAAAAATATTAGCAACACTACGTGGAGGATACAAGCCAGAAGCTACTTGGATGATTGATGATACGTCTCCGTCGTATCTACTTTTCCAAACACTTTTGCTCTTGTTTTGGACTCTAATTTTCATGATTTGAATGAAACTAACCCGGACTGACGCTGCTTTCAGCAGAACTACCATGGTATTGTTTTTGTGCAGGAATCACAGTTCTCGGAATTGGACGAAACTTTTTGGAGATTTTTTATGGAATAAATAAAAATTACTGGCGCAAGAATCAACAGAAGAGGGGCCACATGTTGCCCACAAGGCAACAGGGCGTGACCCCCCCTAGGGCGCATCCTGATGCCTTGTGGGGCCCACAGGCGGCCGTCTGACCTAATTCCAACGCTATAAATTCACTTTCCCTGAGAAAAACATAAGAGAAGAAGTTTCATCGCGTTTTACGATACGGAGCCGCCGCCACCTCCTGTTCTTCATTGGGAGGGCTGAT
The DNA here is from genome assembly GCA_039707655.1 of Elymus sibiricus. NCBI lineage: Eukaryota > Viridiplantae > Streptophyta > Magnoliopsida > Poales > Poaceae > Elymus > Elymus sibiricus. The sequence goes on along the minus strand of CM077668.1, from coordinate 253,471,415 downwards.
CTGGAGTCCGTTTGGGGCTCCGGAGAGGGGGATTCGACGCCGTCGTTATCATCAACCATCCTCCATCACTAATTGCATGATGCTCACCACTGGGTGTGAGTAATTTCTTCGTAGGCTTGCTGGACGATGATGGGTTGGATGAGATTTATCATGTAATCGAGTTAGTTTTGTTAGGGCTTGATCCCTAGTATCCACTATGTTCTGAGATTGATGTTGCTATGACTTTGCTATGCTTAATGCTTGTCACTAGGGCCCGAGTGCCATGATTCGTCAAGGTGGCAGTCGTGGCCACCGTGGGGGCCCCAACCTGGCCGGCCTGCCGGAGCAGCCCAGCACTCGGCAAGACCACCAGCGGCGCGAGCCCACCTGCCCCCGCGCCATCAGCCAAGTCCATCGTCGTTGTCCCTGTGGTCGAAGATGGTTGTTTCACAGTAAATGTCGCAGGAGTGGTAGAAGAATGATCCCCCTGGAGGTGCACCTCCGATGATCGCTCGGGGCACCCTTTCAACATGGAATTAACTCTCATATCTGGTGCCAGCTGAATACCCCTTGGGGTCTGCGGGGCAGAATTAAAGGGAGTCACCGCCAGGACCATGGAGCCAGTCCCCTGCGCAGTCGTAGAGTCAATGCCCGCAAGCCCACGCTGCTGCACATGTGTCATGTGCACATCCCTAGCAGTTGTAGTAGAAGAAGGCGGTGGGTTGGATGTATTAGAGGTGTGCTCCGAGGTATCCATATCATCCTCCTTCTCCTTCCCAGTGCCATCGTCATCCGCATCATCACCCTTGCGCTTCCAAATAAATGGGACAAAATCTGGGTCCGGAATGTAGCCTTTTGGTTCTCTCCTGAACATGAAAGCATAACCCTTGAGCTTAACCACTACATCTGTGGAAATGAAATGCCCAATACCATCTTTCTCCTTTGAAAAAATCTGAGTGTTAGTCATGGCTACCAGGATACAAACCACCCCACGACGTCTCAGGTTGATGAGATCAACGTCCAAGGTCTTGCCCATAAGCGAGCCAACTGCCTAGAGACCCCCAAAATGCCGAACAGTACAAGGAACACCCTCCACGTGAAGCCAGACCTGCTTGAGTTCCAACTTATGTGGAATCTCCTGAGACTTCCAAGAAGAAATAGTGATCTGAGCATTAACTAATGGCACATTCATCTGAATACTGTCAACTCTGTCCAAATCCTCAAAAAAGGGAAAGCTAACAAGGTAGGCATCCTCCCCATGCTGAATAGCCTCCCACTTCCAATGGGTCTGAACCGGGCATCTCCTGGCAATCTGACTCTCAACAATAGTAGCAGGAACCATCATACCACTAACTCGAATACAGGCAATAGGAGTCTGAGTTGGGGCCAAATGATCGTTCACCACACTATCCGGTAACTGAGCAAAATAAGTCTCTTCAGCGCCTACTCCCGAGACAAAAGGATTGGGCCTAGGGAGCTTAAGAACGGGACACCTCAACGTCGGATGAGCAATCTTATCGCAAATATAACAATAATGCTGGACCGTGCAATCCTTCGTAGCATGTGTGTCAACTGCACACTTCCAACACCGAACACCTTTTTTGGCTTTACCCTTGGCCGTGGGCGGATCACCGTGCATTAGCCATAGGAGCCAAAGTGGCCAGGTGGATCTCCGTGCAAATTGGTCACATGAGCCAAGGTGGACGGTGAAGCCCCGGCTTGCGGCAACTGTGACTGCTGAGTAATCTGTGGCTGAGCCCGAACTTGCTGGAATTGCCCGTGCTGGTGTGGTTGAATTAGTTGTTGTGGTGCCAACTGGTTCTGAAACTGCTGTTGAGGTGGCACATACTGCTGCGGGTACTGGTATCCATGCTGCAAGTTACCTCCAAGATGCGGTTGTTGAGTCTGTGGTTTCTTCTTCTTCCTGCGCTTCTGAGCAGCGCCCTGTTGGCCGACCGAGAAAGCAGTCTGATGCTGTACGGCCGGAGCCCCCCCTGGCATGAACTGATGAGGAGGGGCCGCCCCAGGAGCCGGAGCGGCATACGGAGGAGGCTGCCCGCTCTGTCCCAAGTACTGCATGGCATGACTCTGCTCCGGAAACGGATGTCCGCCATAGCCATAGGCAGTCACCTGCCCATGTTGCTGTTGGGATATGGCCATAGGGCCGGAGATTTCTCGCAAGAAAGGCGGAACGGTTGCCCAGGCCTTGAGGGATCATCATTGGATAGCTCAAATTGACACCCAAAGCGGCCTCACGCTTGAGCATCTTCAGCAATTCTCGGCCCTGTGGGAGAAGCTTGCGGGCGTTGTCATCCAACCGGCCGTCAAAGATAGCATTTTGTGGAAGCTCGCCAATGATGGCAACTACTCCGCTAAGTCTGCATATTTGGCGCAGTTCGCTGGACTCACCCACTCTAGCTTTCAGGTCTCGATTTGGAACGCTTGGGCTCCTCCCAAATGCAAATTCTTCGCCTGGTTAGTCAATCAAAACAGAATTTGGACCGCGGATAGGCTGCAACGCCGAGGATGGCCAAACTGTGACCGGTGCCCGCTTTGCAATCAGGTGCAAGAATCGGCAGCCCACCTCCTTTTCAAGTGCAGGTTCTCTCTCCGGGTTTGGGATGAGGTGTTCTCCTGGCTCGGGCTTGCTATTCCCACGGCTACTTGGCACCAATTCGGCACGGTTAAATCTTGGTGGGATGAGCTACTCTCGAACAACACCCAACCGGTTAAGGCCTTATCTTCTCTGCTACTTCTTGTGGGATGGGAGCTTTGGAAGGAACGGAATGCGCGCGTCTTCAGAAGCAAGGCGGCGCCGGTGGCAATCGTCACACGGATCATTAAAGAAGAAATGTCTATTTGGGCTATTGCAGGCGCCAAGAAATTGAGCAATGTAATGCCGCGAGAGTAATCCGTTTAGGCTTTTGCCGTTTCACGGCATTTCTGTAACAATACTCTCTTCTTAATTAATGAAAATGGCAAATCTTTTGCCTAGTTTAAAAAAAAAAAAAATAGGGCCGGCAGGGCCGTAAGCAGAGGCCTGCCCATGTTATTGTTGAGGCAGAGGCGCCGCATGGATACACTCATACATGCACAATCCATATATACTGTTGAATTTGAATCACCCGACCTTGGTTACACTTACACATTTAAACATCCATGTTAATTGCTGGTACTTGATCCAGCTCCTTGGTTTCTTCATGATGTCCAAGTTCCTGCTGGTGATGGGCATCAAATACGAATACCTCAAGAACCACAACCTTTTCTCTAAAAAAAAGAACCACAACCACATCCTCTCCGCCGTCCTGTACGCGCTCACGTTCTTCTTCGTAAACTTGGGGCCCAACAACACCACCTTCGTTCTGCCGGCCGAGCTACTCCCGACGAGTGTGCAGTCTACATGCCACGCCATCAGCGCCGCATCGGTCAAGGCCGACGCTATCGTCGCGGCCTTCGGGTGCAGAGACTTACCCTGAAGGGCGACGTCAAGCACATGAAGCAGGCACTCATCCTCCTCTTCGTGACCAACATGCCCGGCTTCATCTTCACGTTCCTCGTCCCTGAGTCAATGGGATGATCGCTCCAAGAGATCTCCGGCGACAACGGCAATACAGGCGCGGGCATAGGCAACGCTGCCGGCGCGGGCGCTGGGCATGTGGACAAGGATGGCAAGTTCCTTCCTTGAAGCAGCGAATGGTAGCCACCACCGTGGATGAATGCATGAGGGGAAATGCTACGCTTACGGACTGTTTTAGCACGGAAGGAGTTACGGACTTTTTCTTTTTCTTTAAGGGGTAGGAGGAGTTACGGACTGAAGTGTAAATCTATGCTTGGTTAGTGGTGGGCCCCTCAACAAAATTCAAGGGGGGAGAGATTAATAAGGAGCAGACACGTTAGCCCGTAACCTCTCTCCCGTGGCTTATGCCCCGTAAATGTAGGATTATTGATGCATGAGAGCACGCAGCGAGCATAACAGTATCGTCATCTTCTGCATCAGCGATTTTTAAAGGGGACAAGAAAAACCATATTGCCAAGCATGCATCTATGCACTAGTGTTTTTTTAATCTTTTGCGGGGATATTTCCGGACAGAGAATAACTGCATTACATCTCTACAAGCTAACGAATTGGCAGCATTTTCCTCATTCACAAAATCTCCAACTGAAAAGCTAGAAAGAAGAAACTACATAGGCCATACATACAATCCTGCTTTTCGGAACGAACGATTAAACTGGATGAATTGATTGAACTACACAAGTGGTGATGGCGTCGTCGAGTTACTACAGAAGAGGGGGAGCTCAGTTCAGAGGAGCCTATAGGCGGAGGAGGCGTCCAGCGGGTGGATGAGGTAGGTGAGGGCAAGCGCCACGAACATGAGCACGTACGCGATCCCTTGGTCCACGCTCGTTCCTGCCAACATCCACAAGACCAAGCAAATCACTAAGCATTGCATCACCATGTAGTAATTGCAAAACGCACCAGGAGATGAAAAAGAGACAAGAAAAGATGGTTACCATCGCTGGCGGTGGGTGCCGGGGCAGGGCCCTGGGCGCTGGCCGCGGAGGCGAGCACGACGACGATGGCCATGGCAACAAGGGACGACGCTCTAGAGATTGACGCCATGTCCTCTCGTCTGTCTCTGGATAACCGAAACGGCCGGGCTTGGAGTTTCTATCTATCTAGATCCCCCTCCCTCTCGCTCTGGAGATCAGGAGAGGAAGGGGGGAGGCACAAGAGAAGAGGCTGGCGTTTCTGTTGTGCTCGCATGAATTTCGGCGAGACCCGGATTTATAGCCTTGATCAGAAATAGGCGGGCTCGTGCATAAATGGGAGTGGCCAGCCTTGCTCCTCGTTGGCTTAGATAGATTCAGGCATAGTAATTCTCTCTCTGCCTATCGTTTTCACCTGTAACTATTAGTACTAACTAACAGATCCTTCCTGCCGAGGTGCCATGGCAAGACTGAACCTGCGCAGGACAGCAAAGTCTCAAACTGCGAAAAGGACCCGTACGACTCTCAAGCCAACTGACTTGCTCTCCTGCGGAAAAGATCATAGTAAAGCATGCGAGCTGGGACGAATTTGAGCAAGCAGAGAGACGACCATCAAGAAATGCAAAAGAGGCCACATCAACAATGCATGCTATGATGGTAACGAAATCCGCAACTCAGATGATTCTTAGAGCACCGTGCAAGGGAGTCACATTGCTGCATCATACGTACAAAAGAGATGCACCTCGGCATCAACATCTCAAATCCTAGCAGAAAACAAAGTTCGACGTGAGAGCCGCCATGTCAATGCTTCATCAATGGGTTCAAGCCATGGTTCGACAAGGAACTACTCCTAATTAGGATCACTCTAATCCATACGGTTAGGTTTCGGTACCACCTGCATCACAACAAAATATACCCCTCTCTATCACAAGTTATGGGATTTTGCATCTTATCCACATACTTACTGCTTCCTTGTTGTCAACAGAAGTATGGATCTTCTTTCTTCCTGAAAATGTCGTACAACTGCCCAGAGCAACTGATTGTTACTTGCATAAGAAAAGGTGGATTTGTGGCATCATGATTCTCCAGTTCCGCAACAGTTTTTCTCATTGGTCCCTGCAGATCACCATCCAAAAGAAATTCCGCCAACATATGTGCCCTGAAGTGAACAGCAGAAACAAGTATAGTTTCAGATATCCGTGTCATGAAACAGCACTTAAGCATCACATACATATGGTGTTACTAAGAAAAATGCAATGCACATACATCAAGGTGGTATAAAAGGAATCACCGACTAAAAATGGCAGTCAATGGTTTTTTAGAAGTGAATAGTTGCACAGACAAATAACATGGGAATTTTACCTAAAATGCCTTATTCTAGTGATGCTTTACAGCATTTAAAATTGCATTCATAGACGATATACCACGATGTGAACTTATTTAACTGGGATGTTTTCACACGTGTGGGTGGGTTAACAACAATATTGCACGAGTAAATTCAAGGCCATCGACTTGCCAAAGTTCAACCTAAAATCACATACTAAAAGACACTTGTGAGGAATAAACATTACAAAATTCAAAATTTTAGATTGCAACTTGGCTTCAGAACCTAGTTGCAAAATTTAAAATCGAATCTTAAGATTGCGCTGAGTGATGCGACCAACTTAAAAGCCTTTTTTTTTTTTTTTTGCTCAAGTGACTTCCCAACTGGGTAAATGATGTTGAACTTAACCTTTCAGGTTTTTACTAAGTTAACATATTTTCAAAGCAACCTGCTGAAGCTGAATACATCACATAGAAAACAGAGTACAAAGTTCAAAGATGTAAGATGTTGCCCTCTAATATCTTATGTGCTGATGGGAATTGCACAAAGGCAATACAAGATTGACTACCAAACATTAGTTTTATTTTCATTTTCGAGAGAAACATTAGACAATAGTGGACCTTGTAATGTACTAGTACAAAGTAAAATAAATATTGGTATCAATATCAGCTTTTATTCTGTGGCCTCTTATTTAATTGATTGTGTCTCCTTGATTCTGCAGAAATCAAAACCCATCTCTTGCTTACCAAAAAACAAAACAAAAAACTAATGAAATTCACCATATAGAAGAATGGTTAAATTCCTTCAACAACTATCTACTTTTAGGATATTTATAAACTGTGCATTAAGAAAGAAGTCTAAAAAACGTCTTATATTAATGTACAGAGGGAGTGCTAAACAATTTATTGGTCAAGAATACTTGACAAGATGATTACAAAGCATCGATATATATCAACAACAGGTGTGTATTATTACTTAAACTAGCACAGTGCTTGCGAGGAAATGTTTTAAATCATCTTTAATTTTTAAAATTTCGTTGAACTTGCATTGGCATGCATAACTTACGAAATATGCAAAAAACAGCATATTTAGACCAGATGTTTCATTTCTGCTTGTATATGCAAATAAAAGGAGGTTTGGACCAGGACCAAGCGGTTGATTGCTTAAAAGAAAATAAAGATCAGAACCTTACCCGGCTGGTTATTTGTACGTGTTATTAGATCAGTACACAGAATTGATCGAGTTGACTATATCTAGAAGTACAGAAATATATCAAGCTGATTGCTCAGCCATTTGTAATGGGCCGGTTGTGCAAAAGTTGATGTTTATACTGATATTGGATTAGTACAGTGCATCAACATTTGGATCAGTGAAACAATTGGTGGTATGCACATTAGATGTGGCTGCTCTACCAGTCGTTGGCTGAGCCAATAAATTGTTTGTAGATGATATTGTATCACACAGGATTATTAAGGTTCTGATCGCTATCTAGCAGATTGCCGCTGTATCTCTTGTATATGTGCAAAACCCCGATCGTTGATATAAGATCAGTATCCACGCATAATTAAACTTGAGCAGTTTTTCACACAGGAAACAAAATAGGAATAACATCGATTGTAGGGCACGGCTCTTGTTAAACACAATGAGTTTGTTATCGCCGCCTTATTGCAGGGGGCGTCCGGTGATCCAGACTTAATTCCTTTCTCTTTCTTTCTTGCACGAACGTGTTACAAGCATGCGCTATGTCCATCCTCGGAACAACCATCATGCTTAAATTTAGGCACAAGCATGCAGATCACAATTAAGTTAGTTTCTGCATGGTTCAAGGTATATCTTGATAACTCGTCATTTTATACCATCCACACGGATACATACCTTCAGTATTCATGTATGGTGGTCTTAATTCCGAATTTGTGAATGTGATCAAATATGTATTGGTTCAGGAACCAATTTGCTAGGGGTGTATGTCTGTACGAACCAATTCGTTAGCCTCGGATGTTCAAGTGGACTTACAGTGTCTCAAGGGCTTGTCATACGTTGTGATCCAAAGAATCGGTTAATACCGGAAGAGATAAAATGAATTACTTTTCCATGTAAAGAAATGGGAATTACAGGTATACACCAAATGCTATTTAGGTATAGTCATGAAGATCCACCAAATGCTATCTATTTAGATACAATTATGACGATCTACCGGGCTATCTATTTAGATACAATAATGACGATCTACCGGTTGCAGTCTGCCTACCTACAATTATTTTTCCTTGTAAGGAAATGGGAATTAAAGGTATATAATATCGGATGTGATCTATTTAGGTAAAGTCATGAAGATCCACCAAATGCCATCTATTTAGATACAATAACGACGATCTACTGGTTGCAGTCTGCCTACGTACAATTATGAAGATCTATCAGTTGTGGTTAACTAATTAAAGTAGGGTCCACTGGATTAACGGTCGAATATTATTATTTTTCTGAAATAGCTCGCCTCGCTTTGTTCCGTTTTATTATGCTTTTAATATATAACAGAAGAATAACAAACAAATAAGACCATAGAGCACTATGTAGCTGCTATAAGCCATAAAATAGTGAGAGATGCCATATTGTCCTGCACTCCTGTTTTTAAAGCTATGGGCTTTCCAATTAGTAGCAAGACTGTTAGTAAATGCAGTTTATATTCAAGTGGCTTTGCTAAACCATACTCAACGTCAGTTCTGAATTTGCTGATTCTAAATACAGTTCTGATTCTATAATACAATTGATTACCAATTATTTATGATTTCTACAACTTAACACAATTTGAAATGATTTAAGGTTTATTACTAGCATGGGCTAAACAAAAACAAGGATGATTGATATACACAAGATATGCAACAATTTTTTTTTTGTTTAAACTTTCAGCAAATTCAACTTTTAACACACCTGGATTCCTCTCTTGCATCCTCCATTGCTAACTTCCTTTGGCGATAAAGAGCACAGAGAGCTTGCATAGCTATCTCCACGTGGTTGCAAACTGAGTTACACAGATGTCCTTCAGACTCCCACTTACTGGTAATTGTTGAAGGCAATGAGCCCGTCTCCCTTTTTACCTGGACATACTTGTTGCTGCCATTGCAAGGTTCCAATGAAACTCCAACCCTCGATATCATCCGTTCATCACCCTGTCTTAATTGAGGTGAACATTTTTCAGCGCCAATTACCTTGTTGCCACATTTGTCCGGTGATTCAACCATTGGTGTCTTGTTCATTTTTGTATCCCCCTTCAATAGCTGACTGACTCCACTAGCTGGAACACCATCAAATGAGCCTTCTTTTTCACCAGTTCCGGCCTTACAATAGTCACTCTTGGAAGAACCCTTCTGTAGAGGGCTCTTGCTAAGAAGCCCCGGAGAAGGAAGCAGCATTGTCCTGGGCATCTCATCATCAAACTTTTCTGATTTCACAACTCCACTCTCCTGCACGGAAGCAGCCACCTTTGAAGCCTCGGGCGCACCGGCCATCTTCCCAGTTCTTGTCATCTGCCCCTCCATCTTTACAAACGAAGATTTCTGCTGATCATTCCCCAGAGTACCGACCAAATCGCTCTGCTCCTGTCCATCTACCTTCCCCGATTCCAACTCACCGGGCTCAGCTCGTCGTAGTCGCTTGAAGCGCTGGCTCAGCGGCACTTTGTCATCCTCGTCTTCGTGCCCTTCCATTTCCATCTCGCAGGCCACCGCTGCCCTCTCCTCTTCCTCCTCGTCGCTGCACAGGTCAATAATGTCGTCGTCGTCGTTCCCCTCCCCTTTCTTCGCCTCCTTGACGCACCCCTCGTCCCGATGCACCGCTTCCGGGGCGGCGTCACCGGGCACGAGCGCCATCTCTTCGGTCTCGTCCCGCGGCCGGTGGTACGCGCCAGCTAGCGCCTTTTTCTTCTCCTGCTGTGCGTTGAGCTCCCTGAGCGCGGCCTCTAGGTCGAACTGGACCTTGTCGACCCCCCTCAAGCGCTCCCTCGCTGCGTCGAGTTCGGCCTCCGCAGCCGCCAGTTTCGCCTCGACCGTGGCCTTGTCGCGGTCCCGGGCGGCGAGGATGCGCGAAACCGCATCGAAGTCGGCTCTGCGGTGGGTCTTGGTGAGGTGGATCACGAGCTGCGGGCCGGTGAGGAGGGCGAGTTCGTCCTCGGAGGCGGAGGCGGAGACCATCGAGGCCGGCGGCCCGGAGGCGGTGCACCGCTGCGAGCTGCCTCGGGGCATAGGGCCTTCGTCGTGGTGGTGGTGGTGGTGGTGGTGGGGGGCGGAGGGGGCGAAGGGGGTTTCTGGTCTGGGAATCAGGGAGCGACTATAGTGGAAACGCCGCTTACGATGAAAGAGTATGAAAATCAACCCGACCTCGGCGGAAAATATCCAAGTTTTTTTCGTGGAAAACATTTGCCTCTCCGTCCCACTGCAACAAATTTGCACCAAAAATTTGATATGTTTTCTAAGTTTTGTAATTTGTTGATGAAAATATACGTGCGTATAGATCTCTCCGTCTAAATTTGTGACACCCATATCCAATCCAACTCTCATGTTGGATTTTTCTATTCGTTCACCCCAAGTTTTATTTCTAAAACTCCACTACAAATCTGACGTCAGAATTTTGATCATGCAAATCGAACGTTTTTCATAGCAAATTTGTGTTCTTCGAGGATGGCAAGTTTAGTTGGTGAACATGTCAAATTCGTCTCAGTTCATTTTTTGTCAGAAAATTCCCGTGCTTACAAACTAATTTGCCATCTTTGTACCAATATAAATTACCATAAAAACGTCGGATTTTTATTGTTTCTGTTGTAGTTGTCCCCGAATTAGGAAGTCTCATTGTGGGTTCCAAATAGAATGGCATTGTATCAGTCTTATTTTTCTTTTTGCAAAAATAAATAAATTTATTATAGTAGACCAACAAATCATGTTATTTGTTTCATGGTTGTATCAATATTGCTTCAAATCTCGAGTGGCATTGTGGGAAGTAACTACGTATGAGAGAAGTGGAAGCAATGTTGGAGTGTGAAGCCGGTGAAGGTGCGAGGGACCCGCTGGCGTTGAAGGGAGCCAGTGGAGGTAGTGATGGAGTAGAGATAACTGTCAATGGGGGGAGGGGAGACGATCAATACACCTCTAAGTCACGCTTCTTGTCCCCGATGTTGGTTGACGGCTTCACCATTCCCACCGCCACCCCTAGCAGCCACCAGGCCCGGCCCTGAGGGGGGGGGGGGGGCGAGCGGGGCGGCCGCCCCGGGCCCCCAGGTGCCAAGGGGCCCCCAACTCTTCTCCTGATTAGCCCAGAATGCCGATGTACCTGCAACCTTTTCCTGATTTCATGCCTTCCTTTCTTCGTGCTACTAGTAGTACGATAGAGAATAGAGCTAATAAAAAAAAGTAGTATGATTGAGGGCCCTTCCAATTAATTAATAGAGCAGTTATTGGATACGATTAATTAGGCATAGTTATGGAAACAGTCCGCTCTTAGTTTCCTTCCTTAATCTTTCCATATAAAACACCTTCCTTAATCCACAAGCCGAAAGTTGTGCACCCAATTTGTGAGAAAAATAGGACTAATGGGAAGTGACAATGACACAGACGGCGAGAATATATCAAGATCGCGACGCTTGATATCCATCTACTATGCATGCGGTGGCGCCTCGGGGCGGATTAGATCTAAGTCGAAGGAGGGCTGGACTGTTGGAGATAGCCAGTCACTGCCTCGCAGGAGACCAAACTGACTCGCTGAGAGGCTAGATCAATACTGTTAGGGCACGATGACAGTTATAGAAGAGAAGGTATGTCTCTAATCTCTATTTGTATAGGTAGTCTAATATATGGCCTAGGAAATTTTATCATGATGGTTGATTCGAAGTTATGAATTGTCATCGACATGGCCTTTGCGTTGTTGCAATTGGACACTAATAATCGATTTATCAGTATTGTTAATGGATAGATATCATTGGGGTTATTATTTTTTATATTTGGCGACTTGCCGGTAATTGCTATGGAGGAATAAACTAATCCATATAGGGGCTATACATAATACAGTCTGACATCTAAATGGATGACAATGTGAGTGATCATTGGCATTTAAATCATTCATTATTCTTGACCAGGTGCCAGTTTTTACTATAGCTGATTAGGATGAAAGAAATTAGGATAAACTTAATAATAAAGCTACCAGATATATTAGTAAAGAAGAGACTTATAACAGGAACATATTGAATAAATAGTAAAAAAAGAGAGAAACATATTGTATTTCCTTTGACTAGTGATTGAAAATATTTTTCGCAATACATACTTGTGTTTATATTAAGGCCCCCTAGGTTTAGTCTCGCCCCGGGCCCCCGAAATCTCAGGACCGGCCCTGGCAGCCACCTCATCATTGCCATCATCGTCTACATGATGGTCCTCGATTGCGGCTGAGATGCATCTGGCATGAACGTTGGCCGCCAGTGGTGTGCCATCCACCATAGTGATAGGTACACCACTCACTACAGGAATCAGCTAATTTGCCGTCTGCCATAGCAGACGGCAAAGGACCAGGCCACCGACGGCAAACGTCTTTGCCGTCTGCCACGGACGGCAAACACTTCCGGCACTGAAAGTCACGGTAATGACTTTGTTTGCCATCTGCGTAAAAACAGTTGACGGCAAAGAAGTTTGCCGTCCGCTTTCCTGGCCAAGCTGACGGCAAAGATCATGGACGGCAAAGAATAGCGGTTAGCCCCGTTAGGTGGCTAACGGCAGACTTTGATGTCTGCCGGCGGACGGCAAATACCTTCTGTGCCGTCCGCTAGTAGACGGCAAAGAACTGGCTGATGGTAAATTCTCTGATTCCAGTAGTGACTGAGGTTCAACGGTGCCACTCTTGCTTCCATCGCTTGATCAATTCGAGCTTGTAGATCAATTTCATGTTTGGCTAGTTTCTTAGCCAAGTCTTCGCATCTAAATATATTATCATCTCCAATGATACATTACCTAGCTCCGTGATCCTAGCAATCGCTATAGGATGGTTAAGCCATAAGAATAGAGCACGAGGCTCGAAAACAAAGGATCGAGATGGAGCTAGAGGCGAGGGGTGGAATAGATACAATTGCAAATTTTAATTACTACTTTGCAATTTTAAGCAATATGCGAAATATGAAAGTGAGCCTAATAATTGCAAAGGTAATTCTAGTGCTGGCAATATAATGAACAATAACAATATGTTATAACAAGTAAAGGACAAGGAGACAAATGTTAGTCCCCTATATGTATATTGTCATCAATATCAAAATATGTTTAAGGGCATGATTGCACTTTCAGTAACACGTTCCCCTACAAAAAAATACATCTTACATTTTAGAATTGAGGGAGTGTCATTACATCTCACCTGGATTTGAGAACAAGAGACACATTAGAAGAGATGAATAGCAATTAGGTTAACACTTAAATAGTATTCCAAAGTATACTTTGATGGGTTGCACACTTCCCATCACTAAGTTACACATAATTTAGATAATTAGTATCAGTGTGTCGCTATCACCTATCTGCGCACTGCTAATAAATACTGCCAAAAAATAAAAAAGAAATCTAAATGCTATTTTTTTTATTTCACAGTGTTATTACGCAATGTTCTTGTTCTGGTATTGTCTTTATATTTTTCAAGTGAAAAAATAGAATTACTATTAATTATTAAAGTAACATGAAGCGTGTAAAGTAAATAGATAGATAGTATTAAAATGTACTACAATGCCGAAAAGGGAACAACATAATGCAAGATCCACTTTAATACATACAACATAAAAGTATCTATGGTAATTAGTGCCTACTAGACCTATCACATGTATGGGCGGGCCCAGGATATGAAGAATGTGTAATGAAAATTTCAAAGGGTGGTTTTTTGGAGGCCGAAAGGCTTTTTTTACATGTATAATTGATTACAACATTGTACTACTTGTATAACATAAAACATACTCCCTCTGTTCCTAAATATAGTGCGTATTAGTTTTTTGAGACAATTCCGAAATGTAGTGCGTAGCTCGAGTCCAGCCCAATTCTAGACAAAACTAACCCTCTGTCAACCCACCCAATGCATCGCCTCCTTCCCTAGTTTATTTCCTCTCCTACACATGGGATGGGACAGAGCCAGATGATGGGAGGGCGCAGTAGTTTTACTCCAATTTTCTAGTCTACTGACGCATTGGGCACATGGTGTCTGGTACAAATCGATAGGGGGCTTTCTCGTCCAAAATATAATGTCAGCACATGCATTGGTATGTGGGCTTCTCTCTACGCGCATTACATTTAGGAATGGAGGGAGTATAGCATAATATAATAGATTCATATAATTGATCATAACTTTTTTTTTGTAACAAACCAAAGTGGCAACATCTATGATATATAGAGAACACAATTCATGAATTCGCTAAAAACAAGTATTTATTTTAATGTACTAAAATAGGAAACCAACTAGCCAAGTTAACTTAGTGTTGTACGTTTATATTGCTGTTAGTGTAAGATGGGGCTCGTGAAGCATACAATCTACTATACAACGGGGGAAGAAGGTGACACCTGCAATGGCAAATGAGTTTAGCTTAGCTACAATTTGGCATGAGAGAAGTGTGCCTGATTTTTGCAGTCACAGGTCGGTGTATTAGGACATGTACAGTGATTGATAAGATAGTCTTATCTTAAGTCCGCCATATAATCTAGATAAGACAATAAAAAATGATGTACAATGGGTTATTTCTTAGTCTAACTAGACAACTCTAAGCTCAAATAAGTACTTATCAAAGTTAGGATCATTGGGCTTGACTTTACAAAAAGTGATAGTCTTATGTAGAATCTCATCGAGTCTCTTGAGAGAATAATTTGGATATCATTTTCTAAGTCATTCCACAAAGTATAAGAACATTCAAAGTTTTGCATGCTACGAAGAACAATATCAGGAAGGCCTCTAACAATAAGATTCACGGGTCTTTAAATATGAAGCATCTCAAGTGTTTCCTTAGGAGTGGGATGCAAGGGATCAATGGGAGGTTCATACGGCTTATGAATATACTCGCTCAAGTTGCAATTATTAAATATGTCAAGTGATGTAGCCATTAGTGCTAAATCAATTGTTGAAGCTCAGTGTGCTATACGGAAGAAGAAGAACTTGGACCAATGTACTTCGATGCAACACCTTTTAATTGGTTCTATGTTGCTCCAGGTTCCTCCACCCCAGCAAGAAGTGAAAGCAAATTTTAGGACTCCACCGAAAAGGCTCTGATCCGTTCGGAAAAAAGAAGAAATATTCAAGTTTCATTAGTACGTAGTTGTAGAGTCCAAAGGTTGCATGCATGGGCTTTATTTTCTTATGTTCTTTCTTAGTCAGCTACTAGTTACGTGAGCAATCTGAGTCTAGGTAGGATCCAACATGATCAACGGTGCCGAATATTTAATTAGTTAAAATCTCGCTTAGTTTAAACAGAAGATAGAGTCCGTGTGAGTAAAGCTAGCTTGTACGTCGGTTTCGCGTGCTTATACAACGGGCACGATTTCGGCCGTGTACGAGGTCAGTTTTGTTTCTCGTGAGATTGGTTTTTTTGATCGTGAGTTGAATAAAACTACAAAAAACGTTTCATGTCGGGGAACACTAAATATCTTCGTTGCTGATCCGTGGGGATTTTGTTGCTGCTGTGCGTGGAGTCGATCCAATCTACTTGACGCAAGTTTTCGATCTTACGGTCTTGCATCTTTGCTCGATCGGAATTTCTTGTTGCTGTTGTTAGTACCGTGAAAAATCGGACCGACAAACGACTCGCCATCTAGTTGAGTCCTCATCAGTTGGTATTCAGAGCTAAGGTTGTTCACGGTACTGCGTTGATCAAGATGCCAACCTCGGTCAACAAGGATGGCGAGGCTGTTGCTGATTCTGAGGAAGTTGTACGTCCAGTGTATGCGGATGATATTCCTCAAAATATTCGGGATGGTTTTGACCACACATGCAACTACATCAAGCAATGTCATGATGCGCTCGGCAAAAGGATAGATGTCCTGATCACTCGGTTCGATGGTTTGGCAGACATCATCAATATGCCGGCGACGAATTCTGCACTACCACAGGCTGCTCCGGCTGCTCCACTGCATTATGCGCAACTGGCTCGCGACGGACATGTCGGCGTGCATGATCGCCGTTTGGCGGCACAAACTCATGCTGGAGATGATGGTCTCGATGACGGCGTTGACCAGGCGGGGTACGCGTGATACGTCTCCAACGTATCTATAATTTTTGATTGTTCCATGCTATTATATTATCAATTTTGAATGTTTTTTTATATACATTTACAGCAATTATATATCATTTTCTGGGACTAACCTATTAACTTAGTGCCCAGTGTCAGTTGTTATTTTTTGCCTGTTTTTGGTTTTTCAGAATATCAGTACCAAACGAAGTCCAAATGCCACGAGACTTTTTGGAGATTTTTTTCTGAACATAACAAGTACTGGAAGCTTCGGGAGAGGGCCAGAAGATGAAGCAGTGGCCCACGAGGCACCACGGCGCGCCCCGGGGGGGCGCCCTGGTGGCTCGTGGGGCCCACACAGCTCCGTTTGACCTAATTCCTCCATTATAAATTCTCTAAAACCGGGAAACCAACAGAGGAGTCCATGAAATACTTTTTTCGCCGCCGCAATCTTCTGTTCTCGAGAGATCCCATCTGGAGGCCTTTTCCGGTACTCCGCCGGAGGGGGAATCGATCACGGAGGGGCTCTCCATCAACCTTGCTGCCCTTTCGATGATGCGTGAGTAGTTTACCACAGGCCTTCGGGTCCATAGTTAGTAGCTAGATGGCTTCTTCTTTCTTTTTGATCTTTAATACAATGTTCTCCTCGATGTTCTTGGAGTTCTATCCGATGTAATCACTTTTTGCGATGTGTTTGTTGGGATCCGATGAATTGTGAGTTTATGATCAGATTATCCATGAATATTATTTGAGTCTTCTCTGAACTCTTTTATGCATGATTATTATAGCTTCGTATTTCTCTCCGATTTATTGATTTGGTTTGGCCAACTAGATTGATTTATCTTGCAATGGGAGAGGTGCTTTGTAATGGGTTCGATCTTGCGGTGCTTAATCCCAGTGACAGAAAGGGACATGACACGTATGTATCGTTGTTATTAAGGGTAAAAAGATGAGATTTATTCATGCGTGAGTTTACTTTGTCTACATCATGTCATCTTGCTTAAGGCGTTACTCCGTTCTTTATGGACTTAATACACTAGATGCATGCTGGATAGCGGTCGATATGTGGAGTAATAGTAGTAGATGCAGGCAGGAGTCGGTCTACTTATCTTGGACGTGATGCCTATATACATGATCATTGTCTTGGATATCGTCAAGATTATTTGCTTTTCTATCAATTGCCCAATAGTAATTTGTTTACCCACCGTATGCTATTTTCATAAAAGAAGTCTCTAGTGAAAACTATGGCCCCCGGGTCTACTTCTATCATATATTAAAAATCCTAAAAATACCTTACTGCACTTTTACTTTGTTTATTTTATTTTATATTTTAGTTCAATCTATCTATCTATCACCATACAATTTAATGTTGCAATTAACCGCCGAGGGATTGACAACCCTTTGTTTGCGTTGGGTGCAAGGATTTATTGTTTTGTGTGCAGGTGATGCTAACGAGGTGTTGTGTGATTCTCCTACTGGATTGATAACCTTGGTTTCATAACTGGGGGAAATACTTATCTCTACTGTACTGCATCTCCCTTCCTCTTCAGGGAATTACCAACGCAGCTCACAAGTAGCAATGCGCCATGACCACGACACTATGAGCCTCGTCCTGAAACTTCCGTTCGTGGCGGAGTGCATGACCGAGTTGGTCAAGCTGCGTGTGTGCCTTTGGATGATGGAATTGGGCGCATTAAAATTTCAATCCCTTCGTTCTCCGGCAAGTGCGAACCAGAAGGCTATTTGGAGTGGGAGATGTGTGTTGATCAAAGTTTTGATGCCCATCATTATAGCGAAGAGAAGAAAGTTCAACTTGCTGGAATTGAGTTCACCGGGTACGCGCTAATTTGGTGGAATCAAATTTGCCGGTCGCGACATCGTCCAATGACTCGGCGAGGGATGAAAGAATTCATGAGGTGACGTTTTGTCCCTGAGCACTATAGAAGAGATATGTACAACAAGTTGCAGCGGCTCTCTCAAGGTAATATGAGTGTAGATGAATATTACAAGGAGATGGAATTGCTTATGATACGTACAGGGACAACGGAGGATCCGGAGGCGACCATGGCACGTTTATTTAATGGGCTAAATATTGAGGTACAGGATCGTGTTGAGATGGTGGTCTACTACAACATACAAGATCTTGTGCACCAAGTTGTGCGTGCGGAACAACAGATTAAGCGACGCCAAGTCAACAAAGTTCCTAGTACCACTTTGAACACATGGCGACGCTCGCAACATAAGAGTGAGGATGTCGTTCCTAGCTCTAGGACAATAACATCAAATCGCTCTCATGATTCTGTGCAGAAGGATGCTTCCAAATCAGGACTGTCGACGGCTGATTTTTGTGTGCAGTCGACCACACGCACTAGTGACATAGAGTGTTTCAAGTGTGGTGGAAGGGGACATATGAAGCGTGAATGTCCTAATGAGAAAAGAGTGTTGCTCACAAGAGATGGATATGCATCCGCTAGTGATGAAGAGGCAGTTTCTGACACTTCTAGTGAAAAATCCGAGGATGCTAAAAATGTGGTTGCGAGTTTTGAAGCTGCTGAATCATATCCATCATTGATGGTGCAGCGAGTGCAAGGGGATCGCATTGAGGATAAGGGACAGCGTTGGAATATTTTTCAAACTCAATGCAAAATCAACAACACCAATTGTAAGTTGATCATAGATGGAGGAAGCTACACCAATGCGGTAAGCAAGGACTTGGTGGATGTTTTAGCTTTGCCTACTTGGAAGCACCCACAACCGCACTGTGTCGAATGGTTATATCAGTCGGGTAAATTGAAAGTTACTCACAAGGTGCGTGTCAATTTTTTGGTTGGCAATTATACCGATACAATTATCTATGATGTTCTGCCAATGGATGCATGCCATTTGTTATTGGGGAGGCCATGGCAATATGATCATCGTGCTACACATGAGGGAAGGTCTAATACTTATTCTTTTTGGGACTCTGGAAGGCGACATGTGTTACAGCCGACGTTCGCTAGTGCTATCAAGAGAGATGTTTGTAAGGTCCCCAAAGCTACCACGAAACCGAGGACGGCTTTGCTTCAAGAGGGAGGGGATGATGTAGCCATTAGTGCTAAATCAATTGTTGAAGCTCAGTGTGCTATATGGAAGAAGGAGAACTTGGACCAATGTACTTCGATGCAACACCTTTTAATTGGTTCTATGTTGCTCCAGGTTCCTCCACCCCAGCAAGAAGTGAAACCAAATTCTAGGACTCCACCAAAAAGGCTCTGATCCGTTCGGAAAAAAGAAGAAATATTCAAGTTTCATTAGTATGTAGTTGTAGAGTCCAAAGGTTGCATGCATGGGCTTTATTTTCTTATGTTCTTTCTTAGTCAGCTACTAGTTACGTGAGCAATCTGAGTCTAGGTAGGATCCAACGTGATCAACGGTGCCGAATATTTAATTAGTTAAATCTCGCTTAGTTTAAATAGGAGATAGAGTCCGTGTGAGTAAAGCTAGCTTGTACGTCGGTTTCGCGTGCTTATATAACGGGCACGTTTCGGCCGTGTACGAGGTCAGTTTTGGTTCTCGTGAGATTGGTTTTTTTGATCGTGAGTTGAATAAAACTACAGAAAACGTCCCATGTCGGGGGACACCAAATATCTTCGTTGCTGATCCGTGGGGATTTTGTTGTTGCTGTGCATGGAGTCGATCCAATCTACTCGACGCAAGTTTTCGATCTTACGGTCTTGCATCTTTGCTCGATCTGAATTTCTTGTTGCTGCTGTTAGTACCGTGAAAGATCGGACCGACAAACGACTCGCCATCTAGTCGAGTTCTCATCATCAAGCATTTCATCTTTTCAAAAGTTAAAGTACTCTCCATTGAGACTAGGAACTCTACACCTAAGACTCTTCAAAGTAGACAAATCCATCCTTCTACAAGGCGACGAAGCCAAAGCAATGGAGACCAAAGCTCTGATATCACTTGTAGAATCGAAATGAGTATCTGGAGGGGGTGAATATACAACTACTATGTAACACCCCATGTAATTAAGCTACAGTGATCACCTTCTGTTAATGCCAAGTCATCATGATTAACAATGCTTGATCATCATTTGCATCATATCTCATTTCAAATTCCCATTCAAATTGAAATTCAAATATAAAGTGAAAAATAAAAGTTGTTCCAATTTGGAAACTAAAATGTTCTGTAAATAGCAAATAATCCATAACTAATTATGTTAAGAAAAACAACATCACTAAAAGTCACTAGGTGACTCTATCATCAAGAAACAGTACCAAAATAGCACCCTTTAATCCCTTTTTATTTAATAAAAATTCTAATGAAATCATTTATTCACCAAACCAATTTCTGGCAATGTTAAATATTGCCTAGTGTTTAATTGGACCAGACTCATATTTTATAAAAGTCAAATTGAGGCTAAACATTTTGCAAAGCAGAGGGATTAGAAGAAAACAGAAAAAGAAAAGGAAAAAGGGAAAGGGTTTACTGCTTACCTGGGCCTCGAGTGCACAGTAACCCGCGGCCCAGCCCAGCCGGGTCTTCTCCCACCTCGGGCAGCTATCGCCTGGCGCGCGCGCCCGAGCGCCGATCGCCACGCGCCGACCATCCCGCGGCTCCCCGGCGCCGTTAAGGGCATCCCCGAGCGCCTCTCCCTTCCCCGAAACCCTAGCTACCCCAGATCCCTCCCCTCGCTCTCTGCATCGCTCGCATTTGAGCTCGCCCGAAAGCTCCCGTCGTCGCCGTCGTCGATCCCGCGCTCGTCGTCGACCCCAAGCCTCGCCGCCATGTCGTAGGTCACCGCCGCCCTCCTCTACGCCGCCTGGGCCAAGCCATTGGAGACGAGGAGCTCTATGTCGAGCGGATCGAGCTCGACATCTTACTCGGCCACGGCGGCTTCTCCGGCGAACTACGGCGTCTCGGCAGCTACAAAACCCCCCAAAGGCTTTTCGTGTGCCGCTAGGTGAGCCTCGCCGCGAATACCCTCCGTCTCCTCTCCGTTTTGCCGTGCCTAGCGCCGCTCGCCGTCGATGCCCGAACCCAGCTTCGCCACGGTGCTCGTCGCCGTCGCTTCCGTCGATGGCAAGCTCAAGCGAGCTCATGGCCGTGCTCTAGGCCTCACTAGGACCCCATAGAGCCCCTCCGCTGGGTCTGCCGTGGCCTCTAGCCGCCGTTCGCGTAGATGGCCGAACTCCGGCACCGTCGCGGTCGACGCCGCCGTCGGCTCCGTCCGTTTTAGCCCGCGTGAGTGCCGTAGATCGACGCGGATCGATGTTCCCGTTCGAATGCCGCAAGCCGCCGTCGATTTGGTCGCCGGACGGCGATTTCCGGCCACCCCCGACACGCGCCGCCGCGGAAAACGCTCGCCGGCGCGATTCCGGCGAGTCTCCGGTCGTCGCCGACGTGGCACTGGTCGGGCCCCACCCCATGCCACTGACACTGGGCCCCATTGGCCCCGTTGACTGGGTTCACCAGTCAACGGTGCTGACTGGGCTGCCCTGTGTCGCTGACATACGGGCCCCACCATTTTAATTAGACTAATTCGAATTTAAATTAATCCGTTAGATTCATTAGACGCTGACAGGTGGGTCCCGCTAGTTAATTAGGTTAGTTTAATTAAATTAACCTCTGTTAGTTTAAACAGTCACTGACCAGTGGGACCCACTGGTCAGGTTTGACTCTGGTCAGCCGTAGTTGACCGCTGACGTCACCCCCACGTCATGCTGACGTCACAACTACTGTTTCGGATAATTCAGAATTAAATAATTTCAGAAATTCCAGAAAATGATTAAAACTTTGAAAAATCATATAAAATAAACCGTAACTCGGATGAAAATAATTTATATATGAAAAACGATCAGAAAAATATGACGAATCCGAATATCCTACCCACATACCTGCCACACCCCTCTAACATACTGAACATGAAACTTTTTACCCATATTCGATAGATGAATAATGCATGACTTTAATAAAATAATTCCAGATAAATTCCTAAATTATCTAAAACAATTAGATAGACATTATATCACCTCTGCATATCATTTAGGCATGTCATGCATCGCTGTTGCATTGTTGCCATGAATTTATTGTTTCTTCCCCCTCCTTCTCTCCCGATAGACGCCGAGACCGCCGCCGACGCAGCTGAGTACGACTACGCTCCAGACGAGCAGCCTTCAGACGACCAGACCCTCTCAGCAGAGCTTCCAGGCAAGCAACCCCCCCTTGACGCATGCCTATATCACCTATTCTCTCTTCCTCCTGCTTGCATTAGAATTTGCCGCTGCTATTGTTTTATCCTATTCTGATGCATAGCCTGTCCTTGTAACTGTTATTGACAACTGTCTGCTATCCGAGATGCTTAGTATAGGTTGGGTGGTAAACCATCTGTGGCCCCTCTTCCTTGCTGTAGTTGCCCCGCCTTAGTACCTGTGCCCCGATCGATGTGATCGAACGGGTTGAGAACATCACATCACCGCACACCCCCTAAGTTGCTCGTCTCTGCAGAGCTGGCATTGAGTATCGAGGGTGATACCTCTTATCTCACTTCCGATGATGCCTCTGTGGAATAGCTATCCGGTTGTGAGTTATCGAGGGTGATTCCTCTTTCATCACTTCCGATAAAGCTTCCGTCGTGCAACTCCTCGAGTGGAAATCCATCGAGGGTGATTCCTCGGATTCCTTCTCGATACTTTGGACACACAGATACTTTGGTTTTGTTGCAGGCGGGTCGACCCCGAGGGGTACCCGCGGGGAGATATGAAGTCGGGTTTGCCAGGAGGGCACCCGCGAGTGATACTGTGGCGGAACAACAGGGCAGGTGGAGACCACCCTGATCGTGATCCGTGTGTTACCAAGTCGGAGCGACAGAAATCCTGATCGTGTCTGCGAGTTACTAAATACGCCTAACGGATTTGGGTATTTGATCTGAGTGGGTCGTTGGCCTTATACGCACTACCACCACGTGGGATAATGGTTATGGGACCCTCTACGTCGTATGTATCAGCCGAAAGCTCTTGAGACGTCACAGCTCAGAGATGCGGGCTGATTGCTGGGGTGGGCTGGTTACGTCACTTGTGTATACAGTGTCGCGCCTGGGCCCCGGCCAGTCTCGCAACGTGCAGGAGTGCAAAGGGCGATGGGCCCAAGACCCCTTCGCACTTAGGATTTAGACCGGCGTGTTGACCTCTCTGCTGAGCCTAGGTAGGACTGCGTCGTGTCGATTACCCGAGGCCGGGCATTACCCGGAAAAGTGTGTCCGGCCAGAGTTAATCGAGCGTGTTGGGTAACAGTAGTGCACCCCTGCAGGGAAGTTATCTATTCGAATAGCCGTGTCCACGGTAACAGGACGCTCAGTGTTGTATCCCGATCTACCACTATTTGAACTGGATACATGTTAATTAATTATAAGCTCCGGGATCGCTTTCTCGCAGGGAGTCGAGGAAGGATCTCTGGGCTTTGCTTCAACATGCTTGTTAATTTATAATATGCTAATCTGCACTCTTCTAATGCTGCAAGAATGCTTCAAGATGCTAGTCTTCGATAGGCTAGGCTTCCCCCCCTCTATTCTGGCATTCTGCTGTTCAGTCCAAAGATATAGCCCCATTCCTTTGATACCAATGCATAATTAGTATAGTTCTGATGTCAGTCTTGCGAGTACTTTGGATGAGTACTCACGGTTGCTTTGCTTCCCTTTTCCCCTATACCTGATACTTGTGACCAGATGACGGAGTCCAGGAGCCAGACGACACCGCAGGAGCTTACTACCAGGAGAGTCCCGGAGGCACGTACTACTGGGTTGAGCCAGCCGACCAGGAGTAGTTCGGAGGCCCTAGGCAGGAGGCCTTCGCCTTTTCGATCAGTGTCGCTGTTTGTGCTAGCCTTCTTAAGGCAAACTTGACTAACTATGTCTGTACTCAGATGTCATTTGTGTGTATGACTTATGTATTCGGGTCCTCGTGACCCCTGGTTTGTAATATGAAGATTTATGTTTAAATTTGAGTTTAGAGTTGTGTTGTGATATCTTCCCGTGAGTCTCTGATCTCGAGCGTGCACGTTTGCGTGTATGATTAGTGCACGGTCGAGCAGGGGCGTCACATACTACTCCCTATGTTCCTAAATATAAGTCTTTGTAGAGATTTCACTATGGACCACATACAGATGTATATAGATGCATTTTAGAGTGTAGATTCACTCATTTGCTCTGTATGTAGTCCATAGTGAAATCTCTACACAGACTTTATATTTAGGAACGGAGGGAGTAGAAACCAGTGACCAATTTTAACATGTTTGATATTAAGGTAAATTTTGGCATTAACTAGCAAGTCAAATAGCACCCTACACATGCAAGTCTAGAGTACAGGCAACGGAAATTAAAGCTCATGCACGTGCAAGAAGGTAAAGGATAGAGTTTGAGAGAATCGCGAAAAATTGTTGACACAGAATATTTTTGACACGTGGTTCCGATAGGTGGTGCTATTGTACGCCACGTTGATGGAGGCTTCGGCCTCAAAAAATCACGGTTGCGAGATTCCACGGAGGAATCGAGTCCACGAAGGGCTCACACCCACGGAGGGTCCACGAAGAATCAACCTTGTCCATCCCACCATGGCTTACGCCCACATTGGGCTGGCCTCACTCGGGTGTATTTTCATGAAATATGCGATCTTCTTGCCCTCACAAACTTCTTGGTTTCACCACACGATTTGGAGATTACCAACCACACCTAACCAATCTAGTAGGCACCACCCTCCAAAAGGTAATAGATGGTGTTGTTGATGATGAACTCCTTACTCTTGTGTTTCAAAAGATAATCTCCTCAACACTCAAACACTCTCTCACAAATTTGGCTTTTGGGTAGGAGAGGTTTGGGTGGAAAGCAATGAGGTGACTAGAAATCAAAGAATCAATGGTTGGACTAGAATCCCTTTGAAATCAGCACAAGAAGTGGAAGTTCTCTCTTAGAGATATGGATGTGTAATGTGTTTGCTCAAGAGGTACTAGTGGAGTGGGTGGGAGTATATATAGGCATCACCAAAAATCTAACCGTTACGCACTTTTAGCACATTTCGGTGAGACCGGATGAAGACACTCGGTCAGACCAAGTTGTACAAAAGATTTGAACTTTGGGTATTTCAGTGACTCCGGGTGAAACTGTTCGGTAGCTCCGAGTTGTGCTGACCTAAGCACTTTACACACTTCGGTGTCATCGACTAGAACCGTTCAGAAATTCCGAATCAATTACAGTAGGCAACATAAGGTTGGCAAGTGCTATTTGGTGAGACTGAAGGTCAACTCGGTGAGAGCAAAAGTTTAGGGTTTAGGCAACGGCTATATCAGTGTGACTCGGTGGCGGTGTATATGGTTTCGGTGAGTCCGAGTTGAACTTGTGGTTTGTGATATAGTGGGAGTTTGAGAAATTGTTTGAGGCTTTTGGAGTTTGATCTATAAGCACTTGAGAAATGAACTCATCATTTCAACCTCATCCCCTTTTGTTTGTATTGGCATACCTATGGACTCAATGGGATCTTGGATCACTTAAATATAAAATGAAGTTTTGAGGCTTGATCCAATACTTGTCCTTTGAGGGGTCCATCTCTTCTTCCCAAGTTGTACCTAAAAAGACTTTTTCATGAAATATACTCAAGAACAATATTAGTCCAAGGACATGTACGTAGATATGAATTACCAAAGCCACCAAGGGATTATGTGTGCTTTCACCAACCCCGCTGGCTCCTAAACGAAGGCAAGAGCCCCGCCTGACTGCGTACGAAGCACGGGGAAACTTATTCAGACGCGACACCGCCGCAACAGCCTCGACAGCGTCTCCCTCAACCCTAACCCTACTACGAACACATCCGACGCACAGATCCGAGGCCCCCCTCCCTCCCGCCGTCGGAGCAGCCCGCAGAAGGAGAGGGAACCAGCGGCGCTGCTGTCGGAACACAAAGCGAAGTAGAGGCCGCCTCCTTTTCGCCTTGCTATGAGATCCGCTTTTTCCGGAGGCAGTTAACTAGTGGACTGTCACAACTAGACAACTGTTGCTAAGAAGTCATCTCTTAATTAAGAGAAGACAATTTTTTTTAATAGCTTGTCTCTCCTCCACCTCATCATTTATCTTATGTGACACTTTTAAGATAGAATCATTGTACATGCCCTTAGGAAGTTAGGATACATGAACAAATCTGATTATCAATCTGGCATTGAACGGTTAAACCCATGCCTTTGGAATTTGGAAATTGAGCCTATGATGCCTTCCGCCAAGCTAGAGTAAATATGGAGCAAGGCTACGAGCGATGAATGCCGGCAGATGTCTGTGCCCTGCAGCCTGCAACAACATGGGCACATGGGGTATGAGGAAGAACACAGAGGTTGACTAGTCCTTGTCTTTTGGCTGAAATACTTAGCTAGTCCGTTTTCTATCAATTTCATTTTCCCTCATACATATACATAGAATACACTATGTATACATAATTTCGGGCAAAAAAATAATGGATATCCAACAAAATACCCATGGATTGAAGTTAGCATAGCTAGCCTCTGCTCATGTGATACTAAAAAAAGGCACATATCCCAAAATAGGGTGGCCTGAATTCAACGGCGCTAGCAACATATTACAAGGTGGCGGTTTACACAACTTTTAATGTCGCGAAGTAGCTTAGATCTTAGATGGTTAGGTTTCTTGTGGTGGAACCAGCTCACCATGGTTTAAATCTTAGACTTAGCACTAGTGCTCGCATTATCTTGGATTTATTTCAGGCTTTCCGATGATATTCATACACTGGGATGAGACATTCCCGTCCACTACGAGGCACTTGGTTATTTTGTGAATCTCAAGATATTGTGCGGGCTCTGTATTTCGGAGATGCTCATAAGGGTAGGGTGTGCGTGCGTACGTTCATTTTCGACAAAGGGTGAATTTTATTAGCTCAAAATGAGCATCAAGGGGATACAAATACAATGACAATACACCCGGCCTCTGTATAATTAGGATGCACACAACCAACACCAACTCACACAAAAAAAATTACACCGACAACTAGCAAAGTCAAACAAGACCGAAGCTATACCTTGATGGAGTAAAAAAAAAAACTCCAAAGCGATCTAAACAATGATCGACAATCTACGACAACAACCATATCCGCACCAATAATCACTTGACATCACTTGACAAGACCGAAACTATACCTTGATGTTGTAAAAAGGATTCACAACGCATTCAGGAAAGGAACGACGCTCAAGTGATGCCATCACCGGATCCAACTACCGAAGATCAAAACATTGGTTTTCACATTGAGTAAGTCTAAGCAAATCCAAGCAATGTCTTCAACAAGATAACGATACAATAAATACCGCCACTGCCAGATATAACCAATAAGGCCAGACCTTGGGTTTTCACCCCGAAGCTCGAGACAGATGTTTGAGAAGCACCACCAAATCGAAGTCATCTAGTGTAGACGTTAATAGGTGTGAGTGTGTGTATGTATGTAAACATCTGCGATTGTACTGTGTTAACAAAAATTTGTACGACGCGTTTGGTTCGTGACAATTTCGCTGTCTCCCGAATACAGTGGCTCCCGATTACATTACTTGCGTTTGTTTCGGCCGCGTCGGTTTCAGCTCCCGTGTAATCGCAAACCGTCCTTGGCAAAACCGAAAACACCCGATACAGCTGGTTCTCTATCGAATAACACCGCTCGTCCTGATCATTTTCTTCACCACGAGAACCAAGCAGCAGCGCCGACATCTCCCTCGTCATGAGCAGTACCATCGCTGTCTCAATTCACCGCCGCCGATCTCCATTCGCCTCCGCCGCCGATCTCCGTTTGCCTCCACCGCCGAGCGCCGCCAATCTCCATTCGTCTCCGCCGCCGCCGCCGCCGTCGCTGTGGGCAGCACCGCCGATCTCGCTTCGCTGCCGTGAGCAGTAGCGTTGTTGTGAACGGCTGGTGATCTCATTTTCCGTCACGAGCCATCCCCAGCAGCCGGCCGTCCTCCAGTCCTCCGGCATCTTCTACTCCACGGCTTCCTATTCCCTTGGGTAAACCAAACACTTCACGTATTCACTTACCCCTAATCTAATATACAGTGTATTCTCATTACAACAGTGAATACGTTACCTGAGCTCCAACCAAACGCGTCGGTAATGTCAACTAAATCACAAATTCTCTAAAATCTCTCAATTTTTTTAATATTTATGAAAATATTCAAACAGTTAGAAGAGCTTGAATGGATTGACATTATTACGTCCAACACTGCCGCTGCTAGTGTTCTTCATAGTCTGTATAATTATGAGCAGGACAATCAAAATTGGTTGAAATGAAATTTTCGGACGCACGGTCTATCCATTGTTCGGATATGGTCATGAAGTGTCACCACGAAACATACTACCCTTCATTTTTTCCTTCGGAAATGCTAAAAATTAAGCATGGCAAATTGAATGTTTTCTACATCAAACTATATTGTCGTGAAGATGACAATTCCTTTTAGCAAACATGTCAATTCCTGGCAAAAACTGCACATGGCAACGATTTGTCAGACTTGCCAAAGAAAATTATCATCCTCCCACCAACATAATTTGTCATCTCGATTGTTCGATTTGCCATGCTGAAAAATCTACGTTTGGTCTATAGCGAAATTATTTCCCTTTGGGATCGTCATGTCACCAGATCTGGTTTCACGCTGTTATCCTGGACATAACCACCTGCTTAGGGCATCTTCAAGGTGGACCCGCAAACCGCCCGCATCCGTTCGGACCGTGTTGTCTGGACCGCGGAAGCCATCCAACGCGGGCCTGTATCGGTCCGTGACGCGGTCCAGACGCATTTTCTCCCGCAAACCGGAGACAAACGTGGGGGAGCTTTGCGGGAGTCCGGACACCAAACACGTAGGACTTCAACACCCCCGGCCAACCCAAAACCCTTCCCGGACCCCGCGCCTCCATCCTCCCCATTTCCTCTTCTTTCTTCTTTCTCTCTTGCCTTTGTCGCCGCTCCACCACCCCGGCCGCCATGCCACACCCCTGCCGGAACTCTACGTCTGCGTCACCTCCAGCGTTCTAGCCGTGCTCAACCCCGCTTCTCCTCTGTTGTCGTTCAACCCCTGTCCTCCGACTGCCCTGCCAGGTACCATCCACTACTACTATACTCACGATGCCCGGCAACTGTTCGATGAATTGCCGGAGCTAAAAACAGTTTTCCCTTCTTTCTAGCAATGGATTCCGATTTGGATTACATATAAGAGCACTATGTTGAGTTGTCCGACGGCTCGTCCGACGAGGAGTACTCGGATGAGACGGCGATGATGCAGCCGGTCCTTGAAGACGCGGAGCGTGCGGAGGAGCATGTTCTCACTTTCAAGGGATCGATCAAGGGTCATCGAGTGCTCAACCGCAACAGGGCGCGCGGCCATTTGACACTGATGGCCGATTACTTTGCTCCCGATGCACTCTTCGCTGACCATTTTCGCCGGCGTTTTCGGATGTGCAAGACTTTCTTAGATCGTTTGTACCATGGCGTCCAGTCCTATGATGACTACTTCATCCTGAAGAAGGACGCCGTGGGAACGATTGGGTTCTCTAGTTACCAAAAGTGCACGGCCGCACTCCGGATGCTTGCATATGGCACGACTGCTGATTCGTGGGATGAGTACCTACAGATGTCTGAGAGCACATGCGGAGATGCTATGGTTAGGTTTGCAACTGCCGTGGTCGAGGTGTTTGTGTTGGAAATATGCCCTAGAGGCAATTAATAAAGTGTTTATTATTATCATATTTCCCCGTTCATGATAATGGTTTATTATTCATGCTGGAATTGTATTGACCGGAAACTTAATACATGTGTGAATAGATAAACAAATACTGAGTCCTTAGTAAGCCTCTACTAGACTAGCTCGTTGATCAAAAGATGGTCAAGATTTCCTGACCATGGACATGAGTTGTCATTTGATAACGGGATCACATCATTAGGAGAATGATGTGATGGACTTGACCCAACCGTCAGCATAGCATATGATCGTTCAGTTTAATGCTATTGCTTTCACTATGTCAAATACACGTTCCTCTGACCATGAGATCATGCAACTCCTGGATACCGTAGGAATACTTTGGGTGTATCAAACGTCACAACGTAACTGGGTGATTATAAAGGTGCACTACAGGTATCTCCGAAAGTGTTTGTTGAGTTGGCATGGATCAAGATGGGGATTTGTCACTCCGACTATCGGAGAAGTATCTCTGGGCCCTCTCGGTAATACAGCATCACAGAAGCCTTACAAGCACCGTGACTAAAGAGTTAGTTGCAAGATGATGTATTACTGAACGAGTAAAGAGACTTGCCGGTAACGAGATTGAACTAGGTATTGGATACCGACGATCGAATCTCGGGCAAGTAACATACCGCCAGACAAAGGGAACAACGTATGTTGACATATGAGGTTCACCGATAAAGATCTTTGTGGAATATGTAGGAACCAATATGAGCATCCAGGTTCCGCTATTGGTTATTGACCGGAGAGTCGTCTCGATCATGTCTACATCATTCCCGAACCCGTAGGGTCCGCACACTTAAGGTTCGATGACGATTTAGTATTATATGAGTTATGTGATTGGTGGCCGAAGTTTGTTCGGAGTCCCGGATGAGATCACGGACATGACGAGGAGTCTCGAAATGGTCGAGAGGTAAAGATTCATATATTGGAAGGCTATATTTGGACGTCGGAAAGGTTCCGAGTGATTCGGGTATTTTTCGGAGTACCGGGGAGTTACGGGAATTCACCGGGAGAAGTAATGGGCCTTATTGGGCCATACGGGAAAAGGAGAGGCAGTCCACGTGAGGAGGCGCGCGCCCCCCCTTGCCCAAACCGAATTGGACTAGGGGAGGGGGCGCAGCCCCCTCTTTCCTTTCCCTCTCCCTTCCCCCTTTCCTACTCCGTATGGGAGGTGGAATCCTACTAGGACTACGGAGTCCTAGTAGGACTCCCCACACTTGGCGCACCCCTAGGGGGCCAGCCTCCTCCCTCTCATCCTTTATATACGGGGGCAAGGGGGCACCCCAAAGTACACAATTGTTCCAAAGCCGTGTGCGGTGCCCCGATCTCCGTTTTCCACCTCGGTCATATTTTCGGAGAGCTTAGGCGAAGCCCTGCCGGAATCACTTCACCGTCACCGTCGCCACGCCGTCGTGCTGACGGAACTCATCTACTACCTCGACATCTTGCTGGATCAAGAAGGCGAGGAACGTCACCGAGCTGCACGTGTGTAGAACTCGGAGGTGCCGTACGTTCGGTACTCGATCGGTGGAGCTCGAAGGATTGTTCGACTACATGAACCGCGTTGTGAAACGCTTCCGCCAACGGTCTACGAGGGTACGTAGACACACTCTCCCCTCTCGTAGCGATGCATCTCCATGGATAGATCTTGCGTGAGCGTAGGAATTTTTTTGAAATTCATGCTACGTTCCCCAACAGTGGTATCAGAGCCAGGTCTATGCGTAGATGTGATTTGCACGAGTAGAACACAAACGAGTTGTGGGCGTGGGTGTATACATATTGCTTGCCGTTACTAGTTGATACTTGATTCGGCGGTATTGTGAGATGAAGCGGCCCGGACCGACATTACGCGTACGCTTACGCGAGATAGGTTTCACCGCTACGTGCACTCGTTGCATAAAGGTGACTGGCGGGTGTCTGTCTCTCTCACTTTAGTTGAATCGGTTTCAATGAAGAGGGTTCTTTTAGAAGATCAAAAAGCAATCACTACACCACGTTGTGGTTTTGCGTAGGTAAGAATGGTTCTTGCAAACCCGTAGCAGCCACGTAAAACTTGCAACAACAAAGTAGAGACGTCTAACTTGTTTTTGCAGGGTATGCTGGTGATGTGATATGGCCAAGACATGATGTGATATAAGTTATTGTATGAGATGATCATGTTTTGTAAAGTTATCAGGCAACCGGCAGGAGCCTTATGGTTGTCTCTTTATTGTATGCAATGCCAACGCTATGTAATTGCTTTACTTTACCGCTATGAGTTAGCAGTAGTAGTAGTAGTAGCAATAATTGGCGAGACGACCACGACGCTATGATGGAGATCAAGGTGTCACGACGCTACGATGGAGATCAAGGTGTCACGACGCTACGATGGAGATCAAGGTGTCAACCCGGTGACGATGGAGATCATGATGGTGCTTTGCTGATGGAGATCAAAAGCACAAGACGATGATGGCCATATCATGTCACATATATTGAATTGCATGTGATGTTAATCCTTTTATGCATCTTATTTTGCTTAGGACGACGGTAGCATTATAAGATGATCCCTTCACTAAATTTCAAGATAAGTGTTCTCCCCTAGTATGCACCGTTGCGAAGGTTCGACGCTTCTAAGCACCACGTGATGATCGGGTGTGATGAATTCTTTCGTTCGCATACAACGGGTGTAAGTCAGTTTTACACACGCAGAATACTTGGGTTAAACTTGACGAGCCTAGCATGTACAGACATGGCCTCGGAACACAAGAGACCGAAAGGTCGAACATGAGTCATATAGTAGATATGATCAACATGAAAGATGTTCACCATTGATAACTAATCCACCTCACGTGATGATCGGACGTGGTTTAGTTGATGTGGATCATGTTACACTTAGACAACTTGAGGGATGTTAATCTAAGTGGGAGTTCTTAAGTAATTTGATTAATTGAACTTCAATTATCATGAACATAGTCTAAATAATCTTTGCAAATTGTATGTTGTAGATCAATGGCCCGCGCTGTAGTTCCACTGAATTTTAATGCGTTCCTAGAGAAAGCTAAGTTGAAAGATGATGGAAGCAACTATGCGGACTGGGTCCGTAATCTGAGGATCATCCTCATTGCTGCACACAAGGCTTATGTCCTTGATGCACCGCTGGGTGCCACGCCCCCTGCAGACTCGACAGCAGATGTTATGAACGTCTGGCAGTCGAGGAAAGATGACTACTCGATAGTTCAGTGTGCCATACTTTACGGCTTAGAACCGGGGCTCCAAAGACGTTTTGAGCACCACGGAGCATATGAGCTGTTCCAAGAGCTGAAACTTGTTTTTCAAGCCAATGCTCGGATCGAGAGATATGATGTCTCCGATAAGTTCTTTAGCTGTAAGATGGAGGAGAATAGTTCTGTCAGTGAGCATATACTCAAAATGTCTGGGTTGCATAACCGCTTGACTCAGTTGGGAGTTAATCTTCCAGATGATTCGGTTATTGACAGAATTCTCCAATCACTGCCACCAAGCTATAAGGGCTTCGTGATGAACTATAATATGCAAGGAATGAACAAGACGATTTCCGAGCTCTTCGCTATGCTTAAAGCGGCGGAGGTTGAAGTCAAGAAAGAGCATCAAGTGTTGATGGTCAAGAAAGGCACCAGTTTCAAGAAGGGCAAGGGAAAGAAGGGGAACTTCAAGAAGAACGGCAAATCAGTTGCTGCTCCCGGGAAGAAACCCAAGTCTGGTCCCAAACCCGAGACTGAGTGTTTCCACTGCAAGGGGACTGGTCACTGGAAGCGGAACTGCCCCAAGTACCTGGCAGATAAGAAGGCTGGCAACATCGACAAAGGTATATTTGATATACATGTTATTGATGTGTACCTTACCAATGCTCGTAGTAGCACCTGGGTATTTGATACTGGTTCGGTTGCTCATATTTGTAACTCGAAACAGGAGCTACGAAATAAACGAAGATTGGCTAAGGACGAGGTGACGATGTGCGTCGGGAACGGTTCAAGAGTTGAAGTTATCGCCGTCGGCACGCTACCTCTACATCTACCCTCGGGATTAGTGATGAACCTAAATAATTGTTATTTGGTGCCTGCGTTGAGCATGAACATTATATCTGGATCTTGTTTATTGCGAGACGGTTATTCATTTAAATCAGAGAATAAAGGTTGTTCTATTTTGATGAATAATATCTTTTATGGTCATGCACCACTTGTGAATGGTTTATTCTTGTTAAATCTCGATCGTGGTGATACACACATCCATAATATTGATGCCAAAAGACGCAAAATTGATAATGATAGTACCACATATTTGTGGCACTACCGCTTAGGTCATATTGGTGTAAAACGCATGAAGAAACTCCATGCAGATGGACTTTTGGAATCACTTGATTATGAATCATTTGAGACGTGCGAACCATGCCTCATGGGCAAGATGACTAAGACTCCGTTCTCCGGATCAATGGAGCGAGCAACAGACTTGTTGGAAATAATACATACCGATGTATGCGGTCCGATGAGTGTTGAGGCGCGCGGTGGATATCGTTATGTTCTCACGTTCACAGATGATTTGAGTAGATATGGCTATATCTACTTGATGAAGCATAAATCTGAAACATTTGAAAAGTTCAAAGAATTTCAGAGTGAAGTAGAGAACCATCGTAACAAGAAAATAAAGTTCTTACGATCTGATCGTGGAGGAGAATATTTGAGTTACGAATTTGGCAATCACTTAAAGACAATGTGGAATTGTTTCACAGCTCACGCCACCTGGAACACCACAGCGTAATGGTGTGTCCGAACGTCGTAATCGTACTCTATTAGATATGGTGCGTTCTATGATGTCTCTTACCGATTTGCCACTATCATTTTGGGGTTATGCATTAGAGACAGCTGCATTCACTTTAAATAGGGCACCGTCTAAATCCGTTGAGACGACACCGTATGAACTGTGGTTTGGAAAGAAACCTAAGCTGTCGTTTCTGAAAGTTTGGGGCTGCGATGCTTATGTCAAAAGGCTTCAGCCTGATAAGCTTGAACCCAAAGCGGATAAGTGCGTCTTCATAGGATACCCAAAAGAAACTGTTGGGTACACCTTCTACCACAGATCCGAAGGCAAAGTTTTCGTTGCTAAGAATGGATCCTTTCTAGAGAAGGAGTTTCTCTCGAAAGAAGTGAGTGGGAGGAAAGTAGAACTTGATGAGGTAATTGTACCTCCTCTGGATAGTAGTACGCCACAGAAAGAAATTTCTGTGACACCAACACAAACCAGAGAAGAAGATAATGATGATGATCATGAAACTTCGGAGCAAGTTGCTACTGAACCTCGAAGGTCAACCAGGACACGTTCCGCACCAGAGTGGTACGGAAATTCAGTCTTGGAGGTTATGTTGTTAGACAACGGTGAACCTTCGAATTATGAAGAAGCTATGGCGAGCCCGGATTCCAAGAAATGGCTTGAGGCCATGAAATCCGAGATAGGATCCATGTATGAGAACAAAGTGTGGACTTTGGTAGACTTGCCCGATGAACGGCGAGCTATTGAAAATAAATGGATCTTTAAGAAGAAGACGGACGCTGATGGTAATATCACCGTCTATAAAGCTCGACTTGTTGCTAAAGGTTATCGACAAGTTCAAGGAGTTGACTACGATGAGACTTTCTCACCCGTAGCGATGCTAAAGTCTGTCAGAATTATGTTAGCAATTGCCGCGTTTTATGATTATGAAATCTGGCAAATGGACGTCAAAACGACATTCCTTAATGGATTCCTTAAGGAAGAATTGTATATGATGCAGCCGGAAGGTTTTGTCGATCCTAAAGGCGCTAACAAAGTATGCAAGCTCCAGCGATCCATCTATGGACTGGTGCAAGCATCTCGGAGCTGGAATACTCGCTTTGATGAAGTGATCAAAGCGTTTGGGTTTATACAAACTTATGGAGAAGCTTGTATTTACAAGAAAGTGAGTGGGAGCTCTGTGGCATTTCTCATATTATATGTAGATGACATATTGTTGATGGGAAATGACATAGAATTTCTGGAAAGCATAAAGGGTTATTTGAACAAAAGTTTTTCGATGAAGGATCTCGGAGAAGCTGCTTACATATTAGGCATCAAGACCTATAGGGATAGATCAAGACGCCTCATTGGACTTTCACAAAGCACATACCTTGACAAGATTTTGAAGAAGTTTAAAATGGATCAGTCAAAGAAAGGGTTCTTGCCTGTATTGCATGGTATGAGATTGAGTAAGACTCAATGCCCGACCACGGCAGAAGATAAAGAGAAGATGAGTGTCATCCCCTATGCTTCAGCCATAGGCTCTATTATGTATGCCATGCTGTGTACCAGACCTGATGTGTGCCTCGCTATAAGCTTGGTGGGGAGGTACCAAAGTGATCCAGGAGTAGATCACTGGACAGCGGTCAAGAATATCCTGAAGTACCTGAAAAGGACCAAGGACATGTTTCTCGTTTATGGAGGTGACAAAGAGCTCGTCGTAAAGGGTTACGTCGATGCTAGTTTTGACACAGATCCAGATGACTCTAAGTCACAATCTGGATACGTATTTATTCTTAATGGTGGAGCGGTCAGTTGGTGCAGTTCCAAGCAGAGCGTCGTGGCGGGATCTACATGTGAGGCGGAATACATAGCTGCTTCCGAAGCAGCACTTGAAGGAGTCTGGATGAAGGAGTTCATATCCGATCTAGGTGTCATACCTAGTGCATCGGGTCCAATGACTATCTTATGTGACAACACTGGAGCAATTGCTATAGCAAAGGAGCCCAGGTTTCACAAGAGAACCAAGCATATAAAGCGTCGCTTCAACTCCATTCGGAATTTGATTAAGGATGGAGACATAGAGATTTGCAAAGTACACACGGATCTGAATTTGGCAGACCCGTTGACTAAACATCTTCCACGAGCAAAACATGATCAGCACCAGAATGCGATGGGTGTTAGATTCATTAAAATGTAATTGACTCTAGTGCAAGTGGGAGACTGTTGGAAATATGCCCTAGAGGCAATTAATAAAGTGTTTATTATTATCATATTTCCCCGTTCATGATAATGGTTTATTATTCATGCTGGAATTGTATTGACCGGAAACTTAATACATGTGTGAATAGATAAACAAATACTGAGTCCCTAGTAAGCCTCTACTAGACTAGCTCGTTGATCAAAAGATGGTCAAGATTTCCTGACCATGGACATGAGTTGTCATTTGATAACGGGATCACATCATTAGGAGAATGATGTGATGGACTTGACCCAACCGTCAGCATAGCATATGATCGTTCAGTTTAATGCTATTGCTTTCACTATGTCAAATACACGCTCCTCTGACCATGAGATCATGCAACTCCCGGATACCGTAGGAATACTTTGGGTGTATCAAACGTCACAACGTAACTGGGTGATTATAAAGGTGCACTACAGGTATCTCCGAAAGTGTTTGTTGAGTTGGCATGGATCAAGATGGGGATTTGTCACTCCGACTATCGGAGAGGTATCTCTGGGCCCTCTCGGTAATACATCATCACAGAAGCCTTGCAAGCACCGTGACTAAAGAGTTAGTTGCAAGATGATGTATTACGGAACGAGTAAAGAGACTTGCCGGTAACGAGATTGAACTAGGTATTGGATACCGACGATCGAATCTCGGGCAAGTAACATACCGCCAGACAAAGGGAACAACGTATGTTGACATATGAGGTTCACCGATAAAGATCTTTGTGGAATATGTAGGAACCAATATGAGCATCCAGGTTCCGCTGTTGGTTATTGACCGGAGAGTCGTCTCGATCATGTCTACATCATTCCCGAACCCGTAGGGTCCGCACACTTAAGGTTCAATGACGATTTAGTATTATATGAGTTATGTGATTGGTGGCCGAAGTTTGTTCGGAGTCCCGGATGAGATCACGGACATGACGAGGAGTCTCGAAATGGTCGAGAGGTAAAGATTCATATATTGGAAGGCTATATTCGGACGTCGGAAAGGTTCCGAGTGATTCGGGTATTTTTTGGAGTACCGGGGAGTTACGGGAATTCATCGGGAGAAGTAATGGGCCTTATTGGGCCATACGGGAAAAGGAAAGGCAGGCCACGTGAGGAGGCGCGCGCCCCCCCTTGCCCAAACCGAATTGGACTAGGGGAGGGGGCGCAGCCCCCTCTTTCCTTTCCCTCTCCCTTCCCCCTTTCCTACTCCGTATGGGAGGTGGAATCCTACTAGGACTAAGGAGTCCTAGTAGGACTCCCCACACTTGGCGCACCCCTAGGGGGCCAGCCTCCTCCCTCTCATCCTTTATATACGGGGGCAAGGGGGCACCCCAAAGTACACAATTGTTCCAAAGCCGTGTGCGGTGCCCCGATCTCCGTTTTCCACCTCGGTCATATTTTCGGAGAGCTTAGGCAAAGCCCTGCCGGAATCACTTCACCGTCACCGTCGCCACGCCGTCGTGCTGACGGACTCATCTACTACCTCGACATCTTGCTGGATCAAGAAGGCGAGGAACGTCACCGAGCTGCACGTGTGTAGAACTCGGAGGTGCCGTACGTTCGGTACTCGATCGGTGGAGCTCAAAGGATTGTTCGACTACATCAACCGCGTTGTGAAACGCTTCCGCTAACGGTCTACGAGGGTACGTAGACACACTCTCCCCTCTCGTAGCGATGCATCTCCATGGATAGATCTTGCGTGAGCGTAGGAATTTTTATGAAATTCATGCTCCGTTCCCCAACAGTTTGGACCTCAGTACCTGAGAGAACCAACAGTGGCAGACACCGAGAGGCTCTTGGCAATCTCAGAAGCAAGAGGGTGGCCAGGTTCGTTTGGATCCCTTGACTGCATGCATTGGAAATGGAAAAACTGCCCGAAGGCTTTACAAGGGCAATATCAGGGTCATGTTAAGAAGCCCACCACCATTTTTGAAGCAGTTGCATCACAGGATCTTTAGATTTGGCACGCTTTATTTGGCATGCCCGGGTCTCACAATGACATCAATGTGTTACAGCGATCACCGTTGTTTACGAGACTGACTGAAGGAAAATCTCTTCCTTGCCACTATACTGTCAATGGACATGAGTACAACATACATGGGTTACTATCTGGTTGAAGGTATCTATCCTCCGTGGGCTACCTTTGTCAACACCATCTTTAATCTAGTTGGCCAGAAAAAGTCTCACTTTGCCCAAAGACAAGAAGCAGCTAGAAATGATGTTGAGAGGGCATTTGGAGTTCTGCAGACACGTTTTGCAGTTGTTCGTGGACCTGCTAAACAATGGGATCCGGAGACCTTGTGGGAGGTGATGACTTGTTGTGTGATCATGCACAACATGATGGTCAAGGATGAGGGTGACGATGCTGCCGTAGCTCTAGAATTTGAGAACATGGGTGATCCTATCCAACTTCCAGACTAGAATTCGGCCATATTTGAAGAGTTTATTCAAATGCATCAGCAAATTCGGCATCGACCAACTCACGAGCAGCTGAAGAAAGATCTGATTGAGCAACAGTGGGCGGTTAAAGGGAAAAACAATGTTGGAATGTAATATTTGAACATGTTTAAATTTGAACTACTGTTGCATGCGGCTATTTGAACGTCTGTACCATGTATGCGGCTATTTGAACATGCGGGCTTTCAAAAAAATAATTTACGGATATTTAAACGTGCGGGCTTTAAAAAAAAAATGAGGTCGGATGTATGCGCTACGGTTGGATGACGGTCTTCCGCATCCGTGGACCGATCCCCCTCTGTTAGCGGAAGGATGCGGGAGGGCCGTTGGAGATGCCCTTATGCCAATAATTTAGCTTTACCCTCTTGTCAATGCATTAACAGACCAAACGTAACGCTTTGTTCTCGCACAAACTAAACGTAAACGCAGCATCCAGTTACGTACGCGAACCGTTGGATCTACAGCTACCGGGGTTCCACGGCATAGAACCACAAAAGATTCCTCGTGGAGGAGACAAGATGGCTCACAAGCCAACAAGAACAAAAGCAGGGCACCATCTGTGGCACAGTAGTAGGAGGCCATCCTCGTCAGCCCCCACCGGCCACCGCGAATTCCCTAGCTTCGTTTTTGTTTGCTTCCACAGCTTTGGAGGAGACAAGAGCCGGCATGGCTGGCTCCCACGCCCCCGCCAGCTCAGACAGACCGCACTGCCTCGTGGGCCTCTGCCGCCATGTGGCCGCAAAGGTGCGTTCGAATTGGCGGGAGCGGTGTTCGGGTTCGGGGGCGATCCCGTAATAAGGCGCAGACACGGAGGGCTTTCAGCTTCAGCCAGACGCCCAAGGGCTCACGCTGTTCACTCGCTCCCCTGTGAGCGCGAGGCTGCCTGCAGTACGTTTCTAACTCTGCCCACACATCGGTTGCCCAGTGGAGAGAGCCTGTGGCTGCGGCTTGCTCCTGCGCCGATCGAGCAACCAACCGCTCCACCCCTTCCGGTAACTCCTTTTGTTCCGTTTCCCTCCCGCTCGATTCCCATCTCTCCTTGTTCAGTTTGTTCCGATCCGTGCTAAGTGACAGCTCCGCTTGGCTGCAGTCCATGCGCGGTTCCTGACCACGCTTGCTCTTTCGTTAATTGTTTTCTCTCAGATCTTAGCAGTTCGAGTTCAACAAGAGGCGGAAGATAGAGTGAAGGAGACAGAAATAATTTCGTTCGGTACGTTTCTTGATCTGTTCACTCCCTGTTGTACAGTCTAGATGCGGGTCGGCTGCTCTTGTTACCGGACTAGTGGAGAAGTTTCTGAACGAGTTGAATCGAAAAAATGGGTGTATATGACTTTGGGTATTGTTGGAGGAGGGCCATCCATCCTTATGATGTAGGCAAACAAACCCGGGAATAGTTTGACAACCAAACCGAACCCAGCCCAGACTGTGTTTTTTCTGACGAGAACAGCAGGAGCTCTGCTTATGCTTTATTAGAAGGGGAGAGGTACAACAATCAGGCGGAACATCGGCGCAGAGAAGAGAAACTGAAAATGGAGCCACAAAAGCAAGCAGCAGGTGCACAGATCAGTAAACCTCTAGCGTCACGCCTCCAGCAACCGAACCAAACCAAACCAAAATAAAAAGCTGGCATCCAGACTAAACCAAACTGCATGCCTTTTCCACACAACCCAATCCAAGCTGTTTCTCATTTATGGACTAATAAGCCCATAGATTCAAACCATGGACAAAGCAATACGCAAGTAGCAGAGTAGTGTAGGAAAACGATAGCTACCTGAGTGGCCGCTGGCTGCTATATACATCATGTAGGTGTTCTTGGATGTGTCAGCTGGTATCGAGATGCTATACTGTGCAAGGATGAGGGTGACAAGCATATCCATATCTTAGTTTGTGCCCTATGTCACTACTGCTTAATGAATGAGTGTAGTGCGCAGTAGGTCCTTGAACCTACTGCTTAATTAAATGGTTCCTCTTGGGACAATTGTTCTCCCCGATGAGTTGTGAATTAATTGTTTTTTTCGTTCTTGCACAGCTCACCTTTGAGTCATCTGTCGTTCAGGAGCGAAGGTTGTGATATAGTGACCTTCAGCAGTCCAGCATGACGAAGAAACACAGAAATAGAAAGTCCAAACATCTATTGGAGAACAAAAAGGGTATTCTCTTGACTAGTATGCAACTCACATCAATTATCATGCACGTTTTTGTGTTCTAGACTGTAGAGGAACCACCAATCACATTTTCTCCATTCATCAAATTATTTTCCATAAATAGAATATTCCTATTGAGTGTTGATATATTACTGATTTAGCTTATATTTTGCCTGATCATCCAAGCACTCCAGCTTCTACCATGTATTGTTTGAATAAAGTTTAGTTGTTTTGTTCTTTCCTCAGGTGTTGATGAGAATGTGGAGCACATTTTGCGAATGATAGGAGAGGAGAGTGAGCTGGCTGAAAGCGAACCAGATGATTCTGGAAATACCTTGAAGAAATCAAAACTATCCTCCCTTGTAAAGGGCTTCCATGAAGACTATCAATACCTTCACAAGCACTGCAAAGATCTAATCAGTAAACTAGAAAATGTTGGGCACAGTTCCACTGGTTCAGATTCATCCGATTCAGATTCGGAAGGAGACAGATCGGACACTGAAGTTCCTAATCAGAAACTAGATGCATTAAATGAAGAAAATGGCTGGATGCAGAAGCTTGCTGGAGAACATCAAGGTGAAGAGCAAAGTATGGAAGCAGAGATTCAGAAGCTGAAACAAAATGCAGAAGAAAAAACGAAAGAAATATCTGATCTGAAGAAGCTATTAGAAAAAGCAATAATGGACAAAGAAGCTACTAATTCAGATGTTGCAAACTTGTCATCAGAGAACGAACATCTAAAATTGTTGGTTGAAGGTGCAGAGAAGGAGGCAGCAGAATCCCTGAAGACATCAACAGACATGGAGAATGAGATGAGGACGTTATCTGGTGAGAAGCAAATTATGGAAAAAGAGAGGGATGACCTGAAGATTTTAATTATAGATCTGGAGAACAAGAGGGAAGATATGAGCAATCAGCTGCAAGATACAGTGGAGAAATGCAATTCCTTGTCATCCCAACTTGAGAAGGCCCACTTAGCTGAGAAAGAAGTGCAGACCTTGTTATCAGACATCCAAAAATCCAAGAACGAGAACTTGATGCTGTCAGTGGAATGTGATAACCTGAAAGAAAATGAGAAGAATGTGGATATCAAGTTTTCCGAACTGAGGGAAACTCTTGCTGAAACAAGAGCTAAAAATGACTCCTTGATTGCAGAAAACAGTTTACTGGAAAGCAAGCTTCAACTTTTAGGGGTGGAGATAGATGGTATGACAGTGGAGAAAGAGGAGCTAATGAACAATCTGAACAAGGAGCGTGGAGCTGCAGAAGAAGAAAAGTTAAGACTAGTATCAGAACATTCCAAGTGTTTGAATGAGTTGGAGAAGGCACAATGTAGCATGAAGGAACTAGCAAAGGAAATGGAATCAACAAAACTTGCACTGAGTGATAATATTGCAGAGCTACTAAAAGAAAAGAATTCTGCGACATCAGAGCTAAAGCAGTTAGAAGCTTCTTTGAAGAATCTTGAACATGAGTTCAAACAACAACTTAAGCAAATTTCAGTTATGCAGAAGGATAACGAAGACTTGGCGTTGGTGAATTCAAATCTACATAATGAGCTTGCAGCAGTGCTGGGAGAAAAGAATGAAGCTGTTGCTTCTAGTATTGATCTCGAAAGTAAGTTTCAACAGCAAAACCAACAAATTTTAAGTCTTCAGGAGGCCGTTGAAGGCCTCAGAGCAGCAAAGGTTGATATGTATAATGAGGTTATAGTGCACGAGGAAGAGAAACATGCAGCAGTTGCTCAGTTAGAGCAGTCGGAGGCTCACGTCAAGAACCTCCAGAGTGAGATAGAACTGAAACAGAACCAAATTTCGCTTTTCCAGCAAGCTAA
The DNA here is from genome assembly GCA_039707655.1 of Elymus sibiricus. Lineage (NCBI taxonomy): Eukaryota > Viridiplantae > Streptophyta > Magnoliopsida > Poales > Poaceae > Elymus > Elymus sibiricus. The sequence continues at coordinate 253,428,237 of CM077668.1, read as the reverse complement.
TGAAGAACTGCAGGAGAAAAATTCTAGCTTGGATAGGCAGCTGGAAGAAGCTAAGACTGATCTACAGGCGGAATTCATTCTGTTACAAGGTGAAAAACAACAAGCCGTTGATGATTTGCAGCAGTCAAACACTTCAGTCAAGACCCTCGAACGTGAGTTAGAGCAGCAAAGAGGACAAAACTATGTTCTACAGCTTGCCAATGAAGATATGCAGAAGAGTAACTGTAACCTGAAGAAACAATTTGAAGATGCCATGGTTCACCACAACGCTGAAATTACAGTACTCCAAGACGAGAAGTTAAAAGCCCTTTCGGAGTTGCAGCAGTCGGAGGCTTCCATCAAGAATCTAAGAATTGAGTTAGAACAAGGACGAGAGCAAATTTTGATCTTGGATCTAGCTAATGAAGAAATGAAGAATAGAAATGCTAGCTTGAACAAGCAATTGGAGGAATCAAGGAGCAGCCTGTCTGAGGAGATTGTAGCACTAAGTGAGCAGAAGGAAACAGCCCTGTCAGAGTTACACCAGTCTCATGCTTCCATTGGGAACTTGGAGATAGAGTTAGAAAAGCAAAATGCGAGTGTTTCAGTTTTACAGCAAGCCAATGATGACTTACAGAAGAACATCTCTGCCCTGACCGAAGAATTCAATGAAGTCAAGGCTGAGTTGCAGAAGGAGATTAAAGTGACACAAGAAGAGAAGGATACGGTTTTAACCCAACTAAAGCAGGCAGAGTTTTCTATCAAGAACCTTGAATCTGAGATAGCTCGGTTAAAGGAGGATCTTTCAATTCAGCTAGAAAACAATTCCAGCTTGAGCAAACAATTTGAAGAATCAAGGACCAATCTGCAGGGGGATATTGTAGCACTTCGTGAAGAGAAAGAAACAGTCCTGTCAGAGTTACATCAGTCTCAAGCTTCTGTTAGGAGCTTTGAGAGAGAGCTAGAAAAGCGAAGTCAGAGCATTTCAGCTCTGCAGCAAGCAAATGATGAATCACAACAGAACAAATGTGCCTTGACCCAGAAATTAGAAGAAGTCAAGGCTGAGTCACAGAGGAAGATTGAGGTGGCACAAGAAGAGAAGGATACATTATTAACCCAACTAAAACAGTCAGAGTCTTCTATCAAGAATCTTGAAAGTGAGATAGCACAGCTGAAGGAGGAACTTTCAGTTCAGCTGAAAAACAATTCCAGCTTGGAACAACAGTTCGAAGAGGCAATACTAAAAGTTTCTAACTTACATGAGAAACTCGAGAGAGTTCAGGCTGAGGCTGCATGTCAAGTTAATGAAATGAATAGTAATGCGAAAGATTTGGAGAAGATAATCGATATATTGTCATCTCAGAAGGCCAAGGTGGAGGGGGATCTGAAAGTTATGGTTAAAATTTGTTTGGAAAATTTGTCGTCCATGAACGAGTTTGAAGATAGAGTTACACAGAAAGTTTCAGATCATGCCACAAAACTTGCTGATCTCCAGCAGGGCTTCAGTGATATTGGTAGCAACTTTCAGAAACTCCATCATGCATATGATGATGTGTCCACAAAGGCATCACAGCTTGAGGTACTCAAGAAAAATCATATTGAGCAGATAGACCAACTAGAGGAGAAAAATGCAGAAATTTTGGACAAACATCGCCATTTGGAAGAGGAAAAGTTTTGTGCAAATAAGGATAACGCAGAGCTGCAAAAGCATGTCCAAGAACTTGAATTTCAGCTCCAGCTAGCCAAGCAAAAGCTTGAAGTTGCCGAAGTGGAGAGCAAATGCAAAGAAGAGAGCTATGTGATGGCACTGGAAACATCAAAAACAGAGATCGTGCATCTTGAAGAACAAATACAACTGTTCTCTGGAAGGATTAGCTTGCTGGAAGAAACTTTTGTGCAAATTAAAGACAGCGCCGAGTCAGTGGTCTCTAAATTGGAAAATCAATTGGATGAGCTCGAATCACACTCCAGTCAAAGCATTACGCGCTTCATTAACCGCTTATCTGCATGTGGTGGAGAGTTTAGTGTCCTACAGAACATGTTACACAATTATCTTGCTGAGCAGAAAGAACTGCTCAAGGAAAATGAAGATCTGGCTATTCGATTGAGAAAGAAAGAAAAGGAAATGTCAGAAATGATTAGGAGTGCTAGTGAGGCAGCTGAGAAGATGGTTCAACTTGAGAAGATAATAGAAGAAAAAGACGACGAACTAGCAGCTAGAGTGCAGGAGAAAAGAGAAGCTATCAAGCAGCTGAGTGACACAATTGATTACCACAAGAACAACAGCGATGATCTGGTCCGCTACATTCGCAGTCACAACCGTCCCCGCTTTCCATTTTGTCTGTAAATTTGATTACCAAAAGTTCCTTGTCAGTGAATATATAAGTTGCATTTTATCTGTGAACATCATTAGACAATTATTTCCAATTTCTTTAATGTATCATAAATAGTGCTCAAATACAAACAATATGGAGGTAGTCAAATAGGTCGTGGCCTGTGTATTCTATTGTCATTGGGAGAGCTAGAAACACTTTTTGTCCTTATATTTTATCATCCTATTGGAACACCGACAGAGACTGAAGATGCAACAAGTGTGAGTTTGGCGGTCGGAATTCATGTTCCAATCAGGTAATGTGGCTTTGGTGATTCTCTTGTTTTCTTTTTCCACTTAAGACATATTTTAACGCTGTATTTTCTTCCCTCTTTCGTTTTGCATGTATCCTTGCAAATATGTTGTCTGATTGTCATGGCATTGTACGTTCATCCTCGAGGTTATTACTAATTGACTGATATACGAGATATGAAAATATGGAGTTAACTATTGGGCTGTATTCATGAGAACGTTTATTAGTTTTGTGTCAAGAATTTGTAGTACGCTGGACTGTGAAAATCCTAGTGCTAAATATGCCATCACTTCATTACAGTACCATTTACCAAGTCTCTGAAGAAAACCCAGAAAAGGTTTTAAGTTTGACCTGGGTAGAGAAACTTTCAGCGATCTCAACTTCTCAAGTAGAAGTGCGGCCACCGGATGATGGCGTCTTGGCGAGGTCTTGATCAGTTCCCGCAGCGCATTGTGTCGTCGACCGGGTGCTCCGCAGACTGCAGTCCAGTCTGAAGCGTAGTGCACGGATCTGAGCAACGGGCGGCGTGGGTTCGATGCAGCCACATCACCAAGTGCGCGAGGGGTTCGATCACGATCCCCTCCGCCCGTCCAAGCCGCTGGCCAGCGCCACCACTCCCGCCACGCCAGCCGCCGGTGCTCGCTCGACGGCCTGCGTCTCGGCGAGGAGCCCCGTCGACGCCGACAAGGACGGGCCGGAGGGCGGCCTCTTCTCGCTAAAATCCCTCACCAAGATCTGTTTATTGCTATAGTTCCCTGCCAAGATCATGCCAGCTTGTTCCTGGCTCCTATTCTGTGGGATTTTCTGGGTCTTTGCTAAGACAGAGACGCCACTAGAGTAGGATAACTTGCCACGGTGCTTGCACGGTTGGATCTTCTAGTAATATGCCATCGCACGGAAAAGTCCTGGAGCGAACGTTCGCCCAATACAATTTACGTTAAAATAACCTTTCTCTTCATTGTAAGCAGTCAAAGTGTAAGCTGCATGGACCAACCAGCACGGCATATAACAGACGGAGCACTGAACACCAAAAGAGAAATATTTCCAGCCGATCTGCACATGATCGATCAAAGAAGCGGTCAAAGGATGTTCTAGATGAAACGAGTATGCATCACTCAGCACCGCTAGTGCCCAACCCCAGGACCAAAGACCAGTCTAAGCATTTGAATATCACACACACAAGTCCTTTTAAGCATTTCCCTTCCGCAGGAGAATCTGTTGGTCCAGTCAAACTTCTTACTCTTCCAACCGGGACAACGAGCGCGAGCCAGTGACGCCGCAGTGCGATCTTTGCCTCCCCGGCCGGCCACCAGCTCTATAAATGGGTCTCCCATTCGCCCGCACTGGCACACACCGAGCCATCACGACAGCCCAGAGACGCCTGCCGTGTCGTATGAACGCCGGCACGCTGACCACTGACGGCTGAGAGAGCGGGAGGAACGAGGCGTGCAGCTGATGGAGGAGAGGTGCGCGCTGGCCACGGAGCTGGCGCAGGTGCTCGATACGGTGAGGCAGCTGGAGGCGCACATGGGCGTGAAGGGCGGAGCTAACGGAGGGGAGACGTGCCGGGCGCTGGTGTCAAGCATGCGCTCCTCCGTCGACAGGTCCATCCGCATCGCCATGTCGTCGTGCTGCGTGGAGGGGCGCGTCCTCGGAGCGCCGGAGTCGCCGCCGCCGTCTGCCGACGGCAGCCCCCGCAGCGGCGGTTCTGACCAGGCTGCCGACTCCCGTTGCCGCGGCGCGGATGCAGCTGGGCAGTACAAGAAGAGGTAAGAGCAAACACAAGCCTAGATCCAAGTTTGTTGATTATCCCGTTTCTTGGTATTAAAATGGTTGCTAGGAGTGCAGGAAAACACAGCCCAAGTGGAGCACGCAGGTGAGGGTCAATTCCGTGGAGGACGTCGGCCCCCTCGACGACGGCTTCAGCTGGAGGAAGTACGGTCAGAAGGACATCCTCGGCGCCAAGTACCCAAGGTCAGCGACGAGTGACGCCCAAAGCAAGCGCGAGCGAGCTATCATTTGAATAGGACTGACTAAATTGAACTTGTCGCGCGCAGGGCCTACTTCCGGTGCACCCACCGGCACACGCAGGGCTGCTACGCGAGCAAGCAGGTGCAGCGTGCTCACGGCGACCCGCTGCTCTTCGACGTCGTGTACCACGGGAACCACACGTGCGCGCAGGGCAAGCACTGCAACAGCCAGAGGCCGCAGCCCGCGGCAAGCGGGGAGCACTGGCAGCCGCAGCCGCAGCCTGCAAGCGGACAGGAGCGGATCTCCGTGGGACTGAAGGCCGAGGGCGGCGCGCCGGGCGTGGCGGCTCCGTTCTCGTTCCCCTCCAAACAAGCACGCGCCCACACGGGCAGCGACTTCCCAGCTGGCTGTGCCATCACTGCGTCCCCCTTCATGTCGCCGGCGACGTCAGAGTGCAAGGTTGTCTGCAGGAACGTGCCCGACCCGGAGCTCACCTCCACGACGGAATCCCCGATGGGGGACATGGACTTCATGCTCCAGCTGGCCGACGCCGATTTCTTGGATAACTCGAGCTATCTCTAAGTTTCCGCAGGCAACGAATTATGAGTTCAGGATGCTAGCTTCGAGCTTGTAAGATTTTAAGCTGATGAATGCACATGCCACTTGTTCGAGCTTTAACTGCATGCCGCTTGTTCTGAATCTTGATGGATCTGAATTCTGAAAGCTACGTTCGTGGACCAAGGTCGTACCAGATGCCAGGATTATCATGAAAAATATCACTTGCCGTCACCAGCAGGTTACTGACTAGCCACGACAAAACCAAACAGCAAAACAAGGATAAAGACTGAATGATGCCGCGAGAGGCAGTCAAGTCTGACGATGACAGACATAGATGATAATGTTAAGGTTGCGTTTGGATGTCACTAGTCGGGGTCTTCGGGGTCGGAATCGTGAATTGGTATTCCCATCGTCTGTTTGAGGGCCTTGGGCATCTCTTGCAAATCCCCTAAAACCTACTCATTCCGTCCTATAATGTAAATGTTTTTTTACACTACACTAGCTAGCTAGCAGATTTAGAGAGTTAAGGACTAGCTAGCGGATTTCTTAAAACCAACTTTTTACTATAAAAAATAGTCTCACTCCCTAAAAACAATCCTGAGATGAATATATTTGGTCCAGCTATGGCCATTGGACTAAAAGCAGGGAGACGGCCGCGCAGCCCCGCGCCATGCGGCAAAATTTGGTGTTTTGACCCTTTTGGAAAAGTTTAGCCGGATTTGACCTTGCTTTCAAAAATATTCGGGATCTGACCATTTTTCCTACCGTCGGGGGCGATGGCGGTAGGGTATCACTACCTACCGCCGCGGCCTCTGGCGGTAGGCCACTCATCCACGTCAGCGCAACTAAACGGACACTGGCCTATGTCGTCAACCTTACCGCCAAGGATCCTGGCGGTAGGCTGTTATACCCTACCGCCGCAGACCCTGGCAGTAGGTGATGAACAGTTATAAGCAGCGGGGGCCGGCTCGCGGGGCCCACCCACGAACCCAGTCCCCATATTCTCCCCTGCCGCGCCCCCGCAACAGAGAGGAGTTCCCTCTCTCATCCCTTCCACTCCCCCCTCAGATCTCCTTCGTTTCTCCATCGTTTCTGCGGATCGAGATGGCTCCACGACGAGAGAAGTAAGCTCTCTCAATCCCTCCAATTAGTTTTAATCAAAAAGTTTTCGATTTGATGCATTATTTGGCACAAGATGAACCCTATTTCATCTAGTAGTTTTTAATTTTTGTTGATCTTAGGTTTGTTTAGTTTGGTTCAATATGATGTATGTGGTTGAAGATGAACCCTAGTTCATTTTGTATTAACTAGTTTATTGTCTCTATCTAGTTTGAAGATGAATCCTAGTTCATGTTTATAGTTTTATTTTTGAATGGTTCATTGATGTTTGGTTAATATGATTGATGTGGTTGAATATGATTGAGCACTACTGCAGGATGGTCCTAACGCGACACATGTATACGAGACCAATCGACCAAACTATGTGCGATGCATTAATCGCAAACGGTACCGTAATAAAACCGTCACCAATAAAACGAACTGTGTGCGATGACGGATCCATCAAGCACGATTCAGAAAAGATTTGCGTGTACGAATCATGGCATACAGTTGATCCATACGAACTGTTTGCGATGAGCCAAAACGACAGAAACGGTCAGCCAGATCAAAGTGTGTGCGATAGACGGCATACAGTTCACTCAGATGAACCGTTTGCGATGATCCAGAAGAACACAAACGATTAGCCAGATCAAGGTGTGTGCGATAGACAGCATACAGGTCAATCGGATGAACTGTTTGCGATAAGCCAAAATAAACACGAATGATTCAGCTTAGCAAGATGTGTGTGATGCCCGGCAAACAGGTTAGTAATCGGAATTGTGTGGGAAGACCGATAATTACACAGACGATTCCTGCTAATAAGATGTGTGTGTTGTGGGCAAACACTTGCTGATATACAATTGTCAGCGATTGATGAAATCATCACCGACGGGTTCCGTAGTTTAGTCCGTGTGTGATGTGATTTGCTCTGTCTGCACAACATCTATGCTCTGTCTACAAAACAACAACATATATACTTATAAGAACATGATTGCATAACCAAATTAAACATCCAATTACATATCTGACTACAGATAGCATTTGCACACCAAAGTAAACAATTACATGCATAATAAACTAGGAGAAACGATCATCAAATCAACTACTTCTTGTTGTGACGCTTGCCATTGCTCTGCTTCCGGCTGGATCCCTCGCCGTCTTGGGGAAGGAGGCACTTCCTCATGTCAACGATCCGCCCGTACATCTCGTAGCTCGTGTACACCTCCTTGGCCGCGTACACGACGTGATCTTCGTCCAGCTTCTCCATCCAGGCCGAGTGCCAGGCAAGCCTGTTCTTGTCGCACTTAGCCTTCATGTCTCTGTAGTAGGGGTCGATGGTCTCGGCGAGGTAAACCAGTGAGTCCTTCTCATGCTTCTTGCTGCCCCAGATCCCGTATTGGCGCTGAATGTTGACAAGATTCTGGCAGGCGATGCCCGAATTCTTGAGCACCTTTGCGTCGTTGGTGGTGTCCACCATAGCGAACCTGTAGCCGGGGTTGTTGACAAACCTAGTGAAACGCTCGCAAGGCCTTGTGGCCAAGCAGTAGTGGTAGACGAGGATGTGATTGCGCACGCACATCTAGACGACGGTGACCTTTTGACCATACCCGGCACGAGCGTGAGTGTACTCGAGGTCGAACCCGACCACTTTGTACTTGTCCGCGGCAAGCAACAGCTCCATAACGTGGATGGAGTTCTCCACCCAGATCGGGTGGTTGGTGTACACCACCGAGAGCTCTGTGAACCTTCTGTGGGTGTCCACTACGGCATGCATGGTGAATTGGCGCTCGTCGTCGGCAGCCGCTCGGAGCGCCATTGGAGCCGCGCATGAAACCCTCTATGTATTTGTGGTCGTGGGTGTGCTTCTTGCAATATTGGGGCGCGATCGAAAGGTTGAAGAGAGACGAGGGTTAAATGGCTGTTGTAATAAATGGGGGCCGGACGGTCTGTAATCGGCACGTCTAGTCTCGTTCCCGGCGGAGGATTCCAGTGCACGCTTGAGCACACCACACGCGTGGGCTCGAAGAGGCACCAATGTATCATTGGTGAGTCTGTTCCCGCGCAACCGCGCATGTTACCGCGCGCAACCGCCCAAGCTTCCTGCCCAGCTGGTTTGGCCACGCGTCAGCTCTAAGAGGGGCCAATCGTGGGCGTTTATTGGCAAAAGCTTTGCAAAAATGAAGTGTGTGGAATGACTTAGGCTACTCCCAATGCTCCACCTTGTACAGGTGCTAAGCCTGCCACGTAGGCTAAAAATCTGATGTGGCAAGTTAATTAAGAGGAGAGAGATGAGTGTGGTGACCCCAGGAAGAAACAATGCCAAGCGCGTGAACCTTGGCAAAACATTTAAATGAAAGAAGCCCATCACTGCATGAAGAACTTTAGTTGCTAAATCATTAAAGGAAGGAAGCTTAGCTACAAGAAGCTAAGCACCTATGCATTGGGGAGTATAGTTGCTAAGCTATTTAATGTGCTTAGCACCTCATCTAAGCACCTGCGTGCAATAATGTCGAAGATCGCTGTCGAGTACGCAATATAGATCGTCTGCTATGAGATCGACAGGGGAAACACATTCGAGAATGGTAAATCAAGTCCATTAAGGTCCAGATATTAATCGTCCATTGCATATTAAGGTCAAAATAGTACTACCAATATACGAGTCTCATACAATGCCATTTCAACGATTGTACCACAAATTCCAGAAATATTACAAGGCTCTAATTCGAAGTTTACAAGGTTCAAACTGATATTAGAAATGAAATTCAGCTCATGCAGCTGTAGACGCCCGTGCCGATCAGCTAAACATGAACATATGAGAGGTTCAAACTGATATTACAACTAGTTTCTCCACCTCAACATTTCTGCAAAGGGATCAGCCACTGACAAGTCATGTATGAGCTTGACATAATGACTTCCGAGTACTCTGTCAACTGAACTTCCAAAATGAAATTCAGCTTCTGCAAAGCCTTTTCCATTCTACCGTAGCCGCTGGTGCTGATCAGCAAACCATTCAGTTTTGCGCGATAAATGTAGGGCAAACCTCATTACCTTTAGCACACTTGCTCTCACAACGAAGAACCTGGCGAATATAATCTCCGGTAAGGTCCCTCGGTAGGAGTTCAAAGTAATTTCTGAGAGATGGAGATCAAGGCATTCGATGGGATTGATATATTGTATCACATTATCCACTACCATGCCTAATCATATCTACAAAAGAAGAGAACGTATTAGTGCCTACATGTATTTTTGAACACTACATGCCTCTTTGATTTGCAGGATTTCTAAAATGCACGAATAGAGTGACATGCCATCTTCGATCCTACATGATTAACATGGGCATTTGATTACACTCTAGGAAAACGTAGGCTTCTTCACAAGAGGTTGGAGTGTTGGGGAACGTTGCATGGAAAACAAAAAAAATTCTACGCACACGCAAGATCTATCCATGGAGATGCATAGCTATGAGAGGGGGAGTGTGTCTACGTACCCTCGTAGACCGTAAGCGGAAGCGTTAGAACAACGCGGTTGATGTCGTCGAACAACTTCACGATCCAACCGACCGAGCACCGAACGTACGGCACCTCCGCGTTCAGCACACGTTCAGTTCGGTGACGTCCTCGACTTCTTGATCCAGCAAGACGGCGAGGTAGTGGATGAGTTCTGGCAGCACGACGGCGTGGTGATGGTGATGGTGATGCTATCTCCGCAGGGCTTCGCCCAAGCACTGCGAAAATATGACCGAGGGACGGAACTTTGGAGGGGGGCGCCGCACACGGCTAAGACAATGTTGTGTCCTTTGGGGAACCCCCTCTCCTCTATTTATATATGTGTAGGGGCTTGGAGTAGAAGGAATAGTGCCACGTGAACAGTAACCATGAATAGTACACACGTGGACTTGTACTCCAAAGTCCAATCCTATTCCTACTAGGATTCTCCCTTTTTTCCCTTCCCTAGCTGCGTGGGCTTTTGAGGACTTGGTGCGCCTGGCCCAATAGGGCCAGGGCGCCTCCCCTTAGCCCATGCCAGCCCTTGGGATGTGGTGGACCCACTTGTGGACTTCCGGACTCCTCCGGAATCCTCCGGAACCTTCTGGAAGCTTCCCGGCACAATACCGAAAAAACTGCACCTTTTTCCGGAACCCAAAATATGACTTCCCATATATAAATCTTTACCTCTCGACCATTCCGAGACTCCTCGTGACGTCCGGGATCTCATCCGGGACTCTGAACAATATTCGGTTACCAATTCACATAACTCATATAACACTATATCGCCAACGAACGTTAAGCGTGCGGACCCTACGGGTTCGGGAATGATGTAGACATGACTGAGACGCCTCTCCGGTCAATAACCAATAGCGGAACCTGGATGCTCATATTGGTTCCTACATATTCCACGAAGATCTTATCGGTCGAACCGCAATGACAACATACGTAATTCCCTTTGTCCGTCGGTATGTTACTTGCCCGAGATTCGATCGTCGGTATCTCCATACCTAGTTCAATCTCGTTACCGGCAAGTCTCTTTACTCGTTCCATAATACATCATCCCGTAACTAACTCCTTAGTCACTTTGCTTGCAAGCTTCTTATGATGTGCATTACCGAGAGGGCCCAGAGATACCTCTCCGAAACATGGAGTGACAAATCCCAGTCTCGATCCATGCCAACTCAACGGACACCTTCGGAGATACCTGTAGAGCATCTTTATGATCACCCAGTTACGTTGTGACGTTTGATAGCACACAAGGTATTCCTCCGGTATCAGGGAGTTGCATGATCTCATGGTCTGAGGAACATGTATTTGACATTCAAGAAAGCAATAGCAATAAACAGAACGATCATATGCTAAGCTAACGGATGGGTCTTGTCCATCACATCATTCTCCTAATGATGTGATCCCGTTATCAAATGACAACTCATGTCTATGGTTAGGAAACCTTAACCATCTTTGATCAACGAGCTAGTCTAGTAGAGGATCACTAGGGACACGGTATTTGTTTATGTATTCACACATGTATTTAAGTTTCCGGTCAATACAATTCTAGCATGAATAATAAACCTTTATCATGAACAAGGAAATGTAAAATAATAACAACTTTATTATTGCCTCTAGGGCATATTTCCATCAGTCTCCCACTTGCACTAGAGTCAATAATCTAGATTACATAGTAATGAATCTAACACCCATGGAGTCTTGGTGCTGATCATGTTTTGCTCATGGAAGAGGCTTAGTCAACGGGTCTGCCACATTCAAATCCGTGTGTACTTTGCAAATTTCTATGTCTCCATCCTTGACATATTCACGAATGGAGTTGAAGCGTCTCTTGATGTGTTTGGTCTTCTTGTGAAACCTGGGCTCCTTGGCTATGGCAATTGCTCCAGTGTTGTCACAAAAGATTGTCATTGGACCCGATGCACTAGGTATTACACCTAGATCGAATATGAACTCCTTCATCCAGACTCCTTCATGTGCTGCTTGTGAAGCAGCTATGTATTCCGCTTCACACGTAGATCCCGCCACGACGCTCTGCTTGGAACTGCACCAACTGACAGCTCCACCATGTAATATAAATACGTATCCGGTTTGTAACTTAGAGTCATCCGGATCAGTGTCGAAGCTTGCATCGACGTAACCCTTTACGACGAGCTCTTCGTCACCTCCATAAACGAGAAACATGTCCTTGGTCCTTTTCAGGTACTTCAGGATATTCTTGACCGCTGTCCAGTGATCCACTCCTGGATTACTCTGGTACCTCCCTGCCAAACTTATGGCAAGGCACACATCAGGTCTCGTACACAGCATGTCATACATAATAGAACCTATGGCTGAGGCATAGGGAATGACTTTCATTTTCTCTATATCTTCTGCCGTGGTCGGGCATTGAGTCTGACTCAACTTCACACCTTGCAAGACAGGCAAGAACCCTTTCTTTAACTGATCCATTTTGAACTTCTTCAAAACTTTGTCAAGGTATGTGCTTTGTGAAAGTCCTATCAAGCGTCTTGATCTATCCCTATAGATCTTGATGCCCAATATATAAGCAGCTTCACCGAGGTCTTTCATTGAAAAATTCTTATTCAAGTATCCCTTTATGCCATCCAGAAATTCTATATCATTTCCAATCAACAATATGTCATCCACATATAATATTAGAAATGCTACAGAGCTCCCACTCACTTTCTTGTAAATACAGGCTTCACCGTAAGTCTGTACAAAACCATATGCTTTGATCACCTCATCAAAGCGTATATTCCAACTCCGAGATGCTTGCACCAGTCCATAGATGGATCGTTGGAGCTTGCACACTTTGTTAGCACCCTTAGGATCGACAAAACCTTCTGGTTGCATCATATACAACTCTTCTTTGAGAAAACCATTAAGGAATGCAGTTTTGACATCCATTTGCCAGATTTCATAATCATAAAATGCGGCAATTGCTAACATGATTCAGACAGACTTAAGCATCGCAACGGGTGAGAAAGTCTCATCGTAGTCAACCCCTTGAACTTGTCGAAAACCTTTCGCGACAAGTCGAGCTTTGTAGACAGTGATATTACCATCAGCATCCGTCTTCCTCTTAAAAATCCATTTATTCTCAATGGCTTGCCGATCATCGGGCAAGTCCACCAAAGTCCACACTTTGTTCTCATACATGGATCCTATCTCAGATTTCATGGCCTCAAGCCATTTGTCGGAATCCGGGCTTATCATAGCTTCTTCACAGTTCGTAGGTTCGCTGTTCTCTAACAACATAACTTCCAGAACAGGATTACCGTACCACTCTGGTGCGGAACGTACTCTGGTCGACCTACGAAGTTCGGTAGTAACTTGATCTGAAGTTTCATGATCTTTATCATTATCTTCCTCTCTTATTAGTGTAGGCATCACGGGAACGGTTTTCTTTGATGAGCTACTTTCCAATTCGAGAGAAGGTACAATTACCTCATCAAGTTCTACTTTCCTCCCACTCACTTCTTTCGAGAGAAACTCCTTCTCTAGAAAGGACCCATTCTTGGCAACAAAGACCTTGCCTTCGGATCTGTGGTAGAAGGTGTACCCAATTGTTTCTTTAGGGTATCCTATGAAGACGCACTTCTCCGCTTTGGGTTCGAGCTTATCAGGTTGAAGCTTTTTCACATAAGCATCGCATCCCCAAACTTTAAGAAACGACAGCTTAGGTTTCTTGCCAAACCATAGTTCATATGATGTCGTCTCAACGGATTTAGAGGGTGCCCTATTTAACGTGAATGCAGCTGTCTCTAATGCATAACCCCAGAACGATAGTGGCAAATCGGTAAGAGACATCATAGAACGCACCATATCCAATAAAGTACGGTTACGACGTTCGGACACACCATTACGCTGTGGTGTTCCAGGTGGCGTGAGTTGTGAAACAATTCCACATTTTCTTAAATGAAGGCCAAACTCGTAACTCAAATATTCGCCTCCGCGATTAGATCGTAGAAACTTTATTTTCTTGTTACGATGATTCTCTACTTCACTCTGAAATTCTTTGAACTTTTTAAATGTTTCAGACTTGTGTTTCATCAAGTAGATATACCCATATCTACTCAAATCATCTGTGAAGGTTAGAAAATAACGATACCCGCCGCGTGCTTCAACATTCATCGGACGGCATACATCAGTATGTATTATTTCCAACAAATCAGTAGCTCGCTCCATTGTTCCGGAGAACGGAGTTTTAGTCATCTTGCCCATGAGGCATGGTTCGCAAGTATCAAATGATTCATAATCAAGAGATTCTAAAAGTCCATCCGCATGGACTTTCTTCATGCGCTTTACACCAATATGACCTAAACGGTAGTGCCACAAGTATGTTGCACTATAATTATCAACTTTGCATCTTTTGGCATCAATATTATGAATATGTGTATCACTACGATCGAGATTCAACAAGAATAGACCATTCACAAAAGGTGTGTGACCATAAAAGATGTTACTCATATAAATAGAACAACCATTATTCTCTGACTTAAATGAATAACCGTCTCGCAATAAACAAGATCCAGATATAATGTTCATGCTCAACGCTGGCACCAAATAACAATTATTGAGGTCTAAAACTAATCCCGAAGGTAGATGTAGAGGTAGCGTGCCGACGGCGATCACATCAACCTTGGAACCATTCCCGACGCACATCGTCACCTCGTCCTTAGCCAATCTTCGCTTATTCCGCAGCTCCTGTTTCGACTTACAAATATGAGCAACCGAACCAGTATCAAATACCCAGGCGCTACTGCGAGCATTAGTGAAGAACACATCAATAACATGTATATCAAATATACCTTTGCTCACTTTGCCATCCTTCTTATCCGCCAAATACTTGGGGCAGTTCCGCTTCCAGTGACCAGTCCCTTTGCAGTAGAAGCACTCTGTTTCAGGCCTGGGTCCAGCTTTGGGTTTCTTCATGGGAGCGGCAACTTGCTTGCCGTTCTTCTTGAAGTTCCCCTTCTTTCCCTTGTCCTTTTTCTTGAAACTAGTGGTTTTGTTAACCATCAACACTTGATGCTCCTTCTTGATTTCTACCTCCGCTGATTTCAGCATCGCGAAGAGCTCGGGAATTGTCTTCTCCATCCCTTGCATATTATAGTTCATCACGAAGCCTTTATAGCTTGGTGGCAGTGACTGAAGAACTCTGTCAATAACACTCTCAACCGGAAGATCAATTCCCAGCTGAGTCAAGTGGTTGTGGTACCCAGACATTCTGAGTATGTGTTCACTGACAGAACTATTCTCCTCCATCTTACAGCTAAAGAACTTGTTGTAGACTTCATATCTCTCAACCCGGGCATTAGCTTGAAATATCAATTTCAGCTCTTGGAACATCTCATATGCTCCGTGGCGTTCAAAATGCTTTTGCAGTCCCGGTTCTAAGCCATAGAGCATGGCACACTGAACTATCGAGTAGTCATCAGATCGAGCCTGCCAGGCGTTCACAACGTCTGCAGCAGCTCCTGCAGCAGGTCCATCACCTAGCGGTGCATCAAGGACATAATTCTTCTGTGCAGCAATGAGGATAATCCTCAAGTTATGGACCCAGTCCGTGTAGTTGCTACCATCATCTTTCAACTTAGCTTTCTCTAGGAACGCATTAAAATTCAACGGAACAGTAGCACGGGCCATTTATCTACAACATAGATATGCAAAGAAACTATCAAGACTAAGTTCATGATAAATTAAGTTCAATTAATCAAATTACTAATGAACTCCCACTTAAATTAACATCCCTTAAGTTAACTAAGTGATACATGATCCAAATCAACTAGCCCATGTCCGATCATCACGTGAGATGGGATAGTCATCAATGGTGAACATCTCCATGTTGATCATATCTACTATATGACTCATGTTCGACCTTTCGGTCTCCAGTGTTCCGAGACCATGTCTGTACATGCTAGGCTCGTCAAGTTTACCATGTATTCTGCTTGTGTAAAACTGGCTTACACCCGTTGTATGTGAACGTAGAATCTATCACACCCGATCATCACGAGGTGCTTCGAAACGATGAACTTTAGCAACGGTGCATACTCGGGGAGAACATTTTTATCTTGAAATTTAGTGAAGGGATCATCTTATAATGCTACCGTCGTTCTAAGCAAAATAAGATGCATAAAGGATAAACATCACATGCAATCAAAATATGTGACATGATATGGCCATCATCTTGTGCTTTTGATCTCCATCTCCAAAGCATCGTCATGATCTCCATCGTCACCGGCTCGACACCTTGATCTCCATCATTGCGTCGTGGTCGTCTCGCCAACTATTGCTTCTACAACTATTGCTAACGCATAGCGATAAAGTAAAGCAATTACATGGCGCTTGCATTTCATACAATAAAGAGACAACCATAAGGCTCCTGCCGGTTGCCGATAAATTACAAAACATGATCATCTCATACAATAACGTATATCACATCATGTATTGACCATATCACATCACAGCATACCCTACAAAAACAAGTTAGACGTCCTCTACTTTGTTGTTGCAAGTTTTACGTGGCTGCTACGGGCTTCTAGCAAGAACCGTTCTTACCTACGGCACAAAACCACAACGGTGATTTATCAAGTTTGCTGTTTTAACCTTCAACAAGGACCGGCCGCAGTCAAATTCGATTCAACTAAAGTAGGAGAAACAGACACCCGCCAGCCACCTTTATGCAAAACAAGTTGCATGTCTGTCGGTGGAACCGGTCTCATGTACGTGGACATGTAAGGTTGGTCCGGGCCGCGTCATCTTACAATACTGCCGAATCAAAATAAGACATTGGTGGTAAGCAGTATGACGATCACCGCCCACAACTCTTTGTGTTCTACTCGTGCATATCATCTACGCATAGACCTGGCTCATGATGCCACTGTTGGGGAACGTTGCATGGAAAACAAAAAAAATTTCTACGCACACGCAAGATCTATCCATGGAGATGCATAGCTACGAGAGGGGGAGTGTGTCTACGTACCCTCGTAGACCGTAAGCGGAAGCGTTAGAACAACACGGTTGATGTCGTCGAACAACTTCACGATCCAACCGACCGAGCACCGAACGTACGGCACCTCCGCGTTCAGCACACGTTCAGTTCAGTGACGTCCTCGACTTCTTGATCCAGAAAGACGGCGAGGTAGTGGATGAGTTCCGGTAGCACGACGACGTGGTGACGGTGATGGTGATGCTATCTCCGCAGGGCTTCGCCCAAGCACTGCGAAAATATGACCGAGGGACGGAACTGTGGAGGGGGGCGCCGCACACGGCTAAGACAATGTTGTGTCCTTTGGGGCGCCCCTCTCCTCTATTTATATATGTGTAGGGGCTTGGAGTAGAAGGAATAGTGCCACGTGAACAGTAACCGTGAATAGTACACACGTGGACTTGGACTCCAAAGTCCAATCCTATTCCTACTATGATTCTCCCTTTTTTCCTTCCCTAGCTGCGTGGGCTTTTGAGGACTTGGTGCGCCTGGCCCAATAAGGCCAGGGCGCCTCCCCTTAGCCCATGCCAACCCTTGGGACGTGGTGGACCCACTTGTGGACTTCCGGACTCCTCCGGAATCCTCCGGAACCTTCTGGAAGCTTCCCGGTACAATACCGAAAAAACTGCACCTTTTTCCGGAACCCAAAATATGACTTCCCATATATAAATCTTTACCTCTCGACCATTCCGAGACTCCTCGTGACGTCCGGGATCTCATCCGGGACTCCGAACAATATTCGGTTACCAATTCACATAACTCATATAACACTATATCGTCAACGAACGTTAAGCGTGCGGACCCTACGGGTTCGGGAATGATGTAGACATGACTGAGATGCCTCTCCGGTCAATAACCAATAGCGGAACCTGGATGCTCATATTGGTTCCTACATATTCCACAAAGATCTTATCGGTCGAACCACAATGACAACATACGTAATTCCCTTTGTCCGTCGGTATGTTACTTGCCCGAGATTCGATCGTCGGTATCTTCATACCTAGTTCAATCTCGTTACCGGCAAGTCTCTTTACTCGTTCCGTAATACATCATCCCGTAACTAACTCCTTAGTCACTTTGCTTGCAAGCTTCTTATGATGTGCATTACCGAGAGGGCCCAGAGATACCTCTCCGAAACACGGAGTGACAAATCCCAGTCTCGATCCATGCCAACTCAACGGACACCTTCGGAGATACCTGTAGAGCATCTTTATGATCACCCAGTTACGTTGTGACGTTTGATAGCACACAAGGTATTCCTCCGGTATCCGGGAGTTGCATGATATCATGGTCTGAGGAACATGTATTTGACATTCAAGAAAGCAGTAGCAATAAACAGAACGATCATATGCTAAGCTAACGGATGGGTCTTGTCCGTCACATCATTCTCCTAATGATGTGATCCCGTTATCAAATGACAACTCATGTCTATGGTTAGGAAACCTTAACCATCTTTGATCAACGAG
Organism: Elymus sibiricus; assembly: GCA_039707655.1. Classification (NCBI taxonomy): domain Eukaryota; kingdom Viridiplantae; phylum Streptophyta; class Magnoliopsida; order Poales; family Poaceae; genus Elymus; species Elymus sibiricus. Next base: position 253,410,053 of record CM077668.1, on the reverse strand, counting down.
CTAGTCTAGTAGAGGATCAGTAGGGACACGGTATTTGTTTATGTATTCACACATGTATTTAAGTTTCCGGTCAATACAATTCTAGCATGAATAATAAACCTTTATCATGAACAAGGAAATATAAAATAATAACAACTTTATTATTGCCTCTAGGGCATATTTCCATCATGGAGTGGATGGAAATTTTCCTATGAAAACTAGTATAGATGAATCCAAATGAGAAATACTGATTGTAACCATATGAATCAAGCAACCACTATAGGAAAAAAAACATCTATCTAATGAAATCCTCCAAAATTCCTTAAAAAATCGTAGTACATTCGTCATTGTAAACTTGGGAAAAGGTACCAAAAATTGAACTCCCTTGTGGTTAACATTTAACAGGAAAGGAGCATCACCTCGATATATAGCTTCTCCAGGCACGGAAAGCATCTCAGGAATCTGACAACTTGGTCGAGGTCGGGGCCGATTGATTCTAGTGCCAAGATCTTCACTGTGCGCAGATATAGGCACTAGTACAACGACCTGCTATACAAACGGTTTTTACCCCCTTTCAGCGACAGAGTTTTAAACCGTCGCCTTGCCTGTGTGTGCGATAGGGGGGGGTCCTTTCCACACGACCCAGAAACCTTCCACGATAGGGCCTTCGGTCACACACGCGGGGTAAAAAGAGCTCGTGTGCGATCGGGCGAGCCATCGCAGACAATTATACTGGCCCAATCGTTTCCGTTCGTATGTACATCCCACACAGTGAATCCAAGATAAACCTTTCCGTTCGTATATACATCCCACACAGTGAATCCCAGACAAACGTTTCCATTCGTATATACAAAGCACACAGTTTTCCGCATCACATCGTCTGTGATAGTGTTGCCATTGCAGACGATAGTAATAATTTTATCGTTTGTGTTATTGAATGCATCAAGCACAGTGTCTAGAAGAAACTGTGTGGCATAGGCTGTCCATCACACACACTTTTTATGTGGAAAACGTTTGTGTAAGGTGGCCTAACGCAAACAGTTGTCCAGAGGAAGTCGTGCATGATTGTTCATTGATCCAACATGTTTACTTACTATAAACTGTGTGGGTTGTCTGAGATCATCACCCACGGTGTTGTCTCAATAACCGTTTGCACTAGAAAAACCCAATAAGCAGGCTAATTGGCCTATTATTATTAATCCATTTAGTAATCAAATTTACATTTCATAATAAACACACAATATATTTCATTTTCGTATTACGGAACCAGGATTTCATAATTGAAATACATCAGAGTACAACATCATATAGCTTCAGCACTCACTCACACCATATAAGCATATAGCTAGCTACCCCATTACACAACAGCACCAAGTTTCACATGCAACATCTAAAACCTTTGGAAATTAGCATCATAGATGGTAGATAGACAGATGAATCTCATCTGGAAAACTGCTGAAGCGGAAGGCGAATATTGAGCCTTCAATGATGTTGAATGTCCTTGCAACTTTAGGCCAGTGCCTGTGGATGATTGACCGCCCATCCTTCATCCTCTTGAGGAAGACTTCAATATTGTACCGTGGGTGTTGTATGAACACCTTCCTCGCCTCTTGACCATACAGGTGGTTTGAGAGGTAATCATCTGTGAACTGCTTTGGAAAGGCCTGAAAACAAATATATGCATAAATATCTTCTCTGAATTTTGAAATGGCGCAAAGGAATAAAAAACAAGGTACTCCCTTCGGTCCTTTTTACTCCGCGCATTAGATTTGTATCAAGTCAAACTTTGTAAAGTTTCACCAAATTTATTTTAAAAAATATCAACATCCACGATACCAAATATGTAAACTATAAAATTGTATTTCATAATGCATCTAAAAATAATGATTTTACAGTTTGAATGTTGATGCTTTTTTCTATAACTTTGGTTAAAGTAGAGATACTTTGACTTCGGACAAAACTTATATGCAGACTAAAAAGGACCGGAGGGAGTATAAGAGTTAGTACCATCCTGTAGTTCACTGATGTCTTCTTCATTGTGCAGACAAAGATCTTGTTGTTTTTCGTCGCTAGTTTCTTTATCCTCACAATCTTTCTGAGTTTCTTGACTTGACTGATATTCATGGACATCTCATTTCCCCATATGCAAAATGGGTCGAACAGTGGGTCAAAACCTCTGACAGCAGGACCTACATGTGCAAGAACAAATTGTTAAAAACCTAAATACTAGAATGGTTCCTGCAATTGCACAATAATGTGCTATTAGACAAAGGACCATGCATGTGCGAACCTCGATGGTAAACCTCAGTGCCTCCCATTGTTTCCCTGCAGCACATATAAGGTAGTTATTGATCAGGCTAAGTGAGGGTTGGCATACTATCAGTAAAATATGTTGATGAAAAATAAACACATTGCAGATTCAGCAGATTAATTCGAGCCACATGGAAAAGCCATTTATCCAAACCAAGCATGCTTAAGAACTAGGAAATATAGCAATTGTATATGTTTCTCATGTATTTAGTACAACCAAATTCGATTTATTTCTCACATGCATAACAATACAAAATTGTACCCACGACAATTGAACATCGCATTGCAGAATTGAACCAAACAGTTAACTAAGCACCACAACAAATGAACCAAACAGTTAACTGAGCACCACATTGCACAAGAGAACATACTACAAGATCAGACAGTTAACCAAACCTAGTATGCTTAACAACTTGGAAATATAGAAATTGTATTTGTATCTCATGTATTTTGTACAGCCAAATTCGATTATTTCTCACATGCAAGAGAATACAAAATTGCACCCACAAGAATTGAGCATCACCTTGCAGAATTGAACTAAACTGTTAACTGAACATGACAAAAACATAACCAAACAGTTAACTCAGCACCACATTGCACAATATATAGGACATATATACTAGAGGATCAGATTGCATAGTAAGAGTACATAGGACAATTCACTAGAATTTCTAAAGGAAAGGCAGGAGCAGCACATGCAACAGGTAAACCAAACATGCTTAACCGGCGTAGCTAGCTAGCTGAACATAGGTCCTTGTAGTGAGCTAAAAAGACAAGCTACTCATCGTCGGAGATATCGATGACGATGGGCTCCTTAGACTTGGAAGAGGGCGAGGCCTCCACATCGTGGGTGGCCTCCTCGTAGTGGTGAGTCGCCTGAGCCGCTTCGGGCACCAACCTGCTGGCTCTAGAGTTGAGGTAAGCACGGGCACGTTGAGAAAACACCTCGTAGTCTTCGTCGAAGGCACCGACGGCGGCCTCGAGAAAACGCCACGAACTGTCGTTTAAAGCAGCCAACCACATGGCGGCGTCCGCGCACGAGGCATCGATGGTGGCATCGACGGCGAGGTGCTCCTCCAAGATCCGGGGGTCAGCACGCATGGCAGCCATCGCGACCTCATCCGCGCGTGTGGCCGTGATTTGCTTCTCCGCTGCCAGATGCTCCTTGAGCTCCTGGCTATACTGCGTGCACCATGGCTTAGGGCGACACTTATTTGGAGGATGGGTCGGTGATTTGGGTGGAAGGTGTCGCGCCGGCGGTCGGGGCATGTGGGATGTAGAAGGAGGTGGAGGATGGTGGTCGGGTGTGGATTACCTGACTAGATCGACGAGGCCGAGCAGCAGGAAGGAGCGTCGCCGGCGAGGTGGCGGTGCTGCAAGCAAGCAGTGAAGGTTTGAACTTGGAATGGAAGCCGGAAACAGGGGAAATGTGGCTTTTGGTAAGGAGGGGGGCATGTGAGGTAGATATTTCCGCAGATGCCGAATTTTTTTGCTCCGTGCAGCGAAAAACTGGTGCGCGAAGTGTCATCAGACACGGTCCCTTATTCAGCACTGTGTATGATATCTGAACATAAAAAATGATTCATATGGCTTACCCCGTGTGTGATGAGTTTGAACGTGCAAATTTTGGTTCGAATTTCCCTGGTTACAGTGGTCATCCACGTCATTGCATAATTTGGGTACACAAAAGAGCCTACAGCACACCCACACTTCTTAATCGAGCAAGTTCAGCAATTAAACAGAGCTAGCTGACCTAAACATTACTCTAACAAAAGACCAGTGCTCTAAACAAAGACTACTACTCCGCCTGACGCTCGCCGATCTCCGCCACCTCCTCCATGTCCAGCTCGCGCCCAACGATCTCCTGGGGAAGGGGCTCCATGGCATCCATCGCACCATACTCGGCAACCATCTCACCATCCACGTCCGCCATCTCTTTGGAAAAGGCTGCCACGAGCTGGGCGTGGGTGGCCGCGGTCTGTGCTTGGATGGGCTCCATCGCGGCAAGGTATGCCGCGAACGAACGGACGGCTGCTCGAACACTCTCGGCGATTGCCAAGTCTTTGGCCGTGGGTTGCCCACCATTGTCGGAGAAGATTCGTGTGATTTGTGCGGTGACCGCCAGGAGCTGGGCGTGGCTGGCCTCGACATGGGCGCGAGCGGCCTCCATCAGGGCTAAGGTGGCAGCCGCGGAACGGACAGCTGCTGTCCCGCTCTCGCCATTTGCTATCCCCGTCGTAGATGTTGCTGCCGCCATCTGAGCTGTAGTAGTGGCCGTTTTGGCTACCGCAGCCGCTCGGTCATAGATTGCGGCCGCGCTCACGCAAGTTGTGAGCACGCTCATGGCGGCTGCGGCCGCGCTCTCGCCGGACTGGGCCTCTGAAGTTGAACTCACGACGCGGGTCCACGTCCCCATCTTTGACCGGCGACGATTGAACAGTAAAATGATATTTGGGGGGCTAGTTTACTTGACGCGTTGGCTGTGGACTGTAGCCGATGAACCTTCTCGCGTAAGTCATATATGACGGTGCACCAAGATATTTTGTACCGCATCTCACACGGTTGGTGATAATAAACTGTGTGTGATGTACTTGATTTTTCGTCTTGATTTGAAATACGGAATGGGGTCACAGCGGCAAAGGACGGTGTTTGAATTGCTAGAACATTTGTCTACAGTGAATATAAAACTATACGAGTGTCGTGTTAAAATTTGGAATTATTCGGCGTTCGTTTGGACATTTTTATACATTAACTGAGTTTTCTAGGCATTTTATGTGCATATATCAAATTTGAACTACATGCACATGCTCCGGTGCACCAAAATGGGTTGAAAAATCATATGTGTGTCCTTGGGTGCATGCTTAGGTCCCATGCAAGAAATGGGAATGAATTTCAAACACCTCGGCATCATGGCTCAGCCGCAAACGCTGAGATACTTGGTTTTGAAATTCCAGTAAATCCAAAACTCATCTGAAATTCATGAAACTTGGCATGCTATCATGGAATGGCACCAACATGCTGTGGTAAAATTTTTGTCCCATTTGGGGCAGGTTTTGGTATAAGCTTCTCACAAACCAGAGCTTCTCACAAGAAGACTCATGGTTCCGGTAGGGAATGTGTCACCTTTGTGGACGAAACGACATTCGTTGCCTCTTCTTGCCTTGATTTTTTTTCAAGAGGTAACATAGACCAATAGGAGTGTCGTGTTAAATTTTGGAATTATTCGGGGTTCGTTTGGACATTTTTATACATTAACTGGGTATTCTAGGCATTTTATGTGCATAATTCAAATTTGAACTACAGGCACATGCTCCGGTGCACCAAAATGGGTTGAAAAATCATATATGTGTCCTTGGGTGCAGGCTTAGGTCCCATGCAAGAAATGGGAATGAATTTCAGACACCTCGGCATCGTGGCTCCACCGCAAACGTTGAGATACTTGGTTTTGAAATTCTAGTAAATCCAAAACTCGTCAGAAATTGATGAAACTTGGCATGCTATCATGGAATGGCACCAACATGTTGTGGTAAAAATATTGTCCCGGTTGGGGCAGGTTTTGGTATAAGCTTCTCACAAACCAGAGCTTCTCACAAGAAGCCTCATGGTTCCGGTGGGGAACGTGTCACCTTTGTGGACGAAACGACATTCGTTGCCTCTTCTTGCCTTCATTTTTTTCTAGAGGCAACATAGACCAACAGGAGTGTCGTGTTAAAATTTGGAATTATTCGGGGTTCGTTTGGATATTTTTATACATTAACTGGGTTTTCTAGGCATTTTATGTGCATAATTCAAATTTGAACTACATGCACATGCTCCGGTGCAGCAAAATGGGTTGAAAAATCATATGTGTGTCCTTGGGTGCATGCTTAGGTCCCATGCAAGAAATGGGAATGAACATCAAACACCTCGGCATCGTGGCTCAGCCGCAAACGCTGAGATACTTGGTTTTGAATTTCTAGTAAATCCAAAACTCGTCTGAAATTCATGAAACTTGGCATGCTATCATGGAATGGCACCAACATGCTGTGGTAAATTTTTTGTCCCATTTGGGGCAGGTTTTGGTATAAGCTTCTCGCAAACCAGAGCTTCTCACAAGAAGCCTCATGGTTCCGGTAGGGAACGTGTCACCTTTGTGGATGAAACGACATTCATTGCCTCTTCTTGCCTTGATTTTTTTTCTAGAGGTAACATAGATCAATTGGAGTGTCGTGTTAAATTTTGGAATTATTCATGGTTCGTTTGGACATTTTTATACTTTAACTAAGTTTTCTAGGCATTTTATGTGCATAATTCAAATTTGAACTGCATGCACATGCTCCTGTGCACCAAAATGGGTTGAAATATCATATATGTGTCCTTGGTTGCATGTTTAGGTCCCATGCAAGAAATGGGAATGAATTTCAAACACCTAGGCTCTTCGTGGCTCGGCCGCAAACTTGAGAACTTGGTTTTGAAATTCTAGTAAATCCAAAACTTGTCTGAAATTCATGAGACTTGGCATGGTGTCATGGAATGGCACCAACATGCTGTGGTAAAAAAATTGTCCAATATGAGAGAAGGCACACACATTAACAGCCAACAAATAGTTGTCACGTTATCATCACAAACGATTGTACAGTATTATTTCAATCGTGGGCGTTCTACTGACCATTTACGTGCCGCCACGCGTCCCACTTTTTTAATGGCAAGGAGGTGCCGTTCGGGCAGCTGTTTGAGTAGACGGGAGGTGTGCGAGCGAAGTCCGCAGTGCAGGCTGACCGGGAGGCGTGCGACCAGTCCTGCGCTGTGCAGGCTGACCGGGAGGCGTGCAACCAGTCCTCCACTATGCATGCTCACCGGGAGGCGTGCGAGCAGTACACTGTGCAGGCTCACCGGGAAGCGAGCCCTTTGACCTCCATCGTCGCCCGCCTCGCTCTCAACTTCTCCATTAATGGCGCCCGAGCCGCTATTTAATAGGCGGCCATACTGATCTCTCTTCGCCTCCCATTCCCCTCTCGCCCGAATCCTACCTTCCAGAGCTCCACCTACTCCATGGCGCACAAGGATCATCTGTCACTAGTCTTCTGGTTTGGTGAAGTCGACTCCGAGCCGGAGGAGATGGAAAATAAGAAGGAATGGGACCTCAGGGACATGGCCCTGAATGAGCTGGCCACGGTGGATGCTGCCCCCGCGCCCGTCCCAGCTCTCATCCCCGCGCCCGCGCCAACGACCATCCCCGTGGCATTGATGGGCTGGTCGCCGAGCACCATCGCAGATCTGGAAGCCGCGGGCGTCAGCGAGGTCCCCGCGGACCCACGCGAGCTTGTGTACGTACCAGCGCCAGCGCCCCCACCCGTGCTCGTGCGCGCCCCAGCACCCACCGCGGCGCCGGTCCCCGTGCGCTTTCCTGCACCAGCCACGCCCGTGCCCGTGCGCGCACCTGCACCCGCCGCGCCCCCCTAAGCGTCATGGGACGCCGCCGTTGACCACTACCTCACAGCGCCGCGAGTCGCCGTCCCCCCGCGCCCCGCCCGTCGTTCGCGCGACGAACGGCTCTTGGATTTGGAAGTCCATAACATTCTGGGATGGCTTGAAGACTTGAACAACGATGTCCTGGACGACGACAACAGCGGCGCAGCACGCCGCCGCCACCGCCACTGCAATTAGTTTTTTTGTTTAATATTGTATCCCGATCGTATGAATGTAAAACCAGAGTGTCACTGAATGAAATCTATGGTTTTGATCAACTTAGCATTTTTTCTCTGAATGTACAGACTTACCAAATTAAAAAAAACATCAACGTCTTTCTTTGAATAAAACACTCATCGCAAATGTTTTCAGACTGAACACCCGTATGCAAAGCGAGAGCTGGGTTCCTTCGCAGCTAAGCCAAGGGAAAAATGTGGCGCGCAGGTTTTGTGCATCTCTTCATCGCAAACGTTTCAGACTGAACACCCGTATGCAAAGCGAGAGCTGGGTTCCTTCGCAGCTAAGCCAAGGGAAAATGTGGCGCACAGGTTTTGTGCATCTCTTCATCGCAAACGATTTTGCATGATGACCCGTGTGCAACGACGTACAAACAATGTGATAAGATTTGCATCTGTCATATTGGGTATAATTGCCATTTGTCAAAATGGAAAAATTGGCATTTGTCAATCTAGTAACATTGCCATTTGTCAACCTAGTAACACTGCCATTTGTGATCCTCAGGAAAAAAACACTGGCATTTGTCAATCTAGTAACATTGCCATTTGTCAACCTAGTAACACTGCCATTTGTGATCCTCAGGAAAAAAACACTGCCACTTGTCAAATTTTGCAGCTAAAAATCACTAGTACTGTAATTTTTGCAAATGAAATTCAGTAAGCATAGAATTTATTCATAGATTAAGCAGTCGTTCTTTATACTAACAGTTCAACTCGACAGCTGAACTGAACAAACTTTTACCCAATTGTTGCTAACCACGTACTAAAATAGCTAGTTCAACTATATATACTAGCTAAATTTAAGTACGTAGTACAGTTCAACCATATCTATAGTCAGATGAACTCAACAAAATAGCCCCTAAATACTACTACAACGGAGGGGCTTTGTACTACTTTCAGTAGCTTCTCCTCTGCCGAGCGCGCTCAGTAAGACGCCGAGGAGGAGGAGCCTACCGATGAGCTGGAGAAGCGGAATCCGGCGCCTGCCGCTGCTGCACCTTTAGCGACGCCCAGCTGGAATGCCCTCTGTCGCTCCAGACGATCCCTCTCGAAGCGGCGGGACTCCTCGTATATCTCCGCATTCCACGCCACTGCGGCGGCTTCTCCCACGGCCACGGCGGTGGTAAGACGCTTTGCGTGCTCGACCAGGCGCTCCTCCTCCTCCCGCAGGAACTCGATGTAGCGCGCGGCAAGGTCGCTGATGCTCGTGCGGGCCTCCACATCCAGATTTTGGGCCGCGGTGGCAGAGCGGGTGATGACCCCGGCAGTCGATGGTAGGGAGGCGGCTGACGGTGGGGTGGCGGCCACTTCCCGCCTTCGGGCCACGGTGGCGGAGCGGGTGATGGCCATGGCGCCCAACAGTGGGGTGGCGGCCAAGACGGCCACCACCCGCCTTCGGGCCGCGGTGGCAGAGCGAGCGATGGCCCTGGCGGGCTTTGGTGGTGTGGCGGCCACGGCTGTCGACAGTGGGGTGGCGGCAACGGCTGCCGTCGGGCAGCGGCGGCAGAGCGTGTGGCGGGTGTTGTGCGCACACCCAACAGGGACGCCACGGGCAGTACACGCCGCCGCGGACTGCGCTGCCGCCGCGGTGTAGCCTCCCAGCTGGAGCAGTCCTCAGACGATGGTGGAGTGGCTGAGAGACGATGACGGACCGGTGCCATTGGTGATGGTGGGAGAATGTGAATCCCCTGAGTCGACCGTGCACTAATCATACACGCAAATGTGCACGATCAAGCCCAGGGACTCACGGGAAGATATCACAACACAAGTCTAGACACAAAATAAAATAATACAAGCTTTATATTACAAGCCAGGGGCCTCGAGGGCTCGAATACATAAGCTCGATTACACAAGAGTCAGCGAAAGCATCAATATCTGAGTACAGACATAATTAGACAAGGTTGCCTTAAGAAGGTTGAGCAAAACAACGACATCTAGATCGAAAAGGCGCAGGCCTCCTGCCTGGGAGCCTTCGAACCACTCTTGGTCGTCGGTCTCCACGTAGTAGTAGGCTCCGTCGGGGTAGTAGTAGTCGACGACGGGGTCAGCTGTCTCCGGGACTCCGTCATCTGATCGCAGCAATCGGGTAGGGGGGAAAAAGGTAGCAAAGCAACCGTGAGTACTCATCCAAAGTACTCGCAAGACTTACATCAGATCTATGCTAAGTATGCATCGGTATCAAAGGGAAGGGGCTGTATCTGTGGACTATACTGCAGAAATGCCAGAATAGAGGGGAAGGCCTAGCCTATCGAAGACTAGCATCTTGCAGCGTCTTACAGCATCAGAAGAGAGTAGAGTAACATATAATATAGTAACCAGTATATATTAGCAACGCCCAGAGATCCTTCCTCGTCTACCCCGTGAGGAAGCGATCCCGGAGCCATCATATCAGTTTAGTATCACAAGTATCCAGTTCTAGTTGTAGTAGATCAGGATACAACTCCGAGCGTCCATTACCGTGGACACGGCTATTCTAATAGATAACTTCCCTGCAGGGGTGCACCAACTTACCCAACACGCTCGATTAACTCTGGTCGGACACACTTTTCCTGGTCATGCCCGGCCTCGGCTAATCGACACGTCATAGTCCTACCTAGGTTCCACAGAGAGGTCCCCGCCGGTCTACATCCTAAGCGCAAAGGGGTCATGGGCCGATCGCCCTAAGCACTCTGGGTCGTTGTGAGGACGGTGAATACTAGCGCCACCTCTGTCCTGGATGGCACGATCCGACCATGCCACAATGCTGAACTAGACGTCTGACAGAGCTTTCGGAAGAATCGTACGACGCCGAGTGCCCATAACTTATCCCGCGTGGTGGTTAGTGTGAAAAGGCCATAGGCCTACTCAGATCACATATCCAAACCCATTAGTGTGTTGGGAGCTCGCGGTGACGATCAGTGCTCCTGTCGCCCCGTCTCGCGGTCTTACGACAAGGGCCAGGCCCATCCCTCTCTAGGGCGGTCTCTGCCTGCCCGGCCGTGCCGCGTAATTATCTCGCGGGTACCCTCCTGGTCAACCCGACTTATCCAGAGACGGTCGGGAACTCAGGTCCACCTCTACCGGGGTGGTACCGCCTGTCCCTTCAGTCCCGCAGTAATAGTAAACAAGGAACAGTGTAAGGTAGCAGTGTGTCCGTAACATCAAGGGGGAAATTCGAGGAATCACCCTCGATGGATTCCCACTCGATGTAACTGTCAAGGTGAACTTGGAGGAATCACCCTCGATGGGTTCACACTTGAGGAGCTGCACGACAGAGGCATCATCGGAGGTGGTGAAAGAGGAATCACCCTCGGTAACCCACAACCGACTAGCTACGCTATAGAGATATCATCAGGAGTGAGGTAGGAGGTATCACCCTCGGCACTCGATAGTAGCTTGATACGTCTCCAACGTATCTATAATTTTTGATTGTTCCATGCTATTATAGTATCAATCTTGGATGTTTTTTATACATTTACAGCAATTATATATCATTTTTTGGGACTAACCTATTAACTTAGTGCCCAGTGCCAGTTGCTGTTTTTTGCCTGTTTTTGGTTTTCCAGAATATCAGTACCAAACGTAGTCCAAATGCCATGAAACTTTTTGGAGATTTTTTTCTACACATAAGAGACACTAGAAGCTTCGGGAGAGGGCCAGAGGCCAGAGGATGTGGCCACGAGCCACCAGGGCGCGCCCCAGGGGGGTGGCGCGCCCTGGCGCCTCGTGGGCCCACCTCTGCTCTGTTTGACCTAATTCCACCTCTATAAATTCTCTAAAATCGGGAAACCAATAGAGGAGTAAACGAAATACTTTTTCCGCCGCCGCAAGTTCCTGTTCTCTAGAGATCCCATCTAGAGGCCTTTTCCGGCACTCTGCCGGAGGGGGATTCGATCACGGAGGGGCTCTCCATCAACCTTGCTGCCCTTCCGATGATGCGTGAGTAGTTTACCACAGACCTTCGGGTCCATGATGGATTCTTCTCTCTTTTTGATCTTCAATACAATGTTCTCCTCGATGTTCTTGGAGTTCTATCCGATGTCACTTTTTGCGGTGTGTTTGTTGGGATCCGATGAATTGTGAGTTTATGATCAGATTATCCATGAATATTATTTGAGTTTTCTCTGAACTCTTTTATGCATGATTATTATAGCTTCATATTTCTCTCTGATCTATTGATTTGGTTTGGCCAACTAGATTGATTTATCTTGCAATGGGAGAGGTGCTTTGTAATGGGTTCGATCTTGCGGTGCTCAATCCCAGTGATAGAAAGGGACATGACACGTATGTATCATTGCTATTAAGGGTAAAAAGATGGGGTTTATTCATGCGTGAGTTTACTTTGTCTACATCATGTCATCTTGCTTAAGGCGTTACTCCGTTCTTTATGAACTTAATACTCTAGATGCATGCTGGATAGCGGTCGATGTGTGGAGTAATAGTAGATGCAGAATCGTTTCGGTCTACTTGTCTCAGACGTGATGCCTATATACATGATCATTGCCTTGGATATCGTCATGATTATTTGCTTTTCTATCAATTGCCCAACAGTAATTTGTTCACCCACCGTACGCTATTTTCAAGAGAGAAGCCTCTAGTGAAAACTATGCCCCCCGGGTCTACCTTTATCATATATTGAAAATCCTAAAAATACCTTGCTGCAATTTTACTTTATTTAGTATTTTTGTTTGATCTATCTATCTATCACCATACAATTTAATCTTGCAATTAACCGCCAAGGGATTGACAACCCCTTGTTCGCGTTGGGTGCGAGGATTTGTTGTTTTGTGTGCAGGTGCTGCTAACGAGTTGTTGTGTGTTTCTCCTACTGGATTGATAACCTTGGTTTCATAACTGAGGGAAATACTTATCTCTACTGTACTGCATCATCCCCTCCTCTTCGGGGAAATCCCAACGCAGCTCACAAGTAGCAGGAAGAATTTCTAGCGCCGTTGCCGGGGAGACATCATCAACATCTATCAAGTACCTACGCATAAACTTTCATCTCCTTGCATTTTTTTTATTTGCCTTTGCCTCTCATTTTCATCTCCCCCACTTCTAAAAAGTTTTTACAAAAATACAAAAATATTTTTCGTTTGCCTTTTTCTTGTTTGCTTGTTTGCTTGCTTTTTATCTTGTTTGCGTAGCCACGATGTCTCAAGAAAATATAAAATTGTGTGATTTTTCTAATTTTAATAATAATGATTTTATTAGTACTCCGATTGCTCCTCCCGCCGCTAGTGCGGAGACTTGTGATATTAATGCCGCTTTGTTAAATCTTGTCATGAAAGAACAATTTTTTGGTAGTCCTAATGAAGATGTTGCATCCCATCTTAACACTTTCATAGAATTGTGTGATATGCAAAAGAAAAAAGATGTGGATAATGATATTGTGAAATTAAAATTCTTCCCGTTCTCATTGCGGGATTGTGCAAAAATTTGGTTTTCATCTTTACCACGAAATAGTATCGATTCTTGGGATAGTTGTAAAGATGCTTTTTTTACCAAGTATTTTCCTCCCGCAAAAATTATTTCCCTTAGAAATCAAAGTATGAATTTCAAGCAACTTGATCATGAACATGTTGCTCAATCTTGGGAAAGGATGAAATTAATGATAAGAAATTGCCCTACTCATGGTTTAAATTTGTGGATGATCATACAAAAAATTTATGCGGGATTAAATTTTGTTTCTAGAAATCTTTTAGATTCCGCCGCGGTGTAGGGTAACGCAGCAGAAAACAAAAATTTCCGACCTACGTACCAGCCCAGGATCACTATGGAGACTGCATACAAGGTTTGATCTTTTTCGTTACCGACTCGTAGCGCAGCGGAAGTAGAGTCGATGACGAACGGCGGTGCAGATCCCCGCAACTAGGATTTACAACCTCCCAACCGCGAGGATGTACTCCCACGTCAGCTCACCGGACGGATCTCCGGGCAGCCCTTCGGGAGGCATCGGGACAGTCCCTCGGATAGTCCCACCGGACGGATCCTCGGACAGCCCTTCGGGAGGCCCCTGGACAGTCCCTCGGATAGTCCCACCGGACGGATCCTCGGACAGCCCTCCGGGAGGCCTCTGGACAATCCTTCGGATAGTCCCACCGGACGGATCCTCGGACAGCCCTCCGGGAGGCCTCACGGACAGCCCTTCGGGCGGGTCACTCGGACAGCCCTTCGGGAGGACACCCGAAACTCAAACTGTAACTCGGACAGCCCTTCGGGAGGCACTCTCGAACTAAGACCGAAACTACGATCTCTCTACAGAGTTGCACACATACGGTGTCATCTATCCGGCAGGGCTTCGCCGTCCAGAACTAGTTCCCACCGGAACCCAGACAGCCTTTCGGCTCTACGAAACTATTTCGCTGGGAGGGAGAGAGAAGCCAGAAATGTCATGGCATGTGTATGTGAGAGCAAGGATGTAGCATATGGGGCTGCCTCCTCCCCTCTATTTATAGGAAAAACAAGGGGTAGGATGGGCATATCCAAAATGCCATGTCATCCCAAAATATCTTGGGAAGATATTTGTGGAAAGCCAACTTCCAACCATATCCATAAATCTGATTTCACTATTCACGACAACATTTTTCAGCGTCTGATCGAACTGAAAATATTCATGTGGGCTTAGAACATTTCTAGTACCCACCAAAATAATTTTCAACGCGAGCCGGAACAATTCCGGTTTAGTGATTTTCATCTGCGAAAAGCATCTGAAGCGGTTTCGGCAGCTCCGGAACATTTCCGGTTTTCATTCCGGAAAATTCCAGAAAGTTTCCAGAATGATTCTGGCACCCTCCAAGAATTATCAGGCATGTGCCGAAACCAATTTGACTTTATGGTGTACTCCGAAACAACTTTTCGGTTTAGTGATTTTCATCTGTGAAAAGCAACTAAAGCGGTTCCGGCAGTCCGGAACATTTCCGGTTTTTGTCTCTGAAAAATCTCAGAAGTTACCGGAACAATTCTGGTACCTTCCAATAATTTCCAGGCATGTGCCGAAACCAATTTGACTTTATGGAATACCCTGAAACAACTTTTCAGTTTCACCGGAACTATTCCGATATCCTCTCCGGAACGTTTCCGTTTCGTCCGAAACTTTTTTGGTGAATTTCTCTCAGACTCCCCGTCTAGTATTCAGCAGATAGATGACCCTTAAGCGTGTGACCCTATAGGTTCGGTGAAGTATAGACATGACCCGGAACACTTTCCGATCAATGATCAACATCGGAGTCGTGGACACCCATATTGACCCCTATACCCACACGAATGAATATTCGAGTGAACCTCCAGTTGCCGTGTGCTATTCCTGTTGCTTCGCGATATGTTTACAAATACCCGAGGTGAGACATGTAGGCATCCCCGTGGATCAACAACTTGTCCACTATGCCAGTTACCTCGTTACCGGTATTGTTCTCTTTTCTCGTTCCCGTGTTCCGGCATCCCCGTGATCAAATCACAAAGTGTCTGGCCAGACGATGATGGATACCGTAACACCGAGAGGGCCCATAGATATCTCTCCATCGTCAGAGGAGCAAATCCCAATCTTGAGCTATCAAGTTACTTGACATACTTTTCCATGAACCCGTAAGCCGCCGTAATAGCCACCCATTTACGGATGACGTTTAACAAACCCCAAAGTTCATGAAGCAAGCATGAAGAAACTCGATACTCTCATGGTCTAAGGAATCATGCAAACATTAACCATCTCTGTGTTATTAACCATTAACTAATGACGAATGTATCTCATAGCATAACATCAATTCGGGTCGATTCAACACAAGTGTTCTACCAACAATTGTGCCCTCAAAATTGCCGGCGTAGTCATGCCCATGATCAGGAAAACAGGATCATCATGCAATACTTGAGCCAGTCATAGAGGCTTGACTAGGAATACTTTTTACCGTTTATTATCCCACACGTGCACATGAGTTTCCCTCCAAGCCTCGTTTTATTTGCAGACTCGAGAATCATTGCAGTTATAGCATGGAACATAAACATAATTATGAACAGGGAGATAATCAATAACATTTATTATTGCCTCTAGGGCATATCTCCTACACGCGGGTGGTACTTTTATGGAGATTACATTGGGGGAAGCTACTAAATTGCGTGATAATATTTTTGCAAATTATTCACAATGGCATACTGAAAGAGTTCCTACTAGTAAAAAAGTGAATTCTGTTGAAGAAATTAGTACTTTGAGTGATAAAGTTGATGCGCTTATGAAATTGGTTGCTAGCAAACATACTCCTATTGATCCTAATGATGTGCCTTTATCCACCTTGATTGAGCAAAATAATGATCCCGTAGATGTGAATTTTGTCTCGCGAAACAATTTTAATAATAATGCTTATAGAGGTAATTTTAATCCTAGGCCGTTTCCTGGAAATTCCTCTAATAATTATGGAAATTCCTATGGTAATTCTTATAATAATAATAATAGGATGCCCTCTGATCTTGAAAGTAATATTAAAGAATTTATTAATGCTCAAAAAGTTTTCAACACTACGATAGAAGAAAAATTAAGTAAGCTTGATGATATGTCTAGGAGCATTGATAGAATTATTCATGATGTGGAAAATCTTAAGACTAAACTTTTGCCACCCAAAGTTGATATTAATGAATCAATTAAAGCTTTATATGTCTCCATGGATGAGAATAAGAAAAGAACCGCCATGCTAAAAGCTAAACGAGAATTTTTTTAAAAAGCGATTCCTCCCGGTTTCTATCGTAGTAATGATGAGGATATTAAAATGATTGGTGTCTCATCTATTGATTCCTTATTTACCAATATAAAACTTGATGAAAAGTGGACTGAAGAAGAGTCAACTTTAGTTAGGAAGCGTCCCCATAATTCAGAGGGTGAAAATCTTGATGAAAAAATTGATAAAAGTGGGTCTGGAGAGGTAAAAACTTTAACTAGTGATGTGCCCACTCTCTTGGATTACAAAGACTTTAGCTATGATAGTTGTTCTTTTATTGAGTGTATTTCTTTGTTACAATCCATGCTAAATTCACCCAACGCTTATGAACAAAATAAGGCTTTTACTAAACACATTGTAGAAGCAATGATGAAAGCGTTAGAAAAAAAGCTAGAACTAGAAATTTCAATTCCTAGAAAATTATATGATGAGTGGGAACCCACCATTAAATTTAAAATTGAAAATTATGAGTGCAATGCTTTATGTGATTTGGGTGCTAGCGTTTCCACAATTCCAAAATCTCTATGTGATCTGCTAGGTTTTACTAATATAGATGAATGTTCTCTTAATTTGCACTTGATGGATTCTACTATTAAAAAGCCATTGGGTAGAATTAATGATGTGCTTATTCTTGCAAATATAAATTATGTGCCCATTGATTTTATTGTACTTGACATTGAATGCAATCCGTCTTCCCCCATAATACTTGGTAGACCGTTCTTACGAACTGCAGGTGCTATTATTGATATGAAAGAAGGTAATATAAGATTTCAATTTCCACTAAATAAAGGGATGGAACACTTCCCTAGGAAAATAATTAAAGCACCCTATGAATCTATTATGAGGGCCACTTATGGAATCAACTTGAAGGATGATAATACTTGAAACTATGCATTATGCCTAGCTAGGGGCATAAAACAATAGCGCTTGTTGGGAGGCAACCCAATGAATAAAATAAATTTTTACTTTTTGTTTCTGTTTTTGTGTGTTTGCAAAACTATGCTACTGTTATGATTGTGTTTTTATGTTTTAATTAGTGTTTGTGCCAAGTAATGCCTTTGGGATGATTTGGAAGATAGTATAATTGATGCTATTTGGAAAACAGAAAGTTTTGCGTCCAGTGGTGGAATTTTAGTTCTGTACTGGAGCGTAAGAAAAATCTGAAAGTTTTACAAAGTATTGGTATATGAATTTCCCACGTTTTCCTAATTTTTCATAAGTTTTGGAGTTACAGAAGTATGACTTTTAAATAGATATTTACAGACTGTTCTGTTTTAGACAGATTCTGTTTTTGTTGCATAGTTTGCTTATTTTGATGAATCTATGGATCGTATCGGGAGGTATGAGTCATGGAGAAGTTGGAGTACAGTAGCATTATGCCAATATTAAATATGAATCAATTTACTACAGCACTTAGAGTTAAGGATTTATTTGTTATACTAACGGATCTCACGAAGGTTTTGTTGAGTTTTGTGTGATTGAAGTTTTCAAGTTTTGGGTGAGATCACGATAGATGAAGGAATAAGGAGTGGCAAGAGCCTAAGCTTGGGGATGCCCAAGGCACCCCAAGGTAAATATTCAAGGAAGACTCAAGCGTCTAAGCTTGGGGATGCCCTGGAAGGCATCCCCTCTTTCTTCTACCAACTATCGGTAATTTTGCTTGGAGCTATATTTTTATTCATCACATGATTTGTGTTTTACTTGGAGCGTCATGTATTATATGAGTCTTTGCTTTGTTTGCTTTTTAGTTTGTCACAATCATCTTTGCTGGACACACCTATTTGAGAGAGCCACACGTTTATCATGATTTGTTAGAATACTCTATGTGTTTCACTTAAACCTTTTGAGCTAGGCAGTTGCTCTAGTGCTTCACTTAAATCTTTTTGAGCACGGTGGTGGCTATATTTTGAAGAAATATTTGAACTCTCATGCTTCACTTATATTATTTTGAGAGTTGATAAGATAAAAATTTGAAGAAATATTTGCACTCTCATGCTTCACTTATATATTTTTGAGAGTTGATAATAGTAATGGTAATTTGCACAAGATATGAATTTGGTCCCAAAGTGATGAATATTCAAGAGGGATATAAAAAAAACTTTCATGAAAGATCATTGGATATGATAAGTTTGATTCCTTGCAATAGTTTTGCGATAAGGAGATGATAATATGTGAGTCATGTTAGTGAGTAATTGTGATTTAGTAAGAATATTGGTGTTAAGGTTTGTGATTCCCTATGCATGCACATTAAGTCAATAGTTATGCAACGAAATTATATCCTACTTATGGTGCATTATTCGGTGTTAGTTATGTTCAATGCATGTTTATGACCGTTTTCGCTTTTTGGTTGGTTGCTTCTCAATCTATTTGCTAGCCTTTATTTGTACTACGCGGGAATGCTGCTTGTGCATCCAAACTCTTTAAACCCAAGTAGTGCCAAATGAGTCCACCATACCTACCTATATGCGGTATTTCCATGCCGTTCCAAGTAAATTTGCATGTGCCAACTCTAAAAAATTTAAAATAATTTTCCGTTTTGTGTGCCCGTACCGCTCATGAAGCGGCAGGGGGTGGCCAATATTTTCCATGCTAAGTGTGTTATTCTCACGATGAGTGTTTATTCACTTGTCATTGCACGAGAGAGTGGCCGGTAATAGGGATGCCCAGTCCCGAAATGATTTTTTTAATATGATGATAATAATAAATTCCTTGGAAAGTGTTGGTATGGAGGGCACCCGCGGATACGGCTAGCCATGGTTTGTGAAAGAATGGTGGAAAGGAAATAAACTTTATTTTTTGTTTGGGAACCGCCTATAATGTGTCTAGCATGGAAGATATTGGGAATTCTCGGTCGTTTTCATTGACAGGAAAAGCATGCCTCTCAAAATAATTTTATCTCTCTAATTTAAGCCTTGAGCTCTGGCACATTTGCAAATCTCTGCTTCCCTCTGCGATGGGCCTATCTATTTACTTTTATGCAATTTTTATTTTTATTTTGAGTCTCCATCTTCTCTTACAAAGCACCAACTAGAGAGCATTATTGTCATACTTGTGCATTGTGTGTAGCTAATATTGAGTGTGTTTCATGAATGGATCAATGATTGAGCATAATGGGCTAGGGATAACTTTCTTTAGCGTTGATATTTTGAAAGACATGGTTGCTTGTTAGTATGCTTGAGTATTTATATCTTCATGTCAAACTATAGACTATTGCTTTGAATCATTCAAGTCCAAATGTCCATGCTACAAAGAAAAGAATATATGATGAATATGATAGGTAGCATTCCACATCAAAATTTCTGTTTTTATCATTTACCTACTCGAGGACGAGCAGGAATTAAGCTTGGGGATGCTTGATACGTCTCCAACGTATCTATAATTTTTGATTGTTCCATGCTATTATAGTATCAATCTTGGATGTTTTTGTATACATTTACAGCAATTATATATCATTTTTTGGGACTAACCTATTAACTTAGTGCCCAGTGCCAGTTGCTGTTTTTTGCCTGTTTTTGGTTTTCCAGAATATCAGTACCAAACAAAGTCCAAATGCCACGACACTTTTTGGAGATTTTTTTCTGGACATAAGAGACACTAGAAGCTTCGGGAGAGGGCCAGAGGCCAGAGGAGGTGGCCACGAGCCACCAGGGCGCGCCCCAGGTGGGGTGGCGCGCCCTGGTGCCTCGTGGGCCCACCTATGCTCCGTTTGACCTAATTCCACCTCTATAAATTCTCTAAAATCGGGAAACCAACAGAGGAGTCCACGAAATACTTTTTCCGCCGCCGCAAGTTTCTGTTCTCGAGAGATCCCATCTGGAGGCCTTTTCCGGCACTCTGCCGGAGGGGGATTCGATCACGGAGGGGCTCTCCATCAACCTTGCTGCCCTTCCGATGATGCGTGAGTAGTTTACTATAGACCTTCGGGTCCATAGTTAGTAGCTAGATGGCTTCTTCTCTCTTTTTGATCTTCAATACAATGTTCTCCTCGATGTTCTTGGAGTTCTATCCGATGTAATCACTTTTTGCGGTGTGTTTGTTGGCATCCGACGAATTGTGAGTTTATGATCAGATTATCCATGAATATTATTTGAGTTTTCTCTGAACTCTTTTATGCATGATTGTTATAGCTTCGTATTTCTCTCCGATCTATTGATTCGGTTTGGCCAACTAGATTGATTTATCTTGCAATGGGAGAGGTGCTTTGTAATGGGTTCGATCTTGCGGTGCTCAATCCCAGTGACAGAAAGGGACATGACACGTATGTATCGTTGCTATTAAGGGTAAAAAGATGGGGTTTATTCATGCGTGAGTTTACTTTGTCTACATCATGTCATCTTGCTTAAGGCGTTACTCCGTTCTTTATGAACTTAATACTCTAGATGCATGCTGGATAGCGGTTGATGTGTGGAGTAATAGTAGTAGATGCAGAATCGTTTTGGTCTACTTGTGTCGGACGTGATGCCTATATACATGATCATTGCCTTGGATATTGTCATAATTATTTGCTTTTCTATCAATTGCCCAACAGTAATTTGTTCACCCACCGTACGCTATTTTCAAGAGAGAAGCCTCTAGTGAAAACTATGGCCCCCGGGCCCACCTTTATCATATATTGAAAATCCTAAAAATACCTTGCTGCAATTTTACTTTATTTATTTTATTTTGTATTTTTGTTCGATCTATCTATCTATCACCATACAATTTAATCTTGCAATTAACCACCAAGGGATTGACAACCCCTTGTCTGCGTTGGGTGCGAGGATTTGTTGTTTTGTGTGCAGGTGCTGCTAACGAGTTGTTGCGTGATTCTCCTACTGGATTGATAACCTTAGTTTCATAACTGAGGGAAATACTTATCTCTACTGTACTGCATCATCCCCTCCTCTTCGGGGAAATCCCAATGCAGCTCACAAGTAGCATAGCTCTGCAGAGTCGTGCAACTAAGGGGTGTGTGGTGATGTGTCGGTCTCTACACGTCGATCACATTGATAGAGTCATCCGGTAGCAAAGCAGGCAACGCGGACAAGGATGTGGGGCCGCTGATGGATCACTATCCAGCCTATACTAAGCATATAGGACAACAGATAAAGTATCAACAACAGGTTACAAAATCAGGCTATGCATCAGAATAGGAGCTATTGAACACAGTAGCAAAATCTAATGCAAGCATGAGGGAGAAAGAATGGACGATATAGGAATGATCAAGGGGGTTTGGCTTGCCTGGAAGCTCTGCTGAGAGGGGCTGGACGTTAGGAGCATAGTCGTACTCGGGAGCAGTGTTAGTCTCGGAGTCTACCGGAGAAGAAGAGGGGGAAGAAATAGTAAATAGAAAGCACACAGATGCAGCACGATCCATGACATGGTAGTAGGCTATGCTAGGGGTGACCTAATGCAGTGCTAAGTGTTACAGACGGAGCGGGAAAATATCTGGGAATATTTTCCCGGCTTTAGGCAATTATCGGACAGACGATCCGTAGGGGAAGGTTCAGTGTTTGCAGTGTTGGAGGCATGTGACGGGTATGTGGATGGCATATTCAGATTCGTCTTATTTTTCTGATCAACTTTCATATAGAAAACATTTTCATCTGAGCTACGGTTTATTTTCTACAAATTTCCGAAGTTTTAGCAATATTCTGAAATTACTGGAATTATTTTAATTCGAAAATGAAAGTGCTGGGACCTTTTTCACCCACTGTGGGCTAGCCACAGTGGATGACAGGTGGGGCCTGGGGGCCCAGTTGACTTAGTCAACTGCCCAGTCAGCAGTCAACTGGGTTGACTGTTGACTTGGTCAAACTGACAGGTGGGTCCCCCCTGTCAGTGACTGAAATCAATTAAATAGCAGATTAATTTAACTAATTAAGCTAATTAGCTAGTGGGACCCACTTGTCAGTGTCAAGTTAATTAACAGATTAAGTTTATTTATAAAAACGGTTTAATTAACACGTGGGGCCCACATGTCAGTGGCTGGGGCTGCCCAGTCAGCACGTTGACTAGGTCAACGCGGTCAACGGGGCCCCTGGGACCCACTGGCAGTGACCTAGGTGGGCCCCAGAGCCAGCCACGTCGGCGCCGTCACCGGAGCACAGCTCCGGCGACCATTCTAGCGGCGGAGCGGCTTGGGAGCACGTTGGGATTCGGCTACAGGCGGTCATTTGGCGCGGGGCCGGTCGCGTTCGATCGAGCAGACGACGGCGCGTCCAACGGTGGTGGTGACAGGGTCGGAGCGGGGCTATAGCGTCGTCGGCGACGAGCGGGACGGACGCCGGCGTTCGGGTACGGGAGGAAACGACGGTGCGGCGTGCAAATGGGCAGCAGAAGCAGCTAGGCAGGGCCTACTCGTTGCGGTGAAGCCAACGGGCGCACGCGCGTGACCAACTGGTCACCGGAACCACGCCGGCGACAAGCTCGAGCGGCGGCACGCTCGGGCGGTCATGGAATCGGCAACCAGAGGGGCGAAGAGACGCGGGAGAGAGAGGGGAAAGATAGAGGGGCTCACAGCGAGCCTGTAGATGAGCAACGTGGGCTCGGGGGAGGCCTGGAGCAGACGACGCGGTGACGGCGATCTCCGGCGACCGAGGAAAAAGAAGAGGTCGATCCCGGAGCTGTGGTGGCGCAGAGCTCGAGCTCGGGGTCGGAGAGGAAGTAAAGGAGGCAGGCGAGGCTCGTGGCGCAGTCCTACGCGTCGGAGAGGTCGGTGGCCACGGCGGCGAGGTGATCCATGGCGTCGGCCGCATTGGGCGAGGCGGAAAGCGAGAGAGAGAGGAACGGAGATGGTGAGGGAAGTGGATGGGGTCGATGATGAGGCCGAGGGGCTCGTTCTTATCCCCTCGGTGGCCCTGTAGCGTCGCCGTGTCGGGCAGCCGCCGGCGTCACGCGCTCTGGCCATGGGCGTGGCGACACGGAGGCAAGGAGGACGACGACCGCACGAAAGGCCAGGCTGGGTCAGCTGGGCCTGTCACTGTGCACTAAGGCCCAGTGCACAGTGGCCTTTCTCTTTTCTTTTTCTATTTCTTTTATTCTTTTCTGTTTTGCATTTTCTCTTGATAGCAAATGATTTTTGTAAAATGTGAAACTTGCCACATAAATACATTGCAATATTTGGCACTGCCACAAAAAGTTTGCGAGGGACTTGGATTTGTTTGAATTTTTCATAATTGGAAAAGCATTTAAATATGCTGATTTGGCACTGTTTTAATTGCTATAGCCCATTTAAGCAAATAAGTGATGTTGTTTTCCTTAACAAATAATTGTTATGGAATATTTGCTAAATGATGGACTATTTTGCAACCATGTTTGTGCAACTTTAAATTTCACTTGCAATTTGAATTGATTTCAGTGGTGGAATTTGAAATGAGATATGAATCCAATATGATCAAGCATTGCAAAGCAAAGTGACTTAGCATAATCATGATGGATTACTTTAGCTTATTACATGGGGGTGTTACAACTCTCCTCCTCTAAAAGAAATTCTCGTCCCGAGAATTCAGAAGGTAGAAGGAAAAAGGTCGGGGTATTCTTCTCAAAGACGATCCTCGCGTTCCCAACTGGCTTCATCCTCAGTGTGATTTGACCACTGTACTTTAAGGAACTTGGTTGCTTTCTGACGGGTTCGACGTTCAGCTTGATAAAAAATTGCGGATCGGATGCTCTTTATAAGAGAGATCATCTTGCAATTCGAGCATCTCATGATCCACTGTACGGTGCGGATCCTTGAAGCAACGACGAAGTTGCGACACAGGAAAGACATCGTGGATATGAGAAAACTGCGGTGGCATCTTGTAAGGACGCTTCGCAATAGGAGTAGTGCCTGGTTTCAAGTCGATGACGAACTCGACAGCTCTAACAGGGGGTACTCCTGGCAGTTCTTCTGGGAAAACATCTTGGAAGTCGTGAATGACTGGAACGTTTTCGATTCCCTCAGGAGGAGAAGCGTTCAACGCATTCAGGGAATAAATTTGGGCTTCGGCATCTCGTATAAGATAAGCATGGTAGTTTACTATCTCATCCGAAGGATGCAGGAGTTGGACAACTTTAGTGGCACAATCGATTGAAGCAGTATGAGCCTTCAACCAATCCATACCCAGAATGAGGTCAATTTTAGAAGACTCCAAAATAATGGGATATGCATAAAATTCCAACCCTTCAATCTCAATGGTGGCATCGGGGCTGAACAAGGAGGCTTGACATTGGCCCGCGGGGGTGTGTACCACTATCGGATGGTGCAACTCGCCACATTTAATGTCATGCATGTATGCAAAATTTGCTGATAAGAATGAATGCGATGCTCCTGAATCAAATAAAACATAAGCTGGTACTTAATTAACAAGAAGAGTACCCATCACAGTAGCTGGTTGGTCTGGAGCTTCAGTCATATCAACATGATAAGCCTGACCACGACCATAAGAAGGTCTGGCATTGTTGTTGCGGGGCTGGTTGTTACCACGGCCAGCAGAAGGGAGTGCCAGCTGATTCTGATTCTGGTGGCAATCTTTAGCACGATGACCTGGATGACCACACGTGAAACACAGCCCGTCATTGGGACGGGGAGCAGGAGCTCGAAGCAGTGGAGCCTGAGGTCTTGGCTGTCTCGGTGGTGGAGGAGGCACACGAGGTGCAACATAAGACGGCCTTGGAGCGGGTGCAGCTGGGCGGTACACACTGTGAGGAATCCAGATATGGCGCTTCTGCGATGATGAGCCCAAGGATGAGCCCGTGTCATGGGTACGCTTGAGAGCGTCCTTGTGTTCCTTCAGTCCAGTCTCAACTTGAATGGCCTTATTCACCAAGGTGGCGAAGTCAGTGAAGTCTTGGACAAGGAGCGCGAGCTTGATATCTGGGTTGAGCCCTTCACGGAACTTCTCCTGTCTGCGGGCATTAGTAGCTGTGGCACCCCGGCTCAGAGAGATCGGAACACCCCGTATTCCAGCCCAGAGATCAAGTCTTCTGGAATACGACACTGCTTGGCATAGAACAAATCAGCTCTTTATTACGAATAAATGGGGTACAAGGGTCCGATATTACAAAGATTACAGGGGCACGGTGACACTTCGCCTGCTAAGGTAGTTCTATGCTAGCAGCGGAACATCTCGGAGCGGAATAAATTCTAGCGGCGGAACAACGACGACGGTGATGAACTCCACTCCGCAGGGACTCTGGCTGGGACGTATCCTAGAGCGCAACCTCGGGATCCTCGACAACCAATCAATGACGGCATCACCTGCAATCTGGCATGACACGCCAGGTGAGTACTTTGAATGTACTCGCAAGCTCACAACAACCAAAGCAATCAAGACATACAACAGCATGGCATTTACAGGTTAATCATCAATGATGAACACAATACTACTAGAACAACATGAGCATGGCAACATCATGAGCATGGCAACAACATGAGCATGGCAACAACGTGAGCATGGCATGTACATATAATGCATGATATGAACATGATGATACTAGCATGCAAGGGGGGGGGGGTCGACGTTTAAGGTCTCATGGACAAACTTACTCTGCTCGGAGGTTATCTCGCAACCACCATGAATATCAAACTTACTTACCACCATGATCACCATAGGATCACCTCATAATCAACCAACATCGGTATCCACGATACCATCGTGATCCTCTCATGATTACATAAAGATCAACCAACTTGTTTTCTCATCAAACCGGGGTTATTATTATTCAGATTATTATTTCTGTTGACCCATAGTGTGACCTACTACGAACTGTGTCCATGACCGAGGACGCGGCTATCGATAGATTATACACTCTGCAGAGGTTAGTACACTGTACCCACACCACGGAACTCATGGCCTCGTGCTCCCATTCGGGTGGACCAACGACGTTCCGACAAAACCAGTCTATTGCATGACACTCTCCCGGCCACTCCGACAAACTCCCCTTTGGGCTATGTCCTGGGTGACCCCGATGCCAACATGTGACATCCGCCACCTTTGTGGCTGCCACCGTCGTGGCCAAACATAAACATCGTCCCAAACGGGGACCTTGGATCCATACAACTCGGGTCCTCAAGGTTATGACTGCCTACCGGGCCAGGGTAGCGCCAGAGCACAACCTTCCCTCGTAGGAGGCACCGGCGAGAGGCATGACAATAGACCGCATTAGGGCCCCCCGAAAGGCAAGTGTGGCTGCACTGGTTAGCTCGATTCGGTGGCACCATGACCCAGCCAACAGATTTGTTCAAGTTCGATTAATGTCAGGTTCATTTGAATGGTGATGAGCTGAGTCATAATAACATGATGAAATAACAATGCACCTAAGCATGATATCAGTGTAACCATGGATGGACAACATAATTATTTAAGAAAATAACATCCACAATGATGAAACATTTAGTCTACGGGATGCAGATGAGCATGGCATAAAGAGGATCATGAACATCGCAAGTATTTTCATATCCAACCATAATGATCCATATGAGCATATCATTATAACTAGCATCTGAAATGAGTACAAGAATACAACATGATAAGAATATCCTTAGCAATTAATCATAAAACTTACTAGATAAAAATGAACATGGCATAAGCAATGAGCATGTATTCACAAGCATATTCGAAGCATTCACAAAATAATTAAATGCGCAAACAATTATTAAATATTCAAGTGGAAACCATGGCTACTGCAATGCCATCATGCAAGTGGCTGTCGTGGCTTGCCTGGGGATGAAGGATTCACTGGGGAGAAGTGCGAGGCACTCGCGGAAAAATTTGCCGGAAACATTTCCCTCTCGGAGGGGGCTGAATAAGGGCAGGGGCACAAAGGTCATTTTCCGAATGTTACAACATGGTGAAAATGATGCCAACAGAATGGGCTCGACGAACTGAGATCGTGGGCTTTGGAATCACCTGATTCGGAGTCACGGTTGCCGAGATACGACCGCTCGTTCGTTAGGTAGAAAAAGAATTAAAAACTGTCCATTTCTGCTCTTAACGAACGAACATCCGCTAATTAGAGGTTTCGGCGCTGGGCTGGAAAGAGAAGTTGTATTTTGCGGAAATACGCTTTCAACGCAGTGAAAACGTATTCTAACCCGAAGAAGCAGAGAGTACGCTTTTTTTAAGCGAAAGCACATTTTAGAAAATCCGTCTACACTTAAAGGGCTGGGCCCAGCCGCCTGTGTCACTTACGGGTGGGACCCGCGTTGACCCTCCCTCTCTCCCCTGTCTTCTCCTTCCTCCCGACAGAAGCAGAGGAGTGCGAGGCAGGGCTCGACTGGCGCTGGCTCCGGCGAGTCCGGCCACCTTCGGTCGAGGGGGAGGCACCGGCGAGGTTGGGATGGAGCGCCGCGTCCATACTGCCCGGACACGGACGCCGAGGAGGGGTGGAGCGGTGGCAGCTTGAGCACCTGCGGCGACCGCATCGGCTGGCTTCGAAGTCGAGCACCCGAGCACCCCCGAGATGAAATGAAGAGAGGGGTGGATCCGCGACGCTTCGGGGAGGCTGCTGGAGGCGGCAGAAAAGAGGGAGGAGCTCCGAATTGCTCGAATTTGAGCGGAGCACGCGGCGGCCGTGGCGTCAATGGCGGCCGAGGAGAGCCGCTCGAGCTTGATGGAGAGATTGTGGAGGCTGCTGGGAGTGTGTAGAGGCCGCTGGTGAGGTCAGGGAGCCCGGAAACCGCTTAAATAGACGAGGCGGAGCCGTGGCCGTGGCGATGCGTACGCCGCGCGCCGGGCTCAGGGACACGCGTAGGAAGAGGGGTGAGGTGCCAGGGGGATGCACGCGGTGCGGAGGGAGCTCGGGCGTGCTCGAGAAAGCTCGGGGCGGCGTGGCCGAAAGGCCGTAGTGGAGCAGACGCGGTCTGCTCCCGGACGCGGTCACCGCGTTGCGTTGGCGACGAAAGAGGAGGGAGAGAGGGGCCCGAGGGCTACGTGGGCGATGGAGGAGGGTGGACGACACCAGGAGACGAGCAGAGGCGGACGGGGAGAAGAGGTCCGAAGCAAACGACGCCGAGAGCGCGGCCAAGGCGTGCAACCCACACGGTCACCGCGTGGCCTGGCGCTCTGAGGGCACACGGGGCTGGAAAAGGGTGTCTACAGCGTAGTCCTTGCTGAGTGGGACCTCCCTGAAGTGATAGCTCGAAGAAACCTACTGTGGGTCGATGGGAGGGATCGACTGAACTTTTCTGTTGCAAACTTAAGCATGAAGTACTGATCAAATGAGAGGGGATAAGAGATAACCAGGATGTCTCAGAGGCTTAGTGTAGGAAGGACTATGATCCTGTGAAAAATGAAGTAATTTGGACCAGTATTTAATATAGTTGCTTCACAACCACATATTCTGGTCCAGAAAGAAGATCATGAAATAGCACTCACATGGTTGCTTGGGTTGAGCTGAAAATTTGTGGAGTATGATCATTTGTGCATATGAAGGTACCATAAAAATTTCATCCCATTTGGATAAGTATAAATGGTACTTCCTTCACAATGATCCACACTAGACAGAAACTTGGGGGCATTTTGCAGAGAAAATGGCTTGGCAAAATGATGTGAATTTTGGCATGCCCAATGAATATAGGGATTTTTAGGTCCTGGATTAATTTCAGAATTTTTGAAGCAATATAAAATATAGTTGCTTCACAAACTGAAATTGTGACCAGAAACCAAGATTGGAAGGTGTGCCCACCTAGATTGTTGTATGGAGATGAAATTTGGTGGAGAGTAATGATTTTATCATATTAATGACCTCCCAAAATTTTAACTCATTTGGATTAGCCTAGCTAGTACTTCCTTCACAAAGCTTCTCTCTGGTCAGAAACTTTGGAAATTTTCTGAGGAAGATTTACTAGGCAAATGAAGCTGAATTTTGGCATGTGGCAATGATTTGGATGTGAAAGAGTGCCCAAAAGTTTTTAGGGCAATCAAGAAAATATAAATAGCACTTCCTTCACAAAGTGCCAATCTGGACAGAATAGGAAATGAATATTCCTGAATTATTTTTGAACTAGGCAAGGATGGGTTTTGACATACTTGTGGAAGATATGATCCAAATAATTTATGAGAATTTTGTGGGAATGTTTGGAATGGCAGAAATATAGGTTGCTTCACAACCTAGGGCAAACAGGGTTATTCCTTTAATAGAAAAAGGAATATTCCCAAGAAATAAAAATTGGGGTTGGGCTAAGATGGAAATGACATGGCCTTGGGATAGATTTGATAATGACAAGCCACTTGGAAGTGGCAGGAGAGAAGATCTTCCCAGGTTTCAAGACCACAAAGCCACGGAAAAAGAACTCCAAATAAAAATTCGAAGAAATCCAAAAGAAAAAGAAAGGGTCAAAAAACGGGGCGTTACAAACCTACCCCCCTTACGATAAATCTCGTCCTCGAGATTTGGTTGCTCAGGGAACAAGTATGAATATTCTGACTTAAGGAAACCGTTTCTAATTCGGGTATCCTTTTCCTTTATAAATTGTTCCCACTGAATTGCATCTGACGGACTGCCTTGCTCTGGGTTGGTTTGCTGCACCATACCCCACATTCTGACAGGTCTTCCTTCATATGTTCATCCTTGCTCTGCCTTCAATTCTTTTTTGTCTGCTGGCTTGCCTGATATTATCATGGCTGGAATTCCCATAAGTTCGGGAGTGATTGTCAATTGACGTGTCACTCTTCTATCCAGCACCAATAGCATTCAACAGAGTTATGAGAAAATTTCCTCGGTGGACATGAAACCTTTAATCATTGCCTCGGGTTACTCAAGTAGGTGCATATCCCCCGGGTTCAAAACAATGCTGAGAATCATAACCGTTCTCTTGGCGAAATCTGCCTGCCTGTAGGTAGTTCTAAATCTTGCTGACTTCTTTGTTTCAGATCCGTATCGACGATTCAACTGTCACCTTGATATGAGGTCCTTACAGACCGAGTAGACCCCTTGGGTGTGTGTTCATGGTGATTAATACAGAATCAGACTGTCTTGGGTATCCGTACCATGTTGTTCATGCCACAATTATCATACCTGTATTGCCGGTCTTGCTCCTTCATTATCGTTTTCTTTTGTCCGAATCTTTCGCTGAAGAGCTTGGCCATAAATATCTTTAATTCTTTGTGTGACCATAGGTGCTGTCAGGTGCAATATTCCGGCAAGCATACCTTATCCTTATCCTTATCTTATGACCGTGCAACAACGCTTAACTGGCAAGTTTATCATCTCCCGAGCTTTAAATGTAAGGCAATGATCATCCGAACCAGGTTCACAGTTACTTGTATAGAGCTCACTGTTGTGGTCAATCATACATGACGGTGATGAGGGTTAACGGTATCACTTTGTCAGTTGGGAGGAAACTGGCCTTGATATCCACTGTCAAGGTTGTTGTCCCAACATTGTCTTACTTCATAGCTTGTCAGTCCTTGCATCACACTTAGGTGTATAACTGTCTTTTCTTCCTCCTGCATAACGCATGTGGTTGTCAGATTCTCACCGTGCTTGCATCATCGTACGAGTGACTTGCATTATCTTGGCAGCATGCTCACGGGATATATATGGAAGCATGTGTAGATGAGCATTTGATTCCCAAGGCAGACACTTGTGTCTTGACTGATTCTTGCTTCTGACAAACTGTTGCGGATCTGATTCTTGGGATGCACTGCCATATGCTGCCAACTCACTGTGTAATATCTTGTACCACTGTCGATGGTGGTTTGTAGTGCCGTACTGACGAGGACTGGATAGCTTGTGTTTGGAAGCTACCCGAGAGTAGCGTGCTGAGGAAGGCTGGATATCTTGCACTCGAAGCTTTTGCCGGGATAGCGTGCTGAAGACGGCTGGGTACCGTACTTCAGAAGCTTTTCCCTTGGTTGCTTACTGAAGAAGATTCGGTGCCTTATGCTGGAAGCTTTCTGTGGTAACTTACCGGAGAAGACAGAGTATCTTATGCTGGAAGCTATCCACATATTGTACCGAGGAAGATTGAGGAGCCTTGCATTGTAAGTTTCTCTGGTAGCGTGCGAAGGAAGACTAGGTTGCTTGCACCATAAGCCTCTCTCTGTGATATGCGAATTGAATGCCATATATATACCCTTGATATTCCTTTGACCGGAAATGTACTGTTGTCTTGCACACAAATTGTCTTCCAGCGAATATTCTCAATATAATGCAGTCGGCTGAGAGTTTCATAATGTTTAGCTGAGCTTCAAAATATTTTAACTCCTTACTGATTCTTCGAGTCCGGTGTCGGTTGATGAGCCACTTTCATAAGGGGAAATAAGGTAACACCGAGGGCCCAAAGAAAGAAGCAAAAGAAACGACTAAAACAAAAGCACACACAGCATTAATATTACATATAATCAATATCACATTTCACAGCTATTCACCTCACTATGCATGCCTACTTAAGCACACAATTCTCGAGGGAACTCCGGTACTACGATCTAATATGCTGTGGCGGTGTGCACGAAAGTGGATCAGCGTGTGGAGAGGTTGGTGTAAACAGAGCTACACCAAATGCTGGCTCAGCACCTGTTGCATCTGGACGGGCTTAGCAGTGAGGACGGACTCGGTGATCATGTCGCGAGACACGGATGTCACGGCCACATCATCATCAAGCGTACGGACGGAAACCGTACTCGTCCAGGAATGGGTGATAGGGTAGGATGGCGGTGGAAAACAGGGCCTGCTGGCATTGCCCTTTTCTGGTAACACAGACCAGTGAGGGTTGCCAAACAGCGGGTTGGATGGCAAGATCCGGGGTAGAAACACTTCTACCACCAAAACGATGGGTGTGGCTGAAAAGAAAATATTGGTGAGATACCTGTGCATCAATCCTGTGAGTGATCGACACCACAGGGTACCTTGGCATCATTTCACTGAGACAGAGATGACACCAAACACCAAAGAGCAAATATGCAAAACTGGAGGGTGCAGGTAGTGGATCGAAACCGATGCCATCTACACTCACAAGATCAACCGTTAGCGACAAGATAATAAGTCTACATGCATGCTATGCAGCAAACAAATGCAACGACCAAATGCAACAAGCAAGCTAGACTCTGAACTACCGGTTTCTAACGCTCGCGCGGACTAGGGCGTCCTACAGCCAGACCTGCTCTGATACCAATCGATGTGGCACACCGGCTCAGAGAGACCGGAATACCCCGTATTCCAGCCCAGAGATCAAGTCTTCTGGAATACGGCACTGCTTGGCATAGAACAAATCAGCTCTTTATTACGAATAAATGGGGTACAAGGGTCCGATATTACAAAGATTACAGGGGCACGGTGACACTTCGCCTGCTAAGGTAGTTCTATGCTAGCAGCGGAACATCTCGGAGCAGAATAAATTCTAGCAGCGGAACAATGACGACGGTGATGAACTCCACACCGCAGGGACTCTGGCTGGGACGTATCCTAGAGCGCAACCTTGGGATCCTCGACAACCAATCAATCACGGCATCACCTGCAATCTGGCATGACACGCCAGGTGAGTACTTTAAATGTACTCGCAAGCTCACAGCAACCAAAGCAATCAAGACATACAACATCATGGCATTTACAGGTTAATCATCAATGATGAACACAATACTACTAGAACAACATGAGCATGGCAACATCATGAGCATGGCAACAACATGAGCATGGCAACAACGTGAGCATGGCATGTACATATAATTCATGATATGAACATGATGATACTAGCATGCAAGGGGGGGGTCAACGTTTAAGGTCTCATGGACCAACTTACTCTGCTCGGAGGTTATCTCGCAACCACCATGAATATCAAACTTACTTACCACCGTGATCACCATACGATCACCTCATAATCAACCAACATCGGTATCCATGATACCATTGTGATCCTCTCATGATCACATAAAGATCAACCAACTTCTTTTCTCATCGAACCGGGGTTATTATTATTCAGATTATTATTTCTATTGAACCATAGTGTGACCTACTACGAACTGTGTCCATGACCGAGGACGCGGCTATCGATAGATTATACACTCTGCAGAGGTTAGTACACTGTACCCACACCACGGAACTCATGGCCTCGTGCTCCCATTCGGGTGGACCAACGACGTTCTGACAAAACCAGTCTATTGCATGACACTCTCCCGGCCACTCCGACAAACTCCCCTTTGGGCTATGTCCTGGGTGATCCCGATGCCAACATGTGACATCCGCCACCTCTGTGGCTGCCACCGTCATGGCCAAACATAAACATTGTCCCAAACGGGGACCTTGGATCCACACAACTCGGGTCCTCAAGGTTATGACTGCCTACCGGGCCAGGGTAGCGCCATAGCACAACCTTCCCTCGTAGGAGGCACCGGCGAGAGGCATGACAATAGACCGCATTAGGGCCCCCCATAAGGCAAGTGTGGCTGCACTGGTTAGCTCGATTCGGTGGCACCATGACTCAGCCAACAGATTTGTTCAAGTTCAATTAATGTCAGGTTCATTTGAATGGTGATGAGCTGAGTCATAATAACATGATGAAATAACAATGCACATAAGCATGATATCAGTGTAACCATGGATGGACAACATAATTATTTAACAACATAACATCCACAATGATGAAACATTTAGTCTACAGGATGCAGATGAGCATGGCATAAAGAGGATCATGAACATCGCAAGTATTTTCATATCCAACCATAATGATCCATATGAGCATATCATTGTCACTAGCATCTGAAATGAGTACAAGAATACAACATGATAAGAATATCCTTAGCAATTAATCATAACACTTACTAGATAAAAATGAACATGGCATAAGCAATGAGCATGGATTCACAAAATAATTAAATGCATAAACAATTATTAAATATTCAAGTGGAAACCATGGCTACTGCAATGCCATCATGCAAGTGGCTGTCGTGGCTTGCCTGGGGATGAAGGATTCACCGGGGAGAAGTGCGAGGCACTCGCGGAAAAATTTGCCGGAAACATTTCCCTCTTGGAGGGGGCTGGATAAGGGCAGGGGCACAAAGGTCATTTTCAGAATGTTACAACATGGTGAAAATGATGCCAACAGAACGGGCTCAACGAACTGAGATCGTGGGCTTTGGAATCACCTGATTCGGAGTCACGGTTGCCGAGATACGGCCGTTCGTTCGTTAGGTAGAAAAAGAATTAAAAACTGTCCATTTCTGCTCTTAACGGACGAACGTCCGCTAATTAGAGGTTTCGGCGCCGGGCTGGAAAGAGAAGGTGTATTTTGTGGAAATACGCTTTCAACGCAGTGAAAATGTATTCTAACCCGAAGAAGCAGAGAGTACGCTTTCTTTAAGCGAAAGCGCATTTTAGAAAATCCGTCTCCACTTAACGGGCTGGGCCCAGCCGCCTGTGTCACTTACGGGTGGGACCCGCGTTGACCCTCCCTCTTTCCCCTGTCTTCTCCTTCCTCCCGACAGAAGCAGAGGAGTGTGAGGCAGGGCTCTGCCGGCACTGGCTCCAGCAAGTCCGGCCACGTTTGGTCGAGGGGGAGGCATCGGCGAGGTTGGGATGGAGCGCCGCGTCCATACTGCCCGGACACGGACGCCGAGGAGGGGTGGAGTAGTGGCAGCTTGAGCACCCGCGGCGACGGCATCGGCTGGCTTCGAAGTCGAGCACCCGAGCACCCCCGAGATGAAATGAAGCGAGGGGTGGATCCGCGAAGCTTCGGGGAGGCTGCTGGAGGCGGCAGAAAAGAGGGAGGAGCTCCGGATTGCTCGAATTTGAGCGGAGCCCGCGGCGGCCGTGGCGTCAATGGCGGCCGAGGAGAGCCGCTCGAGCTTGATGGAGAGATTGGGGAGGCTGCTGGGAGTGTGTAGAGGCCGCTGGTGAGGTCGGGGAGCCCGGGAACCGCTTAAATAGCCGAGGCGGAGCCGTGGCCGTGGCGACGCGTGCGCCGCGCGCTGGGCTCAGGGACACGCGTAGGAAAAGGGGATAGGTGCCAGGGGGGATGCAAGTGGTGCAGAGGGAGCTCGGGCTTGCTCGAGAACGCTCGGGGCGGCGTGGCCGACTGGCCGTAGTGGAGCAGACGCGGTCTGCTCCCGGACGCGGTCACCGAGGCGCCCGAGGGCTACGTGGGCGATGGAGGAGGGTGGACGGCACCAGGAGACGAGCAGAGGCAGACGGGGAGAAGAGGTCTGAAGCAAACGACGCCGAGAGCGCGGCCAAGGCGTGCTACCCACGCGGTCACCGTGTGGCCTGGCGCTCACGCGGGGCTGGAAAAGGGTGTCTACAGCGTAGTCCTTGCTGAGTGGGACCTCCCTGAAGTGATAGCTCGAAGAAACCTACTGTGGGTCGATGGGAGGGATCGACTGAACTTTGCTGTTGCAAACTTAAGCATGAAGTAGTGATCAAATGAGAGGGGATAAGAGATAACCAGGATGTCTCAGAGGCTTAGGGTAGGAAGGACTATGATCCTGTGAAAAATGAAGTAATTTGGACTAGTATTTAATATAGTTGCTTCACAACCACATATTCTGGTCCAGAAAGAAGATCATGAAGTAGCACTCACATGGTTGCTTGGCTTGAGCTGAATTTTTTTGGAGTATGATCATTTGGGCATATGAAGGTACCATAAAAATTTCATCCCATTTGGATAAGTATAAATGGTACTTCCTTCACAATGATCCACACTGGACAGAAACTTGGGGGCATTTTGCAGAGAAAATGGCTTGGCAAAATGATGTGAATTTTGGCATGCCCAATGGATATAGGGATTTTTAGGTCCTGGATTAATTTCAGAATTTTTGAAGCAATATAAAATATAGTTGCTTCACAAACTGAAATTGTGACCAGAAACCAAGATTGGAAGGTGTTCTCACCTAGTTTGTTGTATGGAGATTAAATTTGGTGGAGAGTAATGATTTGATCATATGAATGACCTTCCAAAATTTCAACTCATTTGGATTAGCCTAGCTAGTACTTCCTTCACAAAGCTTCTCTCTGGTCAGAAACTTTGGAAATTTGCTGAGGAAGATTTACTAGGCAAATGAAGCTGAATTTTGGCATGTGTCAATGATTTGGATGTGAAAGAGTGCCCAAAAATTATGAGGGCGATCAAGAAAATATAAATAGCACTTCCTTCACAAAGTGCCAATCTGGACAGAATAGGAAATGAATATTCCTGAATTATTTTTGAACTAGGCAAGGATGGGTTTTGACATATTTGTGGAAGATATGATCCAAATAATTTATGAGAATTTTGTGGGAATTTTTGGAATGGCAAAAATATAGGTTGCTTCACAACCTAGGGCAAACAAAGTTATTCCTTTAATAGAAAAAGGAATATTCCCAAGAAATAAAAATTGGGGTTGGGCTAAGATGGAAATGACATGGCCTTGGGATAGATTTGACAATGATAAGCCACTTGGAAGTGGCAGGAGAGAAGATCTTCCCAGGTTTCAAGACCACAAAGCCACGGAAAAAGAACTCCAAATAAAAATTCGAAGAAATCCAAAAGAAAAAGAAAGGGTCAAAAATCGGGGTGTTATAGTAGCAATGTCTTCCTCAGCATAGCGAGACAATTCAAGGAACTCCTGCTGATAAACATCAACAGTTTTACTGCCCTGGGTGAGGTTGCGGAACTCACGTTTCTTCCGGTCCATGATTCCCTGAGGAATATAGCGGGCACGAAAAGCAGCTTGGAATTCCAGCCAGGTGATGATTGTTCCAACTGGTAGTGTGCGTCTGTGGCTATCCCACCATTGAGCAGCGGGACCCTTCAGGAAGTAGGATGCAAAGGTGACATAGCTGTCAGGGGCAACATTGGCTGACTCCATCTCATAAGTGATGTCACGGAGCCAGTCATCAGCATCAAGAGGCTGAACAGAGTTGCAGAATACAACAGGGTTGAGACGCACAAAGTCTTGCAGACTTATTGAAGCTGGCTGATGATTAGCATTCGGGCATGGAAACTGATCCATAATCCCTTACATGAATTGGCGGTTCAGTTCAAACTGTTGCATCATTCCGGCCATATAGTCGGGCGGTGGTGGATTGTTGGCACCACGGCCACGACCTGCGGGTCTAACCATCATGCTAACAATAATAGGGGGCAGTTTAGCAACAAGCAATTGCAGATGTATGGAATCATTCATGAAGTAACATGCACAATTAAGAAGGTGCAATAGATACATCACAACAGTCAAACATGACACATAGATCCATACATAGAGTCGGTTGCAAGCCCGAGTTACAAGATGCGGAAAGGAAAAGCTAGACACACTAGGCGGATGCAGGCACGCGGTGGAGGAATACAACAACGGGACATAGCGATAGCTACATCAACGTCGGAGAAAACCACTGAAGCCAGGCAACTGCAAGTGATGATGTAGGGTGCCCTCGACACGAGGATCCTGCGCTCCGTGAACACTCTGGTGCAGAACCTGGTCCCAAACTGGAAGAAGAGGACCACGTGGAGGAGTACAACCTCCAACAGCAGGCCACTCAAGACCTGGTGGCATATCTGTCCTGCGTGGGTAAAGGATGTACTCAGGATGCATCCCTGGACTGACTGCTGGCAGTAACTGTGTCAGAGCGTCGTAAAGACGATCACGAGTGGCGTACAACTCGACAGCAAGAGCTCTGGCAGTGCGATCTAGAGCCTCAGTGTACTGGACCAAAACCTGCGGGTCATAACGATGTCGCACGTAAGGAGTACAGACAGCAGTGTAGTATCCACTCTCATCCCCAGCGGAGGCATACGGGATGTAGCGGAATCAAGACTCATCCAAGTGAGGGTGCTCTCTACGGAGATGGGCAATAGCAGCATAGGCAGCATCATGGACTGCCATGTCAACAGTCACTCCAACACCGTGAAAGGTGTGCAACTCAGTGATGGAGTTTTCCTGCCGATCGAAGATTCGAACCATAGCGTGGTACTGCTCCTGGTTGAACTCACAATAGTCCTCGTAAACAGTGTACTCGGGGTACCAGTGATATCCCAGCCTGGTCAAGAGGTCGACCAGAATAGCAGGGAATCCAGTCGCATCAACAGCCATAGTCTGGCGTACGAGCTGCGTTGCGGGACGCATCTGTAACAAAGGAGTTCAATGATGTCAAATAACAGTGTGTGAATCGTACACCATACATTCAAAGGAATAGTTGCAGATAATCCAGCTCTCCGGGTGGATGTGAACACGAGAACCTAATGTTAGAGTTAGTAAATTCTTTAACCCGAAAAAAGAGGGATCAGAGTCCCAGAGTAAAGGAGAGGAATAAAAGATCCTAATCCCATCCATTTGCAATGTGGGCCCGTAAGCCACACAACATAGTTAGTAAAATAGTTTTCCAAAGACTAGACTCAACTTCGGTCAAGGAGTTGGAAAGGGGCTTCCTACAGGCAGTCGGCTCTGATACCAACTTGTGAATCCCCCGACTCGACCGTGCACTAATCATACACGCAAATGCGCATGATCAAGCCCAGGGACTCACGGGAAGATATCACAACACAACTCTAGACACAAAATAAAATAATACAAGCTTTATATTACAGGCCAGGGGCCTCGAGGGCTCGAATACATAAGCTCGATTACACAAGAGTCAACGAAAGCATCAGTATCTGAGTACAGACATAATTAGACAAGGTTGCCTTAAGAAGGTTGAGCAAAACAACGACATCTAGATCGAAAAGGCGCATGCCTCCTGCCTGGGAGCCTCCAAACTACTCCTGGTCATCGGTCTCCACGTAGTAGTAGGCTCCATCGGGGTAGTAGTAGTCGACGACGGGGTCAACTGTCTCCGGGACTTCGTCATCTGATCGTAGCAATCGGGTAGGGGGGGAAAAGGTAGCAAAGCAACCGTGAGTACTCATCCAAAATACTCGCTAGACTTACATCAGATCTATGCTAAGTATGCATCGGTATCAAAGGGAAGGGGCTGTATCTGTGGACTATACTGCAAAAATGCCAGAATAGAGGGGAAGGCCTAGCCTATCGAAGACTAGCAACTTGCAGCGTCTTACAGCATCAGAAGAGAGTAGAGTAACATATAATATAGTAACCAGTATATATTAGCAATGCCCAGAGATCCTTCCTCGTCTACCCCGCGAGGAAGCGATCCCGGAGCCATCATATCAGTTTAGTATCACAAGTATCCAGTTCTAGTTGTAGTAGATCGGGGTACAACTCTGAGCGTCCATTACCGTGGACACGGCTATTCGAATAAATAACTTCCCTGCAGGGGTGCACCAACTTACCCAACGCGCTCGATTAACTCTGGCCGGACACACTTTTCCTGGTCATGCCTGGCCTCGGCTGATCGACATGCCATAGTCCTACCTAGGCTCTGCAGAGAGGTCCCCGCCGGTCTACATCCTAAGCGCAAAGGGGTCATGGGCCGATCGCCCTAAGCACTCCGGGTCATTGTGAGGACGGTGAATACTAGCGCCACCTCTGTCCTAGATGGCGCGATCTGACTATGCCACAATGCTGAACTGGACGTCTGACAGAGCTTTCGAAAGAATCATACGACGCCGAGTGCCCATAACTTATCCCGCATGGTGGTTAGTGCAAAAAGGCCAGAGGCCTACTCAGATCACATATCCAAACCCATTAGTGTGTTGGGAGATCGCGGTGACGATCAGTGCTCCTGTCGCCCCGTCTCGCTGTCTTACGACAAGGGCCAGGCCCATCCCTCTTTAGGGCGGTCTCTGCCTGCCCGGCCATCCCGCGTAATTATCTCGCGGGTACCCTCCTGGTCAACCCGACATATCCAGAGACTGTCAGGAACTCAGGTCCACCTCTACCGGGGTGGTACCGCATGTCCCTTCAGTCCCGCAGTAACAGTAAATGAGGAACAGTGTAAGGTAA
Organism: Elymus sibiricus; assembly: GCA_039707655.1. Taxonomy (NCBI): domain Eukaryota; kingdom Viridiplantae; phylum Streptophyta; class Magnoliopsida; order Poales; family Poaceae; genus Elymus; species Elymus sibiricus. Next base: position 253,369,628 of record CM077668.1, on the reverse strand, counting down.
CAGCGTGTCCGTAACATCAAGGGGGAAATCCGAGGAATCACCCTCGATGGATTCCCACTCGATGTAACCGTCAATGTGAACTTAGAGGAATCACCCTCGATGGGTTCACACTTGAGGGGCTGCACGACAGAGGCATCATCGGAGGTGGTGAAAGAGGAATCACCCTCGGTAACCCACAACCGACTAGCTACACTACAAAGATATCATCAGGAGTGAGGTAGGAGGTATCACTCTCGGCACTCGATAGTAGCTCTGCAGAGTCGTGGAACTAAGGGCTGTGTGGTGATGTGTCAGTCTCTGCACGTCGATCACATTGATCGAGTCATCCGGTAGCAAAGCAGGGCAACACGAACAAGGATGTGGGGCCACTGATGGATCACTATCCAGCCTATACTAAGCATATAGGACAACATATAAAGTATCAACAACAAGTTACAAAATCAGGCTATGCATCAGAATAGGAGCTATCGAACACAGTAGTAAAATCTAATGCAAGCATGAGGGAGAAAGAATGGACGATATAGGAATGATCAAGGGGGTTTTGCTTGCCTGGAAGCTCTGCTGAGAAGGGCTGGACGTTAGGAGCGTAGTCGTACTCGGGAGCAGTGTCAGTCTCAGAGTCTACCGGAGAAGAAGAGGGGGAAGAAATAGTAAATAGAAAGCACACAGATGCAGCACGATGCATGACATGGTAGTAGGCTATGCTAGGGGTGACCTAATGCAGTGCTAAGTGTTACAGACGGAGCGAGAAAATATCTGGGAATATTTTCCCGGCTTTAGGCAATTATCGGACAGACGATCCGGAGGGGAAGGTTCCATGTTTGCAATGTTGGAGGCATGTGACGGGTATGTGGATGGCATATTCAGATTCGTCTTATTTTTCTGATCAACTTTCATATAGAAAACATTTTCATCTGAGCTACGGTTTATTTTCTACAAATTTCCGAAGTTTTAGCAATATTCTGAAATTACTGGAATTATTTTAATTCAAAAATGAACAGTGCTGGGACCTTTTTCACCCACTGTGGGCTAGCCACAGTGGATGACAGGTGGGGCCTGGGGGCCAGTTGACTTAGTCAACTGCCCAGTCAGCAGTCAACTGGGTTGACTGTTGACTTGGTCAAACTGACAGGTGGGGTCCTCCTGTCAGTGACTGAAACAATTAAACATCAGATTAATTTAACTAATTAAGCTAATTAGCTAGTGGGACCCACTTGTCAGTGTCAGGTTAATTAACAGATTAAGTTTATTTATAAAAACAGTTTAATTAACACGTGGGGTCCACATGTCAGTGGCTGGGGCTGCACAGTCAGCACGTTGACTGGGTCAACGCGGTCAACGGGGCCCCTGGGACCCACTGGCAGTGACCCAGATGGGCCCCAGAGCCAGCCACGTCGGCGCCGTCACTGGAGCACAGCTCCGGCGACCATTCTAGCGGCGGAGCGGCTCGGGAGCACGTCGGGATTCGGCTACGGGCGGTCATTTGGTGCGGGGCCGGTCGCGTTTGATCGGGCAGACGACGGCACGTCCAATGGTGGTGGTGGCAGGGCCGAAGCGGGGCTGTAGCTTCGTCGGCGATGAGCGGGGCGGACGCCGGCGTTCGGGTGCGGGAGGAAACGACGGTGCGGCGTGCAAACGGGCAGCAGAAGCAGCTAGGCAGGGCCTACTCGTTGCGGCGAAGCCAACAGGCGCACACGCGTGACCAACTGGTCACCGGAACCACGCCGGCGACAAGTTCGAGTGGCGGCACGCTCGGGCGGTCATGGAATCGGCAGCCAGAGGGGCCAAGAGACGCGGGAGAGAGAGGGGGAAGATAGAGGGGCTCACAGCGAGCCTGTAGATGAGCAACGTGGGCTCAGGGGAGGCCTGGAGCAGACGGCGCGGTGACGGCGATCTCCGGTGACCGAGGAAGAAGAAGAGGTCGATCGCAGAGCTGTGGTGGCGCAGAGCTTGAGCTCGGGGTCGGAGAGGAAGTAGAGGAGGTAGGCGAAGCTCGTAGCGCAGTCCTACGCGTCGGAGAGGTCGGTGGCCGCGTCGGGCAAGGCGGAAAGCGAGAGAGAGAGCGACGGAGATGGTGAGGGAAGTGGATGGGGTCGATGACGAGGCTGAGGGGCTCGTTCTTATCCCCTCGGCGGCCCTGTAGCGTTGCCGTATCGGCCAGCCGCCAGCGTCGCGCGCTCCGGCCATGGGCATGGCGACACGGAGGCGAGGAGGACGACAACCGCGTGGGAGGCCAGGCTGGGCCAGCTGGGCCTGTCACTGTGCACTAAGGCCCAGTGCACAGTGGCCTTTCTCTTTTCTTTTTTTGTTTCTTTTATTCTTTTCTGTTTTGCATTTTCTCTAGATAGCAAATGATTTTTGTAAAATTTGAAACTTGCCACATAAATACATTGCAATATTTGGCACTGCCACAAAAAGTTTGGGAGGGACTTGGATTTGTTTGAATTTTTCATAATTGGAAAAGCATTTAAATATGCTGATTTGGCACTGTTTTAATTGCTATAGCCCATTTAAGCAAATAAGTGATGTTGTTTTCCTTAACAAATAATTGTTATGGAATATTTGCTAAATGATGGACTATTTTGCAACCATGTTTGTGCAACTTTAAATTTCACTTGCAATTTGAATTGATTTCAGTGGTGGAATTTGAAATGAGATATGAATCCAATATGATCAAGCATTGCAAAGCAAAGTGACTTAGCATAATCATGATGGATTACTGTAGCTTATTACATGGGGGTGTTACAGAGAAGCAGACGAGATAAGCTATGGGGAGGGAGGGGAAATGCGATGCCGACTCGCCGGCCGTGACTGTTTATAAAGAAGGCCGGTAAGCACTGGTTTTTTTGGGATTTTGCCGAGTCGGGCGGGAAGCTTGCGCGGGAACCTGTGCGGTTGCACGGGAACGGGCGCACCGACGATTCATTGGCGTCTCTTCGAGCTAACGTTTGGCCAAAAGAACGCCTGTGCGGTGCTCAAGCTTGCGCTCTAAGCCTTCTGCGGCAGCGTGGTGACAAGACGTGCGAGAGGAGGACGAAATGACAAGTACACAAACGGTTAATAAAAAAAACATTTGCGATTTAATTACCTAGCACACGGCCGCTCTCTATGCAGCGTCACGAACGATTGTTCGCCCACTGTGTGATGTGGAACGCGACGTAGTTTCACATCACGCCGTCGGCTCGCAACTGCCGGCCGGCTTGTAGACGGCCATTCCCTGCGTGTTCAACCGCTATATGCGTGTGGTTGCTCGCAGTTGAGGCGGCCGCGGCGCGCTCTGCTCGCGTCCCTCCGCGCGCGCTGCAAGCGTATCGGACTGGCGCACGATCACATATGTTCGGGGTGCCTTATGCATGCGGTTACGTCGGACGCGGCACAACGACGCAGTTACGTGCGGCAAAAACTGCCTTGCGGACGTGCCGAGAATCCTGGCCGCCCGGCCCTCATTTATTCCCGCGCCCATTTACCTTCATCTCTCGCGCCCCACAACACAATAAGCACACCCACGACGACACATACAGAGAGGATATCCAGCGGCTCCAATGGCGCACCCGGCTCCAATGGCGCTCCCAGCAGCTGATGACGATGATGGGCAGTAGTTCACCATGCCTCATGTAGTGGACACCCACGTGAGGAGGAAGGACCTCTCGGTAGTGTACACCAACGAGCCGGTCTCGGTGGAGAGCTCCATCCACACTATGGAGCAGTTGCTTGCTGAGGACGAGTACCAAGTGGTCGGCTTCGACCTCGAGTTCACCGGCGGTCGTGCCGGGTATGATCAGAAGGTTGCCGTCGTCCAGTTGTGCGTGTGCCATCACGTCCTCGTCTACCACTACTCCCTGGCCACAAGGCCTTGCGAGCATTTCGCCAGGTTTATCAACAGCCCCGACTACAGGTTCGCTACGGTGGACACCGTGAACAATCTAAAGGTGCTCGAGACTACAGGCTTGGCCTGCCAGAATCTTGTCGACATCCAAGGCTAGTACTGGGTCTGGGGCAGAAAGAAGAAGAAGGACTCCCTGGTTGCCTAGCCGTGGCCATCATCGACCCCTACTACAGAGGCATGAAAGATGAGTGCAAAAAGAACAAGGATGCCTGGCACGAGGCCTGGGTGCGGAGACTGGATGAAGAACACGTCAATTACGCGGCCAAGGACGCGTACACAAGCTACGAGATGTACAGGCAGATCGTTGACATGAGGGAGTGCCTCCTTCCTGTGGACGACGAGGGATTTGATCGAGGCAGAAGTAGAGTAGTGGCGGTAGCATCACAAGAAGTAGATGATTAGATGATCGTTTCTCCTAGTTTAGAATGCATGTAATTGTTTATTGAGGTGTGTGCGAATGTTTTGTATAGTCACCTATGTAATTGGATGTTTAATTTGGTTATATATGTTGTTCTTCTGTAGACTGAGCAAATTACAACACAGACGGACTAAACTAGGGAACCCGTCGGTGATGATTTCATCAATCGCTGACAATTGTATAGCAGCAAGCGTTTGCGCACAACACACATGGGTTATTAGCAGGAATCGTCCATGTTGTTATCCGTCTTCCCACACATTTTGGATTACTGACCTGTTTGCCGCGTATCACACACATCTTGTTAAGTTGAACCGTTTCTATTGTGTTGGGTAATCGCAAACAGTTCATCCGAGTGAACCGCATGCCGTATATCGCACACACCTTGATCTGCCTGACCATTTCTGTTGTGTTGCGTAATCACAAACAGTTCATCCGAGTGAACTGTATGCCGTGTATCGCAGACACCACGAACTGGCTGACCGTGTTTGTTGTTCTGGCTTATCGCAAACAGTTCATATGGATCAACTATATGCCACGTATCGCACATGCGTCTCTAATCCGAATCGTTTTTGATGTCTCCGGCATCGCAAACAGTTTGTCTTATTGGGGACAGTTTTTTTATGACACCGTTTGCGATTCATGCATCGCACACAGTTTGGTCGCGGGGTCTCTGATTCATGTGTCGCGTTAGCGGTCGCCTATAGTAGTGAGGGTCAAGCTTGCGGAATCATTTTCTGGATGACAGACGAACATATACAGATCTTCAAAATTAGAAAAAATGTTAATTTCAAGAAGAAGGAGAAGAAGAAGGATACTGTTGTACATGAATGGGTATGGATCCAATAACAAGTTCGAAGAATTTGACAGACAAGTAGCCCAACACTGTCAATGTCGGCGTACAAATGACACTGATTCTTGTTGCACCTTGCTGATCAACTACAAGTTATCTCTCAAGTAAAGGCGCGTCCTCAATGACCATATCGTGATACACCTTATGTGATCTCTTGTTGCAGCACCAGCAACACACATAAATTGTCCGGAGAGTCATGGAGGTGATGTGGAGGCTACGCAACCCATTGATCACCTGAAGACAAAGGTATTCGAGCACAGTACAGCTGCGGAGCAGGCGCTCGATGTCCTCCTTGGGGATGCAGACGGCGATGAGCTCGAGGTGCTTCAGTCGAGGGAGAAAAAGAGCGGGCGCGTCATTAATCGGGGGGAAATGGCAGTTCATGAACCTGGCAAGGCGTAGCGTGGGCGCGAGTCGGAGCGCGGACGGTGGCAGCGAGCACATATGTCCATCATTAAAACTGAGCTCCTCGAGCTGATCTAGGGTGGGGGATAGGAACCACTCGTCAAGCTTGGCTTGGTCCTTGCCGTTGGAACGGAACTAGCCCGTGATAAGGCCTCTGATTAGGCCACAGTGCATACCGAGGATCTGGGGCAATGCATCCAAGCTTTTGCAATAGCCATGGCAGAGCTTGTGGACGTCGATGAGGTCGAGAGGGGTGGAGTGCCATAGGGAGCGCCACCGCCGGGAGAGGATGGTTGTCCGTGCGCCATATTTGATTGGGAGGAGGAAGATGATGACTATCAACATATCGTTAGGGAGGCTGCTGACGAAGTCTAGGCCTGCCGGAGTCGCTTGCAGTTCAGGCTCGACCCGCCTCCGCTTGTTGGCAGCCTCGTCCTCCACCTCTGGAGTCTCCTCGGTGGCGGTGCTATCTGATAGGAGTGGAGGAGTGGGAGGATATGGAATATTTAGTTAGAACATGGTAGAAGAAAAGTGTATTGGTAATTAGAAGTTACTAGGTAGGAATAGACTTAACAGAGTCAGAAAATGAAATCCCAATTGGTTGCTTAAATACTACACAATTACTTTGATATTGCGTAAGTCAACATGCAGATACTTGAAAAGAACACTTACTTCGAACAAAGTCTGGACGGATGATGTCGTCGGGAAAGTTAGCATTTATCATATGACTAGGCTCTTTTAGGTGCAGTCTAATTTTAGTGCCAGCTCTCAGTACATAAAACTTTGAAATTTCTATCCAAAGGCCTGCGTCAAAATAGGAGTGACCATCATCTTCATCAAGCTTTACAGAAACAACGATTGTAAATCCATGGTTTGTGTTCAACATGACATCCCTGGAGTCTTCAGTAATGTAAAGGCCAAGATTTTGTACTATAGTTGTTGTTGCAAAGCAAGGGATGTACTGCAGGAAATGATAAGATTGTTAAAGAACAGGGTAACATGCAAATATGGGAGTAATTGAAAGAACAGTACAACAGTTGAAATCAAAGGACAAAAATTTATAATTAAACAGATAATGTAACCATGATGTCAAGCAAATATGAGAGTAATCGAAAGAACAATACAACATTAGTTTGCCTAATATAGAAAGAAGAAAAATCCCCTTTTGATGTATATGCTGCATGTGGCACCTTCTATCCAAATGTAGCAATATATAGTATGTGTTCAGAAAAGTAGGCCATGCCAATCGAGGTAGGGTGAGATTGAACATACCGTGCGCTTCATGAAGTCATTTGGTACGGTGAGATGGAACTCCTCGGCTGTCTGGCCGAGGCCGCATAGGCATGATGTGTCCTTGCACTATACACTCTACGAATGAAAACCCTCAAATCAGCTAGAAGAAAAATGCACTCACGGCGATTTCGGCCGGGTGATTAAAATGGGCAGACGGACTGGGATAAGAGATGAGCGAATATTTTAGTAAATTAGTTACCTGGTTCTCCATGAGAGAGAAAACCCCAATACCGCAGATTCCCCAATCGGGCGGAGCTGGGTCGACGACGAGCAGCGTCGAGAAAGTCGGTGGCTATAGGCAGCGGCAAGCGGTAGTGGCAAAATGCGGTGGGGTTTGGCGGCAGCCGGCGGCAGTGACAGGCTTTGAGCTAAGTGGTTGCCGCGGCGATAGGCGGTGACATATAGGTGCGACTGGGGACGGGGGTTGTGGCGGGCGGGGGTGAGGGTTTTGTGACGTGGGGGGTGGTGAGGTTTTTTTTAATTGGGTGGTGAGGATTTTCTGTCCCAGCATAATGCGTTTCGAAGGCAACGGTATGGTAGACCCAACCGTGTGTGATTAATATCACTCCGGTGTGAGGGTGATACAGACTGCCGTTCGATCTATGTACATCCTACGGTGCAGACGTGCGATCCGTGGGGATGCATTCTGGCCAATCAGAACACACGTGCCGCGGCACAATGAAAGTCATCCCACAAGGTTCCAATCTAGGAAAATCACCAAGTTTCAGGGTGGGGGTCCACATTTCCTTCGTTGTTTGACCCTAAAAATTTTACCCACGCTAAACATTCACCGTAATATGCATCGTACATGTTCATTTTTTTGCCAACTCCACACGTAGCTGTGCGTGTTGTGTGCAAACGGTTGCTAGTATAAAATTGTGTGGGAAGACCGAAAGTAACATAGACGAAATGCGCTAATAAGTTGTGTGTGATGTGGGCAATCGTAGGTTGGTCTAAGAGAAGCATAAAATTCCATCAACCAAACTGATTGCATACTCATCCCACATCTAGATATAATTAAGCATAGATATAAACATACTCAGGCATAGATAGGGATGGCAATTTTATCCATGGATCTGGATACCCGTGGATACCCGACCTGGTTGGGCAAGGGTATGGAGCGCATTTCTGCCCATGGATCTATGGATCTGGATACCCGCGAACGGCCGGTTGGGTACGGTTATAATTTCTGCTCCATGGATATCCAGTGGATACCCGTATGACATGTGGGCCCATATGTCAGGATGAAAATGAATCCATCATTACTGAAGACTAATTTGGAGCCAAGTGTGCTCATATGGACATTAGGCTGGGTCTCCAATTACTAGTGCACATACTGTTGGAAGTGCATCTGAATTTTAAATATGCTACGTACTTTATTTATGCAACTTTGATTGTGATGTAATAAGACTTTGCAACTTTGGTTGTGATGTAATAAGATTTTAAGACAACTGTTCTACTATGAGACTAATTGAGTGTCATTATGTGGTCTACTTTAGTTTTTTTTATGTAATAAGATTTAAGACAAGTTTTTACTGTCAGACTATTTGAGTTGTCATTGTGTGCATGGACAATGTCTGAACAGTGTACTTGCTGCCTACTTATGCTTGTAGCTTATGTTGTTATTTTTGAATGAATGATGAGTTAATTTGATCTGTGGGAAGTCTTCATGCTGATTTTTCTATGCCCATGGAGCTCCATGGGTATCTGGGTATCCGGTGGGTTTGGGCATGGTCACAAGTTGTGCCCATGGATACTTTGGTGGATGGGCAGAGGGCGGGAAGATGGGTCATGGGTTGGATTTGGACCAGCTCCACCCGCCCCAATCCCGACCCATTGCCATCCCTAGATAATCCCTAGATAATAAGCGTACTCAAGCATAATTCAACCATAGTTCAACCGGTAATAAGCATACTCAAGCCTAGATATAATTAAGACGCACACACTAGATAGCTAGGGTACTTCTGAACATAACCATAGTTCAACGGGTGTGCCAGCCTGCACGAAGGTGAAGCTTCCCCAGGTACTCAGTGTACGCGGTGTGCGCCACCCTGCGAGAATACTTCTGCTTGAAGGAGCCAACGGCTCTTCCTCTTGCATGCGCCAGAACACTTTCAAACGCGTCATGAAGGATTCGGTTGCAGAACGGGCATCCAAAGCCCCCATTCCAGGTCCTAACACGCCTGTTATGCTTTCCCGCATAAAGCTCCTTGAGATTTTGCTTCTTGAACCTCCTCTGGCCATCTTCATCCTCGCTATCGACATAGTCAGATAGCACCTATACATATAGTAAAAAATGTGGCGTCAGTATATTTTATAATGTGAGTTCAGCAGGCAGAGTTTATGAAACATAATATATCCTATGACAGCGTGAACCTAAATCATCAAGTGATCTTGATAAAAGAAATGCATAAATTGAGAGCACACAACTTAGTGCAACAAAATTAAGAGGTTGATTGGTTTGCTACCAACATTTGACAAAATCAAAAGTTGCCAACATTTGTGAGATTGGCAATGAAAATTGGTATGCAACCAATCTCTAGCCAACATTTAGCAGTTACCAAAATTAGGCATGCCAACTTTTGGCAACAAACCAATTTACATGTCGTAAAGTAGGATTAGGATTTGATGGCTAATATTCTAGACAGATCCAAAGATTTTGGTTCGATTTTTTTAGCACAATCATCTATGTACATACCAATCTGGGATTTTTTTTGGCACAAACATATATGTAGGACATTCAAAATCAATTCTCAAGATCTGGCTATGAATTATTAGTAGGAACACTAACCCTAGTCAGATTATTATCAAAAATCATTTGTACAGAACAAACAATTAATCACTAACCCTAGATGGATTATTAGCAAGATTTTGGTTCGATTTTTTTAGCACAATCATCTATGTACATACCAATCAGGGATTTTTTTTTGGCACAAACATATATGTAGGAGATTCAAAATCAATTCTCAAGATTTGTCTACGAAATATTAGCAGAAACACTAACCCTAGTCGAATTATTAGCAAAAAACATTTGTACAGAACAAACAATTAATCACTAACCCTAGACGGATTATTAGCATGATCATTTGTACATATCTCACTTATCAACAACACTTATCATTTGTACCATTCAAACAATCAATACACTACAGGGATCAAACGAATCTTACTCTGATTTCATGGATTGAGAGAACGAATAACCATAGAATTAATATTCCAAAAAGGGGGAGGCAGGACTAACAAGAGAAAACGTAGGATTATATTTGCCAAAAAATGGGTACAGATGACTAACCGGTTCTCCGTCGTCGTCGGAGCCATCGTAGGAGTCGTTGTGGACCTCCGGCTCCGGTTGGGGAAGCACGACGGCGGCGACGACTTCAATACCGCACTTCTTCCCGCGCGAGACCTCATCTGCGGCAATGGCAACCTCTGTGCCTAGCTTCACGCGGTGCTGTGCTTCACCAGCCCCGACGTCCCCACTCCCTCCCATGGTGCGCTTCGTCAGCATCCTGATACACTTCAGATGACGGTGACGACTGAGAACGGCGTCGAGGATGTAGGTGGAGAGAGAGGATTGTGTGTGTAGCGAGAATGGGGGTGCGACCACCTATTATAACCAGAGTCTAGGACGTGCCATTAATATGGGGCAGCGGGAGCGAGGCGGGCGCCAGTCAAAGGGCTGGCTCGCCTCCCGGCGAGCCTGCGCAGCGGACTTCTCGCATGCCTACTGTCATTTCACACAGCTGCTCGTACGTCTCCCGATGACACTGCGCAGCGAACACGCCTCCCGTCAATTCATGCACCTGCTCACACGCCTCCCGGTCTGCCTGTGCGGCGGACTGCTCACATGCGTCCCGTCAACTCACGCCTACTCGCACGGCACGCGGGATGCGTGGCGTCACGTATATTGTTTTTCTTTTTTGAGGATTAATTCTGCCGCTTTATTAATTAACCGAAGCATGGCACGTACATTGTTGGTCTAACGCCCATGGTTTGAATAAATAAACCGTTTGCGATATTGTGTTCCAATTATTAATAATCTCCCATTTGCGATAAGCTTATATCAAAACTTGTCTCGAATTTGACAAAAAAAATAAATATCACAGTCTATTGGTGTCATATCATGACACCACGACAAGTTTCATGAATTTCAACTAAGTTTTGGATTTACTGGAATTTAAAAATCAAGATTCTCAATGTTTGAAATTTCTTGCCATTTCTTGCATGGGGACTAAACATGCACCCAAGGACACACATATGATTTTCCAATCCATTTTGGTGCACTATCGCGTGTGCATGTAGTTCAAATTTGATATTTACACATGAAATCCCTAAGAAATCAATCAATGTATAAAAACATCTGAAGGATCTCTGAATTTCTTTCAAATTTTAACACGGCACTCCTTTGGTCACATGTTCACTGCAAAAAAAAGTTTGACATGCCTCGAAGTGGCGGTGATGGTGCGGTGGGTTGGGGGGGGGGGTCCGGCACACTACGCGTCGTGAGCCTCCGTGTGGGATTGGCTGGTTTGTGAGGCAGGTGCCACATCAAAGTCGTGAATTGGGTATTTAAAACATGACACAACCCTTTCATACATATGTTTGGGCCACATGCATGCAGTGGTGGTCCTCGGACACTCCCTCGTGCGGTTATCAGCGATGCGCCCATTCGTTAGCGTGCAGGTTATCACTTTGACCGACAGCGAGAGGCATTTGACCAAAGGTGGATTCATCTTGGCCTGTGTTACAGTGTAGATCATGATGAGATTCCAGACCGAAGTTCGAGTGCGTGCGTACACATGAATCCATCCCACCGGCTCGAAGTGAGGGGACTATGCGTCGTGAACCTCTGTGTGGGGTGTTTCCAGTTTGCGAAGCAGGTGCCACATCAAAGTTGTGCATTGGGTATTCTAACATGACACAACACCTCTTTGGGCCACATGCAGGTGGTGGTTGTCCTATAGCTATCTCGCGCGGTTATCGGCGATGCTTCCATCCGTGGGCCCGCGAGGTCCATCACTTTGACCTACAGCGAGAGAGGTTAATTTGACCAAGGAGGATTCTTTTTGGTTTGTGTTATAGTAGGAGTATATAGCACGCGCAGAAGAGGGGGGCATCATATACTACGCGTAGTGAACCTCGCTCCGTGTGGGACTTTACGATTTCTGAGGCAGGTGCCACATCAAAGTTTTGCATTGGATAATCAAACATCACACAACACCTCCATACATATGTTTGGCCCACATGCAAGCGGTGGTTGTCCTCTGACACTCACTCATGCGGTTATCGGCGATGCTTCCATCTGTGGGCCCGCTTGGTCCATCACTTTGACCGACAGCGAGAGAGGTTAATTTGACATAGGACGGGATTAATTTTTGGTTTCTCTTACGTAGGTCATGCTAAGAATACATAGTATAGTTTGAGCGCATGTGTACGCATGAATCCCTCCCACCGGATCGAAGTGGGGGCGGGGCAGCACACGATGCGTCATGAACTTCGCTCCGCGTGGGGACTTTACGGTTTCTGAGGCAGGTGACACATCAACATTGTGCATTGGGTATTCAAACATCACACAACACCTCCTACATATGTTTGGGACACATGCATGCAAGCGGTGGTTGTCTTCGGACACTCTCCCTTGCGCGGTTATCGGCGGCAAGCCCATTCGTGGGCCCGCGTGTACGTCGATCACTTCGACCGACGACGAGAGAGGTTACCAAAGTGGATTCTTCTTGGTTCATTTTTCGGTAGGTCATGGCAAGATTCCAGACCAAAGTTTGAGCGCACGCGTACGTATGCATGAATCCCTCTCACCGGCTCGAAGTGGGGCCGGGGGACCGGCATACAACGTGTCGTGAACCCTCGCTCCGTGTGGGGACTTTCCGGTTCCAAATTAGCAGGCGCCACATCAAATTTGTGCATTGGGTATTCATACACGAGACAACACTTCCATACATATGTTTGGCCAACATTCATGTGGTGGTTGTCTTCGAACACTCCCTCGCGTGGTTATCGACGGCAAGCCCATTCATGGGCCCGCGTGGATGTCCATCACTTCGACCGACAACGAGAGAGGTTACCAAGGTGGATTCTTCTTGGTTCATGTTATGGTAGGTCATGGTGAGATTCCAGACCAAAGTTTGAGCGCACACGTACGCATGAATCCCTCTCAGCGGCTCGAAGTGGGGGGACCGACATACTACGCGTCGTGAACCCTCGCTCCGTGTGGGGACTTCCCGGTTCCAAAGGACGGTGCCACATAAAAGATGTGCATTGGGTATTCAAACACCATACAACACTTCCATACATATGTTTGGGCCACATGCAGGCGGTGGTTGTCTTCGGGAACTCCCTCGCGTGGTTATCGGCGGCAAGCCCTTCTGTGGGGCCGCGTGGACGTCCATCACTTCGACCGACAACGAGAGAGGTTACCAAGGTGGATTCTTCTTGGTCCGTGGTACAATAGGTCTTGGTGAGATGCCCTCCCACCGACTCGAAGTGTGTGTGTGTGTGTGTGTGTGTGTGTGTGTGGGAGGGGGGCACTACTTCGTATGTCATGAACCTCCGTTGGGGTATGTCCGGGTTGCGAGGCGCATGTGCCACATCAAAGTTGTGAAATGGTTATTTAAATATCACACCACCCTTTTCATACATATAGTTGGGCCACCCGCAGGTGGTTCGTGGTCTCACCAATCTCGCGCGCAGAAGCACATTTTTGGGCTCGCACGGTCCACCTTGTTGACCGGAAGCGAGAGGGGGGTTTGACCATGATGGATTCCTATAGGTGTTGTGTTAAGGTAGGGTGAGATGCCAGACCTAGCTATTTGGGGGAATGCGTTCATAGCTAGGATTCCCCTCCAGCCGACATGAAGTGAGGGTCGGACGAGCAATACTGTGCGCTTTGTGAGACAGGTGCCACATCAAAGTTGTGGATTGGGTATTTGAACATCAAACCACCCTTTTCATACATATATTTGGTCCACATGCAGGCGTGTTTGTGTTCTGACCCTTTCCCGCATTTTTTTGCCAAATTTATAAATAGCAGACGAGTCGGATGAAACAACTGTCTGCGATTGTAGGCGCAATAGACACGGTTCCCTCAGACTAGCCGTGTGCCACACCCGTGCCCCTGTCACATCAGCACAATCCACTGCTGGCCGCTGGCCATGATTGGGCTCCACGAGGGTTCCCTCGGAATCAAAATATCCACCCGCCTTCAGCGATTTCAAAAATGGTGGTTCCGCGGGTTTTTCTATTTGATGGAACACAATTATTATGTTTGGGCCGTGTGCGATGTTTGTTGCTCCCGCGCCGCTTCAATCCCTTCATCCAAATTTTCAGTAGCCCCGGCATTTTATTCCCGCCTGGTAAAATTTTCACTAGCCGCGGCATTTCCTCAAACACCACCTTGGCCCCCCTCCACACACACACCCCAAAACCTCCGCTCAGACACACACACCACCCCTCCCTCGCTCGAAACCCTAGCTAGCTCGCAGCCGCCGCCACCTCACCTCGACCGTCAACCTCTGCCGATCTGCCCGTGCAGGTTACCCACCGATCTCCATGCCCTCACCGTCCTGAGTTTCTTAGATGACGCCTGCGAAACACCCCCTTTCCCACAGATCCCCATCCCCATCCCCCTCCCCCAATCGAGAGCATTGCAGCCTAAGCCCGGCTACACTTCCCGTGGAGCTCGAGGAGCGAATGGCCAAAAAGAGGTTTATCGCGGCCTCTTCGCCCGACGATGGCGAGGTGGCCGTGCCACCGAGGAAGCTGACGACGATGACTGGCCAAATGCTTTCCATCAGCGGTGTCATGTATATTGGTATCTCATGGATGTCGGCTACGACATCAAGGTCGTCGACAGAGGCGGCTTGACCCGGGCTATGTCACAGGTTAAGTGGCACACCCCCAACCCCTCGGGTTCAACTGTCGTCGATCTCATCCGTGGCCCCGCCGCTGATCTCCTCTGCTTCGCTGTCAAGAATTTGCCATCCTTCATTGCCATCGAGCCCCTTTTGTCATTTCTGAAGGACACATTCTGTGCCGCTGGCTTGGGATCCTCATCTGCCAAGTTAGACCTCATCGACGGCGACCACGAGGAGGGCACCCTCTCCGGCTCTTCCAAGGGGAAAGAGCCCATCTGCGACATCAGGGAGGGCACCCTGCAGCTGTGTTCTTCCTAGGGTAAGGAGCCCATCTGCGACAACAGGGAGCGCACCCAGAGTCCGTGCTCTTCCAATGGGAAGGAGCCCATGTATGACAAGTGAGGAAACCCATGATTTGTTTTGCCGTGCCGATTCCAAGGGGGAAACATCATATGATCATGCTCGTAGCTTTTGCCATGCTATCTTTTAACCATGCCGTGTTTCAATTGCTATATTTGATTGTTTGTAGTATGCCTTGTTTATTTTAGTTATTCACAATGTGATGTTCTATATGTGCAAGAATGTAATGTGCAGTTCAATTTTATCAACACTAGTTTCAATGGCCAAAATTGGTTCCTATTAAAGCTGGTGTAGTTAACACGCCCCCTATTTATTTCAGTTTTCTCACAATGTGATGTGCAATCATACAATTTGATGTTTAAGCACAAGCTTAGTTCTATGCAATTTCAACAATACCACTATGAGTGACTATATTTGGTAGCTTTTAAGCCTGTTGTAGTGAGCATATGCCTTGTTTAACGGTTTTTGATTGTTAGGTTGTTTGTACTAAGCATATGTCCAGTTTTAATTGCTATATTTGGTTGTTTGTAGTATGCCTTGTTTATTTCAGTTATTCACAATGTGATGCTCTATATGTGCAAGTATTGACTGTGCAGTACAATTTCATCAATACCACTTCAACGACCATATTTGTTTCCTGTCAAGCCTGATGTAGGTAATACACCCCCTGTTTTTTCACATTGTGATGTTCAATTATACAATTTGATGTTTAAGCACAAGCTACGTTCTATGCAATTTCAACAATACCACTATGAATGACTATATTTGGTTGCTGTTAAGCCTGTTATAGCAAGCATATGCCTCTTTTAACGGTTTGTGGTTGTTCGGTTGTTTGTAGTGAGAACGGAAATAATTTCAATTTAACAATATCGTTATCCACATGTTTTTTCTTTTGCATATCACAAAGTTCAACGAAAGTATTAAGATGGGATGCATCATCTTCATTAGGACTACCAGAAAATTGTTCTTTCATAACAAGATTAAGCAAAGCAGCATTAATATCACATGACTACACACTAGTGGCGGGAGGAGCAATTGGAGTACTAATAAAATCATTATTATTAGTATTGGAAAAGTCACACAATTTTGTGTTTTCTTGAGACATCGCGACAAAGCAAGCAAACTAACAAACAAGCAAACGAAAATATTTTTGTGTTTTTGTAAATTTGTTTTAGAAGTGGGGGAGATAAAAATTAGAGGCAAATGCAAATAAAAAGGCAAATAAAATAAATGCAAGTGGATGAAAGTTTATGCGAAGGTACTTGATAAGTTTTGATGATGTCTCCCCGGCAACAGCGCCAGAAATTCTTCCTGCTACTTGTGAGCTGCGTTGGGATTTCCCCGAAGAGGAGAGGATGATGCAGTACAGTAGAGATAAGTATTTCCCTCAGTTAAGAACCAAGGTTATCAATCCAGTAGGAGAACCACATAGAACCTTGTTAGAAGCACCTACACACACAAAAGCAAACACTTGCACCCAACGCAAATAAGAGGGTTGTCAATCCCCTTAGCGGTTATTTGCAAGGATTAATTCTGATAGTGATAGATAGAAAAGTAAATTGCAAATCAAAATAAAAGTAAATAAATTGCAGCAAGGTATTTTTGGATTTTAATATATGATAAAGGTAGACCCAGGGGCCATAGTTTTCACTAGAGGCTTCTCTCTCGAACACATAGCATACGGTGGGTAAACAAATTACTGTTGGGCAATTGATAGAAAAGCGCATAGTTATGACGGATTCATGGCAATGATCATGTATATAGGCATCACATCCGAGACAAATATACTGACTCTTGCCTGCATCAACTACTATTACTCCACCCATCGACCGCTATCCAGCATGCATCTAGGGTATTAAGTATAAAACAGAGTAACGCCTTAAGCAAGATGACATGATGTAGACAAAGTAAACTCAAGCAATATGATTAAACCCCATCTTTTTATCCTTAATGGCAACAATACAAATACATGCCATGTCCCTTTCTGTCACTGGGATTGAGCACCGCAAGATTGAACTGGCATTGGGCACTGGGTTAATAGGTTAGTCCCAAAAAATGCTATATAATGGCATATAAAACATCCAAGATTGATACTATAATAGCATGGAACAATCAAAAATTATAGATACGTTGGAGACGTATCAAGCATCCCCAAGCTTAATTCCTGCTCGTCCTCGAGTAGGTAAATGATAAAAACAGAATTTTTGATGTGGAATGCTACCTAACATGTTTCATCATGTAATTCTCTTTTACGGTATGAATATTAAGATCCGAATGATTCAAAGCAATAGTCTATAATTTGATATAAAGACATCAATACTCAGGCATACTAACAAACGATCATGTCTTTCAAAATAAAAATGCTAAAGAAAGTTATCCCTACAAAATCATATAATCCTGTCATGCTCCATCTTTTTAACACAAAATATTTATCATGAACAACCCTGGTTTTAGCCAAGCAATTGGTTCATACTTTTTAACGCGCTTCAGCTTTCTCAACCCCCACGCAATACATGAGCGCAAGCCATGGATATAGCACTATGGATGGAATAGAATGTGGTGGTAGAGATTAATAAGGGGAAGTCAAAAAGAAGAAGATAGTCTCACATGAACGAGGCTAATCAATGGGCTATGGAGATGCCCATCAATCGATGTCAATGCGAGGAGTAGGGATTGCCATGCAACGGATGCACTAAGAGCTATAAGTGTACAAAAGCTCAAAATAAAAACTATGTGGGTGTGCATCCAACTTGCTTGCTCATGAAGACCTCAGGCATTTGAGGAAGCCCATCATCGGAATATACAAGCCAAGTTCAATAACGAAAATTCCCACTAGTATATGAAAGTGACAAAATAGGAGACTCTCTATATGGAAAACATGGTGCTACTTTGAAGCACAAGTATGGAAAAGGATAGTAACACCGCCCCTTCTCTCTTTTTCTCTCATTTTTTTTCTTTTTTTCTTTTTCGTGGGCTCTTTTTGGCCTCTTTTTTTTTCCTCACTAGGACAATGCTCTAACATGTGACACCCCGATTTTTGGCCCTTTCTTTTTCTTTTGGATTTCTTTGGAATTTTATTTGGAATTCCTTTTCTGTGGCTCTGTGGGCTTGAAACCTGGGAAGATTATCTCTTCTTCCTCTCCCAAGTGGCTTGTCACTCTCAAATATTTCCCAATGCCATGTTATTTCCGTCTTAGCCCAACCCCAATATTTATTTATTGGGAATATTCCTTTTCTATTAAAGGAATAACCCTGTTTGCTTTAGATTGTGAAGCAACCTATATTTCTGTCATTCCCAAAATTCCCACAAAATTCTCATAAATTCTTTGGATCATATCTTCCACTAATATGTCAAAACCCATCCTTGCCTAGTTCAAAAATAATTCAGGAATATTCATTTCCTATGCTGACCAGTATGGCACTTTGTGAAGGAAGTGTTGTTTATCTTTTCTTTATTACCCTCAAAATTTTTGAGCACTCTTTCATATCCAAATAATTGCCACATGCCAAAATTCAGCTTCATTTGCCTAGTAAATCTTCCTCAGAAAATTTCCAAAGTTTCTGTCCAGAGAGAAGTTTTGTGAAGGAAGTACTAGCTAGGCTAATCAAAATGAGTTGAAATTTTGGCAGATCATCCATATGATCAAATCATTACTCCCCACAAAATTTGAGCTCCATCCAACAATCTATGTGAGCACACCTTCACATTCTTGCTTCTGGTCTTTTCAGGGTGTGAAGCCACTATATTTTATATTGCTTCATAAATTCTGAAATTAATCCAGGACCCAAATATCACTATCTCCATTGGGCATGCCAAAATTCACATCATTTTTCCAAGCCATTTTCTCCACAAAATTCCCCCAAGTTTCTGTCCAGAGGAAAGCATTGTGAAGGAAGTACCATTTATATTTATCTAAATGGTATGAAATTTTTACAGTGCCTTCATATGCCCAAATGATCACCCTCTACCAAGTTTCAGCCCAATCCAATCATCTAGGTGAGTGCAACTTCATGATCTAGTTTCTGGATCAGATTTTTGCAGTTGTGAAGCAACTGTGATAAATATTGGTCCAAATCCTTTCATATTTCACAGGACTGTAGTCCTTCCTACCCTAAACCCCTGTGACATCCTGGTTAGCCCTTATCCCCTTCACTTTGACCACAGCTTCATGCCCAAGTTTGCTACATCAAACTTCAGTTGATGCTACCCATCAGCACAGAGGTGCTTTAATCCAACCAAGACCATAGTGGCGCGCCATCAAGTAGGGTCCACACGCTAGACATCTTTTTGCTGGCCAGAATGCACCGCGTGCGCCTGTGCACGCGGTGACCACACGGTCTGGCAAGCCAAACGCGTGCTCTGGGCGCCGGAACCCCTCTGCCGCCGCCCAAACGTCGTCCTCGCGCCACCGCGGCATGTCCACAGCGTTGCTCTTCCCCTCCTGCATCC
Source organism: Elymus sibiricus (assembly GCA_039707655.1). Taxonomy (NCBI): domain Eukaryota; kingdom Viridiplantae; phylum Streptophyta; class Magnoliopsida; order Poales; family Poaceae; genus Elymus; species Elymus sibiricus. Next base: position 253,350,098 of record CM077668.1, on the reverse strand, counting down.
ACGTGCCCCCTCTGGACCCCTCTCCCCCTCCTCATTCCTCTCCGGTGAGCCACGCCGCACCGCGTGCCCATGGCCGTCGTCGTTTTGCCGCTGTCCTCTTCCTCCTCGCCGATTCTCTGGCACTCCACTACCTCTCTCCCATCGCCATCCACGCCTGCCCGCGTGCGCACGCGTACGCGGTCACGCCAGAGCATCGTTCTCACGTCCGTGGCGGCATCCGGCGAGGGCATCGTCGCCGCGGCTATTTAGCCCCTCCCCGAGACCTCTCGACCTCACCAGCAGCCTCACTACCCTCCTCCAGCCCTCCCCAACAACTCATTCGAGTTCGGAGAGCCCTCCTCGCCTCACATGGCCGCCGCTTCGGCCAACTCGAATTAGAGCAATGCCGAGCCCCTCCCTCCCTTCTGTCGTCACCAGCCGCCTCCCTGAGATCCTGTAAGCATCCCCACCCCTTCTCTTCGTGCTCAGAGTACCCTTGGGCGCGTCTGCAAGAGCGGCCGCCACCTTCGTCCGTGGCCACCCCAAGCCGCCGCCAGTGCGGTCCTCCCCGACGCAGGCACTGCACCTAGGTGGGTGCGGCTCCCCTTCCTGAGCACTCTGGTGGTCCGAGCTCCATCGGAGGGGGCCGGAGCCTGTCAGGCGCACGCCGGAACCGCGCGGCCCCGCCTCTGCCTCCTCTGTCGCGGGGAAGAAGAGGGAGGAGCGGGAGGAGAGAGAGAGGTCAACGCAGGACCCCCTCGTTAGCGACTTAACCCCGGGCCCGCCACTTAAGTGGAGGCGTATTCTGCGGAATACGTCTTCCTACTCCGAAGACGTACTCTGGTGCTTCTTCGAACTAGAGTGCGTTTTCTCTATTGGAAAGCGTAATCTCAGAAAGGCGCTTTCTCTTTTTCAGCCGCCGGCCAAAACTGTTAGTTTGCAGACGTTCGTCAGTTAACCGCAGAAACGGATAGATCTTTATCTGTTTTCTGCCTAACAAACGAACGGCCGTATCTCCGCGACCGTAACTCCGAATCAGGTGATTCTAAAGCCCACGTTCTCTATTCATCGAGCCCGTTCTATTGGCATCATTCTCACCATGTTGTAATATTCTAAAAATGGCCATTTTGCCCCTGCCCTTATTCAGCCCCCTTCGAGAGGGAAACGTTTCCGGCAAACTTTTCCGCGAGTGCCTCGCACTTCTCCCCGGTGAATCCTTCATCCCCAGGCAAGCCACGACAGCCACTTGCATGATGGCATTGTAGTAGCCATGGTTTTCACTGGAATATTTAAATAATTGCTTGCTCATTTAATGATTTTCTTCGAATATGTTGATGAATCCATGTCCATGCTTATGCTATGTTCTTGTGCATATGTGATTCTTCTCCATTGATAGTGTTATTGTTATTATTATCATGCTTTATTCTTGTAATAATTTCCGATGCTAGTGATAATGATATGCTCACATGAATAGTTAGGGTCTGTTATGAAAATACCTGCAAGATGCATGATCATCACTATGCCATGCTCATTTGCATCCCGTAGACTAAATGATTTATCATTGTTGATGTTATGATGTTAAATGGTTATGTTGCCCATCCATGGTTACACTGATATCATGCTCATATGCATTGTTATTTCATTATGCTATGTTGTTATGACTCAGCTCATCCCCATTCAAGGTAAACCTGACATTAATCGAACTTGAACAAATCTGTTGGAAGAGTCATGGTGCCACCGAATCGAGCTCACCAGTGCAACCACACTTGCCTGGATGGGGAGGCCCTAATTCGGTCTATTATCATGCCTATCGCCGGTGCCTCCAACTAGGGAAGGTTATGTGCGTGCGCTACCCTGATCAGGTAGGCGGCCATACCCTTGTGTGCCCGAGTTGTGTTGTACCCGGGTGTCCCCTTTTGGGACGATTTTGTTTTGGCCACGACAGTGGCAGCCACAAAGGTGGCGGATGTCACGAGTTGACATCGGGGCCACCAATGACATAGCCCAAAGGGGAGTTTGTCGGAGTGGCCGGGAGGGTGTCATGCAATAGATTGGTTTTGTCGACATGTCATTGGTCCACCCGAATGGGAGCACGAGGCCATGAATTCCGTGGTGTGGGTACAGTATACTAACCTCTGCAGAGTGTATAATCTATCGATAGCCGCGTCCTCGGTCATGGACACAGTTCGTAGTAGGTCACACTATGGGTCAACAATAATAATAACCTAATAACCTGGATAATAACAACCCTGGTTCGATGAAAAAAGAAGTTGGTTGATCTTTATGTGGTCACGAGATGATCACGATGGTATTCTTGATGATGGTTGATCATGAGGTGATCGTGTGATGATCACGACAGTAAGAAAGATTAATACCTATGGTGCTTACGAGATAACCTCCGAGCAGAGTAAGTGGGTCCATGAGACCTTAAACGTCGACCCCCTTGCATGCTAGTGCTAGTATCATCATGTTCATATCATAAGTAACATGTACATGCCATGCTCACTCTCATGTTGATTCTAGTAGTATCATGTTCATTAATGGTAATTAACCTGTAAATGCCATGCTGCTGTTTGTCTTGATTGCTTTGGTTGCTGTGAGCTTGCGAGTACATTCAAAGTACTCACCTGGCGTGTCATGCCAGATTGCAGGTGATGCCGTGATTGATTGCTGGTCGAGGATCCGAAGTTTGCGCTCTAGGACGTGTCCCAGCCAGAGTCCCTGCGGAGTGGAGTCCATCACCATCGTCGTTGTTCTGGTGCTAGAAGTCATTCCGCTGTTACGAGTTGTTTCACCGCTAGCATAGAGCTACCTTAGCAGGCGAAGTGTCGCCGTGCCCCTGTAACCTTTGTCATATCGGACCCTTGTACTCCGATTATTTGTATTAAAGAGCTGATTTGTTCTATGCCAAGCAATGCCGTATTCCAGAAGACTTGATCTGTGGGCTGGAATGCGGGGTGTTCCGGTCTCTGTGAGCCGGGGTGCCACAGTGCTTGGTATCAGAGCAGGTCTGGCTGTAGGATGCCCTAGTCCGCGCGAGCGTTAGAAACTGTTAGTATAGAGTCTAGTCGGTTTGCTGAATTTGATTGCTGCATTTGCTTGTCGCATAGCATGCATATAGACTTATTATATTGTCGCTAACGGTTGATCTTGCATTGGTTTCGATCCACTACCTGCACCCTCCAGCTTTGCATACCTGCTTTTCTGTGTTTGATGTCATCTCCGTCCCAGCAGAGTGATGCCGAGGTACTAGTGTTCCAGACACCGCTTGCAGGTATCGCGTAAATATCTTTCCGCCAGCCACCTATCATTTCGCTGGTAGACATGGTTCTACCCCGGTTCTTGCCATCCAATCCACCGCTTTGGCAACCCTTACTGGTCTTCGTTACCAGAAAAGGGCGATGCTGCAGACCCTGCTTTCCCCCACTACCCTATCACCCATTCCCTGGACGAGTACGGTTCCCTTCCGTCCACTTGATGATGTAGCCGTGACATCAGTGTCTCGCTACATGATCACCGAGTCCGTCCTCACCTCTAAGCCTGTCCAGATGCAACCGGTGCTGAGCCAGCTCTTGGTGTAGCTCTATTTACACCAACCTCTCTACACGTTGATTCACTTGCGTGCACACCGCCATAACATGTTAGACTGTAGCACCAGAGTTCCCGCGAGATTTGAGTGCTTAAGTAGGCATGCATATTGTTGTGTGTAGCAGTAAAATGTGATGTTGCTTGTATGTAATCTTGATGCCTTGTGTGCCTTTGTTTGAGTCGTTTCTTTTGCTTCTTTCTTTGGGCCTTTGGTGTCACCTTATTTCCCCTTATGAAAGTTGCTCATCAACCGACACCGAACTCGAAGAATCAGTGAGGAGTTCAACTGTTTGGAAGCTCAGCTAAACATTATGAAATTCTCAGCCGACTACATTATATTGGGAATATCTGGTTTGAATACAAATGATATTCTGGATTCACTACCAGCATCAAGTGTACATCAGCGCGCAATCTTCACAGCAGTAATGATTAAACCAGCAGGATGATAATTTGTGTGCACGACCAACTGTATATTTCGAGACAAAGCAGGAATATCAAGGGTATATATATAAATGGCATTCCGTCTGCATATCATAGTAAAAAGCTTCTGGTATAAGCAACCCAGTCTTCCTCCGCACGCTACCAGGGAAGCTTACGACGCAAGGTTCCGCAGTCTTCCTCAGTACGATATGTGGATAGCTTCCAGTGTAAGATACTCAGTCTTCTTCGGTAAGCTATTGCAGAAAGCTTCTGGCATAAGTCAGCAAATCTTCCTCAGTAAGCAATCAGGGGAAAAGCTTCTGAAGTACGGTACCCAGTCTTCTTCAGCAAGCTATCCCGACAAAAGCTTCGAACGTAAGCTACTCAGCCTTCTTCAGCATGATACTCTCGATGGCGTCCAACACAAGCTATCCAATCTTCGTCAGTACGATACTACAAACAGTTGACAAAATTGCACAGTGAGTTGGCAGTGCAACTCAAGGGTCAAGTCCACGACAGTTCGGTCAGAAACACGAGCTAGTCAGGACACAAGTCTGCCTCGGGAATAAAATGTTCAGCTACACATATTTCCATATATGTTGTGAGCATGCTACCAAGGTCATTCAAGTCACTCAAACGATATGCAAGCATTGTGAGAATCCGACAACCACATGAATTATGTAAGAGGAAGAAAGCCAGTATACACCTTAGTGTGTTGCAAGGTCTGACAAGCTATGAAGTAAGACAATTTGGAACAACAATCTTGACAATGGATATCAAGGCCAGCTTCCTCCCAACCGACAAAGTGATATCATTAACCTCTGTCACTGTCTTGTTTGATTGACCACAACAGTGAGCTCTATACAAGTAACTGTGAACCTGGTATATGATCCTGATGAACCCTTGCTTACCTTTCCCTGGTAACGGTAACACGCCTGTGCTCTGAGCTGCTTTCGGCCGTCTGGGGTGGATGCCAACTTTATATTTCTCTTTTCAACAGTTGGCCCGTGTTCTGAGCTGCTTTTCGTCCATCTCGGGCAGCTGTTGAGTTTCTTTTTGTAGCAGTGACCCTATGCTCTGAGCTATTCTTCGGCTGTCTTAGGGAACTGCTACATTCTTCTTATCAACACTGCCTCATGCTCTGAGCTGCTTTTCAGCCGTCTTGAGCCATGGTTGAGTTATTTCAGTAATGTCCCAGATCTGAGTTGTAAAGACCGTTCTGGTGGCTACTGATTTATTTGCCGATTTCATGCAAGGGTTCGGATGATCATTGCCCTACAGTTAAAGCTTGAGAGATGATAAACTTGCCATGTAAACATTGTTGTACTGTCATAGGATAAGGATAAGGTATGCCTACCAGAATATTGCACCTGACAACACCTATGGTCACACAAAGAATTAAGGGTGCATAAGGCCAAGTCCTTTCATCAAAAGATTAAGAAAAAGAGAACAATAATGAAGGAGCAAGACTGGCAATATAGGTATGATAATTTTTGCATGAACAACATGGTACGGACACCCAAGATAGTCTGATTCCATGTCGCTCACCATGGATGTACACCCAAGAGGGATAATCTATTTTGTAAGGACCTCATATCAAGCCAACCCGCGTGTCCAATTGCATATGCTCAAAATGGTCAGTATGGAATATCCAAGTCTGTCATGTCAGACCAAAGGCCAGCTCAGTAGATTGACCTCAACGACCGTGTTAAATCATCGCAGGGCCTACTACCCGCATGTGGATACACCGACAGAATGAGTACTCGAAATGCCAAACAACAGTCTCGGATCATGTGTCCTCACATATGGTACCCAGTGGAATGATAGCCTGTCATGAACAAGATTCTTCCGCCAGAACCATCGTCAGTCAAGTCTCTAGAAGCTATTGCTATAAGGTATTACTCCTTTATACTGGGCATGGCAGGTGACAGTCGAATCGTCGGTACGGATTTGAGACAAAGAAGTCAGCTAAGATGATTCGGAACTCCTTACAAGCAGTCAGATTTCGCCAAGAGAACAGTTATGATTCGGAGTATGGTTTTGAACCCGGAGGACATGCATCTTGTAACCCGATGCAATGATTAAATGTTTCGTGCCCACCAAGGGAATTTGTTCATAACGCCATTGAATACTATCTGTGCTGGATAGAAGAATGTCACGTCAATTGAAAATCACTCCCGGACTTATGGAAATTCCAGTCATGATAATATCAGATAAGCCAGCAGACATAAAAGAATTAAAGTCAGAGTAAGGATGAACATAGGAAGGAAAACCTGTCAGAATGTGGGATATGGTGAAGCAAACCACCCCAGAGCAAGGTAATCAGGCCATACGAAATTCAGAGGGAACGTCAAGGAAAAGGATACCTGAGTTGGAAACGGTCTCCTTAAGTCAGAATATTCATACTTGTTCCCTGAGCAACCAAATCTCGAGGACGAGATTTTTGTAAGGGGGGTAGGTTTGTGACACCCCGATTTTTGGCCCTTTCTTTTTCTTTTGGATTTCTTTGGAATTTTATTTGGAATTCCTTTTCTGTGGCTGTGTGGGCTTGAAACCTGGGAAGATTATCTCTTCTTCCTCTCCCAAGTGGCTTGTCACTCTCAAATATTTCCCAATGCCATGTCATTTCCATCTTAGCCCAACCCCAATATTTATTTATTGGGAATATTCCTTTTCTATTAAAGGAATAACCCTGTTTGCTTTAGGTTGTGAAGCAACCTATATTTCTGTCATTCCCAAAATTCCCACAAAATTCTAATAAATTCTTTGGATCATATCTTCCACTAATATGCCAAAACTCATCCTTGCCTAGTTCAAAAATAATTCAGGAATATTCATTTCCTATGCTGACCAGTATGGCACTTTGTGAAGGAAGTGTTGTTTATCTTTTCTTTATTGCCCTCAAGCTTTTTGAGCACTCTTTCATATCCAAATAATTGCCACATGCCAAAATTCAGCTTCATTTGCCTAGTAAATCTTCCTCAGAAAATTTCCAAAGTTTCTGTCCAGAGAGAAGCTTTGTGAAGGAAGTACTAGCTAGGCTAATCCAAATGAGTTGAAATTTTGGCAGATCATCCATATTATCAAGTCATTACTCCCCACGAAATTTGAGCTCCATCCAACAATCTATGTGAGCACACCTTCACATTCTTGCTTCTGGTCACTTTTTCAGGGTGTGAAGCAACTATATTTTATATTGCTTCATAAATTCTGAAATTAATCCAGGACCGAAATATCACTATCTCCATTGGGTATGCCAAAACTCACATCATGTTTCTAAGCCATTTTCTCCACAAAATTCCCCCAAGTTTCTGTCCAGAGGAAAGCATTGTGAAGGAAGTACCATTTATATTTATCTAAATGGTATGAAATTTTTACAGTGCCTTCATATGCCCATATGATCACCCTTACCAAGTTTCAGCCCAATCCAATCATCTAGGTGAGTGCAACTTCATGATCTAGTTTCTGGATCAGATTTTTGCAGTTGTGAAGCAACTGTGATAAATATTGGTCCAAATCCTTTCATATTTCATAGGACCGTAGTCCTTCCTACCCTAAACCCCTGTGACATCCTGGTTAGCCCTTATCCCCTTCACTTTGACCACAACTTCATGCCCAAGTTTGCTACATCAAACTTCATTTGATGCTACCCATCAGCACAGAGGTGCTTTAATCCAACCATGCCCATAGCGGTGCTCCTTCAAGTAGGGTCCACATGTTAGACATCTTTTTGTTGACCAGAATGCACCGCGTGCGCCTGTGCACGTGGTGACCATGCGGTCTGGCAGGCCAAACGCGTGCTCTGGATGCCGGGACCCCTCTGCCGCCGCCCAAACGTCGTCCTCGCACCACCGCGGCATGTCCACAGCATTGCTCTTCCCCTCCCGCATCCACGCGCCCCCTCTGGACCCCTCTTCCCCTCCTCTTTCTTCTCTGGCGAGCCACACCGCACCGCGTGCCCGTGGCCGTCGTCGATTTGCCGCTGTCCTCTTCCTCCTTGCCGATTCACTGCCACTCCACTACCTCTCTCCCATCACCATCCACGCTTGCCCGCGTGCGCACGCGTACGCGGTCACGCCAGAGCATCGTTCTCACGTCCGTGGCGGCATCCGGCGAGGGCATCGTCGCCGCGGCTATTTAGCCCCCCCGAGACCTCTTGACCTACCAGCAACCTCACTACCCTCCTCTAGCCCTCCCCAACCACTCATTCGAGTTCGGGGAGCCCTCCTCGCCTCACATGGCCGCCGCTTCGGCCAGCTTGAATTAGAGCAATGCCGAGCCCCTCCCTCCCTTTTGTCGTCACCAGCCGCCTCCCTGAGATCATGTGAGCCTCCCTACCCCTTCTCTTCATCCTCGGAGTACCCTTGGGCGCGTATGCAAGAGCGGCCGCCGCCTTCGTCCGCGGCCACCCCAAGCCGCCGCCACTGCGGTCGTCCCTGGCGCGGGCACTGCACCTAGGCGGGTGCGGCTCCCCTTCTTGAACGCTCCGGTAGTCTGAGCTCCACCGGAGGGGGCCGAAGCCGGTCGGGCGCACGCCAGCGCCGCGCGGCCCCGCCTCTGCCTCCTCTGTCGTGGGGAAGAAGAGGGAGTAGTGGGAGGATAGAGAGAGGTCAACGCGGGACCCCCTCGTCAGTGACTTAACCCCGGGCCTGCCACTTAAGTGGAGGCGTATTCTGCGGAATACGTCTTCCTACTCCGAAGACGTACTCTGGTGCTTCTTCGAACTAGAGTGCGTTTTCTCTGTTGGAAAGCATAATCTCAGAAAGGCGCTTTCTCTTTTTCAGACGCCGGCCGAAACTGTTAGTTTGCGGACGTTCGTCAGTTAACCGCAAAAACGGATAGATCTTTATCTGTTTTCTGCCTAACGAACGAACGGCCGTATCTCCACGACCGTAACTCCGAATCAGGTGATTCTAAAGCCCACATTCTCTATTCATCGAGCCCGTTCTATTGGCATCATTCTCACCATGTTGTAACATTTTGAAAATGACCATTTTTCCCTGCCCTTATTCAGCCCCCTTCGAGAGGGAAACGTTTCCGGCAAACGTTTCCGCGAGTGCCTCGCACTTCTCCCCGGTGAATCCTTCATCCCCAGGCAAGCCACGACAGCAACTTGCATGATGGCATTGTAGTAGCCATGGTTTTCACTGGAATATTTAAATAATTGCTTGCTCATTTAATGATTTTCTTCGAATATGCTGATGAATCCATGTCCATGCTTATGCTATGTTCTTGTGCATATGTGATTCTTCTCCATTGATAGTGTTATTGTTATTATTATCATGCTTTATTCTTGTAATCATTTCCGATGCTAGTGATAATGATATGCTCACATGAATAGTTTGGGTTTGTTATGAAAATACCTGCAAGATGGATGATCCTCACTATGCCATGCTCATTTGCATCCCGTGGACTAAATGATTTATCATTGTTGATGTTATGATGTTAAATGGTTATGTTGCCCATCCATGGTTACACTGCTATCATGCTCATATGCATTGTTATTTCATTATGCTATGTTGTTATGACTCAGCTCATTACCATTCAAGGTAAACCTGACATTAATCGAACTTGAACAAATCTGTTGGCTGAGTCATGGTGCCACCGAATCGAGCTCACCAGTGCAACCACACTTGCCTGGATGGGGAGGCCCTAATTCGGTCTATTATCATGCCTATCGCCGGTGCCTCCAACTAGGGAAGGTTATGTGCGCGCGCTACCCTGATCAGGTAGGCGGCCATACCCTTGTGTGCCCGAGTTGTGTTGTACCCGGGTGTCCCCGTTTGGGACGATTTTGTTTTGGCCACGACGGTGGTAGCCACAAAGGTGGCGGATGTGACGAGTTGACATCAGGGTCACCCATGACATAGCCCAAAGGGGAGTTTGTCGGAGTGGCCGGGAGGGTGTCATGCAATATATTGGTTTTGTCGAAATGTCGTTGGTCGACCCGAATGGGAGCACAAGGCCATGAATTCCGTGGTGTGGGTACAATGTACTAACCTCTGCAGAGTGTATAATCTATCGATAGCCGCGTCCTCGGTCATGGACACAGTTCGTAGGAGGTCACACTATGGGTCAACAGTAATAATAACCTAGATAATAACAACCCCGGTTCGATGAGAAAAGAAGTTGGTTGATCTTTATGTGGTCACGAGATGATCACGATGGTATTCTTGATGATGGTTGATCATGAGGTGATCGTGTGATGATCACGACAGTAAGAAAGATTAATACCTATGGTGGTTACGAGATAACCTCCGAGCAGAGTAAGTGGGTCCATGAGACCTTAAATGTCGACCCCCTCGCATGCTAGTGCTAGTGTCATCATGTTCATATCATAAGTAACATGTACATGCCATGCTCACTCTCATGTTGATTCTAGTAGTATCATGTTCATCAATGGTAATTAACCTGTAAATGCCATGCTGTTGTTTGTCTTGATTGCTTTGGTTGCTGTGAGCTTGCGAGTACATTCAAAGTACTCACCTGGCGTGTCATGCCAGATTGCAGGTTCGTAGGAAGGGCCTACCAAGTATTACAGGGCAAGAAGGATTGCATTCAATATTAAGCACAATAAAATCCACGGGCACATAATTTCTATTAGTAAGAATAAGCACATCATTTATTCTAGCCAATGGTTTTTTAATAGTGGAATCCGCTAGATGTAAATTAAGGGAACAAGGATCCATATTGGTGAGACCTAGCACATCACACAAAGATTTTGGTATAGTAGAGACGCTAGCACCTAGATCACATAAAGCATTACATTCATAATCTTTAATTTTAACTTTAATAGTAGGTTCCCATTCATCATGTAATTTTCTAGGAATTGAAACTTCCAACTCAAGGTTTTCTTCATGAGCTTTTATCATGGCTTCTACAATATGTTTAGTAAAAGCTTTATTTTGTTCATAGGCATTAGGTGAATTAATCATGGATAGCAACAAGGAAATACATTCAACTAAAGAGAAATTATCATAATTAAAGTCCTTGTAATCCAAAGTAGTGGGTACATCACTATTTAAAGTTTTGACCTCTCCAAACCCACTTTTGTCATTTTTATCATTAAGATTGTCACCCTCCAAATATTGGGACGCCTTCTAGCTAAAGTTGACTCATCTTCAGTACCTTTTTCAACAAGTTTTATATGACTAAATAGGGATTCAATAGGTGAGAAACCAATCATTTTAATATCTTCATCATTACTACGGTAGAAACCGGGTGGAATAGCTTTTTCTAGGAATTCTCGCTTAGCTCTCAACCTAGTGGTCCTTTCTTTACTTTCATTAATGGAGACATAGATAGCTTTAATAGACTCATTTATATCATGCTTGGGTGGAATTTTTTTAATTTTGAGAGTATCCACATCATGAGCAATTCTATCCTTGTTCCTAGACATTTCATCAACTTTATTCAATTTTTCTTCTACCATAGCATTGAAAATCTTTTGAGAATTAATAAATTCTTTAATATTACTTTCAAGATCAGAGGGTATCCTATTATTATTATTATTATTATTATTATTATTATTATTATTATTATTATTATTATTATATGGATTACCATAGGAATTACCATAATTATTAGAGGAATTTCCGGGAAACGGTCTAGGATTGAAATTACCCCTATAAGCATTGTTGTTGAAATTATTTCGAGAAACAAAATTCACATCAATAGCATCATTATTTTTCTCAATCAAAGTGGACAATGGCACATCATTAGGATCAACATGAGCACTTTTACTAGCAACCAATTTCATAAGAGCATCCATCTTATCACTCAAAGTATTAGTTTCTTCAACAGAATTTACCTTCTTACCAGTTGGAGTTCATTCAGTGTGCCATTGAGAATAATTTGTCATAATATTATCAAGGATTTTTGTAGCTTCTCCCAATGTAATTTCCAGAAAAGTACCACCTGCGGCAGAGTCTAGCAAATTTCTAGAAACAAAGTTTAGTCCCGCATAAAAAAATGTATGATCATCCATAAGCTTAGACCATGAGTAGGACAATTTATTATCATTACTTTCATTCTCTCCCAAGATTGTGCAATGTGTTCATGCTCAAGTTGCTTAAAATTCATCATTTGATTTCTTGAAGAAATAATCTTAGCGGGAGGAAAATACTTGGCAATGAAAGCATCCTTACACTTATCCCAAGAATCAATACTATTTCGAGGCAAGGATGAAAACCAAGTTTTAGCACGGTCTCATAGTGAGAACAGAAATAATTTCAATTTAACAATATCGTTATCCACATGTTTTTTCTTTTGCATATCACAAAGTTCAACGAAAGTATTAAGATGGGATGCATCATCTTCATTAGGACTACCAGAAAATTGTTCTTTCATAACAAGATTAAGCAAAGCAGCATTAATGTCACATGACTCCACACTAGTGGCGGGAGGAGCAGTTAGAGTACTAATAAATTAATTATTATTTGTATTGGAAAAGTCACACAATTTTGTGTTTTTTTGAGACATCGCGACAAAGCAAGCAAACTAACAAAAAAGCAAACGAAAATATTTTTGTGTTTTTGTAAAATTGTTTTAGAAGTGGGGGAGATGAAAACGAGAGGCAAATGCAAATAAAAAGGCAAATAAAATAAATGCAAGTGGATGATAGCTTATGCGAAGGTACTTGATAAGTTTTGATGATGTCTCCCCGGCAACGGCGCCAGAAATTCTTCCTGCTACTTGTGAGTTGCGTTGGGATTTCCCCGAAGAGGAGAGGATGATGCAGTACAGTAGAGATAAGTATTTCCCTCAGTTAAGAACCAAGGTTATCAATCCAGTAGGAGAACCACACAGAACCTTGTTAGCAGTACGTACACACACAAAAGCAAACACTTGCACCCAACGCAAATAAGAGGGTTATCAATCCCCTTAGCGGTTATTTGAAAGGATTAATTCTGATAGTGATAGATAGAAAAGTAAATTGTAAAATAAATAAAAGTAAATAAATTGCAGCAAGGTATTTTTGGATTTTAATATATGATAAAGGTAGAACCGGGGGCCATAGTTTTCACTAGAGGCTTCTCTCTCGAACACATAGCATACGGTGGGTAAACAAATTACTGTTGGGCAATTGATAGAAAAGCGCATAGTTATGACGGATTCATGGCAATGATCATGTATATAGGCATCACGTTCGATACAAGTAGACCGACTCTTGCCTGCATCTACTACTATTACTCCACCCATCGACCGCTATCCAGCATGCATCTAGGGTATTAAGTATAAAACAGAGTAACGCCTTAAGCCAGATGACATGATGTAGACAAAGTAAACTCAAGCAATATGATTAAACCCCATCTTTTTATCCTTAATGGCAACAATACAAATACGTGTCATGTCCCTTTCTGTCACTGGGATTGAGCACCGCAAGATTGAACCCATCACAAAGCACCTCTCCCATTGCAAGATAGATCAATCTAGTTGCCAAACCAAACGGATAGATTGGAGAGAAATACAAAGCTATAACAATCATGCATAAAAGAGTTCAAAGAAGACTAAATATTTCTCATGAATAATCTGATCATAAACCCACAATTCATCGGATCCCAACAAACACACCGCAAAAGAAGATTACATCGGATAGAACTTCAAGAACATCGAGGAGAACATGGTATTGAAGATCAAAGAGAGAGAAGAAACCATCTAGCTACTAGATATGGACCCGTAGGTCTGTGGTAAACTACTCACACATCATCGGAAGGGCAGCAAGGTTGATGAAGAAGCCCTCCGTGATCGATTCCCCCTCCGGCAGAGTACCGGAAAAGGCCTCCAGATGGGATCGCGAAAGAACAGAGGCTTGCTGCGGCAGAAAGGTTTTCTCTTCTGTCCTTTTGGTATACGGGGAATATTTTGGAATTTATAGCGCTGGAATTAGGTCAAGAGGTGCCACGAGGGGCCCACAAGCCGGGGGGGGGGGGCGCCTACCCCCATGGGCGCGCCCTCCGGGCTTGTCGCTCCCTCGTGACTCTTCTGGTCTTCTCCCGAAGCTTCTAGGGTCCCTTCAGGTCCAGAAAAAATTAATCCAAAGTTTTTTCTTCGTTTGGACTCCGTTTGATAATGATTTTCTGAAAAGGCAAAAACAGGCAAAAAACAGCAACTGGCACTGGGCACTTGGTGATACGTCTCCAACGTATCTATAATTTTTGATTGTTCCATGCTATTATAGTATCAATCTTGGATGTTTTATATGCAATTATATGCCATTATATATCATTTTTGGGACTAACCTATTAACCCAGTGCCCAGTGCCAGTTGTTGTTTTCTGCTTGTTTTTGCCTTTTCAGAAAATCATTATTAAAACGTGTCCAAACGAGAAAAAAACTTTGGATTAATTTTTTCTGGACCAGAAGAGACCCACGAAGCTTCGGGAGAAGACCAGAAGAGCCACGAGGAGGCGACAAGCCTGGAGGGTGCGCCCAGGGGGGTAGGGCGCGCCCCCAGGCTTGTGGGCCCCTCGTGGCACCTCTTGACCTAATTCCAGCGCTATAAATTCCCAAATATTCCAAAACCAACAAAGAGATAGAAGAGAAAACCTTTCCGCTGCCACAAGCCTCTCTTCTTCCTCGATCCCATCTAGAGGCCTTTTCCGGTACTCTGCCGGAGGGGGAATCAATCACGGAGGGCTTCTTCATCAACCTTGATGCCCTTCCGATGATGTGTGAGTAGTTTACCACAGACCTACGGGTCCATAGCTAGTAGCTAGATGGCTTCTTCTCTCTCTTTGATCTTCAATACCATGTTCTCCTCGATGTTCTTGGAGTTCTATCCGATGTAATCTTCTTTTGCGATGTGTTTGTTGGGATCCGATGAATTGTGAGTTTATGATCAGATTATTCATGAGAAATATCTGAGTCTTCTCTGAACTATTTTATGCATGATTATTATAGCTTTGTATTTCTCTCCGATCTATCGATTTGGTTTGGCCTACTAGATTGATTTATCTTGCAATGGGAGAGGTGCTTTGTGATTGGTTCAATCTTGCGGTGCTCAATCCCAGTGACAGAAGGGGACATGACACGTATTTGTATTGTTCCCATTAAGGATAAAAAGATGGGGTTTAATCATATTGCTTGAGTTTACTTTGTCTACATCATGTCATCTTGCTTAAGGCGTTACTCTGTTTCATACTTAATACCCTAGATGCATGCTGGATAGCGGTCGATGGGTGGAGTAATAGTAGTAGATGTAGGCAGGAGTCGGTCTACTTGTCTCGAACGTGATGCCTATATACGTGATCATTGCCATGAATCTGTCATAATTTTTTGCTTTTCTATCAATTGCCCAACAGTAATTTGTTTACCCACCGTATGCTATGTGTTCGAGAGAGAAGCCTCTAGTGAAAACTATGGCCCCCGGGTCTACTTTATCATATATAAAAAACCTAAAAATACCTTGCTGCAATTTATTTACTTTTATTTTATTTAGTATTTTAGTTTATCTATTTATCTCTATAAGATTTAATCCTTGCAAATAACCGCTAAGAGGATTGACTACCCTCTTATTTGCATTGGGTGCAAGTGTTTGCTCTTGTGTGTGCAGGTGCGCTTAACGGAATTTTGCTTGGTTCTCCTACTGGATTGATAACCTTGGTTCTTAACTGAGGGAAATACTTATCTCTACTATACTGCATCATCCTCTCCTCTTCGGGGAAATACCAACGCAGACTACAAGTAGCAGGAAGAATTTCTGGCGGCGTTGTCGGGGAGACATCATCAAAATTACCAAGTACCTTCGCACAAACTATCATCCACTTGCATTTATTTTATTTGCCTTTTATTTGCATTAGCCTCTCGTTTTCATCTCCCCCACTTCTAATTTTTTTTTACAAAAACACAAAAATATTTTATTTGCTTGCTTGCTTTTATTGCCATGTCAACACACAAGAACAGAAAGTAAAACAAAAATTTAAGATCACTATGGATCCTCATCCACTTGCTAATCTTTTCAGAAGATCCAATTATAATGAACCAATTGCTAGTGATTTGAGTGCTCTTGATTTTCTCTATGAAGTTTTGCTTGAAAATCATGAATCTGAAAATTGTGATGAAGTGTTAGAAGAAGAAATTTATAAAGTGATTCATGATAGCTCCTTGATTGAAAAGCATGATTGCAATGATGTTACTATAAATTCTATTAATGAGAATTGTGCTAATAATATGCAAAACTACAAGCTTGGGGATGATAATTTTGTTATGTCCACTACTTATTGCAGTGATCATGATTGGGGTGATAATGCTTCTTATGATCTTGAAAATTTATTTAAGCCTCATGATGAATATGTTATTGATAATAATGTTTGCAATACTATTAAAAGTGGGTTTGGAAGAGCATCAACTTTAGGTAATAATGATCCCACTACTTTGGAGAATTATCAATCTAATGAAATTTTTGATAAAAGTGGGTTTGGAGAGGTCATGACTTTAGTTGATGTTAATCCCACTATCTTGGAAGATTATAAAACTTTTATGCATGTGGATCATGAAGATAAAATTGTATATGATAGCTATATTGTTGAATTTTATTATGATCCTACATGTAATTATTATGAGAGGGGAAAATATGGTTGTAGAAACTTCCATGTCACTAATTTACCTCTCTTTGTGCTAAAATTATTAATGCTCCATTCCTCCTATTTGCATATGTTAGATATTGCTTGTCGTGATAAAAAAAATTCTTATAAAATGCCTATGCATATGTAGTATGTTAGAATTAAATGTGTTTTTCACATGTTACATGATACTCTCTTTGTGTTTCAATTATTATCTTTCATAAGAGCATCATTGAAATCTCAAGCCTATCTTAATGGCTATAAAGAAAGAGCTTGTTGGGAGACAACCCAATAAACTTTTTATTTCTGTTCTTGAGTGTTTACACAATTGTAGCCTCTGTTATTATTGTGTTTTTATGTTTTAATTAGTGTTTGTGCCAAGTAATGCCTTTGGGGTGATTTGGAAGATAGTATGATTGATGCTGTTTGAAAAGAGAAACTTTTGCGTCCAGTGCTGGAATTTTGGTTTTTCGCTGGAGCATCAGAACCTTCTGAATTTTTTTACACAATATTTATATATGAATTTCCCACGTTTTCCTAATATTTTAGAATTTTTGGAGTTACAGAAGTATGACGTTAATTTAGATATTTACAAACTGTTCTGTTTTAGATAGATCCTATTTTTGTTGCATAGTTTGCTTATTTTGATGAATCTATGGATCGTATCAGGTGGTATGAGCCATGGAGAAGTTGGAGTATAGTAGCATTATGCCAATATTAAATATGAATCAATTTACAATAGTACCTAAAGTTTAAGATTTGTTTGTTATACTAACGGATCTCACGAGGTTTCTGTTGAGTTTTGTGTGCTAAAGTTTTCAAGTTTTGGGTGAGACTACGATGGATAAAGGAATAAGGAGCGGGAAGAGCCTAAGCTTGGGGATGCCCAAGGCACCCCAAGGTAATATTCAAGGAATACTCAAGCGTCTAAGCTTGGGGATGCCCCGGAAGGCATCCCCTCTTTCGTCTACAATCTATCGGTAACTCACTTGGAGCTATATTTTTATTCATCACATGATATGTGTTTTACTTGGAGCGTCTTTTGATATAGTTTGTTTTATTTTGTTTTCTTTTTAGTTTGTCACAATCATCTTTGCTGAACACACCTTTTTGAGAGGGACACACATTATTCGTGATTTGTTAGAATACTCCATGTGCTTCACTTATATCTTTTGAGCTAGGCAGTCGCTCTAGTGCTTCACTTATATCTTTTAGAGCACGGCGGTGGTTATATTTTAAATAAATAGTTGCACTCTCATGCTTCACTTATATATTTTTGAGAGTCTAATGAATAGAAATGGTAATATGCACGGGTTATGAATTTGGTCCTGATATGGTAGGTATTCAAGAGGGATATAATAAAAACTTTTATGTAGATCACTGAATATGATAAGTTTGATTCCTTGCAATAGTTTGCGATATTAAGATGGTAATATGTGGGAGGTATTAGTACATAATTGTGGTTTAGTAAGAATATTGGTGTTAAGGTTTGTGAAGCATGCAAGTATGATCTGTCGTTATGCCATGAAGTTGGAGCATGATTTATTATTGATTGTCTTCCTTTGTGTGGCGGTCGGGGGCGCGCGATGGTTAACTCCTTCCAACCTCCCCCTAGGGGCATGCATAGTAGTACTTTGCTTTGAGGGCTAATAAAATTTCGCAATAAGTATGTGAGTTCTTTATGACTAATGTGAGTCCATGGATTATACGCACTCTCACCCTTCCGCAATTTGCTAGCCTCTTCAGTACCGTGCATTGCCCTTTCTCACATCGAGAGTTGGTGCAAACTTCTCCGGTGCATCCAAACCCCGTGATATGATACGCTCTATCACACATAAGCCTCTTTATATCTTCCTCAAAACAGCCACCATACCTACCTATCATGGCATTTCCATAGCCATTCCAAGATGTATTGCCATGCAACTTCCATCGTTCCATTTTTATGACACGCATCATCATTGTCATATTGCTTTGCATGATCATATAGCTGACATAGTATTTGTGGCTCAGCCACCATTCATCATTTTTTATACATGTTACGCTAGCATCATTGCACATCCTGGTACACTGCCAGAGGCATTCATATAGGGTCATATTTTTGTTCTAGTATCGAGTTGTAATATTGAGTTGTAAGTAAATAAAAGTGTGATGATCATCATTATTAAAGCATTGTCCTAGTGAGGAAAGGATGATGGAGACCATGATTCCCCCACAAGTCGGGATGAGACTCCGGACGGAAAAAAAGAGGCCAAAAAGAGCCATGAAAAAAGAGAAAAAAATAAATGAGAGAAAAAGAGAGAAGGGGCAATGTTACTATCCTTTTTTCACACTTGTGCTTCAGAGTAGCACCATGTTTTTCATGTAGAGAGTCTCCTATTTTGTCACTTTCATATACTAGTGGGAATTTTTCATTATAAAACTTGGCTTGTATATTTCGATGATGGGCTTCCTCAAATGCCCGAGGTCTTCATGAGCAAGCAAGTTGGATGCACACCCACTTAGTTTTCATGTTGAGCTTTCATACACTTATAGCTCTTAGTGCATCTGTTGCATGGCAATCCCTACTCCTCGCATTGACATCAATTGATGGGCATCTCCATAGCCCGTTGATTAACCTCGTTGATGTGACACTATCATCTTATTTTTGACTTCCCCTTATTGATCTCTACCACCACACTCTATTCCACCCATAGTGCTATATCCATGGCTTGCGCTCATGTATTGCGTGGTGTTGAAAAAGTTGAAGCGCGTTAAAAAGTATGAACCAATTGCTTGGCTAAAACCGGGGTTGTTCATGATAAATATTTTGTGTTAAGAAGATGGAGCATGACAGGATTATATGATTTTGTAGGGATAACGTTCTTTAGCATTTTTTTTGAAAGACATGATTGTTTATTAGTATGCCTGAGTATTGATGTCTTTATATCAAATTATAGACTATTGCTTTGAATCATTCGGATCTTATTATTCATACCGTAAGAGAGAGATTACATGATGAAACATGATAGGTAACATTCCACATCAAAAATTCTGTTTTTATCATTTACCTACTCGAGGACGAGCAGGAATTAAGCTTGGGGATGCTTGATACGTCTCCAATGTATCTATAATTTTTGATTGTTCTATGCTATTATAGTATCAATCTTGGATGTTTTATATGCACTTATATGCCATTATATATCATTTTTTGGGACTAACCTATTAACCCAGTGCCCAGTGCCAATTGCTTTTTTCTGCTTGTTTTTGCCTTTTCAGAAAATCATTATCAAAAAGTGTCCAAACGAGAAAAAAAATTGGATTAATTTTTTCTGGACCAGAAGAGACCCATGAAGCTTCGGGAGAAGACCAGAAGATCCATGAGGAGGCGACAAGCCTGGAGGGCGCGGCCAGGGGGGTAGGGCGCGCCCCCAGGCTTGTGGGCCCCTCGTGACACCTCTTGACCTAATTCCAGCGCTATAAATTCGCAAATAATCCAAAACCAACAGAGAGACAGAAGAGAAAACCTTTCCGCCGCCGCAAGCCTCTGTTCTTCCGTGATCCCATCTGGAGGCCTTTTCCGGTACTCTGTCGGAGGGGGAATCGATCACGGAGGGCTTCTTCATCAACCTTGCTGCCCTTCCGATGATGTGTGAGTAGTTTACCACAGACCTACGGGTCCATAGCTAGTAGCTAAATGGCTTCTTCTCTCTCTTTGATCTTCAATACCATGTTCTCCTCGATGTTCTTGGAGTTCTATCCGATGTAATTTTCTTTTGCGGTGTGTTTGTTGGGATCTGATGAATTGTGAGTTTATGATCAGATTATTCATGAGAAATATTTGAGTGTTCATGAGAAATAACACGTATTTGTATTGTTGCCATTAAGGATAAAAAGATGGGGTTTAATCATATTGCTTGAGTTTACTTTGTCTACGTCATGTCATCTTTCTTAAGGTGTTACTCTGTTTCATACTTAATACCCTAGATGCATGCTGGATAGCGGTCGATGGGTGGAGTAATAGTAGTAGATGTAGGCAGGAGTCGGTCTACTTGTCTCGGACGTGATGCCTATATACATGATCATTGCCATGAATCCGTCATAATTATTTGCTTTTCTATCAATTGCCCAACAGTAATTTGTTTACCCACCGTATGCTATGTGTTCGAGAGAGAAGCCTCTAGTGAAAACTATGGCCCCCGGGTCTACTTTATCATATATAAAAAACCTAAAAATACCTTGCTGCAATTTATTTACTTTTATTTCATTTAGTATTTTAGTTTATCTATTTATCTCTATAAGATTTAATCCTTGCAAATAACCGCTAAGAGGATTGACAACCCTCTTATTTGCGTTGGGTGCAAGTGTTTGCTCTTGTGTGTGCAAGTGCGCTTAACGGAATTTTGCTTGGTTCTCCTACTAGATTGATAACCTTGGTTCTTAACTGAGGGAAATACTTATCTCTACGGTACTGCATCATCATCTCCTCTTCGGGGAAATACCAACGCAGACTACAAGTAGCACTAGGTTAATAGGTTAGTCCCAAAAAATGATATATAATTGCATATAATTGCATATAAAACATCCAATGTTGATACTATAATAGCATGGAACAATCAAAAATTATAGATACGTTGGAGACATATCACATATGTCCAGTTTCAATTGCTATATTAGGTTGTTTGTAGTATGCCTTGTTTATTTCAGTTATTCACAGTGTGATGTTCTATATGTGCAAGAATGTACTGTGCAGTTCAATTTCATCAACACTAGTTTCACTGGCCAAAATTGGTTCCTATTAAAGCTGGTGTAGTTAACACGTCCCCTGTTTATTTCAGTTTTCTCACAATGTGATGTGCAATCATACAATTTGATGTTTAAGCACACGCATAGTTCTATGCAATTTCAACAATACCACTATGAGTGACTATATTTGGTTGTTGTTAAGCCTATTGTAGTGAGCATATGCCTTGTTTAACGGTTTTTGGTTGTTAGGTTGTTTGTACTGAGCATATGTCCAGTTTCAAATGCTATATTTGGTTGTTTATAGTATGCCTTGTTTATTTCAGTTATTCACAATGTGATGCTCTATATGTGCTAGTATTGACTGTGTAGTACAATTTCATCAATACCACTTCAATGACCATATTTGTTTCCTATTAAGCCTGGTGTAGGTAATACGCCCCCTGTTTTTTCACATTGTGATGTTCAATTATACAATTTGATGTTTAAGCACAAGCTACGCTATATGCAATTTCAACAATACCACTATGAATGACTATATTTGGTTGTTGTTAAGCCTGTTGTAGCGAGCATATGCCTCTTTTAACGGTTTGTGGTTGTTCGATTGTCTGTAGTTAGCATATGTCCAGTTTCAATTGCTATATTTGGTTGTTCGTAGTATGCCTTGTTTATTTCAGTTATTCACAATGTGATGTTCTATATGTGCAAGTATGAACTGTGCAGTTCAATTTCATCATTACCAGTTTCAACGGCCATATTTGGTTCCTGTTTAGCCTAGTGTAGTTAACACACCCGCTATTTATTTCAGTCTTTTTGCAACATGATGTTCAATTGTACAATTTGATGTTTAAGCACAAGCTACGATCTATGCACTTTCAACAATACCACTATGAATGACTATATTTGGTTGCTGTTAAGCTTGTTGTAGTTAACACCCCTTTCCATTTTTATTTAACAATAACTAGTATGCTTAAACCTGCACAATACCAGTTTGAATGTCCATATTTGGTTGTTTTTAATTGTTAGGCCTATTGCAGTTAACACACCTTTCCGCTTCTTGTTTGCTTAACTAGCATGCTTAAACCTGCACACTGAAGCTATCATTTGGAGATTATGTTGTCTACCATGGATATATTTGGTTGATGTTTAGTCTATTGTGCTTAACATGCCTTTCGATGTACTTACACAGGACAATATTGGGAATGACTGTTGTTTTCCATCGAGGTTAGTTTCATCCCATGGCTTATATGTACTCCCTCCGCCCCATAATATAAGATGTTAATCCATCCAATATGTGAGTATATTGGATGTAATAAGATCTTATATAATGGGACGGAGGGAGAATTGTACTACATCATTGTGCAATTGCAGTTTAGCTTCTAATATTAACTTGGTGCTTGTAGGTACATATGGCATTGGTAAAGATCCGCGCTTCGACCGTTTTTGCGTATGGGGCAATGATATATTCATGAACTAGCATCAAGTGAGGAAACTGATAAAGATTATTAGTAAAATGGGTCAAAAGATGGCAATTAAACTATTTGTTTACACTTTATCCAAGACAACAGTGAACTGCAGGATGGTAAGTTAGAACTCTGTAGGCTTCTTTTTACTACCCATAATGAGTTGTTACATGACAATGTCTGAATCTTTTTCCTTTGCAGTGGTTCCCAAAGCAGTTTACTCAAGATTACCTATCAATACATGATTGGTGGACATGCAAAGGTTTCTACCAAACTACAATGACTATCTAGAAGTCCTCATGAAGACAGTGAAGGATGGGCAGTCAGCCATCACAAGGAATTGGACTAGAGTCGTGCGTGCATTCGGCATGGAGGAGGGCACGATATGGGCATTCCGCTTCACCTTGTTCAGCAACCAGAATGTCTTTCGCCTCGTTCTTTACCATATTTAATACAAGTATACAACCCTGGTTCATCATTCTTTATTTGGTGCTTATGTAATTCTTTTTTTGATGTAATTCTTGAACATATGTACCTGTGAATCGAATAATGCATTGGTTGTTGAACCTAATGGATATGAATAAAGTTACTGCCTACTTTCAAATTCGAATTCTGTACAATTTTGAATTGCAACAATTAAATTAGGGAGAAAATACGCTCAGCAGGTCATTACGCCACACACGATCTGTAAAGCGCAACGTGTGTGATATACCTCATAATTCGACACGTTTCACAGAGAGAAAATGTGTGCGACCAGGCACACAATTCCCGTTTGCAAATCATGTGTGATGTCAGACAATATCACAAACGGTGCGACCAAACGAAATGTTTGTGATAGTTGTCCTATCGTACATGCTTTACAATCATGAACTGTTTGTGATATCATACGCATCATAAACGTTGCACCACAGAATAGCGTGTGGGATAGTTATCCCATCCGACACGAGTACAACAGTCGGATGTTTCATAAACTCATATGACACACGTACGATGGAAGTTATCTTCTTAATTATATATATCGCATACGGTTCGGGAAAAGAGAATGTGTGTGATAGTCTCGTTATCTTACACGCTTTACAATCGTCAACTGTTTGTGATGGGGAGCGCATCGCAAATGTTGCACCATATAATAGCGAGTGCGATGGTAATACCATCGCACACGAGTAGCAAGGACGGAGTGTTTGGGAAAGATGCAGGCATCGCATACGCTTAGTTCTACAAAATGTATGCTTGCATGCTCCCTATCGCAGACGATTTCTGGGTCGTGCGGGATGGACCCCCCCTATCGCACACACAGGCAAGGCGACAGTTTAAAACTCTGTCGCGGAAAGGGGTTAAAAACCGTTTGTATAGGACGTCGCTGCACCAGTGGAGGTTGGATAAATGATTCATATGCATCTAGTAGAATGGTTGAATATGATGGATTATGGTAAATGATTCATATGCATATTCCAATATTGTTGATTATGCCTTTATTATAGATTTATTTACAATTGTTGAATATGATATGATTGATGCTGGTTATAGATATGATGGATAAATATGATTGATTATAGATATGATGGATAAATATGACCGTGGAACAATTGGTTGAATATGATTGATTATATCTTTGTTATAGATTTATTTAGAATTTTTATGGATAAATATGAATGTTGATGATGCATATTGAATATGATGCATATGTTGTTGATGATGCATATTTAGAATCTTTGAATGTTGTTGTTGATAAAATTTAATCTTTGCTATGATATGATGCATATTGATAACTAAATTGGCAATTGTTTTAGGAGGGCCCCCTTGCTCTGAACATCGGCACTAAGTACACCATGCTTGACTCGGTGTTCGACAATGGTCATCACGCCCGTTTTATCGAGAATGGAGTGGTAATAACTATGATCAAGGTGTTGCACCAAAATTTTGGCTTTGCGAAAGTAAGTTACTAACTATTTTTGTCTACAATTTGATAGATGCTACCTCCATTGCGTATGAGGGGTCACACAAAGGCCGTTCATATGCAATACGACCGCCGCTACGAGCCGTACTTCAGGAGAGCCGGGCTGCTGCCTTTTGTGCTTCAGTTCAAGCGTGTGCCACCGACGCTCGTCCACTCAGCTCCCAGGGCCTTGGTAGACCGTTGGCGGCCTGAGACGCACTCTTTCCATTTCCCATGTGGTGAGATGACGGTGACCCTCGAGGACTTCACCATGATCACAGCCCTACCGCTCCAGGGCCATGCTCTCACTGGGCGAGTGGAGAGGAACAACTGGCAGGAGATGGTTGTCGACCTCATCGGTGATTGCCCCATCATGAAGGATAACCGAACATCCGGTGTACCACTCATGTGGATCCAGAACAACCGGTCCATATGCCCGGAAGATGCCGATGCGTGGACCGTGGAGCAGTACGCGAGGGCCTACTTGTGGTATTGATACGTCTCCGTCGTATCTATAATTTTTGATTGTTTCATGCCAATATTCTACAACTTTCACATACTTTTGGCAACATTTTATATTATTTTTGGGACTAACATATTGATCCAGTGCCCAGTGTCAGTTCCTGTTTTCTGCTTGTTTTTTGTTTCACAGAAAATCCATAACAAAACGAAGTCCAAACGCGATAAAATTTTACGGAGAATTATTTTGGAATATATGTGATTTTTGGGAGGTGGAATCAACGCAAACGGAGGCCCACAGCCTCCACAAGGCATCTTGGTGTGACCTCCCCCCCCAGCCGTGTGGTGTTGCCTTGTGGGCACACCGTAAGTCGATTGGGGCCCTTCTTCGGCCGCAAGGAATCTTATATCGAGAAAAAAATCGTGTTAAAATTTCAGCCCGATCGGAGTTATGGATCTCCGGATATTTAAGAAACGGTGAAAGGCCAGAAAACAGGGACGCAAAACAGAAGAGAAACAGAGAGAGATATCCAATCTCGGAAGGGCTCCTGCGTTCCGGGAGCCATGGCAGCCATGGACTAGAGGGGAAACTCTCCTCCCATCTAGGGGGGAGGCCAAGGAAGAAGAAGGAGGAGGGGGGCTCTCTCCCCCTCTCTCCCGGTGGCGCCGGAACGCCGCCGGGGCAATCATCGTGACGGCGATCTACACCAACAACTTCGCCGCCGTCAACACCAACTCTCTTCCCCTCTATGCAGCGGTGTAACACCTCTTCTCCCCGCTGTAATCTCTACTTAAACATGGTGCTTAACGCTATATATTATTATCCAATGATATGTGGCAATCCTATGATGTTTGAGTAGATTCGTTTTGTCCTATGGGTTGATTGATGATCGTGATTGGTTTGAGTTGTATGTTTTATTTTGGTGCTGTCCTATGGTGCCCTCCGTGTCGCGCAAGCGTGAGGGATTCCCACTGTAGGGTTTGCAATACGTTCATAATTCTCTTATAGTGGGCGGCTAGAGTGACAGAAGCTTACACCCGAGTGAGGGGGTTGTTGCGTATGGAAGTAAAGAGGACTTGTTACTTAATGCTATGGTTGGGTTTGACCTTAATGATCTTTGGTAGTTGCGGATGCTTGCTAGAGTTCCAATCATAAGTGCATATGATCCAAGTACGGAAAGTATCTTAGCTCATGCCTCTCCCTCATATAAAATTGCAATAATGATTACTGGTCTAGTTATCGATTGCCTAGGGACAAATCTTTCTCTTGTGTTACAAAAGCTTTCTACTAAACAACTAGCTTTTATTATCTTGCAATTTACTCGTAGTTTTATTCTTGCAAAGTACTCCTAGTTTTATTCTTGCAAAGTAGTTTTAGCATTACACCTACAAAGTACTTCTAGTTTCATACTTATTTTAGGTAAAGCAAACGTTAAGTGTCCGTAGAGTTGTATCGGTGGTCGATAGAACTTGAAGGGAATATTGATTCTACCTTTAGCTCCTTGTTGGGTTCGACACCCTCATGGAGATGGGGAACCTCCTAAAACCCTCGATGCTGGTTATGTGGAAAAAAATTAAATACTACTTTGATAATCCTGATAAATCTTCACTGAACTTGATAATGAGAGATACTTTGGATCAACGGGAATACTTTAGGGATTATCGCTTGTCTCAAAAAGGGAAACTCTTATGGGATCAAATTAAAATGCTGTGTTGGTATGCTTGGAATTTATGCTTAAGGTGTGGTTATACTTGTTGCTCTAAGATGAAGGCTCCACACCTTTCCTTTCAAGGTGAATTTAATGATAATGAAACCTTGGCTTCTTATGCTAATGGTATATATGATTACTATGATGTGGAACTAATAGAAGAATTTGTTGCTTTTATGGGTGCTTATGAAATTAAATCTTTGTTTCAAAAGTATGAAGATTTTGATGCTGCTATTTATAGATCTAAAAATTATGTTATACTTAAATATTGCCATGAGAATTATGAATATAATGTATATATTGATGAATTTATTGAGAAAGTCTCCGTTGTCCAAGAAGAGACTAATATTTTGCAGGCTCCTATGGAAGAAGAAATTGATGACACTGTGAGCACATTAGATGAAAAAGATGACGAGGAGAGCGAAGAACAAAGGGAGGAAGAGCGGACCCACCTTCTAATGAGGGTAACTCTTCAACTCATACATTGTTTAATTTCCCTTCGTGCTTACCGAAGGATGAATGCTATGATCCCTTTGATTGGTTTGAAATATCCCTTTTTGATGAACTTGATGCTTGCTATGCTTGTGGCCATGATGCCAATATGAATTATGCTTATGGAGATGAACTTGCTATAGTTCCTTATGTTAAACATGAAATTGTTGCTATTGCACCTACACATGATAGTCCTATTATCTTTTTGAATTCTCCCAACTACACTATATTGGAGAAGTTTGTGCTTATTAAGGATTATATTGATGGGTTGCGTTTTACCGTTGCACATGATGATTTTGATGGATATAATATGCATGTGCTTGCTGCTCCTACTTGCAATTATTATGAGAGAGGAACTACATCTCCGCCTCTCTATGTTTCCAATACGATAAAATTGCAAGAAACTGTTTATACTATGCATTGGCCTTTACTTAATGTGCATGAATTGTTCTTTTATGACATGCCAATGCATAGGAAGAGAGTTAGACTTCGTCATTGCATAATATATGTTGCTTTGTGCTCACTACTAAATTATAAAGCATTGTTAATTAAAATTGTCTTTGATATACCTTGGGATCCGGGTGGATCAATTACTTGAGCACTATATGCCTAGCTTAATGGCTTTAAAGAAAGCGCTGCCTGGGAGACAACCCAGAAGTTTTAGAGAGTCATTTTATTCTGTTGTTGTCGGTGTACTAAGATTTGGGCCCTTAGTACCCCAGACTTATGCATAGGCAGTAACAGCTCCCGACAAGGAGTCTTGCCGGAAATTACCAAGATCAAGATTTAAGACCCAGATGCAGAAGTTACTGGAGTGAAGATCAAGACGAAGCATCAGTAAGTACTTGACTAGTACTGAAGATGAAGGCATTTCTCACCGGCAAGATGAAGGCCCAGCAAGCTCCGTGCCGGCAAGCTTTCGCTAGCTCGTCAGCGCTCCACCTCACCGAGCAACTAGTCACTAGTCGGTGAGGTGTCGACCGCGCAGGCTGGTTGGTGAGATTTGTCGGGGCACGTGTCAGCACGCTGGAAGGAGATTTTCCTTTAATGACACCCGTCCAGAAGGCGTGTCAAGCTAATAGGAGGTAGCTGGGCGAGCGGTGCAGAAACCTTGCCGGGGCTCCTCCTCCACACGACACCTAATGGAGCATTTATTGCTTTTGTCCTAAACTGGCAGAGTTTGGTATGATAGCACTGTTTGCTATCTAATCAGTATGTAATGACTGTTTTGCCACTGTGGTGACCCCTTGAGCTATAATAGGAGGGCCAAGGCAACGTTTACAGGGATCGATCCCTTGCGCAACTTGCATGCATAGCTGCTCTTTCTGCACCTTGCTGGGAGAAGCACTCCTTGTACTTGTGCTCATACACATCCAATACACCAAAGCAGGAGTAGGGTTTTACACCTCATGGTGGCCCGAACCTGGGTAAACTTCTTGCGTCTCTGTTGGTTCTGCTCTTTGTGCTCGTCGATCTCCCTAGTCGAACCGCAAAGGGGCTAGATGGCCCCATAGATGGTCGTACGCACGACATTTTTGGCGCGCCAGGTAGGGGGATCGCTTGCGCGAACCTAAATCAGCAGAGTGCGCATCAGTTTCATCAACTTTACCACCATCTTCCTAATCATCTGTGGCTCCCAAGAAGAAGAGCATCACGATGACGGCTCCTTCCACCTCCAAGGTTCCTTCGCACGTATCTGCAGGCAGTGCAGGCGGCGCGGCCAATGCGGGCGGTGCGGACACCGCGGTTGGCACGACCGGCGCAGGCGGCGCGGTCGTCATGCCCACCGTGGCCGGAACAGGAGGTGGAGGCGCTGAAGGCGGTCAACTTCCTCGACCCTCTGGCGAACAAGGCCGCAACGGCGCGGGCGGAGCAGATGGACGTCTTCCTCCTCCTCGCCGCGTCGACGAGCGCATCCACCGGAGCAACCATGCCCGGGCCGGCGCAAGCCAATATCCCACCGCGGCGACGTCTAGAGATGCTGCATCAAGGCACACACCGCGCCCGTCGCATGATGGGCGCAGCGTGACTGCGAGCGGCGTCGACGACTCAGGGCGGCGGCGTCCGCATGGCAAGACTCCTGTCGATCAAGTTCCAGATCCTCAGGCACCACCTCCACCACGACAGCCCACTGCTGAACATGTGCCGTGGCAGCAAGATCGCAATGGCGCTCCTTCTGGCTCTGCCAGGAGTAGAGCGATGTCGCATTCTTCGCTCCCGACCATGCCAGCAACAGCAGCGGAGGCAATGGCGCGAGCCCAGATGCTGCTAAACTTCCCTCCAATGGCGGATAAGATGGATGAGTGGAGAGCCACCATTCAGAGTATTATCGGGTTCGCCGAGTCGAGCAAGTCGCAGCAAGCGGAGCCCTCACGGCGTCCGCAAACAACACCAGTAGCTCCAACTGGTGGCCGTGTTGGTGGCGCTGCACCAACGGTGCAATCACCTCCGCGGCAACAACTTCAACAGCAGCAACGTCAGCAGCCGCGGCAAACCCAGCGAACTGTAGAGCCCGACGAGATGTCGATGGCCTCTTCAGATCCACGGGCGCGGCAAGATCAGCGGCAGGTGCTGCAAGACAGACGGGGAGAGGATGCCCGCACCACCATTGAACGGCACCGGGAGGCGCGCCGTCAATCCGACGCGCGCAACGGCCCAGTCGTCGATGAGCCTGCGCCCGAGGTTGGCGGATATCTGCCTTACGAGGTTGGATTTCCAGCCTTCACTCGTGAGCTGCAGCAAGTCCGCTGGCCGTCTGTCCGGGCCTTCAAGCCGGAAGTACCAGAAAAGTACGACGGCAAGCTGAACCCGACAGAATTTCTGGGCATCTACACGATTGCTGTGCAAGCTGCCGGGGGAAGAGACAAGGAGATTCTTGCCAATTACTTTCCGTTGGTGCTGAAGTCCAACATGAGATCTTGGCTGATGAACTTGCCGGAGAACTCCATTTCTTCGTGGTCAGATCTCTACAATGAGTTTGTTGGTGCCTTTACCGGAGGCCACAAGGCCCCTGGACAGCC
The DNA here is from genome assembly GCA_039707655.1 of Elymus sibiricus. Lineage (NCBI taxonomy): Eukaryota > Viridiplantae > Streptophyta > Magnoliopsida > Poales > Poaceae > Elymus > Elymus sibiricus. The sequence continues at coordinate 253,319,751 of CM077668.1, read as the reverse complement.
CAGCGACCTACAAGTGATCCCGCAAAGAGATGGTGAAACTTTGCGCAAGTATATCTAGAGATTCAGCCGGGTGCACCGCAATATCCCGGATGTGCACCCCGCAGCCATGATTGCTGCCTTCCACACGAACGTGCGCAATCGAAGGATGCGGGAGAAGATGAACGTCAAGCTGCCGAAGACCGTCAACGAGCTCTACACATTGGCGGATAAGTGCGTGCGCACTAAGGAAGGAAGGAGACTTCCCGGGGAGGATGCTGGTGCCGAGGTGGACTCCAAGGACGATGATGCTGCCACCCCGAAGAAGAAGGGCCGAAAGCGCAACAGGAAGCGCAAAGGCAAAACTGTGATGGCTGTCGAAGGGTCCGGCAATTCCAACACCGCCAAGAAAGCCAAAACGGAAGACTCCGGCAAGGAGGCTGCTGTATGCGCCGCTTGTCAGGAGGCGGCGGCAAACGAGAAGGCCGGCAAATCTAATGGGCCATACTGCAAGATTCACCGCACCAAAGGCCATGATCTCCATGAGTGCTGACAAGTCGAGCACCTCACTGAGAAGCAGAAAGCTGAATATGAAAAGCGCGACAAGGAGAAAGGCCAGGACGGTGCTGGCGGATCCGGCAAAAAGGGTCGCGGTGGTCGAGGAGACCGCCGCGGCAAGGCCAAGCAGCAGAAAGAGAAGCCTGCTAGAGGCCGTGAAAAGAAAGAGGAAGATGATGGAAGTGAAGAAGAAGAGGATGATGGAGAGTCTAGTGAGCAAGAATTCCAGAAGGCAACCGAGGCCATGTGCATTGACGGTGGTGCATCTTTGCACTCCTCTCACCGCCAACTCAAGCAGTGGGCGCGTGAAGTTAATGCGGCAGAACCGGCAATAGGCGCCCAAAAGCCACTCAAGTGGTCACACACGCCTATCATTTTCGATGCCGAGGACCACCCTGATCGCATAACTGTGGTCGGGTGTTTGCTGTTGTTGGTTTAACCGACAATTCGCAACCTCCAGGTCACGAAAATGTTAGTTGACGGTGGGGCTGGCCTGAATCTCATTTCTCCGGAAGTAATCAAGAGGCTGCAGATTCCCGACGAAGAGCTCGAGCAGACTGGTACATTCCAAGGAGTCAACATGGGAAGAAGCCAACCCAAGGGGAATATCACATTGCCGGTGACGTTTGGCGGGGAATTGAACTATAGAACAGAAGAGATTGTGTTTGATGTTGTCAAGATTCCCTTGCCATATGATGGAATTCTTGGCCGCCCAGCTTTGGCTAAGTTTATGGCAGCATCCCACTATGCTTATAACACGTTGAAGATGCCAGGGCCGATGGGTGTCATTTCCATCAATTCTAACAAGAAGGATGCAATCATATGCGTCGATAAACTCTACAGAGATGCGGTTGCAGCAGAGGCCGCCAAGGCATCAGTTCCCGCCAAGAAGAAGAAAAGCGAGAAGTCCGACAAGACCTCTGGCAAGAATTCTGAGAAGCGCACCTCCTCGGAGTGCTGCGCACCTGTTGAAGACTTGCCGAAGTGCTCTACTGGCAAGAAATCCAAGGCCATTCCACCAGCAATGAAGAAGGTGTCGGCAAAGGAGGACGGCACTGGCGGTACCTTCACCATCAGTGCTTCTCTTGACAGCAAATAGGAAAGCGCGCTCGTTGCCTTCCTGCGCGCGAATGTCGATGTGTTTGCATGGCAACCATCTGACATCCCCGGTGTTCCCAGGGAGGTAATTGAGCACCATCTTGCTGTCTGTCCCCACGCTCGGCCCGTCAAGCAGAAGGTTAGAAAGCAGGCTTTGGAGCGGCAACAGTTCATTGCCGAGGAAATAAAAAAACTTGAAGCAGTAGGTTTGGTTAGAGGTGTACTACATCCAACTTGGTTGGCAAATCCAGTTTTAGTGCGTAAAGCAAATGGAAAGTGGAGACTTTGTATCGACTACACTGATATTAATAAAGCATGTCCAAAGGATCCTTTCCCTTTGCCGCGCATTGATCAAATCGTAGACTCTACTGCCGGCTATGATTTACTCTCCTTCCTTGATGCATATTCTGGGTACCATCAGATATTCATGGCCAAGGAGGACGAGGAGGATACCGCATTCATTACTCCATGTGGCATATACTGCTTCGCGCGTATGCCTTTCGGATTAAAGAGTGCTGGTTCAATATTTGCGAGAGTAGTCCAGATCGGTTTTGAGCCCTGGCTGCACAGAAATGTGGAAGCATATATGGATGATATAGTGGTCAAAACCAAGGACAGATCAATCCTCATTCAAGACTTAGAAGAAACATTTGCAAACTTGCGCAAGATCAATTTGAAGCTCAACCCCGAGAAGTGTGTGTTTGCCGTTCCATCCGGCAAACTTCTCAGGTTCTTTGTATCTCAACGTGGAATCGAAGCAAATCCCGACAAGATCAAAGCAATTGAGCAGATTCAAGCACCAAAAAGCATCAAGGATGTGCGGCATCTTGCCGGCTGTGTTGCTGCCTTGAGTAGGTTCATTTCAAAATCTGTTGAGCGCGCCTTGCCATTTTTAAGATTTTGAAAAAGGCATGTCCAATGAAATGGACTCCGGAAGCGGAGGTCGCGCTGCAGGATTTGAAAAGATACCTCTCCTCCGCGCCAACACTAGTTGCGCCTAAACCACAAGAGCCGTTGCTGCTATATCTAGCGGCAACAAATCAAGTGGTCAGTGTTGCATTAGTGGCGTAGAGAGAAGCTGATGACGAAGAAGCAGCAGCGGCAAGCCCGTCCAGCGACAAGTCGGAATCTTCTCCGGCGAGGGCTGGTGTCGACAAATCAGAAGCAGCGCAAGCAAATGAAGCTGATCAGCAAGTGGTGCTGAAGAAGAAGATGGTGCAGCGACCAGTGTATCTTGTTAGTTCCCTTCTGCAGGGGGCTAGATCAAGATACTCTGGAGTGCAGAAGTTGCTTTTCAGTCTTCTCATGGCCTCGAGAAAGCTGCGTCACTACTTCCAACCACATGAGATCACCGTCGTCACTCGCTTTCCGTTGTAGCGTATTTTGAGAAATCCAGATGCAACTGGCAGGATAGTGGAGTGGGCGTTGGAATTGTCAAGCTTTGCACTCAAGTTTGAAAGCACATCAACTATTCAGAGTAGGGCATTGGTGGAGTTCATTGCAGAGTGGACGCCAACGCAAGACGAGGAAATCCAAGAAACCACTCTCCCCGGCAAAGAGACAGACAAAGAATGGATCATGTACTTTGACGGTGCCTTCTCGCTGCAAGGCGCCGGTGCTGGAGTGCTGCTTGTCGCACCCACCGGAGAGTACCTCAAGTATGTAATTCAAATGCACTTTCCCAGGGAAAAAGCAACGAACAACACTGCTGAGTACGAAGGGCTCCTTGCCGGTCTTAGGATCGCAGTGGACCTTGGAATCAGAAAGTTGATCGTCCATGGTGACTCGCAGCTTGTTGTGAAGCAGGTGAACAAAGATTACCAGAGCCCGTTGATGGAAGCGTATGTGGAAGAAGTGAGGAAATTGGAAGAACACTTTGACGGATTGCAAACAGAGCACATTCCTCGTGCGGAAAACAACATCGCTGATCATTTGTCAAAGTGTGCCGCTCAAAAGCTTCCTGTGGAACCGGGAACTTTTGTGCTCCATTTGAATCAACCATCACCCACTCCATCAATGCAGGCTAGCAAGAGAAGAAAGTTGAACACCGGCAAGTATTTTCCGGCAGAGCTCCCAGAAGCCACCGGCAAGAAAGTTGCCGGGGACAACGACACGTCTGTTGGTGAGCGGCAGCTTCGCGCAGAACCTCAGGTTCTTGTCGCTGAGGCAAGCGCTCCCACGGCTGAAGAGATGCCTTTGGTCCTTGTCGTTGAGCCACAGGCTTCAGCATGGGCACAGCCGATAGTTCATTTCCTTCAAACAGGAGAACTTCCCGATGATCAAGAAGAAGCTGAGAAAGTAGCACGTTAGTCAAGTATGTATCAGTTTGTGGATAGCATTCTATATAGAAAGACACCGAACGATGTGAAATTGAAGTGTATTTGCCGGGAAGATGGACTAAAGCTGTTGGTAGAGATACATGGAGGCATATGTGGCTCTCACATAGGTTCAAGAGCACTTGTCGGCAAGGCTTTCTGGCAAGGCTTCTATTGGCCCACTGCCCTCCAGGATGCAACTGAGCTAGTAACCAAGTGTGAAGCATGCCAGTTCCATTCGAAAAACATACATCAGCAAGCTCAAGCTCTTCAAACAATCCCTCTCTCCTGGCCTTTTTCGGTCTAGGGGCTTGATATTTTAGGCCCCTTCCCCCGTGCTACTGGGGGTTTTGAGTTCTTGTACGTCGCCATCGACAAGTTCACAAAGTGGCCTGAAGTGGAGCCAGTGAGGAAGGTGACAACACAGTCAGCCGTCAAGTTCTTCAAAGGACTAGTTTGCCGTTTCGGGGTTCCTAACAAAATCATCACCGATAATGGCACCCAGTTCACGAGCCGCACCTTCATGCAGTACATCCAAGATCTTGGAAGCAAGATTTGTTTTGCCTCTGTCGCTCACCCGAGAAGCAATGGGCAAGCAGAACGGATGAATGCTGAAGTGCTGCGTGGTCTCAAGACAAGAACCTTTGATAGGCTGCGCAAGTGTGGAAGACGCTGGATTGATGAGTTGTCGGCAGTTCTTTGGTCACTCGGGACGACACCAAATCGAGCTACCGGCCAAACACCCTTCTCCCTAGTCTATGGTGCAGAAGCGGTGCTCCCCACAAAACTCATATACAGGTCACCTCGAGTGCTCGCCTATGATGAGGCGGAGCAAGAGCAGTTGCGGCAAGATGATACAATGCTCCTTGAGGAAGATCGTCTTCGGGCGGCTGTGCGAGCTGCACGCTACCAGCAAGGTTTGCGCCGCTATCATTGCTACAAAGTTCATGCCCGAAGCCTTGAGGAAGGCGACCTTGTTCTTCGGCGCATTCAGTCCGCCAAGGGATCAAACAAGTTGACACCGAAGTGGGAAGGCCCTTATCGGGTAGTGCGAGTCACCAGACCCGGCGCAGTCCGTCTGGAGACCGAAGATGGCATTCAAGTGCAGAACTCATGAAATATTGAGCATCTTCGCAAGTTCTACCCATAGGGCGCAGTTGCCGGGTCTCCCGGCAACCCCTTTTGTACAAGCTTTGTCGTCAAGACTTCTAACCCTTTGTACAAAGCCAGGCGTAGACCCAGTGCACAATCGAAATAAAGCTAAGTGTTTCGCAACTTTTTGTACATATTCACTTATGCATGAATATATGTGATGTTGTAGTTACACTTTAGTTTGTATGAAATGACTAATGAACTGTCAAGGTTCCCAAACCACTCTTTTCTCTTCTTTCTTTTTCTCAAAGGACAGAAGGATCTCTCGCATGCAAGTTTCCCAGGGGGAGTGACAATGAGGATACCATTGAAAGACGTTCAAGTGATCATTTTGTGCGGCAAGAAAGACAGTACAAGGAAAAGCTAAGTTGAAAAACTTTGAAACAAATTCCTTGTTATATTTGCAATTTCCCTTGAATGATTCTGTGTTTGTATGAAAAACCTGCACGCAAAGGAACCTTGTCGCGGTCAGCTTGCGCTCTAGTTTTGCCTCGAGCCCGCTCGGCAAGCTTAGCAGCTGCATTATGGCCGGCAAGTTACTTTGCCGACGCTGACATTTCCAGCAGGCTACTAAGGATCCGTTCCTCAAGTGCTCGCAGCAAATATACGCACCGGCAAATTTACAAATAGCGTAGGGAATTTATCATGCAAAAACAGAAATGAACAAGGGGGAACAACACGCATTCAATGAACTTAATTAACGATAGATGTTCAACTAAAGTGCCCGATAACACTTCTTGCATCCGTGCAGGATTACATTGAGCGCAATCAAAAAGAAGAAGAAAGAAACGGCGCGCTGATAAGTCAGAGCAACACGATGTGGGCGAACCAGAGGAACAAGTGTGATGCCAATGTCACTGGAGCCTTCGTTCTTGGTCACACGCCGCCTGTGCTTAGCTGGAACCAGAGTCGTCATCTTCAACCTTGACGCTTGGAGGGTCGTCATCGTCGTCCTCATCCTCGCTGGAAGAGCTGGCGTCACTGCTGCTTTCGCTTTCGGCGCAGCACTCCAGACGACCGCCAGAAGCACCGAAGAACTTGATGAAGAGCGTGGGGGATCCGTCATATCTGAAGTAAAGAAGATTCCCGCGTCCCAAGCCATGGGAACGGGCGAAGGATTTCCACCCTCGTCGTAGGTACAAAAAGCCGTTGGGGGAGATCTCTGTTGCTACCCAGACCGGGCCGTTGCAACACCCATCAGCCCGCAGCCAGAGGCTTGGGGGCTCGTCGCCGTTCATCATCTTTGCAAAGGAATTCGGAAGGCGTAGCCAACTGCGTGGCTGGTGATGCATGGCCACGACGAATTCATGTGCCATCTCCACCGAGTGGGTTTCCGTGGGGGGGAAGAAGCGTGAACCTTTCGGCATGGCCACCCCGGCCCTGGAATCCGCGCCCTCCGCGACCATGGTTCGTAGCCCTCCCACGGAAACTAGAGCCGGCCTCTGCAACCGCGGCGGGGACGTGCACCCGGCCTCGTGTTGGGATCCTTACGACAGTGGCAGACGCCCAAGCTCGACCTCTGCCTCTCGCCATTGTAGCGGTGATTCTTTGGAAGAACAACAATGAGGAAAAAGGCGAGGGAAGAGAGCGATGATGGTTAGATTGGAATGGGAAGAGGTGGATGAGCAGCGCTCTCCAATTTCCCCTTTTTATGGGGAAGGCTCGGGAGCTGGCTCTCCACTGGCTGAAATAACTGCGCATTGACAGGAGCATTACTCCAGCGACCGCCCCTCTTCTCCAATCCTTCGTCTCACATGCAGTACGCGTGGTGGAGAGCACAGTAAAAAGAGAAGATCACATCGGATACGGCAGTTATCTTTTGCCACGCATGCCTGTGCATGTTTTTGGGCCTGACCCAACGATGCCTTGCGTGCATGTGTGGCCCAGGCCCGGGGGCTCCTGTCGGTGTACTAAGATTTGGGCCCTTAGTACCCCAGACTTATGCACAGGCAGTAATAGCTCCCCGGCAAGGAGGCTTGCCAGAAATTACCAAGATCAAGATTTAAGACCCAGTTGCAGAAGTTACTGGAGAGAAGATCAAGACGAAGCATCAGTAAGTACTTGACTAGTACTGAAGATGAAGGCATTTCTCGCCGGCAAGATTTGAGCCGGTAAGATGAAGGCCCGGCAAGCTCTGTGCCAGCAAGCTTTCGCTAGCTCGTCAGCGCTCCACCTCATCGAGCAGCTAGTCACTAGTCGGTGAGGTGTCGACCGCGCAGGCTGGTTGGTGAGATTTGTTGGGGCACGTCTCAGCACACTGGAAGGAGATTTGCCTTTAATGACACCTTTCCAGAAGGTGTGTCAAGCTAATAGGAGGTAGCTGGGCGAGTGGTGCAGAAACCTTGCCGGGGCTCCTCCTCCACACGAAACCTAACGGAGCATTTATTGCTTTTGTCCTAAACTGGCAGAGTTAGGTATGATAGCACTGTTTGCTATCTAATCAGTATGTAATGACTATTTTGCCACTGTGGTGACCCCTTGAGCTATAAAAGGGGGGCCAAGGCAACGTTTACAGGGATCGATCCCTTGCACAACTTGCATGCATAGCTGCTCTTTCTGCACCTTGCCGAGAGAAGCACTCCTTGTACTTGTGCTCATACACATCCAATACACCAAAGCAGGAGTAGGGTTTTACACCTCATGGTGGCCCGAACCTGGGTAAACTTCTTGCGTCTCTGTTCGTTCTGCTCTTTGTGCTCGTCGATCTCCCTAGTCGAACCGCAAAGGGGCTAGATGGCCCCATAGATGGTCGTACGCACGATAGTTGTGTGCTTTTAAAAAGTTTAAAAACAAAAAAAATATAGAGGGGAACCTAAAACTTTTTCAAAAAGAAAATGAAAGTGAGAAAGACGAGCACCGTTGAAGTGGGGAACGTCCTTGACCTTTGTTCATGCCCATGGAAACTTTGTGAATCATGAATTACAGAAACTTTTCAACAAAAATAATTATCCCCTTGTACAAATCCATTGTATTATAAAAATAATGTGCCAAGATTTACCTTTAGGATGTTTAAATTGCTTGTTTGGTGTGTGCTGTGAAAAAATAGAAACTTTTGCTGTAGTGCTTGAATTTTGATAATTTACTAGGACATGCAAAAATTCTGAAATTTTTACACAGTACTGCTATGCAATTTTTTTTTATGTTTTCTCATTTTTCAGAATTTTTGGAGTTACAAAATTATATGTTTCATTTGCATCTTTACAGACTATCCTGTTTTCACAGATTGCTGTTATAGTTTCTTTATTTGCGTAAGTTTGAAATCTTGTTGAGCCCCATTGACTTGGGAGCCATAGAATTGTGATAGCATACAGTGGGTAATGTTTGATTATAACTATACAATAAGTTTACAGCAGGACATGGTGGGATTTGATGTTATATGTACTAACCCCTCTAAGAAAAAGTTCGGTTAAGTTTTGTGTGGATGAATTGTTCGAAGATCGAGAAGGTATCGATATGAGGAGAATAAGGACAGGCAAGAGTTCAAGCTTGGGGATGCCCAAGGCACCCCAAGTAAATATTCAAGGAGACTCAAGCGTCTAAGCTTGGGGATGCCCCGGAAGGCATCCCATCTTTCTTCGACAATTATCAGTATGTTTCAGTTTTCGTTTTGTTCACATGATATGCGTAAATTCTTGGAGCATCGTGTGCTTTTTCTTTTTCTTTTAATAGTGCACCATGCTAGTATGAGATAGTCCTTGGTTGATTTGTAGAATTCTCTTTGCACTTCACTTATATCTTTTGAGTATGGCTTTATAGAATGCTTCATGTGCTTCACTTATATCATTTGAAGTTTGGATGCCCATTTCTCTACATTTGGAAAGCCGTTATTTGTAGAATGCTCTTTTGCTTCACTTATATTTATTAGAGTGTGGGCAAGTCTTTTGTAGAAAGAATTAAACTCTCATGCTTCACTTATATCTATTTCGAGAGTCAACAGGAATTGGTCACTCACATGGTTAGTCATAAAATCCTACTTAAAACTTGTAGATCACTTAATATGATATGTTTGATTCCTTGCAATAGTTTTGCGATATTAAGATGGTAATATGTCGGTGTACTAGTGAATGATTGTGGTTTAGTAAGAATATTGGTGTTAAGCTTTGTGATTCCTGAAGCATGCATGTATAGTTATGCGACGAAGTTATATCCTACTCATGTTAGTATCCAATGTTAATTATTAGCAATGCATGATTATGACCGTTGTCGCTCTCTGGTTGGTCGCTTCTCAATCTATTTGCTACCCTTCACCAATACTAAGCGGGAATACTGCTTGTGCATCCAAATCCTTAAACCAAAGTTGTTCCAGATGAGTCCACCATATCTACCTATATGCGGTATTACTCTGCCGTTCCAAGTAAATTTGCATGTGCCGCCTCTAAACATTTAAATAAGCTGTTTTGTGTGCCTGTACCGCTCATGGAGTGGCAGTGGGTGGTCAGTATCTTCCATGCTAAGCGGGTTATTCTCACGATGGGTGTTTAATCACTTGTCATTGCATGAGAGAGGCTGGTAATTGGGATGCCTAGTCCTGTGGTCAAAATCGAATTATAAATGCAATAAACTCCCCCAGAAAGTTGATTGTATGGAGGGCACCCGAGGATTCGGCTAGCCATGGCTTGTGTTTGAATGGTTGAGGGGGAGTAAACTTTACCTTCCCGCTTGGGAACCGCCTATAATGTGTTTAGCATGGAAGATATTGAGAACCCTTGGTCGTGACATTGACAGGAAAAGTACACCTCTCAAAATGTATTCATCTCTGATTTAAGCATCGAGCTCTGGCGCCTCTGCAAATCCATGCTTCCCTCTGCGAAGGGCCTATCTATTTACTTTATGTTATTTTACTTTTATTATTGAGTCATCACCTTCTCATTCAAGCACCAGTTGGAGAGCACTATTGTCATTTTTATGCATTGAGTATAGTTAATGTTGTGTACATCGTGACTGGATCAATGCTTGAGCATGACGGGCTAGGGATAGCGTTCTTTAGCTTTTTTATTTTGAAAGGAATGATTGTTTGTTGGTATGCCTGAGTATTGATGTCTTTATATCAAATTATAGACTATTGCCTTGAATTACTCGTATCTTAATATTCATGCCATGATTAGATTACATGATCAAGATTATGCTAGGTAGCATTCCACATCAAAAATTATCTTTTTATCATTTACCTACTCGAGGACGAGCAGGAATTAAGCTTGGGGATGCTGATACATCTCCATCATATCTATAATTTTTGATTGTTTCATGACAATATTCTACAACTTTCACATACTTTTGGCAACATTTTATATTATTTTTGGGACTAACATATTGATCCAATGCCCAGTGCCAGTTCCTGTTTTCTGCTTGTTTTTTGTTTCGCAGAAAATCCATATCAAATGAAGTCCAAACGCGATAAAATTTTACGAAGAATTATTTTGGAATATATGTGATTTTGGGAGGTGGAATCAACGCAAACGGAGGCCCACAACCTCCACAAGGCATCTTGGCACGACCTCCCCCCCAGCCGCGTGGTGTTGCCTTGTGGGCACACCGTAAGTAGGTTGGGGCCCTTCTTTGGCCGCAAGGAAGCTTATATCGAGAGAAAAATCGTGTTAAAATTTCAGCCAGATTGGAGTTACGGATCTCCAGATATTTAAGAAACGGTGAAAGGCCAGAAAACGGGGACGCGAAACAGAAGAGAAACAGAGAGAGAGAGATCCAATCTTGGAGGGGCTCCTGCCCTTCGGGAGCCATGGCGGCCATGGACCAGAGGGGAACTCTCCTCCCATCTAGGGGGGAGGCCAAGAAAGAAGAAGGAGAAGGGGGGATCTCTCCCCCTCTCTCCCGGTGGCGCCGGAACGCCGCCGGGGCAATCATCGTGACGGCGATCTACACCAACAACTTCGCTGCCGTCAACACCAACTCTCTCCCCCTCTTTGCAGCGGTGTAACACCTCTTCTCCCCACTGTAATCTCTACTTAAACATGGTGCTTAACGCTATATATTGTTATCCAATGATATGTGGCAATCCTATGATGTTTGAGTACATTCATTTTGTCCTATGGGTTGATTGATGATCGTGATTGGTTTGAGTTGTATGTTTTATTTTGGTGCTGTCCTATGGTGCCCTCCGTGTCGCGCAAGCGTGAGGGATTCCCACTGTAGGGTTTGCAATACGTTCATAATTCTCTTATAGTGGGCAGCTAGAGTGACTGAAGCTTACACCCGAGTAAGGGGGTTGTTGCTTATGGGAGTAAAGAGGACTTGTTACTTAATGCTATGGTTGGGTTTTACCTTATTGATCTTTGGTAGTTGCGGATGCTTGCTAGAGTTCCAATCATAAGTGCATATGATCCAAGTACGGAAAGTATGTTAGCTCATGCCTGTCCCTCATATAAAATTGCAATAATGATTACCGGTCTAGTTATCGATTGCCTAGGGACAAATCTTTCTCTTGTGTTACAAAAGCTTTCTACTAAACAACTAGCTTTTATTTGCAATTTACTCGTAGTTTTATTCTCGCAAATTACTCCTAGTTTTATTCTTTCAAAGTAGTTTTAGCATTACACCTACAAAGTACTTCTAGTTTCATACTTGTTTTAGGTAAAGCAAACGTTAAGTGTGCATAGAGTTGTATCGGTGGTCGATAGAACTTGAAGGGAATATTGATTCTACCTTTAGCTCCTCGTTGGGTTCGACACTCTTATTTATCGAGAAAGGCTACAACTGATCCCCTATACTTGTGGCTTATCAGGTATCTTCTCACAGAGGTCGTGTTTCCAGACCGCTCGGGGGACATTGCCAACTGGACGTATCTGGACTTCCTGGCCGACTGGGATGCAGGGTACAGCTGGGGGTCTACCGGCCTCGCGTACCTATACCGTTCGGTAAGAGAAATATCTCAATATTCGTTTATGGACGTATGTATACTACTTTAAATTGTGTCATCTGATCATCCATTGGTGTTTGTAGCTGGACGACGCAACGCAGAGGACCGAAGCTACGTCTGGTATGGGTGGATGTTCCTGGGGCCCCTCGATTTTGATGTGGGAGCGGTTGCCAGTGGGCCATCCTAAGAAAGATAAGCGGCATCCCTGGACAGAGTATGGCGAAGACAGCAACAATACTCGATACCCGACCGTCGCGTACGCTCGGAACAGGGTTATGGTCTTCACGGGCAAGGCCACTGCATTGTACAAGGCCTTCACCAACAAGCTGGACAACCTGACATCTCACCAGGTATACCAGCGAGTTATTTTCTTTTGTAGCCACTTTCACGGTTGCTTACCAATCTTTCTGTAGGTTAACTGGTGGTCGTATCACGACAGAGAATGGGGTTTCGAGCTGAACGTGATGTGCACTTAGGACAAGCTTGTCTGGTGGTGTATTGTCCCACTGATATGTGTGTACACCGTCGAGTGACACTTACCACAGTGCGTGGCCGTGCAATTTGGTGTATTCCAACACGCCCCACCGACATCGGTGGTTTCGACCTTCATTGGTGAGGGCATTATTCTCTATTACCGTGTTTTTGTTCTGTTTGATGTTCTTATGATTTTTTATGTTTTCGTTCTGTTTCGTGGCCTTGCAAGAAGAGTAGGAAGAATTGTCAGTCGATATTAGACCGAGGACACGAGCATGCAGAGCACGTGAAGGCGTGAGATGAGAGGAGGTATCGCAAAGACGGGGAGAGGAGAGGGGTTGACTGGGATGCGTATCAGCAACACATGAATTGGTATGACGATGGTGTCAAGTACAGTGTGTGCCTGAGGCCATAGTGGATGGCCGCCGATATCGCATCACTGGAGGAGGATGACTCCAAGGATGAAGCCTACAATGATAGCATCAGACAGATCAAAGGTGAATTTTGGGAGTATGCACCCCTGATAAACAGAGTGGTAAGTTGTGTTCAATTGTTTTGAGCCGGCAGTTGGATGATGCTGACATGGTCATTGTCACTAACTTATTCATGATGCTGACATTTGCAGGCTTCAGAGCTCAACAAAAGCATTTTCGATGGCTCGGATGCGCTAAGTTACGAGCCCGGGACCGAGGAATCTGACAGCAAGCTGAGGGAAGCGATGAAGGTAAGTTTGAGCCTCATAGCCTTATGTTCGAGTAACCACAACATTGATCCATGCCATGTTTTTGTCACTAGGCATAATCACAATCTAGTATAGTTTTTGTCACTACTAGATCCGTAACCCTAAACTTGATCCATATCATGTTCTTGTTTATTTGTTATAGCAGAAGTTCATGAACCGTTGCCGCAAGCTAGTGGGCATGCTTGGGTGCACTAGCTCGGCTGATGTGCATGTTCCTGGATCGTCGACACGTACCCTCACTTCATCTAGCCATGCCGGCAGAGGTTCCTCCAGCCATGTCACCTCGTCATCTCGCATTGTTGAGGACGATCAGGAAGATGAGGAAGAAGAGGATGAGGAGCAAGCCGAGGGAGAAGAGAATGAGGAAGGGGGTGACAAGGAGGAGTATGATGACGATGGCGGACCTCCACCCACTCAGCCAACCCAGGGCAAGAGGGTATCTCATCCACACACGGATGTCTTGAGCCCATCACCGTTCCAGAAAGAGCGTCCTCGTCACCGACCCAGAAAGCCGACTGAGACCCGCTCAAAGAGGAACGAGGAGCGCACCGCGAAGAGGGGGGAGACTAAGTGAACGAGGAGCGTACCGAAATATTTGCTTTGTGTTGAACCGAACTATTTGCTTTGTGTTGATTTGAACGAGAACTTGTTGGTTATGCTGAACTATTAGCTATCGTCGATTTGCTATGTTGGATATGTTGAACTATGTTGGATATGTTGAAGTATCTATCCTTTATTTTGATGTGTGATGCATATTATGATGTGCAAGATAGTAATTTTTATTTCCATACTATACTACGATGTGTCAGATTATGCTATATATTGGATGATCAAGCTTTTGCAGGAAAGAAAATGGAGTTTGTAGGGGGCAGACCCCTATCGCCAGAGCCTCCGGTGGTAGGGTTACACACCCTACCGTAAAAAATACTGCATTTTCAGGAACAACACCGAATTGCCCTGTTCGACACCTACCGCAGAGGTCCCTGGCGGTAGGGTATAACAGCCTACCGCCATGAGCTCCAGTGGTAGGGTTGTACAACCTACCGCAAAATAAATTGCACTTTCAGGAACAGTACGGATTGGAGCGAGGGGTTTGTCAGCTACCGCCAGCGTCGCTGGCTGGCGGTAGGGTTCTTATAGCTACCGCCTCCCTCTAGCGGTAGGCTTCCCTGGCCACGTCAGCAACGGCCGACGGCCGTCTGCCTCTGCCGTCAACCCTACCGTCAGGGGCTCCGGTGGTAGGCTATTATTCACTACAGCTAGTGACTCCGGCGGTAGAAAAAGGGTCAGATCTCAATTTTTTTGAAACCGGGGTCAAGTCGAGCTAAACTTTACAAAAAGGGTAAAAACGCCAAATTTGGCCGCGACATGCTGCCGCCACCGGAACTCACGCCGCTGTCCGTCCGCCGCCCCGATGACCGGGAAAATGGAACCCCCACTGCCCCCAATACTTCGGTGACCCTCTCCAGCAGCAGAATCCCGTTGGCCACGAAGGATTTCATGAATTGCGAGCAGAGGCATGGACGAAAGCATAGGAGAGGCGAAGGGATGGGAGCCCCGGATGGCCGTGGCAAGGGAGATGCAGAGGTCGGCTGGGTCGCCGGCGGTGAGTCAGGCAACTGTCGACACGGAGAAGAGCGCGGTGGGAGCTTCACGCAGAGCAGTGGCCCTACGTCGTCCTAGAGCTTCAGTGAGGCCTTCATGGCTCTATGGCGGAGCGCCCCATGGTGTGTTGCACCGGTCGGTCGATTCGCAGGCTAGTATGTATGTCTCACGCGGCACTACTATTTCGCGTTGTAGCCCATGACGTGCTTGTGATTATGTGCATTTACCCCACATCTCCGACGACCCCTGTTGGCGTTATGCTTGTGTGCATGCTCCAGTGTGCCGAGGCCAACTGCCAAGAACACCTCTCATTCACCTATGCCCGCTCTAAGTGCTCACCGATATCTTCTTCCTCGACTCCGGCAAAATTCTCCTTGTGACCCCACGTGTCCTTGTGTGTAGAAGATTTTTAGGATATATAGGGGGTCTGCTATCTGCAGAATAGTGATTTCCCTAAAAAATAGTAAAGTGGGATAGGAGGCGCTTTTGACAATTTTCATATAGGGGATCTGCTAGAGATGCCCCTAGTAACCTTCAGAAATACTGAGTTCCCTCCCGCCCACCTCCACGAGCATGCGCTCAATACAAAGCCCTCCCACTCTGCTTGGGGCTGAACATTATTCCCTCCCACCCACCCCAAATGGTGGCGTCTCTCCCACCTTCCTCGTTGTCTCTCCGGACATCTTTGGACGTCCTCCCCCGTGAGAACCATCATCTCCCGTTTTCTGCTTCACTTCGACATCAGATAGGCCATCGGCGGCACGGCTCCCGCGAGCTCTCTTCCCTGTCACCTCATGTCTCGATCTTCTGTGCAACCTACTAGATCGAGGTTGTGTTCGAGTTGATCCTACTTATGGAGGAGAGAGATGGTAGGGGCACAGGAGGTACGGGACGAACACACGGCAGTCGTCGGGGATGGGAGGTACAAAGGAGTGCCGATGGGAGGGGCGGAGGTGTCGGCAAATTGGTACACATTTCTAACTACTGTAGCAGGCCCAAGTTGTGTGTTTATATTTGGATGAAACGACGTCACCGTGGCGTACAAGATATTGTTGTTACAGGGAGCGATGCTATTCTTAGGTACATGTTCCTACGAAATATTTACGTATTGTTAGAGGACGTGTAACTGCCTGGAGTAAAACATGGAAATTATGACCATTAAATTGAACTAGTACGTAAGAATTTTGTAAACCTATATATAAGAATAACATCGGTCGTTGGTATAGTTATGTGAGGATCAAGAAGACGAACATTACAACTCATGTGGGTAGGCTTTATCTCAACCATAACTGAGATACAAGATATCTAGAAGATTTCACTTTAACAGCCCACCTCAAATCATGCTTTGGTAAGAGTGATAGTGCGCCTGAATTCTTCTAGATGCCGAACTGGTAAAGCCTTTGTAAAGACATCTGCAACTTGATCCTTTGAAGACACAAACTGAATTTCATGAGACTTACTGATCACCCTTTCTCTAACAAAGTGATAGTCATTCTCAATGTGCCTAGTATGAGCATGGAAGATGGGATTGGCTAAGAGATAGGTCGCAAGATTGTCACATCATAAACATGAAGTTTTTCATGTAGGCATACCCAACTCTTTGAGTAGTAATTGTACCCAAATAAGTTCAAATGTATTACTAGCAAAAGCCTTATACTCTGCTTTTGTACTTGATTGAGATACACTGGCTTGTTTCCTGACACTCCAAGATACTAAATTTGATCCATAAAATATTGCAAACTCTCTAGTTGATTTTCTATCATCAATGCATGCCTCAATCTGCATCTGAGAAATCACTTAACAAAGTGGATGATGACTTTCTATATGCAAGGCATGTTGATGGTGTGTTTAACATACCTAAGGTACTACCCTGGGCTGTTATATCTGCTGACCTGATGCATGTGATCCCAATGAGAATCTGAGGACGCCATCCCACCTGGTGCGGTAGATCCCAAGGAGGGGTCATCTATACTGTCATCACTAGCAGACACAGACCCCGTCGGTTTAGGCAATTCACCATATGGAGGTGAGCCGTTGTCGCAAACAGCATCTGTGGGCCCGGGCGATGGGGCACCCCATCGCACATGGTGGATAATTGGTGGTGTGGTGCCTCCTGGTTGACCGGTCGGAGTAGTCGGTATCGAGGCAGCCATGACATCAGTTGCAGAGTGATGGGCCTAGGATCACGCACGCGGATCAACATGGGATTACATGCCAAGATCTCCTTCGAATCTCGTGCCGCCTCTTTCGTCTTGCGCCACATGAGATATGGGGTTGTTTAACCCCAAATTTTAATTGTTTTGAATGGGATTTTCACCTAGATATTTTTGTGTGTCACATGTATCATGCATGTTACATGTAACCTCTCCTGCAGTAGGTGTGTTAGTAGAACAAGTCGCATTTTGAGTATTAGAGTTATTGTCACTCCACTCCATCGAGGAGAGGCCACCACATCAGGCAAGCCCCCACCCCTCCAACGCCTCCTCCATCCCGTGACTCACATGTTGTCGCCGTCAGGTCGCCCTGCCTGCCTCTATAATAATATTCTATAACATAACATGTTTTTTGAGCTGTGTAACATAACATTGTACAAGATGTATCCATCAGGCTAGACTATATTTTTTTTCTACAATACGCACGAGTGTGCATATCATTCAATAGAGAAGAAGGGGTACGATGTACCCATTCACAAGTTTCTTACATCAGTTTTACATGTGGTTAAACCACCATCCACCTACCGGTAGAGAAAGAAACTAATCCCTCGAATCCCACCTAGACAACGCACCGATAAAAGCCTCATAGTAAGCCTTCAAGAGGCCTGCTTGCTTCCATGCACAACCCTCAATCTCGATCCTTCGGACCACCGCTGTTACCGAGGGAGACACTCCATTGAACACGACAGCATTACGATGCTTCCAAAGCTCCCACACGATTAGGGTGATGAGTGTCCTTATGTCCTTATGGCGGTTGGTCTCCCCTCTTTTGATGGTGCACTAATCAATCAGGTTGTCGTCAATCCGAGGAACCCAGTTAGATCCACCAAGCGCAGCTAGAGCCGTATGCCAGACCGTCCTTG
The DNA here is from genome assembly GCA_039707655.1 of Elymus sibiricus. Lineage (NCBI taxonomy): Eukaryota > Viridiplantae > Streptophyta > Magnoliopsida > Poales > Poaceae > Elymus > Elymus sibiricus. The sequence goes on along the minus strand of CM077668.1, from coordinate 253,301,884 downwards.
CGAAGACGCAATTTAGGAGGATGTGGTTTTTTTTCTCGTCATGTTGATCACATAGAGGGCATACCTCTTGGTGTGGTAATCCTCTTCGGGTTAGACGATCAGAGGTCCGACACCTATTCCTAGAAGCCAGCCACATAAAGAAGCGGAACTGAAGCGGTGCATGAGACTTCCAAGAGGAATTTGTGTATGGAGCAACCTCGCACTCAGCAAGAGCCATCCTTCTCCCACTCCCACGACCAATGTATAATGTCTAATGATCCCACGGTAAGCTCCTTGTTGGCAGTATGGAACTCCCGAAGGGATTCGATGCCCATCTCTGACCCTACATCAACTGCCCCAGCTCCATCCTGCAAAATTGAGTATACAAATCATGTAGAGCGTACCCCCTTACGGATTCTATCATATATCGTAGGCTCTAGCTCTTGGCTCTGGTAGCCATCCAACCATCTATCCTCCCAAATCAAGGTGCCATTTCCATCTCCCACCAGAGCCATAATTGTCGCCTAAAAAATTGCATGTGCTTCATTGGGCACTTGTAGGGAGAAATCCTTCCACGACCGAGAATTTTCTATTCTGGATAACCATAGCCATCGAGTCGGCATCACGATGTTGAGCCACTGGAGGTTTGGGATGCCTAGGCCCCCAGACCACTTTAGTGCACAGGCGGACTCCTGGGAGAACGGACAATTCCCCCCATGAGCCGCACACTTGGTGCACCACAAAAGTTTCAATAGATTTTGCTCATGGTGGCCAAGGTCCTCGGTGGTACATCAAGAGCCATCATCGCATGAAGTGGCATCGCGCAGAGAACAGTTTGGACCACGAGCAATCTACTACTCTTAGGAAAGGATGCACCCCTCCAAGCTGGAAGTTTGTTGGCTAATTGTTCGACCAGATATTGGAATTAGGTCACCAAATGCTTCCGCGGGCTTAGATGGAGGCCCAAATACTTGCATGGAAAGGATCCTACCGCATACTCGAGTATGTCGCTTATTTGCTGCCCCTGCTCATCAGAGCACCTGATCAGCATGGCCGACGTATTTGAGAAGTTTACGCGAAATCCAGACGCCATCGCGAAAGTCTCCAGAATCGCCGCACAAGTCCTCATCTCCTGCTATCTTTGTTTGATAAAGATCATCACGTCATCCGTGAGGATAGACAGATGTTGGATGAATCCAGAGCGGGCGAGGGGAGATAGAAGTCCACATGACGCTACGAGAGCAAACAGCATTGTAGGGGATCGAACAAGAGGATGAATAGCATCGGTGACAGCATGTCTCCTTGCCTGAGACCCCTGTGATTGCGTAGTGGTGCACCAGGAACACCGTTGACAAGAATCCGAGTAGACGATGTGGACAGAAGGCCAGCTATCCAATTGAAAAATCGTATATGTGTCCTTAGGTGAATGTTTGGGTCCCATACAAGAAATCGGAGTGAATTTCAAACATCTGGGCGTCGTGGCTCGGCCGAAACATTGAGAAAATTGGTTTTTAAATTCATGTAAATCCAAAAATTGCCTAAACATCACGGAACTTGGCATGGTGTCTTAAGATTGCACAAACATGCTGTGGTAAAATTTTTGTTTGATTTGGGACAAGTTTTGGTATAAGCTTCTTACAAACCGGAGCTTCTCTCAAGAAGGCTCATGGTTCCGATAGGGAACGTGTCACCTTTGTGGGCAAAACGACATACGCTACCTCTTCCTGCCTTGATTTTTCTAACATAGGCAACATACACCAATAGGAGTGTCATGCTAAAAATTTGGAATTATTCCGGGTTCGTTTGGCCTTTTTATACATTAATTCAGTTTCTAGGCATTTAATGTGCATAATACAAATTTGAACTACATGCACATGCTCCAGTGCACTAAAATGGGTTGAAAAATCGTATATGTGTCCTTGGTGAATGTTTAGGTCCCATACAAGAAATGGGAATGAATTTCAAACATCTGGGCATCGTGGCTCGGCCGAAAACATTGAGAAACTTGGTTTTTAAATTCCTGTAAATCCAAAAATTGCCTAAAAATCACGAAACTTGGCATGGTGTCTTGACATGGCACCAACATGCTATGGTCAAAATTTTGTTCGATTTGGAACAAGTTTTGGTATAAGCTTCTTACAAACCGGAGCTTCTCTCAAGAATGCTCATGGTTCCGATAGGGAATGTGTCACCTTTGTGGCTTTTGGTGGGGGGGAGGGGGCGGGGACCTAGATATTTCTGCGGTTGCCGAAATTTTACGAACGGTGCAGCGAATAACTGGCGCGCAAGTGTGGTTGACGCGCGGCCGGTGGACTGTAGCCGATGAACCTTCCGGCGTAAGCCATACATGAGGGAGCCCCAAGATATTTTATACTGCATCGCACATGATTCTTGCTAACAAACTGTTTGTGGTGTACTTGATTATTATTATTTTGATTTGAGAGACAAAATGGGGTTCGGCAGGAAAAGGTCGATGTTTGAATTGCTAGAACATTTATCTACAGTAAACATGCAACTATAGGAGTGTCGTGCTAAAATTTGGAATTATTCTGGGTTCGTTTGGCATTTTTTATACATTAATTGAGTTTTCTAGGCATTAATGTGCATAATTCAAATTTGAACTACAGGCACATGCTCCACTGCACCAAAATGGGTTGAAAAATCATATATGTGTCCTTGGGTGAATGTTTCGGTCCCATACAATAAATGGGAGTTAATTTCAAACATCTGGGCGTCGTGGCTCGGCCGAAAAGATTGAGAAACTTGGTTTTAAAATTCTTGTAAATCCAAAAATTGCCTAAAAATTACGGAACTTGGCATGGTGTCTTGATATGGCACCAACATGATGTGGTAAATTTTTTGTTCGATTTGGGACAAGTTTTGGTATAAGCTTCTTACAAACCGGAGCTTCTCTCAAGAAGGCTCATGGTTCCGATAGGGGACGTGTCACCTTTGTGGGCAAACCGTCATACGGTGCCTCTTCCTGCCTTGATTTTGTTTACAGAGGCAACAAAGACCAATAGGAGTGTCGTGCTAAAATTTGGAATTATTCCGGGTTCGTTTGGCCTTTTTTATACATTATTTGAGTTTCTAGGCATTTAATGAGCATAATTCAAATTTGAACTACATGCACATGCTCCAGTGCACCAAAATGGGTTGAAAAATTGTATATGTGTCCTTGGGTGAATGTTTAGGTCCCATACAAGAAATGGGAATGAATTTCCAACATCTGGGCGTCGTGGCTCAGCCGAAAACATTGAGAAACTTGGTTTTTAAATTCCTCTAAATCCAAAAATTGCCTAAAAATCACAGAACTTGGCATGGTGTCTTGACATGGCACCAACATGCTGTGGTAAATTTTTTGTTCGATTTGGGACAAGTTTTGGTATAAGCTTCTTACAAAACGGAGCTTCTCTCAAGAAGGCTCATGGTTACGATAGGGGATGTGTCACCTTTGTGGGCGAAACGACATACGCTGCCTCTTCCTGCCTTGATTTTTTTTAACAGAGGCAACAAAAACCAATAGGAGTGTCGTGCTAAAATTTGGAATTATTCCGGGTTTGTTTGGCCTTTTTTATACATTATTTGAGTTTCTAGGCATTTAATGAGCATAATTCAAATTTGAACTACATGCACATGCTCTAGTGCACCAAAATGGGTTGAAAAATCATATATGTGTACTTGGGTGAATGTTTAGGTCCCATACAAGAAATGGGAATGAATTTCAAACATCTGGGTGTCGTGGCTCGGCCGAAAACATTGACAAACTTGGTTTTTAAATTCCTGTAAATCCAAAACTTGCCTAAAAATCATGAAACTTGGCATGTTGCCTTGACATGGCACCAACATGCTGTGGTAAAAATTTTGTCTGATTTTTTGAAGGCGCACAGATTAACAACCAACAAAGTCATTTTGGAACAAAGAGTTACCACGTTACAATCGGAAACACAAGTGTTATTCAAACCGTGGGCGTTGTACTAACCATTTGCGTGCCGCCACGCGTCCCCATTTTTATTGGCTAGGAGGCGTCGTGCGGGGTAGTCCCTCCGTGCGTAGGGCACCTAAGGCACTGCATTGTGATTTAGGCGTGTGAAGATTGGCCATGATAACTAACATAATTCGCGCTGAAAAATCTCGTCAATTGAGCTGATTAATTACTAATCCTTCGCATGCAGTTACCACCGAGCAATGCTAGACTCACGGGGAGGATTTTTACAGACTTTATGGAGTAGCAAACGTGGAGGATTAGGATTGGATTTAGGGGGTGGGAAGGGGCCCACCCCCCTGAAAATCAGGGGGGTCTAGTTTGATTAGTTGGAAGATGCCCGTATTAGCCCCGTAAAGGCCTGTGAGTGCAGCATTTTTGGATACCACCCACTTCTCACGCCCACCCTTCATAAATTTTGGTGCTGGGTAGCAAATCAGCATGCAGTACAAGGTGCATGCACAACCTAGGGACCAGAGGGAGACGTGTATCGAGGCATGTAACCAGAATTATTTACTGTGGGATTTAAAACGCTGGGCATGGAGAGTGGGTCAAACGAGGCAAGCAGACCGCTCTATGCACCTGGACGGAGGGAGTAGCTATTTGAGTAGATGGGAGGCATGGAGCAGACCGCTGCGCAGGCTCACCGGGAGGCGAGCCCTTTGACCTCCATCCGCCGCCCACCTCGCTCCCAACTTCTCCATTAATGGTGCCGGAGCCCCTGTTTTAATGGCGTGGCTAGGCCTCAGTCGACTGAGATTTAAGAGAGAGAAAAGAAAATCTGAAAAGAAAATTTTGCACGGATCTTGATGTAAGATCTCACGGACATAGCATCGACTGAGACTTAGCAAGACTGATATATATATGACAATGATGGCAATGGATAATAATAATTGTCTTACATATTCAGGAAGATAATTAAAGATGCCACATGCGGCAATGCCCGAAAGACACTAGGGCAAAACAAGGAAGACACACACAACGATCTGGGTCGCTGCTCTCTTCCTCACCTCGATCTACTCCACCATCTTCGTCATTTCGTCCACCTTGATCTCTTTCATGTCCTCAATACGTCGCTTGCGAGCATCCATGGATCCCTCCAGGAGCATTTCACGCTCCATGCGGAGCTTAGCATTCTCGTCCATAAGTTTCCTGACCATGACGGCCGTCTTCTTCAACACGGCAGTTGTCTCCTCGTGCTGCTTCACCCTGCCGGCGATCTTCGCCCTCATCAGGTCACGCTCGGTGCGGAGCCTCACCTTGTCACCCCTTAGTCCGCGGATGACGCCGGTCGACTTATCCAACGCGGCATAGCTCTCCTCCTGCAGCTTCGCCCAGCGGGGGATGTCATCGTCCATCAGCTTATTGAGCATAGCGCGCATGCGCCTGTGAGAGCCCTCGAGTGCCCGCGATAGTACCATCCAGGCCGCCACGATGCGGCAGGACCTCTCTGCTGCTTCCGCGGCACGGCGGGACATCTGTGCCACTTCCGCGGCGCGGCCGGACCACTCTGCTGCTTCGGCGGCGTGGCACGACCTTAGTGCTGCTTCGGCGGCGCGGCGGGACCTCTGTGCTACTTCGGCGGCGCGGCGGGACCTCTCGGGTGATATCGCGGTGAGGCGGGACATCTCTACTGCTTCGCTCGCCGCTCCGTGGTCATTTCTCGACCAAGAACTCCTCCCACAGCATGGCAGGTGCAAGGAAGGACGAAGACTTGTTTGTTTGTTGATGAGGAATTGAGGAGGAATGTGCAGTCATTTTCGAGTAGGTGGTATTTATAACCTAGTAATAAGCTGCTAAGTGGGAAAACGTTTAGGTTTTGATCGGTGTGAACAGGTTTGCACTTACATATAGCGTGGTAATTTGGAATGTGACAGGAAACAAGGTCAAAATTATTTGACGGTTCCGGTTTCGAAGTGCGGCACAATTCCCGGATGGTGTAATTAAGAGCAAGTATAATGTGGTGACGTTATAAGGATTTAAATATTATATATTGTTGCCGGGTTGGAAGAGAGAGAGGAGGAGAGAGAGGAGAAGCGGGCGGTAGACTTACAGCCGGCTGTAGCATGAGCTCCAAGAAGCTTTGTGAGAGTGGAAGGTGGGCCATATGTTAAGAAAGTAGTACTTTCTTATAGCTAACTATTTATACATGTTGGCTATTACATTGATTATAGATGACATGGCAACATTCTATAGCCAGCAGCTGGCTATATTATTAACCATGCTCTAATGTGGGCAAGCGTTCCCGGATGCGTACGTGGCGTGTGCACTGCAATCGGCGATGTCAGCACATGACTTATTCCATCAACCGTGTGCGCTTGTTATTACCATCACGCACAATTCGTTTAATTAGACATCACCTCTCTATGATGAAGCCACACACACTTAATTACTTTCCCTACCGAAGACTCCATTTCACACACACACAAACACTCTCTCTCTCTCTCTCTCTTCTCTCTTTCACACAGTCTCTATACGACCAGACACAAGATAATTGCATGGTTAATCCTTGTACTAGCAGGCGGCGTCTAACATGGTCCTCATAGTTAGGAAGTGCTTCGATACAATCCTCATACATGCAAATACGGTGTGTATATAGTCCTTGAAGTTGCAACAGTGGTCCTGGCTATACGCCTCGCGTACGTAGCCCGTATGCCTCCACTGCCACGTCACCATCGATCCCACAGGTCAATCGGACTGAGTCAAACGTCCGTGTGGGACCAACGTGTCAGTGGGCGCGAGAAATCAGTTGAGAATAAATCAACATGCTCTATTATATTGTATGGTAAAGATGCCCTGGTAATTTATTTTTCGTGGTAACATGCTTTTTTTAGGGGACGGGGTAACAAGCTCTGGTTTATTCGTAGAGTAGATGCTAACTGCTTAGACGCGCATGCATGCGTGCATGCATGTATGTTCATGACCACATAACACATGCTACATCAACACTAAGAATCATTACGACAATATCAATTATTCGAATATGGCGATCGTACAGATAGAAACAGCACAAGCAACAAGAATGAGACTCAAACTTGGCTAGTACTCGAAAAACAACTACTGCAAACGCAAACGTCTAGGAACGTATGCGCATGTGCCAACTGGACTAAATCAGCATGCATGTTATGATCATCTCTACTTTGGCCCAACTAAGATATCTACTAACCAAGCTAACCTAATTAAGAAGTTTGCATCTCGATAACAAATAATTGCACTTGGCCTGGTTGTTCGCCTCGCGCTGCATGTGGCAGAGGTTGCGAGTTCGAAACCCCGTCTACACATTTCTTTTAATTCTCACTTATTTCTCGCAGCCACTGACATGTGGGTCTCATACGGACGTGGACCAGTGGTTTGACTCAGTCCGCATGACCCATGGGATTGATGCTGACGTGGCGGTGGCGGCATACAAGCTACATACATGAGGCATATAACCAGGACCGTTGTTGCAACCTCAGGGACCGTATACACACCGTATTTGCATGTATGAGGACTGTATTGAAGCACTTTCTGACTATGAGGACCATGTTAGACATCGCCTGCAAGTACAAGGACTAAATGTGCAATTATCTCGACTAGACACACACACGCATGCTCTAGGTGGAGTATTTGTTCGTACCACACCTTTCGTCCAACCTTCCCCGTATGATTATCAATCACCTTAGTTTACTTATAACATGGACAAATTCCACTGCAATTTAGTTAGCAAACTTCTCATTAAAATATGATGCAAATCACGAGCAGGAATTGAGAAATTTTTATTTACACAATCACATTAATATGGTCAGGTAAATCACAAGCTAACGTACCATTGTACTAATATTTATATCACATTGCAAAAGGTGGAGTACATATCCGAAGAGTAGAGGCGCACACACACACTCCGTCAAATCAATATCATTGGATTCATCATTGCATATATTTTCACATCATATAAATTTGTCACTGTAAATGTTCATATTGTTTTCTACAAACTTGGTCAACTTTACAAAGTTTGACTTCAGTCAAAGCTAATAAGCGGAGTAATTAAAAACGGAGGGAGTACTATCTTAGGGTTGACCGGTCACTGCCCGCGGACGTGCCCGGGCGGTGGAAGATGAAGGAGGAGAAGTGGGCTGTGTAGTACACTAGCTGCAGCACGAGCTCCAAGGAACTTTCGCGGCACACAATGCATATTTAACTACTAGTACTACGTACACCCAGGCCTTTAGGTTGCGTGTGTTGGTGCAATAATTTGCCTCCTTGTGTTTTGGACATTGTTGACATAAACAGTGAGGGACTGATGTGTTTGCTAGTGCACACAGAGTAACAGGTCCCTGGAGTCAAGAGGAGTTTGGTTCAAACTCCGAAGAAAATCCCCTGCGTGGCAGTGAAGGTTATCACCGAAGATTATGATGACAAGAGTGACCCCTCAAAAATTGTTGATGCAAAGCAATTGATTCGGTGCTCGTCCGAAGAAAGTGACTGCGGCCGAGAAGATTGAAGACGAAGTGAAGACGTAGCATTTATTTCGTTGTTTCTCTTCTCTTTATTGAGTCATAGGACCACCGTACTACTAAGAAGGGTGTAGCATTCGAAGCTTTGATTCTCTGATGCTAAACCCAAATCCTATGAAAGTTGCGAGAGAAATCTCTTTGTGTTCCGAGCAAATACTTGCCAGCAAGAGACTGTGATCTTCTTCGCTGCGAGAGATTTGTCTCTGACCGAGGAGTTAGCATTATTTGTTCCTCAAGTAATGTTACCGTAGTTCTTAAAATCCGACCGTTGTGAACGTGTCGGTTGTGTGGCAACCCGGCTCAGAGAACCAGTTTTCCCAGTGTTTCCAACCCAGAGATCATGTCTTTTGGAAAGACACAACAACTTGGAACAGAACATAACTGATCTTTATTGATATATCTCAAGTACAAGCTCACAATTTACATTGATAGCGAGGCCAGAAGCACATCATGTGCTATGACTATATCTACATTATTTATGGAACATAGCAGGGCCTCGATACTACTAGGTGACTCTACGGCATAGCGGAACATCGTGGAAAACTCCATCCACAGGGACACTGCTGGGAAACGGCCTAGTTAGCTTAGCATGAACCATCGGGACCTCCGTCCTCGGCTTCTCCTGCATCTGGCATGATACGCCAGGTGAGTACTTGGAATGTACTCGCAAGCTCATGGCAGCCATAATAATGCAGCAAACAATAGCATGGCAATGATCATATTAAGTGCTTAAAGTGCTTACGATTATCAACTACCAACTTACTCTCCTCTGGGTTGTCCGACAACCCTCGAAATACTCATGATCCATGGAGTACTTTCGAACATACAACAAGTTCTTCCATCATTATTATCATTATTGCGGTTGACCGTTCAGTGGCCTAGTACGGACTGTCCAATACCATGGATGCGGCTATTCGAAAAGATTCTTACACTCTGCAGAGGTTGCGCACTTTACCCACACTATGGAGCTCCTGGTCCCGTACCTCGGTACACTTCCCTCTCGGGTGGACCGGTGCTGCTCCAACGAAACTTGCCTAACCCATGACTCCTCCATCGCACCACCGACAATCATACCCTCCCAGGGTCATGTCCTGGGTGGCCCCTGTGTCACCCCGTGACACCTGCCACCGTCGTGGCTAACTAAACTGTACCAAACCGGGACGCCGGCAAAATAACTCAACTGGACTCACATGATTATCGTCGTCTACCTGATCATGGTAGCACGCACGCATAACCCTCCCTCTTTGGTGGTACTGACAAAAGAGCACAAAGCTAGACCAAGTCAAGGCCATCCCATACCGGCAAATGTGGCTGCACGGATAAGTCCGGATAGGTGGCACTAGATCAACCAATTAGGTTTAGTTTTAACAAGTACTTAAGAAAGCATGGTTATTTATCATGAATAACTTAACATGGCAGTAGCTATGCATCAAAGTAAAATACTATGAATTATCACATATTAAAGTAATGCATATAATTCAATTAAATAACCAACACTATTGAAATGCTTCATGAAATGGCTGACATGACTTGCCTTGCTCTGTTGGGTTGTCCACAAACTCCTGGGCTTCAAAATCAAAAGGATTTCCTTCTGAAAATATTTTAAAAAGGCAAAGGAAAATGTCACATAACACTGTTCTGATCACCAGAAATTCTGTGAGCATGAGAAAAATACCAAAATTCACCAGAAAATAGAGGGGCTCAAGACAAACCCAATGCAAAAAGAATCAATTGATTTGGACATATGGATAAAAAGTTAGGAGTGGTCAAAGTTACTGGTCAAATCTGAATTAAATACAGAAAATAGAAAAAACTACAGGGGGCCACGTCGAAGGCGTAAAGTGGAGGGGCGCCTCCACATACCGCTTCGGCGCGCGCGAGTGAGCCGCTGACGTGCGGGCCCCGTCGTCAGATTTAAAAGGGGGAGAGAGAGAGCAGAGAGCTGCGGCTCTCCGGCGATGGTCGCCGGCGATGCAGTCGACGGCGAGGTCGGGAGAGAGCAGGGATGGGACGAGCTCATGGAGACGAACACGTACGTACCCGTAGCGTGACGAGAGATGGCCGGACGACGTCGTCCCCTACCTCTCCGGCGGCGGTGGTTTTCGGGTGTCGCCGGAGACGGTGTTTCCGGCAGAGTTTCGGTCGGGGAAGAGGTTGGGCGGGGTCAGGAGAGTGAGTGGAGCTCGCGGGTGTAGTCGGTCGAGGCTAGGGTGGAGCGAGGTGGCTGGGTGGCAGAGCTCGGGTGGCGGCGGATCGCCAGCGAGATGCGAGGCCAGAGGGCCTCTCGGCCTTGGCTCGATGCCCGGGAGGTCGATTGGGAGGTAGTGAAGGGCGGTGAGGAGCTAGGGAGGGCTGGCCGTGGCCTTTTATATGCGGGGTGGAGCTGTCTGGAACTGGCGGAGCTACGGCCACGTCGCCGGCGCAAGGACGCCGCACTGGCTGGCTTGGTGCGGGCGACGGGATAGGAGAGGGCAGGAGAGTTAATGCGGGCGGTGGCGGCTTGCGGAGGAAGACGACGGCCAGCAGGGCCACTGTGCCCGCACGGGTGCCACAGTGCCCGTGTGCAGTGGCGGCTGCCGGGGACGATTCCGGCGAGGGGAGAACTCCAGAATGGCCAGGTGGTTGGAGGAGAGGATGTCGGCGAGCTGAGACAAGGCCTGGTCACGCGGGGCAGCCAGATGCATCACATCAGACGCGGGCGCGGTGCAGAGCGCGTGCATTGGCATGTCAATGCCGTGCTCACCACGAGTACTGGCATCTGGAGGCTACGCAAGTCTGGCGCACCGTGTCCAGCATGTTCTCCTTTGATCACCTAGTCCCCCTGTGCCCTTGGTTTGGCTAGATGCATTCTGATTCGAAGTGTAGCTTTAGCTACAGTTTCTGACAGAAACTTTGGGAGAGCTCCAGAGAAGAGATGAGCTGGAGATGAAGCCAGTAGAGATGTCTGGGATGATCTACTTTGGAAGGACTACAAACTGGCAAAGTTTGAGCGATTTTCATCAAGATTTGAATGCAGTTCATGCACAACTGCTATTACTGGTCCAGAAACAAGAGGAGCTTGTAGCACTCATATGGTTGATCTAATGGAGCTGGAATTTGGTGTGTGAGGGTTATTTGGTGGATAGAAGATGTCATAAAAATTTCAGCTCAATTGAATACCTCTAGCTGGTACTTCCTTCACAGAGGTTTAAATTGAGCAGAAACTTGTCAGAATATTGCTACTGAAAATTTGTACTGGACAAGATGATATTTTGGATATTGTGGCAAGATAGGTTCCCTAGTATCTCAGAGAATTATTTGAGAGTTTTCTGAGTTGGGAAAATATGAGTTGCTTCACAAAGGGCCAGTACTGTCCAGAAGGTAAATAGAGTTTTCTGGACAAAATTTTATACTGGACCATGAAATGTTTTTGAAGATTGTGGAAGTAGATGATGACAAGAAGGTGTGGTATTAATTTGAGATTTTTCTGATCATCAGAACTATAGGTTGCTTCATAACCCATAGTGATGACGGATTTTCCCAAGGGAAGAAAATGAATATTTGGGAAAGATAGAGAATTGGAATTTGATCCAGCAGGTGTGTGGCAAGGTTTTGGCAAGATGCTAAGAGCTTTGGATCACTGAGAGAGATTCAGAAGTTTCCTAAGTCCAAAGTCAACTGAAAAGATTCAAAAATCATCCAAATTGCAAATAAAGCCAGAAATATTTTGAAAAGAAAAGGTTGCCAAAAACCAGGGTGTCACAAACCTACCCCCCTTAGAATGAATCTCGTCCTTGAGATTCGGTTGCGCAGGGAACAAGTGTGGTTATGCTGATCTCAGAAAATCCTCTCTTTCCCAAGTAGCTTCTTCCTCTGTATGATGCTCCCATAATACTTTGTAAAATTTGATTACTTTACTCCTGGTAGTTCTTTCCATCTCATCCAATATTCTGACAGGTTTTTCCTCGTAGGTCAAATCTTTAGTCAGCTCTAGTTCGCTCATATCTGCCTGCTTGATTGGGGGTGCAATGCACTTTCTCAACTGTGATATGTGAAAGACATCGTGAACGTCAGACAACTCCGGTGGTAATTCTAGCTGATATGCCACTCTGCCTCTTCTAGCAATTACTGGAAAGGGACCGATATATCTCGGTGCTAGCTTTCCTCGGGTATGAAATCTTTTTATTCCTTTCATGGGGGTGACTCGGAGATAGGCGTATTCTCCAGGCTCAAAAGTTACTTCTCGATGCTTTGGGTCATAATAACTCTTTTGATGGGACTTGGCTGCTCGAAGACGTTCCTGAATATCCTTGACTTGTTTCTCAGCCTCGAGCATCAATTCCGTGCCGAAGATACGGCTGTCTCCTGTCTAAGACCAATTTAATGGAGTGCGACACTTTCGTCCATACAGAGCTTCAAATGGTGACATCTTGAGACTCGACTGATAACTGTTATTGTAGGAGAATTCTGCATAGGGTAGACTATCCTCCCATTTGGGTCCATAGGTGAGAGCACAAGACCGAAGCATATCTTCCAATATCTGGTTCACACGTTCGGTCTGTCCATCTGTCTGTGGATGATATGCCGTACTATGCTTTAGCACGGTTCCCAGGGCTTGGTGCAATCGCAACCAGAATGCTGAAGTGAACAAGGAGCCTCTATTCGATGTGATAGACTTGGGTACTCCATGAAGGCAGACTATCCGGGACATGTAGAGTTGTGCAAGCTGATTAGCTTTGAAAGTGGTCTTTACCGGAATAAAGTTAGCCACTTTCGTAAGTATATCTACGATGACCCAGATAGCATCATGGCCTCTTGTCGACTTGGGTAGTCCAACAATGAAGTCCATGCATATGTCATCCCATTTCCACTTGGGAACTGGTAAAGGTTGCAGTAGTCCAGCGGGTTTCTGGTGTTCAGCCTTGACTCTGTTGCACACATCACAACAGGCGACATAGTACGCAATGTCCCTTCGCATTCCTGGCCACCAAAAGGTTCACCTTAAGTCCTGGTACATTTTTGTTCCTCTCGGATGGATAGAGTATGCAGATTCATGTGCCTCTCTGAGTATTTGCTGTCTCAAATTTTCTTGATCAAGCACGCATATTCGGTCCTCAAACCATAAGGTGCCTTGATCATCAATATGGAAGGACTTAGCCTTTCCTTGCGGAATATGCTCCTTGATCTCTTGTATACCTTTATCTAATTTCTGAGCTGCCTTAATTTCTTCAATAAGTGTTGGAATGATTTCCATGGTATCCGGGCTAGTTGGGCCGCATAGCACCATATTCAACTTGGCAAACTCTTCTTGTAGCCTCGTATGGATTCCTTCCATTATTGCATTTATGGTACCTTGTGTTCTGCTGAGAGCATCGGCGACCACATTGGCCTTTCCTGGATGGTAATTGATTCCAATGTCATAGTCCTTGACCAGTTCAAGCCATCTTCTCTGTCTGAGATTAAGATTAGGTTGGGTGAAAATATACTTGAGACTCTTATGGTCTGTGTATATTTCACATCACTGCCCAATGAGATGATGCCTCCAAATCTTCAATGCATGAACCACGGTTGCCAGTTCCAAATCATGAGTGGGATAGTTCTCTTCATGGGGTCGTAGCTGTCTAGATGCATATGCTACAACCATTCCCTCTTGCATTAGAACGCAGCCGATTCCACGCCTGGAAGCATCACAGTAAATATCAAAGCCCTTGGGGATATCTGGAAGAACTAAGACAGGGGCCGTAGTTAGCCTCGTCTTTAACTCCATGAAACTGCTATCACATTCTTCCGTCCAGGCAAATTTGTGGTTCTTTTTGAACAGTCATGTCAATGGCTTGGCTATTTTTGAGAAACCTTCAATGAATCGACGGTAGTAGGCTGCCAATCCCAGAAAACTGCGAACTTCCGTTACTGTAGCTGGTGTCTTCCAGTTTAATACTGCAGTCACTTTGCTGGGGTCGACGGTCACACCCTGTTCTGACAGAACATGTCCCAGAAATCCCACCTCTCTTAGCCAAAATTCGCATTTACTGAACTTGGCATACAAGCGATGGGTCCTTACTCTTCCCAGGACAGTACGGAGGTGTTGCGTGTGCTCTTCTTCATCTTTGGAGTAGATGAGAATATCATCGATGAACACTACCACAAATTTGTCCAAGAAGTCCATGAAGACCTTCATCCTGCTCATGAAATAGGCTGGAGCATTTGTCAGCCCAAATGACATGACTGTAAATTCATACAGACCATATCTAGTAGTGAAGGCTGTCTTGGGGATATCCTCCTTCTGGATTTTTAACTGATGATATCCCGTTCGAAGGTCAATCTTGGAAAATACCTGGGCCCCGTTCAATTGGTCGAACAGATCATCAATGCGGGGGAGCGGATATTTATTTTTAATGGTGACCTCATTCAGTTGGCGGTAGTCCACGCACATCCGTAGGCTGCCATCCTTCTTCTTAACAAACAACACAGGTGATCCCCATGGGGAAGTGCTTGGACGGATGTACCCTTTTTGCAATAATTCATCCAACTGTTTCTTTAGTTCCACCAGCTCTGGGGAAGGCATGCAGTAGTACTTCTTGTAATTTGGAGCGGTTCCGGGAACAACATCAATAGCGAACTCTAGTTCCCGATCAGGTGGCATTCCTGGTAATTCTTCCGGAAATACGTCCGGAAATTCACTGACTACTGGAATCAAATTTATATCTGTAGTTGTGGCTTTGAATGCCATTCCTTTCTTTGACATCATTCGGCTAGCAGCGAATTGCACTGTTTGGCCTGCCGGGTTAACCAGTGTTACTGTCCTGGTGGCACAGTTGATACACACCTGATGTGGTGTCAACCAATCCATCCCCAGTATTATATCCAGTCCAGGGGATTCAATAGCAACAAGAGTAGCTGGAAACTTAACACCATGTATTGAAATTTCCAGATCCTTGTATATCACATTTGTTCTGAGCATGGAGCCAGGGGATTGTACCACCATGATTTTATCCAAAAGAGAAGGAGAAAACTTGTGCAAGGTGGCAAAACTCCGCGAAATAAACGAATGAGAAGCCCCAGAATCAAATAAAATTATTGCAGGTATGTCGTTAATAGAAAACATACCAAGGACCACATCTGGTGCTTCGCGGGCTTCCTCAGCGGAGATATGATGGACTTGGCCGCGATAGAAGTTCGGATTGGGGCGGCGTCCAACATTGTTGACTTGTGGCTTGTAGTCAGATGATGGCTTCCCATTTCTTGCAGGGCAGTGCTTGGAGTAATGCTCGCCCTGGCCACAATTAAAACATGTGTTGTTGTGACGGCAGTCCTCCAGCACTGGTTGTTTGCCGAAGGTCTTGTCCTGGCTGACGGGCTTATTGTTGTTGTTACCATTGTTCCAGGCAGGCTTGTATTCAGATGGACCTGGTTGCCAGATGCGTGGCTTCTGCACAAATTGCTCATGGTTGTCCTTCTTGGGTTCAAACTTCCGCTTACGATCATGATATCCTGACTTAAGCTCTCGTTCAGCTATGAAAGCCTTCTTCACCAAAGTATGGAAGTCAGGAAAGTCAAGCATACAAAGCTGACAGCGGAGGGTATGATTCAGCCCTCCTAGGAATCGGTCAATCTTCCTTTCTTCTGTGGACATGTCATGGGTAGAGTACCGTGCCAGATTATTAAACTTGTTTAGATACTCACCCACTGACATGTTTCCTTGAGTAAGAGTAAGAAATTCCCTCTGCTTCACCTTCATTATGCCGGTAGGAATATGATACTCTCGGAATACCTCCTTGAACTTTTCCCAAGAAATACTTTCGCCAGAAGGCCACATTATTTTTGTATTGTCCCACCATATAGCTGCTGGTCCCTCCAGGTAGTGAGTAACAAAAGGAACCTTGTCTGATTCATCATAGCGGGCTATGTCCAACTTCTTTTCCATGGTCCTCAGCCAATCATCAGCTTCCATAGGATCCACAGCTTGACCAAAACTGGGTGGCTTGGTCCGCTGAAAATCAGATAATTTAGAGTGTGTCCCATTATTGTTATTCTGACCCACCATAGTCTGCATACTTTTCAGAAATTCCATGAGATCTTGATTTCTTTTCTCTTCAAACGTTCTCATAATTTGATCAGTAGTTGGTGACTGTGGTGGCGGAGGTGGTAAATCTTTTGGTGACTGTCCTGCTTGTCTGGCGGATCGACGAACGGGAGTTCCATCACCGCCTTGGTTACTACACCTCTTCATCCTAAATTTGTTTCCATTGCAAAATACTGAATCGATGAGCAACATCCATAAGGGAAAGCATGATAGTGTGACCCCAGAAAAAGAAGCCAAATAAAAGAGAAGATAAGGAGAACAACATAATTATACAAGGCAACCCAACATCATACATGACAAGCTAGCAGGGGGATTATCATGACTGGACTGCTCATACGGCAGTTGACATATGCAGAGATGCTATGATGCATGCACTGAAACTCAAGCCTCCACTCTAGTAGCGCAGGTGGCACGGACACTGGCGAACTGAAGACTCCTCGTCATCTGATTCTGTCTCGGAATCTAAGTTGATTATGTGAATCTCGGTCTCCGGATCAAAGGTAACACGGTGACGCTGACGGGAAGGTTCTCCCTCTGAAGGAGAAGAAGCACGACGCCACAGCATCGAAGCAACTGGAGTAGCTAGGAGTGAGGCCCACTCTGCCGGGGTCTCACGTCGACTACCAGACAAAAAGCCTGGCGGTCCAAATGAGCTATAAGGAGTCTCAGAGGGTGGAACGGGTGGAGTATACACAGGTGAAAACGGAGGTGGAGGTGGAGACTGTGCTGCCGAGCTGCAAGTGCCTCTCGGGCATGAGTCAGCTCCTCAGCTAGTGAAGTGATCATACGGTAACTGGTGTTCAGATAACGAGATAACACACCAGTAGCACGATCACTCGCCGGGTCAACAGGTGCGAAAAGGACTCGCCCTGTCACAGGCGACAGGGTGGGATAGTGAAAGAAACCTGGATGAGTCTGCATCTTGACCTCGTGGAAGCGCAAGTCAGTGAGAGCCTCCATCGCAGCAAACTGGATCGCCAGCTCCGGAGTAGAAGCAGTTCCGCCCTTGGAAGAACGGGAGTAGCTGCCAATGTCCGAACTCGCAGTAAGAAAGGCCTCCGCGTGATACTCGTATACTGAACTAGCAAGCTTCTCTCGAAACACCTGGTACACTGGGTATTCGCCGTTGGGATACAGCCGAAGCCAGACACTACGAAGCAATACTGGAAAAGTGAACGGTGCCGGCTCATGATTGTAGTGGTACGGAACCGGTGCCATCTACACTCACAAGGCCAACGGTTAGCACAATAATAAAATATATGCATGCCATGCAGCAATCAGATGCGACAAGCAAAACACAACCCAAGACTCTAAACTAATCGTGGTTCTAGCGCAGGGTTAACTAGGGTGTCCTACAGTCAGCGCGGCTCTGATACCAAGCGTTGTGGCACCCCGGCTCAGAGAACCAGTTTTCCTAGTGTTTCCAACCCAGAGATCATGTCTTTTGGAAAGACACAACAACTTGGAACAGAACAGAACTGATCTTTATTGATATATCTCAAGTACAAGCTCACAATTTACATTGATAGCGAGGCCAGAAGCACATCATGTGCTATGACTATATCTACATTATTTATGGAACATAGCAGGGCCTCGATACTACTAGGTGACTCTACGGCATAGCGGAACATCGTGGAAAACTCCATCCACAGGGACACTGCTGGGAAACGGCCTAGTTAGCTTAGCATGAACCATCGGGACCTCCGTCCTCGGCTTCTCCTGCATCTGGCATGATACGCCAGGTGAGTACTTGGAATGTACTCGCAAGCTCATGGCAGCCATAACAATGCAGCAAACAATAGCATGGCAATGATCATATTAAGTGCTTATGGTTATCAACTACCAACTTACTCTCCTCTGGGTTGTCCCACAACCCTCGAAATACTCATGATCCTTGGAGTACTTTCGAACATACAACAAGTTCTTCCATCATTATTATCATTATTGCGGTTGACCGTTCAGTGGCCTAGTACGGATTGTCCAATACCGTGGACGCGGCTATTCGAATAGATTCTTACACTCTGCAGAGGCTGCGCACTTTACCCACAGTATGGAGCTCCTGGTCCCGTACCTCGGTACACTTCCCTCTCGGGTGGACCGGTGCTGCTCCAACGAAACTTGCCTAACCCGTGACTCCTCCATCGCACCACCGACAATCATACCCTCCCAGGGCCATGTCCTGGGTGGCCCCTGTGTCACCCCGTGACACCTGCCACCGTCGTGGCTAACTAAACTGTCCCAAACGGGGATGCCGGCAAAATAACTCAACTGGGCTCACAGGATTATCGTCGTCTACCTGATCACGGTAGCACGCACGCATAACCCTCCCTCTTTGGTGGTACTGACAAAAGAGCACAAAGATAGACCAAGTCAAGGCCGTCCCATACCGGCAAATGTGGCTGCACGGATAAGTCCGGATAGGTGGCACTAGATCAACCAATTAGGTTTAGTTTTAACAAGTACTTAACAAAGCATGGTTATTTATTATGAATAACTTAACATGGCAGTAGCTATGCATCAAAGTAAATTACTATGAATTATCACATATTAAAGTAATGCATATAATTCAATTAAATAACCAACACTATTGAAATGCTTCATGAAATGGATGACATTGCTTGCCTTGCTCTGTTGGGTTGTCCACAAACTCCTGGGCTTCAAAATCAAAAGGATTTCCTTCTGAAAATATTTTAAAAAGGCAAAGGAAAATGTCAAATAACACTGTTCTGATCACCAGAAATTCTGTGAGCATGAGAAAAATACCAAAATTCACCAGAAAATAGAGGGGCTCAAGACAAACCCAATGCAAAAAAGAATCAATTGATTTGGACTTATGGATAAAAAGTTAGGAGTGGTCAAAGTTACTGGTCAAATCTAAATTAAAAACAGAAAATAGAAAAAACTACAGGGGGCCACGTCGAAGGCGTAAAGTGGAGGGGCGCCTCCACTTACCACTTCGGCGCGCGCGGGTGAGCCGCTGACGTGCGGGCCCCATCGTCAGATTTAAAAGGGGGAGAGAGAGAGCAGAGAGCTGCGGCTCTCCGGCGATGGTCACCGGCGATGCAGTCGACGGCGAGGTCGGGAGAGAGCAGGGATGGGACGAGCTCACGGAGACGAACACGTACGTACTCGTAGCGTGACGAGAGATGGCCGGACGACGTCGTCCCCTACCTCTCCGGCGGCGGTGGTTTTCGGGTGTCGCCGGAGACGGCGTTTCCGGCAGAGTTTCGGTCGGGGAAAAGGTTGGGCGGGGTCAGGAGAGTGAGTGGAGCTTGCGGGTGTAGTCGGTCGAGGCTGGGGTGGAGCGAGGTGGCTGGGTGGCAGAGCTCGGGTGGCGGCGGATCGCCGGCGAGATGCGAGGTCAGAGGGCCTCTCGGCCTTGGCTCGATGCCCGGGAGGTCGATTGGGAGGTGGTGGAGGGCGGTGAGGAGCTAGGAAGGGCTGGCCGTGGCCTTTTATAGGCGGGGTGGAGCTCTCTGGAATTGGCGGAGCTACGGCCACGTCGCCGGCGCAAGGACGCCGCGCTGGCTAGCTTGGTGCGGGCGACGGGATAGGAGAGGGCAGGAGAGTTAATGCGGGCGGTGGCGGCTTGCGGACGAAGACGACGGCCAGCAGGGCCACTGTGCCCGCACGGGTGCCACAGTGCCCGTGTGCAGTGGCGGCTGCCGGGGACGATTCCGGCGAGGGGAGAACTCCAGAATGGCCAGGTGGTTGGAGGAGAGGATGTCGGCGAGCTGAGACAAGGCCTGGTCACGCGGGGCAGCCAGATGCATCACATCAGACGCGGGCGCGGTGCAGAGCGCGTGCATTGGCATGTCAATGCCGTGCTCACCACGAGTACTGGCATCTGGAGGCTACGCAAGTCTGGCGCACCGTGTCCAGCATGTTCTCCTTTGATCACCTAGTCCCCCTGTGCCCTTGGTTTGGCTAGATGCATTCTGATTCGAAGTGTAGCTTTAGCTACAGTTTCTGACATAAACTTTGGGAGAGCTCCAGAGAAGAGATGAGCTGGAGATGAAGCCAGTAGAGATGTCTGGGATGATCTACTTTGGAAGGACTACAAACTGGCAAAGTTTGAGAGATTTTCATCAAGATTTGAATGCAGTTCATGCACACCTACTGTTACTGGTCCAGAAACAAGAGGAGCTTGTAGCACTCATATGGTTGATCTGATGGATCTGGAATTTGGTGTGTGAGGGTTATTTGGTGGATAGAAGATGTCATAAAAATTTCAGCTCAATTGAATGCCTCTAACTGGTACTTCCTTCACAGAGGTTTGAATTGAGCAGAAACTTGTTAGAATATTGCTGCTAAAAATTTGCACTGGACAAGATGATATTTTTGGATATTGTGGCAAGATATGTTCCCTAGTATCTCGGGGAATTATTTGAGAGTATTCTGAGTTGGGAAAATATGAGTTGCTTCACAAAGGGCCAGTACTATCCAGAAGGTAAATAGAGTTTTCTGGACAAAATTTTATACTGGACCATGAAATGTTTTTGAAGATTGTGGAAGTAGATGATGACAAGAAGGTGTGGTATTAATTTGGGATTTTTCTGATCATCAGAACTATAGGTTGCTTCATAACCCATAGTGATGACAGATTTTCCCAAAGGAAGAAAATGAATATTTGGGAAAGATTGAGAATTGGAATTTGATCCAGTAGGTGTGTGGCAAGGTTTTGGCAAGATGTTGAGAGCTTTGGATCACTGAGAGAGATTCAGAAGTTTCCTAAGTCCAAAGTCAACTGAAAAGATTCAAAAATCATCCAAATTGCAAATAAAGCCAGAAATATTTTGAAAAGAAAAAGTTGCCAAAAACCAGGGTGTCACAAACCTACCCCCCTTATAATGAATCTCGTCCTTGAGATTCGGTTGCTCAGGGAACAAGTGTGGATATGCTGATCTCAGAAAATCCTCTCTTTCCCAAGTAGCTTCTTCCTCGGTATGATGCTCCAATAATACTTTGTAAAATTTGATTACTTTACTCCTGGTAGTCCTTTCCATCTCATCCAATATTTTGGCAGGTTTTTCCTCGTAGGTAAAATCTTTAGTCAGCTCTAGTTCGCTCATATCTGCCTGCTTGATTGGGGGTGCAATGCACTTTCTCAACTGTGATATGTGAAAGACATCGTGAACGTCAGACAACTCCGGTGGTAATTCTAGCTGATATGCCACTCTGCCTCTTCTAGCAATTACTGGAAAGGGACCGATATATCTCGGTGCTAGCTTTCCTCGGGTATGAAATCTTTTTATTCCTTTCATTGGGGTGACTCGGAGATAGGCATATTCTCCAGGCTCAAAAGTTACTTCTCGATGCTTCGGGTCATAATCGCTCTTTTTACGGGACTTGGCTGCTCGAAGACGTTCCTGAATATCCTTGACTTGTTTCTCAGCCTCGAGCATCAAATCCGTGCCGAAGATACGGCTGTCTCCTATCTGAGACCAATTTAAAGGAGTGCGACACTTTCGTCCATATAGAGCTTCAAATGGTGACATCTTGAGACTCGACTGATAACTGTTATTGTAGGAGAATTCTGCATAGGGTAGACTATCCTCCCATTTGGGTCCATAGGTGAGAGCACAAGACCGAAGCATATCTTCCAATATCTGGTTCACACGTTCGGTCTGTCCATCTGTCTGTGGATGATATGCCGTACTATGCTTTAGCACAGTTCCCAGGGCTTGGTGCAATCGCAACCAGAATGCTGAAGTGAACAAGGAGCCTCTATTCGATGTGATAGACTTGGGTACTCCGTGAAGGCTGACTATCCGGGACATGTAGAGCTGTGCCAGCTGATTAGCTTTGAAAGTGGCCTTTACCGGAATAAAGTGAGCCACTTTCGTAAGTATATCTACGATGACACAGATAGCATCATGGCCTCTTGTCGACGTGGGTAGTCCAACAATGAAGTCCATGCATATGTCATCCCATTTCCACTTGGCAACTGGTAAAGGTTGCAGTAGTCCAGCGGGTTTCTGGTGTTCAGCCTTGACTCTGTTGCAGACATCACAACATTCGACATAGTACGCAATGTCCCTTCGCATTCCTGGCCACCAAAAGGTTCCCCTTAAGTCCTGGTACATTTTTGTTCTTCCCGGATGGATAGAGTATGCAGATTCATGTGCCTCTCTGAGTATTTGCTGTCTCAAATTTTCTTGATCAGGCACGCATATTCGGTCCTCAAACCATAAGGTGCCTTGATCATCAATATGGAAGGACTTAGCCTTTCCTTGCGGAATATGCTCCTTGATCTCTTGTATACCTTTATCTAATTTCTGAGCTGCCTTAATTTCTTCCATAAGTGTTGGAATGATTTCCATGGTATCCGGGCTAGTTGGGCCGCATAGCACCATATTCAACTTGGCAAACTCTTCTTGTAGCCTCGGATGGATTCCTTCCATTATTGCATTTATGGTACCTTGTGTTCTGCTGAGAGCATCGGCGACCACATTGGCCTTTCCCGGATGGTAATTGATTCCAATGTCATAGTCCTTGACCAGTTCAAGCCATCTTCTCTGTCTGAGATTAAGATCAGGTTCGGTGAAAATATACTTGAGACTCTTATGGTCTGTGTATATTTCACATCGCTGCCCAATGAGATGATGCCTCCAAATATTCAATGCATGAACCACGGTTGCCAGTTCCAAATCATGAGTGGGATAGTTCTCTTCATGGGGTCTTAGCTGTCTAGATGCATATGCTACAACCTTTCCCTCTTGCATTAGAACGCAGCCGATTCCACGCCTGGAAGCATCACAATAAATATCAAAGCCCTTGTGGATATCTGGAAGAACTAAGACAGGGGCCGTAGTTAGCCTCGTCTTTAACTCCATGAAACTGCTATCACATTCTTTCGTCCAGGCAAATTTGTGGTTCTTTTTCAACAGTCCTGTCAATGGCTTGGCTATTTTTGAGAAACCTTCAATGAATCGACAGTAGTAGTCAGCCAATCCCAGAAAACTGCGAACTTCCGTTACTGTAGCTGGTGTCTTCCAGTTTAATACTGCAGTCACTTTGCTGGGGTCGACGGCCACACCCTATTCTGACAGAACATGTCCTAGAAATCCCACCTCTCTTAGCCAAAATTCGCATTTACTGAACTTGGCATACAAGCGATGGGTCCTTAGTCTTCCCAGGACAGTACGGAGGTGTTGCATGTGCTCTTCATCATCTTTGGAGTAGATGAGAATATCACCGATGAACACTACCACAAATTTGTCCAAGAAGTCCATGAAGACCTTATTCATCCTGCTCATGAAATAGGCTGGAGCATTTGTTAGCCCAAATGACATGACTGTAAATTCATACAGACCATATCTAGTAGTGAAGGTTGTCTTGGGAATATACTCCTTCTGGATTTTTAACTGATGATATCCCGTTCGAAGGTCAATCTTGGAAAATACCCGGGCCCCGTTCAATTGGTCGAACAGATCATCAATGCGGGGGAGCGGATATTTATTTTTAATGGTGACCTCATTCAGTTGGCGGTAGTCCACGCACATCCATAGGCTGCCATCCTTCTTCTTAACAAACAGCACAGGTGATCCCCATGGTGAAGTGCTTGGACGGATGTACCCTTTTTGCAATAATTCATCCAACTGTTTCTTTAGTTCCACCAGCTCTGGGGAAGGCATGCAGTAGTACTTCTTGTAAATTGGAGCAGTTCCGGGAACAACATCAATAGCGAACTCTAGTTCCCGATCAGGTGGCATTCCTGGTAATTCTTCCGGAAATACGTCCGGAAATTCACTGACTACTGGAATCAAATTTATATCTGTAGTTGTGGCTTTGAATGCCATTCCTTTCTTTGACATCATTCGGCTAGTAGCGAATTGCACTGTTTGGCCTGCCGGGTTAACCCGTGTTACTGTTCTGGTGGCACAGTTGATACACACCTGATGTGGTGTCAACCAATCCATCCCCAGTATTATATCCTGTCCAGGGGATTCAATAGCAACAAGAGTAGCTGGAAACTTAACACCATGTATTGAAATTTCCAGATCCTTGTATATCACATTTGTTCTGAGCATGGAGCCAGGGGATTCTACCACCATGATTTTATCCAAAAGAGAAGGAGAAAACTTGTGCAAGGTGGCAAAACTCCGCGAAATAAATGAATGAGAAGCCCCAGAATCAAACAAAATTATTGCAGGTATGTCGTTAATAGAAAACATACCAAGGACCACATCTGGTGCTTCGCGGGCTTCCTCAGCGGAGATATGATGGACTTGGCCGTGATAGAAGTTCGGATTGGGGTGGCGTCCAAAATTGTTGACTTGTGACTTGTAGTCAGATGATGGTTTACCATTTCTTGCAGAGCACTGCTTGGAGTAATGCTCGCCCTGGCCACAATTAAAACATGTGTTGTTGCGACGGCAGTCGTCCAGCACTGGTTGTTTGCCGAAGGTCTTGTCCTGGCTGACGGGCTTATTGTTGTTGTTACCATTGTTCTAGGCAGGCTTGTATTCAGATGGACCTGGTTGCCAGATGCGTGGCTTCTGCGCAAATTGCTCACGGTTGTCCTTCTTGGGTTCAAACTTCCGCTTACGATCGTCATATCCTGACTTAAGCTCTCGTTCAGCTATGAAAGCCTTGTTCACCAAAGTCTGGAAGTCTGGAAAGTCAAGCATGAAAAGCTGACAGCGGAGGGTATGATTCAGCCCTCCTAGGAATCGGTCAATCTTCCTTTCTTCTGTGGACACGTCATGGGTAGAGTACCGTGCCAGATTATTAAACTTGTTTAGATACTCACCCACTGACATGTTTCCTTGAGTAAGAGCAAGAAATTCCCTCAGCTTCACCTTCATTATGCCGGTAGGAATATGATACTTGCGGAATACCTCCTTGAACTTTTCCCAAGAAATACTTTCCCCAGAAGGCCACATAATTTTTGTATTGTCCCACCATATAGCTGCTGGTCCCTCTAGGTAGTGAGTAACAAAAGGAACCTTGTCTAATTCATCACAGCGGGCTATGTCCAACTTCTTTTCCATGGTCCTCAGCCAATCATCAGCTTCCATAGGATCCACAGCTTGACCAAAACTGGGTGGCTTGGTCCGCTAAAAATCAGATAATTTAGAGTGTCTCCCATTATTGTTATTCTGACCCACCATAGTCTGCATACTTTTCAGAAATTCCATGAGATCTTGATTTCTTTTCTCTTCAAACATTCTCATAATCTGATCAGTAGTTGGTGACTGTGGTGGCAGAGGTGGTAAATCTTCTGGTGACTGTCCTGCTTGTCTGGCGGATCGACGAACGAGAGTTCCATCGCCGCCTTGGTTACTACACCTCTTCATCCTAAATTTGTTCCCATTGCAAAATACCGAATCGATGAGCAACATCCATAAGGGAAAGCATGATAGTGTGACCCCAGAAAAAGAAGCCAAACAAAAGAGAAGATAAGGAGAACAACATAATTATACAAGTCAACCCAACATCATACATGACAAGCTAGCAGGGGGATTATCATGACTGGACTGCTCATACGGCAGTTGACATATGCAGAGATGCTATGATGCATGCACTAAAACTCAAGCCTCCACTCTAGTAGCGCGGGTGGCACGGACACTGGCAAACTGAAGACTCCTCGTCATCTGATCCTGTCTCGGAATCTAAGCTGATGATGTGAATCTCGGTCTCTGGATCAAAGGTAACACGGCGACGCTGACGGGAAGGTTCTCTCTCTGAAAGAGAAGAAGCACGACGCCGCAGCATCGAAGTAGCTGGAGTAGCTAGGAGTGAGGCCCACTCTGCCGGGGTCTCACGTCGACTACCAGACAAAAAGCCTGGCGGTCCAAACGAGCTAAAAGGAGTCTCAGAGGGTGGAACGGGTGGAGTATACACAGGTGAAAACGGAGGTGGAGGAGGAGACTGTGCTGCCGCAACAGCTGCAAGTGCCTCTCGGGCATGAGTCAGCTCCTCAGCTAGTGAAGTGATCATACGATAACTGGTGTTCAGATAACGAGATAACACACCAGTAGCACGATCACTCGCCGGGTCAACAGGTGCGAAAAGGACTCGCCCTGTCGCAGACGACAGGGTGGGATAGTGAAAGAAACCTGGATGTGTCTGCATCTCGACCTCGTGGAAGCGCAAGTCAGTGAGAGCCTCCATCGCAGCAAACTGGATCGCCAGCTCTGGAGTAGAAGCAGTTCCGCCCTTGGAAGAACGGGAGTAGCTGCCAATGTCCGAACTCGCAGTAAGAAAGGCCTCCGCGTGATACTCGTATACTGAACCAGCAAGCTTCTCTCAAAACACCTGGTACACTGGGTCTTTGCCGTTGGGATACAACCGAAGCCAGACACTACGAAGCAATACTGGAAAAGTGAACGGTGCCGGCTCATGATTGTAGTGGTACGGAACCGGTGCCATCTACACTCACAAGGCCAACGGTTAGCACAATAATAAACTATATGCATGCCATGTAGCAATCAGATGCAACAAGCAAAACACAACCCAAGACTCTAAACTAATCGTGGTTCTAGCGCAGGGTTAACTAGGGTGTCCTACAGTCAGCGCGGCTCTGATACCAAGCGTTGTGGCACCCCGGCTCAAAGAACCAGTTTACCCAGTGTTTCCAACCCAGAGATCATGTCTTCTGGAAACACACAACAACTTGGAACAGAACAGAACTGATCTTTATTGATATATCTCAAGTACAAGCTCACAATTTACATTGATAGCGAGGCCAGAAGCACATCATGTACTATGACAATATCTACATTATTTATGGAACATAGCAGGGCCTCGATACTACTAGGTGATTCTACGGCGTAGCGGAACATCGCGGAAAACTCCAACCACAGGGACACTACTGGGACACGGCCTAGTTAGCATAGCATGAACCATCGGGACCTCCGTCCTCGGCTTCTCCTGCATCTGGCATGATACGCCAGGTGAGTACTTGGAATGTACTCGCAAGCTCATGGCAGCCAAAACAATGCAGCAAACAATAGCATGGCAATGATCATATTAAGTGCGTAAAGTGCTTACGGTTATCAACTACCAACTTACTCTCCTTTGGGTTGTCCCACAACCCTCGAAATACTCATGATCCATGGAGTACTTTCAAACATACAACAAGTTCTTCCATCATTATTATCATTATTGCGGTTGACCGTTCAGTGGCCTAGTACGGACTGTCCAATACCGTGGACGCGGCTATTCAAAAAGATTCTTACACTCTGCAGAGGCTGCGCACTTTACCCACACTATGGAACTCCTGGTCCCGTACCTCGGTACACTTCCCTCTTGGGTGGACTGGTGCTGCTCCAATGAAACTTGCCTAACCCGTGACTCCTCCATCGCACCACCGACAATCATACCCTCCCAGGGTCATGTCCTGGGTGGCCCCTGTGTCACCCCGTGACACCTGCCACCGTCGTGGCTAACTAAACTGTCCCAAACGGGGACGCCGGCAAAATAACTCAACTGGGCTCACAGGATTATCGTCGTATACCTGATCAGGGTAGCACGCACTCATAACCCTCCCTCTTTGGTGGTTCCGACAAAAGAGCACAAAGTTAGACCAAGTCAAGGCAAATGTGGCTGCACAGATAAGTCCGGATAGGTGGCACTAGATCAACCAATTAGGTTTAGTTTTAACAAGTACTTAAGAAAGCATGGTTATTTATCATGAATAACTTAACATGGCAGTAGCTATGCATCAAAGTAAAATACTATGAATTATCACATATTAAAGTAATGCATATAATTCAATTAAATAACCAACACTATTGAAATGCTTCATGAAATGGATGATATGACTTGCCTTGCTCTGTTGGGTTGTCCACAAACTCCTGGGATTCAAAATCAAAAGGATTTCCTTCTGAAAATATTTTCAAAAGGCAAAGGAAAATGTCACATGACACTGTTCTGATCACTAGAAATTCTGTGAGCATGAGAAAAATACCAAAATTCACCAGAAAATAGAGGGGCTCAAGACAAACCCAATGCAAAAATAATCAATTGATTTGGACTTATGGATAAAAAGTTAGGAGTGGTCAAAGTTACTGGTCAAATCTGAATTAAAAACAGAAAATAGAAAAAACTACAGGTGGCCACGTCGAAGGCGTAAAGTGGAGGGGGGCCTCCACTTACCGCTTCGGCGCGCGCGGGTGAGCCGCTGACGTGCGCGCCCTGTCGTCAGATTTAAAAGGGGGAGAGAGAGAGCAGAGAGCTGCGGCTCTCCGGCGATGGTCGCCGGCGATGCAGTCGACGGCGAGGTCGAGAGAGAGCAGGGATGGGACGAGCTCACGGAGACGAACACGTACGTACCCATAGCGTGACGAGAGATGGCCGGACGATGTCGTCCCCTACCTCTCCGGCGGCGGTGGTTTTCGGGTGTCGCCGGAGACGGCGTTTCCGGCAGAGTTTCGGTCGGGGGAAGAGGTTGGGCAGGGTCAGGAGGGTGAGTGGAGCTTGCGGGTGTAGTCGGTCGAGGCTGGGGTGGAGCGAGGTGGCTGGGTGGCAGAGCTCGGGTGGCAGTGGATCGCCGGTGAGATGCGAGGCCAGAGGTCCTCTCGGCCTTGGCTCGATGCCCGAGAGGTCGATTGGGAGGTGGTGGAGGGCGCTGAGGAGCTAGGGAGGGCTGGCCGCGGCCTTTTATAGGCGGGTTGGAGCTCTCTGGAACTGGCGGAGCTACGGCCACGTCGCCGGCGCAAGGACGCCGCGCTGGCTGGCTTGGTGCGGGCGACTGGATAGGAGAGGGCAGGAGAGTTAATGCGGGCGGTGGTGGCTTGCGGAGGAAGACAACGGCCAGCAGGGCCACTGTGCCCGCACGGGTGCCACAGTGCCCGTGTGCGGTGGCGGCCGCCGGGGACGATTCCGGCGAGGGGAGAACTCCAGAATGGCCAGGTGGTTGGAGGAGAGGATGTCGGCGAACTGAGACAAGGCCTGGTCACGCGGGGCAGCCGGATGCATCAAATCAGACGCGGGCGCGGTGCAGAGCCCGTGCATTGGCATGTCACTGCCGTGCTTACCACGGGTACTGGCATCTGGAGGCCACGCAAGTCTGGCGCACCGTGTCCAGCAGGTTCTCCTTTGATCACCTAGTTCCCCTGTGCCCTTGGTTTGGCTAGATGCATTCTGATTCGAAGTGTAGCTTCAGCTACAGTTTCTAACAGAAACTTTGGGAGAGCTCCAGAGAAGAGATGAGCTGGAGATGAAGCCAGTAGAGATGTCTGGGATGATCTACTTTGGAAGGACTACAAACTGGCAAAGTTTGAGAGATTTTCATCAAGATTTAAATGTAGTTCATGCACAACTGTTGTTACTGGTCCAGAAACAAGTGGAGCTTGTAGCACTCATATGGTTGATCTGATGGAGCTGGAATTTGGTGGATAGAAGATGTCATAAAAATTTCAGCTCAATTGAATACCTCTAGCTGGTACTTCCTTCACAGAGGTTTGAATTGAGCAGAAACTTGTCAGAATATTGCTGCTGAAAATTTGTACTGGACAAGATGATATTTTTGGATATTGTGGCAAGATAGGTTCCCTAGTATCTCAGGGAATTATTTGAGAGTTTTCTGAGTTGGGAAAATATGAGTTGCTTCACAAAGGGCCAGTACTGTCCAGAAGGTAAATAGAGTTTTCTGGACAAAATTTTATACTAGACCATGAAATGTTTTTGAAGATTGTGGAAGTAGATGATGACAAGAAGGTGTGGTATTAATTTGGGATTTTTCTAATCATCAGAACTATAGGTTGCTTCATAACCCATAGTGATAACAGATTTTCCCAAAGGAAGAAAATGAATATTTGGGAAAGATTGAGAATTGGAATTTGATCCAGTAGGTGTGTGGCAAGGTTTTGGCAAGATGCTGAGTGCTTTGGATCACTGAGAGAGATTCAGAAGTTTCCTAAGTCCAGAGTCAACTGAAAAGATTCAAAAATCATCCAAATTGCAAATAAAGCCAGAAATATATTGAAAAGAAAAAGTTGCCAAAAACCAGGGTGTCACAGGTTGGCCATTGGCTGGACCGCGTGTCCAAAATGGTCATTTCCCATCAGGGAAGGCTGCGGCTATAAATAGCCACCCCGCACCGGTGTTGTCCGGCGGCTGCTCCATTTGATTCTGAGAAGATTGTTGAGCAACCCCCTCTCCGAGAGATTTGAGTTTAAAATCCACCGAGAGAAAACCCCAGAGCCAAAAAATTAGATAGTGGTTCAGCATCACTCGAATCTAAGTCCAGTACGCTCCGCCTATTACTCTTGAGAGCTGCGAACTCTCTAGACGGTTAGGTGTCAATTTCTTCAGAAACCAAGAGTAATTGTGGTTCTCGAAGAAGAAGTCTGTAAAGGTTTGGAGATCGCCTCAAGCATCTACCATGAGTGATCGGCATTGGTTGACGAACCAACTATCGAGGAGAATAGGGCGAAGAGAGTTTATCTTCTGTGTTAAATCACAACCCCTCCAACCAGACGTAGTCCTTTTGCAGAAGGGCGAACAGGTCTACCAAATTCCTTGTTGCCATCGAGCATCACTGGTCACCTCTGCTACTCCCATTTACATTCGAACTGTGATGTATGACATATTTCAATCTTGTGATTTGTCTCGATGCATGCTCTTAGTTTCCATTCGGTAGTTTGTACTCGCTCACTGTACACTGTTTTCATTTGCTCCGCTGCTGGGTTCCGAGAGTTTTGATATTTCCGAAGAAAATTTAAAACTCCCATTCACCCCCCCCCCCTCTGGTAGACATACTTCGTTCCTACAACATGTAGATGACATGGCTACAACATGCAGGCTCACAGCCTACCTCTCCTCCTCGCATGTTTTTTTATTTTTGCCACGCAAGATTTGCATGCAGGCATGTCACGCACGAGAGAGTATCTGCTGTTACCGAGGCTTAGGTGGTACCATGATACGGGCTCCTGTGCATTTTTGCAAATGTTGCAGAGTTACCGGGAGCCGTTCGATCTTAGAATCTGATGGCCCAGAAGCCCGTATCACGGTAGAACCTAAGCCTTGGTAGCACTAGATATTTTCCGTGTCACGCACGTAGTTGTCGAAGTCGTGCTCAAAAAAGGGCGACGAGGTGCACCCGGAAAACAAACCAATCCCAGTCGCCGTAAATGTTGTGTGTGCTTTAATTACGGGAAGGTGGATGGACGCGAACGTGCTGGACAACGAACCGCCCGCCGGCTCCCTGATCTCAAATATAAACCACACTAGCGCACTACTGCTAATGCGCACCCGCAAAACATCCTTTCCGAAGGGACGAAGCCCTGCGGTTACCATCTCCTCTCGTCTAAACCAGTTCCCAAAGGGAGAAGGCAGTTCATCGCCATTGCTATGGATTCCCAAGGCGGTGGTGTTTCTCGTCCTCGTCGAGGTTGGGAGACCTTGGACGACGATGCTTTGGGAGAAAACGTAAGTCGCTCCGACTTCCTTACATCCGCAAGACTCAGCGGTGCTTGCACCAAATATTTTAAGACGGTGCGTAAATATGCATGGGAGAAGGCGATGCTAGTTGGTCTGCCATGCGTCCTTGAGGACGAGGATGTTTCCTGGGGGGTCTCTCCAGCGCGGCGTGGCCGTAGTTGCAAGTTGGCGCCCCTTGAGATGCCGACGTTGAGGGGCACTCGGATTTTGTCCGATGAGCAGGTCAGTGATGAGTTTGATCACGTAAATGTATTCTAAAGACTACTGCCGTGTTCCATTTCATAATTACCCCATTGCCCACTATTGCACAGGTTAGGCTTGGTGCCAATGGAGATTAGCTTGCATATGTATGGGAGGGTACAACATCAATTTGCACAACATTCACACCGGTGAGAGCATTCCCGTTGAACCTTTGTCCAGCATTGGGATCGGCCATCCAATGGGGCACCTCCTGAATTGGTACAATGGAACCATGGTGAGTTTGAAGAAGATAGCAATCCCGGAAGCCTCGACAAGGTCGTGCGGCAACAAAGATTACTCTCTTATCGCGGTGTTCGACATCGCGATTGCTTTCACGAAACATCCTGCACGTGGCGGTCAAAGCTAGACCATGCTGTCTGCGGCCGATTTGTTGCCGTACGAGTATGAAGACGCCGTGCTCCTTTTAAACTGCATCTTCGCGGTGACAAACCAGGGGACTTGTTTTGTATGGGACACATCCTACGGTATACTCCATCTCTTCTGGTTTAATATGTTTAGTTTTTCCGTTTTATAAGTTTCAAATTTATTGCTCCACATCACATGTTTAGATTTCAAGGTGCATTAAATTGTTGCATGCAGGGAAAAGTCATCCCCCGATCAAAATCAGATCGCCGATCATGGATGTACACTAGCCATTTGGTCTCACTTGTAACCTTGTAACCGACGACACCCAGTTGGGACGTACTATCTTAGCAGTCGTTACCCATGTTACCATTGAAGGGCAGCAAGGTGCCACGATTTATCACAATCGGACCCTGATCATGTACCCAGGTAATCCATTATCTCCGATCTAAGACTAGTAGAGCCAGGAGCTAGAGTATACTATCTTATTGCCATGTCATCTCTTATAACATTTCAGTACATGTCTCGTTATACTCCATGAGGACTAGTTATTTTCTTTTTTTGATTGATTGGGATAGTCCTCGACGCAACATTATAATACAAGTTATAATTAGCAATTTCAATTCCGCAATGTACTGGCTAGTAAGCCTGAATCCCATCTAATAAAAAAAGTACTACTACTACTAGGACTCCTCCTACTTTAATTAATATACATCGCCCATGTCACACTCTCAAATTGTTTCTTCTAGCCCGTGCCGCAGCTAGCTCTAATCTACTCCTACTAGACTTCTTCCCTTCCCTATCATAGAAATAAGCAAATATAGAATATATTATTTTAATCCTTATCCTCTGCTTACGTCACCTTATTGTGCTTGCTGCACAACATTTATCCTGCATGGACCTTGACCATGCCCGTCACCATGTGTCCAGGTTTGAGATGCCAGGTGTACCAGATGAACGGCTGCGTGTTCGACCCCCGTGATGCTACCTGGGCATGGAGGAACACACTTGGAGAGTACTCGGTTTTCATTGGGGACAGCTACCCCATAGTGAAAACGGTGCCACCTTCCGTGCACGACGCCGACGGCCTGCCGTTCATGAAGAGTGGGTGCGTTTTCATTGCGCACCACCGGATTAATATCTTGAACGCCCCTATCCCTGACCTATGCCGCTTGAGCTTGGATGAGTCTCCATCGTGGGGAGCCACACTAAAAAGCTGCGATGATATGTATTCCCGTTGCCCTCCGTTATGGATCGTGCCATCTATGAAGAACACCTGGGGCTGGAACTACGAAACGGACATGTACCCAGGCACCTACGAACCTGGGTAATGTACCGCAGTAAATATAGGTGAAGTAGCCAGGCACAAATAGTATATATGAACCTGCGTGGCATGTTGGCATTTGTCTTTTAGAACTTACTAGCACTAAATATTACGTGCAATGCACGTTGATATTATGATGTACTTGCCTAAGTACTCTACTATATTAATTGCAGGCACATACTCCATATTAGGTTGGATATTTGTTTACGTATATGATCCGAGACCTTCCAACTAGACGCGTCTGTCTCTCCGGGTCGCACTTTGTATCGTTATGTACTACGTGTGGTCTCCGACCCTACAACCACACAGTCAAGTCACGCTCAAAGAAAAACCGAACGGTCATATCACCAGTGCTGCCGTGTTTCGCGCTCCTCCCTCATAGAGTGGAGACGCTTCTTTCCATAAAAATGGAAGAAGTGGAGACGCCCTCCCACGCTGTTCCTGTCCTCGTCCTTTCGCTGACCTGTGGGACATCCAGCACGTGCCAAGCAGCAATTTATCCCCGTATCTTGATCTCTAGGCTACGTGCCGGACTTAAGACAAGTTTACCATATGAAGCATGATACATCTCTGTCGTATCTATAATTTTTGATTGTTTCATGCCAATATTCTACAACTTTCATATACTTTTGGCAACATTTTATATTATTTTGGGGACTAACATATTGATCCAGTGCCCAGTGCCAGTTCCTGTTTTCTGCTTGTTTTTTGTTTCACAGAAAATCCATATCAAACGAAGTCCAAATGCAATAAAAATTACGGAGAATTATTTTGTAATATATGTGATTTTTGGGAGGTGGAATCAACGCAAACGGAGGCCCACAGCCTCCACAAGCCACCTGGGCGCCCCCCCCGGCGTGCGGTGGTGCCTCATGGGCACACCGTAGGTCAGTTGGGGCTCTTCTTCGGCCGCAAGGAAGCTAATATCCAGAAAAAATCAAGTTAAAATTTCAGCGCAATCGGAGTTACGGATCTCCGGGAATTTAAGAAACGGTAAAAGGCCAGAAAACAGGAACGCGAAACAGAAGAGAAACAGAGAGAGAGATCCAATCTCGGAGGGGCTCCTCCCCTCCAGGAGCAATGGCGGCCATGGACCAGAGGGGAAACTCTCCTCCCATCTAGGGGGGAGGCCAAGGAAGAAGAAGAAGAAGGAGGGGGGCTCTCTCCCCCTCTCTTACCCGGTGGCGCCGAAACGCCGCCGGGGAAACCATCGTGACGGCGATCTACACCAACAACTTTGCCGCCGTCAACACCAACTCTCTCCTCCTCTATGCAGCGGTGTAACACCTCTTCTCCCCACTGTAATCTCTACTTAAACATGGTGCTTAACGCTATATATTATTATCCAATGATGTATGGCAATCCTATGATGTTTGAGTAGATTTCTTTTGTCATATGGGTTGATTGATGATCATGATTGGTTTGAGTTGTATGTTTTATTTTGGTGCTATCCTATGGTGCCCTCCGTGTCGCGCAAGCGTGAGGGATTCCCGCTGTAGGGTTTGCAATACATTCATAATTCTCTTATATGGGCGGCTAGAGTGACAGAAGCTTACACCCGAGTAAGGGGGTTGTTTCGTATGGGAGTAAAGGGGACTTGTTACTTAATGCTATGGTTGGGTTTTACCTTAATGATCTTTCGTACTTGCGGATGCTTGCTAGAGTTCCAATCATAAGTGCATATGATCCAAGTATGGAAAGTATGTTAGCTCATGCCTCTCCCTCATATAAAATTGCAATAATGATTACCGGTCTAGTTATCGATTGCATAGGGACAAATCTTTCTCTTGTGTTACAAAAAGCTTTCTACTAAACAACTAACTTTTATTATCTTGCAAATTACACATAGTTTTATTCTTGCAAAGTAGTTCTAGTATTACACCTACAAAGTACTTCTAGTTTCATACTTGTTCTAGGTAAAGCAAACGTTAAGTGTGCGTAGAGTTGTATCGGTGGTCGATAGAACTTGAAGGGAATATTAATTCTACCTTTAGCTCCTCATTGGGTTCGACACTCTTATTTATCGAAAAAGCTACAATTGATCCCCTATACTTGTGGGTTATCAAGACCTTTTTCTGGCGCCGTTGCCGGGGAGCAATAGCATGGGGTTGATATTCTCGTGTGTGCTTGTTTGCCTTATCACTAAGTAGTTTTTATTTTCTGTTCTAAGTTGTTCTCTATCTTTAGTTATGGATATGGAACACGAAACACCAAAAAAAATAGTTGTACTTGCTACTCATGGAGATGGGGAACCTCCTAAAACCCTCGATGCTGGTTATGTGGAAAATATTAAATACTACTTTGATAATCCTGATAAATCTCCATTCAACTTGATAATGGGATATACTTTGGATCAACGGGAATACTTTAGGGATTATCGCTTGTCTCAAAAAGGGAAACACTTATGGGATCAAATTAAAATGTTGCAATGGTATGCTTGGAATTTATGCTTAAGATATGATTATACTTGCTGCTCTAGGATGAAGGCTCCACACCTTCCCTTTTCATGTGAATTTAATGATAATGAAACCTGGCTTCTTATGCTAATGGTATATATGATTACTATGATGTGGAACAAATAGAAGAATTTGTTGCTTTTAAGGGTGCTTATGAAATTGAATCTTTGTTTGAAAAGTGCAAAAATTACGATGATGCTGTTTACAGATCTCAAAATTTTGCTATACTTAAATATTGCCATGAGAATTATGAATATAATGCCTACATTGATGAATTTATTGAGAAAGTCTCCGCTATCCAAGAAGAGACTAATATTTTGCGGGCTTCCATGGAAGAAGAAATTGATGACACTGTGAGCTCATTAGATGAAAAAGATGACGAGGAAAGCGAAGAACAAAAGGAGGAAGAGCGGATTAGCTACCCATGCACACCTTCTAATGAGAGTAACTCATCAACTCATGCATTGTTTAATTTCCCTTCGTGCTTACCAAAGGATGAATGCTATGATGATTGCTATGATCCCTTTGATTCGTTTGAAATATCCCTTTTTGATGAAATTGATGCTTGCTATGATTGTGGCCATGATGCCAATATGAATGATGCTTATGGAGATGAACTTGCTATAATTCCTTATGTTAAGAATGAAATTGTTGCTATTGCACCTATACATGATAGTCCTATTATCTTTTTGAATTCTCCAAACTACACTATATCGGAGAAGTTTGTGCTTATTAAGGATTATATTGATGGGTTGCGTTTTACTATTACACATGATGATTTTGATGAATATAATATGCATGTTCTTGCTGCTCCTAATTGCAATTATTATGAGAGAGGAACTACATCTCCGCCTCTCTATGTTTCCAATACGATAAAATTGCAAGAAACTGTTTATACTATGCATTGGCCTTTACTTGATGTGCATGAATTGTTCTTTTATGACATGCCGATGCATAGGAAGAGAGTTAGACTTCGTCATTGCATGATACATGTTGCTTGGTGCTCACTACTAAATTTCAAATCATTGTTAATTAAAATTGGCTTTGATATACCATGGGATTCGGGTGGATCAATTACTTGAGCACTATATGCCTAGCTTAATGGCTTTAAAAAAGCGCTGCTAGGGAGACAACCCGGACGTTTTAGAGAGTCATTTATTTCTGTTGTGTGCTTTTAAAATGTTTAAAAACAAAAAAAATATAGAGGGGAACCTAAAAACTTTACAAAAAGAAAAGTGAAAGTAAGAAAGACGAGCACCGTGGAAGCGGGAGCATGCCTTGAACTTTGTTCATGCCCATGGAAACTTTGTGAATCTTGAATTACAGAAACTTTTCAACAAAAATAATTATCCCCTTGTACAAATCCATTGTATTATAAAAATAATGTGCCAAGATTTACCGTTAGGATGTTTAAATTGCTTGTTTGGTATGTGCAGTGCAAAAACAGAAACTTTTGCTATAGTGCGTGAATTTACATTTTTTACAGGAATATGAAAAAATTCTAAAAATTTTACATGGTACTGCTATGCAAATTATTTATTTTTTCCTCATTTTTCAGAATTTATTGATTTACAGAAGTACATGAACCATCTGCATCTTTACAGACTGTCCTGTTTTCACATATTGCTGTTATAGTTTCGTTATTTGCTTATGTTTGAAATCTTGTTGAGCCCCATTGACTTGGAAGCCATAGAATTGTGATAGAATACAGTGGGTAATGTTTGATTATAAGTATACAATAATGTTAGAGCAGGACATGATGGGATTTGATGTTATATGTACTAACCCCGCTAATAAAAAGTTCGGTTAAGTTTTGTGTGGATGAAGTGTTCGAAGATCGAGGTGGTATCGATATGAGGAGAATAAGGAGAGGCAAGAGTTCAAGCTTGGGGATGCCCAAGGCACCCCAAGTAAATATTCAAGGAGACTCAAGCGTCTAAGCTTGGGGATGCCCCGGAAGGCATCCCATCTTTCTTCAACAAGTATCGGTATGTTTCGGTTTTTGTTTTGTTCACATGATATGCGTAAATTCTTGGAGCGTCATGTGCTTTTTATTTTTCTTTTAATAATGAACCATGCTGGTATGAGATAGTCCTTAGTTGATTTATAGAATGCTCTTTGCACTTCACTTATATCTTTTGAGTATGGCTTTATAGAATGCTTCATGTGCTTCACTTATATCATTTGAAGTTTGGATGCCTGTTTCTCTACACCTAGAAAACCGTTATTTATAGAATGCTCTTTTGCTTCACTTATATTTATTAGAGCATGGTAGTTTGTAGAAAGAATTAAACACTCTTGCTTCACTTATATCTATTTAGAGAGTCAACAAGAATTGGTCATTCACATGGTTAGTCATAAAATCCTACATAAAACTTGTAGATCACTCACTACTGGAATCAGGCACTTTGCCGTCTGCTATAGCAGACGGCAAAGGCATGCAAGCTCCAGCGATCCATCTATGGACTGGTGCAAGCATCTCAGAGTTGGAATATACGCTTTGATGAGGTGATCAAAGCATATGGTTTTGTACAGACTTACGGTGAAGCCTGTATTTACAAGAAAGTGAGTGGGAGCTCTGTAGCATTTCTAATATTATATGTGGATGACATATTGTTGATTGGAAATGATATATAATTTCTGGATGGCATAAAAGGATACTTGAATGAAAGACCTCGGTGAAGCTGCTTATATATTGGGCATCAAGATCTATAGAGATAGATCAAGACGCTTGATAAGACTTTCAATGAGTACATACCTTGACAAGATTTTGAAGGAGTTCAAAATGGATCAGTCAAAGAAGGAGTTCTTGCCTGTATTGTAAGGTGTAAAGTTGAGTAAGACTCAAAGCTCGACCACAGCAGAAGATAGAGAGAGAATGAAAGTCATTCCCTATGCCTCAGCCATAGGTTCTATAATGTATGCCATGCTGTGTACCACACCTAATGTGTGCCTTGCCACGTGTCTGGCAAAGGGGGTACAAGAGTGATCCAGGAGTGGATCACTGGACAGCGGTCAAAATTATCCTTAGTAACTAAAGGACTAAGGAAATGTTTCTCGATTATGGAGGTGATAAAGAGTTCATCATAAAGGGTTACGTCGATGCAAGCTTTGACACCAATCTGGATATCTCTGAGTAGCAAACCGGATACGTATAATGGAGCAGTCATTTGGAATAGTTCCGAGTAAAGCGTGATAGCAGCATCTACAGTATGACATAAGGATTTGCAAAGCACACATGGGTCTGAATATTGCAGACCCATTGACTAAAATTCTCTCTCACGGGCAAAACATGATCACACCTTAGAACTCTTTGAGTGTTAATCACATCGTGATGTGAACTAGATTATTGACTCTAGTGAACTCTTGGGTGTTAATCACATGGCGATGTGAACTAGATTATTGACTCTAGTGCAAGTGGGAGACTGATGGAAATATGCCCTAGAGGCAATAATAAAGTTGTTATTATTTTATATTTCCTTGTTCATGATAAAGGTTTATTATTCATGCTAGAATTGTATTGACCAGAAACTTAAATACATGTGTGAATACATAAACAAATACCGTGTCCCTAGTGAGCCTCTACTAGACTAGCTCGTTTATCAAAGATGGTTAAGGTTTCCTAACCATAGACATGAGTTGTCATTTGATAACGGGATCACATCATTAGGAGAATGATGTGATGGACAAGACCCATCCGTTAGCTTAGCATATGATCGTTATGTTTATTGCTACTGCTTTCTTGAATGTCAAATACATGTTCCTCCGACCATGAGATCATGCAACTCCCGGATACCGGAGGAATACCTTGTGTGCTATCAAACGTCACAACGTAACTGGGTGATCATAAAGATGCTCTACAGGTATCTCCGAAGGTGTCTGTTGAGTTGGCATGGATCGAGACTGGGATTTGTCACTCCGTGTTTCGGAGAGGTATCTCTGGGCCCTCTCGGTAATGCACATCATAAGAAGCTTGCAAGCAAAGTGACTAAGGAGTTAGTTATGGGATGATGTATTACGGAATGAGTAAAGAGACTTTCCGGTAATGAGATTGAACTCGGTATGGAGATACCGACGATCGAATCTCGGGCAAGTAACATACCGACGGACAAAGGGAATTACGTATGTTGTCATTGCGGTTCGACCGATAAGATCTTCGTGGAATATGTAGGAACCAATATGAGCATCCAGGTTCCGCTATTGGTTATTGACCGGAGAGGCGTCTCAGTCATGTCTACATCATTCCCGAACCCGTAGGGTCCGCACGCTTAACGTTCGTTGACGATATAGTGTTATATGAGTTATGTGAATTGGTAACCGAATATTGTTTGGAGTCCCGGATGAGATCCCGGACGTCACGAGGAGTCTCGGAATGGTCGAGAGGTAAAGATTTATATATGGGAAGTCATATTTTGTGTTCCGGAAAAAGGTGCAGTTTTTTCGGTATTGTACCGGGAAGCTTCCAGAAGGTTCCGGAGGATTCCGGAGGGGTCCGGAAGTCCACAAGTGGGTCCACCACATCCCAAGGGCTGGCATGGGCTAAGGGGAGGCGCCCTGGCCTAATTGGGCCAGGCGCACCAAGTCCTGAAAAGCCCACGCAACTAGGGAAGGAAAAAAGGAGAGTCCTAGTAGGAATAGGATTGGACTTTGGAGTCCAAGTCCACGTGTGTACTATTCACATGGTACTGTTCACGCGGTACTATTCATGTGGTACTGTTCATGTGGCACTATTCCTTATACTCCAAGCCCCTACACATATATAAATAGAGGAGAGGGGGCGCCCCAAACAAGACACAACATTGTCTTAGCCGTGTGCGGCGCCCCCCTCCACAGTTCCGTCCCTCGGTCATATTTTCGCAGTACTTGGGCGAAGCCCTGCGGAGATAGCATCACCATCACCGTCACCACGCCGTCATGCTGCCGGAACTCATCCACTACCTCGCCGTCTTGCTAGATCAAGAAGTCGAGGACGTCACCGAGCTGAACGTGTGCTGAACGTGGAGGTGCCGTACGTTCGGTACTCGGTCGGTTGGATCGTGAAGTTGTTCGACGACATCAACCGCATTGTTCTAGCGCTTCCGCTTACGGTCTACGAGGGTACGTAGACACACTCCCCCTCTCGTAGCTATGCATCTCCATGGATAGATCTTGCGTGTGCGTAGAAATTTTTTTGTTTTCCATGCAACGTTCCCCAACACACACACCTTTCTCTCTCACCAAAAGTGATTTTCTTCTAGAAGAAAAAACCCATTTGGAAACCAACCCATAAAGCACTTTCACCATTCATGAAGACATTTTTTCGTGACCGTTTGAACCGAAAATATTTATGTAGGCCTAGAACATTTCCAGTACCCACTAAAATAATCCTGGACGCGTTCCAAAACATTTCCGGATCAATGATTTTCTTCAGCGAAAAGCAACCACAGCGGTTCCGGCTGCTCCGGAACATTTCCGGTTGTTTCTCCGGAAAAATCCCAGAAGTTCCCAGAACAATTCGGGCACCCTCGAAGAATTTCCAGGCGTGTGCCGAAACCATTTTGACTTAATGGTATACTCCGAAACAACTTTTCGGTTTTACCGAAACTATTCCGGTGTTCTCTCTCCGGAACTCTTCCGTTGTCTCCGAACCTTTTCCGATGAATTTCTCTCAGACTCCCTGTCTAGTATTCAGCAGATAGATGACCCTTAAGCGTGTGACCCTATAGGTTCGGTGAAGTATAGACATGACCGGAACACTTTCCAATCAATGATCAATAGCGAAACCGTGGACACCCATATTGATCCCTATACCCACACGAATAAATATTCGAGTGAACCTCCAGTTGTCGTGTGCTATTCCTGTTGCTTCACGATATGTTACAAACACCTGAGGTGAGATTTATCGGCATCCCCATGGATCAACACTTGTCCACAATGCCAGTTACCTCGTTACCGGTTTTGTTCTCTTTTCTCGTTCCCGCGTTCCGGCATCCCTGTGATCAAATCACATTGTGTCTGGCCAGACGATGGTGGATACCGTAACACCGAGAGGGCCCAGAGATATCTCTCCATCGTTGGAGGAGCAAATCCCAATCTTGAGCTATCAAGTTACTTGACATACTTTCCCATGAACCCATAAGCCACCGTAATAGCCACCCAGTTACAGATGACGTTTAACAAACCCCAAAGTTCATGAATCAAGCATGAAGAAACTCGATACTCTCATGGTCTAAGGAATTATGCAAATGTAAACTTTCTCTGTGTTATTAACCATTAACTTGTGACGAATGTATCTCATAGCATAACATCAATCGGGTCGATTCAACCACAAGTGTTCTACTAACATTGTGTCCCCAAAGTTACCGGCATAGTCATGCCCATGATCAGGAAAACAGAACCATCATGCAACACTTGAGCTAGTCTTAGAGGCCAGACTAGGAATATATTTTACCGTTTATTATTCCACACGTGCATATGAGTCTTCCTCGGAGCCTCGTGTTATTGCAGACTCGAGAACCATAGCAGTTATAGCACGGAATACAAACTTAATTAGGAACATGGAGATAAATAATAACATTTATTATTGCCTCTAGGGCATTTCTCCTACAGGATCATGTTGTGTCAATCGTACATTTTAGTGGAACTGCACAGAAACTTTGGGAATTTGCTGGGGAAAATTGGCTAGGCAAATGGAGCTGAATTTTGGCATGTGGAAACTATTTGGGTATTAAAGAGTGCTCAAAAAGTTTGAGGGCAATCAAGAAAATATAAATAGCACTTCCTTCACAAAGTGCCATACTGGACAGAATAAGAAATGGATATTCCTGAATTATTTTTGAACTAGACAAGGAAGGGTTTCGACATATTTGTGGAAGATGTGATTCAAAGAATTTATGTGAATTTTGTGGGAATTAATGACAAGGCAGAAATATAGGTTGCTTCACAACCTAGGTCAAACAGGGTCATTCCTTTAATAGAAAAAGGAATATTCCCAAGAAATAAAGATTGGGGTTAGGCTAGAATGGAAATGACAAGGTCTTGGGAAAGATTTGAGAATGATGAACCACTTGAGAGATGAAGAAAGGATGATCTTCCCAGGTTTCAAGTCCACAGAGCCGCTCCAAAAGTAAAATGGAGCAAAAACCAAAGAAATCCAAAAGAAAAAGAGAGGGCCAAAAATTGGGGTGTTACAAACCTACCCTCCTTATGAAAATATCGTCCTTGAGATTTGGTTGCTCAGGGAACAAGTATGAATATTCTGACTTAAGGAAACCGTTTCCAACTCGGGTATCCTTTTCGTTTGTATGTTGTTC
Source organism: Elymus sibiricus (assembly GCA_039707655.1). Lineage (NCBI taxonomy): Eukaryota > Viridiplantae > Streptophyta > Magnoliopsida > Poales > Poaceae > Elymus > Elymus sibiricus. The sequence goes on along the minus strand of CM077668.1, from coordinate 253,258,297 downwards.
CCACTGAATCTCATATGACCTGATTATCTGACTTTGGGGTGGTTTGCTTCACCTTACCCAAATTTCTGACGGGTCTTGCCTCATATGTCAAACCATACGCTGACTCCAATTATTTCATATCTGCCGGCTTAGCTGGGGTGGCGATATATTATCATACCTGGGACACAATAACTTTCCACAAGTTCGGAGTGATTTCCAATTGACATGCCACTCTTGATCTATTGCCGGTAATATCCAAGGAATCTGAGAATAAATTTCCGGTGGACATGAAACCTTTTTAATTCCTTCCATCGGGTTGCTCAAATGGATGCATGTGTTCTGGGTCAAACAATGTTGAGAAGCTTAGCCATTGTCTTGACAGGATCTGACTGCCCGTAGGTGGTACTGAATCATCTTGGGTTGTTTCTTTATCTCGAGCATGAAATATGTACCAAAGATTCAACCGTCTCCTGTCGTGAGCAGTATAAAGGGGTACGGCTTTATAGCTGTAACATACCTCAAACAGTAGCATCTTGACACTGGACTGACATTCGTTCTGGCGGGAAGATATTTTTCATGGTAGGTTGTCCTTGTACTTAGTTCCACAAGTGAGAACACATGATCTGAGCTTGTTGTTCAGCTTTTGGCTTACCCATGCTGTTGGTATATCCATCTATGGTAATAGGCCATGAGATGCTTTAACATGGTCGCTGAAGTCAAACTGCTGAAATGGCTAAGGAATCTTGGATCTGACGGGACAGACTTGGATATTCCACACCGACAATTCTGAGCATATACCGTCGGACAAGTGTGTTGGCTGGATATGAGGTCCTTAGAGTAGGCCCCTGAGTGTATGTCCATGGCTATCCACATGGAATCATGGTCTCAAGCTGACTTGGGTATCCCGACCATGACAGTCCTGCAAGAATATTCATACCTTTGTTGCCAATCTTACTCCTTGATTGTCATTATTTTGTTTGTCGGAATCCCTTGCTGAAATAGTTTGGCCACCTATGTCCACGATCCTTCTTGTGATCATAGATGTTGTTAGTGCAATATTCCGGCACCATTCCTTGTTCTTGTTCATGACATGACATTTACAAGGGGCATTTAGTTGTATAGAGCTCGTTGTTGTGGCCAATCATGCAAGATAGTGACAAGAGTTAATGATATCACCTTGCCGAGTGCGGGAAAACTGACCATGGTAACCACTATCAAGACTGTTGATCCCGGGTTGTCTGCTTCACAACTTGTAAATTCTTGCATCACATGAGATGTATATCTGACTTTCTTCCTCTTGCATAACTTATGGGGTTGCGGGATTCTTGCCTTCCTTCGATAGATCTGCTTGAACATAGTTGTATACTTGTACGAGTGACTTACATGATCTGGGTTGCATGCTCACCATATATATGGAAGTATATGTAGTTGAATACAAGATTCCCGAGACAGACATGTGTCCTGACTGGTTTGCACTCCTGAGAAGCTTCTCCTCTAGTTGCTTATTGAGGAAGATTCATTGCCTTATGCCGGAAGCTTTTTCCGAGGTATCTTGTTGTGGAAGACAGGGTATCTTAGACCGGAAGCTGTCCATGTATCGTACAAAGGAAGATTGAGGGGCCTTGCATCATAACCTTCTTCCGGTAGCGTGTGGAGGAAGACTGAGTTTCTTACACCAGAAGCTTCATACTGTGATATGCGGACTGAATGCCATGTACATACCCATATTGTTTTTGCTGCTGGTTACCTTTGACTGAAAATATACCGTTGGCCTTGCACACGACTTGTCTTCCTGCGGGTTCGATCATTACTGCTTTAAAGATTGCACAAATGATGTAGACTTGATGCTGATAGTCAATCCAAGACGCCATGTGTATTCCGACCAGATTTTCCCAATACAATGCAGTCAACTGAGAATGCCATACTATTTAGCTGAGCTTCCAAATATTTGAAATCATCATTGCTTCTTCGAGTCCGGTGGCGGGTTGATGAGCAACTTTCATAAGTGGAAATAAGGTAACACCGAAGGCCCAAAAGAAGCAAAAGAAACAACTCAATCAAACAAAGGCACACAACAGACACACAAGCTTCACCACATCTTACTGTTATACGCAACAACATGCATGCCTACTTAAGCACACAAATCGCGCGGAAATTCCGGTTCTACGATCTAATCATGCTATGACGGTGTGCACGAAGATGAATCAACGTGTAGAGGGGTTGGTGTAAACATAGCTACACCAAGTGTTGGCTTAGCAAGGTGGCATCCTTGACTAGCTCGGAGGTGAGGACGTACTTGATGATCACGTAACGAGACACGAATGTCACGGCCACATCACCATCAAGCGAACGAAAGGGAACCGTATTCATCCAAGGAATAGGTGAGTGGATAGGATAGTGGTGGAAAGCTGGGTCTGCTAGCATTGCCCTTTTCTGATAACGAAGATCAGTAAGGCTTGCCAAAGTAACAAGATGAAAGGCATAATCCGGGATAGAAGCATGTCTACCACCGAAATGATAGGTGTGGCTGAATAAATGATACTGGCGCGGTACCTGGGCACCATTCCTGCAAACGGTGCCGGGAACACTCGGTACCATGGCATCACTCCGCTGGGATAGAGATGACACTAAACACCGAGGAGTAGGTAAAAAGGAAACTAGAGGGATGCAGGGGTTGTGTTGTAGTGGATCAGAACCGATGCCATCTACACTCACAAGATCAACCGTTAGTGACAAAATAATAAGTCTATATGCATGCTATGCAACAAACAAATGCAGCAACCAAATGCAGCAAACGAGCTAGACTCTATACTACTGGTTTCTACCGCTCGCGCTGACTAGGGCGTCCTACAGCCAGACCTGCTCTGATACCAAAGCCCGTGGCACCCTGGCTCAGAGGAACCGGAACACCCCGTATTCCAGCCCAGAGATCAAGTCTTCTGGAATACGGCACTGCTTGGCATAGAACAAATCAGCTCTTTATTACAAATAATACAAGTACAAGAGTCTGACATTACAAAGGATTACATTGGCATGATGACACTACGCCTGCTAAGGTAGCTCTATGCTAGCAGCGTAACAACTCGTAGCAGCGGAATAACTTCTAGCAGTGGAACAACGACGACGGTGATGGACTCCACTCCACAGGGACTCTGGCTGGGACACAGCCTAGCTTGCAGACTCGGCATCCTCGACAAGCAATCAATCATGGCATCACCTGCAATCTGGCATGACACGCCAGGTGAGTACTTTGAATGTACTCGCAAGCTCACAACAACCAAAAGCATCAAAGCAAGACAACAACATAGCATTAACAGGTTAAGTTATGCACAACTACTATGATGTGGAGGTAACTATTAATCATGATATGGTAATGCTAGAATTACTGAGGAACCATTATATTGGGTCACATGAACCATCTCACTCTTGGCTACATGGCCAAGCAAAATATCATCTCGATCACCTCGTGATCGATATATCACTCTTGGCTATCCGACCAAGCAACATATCCTCTCGATCACCTTGTGATCAATATATCCTCGTGATCACCGCGTGATCACATCATGAATTGATGATCATCCTCAAGATCATCCCAATATCATCATCAGCATCCTGCCAAACTGTTACTTGCTCACATATAAATATAAGTCATTCTGTAAGTCATTCCGTCATTGTGAGTGTCCATCGAATGGTCTGACCTACAACGAACTATGTCCATAACCGAGGACGCGGCTATCGATAGTTTATACACTCTGCAGAGGTTAGTACACTGTACCCACATCACGGAACTCATTGTGGCACCCCGGCTCAGAGGAACCGGAACACCCCGTATTCCAGCCCAGAGATCAAGTCTTCTGGAATATGGCACTGCTTGGCATAGAACAAATTACCTCTTTATTAAAGATAATTGAGGTACAAAGGTTTGGGGTATTACAAAGGGTTACATCGACGCGGCGATACTACGCCTGCTAAGGTAGCTCTATGCTAGCAGTGGGACAACTCGCAACAACGGCATAACGGCAACGGTGATGGACTCCACTTCGCAGGGACTCTGGCTGGGACACGTCCTAGCTTGCAACTCGGAATCCTCGGGCTATGCAAACATGGCAGCACCTGCAAACTGGCATGACACGCCAGGTGAGTACTTCAAATATACTCGCAAGCTCACAACAAGCAAAAGCATCAAGGCAAGGCAACATCACAGCAACCAAGATTATATCAGGATCAGTTATTATTTAAAAGGGTGGAAGAAAATAATAAACATGTTATCTATGAACCATTAGTAACTAACTATTCTCGACCAACTCATGGTCACCTCAAAATCATTCAGCAATCAATCTCGAGATCATCTCCAAGATTATCGACCTTCTATCAAGCGGTTACCCCACTATACCAAGACAAGTTCTTCCATCATTAACAAGTCATTCCATCATTAGTGTTGATCAGACAGTGTGACTTAGTACGAACTGTGTCCAATACCGTGGATGCGGCTATTCGAATAGATTCTTACACTCTATAGAGGTTGCGCACGTTACCCACACCACGGACCTTCGTCCAACGAAACTCGCCTAACCTGTGACTCTTCTATCGTACCACAGACACATCATCTCTGAGGTCATGCCCTGGGTGGCCCCTGTGTCACTCTTGACACCTGCCACGTCGTGGCCAAACCAAACTGTTCCAAATGGGGATCTGAGCTCAATAACCAAACCGGGCTCACAAGATCATCACCGTTGACCTGACCAGGGTAGCACGCACGCATAACCTTCCCTCTTTGGTGGTACTGACAGAAGAGCACAAGGTTAGATCAAGTCAAGGTTGTCCCATTCCGGCAGATGTGGCTGCACTGGAAAGTTTGGTTCAGTGGCACTTGATCAACGAATGAAGGAAGTTACCCCAAGTAACTTCTTTGTCATAACTGATACACCGGTATTATAGTGATCCAGGCTATAACAATAGCCAACTAGTACTCCAATGAGTAACATGATCAAGCTACTGCTACTGATTCCATAATCAAATTGCTGGACGGAAATCACAAAGTAATCATAGACGGTAATCTCGTAACCCAATAGCATCATGATATCATCAGACTTGTAGACTACTAGTCACTAACAATCCAATCATCAACATGACAGCAACATATCCAAGAATTTCTCCAAGTGTGCATGAATAAACCAATTGTGAATAATTCAAATTTAGCCTAATTCATTATTTAAACCATGGCATTGCAATGCAATTATGCAAATGAGAGTTGTGGCTTGCCTTGCACCAAGAGAGTGTGGGAGTACTCCTAGCCTTCAACCACTGTTCAAAACACTCTGAAAAACATTTTTGGAAGCATTTGTAAATATCACATAGAGCATTTTTCCCTGTCCAGAAATTCTAGACAATAGAGAAAAATACCAAAATTTTCTAGAAAATAGAGGAGCTCATAAGAAAAATAATGCAAAAAGAATTAACTCATTTGGACTTATGGTTTAAAAGATATAGCTGGTCAAAGTTGAGTCAAAGTTCTGGATTTAAATTGAATTTAAACAGAAATCAGAAAAACCACAGCCGGCCACGTCGAAGGCATAAAGTGGGAATACGCCTCCACTTATGTACTGCTTCGGGCGCGCGTGGAGTCGCTGACGTGTGGGGCCCGACTGTCTGTTTTATAGAGAAAGAGAGAGGGAACAGAGGGCGGCAGCTCACCGGCGATGGTTGGCCGGCGTGGAGGCTGTGGCGGCGCCGGGAGATGGTCGGGATGGATCGGGCGGACGATGGCAAGCAGTCCCGTACCCGCAGCTCGTCGGGAGGTGGCCGGACGGCGTCGGCCCCTTCCTCTCAGGCGGCGGTGAGCTTCGGGCATTGGCTGAATCGGCGACTCCGGCGAGCTCTCGAGCAGGGGAGGGATTGGGAATGGTCAGCGGAGCACCACGAGCTCGACGGTGGTCTTGGTTGGGGTTGGGGTGGACGGAGTCGAGCAGGTGAAGCAGGAGCAGAGCGGCAGAGCTCTTCGCCGGAGATGGAGAAGGAGGGCTTCCCTACTTGCTCTGGTGCTGCTGGGGGTCGATTGGGAGGTGCAGGAGGCTAGTGGTGAGGAGAGGGAGGCTCGGGGCTGGCTTTTATAGCCGGACGGTAGGTGGCCGCACCGATCGGCGCCGCGGGGATGCGGACGAGCTCCGGGGTGAGCTGGCCGTCGCGCTGGCCTGCGAGGCGTATGGGGAGGGGACGTGAGCGCGCAGGAGCAACGGGACGGGTCATGAGCCATTAAGGGCGTGCGGACAATGGCGGCGACCGCGGCGCACTGTTCGGTCCATGGACAAACTTGGCCGTGAGTGGCGGTGAGCCTTGCCGGAGAAGGTAGAGGGTTCTGGAGGGGGTATGTGGGTGGCGGCGACGACGTCGGCACGACAGGACAAGGAGGGGCAGCGCGGGGTGGCCGGAGTGGTCGCGTCCGACGCGGTCGGCGCGCAGAGCACGACTTTGGCACTGGCAGACGCGTGGTCACCGCATGTACTGGTGCCCGCAGTGTGCTCTGGCACGTCCGGTCGTGTCTACACGGTAGTCCATCCACTCTATGGCCTCCCTGTGCAGCTGGTTTGGCAAGAGGTGGCCTGGACAGCACTAGAGCTTCCAGACAAGTTTCTGGACAGAAACTTGAGCAACAAGCTAAGGTAAAAATGTTAGGTAAATGAGAGAGGGAGTTTGTCAAACTGATTTGTGGTAGGAAGGTGCCCATGCTGGAGAAATTTCAGAACAAATGGGCAAATTTTGGATGTAGTTGCTTCACAACTTCTTCTCTGGTCCAGAAACTTGTAGAAGATGATGCACTCACAAGGATGGGCTCCTTGGGGTGAAATTTGGTACTTGGGGGTTATTTGGTGGTGGCAAGATGCTATAAAAATTTCATGCCATTTGGGGAAGTATAAATGGTACTTCCTTCACAATGCCTCCCACTGGACAGAAACTTGGGGGAATTTTGTGGAGAAAAAGGCTTGACAAAATGATCTGAATTTTTCATGCTCAAAGGATATAATGATATCTAAGTCCTGGATTAATTTCAGAATTTTTGGAGCAATATAAAATATAGTTGCCTCACAAACTGAAATTATGACCAGAAACAAAGATTGGATGGTGTGCTCACCATGAGAAGGAAATCTTGAATATTCTCACATATCCAAGGTTCACATGGTCCAAAGAATTTATGAGAATTTTCTAAGAATTTTGGAGAGGACAAAAACATAGGTTGCTTCACAACCTAGAGCAAAAGAGCTATTCCTTTAATAGCAAAAGGAATATTAAATTGGGATAGAAATTAGGATTGGGCAAGAATGAGATTGACATGACTTGGGAGAAGTGTTTGGAAGCTTTGATTCACTTGGGAAGGGAAAGTAAAAATATTCCCAAGTTTTAAGTCCATAGAGCCATTCAATTCAAAATCCAGACCAAATTGCAAATAAAATTCAAATGGGTTTTTGAAAAGAAAAGTTGTGAAAACCAGGGTGTCACAAACCTACCCCTCTTATGATAAATCTCGTCCTCGAGATTTGGTTGCTCAGGGAACAAGTATGAAAATTCTGACTTAAGGAAACCGGTTCCAACTCAGGTATCCTTTTCCTTTATATAATGTTCCCATTGAATCTCATATGACCTGACTGTCTTGCTCTGGGGTGGTTTGCTTCACCGTATCCAAAATTCTGACAGGTCTTCCCTCATATGCTCATCTTATACTGGCTCCAATTCCCTTACGTCCGCTGGCTTAGCTGCTATCTTATCATGACTGGAATATGTGATCTTTCACACGATTCCGGGAGTGATTTTTTTATGGACATGTCATTCTCCCATTCAGCATCGACGGTATTTAACGGAGTTATGGACAAATTCTCTCGGTGGACACAATCCAATCATTGCATCGGGTTACAACGCGGAGAATCTCAATGGTTCTCTTGGCGGAGTCTGACTTCTTGGTCTCCCACCCGTACCGGCGATTCGACTGTCAGTCATTCTGGTCGTAAAATCTTACTCATGACAGGGTACCATAAGTGAGAGCACCTGATCTGAGACTGTTATTCAGCATTTCAAGTACTCATTCTGTCTGTATACCCATAGGCCGTGCGATGCTTTAACACGTCGCTAGGGTCACACTGCTGAACGGCCTAAGGAATCCTTGATTTGACACAGCGGACAGACAGTTCTGAGCATATTTGGCCAAGCGGGTTGCCTTAATATATGGCCCTTACAGAACAGAGTAGACCACTTGGGTGTATTTTACTGATGGTTGATATAGAATCAGCCTGTCTTGGGTATCCGTACCATGTTGTTCCTGTAGTGATCATTACACCCGCATTGTCGGTCTTGCTCTTTGCTATTGTTCTCTTCCATGAATCCTTTGCCAGAAGAACTTGGCCATATATATCCTTAACTCTTCGCATGACCATAGGTGCTGTCGGGTGCAATATTCCGGCAAGCATACCTTATCTTTACCCTAGTGCAATAATCTTTAAATGGCAAGTCCATCATCTCACCAGCTCTAACTGTAGGACAATGATCATCCGAACCCTTGTATGAAACTGGCAAATAAATCAGTAGCCACCAGAACGGTCTCTACAACTCATATCTAGGGCATTACTGAAATAGCTCAACCATGGCTCAAGACGGCTGAAAAGCAGCTCAGAGCATGAGACCGTGTTGATAAGAAGAGTGTAGCAGTTCCCTAAGACGGCCGAAAATCAGCTCAGAGCATGGGTTCGCTGCTGCAAAAAGAAACTCAACAGTTGCCCGAGACGGCCGAAAGCAGCTCAGAACTCGGGACCGTTGCTGAAAAGAGAAATATAAAGTCGGCATCCACCCCGAACGGCTGAAAGCAGCTCAGAACACAAGCGTGGTGCCCTTACCAGGAAAAAGTAAGCAAGGGTTCATCAAGGTCATATACCAGGTTTACCGGTGTGAGGAGGCTAGTCTTGACAACTACTTCCAAGATTGGTGTCCCAAATTGTCTTTATTTCATAGCTTGTCAGTCCTTGCAACATGCTGAGGTGTATACTAGCTTTGTTCCTCTTGCATGACTTATGTAGATGTTGGATTCTCACCTTCCTTCGGTAGACTTGCTTGAACATAGTTGCTCTTCATACGAGTGACTTGCGTGACCTAGAAAGCATGCCCACAATATATATGGACGTATGTGTAGCTGGATCTCTCATTCCCGAGGCAGACACTTGTGTCCTGACTAGCTCGGGTTTTAGACCACACGGTTGTGGGCTTGATTCTGAAGATGCACTTCCAACGCACTGTGTATTTGCTTGTACCAATGTTGCCAACTGTTTGTAGTGTTGTACCGACGAGGATTGGATAGCTTGTGTTGGAAGCCTTAGAGAGCATCGTGTTGAGGAAGACTGGATAGCTTATGTGCGAAGCTTTTACCGAGATAGCGTGCTGAGGAAGACTGGGTGCCGTACCCCGGAAGCTTCTCCTCCTGGTTGCTTACTGGGAAAGATTCGGTACCTTATGCCGGAAGCTTTCCATGGTAGCTTGTCGAAGAAGACAGGGTATCTTGTGCTAGAAGCTATCCGCATATCGTACTGAGGAAGACTTGAGGAACCTTGCACTGTAAGCTTTGCTGGTAGCGTGCAGAGGAAGACTGGGTTGCTTACACCCGTAGTTTCTCTCTGTGATATGCTGACTGAATGCCATATATACAACCTCACAACTCCAGTTGTTGATTACTTGTACGAAGAGAATTTGTCTGACTATCCTTCTCGCTGAGTCCTTTCACCCAGTTGGTTTTGCACCCGAATTACCTTCCTACTGGTTGTAATGGTTACATACTGTGGCAGACTTGGTGCTGATAGCCAAATCTAGAATATCATTTGTATTCAAACCAAATATTCCCAACACCAGGCAGTCCACTGATACTTCCATAATGTTCAGCTAAGCTTCCAAGTATTTAAAATCCTCATTGATTCTTTGAGTCCGATGGCGGTTGATGAGCAACTTCCATAGGGAAAGTAATGTGACACCGAGGAGCCAAATGAAAAGGCAAATGAAAACTGCTCAATAAAATGCACCCAGCTTACTAAAACCGCACTTTATTGCTACTCAAGGCAATTTACAATATTCGGTACTACTACAACTTATGCGACATGAACCTCGCAGGTGCTTAGGTACTATGATCGGAAGGCGGGTTACTGGAGAGCGAAGGAGCTGGCGGAGAGGTTGACGGAGCTAAAGCCATACCAAGCGCTCTTCGGGCACGGGTTGCATCTCTGGCCAGTTCAGCGATGAGGACGTACTCTGCGATCATGTAACGGGACATGTATGCTATAGCTGCATCGTCGTCTGAGCGAACAGGAGGAAATCTAACCTGTCTGGGAGTGGTGGCCATAGTGGTATAGTAGTGGAAGGCACGATTCTCTTGCATCACGCTCTCCTGATGACGAAGAACAGTGAGGCCTGCCAGGGCGGCAAGTTGGATAGCGCATTCTGGTGTAGAGGCATAACCACCATGGAGACTATAGGTGCATTGCCCCATAGGCAAGGCGACTGACAGGATGACATTGGCATGGTACTCAAGCACCAGTCCAGCAAGCGGGGTCTGGAACACTTGGTACCTTGGCATCTCTCCACTGGGATAGAGAAGACGCCAGACATCACGAAGCAGGGATGCGAAACTGATTGGTGCAGGGACTGAGTCATAGTCAATCGGAACGGATGCCATCTACAAAATCAACAGGTTAGTGAGCCAAATATATATGCATGCTATGCGGCAAACAAATGCAACAACCAAATGCAGCAATTCAAATGCATCACACAAGTAAGCTAGGCTCTAGACTAGCGGCTTTCTAACGTCCGGGTCAGCTAGGGTGTCCTACAGCCAAACCTGCTCTGATACCAAACCTTGTGGCACCCCGGCTCAGAGGAACCGGAACACCCCGTATTCCAGCCCAGAGATCAAGTCTTCTGGAATACGGCACTGCTCGGCATAGAACAAATCAGCTCTTTATTAAAGATAATTGAGGTACAAAGGTTTGGGGTATTACAAAGGGTTACATCGACGCGGAGATACTACGCCTGCTAAGGTAGCTCTATGCTAGCAGCGGGACAACTCGCAACAGCGGCATAACGGCGACGGTGATGGACTCCACTCCGCAGGGACTCTGGCCGGGACACGTCCTAGCTCGCAACTCGGAATCCTCGGGCTATGCAAACATGGCAGCACCTGCAAACTCGCATGACACGCCAGGTGAGTTCTTCGAATGTACTCGCAAGCTCACAACAAGCAAAAGCATCAAGGCAAGGCAACATCACAGCAACCAAGATTATATCAGGATCAGTTATTATTTAAAAGGGTGGAAGAAAATAATAAACATGTTATCTATGAACCATTAGTAACTAACTATTCTCGTGACTAACTCATGGTCACCTCAAAATCATTCAGCAATCAATCTCGAGATCATCTCCAAGATTATCGACCTTCTGTCAAGCGGTTACCCCACTATACCAAGACAAGTTCTTCCATCATTAACAAGTCATTCTATCATTAGTGTTGATCAGACAGTGTGACTTAGTACGAACTGTGTCCAATACCGTAGACGCGGCTATTCAAATAGATCCTTACACTCTGTAGAGGTTGCGCACGTTATCCACACCATGGACCTTCGTCCAACAAAACTCACCTAACCTGTGACCCTTCTACCGTACCACCGACACGTCCTCTCTGAGGTCATGCCCTGGGTGGCCCCTGTGTCACTCTTGACACATGCCACCGTCGTGGCCAAACCAAACTATCCCAAACGGGGACCTGAGCTCAATAACCAAACCGGGCTCACAAGATCATCGCCGTCTACCTGATCAGGGTAGCATGCACGCATAACCTTCCCTCTTTGGTGGTACTGACAGAAGAGCACAAGGTTAGATCAAGTCAACGCCGTCCCATTCCGGCAGATGTGGCTCACTAGAAATTTCGGTTCTGTGGCACTTGATCAACGAATGAAGGAAGTTACCCCAAGTAACTTCTTTTTCATAACTGATACACCGATATTATAGTGATCCAGGCTATAACAATAGCCAACTAGTACTCCAATGAGTAACATGATCAAGCTACTGCTGCTGATTCCATAATCAAACTGCTGGACGGAAATCACAAAGTAATCATAGACGGTAATCTCGTAACCCAACAGCATCATGATATCATCAGACTTGTAGACTACTAGTCACTAACAATCCAATCATCAACATGACAGCAACATATCCAAGAATTTCTCCAAGTGTGCATGAATAAACCAATTGTGAATAATTCAAATTTTAGCCTAATTCATTATTTAAACCATGGCATTGCAATGCAGTTATGCAAATGAGAGTTGTGGCTTGCCTTCCACCAAGAGAGAGTGGGAGTACTCCTAGCCTTCAACCACTGTTCAAAACACTCTGAAAACATTTTTGGGAGCATTTGTAAATATCACATAGAGCATTTTTCCCTGTCCAGAAATTCTAGACAACAGAGAAAAATACCAAAATTTTCTAGAAAATAGAGGAGCTCATAAGAAAAATAATGCAAAAAGAATGAACTCATTTGGACTTATGGTTTAAAAGATATAGCTGGTCAAAGTTGAGTCAAACTTCTGGATTTAAATTGAATTTAAACAGAAATCAGAAAAACCACAGCCGGCCACGTCGAAGGTGTAAAGTGGGAATACGCCTCCACTTACGTACCGCTTCGGGCGCACGTGGAGTCGCTGACGTGTGTGGCTGAGAGAGGGAACAGAGGGCGGCGGCTCACCGGCGATGGTTGGCCGGCGTGGAGGCTGTGGCGGCGCCGGGAGATGCTCAGGATGGATCGGGCGGACGATGGCGAGCACTGCCATACCCGCAACTCGTCGGGAGGTGGCCGGACGGCGTTGGCCCCTTCCTCTGAGGCGGCGGCGAGCCTCGGGCGTTGGCTGAATCGGCGACTCTGGCGAGCTCTCGAACAGGGGAGGGACTAGGAATGGTCAGCGGAGCACCACGAGCTCGACGGTGGTCTTGGTTGGGGTTGGGGTGGACGAAGTCGAGCAGGTGAAGCAGGAGCAGAGCGGCGGAGCTCTTCACCGGAGATGGAGAAGGAGGGCTTCCCTGCTTGCTCAGGTGCTGCTGGGTGTCGATTGGGAGGTGCAGGAGGCTAGTGATGAGGAGAGGGAGGCTCGGGGATGGCTTTTATAGCTGGACGGGAGGTGGCCGCACCGATCGGCACCGCGGGGATGCGGACGAGCTCCGGGGTGAGCTGGTCGTCGCGCTGGTCTGCGAGGCGCATGGGGAGGGGACGTGAGCGTGCAGGAGTGACGGGACGGGCCCTGAGCCATTAAGGGCGTGCGGACAATGGCGGCGACCGTGGTGCACTGTTCGGTCCATAGACGAACTTGGCCGTGAGCGGTGGCGAGCCTTGTCGGAGAAGGTAGAGGGTTCTGGAGGGGGTACGTGGGTGGCGGCGACAACGTCGGCACGACAGGACAAGGAGGGGTTGCGCGGAGTGGGCGGAGTGGTCGCGTCCGACGCGGTCGGCGCGCAGAGCGTGACTTTGGCATTGGCAGATGCATGGTCACCGCATGTATTGGCGCCCGCGGTGCGCTCTGGCATGTCCGGTCGTGTCTACGCGGTAGTCCATCCACTCTGTGGCCTCCCTGTGCAGCTGGTTTGGCAAGATGTGGCCTTGACAGCACTGGAGCTTCCAGACAAGTTTCTGGACAGAAACTTGAGCAACAAGCTGAGGTAAAAATGTTAGGTAAATGAGAGAGGGAGTTTGTCACACTGATTTGTGGTAGGAAGTGCCCATGCTGGAGAAATTTCAGAACAAATGGGCAAATTTTGGATGTAGTTGCTTCACAACTTCTTCTCTGGTCCAGAAACTTGTAGAAGATGTTGCACTCATATGGATGGGCTCCTTGGGGTGAAATTTGGTACTTGGGGGTTATTTGGTGGTGGCAAGATGCTATAAAAATTTCATACCATTTGGGTAAGTATAAATGCTACTTCCTTCACAATGCCTCCCACTGGACAGAAACTTGGGGGAATTTCGTGGAGAAAAAGGCTTGACAAAATGATCTGAATTTTGTCATGCTCAAAGGATATAATGATATCTAAGTCCTGGATTAATTTCAAAAAATTTGGAGCAATATAAAATATAGTTGCCTCACAAACTGAAATTATGACCAGAAACAAAGATTGGATGGTGTGCTCACCATGAGAAGGAAATCTTGAATATTCTCACATATCCAAGGCTCGCATGGTCCAAAGAATTTATGAGAATTTTCTTAGAATTTTGGAGAGGACAAAAACATAGGTTGCTTCACAACCTATAGCAAAAGAGCTATTCCTTTAATAGCAAAAGGAATATTAAATTGGGATAGAAATTAGGATTGCGCAAGAATGAGAATGTCATGACTTGGGAGAAGTTTTTGGAAGCTTTGATTCACTTGGGAAGGGAAAGTAAAAATATTCCCAAGTTTTAAGTCCATAGAGCCATTTAATTCAAAATCCAGACCAAATTCCAAATAAAATTCAAATGGGTTTTTGAAAAGAAAAGTTGTGAAAACCAGGGTGTCACACTCATGGCCTCGTGCTCCCATTCGGGTGGACCAACGACATTCCGACAAAACCAATCTATTGCATGACACTCTCCCGGCCACTCCGACAAACTCCCCTTTGGGCTATGTCATGGGTGGCCCCGATGCCAACTCTTGACATCCTGCCACCTTCGTGGCCGGCCACCGTCGTGGCAAAACAAAACAAACTGTTCCCAAACGGGGACACCCGGGTACAACACAACTTGGGCACACAAGGTTATTGCCGCCTGCCGGGCCAGGGCAGCGCGCGCACATAACCTTCCCTAGTTGGAGGCACCGGCGAGAGGCATGACAATAGACCGAATTAGGGCCTCCCCATCCAGGCAAGTGTGGCTGTACTGGTGAGCTCGATTCGGTGGCACCTGATCAACGAAATGACGGAATTTGTCCCCAAGGTATATCTGTGATAACTGTTACTCCAATATCATATACCAACCTGTGATTCAAGTCATAGCAATATCCATCCAATGATTCAAAGAATAATATAGCCAAATCATTATTATCAACTCCATAGGTAAAATATTAAATATGATCATAATGAAACATAACCATTAATCCTAGTAATCCAAAGAGATCATGGCAATATCAATATTGCAAGATACTAGATATATTCAATCCAATCATAATCATGACAGTAGCAAATCCAATAATACTCCAAGAATTGCCATGAATAAATCATATTTAGCTAATGCAAATTTTAAGCAAGTTTATTAAATAAAACCATGGCATTGCATTGCAATCATGCAAATGGAGGGTGTGGCTTGCCTTGCTCCAATAGAGGGTTGGAATACTCCTGGTCTTCACACACACACATCAAACATTCTGAAAACAACATAAACAAGCAAATGAAATATCCACATAATGTATTTTTCTTTATCCAGAAAATCTAGACAGCAGAGAAAAATGTCAACTTCTACCAGAAAATAAAGGAGCTAAAAAGAAAAATAATGCAAAAAGAATCAACTCAAATGGACTTGTAGTTTGGGAGATATATCTGGTCAAAGTTCGGTCAAATCTGGATAAAAACTGAATTAAAATGAATTTCCCGAAAACCTCTGGAGGGGTGACGTCGAAAGCGTAAAGCCAGAATACGTTTTCACTTAAAAACGGTTCGGCGTGGACTGGGTCACTGGCCAGTGGGCCCCTTCGGTCAGTTTTAACGGGAGAAAGAGGGAGGCAGGGGCGGCGAGCTCACCGACGACGGTTGGCCGGCAAGGAGGCCGCGGCCGGGTTGGGAGACCGCGGGAATATGTCGGGAGGACGTCGGAGAATCTCCCTGTACCCTTAGCTCATCGGAAGATGGCCGGACGGCGACGGAATCGAGCTCTCCAGCGGCGGTGAGCTTCGGCCGTCGGCGAGTCCGGCGATTCTGGCAAGGATTCGGGCACCGGAGCAGATGGGGAGGATCAGTGGGCTAAGAGGGGCTCAAGGATGCCTTCTGTTGGCACTGGAGCTGGCCGGAGTGAGCTGGTGGAGGAGAGGGCCGAGCGGCGAGCTCCTGGCCGGAGCAGAGGAAGAAGAGCTTCCCGGCTCTAGTTCTAGCCACTGGGGGTCGATTGGTGGCTGGTGAGGGCGAGTGATGAGGCGAGGCAGCACCGGGGACGGCTTAAATAGCCGGAGAGAGAAGCGGGGGGGCCGAGAGCCGCTGTGGGAATGCGGTTGATGCTCCGTGAGGTAGTGCGTTGCGGGGTCCTTGGAGGCGGCGGGAGAGGGCAGAGGAGGGCCACTGATGCAGTCGGGGCAGCGCTAAGGACACAAAGCAAGGAGACGGAGGCGAACAGAGGGTGGTCGGCCACCGAGCGCACTGTGCACCCGTGTGCGGTGGTGGCTGGGGTCCGGCGAGGGAGCTTCTGGAGGGGGAGCTGAGTCAGGGGGATACGTGGGAGGAGGAGAAGGGTGGACGGCACCAGCGGACGCGAGGGGGCGGCCGGGAAGACGAAGCCCGACGCTACCCGACGCGCAGAGCGTGGCCACAGCGAGCAGAGCACGCACACAGGCATGCCAGCAGCGCGGTCACCGCGTGGCATGGCGAGGAGGGGGCACGAGGGACTGGCAAAAGGTGTCTAAGGTGTAGTCCTTTCATCCTGGAGCACCACTACATCTTTGGTTCGATTAAAGTGACTTTGGGATGATGGGATGCATCAGCTAAAGTTTGCTGTAGCAAACTTGGGCATGAAGCTGTGGTAAAATGGGATGGTAAAAGGGAGAAACAAGTTGTCACAGGGGTTTAGGGTAGGAAGTACTACAATCCTGTGAAATCTGAAGCCATTTGGACCAAGTTTGATCATAGTTGCTTCACAACTGACAATCTGGTCCAGAAAATAGATTTGGATGACGCACTCACATGGAGTGTTGGATTGGGCTGAAATTTGGTAGAGCATGATGATTTATACATAAAAAGACACTGTAAAAATTTCATGCCATTTGGACATGCCAAAATGGTACTTCCTTCACAGTGGTCCTCTCTAGACAGAAACTTTGGGAATTTGCTGGGGAAAATTGGCTAGGCAAATGGAGCTGAAATTTGGCATGTGGCAATTATTTGGGTATGAAAGAGTGCTCAAAAAGTTTGAGGGCAATCAAGATAATATAAATAGCACTTCCTTCACAAAGTGCCATACTGGACAGAATAAGTAATGGATATTCCTGAATTATTTTTGAACTAGGCAAGCAAGGGTTTTGACATATTTGTGGAAGATATGATCCAAAGAATTTATGAGAATTTTTTGGTAATTAATGACAAGGCAGAAATATAGGTTGCTTCACAACCTAGGTCAAACAGGGTCATTCCTTTAATAGAAAAAGGAATATTCCCAAGAAATAAAGATTGGGGTTAGGCTAGAATGGAAATGACAAGGTCTTGGGAAAGATTTGAGAATGATGAACCACTTGAGAGAAGAAGAAAGGATGATCTTCCTAGGTTTCAAGTCCACAGAGCCGCTCCAAAAGTAAAACGGAGCAAAAACCAAAGAAATCCAAAAGAAAAAGAAAGGGCCAAAAATTGGGGTGTTACACTTACAAAACCAAATATGACATTGAAGGCCAATCATGTCCTTGGTTTCACCAATTGGTGAGGATAAAGGGAAACACACCAAGAAGACAAAGACGAAGAAGAAGTAGGAGGAAATGAAGAAGGATCACTCGCTGGTACCGTCCTTTCTTATCCTTACAGGTCTTTTTACCTCTGAAAACAATGTGCTCTTGATTTTTAGTGATAAATAAAATGACCTGGGCAGATAGTACACATAAAAATGAGCAACACATCTATATGGCATATATTTATGTGCTGCATGGTTGTTTAGTTATGAATTTTGTTAAATGCTAAGTCTTGCTGAAAAAGGTAAAACACCTAATTTTGAGTACTGACCGCATGTTAAGTAGTACTTTTGAGTACTTCCTTGCTAGTACTACCTAGTACTACCTATTTATCTACCGTTGGATCGAGACAAATGGACGGCTTATAAAAATGCCAACTACCGTAAAGCTTGTAAATATGCTATTGTTTTTCTATCATTTCTCACTAAGCTAATGAAGGTATCACCTTGTTCCTACTTCTGCAATCAGGGATCATGTTGTGTCAATCGTACATTTTAGTGGAACTGCACAAGAGGATACTATGGATTGTATTCCAGCCGGTGCTTTTACTCTGCTGGAAGTGCTTGATAATCTCTCGATATAATCTCACAAGAGGATACCCTTGAATGATTCATGTCAGCGCTTTATCTTCTCTTCTGGAATTAATTGAATAAATTTCCTCGCGCAGGTTGGTACCGGCCTACGTCCTTAATCCAGATTAGTGTGTTGTCATCTCTATTGGTATCGTGCTTGCTACTGTCATGAGAAAGTGCTTTATCTTTGCACGTTAAATCCTTGCAACCGATGATACATGGCAATGCTTTGCGTGTTGAGCTAATTGGCACTGATGAAATAAACTAATACCTCTCTTTAAGCAAGGCTACTATGTTGCTATATTTACCCATTAAGATAATGAGGATGCTTCTATTTGTTAGTGTATGTTTCATCAACCAGTGCCACTATTACAGTAATCTCACTTTCTCTATATATGTGCCAACAGGGATGCTCGATTTTAGTGGAACTGCACAAAGACTTTGGGTGGTTCATTGCCTCAACTGCCTCCTTACTTTCCTGTCAGATGCTTTTCTCTGCTTCCAGTCAAAGGAAGTACTAGTTGATAAGCTTCCTCACACAGGTTGGTACCGGCCTACAGCCTTCATCCTGATTATTGTTCTTTGTCATATATATTCGTAATTTGGTATTGTGCTACTGTTTGCTACTGTCATGAGAAACTGCTTTAGTTTTGCATGTTAATCTAATGCAACTTATGTACACGCCAATTCTTTGCATGATGAGCCTATGCCACTGATAAAATAAACTAATACCACCCTTTAAGCAAGGCTACTATGTTGCTATCTTTAGCCATTAATGAACTAGTGCCGCTATTATAGTAAATCTCACTTTCTCAATATCTGTGCAAACAGGGATGCTCGACTGCTGGAAATATTGGAACCCTTTCGATTAATCTAATCCACGAGTAGATAATAAGCATGGCAATCACAGTGGATGGTTCATTGCCTTCACTTCCTCCTTTAGCCATTAAGATAATGGGAAGACCCTACAAGCAAAGCGTTACGTTGCCGATTTCAGTAGAACTGCACAAAAAGATTAGATGGTCAGATACTTATACTGGCTCCTATGTACTCCAAAGTTCATGCAGACAAGCATCGATGTTGACAAGAAGAAGTACCAGAGTGAATACCACTTAACCAGTCTGCACCCCAGGGATGCTCCATTTCAGTTCAACTGCAAAAAAACTTTTGGTGGTTCATTTTGTCCACTGCCTCCTTGTCTGCACGGTGGAATTGGCGAGCTACAGGACCAAGATGAGCTAGTAAACTAGTTGGATGAAAGTAGTGGTCAAGATGCTCAAACCTCTCGCGGCATCGAGGCCACCTGAGGGTGTCCCGGACTAGGGGGTACCCGGGCTGCCGGCCTGTCTCTCGTTGGCCGGACTGGTGGGTCGCCCTCTACTCGTCAAAGGAAGGCCGGATTGTGGGCGACCCCGTGCACCAGAAGGAAACCTCCGAAGACTTGGCGTCTCCTCCAAGAAATAATTAGCGTAACCGGCATGTTTATCCCCTGATGGCAACCGACCATATGTAACCCTAGATCCCTCTGGTGTCTATATAAATCGGAGGGTTTAGTCCGTAGAGGCACAGAATCATCATAACCATTTAGGGTTTAGCTCATCCGATCTTGAGGTAGATCAACTCTGTAACCTTCGTGAGCTCATATCAATACAATCTAGCAGGATGTAGGGTTTTACCTCTTCAAGAGGGCCCGAACCTGGGTAAATCACTATCTCTACGCTCCCTGTTACCCATTGATTCCCAGATCCATAGTTCGGACCCCCTACCCGAGATTTGTCGGTTTTGGTACCGACATTGTTGCTTTCATTGAGAGCTCCGCCATGGGTCACTAGGGATCAATGGCTCGCCTTCTCACCAGCAATGGCATCCGCAGCGGGGACATCTTCGTCCCCGGACAGCTCTTCGCGTTCGGCAGCATTGTGCTGCACCCCGATCCGACCGGTCACCTTGGCCAGGTCGACATCTTTGCCCCTGAGCATGAAATCAGGTTCGGCAACCTAGAGTACGTCGCCGATTCTCAGGGCGATCTGGTCCTTACTAGGTTATCAGCTCTACCGGAGGAGCCTAATAACCCCGAGGCCTTAACCTCAGATCCTCTCCTCGGCCCCGATTCCGGGCCGATCCCCAGTTCGAATCTGGCCTTGAGTTCGGATCCAACTCCGGCGCCAGAAAACCAAGGGCAACCCTTGGCCGAGCACACTTCCGACGCCGGCACACCAGAGTTCGACTTCGAAGTATGCCCAAGGATGGGTCTGGTGAACCTCTCGCTTTTGAACGAGATGTTAGATCGGATCCAGACGATGAGTATCGCGGATGGCCCGTCCTCAGACCAGGAGCAGGTCGGACAGGAGGCCAACCGCGGGGAATTTTGCATCCCACCCACCACCCACTTGGTAGCCACTATCGAGGATTTAACCGACATGCTGGACTACGCCTCCGAGGAGGCTGACGACATGGACGAGGATATCGACGTCCCACCTTAGACGGCTCCCTCCCTTGCCACCTCCAACACCGGAAAGTGAACCGCCACCTTCACCTACGACATTTACATGGTCGACACCCCCAAGAAGGACGGCGACACAACCATGAAGGACGGCAACTGCCTCGTCGAGGAACCGCCCAAACGCCGACGACGGCGAGCCAGAGGGCGAGGAAAGGGCAAGGAAAATAACACAGACGGCACCGGAGATAACGACACTCCGAATAACATGGGGGAGCTCAGCGACAACACCCCCGAACAGCACCATGACGCCCCTGAAGGGCACGAGGACCAGGACGGCCCTGAGGACCCCGAGGACTCCGAGGACAGCAATTACCTCCATCCGTCCGAAGAGGAGGATAGCCTCGGACCCGAGGACTTCATCGTCCCAGAGGACCCCCTGGAGCAAGAGAGATTCAAGCGGCAACTCATCGCCACTGCCCGAAGCTTGAAGAGGAAGTAACAGCAGCTAAAAGCCGAACAGGATACACTCAACGACAGATGGACGATGGTCTTAGCAGCAGAAGAAGGCCTTGACGATCAACGTCAGGGTCAATACAAGAGTTACCCATGGCGGCGCTTGCTCCCAGAATTTGAGGATGAGGCCCTTGAGCCCATGCCTCCCAGACGAACTTA
Organism: Elymus sibiricus; assembly: GCA_039707655.1. Lineage (NCBI taxonomy): Eukaryota > Viridiplantae > Streptophyta > Magnoliopsida > Poales > Poaceae > Elymus > Elymus sibiricus. The sequence continues at coordinate 253,236,956 of CM077668.1, read as the reverse complement.
CGCAAGCCAGCCCGACCGCCCCCCTCGAGGACGGGATAGGACGGCTAGGGAAACCGAGCTCCCACCCGCACCCCCTCGAGGACGGGATAGGGCGGTCGGAGAAACGGAATACCCACGCGCGCCTCCTCGCTGAGCAGGCAAAGACCCGGTTCAACCGAATGACCAATATGATCTGCGCCGTGACCTGAACGCCAGAGGAATCCAATCAAGATCCATCTATGGATTCATAGGACACGCGCCCGCTGGACGGGACGGATACCAAGCCTGGCGCGACAGGAACGACAGAGCTCGGGAGCAGCACCATGCCCGGATGACAACCGATCTCCGGCGCGACGTGGCCTGGGTCAGGGGCGCCACACACCCAATGTGCTTCACTGACGAGGTGATGCAGCATCAGTTCCCAGAAGGGTTTAAACCCGTGAATATAGAACCGTACGATGGGACAACTGACCCAGCCGTGTGGATCGAAGGTTTTCTTCTCCACATTCATATGGCCTGAGGAGATGATCTCCACGCCATTAAATACTTACCGTTGAAACTCAAAGGACCAGCAAGGCATTGGCTGAACAGCCTACCCGAAAACTCCATCGGGAGCTAGGAAGAGCTCGAGGATGCATTCCGAGCTAACTTTCAAGGCACCTATGTTCGGCCACCGGACGCCGACGACCTGAGACACATAGTTCAACAGCCCGGGGAGTCAGCTCGGCAATTCTGGAACCGGTTCTTGACTAACAAGAACCAAATTGTCGACTATCCGGACGCTGAAGCAATCGCCGCATTCAAGCACAGTATTCAGGACGAGTGGCTCGCCCGCCAGCTCGGCCAGGATAAGTCGAGAACAATGTCGGCCCTTACCTCCCTAATGACCCGCTTTTGCGCGGGTGAGGATAGCTGGTTAGCTCATCGAAGCAACCATCCCGAAGACCCTGGCACTTCAGAGGCCCGAGACGGGAACGGGAAACCCCGGCGCAACAAGAATAACAAGCGCCGGCTCACTAACAACGGCAGCGAAGCCGATGATGCAGCGGTAAACGCCGTGTTCAGCGGCTCGAAGTCAGGACCGAGGAAGAAACCTTCTAAAGGAAACTGGGACGGTCCAACCGCACTAGACAGAATCTTGGACAGGCCCTGCCAGATCCACGATACCTCGGATAAGCCCGCCAACCACACCAACCGCAACTGTTGGGTAATCAAACAAGCCGGCAAGATCACAACCGAGGAGCAGAGTAAGGGTCCCCGCAGCGAGGATGACGATGAACCTCGCGGGCCGAACAATGGAGGCCAAAAGTAGTTCCCTCCAGAGGTAAAAACCGTGAACATGATTTACGTCACGCACATATCGAAGAAGGAGCGGAAATGCGCACTCCGGGATGTCTACGCCTTAGAGCCTGTAGCCCCGAAATTCAACCCGTGGTCGGCTTGCCCGATCACTTTCGACCGTCGAGACCATCTGACTAGTATCCGTCATGGAGGAACAGCGGCTCTGGTGCTCGACCCCATCGTGGAAGGATTTCACCTCACCAGAGTCCTTATGGACGGAGGCAGTAGCCTCAACCTGATTTACTCAGACACAGTGAGGAAAATGGGGATCGACCCGTCAAGGATTAAACCCAGTAACACCACCTTTAAAGGTGTAATCCCAGGCGTTGAAGCACGCTGCTCGGGATCCATAACATTGGAAGTAGTCTTCGGTTCGCCCAATAACTTCCGCAGCGAGGACTTGATCTTCGATATTCTCCCCTTCCGCAGTGGTTATCATGCACTCCTCGGCCGGACAGCGTTCGCCTGCTTTAACACCATCCCACACAACGCGTACTTGAAGCTCAAGATGCCAGGACCAAGGGGCATTATTACCATCAATGGCAATACCGAACGCTCGCTCCGAACAGAGGAACACACGGCGGCTCTAGCCGCCGAAGTCCAAGCCACCGAAGAAGCATCGCAGGCCCAGTCTACCCCCAAGGCACTGGACGCACGCAAACGCGCCCGAGCTACGGCCTCGGCCCCGGAGCACTCCCGTGCTCACCCTAAATAGGGATACGTGCCCCACAGCATGGCCAACCCAGCCGCGAAATACGTGCCTCGAGTGCACAACTTCGCGCTCAAGATCCCATGGGCGGCTGTGGGGACACGTGACACAAAGGCCAAGAGCTCAGTTCGACCGAGCCATGGCCGATAGATGTTCTCGGATTAACATCAACTACAGGTACCATCTAGGGCCTGATCAGCGTTAAGCTGACACAGTGTGGCGATTCCTCAAAACCCTTTTTCAAGGGCTCGTCTGCCGAACATTACTACTTCCGCCGAGCACACAGTCGACAACTTCACTCATACGGAAGCTTCATAAAGAGCGAAGGCGCAGACGTGCAGCAGGGCGTAGTAGCGACGTCAAACCACTCATGAAGGCCCTGTGTAAACCTTTCCTCTTATATATTATTCTTTAAAGTATCTGTAAAAGTTACTTCGGCAGTTCGGATTGTACGGATAGATGTTACAAATTCAAAGGAAATAAATACCAAGCTCTTCTACGGTAATTGTGCATTCGTTCATGCTGCATATTCCCTTCCGCTTTTCGGGCCAAAGTAAACTATTTGCGATATGTCCCCTTTTTTTTAGTGACCGGCTAATAGACCGGGGGCTCGAACATGAATCTTGCCTCAAACTTTATTCCGGCACCAACTTTTATATGTGCTCGGCGTCACGGATATTGCACTATATGAATCAGTTCCGAATTGTGTCTTTGGTCAATAGTTGGGTTACCCGGCTCCTGTGTTTGCCCTCTTACGTTCCGCATTGTTCGGCTAGGAGGGTAAAGGGAGAACCACTGCGATTGTGCTTCTAGCTAGCCTGGTTAAGTACCTCAGTGGAGAAAGCCAAAAACTGATTGTCATAATATGCGCGAACTGGTCGGCGATCCGATGACTAGTGTCAAACCTAAAATCGTTGGAGGTTAGCCCGTGTTAAACGAAGGGTTCTCTGTCACGGGAACCATGTGATAATGGTATCGACCTCGGTATACCCGGATATCACATACACTGGGAGCTAGTCACCAGCCCCCGCCGTCAAGCTCATATGGCTAAGTGAAAGCACTAAAACCACATAGTCTGATTGCCTTGTTTTCCGTACATACAACCGCCTCCGGGCACCGAGACGTCGGCTAAGGGTTAAGGTATGACGAGGAAACACCCCATGCAGTATCTGCACAGGGGGCTGAAGCCGACGACTGGTAACTTTCAGTTCAGAAACGGACGCACAGGAGTCAAAATTAACATGGCAAACATTATATGTACAGCCAACACATTGCATTCCAATCAAAAGCAAAAAGGTTTTAAACTCCTCGGATACAAGGAAAATAAATCTACTCATAAATTACATCTTTCGAGCACTGGGCCTCTACTGCCCGAGCACCATCCATCACGATGGGGAAATATTGCTCGGGGCGCCTGTGCTCCTTCCCAGGGGGTGGAGGTCCGGTGGCCATCTCGGCTGGCTTGATCTTCGGCCAGTGCACCATGGTCTTGCCGAAGGCCATCTGAGCTCCCTCAATGCACGCGGAGCACTTCCAGGCATCAATTCGGGGCGTGGCGTCGTACAACCTTTGCACCAACCCAAAATAGCTGCTCGGCAGCGGCTCTGAAGGCCACAGCTTGACGCAGAGGTCCTTCATCGCGGGCTCCGCCATCCGGTGCAGCTCCAATAGCTGCTTCATCTGGTTGTTAAGAAGGGGAGGGTGTTCGGGCGCTTGAAATTGCGCCCAAAACAGCCTCTGCTCGGCCCGACCTTCCTGGGCGGCGAAGAACCTAGCCGCATCAGCCGCACTCCTCGGGAGGTCCGCAAAGGCGCCTGGGGAACGCCACACTCGCGTGAGCAAAGAGAACCTGTTACCACCAAAGACACTTTGTAGCAAGTACGGCTTACCATCCGCAATGAACTTGACTTGGCGGAGTTCTTCTTGACAGCTGCGCGCCTCCGTCCGCGCTTCCTTGGCCACCGTCCCCAATGAAGATAGCTCGGTGGCCTGCTGTTTATTCTTTTGCTCAAGAGCCTCACATTTCATGACGGCATCTTTGAGCTCTTGTTGCACTTCCAGCACTCTGGCTTCGTGCTTCTGGCTAGCGGTTCTCACCGCAGCCAGTTCGGAAGCTGCTTGTTCGGCTGCCGACTTCTGCTCCGCCACCTCCAACTGAGCCGTCCTCAGCGCGGCCTTGAGGTTTTCCACCTCCGTGGCGGCAACTATAGTAAAATCGGTTGACTCTGTTTAGACTACTTTAAAAACCTTACTTAACAAAAAGGACACAGCTGTAATAATCACTACAGTTCGGACTTGCCTTGCGCTTCGTCGAACCTCTTATTCACCAGGCTGAGGTCGTCCTCGGAGCTTTTGAGCTTCTGATTCAGCTCAGCCAACTCCTCGGCGTTAGCGGCTGCTGCCGAAGATGACGCCTGTGCATCACTCTACGCACATTAGTATCCGAGATATTAATTTACGATCCTCTGACCGGTTTTGTTCAAGCCAGTCAAAGTCTTGGGGGTTACTGTGTATGAGGCTATACATTTATACAAAAGAACTTTTCTAAGGGAAAAACATTACTTCGCTCACCTTGAAGCCCGTGAGAAGGCCACTGAAGGCCTCCTTCAGTCCGTTATCCACGGACCGAAGACTTTGCAGCACCGCGCCCATAAGGGCACGGTGCTCTTCGGCGATAGAGGAGTTGGTTAAAGCATCCTCCATCTCATCCGGCCACCCAGTCGATGCCCGCTCTGGGGCGGGTGGGGGTGGCGGGGGCACTTTGGCTTCTTCCCTCTCGAAGACCGAAGAGCCCGACTCCGGACGCCTTGACGACTCCGGAGCCGCCCTCGAAGAGAGCTCGGATCGTCCGGGCTCCTCCTCTTCGTTTACCAGAGGGGCCCTCCCCACTTGGTTTTCGGCGGCCGAGGTATTCACCTCGGCCATGATGGTGTCGCCCCCTCCTCCTGTGTGTGGCAAGGGAGGGGTCCTCCTCGACAGGACCTCCTCGGCCTCCTCGATGATTGGGGGAGGCGAGGCGCGCGATTCGGTCCCGCTCTCCGCCAGCGCGGCCGGTGGAGAATCCCCCTCAGAGACTTGGTCGGTGGGGAGGTCGCGCAGCGGGCTGCGATGTTAGAAGTAAAAAGGCAATCAATATCAAACTCAGTTCGGCTGAAAACACTTACGCGGATATTAGGGTGCGTACCTCTGGGCCTGCAGTTTGGCCCTGGGGGTCCTCCGAGGAACCTCTTCGGAGGCCTCGGAGTCCTCGGTAGAAACCGAGCTATTGTCGGACAGGGCCACCTTGGCCCTGCACGGTCTCTTGGGGGAGGGGCAAAGCGGCTCCTCCTCGGCATCCTCGGACGCCGCCCTCTTCTTTGATCGGGGGGAATCGCCTTCCTCCCCTTCCCCTCCCTGCTCCTTCTCCTCCTCTTGTGTGGAGGGAGCATGGGTGTCCCCGGATCTAGTGTCCGGGGGTCCTCGGGAACGGAGGCCCTCTCTGGCCTCCCTCTTCTTGTCCTTCTTCTTCTCCTTCCTCTCCGGCACCTCGTATGGCTCCATCGCCAGCATGGCCGTCAGCAGGGGCATCCTGGGCCCCTCTGGCAGCGGCGCCGGGCTGTCGATCCGCTCGGCCTTCTTCAGCCAGCTCTGCGGATGGGAAGCGAGAAAGTTGAGTACCTTATCAAAAGGGAACAGTCCGGATATGAGAACAAAACTAGTCATACCTCCCGTGGGGGGTTTGCGGCGTCAAGGCCGATGTCTTCCTCCTCGGTCGGCCAGTCCTTCTGCGGCTTGAACAGCACCTTCCACAGTTGAGCGTGGGAGGTGCGGAAGAAGCTGCACACGGTGGCCGGGTCTTCGGGCTTGTAGGCCCACATGGGGGAAGCCCTGTCCTGGAACGGGAGGATTCGGTGGCAGAGCATGATTTGGATCACGTTAGGCAGCTCAACGCCTTGCTCTATCATCTTGGCAATCCGGCTCTGTAGCAGCGCCACCTCCTTGTTCGACCCCCAGTCGAGGCCTTTCTTGGTCCATGAGACCAGCCTCGTGGGGGTCCAGATCGGAAAGCCGGAATCGCACCCCAATCCGCGCTCCTTGGCTCTGTGATGTAGAACCATTCCTTCTGCCAGATCTTGACGGTCTCGATGAAGGTGCCCTCTGGTCACTCCACCCGGGGAAGCTTGCTGACCATCGCTCCCCCGCAGTCCGCCTGCTGGCCATCAACTATCTTTGGCTTAATGTTGAAGATCTTCAGCCACAGGCCGAAGTGTGGTCGGACCCGTAGAAAGGCCTCGCAGATGATGATGAAGGCCGAGATATGCAGGAAGGAATTGGGGGCGAGATCATGGAAATCAAGCCCGTAGAAGAACATGAGGCCCCTGATGAAGGGTTGAAGGGGAAAACCCAAACCTCGAATGAAATGAGGGAGGAACACCACCCTCTCGCCCTGCCGCGGCGTGGGGATGACTTGGCCAGCCTCTGGAGCACGGTGGGCGACGCCGGCGGGGAGATAGCCCGTGCTCTTCATCTCCAGGATGGGGCTTTCAGTGACGACGGACGCCTCCCACTTGCCCTTGGACCCGGAACCCACCATTGCTAGATTGAGCGGGTGGCTGGAGAGGCTCTTGAGAGGGAGAGCAGATCTGGGCGCTGGAACTCAAGAGATGGGGAAGGCAACGGCGAAGGAAGAAGTGAGAGCGTGCAAAGGAAATGGAGACCGTTCCCCTTTTATGGGCTGTAAAAACCTAAGGTCCCTTTACTGCGCCGCAGGCCTCGTCGTTTCCCCGTATAAATCGCGCCATTATGCGCGCGTGGGATAGGGCACATTATTGATCATATCCCTTAAAAACAGGGCACGATCTCCATATTGATGGGACGTGCCAATGAAAACCGCCTCGAATCGCGAATCGAGTTTTTCATAAACCAACTCGCGGTCATGGCGGGTCGTGACCCTTTGGTAAAAGCTGTCAGATGGGGGTACTGTTCACACCGAAGCGACTAGCCTTCGGGGCTAAGTTATCGGTACACCTCGGCGACCGAAGCATAGTTCGGCACGTGTGCTGCTGGGTAACGCTTGAAGAGCTCGATGCAGAGGCGATGAAAGCCCGTCACCAGTATCACAGAAGGAAGGGAACTGGTCCACAAAGCCGATGGTGTTCGGCGGCTTCGAAGACTAGTTCGGGGGCTACTGAGGGTGTCCCGGACTAGGGGGTACCCGGGCTGCCGGCGTGTCTCTCGTTGGCCGGACTGGTGGGCCGCCCTCTACTCGTCAAAGGAAGGCCGGATTGTGGGCGACCCTGTGCACCAGAAGGAAACCTCCGAAGACTTGGCGTCTCCTCCAAGAAATAATTAGCGTAACCGGCATGTTTATCCCCTGATGGCAACCGACCATATGTAACCCTAGATCCCTCTGGTGTCTATATAAACCGGAGGGTTTAGTCCATAGAGGCACAGAATCATCATAACCATCTAGGGTTTAGCTCATCCGATCTCGAGGTAGATCAACTCTGTAACCTTCATGAGCTCGTATCAATACAATCTAGCAGGATGTAGGGTTTTACCTCTTCGAGAGGGCCCGAACCTGGGTAAATCGCTGTCTCTACGCTCCCTGTTACCCATTGATTCCCAGATCCATAGTTCGGACCCCCTACCCAAGATCTGCCGGTTTTGGTACCGACACCACCATCATGAGAATAACCTACAAGCAAAGTTCAGATGGTTTGTGCTGCCTCTTATGTACTCAAAAGTTTGCTCAGACAAGCACTAATTTTATCAAGATGTACCACCGAGTGAACACCACTTAACCAGTCTACACCCCAGGTAATTAAAGTGTGTCGATGGAGGATATTGGCTGTGATCTCTCAATCATTTGGATGCATAAACATGCTTAACTTGTATACGAATCTTTTTTGTTGATTGTGAATGTTGGCTACGAATATTGGCTTGTGATCTCTCAATCATTCTGAGGCATAAACATGCTGAACTTGTGTATATGTGAATCTTTTGAGGAGAACGTATCCTGTGAACCTGAGTTTGATCTGAATGTTTACCTTTTCTGTTGTACTTGGTGTGTTAACTTGTATGCTGTGGGCTTGTGACGTGTGAGTGTCACACAGCACACCATCGTACCGAGAAGAATGGCACCTGCTTGTTAGGGTTGCAAGGGCGCATCAACTCTTATTTATCTGTTGCTCAGTCTTTGCAAGCACTGATAGCCTGCTAACACACGAACACTACCTCCTTCTTGGTTTATTGGTCCTCATTGTATTTTGTACCAACTTTTGACCAAAGATTTAACTAACAAAATATTAATGCATGTCATCAAAAATAATATCATCTGAAACTATGTTGAAATATGAATCCAATGATATAATTTTTGGTGACATGCATTAACATTTTATTAGTTAAATCTTTGGTCAAAATTTGGCACAAAATACAATGAGGACCAATAAACCAGGACGGAGGTAGTACATGGGATCAGATCGACTGTATCCTACACGAATGACCCAGCGCATTATCATGCTCGAACACACAGGGTACCCAGCATATTTCAGACTAACATCTGGTACCCCGTACCCGGTTGAACCGCCCCGTTCAGCCCCGGCCATATTGTTTTCGGCCTCTAAAAAAACACACTACTGCATTGATTTTGGGCTTTGAAAAGTGTTGTTTTCTATAGATTGGGCCGCCCAGCAAATGGGCTGCTGGTCCGCCACGGACTGGGAGGCTATAATAACAAGTTGTATCATGGAGAGGCAAGCTAAAAAACATACCCCGTCGAGAGCCACTGAAAAACAAATTCGCGTCTGATGTTCTTCTTCAGTCTTCCCTCAGCTGGTTGTCCCGTCGCCCAAACCAGCACGGCTGGACTGCCTGCTGCCGCCCAGGGGCCGGCGGCACTGCCTCGCGCCGTGCTCCCCACCCCCTCTTAAATCTAGCTCGCTCCATACCCCAACCGCCAGCGCGGGATGAAAGTTTCATCTTCTTCCCCCTCGGCCCTCCCGCTGCCGGGGGATTTAAGAAGCGTGGCATCAAATGCACCACCGGCGATGGCTGCTTGTCATTAATCTCTCCAATTACGGAGACTGCGATGCATCATCCATGTGCATCCGGGACGCGTGCGAGCCGGCGGCAACAGCTTTTCTCATCAGGAGACGCGCCCTTTGACCGCCCGCCGCCGCTCTTACCTCCTCCTTAATGGCGCCCATGGCAGCCTATAAGACGCCACCGCCGTACCCTCTATCCCCCAAATCCTCTCTCTGGCACCTCCCATTCCCATCTCCAATCCACCAGCACTCCCTCGTCAATGGCGCAACCGGAGGAGCACCCACTCGTGTTCAATTTTGGAGAGGAGGAGGATGAGCATCCCGCGAATCCTCTGGATCCGTTATGGGATGAGATGGACCTGGGCTTGGAGATAGTTGCCCAGAAGAAGGCGGAGGCGGAGCAGCTGTTTGGGGCCCCCGCGCCCGCCGCGGAGAATGGCTTGCCTTGGATGATGATGCCGCCGAAGCGTATTTCCACGCCCTCCACTCCAAATTTGCCCGATTCCACGCATTTTACCACGGCGGTAGCCGTGGCCGTGGCAGAGGTCGCGGCCGTGGGGGTGGCGCTGGCGGTGGCCGTGGTGGTGGCGGTGACCGCGGCCGTGGCGATGTCGGATGTAGTGTCTGGTTCAGCTTCAACTTATAAAAATGTAGTCGTGGTGGAAGCAAATTAACTAGTACTACTACTGTTCGTCTGAATGAATCAACTGTCAAAAGGGTGTTTTCTTTCTGCCAATGGTTTGATTCATATCGAACGGCTGGCGTGCGTTTTCTCTTACATCTTCTATCTCCCGTCTTCTTCTTCCTCCAGCCTCCCAAACCAGCGACGGCCGAACCGCATGCTCCCGCCACCCTGCGGCCGCGACTGACGCGAAACAAATGTTCTGCAAGCAGAAATATAAATAGTAAAAGCGAAAAAAAAGAGTCTCACCTCCAGTAAAATACTGACATCTCGGACCCACCAGGTTGTCATCAACGTAGTAATTTTTTTTGAGAAACTCATCAACGTAGTAAATAAACGAGTGAATTAAACAAGGAGAGGCAGTCACCAAAGACTGTTTTATAACTGGGCTTTGGCCTGCCCAGCCTATTATATGCGTAGCCCATGACATGCTGACACCAGGATCCAGCAGTTCTCGAATGGGCTATGGGACGCGGAGTTACCTTTTTTTTAAGAAAAAACGCATAGCTAAGTTCTTATTTTCTACTCCCTCCGTATAAAAATATAAGACGTTTTGGTAGGCTAAAATAGCCTAAAAATGTCTTATATTTTATAATAATGTTGTGGCCAGACCAACATTACTATTTAACCTAGAGAAGCAAATGTGTGTATTTCTAAAAAAAGGTAATGGCTGTAAATTAACCAAAAATATTAAATGGGGCTTGTCCGCAACATTATTTTTTAATCCAGCCAAGAAATGGGTGTATTCCAAAAAAAACAATTGGGCTTTAAATTCTACTAAAAAGGTTAATCGGTTGCAGTCCACAACATTATTTTGTCAGCCATCCTGTAAATCATTAAAGAAAATCTCTTGTCCAAACGAATGCCCAACCCAGTTTTTTTTATATCATTGCTCTTTTTTTTATATCATTGCTCCGTCCAGCCAACCCAGCAAATGCGTGTATTTAGAAAAGAAGCAAATGGGCTGTAAGTTCTAAGAAAAAAAGAATTATTGGTTGCAGCATGCCTACAACATTATTTTTTCACCCAGCCCAGCAAATGGGTGTATTTCGATTTTTTAACAAATGGGCTGTAAATTCTAAAAAATATGAAATGGGCTGAATGTCAGGCATAGAATAGGAAGCTCACGTTGTGGGCCCATGAGGGTGAAGCCCACGCAAGGCGTTGTCAACTTGGTCAACAAAATGATTCTGATAGCCGAGGCATTGGATGTAAATCAAACGGCCAACATGCTTCTTCAATCTCTCGTCCTCTTCCTCCCGCGCTGGCGGGACCGTGCTGGGCTGCAATTGCTTTTTGCGAATTGCTGGGCTGCAAATCTAGACAAGGAGGCATGCATTCGGCTTGCCCAAAAAATTGTTTGAAATAACTAATAAGAAAGGTTGTAAATATAAAAAAAACATAGCAAACTGGCAATTAGTTTCAAATTTAGGCTTTTTTTCTTCGGATTTTGAGATTTTAAATATCATTGGATTTTATTTAATTTATTTTAAAAAAAAATAGTTTGAATCTAACTCGAAATTTCGGGATTAAAATAGTTCGGACTACACCGAAGTATGCGAAATTTCGTTGAATTTATTGACTGTGGTACTGGTCCGAAAATGGGTTGTAATAAATTCCTTAAGAATTAGCAAATGGGCTGTAAAATATTCAAAAAATAGCAAATGGGTTGTATGCTATCTACCACACATTTGGAGGCTGACTTGTGGGCCTACGAAGTTGACGGGTACGCAAGGCTTTGTCAACTTAGTGAACAATCGATTCTACCAGCGTGACCGTTCGATGTTAATTCAACGGCCACTGTGCTTCTTCAATCTCTGATTTCTTGCTCCAGCCGCCGTAACCAGCGTCGACGGGACCGCCTGCTCCCGACTCCAATGGATGGCTGTGCTGCCGCGAAGGACTCACCGCTCCACCCTATTCCCACCGCTGGCCAGTCCATCCCTCTACTCACCCACACCTTCTGTTGTTCTCCGCCGACGGCAGCCTCACACCGCAGCCGAACCAGTCAACCCTCGTACTCCCCTCCCCGTGGGCATCCACTGCCGAGTCTTCCCCGACTCCGGGTCATTCCCACCCTTAGCCTAGCCGTCGTCCACCGCCTTGGTGCTCTCGGCACGGCGTCGTCAATGCGGTCAACGAACGACACCCATCGGAAGAGGACTGTACGTGCAGCGGCTGACAGCTGGGACCCACATGGTCCATGGTCGCCTCCTTATCACGCACAAGAAAAATGATTCCTCCCCCTGACAGCTTGGACCCACCAGCTATATCTTCGCACGCAAGGAAGTGCCTCCTTATTACACGCAAAAAAAAGACTCCTCATCTGACATCCGGGACCCACAGGCTACATCTTCGCACGGAAGGAAGTACCTCCTTATTACGTGAAAAATAAATGATTCCTCCCCATGACAACTGGGACCCACCAGATTTTGAAGCTGACTTGTGGGCCTACTAAGTTGACTTACGCAGGGCTTTGTCAACTTAGTCGACAAACGATTCTAGCAGCAGTGACCGTTGGATGTTCATCCAACGGCCGTGCTGCTTCTTCAATCTCTGATCTTCTTGCTCCAGCCGCCCAAACCAGCGCTGGCGGGACTGCCTGCTCCTGCCTCCCGTGGCCGGCTGTGATGCCGCGCAGGCCTCACCGCCCCACCCTACTCCCACCTCTGGCCAGGCCTTCCCTCTACTCACCCACATCCCCTGCTATTCTCTGGCGACGGCAGCCTCACACCACAGCCGACTCAGTCAACCCTCGTACTCCCCTCCGCGTGGGCATCCACTGCCGCGTCTTCCCCGGCTCCGCGTCGTTCCCTTCCTAGTCCTCGCCACGGTCCACCGCCTTGGAGCTCTCGGCGCAGCGTAGTCAACCTGGTCAATGAACGACAGCCATTGAAAGAGGACTGTACGCGATGAGGCTGACAGGTGGACCCACCAGCTACATCTTCGCACGCAAGGAAGTGTCTCCTTATTACGCGCAAAAAAATGATTCCTCCCCCTGACAGCTGGGACCCACCATTCGCACGCAAGAAAGTGCCTCCTTATCCTCCCTTAAAGTTGGGACCCACCCGGTCGAAGCGTACATAGCGTTGTCTGTCTGGTCGCGAACGTGTACGTACATACTGGTCGATCGGTCTTTCTGCAACGATGAACCCTGGGCATGTAAGGAGCGGCACGTGTCATAGTAGAGCCCCCGACATAGCAGTTCAGGCAGCCCCGTCTAAATCGTGTACACGTACGTACAGCCACACAGCAAAAAATATGGCCACGTATGTACATATACGGGCGGGGTCTCGAACGCGTACTCGCGCATACGTACGGCCAGGGCTCGTGTACATGGAGAGAGGCAACGGACGGCAGCAACGGCCTCCTATTCATCGGCAGCCAACCGGCTGGGTCGAAACGGAGGAAACAGCGTCGTGTTCATCGGGAGCCAAGCGACTGGGTCGGAACGCGTCCTGTTCATCGGGAGCCAACCGGCTTGGACGGAACAGCCGAAACGGGGTCTGGCATACCGTAAAACGGAGGAAACGGCCTTCTGTTCGACCGCCTACGGTCGAAACGGGGTCCTGTTCATCGGCTGGGGGGTCTGGCATACCGCAAAACAGAGGAAACAGACTTCTGTTCAAGCGCCTACGGTCGAAACGGGGTCCTGTTGATCGGGAGGGCTCTGGCGTACCGCAAAACGGAGGAAACGGACTTCTCCCCAACTGCCTACGGTCGAAACGGGGGTCCTGTTCATCGGGAGGGGTGTGGCGTACCGCAAAACGGGACTCCACGGGCTACTGTTCATCCACGGTCGACCTCCCTGCAGCCTCCACCAGCTACTGTTCATCCACCGTTGACTTCCTACAGCTCCACCGGCTACTGTTCATCCAGCCTTCACGGGGTCCTGTTCATCCACCCCCAACCGGCTGGCCTCCTCGGGGTCCTGTTCATCCAGCGCCAACCACCTTCACACGGCCAGGGTACTGTTCATCCACAGCCAACCCACCGGCTGGGGTGGGGCGTACGAGCGGGCGACAACAACGGGAACTGTTCATCCACAGCCAACCAACCGGCTAGGTCAACTCACCACGTCTCGCGCAAGGGGCTCGATCGATGCGTCTCGACTCGTTCTACGTATCGCATGCGCGGCAGCAACTGGCACTGTTCATCGAGAGGCAACCCAACCAGCTACGTCTCGCACGTACGGGGGCTCGACCGGCTTCAGTTAGCAGCGAAGGAATCGCTCGGGTTCAGTTAGTAGCGAAGGGATCGATCGGCTTCAGTACGTAGCTAGTGCGATCGCTCGGGTTCAGTAAGCGAACGCCTCGCTCGGGTTCGGTTAGCTAACGCCTCGCACACACGCGCGCGTATGAGAGAAACGCGCAAACCACACTGCATCGCTCGGCCCCGACCACCCACCGTAACCGGGAACTCCCCGAAAATTTTCTCGCCCTCACTTCTACCACGATTTTTTACGTCATGGACGGCCCAAAGAATGTCATGCGGGTGTGTCTCCGGCCCGCCCAGGACGAAAAGCCCATTTTCTGTCATAATTTTTTGTCATAGAAGTAGGAGCCCACCACATCTATGATGATACGTGTTTTGTCACAATTATTGTCATAGAAGTGTCACAACCATGACAGAAAATGTTTTCGTTCGGGCCATAATGTCATGGATGTGTCTTTTTTTTGTAGTGCTTCCTTGCATGCTTGTTATCTTGAGTATCAGTTTGAGATGCACTCTGAGAATTAGCAACATTTACCATCTTGTGAGCTCACAATAATTGATTCTTCATAGAGAACTTTGGATCAGACTTGTCCACCACATTGCCTGCAGTTTCTAAGTTCAGCCTCTTCTGTGCATTTTGTCCACTTGTAGGCCAACAACCGAACCTTGCTGCTTGTTAAGGCTAGCAGTAGTATCATTAAGGTCATCATCAGATCCTATGCCTTTATGAACAACTTTCGGGTCTAAAAATTAATTTCCCCAAAAGTGAGTTCTTCTTTTTTGGTAAGGCCAAATAGAAGGAGAGTCAATACATGCAACTGTTTGGTTGTGAAGTGGGATCCCTTCCGTTTACGTACCTAAGAATTCTCATTCATGACCGTAGGCTCACCAACAAGGAATGAAAAATAATTGAATACCGTTTCAAAAAGAAGCTCAACGGTTGGAAAGATAAGCTTCTGTCATATGGAGGATGACTTGCTAGCATATCTGATGAGGACATCCCTACCACAGTTACACCCATAGCCCCTGGTACTACTCATACTGGACCAATTACTAGAGCTTGTGCATGCCAATTGAATTATCAGATACTTTCGTTTATTAGTAATGATTCTAATGTTCATGAGAACATGATGCCGCCTAAATTGGATACATTTGTGTTATTTAGGAATGAAGGGCCTAGCATGGACAAGAGGGTTGAACACTAGAGCGGGATCAAGTGTGGAGATGAAGGCACGCGCGAAGGGAACAAGAACGGAGTTTCCAGTGGAGTTGTTAGCACTTTGAAGCCACCATGATGACATACGAGGACATGGACGAAATATACAAGATGACATTTCATAAATTTCGTCCATGTCTTATTATAGGTACTACGTCACCTTATTTTTGGGCCAGGCCCATGTATTTTCAAAATACCTTCGTTTAGGTTGTTTTTAGAGTCCGTATTGTAGGGGAAATGACTCAGGAGGTGTTTTAGTCCCACCTTGTCAAGAGGGGACGAAATTCCCTCTCTTTTCCCCTATAAATACAGCTCTTAAGGCATCATTTAAACTTGGGTTTTGTTTAGATTAAAGTTTGCCATAGTTGCAATTCGCGTCCTTCGTTTGTGTTCAACGACCAGACCAAGACGTCACAGAACCCCGCTTTGATCAATAAAACTTTCCTCTTAAATTCGCAATATTCAGATTGCAATCTCAGTTTCTTGCTTGTTCTTCATTTGCATGCAGGAAATAGACCCTCGTGGTCAGGTTGATCGTGCTCCGGCGCGGTCAATAACCTCTCAGAGTTGGTTTAGCGATTGCTAAGGCGCGGCGTCTTCGCACGTTCGTAGTCGAATCGTCAAAGTCGACTTCCACCGAAAACGATAGCTACCTCTCATCGAAACATCGAGACACCTTTGCCTCTATCACTACCAATGTTCATGCTCTCCTTCTTTGAGATACCCAAAGGGTGTTAAAAAGGCTAAAGTTTTACCGGTCTAGGTTCTTTTGGAAATGCAAGGAGCAGAAGCGGAAGTACAGACTTGCTAAATGAGACATTTTGTGTAGTCCTAAGGATCAAGCTGGGTTGGGCATTTGGAACCTCAAGATAAAAAAACAAGTGCTCACTCAACAAATGGATGCATAAGTTGCTCAATGAGGAAGGTGTTTGGCAAGAGTTGTTGCACAACAAATACCTGTATTCCAAAATGATATCTCAGGTTGATGCAAAGCTTATTGACTCACCGTTCTTGAAGGGCTTGATGAAGGTTGAGTCTTTTTTTTGTGAGAGGTTACTTTAGGGTTGATGATGGCCAATCGACTAGTTTCTACGAAGATGCCTCGTTGGGTGACACTCCATTAACTCTTTAATACTCGACCCTTTATAATATCACGTTTAGGAAGGAATGCCCCAGTGGCCTCTGTTCTGGGGGCTAACCCATTGAATATTCAATTCCGTAGAGCTTTAGATGACAAATGGACTAAGTGGATCCATTCAGTTAGCAGGTTGATGTCGATCAATCTAACTCATTCGCCAGATATGTTCTAGTGGATGTTAACTACCAATGATGTCTTCATCGTAATGTCTATGTGTATGCGGATCTTATGAATATTGGACCTATTTTCACAGAAAGCATATCTGAAAAACAAGTCCCTCCTAAAATCAAAGTTTTCATGTGGTTCTTGCAGAGGGAAGTACTTCTTACCGACGATAATCTTGCAAAAGTAATTGACAAGGTAGCACAAAATGTTGTTTTTGTGATTAAGAGGAAACAGTTCATCATTTATTCTTGTCATGTCCCTTGCTACATTGATTTGTCGCACAATTCACGTTACTTTCAATTTATATATATTGCTAATTGGTTGGGGGGTATTCACCATAACATGAAGGGTCAAAATCGCGTGGGAGTTTGTGTCTTTTTTGGGTAATTTGGAATTGTCGGAATGAGTGTGTTTTTAACGGGTCATCTATTCTAAAAATTTATAGGTTATCTTCAGAGCTACTATGCCAATGCACACGTCATCATCACTGCAGCGTGTGGCGCGTCGGGGACTTATGGCCTTTGGGTGCATCCATCTAGAAACGGGTGCACGGTGTTTGTTCAATCAGTTTGGTTGGCGTGCCAGTAGCAGATTATGTGAATGAGCCATGTAATCTTGTTTTCGACTGGTATGGTCGTGTTTTGGTGTGAACCTTTTTGTACTCGATGTCATAGACTTATTTTATTTAATAAATTGGTTATGTACATCGTTTGATGTAGAGGCTGGATTTATCCCCTTCTTTCACACCAAAGAGAATGGGACTTGTGTGTCCTTGACCTTATGATGCTTTTATTATCCGTTGATAGTGTTATACGTGAACATGTGCGCCCCCAGCAAAGACCAAATTAAGCACCACACCACATCAAGTATAATCACATCTTCCCTAACCAACGGAAGCAGTCTACATCAATATAATTAAAAAGGTAAAACTTCTGGATTATGTGTTCTAAAAGAGTTGTCACCTTGATTTGGTTAGTATAGGATGGAAATGCGAAAATCAAGTCGCATGTAAGCTTTGTGGTATAATACAAGAACATGGAACAATCAACCAAACTAACAAAGTAGTGTTCAAAAGGGAGACATCTAAGAAGATAAGTCCCAACTATTACAGTTTGAAGTTACCAACTTGAACTCATCTTCAAACCATGACAGAGCCAAAAGAGTACCATTTCGATCAGATTTGAGGTGGCGCTATCAACTACTCCATCCATCCAGAATTCTCATTTCAGAGACGGTTAATTCCAGACGGAAGTAGTATTTAGTAAAAAGTGAACTAGCTTCAGGATTTATCATTATGTCTAATCGATCCTACGCACGAGCACAAGGAATAACTTTTACATTAAAATGTGCATTCCTAGAAAAAGAACACATTTAGAATACCTGGAGTATAATAATGTTCAAATCTAAACAATCATCGTATTTTGCATGATGGTACTCAGGGACATAAACATTATAGTTTTGTGAATCATCTATGTAAGAATACAATGTCTAGCTATGCTTCGAATCATCGTTATATGTTTAATAATGTTTCAAGAGGATGTAGAGTGCAAATTACTCCGCCTAATACTGATTCACTAGATTAGTTCAAGCAGCAGCTGTGGAGCAAAACACACATAGTAACCCATCCACAAAAAAAGTTTATAATTTCTTAAACTTAACTACAAAGAATGAACCTCGCCCCTTCAATCAGTCTGGATAGATATGAGCTTTACTCTGAACTAACATTTGTGTAACCATTAGTATTTTCTCAACGTTTTGGATGCTCTTCAGTTTCCACCCAGCAGTTTATTTTTCGAGGACACACCGTGCAGTTTCTTAGACAAGCCATTTCCTCTCTTCGTCAAATCGCAGAATTTTTGCGTTTTATTTTCTATAGAAGAAGAAGCTGTGGCAGTTCGTTCTGGCTTGAGAAAATATCGTCGAAGCCCTGCCCCAGAGAGGCTGCAAATGCCCAGAGAAGGAGATGCGGCCATTCTTGTCTCCTCCATTGGAGGTCCTCCCTTTGCTATCCTCCATTCCTCAGTCTGTCTCTGTCTACATAGAGATGGGCACTCTTTCATTGCAGTCCCAGATTTCTTGCTCGCACATGTGGATGATGATTCCACCCTTGATGTTTTGATCATTTTACCATTTCCCCTGGGTAGTTCACTAACCTCCCTTGCTAGGACGCCATCAGTTGGGCCTTCTTTCTTGCCAATTTTGGCTCTGCCATGGTCACTTTTGGACGAGACCTTTGGTAGAACAACCCTGTGAAGAAGCCCCGGGGAAAGAGGAGGCACTGTCAGGGGCATTCCTCCTCCACCCAGCATCTCCGGTGCCACATTCAGAATACTCCTTGCTTTCGGCGCGACCGACCTAGCAGACGAAGATTCCTGCCGATCGTTCCCCGAAGTAGCGACCGGATTGCTCTGCCCCTGTCCAATCCTCTTCACCGATTCCACGAGCCTGGTCTCGCCTTGCCTCGGCCGCTTCAAACGGGGACTCAGCGGCACATCGCCCAACTCCTCGACGCGCGGCTCGTCCCTACGCACCGGGCCGAGGGCGGCGGCACCGAACAGGGGCGCCATCTCTTCTGCCTTGCCCCGCGAGCGACGGTGCTCGTCCACGAGCGCTTGGTACTTCTTCCGCAGGGCGTCGATGCCGGAGAGCGCGGCCTCGGCCTTGGCGATTCTCCGATCCCGCGCTCTGAGAACGCGCGAGACCGCTTCAAAGTCGGTCCTGCGGCAGGTGGTGCGGAGGAGGTCCACGAGCTTCTCACCGGAGAGGGAGGCGAGCTCAACGTCGCGCGCGTCGGGATCGGAGCCGGAGGGCATGATGTCGCCGGTGGCTTTGCGCCCTTGGTCGGTTGGGTAACTGTAGGCTGGCTGTTGGCAAATGGGTGAGTGGGTGCTTTAAAGTTTTTTTTTCCTTTTCTTTAAAAAATAAGGTGCTTCAATGTATGAACTCACAGTACGAATGACACGCGGCTTCGAAGCATAGCAGATACTAGCATTCTCACGATACAATAAAGACCACTTCATATACCGAGCTAGTCTGGCAATCTGAAGATTCAAAAGATCGGTGAAGTAATTCCAAAGATACTATGGCACGATGTACATCTGTAGTGACGAATTCTCTCAAATTTATATTTGATTCACACACCACACGGCAAGCGTGATTAAAGCAATCTCAAATAGGCAACAAAAAAAAAAAAGAATGAATCCACACATATATAAGCAAACAGAAAGAAAAAAAAACATGAATTCGGTGGTATGCGGTGAACCGACTGATGATGGCACGTTTGAGAGCCTTGCTTAACAGACTGGAGCTAAAGGAAAGTTACTTGAATGGTCGGAAATAGACGTGGTTGAATGAGAGGGAACAACTTACCATGAAAAAGATTGATCATGTTTTCGCTACTACCTCCTGGGAAGATTTGCATTCGGCTTGCTTCCTCTCGGCCCTGGGCACCGCGGTGTCTGATCACTACCCTTTACTTCTCGACCTGAACGCGGATTTTTGCACGGGTAAAAGGTTCAGATTTGAGGCGCTTTGGACTAAAGCAATTTGGTTTCTCGAATAGGGGCACCATCTCTTCGGCCTCACCCCGCGAGCGACGGTGCTCGACCAGGAGCGCATCATACTTCTTCCGAAGGGCGTCGATGTCAGAGAGCGCGGCCTCGACCTTGGCGATCCTCCGATCCCGCGCTTTGAGAACGCGCGCGACCGCTTCAAAGTCGGTCCTGCGGTAGGTGGTACGGAGGAGGTCCACGAGCTTCTCACCGGAGAGGGAGGCGAGCTCAACGTCGCACGCGTTGGGATCGTAGCCAGAGGCCATGATGTCGTCGGTGGCTTTGTTCCCTTGGTCGGTTGGGTAACTACAGGTTGGCTGTTGGCAAGAGGGTGAGTGGGTGCTTTAAAGTATTTTTTCTCTTTAAATAAGGTGCTTCAATGTATGAACACGTAGGGCTTCGAAGCATAGCATTCTCACGATACAATAAAGACCACTTCATATACCGAGTTGGTCTGGCAATCTGAAGATTCAAAAGATCCGTGAAATAATTCCAAAGATACTATGGCACGACGTACATCTGTAGTAGTGATGAATTCTCTCAAATTTATATTTGATCCACACACCACGTGTAAGGGATTCGATCTATGTTTCGAGCTTAGTCTCTCAATTACAGGAATCGTCTGTTACAAGAATGGGGAATTGCAATCTCAGCCATGAACTGTATCCTCAACCCCTTTCATAACCCTACCTGGCCGAAGCCATTCTGCCGCCGCCACCTACCTTCCTCTGCACCCTTGGCTAAATAATGATGCTCACTTAGCGGGTCCATTCCGGGCCTGTGACTCGGGCCGGTCGGCTGCTACTTGTAGACTGCGTTGGTATTTCCCCGAAGAGGAGAGGATGATGCAGTATAGTAGAGATAAGTATTTCCCTCAGTTAAGAACCAAGGTTATCAATCCAGTAGGAGAACCAAGCAAAATTCCGTTAAACGCACCTGCACACACAAGAGCAGACACTTGCACCCAACGCAAATAAGAGGGTTGTCAATCCTCTTAGCGGTTATTTGCAAGGATTAAATCTTATAGAGATAAATAGATAAACTAAAATACTAAATAAAATAAAAGTAAATAAATTGCAGTAAGGTATTTTTAGGTTTTTTATATATGATAAGGAAGACCCGGGGGCCATAGTTTTCACTAGAGGCTTCTCTCTCGAACACATAGCATACGGTGGGTAAACAAATTACTGTTGGGCAATTGATAGAAAAACAAATAATTATGACGGAGTCATGGCAATGATCATGTATATAGGCATCACGTCTGAGACAAGTAGACCGACTCCTGCCTGCATCTACTACTATTACTCCACCCATCGACTGCTATCCAGCATGCATCTAGGGTATTAAGTATGAAACAGAGTAACGTCTTAAGCAAGATGACATGATGTAGACAAAGTAAACTCAAGCAATATGATTAAACCCCATCTTTTTATCCTTAATGGCAACAATATAAATACGTGTCATGTCCCCTTCTGTCACTGGGATTGAGCACCGCAAGATGGAACCCATCACAAAGCACCTCTCCCATTGCAAGACAAATCAATCTAGTAGGCCAAACCAAATCGATAGATCGGAGAGAAATACAAAGCTATAATAGTCATGCATAAAAGAGTTCAGAGAAGACTCAAATATTTCTCATGAATAATCTGATCATAAACTCATAATTCATCGAATCCCAACAAACACACCGCAAAAGAAGATTACATCGGATAGAACTACAAGAACATCGAGGAGAACATGGTATTGAAGATCAAAGTGAGAGAAGAAGCCATCTAGCTACTAGCTATGGACCCGTAGGTCTGTGGTAAACTACTCACACATCATCGGAAGGGCAGCAAGGTTGATGAAGAAGCTCCGACAGAGTACCGGAAAAGGCCTCCAGATGGGATCGCGGAAGAACAGAGGCTTGCGGCGGCGGAAAGGTTTTCTCTTCTGTCTCTCTGGTATATTGGGAATATTTGGAAATTTATAGCGCTGGAATTAGGTCAGGAGAGGTTACAAGGGGCCCACAAGCCTGGGGGGCGCGCCCTACCCCCCTGGGCGCGCCCTCCAGGCTTGTCGCCTCCTCGTGGCTCTTCTGGTATTCTCCCAAAACTTCGTGGGTCTCTTCTGGTCCAGAAAAAATTAATCCAAAGTTTTTTTCTCGTTTGGACACTTTTTGATAATGATTTTCTGAAAAGGCAAAAATAAGCAGAAAACTGCAACTGGCACTGGGCACTGGGTGAATAGATTAGTCCCAAAAAATGATATATAATTACATATAAAACATCCAAGATTGATACTATAATAGCATGGAACAATAAAAAATTATAGATACGTTGGAGACGTATCAAGCATCCCCAAGCTTAATTCCTGCTCGTCCTCGAGTAGGTAAATGATAAAAACAGAATTTTTGATGTGGAATGCTACCTATCATGTTTCATCATGTAATCTCTCTCTTACGGTATGAATAATAAGATCCGAATGATTAAAAGCAATAGTCTATAATTTAATATAAAGACATTAATACTCAGGCATACTAATAAACAATCATGTCTTTCAAAATGAAAATGCTAAAGAACGTTATCCCTACAAAATCATATAATCCTGTCATGCTCCATCTTCTTAACACAAAGTATTTATCATGCACTACCCCGATGACAAGCCGAGCAATTGGTTCATACTTTTTAACGCGCTTCAGCTTTTTCAACCCCCACGCAATACATGAGCGCAAGCCATGGATATAGCACTATGGGTGGAATAGAGTATGGTGGTAGAGATAAATAAGAGAAGTCAAAAATAATAAGATAGTCTCACATCAACGAGGCTAATCAACGGGCTATGGAGATGCCCATCAATTGATGTCAATGCGAGGAGTAGGGATTGCCATGCAACGGATGCACTAAGAGCTATAAGTGTATGAAAGCTCAACATGAAAACTAAGTGGCTGTGCATCCAACTTGCTTGCTCATGAAGACCTCGAGCATTTGAGGAAGCCCATCATCGGAATATACAAGCCAAGTTCTATAATAAAAAAATTCCCACTAGTATATGAAAGTGACAAAATAGGAGACTCTCTATATGAAAAACATGGTGCTACTCTGAAGCACAAGTGTGGAAAAAGGATAGTAACATTGCCCCTTCTCTCTTTTTCTCTCATTTTTTTGCGTGGGCTCTTTTTGGCCTCTTTTTTTTCGTCCGGAGTCTCATCCCGACTTGTGGGGGAATCATGGTCTCCATCATCCTTTCCTCACTGGGACAATGCTCTAATAATGATGATCATCACACTTTTATTTACTTACAACTCAAAATTACAACTCGATACTAGAACAAAAATATGACTCTATATGAATGCCTCTGGCAGTGTACCAGGATGTGCAATGATGCTAGCGTAACATGTATAAAAATGATGAACGGTGGCTGAGCCACAAATACTATGTCAGCTATATGATCATGCAAAGCAATATGACAATGACGATGTGTGTCATAAAAAACGGAACGGTGGAAGTTGCATGGCAATATATCTCGGAATGGCTATGGAAATGCCATGATAGGTAGGTATGGTGGCTGTTTTGAGGAAGATATAATGAGGCTTATGTGTGATAGAGCGTATCATATCACGGGGTTTGGATGCACCGGCGAAGTTTGCACCAACTCTCAATGTGAGAAAGGGCAATGCACGGTACCGAAGAGGCTAGCAAATTGCGGAAAGGTAAGAGTGCGTATAATCCATGGACTCACATTAGTCATAAAGAACTCGCATACTTATTGCGAAAGTTTATTAGCCCTCGAAGCAAAGTACTACTACGCATGCCCCTAGGGGGATAGATTGGTAGGACAAGTCCATCGCTCGTCCCCGACCTCCACTCATAAGGTAGACAATCAATAATAAATCATGCTCCAACTTCTTAGCATAACGACAGATCATACGTGCATGCTTCGGGAATCACAAACCTTAACACCAATATTCTTACTAAGCCACAATTATCTACTAATACTTCCCACATATTACCATCTTAATATTGCAACTATTGCAAGGAATCAAACTTATCATATTCAGTGATCTACATGAAAGTTTTTATTATATCCCTCTTGAATACCTATCATATCAGGACCAAATTCATAACCCATGCATATTACCATTGCTAATTATTAGACTCTCAAAAAGATATAAGTGAAGCATGAGAGTGCAACTATTTCTTTAAAATATAACCACCGCCGTGCTCTAAAAGATATAAGTGAAGCACTAAAGCAACTGCCTAGCTCAAAAGATATAAGTGAAGCACATAGAGTATTCTAACAAATCACGAATAATGTGTGTCCCTCTCAAAAAGGTGTGTTCATCAAAGATGATTGTGACAAACTAAAAAGCAAACAAAAACAAACAAACTATATCACAAGACGCTCCAAGTAAAACACATACCATGTGATGAATAAAAATGTAGCTCCAAGTGAGTTACCGATAGATTGTAGACGAAAGAGGGGATGCCTTCCGGGGCATCCCCAAGCTTAGACGCTTGAGTCTTCCTTGAATATTACCTTGGGGTGCCTTAGGCATCCCCAAGCTTAGGCTCTTGCCGCTCCTTATTCCTTTATTCATCGTAGTCTCACCCAAAACTTGAAAACTTCAGCACACAAAACTCAACAGAAACCTCGTGAGATCCGTTAATATAACAAACAAATTTTAAACTTTAGGTACTGTTGTAAATTGATTCATATTTAATATTGGCATAATGATACTGTACTCCAACTTCTCCATGACTCATACCCCCCGATACGATCCATAGATTCATCAAAATAAGCAAACTAGGCAACAAAAACAGAATCTGTCTAAAACAGAACAATCTGTAAAGACATATTTAAAATCCATACTTGTATAACTCCAAAAATTCTTAAAAATTAGAACGACGTAAAAAATTCATATACCAATACTGTGTAAAAATTTCAGATTTTTCTGATGCTCCAGTACAGAGTTAAAATTCCAGCACTGGACGCAAAACTTTCTGTTTTCCAAACAACATCAATTATACTATCATCAACATCATCCCAAAGCATTACTTGGCACAAACACTAATTAAAAGATAAAAACACAATCATAACATAGGCTATAATTGTGTAAACATACAAGAACAGAAAGTAAAAACAAAATTTTATTTTATTCATTGGGTTGCCTCCCAACAAGCGCTATTGTTTTATAGCCATTAAGATAGGCTTGAGATTTCAATGATGCTCTCATGAAATATAATAATTGAAACACAAAGAGAGCATCATGTAGCATGTGAAAAACACATTTAAGTCTAACATACTTCCTATACATAGGCATTTTATAGGAAAACAAATTATCAAGACAAGCAATATCTAGCATATGCAAATAGGAAGAATGGAGCATTAATAATTTTAGCACAAAGAGAGGTAATTTAGTGACATGAAAGTTTCTAAAACCATATTTTCCTCTCTCATAACAATTACATGTAGGATCATAATCAAATTCAACAATATAGCTATCATATAAAATTTTATCTTCATGATCCACATACATAAAAGTTTTATAATCTTCCAAGATAGTGGGATTAACATCAACTAAAGTCATGACCTCTCCAAACCCACTTTTATCAAAAATTTCATAAGATTGAACACTCTCTAAATATGTGGGATTATTTTTACCTAAAGTTGACACTCTTCCAAACCCACCTTCAATATTATTGAAAACATTATTATCATGAGGCTTAAATAAATTTTCAAGATCATACGAAGCATCACCCCAATCATGATCATTACAATGAGTAGTGCATATCACAAAATCATCATCCCCAAGCTTGTAGTTTTGCATATTATTAGCACAATTGACATTAATAGAATTTATAACATCATTGCAATCATGATTTTCATTCAAGGAGCTATCATAAATCACTTTATAAATTTCTTCTTTCAACACTTCATCACAATTTTCAAATTCATGATTTTCAAGCAAAACTTCATAGAGATAATCAAGTGCACTCAACTCACTAGCAATTTGTTCATCATAATTGGATCTTTTGAAAATATTAGCTAGTGGATGAGGATCCATATCAATAGATTTTTAGCAAGTGAAGATGCAAGCAAATAGAAGGCACATGGCAACACAAGTAAAGATAGCACACAAAATATTTTTGTATTTTTTTTGTAAAATTGTTTTAGAAGTGGGGGAGATGAAAACAAGAGGCAAATGCAAATAAAAAGGAAAATAAAATAAATGCAAGTGGATGATAGTTTGTGCGAAAGTACTTGGTAATTTTGATGATGTTTCCCCGGCAACGGCGCCAGAAATTCTTCCTGCTACTTGTAGACTGCGTTGGTATTTCCCCGAAGAGGAGAGGATGATGCAGTATAGTAGAGATAAGTATTTTCCTCAGTTAAGAACCAAGGTTATCAATCCAGTAGGAGAACCAAGCAAAATTCCGTTAAACGCACCTGCACACACAAGAGCAAACACTTGCACCCAACGCAAATAAGAGGGTTGTCAATCCTCTTAGCGGTTATTTGCAAGGATTAAATCTTATAGAGATAAATAGATAAACTATAATACTAAATAAAATAAAAGTAAATAAATTGCAGCAAGGTATTTTTAGGTTTTTTATATATGATAAGGTAGACCCGGGGGCCATAGTTTTCACTAGAGGCTTCTCTCTCGAACACATAACATACGGTGGGTAAACAAATTGCTGTTGGGCAATTGATAGAAAAGCAAATAATTATGACGGATTCATGGCAATGATCATGTATATAGGCATCACGTCCGAGACAAGTAGACCGACTCCTGCCTGCATCTACTACTATTACTCCACCCATCGACCGCTATCCAACATGCATCTAGGGTATTAAGTATGAAACAGAGTAACGCCTTAAGCAAGATGACATGATGTAGACAAAGTAAACTCAAGCAATATGATTAAACCCCATCTTTTTATCCTTAATGTCAACAATACAAATACGTGTCATGTCCCCTTCTGTCACTGGGATTGAGCACCGCAAGATTGAACCCATCACAAAACACCTCTCCCATTGCAAGACAAATCAATCTAGTGGGTCAAACCAAATCGATAGATCGGAGAGAAATACAAAGCTAGAATAATCATGCATAAAAGAGTTCAGAGAAGACTCAAATATTTCTCATGAATAATCTGATCATAAACTCACAATTCATCGGATCCCAACAAACACACCGCAAAAGAAGATTACATCGGCTAGAACTCCAAGAACATCGAGGAGAACATGGTATTGAAGATCAAAGAGAGAGAAGAAGCCATCTAGCTACTAGCTATGGACCCATAGGTCTATGGTAAAGTACTCACACATCATCGGAAGGGCAGCAAGGTTGATGAAGAAGCCCTCCATGATCGATTCCCCCTCCGGCAGAGTACCGGAAAAGGCCTCCAGATGGGATCGCGGAAGAACAGAGGCTTGCGGTGGCGGAAAGGTTTTCTCTTCTGTCTCTCTGGTATATTGGGAATATTTGGAAATTTATAGCGCTAGAATTAGGTCAGGAGGGGCAATGAGGGGCCCACAAGCCTGGGGGCGCGTCCTACCCCCCTGGGCGCGCCCTCCAGGCTTGTCGCCTGCTCGTGGCTCTTCTGGTCTTCTCCCGAAGCTTCATGGGTCTCTTCTGGTCCAGAAAAAATTAATCCAAAGTTTTTTTCTCGTTTGGACACCTTTTGATAATGATTTTCTGAAAAGGCAAAAACAAGCAGAAAACAGCAACTGGCACTGGGCACTGGGATAATAGGTTAGTCCCAAAAATGATATATAATAGCATATAATTGCATATAAAACATCCAAGATTGATACTATAATAGCATGGAACAATCAAAAATTATAGATACGTTGGAGACGTATCATCGGCCCACCAACCTCTTGGCCCTGGTAGTGGGCCTGGAATTGGTAGCGATGCCTTCTGCCTGTAGCTGGTCCTCACTTGTCGAGAACCCTGTAGCTCCTCCATCTTCAGTAGTGCCTGGCTCGTTGAAAATCCCCTTGTCTCGAAAAGTGACTTGCCCCCAAGCCGGAACCCAGGGAAAAGTTTGCTTCGACAGCTCCAAATCTTCCCAAGTAGCAAGAGCTTCCGTAGATGAACTCCATTGGACTAGAACTTGCACCACCGTTTTCTCCCCTCGCTGCACAATCATGCGATCTAGAATACGAGCAGTAATTTGCACACTGGCATCAGGGAGAGGTAGGTCAGGCAATACTGTTGATCTGGCTTCAGATGTTTCTTGAGTAACGACATATGGAAAACTGGATGAACCCGACAATTCTCCGGCAATGCCAGCTTGTATGCCACCTCTCCCACACGAGCCAGGATTTGAAAAGGACTAAAGTAGCGGAAAGCCAATTTATGATTAGCCCTGGGAGCGATGGCCGCTTGTATATATGGCTGCCTTTTCAATAAAACGGTGTCCTCCACTCTAAAAGACCGCTCTGTCTTGTGTTTATCCGCTTGCACTTTCATTCGCTGTTGTATTCGAAGAGAATGCCGTCGGACAGACTCTAGAATTACATGACGATCAACCAACCACTACTGAATGTCAGGATTAGCAACAACATCATCACAAGATATGCCAAAATACCTGGATGAAAGCCCGTAAATGATCTCAAATGGTGAACGCCCCACAGTGGAATGCCAATTTGTATTGTACCATAGCTCACAAAGTGGCAGCCATTTGGACCATCGATGAGGGTGAGCACTGATAAAACAACGAAGATACCCTTCCACCTGTTGATTCACACATTCCGTTTGCCCATCCGTCTGAGGATGTTGACCCGAGCTCATGCACAACTTCACTCCAGTTTGACGGCAAAGTTCTTTCCAAAGGTACTTGTAAAAATGGGGTCACGGTCAGATACAAGAGCTAGAGGCATGCCATGCAATCTATATGCCCTCTCCAAGAGCTTGCTGTGTAAGGATGTCGAAGAGGAATAAAATGCCCATACTTTGATAACTTGTCAATGACCACAAGGATACAATTATACTAACTAGAAGCTGGGAGTCCTTCGATAAAATCCATGGTCATTAATTCCCAAGGTTTCTTAGGCATGGGCAAGGGTTGAAGAAAACCTGGGTAATGAACTCGCTCAGGTTTGGCCATCTGACAGATTTCGCATTGCTGTAATATCTTCTTGATTTATACTTTCATTCCCTTCCACTTGAAAAGCCGAGTAATTCTTCTGTAAGTAACCGGTAATCCTGAGTGTCCACCCATAGAACTAGCATGTAATGTCCAAACAATTCTCTGTTGTAAAGGAACACTATTACCAATCCATATACGCCCTTGATAATGCAACAAACCATTGGACAGAGTGAAATCCTGAACTGCAGCAGGATTCACAGCAAGCTTCTGAATTTTCTCCTTGGCATCACCATTAGCATCATAACTATCAACAATCTCTTGCAACTAAGCAGGTTGTACTGTAGTCAAAGAGAACATAGCAGATCTGGGATTTGGCTGCATATAGCTTGGCAGCAAAAAGCTCTTACAAAGCTCATGGGTTTGGATTATCGTATTGTCTAACATTTCCTGGATCTATTTTCAACCTCATCCTTGAGCTCCGAAGCTAATCTGTAAGGCTTGATAGAGAAGGGTCTAGCCCCTAGAACCAATGGTATAGAATGATCAAAAGCCCGCTCAGGTGGCAACCCAGTTGGGACAGCAAAAACTTCTGGAAATTGATCTATGACTTCTTGTATTACTGGGGGAACAACCACTCCTTTTTCTTCAGAGATCAAAGAGAGCTCAACAACTGTGAGCAAACTCATCAGGCATTTCTCCTTGCAATGTAATAAGTGTTCCACCTTGATAGAAAGAGATCCATTTCTGAGCCTAGTCCACACTCATAGGGCTATGTAAAGCAAGCCAATCAAGTCCAATGATGCCATCATAACCACCCAGAGATAACACTCTAAAATGATGTGTGAACTGCACTCCTGCACAAGACCATTTCAGTTGTGGTATATGTGTTTTGCAGGTTAAAAGGCCTCCATCAGCAACATTGACTCGAATAGGTGCACACTGCTCTACTCCTTGCAATTCTGCTGCTACCTTCAAATCAACAAAGGAGTGGGTACTTCCTGAGTCCACTAGAAATGTCCTATGTTGTCCTTGAATGAGAACAGTTAGCTGGAATGATTTACTAGCTGCATCTTCTCCTTGGGCTGCTGGTGAGAGTGCCATAAGATTGACATCCTCATCACTATCAACATTCGCAGAGCACTAGAAGAAATCAACCATTTCCTGCACAACATGTAACTGGACAGAAGCCTTGCATACATGGTCCCTGCCCCATCTTTCTCCACAAGTGAAACATTGGCCCTTGGCATGCGTTTAGGCTCTCAGTGCTCCCCATTTGTCTTCTCCTGCCAAGTTTTTCACTCCCTTTGTCACTGGCTTGCGGTCTTCCACCTGCTTGTTTTGAGTGTTACGAGCAGGAGCAGGTAGAGCTAGGACTGGGTACAATGAGCGCCTAGCGTTGTTGCTATTCCCTCCAAAATTACTGCTGCCAACCAGAGACTCATGAAGTAGTGCTAGCTGATAAGCAGCATCCAAATCCTCAGGCTGCTGCAGTGCTACCAGCATCCGAACCGCTGGCTTCAGGCCATCAACAAATCGAGTGACATAGTGCACAGTGTCTGGGTTATTCTCATACGCGCTAATCTGGTCAAATAACTCTGAGAATTGCTCCACATAATCTTCCACTGTCCCAGTTTGAGAGATGGTGAATAGTCACCTTACCAAAGTCTGATGCTGGTTATGACCAAACGACCCTGAAGCATTCTGCAGAACTCTTCCCAGGAAGCGTTTGGGGCTCTTCACTGAACAGACTCCAACCATCTGGCAGCAGCACCTTCAAACAAGGAAGAAGCGTACTGAACCCACGAAGAACGGCACGTTCCCCACATCTGGAAGTAGTCTTCACACCTAGTTTGCCAGAGCCTCGGGTTGGATCCATCGAAACGCGGCAATTCGATCCGTGGACCAGGAGCAAACGGATCAGGAGCATCACAAAGAATACATGCTTGTCTCGATGAAGATGCAGAGTTTTGGTCGGGTCGCATACCTCTGACCGGGGAGGCACATAGAGGTGGTCCTTCCCCCGAGAATTTTTCTTGTTGCGGTGCCCATCGGGGTCGGACGCATTCCTTCCTGGTGACCCGGTGCGTGCTGCCGGTGTCTCATCCTTGGTAGGGGAGCCTTGTAGGGACACGCAATCCAGACCAGCGTGGAGCTCGTCGAGATCCACGGCGATCGAGGTACAACTCGTCGAGGCGGTCAAAGATGCCACCGGCGAGGGAACGCACCATCTCAACAACGCTCTCATCCTGACGATGGAAGCGGGCGTTGAGCATCTTCGCGAGATCTGCCTTGAGGAACTGGTACACCGCCTGGTTGCTGGCGACAGGCTCTCCATGACCTCCCGGCGGCGTCGGTCGGCAAATCTGGTGCGATAGGGATGGCGAGGAAGGGGCCGATCCAGGATGCTATAGCTCTGATGTCAATTGTAAGGGATTCGATCTATGTTTCGAGCTTAGTCTCTCAATTACATGAATTGTCTGTTATAAGAATGGGGAATTGCAATCTTAGCCATGAACAGCTCTATCCTCAACCCCTTTCCTAACCCTACCTGGCCGAAGCCATTCTGCCGCCGCCACCTACCTTCCTCTGCTCCCTTGGCTAAATAACGATGCTCACTTAGCGGGTCCATTCCGGTCCTGTGACTTGGGCTGGTCGGCCCACCAACCTCTTGGGCCTGGCAGTGGGCCTGGAACTGGTAGCGATGCATTCTGCTTGTAGCTGGTCCTCACTTGTCGACAACCCTGTAGCTCCTCCATCTTCAGTAGTGCCTGGCTCGCTGACACCACGCGACGAGCGTGGTCAAAGCAATCTCAAATAGACAAAAAATACTCCCGCCATCCCATAATATAAGATCTTATATTATGGGACGGAGGTAGTAATAATCAATCCACACAGGTCACCTATATAAGCAAATGAAAAAAAAACATGAATTGCGTGTGAAGATATTATTCAGAACGGTTTTTTTTCTCACCACATAGGTCAAATTCGTAGTTGCAATAGTCTATTCCCTAGACAGTGACAGACAATATCCTTGGTAACAACTTCCATTTTGATTTCCTATAAGCAGATTCAAGAACTTTATGTACCTACCGGCTATTGGGACAAGGGGGTGGCGTCTTACTTGCTTGGGACTCGTTGGTATCGCCCTGTCCAACCCTCACACCATTGAAAATACCATCACGATGCTAGTCAAGTCGGTGGGAGGTCCGACATGGTGCATTAGAAGAGTATATGTCCCCCAGCGAGACGTGGATAAGAAGGCGTTCCTTGAGGAACTAGTGGAAGTGAGGGATCTTCATGCAGGCTCCTGGACAACTGTTGGGGACTTCAATCTGCTTGTGAACTAGGAAGACAAAAAGAACAATGCGGTGAGCCGGCGGATGATGGCACGTTTCAGAGCCTTGCTTAATAGATTGGAGCTAAAGGAAATTTACCTGAATGATCGGAAATAGACGTGATCGAATGAGAGGGAACAACCTACCATGGAAAAGGTTGATCATGTTTTCGCCACTACCTACTGGGAATATTTGCATCCGAGTTGCTTCTTCTCGGCCCTGGGCACGACGGTGTCCGATCACTGCCCTTTACTTCTCGACCTAAGTGCAGATTTTCACACGAGCAAAAGGTTCAGATTTAAGGCATTTTGGACTGAAGCAGTGGAGTTTCCCTACATGGTAGCTGCGACATGGCAGTCCATCCCCTTGCCACCCTTGATGCTAAGCTATGGGCCACCGCGAAGCATTTGCAAAGTTGGAGTGACAAATGGATTGGCAATATTAAACTTTAAATCAGCATTGCATTGGAAGTGATCCATCATTTGGACTTAGCGCAGAAACACGTTTGCTGTCAGGCGCGGAAATAGACTTGCGGAAGCTCCTCAAGTGTAAACTCTTGGGCCTCTGCTCACTAGAACACTCCATTGCAAGGCAGAGATCGCACATTTTATACCACGGGGAGGGTGATGCTAGCACCAATTTTTTTTCATCAACATGCTAATCATAGGAGGCGGCATAATATGATCATGTTCCTGCATGACAATGGGATAATCCTCACGGGACAGGATGAGATCGCAGATGCAACAAATAACTACTACGCAGAGGTGTTGGGTTCGGCACCAGTGCAGGATTACGCTATTGATTTGGAGGCTCTAGGTTTGCCCGTGCTTGATCTTGTGCACCTAGACGTGCCATTCTCCGCAGATGAGGTGGAGAAAGTCATCAAATTAATCCCCCTCGACAAGGCATCGGGCCCGGACGGCTTCACTGGCCGCTTCTTCAGAACATGTTGGAACATCATAAAGGTGGATTTCGTGAGAGCCATGGAGTGCTTCCACCAGAGGATATGCGGGGAATGCCAGCAATCAACAATGCGGTAATCCCTCTCCTTCTGAAGAAAGATTGGGCTATGGAGCTGTATGACTTCCGGCCTATCAGTCTGGTGCATGGGGCAGACTTGCAGAGGATCTTTCAAAACTTGTGGGATTTCATCAGATCGCGTTTGTCCGTGGACGTTCAATACACGATAAATTCAAGCTTGTCCAGCGTACTGCCAGGAGATTACATGCTCTCGGGGAACCGATAATCATGATGAAGTTGGACATTTCAAAAGCCTTTGATTCAATCCAGTGGCCCTTGATGATTGAGATCTTGAAGATTTTAGGCTTTGGGCAAAGGTGGATTTTGGTGCACTGTAGCATGTGCCTGTAGTTCAAATTTGAATCATGCACATTAAATGCCTAGAAAACTCAATTAATGTAACAAAAAGGCCGAACGAACCCGGAATAATTCCAAATTTTAGCACGACACTCCTATAGTTGCATGTTCACTGCCGATAAATGTTCTAGAAATTCAAACACCGACCTTTCCTGTCGTAACCCCATTTTGTCTTTCAAATCAAAATGAAAAAATCAAGTACACCACAAACAGTTCATTAGCAAGAATCGTGTGCGATGAAGTATAAAATATCTTGGATCCTGCCTGGAAAAAAAAGAATACAAAATGGATTCGAATTAAGTTGGCACTGTAAATGTGAAACTTACTTTCTCCTAAAATTTGAACGAAGCGGCAAAACACCCAGTCCCTCCTCGGCCGTAACCGCCCGAAAATAAATTTTGGGAGATGGAAATTTTCCATTACTGCCTATCCCTGACACGCAAAGCCTATCGGCTCGATTTCTATAGGCCTCGATAGGGGTAGCTTTGTAATTTCAGTCAAACGTGACATAACCGCCTCTCACCCCAATTCATACATGGTGGGCGCCAAAACACAGTCTCTCCACGGCCGAAATCGCCTCTCACCCCGATTCATACACGGTGGGCGCCAAAACACAGTCTCTCCACGGCCAAAATCGATCTCGGCAAATATTCGGGGTATGCGAGACTACCGTCCTATCCCCAACCAACCAATATTGCTCTGATGTCTGAAATTTTAAACGGGGGCTAAATTTGTAACTTTCCCCGCATTTGAGACAAGCGCGTCCCAAAGACACGGTTCCCCCTACCTCTCTCCCTCCATTTCCCCATTCGTACTCCGTGGGCGCCAAAACACCCTCTCCACCCCAGCCTCCTCCGTCCACCACCCCGTCCACCGCCGTCCTCCTCCACCATGCCGGAGCTGATACCCCGATGCCATCGTCCATTACAAGAGATCGACGTCTCTCATCCACGGCTCCAGACCAGGATCCTTGCATTGCGTCCTCTCGCTTCATCCGCGTCGTCGTCCACCTTGCCGGGGCCGCTCCTACGACCGTCTCGTCCACCGTGCTGGGACATATCCCCCACCGCCACCGTCTGCCCTCCCAGATCTACTTCCACGCCGTCGACAGCCATCGCTACCGTAGCACCCTCGACGTCTCAGCAGATGCTTACACGGCGCCGCGCAAGAGGCGGTACTCTTTCGTATCTGCTCAAGTTATTTATCTCAGAAAGAAAATAGATCGCCATTGCTTTACTGTGATTTCTTGTCCATCTCTTAGAATCTTACTTGTTAGTTGAAAGGAAACATTGGTTGCCAAGTAGCCTTTGTACGGTTTGCACCTTCAGATCCGCCATGGCACGCTCAACACTATACTCGCAATGCTTATGGTTTTCCCCTTTTATATTCCACATTAGCTAAATGACAGTCGACTGAATTTCAAATTGGGGTCAGTCAATTTTTGAGAGTTCGCCGGAGTTCGCCGTAGGGAAGGAAGGATAAGGAAGGGGCTCGCCGGGGGGTACCCCATTATCTACCTTAGGGTTTCAGGTGGGCGCGGTGGTGGGGGCCGGTTCAGGGGAGGGCGGGGCGGCAAGCCAGCCGCGGGGGGCGGGGGCCAGTGGTTTGGGCGGCGGCCCGTGCGATGGTCTGTTGGGGAAGAAGAAGAGGTGAGGAAGAAGAAGGGTTAGGAGACATAGGATCTTCATCCAACCGCCTGAAATGGTCGACTGACCCAAATGATGAAAGTCAGGCGACTTGCATGTAGCCATTCCCTTTATATTCAGTACCATCATCGTAGATGCTTCGTGACGTGCTAACACTGCTCCTCGACCCATCAAGCTAAACAACATGCCACTCATAATTCCAAACTTAGTTGTTCAAATACGAATCTGATATGATGCTGATATTACTAAAATAGAGACCGTTTAATTGGTCAGCTAATGTTCCTTCTTTTGTTCGATAAGCACGTGCGCCACATATAGAGTGACAGCAGGGAGTTGGATTCTTTATGCGCTCTGGTTCATCATGGGTGGGCAACGAACATTTTATTATCCAAAATCTACTTGCTCTTCTTTAACATGTTCCTCTTCTGTTCTTCTTTAATAAGTATAGTAGTATAGTATGTTCCTCGTAGTGAAGAGGAACAGGGACATTTGCAGTATACAGGTCTATTCGGTCGCTTGTGGTGGATGCTTTCAACTCTTCGTGTTGGTCTGCCATAATATCCAGGAAATGTTGGGAGCTGTGTCGCCTTTGAGAGTTAGACTGGTAGTAATAGTACTGCGCCTTTAGTTGAAGAGAGCTGGTATCCGAAGCCTTTCTAGCCTTACCGGCAATACTAGCCCATATTTTCCAGCAAGTTCCACTTTCCTGATTTACTCGTGATGCTTAGGGTTTTCCCATTATATATACACTATGATCTGCGTAGGTGCTTTGTGTGGTACTAGCAGCAGTCCACCCTTGAAGCTAAACAACATAGCAATCATAATTCCAAAGCTTAGTTGTTCAAATACGAATGTGATATGATACTGATATTAGTTAACAGACACACATTTAATTGGTCAGCTAATGCTCCCACTTGAGTTTCCAAATGCATGTGGCCACATGTAGAGAGACACTAGGGAATAGCATTTCTTTGGGCGCTCTGATTCATCATGGGTGGGCAACCAACATTGTATAGAAAGAAGCAGAATCTCCATAATATGCTGCCTCTTCTATTCTTTAACATGTTCCTCTTCTGTTCTTCTTTAATAAGTACATTATGTTCCTTGTCAGGAAGGGGATCAGTGACATCTGCAGTCGACAGGTCTATTGGGCCGCTTTTGCTAGATGCTTTCAGCACTTCGAGTTGGTCTGCCATAATATCCATGAAATGCTGGGAGCCGTGTGGCCTTTGAGAGACTAGACTGATAGTAACAGTAGTGCGCCTTCAAGTGAATAGAGCTGGCCTGTAGGTGATCGGTAGGGTTTTGATTAGTAGCGGCAATATAACCGCATGTTTTCCAGCCAGTTCTACTTTCCTGATTTATTTATGATGCTTATGGTGTCCCCCTTTTATCTACACTGCAATCTGCCTAGTGCCTTTGTGTCGTACTAGAAGCACTCCATCCTTCAAGCTAAACTACATGCCACTCATATTTCCAAAGCTTACATTTAATTGGTCAGCTAATGTTAGTACGTGAGTTTTGAAATGCATGTGCGGCACATATAGAGACATGAGGGAATACTATTTCTCTGTGCGCTCTTGTTATCATGGTTTGGCAATAAACTTTCTTTACTGTATATTTTGAAACCTATCATCTGCCAACTATCCTTAACTCTGGAGCTCCCAATAGGGAGCCTATTTTTTTTGTAGTTGTGCCAGATTATATTAATGTACGCACCAAATTACAGAACACATGGGCTCTCTCATCAGAATACAGTGATAGCACACAAGGGTTTACAGGGAGCCCATATTGTATTAGTACATCCTCTGCATTACACAGATAATCTCACTACTATTTATGTTTTATGCTTCTCAGATAGTGAACATAATCACAATGAATATGAGAATGCGCACACCAGAAGAATATTGCGGAACAGTGCAATGGCTAACAAACTTGGCATCAAGGGATTGAGTTCCATTCTGGATGCAATGAAACCCACACGCTCCCCACCTACAGATTCGTGTTCAGAATATGATCCTAATGACTATTCTGAGCTCAAGGAGTCAAAGGAAGATGGCCTATCCTGTTCAGCCAACAAGGTGCCTGGGTTCTAATTTGGCAAGGTTTTATTGCTTGCACGTATCTTGCATAAGGTGTCTTGCATTTCTTCTACTTTGTTGCACCGCCATCTGCTTAGTTTACTCATCATATATGTGAAGATGCCATGCCCATCCATTATCAATACCTATTCCATTTGTCATCATACCATGTTTTTCCATTCAAATGATGTTCTTGTGTATCGGACATCCAAAAGGAAGAGGGTGACCGCAGAACCTGAAGGAGTAAAAGCAAAGTCCTTGAAAAAGGTTGTGGTACCAGAGAAATTAGATAGCACCCCACTTATATTGGAGATAGAATCAGCGCCACAAAACCTAGGATATCGCAACTATGCTGCTCGCTGCTTTGCTCTTGTTACCACCTGTTGTCCTGCATCCCTGTACTTACATTCATACCTGGTTGATTATGTGACATCAGTGTGCATGATAGCTTGATTATCCACTGTTCGCTCCAAATTATCAGATCTATATTAATGCTTACATTAATGTAGAATAAACCCAATGCTTATGAAGAAGTTTAGCTCTACATTATTCTTCTAAGTATCTGTTGTCCTTTATCACTGTACTTATATTGCCAGCTAGTTGTTCATGTACCATCACTTTGCAGCTTATTTTCCTTGCCCTCGATTTTGTACACATCAGATCTATATTTACTCTTACTAAAATGTTGAATAAAACCAATGCTACTGAAGAAGTTTAGCTCTACATTGCTCTTGTCAGTATCTTTTGCCTGTATGCTAGTTCATGATGTAGCATCACTCTGAATCTTAGCTTAAATAATCTCCATTTGTTCCTATATTATCACATCTATATTTACTCTTAACAAAATATAGAATAAAGGCAATGCTTATGAAGAAGACTCTTTGGTAAACTTCTTGAATTCCCCCCCCCCCCATCAACATGGAAAAGGGCTTTATAGAGCCGGTCTTCACTACTAATGTAAGTTTATCCTTCTCGAGCCTTCAAACTTTGTTGTGTATATTTGGATAGCTATTTCTGTTACTGCTGTTTATTTTTGTCGTTTGCATCAAATTGCATGTTTAAAGTTTATTACGAAGAAGTTCATAAACATAAGTTTGTCCTTCTCAATTTCAGTTTTTAGTTGCACAACCTAGTTCCTTATTCATACTCCCTCCATTCCACAATGTAGTGCGCCCGCGCTTCCCGAGATCTAAGTTTGACCATAAATTTAACCAGCGAGACCAACTGTGGCGGAAGCAAAAATTATACCACTAACTTCGTATCGAAATAGCGAATTCAGTGGTATAATTTTTGCTCGCGCCGCAGTCGGTCTCGTTGGTTAAATTTATGGTCAAACTTAGATCTCGAGAAGCGCGGGCGCACTACATTGTGGAATGGAGGGAGTACCATGTAAATTAAACTAAACATAGCAAGTGATCTTCTTTAGCACTGCATGTATGCTTGTGTTCTTGATCTGTACTCCAGTGGTGTGGTGAAACTACCAACTCCAGCACAATGTCATATCCTGCCATGTCTTAACTATGAAC
This sequence comes from Elymus sibiricus, assembly GCA_039707655.1. NCBI lineage: Eukaryota > Viridiplantae > Streptophyta > Magnoliopsida > Poales > Poaceae > Elymus > Elymus sibiricus. Next base: position 253,197,887 of record CM077668.1, on the reverse strand, counting down.
AATGCCATATTATGTTAATGTTATTTAAATCGTCTCTTTATTTACCAATCTGAAATGGGATAAATTGACAGTACACTCACCATTGATGCTTATACGTTCTTTAGCACTGCATGTATGCTTGTGTTCTTGATCTGTAATCCACTGGTGTGGTTAAGCTGGCCACTCCTGCACAATGCCATTTACGGCCACGTCTTATTATGTTAATGCTATTTTAAACCGTGTCTCTTTATTTGCCACTAATAAATGGGATGAATTGACAGCACTGATGCTTATACGTGCAAAACCTGTTATCTCTCTGCTTGTTTCTCTTTCAGGGTGATATCACTGACGCCAGGAAGAACTGCCACAATGATAGTGAGACGAACCCATTGCTTGTCCCCCTAACATATATTGTAGGGATGATGGCAACACATCTTGGGGATAGCGATACAACCCCAAAGTCATGTCTTGATGTAGTGTCGAAGTTACTCGATAATAGCAGTGACACAAGCTCGATGAAGTCGCCGCCTGAATCTGTTCGACTTTTTCAGTCTCAAATTCAAGCAGAAAGACATGCTTCAGCTCAACTCATACTGGAACTCCAATCTCTATCGAAGATTAACCAGAAGTACAGGACGTCTATTGATGCTATGCAGCTAGAGTTGGAGGATATAAGCGTCAAACAAGCGCAGTCTCATCAGCTTGCTCGGCTGCTTGCGCCGCAGCTGCCGTGCAGGCCTAACCTTTCTTAACTGTGTTGAAGAGCTGTTGGTTCTGTATGTTTTGTCGGCGCGTTTATTTGCACTGGTGGCGACCTTTGATGCCCAGTGTATGTAATCCGCTGTCTGGTTGCGCTTTATTATCTCTGGCGGCGAACTTTGATGCCCAGTCGATGTAATATCCCGTTATTTCATTATTGTATAGTCTAGGTTTATTCGTAGTCACTATGTTGTAATTTATTTACTTTTTTCATAAGAATTTATTCACTGTACATGCTATCGTCGCTAGGCCATAAGCTTCGACGGAGATCAATGGGCCAAAACGTTATTGGTCCGTCAGTGCTATATATAAAAAAAATTAGATTACGCAAACGGGCCGGCCCGCAACTCTATATATGGGTCCAAACATGGGCCCATTATCATCTCGGGCCGTTAGCAGGCCTGAACGTAAATCGGGCCCAAGTAGTTTCGGGCCTTTAACAGGCCGAGTAAACTGCGTGCCTTAGTTAGGCCAGAAAATACCATGGGCTTTTAACAGGCTGAAAATTAGATCGGGCCTGAATTGTGCCGAATAATTCACGGGCCGACAGCAGGCCTAAATATACCTCGGCCCATGATTGGCCCAATTATATGACGGGCCGTTCACAGGCCAAAAATTATCCCGGGCCGTGGTTGGCCCAATAACATGATGGGCTGTAAGCAGGCCGGGTGCAAAGCGGGCCATAATTAGGCCCAATTATTTCACGGGCCCTTAACAGGCCGATAGTCAGAGTGGGCTTAAATTTATCCACGAAGACCACGGGCCGTTAAGAGGCCGAAAGTCTCTTGTACCAGAAATGGGCCCAAATGCTGCACGGGCCGTTAAGAGGCCGAAAGTAAATTGTACCAGAAATGGGTCGAAATGCGGCACGGGCCGTTAAGAGCCCGAAAGTCACTTATACCAGAAATGGGCCCAAATGCCGCACGGGCCGTTAAATGGCCAAAAGTGAAACCAGGCTGAAAACGGCCCAATTGCGCGAAGGGCCTCTAACAGGCCCAAACTATCATCGGGCCGAACTCGGTCAAACAGTTCAACGGGCCTTTAACAGGCCGTAATACAAACCGGACCATAGATGGGCCCAAAACACAGTGCACTGTTAACGGGCCATATCTGATATGGGCCGTAATTTGGCCCAAAACATGGCAGGCTGTTAACGGGCCGGTCCACTAGTATCTGACAAAATCTTGTGGGCCTTTGGCTAGGCCGACCCGTTTAACCTGAATGGGCCACTATTGGGCCGTGCCACATGTCGACGTATCATAGGCGTATCTCGTCCAATGAATGGATGACATCTGTCGCAACGCCGAGCTGACACGTGGATCCGCCGGCGAATGAGAATTTTACACGTGGAAAATCCCCATTGGTCCGAGCTGTTAATGGGTTATCGGATCCAAACCGGAACCCAGTAGCTTAACGGCGACCCCGTTACGGTCGATGCCACGTGTCGGTAACTCTTGACGAAAACACTTCCATGATGCGACATTTATCGTCATGGAAGTGGACACTTCCGTGATGATAATTTCAGTATTGTCATGGAACACTTCTACGACAGCACAAGTATGACTATCTTGATTCTGTCATAAAATTGTCACGGATGTACATGCATGACAGAAAACTTGACATACTGTGACAAAGACGTATCATCACGGAAGTATTTTTTTTTTGTAGTGAAGAATGTGGATGATGTGAACTCTGAAATTTATTGACGGGCACCCTTCTGGCGTACCGCCTAGACCAGTGAGTCTATTGTCTGGAATTGCCAGAGGAAGGGGGGAGGGGGCAGCCGAACAGTCCGTGAGTTGTTGGCGCTCGTACAAGCCAATGCCCCAAGCATGTTTTCCTCTCAGGAACAAGACCAGAGAAAGATCGTGTGGATAAACTGAAATGGATGTTAGGTTTACATGGTTTTTGTGGAGTCAATAGTGTTGGTATGAAAGAAGGCTTGGATCTTTTCGGGGGATGATTCTCTACAACTGACAGTGTTGGAATCGTCACTATATGTGTGATGCATTGATGTCCATATAGTGGATAATGGGAATGGTACTAGTTGGAGGACTACGTGTGTGTGTATATGGGGAACCAAGAGTCGAGAACATACACATTATGTGGGAGCCCTTAGCGAAACTTCACAATATTTTTGACATTCGTGGCTAGTGTGTGTGTGGTGATTTCAATGAAACCTTCTCGCAACACAAACATTTTGCATGAATGTTACGCGGAGAGAACTAGATGACAGCCTCTTATGAAACACATTTACATTGTGTGAGCTTGTTGATCTCGGATTTTCTGGTGTGTTGTTCACATATGATAATGATTAGTGAGGCAATTGGAATGTTCATGTTTGACTTGACCGTGCTTGCATAGACGAGGAGTGGCAGGCGATGTTTCCAGTGGCATAAGTGCATCATCCATTTCCGACCACTGCCCCGTTCTGCTACAATTTAAGGGTGCCACACCTCAATGTAGACCAGCATCTAGCTACACAATACTATGGGAGCGAGGCCCAATGCTCGGCGAGGTGATCTCTTCGGCCTAGGCTTGGCGGTGTCTGTCAAGAGATTGGGATCGGTTTTTGAGTCGCTAAAATGAGTCATGCAGGATCTCAAGTGATGGAATGCAGATAAATTTGGCAATGTCCTTAAGAATATTGAGAAGCTCCCTACATAACTAGAAGAATTACATCTGAATAATGATGATCAAGAGACTATTAGGAATAAAATGTATCATCTTTATGAATTGATATACCAATAAGAAATGATTTGGTTGCAGCATTCTCGTATAACAATAATATACATAGTATTCTTTTAGTACAACATTAATATATATTATATACCTAGTATATATTATTTTGTGATAAAACCAAACAATGAACTAGTGAACCGGCAATTCGACAAGTTCTTGATATATGTTAATGTTGTACAAAAATAATGGTAAAATAGACAACAAAGTGAGCTCGCCCTGGTGGTTATTGGGGCAAGGTGGTAGGGCCGTGGACGTAGGCGTGCGGAGTTCGAATCCCACTTCTCCCAGAAGGGACCTCCTATTCCCCGACCAGGAGTAGCGAGGAAACACACACCCTCCCTACCGCAACAGTGAATTGGGCTGGCTCAAATAGGACAGCAGCCAGCGCTACCAAGCTTGTCTGATGTTTTTTAAATTTCTGATTGGTTTTCGAGCCTTTTTTGCGGAAAATGAGGTTTTCTATCAATTATTTAGATTTCGGCATGCTTTCTATTAAAATATTTATAAATTTAAAAAATGTTTGTGAAATTCAAAAAAATAGTGAATTCAATAAAATGTTTGTGGATTTCAAAAATTGTCTTGAATTTGAAAAAATGTTCGCCTTTTCAAAAAATATTCACAAATTATAAAAAATGTTCCATAATTTCAATAAAAGTTCACCGACTCAAACTAATTTTCATGAATTCATAAGTTGTTTGCGAATTTCAAAAATTGTTCGTGAACTCGAAAAATGTTCGTGATTTCATATTTGTTCACGAATTCAAAAATGTTTGCAAACTTCAAAAATTGTTCACAAATTTCAAAAATATTCATCCACTCAAAATGTTCGCCAATTCAAAAATTGTTCACAAATGTCAAAAAATGATCGTCGATTCAAAAATGTTCGCTGATTCAAAACTTGTTCAGTAATTCAAAATATGTTTGTCGGTTTGAAAAAATGTGCACGACTTCAAAAAAATGTCCCAAGGTTTGAAAAATGGTTCACGAATTTCAAAAAATGTTCTCGAATTCAAAAATGTTCACAACTATTAAAAAATGTCCACGAATTTGGAAACGTTTGCGATTTAGAAAAACATGAATTGAAAAATTGTTTCGTGATTTAAAAAAATGAATTTTTAAGAAATTTTCGAATTTGAAAAAAAGAAAAACCAAAAATGAAAAGTAAAAAAAGAAGGAATAATCAGAAGAAAAAACAACAGAAAAAGGATAAAAAAAAAGAAGGGTTCAAGGAAGGTTCGGCAAAAAGCAGGAATGGAAGGGCCCATACAGAGGACAAGGAGCCTCGAGGGTACGCGATTGATCATCGCGAGAGCTATATCTTGCTTATAGCAAGATGGAAGCAGCTTTCTCGGGCGACCCATTTTCTGTATATTCCTTCGATTGCTGTTTTCCTCGTCACTCGATCGAGTTGATCGCTGGTTTTGGTCAGTTTTTTTTCTGTTTCTGTTTCTCTTTTTTTTTATGTTTTCTTTCTTTTTTTTTCATCGGTTTCCTTCGCTCTTTTCTCTGTTTTCATTGGGTTTTTCTTTTCTTTATTTTTGTCCATTTTGCTTTGGTTTTCTTTGTTTCTCTCTCAGTTTACAATTTTTTTTCCTATTTCCTTTATTTTTCTTTGTTTCTTTACTGGTTTTCATCGGTTTTCTGTGTTTTTCTTTGTTTATTTCTCGGTTTTCACTATTTCCATCCTTTCGCACTTGTTTTAATTGGTTTTCTTTTTTTCCTTTTGTCGGTTTTCATTGGTTTCTTTCTCTTTTCTTATAGAATAGAAATATATTGTTTAACATATTTTTCTAATACATTAAAGATTTTTCGTATACATCTTAAACATTTTTCCTGTAACGTTGAACATTTTTCCAGATATAGGATTAGCTTTTTTTCAAACATATATTTTGATGTCAACTTTTATATACACATTTAACATTTTTTTAATATACATCAGGGACTTTTTTGTATACATGTTTAGTATTTTCCAAATACATGATCAACACTTTTGAAAAATTATATTCTTATATCTATTTTTTCATAAATGTTGTATATTTTTTTTATTCATCAGGAACATTTTTTACATACCTTTAACAATTTCGAATAAATTATTCACATTTTTTTAAATATATATTTTTTGACGTCTACGTTTTTCGTAGACATTGTACTTTTTTTATACATTATAAAAAATATACACATTTAACATTTTCTAAATACATGATTAACATTTTTTAAAGCATATATTTTTATGTCTACTTTTCATATAAACATTGTAGATTTTTAATAATCCAAGAAAAAAAATTATATACACATTTAACATTTTTAAAATACATCATTAATATTTTTTCATATATATATTTTGATGTCTATTTTTCATACCTATTGTATATTTTTCGTATACATTTAAAACATTTTTCTATACTTGTTTAACATTTTTTAAATATGTGATTAATATTTTTCAAATTTCTATGTGAAGTTATCTTTATAATAGATATATTCGAAAAATTGAAGTGCAAGCAAAAGTATAAAAAAGAATGCAAAAATGTGAAAAGAAGGAAGAAGAAAAGTGTCGAGTGTCTATGATCCGCGCTGGACCGGCCCATTCTCGCGCGCTTCAAATGAGCACTCGTACAAGCTCGCGGTAAGCGAGGTATAGGCGCACCCACTGATAGCTATTCCCAGACCTATGTGGGAAATAGGATCTGCCCTCCCCAGAAGAACGAGCGGAAACCTGTCAACTTTTTTCCTTCACGTTTTCTGGCCGACCTGGTACGCATCGCGTGCGAGGTGCTGAGAGCGCTCAATAAGAGGGGCAACCCTATTTGGCGCGTAGGTCGCTACTTAGCGACCGAGCGCGTACACCCGGTGCTGCCGCTACGTATATTTGGGTTGGCTCTTTAGCTCTTTCCGGTCTTGGGAAGGCTCTAAAACCTTTCCAGACATACTCTTTTTTTTTTGTCTTTTTTTCTTTCTGTTTTTCCTGCTGTTTCATTTTTGTTTTTCTCTTTATTTTTTCATTTTCGTTTTCCTTTCCTTTTCTTTTCCTTGTTTCATGTTCCTTTTTTTTCTATTTTTATTTTTCATATTTTTTGTACTCATGAACATTTTCGAATTCGCAAACAATTTTTACAAATTTGAGAACGTTTTAAAAATCATAAACATTTTTTTTAAAACTCATGAATATTTATTTTGAATCGATAAACATTTGTTGGAAATTGGGGAACAATTTTGAAATTCACAAAGGTTTTTTGGTTGGACGAATATTTTCAAAATGCATGAACAGGTGTTCTTCTTGCTCACCCAAGGGGAGGTCTCGTGATCGGTTGCCTAAAAAAAAGACAATGTACATTTTTCGTATACATTTAAAACATTTTTCTATACTTGTTTAACATTTTTTTAAATATGTGATTAATATTTTTCAAATTTCTATGTGAAGTTATCTTTATAATAGATATATTCGAAAAATTGAAGTGCAAGCAAAAGTATAAAAAAGAATGCAAAAATGTGAAAAGAAGGAAGAAGAAAAGTGTCGAGTGTCTATGATCCGCGCTGGACCGGCCCATTCTCGCGCGCTTCAAATGAGCACTCGTACAAGCTCGCGGTAAGCGAGGTGTAGGCGCACCCACTGATAGCTATTCCCAGACCTATGTCGGAAATAGGATCTGCCCTCCCCAGAAGAACGAGCGGAAACCTGTCAACTTTTTTCCTTCACGTTTTCTGGCCGACCTGGTACGCATCGCGTGCGAGGTGCTGAGAACGCTCAATAAGAGGGGCAACCCTATTTGGCGCGTAGGTCGCTACTTAGCGACCGAACGCATACACCCGGTGCTGCCGCTACGTATATTTGGGTCGGCTCTTTAGCTCTTTCCGGTCTTGGGAAGGCTCTAAAGCCTTTCCAGACATACTCTTTTTTTTTTGTCTTTTTTTTGTCTTTTTTCTTTCTGTTTTTCCTGCTGTTTCATTTTTGTTTTTCTCTTTATTTTTTCATTTTCGTTTTCCTTTCCTTTTCTTTTCCTTGTTTCATGTTCGTTTTTTTTTCTATTTTTATTTTTCATATTTTTTGTACTCATGAACATTTTCGAATTCGCAAACAATTTTTACAAATTTGAGAACGTTTTAAAAATCATAAACATTTTTTTTAAAACTCATGAATATTTATTTTGAATCGATAAACATTTGTTGGAAATTGGGGAACAATTTTGAAATTCACAAAGGTTTTTTGGTTGGACGAATATTTTCAAAATGCATGAACAGGTGTTCTTCTTGCTCACCCAAGGGGAGGTCTCGTGATCGGTTGCCTAAAAAAAAGACAATGTTATCAGGCGTCGAAGGCCCAGGCAAACGTTGGGTGTTCCCCCCCCCCCCCCCCCCATCTTCCTCTCATTCTGTAGCCACCAAATTGCATCGAACCAGAAACAAATTGAGTCATGAATCGACCGACAATGCTAACACACTAACACTGGTCCTGCCACTCTGCCTCAATCATGAACTCCTTGACATGAAGACCCAAGTGCAATCATCTTAAATCAAAAAAAAAAAAAAGAAGAAGAAGGAGGCGCAATCATCTCACAAACTACGGGATCACCCAAGCAAGTTCATGGCAAAAGTCAGCAACGGACCACATGTAAGAAGTTACTCAGATTCCAACCGTATGGCAAAACCAATGATCAAATCAGAACTGACGAAAGCAGCTTATGCTTGTTGCCGCTTCGCCCCGAACGTCAGTCACCATATATAGAAGAACTAAAGAACCAACGCAACGCAATACAACGGCACGGCTACAAATAGCACACTCAACTCAACAGCACTGACAACGTCCCTGAGCCCTAACCATCCCAGCGAACTCAGCCGCAAATTCTTCCTCTCTCTCTCCCTGTCGCCATGCTCGAATAATGTGGCATCCCCATCCCCAGCCGGCCACTCCTACATTATGACTAGTAACTACTACCTGCGGTTCTCTTTGATCACCGCCGCTGCCCTACTCTTGAGTCGCCGCAGCTCGACCACAACGACGCTGATGTTGTCCTTGCTGCCGCGTGCGATGGCGAGCTCCACCAGCAGCGCTGCGGCGTCGGCCGCCGTGCTCCCAGAGACGGACTCAGGGTACTTGGAGGCCGCACGCCCACTTAGGCAATTTCTCGCGATCTTGCAGGCGATATCATTGGACACCACATCCCACAGACCGTCGCTTGCTAGTACGAGGAACTCATCTTTGTCTGTCCGGTCCATGACGGTAACTTCTGGTTCCGCTATCACGTATGGTTTCAGGTAGTAATCTCCTGAGATGGCAACCATAAGGAATTCAATGATCGATTCAGAACAGTGCATAATTTGTGAGATGTATATATATTATGCATAATCCTAGTCAATGTTGTAACTAGGTTACGGTTATTAAAGGGGCATGCGAACTGGTGTGCTTTGGCTTTACCCGTGGTTGCTGCAAACATGAGAGACAATTCGACTCGAAATGACAATTTTCTTACCAAAGCTACTTCCAATTTTAATATTTTTAAAAACAACTATAGCACTGTTAATCTCAGCTAGAAATATTTAACTTGTGCATATATATGTCTGCCGACAAGAAATGTACAGATGAAGACGATACAGCATCGTACCGATTGACCTAGAAGTTGCGAGCACTCCCAGGATACGGTATCCATTCCAGTTAATGACCTTGCCACCAGCTGCTTCTACTCTTTCCATTTCGTCAGGTCGATCTGGCTGTGTACCGTCAAAACAAGAGAAAGACATCAACGTTCCCACACACTACTGTCCTACAAAGTTGAAATTGCAGAAGAAGCGAAATTGTTCAAAAGGAAGTTATCCCAGCAAAGAGAAATTCCCTAATGTCTTGCATGGACAAGCAATAGACACGACTAACATACAGAACCACCAGCTTGCAGTGCAAAATGATGGATATGATGAGAAATGATGCTTTTGTATAAAGTTGCTACCGCGGAAAGAGCACGTTGGATGAAAGTCAGGCGGATAACCAAAGGCAGAATGACACATCAACTATCTACATCTGAGGTTTTGAAAACAAGATGTTCTAGTTGCGGATATATCAAGCCATATCAAGTGCGACAGGAGACTTCCGCTCTTCAAGTATTATTGCCAGAGTACCAAACAAGACAAATTGTCTATCACCAACCTTAAGCAGTTGAGTAGCATTGCATTGTGCTAGTACCTTGCCATCGTTTAGATACAAATCTAAATAAAACTGATCAACACTGCTACATATTTGTGTTTTTATTGAGCAAGTTAAGGCTTCACAAGCTCTGCTTGGGAAAAAAATATTCCTATTGTTTTGAAGCAGCACCTTGAATCAACTATTTTCATTTATGAACAGATGTAAAATTATGCAATCTTTGCATCCTGTATCATTACAGTAAAATCCTTGCGCATCGTGTTGGTCCCCACAATGACTACGAAAACACATAGCTGACTAATGGCAATGCTTAAAGCAGCAGTCTGGCAACACTTTCATAAACGACCAGCATACTTGATATGACTTGACAGACCCGCATCTAAAACAAATTATTTTCTCAATCTTAATAGTGTCCATAGTGCATCACTTGCCAAGACACCCACCTCAACTTCGGTGAGCATTTCGCTCTCCATTACTGTATGGACTAAATAACTAACTGTCCAATGTGTGGGAACGACAATGAAACTTTGTTTCATACTCTGATGGTTTGTGATCATGCCCGGGGTTTCTGGGAAGCGGCTGAACGATTCGGCCTTCTTTGATTCATAGGATTTTTGTAGGATTTTCATTGGATTGTAATCCTATGGATTTTTTCCTCCGGCGGTCGTTTGATTTACAGGAATAGAAACCTTGGGAATCAATCCTGTGGAACTTTTCCTTCTCTATTTCACAGGAAAGTTTCCAAGAGGTCGGAGCTCTCGGAAAGAATCCTGGCGGGAAAAAAGCGCGCGCGCGCGCCGCTCGCTCACCTGCGCGCTCCAGTTTTCGCGGTAAATAAACTCGGGTAACTTCTCACAACACCCAGACAAAAAAAAGAGAGCACCGCTTCCCCAATCCCTTTCGCATCGACCTGGTCGTGCTGCGCCGCCACGGCCGGCCGGCCACCCGGCCTTCTGCCCAGCTCCTCGGCCGGCTGCCCAGCCTTCTGCCAAGCTCCTCGGCCGGCCGGCCACCCGGCCTTCTGCCCAGCTCCTCGGCCGGCCGCCCGGCCTTCTTCCCATCCGTCCTGGATGTCTAGCAACAAGGTACGTTGGTGGCAACTCCAAAATCCAGATCCGGTCCTCCTTTGCTTCCCATGAGTATCCATGATTTGTAGCTATTATACACATAGATTAGATTGATTTGTTTAGTGTTGGCTTGCAACCTGCTGTAGATTCTCTCCAATTTTTTTAGATGAGCTTTTATTATTTCAGGATTTGGGGATTTTCTTTTCAGCTATTAGGTCAAAAAAAAATATTCTCAGATTTGAGTAAATTCTCAATTCACTATGTACTGGCTAATGTCTGGCCCGTTTATTTCGCAATTGACTTGTGTGACCATGTCCTGATGGTACCCATATTGCTACTTTTCCTCTGGTTCGTTGGCACTATATGCGCAGCATGAGCCCATTTTGTTCATAGCTATTGGATCATCACATATGGGAACGTGGTAATTTTTTTATGTGCGCCCTTGCATATGTGCTAACAGAATGTATGCTAATTAACAGTCTGATGCATGTAGGTAGCTGATCGATGGTGCCTGTCAGAGCGACAAGGCCATCATTTGCAATCCAATGGTGCAATTGATCTTGAACTTGATGGTGGGACTGCAAGTCTTCATCCAGAAATAGGTATGCTCTGATGTTTGAATGACTTTGATAAACTCAGATGTGCAATTTTATTTAGTTGTGATGTGTTATTGATTTAGAAACTAAATTTGTCCACCTATGTTGAATATTTAGGAGTCACAAAAGGTAATACTCGAATCAAATGGAGTCCCCAAATGGCTGATCGATGGTGCCTGTCAGAGCGACAAGGCCATCATCTGCAATCCAATGGGGCAATTGATCTTGAACTTGATGGTGGGACTGCAAGTCTTCATCCAGAAATAGGTATGATCTGATGTTTCAATGACTTTGATAAACTCAGTTGTGCAACTTTATTAAGTTGTTATGTGTTACTGTTATAAAAAGAATAGTTGTGATGTGTTATTGGTTTAGAAACTAAATTGGTCCACCTATGTTAAATATTTAGGACTCACAAAAGTTAATACTCGAGCCAAATGGAGTCACCAAATGAAGTTGTTCCTTGTTAGACTCCTAAAAGATCACGATGTGCCTGGTTTTCGAACACATAATGCTTGGAGTAAGGAGGCATGGACAAATATTGTTTCTCGACTAAATCAAAGGTTTGATCAATCATTTACTCTCAACCAAGTCAAACAAAAGGAGCAAGATCTGAAGAGAGACTATCGAAGTGTTAAAGAATTGTTGGATCAAAGTGGCTTTGGATGGGATAAGGACAGAAAAATGGTTGACGCACCAGATAATGTTTGGGCAAGCTTTGCTGCTCGTAAGAACAGCAAGGATGTCCTGCAATGGAAAGAAAGGTCATTCCCCCTTTATGAAGAATTAGCTCCACTCTATGAAGGTGACTAACATACTATTGTCATTTACATTGTAGCTTATTTTTCTTGCTGTATACACTTTGCATATAAGGTTGAATTGTTCTAAACAAATTTCTGGAACTATTCTCTAGGTCGTTATGCTGAAGGGAGAACTCGTCAAGGCTTGGACCATTATAATAGGAAGAGGAAGCATGCACCAGTTCCCTCATCACAGTCGACACAAGTGACTGATCTGTATCAATCACCATCACCTACCATGCCGGCTGCCGGTGAGTCAGATATGCAGTTTACTTTAGATGAAAAACTTGAGGAGTTCAATTTGGATTCTCCCCCGCACTTATCTACACCTATTCAGCATGTGCAAGCCCTGCCAAGATCTACACAAATGGAGAAACATGACACTAGGCGTGGGAAAAAACAGAAACGTGGTGCTGATGATGACTTCCATGAAAAGTATCTAAAACTGAAGAAGGAAGAAATTGATCGATTTGCTGCAATTGAGGAGAAGAAGCTAGAGGACCCCTACACCATCAACAAGTGCATCACAGCAATTGAAGGGTTGGAAGGTTTACAACTAGGAGATATGTTGATGGCATCAGATATCTTCAAATGCAAGGAGAACAGGGAAGTTTTCTTGTCATACTCTACTAATGAACTACGGCTGGCTTGGCTTAAAAGAGAGATTGCGCGTGCCCAAACAACCCATCAAAATTAGCCATTGTGGTGATCCACTGAGATCATAGGTTCTATTTTAGGGAAGCTTTTGGTCTGTAGGTGTCATATATTTATGTTTAGTTCAATTGGTCATAGAACTGACCATGATGGTTTAGTATATTTTGGTAGTTATGTTGAGAGGCTTTTGGTTAGGCATGCATGAAAATTTGTAGTACTATTGCAAATCTGAAGTCCAAGAATGGTATTACAACTTGCATGTCATATTTCAAGTACATGAATGGTAGCAGAACTTGGATAAAATATTACATATTCTGAGATCTTCGTGATACATACTGTGCCCACATTTGCTGTGCTATATAATCTCGTTTTTGATTCCCAGCTTCTCTAGAGTAATTAAAAGCATGTATATCATTATGATAGTTGTGGTCTCCACTTGGCACATCAACAAATTGTTCTTGATCAATCTCCACAGTAGTATTCTCAGGCCAAGATAAATCTCCATCATGCAAACGTATGAAATTGTGCAGCACACAACTAGCAACCGATATGTCAATTTGTTTGGTAACCGAGTAATGTGAAGCCACTCTCAATATCGGAAATCTCATTTTTAGTATACCAATAATCCTCTCGATATGATTTCGGAGTTGTGCATGTCGTAGGTTGAATAATTCCTTGTAATTTCTTGGACTTTGGCGAGCTCTTCCTTGTTCTTGTAAGTGGTACCTAGTACCACGATATGGAGCCAAAAATTGTGATGTGTTTGCATAACCAGCATCTACAAGGTAAATTTTTCCGGGGGGTACTTGAAAACCATGGTTAAGTGCATCTTGTAGGACTCTTGCATCTGAAGCCGATCCCTCCCAACCAGCATGCACATGCACAAACTTCAGATCAAAATCACATGCTACCATAACATTTTGTGACAATGTTTGCTTCCTATTGCGATATGGTTCTTGCTCATGAGGAGATAGTTTCAATGGAATATGTGTACCATCTATAGCGCCGATGCAATCCTGCATAAATACAAGTACATAAGCCATATAATCTTCTCTGTAAAATTTTGAAATTATGTTACTAGAATCATAAGCATTTATACATACCATAAAGAAAGGGTAGAACTTTTCTTTACTCAAGATTGGATGCGGGTGTAGGGAAGGTGGACGTATGTATACAGAATAGAGTTCAGTAATTGCACTGAGCACTTCTCCAAAATAGTAACTGATTGTTTGTCCACTATGCTGAAACCAATCTGCCAAAGTATCATTTGTTGCATTCTTAGATAATGCATACAAAAATATAGCAACTTGTTCTTCTACTGAGACATCTCTTCCATCAACAAGGCGATCATTCTCGCGCAATTTGTGAACCAAAGCTTGAAATATATCAGTCTCCATTCTGAAGTGCCTTTTGCATAGGTCTTCATGTCCATTTAAAATTTCATTTACACGCCGTGCGCCTGTGAGTATTGAAGTGTGCATAGGTCTTCTCAAGGAGTGTTCTCCTAAAGTAGGAAGAACAAAAAGAGCAAACTCATCCTCACTTTTTGATCTACGATAGTAGCTCGGATCCATTGAACGCTATGAAAACAAGCCTGTGGAAAATTACTGAGTTACATCATGACTTTACAAGTTTAAATGTAAACTACTTAATTTGTCTAGTTAAGACTTCTACTAGTAAATTTATTGGTCGATCAACAAGGCCTAATTCTGGCATGCTAGTCACTTGGTCATACTCTGGATTTTTTTTTGGCAGATAACTGATACAGTTCAGTGCAGATCATTGAACTGGGTGATGATATTAGGACAACTGATGTGATACTTCATTCCTTGCATTTTACCTCTATGTATATGTTTGAATAAGTTACAGAATGCAGAAACTAAAAAAGAATATGGCTTCTGATGGTGATGGTTGTTGGTGACATGATGATTTTGGGTGGCCGGGTGGGATGAAAATTGTACCCAGGGCACTAAAACAACCATGGCGCTGTCGAATTTCTAGATTTCGGATGGCCAGCAGCAAAGGGGGCATGTACAGGAGAAGAACTAACTTCAGACAACCAAGCAAGTACAGCAAAGGGAACATGTACATGAGAAGAACTAACCTCAGATTTCAGAGACGGTCCAGTAAGTACGAGGAAAACTTCAGCTATAGCAAAGACTTGCATGTAACGTTTTGGTGCATATGAATCGAAACTTGTTCTTAGAGCTGTATGAAGTGCAGAGCTTGTATATGTACTGCTGCAGCCTAACGGCTAGCTCAGTGACCAACGGCTACTTGTTTGAATGCACACCCTTCAAAATAGTAATATTATAATGCCCTGAGTTCCTATGTTTTTCCTATGCTCCCATCAAACACCCACTTGTGCCAAATCATGTGTTTTCCATTCCCATAGGATTCAAGTGGACAGGGCATGCCAATCCTCCATTTTTCCTATTCCTCCATTTTTCCTATCCTATGAATCAAAGAAGGCCGAGACTCAACCCATTGACATGGTCACGCGACCTTCTAGATCATCGCCTCTTCAGGAAAGATGAGGCTGCTATTATGGTCACGGTAATGTGGGTTGTGTGGCATTCAAGGAACAGCTATACACATGGGGAGAAGGAATACCAACCACGACAGTCGATCATTACCATTGAAGAGATTGTCCGAGCCCTTGAAATACCAGGGAAGGACAAAGTTCAGGTTATGGTTAGTCCGAAGTGGCAGCCCCCAGAAGCAGGTTGGGTAAAATTTAACACTGATGGGGCTACAGACTTTGGGCGGGGCCGAGGTGGGGCAGGTTTTATTGCCCGTGATCATCATGGATCGTTTATGAGGGCTGGCTGCGCACAGTACGAGGGTGTCACTGACCCTCTGTCCATTGAACTTCTTGCTTGCAGAGATGCGCTAGCTATGGCGCAGGAGATGGGACTCCAGCACGTTGTGATTGAAACGGACTGTCAGGAGATTCAACGTCTTTGGGAGGTACCACAGAAATCGATTGGATTCCACCTTATAAGAGAGATGAAGGAAATGAGTATCTTGTTACAGGGATTCAAGCTGCGGTTTTCAAGTCGCCTTACAAATTCGGTGGCTCACCGCTTGGCTAGGCATGCTTTACATCATTCTGTTACTCTGCAATTGTATGAAACAATCCCTGGCTGGCTGACTGATTATTTGCAGTCAGACATGCTATCGCCTACTGAATAAAGTGCCGAAGGGCGTTTATAGCTTCAAAAAAAAAACACCAATCGTATCCGACATAAATCTTATACCCATCGCATTCTAGATTTTGGTAAGATTTGATTTGATTTGAGTATGGGTAGGGGAAGACAAGAATTTTGTTGATTTTGGTAAGTTTTGATTTTGTTGAGGTTTGATATGATTTGATTTGATTTGATTGAGTTAATGCAAGACATGGGAAGGGGGAGATGGACGTACATACAATCCTCAACTCCCCTTTAATAGTAGAGCTAAGTACTAGCATATAATAACCTAGGCACACATTGTATCACAACCTTCTGAGATGTTAACCCAAGAGCCATGTACACGGCACTTGCAGATCATGCTATAGCACCAAAAAAATTCAAAACGAAAGACCACTAGACTTAAGCATTAATCTTTAGCACCTAGTCTGTGTAGGAACAGACGGATGAGATCCGGCACTAGTTTAGACACATAGAACCCTAGGTGTGTCCATGGAGTACAACTCGGTCTTAACTACGTACACCCTACGGAAGTGCTAAGCACGCGACTGGTAAATGGGCTTGACAAATATCTTAACTTTGACTTGCAAGTCAGAAGCTAGCTATCGCATGTTGTTTCAGCGATGTTCTACCATTGAGTGTAAATATTGCCAGAAATACAGTGCTAAGCTAGTTCCCTTCCCCCCCAGTTTAGCTAATCGATGGCCTGAGCTGCCGTCCTACTGCAGAAGCAAGACATCATCTGAAGATAGCTTGACACTGAACAGAGGAAGCCATCAGATCGAACCACTGTCTCTCACACAATTTTAATTTTCTTTTGAATTATGTGCGTACTTTTCTAAAGTAGAGCTAACTTAATTTCCATTCAGAAGCTACTTACCACACATACCGTGTGTTCTCTCACGCATTTGTCGAGGTGTATACTCGCAACCAAACCATACCGACGTACGGCCAGAGGATCAAAAGAACGGCTGCCAAACCGACTTAGCCGCCGCCAGGAGAGGCCAATCTTCCAGCATCGTTCTCCGGTGGCTCCCCTCCGCCGGCGACCTCGGTCGTCGGTGGTGAGGGGGGTCGCCGGATCCACGCATGTGGATCGTTTTTACTCTCTCGTAGTCTAGGTTTTTAGCCTGTTCATCATCTTGGCTTCGGCGGCGACGATGACGGCGCTGAATAAAGCTTCAGATCCTTCCCTGACGAGGCCATCGGCCCTATGGTTGGGGATGGATTTGAAAACTAGTCTGTTCAAGAAAGGATGGTGTGGCGGCGGCGGCATCCTCGTGGTGGACCTGTGTCCTCGGGCTCTGTCGTTGCGACGGCGTTTGCTCCAGCGTCGGCGCGGAGCTTGGGAGGCAGTCCAGGAGCGGATGCAGATTGTGGTCTGCATCGACGACATCTGGAAGACGGAACGTGTGCTGGGTTCGTGGTTCGTGGATGGCAGGTATGGTTTC
This sequence comes from Elymus sibiricus, assembly GCA_039707655.1. Taxonomy (NCBI): domain Eukaryota; kingdom Viridiplantae; phylum Streptophyta; class Magnoliopsida; order Poales; family Poaceae; genus Elymus; species Elymus sibiricus. The sequence continues at coordinate 253,180,518 of CM077668.1, read as the reverse complement.
CTCCTTCGGCGTCTTAGTCGTGGTGGGGTGCCAGATCTGGAGTTCGATGACGTGTCCGGGGTGTTGCCCCGGTCTGATTCGTTCAACGGAAAGGGCTTCACTTTTGGTGAGCCACCTTGGAGGTCCGCAAAGCTGCATATCAGCGATGGAGCCGCGTCGAGCTCGGGTGAGGAGGTGATCCGTTATTCTTTTCTTCGGTGGCTGCTGTGGTGGTGCCGGAGACAGGTGACGGGCGTTGCTGTCAAACTCAAAGATGTTCTGCTATCTTTTCAGTTTTGTTATGTCGGTCCTTACGTGACTTGTACTTTGATCTTTATGATATGAATGAGACACGTATTACCATGAAAAAAAAAAACCGACTTTGCGCCAACCAAATTCAATCGACACACATTTGGCAACCAGGCAGAGAAGGTGCCTTAGCCCAACAGAGAAACCTCATATACGTGTAGTGCCGACGCCTTTTCAGCACGGTTAGCACCCACAACCTACCAGATATCACCGGAGTTTTTCCCTCAACGACCCGACCAGGGAGCTGGGGTCGGAGAGTTCCGGCGAACTCATACGTTTTGCACATGACACAGGGTGACGCAGTCTACTAGTCCCACACGGCCGCCACGAGCAGCGCAAATAATGAGCGTCTGCGTCTGCACCGTGTTAGAAAAAAAAACTTCTAATTTGGACTCCAACCCATCATCGCCCATGGAACACACGAAACGTCCCTGTAGTCGACACGCCCGCGCGCGAAAAGCAGGGGCTGGTAACCCGGGGCCGGAACGGAAACAGATCTCGCGGAAAAAATGGCGTGAATCAGCGATTTATCTGACCCTGTTAATTTGGACGGATGCGTGGCAGTGTCGTGTCGTGTCGTGTACCTTGTGGTCGGACCAAACTCCCTACACGGTGCTTGGCTTGAAACGCGCTGCACCCGCTCCCCTGCGCTCCCCCGCCGTCCGCCACTCCGGCGACGGCGTCCACCTCCTCCCCGCCGCAGGTCGCTCCGACCCCGGCGTCCACCTCTTCCCCGCCGCAGGTCGCTCCGTCCCCGGCGCCCACCTTCCTCGCCGCCGGCCACCCCGGTCCCGGCGACCACCTTCATCTCCCCTTCCCCACACCTGGCCGGTGTTCCTCGCTGGTGAGTATGGCGGGTAGTCCCTGTTCCGTTACCTCCTCCTTCCGTCGCCCCGGTGAGCGGCCGGTGGTCTCCGGGTTGGGGATCTCGTCGAGCTCGGAGGCTTCTGAGGAGTTGGGTCCGAGGCAGGCGTCGCCCGCAGGAGCTGCGGAGGGCGCGGATCGCCAGGCCGTGCAGGTGCCTTGGGAGCAGCCGCGGCCTTCCAAGAAGGAGCTTTGGAGGCGCCGGCAAGATGGCGCTGGCCAGGCCTCGAGGGTCCAGGGACCACCGCGGGAGAGGAGGGAGATCTCGCCGGAGATGGCTGGCCTCTGCTTCAAGTGCTTTCAAGAAGGACACTTTAAGAAGGACTGCACCAACAAGGTTGTTTGCTACCGATGCGGGCGGCCGGGCCATGAGTCTAAGGAGTGCAAGCGCCCGCGGAGCCCATCGCCGGAGGAAGTCCTCAGGCAGCAGACGGCGGCCAAGGTGGCGCGTCGTGACCCTGTGCCGCTCGGCCGAGGCCGGGCGGGGGCTGTCGCTCCGCCCCTTCCGCCGCCGCCGGCGGGTGCCGCTTCCGCTGCGTGGCCGCGTCTCGTCGCCCCGCGTCCGGAGAGTCTCGTGCTGGATGAAGCCAGCCCGCCAGACCTCTGCATCGTCCGGCGCACGGCCGCTATGGGTGACCTGGAGGGCCGACTGCAGCTCGCTTTGGTTGCGTACGTGGAGGGCGCAAGGCATGACATTGCGCCGGAGTTCATCGTGGAGGTTCTTGGTTCGATTGAGGGAGTGCAGCCTGAACGCATTTCGGTGCACAGCTACCGCCCGGAAGATTACCTGGTGGTTTTCGCGCGTCCTGAAGACAGGAACAGAGTGGCTGGTCGACCTTCGTTCAGCTACAATGGGGTTCGCATCTTCTTCCGGCAGTGGAATCGGCCAGCGCAGGCCGTGCACACGAGGTTCAGCTACAGGGTGTCGCTGGTGCTGGAGGGGCTGCCACCGCACGCTTGGGACAGAGAGGTGGTGGAGGACCTGCTGGGATCGGCGTGTCTGGTGGACATGGTTGCGCCGGAGACCAGTGCGCGGCGAAATCTTTCCGCGTTCAAGCTCTCTGCTTGGACGGCGGATCCCGAGGCTATTCCGACTCTGAGATGGCTGGCAATCCCGGAACCAGGCCTGGTGGCACCGTTGGCTGAGCCTTCCCTGCTGCAATACATCTAGACTCGGTGACTGAATTTGGTGGCGGAGGCGAGCCGTGGTTTCTTGGTTCGTCCTCTTCAGGGAGCGGGCAGAGTGGAATCCCTGACGATGATCGGGATCTTGGTGGCAATGGTAGCGGTGGTGGCGGTCGCGTCCCGAGTAGGAGGCACTGGCAGTATGGTGTGCGCGACTCCCGGGACGGAGGGGCGGGCTCGGGAGGGCGCACTCACGGTAGCGCGCCGCCGTCGGCGGGTGTGCCGTTCATGGCGGCTGGGTGGCGTTTGCCACCGATGGGCGAGAAGACGGTGGTCCCGGCCGATGGGCCCTCCCTACCAGTTCAGGATAGGCTGACGACCAGGACGTCGGCTTTTGACCGGCTGACCGGACGGGTGGGGTCTCCGGTAGGATCCGAGGGGAGGCTGAATTCAAATGTTAGACGAGCTCGGTTGGCTCCAGCTCAAGTGGAGCAAGTGGCAGTTGAGACCACAGCGGCGGATCAGCCTCGGGCGCTGATGGTGGGGGCACAGGTGACAGTTACGAAGACTCCAGGCGTGTCGGAGCGTGAGAGGCATCAGGCAGATGTAGACAAAACCCAGACAGAGCTGTTGGTGGGGTCGGCAGCCCAGCCACTGACGGCACCTGCGGCCGAGAGCGCGGCTATCGAAGCCACTCAGGTGATACCGGTGTCGAGGCAGGACCAGGTCGTGAAGGCGAGTGCAGATGCGACGGCAGGCCATGCATTGGTGGAGGCCGGGTCCCACCCTGATGGGAACAATGCTGATATGGCATGCATTCCTGAAGACGTTGCAAGTGTTAAGAGGAGTGGAGGAGTGGCCAAATCAGAACCAAGTGATAGAGGAAGTTCTGGAGGGACTACCAAGAGTGGAGGAGTGGCCCCACGTGGATGGGAATAATGCTCCGGTGCCATGCACGGACGTGGGAGCAGCCGGGGACACGCACAACGGGATGGGTGGAGGTATTTCGTGCACTGAGCTAGCACTAGTTCAGACTGCTGTCTCCGAGCCTGCGGCGTCCGGTATGACGCATCAGGAGGCTGCGGCTTATGCTAAACTGAAGGCGTTTTGCTCATTGATCGTGAAGAAGCTCGCACCGCCGCTACTGAAGGAGGTCCAGGCGTCCACCCTGCGACCAGAAGCCGAGCCGTTCACCCCCAAGCGCACAACCAGAGCGGCCAAGCGTGCGACTACGCAGAGTGTGGCGAAAGCCACTCCTGCCGAAAACGTGCTCCTTCGCACATTGGGGTTAGTCCCGGATGACCTACAGGTGGAGGACGCAGCGGTGCAAGAGCTCAAAAACCTCTTCGATTCCCCTCTTCGCGAGCAGCACGTCCGTGTGATTGCTGCGCTGTTTGGTAAGGAGATGCCTGGGCATGAGCTCAGATCAGGAGCTACAGCGGCGATCGGGGCACATTAGCCTGTGCTCGGCTGGTGGATGGTGCTAATCCTTTCTCATGGATTTAAGCCCATCGGTGACTTGCTGGAACGTTCGTGGCTTGAACAATCCGGCGAAGCGCAAAGCGGTGAAGGAGTTTTTGGACTCGATTAAACCTAGCCTAGTGTGTCTGCAAGAGACGAAGCTTGAGGTTGTAGATGATTTTCTTATTATGCAATGTTGTGGTCCGTCTTTCGACGGCTTTGCTTATCTTCCGGCTGCTGAAACGAGAGGAGGCATCATCCTAGCTTGGGACACCACGATCCTGCAGGTAGATAGCATCCAGAGGGATGTGAACTTCCTCACGGGGAGGGTGCACCCCAAAGCAGGAGAGGAGTGGTGGATTTCTGTGGTTTACGGGCCCCAAGGTGATGAGGCTAAGACGCAATTTCTGGAGGAACTCGCGGCTAGACGCGCGATGTGTCCGGGGCCCTGGATGGTTCTGGCGATTTTAACATGATTCTCCGCGCTTCCGAAAAAAGCAACACTAACATCAATCGTACCATGATGAATAAATTTAGGAGCTTCGTGGACAATAACGAATTGAAGGAGTTGTACATGCATGGGCGTAGATTTACTTGGTCGAGCGAGAGAGAAGCACCAACACTCACGAAGATTGATCGAGTGCTGGTTTCGGTGGACTGGGAATTGGATCGTCCAGATTGTCTTCTGCAGGCGCTGTCTTCGGGTGTTTCAGATCATGCACCTTTGCACCTTACCACCAGAGCCGCATTCTGGCCCAAGAAGAGGTTCCGTTTTGAGTCCATTTGGATCAAACTTGATGGTTTTGAGCAAGCGGTGAGGGAGGCTTGGGTGTGTGATTCAGCGATCATGGATCCTTTCAAGAGGCTGGACGCGTTATTGAGAAATACGGGACAGAGGAAAGTGGGCAATATCAAGTTACAAATGGCAGTGGCAACTCTCGTCATCTTTCGCTTGGATCAAGCCATGGATAGGAGAGGCCTTACAGAGTTGGAAAATTGGCTGAGGAGGACGTTAAAGCTCGCTCTCTTGGGGCTAGCATCATTGGAACGGACCATCGAGCGACAGAGATCCAGATACAGGTGGTTGCGCGAGGGCGACGCCAACACAAAGTTTTTTCAAGCAGTTGCGAATGGAAGAAGAGCCAAAAACTTCATCCCAAAAGTCCGATTGGGGAGCGAGATAGCAACCGAGCAGGAACACAAAGAACAAATCTTCTCGGAGGCCTTCCAGAACCTTCTAGGAACAGCGCACGCGAGAGAGTACACATTAGACCTCGGTTACCTGGGCATGGAGGAGCTGGACCTGTCGAAACTGGATGTGCCCTTCACAGAAGAGGAAGTGTGGAATGTTGTCAAGGAAATGCACCCGGACCGTGCTCCAGGTCCGGACGGATTCAGTGCCGCGTTCTATCAACACACATGGCAGATCATCAAACATGACATCATGGCGGCGCTGTCGAAGCTCTCTGCGGGAGATGATCGTGGATTCGCAAAGCTGAACAGAGCGCTAATTGTGCTCATACCCAAGAAGGCGGACGCCATTGAGGTGGGAGATTACAGGCCTATAAGCTTGCCACATAGCTTTTCTAAGCTATTTGCAAAGCTGCTTGCCAACAGGGTGCGCAGGTACATGCCCAAACTGGTAGGAGCCAATCAATCGGCATTTATCAAAGGAAGGAATCTGCATGATAACTATCTACTAGTGAGGCAAGTGGCGGTGAAAATACATGCGAGGAAGAACCCGGGAGTGTTCCTGAAGCTCGACATCACACGTGCTTTCGACTCGCTTTCGTGGCCTTTTCTGTTCGAAGTACTCAGGGCGAAGGGATTCCGCAGCACCTGCTTAAAGTGGATGGCTACCTTGCTGCAGACCGCTAGTACGAAAGTGCTGGTGAACGGAACACCAGGGAGAAGGATTTGGCATGCCAAAGGTCTTCGACAGGGGGACCCGGTCTCCCCACTGTTATTCGTCATTGCGATGGAGGCCCTGTCAGCGATTATCACAAGAGCGCTGCAAGAGGGGGTCCTGAGTAACTACACGGGTATTTCGGCTCTACAAAGATTGTCCATCTACGCGGATGATGTTGCATTCTTTGTGAGGCCATCGACACCGGACTTGAAGTTCGTCAGGAGTGTCTTGGAGATCTTCGGAGAAGCATCTGGGTTGAGAGTAAATTACAGGAAGTCCTCCGCAATCTTGATCACCGAGGACGCGGAAGACAGGGCTAGAGTGCAAAACCTTCTCCAATGTGCCATCGGAGAGTTTCCCTGCCGATACCTCGGGCTACAGTTGGCTATCAAGAAGCTGACAAAGGCCCAATGGCAGCCCCTACTTGATCAAGTTAGGCACTTCATCCCAGCATGGCAGAGAGGACTGATGCAGCGATCGGGTCGGCTTATCTTGGTAAAATCTGTTATCGCTGCGAGGCCGGTGCACCATCTACTGGTCATGAAGCCGCCGAAATGGGTGCTCGAAGACATGGACAGTTGGATGCGTGCGTTTTTCTGGGCAGGAAAAGATCGAGCAAATGGTGGTCAATGCCTCGTGGCCTGGAATGCAATTTGCAAACCATTGTGCTACGGCGGTCTAGGAGTGAAGAATCTGGGGTTGCAAGCTCTCGCCCTCAGAGTGCGCTGGGAGTGGTTGAGACGCACGGACGATCAGAGACCTTGGCAGGGCCTTCAGTTACTGGTGGACGAGGACGCGAGGCTGGTTTTTGATAGCATGGTCAAAATCACAGTTGGCAAGGGTGATAAGGTACTCTTCTGGAGAGATAGATGGATTCATGGATTTGCAGTACACGACATTGCTCCTACGTTGGCCCTAGGAGTAGACACCAAAACGAGGAATGCAAGGACGGTTGAGCAGGCTTTGACCGGAGAGAGATGGGTTCACGACGTGCTGCCGCAAACCTCCATGGGTGCCTTGTTTCAAACTGTGCATCTCAGGCATGCAATTGCCACAGTGCAAAGAGATGAGTCGTCGGAGGACAAGTTCACATGGCCACATGACAAAACCGGCGAATACACGGCAAAATCCACCTACACCCAACTGTGTCAAGGTGGGATCCGTCTCCCAACGGCCGCGGCGATCTGGCGAAGTTGGGCACCACTGAAATATAAAATCTTCGCATGGTTGGCCGGGCAGCATCGACTGTGGACCTCTGACAGACGTACACGTCATGGTCTTCAGGATGAGACATCGGCGTGTTACACATGCCTGCAGGAGGAGGATAACGTAGAGCATATCTTGGTGCAATGTGTCTATGCGAGGGAAGTGTGGCATGCATGCTTCGACGCACTACAGCTTCCAAGCCAAGCACCGTGTAGGGAGGATACCTGGGTGGCGTGGTGGCTTACAGCGAGAACATGTTACCAGGGGAAGGTTAGGCGAGGTTTTGACTCTCTAGTCATCGGAGTGGCATGGTCCTTATGGAAGCAAAGGAATGCGCGAGTGTTCAACCGGCCAGAGCAATGCAAAGGGCCACGCGACCTAGCTAGATGGACCCTAGAGGACGTCCTTGATTGGAGTAGAGCTGGTGTGGGTGTAGGTGGATTACATAGATTTGTGAGACATTGATCTAGTGGCTTTCGGCTGGTGTGGGTGTTCCGACGGTTGATGTTCGCATCGCCCGTGGGCCTCTTATAATTACATTTGCTCTCTTCTATAAAAATATGGTACGCCATTGGCGTACTCTCGAAAAAAAAAACTTGTGGTCGGAGGAGAGCGGCACGGGGACGCCGCCGCGGGAGAGCACGGCGCGGGAGTCGCCGCAGTTAGCAACGACGATGCGGCGCGGGCCCACGACGGCCACCACGGCGGTGGAACCCACTGTCTGCTCGCCGGCGTCGGTCCCGTCGTCGGCGCCGACCTCGCCGTCCACCCGGGCGAAGCAGGCCGTCATGGCCTCCTTCCACCGCGCGTCGTCCTCGGCCCGACCCTGCCCTCCGCCCCCGGGCTGCGGACGACGAAGTCGCACCTCCTCCGCGACCGGCACGCCTCCGCCACGCGCGACCCGCCGTGCCCGTCGTACACCGCGAAGAAGCCCTCCTCCCCTGCCCCGTACTCCGAGTCGCCACCCCCCTCCACCGCCGCCGTCTCAGCCAGGAATGGCGCGGCGACGGCCACCGCGTCCTCCATCTCCCGCCGGCGCCCGATCACGGACACCGCCCCGTGCGACACGCACGCCGAACACCTAGACGCCACCAGGGGGGGCTCCGGCGCCACCTTCGCGGAGTCAGACAAGTCCGAGGAACTGTCCGGCGCCGGCCGCACCCGCTTCGCACCCTCGTCCTCCGCAGCCGCGGACGCCGTACGTCCTAGCCGCCGGAGCTCCAGCCGGCGCCGTCGCGCTGAGCGGGCCACGGTCATCAGCTTCTTGTCGGTGGCGAGGAGCTCCCGTGCATGATCTCGCTTGCTCGTCTCGCTGCTCATTTCCCTCGCCGGAGAGAACAAAAAGAACTGGGGGCGTGGGACGGCGAGGCGCCTCTAATACCCGCGGCCACGGGAAGGAAAAGGTTAGACAACGCTCCAAGGCCGTCCGATCGTCCGTAGATGGCCCGGATACGTGACAGCGAGGGCGGGAGCCGTATCCGGACGTGGATCTTGCGGGCCTGGACGTGGACGGCGGCGATGAGCCGGCGGCCGGCGCGTGGCGAGCGCGATGAGCGGCTCGGAGTCTCGGGGCTCGCGGAAGGGCGTGGTGCGCGCGGTTCATGTGGACCGTGGAGAGGGGCGTCGGCTTCTGGCGGCGGGGCCAGCCGTTCTAGTAGCTTGCGGTGCTTGTGGAGAGGGCCTAGGGAACGATCTAACGTTTGGTGCTTTTAGGTAACGCGTGGGACCTGAATATAAAGGAGGAGGGGTTACGTGGAGGGGAGAGGAAAGACGCCTGTGGGGCATGTAGTGCAGTTTTGACTGGTAGAGAAGAACTGGTAGATGCACGCAAGCTGTCACCAAGGTTTTGGGACCCGGATGAAAAACAATCTCGTGGGGCATCAAGATTTTCGGTTACCTTGCCAAGGACATTTTTGAATGAGTTTTAAATTCGAATAAAATTCATCAAAAAATCGGTCAAAGTTCAATTAAATTCAATTTTTTGGATTTTTTTGCTTGGTAAAGCGATTTCTCGTGGGGCACCGAGATCTGCGGCTACTGTCCGGTAACCGAATTTCTCAAGCGGTAACCAAAACCCTAGCTATCACTACTAACTCATAGCCTCTTTGATTCAAAGCATTTGTAACCAAACTTTTGAATATTCTGATCCTTAAAATAACTCCTGCTCACACCGTTTAACTTATTTAATCCAAGATTCATTTGAACTAGATTTCATAGATACTTTTTCATCCACTTCAATCTTATGTGAAGATTCCTATGTTTTTCATGTGCTCAATCAAACATTAGTACAATCCTATATACAAAGAAGGCATGACACTCATATTCCTGTGTTTTTTCTATTATTGCGTTTTAGAAATCCTGCGAATCAAAGATCCCCTGGGTAGTTTTTGATGGGCATTCACAAACGCATCGTCTTCAAATTTGGTACTCCCTTCGGACAATCTGTTAGCCACCTCGTAACGCATTGTCTTCAAATCTGGTACCCCCTTTGTTCAGTTCTGTTAGTCCCCTTGTATTTGAGTCAAAAAAATTATCATGAACTTGGTTAATAAAATATAAATTATATGTAGTAAAATAACACCAAAATAAAAGGTTCAAATACAAATACAATAATTTTTTAATATATAGATATATTTTGCTGCCAAACCCGTGGTTAGATTTTATGCAAAATACAAGATGAATTTGTAAACTCGAATGTAGGAAGTAATGATGGCACTAGTAATAAATTTGTAGTGGGTGTCAAACATTTACCAGTAAACTCAGACGAAGGAAGTAATAATGGCACTAGTAATAAATTAGTAATGGGTGTCGGAAGTCGGGCTCCGGGGACCCAAAGGTTCGAACACTGGGGTGAGCTCGTTCTACCACTTCGTCTCCTACCACGGCTAAGCGACGGCGGAGCTACGGCGAGAGCGCGCTAGCGAGGGACGGACCGCGGACTCAGCGGTTTACCCAGGTTCGGGCCACCTTGCGGTGTAAGACCCTACTCCTGCTTGGTTGGTATTGCTCTGGTGAGAGAGAGTACAAGGTTGGGGATGATGAGAACAAGAGCCGATCCCCCTCTACAAAGGCAGCACTGCCCCTTATACCCGCATCGGTCCTCTTCCCCCTTGAAACTTAGGCGGGAAGGGCTGCCACACTTGGCGGGTTTTGAAAGGGGACAGGCGCTCAGGCTATCCTGACTAAAGGCGGTCTTCGCCTGCCAAAGCGTGATCCATGACGCGCCGGTGGGCTCAGTGATGACCTCCGCCCTGCGCGCCCGTCGTCTTGGTCTTCCTTCGCCGATCGGGCAACCTTTGGGGTTGCTTTGGGGAGTAGATAGCTGGCCCTGCTCCCTTAACACAAAAGAGGAAACCATCTTCATCCGCGCCTGCTGGCGCGGCCTCTATCGCCGCTCGTCGCCGCGCGCGTCACCCACGTGATGGGCCCCAGACCGCGCGGCTGTGCCGAACGGCCTTCGTATCGTGCGCCCTCGGGAGGTTGCCTCAGGAGGCCACCTCAGGAGGTCGCCTCGCGGACTGGACCTCGCGAGGCCGCTGGTAGAGGTGCTGAGCCTTTCTCACCCGCTCCCTGAGGAGGGGGCCTCGGGAGGCCAAGGCCTCATGAGGAGTCCTGGTGAGGTGCTTGGTGATGATGGCCCGCTGGGCCCACGCCCGGCGTTGCGCCCTGGGCCAAAGGCAGACGGGCCTGGATACCCCGGGTTCCATGGGCCCGACAGTAGCCCACGGCGCGCACGTTCCTGCCTACTGGGGGGCGAAACGGCACGGGCCCTAACCGCCTGGGGCCAGGCGCGACGCGTGGCGCACGATGTGATTGGGGACGCCTCCACTTCTCCACGACGCCTCATGTAGGAACGAAGTATGTCTACCAGAGGGGGGGTGAATGGGAGTTTTAAATTTTCTTCGGAAATATCAAAACTCTCGGAACCCAGCAGCGGAATGAATTAAAACAGAGAACAGTGAGCGAGCTTAAACTACCGAATGGAAACTAAAACCAAGCATCGAGGTAAATCACATAATTGAAACATGTCACATGGCACAGTTCGAAAGTAAAAGGGGGGGTAGCAGAGGTGACCAGTGATGCTCGATGGCGACAAGGTGTTTGGTAGACCAGTTCGCCCTTCTGCAAAAGGACTACGTCTGGTTGGAGGGGCTGTGATTTAACACAGAAGATAAACTCTCTTCACCCTATTCTCCTCGACAATTGGTTCGTCAACCAATGCCGATTACTCGTGGTAGATGCTTGAGGCGATCTCCGAACCTTTACAGACTTCTTCTTCGAGAACCACAATTACTCTTGGTCTCTGAAGAAATTGACACCTAACCGTCTAGAGAGTTCGCAGCTCTCAAGAGTAATAGGCGGAGCGTACTGGACTTAGATTCGAGTGATGCTGAACCACTATCTAATTTTTCGGCTTTGGGGTTTTCTCTCGGTGGATTTTAAACTCAAATCAATCGGAGAGGGGGTTGCTCAACAATCTTCTCAGAATCAAACGGAGCAGCCACCGGACAACGCCGGTGTGGGGTGGCTATTTATAGCCGCAGCCTTCCCAGATGGGAAATGACCATTTTGGACACGCGGTCCAGCCAATGGCCAACCGACACATTCACAACGGTCGGATTTTGGGAGCAACGGTAACATTACTTGAGGAGCAAGTAATGCTAACTCCTCGGTCAGAGACAGATCTCTCGCAGCGAAGAAGAACACAGTCTCTTGCTGGCAAGTATTTGCTCGGAACACAAAGAGATTTCTCTCGCATCTTTCATAGGATTTGGGTTTAGCATCAGCGAGTCAAATCTTCGAACGCTACACCCCTCTTAATAGTACGGTGGTCCTATGACTCAATAAGAGAAAAGAACCAACGAAAAGAATGCTACGTCTTCTTCTTCGTTTTCAATCTTCTCGACGGCAGTCACTTCCTTCTGAACGGCACCGAACCAATTGCTTCTCATCAGCAATTTTTGAGGGGTCACTCTTGTCGTCATAATCTTCGGTGATAACCTTCACTGCTACGCAGGGAATATTCTTCGGAGTTTGAACCCAAACTCCTCTTGACTCCAGGGACCTGTTACTCTATGTGCACTAGCAAACACATCAGTCCCTCACTGTTTGTCAACAATCTCCAAAACATAAGGAGGCAAATTATTACACCAACAATCTCCCCCTTTTTGGACGATTGATGACAAAACAGATAATCATCGAAGTGAAGATAGATAAGTAAAAAGCAATTCCAACAAGAGTGAGTAAGTGTTACTATGCTCGAAGATGAAATAGACTCCCCCTAAATGTATGCAGGGAAGAAAGATATGAGATAAATTCTCCTGCAATAATTGAAGTATATGGAGGAAATTTCAGTCATTCGAGACATTGATTCGCACTGATGAGATATAATCCATCGAGATCGTAGTGCAATCAATTTTAACTTCTGATAAGAATTCCACCTGCAAGATAAATGCTTCGAGACAAATAGTGCAGTAGCAGGGGTAATGAGCATTACAGCACAAAAGTTATCGAGTTTTACAACATAGTACGGATAAGATATAGACCAGAAGTTGCAAACTCGCACGAAACCAAAATCAACCGAAACACCAAAAGCAAATCTATCAAGACTCGTGGAATTCTCCCCCTTTTTGTCAACAAGTGTCAAAAAGGTGAGGAATAACAGGAGTAAAGAAACGTAGAGCTTGGCTCAATCAGTGGCATCTCCAGACGAGCTGTCCGAGGTGAGTTCGTCTTCGGAAGTGATGGGAGTGACTTCGTCTTCAGCAGCAATAGATTTTCCTTCAAGAATTAGAGCTTGGGGCTGAGCAGACGAGGGAATAGCTGGAGTGGCCACAGGAGGAACACGGGAATGCATATTGCCTTCGACAGGTTTCTCAGTCGGTGAGGTGGCTTCAGATTCGTCAAGTAGTTTGCGAAGCTTGAGATGAAGAAGATCTGTCGTTGGCTCACGAGCAGGCAGAGGAGTACTCTGTTCTTGAAAATCTTCGACAGTGAAGCCTTTGTCAATGTAGTCATAAAGCTCTTGGAGATTGACATTCAGTAATTGTTTCTCGGTGAAGAATTTGCGAAGCAATTTCCAGAGTCTCTTCTTGTTTTCATCAGCTATCAGGTGCATTATCCTCGTGCGATTGTTAAAAGCATTCAGTTCGGAGGTGAGATGTTCTTTCTCGCGACGATCATCAGCGATATGCTGCAGCAAAAGTTGTTGTGTACGCAAACTAACTTCGAGTTGCGATGGAGGGTGTGGCGAAATCTTTCGGTCGCGCTGAGGCAGACGAGGCCCATCAAATTGCTGGTGATAGACTTGGGAGCTTGATACGGGCGATTTGCCCGAAGAGATATCATCCATGACTTTCAAAGTATCGCGAACAGGAGGAATGAAGCTCTTATGACTTTCCTTCGCAAGATACACTGTGCGCATTGCATGATCAACAACTTTTTGTATCCAAGGCGCAAACACTTTGATGCAGAAGGGATATTGAGCAGAATCCTTCAGAATGCGTAGGAACATGTCTTCCACATCGAAAATGTAGCACTCAGAGATGGCATATATAGCATTGCGAAGAACATCTGAGATGGACTTGTCTGGATTCATACCGGCCAAAGGGCAAATGGTATAGGAGAGCATGTGGAATAACGTCTGATTATCGAAAGTTAAATGCTCAGGACGAGGAGGACCAGTGTAGTCACAAATCTTTTCAGGATCCATAGTGCATCGAAAGATTTCATCTGATATAACATCAATGTTATGAACCCGAATCTCAGTATTACCATGCTCAAAGCGAGGGAAATGGAAGTGCGAGACAAAATTCGTTGAAGTGCATTTGATGCGTTTTCCTTCGGTCATCCATTCCATAACCCATTTGGAACTGTCAGATTCATCACCAGAGATATATAGTGTAGCATAGAATTGAAGAATAATCTCTCTGTTCCAAGGGTGCTCAAACTCAAAAACTTTGGTGAGGCAGAAATCATCCAGATCTTGAAGCAATTGATTGAAACAGCCAATATTGCGCATAGTAGGGATGTCCAGATATTCATGAGGAAATATCTTTCGACTCTCATAGAGGACCCGAGAATAATAGATGGCCTGTTCCTTAGTCCAGAAACGAGGCGATTCTGAAGTGCGCGGCCCATCATACGGACTGGCCTGAAAGAATTTGGGATGCGCATTCCGATTGAAAAGAGGACCTTTTGCGCCTGCGCCTGACGAGAACAAAGGCAATTCTTCACGAGGGTATGGATATTTAAGTTCGTCTTCAGGAGAGAGATATTCATCACCATAGACAACCGAGTCAGACCGGCGGGCAGATACAGGTTTCCGTTCGGAGGGACCAACATCTGGCATTCGAGTAGCTGTGTCGATGGATAACTTGAGCGGAGACGGAGCAGGTGTTACAACTGTTGGAGGTGCTGAGGTAGAAGGCAGCAGAGCAAGTTCATGCACTGTAGGCACTGAGGCCGAGACATCCACTGAAGGTTGTTGTTCCACTGGAATATGTTGTTCCTCGACCGAGATTTTTGGAGCTTCATGAGCCGGAGAAGCTTGGGGATCGGAGCGAGGGATTTCACCTTCCTCGGAGACAAATTGTTGCGAGGGAATATCAGCTCGAGCAGGGGAGGCCACAGGCACTGATTCAGTTGGCCTTGGCGAGGGAGGAGCATCCGAGTCCTTAACAGGGGATGGCGAAGGAATTGCTATCTCAGGAGATTTTGCTTGCGGAATGGGAGACTGAGCAACTTGGGGAACAGGCGACGGTTCCTTCGGAGCAGGAGGCACATTTTTCTTCGCCATTCGCTTTCGTTGCTTTTTCTTTTCCTGAGCAACTTGATCAATATGGCCCTTGACCAGATCATTGTATCCAGTGACTTTGGCTTGATGTTCATCGCATATTTTCCGAACAATTTCATCCAGATCCGTGTGAAAGCGTAACCTTCGGTGGCGAAGAAGAGTCATGGCACGATTGATATCCTTGTAGGAGTCTTCGAGGGCTTTGATGACAAATTTGGAAGAGGCAGTTTTCATGCGTGCATCAATGTCAATTAGCTCGGCAGAGAGAGAATTGATCTCAACTGCAGCTTCTCTCAATTCTTGAACTACAGAAGTGGCTTGAGTAATAACTTCGGCAGGAATAGGAAGCGAAGCCACTTCTCCGTCGAAGGGATTGTCCACAAATCTATCAAGCTGTTCCATGATAAATATGTGATCATAGTAATGAGGAGCATCAGACTTGACGGAGGGAGCAGTTTGGACAGGAACTTGCTCGGAAGGAGGTTTTGAAGCCAAAGGCTGAGTCAAGGTAGGCGCAAATTTATCAACCTTTTCCTTCGGAACAGTAGCTTGGGGAGCATCTTGCTCGGTAGGCGCCTTGATTTTCTTCACTTCAGGTTTGGGAATATTTTCGCCAGGCTTCGCAGAACTTACTGGAGTATCAACTACCAAATCCTTCAAGTTTATTGCATCTGGATGAGGAGTTGTGTTCACATGCTGTTTCATGGTGACAGTGGTAGCAGGTGTTTTTCTAGCAGGCATCTTCTTCGGTGGAGCCAAATTGACCCGAAGATCAGGCAGCACAGTTGATGTAGTGATATTTACTTGCTCCCTGAGAGTAGCAGCAACTTCTTCCTTGGTGAGCGGAGGATCATCATCATCATCACAAGAATCATCCTTGCGAGAATCAGCAGCAGGTTCAGCCTTTTTCTTCTTTGGTGCGCGTTTTCTCTTCACAGCAGCGCTGGGATCATGCTTGTTTTTAGTTCGGCCTTCAGATTTTCCTTCGGCCTTTTTCTTCTCCACATCATCTTTGAGAAGGCGAAGGTTTTCCTGTTCACGAGCCTTTTGCTTTTCGGCCCTTTGAGCTCGCTTGAGGGCATTGCGCTGACGCTTAGCAAGCTCTTCAGGATAAGATGCTGGTGTGCGAAGGGATGATTCATCAGCGTTTGGCGGAGGAGGTGGTCTCTCTTGGGGACCATTGGGCTTGATGAGAGAAATTTCCCGGCAGTCACCCCATGGTGGATGAAATGCAAAGTTCTGAGCAAACCGAGGATGAACAAATTCATAGTTGAACCATTTGCGCACCCAGTGACGTCGAATCCATTGTTGACGCTTATCTCTTTGGTGTTTTGTCTCGCCTGGAACCGTGTTATACCGATCATGAGAGATATATTCAGCTGTGTTTGTGTATGCCTGTCTGCCACCCCTCTTCTTCTTCGGATCATTTTCTTCTTGCTCATCAGCATTTTGTTCGGACCTTTTTCGCTTGTTGTTTGATGGGCCTACCGTTGGGCCCTTAGCATTCGGAGCTTTGGATTCATCAGCAGTACCCAGAATAACATCATCTCGATCCGTCCGACCTTCAGGTTTAGCTGAATCCTCAACTGACTGCATTTTCCTGTGAACATAGATAGATGCGAGGGAAAATGGGGATAGGGTTACGAATGCACACAGCGAAGATTTTGAAAATGAAATCGTTTTTGAAGAAGAAATAGATGCAGACTTTGAGAAATGTTTCGGGCGAAAGAAATGTGTAGAACGAACTAGTAGGTTCGAAGAAAATACTAGTAAACGTGCTAAGCATTCCGTTCATTCGAGACATAACACAAACCCTAGATCTGAAATTTTTCGGATGCGAGGAACAACTACAAACCACATCCGCACAATTTACCTATCAGTAAGGATCTGAGAATTACAGTAAAAATTATGCAATATTTTTTACCGCGGACTAACTCGAAGAGGAAGATAGGAAGAACGAGTTCGCACTACACATACCCTAACTTGGTGATGTGCAGCAACTATGGCGGCGCGGAGAGGAAGATGATCCGCGGCGGCGAGGAATGACTCCGGCGACCTCTTTCCGGCAGCGAAGCGGCGAAGAAGGTCGACGTCGTCGAGCTCGAGGAGGAGCAGTGCGGTAGGGCTTTAGAAGGTGGCGATGGAGAAGATGCGAAGTGGAACGAGGAGGGTGGCGGCTCATCATTTATATGCGAGGAGGAAATAACCGCACTCCGGTGAATCTGATCGGACGGCCAGAGTCAATGGACTATTGCGATTCAATGGATCAGATAAGCTGGCAGTTGATGATCAGCACGTGGCAACCGTCACCAAAGAATGTGGTCCAGACTTGGGCGGGAAACCCCAAATTTTGGACGGCTTTCGCCAAAACAGATTAGGTTCGGACCGAAACTTTAACGTGGTCAAGGTCCCAGATAAAGTTTCGTTCCCAGATGAAATTTGTG
The DNA here is from genome assembly GCA_039707655.1 of Elymus sibiricus. NCBI lineage: Eukaryota > Viridiplantae > Streptophyta > Magnoliopsida > Poales > Poaceae > Elymus > Elymus sibiricus. The sequence goes on along the minus strand of CM077668.1, from coordinate 253,163,426 downwards.
CATTCATAATGGAGCAGCATAGACTGGAAGAGTTAGAATAGAGGGAAAACAGGGTCCTAGGCATTTCACTCAGACGAAGAAACACAAGCACCGAAAAAGAAAAAACAAGCTATGAGTGAAATACATTCGGACAAAACACAAAGGTTTCAATTGCAGCTCAGTGAAGAGAAATTGTGGTGGCGTTACCCACCGTATAAGAACTGTATGACCCCGAGCATCGCACAATTATCGTGGCACCCGGTGAGTCTAGTTCTTCGTTAATGTATTCACTCCCAGAAAGAAAATTTCACTTTGTCAAAATTTTCAAACTCTTCGAGTGTTATGCACCCATTCCTTCTAAGATGTGGAAGTGTTGGTACGCGTGCCGAGTCCAGCTTACTGCACGTTTGCGGAATCTAGGATATTTAGCTCACACCGTAACGCACAGAATCTTTTCTCATCGAGAGGCTTGGTGAAGATATCGGCGAGATTTTCTTCGGTATTGACATGACTGATAACAATATCCTCTCGAGCAACATGATCGCGTAGGAAATGATGTCTGATCTCAATATGCTTGGTGCGAGAGTGCTGCACAGGATTGTGTGCAATTTTGATCGCACTCTCATTGTCGCACAATAGAGGGATCTTCTTGACTTTGATGCCATAATCCTTCAGAGTCTGCTTCATCCATAATAACTGAGTACAACAAGCGCCAGCAGCAATATATTCGGCCTCAGCCGTAGAGAGTGAGACACAATTCTGCTTTCTTGACGACCAACATACCAATGATCTGCCGAGGAAATGGCATGTCCCCGAAGTAGATTTCCTGTCAACCCGGTCACCTGCATAATCTGAGTCTGAATAGCCAACGAGGTCAAACTATGCTCCCTTAGGATACCATAAACCTAAGGTGGGGGTGTGAGCCAAATATCTCAGAATACGCTTGACCGCTTGGTGATGCGATTCTTTCGGTGCGGCTTGAAAACGAGCACACATACAAACACTCAACATAATATCAGGTCTGGATGCACATAGGTAAAGCAAAGAACCAATCATCGAACGATAAGCTTTCTGATCGTAATCTTTACCGTACACATCTGCGTCCAGCTGGCCATTTGTTGGCATGGGAGTTTTGTAACCCTTCTGTTCGCAATCTTGCATTTTGAACTTCTTAAGACAGTCTCTCAGATATTTCTCCTGAGATATGAAAATTCCATTGTCCTGTTGACGAATTTGTAGTCCGAGAAAGAACTTAAGTTCACCCATCATGGACATTTGATACTTCTCGGACATCATTTGCCTGAATTCCATGCTGCAAGCATTGTTAGTACAGCCGAAAATAATATCATCCACATAAATTTGACACACAAATAGATCGCCATCAATAGCACGAGTGAAAAGAGTGGAATCAGTGGATCCTGGCTTGAACCCTTTATCGAGCAAAAAACCTCTTCAGAGTGTCATACCAAGCTCGAGGGGCTTGCTTTAGCCCATATAGCGCCTTTTTCAACCTGAAAACTTTGTTAGGAAACTGAGGATTCAAAGACAGGTGGCTGCCTAACATATACTTCCTCATCAATTTCACCATTGAGGAAAGCACTTTTCACATCCATTTGATAAAGCAGAATATCATTGTAATTTGCATAAGCGAGAAGAATACGAATTGCCTCAAGGCGAGCAACAGGAGCATAAGTTTCACCGAAATCAATACCTTCTACCTGTGTATACCCTTGAGCGACAAGACGTGCCTTGTTTCTCACAACAATGCCATTTTCATCTTGCTTGTTTCGAAAAATTCATTTTGTGCCAATGATATTGTGCTTCTTAGGATTCGGTTTGTCAACCAATTCCCACACATCATTCAATTCGAATTGCACCAGCTCTTCTTGCATGGCATTCATCCAATCGGGATCATTCATAGCTTCTTCATACTTGGTAGGTTCTGTCAATGAGACAAAAGAGAAACTACCATAGTAGTTAGCCAAACGAGTGCGAGAGCGAGTTGTGGGTCTGTAACCTGGATTCTCGAGATCTTCGAGGATTAATGTAGGGTCAACTCGATTTGCCACTCGTGGGAGGGGATTTTCCTCTTGATGATCATTTTCATTTTCCTCAGAATCAGCATCCGGATTGGCATTAGTATCGCCATTGCCATTTTGATCGGCATTTGCATTCGGATTGCCATTTGTGTTCGGTGTTGCATTTTCTTCGGCAGTAGATTGGCGTGTACGTTGAGCTATAGGAGCATCATCATCGGAAGAGTCTGGTAAATCTCCTTCGACTGGCCTGACGTCCCCAATAGCCATTTGCCGAATAGCATCCGAAATCGGAGGTTCATCTATCACATTAGGCAGGTGCTCCTTTTGAGCCGTTAGATTCATCAAACCGCACATTTACCGTTTCCATAACTTTCCCGTGGTGAGAGTTATAGACACGATAAGTATGCGAATTCGAGCCATAACCAAGAAGAAAACCTTCATGTGCTTTGGGTGCAAACTTAGAATTATGATTCATGTCACGAATATAGCAAGGTGCACCAAAAACACGTAGATAAGAAATATTCGGTTTCTTGCCAGTGATAAGCTCATATGAAGTTTTCATAAGGAATTTATGAAGATAAACACGATTCACAACATGGCAAGCAGTGTTAATAGCATCAGCCCAGAAACGAATGGGAGTTTTATACTCACTGAGCATTGTTCTCGCCATTTCAATGAGAGTTCTATTCTTTCGCTCAACAACTCCATTCTGTTGGGGAGTGTATGCAGCAGAGAATTCATGAGTGATACCATTTTCATCGAGAAAATCTTCGATATGAGTATTTTTGAACTCAGTGCCATTGTCACTTCTGACGTGCTTAATTCGCACATCATATTCATTCTGAGCCTTCTTAGCGAATCTTTTGAAGATGTCTTGGGTGCAGGTTTTGTCTTCGAGAAAGAATACCCAAGTGTATCGAGAGAAATCATCAACAATAACCAGACCATAATGACTGCCTCCAAAGCTTGCATAGTTTTGAGGCCAGAATAAATCCATATGAAGAATTTCCAGTGGTCTCGTTGTGGTCATGACTGTTTTTGATGAATGGTGCTTCTTTGCCAATTTACCGGCTTCACACGCAGCACAGAGACGATCCTTGTCGAATTTCACATCAGGAATACCACGGAGATGATTTTTCTTCACGAGAGTCTGCAAATTTCTCATACCTGCATGACCAAGTCTTCGGTGCCACAGCCATCCTTCGGTCGCTTTTGCAAGCAAACAAGTTCGGACTGAGGGACCCTTAGAGAAATCCACAATATATAAATCACCTTTTCTATTTCCCTCAAAAACGAAGGAATTGTCAGTGGCCATAAAGACGATGCATTTGGATTTAGAAAATAGAACTAGCGTGCCTAGATCACAAAGCTTGCCAACTGACATGAGATTGAATCCAAGAGACTGAACAAGTAAAACATCATCAATGTTCTTGTCCTTGGATATAGCAATTTTCCCTAACCCAAATACCTTTCCTTTGTTGTTGTCGCCGAAAGTAATATACTTCTGAGATGAAGTAGTTAAGTTGGGGTCGACAAACAACGACTTGTCTCTGGTCATATGACTAGTGCATCCACTATCCACAATCCATTCTGTACACCCGGAGACATAGTCCTGCAGAGAAATTAGGCTTTCTTAACCACCCACATCATTGTAGGTGGCTTCGAAACATATGAGCGAGCAGGATATGATTTCTTTCGATAATTATGCGAATTGTAACTTGAATGAGTGCGAGCATAATCAAGAGAGTATGCATTGAAATTCCTTCTTGGCGAATGAGTATAGCGGTTGGGTGAGGCAAGTATGTACTCATTCCGTCGAATCTTTTCAAGGATATATCGAGCATTTTCTTCCTGCATGGTTAGTAGTCTAGTAACATGTAATGCTTCGATAGTTTTCCTAGGCACCCAGATTGATTCCTTTGGGGGGTCATTCCTGCTGTTTGGTCCAATATAGCGAGCAACAACCTCACCACGTTGGTTTTTGAACAACTTATAGTTATCCAGAGAATCATCATATGAGTACTCAGTGATAGGAGAGTCATATCCCGAAAGTAAAGCTGGATCGAGCGTTTTGCTCTTAGCAGGTACCCACACAGTGCGAGGATATTGATCAGGTTCCCAGTAGGAGCCATTCTCATTCAGTTTCCTTTCGAAACCGACGCCTTCCTTTCTGGGATTTTTGTGAAGAATGGATTTCTTCAGAACATCACACAGGGTTTGATGCCCTTTGAGAGATTTGAACATTCCTGTCTGAAGAAGATCCTTCAACCTAGCATTTTCATCAGAAACAGAACCATTTTCCTCGACCGAGGGGTTAGCATTCACAGAAGATTCAGCATTTGATTCAGCGTTACTGCGTTCAAGGCATTTTAAGCAAGGAGGTACAAACACTTCAGGTTTCTCTTTGAGTTGTTGGGTGAGAAGAGAATTTTCTCTGATCAAGTCATCATGAGCCTCTCTCAGCGACTCGAGTTCCTGTTTCCGTTCAGGTAATCATAAGTTAATCTTTCGTGGTCAGCTGAGAGAAAATCATGACGATCTGATAGTTCTTTCATTCGAGACTCGAGGGCGGAATGCTCTTCGGTCAACGATTGATTTTTCTCCATCTCCTCAACCAACAACCCTTCAGATTTCCTGAGGGTTTTCTCAATTTTCTCGAGAGAATTTTGTTGCATATTAGCAATTTAGATCAGTTTAGCATGGTCATCCTCATCAGAAGAATATTGATCACTGGAGTGAACCTTGTGATGTTTAGAGGATACCTTTTCTTTCAAAGCTTTGGCCATGAAGCAGTACGCAGGGGACTCGTTATCGCTCGAATGATTCTCGAAGAAGTTTGGTGCAGAAGTAGAAGCACGCTATACCCGCCATGCCAGAATCAGAATCCTCATCGGATTCATCAACTTCTTCGGAGTCAGATGATGCTTCTTCATCGGAATCCATCTCCTTTCCGATGTACGCCTTGGCCTTGCGAGAAGTGTTCTTGCGGTTGGATGTGGACTTGGAGGGATTCCTTGAGGAAGATCTTGACGAGGACTTGGAGGAGCTATCCTTCTTCTTGAAGAACTTCTTCGTTTTCTTCTCATCATCGGAGTCGTAGCTTTTGCTCTTGCCTTTGCCATGGTTGTGTCCTGAATCATATCTTCCACTGGCACGGATTTCAGCTTCCCAGAGAGGGCAGTCCGAGATGAAATGTCCTGGCTTTTTGCACTTGAAACAGGTGTAATCTCTAGTAGGTTTTGATGAAGATTTGGAGCCGCCAGAGTTGCTGGATCCTTTCTTCTGAAACTAATTTTTCTTCTGAAAGCATTGGAATCTTTTCGTGATCAATGCGAGGTCCTTGCTGATCCTTTCTGGGTCATCTGAATCTTCATCGGCGTTTCCTTCTGAGGAAGAATCAGCCGCAGCCTTGAGAGCATGACTATTTCGGTGATTTGATCCATAGCGATCTCTCTTTTCTTCTTCTTGTTCTTCGTGAGTGTTTAGCCTTTCCATGATATCAGCAGAGTCGAGAACTTTGAAGTCAGCTCGTTCCCGAATCATCAGAACTAGAGTGTCGAACGAACTGTCAAGTGATCGGAGCAGTTTCTTCACAACTTCGTGATCAGTGATGTCTTTGGCGCCGAGACCTTGTAGCTCGTTTGCGATGTCACTCAGATGATCGAAGGTTTGCTGGCAGCTTTCATTTCCAATTAGCTTGAACCGATTGAACTTGGCCCGAAGGGTATCAATGCGAGCTTCTTTCTGAGTTGAAACACCTTCGTTTATCTTTTCGAGAATGTCCCATAATTCCTTTGCAGTTTCACACTGACGATAGCGAAGAAATTGAGCACGAGAGAGATGGCCACCAATTTCATCTTTGGCTTGAGCATCCATCTGAATGAGTTTCTTCTCGTGGTCAGTGGGGACCTGGGGCACTTCAACCGTGAATCCATTCTGCACCACATTCCACATATCATCATCAATGGCTCGGAGACGGATCTTCATCTTCTCCTTCCAGAAGGGATAGTCCGTCCCATCAAAGATGGGGATCTTGAGGTGCGACTTGTAGCTCACTGAAGACATACTTAAACTCCAATGTGGTTAGACCAAAATGAGCAGAGTCAAGGAGTACCTCGCTCTGATACCAATTGTAGGAACGAAGTATGTCTACCAGAGGGGGGATGAATGGGAGTTTTAAATTTTCTTCGGAAATATCAATACTCTCGGAACCCAGCAGCGGAATGAATTAAAACAGAGAACAGTGAGCGAGCTTAAACTACCGAATGGAAACTAAAACCAAGCATCGAGGTAAATCACATAATTGAAACATGTCACATGGCACAGTTCGAAAGTAAAAGGGGGGGTAGCAGAGGTGACCAGTGATGCTCGATGGCGACAAGGTGTTTGGTAGACCAGTTCGCCCTTCTGCAAAAGGACTACGTCTGGTTGGAAGGGCTGTGATTTAACACAGAAGATAAACTCTCTTCACCCTATTCTCCTCGACAATTGGTTCATCAACCAATGTCGATTACTCGTGGTAGATGCTTGAGGCGATCTCCGAACCTTTACAGACTTCTTCTTCGAGAACCACAATTACTCTTGGTCTCTGAAGAAATTGACACCTAACCGTCTAGAGAGTTCGCAGCTCTCAAGAGTAATAGGCGGAGCGTACTGGACCTAGATTCGAGTGATGCTGAACCACTATCTAATTTTTCGGCTTTGGGGTTTTCTCTCGGTGGATTTTAAACTCAAATCAATCGGAGAGGGGGTTGCTCAACAATCTTCTCAGAATCAAACGGAGCAGCCACCGGACAACGCCGGTGCGGGGTGGCTATTTATAGCCGCAGCCTTCCCGGATGGGAAATGACCATTTTGGACACGCGGTCCAGCCAGTGGCCAACCGACACGTTCACAACGGTCGAATTTTGGGAGCAACGGTAACATTACTTGAGGAGCAAGTAATGCTAACTCCTCGGTCAGAGACAGATCTCTCGCAGCGAAGAAGAACACAGTCTCTTGCTGGCAAGTATTTGCTCGGAACACAAAGAGATTTCTCTTGCATCTTTCATAGGATTTGGGTTTAGCATCAGCGAATCAAATCTTCGAACGCTACACCCCTCTTAATAGTACGGTGGTCCTATGACTCAATAAGAGAAAAGAACCAACGAAAAGAATGCTACGTCTTCTTCTTCGTTTTCAATCTTCTCGACAGCAGTCACTTCCTTCGGAACGGCACCGAACCAATTGCTTCTCGTCAGCAATTTTTGAGGGGTCACTCTTGTCGTCATAATCTTCGGTGATAACCTTCACTGCTACGCAGGGAATATTCTTCGGAGTTTGAACCCAAACTCCTCTTGACTCCAAGGACCTGTTACTCTGTGTGCACTAGCAAACACATCAGTCCCTCACTCTTTGTCAACAATCTCCAAAACATAAGGAGGCAAATTATTGCACCAACACCTCGGTAACCGCCCGCGCTAACATAAAACCTGCCGCGGGCGACGCGAGGCCATCATTGCCGTCCTCAGCGCCTTGCTGTTGCTTCAATTCCCAATGCCGGAGAAGGCGGAGCGACGAGGGGGGCTCCGTGCCGAGTATAAAGAGGGGGAGAGGAGAGCCGGAGTCCTCCACCCATCTTCTCCTTCCTCCAGCTTCCTTTGTCTTCTTGCTAGAGCCGCCACAGAAATGGTGAGGGGGAGAGGGCGTGGCCGTGCTTCCGCTGTCGCATCCCAGGTTCCGCCCCCGAGGGCGCGGGCGCTCCCCGACGGCTGCCGGCGCCGGGCCCAGCGGTCGCGGAATGGGCGCCGCTCGCGGGCGCGGAGGGCGAGGCGCGCGGGGCCGAGGAGGCCGCGGCGGAGCGGCCGCGCTACCGCCCCAGGCGGGGAGCCATTCGGCGGAGGCGGCGCATGAATTCATCGTAAACATGCACCGCAGGCCCTGCACCTGGCTCCGGCTCCCGGACTCCTTCGCGGCAGCGATGGCGGAGCGCGTGCCCATGGGCTTGTGGGTGCAGGCCAACGGCTGCTGCAACGGCCCCTCCTGGGTGGCGACGGAGCTCACCGCCTCGGGCTTCATGTTCTTGAGGCAGGGGTGGAAGTCGTTCGCCCTCGCCCGCGGCCTGAAGCGAGGGCGCGTCCTCCAATTCAAGAACGACGGGGCCGCCACACTCTTCGTGAAGATCTTCGGGATCTCCGGCAGCCGCCTGGAGTGCCGCGCGGAGAGCGAGGACGGCAGCTACAACGGCTCCTCCAACGAGGACGACAGCTCCGGCTGAAAGGGCATGTAGCCCCTAAGTGTGGTTTTGGTAATTAATGACAATCTCTAAGGACTAATGTTTTCAGTGAGATATATTTGAAGGTTTTGTCCATAGATGGTGCCTCAAGGATATTGGATGGAATCAAGGATGAAGTCCATATATATGAAGATATATTTGCTCCAAGCTTTGGAATTAAATGACAATTCCTATGGAGCATCAAGTGCATTGAATCTTATATGAAGATATGTTCCATAGTGATGCTTGAAGTGTTTTGGGTTGTTTTGTGAAGAATGATATTGGATGGAATCAAAGATGAAGTCCATATATATGAAGATGTATTTGCTCTAAGTTTTGGTATTAAATGACAATTCCTATGGAGCATCAAGTGCATTGAATCTTATAGGAAGATATGTTTCATAGTGATGCTTGAAGTGCTTTGGGTTGTTTTGTGAAGAATGCCATCAAAGCATCCGAAGAAGTCCTTATGGTATCCCTCTCTGGATACCCCGTGCTCACGGGCTTGTACCGTGTGCACGGGGTCGAGTGTCAACTCTCTGGATACCCCGTGTTAACGGGGCCTAGGTTTTTGGCTTTTGAGATCCCATGTCCAGTGAGGTTTCAAGTTGGTCTTCGGGAATTTCTATTGAAGCCATCAAGATTGATTTCAATGCCTGATCTATTTATGTTCATGGTGGAGTTCGTTGGAGGATCTCAAAGATTGACATATTTGGGCTTTTAAGGATCAAGGGCTTGAGAGAATAATCAAAGAGAAGAATTCAAGTTATGGTTTCAAGACAAGATCATGGTGAGCTCATGTGTTGGGTTTAGGTTGATCAAGTCTTGAAGCAAGCAACTAGAGTGAAGAATTCATTGTGCCTCTCAAGAGCTTGTGATGGAGTTTTTAGAAGGGCAAGTGATGACCAAGATGATATTCATAGTGAAACTTGATATGGTCATGAAAGAGTCTTTGGTGATATAGTCTTGAAGCAATGAAGGGAAATGAAGAGTTCATTGTGGCTTTCAAGAAACCAATATGGGGCATAAAGTAAAGATGTTGGTTGACCAAGATGAAGCTCGAAGATTATATCTAGATGGTCAACTCACAAAGCGCAAACATTGTACCACATGGGATCAAGTGATCTAGTGGTATGGTAAGTAGTTATGAATTGTGCTTTGTTACCTAACCCATGCTATGTGTTTGTTATGTCTATGTGGGTTAGGTGTTTCTCATGGGCTTGCATCAAAAGGAAAGATTTCAAGTAGCCCTATGTGTGGATGACATCAAGTGGTGATGGTCATCGGGTTCGAGGAGTCCAAGTGCAAGATGAGAAGCCGGAGGTTATATGCTTTGAAGCTTGCGGTCCACATCATGATAATGTGCATGTGAAGATGGGCTTAAGTTAAGGCTTCCCTCACTGCATTACGAGGAAGCAATTCGAGTATCTTCACCAAGTGGTTGTGGACAAGAAAGAGATTCCAACTTGAGGCAAGCATTAAAGTCATCATCAAGCTCAAGTTGAATATGCAAGGCAAAGGTATAACTTAGCTAGGGTTTCCTAGTTTTGCCGGTCTCATAGTGCTTGGTGGGAGACCGGATTATAGGTTTGATAGCCGTACTATCAAGAGGGACTTTCGGACGAGTAGCCTGATCACGTCGCATGTAGAGAGCTCAAACCTTTGCATAATTTGCATCATTCTTTCTTGTTGATCTTGGGTGGTTCTCTATGTGAGGACATTGGGCTTTTCCATAGCTTCAAAACGAGCCCAAGATCATCGAATTCGGAGTCCGTATGCCAAAGTTGTGCATGTTTTAGTGGGCTGCTGCAGGTTGTTCTGGGTACCCCGTGGGCACGGGGGCCCCGTGTGCACGGGGCTTGTACTGTGGGCACGGGGTCTTGACCCCCGTGGGCACGGGGTGCCCAGGATCAGCCCGTTGGAGCCCCAACGGCTAGTTTTGGAAGTTGGCTATTTAAGAGCCCTTCCTCCCCACCGGTTTGGGGTTGGTTCATACACTTTCTAAACACCATTTTGAGCCTCTTACCACCTCTCCCAAACCCCTATCTCCCTTCTATGTGAAGGGGGGTTTGTGGATCGATTTGTGAGCCATTTGTTGATCCTATCCATTGCATCCCCTCTCTTCAATCTCCTACTTTCGAGAGTGCATCTTGTGAGATTGAGAGAGTGAGTTGAGCATTTGTTGCTTGACCTTGCATTGCATTTGTTGCATTGGTTTGAGCTCCCCGCATCGATTTGTTCGAGTGAGAGCCCGTGAGTTTATTACTCTTGGAGGTTTCCGCCTCCTAGACGGTTTGATGATATTCTTGAGAAGATTGTGAAGAGGCTTAGGTGGCCGTGGTTCCCCCGGAAGCTTCCTCTTGTGGTGTGCTCCGGAGAAGTTTGTAAAGGTGTGGTGGTCGCCTTCAAGACCAACCCCGAGTGAATCGAGGCTCATCCGTTGGGGGTGAATCGAAAGGGAGAATACGGTGAGCCACTTGGTGGCGCCCCAAAGCTTTGGCTTCGGCACCGCTCTAACGGAGATTAGCACTCTCACGAGTGTGAACTTCGGGATAAATCTGCGTCACCAACTCACTTGTGGTTATCTCATACCCACACCCTTTACTTTCCGCAATTCATACTTGCTCATATTGATATATCTTGTGCTAGTTGAATTGCTTAGTTGTTCCTACATTTCCATATCTTGTGATATAGTTTGTGCTTGCTAGTTTCCTTAAGTGCCTATCTTGTTTAGCATAGGTTGTTGGTGCACTTAGTTGAGCCTAGCATATTTAGGATTTGTGCTTGAAAGGTATCTGTTTAGTTTAATTCCGCATTAGGATAAAGCCAAATCCGTAACAGTTTTAAAACGCCTATTCACCCCCCCCCCCTCTAGTCGTCATCTAGATCCTATCACCGGCGGTACCGCTCCCTCCAGCGGGGGCGGAAGCGACGACGACCCCCCCCCCCCCGCGTCAAGAGCGAGGACGAGAACTCCGACTAGGCGCGCGCGGCGACGATTCCGGGACCCCTGGCGGCGGGCACCGTGCGCATGGTGATGGAGCCGCACTTGCGTGCAGCGCCTTCTTGGGAACGTGCGCGGCGCCCGCGCTGGAGTCTTGGGGGAGACGACGCCTCGCCTAGGCCCTTTCTTTCTTTTTATTTTCCTGCATTGAACCGATGTAGCCCCGCGGGGTCGTGAAAACAGTATCTTCCATGCTTAACTTAATGCTTTTGTGATTCGAGATGTATGCATTCCCTCCCGAAGTCCTCTCGTGAGGATGTTTTTTTTTCTTTGTTTGCCTCAGCGCTCTACGCCGTCAGGACCCAGCCCCCGAGCGGGCCTCAGCCGTCGCTGGTATGTCCGGTCGCGATGCTGGGACAAGGCCAGGAGGTGAGGGGCACCGGGAGCTAGTGAGGGCTCCTGAGGCACGATGCTCAGGGAGCCCCCCTTTGGCGTGCAAGCGGCTTACGCAGACGAAAAACTCTAGCACCCAGTGGGATCGCGAGGGGAGAGAGCTTGAGTGACGGTAAGGGCGTCTCGCGAGGTGGTCTGACTTAGCTTTTGGCGGAGAGCGGTGTCGAGCGAGCCACGGCTCACGAGGGGCTCACGCAGCTCGCGAGGCGTGCTTACGAGGCTCGGCGTTCGAAGTGTCTTCGCCTCGCAAGGCCTGCTCGCGAGAGGCCGCCCACGAGGTCCTCGCGAGCTTGTCTCCTGAGGGACTGCATGTCGACAGGTTTCACAACGGGGGGAGCGGCACGCGCTTGCTAACTCGCCCGTGGCTGCTGCGTGAGGAGATAAGGCACCAAGGACCTTGGTGAGGTGACGTGCACAGGAGCAGGCCCGCGAGCCAGAGCTCGGTCGCTTGGATTTGGCGGCACTGCAGGGACGGACCCGAGCACAGGCACCGTGCCTAGCCCCCGCTCACGGAATCGACCAGAGGAGGGGTCGCGAGCGTGTGGCGCTCTTCGGGCGGCATCGAACTTAACAGGCAATTAGGTAGGTAAAATAACTCACCAGGAGGAAATCAGCAAAATTCATTACACAACCAAAAGGATAGGGGCTAGGCTGCCGTGTCCGGCACGGATCAGCTTGAGGTTGGTGCAGCCCGTGGGGCGCCCTCAGCCGCATTTAAACAAAATCACCTTGGCGGAAGAGTTCCGGGAACGAGGCGCGGGAGGCGCGGCGAGAAGAAGCACGGCCGCGCAGGGCGACGCGTCGAGCGTACCTGGTAGGACTGCGCTGGGGTGACGTCAGACCGCTTGGCGAGGCGCGCCAAGGGAGTCCGCTCCTCCGGGGCCAGGGGGCTCGCGAGGGCCTGGGGGCTCGCGAGGAGCAGGAGGCCCGCGAGGCCCTGGCACGAAAGGCGCCAGCCTCTGGAAAGAGGCGCCGGCGTTCCTCAGCCCGAAGGGCATGCGCATGCCGCCGACGGCGGGGCCAACGCCCTGGCCGATTCGCGGCAGCTGGAAGGGGTCCTGAGGGCAGATCTTGTTGAGGCTGGTGAAGTCGATGCACATGCGCTCCTTGCCGCCCTTCTTGGGGTCGACAACTGGGTTGGCGAGCCATTCGGGATGGCGCACCTCTCGGACGACTCCAGCTTCTTGGAGCTTCTAAACTTCCTTGACGATGAAATCTTGCTTCTCTGGCGCCTGGCGCCGTGCTTTCTGCTTGACGGGGCGTGCATTGGGGCACACCGCTAAGTGGTGCTCGATCACCTCCCTCGGCACAACGGACAAGTCAGATGCTTTCCAGGCGAAAACATCCGAGTTTGCCCGAAGAAAGGTGATGAGCGCGCTTTCCTATGCAGGAGGGAGGCCTGTGCCGATGGTGAAGGCAGGGCCGGAGCCGCTGTTGTCCACCGACACCTTCTTCGTCTCGGTGCGGTCCTGAGAGAACAACTGCTTCTTCTTCGCGGGCGCGGCCTCAGGAGGCCCGGCCGCGTCCTCGTCGGTCGGGTGCGCGACAGCGGCAGCCTTGTAGGCACGCTCGAGGGTGCTGGCCGCGTCCTTCTCGTCGCAGGTGACGGTGATGATGCCGCTGCAGCCGGGCATCTTGAGAACGTTGTAGGCGTGATGGGTGGCCGCCATGAACTTGGTGAGAGCTGGGTAGCCCAAGATGGCGTTGTAAGGCAAGCCAATGTGCGCCACGTCGAAGTCGATGAGCTCGGTGTGGTAGTTCTTGCGGGTGTCGAAGGTGACGGGGAGGCGCACTTGCCCCAGTGGGATGGTGGAACCATCGGTCACTCCGGAGAAGGGCCTGGTCGGCATCAGCTGGTCGTAGGGCACCTGGAGCGTCTCGAAGGTCTCGATGGAGATCACGTTGAGGCTGGCGCCCCCGTCGATGAGGGTCTTGGTGACCGCGACGTTGCTGATGGTGGGAGTGCACAGCATGGGGAGCGCGCCTGCGGAGGCCGTGGACTTGGGGTGGTCCTTGGAGTCGAAAGTGATGGCGTACTGCAACCACTTGAGGGGCCGCGAAGCCTCTGGCCTCGGGAGGGCCGCATACCTCGCGAGAGAGCTGCTTGAAGTGGCGGATGGACACGGGGGCTTGGGACCCGCCAAGGATGCAGGCGACCGCGCGAGGCTCCTGGTAGCCCCCAGCGCCCTCATCAGGCCGGTTGACGTCGTTCCTTCGGGGTGGAGGCGGCAGCGGTGGAAGAGCGGCATTGGCCTAAGGGTCTGCCTCACGAGGCTGGTTGCGCCAGGCGGCCTCACGAGGCTAGTCGCGCCAACCCTGGCAGAAGTTGCCATTGCTGTTGCGGCCGTCCCAATGGTTGCCGCCGCGGCCACCTCCACGGCCTGCGTCGCGGCCATTGCGGTCGTCTCGGCGGCCCTGGAGCTCGTCGCGGAGCAGCTTGAGCTCCTGGCAGTCCTCGGTGTTGTGGGAGCGGACGTTGTGAAAGGCGCAGAGTGGCCGACTGTCTTTCCTGGGCTCGTCGTGGTCACGGCCGCGCTTCTGCTCGGGCTCTGCCGCAAGCACGGCAGGGCCCTTGCGTTTGACTTCCTTGTTCTTGGTCTTGGCGGCGTCGAGCGCCGCGTCGGGGTCGTTGTGGACGAAGAGGCGGCCCTCTTCAGCCTTGGCGCACTTGTCGGCGAGGTCGAGCAGCTCAAGCACGGAGTCGAGCTCACCGTTGATGGCGAGCTTCTCGTGCATCTTGACGTCCGTGACGCCGGTGGAGAACGCAGAGATGACGGCCACGTCGGAGGCGCGCGGGATCTTGTTACGCACCTGGCTGAAGCGCTGGATGTACTTGCAGAGGGTCTCGTCTGGGCGCTGCCGAACACGTCGCAGGTCATTGATGGTGAGGAAGCGGTCCTGCGTGCCCTTGAAGTTGGCGATGAACTGGCCGCAGAGCTCAGCCCACGATGAGATGGACGCCTAGGGGAGGTTCATGAGCCAGGAGCGCGGGTCGTCCTTGAGGGCCATGGGAAACCAGTTCGCCATGACCTTGTCGTCGCCGTTCGCCGCCTCAACGCTCAGCGCGTAGAGCTGGAGGAACTCCGTGGGGTTGGGGGGGACGTCGTAGCGCGGAGGCAGCTCAGGCTTGAACTTCGCGGGCCAGACGACGCGACGCAGCTCGCGGGTGAAGGCGCGGTAGCCCACACCGCTCGAGAGGACGCCGCCAGCAAGGGCGGCGCGGTTTTGGCGCCCAGCCGCCGCAACATCCTGAACGGCCTGGTCCTGGCGCTGCCGCTGCCGCTCGAGGAGCACTCGCGCATCGGGGGGCGCGCGGCGGACGATCTGGCAGCTGGCCTCGTCTCGGTCTGGCGAGGACGCGCCACGGGACGGCTCACGAACCCGCGCGCTACGCTGGGGCCCGCCGCGCTCGTCGCGCAGAAGAGGCGGCGGGGGAGCACTGCACCGTGCACCAGGTCCCCAGCGCGAGACGACGGAGGGCGGAGCGAGTGGGAAGGTGCCGGAGCGTCCCCGGCGGCGTTGACGAGCTCGGTGATGCGGCCAAGCCAGGCATCGTAGCCGGCGTCGGCCGGACGGTAGCGGAGCAGCTCGCGCGCCATGAGCAGCGCGGCCTGCGGGTTCGGCGGCCCACGGTGGGCGAGGGAGGAGGCCGTGGCGGTGTGACCGTTCACCTGCACGGAGGGGTGCAGGGAGGAGTCCTGCTGCTCGCGGGCAGCGGGGTCGGTGGCGGCAGCAGCCTCGACGTCGGGGCGGCGGCGATTGCCACGGGCCACTGGCTCCGTCTGAGCCACGCGGCCAGCCCTGCGCTCGGCGCGCTCTCGACGTGCGTCGGCCATGAGGTCGGTGGAGCGGAGGGCGGAGCGGAAGAACAGTAGCGCACCCCTACCTGGTGCGCCAAATGTCGGAAGTCGGGCTCCGGGGACCCAAAGGTTCGAACACTGGGGTGAGCTCGTTCTACCACTTCGTCTCCTACCACGGCTAAGCGACGGCGGAGCTACGGCGAGAGCGCGCTAGCGAGGGACGGACCGTGGACTCAGCGGTTTACTCAGGTTCGGGCCACCTTGCGGTGTAAGACCCTACTCCTGCTTGGTTGGTATTGCTCTGGTCAGAGAGAGTACAAGGTTGGGGATGATGAGAACAAGAGCCGATCCCCCTCTACAAAGGCAGCACTGCCCCCTTATACCCGCATCGGTCCTCTTCCCCCTTGAAACTTAGGCGGGAAGGGCTGCCACACTTGGCGGGTTTTGAAAGGGGACAGGTGCTCAGGCTATCCTGACTAAAGGCGGTCTTCGCCTGCCAAAGCGTGATCCATGACGCGCCGGTGGGCTCGGTGATGACCTCCGCCCTGCGCGCCCGTCGTCTTGGTCTTCCTTCGCCGATCGGGCAACCTTTGGGGTTGCTTTGGGGAGTAGATAGCTGGCCCTGCTCCCTTAACACAAAAGAGGAAACCATCTTCATTCGCGCCTGCTGGCGCGGCCTCTGTCGCCGCTCGTCACCGCGCGCGTCACCCACGTGATGGGCCCCAGACCGCGCGGCTGTGCCGAACGGCCTTCGTCTCGTGCGCCCTCGGGAGGGGGCCTCGGGAGGCCACCTCAGGAGGTCGCCTCGCGGACTGGACCTCGCGAGGCCGCTGGTGGAGGTGCTGAGCCTTGCTCGCCCGCTCCCTGAGGAGGGGGCCTCGGGAGGCCAAGGCCTCATGAGGAGTCCTGGTGAGGTGCTTGGTGATGACGGCCCGCTGGGCCCACGCCAGGCGTTGCGCCCTGGGCCAAAGGCAGACGGACCTAGATACCCCGGATTCCATGGGCCCGACAATGGGTATCAAACATCTGATAAAATCACTTTCTTTTGCGGGGAGGACATCCGATCTATTTATCAAACATCAAAACATCAAGGCGGTACAGAGAACGTCAGAAGTAATAAAAATTACATTCATGTTCTAAGACCATCTAACGACAACTACAAGCACTGGAGCGAGCCGAAGACACACCGTCGTCATCACCCCTCCCTCATAGGAGCCGGGCAAACCTTATTGTAGTAAACAGTCAAAGGACCAACACATCAGAACAACAACAGCGAGGCACTACAACTTTGTTAAATCACTTCACAATTATTTATATAATGACTATAACTTATTTTAATTCATCGGCACACATTTACCTTTCTACACGCCGAAATAGACTCCATCTTGTATATAGAAATTATTAAATAAACACCCGCAAAAAAAATTATTAAATAAAAGATATAAAAACGTTTAAAGAGTAGTACAAAGGTGTTATCTTGAAGTCGTCCATCAGTTACATTCCTTGTGCATCAGCTTATGGTGAAAGAGAAGACAATAATTGGCGACGGTGCTCAACGCAACATCCATGGGCCGCTCGCCGGCGACGGCGCTGCGACGCAGGATCCATGGGCTGCTCGCCGGCGACGGTGCTGCAACGCAACATCCATGGGCTGCTCGTCGGCGACGGTGCTACAACGCCGGTGCTTCAATGGAGCATCACCGGGGTACCGGTGTTATGATGAAGCATCATCAGGAGCTGCCGGTGCTTCAATGGAGCATCACCGGGGTGCCGGTGTTACGATGAATCATCATCAGGAGCTACCGGTGCTTCAATGGAGCATCGCCGGTGTTGCGATGAAGCATTCCCGAGCCGCCGGTGTTTCAATGGTGCCTCGCCGTGCCGCTGGGGTGCTTCAGTGGAGCATCATCGGGCCGTGAGGGGTGCTGCGAGAGGAGGAAGATGCGGGCACTGCGTTGCTGCGAGCATGAGATCGAACGGCTACGCGCACTAGATCGGAAGGCTAGCCAGGCGGTTGATCTTTTTCTAAGATCAACCGGCTGATTTGTAGCAACCGCCATTATTTATATAATGACTATAACTTATTTTAATTCATCGGCACACATTTACCTTTCTACATGCCGAAATAGACTCCATCTTGTATATAGAAATTATTAAAAGTGATAGAATGAAAGGAAGGGATTGATTGACCACACAATCGGTAGGTTTCCTGCTATCTCATATATAAAGACAATTACAAGATATACATGGAAACAATCAGTACTAATCCTAGCCATAATGGCCTGAGTATATGCAAGATATCAAGCTCTAAACATGGCAGGATATAATTGAATATACAGGCATATTCGGTTTGCCTAACATCCCCCCGCAGTCGCAACGGGAGATTCTCGTACGCTGAGACTGGATCGAAAGTCCAAGAACAACGGTGATGGTAGGCCTTTGGTGAAGATGTCCGCGAATTGTCGAGACGAGGGCACATGAAGAACTCGAATGTGCCCCAACGCAACACGATCTCGAACGAAGTGAAGGTCGATCTCGATGTGTTTGGTGCGTTGATGCTGAACTGGATTCGTGGACATGTAGACGGCGCTAACATTGTCGCAGAAGACAACAGTAGCGCTGGGCAGAGGTCGGTGAAGCTCCTGTAGAAGTTGGCGGAGCCAACTGGCTTCAGCGACGGCGTTGGCGATAGCTCGATACTCGGCTTCAGCGCTGGAGCGGGAGACGGTGTGCTGGCGCTTGGAAGACCAAGAAATGAGGTTGTCGCCGAAGAACACACAGTAGCCGGAGGTGGAGCGACGTGTGTCCGGACAACCAGCCCAGTCCGCGTCAGTGTAGGCGACGAGGCGATCCATGGAAGAAGGTACGAGCTGAAGTCCATGGTGAAGCGTACCCTTGACGTACCGAAGAACTCGTTTGACCAGAGACAAGTGCTGATCGCGCGGGTCATGCATGTGGAGGCATATCTGCTTCACGGCGTAGGCGATGTCCGGTCGAGTGAACGTCAAGTACTGGAGGGCACCAGCAAGACTCCGGTACTTCGAAGGATCAGCAACGGGAGGGCCGGCTTCAACGGCGAGCTTAGGCGAAGTGTCCACGGGAGTCGACGCAGAGTGGCAGGAGCTCATGCCAGCACGCTCGAGAATCTCGAGAGCATACTGAGTCTGGGAGAGAAACATCCCCTGGGAATCACGTCGAACGGCAAGGCCGAGGAAGTTATGAAGCTCGCCCAAGTCAGTCATGGCGAACTCGGCGCTGAGGGCAGTGATGACGCGCTCGAGCAAGGTCGAGGTAGACGCCGTGAGGATGATGTCGTCGACGTAGAGAAGCAAGTAAGCCGTGCCGAGCGTACCATGCAGTATGAAGAGCGAGGTGTCGAACTTCGAGCAGGCGAAGCCGAGAGTGGTGATGAAGGTCGCAAAGCGATGGTACCACGCACGAGGCGCTTGCTTCAAACCGTAGAGTGCGCGGTTGAGGCGGCACACATGGTCAGGGCGAGCGAGTCCACGAAGCCAGTGGGCTGATGGCAAACGACCACCTCGTCGAGATGCCCATGGAGAAAGGCGTTCTTGACGTCGAGCTGGCGAATCTTCCAGTTGGATGAGAGAGCGACGGAGAGGATAACCTGGATGGTAGCTGGTTTAACCACCGGGCTAAAGGTCTCGTCGAAATCGATGCCGTGCTCCTGGGAGAAACCACGTAGCACCCATCGTGCTTTGTAGCGGTCGAGGCTGCCGTTGGGTTTGAACTTGTGACGAAAGACCCACTTGTAGGAGACAACGTTGGCGTTGGCGGGAGGATGCACAAGATCCCACGTGTTGTTGGCGAGAAGGGCACCATACTCATCAGTCATAGCTGCCAGCCAGTTCGGGTCTTTGAGAGCACCACGAACGGACTTAGGGACTGGTGATGAAGCAGCGACGGGGGTGACGTGCAGGTTGAGACGTTCGCGCGGACCGATGATCTTGCCAGCCTGACGGCAGGTGACCATCTGACGGACAGAAGGCGGGGGCGACGGCCGTGGCGTGGCCGTGGTTGAGCTCGACGCGGGAGACGCAGAGCCAGAGGCTGCGTCGTTGCTAGCGTCGCTGCAAGACGCGGGCGTGGGCGAAGCTGCATGGGCCGGCGTGTGCCGAGCTGAAGAGGCGGGCGAGCAGGCCGAGGGGACCGACGCGTCGGCCGGCGTTACCGGCGAGGAGTGGGCCGAGGCAGCCGGGGCGTGGGCCGGGGAGACCGGCGCGTGGACCGGCGTGCCCGGCGTCGATGGAGCAGGCGCGGGGGAGGCTGGGCGCGGTCCAGCGGACCGACGCGTCCCAACAGACCGACACGGCCCAACGTGCATGGGTGGCACGGGAACCGGGGTGAGCACGTCGATCGGATCGTCGTCTGGAGGAGGATGCGACGAAGGCTGCTGCAAGTTAGACACAGAAAAATCTGGTGCAAAAGGGAACCGAGTTTCATCAAAAATCACATGGCGAGAAATAATGATGCGACGAGACTCGAGATCCATGCAACGGTAACCACGATGATTAGAGGGATAACCGAGGAACACGCACGCTGTCGAACGGTGCGACAGTTTGTGAGGCATGGTGGCGGAGAGGTTTGGGTAGCATAAACAACCGAACGTACGAAGGAGAGTGTAGTCGGGTGGTTTGGAAAAAAGAGCGAAGAAGGGGCATGGGGCGGCGAGAGCTTTGGTGGGTAGTCTATTGAGAAGATAGGTGGCCGCATGAAGAGCTTCGACCCAATATTTGGGAGGCATGCTCGCTTGAAATAAGAGAGTGCGTACTATGTCGTTAACAGTGCGAATTATGCGTTCAGCTTTACCATTTTGTGGGGAAGTGTATGGACACGAGAAGCGCAGGAGAATCCCTTGTTGGACGGAGAGTTCCTGAAGAGCGCGGTTGTCGAATTCACGTCCGTTATCGCACTGAATGGCTTGAAGTGAGAGGGAAAACTGTGTGGCGACATAAGCACGAAAGTTAGATAAAAGGGAGAAAGCTTCAGATTTTTGGCGTAGGGGATACGTCCACAAGTAATGAGTGAAATCATCTAAAATGACTAGAAAGTATTTATAGCCAGAAACACTCTCAATAGGTGAAGTCCACAAATCACAATGTATTAATTCAAATGGTCTATGAGTACGAGTTGTAGAAGCAGAAAAAGGCAAACGAACATGACGGCCAAGTTGACATGCATGGCATAAACTAGGGTCCTTGAGCACTTTATTTATGGGGAGCGATGATGACGAAACGAGGCGCCGGAACGCGTCAAGGCCGGGGTGACCGAGACGTCGGTGCCAAAGAGTGGAGTCGGCGGTGAGGGCGGTGAGGGCGTGCGGCAAGGAGGTGACCGGATAGAGATCACCCGAGCTACTGCACCTGAGAATCACGGTCCCTGTGAGGGCGGTGAGGGCGGTGTAGAAGGCCGAGGGCGAGGACGAGCTCGTATTGGACGGCTTGAGTTCCTGGAGAAGAAGCATGTTGCGAAATTGGAGAAAGGTAGGGAACGGCGTGAGGAGGGGAGCGAGGTTGCCGATGTCCTTGTAGTGGTCGTTGAGGCCCTTGATGGTGTTCCACACCAAGGCGTCGTCGGAGACCGGGGCGTTGACGTCGACGAGGGCGTCGGCGACCGTCTTCTGCTCGAGGCAATAGGCGGTGACGCTCTTGTCCAGCTGCTCGATGTTGCGGAACTTCTGGCCAAGGTAGCCGTCGCGGGCTTGTTGGTTATCGCGGAAGAGGACGGTGATGGCGCCGAGGACAGCGGAGGCCGTGGTGCCCGCCGCCATGACCATGTCGGAGATGTCGGGGGCGACGGAGCCGTACAGCCAACGAAGGACGATGGAGTCCATCGGCTGCCATTCCTCGTCGGCCGGAGGAGGCACCGCGTCGAGGTGATCCGCGAGAGCGTATTGGGTGACGGCGATGTTGAGGAACTGCCGCCACTTGGTGAAGTTCGAGGCCTTGAGGTCGAGGGTTACGGGGATCAGGCTCTTGATGTTTTGGATGGCATTGGCCTGAGCCCAGAGGGCGGCGTGGGGATGAGGAAGATCGCTGGCGGCAGGCATGGCTGCGGCGGCGGAGGAGGGAGAGGAGGGGCGGCGTGGGAGCCTGGGGCGGCGGCGGTAGTGGAGAGGGGCGGAAGCGTATCGCTTGGCTGATCCCATGATAGAATGAAAGGAAGGGATTGATTGACCACACAATCGGTGGGTTTCCTGCTATCTCATATATAAAGACAATTACAAGATATACATGGAAACAATCAGTACTAATCCTAGCCATAATGGCCTGAGTATATGCAAGATATCAAGCTCTAAACATGGCAGGATATAACCGAATATACAGGCATATTCGGTTTGCCTAACAAAAAGATATAAAAAAACACGTTTAAAGAGAAGTACAAAGGTGTTATCTTGAAGTCGTCCATCAGTTACATTCCTTGTGCATCAGCTTATGGTGAAAAAGAAGACAATAATGCAACCGATCGTACACGCAACGACCGAGAATAATCACCTAGGACAGGACAGAGGTAGTTTAGAGACGTCCCTGTCCGATTGCACAGTGCGGAATTACGAGAACTGCGATGGGGCGCATACGGAAGGTGCGTGCTGGCATTAGCAGCGGGATCGATCGGTCGAGGCAATTACGTGAATCATTGCGATGGCGCCCGGACAGTGGAGTGGCGCGAGATGCGGTACATCCGGGTCTCACCTGACCTGACCACCAGAGAGTTAGCCCGAAACAGGCGAGGTTTTGCGCTGCGCACCGCTCCCCTGCCCTCGGCAGTGTCCGCCAGATTTATGAAAGCGGGCTCATTTCGACGGATCACAGCGACTCGGCGGGCGCGTGCAGTTGTCGCTGGCGAGCGGCAACGGCGGGGAGGGAGGGATGGGGCGGGTAGCGGGAGCGGACGATGGAGCGGTCCGTGCGCAGGTTTTTTGCATGGGTGGAGGGGCGAAATGGAGCGTGAACCTGCGATATTCGGGGCATGGGCGTGGACGCGTGTCGACGGCTTCGGGGCGCGGGGGGGGGACGGGGCTTGCCTGTGCCCGAGTCATGCGACCATCCGTGCGGCCTGCACATCGAACGGCTCTACGCCTCTGCCTCCCGCACCTCTTTAACTCTGACTTTTCTTCCGAAAAAAAAAAACAGAAATACAGCCCCGTCCGTCCGTATCCCGTTCCCCTCCAGTATCCATCCCCTCTCGGAGCAGCGGAAGCTGAGCCGCCCGGCGAGACCTCCGCCGCGCTCCTGTTCCTGCAGCCTCCAGTCCCAACCCGTCCCTGTGACACCTCTCGCCGTGCTCTCATTCCTCCTGCCACCAGCCCCAACCCGTCGACGGATCTCGCCGCTCTGCCGCATCGGGGTCACAGCTAGCCTCGACCTGGACGAGCGCGACCGCAGCTCTGTTCCTCCGCCGCCCGGCCGTACTTAGCTACTGCGTCCCCTTGCGAATCACAGCTGGGAAACTTGAAAGCATGGACTGATCAGGAGAACTGGAGGTAAACATATTTTGCATTATGTGGGATAGCTTCTTTGAATTCTTGAGCTGGGAAACTTGAAAGCATGGACTGATTAAATACTGCAACATGTAATACTTCGTTTGCTGATTCAGTAAGTCTATACAGCATGACATGTTGATTAGATGATCAGGTTATCTAAACTGAATTTTTGCACAGCAGCATGGGAAGCAATCAAGGACGGCACAATCGGTTCAAGAAGAGGAAATTAGATGATTTTTCTATGATTCGTCATGAAGAATGGAGTGAGTTTTTGGTGCGTGAGATTCATCGTCATCAGGGACGGCAAAATTACCTGCGATTCTCCATAACTACTCCTGAAAGAATCCATCAGGGATGGGAAACGTTGTTCCATAGGAGAGGAGAAATCGCCCGTGCTTTGACCTGGTTGAGCAGTGCTAATTGATGTGTTAGCGGTAGAACGATCGCAGCCACCTAGTCTTTTCTGTTTGCATTAGCGGTAGATGAGATTTGGCACGCAGCTGTGTACATTGTGTGGATGTGTTCCCGCGCTATGTGTTCCAGCGCAATGACCTGTGTCCTCGGGTTCCGCAGTTGCGACGGCGTTTGCTCCAGCATCAGCACAGAGCTTGGGAGGTAGTCCAGAAGCGGATGCAGATTGTGGTCTGCATCGACGACAACTGGAAGACGGAACATGTGCTGGATTCGTGGTTCGTGGATAGCAGGTGTGGTTTCTTCCTTCGACGTCTTAGTCGTGGTGGGGTGCCAGATCTAGAGTTCGATGGCGTGTCCGTGGTGTTGTCCCGGTCTGATTCGTTCGACGGCAAGGGCTTCACTTTTGGTGAGCCATCTTGGAGGTCCGCAAAGCTGCATATCAGCGATGGAGCCGCGTCGAGCTCGGGTGAGGAGGTGATTCGTCATTCTTTTCTTCGGTGGCTGCTGTGGTGGTGCCGGAGGCAGGTGACGGACGTTGGTGTCAAACTCAGAGATGTTCTTTTATCTTTTCAGTTTTGTCATGTCGGTCTTTATGTGACTTGTACTTTGATCTTTATGATATGAATGAGACACATATTACCAAGAAAAAAAAGATTGTCTCCTATTTTTCTTTTGAAATCAGTACATGTATACGGACGACGGACGCGGCTGTATTTCTGATTTTTATTTCGTAAGAAAAGGCCAGATTTAAGGGGGCGCAGGAGGCAGAGGCGCAGAGCCGTTCGATGTGCAGGCCGCACGGATGGTCGCATGACCCGGGCACAGGCAAGCCCCGTCCCGCGGGGGGAGGCTTGCCGGGTCCAGGTGCAGCGCATGGCCACCTCCTTCCAGGGCCCTGTGCGCCGGGGCCCACTTACACACGTACTACTGCGCGCGCGACGTGGAGACGTCGGCCGTCTCCTACACCTCTCCTGTTTTCTTCCCTCGGCTTTGGCTTCTCTCTCGTCAGTCAGTCAGTCAGTGGCGTGAGCACGGGTCGCTGCGTTACATGCCACGTGTGACCGTGTACGTTCATAATAAACAGTGCAGGTTCCTGCCTTGCGTGGCTCCGTATCTTTTTCTCGGCGTGCGGACGGCTCGTGGTTTTTGAATTCCGCGGCTGCAAGCATGACTACGGTATTCTGATTCAGGTTGGCCCTGTGCCCAGCTACCGGGAGACTGTTTCTTTTCTCATAAACTAATTAATTACCCCTGCGCTGCAATGAGGGATACATGGCAGCAAAAACAAGCTTCCGTGACATATAACATTGCCGTGGCAGAAAACCATTAGCTCTAAGCTATGTTCAGTTAGTTCCATTGTGATACGCGTGTTCCTTGGCGATGAAGCCAAGTCCATGGTGATGATGCTCCGCACCGGTACCTATCTAATCTTGAACCAAAAACTAACTTCTACTTTTCTAGTCATGAACTTTTTACTTTTTGTTTAAGCATCAGAGATTAGTTCCAATAATATTACTCGGATGAAGTAATAGAAAAAAACACAATAAGTACTCCATCCGTCAAGAATTATTTGTCGCAAAAATGGATAAAAATGAAATACATTTAGATACATCCATTTCTCCGACAAGTATTTTCGGACGGAGGGAGTATTTATGAAGGTTTATATCAACAAAATGGATTCCTCATGCTCAGACAAAAAAAAAACGAGTACAGTATTTGAAGAAAGGCGCAAGGGAAGGCGAAAAAGGGCGACCCAAGCATCACAAGTATCATTTTATGATTGAAACGGGACATGTTTCTCGGCTGCTAATCGGTCGTTGGTAAAATGGCAGTTTCAGAGCTCAAACAACTGGAAACGGTGTCTGCCATTATGCGTGCTACTACATTGCCCATTTGCCACATAATAAAAATAAAACGAATTCTGAAAAACCATTACACCATTCTTCGATCCAAGCTAGGGACATATACACAATATAGCGTAGCACTTTTGAGTTTGGTACTTCTGTCAACTCCTTAGGTGTCGGGAATCTTGATTTTACGTGTTCTAGACGAGCTCATTTAGCACTTTTGTACATGTTGTCAATTGCGCCCTGCAAATGAAGTAAGGTTAGAGCTGCTCGCTGCCTGTTTGGACAAGGCAAAACAATGCTGATGAAATAAAACAATAGTAACTTCAGAAATATCCACTGCATTGGTTTTCTGATGGTTTGAAAAAGGTAACCCCGTTCATAAGATGATTAATTCAAGGGACAAGAAGCAAATTGCACAAGGTCGTCCATGCATGTAAACGACATTTTTTTTTGCGGTGGATGTAAACAGCATATGCTGCTCACAATTATAATTGGATGAGCAATACCTGGTAGTACTTGAGCAACTGCGGCCGCTTCCTTTTATATGTTGGAGTGATCAAGTCACGTTCCATGTCAAACGGCACTGGGTCCAGATGTACAGCTCTTATGAATTCAAAACCTTTGAGCTGCACAAAGATAAATAGAAAGTTAGGCTGTGTACTGGAGTAAGCCGTGAATATCATCAGAAAAAAGAGCAAAACAAAAAAGCAATGTAACAATATCACCTTCTTCTCTTTTCCTGTTTTTGAAAGTTCCCCCAAAATATATTCTTTTGCTTTTGGATTCTCACACAGTGCCTCAAAATCACCACTGATTCCATTTCCCTCAGCCCAGCTCTCAAGGGCTTCCTTGTTAGGATTGACTACGGCAACAAGGAATGACTCGAAACTATTTCCATATACCCATATCTGGACAAATGTTTGCAAAATTGAAGAAAATATTTCAGATATTACAATAGAACGCAACAATAAGTACGACGAAGCATGAATAAACTATTTTGACCGGTTATCATATAAAGAACAATGCTGCAGAAAAAAAAACTTATAAATCCTGAAAATTGAGCTCTATATACCGAGTCTATAGAAGAAACAACACCGTAAATGTTCTCCAAATTTTCAACTGCTACATATTCTCCTTGTGAAAGCTTGAAGATATTCTTCTTCCGATCAATGATCTTCATACTTCCATCAGGTTGCCACTCGCCAATGTCCCCTGTAAACAGAAAAGGAAAAAAAATGTTTTGAATCTCCACTTCGGATGAGGCACAATATAGAATAGTTTGTGCAGTATAACGACTACATCAACTAGAGCCGGGAGTGACTTTCTCGTTAGAACTGTTACTATTAAACAATGTGATCTCTGTAATACTGTTACCCAGGCTAAGGTGAGAAAGGACATGCAAACTAGACCCAGATTAACTGGGGTGAACTCTTATCCTCCATATGTTCCCTACCACGTGGACCGATAATGCCACACATTCAGAGGCCTAGAATACTAGAATATTCACGGCCTAGAATATTTGACAAATGCTTATGTTCCATTCTTTACTTTTGCAGCGACTACATAGTGAAAACAGATGACAACTTAAACACTGAAAGCAAGATGTACCTGTATGGAACCATCCATCAACCAAAACTTCCTCTGTAAGGTCTTCACGCCTGTAGTACCCTGAGAATAATGTTTCTCCCTTGATGCAGATTTCTCCACGAGGTGTGCTTGCAAGTGCATCATAATTCATGTCAGGGACAGATTCTAGGCGGGCATCAATATTTGGAACTGGGGGACCAACAGTCCCTATCATGGACATCTGATTTGGTAGCGAGACAAATGATCCAGCACAAGTTTCCGTGAGACCTACCATAGAAGAAGATCAAGGAGCAAGCCGGAAGTGATAGTTAGGTTGGCGAAGAAAGGCGAACAAAAAACATCAGCTTATGCAGATGAAGGACTGACCTAATTTAGGTAAAAGAACATACACAACTCTCTTTTTATGTTGTGAACCAGTTTAAGAATAGTGCATTAAAGAACATATAGTTCTGTTCAAAGAGTAAGCATTTCTTATTGATAACATAGCTCGCAAAAGCTAACAACGTGGTTATACCTGTCATCTTTAACAGAAAACAGCTGATCTAATCCACGTAGTCAGGTTTGGAATAGTCTCTCTTCCCCCTCGTCCCCCTCGTGTCGCCTCCGCGGGCGACCCAGGGGGGAACCCTAGCCGCCGTCCTCTCGGCCCTCCTCCGCCTCCACCTTTCCTCGCCGCCGTCCGCAGCGCCGCCGGGCAAAGCTTGGCCGGCTGGGCGGCGGCGGGGCATCTCTCCCCCTTGTCCGTCGCGGCTGGCGCGGGGTAGCCAGATCGGGCGGGGCGCCGGGCTAGCGTGGGGTCGGGCGGCGCGGCGGGCGGGTTTCTTGGCGACGTCATGCGCGGCGCGGCAGCGGCGGCGGCCTGCTCGCGGCGTGGTGACGGCTGCGTGGTGGGCAAGATCGGTGGTCGCGGGCGCTGCCGGGTTCAGATCGGATCCAATTCTGGGTCTTGGGCTTGAACGCCGTCGGCCGCCGCGGGGTGGTGGTGGTCGTCGCTGACCACGCCGGATCGCTGGATTCGGCGCCTGGAGATCTACAATGGATTCTTCTCGATCCTCCTTCATGGTGGGTTGAGCCCCATGGCTCTCTCATCTCTGCAGGTTTCGGTTCGTGGTCCGTTGCCGGATCCGGAGCCGACGGAGGTTTGGTGGTATAGGATGGGGACCGGAGGAAACTTTGATCGGCTTGTTCGGTCCGACATCGGCGACGTCTCTCGACGCCGTTACCCTCCGTGGAGGCGATGTTGAGGTCTCTCCTATCCACCTCCGAACCCCTCCCGGACGAAAGTCCAAAATTCAGTCTGGATTGGGCGGCGGCGGCGTCCTTCGCGTCGTACCCTCCATGGAGGCGCCGTCTTGGGAGGTTCTGCTGTTCGGCGGAGAGATGCTGTGGGTGATGGACTCCGTGTAGCTCCAGCAGTGGCGACGGTGTGGAGGTTGCCAGGAGGTGCGGCGTTGTATCTACCGCGTCGATGACGACGAGAGTATTGGCGGCATGGTGCAGCTGGATATCGACGACGGATGCGGCTGGATGGACGAGCGCGGGGCGGTGGCGCTGTCTGGCGCCATGGTGGCGTCGACGGCAGGCTTGGCAAGGTCTATGCGTCAGTCCCTGCTCTGGAGATGGATCGGTGGAAGACGGCGGCGGCAGCCTCGGTGAGTGCGCCGGACCGGTGTGTGACCCAGTCCCGGTATGTGGCTGGGATGGGGCACCCGGCATTAGATGTTACGTTTTGGTGCGATGTCTGTTTGGTATTAGGCTCGGACATTCGGCACCCTGCATCAAGGGGATAGGAGTAGCGACAGGTGTTGCCAAGATGGTGGATCCAGGCTTACTGATGTATTACTTTGTAAAGTCTTTGTGAATAATTAATAAAGTGGCTGCATGCATCGCCCACATGCAGAGGCCGGGGGTACATCTTCCTTTTCAAAAAAAAAAAAATACAATTAAAATAATAAAGTTTACTGACCAAATGAAATAGAGCAGAAACATCAGGCGATCATGCAACTTGAACGATCATAACAGTAAAATTTAAAAAAATCGTATCCCAAGAAGAGAAAACAAGATGTACCATATCCTTGTAAAACATGTGCGCATGTCACCACTCGCAGGTATTCTTCCACATGAGTGGCAAGTGGGGCAGCTCCGGATAAAATTACACGGACATTTCCTCCAAGACCTTCTTTCACCTTAATCGCAATAAACACAATTTCTAGAATATGAAGGCAGCAAGTTGGGAACACGATACAAAATGAAGAAGCAGTGACTGCCATGCTGAAATACCTTACTGAAAACTACTTTGTCACATATTGCAGCAGCTTCATTGTGCTTAGCTCCCCTCATCATTCTAAACTGCTTGCTGCAAAACAAAATGTCTCCATCATACTTGGATTTGTGACAGGTGAGGTCCTTTAATGATGCAGTCAGAATGTAGCTAGCCTAGGGCCGGGGCTAGGAGGGCTGTATCCTGGATCCAGCCCAAAGTTATAGAGAGTAAGTAAGCAGTTTTTGGCCCAAAACTCTGGATCCCAAGAGACCAGCAGCTCCTAGCCCAGGATACCACTCCTCTTGGCCCAATCCTGGGTCCACCACTGGCTACGGACACTTAATAATTGAAGAACTTAGCATGGAGTTACTGGCAGTGCAAGCAAGCATTCCACATTTCCACCCAAAAAAGATAACTGCTCTGAGATTAGCAAACTTACAATTTGTAAGCAAGATTGAACATTGTACTCTTTATGAAACCACCAGCTGAGATTTTAGCTTGAAGCCCTGAAAAAAGTGTAAAGCAAAGGGATGAACAGTATGTAAAAATTTGCACTCAGAATCGGTTCCAAGTTCTTCTGAACTTCGAACAGTAGAAGCAGATTGTGACAATGGATAGCCCAAGAACTGTACATCAAGTTAATGCATGGACATGCATCAACAGTGAAAAAGAACCACAGAAGGGAGGGTACAACCATGGACGTGCCGCCAATCAAGCACTCCCTGAGAAAATAGACCAGCATTCTGCGGGAGTTACGAGAAGAAGACCAGCGTAAGACACAAGCATTTTCCTTTTTCTTTCCGTGGGTAAGCGATCAGAGGGGCACATCACTTTCCCGGACTTGGGTGAGGTGGATAGCATATGCCCATCCGGCTGTCTGGCGATAGCTACAAGAAGAGCAAGGGCACGGAGGGGACGGGTCAGAACAAGAGGAGGAGACAGACGCAGCAAACTTGGAGGCAACCAGCCTGGGGTCCGCTGGTGAACTGACAGGCACGGAGAAGCGTTTTTGTCAGAAACCATGGCGATGTTCTGCTGGAACTGCCAGGGTTTGGGTGCATCCTGGACAGTTCAAGACATGCCGTGCCTCGTGCAATCTTACCGACGGAAGCTTGTGTTTTTGTTAGAAACAAGACAGAGAAAAGATGTGGTAAAGGGGTTGCATTGGAGGTTGGGTCTTAAACAGATAATCACTTTTAGTGAGCAGGGGAAAGGGAGTGTTTTTTAGCTCTGTTTGGGGATGAGGGTGTCTCAGTCGATATGCCCAACGAAATAAAATGGAGATGCACGTTTGTTTATGGCGAATCGCAAAACCATTTACGTCATCATATGTGGGATCTCCTCTGCTGCATCAGGACCTTGGTTCCTTGGCTGATGGCGGGAGATTTCAATGAAATTATGCTAAAATTATGTTTACTGAAATTATGCTAAGATATGTTTGCTGAAATGAAAATTTTCATGCAAGTTACTTGGGAGTATCTGATAATTACCAATGGAGCATATTTAAAGTGATAAAGGATTACAATACATGTGTATAAGTGGTATATGACTACATGAGGAGTGAGAGTACATACTCCCATGTGTACAGTACCACTTTACATATGTCTATTTAGAAGTGCGCTGACTGCAAGGGTTACGACAAAAACATATAGTTACGTTTCTTATACAACTATAATGGTCTGAACGTGTATTTCATTACCCCGCACAAGAATAAGCAGTGCGGGTCTCTCTCTTATTCCTCCAATTAATGTAGGAATTATAGTCTCTCAGCAGTGAACGTGTAAGCTCTTTGTAACCTTATTTTAATATTAGATAGAAATGTTAGGCGACTCAAGCAGACCCTTACCAGAAAATATCCGATCAAGAACACGTGGGACAGCACATAAGATAGTTGGTTTCAGTGTACCAATATCCTCAACCAGTAACTTAACATCCTGCACCATATTTTAAATAGTCAATACAGGTGCAAAAGCACAACCCCGAGAAGGATTCAGGTGAACACATAATGATGCTTACCCCACGCCAAAATCCAATAGATGCACCATGGAACATAAATAGCTCTTCCACAACTCGGTCAAAGATATGAGCAAGAGGAAGGTAAGACATATAAACGTCTGTTTCCTCCAGCTGAGATTATCACATAGCAAAAGAAATTAAATATTAATTGGTCGTGAGGTAAGATTACATGGCATAATGGCTGCTGGCATCTTACCCGCTCGTTTACAGAGTTAAGAAGCCGGTCCACACCTGCAATGAGACAGATAATGCTCGCATTGGAGATCAGTACACCTTTAGGATCACCAGTAGTTCCACTAGTGTACATTATAGTACATATATCTGTCCTTTGATTCACTGGAAGATCAAATTCTTGGTCACCTGCCTGCAGATAAGATGCCACAAGGAAAGTACATAGTTAATAACTGTGTCGATAAGATCATCACAGTAAAATGTTTTACATCAATTGGAAAACTAGAATATTTACATGTTTGATCTATTGTGAGTGCAAATGTATTGTGTGATCTAGCACAGGTAGCAAAAATGATCTAAGGAGATTTGATCACAGATGGTAACAACAAATGGACAAATAACTTGACAAGTTTGTAGCCAGTAACCATTAGAATCCTTATTTCTGATGTTCCATGAATGAGATTACGTTAAATGTTTGCCCATCCAGTCATTCACTAAACTGAGGATACAGTTAGACATAATAGATAATACTGAAGTGCGTAACTCAACATTATGATGAAATATTCATATTTAAGAAACAATATTCAGAAGAATCCACATGCAAAGCTGACAACCTATCTTACCAAAGATATGAACTCATCCCATGAGTATATTGAGAGCCCATACTTGGAAACTTCTTCCTTTTGTTCTTGTGTCACTTTACCAAAACTCACAATGGCTACAAACAAAATAATATATTTGCTTTATAGGTGGAAACCTTTTGGTATTAGACGATGAAGTCTATCTAGGATAAGTGAAACTCACTTTTCAAGAACTCGGTTGACTTGGGAAATGTCTTCAAGAGCTGTCAAATTGAGAAAAAAGAGAGATATTAATAACAGAAAACCCATTAGCATGGTTGCATCACAACTGTGATAATTTTGGTGTGTTGAACATAAATGGACAAAATCACAAAATACAACCATGTTGAAATAAGGTAATTGCTCAACAGTAGAGAGCTGTGTCGACAAATGGAATGTTTTCTATTACTACGAACTAATAAGGCTTCTATTGATCCAAACAGCTTATGGAACTCTACAGAGCATAACTGACAACAAGAAACTTTTGGCCCCAAACCAGCCAGGATCTCAGCCAAAAAAAACTGGGCTTGTCTGGGATTGGGCTACCCAAAAGGGGCTTTAGGGATATAAAAGACTGTTGATGTACTGCTTTGTAGTGTTTCCACTTTCCTAAGTTACCGATCGAATAGGGGTCATTGGGTCAACATGCATCATCCCCCAGGCAAAGGCATGAATACCAAATATTGAAAAGAGAAGTTTATGGGACATCGCAAGCATACAAATTCTACATATGAGATGATGAAGGAAACAAACCTCCGCAACTTTCTTCTCCTCTGCAAAGGCAATCTCAACTTCTGCATGGCACAAAATAAACTCTATCGCACCAGCGCCTACAGAAAGAGTATCGTCAATAAACAGGTTGAACTGTATCATCAGTATTGTTTCTTTCATATGTTTGTAATGTACCAACTGGGGAAAAGGATCCATACTTAAGAATGTTCAATTGCATAGTGCTCTGCTCAGATATTAGATTACTTGTTTACCACATGTCTCAAGGATGTGGTGGGGCTTTTCATTCTTTTTTTAAGATGTGATTTCCGCTTGATCATGATTACAGAAATCTTAAATAGTGCAAAGCATATGAATATCGAGACCCGCTTCTCAATGAAGTGTGTAATGCACTGATGCGCAACAAACAAAAAAACTGAAAGAGGGACATACTGCAAGCCCATCAATGTCATAAAATGGAGATGTCAGGATATATACCAAGAGTGTCATATAATGGAACACAGTAGACTCCATGGGCATTGCAAGCCTGCAAGAGATAGAGATTGCAAGTGAATTAAGTTCGTAAGAGATACATGGCAAACATAGTGCTCTTGATTGGTTAAGGAAAACTCCTCCAACACGATGAAAATAGTTACTTGTTGCAAGAATGAATTAAATGCTGCATGCAGTAGAAAAAGATTTTACCTCCATCGTGATAATCCATTCAGGGCTATTAGCACCATATATACCGCAACGACTGCCCTGCAAAATCATCCAGTTTAAACTTTTTCAGTCATCACGACATAAACTTAATCATGAAACATCAAAGTGACTCCCTCGAGGTAATAAAAAGTTCACATAATGTTTAATTCATGTGTTCATTCAAGATGAGAAAACATATAACCGCACTGAAAATTGTTTTAAGTAAATTAGCTTTAGAGTGAATAGAATAGCAAATATATAAGAAACGAGAGCAAACCTTCGTGAGTCCACAGCTCCTAATAGAGTTACCGATTTTATTTGCAATGCCAAACACCTCCTTATATGTCCTCCAAACGTATGCACCAGCCTATTTGTTCATACCACAGAAATCATACTTTAGCAAGAATTCTACTGCTTTTATATTACAGGGGGATATAAGTTGTACACGGAATAATCGACCAAATGGTACCTTCCCATCAACAATCTCACGGTGACCAAGCATTCTGTTGTTTGGATACTTCTCCACTGCCATTCTGTGTATGAGCACACATCATTGAAACTCAAAAATAAATAATCTCAGTAAGACAAAAGGTCGCCAGATTTAAGAGTTTTAGTAGCAGGTCAACAGTTAAAATGCAACGAACCAACTTGCTCGGTAAATTTCCTTGGTTAACTAACCCGAAACAAACCAGACACCATTGACCAATCTGACATCAGCGTTCCCACCCACACAAGACTACGGAGAAACTGAATTCAATTTGATGACAGGTTTGCATGGTCAGCGATTTGATGCTTTCTTCCACAGCTGATTAACAGTTTTAGAGGGTCATGAACGAGCGGGAAATAGTACTGCTGAGTTCGAACTAGTTACTGAACTTTATTCCTCTGCTTTAAAGAAAATTATCACTCCATAGAAAAAGCGTACACTACTACTGATCCAGAATTTAAAGGCATTTAAAGAGTGAGTCTATACAACTGCCCAACCAACAGAGCAACTAAACTAAGATTTCGGAGCCGAAATGCAAAGAGGAAATTCAGATAAATGCAGAGTAGGGCTATTTTGTCGAGGGCGTGGGGGACAGATCCCCAGGGCTAGCATACGCAAGCAAACCGACATAAATGCCATAAAGAATAGGGTTCATGCGAGTAGTTAGTTGGACGGGAGGCAAAGGAGAATTAAGGCATATCAAACCCCAGTCTCCGTGTAGTACTAGCAAGGACAGCGACAAATCACCACAACAAATAAATACTCCTAGAAGAACATCCTCCGCGTCCCACCCACTACGCGTGAACAGAACCACCGGATTCAATCCTTTGACTAACGCCGCCAAAAAGAGAAACAATCCAGGAACCGTCCGGGCTCCCCCACCCCTCATCAACGGAGCAAAGGATGAAGCAACCAGGAGCCCCGGAGGAGCAACGAGAGCTCACCGGAAGATGTCGTAGCAGCTGTCCAGGCCGGGGACGGGCGCCGGGAAGCCGTCGCGGGCGAAGGCGCTCCGGTACGTGGGCCCCACCGAGGGCCGGCCGTCGGCGGCCGGGCGGCCCTCCTCGACCTTCACCACGTGCTGCATCTCCGCCATCCCTCCTGCTTGCTCCGGTAGCCTTGCCTGCCTTGCTGCGCTTCGAAATGGACCGAAATAGAAAGAGGCGTGGAGACGGGGGGCCTAAATAGTAATACTCCTCGACAGAAATGAGATATTGGTGGGTGGGTGCAGCGGAGAGCGGTGGGGCCATCTGGCATGGACAGTGGGAGGTTGGGCCGCCCAGCGGCTGTGGGGCTTGCGTGGGTCGCTGGTTGGTGGGGCAGGTGACCGGTGCGCGGAACGGCCGACCTTCCTTGTCGAGACTCAGGTGGTTGCTCATCCAGACGTATCTACAGGGACATGGCATTTTTGCGGACAGGGATAATTGGTGGCATCAGCTCTATATAATTTTCATCGTTTTTGAACAAAAAACGGTTGAGGCGATTCGAGATGATGGCACCTGGTCTTCAATGGCAGTGAATGCCAAAAAAAGGTATATACTGCATATTGTCGCGATCCTATTGAATTTTTATTAAGTGTCGATGGGTTGACATGATTTTGATTTAAACCACTATGCATTCATTAAGGTGGCTGTGTGACCCTGTCAGGTAGGAGTTGCATGTCAACGTGATATTATTATTACTGGAACTAACTCGTTTAAGACGTGGATTTCATGGAGTAACATGTGGACGGTTATTTGTCGTTGACGATGAATAGTGTAATAAAGACCCCAAAAAATGTACTGCCATATCTTTCCTTTTTGCCGGGAAAAAAATGTACTTCCTCCGATCCATATTACTTGTCGCTTGAATGGATGTATCTAGACGATCAATATTACTTGTCGCTCGAATGTATGTATCTAGACGATCCATATTACTTGTCGCTCGAATTGATGTATCTAGACTAGATACATTCATTAGAGCGACAAGTAATATGGATCGGAGGGAGTATCATATTTTAGGCTGGTCACAATGAAAAGTATCATATACTATTATTACTAGTATTATGCATATGATACTATTTTCACAGTGCAGAGTATTATAGTTTTGGTATCATAGTGACCTCATTTATTGTCATACATGACACATACTAATACAATATTTAATATGATATTGTGATCATGATACTCAATCCTCTCTTTTCTCATTTAATTGTGTGTCACCTCGGCAAAAATGACTAGTTGACATTAGACATGTGCATGGGCAGCCAGAGCCCGAAAGCCCGGCATCCGGGTCGGGCCCAGGCTTCATTTTCCCGCCCGAAGCCCGGCCTGAAAGCCCGAAATGGCAATAAATGTATATTTTATTTGAAATATAGGTATATTATATTATTTTAATATCCCGAATATAATTATTTTAATTGAAAAATGGCACTGTTCATGTGCTTCGGGCCGGGCCGGGCCGGGCCAGGCCCGGGCTTGGGATTTTTGCTTCGGGCTTTACAAACCCGGCCCGGCCCGGGGTTTGAACAGGTGTAGTTGACATGCATTATACTACCTATGATACTCCCAGTGACCAGCCTTAGGGGGCTTCTAGATTCCGGTCAATCGGGCCATGTTTGAAGGAAAAACTTGAAAGATAATATGGAAAGTGCTTGCAGGTATCTAGAATCTCTTTCTCGCAAAAAAAAAAGTATCCAGAATCTCTTTTGAGGAAGACAAAAAAACTACTCAAAAGGCAGTCAATTCTTGCACAACTATATGAGATGCCAAAATCACTGTTTTGTGCAAGTTTAGCACAATTTGACCCTCTCATGAAACAATAGCATGATCTGATCCTTTCTAGAAACGCACAACAACGTGGCGGTACAGATCTACTTAGACACGCCAAAGTAGTTGACATTGCAGTCTGGCCCACAAACTGCCCTAGTCGCAGTTGACTGCCGACGTGGCAAGGTTGAAACGCCGAAGTCGGCGGTTTTGTGGGAAACGCCTCGGGCCCTGGTGATTCTACGTCGAACAGGTAAGTGCCCCCGGGGTCGCGGGTGGTGCTCCCACCCAGGTGATGAGTCTACTACGAAGGCTTTAACAGGCTTAAACTACCCTTAGAAAATGATACTATTACTTAGACAGTCAACCATTTCACTTAATTGATTAAAAAAACTATTTCACTTAAAAAATATATTGAGGTGTTTTACATGCAATAATTGATGTTTTAGCCTAGCTTCCATGGTCTTGCTAGATTACCCGGGGCGTTCTACATGCCATCTCCCGATGTTTTCTTCTTTGAGGCGGCGATTTGCTACGCAGGTCGTTGGCGTTGGCGTCTTCTGGTCTATATAGATGACTTCTCGGCCAGTGCTTCTACAAGTTTCTGGGTTTGAACAAATTTGCTTCAACGAGACAGAGGCCAGAGACGGCAACAAGCTTTGCACGACGCGCCACCGGTGGATACACGAGGAAGAAGACTTCACCAGCACCAAGGATTTGGGTGTATTTTTGAATTTATGTAAGGGTGTTTTTGTAAGGACATGTGCTACTTAATATATGGCTTTTGACCTTTTCACATAAAAATGAACACACGCTTATGTTTATTGCTCAAGCCATGTCACTTATATCTATGGAATCCATTTGAACTATATCCACATTTTGTACATGGCCTTATGATATGTGCATGGATTAGAGAGAGGATCTGCTAAGTTTTGCTGGAATACAATCCGAAAAACAATGTTATCAATTAGGAAAAATGATATGCATGTTTGTTTAAATGATGGCAAACCAGTTTGAGTTACAAATATGTACTGATAGAGTAACTATTCTCCGATTTGATTCATCTTGGTTGAATAAACGAACAAACTCTGACAAATTTTCAAAGACGCAATTTTATGTTCTTTGGATGGTGATTTGGTGTAGTTTGTGTGTTAGGACCTTCGTTGTAGCCCTTTACGATATTCAGAGTTCAATTTTTTTTCTCGTATCAACTGTAAAACTAGAATAGTATCAACTAACTAGGACACACTTTATAAGGGTATATATCAGACAACTCAGATAATGGAGTCTGATGATAGAAGACTAAAGGAGAGGGAATGTAGCTGGGCTGGAGTTTCTCAAAGATTTTTTCCACTGCAAACTTGCTTTGGGGAAAGTCACAAAGCCATATATTAGATAAAATCACCCCTTACGAAGACACCATTAAAATAATATGAAACTACATGCAAGTCCTTGATGAAATCAACACTATCTTCCTTTTGCATCCACTGGTGGTGCCCCGTGAACAAAGCTCGTTGCTGCCTCTAGGTGTCCGTCTTACTTGAGCAACCTTATTTAAACCCATGATTTTGAACGAGCAACCACCGGGAAGTCGTTGATGTAGACCAAAAGACGCCATCGACCACGATCTGAGCAGATCGCCGTCCTAGAGGAGCTGGCACCGAGGAGGGGTAAAAGATAATCCCAACTCCGGGCAGACAAAGAAGGGGGACACAACCTCACAAGCTCCCCGATGAAGCCACATATGATTGAGCTTCATCGAACGGAGAAGGAATCATAGAACAAAAACACGGCGCAACATCATCTCCTCAGTAGGATTCTGCCGGTCACGTAGACGAGACAAAGACAAAAACAAGTGCCAGGATTTGGCCCTGACTGAAGCTCCACACGCCCTCCGCTGATGGCAAATAGCATTGCCAGAATGAGGACATGACGTGGAGATCTTACTCCTCACCGTCGATGCGCCATTGCCTCACCACAGACACCCAGACTTGACCTAACTACAACCAGGGCAACCAGAGACTACACATCCACCCCAGACCACAATTCCCCCATCCCGCCGACGCCAGAAGGCACCCAGAAGCAAGGGGAACCGGCGACAATGAAAGCTGTAGGAGGAAACCCTAGTCGCTATTTTCTTTCTGGTGCTATTTCCATAGGGAAAACACACCCTAAACTTAAGTGCATGAGAAGCTCTGCCTAAAAAGAACTTGGCATATATCTGGTCTTTTCCAAGCGAACAACAACGCAGGAACCCTAGCAGTGCCGCCGTTGGAGGAGTTTTTGGTCCCCTTGCCTCCAAATGTCATCTTGGCACTAAGAGGTGGGGGGGGGGGGGGGGGGGCTCGGATCTTCAAGAAATGTATAGTCTTCGTTAGCATCTACTGGCCATTGTGGACCTTTTGCGAATAAATTACCTCGGTTCTTTGTGGCAGTGCCATAGGCTAGAGAGGCATGTGTTTTTTTAGAGATGATTATTCAGATCCGACAAGTTTATGCTATTGTGTAATGTTGCTTTTGTTTGTTTGATTTTTTGTGGAGTTTGAATATTTCCTCTACATCATGGTAGTTTTGTGGTTCGACGACATGCATTTCTACGAGATCATCTCCGGTTCAAGTGCGTTCATTGCTCATGACTCCCCCTCTTTTGGATAGGCGACTCGATGAGCTTTCAAAAGCCTTTATTGGTAATCAAGTTTGCACAGGTGAACGAGTTACAATATTCCTACTCTCATCCAATTGCAGTCTTGATGGTATTTCATCTTGCAAAAAATGATACCATGGAGAAGACGTCTCCAGGATATTTATTGTATTTCTTAGTTGTAGAAGTTACTTTGTAATTTAATTTAGCAGTGCACCTGCAATGGTTGTGAGTATGAATAAAGTCATGTGTGTTTCTAGAAAAAAGAAGTCCCTTTCTCAAGATTGTGTAGAACCCTCTCAGTTTAATAATATACTATATTTTTAACATAACACTGATTTTTTTTCTAAAATCTTTATTATGTACACTTGCTAAAAATGAATAATGTACACCTAGAGATACAAGAATGCACAGGAGACAATGGGTTACAAAATATGCCCCTTCAGGGGTCAGACGCACGATTTGATCTAATGAAAAGTAAAGCCGACCCATTAACACCGCGAAGAATCATCAGCCTTGAATCAATGTATGTACCGCAAACAATCTTTGACAGGTCGAACATCTCCGGTGGCGTCTGCGTACGGACCTCTTGCAGCACATTGCGTGCAGACTTGACGTTCAAAGTTGAGCCGCAACTCATGGACACGTCGACTTCGTCTTCATCCACGTTAACGCTAGCGGTGGGGAGGCTGGCTGGCAGCTCCTTCATCTTTGCGGCTTTCCCCCATTTACCACCAAGATATCTAGAAGACGTAATCCTACTCTCTTTACTATCCTCGGCGTTGGTGTAAATCCTCCCAGGAGTTATCCTTGCCGATGTGGTAACCGACAGATTTCCTTCGGTTCCAGATTTGTCATGGGGCCAGTCAGATTCTGGCATGATTTTGAAACCAATATCTGAGGTCAGAGATAAAACAGGATCCACAGATTCTGGGGCTTGGGCAAATGTGAGGAACGCATCACTGATGAGGACTCTGGGGGTAGGCTGACGAAGTGTTAGACCGATGTGCCTTCCAGTGCAGTACAAGAGGCACCAGCGACCAGGTAGGAGGCGAAGCCAATTCTGAGCAAACAAAGGCAGAGAGGAATATATGAGTAATTATGTCAAGAAGAGAACAACATGAATCTGAAAAAAAAAAATGAAAATAGATTGATAACGACTTCACTAGAACCATCACATATATTCCCTCCGTCCCAAAATAAGTGACTCAACTTTGTACTACTTTAGTACAAAGTTGAGTCACTTATTTTGGGACGGAGGGAGTACAAAATATATGATCTCTCTCGACTTCCTTATACTGAGGACACACGCTCAGAATGTAACAAATATATCAAGTGAACTCATCAGTCAGGACAAAGTTCACCTCGCATGGTATTCATACTTATCAGGACTTGGAGCAGGAACAATTACCTCCGTTCTTGAATTAGGGTTTAGCACCTCCATCAAGTCAATGAAATATGCTAACCGTCTACGCTGTAAACATGGTAAAGGAAGCTTAATAAGTTAACTGGAGTTCTACCATAGCTCTTCATGCAAGTAACAAGCAAATGATAGCTTTCAGTAAAAATATCAGGTTCATTTTGGATTGACACTGAAGCATCTTGTGAACATTTGGATGGAGAGGCAGCTTGAGTCATCCATTTTTTGAGAGAAAAATAATACCTGATGATGCCCATAAATATAATCTTCAGCCAGGCGGACAGCAGTAGATCCCAAGCCCCAGCGTACGACATTCACTGTTGGACTTACACGCCATTTAGGTCCACAAAGGAAGGGGTGACGCAGTGCATCGACACAACTGTAAATTAAGTTGATACAACAAAGTAAGAATTTCCAATTATTCAACTAATGTAGATACCAAACCTGTTCTAAATCTGCAACTTTAGCTTACAAACAGTAGGACTGATCTTACCTTATCCTTTTGTCAGATTTTGTTGCCAGTAATAAGGCCAAAAGATTCCAACCAGCACCCCAGTGCCTATCTAGCATCTAAGAAATAGCAAGAGTAAACCCCAGTATCATCAGACAGCTTCAAGAAATAATATGCCGATGGTAATACTGTAAATACAAATTCTTGCCTGCAGACCAATGTTCCCAGATGGAGAATTTTGGCTTAGAATCGGTACAAGGAACTCACGCAAACATGATGGATCATTTCCCTGCAATATAAGATATTGATCATGAAGTCATAGCTTTTTTAGTTCCACCATTGATGTTTCTAGAAACTTACAGAGTTGAATCGCTTGCAAAAACATGTGGTTTTAAATCTCAAACAGAACTAAACAGCTACAAAATTGCAAGTAAGAGGAAATCCACGATCTTGCAACAAAACACAACACGAAATCTCCAATATTAATTAAACATTATGAAGTCCATGTTGGCATGCCCGACCGCCAGAAGGGAATGGAGCACTAGCTGCTTAGTTTGTATAAAAAAAAAGGGCAGCCCGGTGCATGTAGCTCTGGCTTGCGCAGGGTCCGGTGAAGGGTCCGACCACTTTGGGTCTATTGTACGCAGCCTTTCCCTACATTTCTGTAAGAGGCTGTTTCTAGGACTTGAACCCGTGACCTCATGGTCACAAGGCAGCAGCTTTACCACGGCGCCAAGGCAGCTGCTTAGTTTGTATAATTGGTAGAATACCTTTAGGAACAGCATGTCATTGTCCTTGTGACTTTGTAATTATATAGTTCTTTTGTCCTTTTCTTTTTAACCAAAAATATGTGTATTTAAATGTGCATTCGACAAGAAGAAATGGAGGCCATGTTTTCATTAAATATGTCTTATTATTAGCTTAGGATGGTATTTCCCTAACTTCTTTTTTTAGTTCCATGCAAATTTTACCAAATAGCAGCCTGGACCTTCAGGGTTAGAATGCAAAGCGCTAAACTGTAATAGGCATACAATGACGAACACAAATATTTGCGAGAACAAGGAGGGAATAAAATATGGCGCACATGATATAACTCGAAGAGATGCACAAGCAAACCTTATTCAAGAATGACTTGAATTTTTGGAATGTCGATGAATCCATGAGCTCTCTCAGAACCATCTTTGCCATTATGAAGCCAACGCATCTAGAGAAAAATAGATTAATACTCCCTCCGTATCAAAATGAACTGCAAAAACGTCTTATATTTTGGTACAGACTAGTACTTTTTATCTAATAGTATATATGTACATATTAACTACTGTTAACTGTAAACAGAAGCTCCCAAACCTACCTCATGTCAAATGCTATCATCATTTTCCGCCTCTCATTGTTACTTGCTACAGTACTGTTGCTGGGGTCATTGTCATGAAAATCAACAGCATTCCCAAGAATACCAACCTAAAAAAGATGAAAAACACAAAATTGATCGACCGTGTTAACTTTAGATGAAATGACAGCTACGGAACACTAGGACACACAGAATGTGCAAACTTTGTAGGGTTTAATCACACATTACCTTTATGGTCTGGTTTGATTCAAATTTATTTTTTTAGATTAAAAAGGAGATCACTCCCTGGTTCCATCTCATCAGTGGAACCTGGGGTCAGGTTTTAAATTCAAATAGTTTGTACCTTAAACAAGACGAATACACGTGTGGCAAGTGATACAAGTGCAATTATGTACACCGGCATGCTTAAAGAATGCAGCTCAAATGTCGTACTCAGTTATTTACACGAGGAATGGCTTGATCGGAACGCCTCACCTACTATTATCTAAGCCAGCAGCTAAATCCTTTCATATGGATGATTAAGAAAAAACACAGAGTAGGATGACATAGTACTTTTGTCATCAATCAATACATAGAGGGAAAATTTACTACAGAGTTGTACTGAGCACGATCTCACTTATGTCAGCAAATCAAGATATGAATACACTGTTAAACGGAAATGATTAATACACGCCGATGCAAAATTGTGATGAAACGGGGATGTTATCTTTAGTAGTTCAACTGTATTACATGAAATGGGCCAAATGACATTGATTTATTAATGTTCCCAGTAACCTAAGCATGATTACAAGGACATAATACAACCACTTGTGTAAACAAGAATAAAAGGAAATGGTGCTTACTTTGACATGCTTGTCTACTGGGCTTACATGAACATTCTCCAGTCTAAGCTCAGTATGCGCCATTCCATGGCTATGCAGATAATTTACCTGCAGAAAGTAAGACATATCTTCAATCTAGATCAATGGTAACTGAATACATAAAAAAATCTTCAAATTTTGAAGCTTACACCAATCAGAAGGTCTCTCATCAATATCCTGATTAAACGTAGTTGCCGAGTTACAGCAGGCCCTCCAACTGAATCATCTCCTACCCTCCTTACTTGTTCTTCATCCAATGCTAACGTTGCTTCCAAGGTTGGAAGCCAATCCGATAGTTGCAACCAGTGACGCAAGGAGTAACTCCCATGGTACTGCATTAACATTTTTTTATAGTAAAATAATGATTACAGAAGCACATTGCTCAATCCAGCAAGAACAAACAAACCTAAAGTAGCAATTACATCTAGAATAGAAACAACCTTAAACAGCTAAACCCAGTGGCCCTGACATGAAAATAAGCGCATAGCTATAATGCAACTAGGCCCGGATCATGAAAAATGATACTTCCACATTTAACTTAAAACAAGATCAGCTCGAGGAAATAAGGCAAAAGCTCTAACCCCGTGCACCAGGACAAGGGGGGCATCACCC
This sequence comes from Elymus sibiricus, assembly GCA_039707655.1. Classification (NCBI taxonomy): domain Eukaryota; kingdom Viridiplantae; phylum Streptophyta; class Magnoliopsida; order Poales; family Poaceae; genus Elymus; species Elymus sibiricus. The sequence goes on along the minus strand of CM077668.1, from coordinate 253,119,560 downwards.
TCCTCCATGGCCTTGCTCGGAGTGACGTAGCCATGGACCTGCATCGCGTAAGAGTGGTACATCATCTGGCGACGGGCCAGCTTCTTGAGCACCTGTGATAACACGAACACAACCCAGTCGAGCTCAGCCAGATAGTTCCGCATATATTCCAAACGCACTAAACAGCAGCAATTTAACAGAGAAAAAATATCCACCTCTAGCGCGCGCCGGCCCCTCCGCTTCGCCTGTGAGCTAGTCAGCTGCCGCAACACCACCGTCGACCCGTACAGCTCACTGAATTCAAAAATAATAATAAGGTAATGATTGTGATTTCAAAGAATTCGTACTATCCAGTGTGTTCCATGCCGCTGACCGACCTGCTAGGATCGCGCACCGTGGCCTCGAAGATCATCTCATCGGACTGTAGTAGAATTAGAAAAGGCAAATCGCCGACTGTTAGCAACAAGGGAGAAGCGCGACCGAATTAGCGCGTGGGAGAGCGAATCAGTGGGGCTAAACACCAACCCGTCCGTGGAGCCCGACGCTGACGCGGTCGGCGACAGTGAAGTCAGCCATGTCGAACCTGACGACGGGGCACGGGCCCGCACCGGCCCCCACGTCCGCTGTCGCCGGCGCGGGCGCCGGCGTGGAGGCCGATAGACTCGCCTCCAACCGGAACCCCCGACGGCGGCACGGATGCGCGGAGGCGCGGCATAACGGGCGGGGCAAGCCGGTCGGGGAGGGGCGCGCGGCGGCGACGGCGGCGGCCGCGAGAGCCATGGTTCCGTTGCGGTGGAGGAGGGAAGGGGGTTGGGGGGTGGACTGATGGAGGGAGGGGCGCGTTAAGACTTAAGAAGAGGAGGAGGCGCGAGGCGGTTGCGTGCGGGAAAGCGGCGGGGGCGTACAGCCATGAGCTCGGCGCGCGCTCGCCTCACCCCGCGCCGCGGCAGCGACCGTGCGGCGGCACCGGGCGTGCGATTTTTTTGGGCGTGGTGCACCAGCTCGGCCGTGCGCCGGTGTTGACTGTTTCTACCACTTGGGCAGTGTGAGACGGAGTATTCTCCAGTTAGTGGTCCACCGGTGAGTGTCCCTCGTTACTGCCGTTCCATGCAGTTGGCGGCAGGTCATTACATCGCACACGGTTTGTAAAGCACAACGTGTGTGATATATCTCATAATCTGACACGTTTTACAGAGAGAAAACGTGTGCGACCATACACACAATTGTCGTTTGCAAAGCGTGTGATGTCAGATAATATTACAAACGGTGCGACCAGGGACGAAGCTAGAAAAAATGGTCACTGGTGTCAACCGTTTCCCACAATAGCACTGACAATGGCAATGCAATATAGATAGCATTTGAGGACAATATAAGGAGTGAAAATATGCAATGAGCCAATTATATAAATTTTGTTATATTAAAAAGATTGTCACACCGGAGTACTGGTTGAGCGAAGTCATAAAAACCACTTATTTGCATATTCAGTACAATAAGGAAAAAAGATGACTTGGGAGCATTTCATTTGTAACTTAGTGAAAACAATAAACAAAAGAAACAAATTATTTTCACAACAATGGTACGATTACGATTAAGCAAAATTTTAAAGTGATATGAGACTCACATGTTATAACTTCCCTTCTCGACCTTTAATTTTTTTCAATAGATCAATCATGGAATCATTCATAGTGATAGAAAATATATATTTCTCCACATAGCAACTCAGACTATCACCCATTTTGTTACGCAAAACACTCTTGACAATAGTCATTTCTGAAAAGCATCTCCTCACCGATGCTGGCAACTGGTAAAATTAGCACCATTTTTAGAAGTTGATACACCAAGGAAAAACAAGTTGTTTCTTAGTGTCAGGCTGTCAGCTAACACTTCAGCAAAATTGGCAATGCGATCCAAATTGGCAAATCCTTGGTCTGTTTGGACATTGCCAATTTACATTCAAAGTTCACGATCAAGATCCATCAATTGTGTTGAATAAAAGTCATCAGGATAAAACTCGCCTAGTTTCAATAAATACTCCAAGTTAAAAGAAAAAAAGATATTTAAAGTCTGCTTTGCCTGCAAGGTCCTCTAATTAAATCTCTCCGTTTGATCTCATGTTGCTTCTTAGCATTCTTAGTCTATTGTGATATTCTTTTTCGATCAGCTGAATCTGAAAGAAGTTCATCTAAATTTATTTCTGCTAGAGTAGTAGCACCAATGTTTGATACTACATAAATTTAGTTCGGTAGTCCTTTCACGACCTAGAAGTCCCTGTTGGATCAGTGTCTCATGTCTGCTTCAATAGAAATATATCTATAACCTTCTAGTCCTAAATGAATCAAGGAGATAAATTCTAAATTTCAATCTTAGTATTACACACATGTGTGTCAGTGCCTCAGGTACCTGGGAACAACCGAAGTGGACAATCAAGAATTGCAGGACTACAGATTAGGCCACGCGGCCGGCCGGCGGACATCACCGAACCAAAATTAGCGTCGTCCACCGTTGTGTAGTTCCCCCGAGAGGGCTGAGGGCTCGCCTGATAGCAGCGGCAGTTGTGCAGACGATTTGGGGATCGATGTGATTGAGGAGGAAGCGAATCCCTCCAGAGAGGCGTGCGTCGTGAGCCGCTGCGTACAGGAATTAGTAACGAGCCAGATTAGGCCTTGTGGGCTACATGCTACGTTGGCAAACAGATCGGTACTTCTTTTTACTGTTGTAATAATAATTATCTAACTGGGCTAAGACTTTGGGCTTTTGTTCTGTGTTGGGCTGGGGTCGATCGATCGTTTTTGCTGGGGTCAAAGGCACAAATCGGTAAAGCTATTAGCTGAAGCATCGAATGGCATTGGTGTCAACTGACACCAGTGCTTACACGTGAGCTCCGTCCCTGGGTGCGACCAAACTAAATATTTGTGATAGTCGTCTTATCGTACACGCTTTACAATCATGAACTGTTTGTGATGTCGTACGCATCATAAACGTTGCACCACAGAATAGCGTGTGCGATAGTTATCCCATCCGACACGAGTACGACAGTCGGACGTTTCGTAAACTCATCCGACACACGTAGATGGTTAAGTCATCTTCTTAATTATATAGATCACATACGGTTCGGGAAAAGTGAATGTGTGTGATAATCTTTTTATCATAGCTTTACAATCGTGAACTGTTTGTGATGGGGAGTGCATCGTAAACGTTGCACCACGGAATAGAGCGTGCGATGGTAATGCCATCCCACACGAGTAGCAAGGATGGAGCGTTTGGGAAATTCGATATATCGCAAACAGTTGTGTGACGACTCACGTTTGGGATAGATGTGGGCATCGCATACGCTTAGTTCCGTTAAACGTATGCATTCCAACTCCCTATCGCAGATGATTTCTGGGTCGTGTGGGATGGATTCCCCTATCGCACACACAGGAAAGGTGACGGTTTAAAACTCTGTCATGAAAAGGGTGTAAAAACCGTTTTGTATAGGATGTCACTGCACCAGTGTAAGATGCATGCTGGATAGCGGTCGAGGGATGAAGTAATAGTAGTAGATGTAGAATCGTTTCGGTTTACTTGTCACGGACGTAATGCCTATGTACTGATTATGCCATGAATAACACCATAACTATGCGCTTTTCTATCAATTGTCCAGCAATAATTTGTTTTCCCACCGTATGTTATTTTCTTGAAAGAGATGCCTCTAGTGAAAACTATGCCCCCGGGTCCATTCACCATATTTACTAAAACCCTAAAACCCCCCTGCAATTTATTTCTTTTTATTTACTTTTGCAATTTACTAGCAAAAAGGCCCGTGTGTTGCAACGGGAGAAAAAAATTCATAATCTCCAATGGCCATAATCACATTTTGCTGCATCACCGAGATACACTATCACTCTAAATTTCGTGAAATCATGAATATTTTTTAAACTCGTAAACATATTTGAAATCGTGAACATTTTTCAAATTCATGGACATTTTTACAAATTTTTGAACATTTTCTAAAATCAATAACATTTTTTGATTCATGAACATTTTATACTATTTGCAAACATTTTTTTAAAATTGTGAATATTTTTTTTAACAATTTTTTTGAATCAGTGAACACTTCTAGAATGGACGAACATTGTTTTGGAAATTGGCAGAACAATTTTTGAAATTCACGAATATTTTTTTGATTTAACGAACATTTTTTGAAATGCATGATCATTTTTGAATTAGCAAACATTTTATGAAATTTCAGGATATTTTTCCACTCATGAACATTTTTTGAATTGTCGAAATTTTGTTCAATTTCATTAACATTTTTTAATACATGAACTTTTTACAAAATCATGAACATTTTTTGATTTTCTGAACATTTGTGTTCAAAATTTCGAACATTTTTTTAATAAGCAAACATTTTTTTATAAAATCGTGATTTTTTTTGAATCCACTAACATTTTATGATTTATTAAGAATTTTTTTTCAAAATTCTTTTTTTTATTTTCAGAACTTTTTTTAAGTCTCAAATTATTTAATGTAGAAAAAATGAAAACGGAAAAGAAAAATAAAAAATGAAAAATGAAATTAAAAAAACAGGCCGCCCGGACATGGGCCGGCCCAAACGGGCGCGTTGCGTCTTCTCCCAGAGTATAGGAGGTCCCTACTGCATGGGCCGGCCCAGGCGGGGGATTCCCCTATGTGAAACGTTTTTTATCACTTATAGATGGCATTGGTGGGTAATATTTTACAACTTTAGGGGCAATTTCCGTGACGTACCGCAAGAAGCAATATCTCCTTTATTATTATTAGGTATAGATATATCTATCACTATCAGAATTAATCATTGCAATTAACGAGTACAAGGGGATTGACAACCATATTGCCCGCGTTGCGTGCAAGTATTTTGTTTGTGTGTGTAGGTACTGTCGACCTTTGTTGGAGTGAATCTCCGATTGGTTCGATAACCTTGGTTCTCTACTGAGGGAAATACTATCCGCTACTATATTGCTTCACCCTTCCTCTTCGGGGAAAATCCCAACGCAACTCACAAGTAGCACCCTTACACTAGCTCAACCACCACCCGAGGGGTGATTTTCCTTGGGTATGGCTAGAGGTAGATGTCCGGTTGTTCCAGCTATTTATTTAATAGCTGGTACAACCGGTGTCCCGAGCGGTTGTACCGCTATGGACTTAGCGGCTTGGCGTGCCATCTTATGGGCGGTTGTACCGACCCTTGTACCGCTCCAACTACCGCGAGTAGGGTGATTCCTCTCGAGTTAGAGGAGCGGAACAGGGTGGTGACCGAAATATTATTCCGTTTTATTGTATAATAACTGGTACAATCGGGAGGCAGGGCGGTTGTACCGCCCGGTGCTGAAGCCATGCATTTCTGCCTTGGATGGTTGTACCGCCACTGTGCATTTCTGCACATAACAGTTGGATTTGGAGGGACGCTATAAAAGGAGGGGGTTCTTCCGTCTCCCACCTACCTCTTACCTCTCTTCCTCTCTCACCTCCATTGTTGCCACACGCTTATTCTTGCCCGATCTCCTTCTCTAGCCAACCAAACTTGTTGATTTGCTAGGGATTGAGGGAGGAGACCTAGATCTACACTTCCAACAAAGGAAATTTGATTCCCCCATACATTTCTTATGGATCTTAATTATTACTCTTGGGTGTTTGGGCACTGATACGTCTCCAACGTATCTATAATTTTTGATTGTTTCATGCTATTATATTATCAATCTTGTATGGTTTATGTACCATTTTATATCATTTTTGGAAACTAACCTATCAACTCAGTGCCTAGTGCCAGTTCGTGTTTTCTACTTGTTTTTGGTTTTCCAGAAAACCTATACCAAACAAAGTTCAAACACGATGAAACTTTTTGACGGTTTTTTCTGGACAAGAAGACACCCTGGAAGCTTCAGGAGGAGGCCAGAAGACTCACGAGGGAGCCACAAGGCAGGGGGCGCGCCCTGGGGGGTAGGGCGCGCCCTGGTGCCTTGTGGCCCACTCGTTGCTCCGTTTGACCTAATTACAGCACTATAAATTTCCATATATCCAGAACCCCCCAGGAGGCGTACACGAGCTATGAGATGTACAGGCGGATCGTTGACATGAGGAAGTGCCTCCTTCCCCAAAACGGCGAGGGATCCAACCGGAAACAGAGCAATGGCAAGCCTCACAACAAGAAGTAGATGATTTGATGATCGTTTCTCCTAGTTTATTATGCATGTAATTGTTTACTTAGGTGTGCAAATGTTATCTGTAGTCAGTTATGTAATTGGATTTTTATTTTGGTTATGCAATCATGTTCTTATAAGTATATATGTTGTTGTTTTGTAGATAGAGCATAGATGTTGTGCAGACAGAGCAAATCACATCACACACGGACTATACCACTGAACCCGTCGGTGATGATTTCATCAATCTCTGACAATTGTATACCAGCAAGCGTTTGCCCACAACACACACAGCTTATTAGCAGGAATCGTCTGTGTTATTATCGGTCTTCCCACACAATTCTGATTACTAACCTGTTTGCCGGGTATAACACACATCTTGTTAAGCTGAATCGTTTGTGTTTATTTTGGCTTATCGCAAACAATTCATCCGAGTGACGTGTATGCCGTCTATCGCACACACCTTCATCTGGCTAACCGTTTATGTTGTTTTGGCTCATCGCAAATAGTTCATCCAAGTGACCTGTATGCCGTCTATCGCACACACCTTCAACCGGATGACCGTTTATGTTGTTTTGGCACATCACAAACAGTTCATCCGAGTGAACTGTATGCCATCTATCGCACATACCTTGATCTGGCTGGCCGTTTTTGTTGTTTTGGCTCATCGCAAACAGTTCATATGGATCAACTGTATGCCACGATTCGCACACGCAACTCTTTTCTGAATCGTGCTTGATGGATCTGCCATCGCACACGGTTCGTTTTATTGGTGACGGTTTTATTACGATACCGTTTGCGATTAATGCATCGCACACAGTTTGGTCGATTGGTCTCCGACACATGTGTCGCGTTAGGACCTTCCTGCAGTAGTGTTAAGGTATTAAGTTCATAACAAACAGAGTAATGCTTGAAGCATGATGACATAATGTAGACAAAATAAGACCAATCAATATGATCGAACCCCGTCGTTTTACCCTCAGTAGCAACAATACAAATACGTGCCTCGCTACTCCTCCTGTCATAGAGTGAGGACACCGCAAGATTGAACCTACTACTATGCACCACTTCCACTGAAGATCTAATCATCAACTTGGCCAAAGAAAACTCATAGATCGAAAAGCATTACATAGCTATAACAATCACACATAATAAAAGTTTAGAATATAACTCAATTACTTTCAATGAATAATCTGATCATAAACCCACAATTCATCGGATCCCAACAAACACACCGCAAAAGAAGATTACATCGAATATAACTCCGAGGAGAACATTGTATTGAAGATCAAAGAGAGAGAGAAAGCCATCTAGCTAATCACTATGCACTTGTAGGTCTTGTGGGAACTACTCACACATCATTGGAGGTGCAGCAAGGTTGATGTAGAAGCCCTTCGGGATCGATTCCCCCTCCGGCAGAGTACCAGCGGAGGCCTCCAGATGGGATCGCGGAAGAACAGAGGCTTGCGGTGGCGGAATAATTGTTTCGGGTCTCGCTCTGGTTTTTTTTCGATTTTAGGGAATTTATAGGCTTGGAATTAGGTCAAGCGGAGCTACGAGGGGCCCACAAGCTTAGGTGGCGCCCCCCTAGGGGGGTGCCGTGTGAGCTTGTGGCTCTCTCGTAGAGCTTCTAGCCTCCCCCCCAAAGCTTCTAGGGTCCCTTCTGGTCCAGAAAAAATCACCGTAAAGTTTCATCGTGTTTGGACTTCGTTTGGTATGGTTTTTCTGCGAAATAATAAAATAGGCAAAAAAAGGAAACTGACACTCGGCACTAGGTTAATAGGTTAGTTCCCAAAAAAGATATAATATTGCATATAAATCATACAAGATTGATAATATAATAGCATGAAACAATAAAAAATTATAGATACGTTGGAGACGTGTCAGCATCCCCAAGCTTAATTCTTGCTCGTCCTCGAGTAGGTAAATGATAAAAACAGAATTTTTAATGTTGAATGCTACCTAACATGTTTATCATGTAATCTTTTTACGGTATGAATATTGAGAAATGATAAGGTAATAAATATCAACATAATAATATCCATGAATACTAGAAGATAATCATTAACTTTCAAAATATACGATACTTAACGAATGCTATCCCTACTCATTAAATTATGTAAGCATGGCATGACTCCATCTTCCTAACATAAATACAAATCATGAACACCCCGGTGCCCAACCAAGCAATTGTATCATACTTTTTCTTGCTTCAGCACTTTCAACTCCATTCAATACTTGAGTGTGAGCCATGGACTTAGCACTTTGGATGGCAAAGAGAACAATGATAGGGGTTCATAAGGGAAGACAAAAATAGAGAAAGTCTCACATCAACACGGTTGATCGTTAGGCAATGTAGAGGCCTTACAATCGATGTCAATGTGAGGAGTAGGGATTGCCATGCAACGGATGCACTAGAGCTATAAGTGTATGAAAGCTCACTACTGAAACTAAGTGGGTGTGCATCCAACTTTCTTGCTCATGAAGACCTCGGGCATTTTGAGGAAGACCGTCATCGGAATATACAAGCCAAGTTCTATAATGTAAAAATTCCCACTAGTATATGAAAATGACAAATCATGGAGACTCTATATATGAAGAACATGGTGCTACTTTGAAGCACAAGTGTGGTAAAAGGATAGTAGCATTGTCTCTTCTCTCTTTTTCTCTTATTTTCCTTTTTTTAGAACAATATCATGAACCTCATCCCCACTTTTTCGAGGACTCATCTGTCCCCATCATTCTTTACCTCACTAGGACAATGCTCTAATAATGATGATCATCACACTTTTATTTACTTACAACTCGATAAAACTGAAAAGGATATGACTCTATATGAATGCCTCTGACAGTGTACCAGGATGTGCAATGACTGCTGGGCCCCGTGGGCCCAGTTGACCCGGTCAGCCGCTGACTGGGCGCCCGTGGCCCACTGACATGCGGGCCCCACCGCTTAAAACATTTTAAAAATAAATAAAAATATTAATAAAAATGTTAATTAATAGGTTAATTAAATTATCTAACTAATTACTCACTAACTAATGGGGCCCACACGCTAATTAATCATTTTTAGTTAAATTAACCCACTGGATTAACCACTGTGGATGACAGGTGGGACCCACTGGTCAGGTTGACCAGTCCACCGACCCAGTTGACCGACGTCACCCCCACGTCATGCTGACGTCATCATTTACTGTTTCAGATAATTTTAAATTAAATAATTCCAGAAATTCCAGAAAATAATTAAAACTTTGAAAAATTATATATAATAAACCGTAACTCGGATGAAAATAATTTATATATGAAAAACGATCAGAAAAATATGAAGAATCCGAATATCCTACCCACATACCTGCCACACCCTTCTAACATACTGATCATACAACTTTTTGCCCGTATTCGATAGATGAATAGTGCATGACCTTAATAAAATAAATCCAAATAAATTCCTAAATTATCTAATACAACTAGATAGGCATTATATCACCTCTGCATAACATTTAGGCATGTCATACATCTCTGTTGCATTATTGTCGTGTATTTATTGTTTCTTCCCCTCCTTCTCTTCCGATAGCCCCCGAGACTGCCGACGAAACTTCAGTGTACGACGACATCGCCGATGACCAAACCCCTTCAGCAGAGCTTCCAGGCAAGCAAAACCCCCTTGATCATAAGATATCGCCCATTCCTTTCTCCCTTATGTTTGCATTAGTATTGCTTCTGGTGTTACTCCGATAGCTCCTATTCCGATGCATAGCCTAATTTTGTCGTCTGCTATTGATACTCTACCTACTGTCCCATGATGCCTAGTTAGCTATGCTGTTGCTTCATCTGTGGCCCTTCACCCTTGTCCGTTTACCATGCTTGATATCGGGCTGTGATCACTCAGGGTGATGATCGCGGAACTGCTTACATTATCGCAATACTTAAACTGTTAAAGTCGGGCTGGCCCCAAGGGTGCCCGCGAGAGAATTACATTAAAGACGGGTCGGCTCCAAGAGCACCCGCGCGACATGTATTACCAAGTCGGAGCGACAGGAACCCTGTTCGTCTCTGCGAGTTACTAAACATGCTTAACGGATTTGGGTATTTGATCTGAGTAGGCCGCTGGCCTTATATGCACTACCACCACGTGGGATAATGGTTATGGGACCCTCTACGTCGTATGTATCAGCCAAAAGTTCTTCAGACGTCACAACTCAGAGATGCGGGCTGGTTGGGGTGGGCTGGTTACGTCACTGGTGTATTCAGTGTCGCGCCTGGGCCCTGACCACCCTCGCAACGCGCATGAGTGCAAAGGGCGATGGCCCAAGACCCCTTCGCACTTAGGATTTAGACCGGCGTGCTGACCTCTCTGCTGAGCCTAGGTAGGACTGCGTCATGTCGATCTCCCGAGGTCGGGCATTACCCAGCAAGTGTGTTGGGTTACAGTAGTGCACCCCTGCAGGGAAGTTATCTATTCGAATAGCCGTGTCCACGGTAACAGGACGCTCGGAGTTGTATCTTGATCCGCTACAACTACAAATGGATACTGTTACAATATTAAACTGCTACTACTGCTCTCGGGATCACTTTCTCGCAGGGTAGACGAGGAAGGATCTCAGGGCATTACTAAATATGATTGATATATATTATCTTGCTCTACTCTCTTCCATTGCTGCAAGAAGTGCTTCAAGATGCTAGTCTTCGATAGGCTAGGCTTCTCCCCCTCTGATATAGCATTCTGCAGTATAGTCCAAATATATAGCCCCATTCCTTTGATAACGATGCATATTAGTATAGTTCTGATGTCAGTCTTGCGAGTACTTTGGCTGAGTACTCACGGTTGCTTTGCTACTTCTTTTCCCATACCCACTTGATGAAATCAGTCGATGGAGCCCAGGAGCCAGACGCCACAACAGGAGACTACTACCAGGAGAGTCCCGGAGGCACGTACTACTGGGTTGAGCCAGCCGACCAGGAGTAGTTCGGAGGCCCTAGGCAGGAGGCCTTCGCCTTTTCGATCAGTATCATTGTTTGTGCTAGCCTTCTTAAGGCAAAACTTGACTAACTATGTCTGTACTCAGATATCATTTGTGTGTATGACTTATGTGTTGGGGAACGTTGCATGGGAAACAAAAATTTTCCTACGCACACGCAAGATCTATCCATGGTGATGAGCATCTACGAGAGGGAGAGTGAATCTACATACCCTTGTAGATCGCTAAGCGGAAGCGTTAAGAAACGCGGTTGATGTAGTCGAACGTCTCCGCGATCCAAATCGCAAGTCGTCCCTCGAACCGATCACGAACTAGTGTCGAACGGACGGCACCTCCGCGTTCAACACACGTACGGCTTGATGACGCCTTCACCTCCTCGATCCAGCGAGCGATGGTGAAGTAGTAGATGAGTTCCGGAAGCACGACGGCGTGGTGATGGTGGTGAGGAACAATCTCTGCAGGGCTTCGCCAAGCGCTACGGAGATTATGACGGAGGAACTAGAGGGTTAGGGTTGCCGCACACGGCTTGGGGAAATCTTGATGTATTCCGGGTGCTAGCCCTGCCCCTCTATTTATATGTTGAGCCCTGGGGTCGAAACTTGGAGAAAGAGCCTCCTCAAAGTCGGTTTGGCCCGCAAGGCAAGAGTCCTGTTCGGACTCCAGGACCAGACGCCAGGGTCCTCGGCGTCTGGCCCCAGACGCCAGGGCCCTGGCGTCTGGCCCCTGGCCTCCGCAAAACTTCCTTTTGCACCTTCCTAAAGCCTCGTGGGCTTTACCCCTTGGCCCAAATAAAGTGTTCTCGTACCCGAACATTTCGGGAAACATCCGGAACCCCTTCCGGTGAATTCCGGAACCCTTCCGGAGACCAAACACTATTATCCCATATATCAATCTTTACCTCCGGACTATTCCAGAGATCCTCGTCATGTCCGGGATCTTATCCGGGACTCCGAACAACCTTCGGTCACCAACAAAATAACTCAACTATACTAATCGTCACCAAACGTTAAGTGTGTAGACCCTGCGGGTTCGAGAACTATGTAGACATGACCGAGACACCTCTACGGTCAATAACCAATAGCGGGACCTGGATGCCCATATTGGCTCCTACATATTCTACGAAGATCTTTATCGGTTGAACCTCTATGTCAAGGATTCAGTTAATCCCGTATGATGTTCCCTTTGTTTATCGGTATGTTACTTGCCCGAGATTCGATCGTCGGTATCTCTATACCTAGTTCAATCTCGTTACCGGCAAGTCTCTTTACTCGTTCCGTAATACAAGATCCCGTGGCTAACACTTTAGTCACATTGCTTGCAAGGCTTATAGTGATGTTGTATTACCGAGTGGGCCCTGAGATACCTCTCCGTCACACGGAGTAACAAATCCCAATCTTGATCCATGCCAATTCAACAGACACCCTCGGAGATACCTGTAGAGCATATTTATAGTCACCCAGTTACGTTGCGACGTTTGATACACACAAGGTATTCCTCCGGTGTCAGTGAGTTGCATGATCTCATGGTCAAAGGAACAGATACTTGACATGCAGAAAACAATAGCAATAAACTGACACGATCATATGCTACGTTTACAGTTTGGGTCTTGTCCATCACATCATTCTCCTAATGATGTGATCCCGTTATCAAATGACATCTCATGTGCATGGCTAGGAAACCTTCACCATCTTTTGATCAACGAGCTAGTTAACTAGAGGCATACTAGGGACACAGTGTTGTCTATGTACCCACACATGTATTTGAGTTTCCAATCAATACAATTATAGCATGGATAATAAACGATTATCATGAACAAGGAAATATGATAATAACCAATTTATTATTGCCTCTAGGGCATATTTCCAACAGTCTCCCACTTGCACTAGAGTCAATAATCTAGTTCACATCACCATGTGATTTACATTGTTATGAATCTAACACCCAATGAGTTCTGGGGTTCGATCAGATCATGCTTTGCATGTGAGAGAGGTCTTTAGTCAACGGGTCTGCGACATTCAGATCCGTGTGTACTTTGCAAATTTCTATGTCATACTGTAGACACTTCTACCACACTCCACTTGGAGCTATTCCAAATGGCTGCTCCACTATATGTATCCTGACTACTATTCAGAGTCGTCCGGATAGGTGTCAAAGCTTGCATCGACGTAACCCTTTACGACGAACTCTTTATCACCTCCATAATCGAGAAATATTTCCTTAGTCCTCTAGTTACTAAGGATAATCTTGACCGCTGTCCAATGATCCACTCCTGGATCACTCTTGTACCCCTTGACAGAATCATGGCAAGGCACACATCAGGTGCGGTACACAGCATGGCATACTATACAGAGCCTATGGATAAGGCATAGGGGACGACCTTCGTCCTTTCTCTTTCTTCTGCCGTGGTCGAGCTTTGAGTCTCACTCAACTCCACACCTTACAAATCAGGCAAGAACTCTTTCTTTGACTGATCCATTTTGAACTCTTTCAAAATCTTGTCAAGGTATGTACTCATTGAAAGTCTTATCAGACGTCTTGATCTATCTCTATAGATCTTGATGCCCAATATTTAAGTAGCTTCATTCCAGGTCTTCCTTTGAAAAACTCCTTTCAAATGACCCTTTATGCTTTCCAGAAATTCTACATCATTTCCGATCAACAATATGTCAACCACATATACTTATCAGAAATTCTATAGTGCTCCCACTCACTTTATTGTAAATACAAGTTTCTCATAAACTTTGTATAGACTCAAAAACTTTGATCACCTCATCAAAGCGTATATTCCAACTCCGAGATGCTTGCTCCAGTCCATAGAAGGATCGCTGGAGTTTGCATACATTTTAGCATCCTTAGGACTGACAAAACCTTCCGGTTGTATCATATACAACCTTTCCTCACGGATACCGTTAAGGAAACGATGTTTTGACATCCATCTGCCAGATTTCATAATTGAAAAATGCAGCAACTGCTAACATAATTCCAACAGACTTTAGCATCGCTACGGGTGAGAAAGTCTCATCGTAGTCAACTCCTTGAACTTGTGAACAACCCTTTGCCACAAGTCGAGCTTTATAGACGGTGACATTACCGTCCGCGTCCGTCTTCCTTTTAAAGATCGATTTGTTCTGAATGGCGTTTCGCCCTTCAGGTAATACTTCCAAAGCCCATACTTTGTTTTGTTACATGGATCCCATCTCGGATTTCATGGCCTCTAACCATTTCTCGGAATCCGGGCCCATCATCGCTTCTCCATAGATCGTAGGTTCATCATTGTCCAACAACATGACCTCTAAGACAGGGTTGCCGTACCACTCAGGAGTAGTACGCGCCCTTGTCGACCTACGAGGTTCGATAGCAACTTGATCCGAAGCTTCATGATCATCATCATTAACTTCCTCTTCAACTAATGTGGGCTCTACAGAAACATCTTTCTGTGCTGCGCTACTCTCAGGTTGAAGTAAAGGTTCAACAACCTCATCAAGTTCTATCTTCCTCCCACTCAATTCTTTCGAGAGAAACTCTTGCTCGAGAAAGGACCCGTTTTAGCAACAAACACTTTGTGCTTGGATCTGAGATAGAAGGTTTACCCAACTGTTACGTTAGGGTATTCTATGAAGATGCATTTGTCCCCTTTGGGTTCGAGCTCATCAGATTGAAAACCTTTTCCACATAAGCGTCGCAGCCCCAAACATTAAGAAATGACAGCTTAGGTTTCTGCCAAACCAAAATTCATACGGTGTCATCTCAACGGACTTAGATGGTGCCCCTTTTTAAAGTGAATGTAGTTGTCTCTAATGCATAACCCCAAAACGATAGTGGCAAATCGATAAGAGACATCATAGTACGCACCATATCCAATAGAGCACGACTACGACGTTCGGACACACCATCACACTATGGTGTTCCAGGTGGCGTGAGTTGTGAAACAACTTCCACATTGTCTTAAGTTGTATACCAAACTCGTAACTCAGATATTTACCTCTACGATCATATCGTAGATATTTTATCTTCTTGTCACGATGATCTCAAACTTCACTCTGAATTTGTTTGAACTTTTCAAATGTTTCAGACTTGTGTTTCATTAAGTAAATATACCCATATCTACTTAAGTCATCAGTGAAGGTAAGAAAGTAACGATAACCACCGCGCGCCTCAATGCTCATCGGACCGCACACATCAGTATGTATGATTTCCAATAAGTCACTTGCCCATTCCATTGTTCCAGAGAACGGCGTTTTAGTCATCTTGCCCATGAGGCATGGCTCACATGCATGTGTCAAGTGATTCAAAATCAAGTGACTCCAAAAGTCCATCAGCATGGAGCTTCCTCATGCGTTTTACGCCAATATGACCTAAATGGCAGTGCCACAAGAAAGTGGTATTATCATTATCAATCTACATCTTTTGGCATCAATGTTATGAATATGTGTATCATTACTATCGAGATTCAATAAGAATAAACCCCTTACATTGGGTGCATGACCATAAAAGATATTACTCATATAAATAGAACAACCATTATTCTTTGATTTAAATGAGTAACCGTCTCGCAATAAACAAGATCCAGATATAATGTTCATGCTTAACGCAGGCACTAAATAACAATTATTCAGGTTCATCACTAATCCCGATGGTAGAGAGAGCGCGCGATGGTGATCACATCAACCTTGGAAACACTTCCAACACTCATCGTCACCTCACCCTTAGCTAGCCTCCGTTTATTCCGTAGCTTTTATTTCGAGTTACTAACATTTAGCAACCGAACCGGTATCTAATACCCAGGTGCTACTAGGAGTACTAGCAAGGTACACATCAATAACACGTATATCAAATATACTTCTGTCGACGTGCCAGCCTTCTTATCTACCAAGTATCCAGGGGTGTTCCGCTTCAGCGACCGTTCTCCTCATAATAGAAGCACTTAGTCTTGGGTTTGGGATCAACCTTGGGTTTCTTCACTGGAGCAGCAACTGACTTGCCATCCATGAAGTTTCCCTCCTTGCCCTTGCCCTTCTCGAAACTAGTGGTTTCACTAACCATCAACACTTGATGCTCCTTCTTGATTTCTACCTTCGCGGTGTCAAACATCGCGAATAGCTCAGGGATCATTATTTCCATCTCTGGCCTTTTATAGTTCATCACGAAGCTCTAGTAGCTTAGTGACAGTGACTTGGAGAACTATATCAATCACTATCTTATCTGGAAGATCAACTCCCACTCGATTCAAGCGATTGTAGCACCCAGACAATCTGAGCACATGCTCAACGATTGAGCTATTCTCCATTATCTCGTAGGCAAAGAATCTTGTTGGAGGTCTCATACCTCTCAACACGGGCACGAGCCTGAGATCCCAATTTCAGCTCTTAGAACATCTCATATGTTCCGTGACGTTCAAAACGTTTTGGAGCCTCAATTCTAAGCCGTAATGCATGACGCACTGAACTATTAAGTAGTCATCGGAACGTGCCTGTCAGATGTTCACAACATCTACAGACGACGCTAGAGGGGGTGGCACATCGAGCGGTGCATTAAGGACATAAGCCTTCTGTGCAGCATTGAGGACAATCCTCAGATCATGGACCCAGTCCGCATTATTGCTACCATCATCTTTCAAATCTATTTCTCTAGGAACATATAAAAATTCAGGGGAGCTACAGCGCGAGCTAGTAATCTACAACATAATTTGCAAAGACATTTTGACTATGTTCATGATAATGAGTTTAGTTAATCATATTACTTAAAACTCCCACTCAGATTGACATCCCTCCAGTCATTCGAGTGTAACATGATCCAAATCCACCAACTCAAGTCCGATCATCACGTGAGTTGAGGTGGTTTCAATGGTGAACATCTTCATGTTGATCATATCTACTATATGACTCATGTTCGACCTTTCGGTCTCTTGTGTTCCGAGGCCATGTCTATACATGCTAGGCTCGTCAAGTTTAACCCGAGTGTTCCGCACGTGCAACATGGCTTACACCCGTTGTATGTGAACGTAGAGTCTATCACACCCGATCATCACGGCGTGTCTCGAAACGACGAACTTTCGCAACGGTGCACACTCGGGGAGAACACAATTTATCTTGAAATTTAAGTGAGGGATCACCTTATAATGCTACCGTCGTCCTAAGCAAAATAAGATGCATAAAAGGATTAACATCACATGCAAATCATAAGTGACATGATATGGCCATGAACTCGTGCTTTTGATCTCCATCTCCAAAGCACCGGCATGATCTCCATCGTCACCGGAATGACACCATGATCTCCATCATCTTGATCTCCATCAACGTGTCGCCATGAGGTTGTCACGCCGACTGTTGCTTCCATGACTATTGCTAACGTTTAGCGATAAAGTAAAGCATTACATAGCGCTTAATGATTGACACGCAGGTCATACAATAATTAAAGACAACTCTATGGCTCCTGCCAGTTGCCGTACTCATCGACATGCAAGTCGTGATATTCTATACAACACATGATCATCTCATACATCACATATATCTCATCATGTAATTGGCCATATCACATCACAACATACCCTGCAAAAACAAGTTAGACGTCCTCTAATTGTTGTTGCAAATTTTACGTGGCTGCTACGGGTTTGCAAGAACCGTTCTTACCTACGCAAAACCACAACGTGGTGTAGTGATTGCTTTTTGATCTTCTAAAAGAACCCTCTTCATTGAAATTGATTCAACTAAAGTGAGAGAGACAGACACCCGCTAGCCATCTTTATGCAACGAAGTTACATGTCAGTTGAAGGAACCTGTCTCGCGTAAGCGTACGCGTAATGTCGGTCCGGGCCGCTTCATCTCACAATACCGCCGAATCAAGTATCAACTAGTAACGGCAAGCAATATGTATACACCCACGCCCACAACTCGTTTGTGTTCTACTCGAGATCTCATCTACGCATAGACCTAGCTCATGATGCCACTGTTGGGGAACGTTGCATGGGAAACAAAAATTTTCCTACGCACACGCAAGATCTATCCATGGTGATGAGCATCTACGAGAGGGAGAGTGAATCTACGTACCCTTGTAGATCGCTAAGCGGAAGCGTTAAGAAACGCGGTTGATGTAGTCGAACGTCTCCGCGATCCAAATCGCAAGTCGTCCCTCGAACCGATCACGAACTAGTGTCGAACGGACGGCACCTCCGCGTTCAACACACGTACGGCTTGATGACGCCTTCACCTCCTCGATCCAGCGAGCGATGGTGAAGTAGTAGATGAGTTCCGGAAGCACGACGGCGTGGTGATGGTGGTGAGGAACAATCTCTGCAGGGCTTCGCCAAGCGCTACGGAGATTATGACGGAGGAACTAGAGGGTTAGGGTTGCCGCACACGGCTTGGGGAAATCTTGATGTATTCCGGGTGCTAGCCCTACCCCTCTATTTATATGTTGAGCCCTGGGGTCGAAACTTGGAGAAAGAGCCTCCTCAAAGTCGGTTTGGCCCGCAAGGCAAGAGTCCTGTTCGGACTCCAGGACCAGACGCCAGGGTCCTCGGCGTCTGGCCCCAGACGCCAGGGCCCTGGCGTCTGGCCCCTGGCCTCCGCAAAACTTCCTTTTGCACCTTCCTAAAGCCTCGTGGGCTTTACCCCTTGGCCCAAATAAAGTGTTCTCGTACCCGAACATTTCGGGAAACATCCGGAACCCCTTTCGGTGAATTCCGGAACCCTTCCGGAGACCAAACACTATTATCCCATATATCAATCTTTACCTCCGGACTATTCCAGAGATCCTCGTCATGTCCGGGATCTTATCCGGGACTCCGAACAACCTTCGGTCACCAACAAAATAACTCAACTATACTAATCGTCACCAAACGTTAAGTGTGTAGACCCTGCGGGTTCGAGAACTATGTAGACATGACCGAGACACCTCTACGGTCAATAACCAATAGCGGGACCTGGATGCCCATATTGGCTCCTACATATTCTACGAAGATCTTTATCGGTTGAACCTCTATGTCAAGGATTCAGTTAATCCCGTATGATGTTCCCTTTGTTTATCGGTATGTTACTTGCCCGAGATTCGATCGTCGGTATCTCTATACCTAGTTCAATCTCGTTACCGGCAAGTCTCTTTACTCGTTCCGTAATACAAGATCCCGTGGCTAACACTTTAGTCACATTGCTTGCAAGGCTTATAGTGATGTTGTATTACCGAGTGGGCCCTGAGATACCTCTCCGTCACACGGAGTAACAAATCCCAATCTTGATCCATGCCAATTCAACAGACACCCTCGGAGATACCTGTAGAGCATATTTATAGTCACCCAGTTACGTTGCGACGTTTGATACACACAAGGTATTCCTCCGGTGTCAGTGAGTTGCATGATCTCATGGTCAAAGGAACAGATACTTGACATGCAGAAAACAATAGCAATAAACTGACACGATCATATGCTACGTTTACAGTTTGGGTCTTGTCCATCACATCATTCTCCTAATGATGTGATCCCGTTATCAAATGACATCTCATGTGCATGGCTAGGAAACCTTCACCATCTTTTGATCAACGAGCTAGTTAACTAGAGGCATACTAGGGACATAGTGTTGTCTATGTACCCACACATGTATTTGAGTTTCCAATCAATACAATTATAGCATGGATAATAAACGATTATCATGAACAAGGAAATATGATAATAACCAATTTATTATTGCCTCTAGGGCATATTTCCAACATTATGTATTCGGGTCCTCGTGACCCCTGGTTTGTAATATGATGATTTATGTTTAATTTGAGTTTAGAGTTGTGTTGTGATATCATCCCGTGAGTCTCTGATCTCGAGCGTGCACGTTTGCGTGTATGATTAGTGCACGGTCGAGCGGAGGGCGTCACAAGTTGGTATCAGAGCTGACTGCCTGTAGGAAGCCCCCTTCCATTTCCTTGGTCGAAGTTGAGTCTAGTCTTGAAAATCTATTTTACTAACATGGCTGTGTGGCTTACGGGCCCACGTCGCCATTGGGTGGTATTAGGATCTTTTATTCCTCTTCCTTACTCTGGGACTCTAAAATCTCTTCCTTTCAGGTTAAATGATTTTACTAACTCTGACTTTAGGTTCTCGTGATCACGTCCACCCGGAGAGTGGATTATCTGCACTTATTCCTTCCCATCGATCTGATTAGTCTGATAATCACATTTTCTTTTCCATTGGTCTGTTTAACCTTTCCTTCCAAGTTATAATATGTTCCTCACGTTGTCATATGACAATCTTAAATTTCCTCTATTTCAGATGGATCGTTTGTTCCCGCTGCGTCCCGCAAGACAGCTTGTACGTCTGACCATGGCTGTTGATGCGACTGGGTTTCCGGCCATTTTGGTCGAACTTCTGACCAGGCTGGGATATCGCTGGTATCCCGAGTACACAGTTTACGAGGATTACCGCGAGTTCAACCAGGAGCAATACCATGCTGAGGTTTGCATCTGTGATCGGCAGGACATCTCTGTCACTAAGTTGCACACCTTTCACGGTGTTGGAGTGACTGTTGACATGGCAGTCCATGATGCTGCCTATACTGCTGTTGCCCGTCTCCGTGGAGAGCACAGCAGTCGCTTGGAGCATACTGCCTTCATATACATCCCGTATGCTCCTGTTGGGGATGAGACTAGATACTACACTGCTGTGTGTACGCCTTACGTGTCGCGTCGTTATGACCCGCAGGTTTTGGTACAGTACACCCAGGCTCTGGACCGCACTGCTCGAGCTCTTGCTGTCGAGTTGCATGCCACTCGTGCTCGTCTTTACGATGCTCTGACACAGTTGCTGCCAGCAGTCAGTGCACGGGTGCACCCAGAGTACATTCTTTACCCGCGCAGGACGGAGATGCCACCAGGTCTTGACTGGCCTGCTGTTGGAGGTTTTACCCCTCTGCGTGGTCCTCTTCTTCCAGTTCGGGACCAGGTTCTGCATCAGAGTGTCCACGGAGCACAGGATCCTCACCTCGAGGGTGCCCGGCGTCGACACATGCAGTTACCTAGGTCCAGTGGTTTTCTCCGACGCTGATGTAGCATATCGCTATGTCACGTTGTTGTATCCCTCCACCGCGTGCCTGCGCGCCGCCTAGTATGTCTAGCTGTTTAATTCTGCGAACTTATGCTGTCCGCGTGTAATCAACTCTGTGTATGGATCTGTACGTCTTAATTGACTACTGTTATGTATCTATTGCACTACTTGTTCATTATCGTGTTACATCATGTTTGTCTCTAAACACTTGTAGTTGTTTTTACTAAACTACCCCCTGATAAATCTTTAGCAGGATGGTTAGACCAGGTGGTCGTGGCCGTGGTGCCAACGATCCACCCCCGCCGGACTATATGGCAGCTATGATGCAGCAATTCGAGCTGAACCGCCAGTTCATGGTCGGAATAATGGCTCAGTTTCCGCACCAGAACCAGAATGCTCAGAACCAGCCACCTGCCCCAATAACTCTGCAGGAGTTTGTACGTCTCAACCCAACTGTTTACCGCAACTCTGAACAGCCACTGGATGCTGATGACTGGCTTTGCGACATCGCCTACGAGATGGAGTCTGCCAGTGTCGCCCTGAAAACCTTGTCACCTTCGCGTCCTACTTCTTGAAGGGCCCCGCTACTCAATGGTGGTCCACCCACAAGCATTCAATACCTGAGGGGGCAGTCATCACTTGGCTCGAGTTCCAGACTGCTTTCCGCGCCCGCTACATTCCTTAGGGAATCATGGACCGGAAGAAAAGGGAGTTCCGCAACCTCACCCAAGGCAGTAAGACTGTCGAAGCTTATCAGCGGGAGTTCCTTAACCTGTCCCGCTATGCTGAAGAAGACATTGCCACAGATGCTCGCAGACAGGAGAAATTCCGTGATGGACTCCACCCGGACCTCAAGCTTGCACTTGCTGTTCATGACTTCGCCGACTTCGCCACTCTGGTGAACAAGGCTATCCAGGTCGAAACCGCTCAGATGGAACATAGGGATTCAATCAAGCGCAATCGTGACATTGGCTCATCTTTGAGCTCAGGACAAAAGCGTAAGATATGGATTCCCAACAGCATGTATCGTTCAACTGCCCCTGCGATAAGGCCTTCCTATGCTGCACCTCGTCTGCCTCGTCCACCACCGAGGCAGCCAAGAGCTCAAGCTGCTCCACCACGTGCTCCTCCTCTTCGTCCTGAAGATGGTCTGTGTTTCAAGTGCCATCGCCCAGGTCACCTTGCCAAAGACTGCCGCCAGAGTCAGAATCAGTTGGCACTTCCTCGAAATGGCCGTGGCAACAATCAGACCCGCAACTATAATACCGGGCCTGCTGCTTATGGATGTGGTCAGGCTTACCACGTCGATATTGAAGAAGTTCAGGATCAACCTGAAACTGTGATGGGTACCCTTCTCGTTAACTCAGTACCTGCTTCTGTTTTATTTGATTCAGGAGCATCGCATTCATTCATGTCAGGAACATTTGCATTCATGCATGGCATACAATATGAAGAGATGCATACTCCATTGGTCGTTAAAACCCCTGGAGGCCGTTGTCAAACCTCCATGATGGCGCACAATATCCCTGTTGAAATCGAAGGATTGGAATTCCTTGTTTCACAAATCATTTTGAATTCTTCCAATATAGACCTCATCCTGGGAATGGATTGGTTGAAAGCTCACATTGCTTCAATCAATTGTGCCACAAAAGTCGTCCAACTCCTTCACCCCTCCGGCGAGATAGTGAACTACACCGCCCGAATTACTCGGAATGCCGAAGCTCAAATCTATGCTCTGAATGCTTTGAACACTTCACCTCTTGAGGGAATTGAGAACGTTCCAGTCGTTCGCGATTTTCCGGACGTCTTTCCAGAAGAACTTCCAGGAATACCCCCTGTTAAAGCCGTTGAATTCGTCATCGACTTGAAACCGGGCACCACTCCTATTACCAAGTGCCCATACAAGATGCCGCCGCATGAACTCCTTGAGCTTAAGGAGGAAATCGACAAGTCACTTAAGAAGGGTTTCATCCGCCCCAGTTCCTCTGCCTGGGGAGCACCTTCTCTCTTTGTTAAGATGAAGGATGGAACTAACCGATTAGCCCAGGACTATCGGCCTATTAACCAAGCCACAATCCAGAACAAATATCCACTTCCCCGGATCAACGATCTTTATGATCAGCTTGTTGGATCCTCTGTGTTCTCTAAACTCGACTTAAGGTTGGGTTATCATCAGATTCGAGTTCGTAAGGAGGATATTCCGAAGACCGCTTTCGTTACTCGTTATGGATCATACGAGTATACCGTCATGTCTTTCGGATTAACTAATGCTCCAGCAACATTCTCTCGATTGATGAACTATATCTTCATGGACTACCTCGACAAGTTCATCGTGGTTTATTTGGATGATATCCTTATATTTTCCAAGAATGAAGAAGAACACGCCGAACATCTTCAGCTTGTATTGGAGAAACTTCGAGAACATCAACTGTATGCCAAGTTTTCCAAATGTGAATTCTGGTTATCTGAGGTGACTTATCTTGGTCATGTCATTTCCAAGGATGGCATTGCTGTTAACCCAGAATGAATTCAGGCTATTCTTGACTGGACTCCCCCGAAGAATGTTAAGCAAGTCAGAAGTTTTCTCGGTCTTGCTAGCTATTGCCGCCGTTTCGTCGAGAACTTCTCCAAGATTGCTAAGCCACTGACTTATTTGCTTCACAAACGCAAGAAGTTTGAGTGGACAGAAAAATGCCAGGAAAGCTTTCAGACACTTAAAGATAAGTTGACATCTGCCCCAGTGCTAGCTCCCCCTGATTCCCGCAAGGACTTTGTGATATATTGCGGCGCATCCCGTCAAGGATTAGGCTGTGTCCTAATGCAAGAGCGCAAAGTGATTGCTTATGGCTCTCGTCAGTTGCATCCTCACGAAGATAAGTATCCAACGCATGATCTCGAGTTAGCAGCAGTTATCTATGCTCTGAAGCTGTGGCGACATTACCTTCTTGGTAATCGTTGCGAGATATACACGGACCACCAAAGTCTGAAGTATTTGTATACTCAACCAGATTTGAACCTTCGTCAACAAAGATGGCTCGAGACAATAGCCGATTATGACATGGATATTTCCTATACCCCTGGCAAGGCTAATGTAATGGCTGATGCTTTGAGTCTCAAGTCATATTGCAACAACCTCATGGTTCAGCAAGCACAACCCCTTCTATATGAAGAGCTTCGCAAGTTGAACCTTCACATTGTCCCTCAGGGTTATCTCAATACCCTGGTTGTTGAACCAGATCTCGAGGACCTCATCAAGCATATACAGAAAGCTGACTATGAGGTCGAGAAGATTAAGCGCGATCTCAAAAGGGGAAAGCCTTTATTCTTTACTATTGATGCTGATGGCGCCTTGTTCTTCAAAAACCGCTTAGTGGTTCCTAGAACGGGACACCTGAATCTGACCCCGCGCGTTATGAAAGAAGCTCATGATACACCTCTTTCAATTCATCCTGGTAGTACCAAGATGTACCAAGACATTCGTCAGAGATACTGGTGGCCTGATATGAAGCGAGACATTGCTCGTTATGTTGCTGAGTGTGACGTTTGCCGTCGCATCAAAGCAGAACATCAAAGGCCTGCTGGAACTCTGCACCACTTGATATTCCTGAATGGAAATGGGACAAGGTCGAAATGGATTTCATTACTGGTTTTCCCAGATCGCAGAAGGGTCATGATGCTATCTTTGTCATCATTGACCGATTCTCAAAGGTTGCTCACTTTCTGCCAGTCAGGGAGACAATCACTGCTAGTCAGTTAGCAGACTTGTATGTTTCCAGAATTGTGTCACTCCACGGTGTTTCGTTGGAAATCAGTTCAGATCGTGGCAGCCTCTTTACCTCAAGATTTTGGAACAGTTTCCAAGAAGTTATGGGAACTCATCTGTCCTTCAGCACTGCTTTTCACCCCCAGTCTCAGGGACAAGTCGAACGAGTCAATCAAGTGCTTGAAGATATGCTTCGAGCTTGTGTCATCTCATTCGGTAAGAAATGGGAGGAATCTCTCCCGTATGCCGAATTCTCTTACAACAATAGCTATCAAGCTAGTCTGAAGATGGCACCATTTGAAGTTCTCTATGGACGTAAGTGTCGAACCCCTCAGAATTGGTCAGAAACTGGGGAACAGTCACTCGTTGGACCGGACATTATTCAACAAGCTGAAGAACAAATCCGCATTGTCCGTGAACACTTGAAAGCCGCTCAGTCTCGTCAGAAGAGCAACTATGATCGAAAACACCAGGTAATGGTCTATCAACCTGGCGAACAAGCTTACCTTCGCGTCATTCCGATGAAGGGCACTCACTATTTTGGGATCAAAGGCAAGTTAGCTCCTTGCTACATTGGCCCATTCCGTATTCTCGCTCGACGAGGAGAAGTGGCATATCAATTGGAATTGCCGCCAAACCTTTCTCAAGTGCATGATGTCTTTCATGCGTCGCAACTCCGTCGCTGCTTCAAGGATCCTATCCGAGCAGTGGATTATAAAATGCTTGAGTTACAAGAGGATCTTTCTTATCAAGAGTATCCGATCCACATTCTTGATCAAGCTGAACGTCGAACCCGTCAGAAGGCAATCAAGTTCCTTAAAATTCAGTGGTCGAATCATTCTGAAGATGAAGCCACCTGGGAACGCGAGGATCGTCTTCGTGAAGAATATCCCGCTCTCTTTCAGCCTACCTCTTAATTCTCGAGACGAGAATTTCTTTTAGAGGAGGAGAATTGTAACATCCCCATGTAATAGCTACAGTGATCACCCTTTTGATAATGCCAAGTCATCATGATTGACAGTGCTTGATCATCATTTTAAAACATATCCCATTTCAAATTCCAATTCAAATTGAAATTCAAATTTAAAGTGAAAATAAAAGTTGTTCAAATCTGAAAACTAAAATGTTCATTAAATAGCAAATAATCCATAACTATTAATGTTAAGAAAAACAACATCACTAAAATTCACTAAATAACTCTAACAACCTCAAAACAGTACCAAACAGCACCATTTAATCCCATTTCATTTTGTTAAAATTCAAATGAAATCATATGGACTCCAAACCTTTTTATAACAGTGCTAAATATTTCACAGTAAATATTGAGCTAAGTCACCTATTTTACAAAAGTCAAATGGGAGCCACACATTTTGCAAAACAGAAAAGAAAAGAGAAAACAGAGAAGAAAAGAAAGAAAAAGAAAAAGGCCCACGCGCCTGAGCCTAAGTCACCCGCGCGGCCCAGCCCAACTAGGCCTTCCCCTACATCTCGCACTGCTCACGCGCGCGCGCTGTCGACTCTGCCGCGCTCGCCGCCCTGGCCCCCCTCGCTCCCTAGTCGACAGCGGCCACCCGCCGCGCCTCTGGGGGGGATAAGGGCCCCTCCTCGTCCCCAAGGACAAACCCTAGCCGCCTCATTCGCCCCCTCTCCCTCTCTGCCACTCCCTCCCGACGCCGCCATGGCCTCGCCGCCGTAGAACTCACGGCCACCGAGCCCTCCTCGCCGCTCCGACGTGTCCAGCGGCCTCCCCGACGTCAACTACGTCGGCTACGCCGACTGGAACTAGCCGGGAGCCCCTACGTCGAGCTGCACGGCCTCGCCCTCCCTCTCGGTCGCTGTTGATCGCCGCCGTCGATCTGCCGCCTCGAGCCTCCCCCGCGCTCGCTTTGCACCACTACCGGCTCCCCGTGAGCCCTCCTTCCCTCTCCCTCTCTCCCTGAGCTCTCCTCCGCGCCGTAGCCGCCGCTCCGTCCATGGCCGTACCAGACGCCGCTCGGGCTCATCGCCGACGTGCTTCCGGTGACCCAATGGCCCCACGTTCGTGTCCATCGAGCTCCCCGCATCGCGTAGGGCCTCGCGGCGTAGTTAGTTTGCTCGCGCGCGCGCTGTTCTGCCGACTCCGAGCTCCACCCGAACGCCGCCGTCCGCCGTCGCCGTCGAAGCACTCATCTCCGGCCGCCCCGCCTCGCGCTAGTACCGTAGATCGCCACGGCTTGATCTCCCCGATCGAATGCCGCAAACCGTGTCGCAAATGATGCACCGTACGCAAATCCCGAGCTCGCCGGAGTTGCCGCCGCGCTCGGGCTCGCCAGAGTAGCTCCCGCAGCCGGCGCTGACTCGGCGTCCGACGTGGCCGACCGGGCCCCACCGCTGTGCCGTTGACTGCTGGGCCCCGCGGGCCCAGTTGACCCGGTCAGCCGCTGACTGGGCGCCCGTGGCCCATTGACATGCGGGCCCCATCGCTTAAAACATTTTAAAAAAAAATGTTAATTAATCGGTTAATTAAATTATCCAACTAATTAGTCACTGACTAATGGGGCCCACACGCTAATTAATCATTTTTAGTTAAATTAACCCATTGGATTAACCACTGTGGATGACAGGTGGGACACACTGGTCAGGTTGACCAGTCCACCGACCCAGTTGACCGCTGACGTCACCCCCACGTCATGCCGACGTCATCATTTACTGTTTCGGATAAATCTAAATTAAATAATTCCAGAAATTCCAGAAAATAATTAAAACTTTGAAAAATCATATAAAATAAACCGTAACTCGGATGAAAATAATTTATATATGAAAAACGATCAGAAAAATATGAAGAATCCGAATATCCTACCCACATACCTGCCACACCCCTCTAACATACTGATCATACAAATTTTTGCCTGTATTCGATAGATGAATAGTGCATGACCTTAATAAAATAAATCAAAATAAATTCCTAAATTATCTAATACAACTAGATAGGCATTATATCACCTCTGCATAACATTTAGGCATGTCATACATCCCTGTTGCATTATTGCCGTGTATTTATTGTTTCTTCCCCCTCCTTCTCTTCTGATAGCCCCCGAGACTGCCGACGACACTGCAGTGTACGACGACGTCGCCGACGACCAGACCCCTTCAGCAGAGCTTCCACGCAAGCAAAACCCCCTTGATCATAAGATATCACCCATTCCTTTCTCCCTTATGCTTGCATTAGTATTGCTTCTGGTGTTACTCCGATAGCTCCTATTCCGATGCATAGCCTAATTTTGTCGTCTGCTATTGATACTCTACCTACTGTCCCATGATGCCTAGTTAGCTATGTTGTTGCTTCATCTGTGGCCCTTCACCCTTGTCCGTTTGCCATGCTTGATATCGGGCCGTGATCACTCAGGGTGATGATCATGGAACTGCTTACATTATCGCAATACTTAAACTGTTAAAGTCGGGCTGGCCCCAAGGGTGCCCGCGAGAGAATTACATTAAAGACGGGTCGGCTCCAAGAGCACCCGCGCGACATGTATTACCAAGTCGGAGCGACAGGAACCCTGTTCGTCTCTGCGAGTTACTAAACATGCTTAATGGATTTGGGTATTTGATCTGTGTAGGCCGCTGGCCTTATACGCAGTACCACCACGCGGGATAATGGTTATGGGACCCTCTACGTCGTATGTATCAGCCGAAAGTTCTTTAGACGTCACAACTCAGAGAGGTGGGCTGGTTGGGGTGGGCTGGTTACGTCACTGGTGTATTCAATGTCGCGCCTGGGCCCCGACCACCCTCGCAACGTGCAGGAGTGCAAAGGGCGATGGCCCAAGACCCCTTCGCACTTAGGATTTAGACCGGCGTGCTGACCTCTCTGCTGAGCCTAGGTAGGACTGCGTCGTGTCGATCTCCCGAGGCCGGGCATTACCCAGCAAGTGTGTCTGGCCAGATGTGATCGAGCGTGTTGGGTAACAGTAGTGCACCCCTGCAGGGAAGTTATCTATTCGAATAGCCGTGTCCACGGTAACAGGACGCTCGGAGTTGTATCTTGATCCGCTACAACTACAAATGGATACTGTTACAATATTAAACTGCTACTACTGCTCTCGGGATCACTTTCTCGCAGGGTAGACGAGGAAGGATCTCAGGGCATTACTAAATATGATTGATATATATTATCTTGCTCTACTCTCTTCCATTGCTGCAAGAAGTGCTTCAAGATGCTAGTCTTCGATAGGCTAGGCTTCTCCCCCTCTGATCCAGCATTCTGCAGTATAGTCCAAAGATATAGCCCCATTCCTTTGATAACAATGCATATTAGTATAGTTCTGATGTCAGTCTTGCGAGTACTTTGGATGAGTACTCACGGTTGCTTTGCTACTTCTTTTCCCATACCCACTTGATGAAATCAGTCGATGGAGCCCAGGAGCCAGACGCCACTACAGGAGACTACTACCAGGAGAGTCCCGGAGGCACGTACTACTGGGTTGAGCCAGACGACCAGGAGTAGTTCGGAGGCCCTAGGAAGGAGGCCTTCATCTTTTCGATTAGTATCGTTGTTTGTGCTAGCCTTCTTAAGGCAAAACTTGACTAACTATGTCTGTACTCAGATATCATTTGTGTGTATGACTTATGTATTCGGGTCCTCGTGACCCCTGATTTGTAATATGATGATTTATGTTTAATTTGAGTTTAGAGTTGTGTTGTGATATCATCCCGTGAGTCTCTGATCTCGAGCGTGCACGTTTGCGTGTATGATTAGTGCACGGTCGAGCAGAGGGCGTCACACCAGGCGCGCCCTGGTGGCTCGTGGGGCCCCTGGCCAACCTCTGGCCCCCATTTTCTGGTATATAATCCCATTTGCCCTAGAAAAAAATAAGGAGAAGACTTTTGGGATGGTGCGCCACCGTCTCGAGGCGGAACTTGGGCAGGAGCACTTTTACTCTCCGGCGGAGCGATTCTGCCTGGGATACTTCCCTCCGGGAGGGGGAAATCAGAGCCATCGACATCACCAACGATCCTCTCATCATGGGAGGACCAATCTTCATCAACATCTTCAACAGCACCATCTCATCTCAAACCCTAGGTCATCTCTTGTATTCAATCTTTGTCTCAAAACCTCAGATTGGTACCTGTGGGTTGCTAGTAGTGTTGATTACATCTTGTAGTTGATGCTAGTTGGTTTATTTGGTGGAAGATTATATGTTCAGATCTATTATGCTATTTAATACCCCTCTGATCTTGGACATGAAGATGATTTGTGAGTAGTTACTTTTGTTCTTGAGGACATGGGAGAAGTCTTGTCATAAGTAATCATGTGAATTTGGTATTCGTTCGATATTTTGATGATATGTATGTTGTTGACTCTCTTGGTGGTGTCATGTGAATGTCGACTACATGACACTTCACCATATTTGGGCCTAAGGGAATGCATTGTGGAGTAGTAATTAGATGATGGGTTGCTAGAGTGACAGAAGCTTAAACCCTAGTTTATGCGCTATTCCGCAAGGGCCTGATTTGGATCCATATGTTTAATGCTATGGTAGAGTTATCTTAATTCTTCTTTCATAGTTGCGGATGCTTGCGAGAGAGGGTAATCATAAGTGATAGGATTGTTCAAGTAAGAACAACACCCAAGCACCGGTCCACCCACATATCAAATTATCAAAGTAGCGAACACGAATCAAACCAACATGATGAAAGTGACTAGATGAAATTCCCATGTGTCCTCGAGAACGCTTTGCTTATTATAAGAGATCGTTCCGGCTTGTCCTTTGCTACAAAAAGGATTGCGCCACCTTGCTGCACTCTTTGTTACTATTGCTACTTGTCACTTGTTACAAATTATCTTGCTATCAAACTACTCGTTACCGATAATTTCAGTGCTTGCAGAAAATACCTTATTGAAAACCGCTTGTCATTTCCTTCTGCTCCTCGTTGGGTTCGACACTCTTACTTATCGAAAGGGCTATGATTGATCCCCTATACTTGTGGGTCATCAAGACTCTTTTTTGGCGCCGTTGCCGGGGAGTGAAGCACCTTTGGTGAGTGGAATTTGGTAAGGAAACATTTATATTACGTGCTGAAATTTACTGTCACTTGTCACTATGGAAAGTAATCCTTTGAGGGGTTTGTTCGGGGTATCTTCACCTCGACCGGAAACACAAATAGTTGCTCCTCAACCTACTGCACCTACTGAAAATATTTATTATGAGATTCCTCCGGGTATGATAGAGAAACCGCTAGCTAATCCTTATGCAGGAGATGGAATGGCACATCCTGATATGCACTTGATCTATGTGGATGAAATTTGTGGATTGTTTAAGCTTGCAGGTTTATCCGGAGATGGAGTTAAGAAGAAAGTATTCCCTTTATCTTTGGAGGGAAAGGCATTGACATGGTATAGGCTATGTGATGATACTGATACATGGGACTGGAACCGATTGAAATTGGAATTCCACCAAAAATTTTATCCTATGCATTTGGTTCATCGTGATCGGAATTATATATATATAACTTTTGGCCTCGTGAAGGAGAAAGCATCGCTCAAGCTTGGGGGAGGCTTAAGTACATGATGTACACATGCCCCAACCACGAGCTCTCAAGAGAAATTATCTTACAGAATTTTTATGCTCAGCTTTCTCATGATAATCAAACCATGCTCGATTCTTCTTCGACTGGCTCCTTTATGAAGAAAACTATTGAATTCAGATGGGATCTTCTGGAAAGAATTAAACGCAACTCTGAAGATTGGGAACTCGACAAAGGTAATAAGTCAGGTATAATACTTGAGTTCGATTGTGTTAAATCCTTTATGGATACCGATGCTTTTCGTAAGTTTAGCACTAAATATGGACGTGACTCTGAGATAGTAGCTTCCTTTTGTGAATCATTTGCTACTCATGTTGATCTCCCTAAGGAGAAGTGGTTTAAATATCATCCCCCTGTTAAAAAAAAGATTGAGGAACCCGTTAGTGTTAAAGAAGAAACAATTGTTCACCATGTTGATCCAGTTGTTCCTACTACTTATATTGAGAAACCACCTTTTCCTGTTAGGATTAAGGAACATACTAAAGTTTCAACTATGGTTAACAAAAGCAATATTAGAGCACCTAAACCCTCTGAACAAATTAAAGTTGAACCTAATATTGCTATGGTTAAAGATCTTTTGGTCGATAATATAGATGGGCATGTTATTTACTTCTGTGATGAAGCAGCTAGAATTGCTAAACCAGATCCTAAAGATAAAAACAGACCTGTAGTAGGCATGCCTATTGTCTCTGTTAAAATAAGAGATCATTGTTATCATGGCTTATGTGATTTGGGTGCTAGTGTGAGTGCTATTCCGTTTACCTTATACCAAGAAATTATGAATGATATTGCACTTGTTGAAATAGAGGACATTGATGTTACTATTAAGCTTGCAAACAGAGATACCATTACACCGCTTGGGATCGTTAGAGATGTTGAAGTCTTGTGTGGAAAAATAAAATACGCTACTGATTTTCTAGTCCTCGGTTCTCCACAAGATGATTTTTGTCCCATTATATTTGGTAGACCTTTCTTGAACACTGTTAATGCCAAGATTGATTGCGCTAAAGAAATTGTTAGTGTTAATTTTGGTGGTATGTCTCATGAGTTTAATTTCTCCAAGTTTCGTAGACAACCTCATGATAAAGAATTGCCTAGTAAAAATGAAATTATTGGTCTTGCTTCTATTGCCGTACCTCCTACTGACCCATTAGAACAATATTTGCTAGACCATGAAAATGATATGCATATGAATGAAAGAAATGAAATAGATAAGATGTTCTTTGATCAACCACCTATCCTTAAACACAATTTGCCTGTTGAAACTCTTGGAGGCCCTCCTCCACCTAAAGGTGATCCTGTATTTGAATTCAAACAATTGCCTGATACATTGAAATATGTTTATCTTGATGAAAAGAATATATATCCTGTTATTATTA
This sequence comes from Elymus sibiricus, assembly GCA_039707655.1. Lineage (NCBI taxonomy): Eukaryota > Viridiplantae > Streptophyta > Magnoliopsida > Poales > Poaceae > Elymus > Elymus sibiricus. Next base: position 253,086,711 of record CM077668.1, on the reverse strand, counting down.
GTGCTAACCTTTCAGAGCATGAAGAAAAGAGATTACTTAAAACTCTGAGGAAGCACCGAGCTGCTATTGGATATACTCTTGATGATCTTAAGGGATTAGTCCCACTCTATGTCAGCACAAAATTAATATGGAGCCTGATGCTAAACCAGTTGTCGACCACCAACAACGATTAAATCCTAAGATGAAAGAGGTGGTAAGAACTGAAATATTAAAGCTTCTGGAAGTAGGTATAATCTATCCCATAGCTGATAGTAGATGGGTAAGTCCCGTTCATTGTGTCCCTAAGAAAGGAGGTATCACCGTTGTTCCTAATGATAAAAATGAACTCATTCCACATAGAATTGTAACTGGTTATAGGATGGTAATTGATTTTAGAAAATTAAACAAAGCTACTAGAAAAGATCATTACCCCTTATCTTTTATTGATCAAATGTTAGAAAGATTGTCTAAGCATACACATTTTTGTTTCCTAGATGGTTATTCTGGTTTCTCTCAAATACCTGTATCACAACCCGATCAAGAGAAAACCACATTTACTTGTCCTTTTGGAACTTATTCTTATAGACGTATGCCTTTTGGTTTATGCAATGCACCTGCTACCTTTCAAAGATGTATGACTGCTATATTCTCTAACTTTTGTGAAAAGATTGTTGAGGTTTTCATGGATGATTTTTCCGTTTACGGAACTTCTTTTGATGATTGCTTAAGCAACCTTGATCGAGTTTTGCAGAGATGTGAAGAAACTAATCTTGTCTTGAATTGGGAGAAGTGCCACTTTATGGTGAATGAAGGTATTGTCTTGGGGCATAAAATTTCTGAAAGAGGTATTGAAGTCGATAAAGCTAAGGTTGATGCTATTGAGAAAATGCCATGTCCTAAAGATATTAAAGGTATAAGAAGTTTCCTTGGTCATGCTGGTTTCTATAGGAGGTTTATTAAAGACTTCTCTAAAATTTCTAGACCTCTTACCGATCTCTTGCAAAAAGATGTTCCATTTGTTTTTGATGATGATTGTGTAGAAGCCTTTGAAACACTTAAGAAAGCCTTAACCACTGCACCTATTGTTCAACCACCTGATTGGAACTTGCCTTTTGAAATTATGTGTGATGCTAGTGATTATGCTGTTGGTGCTATTCTAGGACAGAGAGTTGATAAGAAATTAAATGTTATCCATTATGCTAGTAAAACTCTAGACAATGCCCAAAGAAATTATGCTACTACTGAGAAAGAATTTCTAGCAGTTGTGTTTGCATGTGATAAATTCAGATCTTATATAGTTGATTCTAAAGTAACTGTTCACACCGATCATGCTGCTATTAAATATCTTATGAAAAAAAAGATGCTAAACCTAGACTCATTAGGTGGGTTCTATTGCTACAAGAATTTGACTTGCATCTTACTGATAGAAAGGGAGCTGAGAATCCCGTAGCAGATAATTTGTCTAGAATGGAAAATGTTCTTGATGACCCACTTCCTATTATTGATGATTTTCCTGATGAACAATTAGCTGTCATAAATGCTTCTCGTAATACTCCTTGGTATGCAGACTATGCTAATTATATTGTTGCTAAATTTATACCACCTAGTTTCACATACCAACAAAAGAAAAAGTTGTTCAATGATTTAAGACATTACTTTTGGGATGACCCACATCTTTACAAAGAAGGAGTAGATGGTATTATTAGACGTTGTATACCTAAGCATGAACAGGAACAAATCCTACGGAAGTGTCATTCTGAGGCTTACGGAGGACACCATGCGGTAGACAGAACTGCACATAAGGTATTACAATCTGGTTTTTATTGGCCTACTCTTTTTAAGGATGCTCGTAAGTTTGTCTTATCTTGTGATGAATGTCAAAGAATTGGTAATGTTGGTAGACGTTAGGAAATGCCTATGAATTATTCACTTGCTATTGAACCATTTGATTTTTGGGGATTTGATTATATGGGACCTTTTCCTAAATCCAATGGGTATACTCATATTTTAGTTGCTGTTGATTACGTTACTAAGTGGGTAGAAGCTATTCGAACTAGTAGTGCTGATCATAACACTTCTATTAAAATGCTTAAAGAAGTTATTTTCCCGAGGTTTAGAGTCCCTAGATATTTAATGACTGATGGTGGTTCACATTTTATTCATGGTGCATTCCGTAAATTGCTTGCTAAATATGATGTCAACCATAGAATTGCATCTCCCTATCACCCTCAATCTAGTGGTCAAGTAGAATTGAGCAATAGATAAACAAAATTAATTTTGCAAAAAACCGTCAATAGATCTAGAAAGAATTGGTCTAAGAAACTTGACGATGCATTATGGGCTTATAGAACTGCTTATAAAAATCCTATGGGTATGTCTCCTTATAAAATGGTTTATGGAAAAGTATGTCATTTACCTCTTGAGTTGGAACATAAAGCATATTGGGCAATTAAAGAACTCAATTATGATTTTAAACTTGCCGGTGAAAAGAGGTTATTTGATATTAGCTCATTAGATGAATGGAGAACCCAAGCTTATGAAAATGCCAAATTGTTTAAAGAAAAAGTTAAAAGATGGCATGATAGAAGAATTCAAAAACGGGAATTTAAAGTGGGTGAGCAAGTTCTATTGTACAATTCTCGTTTGAGATTCTTTGCAGGAAAACTTCTCTCTAAATGGGAAGGACCGTATATCATCGAAGAAGTTTACCGCTCCGGAGCCATCAAAATAAACAACTCCGAACGCACTAATCCGAGAGTGGTGAACGGGCAAAGAATTAAGCACTATATTTCAGGTACCCCCATTAATGTTGAAACTAATATTATTGAAACAATTACACCGGAAGAATACATAAGCGAGACCTTCCGGAACGCTCCAGAACCCTGAAAAGGAAGAGGTACGTGATACGGTAAGTAAACCGACTCCAAAAATTCCATAAAAATACTTTCTGTCAGTTTTGGAATATTAGAAAAAATACAAAAATAAGAAACAGCCGAGGGGACCCACCTGGTGCCCACGAGGCACCAGGGCGCGCCACCCCCCAGGCGCGCCCTGGTGGCTCGTGGGCCCCTCGTGAGCCTTCTCGACTCCGTTTTTCTTTTGGATTACTTGTTTTGCAAGATAAAAATTCTTTATATATACTCCCGGATGTTTTGAGCACCGTATCGCACAGATCTCCACTGTTCTTGTTTTGTGCTATTTTTCTGACAGATCCGGAAGTATGTCGTCTCAAGACTCAGATGGAGAGAGCTTCGTATTGCACTATGTTACAAATCCAAGGATCTATGGGGATATAGACCCCTATGGATGGTTCGTGGAGGAGGAGCGAGACGCCACCATGAAGGGAGCGGAAGACATGAGCTCGGATGAAGAAGATGCCCCTCTACCTCAACCGGGAGATATGCATGTGGAGTTCAAGAAGTCGAGCCTCCCCGACACAGTAAACAAATCTAAGATTCAATTTATCCCCTTCCGTCTTCTACAGGAAAACAAGAACGTATTATGTGAGAAGATAGTGGAGCTTGAGCAAGAAATTAGCAAGTTGAAGGAAGAAAACTATGATCTCAAGCGAAAGCTGAAGGACAAGCCCACCACTTCATCACCACCACCATCACCGAAGAAGGAAACTTGAGTACATGGGTATGGGTACTCCCCTTGGCTTGTGCCAAGCTTGGGGGAGGTGCCCCGGTATCGTATCACCATCACTTTTGCTATCTTTACCTATTTTTAGTTCGATCCTTAGTGATTTCGTGATTTAGTTGAATAAAAGTTTAGTATGATCTATTTTTGAGTGCTAGTTTCATGATCTATCTATCTATGTAATCAAGTTGAGAGTTATATAATAAAGAGTAGTTTGAGTTTTTGCTTCTTTACTTTTATGTTTCAATCCTAGCAATGAAAATAATGAAAAATATCATATGCTAATCTTATGGAAAGTAATGACATTACATAAAGAAAAGTATAAGTGGTAAAATTTATTGGAAGTTAACAAACATAGCATTGGTCAATGATGCAATTCATGAAAAAAATAATAGGGAAGAGAAGATTCACATGCAAATACACTATCTTGGACATCTTTTATGATTGTGAGCCCCCATTAAGTATTTTATGTCAAATTGTTGATGTTGGACAAGGAAGACAACGTAATGAGTTATGTTTGCTTATATTCACATAGAAGTTATATTGTCATAGATCCTTCAACATGTGGTGCTTGCTCAATATCTTTGCTAGCCAAAAATCTGCACCAAGTAGAGATACTACTTGTGCATCCAAAACCCTTAAACCCAGTTTCATGTCATGAGAGTCCACTATATCTACCTATGGATTGAATAAGATCCTTCAAGTAAGTTGTCATCGGTGCAAAAAGCAATAAAAATTGCCTCTAAATATGTATGAACTTTTATTGTAAGGGAAAATAAGCTTTGTACGAACTTGTGATGGTAAAGAAATAAAAGCGACGGTCTGCATAATAAAGGTTGCTATCACAAGGGGCAATATAAAGTGACGTTCCTTTGCATTAAGAGCTTGTGCATACAATAACAAAAAGTGCATGACAACCTCTGCTTCCCTCTGCGAAGGGCCTATCTTTTACTTTTATGTATTTACTTTTTATTTAAGAGTCAATAGTGTTCTCTCCTATTCCTTTTTATTTTTCTCTTTTGCAACCATCATGTGGTGGGGAAAGATCTAGGCATATATATCCAGTTGGATATGAGTGATCATGAGTTATTATTGTTGATATCACCCTTGAGGTGAATAAGTTGGGAGGCGAAATTATAAGCCCCTGTCTTTCTATGTGTCTGGCAGAAACTTTTTGCTCCATATATATGTTGTGGGTGTTAGCAATCATAGAAGACTATATGATGGTTGAGTATGTGGACTTGCTAAAAAGATCCTACATGAGACCCTTCCTGAAAATATGATGAATTGCAATTGCATTGTTGACTGAGAACATAGTTTGTTGGTTTTCAAGAAAGTTTATGCCTTATACTTCATTGTTGTGATGAATTGTTACTTGCTCATGAGAAGTTTTATGATAAATATTGCTGTTATAATAATGATCATGATGCTACCATGTCCATATTTTGTTTTTATCGACACCTCTCTCTCTAAACATGTGGACATGATTATCGATATCGACTTTCGCTTGAGGACAAGCGAGGTCTAAGCTTGGGGGAGTTGATACGTCCATTTTGCATCATGTTTTCCGATAGATATTTATAGTGTATTTTAATCAATATAACACTTTGTGGAGCAATTCTAATGCCTTTTCTCTCTTAATATGCAAGATTTACACAAGGAGGGAGATTGCCGGCAGCTGGAATTCTGGACCTGAAAAAGCTATGTCAGAGATACCAATTCTGCACATCTCCAAATGAGCTGAAATTTCACGGAGATTTATTTTGGAATAAATAAAAAATACTGGAAGCAAGAAGTACCAGAGGGGGCCACCCAGGTGCCCACGAGGCACAAGGGCGCGCCACCCCCCCAGGCGCGCCCTGGTGGCTCGTGGGGCCCCTGGCCAGCCTCTGGCCCCCATTTTCTGGTATATAAGCCCATTTGCCCTAGAAAAAATAAGGAGAAGACTTTTGGGACAGTGCGCCGCCGTCTCGAGGCGGAACTTGGGCAGGAGCACTTTTGCTCTCCGGCGGAGCGATTCTGCCGGGGATACTTCCCTCCGGGAGGGGGAAATCGGAGCCATCGACATCACCAACGATCCTCTCATCGTGGGAGGACCAATCTTCATCAACATATTCAACAACACCATCTCATCTCAAACCCTAGTTCATCTCTTGTATTCAATCTTTGTCTCAAAACCTCAGATTGGTACCTGTGGGTTGCTAGTAGTGTTGATTACATCTTGTAGTTGATGCTAGTTGGTTTATTTGGTGGAAGATTATATGTTCAGATCTATTATGCTATTTAATACCCCTCTGATCTTGGACATGAAGATGATTTGTGAGTAGTTACTTTTATTCTTGAGGACATGGGAGAAGTCTTGTCATAAGTAATCATGTGAATTTGGTATTCGTTCGATATTTTGATGGTATGTATGTTGTTGATTCTCTTAGTGGTGTCATGTGAACGTCGACTACATGACACTTCACCATCTTTGGGCCTAAGGGAATGCATTGTGGAGTAGTAATTAGATGATGGGTTGCTAGAGTGACAGAAGCTTAAACCCTAGTTTATGCGTTATTCCGCAAGGGGCTGATTTGGATCCATATGTTTAATGCTATGGTTAGAGTTATCTTAATTCTTTTTTCGTAGTTGCGGATGCTTGTGAGAGGGGGTAATCATAAGTGGGAGGCTTGTTCAAGTAAGAACAGCACCCAAGCACCGGTCCACCCACATATCAAATTATCAAAGTAGCGAACGCAAATCAAACCAACATGATGAAAGTGACTAGATGAAATTCCCATGTGTCCTCGAGAACGCTTTGCTTATTATAAGAGATCGTTCCGGCTTGTCCTTTGCTACAAAAAGGATTGGGCCACCTTGCTGCACTCTTTGTTACTATTGCTACTTGTCACTTGTTACAAATTATCTTTCTATCAAACTACTCGTTACCGATAATTTCAGTGCTTGCAGAAAATACCTTGCTGAAAACCGCTTGTCATTTCCTTCTGCTCCTCGTTGGGTTCGACACTCTTACTTATCGAAAGGACTACGATTGATCCCCTATACTTGTGGGTCATCAGGGGCCCACAAGCTCAGGTGGTGCGCCCCCCTGGGGGCGCGCCGTGTAAGCTTGTGGCTCTCTTGTAGAGCTTATGGCCTCCCCTGATACGTCTCAAACGTATCTATAATTTTTGATTGTTCCATGCTATTATAGTATCAATCTTGGATGTTTTATATGCTATTTTATATCATTTTTTGGGACTAACCTATTAATCTAGTGCCCATTGCCAGTTGCTGTTTTCTGCTTGTTTTTGGTTTTTCAGGAAATCAGTACCAAACGAAGTCCAAACGCTACAAAACTTTTTGACGATTTTTTCTGGACAAAAGATACCCTAGAAGCTTTGGAAGGAGACCAGAAGCCTCACGAGGAGGTGACAAGGCAACCCCGTGCGCCCCTGGGTGGGGGCGCGCCAAGACGACTTGTGGGCCCCTCGTGGCTCCTTTTGACCTAATTCCACTTCTATAAATTCTGAAAAATTGGGAAACCAATAGAGAGCCACCTCGAATAACTTTTTCGCCACTGCAAGCTTCTGTTCTTTCGCGATCCCATCTGGAGGCCTTTTCCGGCACCCTGCCAGAGGGGGAACCGATCACAGAGGGCTTCTACATCAACCTTGCTGCCCTTCCGATGATGTGTGAGTAGTTTACCATAGACCTACGAGTCCATAGCTAGTAGCTAGATGGCTTCTTCTCTCTCTTTGATCTTCAATACAATGTTCTCCTCGATCTTTTTGGAGTTCTATTCGATGTAATCTTCTTTTGCGGTGTGTTTGTTGGGACCCGATGAATTGTGGGTTTATGATCAGATTATTCATGAGAAGTAATTGAGTCTTTTCTGAACTTTATTATGCATGATTTTTATAGCTTTGTATTTCTATCCGATCTATCTGTTTGGTTTGGCCAACTAGATTGATTTATCTTCAGCGGGAGAGGTGCTTTGTAATGGGTTCAATCTTGCGGTGCTCTATATCCCAGTGACAGAAAGGGACAAGACACGTATTTGTATTGTTGCCATTAAGGGTAAAACGATGGGGTTTATTCATATTGATTGGGTTTACTTTGTCTACGTCGATCATGTCATCTTGCTTAAGGCGTCACTCCATTTTCATTAACTTAATACCCTAGATGCATGCTGGATAGCGGTCGATGGGTGGAGTAATAGTAGTAGATGCAGGCAGGAGTCGGTCTACTTGTCTCGGACGTGATGTCTATATACATGATCATTGCCATGAATCCGTCATAACTATGCGCTTTTCTATCAATTGCCCAACAGTAATTTGTCTACCCACCGTATGCTATGTGTTCGAGAGAGAAGCCTCTAGTGAAAACTATGGCCCCCGGGTCTACTTTAATCATAAAAAGAAAACTAAAAATACTTTGCTGCAATTTTCTTTCTTTTAGTTTCTTTTGCAATTTATCTATCTACCACTACGAGATTTAATCCTTGCAAGTAACGAGTTCAAGGGGATTGACAACCCTCTTGCCCGCATTGGGTGCAAGTATTTGGTTTTGTGTGTGCAGGTGCTATTAACGAGGCTTTGCATGATTCTCCTACTGGATTGATACCTTGGTTTTCACTGAGGGGAATACTTATCTCTACTGTGCTGCATCTCCTCTCCTCTTCGGGGAAAATCCCAATGTAGCTCACAAGTAGCAGGAAGAATTTATGGCGCCGTTGTCGGGGAGACATCATCAAAATCTATCAAGTACCTTCGCATAAACTACCATCTACTTGCTCTTATTTTTATTTGCCTTTTTATTTGCATTTGCCTCTCATTTTCATCTCCCCCACCTCTCATAAAAAACACAAAAACACAAAAATATTTTTATTTGCTAGTTTTGCTTGCTTTGTCGCTATGTCGCAAGATTTTTTTTACCATAGTTCCTATCTTAATAAGTTGTCTGAGATTGAAAATGTTACTAAGGACTTGATGTTTTCACAATATGAGCATAACAAATTCTTTTCTGAGGAACTTAAAGAACATTCTATCTTGTTAGATACCATTAATAAGCAACTTGATGATGTTAATCAAGAAGTAGCAAATCTTCAGTCCCAACTAGCTCGTACTGAAAACTTGTTTGGAAAGATTTTGGATAAACAAACCACAGTAGTAAATAAAATGGCCGCTAAACCGGAGTCATACCGTAGTAATGATGAAGATGTTAAAATGATTGGTGTCTCACCTATTGAATCTTTGTTTAGTACTATAAAACTTGATGAAAAAGGGACTGGAGATGAGTCAACTTTAGCTAGAAGGCGTCCCAATTGTTTGGAGGGTGATGATCAATGATAAAATTGATAAAAGTGGGTTTGGAGAGGTCAAGACTTTCAATAGTGATGTGCCCACTACTTTGGATTACAAAGACTTTAATTATGAAAGTTGCTCTTTAATTGAATGTATTTCCTTGTTGCAATCCATGATTAATTTACCTAATGGCTATGAACAAAATAAAGCTTTTACTAAACATATTGTAGAAGCTATGATAAAAGCTCATGAAGAAAAGCTAGAGTTAGAAGTTTCAATACCTAGAAAATTGCATGATGAATGGGAACCTACTATTAAAGTGAAAATCAAAGATTATGAATGTAATGCTTTGTGTGATCTAGGTGCTAGCGTCTCTACCATACCAAAATCTTTATGTGACGTGCTAGGTCTCACCGATTTGGAAGCTTGTTCCCTAAATTTACATCTAGCGGATTCAACTATTAAAAACCCATTGGGTAGAATAAATGATGTGATTATTCTTGCTAATAGAAATTATGTACCCATGGATTTTATTGTGCTTGATATTGAATGCAATCCATCTTGTCCTATAATACTTGGTAGGCCTTTCTTACGAACCATAGGTGCTATTATTGACATGAAAGAGGGTAATATAAGATTTCAATTCCCACTAAAGAAAGGGAAGGAACACTTCCCTAGAAAGAGAATTAAGCCACCGTATGAATCTATTATGAGGGCCACTTATGGAATTAATTTGAAGGATGATAATACTTGAAATCAATGCATTATGCCTAGCTAGGGGCATAAAACAATAGCGCTTGTTGGGAGGCAACCCAATATTTATCTTTGTTACAATTTTTATTTTTCTTGAGTCACACAATTTTAGCTTCTGTTATGATTGTGTTTTTATCTTTTAATTAGTGTTTGTGCCAAGTTATGCCTTTAGGATGATTTGGATGATAGTATAATTGATGTTGTTTGGAAAACAGAAAGTTTTGCGCCCAGTTCTGGATTTTTGGCTCAGTACTGGGACGTCAGAAAAATCTGAAATTGTTACATAGTATTGGTATATGAATTGTTTACGTTGTCGTAATTTTTCAGAATGTTTGGAGTTACAGAAGTATAGATTTTAAATAGATCTTTACAAACTGTTCTGTTTTAGACAGATTCTGTTTTCTATTGCATAGTTCGCTTATTTTAATGATGCTATGGATTATATCGGGGCGGTATAAGTCATGGAGAAGTTAGAGTACAGTAGCAATATACAAGAATTAAATATGAATCAATTTATAATAGTACCTAAAGTTTAAGATTTGTTTGTTATACTAACGGATCTCATGAGGTTTCTGTTGAGTTTTGTGTGCTGAAGTTTTCAAGTTTTGCGTGAGATCATGATGGATGGATGAATGAATAAGGAGTGGCAAGACCCTAAGCTTGGGGATGCCCAAGGCACCCCAAGGTAATATTCAAGGAAGACCCAAGCGTCTAAGCTTGGGGATGTCCCGGATGGCATCCCCTCTTTCGTTTACAATCTATCGGCATATCACTTGGAGCTATATTTTTATTCATCACATGATATGAGTTTTGCTTGGAGCGTCGTGTGCTATAGTTTTATTTTCTTTGTTTGCTTTTTAGTTTGCCACAATCATCTTTTGCTGGACTGATAACCCACAAGTATAGGGGATCACAACAGTTTTCGCGGGTAGTATTTCACCCAAATTTATTGATTCGACACAAGGGGAGCCAAAGAATATTTGCGAGTATTAGCAGTTGAGTTGTCAATTCAACCACACCTGGAGAACTAAATATCTGCAGCAAAGTGTTTAGTAGCACAGTAGTATGATAGTTTTGATAGCAGTAGTAACAGTAGCACAGTAACAGTAACAGTTTTGTAGTGATTGTAACAGCAGCAACGAAAGTAACTTAGCAAAGATCAATATGCGAAAAGCGTAGGCATTGGATCGGTGATGGATAATTATGTTGGATGACATTCATCATATAATAGTCACAACCTCGGGCAACACACAATAGATCCAATTCATCAATGTAATGTAGGCATGTATTCCGTATATAGTCATACGTGCTTATAATAAGAACTTGCATGGCATCTTTTGTCCTACCCTCCCGTGGCAGCGGGGTCCATAAGGAAATCTAAGGGATATTAAGGCCTCCTTTTAATAGAGAACCGGAACAAAGCATTAGCACTTAGTGAATACATGAACTCCTCAAACTACGGTAATCACCGGAAAGAATCCCAATTATTGTCACCTTGGGGTATGCGGATCATAACACGTAATAGGTGCATACAACTTGCAAGATAGGATCAAGAACACAAATATATTCATGAAAACATAAAGGGTTCAGATCTGAAATCATGGCACTCGGGCCCTAGTGACAAGCATTAAGCATAGCAAAGTCATAGCAACATCAATCTCAGAACATAGTGAATACTAGGGATCAAAGCCCTAACAAATTGACTCGATTACATGATAAATCTCATCCAACCCATCACTGTCCAGCAAGCCTACAGAGAAATTACTCACACACGGTGGTGAGCATCATGAAATTGGTGATGGAGGATGGTTGATGATGACAACGGCGACGAATCCCCCTCTCCAGAGCCCCAAACGGACTCCAGATCAGCCCTCCCGATGAAGAATAGGATGTGGCGGCGGCTCCGTATCGTAAAACGTGATGAAACTTCTTCTCTTATTTTTTTCTCGGGGAAAGTGAATTTGTAGCGTTGGAATTAGGTTAGACGGCCGCCTGTGGGCCCCACAAGGCATCAGGGTGTGCCCTAGGGTGGTCGCGCCCTGTTGCCTTATGGGCAACATGTGGCCCTTCTTCTGTTGATTCTTGCGCCAGTAATTTTTATTTATTCCATAAAAAATCTCCAAAAAGTTTCGTCCAATTCCGAGAACTTTGATTTCTGCACAAAAACAACACCATGATAGTTCTGCTGAAAACAGCGTCAGTCCGGGTTAGTTTCATTCAAATCATGCAAATTAGAGTCCAAAAGAAGAGCAAAAGTGTTTGGAAAAGTAGATACGACAAAGACGTATCAACTCCCCCAAGCTTAACTCATTGCTTGTCCTCAAGCAATTCAGTTGACAAATTGAAAGTGATAAAGAAAAACTTTTACGAACTCTTTTGTTCTTGTATCCGTATATAAGCTTAAATAGCACCCAAGTTTTCAGCAAAGATCATGAACTAACCATGCTCATAATAACACTTAGGAATGATATTTACTCATATCAATGGCATAATCAACTAGCGAGCAGTAATAACATATCTCAAGTGCCAACAATTTGTCAAAACAATCATGATATAATATGATAACATGGTATCTCGCTAGCCCTTTCTGAGACCGCAAAACATAAATGCAGAGCACCTCCAAAGTTCAAGCAGCGACTAAACATTGTAATTCAGGGTAGAAGAGATCCAGTCATGATGCACACAACATTAACTATACTCATTGCATAAGGATGACAATAGTGCTCTCAGGATTGGTGCTTATAATGGGAAGGTGAGACTGAACAATAAAAGTAAATAGATAGGCCCTTAGCAGAGGGAAGCATGGATTTGCAGAGGTGCTAGAGCTCAAAGCTTAAATCAGAGATGAAAAACAATTTTGGGAGGTGTACTTTTCCTGTCAACGTCACGACTGAGAATTTTCAATATCTTCCATGCTAAACACATTATAGGCGGTTCCCAAGCGGAAAGGTAAAGTTTACTCCCCCTCCACCATACCAACACAAGCCATGGCTAGCCAAATCCTTGGGTGCCCTCCATACCAACAACTTTCCGGGGGAGTTTGTTTGCAATATGTATTTTCATTTTGAGCATAGGACTGGGCATCCCAAATACCAGCATCTCTCGTGCAATGACAAGTGAATAAACACTCATCTCGAGAATAACCCGCTTAGCATGGAAGATACTGACCGCCCCCTGTCGCTCCATGAGCAGTACGGGCACACAAAACAAATGTTTATTTTAATGATTAGAGGTGGCACATGCAAATTTACTTGGAACGGCAGAGTAATACCGCATATAGGTTGATATAGTGGACTCATATGGAAGGACTTTGGTTTAAGGATTTTGGTTGCACAAGCAGTATTCCCGCTTAGTGCTGGCGAAGGCTGGCAAATAGATTGAGAAGCGACCAACTAGAGAGCGAAAGCGGTCATGATCATGCATTGAGAATAATTAACATTGAATACTAGCATGAGTAAGATATAGACACCCTGAACATAAATATCGTGGAGGCTATGTTGGTTTTGAATCAACTATATGCATGAACATGTGCCAAGTCAAGCCACTTGAAACATTCAGAGGAGGATACCATATTAACATACTACATCATAACCATTTTAATGCATGTTGACATCCAAGATAAATCATTATCCACTCCTAGCTACTTAAGCATGTCATGAGCAACTATAATCTCTAATTGTCATCACAAACATGTTTACTCATAATATGCTGAATCATGGATACTGAGTTAAACATATTTACAAAAACAAAAACAAGAAGAGTTCATACCAGTCTTTCTTTGCCACAATCACTTCATCGAATCATCGTCATTATTGCCTTTCACTTGCACGATCGAATGATGTGAAAATAATAATTGTGCAAGGTGCCGTGGACTAAGCTGGAATCTGCAAACATTTTATTCAAGGGAGAAGACAGGGTAATATTGGCTCTTCGTTAGATCAACAATAAAGCATATGAGAGCCACTCAACATTTTCCTCATGGTCTTCTCCCTACGATAGCTCAATGAACAGAAAAGAAATTCAGAGAAACACACTGAAATATTTTTGGAGTTTTTAGTTTTTCTGAAGAAAGCAAACTAAAGAAAAAAAATGAAAAGCGAGAAAAACTATTTACACAGGAAAGCTCCCAACAAGCAAAAGAAGAAACGAGAAATCTTTTTGGGTTTTCTTTTAATACTATGAACTAACTAAAGAGAAAGAAAAACCGAAAAGAAGTGAGAAATATTTTTGGGTTTTTTGAAGTTTTTCAAACACACAGGAAGAAAGCGAAAATAAAACTAACATGGATATACAGTGAAAAAGGATGAACACCGACAACTGGAATGAATGTGTGAATCATGAATGTAATGTCGGTGAGAGATACGTACTCCCCCAAGCTTAGGCTTTTGGCCTAGCTTGGTAATCACCACCCGTAGTATCCATCAGGACCGGGCGGATAGTACTGGGGCGGAGGCACTTGAGCGTCCCACTGCTGGGCCTCATTCTCCGCTGCAGCCAGCTCGTTCCTGTAAGCTGTGATGTCTGCCGGCATGATGGTGTATACATTCCTGGCATGAGAGTCAAACAAAGAAGGTGCCGGCAACGAAATAATATCGCGAGTTCTCTCGCTGAAAATCAGGTTATAACGAATGTATTGAGGTGGCTCAGGTTCATCAATAAAGTGGTGATCGATCATGCACTGTTGGTCTAAATAAACCATAGGCAGCAAATAGTCATTTGGGCGGATAGCAACATTAAAGCGTTTCGCAAGACGCGAAGCATAAATACCGCCATGGACTTTACCCTTAGTCCTATTGGTGTGCAGGCGGCATGCAATGATAGCTCCCAAGCTAAAAGTGTTATCGCCGTGAATAGCACGACGCAAGATGGCGAGGTCAGGGGCACTGAGCATACCACCTTCCTCCCGGGCAGTCAAGCATTTCCCTATGAATAAAGCAAAGTAGTGCACAACAGGAAAATGCAAGCTAGTAACACGGGCTTTTGACACACCCCTAAATTCTCCTACAGTCAAAGTGCGAAGGAAGTCCTCGAACTCCTCAGGCCGAGGCTCCCTCAAATCCCCATCAGAAGGGATCAAGCAAATCTCACAAAACTCAGCTAGCGTTAACTCATGATGTTCAGCATATAAATCAAAACGCACCATGGGGATATCGAGCCTAGACATGAAATAAAAAATTTTCACAAAGGAATTTGTAAGAATGTGGTGCTGGTCACACTCATCTGTGAGGAAGTCGGTCAGCCCGGCGTTCGCAACAAATTGTGCGAACTCTTGACGGAACCCGGCTCCGTTCATGAAGGTGTTGTGCGGCCACTCGCACGGTCGGACCTCCGTCCTGCGCGGAATGTTGAGGTCATGGTCATAGGCATCCCCAAGGACACCCTTGGAGCTCTGGCTCAAAGAACCTCTCCGAAGGAAGTTCATTTTCCTAAGAACAAATTTCTGAAAATTTTTGGACCACAAAAAGATGTTAACAAAACTTCACAGGATTGATAGCAACTACTCATACAAGTGCCTAGAGGCTATATCAAGCATTCAAACTACTTAGAACTCAAAGAATTTAACATGCAATCTCATTTTCAGTAGCACCAATAGCAGCAGTTTATGCATAATATAATCCACTAAAGCAAAAACTAATTGGAGCAATGGGAGAGTCACATACCAAGGAGCAATCCCTCAAAACAGTTTCGGAAATGAAGCTCCGAGCAAAGAGATAGAAAATCTCAGGTTTGGGAGCAAGAACACGAGAGAGAGAGAGAGAGCTACCACGATTTTTTCTGGAGGTAGGAGATGAAGTGGGCTGAATAGATAAGTGAGTGGGTCCCTGTGGGACCCACATGGCATCTTGGCGTGCCCTGGGGGGTGGCCGTGCCCTGTTTCCTTGTGGGCAACAGGTGCTCCCCCTGGGTTGTTTTCAGTGCCAAAAATTCTTAAATATTCCAGAAAAAATCATGTTAAAATTTTATTGCATTCTGAGCACTTTTATTTTGGGCCATTTTTTATTGCACGGATAATTCAGAAAACAGGATAATCATGGCATTTTATTTTATTAAACTATAAATAACAAAGAGCAAACTAAGATTATAGAAAGTTGTGCCTACTAAATTCATCGACCACATGCCCTTCAAAAAGAATTCATTAATAAGGTTGATCAAGTCTTATTAACAAACTATTTCCGAGTGACATGAAACCAAAGAATTTTCGTATAACACTAAGTTACCTCAACGGGGATATGCATCTCCCCAACAATAAGAATTTCATATTTCCTTTTTACACTAGGAAGAGGAAATTTGAATCCTCCAATAGTGATTGTCGAAACCTTTTCAATACAATTGATACCATTCACTGAAGTTTGTTTCTTCGGGAAATAAATCGTATGCTCATTACCATTGACATGAAAAGTGACCTTGCTTTTGTTGCAATCAATAACAGCCCCTGCAGTATTCAAAAAGGGTCTTCCAAGGATAATCGACATGTTGTCGTCTGATACGTCCCAAACGTATCTAGTTTTCCAAACACTTTTGCTCTAGTTTGGACTCTAATTTGCATGATTTGAATGGAACTAACCCGGACTGACGCTGTTTTCAGTAGAATTGACATGGTGTTGTTTTTGTGCAGAAATAAAAGTTCTTGGATGGACCTGAAAATGTGCCGCCCTCTGCTCGACCGTGCACTAATCATACACGCAAATGTGCACGCTCGAGAACAGAGACGCACGGGAAGATATCACAACACAACTCTAAACTCAAATTTAAACATAAAACATCATATTACAAACCAGGGGTCACGAGGGCCCGAATACATAAGTCATACACACGGATAATATCTGAGTACAGACATAGTTAGTCAAGTCTGCCTTAAGAAGGCTAGCACAAACATCGACACTGATCGAAAAGGCGAAGGCCTCCTGCCTAGGGCCTCCGAACTACTCCTGGTCGGCTGGCTCAACCCAGCAGTACGTGCCTCCGGGGCTCTCCTGGTAGTAGTCTCCTGTGGTGGCGTCTGGCTCCGGGGCTCCATCGACTGATTACATCAAGCGGGTGTGGGGAAAAAGATAGCAAAGCAACCATGAGTACTCATCCAAAGTACTCGCAAGACTGACATCAGAACTATGCTAAGTATGCATCGGTATCAAAGGAATGGGGCTATATCTTTGGACTAAACTGTAGAAATGTCAGAACAGAGGGGGAGAGGCCTAACCTATCGAAGACTAGCATCTTGAAGCAATCTTGCAGCATCAGAAGAGAATAGAGCAAGATAATATATATCAATCATAGTTTAGTGAAGCCCTGAGATCCTTATTCGACTATCCTACGAGAAAGTGATCCCGAGAGCAGTAGTAACAGCTTATTAATGTAACAATATCCATTTGTAGTTGTAGTGGATCAAGATACAACTCCGAGCGTCCTGTTAGCGTGGACACGGCTATTCGAATAGATAACTTCCCTGCAGGGGTGCACTACTGTTACCCAACACACTCGATCACATCTGGCCGGACACACTTGCTGGGTAATGCCCGGCCTCGGGAGATCGACACGACGCAGTCCTACCTAGGCTCAGCAAAGAGTTCAGCACGCCGGTCTAAATCCTAAGCACGAAGGGGTCTTGGGCCATCGCCCTTCGCACTCCTGCATGTTGCGTGACTGGCCGGGGCCTAGGCGCGACACTGAATACACCAGTGACGTAACCAGCCCACCCCAGCAATCAGCCCGCATCTCTGAGTTGTGACGTCTGAAGAACTTTCGGCTGATACATACGACGTAGAGGGTCCCATAACCATTATCCCACTTGGTGGTAGTGCGTATAGGGCCAACGACCCACTCAGATCAAATACCCAAATCCGTTTAAGCATGTTTAGTAACTCGCAGAGACGAACAGGGTTCCTGTCGCTCCGACTTGATATTACATGTCGCGCGGGTGCTCTTGGAGCTGACCCGTCTTTAATGTTATTCTCTCGCGGGCACCCTTGGGGCCAGCCCGACTTTAATAGTTTAAGTATTGCATTATGTAAACATTTCCGTGATCATCACCCGGAGTGATCACGGCCCGATATCAAGCATGGCAAATGGACAAGGGTGAAAGGCCATAGGTGGAACAATATCATAGCTAACTAAGCAGTATGGGAATCAGGTAGGTATAAACAGCAGGCGACAAAAACAGGCTATGCATCAGAATAGGAGCTATCGGAATAACCACGGAAGCAATTCTAATGCAAGCATAAGAGAAAAGGAATGGGCGATATCTTATGATCAAGGGGGTTTTGCTTGCCTGGAAGCTCAGCTGAAGGGGTCTGGTCATCGGCGACGTCGTCGTACACTGCAGTGTCGTCGGCAGTCTCGCGGGCTATCGGGAGAGGAGGGGGAAGAAACAATAAATACACGGCAATAATGCAACAACGATGTATGACATGCCTAAATGATATGCAGAGGTGATATATTGCCTATCTAACTGCATTAGATAATTTAGGAATTTATCTGGATTTATTTTATTAAGGTTATGCACTATTCATCTATCGAATACGGGCAAAAAGTCCCATGTTCATCTAGATAGGAGTGATGGTCAAGCATTTTGACCACATATTCGGATTCTTCATATTTTTCTAATCATTTTTCATATATAAATTATTTTCATCTGAGTTACGGTTTATTTTATATGATTTTTCAAAGTTTTTAATCATTTTCTGGACTTTCTGAAATTATTTAATTTAGAATTATCCGAAATAGTGTCCGATGACGTCATCATGATGTCTATGTGACATCAGCAGTCAACTCTGGCTGGCCAGGTCAAACCTGACCAGTGGGTCCCATTGGTCAGTGAGACAGTGGCTAATTAGGATTATTTAAACTAATTACAGATTAAATTAGAGGGTGGGGCCCAATAGTTAGTGACTAATTAGTTAGTTAATTTAATTAACCGTTTTAGTTAACATTTTGTTTATTTTTAAAAACGTTTAAATTGTGCGGGGCCCGCCTGTCAGTGACCGTAGCCGGTCCAGTCAGCAGGTGGACCGGGTCAACGGGTCAGCGGGGCCCAGTGGCAGCGGCACAGTGGTGGGGCCCGCGGCTGCCACGTCGGCACCGAGTCAGCACCGGCCACCGGAGTGCGCCGGCGAGCCCGAGCGCGGCGATTAACTCCGGTGAGCCCGGAAATCTTCTGTGGTGCATCATTTCGCGCGTGCTTGGGCTTGCTGGAACGAGCACTTCGTGCCGCGTCCGGTGGTGGCCACGACCGGAGCTGGGGAGGCCGGGATGGTCGCCGGCGAAGACGTCGGGCGGCGGGGCTCTCGGGCGTGCTACGGGATCGGCGAAGCGGCGTGCTTGCAGGCGAAACAAAGGGCTAGGTGAGGCCTACGCGGCGTGGCGAGGCTAATGGGCACGAGCGCGGGGCCGTTTGGTCGCCGAAACGACGCCGGTGACGAGCTCCGCGGCAACGGGTTCGGCCGCATTGGGGACGGCGGGTAGAGGTCGTCCGAAAGAGGGTGAGGGGAGGGGAGAGGTAGAGCAGCTCATGGGGAGCCTGCAGATGTGCAACGGTGGGCTCGGGGAGGGCTCGAGGCGGCGAATCGGGGCGGCGATCACCGGCGTCTGTGCGGGGAAGACGAGCTCGGGGAGGACGCTGCGGTGGCTCCGAGCTCCAATGGGCAGCCTCAGGCGAAGTAGTCGAGGACAGTGACGGCGTAGGACACGGCGGGGAGGGGAGGCGATGGCGGTGGCTACGAGTTTTACGGAGGCGCCGCCATGGCGCCGTTCGGGTGTGGAAGAAGAGGGCGAGGGAGAGGGAGTGGGGCGACTAGGGTTTGCCAGAGAGGTCGGGGAGGGTCTTATCCGACCAGGGGCGGGCGCGGGCGGATCGCTGTCGACCGGGGAGCGAGGGGGCCCAGTGCGGCGAGCGCTGTAGGGGCGACAGCGCGCGCGCGCGTGAGCAGTGCGAGGTAGGGGGAGAGCTAGGCGGGTTGGGCCGGTCGGCTGACTTAGGCCCAGTCAGTGCGGCCTTTTTCTTTTCTTTTCTGTTTTTCCCTTTTTAGTTTCTGTTTTGCAAAATGTTTAGCCCCAATTTGAGTTTTGTAAAACATGTGTCTTAGCTCATTAAATATGGTGCAATATCTACCACTGCTAGAAAATGGTTTGGAGATAAAAGGATTCGAATTGTATTTTTAATAATTAAAAAGGGATTAAACATGGCTGTTTTGGTTTTGTTTTAGGATGTTAAAGTCATTTAACTAATTCAATTAATGTTGGTTATATTTTTATAATTGCTTCTGGATTATTTGCCATATTATGAACATTTTAGTTTTTCAAATTTGAACAACTTTTATTTTCAATTTATAATTGAACTTCAATTTGATTTGGAATTTGAAATGAGATATGATGCAAATGATGATCAAGCACGGTTTAACATGATGACTTGGCATTATCAAAATGTGATCACTGTAGTTAATACATGGGGGTGTTACAGAAAATTTACGAAGAATTATTTTAGAATATATAAAAAATAATGGCGCAAAGATCCACCAGAGGGGGTGGGGCCACCCGGCACCACAAGCTTGTGGACCCCTGGTAACTCTGTTTGACCTAACTCCAACGCTATAAGTACCTATTTGTGGAGAAAAAAATCAGAGAGAAAGAATCATCACGTTTTATGATACGGAGCCGCCGCCACCTCCTGTTCTTCATCGGGAGGGCTGATCTGGAGTCCGTTCGGGGCTCCGGAGAGGGGGATTCGACGCCGTCGTCATCATCAACCATCACCAATTTCATGATGCTCACCGCCGTGCGTGAGTAATTTCTTCGAAGGCTTTCTGGACGGTGATGGGTTGGATGAGATTTACCATGTAATCGAGTCAATTTGTTAGGGCTTTGATCCCTAGTATCCACTATGTTCTGAGATTGATGTTGCTATGACTTTGCTATGCTTACTGCTTGTCGCTAGGGCCCGAGTGCCATGATTAAAGATCTGAACCCTCTATATTTTCATGAATATATTTGAGTTCTTGATCCTATCTTGCAAGTTATACGCACCTGTTACGTGTCATGATCCGCATACCCCAAGGTGACAATAATTGGGATTCTTTCCGGTGATTGCCGTAGTTTGAGGAGTTCATGTATTCACTATGTGCTAATGCTTTATTCCGGTTCTCTATTAAAAGGAGGCCTTAATATCCCTTAGTTTCCTTAAGGACCCCACTGCCACGGGAGGGTAGGACAAAAGATGTCATGCAAGTTCTTACTATAAGCACGTATGACTATATACGAAATACATGCCTACATTGATGAATTGGAGCTATTGTGTATCGCCCTAGGTTGTGACTGTTGCATGATGAATGTCATCCAACATAATTATCCATCACTAATCCAATGCCTACGCTTTACGCATATTGATCTTTGCTAAGTTACTTTCGTTGCTGCTGCTGTTACAATCACTACAAAACTGCTTCTGTTACTGTTACTACTGTTACTACTTCTCTTGAAACTATCATACTACCGTGCTACTAAACACTTTGCTGCAGATATTTAGTTCTCCAGGTGTGGTTGAATTGACAACTCAACTGCTAATACTCGCAAATATTCTTTGGCTCCCCTTGCGTCGAATCAATAAATCTGGGTGAAATACTACCCGCGAAAACTGTTGCGATCCCCTATACTTGTGGTTTATCAAGACCTTTTTCTGGCGCCGTTGCCGGGGAGCATAGCTCTATTTGTTGAGTCACTTCGGATTTATATCTGTTGATCACTATGAAGAATCTAAAAGACGCTGAGACTAAGATCGTCCCCTCTATGACTAGAGGAGGTAAGGAACTGCCATCACACTCTGCACTTGATTCACCTTCTGTTTTGAGTAGGCTTGCGACACCACCACCTGCTATTCATTCTGATATGTCGCAAGTTATTGATGATACTACTTTGATACGTCTCCGTCGTATCTATAATTTTTTATTGTTTCATGCCAATATCCTACAAATTCCGCATACTTTTGGCAACATTTTATATGATTTTTGGGACTAACATATTGATCCAGTGCCCAGTGCCAATTCCTGTTTTCTGCTTGTTTTTTGTTTCACAGAAAATCCATATCAAACGAAGTCCAAATGCAATAAAATTTTACGGAGAATTATTTTGGAATATATATGTGATTTTTGGGAGGTGGAATCAACGCAAACGGAGGCCCATAGCCTCCACAAGCCACCTGGGCGCCCCCCCTGGCGCGCGGTGGTGCCTCGTGGGCACACCGTAAGTCGGTTGGGGCTCTTCTTCGGCCGCAAGGAAGCTAATATCCGGAAAAAATCGTGTTAAAATTTCAGCGCAATCGGAGTTACGGATCTCCGGGAATTTAAGAAACGGTGAAAGGCCAAAAAACAGGAACGCGAAACAGAAGAGAACAGGGAGAGAGATCCAATCTCGGAGGGGCTCCCGCCCCTCCGGGTGCCATGGAGGCCAAGGACTAGAGGGGAAAACCTCCTCCCATCTAGGGAGGAGGCCAAGGAAGAAGAAGAAGGAGAGGGGCTCTCTCCCCCTCTCTCCCGGTGGCGCGGGAACGCCGCCGGGGGAATCATCGTGACGGCGATCTACGCCAACAACTTCGCCGCCGTCACCACCAACTCTATCCCCCTCTATGCAGCGGTGTAACCTCCTTTTTCCCGCTATAATTCTCTACTTAAACATGGTGCTTAATGCTACATATTATTATCCAATGATTTGTGGCCATCCTATGATGTTTGAGTAGATTCGTTTTGTCCTATGGGTTGATTGATGATCATGATTAGTTTGAGTTGTATGTTTTATTTTGGTGCTGTCCTATGGTGCCCTCCGTGTCGCGCAAGCATGTGGGATTCCCGCTGTAGGGTTTGCAATACGTTCATAATTCTCTTATGGTGGGCGGCTAGAGTGACAGAAGCTTACACCCGAGTAAGGGGGTTGTTGCGTATGGGAGTAAAGAGGACTTGATACTTAATGCTATGGTTGGGTTTTACCTTAATGATCTTTGGTAGTTGCGGATGCTTGCTAGAGTTCCAATCATAAGTGCATATGATCCAAGTATGGAAAGTATGTTAGTTCATGCCTCTCCCTCATATAAAACTGCAACAATGATTACCGGTCTAGTTATCGATTGCCTAGGGACAAATCATTCTCTTGTGTTACAAAAGCTTTCTACTAAACAACTAACTTTTATTATCTTACAACTTATTCATAGTTTTATTCTCGCAAAGTACTTCTATTTTTATTCTTGCAAACCTATCCTATCACCTACAAAATAGTTTCATACTTGTTCTAGGTAAAGCGAACGTTAAGTGCGCGTAGAGTTGTATTGGTGGTCGATAGAACTTGAAGGTAATATTAATTCTACCTTTAGCTCCTCGTTGGGTTCGACACTCTTATTTATCGAAAAAGCTACAATTGATCCCCTATACTTGTGGGTTATCAACACCTTTTTCCGGCGCCGTTGCCGGGGAGCAATAGCGTGGGGTTGATATTCTCGTGTGTGTGTTTGTTTGCTTTATCACTAAGTAGATTTTATTTTCTGTTCTAAGTTGTTTTATATCTTTAGTTATGGATATGGAACACGAAACACCAGAAAAATTAGTTTTACTTGCTACTCATGGAGATGGGGAACTTCCTAAAACCCTCGATGCTCGTTATGTGGAAAACATTAAACACTACTTTGATAATCCTGAGAAAACCCCATTCAACTTGATAATGGGAGACACGTTGGATCAACGTGAATACTTTAGAGATTATTGCTTGTCTCAAAAAGGGAAACTCTTATGGGATCAAATTGATTATTTGCAATGGTATGCTTGGAATTTATGCTTGAGATATGATTATACTTGTTACTCTAGGATGTAGGCTCCACACCTTCCCTTTTCATGTAAATTTAATGATAATGAAACCTTGGCTTGTTATGCTAATGGTATATATGGTTACTATGATGTGGAACGAATAGAAGAATTTGTTGCTTTTAAGGGTGCTTATGAAATTGAATCTTTGTTTGAAAAGTATGAAGATTGTGATGATGCTGTCTACAGATCTGAAAACTTTGCTATACTTAAATATTGCTATGAGAATTACGAATACAATGCCGATATTAATGAGTTTATTGAGAAAGTCTCCGCTGTCCAAGAAGAGACTAATATTTTGCAGGAAACTATGGAAGAAGAAATTGATGACACTGTGAGCTCATTAGATGAAAAAATTGAGGAGGAGAGCGAAGAACAAAAGGAGGAAGAGCGGATTGATCACCCGTGCCCACCTTCTGATGAGAGTAACTCTTTATCCCATACATTGTTTAATTTCCCTTCGTGTTTACCGAAGGATGAATGCTATGATAATTGCTATGATCCATTGGATTCGTTTGAAATATCCCTTTTTGATGAAATTGATGCTTGCTATGCTTGTGGCCATGATGCCAATATGAATGATGCTTATGGATATGAACTTGCTATAGTTCCTCATGTTAAACATGAAATTGTTGCTATTGCACCCACACATGATAGTCCTATTATCTTTTTGAATTCTCCCAACTACACTATATCGGAGAAATTTGTGCTTATTAAGGATTATATTGATGGGTTGCGTTTTACTACTACACATGATGATTTGGATGAATATAATATGCATGTGCTTGCTGCTACTACTTGCAATTATTATGATAGAGGAACTACATCTCCGCCTCTCTATGTTTCCAATACGATAAAATTGCAAGAAACTGTTTACACTATGCATTGGCCTTTACTTGATGTGCATGAATTGTTCTTTTATGACATGCCGATGCATAGGAAGAGAGTTAGACTTCGTCATTGCATGATATATGTTGCTTTGTGCTCACTACTAAATTACAAATCATTGTTAATTAAAATTGGCTTCGATATACCTTGGGATCCGGGTGGATCGATTAGTTGAGCACTATATGCCTAGCTTAATGGATTTAATGAAAGCGCTGCCAGGGAGACAACCTGGAAGTTTTAGAGAGTCATTTTATTTTGTTGTGTGCTTTCAAAAAAAAAGTTTAAAAACAGAAAAATATAGAGGAGAACCTAAAACATTTCAAAAAGGAAAGTGAAAGTAAGAAAGACGAGCACCGTTGAAGTGGGGGAGCTCCTTGAACTTTGTTCATGCCCATGGAAACTTTGCAAATCTTGAATTACAGAAACTTTTCAACAAAAATAATTATCCCCTTGTACAAATCCATTGTATTATAAAAATAATGTGCCAAGATTTACCGTTAGGATGTTTAAATTGCTTGTTTGGTATGTGCGGTGCAAAAACAGAAACTTTTGCTGTAGTGCGTGAATTTACATTTTTTTACTGGAATGAGCAAAAATTCTGAAATTTTTACACAGTACTGATATGCAATTTTTTTTATTTTTTCCTAATTTTTCAGAATTTTTGGAGTTACATAAGTATGGTCAATGTTCAGATTACTACAGACTGCTCTGTTTTTGACAGATTCTGTTTTTGATGCATTGTTTTGCTTGTTTTGATGAAACTATGGATTGTATCAGAAGGTATAAGCCATGGAGAAGGTAGAATACAATAGGTATAATGCAAAAATAAAATATGAATGGGTTTGCAACCGTACTTAAAGTAGTGATTTGCTTTATTATACTAACGGATCTCACGAAGGTTTTGTTAAGTTTTGTGTGGATGAAGTGTTCAAAGATCGAGGAGGTATTGATATGAGAAGAATGAGGAGAAGCAAGAGCTCAAGCTTGGGGATGACCAAGGCACCCCAAGTAAATATTCAAGGAGACTCAAGCGTCTAAGCTTGGGGATGCCCCGGAAGACATCCCATCTTTATTCAACAATTATCGGTATGTCTCGGTTTTTGTTTTGTTCACATGATATGCGTAAATTCTTGGAGCGTCGTGTGCCTTTTATTTTAATTTTAATAATGCACCATGCTGGAATGGGATAGTCCTTGGTTGATTTATAGAATGCTCTTTGCACTTCACTTATATCTTTTGAGTATGGCTTTATAGAATGCTTCATGTGCTTCACTTATATCATTTGAAGTTTGGATGCCTGTTTCTCTTCATATAAAAAACCGTTATTTGTAGAATGCTCTTTTGCTTCACTTATATTTATTAGAGTGTGGTCTTTTATAGAAAGAATTAACTCTCTTGCTTCACTTATATCTATTTAGAGAGTCAACAGGAATTGGTCATTCACATGGTTAGTCAGAAAATCCAACATAAACCTTGTAGATCACTGAATATGATATGTTTGATTCCTTGCAATAGTTTTGCGATATGGAGATGATAATATGTGAGTTATGCTAGTGAGTAATTGTCATTTAGTAAGAATATTGGTGTTAAGGTTTGTGATTCCCTATGCATGCACGTCAAGTCAATAGTTATGCAACGAAGTTATATCCTACTAATGGTGCATTATTCAGTGTTAGTTATCCTCAATGCATGTTTATGACCGTTTTTGTTTTCTGGTTGGTCGCTTCTCAATCTATTTTCTAGCCTTCACTTGTACTAAGCGGGAATGCTACTTGTGCATCCAACTCCTTAAAACCAAAGTTGTGCCAAATGAGTCCACCATACCTACCTATATGCGGTATTTCCATGCCGTTCCAAGTAAATTTGCATGTGCCAACTCTAATTTTTCAAAATAATTTTCCGTTTTGTGTGCCCGTACCGCTCATGAAGCGGCAGGGGGTGGCCAATATTTTCCATGCTAGGTGAGTTATTCTCACGATGAGTGTTTATTCACTTGTCATTGCACGAGAGAGTGGCAGGTAATAGGGATGCCTAGTCCCACAATGAATCAAAAATAATAATAACAAAATTCCTTGGAAAGTGTTGGTATGGAAGGCACCTGTGGATACGGCTAGCCATGGATTGTGAAAGAATGGTGGAAAGGAATTGAACTTTATTTTCTGTTTGGGTACCGCCTATAATGTGTCTAGCATGGAAGATATTGGGAACTCTCGGTCGTTTTCGTTGACAGGAAAAGCATGCCTCTCAAAATAATTTTATCTCTCTAATTCAAGCTTTGAGCTCTGGCACCTCTGCAAATCTCTGTTTCCCTCTGCAAAGGGCCTATCTATTTTACTTTTATGCATTTTTTATTTTATTGAGTCTCCATCTTCTCTTATAAAGCACCAACTGGAGAGCACTATTGTCATACTTGTGCATTGGGTGTAGTTAATCTTGTGTGTGTTTCATGAATGGATCAATGACTGAGCATAATGGGCTAGGTTTAACTTTCTTTAGCATTGATATTTTGAAAGACATGATTGTTTGTTAGTATGCTTGAGTATTGATGTCTTTATATCAAATTATAGACTATTGCTTTGAATCACTCGTGTCTTAATATTCATGCCATGATTAAATTATATGATCAAGATTATGCTAGGTAGCATTCCACATCAAAAATTATCTTTTTATCATTTACCTACTCGAGGACGAGTAGGAATTAAGCTTGGGGATGCTGATATGTCTCCATCGTATCTATAATTTTTGATTGTTTCATGCCAATATCCTACAATTTCCACATACTTTTGGCAACATTTTATATGATTTTTGGGACTAACATATTGATCCAGTGCCCAGTGCCAGTTCCTGTTTTCTGCTTGTTTTTTGTTTCACAGAAAATCCATATCAAACGAAGTCCAAATGCAATAAAATTTTACGGAGAATTATTTTGGAATATATGTGATTTTTGGGAGGTGGAATCAACGCAAACGGAGGCCCACAGCCTCCACAAGCCACTTGGGCGCCCCCCCTGGCGCGCGGTGGTGCCTCATGGGCACACCGTAAGTCGGTTGGGGCTCTTCTTCGGCCGCAAGGAAGCTAATATCCGGAAAAATCGTGTTAAAATTTCAGCCCAATCGGAGTTACGGATCTCCGGGAATTTAAGAAACGGTGAAAGGCCAGAAAACAAGAACGCGAAACAGAAGAGAACAGGGAGAGAGATCCAATCTCGGAGGGGCTCCCGCCCCTCCGGGTGCCATGGGGGCCAAGGAATAGAGGGGAAAACCTCCTCCCATCTAGGGAGGAGGCCAAGGAAGAATAAGAAGGAGGGGGGCTCTCTCCCCCTCTCTCCCGGTGGCGCCGGAACACCGCCGGGGGAATCATCGTGACGGCGATCTACACCAACAACTTCGCCGCCGTCACCACCAACTCTCGCCCCCTCTATTAAGCGGTGTAACCTCTTTTTTCCCATTGTAATTCTCTACTTAAACATGGTGCTT
This sequence comes from Elymus sibiricus, assembly GCA_039707655.1. Classification (NCBI taxonomy): domain Eukaryota; kingdom Viridiplantae; phylum Streptophyta; class Magnoliopsida; order Poales; family Poaceae; genus Elymus; species Elymus sibiricus. Next base: position 253,058,859 of record CM077668.1, on the reverse strand, counting down.
AATGCTACATATTATTATCCAATGATTTGTGGCCATCCTATGATGTTTGAGTAGATTCGTTTTGTCCTATGGGTTGATTGATGATCGTGATTGGTTTGAGTTGTATGTTTTATTTTGGTGCTGTCCTATGGTGACCTCCATGTCATGCAAGCGTGTGGGATTCCCGCTGTAGGGTTTGGAATACATTCATAATTCTCTTACGGTGGGCGGCTAGAGTGACAGAAGCTTACACCTGAGTAAGGGGGTTGTTGCGTATGGGAGTAAAGAGGACTTGATACTTAATGCTATGGTTGGGTTTTACCTTAATGATCTTTGGTAGTTGTGGATGCTTGCTAGAGTTCCAATCATAAGTGCATATGATCCAAGTACGGAAAGTATGTTAGCTCATGCCTCTCCCTCATATAAAACTGCAACAATGATTACCGGTTTAGTTATCGATTGCCTAGGGACAAATCATTCTCTTGTGTTACAAAAGCTTTCTACTAAACAACTAACTTTTATTATCTTGCAAATTATTCGTAGTTTTATTCTCGCAAAGTACTTCTAGTTTTATTCTTGAAAACCTATCCTATCACCTACAAAATAGTTTCATACTTGTTCTAGGCAAAGCGAACGTTAAGTGCGCGTAGAGTTATATCGGTGGTCGATAGAACTTGAAGAGAATATTAATTCTACCTTTAGCTCCTCGTTGGGTTCGACACTCTTATTTATCGAAAAAGCTACAATTGATCCCCTATACTTGTGGGTTATCATACTTCTGGTATGAATGATACTTATGATTATGCTAGTACTATGCTTGATAATACCGTGCCACTTGGCGAATTTCTTGATGAACAAATTGCTAAAGCTAAAGGAATTGAAAATGATGAAACTCTTGAAAATTATGATTCACCTATTATGCCTAGCTCTCCTACTAGAGTTGAAATGCCTGAGACATCTGATAATCATGTTTTTGATAGGGAGACAGCTAGGGCAATTCTTGCTTGTAATGATAGAGATGAGGTTATAAAATTGCTTGCTGAATTGAAAGAAAAATCTATGAGGGGGAGAATGAAATATGATCCTAAGTTTGCCACCTCTCCCATATTTGTTACTGTTAAGGATTATGAATTCTCTGTCAATCCTGAGTTAATTACTTTGGTTGAATCTGATCCTTTTCATGGTTATGAAACTGAAACTATTGTGGCACACCTTACTAAGTTGAATGATATTGCCACCCTATTTGCTCATGAGGAAAAAATTCGCTATTACTATATTCTTAAGTTGTTTCCTTTCTCATTAAAGGGTGATGCTAAGAAATGGTTTAATACCCTTGCTCCTGATTGTGTGCGTAGTCCCCAGGATATGATATATTACTTCTCTGAAAAATATTTTCTTGCTCATAAGAAACAAGCTGCCTTACAGGAAATATTTAACTTTGTGCAAATTGAAGAAGAGAATCTCCCTCAAGCTTGGGGGAGGCTTCTCCAACTACTTAACGCTTTGCCTGATCATCCTCTTAAGAAAAATGAAATACTTGATATCTTTTATAATGGACTAATCGATGCTTCTAGGGACTACCTAGATAGTTGTGTTGGTTGTGTTTTCAGGGAACGAACTGTTGGACAGGCTGAAGTATTATTGAATAATATATTGAGAAATGTCGTTGATTGGACACTTCCTGAACCACCACCTAAGCCAACTCCTAAGAAGAGAGGTATTCTATTTCTCAGTCCAGAAGATATGCAAGAAGCTAAGAAATCTATGAAGGAAAAAGGTATTAAAGCTGAAGATGTTAAGAATTTACCACCTATTGAAGAAATATACATTGGCTCGACATCCCGACACAGGTAGTGGAGGTAAATTCTCTCACTAGATTTGATGAAGGTGATATTCCGTATAATAAGTCTGCTAGTCAATGCATGTATGAGTTTGATAATTACATTATTAAACAGGAACACTTTAATATGTATGTTAGCAATCAACTAAAACGGAATGCCATCATGATTGAACGCTTGAGTGATTTGATGTTTAAAATTGCTAATGATGTTAAATGCTTGAGCAAACATGCTTCTATGGTCCAGACTCAGCTAGAACAAATTGCTAAGTCACAAAATGATTTGCTTGATGAAATAAATAATAAAAAAATGACCATGCTGTTAAAGTTGTTACTAGAGGAGGTAGCATGACTCAGGATCCTCTATATCTTGAAGGTCATCCTAAAAGAATTGAACAAGACTCTCAAATAAATAATATTGATGCACCTAGTCCATCTAAGAAGAAAAAGAAAAATAAAATTGATAAAACTTTGCATGCTGCTAGTGAACCTGAGATAGAAAAACCTCCTGAGAATCAAAATGATGCTTCTATTTCCGATGCTGAGACACAATCTGGTAATGAACATACACCTAGTGATAATGGTAATGATAATGAAGATGTTCATGTTGATGCTCAACCAAATAATGATGTAGAAATAGAACCTGTTGTTGATCTTGATAACCCACCTCCTAAGAATAAAAGATATGATAAAAGAGACTTTGTTGCTAGAAAACATGGAAAGGAGAGAGAACCATGGGTTCAAAAACCTATGCCTCTCCCTACTAAACCATCTAAAAATAAGGATGATGAAGATTTTGAGCGCTTTGTTGAAATGCTTAGACCTATCTTTTTGCGCACTCGCTTGATTGATATGTTGAAAATGTCTCCCTATGCTAAATACATGAAAGATATTGTCACTAATAAAAGAAAGATACCTGAAGCTGAAATTTCCAGCATGCTTGCTAATTATTCTTTTAAGGGTGGAATACCTAAGAAACTAGGAGATCCAGGAATACCCACTATACCATGCTCCATCAAAAGAAATTATGTTAAAACTGCTCTATGTGATTTGGGAGCCGGTGTTAGTGTTATGCCTTTCTCTTTATATAGAAGACTTGATTTGAATAAGCTCACACCTACTGAAATATCTTTGCAAATGGCTGATAAATCCACTGCTATACCTATTGGAATTTGCGAGAATGTTCCCGTTGTAGTTGCAAACATTACTATCTTGACAGACTTTGTTATACTTGATATGCCCGAGGACGACAACATGTCGATTATCCTTGGTAGACCCATTTTGAATACTGCAGGGGCTGTTATTGATTGCAACAAAAGCAAGGTTACTTTTTATGTTAATGGTAATGAGCATACGGTTTATTTTCCGAAGAAACAAAGTTTGGTGAATGGTATCAATTGTATTGAAAAAGTTTTGACAATCACTATTGGGGGATTCAAATTTCCTCTTCCGTCTGTCAAAAAGAAATATGAAATTCTTATTGTTGGGCAGATGCATATCCCTGTTGAGGTAACTTAGTGTTATACGAAAATTCTTCGGTTTCATGCCATTCGGAAATAGTTTTTTAATAAGACTTGATCAACCTTATTAATGGATTCTTTTTGAGGGGCATGTGGTCGATGAATTTAGTAAGCACAACTTTCTGTACCCACCTTTTGCTCTCTGCTATTTTTAGTAGAATAAAATAAAATGCCATGATTATCCTGTTTTCTGAATTTTCCGTGCAATAAAAAATGGCCCAAAAATGAAAGTTCTCAGAATGCCATGAAAATTTAGTATCATTTTTTCTAGAATTTTTAAGAATTTTTGGCACTGAACACACCCCAGGGGGGTGCACTTGTGAGCCACAAGCCCCCTGGGCGCGCCCACCCCCCTGGGCGCGCCCAGCAGGCTTGTGGGTCCCACAGGGACCCACTCACTTATGCCAGCCACCCATCTCCTTCTTCTTCCTCCAGAAAAAATCAAACTTGCTCCCAAGCCCGTGTTCTTGCTCATTTTGCTGTGATTTTTGATCTCCTTGCACGGAACTCCGTTTCCAAAACTGTTTTGAGGAATTACTCCTTGGTATGTGACTCCTCCAATGCTCCAATTAGATTTTGCTCTAGTGCTTTATACTTTGCAAATTTTTGCTGCTGTGGTGACCATGTTTATGAGCTTGCATGTTGAATTTGTATGGTCCAAAGTAGTTTTGATGCATGATAGCTTCTAGATACATGTGGGAGTAGTTGGGTATCAATTTTGTTGAATTTCGTTCACTTTTATTTTGAGTCACTAAAAATTTCAGAAAAAGAATATGCTCAAGTGGAGGTTGAGGAGTTCTTCGAGCCGGAACCCCAAGGGGGCTCCTAAGCCCAAGTGTACACTTCCTCGCGCGGCCGAGGTGCGGCCGTGCGAATGGCCATGCGACAAGTTCTTGAGGGATGCGGGGATTTACGACGATTTCTATCATTTGGCAAACAATGCCGGTATTATCCCGTTCCTCGAAGATAAGTGTGACCAGTATCTTCTCCTCACTAATACTTTCATGTAAAGCTTTCATTTTCATGCTAGGAGAGATACACCCACCGTGACATTTAATTTATATGATGTTCCCAAAGAGATGACACTTGAGGATTTTTGCGAGGTATGCAAACTTCCCAACGAGGGCAGCCCATTAGAACCACATCCCAGGGATGTCTCGGAGTTCATCTCTGAGGTTACCGTGGGGGAGTCGAGAGGAGTTTCTGAGGCTAGGGTTGCTAGTTTACATTTCCCTATTTTGCGCTATTATTCATTATTTGCTGGGAGGTGTTTGACTGGTCGGTGGGAGAGTGGCACACTAAGTTCGCCTGACCTTGCTATTTTGCGCCACACACTTTATGCTGATAGGACCTTTAGTTTGGGTGCTATGGTTGCCCGGCGGTTGCACACCAACCATTCGAGGGGCGCTATTTATGGTGGTATTTATGCTTCCCATCTCGCTAAACATTTTGAGATTCCTATTAGGCACAACGAGAGGGAAGAGAGGCTTTTACCCGTTATGCATCTTGATTACGACAGTATGGTTGGGTATGACTTCATTGATGAGGGCCCCATTCGTTTTAGATATAACTTGGTGTTCAGTCAAGGCACTCGTGAGGTTATTATTCTGCCTGCACCTACTTTGTTTGATATTCACAGGGGCAGATACACCATCATGCCTGAGGACATTTACACTTATTGGGGCTTGGACCAGCCCCAAGCACCTGAGCCAGCATCAGCACCAGAGCCGTACCAGGAGCCCATCTATTAGTGGGAGCCTCAGGAGGCCATTTACCAGTGGGATCCTCAGTAGCCTCCACACTATCCGGGAGGTGCTGATTTTGACCCGTGGCCGTAGACCAACTTAGGCTAAAATCCAAAGCTTGGGGGAGTACATATTTCACACCGACATTCCATTCATGTTCACACATTCATTCCAGTTGTTAGTGTTCATCCTTTTTCTTTGTATATCCATTCTAGTTTTATTTTCGCTTTCTTCTTGTGTGTTTGAAAAACTTTCAAAAATCCAAAAAAATTAGTTGCAGTTTCTTTCTTGTTTAGTTAATTCGTAGTAGTAAAAGAAAACCCAAAAAGATTTCTCATTTCTTCTTTTACTTGTTGGGAGCTTTCCCGTGTAAATAGTTTTTCTCGTTTTTCGTTTTCCTTCGTTAATTTGCTTTCTTCAGAAAAACCAAAAACTCCAAAAATATTTCAGTGTGTTTCTCTGAATTTCTTTTCTTTTCGTTGAGTCGTCGCAAGGAGAAGACCACAATGAAAATGTTGAGTGGCTCCCATATGCTTTATTGTTGATCTAACAAAGAGCCACTATTACTTTGTCTTCTCCTCTGAATAAATGTTTGCAGATTCCAGCTTAGTCCGTGGCACACTTGCACCCTTCTTATTATTATCACATCATTTGGTCATGCAAGTGAAAGGAAATAATGACAACATTTGATGAAGTGATTGCGGTGAAGAAAAGATGGTTTGAACTCTTCTTGTTTTTGTCTTTGTAAATATGTTTAGCTCAGTATTCATGATTCAGCATTATTATGAGTAAACATATTTGTGATGACAATTAGAGATTATAGTTGCTCATGCAATGCTTAAATAGCTAGGAGTGGATAATGATTTATCTTGAGTGTCAACATGCATTAAAATGGTTGTGATGTAGTATGGTAGCATGGTATCCTCCTCTGAGTAATTCGAGTGGCTTGACTTGGCACATGTTCATACATGCAGTTGAATCAAAACCAACATACCCTCCATGATATTTATGTTCAGGGTGTTGATATCCTACTCATGCTCGTGTTCAATGTTAATTATTCGCAATGCATTTCTAGGACCGTTTTCGCTCTCTAGCTGGTCGCTTCTCAATCTATTTGCTAGCCTTCACCTGTACTAAGCGGGAATACTGCTTGTGCATCCAAATCCCTAAACCAAAGTTGTTCCAGATGAGTCCACTATATCTACCTATATGCGGTATTACCCTGCCGTTCTAAGTAAATTTGCAAGTGCCACCTCTAAACATTCAAATAAACATCTGTTTTGTGTGCCCGTACCGCTCATGGAGCGACAGGGGGCGGTCAGTATCTTCCATGCTAAGCGGGTTACTCTCAGATGAGTGTTTATTCACTTGTCATTGCATGAGAGAGGATGGTAATTGGGATGCCCAGTCCTATTGCTCAAATCGTTATATAATGCAAACAAACTCCCCCGAAAAGTTGTTGGTATGGAGGGCACCCGTGAATTCAGCTAGCCATGGCTTGTGTTGGTACGGTGGAGGGGGAGTAAACTTTACCTTTCCACTTGGGAACCGCCTATAATTTGCTTAGCATGGAAGATATTGAAAACTCTCGGTCGTGACGTTGACAGGAAAAGCATACCTCCCAAAATTATTTTCATCCCTAATTTAAGCTTCGAGCTGTGGCACCACTGTAAATCCATGCTTCCCTCTGCTAAGGGCCTATCCATTTACTTTTATGTTATTTTATTTTTATCGTTGAGTCATCACCCTCTCATTTAAGCACCAGTTGGAGAGCACTATTGTCATTTTTATGCATTGAGTATAGTTAATGTTGGGTGTGACCATGAATGGATATCCTCTACCCTGAATTACAATGTTTAGTCGTTGCTTGAATCTCAGAGGTGCTCTGCATTTATGTTTTGTGGTCTCAGAAAGGGCTAGCGAGATACCATGTTATCATATTATATCATGATTGTTTTGACAAAGTGTTGGCATCCGAGATATCTTATTATTGCTCGCTAGTTGGTTATATTATTGCCATGAGTAAATGTGAGACCTAAGTGTTATCATCATTATGGTTAGTTAATAATCTTGCTGAAAACCTGGATGCTAGTTAAGTATATATACAGACAACAAGAACAAAAGAGTTTGTAAAAGTTTTTCTTTATCACTTTCAGTTTGTCAACTGAATTGCTTGAGGACAAGCAATGAGTTAAGCTTGGGGGAGTTGATACGTCCCAAATGTATCTACTTTTCCAAACACTTTTGCTCTAGTTTGGTCTCTAATTTGTATGATTTGAATGGAACTAACCCGGACTGACGCTGTTTTCAGCAGAATTGCCATGGTGTTGTTTTTGTGCAGAAATAAAAGTTCTCGGATGGACCTGAAAATTTACGGAGAATTATTTTAGAATATATAAAAAATACTGGTGCAAAGATCCACCAGAGGGGGGGGCACCAGGCGCCACAAGCCTGGGGGGCGCGGCCACCCCCCAGGGCGCGCCTGGCAGGCTTGTGGGCCCCTGGCAACTCCGTTTGACCTAACTCCAACGCTATAAGTACCTATTCGTGGAGAAAAAAATCAAAGAGAAAGAATCATTGTGTTTTACGATACGGAGCCGCCGCCACCTCCTGTTCTTCATCGGGAGGGCTGATCTGGAGTCCGTTCGGGGCTCCGGAGAGGGGGATTCGATGCCGTCGTCATCATCAACCATCCTCCATCACCAATTTCATGATGCTCACCGCCGTGCGTGAGTAATTTATTCATAGGCTTGCTGGACGGTGAAGGGTTGGATGAGATTTACCATGTAATCGAGTCAATTTGTTAGGGCTTTGATCCGTAGTATCCACTATGTTCTGAGATTGATGTTGCTATCACTTTGCTATGCTTAATGCTTGCCGCTAGGGCCCGAGTGCCATGATTTCAGATCTGAACCCTCTATGTTTCATGAATATATTTGAGTTCTTGATCCTATATTGCAAGTTATACGCACCTGTTACGTGTCATGATCCGCATACCCCAAGGTGACAATAATTGGGATTCTTTCTGGTGATTGCCGTAGTTTGAGGAGTTCATGTATTCACTTTGTGCTAATGCTTTGTTCCGGTTCTCTATTAAAAGGAGGCCTTAATATCCCTTAGTTTCCTTAAGGACCCCGCTGCCACGGGAGGGTAGTACAAAAGATGTCATGCAAGTTCTTAGTATAAGCACTTATGACTATATACGGAATACATGCCTACATTACATTGATGAATTGGAGCTATTGTGTATCGCGCTAGGTTGTGACTGTTACATGATGAATGTCATCCAACATAATTATCCATCACTGATCCAATGCCTACGCTTTTTGCATATTGATCTTTGCTAAGTTACTTTCATTGCTGCTGCTGTTATAATCACTACAAAACTGCTTCTGTTACTGTTACTACTGTTACTACTGCTCTTGAAACTATCATACTACTGTGCTACTAAACACTTTGCTGTAGATATTTAGTTCTCCAGGTGTGGTTGAATTGACAACTCAACTGCTAATACTCGCAAATATTCTTTGGCTCCCCTTGTGTCGAATCAATAAATCTGGGTGAAATACTACCCGCGAAAACTGTTGCGATCCCCTATACTTGTGGGTTATCATCGTCCTCGGGCATGTCAAGTATAACAAAGTCTGTTAAGATAGTATCATTTGCAACAACAACGGGCACATCCTCACAAATTCCAATAGGTATAGCAGTTGATGTGACGCCCTCTGCTCGACCGTGCACTAATCATACACGCAAACGTGCACGCTTGAGAACAGAGACGCACGGGAAGATATCACAACACAACTCTAAACTCAAAATTAAACATAAATCTTCATATTACAAACCAGGGGTCACGAGGACCCGAATACATAAGTCATACACACAAATAATATCTGGGTACAAACATAGTTAGTCAAATTTGCCTTAAGAAGGCTAGCACAAACAGCGACACTGATCGAAAAGGCGAAGGCCTCCTGCCTAGGGCCTCCGAACTACTCCTGGTGGGCTGGCTCAACCCAGTAGCACGTGCCTCCGGGACTCTCCTGGTAGTAAGCTCCTGCGGTGGCGTCTGGCTCCGGGACTCCGTCGTCTGATTACAGCAAGCGGGTATGGGGAAAAAGAGGAAGCAAAGCAACCGTGAGTACTCATCCAAAGTACTCGCAAGACTGACATCAGAACTATACTAATTATGCATCGGTATCAAAGGAATGGGGCTATATCTTTGGACTGAACTGCAGAATGCCAGAATAGAGGGGGAGAAGCCTAGCCTATCGAAGACTAGCATCTTGAAGCAATCTTGCAGCATTAGAAGAGAGTAGATCATAGTAGCATATACTAGTGGTTATATAATAGCAACGCCCTGAGATTCTTTCTCGACTCCCTGCGAGAAAGCGATCCCGAGAGCAGTATTAATAGTTTAATATTAAATCAGCATCAATTTGTAGTTGTAGTGGATCAGGATACAACTCCGAGCGTCCTGTTACCGTGGACACGGCTATTCGAATAGATAACTTCCCTGCAGGGGTGCACTACTGTTACCCAACACGCTCGATCACATCTGGCCGGACAGACTTGCTGGGTAATGCCCGGCCTCGGGTGATCGACATGACGAAGTCCTACCTAGGCTCAGCAGAGAGGTCAGCACGCCTTTCTAAATCCTAAGTGCGAAGGGGTCTTGGGCCATCGCCCTTTGCACTCCTGCATGTTGCGTGACTGGCCGGGGCCCAGGCGCGACACTGTATACAGTGACGTAACCAGCCCACCCCAGCAATCAGCCCGCATCTCTGAGCTGTGACATCTGAAGAGCTTTCGGCTGATACATACGACGTAGAGGGTCCCATAACCATTATCCCACGTGGTGCTAGTGCGTATAGGGCCAACGACCCACTCACATCAAATACCCAAATCCATTAGGTGTATTTAGTAGCTCGCAGAGACGAACAGGATTCCTGTCGCTCCGACTTGGTAACACACGGCTCGCGGGTGCTCTTGGAGCCGACCCGTCTTTATCAAATGACGGTAGTAAAGTCAAAGTACCCGTGTGTCCAAAGTATCGAGAAGGAATCCAAGGAATCACCCTTGATGGATTCCCACTCGAAGTATCGGTCAAGGTGAATCCGGAGGAATCACCCTCGATGGATTCACACAAGAGGAGTTGCACGACGGAAGCTTTATCGGAGGTGATGAAAGAGGAATCACCCTCGGTAACCCACAACCGGATAGCTATTCTACAGAGGCATCATCGGAAGTGAGATAAGAGGTATAACCCTCGGCACTCGGTGGTAGCTCTGCAGAGTCGAACAACTTAGGGGGAATGTGCGGTGATGAATTGATCTCTGACCGTCCATCATACTGATCGAGTCTCCGGTGGAAAAGCGTGGCAACAAGGACATGGGTGTGGGGCCATAGATGTATCGCTAACCAGACTATACTAAGCATATAGGATAGCAGGTAAAGTATCAACAACAGGTTACAAAACCAGGCTATGCATCAGAATAGGAACTATCGGAACAGTAGCAGGGGCAATTCTAATGCAAGAATAAGAGGGAAGCTCTGCTGAGAGGGGCTGGTCGTCTGAAGGCTGCTCGTCTGGAGCGTAGTCTTACTCAGCTGCGTCGGTGGCGGTCTCGGCGTCTATCGGGAGAGAAGGAGGGGGAAGAAATAATAAATTCACGGCAACAATGCAACAGCGAGGCATGACATGCCTAAATGATATGCAGAGGTGATATATTGCCTTTCTAACTATTTCAGATAATTTAGGAATTTATTTGGATTTATTTTATCAAGGTTATGCACTATTCATTTATCGAATACGGGCAAAAAGTCCCATGTTCAGTATGTTAGAGGGGTATGGCAGGTATGTGGGTAGGATATTCGGATTCTTCATATTTTTCTGATCATTTTTCATATATAAATTATTTTCATCCGAGTTACGGTTTATTTTATATGATTTTTCAAAGTTTTAATCATTTTCTGGATTTTCTGGATTTAATTAATTTCAATTATCCGAAACAGTGTATTGTGACATCAGCATGATGTCAGGGTGACGTCAGCAGTCAACTGTGACCGTTGACTGGTCAACCTGGCAGGTGGGGCCCATCTGTCATAGACTAGACTAATTAAACAATAGATTAAACTAACTAATTTAACTAATTAACCAGTGGGACCCACTGTCAGTGACTGTTTATTTAACTAATTAACTAACATATTATTTAACATTTTAATTAGCATTTTTATTTATTTTAAAAATGTTTAAATGGGGTGGGGCCCGCATGTCAGTGGCCCACGCTACCCAGTCAGCACCGTTGACTGGTCAAACCAGTCAACGGGGCCAGTGGGGCCCAGCGGTCATCGACCCAGAGGCGGGCCCGGCCGGAGTTAACGCGGCAGCGCGCCGACGTTTAGCCGCCGGTGGCCAAAACCACGGCGGCGAGTTCGGGCAACGATCGGGTTTCGCCCACAGACCACCAAAATGGACGCGGCCGGTCACGTTCGAACGCGGAGATGATGCCGCGTCGAATGGCATTGGTGGGAGCGACTGAGGCGGTCGGGATCGACGCCGGCGACGAGGTGGAGCGGCGGTCGTCTCGGGGGAGCTCGGGGACGACGCTTGCAGAGGCCAAATCGAGCGATGCTTGGCCCTAGCGGCATCTACGCGTGCTCACGAGTTGTTTGGACACACGCGCGTGACCAATGGGTCACCGGATGCTCGCCGGTGGCGAGCTCAGGCGGAGGCGGGTACGGCCACATTGGGGATCGGCGCTACGACCACGATCTACGTGCGAGAATAGCGGGGAGAGGAAGGAGAGCTCACGGGGAGGTTGTAGTGGTGCAATGCGGGCTCGGGGGAGGCTCGATGAAGGCAATGGCAGCGGCGATCGGCAACAACCGAGGTTGAAGACGACCTCGATCCAGTGGCTGCAGTGCTCCCCGGCGTCGAGCGAGCAGCGCAGGCGATGTAGTCGAGGGCGGCGGAGCGCTACGACATCGTGGCGAGGCGAGGAGACGATGGAGACCGCGGGATCGACGGCGACGGTGAAAGGAGCTTTTGGGCGCGCGAGAGAGAGAGGACGAGCGAGCGAGAGTGAGGGGGGGGAGATCTTGGGGCGGCTAGGGTTGCCGCGGTGGTGGTCTTATCCACCCCGCCGCCCTGTAGCGACGCGGTGGCTGGCAGGGTGCGGCTGGCACGGCGAACCGGCGACGGGCGCGGGCGTGCGCGAGCGGCCGCGGGTGAGCAGTAGGAAGGAGAAGGGGAGTTGGGCCGGGCCGTTTTCTGGTTTGACTTAGGCCCAGGTGCTGCGGCCTTTTTCTTTTATTCTTTTCTGTTTTCTGTTTTCTCCTTTTGCTTTTTTGTTTTGCAAAATGTGTGGCTCCAAATTAACCTTTGTAAAATAGGGAGTTATGCCACATAAATATGTTGCAATATTTAGCACTGTCAGAAAAAGGTTTGGAGTCCAGATGTTTTTATTTGAAATTTATTTAAATGAAAATGGATTCAATACTTCTGTTTTGGTACTGTTTCATGATGTTAGAGTCATTTAACTAATTCAATTAATATTGATTTTATTTTTATAATTGCCTTGGGAATATTTGCAACATTATGAACATTTTAGTTTCCGAATTGGAACAACTTTTATTTTCACTTTAAATTTGAATTTCAATTTGAACTGGAATTTGGAATGAGATATGATTTAAATGATGATCAAGCACTGATAATCATGGTGACTTGTCATTATCAAAAGGTGATTACTGTAGCTTAATACATGGGGATGTTACAGTTGATTTATCAGCCATTTGCAAAGATATTTCAGTAGGTGGGAGCTTATTCAAATCAAGTCTTTTATATAAAGAGAAGGGCATAACACTAACACCGGCTCCCAAGTCACATAGAGCAGTTTTAACATAACTTCTTTTAATGGAGCATGGTATAGTAGGTATTCCGGGATCTCCTAACTTTTTAGGCACTCCACCCTTAAAACAATAATTTGCAAGCATGGTGGAAATTTCAGCTTCAGGTATCTTTCTTTTATTAGAGACAATATCTTTCATGTATTTAGCATAGGGAGACATTTTCAACATATCAATCAAGCGAGTGCGCAAAAAGACAGGTCTAAGCATTTCAACAAAGCGCTCAAAATCTTCCTCATCCTTGTTTTTAGACGGTTTAGAAGGAAAAGGCATAGGTTTTTGAACCCATGGTTCTCTTTCCTTTCCATGTTTTCTAGCAACAAAATCTCTTTTATCATATCTTTTATTCTTTGGAGGTGGGTTATCAAGATCAACAGCAGGTTCTATTTCTACATCATTATCTAGTTGAGCATCAACATGAACATCTTCATTATCATTATCATTATCATTATCATTATCACTAGGTGGATGTTCATTACCAGATTGTGTCTCAGCATCAGAATAGAAACATCATTTTGATTCTCAGGAGGTTTTTCTATCTCAGGTTCACTAGAAGCATGCAAAGTCCTATCATTTTTCTTTTTCTTTTTCTTCATAGATGGACTAGGCACATCAATATTATTTCTTTGAGAATCTTGTTCAATTCTTTTAGGATGACCTTCAGGATACAAGGGCTCCTGAGTCATTCTACCTCCTCTAGTGACAACTCTAATAGCATGATCATTCATTTTATTATTCATCTCATCAAGCAAATCATTTTGTGACTTAGCTATTTGTTCTAACTGAGTCTGAACCATAGAAGCATGTTTACTTAAGCATTGAACATCATTGGCAGTTCTAAACATCAAATCACTCAAGCGAACAATCATGACTGCATTTCTTTTTAATTGATTGCTAGCATACATATTGGAATTCTCTTGCTTAACAATGTAGTTATCAAATTCATCCAAGCATCGACTAGCAGATTTATTATAGGGAATATCACTTTCATTGAATCTACAAAAAGAATTTACCTCTACTACCTGTGTCGGGATATGAAGTCCATGTATTTCTTCAATAGGTGGTAGGTTCTTAACATCTTTAGCTTTAATACCTTTTTCCTTCATAGATTTCTTGGCTTCTTGCATATCTTCAGGACTGAGGAATAGAATACCTCTTTTCTTCAGAGTTGGCTTAGGTGGTGGTTCAAGAAGTGTCCAATCATCGGCATTTCTCAATATATTATTCAATAGCTCTTCAGCCTGTCCAACAGTTCGTTCCCTGAAAACACAACCAACACAACTATCTAGGTAGTCCCTAGAAGCATCGGTTAGTCCATTATAAAAGATATCAAGTATTTCATTTTTCTTAAGAGGATGATCAGGCAAAGCGTTAAGTAGTTGGAGAAGCCTCCCCCAAGCTTGAGGGAGATTCTCTTCTTCAATTTGCACAAAGTTAAATATTTCCTGTAAGGCAGCTTGTTTCTTATGAGCAATGTATATTTCTTCAAGCCCATGTATATTTCTTCAATAGGTGGTAAATTCTTAACATCTTCAGCTTTAATACCTTTTTCCTTCATAGATTTCTTAGCTTCTTGCATATCTTCTGGACTGAGAAATAGAATACCTCTCTTCTTCGGAGTTGGCTTAGGTGGTAGTTCAGGAAGTGTCCAATCAACGACATTTCTCAATATATTATTCAATAATACTTCAGCCTGTCCAACAGTTCGTTCCCTGAAAACACAACCAGCACAACTATCTAGGTAGTCCCTAGAAGCATCGATTAGTCCATTATAAAAGATATCAAGTATTTCATTTTTCTTAAGAGGATGATCAGGCAAAGCATTAAGTAATTGGAGAAGCCTCCCCCAAGCTTGAGGGAGATTCTCTTCTTCAAATTGCACAAAGTTAAATATTTCCTATAAGGTAGCTTGTTTCTTATGAGTAGGAAAATATTTTTCAGAGAAGTAATATATCATATCCCGTGGACTACGCACACAACCAGGAGCAAGAGTATTAAACCATTTCTTAGCATCACCCTTTAATGAGAAAGGAAACAACTTAAGAATATAATAGTAGCGAATTTTTTCCTCATGAGCGAATAGGGTGGAAATGTCATTTAATTTAGTAAGGTTTGCCACAACAATTTCAGTTTCATAACCATGAAAAGGATCAGATTCAACCAAAGTAATTAACTCAGGATCGATAGATAATTCATAATCCTTATCGGTAACAAATATGGGAGAGGTACCAAACTTAGGATCATATTTCATTCTCTCCCTCATAGATTTTTCTTTCAACCCAGCAAGCAATTTTCTAACATCATCTCTATCATTACAAGCAAGAATTGCCTTAGCTATCTCTTCATCGAAAACATAACCATCAGGTCTCTTAGGCATTTCAACTCTAGTAGGAGGACTAGGCATAATAGGTGAATCATAATTTTCAAGAGTTTCAACATTTTCAGTTTCTTTTGCTCTAGCAATTTGTTCATCAAGGAATTCACCAAGTGGCACAGTATCATCAAGCATAGTACTAGCATCATCAATAGTTTCATTCATAGCAGAAGTGGTATCATCAATAACTTGTGACATATCAGAATGAATAGCAGGTGGCGGTGTTGCAAGCCTACTCAAAAACAGAAGGTGAATCAAGTGCAGAGCTAGATGGCAGTTCTTTACCTCCCCTCGTCTTAGAGGGAACGATCTTGGTCTTACCATCTTTCAGATTCTTCATAGTGATCAACAGATATAAATCCCAAGTGACTCAACAAATAGAGCTATGCTCCCCGGCAACGGCGCCAGAAAAGGGTCTTGATAACCCACAAGTATAGGGGATCGCAACAGTTTTCACGGGTAGTATTTCACCCAGATTTATTGATTCGACACAAGGGGAGCCAAAGAATATTTGCGAGTATTAGCAGTTGAGTTGTCAATTCAACCACACCTGGAGAACTAAATATCTGCAGCAAAGTGTTTAGTAGCACAGTAGTATGATAGTTTTGATAGCAGTAGTAACAGTAGCACAGTAACAGTAACAATTTTGTAGTGATTGTAACAGCAGCAGCAACGAAAGTAACTTAGCAAAGATCAATATGCGAAAAGCGTAGGCATTGGATCGGTGATGGATAATTAGTACAAGGGGATACTTATTTTTGTTGAAAAGTTTCTGTAATCATGGTTCACAAAGTTTCCATGGGCATGAACAAAGTTCAAGGCATGCTCCCACTTCAACGGTGCTCATCTTTCTCACTTTCACTTTTCTTTTTGAAAAGGTTTTAGGTTCCCCTCTATATATTTTTTGTTTTTAAACCTTTTAAAAGCACACAACAAAATAAAATGACTGTCTAAAACTTCCGGGTTGTCTCCCAGGCAGCACTTTCTTTAAAGCCATTAAGCTAGGCATAAAGTGCTCATGCAATCGATCCACCCGGATCCCAAGGTATATCAAAGCCAATTTTAGTTAATAATGATTTGTAATTTAGTAGTGAGCACAAAGCAACATCTATCATGCAATAATGAAGTCTAACTCTCTTCCTATGCATCGGCGTGTCATAAAAGAACAATTCATGCACACATAATAAAGGCCAATGCATAGTATAAACAGTTTCTTCCAATTTTATCGTATTGGAAACATAGAGAGGTGGAGATGTGGTTCCTCTCTCATAATAATTGCAAGTAGGAGCAGCAAGCACATGCATATTATATTCATCAAAATCATCATGTGTAATAGTAAAACGCAACCTATCAATATAATCCTTAATAAGTGCAAACTTCTCCGGTATAATGTAGTTTGGAGAATTCAAAACGATATTAGGACTATCATGTGTAGGTGCAATAGTAACAATTTCATGTTTAACATAAGGAACTATATCAAGTTCATCTGCATAAGAATAATTAAAATTGGCATCATGGCCACAAGCATAGCAAGCATCAATTTCATAAAAAGGGATATTTCAAATGAATCCAGCATTCATCCTTCGGTAAGTAATACGTCTCCAACGTATCTATAATTTTTGATTGTTCCATGATATTATAGTATCAATCTTGGATGTTTTATATGCAATTATATGACATTATATATCATGTTTTGGGACTAACCTATTAACCCAGTGCCCAGTGCCAGTTGTTGTTTTCTGCTTGTTTTTGACTTTTCAGAAAATCATTATCAAAAAGAGTCCAAATGAGAAAAAAACTTTGGATTAATTTTTTCTGGACCAGAAGAGACCCACGAAGCTTCGGGAGAAGACCAGAAGCGCCACGAGGAGGTGACAAGCCTGGAGGGCGCGCCCAGGGGGGGTAGGCGCGCCCCCAGGCTTGTGAGCCCCTCGTATCCCCTCCTGACCTAATTCCAGCGCTATAAATTCCCAAATATTCCCAATATACCAGAGAGATAGAAGAGAAAACCTTTCCGCCGCCGCAAGCCTTTGTTCTTCCGCGATCCCATCTGGAGGCCTTTTCCGGTACTCTGCCGGAGGGGGAATCGATCACGGAGGGCTTCTTCATTAACCTTGCTGCCCTTCCGATGATGTGTGAGTAGTTTACCACAGACCTACGGGTCCATAGCTAGTAGCTAGATGGCTTCTTCTCTCTCTTTGATCTTCAATACCATGTTCTCCTCGATGTTCTTGGAGTTCTATCCGATGTAATCTTCTTTTGCGGTGTGTTTGTTGGGATCCGATGAATTGTGAGTTTATGATCAGATTATTCATGAGAAATATTTGAGTCTTCTCTGAACTCTTTTATGCATGATTATTATAGCTTTGTATTTCTCTTTGATCTATCGATTTGGTTTTGCCAACTAGATTGGTTTATCTTGCAATGGGAGAGGTGCTTTGTGATGGTTTCAATCTTGCGGTGCTCAATCCCAGTGACAGAAAGGGACATGACACGTATTTGTATTGTTGCCATTAAGGATAAAAAGATGGGGTTTAATCGTATTGCTTGAGTTTACTTTGTCTACATCATGTCATCTTGCTTAAGGCGTTACTCTGTTTCATACTTAATACCCTAGATGCATGCTGGATAGCGGTCGATGGGTGGAGTAATAGTAGTAGATGCAGGCAGGAGTCGGTCTACTTGTCTCGGACATGATGCCTATATACATGATCATTGCTATGAATCCATCATAATTATTTGCTTTTCTATCTTTTGCCCAACAGTAATTTGTTTACCCACCGTATGCTATGTGTTCGAGAGAGAAGCCTCTAGTGAAAACTATGGCCCCCGGGTCTACTTTATCATATATAAAAAACCAAAAAATACCTTGCTGCAACTTATTTACTTTTATTTTATTTAGTATTTTAGTTTATCTATCTATCACTATCAGAATTAATCCTTGCAAATAACCGCTAAGAGGATTGACAACCCTCTTATTTGCGTTGGGTGCAAGTGTTTGCTTTTGTGTGTGAAGGTGCGCTTAACGGGATTTTGCTTGGTTCTCCTACTGGATTGATAACCTTGGTTCTTAACTAAGGGAAATACTTATCTCTACTATAATGCATCGTCCTCTCCTCTTCGGGGAAATACCAATGCAGTCTACAAGTAGCAGTAAGCACAAAGGGAAATTAAACAATGTATGAGTTGAAGAGTTACTCTCATTAGAAGGTGGGCACGGGTAGCTAATCCGCTCTTCCTCCCTTTGTTCTTCGCTCTCATTCTCATCTTTTTCATCTGATGAGCTCACAGTTTCAGCAATTTCTTCTTCCATAGACTCCTGCAAAATGGTAGTCTCCTCTTGGACAGCGGGGACTTCCTCAATATATTCTTTAACATAAGCATTAGAAGCATAGTTTTCATAGCAATATTTAAGTATGGCAAAAAAAATAGATTTGTAACGAGTAGCATCACACTTCTCAATCAAAGAAGCAATTTCATAGGTACCCTTAAAAGAAACAAATTCTTCGATTTGTTCAATATCATAGTAACTATAAACACCTTTGGCATAAGAAGATAAGATTCCATTATCCTTAAACTCACATTGGTATTGAAGGTGTTTTTTAAGGTCTTCAGAACAACAAGTAAAATCATATATTTCACATAAATTCCAAGCATAGCATTGCAAACAATTAATTTGATGCCTTAAGAGTTTCCCTTTTTGAGATAAGCGGTGTCGCACGAAACAAGCATGCTCATCTAATGATTTTCCCTCAACTAAGCTAGTTGGGTTTTCAGCACGAGCACAAAGAGATCGAAGATGATCCAAGTAGAAAGTTTCAGCAGTATGAAAGATTTTGGGTGGTTCTTCAAACATTGGGTTAGCAAGCACAACTATTTTTTTTGGTATTTTACGTTTCCTACCCATAACTAAAGATAGAAAACAAGAGCACAAAATAAAAAGTACTTAGTGATAAAGCAAACAAGCACACACGAGAATATTCACCCACGCTATTGCTCCCCGGCAACGGCGCCAGAAAAAGGCACAAAAGAAAATACTTGCACCCAACGCAAATAAGAGGGTGATAACCCACAAGTATAGGGGATCGTTTGTAGCCTTTCTCGATAAATAAGAGTGTCGAACCCAACGAGGAGCTAAAGGTAGAATTAATATTCCCTTCAAGTTCTATCGACCACCGATACAACTCTACGCACACTTAACGTTCGCTTTACCTAGAACAAGAATGAAACTACTTGTAGGTGTAAGGATAAATTTGCAAGGATAAAACTAGAAGTACTTAGCAAGAATAAAACTAGGAGTAATTTGCAAGATAATAAAAGTGAGTTGTTTAGTAGAAAGCTTTTGTAACACAAGAGAAGGATTTGTCCCTAGGCAATCGATAACTAGACCGGTAATCATTATTGCAATTTTATATGAGGGAGAGGCATGAGCTAACATACTTTTCGTACTTGGATCATATGAACTTATGATTGGAACTCTAGCAACCATCCGCAACTACCAAATATCATTAAGGTAAAACCCAACCATTGCATTAAGTAACAAGTCCACTTTACTCCCATACGCAACAACCCCCTTACTCGGGTTTGTGTTTTAGTCACTCACGCAACCCACTATAAGCGAATTATGAACGTATTACAACACCCTACAGCGATAATCCCACACGCTTGCGCGACACGGAGGGCACCATAGGACAGCACCAAAATAAAACATACAACTCAAACCAATCACGATCATCGATCAACCCATAGGACAAAACGAATCTACTCAAACATCATAGGATGGCAACACATCATTGGATAATAATATGTAGCATTAAGCACCATATTTAAGTAGATATTACAGCGGGGAGAAGAGGTGTTACACCGCTGCATAGAGGGCGAGAGAGTTGGTGTTGATGGCGGCGAAGTTGTTGGTGTAGATTGCCGTCATGATGATTGCCCCGGCGGCGTTCCAGCACCACCGAGAGACAGGGGGAGAGAGCCCCCCTCCTTCTTATTCTTCCTTAGCCTTCCCCCCCAGATGGGAGGAGAGTTTCCCCTCTGGTCCATGGCCGCCATGGATCCCAGAGGGCAGGAGCCCCTCCGAGATTGGATCTCTCTCTCTGTTTCTCTTCTGTTTCACGTTCGTTTTCTGACCCCTTCACAATTTTTTATATTCCCGGAGATCCGTAACTCCGATTGGGCTGAAATTTTGAGGGGGGTTTTCTTCGGAAATTATCTTTCTTGTGGTGAAAGAAGGGCCCCAACCAACGTTCGAGGGAGTCAAAAGGCAACACGGCGCGACCCCCCTAGGGCCGCGCCATGTTGCCTTGTGGCCACCTCGGGCACTGTCTTGCGTTGATTCTTCTTCCTAAAAATCACATATATTCCAAAATAATTATCCGTAAAATTTTATCGCGTTTGGACTTCGTTTGATATGGATTTTCAGCGAAACAAAAAACAAGCAGAAAACAGGAACTGGCACTGGGCACTGGATCAATATGTTAGTCCCAAAAAATAATAGAAAATGTTGCCAAAAGTATATGAAAGTTGTAGAATATTGGCATGAAACAATCAAAAATTATAGATACGATGGAGACGTATCAGAGGGTTGTCAATCCCCTTAGCGATTATTTGCAAGGATTAATTCTAATAGTGATAGATAGAAAAGTAAATTTCAAAATAAAATAAAAGTAAATAAATTGCAGCAAGGTATTTTTGTATTTTAATATATGATAAAGGTAGACCCGGGGGCCATAGTTTTCACTAGAGGCTTCTCTCTCGAACACATAGCATACGGTGGGTAAACAAATTATTGTTGGGCAGTTGATAGAAAAGCGCATAGTTATGACGGATTCATGGCAATGATCATGTATATAGACATCACGTCTGAGACAAGTAGACTGATTCCTGCCTGCATCTACTACTATTACTCCACCCATCGACCGCTATCCAGCATGCATCTAGGGTATTAAGTATAAAACAGAGTAACGCCTTAAGCAAGATGACATGATGTAGACAAAGTAAACTCAAGCAATATGATTAAACCCCATATTTTTATCCTTAATGGCAACAATACAATTACGTGTCATGTCCCTTTCTGTCACTGGGATTGAGCACCGCAAGATTGAACCCATCACAAAGCACCTCTCCCATTGCAAGATAAATTAATCTAGTTGGCCAAACCAAACGGATAGATCGGAGAGAAATACAAAGCTATAACAAGCATGCATAACAGAGTTCAGAAAAGACTCAAATATTTCTCATGAATAATCTGATCATAAACTCACAATTCATCGGATCCCAACAAACACACCGCAAAAGAAGATTACATGCATAGGATAGAACTCCAAGAACATCGAGGAGAACATGGTATTGAAGATCAAAGAGAGAGAAGAAGCCATCTAGCTACTAGCTATGGACCCGTAGGTCTGTGGTAAACTACTCACACATCATCGGAAGGGCAGCAAGGTTGATGAAGAAGCCCTCCATGATCGATTCCCCCTCCGGCATAGTACCAAAAAAGGCCTCCAGATGGGATCGCGGAAGAACAGAGGCTTGCGGCGGCGGAAAGGTTTTCTCTTCTCTCTTTTTGGTATACGGGGAATATTTTGGAATTTATAGCGCTGGAATTAGGTCAAGATGTGCCACGAGGGGCCCACAAGCCTGGGGGCGCGCCTACCCCCTGGGTGCGGCCTCCGGGCTTGTCGCTCCCTCATGACTCTTCTGGTCTTCTCCCGAAGCTTCTAGGGTCCCTTCTGGTCCAGAAAAAATTAATGCAAAGTTTTTTCTTCGTTTGGACTCCGTTTGATAATGATTTTCTGAAAAGGCAATAACAGACAAAAAACAGCAACTGGCACTGGGCACTAGGTTAATAGGTTAGTCCCAAAAAATGATATATAATTGCATATAAAACATCGAAGATTGATACTATAATAGCATGGAACAATAAAAAATTATAGATACGTTGGAGACGTATCACAACCCTGGCCGGCCAAAGCTCTGAAGTTGCGTCAGGTAAACCACAGGGCGTATTCCATATCGACCCGGCCTATAATCGGGCATGAGCATGGAGGATCTCTCGCAGAAAAACGAGATGCTGGACCGAATCGAGAACCTGGCGATCTCGCCCTCTGTTTACGATCAGATCAGACTTAAAGCCGACAACAGGGAAATTTATGTCCCACCCACCACCCACCTAGTTGCCACCATCAAGGATTTAACTGACGTGCTGGACTACGCCTCCGAGGAGGCAGACGACATGGATGAAGACATCGACGGCATGTCATACATAGTTTCCCCACCGGCCACTGCTAACACCGGAAAGTGGGCCGCTACATCCACCTACGACGTATATATGGTCAACACCCCTAAAGGTGATGATGAGGAGCCCGATGAGGACCCGACCACGCGTCGGTGCCCCCGAAAGCGGGCTAGAGGAAAGGGTAGAGGCAAGGGAAGCAACAACAATACAAACACCAATGCCGCTACTGACGACGCCGACCCGGCTCACACCGGCGACCTCGGTGATGGCAATAATGCCACACCCGAGCAGGGGGGTAGACCCACGAGGGCTTCAGACAATGACGACCCAGACGGCTCTGAGGACCTGGCTGATAGTAACTATCTCCCCGAATCCGAGGATGATGTAAGCCTCAGACCGAAGGGCTGGATCATCCCCGAAGACCCCAACGAACAGGAAAGATTCCGGCGATGCCTCATAGCCACCTCCCGGAGTATGAAGAAGAAGCAGTAATAGCTCCAAGCGGACCAGAACACCCTCAACGATAAAAATGGGTGGCGGTCCGAGCTGCCAAGTAGGATTTCGAGCTACGGCACACGGAGCCGAAGAAGAGTTACCCGCGACGACACCTGCTTCCGACATTTGATGATGAAGCGGGCGAGCACATACCTCCAAGGCAAGATCAAAGGAACCAGCCCGACCGCCCCCCTCAAGGGTGGGACAGGGCGGCCGGTGGGAATAACAATCCACCTCCGATTCCTCGCCGATCAGGCAAGGACCCCATCCAGCCGGAGGACCAATACGATCTGCGGAGAAAGTTAAACACAAACGCAGCCCAAACAAGGTCCATCTATGGATCTAGGGGGGCAACCGCCTGTTGGACATGACGGATACCAAGCCTGGTTGGACAGGCATGACAGGACTCGTGAGCATATCAACGCTCAGATGTTAGCCGATCTTCGGCACAAGGTGGTGTGTGTCAGGGGAGCCACACACCCACTGTGTTTCACAAACGAGGTGATGCAGCACCAATTTCCGGAGGGATTCAAACCCGTAAACATTGAACAATATGACGGAACAACTGACCCCATGGTATGGATCGAGGATTTCCTTTTCCATATACACATGGCCTGAGGAGATGATCTCCACGCCATCAAGTACCTACCACTGAAGCTCAAAGGCCCAGCAAGACACTGGCTGAACAGTCTGCCCGAAAACTCTATTGGGAGCTAGGAAGAGCTCGAAGATGCCTTCCGAGCTAACTTCCAGGGCACGTACGTCTGACCTCCGAACGCCGATGACCTCATCCACATCGTTCAGCAGCCTGGCGAGTTAGCCAGGAAGTTTTGGAATCGGTTCTTAACTAAGAAGAACCAGATCATAGACTGTCCTGATGCAGAAGCGATCGCCGCCTTCCGGCATAGCATCCGGGATGAATGGCTGCCGCGACAGCTCGGACAAGATAAGCCAAGAACCATGGCAGCCCTTACCTCTTTGATGACCCACTTTTGCATGGGCGTGGATAGCTGGCTAGCTCGTAGCTCTCACGGCGGCGAAGCCGGCACCTCGGAAGTGCGCGATGGCAACCGCAAGCCCCGGCGCAACAAAAACAAGCACCGGCACAAAAACAACAGAAGTGACACCGAGGATGCAACAGTAAATGCTGGATTCAGCAATGCCAAGGCCGGCCAGAAAAGGAAGCCCTTTAAAGGAAGCAAAGATGGCCCTAGTGCGCTTGACAAGATTCTGGACAGACCATGCCAAATTCACGGCACTTCGAACAAGCCAGCCAACCACACCAATAGGAACTGCTGGGTCATCAAGCAGGCTGGAAAGATGGCGGTCGAAGGCCAGGGCAAAGGCCAGTCCCATAGTGAAGACAAGGATGAACCTCGAAGGCCGAATAATGGAGGCCAAAAACAATTCCCTTCCGAAGTAAAGGATGTGAACATGATCTACGTCACCTACATCCCAAAGAAAGAAAGGAAGAGAGCACTTCGGGATGTCTATTCCCTAGAGCCCGTAGCCCTGAAGTACAACCCGTGGTTGGCTTGCCTGGTCACCTTTGACAAGCGTGACCACCCGACTAGTATCCGTCATGGAGGACTGGCGGCTTTGGTCCTAGACCCTATTATCGACGGGTTTCACCTAACCCGAGTCCTAATGGACGGCGGTAGCAGCCTAAATCTTATCTATGCTAACACAATCAGTAAGATGGGCATTGACTCATCAAGGATCAAGCCCAGTAACACCACTTTCAAGGGTGTGATACCAGGCGTAGAAGCGAAGTGCACAGGAACCATATCTTTGGAAGTGGTTTTCGGTTCACCCGAGAACTTCAGAAGCGAGGATTTGATCTTCGACATAGTACCCTTCCGCAATGGTTACCACACACTACTCGGACAAACTACCTTCGCTCGCTTCCACGCTGTCCCGCACTACGCTTACCCAAAGCTCAAAATGCTGGGACCCAACGATGTTATTACAGTAGATGGTAACACTGAACGATCCCTCCGTACGGAGGAGCAAACCGCGGCTTTGTAGCCGAGGTCCAAGCAGCCGAGGAAGCATCCATGGCCCTCACACAACTACAGGAGAAGTGCTCTTCAAAGCGCATCCGAGGCGTATCTTCCACCTCCCGGCTGCCAAGACGTGCCCCCAAATAGGGGTACGCGCTCTGCAGTCTTTCCCTACTAGCTGAGGACTACGTACCTCGGGTGCATAATTTTGCGTTAAAAATTCCATGGGGACTGCAGAGCACAATAAAAAGGCATACTACTCGGTTTAACCGAATAGTGGCACGTCCTCATCCTGGTTATTATCAAGGCACAATTACGGGGCCCCTAGGACCGAGTCTTAAAGCAGCGTAAAGCTGTCCGAACACTGCTATTTAGCACAACCTATTCAAAGGTTACGCCAGCTGAAGGCGTCATGCACAGCAAGGGAGATAGGGTATATCACTTCCCCGGACCTTGGATTGGACAAGGCAAAGCTGTTAAGAAGCATGGAGGCGCAGACGTGCGACAGGGCCGACCACGGATGTTTATATCCAACTTCAATCCGCCCTGTATTGAGCCTCTTCCCCTTATGTATCTTTTAGAGTTTCTTTGTTAAAAGCTTGGCATGTACGGTTTGACCCTATAAGTTTATAGAAAGCATACCTCTTACGGTCCTTACGCATAAATTTGTGCTCTTTTCTTTCTTTTCCTTGCCTTTGAGCCAAAGATAACCATAGCGGTACATTTTTATTGTCATTCTACCCGTCCTAGACCGGGGGCTTGGACTCATTCCTCGCCAAATTTTAGACCGATACTCGTACAAAAGTGTCCGGCATCTCGGATATTGCATTATATGCATCGGTTTCGAAATCATGTCTTTGGTCAATAGTTGGGTTGCCCCGCTCCTGTGCTTACCCCTTACGTTTCCGCGTTGTTCGGCTAAGGGTGTAAAGGGAGAACCATTGCGATTGCACTTCTAGTTCGATTGATTAAGTGCCTCAGTGGAGAAAGCCGAAAACTGACCGTCATGATAGGCGCAAACTGGTCGGCAATCCGATGACTGTGTCAAACTAACGATCGATGGTGATCATCTGTGTTAAATGAGGGGCTCCGGTCAAACGAGCCGAAGTGACTAATTGGATCAACCTCGGCCGAGCCAAACACTTCAAAGGGCCGGGGGCTGGTCATCAGCTCCCACAGTCAAGCTCCTATGACTAAGTGAAAGTTCTAAAGCCACAATAGTCCGATCACCTAGTTTCATTAACAATTCCGCCTTCGGGAACCGACACATCAGCTAAGGGATTAATTATTATAGAAACACCCCTCGTATCCTGTACAAGGGGGTGGAAGCCGACGACTGGCCGCTTTCAGTATCAAACGGTCGCACATGAGTCAAAAAAAACAAAGACAACAATTGGGACATTAAAAACCAATAATAGCAAAACACTTGTCTTTTTACATAATTCTGAAGCTTTGACATTCCGAAGTAAACGGCCTAGTACAACAAGTTTTCTTTGCTACATAAGGCCTCAGTGATCCGAGCACCTTCCGTCCGCCATGTACTTTTCGGGCGCACGGTCTTTTCCTGCAGGAGGTTCTCTTGATAACCCACAAGTATAGGGGATCACAAGAGTTTTCGAGGGTAGAGTATTCAACCCAAATTTATTGATTCGACACAAGGGGAGCCAAAGAATATTTGCAAGTATTAGCAGTTGAGTTGTCAATTCAACCACACCTGGAGACTAAATATCTGTAGCAGAGTGATCAGTAGCATAGTAGTATGATAGTTTGATAGCAGTAGCAATAATAGTAACAGTAGCAGTAACGGTAGCAGCAGTAGTTTTGTAGCAATTGTGACAGCAGTAGCAACAGTAGTAACTTAGCAAAGAACAATATGTGAAAAGCTCGTAGGCATTGGATCGGTGATTATGTTGGATAACATTCATCATGTAACAGTCATAACCTAGGGCGACACAGAATTAGCTCCAATTCATCAATGTAATGTAGGCATGTATTCCGTATATAGTCATACGTGCTTGCGATAAGAACTTGCATGACATCTTTTGTCCTACCCTCCCGTGGCAGCGGGGTCCATAAGGAAACTAAGGGATATTAAGGCCTCCTTTTAATAGAGAACCGGAACAAAGCATTAACACTTCGTGAATACATGAACTCCTCAAACTATGGCAATCACCGGAAAGAATCCCAATTATTGTCACCTTAGGGTATGCGGATCATAACACATAGCAGGTGCGTATAACTTGCAAGATCGGATCAAGAACACAAATATATTCATGAAAACATAAAGGGTTTAGATCTGAAATCATGGCACTCGGGCCCTAGCGACAAGCATTAAGCATAGCAAAGTCATAGCAACATCAATCTCATAACATAGTGGATACTAGGGATCAAGCCCTAACAAAACTAACTCGATTACATGATAAATCTCATCCAACTCATCACCGTCCAGCAAGCCTACGAAGGAATTACTCACTCCCGGCGGTGAGCATCATGAAATTGGTGATGAAGGATGGTTGATGATGACGATGCCGGAAGATCCCCCCTCTCCGGAGCCCCAAACGGACTCGAGATCTGGCCTCCCGATGAAGAACAGGAGGTGGCAGCGGCTCCGTATCGTGAAACGCAATAAAACTTCCTCTCTTATTTTTTTCTCTGGAATTGTGAATTTATAGGCCAGAGATTAGGGTCAGCGGAGCCACGTGGGCCCCACGATCCACCAGGGCGCGCCTGGGGGGGTGGCGCGCCCTGGTGCCTCGTGGGCACTGGGTGGCCCCCTCCAGTGGGTCTTGGTTCCAGTATTTTTTATTTATTCCATAAAAAATCTCCAAAAAGTTTCATCCAATTCCAAGAACTTTTATTTCTGCACAAAAAACAACACCATGGTAGTTCTGCTGAAAACAGCGTCAGTCCGGGTTAGTTCCATTCAAATCATGCAAATTAGGGGCCAAAACAAGAGCAAAAGTATTTGGAAAAGTAGATACGACGGAGACGTATCAACTCCCCCAAGCTTAACTCATTGCTTGTCCTCAAGCAATTCAGTTGACATACTGAAAGTGATAAAGAAAAACTTTTACAAACTTTTTTTTCTTGTATCTATATATATGCTTAAATAGTACCCAAGTTTTCAGCAAAGATTATAACTAACCATGCAAATGATAACTCTTAGAAATTATATTCACTCATATCAATGGCATAATCAACTAGCGAGCAATAATGAGATATCTCAAATGCCAACACTTTGTCAAAACGATCATGATATAATATGACAACATGGTATCTTGCTAACCCTTTCTGAGACCGCAAAACATAAATGCAGAGCACCTCCAAAGATCAAGCAGCGACTAAACATTGTAATTCATGGTAGAAGAGATCCTGTCATGATGCACACAACATTAACTATTCACAATGCATGAGAATGACAATAGTGCTCTCAGGACTGGTGCTTATTTGAGAAGGTGATGACTCAACAATAAAAGTAAAATAACATAAAAGTAAATAGATAGGCCCTTCGCAGAGGGAAGCATGGATTTGTAGAGGTGCCAGAGCTCGAAGCTTAAATCAGTGATAAATAAAATTTTAGGAGGTATGCCTTTCCTGTCAACGTCACGACCGAGAGTTTTCAATATCTTCCATTCTAAACACATTAGCGGCGGTTCCCAAGCGGTAAAGTAAAGTTTACTCCCCCTCCACCAACAAACACAAGCCATGGCTAGCCGAATCCTCAGGTGCCCTCCATACCAACAACTTTCCGGGGGAGTTTGTTTTATTATTTTACAATTTTAATAATGGGACTGGGCATCCCGATTACCAGCCCCTCTCGTGCAAGGACAAGTGAATAAACACTCATCATTAGAATAACCCACTTAGCATGGAAGATACTGACTGCCCCCTGTCACTCCATGAGCGGTACGGGCACACAAAACAGATGTTCATTTGAATATTTAGAGGTGGCACATGCAAATTTACTTAGAACGGCAGAGTAATACCGCATATAGGTAGATATAGTGGACTCATCTGGAATAACTTTGGTTTAAAGGTTTTGATGCACAAGCAGCATTCCTGCTTAGTACAGGTGAAGGCTAGCAAATAGGTTGAGAAGTGACCAGCTAGAGAGCGAAAACGGTCATAATCATGCATTATGAATAATCGACATTGAATACTAGCATGAGTAGGATATAAGCACCATGAACATAAATATCGTGAAGGCTATGTTGGTTTTGAATCAACTACATGCGTGAACATGTGCCATGTCAAGCCACTTGAAACATTCAGAGGAGGATACCATGTCATCATACTACATCACAATCATTTTAATGCATGTTGACACCCAAGCTAAATCATTATCCACTCCTAGCTACTTAAGCATGGCATGAGCAACTATAATCTCTAATTGTCATCATAAACATGTTTAATCATAACATGTTGAATCATGGATACTGAGTTAAACATATTTACAAAAACAAAGAACAAGTTGAGTTCATACCCGCTTTTCCTTGCCACAGTCACTTCATCAAATCATCGTCATTATTGCCTTTCACTTGCACGACTGAATGATATAAAAATAAAAATAGTGCAAGCGTGCCGTGGACTAAGCTGGAATCTGCAAGCATTTTATTCAAAGTAGAAGACAATGTAAAATGGGCTCTTTGTTAGATCAACAACAATGCATATGAGAGCCACTCAACATTTTCATCGTGGTCTTCTCCTTACAATGACTCAACAAAAGAAAAGAATTTTAGAGAAACACACTGAAATATTTTTGGAGTTTTTAGTTTTTCTAAAGAAAACGAAATAAAGAAGAAAATGAAAAACAAGAAAAACTATTTACACGAGAAAGCTCCCAACAAGTAAAAGAAGAAACGGGAAATCTTTTTGGGTTTTCTTTTACTACTACGAAACTACAACTAATTAAACTAGAAAGAAAAACCAAAAAGAAGCGAGAAATGTTTTTGGATTTTCTCAAGTTTTTCAAACACACTAGAAGAAAGCGAGAGAATAAAACTAGCATGGATTATACAATGAAAAAGTATGAACACCGACAACTGGAATGAAATGTGTGGGCATGAATTTAATGTCGGTGAGAGATACGTACTCCCACAAGCTTAGGCTTTTGCCTAGCTTGGTCTACGGCCATCCGTAGTAGCCATCCGGTCCCATATGAAACTCCTGAGGAGGCGGCACCCGAGCGTCCCAATCCTGGGCCTCCTCCTCTGCCGCTGCCAGTGCATTCCGGTAAGCAACTATGTCCGGTGGCATAAGATTATATCCGTTCCTGGCATGAGAATCAAACAAAGCAGGTGCAGGCAACGGAATAATATCACGAGTATCCTCACTAAAATCCAAGTTATAACGAATGTGGTGAGGAGGTTCAGGAGCATCAAGAAAGTGGTGGTCCCTCATGGAGTGGTGATCTAAGTAAACTCTGGGCAACAAGTAATCATGAGGGCGTATATTAACATTAAAATGTCTCGCTCAGCGAGTTGCATAAATACCACCATGAATTTTTTCCCTAGTCCTATTAGTGTGCAAGTGGCGTGCAATGATGGCTCCCAGGTTATAAGTGTTATCATTATGCAATGCGCGGCGTAAAATGGCAAATTTAGGTGCACATAGCACACTACCCTGCTCCCTAGCAGTCAAGCATTTCCCTATGAATAAAGCAAAGTAGTGAATAGAGGAAAATTGCAAGCTAGTGGCTCGGGCTTTCGACACGCCCCTTTTGAGGGTGGAGGAAACCCTCAAACTCGTCCGGTCGAGGCTCTCTGATTTCCCCATCAAAGGGAATCAAACATATCTCACAAAATTCAGCTAGAGGTATCTGATAATGTTCAGCATATAAATCAAAGCGTGCCTCAGGGGGTTCGAGCCTACACAGAAAATGAAAGTTTTGCACAAAGGAATTTGTAAGGATGTTGTGCTGGTCACACTCATCTGCGAGGAAGTCAGTCAGTCCGGCATTTGCAATGAATTGCGCGAACTCTTGGTAGAATCCGGCTGCATTCATGAAAGCATTGTGCGGCCATTCGCACGGCCGGACCTCCGTCCAACGTGGGATGTTGAGGTCACTGTCCGAGGAGTCCCCAAGGACTCCCTTGGCGTTCCGCTTCAAAGAACTCCTCCGGAAGATATTCATTTTCCTAAGAACAATTTTCTGAAAAGTTTTGGGCCACAAAATGATATCAATAAAACTTCGATTGATAGCAACTACTCATATGGATGTCTAGAAGCTATATCAAGCATTCAAACTACTTGGAACTCAAAGAATTCAACATGCAAGCTCATTTTCAGTAGCACCATGAGCAGATAATTATGCAAAACATAATCCACTAGAGCAAAAACTAATTGGAGCAATGGAGGAGTCACATACCAAGGAGCAATCTCCCAAAACAGTTTTGGAAACGGAGCTCCGAGCAAAGAGATCGAAAATTTCAGGTTTGTGAGCAAGAACACGAGAGAGAGAGCTACCAGGAATTTTTGCTAGAGGTAAGAGATGAAGTGGGCTGAAGGGATAAGTGAGGGGGTCCCTGTGGGGCCCACGAGCCACCTGGGCGCGCCAGGGGGTGGCGCGCCCTGGTGCCTCGTGGGCACCTGGGGCACCCCCTGGTATGTTTCCAGTGCCAAAAATTCTTAAATATTATATAAAAATTCATATCAAAATTTTATTGCATTCTGAGCACTTTTATTTCTGGGCCATTTTTTATTGCACGAATAAATCAGAAAACAGGATAATCATGGCATTTTATTTTATTTAACTAAAAATAACATAAAACAAAAAGTGGGTACAGAAGGTTGTGCTTACTAAACTCATCGACCACATGCCCCTCAAAAAGAATCCATTAATAAGGTTGATCAAGTCTTATTAACAAACCATTTCTGAGTAACATGAAACCGAAGAATCTTCATAAAACACTAGGTTACCTCAACGGGGATATGCATCTCCCCGATAATAAGAGTTTCATATTTCTTTTTAACAGTAGGAAGAGGGAGTTGAAAACTTCCAATAGTAATTGTCGGAGTCTTTCCAATAACACGAATACCATTTACTTGAAATTGTTTCTTTGGAAAGTGCACCGTATGTTCATTACCATTGATATGAAAAGTGACCTTGCTTTTGTTGCAATCAATAACAGCCCCTACAGTATTCAAAAAGGGTCTACCAAGGATAATCGACATGTTGTCATCCTCGGGCATATCAAGTATAACAAAGTCTGTTAGAATAGTAACATTTGCAACTACAACGGGCACATCCTCAGAAACACCGATAGGTATGGCAGTTGATTTGTCAGCCATTTGCAATGATATTTCAGTGGGAGTGAGTTTATTCAAATCAAGTCTTTTATATAAAGAGAAAGGCATAACACTAACACCGGCTTCTAAATCACACAAAGTAGTTTTGACATAATTTCGTTTAATGGAGCATGGTATAGTTGGTATTCCTGGATCTCCTAGTTTCTTAGGTACTCCATCCTTAAAAGAATAATTTGCAAGCATGGTGGAAATTTCAGCTTCAGGTATCTTTCTTTTATTTGTGACAATGTCTTTCATATATTTAGCATAAGGGGCCATCTTTAAAATATCAGTCAAACGAGTGCGCAAAAAAACTAGCCTAAGCATTTCAGCAAAGCGTTCAAATTCTTCCTCATCCTTTTTCTTAGATGGTTTAGGAGGAAAGGGCATGGGTTTTTGAACCCGTGGTTCTCTTTCTTTACCATGTTTTCTAGCAACGAAGTCTCCTTTATCATAACGTTTGTTTTTAGGAGGTGGGTTATCAAGATCAACAGCTGGTTCTATTTCAACATCATTACCCGGTTCTTTATAATTATCTGGTTGGGTATCCATATGAGCATCATCGTTATTATTATCATCAGGTGATTGTTCATTACTAGAATGTGTTTCAGCATCAGAAATAGAAACATCGTTACTATCCTCCAAGGGTTTTTCTACCTCGGGTTCACTAGAAGTATGCAAAGTCCTATCATTTTTCTTGTTCTTTTTCTTTTAGATGGACTGGGTGCATCAACATTAATTCTTTGAGAGTCTTGTTCAATTCTTTTTGGGTGAACTTCAGGATAAAGTGGCTCATGAGTCATTCTACCTCCTCTAGTCATTACTCTAACAGCATGATCATTCATATTGTTATTCATTTCATTGAGCAATTCACTTTGAGATTTAGCAACTTGTTCTAATTGCGTTTGAACCATAGATGCATGTTTACTCACACCTTTAACATCATTAGCAACTCTAAATAACAAGTCACTCAAGCGATCAATCATGTAGGCATTTTGTTTCAATTGTTTCATAACATTTGCACTAAAGTGATCTTGCTTAATAATATAATTGTCAAATTCATACAAGCATTGACTAGGAGGTTTGTTATAAGGAATAACACCTTCATCAAACTTTACAAAAGAATTTACATCTACTACCTGTGGCGGTGTGTAAAGACCATGTATTTCTTCAATAGGTGGTAGATTCTTAACATCTTCAGTTTTAATACCTTTTTCCTTCATACATTTCTTTGCTTCTTGCATATCTTCAGGAATGAGATATAAAAAAACCCTCTTCTTCGGAGTGGGTTTGGGTGGTGGTTCAGGAAGTGTCCAATCATTATCATTCTTCAATATATTATTCAATAATTCCTCAGCTTGTTCAATAGTCCGTTCCCTGAAAACACAACTCGCACAACTATCTAGGTAGTCCCTAGAAGCATCGGTTAGTCCATTATAGAAGATATCAAGTATTTCATTTTTCTTAAGAGGATGATCAGGCAAAGCATTAAGTAGTTGGAGAAGCCTCCCCCAAGCTTGAGGGAGATTCTCTTCTTTAATTTGCATGAAGTTAAATATTTCCTGTAAAGCAGCTTGTTTCTTATGAGCAGGAAAATATTTTTCAGAGAAGTAATAAATCATATCCTGGGGACTAAGCACACATCCAGGAGCAAGAGTATTATACCATTCCTTAGCATCACCCTTTAATGAGAAAGGAAACAACTTAAGAATATAGTAATAGCGAATTTTTTCCTCATGAGCAAATATGGTTGCTATATCATTTAATTTAGTAAGATGTGCCACAACGGTTTCAGTTTCATAACCATGAAAAGGATCAGATTCAACCAAAGTAATTAACTCAGGATCGACAGAGAATTCATAATCCTTATCAGTAACAAATATGGGAGAGGTAGCAAACTTAGGATCATATTTCATTCTCTCCCTCATAGATTTTTCTTTCATTTCAACAAGCAATTTTATAACTCTGTTTCTACCATTACAAGCAAGAATGGCTCTAGCCGTCTCCCTATCAAAGCATTTTTCATCAGGTGTTTCAACTCTAGTAGGAGAGCTAGGCATAATAGGTGAATCATAATTCTCAAGAGTTTCAGCATTTTCAATTTCTTTAGCTTTAGCAATTTGTTCACTAAGAAATTCACCAAGTGGCACAGCATTATCAAGCATAGTACTAGCATCATCATGAGTATCATTCATAGCAGAAGTGGTATCATCAATAACTTGCGACATATCAGAATTAATAGCATGTGGTGGTGTTGCAAGTTTACTCAAAACAGAAGGTGAATCAAGTGCAGAGCTAGATGGAAGTTCCTTACCTCCCCTCGTCTTAGAGGGAACGATCTTGGTCTTAGCGACTTTCAGATTCTTCATAGTGAGCAACAAATATAAATCCCAAGTGACTCAACAAATAAAGCTATGCTCCCCGGCAATGGCGCCAGAAAAAGGTCTTGATAACTCACAAGTATAGGGGATCGCAACAGTTTTCGAGGGTAGAGTATTCAACCCAAATTTATTGATTCGACACAAGGGGAGCCAAAGAATATTTGCAAGTATTAGTAGTTGAGTTGTCAATTCTGTCGGGTCAGTGGGACCCAGGGTACCACGGCCCGTCTGCCTCTGGCCCAAGAGGCGGCGCTTGGGCCGGCCCAGGCGAGATGGCCCTGGCATCGTCGCCCTGGAGGGGGCTCCTCGTCGCCAGGCCAAAGCCCTGGCGAGGCCGGCAAGCCCCGGATCGCCTCGTGAGGCAATCCCTCGGGAGGCCGCTTTGCGGGGCGTCACACACGGTGCCGGCCTCAGGGCGACCGGCCCGTCACGTGGGTGATGCCCCGACGACGAGACGAGGACAGCAGGGTACAGCTCAGGGACAGCAGGATGCAGCTCAGGCGGGCTTCCATTTTGGTGATAGGGGAGCTGTGGCATCTGCCTTCCCCCAAAAGCAAGCCCCAAGACATTTCCTCTTTGGTGATAGGAGATCAGGACGGATCAGCGCGCCAGGACGGAGGTCATCGCCGAGCCCACCTGCGCGTCACGAGGAGCTACTTTAGCAAGCGGAGACCGCCTTTAGTCAGGATAGGCCTGCGCTCTTGTCCCCCTTTTGAATTGCTGCCCTGTGGCTGCCCTTTCCCGCTCATATTTTCGGGGAAGAGGACCAAGGCACTACAAAAGGGGTAGGGCCGCTTCCATGTAAGGGGATCGATCCATTCTCCCCCACACCTTGTGTATTCGGAGCCACAAGCTCTCCATCACAGAGCAATCCAACACAGGCAGGAGTAGGGTGTTACACCACACGGTGGCCCGAACCTGGGTAGCTCGCATGTCCCCTTCGTGTCCGGTGAGAGCCAGCGAGTCCGTCGCGTCCCCGTCATAGTCCCGTCGTAGGCTGCCAAGCAAAGTCCCCCAGAGTTCGAATCCTAAGTTCTTGGAGAAGTTTCTTGGATGTAGATCCTAGACTCCGACATTTGGCGCGCCAGGTAGGGGGACTTGCCGTCTTCGTGCCTTCGACCTCGACATCCACACCGACATGGACGACGCCGCCCCACGCCTCGAGCGCGCTGCACGTCGAGCTGCCGCCACCGGGCCCGTTGGGGAGCGGGCGTCCTCCTCCATCCACCCGTCGCCGAGCGGGCGGGACAACGGCCTCTCCTCCGCCGCGTCTTCGCCCGTAGGGAGCGGCCCCCTTGCTCCGCGTGCCGCGCTGCTCATGGCTCGGGGGCTGCTGTGCTGTCACCCCCCAAGGAAGGCCACGACGCCTGGCTCGAGTGCATCACCGAGCTCGTCTTCTCCGCTAGCGGAGGCCAGGCGCCCCCTCGCCCCACGTCCACTTCACCACGGCACGCTGAGCGACCTGGGCGAGCCGCTCCCCGTCTTCTTCCTCCTCCGGGCCGCGGCCCGTGCGTGCTGAGCGGCGCTGGCGGCCGCCGCCCAACCAAGGCCGTTGCCACCAGTGGGGGTTCCCAGGGGCCCCGTGGGGTGGCCTGCATCCTGGGAGGGGCCCAGGCCCCTCCGTCCAGCTGCCACCTCAAGCGCTTCACACGCGAGGTGGGTGCGGCCCTTCAGACGCTCGAGCCCGCCGACCACCTCAAGTGGTCCGAGTTCCCCGTCTCCTTCGACGCCAGCGACCATCCCAGGTCCGCCAGGGCTGCGGGGGCTGTCCCTCTGCTGTGCACTCCGACTATCGGCGGTGTGGCCATCACCAAGATGCTCATCGACAGTGGCACAGGCCTCAACGTGCTCTCTGTGGAGACTTTCGAGATGCTCCGGGAGCCAGGTGGGCGCCTGGTGCCCACCAGTCCCTTCTCGGGCGTCACCGGCGGCTCCACTGCCACCCTGGGGCAGGTGCACCTTCCCGTCACCTTCGGCACCCGCGAGAACTACCGTACGGAGCTCATCATCTTCGATGTGGCAAACATCGGCCTGCCCTACAACGCCATCTTGGGCTACCCGGCGCTCTCCAAGCTCATGGCCGCAACACACCACGCCTACGGCCTCGTCAAGATGCCCGGCAGCAGCGGCACCCTCACAATCCGTTGCGATGTAAAGGACGCGATGCGTGCCCTCGCGCGCGCCAACAAGGCGGCCGCCGCTACATCCCAGGCCGAGGAGGACGCCCCTGAGCTTGCCGAGCCGGCGCCCGCGAAGAAGAAGCTGCTGTTCTCCCAGGAGCGGGCCGAGACCAAGAAAGTGTCGTTGGATGGGAGCGGCGTGGGCCCTTTCCTCACCATCGGCGGCGGCCTTTCCCCCGAGCAAGAAGGCTCCCTCGTCGACTTCCTTTAGGCGAATGCTAATATGTTCGCTTGGACAGCCTCAGACATGCCCGGCGTGCCGAGGGAGGTGATCGAGCACCACTTGGCGGTGTGCCCCAATGCACGCCCCATCAAGCAGAAGGTACGGCGCCAGGCGCCCGAGAAGTAGGAATTCATCATTGGGGAGGTCGAGAATCTCCAAGATGCCGGAATCATCTGTGAGGTGCTCCACCCGGAGTGGGTCGCCAACCCCGTTGTCGTCGCCAAGCCGCACGGCGGCAAGCGCATGTGCGTCGACTTCACTAACCTCAACAAGGCCTGCCCCAAGGACCACTTCCCACTGCCCAGGATTGACCAAATAGTAGAATCCACCACCGGGTGCGATCTCTCTGCTTCCTAGATGCCTTCTCGGGTTATCATCAGATCAAGATGGCCAAGGAAGATGAGGAGAAAACCGCCTTCATCACCCCCTGTGGAGTGTTCTGCTACGTGTGCATGCCCTTTGGCCTGAAGAGTGCGGGGGCTACCTTCCAGAGGCTGATGCGCATCTGCCTGGGGTGCCAGATGGGGAGAAACGCGGAGGCATACGTCGACGACATTGTCATCAAAACGCACGAGGCGCGCACCCTCATCGAGGACCTGAAGGAAACCTTCGCCAACCTGCGCAAGGTCAACCTCAAGCTCAACCCCACCAAGTGTGTCTTCGGTGTCCCGTCCGGCAAGCTCCTAGGTTTCCTGGTCTTCCATCGCGGCATCGAGGCCAACCCTGAGAAGATTAAGGCCATCGAGGAGATGCGGCCGCCCCACAACCTCAAGGAAATGCAGCGCCTGGCGGGATGCATGGCCTCGCTCGGTCGCTTCATATCCAAGTTCGGCGAACGGGCTCTACCTTTCTTCAAGCTCATGAAGAGGTCAGGACCCTTCAAGTGGACCCCTGAGGCCGACGCTGCCTTCGAGGACCTCAAAAGGTACCTCACGAGCCCTCCCGTCATGGTCGCCCCGCGCCCACGCGAGCGCCTGCTGTTGTACTTGGCGGCCACTCCCCAGACGGCCAGTGCGGCCCTTGTGGCGGAGCGGGAGGAGCGAGTCTACGTCAAGAAGAAGCCTGCCGAGCCTGTGCCTGCGGGTGCCACAGAGACATCGCTGGAGCCCCTCAAGGCCCTGCCGGCACCTGCCGAGGGCCCCCCTCCGGAGGCCCCCGTGCCCCCTCAGGAGGCCTCTGGAGCTCAGCCTCCGGAGGCCCCCGTGGCGCCGTCTTCGGAGGCCCCCGCGACATAGCAGCCTGAGCCCCTCGGTGAGCACGACTTGGATACCACGGTCACGAGCCTCGTCGAGCACCCCGTCTACTTCGTCAGCACGGTGCTGCGAGACGCGCGTGAACGGTACCCCATGCAACAGAAACTCCTCCTGGCGCTCCTCATGGCCTCCAGGAAGCTGCGCCACTACTTCCAGGGTCACCCAGTCAGAGTGATCTCCTCCTACCCGCTGGAGCAAGTCCTGCTGAGCCCAAACGCCACCGGCTGCGTCGCCGAGTGGAACATCGAGCTGGAATTCCTCACCACCAGGACCATCAAGGGCGTGGCCTTGGCGGACTTCGCGGAGGAGTGGACGGACACGCGTCAGGATGAGACGCAGGAGGAGTCGCCCTTGCCCGAGGAGGCTACCTCCGAAGGCTGGATCATGCACTTCGACGGGGCCTTCGCGAGCCAGGGCGCGGGGGCTGGGGTGGTTCTCACTACATCCGCAGGCGACAAGCTTTACTACGCTGTGCAGCTCTGCTTCGGGCGCACTGATAAGGTCTCCAACAACATCGCCGAGTATGAGGGTCTCATCGCCGGGCTCAAGGCCACCATCGCGCTTGGAGTCAGGTGCGTCACCATCAAGGGCGACTCGCAGCTCCTCGTCAACTTCTCCAACAAGAAGTACAAGCCGAAGGACAAGCACATGGCGGCCTACCTGGAGGAGGTGCGCAAGCT
Source organism: Elymus sibiricus (assembly GCA_039707655.1). Classification (NCBI taxonomy): domain Eukaryota; kingdom Viridiplantae; phylum Streptophyta; class Magnoliopsida; order Poales; family Poaceae; genus Elymus; species Elymus sibiricus. The sequence goes on along the minus strand of CM077668.1, from coordinate 253,019,751 downwards.
CGAGAAGCGCTTCATGGGCATGGAGCTACAGCACGTCCCTCGCAGTGACAACAGCGAGGCGGACAAAATCGCCAAGTGCGCTTCTTGCTGCGAGCCCCAGAGCCCCGGCGTCTTCGAGGATCGGCTCCTGAAGCCTTCAGTGGCGCCCCCGATCGCCAGCATCCCGGCACCTCGCGAGCGCGTGGTCCGCCAGGCCGCGCTCTACCACTTGAGGGAGGGTGACCTGTACCGCCACCGCCCGAACGGAGTCGCGCTGCGGTGCATCTCCAAGGAGCAAGGCCGCGAGCTGCTCACCGACATCCATGGAGGCAACTGCGGCCATCACTCGTCCTTGCGCACTCTCACAGGTAAGGCATTCCGCAGCGGTTTCTACTGGCCCACAGCGCTCGAGGATGCCACGAAGCTGGTCCAGGCATGCGAGGTCTGCCAGTTCCACTCCAAGCAGATCCACCAGCCGGCACAGGGGCTCCAGACCATCCCCCTCTCATGGCCCATCGCGGTCTGGGGGCTGGATATCCTCGGGCCTTTCCCTCGTGCGGCTGGCGGCTACCGCTACCTCTACGTCGCCATCGACAAGTTAACCAAGTGGGCGGAGGTGGAGCCTGTCCGGACCATTCCGGCAGGATCAGCGGTCAAGTTCATCAAGGGCCTGGTGTGCCGCTTTGGCGTCCCCAACCGCATCATCACGGACAACGGCACGTAGTTCACCAGCGGCTAGTTCAAGACCAACTGCGCCAGCATCGGCACGCAGATCTGCTTCGCCTCCGTGGCACACCCTCGAAGCAACGGCCAGGCCGAGCGCGCTAACGCTGAGGTCCTCAAGGGCCTCAAGACTAGGAGCTTCAAGAAGCAGCTCGCGGCATGCGGCAAGGGCTGGCTAGAGGAGCTCCCTTCAGTGCTATGGTCCATCCGCACCACGGCAACCAAGCCCACCGGCGAGACACCTTTCTTCCTCGTCTACGGGGTAGAAGCGGTTCTCCCAACCGAGGTCAAGCACCGGTCCCCGCGGGTCTTGGCTTTCCACGAGTCTCGTCAAGACGGCCTGCGGGAGGATGACCTGCTTTTCCTCGAAGGGGCGCGCCGCCAGGCCGCCCTTCGCGCGGCAAGGTACCAGCAGGCGTTGCGTCGCTATCACAGCCGCAACATACGCCCCCGCACCCTCGAGGCGGGCGACCTTGTCCTGCGCCGGATCCTCTCCAGAGAGGGACTCCACAAACTCTCACCCATGTGGGAGGGCCCTTTCAGGGTCACGCACATCTCCCGGCCCGGCGCGGCACGGCTCGAAAAGGAGGAGGGTGTTCCGGTACAAAACACATGGAACATCCAACATCTCCGCAAGTTCTATCCGTGACCTCACGGATACGAACGAAATGGAGCTGTACATGCTCCGGAGCTCCCTCTACCAGCGCTGCCGTCGGCTCGTGGGAGCTCCCTCCAACTCTCGTGGAAGCCCCATGCTCCGTGCTGGCGGATACTCCATGCTCCGCGCTGGTGGACGCCCCATGCTCCGCACTGGCGGCCTACTTACTTGAGGGGCCCACGGCCATCACATCCTCAAAAGCTGACCCGTGTCGAACACGGCAGCGCGTATCTTTTCTGTTGTATAATTTCATGCATCAGTAAAGCCTACTTCCTAATAGCAACAAGTGTTCTTGCAGCTGGGTTTGCCTCGGGAGGCGCGCTCGTGATCTCCCCCCGTGTGTCTCACGCGAGCGGGGGCTGGGCACGGTGCCTATGCTCGGGTCAGTCCCAGCAGCGCTGCAAAACCCAAGTGACTGAGCTCTGGCTCGCAGGATGGCTCCCGTGCACGTCACCTCACCAGGTCCTTGGTGCTCTTGCCTCCTCGCGTAACACCCACAGGCGGCCTCGCGAGCGTGCCCCGCCACATTACTTGCAAAGACTTGGTGCAGGGCCTCAAGAGCCTCAGGAGCCCCGCCCACGGGAGGCCTCGCGGTCGGCGCCCCACGGACGGAAGGCTTCGTGAGGAACTGCGCCTTCGTGAGGAACCGTGCCTCGCGTGCAGCGCCTCACGAAGGGCTCGCCCCAAGCCGAGCGTCGACAAAGGAGCTAAGTCTAAGCGCCCCTCGGGTCCTTTTCTCCTCATTTCTCTCTTGTGGCGTCCTGATTTCCTTGGCACAAGCTGCGTGTGCGTCAAGGGGGGGACCCTGAGCATCGTGTCTCAGGGACTCCTACTGGCCCCAAGAGCCCTACACCCTCTGGCCTTGCCGAGCGCACGCTTTGGGCATATTGGCGACGGTGTAGCCCGCCTCAGGGACTGGGTCCCAGCGACACAGGGCACGAGGGCAATGTAAAGGGGGATAAGGGCCTCGGGAGGAAAACGAAAACACATTAAGCATCGAGTACTTAGCAATAAAAGTGCTGCGCAAATGTCTCACACCCCCAGGGGGCTACATCGATCCAATACAGAAAAAAAGAAGACAGAGGGCCAGCCGCAGTGCCATCATCCCCAAGAGTCCGCGTCGAGCTCCGCCCGCGCCTAATCGGAGTCTTCGTCCTCGTCCTTGATGCGGGGGGAACTGTCGTCGCTCCCGCTTCCATCGGGGGAGGCGGCACCGTCGTCGCTGCCATCCTCGCTGTTGGAGCCGCTGTAGCTGCCGTCCTCGCTCTCCATGCAGCACTCCAGGCGGCTGCCAGAAACCCCGAAGATCTTCACGAAGAGGGTGGTGTCTCCATCATAATTGAAGTGGAGAAGGTTCCCCCGCTTCAGGCCCCGGGCGAGGGCAAAGGACTTCCACCCCTCCTTCAAGAACATGAAGCCGGAGGGGGTGAACTCCGCCGCCACCCAGGAGGGGCCGTTGCAGCAGCCGTCCACCTGCAGCCACAGGCCCAGGGGCGCACGCTCCTCCATCTCCCTTGTGAAGGAGTCCGGGAGCCGAAGCCAGGTGCAGGGCAAGCGGTGCATGTCCACGATGAACTCGTGGGTTGCCTCCGCCGAGTGCCTCCCCGCCTGGGGAGGAAGAGCGGCGGAACCGCCTCGGCCGTGGCCGCCGTGGCCTCCGCGCCCGCGAGCAGCGCCTCTTCCATGACCGCGAGTCGTGCCCATTCCATGGGTGATGGGGCCGGCCTTCGTGCCGGCGGCCACGGGGCACGCCCGACCCCGAGGAGGAACCCTTGTCGCCATGGACGAACCACGGGCCCGGCCTCTACCCCTCACTGCCGTCGGCTTCGGCGGCTCCACCTCCTCTGCCATCCTCTTCCCTTTCTCAGCCGCGGAGAGCTTCCTGGGGGGAGCCATGGCCGCGGCGGTGACGGGTGGAGAGATTGGCGGAGAGGTTGGAAGTTGGAGAGGAATGGGGAGCCGAGGAGTTGGTCGCTAGGCAGGCTGGAGACGGAGTGAAGGGGCAATGGAATGCCCACGCCCCGTGTGGGCAGGTTTTATCACCGAGGCGGCGGTTATTGAGGCGTCGCAGGGAGTGGAGGCGCCACGCCCGCAAAGGCCGCCACGCGTCGCCCCTGGGCCCGGCGGCTCGATGGGCCCCGCGGCGCTTCATCCCCAATGGGCGGGACACGCGCGCCGTGGGCCCGAGGGCTACTGTCGGGTCAGTGGGACCCAGGGTACCATGGCCCGTCTGCCTCTGGCCCAGGAGGCGGCGCTTGGGCCGGCCCAGGCGAGATGGCCCTGGCATCGTCGCCCGGGAGGGGTCGCCCCGCGAGGGGATAGCCTCGCGAGGCCCCTCATCGCCAGGCCGAGCCCTGGCGAGTCCGGCAAGCCCCGGATCGCCTCGTGAGGCAGTCCCTCAGCAGGCCGCTTTGCGGGGCGTGGCGCACGGTGCCCGCCTCGGGGCGACCGGTCCGTCACGTGGGTGACGCCCCGACGACAGGACGAGGACAGCAGGGTACAGCTCATGGACAGCATGATGCAGCTCAGGCAGGCTTCCATTCTGGTGACAGGGGAGCAGTGGCATCTGCCTTCCCCCAGAAGCAAGCCCCAAGACATTTCTTCTTTAGTGGATACTAGGGATCAAGCCCTAACAAAACTAACTCGATTACATGATAAATCTCATCCAACTCATCACCGTCCAGCAAGCCTATGAAGGAATTACTCACTCCCGGCGGTGAGCATCATGAAATTGGTGATGAAGGATGGTTGATGATGACGATGCCGGAAGATCCCCCTCTTCGGAGCCCCAAACGGACTCCAGATCTGGCCTCCCGATGAAGAACAGGAGGTGGCGGCGGCTCCGTATCATGAAACGCAATAAAACTTACTCTCTTATATTTTTCTCTGGAATTGTGAATTTATAGGCCAGAGATTAGGGTCAGCGGAGCCACGTGGGCCCCACGAGCCACCAGGGCGCGCCTGGGGGGGTGGCGTGCCCTTGTGCCTCGTGGGCACTAGGTGGCCCCCCTCCAGTGGGTCTTGGTTCTAGTATTTTTTATTTATTCCATAAAAAATCTCCAAAAAGTTTCATCCAATTCCAAGAACTTTTATTTCTGCACAAAAAACAACACCATGGTAGTTCTGCTGAAAACAGCGTCAGTCTGGGTTAGTTCCATTCAAATCATGCAAATTAGGGGCCAAAACAAGAGAAAAAGTGTTTGGAAAAGTAGATACGATGGAGACGTATCAGGTTCCGAAGCCACTTCCGTCGCGTTAATGCAAGGGTAGTGTGTCTTCACGCAGGCGTAGGCGCGCTGCGCACCTTCCACTCAGGCCGACCGCTTCCAACGCTGCACTTAGGGGCTGGCACCTTGGAGCCGAGAAGCCAACCCGAAGAAGCTGCTCGGCAGGCCAGAGGCTGATGCAGAGGTCTTCCATCGCTGGCCTCGCTACGCAATAGAGCTCCATCAACTGCTTCATTTGCTCGTTCAGCCGAGGGAGGTGCGATGGCGCCTGGAACTGACCCCAGAAGGCCTTCTGCTCGGCGTGACCCTCCAAGGTGCTGAGGAAGCGGCCGGCGTCTGCCGCACTCCTCGGCAGGTTGGCTAAAGCGTCTGAGGCACGCCAGATTTGGTTAAGATGGACGTACCTGTTACGACCAAATATGCATTGCAGCAAATAAGGCTTACTGGCGGCAATCTGCCTCACTTGATGGAGCTCCTCCCGATCAGATCTCGCCTGGGTCTGGGCTTCGGCACACGCCGAGCTCAGCTTTTCCAGCTCGGCGGTCTTCTTCTTCTGGTCAGCCTGAAGGGTGTCGCGTTCCGCGTACACGGCCTTCAGATCCTCCTCGACCTCGACGACCCGGGCTTGATACTTGTCCCGAGCCTCCTTCTCCTCGGCCAGCTCCTTACTGGCCTTCGCCGCCGTAGCCTTCTACATCTCGGCTTACTCCCGAGCTTTCTTCAGCTCGGCCTTGAGGGCCTCAAGCTCTGTCGCAGCAGCTGTCACACAAAAAAACAGTGTTAGCACGTCTAATATTGCCAGTACTAAGTGTTTTTTCAAAAAACACACTGGTTGTTCCTTATTTACCTTGGGCCCAATCGATCTCCTTCTTCATGAGATCAAGGTCCTCCTCGGACCGCGCCAGTTTACGGCTCATCTCCGCCAACTCCTCGGAATTGGAACTTGGAGATGAACCCGAGGCCTGCAGATAACATGGTTATATGACTTCGATATCGATTTCGACCCTCTGGTCGGCATGTTTTAGCCGACCACAGTCTCGGGGGCTACTACATATTTGCTCTTCAATTTTTACATACAAAGGAGACCCCTAAGCCAGTTTTCTAAAAAACTAACTCACGGCTCGGGGGCTACTGGTTATTACGCTCGTATGTGCGTTTACAATACACCTTTTTAAGACCTCGGACGGTTCTCTTAAGGCATGCCCGACAAGTGCTACTAGATGATCAAGAGCACAACGAGGAGCCTATAACTCATAAAGAAGTGGCGATCAAAGAGAAGCATAGCGTACCTCAAAGCCGTGTAGCAGGCCTTTGAATGCCTCGCGCATTCTGGTCTCTACGGACCGGAAGCTGCATAGCGTCGTGCCGATCAAGGCGCGGTGCTCTTCTGTGATAGAGGCGCTTTTTACGGCCACCTCCATCTCCTTGAGCCACCCCTTGTAGACCTCCTCTGGGCAGGAGGGGTGGGCGGAGTCACCTCAGATCCACCCACCGTAGAGGCGGGGATGGGGACCTCCAGCTGCTGTAATGGCGCCGAAGTCCCTGGAGCCGAGGACTCTGGGCGGCCCGACCCGCCCTCTTCGACCTAAAGGACTTTCTCCCCATGGTCCTCGGCGGCCGAGGTTTGAACCTCGGCCGAAAGAACTCCGGCGCCGGCCCCCGTGTTGTCGACGTTGGGGGCCGGGCACGATATCGCCTCCCCCATCTCGTCATGGGTGGGAGGAAGCCCATCGTCCGAAGCCTGTTCGCCGATGAAAGTGCGTTGCGGACTAAAAAACAAGGCCACAAATCAAAAGATGTACTTATGGCACGAATTAAAGGGGGTTCATTTTAAAGTACCTTATGGGCGCCGGCTTCGTCGTGCGTTGCTACAGGAGCTCCTCTTCTAAGGAGTCGGAGAGAGTGACCTTGGCGGGCACGGCCCGCTGATCGGCTCGGCCAGCCGAGGTCTTGCGTAGCTTCTGGCGAGCCTGGAGGTGCTCCTCCTCCTCGGCGTTTTCGGACGCCACCCTCTTCCTTTTCGGGGATGGCACTCCTTCCCCTGAATCCTCCTCTTCTTTCCCCTCTCCCTCCTCATGAGTAGAGGAGGCATGGGTTTCTTTGGACTTGGCCTCCGAGGGGTCTCGGATGCGCAAGCCACCACTCCCATGTGGTTGCTTCTGCTCCTTGGCCGGGACCATGTATCGGTCCTTGGCCAAGAGCGCCTCGAGCTGAGGGGATTTCTCCTACTCGGGCAGCGGCGCCGGGCACAACATCTGTTGTGCCTTGGGGATCCAGGCCTTTGGGAAAGAGTCTATTTGAGTGTTTGGATAGGGGAGCTTTGTAAATAAAGGGTAAGATAACAATAAAACTAAAGGCTGCGGTTACCTCATGGGCGTCGTGCTCGGCGTCGAGGCCGCAGTCCACCCCCTCCGCGGGGAATTCATTCTTGGACGGCTTGAAGAGTGTTGTCCACATGCCGGCCAGGTTGGTGCGGAAGAAGTGCCACACTGCTGGTACGTCCTCGGGCTTGTAGGCCCACATCGGGCTTGCCCGAAGCTGGAGTGGTAAGATGCGGCGGTGGAGCATGACATCTACCACGTCCACCAGCTCGATCTTCTTCTTGTCTGCCAGAGCATGGATCCTCTTTTGCAGCAAGAGCACTTCTTCGGAGCCGCCCCACTCTAGGCCTTTCCTCACCCATGAGGTGAGCCCCTTCGGAGGAGATGCCGAGAATGCCGGGACTTTGGTTTGGCCGACGGCGAGTGGTTCGGTGATGTAGAACCACTCCCTTGCCACTCCTTGACTGTCTCCATGAAGACGCCTTCGAACTAGGTGACCTTTTGGATCTTGCTGATCATCGCTCCTCCGCACTCGGCCAGGTCGGCGCCCCTACTCTTCGGCTTGATCCCGAATGTCTTCAGCCATAAGCCAAAGTGTGGCTCAATGCGGAGGAAGGCCTCACAGATGGTGATAAACACCGTGAAATGCAGGATGGAGGTCGGGGCTAGATGGTGGAAATCTAGCCCATAGTAGAAGAGAACCTCGCGCACGAAGGGGTGCAGGGGGAACCCCAGACCACGGAAGAGGTGGGGAAGGAAGACGACCCTCTCCCCTGGCTTGGGAGTAGGGATCCGCTGATTGGGCTCCGGGGCCCGGTAGGCGACGTCCGCGGGGATGTAGCCCGCAGTCCGAAGCTCCTGGATGATGTTCTCCGTGATGATGGAGGGCGCCCACTGGCCCCTTAGGGTGGCGTCAGCCATTGCTGAAGATGAAACTGCAGAATGCTAGAGAAGGATTAGCAAAGGCTTAGGGGATGGGCCTGGGCGCTCGAGCTCTGGAGGCTGTGTTCGTTGGTGATGGAATGGGAGCGTGGGGAAAGTAGTCAAGCCCCCCTTTGCTTTTATAGGACTGTGAAAGACCAAGCATCCCTTTTGCCCTGCCAGGATAATCACCACGTTTCAACTCCTAACGCAGTTATGCGTGTGTGGGAGAAGTAAATCTTGATGATATCCCTTAAAATAGGAGCACGATCCCTGCATTGATAGGACGTGCCAATGGGAAAACCGCCTCGGGCTGCGATTCGAGTAATAGTAACTGACCCGCTTTGGTATAAGTGGTGATGCTTAGGAAAAGTTGTCAGGTCATAAAACACTGTTCGCGCTCAAGCGTCAGGCCTTTGAGGCTAAGCTATCTCAAAGATCTCGGTTAACGAGGCGAGCTTTATAAGCCTGTGGTCCGGGAGCTATTCTGCTGGAAGAAAGTTAAGGTTCATACGAAACAAATAACGGGAGGAACTCGCCTGTCAAGCCGAGGACACCAAGGCCGAAGTCAACCGTCCGAGGAAATTGTTGTCCTCAGCTCCGAAGACAAGTTTAGGGGCTACTGACGGTGTCCTAGACTAAGGGGTGCCAACCTAGTTGGCCCATCATCCATGGGCCGAGCTTATGGCCCACCGATCTCATAAGGAAGGACTTCAAAAGCCTCAAGCCTGGATGTGGTGAAGATGGACTCTCCCGAAGACTTGGTGTGTACCCCAAGGATTCCTGCAGCTATTGGCATGCGCTTCTCTAGCTAGCCACCGACCATATGTAACCCTAGATACCCCCAGTGCCTATATAAGCTGAGGGGTTTTAGGTCTTAGGCCAGATTCAGTCATTATTCACCTTAGGGCTAGACCACAACATACGATCTCGAGGTAGATCAAGCCTTGTACTCGATACTCAATCATCAATACAATCAAAAGAGGATGTAGGGTTTTACCTCCTTGAGTGGGCCCGAACCTGGGTAAACATCGTCTCCTTCGTCCCCTGTTATCCATCGATTCGAGATCAACAGCTCGGGGCCCCCTACCCGAGATCTGCCAGTTTTAGTACCAACAGTGGCCGTCCGATCAGCTTCACCGGGTGCGGTTATTTACCCTCGCCTATAAATTCTCAGCCGCCCCCAACCTCACCTCTTTGGCACCATCACTTTCCGAAGCCCTGCTGTCGGTGTAAAAACCGGTAGACCTCGGGGTAGGGGGTCCCGAGCTATGGATCTTGGATCGGCGGTAACAGAGACAAGGAAGACGATGTTTACCCAGGTTCGGGCCCTCTTGATGAAGGTAAAACCCTACGTCCTTCTCTTGTTTATATTGATGGAGAAGTATCAAGTACAGAGTTGATCTACCTCGAGATCGTAATTTGTGTCTAACTTCTAGGGCTAGGTGAGCGATATTGCGTTGATGGCCCCCTTACGGTCTAAACCCTATGGCTTATATACACGCCAGGGAGGGTATCTAGGGTTACAAAGTCGGTATCTTAGGAGAGAGGCAGCAGGAGAGATCTTGGAGTATACGACAAGTCTTCGGTAGAAACAGTCTTGATCACGCTTCCTGTGTACAGCCTCCGGAGTCCATCTTGATCACGTACGAGGGCCCATCAGCCCAACCGAGGAGATGGGCCGGCTAGGTTAGCACCCCCTAATCCAGGACACCGTCAGTGGCCCCTGAACTGGTCTTCGATGCCGAAGTCGACGCCCTTTAATTCCCGGAGTCTTGGCTCGATAGACAAGTTCCCGTGCTTTATTCTCCAGCTAGACTTAAAGGCCTCGGCCAACCCTTAAAATTCCGTTGGGCCCAATTTCAGATTTTGAGAATCGTACCGCCTAGGGAATCGGGCCCCTTTATGGAAAAACATCGAAGTGTCAGCCCCTTCTGCCCTTACTTAACGAACGTGTAGCCCTTTCTAGTGGCAATACGCATCCGCAACCGCAACAAACATCCCCCTCCTTTCCCAGCCCAAGCTCAAGAGCCCGAACAATGGCGAGTGGCGAAGGATCGTCAAGGCGTCCTCACGGCCCTGATAGAGGGGACTGGGGGAGCTGCCCCATCGCGCGCCTTCAATTAGAGCGATTGGCGACGCAAGGCTACCTGCCGGATGCGGATCTGGCCGTTACCCGTCCTGGACTAAGGTCCATCGATGGTCAAGCCCACGCCGAGAATTACCCTTCGCCACGAGGAGACGAGCGGGTATGCTTCATGCCTTTCCTCCTCCGCGGCTTAGGGTTTCCAATCCATCCCTTCCTCCGCGGCTTCTTGGAGTTTTACGGGTTGTAGTTACACCAACTCTCCCCGAATTCGATACTACACATCGCGGGGTTCGTCGCGCTCTGCGAGCTACACCTCGGCTGTCAGGCGCACTTCGGATTATGGCGAAAATACTTCTGTATCGTGCCCCGCTCCTCGTCCGACAAGCTATTCGAGGTTGGAGGAGCCGAAGTCTGCCGAGTCGACAAGACCGGCTATCCAGCGGGAACACCTTGGGAGGACGCCGATTACTGGCCTTCCGAGTGGTTCTACATCAGCGACGTCCTGTTGTACGAGCCAGTCTGGCCAGGTCTCCCGCCCTTCTCATTGGATCCACCGAGGAAACGTTATAGTTGGAGGCCGCAGAGTTTGGCGCAAGAGGAAGACGAAGCCATGACTAGGCTAGCGGCCAAGGTGAAGATACTGTCAAGCGCTGGCCTTACCATCATTGATGTGATGGCGGTGGCCCTAGACCGAAGAGTCCAACCCTTCCGGCAGCGTCAGCACTTATTGTGCGAGTATAATGGGTCTGAGGACGCCTCCTGATCCATCAAGGGGGCTTTTATGGACCAAATGACCCTTGGAGCCGTACTGGCCAGCATGTACCAAGGGTCCACTGAGGAGTTCGCCAAGCGCCAGTTCCAAGATGGGCTGTCATACTACAACCCTGCCGACATAGTAAGTTTCCCTTCCGAGCTCTTTTGCTTTACCTCGGGATCTTTAGTATTAACCCGTTACACATCGGTCGAACAGAGGTGGAGGCGTTGGCTCGAGGGTGTGAGCAGTCCAGCCACTGAGCCGGAACTGCACTGCCGGGCGGAAGATCCTCTTTACCACGAGGATGAAGACATGGGGCTTATTTATGAAGGGAGGATTTTTTTTCCTGGAGAGCCTTGACGACTCAAAAGTAGCGGTCACCCCCGACATGCCAGGGACGAGGCCAGCCTCATCGGTAACACTCCCTTCCTCTAAGCGAAAGAGAGCCCCTCGTCCTCCGGTCCCCAGCCTTCTAACTTCTCCTCCAAAGGGGCGGCGCTCCCAATGCCTACGCAGAGAAACGGCTTCACTAGAAAGGGCTCCACCAGAAGTACGAGAAGCTCGAGCCGAGGTTACGGGGGCAGGCGGAGGTGCCCCCTCCATCACCAGGTAATACTTCGATCTATGTTGCAGCAAAAACACTTCGGATTTTAACATCCCCAATTGTTTGCAGACAACCTTCATCCACCACAACACCTGCGGAGGCCGAGGGAGCTACGGCCCCGCCCAAGGAAACAGAGGCCCAAAATCCCGCGGGGGTTGACCCCGGAGTCGCCCAGCCCGAGGACTCGGCGACATCGGCCACTCTGTCAGAGATTCAATGCGGCGCGAACTATAGCTGGCGAAAAGCTTCTCTGAACAATCCGGCATTCTTGGACAGGGAGTTCAGTGCTCTCAGCACGGTGGATGCATACCTCGGGGCAACCCGAGGTGCCTTTGATGAGTCACTGGATGTCTTGTCACGGGGGCTGCGGGTAAGGTTTAAAGACAAATATGACTACCAAGTATGGTAGTAGCCCCTAAGGCTTGGTACGAGCCCCTGGGGTCAAATCAAGACTTGAATACTAACCAGAAATCACTGTCATAAACAGGAGGCTCGCGTGAAGAACGAGCAATTGACCTTGGCGCTAGCCCAAACAAAGGTGCAGCTTGACGCGGCTTTGTCCGAGGTTGAACAGGTGAAGAAATTTACCAGAGAGGCGCGCGGTAGGTGCTTTGTGCTTGAGTTGGGTAAGACCAATAAAAATAGAGCTGACGCCCGAATCGCTTATAGCAGCGGAAGCCCTGGGCCATCTTGAAAGAGATCTGAAGTAGGCCCATGAGGATCTGGCGTACGCTGAAGCGCAACGTCAGGCAAATCAACACATGGTTACTCAGAGAGCGGACAGCGTGAATACGCTTAGGGCGGAGAACGCCCGCCAGGCCCAGGAAATTGAGAGCTTAAAAGCTCGCCTCGCAGTTGTGGAGGCCAAGAATTGGCAAACGGACGACATGATTTATGGTAAGTTTATAATTCTCGAGGAATGCTTGTCGTGTAACTTGTCCGAGATGATTTGTCATGCGAATGTTATTTTGTTTGGCAGCTTCTTTGTCTGGCCTTCCTCCGGAATCTCTAGGTCCGATGTCCGAGGACATGGTCATTCGTCTATTCGAGGTGCACGAAAGGGCACGGAAATCGATGAAGGATGTGCACCAGGCTTTATGGCCCAAGGTATCGGTCCCCGAGGACATGGCCGTGCTAGCCGAATAGCTGAAGAGAGCTCGGTGCCGGATCCAGGCTTGGAAAGTATCAGCTTGCCGAGAGGGTGCGAGGGAGGCGTGGGCCATGGTGAAGACCCACTACACCGGTCTGAAGACGACAGAATTAGCAGAAGTGGGGCCCATGGGGTCTGACGGGAAGGAAATCCCCGCTAGTCATGCTTATGACAGTGTAATGCATGCGGCTTGATTCTCGCAGAAAGATTGCGCATTGGACACCCTAATAGACGGGCTAGACCGCATGTAAATTTTTTTGTATGACTTTATGTACCAAAGTATTTATGTCTTATGTTTCAATCCGTGTATCCAAACTCTGTCAGCCAGCCTTCGGCTTCTGCCTCCTCGGATAAACTCCGAGGAGTGTCCCCTACTACTAGCCGAGGTTATCGGACCAGGTGCTTCAGGCGACAAGGCAATCGGGCTACGCGGCTCGAAAGACAAAAGGGTAACGGAAAGTTATGTTATATTACTATTTAACGTAAGAAACATCTTCCGAGGAAAATAGTTCTTCCAACAGTTCATTTCCTTGGGTTACTGTGTCGAGCACCTTTGTCCGAAGACGGATGACCTCGGGGGTAAAGCCCCTGGTCAGGGTTTGAAAAGACCCCTGCCACGTTAGTCCTATGTCCAGGCCGACCGATTCGCATTGTAAGAACGCTAGCTTTCGGCTTTATCCGTCTGAGGTACTGCACCAGCTGATCCGGGAGGGACAATCACAGCGGTGCTCCCTTTGCCCCCTAGCTGAAATATCGGAAACGTAAGGGGTAAGCACAAGAGCCGGGCAACCAAGCTTGGCCAAATCTTAAAGCGAATCGATGCATATGGTGGCTCAAACGACGATAGTACATAAGAGGTGGAATAGCTCTTGTTTTGAAAAGAACAGGCTATATTGTCCTCGGGGTCATTGAATGATGTTCCGAGGTGGGAAAACATATAATAAGTAAAAGATTAAGTTAAAGAAAATGCACAAGGTATTTACACGGACAATATGCGTGGTGTCAAGCGTAGAAACGTCGGAGTAGCGCCGCGTTTCATGGATGGGGCTCTAATCGGCCGTCCTCTGGATCTCGGATTCGATAGGCTCCTCCGATGAGTACTTGGTCAATGATGAACGGCTCGTCCCATCTAGGGGAGAGCTTGTGCTTTTGTTTTTCGAGGTGTAGTCTCATCACGAGATCCCCGACGTTGAATTCTTTAGCACGAACCTCTCTGCCATGGTAGCGCCTGGCCTGCTGCTGATAAATAGCTGATCTTGCCCGTGCGACGTTGCGCTCTTCATCAAGAGCATCTAGGGCATCTTGCTGATCGAGCTTGGCCTCTAGCTCCTCATACATGCGTACTCAAGGTGCGTCGTGTATGATATCGCAGGGGAGGACCGCCTCGGCGCCGTATACCATAAAAAATGGGGTGTATCCTGTGGACCTGTTTGGTGTTGTACGCAAACCCCATAGTACGGAATCAAGTTCCTCAACCCATTTACAGTCGGCCTTTTTAAGGGAGTGAACTAACCATGGCTTAATTCCACTTAGGATAAGTCCATTGGCTCGCTCCACCTGCCCGTTAGACTGCGGGTGGTAGACGGACGCATAATCGAGCATAATGCCTAGTTTCTTACACCATGCCTTAACCTCTTTGGCTGTGAAGTTGGTTCCCTTGTCGGTAATTAGACTGTGGGGGACACCGTAACGATGTACTACCCCTGAGATGAATCCGATTACCTGGACGGCCTCGGCCGAGGTGACCGGCTTTGCTTCGATCCACTTGGTAAATTTGTCTACCATAACAAGTAGGTAATTGTTTTTGTTTGATCGTCCCTTGAGTGGCCTGACCATATCGAGCCCCCAGACCACGAAAGGCCAAGTAATGGGGATAGTGCGAAGGGCCGTGGGGGGCATGTGGCTTTGCTTGGCGAATACCTGGCAGCCTGGGCAATGCTGTACTAATGCTGAGGCATCGGCACCTGCAGTTAGCCAATAGAAACCGGCTCGGAAAGCCTTGTTGACCAAGGTCCAAGCAGCGGCATGATGTCCACTCATGCCGGAGTGTATCTCCCAAAGTAGGAGTTTTCCTTCTTCCTCGGATATGCATCTCTGGAGGACGCCCGTTATGCTCATTTTATAAAGTTCCCCTTCATGAACCTTGTAAGCTTTAGACTGTCTTACAATCCGGCGGGAGTCGGTTTGGTTATCAGGGAGCTCTTTTCGGAGTAGGTACGCGAGGAGAGGCTCGGTCCATGGTGCGATAACTGCCATGACTTCATGCGCTGAAGCAGTCTTCTGGATCATTGACCCGCCTATGATACCATCATCTTCTTTGGGCGGGGCCTGTTGCCCGACGTCGGTTGATTCCGATGTTCCTTTGCTATCTTGCCAGACTACAGATGGCTTGAAAAGCCGTTCGAGGAAGGTGTTTTCGGGAACCTTATCCCGCTTTGCGCCCAATCGGGCGAGTACATTTGCGTCCTGGTTGCTATCTCGGGGTATATGGCAAAATTCCAACCCCTCGAACCTAGCCGAGATCTTTATGACGGCATTTCGGTAAGCTGTCATCTTCGGGTCTTTGGCGTCGAACTCGCCATTGATTTGTGAGATGGCGAGGTTGGAATCACCTCGGACCTCGAGGCGTTTGACACCCATGGAGACTGCTATCCGAAGTCCGTGTAGGAGGGCTTCATATTCAGCCGCGTTGTTAGAATCCGTGTACATGATTTGTAGTACATATCTAATGTTATCTCCCGTAGGGGACGTCAGCACCACGCCAGCCCCTAGGCCGGCGAGCATTTTGGAGCCATCGAAATACATTGTCCAATGCGAGTAGGTACTGTACTCACGAGGGAGTTCGGCTTCGGTCCATTCGGCCACGAAGTCTGCCAACACCTGGGATTTAATGGCCCGGCGTGGTTTGTAGACAATTTCAAAAGCTAGGAGCTCTATGGCCCATTTGGCGATGCGCCCCGTTGCATCCCTATTATTGATTATGTCACTTAACGGGACGTCAGATGCCACGGTCACCGCGCACTCTTGAAAGTAGTGTCGAAGTTTTCGCGATGCCATGAAGACTGCATAAGCTATCTTTTGATAATGAGGGTAGCGTGGCTTGCAGGGGGTTAAGACCTCGGACACGTAATATACGGGTTTCTGG
Organism: Elymus sibiricus; assembly: GCA_039707655.1. Classification (NCBI taxonomy): domain Eukaryota; kingdom Viridiplantae; phylum Streptophyta; class Magnoliopsida; order Poales; family Poaceae; genus Elymus; species Elymus sibiricus. Next base: position 253,004,180 of record CM077668.1, on the reverse strand, counting down.
ACCTGGAACTTGTGACCTTCCATGTCTCGTTCGACCACGAGGACTGCGCTAACCACCTGGTTTGTGGCCGAGATGTATAGTATCATCGGTTCACAAACACCTGGTGCTGCCAGGATGGGATTGGTGGCGAGGAGGGCCTTGATGTCTTCCAGGGCCGCCGCAGCCTCCTTGGTCCATTTAAACGTTTTGGTCTGCTTTAACAGCTTGTACAATGGTATAACTTTTTCTCCAAGCCGTGATATGAAGCGGCTCAAGGCTGCTACGCAGCCCGCCAGTTTTTGTACGTGCTTGAGCTCTGTTGGGATCTCCAAACGATCCAAGGCTCGAATTTTGGCCGGATTGGCTTCAATTCCTCGGTTGGATACAATAAAACCGAGGAGTTTGCCAGCTGGGACCCCGAAAACGCATTTTTCTGGGTTGAGTTTTATTTGATATTCCCGTAGGCTGGCAAATGTATCTCGAAGGTTGTCCACCAACTGGTTGACATGTTTAGTTTTGACAACTACATCATCAACGTAGGCTTCAACGGTCTTTCCGATGTGTTTTTTCAGGCATGTTTGAATCATACGCTGGTACGTGGCGCCAGCGTTCTTTAGTCTGAAAGGCATCGTGTTGAAACAAAACGGCCCATAGGGCGTGATGAATGCCGTTGCTGCCTGGTTGGATTCCTTCATCTTTATTTGGTGATATCCTGAGTAGGCGTCTAGGAAGCAAAGTGCATCATGGCCTGCGGTGGCGTCCACGATTTGGTCAATGCGGGGTAAGGGGAAGGGGTCTTTGGGGCAAGCTTTGTTGAGGTCTTTGAAATCGACACACAACCGCCATGACCTGTCCTTTTTTGGTACCATGACCAAATTGGCTAGCCAGTCAGGGTGTTTTTATGTTCCTGATGAATCCTGCCTGCAGCAACTTTGCTAATTCCTCGCCCATGGCTTGACGCCTGGGCTCGGAGAAACGCCGAAGTGTTTGTTTGACAGGCTTATAGCCTGTTAGTACATTTAAGCTATGTTCTGCTAGCCTACGGGGTATCCCTAGCATATCGGAGGGGTGCCAGGCAAATATGTCCCGGTTTCCTTGAGGAAAGTGCATAGGGCTTCGGCAACTTCTGGGTCGAGGTTAGCCCCTATGGACGCCGTTTTAGCAGGGTCCGTTGGGTGAACCTGGAACTTAACTATCTCGTCAGCCGGTTTGAAGGAAGTAGGTTTTGATCTTTTGTCGAGAACGACATCGTCGCGGTCAACCTCGGCGCGCAGCGCGGTCAACTCCTCGGCCACGAAGGCTTCGGCCAGGGTCTCGAGGGTGAGGGACACCGTTTTATTCTCGGCTTTGAGTGCCCTGCCGGGATCGCTTGAGATAATAATGATCCCCTTCGGGCTCGGCATCTTGAGCTTCATGTAGCCATAGTGCGGCACTACTTGAAATCTTGAAAAAGTGTCTCGACCGAGGATGGCATGGTATCCGCTCTTGAAAGGCACGATGTGGAACGTAATCTCCTCGGAGCGATAATTGTCCGGAGTCCCAAAGACTACGTCCAGGGTTATCTTTCCGCTGCAGCATGCCTCTCATCCAGGGACTATTCCTTTGAAGGTAGTAGTGCTCTGTTCTATGCGCGATTTATCGATGTGCATTTTGTCCAGAGTGTCCTCGTATATTAGATTCAGGCTGCTGCCTCCGTCCATGAGGACCTTATGGAGGCGGCAGTGGTCCACGATCGGGTTGAGCACTAGCGCGGCGGGACACCTGTCTAGGACCGACTTCGGCTGGTCGTGGAGGTTGAAGGTGATCGGCGTGTCTATCCACGCGCCCCGAGGTGGTACTTGCCGGACGGAATTAATTTCCCGCAGGGCCCGTTTGCACTGGTTGTTAGACGTAAAGGTCTCATAAATCATTAGGACCTCGTCTCCTTCCGAGGTCCGTTCAAGGTGGCTAAAGGTGCCTGCCAGGAGGGCGGGTCCCCCTTTGGCCACCTGCCTCAATACCCAACAGTCGCGAAGGCTGTGAGTCGGGTAGGAGTTAATCAGTACGGCGTGGATCGGGCATGGTCTATCCAGAAAGCCGTCCAAAGCTGTTTCGGGGTGGCCGGAGGTTTTCTTCTTCTTCCGGGGTCGATCGCCCAGAGTGTTCCGTTTGCTATTGTCGCGCCGAAGTGTCGATCGGTCGCATTCCGGGTAGTCCTCATAGATCAAGTCCGTGTTTTCCTCGGTTCGCCAGGCATCTTCGTTGGCGCAAAATCGCGCTACCAGGTTGGTTAATTCAGGGAGTGTTTGGATGCAACGACGAGCGAGGACGTTCAAGACGCCTTTATCCTTGCATCCGTTCTCGAAAGCGGCAATTATGTCAGAGTCTTGGCAATCCAGTATCTTGCTCTTGACGGACAAGAATCTGGCCCAGTATCGTCTGATCGGTTCATCAGGGAGTTGTCGTACATAGGCCAAGTCCCAGACGTTGGGTGGGCCGGAGTTATCGGGGCGATATTCTATATGGGAGGTGAGCGGACCTGCTCCGATCTCTAAAGACCGCGGGCTCAAGACCTCGTTATTCTCACTTAACGTTGGATCCGTGGTTATTGGTCTAACCGAATTGATCTGGAGGTCGGTCGCTGGCGGGTCGCTGTCCGATCCGCTCTCCAAGAAGTATCTTGGCCCCTGGTCTATGAGGGGATTCCTTGTTGTAACCAAAGAGGGGTCATGGTTCGTTTCCACATTATGTGGAGGCATCTCTTTGAACAAAACTTCAAACGTGGAGATGTGCTCCATGGGCATGAGGCCGTTAACCGGCGATCCCATCGATCCTTTTGGCGATCGCACAGTGGAACTCTCAATGAAAGCACCAGTGTCAGTGTAAAAACCGGCAGACCTCGGGGTAGGGGGTCCCGAGCTGTGGATCTCGGATCGGCGGTAACAGAGACAAGGGAGACGATGTTTACCCGGGTTCGGGCCCTCTTGATGGAGGTAAAACCCAACGTCCTGCTCTTGTTTATATTGATGGAGAAGTATCAAGTACAGAGTTGATATACCTCGAGGTCGTAATGTGTGTCTAACTTCTAGGGCTAGGTGAGCGATATTGTGTTGATGGCCCCCTTACGGTCTAAACCCTATGGCTTATATACACGCCAGGGAGGGTATCTAGGGTTACAAAGTCGGTATCTTAGGAGAGAGGCGGCAGGAGAGATCTTGGAGTATACGACAAGTCTTCGGTAGAAACAATCTTTATCATGCTTCCTGTGTACAGCCTCCGGAGTCCATCTTGATCACGTACGAGGGCCCATCGGCCCAACCGAGGAGACAGGCCGGCTAGGTTAGCACCCCCTAATCCAGGACACCATCGCCTGCCATACTGCTCCACCTCGAGCTCGACGTCGCCGACCATCTTCGCTGCTTCACTGCCGGAAAGTGGTCACCGGAGTCATTCCTCGTCGCCGTGGATCATCTTCCTCCCCGCGCCGCCATAGTGGCTACACACCACCGAGTTAGGGTATGTGCAACATGAACTAGTGTTTCCTTTTTCTTGTTTGAGTTCGTCCACGGTAGAAATTGCATGTCTTTACCGCTATTTCCAGATCTTCTCTGATAGGTAAATTCGTGTAGATGCGGTTTGTAGTTGTCCCTCGCATCTCAATTTCAGATCTAGGATTTGACTTATGTCTCGTAGGAATGGAATGGCTAGCACATTAACTAGTACTTTACTTCGATTCTACTAGTTCGCTCTACTCATTTCCTTCTTCCAAACCATTACTCAAAGTCTGCATCTACTTCGGCAAAAGTTTTTCTTCAAAATCTTCGTTGTGTGCATTCTTAACCCTGTCCCCATTTTCCCTTGCATCATTCACAGGAAAATGCAGTCTGTCGAGGATTCTGCCCAACCAGTGGGCCATAATGATAAAGATGAAGATTTGATTGTTGGTACAAAAGATGAGTCAAAGGCTCTGAATGCAAAGGGCCCAATGGTGGGCCCATCCACCAGCAAGCGCAAGAAAGCATATGATCCGAACAATAATGAGAAAGAAGATGTTCCGAAGAAAAAGAGGAAGGGTGGTAGACAGCGGTACACCAATACTGCTGAATATATATCTCAAGATTGATACAATACTGTTGAAGGAGAAAGTAAAAACTCAAGGGACCGGCGCCAACAATGGATTCGACGCCATTGGGTGCGAAAATGGTTCAATGATATGTCTCCAACGTATCTATAATTTTTTATTGTTCCATGCTATTATACTATCAATCTTGGATGTTTTATATGCAATTATATATCATTTTTTGGGACTAACCTATTAACCTAGTGCCCAGTGCCAGTTACTATTTTTTGCCTGTTTTTGGCTTTTCAGAAAATCAATATCAAACGGAGTCCAAACGGAGAAAAAACTTTGGATTAATTTTTTCTAGACCAGAAGGGACCCTAGAAGCTTCGGGAGAAGACCAGACGAGTCACGAGGAAGCAACAAGCCAGGAGGGCGTGCCCTCAGGCTTGTGGGCCCCTCGTGGCACATCTTGACCTAGTTCTAGTGCTATAAATTCCCAAATATTCCCAATATACCAGAGAAACACACGAGAAAACTTTTCCGCCGCCGCAAGTCTCTGTTCTTCCACAATCCCATCTGGAGGCCTTTTTCGGCACCCTGCCAGAGGGGGAATCGATCACGGAGGGCTTCTACACCAACCTTGCTGCCCTTCCGATGATCTGTGAGTAGTTTACCACAGACCTACGGGTCCATAGCTAGTAGCTAGATGGCTTCTTCTATCTCTTTGATCTCCAATACAATGTTCTCCTCGATCTCCTTGGAGTTCTATTCGATGTAATTAATCTTATTTTGTGGTGTGTTTGTTGGGATCCGATGAATTGTGGGTTTATGATCAGATTATTCATGAGAAATATTTGAGTCTTTTCTGAACTTATTTATGCATGATTGTTACAGCTTTGTATTTCTCTCTGATCTATCCGTTTGGTTTGGCCAACTAGATTGATTTATCTTACAATGGGAGAGGTGCTTTGTGATGGGTTCAATCTTGCGGTGTTCTAGATCCCAGTGACAGAAAGGGACAAGACACGTATTTGTATTGTTGCCATTAAGCATAAAAAGATGGGGTTTAATCATATAGCTTGAGTTTACTTTGTCTACATCATGTCATCTTGCTTAAGGCGTTACTCTGTTTTCATTAACTTAATACCCTAGATGCATGCTGGATAGCGGTCGATGGATGGAGTAATAGTATTAGATGCAGGCAGGAGTCGGTCTACTTGTCTCGGACGTGATGCCTATATACATTGTCATGGTGAAATCACGGCAGATGCCATGAGATGGCTAAAAGTGGGGGGCTGCGTGAGGACGCCGGTGGGTTCCGGAAGCGAGGTTGGCACACACGAGTGCGGGACACAAGGCGTACCCAGGTTCGGGGCCCTCCGGGGAGGTAACACCCCTAGTCCTCCCGAAATGGGATGATATGCACAAGGGCTACAAAGTTGCTCCTGGAGCTATTTGGGCGGAGGAGGAAGAAGGAGCTAGTTCTCCATTCGCCCTCTCCAGTAGGTGTGTGTGTGGTGTATCAACTGGGACCCCCGAATGGAGGCCTCCTGGGGGTCTTATAGGCAGACCCCCAGGGTTATATCGGCAAATCTACACGCGGGCGGGACCCGGCTGTCATCGTCTGGAGCCAGCAATGGGGCCCGTCGGCTGCTCGGCACTGTGGCCTGTCGCCTCCCGCGTCATGGAGTGGTTGGCATCGTGGGGCTACAGTGGCTCACCGTGCCGACGTCGGTCGCGCGGGTCAGCGGGGTTGGCGGCACTGTAGCCATGCTCCCCCGTCGTGGAGAGCCGTCTTGTCATACGGAGGGATGGGACGACCCCTGATCCATCGCCAGCCGGCTTGCGGCCAGCCTGACCGAAGGCGGGGCCGCGCCCAGCCGGCCCGCATCGGGAAGCCGGCCAGACGGCCAGCCGGATTTGAGGGGCACGAGTTGCCCCGATGTTCTGAAGGGGGGTCTTCCCACACGACCCAGAAAACGTTTGCGATAGGGCGACCCGCTGCTGACGACTTTCGTAAAGTAATCATATGCGAAGTCGCGGACTATCCCACACATTAGACACGGGCACTACATTTGTGATCCGCGACACATCAAAAACGATATCACATATATCCACATGTGCAAAAGGTGGATATCACAAACATTTATTTCTACCATTCTGTTTGCGATATGTACACTATCACACAGTTCAAAAATATAAAATGTGTGCAGTGTCTTTACTATCGCCAACGTGTCCATTTTCATAACTGTGTGTGATAGGTATACCTATCACACACGGTCTCCAAATGTGAACTGTCTTCTTTTTATCCAAGAATCACACACGCACATCGTACGGAAATGTGTGTAATACTTATGGCAATCCCACACGTGTATGAGAATAAACCGTGCGTTCGACGGCTGAGTATCGCACCGTTTTCTGTGAAAGAACCGTGTGTTCTTTATTTTACCATCGCACATGCCGTTTTATTTCTAACCGTGTGTACGGTGTTCTAATACCTGCTGTTTAATTTTATTTTTTCCTGTAATTTGTTATTCGAATTGGAAATTTTCAAATTTTGAATACTATGGAACTTAAATATTTCATATTCTCATCGCAACGGTTCAATAACCAATCGATAAATCAAAATCTTAGTACAATGTGTTCAGTAATTACAGAATTAGGCAGTAGATTAACTATGATGAACCGCAATATTTAGAGGCGGTAAAGGTGAAGAGAGAAGTTTAAATCATTTTGGCTGCCGATAGTGTTGCAGAAGTGGAATGCCCATAATGTGCCCTCCTCCATGCCAAAGGCGCGCACAACTTTTGTCCAACCCCTTGTGATGATCGCCCTCCCATCCTTCACCGCCTTCAGGAAAACTTCTAGACCATTATCATGGTAGTATGAATTATATACTTTAACCTTAGTTGCCTCCACTCCGGTCATGTAGTTTGCAAGGTAATCATGAGTAAATTGCTTCGGAAACCACTGAAAAGAGAAAACTTTTAGAAATTCATGTCTAATAGAGTAACTCATTGTGGGCAGGGGGAAAAGGCAACAGATTACTTACCATCCTAAAGTTCATTGTTGTCTTGGATAAAGTGTAAATAAAGGGTTTAATTCCCATCACGCGTCTCTTTCGCCTAACAATCTTTCTTAGTTTCCTCACTTGACGCTTGTTCATGAATATCTCATTGCCCCATACGCAAAAGGGGTCGAAGCTTGGATCAATACCGCTGATATATGTACCTACAAGCAACCAGTAAATGTTAGAAGCTAAACTTCAATTGCACAAATGATGTAAAAAAACTATAAGACATGGCATGCAACTAACCTCGACGGCAAACAACAGCATCGCCCATTGCGGCCCTGCGTAAGTACATGGAAAGGCATGTTAACTACATCCACCAAAAATAGTAAATGGTAATAAAACGACAGCATCTCTAGTGATATCTCCATTGCGAAGAGTAGCACGGTAGTAAAGGGACAGATTAAAAAATGGATAGAACTGTTTGCTACAACAGGCTTGACAGCAACCTAAGTCAGGCATTGTAAGTTTCTAGCTGGTATTGGTGAAATTGAACTGGACAGTTCATACTTGAACATGACAATGTACATTATTGAAATAAACAAGGCATGTGTTAAGTACAGACAACCTAATATAGCCATTGAAACTGGTACTGATGAAATTGAAATTGACGGAGTTAAACATCGCAAGGCAAGTGCTGCTAGAGCAAAGAATGGCCCAGTTGTCTATAAAAAGGTAGGGAAAATAGCTAAGAATGGTTAGGCGTGTTTACTACAACAGGCTTAATACATCAACCATACAAAACATAGCCATTGCAACAGGTAATGGTAAAATTGAACTGGACAGTTCTACTTGGTAAATCCCGAGGGGTAGTTGGTGGGGCACTTCATCTGGGCTAGAGCCCGCCCCAAGTCGGCGGCGGCGGAGGCGAGGTGTTCCTCCGGGTTGAAGCTTGGATCAGTGCCGCTGACATGTGTACCTACAAGAAGCACGTAAATGCTATAAGCTAAACTGCAATTGCACAAATGATGTAAAATACTATAAGACATTGGGATGGAACTAACCTCGACGGTGAACGACATCATTTCCCATTGTGGCCCTGTGTAAGTACATGGAAAGGCATGTTAACTACAACAGGGTTAACATCCACCAAAAATAGAAAATGGTAATAAAACGACAGCATCTCTAGTGATATCTTCAATGCGTAGAGTAGCACGGTAGTAAAGGGATAGATTAAAAAATGGATAGAACTGTTTGCTATAACAGGCTTGACATCAACCTCAGTCGGGCATTGTTAGTTTCTAGCTGGTATTGGTGAAATTTAACTGGGCAGTTCATACTTCAACATGACAGTGTACATTACTGAAATAAACAAGGCATGTGTTAAGTACAGACAACCTAATATAGCCATTGAAACTGGTACTGATGAAATTGAAATTGACAGAGTTAAACATCGCAAGGCAAGTGCTGCTAGAGCATAGAATGGCCCAGTTGTCTATAAAATGGTAGGGAAAATAGTTAAGAATGGTTAGGCGTGTTAACTACAACAGGCTTAATACATCAACCGTATAGAACATAGCCCTTGCAACTAGTATTGGTAAAATTGAACTGGACAGTTCGTACTTGGTAAATCCCGAGGGGTAGTTGCTGGGGCACTTCATATAGGCCAAAGCCCGCACCAAGTCGGCGGCGGCGGAGGCGAGCTGTTCCTCCGGGTCGACACGCACAGCGGCCACCGCGCCATCGACCGCCATTAGCTCCTCGACCTCCCGCGTGATATGTGGTTACGCTTACGTGGCGATGCTCTGCAGTAGGGGGTGGGGATTTGGAGGCATGAGGATGTTTCGCAGGTGCCATCTAAGCAATCAGGCCGGGGAGGTGATGGAGATCGGTGGGTTACCTGACTGGATCGACGAGGTTCGGGCAGAACATAGATGTGGTTGAAGCTGTGGTTGCGGCGGCGGTGGTTTGAGCTGCCGGGAGGGGGGAGGGGGAGATAGTTTTGAAATGTGATGGGTGGGGATGGGGTGGGGGGTAAATTCTGAAATCCCGCGCCTACTGAAAATTTTGCTGCGAAACTTGAAATTAACACGGGCGAAACACACAATGCAGTCGAAGCGTATAATATACTCGTGTGCGAGAAAAGAGAAAATTGGCGGATCCCGTATTCAAAAAATTGTACACGTGTAGTTGATTAAATCAGTCATGGGCCGTCATGATGGTACGTGTGCGATGTTCTCTAACCGACTTATGGATCATTAACGCACACGGTATGCCATAGCAACCGTGTGTTTTGTGGTCTCCTAAAAATTAAAATATCTATCAGCATCAAGAGCCGCAACCTGCAAATTTAAAAATCTCTTTCATTGTGGTAGGGCTATCATCAATGTACATGAATGAGGCAAAGTTGACACTCAATGAACAGTCATAAGTTAATGAAAATGCAATCAAGTGTCAACCTGCCTCGCTCACACAGTGAGAATTGATCGACCTATGCAACAAGAAAGATGCCTCCTGCCTCCCGCCGGCGCTGCTATTTAAGCCGGTCTGCGTCCGCCCCGCGCGGCAAGGTGGGACTAAAAACCAGCTCCGGCGAGCTCGTCTCCGACCAGGTTGTGCCGAGGTGAGAGAGGAAGGAGCTCCGGGGTGGATGCGGGTTGGACCGCTATGACTCGGTTGAGTCAACTTTTTTTGACCGGGCACTAATGCTCTAAAAAAGTAGTAGTAAGTAGTAGTAGATGCTCATAATTAATTAAACAAACGTACGGTCGACACACACACATGAACTACTTCTCGCATGCTGGCCAGCCCCAGACGCCGTCGTACTCCTTACCGGCCTTGTCGGCGGCAGCCCATCGTGCTTGAATCTTCGCCCGGCTCTCCTCAGCAGTGTGTGCGGCCGCTTCTTTCTTACGGCGGTGGGACTCTCTTTTCTTGAGTGCTTTCTGCCTTTTCCGCTCCTTTTGTGGGGATTTGGCCTCCTCTTGCTCCACTGCCCATTCGGCCTTGGCAGCTTCAAAGCCCGCCCACGTAGGTGTGCGGTTGCGGGCGTCGATGAACTCGGCGCGGCGGGATGCCATCGCTTCCTTACCAGTTAGTGTGCGGTCGCGGGCGGCGATGAACTTGGCGCGTCGGGATGCCATTGCTTCCTTACCAGTTAGTGTGCGGCGTGGTGGCATGGACGGCGACGCTTGGAGAGAGCTCTGGGACGGAGTGGCCGGACAACCGTACGTAGTGCGATGGTTTTTTAGAGCACTCGAGATCTGATTGCCTATGAGAACCATGTGCGCTAACCCTATCGTGCGATGCGTTCTGATTGGCTGGAACCCCAGCCACGCGGATCACGCGTGTGGACTATAGGATGCACCGTGATCAAACGGCATCCACATCCCTCCCATCACACCCGTGTAGCTGTAGCTGGGATTTGACTTATATGCGCTAAATGGCAGGTAAATGCTATAAAGTGCTTACGTATATCAAATGAGTCCTTAAATGCACAAAAAAATCAAATCTAGCGGCTGATGGTGCTTGCGCACCGTGTAAATAGTTTGGACGCGAAACGATAAAGTCACAGTAAATTCAAGTCCAAATTGCCATTTATCAATTTTCTAGAGTTGGAAAACCAATAAACGACACGTTTGTGGTTGACTCTTGCCACACATGTCCTTCAAATCTCTCCCCATTCCTCATAAAAGGCATGCAAATTTACTAAACACCACAAGCATGATTTTCCAAACCATTTTTTTGCACATTTTCACGGACCGATTGTGCGAAATTGAATTATGTGCATTAATGCCTAGAAAATGCACATAATGGCCCAAATATAGTAAATTAGACCGGAAAAGTGCCAAATTTGAACATGGTGCATGATAGGGTCTATGTTGATCGTAGAAAAAAACTCAAGGACAAACGACGAAGGAACTTTGGATTCCCCTTCAAACTTGGTGATTTCCCTCTCGAAACCACCAAAACTTCCTTTTGTGATGGTTCGGTTTATGAAGAGCACGTACAACTACATTAGCCGAACCTTCTCAAAAAATTACCACGCTTTACTGAGGTCATACCATGGCACCATGCCAGGTATCATCTTTTTGAGGCATGTTTTTCAATTTTCTAGAGTTGAAAAACCAATAAACGACACGTTTGTGGTTGACTCTTAGGACACATGTCCTTGAAATCTCTCACCATTCCTCGTAAAAGGCATGCAAATTTAGTAAATACCACAAGCATGATTTTCCAAAACGTTTTTGTGAACTTTTCCATGGACCAATTGTGTGAAATTGAATTATGTGCATTAATGCCTAGAAAATGCACATAACTGCCCAAATATACTAAATTAGCCCGAAAAATTGCCAAATTTGAACACGATGCATTATAGGGTGTATGTTGATCGTACAAAAAAACTTAAGGACAAACGATGAAGGAAGTTTGGATTCCCCTTCAAACTTGGTGATTTCCCTCTCGAAACCACAAAACTGCCTTTTGTGATGGTTCGGTTTATGAAGAGCGTGTACAACGACATTAGCCGAACCTTCTCAAAAAATTACCACACTTTTCTAAGGTCATACCATGGCACTATGCCAGGTATCATCTTTTTCAGGCATGTTTTTCAATTTTGTAGAATCGAAAAACCAATAAACGACACGTTTGTGGTTGACTCTTGCCACACATGTCCTTGAAATCTCTCCTCATTCCTCGTAAAAGGCATGCAAATTTAGTAAACACCACAAGCATGATTTTCCAAACCGTTTTTGTGCACTTTTTCATGGACCGATTGTGTGAAATTGAATTATGTGCATTAATGCCTAGAAAATGCACATAACTGCCCAAATATAGTAAATTAGCCCGGAAAAGTGCCAAATTTGAACACGGTGCATTATAGGGTGTATGTTGATCGTAGAAAAAAACTCAAGGACAAACGACGAAGGAACTTTGGATTCCCCTTCAAACTTGGTGATTTCCCTCTTGAAACCACCAAAACGTCCTTTTGTGATGGTTCGGTTTACGAAGAGCATGTACAACGACATTAGCCGAACCCTCTCAAAAAATTACCATGCTTTGTTGAGGTCATACCATGGCACCATGCCAGGTATCATCTTTTTCAAGCATGTTTTTCAATTTTGTAGAGTCGAAAAACTAATAAACGACACGTTTGTGGTTGACTCTTGTGACACATATCATCAAAATCTCTCCCCATTCCCTTGTAAAAGGCATGGAAATTTAGTAATACCACAGGCTTCATTTTTCATACTGTTATTGTGCACCTTTTCATGCACCTATCGTGACAATTTGAATTATGTGCATAAATTCCTAGAAAATGCAAATAATGGCCCAAATATGGTAAATGAGCCCGGAAAAGTGCCAAATTTGAACACGGTGCGTTCTAGGGTCTATGTAGATCGTAGAAAAAAAAACAAGGGCGGACGACCAAGGAAAATTGGATTCCCTTGAAATCCTAGTGATTTATTATCACACACGGTTCATTTTCGCTGCTTATGAAAGCCGTGTGGGCTGACTCTATCGTGCGATGCATTCTGATTGGCCGGAACCCTAGCCACGAGAATCACGCGTGTGCACCGTAGGATGCACCACGATCGAACGACAATCCACATCCCTCCCATCACACTCGTGTAGCTGTAGCTGGAATTTGACTTATATGCGCTAAATGTCAGGTAAATACTATAAAGTGCTTAAGTATATCAAACGAGTCCTGAAATGCGCAAAAAATTTCAAATCTAGCGGTTGATGGTGCTTGCGCACCGTGTAAATAGTTTGGACGTGAAATGATGAACTCACCGTAATTCAAGTCCAAATTGCCATTTTATCATTTTGGAAACAGTGATTCTTCTTGTGAGATGCTCTCGATTTCAAGGAGTTATCGTTACAACTTCTGCCAAAATTTGCCCTTTTATTTACCATATAATACTGAGGTCATACCATGGCACTAGGGGCACCATGCCAGGTATCATCTTTTTCAGGGATGTTTTTCATATTGCAAAATGAGATAATATATAGATATGTCAGCCCATACAATTGACATATTTGATATGCATGAACAAATAATCAATCGAGGATATATATGCTCAAATTGGTCCAGTGCCTAGTTCGAGGAGTAATTTACAAACCATTATTAGCTCCCTAATTTACATCAATATAACAAACCACCTTGATCGATCGAGGCTGGGGCAGCCTCGACATTGGTGATCGCCGGTACTGCCTCGGGCGCAGCTCTCACCAGGGCTGCAGCGACCGCCGGCTCTGTGTACATTGCCCCGGCGGCCAACGAGACATTGGCTCTCACCAGGGCTGCCGTCACTACCCCCATGCCTGCACCGGCGATGCCTGGCGCAACGCCCTCCTCCATGTTGGACATAAGTTTCTGCCTCGTGCGGCGGCCGCCACTGCCACAGTTGTCCTTGCGTTGTCGCGGTTCCTGCTCCGCCGCCTGCACCATCCGCCGCACTCTACGCCGAGCCCGCAGTATCGCCCGTTGGCGATCCCTAGCCGCTTTCAGGACGACCCTGGCTAACCTGGTGGCTTGCTCGTACCGTGTTTCCTGCCTCGACTGGCTGTCGTCGGGAGAGGCGGCGGCATGGTCGTCGACCGAAAAGCCGACCATCGCGCCGGTAGCCTCGATTCCGCTATCGCCCAACTCCATCCGGTCGTCGGCCGTTGGGGTCGGGTATGCCGGTATGTGTGGGTAACTAGCTAGCAAGGGGATCAGTAGTGAGTCGCCGCCGGCGGCCATTGTTGTGGTTATTTATAGCTAGCTAGCAGCTGGCTAGGGGATTGGGGATTTACAATTTACCCCTATGGCTGGTGCTTGCGCGGGAAGGCATCGCTGGAGCGCGGGAAGACTAAGTGGAGCACACAATTCCTAGCACACAACCGTATGCAGTGTCACGTGTTATCACACACGTGTTAACATAAGGAAACGTATGTGTAACTTACAAATCATCACTCATGAGTACTCGCACCACGCATCGTGTGCGATGCTCCTACCATCGTAAACACCTCGTTTGCATTTTCAAAGGTTTTTGTACACACACATAATCGCACACGAAACATCCACGTCCGTAGGGCGCCTAAGAGAATTCAGATTTTTCCAAGAATTTTAGTGGCACTTTCTTAATTAGCACCAATTGCCCGACTGTCTTTCTCATCGTTAAAAGTGTTTTTAGTTTTTAGTTTTTCCCCTCCCACGTATGAGCCAACCAACTACCTCCAAAATTTAATTATGTTTGCATGCATGCGTGGTGGACGAGGAAAACGATAAGGAAGTGGGCAGTGATTCCACACTGGCAATTATAATAACCTAATTAATGGGATGTGTTCATTGGCAATTTGGCGCGGTCAATTTTTTTGCCTCGCCCACTCCCTGTTCACCTTGGTTGCGCTCCTCCTCCTTCGCTCTCTATCGTCTCTTTCCTCCCGCAGCCCCCAAATCTGGCCATCCATGCTCGCCTCCCCACCTCACCCATCGGATTGCGCCATGGATAATCCCCTAGATCCCAGCATCACGCGGGCTTCCCTCTCATTGCAGCCCGCGGCACTGCCGCCGTTGAGCGAAACCCACATATCTATCAGAGGGGATCCATTGCTCTGGACTCATAGATCGGTGGCGCCGGAGGACATGCCGGGGCTGCATTGGAGGTGGTGGGCAGCAAGGGCAAATCGGATCGAGGAAGCGAGGCATCAATTGGAGACATGTTCGAAGGAGTTGCGCATGGCGAGGCATAAGGCGAAGGCGGAAGTCGATCTGAGGGCAGAGATGCTGATGGATGTAAGCATCTGGCAGCGTCGCGTCGACTTGGAGCTGGCGCTAATGGCAGAGATCATATTCACGAAGTCGATTGCGGAGGAGAGACCGCGCATGCCTGCAGAATGGTATAAGAACCCGGTGCGGCTGTTCAGATGGGTGGTAGAAGAAGCCAAATCGTCCAACCTACTGCAGCGGCGGCGCTGGGCATGCATCCTAGGCGAGGTGACCTGCCCTCCTTCCCCGCCAGATACTGGATGAAGATCACCTCAAGTACGTGGCCATGGACGCGTACACATGCTACGAGATGTACAGGCGGATCGTTGACATGAGGAAGTGCCTACTTACTGTAGACGACAAGGGATTGAGCCACAAGCAGAGCATTGGAGGCAAGCGTCACAACAAGAAGTAGTTGATATGATGATCGTTTCTCCTAGTTTATTATGCATGTACTTGTTTACTTAGATGTGCAAACGCTATCTGTAGTCAGTTATGTAATTGGAAGTTTAATTTGGTTATACAATCATGTTCTTATAAGTATATATGTTGTTGTTCTGTAGACAGAGCATAGATGTTTTGCAGACAGAGCAAATCATATCACACACGGACTAAACTACAGAACCCGTCGGTGATGAATTCATCAATCGCTGACAATTATTTACCACCAACCATTTGCCCACAACACACGGGTTATTAGCAGGAATCGGCCGTGTTGTTGTCCGTCTTCCCACACATTTTGGATTTCTGACCTGTTTGCCACGTATCACACACATCTTGTTAAGTTGATCCGTTTCTGTCGTGTTGGGTAATCGCAAACAGTTCATCCGAGTGAACCGCATGCCGTATATCGCACACACCTTGATTTGCCTGACCGTTTCTGTTGTGTTGGGTAATCACAAACAGTTCATCCGACTGAACTGTATGCCATTTATTGCACACACCTCGAACTGGCTGACCGTGTTTGTTGTTCTCGCTTATCGCAAACAGTTCGTATGGATCAATTGTATGCCATGTATCGCACTTGCGTCTCTATTCTGAATCATGTTTGATGTCTCCGGCATCGCAAACAGTTCGTCTTATTGGCGACGGTTTTATTACGACACCGTTTACGATTCATGCATCACACACAGTTTGGTCGCGGGGTCTCTGATTCATGTGTCGCGTTAGCGGTCGCCTGCAGTAGTCCTACCCGGGGGTCATCCCCCCGACAGTAGTCCCGGAAGCTGTAAAGGCCCGCCGGATCCAAGCAGGGGGGGCCTTTGCAGCTTATCCCCCCCAAAGGAAGGCGGTTGTTGATGTCAAAACGCCGTCTTGACGCCGCAAGCGCCGGCTGTCGGGAGCCGGACCGTGATGCCCAGCTGAAGCGGAGTCCAAACGGTTCGGCCGGCCAGAGTCCAGATGGCGTGGGGGATCGCACCAGCCGCCTGACATGGTCCCGCCACGTGCAGCCCAGCGGCGGGAGAGGCCTGCCAGGCCACGCGCGCGACGGGACATTGCAGTGGGCCGGGACCCACCAGGCCGCGGCCTCGGCCTGCGCGCGGGATCCGCTGCGGCCGCGCGTGTCGATTGGAGTTCTCAAGGCAGTTACTGTGCGCGTGTAACGCACCCGTGTATTGCGGGGGAGTGGGGATCGTGGGCGCAAACGATCCCACTCCCCCACGCCCGCCGTGGGTTTAAATGGAAAGGGAGGGGGAGAGGCCGAGGCATTCGCACTCTCGCCCCTGCCCCTCGCTTCGTCTTCTCCCCTGCTTCTGCTTCCTTGCGCATGCCCACGCCACGCGCTGCCGCAGCAGCGCTTGCCCGAGCCACCGCCGCGCCACGCCGGTGGTCCGCAGGGGGTGGACTGTCTTCGATTCTTCACTGTGCCACCACCACGCCCGCCTCCCCATAGCGCTGGGCAATGATGCCGCCGAAAGGCTCTTGGGAGGGGTCCGTGGTGACTGATGACGATATCGCCTACCTCCGCCGCACGCACCGGCTGCCGCCGGCGGAGGAGGTGGAGGCGCGCGCGCCCGGCGAGGAGCTTGCACCGGCGCCGCAGGACGGCGAGGTCGTGGTCTTCTACACGCACTTCCTCCGCGGGCTTGGCCTCCCCGCGAGCCTCTTCTTCTGCCATTTCCTGACCTTCTTCGGTCTCCAACCGCACCACCTATGTGCGAATGCGATTCTGCAACTCTTGGCCTTCGTAGCGCTCTACGAGGGCTACGCCGGCCTTCTCCCATACGTGGAGCTGTGGTGCCGCCTCTTCTACCTCAAGCAGTAGGAGGCGGCAGCCGGCGTCATGTCCGCCGGTGGGGTGGCCGTGGTGTTTGCCCGACCGGTAGGACCCTTCCCCAAGCTTCCCCTCGAGGAGTCGACCAAGAAGTGGCAGAAGTCCTTCTACGTGAGGAACGTCAACCCGGCCGTGGACCACATCAACCTCCCCGCCTTCCACGATGCGCCGTCGGCTGAGAGGCTGAACTGGGGGCACAACCCGAGGAACCCGTCGGCGGAGATCGTGGGCATCTGCCGCCGGATCAAGGAGTTGACGGACCATGAGGGGCTCATCGCCACGGATCATGTTGCGGCCTTCGTCAGCCGCCGGGTGCTGCCGTTGCAGCGTCGGCCGCACCGGATCGGTGACATGGGCGGCCGGCGTGACCCCTGCCGGATGTCGACGAAGGAGTTGACGCCAGCTGGGGTCGCCCAGCGCGTCAATGACATCACCGTCGCCGGGCTCGACGAGACAAAATGGCGCTTCGGCAAGGAGCCCTATAGCCAGCAGGCTCCCGCTCCGGTGGTGAGTCCCTGGTCTCTGTTCTTCGCAACCTCTGCTCTTTTCTTGCGCCCTGACGCGTTGGGCCGGCTGCAGCTCTTCCCGAGCCAGCAGACCCTCGATGGCCCGAACCCCCAGGTCCTGCAGCCAGACCAAGCCGACTCGAACACGAAGGAGGAGAGGGACGGCGAGGCGGAGGTGGGAGGAGGCGAGGAAGGCCCCGAGGACTCCGAAGCCGGCGGATCCGGCCAAGCCGGTAAGTCCCTGACCCCGGACCCTTTGCGCGAGTGGACGGACGACAATGAAGATGATGAGAGTGGTGCGCGCGATGCAGCACAACCGACCACGAAGGCGGACGACGGCGCCGCTCCCAGGGGCGGCAGCGGAAGGCAGCCGGAGAGCAGTCGGCCGTGAGCCGGCCGCACGGGAAGCAGCCGGTCGAGCCACGACCGGCTGGGAAACGCCCGGCCGCGGCACAGCCGGGCGGCGTGAAGAGGTCGGTGAAGAAGTTGCACCGGCTGGCCCCGTCGGCGGGCCCGAAACGGGCGGTTCCCATGGCCATTGGGTAGGTTTTCTTTTCATCTCTTGCTTCTGTCTTTATGCTGCCGCGTTTCCCTCCTTTCCCCTTATCCTCCTCGCATACCGACCAGGAGCGCACTCGAGCTAGCAGAGGTGGCCGCGGCAGCGGCAGCTGCGAAGGAGGCTGACCGTCAGAGGGACCGAAGCGGCGGGCGCGAGCCGGCCGAGACCACCGAGGAGGTGCTCGCAGCCCGCCAATCTGGCATCGCACTAGAGGAGGCCGAGAGGGACGCGTGGAGGGCACTTGCTGCGGCTGAGAGGGAGATGGCCGAGACCTTGGCCAAGGCGTGGGCCGATGTCGTGGCCGAAGCCACGGGGAGGCGGAGGATCGCCGCTGAGGAGCCCACGTGGCCGGCCTGGGAGACGACCTCGCCGCCGCCGTCACCGATTGCGGAGCATCGCTCCAAACTAGTGCACGACCCGGCTCGCCGGGCGGAGGTCGACGCCCGCACCGCTGCCGAAGCAGCCGGTCGTGGTGAGACGGACGACCGCGGGTCGGCTGACGACCAGACGGCCGCCCCGGATACGCCGCCGGCAACCGACCTGGCCAACGAGGCTGGTCATGGGGACGAGGGAGGCTGCGGGTTGGAGACCGCGCCAGGCGGACGAGGAGCGCAGCCTCCAAGCGCGGAGGCCACGCCAGGGGGCTCCGGCGCCATGGTGGTCATGGAGCTGCGGGCCACGGGGTGCATCCTCGAGCTGAGGCCGACGGGTAGCGGGACCACCGCCGAGTCCTCAGCCCAGCTATAGCAAGATTGGGCGGCGAGCACCGGTGAGGCGATGAGCAGCGCACCCCCAAGTGACCTGGACGCGGCGGTGAACACCCTGCGACTGCAGTTTGTCGACTACCGCGGCCAGTGGCAGGGCTTTGCCCAGGCGGAGAACGCCCGGCTGCAACAGCTGGAGCGGACCGTCGCGGTGAGTTTTACCATTCTTCGCGCTTTTTTCGCAGTGGCATCCTTTTCTCTTTTCAGACCGGCTCGGTCGCTCTCCAGTGGGGGCGCATCAGCACACCCACTTGGTGTAGCCCCCGAGGCCCGGGCCGGCTGCGTAGCAGGCGGGTCGGGCCTTCTCAGGCGTCTTGTTCTAGCTTTCCTTCTTGCAGTCCGTCTATGATCTGCGGGTGGTGGCGTACAACCGTCTCCTGGGCCGGTTTCGCTCAGTGAGGACCCAGCTGGTGGCCAAGGAGGAGGAGCTTCGCCAGGCCAAAGGTACATATTGCTTTTTTCCAGTGGGGGCACGCTAGCGCACCCACTGGGTGTAGCCCCCGAGATTCGGGCTGGCTGCGAAGCAGCCAGGTCGAATCTTCTTGCTTCTTTCCTTTTGCTGCCGTCCGGCTGCTGACCAGAACTCTGATCCGGCTGCACAGCCGCCGCCATCGGCCTGGCCAAGGTGGAGGAGCTCCGGTGCCAGGCGGGTGAGGCCGGCCGGCTGCGTGATGAGGCGGCCGTGCAGCACGGCCGGCTGCAGGACAAGGTGGCCCGGCTGGCTCGAGAGAGGGACGAGGCGGCAGCTGCGCACAAGGCTGAGCTGGACCGGCTTGCGAAGGAGCACCGCAAGGCGGTGGCCGTTGAAGGACGAGCAGGTGATGAAGGCTGCCGAGGAAGTCACCCAACTCAAGAAGAACTACGAAGCTCGTGTCATGGAGTGGTCGCTGAAGGAGCAGGGGGTGCTGGCAGAGGTGCAGCACATCGACATGCTGCTCGCCGGTAAGTTCTTGCTTGTTCCCTTGTCTTTCCGTGCCCGGCTGGCGGCTGCAGCCGGCCAGGCTTTTTAGTTCTTTCCTCATTCCTTTTCCCTTTTTCTCTTCTTCTTCAGAGACCTTCCCCAAGACGCTGGCACCGGCCGAGGAGGCCGTGCAGGTCTATCGGGAGGATCAGAGGGCGACGGGGGTCCACATCGGCGTGCACGCCGCTTGGACCGTGACGGAGATCGGGGTCACCACCGAGGCCCGACTGTGGGCGGTGGTGCGTGGCATGGGACGGCTTCGCAATGCCGGCCTGGTGATGGTGGGAGCCCTGGCCGGACGTGGTGCAGCCCCAGACCGTCAGCTGGCTGGCGAGGTGGCTTGAAGCCGGCTCTACGCGACTCGACGCCTGGAGGGCCTCCGCGGCACGAGCTAGCGCGGAGATGGCGCTGTCCTTCGTGCTGTCTTGGAATCCAAGCGTCAACTTGGACCAGCTACTCACGCATAGGGCTGGGGCAGAGGCGGACTTGGCGGAGCGGGCACGCCGATCGCCGTGCGGGCCAGCGACATCGCGTCGTTCACCCTCCACGACGAGTTCGTCATGGAGCGGGTGGCGGGCGGCGGACGGCACGCCGCTCCCCGCAGATGACTTCGGCTTGGCCTTCGTGGACCCGGTGGGCAGCGCGGGGGAGATGGAGGACGAGGGGACCGGCTCCAGTGCCGGAGCCTACGCCGCCGCCGCCGCCAAGGAGGACACCAGCGCCATGGAGGAGGCGGCTCAGGCCGGGGCCGATGCGCCCGTAGCATAGGGCTTTTATTTTTTCTGCTTTTTGCTTCTGAACTTGGAACTTTTGTTAGTTGGCAAGTCCACCCACTGGGGGTGTATGTTTATGTAATGAACTCCTGGCCGTGGGCCTTTTGCTATATGTGTATGCATGTTTCCATCTATGTGCGTCTTCTACCGGCTGGCGGCTCGCCTTTGCCTATTTCCTTAGGCCATTTTTTCTTGTGCGCCTTCCTCCTCAACTTCCTCCCGCCAGCCGGACAGCCGGGAGCCGGTCTTTAGCTGGGACGGGGAGTCGGATTCGAAAGAGAGCGCACAGTACTTAGGTTTTTAGGACTTGAGCGCAAGTGAAACACCCACTGGGTCGGCTGGCTGCAGGCGGCGAAGCCGGCTGGAGCAAAGCCGGTCTATGCAGCGTCGAGTGAGAGAGAGAGCCGGATTGACTAAGACGGACGCTCGTCCTTAGCTGCCTTTCGCGTGAGGATGCTTTCAGCCTTTGGCTCTTGCCAGCCGGACAGCCGGGAGCCGGTCTGTGGCTTGTGGCGGAGAGAGGGCTTAGGCGGTGCGCACGCTACTGGGCCGGCTGTAGAAGAGCAGGGCGCGGGCTAGCCGGCGAGCCCCCGAGCCAGACGTGCCGACCCGGCGGGAGGGAGGCAAATGCGGTAAAGTACGCAAGAGATAATAAAGCTCGATAGAGATGAAAAGGTAGCCCCCGAGTATCGTTCGGGGGACCTGCTGCTTTCATTACTTCCAAAAGGTAGCGATACGTACATACATGGTTCAACTGTAAAATGGACGGAGGAGCTCCGTGTTCCATGGGCGTTCCGTCTCCTCGCTGGAGGCGTCTCTCTTGCGCTTGTTCGCCTTCTGCACATCGATGAGGTAGTACGCGTTGTTGTGCAAGGCCTTGCTGATGATGAAGGGGCCATCCCATGGGGAGGACAGTCTGTGCTGGCCGGCTGTCCACTGGACCAGCCGGAGCACGAGGTCGCCCTCGTGGAACGCGAGGGGCTTCATCTTCTTGTTGTGGTAGTGGCGTAGGTTCTGCTGGTAGATGGCCGACCGGCTGAGGGCTAGCAGGCGCGCCTCCTCGAGTAGGTCGACGCCGTCTTCGCGAGCCGCCTTTGTTTCCGCCTCCATGTACAGGGTGACCCGAGGTGAGTCAAACTCGAGGTCCGTGGGGATGACCGCCTCGGCCCCGTAGACGAGGAAGAAAGGGGTGAACCTGGTTGACCAGTTGGGCGTGGTCTGGAGACTCCATAGGACAGCCGGCAGCTCGTCGATCCAGCTGCCGGGTGAACGCACGAGTGGCTCGACGAGCCGGAGCTTGATGCCGGCAAGGATAAGGCCGTTTGCCCGCTTCGCCTGGCCGTTCGACTGAGGATGCACGACGGAGGCTAGGTCGAGCCGGATGCCGGAGACGGAGCAGTAACACGCCAGTGCGCCTTTAGCGAAGTTGGTGCCGTTGTCGGTGATGATGCTGTTGAGGATGCCGTAGCGGACTGCGATGTCTTTGATGAACTTGATGGTTGTGGGACCGTCGAGCTTCTTGATCGGCCTTGCCTCGATCCACTTGGTGAACTTATCGATGGCCACCAGCAGATGCGTCATGCCACCTCGAGCGGTCTTGAAAGGTCCCACCATGTCGAGGCCCCAGACGGCAAAGGGCCACGTGATGGGAATGGTCTGGAGAGCTGCAGCCGGCTGGTGGCTCTAGGTGTTGAAGTGCTGGCAACCCTTGCACTTGAGGACCAGCTGCTCTGCGTCCTTCAGAGTAGTCGGCCAGTAGAAACCGTGGCGAAAGGCTTTGGCCACCAGGGACCGGGAGGCGGCGTGATGCCTGCACTCGCCCTGGTGGATGTCGCGTAGGATCTCGAGGCCCTTGGCCGTCTCGACGCAGCGCTGAAACACGTCAGTTGTGATGCGCTTGACGAGCTCGTTCTTGATGATGATGTAGGCAGAGGCCCAGCGCTGCACCTGCCGGGCCTCAACCTCGTCGATAGGGAGTTCGCCGCTCACCAAGAAGGTAAGGATCGACTGCGCCCATGACAGTGCCTCCACCACCGTGAGGACGGTAGCTTGCGCAGGGTCAGCCGGGTTGGGAGGCGGCGGGCCGGAGCCGGCAGCCCCCGGGAATGGGGCGGCAGTCCCCGGGTTGGAGCCGGCAACCCCCAGGGCTGGGTCAGAGACGGCAGCCCCCAGGACCGGAGTGGCAGTTCCCGAGCTGGAGCCGGCAGCCCCCAAGCCGGTTGCGGGAGCCGTCGGGTCGGCTGGGATGAAGATAGACTCCGAGTCAGGAGATGGCTTCATGGAGGGCTTGCGCAGGTGCTCGAGGGAGACACCGGCTGGGATGGACTACCGGGAGGAGCCGATCTTGGCTAGTGTGTCTGCCGCCTCGTTCTCAGCTCGAGGGACGTGGAGGAACTCGCAGCCGTCGAAGCCGCCGGTCATCTGCTGGACCAGGTTGCGGTAGCTGGCCATGTTGGTGTCCGTGGCATCCCACTCGCCAGAGACCTGCTGGACCACCAGATCGGAGTCGCCGTAGCAGAGGATGCGCCGGATGCCGATGTCCTTGGCCAGCCGGAGGCCATGGACGAGGGCTTCGTACTCGGCGATGTTGTTGGAGGCGGTGAAGTGGATCTGGAGCGCATAGCGCAGCCGGTCGCCCTTGGGGGAGGAGAGTATGATGCCGGCTCCCAAGCCGGTGAGCATCTTCGAGCCGTCGAAGTGCATGCGCTAGTGCGTTGAGTCGGGAGATGGCGGTAGGTACTTGGTCTCCGCCCAATCGACGAGGAAGTCGGCCAAGGCCTGGGACTTGATGGCGGTGCGGGGCTCATAGAGGATCGTGTGGGAGGCCAGCTCGATGGCCCACTTGGCGACCCGGCCAGAGGCGTCGCGGCAGCCCATGATCTCGCCGAGGGGAGCCGTGCTCACCACGGTGATGGCGTGCTCCTGGAAGTACCGCTTCAGCTTCTTGGCGGCCAAGTACATGCCATAGCACATCTTCTGGTAGTGGGGGTAGTTCTGCTTGGAGAGGGAGAGCACCTCGCTCAGGTAGTACACAGGGCGCTGGACCGGCTAAGCCTTGCCCTCCTCGGGGCGCTCCACCACCAGCACAACGCTGACCACGCGGGTGGTCGCCGCAATGTACATCAGGAGCGGATCCTTCTCAGCCGGCGCGGCCAAAACGGGTGCGGTGGAGAGCATGCGCTTGAGGTCGCGGAAAGCTTCGTCCGCCTGGTCGGACCACTCGAACGCCGTCGTCTTCTTCATCAGCTGGTACAGGGGCAAGGCCCTCTCCCCCAGCCGGCTGACGAACCGGCTAAGAGAGGCCAAGCAGCCGGTGAACTTCTGGACATCGCGCAGCCGAGCCGGCTTGCGCATGCGCTCGATCGCCTTGATCTTCTCCGGGTTGGCCTCAATGCCACGCTCCGAGATGAGGAACCCAAGGAGTTGGCCAGCCGGTACGCCAAAGACGCATTTCTTCGGGTTGAGCTTGATCTGGAACCGGCGCAGATTGGTGAATGTCTCCTTGAGGTCCTCCAGGAGGGTGAGGTGCTGCTTGGTCTTCACCACGATGTCGTCGACATAGACGTGCACATTCCTGCCAATCTGTGGCAGGAGGCACTTTTGCATGCAGTGCTGGAAGGTGGCGCCAGCGTTCTTCAAGCCGAACGACATGGTGATGTAGCAATACACCCCGAAGGGCGTGATGAAGGACGTCTTGAGGGCGCCGGCCGGGTCCAGCTTGATCTGGTGGTATCCGGAGTAGGCGTCCAGGAAGGACAGAAGCTCGCAGCCGGCGGTGGAGTCGATGACTTGGTCGGTCCGGGGTAGGGCGAACGGGTCCTTGGGGCATGCCTTGTTCAGGCTCGTGTAGTCGATACACATGCGCCAAGTACCATTCTTCTTCAGGACGAGGACTGGGTTGGCCAGCCACTCGGGGTGGAAAACTTCCATGATGAAGCCGGCTGCGAGCAGCCGGGCGATCTCCTCACCAATGGTTCTCCGCTTCTCGGAGAAGTGGCGTAGCGGTTGCTGGACCGGCTTGGCATCTGGCCGTACATGGAGTTTGTGCTCGACGAACTTCCTCGGAACACCCGGCATGTCTTTGGGGGACCATGCGAAGATATCCCGATTCTCACGGAGGAAGTCGACAAGCTCGCCTTCCTATTTGCTGTCGAGGCCAGAGCCCATGACAACGTACTGGTCGGAGTCGGGGTTGGCCGGGTCGAGTGAAACCTTCTTCATACCCTTGGCAGGCTTGAAGGACGCCTCGTTGGCCGACTACTTGAGCGGATCCGGCATGGCTGGCTGCTCATTAGCTAGCGCCACGAGACGGTCAAGCTGGCGCCTCTCCTCGGTGATGACTAGCGACTCGGCCAGCTTCGAGCCGGCATGGGCGCACTCCAGGGACTTCTTGTAGTCGCCGGTGATGGTGATGATGCCCTTGGGGCCCGGCAGCTTCATTTTTAGGTAGGCGTAGTGGGGGACCGCCATGAACTTGGCCAGGGCGGGCCGACCCAAAAGCGCGTGGTAGGGGCTGGCCAGGTCAACCACCTCAAACCAGATCGGCTCATGGCGGAAGTAGACGCTGGTGCCGAACAGCACGTCCAGCCGGACCTTGCCGATGGGGGAGCAAGAGGCACCCGGCACGATGCCGTGGAACACCGTCCGGGTGGGTTGCAGTTGGCTCTCCTCGATGCCGAGCTTGATCATGGTGTCGCGGTAGAGGATGTTGATGATGCTGCCGCCGTTGATCAGCACCCGCGAAAAGCGGCAGGTGCACTTCTCAGCGACGAAGGTGGGGTCAAGAACGAGAGCGTAGCCACCCGGCGTGGGCATCACAGCCGGGTGGTCCTCCCGGGTCCAGCTGATGGGGCGGTCGGACCAGTGCATTAACTGGGGAACCCGGGGGACGGCAGCGTTCACCTCGTGCTGGTACTTGCGCTTGCTGTGCTTGTCATCGCCCTCGCTGGTGAAGACGATGTAGGTCACGTCCTGGCGCGGGAAAGCGTTGTTGGCGAGGGCACCGGCTGCCGGAGGTGGCGGGGGAGGCGGCGGAAGTGCCGGACCAGGAGGCGACGGCGGCGGCAGGTCGCCCCGCATCAGGCGCTGGGTGATGATGCAGTTCCGGAGCGTGTGCGTAGACGGCTTCGCGCTGCTGTGGTGCTTGCAGGGGGCATCCAGCATCTGCTCGAAGGTGAGCTTGGGCTGCCAGGCGACCTTGCCAGTGCGCTGCCGCCGGCTGCTGCCTTGCTGGGCCGGCTGCTCTTCCTCCACAGTGGCTACTTGCCGGTTGTCATAGCGGGGGGCCTGCTGCTCGCCCTTCCGCTTGTTGTTGTTGTTGCCGTTGTCTTGCCGGCACTGGTTGTAGTCGCCGGCCGGGCTGGGGCTGGCCGGCTGGACCTGGACGGGCTTGCCGGCTGCGTCGACCGAGACCTTCATGCGCATCGCGGAGTCGGACGTGGCGTACTTGTCCGCCGTGGCCATGAGCGCCGCCAAGGTGTCCGACTCGTCACACATCAGCTGGTGCTTGAGGAGGGTGCCGTCTCGGCACCCGTCGATGAAGTACTGGATGGCCTATACCTCGTGGACCCCTTCACAGGAGTTGCGCAGCTCCGTCCACCACGTGAGGAAGTCGTGGAGGGACTAGTCCGGGCCCTGAACGCACATGGAGAGCTAGCGAGGCCGACCCGGACGCTTGTAAGTGCTGGTGAAGTTGCGCACGAACGCCTCCTCGAAGTCCAGCCAGGAGTTAACTCTGCCGGCTTTCAGGCTATTCAGCCAGGTCCGGGCCGAACCGAGCAGCATGAGGGGTACGTAGCGCACCGCTACACGCTAGTTGCCGTCGGCTATGCCGACAGCCGTGGTGTAGTCAACTAGCCAGTCCTCCGGCTTGGTGACGCCACTGTACTTGGGGGTGTCGCGGGCGAGCGTGAAGCCTTTGGGAAAGGGCTCCTCGTGGATGTGTGGCCCGAAACAGGCAGGACCGATAGAGCTCTCCTCCTCGAGGGTCATGGATCGCGCCAGCCGGTCGATGCGATGGCGGGCATCGTTGTCGTCGTAGGGCTTGCGAGGCCCGAGCCGGTCGGTGATGGGGCTGCGCGGCACAGTGCCGGTGGAGGCTGGCTGGGGCTGCCGAGCCGGCGGCAAGGGGTGCTCCGACTGCTGGATCCAGCCATCTCCAGCCGTCTCGTCAGTGACGCCGTCACCGGCCATCGCGGCGCGGTTGCGCCGGCTTTGGCTCGCCCGACGCCGGCCAAAGCGGCTCACGCTAGCGTGTGGGGAAGATGCATGTTGCGTGTCCCGAAGGGCCCTCTCTGGGTCTGCGGTGTTCTCCAAGGCGGAGGTAGCGGGCCGGGCCGGCTCGAACTGCTTCTGCTACTCGTTCGCCGCGGTGATGAGGTCGCGGACGTGTTGCTGCTGCTGCTGCAGCTCCTCGCACTCCAGAAACTCGAGATCCGCCATGGCCGCCTGTGCCGCGAGCATGTTCTTGACAGGGCTGTCGTAGATGGGCCGACCTGCGCCTAGCGCACGGCCGATGGCGCCTCCACGGATCCGCACCTCGGTGACCCGGCTGGGCTCAGTGGCAGCCGGCGTGTAGCCGTGGACGGTGTCTTACTCCCGCTGGGCGGACTCCAACCGGCGTTGTGTTCCCGCGAGCGCCATGGCCTCGTCCAGCAGTTGCTGACGGTCCTCGTTGAGTTGAGCCGCCGCAGCCGTCGGGTCGGCGTCGGGCGTGATGGGGGCACGCAGGCTCTGGATCATTGCGCGAAGCGGATTGACCCGGCTGGTTGGGCCGCAGCCGCGGCAGCAGCGGCCGCGGCGGCCTTCTCCTTGTTGTGCGAGGAGCTGAAGCTGGCGCCGGTGGTCAGCACCTCCATGCGGGTGCAGAGATCCGCGACGTCACCGGAGACGGCGCAGCCGATAGGGACGGGCGAGTCGGAGAAGCTGTGTACCTCGCTAGGGTACTCATCCGGAATGAGCGCGATGAAGACGCGCAGCGCGCCGAAGGGGACGATGGAGCAGCCTGCGGGGCAGACGGCGTCCGCGCCTGGCGCTGCGTTGTAGCCGGCCGGGTTAGCCACGCAAGGCGCGCAGACCAAGCCATGCGCGATGCGCTCGCCAGAGCTGGTGAAGGGCCTCGTCTGGAACTTGACTCCGGCCGACGCCGCGAGCAGCCCCACGGTGGCCGCCAACTGTCGTGGTGAAATCACGGCAGATGCCATGAGATGGCTAAAAGTGGGGGGCTGCGTGAGGACGCCAGTGGGTTCCGGAAGCAAGGTTGGCACACGCGAGTGCGGAACACAAGGCGTACCCAGGTTCACGGCCCTCCGGGGAGGTAACACCCCTAGTCCTGCCGAAATGGGATGATATGCACAAGGGCTACGAAGTTGCTCCTGGAGCTGTTTGGGCGGAGGAGGAGGAAGGAGCTAGTTCTCTATTCGGCCTCTCCTGTGGGTGGGTGTGTGGTGTATCAACTGGGCAACCCCCGCATGAAGACCTCCTGGGGGGTCTTATAGCCCGACCCCCAGGGTTACATTGGTAAATCTACATGTGGGCGGGACCCAGCTGTCATCGTCTGGAGCCAGCTGCGGGCCCCGCCGGCTGCTCGGCACTGTGGCCTGTCGCCTCCCTCGTCACGGAGTGGTTGGCATCGTGGGGCTACATTGGCTCGCCGCACTGACGTCGGTCGCCCGGGTCAGCGGGGTTGGCGGCACTGTAGCCACGCTCTCCCGTCGTGGAGAGCCGTCTTGTCGTACGGAGGCATGGGACGGCCTCTGATCCGTCGCCAGCCGGCTTGCGGCCAACCAGACCGGACGCGGGGCCGCGCCCAGCCGGCCAGATGGCCAGCCGGATTTGAGGGGCACGGGCTGCCCCGATGTTTTGAAAAAGGCTTTGGGCCCCTTTGCCTACCCGGGGGTCATCCCCCCGACATACATGATCATTGCCTTGAATATCGTCATAACTATGCGCTTTTCTATTAATTGCCCAACAGTAATTTGTTTACCCACCGTATACTATGTGTTCGAGAGAGAAGCCTCTACTAAAAACTATGGTCCCCGGGTCTACTTTTATCATATATTAAAATCCAAAAATACCTTGCTGCAATTTTATTTCCATTCTTTTATTTTGCAATTTACTTATCTATCTATCACCATCGGAATTAATCCTTGCAAGTAATCGCCAAGGGGATTGACAACCCTCTTGTTTGTGTTGGGTGCAAGTATTTGCTTTTGTGTGTGTAGGTGCTGCTAACGAGGTTCTGTGTGGTTCTCCTACTGGATTGATAACCTTAGTTCTTAACTGAGGAAAATACTTATCTCTAATGTACTGCATCATCCTCTCCTCTTCGGGGAAATCCCAATGCAGTTCACAAGTAGCAGGAAGAATTTCTGGCGCCGTTGCCGGGGAGACATCACCAAAACCTATCAAGTACCTTCGCACAAACTATCATCTACTTGCTCTTATTTTCATTTGCCTTTTATTTGCATTTGCCTTTTATTTGCATTTGCCTCTCGTTTTCATCTCCCCCACTTCTAAAACAATTTTAAAAAAACACAAAAAAAATGCTTGCTTGTTTGCTTGTTCGCTAGTTTGTTTGCCTTGTGGTTATGGCTAGTTCTTCAATTGTTACTTGCACCCCTGAACATGAAGTTTTCAATTTTAAACAAAGGGGAGGAGAAAATTTAAAAGATGCTTGGTATAGGATTTGCGATGCTCAAAATAGGTCTACTCGTAAGCAATCCACCATTGTTCTTCTTCGCAATTTTTATGTGGGTATTACTACTTGGTATAGATTTGTGCTAGACACTATTACTAGAGGGAATTTCTTGAGTAGTCACCCTATGGATGCTTTCAATGCCATGGGAAATTTAGTGGGATCACCACCTATTATTATTAATGAAACAACATTGACTTTGGAACATGTTATGCAAAGGTTAGAAGCTATTGAAAATAAAATGTCTACTATTGAACATCTTGAGAATCTAGACAAAAAGGTCCATAATCATATTACTCAATTTGGTTCTAAGGTAGGAACTACATTAAAAATGTTAAAAGAAAAGGAACCAATAGTTAGTGAAAGATTAGAGCAAGGTCCTGCTAGAATCGATAAGTTGGAGGAAATTATTAATAACTTGGATTCCGCCTTTTCCTCCATCAAAACTATTGATAGGACTCCTCCTAATAAAAATTGCAAGTTTATGTATGTTCCTAAGACTAAGGGTGCCACTTCTAGCAAGGGAAATGAGGATCTTAAAATGATTAGCGTGCATCCCAATTTCATTGATATAATAAGGGAACCTATTTATGAAAGCAAATTTCATAACTTTTTGCCTAGGAGTGTGATGATAAGCAAATCCTATGTTGGATCTCCTAGAAAGAGTGGGTGTGTAATTGAGGATTTGGAAACGAAGGATGATAATACTTGAAACAATGCATTATGCCTAGCCAGGGGCATAAAACAATAGCGCTTGTTGGGAGGCAATCCAATATGTATCTTAAATTTTTGCTTTTTTATTTATGTTTTGTGTGTTTACACAATTATAGCTACTGTTATGATTGTGATTTTTATCTTTTAATTAGTGTTTGTGCCAAGTAATGCCTTTGGGGTGATTTGGATGATAGTATAATTGATGTTGTTTGAAAACAGAAAGTTTTGAGTCCAGTGCTGGATTTTTGGTTCTGTACTGGAGATCGATAAAATTCTGAATTTTTCACACATTATTTTCATATGAATTGTTTACGTTGTCCTAATGTTTCATAATTTTTGGAGTTACAGAAGTATGGCTTTTAAATAGATCTTTACAGACTTTTCTGTTTTAGACAGATTCTGTTTTTGTTGCATAGTTTCTTTATTTTGATGAATCTATGGATTGTATCGGGGGGTATAAGACATGGGGAAGTTGGAGTACAGTAGCATTATGCCAATATTAAATATGAATCAATTTATAATAGTACCTAAAGTTTAAGATTTATTTGTTATACTAACGGATCTCACGAGGTTTCTGCTGAGTTTTGTGTGCTGGCGTTTTCAAGTTTTGGGTGAGACCACGATGGACGAAGGAATAAGGAGCGGCAAGAGCCTAAGCTTGGGGATGCCCAAGGCACCCCAAGGTAATATTCAAGGAAGACTCAAGCGTCTAAGCTTGGGGATGCCCCGGATGGCATCCCCTCTTTCGTCTACAATCTATCGGTATATCACTTGGAGCTATATTTTTATTCATCACATGATATGTGTTTTACTTGGAGCGTCTTGTGCTATAGTTTGCTTGCTTTTGTTTGCTTTTTAGTTTTCCACAATCATCTTTGCTGAACACACCTTTTTGAGAGGGACACACATTATTCGTGATTTGTTAGAATACTCTATCTGCTTCACTTATATCTTTTGAGCTAGGCAGTTGCTCTAGTGCTTCACTTATATCTTTTAGAGCACGACAATGGTTATATTTTAAAGAAATAGTTGCACTCTCATGTGTGTGGCACCCCGGCTCAGAGGAACCGGAACACCCCATATTCCGGCCCAGAGATCAAATCTTCTGGAATACGGCACTGCTCGGCATAGAACAAATCAGCTCTTTATTACAAATAATATGAGTACAAGGGTCTGATATTATGAAGGTTACATGGGGACGGCGATACTATGCCTGCCCAGATAGCTCTATGCTAGCAGCGGAACAACTCGTAACAGCGGAATAACTTCTAGCAGCGGTGTAGGAACGAAGTATGTCTACCAGAGGGGGGGGTGAATGGGAGTTTTAAATTTTCTTCGGAAATATCAAAACTCTCGGAACCCAGCAGCGGAGTGAATGAAAACAGTAAACAGTGAGCGAAAATAAACTACCGAATGGAAACTTAAAACATGCATCGAGGTAAATCACATAACTGAAACAGATCACATGGCATCATACGAATGTAAATGAGAGTAACAGAGATGACCAGTGATGCTCGATGGCGACAAGGTATTTGGTAGACCAGTTCGCCCTTCTGCAAAAGGACTATGTCTGGTTGGAGGGGTTGTGATTTAACATAGAAGATAAACTCTCTTCGCCCTTTTCTCCTCGACAATTGGTTCGTCAACCAATGCCGATTACTCGGGGTAGATGCTTGAAGGCGATCTCCGAACCTTTACAGACTTCTTCTTCGAGAACCACAATTACTCTTGGTCTCTGAAGAAATTGACACCTAACCGTCTAGAGAGTTCACAGCTCTCAAGAGTAATAGGCGGAGCGTACTGGACTTAGATTCGAGTGATGCTGAACCACTATCTAATTTTTCGGCTCTGGGGTTTTCTCTCGGTGGATTTTAAACTCAAATCAATCGGAGAGGGGGTTGCTCAAGAATCTTCTCGGAATCAAACGAAGCAGCCACCGGACAGCGCCGGTGCGGGGTGGCTATTTATAGCCGCAGCCTTCCCTGATGGGAAATGACCATTTTGGACATGCGGTCCAGCCAATGGCCAACCGACATGTTCACAACGGTCGGATTTGGGAGCAACGGTAACATTACTTGAGGAGCAAGTAATGCTAACTCCTCAGTCAGAGACAAATCTCTCGCAGCGAAGAAGATCACAGTCTCTTGTTGACAAGTATTTGCTCGGAACACAAAGAGATTTCTCTCGAATCTTTCATAGG
Organism: Elymus sibiricus; assembly: GCA_039707655.1. Taxonomy (NCBI): domain Eukaryota; kingdom Viridiplantae; phylum Streptophyta; class Magnoliopsida; order Poales; family Poaceae; genus Elymus; species Elymus sibiricus. The sequence goes on along the minus strand of CM077668.1, from coordinate 252,971,946 downwards.
ATTTGGGTTTAGCATCAGAGAATGAAAGCTTCGAACGCTACACCCCTCTTAATAGTACGGTGGTCCTGTGACTCAATAAGGAGAAAAGAAACAACGAAAAGAATGCTACGTCTTCTCTTCGTCTTTGATTTCCTTGGCTGCAGTCACTTCCTTCGGATAGGCACCGAACCAATTGCTTTACGTCAGCAATTTTTGAGGGTCACTCTTGTCGTTATATCCTTCGGTGATAACTTTCACTGCCACGCAGGGGATATTCTTCGGAGTTGTGAATCCAAACTCCTCTTAACTCCAGGGACCTGTTACTCTGTGTGCACTAGCAAACACATCAGTCCCTCATTGTTTGTCAACAATCTCCAAAACATAAGGAGGCAAATTATTGCACCAACAATCTCCCCCTTTTTGGACGATTGATGACAAAACAGATAATCATCAAAGTGAAGATAGATAATTGTAAAATGAATCAAACAAGAGTAAGAGTTACTTGCTCGAATATGAATTGAACTCCCCCTAAATGTATGCAGGGACGAAATATATGAGATAGATTCTCCTGCGATAATTGAAGTATATGGAGGAAATTTCAATCATACGAGACATTTGATTCGCACTGATGAGATATAATCCATCGAGATCGTAGTGCAATCAAAGATAACTTCTGATAATAATTCCATCTGCAAGACAAATACTATGAGAGAAATGGTGCAGCAGCAGGGGTTATTAACATTACTGCACAGAAGTTAATTGAGTTTCACAACAAGGAGCATATAGACTTAAACCAGAAGTTGCAAACCCACACGAAACCAAAACAAATGAAACACCAAAAGCAAATCTATCAAGACTCGATGTAATTCTCCCCCTTTTTGTCAACAAGTGTCAAAAAGGTGACGAATAACATGAGTGAAGAAACGCAGATCTTGGATCAATCGGTGGCATCGCCAGATGAGCTGTCCGAGGTGATTTCATCTTCGGAAGTGACCGGAATAGCTTCGTCTTCAGCAGCAACAGATTTTCCTTCAAGAATAAGAGCTTAAGGCTGAGCTGACGAAGGAGTAGCTGGAGTGGCCATAGGAGGAACACGAGACTGCACATTGCCTTCGGCAGGTTTCTCTGTTGGTGATGTGGCTTCAGATTCATCAAGCAATTTACGCAGCTTTAGATGAAGAAGATCAGTTGTAGGCTCACGAGTAGGTAGAGAAGGAGTCCTATCTTTAAAATCTTCGACAGTGAAGCCTTTGTCAATATAGTCATAGAGCTCCTGGAGATTGACATTCAGGAGTTGTTTCTCGGTAAAGAACTTGCGAAGCAATTTCCAGAGTCTCTTCTTATTTTCATCAGCGATCAGATGCATTATCCTCGTGCGATTGTTAATTGCATTGAGCTCGGAGGCAAGATGTTCTTTCTCGCTTCTATCTTCTGCAATATGTTGCATGAGCAGATGTTGTGTACGCAAACTGACTTCGAGTTGCGATGGAGGTTGAGGTGTAATCTTTCGGTTACGCTGAGGCAGACGAGGCCCATCAAATTGCTTGTGATAATCGCGGGAGCTTGAAGCAGGCGACTTGCCCGAAGAAATATCTTCCATAACTTGCATAGTATCGCGAATGGGAGGAATGAAGCTTTTGTGGCTTTCCTTCGCAAGATACACTGTGCGCATTGCATGATCAATAACTTTATGTATCCAGGGTGCAAACACCTTGATGCAAAATGGATATTGAGAAGAATCCTTCAGGATGTGCAGGAACATGTCTCCGACATCGAAAATGTATCGTTCGGAGATGGCGTATATCGCATTGCGAAGAACATCTGATATTGACTTGTCTGGATTCATGCCAGCCATAGGACAAATGGTGTAAGAAAGCATGTGAAACAATGTCTGATTCTCGAATGTTAAATGCTCAGGACGAGGAGGACCAGAGTAGTCACGAATCTTGTCTTCATCCATAGTGCACCGAAAGACTTCATCTGAGATAACATCAATGTTATGAACGCGAATTTCAGTGTTACCATGCTCAAATCGAGGAAAATGGAAGTGCGAGACAAAATCCGTTGAAGTGCACTTAATGCGTTTTCCTTCGGCCATCCATTCCATAATCCATTTAGAGCTATCATTTTCATCGCCCGAGATGTATAGTGTAGCATAGAATTGTAGAATAATTTCTCTGTTCCACGGGTGCTCGAACTCAAAGACCTTTGTGAGGCAGAAATCATCCAGATCCTGAAGCAATTGATTAAAGCAGCCAATGGTTCGCATAGCAGGAATGTCCAGATATTCATGAGGAAAAATCTTCTTGCTCTCATAAAGGACCCGAGAGTAATAAATGGCCTGTTCTTTGGTCCAAAAGCGAGGCGATTCAGAAGTGCACGGCCCATCATACGGACTGGTTTGAAAGAACTTTGGATGTGCATTCCGATTAAAAAGCGGTCCTTTTGCGCCTGCGCCAGAGGAGAACAATGGCAATTCTTCACGAGGATATGGATATTTAAGCTCTTCTTCGGGAGAAATAACTTCATCACCGTACACAACTGAGTCAGACCGGCGGGCAGAGACAGATTTGCGCTCGGAGGGACCAACATCTGGCAGCCGTGCGACTGTATCAATGGATAACTTAAGTGGAGAGGGAGCATGAAGCACAACAGATGGTGCAGCAGGGGCGCTTGGCACTGGAGCAGGTTCATCAACTTTGGGCACCGAGGCCGAAACATCCATTTGAGGAGGCTGAGACTGTTCCACAGTAACTTGTTTTTGCTCGTCGACAGATGGAGCTGGGACTTGCGGCGCTTGATGAGCTGGAGAGGCATGAGGTTCGGAGCGAGGGATTTCACCTTCCTCCGAAACAACGTGTTGCGAGGGAATTTCAGCCCGAGCAAGGGAAGCCATAGGCACTGATTCAGTTAGCCCTGGCAAGGGAGGAGCATCGGAGTCCTTAACAGGTGGTGGCGAAGGAATAGTAGGCTCAGGAGATTTTTCTTTCTGAGACTGAGCATCTTGACGGACAGGCGATGGTTCCTTCGGAGCAGGAGGTACATTCTTCTTCGCCATTTTATTTCTTTGCTTGATCTTTTGCTTTGCAACTTGATCAATATGGCCTTTGACCAGATCATTGTAGCCAGTGACTTTGGCTTCATGTTCATCACAAATTTTCCGAACAATTTCATCGAGATCTGTGTGAAAGCGTAACCTTTGGTGGTGAAGGAGAGTCATGGCACGATTGATATCTTTGTAGGAATCTTCGAGTGTGTTGATGATAAACTTTGATGAGGCAGTTTTCATTCGCTCATCAAGATCCAGTAGCTCGGCAGAGAGAGAGTTAATCTCAACTGCATCATCTCTCAGTTCTTGCACTACAGAAGTTGCTTGAGTAATAACTTCGGCAGGGAAAGGCAAAGATGCCACTTCTCCATCGAAAGGGTTCTCCACAAACTTATCGAGCTGCTCCATGATGAATATGTGATCATAATAATGAGGTGCATCTGACTTGACAGAGGGAGCAGTTGGAACAGGAACAGGAACTTGCTCGGAAGGCAGCTTAGAAGCCAATGGTTGAGTCAGTGTAGGTGCAAATTTAGCAACCTTTTCCTTCGGAGCAGAGGATTGAGAAGCATCTTGCACGGTAGGCGTCTGGATTTTCTTCACTTCAGGTTTGGGAATGTTTTCGCCAGGCTTCGTAGCATTTACTGGAGCATCAACTACCAAATCCTTCTAGTTGATTGCATCTGGATGAGGAGTTGTGTTCACGTGCTGTTTCATGGTGACAGTGGTAGCTGGCGTTTTTCTAGCAGGCATCTTCTTCGATGGGGCCAAATTAACCGGAAGATCAGGTAGCACGGTGGAAGTGGTAATGTTCACATCCTCGCTGAGAGTAGCAGCAACCTCTTCTTTGGTGAGCGGAGGATCATCTTCATCAGCCGAGGAATCATCCATATTTTCTTCATCTGCTGGTACAACCTTCTTCTTCTTCGGTGCACGCTTCCTCTTCGAAGCAGCAGCATTGGGATCATGCTTATGTTTGGTGCGACCCTCAGATATTTGTTCGGCCTTTTTCTTTTCCAGATCATCTTTGAGAAGACGAAGGTTTTCTGCTTCACGAGCTTTTTTCTTTTCAGCCCTCTCAGCTCTTTTGACTGCATTGCGCTGACGCTTAGCGAGCTCATCGGGATATGAAGCAGGAGTGCGAAGGGAAGACTCATGCGCATTTTCAGGAGGAGGTGGTCTCACTTGAGGACCATTGGGATTGATGAGAGAAATTTCTCGGCAATCACCCCATGGTGGATGAAAAGCAAAGTTCTGAGCAAAATGAGGAGCAACGAACTCATAGTTGAACCATTTTCGCACCCAGTGGCGTCGAATCCATTGCTGTCGAGTATCTCGATCGTGTTTTGATTCGCCTGGAACTGTGTTGTACCGGTCATGAGAAATATATTCTGCTGTGTTTGTGAGAGCCTGTCTGCCACCCCTCTTCTTCTTCGGAGCAGTTTCTACTTGCTCGACGGCATTCTGTTCGGTCCTTTTTCTCTTGATGGTTGACGGGCCTACCGTTGGGCCCTTAGCATTTGGAGCTTTTGATTCATCAGCAGTTCCCAATACAATATCATCTCTGTCAGGCAAGCTATGCTGAGCTGAATCCGCAACTGACTGCATTTCCCTGTGAACAGAGATAGATGCGAGGGGAAATGGGGACAGGGTTATGAATGCACACGGCGAAGATTCTGAAAAAGAAATCATTTTTGATGAAGTAGATGCAGACTTTGAGAAATGTTTCGGGCGAAGGAAATGTGTAGAACGAACTAGTAGGTTCGAAGAAAATACTAGTAAGCGTGCTAAGCATTCCGTTCGGACGAGACAAAACACAAACCCTAGATCTGAAGTTTTTCGGATGCGAGGGACAACTACAAACCACATCCACAGAAGTTACCTAGCAGTGAGGATCTGAGAAATTGTAGTAAAAACAAGGCTATTTCTACCGCGGACGAACTTGAACTGGATAAACGGAAGAGCAAGTTCGTACTGCACATACCCCAACTCGGTGATGTGCAGCAGCTGCGGCAGCGCGGAGACGAAGATGATCCGCGGCGGCGAGGAAGGACTTCGGTGACCTCTTTCCGGCAGTGAAGCGGCGAAGATGGTCGGCGTCGTCGAGCTCGAGGAGGAGCAGTGCCGTAGGGCTTCGTAAGGTGGCGATGGTGAGGGATGCAAAGTGAAACGAGAAAGGGGGCGGCGCAGAATATATATGCGAGGGGAAAATGACCGCACCGTGTAAATCTGATCGGACGGACGGAGTCAAGGGACGCTTTCTCTTCAACGGATAGGATAAGCTGGCAGTTGATGATGAGCATGTGGCAACCGTCATCAAAGAACGTGGTCCAGACCTGGGCGGGAAACCCCAAATTTTGGACGGCTTTCGCCAAAACAGATTAAGTTCGGACCGAAACTTTAACGTGGTCAAGGACACCAGATAAAGTTTCGTTCACAAATGAAATTTGTGAATTCATAACAGAGCAGCATAGACTGGAAGAGATAGAATAGAGGGAAAAACAGGGTCCTAGGCATTTCACTCAGACGAAGAAACACAAATACCCGGAAAACAAGCTATGAGTGAAATACATTCGGACAAACACGAAAGGTTTCAAATGCAATTCAGCGAAGAGAAATTGTGGTGGCGTTACCCACCGTATAAGAACAGTATGACCCCGAGCGTCGCACAATTATCGTGGCACCCGGTTAGTCTAGTTCTTCGTTAATGTATTCACTCTCAGAAAGAAAATTTCACTTTGTCGAAATTTTCAAACTCTTCGAGTGTTATGCACCCATTCCTTCAAAGATGTGGAAGTGTTGGTACGGGTGCCGAGTCCAGCTTACTGCACGTATGCGGAATCTAGGATATTTAGCTCACACCGTAACACACAAAATCTTTTCTCATCGAGAGGCTTGGTGAAGATATCGGCGAGATTTTCTTCGGTATTGACATGACTGATAACAATATCTTCCCGAGCAACATGATCACGTAGGAAATGATGTCTGATCTCAATATGCTTGGTGCGAGAGTGCTGCACAGGATTATGCGCAATTTTGATCGCACTCTCATTATCGCACAATAGAGGGATCTTCTTAACTTTGATGCCATAATCCTTCAGAGTCTGCTTCATCCATAATAACTGAGTACAGCAAGCACCAGCAGCAATATATTCGGCCTCAGCCGTAGAGAGTGAGATGCAATTCTGCTTCCTTGACGACCAACATACCAATGATCTACCAAGGAAATGGCATGTCCCCGAAGTAGATTTCCTGTCAACCCGGTCACCTGCATAATCTGAGTCTGAATAGCCAATGAGGTCAAACTGTGCTCCCTTAGGATACCATAAACCTAAGGTGCGGGTGTGATCCAAATATCTTAGAATACGCTTGACCGCTTGGTGATGCGATTCTTTCGGTGCAGCTTGAAAATGAGCACACATACAAACACTTAACATAATATCAGGTCTGGATGCACATAGGTAAAGCAAGAAACCAATCATCGAATGATAAGCCTTCTGATCGTAATCTTTACCGTACACATCTGCGTCCAGCTGGCCATTTGTTGGCATGGGAGTTTTGTAACCCTTCTGTTTGCAATCTTGCATTTTTGAACTTCTTAAGACAGTCTCTCAGATATTTCTCCTGAGAAATGAAAATTCCATTGTCCTGTTGACGAATTTGTAGTCCGAGAAAGAATTTAAGTTCACCCATCATGGACATTTGATATTTCTCGGACATCATTCGCCCGAATTCCATGCTGCAAGCATTGTTAGTACAGCCGAAAATAATATCATCCACATAAATTTGACACACGAATAGATCGCCATCAATAGCACGAGTAAAAAGAGTGGAATCAGTGGACCCTGGCTTGAACCCTTTATCGAGAAAAAACCTCTTCAGAGTGTCATACCAAGCTCGAGGGGCTTGCTTTAGCCCATATAGCGGCTTTTTCAACCTGAAAACTTTGTTAGGAAACTGAGGATTTTCAAAGCCAGGTGGCTGCCTAACATATACTTCCTCATCAATTTCACCATTGAGGAAAGCATTTTTCACATCCATTTGATAAAGCAGAATATCATTGTAATTTGCATAGGTGAGAAGAATACGAATTGCCTCAAGGCGAGCAACAGGAGCATAAGTTTCACCGAAATCGATACCTTCTACCTGTGTATACCCTTGAGCGACAAGACGTGCTTTGTTTCTCACAACAATGCCATTTTCATCTTGCTTGTTCCGGAAAATCCATTTTGTGCCAATGATATTGTGCTTCTTAGGATTCGGTTTGTCAACCAATTCCCACACATCATTTAGTTCGAATTGCACCAACTCTTCTTGCATGGCATTCATCCAATCGGGATCATTCATAGCTTCTTCATATTTTGTAGGTTCTGTCAATGAGACAAAAGAGAAACTGCCACAGTAGTTAGCCAAACGAGTGCGAGAGCGAGTTGTGGGTCTGTAACCTGGATTCTCGAGATCTTCGAGGATTAAAGCAGGGTCAACTCGATTTGCCACTCGTGGAAGAGGATTTCCTTCTTGATGATCATTTTCATTTTCTCCAGTATCAGCGTCCGGATTGGCATTAGTATCGCCATTTTCATGTTGATTGCCATTTTGATCGGCATTTGCATTTGGGTTGCCATTTGTGTTCAGTGTTGCATTTTCTTCGGCAGTGGATTGGCGTGTACGACTAGCAATGGGAGCATCATCATCGGAAGAGTCAGGTACATTTCCTTCGACTGGCCTGACGTCCCCAATAGCCATTTGCCGAATGGCATCCGAAATCGGAGGTTCATCTATTTCATTAGGCAGGTGCTCCTTTTGAGAGCCGTTAGATTCATCAAACCGCACATTTACCGTTTCCATAACTTTCCTGTGGTGAGAGTTATAGACACGATAGGTATGCGAGTTTGAGCCATAACCAAGAAGAAAACCTTCATGTGCTTTGGGTGCAAACTTAGAATTATGATTCATATCACGAATATAGCATGGTGCACCAAAAACACGTAGATAAGAAACATTCGGTTTCTTGCCAGTGATAAGCTCATAGGAAGTTTTCTTAAGGAATTTATGAAGATAAACACGATTCACAACATGGCAAGCAGTGTTAATAGCATCAGCCCAGAAACGAATGGGAGTTTTATACTCACTGAGCATTGTTCTCGCCATTTCAAAGAGGGTTCTATTCTTTCGCTCAACAACTCCATTCTGTTGGGGAGTGTATGCGGCAGAGAACTCATGAGTGATACCATTTTCATCGAGAAAATCTTCGATATGAGTATTTTTGAACTCAGTGCCATTGTCACTTCTGACATGCTTAATTCGCACATCATATTCATTCTGAGCCTTCTTAGCGAATCTTTTGAAGATGTCTTGGGTGCAGGTTTTATCTTCGAGAAAGAATACCCAAGTGTATCGAGAGAAATCATCAACAATAACCAGGCCATAATGACTACCTCCGAAGCTTGCATAATTTTGAGGCCCGAATAAATCCATATGAAGAATTTCCAGTGGTCTTGTTGTGGTCATGACTGTTTTTGATGAATGGTGCTTCTTTGCCAATTTACCGGCTTCACACGCAGCACAAAGACGATCCTTGTCGAATTTCACATCAGGAATACCACGGAGATGATTTTTCTTCACGAGAGTCTGCAAATTTCTCATACCTGCATGACCAAGTCTTCGGTGCCACAGCCATCCTTCGGTTGCTTTTGCAAGCAAACAAGTTCGGACTGAGGGACCCTTAGAGAAATCCACAATATATAAATCACCTTTTCTATTTCCCTCGAAAACGAAGGAATTGTCAGTGGCCATAAAGACGATGCATTTGGTTTTAGAAAATAGAACAAGCATGCCTAGATCACAGAGCTTGCCAACTGACATGAGATTAAATCCAAGAGACTGAACAAGTAAAACATCATCAATGTTCTTGTCCTTGGATATAGCAATTTTACCTAACCCAATTACCTTTCCTTTGTTGTTGTCGCCGAAAGTAATGTACTTCTCAGATGAAGTAGTTAAGTTGGGGTCGACAAACAACGACTTGTCTCCGGTCATATGACTAGTGCATCCACTATCCATTATCCATTCGGTACACCCGGAGACATAGTCCTGCAGAGAAATTAGGCTTTCTTAACCACCCACATCATTGTAGGTGGCTTCGAAACATATGAGCGAGCAGGATATGATTTCTTTCGATAATTATGCGAATTGTAACTTGAATGCATACGAGCATAATCAAAAGAGTATGCATTGAAATTCCTTCCTGACGAATGAGTATAGTGGTTGGGTGAGGCAAGTATGTACTCATTCCGTCGAATCTTTTCAAGGATATATCGAGCATTTTCTTCCTGCATGGTTAGTAGTCTAGTAACAGGTAAGGCTTCGATAGTTTTCCTGGGCACCCAGATTGATTCCTTTGGGGGGGCATTCCTGCTGTTTGGTCCAACATAGCGAGCAACAGCCTCACCATGTTGGTTTTTGAACAACTTATAGTTGTCCAGAGAATCATCATATGAGTACTCAGGGATAGGAGATTCATATCCCGAAAGTAAAGCTGGATCGAGCGTTTTGCTCTTAGCAGGTACCCACACAGTGCGAGGATATTGATCAGGTTCCCAGTAGGAGCCATTCTCATTCAGTTTCCTTTCGAAACCGACACCTTCCTTTCTGGGATTTTTGTGAAGAATGGATTTCTTCAGAACATCACATAGGGTTTGATGCCCTTTGAGAGACTTGAACATTCCTGTCTGAAGAAGATCCTTCAACCTGGCATTTTCATCAGACATAGAACCATTTTCCTCGACAGAGGGGTTAGCATTCACAGAAGATTCAGCATTTGATTCAGCGTTACTGCGTTCAAGGCATTTTAAGCAAGGAGGTACAAACACTTCAGGTTTCTCCTTGAGTTGTTGGGTGAGAAGAGAATTTTCTCTGATCAAATCATCATGAGCCTCTCTCAGCGACTCGAGTTCTTGTTTTCGTTTCAAGTAATCATAAGTCAATCTTTCGTGGTCAGCTGAGAGAAAATCATGACAATCTGATAGTTCTTTCATTCGAGACTCGAGAGCAGAATGCTCTTCGGTCAATGATTCATTTTTCTCCATCTCCTCAACCAACAACCCTTCAGATTTCCTGAGGGTTTTCTCAATTTTCTCGAGAGAATTTTGTTGCATATTAGCAATTTTGATCAGTTTAGCATGGTCATCCTCATCAGAAGAATATTGATCACTAGAGTGAACCTTGTGATGTTTAGAGGATACCTTTTCTTTCGAAGCTTTGGCCATGAAGCAGTAAGCAGGAGACTCATTGTCACTCAAAAGATTTTCGAAGAAGTTCGATGCAGGAGTAGAAGCACATGCTATGCCAGCCATGCCAGAATCGGAATCCTCATCGGATTCATCAACTTCTTCTGAGTCAGATGACGCTTCTTCATCGGAATCCATCTCCTTGCCGATGTACGCCTTGGCCTTGCGATAAGTGTTCTTGCGGTTGGATGAGGACTTGGAGGGATTCCTTGAGGAAGATCTCGACGATGACTTGGAAGAGCTATCCTTCTTCTTGAAGAACTTCTTCGTTTTCTTCTCATCATCAGAGTCGTAGCTTTTGCTCTTGCTTTTGTGTCCTGAATCAAATCTTCCACTGGCACGGATTTCAGCTTCCTAGAGAGGGCAGTCCGAGATGAAATGTCCTGGCTTTTTGCACTTGAAGCAGGTGTAATCTCCAGTAGGTTTTGATGAAGATTTGGAGCCGCCTGAGTTGCTGAATCCTTTCTTCTGAAACTGATTTTTCTTCTGAAGGCGTTGAAATCTTTTCGTGATCAATGCGAGGTCCTTGCTGATCCTCTCTGGGTCATCTGAATCTTCATCGGCGTTTCCTTCTGAGGAAGAATCAGCCGCAGCCTTGAGAGCATGACTTTTTCGGTGATTTGATCCATAGAGATCTCTCTTTTCTTCTTCTTGTTCTTCGTGAGTGTTTAGCCTTTCCATGATATCAGCAGAGTCGAGAACTTGGAAATCAGCTCGTTCCTGAATCATCAGAACTAGAGTGTCGAACGAACTGTCAAGGGATCGGAGCAGTTTCTTCACAACTTCATGGTCAGTGATGTCTTTGGCGCCGAGACCTTGTAGCTCGTTTGCGATGTCGCTCAGACGATCGAAGGTTTGCTGGCAGCTTTCATTTCCAATTCGCTTGAACCGATTGAACTTAGCCCGAAGTGTATCAATGCGAGCTTCTTTCTGAGTTGAAACACCCTCGTTTATCTTTTCGAGAATGTCCCACAATTCCTTTGCAGTTTCACACTGACGATAGTGAAGAAATTGAGCACGAGAGAGATGGCCGCCAATTTCATCTTTGGCTTGAGCATCCATCTGAATGAGTTTCTTCTCGTGGTCAGTGGGGACCTGGGCACTTCAACCGTAAATCCATTCTGCACCACATTCCACATATCATCATCAATAGCTCGAAGACGGATCTTCATCTTCTCCTTCCAGAAGGGATAGTCCGTCCCATCAAAGATGGGAATCTTGAGGTGCGACTTGTAGCTCACTAAAGACATACTTAAACTCCAAGGTGGTTAGACCAAAATGAGCAGAGTCAAGGAGTACCTTGCTCTGATACCAATTGTAGGAACGAAGTATGTCTACCAGAGGAGGGGTGAATGGGAGTTTTAAATTTTCTTTGGAAATATCAAAACTCTCGGAACCCAGCAGCGAAGTGAATGAAAACAGTAAACAGTGAGCGAAAATAAACTACCGAATGGAAACTTAAAACATGCATCGAGGTAAATCACATAACTGAAACAGATCACATGGCATCATACGAATGTAAATGAGAGTAACAGAGATGACCAGTGATGCTCGATGGCGACAAGGTATTTGGTAGACCAGTTCGTCCTTCTGCAAAAGGACTACGTCTGGTTGGAGGGGTTGTGATTTAACACAGAAGATAAACTCTCTTCGCCCTTTTCTCCTCGACAATTGGTTCGTCAACCAATGCCGATTACTCGGGGTAGATGCTTGAAGGCGATCTCCGAACCTTTACAGACTTCTTCTTCGAGAACCACAATTACTCTTGGTCTCTGAAGAAATTAACACCTAACCGTCTAGAGAGTTCGCAGCTCTCAAGAGTAATAGGCGGAGCGTACCGGACTTAGATTCGAGTGATGCTGAACCACTATCTAATTTTTTGGCTCTGGGGTTTTCTCTCGGTGGATTTTAAACTCAAATCAATCGGAGAGGGGGTTGCTCAACAATCTTCTCAGAATCAAATGGAGCAGCCACCGGACAGCGCCGGTGCGGGGTGGCTATTTATAGCCGCAGCCTTCCCTGATGGGAAATGACCATTTTGGACATGCGGTCCAGCCAATGGCCAACCGACACATTCACAATGGTCGGATTTGGGAGCAACGGTAACATTACTTGAGGAGCAAGTAATGCTAACTCCTCGGTCAGAGACAAATCTTTCGCAGCGAAGAAGATCACAGTCTCTTGCTGACAAGTATTTGCTCGGAACACAAAGAGATTTCTCTCGAATCTTTCATAGGATTTGGGTTTAGCATCAGAGAATCAAAGCTTCGAATGGTACACCCCTCTTAATAGTACGGTGGTCCTGTGACTCAATAAGGAGAAAAGAAACAACGAAAAGAATGCTACGTCTTCTCTTCGTCTTTGATTTCCTCGGCTGCAGTCACTTCCTTCGGATAGGCACCGAACCAATTGCTTTACGTCAGCAATTTTTTAGGGTCACTCTTGTCGTTATATCCTTCGGTGATAACTTTCACTGCCACGCAGGGGATATTCTTCGGAGTTGTGAATCCAAACTCCTCTTAACTCCAGGGACCTGTTACTCTGTGTGCACTAGCAAACACATCAGTCCCTCACTGTTTGTCAACAATCTCCAAAACATAAGGAGGCAAATTATTGCACCAACAAGCGGAACAGCGATAACGGTGATGAACTCCACTCCGCAGGGACTCTGGCTGGGACGCATCCTAGCGCGCAAACTCGGGATCCTCGACAAGCAATCAATCATGGCATCACCTGCAATCTGGCATGACACGCCAGGTGAGTACTTTGAATGTACTCGCAAGCTCACAGCAACCAAAGCAATCAAGACAAACAACAACATGGCACTTATAGGTTAAAGATCAATGATGATCATGATAATACTACAGCAATCACGAGAATGAGCATGGCATGTACATGTTACTCCTGATATGAACATGATGATACTAGCACTAGCATGAGAGGGGGGGTCGATGTTTAAGGTCCCTTGGACCAACTTACTCTTCTCGGAGGTTATCTCGTAACCACCATATGTCTCAAACTTGTCATCGTGAACATCACACGATCACCTTAGGATCAACCAAGCTCGGTATCAACAATACCATCGTGATCATCACATGACCACAAGGAGCTTGATCTTTTCCTGTGATCATCGCATGACCACATAAAGATCAACGAACTTCTTTTCTCATGGAACCGGGGTTGTTAATTATCCAGGTTATTATTACTGTTGACCCATAGTGTGACCTACTACGAACTATGTCCATGACCGAGGACGCAGCTATCGATAGATTATACACTCTGCAGAGGTTAGTACATTGTACCCACACCACGGAATTCATGGACTCGTGCTCCCATTCGGGTGGACCAACAACATTCCGACAAAACCAATCTATTGCATGACACTCTCCCGGCCACTCCGACAAACTCCCCTTTGGGCTATGTCATGGGTGGCCCCGATGTCAACTCATGACATCCTGCCACCTCGTGGCCGGCCACCGTCGTGGCAAAACAAAACGGTCCCAAACGGGGACAAACGCGCACAAACAACTCGGGCACACAAGGCTTATGGCCGCCTACCTGATCAGGGTAGCGTGCGCACATAACCTTCCCTAGTTGGAGGCACCGATGAGAGGCATGACAATAGACCGAATTAGGGCCTCCCCATCCAGGCAAGTGTGGTTGCACTGGTGAGCTTGATTCGGTGGCACCATGACTCAGCCAACAGATTTGTTCAAGTTTGATTAATGTCAGGTTTAACTTGAATGGTGATGAGCTGAGTCATAATAAAATAACATAATGAAATAGCAATGCATATGAGCATGATATCAGGGTAACCATGGATGGGCAACACAACCATTTAACAACAGAACATCAACAATGATAAATCATTTAGTCTACGGGATGCAAATGAGCATAGCATAACAATGATCATGAATATCACAAGTATTTTCATATCAAACCATAACAATTCATATGAGCATATCATTATCACTAGCATCTGAAATGATTACAAGAATAAAACATGAGAATAATAATAACAGCAAATAATCATTTACTTAACAGATGAATAAGAACATGGCATAAGAACTGAGCATGGATTCACAAGCATATACATAGCATTCAAAATAATTACATGAACAAATAATTATTTGAACATTCAAATCGGAACCATGGCTATTGCAATGCCATCATGCAAGTGGCTGTCGTGGCTTGCCTGGGGTTGATGGAGTCAGCGGGACGAAGTGCAAGGAGCTCGCGGAAATATTTTGTCGGAAAAGTTTCTCTCCCGGCGGAGCTGATTAGAGGGCAAGGGCAAAATGGTCATTTTTATAATGTTACACCATCATGAAAATGATACCAACAGAACAGGCTCGGCGAATAGAAAACGTGGGCTTTTGAATCACCTGATTCGGAGTTACGGTTGCGAAAATACGGCCGTTCATTCGTTAGGCAGAAAAATAAATAAAAACGGTGCTTTTCTGCTGCTAACGGACGAACGTCCGCAATATAAAGGTTTCGGCTGGCGGGGCTGAAAACAGAAAGCGCATTTCTGAGATTGCGCTTTCGAACGGAGAAAGCACCTTTCAGTCCGAAGAAGCAGCGGAATACGCTTTCCTTAGACGAAAACGTATTTTGGTGAATACGCCTCCACTTATGCTGACTGGACCGGGGCCCTGTGTCGCTTACAGGTGGGTCCCACACCATCTCTCTCTCTCCTCCCACCTCCTTCTTCTTCTCCCGATGCTCGCTCGTAGAACAGAGGGAGGCCACCAGCGCCGGCGCTCGCCCGGCCGACTCCGGCCATCTCCCGAGGCGGTCCAGCCACCGACGCGCTCAGGAGAGGACGCTGCCTCCATCCCGTCTGAGCACGGACGGCGACGAGGACCCGAGTGGTGGCGGCGTGGGCTCCCACTGGTGAGGCCTCCGGCCGGTCTTGAATCCAAGTGTGTGGTCGACCCGAGAACTAACCAAGGACATGGGAGGCTCCGCACGGCCTCGGGGTGTCCTCTGGTGGTGGTAGAGCGGAGAGAGAGAGAGAGAGAGCGGGCGGCTCGAATTTGAGCGGGGAGCAGCGGCGGCCATGGCGGCCATGTCGAGCGAAGAGGGACTCCGGCGAGTAAGTGAGGGGTCAGGGAGGGAGCTGGGAGAGTGAGGAAGAGGCTGGTGAGCTCGAGAGGTCTCGGGACGGCCTATATATAGCCCAGCGAGGTCGATGGATAAGCTTGGCCGCTCGGGATGAGCTGGCCGGTGCACTGGAGCTTGGAGGGACACGCGTAGGAGAGGGGGAGGGGGCCAGAGGGTTCACTCGAGTGGAGAGGCCACAGAGGGCTTCGGGAGAGCTCTAGGAGGAAGAAGACAGGGGCAAAGCGAGGACGGCCACGGGCACGCGGTGCGGCGTGGCGCGCCGGGGAGGAAGGAGGAGGGGGAGAGGGGTCCAGAGGGTATGCGTGGACGTAGGAGAGACCAGGCAACACTGTAGACAAGGTGGGACGCGCGGGAGCGGCTGGGAGGGCAGTGCCCGGAGCTAGCCGACGCTCAGAGCGTGCCAAATGCATGCCAACCCGCGTGGTCACCGCGTGCATTGGCGAGAGGAGGGCACGTATGCCTGGCAAAAGGTGTCTAGCGTGTAGTCCTTTCAACATGGGGCCTCTCTGAAGTGATGGATCCACAAAAGCAACTTTGTGCTGATGGGAGGGATCACCTAAAGTTTGTTGTAGCAAACTTGGACTAGAAGTTGTGGTAAAATGGGATGGGTAAATGGAGAAACAAGTTGTCACTGAGGTCTAGGGTAGGAAGGACTACAATACTGTGAAATATGAAAGGATTTGGACGAAGATTTATCATAGTTGCTTCACAACTGCATATCTGGTCCAGAAACTAGATCTTGAAGCTGCACTCACATAGAGTGTTGGATTGGCCTAGAATTTGGTAGAGAGTGGTCATTTGGGTATAGCAAGTCGCTGTAAAAATTTCATACCATTTGGATAAATAAAAATGGTACTTCCTTCACAATGCTTTCCTCTGGACAGAAACTTGGGGAAATAATTGAGAAATATTGGATAGATAACATAAGCCCAAATTTGGGGGAGGGAAGTTATATAGGTAGGAGAATGTACTGGTAAAATTTCAGAATTTATGAAGCCATATAAAATATAGTTGCTTCACAAACTAAATTTCTGACCAGAAACAAAGATTGGATGGTGTGCTCACCATGAGCATGGAATCTTGAATATTTTTACATATCCAAGGTCCATATGGTCCAAAGGAATTTTGAAAATTTTGTGGGAATTTTTGGAATGACAGAAATATAGGTTGTTTCACAACCTAGGGCAAACAGGACTATTCCTTTAAAAGAAAAAGGAATATACCCAAGAAATAAATACTGGGGTTGAGCTAGGGTGGAAATGACATGGCCTTGGGATGGATTTGAGAGTGACACGCCACTTGGGAGAGGAAGGAGAGATGATCTTCCCAGGTTTCAAGACCACAGAGCCACAGAAAAGAAATTCCAAATAAAAATACAAAGAAATCCAAAAGAAAAAGAAAGGGCCAAAAATCGGGGTGTCACAATGCGTCACTTATATCTTTTTGAGAGTCTAATAAATAGCAACGGTAATATGCATGGGTTATGAATTTGGTTCTAATATGATAGGTATTCAAGAGGGATATAATAAAAACTTTCATGTAGATCACCGAATATGATAAGTTTGATTCCTTGCAATAGTTTTGTAATATTAAGATGGTAATATGTGGGAGGTACTAATAGATAATTGTGGTTTAGTAAGAATATTGGTGTTAAGGTTTGTGATTCCCGAAGCATGCACATATAGTCTGTCGTTATGCTAAGAAGTTGGATCATGATTATTATTGATTGTCTACCTTATAAGTCGCGGTCGGGGACGAGCGATGGTCTTTTCCTACCAATCTACCCCCCTAGAGGCATGCATAGTAATACTTTGCTTCGAGGGCTAATAAACTTTCGCAATAAGTATGTGAGTTCTTTATGACTAATGTGAGGCCATGGATTATACGCACTCTCACCTTTCCGCAATTTGCTAGCCTCTTCGGTACCGTGCATTGCCCTTTCTCACCTCGAGAGTTGGTGCAAACTTCGCTGGTGCATCCAAACCCTGTGATATGATATGCTCTATCACACATAAGCCTCCTTATATCTTCCTCAAAACTGCCACCATACCTACCTATTATGGCATTTCCATAGCCATTCCAAGATATATCGCCATGGAACTTCCACCGTTCTTTTTTATATGACACACATCATCATTGTCATATTGATTTGCAAGATCATATAGCTGACATAGTATTTGTGGCTCAGCCACCATTCATCATTTTCATACATGTTACGCTAGTATCATTGCACATCCTGGTACACTGCGAGAGGCATTCATATAGAGTCATATTTGTTCTAGTATCGAGTTGTAATTTTTGAGTTGTAAGTAAATAGAAGTGTGATGATCATCATTATTAGAGCATTGTCCCAGTGAGGATAAAAAAAAGAGAACAAAAAGTGCCCAGCGAAAAAATGAGAGAAAAAGAGAGAAGGGGCAGTGTTACTATCTTTTTCCATACTTGTGCTTCAAAGTAGCACCATGTTTTTCATATAGAGAGTCTCCTATTTTGTCACTTTCATATACTAGTGGGAATTTTTCATTATAGAACTTGGATTGTATATTCCGATGACGGGCTTCCTCAAATGCCCGAGGTCTTCATGAGCAAGCAAGTTGGATGCACACCCACTTAGTTTTTATTTTGAGCTTTCATACACTTATAGCTCTTAGTGCATCCGTTGCAAGGCAATCCCTACTCCTCGCATTGACATCAATTGATGGGCAACTCCATAGCCCGTTGATTAGCTGCGTCGATGTGAGACTATCTTCTTCTTTTTGACTTCCCTTATTAATCTCTATCATTATATTCTATTCCACCCATAGTGCTATATCCATGGCTTGCGCACATGTATTACGTGGGGGTCAAAAAAGCTGAAGCGCGTTAAAAAGTATGAACCAATTGCTCGGCTTGTCATCGGGGTAGTGCATGATAAATACTTTATGTTAAGAAGATGGAGCATGACAGGATTATATGATTTTGTAGGGATAACTTTCTTTAGCATTTTTATTTTGAAAGGCATGATTGTTTGTTAGTATGCCTGAATATTGATGTCTTTATATCAAATTATAGACTATTGCTTTGAATCATTCGAATCTTAATATTCATACCGTAAAAGAGAATTATATGATGAAACATCTTAGGTAGCATTCCACATCAAACATTCTGTTTTTTATCATTTACCTACTCGAGGACGAGCATGAATTAAGCTTGGGGATGCTTGATACGTCTCCAACGTATCTATAATTTTTTATTGTTCCATGCTATTATAGTATCAATCTTGGATGTTTTATATGCAATTATATATGATTTTTTGGACTAACCTATTAACCTAGTGCCCAGTGCCAATTGCTGGTTTTTGCCTATTTTTGGCTTTTCAGAAAATCAATATCAAACGGAGTCCAAACGGAGAAAAACTTTGGATTAATTTTTTCTGGACCAGAAGGGACCCTAGAAGCTTTGAGAGAAGACCAGATGAGTCACGAGGGAGCGACAAGCCTGGAGGGCATGCTAAGGGGGGTAGGTGCGCCCCCCAGGCTTGTGGGCCCCTTGTGGAACATCTTGACCTAATTCCAGCGCTATAAATTCCCAAATATTCCCAATATACCAGAGAGACAGATGAGAAAACTTTTCCGCCGCCGCAAGACTCCCATTGGCCTTTTCCGGTAGTCTGCCAGAGGGGGAATCGATCACGGAGGGCTTCTACATCAACCTTGCTGCCCTTCCAATGATGTGTGAGTAGTTTACCACAGACCTACGGGTCCATAGCTAGTAGCTAGATGGCTTCTTCACTCTCTTTGATCTTCAATACAATGTTCTCCTCGATCTCCTTGGAGTTCTATTCGATGTAATCTTCTTTTGCGGTGTGTTTGTTGGGATCCGATGAATTGTGGGTTTATGATCAGATTATTCATGAGAAATATTTGAGTCTTTTCTGAACTTATTTATGCATGATTATTATAGCTTTGTATTTCTCTCCGATCTATCCGTTTGGTTTGGCCAACTAGATTGATTTATCTTGCAATGGGAGAGGTGCTTTGTGATGGGTTCAATCTTGCGGTGTTCTATATCCCAGTGAGAGAAAGGGACAAGACACATATTTGTATTGTTGCCATTAAGGATAAAAAGATGGGGTTTAATCATATTGTTTGAGTTTACTTTGTCTACATCATGTCATCTTGCTTAAGGCGTTACTCTGTTTTCATTAACTTAATACCCTAGATGCATGCTGGATAGCGGTCGATGGGTGGAGTAATAGTAGTAGATGCAGGCAGGAGTCGGTTTACTTGTCTCGGACATGATGCATATATACATGATCATTGCCTTGAATATCGTCATAACTATGCGCTTTTCTATCAATTGCCCAACAGTAATTTGTTTATCCACCGTATGCTATGTGTTCAAGAGAGAAGCCTCTAGTGAAAACTATGGCCCCCGGGTCTACTTTTATCATATATTAAAATCCAAAAATACCTTGCTGAAATTTTATTTCCTTTCTTTTATTTTGCAATTTACTTATCTATCTATCACTATCAAAATTTATCCTTGCAAGTAACCGCCAAGTGGATTGACAACCCTCTTGTTTGCGTTGGGTGCAATTATTTGCTTTTGTGTGTGTAGGTGCTGCAAACGAGGTTCTGTGTGGTTCTCCTACTGGATTGATAACCTTGGTTCTTAACTAAGGGAAATACTTATCTCTACTGTACTGCATCATCCTCTCCTCTTCGGGGAAATCCCAACGCAGTTCACAAGTAGCATTCAACTATGAGTTTGTTCATCCTCGGTTTGCTCAGAACTTCGCATTCCATCCACCTTGGGGTGACTACCGTGAAATTTCTCTCATCAAGCCACAAGGTCCCAAAGTGAGACCTCCTCCTCCTCCTCCAAATCCTCATGAGTCATCCATTCGCATGCTCGAATCATATCCTGATGAACTTGCAAAGCGACGGTGCAATGCTCAAGAAAGTAGAGAAGGAAGCTAAGAAAAAGGCTCATGAAGAGGAAAACATTCGCCTTCTAAAAGATGATCTTGACAAGCTAAAAAGCCGAAGGAAAACCTGAAGGTCACACAAAACGAATGCATGATCGAAATACCGCTGGTTCCTCGAAGAGAAAGTCTGCTCCAAGAAAGAAGAAGGTCCATCCTGCTGATGAATTCGAAATGAGTGACTCTTCAGATGATGATGATCCACCTCTCACCAAAGAAGAAGTTGAAGCCACTCTCAGTGAGCAAGTGAATGTCACCACCTCTACGGTACTGCCTGATCTTCAGACTCAAGTTGTGCCTCAGGCACCTCCGAAGAAAATTAAAGTCCGAAAGACTCCTGACACGACTATCACGATGGTGAAGAATGTCAATACCACTCCTCATCCAGATGCCATTGACATAAAAGATTTGGTTGTGGATGCCCCTGTGCGTACTGCTAAGCCAGGCGAGCGCATTACCAAACCTGCTTTGAAGAAGATCACTGCTCCCATTCCTGAGCAAACTGCTCCTCAGGTCGATGCAGCGAAGGAAAAGATTGCCAAGTTTGCTCCCACCCTAACCCAGCCTCTAGCATCTATGCCTCCGTCTGAGCAAGTTCCTGTGCATACTGCTCCAGTTGCAGCGTCTGATGCACCTCACGGTTACAATCACATTTTTATCATGGAACAGCTCGATCGTTTTGTTGATAACCCTTTCGATGGTGAAGTGGCATCTTTGCCAATACCTCAAAGGTTGTGGAACAAGCCAGCTCCCTTGTGAACGAGAAGATGTTGTTGAAATTAAATCTCTATCTGCTAAGCTGACCGATCTGAACAATCGCATGATGTCAACATCTTCAAAGTTTGTCATCAAAGAGCTCGAAGACTCTTACAAAGACATCAACCATGCCATTTCCATCCTTTGCAACAGACGGTTGCGTTTTCACTCGGATTTGGATGAAATGGTTTGGAAAATCTGTGATGCACACCAAGCCAAGGTCACTGGCTATAATGATCTTGTGAAAGGGACATTGATCATGATGCAAAGAAGAAGAAACAATGCAAGAAAACAGCGAAGAAGAATGTGGTTCCTGCTTCGAAAGAAAACTCATCTGAACCAACAACTGCACCATCACCAAGGAATGTCACTCCTGAGCCAGTCATTCCTACTGAACAAACTTCAAAAGACTCGGGAGCTCCTCATTCGCCAAGGCCCACTGAATCAGTGCCTGTGGCATCAACTGCTCAAGTTGATATACCCTCGAAATCTGCTTCTGAAGAGGGTGAAATTCCTCACTCCAAGCACCATACTCCTCCTCAAGATTCTCTGAGAGTCTCCAATCCCGTTGTGATCGAACAACAACCTAATCCCGTGGCCAACTCAGTACCACCAGCTGCTCAAGATTCCACCCCAGTGATTCCCGAAACAAATCTTGTCCCACAACCGGTTGTTTCTGAAGCTCCACTATCAGAAGCACCAACCCATTCACCACTCAAGTTGACAGTTAACACCTCTCCGAGAACAAATGAAGCGGGTCCCTCTGCACAGAAGTCAATCTCTGCTCAACATCCTGACTCCATTGTGTATGGCGATGAATTTCTTTTGCCCGAGGAAGAACTCAAGTATCCCAATCCTCGCGAAGAATTACCAGTATTCTCAACTGGTGCTGGCGCGAGAGGTCATCTTTTCAACCGGAATGCGCATCCGCGATTCTTTCAGGACATCCCATATGATGGTCCTCGCACTTTTGAATCCCCTCGTTTCTGGACTAAGGAACACGCGATATATTACTCTCGTGTGCTCTATGAAAGCAGAAAGATATTCCCTCATAAATATCCAAATATTCCAGCCACGTGAAACATTGGATGCTTCAACCAGTAGCTTCAAGACCTGGATGATTTCTGTTTGACCAAGGTGTTTGAATTCAAGCACCCATGGAACCGAGAGATTATCCTTCAATTCTATGCTACACTTTACATCACTGGTGATGAATCTGATAGCTCCAAATGGATTTTCGAGTGGATGACCGAAGGCAAACGGATCAAATGCACTTCAATAGATTTCATCTCGCACTTTCATTTTCCTCGCTTTGAGCATGGAGACAATGAAATTCAGGTGCACAACATTGATGTGATCTCTGATGAAGACTTTCGCTGCACGATGGACAAGGAAAAGATTCATGACTACTCTGGTCCTCCTCGTCCCGAACTCTTAACTTTCGAGAACCAGACGCTGTATCATTTGCTCTGTTACACTATCTGTCCTTTGACTGGCATGAATCCTGACAAAACCATATCTGATGTTCTTTGGAATGCTATCTATGCAATCTCTGAATGATATATCTTCGATATTAAAGATATGTTTCTTCACATCTTGAAGGACTCTGCTCAATATCCATTGATACGTCTCCAACGTATCTATAATTTTTGATTGTTCCATGCTATTATAGTATCAATCTTGGATATTTTATATGCAATTATATATCATTTTTTGGGACTAACCTATTAACTTAGTGCCCAGTGCCAGTTGTTGTTTTCTGCTTGTTTTTGGTTTTTCAGGAAATCAATACCAAATGAAGTCCAAATGCCACGAAACTTTTTGACAATTTTTTTCTGGACAAAAGAGACCCTAGAAGCTTCGGGAGGAAGCCAGAAGCCTCACGAGGAGGCCACAAGGCAACAGGGCGCGGCCCCGGGGGGGCGCGCCCTGATGCCTTGTGGGCCCCTGATACGTCCCAAACGTATCTACTTTTCCAAACACTTTTGCTTTAGTTTGGACTCCAATTTGCTTGATTTGAATGGAACTAACCCGGACTGACGCTGTTTTCAGCAGAATTGCCATGGTGTTGTTTTTGTGCAGAAATAAAAGTTCTCGGATGGACCTGAAAATTTACCGAGAATTATTTCAGAATATATAAAAAATACTGGCACAAAGATCCACCAGAGGGGGGGCCACCAGGCACCACAAGCCTGGGGGCGCGGCCACCCCCCAGAGCGCGCCTAGCAGGCTTGTGGGCCCCTGGCAACTCCGTTTGACCTAACTCCAACGCTATAAGTACCTATTCATGGAGAAAAAAATCAGAGAGAAAGAATCATCGCGTTTTATGATACGGAGCCGCCGCCACCTCCTGTTCTTCATCGGGAGGGCTGATCTAGAGTCCGTTCGGGGCTCCGGAGAGGGGGGTTCGACGCCGTCGTCATCATCAACCATCCTCCATCACCAATTTCATGATGCTCACCGCCGTGCGTGAGTAATTTCTTCGTAGGCTTGCTGGACGGTGATGGGTTGGATGAGATTTACCATGTAATCGAGTCAATTTGTTAGTGCTTTGATCCCTAGTATCCACTATGTTCTGAGATTGATGTTGCTATGACTTTGCTATGCTTAATGCTTGTCACTAGGGCCCGAGTGCCATGATTTCAGATCTGAACCCTCTATGTTTTCATGAATATATTTGAGTTCTTGATCCTATCTTGCAAGTTATACGCACCTGTTACGTGTCATGATCCGCATACCCCAAGGTGACAATAATTGGGATTCTTTCCGGTGATTGCCGTAGTTTGAGGAGTTCATGTATTCACTATGTGCTAATGCTTTGTTCCGGTTCTCTATTAAAAGGAGGCCTTAATATCCCTTAGTTTTCTTAAGGACCCCGCTGCCACGGGAGGGTAGGACAAAAGATGTCATGCAAGTTCTTACTATAAGCACGTATGACTATATACGGAATACATGCCTACATTACATTGATGAATTGGAGCTATTGTGTATCACCCTAGGTTGTGACTGTTAAATGATGAATGTCATCCAACATAATTATCCATCACTGATCCAATGCCTACGCTTTTCGCATATTGATCTATGCTAAGTTACTTTCGTTGCTGCTGCTGTTACAATCACTACAAAACTGCTTCTGTTACTGTTACTACTGTTACTATTGCTCTTGAAACTATCATACTACTGTGCTACTAAACACTTTGCTGCAGATATTTAGTTCTCCAGGTGTGGTTGAATTGACAACTCAACTGCTAATACTCGCAAATATTCTTTGGCTCCCCTTGTGTCGAATCAATAAATCTGGGTGAAATACTACCCGCGAAAACTGTTGTGATCCCCTATACTTGTGGGTTATCAAGACCTTTTTCTGGCACCGTTGCCGGGGAGCATAGCTCTATTTGTTGAGTCACTTGGGATTTATATCTGTTGATCACTATGAAGAATCTGAAAGACGCTAAGACTAAGATCGTCCCCTCTATGACTAGAGGAGGTAAGGAACTACCATCACACTCTGCACATGATTCACCTTCTGTTTTGAGTAGGCTTGCGACACCACCACCTACTATTCATTCTGATATGTCGCAAGTTATTGATGATACTTATGATGATGCTAGTACTATGCTTGATAATATTGTGCCACTTGGCGAATTTCTTGATGAACAAATTGCTAAAGCTAAAGGAATTGAAAATGATGAAACTCTTGAAAATGATTCACCTATTATGTCTATCTCTCCTACTAGAGTTGAAATGCCCAAGACATCTGATAATCATGTTTTTGATAGGGAGATAGCTAGGGCAATTCTTGCTTGTAATGATAGAGATGAGGTTATAAAATTGCTTGCTGAATTGAAAGAAAAATCTATGAGGGAGAGAATGAAATATGATCCTAAGTTTGCCACCTCTACCGTATTTGTAACTGATAAGGATTATGAATTCTCTGTCGATCCTGAGTTAATTACTTTGGTTGAATCTGATCCTTTTCATGGTTATGAAACTGAAACTGTTGTGGCACACCTTACTAAGTTGAATGATATTGCCACCCTATTTGCTCATGAGGAAAAAATTCACTATTACTATATTCTTAAGTTGTTTCCTTTCTTTAAAGGGTGATGCTAAGAAATGGTTTAATACCCTTGCTCCTGGTTATGTGCGTAGTCCCCAGGATATGATATATTACTTCTCTGAAAAATACTCTCCTGCTCATAAGAAACAAGCTGCCTTACAGGAAATATTTAACTTTCTGCAAATTGAAGAAGAGAATCTCCCTCAAGCTTGGGGGAGGCTTCTCCAACTACTTAACGCTTTGCCTGATCATCCTCTTAAGAAAAATGAAATACTTGATATCTTTTATAATGGACTAACAGATGCTTTTAGGGACTACCTATATAGTTGTGCTGGTTGTGTTTTCAGGGAACGAACTGTTGGACAGGCTGAAGTATTATTGAATAATATATTGAGAAATGTTGATGATTGGACACTTCCTGAACCACCACCTAAGCCAACTCCGAAGAAGAGAGGTATTCTATTTCTCAGTCCAGAAGATATGCAAGAAGCTAAGAAATCTATGAAGGAAAAAGGTATTAAAGCTGAAGATGTTAAGAATTTACCACCTATTGAAGAAATACATGGGCTCGACATCCCAACACAGGTAGTGGAGGTAAATTCTCTCACTAGATTCGATGAAGGTGATATTCCGTATAATAAGTCTGCTAGTCAATGCCTGTATGAGCTTGATAATTACATTATTAAACATGAACACTTTAATATGTATGTTAGTAATCAACTAAAATGGAATGCCATCATGATTGAACGCTTGAGTGATTTGATGTTTAAAACTGCTAATGATGTTAAATGCTTGAGCAAACATGCTTCTATGGTCCAGACTCAGCTAGAACAAATTGCTAAGTCACAAAATGATTTGCTTGATGAAATAAATAATAAAAAGAATGACCATGCAGTTAGAGTTGTTACTAGAGGAGGTAGCATGACTCAGGATCCTCTATATCCTGAAGGTCATCCTAAAAGAATTGAACAAGACTCTCAAAGAAATAATATTGATGCACCTAGTCCATCTAAGAAGAAAAAGAAAAAGAAAATTGATAAAACTTTGCATGCTGCTAGTGAACCTGAGATGGAAAAACCTCCTGAGAACCAAAATGATGCTTCTATTTCCGATGCTGAGACACAATCTGGTAATGAACATACACCTAGTGATAATGGTAATGATAATGAAGATGTTCATGTTGATGCTCAACCAAATAATGATGTAGAAATAGAACCTGTTGTTGATCTTGATAACCCACCTCCTAAGAATAAAAGATATGATAAAAGAGACTTTGTTGCTAGAAAACATGGAAAGGAGAGAGAATCATGGGTTCAAAAACCTATGCCTTTCCCTACTAAACCAATTAAAAATAAGGATGATGAAGATTTTGAGCGCTTTGTTGAAATGCTTAGACCTGTCTTTTTGCGCACTCTCTTGATTGATATGTTGAAAATGTGTCCCTATGCTAAATACATGAAAGATATTGTCACTAATAAAAGAAAGATACCTGAAGCTGAAATTTCCACCATGCTTTCTAATTATTCTTTTAAGGGTGGAATACCTAAGAAACTAGGAGATCTAGGAATACCCACTATACCATGCTCCATCAAAAGAAATTATGTTAAAACTGCTCTATGTGATTTGGGAGCCGGTGTTAGTGTTATGCCTTTCTCTTTATACAGAAGACTTGATTTGAATAAGCTCACACCTACTGAAATATCTTTGCAAATGGCCGATAAATCCACTGCTATACCTATTGAAATTTGCGAGGATGTTCCCGTTGTAGTTGCAAACGTTACTATCTTGACAGACTTTGTTATACTTGATATGCCCGAGGACGACAACATGTCGATTATCCTTGGTAGACCCTTTTTGAATACTGCAGGGGCTGTTATTGATTGCAACAAAAGCAAGGTTACTTTTCATGTTAATGGTAATGAGCATACGGTTTATTTTCCAAAGAAACAAAGTTCGGTGAATGGTATCAATTGTATTGAAAAAGTTTCGACAATCACTATTGGGGGATTCAAATTTCCTCTTCCTTCTGTCAAAAAGAAATATGAAATTCTTATTGTTGGGGAGATGCATATCCCTGTTGAGGTAACTTAGTGTTATACGGAAATTCTTCGGTTTCATGCCATTCGAAAATAGTTTGTTAATAAGACTTGATCAACCTTATTAATGGATTCTTTTTGAGGGGCATGTGGTCGATGAATTTAGTAAGCACAACTTTCTGTACCCACCTTTTGCTCTCTGCTATTTTTAGTAGAATAAAATAAAATGCCATGATTATCCTGTTTTCTGAATTTTTCGTGCAATAAAAAATGGCCCAAAAATAAAAGTTCTCAGAATGCCATGAAAATTTAGTATGATTTTTTCCAGAATATTTAAGATTTTTTGGCACTGAACACACCCCAGGGGGGGTGCACCTGTGAGCCACAAGCCCACAGGGCGCGCCCACCCCCCCTGGGCACGCCCAGCAGGCTTGTGGGTCCCACAGGGACCCACTCACTTATGCCAGCCACCCATCTCCTTCTTCTTCCTCCAGAAAAAAATCAAACTTGCTCCCAAGCCCGTGTTCTTGCTCATTTTGCTGTGATTTTCGATCTCCTTGCTCGGAACTCCGTTTCCAAAACTGTTTTGAGGAATTACTCCTTGGTATGTGACTCCTCCAATGCTCCAATTAGTTTTTGCTCTAGTGCTTTATACTTTGCAAATTTTTGCTGCTGTGGTGACCATGTTTATGAGCTTGCATGTTGAATTTGTATGGTCCAAAGTAGTTTTGATGCATGATATAGCTTCTAGATACATGTGGGAGTAGTTGGTATCAATTTTGTTGAGTTTCGTTCACTTTTATTTTGAGTCACTAAAAATTTCAGAAATTTCCAGAAAAAGAAAATGCTCAAGTGGAGGTTGAGGGGTTCTTCGAGCCGGAACCCCAAGGAGGCTCCTAAGCCCAAGTATACACTTCCTCGTGTGGCCGAGGTGCGGCCATGCGAATGGCCATGCGATAAGTTCTTGAGGGATGCGGGGATTTACGATGATTTCTATCATTTGGCAAACAATGCCGGCATTATCCCGTTCCTCGAAGATAAGTGTGACCAGTATCTTCTCCTCACTAATACTTTCATGCAAATCTTTCATTTTCATGCTAGGAGAGACACACCCACCGTGACATTTAATTTATATGATGTTCCCAAAGAGATGACACTTGAGGATTTTTGCGGGGTATGCAAACTTCCCGACGAGGGCAGCCCATTAGAGCCACATCCCAGGGATGTCTCGGAGTTCATCTCTGAGGTTACCGTGGGGGAGTCGAGAGGAGTTTCTGAGGCTAGGGTTGCTAGTTTACATTTCCCTGTTTTGCGCTATTATTCATTATTTGCTGGGAGGTGTTTGACTGGTCGGTGGGAGAGTGGCACACTCAGTTCTCCTGACCTTGCTATTTTGTGCCACGTACTTTATGCTGATAGGACCTTTAGTTTGGGTGCTATGGTTGCCCGACGATTGCACACCAACCGTTCGAGGGGCACTATTTGTGGTGGTATTTATGCTTCCCGTCTTGCTAAATATTTTGAGGTTCCTATTAGGCACAACGAGAGGGAAGAGAGGCTTTTACCTGTTATGCATCTTGATTACTACAGTATGGTTGGGCATGACTTCATTGATGAGGGCCCCGTTCATTTTTTATATAACTTGGTGTTCAGTCAGGGCACTCGTGAGGTTATTATTCTGCCTGCACCTACTTTGTTTGATATTCACAGGGGCAGATACACCATCATGCTTGAGGACATTTACACTTATTGGGGCTTGGACCAGTCTCAAGCACCTGAGCCAGCACCAGCACCAGAGCCGTACCAGGAGCCCATCTATTAGTGGGAGCCTCAGGAGGCCATTTACGAGTGGGATCCTCAGCAGCCTCCACACTATCCGGGAGTTGCTGATTTCGACCCGTGGCTGTAGACCAACTTAGGCCAAAAGCCTAAGCTTGGGGGAGTACGTATTTCTCACCGACATTACATTCATGTTCACACATTCATTCCAGTTGTCGATGTTCATCCTTTTTCATTGTATAGCCATGTTAGTTTTATTTTCACTTTCTTCTTGTGTGTTTGAAAAACTTTCGAAAATCCAAAAAAAATAGTTGTAGTTTCTTTCTTGTTTAGTTAATTTGTAGTAGTAAAAGAAAACCCAAAAAGATTTCTCGCTTCTTCTTTTACTTGTTGGGAGCTTTCCCGTGTAAATAGTTTTTCTCTTTTTCCTTCATTAATTTGCCTTTCTTCAGAAAAACTAAAAACTCCAAAAATATTTCAGTGTGTTTCTCTGAACTTCTTTTCTTTTCGTTGAGTCGTCGCAAGGAGAACACCACGATGAAAATGTTGAGTAGCTCTCATATGTTGTATTGTTGATCTAACAACGAGCCACTATTACTTTGTCTTCTCCTTTGAATAAATGTTTGCAGATTCCAGCTTAGTCCGCGGCACACTTGCACCCTTCTTATTATTATCACATCATTTGGTCATGCAAGTGAAAGGCAATAATGACGACATTTGATGAAGTGATTGCGGTGAAGAAAAGCTGGTATGAACTCTTCTTGTTTTTGTCTTTGTAAATATGTTTAGCTCAGTATTCATGATTCAGCATTATTATGGGTAAACATATTTGTGATGATAATTAGATATTATAGTTTCTCATGCCATGCTTAAATAGCTAGGAGTGGATAATGATTTATCTTGAGTGTCAACATGCATTAAAATGGTTGTGATGTAGTATGGTAGCATGGTATCCTCCTCTGAGTAATTCGAGTGGCTTGACTTGGCACATGTTCATACATGTAGTTGAATCAAGACCAACATAGCCTCCATGATATTTATGTTCAGGGTGTTGATATCCTACTCATGCTCGTGTTCAATGTTAATTATTCGCAATGCATGTCTATGACCATTTTCGCTCTCTAGCTGGTCGCTTCTCAATCTATTTGCTAGCTTTCGCCTGTACTAAGCGGGAATACTGCTTGTGCATCCAAATCCCTAAACCAAAGTTGTTCCAGATGAGTCCACTATATCTACCTATATGCGGTATTACTCTGCCGTTCCAAGTAAATTTGCAAGTGCCACCTCTAAACATTCAAATGAACATCTGTTTGGGGTGCCCGTACCGCTCATGGAGCGACAAGGGGCGGTTAGTATCTTCCATGCTAAGCGGGTTACTCTTAGATGAGTGTTTATTCACTTGTCATTGCACGAGAGAGGATGGTAATTGGGATGCCCAGTCCTATTGCTCAAATTGTTATATAATGCAAACAAACTCCCCCGAAAAGTTGTTGGTATGGAGGGCACCCGTGACTTCGGCTAGCCATGGCTTGTGTTGGTACGGTGGAGGGGGAGTAAACTTTACCTTTCCGCTTGGGAACCGCCTATAATTTGTTTAGCATGGAAGATATTGAAAACACTCAGTCGTGACGTTGACAGGAAAAGCATGCCTCCCAAAATTATTTTCATCTCTAATTTAAGCTTCGAGCTCTGGCATCACTGCAAATCCATGCTTCCCTCTGCGAAGGGCCTATCCATTTACTTTTATGTTATTTTATTTTTATCGTTGAGTCATCACCCTCTCATTTAAGCACCAGTTGGAGAGCACTATTGTCATTTTTATGCATTGAGTATAGTTAATGTTGGGTGTGACCATGAATGGATATCCTCTACCCCCCAGAGAATTATTTCAGAATATATAAAAAATACTGGCGCAAAGATCCACCAGAGGGGGGCCACCAGGCGCCACAAACCTGGGGGGGGTGGCCACCCCCAGGGCGCGCCTGGCAGGCTTGTGGGCCCCTGGCAACTCCGTTTGACCTAACTCCAACGCTATAAGTACCTGTTCATGGAAAAAAAATCAGAGAGAAAGAATCATTGTGTTTTACGATACGGAGCCGCCGCCACCTCATGTTCTTCATCGGGAGGGCAGATCTGGAGTCCGTTCGGGGCTCCGGAGAGGGGGATTCGACGCCGTCGTCGTCATCAACCATCCTCCATCACCAATTTCATGATGCTCACCGCCGTGCGTGAGTAATTTCTTCATAGGCTTGCTGGACGGTGATGGGTTGGATGAGATTTACCATGTAATCGAGTCAATTTTGTAGGGCTTTGATCCCTAGTATCCACTATGTTCTGAGATTGATGTTGCTATGACTTCGCTATGCTTAATGCTTGTCACTAGGGCCCGAGTGCCATGATTTCATATCTGAACCCTCTATGTTTTCATGAATATATTTGAGTTCTTGATCCTATCTTGCAAGTTATATGCACCTGTTATGTGTCATGATCCGCATACCCCAAGGTGACAATAATTGGGATTCTTTCCGGTGATTGCCGTAGTTTGAGGAGTTCATGTATTCACTGTGTGCTAATGCTTTGTTCTGGTTTTCTATTAAAAGGAGGCCTTAATATCCCTTAGTTTCCTTAGGGACCCCGCTGCCATGGGAGGGTAGGACAAAAGATGTCATGCAAGTTCTTACTATAAGCACGCATGACTATATACGGAATACATGCCTACATTACATTGATGAATTGGAGCTATTATGTATCGCCCTAGGTTGTGACTGTTAAATGATGAATGTCATCCAACATAATTATCCATCACTGATCCAATGCCTACGCTTTTTGCATATTGATCTTTGCTAAGTTACTTTCGTTGCTGCTGCTGTTACAATCACTACAAAATTTCTTCTGTTACTGTTACTACTGTTACTATTGCTCTTGAAACTATCATACTACTGTGCTACTAAACACTTTGCTGCAGATATTTAGTTCTCCAGGTGTGGTTGAATTGACAACTCAACTGCTAATACTCGCAAATATTCTTTGGCTCCCCTTGTGTCGAATCAATAAATCTTGGTGAAATACTACCCGCGAAAACTGTTGCGATCCCCTATACTTGTGGGTTATCAGCCCCTCATGGCTCCTTTTGACCTAATTCCACTTCTATAAATTCTTAAATATTGGGAAACCAATAGAGAGCCAGACGAGAAAACCTTTCCGCCGCCACAAGCCTCTGTTCTTCTGCGATCCCATCTAGAGGCCTTTTCTGGTACTCTGCTGGAGGGGGAATCGATCATGGAGGGCTTCTACATCAACCTTGCTGCCCTTCCGATGATGTGTGAGTAGTTTACCACGGACCTACGGGTCCATAGCTAGTAGCTAGATGGCTTCTTCTCTCTCTTTGATCTTCAATACCATGTTCTCCTCGATGTTCTTGGAGTTCTATTCGATGTAATCTTCTTTTGTGGTGTGTTTGTTGGGATCCGATGAATTGTGGGTTTATGATCAGATTATTCATGAGAAATATTTGAGTCTTCTCTGAACTCTTTTATGCATGATTGTTATAGCTTTGTATTTCTCTCCGATCCATCCGTTTGGTTTGGCCAACTAGATTGATTTATCTTGCAATGGGAGAGGTGCTTTGTGATGGGTTCAATCTTGCGGTGTTCTATATCCCAGTGACAGAAAGGGATAAGACACATATTTGTATTGTTTCCATTAAGGATAAAAAGATGGGGTTTAATCATATTGCTTGAGTTTACTTTGTCTACATCATGTCATCTTGCTTAAGGCGTTACTCTGTTTTCATTAACTTAATACCCTAGATGCATGCTAGATAGCGGTCGATGGGTGGAGTAATAGTAGTAGATGTAGGCAGGAGTCGGTCTACTTGTCTCGGACATGATGCCTATATACATGATCATTGCCTTGAATATCGTCATAACTATGCGCTTTTCTAACAATTTCCCAACAGTAATTTGTTCACCCACCATATGCTATGTGTTCGAGAGAGAAGCCTGTAGTGAAAACTATCGCCCCCGGGTCTACTTTTATCATATATTAAAATCTAAAATTACCTTGCTGCAATTTATTTACTTTTATTTTCTTTTGCAATTTACCTTTTTATCTATCACTATCAGAATTAATCCTTGCAAGTGACCGCTAAGGGGATTGACAACCCTCTTATTTGCGTTGGGTGCAAGTGTTTGCTTTTGTGTGTGTAGGTGCTGCTAATGAGGTTCTGTGTGGTTCTCCTACTGGATTGATAACCTTGGTTCTTAACTGAGGGAAATATTTATCTCTACTGTACTGCATCATCCTCTCCTCTTCGGGGAAATCCCAACGCAGTTCACAAGTAGCAGGAAGACTTTATGGCGCCGTTACCGGGGAGACATCACCAAAATCTATCAAGTACCTTCGCACAAACTATCATCCACTTGCTCTTATTTTCATTTGCCTTTTATTTGCATTTGCCTCTCGTTTTCATCTCCCCCACTTCTAAAACAATTTTACAAAAACACAAAAATATTTTTATTTGCTTGTTTGCTAGTTTGCTTGTTTTGTCACTATGTCGCTAGAGGAATTCCGCGATCGTTTCTGTAACAAAAGATTGTCTGAGATTGAAAATGCCACTAAGAGTTTTATTCTTCACAATATGAGCATAATAAATTCTTTTCCGATGAGCTTAAGGAACACTCTATCTTATTGGACACTCTTAATAAACAACTCGAAGATGTCAATCTAGAAGTAGCCAACCTCCAGTCTCAACTTGCTAGTACTGAAAACTTGTTAGGGAAGATTTCGGATAAACAAACAACGCTAGTGAATAAGATGGCTGCTAAACCCGAGTCGCATTCTAGTAATGATAAAGATATTAAAATGATTGGTGTCTCACCTATTGAATCCCTGTTTAGTAATATAAAACTTGATGAAAGAGGGACTGGAGATGAGTCAACTTTAGCTAGAAGGCGTCCCAATTATTTGGAGGGTGATGATCTTATTGATAAAAATGATAAAAGTGGGTTTGGAGAGGTCAAAACTTTAAATAGTGATGTGCCCACTACTTTGGATTACAAGGACTTTAATTATGATAATTGCTCTTTAGTTGAATGTATTTCCTCGTTGCAATGCATGATTAATTCGCCTAATGCCTATGAACAAAATAAAGCTTTTACTAAACATATTGTAGAAGCTATGATAAAAGCTCATGAAGAAAAACTTGAGTTGGAAGTTTCAATTCCTAGAAAAATACATGATGAATGGGAACCTACCATCAAAGTTAAAATCAAAGATTATGAATGCAATGCTTTGTGTGATCTAGGTGCTAGCTGATACGTCCATGTTGCATCATGTTTTACTACTGTTATTTATAGTGTTTTAATCAATATAATACTTTGTGGAGCAATTCTAATGCCTTTTCTCTCTTAATATGCAAGATTTACACAAGGAGGGAGATTGCCGGCAGCTGGAATTCTGGACCTGAAAAAGCTAT
Organism: Elymus sibiricus; assembly: GCA_039707655.1. Lineage (NCBI taxonomy): Eukaryota > Viridiplantae > Streptophyta > Magnoliopsida > Poales > Poaceae > Elymus > Elymus sibiricus. Next base: position 252,937,429 of record CM077668.1, on the reverse strand, counting down.
GTCAGAGATACCTATTCTGCACATCTCCAAATGAGCTGAAATTTCACGGAGATTTATTTTGGAATAAATAAAAAATATTGGAAGAAAGAAGTACCAGAGGGGGGCACCCAGGTGCCCACGAGGCACCAGGGCGCGCTACCCCCCGCAGACGCGCCCTGGTAGCTTGTGGGGCCCCTGGCCAGCCTCCGGTGCCCATTTTCTGGTATATAAGCCCATTTGCCCTAGAAAAAATAAGGAGAAGACTTTTGGGATGGGGCGCCGCCGTCTCGAGGCGGAACTTGGGCAGGAGCACTTTTGCTCTCCGGCGGAGCGATTCCGCCGGGGATACTTCCCTCCGGGAGGGGGAAATCGGAGCCATCGTCATCACCAACGATCCTCTCATCATGGGAGGACCAATCTTCATCAACATCTTCAATAGCACCATCTCATCTCAAACCCTAGTTCATCTCTTGTATTCAATCTTTGTCTCAAAACCTCAGATTGGTACCTGTGGGTTGCTAGTAGTGTTGATTACATCTTGTAGTTGATGCTAGTTGGTTTATTTGGTGGAAGATTATATGTTCAGATCCAATATGCTATTTAATACCCCTCTGATCTTGGACATGAATATGATTTGTGAGTAGTTACTTTTGTTCTTGAGGACATAGGAGAAGTCTTGTCATAAGTAATCATGTGAATTTGGTATTCGTTCGATATTTTGATGATATGTATGTTGTTGATTCTCTTAGTGGTGTCATGTGAACGTCGACTACATGACACTTCACCATCTTTGGGCCTAAGGGAATGCATTGTGGAGTAGTAATTAGATGATGGGTTGCTAGAGTGACAGAAGCTTAAACCCTAGTTTATGCGCTATTCCGTAAGGGGCTGATTTGGATCCATATGATTAATGCTATGGTTAGATTTATCTTAATTCTTCTTTCATAGTTGCGGATGCTTGCGAGAGGGGTTAATCATAAGTGGGAGGCTTGTTCAAGTAAGAACAACAGCCAAGCACCGGTCAACCCACATATCAAATTATCAAAGTAGCGAACGCGAATCAAGCAAACATGATGAAAGTGACTAGATGAAATTCCCATGTGTCCTCGAGAACGCTTTGCTTATTATAGGAGATCGTTCCGGCTTGTCCTTTGCTACAAAAAGGATTGGGCCACCTTGCTGCACTCTTTGACACTATTGCTACTTGTCACTTGTTACAAATTATCTTGCTATCAAACTACTCGTTACCGATAATTTCAGTGCTTGCAGAAAATACCTTGCTGAAAACCGCTTGTCATTTCCTTCTGCTCCTCGTTGGGTTCGACACTCTTACTTATCGAAAGGACTACGATTGATCCCCTATACTTGTGGGTCATCAAGACTCTTTTCTGGCACCGTTGCCGGGGAGTGAAGCGCCTTTGGTGAGTGGAATTTGGTAAGGAAACATTTATATTACGTGCTGAAATTTACTGTCACTTGTCACTATGGAAAGTAATCCTTTGAGGGGTTTGTTCGGGGTATCTTCACCGCGACCGGAAGCACAAATAGTTGCTCCTCAACCTACTGCACCTACTGAAAATATTTTTTATGAGATTCCTTCGGGTATGATAGAGAAACTGCTAGCTAATCCTTATGCAGGAGATGGAACAATACATCCTGATATGCACTTGATCTATGTGGATGAAATTTGTGGATTGTTTAAGCTTGCAGGTTTATCCGGAGATGGAGTTAAGAAGAAAGTATTCCCTTTATCATTGGAGGGAAAGGCATTGACATGGTATAGGCTATGTGATCATACTGATACATGGGACTGGAACCGATTGAAGCTGGAATTCAACCAGAAATTTTATCCTATGCATTTGGTTCATCCTGATCGGAATTATATATATAATTTTTGGCCTCGTGAAGGAGAAAGCATCGCTCAAGCCTGGGGGAGGCTTAAGTACATGATGTACACATGCCCCAATCATGAGCTCTCAAGAGAAATTATCTTACAGAATTTTTATGCTCGGCTTTCTCATGATGATCAAACCATGCTCGATTCTTCTTCGACTGGCTCCTTTATGAAGAAAACTATTGAATTCAGATGGGATCTTCTGGAAAGAATTAAACGTAACTCTGAAGATTGGGAACTCGAAAAAGGTAATGAGTCAGGTATAATACTTGAGTTCGATTGTGTTAAATCTTTTATGGATACCGATGCTTTTCATAAGTTTAGCACTAAATATGGACTTGACTCTGAGATAGTAGCTTCCTTTTGTGAATCATTTGCTACTCATGTTGATCTCCCTAAGGAGAAGTGGTTTAAATATCATCCCCCTGTTAAAGAAAATATTGAGGAACCCGTTAGTGTTAAAGAAGAAACAATTGTTTACCATGTTGATCCAGTTGTGCCTACTGCTTATATTGAGAAACCACCTTTTCCTGTTAGGATTAAGGAACATGCTAAAGTTTCAACTGTGGTTAACAAAAGTAATATTAGAGCACCTAGACCCTCTGAACAAATTAAAGTTGAACCTAATATTGCTATGGTTAAAGATCTCTTTGTCGATAATATAGATGGGCATGTTATTTACTTCTGTGATGAAGCAGCTAGAATCGCTAAATCAGATCCTAAAGATAAAAACAGACCTGTAGTAGGCATGCCTGTTGTCTCTGTTAAAATAGGAGATCATTGTTATCATGGCTTATGTGATTTGGGTGCTAGTGTGAGTGCTATTCCGTTTACCTCATATCAAGAAATTATGAATGATATTGCACCTATTGAAATAGAGGACATTGATGTTACTATTAAGCTTGCAAACAGAGATACCATTACACCGCTTTGGATCGTTAGAGATGTTGAAGACTTGTGTGGAAAAATAAAATACCCTACTGATTTTCTAGTCCTCGGTTCTCCACAAGATAATTTTTGTCCCATTATATTTGGTAGACCTTTCTTGAACACTGTTAATGCCAAGATTGATTGCGCTAAAGAAACTGTTAGTGTTAATTTTGGTGGTATGTCTCATGAGTTTAATTTCTCCAAGTTTCGTAGACAACCTCATGATAAAGAATTGCCTAGTAAAGATGAAATTATTGGTCTTGCTTCTATTGCCGTACCTCCTACTGATCCGTTAGAACAATATTTGCTAGACCATGAAAATGATACGCACATGAATGAAAGAAATGAAATAGATAGGATGTTCTTTGATCAACCACCTATCCTAATACACAATTTGCCTGTTGAAACTCTTGGAGGTCCTCCTCCATCTAAGGGTGACCCTGTATTTGAATTGAAGCAATTGCCTGATACATAGAAATATGCTTATCTAGATGAAAAGAAGATATATCCTGTTATTATTAGTGCTAACCTTTCAGAGCATGAAGAAAAGAGATTACTAAAAACTCTGAGGAAGCACCGAGCTACTATTGGATATACTCTTGATGATCTTAAGGGCATTAGTCCCACTCTATGTCAGCACAAAATTAATATGGAGCCTGATGCTAAACCAGTTGTCGACCACCAACGACGATTAAATCCTAAGATGAAAGAGGTGGTAAGAACTGAAATATTAAAGCTTCTGGAAGCAGGTATAATCTATCCCATAGCTGATAGTAGATGGGTGAGTCCCGTTCATTGTGTCCCTAAGAAGGGAGGTACTACCGTTGTTCCTAATGATAAAAATAAACTCATTCCACAAAGAATTGTAACTGGTTAGAGGATGGTAATTGATTTTAGAAAATTAAACAAAGCCACTAGAAAAGATCATTACCCCTTACCTTTTATTGATCAAATGTTAGAAAGATTGTCCAAGCATACACACTTTTGTTTTCTTGATGGATATTCTGGTTTCTCTCAAATACCTGTATCACAAGCCGACCAAGAGAAAACCACCTTTACTTGTCCTTTTGGAACTTATGCTTATCGTCGTATGCCTTTTGGTTTATGTAATGCACCTGCTACCTTTCAAAGATGTATGACTGCTATATTCTTTGACTTTTGTGAAAAGATTGTTGAGGTTTTCATGGATGATTTCTCCGTTTACGGAACTTCTTTTGATGATTGCTTAAGCAACCTTGATCGAGTTTTGCAGAGATGTGAACAAACTAATCTTGTCTTGAATTGGGAGAAGTGCCATTTTATGGTGAATGAAGGTATTGTCTTGGGGCATAAAATTTCTGAAAGAGGTATTGAAGTTGATAAGGCTAAGGTTGATGCAATTGAGAAAATGCCATGTCCTAAAGATATTAAAGGTATAAGAAGTTTCCTTGGTCAAGCTGGTTTCTATAGGAGGTTTATTAAAGATTTCTCTAAAATTTCTAGGCCTCTCACCAATCTCTTGCAAAAAGATGTTCCATTTGTTTTTGATGATGATTGTGTAGAAGCCTCTGAAACACTTAAGAAAGCCTTAACCTCTGCACCTATTGTTCAACCACCTGATTGGAACTTGCCTTTTGAAATTATGTGTGATGCTAGTGATTATGCTGTTGGTGCTGTTCTAGGATTGAGAGTTGATAAGAAATTAAATGTTATCCATTATGCTAGTAAAACCCTAGACAGTGCTCAAAGAAATTATGCTACTACTGAGAAAGAATTTTTAGCAGTTGTGTTTGTATTTGATAAATTCAGATCTTATATTGTTGACTCCAAAGTTACTGTTCACACTGATCATGCTGCTATTAAATATCTTATGGAAAAGAAAGATGCTAAACCTAGACTCATTAGGTGGGTTCTATTGCTACAAGAATTTGACTTGCATATTATTGATAGAAAGGGAGCTGAGAATCCCGTAGCAGATAATTTGTCTAGAATGGAAAATGTTCTTGATGACCCACTTCCTATTAATGATGATTTTCCCGATGAACAATTAGCTGTCATAAATGCTTCTCGTAATACTCCTTGGTATGCAGACTATGCTAATTATATTGTTGCTAAATTTATACCACCTAGTTTCACATACCAACAAAAGAAAATGTTCTTCTTCGATTTAAGACATTACTTTTGGGATGGCCCACATCTTTATAAAGAAGGAGTAGATGGTATTATTAGACGTTGTATACCTGAGCATGAATAGGAACAAATCCTACGGATGTGTCATTCCGAGGCTTACGGAGGACACCATGCGGGAGACAGGACTGCACACAAGGTATTACAATCTGTTTTTTATTGGCCTACTCTTTTCAAGGATGCTCATAAGCTTGTCTTATCTTGTGATTAATGTCAAAGAATTGGAGATATTAGTAGACGTCAGGAAATGCCTATGAATTATTCACTTGCTATTGAACCATTTGATGTTTGGGGATTTGATTATATGGGACCTTTTCCTAAATCCAATGGGTATACTCATATTTTAGTTGTTGTTGATTACGTTACTAAGTGGGTAGAAGCTATTCCAATTAGTAGTGCTGATCATAACACTTCTATTAAAATGCTTAAAGAAGTTATTTTCCCGAGGTTCGGAGTCCCTAGATATTTAATGACTGATGGTGGTTCACATTTTATTCATGGTGCATTCCGTAAACTGCTTGCTAAATATGATGTCAACCATAGAATTGCATCTCCCTATCATCCTCAATCTAGTGGTCAAGTCGAATTGAGCAATAGAGAAATAAAATTAATTTTGCAAAAACCCGTCAATAGATCTAGAAAGAATTGGTCTAAGAAACTTGACGATGCATTATGGGCTTATAGAACTGCTTATAAAAATCCTATGGGTATGTCTCCTTATAAAATGGTTTACGGAAAAGCATGTCATTTACCTCTTGAGTTAGAACATAAAGCATATTGGGTAATTAAAGAACTCAATTATGATTTTAAACTTGCCGGTGAAAAGAGGTTATTTGATATTAGCTCGCTAGATGAATGGAGAACCCAAGCTTATGAAAATGCCAAGTTTTTTAAAGAAAAAGTTAAGAGATGGCATGATAAAAGAATTCAAAAACGGGAATTTAAAGTGGGTGAGCAAGTTCTATTGTACAATTCTCGTTTGAGGTTCTTTGCAGGAAAACTTCTCTCTAAATGGGAAGGGCCGTATATCATCGAAGAAGTTTATCGCTCCGGAGCCATCAAAATAAACAATTCCGAAGGCACTAATCCGAGAGTGGTGAATGGGCAAAGAATTAAGCACTATATTTTAGGTACTCCCATTAATGTTGAAACTAATATTATTCAAACTATGACACCGGAGGAATACATAAGAGAGACCTTCCAGAACACTCCAGAACCCTGAAAAGGAAGAGGTACGTGATACGGTAAGTAAACCGACTCCAAAAATTCCATAAAAATACTTTCTGTTAGTTTTGGAATATTAGAAAAAATAAAAAAATAAGAAACAGCCGAGGGGACCCACGAGGTGCACACGAGGCACCAGGGCGCGCCACCCCCCAGGCGCGCCCTGGTGGCTCGTGGGCCCCTCGTGAGCCTTCCCGACTCAGTTTTCTTCTGGATTACTTGTTTTGCAAGATAAAAATTCTTTATATATACTCCTGGACGTTTTGACCACCGCATCGCAGAAATATCCTCTGTTCTTGTTTCGTGCTGTTTTCTGCCAGATTTCGAGGCCAGATACCATGTCTTCTTCTTCCTCCAACAACATAGGAGACGACGCTTGGTTGCTGCAGATGGAGCTCAGGAGGGGGGAGGAAGGAGAGGTTACCATGGAAGAAGATGATGGAGATTCACTCGCGGTCCACCCTCCGGCTTCCGAGAGGGGCACCCTTGCTGGCATCTCCACAATTCCGAACCCTCATCAAGTTGTGAGAAGCACTACAAGCCATGGGAGTCCAGAGGTACAAGAAGGGCTTCCCCCTAGGAGGCCCTTACACAGGTTACATCGGAACAACTTTCATAATTTGGTTCACAATTATGGGGTCAAAAATACTCCTCGTATGCACATACCCTCCAATTGGGACATCTCTCGTCCAAGTGAAAGTGATGTAGGAAAGAATGCTTGGGGCCCAGAGAATAAGCATATTATGGCCGAAGTCCAAAGGAATACAGAGATGATACAACATGTGCTCCGGGAAATCCAGAGCCTAAAGGAGTTCCTAATTAATGTCATGAAGGACAAGCCCACCACTTCATCACCACCACCATCACCGAAGAAGGAAACTTGAGTACATCGGTATGGGCACTCCCCTTGGCTTGTGCCAAGCTTGGGGGAGGTGCCCCGGTATCGTATCACCATCACTTTTATTATCTTTGCCTATTTTTAGTTCGATCCTTAGTTATTTCGTGATTTAGTTGAATAAAAGTTTAGTATGATCTATTTTCAAGTGCTAGTTTCGTGATCTATCTATCTATGTAATTGAGTTGAGAGTTATATAATAAAGAGTAGTTTGAGTTTTTGCTTCTTTACTTTTATGTTCCAATCCTAGAAATGAAAATAATAAAAAAGATCATATGCTAATCTTATGGAAAGTAATGACATTACATAAAGAAAAGTATAAGTGGTAAAATTTATTGGAAGTTAACAAACATAGCATTGGTCGATGATGCAATTCATGAAAAAATTAATAAGGGAAGAGAAGATTCACATGCAAATACACTATCTTGGACATTTTTTATGATTGTGAGCCCCCATTAAGTATTTTATGTCAAATTGTTGACGTTGGACAAGGAAGACAACGTAATGAATTATGTTTGCTTATATTCACATAGAAGCTATATTGTCATAGATCCTTCAACATGTGGTGCTTGCTCAATATCTTTGCTAGCCAAAAAATCCGCACCAAGTAGAGATACTACTTGTGCATAAAAAACCCTTAAACCTAGTTTCATGTCATGAGAGTCTACTATATCTACCTATGGATTGAATAAGATCCTTCAAGTAAGTTGTCATCGGTGCAAAAAGCAATAAAAATTGCCTCTAAATGTGTATGAACTTTTATTGTAAGGGAAAATAAGCTTTGTATGAACTTGTGATGGTAAGAAATAAAAGCGACGGACTGCATAATAAAGGTTGCTATCACAAGGGGTAATATAAAGTGACGTTCCTTTGCATTAAGAGCTTGTGCATTCAACAACAAAAAGCGCATGACAACCTCTGCTTCCCTCTGCGAAGGGCCTATCTTTTACTTTTATGTATTTACTTTTTATGCAAGAGTCAATAGTGTTCTCGTCTATTCCTTTTATTTTTCTCTTTTTGCAAGCATCATGTGGTGGGGAAGATCTAGGCACATATATCCAGTTGGATATGAGTGATCATGAGTTATTATTGTTGACATTACCCTTGAGGTGAATAAGTTGGGAGGCAAAATTATAAGCCCCTATCTTTCTATGTGTCTGGCTGAAACTTTTTGCTCCATATATATGTTGTGAGTCTTAGCAATCATAGAAGACTAAATGATGGTTGAGTATGTGGACTTGCTAAAAAGCTCCTACATGAGACCCTTCCTAAAAATATGATGAATTGCAATTGCATTGTTGACTGAGAACATAGTTTGTTAGTTTTCAAGAAAGTTTATGCCTTATACTTCGTTGTTGTGATGAATTGTTACTTGCTCATGAGAAGTTTTATGATAATGAATATTGCTGTTATAATAATGATCATGATGCTACTATGTACGTATTTTGTTTTTATCGACACCTCTCTCTCTAAACATGTGGACATGATTATCGATATCGGCTTTCGCTTGAGGACAAGCGAGGTCTAAGCTTGGGGGAGTTGATACGTCCATTTTGCATCATGTTTTACTACTGTTATTTATCGTGTTTTTAATCAATATAATACTTTGTGGAGCAATTCTAATGCCTTTTCTCTCATAATATGCAAGATTTACACAAGGAGGGAGATTGCCGGCAGCTGGAATTCTGGACCTGAAAAGCTATGTCAGAGATACCTATTCTGCACATCTCCAAATGAGCTGAAATTTCATGAAGATTTATTTTGGAATAAATAAAAAATATTGGAAGAAAGAAGTACCAGAGGGGGCCACCCAGGTGCCCACGAGGCACCAGGGCGCGCCACCCCCCTAGGCGCGCCCTGGTGGCTTGTGGGGCCCCTGGCCAGCCTCCGGTGCCCATTTTCTGGTATATAAGCCCATTTGCCCTAGAAAAAATAAGGAGAAGACTTTTGGGACGGGGCGCCGCCGTCTCGAGGCAGAACTTGGGCAGGAGCACTTTTGCTCTCCGGCGGAGCGATTCCGTCGGGGATACTTCCCTCCGGGAGGGGGAAATCGGAGCCATCGTCATCACCAACGATCCTCTCATTGCGGGAGGACCAATCTTCATCAACATCTTCAATAGCACCATCTCATCTCAAACCCTAGTTCATCTCTTGTATTCAATCTTTGTCTCAAAACCTCAGATTGGTACCTGTGGGTTGCTAGTAGTGTTGATTACATCTTGTAGTTGATGCTAGTTGGTTTATTTGGTGGAAGATTATATGTTCAGATCCAATATGCTATTTAATACCCCTCTGATCTTGGACATGAATATAATTTGTGAGTAGTTACTTTTGTTCTTGAGGACATGGGAGAAATCTTGTCATAAGTAATCATGTGAATTTGGTATTCGTTCGATATTTTGATGATATGTATGTTGTTGATTCTCTTAGTGGTTTCATGTGAACGTCGACTACATGACACTTCACCATCTTTGGGCCTAAGGGAATGCATTGTTGAGTAGTAATTAGATGATGGGTTGCTAGAGTGACAGAAGCTTAAACCCTAGTGAAAGCACATTTGCTCCCTTGGTGGTTTTGGTAATTTATGCCAACATACATGTGTTGGACTAATGCTTTTATCTAGTGAATTTCAGACAAGTTCAACAATGGCGTGGCAGGGACAAGAGGACGTGGAACCCCTTCAAAATGCTAAGGACAAGGATTGGCAAAAGCTGAAGACTCTACATTTTTGGTTTAGTGATCCAAGATCACATTGAGTCCATAGGAAAGCCAATACTATTAAAAGGGGATGAGGTGTTGCTTAATGATCTTTTTGCTCAAAGTGCTTAGTGACAGTACTCCTAAACCCTCAACCACTCTCTCTAACCAAATATGTCCAAAACCTACACTCCAACTCGGCCCCACCAAAATTTCCTATCCGGACCCACCGAGTTCATCCAAGACTTAGCCACTGCCAAAACCCTAACAAATCGGATCCACCGATATGGATCTCGGTCCCACCGAGATGGCCTTGCCAACTCTCTGTGATCATTTGCACTTACTTCGATCTCACCGAGTTTTGCAAATCGGTCTCACCGAGATGGCTTGCCAAGTCTCTGTTACCTTATTGCTTCACTTCGGTCCTACCGAGTTGATGCAATCGGTGCCACCGAGATGAGGTTTGCCCTAGCCATTGCACTTTGGTCCATCCGAGTTGTTCGTATCGGTCCCACCGAGATTCCTAAAGTTCATATCATTTACACAGTTCGGTGCTACCGAGATTATGGTTTCGGTGTCACCGAGTTGGGTCAAAAGTGTGTAACAGTTGGATTTTGTGTGGAGGCTATATATACCCCTCCACCACCTCCTTCTCTAAGAGGAGAGCCATCAGAACGTGCCTACACTTCCACCATACATTTTCTGAGAGAGAACCACCTACTCATGTGTTGAGATCAAGCTATTCCATTCCTACCATTTGAATCTTGATTTCTAGCCTTTCCCAAGTTGCTTTCCACTCAAATCCCTCTTCCACCATAGCCAAATCTGTGAGGAGTTGTTTGAGTGCTGGGAAGACTATCATTTGAAGCACAAGAGCAAGGAGTTCATCAACAACACACCGTCTATTACCTTTTGGAGAGTGGTGTCTCCTAGATTGGTTAGGTGTCACTTGGGAGCTTCCAACATGATGTGGAGTTGAACCAAGAAGTTTGTAAGGGCAAGGAGATCGCCTACTTCATGAAGATCTACCCCAAGTGAGGCTAGTCCTTCGTGGACGTAAGCCATGGTGGAATAGACAAGGTTGCTTCTTCGTGGACCCTTCGTGGGTGGAGCCCTCCGTGGACTCGCGCAGCCGTTACCCTTCGTGGGTTGAAGTCTCCATCAACGTGGACGTACGATAGCACCACCTATCGGAACCACGCCAAAAACCACCGTGTCTTCATTGCGTTTGATCTACCATACTCTACCCCTTTACTTTCCTTACTCTTGCATGCTTTACCATTTCCGCTGCTCAATCTCTAGATATGCATGTGTAGAAAGTATTGGAGTGATCTTAACTTGTGCCAAAATCTGCCTAAGTTCCAAGAGAAATTAAAAACTGCACCTTTGGCTGGTTAAGAGTCTATTCACCCCCCTCTAGACCTATCTCCTCGATCCCACACCTAGTTTATGCGCTATTCCGTAAGGGGCTGATTTGGATCCATATGTTTAATGTTATGGTTAGATTTATCTTAATTCTTCTTTCGTAGTTGCGGATGCTTGCGAGAGGGGTTAATCATAAGTGAGAGGCTTGTTCAAGTAAGAATAGCACCCAAGCACCTCGGTCGGCTTGATCTTCGGCCAATGCACCATGGTCTTGCCAAAGGCCATCCGAGCTCCCTCAATGCATACGGAGCGCTTCCAGAAATCGATCAGGGGCATGGCGTCGCACAACTTCTGCACCAAGCCAAAGTAGCTGCTCGGCAGCGGCTCTGAAGGCCACAATTTGATGCAGAGGTCCTTCATCGCCGGCTCCGCCATCCGATGCAACTCCATCAGCTGCTTCAGCTGGTTGTTAAGGAGGGGAGGGTGTTCGGGTGCGTGAAACTGCGCCCAAAACAACCTCTGCTCGGTACGACCCTCCTGGGACGCAAAGTACCTAGCTGCGTCTGATGCACTCCTCGGGAGGTCCGCAAATGCGCCTAGGGAACGCCATACTCGCGTGAGCAAAGCGAACCTGTTACCACCAAAGACACTTTGCAGTAAGTATGGCTTACCATCCGCAATAAGTTTGACTTGGCGGAGTTCCTCCTGGTTGCCCCGCGCCTCCGTCCGCGCTTCCTTAGCCGCTGACCTCGGTGGCCTGATCCTTACTCTTTTGCTCAAGGACCTCACATTTTGTGATGGCATCCTTGAGCTCTTGTTACACCTTAGACACCCTGGCCTCGTGCTTCTGGCTACCGGTTTTCACCGTGGCCAGTTCGGTGGCTGTCTTTTCGGCTGCAGCCCTCTGCTCCGTGGCTTCCTGCCGAGCTTTCCTAAGCTCTGTCTTGAGGTTCTCGACCTCGGCGGTGGCAGCTGCAGCAATGTCAGTTGCATTCCGTTTGGATTAACTTCCTAACTTTAATAAATAACCATTGTAGTAAACGGTTTAGCTTGGACTTGCCTTGCACCTCATCAAACCGCTTATTCAGCAGATCAAGGTCATCCTCGGAGCTCTTGAGCTTCCGATTCAGCTCGGCCAGCTCCTCGGCGTTGGCAGCTACCGCCGAGGACGACGGCTGCACATTAGATTTCCGAGTTATCGATTTTCGATCCCCTGATCGGCTTTCTCAATCCGGCCAGAGTCTCGGGGGCTACTGCTCATTTTGCGATCATCTATATCTTAAAGTTATTTGACCCCTGCATGAGTTTTTCAAACTCACACAGGGCTCGGGGGCTACTGTGTATGAGGTTGCATGATCATATAAAATAATTTTTCTAAGGGAAAATCTTTACATGGCCTACCTTGAAGCCTGTCAGAAGGCCGCTGAAGGCCTCCTTCAGTCCGTTGTCCACGGATTGAAGACTTTGCAAAACCGTGCCCATCAGGGCACGGTGCTCTTCGGCGATAGAGGAGCTTGTTAAAGTTTCCTCCATCTCATCCGACCACCCAGTCGAGGCTCGCCCTGGGGCGGGCGGGGGTGGCAGGGGCATTTCGGCCCCTCCCCCTCTTCGTTCGCCAGAAGGGTTCCTCCCTCATGGTCTTTGGTGGCCGAGGTACGCACCTCGGCCATAATAACGTCGGCCCCTCCTTCCGTGTTCGACACAGGAGGGCCCCTCCTTGACAGAACCTCCCCGGCCTCCTCAATGACCGGGGGAGGCGATGCGTGTGATTTGGTCCCGCTCTCCGCCAGCGCGGCTGGTGGAGAGTCCCCTTCCGAGACCTGATCGGTAGGGAGGTCGCGCAGTGGGCTGCAATATTAAAGGCAAGCGCGCAATCAATAGCAGGCTTAGTTCGGCCAAAAGTGGATAGGTGTATCTTAAGATATATACCTTTGGGCCCGCGGTTTCACCCTGAGGGTCTTCCGGGGAACCTCTTCGGAGGCCTCGGAGTGCTCGACAGAAGCCGAGCTGTTATTGGACAAGACCACCTTGGCCCTGCATGGTCTTTTTGGGGCGGGAGGAGGCTGATTCTCCTCAGCGTCTTCATACGCAGCCCTCTTCCTTGTTCGGGAAGAGTCGCTTTCCTCCCCGTCCTCTTCCTGTCCCTTCTCCCCCTCAAGGGTGGAGGGGGCTTGGGTGTCCCCGGATCTAGTGTCCGGAGGTCCTCGGGAACGGAGATCTTCTCTGGTCTCCTTCTTCTTCTCTTTCTTCTTCTCCTTCTTCTCCGGTGCCTCATACGGCGCCTCGGCTAACATGGCCGTCAGCAAGGCCGTCCTGGGGCCCTCGGGCAGCGGGACCGGGCAGTTGATTCCCTCGACCCTCTTCAGCCAGTTCTGTGGATGGGAGAAAAGAGAATTGAGTGCTTTGTCAAAAAGGAACATCCGAACGTAAGAGTAAAACTTATCATACCTCGCGAGGGGGGTTTTCGGCGTCGAGGCCAATGTCTTCCTCCTTGGCCGGCCACTCCTTCTGCGGCTTAAATAACACTTTCCACATCTGGGCGTGGGTAGTGCGGTAGAAGCTGAGCTCGGTGGCTGGGTCTTCGGATTTGTAGGCCCACATTGGGGAGGCCCGGTCTTGAAAGGGGAGGATGCGGCGGCGGAGCATAATCTGAATCACGTTGGGCAATTCAACCTTCTGCTCGATCATCCTGGATATCCGGCTCTGTAGCAGCTCCACCTCCTTGGCTGACCCCCAGTCTAGGCCCTTCTTGGTCCACAAAACAAGCCTCATGGGGGGTTCGGATCTGAAGGCGGGAATCGCCGCCCAATCCGCATTTCGCGGCTTTGTGATGTAAAACCACTCCTTTTGCCAGATCTTGACAGTTTCAATAAAAGTGCCCTCTGGCCACTCAACCCGGGGGAGCTTGCTTACCATCGCCCCCCCGTAATCTGCCTGCTGGCCGTCGATGATCTTCGGCTTGACGTTGAACACTTTCAACCACAGGCCGAAGTGTGGCTGGATCCGAAGAAAAGCCTCGCAGACGATGATGAAGGCCGAAATGTGCAGGAAAGAGTTCGGGGCTAGATCGTGAAAATCTAGCCCGTAGAAAAACATCAAACCACTAACAAAGGGGTGAAGGGGAAAACCTAGTCCCCGAATAAAGTGGGGGAGGAACACTACCCTCTCGCCGGGCTTCGGCGTGGGGACAACCTGGCCCTCCTCTGGAGCACGGTGAGCGACGTCGGCGGGGAGGTAACCCGCACCCTTCAGCTCCTGGATAGCGCTCTCCGTGACGATGGAGGCCTCCCACTTGCCCTTGGATCCAGAGCCGGCCATGACCGGATTGAGGGGATGGCCGGAGGAGTTCTTAGGGGGGAAAATGGATCTGGGCGCTGGAGCTCAGAAGATTGGGAAAGCAACGACGCATGTGGGAGTGAGAGCGTGCAAAGAAAATGGTGGCCGCCTCCCTTTTATGGGCCACCGTAAGACCAAGAGCCCTTTTACTGCGCCGCAGACCTCGCCATTTCCCCGTATAATCGTGCCATTATGCGCGCATGGGATAGCACAAATCATTGATCATATCCCTTAAAAATAGGGCACGATCTCCATATTGATGGGACGCGCCAATGGAGAAACCGCCTCGAACTGCGAATCGAGTTTTCCTAACTGGCTCGTGGTCGTGGCAGGTCTTGACCCTTCGGCAGAAGTTGTCATATGAGGTCACTGTTCACACTTGTGCGACTGGCCTTCGGGGCTAAGTTATTAATACACTTCGGAAACCGAAGCATAATCCGGGAAACATATGGCCAGAAATAACCAAGCAACCTTCGAGGACTTGATTCAGAGGGATTGCGGGCCCGACACAAATACCACAGAAGGGAAGGAACTGGTCTACAAAGCCGATAATGTTCGGCATATACCTCGGCTTCGAAGACTAGTTCGGGGGCTACTGAGGGTGTCCCGGACTAAGGGGTCCTCACGCCGCCGGCCTGTCTCTCGTGGGCCGTATTGATGGGCCGCTCCTAATTCATCAAAGGAGGGCCGGACTACAGGCGACCCCGGGCTCCAGAAGGAAACCTTCGAAGACTTGGCGTCTCCTCCAAGAAAAGTTTAGCGTGGCCGGCATGTTTATCCCCTGGTGGCAACCGACCATATGTAACCCTAGGTACCCCTGGTGTCTATATAAACCAGAGGGTTTAGTCCGCAGAGGGGGAACGATTATCATCATACCCACCTAGGGTTTAGTTCATCTGATCTCGAGGTAGATCAACTCTGTAATTGTCATACCAACACATCAATACAATCAAGCAGGACGTAGGGTTTTACCTCTTTGAGAGGGCCCGAACCTGGGTAAACGCTGTCTCTACGTTCCCTGTTACCCATTGACTCCAAGATCCACAATTCGGGACCCCGTACCCGAGATCTGCCGGTTTTAGTACCGACAACCGGCCGTGCGACCAAACGTACAAGAAGGTTTTTTTAACACAGTACAGATGCAGACACTCATATATACGGAGCACGAAGTTTCTGCACCCGAGCTCATATGCACCCCCATGAACAGTAAAATCGAAAAAATAGTTAAAAATTAAAAAATCTGAATTTTTTTGGAGACAAACTTTGACGAATTCTGAACATGCATGCGAAATTTCATGAAGAAACAACATTCCAAAAATGCTGCCGTAAAAAAAAACAAAATTGACTCTCCAAAAAGTCTTTTTCTCAGAGCATAATTTTTGTTTTTTACGTCAGCATTTTTGGAATGTTGTTCCTTCATGAAATTTTGCACGCATGTTCAGAATTCGTCAAAGTTTGTCTCCAAAAAAATTCAGATTTTTTTACTATTTTTTCGATTTTACTGTTCACGAGGGTGCATATGAGCTCGGGTGCAGAAGGGTACTTTCGATATATACGCACATACACTCACCCCTATAAACGCGCGCACACACACCTTATCCCTATGAGCACCTCCGAGAGACTGAGCCAAAGTCGCCACAGACACCTTCGTAGTTAACGGAAACGCCTCCTCCTACTGAACGCACATCGCCGGAAGGCCTGAAATAAATTCAGAAAATATGAGCACCAATGTCAAGTCTATAGCTTGAACCCTGGTGGTCTAAGGATACCAGGGTCCTCCTAATCAACCAACCACACAGACGGGTTCACACGTACAAAAAGGGTTTGAGGGGTGCAGATGCTCTAGAAGAGCAAGTATAATAAGGTGGCGTAAGCGGGCTATAAAGATTTAAATAATATTTTGGAAAATGAGAAAATGAGAGAGAAGGGAAGCAGTCTTTAGATTAACAGCCGGATGCAACACATGTTCATAGAAGCTTTTTTTAAGAGTGTAAGGTGGGCCACAGTAGTATATATTTATAGCTAACTATTATACGCGCTGACTATAAAATCGACTATAGATGACATGACAACAACATATACTGTTAACCATGCTCGAAGAGCGCTATCAGGTCACTGCTGAACTTTCTGAGGCTGCCCGTAATGGGTAGTATCATAACTTAGTATCATGCATATGATATTAATATATGATATTACCTCCATAATGCATAATATCATACATTAAGTGTCATATAGATGACCTTATTTATTGTCATGCGTGACACATAGTAGAATATAATATTTATTATGATATGTATCATAATACTCATGATACTCAACCCTTTATTTATTTATTTAATTAATTCTATGTCACCTCATTAAAATTGCGTAGTTTACATACATGATATAACAATTCCGTTACGCGAACCAACCTGTGGTTGGATGGTTAGAGGGACAGTGGTATCCCCAGCCCACCAGGGTTTAAGTCCTGGTGCTCGCATTATTCCTGAATTTATTTCAGGATTTCCGGCGATACGCTTTCAGTGGGAGGAGATGTTCCCGTCGATGACGAGGCGCCTACTGTCACTTCGTAAATCTCAAGATGATATGCCGGTTCAGTCTCTCGAAGGTGCTCATAAGGATAGGGTGTACGTGTGTGCGTTCATAGGGGTGAGTGTATGTGCGTATGTATGAGCGCTTGCGTCTGTACTGTGTTAAAAAAAAAACAATTCCGTTACGGGCAGCTCTACGCCGGCCGGATTCAACCCGATTACTTTTTTTTTGGGTACTACCCTGCCCCGCCCAGGTACCGAAGGACCCGCGGGCGACGTCCATCGACTCTGGTGTCCAATCCCGCCCCGGCGCCCCTACGGCCGCACGCAAGCAACCACCCGGGCCAACGAGACGAACGCACCGCACCGCACCACACCAAACCCCCTCCAAATCCAAAGCCGAACGACACAAAACTGAACCATTTTCTCCACGCACGAACTCGTCGTCGCCGCCGCCTCCACTCCTCCCACCCTGTTTCCCCACCACACCAAAACCCTAGCCGCCCAAGGGCCAGGGTCCACTCCCCCCCATCCTCCGCCGCCACGACGGCCGCCTAGATCCCCTGGATCTCGCGCGCCCTAGGGTTCCGGCTTCCCTCGCATCCTCGCCGCCGCTCCGGACGCGGTGCGATTCGAGGCGGGGTTCTGGCTGGCCCCACCATGCCCCGGAGCTCGCGCCACAGGTCGTCGCACCGCTCGCACAGGCGGGGCGGCTTGGCGGAGCGGTCGGAGTCCGAGGGCGAGGATGCTGGCGCCCCTGGCCCGCGGGAGGAGGCCACGGCCGTGGCTAGGGTTCCTCGAGATCCCGAGCCAGAGAGGCGCAGGTCGTCATCGGCCAAGGAGCTGGTGAGCTCGGGGAACGGCTACTCGGAGCACGGGAAGAAGAGGAAGGATAGGGTCGAGGAGACGGTGGTGGATGTGGTCAGCGACAGGTGGAACAGCGGCGTGTGCGAGGATCACTTGGTCGAGAAGAGGTCTAAGAGCGAGGTGTTTGGGCCCGTCGATGTGGAGAAGCTGGCGGAGAAGCCCAAGGCTTCAGGGGATGAGCCCAAGAGGTCAAGCAGACGGACGGTGGGATCGGATGAGAGGGTTGAGGAGGTTGTGTCGAAGAGTGATTCCGGGAAGCGGCGGTCGGAGAAGGAGAAGGACCCAGGGAGGAGGGAGAGTAGTGGGCAGCATAAGGATGACAGAGATAGGGATAGGGAGAAAGATAGAGAAAAGGAGAGGGAAAGGGAGAAAGAATGGGAGAGACTGAAGGAGAGAGAGAGGGAAAGGGGTCGGGATAGAGAGAGGGAGAAGGAGAAGGAAAGAGAACGGGAGAAGGAGAAGGAGAGAGAACGGGAGAGGGAGCGGGATAAAGAGCGTGACAGGGAACGAGAGCGGGAGCGTGACAGGGAACGGGAGCGCGAGAGGCAAAAGGATAGGGAGAGGGACAAGAAAGACTATGATTCCAAGCATGAGAAGTATGAAGATGGCAGTGCCAGGAAGAATGGCTCGAAGACTAGTAGAGGGGAGGATGAGGGTTACTCATACAAGAGACACATAGAGATCAATGGTAAGGTAACCCTTGGTTGAGGTGTTCCTGACAATGCTGATAATATTCCAGCTACCTGTGCTACTGTTTAGTTATGCATGCTTTAATTTGCATAACACAGTACTTAGTTTGATACTCTGACTGCATTTGGACTTGTGCTGCTTTCCTCCACCACCATTTTAATTACATAACGAATATTAGTGGTCCCATAAGATGAGAAGTGTTAAACTTTACTGTTTCGTCTCTACTTGGTTGCGAAGAGTCCATTTTTTAATTAGTCTTTGTATTTTCTTGTGCTTTGATTCCATCCATCATACCTATTTGGCTAACCAAACTGCTGAAAAAAAAAACCCTGTCCTACCATAGAAATTTAATAACGTTGTTATCATTGGATATTAGCATTGGAGAGCTGATTCGAGACTTCCTTAGCATACTGATAATCTTATTATATTCATATGATTAAACTTTGCCTTACTCATATGCTGATCTTCTGGAACTTATGCGAGTAGCTTTTATATTTTTTTTCTGAAATCATATTTTTCTACATCTGGTCCGGCATCTTTGGAACGGGTGTGAAGTTGTGAACAAATTACCAATCTAGTTAATTAATTTACTTGTTCTGTTTGTTCCTTCCCGCCCACCTCTACATGTTTTTTTATTGTTTCATAATATTCTTCCTTCCTTATGTCGGTTTCTAAAGTGGACCTTTTTGAAACAGATACTCCAGCTAAAGAGAGACACAGCAACCCTGATAGGGAGACTGATAAACACAGCCGACGAAAAGACGACTCGGAAGACAAAGATAAGTGGCCAATTGACAATAGAGACAGTGATGACAGGAAGACTCTGTCCAGGTATGATCATGGGAAGGTTAGGAGCTCTAAGGAACAAAGGTTTGATGATGAGAAGTATAAACAGAAGTACAAGGATGATTATGAAAGGGATAAGAGACAGCAAGATGACAAGTGTCTGGATGAGCGCATGATCCGAGATCATGAAAGTGACAGGGTTGATTACAAGAGCACAAAAGATGGGCACCGAATTTCAGAGGGCCATTACAGAAAAGATATAGTTCAAGACGGTGATCGTTATGATGAGTATGGCAGTAGGTACAAGGAAAATAGAGGTAGAAAAAGACCTCCTGAGGAAAATGATGACCATTATGATCTGAAAACTCCAAGCGCACGGGAGCAACGTGGAAATTTGGAAAAATCTTCAGGCAGTGGGCGACTCGATTCTCTGATTGAGAGAGCAAGGTCTGAACATAGACATCAAGAAAATGTTGATTCTAGTCCGAGTAAAGTCCATGCAAGAACTTCGCCTGGCTCAAATCCTCATCATGAAAAAGATCAAAGCTGGTAACATTTCTTCTTTATTATTCTTCATGCGAAAAGCCTGTAGTAGATTAGAAGACTTTAGCTTTTTACTATATCTTCTCTTGTTGTTGGAGGTATCATGTTCCACGTTAGCATCATAACTAATCTAAATAGCGAGGTGATATGTCTTTGTCATGTATAATTATAGATATCATTTAAATTTAACCATGCAAATTTTGGCATGCTTATTGACGTCATATAGGTGTATTGAGTAAGTGTATATCACTCTAATATAACATATTAAGGGCTGTAAGGTTTCGCTGATTAGCAACATTAGCTACTTGGCATCTTTCAGAGTGACATAATCCCTACAACTGTGTGTTAGGTAAATATTGGTCATGAATGTGCAGGTAGGAGTATGACTAGAAGTGTTTATTGCGGTTATTGATGGTGAGAAATAGATAAATGCAAATAGAAGAACTTGCATGGAGTGGAATTTATCATTTTGTGTATTTCAGAGAAAAAGTATATTGTAGTTTTGACTGTTTGTATATGTGTTGCACATTTGCCTATCAGAAGGTAAATACTTATCGGAATCCTTGTATCGTGATCTTTGCTCTAGTTTTTTTTTTCTGGTTGATAAAGAGTCTAGGAATTCAGGACTAATAAAACAATCTGATGCAGTTCATGATGCCTACATTTCTCTTTGATGCTTGCTTCTTCTAACGTTGAACTGACCAATCAATTATCTGCAGGCATGGATCCAAACTGTCAGATAATACAAAGAGAGAGATACAATATGATGAAAGAAGTATTCGACCAAGGACATCTTCAGGGAGAGAACGGACACCTGCTTCTAGACTGCGTGACAGGGATACAGACAATTGGTCTTCGGAAAGGCTCAAACAAAAGGATGATCTCCAGTCACGTGACATACCATTGGAAATTTCTACAGCGTCACAATATGATCGAACACCAAGGAAGGATACACATCCTTCACCAAAACAGCTATCTGATAAATCCCCATCTTCAAACGACCAAAGGTTTTCAGGTAGGCTTAGCGGTGGCCGTAGTCTTGATAACAAAGGGGAAAGGAGCAACCTGACCAAGTATAGAGATCGGGATGGTGATTTATCCTTAGAACGGTTACTTCATCAAGATCGAACACCATCTAAAATTCCATACAGAGAATCAACACCCTCTGCATCATCCATAAGCAGAGGTGGGCATTTTTCAGGCACTTCTCCAAATTGTCCACTGCTGCCACCTGCAAGGCACAGAGATGATTCTTCCTTCTTGGGTTCACATGATGATGACCGTAGGCCGCAAAGTGGAGATAGGAGGTTCCATGGCCATCAGAAGAGGAATGATATGAATTCTGGACGCGGCCATGGGCATGCCTGGAATAATGCACCGAGCTGGCCATCTCAAGTTGCAAATGGTTTTGTCCCCATGCAGCATGGTGCTCCTGGATTTCACCCACCTGTGCATCAGTTTCACCCCCCACCTATGTTTAACCTTAGGCCCCAAATGAAGTTGAACCAAACTGGAGTTTCATATCCTATGCATGACACGGTTGACAGGTTTTCGCCCCACATTCGCCCATTTGGGTGGCCTAATCCGCTGGATGAATCATGCCCCCCTCACCTACAAGTTTGGAATGGGGGCAGTGGTGTATTTGGTGGTGAACCTTATATGTATGGCAGGCAAGAATGGGATCAGAACAAGCTGCATGCTGGCAGCAGAGGGTGGGAGGCAACTGGTGATGCATTGAAGGGGCAAAATGAATTGCCTGACACTGAATTTCCTATTGCTAAAAAGGAGCTTGACTCTTTAGCAACCCCTGTTTCAGAGTCTTCAGGTGGACAATGCAATCTTAATCCTTATGAGCAGAAAGAAGCGAACCATTTGATTTCAGAAAAACATGAAGCAAAGGGTGATGCCATAAGTGCTGTAAAAAGTTCTGATGCTCACCGGGGAACAACGCTCGTGGCCTCCATGTTGTCAAGCAACGGCACTGCAGTATTTTCTAGAAACTATTTATCCAGAGTTAGTGTGTCGCATGATCTTGTTGAGTCGGAGTTGTACAAGAGGTGCACATCTCTGCTGGGAGGCTTGGGCATAGCAAATGGTGGCCCTGATGTGGTTTGGAATGGGTCTATTCAGGTATTACAGTGGCTATTTTGATGTATCTGTTTCCTCTAATATGATTTTCCTATTTTCTCACTATGGTTTTTGCTTTTTATCACAGAAGAATGGAAATGCTGGAAAGATAACTAGAGAACAGGGAAGCCCCAATCTGTTGGGTTTATTTTATCTAAAGAACAACGATGCAACTTTTCAGGCAAGTTAATCCAATCTACTCTTGAAGATCATTCAATTCTGATTTTGAATCCAGTAATTCATTTTTATGTTCTTGTATATACCAGTCTTTAACTATCAATATATTGATATGGGTGTGTTAAACATTTTTTTTTACCATAACAGAGAGCTATGGCCCTTCACAAGAATCAGACAGAGAGAGCTGTGGCTCCTACCCAAGCGCAAACTGATGGGAAAATGGACTTAACACAAGAGAATAATGAGGACACAGAAATGCTTGACCGTACTCCACTGAAGGAATTGACGGTGAGTAACCCTGTCTTGCACCACCGTGCTGGCATTATTGAAGGGCCACCATTAAAGTCGGTGCCGGGTGATGGCTTGGGGGTGACACCTCCAGCAACTACAGAATCTGGTGATGTGGATTCACCTCCAGCAATCACAGAATCTGGTGATGTGGATGCACCTCGAGCAATCACAAAATCTGGCGATGTGGATGCACCTCCAGTAATCATAGAATCTGGTGACACGGAGATGGTGGTACCTCCTGGAACCACAGGTCCTGATGAAGATATGGAGGTGGCCGCCTCTCCATCAATGACAGAACCTGATAATAACATGGAGGATGTACCACTGCCTGCAGTTGCCGTACCCGCTGATGGCCCAGCAGATGGTGCAACAGGATTAATCATAGAACATATTGATGGCTCGCAGGAGGCTCCTTCAGCAAATGAAGAACCAGGTGATACTATAGAGGTTGTGCCTCCAGCGTTCACAGAACAATCTGGCCAAGTCAAGGATGATTCTCCTTCTGTGGCTACTCCTAACAGTGGAGAGGCTGTCTCCATGCATGCAGCAGTCGAAAAAGATATTGATGGAGTTACTGATGACAGCCCTGGGGATGGTGAAGTGAATGCATCTAACTTTGTTTCGGAGTTGGATGTTGTTGCAAGTGGTGGCGCTCAGGATTGTGAAGGTGTGTTGGTGGAGGGTAGGGTAAATTTAAGCCGGATACCTAATTCTCCAGAAAGTACACATTGAAACACCTTTTATTTCATTTTTAATTCCTTATTCTCCGAGGGGTTTGTGCCTTCCGCCTGGAGTTATTTTGAGTTGCGTCGGTTTTTATATACCACCCATTGTTTTTTCCGTCTAGTGCAGTGTTTGCCGGTGGGCTGGCTTGCTGGTGTGAGCTTAACGGTGGGGATCCCTGAGCTGCTGGTGGGGCATTTGTTGCGTTCTTGCGCTACATTTGTCCTTTCAGTATTGCTCCATGTTTTTCCGTCTGCACATACTAGTAACCGAACCGTAGGCATGCGCTTTCAATTTCATCATGCAGAACATTTAACATTACTGCCAAGTCCGCTGCATTGCGTGTCAATATTTTGTTTGTAGGCTAGTGTAGTCTACACATTGCAAAGCTAAGCCTGAAATAAAGGATGAAAAAATTATACTTTCACCCTTTGGTTCATGATGCAAGCAGTTTTACAGTTTATCACTCAAACATTATTCAGTTGCACTATATTGTAGGAAGTTGATAACGTGGATAATATCATAACGATATTATTGGATTTATCATGAAACAATACTTAATACTCCCTCTGTTTCTAAATATAAGACTTTTTAGAGATTTCAATATGGACTATATACGGATGTATATAGATGCATTTTTTGGGGCAAATATAGATGCATTTTAGAGTGTAGATTCACTTATTTTGCTCCGTATATAGTCTCTATTGAAATATCTAAAAAGCCTTATATTTAGGAACGGAGGGAGTATCACTTCTCGGAAGAGTCTTAGGTATACTTTGTACTTTACAGCCATTTTTAGGCTGGAAATTTGACTGCGGCTGATGTTCACGTGCAATTTAGGATTTTTATTTTGTCAAACTGGAGCCCTATGTCCTTGGGCCTCGATCCATTAATTAAGAAGATAATTATATTCGGTTAATAAGTGAAGGATTATAAATGATTACATCACGACCACACAACAGGGCATCAGGTAGACCGACAGATGCCACCAAGGAGAGAAACAGTGTCGAGGTTGTCTTACCGTGGTCACTTATCGTTAGCGACCGCGACAGACACATGGATCCTTGACAGCCCATGCTAAGGCTGCCCATCATTCATAAGGCTGTCCATAGTGGGTAGTATCATTCCTACCATACATTAGTATGGTACTACTTTCGTAATGTATATGAGTATCATAGATTAGTATCTTAGATAACCTTATTTATTGTCATGCATGACACATACTACGATATCATAATATGATACTCAACTTCCTCTTCATTGAATTCTATGTCACCTCATCGAAATTGCTTAGTTGACACGCATGATATTAGTTATGATACTTTTATTATGGACAACGCGACTATTCTGTCAAACACGCCGAGGACTGGTCAACTCTGACTTTATTAGTGAGCCTCGAGTGGGAGATACACACTTTGCATCTACATAGTATGACATGCCATCGCAAGGCATTTTTTTTTCCAACGAGGGGAGCGCCATATATTACCATCAAGCACAATTTACATGAAGGATTCAAAAATCCTTTACATTTAGATTGCTTAGCTTTAAGAGCATTGGACATTGAACATCTCTGTGCTATTGCACTCACACTCCGATTAATCCACTTTTCTCAAAACACGGATTTGACTCAGGATTGCCCTTTTTTAATTTCAGGGTTTCTCTGAATTTGGATCAAGCCTATAAACATTGAATGCACAAGTGTGCGCTTCCCTGATAAGGTTTCTAGGGATATGAAGCACCTGGTATGAACTGGAGAAGTTGCATCAAAGAAACTTGCTAGTTGACCTCTAATATCCCAAAGCTCTGAATCTGGGACGCTACATGCGCTGCAAAATGGAGTGCCATCGCCTCAGCTTGCAAAGGAGAAGAGACTCTGCTCCCAATAGCCAAAATGAGGATGCTTACTTTGACTCATGCATTTTCAAACAATATATGAACTCCCACACCTGTTGTGTTGACACCTGCTGAACCTATGCTTGCATTGTTTGTCCATGCAGCATCCAAAAAAACCTTGCAACATGTTGTTTGCATTTCCCCAACATTCTTGAATTGATGTAGATTTTCTTTGGGGTCTCTGTTGTGCTGATTAAGGCAATTGTATTGTTGTATTTGGTCTTCTTGGAAGGCCAACCCTCGATTCTTTAAAATGGCTCGCATTATTTGATGGACCTGGAAGGGAGTAGTGTTTTTTCTGCCAAAGAGGGAGTCATTCCTGGCTTTCCAAATACACCACAGAAATGTCATGATATTAATGAGCGAGGCATGTGGGTAATTTGAATTAAGAAGAGCCTGAATAATATTAGTGATGCCAGCAAGGGTATGAGAAAGGATTTCAGAATTGATATACCAAGGCTCAGAGATCCAAGCGACCTTGTGTTGGGGATGTATACCAGCATTTAGACCCGGCATGGCGTTAACCCGGCCATAGAGCGGGCTCAGCGGGCCAACTCATGGCAGGGTCGGAAGACTCAAGGTGGGCCGGCTTAATGAGGCCTGGTGAGGACAGGCCGGCTTAGGCGATGGGCCGGCTTATGGAGATGATAAGTGGCGCGGAGACAGCCTTGGAGAACAAGTAGGAAAGAGTAGGAGGCGGGTCAAAGAACGACCCGGACTCTCATGTAATCTAGGGTTCCACCTGTATATATAAAGGGGAGCACCTATATGAAAAAGACTAAGTTGCAATCTCCTCGAAGCTAGGTTAGCGAATCCGCGTCCTTGTAATCGAGATCTACAGCAATATAGACAAGCAGGACGTAGGCTTTTACCTCCACCGTGAGGGGCCGAACCTGGGTAACCCGGTGTCTTCTCGTTCCCGATCAACCCCGCTAAGCTTCCACGTTCGTGCGATGGCTTCATCTCTAAGTCCTTTTACTAGGACATCTGTCGCGACAAAACCACGACAGTTGGCGCCCACCGTGGGGCTCACGCACGGCGGAGTTGAGTTTTTAGCGGGATCTCTTCCAGGGTTCGGGAAGTACGCGGTTGGCATGATGTCCAAGAGCCGCCGCGGGAAGTTCTACATCGACGATTCATACTGGGGCCCCGACGCCGACTCAATCGAGTACGGGTACCGGTCCCCTTCGACAAGATTCACACCTTCATCGGCGTGGTCGGCGAGCCGACCGCCGGGTTGGAGAACATCGCCGGCGTCGAGTCGGCACGCCGCGCGGGTCAGCGCCCGGCGAGGCCCGGCCCTAATCAAGCCGGCCCGGATCACGTCTTTGTGGGCTTCACCCAAGGGGTGGCCCTGTCGGAGAACTCCCAGTCTCAGGACGACACGCTTGTCCAATCTGACTGCGAGTCCTCGATGGGGGAAGCCGAGTCAATTCTTCCGCTGCATGATGGAGGGCTGGGGTACACGGGTGACGTCTACCCAGAGAGCCCTGATCCGCCTCGCTTCGCGGCGGTGTACATGGCGGGCAGGCAAGATCCAGCACAAGACCCGGCCAATCCAACGGCGGGACAGAACAACCTCCTGGCCGGCTCAGGAGGAGCCGGCGCCTCGGCCTCCGGCTCTCAGAAGACCGGGGTTCAAGCGCTCGCGGACTTGATGACTACGCTGGCAGCCCTGTTGGCCGAGCCGGTCACTGCAGAGAACACTGCGGCGCGTAACACGGAGATCACGAAGTGCCGCGAGGAGATGGCCAAGATCCAAGAGGACATCAACGCGGAAAACGCCCGCATGATACAGGAGCAGGCACGGATCGCCGCGGAGAGGCAGCGTCTGGATGAGGAGACACATTACCTGAGCCGCCGGCAGGCTGAGTCAGAGCTTGTTCACAGGAGGCGTCATCAGAGCCGGCTTCCGGCCAATCTGGAGCCGACTCAGCTGTTCACCACGCCGCCGGCTCCGATGAACCCGGGGACTGGAGTTATCCCCGCGGGAGAGCCGCCGCTGCAACAGCCTATTCAACAGCGAGAGTCGGCCCGACTTCGAACGCCAGATCAGCAGCAGCAGCCGCCGTCCCACCGGTTCCAGACCCCAATTGGACACTACTCCAACCCGGTTGATAATGTGCTGGCAGCAACCCACAACTTGGCAGCCATTCCGATCGAGGGGGACGGCCCGATTCAGGCAGAGGCCAGGAACGTGATTGCAATGCTCAAGATGGCAGTGGTGCAGCAGGCCAACTACTCGCACAGCCAGCACCGGCTTCACTCAACCCCTCATCACAGCCGCACCCAGAGTCAGCGCCCTGAGTCGCCGGCGGTTTCCAGCAGCGCACACCGCAGGAGAGCCGCCCAACCGCTAGCAGAGCAGCAGCTGCCCAGGATCCCGCAGGACGTGGCAGACGCAGCTCGGATTCTGCGAGCGTGGGAGGAAGAAAACGCGCGTGCAGGGCACAACCCGCCGGCGCACGTTAGCACGCCGGTGCGCGTTAACCCGCCGCCGAATGTCAACCCGCCTGAAGCACATCTCTCGCCTGACGCAACCCGGTTGGATGGCCGGCTTGAAGGCGTTTCGAGCCGCCTGGTCGGGACTCCCTGCTTGGTGCCAGCACTGCGAGAAGCACGCATCCCCCCCGAATTTCAAAGGGCCTCGCAAGGTTCCTAATTACACAGCGAATCTGGAGCCCACGGAGTGGATCGAGAGCTACGAGCTGGCAATGGACTTGTTGGGAGCAAGCGAGTCAATCTTGGCGCACTACCTACCGCTGATGTTAGAAGGCCCAGCACGCACCTGGATGAAAAACTTACCGGCAAATTCTATCAACACCTGGCAGGAGTTGAAGGAGCGTTTCATCAAGAATTTCCAGGGGACCTGCAAGAGGCCAACCACAATTGTTGATCTGGAGCGTTGTGTCCAGCGCGAGGACGAGTCGGCGCATCACTGGGCTCGCCGGGTTGCGGAGGTCATACATAGCTCCGACAGCATCTCGGCCGCGCAAGCAGTGCTTGTTCTGGAACGAACATGCAAGTTCCAGCCATTGGTCCAGAAACTCGGGCGGCTTAAACACAAGGTCCAGGACATGGGAGACCTCATGGATGTCTTAACCCGGTACGCGGAGTCAGATAACACCAAGGATCCGCTGTCCGACGAGGAGAAATCCGATAAGGGAAAGAAGGCTGGCGGTAAGGGTCAGCAGCAGAACAACGGCAACGGTCAGAGCAACAACGGTGGAAAGCGCAAGGGTTACGATGGTAGCTCTGATTTGGTGGCGAACACAAATGCGGAAAACAAAGGTCAGCGTCAGAATGACGGTTCCAGGAAGCAGTCCTCCGGCACTCGCCCTCTCACTTACGAGGAAGCCCTCAAAGCTCCTTGTCCGAAACACAGTTATAATGGTAAACCGTCCACTCACTCCTGGGAAAATTGCTATGTGATGCAAGAGTTCGCCAAGCGTATCTTCCAGAATCATCATCATGGGGGAGGCAACGGCGGACAACCCGCCAACCCAGGACCCGGCTTCTCAGGGGCCGGCTTGCAGGGACCCTTCGCCGGGCCCGGCTTCCAGGGAAATAGTGGCCAAGGAGGCGGGTTCCAGGGGGCTGGAAACCCGAGAGGTGGCAACCAGAGAAACAACCAGGGAAATCAGCACCAGTCTGGTGCGGCAGGATTCCAGAGTAACCCGAAGCAGTTAAACAGCGGACAGTATCACGTTTTCACCACCAGTACTTGCAAGCGGGATCGGAAGGTACAGCAAAGAGCCGCCCATGTGGTTGAGCCGGCGGTTCCCTATTACCTCAACTGGTCTGAGCAACCGGTCACCTAGAGCAGAGCGGATCATCCGGTCCTACTTGACCACCCTGACCACTTAGCTCTGGTGGTTGCGCCACAAGTTGGCGGTTATACCCTGACTAAAGTACTCATGGATGGGGGCAGCAGCATCAACATCCTGTATTATGACACGTTCAGGCGGATGAATCTATCTGATAAGTAGTTAACTCCGTCTTCTACAGTCTTTCACGACATTGTTCCTGGCAAGTCAGCATATCCCATGGGCAGAATCTCCCTTGAGGTGGCTTTGGCTCAGAGGATAACTGGCGTTCTGAGTTTCTGTCCTTTGAGGTGGTTAAGCTTATGCGCGGTTCATGGCGCGGCCATGTTACGTCTACCTAAAGATGAAGATGCCAGGACCGAGGGGAACCATCACAGTGGAAGGCAACCGGAAGATTGCACTTGAGTGTGAGGAAGGAGACACAGCTTATGCTGAGACGGCTTGTGTTGTAGAGGAGTTGCGATATTATAAGGACAATGTTGACCCGTCCGACAGGACATCCCTGAAGAAGCCCACTACAGAGTCTGACCCCCTGCTCAAGTTTAAGTCGGCCAGAGACACGAAGCAAGTTGATTTCACCCCGGACAATTCTTCTGAGCAGTTCACCATCGGGGCCCATATGGATCCCAAATAGGAAAGCGCGCTCATCGAGTTCATCCGTGAGAATCGGGACATGTTTGCATGGAAACCTTCTAACATGCCAGGTGTATCGAGAGAACTCGCTGAGCACTCCCTTAATGTGGATCCCAAGTTTAAACCAGTTCGCCAGTATCTCCGTCGCTTCAATGAGGACAGGCGGAAAGCTATTGGTGAAGAAGTGGCTCGGCTCCTAGCTGCCGGGTTCATCGTCGAAGTCTTCCATCCTGAGTGGTTGGCTAACCCAGTACTTGTTCTGAAGAAAAATGGGACTTGGCGGATGTGTGTTGATTACACAGACCTGAATAAGGCTTGTCCTAGTGACCCCTTTGCCTTGCCCCGTATTGACCAGATCATCGATGCTACGGCTGGTTGTGAGAGTTTATGTTTCCTGGATGCTTACTCTGGTTATCATCAGATCAAGCTGAAGCCGGAAGACTAGGCAAAGACGGCTTTCATCACACCCTTTGGGGCCTTCTGTTATACAATCATGTCATTTGGTCTGAAGAGCGCCCAGGCGACTTATCAGCGTTGTGTCCAGAACTGTTTCCACGCTCAGATCGGGCGAAATGTTCATGCTTATGTGGATGACATTGTGGTTAAATCTCGGAAGAAAGAAACTCTATTGGAAGATCTCAAGGAAACATTTGACAATCTCCGTGTCTACAAGATGAAGCTTAACCCGGAGAAGTGTGTTTTTGGTGTCCCTGCAGGAAAGCTTCTGGGGTTCCTTGTCTCTGAGCGAGGCATTGAAGCTAACCCGGAGAAAATCAAGGCAATCACGACCTTGGCTAAGCCAGCCAAGCTGAATGACG
Source organism: Elymus sibiricus (assembly GCA_039707655.1). Lineage (NCBI taxonomy): Eukaryota > Viridiplantae > Streptophyta > Magnoliopsida > Poales > Poaceae > Elymus > Elymus sibiricus. The sequence continues at coordinate 252,907,037 of CM077668.1, read as the reverse complement.
TGCAGAAGCTGGCTGGGCGGGTTGCGGCTTTAAGTCGGTTCATAAGCCGGCTTGGCGAAAAAGCGATTCCGTTATATCAATTGCTCAAGAAATCAGATGACTTCGTCTGGAGCAAGGAGGCAGATCAGGCTTTTGAGGCCCTTAAGAAACAGCTGTCTGAGCCGCCGGTCCTTGCCGCCCCTCGCGAGAAGGAGCCGATGCTGTTGTATATTGCTGCCAATAACAGGGCTGTAAGTGTGGCGGTCGTCGTCGAGCGCAAGGAGGATGGCAAGGAATATCCTGTGCAGCATCCTGTGTATTACGTCAGCGAGGTGTTAAGCGAGTCTAAGTAGCGATACCCACATTGGCAGAAGCTGGTCTACGGAGTATTCATGGCTAGCCGCAAACTGAAGCATTACTTCCACGAGCATCCAATCACGGTGGTTAGCTCAACGCCTCTTGGGGATATAATCCAGAACCGGGAGGCTACAGGCCGGGTTGCTAAGTGGGCTATCGAGCTCGGTCCGCATCATCTCAAATATGTGCCTTGCACAGCAATCAAATCTCAGGCGTTGGTGGACTTTATTAATGATTGGACAGAGTTGCAGGCTCCCGAAGAGAAGCCCGACACAACTTACTGGTCCATACACTTTGACGGCTCAAGACAGCTTGAAGGCTCGGGGGCTGGAGTTGTGATCACTTCCCCACGAGGAGATAAGTTCTGTTATGTTTTGAGACTCATGTTTACCTGCACTAAAAATGCCGCAGAATATGAGGCCTTGCTCCATGGGCTCCGGATGGCCAAGGAGATGAATCTGAGCCGGGTTAGATGTTTGGGCGACTCAGACTTAGTGGCTCAGCAAGTGTCAGGTACATGGGACTCTAAGGATCCCCTCATGGCGGCTTATCGGCGCGCGGTCACGAATATTGCTGGCCATTTCAAAGGTTATCAAGTTGATCACATTGATCGCCGGCAGAACGAGGCGGCAGACGCACTCTCCCGCTTAGGCTCGCAGCGCAAGCCGGTACCACCCAATGTATTCCTCGATGTTTTGCACAACCCCTCTGTCAAGTTGCCAACAGAGGAGGACTTAGCTGTTCCTGACCCGGAGGCGGCTCTAGTGGCTGCTGTCCACGCAATCCCTGATTGGACGGTCCCCTATTTGGCTTATTTAAGTCGGGGAGAACTGCCAACAGAGGAACTGCTTGCTCGGCAGATTATTAGACGATCCAAGTCTATGACTATTGTCAATGGCGAGTTACACCGACGAAGCGTCATTGGTGTTTTTCAGCGTTGTGTTTCACCGGAAGAAGGCCGCGCAATTCTAAATGAGATTCACTCTGGTGATTGTGGACACCATGCCGGCTCAAGATCACTGGTCGCGAAGGCTTTCCGACACGGTTTTTACTGGCTCATGGTTCATGCTGATGCAGAGGACATTGTCAGTAAGTGTGATGGTTGCCAGAAATATGCTCGCCAGGTCCATGTGTCGGCTCAAGAGTTGAGAATGATCCCAATTACTTGGCCGTTCGCGGTCTGGGGGCTTGACATGGTGGGACCCTTCAAACGCTCCAAGAATAAGCATACGCACCTACTCGTGGCTGTGGACAAATTTACCAAGTGGGTGGAAGCAGAACCGGTCAGCAACTGCGACGCGGCTACAGCGGTCAAATTCCTGAAAAAGCTGATATTCTGGTTTGGCTACCCGCACAGTATCATTACAGACAATGGGACCAATCTTTCCAAGGGAGCCATGGAACAGTTCTGCAAACGGGAGCACATCCGGCTGGATCTGGCATCGGTTGCGCATCCTCAGTCCAACGGACAGGCCGAACGGGCTAATCAGGAATTGCTGCGTGGCATCAAACCCCGGCTCATAGTGCCTTTGCAGCGCACGCCAGGTTGCTGGGAAGAATAATTACCTTCGGTGCTTTGGAGCATACGGACTACTCCCAACAGGTCAACAGGCTATACGCCATTTTTCCTAGTCTATGGTGCAGAGGCTGTACTCCCGAGCGATATTCGGCATGACTCCCCTCGAGTGGCGGCTTATGTGGAAGCAGATAACGAGCTAGCTCGCCAAGACGCTCTTGATGCTCTCGAGGAGGAGCGTGACCTTGCTGCATCCAGATCAGCAATCTATCAGCAAGACCTACGTCGCTACCACAGCCGTAGAGTTCGAAGCCGCACTTTTCAGGAAGGGGACTTAGTGCTCCGTCTGATACAAGACCAGACAGGCATGCATAAGCTTTCACCACCTTGGGAAGGGCCCTTTGTGGCCAGCAAGAATCTCAACAACGGGTCATATTACCTGATTGATATGCGTGAAGAAGATAAATCACGTACCTCCGAGGAGGAAACAAGCCGGCCCTGGAACATTGCCCAGCTCCGGCCATACTACACCTAAGTCATTGACTGGGTCATATCTTTGTACATACCTTTTATCCTATATATACCTGTCTTTGATCAAATATAATAACGACCAGCAACACTGTGTGAAGGTGTTGTTTTGCCTCAAAACTTGTGTACTGGATCTTTATTTGTTGATCTTGGTTACTTGGGGACTTCCAACTCAATTGAGTTTAGCTTACAAAACCCTTTTAACCCGGCGAGATGCCACAAAGTTGGTTAAACCTGTCTGTTAGCAAGATGCTACTCCCTATAATAACGACCCGGCGCACGTCTGGTGAGTCAATCACTTTTGTGACCCTGAACTCATCAGAGTTAAAGTGTTCGATTGGTTGTGTGAGAGCCGGCTTTCAGAGAGCGCGGACAAACCAGCAGGCCAAAGTACCAGTTTCACGAAAGCATATTCCGGTTTGCGCTTTATAAGCCGGCCAATCTAAAGTTCAGTTCAGCGGACGGCTTATGCTATTCAAGCCAGCGGTTTCAGGCCTGTTCCGGCTTAAGTTTATGTTCTTTATTGCACTCATCTTTGCATACATACATACATCCGTGCATAGCATTTCCCTGAGTTCCTTTTCGTATCCTTGATTCATTGCAACAGTGACAAAGATTACTAGTTCATATGGTATCATCAGCAATCACTACATGCCTTTGTTGTTTCAGCAACACCGTTCTATTACAGAAGCTGGCTCTCGCAGCCCAAAGAGGACTTAAGAGGCAAGGCATTCATAAGTGTTGTGCACATGCAGTTAAAGGGTTCAGTACGCGATGGCACTGGCATCAGCAAGCACCAAGTGTTTATACTATCCTGTTACAAGCCGCCCACCAATGGCGGCCATGGCCAAAAATTTACAAGTCTTCCATATGCACGGTTAAGCCGGCTCTCTATGCTGCCGGATCAGTACTGACACCAGTGCCTGAGGAAGCACCCTGTGCCGGTTCTTTGCGGCCATCGTCATCTTCTGCTTCTGGGCTTGAGTCGTCGGTCGACCACTGAATGGAGCGCAACGCTTCAAATAGAGCATCGTTGGATATCAGGGAGGAAGGGTCGACTTCAGGAGCGAAGGACGGCTTACCCATACGGGTTAGGGACACCGGCTCGTGGTTGGGCGGCTCTATTCGCTCATTCCCTTTGGAGTATGGCGCCTGGTACCGGGTTAGGTCTGCCTCTTCTGCGATTTCAGTAGCGGCAACCCGGGTTTCCTTGATGCAGCGTTGGAAGTCCCTCTTGGTAAACGGCGAGTCGTCTACGTTGAATTCCGGGTACCCGCCCGCCACCTGAGCCGGGTCAAGTTCCGGCACGTATGCCTTAGCCCGCGCCAGTGCAGTCAGAGCCCCCGTACGGCAGCACGCCCTTTTCCAATCTTCAAACCACCTGGGCACGATTGATAGTTCTTTCAGTGTGTCTGCAATCAGCTGAGGCGGCGATTTGGTGTTCTTGGCGGCCATTATGCAACGGCAGCCGCCAATGTACAGTTGTTCTACCAAGGTATAGATCGCCTTCAGTTTCACCACTGGTCGCTGCACAAGAGTTTGATTTTTCCGGCCTGCAAAGAACAAGTATGCACGATCAGTTAAGCCGGCTTAGGATGATAAGCCGGTCAGTTGAGTTATGCTCAGTTTTACTTACCAAAGATGGCTCGGCACATAGCGCTAATTTGACCTTTGAGAGTCGTCAGCTCCTGGGTTACTGGCTCAAGCTTGGCTTCCGCCTCTTCAGCACGTATGGCTAGGGCGGCTCTTGCGGCTTCTGTCTCTTGCAAAGAGTCGCGCACAATAGCTAACGATTTGTTAGCCTCAGCAGCGGATTCCTCGGCGGCTTTGCGCAATTTTTTCTCCTTCCTTGCTTCCTTTCGGAAGAAGGTGGCCCGGGTCTCCAGTTGATCTAGCATTTCCTGCAAGGCAGACTGTTACAACATTCTATTTGCATGACCCGGGCCGCCCTATTGGACGACCCGGCTCATGGGGGCTACATGCTTTCAAGCTTCAAGGTAAACAGTAAGGCAAGTTCCATGCAGCTGCAGGCAATCTACATGGCACTTGGGGGCTAATGCATCCATTGATCTATTCTGTTAAGTTATGGAGACCCGCTTGTCATGAATGATGAGCCGGCCCTTGGTATACCAGTTGGGATTCCACTTACGAGCTTAATTTTGAAGTCCCGGGTCATTATTGCATAATGACCCGGCCCTTGGGGGCTACATATATATGTGGTACAAAGTAAAGGGCGCAAGTTACCTCGTATTTCCGCTTCAAGGATGTTATCATGGCGATCTCTGTGTTCCGGCTTTCAGATAGCCGGGTCAGCACAGTTTGGTGCAGGGTACTGGCGTCTTGATCTTCAAATGTCGAAAATTCAAGAGTCGTCTTCCCCTTGTCCTTCGGGGCCGGCTCAGGTTTGGCCGGAATTTTGGTAAGGGCCGTGGAGGATTCTGGTACAGCAGTCTGACGCTCACTTGTCACCACTACCTCTTCTGGAGCAGGCGTTTCGTCTTGAGCCGGCGCTTCAGGCTGCGGGGCGGTTTGATCTTCAATTACGTCTTCCCTCTCCTGAGCTGGAGGGGAGGCACGAGCCGGGCTTGCCGTATCCACAAGCGGCGGGCTGTTATGGAGGGCCGGCTCATCCTGAGTAGCCAAGGGGGCCTCTTCTACTTGAGGGCCTGTTGGAATGGCCGGGTTAGATGACCCGGCAACTGTTTTCTTCTTAATGGCTTTGGTGCTGTACAAAGAGTAGGTGAGTTGTTCATTTGCAAGGGTGAAAGAGTAAAGAGCTGCTTCAGGTCATAAGTGATTACTTACCCAGGGTTGATGTTGAACGCCGACGCTTGTGTAGCGCTTGATTCGCCTAAGGAGTGGGACGTCTGATATGCCGAGTCATTTAAATTTAAGGGCTCCTTAAAACGACCAGCTAGAGGAAAGGAGGGAGTTGGACTAAGAAGCACCTCAGCTCGCGCTTTACGGGATGGCGGCTCATATGGAATCCCGCCACTTAGTTCGCCTTCGCTGCTCCGGGTCTTCCTTTTGGTGGTCCCGGCTTGACGAGTTTTCTTCAAAACAAATTTGGGGTCTAAGTGAGCATCTTCGTGGGACAAAGGGACCTTACGGACGGCAACCCGGGGCTTCCTTCGAACCTTGTGGATTACAGCCCAGGTTTTCTTCCGGATAGGTACTGGAGAGTCTGAATCTGAGGAAATTATAGTTACCTCTAGCTCAACTGCATGGCTAACTTCAACTTCTTCCTGGAATGAGTAAACGTCAGTGGTCTGATTAAAAAGGCGGCTTAAGAGAGTCAAGTTCTACCTCATTGTCTTCGTCGTTATCTGACTCCTCTTCATCGTCCTCTCGAGGAGTAGGATTTACAGGCTCGACCCGCCACCAGTTGTCGTTTTCCTACACCAGGGCAGATTGGCGAAATGAAGACAAAGGCAATATGGTATTTATAATGATCAAGGGAGGGGGCGGCTTACTGGAGGGGCCGGCTTATTGGCGCTAAATGGGGCAAGCCCCACAGTCTTGATGTCTTCAATCGTCTCGCCAAGCAATTTCTTGGCTAGTTTTATAACCTCCTTCTCTTTGAGGTTGACCCGGCTGAACCGGAGTGGATCTTCACGATGGCCGGTGTAGGTGTGCATCAACCGGGTCCTGGAGCTCAGCGGCTGAATCCTCCATTCGACCCAGGTCCGGGTCAAATCGGCACCAGTAAGGCCGTGAGCAAGCAAGGCGTTCATTTTTGGATATAGTGGCTCTAGATTCTCCCTCTCTTCTTGGGAAGGAAGACCCGGGAAGATGGCATTGGCGAGCCGGGTTACCTTGTAACCTGGCAAAGGATTCTGACCTGCGGGAGAGGTGTCTTTGCAATAGAACCAAGTCCTCTGCCACCCTTTCGGATGACTGGCCGGCTTGGCATTGGGGAAGATGATATTCTTTCGGCGTTGGATGGAAATCCCACCGAGTTCAATACTGGGGCCGTCCTTGTGTTCCGTTTGGCGGTTTAGGTAAAAGAGCTCTCGGAACAATATAAGAGACGACTCGAGCTGCAAATAGACTTCACAAAATACTTGGAATTGGCACAGATTGAAGATGGAGTTGGGGGCCAAGTCCCGAGGCCTGATGTTGAACAAGTGTAACACGTCCCTGAAAAACTTGGAGCCGGGAGGACAAAAACCCCTTGAGACATGATCAGCAAATACGACTACTTCATTTTCGCCGGGTTGAGGGTATATTTCTTCTTCAGGAGCTTGCCATGAAATTATCTCCTTGGCTGGCAGCAACCTGGTGTCTGTCAGAGCTTGTAGACTTAGTTCAGACATGCTAGACTTGGCCCAGTTGACGATCTTGGGTTTGGGAGGCATGTTCTGAAAATGATGGAAAAAGGGGTCATAAGCCGGCGTGTTAAGCTCATGAGGTGAAACCCGGCAAGGTAATAAGGCAGTCATCGCCGGGTTATGCAAGCCGCCGACAGTAATGTTAAGCCGGTGTGACAATGAGCCGGCGTAGGTTAATCAGTGGAACTTTTTCCCTAAGTGTTGAGATGTCTATAAATAAGAATTTGACGGAGCAGCCATTTTTACGGATCTGAGAATACTGCAGAAAAAAAAAATTAAAAGACCTAAGTGGGGATGGACACGAGGGCCTGTGATCAATGCAGGTCTGTGGATGGCGATACAAAGATTTAGATGCGAAAAGTGGCATCATCGCAGTGGTTAAAAATACTTATTCAGTGATTCAGATGCATTTGGATCTACTAGACGAGAAAGGACAGAAGAACACTGATGAACACGTTCGAACGCCAACAAACTACGTTGAGAAATGAGGGGTTCAGATCTGAAGTCAAGAGGGATTTGGGCATACCTGCGAGTGGCGGAGGCGCCCGAAGTACTCTGGGTAAGCTCCGGCGACGACTGGGCGGCGGAGAAGGACATGCTCGAGGCGGTCTGAGAGTTCGGAGTGGCGGCGCTTCGGGCGTGTGAAGAGGCAGATGCGAGGAATACGAAGGAGATGGTAAAAATGACAGAGGAGGTGAGGTGGCCTCTTTATAGGCCCAGTAAAAGTTAAAACGGCAGGGGCGGAACCCCAGGCGGCGCAGTAATTTTCGGCGGCGTGGCTCCTTGATTTTCGCGCCTGACAAGACAATACGTACCCACTCAAGTTTCGGTATGACATCGTCACGGATTTTGCGGAAGTGGATTGTGATGTCATGAGGAGAAAGAGCTAAAAGTGCCAAGTCTGGTTTGAAGAGGGGATCTGTCGATCCGTTTAACCCGGCTAGTTGAGCCGGCCTAAGGCGGCGTTTTCAATAACCGGCTTGGGAAGCATTTGGAGAGTATATTACTGATGTTTGTTTTTCAGGATGAAGTTTAACGTGAATAAATTCAAGTCAAACTGAGGGCTAATGTTGGGGATGTATACCAGCATTTAGACCCGGCATGGCGTTAACCCGGCCATAGAGCGGGCTCAGTGGGCCAACTCATGGCAGGGTCGGAAGACTCAAGGTGGGCCGGCTTAATGAGGCCTGGTGAGGACAGGCCGGCTTAGGCGATGGGCTGGCTTACGGAGATGATAAGTGGCGCGGAGATAGCCTTGGAGAACAAGTAGGAAAGAGTAGGAGGCGGGTCAAAGAACGACCCAGACTCTCATGTAATCTAGGGTTCCACCTGTATATATAAAGGGGAGCACCTATATGAAAAAGACTAAGTTGCAATCTCCTCGAAGCTAGGTTAGCGAATCTGCGTCCTTGTAATCGAGATCTACAACAATATAGACAAGCAGGACGTAGGCTTTTACCTCCACCGTGAGGGGCCGAACCTGGGTAACCCGGTGTCTTCTCGTTCCCGATCAACCCCGCTAAGCTTCCACGTTCGTGCGATGGCTTCATCTCTAAGTCCTTTTACTAGGACATCTGTCGCGACAAAACCACGACACCTTGGCAAAAGGACATGTAAAGAACAGGTGCATATCATCTTCTCGCTGGTCACATCTAATGCATTTCTTTTTAATATGTCTGGTCACATCTAATGCATTCCTTTTTAATATGAATGGAGTATTTTCCTGCTCTCATACCTGTTGGGATTGCTATTCTCAAGAGTCTCCAGGCAAACGCTTACACCCTGGGCACCATGGTCTTTTCTTTTCATACCTGTTTTAGTAGCTGCTTGGTTTCCCATGTCACCTGTCTAGGCATGGGCGCTCTCTGCTGCTGCATGTCTCGTCAGCATGCCCTATAGGCTGTTTTGGAGGTACATTTCCCAGAGGGGTGAAGTTTCCAACAAAGAATTTCTGCACCTTCCTGTTGGATTATTGGAACCTGCATAATGGTATTAACTACCCGGTGATCAAAAGAGAGAAGATGAGATCTGCATTCCAATCTTTCTGATTTTGTAACCACAAGTCCCTAACCCGAGATGGATAAACATAATGCCCTGGATGAATTTGCAAATGGTCATAAACAAAATGCTAGTAGGGGAACCAGGGAGAGCTCCAAATGGAGGAGTTGCCATCTAGAATCTGATAACTCACATTTGCTTGAAGAATGTGCCTTACCTTGAGGATGGAGGCCCAAATTCCTGATTTTGGGATGTTGGTTTTTGCTCTCCATATAGATGTGTCTGGAAAGTATTTGGGAGAGAAAGCTTTGAGGATCTGCTGCAATTCTCCATGCAGCTGAAAGGATCAACCCTCTATTTACTGCTTGAATATTCTTGATTTCTTGTCCTCCTTATGCTTTAAGCATGCATCTGTGTTTCCAAGCTCTAAGGTAAAGAGCTTTCTTCAAGGGTTCTTCTTTTATTACTTTCCACCAAATGTTTCTAATAATGGAAGTAAGATTTGTAGTAAGTTTTCTGTAAAAGAGAATGTTTGACATGTAGTAGACATGAATGGAGGAAAAGAAACAAATTAATTAAGATTAATCTAGCGGAATGTGATAGTTTATTAGCTTTGTATCCTGACAGTTTGCCTTTAAATTTATTCGCAACAAAGTTATAAGCACTGGATCAATCCTTTGAAGGGAGAATCAAAGGGTGCCCCATGTAGATAGAGCTCTCATTGATATGTTGTACATGGCACACTCTCCTAATGTCTTCCTTGAAGTTGATGGCGACATTCCTGCTGAAAATGATTGCCGATTCACTCCAGTTTGGTATCTTACTTGAAAGGTTGCATAAGTTTTGGAAAATTCTATACAAGCGGGTAGCCTCTGCTTCAGTTGCCTGTCCACAAATCAATAGGTCATCAGAAAACATGAGGGAATGAATAGGTGGACATCCTGGTCCCAACGTAATTCCTGTGAGATGATCAGAACACATGGCTTCCTGCAAGGATACTGAAAGTTTATTAATGGCGAGAACAATCTAATATGGGGATAAAGGACAACCTTGTCGGATACCTCTGTTGCTTTGAAAGCGACCATATGATTGTCCATTAATGATAACAAAAAATGTAGGAGCTACAATGCATCAATGTATCAAATTTATGAAATGATCATGCAATCCTTTACATGAGAGCGCTTGCACAATGAAGTTCCATTCAACTCTATCAAAAGCCTTGCCCAAATTAATTTTAATCATGAGGGCAGGGTTGTTCCAAGACTTAAGGTTCAAACAGTGAGTTATTTCTTGAGCAATAATGATACTATTGCTGATCTTTCTACCTTCTATAAAATTTTGTCAAGTCTCATGAATATAACCAGGCAAATGAGGTTTAATCCTATCAGCTAGGGTTTAAGAAATAATTTAGTAGATCACATTACACAAGCTAATAGGCCTAAAATCTTGAATGTGGGGTGTTAAGTTCTTAGTAATCAAGACAATGTGAGTATCATTCATGTGCTTTGGAAACATACCTTGGATATAAAAATCTCTAACCACTTCTGTTATGTCATCTCCAATCCACTCCCAAGCAGCAAGGTAAAACTCCACATTGAATCCATCCAGACTTGGTGAAGCATTCCTCTTCATGGCTTTTAATGTTTCCAAAATATATTTTTTATCCAGGATGCTATAAGTGTAATTAGTCTCTCCTTCTGGTTGTGAAGTATGAATATAAGGCGTGCATAATATACGTTAGGAGAGGAGAATAAATTGTTGAAGTAGTTGATGAAGGTGTTAGCAATAGCATGAGGTTCAACTTAAACAATGTTGTTCTCATCTTTAATTGAAGCAATTTCGTTTTTCCTTCTACGCTTAAGCACAACATGGGAAGTAAGTTGTATTTCTATCTCCATTTACAACCCAATGTTTTTTAGCTCTCTGCCTATAGTATTTAGTGAGTCTAGTCATGTTTTTTTCATACCTGGGAGGCCTCAAGCAAGCGATCCTGTACCTGAGTTGGTTGCATTTGAATACTTTTGATTTTCTCAGCTATATTGTCCAGCTCTTGTTGAACTGGCTTTGTTTTTCTCCACCAGATTATGAAAGCACATGCAAGGTTAGTTGCCCTATTGTGGAATGCTTTATTTCTAGAAGAGAGTGATAACCCACAAGTATAGGGGATCAGTTGTAGCCTTTCTCGATAAATAAGAGTGTCGAACCCAACGAGGAGCTAAAGGTAGAATCAATATTCCCTTCAAGTTCTATCGACCACCGATACAACTCTACGCACACTTCACGTTCGCTTTACCTAGAACAAGAATGAAACTACTTGTAGGTGTAATAGGATAAGTTTGCAAGAATAAAACTAGAAGTACTTTGCGAGAATAAAACTAGGGATAATTTGCAAGATAATAAAAGTTAGTTGTTTAGTAGAAAGCTTTTGTAACACAAGAGAAGGATTTGTCCCTAGGCAATCGATAACTAGACCGGTAATCATTATTGCAATTTTATATGAGGGAGAGGCATGAGCTAACATACTTTCCGTACTTGGATCATATGCACGTATGATTGGAACTCTAGCAAGCATCCGCCACTACCAAAGATCATTAAGGTAAAACCCAACCATAGCATTAAGTAACAAGTCCTCTTTACTCCCATACGCAACAACCCCCTTACTCGGGTGTAAGCTTCTGTCACTCTAGCCACCCACTATAAGAGAATTATGAACGTATTGCAAACCCTACAGCGGGAATCCCTCACGCTTGCACGACATGGAGGGCACCATAGGACAGCACCAAACTAAAACATACAACTCAAACCAATCACGATCATCGATCAACCCATAGGACAAAACGAATCTACTCAAACATCATAGGATTGCCACATATCATTGGATAATAATATATAGCGTTAAGCACCATGTTTAAGTAGAGATTACAGCGGGGAGAAGAGGTGTTACACCTCTGCATAGAGGGGGAGAGAGTTGGTGTTGACGGCGGCGAAGTTGTTGGTGTAGATCGTCGTCACGATGGTTGCCCCGGCGGCGTTCCGGCGCCACCGGGAGAGAGGGGGAGAGATCCCCCCTCCTTCTTCTTATTCCTTGGCTTCCCCCTAGATGGGAGGAGAGTTTCCCCTCTGGTCCATGGCCGCCATGGCTCTCGGAGGGCAGGAGCCCCTCCGAGATTGGATCTCTCTCTCTGTTCTCTTTTGTTTCGCGTTCCTGTTTTCTGGCCGAAAACCGTTTCTTAAATTCCTGGAGATCCGTAACTCCGATTGGGCTGAAATTTTGAGGGGATTTTTATCCAGATATTAGCTTCCTTGCTCCACAAGGATACCTCCAACCGACCTACAGGGGACCCACAAGCCTGCCAGGCGCGCCCTAGGTAGGGGGCGCACCCTCTGGGCTTGTGCCCCCCTCGGTCATCATCTCGCGTTGATTCTTCTTCCCAAAAATCACATATATTCCAAAATAAATCTTTGTAAATTTTTATTGCGTTTGGACTTCGTTTAATATGGATTTTCTGCGAAACAAAAAACATGCAACAAACACGAACTGGCAGTGGGCACTAGATCAATATGTTAGTCGAAGAAATCATATAAAATCTTGCCAAAAGTATGTGGAAATTGTAGAATATTGGCATGAAACAATAAAAAATTATAGATACGATGGATACGTATCAGCATCCCCAAGCTTAATTCCTGCTCGTCCTCGAGTAGGTAAATGATAAAAAGATAATTTTTGATGTGGAATGCTACCTAACATAATCTTGATCATATAATCTAATCATGGCATGAATATTAAGATACGAGTGATTCAAAGCAATAGTCTATAATTTGATATAAATACATCAATACTCAGGCATACCAACAAACAATCATGCCTTTCAGAATAAAAATGCTAAAGAACGCTATCCCTACAAAATCATATAGCCTTGTCATGCTCCATCTTAACACAAAATATAAATCATGTACAACCCCGATGCCAGCCGAGCAATTGGTTCATACTTTTTAACGCGCTTTAGCTTTTTCAACCCCCATGCAATACATGAGCGTGAGCCATGGACATAGCACTATAGGTGGAATAGAATGCGGTGGTAGGGATTAATAAGGAGAAGTCAAAAAGGGAGAAAGTCTCGCATCAACTAGGCGAATCAACGGGCTATGGAGATGCCCATCAATTGATATCAATGCGAGGAGTAGGGATTGCCGTGCAACGGATGCACTAAGAGCTATAAGTGTATGAAAGCTCGAATTGAAAACTAAGTGGGTGTGCATCCAACTTGCTTGCTCATGAAGACCTCGGACATTTGAGGAAGCCCATCATCGGAATATACAAGCCAAGTTCTATAATGAAAAATTCCCACTAGTATATGAAAGTGACAACAGAGGAGACTCTATATATGAAAAACATGGTGCTACTCTGAAGCACAAGTGTGGAAAAAGGATAGTAACATTGCCCCTTCTCTCTTTTTCTCTCATTTTTTTTCATTTTTTTTGGGCTCCTTTTTTTTGGCCTCTTTTTTTATCTCTTTTTTTTCGTCCGGAGTCTCATCCCGACTTGTGGGGGAATCATGGTCTCCATCATCCTTTCCTCACTGGGACAATGCTCTAATAATGATGATCATCACACTTTTATTTACTTACAACTCAAAATTACAACTCGATACTAGAACAAATATGACTCTATACGAATGCCTCTGGCAGTGTACCAGGATGTGCAATGATCTAGCGTAGCAAAGATATCAAAAAAATGGACAAGCCATGAAAATATCATGCTAGCTATCTTACGATCATGCAAAGCAATATGACAATGAATGCTCAAGTCATGTATATGATGATGATGGAAGTTGCATGGCAATATATCTCGGAATGGCTATGGAAATGCCATAATAGGTAGGTATGGTGGCTGTTTTTAGGAAGATATAAGGAGGCTTATGTGTGATAGAGCGTATCATATCACGGGGTTTGGATGCACCGGCGAAGTTTGCACCGACTCTCGAGGTGAGAAAGGGCAATGCTCGGAACCGAAGAGGCTAGCAAATTGCGGAAAGGTGAGAGTGCGTATAATCCATGGACTCACATTAGTCATAAAGAACTCACATACTTATTGCGAAAGTCTATTAGCCCTCGAAGCAAAGTACTACTACGCATGCCTCTAGGGGGGAGGTTGGTAGGAGTTAACCATCGCGCGCCCCCGACCTCCACGCAAAGGAAGACACTCAATAATAAATCATGCTCCAACTTCTTAGCATAACTAAAGATTATACTTGCATGCTTCGGGAATCACAAACCTTAACACCAATATTCTTACTAAACCACAATCATTCACTAGTACCTCCCACATATTACCATCTCAATATCGCAAAACTATTGCAAGGAATCAAACTTATCATATTTAGAGATCTACAAGTTTTATGTAGGATTTTATGACTAACCATGTGAATGACCAATTCCTGTTGACTCTCTAAATAGATATAAGTGAAGCATGAGAGTTTAATTCTTTCTACAAAAGACTTGCCCACGCTCTAATAAATATAAGTGAAGCAAAAGAGCATTCTACAAATAACGATTTTCTATATGTAGAGAAGCAGACATCCAAACTTCAAATGATATAAGTGAAGCACATGAAGCATTCTATAAAGCCATACTCAAAAGATATAAGTGAAGTGCAAAGAGCATTCTATAAATCAACCAAGGACTATCTCATACCAGCATGGTGCATTATTAAAACAAAAAGAAAAAGCACACGACGCTCCAAGAATTTACGCATATCATGTGAACGAAACAAAAACCGAAACATACCGATAATTGTTGAATAAAGATGGGATGACTTCCGGGGCATCCCCAAGCTTAGACACTTGAGTCTCCTTGAATATTTACTTGGGGTGCCTTGGGCATCCCCAAGCTTGAACTCTTGCCTCTCCTTAGTCTCCTCATATCGATACCTCCTCGTTCTTCGAACACTTCATCCACACAAAACTTAACCGAACTTTTTATTAGAGGGGTTAGTACATATAACATCAAATCCCATCATGTCTTGCTGTAACACTATTGTATAATTATAATCAAACATTACCCACTGTATGCTATCACAATTCTATGGCTCCCAAATCAATGGGGCTCAACAAGATTTCAAACATACGCAAATAAAGAAACTATAACAGCAATCTGTGAAAACAGGACAGTCTGTAAAGATGCAAATGAAACATATACTTCTGTAACTCAAAAAATTCTGAAAAATTAGGACAATTTTTTTTTTGCATAGCAGTACTGTGTAAAAATTTCAGAACTTTTGCATGTTCCAGTAAAATATAGAAATTCAAACACTACAGCAAAAGTTTCTGTTTTTTCACAGCACACACCAAACAAGCAATTTAAACATCCTAAAGGTAAATCTTGGCACATTATTTTTATAATACAATGGATTTGTACAAGGGGATAATTATTTTTGTTGAAAAGTTTCTGTAATTCAAGATTCACAAAGTTTCCATGGGCATGAACAAAGTTCAAGGACGTCCCCCACTTCAACGGTGTTCGTCTTTCTTACTTTCACTTTTCTTTTTGAAAAGTTTTAGGTTCCCCTCTATATTTTTTTTTGTTTTTAAACTTTTTAAAAGCACACAACAGAATAAAATGACTCTCTAAAACTTTCGGGTTGTCTCCCAGGCAGCGCTTTCTTTAAAGCCATTAAGCTAGGCATAAAGTGCTCAAGTAATTGATCCACCCGGATCCCAAGGTATGTCAAAGCCAATTTTAATTAACAACGATTTGTAATTTAGTATTGAGCACAAAGCAACATATATCATGCAACAATGGAGTCTAACTCTCTTCCTATGTACCGGCATGTCATAAAAGAACAATTCATGCACACATAATAAAGGTCGATACATAGCATAAACAGTTTCTTGCAATTTTATCATATTGGAAACATAGAGAGGTGGAGATATAGTTCCTCTCTCATAATAATTGCAAGTAGGAGCAGCAAGCACATGCATATCATATTCATCAAAATCATCATGTGTAATAGTAAAACGCAACCCATCAATATAATCCTTAATAAGCACAAACTTCTCCGATATAGTGTAGTTGGGAGAATTCAAAAAGATAATAGGACTATCATGTGTGGGTGCAATAGCAACAATTTCATGTTTAACAAAAGGAACTATAGCAAGTTCATATCCTTAAGCATAATTCATATTGGCATCATGGCCACAAGCATAGCAAGCATCAAGTTCATCAAAAAGGGATATTTCAAACGAATCCAAGGGATCATAGCATTCATCCTTCGGTAAGCACGAAGGGAAATTAAACAATGTATGAGTTGAAGAGTTACTCTCATTAGAAGGTGGGCATGGGTAGCTAATCCGCTCTTCCTCCTTTTGTTCTTCGCTCTCCTCGTCATCTTTTTCATCTAATGAGCTCACAGTGTCATCAATTTCTTCTTCCATAGGAGCCTGCAAAATATTAGTCTCTTCTTGGACAGCGGAGACTTTCTCAATAAATTCATCAATATAGGCATTATATTCATAATTATCTTGGCAAGATTTAAGTATAGCAAAATTTTCAGATCTGTAAATAGCATCATCACAATCTTCATACTTTTCAAACAAAGATTCAATTTCATAAGCACCCTTAAATGCAATAAATTCTTCTATTTGTTCCACATCATAGTAATCATATATACCATTAGCATAAGAAGCCAAGGTTTCATTATCATTAAATTCACATTGAAAGGGGAGGTGTGGAGCCTCCATCCTAGAGCAACAAGTATAATCACACCTTAAGCATAAATTCCAGGCATACCAACGCAACATTTTAATTTGATCCCATAAGAGTTTCCCTTTTTGAGACAAGCGATAATCCCTAAAGTATTCCCGTTGATCCAAAGTATCTCCCATAATCAAGTTGAATGGAGATTTATCAGGATTATCAAAGTAGTATTTAATGTTTTCCACATAACCAGCATGGAGGGTTTTAGGAGGTTCCCCATCTCCATGAGTAGCAAGTACAACTAATTGTTTTGGTTTTTCGTGTTCCATATCCATAACTAAAGATAAAGAATAACTTAGAACAAAAAATAAAAAACTACTTAGTGGAGCAGAAAATAAAAACTACTTAGTGATAAAGCAAACAAGCGCACACGAGAATCTCAACCCCACGCTATTGCTCCCCGGCAACTGCGCCAGAAAAAGGTCTTGATAACCCACAAGTATAGGGGATCAGTTGTAACCTTTCTCAATAAATAAGACTGTCAAACCCAACGAGGAGCTAAAGGTAGAATCAATATTCCCTTCAAGTTCTATCGACCACCGATACAACTCTACGCACACTTAACGTTCGCTTTACCTAGAACAAGAATGGAACTACTTGTAGGTGTAATAGGATAAGTTTGCAAGAATAAAACTAGAAGTACTTTGCGAGAATAAAACTAGGGATAATTTGCAAGATAATAAAAGTAAGTTGTTTAGTAGAAAGCTTTTGTAACACAAGAGAAGGATTTGTCCCTAGGCAATCGATAACTAGACCGGTAATCATTATTGCAATTTTATATGAGGGAGAGGCATGAGCTAACATACTTTCCGTACTTGGATCATATGCACTTATGATTGGAACTCTAGCAAGCATCCGCAACTACCAAAAATCATTAAGGTAAAATCCAACCATAGCATTAAGTAACAAGTCCTCTTTACTCCCATACGCAACAACTCCCTTACTCGGGTGTAAGCTTCTGTCACTCTAGCCGCCCACTATAAGAGAATTATGAACGTATTGCAAACCCTACAACGGGAATCCCTCACACTTGCGCGACACGGAGGGCACCATAGGATAGCACCAAAATAAAACATACAACTCAAACCAATCACGATCATCAATCAACCCATAGGACAAAACGAATCTACTCAAACATCATAGGATTGCCACATATCATTGGATAATAATATATAGCGTTAAGCACCATGTTTAAGTAGAGATTATAGCGGGGAGAAGAGGTGTTACACTTCTGCATAGAGGGGTAGAGAGTTGGTGTTGACGGTGGCGAAGTTGTTGGTGTAGATCGCCGTCACGATGGTTGTCCCGGCGGCGTTCCGGCGCCACCGGGAGAGAGGGGGAGAGCCCCCCTCCTTCTTCTTCTTCCTTGGCATCCCCCCTAGATGGGAGGAGAGTTTCCCCTCTGGTCCATGGCCACCATGGCTCCCGGAGGGCATGAGCTAACATACTTTCCGTACTTGGATCATATGCACGTATGATTGGAACTCTAGCAAGCATCCGCCACTACCAAAATCATTAAGGTAAAACCCAACCATAGCATTAAGTAACAAGTCCTCTTTACTCCCATACGCAACAACCCCCTTACTCGGGTGTAAGCTTCTGTCACTCTAGCCACCCACTATAAGAGAATTATGAACGTATTGCAAACCCTACAGCGGGAATCCCTCATGCTTGCACGACACGGAGGGCACCATAGGACAGCACCAAACTAAAACATACAACTCAAACCAATCACGATCATCGATCAACCCATAGGACAAAACGAATCTACTCAAACATCATAGGATTGCCACATATCATTGGATAATAATATATAGCGTTAAGCACCATGTTTAAGTAGAGATTACAGCGGGGAGAAGAGGTGTTACACCTCTGCATAGAGGGGGAGAGAGTTGGTGTTGACGGCGGCGAAGTTGTTGGTGTAGATCGTCGTCACGATGGTTGCCCCGGCGGCGTTCCGGCGCCACCGGGAGAGAGGGGGAGAGATCCCCCCTCCTTCTTCTTATTCCTTGGCTTCCCCCTAGATGGGAGGAGAGTTTCCCCTCTGGTCCATGGCCGCCATGGCTCTCGGAGGGCAGGAGCCCCTCCGAGATTGGATCTCTCTCTCTGTTCTCTTCTGTTTCGCGTTCCTGTTTTCTGGCCGAAAACCGTTTCTTAAATTCCGGGAGATCCGTAACTCCGATTGGGCTAAAATTTTGAGGGGATTTTTATCCGGATATTAGCTTCCTTGCGGCCAAAGGATACCTCCAACCGACCTACAGGGGACCCACAAGCCTGGCAGGCGCGCCCTGGGTAGGGGGGCGTGCCCTCTGGGCTTGTGGCCCCCTTGGTCATCATCTCGCGTTGATTCTTCTTCCCAAAAATCAAATATATTCCAAAATAAATCTCCGTAAATTTTTATCGTGTTTGGACTTCGTTTGATATGGATTTTCCGCGAAACAAAAAAACATGCAACAAACAGGAACTGTCACTAGGCACTGGATCAATATGTTAGTCCAAGAAATCATATAAAATGTTGCCAAAAGTATGTGGAAATTGTAGATTATTGGCATGAAACAATAAAAAATTATAGAAACGACGGAGACGTATCAGAGAGCCAGAAACTTTTGGCATGAGCAAGAAAATATTTTCCCAACAACCATCAATGCTCAAACTTATGGTTTCTTCTAGGTTTAAACATTTGAGCATCAGCGAAAAGAAGAATAGGAGCATGATCACTAAAAGTGATAGGAAAATTTAAAAAATTAGAGTTAGGATAAGCAACACACCAATTAGTGTTAGCCAAACACCTGTCAAGTCTTTCCTATGTAGGTTTAGAGGTGTACTATTTTTTAGACCAAGTATAAGGAGGGCCACTGTAACCTAAGTAAAAACACATTGCTATACAATAGTACGAAAAGCATGCATATGATATCTATTTACATTGGGAGAACTTCTATCAATATCATAGAGTAGATCATTGAAGTCTCCCATACATAAGATAGGACTTCCTTGATTATCGTACACAAAAGAGGTAATACGATCCCATATTTGACTAGTATCACGATGATATGGATTGCCATATATACATACAAGAGCAAAAGCTACACTAGAGGCTAGGTTAACTACAGAGGTAAGAATCACATGGAAGTCGGCATAATGCACTTGAATTTGAACTTCATTCGTTCAC
Source organism: Elymus sibiricus (assembly GCA_039707655.1). NCBI lineage: Eukaryota > Viridiplantae > Streptophyta > Magnoliopsida > Poales > Poaceae > Elymus > Elymus sibiricus. Next base: position 252,887,404 of record CM077668.1, on the reverse strand, counting down.
ATCAGCCAAAGTCTACCTGATTTACCTCTTGAAGGGACTACTATACCATCTACAATGTCAAAGTTATTAATGATGTCTACTACACAACTTCTATTCTTGTAAACTTTGTTTGGCCTCCAAGCGTACAGTTTTATAGGATAACAACAAATTTCCCTCAAGTGGATGACCTAAGGTTTATCAGTCCGCGGGATGTGTAGGATGAATGTATTCTCCTCTCAAGCAAACCTGCAATAAGATCAAGAAGTCTCTTGTGTCCCCAACATATACCAAATACAATTATCAATTGTATAGGTGCACTAGTTCGGTGAAGAGATTGAAAGCAGCAAGGTAACAAGATGAAAATGTGACTGAAACGAGCTTTGAAATGCTTGGAAACAAGGCTTAGGGTCATAGGTTTCACTAGTGTCAACTCCCAACATGGTAACTTCATTGAAATACATGATTCAACTTCACAAAGTTCCTTTTTTTTGTATCAATTCTGGAAGAGATAACATATGTATGGCTAGGCACACCTTTAAGTTTGATAACCCCAATGTCACATGAGGAAGACCCAAAAACTATACGAAAGAATCACCTTTCATGAAACAAATCACTCAATCTTTGTCTAATGAGTCACCCCAATGTCACTACAGGTGTCTCCAGGGATTATGCTAGATATGAGTCACACAATCTCATTAAATCCTTACGTTCAAGAAAATAACAAGAACAAGATTCGATCCATAAAGGTACTAATCACAAGAGTTACATCATACAAATCATCAATGCCCAAGATCATAACCATCATGGCAATTTATAAGATCAAGAAATGTAGATGCTTGACACATAGCTACTACCACAAACCCTCAGCCTCGAAGAGGGATTACTCCCGGATCGCCATGGGAGCAACATGGGTTAATGTAGGGGTTCAATATGAAGGTTCCCCCCTCTGACATAGTGCCAAATCAGAAAGAAAATGAAGATCGCAATGTGGCGGTGGCAAAAAAAAAATCCGTCATAATTAGGGTGACCAAATGGAGGTATTTATGGAACCTCGGGCACTGGAGGCCAGCTAAGGGGCCCCGCATCCACTGAGCACCCCCTCCAGGCGCCTCGAGCCCTAGGGCTCCTGGGGCCTAGGGGTGGCAACTGGGGTGGTGCCTAGGCCCTCTGGTCTTCTCCCGGCTTGAACTCCACGACTAATTTTTTGGGGACTTTTTCTGTGATGTTTTCCTGAAATACCAAAAACACCAAAAAATGGCACTGGGCACTGGATTAATATGTTAGTCCGATAAAATTCAATGAAAATCATGCTCGAAGTGCTTAAAAGTGATAAAAATAAAGTATGAATCATGCAAACATTATGGATATGTTTGATACATATCAACATCCCTAAGCTTAATCTATGATTGTCCTCGAGCATGTAGATGACAAAAAAGGATAATTTTTGGAGGATCAATGCTACAACACATGATCTTAGTTTACTGATATGATATTTGTGGTGGATCTAAGTCAATAAAAGCGACATTTGGCAAAATTTTATATTAACATCTTCAACTATCTCATTGCACGCAAAAGGAGTTTCTATATATCCTTTTATAATGAAATGCATCAAGTTAAAATCACCCCGGCCAAAGGTTTAGAAAGAATTTCAATAATTGGATACATAATGCTAATAATCCCTACCAACCATATTAACATGCAATCACTTCTAGGCCAACCCTCGATACAAGACCGAATACAATCAGTATATTTGCTCTATTTCACAATCTTCACTCATTTGGAATCTGAGCGCAAGCTCAATTTTATCCCTAAGAAAGGAAAAGAGAAATAATGATGGGGTTTTAAATAAGTGAAAAAACAAGAAAATCTTGCAACAACGTAGTTGACCATTAGGACAAGAGGAAGACATTATGATCAATGTTGTGCAAGGAGTAGGGATTGCCATACAACTAGGATGCACATGGAGCTATATATGAATGAAAGCTCTCCTATGAAATAATGGGGGTGCATCCAACTTGCTTGCTCACAAAGATCTAGAGCTCATATGAGGAGTCTCATCGTTGGAATATACAAGCCAAGTTCTATAATGTGAAGTTCCACCAGTATATAAATAAGACTCATGAACTCTCAACAATGAAATGCAATGAAGTGGTTCTACTTTGGAGCACTCATAAAATTTGTACTATGAACACTTAGTGCTACTTTGAAGCACTTTACATGTGTACTCTAAAAAAGGAATTGGTGTTGCTCCTTCTCTCTCTCAATTTTGACACATCTTCTTTTATTTGGATCCTTTCTCTTTCAGAAATGAAAAAATTTTGATGTCAGATTGGCAAATTGAATGTTTTCATGGCAATTTATATTGGCGAGAGGATGGAAAATTTAGTTTGCATGCATGACAATTTCCTGGCAAAAAATGAATTGAGGCGGATTTTCCATGCTCGACAACTAAACTTGTCATCCTCGGCGAACACAACGTGCTATGAAAAACGTTCGATTTGCCCTGCCTAAAAATATGGCGTTTGCTGGATATTCAGTTCCTTCTCTTATTACTATTTTTTTCTTTTGGATCTTTTTTTCTCAAGGTAGAAGCAACACCTTACAATAATGACCATTACAATTTTCTTAACTTCATCTAAATGCAAACATAGCTCTTGCTATGAACATAAAAGATCTATCTATATGATGCCTATGGCAGTGTACCAGGATAGCAATGATCGAGCGTAGCAATGCCTTTCCCTAATGAGCTTTCTAAAACTAAATGATGAACACTTTGCTAGATTTGTTGATTTACTTAGGTATCTCTACTTACAAATTCCTTTGACTGATACTATTTTTTTGAATATTTATTGTGAGGCAAAGCCCCATAGTCCTTTATTAAAAACCAAACAGAGAACAACTACCAAGTAGAAACAAAAGTAAAGTCCTAGAGGGGTTAGAAAAAACTTACCTAAACTTACCTATAATTACAGGAGGGTGTTAATCCAAGCCAAGAGCTTTGGCCTAACAGAGTCTCTAAGTCTATGGGAAAGCGGGGTAATATCATCTACAAATTTACATCTACAGGCAGCAAAAGTAGCTCTTCCCCCCTGAATGTCCGTCCATTGCGCAAGATCCATATATTCCAAGCCGCAGTTAATATGACTTCAAAAAGAATGGTTGCCCAAATCTCAACCTTGCCCGTGGATACATTGGTGAGCATCTGTGCCATGCGACTGATACATCTCCAACGTATCTATAATTTATGGAGTATTCATGCGATGTTTATGATAATTTTGTATGGTTTTGGTGCACTTTTATATGATTTTTATGAACTAACCTATTAACTTAGTGCCCAGTACCAGTTCCTATTTTTTTTGTCTATTTCTTTGTTTCACAGAAAAATCGTACCAAATGAAGTCCAAACGCAACGAAAATTTACGGTGATTCTTTATGGACAAGAAGGGACCCAGGAAGCTTCAGGGAAGGAACAAAAGGTGCCAGGGGGGCCCACAAGCTCAAGGGCCCCTCCTAGGGCGCGCCACCTGAGCTTGTGGGGTCCTCGGGAACCCTCCTGACGTGCAACCAACGCTGAAAATTCCTATAAATAGAGAAAGCCCCAAAAGTTAACCTAAATGAGTTTTTCCGCCGCCGCAAGCCTCAGTTCCGAAGCGATCTCATCTGGAGACCTGTTTCGGCACCCTGCCAGAGGGGGGAAGTCATCACCGGAGGCCATCTTCATCATCCCCGCCGCCTCCATGACGAGGAGGGAGTAGTTCACACCCGGGGTTGAGGGTATGTACCGGTAGCTATGTGTTTGATCTCTCTCTCTCTCATGATCTTGATAGGACACAATCTTGATGTACCATGAGCTTTGTTAATATAGTTGGATCATATGTTGTTCTTCCCCTCTATCTCTTTTGTGATGAATTTAATCTTGCTCTTTGAAGTTTCTTTGTCATCGGATTGAATACTTTTGATTTGACACTTGATGTATGTCTTGCTTGTAGTTACCCGTGGGGACAATGGGGTAATCTATTGAGATCACTTGATGTATGTTTTGATAATCAACTTGCGGATTCCTGTGGTGACATTGGGGTAATCTAGGCATAAAGGTTGATACACGTTTTCATCCTACTTTCTCCGATAGAAATAGAAACTTTGGAGCAATTATTGAGGGATTATTATATGATTCAATTATGTTAGTACTGTGGAGAGATTGCACTAGTGAAAGTATGAACCCTAGGCCTTGTTTCCAAGCATTGCAATACCGTTTGTGGTCACTTTTATCATTTGCTGCCTTGCTGTTTTTATTATTTCAGATTACAAAAACCTATATCTACTATCCATACTACACTTGTATCACCATATCTTCGCCGAACTAGTGCACCTATACAATTTACCATTGTATCGAGTGTGTTGGGGACAGAAGAGATTTCTTGTATTTGATTGCAGGGTTGTTTGAGAGATATTATCTTCATCCTACACCTCCCATGGATTGATAAACCTTAGGTCATCCACTTGAGGGAAATTTGCTGCTGTCCTACAAAACTCTGTGCTTGGAGGCCCAACAAAGTTTACAAGAATAAAGTTGCGTAGTAGACATCAAGCTATTTCTGGCGCCGTTGCCGGGGAGGTGGGTGCTTGATGGTATATCTTTAGATCTTTCAATTGAATCTTTTAGTTTCTTGTTTCATCACTTGTTTGGTTTATAAAAGAAATGTATAAAAAAATGGAAGTGAAGTTACATCAAATTCTTCATCTTTATGATGTCTTTCTTGAAAATGAGGAATCTGAAAATTGTGCTAAATTGTTAGAAGAAGAATTTAACAAGATGTTTAATGTGAGTTCCTTGAATAATGAGAATGATTGCAATGTTGTTAGTATGGTTTCTATGAATATCCATAATGCTAATGATGATTGCACTAGTCATGATAAGAAGGTTTCTTATAAGCATGTAATTTTTGTGGAGAGCATAGACCTTGTGTAGACATGCCAATTAGGGATGATAAATATTGTAAGAAGCATAAATATGACAGAACCCAATGGTTGCTTAAGATATTAGATGATTATGCTAAAGAATTATGTTCTCTTCATCCCATTACTTGTGAACTTTGCAATGAAGTTGGTCATCTTAATTTTCAATGCATGCATTTTTATGATCGAATTGCGTCCAAACATTGTGATGACATGATCACCCTTGAACATTATAATGAACTTAGTCTATTTTTGGGGTGTGAATAAGTGACACATAAAAATAATTGGTTTGATGTATTCATTCTTACGAAAACATTTGAACTTGATCGAAGGGAAATTTATATGTTTTGTGTGGTAAATTACAATGAGAATGCTTATATTGCCAATTATAGAAAGATGGGAAAACCAATAGAATATAAAAGGAATGGTACTACTACTAATGAAAGGGTAAGGATTTCCCAATTCCCTTCTATTGTTTCTCATGATGAATCCGGTGAGGAGGAGGAGCTTCCTATCCAACCAATCTCTTCAATAAGGAGCTCGAAAAAATCAATTAAATCCACACTCAACGTGGTGGAGAAGAAGAAAAAGAAAAGGAGAAAGAAAAATAAAGAGGTATCTTTCTCAAATAATTTTGCTCATGATATGATTGTTCCTCATGAGAATGAATCAAAAAGTATTGTGGAAGATGATGAACTTGATATCAATTTTTATTATTGTGACACTATGTCGGTAGGCACTATTGAAGAAGATTTTTTTATGCCTATTACTTGTTGTGATAATCATGATTGGGAAGATAATGATACTTCTTATGATCTTGAAAATCTTTTTGGCACCAACTTGGAAAAGATGATAATAATGATTGTTATACTATTGGTGCTATTCATGCTATTAATGATAAGAGTGATTATGCTAATGATATGAAAAACCATAAGCTTGGGGATGCTATGTCTAATGAATATGATCTTTTTAGTCCCTCTACTTTGATGAGCAAATTTATTATGATGGTTACGTGCCTCCTATTTATGATGATTGCAATAGTGATGAAAGTGGGTTTGGAAGAGTGTTAACTCTAAGTAATAATTGTCCCACTATTTTGGAGGGTGTTGAATCCTATTGGAATAATAATAAAAGTGGATTTGGAGAGGTCATAACTTTATTTAGTAATGATTCCATTATTTCGGAAGAGGTCTCAATTGATTATGATGAGAACAAAGTTGCTACTTATGATGATTATTGTGATGATACTTATGTTATAAAAAGTAGTGACAATTATTCTTGTGAAGCTTTTCATAATTATGAATTTCCTTTTACTGAACATTACCCTTTTAATATGGAATCAATTTATAGTATTCAAGTTTTATATGATACTCCCACTATTATGAATGAGAAGAAATTTGCTTATAAGAAATTTGCTTATCTGAGTACAGACATAGTTAGACAAGTTTTGCCTTAAGAAGGCTGAGTAAAACAACGACACTAGATCGAAAGGCAAGGCCTCCTACCTGGGACCTCCGGACTACTCCTGTTCATCGGTCTCCACGTAGTACGCACCGTCGAGATAACCTGCATCCGCGGTACTACCAGCTATTGCAGCAACCGGGTCGAATGAGAAGAGTAGCAAAGCAACGGTGAGTACTCATACAAAGTACTCGCAAGACTTACATCAAAACTATACTAGATATGCATCGGTGTCAAAGGAAAGGGGGTAGTATATGTGGACTAAACTGCAGAAATGCCAGAATAAGGGGGAGAAGCTCATCCTATCGAAGACTACATCTTTCAGTAGTAGAAGAGAGGAGCGTATGTGGTATCATCTGATAACCCACAAGTATAGGGGATCATTTGTAGCCTTTTTCGATAAGTAAGAGTATCGAACCCAACGAGGAGCTAAAGGTAGAATTAATATTCCCTCAAGTTCTATCGACCACCGATACAACTCTACGCACACCAACGTTTGCTTTACCTAGAAACAAGTAATAAAACTAGAAGTACTTTGTAGGTGTAGTAGGATAAGTTTGCAATATAATAAAGAACATGAAAAAAAATTAGGTGTTGTTTTAATAAAAGTACAATTAAGTTAGTATAGCAAGTGTGGAAAATTGGTGGTAGGATTTGCAGAATTGTCCCTAAGCAATTGGCTAAGTTACTAGATCGATAGCAAGTTTTTATGTGGGAGAGTCCACTGCTAGCATGTCATCCCTTACTTGGAATTCTATGCACTTATGATTAGAACTATTAGCAAGCATCCGCAACTACTAAAGTTCATGAAGGTAAAACCCAACCATAGCATTAAGATATATTGGCCTCCCTTCAATCCCGTATGAATCAATTTCTATGGTAGGAAGAAGCTTTTGTCACTCTTGCCCTCCAATGCATAGTCCTATCAACATAAACTAACCCTATGGTGTGATCCATGAGCGCACTCATATGATGGGCACCAAAGGACATCAACATGACCACAAGCAATTTAAACCAATCATAGCAATTCACCGATTACCCATAGGACAACAAAAATCTACTCAAACATCATAGGATGGCAACACATCATTGGAAAATAATATGAAGCATAAAGCACCATGTTCAAGTAGGGGGTACGGTGCGTTGCGAGAGAGTGGACCGCTGAAAATAGATGAGGGAAGGTGATGGGGGTGTTGATGAAGATGACGGAGTTGTTGGAGTAGATCTCCGTCACACGATGTTTGCCCCGGCGACGTTCCGGCGCCACCGGGAGAGAGGGGGAGAGAGCCCCCCTCCTTCTTATTCTTCCTTTGCCTCCCCCCTAGATGGGAGGAGGGTTTCCCCTCTGGTCCTTGGCTGCCATGGCTCCCGGAGGGCAGGAGCCCCTCCGAGATTGGATCTCTCTCTCCATGTTCTCTTCTGTTTCACGTTCCTGTTTTCTGGCCCTTCACCGTTTCTTATATTCCCGGAGATCCGTAACTCCGATTGGGCTGAAATTTTGAGGGGATTTTTATCCAGAAATTATCCTTCTTGTGGTGAAAGAAGGGCCCCAACCGACGTTCGAGGGATTCATAAGGCAACACGGCGCGACCCCCCTAGGCCGCGCCCTGTTGCCTTGTGGCCACCTCGGGCATCGTCTTGCATTGATTATTCTTCCTAAAAATCACATATATTCCAAAATAATTCTCCATAAAATTGTATCGCGTTTGGACTTCGTTTAATATGGATTTTCTGTGAAACAAAAAACATGCAACAAATAGGAACTGGCACTGGGCACTGGATCAATATGTTAGTCCAAGAAAATCATATAAATTGTTGCCAAAAGTATGTAAAAGTTGTAAAATATTGGCATGAAACAATCAAAAATTATAGATAAGACGGAGACGTATCAGCATCCCCAAGCTTAATTCCTGCTCGTTCTCGAGTAGGTAAATGATAAAAAGATAATTTTTGATGTGGAATGCTACCTAGCATAATCTTGATCAAATAATCTAATTAAGGCATGAATATTAAGATACGAGTGATTCAAAGAAATAGTCTATAATTTGATATAAAGACATCAATACTCAGGCATACCAACAAACAATCATGCCTTTCAGAATAAAAATGCTAAAGAACGCTATCCCTAGAAATTATATAGCCATGTAATGCTCCATCTTCTTAACACAAAATACAAATCATGTACAACCCCGATGTCAGCCGAGCAATTGGTTCATACTTTTTAACGCGCTTCAGCTTTTTCAACCCCCACGCAATACATGAGCGTGAGCCATGGACATAGCACTATGGGTGGAATAGAATATGATGATAGAGATTAATAAGGGGAAGTCAAAAAAAGGAAGATAGTCTCACATCGACGCGACTAATTAACGGGCTATGGAGATGCCCATCAATTGATGTCAATACGAGGAGTAGGGATTGCCATGCAATAGATGCACTAAGAGCTATAAGCGTATGAAAGCTCAAAAATAAAAACTAAGTGGGTGTGCATCCAACTTGCTTGCTCATTAAGACCTCGAGCATTTGAGGAAGCCCATCATCGGAATATACAAGCCAAGTTCTATAATGAAAAATTCCCACTAGTATATGAAAGTGACAACATAGGAGACTCGTTATATGAAAAACATGGTGCTACTGTGAAGCACAAGTGTGGTAAAGGATAGTAACATTGCCCCTTCTCTCTTTTTTCTCTCATTTTTTATGTTTTCATTTTTTTTCTTTTTTTGATCGGCTCTTTTTGGCCTATTTTTTTTGTTGGGCTCTTTTTGGCCTTTTTTTTATTTCCTCACTGGGACAATGCTCTAATAATGATGATCATCACACTTTTATTTACTTACAACTCAATATTACAACTCGATACTAGAACAATATGACTCTATATGAATGCCTCTGGCAGTGTACCAGGATGTGCAATGATCTAGCGTAGCAAAGATATCAAAAAATGGACAAGCCATGAAAATATCATGCTAGCTATCTTACGATCATGCAAAGCGATATGACAATGAATGCTCAAGTCATGTATATGATGATGATGGAAGTTGCATGCAAATATATCTCAGAATGGCTAGGTATGGTGGCTGTTTTGAGGAAGATATAAGGAGGTTTATGTGTGATAGAGCGTATCATATCACGGGGTTTGGATGCACTGACGAAGTTTGCACCGACTCTTGAGGTGAGAAAGGGCAATGCATGGTACCGAAGAGGCTAGCAAATTGCGGAAGGGTGAGAGTGCGTATAATCCATGGACTCACATTAGTCATAAGGAACTCACATACTTATTGCGAAAGTATATTAGCCCTCGAAGAAAAGTACTACTACACATGCCCCTAGGGGGGGAGGTTGGTAGGAGTTAACCATCGCGCACCCCCGGCCTCCACACAAAGGAAGACACTCAATTGTAAATCATGCTCCAACTTCTTAGCATAACTAAAGACTATACGTGCATGCTTCTAGAATCACAAACCTTAACACCAATATTCTTACTAAACCACAATTATTCACTAGTACCTCCCACATATTGCCATCTCAATATTGCAAAACTATTGCAAGGAATCAAACTTATCATATTCAGTGATCTACAAGTTTTATGTAGGATTTTATGACTAACCATGTGAATGAACAATTCCTGTTAACTCTCTAAATAGATATAAGTGAAGCGTGAGAGTTTAATTATTTCTACAAAATACCATGCTCTAATAAATGTAAGTGAAGCAAAAGAGCATTCTAGAAATAACAGTTTTCTATATGTAGAGAAACAGACATCGAAACTTCAAAAGATATAAGTGAAGCACATGAAGCATTCTATAAAGCCATACTCAAAGGATATAAGTGAAGTGCACGAAACATTATATAAATCAACCAAGGACTATCTCATACCAGCATGGTGCATAAAAGAATAGGGAAAAATAAACACAAAAGATGCTCAAAGAATTTACGCATATCATGTGAAAAAAACAAAAACCGAAACATACCGATAATTGTCGAAGAAAGATGGGATGACTTCTAGGGCATCCCCAAGCTTAGACACTTGAGTGTCCTTGAATATTTACTTGGGTTGCCTTGGGCATCCCCAAGCTTGAACTCTTGCCTCTCCATATTCTCCTCATATCAATACCTCCTCGATCTTCGAACACTTCATCCACACAAAACTTAACCGAACTTTTTATTAGAGGGGTTAGTACATGTAACATCAAATCCCATCATGTCCTGTTGTAACATTATTGTATAATTATAATCAAACATTACCCACTATATGCTATCACAATTCTATGGCTCCCAAGTCAATGGGTCTCAACAAGATTTCAAACATACGCAAATAAAGAAACTATAACAGCAATCTGTGAAAACAGGATAGTCTGTAAAGATGCAGATGAAACATATACTTCTGTAACTCAAACAATTCTGAAAAATTAGTAAACAATAAATTTTTTTCCTATCAGTAATTTTTAAAAATTTCAGAATTTTTTCACATTCCAGTAAAATATGTAAATTCAAATACTACAGCAAAAGTTTCTGTTTTTTCACAGCATACACCAAACAAGCAATTTAAACATCCTAAAGGTAAATCTTGGAACATTATTTTTATAATACAATGGATTTGTACAAGGGGATAATTATTTTTGTTGAAAAGTTTCTGTAATCAAGATTCACAAAGTTTCCATGGGCATGAACAAAGTTGAAGGCTAGCCCCCACTTCCACATTGCTCATCTGTCTCACTTTCACTTTTCTTTTTTGAAAAGTTTTAGATTCCCCTCTATATTTTTAAACATCACCTAATTTTGTAAAAGCACACAACTGAATAAAATGATTCTCTAAAACTTCCGGGTTGTATCCCAGGTAGCGCTTTCTTTAAAGCCATTAAGCTAGGCATACAGTGCTCAAGTAATTGATCCACCCGGATCCCAAGGTATATCAAAGCAAATTTTAATTAACAATGATTTGTAATTTAGTAGTGAGCACAAAGCAACATATATCATGCAATGGCAAAGTTTAACTCTCTTCCTATGCATCAGCATGTCATAAAAGAACAATTCATGCACACATAATAAAGGCCGATACATAGCATAAGTAGTTTCTTGCAATTTTATCGTATTGGAAACATAGAGAGGCGGAGATGTAGTTCCTCTCTCATAATAATTGCAAGTAGGAGCAGCAAGCACATGAATATTATATCCATCAAAATTATCATGTGCAATAGTAAAACGCAACCCATCAATATAATCCTTAATAAATGCAAACTTCCCCGATATAGTGTAGTTGGGAGAATTCAAAAAGATAATTGGACTATCATGTGTGGGTGCAATAGCAATAATTTCATGTTTAACATAAGGAACTATAGCAAGTTCATCTCCATAAGAATAATTCAAATTGGCATCATGGCCACAAGAATAGCAAGCATCAATTTCATCAAAAAGGGATATTTCAAATGAATCCAAGGGATCATAGCAATTATCATAGCATTCATCCTTCGGTAAGCACGAAGGGAAATTAAACAATGTATGACTTGAAGAGTTACTCTCATTAGAAGGTGGGCACAGGTAGCTAATCCGCTCTTCCTCCTTTTGTTCTTCGCTCTCCTTCTCATCTTTTTCATCTAATGAGCTCACAATTTTAACAATTTCTTCTTCCATAGACTCCTGCAAAATGTTAGTCTCCTCTTGGACAGCGGGGACTTCCTCAATATATTCTTTAACATAAGCATTAGAAGCACAATTTTTATAGCAATATTTAAGTATGGCAAAATTTTCAGATTTGTAAAGAGTAGCATCACACTTTTCAATCAAAGAAGCAATTTCATAGGCACCCTTAAAAGAAACAAATTCTTCAATTTGTTCAATATCATAGTAACTATAAACACCTTTGGCATAAGAAGATATGATTCCATTATCCTTAAGCTCACATTGGTAGGGAAGGTGTTTTTTAGGGTCTTCAGAACAACAAGTAAAGTCATATATTTCACATAAATTCCAAGCATAGCATTACAAACAATTAATTTGACGCCTTAAGAGTTTCCCTTTTTGAGACAAGCGGTGTCGTACAAAATAAGCATGCTCATCTAATAATTTTCCCACAACTAAGCTAGTTGGGTTTTCAGCACGAGCACAAAGGGATCAAAGATGATCCAAGTAGAAAGCTTCAGCAGTATGAAAGATTTTGGGTGGTTCTTCAACCATTGGGTTAGCAGCTACAACTATTTTTTTTGGTATTTTACGTTTCCTACCCATAACTAAAGATAGAAAACAAGAGCACAAAATAAAAACTACTTAGAGAAAAATCAAACAAGCACACACGAGAATATCAACCCCACGCTATTGCTCCCCGGTAACGGCGCCAGAAAAAGGTCTTGATAACCCACAAGTATAGGGGATCATTTGTAGCCTTTTCGATAAGTAAGAGTGTCGAACCCAACGAGGAGCTAATGGTAGAATTAATATTCCCTCATGTTCTATCTACCACCGATACAACTCTACGCACACTAACGTTTGCGTTACCTAAAAACAAGTAATAAAACTAGAAGTACTTTGTAGGTGTACTAGGATAAGTTTGCAATATAATAAAGAATGTGAAAATAAAAATTAGGTGCTGTTTTAATAAAAGTAGAATTAAGTTAGTATAGTGAGCGTGGAAAAGTGGTGGTAGGATTTGCGGAATTGTCCCTAAGCAATTGGCTTAGTTACTAGACCGATAGCAAGTTTTTATGTGGGAGAGGCCACTGCTAGCATGTCATCCCTTACTTGGAATTCTATGCACTTATGATTAGAACTATTAGCAAGAATCCACAACTACTAAATTTCATTAAGGTAAAACCCAACCATAGCATTAAGATATATTGGTCCCCCTTCAATCCCGTATGAATCAATTTCTATGGTAGGAAGAAGCTTCTGTCACTCTTGCCCTCCAATGCATAGTCCTATCAACATAAACTAACCCTATGGTGTGATCCACTTGCACACTCATTTGATGGGTACCAAAGGATAGCAACATGACCACAAGCAATTTAAACCAATCATAGCAATTCACGGATTACCCATAGAGCAACAAAAATCTACTCAAACATCATAGGATGGAAACACATCATTGGAAAATAATATGAAGCAGAAAGCACCATGTTCAAGTAGGGGGTACAGTGGGCTGCGGGAGAGTGGACCGCTAAAATAGATGAGGGAAGGTGATGGAGGTGTTGATGAAGATGACGGAGTTGTTGGAGTAGATCGCCTCACACGATGTTTGCCCCGACGGCGTTCCGGCGCCACCGGGAGAGAGGGGGAGAGAGCCCCCCTCCTTCTTATTCTTCCTTGGCCTCCCCTCTAGATGGGAGGAGGGTTTCCCCTCTGGCCCTTGGCTGCCATGGCTCCCGGAGGGCAGGAGCCCCTCCGAGATTGGATCTCTCTCTCTATGTTCTCTTCTGTTTCACGTTCCTGATTTCTGGCCCTTCACCGTTTCTTATATTGCCGGAGATCCGTAACTCCGATTGGGCTGAAATTTTGAGGGGATTTTTCTCCGGAAATTATCCTTCTTGCGGCGAAAGAAGGGCCCCAACCGACATTCGAGGGAGTCACAAGGCAACACAGCACGACCCCCCTGGGCCGCGCCTGTTGGCTTGTGGCCACCTCGGGCACCGTCTTGCATTGATTTTTCTTCCTAAAAATCACATATATTCCAAAATAATTCTCCGTAAAATTTTATCGCGTTTGGAATTCGTTTGATATGGATTTTCTGCAAAACAAAAAACATGCAACAAACAAGAACTGGCACTGGGCACTGGATCAATATGTTAGTCCAAGAAAATCATATAAATTGTTGCCAAAAGTATGTAAAAGTTGTAAAATATTGGCATGAAACAATAAAAAATTATAGATATGATGGAGACGTATCATCATCTTGCACATACATATAGCAATAATCCTGCTCAGAGATTCTCTCCATGTCACCCTGTGAGAAAGCGATCTCTGGGTATATCTGACTGTTATCTGGGTGTGTTTTATCAAGTATCCAGTTTTAGTTGTAAGAGGTCGAGATACAACTCCAAGTCGTCATGTTACCATGGACACGGCTATTCGAATAGATTACTTTCCTGCAGGGGTGCACCACATTTCCCGATGCGCTCGATTACCTCTGGCCGGACACAATTTTCTGGGTAATGCCCGGCCTCGGGCAATCGACACGCCATAGTCCTACCTAGGCTCTCCAGAGAGGTCAACACGTCGGTCGAAATCCTAAGCGCGAAGGGGTCATGGGCCGATCGCCCTAAGCGCTTCTGCACGTTGCGTGACTGGCCGGGGACCAAGCCCACCTCTGTATCAGGCATGCCGCTCACCCCAACAATCAACCCGCAGTTCTGAACTATGACATCTGACAGAGATTTTGGGAGAATCGTACGACGCCGAGGGCCCCATGAACCATTATCCCGCGTGGCGGTTAGTGCGTATATGCCAATGGTAGTCTCAGATCAAATACACCGAACTCGTTAAGCGTGTTATTGTTAAGTAACCGCGGACAACGACCAGGGTCCATGCCCACCTCTCTCCTAGATTCTCTACCTGCCCTATCGTTTCGCCACAGAGAATCACTCGCGGGTGCTCTCCGAGCCGACCCGACTTTAATCATATCAAGTAACATTGTATAGTGTATATAATATATCCGTGATCATTGCCCAAAGGGGATCACGACCCGATAGTATAGCATGGCACACAGACAAGGATGTAGGGCCACTGATGGAATACCAGCATACCTATACTAAGCATATAGGATAACAGGTAAGGTATCAACAGTAGTAGTAAGGACATGCTATGCAACAGTATAGGATCTATCGATAAAGCAGTAACAGTATCACTACTCTAATGCAAGCAGTAGAGAGAAGGAATAGGTGATATCGGTATGATCAAGGGGGTTTGCTTGCCTGGAAGCTCTGCTGAGAAGGATGGGTCATCGGCGATGTAGTCTTACTCGGGGGCAGCGGTAGTCTCGGAGTCTACCGAAAGACTAGAGGAGAGGGGGAAACAGATAAATAACAGGTATACAAATGCAACACAGATGCATGTCATGGCAAATGTGTTGACGATATGATCTAAAGCATCACTAAACATTTTAAAAGAAGAGGGAAAATATCTGGTAATATTTTTCCAGCTCCAGGTATTTTTCGGTATATTGATCTAGATGCAAAATGTCCAGGTTCATTATGAGGGGTTTGACAGGTATGTGGATGACACATTCAGATTCGTTATATTTTTCTGATCAACTTTCAGATATAAATTATTTTCATCCGAGTTATGGATTATTTTATATGATTTTTCAAAGTTTAAATGATTTTCTGAATTTACTGGATTATTATTAATTCGAAAATATAATAAATGTAAATGCTATGGGTACACAAAGAGTGTACCCAGAGATGTGCATGTGTGGCTGACAGGTGGGTCAGTGTGGCTGAGTCAGCAGTACAGTCAACAGTCAACCATTTGACTATTGACTGGTCAAACCTGACCAGTGGGTCCCACTGGTTAGTGAGATAGTCAAATAAACATGGGTTTAATTATACCAGTTAATTGCATTATGACGTCAGCAGGGTCAATGGTGACATCAGTAAAGTCAAACCTGACACTGGGTCCCACATGTCATTAATAGAGAGACTAAAACATGGGTTAATTAACAGATGATTAGTGTAACATCCCCATGTATTAAGCACAGTGAACATCTGCTAATCATGCCAAGTCATCATTAATTACAATGCTTGATCACATTAGAATCATATCTCATTTCAAATTCCAACTCTAATTCAAATTCAAATTTAAAGTGAAAATAAAAGTTGTTCCAATTTGGAAACTAAAATGTTCATTAAATAGCAAATAATTCATAACTAATTATGTTAAGAAAAAAAACATCACCTAAAACCCCTAGATGAGTCTAACATCCTAAAACAGTAACGAAACAACAACTTTTAATTCATGTTTATTAAATAGAAATTCAAATGAAATCATTTGCTCACCAAACCTTTTTCTAGCAGGGCCAAATATTGCATATTATTTATTGGGCCAAGTTACATATTTTACAAAACTCAAATGGTGGCCAGACTATTTACTAAACAGAAACTAAAAAGAAAACAGAAAAGAAAAGCAAAGAAAAAGAAAAAGGCCGCGCTAACTGGGCTCTAGTCAACCGTAGCGGCCCAGCCCACCCGCGCGGTCGCCTCCCTCCTCCCGCACTGCTCACGCGCGGTCGCTCGCGCCCGACGGCGCCCGTCGCCGGCTTTCCGTCGCAGCCACGCCCGGTCAGCTCCCGCGTCGCTACAGGAGGTCGGGGAGGATAAGGACGCCTCCCTGGAAACCCTAGCCGCCCCAGATATTTTTCCTGCCCCTCTCTCCCTCGCTCCCCCACCTCGCCCGTCGCCATCATGGCCTCGCCGCCGTAGCTACGCGGCCACCATGCCTCCCTCGCCGCAGCTCGGTGTCCGCAAGGACCGCCAGCCCTGACTACTTCTTCTCCGCCTACTCGCTCGAGCCGGGACGCACCGCACTATCGAATCCCCGTCGTCTTCTTCCTCCGGACCCGCCGCACGCCTTCGTCGATCTCGTCGCCGTCCGGTCGTCCCCGAGCACACTACGCACACCTGCAGGCTCCCCGTGAGCTGCTCTACCTTTCCCCTCTCTTTCCCCTCGCTCTCCGTGCTCGTAGCCGCCGCTGCCATCGCCGCCCGAATGCGTCTCCGCCGCAAAGCTCGCCGCCAACGCGGTAGTCGCTGTCATGCTCGCCCGAGCACGGGAACGTGCTCAGGCCACCTCGCTGCGTCCACCCGTGCCGCTAGCTCCTCTCCCCGTAGCCTCTAGCGCCGAGCCCGCACATGGCCGAACTCTGGCGTCTGCCTCGCCGCTCGCCGGCATCACTATGCTGCCTCCCCGGCCACGGCACCACCTTAGATCGATGCGACATCGAACACACGATCGAATGGAGCAAACCGCGCGCGAAACGGTCGCCGGACGGCGAATCCCGAGCCACACCAGTGCGCGTCGCCGTCGTTTTGGTCGCTGGCGACGAGTCGCCGGTCGGCGCCGATGTGGACGGCCGGGCCCCACCTCAGAGCCACTGACACTGGGCCCCACGGGCCCCAGTTGACTGGGTT
This sequence comes from Elymus sibiricus, assembly GCA_039707655.1. Lineage (NCBI taxonomy): Eukaryota > Viridiplantae > Streptophyta > Magnoliopsida > Poales > Poaceae > Elymus > Elymus sibiricus. The sequence continues at coordinate 252,869,894 of CM077668.1, read as the reverse complement.
GACCCAGTCAATTGCTGACTGGGCACCCGTGGGCCACTGACATGTGGGTCCCACGTCTAATTAAGTTAATTCAAACTTAAATATAAATTAATTAGTCTAATTAGCCACTGACAAGGTGGGCCCACCTGCTAATTAGTTTCTGTTTAGATTAAATTAACTCTAATTAGGCCACTGTGGATGACATGTGGGACCCACTGGTCAGATTGACCAACCCACTGACTCAGTTGACCGCTGACGTCACCCCCACGTCATGCTGACATCACAACTACTGTTTCAGATAATTCGGAATTAAATAATTAAATTAATTCCAGAAATTGCAGAAAAATGATTAAAACTTTGAAAAATCATATAAAATAAACCGTAACTTGGATGAAAATAATTTATATATGAAAAATGATTAGAAAAATATGAAGAATCCGAATATGTGATCAAAATGCTTGACCATCACTCCTAACTAGATGAACATGGAACTTTTCCCTCTGTTTCATCTGTCCGATAATTGCCCGGAGCTGGTAAAACACCTCCAGATGTTTCCCGCTCCGACTAACTTGCGTAGTACTGCATTAGGGCGCTCCTCGAATAGCGTGCTGCCATGCCATGCATATGTGATTGCATTTGTTGCTTGTATTCATTGTTTCTTCCTCCTCTTCTCTCCGGTAGACACTGAGGCCGACGCTGCCCAGGAGACCGACTACATCCTCGACGATCCCGCCTTTGCCGCAGAGCAACCAGGCAAGCAAACCCTCCTTGACACATGCCTATATCACCTACTCCTTCTCCCTCCTGCTTGCATTAGAAATTGCTACTGTTCTGTTTTATCCTATACTGCTGCATAGCCTATTTTTGTAACTGTTATTGATACCAGCCTGTTATCCGAGATACTTAGTATAGTTTGGTTGATAATCCATCGGTGGCCCCTCTACCTTGCTCTAGTTGCCCCGCTTAGTTACTAATGCCCCGATCGATGTGATCGACGGGCTGAGACCAGCACATCACCGCACACCCCCTAAGTTGTTCGACTCTACAGAGTTATCCTCGAGTGACGAGGGTGATACCTCTTAACTCACTCCCGATGATGCCTTTGTAGCACCGCTAGTCGGACATGGATTACCGAGGGTGATTCCTCTTCCTCCACCTCCGGTGAGGCTTCTGTCGTGCAACCCCTCAAGTGTGGACCATCGAGGGTGATTCCTCCTGGTCCTCCTGGACGGACTACATCGAGTAGGATTCCAACGAGGGTGATTCCTCGGATTCCTCCTTGATGTTCTGAACACACAGTTACTGGGATTTTACTACTTTTACTGAATAAAGTCGGGTCGACCCCGAGGGGTACCCGCGAGAGGTGTGAAGTCGGGTTGACCCAAGGGTACCCGCGAGATAATTACGAGGCGCGGCCGGGCAGGCAGAGACCGCCCTAGAGAGGGATGGGCCTGGCCCTTGTTGCACTTCCTCGAGACGGGACAACAGGAGTACTGATCGTCACCGCGAGCTCCTAATAATGCGCTAACGGATTTGGGTATTTGATCTGAGTTGGCCGCTGGCCATATACGCACTACCACCACATGAGATAATGGTTTAATGGGGCCCTCGGCACCGTATGTATCAGCCGAAAGCTTTGTCAGACGTCCTGTTCAGCCTTGTGGCACGGCAGGATCGGCGCCATCCATGACAGAGGTGGTGCCTGGATCTAACCCTGCACACAACGACCCGGAGTGCAAAATGCGATGGGCCCAAGACCCCTGAGCACTTAGGATGTAGACCGGCGGGGACCTCTCTGTTGAGCCTAGGTAGGACTACGTCGTGTCGATCAGCCGAGGCCGGGCATGACCCGATAAAAGTGTGTCCGGCCAGAGTTAATCGAGCGTGTTGGGTAATAGTAGTGCACCCCTGCAGGGAAGTTATCTATTCGAATAGCCGTGTCCACGGTAACAGGACGCTCAGTGTTGTATCCCGATCTATTACTACTTGAACTGGATACATGTTAATTAATTGTAAGCTCCGGGATCGCTTTCTCACTAGGAGTCGAGGAAGGATTCCTAGGCTTTGCTTCTACATGCTTGTTACTTTATAATTTGCTAATCTGCACTCTTCTAATGCTGCAAGACGCTGAAGATGCTAGTCTTCGATAGGCTAGGCCTTCCCCCTTATTCTGGCATTTCTGCAGTTTAGCCCAATCATACAGCCCCATTCCTTTGATACTAATGCATAACTAGTATAGTTCTGATGTCAGTCTTGCGAGTACTTTGGATGAGTACTCACGGTTGCTTTGCTATTCTTTTCCCCCATACCCGATTGCTGCGACCAGATGAGGGATCCCAGGAGCCAGCTGCTACCGCCGACGACTGCTACTACACTTCCGGTGGAGACTACTACTACGTGGAGACCGATGACCAGGAGTAGATTCGGAGGCTCCCAGGCAGGAGGCCTGCGCCTTTTCGATCAGTGTCGCTGTTATGCTAGCCTTCTTAAGGCAACTTGTTTCCCTTTTATGTCTATACTCAGATATTATGTTGTTTCCCCTGACGTTTGTTCGCGAGCTTATGTATTCGAGCCCTAGAGGCCCCTGGCTTGTATTATAAAGCATGTATGACTTTTATTTGTGTTTAGAGTTATGTTGTGATATCTTCCCGTGAGTCTCTGATCTCGATCGTGTGCATTTGCGTGTATGATTAGTGCACGGTCGAGCAGGGGTTCCACAATTAGCCACTAATGATGGCGCCACGTCGGCAGTTGCCGGAGTTTGGACGCTGGTGACCAAACCGATGGCGGAGGTGCATCCGGAGGGGCTACAAGAGGTGGTTTGGAGCATGGGTTGTGGCTACGGCTTCTCGGCGCTCACGCGCATCAATAGGAGGCGTCGAGAGGGCGTGGGGTGGTCTGTGGCGACGTTGGCGATGAGCGAGGCGGCGGTGGTGCTCGAGCAGGTGCGACCGTGGTGCTGCGGTGCCCTAGGGGCCCGCTAGGGGGGCTCAACAGCGTACTGGGGTCACCAGGAGCACGTTGGTGCTGTTAGTTCGAGTACAGGAGCTCTGGGTTGTGGAGTTCTTTGGCCATGGCGGCGGTGGCTCCGGCCTCGAGAAGAGGGATGGCTACGGTGGCGGATCCATATAGGAGAGAGTGGGGAAAGGGAGAGGGGCTCACCTAGGGAGCGCACGAGGGCTCGGTGGGAGGTTTAGGAGCAGCAGTGGCATGCAATTCGTCGGAGTGACGCCGGCGACCGAAGTGGAAAGAGAGCTCGATCCCGTCGAGGAAGTGGCGGAGAGCTTGAATCCTTGGGCGTGGGCGAAGCAGTAAAGCACGCGGAGCTTGTGGACAACCTGGAATGGTGAACGGTGGGCGGTGGCCACACCTACGGCGGTGGCATGGCGATGGTGGCGTCGGGCTTGAAGAAATCGAAGGGGCAAGCGAGGGAGAAGGGGAAACTGGGGCTAGGGTTTCGCCAGGGTGGTCGAGGTGGCCTCCTTATCCACCAGGAGGTCGCGGGATGGCCGCCGCGTGTCCAGAGCGCGGCCATGGCGGGTGGATAGGCTCCATGCCCCTGTTCTATGAACAGAGGTAGAAGGAGACCTTGGGGGTGGGCTGGGCTAGGCACAGTAGCCAGTGGGCTCAAGTGCATAGGGTTTTTTCACTATTTATTCTTTTTCTTTTTTGTTTTGTATTTTCTCCTCAGTTTTACATTTAATTTTACTACTAAATGATTTTAGTTAGTTATGAAAATTGGCACATAATTTCTAGGCAATATATTGAAGAGGCCCACAAAGTTTGAGGTCATTTGGAGTTACAGAAGTACGTTGAATATTAGATCTTTACAGACTATTTTGTTTTTGACAGATTCTGCTTTGTTTTCATTATCTACTTGTTTGGATGTTTCCATGACTTATATTTGGATATATAAATTGTGTAAATGATATAATACAGTAGCTATTACTTGAAAACAACTGTGCATCTTGTCTTAATAGTACATGATCATAAGGTTTATCTTTTATGCACTAACCTATCTCATGAGTTTCGTTAAGTTTTGTGTGATTGAAGTTTTCAAGCTTTGGGTGAGATGACGATGGAAAGAGAATAAGGAGTGGCAAGACCCTAAGCTTGGGGATGCCCAAGGCACCCCAAGGTAATATTCAAGGAAGACTCAAGCATCTAAGCTTGGGGATGCCCCAGAAGGCATCCCCTCTTTCGTCTTCGATCTATCGGTAATATCACCCGGAGCTATATTTTTATTCATCACATAATATGTGCTTTGCTTGGAGCGTATTTTTGTTTTGCTTGCTGTTTGATATAATCTTTAGATCTGTTTTTTTGGAGAGAGTCCTAGCATAGCTACTTAATTGCTTAACTACTCTGTGTTCTTCGATTATATCTTTCAGAGTAGTTTGTTATTTACTCTTGTGCTTCACTTATATCCTAGGAGTAAATTTTTGAATGAATTGAATGTCATGTGCTTCATTTATATTGAGAATTAAATATGCATCCTCCGTTTAATCCGTTAAAGTAGAAGTGAGACTATGATAGTACATGTCTTTAATCAAGTAAGGGAATTATATTATAATACCAATGAGCATTAGCTTTATTAAGTTGAACCTATCATGTTGTTGTGATAAGTATCTTCCAATGAAGGAAGGATGATTGACTTGGCACATGTTTACACATGTTTGATAAATTCCAAATTCAGCATTAACAGTATTAAAAATTTGTAGGTTATCATCATGATTACATTTTCTCAATTATGTTACTATTAGGGAATGCATGATTGTGGTTTTTGTGCTAGGTAAAGTGGTTGCCCCCAGTCTTTTGCTAGCCTTATCCTGTACTAAGCGGAAATGCTGCTTCTGCATCCAATCCTTGAAACAAGTTTATGCCATAAAGTGTCCACCATACCTACCTATAGATGGTATTTCACTTCCATTCCAAGTAAATTTTCATGTGCCATCTTTAAATCTTCAAATGAACATCTGTTTTGTGTGCCTGTACCGCTCATGGAGCGATGGGGTAGTCAATATCTTCTATGCTAAGTGTGTTTTACTCACCGACGAGAGTTTATTCACTCGTCAAATTTGAGGGAGGCTGGTAACAGGGATGCCCATTCCTGAATTATTTTTAAAAACACTCCCCGGAAAGTTGAAAGTTGGCAGGCACCCGTGGATTCGGCTAGCCATGGTTTGTATTGGTATGGTGGAAAGGGAGAGAAAAAAAATCTTTTGCATGGGAACCACCATTAACGTGTTTAGCATGGAAGATATTGAAAATTTTGTGTTAAACCGTTGACAGGAAAAGTACACCTCTCAAATGAAATTATCTTTATGTTTTAAGCAATGAGCTCTAGCACATAAGCAAATCCTTGCTTCCCACTGCGAAGGGCCTATCTATATTTTTTTCATGATGAGTCAGTTCAATTCTTCCTTTTTTTGGCACCACGTACTGAGCATGGGGGTCACTCTTAGCTTTGCATGCATTCCTCTAATAGAAATGGGTTGAGCATTGTATAAGTATGATGGTTATCTTCAAATTGGGGTTCCTAGTCGTCATCTTTAATTCACTGATTGCTTTATGTTTGCAATATAATCTTGAAAGGTTGCGAGATACTTCATTACCACTTTATGATATGTTGAACTTATGGGAATGATGTTACTTGTTATTAGATTATCATTGCCTATGTGATCAAAGGTTTTGTTCTATTCTAGCATTCACACTTCATAAATTATTTCTCTTATCATTTACCTACTCGAGGACGAGCAGGAATTAAGCTTGGGGGATGCTGATATGTCTCCAACGTATCTATAATTTATGAACTATTCATGCCATGTTTACGAAATTTTTATATGGTTTTGGTGCACTTTTATATGATTTTTATGAACTAACCTATTAACTTAGTGCCCAGTACCAGTTCCTGTTTTTTTGTCTATTTCTTTGTTTCATAGAAAAACCGTACCAAACGAAGTCCAAATGCAACGAAAATTTACGGTGATTTTTTATGGACAAGAAGGCACCCAGGAAGCTTCGGGGAAGGATCAGAAGGTGCCAGGGGGCCCACAAGCTCAAGGGGCGCCCCCTAGGGCGCGCCACCTGAGCCTGTGGGGTCCTCGGGAACCCCCCCTGGCGTGAAACCAACGCTGAAAATTCTTATAAATAAAGAAGCCCCCAAAAATTAACCTAGATGAGTTTTTCCACCGCCGTAAGCCTCTATTCCGAAGCGATCTCATCTAGAGCCCTATTCCGGCACCGTGCCGGAGGGGGAAGTCTTCACCGGAGGCCATCTTCATCATCCCCGCTGCCTCCATGACGTGGAGGGAGTAGTTCACCCCCGGGGCTGAGGGTATGTACCAGTACTATGTGTTTGATCTCTATCTCTCGTGATCTTGATAGGAAACGATCTTGATGTACCATGAGCTTTGTTAATATAGTTGGATCATATGGTGTTCTTCCCCTCTATCTCTTTTGTGATGAATTGAATCTTGCTCTTTGAGGTTTCTTTGTTATCAGATTGAATACTTTGGATTTGAGATCACTTGATGTATGTCTTGCTTGTAGTTACCCATGGTGACAATGGGGTAATCTATTGAGATCACTTGATGTATGTTTTGGTAATCAACTTGCGGATTCCCGTGGTGACATTGGGGAAATCTAGGCATAAAGGTTGATACACATTTTCATCCTACTTTGTCCGATAGAAATAGAAACTTTGGAGCGATTCTTGAGTGATTATTATATGATCAAGGGGGTTTGAGGTGGTTTCGTACCCTACAACAATTTCATCTTATGTTCTCTGCTAATAGGAACTTTGGAGTGATTCTTTATCGCACGTTGAGGGATTGTTATATGATTCAACTATGTTAGTACTGTTGAGAGATTGCACTAGTGAAAATATGAACCCTAGGCCTTGTTTCCAAGCATTGCAATACCGTTTGTGCTCACTTTTGCTACTAGTTACCTTGCTGTTTTTATTATTTCAGATTACAAAAACCTATATCTACTATCCATACTACACTTGTATCACCATCTCTTCGCTGAACTAGTGCACTTATACAATTTACCATTGTATTGGGTGTGCTGGGGACACATGAGATTTCTTATATTTGATTGTAGGGTTGTTTGAGAGAGACTATCTTCATCCTACACCTCCCATGGATTGATAAACCTTAGGTCATCCACTTGAGGGAAATTTGCTGCTGTCCTACAAAACTCTGCGCTTGGAGGCCCAATGGAGTCTACAAGAATAAAGTTGCGTAGTAGACATCAGAGACCAATCAATCTGCAGATAGTTCCAACCTCTGGTGCTGAAGTTACATTCAAAGAATAAGTGCCTTCGGTCCTCATAAACGTTTGCAGAGTAGATAACACAAAGGTTATCCTCCTTTGACTGATGCTATAAAGTTCCTCCTTAATTCAAGTATATGAATGATATTATTACTAATATAAGAAAGATTTAAAATGCTGAGATATGTACTATGCTTGCAAATTATTCTTTTGAAGGAAAGATTCCTGAAAAACTTGGAGATCTAGGGGTACCTACTATACCATGCACCATTAAAAATACTTATGTTAAGTTTGCTTTATGTGATTTGGGCACATGTGTTAGTGTTATGCCTTTTTATCTTTATAAAAGACTTAAATTGAATAAACTTATACCTATTGATATATCTTTACAACTGGTTCATAAAACTACCGCTATACCCATAGGTATATGTAAGGATGTGCCTGTTATGGTTGCCAATGTTTTGATCTTAACAAACTTTGTTATACTTGAGATACCCGAGGATGACAACCTATCTGTCATTCTCGGGAGACCTTTTCTTAACACTGCAGGTGATTGATACGTCTCCAACGTATCTATAATTTATGAAGTATTCATGCCATATTTATAACAATTTTATATTGTTTTGGTATGATTTGATTAGAACTAACCCAGACTGACGCTGTTTTCAGCAGAACTACGGTGGTGTTGTTTTTTGTGCAGAAATAAAAGTTCTCGGAATTGGACGAAACTTTTTGACGATTTTTTTGGACCAAAAGAGACCCCTGAAGCTTCATGGAAGGACCAGAAGCCTCACGACGTGCTCACAAGGCAACACGGCGCGCCCTGGGGGGGTCGCGCCGTGATGCCTTGTGGGGCCCTCGTAACTCCGTTTCGCGTGATTCCAACGCTGAAAAATCCTATAAATAGAGAAGCCCCCAGAAATAAATCTTGAACTTCGACGCCACCGCCGCATGCCTCTGTACCGAAGAAATACCATCTGGAGCCCTGTTCCGGCACCCTGCCGGAGGGGGAAATCATCACCGGAGGCCATCTTCATCATCCCGGCAGTTTCCATGACGAGGAGGGAGTAGTTCACCCTCGGGGCTGAGGGTATGTACTAGTAGCTATGTGTTTGATCTCTCTCTCTCATGTTCTTGATGTACCGCGAGCTTTGTTAATATAGTTGGATCATATGGTGTTTCTTCCCTCTCTATCTTCTTGTGATGAATTGAGTCTTTCCCTTTGAGGTTTCGTTATTGTCGGATTGAATATTTCAGATTTGAGAACACTTGATGTATGTCTTGCATGTGGATACCCATGTTGACAATGGGGTATTCTATTGAGTCACTTGATGTATGTTTTGGTAATCAACTTGCGGATTCCCGTGACCTTGGGGAATCTAGGCATAGGGGTTGGTTGCACGTTTTCATCTTCTTTTCTCCGATAGAAACTTTGGGGGTACTCTTTGAAGTTCTTTGTGTGGATTGAATATTATGAATCTGAAGTTGTTTGATGCATATTGAATAATCAACTCACGGATACTTGTGGTGACATTGGAGTATCTAGGTAACATTAGAGTTGGTTGATGCGTATCATATGATGTTATTTTATTACGAACTCTAGGGCTGTTTGTGACACTTATAGGGATGGCTCAATAGATTGATCGAAAATGATAACTTTGAGGTGGTTTCGTACCCTACAACAATTTGATCTTATGTTCTCTGCTAATAGGAACTTTGGAGTGATTCTTTATCGCACGTTGAGGGATTGTTATATGATTCAACTATGTTAGCACTGTTGAGAGATTGCACTAGTGAAAGTATGAACCCTAGGCCTTGTTTTCAAGCATTGCAATACCGTTTGTGCTCACTTTTGCTACTAGTTACCTTGCTGTTTTTATTATTTCAGATTACAAAAACCTATATCTACTATCCATACTACACTTGTATCACCATCTCTTCGCCGAACTAGTGCACCTATACAATTTATCATTGTATTGGGTGTGTTGGGTACACAAGAGATTTCTTGTATTTGATTGCAGGGTTGTTTGAGAGAGACCATCTTCATCCTATGCCTCCCATGGATTGATAAACCTTAGGTCATCCACTTGAGGGAAATTTGCTACTGTCCTACAAAACTCTGCACTTGGAGGCCCAACAACGTCTACAAGAATAAAGTTGCGTAGTAGACATCAAGCTCTTTTCTGGCGCTGTTGCCGGTGAGGTGAGTGCTTGAAGGTATATCTTTATATCTTGCAATTAAATCTTTTAGTTTCTTGTTTTATCACTAGTTTGGTTTTATAAAAGAAAACTACAAAACAATGGAATTGAGGTTGCCTCATACTTCATCTCTATAATGTCTTTCTTGAAAATGATGGATCGAAAAATTGTGCTAAAGTGTTAGAAGAAGAATTTAATAAAATGTTTAGCATAAATTCTTTGAACGATAAGCATGATTGCAATGTTGTTAGTATGCTTTCTATGAATATCCATGATGCTAATGATATGCAAAGCTGCAAGCTTGGGGATGCTATGTGTGATGAAGATGATATTTTTAGTCCACCAAGTTTTGATGAGCAAATTTATTATGATGAAAGCATGCCTCCTATTTATGATGATTATATTGATGAAAGTGGGTTTGGAAGAGTGTCAACTCTAGGTACTAGTGATCCCACTATTTTGGAGGGTGTTTAATCTTATGGCCATAATTATGAAAGTGGATTTGGAGAGGTCATGACTTTATTTAATGACGATTCCACTATTTTGGAAGAGGTTTCAATTGACTTTGATAACAAAGTTGCTATCTATGATGATTATTGTGATGACATGTATGCTATAAAGAATAATGATAACTATAAAACTTGTCATCATGATTTTAATTTTCAATTGGATTATGCCAATCAAGTATCTCATGATAGTTATTTTGTTGAGTTTGCTCCCACTATTATGAATGAGAAGAAAATTGCTTGTGTGTAGAGTAGTAAAAATTCTATGCTTGTGGATCATGAAAAGAATGTTTTGTGTGATAGCTATATTGTTGAATTCATTCATGATGCTTCTGAAAATTATTATGAGAGAGGATCATATGCTTGTAGGTGTTGCAATAATATCAAGTTTCCTCTCTATGTGTTGAAAGTTTTGAAGGTATACTTGTTTTGCCTTCCTATGATAGTTGATTCTTGCTCCCATAAATTGTTTGCTCGCAAAATCCCTATGCATAGGAAGTGGGTTAGGCTTAAATGTGCTAGTCATATGCTTCATGATGCTCTCTTTGCTTTTCAATTCCTTACTTTTATGTGAGCATCATTAAAATCATAATGCCTAGCTAAAAGGCATTAAAGAAAAGCGCTTGTTGGGAGACAACCCAATACTTATACCTTCTGTTTTTGTGTGTTCACAGGATTAAGCTACTGTAGTAATCATGTTTTATATGTTTTCTTTCAATAATGTGCCAAGTAAATCCTTTGGGATAGTGTGGATACTTGTTGATTTGATTCTGTGCAAAAACAGAAACTTTTGCGTCCAGTGCTGGAATTTCTATTCTGTACTAGAGCATGAGAAAATTCTTAATTTTTTACAAACTATTTAGTTACAAATTGTTTACATTGTCCTAATTTTTCAGAATTTTTGGAGGAACATAAGTATGCTTTTTAATTCGCTCACTACATGCTGTTCTGTTTTTGATAGATTCTGTTTTTATTGCATAGTTTGCTTGTTTTAGTGCTTCCATAGCTTATATTGAGTAATATAAATTGTGGAAATGATATAATACAGTAGGCATTATGTGAGAACAATTATGAATCTTGTCTTGACAGTACCTAAGTGGACGATTTATTTTTATTATACTAACCTATCTCACGGAGTTCCGTTAAGTTTTATGTGATTGAAGTTTTCAAGTTTTGGGTGAGATATCGATATGAGGAGAATAAGGAGTGGCAAGAACCTAAGCTTGGGAATTCCCAAGGCACCCCAAGGTAATACTCAAGGAAGACTCAAGCGTCTAAGCTTGGGGATGCCCCGGAAGGCATCCCTTCTTTCGTCTTCAACATTATCGGTAACCTCACTTGGAGCTATATTTTTATTCGTCACATAATATGAGTTTTACTTGGAGCGTCATTTTCTTTTGTTGAGATTTTCTTGCTGTTATCTATAATCATGTTTTGTATCTTTTAGTTCAATAAAATGCCAATTATAGCCTTTACCATGCTCAGTTTGCAAGTTTATGTGTTGCTGTTTGAAAACAGAAAGTTTTCTGTTATGTCCAGAATATTCCTGAATAGTCAGAACATGATAAAAATCTGAAATTTTTACACAGTAAGCATGCATGAGTTCTCTGTCACGTGGTAATTTTTCAGAATATTTGGGGTTAGGGAAGTATGAATTCTTATTCACCCTTTACAGACTGTTCTGTTTTGGCAGATTGCTGTTATAGTTGCATTGTTTGCATATGTTTGCTTGTTTAATGTTTCTATTTGTGGATAGGAGTATTAAATATGCAGAGGCATTTAGTATGCAATGTTTAATTATAATTTTTGTGATTTTCTACAGTAGAGAATGTTAAGGTTTTGAGTTGATTTATACTAACTTATCTCACGAGTTCTTGTTAAGTTTTGTGTGGATGAAGTTTTTAAGATTTAGGAGAAGCCATGATATGAGAGGAATTAAGGAGACACAAGAGCTCAAGCTTGGGAATGCCCAAGGCACCCCAAGATAACATTCCAAGAAGTCTCAAACAACTAATCTTGGGGATGCCCCGGTGGGTATCCCACCTTTCTTCATCAACACCTATCGGTTAGCCTAAGTTTTTACTTGTTCACATGATATGTGCTATTCTTGGAGTGTCCTTTTATTTTCATTTTGTTTGCTGTTTGAATAAATTTATCAAGATCTGAAATCTTTATTTGGAGAGAGTCTTCACATAGCTACTTACTTGCTTAACTACTCATTGATCTTCACTTATAACTTTTGGGGTAGTTGTCATTCACTCTTGTGCTTCACTTATATTCTAAGAGTGAATTGTTGAATGGATTGAATATCATAAATCTGAAATTATATATGCTTCATATGCTTGTCCCATGGGGAGTAATGACTTCACATATAAGATGTATAGTTGGTAAAATTTATTGAAAGTTAGCAAACACAACATTGGTCACTTGAACAATTCATGAAAGAATGTTGAAGGAAGAGAGATTTCACATATAAATATACTATCTTGGACATCTTCTATGATTGTGAGCCCCCATTAATTATTTTCAAACTTGATCAAGTAGTTGATGTTGGACAAGGAAGACAACGTAATGGGTTATGTTTGTTTATATTCACATAGATGTTATATTGTCATGGATCCTCTAACATGTGGTACTTGCCCCCTATCTTTTGCTAGCCAAAATTCTGTACTAAGTAGAGATACTACTTGTGCATCCAAAAACCCTTAAACCCAGTTTCATGCCATGAGAGTCCACTATATCTACCTATGGATTGAATAAGATCCTTCAAGTAAGTTGTCATCGGTGCAAAGCAATAAAAATTGCTCCTAAACATGTATGAACTTTTATTGTAAGGGAAAATAAGCTTTGTACGATCTTGTGATGGTGGAGCAATAAAAGCGATAGCCTGCATAATAAAAGTCGCTATCACAAGGGGCAATATAAAGTGACGTTCCTTTGCATTAAGAGTTTGCACATCCAAAAATAAAAAGCGCATGACAACCTCTGCTTCCCTCTGCAAAGGGCCTATCTTTTTTACTTTATGTATTTACTTTTACGCAAGAGTCAATAGTGTTCTTCTCTATTCTGTTTTTATTTTTCTCTCTTGGCAAGCATCATGTGGTGGGGAAAGATCTAGGCACATATATCCCGTTGAATATAGGTGATCATGAGTTATTATTGTTGACATTATCCCTGAGATAAATAAGTTGGGAGGCAAAACATTAAGCCCCTATCTTCCTATGTGTTTGACTGAAATGATTTGTTCTAAAAATATGCTTTGAGTGTTAGCAATCATGGAAGACTATATGATAGTTGAGTATGTGGAATTTGCTAAATGAAAGCTCTTACATAGACCCTTCCTGAAAATAAGATGAATTGCAATTGTTTGATAACTGAGAACATAGTTTGTTAGTTTCCAAGAAAGTTTATGATCTATACTTTAACATGTGAATAGCTTGCTACTTGATCATGAGAAGTTTTATGAGATGAGCTACTGTTTATGATATATAATGATGCTAGAAAAAGTGATTGAAATTATCATTGATCAAACTTCTGCACTATGCTAGCATTCACACTTCATAAATTATTTCTTTTATCATTTACCTACTCGAGGGCGAGCATGAATTAAGCTTGGGGATGCGGATACGTCTCCAACGTATCTATAATTTATGAAGTATTCATGCCATATTTATAAAAATTTTATATGGTTTTGGTATGATTTGATTAGAACTAATCCGGACTGATGTTGTTTTCAGTAGAACTACCGTGGTGTTTTTTTTGTGCAGAAATAAAAGTTCTCAGAATTGGACGAAACTTTTTGACGATTCTTTTGGACCAAAAGAGACCCCCGAAGCTTGGTGGAAGGACCAAAAGCCTCACGAGGTGCTCACAAGGCAACACGGCGCGCCCTGGGGGGGTCGCGCCGTGATGCCTTGTGGAGCCCTCGTAGCTCCGTTTCGCGTGATTCCAATGCTGAAAAATTCTATAAATAGAGAAACCCCCAGAAATAAACTTAGAACTTCGACGCCACCGCCGCACGCCTCTGTACCGAAGAAATACCATCTGGAGCCCTGTTCCGGCACCCTGCCGGAGGGGGAAATCATCACCGGAGGCCATCTTCATCATCCCGGCGGTCTCCATGACGAGGAGGGAGTAGTTCACCCTCGGGGCTGAGGGTATGTACTAGTAGCTATGTGTTTGATCTCTCTCTCTCTCTCGTGTTCTTGATTTGGCACGATCTTGATGTACCGCGAGCTTTGTTAATATAGTTGGATCATATGGTGTTTCTTCCCTCTCTATCTTCTTGTGATGAATTGAGTCTTTCCCTTTGAGGTTTCGTTATTGTCGGATTGAATATTTCATATTTGAGAACACTTGATGTATGTCTTTCATGTGGATACCCGTGGTGACAATGGGGTATTCTATTGAGTCACTTGATGTATGTTTTGGTAATCAACTTGCAGATTCCCGTGACCTTGGGGAATCTAGGCATAGGGGTTGGTTGCACGTTTTCATCTTCTTTTCTCCGATAGAAACTTTGGGGTACTCTTTGAAGTTCTTTGTGTGGATTGAATATTATGACTCTGAAGATGTTTGATGCATATCGAATAATCAACTCACGGATACTTGTGGTGACATTGGAGTATCTAGGTGACATTAGAGTTGGTTGATGCGTATCATATGGTGTTATTTTATTACGAACTCTAGGGCTGTTTGTGACACTTATAGGGATGGCTCAATAGATTGATCGGAAAGGATAACTTTGAGGTGGTTTCGTACCCTACAACAATTTCATCTTATGTTCTCCGTTAATAGGAACTTTGGAGTGATTCTTTATCGCATGTTGAGGGATTGTTATATGATTCAACTATGTTAGCACCGTTGAGAGATTGCACTAGTGAAAGTATGAACCCTAAGCCTTGTTTTCAAGCATTGCAATACTGTTTGTGCTCACTTTTGCTACTAGTTACCTTGCTGTTTTTATTATTTCAGATTACAAAAACCTATATCTACTATCCATACTACACTTGTATCACCATCTCTTCGCCGAACTAGTGCACCTATACAATTTACCATTGTATTGGGTGTGTTGGGGACACAAGAGATTTCTTGTACTTGATTGCAGGGTTGTTTGAGAGAGACCATCTTCATCGTACGCCTCCCACGGATTGATAAACCTTAGGTCATCCACTTGAGGGAAATTTGCTACTGTCCTACGAAACTCTGCACTTGGAGGCCCAACAATGTCTACAAGAATAAAGTTGTGTAGTAGACATCAGTGATGTCATTGGTTGCAACAAAAACATGGTTACTTTTCACGTTAATGGGAGTGAGCATACCGTTTATTTTTCAACAAAGAATGATAAAATAAATGGTTTCCAAAATGCTACAAAAATTATGACTATTACTATTGGTGATTTTGAATTGCCTATTCTCCCTTCCAAAAGGAAATATCAAACTCTTATGATTGGAACCATACCTATCCAAGGTTAGGTAACAGAAGTGTTATTTGAAGTTTATCGGTTTGTAAAATTTGAAAAAAGTTTGTTAATTAGGCCTGATCATCGTAGCTAGCAAATTCTTTTCAAAAACTACCAACTTATGAACTTTGGAACACTTCATCCTAACCCATTTACTTATTTGCTGTTTAGTTTGAAGTTCCATTAAGTTTTCAAACGTTTTAAGAAAACTACCCCCATGGCGATATAATCTGCTGCCTGGCACACAAAAACTCTGTCGCGACAACCAAAATAACAAAAAAAAGTTCTAGGTAAATTTAAATATTTTTCTATGAAAAATCAGAGAGAATGGCACTTGGGGTCTGCTAGGTGGACTACAGGGGGCCACACGCCCCTGGCCACGTCATTGGGCCACATGGGCCCCATAGAGATACATTAAGTGGAGCTCGACCCCTTGTTAGATAAAACGAGAATAAACGAGACACGAGAGACACATATTTTTACGTGGAAACCCTTGCGGGAGAAAACCACGGATGCACGAAAGCGCAATCACTATGATGGAGGAGTATTACAAGCATGAGATGACATACCGTCTTTAGGTACGACTACATGGGGTATATATGAGGGCAATACATAAGAGTCCTTGGAGGACAAGTAAACGAGTTGTACTCATACGCGTCGACATCAACGCAACGCCCCACACCGTTTGTATTACGTCTAGTCCAACACAGTAGAATTTGGATCATAATTTAACAATCTCCACCTTGAGCCAAATTCCCTCCAATAGTTGAAGAAAGTAAATAACTCCATCCAAATCAGCATAAACACCTTCTGCGTCAAAGTCCATAGGACTAGTGAGAAATACCAACTAAGCCTGAGCAAAGCTCAAACTTACTGGTAGGAACTGGCTTTGTCATCATATCAGCAGGATTATCATGAGTACTTATCTTGCATACCTTCAAATATCCTTCAGCAACAACATCTCGAATATAGTGAAATCTGACATCAATGTGCTTTGTTCTCTCATGATACATTGGATTCTTTGTAAGACATATGGCACTTTGACTGTCAGAAAATATGGTAGGGCAAGATGAATCTCCACAAAGCTCAGCGTACAGACCTCTCAACCAGATAGCTTATTTGCATGCCTCGGAAATAGCCATATACTCGGCATAAGTAGTGGAACAGGACACAATAGACTGCAAAGTTGCTCTCCAACTCACAGCAGAACCACTAATGGTGAAAACATAACCTACGAGTGATCTTCTCTTATCCAAATCACCAACAAAATTAGAATCAACAAAACCAACAAGTCCATCTCTAGTTCCCAAACTGTAAATAAGCATTAGAAGTACCTCGGAGGTATTTGAAAATCCACTGAACTGCTTTCCAATGCTCTTTTCCAGGATTAGCCATGTATCTACTAACAACACTCAGTGCATATGATAGATCAGGACAAGAACAAACCATGGCATACATATGAACCAACTGCACTCGAATAGGGAACTCTAGACCTGTACTCAATATCGCATCTGACTTAGGACATAAGGCTGATGATAACTTGAAGTGTGGAGCTAACGAAGTACTCACCAGCTTGGCATTATGCATATTAAAATGACTAAGAAATTTATCAATATATCCCCTCTTTAGATATACTTTTCCAGACGGTCTATCTCTGGATATTTCCATGCCAAGTATTTTCTTTGCTGCACCCATGTGACGCCCCCGACCCGACCGTGCACTAATCATACACGCAAATGTGCACGATCAAGCCCAAGGACTCACGGGAAGATATCACAACACAACTCTAGACACAAAATAAAATAATACAAGCTTTATATTACAAGCCAGGGGCCTCGAGGGCTCGAATACATAAGCTCGTGTTACACAAGCGTTAGCGGAAGCATTAGTATCTGAGCACAGATATAACTAAACAAGGTTGCCTTAAGAAGGCTGAGCAAAACAATGACATCTAGATTTAAAAGGCGCAGGCCTCCTGCCTGGGAGCCTCCTAACTACTCCTGGTCGTCGTTCTCCATGTGGTAGTAGGTTCCGTCCGGGTAGTAGTAGTCGTCGACGGGATCAACTGGCTCCGAAACTCCGTCATCTGATCGCAGCAATCGGGTATGGGGAAAAAGAGGTAGCAAAGCAACCGTGAGTACTCATCCAAAGTACTCGCAAGACTTACATCAGATCTATGCTAAGTATGCATCGGTGTCAAATGAAGAGGCAGTATCTGTGGACTAAACTGTAGAATTGCCAGAACAGAGGGGAAGACCTAGCCTATCGAAGACTAGCATCTTGCTGCGTCTTGCAACATTAGAAGAGTGCAGATTAGTAGCATAACATAAAGTAATAGTAATAGTAGCAATGCCCAGAGATCCTTCCTCGACTCCCTGTGAGAAAGCGATCCCGGAGCTTACATATTAATTAAGTAACACAAGTATCCAATTCTAGTTGTAGTAGATCGGGATACAACACTGAGCGTCCTGTTACCGTGGACACGACTATTTGAATAGATAATTTCCCTGCAGGGGTGCACTACTGTTACCCAACACGCTCAATTAACTCTGGCCGGGCACACTTTTCCGGGTCATGCCCGGCCTCGGCTGATCGACATGACGTAGTCCTACTTAGGCTCCGCAGAGAGGTCGCCGCCAGTCTACATCCTAAGTGCTCAGGGGTCTTGGGCCCATCGCCCTTTGCACTCTGGGTCGTTGTGTGCAGGGTGGATACCAGCGCCACCCCTCTCCTGGATGGCACGATCCGACCCGGCCACAATGCTGAACTGGACATCTGACAAAGCTTTCGGCTGATACATACGGCGCCAAGGGCCCCATTAAACCATTATCCCACGTGGTGGTAGTGCATATAGGCCAGTGGGCAACTCAGATCAAATACCCAAATCCGTTAAGCGTGTTATTAGTATCTTGCGGACACGAACAGGGCTCAAGGTTCACCTCCGACACCCTGTCGCACCGACTTGGTAACTCGCGGATCAACGACTAGGAACCAGGCCCACCTCTCTCCTAGGTGGTCTCCACCTGCCCTGTCGTTCCGCCACAATAATCTCTCGCGGGTGCCCTCATGGCCAACCCAACATCAACATTATCTCGCGGGTGCTCTTCGAGCCGACCCATCTTTAACAAAGGTCTAAGGTGAAGGTCAAAGTACCCGTGTGTCCATAACATCATGGGGAATCTGAGGAATCACCCTCGATGGATTACCACTCGATGTAACCGTCAAGGTGAACCTGGAGGAATCACCCTCGATGGGTTCACACTTGAGGGGCTGCACGACAGAGGCCTCATCGGAGGTGGTGAAAGAGGAATCACCCTCGGTAACCCACAACCAACTAGCTACGCTACAGAGATATCATCAGGAGTGAGGTAGGAGGTATCACCCTCGGCACTCGATAGTAGCTCTTCAGAGTCGTACAACTAAGGGGGTGTGCGGTGCTGTGTTCGGTCTCTGTACATCGATCACACTGATCGAGTCACCGGTGGTAAAGTATGGCAACAGGGACAAGGGTGTGGGGCCATTGATGGATCACTAACCAGCCTATACTAAGCATTTAGGATAATAGGTAAAGTATCAACAGCAGGTTACAAAATCAGGCTATGCATCAGAATAGGAGCAATCAATTACAGTAGAAAAATCTAATGCAAGCATGGGAGAGAAGGAATGGGCGATATAGGAATGATCAAGGGGGTTTTGCTTGCCTGGAAGCTCTGCTGAGAAGGAAGAAGGGTGGTCGGTGACATAGTCGATCACAGGGGCATCGGCAGCAGTCGCAGGGTCTACCGAAGAAGAAAGAGGAGGGAGAAACAGATAAATAACGGGCAAACAAATGCACATAGATGCATGTCAGGTCAGTACTGATTGATTATGTGCTCTAATGCTTCACTAATTATATTAGACGGAGAGGGAAAATATCCGGGAATATTTTCCCAGCTCCAAGTGTTTATCGGTATATTGATACAGAGGGGAAGGTTCCATGTTTGTTGTGTTGGGGGCATGTGGCAGGTATGTGGATGGCGTATTCGGATTCGTCTTATTTTTTGATCGTTTTTCATATATAAAACATTTTCATCTGACTTACGGTTTATTTTCTATGAATTATCAAAGTTTAAAAGCTTTTCTGAAATTCCTGGAAATATATATTAATTCGAAATTTAATTTGAAAATGCTATGTGTGCCCACTGTGTACACAGCCAGAGAGGCTTACAGGTGGGCCAGGGGTTGCTGACTCAGCAGGTCAGCAGGTCAATGTTGACCAGTCAAACTGGCAGGTGGGGACCACCTGTCAGTGACAGTGGGCATTAGTTCTAATTAAATAGGGCTAATTAGCAAATGGGGTCCACCAGTCAGTGTCACAGGGGATTAATTAGAGTTAAGTAATTGCTACAGCAGATGGACCCCACATGTCAGTGTCATAATTTTAATCCGAAGGGTTATTTGCGGTGGGACCCGCATGTCAGCGAGTGCTTAGCACTAAAACGTGATTAGAGGTAATCTAATGGCCTGGGGCCCACTAGTTAGCGGCACAGAGGCCGGTTCAACGCGCTCGCGCGCGCCGGCGACGACCAGAGGCACGGCGGCGTGCACGCGGGGCGGTCTCGGCGACCAAAAGTGGGCGGCAACGTGCCAAACGGACCAGACGGGTGTGCCGAGTCGATCTACGGTGTTTAGACGCGCAGGGGTGGCTGGTCATGACGGCAACGGCGACAACCAGCGGCAGCAGTGGGCGCGGCCCGTCGACGGGGTGGCTACGGGGCACGGGAGAGAGCGAGGGGAAGTCCAGGAGGAGCAGCAGCTCACAGTGGATGCGCAGGAGTTTTCGATGAAGCCGGAGGGGGTCGGGGTGGAGCACATCGAGCGGCGGGCCTTGGCGATCCAGTCGGGGGCGATCGATGACGGCGTCGGCTTGACGGCGTCCTGGCTCGTGGCACTCCGTGTGGGTGAAGAGGACGACGAGGCACAGCTCTTGGGCATAGCCTCATGGCTCGGAGAGGCCACTGGCCGCGATAATGACGACGGTGTTGGAAATATGCCCTAGAGGCAATAATAAATTGGTTATTATTATATTTCCTTGTTCATGATAATCGTTTATTATCCATGCTATAATTGTATTGATTGGAAACTCAAATACATGTGTGGGTACATAGACAACACTGTGTCCCTAGTAAGCCTCTAGTTGACTAGCTCGTTGATCAAAGATGGTTAAGGTTTCCTAGCCATTGACATGAGATGTCATTTGATAAACGGGATCACATCATTAGGAGAATGATGTGATGGACAAGACCCAAACTGTAAACGTAGCATTTGATCGTGTCAGTTTATTGCTATTGTTTTCTGCATGTCAAGTATCTGTTCCTTTGACCATGAGATCATGCAACTCACTGACACCGGAGGAATACCTTGTGTGTATCAAACGTCGCAACGTAACTGGGTGACTATAAAGGTGCTCTACAGGTATCTCCGAGGGTGTCTGTTGGGTAGGCATGGATCAAGACTGGGATTTGTTACTCCGTATGACGGAGAGGTATCTCAGGGCCCACTCGGTAATACAACATCACAATGAGCCTTGCAAGCAATGTGACTAAAGTGTTAGCCACGAGATCTTGTATTACGGAACGAGTAAAGAGACTTGCCGGTAACGAGATTGAACTAGGTATAGTGATACCGACGATCGAATCTCGGGCAAGTAACATACCGAAGAACAAAGGGAATAGCATACGGGATTAACTGAATCCTTGACATAGAGGTTCGACCGATAAAGATCTTCGTAGAATATGTAGGAGCCAATATGGGCATCCAGGTCCCGCTATTGGTTATTGGCCGTAGAGGTGTCTCGGTCATGTCTACATAGTTCTCGAACCCGCAGGGTCTACACACTTAACGTTTGGTGACGATTAGTATAATTGAGTTATTATGTTGGTGACCGAAAGTTGTTCGGAGTCCCGGATAAGATCCCGGACATGACGAGGATCTCCGGAATAGTCCGGAGGTAAAGATTGATATATGTGATAATAGTGTTTTGATCTCCGGAAGAGTTCCGAAGTTCACCGGAAGGGGTTCCGGATGTTTACCGAAGTGTTCGGGTGCAGCAACACTTTATATGAGCCAAAGGGATAAAGCCCACAAGGTATTGGAAAGTGCAAAAGTAGTTTTGCTGCCGCGTAAGCGGTACTACCGCTTTGTGAAGCGGTACTACCGCCCGAGCGGTACTACCGCTTGTGTGAAGCGGTACTACCGCTTGTGCGCGGCTGTGCACGGTTCGGCAGGGATCCGAGTTGGACTCTTTCCCTGCGGGCCAAACCGACCTTGTGCGGGCAAAACCGACCTAGAGGAGGCTTTTACTCCAAGTTTAGACCCCAAGGCTCAACATATAAATAGAGGGGCAGGGCTAGCACACGGGACACATCAGGATTTCCCAAGCCGTGTGCCGGCAACCCTAGCCCTCTAGTTCCTCCGTCATAATCTCCGTAGTGCTTGGCGAAGCCCTGCAGAGATTGTTCCTCACCACCATCACCACGCCGTCGTGCTGCTGGAACTCAACCACTACTTCACCATCGCTCGCTGGATCGAGGAGGTGAAGGCGTCATCAAGCCGTACGTGTGTTGAACGCGGAGGTGCCGTCCGTTCGGCACTAGATCGGAAGGATCGTGATTGGATCGCGGGACGCTCGGCGATTTGGATCGCGAAGACGTTCGACTACATCAACCGCGTTTATTAAACGCTTCCGCTTAGCGATCTACAAGGGTATGTAGATTCACTCTCCCTCTCGTAGATGCTCATCACCATGGATAGATCTTGTGTGTGCGTA
Organism: Elymus sibiricus; assembly: GCA_039707655.1. Lineage (NCBI taxonomy): Eukaryota > Viridiplantae > Streptophyta > Magnoliopsida > Poales > Poaceae > Elymus > Elymus sibiricus. The sequence goes on along the minus strand of CM077668.1, from coordinate 252,847,662 downwards.
GGAAAATTTTTGTTTCCCATGCAACGTTCCCCAACAGTGGCATCATGAGCTAGGTCTATGCGTAGATGAGATCTCGAGTAGAACACAAACGAGTTGTGGGCGTGGGTGTATACATATTGCTTGCCGTTACTAGTTGATATTTGATTCGGCGGTACTGTGAGATGAAGCGGCCCGGACCGACATTACGCGTACACTTACGCGAGACAGGTTCCTTCAACTAACATGTAACTTCGTTGCATAAAGATGGCTAGCGGGTGTCTGTCTCTCTCACTTTAGTTGAATCGATTTCAATGAAGAGGGTTCTTTTAGAAGATCAAAAAGCAATCACTACACCACGTTGTGGTTTTGCGTAGGTAAGAACGGTTCTTGCAAACCCGTAGCAGCCACGTAAAATTTGCAACAACAATTAGAGGACGTCTAACTTGTTTTTGCAGGGTATGTTGTGATGTGATATGGCCAATTACATGATGAGATATATGTGATGTATGAGATGATCATGTTTTGTATAGAATATCACGACTTGCATGTCGATGAGTACGGCAACTGGCAGGAGCCATAGAGTTGTCTTTAATTATTGTATGACCTGCGTGTCAATCATTAAGCGCTATGTAATGCTTTACTTTATCGCTAAACGTTAGCTATAGTCGTGGAAGCAACAGTCGGCGCGACAACCTTATGGCGACACGTTGATGGAGATCAAGATGATGGAGATCATGGTGTCATGCCGGTGATGATGGAGATCATGCCGGTGCTTTGGAGATGGAGATCAAAAGCACAAGTTCATGGCCATATCATGTCACTTATGATTTGCATGTGATGTTAATCCTTTTATGCATCTTATTTTGCTTAGGACGACGGTAGCATTATAAGGTGATCCCTCACTTAAATTTCAAGATAAATTGTGTTCTCCCCAAGTGTGCACCGTTGCGAAAGTTCGTCGTTTCGAGACACGCCGTGATGATCGGGTGTGATAGACTCTACGTTCGCATACAACGGGTGCAAGCCATGTTGCACGTGCGGAACACTCGGGTTAAACTTGACGAGCCTAGCATGTACAGACATGGCCTCGGAACACAAGAGACCGAAAGGTCGAACATGAGTCATATAGTAGATATGATCAACATGAAGATGTTCACCATTGAAACCACCTCAACTCACGTGATGATCGGACTTGAGTTGGTGGATTTGGATCATGTTACACTCGAATGATCGGAGGGATGTCAATTTGAGTGGGAGTTTTTTAAGTAATATGATTAACTAAACTCATTATCTAGAACAATAGTCTAAGTTGTCTTTGCTATATTTATGTTGTAGATCATGGCTCGCGCAGTAGCACCCCTGAATTTTAATGCGTTCCTAGAGAAAGCTAAGTTGAAAGATGATGGAAGTAACTTTGTGGACTGGGCCCGTAATCTAAGGATTATCCTTACGGCTTCCCAGAAGGCTTATGTCCTTGATGCACCGCTTGGTGATCCACCCGCTCCAGTTGAGTCTCTAGACGTTGTGAACGCCTGGCAGGCTCGTTCTGATGATTACTCAATAGTTCAATGTGCAATGTTGTATGGCTTAGAACCGGGACTTCAAAGACGTTTTGAACGTCATGGAGCATATGAGATGTTCCAGGAGTTGAAGTTTATCTTTCAGAAGAATGCCCGGATCGAGAGATATGAGATCTCCGATAAGTTCTATGCTTGCAAGATGGAGGAGAACGGGTCTATCAGTGATCACGTGCTCAGAATGTCTGGGTACTCCACCCGTCTGGCTGAGTTAGGGATGCCCCTTCCGCCAGAGGCTATCACTGACAGAGTTCTTCAATCATTGCCACCTAGCTACAAGAGCTTCGTGTTGAACTATAACATGCACGGGATGAACAAGTCAGTCGCCGAGCTGTTTGCGATGCTGAAAGCCGCTGAGTCTGAAATTCAGAAGGAGCATCAAGTGTTGATGGTCAATAAAACCACTAGTTTCAAGAAAAATGGCAAGGGTAAGAAGGGTAACTCCAAGCAGAGTGGCAAAGCAGTTGCTCCTCTCGTGAAGAAACCCAAGGCTGGACCCAAACCAGAAACTGTGTGTTTTCATTGCAAGGGAACTGGACACTGGAAGCGGAATTGCCCCAAGTATTTGGCTGACAAGAAGGCGGCCAACAACAAACAAGGTATATATGATATACATGTTATTGATGTGTACCTTACCAACTCTCGTTGTAGTGCCTGGGTATTTGATACCGGCGCGGTTGCTCATATTTGCAACTCAAAACAGGAACTGCGGAATAGACGGAGGCTGGCAAAGGACGAAGTGACGATGCGCGTGGGAAATGGTTCCAAGGTTGATGTGATCGCCGTCGGCACGCTCGCTCTTCGATTACCGTCGGGATTAGTGATGAACCTAAATAAGTGTTATTTGGTGCCTGCGTTAAGCATGAACATTATATCTGGATCTTGTTTATTGCGAGACGGTTACTCATTTAAATCAGAGAATAATGGTTGTTCTATTTATATGAGTAATATCTTTTATGGTCATGCACCCAATGTGAGGGCTTTATTCTTATTGAATCTCGATAGTAATGATACGCATGTTCATAACATTGATGCCAAAAGATATAGAATTGATAATGATAATACCACTTTCTTGTGGCACTGCCGTTTAGGTCATATTGGCGTAAAACACATGAGGAAGCTCCATGCTGATGGACTTTTGGAGTCACTTGATTTTGAATCACTTGACACATGTGAGCCATGCCTCATGGGCAAGATGACTAAAACGCCGTTCTCTGGAATAATGGAACGGGCAAGTGACTTATTGGAAATCATACATACTGATGTGTGCGGTCCGATGAGCATTGAGGCGCGCGGTGGTTATCGTTACTTTCTCACCTTCACTGATGACTTAAGTAGATATGGGTATATTTACTTAATGAAACACAAGTCTGAAACATTTGAAAAGTTCAAACAATTTCAGAGTGAAGTTGAGAATCATCGTAACAAGAAGATTAAATTCCTACGATCTGATCGAGGAGGAGAATATCTGAGTTATGAGTTTGGCAGTCACTTAAGACAATGTGGAATTGTTTCACAACTAACACCGCCTGGAACACCACAGCGTAATGGTGTGTCCGAACGTCGTAATCGAACTTTATTGGATATGGTGCGATCTATGATGTCTCTTGCCGATTTGCCACTATCGTTTTGGGGTTATGCATTAGAGACAGCTGCATTCACTTTAAATAGGGCACCATCGAAATCCGTTGAGACAACGCCATATGAACTTTGGTTTGACAAGAAGCCAAAGCTGTCGTTTCTTAAAGTTTGGGGATGTGATGCTTATGTCAAAAAGCTTCAGCCTGAAAAGCTGGAACCCAAAGCGGAGAAATGCGTCTTCATAGGATACCCAAAAGAGACAATTGGGTATACCTTCTACCTCAGATCCGAGGGCAAAGTGTTTGTCGCTAAAAACGGAACATTTCTTGAGAAAGAGTTTCTCTCGAAAGAATTGAGTGGGAGGAAGATAGAACTTGATGAGGTTGTTGAACCTTTACTTCAACCTGAGAGTAGCGCAGCGCAGAAAGTTGTTTCTGTGGAGCCTACATTAGCTGAAGAGGAAGTTAATGATGATGATCATGAAGCTTTGGATCAAGTTGCTATCGAACCTCGTAGGTCGACAAGGACGCGTACTGCTCCCGAGTGGTACGGCAACCCTGTCTTAGAAGTCATGTTGTTAGACAACGATGAACCTACGAGCTATGGAGAAGCGATGATGAGCCCGGATTCCGAGAAGTGGTTAGAGGCCATGAAATCCGAGATGGGATCCATGTATGAAAACAAAGTATGGACTTTGGAAGTATTACCTGAAGGGCGTAAGGCCATTCAGAACAAATGGATCTTTAAGAGGAAGACGGACGCGGACGGTAATGTCACCGTCTATAAAGCTCGACTTGTGGCAAAGGGTTTTTCACAAGTTCAAGGAGTTGACTACGATGAGACCTTCTCACCCGTAGCGATGCTTAAGTCCGTCAGAATCATGTTAGCAATAGCTGCCTTTTTCGATTATGAAATTTGGCAGATGGATGTCAAAACAGCGTTCCTTAACGGTTACCTTAAGGAAGAGTTGTATATGATGCAACCAGAAGGTTTTGTCGATCCAGAGAATGCTGACAAAGTTTGCAAACTCCAGCGATCCATTTATGGACTGGTGCAAGCATCTCGGAGTTGGAATCTTCGTTTTGATAAGGTGATCAAAGTGTTCGAGTTTATACAAGTTTACGGAGAAGCTTGTATTTACAAGAAAGTGAGTGGGAGCTCTATAGCGTTTCTAATATTATATGTGGATGACATATTGCTGATTGGAAACAATATAGAAATGCTGGAAAGCGTAAAGGAATATTTGAACAAGAGTTTTTCAATGAAGGACCTAGGAGAAGCTGCTTTCATATTAGGCATCAAGATCTATAGAGATAGATCAAGACGCTTAATAGGACTTTCACAAAGCACATACCTTGACAAAGTTTTGAAGAAGTTCAAAATGGATCAGTCCAAGAAGGGGTTCTTGCCTGTATTGCAAGGTGTGAAGTTGAGTAAGACTCAATGCCCAGTGACTGCAGAAGATAGAGAAAAGATGAGTGTCATCCCCTATGCTTCGGCCATAGGCTCTATCATGTATGCAATGCTGTGCACAAGACCCGATGTCAGCCTTGCCATAAGTATGGTCGGAAGGTTTCAAAGTGATCCAGGAATGGAACACTGGACGGCGGTCAAGAATATCCTGAAGTACCTGAAAAGGACTAAGGACATGTTTCTCGTTTATGGAGGTGATCAAGAGCTCGTCGTAAAGGGTTACGTCGATGCAAGCTTTGACACTGATCCGGATGACTCTAAGTCGCAAACCGGATACGTATTTATTCTTAATGGGGGTGCGGTTAGCTGGTGCAGTTCCAAGCAAAGCGTGGTAGCTGATTCTACATGCGAAGCGGAGTACATCGCTGCCTCGGAGGCGGCGAAGGAAGGTGTCTGGATGAAGGAGTTCATGACAGATCTTGGAGTAGTGCCTAGTGCACTTAATCCAATGACTCTGTTTTGTGATAATACTGGTGCCATTGCTCTAGCCAAGGAACCAAGATTTCACAAGAGGACCAGACACATAAAGCGACGTTTCAATTCCATCCGCGATTACATCAAGGAGGACGACATAAATATTTGCAAAGTACACACGGATCTAAATGTTGCAGATCCGATGACTAAACCTCTTCCAAGGGCTAAACATGAACAACACCAGAACTGCATGGGTGTTCGATTCATTACAATGTAAATCACATAGTGATGTGAACTAGATTATTGACTCTAGTGCAAGTGGGAGACTGTTGGAAATATGCCCTAGAGGCAATAATAAATTGGTTATTATTATATTTCCTTGTTCATGATAATCGTTTATTATCCATGCTATAATTGTATTGATTGGAAACTCAAATACATGTGTGGGTACATAGACAACACTGTGTCCCTAGTAAGCCTCTAGTTGACTAGCTCGTTGATCAAAGATGGTTAAGGTTTCCTAGCCATTGACATGAGATGTCATTTGATAAACGGGATCACATCATTAGGAGAATGATGTGATGGACAAGACCCAAACTGTAAACGTAGCATTTGATCGTGTCAGTTTATTGCTATTGTTTTCTGCATGTCAAGTATCTGTTCCTTTGACCATGAGATCATGCAACTCACTGACACCGGAGGAATACCTTGTGTGTATCAAACGTCGCAACGTAACTGGGTGACTATAAAGGTGCTCTACAGGTATCTCCGAGGGTGTCTGTTGGGTAGGCATGGATCAAGACTGGGATTTGTTACTCCGTATGACGGAGAGGTATCTCAGGGCCCACTCGGTAATACAACATCACAATGAGCCTTGCAAGCAATGTGACTAAAGTGTTAGCCACGAGATCTTGTATTACGGAACGAGTAAAGAGACTTGCCGGTAACGAGATTGAACTAGGTATAGTGATACCGACGATCGAATCTCGGGCAAGTAACATACCGAAGAACAAAGGGAATAGCATACGGGATTAACTGAATCCTTGACATAGAGGTTCGACCGATAAAGATCTTCGTAGAATATGTAGGAGCCAATATGGGCATCCAGGTCCCGCTATTGGTTATTGGCCGTAGAGGTGTCTCGGTCATGTCTACATAGTTCTCGAACCCGCAGGGTCTACACACTTAACGTTTGGTGACGATTAGTATAATTGAGTTATTATGTTGGTGACCGAAAGTTGTTCGGAGTCCCGGATAAGATCCCGGACATGACGAGGATCTCCGGAATAGTCCGGAGGTAAAGATTGATATATGTGATAATAGTGTTTTGATCTCCGGAAGAGTTCCGAAGTTCACCGGAAGGGGTTCCGGATGTTTACCGAAGTGTTCGGGTGCAGCAACACTTTATATGAGCCAAAGGGATAAAGCCCACAAGGTATTGGAAAGTGCAAAAGTAGTTTTGCTGCCGCGTAAGCGGTACTACCGCTTTGTGAAGCGGTACTACCGCCCGAGCGGTACTACCGCTTGTGTGAAGCGGTACTACCGCCCAAGCGGTACTACCGCTTGTGTGAAGCGGTACTACCGCTTGTGCTCGGCTGTGCACGGTTCGGCAGGGATCCGAGTTGGACTCTTTCCCTGCGGGCCAAACCGACCTTGTGCGGGCAAAACCGACCTAGAGGAGGCTTTTACTCCAAGTTTAGACCCCAAGGCTCAACATATAAATAGAGGGGCAGGGCTAGCACACGGGACACATCAGGATTTCCCAAGCCGTGTGCCGGCAACCCTAGCCCTCTAGTTCCTCCGTCATAATCTCCGTAGTGCTTGGCGAAGCCCTGCAGAGATTGTTCCTCACCACCATCACCACGCCGTCGTGCTGCTGGAACTCAACCACTACTTCACCATCGCTCGCTGGATCGAGGAGGTGAAGGCGTCATCAAGCCGTACGTGTGTTGAACGCGGAGGTGCCGTCCGTTCGGCACTAGATCGGAAGGATCGTGATTGGATCGCGGGACGCTCGGCGATTTGGATCGCGAAGACGTTCGACTACATCAACCGCGTTTATTAAACGCTTCCGCTTAGCGATCTACAAGGGTATGTAGATTCACTCTCCCTCTCGTAGATGCTCATCACCATGGATAGATCTTGTGTGTGCGTAGGAAAATTTTTGTTTCCCATGCAACGTTCCCCAACAGACGGCACGGTGAAGGTGGGTTTGGGCGAGCTCTGAATCGTAGGGGACGAGACGAGGGGGAAGAAAAAGGGGAGCTAGGGTTCGACAGGTGTCGAGGGGGCGCCCTTATTCACCAGCGACGGCGGCGGCGATGCGCTGTCGAGCAGCGGGAGGGGGGGCCTGGCGCGGGGGTGTGCGGGCGTGCTGCCACGCAAGGGGAGAGAGAGCGGGAGGTTAGGGACGGCCAGCGCGGGCTGGGCCTGGTGTACTGTGAGCACTTAAGCCCATAAGTACAGTAACCGCTAGCCCTTTTCCTTTATCCTTTTCTGCCTTTCCCCTTTTGCTTTTGTTTTGCAATTTGTTTGACCACCAAATAACTTTTGTAAAATGTGCAACTGGTCAAAAACAAATACTAGGAAATATTGAGCACTGTCACAAAAAGTTTGGGGGCCCAATGATTCCATTTGAATTTTGTTGGAATTTAAAAGGGGGATGAAGTGCTGCGGGACCACTGTTTTAAATATCCATGGGCATTTTGGGAATTCAAATGAGGTTGGTTCCAACATGACAAATACTTAGGGAATATTTGCCAAATTATGAACTATTTTAATTGTATGACAAAAGAAGTAGATATTTGACATGCAATTCAAATAGGAATTTGGCTTTGATTTTGGGCAAGTGGCAGATTAGCTTAGTGATCATGGTGACATGACCACCACTAGGGGGAGATCACTGTAGCATGATTCTCGGGGTGTTACAAATCTCCTCCACTACAAGAAATCTCGTCCCGAGATTTAGGAGGTGGAGTAAGGGGTATCTTCGGGAGAACTGACCTTTGCAAGGTCGATTATCTGGTGGATAATTCAGAGAATGTGGCAGAAAGTATCTCTCGAATTAAAACTTAAGAAAACATCGAGAGCAAAGTAAGAAGGTACAATAAGAAGTTTCAAGCGGGTAAGCAATCATTCTATGACTGAAACAGAGTGTGAAAGGGATTCAAAGCAACGGGAATAAGTATTGCGTCTGATACCAGAATAGATCGTCTCTAGGAAGGTGGCTCGTGAATTACATACGAAGCCAAGCACGAGGAATAACTTTGGAAACAGGGATGTACAGGAGAGTCAGGTTTCGGTCCTGTGGAATTGCAATGAGTGTGGATTAAGAGTAAGAAGGGCGGTGACATCTTGTGCGGTCACGATAGCAAGGCAGGTCAGAGGACAATCTATCAGCTATGTCGGCAACAACGTCGGTACCAAGGGCGAGGGACGAAGAGAACCATTTTCCTGCTCGTTAAGACGAGGCGGACCAATAGACAAAGTTCTCGTCCATCGGTGGTTACCAGAATGTCATCAACAATAGTAACAGGTTATACTGACAAGATTGTACACCAGGGGTGTTATCATAAGCTGGGAATTATTACTGCTTAGATCATACAAATCACAAGAAAGGTTAAACAGACGAATGGAAAGGAAAATGTGATTATCAGGTTAAGCAGACCAATGGAAAGGAAAATGTGTTCATACACAGGTATTAGGTGTATATCCTTCACAAGAACAAGCAGAGCATGATATACATGACATGACAACAAGTACAAAATCATTTAGATAAAGGGGCGAGGAAATTCATGATGTTACCCATACAATGGTGTTTGGATAATTGATCAAGAAACATTTAGCATTGCGCTTCCGATGTTCTTGTTGATATTCGGAATACCACAGTCATGCTTCTGGGTAGCAATAATATGGTGTTTCAAGTAAGCGTTGGGTATGAAGATCACAAGAATACACAAGGAATAATTCCAAGAATAGCAAGGAAAACAAGGTATAAGCAAAACATGACCAAGTCTGTGTTGGCGGAAAGTCAAGGATGTTGACGATGATAACACCAATCATCGAGGGGCAAGGATGGTATTTCTCACCATGAATACGATTGACATCTCAGAAGAAGTCAAAATGTTGACGTTGATCATGACACATTTGTCGAGGGGTTTCATGAAGATGAAATTGACCAGTAAGATGATCAAAGCAGATGGAATGAAGTTCAAGGTCAACGGAACCATGGATATGATGCTCGGATTCATGTTGTGTGTGCAAAACGATATGATGAAGAAGGTTGACACAGGCTTAGCTCATTGTCAGCAATGTGGACCGGGAAGGAGGACCAGGTAGCACAGTTAAGATTAGAACAATAATTATGTAACCGATCGGCTGGGAGTGACTTTGTTGAGTACAGACTCATAAGCAACAAGGATGTAGTAAGAGTTATTGAATATGAAGGACACTGTCGGATAATAATCCAACAAAGGATTTGGTGGTCCAAAAGGGATCTGATGTGAGTATCGGTACTCAACCAGAAGAAGAAAGAATGCAAAGGCATCGGATTATAGAAAACATCTGAATAATTCGACGTTTAAATGCAAAGGATTTATGATTTCCTATCGAAGGATCAGAAGCAGACGCTCTGATCAAAAGATTAGTAAGTTGAATAGAACTAGATGGACAATCAATTGCAACTTGATTGGCCGAGAACCAATTCATGTTCAAAATGACGTCTGAACCAGAAGGATGAATTCTAGGATTCGACTGATGATTGCGAGCATTCGCAACATATTGAACCAAGGGACTCAAAACGATAGCGACAAAGGATGCCAATAAGATTACTAGACATATGGGATTTACCATAATGCAAGCAGGAAAGAATTTCAAGAGCAATAGGCTGTAGAGGATTTTCGGAAGATCGAATAGCATTATGAAGTATTTTGTGAAACATATGAACAACTGGGGATGAACGAATCCCCGGTAAGTGTGTGGAATTATTCGTAGGTGTATTCATGCAGGAAGGAGCTGCAAGGTAGTAGGCACAAAGGATTCCTAGAATATCGAAGAGTATTTCAGGGGTATCTTGTAATAACAAGAGCAACTGGGAATGAATGTATGAACGACAAGTGTATGTAGTTTTCCATAAGGATTTATCGGTGGTAGGGAATTGTAAGGGCGGTGGGCACAAGGGTCTCGGGAAAACATCGAAGAGTATCTTCCGAACCTTCTGCTGAATTAAGCAATCATCTGGAATGAAGGGCTCTCCGGGAGGAAGTAGTTACGAGAACATAATGTTACAGTTAGCAAAATCTTAACCCAAATAGAAGAGAGATCAGAGTCCCAGAGTAAAGAAGAGGAATAAAAGATCATAATCCCATCCATTGGTGATGTGGGCCCGTAAGCCACACAACAATGTTAGTAAAATAGTTTTTCAAAGACTAGACTCAACTTCGGCCAAGGAGTTGGAAAGAGGCTTCCTATAGGCAGTCGGCTATGATACCAGCTTGTGATGCCCCGACCCGACCGTGCACTAATCATACATGCAAATGCGCATGATCAAGCCCAGGGACTCACGGGAAGATATCACAACACAACTCTAGACACAAAATAAAATAATACAAGCTTTATATTACAAGCCAGGGGCCTCGAGGGATCGAATACATAAGCTCGAGTTACACAAGCATCAGCGGAAGCATTAGTATCTGAGCACAGATATAACTAAACAAGGATGCCTTAAGAAGGCTGAGCAAAACAACGACATCTAGATCGAAAAGGTGCAGGCCTCCTGCCTGGGAGCCTCTTAACTACTCCTGGTCGTCGTTCTCCACGTAGTAGTAGGCTCCGTCGGGGTAGTAGTAGTCGTCGACGGGATCAGCTGGCTCCGAAACTCCGTCATCTGATCGCAACAATCGGGTATGGGGAAAAAGAGGTAGCAAAGCAACCGTGAGAACTCATCCAAAGTACTCGCAAGACTTACATTAGATCTATGCTAAGTATGCATCGGTATCAAATGAAGAGGCGGTATCTGTGGACTAAACTGCAGAATTGCCAAAACAGAGGGGAAGACCTAGCCTATCGAAGACTAGCATCTTGCTGCGTCTTGCAGCATTAGAAGAGTGCAGATTAGTAGCAATGCCCAGAGATCCTTCCTCAACTCCCTGCGAGAAAGCGATCCCGGAGCTTACATATTAATTAAGTAACACAATTATCCAGTTCTAGTTGTAGTAGATCGGGATACAACACTGAGCGTCCTGTTACCGTGGACACAACTATTTGAATAGATAATTTCCCTGCAGGGGTGCACTACTGTTACCCAACACGCTCGATTAACTCTGGCCAGGCCCACTTTTCCGGGTCATGCCCGGCCTCGGCTGATCGACACGACGTAGTCCTACCTTGGCTCCACAGAGAGGTCCCCGCCGGTCTACATCCTAAGTGCTCAGGGGTCTTAGGCCCATCGCCCTTTGCACTCCGGGTCATTGTGTGCAGGGTGGATACCAGCGCCACCCCTCTCCTGGATGGAACGATCCGACCTGGTCACAATGCTGAACTGGACATCTGACAGAGCTTTCGGCTGATACATACGGCGCCGAGGGCCTCATTAAACCATTATCCCGTGTGGTGGTAGTGCGTATAAGCCAGTGGCCAACTCAGATCAAATACCCAAATCCGTTAAGCGTGTTATTAGTATCTCGCGGACACGAACAGGGCTCAAGGCTCACCTCCGACACCGTGTCGCACCGACTTGGTAACCCGCGGATCAACGACCCGGAACCAGGCCCACCTCTCTCCTAGGTGGTCTCCACCTGCCCTGTCGTTCCGCCACAATAATCTCTCGCGGGTGCCCTCATGGCCAACCCGACTTCAACATTATCTCGCGGGTGCTCTTGGAGCCGACCCGTCTTTAACAAAGGTCTGAGGTGAAGATCAAAGTACCCGTGTGTCCATAACATCATGGGGAATCCGAGGAATCACCCTCGATGGATTCCCACTCGATGTAACCGTCAAGGTGAACCTAGAGGAATCACCCTCGATGGGTTCACACTTGAGGGGCTGCACGACAGAGGCCTCATCGGAGGTGGTGAAAGAGGAATCACCCTCGGTAACCCACAACCGACTAGCTACGCTACATAGATATCATCAGGAGTGAGGTAGGAGGTATCACCCTCGGCACTCGATAGTAGCTCTTCAGAGTCGTACAACTAAGGGGGTGTGCGGTGCTGTGTTCAGTCTCTGTACATCGATCACACTGATCGAGTCACCGGTGGGAAAGTATGGCAACAAGGACAAGGGTGTGGGGCCATTGATGGATCACTAACCAGCCTATACTAAGCATTTAGGATAACAGGTAAAGTATCAACAGCAGGTTACAAAATCAGGCTATGCATCAGAATAGGAGCAATCAATTACAGTAGCAAAATTTAATGCAAGCATGGGAGAGAAGGAATGGGCAATATAGGAATGATCAAGGGGGTTTTGCTTGCCTGGAAGTTCTGCTGAGAAGGAAGAAGGGTCGTCGGTGATGTATTCGATCATAGGGGCATCGGCAGCAGTCGCAGGGTCTACCGGAGAGGAAAGAGGAGGGAGAAACAGATAAATAACGGGCAAACAAATGCACACAGATGCATGTTAGGTCTGTACTGATTGATTACGTGCTCTAATGCTTCACTAATTATATTAGACGGAGAGGGAAAATATCCGGGAATATTTTCCCAGCTCCAGGTGCTTATCGGTATATTGATCCGGAGGGGCAGGTTCCATGCTATGTTGGGGGCATGTGGCAGGTATGTGGATGGCGTATTCGGATTCATCTTATTTTTCTGATCGTTTTTCATATATAAAATATTTTCATCTGACTTACGGTTTATTTTCTATGAATTATCGAAGTTTAAATGCGTTTCTGAAATTCCTGGAAATATATATTAATTCGAAATTTAATTTGAAAATGCTATGTGTACCCACTGTGTACACAACCAGAGAGGCTTACAGGTGGGCCAGGGGTTGTTGACTCAGCAGGTCAACAGGTCAATGTTGACCAGTCAAACTGGCAGGTGGGGACCACCTGTCAGTGACAGTGGGCATTAGTTCTAATTAAATAGTGCTAATTAGCAAATGGGGTCCACCAGTCAGTGTCACAGGGGATTAATTAGAGTTAAGTAATTGCTACAGCAGATGGACCCCACATGTCAGTGTCATAATTTTAATCCGAAGGGTTATTTGCGGCGGGACCCGCATGTCAGCGAGTGCTTAGCACTAAAACGTGATTATAGCTAATCTAATGGCCTGGGAACCACTAGTTAGCAGCACAAAGGCCGGTAATACGCGCTCGCGCGTGCCGGCGACGACCAGAGGCACGGCGGCGTGCACACGGGGCGGTCCCGGTGACCAAAAGTGGGCGTCGAAGCGCCAAACGGACCAGACGGGTGCGCCGAGTCAATCTACGGTGATTAGACGCGCGGGGGTGGCCGGTCATGACGGCAACGACGACAACCAGCGGCGGCAGTGGGCAGCACCCGTCGACGGGGTGGCTACAGGGCACGGGAGAGAGCAAGGGGAAGTCCAGGAGGAGCAGCAGCTCACAGTGGACACGCAAGAGTTCTCGATGAAGCCAGAGGGGGTCGAGGTGGAGCGCATCGAGCGGCAGGCCTTGGCGATCCAGTCGGGGGCGATCGATGAGGGCGGCGGCTTGACGGCATCCTGGCTCGTGGCACTCCACATGGGTGAAGAGGACAACGAGGCGCAGCTCTTGGGCATAGCCTCATGGCTCGGGGAGACCACTGGCCACGATAACGACGACGGCGCGGCGAAGGTAGGTTTGGGCGAGCTCCGAATCAGAGGGGACAAGACGAGGGGGAAGAAAAAGGGGAGCTAGGGCTCGACAGGGGTCGAGGGGGCGCCCTTATTCACCAGTGACGGCAGCGGCGACGCGCTGCCGAGCAGCGGGAGGGGGGCCTGGCGCAGGGGTGTGCGGGCGTGCTGCCACGCAAGGAGAGAAAGAGTGGGAGGTTAGGGACGGCCAGCGCGGGCTGGGCCTGGTGTACTGTGGGCACTTAAGCCCATAAGTACAGTAACCACTAGCCCTTTTTCTTTATCCTTTTCTGCCTTTCCCCTTTTGCTTTTGTTTTGCAATTTGTTTGACCACCAAATAACTTTTGTAAAATGTGCAACTCGTCAAAAACAAATACTAGGAAATATTGAGCACTGCCACAAAAAGTTTGGGGGCCCAATGATTCCATTTGAATTTTGTTGGAATTTAAAAGGGGGAAGAAGTGCTGCGGGACCATTGTTTTAAATATCCAGGGGCATTTTGGGAATCCAAATGAGGTTGGTTCCAACATGACAAATACTTCAGGAATATTTGCCAAATAATGAACTATTTTAATTGTATGACAGAAGAAGTAGATATTTGACATGCAATTCAAATAGGAATTTGGCTTTGATTTTGGACAAGTGGCAGATTAGCTTAGTGATCATGGTGACATGATCACCACTAGGGGGAGATCACTGTAGCATGATTCTCAGGGTGTTACAACCCAAATCCTTCATCTCAAATTCATTACCCAATCGCTTCTTTAGTTCATTAATCTCTAACATGCTCTTTGCAGCAATTAACATATCATCAACATAAAGGAGCAAATAAATAGCTAAACCATTGACAGTTTTCAAATAAACACAGCTATCATAATGACACCTTTTGAAACCTTGAGAGAGCATAAAGGTATCAAATCTCTTGTACCACTGTCTTGGAGATTGCTTCAATCCATAAAGAGATTTATTTAACTTACATACAAGCTTTTCTTTTCCAGGAATACCAAAACCTTCAGGTTGTTTCATATAAATATCCTCTTCTAATTCTCCATGTAAGAATGCAGTTTTAACATCCAATTGTTCAAGCTCAAAATCATGCATGAAAACAATACTGAGTAAAGTGCAAATAGAGCTATGCTTCACAACAGGAGAAAAGACTTCATTATTGTCAATACCTGAAATCTGGCTATAACCTTTAGCAACTAACCTTGCTTTATATCTTGCCTCATCATTAGGAGAAACACCTTCTCTTCTTTTGAAAACCCACTTGCAACAAATAGGTTTCTTCTCTCTAGGTAATCTTACTAAATCCCAAGTGCCATTCTTTTCAAGTGATTCCATCTCATCATGCATAGCAGTCATCCACTTATTACTATCACCAGAAATAATAGTGATATGTCTCCAACGTATCTATAATTTTTGATTGTTCCATGCTATTATAATATAAATCTTGGATGTTTTTATAGACATTTACAACAATTATATATCATTTTTTGGGACTAACCTATTAACTTAGTGCCCAGTGCCAGTTGTTGTTTTTCCAGAATATCAGTACCAAACGAAGTCCAAATGCCACGAAACTTTTTGGAGATTTTTTTCTGGACATAACAAAAACTAGAAGCTTTGGGAGGAGACGAGAAGATGAAGCAGTGGCCCACGAGGCACCACAGCACACCCCAGGGGGGGGGCGCCCTGGTGGCTCGTGGGGCCCACAAGGCTCCGTTTGTCCTAACTCCACCACTATAAATTTTCTAAAACCGGGAAACCAATAGAGGAGTCCACGAAATACTTTTTCCGCCGCTGTAAGCTTCTGTTCTCGAGAGATCCCATCTGGAGGCCTTTTCCGGTACTCCGCCGGAGGGGGAATCGATCACGGAGGGGCTCTACATCAACCTTGCTGCCCTTCCGATGATGCGTGAGTAGTTTACCACAGACCTTCGGGTCCATAGTTAGTAGCTAGATGGCTTCTTCTCTCTTTTTTTATCTTCAATACAATGTTCTCCTCGATGTTCCTGGAGTTCTATCCGATGTAATAACTTTTTACGGTGTGTTTGTTGGGATCCGATGAATTGTGAGTTTATGATCAGATTATCCATGAATATTATTTGAGTCTTCTCTGAACTCTTTTATGCATGATTATTATAGCTTCGTATTTCTCTCCGATCTATTGATTTGGTTTGGCCAACTAGATTGATTTATATTGCAATGGGAGAGGTGCTTTGTAATGGGTTCGATATTGCGGTGCTCAATCCCAGTGACAGAAAGGGACATGACACGTATGTATCGTTGCTATTAAGGGTAAAAAGATGGGGTTTATTCATGCGTGAGTTTACTTTGTCTACATCATGTCATCTTGCTTAAGGCGTTACTCCGTTCTTCATGAACTTAATACACTAGATGCATGCTGGATAGCGGTCGATGTGTGGAGTAATAGTAGTAGATGCAGGTAAGAGTCGGTCTACTTGTCTCGGACATGATGCCTATATACATGATCATTGCCTTGGATATCGTCATGATTATTTTCTTTTCTATCAATTGCCCAACAGTAATTTGTTTACCCACCGTATGCTATTTTCATGAGAGAAGCCTCTAGTGAAAACTATGGCCCCCGGGTCTAATTCTATCATATATTAAAAATCCTAAAAATACCTTGCTGCACTTTTACTTTATTTATTTTATTTTATATTTTAGTTCAATCTATCTATCTATCACCATACAATTTAATCTTGGAATTAACCGCCAAGGGATTGACAACCCCTTGTTTGCGTTGGGTGCAAGGATTTGTTATTTTGTGTGCAGGTACTGTTAACGAGGTGTTGCGTGATTCTCCTACTGGATTGATAACCTTGGTTTCATAACTGAGGGAAATACTTATCTCTACTATACTGCATCATCCCTTCCTCTTCGGGGAAAATCCAACGCAGATCACAAGTAGCAGGAAGAATTTCTGGCGCCGTTGCCGAGGAGACATCATCAACATCTATCAAGTACCTACGCACAAACTTTCATCTCCTTGCATTTATTTTATTTGCCTTTGCCTCTCGTTTTCATCTCCCCCACTTCTAAAAAGTTTTTACAAAAATACAAAAATATTTTTATTAGCTTGTTTGCTAGTCTGCTTGCTTTTATTACCGTCATGTCAAACACACAAGAACAGAAAATAAAACAAAAATTTAAGATACTATGGATCCACTTAAAGTTTTCTACTTGGATCATCTTCGATCAATTTGTGCTTGTGCTGAAACCCCAACTAGTTTAGTTGAGGGAAAATCATTAGATGAGCATGATCATTTTGTGCGTCACCGTTTGTCTGAAAAAGGGAGAGTCTTATGGCGTCAAATAAATTGTTTGCTATGTTATGCCAGGAATCTATGTGAAATTTATGATTTTACTTGTTGCTCCGAGAACCCTAAAAAACACCTTCCCTACCTATGTGAGTTTAATGATAATGAAATCTTATCTTCTTATGCCAAGGGTGTTTATAGTTACTATGATATTGAACAAATTGAAGAATTTGTTGCTTTTAACGGTGCTTATGAAGTTGCTTCTTTGATTGAAAAGTATGATATTACTCTCTACAAATCTGAAAATTTTGACATACTTAAATATCGCTATGAAAACTATGCTCCTAATGCCTATGTTAATGAATTTATTGAGAGAATGTTTGCTACTTTGGAAGAAAATAATGATATGCATGAATCCATAGATAATTATGATTCCGTTGATTCGATTAAAATATCCCCTGTTGATGAATGTGATGCTAGCTATTCTTATGTCCATGATGCCAATATTAATGATGCTTATAGAGATTAATTTGCTATAGTTCCTTATGTTAAAAATAAATTTATTGCTATAGCACCCATACTTGATAGCTCCTTGAATGAAAAGCATGATTGCAATGATGTTATTATAAATTCTATTAATGTCAATTGTGCTAATGATATGCAAAGCTACAAGCTTGGGGATGAAAATTTTGTTATGTGCACTACTTATTGCAATGATCATGATTGGGGTGATGAAGCTTCTTATGATCTTGAAAATTTATTTAAGCCTCATGATGAATATGTTATTGATAATAAAATTTGCAACACTATTAAAAGTGGGTTTGGAAGAGAGTCAACTTTAGGTAATAATGATCCCACTACTATGGAGAATTATCAATCTTATGAAATTTTTGATAAAAGTGGGTTTGGAGGGGTCATGACTTTAGTTGATGTTAATCCCACTATTTTGGAAGATTATAAAACTTTTATGCATGTGGATCATGAAGAGAATATTTTATATGATAGCTATATTATTGAATTTGACTATGATCCTACATATAATTATTATGAGAGAGGAAAATATGGTTGTAAATTTTTTCATGTCACTCAATTACCTCTCTTGAAGTTCAAATTGTTAATGCGCCATTCTTCTTCCTTGCATATGCTAGAGATTGCTTGTCTTGATAATTTGTTCTCCTATAAAATGCCTATGCATAGGAAGTATGTTAGACTTAAAGTGTGTTTTTCATATGCTTCATGATGCTCTCTTTGTGTTTCTATTATTATCTTTCATGAGAGCGTCATTGAAATCTCAAGCCTATCTTAATGGCTATAAATAAAGAGCTTGTTGGGAGACAACCCAATGGATAAAATAAGTTTCTGTTATGATTGTGTTTTTATGTTTTAGTTAGTGTTTGTGCCAAGTAATGCCTTTGGGATGATTTGGAAGATAGTATAATTGATGCTGTTTGGAAAACAGAAAGTTTTGTGTCCAGTGCTGGAATTTTAGTTCTGTACTGGAGCGTCAAAAAAATCTGAAATTTTTACACAAGATTGGTATATGAATTTCCCACGTTTTCCTAATTTTTAAGAATTTTTGGAGTTACAGAAGTATGGATTTTAAATATATCTCTGCAGACTGTTCTGTTTTTGACAGATTCTGTTTTTGATGCATTGCTTGCTTGTTTTGATGAAACTATGGATTGTATAGGGGGGGTATAAGCCATGGATAAGTTAGAATACAGTAGGTATAATGAAAAAATAAAATATGAATGGGTTTGCAACAGTACTTAAAGTAGTGATTTATTTTGTTATACTAACGGATCTCACGAAGGTTTTGTTAAGTTTTGTGTGATTGAAGTTTTCAAGTTTTGGGTGAGATCACGATGGATGAAGGAATAAGGAGTGGCAAGAGCCTAAGCTTGGGGATGCCCAAGGCACCCCAAGGTAATATTCAAGGAAGACTCAAGCGTCTAAGCTTGGGGATGCCCCGGAAGGCATCCCCTCTTTCTTCTACCAACCATCGGTAATTTTACTTGGAGCTATATTTTTATTCGTCACATGATATGTGTTTTGCTTGGAGCGTCGTGTATTATATAAGTCTTTGCTTTGTTTTCTTTTTAGTTTATCACAATCATCCTTGCTAAACACACCTATTTGAGAGAGCCACACACTTATCATGATTTGTTAGAATACTCTATGTGCTTCACTTAAATTTTTTGAGCTAGGCAGTTGCTCTAGTGCTTCACTTAAATCTTTTGAGCACGGCGGTGGCTATATTTTGAAGAAATATTTGAACTTTCATGCTTCACTTATATTATTTTGAGAGTTGATAAGATTAAAATTTTGAAGAAATATTTGCACTCTCATGCTTCACTTATATCTTTTTGAGAGTTGATAATAGTAATGGTAATTTGCACAAGATATGAATTTGGTCCCAAAGTGATGAATATTCAAGAGGGATATAATAAAAACTTTCATATAGATCATTGGATATGATAAGTGTGATTCCTTGCAATAGTTTTGTGATATGGAGATGATGATATGTGAGTCATGTTAGTGAGTAATTGTGATCTAGTAAGAATATTAGTGTTAAGGTTTGTGATTCCCTATGCATGCACATTAAGTCAATAGTTATGCAAAGAAATTATATCCTACTTATGATGCATTTGTAACATCCCCATGTATTAAGCTACAGTGATCACCCTTTTGATAATGCCAAGTCACCATGATTAACAGTGCTTGATCATCATTTGGATCATATCTCATTTCAAATTCCAATTCAAATTGAGAATTCAAATTAAAAAATGAATTTAAAAGGTATTCAAATTCAGGAACTAAATAGTTCATAATATTGCAAATATTCCCAAAGCAATTATAAAAATAAAATCAACAATAATTGAATTATTTAAATGACTCTAACATCCAAAAACAGTACCAAAACAACAATGTTTAATCCATTTTATTTAATTCAAAATTCAAACGAAATCAAATTACCTCCAAACCTTTTTCTGGCAGTAATGTATATTGCCTAGTAATTAATTGGACAAGTCTCACATTTTACAAAAGTCAAATGGTGGCCAAACATTTAGCAAAATAGAAAGGAAAAGAATAAAACAGAAAAGAAAAGGAAAATGGCTAGAGAACACTGTGAGGCTGGGCTTTAGTTCTACAGTGCCGGCCCAGCCTGCCTCGCTGGTCATCTCCCTCCTCCCGCCCGCATATCAGCGCGCGCGCGCCCGAGCCGCCGATGGACAGCTATTGGCCATCACCCGGCGCCGCTGCCGCCGCGATGTGGATAAGAGCATCTCCACGGACCCCTTGGCGAAACCCTAGCGCCACTCCTCCTCTCTCTCCCCCTCTGCCACCTCTCCCGAATGCCGTCGCCGCCATGGCTCACCGTAGCCGTGGCCTTTGACCTCGCCGCGCCTCGTCTCCGTGCCGGATCGAACCGCCGTCCTAGACTACGTCGTCTGCACCGACCAGCGCGAGCCGGGGAGCTCCACATTACGAGATCGCCGTCGTCATCTACCTCGGATCGCCGGAGCTTCCCCGACTCGATCTGCTCGCCCCTGCGCTCCTAAACCTCTGACGAGCCTCCTTGCGCTCCTACGTAAGCTCCGCCGTCTCCCCCTTCTCCGTTCGAGCTCGATCTCAAGCTATAGCTGCTACTGCTGTCGCGTCCGAACCCAGCTCCGACGCGTAGCTCGCCGCCGTCGCTGTAGTCGTTGTCATGCTCGCCCGAGCACATGAACATGCTCAGGCCACCTCACTGCGGCCGCCCATGCCGCTAGATCTCCTCCCCGTGGCCTTTATTGCTGGCCCCGCATCTGCCCGAACTCCGGCGTCCGCTGCGGTGCTCGCCGTCGTCATATAGGGCCTCCCCGAGACCAACCAGTGGCACCACGCGACGCGCGCCGACCGGACGGAGCTCTCGAACGTGACCGAAAACGCGACGAACGGAGCCCTGTGCCGTATTTCCGCGCTTCTCCGGCGAACTTCCGCCGTGGAAATGGTCGCCGGCGCAACGCCGGCGCCGCCCGCCGACGTGGCTGCCACCTGGCCTCCCTGTGCCGCTGACCGCTGGGCCCCACGGGCCCCAGTTGACTGGGTTGACCAGTCAACTGTGCTGACTGGGCAACCCTGTCACTGACATGCGGGCCCCGCAAATTTAAACGTTTTTAAAAATAAATAAAATGCTAATTAATCTGTTAATCCTAATTAAGTTAATTAGTTAACTAATCTCACACTGACAGTAGGCCCCACTAACTAATTAACCTAAATAGTTAATTTAACATCTCTGTTAAAGCTACTGTGTATGACAAGTGGGACCCACTGGTCAGGTTTGACCCTGGTCAGCCGGGTTTGACCGCTGACATCACCCTGACGTCATGCTGACGTCACCAGACACTGTTTTGGATAATTTGAATTAAATAATTTCAGAAATTCCAGAAAATGATTAAAACTTTGAAAAATCATATAAAATAAACCGTAACTCGGATGAAAATAATTTATATATGAAAAATGATCAGAAAAATATGACGAATCCGAATCTGTGATCAAAATGCTTGACCATCACTCCTAACTAGATGAACATGGAACTTTTTTCCCGTATTCGATCGATGAATAGTGCATAACCTTGATCAAATAATTCCCGATAAATTCCTAAATCATCTAAAATATTTAGAGAGGCAATATATCACACCTGCATATCATTTAGGCATGTCATGCATAGTGATTGCATTTGTTGCCATGTATTTATTGTTTCTTCCCCCTCCTTCTCTCCTGATAGACCCCGAGACTACCGACGACACTGCTGCGTACGACTACATCGCCGACGACCAGACCCCTTCAGCAGAGCTTCCAGGCAAGCAAACCCTCCTTGATCATCCAGATACCGCCTATTCTTTCTCTCTTATGCTTGCATTAGAACTGCTACCGTTGATATTCCGGCAACTCCTATTCTAATGCATAGCCTGATTTTGTAACTGTTGTTGATAGCTTTCCTGATACCCTAATTGCTTAGTATAGGTTGGTCAGAGCCCCACCAGTTGGCCCTACACCCTTGTCCATGTTGCTATGCTAGAATTCGGGTCGTGATCCCCGTTGGCGGTGATCACGAGAATGCTCACACAGTTACTTTCATTTATTGTTGGGGAACTGAAGGGCTGGCGGTACCATCCAGCGGAGATGGACCTCAGTCCCGCCAGCTTCTGTTGTTAAAGACGGGTCGGCCCCAAGGGTACCCGCGAGTCATACGGTGGCGGTGCGACGGGTCAGGCGGAGACCACCTAGGAAGAGGTGGGCCTGGTCCCTTGACCGCGGATTACCGAGACGGGGCGACAGGGATCCTGTTCATCTCCACGTGTTTCTAAATACGCCTAATGGATTTGGGTATTTGATCTGAGGGGGTCATTGGCCCTATACGCACTACCACCACGTGGGATAATGGTTATGGGACCCTCTACATCGTATGTATCAGCCGAAAGCTCTTCAGATGTCACAGCTCAGAGATGCGGGCTGATTGCTGGGGTGGGCTGGTTACGTCACTTGTGTATACAGTGTTGCACCTGGGCCCCGGCCAGCCACGCAACATGCAGGAGTGCAGAGGGCGATGGGCCCAAGACCCCTTCGCACGTAGGATTTAGTCCGGCGTGCTGACCTCTCTGCTGAGCTTAGGTAGGACTACGTCGTGTCGATTACCCGAGGCCGGGTATTACCTAGCAAGTGTATCCAGCCAGATGTAATTGAGCATGCTGGGTAACAGTAGTGCACCCCTGCAGGAAAGTTATCTATTCGAATAGCCGTGTCCACGGTAACAGGACGCTCAGAGTTGTATCCTGATCTGCTACAACTACAAACGGATATTGTTACAATATTAAACTGCTACTACTGCTCTCGGGATCACTTTCTTGCTAGGTAGTCGAGGAAGGATCGCAGGGCATTACTAAAATATGATTGATTATATATTATCTTGCTCTACTCTCTTCTGATGCTGCAAGAAATGCTTCAAGATGCTAGTCTTCGTTAGGCTAGGCCTCTCCCCCTCTGTTCCGGCATTTTTGCAGTTTAGTCCAAAGATATAGCCCCATTCCTTTGATACCGATGCATACCTAGTATAGTTCTGATGTCAGTCTTGCGAGTACTTTGGATGAGTACTCACGGTTGCTTTGCTATCTCTTTTCCCCATACCCGATTGCTACGATCAGATGCCGGAGCCCAGGAGCAGGAGATCCCCAGAGGAGCCTACTACGACGTGGAGATTGATACGTCCATTTCGCATCATGTTTTACTACTGTTATCTATAGTGTTTTTAATCAATATAACACTTTGTGGAGTTATTCTAATGCCTTTTCTCTCTAAATATGCACGATTCACACAAGGAGGGAGAATACCGGCAGCTGGAATTCTGGACCTGAAAAAGCTCTGTCAAGATACCTATTCTGCACAACTCCAAATGAGCTGAAATTTTCTGGAGAATTATTTTGGAATATATAAAAAATATTGGAAGCAAAAAGTACCAGAGGGGGCCACCCAGGTGCCCACGAGGCACCAGGGCGCGCCACCCCCCCAGGCGCGCCCTGGTACCTCGTGGGGCCCTGGCCCACTTCTGGCCCCCATTTTCTGGTATATAAGTGATTTTGACCTAAAATAATTAAAGAGAAGACTTTCGGGACGGTGCGCCGCCGTCTCGAGGCGGAACTTGGGCAGGAGTACTTTTGCTCTCCGGCGGAGAGATTCTGCCGGGGATACTTCCCTCCGGGAGGGGGAAATCATCGCCATCGACACCACCAGCGACCCTCTCATCGTGGGAGGGCTAATCTTCATCAACATCTTCACCAGCACCATCTCATCTCAAACCCTAGTTTATCTCTTGTATTCAATCTTTGTCTCAAAACCTCGGATTGGTACCTGTGGGTTGCTAGTAGTGTTGATTACATCTTGTAGTTGATGCTTGTTGGTTTACTTGGTGGAAGATTATATGTTCAGATCTATTATGCAATTCAATACCCTACTGGTCATGAACATATTGATGATGTGTGAGTAGTTACTTTTGTTCTTGAGGACATGGGAGAAGTCTTGTCATAAGTAATCATGTGAATTTGGTATTCGTTCGATATTTTGATGATGTGTATGTTGTGATTCTCTTAGTGGTGTCATGTGAACGTCGACTACATGACACTTCACCATCTTTGGGCCTAAGGGAATGCATTGTGGAGTAGTAATTAGATGATGGGTTGCTAGAGTGACAGAAGCTTAAACCCTAGTTTATGCGCTATTCCGTAAGGGGCTGATTTGGATCCACATGTTTAATGCTATGGTTAGAGTAGTCTTAATTTTTCTTTCGTAGTTGCGGATGCTTGCGAGAGGGGGTAATCATAAGTGGGAGGTTTGTCCAAGTAAGGGCAGCACCCAAGCACCGGTCCACCCACATATCAAATTATCAAAGTAGCGAACGCGAATCAAACTAACATGGTGAAAGTGACTAGATGAAATTCCCATGTGTCCTCGAGAACGCTTTACTTATTATAAGAGATCGTTCCGGCCTGTCCTTTGCTACAAAAAGGATTGGGCTATATTTCTGCACTCTTTGTTACTATTGTTACTAGTCACTTGTTACAAATTATCTTGCTATCAAACTACCTGTTACCGATAATTTCAGTGCTTGTAGAAAACACCTTGCTGAAAACCGCTTGTCATTTCCTTCTGCTCCTCGTTGGGTTCGACACTCTTACTTATCGAAAGGACTACGATTTATCCCCTATACTTGTGGGTCATCAGAGATCCCCGACGACCAGGAGTAGTTCAGAGGCCCTAGGCAGGAGGCCTTCGCCTTTTCGATCAGTGTCGCTGTTTGTGCTAGCCTTCTTAAGGCAAACTTGACTAACTATGTATGTACTCAGATATTATTTGTTTGCATGACTTATGTATTCGGGTCCTCGTGACCCCCTGGTTTGTAATATGAAGATTTATGTTTATTCGAGTTTAGAGTTGTGTTGTGATATCTTCCCGTGAGTCTCTGATCTCAAGTGTGCACGTTTGCGTGTATGATTAGTGCACGGTCGAGCAGAGGCGTCACATCATTATTCGGTGTTAGTTATGTTCAATGCATGTTTATGACCGTTTTCGCTTTTTGGTTGGTTGCTTCTCAATCTATTTGCTAGCCTTCATTTGTACTAAGCGGGAATACTGCTTGTGCATCCAAACTCCTTAAACCCAAGTTGTGCCAAATAAGTCCACCATACCTACCTATATGCGGTGTTTCCATGCCGTTCCAAGTAAATTTGCATGTGCCAACTCTAAAATTTTCAAAATAATTTTCCGTTTTGTGTGCCCGTACCGCTCATGAAGCGGCAGGGGGTGGCCAATATTTTCCATGCTATGTGTGTTATTCTCACGATGAGTGTGTATTCACTTGTCATTGCACGAGAGAGTGGCAGGTAATAGGGATGCCCAGTCCCACAATGAATCAAAAATTAATAACAACAAAATTCCTTGGAAAGTGTTGGTATGGAGGGCACCCGTGGATACGGCTAGCCATGGATTGTGAAAGAATGGTGGAAAGGAAATAAACTTTATTTTCTATTTGGGAACCACCTATGATGTGTCTAGCATGTAAAATATTGGGAATTCTCGGTCGTTATCGTTGACAGGAAAAGCATGCCTCTCAAAATAATTTTATCTCTCTAATTTGAGCTTTGAGCTCTGGCACATTTGCAAATCTCTGCTTCCCTCAACGAAGGGCCTATCTATTTACTTCTATGCAATTTTTATTTTTATTTTGAGTCTCCATCTTCTCTTACAAAGCACCAACTAGAGAGCACTATTGTCATACTTGTGCATTGTGTGTAGCTAATATTGAGTGTGTTTCATGAATGGATCAATGATTGAGCATAATGGGCTAGGGATAACTTTCTTTAGCGTTGATATTTTGAAAGACATGGTTGCTTGTTAGTATGCTTGAGTATTTATGTCTTCATGTCAAACTATAGACTATTGCTTTGAATCATTCAAGTCCAAATGTCCATGCTACAAAGAAAAGAATATATGATGAATATGATAGGTAGCATTCCACATCAAAAAAATTGTTTTTATCATTTACCCACTCGAGGACGAGCAGGAATTAAGCTTGGGGATACTTGATACGTCTCCAACGTATCTATAATTTTTGATTGTTCCATGCTATTATAATATCAATCTTGGATGGTTTTATATACATTTACAGCAATTATATATCATTTTTTGGGACTAACCTATTAACTTAGTGCCCAGTGCCAGTTGCTGTTTTTTGCCTGTTTTTGGTTTTCCAGAATATCAGTACCAAACGAAGTCCAAATGCCACGAAACTTTTTGGAGATTTTTTTCTGGACATACCAAACACTAGAAGCTTCGGGAGGAGACGAGAAGATGAAGCAGGGCCCACGAGGCACCATGGCGCGCCATAGGGGGGCGCGCCCTGGTGGCTCGTGGGGCCCACAAGGCTCCGTTTGACCTAACTCCACCACTATAAATTCTCTAAAATCAGGAAACCAACAGAGGAGTCCACGAAATACTTTTTCCGCCGCCGCAAGCTTCTGTTATCAAGAGATCCCATCTGGAGGCCTTTTCCGGTACTCCGCCGGAGGGGGAATCGATCACGGAGGGGCTCTACATCAACCTTGCTGCCCTTCCGATGTTGCGTGAGTAGTTTACCACAGACCTTCGGGTCCATAGTTAGTAGCTAGATGGCTTCTTCTCTCTTTTTTATCTTCAATACAATGTTCTCCTCGATGTTCTTGGAGTTCTATCCGATGAAATCACTTTTTGCGGTGTGTTTGTTGGGATCCGATGAATTGTGAGTTTATGATCAGATTATCCATGAATATTATTTGAGTCTTCTCTGAACTCTTTTATGGATGATTATTATAGCTTCGTATTTCTCTCCGATCTATTGATTTGGTTTGGCCAACTAGATTTATTTATCTTGCAATGGGAGAGGTGCTTTGTAATGGGTTCGATCTTGCGGTGCTCAATCCCAGTGACAGAAAGGGACATGACACGTATGTATCGTTGCTATTAAGGGTAAAAAGATGGGGTTTATTCATGCGTGAGTTTACTTTGTCTACATCATGTCATCTTGCTTAAGGCGTTACTCCGTTCTTCATGAACTTAATACACTAGATGCATGCTGGATAGCGGTCGATGTGTGGAGTAATAGTAGTAAATGCAGGCAGGAGTCGGTCTAGTTTTCTCGGATGTGATGCCTATATACATGATCATTGCCTTGGATATTGTCATGATTATTTGCTTTTCTATCAATTGCCCAACAGTAATTTGTTTACCCACCGTATGCTATTTTCATGAGAGAAGCCTCTAGAGAAAACTATGGCCCCCGGGTCTACTTCTATCATATATTAAAAATCCTAAAAATACCTTGCTGCACTTATACTTTATTTATTTTATTTTATATTTTAGTTCAATCTATCTATCTATATATCACCATACAATTTAATCTTGCAATTAACCGCCAAGGGATTGAAAACCCCTTGTTTGCGTTGGGTGCAAGGATTTGTTATTTTGTGTGCAGGTACTGTTAACGAGTTGTTGTGTGATTCTCCTACTAGATTGATAACCTTGGTTTCATAACTGAGGGAAATACTTATCTCTATTGTACTGCATCATCCCTTCCACTTCGGGGAAAAACCAACGCAGATCACAAGTAGCAAATAGCCTCAGAATATGAAGAAGGCTCAACATTACCTTCGATTTCTTCTGCAACAGATAGTGCAAAAGAAACCATATTGCACTCTTTAATTAACCTTTTTGGTTTTTCAATACCCCACCTAACTCTGTCACATGCGAGATTCCAACCGGGTGGAACAATAGGCTGATTTGGAGTGGGAGTGACATGTTCATCATCAACAACGGGTTCATCATGTGCATCAATAATTTCCTTATCAGATGTATCACCTGAATCAATAACATGCTCCACCTGAACGGTAGGCTGCTGAATAGTAGGCCGTTGTTCACTCTCAACAGGAATAATAGTAGATGGAACATCATGTAACATAGCAGATTCATTAAAGATAACATTTCTGCTAATAACAACCTTCTGTGTTTCAGGATTCCACAATTTAAAACCTTTAACACCAGATTTATAACCAAGAAAGATGCACTTAACAGCCCTAGGCTCCAACTTTTCATTATCAACATGAGGATAAGGAGTGCAACCAAAAACTCTCAATTTTGAATAATCAGCAGGAGAACCTGACCATACCTCAATTGTAGTTTTCTTATTAAGAGCAATAGATGGTGAACGATTAATAAGATAACAAGCAGTGGAAGCGGCCTCAACCCAAAAACACCTATGCAAACCTGCATTGGACAACATGCAACGGGCTCTGGAAATAATGGTCTTGTTCATATGCTCAGCAACACCATTTTGTTGAGGAGTATAAGGAATGGTGTAGTGTCTGACAATGCCTTCAGACTTGCAATAATTCTCAAATTGCTTAGAACAGAATTCCATACCATTATCAGTGCGAAGTATTTTTACCTTCTTTTCAGTTTGTCTTTCAATCATAATCTTCCACTCCTTAAATGCTGAGAATGCTTGATATTTATGCTTTAAGAAACAAGGCCAAACTTTTCTCGAATAATCATCAATAATAGTCAGCATGTAACTAGCACCACCTAGTGACTTTCTGCGAGACGGTCCCCATAAATCAAAATGAACATAACCAAGAATACATTCAGTTGTATGAACCGATGTGTTAAACTTCACCCTCTTGTGCTTACCAGTTTTGTATCCATCAAGAAGACCTCTCTTATTTAACTCTGCCAAACCAAGTTCACTCATATGTCCAAGACGCATATGCCAAAGGTTAGCAGCATCACAATCAGAATTCTTTGAAATAACTGGAGTAGCGCTACCTAAAACGGTAGAACCTCGAAGGTTATGAAGACCATTGGTCGAACTTAAGTCACCTTTCATCCCAATAAGAGAACCTTTGGTGACTTTCAGAACACGATCTCCACCTAAATACTTGTACCCCTTTGCATCAAGGGCACTCATAGAGATAAGATTTCTCTTCATCTTCGGAATATACCGAACATCTGTCAATGTTCTGATTGTGCCATCAAACATCTTGATTCGAACGAAACCTATTCCTTCAATCTTGCATGGTGAATTATCAAAACACAAAACAAAACCAACAGCAGTAGTAGAATCAAAAGTAGTAAACCAATCTCTATGCGGGCACATATGAAAAGTACATGCAGTGTCAAGTACCCACTCATCATTGGTCTCAGCACATCCAGCAATAACAACAAGAGCATCATCGGAAGTATCATCACGAGCAACATTAGCAGAATTTTCACCTTGTTTGTTACCTTTTGGTTTATATGTACCATTCCTCTTTTCCTTGTTCTGCAACTTGAAACATTCTGAGATGTCATGCCCGTCTCACTTGCAATATCTGCAATACTGTTCTTGTCTCTAGATTGTGACCGTCCCCTGTAGCCATTCTTACTTTTGCCTCTGTTTCCATTATGTGAGTTCTTCTCCATTGTCCTGCCACGAATGGATAATCCCTCGGCTTGGGATGAACTTGAACCATCATGAGGCACCATTAATTTCATCTTCTCCTTAGAGTTCAAAGTTTCATAAACTTCATTAAGCGTGAGAGTATCACGACTGTATAATATGGTGTCTCTAAAATTGGTATAAGAACTTGGCAGTGAACATAGTAACATTAAAGCAGTATCTTCCTCGTCATACTCTTCACATCCATTGCAGCTAGATCGGACATGATCTCTTTAAATTCTGAAATATTATTCAAAACATTACCTCCGCTGGGTAACCTGTGCAGGAATAATTTTTGCTTCAGATGCATCTTACTGGTGAGATCTTTTGTCATGCAAATCCCTTCCAGCTTTAACCATAGAGCGGCGGCAGTTTTCTCGCTCAAAACTTCCTGCAGCTAGCACAACAACGGTCAGAAATTTGAACTCTCAAATTCCTCACGGTAGGAGAATCGCACTGGAGAAATCCTTACTCTTCAGTCAGACCAATTTCATCAACGACTGGAAGAACTGCGTCTCTATCACTGCTCGACTTTAGTGCAAGAGATTTCCAAAGTCTTCTCTTGAAGAAATAGGTAGGTTGGGCATCACTTTGGAAATACACCTATGTATTGCTACTTGTGAACTACGTTGGGATTTCCCCGAATAGGAGAGGATGATGCAGTATAGTAGAGATAAGTATTTCCCTCAGTTAAGAACCAAGGTTATCAATCCAGTAGGAGAACCACACAGAACCTCATTAGCAACACCTACACACACAAAAGCAAACACTTGCACCCAACGCAAATAAGAGGGTTGTCAATCCCCATAGCGGTTACTTGCAAGGATTAATTCTGATAGTGATAGATAGAAAGGTAAATTGCAAAAGAAAATAAAAGTAAATAAATTGCATCAAGGTATTTTTGGATTTTAATATATGATAAAAGTAGACCCGGGGGCCATAGTCTTCACTAGAGGCTTCTCTCTTGAACATATAGCATACGGTGGGTAAACAAATTACTGTTGGGGAATTGATAGAAAAGCGCGTAGTTATGACGGATTCATGGCAATGATCATGTATATAGGCATCACGTCCGAGACAAGTAGACCGACTCCTACCTGCATCTACTACTATTACTCCACTCATCGACCGCTATCAAGCATGCATCTAGAGTATTAAGTATAAAACAGAGTAACGCCTTAAGAAAGATGACATGATGTAGACAAAGTAAACTCAAGCAATATGATTAAACCCCATCTTTTTATCCTTAATGGCAACAATACAAATACGTGTCTTGTCCCTTTTTGTCACTGGGATATAGAACCCCGCAAGATTGAACCCATCACAAAGCACCTCTCCCATTGCAAGATAAATCAATCTAGTTGGCCAAACCAAATGGATAGATCGGAGAGAAATACAAAGCTATAACAATCATGCATAAAAGAGTTCAGAGAAGACTCAAATATTTCTCATAAATAATCTGATCATAAACCCACAATTCATCGGATCCCAACAAACACACCGCAAAAGAAGATTACATCGGATAGAACTCCAAGAACATCGAGGAGAACATGGTATTGAAGATCAAAGAGAAAGAAGAAGCCATCTAGCTACTAGCTATGGACCTATAGGTCTGTGGTAAACTATTCACACATCATCGGAAGGGCAGCAAGGTTGATGTAGAAGCCCTCCGTGATCGATTCCCCCTCCGGCAGAGTACCGGAAAAGGCCTCCTGATGGGATCGTGGAAGAACAGAGGCTTGCGGCGGCGGAAAGGTTTTCTCGTCTGGCTCTTTGTTGGTTTCCCAATATTTGAGAATTTATAGAAGTGGAATTAGGTCAAAAGGAGCCATGAGGGGCCCACAAGGCATCAGGGCGCGCCTTCCCTGTGGCCGCACCCTGTTGCCTCCTCGTGAGGCTTCTGGCTTCCTCCCGAAGCTTCCAGGGTCTCTTTTGTCCAGAAAAAAATCGTCAAAAAGTTTCGTGGCATTTGGACTTCGTTTGGTATTGATTTCCTGAAAAATCAAAAACTGGCAAAAAACAGCAACTGGCACTGGGCACTAGGTTAATAGGTTAGTCCCAAAAAATGATATATAATTGCATATAAAACATCCAAGATTGATACTGTAATAGCATGGAACAATCAAAAATTATAGATACGTTGGAGACGTATCAAGCATCCCCAAGCATAATTCCTGCTCGTCCTCGAGTATGTAAATGATAAAAACAGAAATTTTGCTGTGAAATGTTACCCAACATGTTTATTATGTAATCTCTTTATGGCATATCAGTTGTGAAGTGATGAATTAACAATATCAACATAATAATATCCATGAACATAAGAAGCATAATCATTAACTTTCAAAATATACGATCCTTAACAAGTGTTATCCCTATTCACTTTCTCATATTAATCATCGCATGACTCTATCTTCACCACAAATATATAAATAGTAAGCACCCAGGTGTTAAACCAGGCAATTGTATCGTACTTCTAACGCGCTTCAGCATTTTCAACTCTCACGCAATACATGAGCGCAAGTCATGGATATAGCACTGGGTGGAATAGAATGCGGTGGTAGGTATCAAATAATGGAAAGGAGAAGAAGAAAGTCTCGCATCAACTCGGCGGATCAACGGGCTATGGAGATGCCCAGCGATCGATATCAATGCGAGGAGTAGGGATTGCCATGCAACGGATGCACTAAGAGCTATAAGTGTATGAAAGCTCAAACTGAAAACTATGTGGGTGTGCATCCAACTTGCTTGCTCATGAAGACCTCGGGCATTTGAGGAAGCCCATCATCGGAATATACAATCCAAGTTCTATAATGAAAAATTCCCACTAGTATATGAAAGTGACAACATAGGAGACTCTCTATATGAAAAACATGGTGCTACTTTGAAGCACAAGTGTGGAAAAGAATAGTAACATTGCCCCTTCTCTCTTTTTCTCTCATTTTTTTGCTGGGCTCTTTTTGGCCTCTTTTTTTTATTTCGTCCGGAGCCTCATCCCGACTTGTGGGGGAATCATAGCCTCCATCATCCTTTCCTCACTGGGACAATGCTCTAATAATGATGATCATCACACTTTTATTTACTTACAACTCGAAATTACAACTCGATACTAGAACAAATATGACTCAATATGAATGCCTCTGGCAGTGTACCAGGATGTGCAATGATCTAGCGTAACATGTATAAAAATGATGAACGGTGGCTTTGCCACAAATACTATGTCAGCTATATGATCAAGCAAAGCAATATGACAATGATGATGTGTGTCATATAAACGGAACGGTGGAAGTTGCATGGCAATATATCTCGGAATGGCTATGGAAATGCCATAATAGGTAGGTATGGTGGCTGTTTTGAGGAAGGTAAAAGGGGTTTATGTGTGAAAGAGTGTATCATATCACGGGGTTTGGATGCACCGTCAAAGTTTGCGCCAACTCTCGAGGTGAGAAAGGGCAAGGCACGGTACCGAATAGTCTAGCAAATTACGGAAAGATAGGAGTGCGTATAATCCATGGACTCACATTAGTCATAAAGAACTCACATACTTATTGCAAAAGTCTACTTAGCCCTCGAAGCAAAGCAGTTCACCGCATGCCTCTAGGAGGAGGGTTGGTAGGAGTTAACCATCGCGCGACCCCGATTATAACAGCACTCAAGGATTTCATTTTAGACCTATAAATGCTCCAACTTCCTCGCCATGCCACGACTAATATTTAGGTGAATATGTCATAACAAACTTTAATACCGATATTTCTACTAACCAATGATCATGAACCTATATCCTTTCATATTACGACATTAATAAAATTAACTATGCACTTCATACTTAGTGATCTACATGAAGGTTTTTATTATATCCCCCTTGGATACCTTATCATATCAGGACCATTCTTTTAACATGTGCAAATTGCCATTACTATATATTAGACTCTCAAAAATATATAAGTGAAGCATGAGAGTGCAACTATTTCTTTAAAATATAACCACCGCCGTGCTCTAAAAGATATAAGTGAAGCACTAGAGCAACTGCCTAGCTCAAAAGATATAAGTGAAGCACATAGAGTATTCTAACAAATCACGAATAATGTGTGTCTGTTCAGCAAAGATGATTGTGGCAAACTAAAAAGCAAACAAAAGCAAGCAAACTATAGCACAAGACGCTCCAAGTAAAACACATATCATGTGATGAATAAAAATATAGCTCCAAGTGAGTTACCGATAGATTGTAGACGAAAGAGGGGATGCCATCCGGGGCATCCCCAAGCTTAGACGCTTGAGTCTTCCTTGAATATTACCCTGGGGTGCCTTGGGCATCCCCAAGCTTAGGCTCTTGCCACTCCTTATTCCTTTATCCACCGTAGTCTCACCCAAAACTTGAAAACTTCAGCACACAAAACTCAACAGAAACCTCGTGAGATCCGTTAGTATAACAAATAAATCTTAAACTTTAGGTACTATTGTAAATTGATTCATATTTAATATTGTCATAATTCTACTATACTCCAACTTCTCCATGACTCATACCCCCCGATACGATCCATAGATTCATCAAAATAAGCAAACTATGCAACAAAAACAGAATCTGTCTAAAACAGAACAATTTGTAAAGATCTGAATTAAAGTCATACTCCCTCCGTACCAAAATAAGTGACTCAACTTTGTATTAACTTTTTACTAAAGCTAGTGCAAAGTTGAGTCACTTATTTTGGGATGGAGGGAGTACTTCTATAACTCCAAAAATTCTAAAAAATTAGGACAACATGGGAAATTCATATATCAATAATGTGTAAAAAATTCAGAATCTTCTGACGCTCCAGTACAAAATAAAAATTCTAGAACTAAGCACAGAAGTTTCTGTTTTCAAACATCATCAATTATACTATCATCCAAATCATCCCAACGGCATTACTTGGCACAAACACTAATTAAAAGATAAAAACAAAATCATAACAAAGGCTACAATTGTGTAAACACACAAAAACAGAAAGAAAAACAAAAATTAAAGATACATATTGGGTTGCCTCCCAACAAGCGCTATTGTTTTATGCCCCTAGCTAGGCATAATGCATAGTTTCAAGTATTATCATCCTTGGTTTCCAAATCCTCAATTACACACCTACTCGTTCTAGGAGATTTAACATAGGAATTTCTTATCATCATGCTCCTAGGCACAAAATTGTGAAGTTTGCTTTCGTAGATAGGTTCCTTTATTATATCAATGAAATTGGGATGCACGCTAATCATTTTTAGATCTTCATTTCCCTTGCTAGAAGTGGCACCCTTAGTCTTAGGAACATACATAAACTTGCAACTTTTATTGGGAGGAGTCCTATCAATAGTTTTAATGGAGGAAAAGGTGGAACCCAAGTTATTAATAATTGCCTCCAACTTATCGATCCTAGCGGGACCTTGTTCTATCCTTTCACTAACTATTGGTTCCTTTCCTTTTAACATTTTTAATGTAGTTCCTACCTTAGAACCAAATTGAGTAATATGATTATGGACCTTTTTGTCTAGATTCTCAAGATGTTCAATAGTAGACATTTTATTTTCAATAGCTTCTAACCTTTGAATAACATGTTCCAAAGTCAATGCTGTTTCATTAATAATTATAGGTGGTGATCCCACTAAATTTCCGATAGCATTGAAAGCATCCATAGGGTGACTACTCAAGAAATTCCCTCCGGTAATAGTATCTAGCACAAATATATACCAAGTAGTAATACCCACATAAAAATTGCAAAGAAGAACAGTGGTGGATTGCTTACGAGTAGACCTATTTTGAGCATCGCAAATCCTATACCAAGCATCTTTTAAACTTTCTCCTCCCCTTTGTTTAAAATTGAGAACTTCATTTTCAGGAGTGCAAGTAACAATTGAAGAACTAGCCATAACGACAAAGCAAGCAAACTAGCAAACAAGCAAACAAAAATATTTTTTTGTAAAATTGTTTTAGAAGTGGGGGAAATGAAAACGAGAGGCAGATGCAAATAAAAGGGAAATAAAAATAAGAGCAAGTGGAAGATAGTTTATGCGAAGGTACTTGGTAGGTTTTGGTGATGTCTCCCCGGCAACGACGCCAAAAATTCTTCCTGCTACTTGTTAACTGCGTTAGGATTTCCCCGAAGAGGAGAGGATGATGCAGTACAATAGAGATAAGTATTTCTCTCAGTTAAGAACCAAGGTTATAAATCCAGTAGGAGAACCACAGAGAACCTCGTTAGCAGCACCTACACACACAAAAGCAAACACTTGCACCCAACCCAAATAAGAGGGTTGTCAATCCCCTTAGCGGTTACTTGCAAGGATTAATTCTGATAGTGATAGATAAAAAGGTAAATTGCAAAATAAAATAAAAGTAAATAAATTGCAGCAAGGTATTTTTGGATTTTAATATATGATAAAAGTAGACCCGGGGCCCATAGTTTTCACTAGAGGCTTCTCTCTTGAACATATAGCATACGATGGGTAAACAAATTACTGTTGGGCAATTGATAGAAAAGCGCATAGTTATGACGGATTCATGGCAATGATCATGTATATAGGCATCACGTCCAAGACAAGTAGACTGACTCCTACCTGCATCTACTACTATTACTCCACTCATCGACCGCTATCCAGCATGCATCTAGAGTATTAAGTATAAAACAGAGTAACGCCTTAAGCAAGATGACATGATGTAGACAAAGTAAACTCAAGCAATATGATTAAACCCCATCTTTTTACCCTTAATGGCAACAATACAAATACGTGTCTTGTCCCTTTCTGTCACTGGGATATAGAACACCGCAAGATTGAACCCATCACAAAGCACCTCTCCCATTGCAAGATAAATCAATCTAGTTGGCCAAACCAAACGGATAGATCGGAGAGAAATACAAAGCTATAACAATCATGCATAAAAGAGTTCAGAGAAGACTCAAATATTTCTCATGAATAATCTGATCATAAACCCACAATTCATCGGATCCCAACAAACACACCGCAAAAGAAGATTACATCGGATAGAATTCCAAGAACATCGAGGAGAACATGGTATTGAAGATCAAAGAGATAGAAGAAGCCATCTAGATACTAGCTATGGACCTGTAGGTCTGTGGTAAACTACTCACACATCATCAGAAGGGCAACAAGGTTGATGTAGAAGCCCTCCGTGATCGATTCCCCCTCCGGCAGAGTACCGGAAAAGGCCTCCAGATGGGATCGCGGAAGAACAGAGGCTTGCGGCGGTGGAAAGGTTTTCTCGTCTGGCTCTCTGTTGGTTTCGCAATATTTGAGAATTTATAGAAGTGGAATTAGGTCAAAAGGAGCCACGAGGGGCCCACAAGCCATCAAGGCGCGCCCCCTGGGGCCGCGCCCTATTGCCTTGTGGCCTCCTCGTGAAGCTTCTGGCTTTCTCCTGAAGCTTCCAGGATCTCTTTTGTCCAGAAAAAAATCATCAAAAAGTTTCGTGGCATTTGGACTTCGTTTGGTACTAATTTCCTGAAAAACCAAAAACAGGCAAAGCACAGCAACTGGCACTGGGCACTAGGTTAATAGGTTAGTCCCAAAAAATGATATATAATTGCATATAAAACATCCAAGATTGATACTATAATAGCATGGAACAATAAAAATTTATAGATACGTTGGACACGTACCATGTATCACCTAGACCCCTTTAATAGTATGATGTTCCCTATGACTCAATATAAACAAAAAGAAACTACAAAACCAAAGTCTTTACGTTCCAATTCGTCACTTCAATTTCTTCAAAGGGCGCACCAATTTCTTCAATGTAAATGTACATTTTTAGGGTTCGTCTTTCATGGCTAAACCAAATCTTCAGGGACTTCTCTCCCGTGTATCACTCAAAAACACATTAGTCCCTTAACCCATTTGTCTTCAATACTCCAAAACCCCAAAGGGGGCACTAGATGCACTTACAATCTCCCCCTTTTTGGTGATTGATTGCAAATTGGTTAAAGTTTTCAACGGGGATATATAATAAATTTGAAAGTAAAAAAACATGAAGATTTTGATTCCAGGATATAGAAGAACCCCCCCCCCCCGCCCCGAAGATGTGCATATTGATGAATTTGCTTTGGATTGCAAGTGCACATGGCAGGATGTAATTGTGGAGATCTCCCCCTATATCTTGGAATCCAACAGAGTGCATTGAATAGATAATTTGAAGAAATTGCAATGCACAATGATAAGTAGTGTCTGACGAATATTAGCATGCATGCATATAAACATAAGGAACCATGCAGAAATAGCGTTTCAAAAGGATCAGACCACCACCGGACTTAGGTTTACAACTTATTACAATAAATCATCAGCACAAGAACGAGAGTTGTAACTTAGCAAAAACCAGCCCATATAGGAACCCTCTTGAAGACTAACTCATATTTCTCCCCCTTTGTCATGAAATGAACAAAAGGAGACAAAATAGAGACTAACGTCCCGATGAAAATCATGTCGATGATGGAAGCGGGGTCGTCAGTCTCGTGTGATGAAGAATGTGATTCTGGCACCAGTTGAGGCATTGGGCATCGCTTGAACTTCTTCTGCGGAGGAACATGCCAGTCGAAATCCTGCTAAAAGTTGAGGTCTTTGAGCTCTTCATTTGTCTTCAGATGAGATAGAATGGCCCAGGCACGATCAAAAGTTTCATGGGCATACTAGTGGTTTTTCTTCACAATGTTTTGAGTTATTTTCATATAGTGAAGAATAGCGTGAATCTGACGCTGAACCCAGTTTTGGTTGCAATCCACCTTTTGATGCAGACTGATAAGAAGTTCATGATCAATCATGACACGAGGCGCTTCAGTGTGAGGTTCTTCATGTGAAGTATGTGCACTAGTGGTCTGCGATGTGTTGTCATCACCCGTGGACTGAGAGGCAGGCTAACGAAATTGACCATCAAGAGGTCGAAGCCCTTCTGCAATAACAATCTTGCCCTTGGCTGGAGCTGAAGCAATTTTGCTTTGAAGTATTTCCACAGCCGGCACGAAACTGAGGTGATTGTGCTTGTCAGCCATGTAGTTGATCCTTGATTGTAATACCCTGGATTTTCCCTTTTGCAAAATTCTTTTCCAAATTTGGTTTATGTCTTTTTATTTTGATGTTCTTGGATTTTATTTGCACTCTTGTGTTTATTTAAGAGTAGTGACTTGCCTAGTTACTTGGGATTAGGGTTTTGCCTCCCCAAAACCCTAATTGCCACTTCTGCTAACTGAAACCATGAGACCCAGTTGCACTAGAGCACCCATTTTCCTTGCACCACAAATAACCAAATTATTTGTAGATCTTGTCCTACAAATATCTTCACTATTTCCATCCACAAACACCCACACCCAAGTCAAGTTTTCACCAGAACCCCCTTTAAGTTTCTGCCAGATCTGTCGGGTTGCAAAGCAAGTACATTGTAGCTTCATGCTATGAAGCTGAAATTTTGCACACATCAACATCCACTCATATCAGGACCATACACAATTTTTCATTATCAGAAACCTACATCAACTTCCCCCACAATTTCCCAAAGTTTCTATCCAGAAAACCGCATTGTGAAGGAAGTACATATTGCATCCACCTAATTGAGCCCGAGCCCAAATTTGTCATGTTGACTAAACATGACAAAATACCACTATGACCTAAATTTCATCCAATTCCATCACTCCATTTGACCCTAGTGAATTTCCAAAGAAGTGGACCAGAGAACAAGTTTCTACAGGACGTACAGTTTCCACTCATCCATTTGATCTCCAATTTTGCATACATCTTCATCATCATATGAAACTCCATGACACCAAAATTTAGCTTCATTCATCACACCATTTAAGCACAACATCTTCCCAAAGTTTCTGTACAGAATTTCACTTTGTATAGGAAGTACCATCTAGACTCATCCTTTTGTCCTCAAAATTTGTATGCTTATGCACCCTCGTACAAAATTCCCCTACACTAAAAATTAGACCTAACGGAGAATCCATTTAACCTTAGTAAATTGGGAAAGTTTCTGGCAGAAACTAAAAATGGAAGCTACACTCAAAACTAACAAACCCCTGACCCCTACCTCTTCACACACACACCCTAAACACACTTAAGACTAACTACTAGACATACTATTAGGGCATATTTCTCCTTAGTGGTTTTGGTGATTGATGACAATACTTTTGCGGACTAATCGTGTGCATTGAGCATTTCAGATACTCCATCATTTGGCACAAGACGATTGATGCCCCTCGATGTATTAGAGTGAAGACGGTTTATTTTCCTTCGTTTCATTTTCGGTGGACTTGAGTCGTAGGAAATACCGTACTATCAAGAGGGGGTCCACTTCGGAAAGGTCTCGGTGGAATCAACACGTACACACTTTCATTTGCACCCTTCGTTCCTTTCCACTTCATTGGAGTTTCGCTTTCCGGTACGTAGGAGTGCTCAGAGAGCTGCCAGCGGTAGTACCGCGGCTGGAAGCGGTAGTACCGCTTGTAAGCGGTAGTGCCGCTCCCAGTACCGCCCATACTACCGCCTCGATTCGGGGCACGATTTTTTGTGTCAGGTTCAGCGGTAGTCCAGCGGTGGTCCCACTGGCATACTACTGCTGACCCCTTTTTAACCCAACCGGGCAAGCGGCAGTAGCAGCGGCAGTAGGAGCGGTAGTACCGCTTGTAAGCAGTAGTACCGCACCTACCACCGCTGCCACTTCCGCTCGCAGCGCTGCTCTCCGTCCCCTCCCCTATTTCTCAGCGGTAGCAGAACGGCAGTGGCGAGCGGCAGTACCGCGGGTAGGTAGTAGTACCGCAGTCCACAGCGGTAGTACCGCTGGTGCGGCTGTCCCTCTGCCCTGCTCTGCTCTCCGAGTGTCCTGTGCTGCAACCCCAGCGGTAGTACCGCTGGGGAGAGCAGTAGTACCGCTCCGGCAGCACTACCGCCCTCTTTTGCACTGCACTTTGTGCACTACCGCCAGGGCGGCAGTACCGCTCACGTGAGCAGTAGTACCGCTTTGTGCGGGCTGAAAACTGGGTAACGGTTGGTTTTGTCCCCCCACTATATAAAGGGGTCTTCTTCTCCAAGAAGACCACCTCTTCCTCCCTAAGCTCCATTGTTGCTCCAAAAGCTCATTTTCGCCTGATCTCTCTCCCTAGCCAATCAAACTTGTTGATTCTTTAGGGATTGGTTGAGAAGGCCCGGATCTATACTTCCACCAAGAGAAATTTGATTCCCCCCACTAATCCCTTGCGGATCTTGTTACTCTTGGGTGTTTGAGCACCCTAGACGGTTGAGGTCACCTCGGAGCCACATTCCATTGTGGTGAAGCTCCGTGGTGGTGTTGGGAGCCTCCAATTAAGTTGTGGAGATTGCCCCAACCTTGTTTGTAAAGGTTCGGTCGCCGCCTTCAAGGGCACCACTAGTGGAATCACGGCACCTCGCATTGTGTGAGGGCGTGAGGAGAATACGGTGGCCCTAGTGTCTTCTTGGGGAGCATTGTGCCTCCACACCGCTCCAACGGAGACGTACTTCCTCTCAAAGGGAAGGAACTTCGGAAACACATCCTCGTCTTCACCGGCTCCACTTGTGGTTACTTCTTACCTTTACTTTGTGCAAGCTTGACTTGTGTTACTTCCTTTGCTTGCTTGTGTAGTTGTTGTTGTTAGCATCATATAGGTTGCTCACCTAGTTGCACATCTAGACAACCTATTTTGTTGCTAACCCTAATTTGTTAAGAAAAGCTAAAAATTGGTAGTTGCCTATTCACCCTCCTCTAGTCAACCATATCGATCTTTATTAAGGGTTTCACCACTCGAAGAGTATGGTTGACGACGGGGATCGCGATGAGGAAGTGCCCGAGGCCGTGGAGTTGAACTCGGTCACCCGGGACGACTTAAATGAAGCTATGGCTTCACTTAAGACGTCTATGACGGCCGAGGTCAAGTCCATGCTTAAAGAACTCCTTGAGGGGTTGAAGTCTACTCTCGATCCTTTGCTTGTGGTTAATCCCACCGCATCGGTGTCGGAGGCCAATTCCGGCAAGGAAGCGGCTAAAGGCACTCAAACCTCTTCCCCTCATGGTAAGAATGGGACGGGAACCTATGCCTCGGTTCCCCCTCCCCCGGTCTATGGAGGACCAGTTCCTACACCGCATATTAACAACCTTGGTCCTCCTCCTAAGCTTGTGAAGGGTGATTTTGCTAATTGGGTTTTTCGTATCAAGTCTCATTTGAATCACAGCTCAACAAATCTTTGGAGAATCATCGAGCAAGGCTTCTACCCACATGACCCAAGCAACCTCACTCCAACAGAAGAGGCGGACAATCAATACAATCACTCCGCATTGTTCATCCTCCAATCCGAAGTGCCTCCCGAAGATCTAGCTCACTTACGCCCCTTCTCCCATGCAAAGGATTGTTGGGAACACATTATATCTTTGTACAAGGGGAGCTCAAGCATTCAATGGTCCAACTTTTAAGTGGTGCTTGATGAGGCCGATGAGTTTGTGATGAATGAAGATGAGGATCCTCGGGATCTCTACCGGAGATTGACAACTCTTGCGGTCGCTCTTCAAGATCATGGGAGCAAGGATATGGATGATAATTGGATCAAGCGCCAAGTTTCTCAAGGCCATCATGCCATTCAACAAGGCCATGTCCTCCGTGATCCGTCAAAGACCGGACTTCCACACCTTGTCTTCAAGTGAAGTGTTGGATGAGTTTATTGCCATGAACATCATGAACAAGACCGCCGACAATGCTCTAGCTCGTGTCCAATGATCAAAGAAAGCCTCACCCAACCTTGCTTTGAAGGCCAAGGGTATTCCGGAAGAAGAAGAAGGGGAAGAAGAAGAGAGTTGCCCCGAAGACACCAAATATGCTTACCACGGCACATGGCTCTTGCGTCAAGGCAATTTTGGGGCAACAAGAGAAACACAAGGCCCAACTCCTCCAAGAACAACTCAAAGGGCAAGCAACGAGTAAGGACTTGCTACAATTGTGGCAATGTGAGTCACTTTGTGGCAGATTGTCCGTATGAGAAGAGGGAGGACAATGGTGGCAAGCTCATCCGCAAAGACAAGGCCAAGTCCTTCTCAAACAAGAACAACTTCACCAAGAAGATACCTCAAAAGGGCTTGGTGGCACAAGAAGAGTACATCTCTGATGATGATGATGAAGATACAAGTGGTGAAGGAATGGCAACGGCAACCGTGGCCATTGCCACCTCTTCCCCAACCAAGGTGTGTCTCTTCGGCGCCCCCAATGAAAACATCATTGCCAAGTGCCTCATGGCCAAAGGTATCAACAAGGTAACCTCCAACATCAAAACCACTACCACTACTACACCTTCATTGTTGGATTGTGTGTATGATAGTGAGATGGTAAAGGTTGATGAGAACGAGTTTGATAAGTTCTTGAGTAAGCTCAAAGGTGAGACCAAGAAGCACTTTGTTGCTCTCTTGGAACAACTTGGTGAGGCCAATGATATCATTGAGTCTCACGAAGAGACTATCACTAACTTGCAAGGCCATAGTCGTGATTATGCTGACGAGATTGCGGATCTTTCCATTGCTCTTGAGGAAGAGCGAGGTCTTCGTTTGGCTCTTGAGGAGTCACACAACGTTGACCTTGCTCAACTAAAGAAAGATCTTGAACATGCTCAAGTTCTTACTCGTGTGCTCAAATCCGACAAGGTGGACCTTGGAGTTGGCCATGCTAGACTCAAGGAGGAGTTTGAGCTACTTGACAAAGCCCACAAGGTTTTGAAGAGTGCTCATGGCTCTCTCAAAGAGTCTCATGATCAATTCCAAGTGAAGCTAACAACGAAAATAGCCACTTGTCCTCCGTTTGTTTTAATTGATAATGCCATTGCTACTAACCCTTGTTGTAAGCATGAGCATCTTGTGGAGGAGAATGCCAAGTTGAAAGAGCAAATCGAGAAAGGCCTTGTGACCTGCATACAAGGCGAGAAGAACCTCAACGAACTTTTGAGCAATCAAAAGGAAGTTGTGGCAAAGGAGGGACTTGGGTTTGTGCCCAAGTCAAAGAAGAAGAAGAACAAAAAGATCAAGAAACCTCTCCCTCTCAAAGAGGTATTTGTCAAGAAGGGAGAGGGTGCTCAT
Source organism: Elymus sibiricus (assembly GCA_039707655.1). NCBI lineage: Eukaryota > Viridiplantae > Streptophyta > Magnoliopsida > Poales > Poaceae > Elymus > Elymus sibiricus. Next base: position 252,803,922 of record CM077668.1, on the reverse strand, counting down.
AAGGACAAGAAGAACAAGGTGGTGGGTGGAAATGACAAGAAGGACAAAACCACTCCATCGAACAAAGCCGGCGACTTTAACCCTTCTTATGTTTTGTGCCGTGCTAGTGATGGGCATGTTTTTGCCAAATTTGTTGGTTCTTATTATGAGTACATAGAATGTTCTATTTGGGTTCCTAAGACCCTTGTTACTAACATCAAAGGACCCATTCGAGAATGGGTACCTAAAACCAAGCATTGATTTCTTGTAGGAGTTTGCTTCCGGTGGAGGATCATGGTTGCTTGATAGTGGAGCAACAAATCATATGACCGGGAGCAAGCATTTGGTGGTGGACGTGCAACCAATCTCATCTATGCCCACCCATGTTCAATTCGGTGATGCCTCAACATCTAAGGTATTGGGTCTTGGCAAGGTTGTGATTTCTCATGATTTATCAATTGAGAAAGTCATGCTTGTTAAGACCCTTGCATACAATTTGCTTTCCGTTCGTCAACTTGCACTTATGGGCTTTGCCACTTTCTTTGACCTTGATACCGTGGCCCTTTTGTGGAGCAAGACTCTTAAAGTAGCTTTTGTTGGGCATGTCGAGAACGGTCTCTATGTGGTTAACTTTTCGGAGCGACCCACTAAGACCGTGACTTGCCTAATGGCTAAATTTGATGTGGGGTGGCTTTGGCATCGCCGACTAGCCCATGTCAATATGAGATCTTTGCAAAGTCTCCTCAAGGGGGATCATGTTCGTGGACTAACAAATGTGAGTTTTGCCAAAGATAGTGCTTGCAGTGCCTGTATCGAAGGAAAGCTACATGAGACGGCTCACCTACCCATGACTATCATCTACTCGAAGAGGCCCTTGGAGCTCCTTCACATGGATCTCTTTGGACCTCCATCCTTTGATAGTCTTGGGGGAAGAAAGTATTGCTTGGTGATTGTGGATGACTATTCAAGATACACTTGGGTATATTTCTTCAAGAGGAAGAGCGAGACCCAACAAACCGTCATCGACTTTGCCAATGAAGCTCAACGTCAACATGAGGCAAAGATATTGATGATTAGAAGTGAAAACGGTACCGAGTTCAAGAACTACACCTTGGATGAGTTTCTTAGTGATGAGGGGATCAAGCATCAATACTCCGCACCATATACCCCTCAACAAAATGGTGTAGCGGAGAGGAAGAACCGGACGTTGATGGACGCGGCAAGGACCATGATGGCGGAATTCAAGTCTCCGTACAACTTTTGGGCCGAAGCCATCTGTGGGATTGAGGAGATAGGTCTAGAGGGGGGTGAATAGACTCCTAACCAGCCAAAGGTGCCGTTATTAATTTCTCTTGGAACTTAGGCAGATTTTGGCACAAGTTAAGATCACTCCAATACTTTCTACACATGCATATCTAGAGATTGAGCAGCGAAAATAGTAAAGCATGCAATAGTGCGGAAAGTAAAGGGGTAGAGTATGAAAGATCAAACACAATGAAGAGACGGTGGTTTTTGGCATGGTTCCGATAGGTGGTGCTATCGTACGTCCACGTTGATGGAGACTTCAACCCACGAAGGGTAACGGCTGCGCGAGTCCATGGAGGGCTCCACCCACGAAGGGTCCACGAAGAAGCAACCTTGTCTATTCCACCATGGCTTACGTCCATGAAGGACTAGCCTCACCCGGGGTAGATCTTCACGAAGTAGGCGATCTCCTTGCCCTTACAAACTCCTTGGTTCAACTCCACATCAGGTTGGAGGCTCTCAAGTGACACCTAACCAATCTAGGAGACACCACTCTCCAAAAGGTAATAGACGGTGTGTTGTTGATGAACTCCTTGCTCTTGTGCTTCAAATGATAGTCTTCCCAGCACTCAAACAACTCCTCACAGATTTGGCTATGGTGGAAGAAGGATTTGAGTGGAAAGCAAGTTGGGAAAGGCTAGAGATCAAGGTTCAAATGGTAGGAATGGAATATCTTGATCTCAACACATGAGTAGGTGGTTCTCTCTCAGAAAATGTGTGGTGGAAGTGTAGGCACGTTCTGATGGCTCTCCTTACTGAGAAGGATGTGGTGGAGGGGTGTATATAGCCTCCACACAAAATCCAACCGTTACACACTTTTGACCCAACTCGGTGGCACCGAAACTATAATCTCGGTAGCACCGAACTGTGTAAAAGATATGAACTTTAGGAATCTCGGTGGGACCGATATGATCAACTCGGATGGACCGAAGTGCAATGCCTTAGGGCAAACCTCATCTCGGTGGCACCGATTGCATCAACTCGGTTGGACCGAAGTGAAGCAATAAGGCAACATAGACTTGGCAAGCCATCTCGGTGAGACCGATTTGCATAACTCGGTGAGACCAAAGTGAATGCAACCGATTACAGAGAGTTGGCAAGGCCATCTCGGTGGGACCGAGATCCATTTCGGTGGATCCGATTTGTTAGGTTTTTGGCAGTGGCTAAGTCTTGGATGAACTCGGTGGGGCCGGTTTGGAAATATCGGTGGGGCCGAGTTGGAATGTAGGTTTTGGACATATTTGGATAAGGAGAGTGGTTGAGGGTTTAGGAGTACTGTCACTAAGCACTTGAGCAAAAAGACCATTAAGCAACACCTCATCCCCTTTTAATTGTATTGGCTTTCCTATGGACTCAATGTGATCTTGGATCACTAAACCAAAAATGTAGAGTCTTGAGCTTTTGCCAATCCTTGTCCTTAGCATTTTGAAGGGGTTCCACATCCTCTTGTCCCTGCCACGCCATTGTTGAACTTGTCTGAAATTCACTAGATAAAAGCATTAGCCCAACAGCATGTATGTTGGCATAAATTACCAAAACCACCAAGGGAGCAAATGTGCTTTCACCATCAACACCGCATGTCATGCATCCAATCGGCTCTACCTCCGCAAAGTCTTGAACAAAACTCCATATGAGATACTTACCGATAACAATCCCAACCTCAAGTACTTCCGGGTGTTCGGATGTAAGTGTTTCATTCTCAAGAAAGGTACACGTTTGTCTAAATTCGAATCTAGAGCTCAAGAGGGCATATTTGTTGGTTATGCTACAAACTCTCATGCTTACCGTGTCCTCAACAAGTCCAACGGACTTATTGAGGAGACGTGTAACGTGGAGTTTGATGAAAATAATGGCTCCCAAGTGGAGCAAAGTGGTCTTTGTGATGTAGGTGATGAAATTCCTCCTCAAGCCATAAGAAGAATGGGGATTGGTCAAATACTCCCCATTGAGGAACCCCTTGTGGCCGAAGGAGAAGGACACTGCTCTACGCAAGTGGAGCCATCACCAACCATTGACCCACACTCTTCCGAAGAACAAACCGAAGGCCCTCAACCTAGTGATCAAGATCAAGGGCAAGATCAACCTCAAGATGATGGTGTTGCACCAAATGATGCCCAAGATCAAGATCACGACACGGAGCAACCTCAAGATCAAGGGCAAGCTCAAGATGACGCTCAAGATGCTCAAGATGATCCTCCTCAAGTGACCTCGGAGGAACTATTGGAGCGCCGTGCCGCCAAGATTGCTTCCAAACTCAAGCATCAACAACATGTCTTGGAGAATGTCTATGGAAGCTTAAAGAAGGGGGTAACCACTCGTAGACAATTAACAAACTTTTGTGAGCATCACGCATTTGTTTCTTGTGTTGAACCCCAAAAGGTACATGAGGCGCTCGAGGATACGGATTGGCTTGAAGCCATGCATGATGAACTCAACAACTTTGAGCGCAACAAAGTGTGGACATTGGTGCCAAGGCTAACGGAGAATCATAATGTCATTGGAACCAAATGGATCTTCAAGAACAAGCAAGATACGAACGGTGTTGTCACTCGAAACAAGGCAAGATTGGCGGCACAAGGCTACTCCCAGGTCGAGGGTATCGACTACGGTGAAACCTTTGCTCCCGTTGCTCGTCTTGAATCTATTCGTATGTTGCTTGCATATGCTTCTCATCATGATTTTAAGTTCCAACAAATGGATGTGAAGAGTGCATTTCTTAATGGTCCTCTTAATGAGTTGGTATATGTCAAACAACCCCCGGGGTTCGAGGATCCCAAGTTCCCCAATCATGTATACAACCTCGATAAGGCACTCTATGGCCTTAAACAATTCCCACGTGCCTGGTATGAGCACCTTACCGAGTTGTTGCAAGACCGTGGGTTTGAAATTGGGAAAATCGATCCCACTCTTTTTACTAAGAGGGTTAAAGGGGATTTGTTCATATGCCAACTATATGTTGATGATATTATCTTTGGTTCTCCTAACAAAGCTTTCAATGATGAGTTTGCCGCACTCATGACTGAGAACTTTGAGATGTCTATGATGGGAGACTTGAAGTTCTTTCTTGGGTTCGAAGTCAAGCAAAGAAGAGAAGGAACCTTCATCAACCAAGCCAAATATACCCAAGACATGCTCAAGAGATTCAAGCTAGAAGATGTCAAGCCGGCCAAGACTCCAATGCCTACCAAGTGCCAACTCGACATCGATCCTAATGGTAAAGCGGTGGATCAAAAGGTATACCGTTCCATGATTGGTTCCTTGCTTTACCTTTGTGCATCTAGACCGGATATCTTGTTGAGTGTGGGAATGTGTGCACGATTTCAATCCGCGCCTAAGGAAAGTCACTTTGTGGCGGTCAAGCGAATCTTTCGATATTTGGCTCTTACCCCAAACTTTGGCTTATGGTATCCCAAAGGAGCAAGCTTTTATCTCATGGGATATTCGAACTCGGATTGGGCGGGAGACCGTGTGGATAGGAAGTCAACTTTCGGAGGGTGCCAATTCCTTGGTCGCTCTTTGGTGAGTTGGTCTTCGAAGAAGCAAAATTATGTCTCTCTCTCCACCACCGAGGCCGAGTATGTAGCCGCCGCAAGTTGTTGTGCACAATTGCTATGGATGAGGCAAACTTTAAAGGATTACGGTGTCACTTGTGACAAAGTGCCTCGTTTTTGTGACAATGAAAGTGCAATCAAGATCTCCTACAATCCGGTGCAACATAGCAAGACGAAGCACATTGAGATTCGTCATAATTTCATCCAAGATCACGTCAAGCGTGGAGAGATTGATATTATTCATGTTGGCACTCAAGAGCAACTAGCGGATATTTTCACGAAGCCATTAGATGAAGCACGATTTCACGAGTTAAGGCATGAGCTAAATATCATTGATTCGAGCAACGTATCTTGAATCTCGTCACACCCCACCACATTCATCATGATTATCTTGTTCTAGATGTAGGCATGGACATAGGGGGAGTGTTGTTCTCTCAATGAAATCTCCCTCCCCCATTATGCATAAATTGATCAAGTCTTTCACTTTAGCCATTTTCGATGGTTCATGTGCTTCAAAGATGAGTTTTGGTCATGGGCCCAAGGTTAAAATCTTCGCGGTGCCATACCAATTGACTCAAACATAGGTGGCTTCGGCCACCGCCCTCTCTTTGAGAGTTTTTGTCGTGAGGACTTTTGTTTGTGCTTTGAGTCGCTCCAAGTTTGCTTGCTCCTCCTTTTTTTCTCTCTTTTTGAACTTGGAGTGTCTCTTCCCATTTGCTGGTGTTTCGAGTCTCCAACCCAAGCCATCTCATCTACAACCCCTCTAAATTTGTATAAGCCACCATTTTTTTGACTTGATCTTGCTTGCTGTCGCCTGCGCGGTACTACCGCGGTGTCTGGGCGGTACTACCGCTTATAAGCGGTACTACCGCCCTAGGACCCCGGTACTACCGCTCGAGCGGTACTACCCGGCCTCCTGCCGCGGAGTAGTACCGGGGTGGTACTACCGCTCCTCTGAGCGGTACTACCGCTCTGTGGCGGGTTGGGGGGGTTATGACTCGGGCAGGGGGAGTTCTAACTCCCCCATACCCATTCGTCTCTCCCACGCCCTCTCCTCTCTCAGGCGACGAACAAGCACCGGTGGGCCACCGTCGGGCCGCCGATTCCGTGCCGTCTTCCGCGATTCCGTCCGGTGGGATCGTTCCCCACCTTCTCCTCTTGCCATGGATGCCGGTATTGCCCCCGTTTTCCTCTCCTATGGTTCTACTTTTTGAATCTAGGCTCTAGGGCAATGCGTGTGGCATTCTTCGATTTTTTGTTCAAATCGAGGCTTGAGTAGGACGTAGAAGAATGCTAGATTAAGTGGATTGAAGTTTGGTTGGAGGGAATTTGAATTTGGCATCCCCGGTAGTACCGGATCTAGCCGCGGTTGTGGTCAGGCCAGTGACATTCGCCTCGGGCGGTACTACCGCTCCTCTGGAGCGGTACTACCGCTTATAGACGGCACTACCGCTGCTGATGGGCGGTACTACCGCCCAGGGCTGTCAACTTCTACTTCCCTCGTACCAACCTTCAACTCACTTTGTTTCCTTTTTGTTGGCTTATGCAATGTTTTATACCTGCTTTTCCCTCGCTCTTTGTTGTGGGTTCCAGGTGATAGCAGTGCTGGGCATCAAGCCCGTCGCAAGAATCCAGAGCGTCCAGGGGGTTCCAAGCGCTATCGCACTTCTGAGGATGCCGGTGCAACTTCAAGTGCTCAGCCAATGCAAAGAACCAAGCAAGTTGCAAGCAATCCAAAGGAGAAGGTCAAGTCCGTGACTGAGATGAATGCTAAGGAGTTTTGTGTGTTTCGGCGCCGTAACCCGTACCGTCATGAGCAAGATCCAACTCTTGTCAATCGTCCCTTCTGGACCAAGCAGCAGCGCTCTATCTATCTGGATGTGCTCAAAGCGAAGAAGAATCTATTTGTGTCAGTCAGAACCATTGATATCCCTCATATGCAGAAGGACATGCCGTACTTTGGAGAGGCTCTTGAGCTGTGCAATCAGCTGCACATGATCAAGGTTATGGAGTTCAACAAGGATTTTGATGCAGACATCGTGGCTCAGTTCTATGCCACAGTTCACCTAGGTACTGATGTAGAGAGGACTCTGACTTGGATGACCAACGGAAAGCTTCTTTCTGTCAAGTGGAAGGCGTTCATGGAACTTTTGGGCTATGAGGATAAGGGGCTTGACAACCCGGTTGGATTTCGTCCTCACAAGGAGGCGGGTGCTACGCACAAGTCTGCTCTCTGGCCCTACAGCACTTTGAAGGTTTCTCCAACCACCCAGAAGAAGACATATGAGCTTAGCCCTTTCCTGGACATCCTGCATCGCATTTTCAGGCACACTCTCTTCCCTCGGATTGGGAACTTGGATCAGGTACACTCCTACCTAGTGGACTTGCTGCTCTTCTGTCAGAATGAGAAGGAGGCAAACACGGGGCAATCTTTGGATGTTTCTCACATCATGTGGTCGAAGCTTCTTTCCGCCATCACTGAGCGCAAGTATGGTCCTTACCTGATGTTGCTCATTGAGAAGGCATGGGATTTCACTTACCCTGATGAGATGCTCGTGACTGGTGACTTGATCTCTTATGCGATCGTTCGACTGAGACAGAAGGAGAACTGGGGCACTCCTGTTCCGGAGACGGAGACTCATATGGATGAGGATGTAGTTGATGATGATGATGAGCCTGACTACGAGCCAGCTGGAGTGGAGCCATCTTGGGCTAAGAAGCTCAAGTTGAAGATGAAGAAGCTATTCTGTATGGAGGCTCACGGGCAGTACATGGCACATGTGGCAGAGAAGAAATCCCGAGGTCGTGACAAGCTCATCATGAGGCAGCTTGGGGTCGAGGTTGCCAGTGGGTCAGAGGATCGGATCACTGATGAGGAGGAGTGGACCACTCAGCACTGTCACTGGACGGACTCAGATGTTGATCAGACCACCACTGCGGCTGCTGCTGACGAGGACTCGAGCAACCACGGGGAGTATTGATGATGAGGATCTCCGGCGTTGCTATCACTTGTGATCGTTGTAGCACTCTTTGCCCTTTTGGCATCTCGATGCCAAAGGGGGAGAGAGTTTAGGGATTTGCCGAGTCACGAGTGTGTCGTATTTGCTTTGCTTTTCTCTCTCGTGAACTCTTTTATCGATCGTTTACTTTGGTTTGTGTTTATGAGACCTGGAGTCTAAGTCATATGGTGTGAGACATATGCTACCTTATCCTTCTTTTTGTCAAGTACTATGTTAGTTTGTGAGATATTATGCTTATCTTGTGCCCTATCTTTATGCTCACATGATATTCCTTGCATCCTTGTATATCTCTCTTATGTTGTTGATGCAAGTTTTGCCGGTCTATAAAATATAGGGGGAGTGTTGATCCTAGTGTGTGTGCTTTGCATTCCAAAAGCATACCTAAATAGTACACACAACTAGGGGGAGCCCGTCTATATTTTGTAGATGCTGGGTTTGCTTATTATCTTGTTTTATCCCGTGTCCAAATCCCGTGTTGTCATCAATCCACCAAAAAGGGGGAGATTGTTAGGGCATATTTCTCCCTTAGTGGTTTTGGTGATTGATGACAATATTTTTGCGGACTAATCGTGTGCATTGAGCATTTCAGATACTCCATCATTTGGCACAAGACGATTGATGCCCCTCGATGTATTAGAGTGAAGACGGTTTATTTTCCTTCGTTTCATTTTCGGTGGACTTGAGTCGTAGGAAATACCGTACTATCAAGAGGGGGTCCGCTTCGGAAAGGTTTGGGTGGAATCAACACGTACACACTTTCATTTGCACCCTTCATTCCTTTCCGCTTCATTGGAGTTTCGCTTTCCGGTACGTAGGAGTGCTCAGAGAGCTGCCAGCGGTAGTACCGCGGTTGGAAGCGGTAGTACCGCTTGTAAGCAGTAGTGCCGCTCCCAGTACCGCTCGTACTACTGCCTCGATTCGGGGCACGATTTTTCATGTCGGGTTCAGCGGTAGTCCAGCGGTGGTCCCACTGGCATACTACCGCTGACCCCTTTTTAACCCAACCGGGCAAGCGGCAGTAGCAGCGGCAGTAGGAGCAGTAGTACCGCGCCTACCACCGCTGCCACTTCCGCTCGCGGCGCTGCTCTCCGTGCCCTCCCCTATTTCTCAGCGGTAGCAGAGTGGCAGTGGCGAGCGGTAGTACCGCGCGTAGGCAGTAGTACCGCTGTCCACAGCGGTAGTACCGCTGGTGCGGCTGTCCCTCTGTCCTGCTCTGCTCTCCGAGTGTCCTCTGCTGCAACCCCAGCGGTAGTACCGCTGGGGAGAGCAGTAGTACCGCTCCGGCGGCACTACCGCACTCTTTTGCACTGCACTTTGTGCACTACCGCCAGGGCGGCAGTACCGCTCACGTGAGCAGTAGTACCGCTCTGTGCGGGCTGAAAACTGGGTAACGGTTGGTTTTGTCCCCCCACTATATAAAGGGGTCTTCTTCTCCAAGAAGACCACCTCTTCCTCCCTAAGCTCCATTGTTGCTCCAAAAGCTCATTTTTGCCCGATCTCTCTCCCTAGCCAATCAAACTTGTTGATTCTTTAGGGATTGGTTGAGAAGGCCCCGATCTACACTTCCACCAAGAGAAATTTGATTCCCCCCACTAATCCCTTGCGGATCTTGTTACTCTTGGGTGTTTGAGCACCCTAGACGGTTGAGGTCACCTCGGAGCCACATTCCATTGTGGTGAACCTCCGTGGTGGTGTTGGGAGCCTCCAATTAAGTTGTGGAGATTGCCCCAACCTTGTTTGTAAAGGTTCGGTTGCTGCCTTCAAGGGCACCACTAGTGGAATCACGGCACCTCGCATTGTGTGAGGGCGTGAGGAGAATACGGTGGCCCTAGTGGCTTCTTGGGGAGCATTGTGCCTCCACACCACTCCAACGGAGACGTACTTCCTCTCAAAGGGAAGGAACTTCGGAAACACATCCTCGTCTTCACCGGCTCCACTTGTGGTTACTTCTTACCTTTACTCTGTGCAAGCTTTACTTGTGTCACTTCCTTTGCTTGCTTGTGTAGTTGTTGTTGTTAGCATCATATAGGTTGCTCACCTAGTTGCACATCTAGACAACCTATTTTGTTGCTAACCCTAATTTGTTAGGAAAAGCTAAAAATTGGTAGTTGCCTATTCACCCCCCCTCTAGTCAACCATATCGATCCTTTCACGTACTTTGACCAGCCAGAAGCCACCCAGGCTTCTAGAAGCCATCGTGACCACGGCTCTGGCCAGCTCTGGACGCGCTCTATGCATGCACAGTGAGCCGCTCGTCGTCGTCCGCCGCCCACGGCCGGCCTCCTCGTGTCCGAGCGTGCCTGCAACCCTGCAGCACCGCACGGTCCAGACCCCCCCTCCGGTGCCTCTCCCCTCGCCTCCTTCGTCCACAAGGCTGCTCGGTGGCTTGCGCCGCCCAATTGTACCCCCTCCTCCCCTCATCCCCTGGTGCCGCCACAGACTCCACTACTCGCCCGAGGCACACCACGACGCGCCGGAAGCTACGCCGGCTAGCTAGCCTCTCCCTCGCCCCAGCCACCGCGGGGATGCCTGAGCCCCCCACCCCTCCCCTAGTCTTCTTGCGCCATCCGTGCCCTCCCTGAGATCCACGACGCGCCGCCCCTAGCCATTAGCCTGCCGCAGTTAGCTAGGCGCACCCAGACCCCGGCCACGGCGGCCGTGCCGATCCCCTCGCACAGCCCTAGTGTCATGACCCACCTTTTCAGGCATACAGTCTATGTGTGTTTCTATGCCAACCCCTGTATCGAATCGTCGGCATACACGGTAATGATGTTGTATCATACACAAATGCGTCCTTTATTACATCGCATGATCCAGAAAGCAAATAGTCTTACATACTCTAGCCATAGGCTAGTCAAATACATAGTCTTACAATAAGCAAATATAGTTCATCAAGCGAAAACGAAAGCAAATCTAAGGTGGACGTCTTGATAAGCTCCATCAACACCACAGGGAAGCATGTCGAGTGGAGGCACGAGACCCTACGTAAGTTACTCCTCGTAGTAATCACCAGCAACATGATACGTTGCAGCCACTAGGGTCAATACTTGGAATGTATTGGCAAGTCCACATTTCATTGGAATCCTGTTCACCTACATGCACTTTGGCTGGTGGGGTTCAAGGCTCTTTGTAGAAAATATACTTTGCCCTATTTATGTAGTAGTGGTCTACTCTAATAGCTGGACATACCATCTCACATAGTAGTCCTGGGCAGATCGTATCACGCGATCAACCATAATGCAGTTTGAGTATGTGGACTCTCATCTCACACGGTTGCCCCAACCTCCCCAAATAATTCCCCTGGTATCACGCCAAGCATCTGGGTTGGTCCACACTCCGCTTTGGTTCAACCCATTGATTTTAATAGAAGAGATGATGAGATCAAGCTGACAATTCTACAATGAGTTGCTCAAGTTGTCCATAACCGGGGACACGGCTAATCATGATCAGTTTTATACACTCTGCAGAGGTTTGTGTACTTTACCCGTGATTCCCGATCACACCCTCCTGCTACTAAACTTCTCTTGTGAAGTAGCTAGGTAGATCAAGACGGGACTTTTGGGAAGCAGTAGCCCTCTCAGACACGACTGACCTAGTCCAACCTACACACCTACATCTGCTGGTCAGCCCAGGAGGGTTCCCACAACTTACTTGGTCCAGACAGAGCCCATATTGTCTCATGGTTACACATGGAAGCTAATCAACTTTGAACCCGTACAATCCCTTTGATACCTGGGTGACATTCCCCACCAAAGACTACACTCCGATGACCCAATCAAAGCCAGTCCACCCAGATCGATTCATTAATTAAGTTGTAGTTAAGTAGTCAACCATGAGGTTGTATGGTGGATAATAATTGATGTTTCCCAATCCACGTCATAACAGCAAAGCATCTACTCGGTGGTTACAAGGTCAGGGTAAGTTTGGACCTAAGTTGTTAACTACTGGGTTGTATAGAATTTAACATCCTAAACTCACACACCCAACATGGCAAAACTACAGTGCAAATAAAATACTGGGTAACATGGTTAAAGTGGAACTTGCCTTGGTTGTTGTTGACACTGGTGCACTCCTCACAGTCACAGGGGTTGCACTCTTCATAGTCTAACGTTGACAAAAAAACACATAGCAATTATAAGCACTCAATTCATGCAAAGGGAAAACTTGCATGAATGCAAAAGCATAAATCACACATCACAAGTGCTGGATTGTTTAGTTTGGTTTCATTAAGCTTGGTCTTTCCAAATGGGGTTCAAGGTTTGGTTGGTATTTGACTCCATTACAAGATTTAATTAGGGTTAGCTAACTAGGTTCAAAATCCTAAGAGGTTCAACTTGATAAACTTAGTTTAATATTTGAACTCTAATTAAATTAAACCTCACTAGTTAATGCAATTTGATTTGAATTTGAGATTTGACCTACATCATTTGAATTCATTTGACCTAAATTTCACTTTCAGATTTGAAGTTCATTTATTCTAGGTCATTATGATTCAATTTATTAAATATAAACAACCTATTAATTATTCTACTATTTTATAATTTATTTAGGGTTTATCATTATTACATTAAATTTTCATTAATTCAAACTATGATTCAAATTATTTCCAAAATATTTTATTTGATGTCCTATTATGTTTCAAACAAGTCTAGGATTTATTCTAATTGAATTTGTTTTTTTACAAATTTTATTTCACTATTTAAATTCAAATAAATGTGAAAGTAGGGTTGCTAAGTTTCTATCCAGAAACTATTTTATAAATTTTTATATTTTTACCAACAGTAGACTAAATTAAGCTACAATTCACTAGCTCCAAAGTGCGAAAAGAATCACCTAATTTGGATTTGCAGATTAAAAGTTATGCCTATTTGGTATTTAAACTATTCTGTTTGAAATTAAAATTTGAAAATTTCAAATTTACTTTTCTAAAACTATTCTGAAAGTTCATCTCCTAATGTTTCATTTGCAAAAATAATCATTCAATTTGGCCCTCTGGATAATTAGTTATGATGGTTTGAAGTTTGAGGGGCTTTTCTGCAAAACTACCTTTTCTTTTTAATTAACGAATTTCTTCTGGAAAATGTTTTGTATAAGATTGGCGACATGGAACGCTCTGATTGGCTGATACCATTTCCTTGTCTAAATAAAAACGTGATTAAATCTACGCATTGGATCTAGATTGGATGGTCGAGATTAGATCGAGGCTCACCGCGGCGGCTTGGTCACTGGAGACTCACCGGAAAACACGGGGACGGTGGTGCATGGCTCAAGATGTCATCGGGACGCTGCTCCAGGGGCTATCCGGCGCGGCGAAGGGGTACGGTTGTACGCGGCGTGGCTCGGGGAGGTCGCTGGTGGTCCTGGCCGGGGCTGGGGACGACGGAGACGGCGTTGGGAGGCTGGCCGAAGTTGCGGGCGTTGGCGAAGCTCTCGGGTGTCGACGGCGTGCTCAAACACGGGCACTCCTAGATGGGTGAGTTGGTCAGCAGGTGCGCATGGGCTCGGGAAAGCAAATGGACAAGGCGAGAGGTCAAATGGACAGTGGAGCTCACCGGAGTAACGAGGGCGGCGGCGCTGAGCTTCGGGTTCCAATGAAGTCGTCGACGCCGTGGGCTCTGTGCGTGCGAAGGATGTCCAGGGGGTTCGTCGTGGAGTGGTGGTTCCAGCGGTGGGGTTGGGTGGTCGTGAGGGGGTCGGGGTTCACCGAAATAATGCTGGTGAACTCTCTGCCGAGGCAGAGAGGACGACGGTGGTGCGGGCAGCCTAACGGCGCTCCAGTGGAATCGAGGTGGGGGTTCGAGAGAGGGGGTCCGGGGCTTCTTATAGGGCAGGTCAGGCAGTGCTGGCGTGCACAGTGGCCGTGCGGAGTGGCGAACATGGGCGCGTCACATCTTCAACGTGGGCGCGTGGGTCGGGCGGCGGTTGCGGGAGGTAGGGGGAGGAGCTGACGCGCGAGGCCCGCTCGTTAGTGGGAGAGAGGGGGAGAGAGAGAGAGAGAGCGCAGGCGCAGGCTGGGCCGGCTGGCTAGCTGGGCCGTTCCTGGCCTGGTTGGCTGGCTGGCTCGCCTGTTTTTTCTTTTTGTTTTTCCATTTCTGTTTTTCTTTCTGTTTTCAAATTCAAATTTGAATTTGATTTTTCTTCGAGAGAAGAACTGTTTCCAAAATCCCTTGGGAATATTCCTGGCTGGTTGAACTTTTTGTCCAAGGGTTTTGACAAACTATATTTTGTCAGTAGCTATTGGGCCTATTTGCAAGTTATTTTATTTTATTTTATTTATTTTTTCTTTTATTTTTTTATCTAGAATTTTACTTATAGTTTAATTGCCCAAATTAAACTATTTTCAAACCTTGGTCCACACAAAATAAATAGGGCCAATACTATCTTAGGAAATTTCTTTCCTGCCCTTATGCAAGTTTTCTGAAAAACATTTTTGGGTGAAACCTTCATGACCTCGAAGTAATCTCAAAATTGAATTTTAAATTCAAATGTTGGTACCAAATGTGCATTGGAAATCATGGATGCAAATGCTTCTAAGTTCACAACCAAAAATTTAGGAAAAATTTGGGTTGTGACACCTAGCCTATAAAAGGCACCCGAGGCATCTCCGAACCCGCACACCTCCTCCTCTTCTCCCCACAAATCTTCCCCCTCTCCAATTCCACAAGAGATCACCGGAGCACGAAGACTCGACGGTGGCCGAGGAGCACCGTCGCAGAGAGGAAGAGGAGCTCGTCGTCTAGCCACCCCTAGCGGCCGTGACGCCACCCACTCGAAGCACGGCGAAGAGAGGAAGCCAGCGGTGCCGCCGGCAAAAAAAATGGAGGCCTACATTGCTGGTGACCATCACCGGAATCCCCCTATCCACGAGCGCCAAGGGAAGAAGAAGAACCCGACAAGTGGGTTCCACCTGTCGGTGAGAGAGAGGAGAGAGAAGCGGGTCCAAAAAGTTTTAAGTGGAAGCGTGATATGTCTCTAACGTATATATAATTTTTGATTGTTTCATGCTATTATATTATCAATCTTTTATGCTTTATATGCCATTTTATATCATTTTTGGGAACTAAACTATTAACTAAGTGCCCAGTGCCAGTTCCTGTTTTCTGCTTGTTTTTGGTTTTTCCAGAAAATCCATACCAAACGAAGTCCAAACACGATGAAACTTTTTGACGATTTTTTATGGACAAAAAGAGACCCTGGAAGCTTTGGAGGAGACCAGACAATGCATGAGGAAGCGACAAGGCAGTGGGGCACGCCGTGGGGTTAGGGAACGCCCTGGTGCCTTTTGGCCCCCCTGTGGCTCCGTTTGACCTAATTCCAGCACTATAAATTCCCATATTTCCAAAAACCCTCAGGGGAGGTTCCGAAACAATTTTATCATCGCCGCAAGTCTCTGTTCTTCCGTGATCCCATCTGGAGGCCTTTTCCGGTACTCTGCCGGAGGGGTAATCCATCATGGAGGCCATCTTCATCAACCTTGCTGCCTCCCGAATGTTGTGTGAGTAGTTCCCACAGGACCTACAGGTCATAGCAGTAGCTAGATGTCTCTCTCTCTCTCTCTCTCTCTCTCTCTCTCTCTCTTGATCTTCAATACAATGATCTCATCTGAGATCAGTCAGATGTAAACTTTTGCGGTGTGTTTGTTGGGATCCGATGAATTGTGGGTTTATGATCAGATCATACATTGAAATTATTTGAGCTTTCTCTGAGATTTATCTATGTGTGATTTTACAGCCTTGTATTTCTCTCCGATCTATCTATCTCTTTTGGCTACATAGATTGATTTATTTTTAGTGGGAGAGGTGACCGGTAGTAGGTTCAATCTTACGGTGTCCTTACTCTGTGACAGGAGGAGGTGCATGGCACGTATTTGTATTGTTGCTACTAAGGGTAAAACGATGGGGTTCAAACATACTATTTGGTCTTACTTTGTCTACATTATGTCATCATGCTTCAAGAATTACTCTGTTTGTTATGAAATACTTTGAGATGCATGCTGGATAGCGGTCTTGGGGTGGAGTAATAGTAGTAGATGCAGATGGATGTCGGTCTACTTGTGTCGGACGTAATGCCTATGTATTGATCATGCCATGAAGAATCATCATAACTATGCGCTATTCTAGTGAGCCGGTCCATTCACTTTATATTTACTAAAACCCTAAAAATACTTGCTGCAATTTATTTACTTTTATTTTCCTTTTTTATTTCATCTATCTACCACTATCATATTTAATCCTTGCAATTAATGAGTACAAGGGGATTGACAACCCTCTTGCCCGCATTGGCTACAAGTATTAGCCTTGTGTGTGTGTGCAGGTACCTCTTACCTTGTTTGCATGGTGTCACCTATTGGTTCGATAAACCTTGGTTCTTAACTGAGGGAAATACGGTCTGCTACTATACTACATCACCCTTCCTCCTCAGGGAAATCCCAACGCCTATCACAAGTAGGAAAGCGTAATCAGTAGAATGCATTTTCATTTGGAGAAAACGTATTTCATAAGAAGACGCCAGCAGAAAGCCACCAGAGACCCAGTTGAAAAGGTTTTATTTACATTTAGGCCCCTCATCTTTCCCCCTTCATATCTTTTCTCTCACAACTCCGTTTCCGACGAATCCAACGCTCACGTTCACCACTTGTCAAGCACTTTCTATTGGAATCACTGATAACCCACAAGTATAGGGGATCGTTTGTAGCCTTTTTCAATAAGTAAGAGTATCGAACCCAACGAGGAGCTGAAGGTAGAATTAATATTCTCTCAAGTTCTATCGATCACCGATACAACTCTACGCACACCAACGTTTGCTTTACCTAGAAATAAGTTATAAAACTAGAAGTACTTTGTAGGTGTAGTAGGATAGGTTTGCGAGATAATAAAGAACGTGGAAATAAAAATTAGGTGCTGTTTTAATAAAAGAACAATTAAGTTAGTAAAGCGAGTGTGGAAAAGTGGTGGTAGGATTTGCGGAATTGTCCCTAAGCAATTGGCTAAGTTAATAGACCGATGGCAAGTTTTTATGTGGGAGAGGCCACTGCTAGCATGTCATCCCTTACTTAGAATTCTATGCACTTATGATTGAAACTATTAGCAAGCATCCGCAACTACTAAAGTTCATTAAGGTAAAACCCAACCATAGCATTAAGATATATTGGTCCCCCTTCAATCCCGTATGAATCAATTTCTATGGTAGGAAGAAGCTTTCGTCAATCTTGCCCTCCAATGCATAGTCCTATCAACATACAACTAACCCTATGGTGTGATCCACGCAAGAGCTCATATGATGGGCACCAAAGGATAGCAACATAACCACAAGCAATTTAAACCAATCATAGCAATTCACCGATTACCCATAGGACAACAAAAATCTACTCAAACATCATAGGATGGGAACACATCATTGGATAATAATATGATGCATAAATCACCATGTTCAAGTAGGGGAAAAGATAGTTCCCACAGCGGCGTTCCGACGCCACCGGGAGAGAGGGGAAAAGAGCCCCCCTCCTTCTTCTTCTTCCTTGGCCTCCCCCCTAGATGGGAGGAGGGTTTCCCCTCTGGTCCTTGGCCGCCATGGCTCCCGGAGGGCAGGAGCCCCTTGCTACTTGTGAGCTGCGTTGGTAATTCCCTGAAGAGGAAGGGAGATGCAGTACAGTAGAGAAAAGTATTTCCCTCAGTTATGAAACCAAGGTTATCAATCTAGTAGGAGAATGACGCAACACCTCGTTAGCAGCACCTGCACACAAAACAACAAATCCTTGCACCCAACGCAAACAAGGGGTTGTCAATCCCTCGGTTGTAAGTTGCAAGATTAAATTATATGTGATAGATAGATAGATTGAAACAAAAATACAAAAATAAAATAAATAAAGAAAAAGTGCAGCAAGTATTTTTAGGGTTTTAGTATATGATTTAGATAGACCCGGGGGTCATAGTTTTCACTAGAGGCTTCTCAAGAAAATAGCATACATTGGGTAAACAAATTACTGTTGGGCAATTGATAGAAAAGCAAATAATCATGACGATATCCTAGGCAATGATCATGTATATAGGCATCACGCCTGAGACAAGTAGACCGAGTCCTGCCTGCATCTACTACTATTACTCCACACATCGACCGCTATCCAACATGCATCTAGTCTATTAAGTCCATAAAGAACGGAGTAACGCCTTAAGAACGATGACATGATGTAGACAAGATAAACTCACGTATGAATAAACCCCATCTTTTTACCCTTAATAGCAATGATACATACGTGTCATGTCCCTTTCTATCACTGGGATTGAGCACCGCAAGATCGAACCCATTACAAAGCACCTCTTCCCATGGCAAGATAAATCAATCTAGTTGGCCAAACCAAATCAATAGATCGGAGAAGAAATACGAAGCTATAATAATCATGCATAAAAGAGATCAGAGAAGACTCAAATAGTATTCATGGATAATCTGATCATAAACTCACAATTCATCGGATCCCAACAAACACACCGCAAAAAGTGATTACATCGGATAGAACTCCAAGAACATCGAGGAGAACATTGTATTGAAGATCAAAAAGAGAGAAGAAGCCATCTAGGTACTAACTATGGACCCGAAGGTCTGTGGTAAACTACTCACGCATCATCGGAAGGGCAGCAAGGTTGATGTAGAGCCCCTCCGTGATCGATTCCCCCTCCGGCGGATTACCGGAAAATGTCTCCAGATGGGATCTCTCGAGAACAGAAGCTTGCGACGGCGGAAAAAGTATTTTGTGGACTCCCCTGTTGGTTTCCTTATTTTTGGGAATTTATAGTGGTGGACTTAGGTCAAACGGAGCTGAGGTGGGCCCACGAGGCACCAGGGCGCGCCTGCCCCCCCAGGCGCGCCCTGGTGGCTCGTGGCCACCTCCTCCGGTGTCTGGTCTTCTCCTGAAGCTTCTAGTGTTGGTATTGTCCAGAAAAAAATCACCAAAAAGTTTCGTGGCATTTGGACTTCGTTTGGTATTGATATTCTATAAAACAAAAAACAGGCAGAAAACAACAACTGGCAGTGGGCACTAAGTTAATAGGTTAGTCCCAAAAAATGGTATATAATTGATGTAAATGCATATAAAAACATCCAAGATTGATAATATAACAGCATGGAACAATAAAAAATTATAGATACGTTGGAGATGTATCACCCCTCCGAGATTGGATCTCTCTCTTTCTGTTCTCTTCTGTTTCGTGTTCTCGTTTTCTATCGCTTCACCGTTTCTTATATTCCCGGAGATCCGCAGCTCCGATTGGGCTGAAATTTTGAGGGGATTTTTATCCAAAAATTATCTTTCTTGCGGCGCAAGAAGGGCCACAACTGACTTACAGGTGAGTCACACGCTCACCCGGCGCGCCCTAGGGTAGGGGGCGCGCCGTCTGAGCTCGTGACTCCCTCGACCATCGTCTCGCGTTGATTCCTTTTCCCAAAAATCACATATATTCCAAAAAAATCTCCGTAAAATTTATCGTGTTTGGACTTCGTTTGATATGGATTTTTGGCAAAACAAAAAACATGCAACAAACAGGAACTGGCATTGGGCATTGGATCAATATGTTAGTCCAATAAAATCATATAAATTGTTGCCAAAAGTATGTGAAAGTTATAAAATATTGGCATGAAACAATCAAAAATTATAGATACGATGGAGACGTATCAGCATCCCCAAGCTTAATTCCTGCTCGTCCTCGAGTAGGTAAATGATAAAAAGATAATTTTTGATGTGGAATGCTACTTAACATAATCTTGATCAAATAATCTAATCATGGCATGAATATTAAGATACGAGTGATTCAAGGCAATAGTCTATGAATTTGATATTGAAACAATAGTACGAAACATGCATGTAATTCATCATTGCCTTTCATAATAATGGAGCTAATGGAAACAACCTCTATACACTTAGTTGTGGTAAGCATGACACACTTATTCTTCCCTACATAGATATATCAAATCAAGAGTACCCCGGTACCAAACCAAGCAATTGTATCATACTTTTTCACGCGCTTCAGCATTTTCAACTTCACTCAATACCTGAGTGTGAGCCATGGACTTAGCACTTTTGGTGGAATAGAGAATGATGGTAGGGGTTCAAGGGAAAAATAGAGAAAGTCTCACATCAACTCGGCGGATCGTTAGGCAATGGAGACGCCTTTCAATCGATATCGATGTGAGGAGTAGGGATTGCCATGCAACAGATGCACTAGTGCTATAAGTGTATGAAAGCTCCCTATGAAACTAAGTGGGTGTGCATCCAACTTGCTTGCTCATGAAGACCTCGGGCATTTGAGGAAGCCCGTCATCAGAATATACAAGCCAAGTTCTATAATGTAAAATTCCCACTAGTATATGAAAGTAACAACTCATGGAGACTCTCTATATGAAGAACATGGTGCTACTTTGAAGCACATGTGTGGTAAAAGGATAGTAGCATGCCCCTTCTCTCTTTTTCTCTCTCCTTTTTTTTTCTTTTTTTCTTTTTTTATGGGTTCTTTTTGGCCTTTTTTTAGAACAGTCTCATGGACCTCATCCCCACTTTTTTGAGGACTCATTAGTCCCCACCATTCTTTTCCTCACTGGGGCAATGCTCTAATAATGATGATCATCACACTTTTATTTACTTACAACTTGATAAACTGAAAAAGATAACTACATATGAATTCCTCTGGCAGTGTACCAGGATGTGCAATGATCTAGCGTAGCAAAGATATCAAAAAAGGGACAAGCCATGAAAATATCATGCTAGCTATCTTACGATCATGCAAAGCAATATGACAATCAACACTCAAGTCATGTATATGATGATGATGGAAGTTGCATGGAAATATATCTCGGAATGGCTATGGAAATGCCATGATAGGTAGGTATGGTGGCTGTTTTGAGGAAGGATATAATGAGGCTCATGTGTGATAGAGCGTATCATATCAAGGGGTTTGGACACCGGCGAAGTTTGCACCAAGTCTCGAGGTGAGAACGGGCAATGCACGGTACCGAAGAGGCTAGCAAAATATGGATAGGTGGGAGTGCTTAAGTCCACAAACTCACATTAGTCATAAAGAACTCAGATACTTATTGTGAAAATTTCAAAGCCCTCGAACCAAAGTATTACTCGCATGCCCCTAGGGAGGAGGTTGGGAGGAGTTAACCATCGCCCCCCCCGATTTAGAGAACACAAAGGATCAATCAATGATAAAATATGCTCTGATCTCACTACTAATGTCAGCGGCCACCACTTTACATGCGTGAGGATTTATTTGCAAAAAGACTTACTTCCCTTAATAACCATTATTAATACTCAACTTTAATTCTTTTACTAGCATGCCCCCATATTACCACCTTAATATCACAAAACTATTGCAAGCAATCAAACATATCATATTCAGTGATCTACAAGTTTTATGTAGGATTTTATGACTAACCATGTGAATGACGAATTCATGTTAACTCTCTAAATAGATATAAGTGAAGCATGAGAGTTTAATTATTTCTACAAAAGACTCGGCCACGCTCTAATAAATATAATTGAAGCAAAAGAGCATTCTACAAATAACAGTTTTCCAAATGTAGAGAAACGAGCATCCAAACTTCTAATGATATAAGTGAAGCACATGAAGCATTCTATAAAGCCATACTCAAAAGATATAAGTGAAGTTTGAAGAGCATTATACAAATCAACCAAGAACTATCCCATACCAGCATGGTGCATTGCTAAAATAATAATAAAAAGCACATGATGCTCCAAGAATTTACGCATATCATGTGAACAAAACAAAAACTGAGACACACCGATAATTGTCGAGGAAGAAAGATGGGATGCCTTCTGGGGCATCCCCAAGCTTGGACGCTTGTGTCTCATTGAATATTTACTTGGGGTGCCTTGAGAATCCCCAAGCTTGAACTCTTGCCTCTCCTTATTCTTCTCATATCGATGCCTCCGAGGTCTTTGAGCACTTCATCTTCACAAAACTTAACCGAAGTTTTTATTAGAGGGGTTAGTACATATAACATCAAATCCCATCATGTCTTGCTATCACAATTCTATGGCTCGCAAATCAATGGGGCTCAACAAGATTTCAAACATAAGCAGATAAAGAAACTATAACAGCAATCTATGAAAACAGGACAGTCTGTAAAGATGCAGATGAAACATATACTTATGTAACACCAATTTTTTTGAAAAATTAGTAAGTAATAAACAATTTTCATAGAAGTACTGTGTAAAAATTTCAGAATTTTTGCACGTTCCAGTAAAATATAGAAATTCAACCACTACAGCAAAAGTTTCTGTTTTTGCACAGCACATACCAACCAAGCAATTTAAACACCCTAAAGGTAAATCTTGACACATTATTTTTATAATACATTGGATTTGTACAAGGGGATTATTATTTTTGTGAGAAACTTCCATGAAAAATTCTGCATTGTTTCCATGAGCATGAACAGAAGTGTTCAAGGTCGACCCTCACTTCTTCAATGCATAACTTTCCAATCGCTTCTCTTTTTGAAAAAGATTTAGGTTCCCCTCTATATTTTTTTGTTTTTAAACTTTTAAAAAGCACACAACAGAATAAAATGACTCTCTAAAACTTCCGGGGTGTCTCCCAGGCCGTGCTTTCTTTAAAGCCATTAAGCTAGGCATAACGTGCTCAAGTAATTGATCCACCCGGATCCCAAGGTATATCAAAGCCAATTTTAGTTAACAACGATTTATAATTCAGTAGTGAGCAAAATTCAACATATATAACATAACAACGGAGTCTAACTCCCTTCCTATGCATTGACATGTCATAAAAGAACAATTCATGCACACATAATAAAGGCCAATGCATAGCATAAATGGTTTCTTGCAATTCTATTGTGTTAGAAACATAGAGAGGTGGAGATGTAGTTCCTCTCTCATAATAATTGCAATTAGGAGCAGCAAGCACATGCATATTATATCCATCAAAATTATCATGTGCAACGGTAAAGCGCAACCCATCAATATAATCCTTAATAAGCGCAAACTTCTCCGATATAGTGTAGTTGGAAGAATTCAAAAAGATAATAGGACTATCATGTGTGGGTGCAATAGCAACAATTTCATTCTTAACATAAGGAACTATAGCAAGTTCATCTCCATAAGCATCATTCATATTGGCATCATGGCCACAAGCATAGCAAGCATCAATTTCATCAAAAAGGATATTTCAAACGAATTCAAGGGATCATAGCATTCATCCTTCGGTAAGCACGAAGGGAAATTAAACAATCTATAAGTTGAAGAGTTACTCTCATCAGAAGGTGGGAACGGGTAGCTAATCCGCTCTTCCTCCTTTTGTTCTTCGCTCTCCTCCTCATCTTTTTCATCTAATGAGCTTACAGTTTTAGCAATTTCTTCCTCCACAGATTCCTGCAAAATATTAGTCTCTTATTGGACAGCGGAAACTTTCTCAATAAAAGCATTAATATTTTCATTGTATTCATAATTCTCATAGCAATATTTAAGTATAGCATAATTTCCAGATCTGTAAAGAGCATCATCACAATCTTCATACTTTTCAAACAAAGATTCAATTTCATAAGCATCCTTAAAAGCAACAAATTCTTCTATTTGTTCCACATCATAGTAATCATATACACCATTAGCATAAGAAGCCAAAGTTTCATTATAATTAAATTCACATTGAAAGGGGAGGTGTGGAGCCTTCACCCTTGAGCAACAAGTATAATAATATCTTAAGCATAAATCCCAAGCATACCAACACAACATTTTAATTTGATCCCATAAGAGTTTCCCTTTTTGAGACAAGCGATAATCCCTAAAGTATTCCCGTTGATCCAAAGTATCTCCCATTATCAAGTTGAATGGAGATTTATTAGGATTATCAAAGTAGTATTCAATGTTTTCCACATAACCAGCATCGAGGGTTTTAGGAGGTTCCCCATCTCCATGACTAGTAAGTGCAACTAATTATTTTGGTATTTCGTGTTCCATATACATAACTAAAGATATAAAACAACTTAAAACATAAAATAAAAACTACTTAGTGATAAAGCCAACAAGCGCACACAAGAATATTCACCCCATGCTAGTGCTTCCCGGCAACGGCGCCAGAAAAGGTCTTGATAACCCACAAGTATAGGGGATCGTTTGTAGCCTTTTTCGATAAGTAAGAGTGTCGGACCCAATGAGGAGCTAAAGGTAGATTTAATATTCTCTCAAGTTCTATCGACCACCGATACAACTCTATGCACACCAACGTTTGCTTTACTAGAAATAAGTAATAAAACTAGAAGTACTTTGTAGGTGTAGTAGGATAGGTTTGCGAGATAATAAAGAACATGGAAATAAAAATTAGGTGTTGTTTTAATAAAAGAACAATTAAGTTATTAAAGCGAGTGTGGAAAAGTGGTGGTAGGATTTGCGGAATTGTCCCTAAGCAATTTGCTAAGTTACTAGACCGATGACAAGTTTTTATGTGGGAGAGGCCATTGCTAGCATGGCATCCCTTACTTGGAATTCTATGCACTTATGATTGGAACTATTAGCAAGCATCCGCAACTACTAAAGTTCATGAAGGTAAAACCCAACCATAGCATTAAGATATATTGGCCCCCCTTTAATCCCGTATGAATCAATTTCTATGGTAGGAAGAAGTTTCCGTCACTCTTGCCCTCCAGTGCATAGTCCTATCAACATACAACTAACCCTATGGTGTGATCCACGTGCGCGCTCATATGATGGGCACCAAAAGGACAGCAACATAACCACAAGCAATTTAAACCAATCATAACAATTCACCGATTACCCATAGGACAACAAAAATCTACTCAAACATCATAGGATGGCAACAAATCATTGGATAATAATATGAAGCATAAAGCACCATGTTCAAGTAGGGGGTACAGCGGGTTGCGGGAGAGTAGACCCCTGAATATAGATGAGGGAAGGTGATGGAGGTGTTGATGAAGATGACGGAGTTGTTGGAGTAAATTACCGTCACACGAAGGTTCCCCCGGCTGTGTTCCGGGGCCATCGGGAGAGAGGGGGAGAGAGCCCCCCTCCTTCTTCTTCTTCCTTGGCCTCCCCCCTAGATGGGAGGAGGGTTTCCCTTCTGGTCCTTGGCCGCCATGGCTCCCGAAGGGCAGGAGCCCCTCCGAGATTGGCTCTCTCTCTCTCTATTCTCTTCTATTTTGCACTGCTCTTTTCTGGCCCTTCACCGTTTCTTATATTCCCGGAGATCCGTAACTCCGATTGGGCTGAAATTTGAGGGGATTTTTATCTGGAAATTATCTTTCTTGCGGCGAAAGAAGGGCCCCAACCGACTTACGGATGAGTCACAAGCTCACCCGGCGTGCCCTAGGGTAGGGGGCGTGCCGTGTGAGCTCGTGACTCCCTCGAGCATCGTCTCGCGTTGATTCTTTTTCCCAAAAATAACATATATTCCAAAAAAAATCTCCATAAAATTTATTGCGTTTGGACTTCGTTTGATATGTATTTTCTGCGAAACAAAAAACATGCAACAAACAGGAATTGGCATTGGGCACTGGATCAATATGTTAGTCCAAGAAAATCATATAAATTGTTGCCAAAAGTATGTGAAAGTTGTAAAATATTGGCATGAAACAATAAAAAATTATAGATACGACGAAGACGTATCAATCACTTTCACTAACTTTGCACACACTAAAAATACCATTTTACCCTTGGCCCTTTTTAGGCCGTTTCGGAGCACCGGAATCCTTCACCGTGCTACCAGGCTTTATCGGGACTCCTCCTGGTAAACCCAGGTGTTGAGGTAAGTTATTTTCTCTGATATAGACTTTGAGTTTTCACTCGTTTTTATTCTTGTGTGTTATTTGGCTTTTGGTGTTGTTTTTTGCCGGCAGGTTTTCTCAGTTGGTTTACTTGTAGTTTTTACTTTAGTTGTACTGTAGGTAGTTATTATTATGCTTCAACTTGCTTGCTAGTCGTAGTATTACTGGCGATAGGTTGTTGGGACTCATTACTGTGGCTTGTTTACTTTTTGTGCAAGACTAATGTTGCAGGGGCACAAAATTACAGTAATAAACCAGAAATTAAATCACAAACTCCTCCAGGCTGGGTAAGACAATGTGCCACAGAACTGGACTCACCTGTACGACCACATTTGCCTAAGTGGGAAGGCCCTAACCGGGTTTGCAGTTATGACTCTTTTGTGTGCCATCACAGATGGAAGGTTGGAGAGGTAATGCCTCTGATCTAGGATTACACTCTAAGCCTCGAGGGCCTGGGTTGGTGTAACATCCCAAAATTCTAAATTTTGGAATGTTATATTAAATAAATAATTATGATTGTTTGTTTGATTGTTGTGTGATTGATTGTGTGAAATTGAGTGGAATTTGAAACTTTTGAAAGTTGAATGAGAGGGAATGAAATGACTTTCCCAAACTTTCATCTTTGCATTTGATCTCCAATGAATTGAAATCCAATTCATCACAAAACCCTAGAGTGAAGATGATATGACTTCTTCCATTTAAAGCAATGAAAAGGGATTTGAAAATGATTTGAATTTCATTTGAAATATTTTCAAAACCAGAGACTTTATGCAACTCAATGATTTTCATGAGAGAGGATAAGATGACTTCTTCAAATTATATGAAATATGAGTTGGAAGTTTAAAAGAATCAAATTGAAAGTCCCTTTGAAGGTATTTTGGAACCCACTTTCAATTTGGAGTTATTTGAATTTTCAAATTTCAAATTCTCTGAAAGATATTCAAAATGAGAGAAGTAATATGACACTTCAAAATTCAGAGGCATTTGAATTATATTTGAATTAGGAAAAACAGAAAAGATTTGAAAGTGGTTTGAATTTCAAATTCAAAACCAATTAGGAGTTATTTGGTTTTATTCAAATTATTTTTCTCCAAAAAAATAAAATATATGGAAATTAGGGTAAAATGATTCCCTACAATAGAAAAGTGGAGAAAAATAAATTTGAAATTATTTTGGTATCTTAAAATAATTTTATTTGAGTTTTAAATGCAACAGTAGCACTGTTTGCATTATTTGAATTTTCGTTAATTTTATTTGATCTTGAAAAATAGTTCATGTTTTAGTATTTCTTTTTCTGAAAATTATGATATATAATATGCCTAGGTAAGATTTTATTTTTTCACTTTTGTTTTAGTTTCTCTTTGTTCTTTAAAAAAAAAGAACCCTGAGGTCTCTCTCTCTCTCTCCTTTTCCCCGGCCCAACTGGCCGAATCGGCCCAGCCAACCTGCGCCGCGCCCGAACTCCCTACGCGTCGGCCGCCCGCGCCTCGCTCGCCTCCCCTACGCCCACTGACACGTGGACCCCCCCCCCACCCCCTTCTTCTTCCCCTCGCCCACGGCATGCCAAGCCAGAGCACGCCCGCGCCGCCATCGAATCCCGGATCTTCTGGGATTCGAATCCCGAGCTTTTCTGCTCGCCCAAGAACATGCCCTATAAATACCTTAGGGTTCGCTCGTTTGAGCCCCCCTAAAAGCCCCCTCCAACTCGCCCTCGTCGGAGCCCTAGCTTGACCGCATCGCCGCCGGCCACCGCAACCCTAATTGCTCGATTCTGACGCCGTCGCTCACCTCCTTACTGTTCTGCAGCCAGCAATCAACCCAGCGCCTCGCTGCAACTCTCCCAGACATCCCAAACTCCCCAAAAGCCCGCCATAACCACCGCAACATCCACGACCAAGAGTTCGCCGGAGCTCAGAGCACTCAATGCTCCGCCCCGTTACCCTGCTCGCCTCCGTCGTCTTCAAGCTCCACCTCTACCACCCACGGACGCGCCGTTCGCCTCTTCATCGACTGGACACCGCCACCATCGCCAGAGACCACCAGAACGACGCCTCCGACGACCACCGTGCCGGCGCCGACCACCGCACTGTAAGGATCGGTCGCCCTCTCCTTTTCACCGCGTCGGACGCCTCCCACGCCTTTAGATCTCGATCGAACGGACACAGTAGCTCCCCGTGGTTTTAATTAAAACACCGAACCATTTTCTGTTAATTAGCGGTCGTCCGCTTGTTTCCTCTCGCATGCTCGCTAGCCTAGCCAACCAGGACGCGCCACGTACCCCTTAGCCGCCCAGTAGTTTTTTCTTATTTTTAGTTTCTGTTTCCAATTTTCAGAATTAGTTTTGTTTTTAGATTTGCTATATCTTTTAGAATATTTAGTATTTTTGAGTGATTCTTTTTGCATTAGTTTTATAATTTGTTCTAGTTTCTACAGATGCAAAGTTTGGCCATATTTGAAAATTTTAAATTTGAATTTGCATGAATTTGATTCAAATAATAGATTGCTAATATCTTTTGTTTGAAAATATATTTTTAGTTGATTCTTTTGCACTTTGTCACTAGAATTGTTGTGCATCCAGTAGCACTTCAAATTTTATTTTTTGTTTATTTTAAAATTTAGTTTTAGCCAAAACAGTACTATTTTGTTTATAGTTTTGTTTTAGTCATTACCTTGTTGTTTTTAATAGTTTTAATTATTTCTTTTTGTCACTTTTGACATTTTGTTTTATGTTTCTGTTAGTCAACAGTAGGCACTTTTATTTGTACTTGAAAATAATTTTATTATTTTAGTTTCTTTTATTTTGCATGAAACCTTGTCTTTGTCATAGTAGGAGTTTTATAAATGCTTTTAGGTTGATTCTTTTTGCATAGAAAAGCCTAGGTAAAATACTTTCTGTTATTTTAATAAAAAACTTTATTTTCTTTTCTGTTAATTTAATTTTTTAGTGTTTTAATTGCTGTTAAGCTTTTACTTAGGACAAAAACATTTTTATTTGTTTGTAGTAAAGTCTTAGACTTTTCCTTAGTAGTTTTCTTTGTAGTTTTTCCTTGAAGTTTCTTTGGATTTTATTTGAGACTTTATTATTGATTTATTTGTTATTTTATTTGTTGAGTGTTATTGTGATTACTAGAATTGCTTGTTAGAATAAATGCTTATGTGAATGATATGTCATGTTGATATTATAGATTTTCATCGGAGTGACGAATAGTTCTACCAAGTCATTTCTATGAGAGCGTTAAAATCTTTATCAAGTAATACCAGACAAGTTCACTTTGACCATGTTATTCATACCTATGTTTTTATTGCATTTAGTGACACCCTTTCAACAATTCCTCCAGTAGTGATATTGAATTCTTGTAGTTGAGTAGAATGCATGAGGTAGGAACCCATCTCCCTGTTACCAAGCCCGGGACGTTGTTTAGTTTTAAAGCTACGCTATAGTAGATGGGGTTGGTATGAGTGCTTGGGAGTGGTGTGAGAATGGAGGACTCTACGTCAATGACGACAACTTCATGATGGCAATTTCAAACCGGTATCCTTCAAGGCCTGCATCTACAAGACCTCAAGATTTCGAGACTCAAGACAAGATTTCAATACACACTATTGGGTGAAGGATGGATTTGATGGGCACCCTGGAGCAACCAGTGGATGGCCAGGATGCATGGAGAAGCGCCATGACATCTTGCGGAAAGCTTCACCCAGACTCAAAGAGACGGAAGAATACTTCATGCCCGGAAGCTTACCTGTGCAATCGCAAGTCATTATGGGCTCTGGCTTGGTTGACCTTAGTTGTGAATCTGGCTGGGACGGTGCTAGTAGATGTAGAACTACGGTAGGATTGGATGAGCACCGGACAGTGGCCAGAGGAACTCTTCGGAAGACCATGTTTCGGTCGTCTTGTTCTCAAACACCCTGAAGTGCGAGAACGTAAAAAGAGGAATCGAATCTTATGGGTAAAGTGCACAACACTTTGTAGAGTTAAAACCTAAACGATTAGCCTTGTCCTCGGTTACGGACAATTTGAGCCTCTGGACTTGGATCTATCTCGGAACTCTCAACACTGGACTGATAACTAATTGTGGGCAACTTATGATACTTATGGGCTATGAGAGATCAGTTGGCGAAACCATGTCATAGTAGATAACTCTGTAGTAAAGACTCCTATTATTCCTTTGATGTAGGGAAAA
Source organism: Elymus sibiricus (assembly GCA_039707655.1). Lineage (NCBI taxonomy): Eukaryota > Viridiplantae > Streptophyta > Magnoliopsida > Poales > Poaceae > Elymus > Elymus sibiricus. The sequence continues at coordinate 252,774,072 of CM077668.1, read as the reverse complement.
TAAAACCAGCTTTTACGCAAAAACTCAGACACAGAGCCACAAAGCCATATTGCATATAGAATAGTTTTATCATCTGTTTCTCTTATTTGTGATCTTGCCGGTACATTCAATGTACTGACCTACACGGCTGCAACGTATCATGTTGCAGGATTTTTTCTACGACGAGTGAGTTTCGTTGTAGGGTCACGATCTCCACTCAACCTGCCGATGGCGTTGATGGGACTCCACACCCGTTTGTTTGTTTCCGCTGAGACTTATGAGGTATATATCAGTATTACATTATTTATACATGTGATTGCACTTTGATATATACATTAATGTATTGTGTGTGCCAGCATACTGATCCAGGGATGGCACAGATACACAGAGGCTTGACCGTTTGAGGTCGGGTCGCTACAGTTGGTAAGTGAGCTCAGAGATTGATAGATTCTCGGGTGGGAATAGTTGTGCCACGGGTGGCAAGGACCCAGAGCCCTTCTTCCATGAGCTACCCCGTGGGATGCTCAGTGATGCGGTAAGAGTGCCATGAATGTAAACCGGATTTGTCAGACATGTTGTCCGTGGTGTGGGTAAAGTGTACAACCTCTGCAAAGTGTGTGTTTAGAATCTATTCGAATAGCCACGTCCTCAGTATTGGATGCAGTTCATGGGAGGTCACACAAGGATTATCAAGTCAGAGGTATAAACTTTAAGAGTAAGAGTTGGAAATGCAAGAGATTAGTGCAAGCGGCCTGGCAGTGTGGCTGCCAGGACCCGACCAATGGAAAGGCTTTGAGAAACACGGTCGGAGGATGATGACCCACAAGTATAGGGGATCGCAACAGTCTTCGATGGTAGTATTTCACCCAAATTTATTGATTCGACACAAGGGGAGCCAAAGAATATTTATGAGCCTTAGCAGTTGAGTTGTCAATTCAACCACACCTAGAAAGTTATTTCTCTGCAGCAAAGTGTTTAGTAGCACAGTAATATGATGGTTTCATAGTAGCAGTAGTAGTAGCAATAGCAACGGTAACAGTAACAGTAGTAGTTTTGTAGTGATTGTAACAGTAGTAACTTAGCAAAGACAATATGAGCAAAGCGTAGGCATTGGATTAGCGATGGATATTTAGATGGATGACATTCATCATGCAACAGTCACAACCTAGAGCAATACATGATAACCCACAAGTATAGGGGATCAATTGTAGCTTTTTTGATAAATAACAGTGTCAAACCCAACGAGAAGCTAAAGGTAGAATTTATATTATCTTCAAGTTCTATCGACCACCGATACAACTCTACGCACACTTAACGTTTGCTTTACCTAGAACAAGTATGAAACTAGAAGTAGGTGTAATAGGATAAGTTTGCAAGAATAAAACTAGAAGTACTTTAGCAAGATAATAAAGCTAGGATTACTTTGCAAGATAATAAAAGTTAGTTGTTTAGTAGAGAGCTTTTTGTAACACAAAGAGAAAGATTGTCCATAGGCAATTGAATATAACATGTTAGATACTAATCATATGCAATGAGGGAGAGGCATACGCTAACATACTTTTCGTACTTGGATCATATGCACTTATGATTGGAACTCTAGCAAGCATCCGCAACTACTAAAGATCATTGAGGTAAAACCCAACCATAGCATTAAGTAACAAGTCCCCTTTACTCCCATACGCAACAACCCCCTTACTCGGGTGTAAGCTTCTGTCACTCTAGCCACCCACTATAAGCGAATCATGAACGTATTGCAAAACCCTACAGCGGGAATCCCTCACGCTTGCGCGACACGGAGGGCACCATAGGACAGCACCATATTAACATACAACTCATATCAATCACACAATACCACAATTAACCCATAGGACAAAAAGAATCTACTCAAACATCATAGGATTGCCACACATCATTGGATAATAATATGTAGCGTTAAGCACCATGTTCAAGTAGAGAATTACAGCAGGAATTGAGAGGTTACACCGCTACATAGAGGGGGATTGAGTTGGTGATGACAGCGGCGAAGTTGTTGGTGTAGATCGCCGTCACGATGGTTCCCTCGGCGACGCTCCAGCGCCACCGGAAGAGAGGGGGAGAGAGCGCCCTCCTTCTTCTTCTTGCTTGGCCTCCCCCCTAGATGGGAGGAGAGTTTCCCCTCTAGTCCATGGCCGCCATGGCTCCCGGAGGGCAGGAGCCCCTCTGAGATTGGATCTCTCTCTCTGTTTCTCTTCTGTTTCGCCTTCCTGTTTTCTGGCCCTTCACCGTTTCTTATATTCCCGGAGATCTGTAACTCCGACTGGGCTGAAATTTTGAGGGGATTTTTATCCTGATATTATCTTTCTTGCGGAAGAAGAATGTAACATCCACATGTATTAAGCTATAGTGATCACCCTCTGATAATGCCAAGTCATCATGTTTAGCAAGTCTTGATCACAATCAGAATCATATCTCATTTCAAATTCCAGTTCAAATTGAAATTCAAATTTAAAGTGAATTTAAAAGTTGTTCAAATCCAGGAACTAAATTGTTCATAATATTGCAAATATTCCCAAAGCAATTGTAAAAATAAAATCAACATTAATTGAATTATGTAAATGACTCTAACATCATGAAACAGTACCAAACAATAATTTAAATTGCCAATTCATTTAATAAAAATTCAAATGAAATCTTTTTCTCTCCCAAACCTTTTTCTGGCAGTGATAAATATTGCCTAGTATTTATTGAGCCAAGTCACATATTTTACCAAAGTCAAATTATGGCTAAACAATTTGCAAAGCAGTAAAGAAATAAGGAAACAGAAAAATAAAAATAAAAGGGTAAAAACTTACTGTGCTGGTGGGCTGAGAGTGCACAGTGCACAGCCCAGCCCACCAGGAGGTCGTCTCCCTCCTCCCGCATGCGTGTCAGCGCGCGCGCGCCCGAGCGCCGATGGGCAGCTGTCGGCCATCCGCCGTGCCCGCGGCGTGGGTAAGGTCCCCGCGGCCTCCCGCAAACCCTAGGCCCCTCCCATTTCCCCCTCGCCCTCTCCATCTCTCGCGCACGAGCTCGCCCGAAAGCTCCCATTGCCACCCCCGTTGATCCCGCGGCCACCGGCCTCCCACGACTCGCCGACATGCCGTAGGGCTCCGCCATCGTCCTCTACGTCGACTGCGTCGAATCATTGGAGCCGAGAGCCACCGAGTCGAGCCCGACGAGCTCTTTGTCTTCCTCGGCCCCGACGAACTCCGACGACGATTCCGGCGACGTTGAGCCCTCCCCGCGCACACTTTGCTCACCTGCAGGCTCACGGTGAGCCCCCGCATCTTTCCCCTCCCTCTCGCGCATGAATCCATCCCCGTAGCCGCCACTGCCATCGCCGCCCGAACCCAGCTTCGCCGAGTAGCTCGCCGCCGACGCTGTAGTCATTGTCATGCTCGCCCGAGCACGGTAACGTGCTCAGGTCACCTCGCTGCCGCTGCTCGTGCCGCTAGATCTCCTCCCAGTGGCCTCTGTTGCTGACCCCGCATCTGGCCGAACTCCGGCGACCGCTACGGTGCTCGCCGTCATCGTATAGGGCCTCCCCGAGACCAACCAGTCGCACCACGAGACGCGCGCCGACGCCAGCTCTCGAACGCGACCGAAAATGCGGTGAACGGTGCCCTGTGCCATGTTTTCGCGCTTCTCCGGCGAACTTCCGCCGCGGGAATGGTCGCCGGCGTTGTTCCGGCGATGGCGCCGACGTGGCACGGCCGGGCCCGCCTCTGGGTCGCTGACAAAGGGCCCCACTGGCCCCGTTGACTGGGTTGACCAGTCAACGGTGCTGACTGGGCAACCCAATGTCACTGACGTGCGGGCCCCGCGAGTAATTAAGTTAATTCAAATTTAAAAGTTAATCTGATAATTAGGTTAGTCACTAACTAATGGGGCCCACATGCTAATTAATCCTCTTTAGTTAAAATTAACTCACTGGATTAACTACTGTGGATGACATGTGGGACCCACTGGTCAGGTTTGACCCTGACCAGCTGGTGTTGACTGCTGACGCCATCATTTCGTCATGCTGACGTCACATAACACTCTTTTGGATAATTCGAATTAAATAATTTCAGAATTTCTAGAAAATGATTAAAACTTTGAAAAATCATATAAAAAAACCGTAACTCGGATGAAAATAATTTACAGATGAAAAACGATCAGAAAAATATGACGAATCCGAATATCCTGCCCACATACTTGCCACACCCCTCTAACATACTGAACATGGAACTTTTTGCCCGATTTCGATAAATGAATAGTGCCCGACCTTGGTAAAATAAGTCCAAATAAATTCCTAAATCCTCTAAAATATTTAGAGAGGCAATATATCACATCTGCATATCATTTAGGCATATCATGCATCCCTGTTGCATTGATTGCCGTGTATTTATTGTTTCTTCCCCCTCCTTCTCTCCCAATAGACCCCGAGACTACTGACGACACTGCTGCGTACGACTACGTCGCCGACGACCAGACCCCTTCAACAGAGCTTCCAGGCAAGCAAACCCTCCTTGATCATCCAGATATCGCCTATTCTTTCCCTCTTATGCTTGCATTAGCACTGCTACCGTTGATATTCCGGCAATTCCTATTCTGATGCATAGCCTGATTTTGTAACTGTTGTTGATACCTTTCCTGATATCCTAATTGCTTAGTATAGGTTGGTCAGAACCCCACCAGTTGGCCCTACACCCTTGTCCATGTTGCTATGCTAGAATTCGGGTCATGATCCCCGTTGGCGGTGATCACGAGGATGCTCACACATTTACTTTCATTTATTATTGGGGAACTGAAGGGCTGGCGGTACCATCCAGTAGAGATGGACCTGAGTCCCGACATCTCCCGTTGTTAAAGCCGGGTTGGCTCCTAGAGCACCCGCGAGCCGTGTGTTATCAAGTCGGAACGACAGGAACCCTATTCGTCTCTGCGAGTTAGTAAATATGCCTAATGGATTTGGGTATTTGATCTGAGTTGGCCGCTGGCCTATACGCACTACCACCACGTGGGATAATGGTTTAATGGGGCCCTCTATGTCGTATGTATCAACCGAAAGCTCTTCAGATGTCACAGTTCAGAGATGCGGGCTGATCGTTGGGTGGGCTGGTTACGTCACTTGTGTATACAGTGTCACGCCTGGGCCCCGACCAGCCACGTAACGTGCAGGAGTGCAAAGAGCGATGGCCCAAGACCCCTTCGCACTTAGGATTTAGACCGGCGTGTTGACCTCTCTGCTGAGCCTAGGTAGGACTGCGTCGTGTCGATTACCCGAGGCCGGGCATTACCCAGCAAGTGTGTCCGGCCAGATGTAATCGAGCGTGCTGGGTAACCATAGTGCACCCCTGCAGGGAAGTTATCTATTCGAATAGCCGTGTCCACGGTAACAGGACGCTTAGAGTTGTATCCTGATCTGCTACAACTAAAAATGGATACTGATACAATGATAAACTGTTACTACTGCTCTCGGGATCACTTTCTCGCGGGGTAGTCCAGGAAGGACCTCAGGGCATTACTAATTATAATTGCTATTGTATGTTACTATACTCTACTCTCTTCTGATGCTGCAAGATTGCTTCAACATGCTAGTCTTCGATAGGCTAGGCCTCTCCCCCTCTGTTCCGGCATTTCTGCAGTCTAGTCCAAAGATATAGCCCCATTCCTTTGATACCAATGCATAATTAGTATAGTTCTGATGTCAGTCTTGCAAGTACTTTGGATGAGTATTCACGGTTGCTTTGCTACTTCTTTTTCCCCATACCCGGTCGCTGCGATCAGACGACGGAGCCCAGGAGCAGGAGATCCCCGGAGGCACCTACTACTACGTTGAGCCCGCAGACCAGGAGTAGTTCGGAGGCCCTAGGCAGGAGGCCTTCGCCTTTTCGATCAGTGTCGCTGTTTGTGCTAGCCTTCTTAAGGCAAACTTGACTAACTATGTCTGTACTCATATATCATTTGTGTGTATGACTTATGTATTCGAGTCCTCGTGACCCCTGGTTTGTAATATGAATATTTATGTTTAAATTTGAGTTTAGAGTTGTGTTGTGATATCTTCCCATGAGTCTCTGATCTCGAGCGTGCACGTTTGCGTGTATGATTAGTGCACGGTCGAGCAGGGGCGTCACAAGTTGGTATCAGAGCCGACTGCCTGTAGGAAGCCCCCTTCCGATTCCTTGGTCGAAGTTGAGTCTAGTCTTTGAAAACTATATTTTACTAACATGGCTGTGTGGCTTACGGGCCCACGTCTCCAATGGGTGGTATTAGGATCTTTTATTCCTCTTCCTTACTCTGGGATTCTACTCTCTCTTCTATTCGGGTTAAAATTTTACTAACTCTGACTCTAGGTTCTCGTGATCACGTCCACCCGGAGCTTTGATTATCTGCAAATTACTTCCTTGAATGCACGATGCAAGAGTTCACTCACTGTCATTTGACAATCTTGAAATTTTCCTCTGTTTCAGATGGATCGCTTGTTTCCGCCGCGCCCTGCGACGCAGCTTGTACTTCAGACTTGGGCTCGTGATGCGACTGGTTTTCCAGCTATCCTGATCGCCCTCCTGACCAGATTGGGCTACCGCTGGTACCCCGAGTACATGGTTTACGAGGATTATTGCGAGTTCAACCAGGAGCAGTATCATGCCGATGTTCGTATCTTTGATCAGCGGGACGACTCCGACACTGAGGTGCACACTTTTCACGGTATCGGCGTGACAATTGATATGGCAGTCCATGACTCTGCCCATTCTGCTGTCGCACGTCTTCGTGGCGAGCATAGTCGCTTGATTGACTCCGAGTTCCGATACATCCCGTAAGCTCCTGTTGGTGATGATACCGGATACTACACAGCTGTCTGTGCCCCTTACGAGCGACGTCGATACGACCCGCGGGTTTTCATTCAGTGCACTCAGGCTCTGGATCGCACTGCCCGGGCTTTTGCCGTCGAGTTGTTTTCCACTCGAGCATGTCTCTACGATGCTATGACACAGTTGCTGCCAGCTGTTCATGCAGGGATACATCCAAAGTACATTCTTTACCCGCGCAGGACTCAGATGCCTACAGGTATCGATTGGCCTGCTGTTGGAGGTCACACACCCGCACGTGGACCTCTTCTCCCAGTTCGAGATCGGGTTCTGCATCAAAGTAGTCACGAAGCGCAGGACTTTCCTGCCGTGGGCCCATAACCCACATAAGTTTTCTCGGTCTCGCCAGCTATTGCCACCGTTTTGTCGAGAACTTCTCCAAGATTGCTAAGCCATTGACAGATTTGCTCCACAAAGGCAAGAAGTTTGAGTGGACGGAAAAGTGTCAGGAAAGTTTTCAAACGCTTAAAGATAAGTTGACATCTGCCCCAGTGCTAGCTCCCCCTGATTCCCGCAAGGCCTTTGTGATATATTGCGACGCATCCCGTCAAGGATTAGGCTGTGTCCTAATGCAAGAGCGCAAAGTGATTGCTTATGGCTCTCGCCAGTTGCGTCCTCACGAAGATACGTATCCAACACATGATCTTGAGTTAGCAGCAGTTATCTATGCTCTGAAGCTGTGGCGACATTACCTTCTTGGTAATCGTTGCGAGATATACACGGACCACCAAAGTCTGAAATATTTGTATACCCAACCAGATTTGAACCTCCGTCAACAAAGGTGGCTCGAGACAATAGCTGACTATGACATGGATATTTCCTATACCCCTGGCAAGGCTAATTAATGGCCGATGCTTTGAGTCACAAGTCTTATTGCAACAACCTCATGGTTCTGCAAGCACAACCCCTTCTTTATGAAGAACTTCGCAAGTTGAACCTTCACATTGTTCCTCAGGGTTATCTCAGTACCCTGGTTGTTGAACCGGACCTCGAGTGCAACATCAAGACAAGGCAGAAATATGACTCTGAAGTCGAGAAGATTAAGAAATACCTCTCCCAGGGAAATTCTTCGTTCTACCATGTTGATGATGATGGTGCCTTGTTCTTCAAAGGCCGCCTAGTGGTCCCCAGAATGCATAATCTGGACTCTCGTTCGGATGTTATGAAAGAAGCACATGATACACCTTTGTCAATTCACCCCGGTAGCACCAAGATGTACCAAGACATTCGACAGAGATACTGGTGGCCAGATATGAAGCGAGACATTGCTCGTTATGTTGCTGAGTGTGACGTTTGCCGTCGCATTAAAGCAGAACATCAAAGGCCTACTAGAACTCTGCAACCCCTTGCTATTCCTGAATGGAAATGGGACAAAGTCGAAATGGATTTCATTACTGGTTTTCCCAAATCGCAGAAGGGTCATGATGCTATTTTTGTCGTCATTGACCGATTCTCAAAGGTTGCTCACTTTCTGCCAGTCAAGGAGACAATCACTGCTAGTCAGTTAGCAGACTTATATGTTTCTAGAATTGTGTCACTCCACGGTGTTCCGTTGGAGATCAGTTCAGACCGTGGCAGCCTCTTTACCTCAAGATTTTGGAACAGTTTCCAAGAAGCTATGGGAACTCATCTGTCCTTCAGCACCGCTTTCCACCCCCAGTCCCAAGGACAAGTTGAACGAGTCAATCAAGTGCTTGAAGATATGCTCCGAGCTTGTGTCATCTCATTCGGTAAGAAATGAGAGGAATCTCTCCCATATGCTGAATTCTCATACAACAACAACTATCAGGCTAGTTTGAAGATGGCACCATTTGAAGTTCTCTATGGACGTAAGTGCCGAACCCCTCTGAATTGGTCAGAAACTGGGGAACGGCCACTCTTCGGTCCGGATATTATCCAACAAGCTGAAGAACAAGTCCGCATTGTCCGTGAACATTTGAAAGCTGCTCAGTCTCGTCAGAAGAGCAATTATGACCGAAAACACCAGGTAATGGTCTATCAACCAGGCGAACAAGCTTACCTTCGCGTCACTCTGATGAAGGGCACTCATCGATTTGGAATCAAGGGCAAGTTAGCTCCTTGCTATATTGGCCCGTTCCGTATCCTCGCCCGACGAGGAGAAGTGGCATATCAATTGGAATTGCTGCCGAACCTTTATCAAGTTCATGATGTCTTCCATGTGTCGCAACTCTGTCGCTGCTTCAAGGATCCTATCCTAGCAATGGATCATGTAATGCTTGAATTGCAAGAGGATCTTTCTTATCAAAAGTATCCGATCCGCATTCTTGATCAAGCTGAACGTCGAACCCGTCAGAAGGCAATCAAGTTCCTTAAAGTTCAGTGGTCGAATCATTCTGAAGATGAAGCCACTTGGGAACGCAAAGATCGTCTTCGTGAAGAATACCCCACTCTCTTTCAGCCTACCTCTTAATTCTCGGGACGAGAATTTCTTTTAGAGGAGGAGAATTGTAACATCCCCATGTATTAAGCTACAGTGATCACCCTGTGATAATGCCAAGTCATCATGTTTAGCAAGTCTTGATCACAATCAGAATCATATCTCATTTCAAATTCCAGTTCAAATTGAAATTCAAATTTAAAGTGAATTTAAAAGTTGTTCAAATCCAGGAACTAAATAGTTCATAATATTGCAAATATTCCCAAAGCAATTGTAAAAATAAAATCAACATTAATTGAATTATTTAAATGACTCTAACATCATGAAACAGTACCAAACAGCAATTTAAATTGCCAATTCATTTAATAAAAATTCAAATGAAATCTTTTTCTCTCCCAAACCTTTTTCTGGCAGTGATAAATATTGCCTAGTATTTATTGAGCCAAGTCACATATTTTACCAAAGTCAAATTATGGATAAACATTTTGCAAAGCAGTAAAGAAATAAGGAAACAGGAAAATAAAAAGAAAAAGCGTAAAGACTTACTGTGCTGGTGGGCTGAGAGTGCACAGTGCACATCCCAGCCCACCAGGAGGTCGTCTCCCTCCTCCCGCATGCGTGTCAGCGCGCGCGCGCGCCCGAGCGCTGATGGGCAGCTGTCGGCCATCCGCCGTGCCCGCGGCGTGGGTAAGGTCCCCGCGGCCTCCCGCAAACCCTAGGCCCCTCCCATTCCCCCTCGCCCTCTCCATCTCTCGCACACGAGCTCGCTCGAAAGCTCCCATCGCCACCCCCGTCGATCCCGCGGCCACCGGCCTCCCCATGACTCGCCGACATGCCGTAGGGCTCCGCCATCGTCCTCTACGTCGACTGCGCCGAATCATTGGAGCCGGGAGCCACCGAGTCGAGCCCGACGAGCTCTTTATCTTCCTCGGCCGACGACGATTCCGGTGACGTCGAGCCCTCCCCGCACACACTTTGCTCACCTGCAGGCTCACGGTGAGCCCCCGCATCTTTCCCCTCCCTCTCGCACATGAATCCATCCCCGTAGCCGCCACTGCCATCGCCGCCCGAACCCAGCTTCGCTGAGTAGCTCGCCGCCGACGCTGTAGTCGTTGTCATGCTCGCCCGAGCACGGTAACGTGCTCAGGTCACCTCGATGCGGCCGCTCGTGCCGCTAGATCTCCTCCCCGTGGCCTCTGTTGCTGACCCCGCATCTGGCTAAACTCCAGCGACCGCTACGGTGCTCGCTGTCATCATATAGGAACTCCCCGAGACCAACCAGTGGCACCACGCGACGCGCGCCGACACCAGCTCTCGAACGCGACCGAAAACGCGGCGAACGGTGCCCTGTGCCGTGTTTTCACGCTTCTCCGGCGAACTTCCGCCGCGGGAATGGTTGCCGGCGTTGTTCCGGCGACGGCGCCGATGTGGCACGGCCGGGCCCGCCTCTGGGTCGCTGACAAAGGGCCCCACTAGCCCCGTTGACTGGGTTGACCAGTCAACGGTGCTGACTGGGCAACCCAGTGTCACTGACGTGCGGGCCCCGCGACTAATTAAGTTTATTCAAATTTAAAAGTTAATCTGATAATTAGGTTAGTCACTGACTAATGGGGCCCACATGCTAATTAATCCTTTTTAGTTAAAATTAACTCACTGGATTAACTACTGTGGATGACATGTGGGACCCACTGGTCAGGTTTGACCCTGACCAGCTGGTGTTGACTGCTGACGCCATCATTTCATCATGCTGACGTCACATAACACTGTTTTGGATAATTCGAATTAAATAATTTCAGAAATTCCAGAAAATGATTAAAACTTTGAAAAATCATATAAAATAAATCGTATCTCGGATGAAAATAATTTATATATGAAAAACGATCAGAAAAATATGACGAATCCGAATATCCTGCCCACATACCTGCCACACCCCTCTAACATACTGAACATGGAACTTTTTGCCCGATTTCGATAAACGAATAGTGCCTGACCTTGGTAAAATAAGTCCAAATAAATTCCTAAATCCTCTAAAATATTTAGAGAGGCAATATATCACATCTGCATATCATTTAGGCATGGCATGCATCCCTGTTGCATTGATTGCCGTGTATTTATTATTTCTTCCCCCTCCTTCTCTCCCGATAAACCCCGAGACTACCGACGACACTGCTGCGTACGACTACGTCGCCGACGACCAGACCCCTTCAGCAGAGCTTCTAGGCAAGCAAACCCTCCTTGATCATCCAGATATCGCCTATTATTTCCCTCTTATGCTTGCATTAGAACTGCTACCGTTGATATTCCGGCAATTCCTATTCTGATGCATAGCCTGATTTTGTAACTGTTGTTGATACCTTTCCTGATATCCTAATTGCTTAGTATAGGTTGGTCAGAACCCCACCAGTTGGCCCTACACCCTTGTCCATGTTGCTATGCTAGAATTCGGGTCGTGATCCCCGTTGAAGGTGATCACGAGGGTGCTCACACATTTCCTTTCATTTATTATTGGGGAACTGAAGGACTGGCGGTACCATCCAGTAGAGATGGACCTGAGTCCCGCCAGCTCCCGTTGTTAAAGACGGGTCGGCTCCAAGAGCACCCGCGAGTCGTGTGTTATCAAGTCGGAATGACAGGAACCCTGTTCATCTCTGCGAGTTACTAAATACGCCTAACGGATTTGGGTATTTGATCTGAGTTGGCCGCTGGCCTATACGCACTACCACCACGTGGGATAATGGTTTAATGGGGCCCTCTACATCGTATGTATCAACCGAAAGCTCTTCAGATGTCACAGTTCAGAGATGCGGGCTGATCGTTGGGGTGGGCTGGTTACGTCACTTGTGTATACAGTGTCACGCCTGGGCCCCGACCAGCCACGTAACGTGCAGGAGTGCAAAGGGTGATGGCCCAAGACCCCTTCGCACTTAGGATTTAGACCGGCGTGTTGACCTCTCTGCTGAGCCTAGGTAGGACTTGCGTCGTGTCGATTACCCGAGGTCGGGCATTACCCAACAAGTGTGTCCGGCCAGATGTAATCGAGCGTGCTGGGTAACAGTAGTGCACCCCTGCAGGGAAGTTATCTATTCGAATAGCCATGTCCACGGTAACAGGACGCTCGGAGTTGTATCCTGATCTGCTACAACTACAAATGGATATTGATACAATGATAAACTGTTACTACTGCTCTCGGGATCACTTTCTCGCGGGGTAGTCGAGGAAGGACCTCAGGGCATTACTAATTATAATTGCTATTGTATGTTACTATACTCTACTCTCTTCTGATGCTGCAAGATTGCTTCAAGATGCTAGTCTTCGATAGGCTAGGCCTCTCCCCCTCTGTTCTAGCATTTCTGCAGTCTAGTCCAAAGTTATAGCCCCATTCCTTTGATACCGATGCATAATTAGTATAGTTCCGATGTCAGTCTTGCGAGTACTTTGGATGAGTACTCACGGTTGCTTTGCTACTTCTTTTTCCCCATACCCGGTCGCTGCGATCAGACGACGGAGCCCAGGAGCAGGAGATCCCTGGAGGCACCTACTACTACGTTGAGCCCGCCGACCAGGAGTAGTTCGGAGGCCCTAGGCAGGAGGCCTTCGCCTTTTCGATCAGTGTCGCTATTTGTGCTAGCCTTATTAAGGCAAACTTGGCTAACTATGTCTGTACTCAGATATCATTTGTGTGTATGACTTATCTATTCGTGTCCTCGTGACCCCTGGTTTGTAATATGAAGATTTATGTTTAAATTTGAGTTTAGAGTTGTGTTGTGATATCTTCCTGTGAGTCTCTGATCTCGAGCGTGCATGTTTGCGTGTATGATTAGTGCACAGTCGAGCAGGGGCGTCACAAAGAAGGGCCCCAACCACCTTACAGGGGTGCCACAAGCCTGCCCGGCATGCCCAGGGTAGGGGGGCGCGCCCCTCGAGCTTGTGGGCCCCTCGAGCATCGTCTCGCATTGATTCTTTTTCCCAAAAATCACATATATTCCAAAATAAATCTCCGTAACTTTTTATCACGTTTGGAGTTTGTTTGATATGCATTTTTTGCGAAACAAAAAACATGCAACAAACAGGAACTGGCACCGGGCACTGGATCAATATGTTAGTCCCAAAAATAATATAAAATGTTGCCCAAAGTATATGAAAGTTGTAGAATATTGGCATGAAACAATCAAAAATTATAGATACGACGGAGACGTATCAGCATCCCCAAGCTTAATTCCTGCTCGTCCTCGAGTAGGTAAATGATAAAAAGATAATTTTTAATGTGGAATGCTACCTAGTATAATCTTGATCATATAATCTAATCATGGCATGAATATTAAGATACGAGTGATTCAAGGCAATAGTCTATCAATTTGATATTGAAAGAATAATACAAAACATGCATGTATTTCATCATTGCTCTTGATAATAATGGAGCTAAAGGAAATAACCTCTATACACTTAGTTGTGGTAAGCATGACGCGTTCGTTCTTCCCTGCATAGACATATCAAATCAAGAGTACCCCGGTGCCAAACCAAGCAATTGGATCATACTTTTAACGCGCTTTAGCATTTTCATGTTCACTCAATACATGAGCGTGAGCCATGGACATAGCACTATGGGTGGAATAGAATGTGGTGGGTGTGCATCCAACTTGCTTGCTCATGAAGACCTCGGGCATTTGAGGAAGCCCGTCATCGGAATATACAAGCCAAGTTCTATAATGTAAAATTCCCACTAGTATATGAAAGTGACAAATCATGAAGACTCTCTATATGAAGAACATGGTGCTACTGGATGACCCACAAGTATAGGGGATCAATTGTAGTCCTTTCGATAAGTAAGAGTGTCGAACCCAACGAGGAGCAGAAGGAAATGACAATCGGTTTTCTGTAAGGTATTCTCTGCAAGCACTGAAAGTAGCGGTAATGAGTAGTTTTATAGCAAGATAATTCATAACGAGTAACAAGTAACAAGTGTAACAAAAGTGCAGCAAGGTGGCCCAATCCTTTTTATAGCAAAGGACAAGCGGGAACGAACTCGTATAATAAGCAAAGTGTTCTCGAGGACACATGGGAATTTCATCTAGTCACTTTCATCATGATTGTTTGATTCGCGTTCGCTACTTTGATAATTTGATATGTGGGTGGACCGGTGCTTGGGTGCTATCCTTACTTGAACAAGCCTCCCACTTATGATTACCCCCTCTCGCAAGCATCCGCAACTACGAAAGAAGAATTAAGATAAATCTAACCATAGCATGAAACATATGGATCCAAATCAGCCCCTTACGGAATAGCGCATAAACTAGGGTTTAAGCTTCTGCCACTCTAGCAACCCATCATCTAATTACTACTCCACAATGCCTTCCCTTAGGCCCAAATATGGAGAAGTTTCATGTAGTCGACGTTCACACGACACCTCTAAAGGAAGCAACAACATACATATCATCAAAATATCGAACGAATACCAAATTCACATGATTACTTATGACAAGACTTCTCCCATGTCCTCAAGAACAAAAGTAACTACTCACAAATCGTATTCATGTTCAAGATCAGAGGGGTATTCAATATCATTAAGGATCTGAACATATAATCTTCCAATAAATAAACCAACTAGCATCAACTACAAGATGTAATCAACACTACTAGCAACCCACAGGTACCAATCTGAGGTTTTGAGACAAAGATTGAATACAAGAGATGAACTAGGGTTTCAGATGAGATGGTGCTCGTGAAGATGTTGATGAAGATTGGTCCTCCCACGATGAGAGGATCGTTGGTGATGTCGATGGCTTCGATTTCCCCCTCCCGGAGGGAAGTACCCCCGGCGGAATCGCTCCGCCGGATAGCAAAATAGCTCCTGCCCAGGTTCCGCCTCGAGACGGTGGCGCTTCATCCCGAAAGTCTTCTCTTTATTTTTTCTAGGGCAAATGGCTTCATATAGCAGAAGGAGGGTGGCGGAGGCCTGCCAGGGGCCCCACAAGCTTGGGGGGCGCGCCCAGAGGGGTAGGGCGCGCGCCCCAGGCTTGTGGCTTCCTAGTGGGCCCCCTCCTAGTAATTCTTTCGCCAGTATTTTTATATATTCCAAAGTAATTATCCGTAAATTTTCAGGTCATTTGGAGTTGTGTAGAATAGCTATCTCTATTTCACCCCTTTCCGGTCGAGAATTCCTGCTGCCGGCAATCTCCCTCTTCATGTGAATCTTGCAAAATAAGAGCGAAAAGGCATAAGAATTGTACCATAAAGTGAAATAATGATTAAAACATAATAAATAACAGTAGGAAAACATGATGCAAAATGGACGTATCACTACTCTGAAGCACAAGTGTGGTAAAAGGATAGTAAGATTGCCCCTTCTCTTTTTTTTTTCATTTTTTCTAGTTTTTTATGGGCCTTTTTGGCCTCTTTTTCTTTTCTTTTTTTTATTTTTCGTCCAGAGTCTCATCCCGACTTGTGGGGGAATCATGGTCTCGATCATCCTTTCCTCTCTGGGATAATGCTTTAATAATGATGATCATCACACTTTTATTTACTTACAACTCGATATTACAACTCGATAAAAACTATACAAGATGACTCTATATGAATGCCTCTGGCAGTGTACAAGGATGTGCAATGATCTAGCATAGCAAAGATATCAAAAAACGGACAAGCCATGAAAATATCATGCTAGCTATCTTACGATCATGCAAAGCAATATGACAATGAATTCTCAAGTCATGTATATGATGATGATGGAAGTTGCATGGTAGTATATCTCGGAATGGCTATGGAAATGCCATAATAGGTAGGTATGGTGGCTGTTTTGAGGAAGATATAAGGAGGCTTAAGTGTGATAGAGCGTATCATATCATGGGGTTTGGATGCACCGGCGAAATTTGCACTAACTCTCGAGGTGAGAAAGGGCAATGCATGGTACCGAAGAGGCTAGCAAATTGCGGAAGGGTGAGAGTGCGTATAATCCATGGACTCACATTAGTCATAAAGAACTCACATACTTATTGTAAAGCCTATTAGCCCTCGAAGCAAAGTACTACTCGCATGCCCCTAGGGGGGAGGTTGGGAGGTGTTAACCACCGCGCGCCCCCAATCCGAACAACACAAAGACTCAATCAAGTATAAATCATGCTCCGACCTCACTGCTAATGTCAGCGGCCACCACTTTACATGCGTGAGGATTTACTTGCGTAAAGACTTACTTCCCTTAACACCATTATTAATACTCAACTTTAATTCTTTTACTAGCATGCCCCAATATTACCACCTCAATGTCGCAAAACTATTGCAAGGAATCAAACATATCATATTCAGTGATCTACAAGTTTTATGTAGGATTTTATGACTAATCATGTGAATGACCAATTCCTGTTAACTCTCTAAATAGATATAAGTGAAGCATGAGAGTTTAATTCTTTCTACAAAATACCACACTCTAATAAATATAAGTAAAGCAAAAGAGCATTCTATAAATAACGGTTTTCCAAATGTAGAGAAACAGGCATCCAAACTTCAAATGATATAAGTGAAGCACATGAAGCTTTCTATAATGCCATACTCAAAAGATATAAGTGAAGTGCATGAAGCATTCTATAAATCAACCAAGGACTATCTCATACCAGCATGGTGCATAAAAGAAAAAGGAAAAATAAACACAAAAGACGCTCCAAGAATTTACGCATATCATGTGAACAAAACAAAAACCGAGACATACCGATAATTGTTGAAGAAGAAAGATGGGATGCCTTCCGGGGCATCCCCAAGCTTAGATGCTTGAGTCTCCTTGAATATTTACTTGGGGTGCCTTGGGCATCCCCAAGATTGAACTCTTACCTCTCCTTATTCCTCTCATATCGATACCTCCTCGATCTTCGAACACTTCATCCACACAAAACTTAACCGAACCTTTGATTAGAAGGGTTAGTACATATAACATCAAATCCCATCATGTCCTGCTGTAGCATTATTGTATAATTATAATCAAACATTACCCACTGTATGCTATCACAATTCTATGGCTCCCAAGTCAATGAGGCTCAACAAGATTTCAAACATACGCAAATAAAGAAACTATAGCAGCAATCTATGAAAACAGGACAGTCTGTAAAGATGCAGAAGAAACATATACTTTTGTAACTCCAAAAATTCTGAAAAATTAGGAAAAAATAATTTTTTTTGCATAGAAGTACTGTGTTCAAAGTTCAGAATTTTTGCATGTTCCAGTAAAATATGTAAATTCAAATACTACAACAAAAGTTTTTGTTTTTTCACAGCACACACCAAACAAGCAATTTAAACATCCTAAAGGTAAATCTTGGCACATTATATTTATAATACAATGGGATAATTATTTTTGTTGAAAATTTTCTGTAATTCAATAATCACAAAGTTTCCATGGGCATGAACAAAGTTCAAGTATATCCCCCACTTCAACGGTGCTCGTCTTTCTCACTTTCACTTTTCTTTCTGAAAAGTTTTAGGTTCCCCTCTATATATATTTTTTAAACTTTTTTAAAAGCACACAACAGAATAAAATGACTCTCTAAACTTTCCGGGTAGTCTCCCAGGCAACGCTTTCTTTAAAGCCATTAAGCTAGGCATAAAGTGCTCAAGTAATTGATCCACCCGGATCCCAAGGTATATCAAAGCCAATTTTAATTAATAATGATATATAATTTAGTAATGAGCACAAAGCAACATATATCATAGAATGATGGAGTCTAACTCTCTTCCTATGCATCGGCATGTCATAAAAGAACAATTCATACGCATCAAGTAATGGCTAATGCATAGTATAAACAGTTTCTTGCAATTTTATCGTATTGGAAACATAGAGAGGTGCGGATATAGTTCCTCTCTCATAATAATTGCAATTAGGAGCAGCAAGCACATGCATATGATATCTATCAAAATCATCATTTGTAATGGTAAAACACAACCCATCAATATAATCCTTAATAAGTGCAAACTTCTCTGATATAGTGTAGTTGGGAGAATTCAAAAAGATAATAGGACTATCATGTGTGGGTGCAACAGCAACAATTTCATGTTTAACATAAGGAACTATAGCAAGTTCATCTCCATAAGCATCATTCATATTGGAATCATGGCCACAAGCATAGCAAGCATCAATTTCATCAAAAAGGGATATTTCAAATGAATCCAAGGGATCATAGCAATTATCATAGCATTCATCCTTCGGTAAGCACGAAGGGAAATTAAACAATGTAGGAGTTGAAGAGTTACTCTCATTAGAAGGTGGGCACGGGTAGCTAATCCGCTCTTCCTCCTTTTGGTCTTCGCTCTCCTCCTCATCTTTTTCATCTAATGAGCTCACAGTGTCATCAATTTCTTCTTCCATAGATTCCTGCAAAATGTTAGTCACCTCTTGGATAGCGGGGACTTCCTCAATATATTCTTTAACATAAGCATTAGAAGCATAGTTTTCATAGCAATATTTAAGTATGGCAAAAAAATTAGATTTGTAAAGAGTAGCATCATACTATTCAATCAAAGAAGCAATTTCATAGGCACCCTTAAAAGAAACAAATTCTTCAATTTGTTCAATATCATAGTAACTATAAACACCTTTGGCATAAGAAGATAAGATTCCATTATCCTTAAACTCACATTGGTAGGGAAGGTGTTTTTTAGGGTCTTCTGAACAACAAGTAAAATCATATATTTCGCATAAATTCCAAGCATAACATTGCAAACAATTAATTTGATACCTTAAAAGTTTCCCTTTTTGAGACAAGCGGTGTCGCGCAAAATAAGCATGCTCATCTAATGATTTTCCCTCAACTAAGCCAGTTGGGTTTTTAGCACGAGCACAAGTGGATCGAAGATGATCCAAGTAGAAAGCTTCAGCAGTATGAAAGATTTTGGGTGGCTCTTCAACCATTGGGTTAGCAAGTGCAACTAATTTTTTTGGTCTTTCACATTTACTACCCATAACTAAAGATAGAAAACAAGAGCACAAAATAAAAACTACTTAGTGATAAAGCAAACAAGCACACACGAGAATATCAACCCCACGCTATTGCTCCCCGGCAACGGCGCCAGAAAAAGGTCTTGATAACCCACAAATATAGGGGATCAATTGTAGCTTTTTTGATAAATAAGAGTGTCGAGCCTAACGAGGAGCTAAAGGTAGAATTTATATTCTCTTCAAGTTCTATCGACCACCGATACAACTCTATCACACTTAACATTTGCTTTACCTAGAACAAGTATGAAACTAGAAGTAGGTGTAATAGGATAAGTTTGCAAGAATAAAACTAGAAGTACTTTAGCAAGATAATAAAGCTAGGATTACTTTGCAAGATAATAAAAGTTAGTTGTTTAGTAGAGAGCTTTTTGTAACACAAAGAGAAAGATTGTCCATAGGCAATTGAATATAACAAGATAGATACTTATCATATGCAATGAGGGAGAGGCATACACTAACATACATTCCGTACTTGGATCATATGCACTTATGATTGGAACTCTAGCAAGCATCCGCAACTATTAAAGATCATTAAGGTAAAACCCAACCATAGCATTAAGTAACAAGTCCCCTTTACTCCCATACGCAACAACCCCCTTACTCGGGTGTAAGCTTCTGTCACTCTAGCCACCCACTATAAGCGAATCATGAACGTATTGCAAAACCCTACAGCAGGAATCCCTCACGCTTGCGCGACACGAAGGGCACCATAGGACAGCACCATATTAACATACAAATCATATCAATCACACAATACCACAATTAACCCGTAGGACAAAAAGAATCTACTCGAACATCATAGGATTGCCATACAACATTGGATAATAATATGTAGCGTTAAACACCATGTTCAAGTAGAGAATTACAGCGGTAATAGAGAGGTTACACCGCTGCATAGAGGGGGAGAGAGTTGGTGATGACGGCGGCAAAGTTGTTGGTGTAGATCACCGTCACGATGGTTCCCCCGGCGGCGCTCCGGTGCCACCGAAAGAGAGGGGGGGAGAGCCCCCCTCCTTCTTCTTATTGCTTGGCCTCCCCCCTAGATGGGAGGAGAGTTTCCCCTCTGGTCCATGGCCGCTATGGCTCCCGGAGGGCAGGAGCCCCTCCGAGATTGGATCTCTTTCTCTATTTCTATTTTGTTTCGCCTTCCTGTTTTCTGGCCCTTCACCGTTTCTTATATTCCCGAAGATCCGTAAATCCGATTGGGCTGGAATTTTAAGGGGATTTTTATCCGGATATTATATTTCTTGCGGCGGAAGAAGGGCCCCAACCGCCATACAGGGACGCCACAAGCCTGCCCGACGCGCCCAGGGTAGGGGGCGCGACCCTCGAGCTTGTGGGCCCCTCGAGCATCGTCTTGCGTTGATACTTTTTCCCAAAAATCACATATATTGCAAAATAAATCTCCGTAACTTTTTATCACGTTTGGACTTCATTTGATATGGATTTTTTGTGAAACAAAAAACATGCAACAAACAGGAACTGGCACTGGGCACTGGATCAATATGTTAGTCCCAAAAATTATATAAAATGTTGCCAAAAGTATATGAAAGTTGTAGAATATTGGCATGAAACAATCAAAAATTATAGATACGACAGAGACTTATCAATACACAATAGCTCTAATTCACCAATTCAATGTAGGCATGTATTCCGTATATAGTCATACGTGCTTATAATAAGAACTTGTATAACATCTTTTGTCCTACCCTCCCGTGGCAGCGGGGTGCTTAAGGAAATCTAAGGGTAATTAAGGCCTCCTTTTAATAGAGAACCGTATCAAAGCATTAACACATGGTGAATACATGAACTCCTCGAATTACGGTCATCCCCGGAGAGTATCCCAATTATTGTCACCTTGGGGTCTACGGTTCAGAACAATAACAAGTGCATAGAACTAGCAGATAGGATTAAGAACTCAAATATATTGATAAAAACATAAAGGGTTCAAATATGAAATCATGGCACTCAGGCCCTAGTGACAAGCATTAAGCATAGCAAAGTCATAGCAACATGAATCTCAGAACTTAGTGGATACTAGGGATCATGCCCTAACAAACTGACTCGATTACATGACAAATCTCATCCATCTCCATCACCGTCCAGCAAGCCTACAAAGGAATTAGTCACTCTCGGTGGTGAGCATCATGGAATTGTTGATGAAGAAGGGTTGATGATGACGACGGCGATGAATCCCCCTCTTCGGAGCATCGAACGGACTCCAGATCAGCCCTCCCGATGAAGAACAGGAGGTGGCGGCGGCTCCGTATCGTAAAACGTGATGAAACTTTTTCTCCTATTTTTTTCTCAGAAAGATGGAATATATAGGCTTGGAATTAGGTCAGACGGCCACCTGTGGGCCCCACAAGACAACAGGGCGTGCCCTAGGCGCGCCCTGTTGTCTTGTGGACAGTAGGTGCCCCCCCCTCCGGTAGATCTTTGTTCCAGTATTTTTTATTTATTCAATAAAAATTCTCCTCCAAGTTTCGTCCAATTCTGAGAACTTTTATTTCTGCACAAAAACAACACCATGGTAGTTCTGCTGAAAACAACGTCAGTCCGGGTTAGATTCATTCAAATCATGCAAATTAGAGTCCAAAACAAGAGCAAAAGTGTTTGGAAAAGTAGATACGTTGGAGGCATATCAACTCCCCCAAGCTTAACTCATTGCTTGTCCTCAAGCAATTCAGTTGATAAACTGAAAGTGACAAAGAAAAACTTTTACAAACTCTTTTGTTTCTATTGCTGTATATAAGCTTAACTAGCAACCAAGTTTTCAGCAAAGATCTTGAACTAACCAGGTGAATGATAACACTTAGAACTCACACATACTCATATCAAATGGCATAATCAACTAGCGAGCAATAATAATATATCTCAAATGCCAACAATTTGTCAAAACAATCATGATATCATATGATAACATGGTATCTCGTTAGCCCTTTCTGAGACCGCAAAACATAAAAGCAGAGCACCTCTGAAGTTCAAGCAGTGACTAAACATTGTAATTCAAGGTAGAAGAGATCCAGTCATGCTCACATCCAATATTAACTAGACTCAATGCATGTTAAACTAAGAATGACAATAGCGCTCTCTATGTTGGTGCTTGAATGAGAAGGTGATGAAACAATAAAAGTTAATAACATGAAAGTAAATATAAAGGCCCTTCGCAGAGGGAAGCAGAGATTTGCAGCGGTGCCAAAGCTCAGAGCTAAAATAGAGATGAATACATTTTGAGTGGTGTGCTTTTCCTGTCAATGTCACGACAAAGGATTTCAACATCTTCCATTCTAAACATATTATTGGCGGTTCCCATGTAGAAAGAAAAAGTTTTACTCCCCCATAACCATACAAACACAAGCCATGGCTAGCCGAATCCACGGGTACCCTCCAAACAATCAACTTTCTAGGGGGAGTTTGTTTTATTATATTTTTGGGATTCTATTTTCATGCCCCTGGTTCCTTAGTTCTACTCAGTTTTGCCCTGCCACCTTAATGTTCCTCAATTTTGTCCTCCTCCCTTGGCCATAGCCTCGCAAATGCCCAAACGAAGCATTCCGTTGGGTAAAAGCCCATTGGCCGTTACTTGGATGACGTTCTGACGAGTGGGACCTCAAAAGTGCGCCATCGTCGTCGCATCCCAGCCCATGGACACGAAGTTGGGCTGAGCCAGTGCATCACATGTGCGTATCTGCTTAAGAGCCTCGGTGGGTGTTTTATGTAATTGGGTCAGCCTGTTCAACCTGCCTGAACAGTGTCGAATACCTTTTTCCATTTCTAGTCAATTTTAGAAATTCATAGGACATTCATTTCAAATCCAGTTGAGTTGATTGAAGTTCCTAAATTCATCATATCTGCAGACCTATTTAATAGCCAATTCTCGTAATTATACATGAAGCTTTTCTATGTATCTTTGATTTAAATCTATATTTAATATATATAGGACTTTAGTAGAAATTCCTAATCAATTCCCTGTTGGTCCAACTCCAGTACGAAAATGTACTTTTGCAAAAAAAAATCATATTTCTGCTACTTGCTTCGCAAAAAAACCTAGAAAATAGTGAAGGATTTGGCACAAACTACAGGACACTTGCAGTTTAAATTTGAATTACTTTATGTAAATCTCTAGAAATAGTGAAGGATTTGGCACAAGTTCAAATTTGGCCATCTACTGGGCTGCCAAGTGTGTAGCTTGTTCTTTTCCTTTCTCTTTTTATTCTGTTTTCCAATATTTGTTGCAACATTTAATTTAATTTTTCGTTCAAATGAATGCCAAAATTATTAAAAAAAATTATGTTTCTTCTTTTTAAAATCTTTCCATGTCCAATGTAACCCTGGGAATAGTTTGGGATGAAACCGTTGTTTTCATGTTTGGCTGCTTTGGTTTGGTTGAAACGGACTGAGCTCCTGTACAGTAGCCGCTATCCTAATGTTTGCAATGGTCACCACTAATCTCAATCACATGAGCAACTATTTGCAAGCAATAAACAATCACATTAATATAAAATTCAAGTTTACGCAAATTGAGGGAACAGAACATTGATATATTTCCTTAATATATTGGGAACACACACATCACATAGATAGATATTATATTAGGGCTTACTAGTAGTGCCCTTACAGATAACTTAGCCCGACATACTGGGAAACACTGAACACGGCCTGCCCCTACACCACCAAGTTCACTCCGGGCGCCCGTTCACTCCTCGTCGTCAGTGTTGTAGGGGAGAGTGTGGATGGCGTTGGCGGTGGGGAAGATGTTGTCGAAGTTGGTGAAGACGTTGTAGGTGGTGAAGGCGATGAACTCGCACCCACACCAGAAGACTTTGCCGAGGAGGAAGTAGGCATCGAAGCGGTTGGTGAAGCGAGCAGTGAGGCCAATCACCAGGCCTCCGTAGGCACGAACCTATTCCACGCGGAACATCACCGGAGAGCCACGTGGGAGGTGGCGATAGCTGGCAGCGAGGAAGAAGTTTGCCAACTCCGTCGGGCCCCTCCAGCTTGAGATGGCCCACACACGGAGATTGTCCTCCACGATGACCCCGGCGGGGTACCGCATCTCCGGCATGGTGGCCGGCAGACAGTAGGTTGGGCCATTGTACTACATCTTGTCTTAGGCGGGATCTGGCTTTTGCTTTGGCTTTTGGTGTAGAAGAAGGGGCGCCGATGGATGTGAGATCGAGTTGAGAGGAAGATGTAGATGGGAGGTGTTTAAATAGCTGCGGTACGACGCACCCGTTTGAAGGCGTTCATCGGAGCACTGCCTCCGCTAATAATGGCAATAATAGCCCACCGGAGCCCTATGCGTTTTTCACATTGAATTGAGGTGTGTCGATCGGTAAAGATGTGTCCCATTTTCTGAATCGAGGATGCACTAATTGCCTTGATGCGACGAAGCTGCATCGGTTGGCTGCGCACGCATGCATGGCAACGGGGTGGCTGCGCGCATGCATGGCAGGCTGAGACGGTGGCCTTTCTACGATGACCCATCGGTCCAAAGAGCGTGCCGCCCCGAATGAATGCATTTCAAAACAGGGGTCCAGCCCGCGGCCGCTGTCGCTTGTCCATATTCTGCCGTTACTAGGTGGGCCACTCGCGTTCACTTCTTCTCCACGCCAAGCAGCCACAGAACACCCACCCGAATCCAGCCAATCAGGTCTCCTCTCGCGGATCGACCATGGCAAACCCTAGCGCCTGATCCAAACTGTCCCCGAACAGCGATCCAACGACCCTGATGGTGCGGGATTTTGAGAGGGGTTTGAGGGGTTTTGAGAGGGTTTCAATGGTTAGGGTTGAGCATAACTAATTAAAAAAATAAAAAAATATGAAAATTCCGCACATCATCATTTTATGTTACTAGGTTGCTAGGAAAAATAAGAAACCAGGACTATGAATATTTTCATGAAATTCCTTTCACATAACTTAGCTATCACGAACAAGGTTGCATGGTTTTCAAGGGGAATGAGCTAGGGTTTATGGTTAACCATGGCATAGTTTGTCCAAACGATCCCATATTGGGCATGGACCCTAGATTTGCACACTAGATGTCAAGGATTTTTTTAGCTCATTTAGAGAAGTTCGGAAAAAATGCTTAGAAATAGGGATATTTACCCTAGGTTTGGAGCTCATTTGGAGCACATTTTTCATGAATATGAGTTTTACTTCACAAAAGTGCTCGGATTGATCACCTAACGTGCATAAAAGTTGAGAATGCACTGGAACATCAATACACATCAAAGTACAAATTTGAAATGTGCCTCAAATTTGAAAGTCGGCTCAAATTTGAAATCTAGCTCAAATTTGGAACATTGCACATAGTTTTCAAAGTACAACACACACATCAAAATACAAGTAGCATTACATCACACAAAATGAAACTCATAGACTAATAGTTTTCACTTCTTCTTACGACAGCTTGCTTTTGATTTCACAGCACAAAGTTCACTAATGCTCTTGGTTTTCTTCACTAGACTAGCTATAATAGTTTCAGTTTCCATCGCAACAGTTGGATTAGCTTTAGTTTGCAATGTTTCAGCAACCAGGGGCTGGACTGCACGTTTCCTCCTGACAAACAAAGCATGTCATTTGGTTAGTAATTGAAAAAAGTAGCCAAATCAAAAACATCACAAACATGAACATACTTTGGCCTTTCAGGAGTGTAATGTCATTTTAGGGATCCTTTTCGTGCCCAAGTTCATGGCACAGCTTGCATCTATTTTTGTTAACTTTTTGGGACCTTTTAGGCTTTGCATGTTTCTCTCCCTTCTTACTACTTTCACCTTTCTCAAACGATACCTTGAATGTACTCTCCTTAGGCCTGCCAGCCTTTCTTTTCATTAAGGGAGGACACATGGAAAATTCGATTTCCACTTCAGGCCACTGAGGCTGATCTGTAAGTGCTAGAATTGGAGCTGCATACGCAGCCTTGAATCTTGCTACTGAGTAATATTCATGGAAGTATTGGTGCATGTTTATATTTGGGCGGGAGGCCAAGAAAAGCATGGGATGCTCACATGGTTTCCCAGTGTGTTGCCACTCGAGGCAAGTGCAGTCATGCATTTCACTGTTAAGAACATATGCCGCCTTCCAGTCTCTGTATCTCTAACTTCAGCACCCCACACTGTAGATTTTTCATCAGAAAAATGTGTAACATTTCTGCTCCTGTTGACCACTTGTTGTACCACTACATGAAGCTTATCCCCTTGCAGACAATCACCAATCCTTCTTCTCAATTCCCACAAACGCATGATCATGATCCTTGGTCAACCATGTCATGCATAGGCAAGTTTATAAACTGGTTCACCTTGTTAAAACTCTCTGCCAAGTTGTTGTTGATATAATCACACTTGATGGCAATGTTAAATCCTGACCTGTACCATAATAGAGAATGGTAGGTGTTCATCCATGGACCAAACTCACTGCATGCTACCATTATCTTACCAAGATGATATAAATGTGTCTGATTAGTGTAAGATCTTGCTGCTGGCCACATGTGCTCAAATTCTTCCCCATTGAGTTTTTTGATCAAATTCATCCACATATGGCCGAAGCACTCCCTCTGCTCAGCATGGAGAAAACATTCTTGACTGCAATTTTTAGATCTTTACATGCATCTGTGTGGGATGCCAAAGGTGACACTGGCCCTATGCATCTTTTCAACTTCATCATGAACCATGTCCATAAAACCTCTGTCTCTGACTGAAACAAGCCAATAGCAACACCAATTGTGGCCATCTAGAGCATTGCATGCTGCCAATTGACCATTCCACTTCCCAGTCAAAGAAGAAGAGCCTATGCTCTAATATGGACGACACCATGCTTCGAAGCCATCGATGCAAGGCTCTAAAGCCATAAAGAACTTAAAGAAAATGGCTTTGCCATCCTCTGTTACCTCAGTATCTATCTCAACAACACTGCCAAGTGACCTCTTCTCCACCTCTGCTTTGAATTTATAAAGCATCCTAAAGGTATTCCCCCAATCACCATATAATTGTTTCATTGCCCTTTGTTTTGCCTTCCACACTGTGGTATATTTCAGCTTAATGGAGTACTGATTTTCTAAGTCTACTAAAAGTTTCTTTGCAGTAGTGTTTGGTTTCTTGGCTAAAATAGGAGTGATCTTTTCTATAACCCAAATGTGTGATGTCATGGTTGATACTCTCTGTGAACTTGTAATACAAGTATGTTGATGTGGGACTTGATTAACCCTGATGGTACTTCCATCAGGTTGGCGTCTAGCAGATATGTACGACTTGCAAGGCTTGGCGTTTTCATCAAAACCTCTGCACATCGCATAAAACTTCTTTCTGTCAGTCTACTTAGTCTTGGCATCAAACTCATGCTTGACTGCATAAGTCTTAAAACACATCCTAAACTCATCCATGTTTGGCCACAACTTCCCCACTTCAATAAAAGGGTTTTCTTTGTCATAGACATTTACCATCTCATCATCATGTGCCTCATCAACACCATCTGCAGCATCTTCCATCAACTGTGCATCCACATCTTCAGATGAATCTCTGTTAGCATTAACAGGTAAACTAGATTCACCCCTCTCCTCCTTATCTCTATCATCTACTGGAATGCCAAAAAAATTGCCATCTCAGTGTCGGCCATTGGTGCAGTGAACAAATCTGTAGGGCCATCTAATTCTACTGAATTCCAATTAATGGAAGCAACCCTTGCAGCACCACCCCCCTCTTTGTCAATGCCGGTTCCATCTCGTTTAGCCCACCCATGCCCCCCACAATCTAGATTCCAAATCACCCGAAAACAGAGGCGCCGCGGTAAGATCTAAATCGACACGGAGTAGGGTTCCGAATTCACTCACCTCATCCGCCGCAGCCGAGAACGATAGCTCGACTGCCCGCCGCCCGCCGCCGAGAACGAAGAGGGGAGCAGGGAGGGTTCAGTGCGTCACGGGGGCACGTTTCACTTGATGCACTGCCGAATTAAGTGGGACCCACCTGCCTTAACATAAGCTCATTCCGTTGACGACCGTTTTATCGCCCGGTCGGACCTTAGTTATTTCTGCCTTAAAACGTCACACAACAACTTTTTTTATTACCAACTATGTCCCTCTCCTTCCATTACGCATTAAAAAATGTCGCACAGGAAGTAAGTTGCCCCACCTGTCAGGATATCACGCCAGCCCACTAGTCAGGAGGTAACAGTCAAAGGCGTTGAATGGACGGCAGTGCTCCGTTTGGCCTTTTGTGAGCAGGTGGTGGAGGGGGGAGGGGAAAAGTGAGCAAACTTAGTTCGCTTGGGAAAAACTGAGCACAACTAAGGAACTAGGGGCATGAAAATAGAAATCCCTATATTTTTCTTTGTTTTTGTTGGGCATCCCAAGTACCAGCCTCTCTTGTGCAAGACGAGTGAAGAAACTATCATCGTGAGAATAACCCGCTTAGCATGGAAGATATTGACCGCCCTATCGCTCCATGAGCGGTACGGGCATACAAAACAGATGTTTATTTGAATAATTAGAGATGGCACATGCAAATTTACTTGGAATGGTAGGGTAACACTGTATATAGGTAGGTATGGTGGAAACTTTTGGCACAACTTTGGGTTTCATGAATTTGGATGCACAAGCAGTATTCCCGCTTAGTACATGCGAAGGCTAGCAAATAGATTGAGAAGAGACCAACTAGAGATTGACAACGGTCATAATCATGCATTATGAATAATTAACATTGAACATGAGCATGAGTAGGATATAAACACTCTGAACATAAATATCATGAAGGCTGCATTGGTTTGAATCAACTACATGTGTGAACATGTGCCAAGTCAAGCCACTTGAATTCTTCAGAGGATGATACTATCCTAACATACTACATCACAATCATTGCATGTTGACACTCAATATAAATCATTATCCACTCCTAGCTACTTAAGCATGGCACGAGCAACTATAATCTCTAATTGTCATCACAAACATGTTTACTCATAATATGCTAAATCAGGGCTACTGAGTTAAACATATTTACAAAAACAAAAACAAGAAGAGTTCAGCTTTTCTTCGCCACAGTCACTCCATCAAATCGTCGTCATAATTGCCTTTCACTTGCATGACCGAATGATGTGAAAATAATAATGGTGCAAGTGTGCCGTGGACTAAGCTGAAATCTGCAAACAGAGAAGACAAGGAAGTATTCGCCCTTTCGTTAGATCAACATTAAAGTATATGAGAGCCACTCAACAATTCTTACAACGTCTTCTCCTTACGATGACTCAAAGAAAAGAAAAGAAATTCACAGAAACACACAAAAATCTTTTTGGAGTTTTTAAGTTTTTTTTAAGAAAGCAAATGAAAGAAGAAAAACGAAAAGCGAGAAAAACTATATACACCGAAGAGCTCTGAACAAAGAGCAAAAGAAGAAATGAGAAATATTTTTGGGTTTTATTTTACTATTACGAACTAACTAAACAAGAAGGAAAAACCAAAAAGAAGTGAGAAATATTTCTGGATTTTTCAAAGTTTTTCAAACACACAAAAGAAACAAGTAAAAACTAATGCGAATAAACAAAGGAAATGGTGAACACTGACAAGTGTAATGAATGTGTAAACATGAAATGAAATGTCGGTGAGAATACGTACTCCCCCAAGCTTAGGATTTTGGCCTAACTTGGTCTCCCATCGGGTCCAGGCAGGAACTAGCTGGGCTTTGGCACTCGAGCGTCCCAAGGCTGGACCTCGTTCTCTTCCGCGGCTAACTCGTTCTTATAAGCAATGATGTCATCGGGTAAAATGATATACCCGTTCCTGGCATTAACATCAAACAAAGAAGGAGCAGGCAACGAAATAATCTCATGAGAATCCTCACTCAATACTAAGTTGTAATAATAATGGTGAGGGGGTTCAGGGTCATAAATAAAATGATGATCTATCATGGATTGATAGTCCAAATAAACTATAGGTAGCAAGCGATCATCAGGACGAACAACAACATTAAGGTGTCTCGCGAGGTGAGTAACATAAATACCGCCGTGAATACTACCCCTAGTTCTATTGGTGTGCAAGCGGCGAGCGATAATGCCTCCCAAACCGTAAGTTCTATCACCAAAAAGCGCACAACATAAGATAGCCATCTCAGGGGCACTGAGCGTACCACCCTCCTGCCTAGTAGTCAAACATTTTCCTATGAAAAGACCAAAGTAATGCACATCAGGAAAATGCAGACTAGTAACTCTCGCCTTAGACACGCCCCTAAACTCTCCCACAGTTAAAGTAAGGAGGAAATCCTTGAACTCATCAGGTCGAGGTTCTCTCAACTCACCCTCAGAAGGAATCATGCATATTTCACAAAACCTATCAAATGGTAATTCAAAGGGTTGCTCATATAAGTGAAAACGCACCATAGGGATTGCAAGTCTGGACATGAAGTGAAAGTTTTGCACAAAGGAATTTGTGAGAAGTTGATACTGATCACACTTATCTGCGACATAGTTTGTCACGCCGGCGTTTGCCATGAATTGTGCAAACTCGTGTTGGAAATCGGCCTCTCTCAGGAAGGTGTCACATGGCCACTCGCACGGTCGCACCTCTGCCCTACGAGGGAGGTTGAGACCAGGTGCTCCACCTGAAACTCCCTTGGGGCTTCGACTCGACGAACCCTTCTAAAGAAGTTCATCTTCCTGAAAAATTTCTGAAAATTTTGGGCCACAAAAAGAGTATAACAAAACTTAACAAAATTGATAGCAACAACTCCTAGAAGTGTCTAGAGGCTATATCAAGCATTCAAACTACTTAGAACCAAATGAATTCAACATGCAAGCTCGTTTTCTTGGTCACCAACAAAAACAAAATAAGCAAAATATAAACCACAAAAACAGAAACTAATTGGACTAATGGAGGAGTCACATACCAAGGAGCAAGCCCCCAAAATAGTTTTGGAAATGGAGCTCCGAGCAAAGAGATCGAAAATCTCAGTTTCTAGAGCAAGAACATGAGAACAAGAGCTACCACGATTTTTTCTTGGAGGAATAAGAAGCAATGGGCAGGTGGACTAAGCGAGTGGGGTCCTGTGGGCCCCACAAGACATCATGGCGCGCCTAGAAGGGTGGGCGCGCCCTGTTGTCTTGTGGACAGCAGGTGCACCCCCTGGGGTGTGTCCAGTGCAAAAATTCTTAAATATTCAATAAAAATCGTGTCAAAATTTTACGACATTCTGAGCACTCTTATTTCTGGGTCATTTTTTATTGCACTGATAATTCAGAAAACAGGATAAACATGGCGTTTTACTTTATTAGACCTAAAATAACAGAGGGTAAACTATAATTATAGAAGGGTGTGCTTACAAAATTCATCGACCATATGCCCCTCAAAAAGAATCCATTAATAAGGATGATTAGATCTTATTAACAAACTATTTTCGAGTGACATAAAACCGAAGAACTTTTGTATAGCACTAGGTTACCTCAACTGGGATATGCATTGTCCCAAGAATAAGAGTTTGATATTTCTTTCCGGGAACCGGGAGAGGAAACTCAAAACTTCCAATAGTAATTGTCATAACTTTTTCAATGGAATTGAGGCTATTCACTTTATTCGTCTTCTTCAGAAAATATACAGTATGCACATTGCCATTAACATGAAAAGTGACTTTGCTTTTTCTGCAATCAATAACAGCCCATGCAATATTCAGAAAAGGTCTACCAACGATAACCGACATGTTGTCGTCCTCGGGCATATCAAGAATAACAAAGTCCGTTAAGATAGTAACATTAGCAACCACAACAGGAACATCCTCGCAAATTCCAATAGGTATAGTAGTTGATTTGTCAGCCATTTGCAAAGAAATTTTAGTAGGTGTCAACTTACTCAAGTCAAGTCTTTTATATAAAGGGAAAGGCATAACACTAACACCAGCTCCTAAATCACAGAAAGCAGTTTTGACATAACTATTTTTAATGGAGCATGGTATAATGGGTATTCCTGGATCTCCTAGCTTCTGAGGTATTTTTCCTTTGAATGAATAATTTGCAAGCATAGTAGAAATTTTAGCCTCAGGTATTTTTGTTTTATTGGGAACAATATCTTTCATGTATTTAGCATACGGAGGCATTTTCATAGCATCAGTCAAAGGAACTTGCAGAAACAAAGGTCTAAGCAATTCAACAAAGCGATTAAAATTATCCTCATCTTTAGATTTTAAAGCTTTTCTAGGAAAGGGCATAGGTTTTTGAACCCAAGGTTCTCTTTCTTTACCATGTTTCCTAGCAACAAAATCTATTTTATCATATCTTTTTTTCTTAGGAGGTGGGTCATCAAGCTCAACTTCAGGTTCTATTTCTATATCATTATCAGATTCCTTATTACTATCTGGTTGAGTATCAATATGATCATTATTAACATCATCATTATCATTATCCCTAGGTATACGATCATTACCAGACTATGTCTCAGCATCAGAAATAGAAACATCATTAGGATTCTCAGAGGGTTTTTCTATAGTAGGTTCACCAGAAGCATGCAATGTTATATTTTTATTCTTTTTCTTTTTCTTCTTCCTAGGTGAACTAGGTACATCATTATTAATTCTCTGAGAATCTTGTTCAATTCTTTTAGGATGACCCTCAGGATATAGATGATCCTGAGTCATTTTGCCTCCTCTAGTCATTACTCTAACAACTTGATCATTGATTTTACTATTCATTTCATTAAGCAGATCATTTTGTGATTTAGATACTTATTCTAACTGGGTTTGAACCATAGATGAATGTTTACATAAGGCTTTAACATCATTAGCAATTCTAAACATCATATCACTCAAGCGTTCAATCATAATAGCATTGCGTTTCAGTTGATCACTTATGTGTCTATTAAAGTTTTCCTACTTAATAATGAAGTTGTCAAATTCGTCCAAACATTGACTAGGAGATTTATTATAAGGAACATCACCCTCATCAAACCAATAAAGAGAATTTACCTCTACTACCTGTGTCGGGATATTGAGTCCATATATTTCTTCAATTGGTGGTAGATTCTTAACATCTTAAGATTTAATACTTTTCTCTTTCATAGATTTCTTGGGTTCTTGCATATCTTCTGGACTGACGAATAGAATACCTCTTTTCTTTGGAGTTGGCTTGGGTGGTGGTTCAGGAAGTGTCCAATCATCGGCATTCCTCAATATATTATTCAATAATTCCTGGGCCTGCTCAACAGTTCGTTCCCTGAAAACACAGCCAGCACAACTATCTAGGTAGTCCCAAGAAGCATCGGTTAGTCCATTATAAAATATATCGAGTATTTCATTTTTCTTGAGAGGATGATTAGGCAAAGCATTTAATAATTGGAGAAGTCTCCCCCAAGCTTCAGGGAGACGCTTTTCCTCAAGTTGCACAAAGTTATATATTTCCTGTAAAGCAGCTTGTGTCTTATGAGCAGAAAACTATTTCTCAGTAAAGTAGTATATCATATCCTGGGGACTACGCACACAACCAGGAGAAAGAGTATTGAACCATTCTTTAGCATCACCCTTTAGCGAGAAAGGAAATAACTTAAGAATATAGTAATAACGAATCTTTTCCTCTTGAGCAAATAGGGTGGCTATATCATTTAATTTAGTGAGATGTACCACAACAGTTGTAGATTCATAACCATGAAAAGGATCGGATTCTACCAAAGTAATAAGCTCAGGATCAACAGAGAATTCATAGTCCTTATCAATAACAAAGATAGGAGAGGTTGCAAACTTAGGATCATATTTCATTCTTTCATTCATAGCCTTTTCTTTTAGCTTACTCTGTAATTTTTTAAGATCCTCCCTATCATTACAAGCAAGAAATTCCTTAGCAATCTCCCCATCCATAACATAGCCCTCAAGTATATTAAGCATCTTGGTTCTAGTAGGAGTGCTAGGTGTAGCAGGTGATTCATCAATTTCATCATTTTCATGTTCTTTTGCTTTAGCAATTTGAGCATCAAGAAATTCACCCAGTGGCACAGTTTCATCTAGCAAAGTAGTAGCATCATCATGAGTATCATCAAGAGCAGAAGCAGTGTCTATTACTTACGACATATCAGATTGAATAGCAGGTGGTGGTGTCGCAAGTCGACTCAAAACAGAAGGTGAATCAAGTGCAGAGCTAGATGGCAGTTCCTTACCTCCCCTCGTCTTAGAGGGTACGATCTTTGTCTTAGAGTCTTTCAGATTCTTCATAATGATCAGTAGCTATTTAACTCCCAAGTGAACTCAATAAATAGAGCTATGCTCCCCGGCAACGGCGCCAGAAAATAGTCTTGATGACCCACAAGTATTGGGGATCGCAACATTCTTCGTGGGTAGTATTTCACCCAAATTTATTGATTCGACACAAGGGGAGCCAAAGAATATTTATGAGCCTTAGCAGTTGAGTTGTCAATTCAACAACACCTGGAAAGTTATTTCTCTGTAGCAAATTTTTTAGTAGCACAGTAGTATGATGGTTCGATAGTAGCGGTAGCAGTAGCAATAGCAACGGTAACAGTAAGAGTAGCAGTTTTGTAGTGATTGTAATAGTAGCAGTAACATTAGTAACTTAGCAAAGACAATATGAGCAAAGTGTAGGCATTGGATTAGCAATGGATATTCAGATGGATGACATTCATCATGCAACATTCACAACCTAGATCGATACACAATAGCTCCAATTCATCAATTCCATGTAGGCATGTATTCCGTATATAGTCATACGTGCTTATAATAACAACTTGTATAACATCTTTTGTCCTACCCTCCCATGGCAGCGGGGTCCTTAAGGAAATCTAAGGGTAATTAAAGCCTCCTTTTAATAGAGAACCGGATCAAAGCATTAACACATGGTGAATACATGAACTCCTCGAATTACAGTCATCCCCGGAGAGTATCCCAATTATTGTCACCTTGGGGTCTACGGTTCAGAACAATAACAAGTGCATACAACTAGCAGATTGGATCAAGAACTCAAATATATTAATGAAAACATAAAGGGTGTAGATCTGAAATCATGGCACTCGGGCCCTAGTGACAAGCATTAAGCATAGCAAAGTCATATCAACATCAATCTCAGAACATAGTGGATACTAGAGATCAAGCCCTAACAAATTGACTCGATTACATGACAAATCTCATCCATCTCCATCACCGTATAGCAAGCCAACGAAGGAATTACTCACTCCCGGTGGTGAGCATCATGGAATTGTGGATGAAGAAGGGTTGATGTTGACGACGGCGATGGATCCCCCTCTCCGGAGCCCCGAACGGACTCCAGATCAGCCCTCCCGATGAAGAACAGGAGGTGGCGATGGCTCCGTATCGTAAAACGCGATGAAACTTTTTGTCCTATTTTTTCTCTCGGGAAGACGGAATATATAGGCTTGGAATTAGGTCAGACGGCCACCTGTGGGCCCCACAAGACATCAGGGTGCGCCCTAGGGGGTAGGTGTGCCCTGTTGTCTTGTGGACAATAGGTGGCCCCCTCCGGTAGATCTTCGTTCTAGTATTTTTTATTTATTCAATAAAAATTCTCCGCTAAGTTTCGTCCAATTCCGAGAACTTTTATTTTTGCGCAAAAACAACACCATGGTAGTTCTGATGAAAACATCGTCAGTCCGGGTTAGTTTCATTCAAATCATGCAAATTAGAGTCCAAAACAAGAGCAAAAGTGTTTGGAAAACTAGATACGTTGGAGCTGTATCAGAGGACCACATGGATGTGACATGAAATGTCTGTTGTTTATGTTGTTCTTCTTATTGTTGTTGCACTATTGTTATTTCAAGTGTTTACTAAGAAGTAGTATCACTACAAAAAAAGACACTTCTGTGACATTATGGCCCGAACGAAAACTTTTTCTTTCATGGATGTGACACTTCTATGACGATAATTGTTACAAAAACACGTATCATAGATGTGTTGGGCTCCTACTTCTATGACCAAAAATCATGACAGAAAATGGGCTTTTCGTCCTGGGCGGGCCGGAGGTGCACCTACCTGCATGACATTCTTTGGGCCGTCCATGACATAAAAAATTGTGGTAGAAGTGAGGGCGAGAAAATTTTCAGGGATTTCCCGGTTACGGTGGGCAATCAGTGGGTCGTCGGGGCCGAGCGATGAAGTGTGGTTTTCGCGTTTGTCTCATACGCGCGTGTGTGCAAGGCATTCGCTAACTGAACCCGAGTGAGGCGTTCGCTTACTGAACCCAAGCGATCGATCGTTCCCTCGCATTACGTACTGAACACGAGCGATCGATCCCACACTACATACTGAACACGAGGAATCGAGCCCTTCGCTGCTAACTGAAACCGAGCAATTCCTTCGCTGCTAACTGAACCCGAGCGATCGATCCCTTCGCTGCTGCTTACTGAAGCCGATCGATCGATGCATGTGTTGCATTGAGCCCCCGCGCAAGATGTGAGTTGATGACCTAGCCGGTTGGTTGCATTGCCTCTCGGCGAACAGTCTCCGTTGCTAGCTGCCGCGCACGCAATATGTAGAACGAGTCGAGACTTGCATCGATTGAGCCCCTTGCGCGAGACGTGGTGAGTTGACCTAGCTGGTTGGTTGGCTGTGGATGAACAGTTCCCGTTGCCATCACCCGCTTGTACACCCCACCCTAGCCGATGGGGGTTGGCTGTGGATGAACAGTACCCTGGCCGTGTGTAGGTGGTTGGCGCTGGATGAACAGGACCCCGATCGATCGAGGAGGCCGTGCCGCAGTACGCCACACCCCAGCCTGTTGGGGATGGATGAACATGACCCCGTGGAGGCTGGAGGAAGTCGACGGTGATGAACAGTAGCCGGTGGAGGCTGGAGGAAGTCGACATTTGATGAACAGTAGCCCGTGGGGTCCCGTTTTGCGGTACGCCACACCCCTCCCGATGAACAGGATCCCATTTTGACCGTAGGCGGTTGGAGAGAAGTCTGTTTCCTCTGTTTTGCGATACACCAGGCCCCTCCTGATCAACAGGACCCCGTTTCGACTGTAGGCGGTTGAAGAGAAGTTAGTTTCCTCCATTTTGCGGTACGCCAGACCCCTCCCGATGAACAGGACCCCGTTTCGACCATAGGCGGTTGAACAGAAGTCCGTTTCCTCTGTTTTGCGGTACGCCGGGCCCCGAACTGGCGGGGGGTCGATGAACAGGACCCCGTTTTGGCTATTCCGTCCAAGTCGCTTGGCTCCCAATGAACACGACGTTGTTTCCTCTGTTCCGACCCAGCCGGCTAGCTACCGATGAATAGGATGCCGTTGCTGCGTACCCCTACAGTTGCCTCTCCATGTACACAAGCCCTGGCCGTACGTATGCGCGAGTACGCATTCGAGACCCCGCCCGTATGTACGTATGTGGCCGTATTTTTTGCGGCGTGGCTATACGTACGTGTACACGATTTAGACGGGACTGCCTCAATTGCTATGCCAGGGGCTCTACTACGACATGTGTCGCTCCTTACTTGGCCATGGTTGATTGTTGCAGAGAGACCGATCGACCAATATGTACGTACACGTTTGCGACCAGATAGATAACGCTACGTACGCTTCGGCCTGGTGGGTCCCAATTGTCAGGGGGGAATAAGGAGGAACTTCCTTGCGTGCGAAGATATAACTGGTGGGTCCCAGCTGTCAGGGGGAGGAATCATTTTTTGTGTGTAATAAGGAGGCACTTTCTTGCGTGCGAAGCTGTTTGGTGGATCTCAGCTGGCACGGGGAGTGATACGTCTCCAACGTATCTATAATTTTTTATTGTTTCATGCTATTATATTATCATTCTTAGATACTTTTTATGCAATTTTATATATTTTTTGGGACTAACCTATTAACTCAGTGCCTAGTGACAGCTGCTGTTTTCTGCTTGTTTTTTGGTTTTACAGAAAATCTATACCAAACAGAGTCCAAACGCTACGAAACTTTTTGACGATTTTTTTCTGGACAAAAGAGACCCTAGAAGCTTCGGGGGAGGACCAGAAGACCCACGAGGAGATGGCAAGGCAACAGGGCGCGCCTTGGGGGTAGGCATGCCCTGATGCCTTGTGGGCCCCTCATGGCTCCGTCTGACCTAATTCCAGCGCTATAAATTCCCAAATATTCCAAAAACCCCAGAGAGCCGCCTGAAACAATTTTTCCGCCGCTGCAAGTCTCTGTTCTTCCGCAATCCCATCTAGAGGCCTTGTCCGGTACTCTGCCGGAGGGGGAATAAATCACGGAGGGCTTCTACATCAACCTTGCTGCCCTTCCGATGATGTGTGAGTAGTTCACCACAGACTTACGGGTCCATAGCTAGTAGCTATATGGCTTTCTCTCTCTCTCTCTCTTTGATCTTCAATACAAAGTTCTCCATGATCTCCATGGAGTTCTATCCGATGTAATCTTATTTTGTGGTGTGTTTGTTGGGATCCGATGAATTGTGGGTTTATGATCAGATTATTCATTGAAAGTAATTGAGTCTTTTCAGGACTTTATTATGCATGATTATTATAGCTTTGTATTTCTCTCCGATCTATCCGTTCAGTTTGGCCAACTAGATCGATTTATCTTTAGTGGGAGAGGTGCTTTGTAATGGGTTCAATCTTGCGGTGTCCTCACCTCATGACAAAAGGGGTAGCGAGGCACGTATTTGTATTGTTGCCATTAAGGGTAAAATGACAGGGTTTAATCATATTGCTTGAGTTTATTCTGTCTACTTCATGCATTACTCTGTTTGTTATGAACTTAATACGTAGAGAGGCAAGCATAGAAGCGCTCTCGAAGTGGAGTAATAGTAGTAGATGCAGAATCATTTCGGTCTACTTGTCACGGACGTGATGCCTATATACATGATCATTGCCATGAATAACGTCATAACTATGTGCTTTTCTATCAGTTGCCCAATAGTAATTTGTCTACCCACCATATGCTATGTTTCAAGAGAGAGGCCTCTAGTGAAAACTATGGCCCTCGGGTCTATTTTAATTATATTACTAAAACCAAAATTACCTTGCTGCAATTATTTTACTTTTTATTTACTTTGCAATTTATATATCTATCATTACTAGATTTAATGCTTGCAAGTAACGAGTTCAAGGGATAACCCTCTTGCCCGTGTTGGGTGCAAGTATTTGCTCTTGTGTGTGTAGGTACTGCTTACTAGCAATTT
This sequence comes from Elymus sibiricus, assembly GCA_039707655.1. NCBI lineage: Eukaryota > Viridiplantae > Streptophyta > Magnoliopsida > Poales > Poaceae > Elymus > Elymus sibiricus. The sequence goes on along the minus strand of CM077668.1, from coordinate 252,734,749 downwards.
GCGTGGTTCTCCTATTGGTTCGATAACCTTGGTTCTCACTGAGGGAAATACTATCCGCTACTATATTGCTTCACCCTTCCTCTTCGGGGAAAATCCCAACGTAGCTCACAAGTAGCAGGGAGGAAGCATTTTTTCCGCGTAATAAGGAGGCACTTCCTTGCGTGCGAAGATGTAGCTGGTGGGTCCCAACTGTCAGGGGGAGGAATCATTTTTCTTGCGCGTAATAAGGAGGCACTTGCGTGCGACCATGGACCTAGTGGGTCCCAGCTGTCAGCCTCTCCATGTACAGTCCTCTTCCGATGGCTGTCGTTCATTGACCACGTTGACGACGCCCGCGCGCCTCCTCGCCGCCCCGGCCGCGCGTCCCGCGTCCCCCGCCCCGGACCCCTCCGGCGCCTTGGCCGCGTGGGTCGGGTCCGACGCCACACCCTACGCCTGGCCGCATGTCGTGTGCGACCCGGCCACCTCCCGCAGCTCCAGTCGCTCTCCCTCGCCATCCGCCCTGCGCGTCGGCTGCCGCCGTGCCCGCCAGCCGGCTGCAGCCACGGCCCGATGGCCGGCTGCGCCACCTCGTGCCCGTCCCGCCGGCTGCGGCCATGTCCCACCGGCCGGCTGCGCCGCCTCGCGCCACGGCCGGCTGCCCCGCGCGTGTCGTCGGTCGGCTGCGCTTCGCGCGCTCCTGCCAGTTCCGGCTACCTGAACAAAGAAAAGAAAAGGGGCTGGCCGGCCACCCAGCCGGCTGAAAAAAAGCTGAGCTGGCTAAAAAAAGAGAGAACGCCTTCCCGCGTCGCCGCTGGGCCGACCCTGCGAGCCCGCTTCAATGCCTAGCCAGCTGCGCCAGGCCGGCTGGGGAGCTGGCTCGGCTGCCTGTCCGCTTTGACGCCCGGCCGGCCGGCTCCCCAGCCGGCCTGGCGCAGCCGGCCAGGCGTTGAAGCTGGCTCGCAGGGTTGGCCCGGCCCGACCGGCTGGGGCGCCCCTCGACCGCCCGGAGGCTCGGGCCGCCTGCTAGAGGTCACTTCCACCCCGTCTACATGAAAATCAATGTGAGCTCCCATCTGCATATCGTTACACAACGCACAAAAACGGATAACCCTGAGCGACCCTCGGGGCCACCTCCGCCTTTTTCCAGTTGCATTGCTGTCCACCCCGGTGCCAGCTAGTCTCGGCCCGGGGGTTGGCCGTTTGGCCCAAAACGTTCTTCCCCGCAGATGGCTTAGTAGTGTGAACGGTACCAATGGCCCACTCTTCGTCTCAGCTACAGACCAGCTCCCAGCTGTCCGGCTAGGGAGAGCAAAAGTTGGAGGTCACCTCATATAAAAAATGTCCGGGGAGAAAGCGGCTTGGGCGATCCGGTCATTTCCTTTGTGAGTATCTACTAGGTCGAATCTGCTCCCAGAGTCCGAGTACTGTACGCTCTACTCCACGGCCCACTCTTCGCCTCAGCTACAGATCGGCTCCCGGCTGTCCGGCTGGCAAGAGCAAAAGCCAAAGAGTGGAGGGGACATGAAAAAGACTGAAGGGGGCTCGGACAGAACCGAGTCGGCACCCTCTGCATAAAACTTGCACTGCCAAAACCAAACATTTGATATATCTGCGCTGGCTAACTTTCTCTTTACATGATCATTTATGTGGGGAACCCCCCCCCTCCTCGCCCGGAGGCTCGGAGGCTACACCCGTTGGGTGCGCCGGCACGCCCCGCTGGGAAAACGCCTCGCCAGCTGCCGCCGAGATCCTCGACGCCACTGTCTGCTCCATCGACAGCGAAGACCCTCCATCTGACTCTTCGAGTCGCCCGGAGGCTCGGAGGCTACACCCAGTGGGTGCACTAGCGCGCCCCCATTGGAAAGACAGCAAGCTCCGTGCCCACCTGCCGGCGGACTCCGCTCCGGGCCCAACTGCCGGCGAACTCCGCTCCGCGCCCTGCGGCGCCTCGCGCCCACCTACCGGCGGACCCCGCCTCCGCGCCCGGCGGGGCCTCGCGCCCACCTGCCGGCGGACCCCGCATCCACGCCGGGCGGCGCCTCGCGCCCACCTGCCGGCGGACCCCGCGTCCGCGCTCGGCGGCGCCTCGCCCCACCTGTGGCGGATTCCGCTCCGTGCCCGGTGGCACCTCGCATCCACCTGCCGACAGACTCCGCGTCCGCGCCCGGCGGCACTCCGCGCCCATCTGCTGCAACAAACTGCAAGGACCCTCCGCCCGACTCTTTGAGTCGCCCGGAGGCTCGGAGGCTACACCCAGTGGGTGCGCTGGCGCGCCCCCACTGGAAGGAAGCCGCGCCGGCTGCAAGCCCGCAGCCGGCTGTCATCGACAAACTCTGTAACGACATCAGCGAACACCCTCCGCCCGACTCTTCGAGTCGCCTGGAGCCTCGGAGGCTACTGTCGGGGGGATGACCCCTGGGTAGGCCCAAGGAGACAAGTCACCATTTCGAAACTTTGCTAGGGGAGCGGCCCCTGGCTAGCTGGAACCTAGCCGGCTGGCTGGAGGCCCGAACCCGGCCGGCTGGCTGGAGGCCAGAACCCAGCCGGCTGGCTGGAGGCCGAAACCCGGCCGGCTGGTTGGAGGCCCGAACCCGGCCGGCTGGCTGGAGGCCCAAACCCTGCCGGCTGGCTAAAGGCCGGAACCCGGCCGGCTGGCTGGAGGCCCGAACCCGGACGGCTGGCTGAAGTCAACCACAACGTCTCGTCAGACCTGCGCAGACAAGACAACCATGCTCTACAGTGGAGCACTGTTGATGAACAGCAGACACTGTTCATACATCATATGTCACCTCAAATAGTGTATAGTTGGGCATGTGGGCCACCCCTTGTCCCCTGGGAACCCCTTTTTAAGGTGCACCAGGGAGGAGCTTCACTCGATAGTCTCACACGCTATCACTCACTCTCATTCTCACACACGCATGAGCCAAGGAAGAGAGCCCAGAGCTCTCTCCTTCCTCCTACAAATAGCTCCAGGAGCAACTCTGTACTACCATATACACCGCATATACATTAGACATGCAGGAGTAGGGGTGTTACCTCCCACGGAGGGCCCCAAACCTTGGTAAACCACCGCGTGCAGTTGCTCAATCCCGTCCCGGATCTCCACCGTAGCCTTGCCGCCCCACACTTTTAGCCATCCCATGGCATCTGCCATGAGAAAACCATGACAAAAACCACGACAGTTGGAGTCAACAATCTAGTCAATTTGCGGCAAAGGAAAAGGATCTTTTGGACATGCTTTGTTGATATCAGTGAAATCAATACAATGTCTCCATTTTCCATTTGCTTTACGAACTACCACTGGATTGGCTAACCATGTAGGATGTAGCACTCCTCTGACCAGACCTGCAGCTTCAAGTTTTTTGGATTTCTTGGGCGATGAATTCTTGCCGCTCCAAAGCTTGCTTCCTGACCTTCTGCTTGACGGGTCTTGCATTAGGACAGACGGCAAGGTGGTGCTCAATCACTTCCCTAGAAACGCCGGGGATGTCAGATGGTTGCAATGCAAACACATCGACATTCGCCCGCAGAAAAGCGACGAGCGCGCTTTCCTATTTGCCGTCAAGGGTGGCACTTATGGTGAAAGTTCCTTCCATCCCATCTTCCTTCGCAGAGACTTGTTTTGTCACAGGTGCAGTGGCTTTGGACTTCTTGCTCTTGTCGGCAGAGATCTCTGGCTCTTCAACGGACGTGCTGCACTCTGTAGTGCGCTTTCCGGACGCCTTGCTAGGGGACATGCCGGATTTCTTCTGTGTCTACCCCCCGGGAGCTTTGTCGGCAGGAGCAAGTGCCTTGCTGGCAGATGCTACAACTGCTTCCCGGTATAACTTGTCGGCATAGATAACTGCATCCTTCTGATTCGAGTGGATGGTGATTACACCAATGGGCCCTGGCATCTTCAACGTGTTGTAGGCATAGTGTGATGCCGCCATGAATTTCGCCAGAGCAGGGCGTCCAAGAATTCCATTGTAAGGTAATGGAATCTTGATGACATCGAAGACTATCTTCTCTGTCCCGTAGTTGAGCTCGCCGCCAAAAGTGACCGGCAACGTTATCTAACCCTTGGGCTTGGTCCTTCCCGGATTGACCCCTTGAAACAATCCTGTCTCCTTGAGGTCTTCATCGGAAATCTGCAGACTCTTGATCACATCTGGAGAGATCAAATTCAGGCCAGCACCACCGTCAACCAACATCTTTGTGACCTTGAAGTTGCGAATTCTTGGTGAAACCAACAATGGCAAACACCCAACCGCAGTTGTGCGATCAGGATGGTCCACGGCATCAAAGATGATGGGCGTGTTGGACCACTTCAATGGCCTCTGTGCTTCAACTGCTGCCTCAGCCGCATTGATCTCACGGGCCCATTGCTTGAGCTGCCGGTGAGAGGAGTGCAAAGATGCACCTCCATCAATGCACATTGCATCAACAGCGTTCTGGAACTCTTGCTCGGATTCGTCTTCGTCATCATCACCATCTTCGTCTTCTCCTTCCTTCTTGTCACTGCCACGTGTAGGCTTCTCTTTTTGCTTGCCGGCCTTGCCGCGGCGGCCCCCTCGAGCGCTACGGTTTTTCTTGCCGGACCCACCAGCGCTGCTTTGGCCCATCTCCTTGTCGCGCTTCTCGTACTCGAGCTTCTGCTTTTCAGCAAGATGCTCGACTTGTTGGCACTCCTGGAGATCGTGACCAGCAATGCGGTGGATCTTGTAGTGTGGACCATCGGTCTTCTCGCCGGCAACAGCCTCATGACCGTAGGTACAAGCGGAAACCTCCTTGCCAGCACCATTAGTCTTGTACTTCTTGCCGGCAGATCCGGACCCCTCAACGGCCATTGATGGGGATGTGTACCTAGGGTAGGGTCATAGGCCTGACCTACCTGCTCTACCCAAGGACACTGCCCCAGAAAGCTTAAGGGCTGCAAGGAGATCTCCGACTGAAATCACCAAGGCATACAAGTCACTCGACAATATCCACTCGGAGATTACCTTTTCACTCGACCGGTACCATTCACTCGGAAGAACCGGAAGACAATCGACCGCAGAAGACCAGAAGCCACCCCAGGGAGGCCAACGGGCAGGCGTTTCTCTGTCTCATTAATAGCGTTTATTACGTACGTTACCAGTAACGTACGTCTTTATAGCCACGATCTGACCCTTAAACGCCGGACACTTATGAGGGGCAGCGCACTCTATATAAGCCACCCCTCCCCTCTGGCATAAGGGTTAGTTCGCATCCCCTGTAACGACACCTATATTTCACTTGACAAGAGCTCCCGAGCACTGAGACGTAGGGCTTTTACCTCCACGAGAGGGGCCTGAACTCATACATCCGTGTGTACACCCTCGCCGTAGCTAGGACTCTACCCTCTCCTTACGTACCCCTACCTTCTACTGTCAGGCTCATTCCCACGACAGTTGGCGCCCACCGTGGGGCAGGCGTCTAAGCGACTTCCGGCGAGGTTGCATTTGTTTTCCTTCGTCATGTCTTCCGGCGGTGATTTGTTCCTGGGCTACGAGATCCGTCTCGGAGCGCTCACCTTCATCGCCGACGATTCGGCATGGCTCCAGGAAGCGCCTCTAGATGTTGAGGCGCTCCCAATACGCGGAGCGACGCACTTCTGTGCAAGCTCCTGCGGTGTTCTTCTCCTTCAGCTGTCGACTCCGTACGTGTCGGCCCTCCATGCTGTTTGTCACCGCAAGCGATCCGGTCGTTCACGGCTACAGCGTTGGGTGCGACATGCGGCGGCCCGCCAGGCTTCGTCCCCGCAGATTGCGGCCATCAAGCCCGCCGAGTCACTTCTCGGCGTGTTCGACTCGGCGTCAGATCGGTCTGACGTTCCCTCCGAGTGCGAGAGCTGCGATCCTGCGGCTGAAGTTCTTATGGCTGGCTCTCATCAGAGTCCGCCGCCTGGCTTCAACCACGCCAGGCACGAGATTGGTGGAACGTCGAATGAATAGCAGCGCCGGGATGAGGATGTTCTCCATACTCCCATCGTCGGCACGACTGCTGAGGCCCAGGCCATGGAGGCGACTCGCCTTCGACTCAAAGAGATGCAGAAGGCACTCGACGAGCGTGCTCGACAGCATCCGCCGCATCCCAATCGACATCAGCGACAGTTGTTTCTGAGTGGATCTCGGAATAACGTCGAGGTATTCCGTACTCCAGTGTTGAATGTTGCAGCTGCTGCTAGGACTGCAGATTCTATACAGCCATCACGATCGGAAGCTGGTAGAGGTTTGCAACAGATCAAAACATTGCTCGAGGCAGCGCAGCAGCAGAATGCGGCTGTTTCTCAGTCGCAGAACAGGTTACATAGCAATTTGCCCAGGGCGGAAACAGTTCAGTCGGCCCACAGCCCTGGGTCGCCCCTGCGCCACAGAGGCGGAGACTTCCGTGAAGGTCGGTACAGAGATCAGGGGCGAGATCAGTTTGCTACCCGTTATCACCGCGATGACCGCCGTCGAGTGCTTTCTCCTCCGCGGAGTGGTTCATATGTGCCCCGGCACAATGATGATAGACGCCCGTTCGGTGATGAGCGGAATCCTGGATTTGATGCAAGGGATGTCCTCGCTCAAAGATGGGTCGATAGAGGCAGAGCCCATAGAGATGGTTATAACGGAGACTATCCGAGTGGAAGTGGAGCTGTTGTGTCTGGTCCCGAGTGTTTTAGCAGAGCCATTCGCTCTGCAGAGATTCCCCCCAACTTCAGGTTGGCGGCTGGAATTGGCAAGTTTTCTGGCGAGTCGAAGCCCGAGACATGGTTAGATGATTACCGAGTGGCCATGCAGATTGGTGGAGGAAACGACAACATAGCCATGAAGCATTTGTCCCTGATGTTAGATGGTTCGGCCAGAGCTTGGTTGAATCGTTTGGCTCCCTCTAGTATCTATTGCTGGGAGGATTTGGCCCGAGTGTTCATCAGAACCTTTGAGGGCACCTGCAAACGTCCGGCTGGTTTGATTGATTTGCAGCACTGTGTTCAGAAACCCAATGAGACCTTGCGAGACTACATTCAGCGCTGGTCCACCTTGCATCACACGGTGGAGAATGTTTCCGAACATCAGGCTGTTTGCGCCCTCAAGGCTGGTGTTAGAGACAGAGAGCTCTATCTGAAGTTTGGTCGCACTGGTGATATTTCTCTGAGCAAGATGATGGAGATTGCCACTCGGTACGCCAATGTTGAAGAAGAGGACCGCCTCCGAAGCGGTAAAGGAAAAGCAGTCGACAATGATGCAGGCAGAAATTCCAATCGGAAGCAGAAGCGCAAGGCTGATCCCCCTGTTCAGGCAGAAGCGGCCGCTCTGGCGGCATAGGCCAAATATAAAGGAAAATCCAAAGCTAAGTTCACCCCCAAGAAGTCAAAGAATCAATCGGGTACAGATGTTATGGATTTACTGTGTGCAATCCACACGAGGAAAGATGAAGAGGGCAATTTAATATTGCCAAAGCATACCACTCGACAGTGCCGTTTGCTGATCGAACAGTTCAAAGAGAGCCAGTCGAGTGAAAAAGACCCTGAAAAGGGAGATGAAGAAGATAAAGAAGAGTTTCCTGAGGTCAATGCCACTCTGTTGATTTTTGCTGATGTTGAGAGCAAGAGTCGACTGAAAGTTATCAACAGGGAGGTTAACATGGCGGTTCCCTCTACCCCCACATATCTCAAGTGGTCTCAGACTGCTATCACGTTTGATCAGTCAGATCACCCTGCGCATATCGCTACCCCTGGGCGGCAAGCGCTGGTGGTGGGCCCAGTTGTGGGGGGCACTCGACTCCGCAAGGTTTTGATGGACGGTGGGAGCGGTCTGAACATCCTATATGCAGATACCCTCAAGGGGATGGGCATTCCGATGTCCTGACTCAGTGAAAGCAACATGCAGTTCCATGGCGTCATCCCTGGGAAAAAGGCCCGTTCACTCGGTCAAATAGCGTTGGATGTTGTGTTTGGTGACAATAAGCATTTTCGCAAGGAAAAATTGACATTTGAAGTGGTGGACTTCCAGAGCGCATACCACGCCATCCTTGGTCGTCCGGCTTATGCCCGTTTCATGGCCCGTCCATGTTACGTGTATCTCAAGCTGAAGATGCCCGGACCCAAGGGTGTGATCACAGTCACTGGCAATCGACAGAGGGCTGAGGAGTGCCTTCAACAGGGCTCCAAGATCGCCGATCATCAGATGGCTATGGTTGAATTGGAAGAATACAAGAAAAACGCTGATCCTTCCGACCTGTTGCGCGCTAAGAAGCCTGCTTCCGAGTCAGCTTTTCAGTCGGCAGGAGAAGTGAAGAAAGTGAACATTCACCCGACAGATCCCACTGCTGCCCCGACCAACATCTCGACGACACTCGACAGCAAATAGGAAGCCGAGCTCATCCAGTTCCTCCGTGAGAACTGGGACATCTTCGCATGGAAGCCTGCTGACATGCCTGGTGTACCTAGGGAACTGGCTAAGCACTGATTGAGAGTTGACCCGAAGGCCAAGCCTATGAAGGAGCATTTGCGTCGGTCGGCAACGGAGAAGCGAAAAGCAATCGGCGAGGAGGTGGCTCGTCTCTTGGCGGCTAAGTTCATACGTGAGATTTACCACTCCGAGTGGTTATCGAACGTCGTTATGGTCCCTAAGAAGGGCAAGTCACTCCGCATGTGTATTGATTTCAAACATATCAATCGGGTCTGCCCGAAAGATCATTTTCCACTCCCCCGCATTGATCATATTGTCGACTCAACTGCGGGGTGTGAGCGTCTATCTTTTCTGGATGCTTACTCTGGTTACCATCAGATCTGTCTGTTTGGTCCGGATGAAATAAAGACAGCCTTCGTCACCCCTTTCGGATGTTTCTGTTATATCACCATGCCTTTTGGTTTGAAGAACGCTGGCGCTACTTTCATGCGCATGATTCAAAAATGTTTACTCGATCAGATCCCTCAGAATGTTGAAGCGTACATGGATGACATTGTCGTCAAGTCTCGCAAAGGTTCCGACCTGTTGTCTGACTCAGCTGAAACATTCGCCAATCTGAGGAGATATGACATCAAGCTAAATCCTACTAAGTGCACTTTCGGTGTTCCTGGCGGCAAATTACTCGGTTTTCTCGTTTCCGAAAAGGGAATCGACGTTAATCCTGAAAAGATTGGTGCCATCACCCGAATGAAAAGCCCTGAGCGTGTGCACGATGTCCAGAAGCTCATAGGTTGCTTGGCAGCATTGAGTCGATTCATTTCTCGTCTCGGTGAAAAGGCATTGCCTTTATACTGACTGATGAAGAAGTCTGATACATTTGAGTGGACTCCAGAAGCTGAAGCAGCGTTTTCGAGCTCAAAGCTCTGCTTTCCGCCCAGCCGGTGCTTGCTGCTCCGCACAGTAAAGAGCCATTGCTATTGTACATAGCAGCTACTAATCAGGTCGTCAGTACAGTTCTCACTGTCGAGAGAGAAGAAGAAGGTAAAGCTTACAAAGTCCAGCGTCCTGTTTATTACATCTCTGAAGTGTTGACTCCTTCAAACCAAAGATATCCACATTACTAGAAGCTCGTGTACGGTATATATCTGTCAGCTAAGAAGGTGGCACATTATTTTCAAGATCACTCAATTTCAGTCGTCAGTGATGCTCCATTGTCTAAAATTCTCCACAATTGAGATGCGTCTGGTCGAGTGGCTAAATGGGCTATTGAGCTCCTCTATTTGGACATCAAGTTTGAAGCAAAGAAAGCAATCAAGTCTCAAGCCCTCGCCGATTTCCTGGCCGAGTGGACTGAACAGCAGCAGCCGGTCCAAGTTTAGTCGGCACACTGGACCATGTTCTTTGATGGCTCGAAAATGTTGAATGGGTCTGGTGCTGGCGTAGTACTGGTGTCCCCAAAAGGCGATAAACTCAGTTACGTCTTGCAGATTCACTTTGATTCCTCCAACAATGAAGCTAAATGTGAAGCACTCTTGTATGGGTTGCGTATGGCCATTTCACTCGACGTCCGACGCCTGATGGTATATGGCGACTCTGATTTGGTGGTCAATCAAGTGATGAAAGAGTGGGATGTTAGGAACCCCGTTATGACTGGATACTGTAATGCAGTAAGGAAACTCGAGAAGAAATTCGAAGGTTTGGAACTCCATCATGTTCCCCGAGTGAAGAATCAAGCAGCTGATGAGCTGGGAAAGATTGGATCCACTCGGAAGCCTGTCCCCAGCAATGTATTTCTCGAGCACCTTCATTCTCCTTCGGTGCAGGAAGATCCCTTCACTGAAGAGCCCCCGCAGGCAAAAAGCGCCTCTGATCCGACTGAAGTCGATGTCCCAGCTGTCATTGATCTGGTCATGGAGATTTTAGTGATCACGCCCGACTGGACTGTACCCTATATTGCGTACATTCTTAGGAGAGAACTCCCAGATGATGAAGATGAAGCTCGACAGATAGTCCGCAGATCCAAGGCTTTTACTATTATGGACGGACAACTCTACAGAGAAAGTGTGACTGGCGTGACTCAGCGGTGTATTTCTCCTGAAGAAGGTCGACTGATTTTGGAGGAGATTCACTTGGGAACTTGTGGTCATCATGCGTCGTCTAGGACGATTGTCGCCAAAGCTTACCGAGCGGGTTTCTTCTGGCCACGCGCCAATGAGATGGCTAAAGATATAGTCGATCACTGCGAAGGATGCCAGTTTTATTCGAACCTGTCACACAACCCCGCGTCTGCCTTGAAGACTATTCCACTCGTCTGGCCGTTTGCTGTATGGGGCTTGGATATGGTTGGACCCCTTAGAACAGGCCAGAGTGGATTCACTCACTTACTGGTTGCAGTCGACAAGTTCACTAAGTGGATTGAAGCTAAACCCATCAAGAAGCTGAACGCCCGCACTGCTATCAAATTCATGAAAGAGATAACATTCCAGTATGGAGTCCCCCACAGTATCATTACAGACAATGGCTCTAATTTTGACTCGGAAGAGTTCAGATACTTTTGTTCCTCTCAAGGCACTCGGGTGGACTACGCGTCCGTTGCACCCCCCCTGTCTAACGGTCAAGCTGAGCGAGCGAACGGCCTTATCCTCCAAGGACTGAAGCCTCGGCTCATGCGAGATCTCGATCATGCTGCTGGAGCTTGGGTCACTGAATTTCCGTCTGTTCTGTGGGGCTTGAGGACAACTCCAAATCGGTCGACTGGACGCACTCCTTTCTTCCTTGTGTATGGAGCTGAAGCCATTTTGCCAAGTGACGTCCTTCACAATTCCCCCCGAGTGGATCTATACTCTGAAGATGAAGCTGAGCAAGCTAGACAAGATGGTGTGGATCTCCTAGAGGAAGAACGAGAGATGGCCCTGATCCGGTCGACTGTATATCAACAAGACCTTCGCCGCTTCCATGCGAGACACGTCAAGAGCCGTTCATTCCACGAAGGTGATCTGGTGCTCCAAGTGGATCAGCAGCGACCCCACAAGTTGGCCCCAGCGTGGGAAGGCCCATTCGTCGTCACCAAGGTGCTGAACAATGGAGCGTACCATCTTTTGAACTTGAAGAAGAATATTGATGAGCCACGCGCCTGGAACGCGGATTTGCTTCGACACTTTTATACTTGACGACTGAGTTGTTTTGATGTAATAAGAGTGCTCCAGACGATGTCGTTTGTTAAGTTATGGCTTCCGCAGTCTATTGTCGATTCCGATCGCACAATTTCGCATTCAAAGACTTCTCCGAGCGAAGAGCAACCCTCTTGCTCGGGGGCTTAGCTGCGAACCCGTTTCGCCTAAGTTAAAAACCCTTCCAAGTGTATAACAATCAATACACTCGGAGACTTAGCCGCGAACCAGTCTTCGCCTAAGTTCAGAAAACTTCTCCGAGTGAAGAGCAACCCTCTTGCTCGGGGGCTTAGCTGCGAACCCGTTTCGCCTAAGTTAAAAACCCTTCCGAGTGTATAACAATCAATACACTCGGAGACTTAGCCGCGAACCAGTCTTCGCCTAAGTTCAGAAAACTTCTCCGAGTGAAGAGCAACCCTCTTGCTCGGGGGCTTAGCTGCGAATCCGTTTCGCCTAAGTTAAAAACCTTTCCGAGTGTATAACATTCAGTACACTCGGAGACTTAGCCGCGAACCAGTCTTCGCCTAAGTTCAGAAAACTTCTCCGAGTGAAGAGCAACCCTCTTGCTCGGGGGCTTAGCTGCGAACCCGTTTCGCCTAAGTTAAAAACCCTTCCGAGTGTATAACAATCAATACACTCGGAGACTTAGCCGCGAACCAGTCTTCGCCTAAGTTCAGAAAACTTCTCCGAGTGAAGAGCAACCCTCTTGCTCGGGGGCTTAGCTGCAAACCCGTTTCGCCTAAGTTAAAAACCCTTCTGAGTGTATAACATTCAATACACTCGGGGGCTTAGCTGCGAACCCATTTCGCCTAAGTTAAAAACCCTTCCGAGTGTATAACATTCACTACACTCGGAGACTTAGCCGCGAACCAGTCTTCGCCTAAGTTCAGAAAACTTCTCTGAGTGAAGAGCAACCCTCTTGCTCGGAGGCTTAGCTGCGAACCCGTTTCGCCTAAGTTAAAAACCCTTCCGAGTGTATAACCTTCAATACACTCGGAGACTTAGCCGCGAACCAGTCTTCGCCTAAGTTCAGAAAACTTCTCCGAGTGAAGAGCAACCCTCTTGCTCGGGGGCTTAGCTACGAACCCGTTTCGCCTAAGTTAAAAACCCTTTCGAGTGTATAACATTTAATACACTCGGAGACTTAGCCGCGAACCAGTCTTCGCCTAAGTTCAGAAAACTTCTCTGAGTGAAGAGCAACCCTCTTGCTCGGAGGCTTAGCTGTGAACCAGTTTTCACCTAAGTTAAAAAAATCATTTCGAGTGTAAGGTATTCCTAACACTAGGAACTTAGCTGCGAACCAGTCTTTGCCTAAGTCCTAAATTCAGCCAAACAAAATGTCGGAAAGCAAAATGCGAGTAAGACTAGTATCTCTAGCGCAGCAAAAACTTGTTCGCGCAAAGGGAAGTTCTCAGGCTTGAGGCCTGAACGAAGTTTAATCGGTTACACCATCACTCGGCATACCGAGGCAAATAAAGTTTTTACTGAAAGCAAAGTACTTGTTCAAGCTCCAGTAGGGCTTGAGGGCTCGACAAAGGTGTCCAGGTCAATTCCGTCGGCGATCCGAGTGGCTGCTTCGATGAAAGTCTCCATGAAATCTTCAAACTGAAGTTTCTTTGTGTTGGTCACTCGGAGGGCCTTCAGTTTGTCCTCCCTGGCCTCCTTGCAATGAACCCTGACGAGTGAAAGTGCTACATCAGCACCACAACGAGCAGCGGATTTCTTCCACGCCTGCACTCGACTGGGAATTTCGTTGAGGCGAGTCATCATAGACTCGAGGTCAGTCTGGAGAGAATCTTCAGGCCACAGTTCCTTGTCGACTTTCTCGAATGCAGCCCTCAGCCGAGAAACATATCCCTGGACATTCTTAAGACGAGCTTCAAGTCGAAACATATCCATGGCCACGGCGTCTCCGACGAGTGACTTCGTGGGGTCCAGATTGGGCTCGATCTCTTCGGTTTCCTTCTCAAAGTCTTGACAGAATTTTGCGTGAAGAGAAAGGGAAAAGGTTATCACAATGCCGTTCTGAAGAAATCAAAGAAATTCATTCGACAGAAGAAAGTCACCTTCAAGCATGCTGAACATTTTCGTCGCAAAGTCTCCTAAGTGTTTTTCCAGAGCACTCTTTCCCTTGGTCTGCACTTCAAGTTTTTTGATCCAGTCAGATCGTTCCTGCTTGAGTTTGGTGTTCTCTTCTTCCAGTTTTTTGGCTGCAGCAAGTTTCTTCTCAGCAGCTTCAGTTTTCTCCTTCGCTTCCTTCTGAGCATCAGCAAGTGATTTGTCCTTGTCCTCGAGCGCCTTCTTCATGGTATCTAAAGAAATAACATTGTTAAGTCGCGCTCGGAGGCGACGGTTCTCATCACGTACGTCTGTTCGAGTGGATTCACTCGGTTCAAAGGAGGGAAGATGAAAGCAATAATACAATTGATCGACAAGGATTACCTCCCAAAGTCTTCAATTCAGTTTGCGCTCGGTCCAGATTGTTGTTCGTCAGCTCCAGATCCAGCAGAAGTCGATTCTTTTCTTTTTCCAGCTCGACGTACTTGGTCCCGAGCCCAATGGCTTTCTGAAATCAGCAAAGAAGGGGTTTAGTCGACATAAATATTTCTCTACTCCCGAGTGGAAAAGTACAAGTGTAGTCGACTAAAAGGTGGCCCGCCGCCCCACCCCACAACCCTATACAGCGTCATATCATGGTTGATGGAAATGATGTCCATGAAACCTGCAAAACAGTTCTTAAGACTACTCCCCATCGTAAACGATCGGCAGTAGTCTCGGGGACTACACCCAGTGGGTGCACTCAGCGTGCCCCCACTGGACAGGAAATTACTCGACCAGGTCCGCCCTGTCCGAGAGAAGAAAGCAAGCAAGCAGACATCGTTTCTATCAGACCCCCGCCGATGCACACACTTGACGGCGGTCTCGGGGACTACACCCAGTGGGTGCACTCAGCGTGCCCCCACTGGACCAGAGACTACCTGATCTACTTGTGAAGAAAACACCCAGTGGGTGTAAAATCAAGACGGACAGGAATTCAATTGGAGATGAACTTACAATAGCACTTACTCGGACGTTGGCTTGAAGCGCTGAGCTGGCATCATAGGCTAACTTGCTGGCTTCATACGCCTCCTTTGTTCGCAGCATCATCTGCCCAGCCTGAATCATGGCTTCCTTGGCAGCTCCAGTTTGGTCCTCCGGGACGTGATACAAAGGGTATGCGGGCGTCGAATGAGTTGGTGCTGTAACTGAGGCAGCAGGAGGTGCTTCAGATTGTCCAATAGGTGCTGAAGCCACCAGAATTGAAGTGGCTAGCGGAGCACTCGACAGCGGGGCCACAAGGGCTGGAGGTGTCGCAGCAGTCGACCCTTGGGGCGTCTGTCCTGATGATGTTCTCTGAGTGCGTACGTGTGGAGCCTCCAGAGGCACAGCTTCATCTTGCGTTCCTCGCTGCAGCTCCTCGTCATCTTCCAGTTCGATGACTTCGTCAGCTATCAATCGGCAATTTTAATCAAGTCACTCGACGATTATTCTTCAAAACGAAGAGTAGAGTGTGGGTTTGTTATACCTCGTTGGGAGGTGGCCGCATCAGGAGTGTCCACTTCCATATGGTCCCCATCATTTCGCTGGGGCGACGTCACAGAGGTAGCAGCTCTGGCGGATAAACTCCACTCGGTCAGCAGAGACATGAAGTGCCACAATCACAATTGCGGGAAAATAAACACTCACGTTGAGGCAACAAGCACATCAATCTTGATACGAGGCAGGGCCTTCCGAGGCTTTGGCGCGTCCGGCTTGAGTTGTTTCGCAGCTTTTTCAGTCGACCCCGATGTTGCGGCACGGTCACACTTTGGGTTCCTTGTGCTCGACGCCATAGTTTTGCTCGGGGCAACCTCTGGGTCTTCCTGTTGCTTGGAGCGACGCCCGGTGCGCAGAGGGACCTGAGCTTCCACCTCGCCTTCCTCCAGGTCGTCATCGCTGCTCTCGCTGTCGTCGGCGTAATCGCCGTCTGCGCTGCCATCTACGCTCCCTTCTTCTTCGTCAGGCTGTTCTCCGTTTGGCACGGGCGAGTACATGTTCGTAAATTCTTGCAAGATACAAGCTTCAAAGTCAGTCGATTGAAGATCCAGTTACTCGACAGATATTAAAACAATCGGCAGAGGTATAACTCACCAGGTTCTTTGGTGGGTTCAAAGCAGAAAAGGGCAGAATTCGCTTGGCTCCCTCGGGATTATCACAGGCTCCGGTGATGCTCCTGAGCCACTGAGAAACGGTCTCATCGGAAACTTCTTCAGGATGAGTCCGAGTGGTATCCTCAAGGCCCGAGTAATGCCACATGGTGTGATCCCGAGCTTGGAGAGGCTGGATCCGTCGACTGAGAAACGTTTCAAGGAGATCCAAGCCAGTCACTCCGCCGCGGATCAGATCAGATACAACGTTCACTAGGATCCCTACTTGGATTTTCTCTACCTTTGTCACGTACAGTGGTATGGGGGTGGTAGGTCGATCCAAGGTGAAAGGAGGAAGTCCAGTCGACATATTTGGTGATGCAACATCCTTGCAATAGAACCATGTCGACTGCCAACCCCGGACAGATTCAGGAAAGGTCATAGAGGGGAATGCACTCCTACCTCTCTTTTGGATCCCTAAACCACCACACAGTTGGATTACGTGGGTTTTGCTATCACTGGGATTGGCTTTCTTGACGGATTGGGATCTAACAGAGAATATGTGTTTAAACAAACCCCAATGCGGAGAACAGCCCAAGAAGCATTCGCACAGGGTTATGAAACAGGAAAGATAGGCAATTGCATTCGGAGGGAAATGGTGGAGCTGCGCCCCAAAATAGTTCAGGAAACTACGGATGAATGGGTGGGGTGGCATGGAGAAACCTCGTTCGACGTGGGTGAGAAGCAGAACTCGCTCGCCGTCGCGTGGCTCTGGTTCGGTCTCCCCCTTCGGCAATCTCCAGGACTCCGCAGCTATCAACCCGTCGTCGACGAGATTTTGCACATCCTCCGCCATGACCGTCGATTGGAGGAAATCCCCCTGGATCCACCCCGGCGGCATTGTCGACCGGGCGCCCGACGGCTTCTTCGCCTTGGCTCCTCCCTTCTTGGCGCGCTCGAGCTTCTCCGTCTTGCCCTTTGTCATGGCAGCGGCGGTCGTTGGAGCGGAGCTGAGCAGAGGAGGAGGAGGAGAAGAGAAGATTTGGGGAAAGAATACTGTACCAGCGCCGGCGTCGTCGCCCCTTATATCCGCCCATGTGGGTCACTGACCTGCGGGCCCGCCAGATCTCTGAGTATCCCGAATTCAGAGGAGGCGCACCGCGTGGCGATTTTGGCGGCGCGGTAATCGAGGCATCGTGTGCCCACTTGCCTTTGCGGTTGCGTCATCTCCGCTCGGCACGCGTTTGTCCAATTTTCAAATCCCGTAAAATCCGGGCCCGACGGAGTGAACCGTCACATCAGAAGACTCTGCAAACCACTCGAACCTGATTTCGAGCTCAGTTTCATTCGGACCTGATTTCGAGATCGGTTTCACTCGGATATACTTCAAGATAGAATCGATCAGGGCGAACGATAAAGGTTCCAATCGGCGCAGATTTCTAAGAAGCCTCAAAATGCACTCGGAATTTTTGTGTCTTGTCAGAACTTGTATTGACACCTTTTACACTCGAACCCCGATCCATTCGGGGGCTAATGATGGGGATGTGTACCTAGGGTAGGGTCATAGGCCTGACCTACCTGCTCTACCCAAGGACACTGCCCCAGAAAGCTTAAGGGCTGCAAGGAGATCTCCGACTGAAATCACCAAGGCATACAAGTCACTCGACAATATCCACTCGGAGATTACCTTTTCACTCGACCGGTACCATTCACTCGGAAGAACCGGAAGACAGTCAACCGCAGAAGACCAGAAGCCACCCTAGGGAGGCCAACGGGCAGGCGTTTGTCTGTCTCATTAATAGCGTTTATTACGTACGTTACCAGTAACGTACGTCTTTATAGCCACGATCTGGCCCTTAAACGCCGGACACTTATGAGGGGCAGCGCACTCTATATAAGCCACCCCTCCCCTCTGGCATAAGGGTTAGTTCGCATCCCCTGTAACGACACCTATATTTCACTCAACAAGAGCTCCCGAGCACTGAGATGTAGGGCTTTTACCTCCACGAGAGGGGCCTGAACTCATACATCCATGTGTACACCCTCGCCGTAGCTAGGACTCTGCCCTCTCCTTACGTACCCCTACCTTCTACTGTCAGGCTCATTCCCATGACAGCCATCACTACTTTGCCTTGCGCTTGTGATTACACTTGCGGCCTTTCTTCTTCGGGGTGGCTGCATCATCATCTTCTTAGTCAATAGCAGCTCCTACATCCTCCCCAGGAAGTCGCCTCCCATCTTCAGCACGCGCACACTTGTCGGCCAGAGCATACAGCTCGGTGATATCCCTCACTTTCGTGATGTTCATCTCTTCCTGCATCCTCCAATTGCACACGTTCATGTGGAACACGGCAATGACAGTGGCAGGGTGAACGTTTGGGATGTTGTGGTGTACACGGCTGAATCTCTAGATATACTTGCGGAGGGGCTCACCATCCCTTTGTGGAACCACATGCAAATTGCTGGGCTGACCGGGAAGCTTGTGGCCTCCGTGGTAAGCACCAACAAATTGATGGCACAAGTCTGCCCAAGATGAAATAGAGCCCTCCGGCAAGTTCATCAGCCAAGACCTCACATTGGGCTTGAGCGCCAATGGAAAGTAGTTGGCGAGAACCTTCTCGTCTCTACCACCCGTAGCTTGAACAACTGTGGTGTAGATGCCGAGGAACTCCGATGGGTTGAGCTTGCCGTCATACTTGTCCTGCACGTCTGGCTTGAAACTTCGGGAGGAGGGCCAGCAAACTTGCCGCAGCTCGCGAGTAAACGCTGGGCAGCCTACCTCATACGGCAAGCACCCAGGATACCCCGGTGCAGGCTCATTCACTGCCGGCCCAGCACGGTCATCTGATTGACGATGTGCTTCCGGTGCCGCTCGATGGTCGTGCGGGCATCTTCAACTCGCCGGTCTTGCAGCACCCGGCGTTGATCTTGATGGCTCCGTGGCTCGGACGACGCCATAGACACCTCGTCTTGCACATCGGTTCGCCTGTCTTGCCACTGTTGTTGAGGAGGAAATTGCACCGTTGGTGCAGTGCCTCCAATCCTTTCGCCAACCGCTCTTGCCGGAGCAGTTGGTTGTTGCCATTAAGGTCCCGTCAACTCCTTCCTGTCATTGTTGGCGAAGCTGATGAGACTCTGGATAGTGGCTCTCCACTCATCCATCTTCTCCTGTGTCGGAGGGAAGTTCAGCAGCATCTGAGCCCGTGCCATTGCCTCCGCCGGAGAGTTTGGCATGGCTAGGCACGAGGAACGAGATGGGTCTTGACTCCTGACAAAGCCAGAAGGAGCTCCATCCCGAGCCTGCTGTCGTGGGCCATTACCGCCGGCGGGCTGATGCAGTGGTTGCCCGTGAACATCTTGGCAACGATGCTCATGGTTCTTATCCTGACGTCGACCGGAGCCGCCAGCGTCGTGAGGAAGCGTGTCACGTCCATCTTGCGATGGCCTCAACATGTGCTTCGCCGGTCCGTTCTTGGACATCGTCACACCGTCCTTGGACATCGCAACACCTCCGTCTTGGCTCGCGGTGCTCCGGACTATGCTGCTTTGGTGACTGGGATCACCAGAACGACGTGGAAGTTGACCGCCTCTGCCTCTGCCTCCTGCGGACGTCTGGGATGGCAGCTTGGACGTGGACGGAGCAGTAGCGGCCGCGCCCTTGGCCTTCTGGGGCGCCATGGATGATGAAGGTGGCGCCTACACTGCTGGAGCAGATTCGCGTGTGCAATCCCCCTGCCTGGTGCGCCAAAGATGTCGAAGTACGACAATCTATGGGGCTAGTGATGTCCCTTTGCGGTTCGGCTGTGGGGAACGCAGCACACAAAGAGCAGATCCAGCAGGACAACACACGATGATTTTACCCAAGTTCGGGCAGCTGTGAAGCGTAAAACCCTACTCCTGCTTTGCTGGAATTATATGTGGAAATGCCCAAGTTACAAGAGAGCGTGCCCTTGCCGTCAATGAGCTCGGGAGGTGCAGCTACGTAGTGCAAATGGGCAGAGGGTCGACCCTTGTAAAGGTTGCCGTGGGCCTCCTTTTATAGACGAAAGGGGCTACCACAGTGGCAAAATAGTAAATACATGACGAAATGATAGCAACAGTGCTATTATACCTAACACAGATGGATTAGGACAAAAGCATTTAATGCTTCGTTAGGTGTCACGCTGAGGAGGGATGCCAGCAAGGGAGCCCAGCTCCACCTGTACCACTCACCCAGCTACCTTCTATTCCTTCGCCACGCCCTCTGGACGGGTGGCAATAAAGTTGCTTCTTCAGCGACGGGCCGCCATGTGTCCCAACAAGCTCTACCAACCCGCCTGTCGGCAAGTCCCTAACAACTGCCACAGCGGACTAGTGGGATGGAGCTCGTCGGTCTTGAGGTCTTCGGCCCGAAGCTTGCCGGCTCGCAGCTTGCCGGTGACTCGAGTCTTGTTCTTCAGCACTTCTTTAGTACTTCTCGATGACTTGTCTGGAGGTCTTCTTCATGGTTTTGATTACCAAGCCTTGAGTGTGTAGAAATCTATCCTCCGACAACCCCTTGCCGTCGGGAAGGCTACAACTTGTCTGTGCATCGTCAGGGTATGAACACCCATGTTCGATACACCGACACGGGGTTGGGCTGATGCTACTTGTGAGCTGCGTTGGGATTTTCTCCGAAGAGGAAGGGTGAAGCAATATAGTAGCGGGTAAGTATTTCCCTTAGTAGAGAACCAAGGTTATCGAACTAATAGGAGAACCCCGCAAACACTCCTTAGCAATACCTACACACACAACAGCAATTACTTGCACCCAACACGGGCAAGAGGGTTGTCAATCCCCTTGTACTCGTTAATTGCAGGGATCAAATCTGATAGTGGTAGATAGATAAATTGCAAAGTAAAATAAAAGTAAATAAATTGCAGCAAGGTATTTTTGGTTTTAGTAATATGATTAAAGTAGACCCGGGGGCCATAGTGTTCACTAGAGGCATCTCTCTCATAAAAATAGCATATGCTGGGTAGACAAATTATTGTTGGGCAATTGATAGAAAAGCGCATAGTTATGACGTTATTCATGGCATGATCATGTATATAGGCATTATGTCTGTGACAAGTAGACCGACTCCTACCTGCATCTACTACTATTACTCCACCAATCGACCGACTCATCCTTGCATCTATGGTATCAAGTTCATGAAGAACAGAGCAACGCTTTAAGCAAGATGACATAATGTAGATAGAATAAAACCAATCAAGATGATTAAACCCCGTCGTTTTACCCTTAGTAGCAACAATACAAATACGTGCCTCTCGACCCTTTCTGTCACGAGGTGAGGACACCGCAAGATTGAACCTACTACTATGCATCACTTCCATTGAAGATACATGAATCAACTTGGCCAAAGAAAACCCATAGACCAGAAAGCATTACATAGCTATAACAATCATACGTAAGAAAGTTCAGAAAAGACTCAATTACTTTCAATGAATAATCTGATCATAAACCCACAATTCATCGGATCCCAACAAACACACCGCAAAAGAAGATTACATCGGATCGATCTCCGAAGAGAACATTGTATTTAAGATCAAAGAGAGAGAACGACATCTAGATAATCACTATGGACCCGTAGGTCTGTGGTGAACTACTCACAGATCATCGGAAGGGTAGCAAGGTTGATGTCGAAGCCCTCTGATACATCTCCAACGTATTTATAATTTTTGATTGTTCCATGCTATTATAGTATCAATCTTGGATGTTTTTATATGAAATTGTATGCAATTATATATCATTTTTTGGGACTAACCTATTAACCTAGTGCCCAGTGCCAGTTGCTGTTTTCTGCTTGTTTTTGGCTTTTCAGAGAAACAGTACCAAATGAAGTCCAAATGCCATGAAACTTTTTGGAGATTTTTTCTGGACAAAAGAAACCTTGGAAGCTTTGTGAGGAGGCCAGAAGCCTCACAGAAGCTTCACAAGGCAACAGGGCGCGCCCCAGGGGGGGCGCCATGTTGCCTTGTGGGGCCCACATGACTCTGTTTGACCTAATTCCACTTCTATAAATTCACAAATATTGGGAAACCCCAGAGAGCCATAAGAAATAACCTTTCCACCACCGCAAGCCTCTGTTCTTCCGCGATCACATCTGGAGGCCTTTTCCGGTACTCTGCCTGAGAGGGAATCGATCACGGAGGGCTTCTACATCAACCTTGCTGCCCTTCCGATGATGTGGGAGTAGTTTACCACAGACCTACGGGTCCATAGCTAGTAGCTAGATGGCTTCTTCTCTCTCTTTGATCTTCAATACAATGTTCTCCTTGATGTTCTTGGAGTTCTATCCGATGTAATCTTCTTTTGCAGTGTGTTTGTTGGGATCCGATGAATTGTGAGTTTATGATCAGATTATTCATGAGAAATATTTGAGTCTTCTCTGAACTCTTTTATGCATGATTGTTCTAGCTTTGTATTTCTCTCTGATCTATCGGTTTAGTTTGGCCTACTAGATTGATTTATCCTGCAATGGGAGAGGTTCTTTGTGATGGGTTCAATCTTGCGGTGTTCAATCCCAGAGATAGAAGGGGACATGACACGTATTTGTATTGTTGTCATTAAGGATAAAAAGATGGGGTTTATTCATATAGCTTGAATTTGCTTCTCTACCTCATGTCATCTTGCTTAAGGCATTACTCTGTTTCATACTTAATACCCTAGAGGCATGCTGGATAGCGGTCGATGGGTGGAGTAATAGTAGTAGATGCAGGCAGGAGTCGGTCTACTTGTCTCAGACGTGATGCCTATATACATGATCATTGCCATGAATCCATCATAATTAGTTGCTATTCTGTCAATTGCCCAACAGTAATTTGTTTACCCACCGTATGTTTCTGCGCTCGAGAGAGAAGCCTCTAGTGAAAACTATGGCCCCCGGGTCTATCTTTATCATATAAAAAACTAAAAATACCTTGCTGCAATTTATTTTATTTTATTTTATTTAGTAGTTTAGTTTATCAATTTACCTGGATAAGATTTAATCCTTGCAAGTAACCGCTAAGAGGATTGGCAACCCTCTTATTTGCGTTGGGTGCAAGTGTTTGCTCTTGTGTGTGCAGGTGCGCTTAAACGGAATTTTGCTTGGTTCTCCTACTGGATTGATAACCTTGGTTCTTAACTGAGGGAAATACTTATCTCTACTATACTACATCATCTTCTCCTCTTCGGGGAAATAGCAACGCAGACTATAAGTAGCAGGAAGAATTTCTGGCGCCATTGCCGAGGAGACATCATCAAAATTACCAAGTACCTTCGCACAAATTATCATTCACTTGCATTTACTTTATTTATCTTTTATTTGCTTTTGCCTCTCGTTTTCATCTCCCCCGCTTCTATTTTTTTTTACAAAAACAGAAAAATATTTTATTTGCTTGTTTGCTAGTTTGCTTGCTTGCTTCACCATTATGACTAGCTTTACCATCCCTCCTTTGTCTCCGGATTTTGAAGTTCTTTACTTCAAATAGAAACAAGGAGAAAATTTGAAAGATGCTTGGTATAGGATAGTTGAATCCTATTGTGTTTGCACTATAAAAGGGGATATGAAAATTTTGTGGCGAAACTTCTATGTGGGGTTAACTATGCCCAATAGGCAACTCTTGGACTTTTCTACCAAAGGAAATTTTATTGATAGTGATCCTAATACAACTTATGAATTAATAGAGAGAATAGTGGGATCCCCACCATTGCAAAAAGGGCCTAATTATACTCAAGAAGGGATTCAAATTTTAGAAAAGCTAGGTGACATACAAAAAAATTTGGTGGAGTTACAAAAGTCTAATGAACCCCTTAAAAATGTTAGCGGTAACCTCAATCGTATGAACAATCTCCTTACTATTTGCAATAAAAAGATAGACACTCTAGATAGTAAAATTGCCTTATTCTCTGAAAATCATGGGAAGTGCAAGGAGCCTCCCGGGTTCGAGACCAATCCTTCTAAAGTAGCAAAAACTAAGGATGACAACACTTGAAACTATGCATTATGCCTAGCAAGGGGCATAAAACAATAGCGCTTGTTGGGAGGCAACCCATTGAATAAAATAAAATTTTGCTTTTAACAACTGTTTTTGTGTGTTTGCACAATTATAGCTTCTGTTATGATTGTGTTTTTATGTTTTAATTAGTGTTTGTGCCAAGTAATGCCTTTGGGATGATGTTGATGATAGTATAATTGATGCTGTTGGGAAAACAGAAAGTTTTGCGTCCAGTGCTGGAATTTTAATTCTGTACTGGAGAGTCAGAAAAATCTGAAATTTTTACACAGTATTGGTATATGAATTTTTTACATTTTACTAATTTTTCAGAATTTTTGGAGGTACATAAGTATGGCTTTTAAATATATCTTTACAGACTGTTCTGTTTTAGACAGATTCTGTTTTTGTTGCATAGTTTGCTTATTTTGATGAATCTATGGATCGTATCGGGGGGTATGAGTCATGGAGAAGTTTGAGTACAGTAGCATTATGCCAATATTAAATATGAATCAATTTACCACAGTACCTAAAGTTTAAGATTTGTTTGTTATACTAACGGATCTCATGAGGTTTCTATTGAGTTTTGTGTGCTGAAGTTTTCAAGTTTTGGGTGAGACTACGATGGATAAAGGAATAAGGAGCGGCAAGAGCCTAAGCTTGGGGATGCCCAAGACACCCCAAGGTAATATTCAAGGAAGACTCAAGCGTCTAAGCTTGGGGATGCCCCAGAAGGCATCCGCTCTTTCGTCTACAATCTATCGGTAACTCACTTGGAGCTATATTTTTATTCATCACATGATATGTGTTTTACTTGGAGCGTCTTGTGAAATAGTTTGTTTGGTTTTTAGTTTGTCACAACCATCTTTGCTGAACACACCTTTTTGAGAGGGACACACATTATTCGTGATTTGTTAGAATACTCTATGTGCTTCACTTATATCTTTTGAGCTAGGCAGTTGCTCTAGTGCTTCACTTATATCTTTTAGGGCACGGCGGTGGTTATATTTTAAAGAAATAGTTGCACTCTCATGCTTCACTTATATCTTTTTGAGAGTCTCATGATAGCAATGGTAATATGCATGGGTTATGAATTTGGTCCTGATATGATAGGTATTCAAGAGGGATATAATAAAAACTTTCATGTAGATCACCGAATATGATAAATTTGATTCCTTGCAATAGTTTTGCGATATTAAGATGGTAATATGTGGGAGGTATTAGTAGATAATTGTGGTTTAGTAAGAATAATTGTGTTAAGGTTTGTGATTCCCGAAGCATGCACGTATGATCTGTCGTTATGCTAAGAAGTTGGAGCAAGATTTATTATTGATTGTCTTCCTTTGTGTGGCGGTCGGGGGTGCGCGATGGTTAACTCCTACCAACCTCCCCCTAGGGGCATGCGTAGTAGTACTTTGCTTCGAGGGCTAATAAACTTTCGCAATAAGTATGTGAGTTCTTTATGACTAATGTGAGTCCATGGATCATACGCACTCTCACCCTTCCGCAATTTGCTAGCCTCTTCGGTACCGTGCATTGCCCTTTCTCACATCGAGTGTTGGTGCAAACTTCGCTGGTGCATCCAAACCCCATGATATGATACACTTTGTCACACATAAGCCTCCTTATATCTTCCTCAAAATAGCCACCATACCTACCTATCATGGCATTTCCATAGCCATTCCGAGATATATTGCCATGCAACTTCCACCGTTCCATTTTTATGACATACATCATCATTGTCATATTGCTTTGCATGATCATATAGCTGACATAGTATTTGTGGCTCAGCCACCGTTCATCATTTTTATACATGTTACGCTAGCATCATTGCACATCCTGGTACACTGCCAGAGGCATTCATATAGAGTCATATTTTGTTCTAGTATCGAGTTGTAATGTTGAGTTGTAAGTAAATAGAGGTGTAATGATCATCATTATTAGAGCATTGTCCCAGTGAGGTAAGAATGGTGGAGACTAATGAGTCCTCGAAAAAGTGGGGATGAGGTCCATGAGACCGTTCTAAAAAAAGGCGAAAAAAAGAGCCATGAAAAAAATGAGAGAAAAAGAGAGAAGGGGCAATGTTACTATATTTTTCCACACTTGTGCTTCAGAGTAGCACCATGTTTTTCATATAGAGAGTCTCCTATTTTGTCACTTTCATATACTAGTGGGAATTTTTCATTATAGAACTTGGATTGTATATTCCGATGACGGGCTTCCTCAAATGCCCGAGGTCTTCATGAGCAAGCAAGTTGGATGCACACCCACTTAGTTTTCATGTTGAGCTTTCATACACTTATAGCTCTTAGTGCATCCGTTGCATGGCAATCCCTACTCCTCGCATTGACATCAATTGATGGGCATCTCCATAGCCCATTGATTAGCCTCGTCGATGTGAGACTTTCTCCATTTTTGACTTCTCTTATTTATCCCTATCATCATATTCTATTCCACCCATAGTGCTATATCCATGGCTTGCGCTCATGTATTGCGTGGGAGTCAAAAAAGCTTAAGCGCGTTAAAAAGTATGAACCAATTGCTTGGCTAAAACCGGGGTTGTGCATGATAATTTTTTTGTGTTAAGAAGATGGAGCATGACAGGATTGTATGATTTTGTAGGGATAACGTTCTTTAGCATTTTTATTTTGAAAGACATGATTGTTTATAAGTATGCCTGAGTGTTGATGTCTTTATATCAAATTATAGACTATTGCTTTGAATCACTTGGATCTTAATATTCATACCGTAAGAGAGAGATTACAAGATGAAACATGATAGGTAGCATTCCACATCAAAAATTCTATTTTTATCATTTACCTACTCGAGGACGAGCAGGAATTAAGCTTGGGGATGCTTGATACGTCTCCAACGTACCTATAATTTTTTATTGTTGCATGCTATTATAGTATCAATCTTGGATGTTTTTATATGCAATTATATATCATTTTTTGGGACTAACCTATTAACCTAGTGCCCAGTGCCAGTTGTTGTTTTCTGCTTGTTTTTGGCTTTTCAGAGAAACAGTACCAAATGAAGTCCAAATACCACGAAACTTTTTGGAGATTTTTTTCTGGACAAAAGAAACCTTGGAAGCTTCGGGAGGAGGCCAGAAGCCTCACAGAAGCTTCACAAGGCAACTGGGCGCGCCGTGTTGCCTTGTGGGGCCCACGTGATTCCGTTTGACCTAATTCCACTTCTATAAATTCACAAATATTGGGAAACCCCCAGAGAGCCAGAAGAAATAACCTTTCCGCCGCCGCAAGCCTCTGTTCTTCCGCGATCCCATCTGGAGGCCTTTTTCGGTACTCTGCCGGAGGGGGAATCGATCACGGAGGGTTTCTACATCAACCTTGCTGCCCTTCCGATGATGTGTGAGTAGTTTACCACAGACCTATGGGTCCATAGCTAGTAGCTAGATGGCTTCTTCTCTCTCTTTGATCTTCAATACAATGTTCTCCTTGATGTTCTTGGAGTTCTATCCGATGTAATCTTCTTTTGCGGTGTGTTTGTTGGGATCCGATGAATTGTGAGTTTATGATCAGATTAGTCATGAGAAATATTTGAGTCTTCTCTGAACTCTTTTATGCATGATTGTTATAGCTTTGTATTTCTCTCCGATCTATTAGTTTAGTTTGGCCTACTAGATTGATTTATCTTGCAATGGGAGAGGTGCTTTGTGATGGGTTCAATCTTACGCTGCTCAATCCCAGTGACAGAAGGGGACATGACACGTATTTGTATTGTTGCCATTAAGGATAAAAAGATGGGGTTTATTCATATTGCTTGAATTTGCTTCTCTACATCATGTCATCTTGCTTAAGGCGTTACTCTGTTTCATACTTAATACCCTAGATGCATTCTAGATAGCGGTCGATGGGTGGAGTAATAGTAGTAGATGCAGGCAGGAGTCGGTCTACTTGTCTCGGACGTGATGCCTATATACATGATCATTGCCATGAATCCGTCATAATTATTTGCTATTATGTCAATTGCCCAACAGTAATTTGTTTACCCACCGTATGTTTCTGCGCTCGAGAGAGAAGCCTCTAGTGAAAACTATGGCCCCCGGGTCTATCTTTATCATAATAAAAACTAAAAATACCTTGCTGCAATTTATTTACTTTTATTTTATTTAGTAGTTTAGTTTATCTATTTATCTCGATAATATTTAATCCTTGCAAGTAACCGCTAAGAGGATTGACAACCCTCTTATTTGCTTGCGTTGGGTGCAAGTGTTTGCTCTTGTGTGTGAAGGTGCGCTTAAACAGAATTTTTCTTGGTTCTCCTACTGGATTGATAACCTTGGTTCTTAACTGAGGGAAATACTTATCTCTACTATACTGCATCATCCTCTCCTCTTCGGGGAAATACCAACGCAGACTACAAGTAGCACCCTTCGTGATCGATTCCCCCTCCGGCAGAGTATTGGAAAAGGCCTCCGGATGGGATCGCGGAAGAACAGAGACTTGCAGCGGTAAAAAATTGTTTCGGGTGGCTCTCTGGGGGTTTTGGAATATTTCAGAATTTATAGCGCTGGAATTAGGTCAGAAAGAGCCACGAGGGGCCCACAAGGCATCATGGCGCGCCCTGTTGCCTTGCCTTCTCCTCATAGGTCTTCTGGTCCTCTCCCTAAGCTTCTAGGGTCTCTTATGTCTAGAAAAAAAGTCGACAAAACGTTTCATAGCGTTTGGACTCCGTTTGGTATAGATTTTCTGTAAAACCAAAAACAAGCAGAAAACAGCAACTGGCACTAGGCACTGATTTAATAGGTTAGTCCCCAAAAATGTTATGAAATTGCATATAAAGTATCTAAGAATGATAATATAATAGCATGAAACAATAAAAAATTTATAGATATGTCAGAGACGTATCAGCATCCCGAAAAGTTAATTCCTGCTCGTCCTCGAGTAGGTAAATGATAAAACAAAATAATTTTTGACGTTGAATGCTACCTAGCATGTTTGTCATGTAATCTTCTTACGGTATAAATATTGAGAAATGATGAAGTAATTGATATCAACATAATAATATCCATGAATACAAGAACATAATCATTACTTTTTCAAAATATACTATGCTCAACGAATATTATCCCTACTCATTGAATTATGTAAGCATGGCATGACTCTGCCTTCACCGCATAAATATAAATCATGAGCACCCCGGTGTCAAACCAACCAATTGTCTCATACTTTTTCACGCCCTTCAGCATTTTCAATTCCATTCAATACATGAGCGTGAGTCATGGACAAAGCACTACGGTGGAATAGAATGCGGTGGTAGAGATTAGTAAGGGAATTCAAAAAAGGAAGAAAGTCTCGCATCAACTCGGTAAATCAATAGGCAATGGAGAGGCCTATCAATCGATATCAATGCGAGGAGTAGGGATTGCCATGCAACGGATGCAATAGAGCTATAAGTGTATGAAAGTTCAACTGAAACTAAGTGGGTGTGCATCCAACTTGCTTGTTCATGAAGACCTCGGGCATTTGAGGAAGCCCTTC
The DNA here is from genome assembly GCA_039707655.1 of Elymus sibiricus. NCBI lineage: Eukaryota > Viridiplantae > Streptophyta > Magnoliopsida > Poales > Poaceae > Elymus > Elymus sibiricus. The sequence continues at coordinate 252,705,531 of CM077668.1, read as the reverse complement.
ATCGGAATATACAAGCCAAGTTCTATAATGAAAAATTCCCACTAGTATATGAAAGTGACAACTCAGGAGATTCTCTATATGAAGAACATGGTGCTACAATGAAGCACAAGTGTGCTAAAAGGATAGTAGCATTGTCCCTTCTCTCTTTTTCTCCCATTTTTTTAGAACAATCTCATGGATCTCATCCCCACATTTTGGAGGACTCATCAGTCTCCATCATTCTTTTCCTCACTGGGACAATGCTCTAATAATGATGATCATCACACTTTTATTTACTTACAAATCGATAAAACTGAAACAATATGACTTATGAATGCCTCTGGCAGTGTACCAGGATGTGCAATGATCTAGCGTAACATGTATTACAATGATGAACGGTGGGTTAGCCTCAAATATCATGTCAGCTCTATATGATCATGCAAAGCAATATGATGATGAACACGCATGTCATAAGACGGAACGGTGGAAGTTGCATGGCAATATATCTCGGAATGGCTATGGAAATGCCATGATAGGTAGGTATGGTGGTTGTTTTGAGGAATATATAAGGAGGCTTATGTGTGATAGAGCGTATCATATCATGGGGTTTGGATGCACCGGCGAAGTTTGCACCGACTCTCGAGGTGAGAAAGGGCAATGCACGGCACCGAAGAGGCTATCAATATGTGGATAGGTGGGAGTGTTGTATTTGTCCATGAACTCACATTAGTCATAAAGAAGTCATATACTTGTTGTGAAAGTTTTATTAGCCCTCGAATCAAAGTACTACTCACATGCCCCTAGGGAGGAGGTTGGTAGGAGTTAACCATGGCGCACCCTTGATTTAGACAGCACTCAAGGATTTCAATCAGACATAAAAATGCTCAAACTTCCACATCATGACATGACGGACACTTAAATGAGTATTACATAACAAGCTTTAATATCAATATTTTTACTAACCTATGATCATGAACTAATACCCTTTCATATTACAACATCAATATAATTAACTCATACGTTTCATATTTAGTGATCTACATGAAAGTTTTATTATTTCACTCTTATATACCTATCATTTTCAGAATAGTCTTATAACCCAAGCACATTGCCACTTCCTATTTAGGACTCTCAAAAAGAATTAAGTGAAGCATGATAGTGCAATAATTTCTACAAAATATATAACAACCGCCGTGCTCTAAGAATATAACTGAAGCACAAGAGCAACTACAAAAGATATAAGTGAAGTTCATAGAGTATTCTAGCAAATCATGATGGATGTGTGTCTCTCTCAAAAGGTGTGTCCATCAAACAATGATTGTGGCAAACTAAAAAGAAAAACAAAACTAACAAGACGCTTCAAGTAAAACTCATATCATGTGATGAATAAAAATATAGCTCCAAGTAACATACCGATGAATTGTGGACGAAAGAGGGGATGCCATCCGGGGCATCCCCAAGCTTAGACGCTTCGGTATTCCTTGAATATTACCTTGGGGTGCCTTGGCCATCCCCAAGCTTAGGGTCTTGCTGCACCTTATTCCTTTACTCATCGTGATCCCACCCAAAACTTGAAAACTTCAGCACACAAAAGTCAACAAAAACTTCGTGAGATCCGTTAGTATAATAAATCGAATCATCCACTTTAGGTACTGTTATAAACTCATTCATAATTGTTCTTGCATAATACCAACTGTATTGTAACTTCTCCATGCTTATACCCCCCGATATAATCCATAGCATCATTAAAACAAACACACTATGCAATAAAAACAGAATCTGTCTAAAACAGAACAATACATAATGACAGAATATTTATCCATATGTATGTAACTCCAAAAATTCTAAAAAATTAGGAAAACGTAAATTTTTTGTATAGACAAACTGTGTAAAAATATCAGATTTTTCTGGCATTCCAGTAATAAATGTAAAATCAAATACTGAGAGCAAAACTTTCTGTTTTCAACAACATCAATTATACTATCATTTAAATCATCCCAAAGGCATTACTTGGCACAAACAATAATTAAAAGATAAAAACACAATCATTACAGTAGAAATAATCATGTGACTCAGGAAAAATAAGAATTGCAATAAAGATAAATATTGGTTGCCTCCCAACAAGCTCTATTGTTTTATGCCCCTAGCTAGGCATAATGCATTATTCCAAGTATAATCATCTTTCGAATCCATTTCCTCAATTACACATCTAGACTTTCTAGGATGTTTAACAAACATATTTTTAACAATTACACTCCTAGGAACAAATTTGAGGAATTAGTTTTCAGTAATAGGTTCCTTTATCATATCAATGAAGTTGGGGTGCACACTAATCATTTTAAGATCCTCTTTCTCTTTACTAGAAGAAGCACCCTTATTTTTAGGAACATACATAAACTTATTATTCTTATTTGTAGGAGTCCTCTCAATAGTTTTAACGGAAGAAAAGGTTGAACCCAAATTATTAATGATTTCTTTCAATTTATCAATTCTAGCAGGACTTTGTTCTACTCTCTCAGTGATTATTGGTTCTTTTTTCCTTTAGCATCTTTAATGTAGTTCCTACTGTTGAGCCAAGTTTAGTAAATTGATTGTGGACCTTCTTGACTAAATTTTCAATATGTTCAATAGTAGGCATTTTTCTCTCGATAGCTTCTAACCTTTGCATAACATGTCCTAGAGTCAATGTTGTTTCATTAATGGTAATAGGCGGTTATCCTACTAAATTTCCCATAGCATTGAAAGCATCCCAAGGGTGACTACTTAGAAAATTTCCTCCAGTAATAGTGTCAAGCTCAAATCTATACCAAGTAGTAACACCCACATTAAAATTGTGAAGAAGAACGGTAGTGGATTGCTTGTGAGTAGATCTATTTTGAGCATCGAAAATCCTATACCAAGCATCTTTTAAATTTTCTCCTCCCCTTTGTTTTAGATTAAGCACTTCATTTTCAGGGGTACAAGTAACAAGTGAAGAACTAGCCATAGCGGCAATTCAAGCAAGCAAGCAAACAAGCAAAATAAAATATTTTTGTGTTTTTTATTTTTTAACAAAACTATAAAAGCAAATAAAATGTAAAACAAGTAAATGATAATGTGAATGTAGGAACCTGTAAGTGTTTGATGATGTCTCCTCGGCAACGGTGCCAGAAATTCTTTCTGCTACTTGTGAGCTACGTCGGGATTTTCCCCGAAGAGGAAGGGTGAAGCAATATAGTAGCGGACAAGTATTTCCCTCAGTAGAGAACCAAGGTTATCGAACCAATAGGAGAACAACGCAAACACTCCTTAGCAGTACCTGCACACTATCGATGTATAAAACATGGGTATTTTATACCCTGACTTATGCACAGGCGGTGGCAGCCTCCCTGCCGGCCAAGGCTTGCCGGGATTCACCAAATAACCAGATCCTAGACCCAGTTGCAAAAGCTGCTGGAGAGAAGCTCAAAACAAAGCATCGACAAGCGCCCATCTAGTGCTAAGGATGAAGACGTTCCTTGCCGGCAAAGTTAAACTGGCAAGGCGAAGACCCGACAAGCTCCATGCTGGCAAGCCTTCGCCAACTCGTCAGCGCTCCACCTCATCGGACAGCTAGTCACTAATCGGTGAGGTGTCGACCGTGCAGGCTGGTTGATACTGCACCTCCTATGAGTGCTTCATATATTCTTTTCCCTACTATTGATGTGGTCAAGCAATGGCAGTTGTTCTTGTTTCTGCCTCGCAAGGAGAAGATCAAAGGAGGCGTGTCTGTGTTTGAAAGAGTTTGGTGGAGCGTGATGTGTTTGAAGGAGTCCGGCTGGGGTCCGCCTACAGACATGGAGCTGGTGGCGCACCAAAGAGTGCTTTTATATTTAGTTGTGTTGTTTTATTCTCTGTTTAGGAAAAGTGGGTCTGAGTCAAGTTGTTTTTTATTTTCTAGTTGGTCTCGTTTTCCTTGTAAGACAAGTTGAGTCGGCTACTATAAAGCCAACAGGTGCGGCCATGTAATAGGGCAGGTTATGTTTGGAGTTTATAAACACGATGTGTTTTTGAGGGTAGATACCCGTATTGAGTTTTGAGGGAGCTGTCCAAAAACCTCCGTGCTTGCTGATTCATTAGAATCTGTGTTGCGTATCGAGGAGTAGAATTCAATCTATTCACCGATCGAAGTTATCATCTGGTTCGCCGTGAAAGATTGGGCCAAAAACCCTTTGGATCACGTTGATCCTTATCATCTTGGTATCAGATTCGTCGGGTTTCTCACGGCGATTCCGTTCTGAGATTTATTTGCTGAGTTTGTCCTGCTTGTCGAAGAGATTTGCTGCCGGAGACGTATTCGTCAAAGCACCGGTATGGAGTTCGTTTTGCTGGACGTGCTTGATTCTGCTAGGCAGTTCATAGGATCGAGAAGTTCGTGGAGTTTTCGACTGAGGATTTTGTTCGAGTCTGGTTTTTGATCGCTCATTCTTTCGATCGGTGGAGTCCTGGTCCATAACGATTGGAAGAGATCAGATCTGGCCATAGCGTTTCCGTTTGAATAGAAAAAGTAACGAGATTGCAACCAGATCGGATTGTGTAGCTACTTACCTGAGAAAAGGAAAGTTTGCTTGATTGGAATCTATTTCTGCCATTTGTACGGGCCAGCAAAGGAAGGCAACGGAAGTAAAGAAAAGGAAAAAGGAAAGGGATACGTGAGTTAATCTGATTGCCTAGCTTTTCACGTGGGTTTCTTGGGCTACGTGAATTTCATTGGAGGACTTCCGATCAGTTTTCCGTGCTTCACAAATTCGCTTTTCTGATCGAGGAGCTCACCGTTGCCACACCCCTACGAGACCCTGTCGCCTATTTTTCCATTCGTTGCTTGGTGCCGCGCGACGACTCCCTGCCTGTCACCACTCGTGCAACTTGCTGTCGAAGCTGCTGTCGCTGCCGAGGAGTTCTACGGTGCTGGAGCCTGGCCATCTACCTGCCGCGTTTGATCAAGTTCTGTTGAAACTATGGAAAAGAAGAACATGCTATCGTACTGGTTTCACCGAGAGGAGGAAGGATGTGCTGAAAAATTGTTCCATTCTCGTGTGAAAGTGCGGGACAAAGCATGTGCATTGACGATCGACCACAGTAGTTTTATCAACGTTGTGAGTCTTGAGATGGTGGAAATACTTGAGTTGTTCACGGTGCCACTTCAGCAACCATATTTGCTGCGTTTGGGTAACAACGAGCTTGCCATCACACACCAAGCATAGGTACACTTTCAGTTGGGTTCGTTGTCTTATGAGGTGTGTTGCGATGTGATTCCAATTCATATGGTTTCATGTCATTTGATGCTGGGGATACCATGGAACAAGCAGCACAGTGCAGTTTTGAATCAATGTAATCCACCTCAGTATGCCGTGCCTTTCGTTAAAAAAGTGTGTATTCTAAAATCCATGGATACCAACATATACACATCTTGGAGAGAGGAAAGATTGCAGAAGAAGGAGGCCGATGAAAAAATGAGAGAGCTAGAAGAAGCGAAGAAGAGGGAAGCCAAAACTGCTGCAATTCCTGTGGTGGCCGACACTGCACTTGATCTTGTGCCTATTCAGCCTACCGTTGTGGTCGATATTGCTGCAATTCATGTTATTTCCGCAGATTTTACTGTTGACTTCCCTGTGTTCGGCATTCAGCCTATTCATGACGATGTTGCTGCAGAAGATGACTTGAAACCGAGGACGGTTTCTTCTGAAGGGCGGGAGGATGATACGGCATCTCCTATGAGTGCTCCGTATATTCTTTTCCCTGCTATTGATGTGGTCAAGCAATGGCGGTTGTTCTTGTTTCTGCCTCGCAAGGAGAAGATCAAAGGAGGCGTGTCTGTGTTTGAAAGAGTTTGGTGGAGCGTGATTTGTTTGAAGGAGTCCGGCTGGGGTCCACCTACAGACATGGAGCTGGTGGCGCACCAAAGAGTGCTTTTATATTTAGTTGTGTTGTTTTATTCTCTGTTTAGGAAAAGTGGGTCTGAGTCAAGTTGTTTTTTATTTTCTAGTTGGTCTCGTTTTCCTTGTAAGACAAGTTGAGTCGGCTACTATAAAGCCAACAGGTGCGGCCATGTAATAGGGCAGGTTATGTTTGGAGTTTATAAACACGATGTGTTTTTGTGGGTAGATACCGGTATTGAGTTTTGAGGGAGCTATCCAAAAACCTCCGTGCTTGCTGATTCATTAGAATCTGTGTTGCGTATCGAGGAGCTGGGCGAGTGGTGCAGAAACCTTGCCGGGGCTGCCTCTCGACATGACACCTAACGGAGCATTTAATGCCTTTGTCCTAAACTGGCAGAGTTAGGTATGATAGCACTGTTTGCTATCTAATCAACTTGTAATTACTATTTTGCCACTGTGGTAACCCCTTGAGCTATAAAAGGAGGGACAGGGCAACAGTTAGAGGGATTCGATCCCTTTCAAAACATTAGCACGTCTTACAAGCGTAGCTGCTCTCTCCGCACCTTGCCGGGGAAAGCGCTCCTGGTACCTGTGCCCTCACACATCCAATACACCAAAGCAGGAGTAGGGTTTTACGCTTCTCAGTGGCCCGAACCTGGGTAAAATCCTTTGCACCCTCCATTGATTCTGCTCTTTGTGCACGTTGATCTCCCCCGCTGAACCACAAAGGGGCTAGATGGCCCCATAGATGGTCGTACCCATGACATCTTTGGTGCGCCAGGTAGGGGGGAGTCGCTTGCGTGAACCTGAATCAGTGGATTGCGCGTCATCCTCATCAACTTCATCATCGTCCTCCTCGTCGTCAATGGCCCCTAAGAAGAAGGGCATCACGATGACGACCCCTTCGCACGCATCCGCAGGTGGCGCGGGCGGCGCAGCCAATGCGGACGGCACGAACACCGCGGTTGGCACGACCAGCGCAGGCGGCGTGGTCTCCATGCCCACCGCGGTCGGCGTAGGAGACGAGCGCACTGGAGGCAGTCGACTTCCTCGATCCTCTGGCGAACGAAGCCGAGACGGCGCTGGCGCAGCGGACGGACGACCTCCTCCTCCTCCTCCTCGCCGCGCCGACGAACACAGCCGCCGGAGCGGCAATGCCCGGGCCGGCGTGAGCCAAGATGCGTCCAAAGATGCTGCTTTGGGACAGACATCGTGCCCCTCGCACGACGAGCGCAGTACAGCTCCGAGCGGCATCAACGACTCCGCGCGGCGGCGACCGCACGGCAAGACTCCTGTTGATCAAATCCCAGATCCTCAGGCACCGCCTCTGCCACAGCAACCCACTGCAAACCATGTGCCACGGCAGCAAGACCGCGATGGCGCTCCTGCTGGCTCTCCCAGGAGTAGAGCGACGTCACGCTCTTCGCTTCCGGCCATGCCAGCCACAGCAGTAGAAGCAATGGCGCGAGCCCATATGCTGCTGAACTTCCCTCCAGCGGCAGGGAAGATGGATGAGTGGAGAGCCACCATCCAAATCTTGATTGGGTTTGTCGAGGCTAGCAAATCACAGCAAGCGGAGCCCTCACGGCGTCCGCAAACAGCACCAGTAGTTCCAACTGGTGACCGCGTTGATGGTGATGCGCTAACGGTGCAATCACCCCAGCGGCAATAGTCTCAAAAGCAGCAACGCCAACAACCGCGACAAGCTCAACGGTCTTTTGAGCCCGACGAGATGTCGATGGCCTCTTCGGATCCGCAAGCACGGCAAGACCAGCGGCAAGTGCTGCGAGACAGGTGGGTAGAAGACGCCCGCACCACCATAGAACGGCGCCGGGAGGCACGCCGTCAATCCGACGCGCGCAACGGCCCCATCGTTGATGAGCCTGCGCCAGGGGTTGGCGGATATCTACCTTACGAGGTTGGGTGTCCTGCCTTCACCCGTGAGCTGCGGCAAGTCCGATGGCCATCCGTCCGGGCCTTTAAGCCAGAAGTACCAGAGAAGTACGATGGCAAGCTGAACCCGGCAGAATTTCTGGGAATCTACACGATTGCCATGCAAGCTGCCGGAGGAAGAGATGAGAAAATCCTCGCCAACTACTTTCCATTGGTACTGAAGCCCAACGTGAGATCTTGGCTTATGAACTTGCCGAAGAACTCCATTTCTTCATGGGCAGATCTCTGTAATGAGTTTGTTGGTGCCTTTAACGGAGGCCACAAGGCCCCTGGACAGCCTAGCGACCTGCAAGTGATCCCGCAAAGAGATGGAGAAACTTTACGCAAGTACATCCAGAGGTTCAGCCGTGTGCACCGTAACATTCCAGATGTGCACCCCGCAGCCATCATTGCCGCCTTTCACACGAATGTGCGCAATCGGAGGATGCGGGAGAAGATGAACATCAAGCTACCCAAAACCATCAACGATCTCTATACGTTGGCGGATAAATGCGCGCGCGCTGAGGAAGGAAGAAGGCTTATCGGGGAAGACGCTGGTGCCAAGGTAGATTCCGAGGACGACGATGCTGCCACCTCGAGGAAGAAGGGCCGAAAGCGCAACAGGAAGCGCAAAGGAAAAACTGTTATGGCTGTCGAGGGCTCCGACAACTCTGAGTCCGCCAAGAAAGCAAGAACTGAGAGCTCCGGCAAGGAGGCAGTGGTATGCGCCGCTTGCCAGGAGGCGGCAGCAAATGAGAAGGCCGGCAGGTCTTATGGGCCATACTGCAAGATTCACCGCACCAAGGGCCACGATCTCCAAGGGTGCCGACAAGTCGAGCACCTTGTTGAGAAGCAGAAGGCTGAATATGAAAAATGTGACAAAGAGAAGAGTCAGTGTGGTGCCGGTGGATCCGGCAAGAAGGGCCGTGATGGTCGAGGAGGCCGTCGCAGCAAGGACAAGCAGCAGAAAGAAAAGCCTGCTAGAGGCCGCGAAAAGAAAGTGGAAGATGATGGAAGTGAAGAGGAAATGGACGACGGAGAGTCCAGTGAACAGGAATTCCAGAAGGCAACTGATGCCATGTGCGTTGATGGAGGAGCATCTTTGCACTCCTCTCACCGCCAACTTAAGCAGTGGGCTCGTGAGGTTAATGTGGCAGAACCAGCAATGGTCTCTCAAAAGCCACTCAAGTGGTCACACACGCCTATCATTTTCGATGCTGAGGACCACCCTGATCGCACAAAACGCGGTCGGATGTTTGCCGTTGTTGGTTTCACCAACAATTCGCAACCTCCAGGTCATGAAAATGTTAGTTGACGGTGGGGCCGGCTTGAAGTTGATTTCTCCAGAGGTAATCAAGAGGCTGCAGATTCCCGATGAGGAGCTCGAGAAGACAGGCACTTTTCAAGGAATAAACCCGGGAAGAAGCCAGCCCAAGGGAAAGATCACATTGTCGGTAACGTTTTGCGGGGAATTGAACTACAGAATAGAAAGGATCGTGTTTGACGTTGTCAAGATCCCCTTGCCGTATAATGGAATTCTTAGCCGCCCAGCCTTGGCAAAATTCATGGCAGCATCTCACTATGCTTACAACACGTTGAAAATGCCAGGGCCGATGGGTGTCATTTCCATCAACTCCGACAAGAAAGATGCAGTCATTTGCGTCGATAAGATGTACAGAGATGCGGTTGCAGTGGAGGCCGCCAAGACGCCAGCTTCCGCCAAGAAGAAGGAAAGCAAGAAGTCCGACAAGACCTCTAGCAAGGATTCCGGGAAGCGCACCTCTTCGGAGTGCTGCGCGCCCGTTGAAGACTTGCCGGAGTGCTCTGCCAGTAAGAAATCCAAAGCTACTTCACCGACGACCAAAAAGGTGCCGGCGAGGGAGGACGGCACTGACGGTACCTTCACCATCAGTGCCACCCTTGATAGCCAATAGGAAAGCGCAGTCATTACCTTCCTGCGGGCGAATGTCGATGTGTTTGCATGGCGACCATCTGACATCCCCGGTGTTCCCAGGGAGGTAATTGAGCACCACCTTGCTGTCTGTCCCCATGCTCGGCCTGTTAAGCAAAAAGTCCAGAAGAAAGCGTTGGAGCGGCAACAATTCATTGCCGAGGAAATCAAGAAACTTGAAGCAGCAGGCTTGGTTAGAGGTGTACTACATCCAACTTGGTTGGCAAATCCAGTTGTGGTGTGCAAAGCAAATGGGAAGTGGAGACTTTGTATTGACTACACTGATATCAACAAAGCATGTCCAAAAGATCCTTTCCCATTGCCACGCATTGATCAAATTGTAGACTCTACTTCCGGCTGTGACTTACTCTCCTTCCTTGATGCATATCCTGGGTACCATCAGATATTCATGGCCAAGGAGGATGAGGAGAAAACCGCGTTCATTACTCCATGTGGCACATACTTCTTCGTGCGTATGCCTTTCGGGTTAAAGAGTGCTGGTTCAACATTCGCAAGAGCAGTTCAGATTGGTTTTGAGCCCCAGCTGCACAGGAATGTGGAAGCATATATGGATGATATAGTGGTCAAAACCAAGGACAGGTCAACCCTCATTCAAGATTTAGAAGAAACATTTGCAAACTTGCGCAAGATCAATTTGAAGCTCAATCCCGAGAAGTGTGTGTTTGGCGTTCCATCCGGCAAACTTCTCGGGTTCTTTGTATCTCAGTGTGGAATTGAAGCAAATCCCGACAAGATCAAAGCAATTGAGTAGATTCAAGCACCAAAAAGCGTCAAGGATGTGCGGCGTCTTGCCGGTTGTGTTGCTACCTTATGTAGGTTCATTTCAAGATCTGCTGAGCGCGCCCTGCCATTTTTCAAGATTTTGAAAAAGGCAGGTCCGATGAAATGGACTCCGGAAGCGGAGGCCGCGCTGCAGGACTTGAAAAGATACCTCTCCTCCACGCCAATGCTAGTTGCGCCTAGGCCACAAGAGCCGTTGCTGCTATATGTAGTGGCAACAAATCAAGTGGCCAGTGCTGCATTAGTGGCACAGAGGGAAGTCGATGACGAGGAAGTAACCGCGGTAAGACCGTCCAGCGACAAACCGGAATCTTCTCCGGCAAGGTCCGGCGCCGACAAGTCAGAAACAACGCAAGCAAATGAAACTAATCAACAAGTGATGCCAAAGAAGAAGGTGGTGCAGCGACCCGTATATTTTGTTAGTTCCCTTCTGCAGGGGGCTAGATCAAGATACTCTGGGGTGCAGAAATTGCTTTTCGGCCTTCTGATGGCCTCGAAAAAGCTGCGTCACTACTTCCAAGCACATGAGATCACCGTCGTCACTCGCTTTCCGTTGCAACGCATTTTGAGAAATCCAGAGGCAACCGACAGGATAGTGGAGTGGGCGTTGGAATTGTCAAGCTTTGCACTTAAGTTTGAAAGCACTTCAACCATCCAGAGCAGAGCCTTGGCGGAGTTCATTGCAGAATGGACACCAACGCAAGACGAAGAAACTCAAGAAACAGCTCTCCCCGGCAAAGAGACAGCCAGAGAATGGATCATGTACTTTGACAGTGCCTTCTCGCTGCAAGGCGCTGGTGCCAGAGTGCTGCTTGTCGCACCCACCGGAGAGCACCTCAAGTATGTGGTTCAAATGCACTTTCCCAGGGAGCAAGCTACAAACAACACTGCTGAGTACGAAGGACTCCTTGCCGGTCTTAGGATCGCAGTGGACCTTGGGATCAGGTAATTGGTCGTCCGCGGTGACTCGCAGCTTGTTGTGAAACAAGTAAACAAAGATTACCAGAGCCCATTGATGGAAGCGTATGTGGAAGAAGTGAGAAAATTGGAGGAACACTTTGACGGTTTGCAAACAGAGCACATCCCTCGTGCGGAAAACAGCATTGCTGATCACCTGTCAAAGTGTGCCGCTCAAAAGCTACCTGTGGAACCAGGAACTTTTGTGCTCCATTTGAATCAACCAACCGTTACTCCATCAATGCAGGCCAGTAAAAGGAGGAAGTTGAACACCGGCAAGCATTTTTCGGCAGAGCTCCCAGGAGCTGCCGGCGAAAAGGTTACCGGGAACAACGACACGGTCGTCGGTGAGCAGCAGCTTAGCGCAGAACCTCAGGTTCTTGCCGCAGAGGCAAGCACTCCCGTAGCCGAAGAAATGCCTTTAGTCCTTGTCGTCGAGCCGCAGGCTCCGGCATGGGCACAGCAGATAGTTCATTTCCTTCAAACAGGAGAACTTCCCGATGAGCAAGAAGAAGCTCAGAAAGTAGCCCGTTAGTCAAGTATGTATCAGTTTGTGGATGAGACGCTATATAGAAAAAGGCCAAATGGTGTGAAATTAAAGTGTATTTGCCGGGAAGATGGACTGAAGCTGTTGGCAGAGATACATGGAGGCATATGTGGCTCTCACATAGGTTCAAGGGCACTTGCCGGCAAAGCTTTCCGGCAAGGCTTCTATTGGCCCACTGCCCTCCAGGATGCAACTGAGCTAGTAACTAAGTGTGAAGCATGCCAGTTCCATTGAAAGAACATACATCAGCCAGCCCAAGCTCTCCAAACAATCTCTCTCTCCTGGCCCTTTTCGGTCTGGGGGCTCGATATCTTGGGCCCCTTCCCTTGTGCTACCGGGGGCTTTGAGTTCTTGTACGTCGCCATCGAAAAGTTCACAAAGTGGCCTGAAGTGGAGAGGGTGAGAAAGGTGATAGCGCAATCAGCCGTCAAATTCTTCAAAGGATTAGTTTGCCGTTTCGGGGTTCCTAACAGAATCATCACCGACAACGGCACACAATTCACGAGCAGCACCTTCATGCAATATATCCAAGACCTTGGCGGCAAAATATGTTTTGCATCTGTTGCTCACCCGAGAAGCAACGGCCAAGCGGAAAGGATGAACGCTGAAGTGCTGCGTGGCCTCAAGACAAGAACCTTTGACAGGCTGCGCAAATGTGGAAGGCGCTGGATTGATGAGTTGCCGGCAGTTCTTTGGTCACTCAGAACAACACCGAATCGAGCTACTGGCCAAACACCCTTCTCCCTAATTTATGGTGCAGAAGCGGTGCTCCCCACGGAACTCATATATGGGTCACCTCGAGTGCTCGCTTACGATGAAGCTGAGCAAGAGAAATTGTGGCAAGACGACGCAACACTCCTTAAGGAGGATCCTCTTTGGGCGGCTGTGCGTGCTGCACGCTACCAGCAAGCCTTGCGCCGCTATCATAGCCGCAAAGTGCACGCCCGAAGCCTTGAGGAAGGCGACCTTGTTCTTCGGCGCGTTCAGTCCGCCAAGAAATCAAACAAGTTGACGCCGAAGTGGGAAGGCCCTTATCGGGTAGTATGAGTCACCAGACCTGGCGCATTCCGTCTGGAGACCGAAGATGGCACCCCAGTGCAGAACTCATGGAATATTAAGCATCTTCGCAAGTTCTACCCATAAGGCGCGGTTGCCGGGCCTCCCGGCAACCCCTTTTGTACAAGCTTTGTCGGCAAGACTTGTAACCCTTTGTACAAAGCCATGCGCAGATCCTGTGCATAAGTGAAATAAAGCTAAGTCTTTCGCAACTCCTCCTACATGTTCATTTATATATGGATGCATATGATGTTGCGATTTACACTTGAGTTTGTATGGAATGGCTAATGAACCGTCAAGGTTCCCAACCCACTCTTTTCTCTTTTTTTTTTAAAAGGACAGAGGGATCCCTCGCATGCAAGTTTCCCAGGGGGAGTGATGATGGAGTACCATTTTAATGGCGTTCAAGTGATCATTTCATACGACGAGGAAAACAGTGCAAAGAAAAGCTAAGTTGAAAAACTTCGAAACTTTTTCCTTGTTATATTGCAATTTCCCTTGAACGATTCTGTGTTTGTATGAGAAACCTGCACGCGAAGGAATCTTGTCATGATCAGATTGCGCTCTTGTTTTGCCTCGAGTCCGCTCGGCAAGATATGCAGCTGCATTGCGACGGCAAGTTATCTTGCTAGTAGAAGTACTTCCAGCAGGTTGCTAAGGACCTGTTCCTCAAAGCGCTCGCGGCAGGTGTCTGTGCCAGCAAGTTGTTGCGCTGTGATCGACAAGTTACCTTGCCGGTGGCGGCACTTCCAGCAAGCTGCTAAGGATTTGTTCCTCAAAGCGTTCGCGGCAAGTGTGCGCACCGGCAAGCTTCCAAACAGCGTAGGGAGAGCAATCATACAAAGGCAAAATAAAACAAGGGGGACAGCACGCATTCATCTAAGCCCGACAAACAATAGATATTCGTTAAGAAAGTACTCGGTTACATTTTATTGGCCCTTCCCCAGGGTTTACATCGAGTGCAAGGAGGGCAAAAGGGGCGCCTAGGCAAAGCCCGGCTTGTTTCCGGAAGGCCAGATGATGGTGCTGCCGGCGATCAGCCAGACTCGTCGTCGTCGTCCTCGATCTTCACGCCCGGAGAGCTGTCGTCATCGCCATCATCATCGTCATCCTCAACATCGCTGGAGGAAGCGGTGTCGCTGTCGCTCGAGCTTTCTGCGCAGCACTCCAGGCGGGCGCCCGAAGCCCCGAAGAACTTCACGACAAGCGTGTCTGGTCCGTCTAACCTGAAGTGAAGGAGGTGCCCTTGCCCTAAACAACGAGCATGAGCAAAGGATTTCCACCCGCACGTGAAGTACATGATACCGTTGTTGGAAGTTTCAACGGTCACCCAGACTAGGCCGTTGCAACAACCATCCACACGCAGCCACAAGCCGCGCAGATGGTGGCCATCCACCTCCCTAGCAAAGGGGCGAGGGCAGCCAGCTCCACGGCCGATCGCGCAGCTCCAAGACGAACTCTTGCGCTGTGTCCTCCGTATGGCCTTCTGTTGGTGGAGAAAGGGCCGAAGGTGAAGCAGCAAGCGCTCCGCCATGGCCGCCTCGACCACGGGCACCACGTCATCCACGGCCATGGGCCGCGGCCCTCCCTTGAGCGCTGGAGCCAGCTTCCACAGCAGTGGTCAAGGCGTGGGCATGGAGCCGAGGAGAAGCCCTCACCGCGATGGCAGAAGCACGACCGCGGCCTCTTCCCCTCACCATACCGTCGTCAGATGCGGAGGAAGAGGATAGAAGAAGGAGGCGACGGTTGCTGAAGATTGGGGCGGAAGGAGATGGATGAGCATTGCATCCTGCAGCCCCCTCTTTATAGGGAGAGCGCGGGGAGCTGGCTCTTCACTATCTTCGGGCGGCCGCCCCGATTCACCAATCATGTGCCCCGCGCTTCTGGCCGGGCGCTTTACTCCAACGACCGTCCAAGGTCGCCAATCCTGTGCCCTGCAGTCCTGGCCGGGCACTCTGCTCCAATGATCGCCTCTCTTCGCCAATCCCTCGCCTTGCATGTAAAGACGAGTAATGGGAGAGCGCAGAAGAAGGAGAAATCATGGCATGAATGGAAGTTATTCCTTGCCACGCGTTGCCATTCACCTATTCAAGTCCGTTTAACGGCAAGAGTTGCCAGAAAATGACCAAGAGCGCACTCAAGTCCAGATTAATGAAGAAGCAAAGAGGATCTCAAGAGACGAAAATTACAGCGGCAGTTTTCCCGCCGCGTGTCTGTGCATTGTTAGGGCCTAGCCCAACGACGCTTCGGACGCGCGTATGGCCCAGGCCCGGGGGCTCCTTTCGGTGTATAAAACATGGGTATTTTATACCCTGACTTATGCACAGACGGTGGCGGCCTCCCTGCCGGCCAAGGCTTGCCGGGATTTGCCAAATAACCAGATCCTAGACCTAGTTGCAGAAGCTGCTGGAGAGAAGCTCAAAACAAAGCATCGACAAGCGCCCATCTAGTGCTAAGGATGAAGACGTTCCTTGCCGGCAAGGTTAAACCGGCAAGGCGAAGACCCGGCAAGCTCCATGCCGGCAAGCCTTCGCCAACTCATCAGCGCTCCACCTCACCGGGCAGCTAGTCACTAATCGGTGAGGTGTCGACCACGCAGGCTGGTTGGTGAGATTTGTCGGGCACGTGTCAGCACGTAGGGAGAAGATTTGCCTTTAATGACACCCGTCCAGGAGGCGTGTCAGAACCATACAGAGTAGCTGGGCGAGCAGTGCAGAAACCTTGCCGGGGCTGCCTCTCCACATGACACCTAATGGAGCATTTAATGCCTTTGTCCTAAACTGGCAGAGTTAGGTACGATAGCACTGTTTGCTATCTAATCAACTTGTAATTACCATTTTGCCACTGTGGTAACCCCTTGAGCTATAAAAGGAGGGCCAGGGCAACAGTTAGAGGGATTCGATCCCTTTGAAAACATTAGCACGTCTTACAAGCGTAGCTGCTCTCTCCGCACCTTGCCGGGGAAAGCGCTCCTTGTACCTGTGGCCCGAACCTGGGTAAAATCCTTTGTGCCCTCCATTGATTCTGCTCTTTGTGCACGTTGATCTACCCCACTGAACCACAAAGGGGCTATATGGCCCCATAGATGGTCGTACCCACGACACACACACAAGAGCAAATACTTGCACCCAACGTGGGCAAGAGGGTTGTCAATCCCCTGGTACTCGTTAATTGCAAGGATCAAATCTGATAGTGGTAGATAGATAAATTGCAAAGTAAAATAAAAAAGTAAAATTACAGCAAGGTATTTTGGGTTTTAGTAATATGATTAAAGTAGACCCGGGGGCCATAGTTTTCACTAGAGGCATCTCTCTCATAAAAATAGCATACGGTGGATAGACAAATTACTGTTGGGCAATTGATAGAAAAGCGCATAGCTATGACGTTATTCATGGCATGATCATGTACATAGGCATTACGTCCGTGACAAGTAGACCGACTCCTGCCTGCATCTACTACTATTACTCCACCAATCGACCGACTCCTGCCTGCATCTATGGTATTAAGTTCATGAAGAACAGAGCAGCGCTTTAAGCAAGATGACATAATGTAGATAGAATAAAACCAATCAATATGATTGAACCAAAAACAAGCACAAATGATATAAAATAGGACTCCATTTGGTATAGATTTTCTGTAGAACCAAAAAGAAGCATAAAACAGCAACTGGCACTAGGCACTGAGTTAATAGGTTAGTCCCCAAAAATGATATAAAATTGCATACAAAGTATCTAAGAATGATAATATAATAGCATGAAACAATAAAAAATTTAGATACGTCGGAGACGTATCACTCCACCGAGGCATAAAGTGGTGAGGCAGAGGTGGTTGCCGCAAACATGCAAGTAGCATGTCTGGATTTGTCCCATTTTTGTTACTAGGGGCGGAGCGTCGGCGGGACAATACCGGGTCCTGGGCCCCCCTTCCAAAAGAATTTGATGCAAAGAGATGCTAATCCTACCGTTAAACTCACTTCGAATTACCGGCCACTGTAATCTTCCTAGTTATTTTTAGCGCGTGTTGGTATTTAACCCACTCCCCCCTTAGATTATGTTCATGCTCCGCCGCTGGCCCCCACCCCCACTTGAATTCCCTTTTGAATCAAGAGATCGGTTCCTTAGCCAGTCTCTGCTACTCCCCCCTCCCCAATTTTTGCACATTCAACCCGGCCATCTATTCATCTTCATGTAGTAGCTATTTCTCTATGTCGTGGGAAACGACTATCTATGGGACCGAACGGGTCCCTTTGCGATTCGGCTCAGGGGACATGCATGGGACAAAGAGCAGATTTTTAGTAGATGCAAGAACACGCGGGGGATTTATCTAGGTTCGAGCCGCTATGAGCGTAAAACCCTACTCCTGCTCTGTGTTTGATCGTGTATGAACTCTGATTACAGGGAGCACAGTTTTCTGACAAGGTGCACGGGAAAATGCAGCTACGGCATGTAATTGAGCTGACACGTGCCTTGGTCGGCCATGTTGACTGCCTGCCCGCTCGACACCTAGCCCACGAGCCTATCTGGTCGATGGTGAGGTGGAACGGTAATGGGACAGAACAAGCCTGCTGGAACGGAGCTTGCCGGCAACCATAGCCTTGGTCTTCACCTTGCCGGGGCAAAGCTTGCCGGCAAGGGCAGCGTTGATCCTCAATACTAGAATAGTACTTCTCGATAACCTGCCTTGAGGTCTTCTTCATGGTCTTGGTGTTGAGTCTTGAGTCGTAGTTATACTCTGTCAAGCCCTGGCCGGAAGGGAGGCTACAACTGCCTGTGCACAAGTCTGGGTACGAGGGCACCCGTGTCTTAGTACACCGACAGGAGCTCTATGGGACCGAACGGGTCCCTTTGCGATTCGGCTCAAGGGACATGCATGGGACAAAGAGCAGATTTTTAGTAGATGCAAGAACACGCGGGGGATTTATCCAGGTTCGGGCCGCTATGAGCGTAAAACCCTACTCCTGCTCTGTGTTTGATCGTGTATGGACTCTGATTACAGGGAGCGCAGTTTTCCGGCAAGGTGCACGGGAAAATGCAGCTACGGCGTGTAATTGAGCTGGGTGTCAACCCTTCTACCTGTAGCTGTGGGCCTCCTTTTATAGGCCAAGGGGTTACCACAATGGCTAATACGGTCATTACAGAGTATGAACAATGTCTTGCACCGTCATCACGTCTATCTTCCAACGGGGTAAGACAAATGCGTTTAATGCACCATTAGGTGCTACGTCGGGGAGGTGAGGCCTTGGGCAAAAGATCTGTACCACCGGTCCTGGCGCCCTCCTGTAATCTTGACACGTCCTAGGGATGGGTGTCATTAAAGTTAATCTTGGCGTGGCATGCTGACACGTGCCTTGGTCGGCCATGTTGACTGCCTGCCCGCTCGACACCTAGCCCACGAGCCTATCTAGTCGATGGTGAGGTGGAGCGGTAACAGGACAGAACAAGCATGCTGGAACGGAGCTTGCCGGGCCTTGCTTGCCGGCAAGGGAGCTTGCCGGCAACCATAGCCTTGGTCTTCACCTTGCCGGGGCGAAGCTTGCCGGCAAGGGCAGCGTCGATCCTCAGTACTAGAATAGTACTTCTTGATGACCTGTCTTGAGGTCTTCTTCATGGTCTTGGTGTTGAGTCTTGAGTCATAGTTATCCTCTGTCAAGCCCTTGCCGGAAGGGAGGCTACAACTGCCTATGCACAAGTCTGGGTACAAGGGCACCCGTGTCTTAGTACACCGACAGGAGCCCCTGGGCCTGGGCCATGCGCGCATGCGAGGCGTCGTTTGGCTAGGCCCAAACAGTGCACAGGCGGCGCGTGGCAGAGGATAACTGTCATAATCTTGTCTTTTACTGCACCCGCCCATGATGCGCATTAAATACGGGCATGGGAGAGGTGGAGCGGGATGGCGGCGGGAGGTGGTGCGTCTGAAAAGCGCAGCCACGTAGGATGGAAAAGAGCTAGCCCCCGCACCTTCCCCATAAAAAGGGAAACCGCGAGGGGCGCTGCTCATTTACCCCTCCCCTCTTTCAAATCTAGCCAGTTCGCCGCCGTCTTCAACCTCGCGCCTGAACGCCTTTTTCTTCCACCACCACATCGCGCCCCTCGCTAGCTTCGGAGTCCATCCACCTCGCGCTGCCATGGCGCCCAAGAGGAGTCCGAATAAACCAAGGAAGGTGGCTGATCCAGATGCGGAGGCGGGGGAAATGGAGTGGGCGGCGCTGCGGAGGGGCAACATCGTCTTCAAGCCGGAGTTGGAGGAGCATGACCTGGTGGAGCGGTATGCAATCATGTATGGGAAGGACACTAAAGCCCACTCCGTGCCTGATGTTCTTCCCGGCTCCGTTCAGCCCAGCAATGACAAGTACCCCTTCTTCTCTGCTTACTTCTATTGCGGGCTTGTCCCTCCTTTCTGTGAGTTCTTCTGTGAGATCATGTATACGTACGGGTTCCATCTCCTAGACTTCACACACCGTACGCCGTGACCTGCCTGGCTGTTTTCGCGCATTTCTGCGAAATTTTTGTTGGAGTAATGCCCAGCGCAGCTCTGTTCCACCACTATTTCATCCCCCGCATCGAGGCGGACACCCTCTCCGGCAGTATTGCTTGGATTCCCAGGGATGGGGATGCTTATCTCCCTGGGTTGTTTAACCGGGAATGGAGCGAATGGCGCGGAGAGTGGTGTTGGATCAAGGACGACAGGTTCCCTGAGTTCTGCAAGCTCAGAACGAAGAAGGTGAGGCGCGTCGAGAGTTGGGACCACTTCGACGACAAGGATGCCCAGCTCGAAATCGCCACGACCCGGATTCTCTGTCTCAGGGCTGCCGGCCTCACGATAGAGATGGTGGGCGCCGATTTTCTCCGCCGCCGTATTGCCCCTCTTCAGGACAAAGGAAGGCCTACTTGGGATTACCAGAACACGGCCGATATCATGCGGGTGAACACAGGGCTTCACACCAACCTGACGGTAATGCATCACGCGGCTTTCTGCGGCATGCTCTTTCGCACCAGCGGCAAGTTTAACTGGTCGGCAGGCGTGGTGCCGCTGAATAACAATTCCGCCAAGGATGCCATCATCGCCATGATGCCAGCTTGCAATGCCCAAGGCGTCGAGGGGAGTTGGCAAGCACCACCCGAAGACGCGGTGAGATGATGGCTCGATACGCTGGTGGAGAAGCCCATCCGGGAGGAGACGGATTTCTACCGCGACACCACCCAGGTGGAGTTGGAATATATTGCCAGGAGAGCGGCGGAAGCAAAATTGGCTAGGGATGCCGGCGGCTCCAGCTCTGTGGCATTGTCGGTGTAAAAACCGGCAGACCTCGGGGTAGGGGGTCCCGAGCTGCGGATCTCGGATCGATGGTAACAAAGACAAAAGGAGACGATGTTTTACCCAGGTTTGGGCCCTCTTGATGGAGGTAAAACCCTACGTCCTGCTTCTGTTTATATTAATGGAGGTGTATCGAGTACAGAGTTGATCTACCTCGAGATCATAATATGTGTCTAACTAATATAGATAGGTGTTCGATGTTGCGCTAATATCCCCTACGGGCTAAACCCTATGGCTTATATACACGCCAGGGAGGGTACCTAGGGTTACAAGGTCGGTATCTTGGAGTAAGGCGGTCGGAATAATCTTGAAGTGTACTGCAAGTCTTCGGTAGATGCAGTCTTGATCACGTCTCCCATGTGCGACTTCCGGAGTCCATCTTGATCACGTACGGGGGCATATCGGCCCATCCGAAGAGACGGGCCGGCTAGGTTGGCACCCCCTAATCCAGGACACCGTCAGTAGCCCCCGAACTGGTCTTCTACGCCGAGGACGACTTTGAACCATCACTTAGGATCCGGAGTCTCCGGCTTGATAGACGAGTTCCACCTTAATTTCGAATTCTATTAATAGAGCACCGACATCCGTGGTCCAACCGAGCTTGTACCCTATCCGAGGTGAGCAAGTATCGTAGCCTCGAAGGCTTGCTGTGCCGGTCTGAACAATCCAATCCGGCTTGACAGCTTTATCGGAAAGGCCCGCCCCACGACATGTTGAGCAGTTTACTGCCTCCCCTCAAATCGCGTTTTGAGGTGGCTCCTTTACTGGCACGTCCCGTCGAGGCAGAGATTGTGCCCGCTTTCTTAGGGATATCCTCAAAATTTTGTTTCCCCATATGTTTCAACGGTATCTTTGATAATAATCACGAATTTATCGGCGCAGCAAAGGGGGCTCTTGGCCTTTCATGGGCTTATAAAAGCAATGGGAAGAACAGCGCGATAGCCTACGCTCCCATTCCTCCCTTGCTGCCGCTTCGTCTAGCTCCAACGCTCAGATCCAGCCCTTACGCCTTTCTCGTACGCAAGCTCGATTTCCCCATCAGCCATGGCCGATACCCTTAAGGGGCACTGGGGCGGCTCCACCGTGACGGCGGTGACCATCGCCGAGCTACGCGACGCAGGGTATCTAGCCCCTGCCGTCGCCGCCCGCGCTCCAGAGGCCGACGAGCTGGTACCCGCTCCCAACGCCGGGGAGCGGGTGGTCTTTGTCCCCCACCTCATCCGAGGCCTGGGGTTCCCGCTGCACCCTTTCGTGCACAGGATCATGTTTTACTATGGGTTAGATTTCCATCACCTAGCCCCCAACTCCATTCTCCACCTTGCCACCTTCATAACAGTCTGCGAGGCCTTCCTATGCTATGAGCCACACTTCGGCCTATGGCTGAAGCTCTTCGGGATCAAACCGAAGTCAAGCGGCTCTGAACTTGCGGAGTGCGGCGGGGCAATGATCAGCAAGAACCAGGGGGCCACCTGGTTCAAGGGAACCTTCATCGAAATGGTGAAGGAGTGGCAAAAGGAGTGGTTCTATATCACCGAACCCCTTGCCGCTGGTCAAACCGAGGTCCCGGCCTTCTCGGCCGGGCCTCCCAAGAAACTCAAGTCTTGGAAGGAAAAGGGCGTCGCCTGGGGGAAGCCCGAAGAGGTAGAGACCCTAGTCGAGAGGATCGTGTGGTGGACTACCACGGGGAAGGCTGAGCTAGCCGATGTCATCAACGTCATGCTCAACCGCCGCATCCTCCCTCTCCAACTTTGGGCCACCCCGATGTGGGCACAGAAGCCCGAGGACATGGACACCATCAACACCTTCTTCCGCTCCACCTTGGCCACTATGTGGACAAAGCTCATGAAATTGGCCAAGGACAAGATTCCCAAGGAGGAAGAGGACCGCGGCCTCGAACACGGCTATGAGGCCCCCCGGTGAGTGGTTTCGTCCTTCAATCTTTCATTCTTTGCTTACTGCTCCGAGGAGTAAAGTCTTTATTTGGGCCGTCGTGTTTTGACATTTTGCAGAAGTGGTCGGCATGGGTAAAGGGGGTACGATGCCGAGCCCCATTGCCGGAACAACCCCAAACTCCCCTGCTCTCGGCGCTTCTGACCGAGGAGCCGCATGTGGTGGCTTCCAAAGGGACGAAGATCCAAGCAGGGAGGTCTAGTGCTCGGACCCGGGGGACTTCGGTCACCCGATCAGAGGAGACCCACACCTCCACCGCTCAAGATGGCGGCGCCGAGGAGGGCGAGGAGGAGATTCGCCCCCCCCCCCCCCCCCCCGAAGGGGAAGAGGTCGGTGTCAGAAGACGCCGACGTGGGCATGCCGCCCAAGGGCCAAAAGAGGCTGAGGCGAGCCTCATCCGAGGCCGTCAACAAGTCGTCGGAGAGAGCCGAGCTCTCCGGTGACTCCGAGGAAGACCCCCTCATAACGGGAAGGAAGAAGCCGGCGCCTCGAGGGTAAACCCTTATCCCTGTCTCCCTTGTTTGAGTCACTGTTTCATCAAGGGAAATTTTCACAGAAGCAACTTTTCATACACAGTCCGCCGAAGGTGATCCCCAGCGGTTCCTCGAACGGCTTGCCGTCCGCCAGCGGGACTCCAGAGCCCGCTGGTTCTCCCCCTATGCAAGTCGGTCTGGGGGAGGCATCCTCCACCCTGGCCCCCGAGGTCAACACGGCGGGGGCCGACGATGCAACGGTCATGGCCGAGGTTGAAACCTCGGCCCTACAAGACCAAGGGACGAAGTGCCTCGAGGTCATCGAAGAAGGGCTGGGCCAGATATCGGCCCAGCAGGAGTCTACCTCGGCACCGCCTTTACAGACGGGGGCTCCTCGGGTGGATCCATCCGAGGTCATCCCTCCACCCCAGCCTACTGTCCGAGGACGGACCGGCGCGGGGTGGGCCGAGGAGGTGGAGGAGGCCCTAAAGGGCTGCTCCCTTAAAGAGGAGCACCGCGCCTTGATAGGCATGGCGCTGGAAGGCTACCGGTCCTCAGAGGCCGGCCTGCATGAGGTCTTCAAAAACCTTGTAGCAGGTTTCGAGGTACGTCTTCTGCGCATTCGGTTTGCTTTGTTTTTATGAAATTTGTCCGAGGACATAAAAATGTAGCCTGCTAAACGGCGTAATGAGTGAGTAGCCCCCGAGCCCGAAGTCGGTTTCAAGAAACCATCATCGGGGTCGCTTGAGTAAGTAGGAGCCTGTTGAGTAGCCCAAAGGACGCTACCCAAAGTGGCTGTCCTGGAGCATATGGATGGTCGAGACCATTTTTCCTTTAACAAGGAGTTTGTTTTATGATAGGTTTCGACTTTAGTGCCGGACTCCGTCTCCGGAGAGATGGCGGAGATGAACCGGAGACTTGAGCGATCTCAAGGTAAGCAAGGTTAAACTCGCATTGTATGTGGTATGTTTAAAGGAAACAACTAAGACTTAAAAATGTTGACAGCAGACTTGGAGACGCTCAAGGCCGAGCTGAACAGTGCTCGGAAGGAAGTGCGGCAGCAGAAAGCAGCTGCCGCCACAGCCGAGAAGGCGGCCGGGGAGAAGCACCAAGCGCGGGTGCTGGAGGTCGAGGAGACCCTGAAGGGTGTGTTTGAAGCACTCGACAAGCTTCAAGAGGAGGGGCGGCGCACGAAAGAGGAGCTAAAGAAGCTTCAACGTGCCCACTCCGAACTCCACACCTCGGCTCGCGCGGACCGCGAGGTGCTCCAGCAAGTGGAACAAATCGCCTCGGGTAAGATATTTTTGCTGCAGTGTGTGTTTGACAGCAAAGGGTGTGTCGAGCTCACCCAGTTATGGCGTTCCACAGAGGTCTTCGAGGATCTCCCGTAGAGTGCAGAGGATGCGGTGGCCTATTTCGGCCAGCTGGCGGGTCATGAGGCGGAGAAAGCCTTCTGGGGTCAATTCCCAGGGTCCCCATCCGCGCAGCTGCTAAATCATCGAGTGACGCAGCTGGTCGAGCTGTTTCGCATGACGAGGCCGGCACTCCAGGATCTCTGCGTTGCTCTGTGGCCGACCGAAGCCATGCCGAGGAGTCTCTTTGGCCTGACGGCTCGTCTTCGAGATGCCGTGCCCTGCGTTGACCGCTGGAAGAGGTCTGCGTGCTTCGAAGGGGTCGGAGGGCATACGCTTGCGTGAAGACTCACTTCCGCAAAGTTGATGCGGAGACTTGTGCTGCTGGCCCCCCTGCCGATAAGTCGCGGACCGCCGAGCAGTTCTTCATCGAGGTGGAGGCGGGAGCTCGGAGCACCGAGGCCATGTGCCCTAAGGACACCCTGTATTTTTAGGTACTCCAGAATGCCGGGGTGTATGATGAAAAAACTTTATCGTTTGAAATGAAAATGGCTTGAAATTCCATATGTGTTTATTTAGTAATTCGATTATTCCTTCGATATGACTTTTTAAAATGAGAGTGGCCAGTCGTCGGCCTTAGCCCCCATGTAGGTCATACAAAGGGTGTTCCCTAAGCCGTACTTGACCCTTAGCCGACGTCTTGGTACCCATGGGCGGTCGATGACTTAGAGGAACTAGGCAATCGGACTATAGTGGCTTGATGTCTTTCACTTAGCCATAGGAGTTTGACTGTAGGGGTGATGACCAGCCCCCGGTGTGGGAAGTGTCCGGCCTATTCGGCCGAGGTCGAGGCCAGAGCACACTTCGGCTAAAAGATAAAAGCCCTTCATTTAACACGAGTGATCTCTATGATCACATCGCTTGACGCGGTCTCTGGATGGCAGACCAGTTTACGCTTACCTAGATAGTCAGTTTTCGGCTTTCTCCACTGAGGCGCCACGCCAATTGACCTGGTGGCGCAATCGCAGTGGTTCTCCCGTTACGCCATTAGCCGAATTCATCGGAAACATAAGGGGTACACATAGGAGCCGGGCAACCCAACTATTGACGGAAATCTAGGTTCGAAACTGATGCATATAAGGCCAAAATCCGAGACGCCGAACACATTGGACTTTTGTGATACAATTGCATCTTTTTACAGAACTTCATCATTCCAGGGCTATGCTGAGAAAGAAATACAATAGGGACCTTAAAAGGGCACGATTTCTTTATTTCATCAATCATGTACATGCCCTGTGGACGAGAGTAATGGAAAGAATACAACGTAGATGGTAGAGAAGGAGGAGGAAGAACAGGTCGGATAATCACTAACGGATTTTGAAGGATCCGGACCGAAGCCTGCTGCATGTCTGCGTTTCCAAACTGTTGACCAGATTGTCCTGATTGAAGACGAGGAATTTGCGAAGGTCGACGCCCTTCTGGCCCTTTTATACACTCTAAGTGTTTGAATGACCGAGCTCTATCGTGGTATTCTCACTGGGGGTGCGTGATTCACGGCAGATGCCATGAGATGGCTTATGAGGTGGGGCTACGATAGGACGCCGGTGGGTTCCGGAGGCGAGGTTGGCACGAGCGAGTGAGGGACACAAGACGTACCCAGGTTCAGGGCCCTCTGGAGAGGTAACACCCCTACTCCTGTCGTGTGAGCTGATAAGCACAGAGGTTACAGAGTCGCTCCTGGAGCTGCTTGGATGGAGGAGGGAGAAGGGGCTGAGCCACCGTTTTGTCTCTCCTGTGCGAGTGTTCGTGATCTGGAGAGAGCTAGCTAGGGTGAGAACTGACCTTACCGCACTAACTCGAACTCTCAGCCACTAAAACCCGATCCCTCTGCACGGAGGCCTCCCTGGGGGTCTTATAGGCCGACCCCCAGGGTTACAACGGTAACGATACATGAGCGAGGCGGGAACAAGCGTCCGCGAGCATGCTGGTGCGAGGAGTCCCCTGGGATCTTTTATCGACAAATGCCCAGGGGATAAGGGGACAAGGGGCACTGTAGACTGTGCAGGTGCAGCGCACTGACGAGCGAACAGTGCCAGCTGCTAAATCTACAGTGCCAGCCGCTAAATCTACAGTGCCAGCCGCTAAATCTACAGTGCTCTACCGTAGAGCGTGGCCGTCTCGTCCGCGCAGTCCGATGGGACGCCGTAGTTGACTTCGGGCAGCCGGCTGGCTAGAGCAGCCGGCCGCGGGCGCGAGCCGGATCAGCCGGCTGGCTGGGGCAGCCGGCTGGCTGGGGCAGCCGGCTGGCTGGGGCAGCCGGCTGGCTGGAGCAGCCGGCCGCAGGCACGAGCCAGATCAGCCGGCTGGCTGGGGCAGCCGGTTGGCTGGAGCAGCCGGTCGCGGGCGCGAGCCGGATCAGCCGGCTGGCTCGGGCAGCCAGCGGGCGGGGGCAGCCGGCTGGCTGGAGCAGCCGGCCGCGGGCACGAGCCGGATCAGCCGGCTGGCTGGGGCAGCCGGCCGCGGGCACGAGCCGGATCAGCCGGCTGGCGGGGGCAGCCGACTGGCTGGAGCAGCCGGCCGCGGGCGCGAGCCGGATCAGCCGGCTGGCTGGGGCAGCCGGCTGGCTGGAGCAGCCGGCCGCGGGTGCGAGCCGGAGCAACCTACCCGGGCGGGCAGGCACCCCGTCCGGCTCGCCGTCTTGGGACCACCCGGGGTCATCCCCCCGACAAGCTCCTTGAGTGGAGGTGTGGCCGAAGTCACTTTGTGGTTAAGGCCACCTAGACATATGCATATTTTGGCTGCTTCTTTTACAGATACCTTCCTGTGCTGGGGCTCTAAGCCTCGCCACTGCGTGGTTAACCCGCGCATGACGCTTCAGAATTGTTTTGGCTCCTCGGCGTCCCAGGGGATCTTGAGTGCGAAATTATGCACTCTAGGGACGTAGTGCCCACAGAGAGGGCACTCGAGGAGCCCGCACCCCTATTTCGGGTGCGGGGGTAACTGGCCGAGGTCGATTTGTGCAGCCTTGATACGCTTCAAAGAGCGGGCAGCACGTTTACTGTTGCGGGCTGCCTCCTCGGACGCTTCAACCTCGGCTGCGAAAGCCGCGGTCTGTTCCTCTGTCCGGAGTGAGCGTTCTGTGTTACCTTTGATAGTGATAACGCCCTTGGGTCCCGGCATTTTGAGCTTGAGATAGGCATAATGCGGAACTGCGTTAAAGCGGGCGAAGGTTGTGCGCCCTAGGAGCACATGGTACCCACTCCGGAAGGGTACGATGTCGAAGATTAACTCCTCGCTTCTGAAGTTCTCGGGCGAACCAAAGACTACCTCTAGGGTTATTGTTCCCGTACAACGGGCTTCGACGCCCGGGATGACACCTTTAAAGGTGGTAGAGCTCGGCTTGATCCGAGATGAGTCGATGCCCATCTTCCGAACTGTATCCTCGTAAATGAGGTTAAGGCTGCTTCCCCCATCCATTAGGATGCGTGTTAGATGATAACCATCAACAATGGGGTCCAAGACGAGCGCCGCCGATCCGCCATGCCTGATGCTGGTCGGATGGTCATGCTTATCGAAAGTGATCGGGTAAGCCGACCAAGGGTTATACTTCGGGGCGACTGGCTCCAGCACGTATACGTCCCGAAGTGCACGTTTCCGCTCCCTCTTGGGGATGTGGGTGACGTAGGTCATATTGACCTCTGTTACCTCGTTTGGAAACTTCTTCTGCCCTCCATTAGTGGGCTGCCGAGCTTCATCCTCGTCGTCGCTGCGGTGTTGGGTTTTGTTTTGCCCCTCTACCGCTATCTTCCCGGCTTGCTTAAACACCCAGCAATTCCTGTTAGTGTGAGTTGCTGGTTTTTCCTGGGTACCGTGAATCCCACATGGGCGGTCCAGGAGTCTGTCAAGCTGGCTAGGTCCGTCTTTGTTCCCCTTATAGGGTTTTCTTTTCTGCTCGGATTTAGGTCCGGTTAATCCTGCGTTGACCGCGGCGTCTTCAGTGTCGCTTCCGCCATTTTTATACCTGCGCTTATTTTTATTGCGCTTTGGTTTTCCATTGGCGTCGCGAATTTCCGAGGTGCCTGCCTCGCCGTTGTGGGTACTTCGGGCGAGCCAGCTATCTTCTCCCGCGCAAAAGCGAGTCATTAGTGAAGTCAGGGCTGCCATAGTTCTCGGTTTATCTTGTCCGAGCTGCCGAGCCAACCATTCATCTCGGATATTGTTTTTGAAAGCGGCGATGGCTTCGGCTTCGGAGCAGTCTATAATCTGGTTCTTCTTAGTGAGGAACCTGTTCCAGAATTTGCGGGCTGATTCACCTGGCTGCTGGGTGACACGGCTGAGGTCATCAGCGTCCGGAGGTCAGACATATGTGCCCTGGAAGTTTGCTCGAAAGGCGTCTTCTAGGGTCTCCTAGCTGCCGATAGAATGCGGAGGTAGGCTGTTAAGCCAGTGTCTTGCCGGCCCCTTTAGTTTGAGCGGCAGATATTTAATGGCATGGAGATCATCTCCATTGTCCATGTGTATATGCAAGAGGAAGTCCTCGATCCAAACTGCTGGGTCCGTGGTACCATCATATGATTCTATGTTGATGGGTTTAAACCCTTCCGGAAACTGATGTTCCATTACCTTGTCTGTGAAGCAGAGCGGGTGAGCCGGACCTCGGGACCGAGGAGGGTCTCGTCGGGTCTCAGGAGAGAGCCGTGAGTAAGCGTGATCTCGGGCGCGGCCGTTCCTGTCCATCCAGGCATCGTAGTCGTTGGGCCCCGTGGGCGCGCGTCCCCTAGATCCATAGATGGATCGAGGAGGAGCCCTATTTTCTTCAATGCGATGTCGAGCATCGCGAGGATCCAAGTGGTCCACGGGGTCTTTACCATGTCGGCGTGGAGGTGGCCTATCGCCGTGGTCTTCTCGTCTTGGCCTGTCTCGGCCTCTAGGGGGCCGATCGAGGTCATCAGCGAGCTCTTCGTCGAATTCTGGTAGTAGGCGCCTGCGTGGGTAGGACTTCGGCACGCTATGGCGTCGGTTTTCCATATCTTGCTCGGCAGAGAGCACTTCAACCCACTTTTTGTTTAGCGCATCGGTATTTTCCTGCAGCTGCTGCTGCTTACGTTTTAAACTCCGGGCTGTCGCAACGAGGCGTCGCCAGAATCGTTCCAGTTCGAAAGGGTCTTCAGGGACGATGTAGTCTTCGGTGCCGAGGCTCTCATCCTCCTCGGACTCCGGCATGTAATTGTCGTCGGCCCCTTCGAATAGGTCATCGGGGTCGGAGTCCCCGAGATGTCGATTTGGTGTGCCATCCCTTGCGGGGGAGGCTTGAATGTCCTCCGCGTGGTCATTGGCATCACCGTCCTCCGCATCATTGTTATTGGCTGTCGCGTCGTTGCCACTGGGTTCTCCATTATTTCCCCGTCGGCATCTTCGTCGACGTCTTGAAGGGGACTTGGGGGTATCCACCATGTAGATATCGTAGGTGGATGTGGCCGTCCACCTGCCCGTGTTGACCGGGGTTAAGGTGTCCTCAAGGGGGCCATCAGCATCTTTCTCCATGTCGGAAGGTTCGCCATAGTCCAACATGTCGGTTAAATCGTCGACCGTGGCGACTAGGTGGGTGGTGGATGGGGTATAAATTTCCCTGTTGTCGGCTTTAAGTCCGATCTGGTTATAAACCGAAGTCTTTCCGTCCAAGATGGACATGCTCCGGATTCAGTCGAGCATCTCGTCGAGCTGAGATAGCTCTTCAGGATCCATGGATGCGCTGTAGGCAGGGCTGATTTGAAGCAGCCCCGGTGTGTAACCGGGTGTGTTTCCGGTTCGAGGGGAATCCGAGCATGGATCCGATTCCTACGCCGGGATCGATTCTGGCGCTGGCGTAATTTCAGAAGTGGGTGCCGGATCTATCTCCGGACCGATAATAGGGGAGAGACTGGACGGAGCGGCGGCGGCCGGAGTCTCAAGGGGCACCATGACGGAGTTCGGTTCCGGAGTCGAGCCTCCAGAACCGGCCGAGCTTTCGATCCGGCCGGGTGTCCATCCCGATAAGACGAGCTCGCCACGGGAGTCCGCAGTGTACTCGAGGCCGCCAAAGGTCACGATCCGACCAGGGGCGTAGTTCTCGACAGAGGTCAGATGACCCGTCGAGTCGGCGCAAAATACCATGCTACCGAAGACGAAAAGTTGTCCTAGGGCGTAGACGTCCCCACAGCTATTGATGCAGTTGATCTGCAGATGAGCCATCAATCCTTCTGGTGATCACGCAGCGGAACTCTCAATGAAAGCACCAGTGTCGGTGTAAAAACCGGCAGACCTCGGGGTAGGGGGTCCCGAGCTGCGGATCTCGGATCGATGGTAACAGAGACAAAAGGAGACGATGTTTTACCCAGGTTCGGGCCCTCTTGATGGAGGTAAAACCCTACGTCCTGCTTCTGTTTATATTAATGGAGGTGTATCGAGTACAGAGTTGATCTACCTCGAGATCGTAATATGTGTCTAACTACTATAGCTAGGTGTTCGATGTTGCGCTAATGTCCCCTACGGGCTAAACCCTATGGCTTATATACACGCCAGGGAGGGTATCTAGGGTTACAAGGTCGGTATCTTGGAGTAAGCCGGTCGGAATAATCTTGAAGTGTACTGCAAGTCTTCGGTAGATGCAGTTTTGATCACGTCTCCCATGTGCGACTTCCGGAGTCCATCTTGATCACGTACGGGGGCATATCGGCCCATCCGAAGAGACGGGCCGGCTAGGTTGGCACCCCCTAATCCAGGACACCGTCAGGGATCTAATGCTGAGGAGGGAAATGAGGAGGGGCCGGCAAGCGAGCCGCCGGAAAAGTCTGCTAGGAGGCAAGAGCTACTTGCCGGAGGTCAGAGTAAAGAGGCCGCTGAGGGGCAGGCACTCAAGGAACCCCTTGCCCCGGCAAGGAGGACTCGTGTCCTCCGGAGAGCCATTTCTGGGGAGCCGGTTCGCTCTTCGCCCTTGGGTGAGGAGGTTGCCGGTGGGAAAGCGACCGGTGAGGTTGCCGGGCGACAAGGAACTCAACGCCAAACCCCTCAACAGCAGCGAACGCGGCGTACTTCTTCGAAGAGTACAGCCGTGCCGGCGGGCGGAGCGGCCGGGTCATCTCGTCCTGCTGTGCCTGTGGTAACCAAACGGGCCATGACTTCTTCCCCGCCGCCCTCCTCGAGCGGCAGGCCCGAAGGCTTGTATGATCTCTCCACCCTTAGCGACGAAGAGGAGGAAGAGGAGTATATATCCCCAATTCCCTTCATTCAATTCTTGGTTTCTTGCCTGCATTAACCTGACTTGCTTCGCCTTGCCTTGGTCGACAGTGACAGGGAAACCCTGGTGCAAAGGATGGCCAAGAGGCCGAGGACCAGAGCAGAAGAGGAGCCGGCAACAAGCATGGCGCCAGACGGCGACGCCTCGGAAACCAGCAACTAATGACCCACAAGTATAGGGGATCAATCATAGTCCTTTCGATAAGTAAGAGTGTCGAACCCAACGAGGAGCAGAAGGAAATGACAAGCGGTTTTCAACAAGGTATTTTCTGCAAGCACTGAAATTATCGGTAACGAGTAGTTTGATAGCAAGATAATTTGTAACTAGTAACAAATAGTAAAGGTAACAAAGACTTCAGCAAGGTGGCCCAATCCTTTTTGTAGCAAAGGACAAGACGGAACGAACTCGTATAATAAGCAAAGCGTTCTCGAGGACACATGGGAATTTTATCTAGTCACTTTCATCATATTTGTTTGATTCGCGTTCGCTACTTTGATAATTTGATATGTGGGTGGACCGGTGCTTGGGTGCTGTTCTTACTTGAACAAGCCTCCCACTTATGATTAACCCCTCTCGCAAGCATCCGCAACTACGAAAGAAGAATTAAGATAAATCTAACCATAGCATTAAACATATGGATCCAAATCAGCCCCTTACGGAATAGCGCATAAACTAGGGTTTAAGCTTCTGTCACTCTAGCAACCCATCATCTAATTACTACTCCACAATGCATTCCCTTAGGCCCAAACATGGTGAAGTGTCATGTATTCGACGTTCACATGACACCACTAAGAGAATCAACAACATACATATCATCAAAATATCGAACGAATACCAAATTCACATGATTACTTATGACAAGACTTCTCCCATGTCCTCAAGAACAAAAGTAACTACTCACACATCATATTCATGTCCAAGATCAGAGGGGTATTGAATAGCATAATGGATCTGAACATATCATCTTCCACCAAATAAACCAACTAGCATCAACTACATGATGTAATCAACACTACTAGCAACCCACAGGTACCAATCTGAGGTTTTGAGACAAAGATTGACTACAAGAGATGAACTAGGGTTTGAGATGAGATGGTGCTGGTGAAGATGTTGATGAAGATTGGTCCTCCCACGATGAGAGGACCGTTGGTGATGTCGATGGCTTCGATTTCCCCCTCCGGGAGGGAAGTATCCCTGGCGGAATCGCTCCGCTGGAGAGCAAAAGTGCTCCTGCCCAAGTTCCCCCTCGAGACGGTGGCGCCCCATCTCGAAAGTCTTCTCTTTATTTTTTCTAGGGCAAATGGGCTTATATACCAGAAGATGGGCACCGGAGGCTGGCCAGGGGCCCCACAAGCCACCAGGGCGCGCCTGGGGGGTGGGCACGCCCTGGTGCCTCGTGGGCACCTGGGTGGCCCCCTCTGGTACTTCTTTTCTCCAATATTTTTTATTTATTCCAAAATAAATCTCCGTGAAATTTCAGCTAATTTGGAGATGTGCAGAATAGGTATCTCTAACATAGCTTTTTCAGGTCCAGAATTCCAGCTGCCGGCAATCTCCCTCTTTATGTAAATCTTGCATATTAAGAGAGAAAAGGCATTAGAATTACTCCACAAAGTGTTATATTGCTTAAAAACACTATAAATAACAGTAGGAAAACCTGATACAAAATGGACGTATCAACTCCCCCAAGCTTAGACCTCGCTTGTCCTCAAGCGAAAGCCGATATCGATAATCATGTCCACATGTTTAGAGAGAGAGGTGTCGATAAAAAAACAAAATACGGATATAGTAGCATCATGATCATTATTATAACAGCAATATTCATTATCATAGAACTTCTCATGAGCAAGTAACAATTCATCACAACAACGAAGTATAAGTCATAAACTTTCTTGAAAACTAACAAACTATGTTCTCAGTCAACAATGCAATTGCAATTCATCATATTTTCAGGAAGGGTCTCATGTAGGAGCCTTTTAGCAAGTCCACATACTCAACCATCATTTAGTCTTCTATGATTGCTAACACTCACAACATACATATGGAGCAAAAAGTTTCACCCAGACATATAGAAAGATAGGGGCTTATAATTTCGCCTCCCAACTTATTCACCTCAAGGGTAATGTCAACAATAATAACTCATGATCACTCATATCCAACTGGATATATATGCCTAGATCTTTCCCCACCACATGATGCTTGCAAAAGAGAAAAAATAAAAAGGAATAGAGGAGAACACTATTGACTCTTGCATAAAAAGTAAATACATAAAGGTAAAGGATAGGCCCTTCGTAGAGGGAAGCAGAGGTTGTCATGCGCTTTTTGTTTTTGGATGCACAAGCTCTTAATGCAAAGGAACGTCACTTTATATTGCCCCTTGTGATAGCAACCTTTATTATGCAGTCCGTTGCTTTTATTTCTTTACCATCACAAGATCGTACAAAGCTTATTTTCCCTTACAATAAAAGATCATACATATTTAGGAGCAATTTTTATTGCTTTATGCACTGATGACAACTTACTTGAAGGATCTTATTCAGTCCATAGGTAGGTATAGTGGACTCTCATGGAATGAAACTGGGTTCAAGGTTTTTTGATGCACAAGTAGTATCTCTACTTGGTGCGGATTTTTGGCTAGCAAAGATATTGGGCAAGCACCACATGTTGGAGGATCTATGACAATATAACTTCTATGTGAATATAAGCAACATAATTCATTATGTTGTCTTCCTTGTCCAACGTCAACAATTTGACATAAAATACTCAATGGGGGCTCGCAATCATAAAAGATGTCCAAGATAGTGTATTTGCATGTGAATCTTATCTTCCTTTATTAATTTTTTTCATGAATTGCATCATTGACCAATGTTATGTTTGTTAACTTTCAATAAATTTTACCACTTATACTTTTCTTTATGTAATGTCATTACTTTCCATAAGATTAGCATATGATTTTTTTCATTTTTTTCATTGCTAGGATTGAAACATAAAAGTAAAGAAGCAAAAACTCAAACTACTCTTTATTATATAACTCTCAACTCAATTACATAGATATATAGATCACGAAACTAGCACTCGAAAATAGATCATACTAAACTTTTATTCAACTAAATCACGAAATAACTAAGGATCGAACTAAAAATAGGTAAGGATAATAAAAGTGATGGCGATACGATACCGGGGCACCTCCCCCAAGCTTGGCACAAGCCAAGGGGAGTGCCCATATACTCAAGTCTCCTTTTTTGGTGATGGTGGTGATGGTGAGGTGGTGGGCTTGTCCTTCATGACATCAATTAGGATCTCTTTTAAACTCTGAATTTCTCGGAGCACATGCTGTATCATCTATGTATTCTTTTGAACTTCGGCCATAATATGCTTATTCTCTGGCCCCCAAGCTTTCTTTCCTGCATCACTTTCACTTGGACGGGAGATGTCCCAATTGGAGAGTATGTGCATACGGGGAGTATTTTCAACCCCATAATTGTGAACCAAATTATGAAAGTTGTTCTGATGTAACCTGTGTAAGGGCCTCCTAGGGGGAAGCCCTTATTGTACCTCTGGACTCCCATGGCTTATAGTGCTTCTCACGGCTTGATGAGGGTTTGGAATTGGGGAGATGCTGGCAAGAGTGCCCCTCTCGGACGCCGGAGGGTGGACCTCAAGAGAATCTCCATCATCTTCTTCCATGGTAACCTCTTCTACCCCCTCCCTCCTAAGCTCCATATGCAGCAACCAAGCATCGTCTCCCACGTTGTTGTTGGAGGAGGAAGACATGATGCCTGGCCTCGAAATCGTATCACATACCTCTTCCTTTTCAGGGTTCTGGAGTGTTCTGGAAGGTCTCTCTTATATATTCCTCCGGTGTCATAGTTTGAATAATGTTAGTTTCAACATTAATAGGTGTACCTGAGATGTAATGCTTAATTCTTTGCACATTGACCACCTTCGGATTTGTGCCTTCGGCGTTATTGATCTTAATGGCTCCGGAGCGATAAACTTCTTCGATGATATACGGTCCTTGCCATTTAGAGAGAAGTTTTCCTGCAAAAAATCGAAAACAAGAATTGTACAATAGAACATACTCACCCACTTTGAATTCCCGTTTTTGAATTCGTTTATCATGCCATCTTTTAACTTTTTATTTAAACAATTTGGCATTTTCATAGGCTTGGGTTCTCCATTCATCTAGCGAGCTAATATCAAATAACCTCTTTTCACCGGCAAGTTTAAAGTCATAATTGAGTTCTTTAATTGCCCAATAGGCTTTATGTTCTAACTCAAGGGGTAAATGACATGCTTTTACATAAACCATTTTATAAGGAGACATACCCATAGGATTTTAATAAGCAGTTCTATAAACCAATAATGCATCATCAAGTTTCTTAGACCAATTCTTTCTAGATCTATTGACGGTCTTTTGCAAAATTAGCTTTATTTCTCTATTGCTCAATTCAACTTGACCACTAGATTGAGGGTGATAGGGAGATGCAATTCTATGGTTGACATCATATTTAGCAAGCAGTTTACGGAATGCACCATGAATAAAATGTGAACCACCATCAGTCATTAAATATCTAGGGACTCCGAACCTTGGGAAAATAACTTCTTTAAGCATTTTAATAGAAGTGTTATGATCAACACTACTAGTTGGAATAGCTTCTACCCACTTAGTAATGTAATCAACAGCAACTAAAATATGTGTATACCCATTAGAGGTAGGAAAAGGTCCCATATAATAAAATCCCCAAACATCAAATGGTTCAATAACAAGTGAATAATTCATAGGCATTTCCTGACGTCTACCAATATTACCAATTCTTTGACATTCATCACAAGATAAAACAAACTTACAAGCATCCTTGAAAAGAGTAGGCCAATAAAAACCAGATTGTAGTACCTTATGTGCAGTTCTGTCTCCCGCATGGTGTCCTCCGTAAGCCTCAGAATGACACTTTCGTAGGATTTGTTCCTGTTCATGCTCAGGTATACAACGTCTAATAATACCATCTACTCCTTCTTTATAAAGATGTGGGTCATCCCAGAAGTAATGTCTTAAATCAAAGAAGAACTTTTTCTTTTGTTGGTATGTGAAAGTAGGTGCTATAAATTTAGAACAATATAATTAGCATAGTCTGCATACCAAGGAGTATTACAAGAAGCATTTATCATAGCTAATTGTTCATCAGGGAAATCATCATTAATAGGGAGTGGGTCATCAAGAACATTTTCCATTCTAGACATATTATCAGTGACGGGATTCTTAGCTCCCTTTCTATCAACAATATGCAAGTCAAATTCTTGTAGCAATAGAACCCACCTAATGAGTCTAGGTTTAGCATCTTTCTTTTCCATAAGGTATTTAATAGTAGCATGATCGGTGTGAACAATTACTTTGGAATCAACTATGTAAGATCTGAATTTATCACATGCAAACACAACTGCTAGAAATTCTTTCTCAGTAGTAGCATAATTTCTTTGAGCACTGTCTAGAGTTTTACTAGCATAATGGATAACATTTAATTTCTTATCAACTCTTTGTCCTAGAACAGCACCAACAACATAATCACTAGCATCACACATAATTTCAAAAGGCAAGTTCCAATCAGGTGGTTTAACAATAGGTGCAGAGGTTAAGGCTTTCTTAAGTGTTTCAAAGGCTTCTACACAATCATCATCAAAAACAAATGGAACATCTTTTTGCAAGAGATTAGTAAGAGGCCTAGAAATTTTAGAGAAGTCTTTAATAAACCTCCTATAGAAACCAGCATGACCAAGGAAACTTCTTATACCTCTAATATCTTTAGGACATGGCATTTTCTAAATTGCATCAACTTTAGCCTTATCTACTTCGATACCTCGTTTAGAAATTTTATGCCCCAAGACAATACCTTCATTCACCATAAAATGGCACTTCTCCCAATTCAAGACAAGATTAGTTTGTTCACATCTCTGCAAAACTCGATCAAGGTTGCTTAAGCAATCATCAAAAGAAGTTCCGTCAACGGATAAATCATCCATGAAAACCTCAACAATCTTTTCACAAAAGTCAGAGAATATAGCAGTCATACATCTTTGAAAGGTAGCAGGTGCATTGCATAAACTAAAAGGCATACGTCTATAAGCATAAGTTCCAAAAGGACAAGTAAAGGTGGTTTTCTCTTGGTCGGGTTGTGATACAGGTATTTGAGACAAACCAGAATATCCATCAAGAAAGCAAAAGTGTGTATGCTTGGACAATCTTTCTAACATTTGATCAATAAAAGGTAAGGGGTAATGATCTTTTCTAGTGGCTTTGTTTAATTTTCTAAAATCAATTACCATCCTATAACTAGTTACAATTCTTTGTGGAATGAGTTCATTTTTATCGTTAGGAACAACAGTAATGCCTCCTTTCTTAGGGACACAATGAACGAGACTTACCCATCTACTATCAGCTATGGGATAGATTATACCTGCTTCCAGAAGCTTTAATATTTCAGTTCTTACCACCTCCTTCATCTTAGGATTTAATCGTCATTGGTGGTCGACAACTGGTTTAGCATCAGGCTCCATATTAATTTTGTGCTAACATAGAGTGGGATTAATGCCCTTAAGATCATCAAGAGTATATCCAATAGCAGCACAGTGCTTCCTCAGAGTTTTTAGTAATCTCTTTTCTTCATGCTCTGAAAGGTTAGCACTAATAATAACAGGATATATCTTCTTTTCATCTAGATAAACATATTTCAATGTATCAGGCAATTGTTTCAATTCAAATACAGGTTCACCCTTAGGTGGAGGAGGACCTCCAAGAGTTTCAATAGGAAAATTGTGTTTAAGGATAGGTGGTTGATCAAAGAACATCTTATCTATTTCATTTCTGTCATTCATGTGCATATCATTTCATGGTCTAGCAAATATTGTTCTACCGGATAAGTAGGAGGTACGGCAATAGAAGCAAGACCAATAATTTCATCTTTACTAGGCAATTCTTTATCATGAGGTTGTCTGCGAAATTTAGAGAAATTAAACTCATGAGATATATCACCAAAGTTAACACTGACAGTTTCTTTAGCGCAATCAATCTTAGCATTAACAGTGTTCAAGAAAGGTCTACCAAATATAATGGGGCAAAAATTATCTTGTGGAGAACCGAGGACTAGAAAATCAGTAGGGTATTTTATTTCTCCACACAAGACTTCAACATCTCTAACAATCCCAAGTGGTGAAATAGTATCTCTATTCGCAAGCTTAATAGTAACATCAATGTCCTCTATTTCTATAGGTGCAATATCATTCATAATTTTTGATATAAGGTAAACGGAATAGCACTCACACTAGCACCAATATCACATAAACCATGATAACAATGATCTCCAATTTTAACAGAAATAACAGGCATGCCAACTACAGGTTTGTTTTTATCTTTAGGGTCCGGCTTAGCAATTCTAGTCACTTCATCACATAAATAGATGACATGTCCATCAATATTATCAACCAAAAGATCTTTAACCATTGCAACATTAGGTTCAACTTTAATTTGTTCAGAGGGTCTAGGTGTTTTAGTTTTACTTTTATTAACCACAGTTGAAACTTTAGCATGTTCCTTAATCCTAACAGGAAAAGGTAGTTTCTCAATATAAGGAGTAGGCACAACTGGATCAACATTGTAAATGATAGTTTCTTCTTTAACTATAACAGGTTCCTCAATCTTTTCTTTAACAGGGGGGTGATATTTAAACCACTTCTCCTTAGGGAGATCAACATGAGTAGCAAATGATTCACAAAAGGAGGCTACTATCTCAGAGTCAAGTCCATATTTAGTGCTAAACTTATGGAAAGCATCGGTATTCATAAAAGATTTAACACAATCGAACTCAAGTATTATACCTGACTCATTACCTTTGTCGAGTTCCCAATCTTCAGAGTTGCGTTTAATTCTTTCCAGAAGATCCCATCTGAATTCAATAGTTTTCTTCATAAAGGAGCCAGTCGAAGAAGAATCGAGCATGGATTTTTCATTATGAGAAAGCCGAGCATAAAAGTTTTGAAGAATTATTTCTCTTGAGAGCTCATGATTGGGGCATGTGTGCAACATATAATTAAGCCTCCCCCAAGCTTGAGCGATACTTTCTCCTTCACGAGTCCAAAAATTATATATATAATTCCGATCACGATGAACCAAATGCATAGGATAAATTTTTTGGTGGAATTCCAGCTTCAACCGGTTCCAGTCCCATGTTTCAGTATCATCACATAGCCTATACCATGTCCATGACTTTCCCTCCAAAGATAAAGGGAATACCTTCGTCTTAACTCCATCTCCGGATAAACCTGCAAGCTTAAACAATCCACAAATTTCATCCACATAGATCAAGTGCATATCGGGATGTACCGTTCCATCTCCTGCATAAGGATTAGCTAGAAGTTTCTCTATCATACCCGAAGGAATTTCATAATAAATATTTTCAGTAGGTGCAATAGGTTGAGGAGCAACTCTTTGTGCTTCCGGTCGAGGTGGAGATACCCTGAACAAACCCCTCAAAGGATTGTTTCCATAGTAACAAGTGATAGTAAATTTCAGCATGTAATATAGATGTTTCCTTACCAAATTCCACTTACCAAAGGCGCTTCACTCCCCGGCAACGGCGCCAGAAAAGAGTCTTCATGACCCACAAGTATAGGGGATCAATCATAGTCCTTTCGATAAGTAAGAGTGTCGAACCCAACGAGGAGCAGAAGGAAATGACAAGCGGTTTTCAGCAAGGTATTTTCTGCAAGCACTGAAATTATCGGCAACGAGTAGTTTGATAGCAAGATAATTTGTAACTAGTAACAAATAGTAAAGGTAACAAAGAGTGCAGCAAGGTGGCCCAATCCTTTTTGTAGCAAAGGACAAGCCGGAACGAACTCGTATAATAAGCAAAGCGTTCTCGAGGACACATGGGAATTTTATCTAGTCACTTTCATCATATTTGTTTGATTCGCGTTCGCTACTTTGATAATTTGATATGTGGGTGGACCGGTGCTTGGGTGCTGTTCTTACTTGAACAAGCCTCCCACTTATGATTAACCCCTCTCGCAAGCATCCGCAACTACGAAAGAAGAATTAAGATAAGTCTAACCATAGCATTAAACATATGGATCCAAATCAGCCCCTTACGGAATAGCGCATAAACTAGGGTTTAAGCTTCTGTCACTCTAGCAACCCATCATCTAATTACTACTCCACAATGCATTCCCTTAGGCCCAAAGATGGTGAAGTGTCATGTAGTCGACATTCACATGACACCACTAGGAGAATCAACAACATACATATCATCAAAATATCGAACGAATACCAAATTCACATGATTACTTATGACAAGACTTCTCCCATGTGCTCAAGAACAAAAGTAACTACTCACACATCATATTCATGTCCAAGATCAGAGGGGTATTGAATAGCATAATGGATCTGAACATATCATCTTCCACCAAATAAACCAACTAGCATCAACTACATGATGTAATCAACACTACTAGCAACCCACAGGTACCAATCTGAGGTTTTGAGACAAAGATTGAATACAAGAGATGAACTAGGGTTTGAGATGAGATGGTGCTGGTGAAGATGTTGATGAAGATTGGTCCTCCCACAATGAGAGGACCGTTGGTGATGTCGATGGCTTCGATTTCCCCCTCCGGGAGGGAAGTATCACTCGCGGACTCGCTCCGCCGGAGAGCAAAAGTGCTCCTGCCCAAGTTCCCCCTCGAGACGGCGGCGCCCCATCCCGAAAGTCTTCTCTTTATTTTTTCTAGGGCAAATGGGCTTATATACCAGAAGATGGGCACCGAAGGCTGGTCGGGGGCCCCACAAGCCACCAGGGCGCGCCTGGGGGGGTGGGCGCGCCCTGGTGCCTCGTGGGCACCTGGGTGGCCCCCTCTGGTACTTCTTTTCTCCAATATTTTTTATTTATTCCAAAATAAATCTCTGTGAAATTTCAGCTGATTTGGAGATGTGCAGAATAGGTATCTCTGGCATAGCTTTTTCAGGTCCAGAATTCCAACTGCCGGCAATCTCCCTCTTTCTGTAAATCTTGCATATTAAGAGAGAAAAGGCATTAGAATTACTCCACAAAGTGTTATATTGCTTAAAACACTATAAATAACAGTAGGAAAATATGATGCAAAATGGACGTATCAGCCCCCAGCGCAGCCCCCAGCGTGAGGCCACTATTCACTTTCCTTTGGCAAGCATGGGTGTTGAGATGTTCACTCCTGACATCGGCACGGGAGCAGGAGAAGAGCGTCTTGAGAAGGAACGCCAGGAAGCTGATCCAACTAGGACGTCTCCATCAACCGCTCCCCCGGCAAGCGGTTCTCTGGCAAAGACCCCCACAGACGAGGCCGTTCGCACTGATGATGTGCCGGCAAGCGTGGCCGCCGGCAACCAGGCGACGACAACCGAAGTTGCCGGGGATGAGATTATCCCTCCTCAACAACCTCAGTCTGGTATGTCTTCTACCGTCGAGTAGCTTTTTCTTTTGACCTTCTCTTTCTTTTTTGTTTTCTTGAACTTGATCTGAGTCTTGATTTTCTCTCCTCCCTATCCTTTCAGATTTCCCTTTATCTGACGATATGGACGTCGATTCCACCATTGAGAATATCGCGAAGGATGACGCCAACGAAGCCAGCAACATTGCTGCCGATGAGGCCATTAGGATGACTGACGAGGAGACCGCCAAAGCTGCTCACAAAGAGGCCACCGCGGGT
Source organism: Elymus sibiricus (assembly GCA_039707655.1). NCBI lineage: Eukaryota > Viridiplantae > Streptophyta > Magnoliopsida > Poales > Poaceae > Elymus > Elymus sibiricus. The sequence continues at coordinate 252,663,312 of CM077668.1, read as the reverse complement.
GCTGCTAAGGAAAGCGGTAATCAGAACGTTGAGGCCACTGAAGATATTCCTGTATCAGGAGCGCCAAGCGCTAACTTGGCTAGGAGGGCGATCTTGGCCGGCAAGGCGGTCACCAATGACCACCCCTCGACATCTGAAGAACCCTTCTCAAGCAGATACTTGAAGGTTGGCGACAATCTGTTCGTCAACCTTCCTAGGAAGTCAAGCATCGGGGTGCCTATGGAAGGAGAGATCTTGGACGGTGAGGTCCTTACTGCTGCCGGACTTGAGGTCGTTGACGAGCTGCCTGCCAACATCAGTGAGACCAAGGAGCAACAACTCTTCAAAGCCACGAGCACGAACTTCCAGAAACTCCAGGCGTGCCACCCTGACCGCACGGATAATTTGGACTCCAGGGCGGCCGTCCTTGACAAGGCGGAGGATGGTTTCAAGAGGCATGTGGAAGAAACACAGATTTGGTATGCGGAATGCCTCCAAGACCTCTATGAACACCAAACTCAGCTTGCCAAGGCCCAGGAGAAGTTCATTCTGGAAAAGGCTGATGCCGAGAAGGCACAGGAGGAGGCTGCATGGAAGATAGCAGCGGAGGAGGCAAAGTTGAATGAGCGCAAGGTCGTCCTTGACGCTTATGAGGAAGAGCTTGTCGCTCGTGAAGCCAGGCTTGCTGCTACGCTTCCTGGCAAGGACAACGAGATCCAGGCTCTCGTTGCCCAACAAACCCAGGAACTAAGGCAGAAGCACAAAGAGGCTATCGAGGCTCAAGCCACAGAGCATGCCGACAAGATCAAGGAAGCCATCAATGCCGCCGGAGCTGCAGAGAGCACCAAGATCGAACTGGAAAACAGAGTGCAAGCACTCGAAGCAAACCTTGCTGCCAGCGGCAAGGAGATCTCGGCGCTCGAAGCAGATGCGGAGAAGGTAGTCCACACCCTGGCGGGGCTGCAAACTTCGGTATCTACCAAGAACCAAGAGCTCGCCAAGGCCAAAGACATGGTCGAAGATCACAAGTTGAAGCTAAACACCTTGGGGCTGTCTCTTGATGAAGCTGAAAAGCGTGAGAAGACCTTGATGAAGGAACTTCAGGACGAGAAGTCAAAACTTGCAAGTGCCGTGACTTCCTTCAACAAGCTCAAGGACGCCTACAGGCTTTGGGCCGACCGGCTTGTGGTTGCCGCGGAAAATATTTTCGTCAACCTACGCGCCCTGGGCTTGTCGGAATACCACTACTCCTCCGCCGAAGGGGATAGCACCAGCGCCAGGCTCGCCTTCTTCTTCGAAAGCTTGGGTGAGGCGCTGAAGAAACACCACGGGGCTCGAGCTGCATACCTTGCCAACGACTCCCGCAGGCTTTGCCGGGATGTCCTCTTCAAGATGCTCAGAAAGGTGGTATACCAAAACCCAAGCACCGACCTTTCCAAAGTCTTTGTAAGCCTGCCCAAAGGAGCCGACACCAGGGCTATCGATGAGCTCGTCGCGCCCATCGCCGATAGGGTCAGCCAAATCCCTAGGAAAGAAGGCGGGGTCACGATCTAGGCTTCGCCTCCTTAGTTTGCCGCGTGTAAGATCATGCGAATGACACATTTATCTTAAGTCCGACTGCACTCGGCCTTGATGTATTATAACTTGCATTTAAGATGGATGTATGTGCGTGGTTCTCCTTATTCCGTTCTGTCTTTGCATGATTTTTGTACCCTACGCTTGCCGGTGCACACACCCTTGCCGTAAGTGCTTGAGGAGTGGGTCCTTAGTAGCTTGCCGGAAGTGTCGCTACCGGCAAGGTCACGCTTGACGGTCACAACGCGGCTGCTTAGGTTGCTGAGCAGACTCAAAGCAAAGTAAGAGCGCAGTCGATCTCAACAAGGTTCCTTAGCATGCAGGTTTCTCATACAAAGGCCAAAGTCGTTCAAGGAGAGTCGCAACTACAACAAAGAATTTATTTCAAAGTTTTTGCAACTTAGCTCATTCCTTGCTGTACTTCTTGCCGTAGGGTGATATCTTGAACGCGTCCTTTGGTATCCATACCATCACTCCCCCCCGGGAAACTTGTACGCGAGGAATCCTTCCTTCCTTTAAGAAAAAGAAAGAAAAGAAAAGAGGAGGCTGGAACCTCGGCGGTTCGTTAATCACCTTATGCAAGGGAAAATGTAACACAAGACTGCCTGCAACACATAAACATATATGTACTTGACAAAGAATTGTGAAACATCTAACTTTTATTTATTTTTCACGGGATCTGCGCCCGACTTTGTACAAAGGATTACATGCCTTGACGGGAAACTTGTACAAAAGAGGTTGCCGGGCAGCCTGGCAACCGCGCCTTACGGGTAAAACTTATGAAGATGCTCAGTATTTCATGAGTTTAGCACCGAAGTGCCATCTTCGGTCTCTAGGTGGACTGTGCCGGGCCTAGTGACTCGTATTACCTAGTAAGGGCCTTCCCACTTCGGCGTCAACTTGTTTTTTATCCTTCGTTGATCGAATCCGACGAGGAACAAGGTCGCCTTTCTCAAGGTCCCTGGCATTCACTTTGCGGCTAAGGCAGTGGCGCAAAGCTTGCTAGCACCGTGCAGCATGGGTAGTAGCCTGGAAACGATCTTCCTCAAGGAGCATGGCATCGTCATGCCGCAGCTCATCTTGGTCCTCCTCATTGAAGGCTAAGACTCGAGGTGACCCGTATTTGAGTTCCGTGGGGAGTATTGCTTCTGCACCAAGGCTTGCTTCCTGACCTTCTACTTGAGGGGTCTCGCATGAGGGCAGACAGCAAGGTGGTGCTCAGTTGCCCTCCTAAAAACTTCCGGGATGTCAGGTGCTTGCCGAGCAAGCACACTGGTATTCACCCGTAGGAAGGCAATGAGCTCGACACCTTATTTGTTGCCAAGAGTGGCACTTTCAGAAAAAGTGCCACTCGTCCCATCCCCCTTCGCAAAAACTTGTTTGGTCATGGATGCAAAAGCCTTGGCTCCCTTGCTCTTGCCGGTAGAGCTCTCTGGTACGTCCTCGACAGGCATGCTGCACTCTGAAGTGCGCTTCCCGGAGTCCTTCCCAGAGGTCTTGCCGGTCTTCTTCTTCTGTCCTTCCCCGGGAGCTTTGATAGTAGGGGCAAGTGCCTTGATGGCAGCTGCTGCCGCCGCCTCCCGGTAGAGCTTGTCGGTACAGATGATCATGTCCTTGTGGTTTGACTTGATGGTGAGGACCCCCATCGGCCCCGGCATCTTGATGACGTTGTACGCATAATGCGACGCGGCCATAAATTTTGCCAGGGCTGGGCGGCCCAAAATTCCATTGTACGGCAGCGGCATCTTGACGACGTCAAAGGTAACCTTCTCCATCCGATGGTTGAGCTCGCTACTGAATGTGACCGGCAATGTGACTTGGCCCTTCGGCTTGTTCCTCCCCGGACTGATCCCTTGGAAACTGCCTGTTTCCTCGAGATCCTTGTCGGGGATCTGCAGCCTCTTGATCACATTTGGAGAGATGAAGTTCAAGCCAGCCCCACCGTCAACCAACATCTTTGTCACCTTGAGGTTGCAAATTGTTGGTGAGACCAACAACGGCAAACACCCGACCGCCATGGTGTAATCAGGGTGGTCCTCGGCGTCAAAGACGATGGGCGAATGTGACCCCTTGAGTGGCTTCTGTGCCTCCATCACTGGCTCCACTGCATTTACTTCGCGGATCCACTACTTTAGTTGCCCGTGCGAGGAGTGCAAAGATGCGCCTCCGTCAACACACATGGCATCCACCGCATTTTGGAACTCCTTGCCGGACCCGTCTCCATCCTCATCACTATCATCCTCTTCTTGCTGGCCCTGAACAGCCTTCTCTTTTGGCTATTTGGCCTTGCCGCGGCGGCCTCCGCGGCCACCATGGTCTTGCTTGCCGGACCCACCAGCACCATCTTGGGCCTTCTCCTTGTCACGCTTCTCATACTCTTGCTTCTGCTTTTCGTCAAGTTGCTCTACTTGTCGGCATTGCTGGAGGTCATGGCCCTTGGTGTGGTGGATCTTGCAGTACGGCCCACCGGTCTTGCCGGCCTTCTCGCCTACCGCAGCTTCCCGGCAAGCATCACACCCGGCAACCTGCTTGCCGGGGATGTCTGCCTTCGGCTTCTTGGTGGCGTTGGTGTCGCCGGAGCTCTCGACGGCCAGTACAGTCTTGTTCTTGCGCTTTCTGTTGCACTTCCTGTTCTTCTTCTGCGGGGTTGATGCATCGTCGTCCTCTAAATCGACGTCTGCACCGGCATCTTCCCCGGGGAGTCGCCTCCCTTCCTCAGGATGTGCACACCTATCCGCCAAGGCCTACAGATCGTTGATGGTCTTTACCTGCTCAACATTCATCTCAGACCGCATTCTGCGGTTGCGCACATTCGTATGGAACGCGGCAATAACGGCTGCGGGATGGATGTCGGGGATGTTGTGGTGCACACGGCTAAACTGTTGTATGTACTTGCGGAGGTTCTCTCCATCCCTTTGGGGGATCACCTGCAAATCGCTGGGCTGACCCGGGAGCTTGTGGCCACCCTGGTAAGCGCCAACGAAATTATGGCACAGAACCGCCCAAGAAGAGATGGAGCCCTCAGGCAGGTTCATCAACCACGACCTGACGTTGGGCCGAAGCGCCAACGGGAAGTAGTTGGCGAGTACTTTCTCGTACCGTCCCCCGGCAGCCTCCACCGCGATGGTGTAGATGCCAAGGAACTCGGCTGGGTTGAGCGTGCCATCATACTTGTCGGGCAGCTCCGGCTTGAAGGCTCGGGTGGACGGCCAGTGAACTTGCCGCAGCTCATGAGTAAACGCTGGGCACCCCACGTCGTAGGGCAAGTACCCAGCGGCTACTGGAGCAAGCACGTTCACTGCCGGCCTGGCACGGTCGTCAGATTGACGACGTGCTTCCCAGCGCCACTCGATCTTCATGCGGGCGTCTTCGTTGCAACGCTCGCGGAGCACTTGCCGTTGATCTTGGCGGCACCGCGGATTTGATGAAGCCATAGACAACACGTCATGGTCGTCTGATTGGCGGGCTGGCCGCTGTGACGGTGGGGGGTGCCGAGGCGACTGCACCGTTTGCGCGGCGTCTCCGGCAAGGTAGCCGGAGGGTCCTGCCAGCATGATGGGTGGTCGCCGCGAGGGCCCCACGTCTTGTGTTTTGACGGGATCGGCAAAACTGATGAGACTCTGAATGGTGGCTCTCCATTTGTCCATCTTGTCTAGGCTTGGCGGGAAGTTCAAAAGTATTTGAACCCGCGCCATGGCCTCCGCTGCCGTGGTTGGCATGGCTGGGGGCACAGAACGAGGCGTCGCTCGACTCCTGGTAGAGCCAGAAGGAGCTTCATTACGTCCGTGCCACCGTGGCTCATACTCGCCAACAGGCGGACGTGGTGGTGGCGGTGGTGCTCCGTGAGCATTCGGAAGTTGCTGCACAGGGATCTCGCCTTGCGATCGTCTGGAACCGCCAGCAACGTGGGGGAGCATGTCACGCCCATCTTGCGATGGCCGCGGTGTACGCCTCCCCACGCTGTTGTTGGATGTCGCCGCTACATTCTGGGATGTAGCGGCGACTGGGCTCTGGGTCGCAGCAGTATGAACTATATTACTATGATGACTGTGCTCACCAGAATGTCTTGGAAGTTGACCGGCTGTGACGTCGCCGGCCCTGTGGCTAGGCTCAACAGCGTGGCTGGGGTGCTGGGCACCCGCACCACTCGCACCTCCAGCCCCGCCCGTCCCAACCGTAGCACCCGCTCCAGCTGCGCTGCCTGCGGTCGCCTTGGAAGGTGGCTTGGACGAGGTATGAGCCGTCGTGGCTCCACCCTTCTTCTTCGGCGCCATCGACGAAGATGATGAAGTTGGTACTCACACTACAAGAAAGCTGATTTGTGACACACAATCCCACTGCCTGGCGTGCCAAAGATGTAGCGGGAAATGACTATCTATGGGACCGAACGGGTCCCTTTGCGATTCGGCTCAGGGGACATGCATTGGACAAAGAGCAGATTTTTACTAGATGCAAGAACACGCGGGGGATTTATCCAGGTTTCGGCCGCTATGAGCGTAAAACCCTACTCCTGCTCTGTGTTTGATCGTGTATGAACTCTGATTACAGGGAGCGCAGTTTTCTGGCAAGGTGCACGGGAAAATGTAGCTACGACGTGTAATTGAGCTGGGTGTCGACCCTTCTACCTGTAGCCGTGGGCCTCCTTTTATAGGCCAAGGGGTTACCACAATGGCTAGTACGGTCATTACAGAGTATGAATAGTGTCTTGCACCGTCATCATGTCTATCTTCCAACGGGGTAAGAAAACACATTTAATGCACCGTTAGGTGCTACGTCGGGGAGGCGAGGCCTTGGGCAAAAGATATGTACCACCGGTCCTGGCGCCCTCCTGTAATCTCGACATGTCCTAGGGACGGGTGTCATTAAAGTTAATCTTGGCGTGGCGTGCTGACACGTGCCTTGGTCGGCCATGTTGACTGCCTGCCCGCTCGACACCTAGCCCACGAGCCTATCTGGTCGATGGTGAGGTGGAGTGGTAATGGGACAGAACAAGCCTGCTGGAATGGAGCTTGCCGGCAACCATAGCCTTGGTCTTCACCTTGCCGGGGCAAAGCTTGCCGGCAAGGGCAGCGTCGATCCTCAGTACTAGAATAGTACTTCTCGATGACCTGCCTTGACGTCTTCTTCATGGTCTTGGTGTTGAGTCTTGAGTCGTAGTTATCCTCTGTCAAGCCCTTGCCGGGAGGGAGGCTACAACTGCCTGTGCACAAGTCTGGGTACGAGGGCAGCCGTGTCTTAGTACACCGACACTCTAATAGTAAAAAATTAGGTGGTGTTTGAGTGTTCGACAAGTCGATGGAGCTAGCTACATGGGGAGCTTTGGACTAGAAGAATATCCACATGCAGGATGCAGCGACGTGGGGAGCAATCCAAATTCGATGATAAAAATGGATGCAGTGACGTGGGTAGCTGGGCCAGTACAACAAGGCTGGTTCTAAAAGAAGTTATACCTCCAGTCGGCGGGATGTGGCGAGGCAGGCAGTGGACAGTGGGATCTTCCCACACGACGGCAGCGAGCAAGGTTGCGGAGGACCTCCCACGCCGGCGCCAGGTCAGAAAAGATGGCGCGCATCGGCTTCCTCCTCCCCAAGGGCGGCCGCGTCAACGTTGCACCTCCTCCCCTAACCAATGGAAGGGATCCGGCCTAATATGTGACCACCGGTGAGGAGAGAGAGAGAGAGAGAGAGACAGTTGACACTGCTATCTTGTTTAGATCTGGAGAGGGTCAGAGAGTTAGAAGAGAGCAACCGTAGCCAACAAGTCCCGAAGCTCCAGCCTACATATATAGTGGAGTAATTTTCTTCTTCTATCCGTTGCAATCGTTTTAAATTCAATTCGCACGGAGCAATCTTTTCATTTAACCTACCAATAAAAGAACTCGATCAATGATGCGCCACCACGTTCACGTCGCACTTTGTATGGCCCAGATGTGGTCCCAGCGCTCCATTAAGTGTACAACTAGACAGGTCAAATTATCCCGTGAGCTGCCTCTTCATGTACAAATGCGCTCCACCATGTACCCGCGCGTGTGTGAGAGGGAATGAGTGCGTGCGTGCACCTCTTCTCTCTATGTGTGTGTGTGTGTCTCAGAGAGAATGAGCCACTAACCAGTCAGAGATGGTGTGTACAAGAAGTCGCGACTGTGTGTGTCTGTTGGAGATAGAGGGCGTGGATATGAGGCTATGTGCCAATGCATTACATATGAAACAGGCATGGATATATATATCATATATACAGAGAGGCACCATTTCCCGCACACAAAAAATAAGAGCAACGACCTGCGGAACGAGAGGGGAGGGGTGTGTTTGGATAGTTTCCAAAGTGCACCCTACAAAATTGTGTGTGTGTGTGTGTGTGTGTGTGTGAGCGTGAGCGCGTTTGAGATATAGGCGGGAGACCTACTTAGACGGTGAGAGGGACAGGGTTTGTTTGGGAGGGAAACCTAAAAAAGAGTCGGAGCGATCAATGTCTGTGTATGGGGTCGATCAATGTGTGTATTGCAGGGGGGGGCTCAAATTATAAATGTGTGTATAGAGGGAAATCGGTCGACGTCTATGTATAAGACAGAAGAGGCCCGGAGAGAGAAAGGTCGATGAAGAGTGTGTTAGTGTAAAAGACTCATGCAATTTAATATAAAGTGGATCCATAATTTAGAATAAGGGATCATGGTATTTTGTAGTCCATACATTAATATAATGTAGATCGACATGGTGTGGTTTCGGATGTACCATACTCAACATGCAACCTTCCACCTCACCAAGTGTGTCATGTCATCATCCACTAACACTGTTTTTGCGCATGGCTAGGAGTAGTAGTGTACTCCAGTGAAGCGGCGCGCAGGCCTAGAGCAGTAGAGCGCCGCCCGCTTCATGCCCGCTGCGCACGCCTTCTCTCCGCATTTAAACAGCATCCTCTTCCTGCCGACCTCCATTAAACCAGCTCGTGTGCCGAGGAACCTACTCCGTTGCACCGAGCACCACATGCCCGTCCATGTGCCGCCCTTCAATAAACATCTCTCACGGATGCGGTGTCCGGTTTGGGGATCAGGGTTGGAGATGCGCGGGCGAACGGGGGAGTTTGCCTACATCGATTTGCTCAGCTGCGGTCCCACATATAAGCCCAATGACAGGACGACACGCGTTCCATTCGGAGAGCGACGTGTCAGACCGACAGTGTGGGGGTGCGACGTGAACGCGACATGCATGATGTGAAGAGTAATGTAGTACTTCCTTTTCCTTTTCATCTATGAAGTGTAACACTTGGTTTTGCTCCATTGCGCGATTCATTCGCAAAAAAATATTTAAAAGGCGAGGGCGGGCTTTTCCCGCGGGGTAAGCGGGGCTGTTTCGCCTAGTCGGTTCGACACAGAGAGCGAGAGAAAATATGTATGTCATACTTAACATGCGTGAATGTGTAGTGGCCACCTTTAGATCGTTCGGAGCACGTGATAAGATACATGCGTGAATGTGTAGTGGCCACATTTAGATCATTCGGAGCACCTGATATGATGTAACACGCGTGGATGTGTAATGGACATACTTTTGGCGGCCTATAGAGTGTGTGTGCACGTGTATGTGTGTGAGAGAGGCGTACAGAGAGAGGGTTGTGCGATGGAGAGAGACCTGGAGAGAGAGAGAGAGAGAGAATAGCCTTCCGTTTCATTTTAATCGGAATATAAAATTTGTGTGAACGTGATAAAGTTTGACTAGCTTACACAGGAAATAAAAAAGATATTAACATTCACAAATAGGAAAATCAATTCATTGGATGCACTAAGAAATTATTTTCATATTAACAAGTTAATTTCACTCAGGGAACATAAACTTGCAGCGTGATAACAAAACCATACAGAATCTTAAAAACCCCAGAAATTTGTTGTACAACATTTTTTTTCAAACGGTGCATTTTACATTTTTGTCAAATCTGCAAATGAGGCGTATGCTGCACGTTACCACTGTATATATGCCACACACCAGCGTGGTAGTGGGCCCATCTACTCTAACTATGTCCTGCGGGTCCTACATAGTGGAATTGTATGTGCAGTGGGGTAGGGTGGGGGTACGTTGCCGTCTTGCCGCGATAGCCAGCATCCCGTGACTAGCCAATCTAGTACTCCTACCACCAAGTGCTCCGTTTTTTTGTGTCGAGGAATAGTGCACAAAACCAAGAAGCAATACGGATCGTTGATGGAGGCCATCGGTGGTCCAAAATAGTTAGCGAATGTTACTATTGTTTTCAAGAACCATCCGTATAACACATTTTTAACAGAAAAAAGTTCATAAGCTTTGCTTCTACTGTCCAATGCTGACTGGTGGTGTTCTTGAAGATGACAAGGGAGAAGCGTATTCAATGAAGAGTGATGGTTGCTTCGCTTGTCCAAGTGACTGCTTGAAAGTTGAGGCTTTGTGATTTGACGGCTCACTAAACATTATTACCGCGGCGCTATGACCATGGTGAGTCTCAGTTGTACTACAATATAATCTTGCACGTGATACATGGACCCGGTTGCTAGATGTCCCACTTGTCGGGGAAAAGAAGTAGAATGGCTTCCGACGACCGAGGAGGAGCCAAGAGTCGCGCGGTAAAGCGCCTGCACTCTTAATTTAATTTATTTTTTGAGAAAACAAATGTTCTCCACTCTTACATTGGAGGAGTACGAAACACAGCAGCCGAGTGAAATATTAAAACTGCAGTACGTACATGTTAGTGATATGCCAAGAGGAATCGTGTTGAGCGACAGGCCGAACGCGATAGGCGTGCCTTGAGTGGCCCAGTTTCATGTTTTGAACTTGTAAAGTGTAACACTTGTTTTGCACCTTCATATGAAAGATCGATGCAAATCCCGGTAAAATAACGCGTTGCACTTTCTAATAATCTTGTCAACCGTCCTCCTACAGTAAATCATTCCCTTTCTAGTTTATAGGTGAGGGTGTCCCGGACTAGGGGGTACTCGGGCCGCCGGCCTATCTTACATGGGCCGGACTGATGGGCCGCTCTCTACTCGTCGATGGAAGGCCGGATTATGGACAACCCCGTGTGTCAGAAGGAAACCTTTGAAGACTTGGCGTCTCCTCCAAGGAATAGTTGGCGTGGCTGGCATGTTTATCCCCTGATGTAACCGACTATGTGTAACCCTAGGACCTTCTGGTGTCTATATAAACCAGAAGGCCTAGTCCGTAGAGGATGATATCCATTACCTAGGGTTTAGCCCAGTCGATCTCGAGGTAGATCAACTCTGTAACCTTCATACAATCACATCAATACAATCAAGCAGGACGTAGGGTATTACCTCCTCAAGAGGGCCCGAACCTGGGTAAATCGCTGTCTCTACGTTCCCTGTTACCATCGACTCCTTGACCCATAGTTCGGATCCCCTACCCGAGATCTGCCGGTTTTGGTACCGACATTGGTGCTTTCATTGAGAGTTCCGCCATGGGTCGTCAAGGATCAATGGCTCGCCTAATCATCAGCAACAGCGCTAGCCGCAGGGACACTTTCATTCCCGGCCAGCTCTTCGCGTTCGGAAGCATCGTGCTACACGCCGATCCGGTCGGTCACCTTGGCTGGTCGACAGCTTCACCCCCGACTAGGAGATCAGGTTCGGAAACTTAGAATTCATCGCCGACTCCCGAGGAGATCTTATCCTCACGGGGTCCTCAGCTTCGCCTGACGGACCCACGAATCCTGAAGCACCGACTTCGAGTACGGCCAACCCCACTATCGAGACGGCCGCCGCAGCGGATCCAACCTTGAGCCCGGATCTAATCTCCGCGCTCGGTTGCTGAATATCAGCCTCGGCCAAACATAACTTTGGGGCGAATTCTGACACCCCCGTCACGGCCATACTGCGTGTTGACCCCACAAATTACCCGAACCTGGAACCAACAGATCTCTCGTCATTAAACGGGATACTAGATCGAATCCAGGCTCTGGGAATCGCCGATGGCCAGTCCTCGGTGTACGATCAGATCGGGCTTAAAACCGACGACAGGGAAATTTACGCCCCCGCCACTACTCACTTGGTTGCCACTATCGAAGGCCCCTCAGAGGGCTCACCCGTTACCTCAGACCCAAAAATGCATGAGGTGCAAGTTTCCGACCAGCAGGCTTTGCTTTCCAGCTTGGCAGCCGAATTCCGCTCCGGAGAGGGTTTAGAGCCGAAGTCTGGTTCAACATGCAAGTCCGGATCCACGCACCCACGCCCGGTCAATCATCCAGAGCTCGGCGCACCGGATTCCATGACAATCCAGGACGCGGCCCCCAAAACTCCGGACTCACACTCCGCTGGGATCAAGTTTCTTATCCCACCCACCCCCCACATTGAGTATTGTCCAGATAACTTAGGACAGCCCGACATATGGGACCTGATGTACGTTAAGCAATATCCCAGAGAGACAGTCCGGCACTTCTGGGCCAGATTCCTTATCGTCAAAAATAAAATGACGGACGGCTGCGACAAGGACATTCTAGAGATCTTCTGACAGAACTGCAGAGACGAGGGCGTCTTAAACGCCCTCGCCCACCGCTACATCCAAAATTTCTCTGACTTACCAGATTTGGTGTCCAAATATTGCGCCATGGAGTACGCTTGGCAGGCTCAGCTCGAGCAAACGGAGTCAATCCGCATAGAGGAACTAAACCGAGCTTGGGCGAAACGCGCACTCCCTCACCGGACATGCCAATACGAGCCATCCGAGAAAAAGATGAAACCACTGACAAGATCCAGAATGGTCCTTGACGGAATACTGGATAAACCATGCCCCGTACACTCCACAAACCCAACCCACAACCTTCGAGCTTGCTGGGTGGTCAGGCAAGTTGTGAAGAGCGGCGAGGTCATCCTCGGAGGCCCGTACTCAAATAAAAGTCTAGTAATACCCCTTGATAACGACACCGAAATCTTAAGAATCTACGAGACTTACTCTTCGAAGAATCAGAGGAAGAGAGCCCTTCGAGAGCTCGCTCAAATTCACCACGTGGCAGAGACAGACTCATGGACAGACACACCCATCACTTTTAGTGAACAAGACCAGCCGAGGTCCTGCCCTACTCGAGGCGCTGCCACCCTTGTCCTTGATCCCATAGTGGATGGATTCCGACTCCAAAAGGTGTTAATGGACGGCGGTAGCGGGCTAAATCTCATTTACGAGGACACCTTGGAAAAAATGCAGTTTGACAGATCCCGCATCGAGCAAAGTCACACTACCTTTCGAGGGATCATCCCCGGAAAGGAGGCACGTTCTAGTGGCCGCGTGACTCTTGATGTGGTCTTCGGAACTCCCGAGAACTACCGATCCGAAGAACTGCTTTTCCACATCGTGCCCTTCTAGAGCGGCTATCATGCCTTACTAGGGCGCGATGCCTTCGCACGATTCCATGCTGTACCACATTACGGGTACATGAAGCTTAAAATGCCAGGGCCAAATGGCGTGATCACAATAACAAGTGATCCGGACAGAGCTCTTTGGGCCGAGAACAAAACTGCATCCCTTGCCCTCGAAGCGTTGTCCGAAGCCCTCGCAGCTGAAGAACTGACCGCGCTCCGCTCAACCGTGGATAAGGATGACATAATCCTCGACAAAAGGCTCAAGTCCACGTCCTTCAAACCAGCAGATGAAATCGTCAAATTCCAAGTGCACCCAACAGATCCCAATAAAACGGCGTCCATTGGGGCTCAGCTGGACCCCGCGGTCGATGAAGAGCTGCGCAACTTTTTGCATGAAAACTGGGATATCTTCGCCTGGCACCCGTCAGACATGCCAGGGATCCCGCGTAGATTAGCCGAGCACAGCTTGAACATCATTAAGGGGTTCAAACCAGTCAAACAGACTCTGCGTCGGTTTTCCGAACCCAAGCGTTAGGCTATGGGCGAGGAATTGGCAAAATTGCTCGAAGCCGGATTCATCCGGGACATCAAACATCCTGAGTGGTTGGCCAACCTGGTCATGGTGCCGAAGAAGGATAAGTCCTGGCATCTGTGTGTCGATTTCAAGGATTTGAACAAGGCCTACCCCAAGGATCCTTTCCCCTTTCCCCGCATAGACCAGATCATAGACGCCACTGCCGGGCATGACTCACTGTGTTTCCTCGACGCTTACTCCGGATACCATCAAATCAAAATGAAGGAGTCCGACCAGGCGGCCACGGCATTCATCACTCCGTATGGACCATTCTGCTTCAACACAATGCCCTTCGGATTAAAGAACACATGGGCTACATACCAGCGCATGATTCAAACGTGTCTGGAAAAGCAAATCGGCAAGACAGTCGAAGCTTATGTGGACGATGTGGTTATCAAAACCAAACACGTTAGCCAGCTGGTGGACGATCTCCGGCAAACCTTTGACAGTCTTCGGACTGTCGATATATGGCTTAATCCGGAAAAGTGCGTCTTCGGAGTGCCGGCCGGTAAGCTGCTCGGCTTCATCGTTTCCCATAGAGGAATAGAGGCCAACCCAGCGAAAATCCGAGCACTGTCCGAGCTGGCTATCCCCACTGAGCTCAAACACGTCCAGAAACTTGCCAGCACTGTTGCAGCCCTAAGCCGCTTCATCTCATGCCTCGGCGAAAAGGCCTTGCCGCTATATAAATTGCTCAAACGGACGAAGAACTTCGAATGGACAAGCGAAGCGGCGGCGGCACTCGAAGAAATAAAAACTCTACTAGCCAGCAACCCGATCTTGATAGCACCCAGTCCGGGCGAGCCAATGCTGCTATATATCTCGGCGACGAATCAGGTGGTCAGTGCGGTTCTCGTCGTCGAACGAGAGGTAGAGGGTCACAAGCTCCAGGTGCAGAAACCTGTGTACTACGTATCCGAAGTGCTAACCCCGTGTAAAACGAGGTGCCCGCATTACCAGAAGATCGCCTACGCAGTTTTTATGGCATCCCGAAAGCTCCGCCATTACTTCCAGGAGTGCTCGGTTACAGTGGCATCCGAAGTACCATTGAATGACATAATCAATAATCGTGATGCCACCGGCCGCATAGCCAAGTGGGCTATAGAACTCCTCCCCTTCGAAATCATATATCGACCCTGCCGAGCTATTAAATCTCAGGTTTTGGCTGATTTCGTTGCGGAATGGACGGAAGCCGAACTCCCTAGGGAGTACAACGCATACTCACATTGGACGATGTACTTCGATGGCTCCAAAATGCTCGCAGGACTGGGGGCTGGAGTGGTCCTCACATCCCCCACCGGCGACAATATTCGGTACATACTCCAGATCATGTACACCGACTCCAACAACGTAGCCGAATACGAGGCTCTGTTACATGGACTTCGGATTGTGGTGTCAATGGGCATACAGCGGCTCGAGGTATGGGGAGATTCTAATCTCGCCATCTCTTAAGTCAACGGCGAATTCGACACAAAATACCCAAAAATGACAACATACCACAATGCCGTCCTGAAAATCTTTGCCCATTTTGAAGGACTGGAGTTTCACCATATACCTAGAGATAGCAATCAAGCTGCCGATATTCTCGCTCGAATGGGCGCCAAGCGAGACCGTGTCCCTGAGAACACCTTTTTAGAACGACTCTTCAAGCCGTCCGTGGTGTGGCAGGAGGAGGCCCAGGGCTCGGCATCCAATACATCGGGAGAGCTCGCCCCTCTGCCTATCGAACCAGACGAAGGAATCATCGGGGGCTCGGCAATCGAAATGACATCTTCTGCCCATATGGTCATGGCAGTAATCACGCCATGGACCGAGCCCTTCCTTGCCTACCTCCTCCGCCAAGAACTACCGGCCGACCAGACCGAGGCAAGGCATATCATTCGACGCTCCAAAGCCTATAAGGTCCACGAGGGAGAGTTGTATAAGAAAAGCACTACTGGCGTCCTCCAAAGATGTATATCCGAAGAGGAGGGAAGGCAGCTCCTGGTCGAGATTCACGCTGGCATGGGCGGTCACCACGCGGCAGCTCGGGCCTTGGTCAGCAAGGCTTTCCGAGCAGGGTTCTTCTGGCCCACTTCCCGAACAGACGCTCAAACATTGGTCCAACATTGCGTTGGATGCCAGCTCTTCGCAAATCAGAGCCATATGCCTCCCACGGCCCTTCGGACGATACAGATCACTTGGCCTTTCGTGGTCTGGGGGCTGGACATGGTCGGCCCTCTTAAAGGGGGGACTAAGAAAAAGAAGTATCTACTCGTCATGGTAGACAAATTTACCAAATGGATTGAGGCAAAACCGGTTACTTCAGCCAAGTCTAAGCCGGTCATCGACTTCATATCCGGTGTCGTACACCGTTACGGCGTTCCCCATAGCATAATAACGGACAACGGATCCAATTTTACCGCCCAGGAAGTCAAAGATTGGTGTGCTAACTTAGGCATTAAGCTCGACTATGCCTCGGTGTATCACCCACAGTCTAATGGACAAGTTGAGAGAGCTAATGGACTAATCTTGGGCGGCATCAAGCCCCGTTTGGTCCGATCTTTAAAAGAATCCGACTGCCATTGGGTCGAGGAGCTCGACTCCGTACTATGGGGCCTCCGCACCACCCCTAATTGATCCACGGGCTACACACCGTTCTTCATGGTGTATGGGGCAGAAGCCGTCCTCCCCTGCGACCTTATTCATGACGCCCCTCGGGTGCATATGTATGAAGAAAGGGAGGCCGAGCTGGATCGGCAAGATGACCTGGACGCCCTGGAGGGCGAGCGTGACATAGCTCGGGCTCGTTCTGCTTTTTATCAGCAGCAGGCTAGACGTTATCAGAGCAGGGAAGTACGGGCGAAGGCCTACAACGTCGGCGATTTAGTCCTGCGCCTCCCGGAGAAGCAGAAGCATAAGCTGGCGCCCAAATGGGAAGGGCCCTTCATAATCGACCAAGTGCTTGCGGGCGGAGCGTACCGCCTCCGCGACCCAACGGGCGACCGCCTCGAACCAAACCCATGGAACGCAGCTCGGCTACGACGCTTCTACGGCTAGCTCCGCGAACTTACTTTGTTCGATTTATCCTTTTAGGATTTCTATTTTTTCTAGTCAATAGTCTCTCCCGGGTTGTGTTCGGAAATGCTGAATTACGTTAAGTTCTTCTTCGGCAAACATCTTTGAATGTACCACACTCTGTTACCTGGGGCTTCTTTTACGGAGCCCGTCATATTTTATTTATGCAATCATCCGTCTTTTTCGAGTTTGCAAACCTTCCCGCATCGTTTTAAAGCCACTATATGCATCAATTTGACTCAAGATTTTGCCAAGCTGGGTTGCCTCACTCCTGTGTTTACCCCCTACGTTCCCGATCGTTCAACTAGGGAGTAAAGGGAGCACCTCTGTGATTGTTACGTCCGGATTTCCCGGGTGCGTACCTCAGACGGGCGAAGCCAAAGGCTAGCGTTCTTAAGAACATAATTGGTCGGCCACGAGGGAAGTGAAAATAATTGGTAACTGTCACCAAGTTTCTGGGTATTTTCCCGAAGTAACCATCCCCGCTTACCTGGGGTATTCGGTTATCCATCCACGGTTAAACGTGGTAACCCGATGAAAGGGACCCATCGAGGACCTATTTTCGTCAGAAGATGTTTCTTACGTTATACAGTAATATAACATAACTCCCCGAGCACGTTTTTGTCTGTTTGCACCAAATGGCCGGATTGCCTGGTTCTCCGAAGTATTTTTCTGATGTCCTCGGATCACATAGTAGGAAACACTCCTCGGCCCCTGGTCGAGGAGGCGGAAGCCAATGGCCAGTTAAGACAAACATTTTATGCACGGTTCGGAGATTATTCGATGTCAAGTACATAGATACATAGAATCGAACAATTAATCTTGCTCAAGACCATCTATTATGGTATCAAGAGCACAAGTTGCTTGGGACAACCTTGCTGCGGGCATGACCTGGTCATATACCAGATGCACGGGCACTTCCTGCCCATCTGGCCCTACCGGCCCAACCCTCGCTAAGTGCCCCGGCTCCAGCTTGGTGAAACGGGTCTTGATCATAGCCCACGCCTCCCGTGCTCCCTCACGACAAGAGGATATCTTCCATAGCTCCAGGCGGCGCCGAGCCCCATTGAATCGACTGGCGAGTTCGGCCATCCCTTCCGGAGCCGCAGAGCTTTGCACATGCTCTTCATGGCCTTTAGGGCCCGCTCGTGCATGGCGGATAGCTCCTTCAGCAGATCCTGCCCCAAAGAGCCGGCCTCCTCGTCGGGGCGCCCGGTCAGTAGAACTGCAATGAGACACGGCGTTGTTCATATTGTTGTCTGCCCGAACATTTTATGAACTAAAACAACTGGGTCGCACTCACTGAACATGCCCGCTTTTAGTCTTTGGTTTTCCTCTTGGGATTGGGCCAGTTGAGCCTTTAGGCTTTTGATTTCGTGGGCCTGTTGTTCGCCTTCCGCCTTCAGCTTATCCCTCTCCTCATGACTTCGGGAAAGCACCCGGTAGCCAGCTTCTTGCTGCGACTCCGCATACCTTTGAGCTTCCCTGGCGATTTCTAGATCCCTTTGCAGCTGATTTATCGACACGGCTGCTATGGATGAATCTTTCATTAACAGAGGTGTTCCCTCAAAAAATTCTTAAATAACTTAGAGCTCGACACTTACCATGTGCCTCTCTGGTGAATTTCTTCACACCCCCTAGCTCGGCCTTCACAGACTCTAACTCTGTTCGAGCCTGTTTAAGGTCCTCAGACAGCTTTTTGTTTTGCTCCCGAACAGTCTGCACAACAGCAGGGCATTCTACATATCAGACCCTTACTTCGGCCGTCCCGCCCAAATTAAGGCTCGGGGGCTACTGGGTTAGATACTAGTTGTCAAAACTAATACCATACCTGCATATTGGTAGACATGAGCTTCACGGCCCCTTCAAGTCCCGTTCGGGCAGCGCCGAGGTACGCGCCTACCGAGCTAAGAGCATTGAACTCCTGATCAGAAAGCGCGGAGTGCCGAAGTGACGCCTTACGGCGCCGATGATTCATCACACTTTCAACCTCAGAGTTAGTGACCGAGACGCCACCTGAGTCCTCGGGATGTTGGTCCTTGGCATGGACCCACGGAGTAACTCCGGCTACAGCTGGCAACCTCGGGTTTGAGTCACCCCTCGGTGCTTCTTCAACGTCCCCAGCCGAGGGCGGTTCCACACATCGTCTACAGAACACCATGGAGAAAATTATTGGCATCTTCGGTGGATGTTGAAGATAGGGTGCGACGAATGCGTTACCTCTTCGGGCAGGGCACCGATGATGTAGCTCCCGTTGGGGCCGCGCGTCTGGTCACCCCACGACAACTCATCGTCGGGCCTGCTGGTGCCGCTCTTGCGGCTGTTCGGCGCGTCATGCGGCGGCCCTTGGGAGTAGGTGTCAGTGTATTTGGGCCTGAAGCGGCTGAGCGTTTCTTTCGAGAAGAAGCCCGTTGGCCACTTACCGCGGAGGAGGGAAGCGCCCCGGGATGATCAGCCAACAGGGCCACTTTGGAGCCATCGAGGCTCTCCTGGTAGAAGACCCCCTCCTCGAAATCAATCGATGTCTCAGGGTCATCATGGAACCCGGGATCATTGTCACGAGAGTAATTCTCCGGTTGAGGAGCAGAGCAACTCACCGTCTCGATCCAGCGCCTTCAGTTCTGTTTGGACAGGATGAGAATCTGGTTAGGAAAACATTTGAAGTACCTTCCAAACTATAATGCATGGTCGGACTCACCATTTCAATGGGTTTTTGGCTCGAGAAGCCTTCCTTGGGCCTTAACCGAGCAAATTCCTGCTCTTCCCCCTTGAAGAGATCGGCCACTATGGCTGCCATTGCTGCCTGGTCGGCGGGTCCCATCCGTTTGTACCTGGTTGCGTCATCTACCCCATTGTAGCACCAAAGTGGGTGCATTCTCTGTTGGAGAGGTTGGACGCACTGAGCAATGGCTGCGGCCATTACGTCAATGATGGTTAGCCCATTGTGGGCTAGCCACCTCACTTGAGCGGCCAGCCGAGTTACTTCGGCGCTTTCCTCTTGAGAAGGGCTCTTCGGGCGCCAGTTGAACCGCTTCTTCGGCGGGACCAATGAGAACTCGGGTACACCCCTCCGGACTGGATCAAATAAGGGGACGTCTTCGATATAAAACCATTCCGAAGTCCACTCTTCGGCATTTTTCTTCAGAGTCCCTACGGGATATCCGGTTCCGGTGACCCGCCATACTTCGGCCCCGCCGACTTTGTAGATTGTCCCTCCTCGGGTACGGGGGACGAGGCAGAAGAACTTCCTCCACAATTCAAAGTGGGCCTTGCAGCCCAGGAACATCTCGCAGAGAGCAACGAAACCCGATATATGGAGAATCGATCCTGGGGTAAGGTGGTGGAGCTGAATCCCATAAAACTCTAATAGACCCCTCAAAAAAGGATGAATGGGAAAACCCATCCCTCGCAAGAGGAAGGGCACGAAGCACACCCTTTCCTCCCCATGAGGGGAAGGAAAGTTCTCCGCGAGGGCCTCCTCGCCTGAAGAAGTTAATCCGGGATGGGTGGATGCGAGATCTGAAGCAGGGAGATATCCCTGCGTCTCGAGCCTGCGTAAATGCATGAGGGATACAGAACAGCTCGCCCAATCACCTTGACGGGGGCCGTGAGGGTGTGAGGAAGAGCCTGGGACGCTCGCCATTGTTTGCTGGTCGCGACCTCGCAAGGACGTGAGGAATAATGGCAGGGGGTGGGGTGCGTCAACCTCCGCGCCCTTGACCTATTAAAAGGGGATTGACGCCCCCGAAAGAGGGGCATTTTTGTAAAAACCCATCGCGCCACTCGCATTCCGTGGGTGCGCAGACATCGTGGGTCGTCATTTGATTCAAGGCGAAGAAAAGTAGTATGGCGGGCCCCACGATGCCTCTCTAATTGGAGGATTCTTTGGCGACCGAACTATTGGTAGCCGAATTATTGTTAGATCAAATACAGGTAAAGGGAGGAACTTGCCACCAAGCCGAAGACCATTGAAGCATGAAGCTGCCGAAGATTGTCAACCTTGGCGTTGGAGGCTAGTTCGGGGGCTACTGAGGGTGTCCCGGACTAGGGGGTACTCGGGCCCCTGGCCTATCTTACATGGGCCGGACTGATGGGCCGCTCTCTACTCGTCGATGGAAGGCCAGATTATGGACGCCCCCGTGTGTCAGAAGGAAACCTTTGAAGACTTGGCGTCTCCTCCAAGGAATAGTTGGCGTGGCTGGCCTGTTTATCCCCTGATGTAACCGACTATGTGTAACCCTAGGACCTCCTGGTGTCTATATAAACCAGAAGGCCTAGTCCGTAGAGGATGATATCCATTACCTAGGGTTTAGCCCAGTCGATCTCGAGGTAGATCAACTCTGTAACCTTCATACAATCACATCAATACAATCAAGCAGGACGTAGGGTATTACCTCCTCAAGAGGGCCCGAACCTGGGTAAATCACTATCTCTACGTTCCCTGTTACCATCGACTCCTTGACCCATAGTTCGGATCCCCTACCCGAGATCTGCCGGTTTTGGTACCGACAATAGGGCTTATCTCAGAAAAAAATCCATTAATTTCTGGACTGGGGCATCTATGGGTTGGTACGAGCTAGTGCAAGCCGTTAATGGTTGGACTGGGGCCGGTTTCTGGGTAGCACACGTCTTGTTCCATCAACCCTGCGCGCTCGTTGTTATTAGCGCACACGATTCTTTTAATTACACTGTGTGCCCGTTAGAGCAGATTCAACGAAGAGTGAGGGCATCAGCAGTGTGTAGAGGCAGCATTGCCTCTAACAAGGGTCCCACACGTTTTCCTCTAAGCTCACATGACAAGGGTGCAGTGTATATCATCTCCTGCAGCCTCTAAGCTGGGACCCATACAGCAAGTAAACAAATAATTTGTCCATGCCTTTAGTACATGCATGAGACTACCCAACCATGCAAACACATGATTCTTTTGAATATTTTAAGTGGTTGGAGGCAACCTCATTTTTTATGTTATTAGAGGCTGCTTCGTCCGTCCAACTTACTGTGGGAAAGGTGGGGCTTTGTGATTTGACGGCTCATTAGTCATTACTACTGTAGCGCTACGACCGAGGTGAGTCTCCCCTGCAGTTCTGCACTCTAATTTTGGTACATGACATGTGGACCCGAATGTTGGATAACCCACATGTCGGAGGAAGGAAGTAGAAGTCTTTCTGACGACCGAGGAGGAGCAAGGAACCGCGCGGTAGAGTGTCGTCCCCTTCGGTTAAGATCTAGTAGTATTCGGCTTCCTTTCCCCGCAGACCCACACACCCCACCGCTGTCATGGATGCACCGCCCCGTGCTCATCCTCGTCGTGACTGGGAGACCATCGACGAGGAATGTCTGAAAGAGATTGTATATCGCACGGACTTCCTCACCGCTGCAAGACTCGGCGAGTCCTGCACCAAATACTTCAGGACGCTTGTCTGTAAACATGCCGGTGACAAGGCGATGCTTGTTGGTCTTCCATGCGTTCTTGGGGAACTTGTTTTGTAGTGGGCCAGTCAAGCGCAGCATGGACAAAGATGCACGATTTCGCCTATAGAGTGTGCTACCTTGGAAGGCATGGGCCAGGACTTGCTAGGCACTCAGATTTTGTCCGATGATCAGGTCAGTGATATGGAGTTGGATCATCCACATACTTTCTTAAGTTTCGGCCGTGGCTATATGTTAGTCGGCTGAAAAAAATGGGTCTGTCGATTTTTTGAGCCATCCGATGCGAAATTAATGGCTGGAAACCCTTGTTAAACCTCCCGCATCCCTCCTCTTCCTCCTTCGACCCCCGGCCGCCGCCGGCCTAGCCGCCTGCTTCCGCCGCCTGCGACCTCCTCACCGCACCGCCCTCCTCTGAACCGCCCCCACCGTCGGTCCTGCCGCCGCCCTCGGCCATCCCCTCTAAGCCCGGCGACCACCCAAAATCTTCGGCGAAGCAGCACCCCACCTGCCACCCTATGATAGATAGTGGGGTGCTTCTCCGGTGAACCCCCACCCGCCACCCTAAGATAGACAGTGGGGGTGTTCTTCCCCGGCGCCGGAGGCCTCAACGTCTCCTCTTCATCTCCGGCGCTTTCTTCTTCATTCTCGAATTCGACTGACCCATATTCGAATTTCAGTCGATTGACATTTAGCTATTGTGCTTTCTTAATGTACTTACTTGTTCAATCATGCATAATTTTGGGTTAGGGAAAACGGCGATTGGCTTGTTTACATAACGGAGGATACCAAGGTGAAGCTTCACAACATCTACACCGGTGTCGACGTTGCTGTAGCCCCAATGTCCAGCGTTGGGTCCGGCCATGCCAATTTGGAGAACATGAATATGCATTACGCCGGCGCCACAGCAACTTTGAAAAAGATAGCACTCGTGGAACCCCCCACAAGGTTGCGCGGGTACGCTGATTTCCGTCTCAACGCGATGTTTGACATCACCATTGCCATGACACAGCATCAGGTAGACGCGAATGGCTAGTACGTGTTAGCTGAGACAAATTTGTACCCATACAAGTACGAAGACACCGTGTGCCATGCAGGCCAGGTCTTCGCGGTAACAAACCACGGGGATTGCTTCGTATGGGTTATGTCGTACGGTATGCAAGACAGCAAATGAATTTCAATCTTCATCGAGATATATTACTGTTCACATTTGCAACCGTATGACAACACATTTACATCAATTGTTTGGCAAGAGCGAGCCACCCCCCTATCAGAATTGAACCGCCGGATCTTGGCGTTCGAGCCGGTACTAAATGGAACCTTGTAACTGACGTTGTGTGCTTGGGACATAAGATCTTATTAGTCCTTGTCCACCGTCGCAACGCCGGCGCAGTTGTTAGCAAATACTATGTCGACCGAACCCTGTGGATGCAGCGAGGTATTCCTTCATAATCAAACCCTGATAAAGCTGTAATGAATTCAACCTCACCTTGACCACATGTATGTGAGATTATGTGTTCAGGTCTACTGTGTCAGCTATACCAGATGGACAGTAACGCGATACACCTCCGTGATGCTATCTGGGAGCCAGCAAACAATCTTGGAGAGCACTCTATTTTCGTTGGGGACTGCAGCTACCCATAGTCAGAAGGATGCCACCTTCCGTCCACGATGCCCAAGGCTTGCTGTTCATGAAGCATGGACACGTATTCACACTGCACTGCCCGAAAGAAAACTGGGACGGGTTTGTGCCTGATTTATGCCACTTGAGCTTCGATGGGACTTCTTCATGGGGTTTAAGACTAAGCAGCTCCAAAAATTATTCCCACTGCCGACCACTCTGGATCATGCCATCTATGAGAAACACCTGGGACTAGAACAATGAGGTCCTTGAGGTCTAGCACCTCCTGTAAGAAGAAATTGTCAGGAAAAACTTACATTCTTGTTGGCTCCTTCCTCGTACTTGTAAGACGTAATGACTGCTTATTCGCCTATGAACCTTGCGCTTGGATCTTCGCCTCTAGTACTAGTATACTACTACTCGTACTCGTAAGATCAAGTATAATAAGGTGATGTAGGCGGGCTGTAAGACTTTAAATAATATATTTTTGCTGAGTTGGATGAGAGAGAAGAGAAGCGGGCTACAAACTTACAGCCGGCTGTAGCATGAACTCCAACACCTTTTGTGAGAGAAACATGTGGGCCATATATTAATGATATAGTATACTAGTATGACTAACTATTGTATGAGTGGGCAATAAGATTGGCTATAAGTGACATGGCAAATTCATATAGCCGATTGTTGGCTATACTATTAACCATGCTCTAAACCTTGCGCTTGGCTCTTTGCCTCTTCGGGAAGTCGAACAATGATGGTACTACAGTGTATGCTTCTAGCAATCTGACATCGTAGAGCATCGTATTGCACTCTGTTGACTGGCCAAATAGTCTACGTGGCACTATGTTGACTGGTCAAACTAGCCATGTGGCTTGTGGGTCCCACCTGTCAGTTGGCAAGAAAAGAAATAAGTTAAACAAAACTTTACGCAGGCGTGACAGGAGTCCAACCGTTGCACGCGGACCACCCTGGTTGTGTATGTGTGTGCATGCACGTGTAGGTTGAGCACTTGAGCATGCTTTTTTTTAGAATCCATGAGCGTGTGTGTTGCGTCATGTGCCGTGTGCCGCATGGATGCGTGAGTGTTGTATGCGTGCATGTGTACGTGTGAGTGTTGCATGTATTCATGAGGGCGTTGCGTGCATTTTTTGTGTGCATGTGTATGTGTGGGTGTTGAATGCATGCATGCATGCATGAGGGTTGTAGTCCCTGCCATTCACATGTTCATATTTCAAGCTTCATTAAAACATTGCATGCAAGAATTAAGAGAAAACTCACCAATGCATATTAAAGTTCTTGTCATTTGTTGTTCACGCATGCACACATGCATTCCAATTAATACATTGGTAAACACAATTTTCTTGAGGAAAACGAGCCCAT
Source organism: Elymus sibiricus (assembly GCA_039707655.1). Classification (NCBI taxonomy): domain Eukaryota; kingdom Viridiplantae; phylum Streptophyta; class Magnoliopsida; order Poales; family Poaceae; genus Elymus; species Elymus sibiricus. The sequence goes on along the minus strand of CM077668.1, from coordinate 252,638,376 downwards.
TAATTGAGTACTTTTGCAAAGTACTCACTCCATTCCTAAATATAAGACCATTTAGAGATTCCACCATGAACTACATACGGATGTATATAGACTTATTTTAGAGTGTAGATTCACTCATTTTATTCCGTATGTAGTCCATAGTGGAATTTCTAAAAGGTCTTATATTTAGTAATGGAGGGAGTAGTACTACAAAAAATTCTTCTCGCACTCATCATCTACTACTACCTTGGTTGGTGAAAAAATGGTGGCACAACTTTGGCTATAGGTGACATTGCAGCTTCATACAGTAGTGATTGTTTGCTATAGTACTAGTAGTAGTAGTACGTACTACTAGTACTACTACTCGTACTCTTAGACCTTGCGCTTGGCTCTTCTCCTCTTCGGGAAGCCGGCCAATGATGGTAGTACTACAGTACTAGTATATGCTTCTGACAATCTGACACCGAATGAACTGCTGCATGTCCACTGCGTGGGCAAGGGGAGGGCGTACTGCGAGCCATCGCGCACGTGGACGAGGGAGAAGGCGTAGAGCTTCTCCTCGATCTGCGAGTTGACGGGACACATGAAAGTAGTACTATTACTACTACTTTCCAGAGTACGTAGTCCATACTGCCTCCTTTCCAGCTAATATGGCTCAATTTGAAATGAGATAAATACACTAGCGGTGACTGTGTTTGAAGCGAAAGCACAATACGGTCACTGGACTTCAGAATACGCTCATTACGGTCACAATATACGTTTTGCAGTGATTATACGCTCACTAGCTCACCATGCATAGAGCACCGTATTGAACTCTGTTGACCGGCCAAATCGTCTACGTGGCACTATGTTGACTTGTTAAATCGGCCACATGGTTTGTGGGTCCCATCTATCAGTTGGCAGAGGAAAGAAATAAGATAAACAAAACTTTATCCATGCGCGACAGGAGTCCAACCCTTGCACGCGAACCACCCTGGTTGTGTATGTGTGTGCATGCGCGTGTAGGTTGAACACTTGAGCGTGAGTGTGTGTTGTGTCGTGTGTTGTGTGCATGCATGCATGTGTACGTGTGCGTGTTGCATGCATGCATTAGGGCGTCGCGTGCGTTTTTGTGTGCATGTGTACGTGTGACTGTTGCATGCATGCATGAGGGTTGTAGTTCCTCCCATTCACATGTTCATATTTCAAAGATTCGTTGCACACAAGGATTAAGAGAAAACTCACCAATGCATGTAAGAGTTCTGGTCATTTGTTGTTCACGCATGCATGCATGCATTGCCGAAATTAATACATTGGTAAACACAATTTCTTGAGGAAAACGAGCCCATTAATTGAGTACTTTTGCAAAGTAGTACTACAAAAAAGTATTTCAGCACTCTTCATCTCCTAAACCGGAAGGAGGGAGTAGGTACGTAATTGGCGCCGAGAGCCTTGGCCAATGGTTCTTGTTGTTGGATAGGATGAGAGTAGAGGCATACAGTACTAAATAGTAAGTCTTCATGATCGATTATTCCCCCTCAGTCAGAGAAAACTATTCAACCAGTCTTCACAGTGAAGTGACAATACACGCTACAACAGATGGGACACTTAATTAATAAGCTGAGCCAGCGTGTTGGTGTTACCAAATCAGCTTTACCCTGTAGTGCCATCATGTCTGCCAGTGGAGCATGCTTCCGCAATTATGCGTACGGACCTCTCTCTTCCATTCACTGACATATGGGCCCGCTTTAGAAGGATTACTAGCTTTATCCACTACCATCTGTTTGATGTATGCATGAGAATCCTCTACCACGCAACATGCATTAGTGCATTCTAAGTGGGATTTAAATCATATTTCTTCCACATAAACATGCATAAGAAAACACCGCACCACAACATGCAACAGTGCATAAAAAACCTTCAATATGCAAACATGCACGAGAAGTTCCTTTCCATTATGCAAGATGTTTTACAACTATGCAATAGTATAACACTATAAATCATATGTATTTTCAGTTTTAGTTCTCGTATTGTTACTTCCATTATTCATGTTGCATACAATAAAATTACATTGCAATGTATTGCAAAAAAGTTCCTCAACCAAGTGCTTGGCATCATCTAGTGATCTAAAAGGGTCCACAAGACATTCAAGCATTTCACATATTTCTCTCACTCTCCGTGTCAAAATGATATTGACTCATTTGTTGTGGTACTTGTACGTGTCTGGTCCTACGCATGAGTAAGCATATCCATTTGAATTTGCATTCAAACCTAAATATGCATATCATGATATGTGAGAATTGGAGATCACAATATCACCAATTCACTCTCTCATTCAGAAACTCATGATAGATCAATGACCTTCTCTTTTCAAATGACCAAGTATTAGCATGGAAATACGAGCATGGTAAAACATACTCCCTCTGTTCCATTTTACAGTGCGCATAAGCTTTTGGCCAAAATTCCATAATGTAGTGCGTGGATGCAGTTTTAGACAACATTACCCCTTTCTGAAATGATGGATGTTAGAGCAGGTAGGGCACATGGGAGTGAGACAAACCTGCATGCAGGGGTATTTTGGTCGATAGCACAACAAACAGCTCATGCATCGTAAGATTTGTTTGCATGGAAATACGAGTGAACAAATAAATTCGTTTGCTTTCCAAAAAAGAGGCACACCGGACAGCGCACCAACTGCACCAGCTTCGTGTGGTGGTGGTGGCGTGTGTGGTTTACCACACACGCCACCACCACCACCACCAAAAATAAATAAATAAAACAATGATGACAAATATTTGGGAAAATTCCAGTTTGGTGCCCAAACCAAGGCTCTGTGTTTGGAATCGAAATATGTCGTGACCGTATTCCAGACCAAATTCCCCTTATGCCCCATTCCATAAGAACAACAAATTGGCTATGGAGGGATGCTTTAGTAACTTCTTGACCACCCCGCATGTTCAAATCCCTCATTCGCCGCGACCCAAGAGGTCAGACGTGAATTCCCTTGCCTAGTACGGATAGTAGTATGTGTGTCTTTTGTGATGTGACATGAGCATCTGCGAGTGTACTCTCAGTCCCTACTGTATACTATTCGTCCGTGATGTAAAAAAACTTGTTATTGTACTCGGTACTATAGAGTATTTATCCTTGGTGAGTTACTTTTTGTAAATGCTGCGTACCCATGGATGTCGGCACATGCGGCGCCCCTCACTTGCCCACGCGCTGCATGTCGGCACACGTGTACTAGCTAGTTTAAGTAAGTACTTGTGTGCGAGAGAGGGAGAGAGATCGAGAAATATCCAAGGGAGACAGGTCGAACGTTTGTGTAGGAGAGAGGAATGTGTGTTGGCGGTGTGGTAGAAACTGTGAACCTCATAGGAAATGTAGGGATATCTCTTTAAGGGGGAGAGGCAAATTGGGTGCGTGTGTGCGCGGTAAAGAGAGATCAAGTGAGAGTGTACGCCCATGAGAGATAGACAGAGAGAGAAAGAGATACTCCCTTCGTTCGATAATGTAGTGCTATAATTTTTTGAAAAGTCCACTTTGGAAACTTTGATCAAGTTTATAGAGAAAAATATTTATATCTACAATACCAAAGATATATAATATGAAACTACGTACATCTTGTGATGAATCTAATGATATATGTTTCCCGTTCTTGATGTAAATGTTTTTCTCCACATACTCGATCAAACTTTGTGATATTTGACTTGTCAAAAAATCTATATGCCATGGACCGGAGAGAGTACCTACCTAGAGAGAGATCAAGGGTGTGTGTGTGAAGGATAAGGAGTGAGTGTGCAAAAAGAGAGGATGTGTGTGTGTGTGAACGAGAAAGGGACAACACACCATAAAGTAGAAAGAAAGTGTGTGTGTCTTATGCAGACATATCACGCATGCATCTCTGAGAGAGAAAGCGAGGTGAGGAGATACATGGAGATAGTGTGTGATTGTTTGCAATAGAGAGAGAGAGAGACCCTAGCACGTGGCCAAAAGAGGTCTGGCAAACAAGGGAGAGAGCTCGAGAGAGACGTACGCACGTAGAAAATGGAGACATGGGGAGGGAGAGAGGGTGTGTTTGTGACAGAGAGATCCGCTCGAGATCGTGAGGGGACTATATGGGTGGGAGATCGAGAGACAAGGTGTGTGTGCAATAGGAAGATACCCCAAGAGACATCGAGATAGACCTAGGGAGAGAAAGAGACAATGCGTGTGTTTGTGATGGAGAGTGAGAGATAGTCGATCATACCAAGGGGGGAGTGCGTGTGCCTATGATGGAGTGAGAGATAGTTGTACTTAGGGGGGAGTGTGTGTGTGCGTGTGAGACAGAGAGAGAACGAGGGAGAGAGAGTGTTAGATGGGTCTATCTAGTGCGAGTGAGATATGTGTATGTGTGACCTAGGGAGATAGAAAGTTTGAGAGAGAGAGAAGAGCCCCGTGGCGGTGGAGTGTGTGTGAGAGAGTTATGGACAACGAGCAAGAGAATTTGTGTGTGTCCGATCAGTGCACCCTAGCTAGTTAGCTTAGAAAAGGGAGTCATACATTGTGTGCGAGAGAGACCTATACATAGAGTGTGCATGCGAGCTAGAGAGACCTGGAGAGAGAGAGGGGACCGACAATGAGTGTGTTCGTATGTGCGTGAGAGAAACAGAGAGTGTCAGCTAGACAGAGAACGGGAGTGCGGGAGAGGGGAGAGGTCGCGCGTATGGGTAGAAGACTGATATAAACCATGATTCAATATAAATTGCATTCAAATTTTTGAATTGGAGAACATGGTGTTTGCAATTCACACATGAACGGAGATAGGTGTATCAAACAAGTTTATTAATTTGACTTTGAGCATGTGCATGGTGTTATATACTATAATACAACATGCTATTCAATTGAGGTGTTCAATTTTGGATTTAGTCCACAATTTTGACCGGGTCAACGAGCTATTTCATTGAATTGAGGTATTTCATTTTGGGTTTGATTCACGTTTTTGAGTGGGTCAACTATTTGTCAAATTAATCTGTAGCAACGAGCATGTACAACCACATTAGTCAAGTGCATCATCTCACCATCTAAAAAAGAAGTGGCAAGTTGTGACACTATAGAACTAATATTTAAAAATTTGATTCGAATTGACTTGGTACGGTAGACGTGGATGCTTGTTGTCCCAAAATTTGAACGAACTGCTAAAACACCCTCTGCTCAGTGGAAATCGCCGGAGCAAATAAACGGGAGACGCAAAATTATCGCCCTCTCTATGACCCGCATCATTTGGCCCGTTCTATATGGAGGGTAGGTTTGTAACTTCATCCAAGCGCGCCCTCTCCTCGGCTGAAATCGCAAGCGCCAATAATTCATAAACCATGGGCGGCAAAACACCCTCTCCTCGGCCATAATCGCTCGCGCCCAATATTTCAAAGCACGCCCTCCTCGCCCGAAATAGTTGGCGCCCACTATTTGGGAGAAGCAAAGTTACCCTACTATCCCCGACCCTCAAGATTCATAGCCAGGCCCACAAGTCAAAAGATAGGGGTAGAATTGTAACTTCCCCCTCATTTTAGACAAATGCGTCTGTAATACATGGTTCCCCCTCCCAATTCCCCATTCATACACCGTGGGCGCCAAATCACCTTCTCCCCAGCCGCGAAACCTCAGCCCCTCCTCCATGCCCCCCCCCACCGCACCAGGTTCACCGCCGCCCTCCTCCCCAATGCTGAAGCCGCTGTCCGTTAGCCGTCGTGCACTGGGCCGTGTGCCTCTTACTCCATGCTGACAGAGCTGCCTCGATGATGAATGCGTGAACCATACCGGAGCCGATTCACCCATGCCGTCGCACATGGCGTCAGAGCAGCTTCAACTTCGGACGCATCCAGCGCCCCAGCGCTGGTCCCCCGTAGTCGTCGACCTCCGCAACATATCTGATTTCCCACCGCCAGGAGCCACCGTAACCGCACCGGCCTCACCGACTCAGCAGATGGAGCTGCGTACTTCACCGGGCTGCAAGATAGGTAGTACACTCATGTTATCCACTTTACCTAGGCGTTAGTCGCCTGAATTTTTATTCCGGGTCAGTCGATTCCCAATGGAAGGAAGCAGCACCCCTCGAGGCGGCGGAGCTCCTAGGCTACCGGTTGGCCGGGAAAACAGTGCCTCAGTGTCTATCGTAGGGGTGCGGGGGCGCAGGTTCGCCACCGAAGCAGCGCTTGGGTGCCTATCTTAGGGTTGCATGGGGTCAAGGTACTGCTGGCACCGAATCTGGATGACGGCGAGTCTTTGAGGTATGGCCGGGGGGCGCAACCATGGCAGTGCGGTGGGGCGGGGGGCGGGGTCGAGGTCAGAGCTGTCGTGACCAGGGACGGCGGAGGCAGGCTGCTCTGCCGGTGGTCGCTGGCTGTTCGAGGAAAATCCTGAACAGTGACAGCCGGGAGGCACAAGACGGTGATCCAGCCATCCGGCGTAGATCGGACAGTGCAAAAAAATGTCTGACCTCAATTTAGTTTTCAGTCGATTAACGTGTAACTAGTTTCGTACCTTAGTGTTGATCTCTTAGGGTATTTCTTGAGATCAGAGATATGTGTCATTCTTAACATTGTGTGTTTTCTGCCTCTTCAGCCACACTGTATTCCTTCTCACCGGAGCTGCTCCAACAAGGGAAGCATACAGCAGAAGGGAGCTATACTCCCCACTTAAGAGTTCCCTGCCTCGAATGTGCCTACCCGACATGGATAGCTACAACAACCGCAGCTCCATCAATGGCTCAGCAGATGATGCTCAGTCCTACGAAGGGCGGTAAGATAGGTTGTACCCTCATCTTACTTGTGTGCAACATTTATGGCTTCGTTATTCATCTATGCATGGCAAATAGAATATCACTTGTCACGTACATTCATATTGATCTCTTAGAGTCTTACTTCAGATAAGAGACTTGTGCAGGAGTTAACGTTGTTCCATAGTTATCGTCCCTCAATCAAAGCTATCCCACAGGCTTGTGATTATACTCCTTCTAGTATTACCTATGATGTTGTTCTGTAGTTCTTTTGTGTGCTACTACTTGTGAGCTGCGTTCGGATTTTCCCCGAGGAGGAAGGGTGAAGCAATATAGTAGCGGATAAGTATTTCCCTCAGTAGAGAACTGATATGTCTCCAACATATCTATAATTTTTGATTGTTCCATGCTATTATAGTATCAATCTTGGATGTTTTATATGTAATTATATGTTATTTTATATCATTTTTTGGGACCAACCTACTAACCTAGTGCCCAATGCCAGTTGCTGTTTTCTGCCTGTTTTTGGTTTTTCAGGAAATCAGTACCAAACGAAGTCCAAACGCTACGAAACTTTTTGACGATTTTTTTCTGGACAAAAGAGACCCTAGAAGCTTCGGGAGGAGGCTAAAAGCCTCACAAGGAGGCCACAAGGCAACCCCACGTGCCCCAGGGGGGTGCGCCCTGTTGCCTTGTGGGCCCCTCATGGCTCCTTTTGACCTAATTCCAGCTCTATAAATTCTCAAATATTGGGAAACCAATAGAGAGCCCCACGAAATAACTTTTCCGCCGCTGCAAGGTTCTGTTCTTCCGCGATCCCATCTGGAGGCCTTTTCCGGCACCCTGCCGGAGGGGGAATCAATCACGGAGGGCTTCTACATCAACCTTGCTGCCCCTTCGATGATGTGTGAATAGTTTACCACAGACCTACGGGTCCATAGCTACTAGCTAGATGGCTTCTTCTCTCTCTTTGATCTTCAATACAACGTTCTCCTCGATCTCCTTGGAGTTCTATTCGATGCAATCTTCTTTTGCGGTGTGTTTGTTGGGATCCGATGAATTGTGGGTTTATGATCTGATTATTCATGAGAAATATTTGAGTCTTTTCTAAATTCTTTTATGCATGATTGTTATAGCTTTGTATTTCTCTCTGATCTATCCGTTTGGTTTGGCCAACTAGATTGATTTATCTTGCAATGGGAGAGGTGCTTTGTGATGGGTTCAATCTTGCGGTGTTCTATATCCCAGTGACAAAGTAGGGGACAAGACACGTATTTGTATTGTTGCCATTAAGGATAAAACGACGGGGTTTATTCATATTGATTGGGTTTACTTTGTCTACATCATGTCATCTTGCTTAAAGCGTTATTCTATTTTATTAACTCAATACCCTAGATGCATGCTGGATAGCGGTCGATGGGTGGAGTAATAGTAGTAGATGCAGGCAGGAGTCGGTCTACTTATCTCGGACATGATGCCTACATATATGATCATTACCTTGAATATCATCAAAACTATGCGCTTTTCTATCAATTGTCCAACAGTAATTTGTCTACCCACCGTATGCTATTCGTTCGAGAGAGAAGCCTCTAGTGAAAACTATGGCCCCCGGGTCTACTTTTATCATATATAAAATCCAAAAATACCTTGCAGCAATTTTATTTCCTTTATTTTATTTTGCAATTTACTTTATATATCTATCACTATCAGAATTAATCCTTGCAAATAACGAGTTCAAGGGGATTGATAACCCTCTTGCCCGCATTGGGTGCAAATATTTGCTTTTGTGTGTGTACGTGCTGTTCACGAGGTTCTACATGGTTCTCCTACTGGATTGATACCTTGGTTCTCACTAAGGGAAATACTTATCTCTACTGTGATGTATCACCCCTCCTCTTCGGGGAAATCCCAACGCAGTTTACAAGTAGCAGGAAGAATTTCTGGCGCCGTTGCTGGGGAGACATCACCAAAACCTATCAAGTACCTTCACACAAACTATCATCTAATTGCTTTACTTTTATTTGACTTTTTTTATTTGCATTTGCCTCTCGTTTTCATCTCCCCCACTTCTCATAAAAATCACAAAAACACAAAAATATTTTATTTGCTTGTTTGCTCATTTGCTTGCTTCGCCACTATGGCTAGTTCTTCAATTGTTGCTTGCACTCCTGAAAATGAAGTTGTAAATTTTAAGCAAAGGGGAGGAGAAAGTTTAAAAGATGCTTGGCATAGGATTTGCGATGCTCAAAATAGATCAACTCGTAAGCAATCCACTACCGTTCTCCTTCACAATTTTTATGTGGGTATCACTACTTGGTATCGTTTTGTGCTAGACACTATTACTGGAGGGAATTTCTTAAGTAGTCACCCTATGGATTCTTTCAATGCTATGGGTAATTTAGTGGGATCACCACCTATTGCTATTAATGAAACAGTGTTGACTTTGGAACATGTTATGCAAAGGTTAGAAGCTATTGAAAATAAAATGTCTACTATTGAACATCTTGAGAATTTAGAGAAAAAGGTCCATAATGATATTACTCAATTTGGTTCCAAGGTAGGAACTACATTAAAAATGTTAAAGGAAAAGGAACCGATAATTAATGAAAGAATAGAACAAGGTCCCGCTAGAATCGATAAGTTGAAGGAAATTATCAATTACTTGGGTTCCGCCTTTTCCTCCGTTAAAACTATTGATAGAACTCCTCCTAATAAAAATGCAAAGTTTATGTATGTTCCTAAGAATAAGGGTGCCACATCTAGTAAGGGAAACGAGGATCTTAAAATGATTAGTTTGCACCCTAATTTCATTGATATAATAAAGGAACCTATTCATGAGAGCAAATTTCTCAACTTTGTCCCTAGGAGTGTGATGATAAGAAATTCCTATGATAGACCTCCTAGGAAGAGTGGATGTGTAACTGAGGAATTGGAAACTAAGGATGATAATACTTGAAATAATGCATTATGCCTTGCTAGGGGCATAAAACAATAGCACTTGTTGGGAGGCAACCCAATATGTATCTTAAATTTTTGCTTTGTTTTCTATTTTGTGTGTTTACACAATTATAGCTACTGTTATGATTGTGTTTTTATCTTAATTATTGTTTGTGCCAAGTAATGCCTTTGGGATGATTTGGATGATAGTATAATTGATGTTGTTTGAAAACAGAAACTTTTGAGTCCAGTGCAGAATTTCCTTGAATTTACTAGAGCGTGATAAAATTCTGAATTTTTACACAGTATTGGTATATGAATTTTTTACGTTGTCCTAATTTTTCAGAAATTTTTGGAGTTACAGAAGTATAGCTTTTAAATAGATCTTTAAAGACTATTCTGTTTTAGACAGATTCTATTTTCTATTGCATAGTTCGCTTATTTTAATGATGCTATGGATTATATCGGGGGGGGGGGGGTATAAGTCATGGAGAAGTTATATTACAGTAGAATTATGCAAGAATTAAATATGAATCAATTTATAACAGTACCTAAAGTTTAAGATTTGTTTGTTATACTAACGGATCTCACGAGGTTTCTGTTGAGTTTTGTGTGCTGAAGTTTTCAAGTTTTGGGTGAGATCATGATGGATGAAGGAATAAGGGGCGACAAGAGCCTAAGCTTGGGGATGCCCAAGGCACCCCAAGGTAATATTCAAGGAAGACCCAAGCGTCTAAGCTTGGGGATGCCCCGGATGGCATCCCCTCTTTCGTCTACAATCTATCGGTATATCACTTGGAGCTATATTTTTATTCATCACATGATATGTGTTTTACTTGGAGCGTATTGTGCCATAGTTTTCTTTTCTTTGTTTGCTTTTTAGTTTCCCACAATCATCTTTTGAACACACCTTTTTGAGAGGGACACACATTTATCGTGATTTGTTAGAATACTCTAGGTGCTTCACTTATATCTTTTGAGCTAGGCGGTTGCTCTAGTGCTTCACTTATATCTTTTAGAGCACGGTGGTGGTTATATTTTAAAGAAATATTTGCACTCTCATTCTTCACTTAAATATTTTTGAGAGTCTAATAAATAGTAATGGCAATTTGCACGTGTTAAAAGAATGGTCCTGATATGATAAGGTATTCAAGGGGGATATAATAAAAACTTTCATGTAGATCACCAAATATGAATTGTATGGTTAAATTTATTAATGTCATAATATGAAAGGATATAGGTTCATGTTCATTGGTTAGTAGAAATATTGGTATTAAAGTTTGTTATTAACAACTCATCTAAGTATTGGTCGTGGCATGGTGAGGAAGTTCGAGCATTTATAGGTCTGAAATGAAATCCTTGAGTGCTGTTACGGTCAGGGGCGTGCGATGGTTAACTCCTACCAACCTCCCTCCTAGGGGCATGCAGTGACGGTGTCCTGGACTAGGGGGTCCCAGCCTAGGTGATTAGTCCATGGGCCGAACTCAGGGCCCGTTAAAGAACAGGGACTCCGGAGGTTTCCAACTTGAAGAACCGACGTGTCATACCTCACCGAAGACTTGGCGTGTACCCCAAGGATGCGAGATTCGTGTTGGGGAACGTTGCATGGGAAACAAAAAATTTCCTACGCACACGCAAGATCTATCCATGGTGATGAGCATCTACGAGAGGGAGAGTAAATCTACATACCCTTGTAGATCGCTAAGCGGAAGCGTTAAGAAACGCGGTTGATGTAGTCGAACGTCTTCGCGATCCAAATCGCAAGTCGTCCCTCGAACCGATCACGAACTAGCGCCGAACGGACGGCACCTCCGCGTTCAACACACGTACGGCTTGATGACGCCTTCACCTCCTCGATCCAGCGAGCGATGGTGAAGTAGTGGTTGAGTTACAGCAGCACGACGGCGTGGTGATGGTGGTGAGGAACAATCTCTGCAGGGCTTCGCCAAGCGCTACGGAGATTATGACGGAGGAACTAGAGGGCTAGGGTTGCCGGCACACGGCTTGGGAAATCCTGATGTCTCCCGTGTGCTAGCCCTGCCCCTCTATTTATATGTTGAGCCTTGGGGTCTAAACTTGGAGTAAAAGCCTCCTCCAGGTCGGTTTTGCCTGCACAAGGTCGGTTTGGCCCGCAGGGAAAGAGTCCAACTCGGATCCCTGCCGAACCGTGCACAGCCGCGCACAAGCGGTAGTACCGCTCACAAGCGGTAGTACCGCTTGAGCGGTAGTACCGCTTGGGCGGTAGTACCGCTTCACAAAACGGTAGTACCGCTTACGCGGCAGCAAAACTACTTTTTGCACTTTCCAATACCTCGTGGGCTTTATCCCTTTGGCCCATATAAAGTGTTGCTGTACCCGAACACTTCGGTAAACATCCGGAACCCCTTCCGGTGAATTCCGGAACCCTTCCGGAGATCAAAACACTATTATCACATATATCAATCTTTACCTCCAGACTATTCCGGAGATCCTCGTCATGTCCGGGATCTTATCCGGGACTCCGAACAACCTTCGGTCACCAACATAACTCAACTATACTAATCGTCACCAAACGTTAAGTGTGTAGACCCTGCGGGTTCGAGAACTATGTAGACATGACCGAGACACCTCTACGGCCAATAACCAATAGCGGGACCTGGATGCCCATATAGGCTCCTACATATTCTACCAAGATCTTTTATCGGTCAAACCTCTATGTCAAGGATTCAGTTAATCCCGTATGCTGTTCCCTTTGTTCTTCGGTATGTTACTTGCCCGAGATTCGATCGTCGGTATCTCTATACCTAGTTCAATCTCGTTACCGGCAAGTCTCTTTACTCGTTCCGTAATACAAGATCTCGTGGCTAACACTTTAGTCACATTGCTTGCAAGGCTCATAGTGATGTTGTATTACCGAGTGGGCCCTGAGATACCTCTCCGTCATATGGAGTAACAAATCCCAGTCTTGATCCATGCCAACCCAACAGACACCCTCGGAGATACCTGTAGAGCACCTTTATAGTCACCCAGTTACGTTGCGACGTTTGATACACACAAGGTACTCTTCTGATGTCAGGGAGTTGCATGATCTCATGGTCATAGGAACAGATACTTGACATGCAGAAAACAATAGCAATAAACTGACACGATCATATGCTACGTTCGTAGTTTGGGTCTTGTCCATCACATCATTCTCCTAATGATGTGATCCCGTTATCAAATGACATCTCATGTCAATGGCTAGGAAACCTTAACCATCTTTGATCAACGAGCTAGTCAACTAGAGGCTTACTAGGGACACAGTGTTGTCTATGTATCCACACATGTATTTGAGTTTCCAATCAATACAATTATAGCATGGATAATAAACGATTATCATAAACAAGGAAATATAATAATAACCAATTTATTATTGCCTCTAGGGCATATTTCCAACAGTCTCCCACTTGCACTAGAGTCAATAATCTAGTTCACATCACTATGTGATTTACATTGTAATGAATCGAACACCCATGCAGTTCTGGTGTTGTTCATGTTTAGCCCTTGGAAGAGGTTTAGTCATCGGATCTGCAACATTTAGATCCGTGTGTACTTTGCAAATTTTTATGTCGTCCTCCTTGATGTAATCGCGGATGGAATTGAAACGTGGCTTTATGTGTCTGGTCCTCTTGTGAAATCTTGGTTCCTTGGCTAGAGCAATGGCACCAGTGTTATCACAAAACAGAGTCATTGGGTTAAGCGCACTAGGCACTACTCCAAGATCTGTCATGAACTCCTTCATCCAGACACCTTCCTTCGCCGCCTCCGAGGCTGCGATGTACTCTGCTTCGCATGTAGAATCAGCTACCACGCTTTGCTTGGAACTGCACCAGCTAACCGCACCCCCATTAAGAATAAATACGTATCCGGTTTGAGACTTAGAGTCATCCGGATCAGTGTCAAAGCTTGCATCGACGTAACCCTTTACGACGAGCTCTTGATCACCTCCATAAACGAGAAACATGTCCTTAGTCCTTTTCAGGTACTTCAGGATATTCTTGACCGCCGTCCAGTGTTCCATTCCTGGATCACTTTGAAACCTTCCGACCATACTTATGGCAAGGCTGACATCGGGTCTTGTGCACAGCATTGCATACATAATAGAGCCTATGGCTGAAGCATAGGGGATGACGCTCATCTTTTCTCTATCTTCTGCAGTCACTGGGCATTGAGTCTTACTCAACTTCACACCTTGCAAAACAGGCAAGAACCCCTTCTTGGACTGATCCATTTTGAACTTCTTCAAAATCTTATCAAGGTATGTGCTTTGTGAAAGTCCTATTAAGCGTCTTGATCTATCTCTATAGATCTTGATGCCTAATATGAAAGCAGCTTCTCCTAGGTCCTTCATTGAAAAACTCTTGTTCAAATATTCCTTCACGCTTTCCAACATTTCTATATTGTTTCCAATCAGCAATATGTCATCCACATATAATATTAGAAACGCTATAGAGCTCCCACTCACTTTCTTGTAAATACAAGCTTCTCCGTAAACTTGTATAAACTCGAACGCTTTGATCACTTCATCAAAGCGAAGATTCCAACTCCGAGATGCTTGCACCAGTCCATAAATGGATCGCTGGAGTTTGCAAACTTTGTCAGCATTCTCTGGATCGACAAAACCTTCTGGTTGCATCATATACAACTCTTCCTTAAGGAAACCGTTAAGGAATGCTGTTTTGACATCCATCTGCCAAATTTCATAATCGAAAAAGGCAGCTATTGCTAACATGATTCTGACGGACTTAAGCATCGCTACGGGTGAGAAGGTCTCATCGTAGTCAACTCCTTGAACTTGTGAAAAACCCTTTGCCACAAGTCGAGCTTTATAGACGGTGACATTACCGTCCGCGTCCGTCTTCCTCTTAAAGATCCATTTGTTCTGAATGGCCTTACGCCCTTCAGGTAATACTTCCAAAGTCCATACTTTGTTTTCATACATGGATCCCATCTCGGATTTCATGGCCTCTAACCACTTCTCGGAATCCGGGCCCATCATCGCTTCTCCATAGCTCGTAGGTTCGTCGTTGTCTAACAACATGACCTCTAAGACAGGGTTGCCGTACCACTCGGGAGCAGTACGCGTCCTTGTCGACCTACGAGGTTCGATAGCAACTTGATCCAAAGCTTCATGATCATCATCATTAACTTCCTCTTCAGCTAATGTAGGCTCCACAGAAACAACTTTCTGCACTGCGCTACTCTCAGGTTGAAGTAAAGGTTCAACAACCTCATCAAGTTCTATCTTCCTCCCACTCAATGCTTTCGAGAGAAACTCTTTCTCAAGAAATGTTCCGTTTTTAGCGACAAACACTTTGCCTTCGGATCTGAGATAGAAGGTATACCCAACTGTCTCTTTTGGGTATCCTATGAAGACGCATTTCTCCGCTTTGGGTTCCAGCTTTTCAGGCTGAAGCTTTTTGACATAAGCATCACATCCCCAAATTTTAAGAAACGACAGCTTTGGCTTCTTGCCAAACCAAAGTTCATATGGCGTTGTCTCAACGGATTTCGATGGTGCCCTATTTAAAGTGAATGCAGCTGTCTCTAATGCATAACCCCAAAACGATAGTGGCAAATCGGCAAGAGACATCATAGATCGCACCATATCCAATAAAGTTCGATTACGACGTTCGGACACACCATTACGCTGTGGTGTTCCAGGCGGTGTCAGTTGTGAAACAATTCCACATTGTCTTAAGTGACTGCCAAACTCATAACTCAGATATTCTCCTCCTCGATCAGATCATAGGAATTTAATCTTCTTGTTACGATGATTCTCAACTTCACTCTGAAATTGTTTGAACTTTTCAAACGTTTCAGACTTGTGTTTCATTAAGTAAATATACCCATATCTACTTAAGTCATCAGTGAAGGTGAGAAAATAACGATAACCACCGCGCGCCTCAATACTCATTGGACCACACACATCAGTATGTATGATTTCCAATAAGTCACTTGCCCGTTCCATTGTTCCAGAGAACGGCGTTTTAGTCATCTTGCCCAAGAGGCATGGCTCACATGTGTCAAGTGATTCAAAATCAAGTGACTCCAAAAGTCCATCAGCATGGAGCTTCCTCATGCGTTTTACGCCAATATGACCTAAACGGCAGTGCCACAAGAAAGTGGTATTATCATTATCAATCCTACATCTTTTGGCATCAATGTTATGAACATGTGTATCATTACTATCGAGATTCAATAAGAATAAACCGCTTACATTGGGTGCATGACCATAAAAGATATTACCCATATAAATAGAACAACCATTATTCTCTGATTTAAATGAGTAACCGTCTCGCAATAAACAAGATCCAGATATAATGTTCATGCTTAACGCAGGCACCAAATAACACTTATTTAGGTTCATCACTAATCCCGACGGTAATCGAAGAACGAGCGTGCCGACGGCGATCACATCAACCTTGGAACCATTTCCCACGCGCATCGTCACTTCGTCCTTCGCCAGCCTCTGTCTATTCCGCAGTTCCTGTTTAGAGTTGCAAATATGAGCAACCGCACCGGTATCAAATACCCAGGCACTACAACGAGGGTTGGTAAGGAACATATCAATAACATGTATATCATATATACCTTGTTTGTTGTTGGCCGCCTTCTTGTCAGCCAAATACTTGGGGCAGTTCCGCTTCCAGTGTCCAGTTCCCTTGCAATGAAAGCACTCAGTTTCTGGTTTGGGTCCAGCCTTGGGTTTCTTCACGAGAGGAGCAACTGCTTTGCCACTCTTCTTGGAGTTACCCTTCTTACCCTTGCCATTTTTCTTGAAACTAGTGGTTTTATTGACCATCAACACTTGATGCTCCTTCTGAATTTCAGACTCAGCGGCTTTCAGCATCGCAAACAGCTCGGCGACTGACTTGTTCATCCCGTGCATGTTATAGTTCAACATGAAGCTCTTGTAGCTAGGTCGCAATGATTGAAGAACTCTGTCAGTGATAGCCTCTGGCGGAAGGGGCATCCCTAACTCAGCCAGACGGGTGGAGTACCCAGACATTCTGAGCACGTGATCACTGATAGACCCGTTCTCCTCCATCTTGCAAGCATAGAACTTATCGGAGATCTCATATCTCTCGATCCGGGCATTCTTCTGAAAGATAAACTTCAACTCCTGGAACATCTCATATGCTCCATGACGTTCAAAACGTCTTTGAAGTCCCGGTTCTAAGCCATACAACATTGCACATTGAACTATTGAGTAATCATCAGAACGAGCCTGCCAGGCGTTCACAACGTCTAGAGACTCAACTGGAGCGGGTGGATCACCAAGCGGTGCATCAAGGACATAAGCCTTCTGGGAAGCCGTAAGGATAATCCTCAGATTACGGGCCCAGTCCACAAAGTTACTTCCATCATCTTTCAACTTAGCTTTCTCTAGGAACGCATTAAAATTCAGGGGTGCTACTGCGCGAGCCATGATCTACAACATAAATATAGCAACGACAACTTAGACTATTGTTCAAGATAATGAGTTTAATTAATCATATTACTTAAAAACTCCCACTCAAATTGACATCCCTCCGGTCATTCGAGTGTAACATGATCCAAATCCACCAACTCAAGTCCGATCATCACGTGAGTCGAGGTGGTTTCAATGGTGAACATCTTCATGTTGATCATATCTACTATATGACTCATGTTCGACCTTTCGGTCTCTTGTGTTCCGAGGCCATGTCTGTACATGTTAGGCTCGTCAAGTTTAACCCGAGTGTTCCGCGTGTGCAACATGGCTTGCACCCATTGTATGTGAACGTGGAGTCTATCACACCCGCTCATCACGGCGTGTCTCGAAACGACGAACTTTCGCAACGGTGCACACTCGGGGAGAACACAATTTATCTTGAAATTTAAGTGAGGGATCACCTTATAATGCTACCGTCGTCCTAAGCAAAATAAGATGCATAAAAGGATTAACATCACATGCAAATCATAAGTGACATGATATGGCCATGAACTTGTGCTTTTGATCTCCATCTCCAAAGCACCGGCATGATCTCCATCGTCACCGGCATGACACCATGATCTCCATCATCTTGATCTCCATCAACATGTCGCCATAAGGTTGTCGCGCTGACTGTTGCTTCCACGACTATTGCTAACGTTTAGCAATAAAGTAAAGCATTACATAGCGCTTAATGATTGACACGCAGGTCATACAATAATTAAAGACAACTCTATGGCTCCTACCAGTTGCCGTACTCATCGACATGCAAGTCGTGATATTCTATACAACACATGATCATCTCATACATCACATATATCTCATCATGTAATTGGCCATATCACATCACAACATACCCTGCAAAAACAAGTTAGACGTCCTCTAATTGTTGTTGCAAATTTTACGTGGCTGCTACGGGTTTGCAAGAACCGTTCTTACCTACGCAAAACCACAACGTGGTGTAGTGATTGCTTTTTGATCTTCTAAAAGAACCCTCTTCATTGAAATCGATTCAACTAAAGTGAGAGAGACAGACACCCGCTAGCCATCTTTATGCAACGAAGTTACATGTTAGTTGAAGGAACCTGTCTCGCGTAAGTGTACGCGTAATGTCGGTCCGGGCCGCTTCATCTCACAGTACCGCCGAATCAAATATCAACTAGTAACGGCAAGCAATATGTATACACCCACGCCCACAACTCGATTGTGTTCTACTCGAGATCTCATCTACGCATAGACCTAGCTCATGATGCCACTGTTGGGGAACGTTGCATGGGAAACAAAAATTTTCCTACGCACACGCAAGATCTATCCATGGTGATGAGCATCTACGAGAGGGAGAGTAAATCTACATACCCTTGTAGATCGCTAAGTGGAAGCGTTAAGAAACGCGGTTGATGTAGTCGAACGTCTTCGCGATCCAAATCGCAAGTCGTCCCTCGAACCGATCACGAACTAGCGCCGAACGGACGGCACCTCCGCGTTCAACACACGTACGGCTTGATGACGCCTTCACCTCCTCGATCCAGCGAGCGATGGTGAAGTAGTGGTTGAGTTACAGCAGCACGACGGCGTGGTGATGGTGGTGAGGAACAATCTCTGCAGGGCTTCGCCAAGCGCTACGGAGATTATGACGGAGGAACTAGAGGGCTAGGGTTGCCGGCACACGGCTTGGGAAATCCTGATGTCTCCCGTGTGCTAGCCCTGCCCCTCTATTTATATGTTGAGCCTTGGGGTCTAAACTTGGAGTAAAAGCCTCCTCCAGGTCGGTTTTGCCCGCACAAGGTCGGTTTGGCCCGCAGGGAAAGAGTCCAACTCGGATCCCTGCCGAACCGTGCACAGCCGCGCACAAGCGGTAGTACCGCTCACAAGCGGTAGTACCGCTTGAGCGGTAGTACCGCTTCACCAAGCGGTAGTACCGCTTGGGCGGTTGTACCGCTTCACAAAACGGTAGTACCGCTTACGCGGCAGCAAAACTACTTTTTGCACTTTCCAATACCTCGTGGGCTTTATCCCTTTGGCCCATATAAAGTGTTGCTGTACCCGAACACTTCGGTAAACATCCGGAACCCCTTCCGGTGAATTCCGGAACCCTTCCGGAGATCAAAACACTATTATCACATATATCAATCTTTACCTCCAGACTATTCCGGAGATCCTCGTCATGTCCGGGATCTTATCCGGGACTCCGAACAACCTTCGGTCACCAACATAACTCAACTATACTAATCGTCACCAAACGTTAAGTGTGTAGACCCTGCGGGTTCGAGAACTATGTAGACATGACCGAGACACCTCTACGGCCAATAACCAATAGCGGGACCTGGATGCCCATATAGGCTCCTACATATTCTACCAAGATCTTTTATCGGTCGAACCTCTATGTCAAGGATTCAGTTAATCCCGTATGCTGTTCCCTTTGTTCTTCGGTATGTTACTTGCCCGAGATTCGATCGTCGGTATCTCTATACCTAGTTCAATCTCGTTACCGGCAAGTCTCTTTACTCGTTCCGTAATACAAGATCTCGTGGCTAACACTTTAGTCACATTGCTTGCAAGGCTCATAGTGATGTTGTATTACCGAGTGGGCCCTGAGATACCTCTCCGTCATATGGAGTAACAAATCCCAGTCTTGATCCATGCCAACCCAACAGACACCCTCGGAGATACCTGTAGAGCACCTTTATAGTCACCCAGTTACGTTGCGACGTTTGATACACACAAGGTACTCTTCCGATGTCAGGGAGTTGCATGATCTCATGGTCATAGGAACAGATACTTGACATGCAGAAAACAATAGCAATAAACTGACACGATCATATGCTACGTTCGTAGTTTGGGTCTTGTCCATCACATCATTCTCCTAATGATGTGATCCCGTTATCAAATGACATCTCATGTCAATGGCTAGGAAACCTTAACCATCTTTGATCAACGAGCTAGTCAACTAGAGGCTTACTAGGGACACAGTGTTGTCTATGTATCCACACATGTATTTGAGTTTCCAATCAATACAATTATAGCATGGATAATAAACGATTATCATAAACAAGGAAATATAATAATAACCAATTTATTATTGCCTCTAGGGCATATTTCCAACAATTCGGCATGTATTCCCTTAATTGTAACCGACCATGTGTAACCCTAGATACCCCTGGTGTCTAAATAAACTAGAGGGTTTAATCCGTAGAGGCAACATTCATTCATCATACCCCTAGGCTTAGACCACATCTTACGATCTCGAGGTAGATTAACTCTGTACCTTGATACATACATAATACAAACAAGAGCAGGACGTAGGGTATTACCTCCTTAGAGAGGGCCCGAACCTGGGTAAATATTCGTGTCCCTCGTCTCCTGTTAACCATCGATCCGATCTCACAACTCGGGACCCCTACCCGAGATCTGCCGGTTTTGACACCGACATTGGTGCTTTCAGTGAGAGCTCACTGTGTTGATCCCAAAAGATTATTGGCTCGCTTGTAGATTGACAGCAATACCGGCTGCAGTGACATCATTGTCCCTGGCCAGCTTTTTGTCTTCGGCAGTATCGTGCTGCACGCCGACTCGACTGGCCATCTGCGCCGCGTCGAGAACTTCGCCCCGGATCAGGTCATCACGTTCGGGAACCTAGAGTACACCACGGACGCCCGAGGTGAGCTGGTCTTTTCGGGATGGACCTCAGATCGGCTTGAGGATCCCTCCAACGCGGAGGCTCTGGAGGACATTCCCGATCTAACTCTCGGATCCGATCTTGGAGATGGATCTCACGATCGTCGCTTCTAGCCCCGCCGCCATGCCCGCAGACCCTGGCTTAGAGCCGAGTTCGCCAATGGGCCCGACGATGATTGTCTCATCACCTATGGCTGACGAGACCCCTTCTCCTGCCAACCAGGGATCGACCTCGGATGGGCATGGTAACAACGCTGCGTTAGGCGGCCCGAGCAGACCACTCCAGATCGGCCCGGCCTATAGCCAGGTCTTGAGCGCGGAGGAGGTCTCACAGTTAAACGGGGTGTTGGACCAAATCCAAGACTGGGCGATCTCATCCGCCATCTACGATCAGATCGGATGCAAAACCGACGATCGGGAAATTTTCGTCCCACGCACCACCCACTTAGTCGCCACGGTCGAAGACTTGACTGATGAGCTCGGCTACGGCTCTAATGAAGCCACCGACATGGATAAAGATGTCTGCGGCGATACCGGAGCGAACCCACCCACCAAAACCCACACAAGGGATTGGGCGGTAACGTCTACCTATGACGTCTACATGGTCGACACTCCCAAAGATAGCCCTCAGTATAAACCCAAGGAGAACACTAAGCGTCGTCGCCCGAAGAGGCGATCAAAGGGAGGTAACGGAAGCAGAAATACGACCAACACCACAGACGACACCGGTAACGGCGCTGCTCCCGACAACACTGAGAACCTGGGTGAGGATAATCAAGCCTCGCCCAAAGAGCCCGTAGTGGCACCTGCGGAGGATGATCCCGAGGACATGGTCACTTTCAACAACATGTCGGACGAGGATTACCTGCCGGAGTCTGAGGACGATCTTAGCCTCGGACCCGAGGACTTTGTGGTACCCATAAGCCCATCCAAGCAGCCACGGTTCCAACGGCGGCTCCTCGCAACGGTGCAAAGCATGAAGAGAAAACAACAAGAGCTGTACTCTCACAACAACTTGCTTAATGAAGAATGGTTAAAGGTCCCCACTGCCGAAGCGGACCTCGAGGCCCGACGTACCGCCGCCAAATCATACCCTAAAAGGCGGCTGCTGCCCAACTTCGACGACGAGGCAGCAAATGACGAACCGTTCATGCACGGCACTGAAGGACAGGCTAACTGCCCCCCAAGAGGGCGAGACCGGCTAGCAGGGGCAAACACAGAACCCCCTGCAAAAACCCGCCCTCATGGTAAGAGTGCAGTAGCATTCAATGAGCCGTACGACCTGCGCAACAAGTTAAAGGCCTATAAGGCCCCTCCCCGATCCATCTATGGATCTCGGGATCGTGCACCTGTCGGCTTCGAGGGCTACGATGCCTGGTTAGACAGGCACAACAAAGCTCGGGAGCATACGCGGGCCAGGACAACGGCCATTGCACGACCAGAGGCGGCTTGATTCCGAGGACCCGCCCATCCGGTCTGTTTTACAGACGAGGTCATGGAGCATCAGTTCCCAGAAGGGTTTAAACCCATCAACATTGAACAATATGATAGAACAACCAACCCAGCTGTTTGGCTCGAGGATTTTCTCCTCCACATACACATGGCGCGAGGTGATGACCTCCATGCCATAAAGTACCTGCCGCTCAAGCTTAAAGGGACGGCAAGGCACTGGCTCAACATCCTCCCTAGCAACTCTATCGGAAGCTGGGAATAACTTGAGGAAGCCTTTAGGGAAAATTTCCAGGGCACCTACGTGCGGCCCCCGGACGCCGACGACCTCAGTCATGTCATCCAGCAGGAGGGCGAATCTGCTCAGAAATTCTTGTATCGGTTCTTAACTAAAAAGAACCAGATCATCGATTGCCCCGACGCCGAAGCTATTGCCGCATTAAAGCACAACATTTGGGATGAGTGGCTCGCCCGACAGCTCGGGCAGGACAAGCCGAGAACTATGGCGGCCCTTACCTCCTTAATGACCCGCTTTTGCGCGCGCGAGGACAGTTGGCTTGCCCGAAGTTCCCACAGGAATGATCCTGGCACCTCAAAGGCACGCGACGGAAATGGCAAACCCAGGCGCAATAGAAACAAGCGCCGGAATAAGCATGGTGGCAGCGATACCGAGGACCCAGCAGTCAATGCATGGTTCAGCGGCCCGCGAACTGGACCCAAGAAAAGGCCCTTTAAAGGGAACAAGGATGGCCCTAGCACCCTGGATAGAATACTGGATAGGTCTTGTCAAATTCATGGCACCTCGGACAAACCTGCCCACCACACCAATCGAACTTGCTGGGTGTTTAAGTAGGCCAGCAAAGCAGTTACCGAGGAACCAACCAGGAGCGGGTCCCGCAGCGATGACGAGGATGAACCTCGCAGGCCAAGCAGTGGCGGCCAAAAGCAATTCCCTTCCGACATTAAAAACATGAACATGATCTATGTCATGCATATCCCTAAGAAGGAACGGAAGCGGGCACTTCGGGGTGTCTACGCCATAGAGCCTGTAGCACCGAAGTACAACCCTTGGTCGGCTTACCCGATCACTTTCGACAAGAAGGACCATCCCACCAGTATCCATCATGGCGGGTCGGCAGCCTTGGTCCTGGACCCCATTATCGATGGATTCCACCTAACCCGCATCCTAATGGACACTGTCAGAAAGATGGGCATCGATTCATCACGAATTAAGCCCAGCAACACCAAATTCAAGGGTGTTATACCTGGCGTGGAGGCCCGAAGCACTGGCACCGTAACGCTGGAAGTAGTCTTTGGCTCACCCGAGAACTTCCGAAGCGAGGACTTGATCTTCGACATCGTCCCCTTCCGCAGCGGTTACCACGCCTTGCTCGGCTATATTGCGTTCGCCCGTTTTAACGCGGTGTCGCACTACGCTTATCTGAAGCTCAAGATTCTGGGGCCCCATGGCATCATTACCATTAATGGTACCATAGAGACCTCCCTCCGTATAGAGGAGAGAACAACAGCTTTCACGGCCGATTTCTAGGCGGCTGAGGAAGCTGCCCGACGTACAGCACGGCAGGCGTTGCTAAGCTCTTCGAAGCGCGTACGCACCGGCACCTCGGCCCCCGGCCAACCCCGCGTCGATCCTAAATAGGGACGCGTGCTCCCTAGTTCCCCTCTCTTGGTAGCAAGCTACGTGCCTCGCGTACATAACTTTGCACTTAAAATTCCATGGGAGACCGAGGAGCAGACATTTAATAAAAGGGTGTGTCATCTTGAATGGCCAATCACCCACATCCCGATTATCTTTTTGATGGCATATGAAGGCCAACTAGGACTCACATCTTCGGCAGCGTCAAGCAGCCACACCCCGGCAATTACCTCTTCGGGGACCCCGTATCTCGGATGCGTTCTACGTAGTCGAGATGGATTAGCCAGGAGTGCTCACCAAGCCTTGGAATAGACAAGGGATAGCTGTTCAATAGCATGGAGGCACAGATGTGCGGCAGGGAAGGCGCTGGGAATAGTCCCCGCTTTTCTAAAGCCTTGTACCAAATACCTCCCACTCTTCTTTTTACATACTCGCTGTATCTTGTAAGGTTCCTCTTGATATCAGCTCGGCAACTATGGCTATGCCTTAATGAATGAAAGAACAGACCTTTTTTCGGTCTCCACACAAAATTACGTGTCGTTTCTTCTGCTTTTTGCCTAGTAGCAATGTGGATACCGTTAGAAATATACAGATGAGTCCGGCTTTCGACCGGGGGCTCGGATATGAAATTGAGCCTATGTTTAAAGTCCGATATCTGTTCGGCGTCTCGCATATTGCATTATATGCATCAGTTTCAAATCGTGATTTTGGTCAATGATTGGGTTGCCCGGCTCCTGTGCTTGACTCCTATGTTCCGCTCTGTTCGGCTAGGTGCGCAAAGGGAGAACCACTGCGATTGTGCTTCCAGCTTGGCTAGGTCAAGCACCCCAGTTGGAGAAAGCCGAAAATTGACTGTCATGATAAGCGTAAACTTGTCGGCTATCCGAAGATAGTGTCAAACTATAAGCCATTAGTGGTTACGTCGTGATAAATGAAGGGTTCTTGTTATACAAACCGAGGTGTTCTAACTGGTGCACTTCGGCGTGTCCGATCACCACTACACCGGGGGCTAGGTCAACTAGCCCTACTTTTCGAACTCCTATGACTAAGTGAAGGATATAAAGCCACTATGGTCCGATTGCCTCGTTTCATAAATACACAACCGCCCCCGGGCACCGAGACGTCGGCTAAGGGTTCACGAATTTTTTTATGGAACACCCTACGTAGTATCTACAAAAGGGGGTAGAAGCCGACGACCAGCCTCTTCAGTATAAACAGTCGCACAGGAATAGATAAAACATGTCGGATAAACAACGACTAATTAGCATAAATAATAATTGTCTTTACAAAAGTTGCCACGGCATACGGAGAAGTTCTTTAGAACCGGAGCTCGATCTTCGAGCACTGTACTTCGGACACCCGAGACACTTCATGGACCTTGGAAAGAAACTACTCGGGCGTCCGATTCTTCCCTTCTGGAGGCCCCGAGGCGATCGCAAGCGGCTTGATCTTCGGGTAATGTGCCATGGTTGACGCATAGGCCTGCTCCGCGCCTTCCAGGCAGGCCGACCGCTTCCAGTTCTCAACCTGGAGGCTCGTGCCTCGCAATCTCTGATCCAAGCCGAATAGGCTGGTCGGTAGTGGCTCCTGCGGCCAGAGATTGACGCAAATATCCTCCATCATTGGCTGAGCCATGCGAATCAGCTCGGCCAGCTGCTTCATCTGATTATTCATGAGCGGAGGATGCTCGGGGGCCTGGAATTGGGCCCAGAAGGCCTTCTCTGTCGACTCCTCGGGGTGGGCAGCAAAGTATGCGCCAGCGTCTGAAGCGCTCCATGGCAGATCCCTGAAGGCTTCTGAAGAACGCCAGACTTGCATAAGATGGGCAAATCGACGATCACCAAAAATGCAGCGGAGCAGGTAGGGCTTACCAGCGGCAATCTGCCTCACTTGTTGAAGCACTTCATGATCCGCCTTCGCCTGGGTCATGGCCTCCATGCAGGCCGAGCTCGCGGTCTCGAGCTCATAGGGGAGCTTGTTCCTTTCCTCCCGGAGGGCATCACGCTGCTTGGCCAGCCCCTCCAGGTCGCCTTTGACCTCCACGACCCGGGCCGCGTGCTTCGCACTAGCCTCCTTTTCCTTGGCCAGCGCTTCACTGGCCTGCCATGCCATAGCCCTCTGCTGTTCGGCTTCTCGCCGAGCTGTTTGCAGCTCGGACCAGAGTTTCTCAAGCTCCACAGAGGCAGCTGTAGTACATTAATACAGCCTTTAGAGCTCAAGGCAACTGCACCAGCACTCATAACATTACACCAAAATATTCAAACTCTTGCTTACCTTGAGATTGCTCCATCTGCTTCTTAAGCAGATCCGCGTCCTTCCCGGACCGGTCGAGCTTATGGTTCAGCTCCTCTAACTCACTTGAGCTGGATGCCGAAACCGAGGCTGAAACCAACAAATAATGTCGTTAGCTTCCTCGGACGAATCGATCCCCTGGTCGGCCTCGTGCGTCCGACTAGGGCCTCGGGGGCTACTGTCTATTCGCTTTGCTATACTACCTTTCCCTATAATCCCCGCGCTAGATTATCAAATCTACCTCGAGGCTTGGGGGCTACTATGGTTATGCACTTGTAACAAGTCTATGCAGTAGGCAATGTCTTCGGACATATCGAATTTTACTTATTCCCTAAAGGATATCAGACACATCTAGTATTAAAAAGTTCTGCGCATTTACGCGTTTCTAAGCAAAAAAAAAGAACTCGATTTGGACTTACCTCAAAGCCTTCATATAGGCCCTAGAAGGCCTCCCGAATACCGGCCTCTGCAGAATGGTAGCTCTTCAGCACCGCGCCTAGTATGACGCGGTGCTCGGCTACAATGGCGGAGCCCATCAGGGCCGCCTCCATCTCTTCGGTCCATCCCGTAGACACCTGCCCTCCAGCAGGTCGGGATGGATGGGTCACCTCGGGCCTCTCCGATGAAGGAGGAGCCGCCGTTGAGGTCGGCTGCCGAGGTGGCTCTAGGACAACGGGGGCCGAGATTATCGGATGTTCCCGCTCTTCCCCTCCCTTCAAGGAGGAGGTCTTCTCCAGTGCACCTTTGGAGGCCGAGGCCTATGACGCCCCTGACTTAATCGTGCACTAATCATACACACAAATGCACACGATCAAGCCTAGGGACTCACTTGAAGATATCACAACCCAACTCTAAACAAAAAATAAAATAATTCAAGCTTTATATTACAAGCCAGGGCCTCGAGGGCTCGAATACATAAGCTCGATGTCATACAAGAATCAGCGGAAACAAAAGTATCTGAGTACAGACACAAAGTTAAACAAGGGTGCCTTAAGAAGGCGAAAACAAACAACGGCAACTGGATCAAAAAAGCGCAGGCCTCCTGCCTGGGAGCCTCCTAAAGTACCTGGTCGTCGGCGGTCTCCACGTAGTAGTAGGCTCCTCCAGAGGTGTAGTAGTAGTCGTCGGCGGTAGCAGCTGACTCCTGGGATCCATTATCTGGTCACAGCAATCGGGTATGGGGAAAAGGGGAAGCAAAGCAACCGTGAGTACTCATCCAAAGTACTCACAAGACTGACATCAGAACTATGCTAAGTATGCATCGGTATCAAAGGAATGGGGATATATCTTTGGACTAAACTGCAGAAATGCCAGAACAGAGGGGGAAAAGCGTAGCCTATCGAAGACTAGCATCTTCAGCGTCTTGCAGCATTAGAAGAGTGTAGATTAGCATATTATAAAGTAACAAGCATGTAGAAGCAAAGCCCAGAGATCCTTCCATGACTCCCTGCGAGAAAGCGATCCCGGAGCTTACAGTTAATTAACATGTATCCAGTTCAAGTTGTAGTAGATCGGGATACAACACTGAGCGCCCTGTTACCATGGACACGGCTATTTGAATAGATAACTTCCCTGCAGGGGTGCACTACTATTACCCAACACGCTCGATTAACTCTGGCCGGACACACTTTCCTGGGTCATGCCCGGCCTCGGCTGATCGACACACCGCAGCCCTACCTAGGCTCAACAGAGAGGTCCCCGCCGGTCTACATCCTAAGCGCTCAGGGGTCTTGGGCCCATCTCCCTTTGCACTCCGGGTCGTTATGCGATGAGCCGGGACGAGCACCACCTCATCCTGGATGGCACTGGCCCGACAGGGCCACAATGCTGAACTTGACATCTGACAGAGCTTTCGGCTGATACATACGGCGTCGAGGGTCCCATAACCATTATCCCACGTGGTGGTAGTGCGTATATGGCCAGCGGCCAACTCAGATCAAATACCCAAATCCGTTAGCGAATTATTAGGAGCTCACGGTGACGATCATTACTCCTGTCGTCCCATCTCGAGGAAGTGCAACAAGGGTTAGGCCCATCCCTCTCTAGGGCGGTCTCTGCCTACCCGGCCACGCCTCGTAATTATCTCGCGGGTACCCTTGGGTCAACCCGACTTCACACCTCTTGCGGGTACCCCTCGGGGCCTACCCGACTTTAACCGAGGGCCTGAAGTAAAAGTAGGGTAACCGTGTGTTCATCACATCAAGGGGGAATCCGAGGAATCACCCTCGTTGGAATCCTACTCGATGTAGTCCGTCAAGGAGAACCAGGAGGAATCACCCTCGATGGTCCACACTTGAGGGGTTGCACGACAGAGTATCATCGGGAAGGGAAGCGGGAGGAATCACCCTCCACAATCACCATCGATGTGCTATACTACAGAGATATCATCAGGAGTGCATTACGAGGTATCACCCTCGGCACTTGATAATAGCCCTGCAGAGTCGTACCACAAGGGGGTGTGTGTGGTGATGTGTCGGTCTTTGCACTTAGATCACCTTGATCGAGCATCGGTAGTGAAGCATGACAACAAGGACAAGAGTGTGGGGCCGTTGATGGATCGCTAACCAACTTATACTAAGCAGTTTAGGATGACAGGTAAAGTAACAACAGCAGGTTACAAAATCAGGCTATGCATCAGAATGGGAGCAATCAATTACAGTAGCAATTTCTAATGCAAGCATGGGGGAGAAAGAATAGGCGATATAGGGATGATCAAGGAGGTTTTGCTTGCCTGGAAGCTTTGCTGAAAAGGAAGGAGGGTCATCGGTGACGTAGTCGTACTCGGCAGCAACGTCAGTCTCGGGGTCTACCAGAGAAAAGAGGGCGAAGAAACAATAAATAAAACATAAACAAATGCAACACATAGGCATGGCATGGCAGCACGCTATTCGAGAGGTGCCCTAACGCAGTACTACGCAAGTTAGTCGGAGCGGGAAATATCTGAAGGTGTTTTACCAGATCCGGACAATTATCGGACAGATGAATCAGGGGGGAAACGTTCCATGTTCATCATGTTAGAGAGGGTTGACAGGTATGTGGGTGGCATATTCGGATTCGTGATATTTTTCTGATCGTTTTTCATATATAAATTATTTTCATCCGAGTTACTGTTTATTTTATATGATTTTTCAAAGTTTTATTGAATTTCTGGAACTTTTTTAATTATTAAATTCGAATTATCCGAAACAGGTGACATCAGTAGTACGTCAAGATGACGTCAGCAGTCAACCCAGCCGGTTGACTGGTCAACCTGACAGGTGGGGCCCATCCGTCATAGACTAGACTAATTAAACAGTAGATTAAACTAACTAATTTAACTAATTAACCAGTGGGACCCACTGTCAGTGACTGATTAAGTTAACTAATTAACTAACAGATTAATTAACGTTTTAATTAACATTTTATTTATTTTTAAAAACATTTCAAATGGTGGGGTCCACATGTCAGTGGCCCACGGGTGCCCAGTCGGCAGTTGACTGGGTCAACCCAGTCAACTGGGGCCCATGGGGCCCGCGGTCAGTGGCCCAGGGGTGGGCCAGGTGGCGCCACATCGGCGGCGTCGCCGGAGTTTCTCTTGCGACCACATTTGCGGCGGCGCTCGTCGGGAGGCGGTCGGGATCCGCGTATAGGGGGTCTCCAGGGCCGCGGCTTAGCTTGTTCGAACGGACACTCTGCCGCGCATCGAATGGTGACGGTGGTTGGCCGTGGGGTGGCCGGAATGGTCGCCGGCGACGACGTCGGGTGGCGGGGTTCTCGGGCGGTGCTCGGTCTCGGCGTTGCAGCGTGCGCGCGAGGAAATTAAAGGGCTAGGCGAGGCCTACGCGGTGCGGCGGAGCTAACGGGCACGATGGGGGCGGCAGCTACGGCTATGGAGAAGGAGCGGGGAGAGAGCGGATCGACGCGGCGGCTCACAGCGGTGCAGGGAAGGCCCGGGGAAGCGCGGGAAGCAGTGGAGGCACCGGAATCGACGGCGAGTCGACGGCGGCCGTAGTAGGAAGACGGAGTCGCCGAGCTCGAGGCAGTGGCGTTGAGCTCCAACGGGTGGCCTCAGACGACGTAGCGGAGGCACGCGGAGCGTGCTGGCACAGTGGAACGGCGAGGTGGGCGCGGTGGCCGCGGGATCGACGGCGGCGACGGGGGGAGCTCTCGGGCGTGAGAGAGAGAGGACGAACGAGCAAGGGGAAGAGGGAGGAAAAGATCTGGGGGGCGGCTAGGGCGTCCGTGGTGGCGTTCTTATCCCCCAGGGGGGCCTGTAGCGACACGGTCGGCGAGCGGGCGCGGCTGCGACGGCGACCGGTCGTCGGGAGCGTGCGCGCGCGCGCGAGGTTAGGGAAAGGCCGAGCGGGGCGGGCTGGGCCGTTTACCGTTCGACTTAGGCCCGTAGGCACAGTGAAGCTTAGCTCTTTTTCTTTTCTTTTTCTGTCTTCTATAATCTTTTCTGTTTTGTAAACTATTAGGCCACTAAATTACTTTTGAAAAATGTGCAACTTGGCCAGTTAAATATGTTGCAATATTAGACAGTGGTATAAAAAGGTTTGGGGGCCAAATAATTCCAAATGAATTTTCCATAAAGAAAAAGGCATTTAAATTGCTGTATTTGCACTGTATTCAAGATGTTTGAGACATCTAGTGAATTTTGGTGATGTTGTTTTTCTTAACATAATTCACAATGGATTAATTCCAAAATTATGAACATTTTAGGTCCTGGATTTGAACAACTTTCATTTTCACCTCAAATTTGAATTTAATTTGAATTGGAATTTGAAATGAGATATGATTCCATTGTGATCAAGCATGGTAATTCAAAATGATTAAGCATAATCTTGGTGATCACTGTAGCTTAATACTTCGGGATGTTACAATTCTCCTCCTCTAAAAGAAATTCTCGTCCCGAGAATTAAGAGGTAGAAAGGAGAAGGTCGGGGTATTCATACCAAGGAGGCTTGGCATGGGCCCGCGGGAGAATTTCCCATTAACGGATTGTGCAACGGTTCATATCTAATGTCATGCGTGTATGCAAAAACTTTTGATAGGAACGAGTGCAATGCTCCCGAATAATTTAAAACAAAAGCTGGTACCGAGTTGATCAAGAAGAGTACCGTTCACAGTGGCAAGCTGGTCCTGAGCTTCATTCAGATCAACATGGTAAGCTTGACCACGACCATAAGAAGGTCTGGCATTATTGTTGCGGGGTTGGTTGTTACTACGGCCAACAGAGGGAAGTGCAAGCTGATTCTGGTTCTGAGGGCATTCCCTGGAACAGTGACCTGGACGGCCACACTTGAAGCAGAGCCCATCATTGGGACGGGGAGCTGGAGCTCGAAGCAGTGGAGCCTGAGGTCTTGGCTGCCCCGGCGGTGGAGGAGGTGCTGCTGGATGGTACATGCTGTGAGGAATCCAGACACGGCGCTTCTGCGATGACGAGCCCGAAGATGAGCCAACATCATGGTGGCGCTTGATGGCATTCTTGTGTTCCATCTGAGCGGTCTCAATAGCCTTGTTTATCAGGGTGGCAAAGCCGGTGAAGTCATGAACAGCAAGTGCAAGCTTGAGGTCTGGGTGGAGTCCATTACGGAATTTCTCTTGCCTGCGGGCATCAGTGGCAATGTCTTCCTCAGCATAGCGAGATAATTCAAGGAATTCCCGCTGATAAGCTTCGACGGTTTTATTGCCCTGAGTGAGGTTGCGAAACTCTCTTTTCTTCCGGTCCATGATTCCCTGAGGAATGTAGCGGGCACGAAAAGCAGTCTGAAACTCGACCCAGGTGACGACTGTCCCAGTAGGTAGTGAACGCCTATGAGTGTCCCACCATTGAGCAGCGGGACCCTTCAAGAAGTAGGACGCGAAGGTGACGAGGTTGGCAGGGGCGACATTGGCAGATTCCATCTCGAAGGAGATGTCATGAAGCCAGTCATCAGCATCCAGTGGCTGTTCAGAGTTGCGGAAAACAGTAGGGCTGAGACGCCCAAACTCCTGCAGAGTTATTGGAGCAGGTTGCTGATTGTGAGCATTCTGGTTCTGGTTTGGAAACTGAGCCATGATTCCAACCATGAACTGGCGGTTCAACTCAAATTGCTGCATCATAGCTGCCATATAGTCTGGTAGGGGTGGATCGTTGGCAGCACGGCCACAACCACGACCTGCGGGTCTAACCATCCTGCTAAGATTTAACAGGGGGTAGTTTAGTAAAAACCACTGCAAGTGTTTAGAGACAAGCATGATGTAACACGACAACGAACAAGTAGCGCAATAGATTCGTAACAGTAGCCAATTAAGACATACAGATCCATACACAAAGTCGTTTACATGTAGAGAGCATAAGTTCAGAAATCAAACAGCTAGACATACTAGGCGGCGCGCAGGCATGCGATAGGGAATTACAACAACGGGACATAGCAAAGGCTACATCAACGTCGGGGAATACCACGGAAACCAGGTAACTGCATGTGCGGATGGTGAGTGTCCACAACAGAAAGGTCCTGCGCTCCGTGATTACTCTGATGCAGAACCCGATCTCGAACTGGAAGGAGAGGTCCATGTGTGGGGGTGCGACCTCCAACAGCAGACCAATCGATACCTGTAGGCATCTGAGTCCTGCGCGGGTAAAGGATGTACTCTGGCTGTATCCCTGCCCGAACAGCTGGCAGCAACTGTGCCATAGCCTCGTAGAGACGTGCACGAGTGGCAAACAACTCGACGGCAAGAGCCCGGGCAGTGTGATCCAGAGCCTGAGTGCACTGAATCAAAACCTGCGGGTCGTATCGAAGTCGCTCGTAAGGGGCACAGACAGCTGTGTAGTATCCGGTATCATCTCCAGCAGGGGCATACGGGATGTATCGGAACTCAGAGTCATCCAAGCGTCTATGTTCGCCACGAAGACGTGCGACAGCAGAATGGGCAGCATCATGGACTGCCATATCAATCGTCACGCCAATACCGTGAAAAGTGTGCAACTCAGTGTCGGAGTCGTCCCGCTGATCAAAGATACGAACATCGGCATGGTACTGCTCCTAGTTGAACTCGCGGAAATCCTCGTAAACCATGTACTCAGGGTACCAGCGGTAGCCCAATCTGGTCAGGAGGGCGATCAGGATAGCTGGAAAACCAGTCGCATCACGAGCACAAGTCCAAAGTTCAAGCTACGTCATGGGACGCGGCGGGAACAAGCGATCCATCTGAAACAGAGGAAATTTCAAGATCGTCAAATGACAGTGAGTGAATTCTTGCATCGTGCACTCTAAGGAAGTAACTTGCAGATAATCAAAGCTCCGGATGGACGTGATCACGAGAACCTATAGTCAGAGTTTGTAAAATTTTAACCCGAATAGAAGAGAGAGTAGAATCCCAGAGTAAAGGTGCGGAATAAAAGATCCTAATACCACCCATTGGCGACGTGGGCCCGTAAGCCACATAGCCATGTTAGTAAAATTGTTTTTCGAAGACTAGACTCAACTTCGGCCAAGGAGTTGGAAAGGGGCTTCCTACAGGCAGTCGGCTCTGATACCAACTTGTGTCGCCCCCGACTTAATCATGCACTAATCATACACGCAAATGCACACGATCAAGCCTAGGGACTCACTTGAAGATATCACAACCCAACTCTAAACACAAAATAAAATAATTCAAGCTTTATATTACAAGACAGGGCCTCGAGGGCTCAAATACATAAGCTTGATGTCATACAAGCATCAGCGGAAACAAAAGTATCTAAGTACAGACACAAAGTTAAACAAGGGTGCCTTAAGAAGGCGAAAACAAACAACGGCAACTGGATCGAAAAGGTGCAGGCCTCCTGCCTGGGAGCGTCCTAAACTACTCCTGGTCGTCGGCGGTCTCCACGTAGTAGTAGGCTCCTCCAGAGGTGTAGTAGTAGTCGTCGGCGGTAGCAGCTGACTCCTGGGATCCATCATCTGGTCGCAGCAATCGGGTATGGGGAAAAGGGGAAGCAAAGCAACCGTGAGTATTCATCCAAAGTACTCGCAAGACTGACATCAGAACTATGCTAAGTATGCATCGGTATCAAAGGAATGGGGATATATCTTTGGACTAAACTGCAGAAATGCCAGAACAGAGGGGGAAAAGCCTAGCCTATCGAAGACTAGCATCTTCAGCGTCTTGCAGCATTAGAAGAATGTAGATTAACATATTATAAAGTAACAAGCATGTAGAAGCAAACCCCAGAGATCCTTCCGTGACTCCCTGCGAGAAAGCGATCCCAGAGCTTACAGTTAATTAACATATATCCAGTTCATGTTGTAGTAGATCGGGATACAACACTGAGCGTCCTGTTACCGTGTTCATGGCTATTCGAATAGATAGCTTCCCTGCAGGGGTGCACTACTGTTACCCAACATGCTCGATTAACTCTGGCCGGACACACTTTCCTAGGTCATGCCTGGCCTCAGCTGATCGACACACCGCAGCCCTACCTAGGCTCAACAGAGAGGTCCCCGCCGGTCTACATCCTAAGCGCTCAGGGGTCTTGGGCCCATGGCCCTTTGCACTCCGGGTCGTTATGCGACAAGCCGGGACGAGCACCACCTCATCCTCGATGGCACTGGCCCACAATGCTGAACTGGACATCTGACAGAGCTTTCGGCTGATACATACGGCATCGAGGGTCCCATAACCATTATCCCACGTGGTGGTAGTGCGTATATGGCCAGGGGCCAACTCAGATCAAATACCCAAATCCGTTAGCGAATTATTAGGAGCTCGCGGTGACGATCAGTACTCCTGTCGTCCCGTCTCGAGGAAGTGCAACAAGGGTCAGGCCCATCTCTCTCTAGGGCGGTCTCTGCCTACCCGGTCGCGCCTCGTAATTATCTCGCGGGTACCCTTGGGTCAACCTGACTTCACACCTCTCGCGGGTACCCCTCGGGGCCTACCCGACTTTAACCGAGGGCCTGAAGTAAAAGTAGGGTAACCGTGTGTTCATCACATCAAGGGGGAATCCGAGGAATCACCCTCGTTGGAATCCTACTCGATGTAGTCCGTCAAGGAGAACCAGGAGGAATCACCCTCGATGGTCCACACTTGAGGGGTTGCACGACAGAGATCATCGGGAAGGGAAGCGGGAGGAATCACCCTCTGCAATCACCACCGATGTGCTATACTACAGAGATATCATCAGGAGTGCATTACGAGGTATCACCATCGGCACTTGATAATAGCCCTGCAGAGTCGTACCACAAGGGGGGGTGCGGTGATGTGTCGGTCTCTGCACTTCGATCACCTTGATCGAGCATCGGTAGAGAAGCATGGCAACAAGTACAAGAGTGTGGGGCCGTTGATGGATCGCTAACCAACTTATACTAAGCAGTTTAGGATGACAGGTAAAGTAACAACACCAGGTTACAAAATCAGGCTATGCATCAGAATGGGAGGAATCAATTACAGTAGCAATTTCTAATGCAAGCATGGGGGAGAAAGAATTGGCGATATAGGGATGATCAAGGAGGTTTTGCTTGCCTGGAAGCTTTGCTGAAAAGGAAGGATGGTCGTCGGTGACGTAGTTGTACTCGGCAGCAACGTCAGTCTCGGGGTTTACCGGAGGGAAGAGGGGGAAGAAACAATAAATAAAACACAAACAAATGCAGCACATAGGCATGGCATGGCAGCACGCTATTCGAGAGGTGCCCTAACGCAGTACTACGCAAGTTAGTCGGAGCGGGAAACATCTGGAGGTGTTTTACCAGCTCCGGACAATTATCGGACAGATGAATCGGGGGGGAAACGTTCCATGTTCATCATGTTAGAGAGGGCTGACAGGTATGTGGGTGGCATATTCGGATTTGTCATATTTTTCTGATCGATTTTCATATATAAATTATTTTCATCCGAGTTACGGATTATTTTATATGTTTTTTCAAAGTTTTATTGAATTTCTGGAACTATTTTAATTATTAAATTCGAATTATCAGAAACAGTGCAATGGTGACGTCAGCAGTATGTCAGGATGACATCAGCAGTCAGCCCAGCCGGTTGACTGGTCAACCTGACAGGTGGGGCCCATCCGTCATAGACTAGACTAATTAAGCAGCAGATTAAACTAACTAATTTAACTAATTAACCAGTGGGACCCACTATCAGTGACTGATTAAGTTAACTAATTAACTAACAGATTAATTAACGTTTTAATTAACATTTTTTTTTAAAAACATTTTAAATGGTGGGGTCCACATGTCAGTGGCCCACGGGTGCCCAGTCAGCAGTTGACTGGGTCAACCCAGTCAACTGGGGCCCGTGGAGCCCGTGGTCAGTGGCCCAGGGGTGGGTCAGGTGGCGCCACGTCGGTGGCATCGCCAGAGTTGCTCCGGCGACCACATTTGCGGCGGCGCTCGTCGGCAGGCGGTCGCGATCCGCGTACAGGGGGTCTCCAGGGCCGCGGCTTAGCTTGTTCGAACGGGCACTCTGCCGCGCTTCGAATGGTGAGGGTGGTTGGCCGTGGGGTGGCCGGAATGGTCGCCGGCGATGACGTCGGGCGGCGGGGTTCTCGGGCGGTGCTCGGTCTCGGCGTTGCAGCGTGCGCGCGAGGGAACTAAAGGGCTAGGCGAGGCCTACGCGGTGCGGCGGAGCTAACGGGCACGAGCCCGTGACCAAATGGTCACCGGAGACTCGCCGGCGATGAGCGCGAGCAGCGGAGCGCTCGGGCATGATGGGGGCAGTAGCTACGGCTACGGAGAAGGAGCGGGAGAGAGGGGATCGACGTGGCGGCTCACAGCGGGCAGGGAAGGCCCGGGGAAGCGTGGGAAGCAGTGGAGGCGCCGGAATCAACGGCGAGTCGACGGCGGCCGTAGGAGGAAGACGGAGTCGCCGAGCTCGAGGCAGTGGCGTTGAGCTCCAATGGGTGGCCTCAGACGACGTAGCGGAGGCAGGCGGAGCGTGCTGGCACGGTGGAACAGCGAGGTGGGCGTGGTGACCGCGGGATCGACGGCGGCGACGAGGGGATCTCTCAGGCGTGAGAGAGAGAGAGGATGAACAAGCGTGTGGAAGAGGGAGGAAAAGATCTGGGGGCGGCTAGGGCGTCCGCGGTGGCGTCCTGATCCCCTAGGGGGCCCTGTAGCGACGCGGTCGGCGAGCGGGCGCGGCTGCGACGGCGACCGGTCGTCAGAAGCGTGCGCGCGTGCGCAAGGTTAGGGAAAGGCCGAGCGGGGCGGGCTGGGCCGTTTACTGTTCGACTTAGGCCCATAGGCACAGTGAAGCTTAGCTCTTTTTCTTTTCTTTTTCTGTCTTCTGTAATCTTTTCTGTTTTGTAAATTATTAGGCCACTAAATGACTTTTGAAAAATGTGCAACTTGGCCAGTTAAATATGTTGCAATATTAGACAGTGGAATAAAAAGGTTTGGGGGGCAAATAATTCCAAATGAATTTTCCATAAAGAAAAAGGCATTTAAATTGCTGTATTGGCACTGTATTCAAGATGTTTGAGACATCTAGTGAATTTTGGTGATGTTGTTTTTCTTAACATAATTCACAATGGATTAATTCCAAAATTATGAACATTTTAGGTCCTGGATTTGAACAACTTTCATTTTCACCTCAAATTTGAATTTCAATTTGAATTGGAATTTGAAATGAGATATGATTCCAATGTGATCAAGCATGGTAATTCAAAATGATTAAGCATAATCTTGATGATCACTGTAGCTTAATACTTGGGGATGTTACAAGGCCTCGGCCTCAGCCATGGGGGCATCGGCGCCGCCTCCCATGGTAGTTATCGGGGGGGGGGGGGGGGCGGCTGTGAAGTAGCCTCCCCCAGCCCAACGTGGGCCGCGGGGGAAGGGTCATGCTCCCACGAGGTGCTGGGATGAGGGAGCCCGCTCGACGACGTCTTGTCGCTAAGAAGGGAGCGTTGTGGGCTGTAAAAATTAGTCGGTCAAGGTTTAGGGGACGAAGGCAATTACAATGCGCAAGGAAGTAACTTAGAATATGTACCTCCTCGGCGGGGGTCTCTCCCTGCGGGGCCCGAAGAGATCGTCCTCCGACTCAGAGGGGACGACCTCGGCCTCGAAAGGGGCCTTGCTGGAGGTGGCGTCGGCAGCCTTTATAAGTCGCTTTCGCTTCCGAGGCACATCGGCCCCCGCGGCGTCCTCGGACGCTGCCCTCTTTCTCTTCGGGGAAAAAGCGCTCTCCTCCCCCTCATCTCCTCCCTCTTCTTCCTCCTCGTCGGAGGAGAGAGCTTGGATTTCCTCAGACTTAGCATCCGAGGGATCTCGGATCCGAAGACCCATCCTCTTCTTCCCCGGCTCCTTCTTCGCCTTCGCAGGAGCTTTTGGGGGAACTGCATCCAGCAGGGCCTGCCGCTCGGAGGACTGGTTGTCTTTGGGGAGAGGTGTTGCGCACCTGATGCGCACTGCCTTTGGCGCCCATTTCTGCAAACGATGTGGGAGGATTCATACGTAAAGTAAAACGAGGGATTGTTTTTAAAAAGGAAAATCGAATAATACCTCGGACGCGGCATGGGCAGTGCTGTAGCCGCTATTTGGCCCAGCCGTGGGGAATACGTTCTGGGACGGCTTGAAGAGAGCCCTCCACATGCCGTCCAGGGAAGTGCGGAAGAAATGTCGCACTGGAGCTTCGTCTTCGGGCTTGTACAGCCACATGGGGCTGGCCCGAAATTGGAGGGGAAGGATACGGCGGTGGAGCATCACGTCCACCACGGCCGGCAACTTGAATCTCTTCTTCAGAGATCGGATCCTCTCCTGGAGAGCTGCGACTTCGTCTGTGCTCCCCCACTCTAAGCCCTGCCTCTGCCGGGAAACCAGCTTCCGAGGAGGTGTACCTGTAAATACGGGGACTTTGGCCTGGCCCGGAGCGAGCGGTTCGGTGATGTAGAACCACTCACACTGCCACATCTTCACCATCTTGATGAAGGTGCCCTCCAGCCACTCCGGTTTCTGGAGTTTGCTAATCATGGCGCCCCAACACTCGGCGAGTTCGGCACCGCTACTCTTCGGTTTCACACAAAATGTCTTCAGCCATAGGCCGAAGTGAGGTTCCATGCGGAGGAATGCCTCACAGACGATGACGAAGGTGGTGAGGTGGAGAATGGAATTTGGGGCTAGATTGTGAAAATCCAGCCCGTAGTAGAAAAGGATCCCCCGCACGAAGGGGTGCAAGGGAAATCCCAAACCTCGGATGAGGTGAGGGATGAACACAACCCGCTCCCAAGGCTTGGGAGTGGGGACATGCTAGCCTGGCTCAGGGGCACGGCATACGGCATCGTCGGGGATATACCCCGCCAAGCGGAGCTCCTCGATGGTGGTGGTGGTGACCTTGGAGGCCACCCACTTTCCCTTCAAATCCGCATCCACCATTGTTGCAAGGAATGGAGGATTGGAGAGAGCCTTTTGCCTGGAAAGGGGATTGAGGATGCACGAGCTTGGAGGTTTGAGCGCTGGAGCGGCAGGAGAGCGTGGGAAGATAGATTCACCGCCCCCTGCTCTTTATAAGTCAGTAAAAAGGCAAAGCGTCCCCCTGCAGCGCCGTAAAAATCGCCATGTTTCGGCTTATCATGCCGTTGTGGCCGCATGGGGTGAAACAATTGATTGATGATATCCCCTAAAATGCGGGGCACGATCTCTGTTTGGATGAGATGTGCCAATGAGAGGGTTACCTCGAACCGTGATTCGGATAAGTAATAATTGATTTATGTGATGTCATGAGTCCTGACGATTCGGCAAAAGTTGTCAGTAATTGACCGCCGAGCATGTTTGCGGGACTAAGTAAGCCACACACTTCGTATGAACAAAGGTACGTCATGGGCGACACATGGTCGGCAGGCTTCGCCTCCTATTTTAAATGGGAAGTGCCCTTTCAATTGGGGATTTTTGAGCCTCGAGCGAACTCTTAGCTTGGAGCATGGAACTTGCATGCTAAGCGAAAAAGACTTTTTATGCCGAAGACATTTATCCGAAGAAGGTTGCCATCCTCGGCTTTGAAGACAAGTTTGGGGGCTACTGATGGTGTCCTGGACTAGGGGGTCCCAGCCTAGGTGATTAGTCCATGGGCCGAAGGGCCCGTTAAAGAACAAGGACTCTGGAGGTTTCCAACTTGAAGAACCGACGTGTCTGGCCTCACCGAAGACTTGGCGTGTACCCCAAGGATGCGAGATTCGGCATGTATTCCCTTAATTGTAACCGACCATGTGTAACCCTAGATACCCCTGGTGTCAATATAAACCAGAGGGTTTAGTCCGTAGAGGCAACATTCATTCATCATACCCCTAGGCTTAGACCACATCTTCCGATATCGAGGTAGATCAACTCGGTACCTCGATACATACATAATAGAAACAAGAGCAGGACGTAGGGTATTACCTCCTTAGAGAGGGCCCGAACCTGGGTAAATCTTCGTGTCCCTCGTCTCCTGTTAACCATCGATCCGATCTCCTAGCTCGGGCCCCCTACCAGAGATCTGCCAGTTTTGACACAGACATGTGGTTAGTACTTTGCTTCGAGGGCTAATAGGCTTTCACAATAAGTATCTGAGTTCTTAATGACTAATGTGAGTCCATGGATTATACGCACGCCTATCTTTTCGCAATTTGCTAGCCTCTTCGGTATCGTGCCTTGCCCTTTCTCACCTCGAGAGTTGGTGCAAACTTTGCCGGTGCATCCAAACCCCGTGATATGATACGCTCTTTCACACATAAGCCTCCTTTTACCTTCCTCAAAACAGCCACCATACCTACCTATTATGGCATTTCCATAGCCATTCCGAGATATATTGCCATGCAATTTCCACCATTCCGTTTATATGACACACATCTTCATTGTCATATTGATTTGCATGATCATATAGCTGACATAGCATTTGTGGCTCAGCCACCGTTCATCATTTTTTATACATGTTACGCTAGATCATTACACATCCTAGTACACTGCCAGAGGCATTCATATAGAGTCATATTGTTCTAGTATCGAGTTGTAATATTGAGTTATAAGTAAATAAAAGTGTGATGATCATCATTATTGGAGCATTGTCCCAGTGAGGAAAGGATGATGGAGACTGTGATTCCCCCACAAGTCGGGATGAGGCTCCAAACTAAAAAAAAAGAGGCAAAAAAACCGAGCAAAAAAATGAGAGAAAAAAGAGAGAAGGGCCAATGTTACTATCCTTTTCCCCACTTGTGCTTCAGAGTAGCACCATGTTTTTCATATAGAGAGTCTCCTGAGTTGTCACTTTCATATACTAGTGGAAATTCCTATGCTAGACCTCCTAGGAAGAGTGGATGTGTAATTGAGGAATTGGAAACTAAGGATGATAATACTTGAAATAATGCATTATGCCTAGCTAGGGGCATAAAACAATAGCGCTTGTTGGGAGGCAACCCAATATGTATCTTAAATTTTTTGCTTTGTTTTCTGTTTTGTGTGTTTACACAATTATAGCTACTGTTATGATTGTGTTTTTATCTTTTAATTACTGTTTGTGCCAAGTAATGCCTTTGGGATGATTTGGATGATAGTATAATTGATGATGTCTGAAAACAGAAACTTTTGAGTCCAGTGCAGAATTTCCTTGAATTTACTGGAGCGTGATAAAATTCTGAATTTTGTACACAGTATTGGTATATGAATTTTTTACGTTTTCCTAATTTTTCAGAATTTTGGAGTTGCATAAGTATAGCTTTTAAATAGATCTTTACAGACTGTTCTGTTTTAGACAGATTTTGTTTTCTATTGCATAGTTTGCTTATTTTAATGATGCTATGGATTATATCGGGGAGTATAAGTCATGGAGAAGTTAAATTACAGTAGAATTATGCAAGAATTAAATATGAATCAATTTATAACAGTACCTAAAGTTTAAGATTTGTTTGTTATACTAACGGATCTCACGAGGTTTCTGTTGAGTTTTGTGTGCTGAAGTTTTCATGTGTTTGGGTGAGATCATGATGGATGAAGGAATAAGGAGTGGCAAGACCCTAATATTGGGGATGCCCAAGGCACCCCAAGTTAATATTCAAAGAAGACCCAAGCGTCTAAGCTTGGGGATGCCCCGGGTGGCATCCCCTCTTTCGTTTACAATCTATCGGTATATCACTTGGAGCTATATTTTTATTCATCACATGATATGTGCATGTTTTACTTGGAGTGCCTTGTGCCATAGTTTTTTTCTTTGTTTGCTTTTTAGTTTGCCACGATCATCTTTTGAACACACCTTTTTGAGAGGGACACACATTTATCGTGATTTGTTAGAATACTGTATGTGCTTCACTTATATCTTTTGAGCTAGGCAGTTGCTCTAGTGCTTCACTTATATCTTTTAGAGCACGGTGGTGGTTATATTTTAAAGAAATAGTTACACTTCATGCTTCACATAAATCTTTTTGAGAGTATAATAAATAGTAATGGCAATTTTCACATGTTAAAAGAACGGTCCTGATATGATAAGGTATTCAAGGGGGATATAATAAAAACTTTCATGTAGATCACTAAATATGAAGTGTATGGTTAATTTTATTAATGTCGTAATATGAAAGGGTATAGTTTCATGATCATTGGTTAGTAGAAATATCGGTATTAAAGTTTGTTATTAACTACTCATCTAAGTATTGGTCATGGCATGGTGAGGAAGTTCGAGCATTTATAGGTCTGAAATTAAATCCTTGAGTGCTGTTACGATCGGGGGCGCGTGATGGTTAACTCCTACCAACATCCCTCCTAGGGGCATGCGGTTACTACTTTGCTTCGAGGGCTAATAGGCTTTCGCAATAAGTATGTGAGTTCTTTATGACTAATGTGAGTCCATGGATTATACGCACTCCTATCTTTCGCAATTTGCTAGCCTCTTCGGTACCGTGCCTTGCCCTTTCTCACCTCGACAGTTGGTGCAAACTTTGCGAGTGCATCCAAACCCCGTGATATGACACGCTTTTTCACACATAAGCCTCCTTTTACCTTCCTCAAAACAGCCACCATGCCTACCTATTATGGCATTTCCTTAGCCATTCCGAGATATATTGCCATGTAACTTCCACCGTTCCGTTTATATGACACACATCTTTGTGGGATCGAGGAGATATGTCTTGAGGGGGGGTGAATAGACTCTTAACCAGCCAAAAGTGCAGTTTTTAATTTTTCTTGGAACTTAGGCAGATTTTGGCACAAGTTAAGATCACTCCAATACTTTCTACAGATGCATATCTAGAGATTGAGCAGCGGAAATGGTAAAGCATGCAAGAGTACGGAAAGTAACGGGGTAGAGTATGGAAGATCAAACGCAATGAAGACGCGGTGGTTTTTGGCGTGGTTCCGATAGGTGGTGCTATCGTACGTCCACGTTGATGGAGACTTCAACCCACGAAGGGTAACGGCTGCGTGAGTTCACAGAGGGCTCCACCCACGAAGGGTCCACGAAGAAGCAACCTTGTCTATTCCACCATGGCTTACGTCCACGAAGGACTAGCCTCACTCGGGGTAGATCTTCACGAAGTAGGCGATCTCATTGCCCTTACAAACTCCTTGGTTCAACTCCACATCATGTCGGAGGCTCCCAAGTGACACCTAACCAATCTAGGAGACACCACTCTCCAAAAGGTAATAGACGGTGTGTTGTTGATGAACTCCATGCTCTTGTGCTTCAAATGATAGTCTTCCCAGCACTCAAATAACTCCTCACAGATTTGGCTATGGTGGAAGAAGGATTTGAGTGGAAAGCAACTTGGGAAAGGCTCGAAATCAAGGTTCAAATGGTAGGAATGGAATAGCTTGATCTCAACACATGAGTAGGTGGTTCTCTCTCAGAAAATGTATGGTGGAAGTGTAGGCACGTTCTGATGGCTCTCCATACTAAGAAGGAAGTGGTGGAGGGGTATATATAGCCTCCACACAAAATCCAACCGTTACACACTTTTGACCCAACTTGGTGGCAGCGAAACCATAATCTCGGTAGCACCGAATTGTCTAAAAGATATGAACTTTAGGAATCTCGGTGGGACCAATACGAACAACTCGGATGGACCGAAGTGCAATGGCTAGGGCAGACCTCATCTCGGTGGCACCGATTGCATCAACTCGGTAGGACCGAAGTGAAGCAATAAGGCAACAGAGAGTTGGCAAGCCATCTCGGTGAGACCGATTTGCAAAACTCGGTGAGACCGAAGTAGGTGCAAATGATCACAGAGAGTTGGCAAGGCCATCTCGGTGGGACCGAGATCCATTTCGGTGGATCCGATTTGTTAGGGTTTTGGGAGTGGCTAAGTCTCGGTGAACTCGGTGACTCCGGATAGGAAGTTTCGGTGGGGCCGAGTTGGAATATGGGTTTTGGACATATTTGGGTAGAGAGAGTGGTTGAAGGTTTAGGAGTACTGTCACTAAGCACTTGAGCAAAAAGACCATTAAGCAACACCTCATCCCTTTTTAATAGTATTGGCTTTCCTATGGACTCAATGTGATCTTGGATCACTAAACCAAAAATGTAGAGTCTCGATCTTTTGCCAATCCTTGTCCTTAGCATTTTGAAGGGGTTCCACGTCCTCTTGTCCCTGCCACGTCGTTGTTGAACTTGTTTGAAATTCACTAGATAAAAACATTAGTCCAACAATATGTATGTTGGCATGAATTACCAAAACCACCAAGGGAGCAAGTGTGCTTTTAATCTCCCCCTTTTTGGTAATTGATGACAACATACATCAAAGCTTCAAATAAGGATTTAGCAAAAGTTTGTATGAAAGCTT
Source organism: Elymus sibiricus (assembly GCA_039707655.1). Lineage (NCBI taxonomy): Eukaryota > Viridiplantae > Streptophyta > Magnoliopsida > Poales > Poaceae > Elymus > Elymus sibiricus. The sequence continues at coordinate 252,593,489 of CM077668.1, read as the reverse complement.
TGAAGAAAAACATGTAACATGTATGAGCTCCCCTGAACTCCCCCTGAAGAGGTGCATATAAGGTGATGATACCACATGGGAGATATACATGCAACATGTATCTTGGCTATATGCATCAGAGCAATATATATGGCATTTAGGTATCCACGTGTCCATGATTTTCTTCTTGCAAACAATATACTCTTAGCAAGAGGTCAATCATGTACATGAGTGTGATGCATATAATTACCTTGAAGTTCTTGATCAAGTACCTGAAGAAATACACTTGAGAAAACAAGGTTAGAAAACACAAGATAACTTCTTCAAGAAAGGACACAAGATCAACAAGAAACCAAGATTGGGATTATGACATGTAGAGTAGAGTATCACTAGGTGAGTACTTCTTTGAAGAAGACATGTCCCCAAAAGAAATAGTTGTCTCCCCTTAAAGAACTTCCTCTCCCCCTGAATCTAACATTGGATATTGGGAGTAGGTAAGGTGAGAAAACTAGAACAACCAAAGAACAAGCTAATCATGTTTCTATGACATTCTCTCCTCTTGTAAGGTGCATCTCTTTTGTAGTGATAAGCTTTGATGTATTCCTCTCTCCCCCTTTGACATCAATTTCCAAGAAGGGACTTCAAGGTTATTGATTAAGTGGGTTTGGTCCTTGAGAAACACATCTAGCCATTGAGTGGCTCTAGATGCAAGTAGAGGATAAGAATCATTGAGTGGAGCTGGAGCAGAAAATCTCAGGAAAAATTTGACAGAAAATTCCTTAGAGCAGCCAAAATCGGTGACACCGAGTTGAGTCAATTCGGTGGAACCGAGTTTGGTGTATTGGAACAATTTGTCAACTCAGCTCACTAGGCAAAGGAATTCTCACAAAGATTTGCAAAGAATTAGCTGCGAAATTAACTAAAAGAAAAGAAGCAAAGAAACATCTAGATGAAGATAAGCAACAAGAGAAACACTAGAGATCTTCATCTAGATGGGTCGGCGACTAGGTCACCTGTGTTAGAGTATATTGACTTAGGAGTCAAGTGAGAACACTTGATCATAGGTCATACTCATCGTTTAAGTTCAAAATGGGGTTGCCATTTTTCTTTTAAGCATTTCAATGTATTCACATCTTGTTGAGTTGCTTTAGCTCATGTCTTTGAGTAAAGCTTCTCTAAGATGTGAGAACTTACATTGGGATTTTGGTGGGGATGTCCATCATGTAGTTGAAGTTGAAGTGGATGCTCATTAGTTGAAGTTTGGAGCTATCCTATCTTTTGTAGTTCATCTTCCTACATGGCTTAGCTTTACAAGGAACAACATGTATATCCAAAATGATAAGAATGAAGCATATCTCAAGAATTTGTCAAAGGATATGTTTAGGTTGTCTTGTTCCTTGTTCCTCCATCAATTGTTGATACTTGGGTCATACAAGATTGCTTATGATAACAGTGAGACGCAATCTTGTGGAATGAAGCTTGTCCAAGTACCTACAAAAGGTTAGATACAGTACAAGGGAGCAAAATGTCCAAGATATAAGATGATCATGAAAGGTATCATAGATTAGTCAAGAATGCTCATGCCCTTGTATGCATCCACATGAACCTCTAGTTCACGTTTGAAGCATCTATGATGTTCAACTCACTTCTCAAGTGACAAAACACTTTCTCATCAAGGGGTTTGGTAAAGATGTCCGCCAATTGTTTGTCGGTACGAACATGTTTAAGGTCAATGTCACCTTTCTCAACATGATCTCGAATGAAGTGGTGACGAACCTCAATATGCTTTGTTCGAGAATGTTGCACGGGATTGTGTGCTATCTTAATGGCACTCTCATTGTCACATAGTAATGGTACATGTCTCACATGCACACCATAGTCTTTAAGAGTCTGTGTCATCCATATTAATTGAGCACAACATGATCCCGCGGCAATGTATTCCGCTTTGGCAGTAGATAGAGATACGGAATTTTGTTTCTTGGAGGACCAAGACACAAGAGATCTACCAAGAAATTGACATGTACCCGAACTGGATTTTCTGTCAACCTTGTCTCCGACATAGTCCAAATTAGAGTAGCCAACTAGATTAAAAGAAGATCCTTTGGGATACCATATGCCAAAGTTTGGTCTATGTATCAAGTATCTCACAATTCTTTTCACTGCCATAAGGTGACACTCTTTTGGTGCCGCTTGGTATCGTGCACACATGCACACACTTAGCATAATGTCGGGACGGGAGGCACATAGATATAGCAATGAACCAATCATAGATCGATAAACCTTTTTATCAACAGGTTTGCCATCCTTGGCCAAGTCAAGATGTCCACTCGTGGGCATGGGAGTTTTCATACCTTTACATTCTTGCATGTTGAACTTCTTGAATAAGTCCTTGGTATACTTTGTTTGAGAAACAAAGGTACCTTCCCTAGTTTGCTTGATTTGCAAACCCAGAAAGAATTTGAGTTCACACATCATAGACATCTCGAACTTTTCCGACATCAACCTTCCAAACTTTTCACTAAAAGAGGGGTTAGTAGATCCAAAGATAATGTCATCAACATAAATTTGGCATACAAATAATTCTCCATTAACCCTCTTAGTGAACAAAGTTGAATCAATCTTCCCAATCTCAAAACCTTTTTCAAGAAGAAACTTTGTCAAGCATTTGTACCAAGCTCTAGGGGCTTGTTTAAGACCATAAAGAGCTTTACGAAGTTTGTACACATGATTAGGTTTCTTGGGATTCTCAAAGCCAGGAGGTTGTTTAACATACACTTCCTCCTCAATTTTCCCATTTAAGAAGGCACTTTTTATATCCATTTGATAAAGGGTGATATCATGGTGATTGGCATAAGCAAGTAAAATGCGAATGGACTCAAGTCTTGCAACGGGGGCATAGGTCTCACCATAGTCCATACCTTCGACTTGTGTGTAACCTTGTGCTACGAGATGAGCCTTGTTGCGTACAACTTGTCCATCTTTATCTTGCTTATTCCGAAACACCCATTTGGTTCCAATGATGTTTTGCTCTTCCTTAGGCTTCTCAACCAATGTCCACACTTGGTTCCTCTCAAAGTTGTGTAGCTCTTCGTGCATTGCATTCACCCAATCGGGGTCCTTGAGAGCATATTCTACCTTCAAGGGTTCAACACTAGAGATAAATGAGTAATGCTCACAAAAGTTAGCTAAACGAGATTTAGAGCGTTTGATTCTCCCGGATTGGATATCTCCAAGTATTTGTTCGACGGGATGATCCTTGTCGATTCTTGCTCTAACTCGAGGTAGATTTTTCTTGGGTTGTGGTGAGGCTTCCTCATCATCATCATCTTCTTCTTCTTCGTTGATGTTGTCGTTATTCGCTTGTGGAGGTGGAGAAGGAGGTTGAGGTGGATCATCTTGTTGCACTTCCTCATTCCCATCGTCTTGACGTGTTCCACTTGTGGATGCCTCCATATCAACTTGTCGTTCACCTTGATGTGAAGTTGGGGCTTCCACTTGAATAGACGAGGTACTCTCTTTTACTTCCACGGGGCGAATCTTGCCAATGGGCAAGTCTTGGATTGCTTCCGATGGTTCTTGATCTCCTACATCAAGTGGCAATTGCTCGACTTGCGAGCCGTTAGTCTCATCAAACTTCACATCTACCGTCTCTTCAACTTTTCGAGTTAAGTTGTTGTAGACACGGTAAGTGTGAGAGTTCGATCCATAACCGAGTAGGAAACCTTCATGAGATTTAGGAGTAAATTTTGAACGACGATGATTATCAAGAATGTAACATTTTGAGCCAAATACTCGAAAGTATCCAACTTGTGGTTTGTTACCGGTGAGCAGTTCATATGCCGTTTTACCAAGAAGCTTGTGAAGGTAAAGTCGATTTGTTGCATGACAAGCTGTTTCAATAGCTTCCGCCCAAAAATGTCTTGGCGTCTTGTATTCATCAAGCATCGTTCTTGCCATCTCAATATGTGTCCGGTTCTTCCTCTCAACAACTCCATTTTGTTGAGGTGTGTACGTAGCCGAGAACTCATGTGAAATACCCTCCTCATCAAGAAAGGTGTCCACATTTGTGTTCTTAAACTCCGTTTCCGTTGTCACTTCGAACCTTCTTGATCTTCACTTCAAATTGGTTTTGAGCCTTTCTTGCAAAGTTCTTGAAGATCTTTTGTACCTACGATTTGTCATCAAGAAAGAACACCCACGTAAATCTGGAAAATTCGTCAACAATGACCAAACCGAAAGAGTTACCACCAAGACTCTTATAGGAGTTGGGACCAAAAAGATCCATATGAAGTAGCTCGAGTGGTCTCTTTGTGGTCATAATGTTCTTCACAGGATGGCTTCCTCCAACTTGTTTTCCTTCTTGGCAAGCACTACAAAGTCGATCTTTGTCAAATATAACATCTTTCACTCCAAGAATGTGATCTCCTTTAACAAGTTTATCACGTTTACACATGCCAACATGTCCAAGTCTTCTATGCCATAACCAACCTTTAGAAGATTTAGCAATTAAGCATGTACGAGGTTGGGCTCTCTTAGTGAAATCAACAATGTATAGATCACCTCTACGAATGCCGGTAAATACCATATTATGATTATCTTGGCAAAACACTTGGCAATCTACTTTGGTAAATAGAACATTAAAACCAAAATCGGCTAGTCTAGATACGGAAAGAAGATTGTAACCTAGAGATTCAACAAGCATAACATTTTGTATGGAGCTATCATTGGATATGACCACCTTACCAAGGCCAAGTACCTTACCCTTGGAGTTGTCTCCAAAAGTAATATACTTGCGTGGACCATCATTTTTAGCAAGCTCATGAAACATGTCTCTATCTCCGGTCATGTGATCGGTACAACCGCTATCAAGAATCCACTCTTTTCCTCCGGCCATATAATCTCGAAGATTTGCCATAAGACTGAGATTCCTCATGGTCTTCTCAAATTCAATATCAAAGTCTTCGTCCTCATCATAATAGCCATGCTCAACATCATCATCATCATGCATGTGATCATCACAAAGGGCAACAGATTCATTAGTTTCATGATCATGACAATGTTCAAGTTTATGGATTCTAATGGCTTCCATGATAATGTTGCTAATAGTTCTAACTTCTCCTTTGGCACGCATAAGATCACGAAGCTCAAACAAGCAATCAACAAACTTAGGATCACTAGGACTCATCTTGTGAAAAGCAACAGCCTTATGAAGAATCTTATCGAGACTCTTTAAAGAGTAATCGAGATATCGCTTTTCTAAGTCATGCCATAGAGAATAAGCACATTCAAAGTATTGCATACAACCAAGCACAACCTTAGGTAATCCTCTAATGATAAGATTGACGGTTCTAAGATTACGAAGCATGTCAATTTCCTCTTCAAGAGTAGGATGCAAGGGATCAATAGGGGGCACATAAGGATTATGAATATACTTGCTCAAGTTAAATTCATCAAAGATATCAAGCATTTCATCCTTCCAAAAGTTGTAATACTCCCCATCGAGAATAGGCACTCTACGTCTAAGACTCCCCAATGTAGACACATCCATCTCCCTCCAATGGTGATGAAACCAAGGCAATGGAGACCAATGCTCTGATACCAATTGTGGGATCGAGGAGATAGGTCTAGAGGGGGGGTGAATAGACTCTTAACCAGCCAAAAGTGCAGTTTTTTATTTCTCTTGGAACTTAGGCAGATTTTGGCACAAGTTAAGATCACTCCAATACTTTCTACACATGCATATCTAGAGATTGAGCAGCGGAAATGGTAAAGCTTGCAAGAGTACGGAAAGTAACGAGGTAGAGTATGGAAGATCAAACGTAATGAAGACGCGGTGGTTTTTGGCGTGGTTCCGATAGGTGGTGCTATCGTACGTCCACGTTGATGGAGACTTCAACCCACGAAGGGTAACGGCTGCACGAGTCCATGGAGGGCTCCACCCACGAAGGGTCCACGAAGAAGCAACCTTGTCTATTCGACCATGGCTTACGTCCACGAAGGACTAGCCTCACTCGGGGTAGATCTTCATGAAGTTGGCAATCTCCTTGCCCTTACAAACTCCTTGGTTCAACTCCACATCATGTCGGAGGCTCCCAAGTGACACCTAACCAATCTAGGAGACACCACTCTCCAAAAGGTAATAGACGGTGCGTTGTTAATGAACTCCTTGCTCTTGTGCTTCAAATGGTAGTCTTCCCAGCACTCAAACAACTCCTCACAGATTTGGCTATGGTGGAAGAAGGATTTGAGTGGAAAGCAACTTGGGAAAGGCTAGAAATCAAGGTTCAAATGGTAGGAATGGAATAGCTTGATCTCAACACATGAGTAGGTGGTTCTCTCTCAGAAAATGTATGGTGGAAGTGTAGGCACGTTCTGATGGCTCTCCTTACTGAGAAGGAAGTGGTGGAGGGGTATATATCGCCTCCGCACAAAATCCAACCGTTACACACTTTTGACCCAACTCGGTGGCACTGAAACCATAATCTCGGTAGCACCGAACTGTGTAAAAGATATGAACTTTAGGTATCTCGGTGGGACCGATACGAACAACTCGGATGGACCGAAGTGCAATGGCTAGGGCAGACCTCATCTCGCTGGCACAGATTGCATCAACTCGGTAGGACCGAAGTGAAGCAATAAGCCAACAGAGAGTTGGCAAGCCATCTCGGTGAGACCGATTTGCAAAACTCGGTGAGACCGAAGTAGGTGCAAATGATCACAGAGAGTTGGCAAGGCCATCTCGGTGGAACCGAGATCCATTTCGGTGGATCCGATTTGTTAGGGTTTTGGCAGTGGCTAAGTCTCGGTGAACTCGGTGACTCCGGATAGGAAATTTTGGTGGGGCCGAGTTGGAATATGGGTTTTGGACATATTTGGGTAGAGAGAGTGGTTGAGGGTTTCGGAGTACTGTCACTAAGCACTTGAGAAAAAAGACCATTAAGCAACACCTCATCCCCTTTTAATAGTATTGGCTTTCCTATGGACTCAATGTGATCTTGGATCACTAAACCAAAAATGTAGAGTCTTGATCTTTTGCCAGTCCTTGTCCTTAGCATTTTGAAGGGGTTCCACGTCCTCTTGTCCCTGCCACGCCGTTGTTGAACTTGTCTGAAATTCACTAGATAAAAACATTAGTCCAACAATATGTATGTTGGCATGAATTACCAAAACCACCAAGGGAGCAAGTGTGCTTTCAATCTTCATTGTCATATTGATTTGCATGATCATATAGCTGACATAGTATTTGTGGCTCAGCCACCGTTCATCATTTTTTATACATGTTACGCTAGATCATTGCACATCCTTGTACACTGCCAAAGGCATTCATATAGAGTCATATTGTTCTAGTATCAAGTTTTAATATTGAGTTGTAAGTAAATAAAAGTGTGATGATCATCATTATTAGAGCATTGTCCTAATGAGAAAAGGATGATGGAGACTGTGATTCCCCCACAAGTCGGGATGAGGCTCTGAACGAAAAAAAGAAGAGGCCAAAAAGAGCCCAGCATAAAAAATGAGAGAAAAAGAGAGAAGGGGCAATGTTACTATCCTTTTCCACACTTGTGCTTCAGAGTAGCACCATGTTTTTCGTATAGAGAGTCTCTTGAGTGTTCACTTTCATATACTAGTGGGAATTTTTCGTTATAGAACTTGGCTTATATATTCCGATGATGGGATTACTCAAATGCCCGAGGTCTTCATGAGCAAGCAAGTTGGATGCTCACCTACTTAGTTTTCAGTTTGATCTTTCATACACTTATAGCTCTTAGTGCATCCGTTGCATGGCAATCCCTACTCCTCGCATTGATATCGATTGATGGGCATCTCCATAGCCCGTTGATCCGCCGAGTTGATGCGAGACTTTCTTCTTCTCCTTTTACCATTATTGATCCCTATCACCGCATTATATTCCACCTAGTGCTATGTCCATGGCTCACGCTCATGTATTGCGTGGGAATTGAAAATGCTGAAGCGCGTTAGAAGTACGATCCAATTACCTGGTTTAACACCGGAGTGCTCATGATTTATATATTTGCGGTGAAGATAGAGTCATGCCATTGCTAATATGAGAAAGTGAGTAGGGATAACACTCGTTAAGGATCGTATATTTTGAAAGTTTAATGATTATGCTTCTTATGTTCATGGATATTATTATGTTGATATTGTTAATTCATTGCTTCACAATAATTATGCCGTAAAAGAGATTACATGATAGACATGTTAGGTAGCATTCCACATCAAAAAATCTGTTTTTATCACTTACGTACTCAAGGACGAGCAGGAATTAAGCTTGGGGATGCTGATACGTCTCCAACGTATCTATAATTTTTGATTGTTCCATGCTATTATAGTATCAATCTTGGATGTTTTATATGCAATTATATGTTATTTTATATCATTTTTTGGGACTAACCTATTAACATGGTGCCAGTTGCTGTTTTCTGCCTGTTTTTGGTTTTTCAGGAAATCAATACCAAACGAAGTCCAAACACTAAGAAACTTTTTGATGATTTTTTCTGTACAAAATAGACCCTAGAAGCTTCGGGAGGAGGCCAGAAGCCTCACGAGGAGGCCACAAGGAAACCCCACGCGCCCCCCTGGGGGCGCCCTGTTGCCTTGTGGGCCTCTCATGGCTCCTTTTGACCTAATTCCACCTCTATAAATTCTGAAATATTGGGAAACCAACACAGATCCCCACGAAATAACTTTTCCGCCGCCGCAAGCTTCTGTTCTTCTGTGATCCCATCCAGAGGCTTTTTCCGGCACCCTGCCGGAGGGGGAATCGATCACAGAGGGCTTCTACATTAACCTTGCTGCCCCTCCGATGATGTGTGAGTAGTTTACCACAGACCTACGGGTCCATAGCTAGTAGCTAGATTGCTTCTTCTCTCTCTTTGATCTTCAATACAATGTTCTCCTCGATCTCCTTGGAGTTCTATTCGATGTAATCTTCTTTTGCGGTGTGTTTGTTGGGATCCGATGAAATGTGGGTTTATGATCAGATTATTCATGAGAAATATTTTAGTATTTTCTGAATTCTTTTAAGCATGATTATTATAGCTTTGTATTTCTCTTCGATCTATCCATTTGGTTTGGCAACTAGATTGATTTATCTTGCAATGGGAGAGGTGCTTTGTGATGGGTTCAATCTTGCGGTGTTCTATATCCCAGTGACAAAGTAGGGGACAAGACACGTATTTGCATTGTTGCCATTAAGGATAAAATGATGGGGTTTATTCATATTGATTGGGTTTACTTTGTCTACATCATGTCATCTTGCTTAAAGTGTTACTCTGTTTTATTAACTCAATAACCTAGATGCATGCTGGATAGCGGTCGATGGGTGGAGTAATAGTAGTAGATGCAGGCAGGAGTCGGTCTACTTATCTCGGACGTGATGCCTATATACATGATCATTGCCTTGAATATTGTCATAACTATGCGCTTTTCTATCAATTGCCCAACAGTAATTTGTCTACCCACCGTATGCTATTCGTTCGAGAGAGAAGCCTCTAGTGAAAACTATTGCCCCGGATCTACTTTTATCATATATAAAATCCAAAAATACCTTGCTGCAATTTTATTTCCTTTATTTTATTTTGCAATTTACTTTATCTATCCATCACTATCAGAATTAATCCTTGCAAATAACTAGTTCAAGGGGATTGACAACCCTCTTGCCCGCGTTGGGCGCAAGTATTTGCTTTTGTGTGTGTAGGTGCTGTTCATGAGGTTTTGCGTGGTTCTCCTACTGGATTGATACCTTGGTTCTCACTGAGGAAAATACTTATCTCTACCATGCTACATCACCCGTCCTCTTCGGGGAAATCCCAACGCAGTTTACAAGTAGGAAGAACCAAGGTTATCGAACCAATAGGAGAACCACGCAAACACTCCTTAGCAGTACCTGCACACACAAGAGCAAATACTTGCACCCAACGTGGGCAACAGGGTTGTCAATCCCCTTGTACTCATTAATGGCAAGGATCAAATCTGATAGTGGTAGATAGATAGATTGCAAAGTAAAATAAAAGTAAATAAATTGCAGCAAGGTATTTTTTGGTTAAAGTAGACCCAGGGACCATAATTTTCACTAGAGGCATGCATCTCTCTCATAAAAATAGCATACGGTGGGTAGACAAATTACTGTTGGGCAATTGATAGAAAAGCGCATAGTTATGGCGTTATTCATGGCATGATCATGTATATAGGCATTACGTCCATGACAAGTAGACCGACTCCTGCCTGCATCTACTACTATTACTCCACCAATCGACCGACTCCTGCTTGCATCTATGGTATTAAGTTCATGAAGAACAGAGCAACACTTTAAGCAAGATGACATTATGTAGATAGAATAAAACCAATCAATATGATTAAACCCCATCGTTTTACCCTTAGTAGCAACAATACAAATACGTGCCTCGCTACCCCTTCTGTCACGAGGTGAGGACACCGCAAGATTGAACCTACTACTATGCACCACTTCCACTGAAGATCAATGAATCAACTTGGCCAAAGATAACCCATAGATCGGAAAGCATTACATAGCTATAACAATCATAGAAAATAAAGTTCAGAAAAGACTCAATTACTTTCAATGAATGATCTATATCATAAACCCATAATTCATCGGATCCCAACAAACACACCGCAAAAGAAGATTACATCGGATCGATCTCCGAAGAGAACATTGTATTGAAGATCAAAGAGAGAAAGAGAAAGCCATCTAGCTAATCACTATGGACCCGTAGGTATATGGTGAACTACTCACACATCATCAGAAGGGCGGCAAGGTTGATGTAGAAGCCCTCCGTGATCGATTCCCCCTCCGGCAGAGTACCGGAAAAGGCCTCCAGATGGGATCGCAGAAGAACAGAGACTTGCGGCGGCGGAAAAATTGTTTCGGGTGGCTCTCTGGGGGTTTTGGAATATTTTAGAATTTATAGCGCTGGAATTAGGTCAGACGGAGCCACAAGGGGCCCACAAGGCATCAGGGCGCGCCTAGCCCCCCCCCCTCAGGGCGTGCCCTGTTGCCTTGCCGTCTCCTCGTAGGTCTTCTGGTCCTCCCCCGAAGCTTCTAGGATCTCTTATGTCCGGAATTATTTTTTCAAAAAGTGTCGTAACGTTTGGACTCCGTTTGGTATAAATTTTCTGTAAAACAAAAAACAAGCAGAAAACAACAACTGGCACTAGGCACTGAGTTAATAGGTTAGTCCCCAAAAATGATATAAAATTGCATATAAAGTATCTAAGAATGATAATATAATAGCATGAAACAATAAAAAATTATAGATACGTCAGAGATGTATCATGTGCCATCTAGCTAATCTCGAGTACAAACAATATTTATTTTGTAGCTGTCATGTGTGCTCTCTCTTTAGTTTTTGAGGTATCAACCTGTTGCTGTTATTTAATTCGACTCCTACTATTTAAGTCGTCTCCTACAAGCACTCATTACATAATCACACTACTTGTTGTCTTCCATGCATGTTAGATATTATTGCACACAATGATATTGAATATGAGAACAAATGCACTAAAAGAATCTCGCGGAACAATGCAATGGCCAAAAAACTCGGCGTTGATGATATTCAATATGATGGAACATTTAAATGTAGTTCTTCAGAAGATTTAACGTGAGATGATGACTCCTATTCACCCCACAAGGTCCTTGCTCTAACTTGGCCTGTGATATGGGTAGCATCATGCACATAATGTCTTGCAATGCATCTGCTTTGTTGTAATGTCATGTGCTTAGCCCGCTGATCATAAATGTGAATATGTCATGCCTTCCTATTTTTCAGTACCTATTCCATTCATGATAACATGTTTTCAAATTCAAGTACTATCATTCTAAACTATCGCAATGCAATCTAATTAGTTTGGACATCATCCATCTGAATATCTCATGCATTGTTGTTTATCAGTATGTACTCCATCCGTCTATCGTACCATGTTTTTCTACATTGAAGTATTGTGTTATTGTTCTGTTGCAATGCCATCTTAGTTTGCCCATCATACATGTGAATATGCTCCCTTCATGTTCTTCTATACATATTTTAGCTATCATACAGTTTTACATTCAACTAGTGTTCTTTTACTCTGTTGTCCTGTGCTACTTGTGAGCTGCGTTGGTAATTCCCTGAAGAGGAAGGGAGATGCAGCACAGAGAGATAAGTATTTCCCTCAGTTATGAAACCAAGGTTGTAAATCCAGTAGGAGAATCACACAACACCTCGTTAGCAGCACCTGCACACAAAACAACAAATCCTTACACCCAACGCAAACAAGGGGTTGTCAATCCCTCGGCGGTAAGTTGCAAGATTAAATTGTATGTGATAGATAGATAGATTGAAACAAAAATACAAAAATAAAATAAATAAAGAAAAAGTGCAGCAAGTGTTTTTAGGGTTTTAGTATATGATTTAGATAGACCCGGGGGCCATAGTTTTCACTAGAGGCTTCTCTCAAGAAAATAGCATACGGTGGGTAAACAAATTACTGTTGGGCAATTGATAGAAAAGCAAATAATCATGACGATTTCCAAGGCAATGATCATGTATATAGGCATCACGTCTAAGACAAGTAGACCGACTCCTGCCTGCATCTACTACTATTACTCCACACATCGACCGCTATCCAGCATGCATCTAGTGTATTAAGTCCATAAAGAACGGAGTAACGCCTTAAGAATGATGACATGATGTAGACAAGATAAACTCACGTATGAATAAACCCCATCTTTTTACCCTTAATAGCAATGATACATACGTGTCATGTCCCTTTCTGTCACTGGGATTAAGCACCGCAAGATCGAACCCATTACAAAGCACCTCTTCCCATGGCAAGATAAATCAATCTAGTTGGCCAAACCAAATCAATAGATCGGAGAAGAAATACGAAGCTATAATAATCATGCATAAAAGAGATCAGAGAAGACTCAAATAATATTCATGGATAATCTGATCATAAACTCACAATTCATCGAATCCCAACAAACACACCGCAAAAAGTGATTACATCGGATAGAACTCCAAGAACATCGAGGAGAACATTGTATTGAAGATCAAAAAGACAGAAGAAGCCATCTAGCTACTAATTATGGACCCGAAGGTCTGTGGTAAACTACTCACGCATCATCGGAAGGGCAGCAAGGTTGATGTAGAGCCCCTCCATGATCGATTCCCCCTCTGGCAGAGTACTGGAAAAGGCCTCCATATGGGATCTCTCGAGAACAGAAGCTTGCGGTGGCGGAAAAACTATTTCGTGGACTCCCCTATTGGTTTCCTGATTTTTGGGAATTTATAGTGGTGGAATTAGGTCAAATGGAGCTGAGGTGGGCCCACGAGGCACCAGGGCGCGCCTGCCCCCCCAGGCGTGCCCTGGTGGCTCGTGGCCACCTCCTCTGGCGTCTGGTCTTCTCCCTAAGCATCTAGTGTTGGTATTGTCCAGAAAAAAATCTCCAAAAAGTTTCGTGGCATTTGGACTTCGTTTGATATTGATATTCTATAAAAACAAAAAACAGGCAGAAAACAGCAACTGGCACTGGGCACTAAGTTAATAGGTTAGTCCCAAAAAATGATATATAATTGTTGTATATGCATATAAAAACATCCAAGATTGATAATATAACAGCATGGAACAATCAAAAATTATAGATACGTTGGAGACATATCAGCATCCCCAAGCTTAATTCCTGCTCGTCCTCGAGTAGGTAAATGATAAAAACAGAATTTTTGATGTGGAATGTTGCCTATCATATTCATCATATATTGTTTTCTTTTATAGCATGGACATTGGACTTGAATGATTCAAAGCAATAGTCTATAGTTTGACATGAAGATATAAATACTCAAGCATGCTAACAAGCAATGATGTCTTTCAAAATATCAACGCTAAAGAAAGTTATCCCTAGCCCATTATGCTCAATCATTGATCCATTCATGAAACACACTCAAATATTAGCTACATCCAATGCACAAGTATGACAATAGTGCTCTCTAGTTGGTGCTTTATAAGAGAAGATGGAGACTCAAAATAAAAATAAAAATTGCATAAAGTAAATAGATAGGCCCTTCGCAAAGGGAAGCAGAGATTTGCTAATGTGCCAGAGCTCAAAGCTTAAATTAGAGAGATAAAATTATTTTGAGAGGCATGCTTTTCCTGTCAACGACAACGACCGAGAATTCCCAATATCTTCCATGCTAGACACATCATAGGTGGTTCCCAAACAGAAAGTAAAGTTTATTTCCTTTCCACCATTCTTTCACAATCCATGGCTAGCGTATCCACAGCTACCCTCCATACCATCACTTTCCAAGGAATTTTGTTGTTATTAATTTTTGATTTCATTGTGGGACTGGGCATCCCTATTACCAGCCACTCTCTCATGCAATGACAAGTGAATAAACACTTATCGTGAGAATAACACACCTAGCATGGAAAATATTGGCCACCCCCTGCCGCTTCATGAGCGGTACGGGCACACAAAACGGAAAATTATTTTGAAAATTAGAGTTGGCACACGCAAATTTACTTGGAACGGCATTGAAATACCGCATATAGGTAGATATAGTGGACTCATTTGGCACAACTTGGGTTTAAGGAGTTTGGACGCACAAGCAGTATTTCCGCTTAGTACAAATGAAGGCTAGCAAAAGATTGAGAAGCAACCAACCAAAAGGCGAAAACGGTCATAAACATGCATTGAACATAACTAACACCGAATAATGCACCATAAGTAGGATATAATTTCTTTGCATAACTATTGACTTAATGTGCATGCATAGGGAATCACAAACCTTAACACTAATATTCTTACTAAATCACAATTACTCACTAACATGACTCACATATTATTATTTCCATATCGCAAAACTATTGCAAGGAATCACACTTATCATATCCAATGATCTATATGAAAGTTTTTATTATATCCCTCTTGAATATTCATCACTTTGGGACCAAATTCATATCTTGTGCAAATTACCATTACTATCATCAACTCTCAAAAAGATTTAAGTGAATCATGAGAGTGCAAATATTTCTTCAAAAAATTCAATCTTATCAACTCTCAAAATAATATAAGTGAAATATGAGAGTTTATTTCTTCAAAATTTTAATCTTGTCAACTCTCAAAATAATATAAGTGAAGCATGAGAGTGTATTTCTTCAAAATTCAGCCACCGCCGTGCTCAAAAAGATTTAAGTGAAGCACTAGAGCAACTGCCTAGCTCAAAAAATTTAAGTGAAGCACATAGAGTATTCTAACAAATTATGATGAACGTGTGGCTCTCTCAAAATAGGTGTGTTAAGCAAGGATGATTGTGACAAACTAAAAAGCAAACAAAGCAAAGACTCATATAATACACGATGCTCCAAGCAAAACTCATATCATGTGATGAATAAAAATATAGCTCCAAGTAAAATTACCGATGGTTGGTAGCAGAAAGAGGGGATGCCTTCCGGGGCATCCCCAAGCTTAGACGCTTGAGTCCTCCTTGAATATTACCTTGGGGTGCCTCGGGCATCCCCAAGCTTAGGCTCTTGACACTCCTTATTCCTTCATCCATCGTGATCTCACCCAAAACTTGAAAACTTCAATAACACAAAACTCAACAAAACCTTCATGAGATCCGTTAGTATAACCAAATAAATCACTACTTTAAGTACTATTGCAAACCCATTCATATTTTATTTTTGCATTATACCTACTGTATTCTAAATTCTCCATGGCTTATACCCCCCGATACAATCCATAGTTTCATCAAAACAAGCAAGTAGTGCATCAAAAACAGAATCTGTCAAAAACAGAACAGTCTGTAGAAATCTATTTAAAAGCCATACTTCTGTAACTCTAAAAATTCTGAAACATTAGGAAAACGTGGAAAATTCCTATAGAAATACTGTGTAAAAATTTCAGATTTTTCTGACGCTCCAGTACAGAACCAAAATTCCAGCACTGGACGCAAAACTTTCTCTTTTCCAAACAGCATCAATTATACTATCTTCCAAATCGTCCCAAAGGTTTTAATTGGCACAAACACTAATTAAAAACACAAAAACTCAATCATTACAGTAGCATGAAAGTGAAAACACACAATAACAGAAACAAAAATAAAAATTTATTTTATTCATTGGGTTGCCTCCCAACAAGCGCTATTGTTTTATGCCCCTAGCGCATAATGCATAGTTTCAAGTATTGTCATCTTTCCAGTTGATTCCATAAGTGGCCCTCATAATGGATTCATATGGTGATTTAATTTTCTTCCTAGGTAAATGTTCCATACCCTTCTTTAGTGGAAACTGAAATTTTATATTCCCTTCTTTCATATCAATAACGGCACCTATGGTTCGTAAGAACGGTCTACCAAGTATTATGGGGCAAGAAGGATTACATTCAATGTCAAGTACAAAAAAATCAACGGGCACATAGTTCCTATTTGCAAGAATAAGAACATCATTAATTCTACCCAAAGGCTTTTTAATAGTAGAATCCGCAAGATGCAAATTAAGAGAACATTCATCTATATTGGTAAAACCTAGCACATCACATAGAGATTTTGGAATTATGGAAACGCTAGCACCCAAATCACATAAAGCATTGCACTCATAATTTTTAATTTTAACTTTAATGGTGGGTGCCCATTCATCATATAATTTTCTAGGAATTGAAATTTCTAGTTCTAGCTTTTCTTCTAACGCTTTCATCATTACTTCTACGATGTGTTTAGTAAAAGCCTTGTTTTGCTCATAAGCGTTGGATGAATTTAACATGGATTGTAACAAAGAAATGCACTCAATCAAGGAACAATTATCATAATTAAAATCTCTGTAATCCAAGAGAGTGGGCACATCGCTAGTTAAAGTTTTTACCTCTCCAAACCCACTTTTAGCAATTTTCTCATCAAGATTTTCACCCTCCGAATTATGATGACGCTCTTTAGCTAAAGTTGACTCTTCTTCAGTCCCCTTTTCATCAAGTTTTGTATTGATAAACAAGGAATCAATAGATTAAACATCAATCATTTTAATATCCTCATCATTACTACGATAAAAACTGGGAGGAATCGCTTTTTCTAAAAATTCTCGTTTAGCTCTTAGCATGGCGGTTCTTTTCTTACTCTCATCCATGGAGACATATAAAGCCTTAATTGATTCATTAATATCAATTTTAGGTGGCAAAATTTTATCAATTTTAGGTGGCAAAATTTTATTCTTAAGATTTTCCACATCATGAATAATTCTATCAATGCTCCTAGACATATCATCAAGTTTACTCAATTTTTCTTCTATCGTAGTGTTGAAAACTTGTTGAGCATTAATAAATTATTTAATATTACTTTCAAGATCAGAGGGCATCCTATTATTATTATTATTATAAGAATTACCATAGGGATTGCCATAATTATTAGAGGAATTTCCAGGAAACGGTCTAGCATTGAAATTACCTCTATAAGCATTATTATTAAAATTGTTTCGCGAGACAAAATTCACATCAATAGCATCATTATTTTGCTCAATCAAAGTCGACAATGGCACATCATGAGGATCAATAGGAGCATTTTTGCTAGCAACCAATTTCATAAGCGCATCAACTTTATCACTCAAAGTATTAATTTCTTCAACAAAATTGACTTTTTTACTAGTAGGAACTCTTTCAGTATGCCATTGTGAATAATTTGCCATAATATTATCAAGAAATTTAGTAGCTTCTCCCAAAGTAATTTCCATGAAAGTACCACCCGCGGTGGAATCTAAAAGATTTCTAGAAACAAAATTTAATCCCGCATAAAAAATTTGTATGATCATCCATAAATTTAAACCATGAGTAGGGCAATTTCTTATCATTAATTTCATCCTTTCCCAAGATTGGGCAACATGTTCATGATCAAGTGGCTTAAAATTCATAGTTTGATTTCTAAGTGAAATAATTTCCGCGGGAGGAAAAATACTTGGTAATAAAAGCATCTTTACACCTATCCCAAGAATCGATACTATTTCGTGGTAAAGATGATAACCAAAATTTTGCACGATCCCGTAATGAGAATGGGAATAATTTTCATTTGACAATATCATTATCCACATCTTTTTTCTTTTGCATATCACACAATTCTACGAAAATGTTAAGATGGGATGCAACATCTTCATTACGACTACCAGAAAATTGATCTTTCATCACAAGATTAAGCAACGCGGCATTAATATCACAAGTCTCCACACTAGCGGCGGGAGGAGCAATTGGAGTACTAATACAATCATTATTATTAGTATTGGAAAAATCACACAATTTTGTATTTTCTTGAGACATCGTGGCTACGCAAACAAGATAACAAGCAAGCAAACAAGTAAACAAGAAAAAGGCAAATGAAAAATATTTTTGTATTTTGTAAAAAAATTAAAAAAGTGGGGGAGATGAAAACGAGAGGCAAATGCAAATAAAGTAAATAAAGTAAATGCAAGGAGATGAGAGTTTTATGCGTAGGTACTTGATAGATGTTGATGATGTCTCCCCGGCAACGGCGCCAGAAATTCTTCCTGCTACTTGTGAGCTGCGTTGGTAATTCCCTGAAGAGGAAGGGAGATGCAGTACAGTAGAGATAAGTATTTCCCTCAGTTATGAAACCAAGGTTATCAATCCAGTAGGAGAATCATGCAACACCTCGTTAGCAGCACCTGCACACAAAACAACAAATCCTTGCACCCAATGCAAACAAGGGGTTGTCAATCCCTCGGCGGTAAGTTGCAAGATTAAATTGTGTGAGATAAGTTTGCCGTTTTGGGGTTCCTAACAGAATCATCACCGACAACGGCACACAATTCACGAGCCGCACCTTCATGCAGTATATCGAAGACCTTGGCAGCAAAATCTGTTTTGCGTCTGTTGCTCACCTGAGAAGCAACGGCCAGGCGAAAAGGATGAATGCTGAACTGCTGCGTGGCCTCAAGACAAGAACTTTCGACAGGGTGCGCAAGTGTGGAAGACACTGGATTGATGAGTTGCCGGCGGTTCTTTGGTCACTCAGGACAACACCAAATCGAGCTACCGGCCAAACACCCTTCTCCCTAATCTATGGTGCAGAAGCGGTGCTCCCCACGGAACTCATATAAGGATCACCTCGAGTGCTCGCTTACGATGAGGCTGAGCAAGAGCAGCTGCGGCAAGACGACGCAACGCTCCTTGAGGAAGATCATCTTTGGGCGGCTGTGCGAGCTGAACGCTACCAGCAAGCCTTGCGCAGCTATCATAGCCACAAAGTGCATGCCCGGAGCCTTGAGGAAGGCGACCTTGTTCTTCGACGCGTTCAATCCGCCAAGAGATCAAACAAGTTGACGCCGAAGTGGGAAGGCCCTTATCGGGTAGTACGAGTCACCAGACCTGGCGTAGTCCGTCTGGAGACCGAAGATGGCATTCAAGTGCAAAACTCATGGAACATTGAGCATCTTCGCAAGTTCTACCCATAAGGCGCAGTTGCCGGGAAACCTCCCGGCAACCCCTTTTGTACAAGCCTTGTCGGCAAGACATGTAACCCTATGTACAAAGCTAGGCGCAGACCCTGTGCATAAAAAGCTAAGTGTTCCACAACTCCTCGTACATATTCATTTATATGTGGATGCATGTGATGTTGTGATTTACACTTTACTTTATATGGAATGACTGATGGACCGTCAAGGTTCCCAAACCGCTCTTTTCTCTTCTCTCTTTTTCTTAAAAGGATAGAAGGATCCCTCGCGTGCAAGTTTCCCGGGGGGAGTGGAGATGGGGTACCATTTTTAATGACGTTCAAGTGATCATCTCATGCAACGGGAGAAACGGCGCAAGGAAAAGCTAAGTAGAAAAACTTTGAATTTTTTTCCTTGTTACATTCACGTTTTCCCTTGAACGATTCTATGCTCTGTATGAGAAACCTGCACACGAGAGGAACCTTGTCGCGATCGGTCTGCGCTCTAACTCGCCTCGAGCCCGCTCGGCAAGCTTAGCAGCTGCATTCTGATCCGGCAAGTAGCCTTGCAGGCGGCGGCACTTCCAGCAGGCTGCTAAGGACCCGTTCCTCAAAGCGCTCGTGGCAAGTGTGCGCACCGGCAAGATTCCAAATAAGCGTAGGGAACACGATCATACGAAGGCAGGATAATACGAGGGAAACAGCATGCATTCATCTAAACCCGACAAACGATAGATATTCATTGAAAAGGTACTCGATTACATTTTCATTGGCCATTTGCCAGGTTTTATTTCGAGTGCAAGGAGGGCAAAAGGGGCGCCTAGGCAGAGTCTGGCTTGTTCCCGGAAGGCCAGATGATGGTGCTGCCGGCGATCAGCCAAACTCTTCGCCGTCGTCTTCGATCTTCATGCCCGGAGAGCCGTCGTCATCGCCGTCAACATCGTCATCCTCAGCATCGCTGGAGGAAGCGGTGTTGCTGTCGCTCGAGCTCTCCGCGCAGCACTCCAGACGAACGCCTGAAGCCTCGAAGAACTTCAGGACAAGCGTGTCTGGTCCATCCAGCCTGGAGTGAAGGAGGTGCCCTTACCCTAAGCAACGGGCACGGGCAAAGGATTTCCACCTGCGCATGAGATACGTGATACCATTGTTGGAGATCTCAACGGTCACCCAGACCTGGCTGTTGCAGCAACCGTCCACGCGCAGCCATAAGCCGTGCAGGTGGCAGCCTTCCATCTCCCTAGCAAAAGGGCGAGGAAGCCGCAGCCAGCTCTGTGGCTGGTCGCGCAGCTCCAAGACGAATTCTTCCTCCGTGTCCTCCGTGTGGCCTCCTGTCGGAGGAGGGGAAGCTGAAGTCGCAGCAGCGAGCGCTCCGCCATGGCCGCCTCGGCCACGAGCACCACGCCTTCCACGGCCACGAGCTGCTGCCCTCCCTTGGGCACTAGAGCCGGCTTCCGCAGCCGCGGCCGAACCTTGGGCATGGAGCCGGGAAGAAGCCCTCACCGCGGTGGTAGAAGCACGACCGCGCCCCCTTCCTCTCGCCATGTCGTCATCGGATGCGGAGGAAGAAGATATGAGAAGGAGATGGCAGTTGCTAGAGATCGAGGCAGGAAGAGATGGATGAGCATTGCACCCCCCCCCCTTTATAGGGGGAGTGCGGGGGGTTGGCTCTTCACCGTCTTTGGGCGGCCGCCCATGACTACCACTCCCGCGCCCTGCGCTTCTGACGGGCGCATTACTCCAACGACCGCCCATGTTCGGCAATCCCGCGTCCTGCGCCCCCCGGCCCGACGCGTCACTCCAACGGCCGCCCTTCACCACCAATCCACTACCCTGCATGCATGTAGGCGCGCGTGATAGAGGGGCATAGAAAAAGGAGGAGTCGTGGCATGAATGACAGTTATCCCTCGCCACGCGTTGCCATGCACCTATTTAAGTCCGTTTTATGGCAAGGGTTGCCAGAAAATAACTAAAAACACGCTCGAAGCCAGGTTAATGAAGAAGCAAAGAAGGTCTCAAGAGAAGATAATCATCATGACGAAAATTACAATGGCAGTTTCCCGCCGCGTGTCTGTGCATTGTTTGGGCCTAGCCCAACGACGCTTCGGACACGCGTATGGCCCAGGCCCGGGGGCTCCTGTCGGTGTATAAAACATGGGTATTTTATACCCTGACTTATGCACAGACAGTAGCAGCCTCCTTGCCAGCCAAGCCTTGCCGGGAACCGCCAAGACCAAGATTCAGAGCCCAGTCGCAGAAGCTACTAGAAAGAGGCTCAAGACACATCACTCAACTAGTACCGAAGATGAAGACTTTCCTTGCCGGCGAGGCTAAACCGGCAAGGTGAAGACCCGGCAAGCTCCATACCGGCAAGCTTTTGCCAGCCCTCCTGCGCTCCACCTCACCACACAGATGTCCGCTAGTGGGTGAGGTGTCGGCTGCGCAGGCTGTTTGGTAAGGCTTGTCGGGCACGTGTCAGCACACTGGCACAGGATTTGCCTCTAATGACACCCATCCAGGAGGCGTGTCAGAATAATACGAGGTAGCTGGGCGAGCGGTGCAGAAATCTTGCCGGGACTACCTCTCCACATGACACCTAACAGTGCATTTAATGCTTTTGTCCTAAACTGGCAGATTTAGGTATGATAGCACTGTTTGCTATCTAATCGATATGTAATTACTGTTTTGCCACTGTGGTAACCCCTTGAACTATAAAAGGAGGACCAAGGCAACAGTTAGAGGGATTCGGACCCCTTTTCAAACACCAGCACGCCTCGCGTAGCAGCTCTCTCCGCACCTTGCCGAGAGAAGCGCTCCTTGTACTTGTTCTCTCACACATCCAATACACCAAAAGCAGGAGTAGGGTTTTACGCTTCTCAGCGGCCCAAACCTGGGTAAATTCCCTTGCGCTTTCCATTGATCATGCTCTTTGTGCACGTTGATCCCCCCGCTGAACCACAAGGGGCTGCATGGCCCCATAGATGGTCGTCCCACCACGACATATTTGGCGTGCCAGGTAGGGGGGTAATCGCTTGCGCGAACCTTGATAAGTGGATTGCGCGTCTTCTTCATCACCTTCGTCAACTTCCTCGTCGTCCTCCTCGTCGTCGATGGCGCCCAAGAAGAAGGGCATCACGATGACGGCCACCCCGCACGCATCTGCAGGCATCGCAGGCGGCGCGACCAATGCGGGCGGTGCGGATACCGCGGTTGGCACGACCAACGCAGGCGGCGCAGTCACCATGCCCACCGTGGTCGGCGCAGGAGACAAGCACACTGGGGGCAGTCGACTTCCTCGATCCTCTAGCGAACAGAGCCGCGACGGCGCGGGCGGAGTGGACGGACGACCTCTTCCTCCTCCTCCTCCTCGCCGCGCCGACGAACGCAACCACCAGAGCGGTAACGCCCGGGCCGGCGCGGGCCAAGATCCCGCCGCGGCGGAGTCCAAGAATGCAGATTTGGGACAGATGCCACGCCCCTCGTACAACGGGCGCTGCACAGCTCTGAGCGGCGCCAATGACTCCGGGCAGCGGCGACCTCACGGCAAGACCCTTGTTGACCAAATCCCGGATCCCCAGGCACCGCCTCCGACACGGCGACCCGCCGCTGACCATGTGCCGCGGAAGCAAGACCGCGATGACGCTCCTGCTGGCTCTGCCAGGAGTAGAGCGATGTCGCGCTCTTCGCTTCCGGCCATGCCAGCCAAGGCAGCGGAAGCAATGGCGCGAGCCCAGATGCTGCTGAACTTCCCTCCAGCGGCAGAGAAGATGGATGAGTGGAGAGCCACCATCCAAAGCTTGATCGGGTTTGCCGAGGCCAGTAAATCACAGCAAGCGGAGCCCTCACGGCGTCCGCAAATGGCACCAGCAACCCGAGTTGGTGGCCGCACTGACAGTGCTGTGCTAACGGTGCAATCACCTCAGCGGCAACCATCTCAGCAGCAACAACGCCAACAACCACAGCAAGCTCGACGATCGTTCGAGCCCGACGAGGTGTGGATGGCCTCTTCGGATCCACGAGCATGGCAAGATCAGCGGCAAGTGCTGCAAGACAGGCAGGCAGAAGACACCCGCACCACCATCGAACGGCGCCGGGAGGCACGCCGCCAATCCGACGCGCGCAACGGTCCCATCGTTGATGAGCCTGCGCCAGGGGTTGGCAGATATCTACCTTACGAGGTTGGATGTCCCGCATTCACCCGTGAGCTGCGGCAAGTCCGATGGCCATCTGTTCGAGCCTTCAAGCCAGAAGTGCCGGAAAAGTATGATGGCAAGCTGAACCCGGCAGAGTTTCTGGGCATCTACACGATCGCCGTACAAGCTGCCGTAGGAAGAGAGGAGAAAATCCTCGCCAACTACTTCCCGTTGGTACTGAAACCCAACGTGAGGTCTTGGCTGATGAACTTGTCGGAGAACTCCATTTCTTCGTGGTCAGATCTCTGCAACGAGTTCGTTGGTGCCTTTACCGGAGGCCACAAGGCCCCTAGACAGCCCAGCGAGCTGCAAGTAATCCCGCAAAGAGATGGCGAAACTTTACGCAAGTACATCCAGAGCTTCAGCCGTGTGCACCGTAACATTCCAGATGTACACCCCGCAACCATCATTCCCGCCTTTCACACGAATGTGCGCAATCGGAGGATGCGGGAGAAAATGAACGTCAAGTTGCCCAAGACCGTCAATGAGCTCTACACGTTGGTGGATAAGTGTGCACGTGCTGAGGAAGGAAGGAGGCTTCCCGGGGAGGACGCTGGTGCCAAAGTAGATTCTGAGGACGATGATGCTGCCACCCTGAGGAAGAAGGGCCAAAAGCGCAACAGAAAGCGCAAGGGTAAAAATGTTATGGCTGTCGAAGGCTCCGGCAACCCCGAGTCCGCCAAGAAAGCCAAGACTGAGAACTCCGGCAAGGAGGCTGTTGTATGCGCCGCTTGCTAGGAGGCGGCGGCAAACGAGAAAGCCGGCAAGTCTGATGGGCCATACTGCAAGATTCACCGCACCAAGGGCCATGATCTCCAAGAGTGCCGACAAGTCGAGCACCTTGTTGAGAAATAAAAGGCTGAATACGAGAAGCGCGACAAAGATAATGGTCAAGATGGTGCCGGTGGGTCTGGCAAAAAGGGCCGTGGTGGTCGAGGTGGCCGCCGCGGCAAGGCCAAGCAGCAGTAAGAAAAGCCTACTAGAGGCCGCGAAAAGAAAGAAGAAGATGATGGAAGTGAGGAAGAAGACAACGAAGAGTCTAGTGAACAACAATTCCAGAAGGCAACTCAGGCCATGTGCGTTGACGGAGGAGCATCTTTGCACTCCTCTCACCGCCAACTTAAGCAATGGGCGCGTGAGGTTAACGCGGCAGAACTGACAATGGGCTCTCAAAAGCCACTCAAGTGGTCACACATGCCTATCATTTTCGATGCTGAGGACCACCCTAATCGCATAACTACGGTCGGGTGTTTGCCGTTGTTGGTTTCACCAACAATTCGCAACCTCCAAGTAACGAAGATGTTAGTTGACGGTGGGGCCAGCCTGAATCTGATCTCTCCGGAAGTTATCAAGAGGCTGCAGATCCCCAACGAGGAACTCGAGAAAACAGGCACGTTTCAAGGAGTAAACCCAGGAAGAAGCCAGCCCAAGGGAAAGATCACATTACCGGTGATGTTTGGCGGGGAACTGAACTACAGGACCGAAAAGATTGTGTTTGACGTCGTCAAGATCCCTTTGCCATACAATGGAATTCTTGGCTGCCCAGCCTTGGCAAAATTCATGGCAGTGTCTCACTATGCATACAACACGTTGAAGATGCCAGGGCCGATGGGTGTCATTTCCATCAACTCCGACAAGAAAGATGCAGTCATTTGCGTCGACAAGATGTACAGAGATGCGGTTGCAGCAGAAGCCGCCAAGGCGCCAGCTCCCGCCAAGAAGAAAGAAAGCAAAATGTCCGGCAAGACCTCTAGCAAGGATTCCGGGAAGCGCACCTCTTCGGAGTGCTGCGCGCCTATTGAAGACTTGCCGGAGTGCTCTGCCGATAAGAAATCCAAAGCTACTTCACTAGCAACCAAGAAGGTGCCGGCGAGGGAGGATGGCACTGACGGTACTTTCACCATCAGTGCCACCCTTGACAGCAAATAGGAAAGCGTGCTCATTGCCTTCCTGCGGGCGAATGTCGATGTGTTTGCATGGAGGCCATCTGACATTCCCGGCGTTCCCAGGGAGGTAATTGAGCACCACCTTGCTGTCTGTCCCCATGCTCGGCCCGTCAAGCAAAAAGTCCGGAAGCAAGCGTTGGAGCGGCAACAATTCATTGCCAAAGAAATCAAGAAGCTTGAAGCAGCAGGATTGGTTAGAGGTGTACTACATCCCACTTGGTTGGCAAATCCGGTAGTGGTGCGCAAAGCAAACGGAAAGTGGAGACTTTGTATCGACTACACTGATATTAACAAAGCATGTCCAAAGGATCCTTTCCCTTTGCCGCGCACTGATCAAATTGTAGACTCTACTTCCGGCTGTGATTTGCTCTCCTTCCTTGATGCATATTATGGATACCTTCAGATATTCGTGGCCAAGGAGGATGAGGAGAAAACCACATTCATTACTGCCTTGGCACGTACTGCTTTGTCCGCATGCCTTTCGGATTAAAGAGTGCCGGTTCAACATTTGCAAGAGCAGTCCAGATTGGTTTTGAGCCCCAGCTGCACAGGAATGTGGAAGCGTACATGTATGATATAGTAGTCAAGACCAAGGACAAATCTACCCTCATTCAAGACTTGGAAGAGACATTTGCAAACTTGCGCAAAATCAACATGAAGCTCAATCCCGAGAAGTGCGTGTTTGGCGTTCCATCCGGTAAGCTTCTCGGATTCTTTGTATCTCAACGAGGAATCGAAGCGAATCCCGACAAGATCAAAGCGATTGAGCAAATTCAAGCACCAAAAAGCGCCAAAGATGTGCGGCGTCTTGCCGGTTGTGTTGCTGCCTTGAGTAGGTTCATTTCAAGATCCGCTGAGCGCGCCCTGCCGTTTTTCAAGATTTTGAAAAAGGCAGGTCCGATGAAATGGACTCCGGAAGCGGAGGCCGCGCTGCAGGACTTGAAAAGATACCTCTCCTCCGCGCCAACACTAGTTGCGCCAAGACCACAAGAGTCGTTGCTGCTATATGTAGCAGCAACGAATTAAGTGTCTAGTGCTGCATTAGTGGCGTAGAGGGAACCCGATGACGAGGAAGTAACCGCGGCAAACCCATCCAGCGACGAACCAGAATCTTCTCCGGCAAATCATGGTGCCGACAAGTCAGAAACAGCGCAAGCAAATGGAGATAATCAACAAACGTTGCCGAAGAAGAAAGTGGTGCAGCGACCAGTGTATTTCGTTAGTTCCCTACTGCAGGGGGCTAGATCGAGATACTCTGGGGTGCAGAAGTTGCTTTTCGGTCTTCTTATGGCTTCGAGAAAGCTGCGTCACTACTTCCAAGCGCATGAAATCACCGTCGTCACCTGCTTTCCATTGCAACGCATCTTGAGGAATCCAGAGGCAACTGGCAGGATAGTGGAGTGGGCGTTGGAATTGTCAAGCTTTGCACTCAAGTTTGAAAGCACTTCAACTATTTAGAGCAGAGCCTTGGCGGAGTTCATTGCAGAATGGACACCAACGCAAGACGAAGAAATTCAAGAAACAGCTCTCCCCGGCAAGGAAACGGCAAAGGAATGGATCATGTACTTTGACGGTGCCTTTTCGCTGCAAGGAGCCGGTGCCGGGGTGCTGCTTGTCACACCCACCGGAGAGCACCTCAAGTATGTGGTTCAAATGCACTTTCCCAGGGAGCAAGCTGCAAACAACACTACTGAGTATGAAGGACTCCTTGCCGGTCTTAGGATCGCAGTGGACCTTGGTATCAAAAAAATTGATCGTCCGCGGTGACTCGCAGCTTGTTGTGAAGCAAGTAAACAAAGATTACCAGAGCCCGTTGATGGAAGCATACGTGGAAGAAGTTAGGAAATTGGAAGAACACTTTGACGGGTTACAAACAGAGCACGTCCCTCGTGCAGAAAACAGCGTTGCTGATAGCCTATCGAAGTGTGCCGCTCAAAAGCTTCCCGTGGAACCGGGAACTTTTGTGCACCATTTGAATCAACCAACAGTCACCCCATCAACGTAGGCCAGTAAGAGAAGAAAGTTGAATACCGGCAAGTATTTTCCGGCAAAGCTCTCGGAAGCCGCCGACAAGGATGTTGCCGGGAACAACGACACGGTTGCCGGTGAGCAGCCGCTTAGCGCAGAACCCCAGGTTCTTGCTGCGGAAGCAAGCGCTCCCGCGGCCGAAGAAATGCCTTTAATCCTTGTCGTCGAGCCGCAGGCTCCGACATGGGCACAGCAGATAGTCCATTTCCTACAAACAGGAGAACTTCCCGATGAGCAAGAAGAAGCTGAGAGAGTAGCCCGTCAGTCAAGTATGTATCAGTTTGTGGATACCATTCCATACAGAAAGCGACCAAACGGTGTGAAATTGAAGTGCATTTGCTGGGAAGATGGACTAAAGCTGTTGGCGGAGATACATGGAGGCATATGTGGCTCTCACATAGGATCAAGGGCACTTGCCGGCAAAGCATTCCGGCAAGGCTTCTATTGGCCCACCGCCCTCCAGGATGCAACTGAGCTAGTAATCAAGTGTGAAGCATGCCAGTTCCATTCAAAGAACATACATCAGCCAGCTCAAGCTCTCCAAACAATCCCTCCCTCCTGGCCCTTTTCGGTCTGGGGGCTCGATATCTTTGTCCCCTTCCCCCGTGCTGCCGGGGGCTTTGAGTTCTTGTACGTCGCAATTGACAAGTTCACAAAGTGGCCTGAAGTGGAGCCAGCGAGGAAGGTGACAGCGCAATCGGCCGTCAAGTTCTTTAAAGGATTACTTTGCCGTTTCGGGGTTCCTATCAGAATCATCACCGACAACGGCACACAATTCACGAGCCGCACCATCATGCAATATATCCAAGACCTTGGCAGCAAAATCTGTTGTGCGTCTATTGCTCACCCGAGAAGCAACGGCCAGGTGGAAAGGATGAATGCTGAAGTGCTGCGTGGCCTCAAGACAAGAACTTTCGACAGGCTGCGCAAGTGTGGAAGACACTGGATTGATGAGTTGCCGGCGGTTCTTTGGTCAATCAGGACGACACCAAATTGAGCTACCGGCCAAACACCCTTCTCCCTAATCTATGGTGCAGAAGTGGTGCTCCCCACGGAACTCATATACGGGTCACCTCGAGTGCTCGCTTACGATGAGGCTGAGCAAGAGCAGCTGCGGCAAGACGACGTAAAACTCCTTGAGGAAGATTGTCTTCGGGTGGCTATGCGAGCTGCACGCTACCAGCAAGCCTTGCGCCGCTATCATAGCCGCAAAGTGCACGCCCGGAGCCTTGAGGAAGGCGACCTTGTTCTTCGGCTCGTTCAATCCGCCAAGAGATCAAACAAGTTGACGCCGAAGTGGGAAGGCCCTTATCGGGTAGTACGAGTCACCAGACCTGGCACAGTCCGTCTGGAGACCGAAGATGGCATTCAAGTGCAAATCTCATGGAACATTGAGCATCTTCGCAAGTTCTACCCATAAGACGCAGTTGCCGGGAAACCTCCCGGCAACCCCTTTTGTACAAGCCTTGTCGACAAGACATGTAACCCTATGTACAAGGCCAGACGCAGACCCTGTGCATAATAAAGCTAAGTGTTCCACAACTCCTCGTACATATTTTAATGACGTTCAAGTGATCATCTCATGCAACGAGAGAAACGGCGCAAGGAAAAGCTAAGTTGAAAAACTTTGAAATTTTTTCCTTGTTACATTCACGTTTTCCCTTGAACGATTCTGTGCTCTGTATGAGAAACCTGCACGTGAGAGGAACCTTGTCGCGATCGGTCTGCGCTCTAACTCACCTCGAGCCCGCTCGGCAAGCTTAGCAGCTACATTCTGATCCGGCAAGTAGCCTTGCCGGTGGCGGCACTTCCAGCAGGCTGCTAAGGACCCGTTCCTCAAAGCGCTCGCGGCAAGTGTGCGCACCGGCAAGATTCCAAATAAGCATAGGGAACACGATCATATGAAGGCAGGATAATACGAAGGAAACAACATGCATTCATCTAAACCTGACAAACGATAGATATTCATTGAAAAGGTACTCGATTACATTTTCATTGGCCCTTTGCCAGGGTTTATTTTGAGTGCAAGGAGGGCAAAAGGGGCGCCTAGGCGGAGTCCGGCTTGTTCCCGGAAGGCCAGATGATGGTGCTGCCGGCGATCAGCCAGACTCTTCGCCGTCGTCTTCGATCTTCACGCCCGAAGAGCCGTCGTCATCGCCGTCATCATCGTCATCCTCAGCATCGCTGGAGGAAGTGGTGTCACTGTCGCTCGAGCTCTCCGCGCAGCACTCCAGACGAGCGCCTGAAGCCCCGAAGAACTTCACGACAAGCGTGTCTGGTCCATCCAGCCAGAAGTGAAGGAGGTGCCCTTGCCCTAAGCAACGGGCACGGGCAAAGGATTTCCACCCGCGCGTGAGGTACATGATACCATTGTTGGAGGTCTCAACGGTCACCCAGACCGGGCCGTTGCAGCAACCATCCACGCGCAGCCATAAGCTGTGCAGGTGGCGGTCTACCATCTCCCGAGCAAAAGGGCGAGGAAGCCGCAGCCAGCTCCGCGGCTGGTCGCGCAGCTCCAAGATGAATTCTTCGGCCGTGTCCTCCGTGTGGCCTCCTGTCAGAGGAGGGGAAGCCGAAGTCGCAGCAGCGAGCACTCCGCCATGGCCGCCTCGGCCACGAGCACCGCACCTTCCACGGCCACGAGTTGCTGCCCTCCCTTGGGCACTAGAGCCGGCTTCCGCAGCCGCGGCCGAAGCATGGGCATGGAGCCGGGAAGAAGCCCTCGCCGCGGTGGCAGAAGCACGACCGTGCCCCCTTCCTCTCGCCATGTCATCGTCGGATGCGGAGGAAGAAGATACGAGAAGGAGATGGCAGTTGTTGGAGATTAAGGCAGGAAGAGATGGATGAGCATTGCACCCCGCGGCCCCCCCTTTATAGGGGGAGTGCGGGGGGCTGGCTCTTCACCATCTTCGGGTGGCCGCCCATGACCGCCACTCCCGCGCCCTGCGCTTCTGACGGGCGCATTACTCCAACGACCGCCCACGTTCGCCAATCCCGCGTCCTGCGCCCCCCTGGCCCGGCGCGTCACTCCAACTGCCGCCCTTCACCACCAATCCACTACCCTGCATGCATGCAGGCGCGCGTGATGGAGGGGCATAGAAAAAGGAGGTGTCGTGGCATGAATGGCAGTTATCCCTCGCCACGCGTTGCCATGCACCTATTTAAGTCCGTTTTATGGCAAGGGTTGCCAGAAAATGACTAAAAGCACGCTCGAAGCCAGGTTAATGAAGAAGCAAAGAAGGTCTCAAGAGAAGATAATCATCATGACGAAAATTACAACGGCAGTTTCCCGCCACGTGTCTGTGCATTATTTGGGCCTAGCCCAATGACGCTTCGGACACGCGTATGTCCCAGGCCCGGGGGCTCCTGTCGGTGTATAAAACATGGGTATTTTATACCCTGACTTATGCACAGACAGTAGCAGCCTCCTTACCGGGAACCGCCAAGACCAAGATTCAGAGCCCAGTCGCAGAAGCTACCAGAAAGAAGCTCAAGACACAGCACTCAACTAGTACCGAAGATGAAGAATTTCCTTGCCGGTGAGGCTAAACCGGCAAGGTGAAGACCCGGCAAGCTCCGTACCGGCAAGCTTTTGCCAACCCTCCTGC
Organism: Elymus sibiricus; assembly: GCA_039707655.1. Classification (NCBI taxonomy): domain Eukaryota; kingdom Viridiplantae; phylum Streptophyta; class Magnoliopsida; order Poales; family Poaceae; genus Elymus; species Elymus sibiricus. The sequence goes on along the minus strand of CM077668.1, from coordinate 252,562,293 downwards.
GCTCCACCTCACCGCACAGATGTCCGCTAGTGGGTGAGGTGTCGGCCGCGCAGGCTGTTTGATAAGGCTTGTCGGGCACATTTCAGCACACTGGGACAGGATTTGCCTCCAATGACACCCGTCCAGGAGGCGTGTCAGAATAATACGAGGTAGTTGGGCGAGCGGTGCAGAAACCTTGCCGGGACTACCTCTCCACATGACACCTAACAGTGCATTTAATGCTTTTGTCCTAAACTGGCAGAGTTAGGTATGATAGCACTGTTTGCTATCCAATCGATATGTAATTACTGTTTTGACACTGTGATAACCCCTTGAACTATAAAAGAAGGACCAAGGTAACAGTTTGAGGGATTCGGACCCCTTTTCAAACACCAGCACGCCTCGCGTAGCAGCTCTCTCTGCACCTTGCCGGGAGAAGCGCTCCTTGTACTTGTGCTCTCACACATCCAATACACCAAAAGCAGGAGTAGGGTTTTACGCATCTCAGTGGCCCGAACCTGGGTAAATTCCCTTGCGCTTTCCATTGATCATGCTCTTTGTGCACGTTGATCCCCCCCCCCCCCCCGCCGAACCACAGGGGGCTGCATGGCCCCATAGATGGTCGTCCCACCACGACAATAGGCATCACGTCCGAGACAAGTAGACCGACTCCTACCTGCATCTACTACTATTACTCCACACATCGACCGCTATCCAACATGCATCTAGTGTATTAAGTGCATAAAGAATGGAGTAACGCCTTAAGAATGATGGCATGATGTAGACAAGATAAACTCACGTATGAATAAACCCCATATTTTTACCCTTAATAGCAACGATACATACATGTCATGTCCCTTTCTGTCACTGGGAATGAGCACTGCAAGATCAAACCCATTACAAAGCACCTCTTCCCATGGCAAGATAAATCAATCTAGTCGGCCAAACCAAATCAATAGATCGGAGAAGAAATACAAAGCTATAATAATCATGCATAAAAGAGATCAGAGAAGACTCAAATAATATTCATGGATAATCTGATCATAAACTCACAATTCATCAAATCCCAACAAACACACCGCAAAAAGTGATTACATCGGATAGAACTCCAAGAACATCGAGGAGAACATTGTATTGAAGATCAAAAAGAGAGAAGAAGCCATCTAGCTACTAACTATGGACCCGAAGGTCTATGGTAAACTACTCACGCATCATCGGAAGGGCAGCAAGGTTGATGTAGAGCCCCTCCGTGATCGATTCCCCCTCTGGCAGAGTACCGGAAAAGGCCTCCAGATGGGATCTCTCAAGAACAGAAGCTTGCGGCGGCGGAAAAACTATTTCATGGACTCCCCTATTGGTTTCCTGATTTTTGAAAATTTATAGTGGTGGAATTAGGTCAAATGGAGCTGAGGTGGGCCCACGAGGCACCAGGACACGCCTGCCCCCCCAAGCGCGCCCTGGTGGCTCATGGCCACCTCCTCTGGCGTCTGGTATTCTCCCGAAGCTTCTAGTGTTGGTATTGTCCAGAAAAAAATCTCTAAAAAGTTTCGTGGCATTTGGACTTCGTTTGGTATTGATATTCTGTAAAACAAAAAACAGGCAGAAAACAGCAACTGGCACTGGGCACTAAGTTAATAGGTTAGTCCCAAAAAATGATATATAATTGTTGTAAATGCATATAAAAACATCCAAGATTGATAATATAACAGCATGGAACAATAAAAAATTATAGATACATTGGAGACATATCATCCTGTCGTATCCTTAGCTTGTACATCATACTACCTCCGTCCAGAACTACTTGTCGCAGAAATGAATAAAAATGGATGTATCTAGAACTAAAATATGTCTAGATACATCCATTTTTTTGCGGATGGAGGGAGTACATTGTAAGACAAAGAGGTTTGGGGCAATAGCACAACGCTCTAGGGCGTGGCCTCTCATATATATATAGGGATATACATGAGTACAAATACAGCTACAACCAATGTGGGACTAAATACAAAGTTACAAAGCCTAACACCCTAACTCAATCTTAATTGTACCCTGAAGTAATCAATAAGTTAAGATTGCATCGACAGCCTTCAAAGAGAGGTAGTGGCAGTGGTTTCATGAAGATGTCAGCAATTTGATCTTTGGAAGAAACAAACTTGATTTGTAGTAGCTTCTGTGCAACACGTTCTCTCACAAAATGATAATCAACTTCGATGTGTTTTTTTCGATCATGAAATTGTGGATTTGATGAGAGATATGTAGCACCAATGTTGTTATACCAAAGGATAGGAGGCTAATCCTGAGAGATTCCCCACTCTCGAAGCAAAGAGTGTACCCAAATGAGCTCTGCTGTGGCATTGGCTACAGCCTTGTATTCAGCTTCAGTGCTACTACAGGGCACTGTCGCTTGTTTATGGGCACTCCAGGCGATCAAGTTGGGACCAAAGAAGACCGTATATCCCCCCATGGATCGCCGATCATCAAGATTGCCAGCCCAATCCGCATTAGAAAATGCAGAAAGCTGAGCAGACGAGGCCGGCCGAAGATGCAGACCATAGGCAGCAGTGTGATAGACGTAGCACAGTATGCGCTTAACAGCAGACCAATGAGTATCCCGAGGGGCCTGAAGATACCAACACACATGGTTGACTGCAATGGAGAGATCAGGCCTGGTGATGGTGAGATACTGAAGACCTCCAACAATGTTGTTGTACTCAGTGGCATCGGCAGCGAACAAGAGAGGCCCATCAACAGCAGAAATTGGATCATTGGCAGACATAGGAGTCATGGTTGTCTTGCACTTGAGCATACCCGCATGACCTAACAGATCCATTGAGTACTTCTTCTGAGAAAGAGCGAGACCATCATCAGAATAAGTAACCTCCAGACCAAGAAAATAGTGTAGCTTGCCCAAGTCCTTAACAGCAAAATCAGAACCCAATGCTGCAATCAGACGATCAGTGGCGATGTCTGAGGAGCTGACTAGAATAATGTCATCAATGTAGACCAAGAGATACATAGTAACCTCTAGGCGTTGAAGAAGAAACAAGGACGTGTCAGCTATCGAGGGCACAAAACCATGGTTGCGAAGAGCAGAAGCAAGACGAGCATGCCACGAGCGAGGGGCCTGTTTTAGACCATTGAGAGCCTTAGCCAGGCGACAGAGATGATGAGGCTGTGCAGGATCAACAAATCCAGGAGGCTATCACATGTACACCTCCTCCTCTAAAAGACCATTGAAGAAGGCATTCTGAACATCTAACTGACGAAGAGACCAACCTCTAGTGACTGCCAATGAGAGAAGAAGCCGAATAGTGGTTGGTTTGACGACATGACTGAAGGTATCCACATAGTCAAGACCATACCATTGTTTGAACCCTTTAGCAACCAAACGCGCTTTGTAGAGCTCAATAGAACCATCGGCATGCTTCTTCACCATGAAGACCCACTTGTAGTCAATAATGTTGATGCCTGAACGAGGAGGGACCAGACGCCAAGTGCCATTCTGACGAAGGGCCTGAAATTCGAGCTCCATAGCAACACACCGGTGAGGAATGCTCATGGCAGCCTGGTAGTGGCGAGGCTCAGCCTCTGCTTGGGACATACATGCACCAATTAGTTGACGGGCCGTTAATAGGCCGAAAGCTCGATTGGGCCGCAATAGTGGAAACGAGCCAACGGGCCATTAGCAGGCCGAAATAGACATCAGTTAATGCTTGGCCCATTTGCATGACGGGCCATTAATAGGCCCAAAGCCAATCGGGCCATATGTGGGCCCATATACAACACGGGCCTTTAACAGGCTGAAAGTCAGGTCGGGCTGGAATTGTGCCAAGGAGAACATGGGCCGCTAATAGGCCAAAAGTCAGGTCGGACCGTAAATGTCCCAACTGTGGTGTGGGCCATTAACAGGCCGAAAGCCACACCGGGCTGGAAATTGGCCTAACTACAGAATGGGCCGCTAAAAGGCCGAAAATGTACCGCCTGGAAATTAGCCCATCGCTAGAATGGGCCGCTAACATGCCGAAAGAAGCTCGGGTCGGAAATGAGCCCAAAGACACAGCGGCTGTTAGCGGGCTGTGTTGGTGCAATACTTGCCCTCTTGTGTTTTGGAGATTGTTGACAGAAACAGGTATGGACTGATTTGTTTGCTAGTGCACACAGAGAGAAATAGTCCAAGCAGTACCGAAGAGAATGCTGTCTCTGGTGTACAGTTCGAGGAACTTCACCGAAGAATATCTGCACCGCAGAGAAGAATGAGCTACATCTCGTGTAGACTTCTAGACGAGAAGAATGAAGTGAAGAAGTTGACCCCTCGAAAATTTATAGCTGACGCGAAGCAATTGGTTCGGTGATTCTGTCCGAAGAAAATTGACTGCAGCGATGGGAGGCGAAGATGAAGTGAAGACGTAGCATTCTTTTTGTTGTTCTTCTTCCATTTATTTGAGTCATAGGACCTCCGTACTATTAAGAGGGGTATAGGTTCTCGAAGCTTAGATCCGCTGTGATGCTTAGCCCAAACCTATGCGAGATTGAGAGAAATCTCTTTATGCTTCGAATGATTACCTGCCAGCAGAAGACGTTGTTCTTCGTCGCTGTAGGAGATATCTTTCGAACTGAGGAGTTAGCATTGCTTGCCCGGCAAGTAATGTTACCGTTGTGCTCAATTCCGACCGTTGGACTCGTGTCGTTCAGGGAAGGCTGCGGCTATAAATAGCCACCCCGCTCCAACGTTGCCCGTTGGCTGCTCCGCTTAAGTTTTCTGAGAAGATTGATTGAGCATCCCCTCTCCGAGTGATTTGAGCTTAAGATCCACTGAGAGAAAAATCAAGAGCCAAAACTTAGACAGTGGTTGAGCATCACAGTAGTTCTGAGTTAGAGTTCTTGTACCTATTACTCTTGAGAGCTGCACACTCTCTAGACGGATAGGTGTCGGCTCGAGTGTCGAAGAGTAATTGTCTTCACCGAGCAAGATCTTCAGCAACCAAGGGTCATTGTGGTTTGCGAAGAAGTCTGTCGAAGGTTTGGAGATCGCCGACAAGTATCTACCACGAGTGAAATCAACTGGAGTCTGATCAGCTCCGAGTTGAAGGAGAATAGGGCGAGGAGAGTTTATCCTCTGTGTTAAATCACAACCCCTCCAACCAGACGTAGTCCTTTGGCAGAAGGGTGAACTGGTCTACCAAATTCTTCTGTCGCCATCGAGCACCACTGGTTCGCTTTACATTACTGCATTTCTTTCAGCAGTTTACATTCATGCTCAGTGCCGATAGTTGTATCTGATCAATCATAGTTCATCAATTGTCTGTCGCACTCTCATCGTTCTTTTTTCATCGGCTTAGGTTAATTCATTTCACTTCATATTTCTGCATGTCTGCGTAATTACATTCAGTGCCGAATCCATTCACCTTGTTACCACTTCCCGTGCATTTCCATCGTAGTCCATATATTGTTTTTCCTCATGCTGATGGATCTGTTCGTATATTGCAATACCTTCGTATCTGTCGAACATGTGTTCGAATGATAACTGACTTCTACTTCGATAGATATATTCTTCTATAGCGAGCTAAATTGAATGTTATTCTACCAAACCTTATTTCCGCTGCTGTGTTTGGGATCGGTTCAAAACTTTCGCAAGAATTTTTGAATCTCCCATTCACCCCCCCTCTGGTCGATATACTCTCGGTCCTAACAATTGGTATCAGAGCAGGTACTCCCTGCCTCTGTCTATTAAAGGTCTAACAACCTTGGAGTTTTGAGTATGTCGTATGCAGGTAGATCCTCGCACTCTGAAAGGTTTCCTATCTTCGATGGAAATGATTATGTCTACTGGAAAGAGCGAATGAAAATCAGACTTCAAGCCATCAACATTGAACTTTGGCAGATTGTGGAAAATGGATACACTGTTCAGCACCCTGATGCTCCCATTTCCGATGACAAAGCTAGAATGCGATTGAATGCTCAAGCAAAAGATATCATCTGTGACAGTATCTCAAAAGACATTTTCATTTGGTTCCAAAAGCTTGACTCTGCAAAGCAACTCTCGGATGCCATCAAGGATGTTCATGAAGAATCCATTGCCAGAACAGATCAACACACAGATATGCTTCGTGCCATGTTTGCTGGTTTCAGGAGTCTTCGTAGGGAAAGTGCTATGGAACTCACCGATCGTTTGACAAATATTGTTGAAAGACTTCATCAACGAGGAGTAACAGATATCACCGATAGAGATGTAGTCAATAAGCTGCTGAGTGCTCTTGATGTAACCTTCGATCCAATCGTGGCTGAAATCAAGCAAAGACCAGATTATGAAGAACTTCACTATGTCGAGGTCATGACGCTGTTGTCTATTCACGAAGAAAAGATGGAACTTGAAAATGGGCATCAAGAATCTTCTTCAGAAAGCGAAGGGGAAATTCTCTCACACTATGGCAGTTCACAAGAAGAAGATGTTGAGAATCAACACTCTATCACACGAGAACTCGAAATGCTCACGGAAAGACTTGGTGATCTCAGAAGACAAAATCTGTGTCTCACAAATGATGACGAAGTTGACTTGCCTGAATCTTCAAGAAGATTACCTCCGAAAGAAATAAAGTGCTTCAAGTGCAAACAACTCGGTCACTACATAGCAGACTGTCCCTGCTGGGAACAAGATGAAAAACCTAGCAGCAGATGGATTTATCTTCACTGCTCTGGGTTCACTCAAGTGGATCGTCACACTAAGATCTCGAAGAAAAATGAATCTGCCACATCTTCTTCGACAAGACCAGTCACTGGCGTGCAAACAAGAGCGACCATTGAATCTAATATGAAGAAAATTTCGCAGTTGACTAGAGTGTGTTCAGAAATGAATATGGAATCTGAAGATGAAACATCTGAATCCGAATCAGAAGACGAAGAGTTTTACAGATGCCTAGGAAGAGGAAATGCATTCGTCGCCTATGAATCATTTGAGAAGTCTCTCGAATTAGACACTGATGATAATGCTTCAAGTGATGATGAACCTATCGCATTCTGTCTCATGGCAAAAACCTCAAAGTATCAGGTATCAGCAAAGCACCAAAAATCTATGACTGAATATTCTTCTGAATACATTGCCTTTGCTAAACTTGTTAAGATTGCAAAATCTCAACAAGATGAGCTTGAAAAACTTGAGACGAATCTCAGGAAAACCGAAGGATTACTGGTCGAAGAGATGGAGAATAATCAAGAGTTGACTGAAAAGCACGATGCTTTTTCTTTAACGATTGATGATCTTTCCAAACGATATGATTCTCTTACAGCCGACTACGAGAAGTTATCAGATGAACTCCTTAGCAGGAATCAAGAACTCGAGTCACTGAAAGAGTTTTATAACTCACTCGCGAAAGAAAAAGCTTCTCTCTTCGCCGAGCAATCTAACAATCTTCCTGATGATTTTGTGCCTCCTTGCTCAAAATGCCTAGAACGTAGCAATGCTGATTCGAATGCTGAAATATCCAATGCTGCCATCGAGAATACTGCAACTACTTCGAATGACATTTCTAACCCCTCTTCCGAGGAAATTGCTGCTATTTCTGATGAAAATTGCAGGCTAAAGAACTGTTGGGGAACGTTGCATGGGAAACAAAAATTTTCTTACGCACACACAAAATCTATCCATGGTGATGAGCATCTACGAGAGGGAGAGTGAATCTACATACCCTTGTAGATCGCTAAGCGGAAGCGTTAAGAAACGCGGTTGATGTAGTCGAACGTCTCCGCGATCCAAATCGCAAGTCGTCCCTCGATCCGATCACGAACTAGTGCCGAACGGACGGCACCTCCGCGTTCAACACACGTACGGCTTGATGACGCCTTCACCTCCTCGATCCAGCGAGCGATGGTGAAGTAGTAGATGAGTTCCGGCAGCACGACGGCGTGGTGATGGTGGTGAGGAACAATCTATGCAGGGCTTCGCCAAGCACTACGGAGATTATGACGGGAGAACTAGAGGGTTAGGGTTGCCGACACACGGCTTGGGAAATCTTCATGTGTCCCGTGTGCTAGCCCTGCCCCTCTATTTATATGTTGAGCCTTGGGGTCTAAACTTGGAGTAAAAGCCTCCTCCAGGTCGGTTTTGCCCGCACAAGGTCGGTTTGGCCTGCAGGGAAAGAGTCCAACTCGGATCCCTGCAGTGCCGCACACAAGCGGTAGTACCGCTTCACACAAGCGGTAGTACTGCCTTACCAGCGGTAGTACCGCTTAAGGCAGCAGCAAAACTTCCTTTTGCACTTTCCAATACCTCGTGGGCTTTACCCCTTTGGCCCATATAAAGTGTTGCTGCACCCGAACACTTCGGTAAACATCCGGAACACCTTCCGATGAATTCCGGAACCCTTCCGGAGATCAAAACACTATTATCACATATGTCAATCTTTACCTCCGGACTCTTCCGGAGATCTTTGTCATGTCCGGGATCTTATCCGGGACTCCGAACAACCTTCGGTCACCAACACAATAACTCAACTATACTAATCGTCACCAAATGTTAAGTGTGTAGACCCTGCGGGTTCGAGAACTATGTAGACATGACCGAGACACCTCTACGATCAATAACCAATAGCGGGACCTGGATGCCCATATTGGCTCCTACATATTCTACGAAGATCTTTATCGGTCGAACCTCTATGTCAAGGATACAGTTAATCCCGTATACTGTTCCCTTTGTTCTTCGGTATGTTACTTGCCCGAGATTCGATCGTCGGTATCTCTATACCTAGTTCAATCTCGTTACCAGCAAGTCTCTTTACTCGTTCCGTAATACAAGATCTCGTGGCTAACATTTTAGTCACATTGCTTGCAAGGCTCATTGTGATGTTGTATTACCGAGTGGGCCCTGAGATACCTCTCCGTCACACGGAGTAACAAATCCCAGTCTTGATCCATGCCAACCCAACAGACACCCTCGGAGATACTTGTAGAGCACCTTGATAGTCACCCAGTTACGTTGTGACGTTTGATACACACAAGGTCCTCCTCCGATGTCAGGGAGTTGCATGATCTCATGGTCATAGGAACAGATACTTGACATGCAGAAAACAATAGCAATAAACTGACACGATCATATGCTACGTTCGTAGTTTGGGTCTTGTCCATCACATCATTCTCCTAATGATGTGATCCCGTTATCAAATGACATCTCATGTCAATGGCTAGGAAACCTTAACCATGTTTGATCAACGAGCTAGTCAACTAGAGGCTTACTAGGGACACAGTGTTGTCTATGTACCCACACATGTATTTGAGTTTCCAATCAATACAATTATAGCATGGATAATAAACGATTATCATGAACAAGGAAATATAATAATAACCAATTTATTATTGCCTCTAGGGCATATTTCCAACAGTCTCCCACTTGCACTAGAGTCAATAATCTAGTTCACATCACTATGTGATTTACATTGTAATGAATCGAACACCCATGCAGTTCTGGTGTTGTTCATGTTTAGCCCTTGGAAGAGGTTTAGTCATCGGATCTGCAACATTCAAATCCGTGTGTACTTTGCAAATGTTTATGTCGTCCTCCTTGATGTAATCGCGGATGGAATTGAAACGTAGCTTTATGTGTCTGGTCCTCTTGTGAAATCTTGGTTCTTTGGCTAGAGCAATGGCACCAGTATTATCACAGAACAGAGTCGTTGGGTTAAGCGCACTAGGCACTACTCCAAGATCTGTCATGAACTCCTTCATCCAGACACCTTCCTTCGCCGCCTCCGAGGCAGCGATGTACTCCGCTTCGCATGTAGAATCAGCTACCACGCTTTGCTTGGAACTGCACCAGCTAACCGCACCCCCATTAAGAATAAACACATATCCGGTTTGTGACTTAGAGTCATCCGGATCAGTGTCAAAGCTTGCATCGACGTAACCCTTTACGACGAGCTCTTGATCACCTCCATAAACGAGAAACATGTCCTTAGTCCTTTTCAGGTACTTCAGGATATTCTTGACCGCCGTCCAGTGTTCCATACCTGGATCACTTTGAAACCTTCCGACCATACTTATGGCAAGGCTGACATCGGGTCTTGTGCACAGCATTGCATACATGATAGAGCCTATGGCTGAAGCATAGGGGATGACACTCATCTTTTCTCAATCTTCTGCAGTCACTGGGCATTGAGTCTTACTCAACTTCACACCTTGCAATACAGGCAAGAACCCCTTCTTGGACTGATCCATTTTGAACTTCTTCAAAACTTTGTCAAGGTATGTGCTTTGTGAAAGTCCTATTAAGCGTCTCGATCTATCTCTATAGATCTTGATGCCTAATATGAAAGCAGCTTCTCCTAGGTCCTTCATTGAAAAACTCTTGTTCAAATATTCCTTCACGCCTTCCAATATTTCTATATTGTTTCCAATCAGTAATATGCCATCCACATATAATATTAGAAACGCTATAGAGCTCCCACTCACTTTCTTGTAAATACAAGCTTCTCCGTAAACTTGTATAAACTCGAACGCTTTGATCACCTCATCAAAGCGAAGATTCCAACTCTGAGATGCTTGCACCAGCCCATAAATGGATCGCTGGAGTTTGCAAAATTTGTCAGCATTCTCTGGATCGACAAAACTTTCTGGTTGCATCATATACAACTCTTCCTTAAGGAAACCGTTAAGGAACGCTGTTTTGACATCCATCTGCCAAATTTCATAATCGAAAAAGGCAGCTATTGCTAACATGATTCTGACGGACTTAAGCATCGCTACGGGTGAGAAGGTCTCATTGTAGTCAACTCCTTGAACTTGTGAAAAACCCTTTGCCACAAGTCGAGCTATATAGACGGTGACATTACCGTCTGCGTCCGTCTTCCTCTTAAAGATCCATTTGTTCTGAATGGCCTTACGCCCTTCAGGTAATACTTCCAAAGTCCATACTTTGTTTTCATACATGGATCCCATCTCGGATTTCATGGCCTCTAACCACTTCTCGGAATCCGGGCCCATCATCGCTTCTCCATAGCTCGTAGGTTCATCGTTGTCCAACAACATGACCTCTAAGACAGGGTTGCCGTACCACTCAGGAGCAGTACGCGTCCTTGTCGACCTACGAGGTTCGATGGTAACTTGATCCGAAGCTTCATGATCATCATCATTAACTTCCCCTTCAGCTGATGTAGGCTCTACAGAAACATCTTTCTGCGCTGCGCTACTTTCAGGTTGAAGTAAAGGTTCAACAACCTCATCAAGTTCTATCTTCCTCCCACTCAATTCTTTTGAGAGAAACTCTTTCTCAAGAAATGTTCCGTTTTTAGCGACAAACACTTTGCCTTCGGATCTGAGGTAGAAGGTATACCCAACTGTCTCTTTTGGGTATCCTATGAAGTCGCATTTCTCCGCTTTGGGTTCCAGCTTTTCAGGCTGAAGCTTTTTGACATAAGCATCACATCCCCAAACTTTAAGAAACGACAGCTTTGGCTTCTTGCTAAACCAAAGTTCATATGGCGTCGTCTCAACGGATTTCGACGGTGCCCTATTTAAAGTGAATGCAGCTGTCTCTAATGCATAACCCCAAAACGATAGTGGCAAATCGGCAAGGGACATCATAGATCGCACCATATCCAATAAGGTTCGATTACGACGTTCGGACACACCATTACGCTGTGGTGTTCCAGGCGGTGTCAGTTGTGAAACAATTCCACATTGTCTTAAGTGACTGCCAAACTCATAACTCAGATATTCTCCTCCTCGATCAGATCGTAGGAATTTAATCTTCTTGTTACGATGATTCTCAACTTCACTCTGAAATTGTTTGAACTTTTCAAATGTTTCAGACTTGTGTTTCATTAAGTAAATATACCCATATCTACTTAAGTCATCAGTGAAGGTGAGAAAATAACGATAACCACCGCGCGCCTCAATACTCATCGGACTGCACACATCAGTATGTATGATTTCCAATAAGTCACTTGCCCGTTCCATTGTACCAGAGAACGGCGTTTTAGTCATCTTGCCCATGAGGCATGGCTCGCATGTGTCAAGTGATTCAAAATCAAGTGACTCCAAAAGTCCATCAGCATGGAGCTTCCTCATGCGTTTTATGCCAATATGACCAAAATGGCAGTGCCACAAGAAAGTGGTATTATCATTATCAATTCTACATCTTTTGGCATCAATGTTATGAACATGTGTATCATTAATATCGAGATTCAATAAGAATAAACCCCTCACATTGGGTGCATGACCATAAAAGATATTACTCATATAAATAGAACAACCATTATTCTATGATTTAAATGAGTAACCGTCTCGCAATAAACAAGATCCAGATATAATGTTCATGCTTAACGCAGGCACCAAATAACATTTATTCAGGTTCATCACTAATCCCGATGGTAATCGAAGAGCGAGCGTGCCGACGGCGATCACATCAACCTTGGAACCATTTCCCACGCGCATCGTCACTTCGTCCTTTGCCAGCCTCCGTCTATTCCGCAGTTCCTGTTTTGAGTTGCAAATATGAGCAACCGCACCGGTATCAAATACTCAGGCACTACAACGAGAGTTGGTAAGGTACACATCAATAACATGTATATCATATATACCTTGTTTGTTGTTGGCCGCCTTCTTGTCAGCCAAAAACTTGGGGCAGTTCCGCTTCCAGTGTCCAGTTCCCTTGCAATGAAAGCACACAGTTTCTGGTTTGGGTCCAGCCTTGGGTTTCTTCACGAGAGGAGAAACTGCTTTGCCACTCTTCTTGGAGTTACCCTTCTTACCCTTGCCATTTTTCTTGAAACTAGTGGTTTTATTGACCATCAACACTTGATGCTCCTTCTGAATTTCAGACTCAGCGGCTTTCAGCATCGCAAACAGCTCGGCGACTGACTTGTTCATCCCGTGCATGTTATAGTTCAACACGAAGCTCTTGTAGGTAGGTGGCAATGATTGAAGAACTCTGTCAGTGATAGCCTCTGGCGGAAGGGGCATCCCCAATTCAGCCAGACGGGTGGTGTACCCAGACATTCTGAGTACGTGATCACTGATAGACCCGTTCTCCTCCATCTTGCAAGTATAGAACTTATCGGAGATCTCATATCTCTCGATCCGGGCATTCTTCTGAAAGATAAACTTCAACTCCTGGAACATCTCATATGCTCCATGACGTTCAAAACGTCTTTGAAGTCCCGGTTCTAAGCCATACAATATTGCACATTGAACTATTGAGTAATCTTCAGAACGAGCCTGCCAGGCGTTCACAACGTCTAGAGACTCAACTGGAGCGGGTGGATCACCAAGCGGTGCATCAAGGACATAAGCCTTCTGGGAAGCCGTAAGGATAATCCTTAGATTACGGGCCCAGTCCACAAAGTTACTTCCATCATCTTTCAACTTAGCTTTCTCTAGGAACACATTAAAATTCAGGGGTGCTACTGCGCGAGCCATGATCTACAACATAAATATAGCAAAGACAACTTAGACTATTGTTCTAGATAATGAGTTTAGTTAATCATATTACTTAAAAACTCCCACTCAAATTGACATCCCTCCGGTCATTCGAGTGTAACATGATCCAAATCCACCAACTCAAGTCCGATCATCACGTGAGTTGAGGTGGTTTCAATGGTGAACATCTTTATGTTGATCATATCTACTATATGACTCATGTTCGACCTTTCGGTCTCTTGTGTTCTGAGGCCATGTCTGTACATGCTAGGCTCGTCAAGTTTAACCTGAGTGTTCCGCACGTGCAACATGGCTTACACCCGTTGCATGTGAACGTAGAGTCTATCACACCCGATCATCACGGCGTGTCTCGAAACGACGAACTTTCGCAACGGTGCACACTCGGGGAGAACACAATTTTATCTTGAAATTTAAGTGAGGGATCACCTTATAATGCTACCGTCGTCCTAAGCAAAATAAGATGCATAAAAAGATTAACATCACATGCAAATCATAAGTGACATGATATGGCCATGAACTTGTGCTTTTGATCTCCATCTTCAAAGCACCGGCATGATCTCCATCGTCACCGGCATGACACCATGATCTCCATCATCTTGATCTCCATCAACGTGTCGCCATGAGGTTGTCGCGCCGACTGTTGCTTCCACGACTATTGCTAACTCATAGCGAGAAAGTAAAGCAAAACGGCGAAAATAATTAAAGACAACTCTATGGCTCCTGCCAGTTGCCGTACTCATCGACATGCAAGTCGTGATATTCTATACAACACATGATCATCTCATACATCACATATATCTCATCATGTAATTGGCCATATCACATCACAACATACCCTGCAAAAACAAGTTAGACGTCCTCTAATTATTGTTGCAAATTTTACGTGGCTGCTACGGGTTTGCAAGAACCGTTCTTACCTACGCAAAACCACAACGTGGTGTAGTGATTGCTTTTTGATCTTCTAAAAGAACCCTCTTCATTGAAATTGATTCAACTAAAGTGAGAGAGACAGACACCCGCTAGCCATCTTTATGCAATGAAGTTACATGTCAGTTGAAGGAACCTGTCTCGCGTAAGCGTACGCGTAATGTCGGTCCGGGCCGCTTCATCTCACAATACCGCCGAATCAAGTATCAACTAGTAACGGCAAGCAATATGTATACACCCACGCCCACAACTCGTTTGTGTTCTACTCGAGATCTCATCTACGCATAGACCTAGCTCTGATACCACTGTTGGGGAACGTTGCATGGGAAACAAAAAAATTCTTACGCACACACAAGATCTATCCATGGTGATGAGCATCTACGAGAGGGAGAGTGAATCTACATACCCTTGTAGATCGCTAAGCGGAAGCGTTAAGAAACGCGGTTGATGTAGTCGAACGTCTCCGCGATCCAAATCGCAAGTCGTCCCTCGATCCGATCACGAACTAGTGCCGAACGGACGGCACCTCCGCTTTCAACACACGTACGGCTTGATGACGCCTTCACCTCCTCGATCCAGCGAGCGATGGTGAAGTAGTAGATGAGTTCCGGCAGCATGACGGCGTGGTGATGGTGGTGAGGAACAATCTCTGCAGGGCTTCACCAAGCACTACGGAGATTATGACGGGAGAACTAGAGGGTTAGGGTTGCCGACACACGGCTTGGGAAATCTTCATGTGTCCCGTGTGCTAGCCCTGCCCCTCTATTTATATGTTGAGCCTTGGGGTCTAAACTTGGAGTAAAAGCCTCCTCCAGGTCAGTTTTGCCCGCACAAGGTCGGTTTGGCCCGCAGGGAAAGGATCCAACTCGGATCCCTGCAGTACCGCACACAAGCGGTAGTACCGCTTGAGCGGTAGTACCGCTTCACACAAGCGGTAGTACCGCTTATGCGGTAGTACTGCCTTACCAGCGGTAGTACCGCTTAAGGCAGCAGCAAAACTTCCTTTTGCACTTTCCAATACCTCGTGGGCTTTACCCCTTTGGCCCATATAAAGTGTTGCTGTACCCGAACACTTCGGTAAACATCCGGAACACCTTCCGGTGAATTCCGGAACCCTTCCGGAGATCAAAACACTATTATCACATATGTCAATCTTTACCTCCGGACTCTTCCGGAGATCTTTGTCATGTCCGGGATCTTATCCGGGACTCCGAACAACCTTCGGTCACCAACACAATAACTCAACTATACTAATCGTCACCAAACGTTAAGTGTGTAGACCCTGCGGGTTTGAGAGCTATGTAGACATGACCGAGACACCTCTATGATCAATAACCAATAGCGGGACCAGGATGCCCATATTGGCTCCTACATATTCTACGAAGATCTTTATCGGTCGAACCTCTATGTCAAGGATTCAGTTAATCCCGTATACTGTTCCCTTTGTTCTTCGGTATGTTACTTGCCCGAGATTCGATCGTCGGTATCTCTATACCTAGTTCAATCTCGTTACCGGCAAGTCTCTTTACTCGTTCCGTAATACAAGATCTCGTGGCTAACATTTTAGTCACATTGCTTGCAAGGCTCATTGTGATGTTGTATTACCGAGTGGGCCCTGAGATACCTCTCCGTCACACGGAGTAACAAATCCCAGTCTTGATCCATGCCAACCCAACAGACACCCTCAGAGATACCTGTAGAGCACCTTTATAATCACCCAGTTACGTTGCGACGTTTGATACACACAAGGTCCTCCTCCGATGTCAGGGAGTTGCATGATCTCATGGTCATAGGAACAGATACTTGACATGCAGAAAACAATAGCAATAAACTGACACGATCATATGCTACGTTCGTAGTTTGGGTCTTGTCCATCACATCATTCTCCTAATGATGTGATCCCGTTATCAAATGACATCTCATGTCAATGGCTAGGAAACCTTAACCATCTTTGATCAATGAGCTAGTCAACTAGAGGCTTACTAGGGACACAGTGTTGTCTATGTACCCACACATGTATTTGAGTTTCCAATCAATACAATTATAGCATGGATAATAAACGATTATCATGAACAAGGAAATATAATAATAACCAATTTATTATTGCCTCTAGGGCATATTTCCAACAAGAACTTGCTTGAGACAGGAATGCTAAAAAGCCTCAGAGGACATCAAACACTATGTGATGTGCTCAAGAAGTCAATACTGCACAGAAATCCCCGAAAGGAAGGATTGGGTTTCGAAAGGAAACTCAACGTTGATGGAACCTACTGGACTCCCGAGCAATATCCTCGAACAAGTTGGGTTGTAGCTAAGAGCAAAACTCTCGAACCTGCGCTCCTGACTGGATATGACACTCCCGTTCCGGTTGTTTTTGATGAGTCTGATGACTCAAACTACAAACTCTTCAAACAACAGAATGGTAAGGTTTTCGCTCGGTATGTTGGGACTAACTGCAGGTCTAGTTCACCCAAGAAGCAAATCTGGGTGAAGAAGTGCACTATTGAAAATTTATCTGTCACTGCTAACCTAAATATGCAGAGTAATTCTATTCGAGGAAATAATGATCCCTCGCAGTATGGCAGTGAAACTTCCTCGAACAGATATCAGTCAAACTTTTGACAAAAGGAGTACATGCGTGTCTCCTCGAATCATTATGCGCATGTCTCTGGGAACAATTTTAATGCTTATTCATATGATTATTCTCGGAATGCACAGGTGAACCACAAAAATCAACGAAGGAATGTCCTTGCTCAGTCAAGACAAATGAGGTCTGCACTGCCCACACAAGTGTGGGTTGCGAGAAAGAACTAACCCATCCTGCAGGAAGTCTCTCAGGAATTCTTTACGTTTATCCTTTGCCCTGAGATCTACATTGTTGGTGCTAGCTCTTTGTGTTATTTGCTCTTTGTTTATTGTTTATCTTCAAGCTGCCGTGTTTGTGTTCCGTCTCATAAACAACTCACTCATAGCTCCTCATTTGGTGCTTCTTCTCGTTTGGCTGGGTGTTTTGTTTCGGACCCTTTTATCCCTCTACTCTTTCTCTTCCAAATCTTTGCTGTCCGTCATAAGCATGCAATTTGATCTGAAGAAGATCTCTGTCCGACGTCCTTGGTCGCAAAAGGAATCTACTTCGAACGTTTATCCACTTTTGGCGTTCAGCCCTTCAAACCTTTTGACCTCCCGCTCTCTTCCCGAGTTTCTCGCAGAAAACGGTTGCCACGTGCCCACGATCTCCACTATCGTGATCGTGTCCGTCGAATGCGGAACGTCCCGCAACTGTGGGCCGTAGATTTAAGAGAGGAGGTTTTGCTCTCCTGCTATATATATACCCCTCGTCGCGTCTTCTTCCTCATCTGCGCAAACCCTCGTTTCACCATCTCCCGAGCCCGAGCTCGAAGCAACTCCGGTGAGAAGCTCCGCCGTGCAACTCCGGTGAAGTCTCGTCGCAGCTGATCACGCCGGTGCGGTAATCCATCCTCCCGCATTGCCGTAGTTGATCTAAGTTGCCAAGTTAGGTCGCTTAGATCCGGAACTGCTCCTCTCCATCTCTCTGTTCTTAGGGTAGTTCTTACCGATGCAATTTTCTTCGATTTATCTCTCTGCAGTAGATCTTTAGGAATCATTAGGGTTTGACTGGTACGGTTTGTAGATCCTCCTCGTACTGGTTCTGCTCATTTAGGATTCATGTGTAATTATCCGAAAGATTAGATAGCTATCAACCTGCCTAGAATTTGTCTCTGGCTAGCTTGTAAAATCTATCGATGATATCTTTCTGTTTACCATGAATTCCCTGTCGGACTTCTTCAAAATCATTTTCGTTCAAAAGTTATCTATGCATGCTTATGACCCTACCTTTTTCCCTCTCATCTACTCTTCTTCACAGGTTGGTCATGTCACAGAGTTCGGAAGAGCATTCAGATTCTGAAGGATATTTGCCTCAGTTTCCACCAAGGTCTGAACGAATGAGAATGACTGGAGGAGGAAAATCCTCGAAGCCACCCAAAGCTCCGAAGAAGAGACAAGAATTTGTGTCCGAAGGAGATATTGAGGAAATTCCCTCCGCTCACAATCAGCCCGAGGATGAATTGATCACAGATGCCCTTACCATCTTCTCCGATGGGAATCCTAAAAGGGGTGGACGCGGCAGAGAAAAGAACACCACTGCTGAGATGTCTGATCCTGACAGCTACAGAACTCCACCTGAGGGTGAATCAATGATAGATCGCAACAACAGGTTTCAAAGAATTTGCCGTCACTGGGCTAGCAAATGGTACAGATATCAAAATGTTCGCGAGAAGTGCCAGATTCTGTTCGCTTTCACACCGCCGTGGAATGACTGCATTGCCGAAAACTGCATTGGCCCCGATGATGAAAAAGTCAGACCACCACAACCTCAAAATGCTCACCCCGACTCCCTCAAAACCATCGCTGATTTTCCCGATGAAGTGGCTAAGAGGGCGAAGGCCAAAGCCAAGCGTGAAGCTAGAGAGGCAAAGAAAAACCAAGTTGAAGCCAAAAACGTCGCACTGACCCAGCAAGACGTACAGAAGAAGAAGGAATGTGCATCAGCATCTAAGGAAAGCAAATCAGAGAAATCTGTTTCCCCTCGTGCACCACGAAAGAAAACTCTTGCCAAGAGAATCAAGAAGACAGCTCCTGACTCGTCTGATGAGTCATCTAGAGAAGATACCCCTGATGAAATTCCATTATATGATCGTCTCGCCATTCTCAACAAGCCATCCAAGAGCCCTTCTCCAGTGAAATCCTTGCCATCACCGAGAAAATCACCCAGGCTTGCACCCATTCCGTCCACTGATAAACCTTCGGGTTCGGCAGCTTTGAGAACTTTGGCAAGCACTGCAGCGAAGAGAAAGCTACAGTCTGAAGAACAAATTGATGTGGCTGCTAAGAAAACAAGGGTCGTTGTTCCTGCTCCCACAGAGGAACAGAAGTATGATTTCAATTTCATGATCGATGTGATTGACAGTGCTGCATATAATGCAAAAGCTGATGATGTGTGCGGTCTAGGATTGCCTAATGATGTTGCCAAAATGGTAACGAAGCATTTTATCGAGCTGAGGAAAATCACCAAGAAGCTGAACAAAGCCGTCAAGGACAAGCAAGTTGTCGAGAAAATGAAAAATGAGGCCAAGACTGAATCCGAAAGGAAAAAGATGAACAAAGAAATTGTTGAACTCACGAAGGCTCTCAGTGTCCTGTGAAATGAGAAAATTGAGTGGCACTCGCGTCTGCACATGGATGTATCTCAGCTGTGTGACAGGAGAAACGAGGAGATTGACCGCAAGGCAGATCTCGCTCGAAGAAGAATTCAGGAAGAAAAACGTCAGAAGGCTAGGGCGAGAGTAAGCAAGCCGAAAACTAACAAAGACCGCCGCCTTCAGAATGTCACTGCTGATCTCACACTGGATTCCCATGTACCCTTGCAGCAAGTTCCTCCATCTCCACCTCTCGAGGATGAACTCATGCAACAGGTTGGTGCTGAAGAGGTTATCATCCCTGGGCCGGAAGCCCAAGAGCAACATGAAGTTGTTGATATATTCCTTGAAAAGATTGATGAGGAAAATGCACCTCCCAAGCAGCAAACCCCAGCTGATGATATTGATGAAGAGATTGAAGTTGAGAAGGCAGATCCATCGCCACAAAAAACAGAGCAAGCAGAGCCCTCCGAACCGAACAAGGAGGAAAATGACAAGATTGAGGGGGAGATCAATGCTTCCCGAGAGAAAACACCCCCGGTCACATTATCTGGTGCCCCTACCCGGATGGATGTTGATCCTGCTCCTCCTATCACTGCACCACAAGTGGTAGAGGAAGAAAAGAAATTTGATGAGCCGGTGGCTTGAAAAGAAACTGTCCCACCAGCTGTGTCTCAAGCAACTGAGAAAGTTGTCGTGCCTCCCGCCGAAGAAAGAGCAAGGAAAGAAAAGGCCCTTGAGCCCTAAAGTCAAAAGGATGCCGAAGGAGTTCCAGCGAGCAAGAACATTGATCAGTCAAGTTCCTCAAAGCCTTCTGCACTAGAAAAATCGAGGAAGCCTCGTGCTCCTCTCAAGCCTATTGAGGAAGGTGTGCCTGCACCTAATGATGTTCGTACCCAATCCATGGCCGATGAAGAACCACTGAGAAACCCGCTGGAAACTTATCCGTTGTTTCCCGTTGATGACGGCCCAAATGGTCCAGCTTTCAACAAGCAGTTTCATCATTCAAAACTTGCATTCTTTGGGACCAGCCCATATGATGGTGAAAGAACATCCCTGTCACCAAGATTCTGGACAAAGGAACAGGCCGTGTATTATGCTCATATTTTGTATGGCAAGAACCGCATATTCAAGCACAAGATTCTGGATTTCGCTGAGCTCGAAAGTTTACCTTGCTTCCATCACACCATCGAGCAGATTGAATAGGTCTTCCTGAAGAATTTTCTTCGTTTCAATCATGGCTGGAACCGTGAAGTTATCCTTTAGTTCTACGCCACTCTTTATATCTCAGGGGACCTTACAAACAGCAGTACTTGGATTCTCGAATGGATGACCGAGGAAGAAAAGATCAAATGCTCGGCTGACCAGTTTTTGGCAATGTTGAATCTATTTCGTTGTGAATTTGATGCCTCACGTGAACACTGACTGCACTTCTGGGAAGTATCCGAAGCAGAACTTCACATGCTGATGGACCCCAAACTGGTTGGAGATGAGTGTACCGAGGCAAATCCTAAGAATTTGGCCTATGAGAACAAAGTTTTGTTCTATATCCTTTGCAACTCTCTCACGCCAACAAACAGGCCCGAAACCATTCATGGCATCGTGGCAAATGCTCTTCAAGCAATAGCTCATGGCATTCGGTTTGACATTCCAGATCTTCTCATTCGCAACTTGGCCTATGTAGCTGACAGCCCTCAAGTCTTGAAGCCATATGCACCATGGGTCATGTTCGCCATTGAGCAGCTTATCGAGAAAAAGTGCTTCTGCCCATATGTCCCGAAAGTTTTCATGCCACCAGTCCAAGACACTCTCCGAATTGTGAAAGACATCGGCAAAGGGAAGACACCTATTGACGCCACTGCTTCTTCCTCTGCTAGAGCTCCGAAGGACAAGAAGGTCACAGTAGAAATCCCTCGTGAAGAAAATCCCTCTCTATACGAGATTTGTCTTCGAACTCAGCAAGCCCTGGAAAGTCACATCAAGCTCGATCGCAAAGAAAAGCTAGAAATGATGACTGAGATCAATTTGCTTCACAATTATGCTCGTCAAGCTCTGCTGTATGAGAAAGAACAGAAGAAGCGCTCGTGGACCCTTCTACGCAAGCATTATTCTCGCACTCAACTATCTACCAAGGGTATCGAGAAAGATTATGATCATCTGGAATTATTTGAAGTCCCTCGTATTCGGAGGCAGACTCTAGTGCTTCCTCAGCGTTCCGCCTCCACCGACCTACTGTTTGTTGAGCCCGATGATGAACTTGAAGACACAGCAGGCACATACATATAGAAGCCAGATGCACCTCGCACTGCTACTCCCGAAGCTGATCCCGAAGCCCGTGTTGCGTCTCCAACTCCTGCTTCAGCCTCGACCATCGCTCGCTCTGCTTCGCCAAATAGTTCGAGCTCTAGGAATTCTTCGGACGGGTAGTTCCTCGCATGCATTCTCTGTCCTTTTTGACACTTGTTGACAAAAAGGGGGAGAAGAACATCGAGAGATAGAAAAGCGGGTTATTTGCAGGGTGTTTCCATTCGCCATTTGCTCTTCTTTCGAACAATTTTCTTTTGGTCATTGAACTTTTGGTCGTGGAACTTAATCTCACCGCCTGTGGTGGTGGTATACTGCGTCGTCATGTACCGTTAATAACCCCTGCTATGCAATATTTGCTTCCAGTTATTTGTTTGCAGGTGCTATCGAATGCTTACTTCCTTGCAATGATTATCCTCGATATTTATCTTTCGTGCAAGGTTAAGTGAAAGCCTTTCAAGGAGGATTGGAATTCATGTCTCTCGAAAAGAGGGAAATTACTACATATATCTTACTCCTATGCTCATCTTTCGCTATCTAACGATGCAGGAGAAGAGAAGTCGCTTCAGAGTTTTCAAAAGATAATTCTTTCTATCTGACAAGCTGTTTTCCCTCGCATATGTCTATGGGATCATCTTTGTTGCAGGAAAACATCGTGTGAAGCATATCCAGTCCGAGCAATATACTTGTGACTCCTTTGCTCTGATTATTCCTCGAACATCTAATTTGCAGCGAATCTATATCTCGTGTGGAATTTAACTATGTTCTGAGAAAATCTTCATGGTGTATCCTTTGCCACAACGTTTTTCATATTATCCTCGCTATCCAACTAATCTATGTCAAAGGTTGTGTGTGGCAGGAAATACCTCAGACACCGTCGAGTGCATTGGATGAAACTACGAATAAGATCATCTGCCAATATCACTCATACGAAGATTCACCTCGCTACCTTCCGTATTATCTTCTATGCTCACTCCAATCAGAATGTTGCATATCTTCAGGGGGAGCGTGTTTTATCTTTGTATTTATCTCTCGTCTTTCACCTTTCTTCACATTCCATTTCATTCTTTTATCTATCTTTCGATGTGTTCTGTTTCGTCAATAATCGTCCAAAAAGGGGGAGATTGTTGGTGCAATACTTGCCCTCTTGTGTTTTGGAGATTGTTGACAGAAACAGGTATGGACTGATTTGTTTGCTAGTGCACATGGAGAGAAATAGTCCATGCAGTACCGAAGAGAATGCTGTCTCCGGTGTACAGTTCGAGGAACTTCACCGAAGAATATCTGCACCGCAGAGAAGAATGAGCTACATCTCTTGTAGACTTCTAGACGAGAAGAATGAAGTGAAGAAGTTGACCCCTCAAAAATTTATTGCTGACGCGAAGCAATTGGTTCGGTGATTCTGTCCGAAGAAAATTGACTGCAGCGATGGGAGGCGAAGACGAAGTGAAGACGTAGCATTCTTTTTGTTGTTCTTCTTCCATTTATTTGACTCATAGGACCTCCGTACTATTAAGAGGGGTATAGGTTCTCGAAGCTTAGATCCGCTGTGATGCTTAGCCCAAACTTATGCGAGATTGAGAGAAATCTCTTTATGCTTCGAATGATTACCTGCCAGCAGAAGACGTTGTTCTTCGTCGCTGTAGGAGATATCTTTCGAACTGAGGAGTTAGCATTGCTTGCCCGGCAAGTAATGTTACCGTTGTGCTCAATTCCGACCGTTGGACTCGTGTCGTTCGGCCGTTGGCTGCTCCACATGTCCAATTTGGTCTTTTCCCTTCAGGGAAGGCTACGGCTATAAATAGCCACCCCGCTCCAACGTTGCCCGTCGGCTGCTCCGCTTAAGATTTCTGAGAAGATTGATTGAGCATCCCCTCTCCGAGTGATTTGAGTTTAAGATCCACCGAGAGAAAAATCAAGAGCCAAAACTTAGACAGTGGTTGAGCATCACAGTAGTTATGAGTTAGAGTTCTTGTACCTATTACTCTTGAGAGCTGCACACTCTCTAGACGGATAGGTGTCAGCTCGAGTGTCGAAGAGTAATTGTCTTCACCGAGCAAGATCTTCAGCAACCAAGAGTCATTGTGGTTTGCGAAGAAGTCTGTCGAAGGTTTGGAGATCGCCGACAAGTATCTACCATGAGTGAAATCAACTGGAGTCTGATCAGCTCCGAGTTGAAGGAGAATAGGGCGAGGAGAGTTTATCCTCTGTGTTAAATCACAACCCCTCCAACCAGACGTAGTCCTTTGGCAGAAGGGTGAACTGGTCTACCAAATTCTTCTGTCGCCATCGAGCACCACTGGTTCGCTTTACATTACTGCATTTCTTTCAGCAGTTTACATTCGTGCTCAGTGCCGATAGTTGTATCTGATCAATCATAGTTCATCAATTGTCTGTCACACTCTCATCATTCTTTTTTCATCGGCTTAGGTTAATTCATTTCACTTCATATTTCTGCATGTCTGCGTAATTACATTCAGTGCCGAATCCATTCACCTTGTTACCACTTCCCGCGCATTTCCATCGTAGTCCATATATTGTTTTTCCTCGTACTGATGGATCTGTTCGTATATTGCATTACCTTCATATCTGTCGAACCTGTGTTCGAATGATAACTAACTTCTACTTCGATAGATATATTCTTCTATAGTGAGCTAAATTGAATGTTATTCTACCAAACCTTATTTCCGTTGCTGTGTTTGGGATCGGTTCAAAACTTTCGCAAGAATTTTTGAATCTCCCATTCACCCCCCTCTGGTCGATATACTCTCGGTCCTAACAGGCTGGAACTGACGATGCGCCACAATGGTGTCAAATCATTAACGGGCCTTTGACGGGCCGAATTGGCAGAACTCGATTGGGCCATGGTTGTAAATGGGCCAGACGCAAGTAGGCCGTAAATGGGCCGGCCCGATTATTTTGACTAGGCCGGCCTTTTTAACCTAAATGGGACACTATTGGGCCGGTCCACGTGTTGACATTTCATTGGCGCCTCCCATCCATTGGACGGATGACGTCTATCGCAACGCCGAGCTGACACGTGGTTCCGTTGGCGAATGAGAATTTGACACGTGGAAAATCGCCATTGGTCTGCGTTGTTAACGGGTTATCGGATCCAAACTGTCGGTGCTAAATCCGGCATATCTCGAGGTAGGGATCCTAAGCTAGGCGTCTTGGAGCGATGGTAACATGGACACAGGATTTTACCTAGGTTCGGGTTCTCTCGAAGAGATAATACCCTACGTCCTGCTTTTGATTGTATTGATATGGGGTATAGTACAGAGTACATGTATCTACCACGAGATTGTTATAATGAATATGAGATGTCACCTATTGACTAGCCTAGCCTCGGTTTATATAATGCACTGGAGGCCTAGTGTTTAGAAGAGTCCTCGTCTTGTGCGCCAAGTCTTGTGGAATCTTCCTTGTATACGTCATGGGCTGCCCGAAGTGGCCCATTAGTGAACAGCCATGGGGGTCCACGGCCCGACCCACCTAGTCGGGAGACGATGTGGTGAGTACCCCCTAGTCCAGGACACTGTCAGTAGCCCCCTGAACCAGTCTTCAAGTTGGGGACGCTCCTCGGTTCTTCCGAATTATTCTTCGTCTTCGGTCGTCGGTCTTGAAAGCTGGTTCAACAAATCTTCCCATCTCCGATCTTGAGGATCGCCGAGGTGTATCCGAAGAGTTCACACATCGGGTATCCGAGGAGTTCACACATCGGGCATCGGAGGAGCCCCTTTAAGTTCTTGGCCTTTATCAATGCCTTGTTATTTTTATGCCATGCCTCGGGTTCGAATTTTTCCCGTGCGGCGGTGTCCTCTTGCAGACGAACTCCAACGCGTGACTGCATCCGAGGTGCCTATTTGCAGTTGAGCTCCAACGCTGGTCTACATCCGAGGTGTTATAGATTACCTTGGGTTGAAAAAGTTGAAGGAGTTCAGCCGAGCTTAATGCCGGAAACGTCCTCTATGGAGCCATCCATTCGCAACCAAGCTTTATGCCAGACAGCTTCTGAGGTGGTGCACCACCTCATCCTTGGGCTGATTTTTTGTGGCTTTTTCTTTACGATTTGTGCAATTTTATTCTCTGCCAAGATGTATAGCCACTAGCTCTCAAGGTGTGTGTCGGCCTAAAATCTGATATGCACCTGAAGGAAAACATAAAATCGTTGATCCCAGTAGCCCCTGAGACTCAGGTCGATTTGCAAAATCGGCCTGAGGATCAAGTCCTATCTCAGCAAAATACTTAGGAACGAAAACGCGGTGTGCATAGTCCCCGAGACTCAGGTTGGATGCGGCCGATCAACCTGAGGATCGTAATATCCTCAGAAACTGTTTTGCACTTTTGAATTTTCTGCATTGAATCGTCAATGCAGTAGCCCCCGAGACTTGGGTTGGGCCACATGGCTGACCCTAGGATAGTATCTCCTCGGGAACTTGTTCAATCGGCATTTGAGTGTCGCCATCACCGAGGTGCAGCTCGGCAGGGAAAATGCCGAACTACGGGTCGGAAAAGATTACCTGAGCAGAATCATCACGCAGGAGACCCCAATAAAGAGGATGTCCTACTTCCTGAAAAAAAACACAAAATAGGTTAAAGGTTTCATATGTTCGAAAAACCAAAAAACTTATGTAAAAACTTTACGTTTGAATTAAATCAAGCTTTTTGGTGCCAATCCAAAAATTGGTCTTTAAAATTAATTTCTGCTTCCATCGTGCTTTAACATGATACGTCCGATCTCCAAACTTCAAGCGGGTTAGCCTTCGGCTTCAACCTCCTTTCCCGAAGGCGGAGTGCTTCTCAGGCCAGTTTAGCAAACTAAGCTCAAGTAGTTTAGAGAGAAACCAGGCTATCCGGCTATTCACCACACACTCGCGTCGGAAAAAGGAGTAGTAGAAAAAGACTTTGCAACGACTAAGAAGAAAACATTTATTATAAAATGGCACATATAAATTTAAGAGCCCCCAGTTAACATGGGAAAAAGAAGTTGTTTTTAACAAATAGCGCTTTTAACAAACAAAGTTTTTAACAAACATATTTTTTGTTTAACACATGTATAAAGCTTGGTTGAACCGAACAAAAATTAAAAAAAAATAAAATTTTAAAAAGTTGAGCATGAAAGCAACTTAGCTGGTTAATGCTTCTGATGTTGATCACGCGGTCCGGGCTTGTGGCGGGATGAGGATGCCCATCGGACTTTGACAGATCTGAAATGGTTCGAAGTCCTTGGCTTGACCGAGGTACCAGCCCCCAAGCCCGTCCCGAGGTGACAGGGTGAGGAGCTCGTCTTGACGAAGTAGCGATGCAACACGGTTGATGTGGCAAGGTGAAGCCCCCGGTCCAGTTGTCGGGACGAAGCTGGTCGGCGGGGTGATGATGAAGCCCCCAGAGTATGTCGATGAAGCGATGGCGAAGCCCCCGGTCTAGCCGAGGTGACGGAGCAGGTCGGTAAGGTGACGTCAGAGCCCCCATGCTAGCCGAGGTGTCAAAGCAGGTCAGCATGGTAGTCATCGGCTTGAAGAAGCAACGGCGCGGCGATGCCGACGCAGGTCAGAATTTGTGACGCGGTCAATGTCGGCTTGATGAAGTGACCGCGCGGCGATTCCGGTGCACCCCACTCATGCAATCCGTCAGGCAACGATGTTGGCTTGGCGATTATGTGGCCTTTGCGATGTCGAACTCTCGGTTGGCTCACTGAGGCGATGATCCAAGGTGATTGTCGTCGGCTCGATGAAGTAACGGCGCAGTCGATGCTCGCACAGGTCGGCATCCATGGAGCAACGTGGTCGGACTGATTTGACACCGGCGCGACGATGAAGCTCGCCTCGGAAAAGGCTCAAAATTTATGGGGACATGTTTGAGAACAAAACACAATACCCTAGAAAAAGTTTCCTTCAAAAAGGACGTCCGATAACCCGTTCATGAAAAAGATAAATTCGGGTTGGATTCGTTTTCGCGCAGAAGAGGGATCCAAAAATTGATGGACTTATCGGACGTTTCCCGGAGTTTGAACAGCCGGATCGAGTTGAAATTTTGAGGGGTTGTCGATAAAGGAATTCCACAGCGGATGTACGGTTGGATCTTCCAAATAACGTTCGAGCTAACTGCTGCACTCCTTTCCCCAAACTCATCCAAATTCCCGTCCACATCTGATAGGGCTCCGGTATATCAGAGATTGCCAGAGATTCCTTCATCTAAATATGACAAAAATTTACAGGGTAATTATAGACTCACTGCCGCACAATTCAACCAAAGTATTCGTCAAAACGACGCTCGATGAGGTGGGGATGGCGAACACGAATCTGCTATCCAGAAAAACTGCACGGTCGCCCGAGGGCAATGTTGACGTTGAGCCCCCGAGCTCCATGGATGATTCTCCCATGATTTTGATAGAGATCAGAGTTGAAGTTGAGAGGTCACCCGTCCGATCTTAATGATCTGATGCGGAGCACAATCCTCGGTCCAGCCGAGATGACCAGTCGAACCGGCGATGAAGATGCCGTCGTCGACGATGAAGCTCGGTTTCAACGCGTAGATCACGCCGGAGCCGATCTGAATTCCCATCACACCGTGGTGACTACCAGCAAGGACCTGCAAGGGCCACCAATGTCGGTGCTAAATCCGGTATATCTCGAGGTAGGGATCCTAAGCTAGGCATCTTGGAACGATGGTAACATGGACACAGGATTTTACCCGGGTTCGGGCTCTCTCGAAGAGATAATACCCTACGTCCTGCTTTTGATTGTATTGATATGGGGTATAGTACAGAGTAAAGTTATCTACCACAAGATTGTTGTAATGAATATGAGATGTCATCTATTGACTAGCCTAGCCTCAGTTTATATAATGCATCGGAGGCCTAGGGTTTAGAAGAGTCCTCGTCTTGTGCGCCAAGTCTTGTGGAATCTTCCTTGTATACGTCATGGACTGCCCGAAGTGGCCCATTAGTGAACCGTCATGGGGGTCCTCGGATCGATCCACCTGGTCGGGAGACGAGGTGGTGAGTACCCCCTAGTCCAAGACACCGTCACAAACAGACACCCGATAGCTTAACGGTGACCCGTTACGGTGGATGCCACGTGTCGGTTACCCGTGACGAAAACATTTCCATGACGCGTCATTTATCGTCATGGAAGTGGACACTTCCATGATGATAATTTGAGTATTGTCGTGGAACACTTCTACGACAGCAGAGGTACGACTATCTTGATTCTGTCATAAAATCGTCACGGATGTACATGCATGACAGAAAACGTGACCTACTGTAACAAACACGTATCATCACATAAGTGTTTTTTTTTGTAGTGTATTGATCACACTTAGTGGAAAGACTTTAGTTTATAAGTGATCATATCTTGGGAGTATGACTTTGAGCTAGTGAGCTCAAAGTTAAAGATAATTGGTAAGATAACAAAGTGAATTGTAGTAATAATAAAACTGGGAGTATTGGAGTAATAACTTTAAAATAAGTGATCACCTTTTTGGGAATGAATTTAGTCTAGTAGGGATCACCTTAAGGTGGTTACCAAAGTGTACAATGAACACATCAGTGGACGGACTTTAAGCTTACCGTAGTTGCACTGGTTATTTGCTAGTTAAGCTTTATAGTGGTAGCACTGTTGTAACTGAGTAGATAAAACTTGGTAGATGTTCGTACCAGGTAGTGATTGATGATTGTTGGTTTTGGAGTAGTTTCATGCTTGAGTAACTTGGAGTGTGATGGGGAACGTTGCATGAAAATCAAAAAAAATCCTACAAAACACCCAAGATCTAATCTAGGAGATGCATAGCAACGAGATGGGAGTGTGTCTACGTACCCTTGTAGACCAAAAGCGGAAGCGTTTATAACGCGGTTGATGTAGTCGTACTCTTCGCGATCCAATCACGATCCAATCCGATCTAGTACCTGATACGTCTCCGTCGTATCTATAATTTTTGATTGTTTCATGCCAATATTCTACCACTTTCACATATTTTTGGCAACATTTTATATTATTTTTGGGACTAACATATTGATCCAGTACCCAGTGTCAGTTCTTGTTTTCCGCTTGTTTTTTGTTTCACAGAAAATCCATATCAAACGAAGTCCAAATGCAATAAAATTTTATGCAGAATTATTTTGGAATATATGTGATTTTTGGGAGGTGGAATCAACGCAAACGGAGGCCCACGGCCTCCACAAGCCACCATGGCGCGGCCCGCCCAGGCGCGCGGTGGTGCCTCGTGGGCACACCGTAAGTCAGTTGGTGCTCTTCTTCGGCCGCAAGGAAGCTAATATCCGGGAAAAAATCATGTTAAAATTTCAGCGCAATCGGAGTTACGGATCTCCGAGAATTTAAGAAATGGTGAAAGGCTAGAAAACAGGAGCGCGAAAACAGAAGTGAACAGAGAGAGAGAGATCCAATCTAGGAGGGGCTCCTGCCCCTCCGCCGCCATGGCGGCCATGGACCAGAGGGGTAGCTCTCCTCCCATCTA
The DNA here is from genome assembly GCA_039707655.1 of Elymus sibiricus. Taxonomy (NCBI): domain Eukaryota; kingdom Viridiplantae; phylum Streptophyta; class Magnoliopsida; order Poales; family Poaceae; genus Elymus; species Elymus sibiricus. The sequence continues at coordinate 252,531,964 of CM077668.1, read as the reverse complement.
GGAGGGAGGCCAAGCAAGAAGAAGAAGGAGGGGGGCTCTCTCCTCCTCTCTCCCGGTGGCGCCGGAACGCCGCCGGGGCAATCATCGTGACGGTGATCTACACCAACAACTTCGCCGCCGTCAACACCAACTCTCTCCCCCTCTATGCAGTGGTGTAACCTCTCTTTTCCTGTTGTAATTCTCTACTTAAACATGGTGCTTAATGCTACATATTATTATCCAATGATGTGTTGCCATCCTATGATGTTTGAGTAGATTCGTTTTGTCCTATGGGTTGATTGATGATCGTGATTGGTTTAGGTTGTACGTTTTATTTTGGTACTGTCCTATGCTGCCTTCCGTGCCGCGCACACGTGGGGGATTCCCGTTGTAAGGTTTGCAATACGTTCATAATTCTCTTATGGTGGGCGGCTAGAGTGACAGAAGCTTACACCCGAGTAAGGGGGTTGTTGCGTATGGGAGTAAAGAGGACTTGATACTTAATGCTATGGTTGGGTTTTACCTTAAGGATCTTTGGTAGTTGCGGATGCTTGCTAGAGTTCCAATCATAAGTGCATATGATCCAAGTACGGAAAGTATGTTAGCTCATGCCTCTCCCTCATATAAAATTGCAATAATGATTACCGGTCTAGTTATCGATTGCCCATGGACAAATCATTCTCTTGTGTTACAAAAGCTTTCTACTGAACAACTAACTTTTATTATCTCGCAAATTACTCCTAGTTTTATTCTCGTTAAGTACTTCTAGTCTTATCCTCACACCCGCAAAATAGTTTCATACTTGTTCTAGGTAAAGCTAACATTAAGTGCGCGTAGAGTTGTATCGGTGGTTGATAGAACTTGAAGGGAATATTAATTCTACCTTTAGCTCCTCGTTGGGTTCGACACTCTTATTTATCGAAAAAGCTACAATTGATCCCCTATACTTGTGGGTTATCAAGACCTTTTTCTGGCGCAGTTGCCGGGGAGCAATAGCGTGGGGTTGATATTCTCGTGTGTGCTTGTTTGTTTTATCACTAAGTAGATTTTATTTCTGTCTAAGTTGTTTTATATCTTTAAGTTATGGATATGGAACACGAAACACCAAAAAAAAATTAGTTGTACTTGCTACTCATGGAGATGGGGAACCTCCTAAAACCCTCGATGCTCGTTATGTGGAAAACATTAAACACTACTTTGATAATCCTGAGAAAACCCCATTCAACTTGATAATGGGAGACACGTTGGATCAATGTGAATACTTTAGGGATTATCGCATGTCTCAAAAAGGGAAACTCTTATGGGATCAAATTGATTATTTGCAATGGTATGCTTGGAATTTATGCTTGAGATATGATTATACTTGTTGCTCTAGGATGAAGACTCCACACCTTCCCTTTTCATGTAAATTTAATGATAATGAAACCTTGGCTTCTTATGCTAATGGTATATATGATTACTATGATGTGGAACGAATAGAAGAATTTGTTGCTTTTAAGGGTGCTTATGAAATTGAATCTTTGTTTGAAAAGTATGAAGATTGTGATGATGCTGTCTACAGATCTAAATTTTTTGCTATACTTAAATTTTGCTATGAGAATTTTGAATACAATGCCGATATTAATGAGTTTATTGAGAAAGTCTCCGCTATCCAAGAAGAGACTAATATTTTGCAGGCTCCTATGGAAGAAGAAAATGATGACACTATGAGCTCATTAGATGAAAAAATTGAGGAGGAGAGCGAAGAACAAAAGGAGGAAGAGCGGATTGATCACCCGTGCCCACCTTCTGATGAGAGTAACTCTTTATCCCATACATTGTTTAATTTCCCTTCGTGTTTACCGAAGGATGAATGCTATGATAATTGCTATGATCCCTTGGATTCGTTTGAAATATCCCTTTTTGATGAAATTGATGCTTGCTATGCTTGTGGCCATGATGCCAATTTGAATTATGCTTATGAAGATGAACTTGCTATAGTTCCTTAAGTTAAACATGAAATTGTTGCTATTGCACCCACACATGATAGTCCTATTATCTTTTTGAATTCTCCAAACTACACTATATCGGAGAAGTTTGTGCTTATTAAGGATTATATTGATGGGTTGCGTTTTACTACTACACATGACGATTTTGATGGATATAATATGCATGTGCTTGCTGCTCCTACTTGCAATTATTATGAGAGAGGAACTACATCTCCACCTCTCTATGTTTCTAGTACGATAAAATTGCAAGAAACTGTTTATACTATGCATTGGCCTTTACTTGATGTGCATGAATTGTTCTTTTATGACATGCCGATGCATAGGAAGAGAGTTAGACTTTGTCATTGCATGATATATGTTGCTTTGTGCTCACTACTAAAATACAAATCATTGTTTATTAAAATTGGCTTTGATATACATTGGGATCCGGGTGGATCAATTACTTGAGCACTTTATGCCTAGCTTAATGGCTTTAAAGAAAGCGCTGCCAGGGAGACAACCCAGAAGTTTTAGAGAGTCATTTTATTCTGTTGTGTGCTTTTAAAAAAAATTTAAAAAAAAATATAGAGGGGAACCTAAAACTTTTTCAAAAGGAAAAGTGAAAGTAAGAAAGACGAGCACCGTTGAAGTGGGGGAGCTCCTTGAACTTTGTTCATGCCCATGGAAACTTTGTGAATCTTGAATTACAGAAACTTTTCAACAAAAATAATTATCCCCTTGTACAAATACATTGTATTATAAAAATAATGTGCCAATATTTACCGTTAGGATGTTTAAATTGCTTGTTTGGTATGTGCAGTGCAAAAACAGAAACTTTTTCTGTAGTGCGTGAATTTACATTTCTTACTGGAACATGAAAAAATTCTAAATTTTTTACACGGTACTGCTATGAAAATTGTTTATTTTTTCCTAATTTTTAATAATTTTTAAGCTACATAAGTATATGTACCATCTGCATCTTTACAGACTGTCCAGTTTTCACAGATTGCTGATATAGTTTCGTTATTTGCTTATGTTTGAAATCTTGTTGAGCCCCGTTGACTTGGGAGCCATAGAATTGTGATAGAATACAGTGGGTAATGTTTGATTATAATTATACAATAATGTTAGGGCAGGACATGATGGGATTTGATGTTATATGTACTAACCCCGCTAATAAAAAGTTCGGTTAAGTTTTGTGTGGATGAAGTGTTCGAAGATCGAGGAGGTATCGATATGAGGAAAATAAGGAGAGGCAAGAGTTCAAGCTTGGGGATTCCCAAGGCACCCCAAGTAAATATTCAAGGATACTCAAGCATCTAAGCTTGGGGATGCCCCGGAAGGCATCCCATCTTTCTTCAACAAGTATCGGTATGTTTCGGTTTTTGTTTTGTTCACATGATATGCGTAAATTCTTGGAGCGTCGTGTGCCTTTTATTTTTCTTTTAATAAATGCACCAAGCTGGTATGAGATAGTCCTTGGTTCATTTATATAATGCTTCATGCACTTCACTTATATCTTTTGAGTATGGCTTTATAGAATGCTTCATGTGCTTCATTTATATCATTTGAAGTTTGGATGCATGTTTCTCTTCATATAGAAAACCGTTATTTGTAGAATGCTCTTCTGCTTCACTTATATTCATTAGAGTGTGGTCTTTTATAGAAAGAATTAAACTCTCTTGCTTCACTTATATCTATTTAGAGAGTCAACAGGAATTGGTAATTCACATGGTTAGTCAAAAAATCCTACATAAAACTTGTAGATCACCGAATATGATAAGCTTGATTCCTTGCAATAGTTTTGCGATATGAAGATGATGATATGTGGGTTGTGCTAGTGAGTAATTGTGGTTTAGTAAGAATATTGGTGTTAAGGTTTGTGATTCCCTATGCTTCACGTAAAGTCAATAGTTATGCAACGAAGTTATATCCTACTTATGGTGCATTATTCAGTGTTAGTTATGTTCAATGCATGTTTATGACCGTTTTCGTTTTTTGGTTGGTTGCTTCTCAATCTATTTGCTAGCCTTCATTTGTACTAAGCGGGAATGCTGCTTGTGCATCCAACTCCTTAAACCCAAAGTTGTGCCAAATGAGTCCACCATACCTACCTATATGCGGTATTTCCATGCCGTCCCAAGTAAATTTGCATGTGCCAACTCTAATTTTTCAAAATAATTTTCTGTTTTGTGTGCCCGTACCGCTCATGTGGCGGCAGGAGGTGGCCAATACCTTTCATGCTAGGCGGGTTATTCTTAAGATGAGTGTTTATTCACTTGTCATTACACGAGAAAGTGGCAGGTAAAGGGATGCCCAGTCCCACAATGAATCAAAAATAATAACAAAATTCCTTGGAAAGTGTTGGTATGGAAGGCACCCATGGATACGGCTAGCCGTGGATTGTGAAAGAATGGTGGAAAGGAAATAAACTTTATTTTTTGTTTGGGAACCGCCTATAATGTGTCTAGCATGGAAGATATTGGGAACTTTCGGTCGTAGCGTTGACAGGAAAAGCATGCCTCTCAAAATAATTTTATCTCTCTAATTTAAGCCTTGAGCTCTGGCACATTTGCAAATCTCTGCTTCCCTCTGCGAAGGGCCTATCTATTTACTTTTATGCAATTTTTATTTTTATTTTGAGTCTCCATCTTCTTTTACAAAGCACCAACTAGAGAGCACTATTGTCATACTTGTGCATTGGATGTTGCTAATATTGAGTGTGTTTCATGAATGGATCAATGATTGAGCATAATGGGCTAGGGATAACTTTCTTTAGCTTTGATATTTTGAAAGACATGATTGCTTGTTAGTATGCCTGAGTATCTATGTTTTTATGTCAAATTATAGACTATTGCTTTGAATCAATCGTGTCTTAATATTCATGCCATGATTAAATTATATGATCAAGATTATGCTAGGTGGCATTCCACATCAAAAATTATCTTTTTTATCATTTACCTACTCGAGGACGAGCAGGAATTAAGCTTGGGGATGCTGATACGTCTCCATCGTATCTATAAATTTTGATTGTTTCATGCCAATATTCTACCACTTTCACATATTTTTGGCAACATTTTATATTATTTTTGGCACTAACATATTGATCCAGTGCCCAGTGCTAGTTCCTGTTTTCTGCTTGTTTTTTGTTTCACAGAAAATCCATATCAAACGAAGTCCAAATGCAATAAAATTTTACGGAGACTTATTTTGGAATATATGTGACTTTTGGGAGGTGGAATCAACGCAAATGGAGGCCCATGGCCTCCACAAGCCACCATGGCGCCCCCCCCCAAGCGCGCGGTGGTGCCTCGTGGGCACACCGTAAGTCGGTTGGGGCTCTTATTTGGCCGCAAGGAAGCTAATATCCGGAAAAAACCGTGTTAAAACTTCAGCGCAATCGGAGTTACGGATCTCCGGGAATTTAAGAAACGGTGAAAGGCCAGAAAATAGGAGCACGAAAACAGAAGAGAACAGAGAGAGAGATCCAATCTAGGAGGGGCTCCTGCCCCTCCGCCGCCATGGCGGCCATGGACCAGAGGGAAAATTCTCCTCCCATCTAGGGCGGAGGCCAAGCAAGAAGAAGAAGTAGGGGGCTCTCTCCCCCTCTCTCCCGGTGGCGCTGGAACGCCGCCGGGGCAATCATCATGACGGTGATCTACACCAACAATTTCGCTGCCGTCAACACCAACTCTCTCCCCCTCTATGCAGTGGTGTAACCTCTCTTTTCCCGCTGTAATTCTCTACTTAAACATGGTGCTTAATGCTACATATTATTATCCAATGATGTGTTGCCATCCTATGATGTTTTAGTAGATTCGTTTTGTCCTATGGGTTGATTGATGATCGTGATTGGTTTGAGTTGTACGTTTTATTTTGGTACTTTCCTATGGTGCCTTCCATGCCGCACACACGTGGGGGATTCCCGTTGTAGCGTTTGCAAGACGTTCATAATTCTCTTATGGTGGGCGGCTAGAGTGACAGAAGCTTACACCCGAGTAAGGGGGTTGTTGCGTATGGGAGTAAAGAGGACTTGATACTTAATGCTATGGTTGGGTTTTACCTTAATGATCTTTGGTAGTTGCGGATGCTTGCTAGAGTTCCAATCATAAGTGCATATGATCCAAGTACGGAAAGTATGTTAGCTCATGCCTCTCCCTCATATAAAATTGCAATAATGATTACCGGTCTAGTTATCGATTGCCCATGGACAAATCATTCTCTTGTGTTACAAAAGCTTTCTACTAAACAACTAACTTTTATTATCTCGCAAATTACTCCTAGTTTTATTCTCGTTAAGTACTTCTAGTCTTATCCTCACACTCGCAAAATAGTTTCATACTTGTTCTAGGTAAAGCGAACGTTAAGTGAGCGTAGAGTTGTATCGGTGGTCGATAGAACTTATAGGGAATATTAATTCTACCTTTAGCTCCTCATTGGGTTCGACACTCTTATTTATCGAAAAAGCTACAATTGATCCCCTATACTTGTGCGTTATCAGTGCCGAACGGACGGCACCTCCGATATTAGCACACATTCAGGTCGATGGCGTCCTCTCCTTCTTGATCCAACAAGCAAGGGAGAGGAGGTATATGAGATTGGGACCAGCACGACGGCGTGGTGGTGGTGGTAGCAGTGGAACTCCGGCAGGGCTTCGCCAAGCGCGTACCGGAGATAGGTGGGAGGAGTTGGGAGAGACGGAGGGCAAGGGTGGAGGGGTGCTGCCCCCCATGCGCCTTCCCACTATTTATAGGGGTGAGGGAGGGGCGCCAACCCTAGCCCCTCCTCCAAGGGAGGGGGCGGCGGCCTAGGGGAGGAGTGCCTTCCGAGTCATGTGGGGACGCCCTCCCCCACTTAGGGTTCCCCCCTAGCTGCATGGGACCAAGGGGGGATGGTGCGCCTGGCCCAACTAGGCCAGGGCGCCTCCCCTCAACCCATGCTGGTGTCCGGGAGTGGTGGGACCCGCTGGTGGTCCCCCGGAACCCTTTAGTGACCCCGGTACGATGCCAACATACCCCCGAACTTTTCCGGTACCCTAAAAATAACTTCCCATATATAAATCTTTACCTTCAGACCATTCCGGAGCTGCTCGTGATATCCCGGATCCCATCTGGGACTTCGAATAACCATCGGACTTTCCACTATTAATATCTCAATACTACCCTAGCGCTACCGAACGTTAAGCGTGCGATGGGTTCGGGAACATGCAGACATGACCGTGACACCTCTCTGGTCAATAACCATTAGCGGGACCTGGATGCCCATATTGATGCCCACACATTTGACGAAGATCTTTATCAGTTGAACCACGAGGTCGAGGATTCAGTTAATCTCATATGCAATTTCCTTTGTCCGGCGACATGTTAATTGCCAGAGATTCGATCATCGGTATCTCCATACCTTGTTCAATGTCATTTCCAGCAAGTCTCTTTACTCGTTCCGTAATACAAGATCCCGTGACCAAACTCATTAGTCACATGAAGCTTCTTGTGATGTTGAATTACCGAGAGGGACCAAAGATATCTCTCCGTCACACGAAGCGACAAATCCCAGTCTCGATCCATGCAACTCAACACACACCTTCGGAGATACCTATAGAGCACCTTTATGATCACCCAATTACGAAGTGACGTTTGATAGCACACAAAGTATTCCTCCGATATCCGGGAGTGTCACGATCTCATGGTCTAAGGAACAGATACTTGACATGAAAGCTTTAGCAAATAAACTAAGTGATACGATCTGATGCTAAGCTTACGGTTGGGTCTGTCCCTCACATCATTCTCCTAATGATGTGATCCCTTTATCAAATGACAACTCATGTCTTTGGTCAGGAAACCTTAACCATCTTTGATCAACGAGCTAGTCTGGTAGAGGCTCACTAGGGACACGGTGTTGTTTATGTATTCACACATGTATTTAAGTTTCCGGTCAATACAATTCTAGCATGAATAATAAACATTTATCATGAACAAGGAAATAAGACAATAACCATTTTATTATTGCCTTTAGGGCATATTTCCAACAGAGTGTTTCTTGGGTGAGTTGTGCTACAAGATTTTGGCTTGCGAGTACATTCAAACATACTCAGTGGCTTTTAACATGGCCACGCATGAAGCAATTAAGGAGGCGAAGTTGACACAACACTAGGCGAGAGAGTAACCCAGTCAGATCCCTGTGCAATGGAGGTGCGCTACGACCATGCCGCTACCATAGTAGAAGTTTTCGCTGCAGTCTGTCGGTGCCATGACTGTAGGGTTCACGGCTCCAACTGCGCACGGGCAGCAGTAGCCTCCTTGCCGAGGCAAAACAGCTGGCGGAGCGCTCCGGCAACAAACCAACTACCACGACTTCATGGTGGCATGCAAATCTTCGCCAAAGCATTTACTACAACAACCAAAAGGATCCCAAGCTCCATGGTGGTATGCAGATCTTCGTCAAGATCTAATACACTTCAAGCGGGCATGTTGGGTATGGCTGTTATTTTTTGTTAAGTTTGCAACTCTCATTCTGTGAATTTGATGTTTTGGGTTGTAAACATAAGTCCTGATGGACGTCTTCACATTTTCTACCTTTCCTTTGTTGCGCTTTATCTACTCCTTAATCATATGCGCATGAAGTCATTAAGCAGATGCCCATTTTCATTGTGCATTTCATTATCTTCATATTATCTGTTGTATGTACTATGATTGGATTCCAAGATATAGGGGGGGGGGGGGTTCTCCACAAACAAAACCTGCCATGTGCATTTGCATTCAAAAGAAAATTACTTATATGCACATCTTCAGGGGGAGCCCTTACTATATCTTGAAATCAAAATCTCCAAGTCTTTACCTTCATATATTTTTATCCCCGTTGAAAACTTTAACCAGTTTGTCATCAATCACCAAAAAGGGGGAGATTGTAAGCGCATCTAGTGCCACCCCTTGTTGGTTTTGGAGTACTGACAACAAACTTGGTTAAGGGATTAATGTGTTTGTGAGTATACACAGGATAACACAGATATAAGTCCCTAGAGATTCGGTTTAACTGTCGAAGACGGCCCCTAAAAATGTCTGAAGACACTGAAGACATTGGTTGCTTATGAAGATAACGAGTGAAGTGATGACAATGGAACGCGAATACTTAGCTTCTTTGCAGGTTTCATTTTATTTTTATTGAGTCATAGGAACCACCGCATTGTTAAGTGGGGTCGAGGTGAGATGAAGACAGTTGTTGAAGTGATTGCTCAACCAAAAAGCCTATGTCTTCCAGCGAAGGCAATGAGAGAAAATCTCTTCCAGAATTGGTTGAGTCAGCTTTGCTTGGAGCCCAAGCAAAGTTGTCGTGTGTGTTTGAAATCTGACCGTTAGGACACATGTCGGTTGGTCACTGACCCAGGATCAGATCGGTCATATCATCTCAAGTTGCCCCTAGCTATAAATAGCCACCCCCTCCACCATAAGTTGGTGGCTGCTCAGAGTTATTGCATAGCTTTTGTCGTTTGAGAGCAACCCACCTCCGATGCCTTTGAGAGATATTTCCTGCAAGGAAAAACCCAAACACCCAGACGCTTTGCCTCATCTCTGATAGGTGGAGCGATCACAGACGCTCTACCTCAGTTAAGCCTTTGCGTTATTCAAGTATATCACACATGGTTCGGTGAAGAAAATTGTATGACATTGGGCTATCCATCACACACGCTGTTACTACTAGAAACGTTTGGAAAGTGCCATGGCCCATTTAGCAGGCTTATTAGTTTACTATTAATAATCCTAGTATTAAGAAAATTCACATTTCATATGGAACAGCTGCTTACCACTCTCATATCAGGCACACAAATATATTTTACCATCACAGTACGATAGCTACGTCACAACAGCACAGTACACCATATAGCTAGTTCACCTTCATAAGCAAAAAAGTAAGTTGAGCACAATATTAGAACAATATATTCATTAATTTCCCTAATCGGCTGATGTATGTTGGTGGATGCGTGCATGATCAGCCAAATTCGTCTTCTCCAACTCTGCTTTCAGTTCAGTAAGAGCCTGTTTTGCACTGCACAACTGGGAAAGTGCCTCCTCCTTCTAAAACACCATCTCAGCAAAGTGTAATTTAAAAAAAATCTGAGATCATTCTCCATCTTCCTCTTTTTTCCCGTATCTTGAAATATTCTTCAGCGTTGACAACATTTTCTCTAAGCCTATCTCTATTCTCTTCCTCATACATGCTCCAAAGCTTTGCTAGGCACATCTTCAAAGACTGTGGCCACCCTTGATCAACCCACTCCAGGTAAGAACACTTCCATTCATCCTATAATATTTAAAACCAAATCAGTTACAATTGTAGGAAAAAATGGGTTTCTAGCAACTTAGAAAATCACCACATACATATTTTGAAAAACTGAAGAAACACATTAATTATGACATATCTTCTCAAAAAGTTCAATGTGCAAATGAATTAATTGCTACTGAAACAACAACCAAATTCAGGAACATCACAAGCTATAATTAACTGCAACAACGCTACAAGTTCTTAGACATGTATAATAGCAAACTGGCCATTTTATGAGGAAGCTAAATATAACTGTAACAGCACAGCGACAGTGTTTGAATGACAACAAATTAATACTACCACGTATGTACATGCACAAATTTAATAACATAGAACTAATAGCACTAAGGCCCTCCACTATGTAGGCCTAAACCGGTGCCAAATCAACTTTTGCTACATTTGGCATCGGTGCCCTGCACTACCAAGCCGATGCCAGAGGAAAAATTCAGGAAACCAAAGCACCTAGTTGCTCCGATGCCCAGTTCCTTCGTGCCATAAAGTATTAGTATTTTACTGCTTGGCTGCTCGGATGTGTGGAGCAAAGTTGGCTGCACAAACTGCTAAAGCGGTGCCAAATAATTTTCTCAGGGCACCGCTGACGAGATGGCAACATTTTTAGATACTAGGTAGAACTGTGACAGTGTCTTAATCACATCCTGAATAACATAGCACAGTGACAGTGTCTGAATCACATCTAAGAAATGATTTCTAACAACAAAAGTGGGGCTAACCTTCTCGGCACATGCCAGAAACTTCCTCTCATTGTTCACAGATTCAAAAGCCACTAACTTCATGCATGGAGATTGATGCTGACAACGAGCAGGCAGATCTTCAGCTACCCCACTCCATTCCTTGCAAGTGATGGTCCTAGGGAGCTACAAGAGGAAGAAATGGCTCAAATCGGCCGCCGGGTTAAAATACTCAAATTCAAATCATAACCCTAAGCCTAGGGGAACGAGAGAGAGGAGAGAGGCATACCCGTCTGGTGACAGAGTAGTCATCATCGGAGGAGGAACCGCTAGAGAGTTCATTCAAGAAGACCATGGCGTCCGCGGCGGTCGGATGCAAGACGGCGAGATCAAGCAAGCAAGAGAGGAAGCGGCTATAGCTTAGGAAGGAAGGAGGAAACAAGGGAAATGTGGCTCGTGGTCGGGGAGAAAAGGGGGTGGGGAGTGGGGAAGAGTTAGATATTTTGGCGGTAGCCAAAAAAAATTGAAAGGTGGAGGGAAACTTGGCGCGCCAAGTGTCATCGGACACAATTCACTTTGAACAAATGTGTGCATCGCAAATGATTCTTCTGCTTTATGCGCATGCGATGAGTTTGAGCATTCAAATTTTGGTCCAAATTTCTCTGGGTATAGTCCTCATCCACGTCATTTCATAATTTAACATCACTTGCTAATTTGGGTACACAAAACAGCCTACAGCACATAGACCACACTTACTTAATCGCGCAATTTTAGTAACTAAACAGAGCCAGTTGACCTAAACATTGCTCTAACAAAAGACCAGCATTATAAACAAAGGCTAAGTATGCATAATTTTAACAAAGCCGCCAACACGCCGCCCTATGCCTCGCCGGGGTAAGATGAGATGTCGACGACTTGTCCTGACGACATTTCACCGTTGGTGGACTCCGCGTCCCCCAGGCTGAACTCGACCGCGGCATCGTCCTCGTCCTTGTCCTCGGTGTTGCCCTCAAGGTTGTAGTACTCATAGTAGTGGCGGCGCCAGAGCTCGTGTTGGTACTCCACCGCCAATTCCTCGACGGACATGCACTTCTCTACCTCCTCCTTAGCCAGGCGCAACTCCTCCTCCCGGCGCTCGTCGCTCTCTGCCGCCTCCTGCATGTTCAGCTCCCGCTCGACGATCCCATGAGGAAGGGGATCCATGGACTCTGTCGCTGCATCATCGGCAAGCATCTCCGCCGCCTCTTCGGACGTGGGGTGCATGCTCGATTCCGAGGAGGCCTGGAATATCTTGGCGTGGGCGTCCTTGATCAGGGCATGGATGGCCTCGACCCGGGCCAGGGCGACCTCCGCGGCACGGACGGCTGCTTGAGCACTCTTGGCGTTTGCAGCCGCCGTCCCAGCAGCTGCTGCAGCCATCTCGGCTGCTGCAGCTGCCCTGTCGGCTGCCGCAGACGCCCTCTCAGCGGATGCAGCCGCGCTCAATGCGGATGTGGCCGCGCTCTCGGCGTAGGCGACTACGCTCTTGGCGGAGGTGGAGCCGCTCAGGGCGGACACGGTGACCGTACGGGCCCTCACGAAGCGTCTTCATGGCGTCATTCTTTGCAAGAAGGTGTTGGGTAATGGGGATCGGCGATTCGGGGGTGAACGGCACTTGAGCAGATGAAGTCGGCAAAGCTTATGGAGGAAGACATAAATAGATCCATGAACTTTCATCGCAAACGGTTCCTATAAGCAACTGTGTGTGATGTAGTTGATTTTTTGTATTAGTTGTGAAAGACTAATTTGAAGTACAGTGGCAACGGATGGTGTTTTAATTGTACGAAAAATGTGTACCATAAACATTCTTTAATACAACTATCATGTTAAAATTTGGAAATTTTCAGGGTTCATTTGACCTTTTTAAAACATTAACTGAGATTCTAGCCATATAATGGCCGTAATTCAAATTTGAATTACATGTACATGCAAAAGCAACTCATCATGGGTTGAAAAATCATATTTGTGTCCTTGTGTGCAAGTTAATATCCCGTGCAGTAAATTGGAAGGAATTTTTGAACATATTGGTGTCACGGCTTGGACACAAACATTGAGTACCATGGCTTTTAAATTCCAAAAATTTCAAATATGATCAGAAATACATGAAACCTTGCTTGATGTCATGGCATGGCAGCAAGATGACGTGGTAAAAATTTTGACCTGTTTGATGAAAGTTTTGACACAAACCTCTCACAAATCGGAGCATCTCATGAGAAGACTCGTGGTTTCGAGAGGGAACAATGCATGTTTGAAGACGAACCGGCGGTCGCTTCCTTGCATGGCCTTGAAATTTTTTGTACCGTAAACATCCACTAATACAACTGTCATGTTAAAATTTGGAAATTTTCAGGGTTCATTTGACCTTTTTAAGACATTAAGTGAGTTTCTAGCCATTTAGTGGTCGTAAATAAAATTTGAACTACATGTACATACAAAAGCAAACCATCATGGGCTGAAAAATCATATTTGTGTCCTTGTGTGCAAATTAATGTCCTGTGCAGTAAATTGGAAGGATTTTTTCAAACATATTGGTGTCACGGCTTGGACACAAACATTGAGTACCATGGCTTCTATATTCCAAAAAAATAAAAAATGATCAGAAATACACGAAACATTGCTTGATGTCATGGCATGGCACCAAGATGTCGTGGTAAAAAAATTGGCATGTTTAACGAAAGTTTTGACACACACCTCTCACAAATCGGAGCATCTGACGAGAAGACTCGTGGTTCTGAGAGGGAACAGTGCATGTTTGATGACGAACCGACGGTCGCTTCCTCGTATGGCCTTGAAATTTTTTGTACCGTAAACATCCACTAATACAACTGTCATGTTAAAATTTGGAAATTTTCAGGGTTCATTTGACCTCTATAATACATTAAGTGAGTTTCAAGCCATATAATGGCCGTAATTCAAATTTGAACTGCATGTACATGCAAAAGCAAACCATCATGGGTTGAAAAATCATATTTGTGTCCTTGTGTGCAAATTAATGTCCTGTGCAGTAAATTGGAAGGATTTTTCAAACATATTGGTGTCACGGCTTGGACACAAACATTGAGTACCATGGCTTTTAAATTCCAAAAAATTCAAAAATGATCAGAAATACATGAAACCTTGCTTGATGTCATGGCATGGCACCAAGATGCCGTGGTAAAATTTTTGGCCTTTTTGATGAAAGTTTTGACACACACCTCTCACAAATCGGAGCATCTGACGAGAAGACTCGTGGTTCCGAGAGGGAACAATGCTTGTTTTAAGACGAACAGGCGGTCGCTTCCACGTATGGCCTTGAAATTTTTTGTACCATAAACATCCACTAATACAACTATCATGTTAAAATTTGGAAAATTTCAGGGTACATTTGACCTTTTTAACACATTAAGTGAGTTTCTAGCCATTTAGTGGCCGTAATTCAAATTTGAACTGCTGGACATGCAAAAGTAAACCATCATGGGTTGAAAAATCATATTTGTGTCCTTGTGTACAAGTTAATGTCCTGTGCAGTAAATTGAAAGGATTTTTCAAACATATTGGTGTCACGGCTTGGACACAAACATTGAGTACCATGGCTTTTAAATTCCAAAAAAATCAAAAATGATCAGAAATACATGAAACCTTGCTTGATGTCATGGCATGGCACCAAGATGCCGTGGTAAAAAATTTGGCCTGTTTGTTGAAAGTTTTGACACACACCTCTCACAAATCGGAGCATCTGACCAGAAGACTCATGGTTCCGAGAGGGAACAATGCATGTTTGATGATGAACCGGCGGTCGTTTCCTCATATGGCCTTGAAATTTTTTGTACCATAAACAGCCACTAATACAACTGTGATGTTAAAATTTGTAAAATTTTAGGGATCATTTAACCTTTTTAAGACATTAAGTGAGTTTCTAGCCATATAATGGTCGTAATTCAAATTTGAACTGCATGTACATGCAAAAGCAAACCATCATGGGATGAAAAATTATTTTTGTGTCCTTGTGCACAAATTAATGTCCTGTGTAGTAAACTGGAAGGATTTTTCAAACATATTGGTGTCACGACTTGGACACAAACATTGAGTACCATGGCTTTGAAATTCCAAAAAATTCAAAAATGATCAGAAATACATGAAACCTTTCTTGATGTCATGGCATGGCACCAAGATGCTGTGGTAAATTTTTTGGCCAGTTTGACGAAAGTTTTGACACACCTCTCACAAATCGGAGCATCTGACGAGAAGACTCGTGGTTCCAAGAGGGAACAATGCATGTTTGATGATGAACCGGCGGTCGCTTCCTCGGATGGCCTTGAAATTTTTTGTACCATAAACATCCACTAATACAACTGTCATGTTAAAATTTGGAAATTTTCAGGGTTCATTTGACCTTTTTAAGACATTAAGTGAGTTTCCAGCCATATAATGGCCGTAATTCAAATTTGAACTGCATGTACATGCAAAAGCAAACCATCATGGGTTGAAAAATCTTATTTGTGTCCTTGTGTGCAAATTAATGTCCTGTGCAGTAAATTGGAAGGATTTTTCAAACATATTGGTGTCACAGCTTGGACACAAACATTGAGTACCATGGCTTTTAAATTCCAAAAAATTCAAAAATGATCAGAAATACATGAAACGTTGCTTGATGTCATGGCATGGCACCAAGATGTTGTGGTAAAATTTTTGGCCTATTTGATGAAATTTTTGACACACACCTCTCACAAATCGGAGCATCAGACGAGAAGACTCGTGGTTCCGAGAGAGAACAATGCATGTTTGATGACAAACCGGCGGTCGCTTCCTCGTATGGCCTTGAATTTTTTTTGTACCGTAAACATCCACTAATATAACTATCATGTTAAAATTTGGAAATTTTCATGGTTCATTTGACCTTTTTAAGATATTAAGTGGGTTTCTAGCCATATAATGGTCGTAATTCAAATTTGAACTGCATGTACATGCAAATGCAAACCATCATGGGTTGAAAAATCATATTTGTTTCCTTGTGTGCAAATTAATGTCATGTGCGGTAAATTGGAAGGATTTTTCAAACATGTTCGTGTCATGGCTTGGACATAAACATTGAGTGCCATGGCTTTTGAATTCCAAAAAAATCAAAAATGATCAGAAATACATGAAACATTGCTTGATGTCATGGCATGTCGGTGTCAAAACCGGCGGATCTCGGGTAGGGGGCCCGAGCTGTGAGATCAGATGAATGGCTTAACAGGGAACGTAGGACACGTGATCACCTGATACGTCCCAAACGTATCTACTTTTCCAAACACTTTTGCTTTAGTTTGGACTCTAATTTGCATGATTTGAATGGAACTAACCCCGACTGATGTTGTTTTCAGCAGAATTGCCATGGTGTTGTTTTTGTGCAGAAATAAAAGTTCTAGGATGGACCTGAAAATTTACGGAGAATTATTTCAGAATATATAAAAATACTGGCGCAAAGATCCACCAGAGGGGGGCACCAGGCGCCACAAGCCTGGGGGGCGCGGCCACCCCCCCAGGGTGCGCCTGGCAGGCTTGTGGGCCCCTGGCAACTCCGTTTGACCTAACTCCAATGCTATAAGTACCTATTCGTGGAGAAAAAAATCAGAAAGACAGAATCATTGCGTTTTACGATTCGGAGCCGCCTCCACCTCCGGTTCTTCATCGGGAGGGCTGATCTGGAGTCCGTTCGAGGCTCCGGAGAGGGGGATTCGACGCCGTCGTCATCATCAACCATCCTCCATCACCAATTTCATGATGCTCACCGCCGTGCGTGAGTAATTTCTTCGTAGGCTTGCTGGACGTTGATGGGTTGGATGAGATTTACCATGTAATCGAGTCAATATGTTAGGGCTTTGATCCCTAGTATCCACTATGTTCTGAGATTGATGTTGCTATGACTTTGCTATGCTAAATGCTTGTCACTAGGGCCCGAGTGCCATGATTTCAGATCTGAACCCTCTATGTTTTCATGAATATATTTGAGTTCTTGATCCTATCTTGCAAGTTATACGCACCTGTTACATGTCATGATCCGCATACCCCCAAGGTGACAATAATTGGGATTCTTTCCGGTGATTGCCGTAGTTTGAGGAGTTCATGTATTCACTATGTGCTAATGCTTTGTTCTGGTTCTCAATTAAAAGGAGGCCTTAATATCCCTTAGTTTCCTTAAGGACCCCACTACCACGGGAGGGTAGGGCAAAAGATGTCATGCAAGTTCTTACTATAAGCACGTATGACTATATACGGAATACATGCCTACATTACATTGATGAATTGGAGCTATTGTGTATCGCCCTAGGTTGTGACTGTTACATGATGAATGTCATCCAACATGATTATCCATCACTGACAATGCCTATGCTTTTCGCATATTGATCTTTGCTAAGTTACTTTCATTGCTGCTGCTATTACAATCACTACAAAACTCCTTCTGTTACTGTTACTACTGTTACTACTGCTCTTGAAACTATCATACTACTGTGCTACTAAACACTTTGCAGCAGATTTTTAGTTCTCCAGGTGTGGTTGAATTGACAACTCAACTGCTAATACTCGCAAATATTCTTTGGCTCCCCTTGTGTCGAATCAATAAATCTGGGTGAAATACTACCCGCGAAAACTGTTGTGATCCCCTATACTTGTGGGTTATCAAGACCTTTTTCTAGCACCGTTGCTGGGGAGCATAGCTCTATTTGTTGAGTCACTTGGGATTTATATCTGTTGATCACTATGAAGAATCTGAAAGACGCTAAGACTAAGATCGTCCCCTCTATGACTAGAGGAGGTAAGGAACTGCCATCACACTCTGCACTTGATTTACCTTCTGTTTTGAGTAGGCTTGCGACACCACCACCTGCTATTCATTCTGATATGTCACAAGTTATTAATGATACTACTTCTGCTATGAATGATACTTATGATGATGCTAGTACTATGCTTGATAATACTATGCCACTTGGTGAATTTCTTGATGAACAAATTGCTCAAGCTAAAGGAATTGAAAATGATGAAACACTTGAAAATTATGATTCACCTATTATGCCTAGCTCTCCTACTAGAGTTGAAATGCCTAAGACATCTGATAATCATGTTTTTGATAGTGAGACAGCTAGGGCAATTCTTGCTTGTAATGATAGAGATGAGGTTATAAAATTGCTTGCTGAATTGAAAGAAAAATCTATGATGGAGAGAATGAAATATGATCCTAAGTTTGCCACCTCTCCCATATTTGTTACTAATAAGGATTATGAATTCTCTATCGATCCTGAGTTAATTACGTTGGTTGAATCTGATCCTTTTCATGGTTATGAAACTGAAACTGTTGTGGCACACCTTACTAAGTTGAATGATATTGCCACCCTATTTGCTCATGAGGAAAAAATTCGCTATTACTATATTCTTAAGTTGTTTCCTTCCTCATTAAAGGGTGATGCTAAGAAATGGTTTAATACCCTTGCTCCTGGTTATGTGCATAGTCCCCAGGATATGATATATTACTTCTCTGAAAAATATTTTCCTGCTCATAAGAAACAAGTTGTCTTACAGAAAATATTTAACTTTGTGCAAATTGAAGAAGAGAATCTCCCTCAAGCTTGGGGGAGGCTTCTCCAACTACTTAACACTTTGCCTGAACATCCTCTTAAGAAAAATGAAATACTTGATATCTTTTATAATGGACTAACCGATTCTTCTAGGGACTACCTAGATAGTTGTGCTGGTTGTGTTTTCAGGGAACGAACTGTTGGACAGGCTAAAGTATTATTGAATAATATATTGAGAAATGCCGATGATTGGACACTTCCTGAACCACCACCTAAGCCAACTCCGAAGAAGAGAGGTATTCTATTTCTCAGTCCAGAAGATATGCAAGAAGTTAAGAAATTAATGAAGGAAAAAGGTATTAAAGCTGAAGATGTTAAGAATTTACCACCTATTGAAGAAATACATGGGCTCGACATCCCGACACAGGTAGTGGAGGTAAATTCTCTCACTAGATTCGATGAAGGTGATATTCCGTATAATAAGTCCGCTAGTCAATGTCTGTATGAGTTTGATAATTACATTATTAAACAGGAACACTTTAATATGTATGTTAGCATACAACTAAAACGGAATGCCATCATGATTGAACGCTTGAGTGATTTGATGTTTAGAACTGCTAATGATGTTAAATGCTTGAGTAAACATGCTTCTATGGTCCAGACTCAGCTAGAACAAATTGCTAAGTCACAAAATGACTTGCTTGATGAAATAAATAATAAAAAGAATGACCATGCTATTAGAGTTGTTACTAGAGGAGGTAGCATGACTCAGGATCCTCTATATCCTGAAGGTCATCCTAAAATAATTGAACAAGACTCTCAAAGAAATAATATTGATGCACCTAGTCCATCTAAGAAGAAAAAGAAAAAGAAAAGTGATAAAACTTTGCATGCTGCTAGTGAACCTGAGATAGAAAAACCTCCTGAGAATCAAAATGATGCTTCTATTTCCGATGCTGGGATACAATCTGGTAATGAACATACACCTAGTGATAATGGTAATGATAATGAAGATGTTCATGTTGATGCTCGACCAAATAATGATGTAGAAATAGAACCTGCTGTTGATCTTGATAACCCACCTCCTAAGAATAAAAGATATGATAAAAGAGACTTTGTTGCTAGAAAACATGGAAAGGAGAGAGAACCATGAGTTCAAAAACCTATGCCTTTCCCTACTAAACCATCTAAAAATAAGGATGATGAAGATTTTGAGCGCTTTGTTGAAATTCTTAGACCTGTCTTTTTGCACACTAGCTTGATTGATATGTTGAAAATGTCTCCCTATGCTAAATACATGAAAGATATTGTCACTAATAAAAGAAAGATACCTGAAGCTAAAATTTCCAACATGCTTGCTAATTATTCTTTTAAGGGTGGAATACCTAAGAAACTAGGAGATCCAGGAATACCCACTATACCATGCTCCATCAAAAGAATTATGTTAAAACTGCTATATGTGATTTGGGAGCCGGTGTTAGTGTTATGCCTTTCTCTTTATATAGAAGACTTGATTTGAATAAGCTCACACCTACTGAAATATCTTTGCAAATGGCCGATAAATCCACTGCCATACCTATTGGAATTTGCGAGGATGTTCCTGTTGTAGTTGCAAACGTTACTATCTTGACAGACTTTGTTATACTTGATATGCCCGAGGACGACAACATGTCGATTATCCTTGGTAGACCCTTTTTGAATACTGCAGGGGCTGTTATTAATTGCAACAAAAGCAAGTTTACTTTTCATGTTAATGGTAGTAAGCATACAGTTTATTTACCGAAGAAACAAAGTTCGGTGAATGGTATCAATTGTATTGAAAAAGTTTCGACAATCACTATTGGGTGATTCAAATTTCCTCTTCCTTCTGTCAAAAAGAAATATGAAATTCTTATTGTTGGGGAGATGCATATCCCTATTGAGGTAACTTAGTGTTATACGAAAATTCTTTGGTTTCATGCCATTCGGAAATAGTTTGTTAATAAGACTTGATCAACCTTATTAATGGATTCTTTTTTAGGGGCATGTGGTTGATGAATTTAGTAAGCACAACTTTCTGTACCCACCTTTTGCTCTCTGTTATTTTTAGTAGAATAAATAAAACGCCATGATTATCCAGTTTTCTGAATTTTCCGTGCAATAAAAAATGGCCCAAAAATAAAAGTTCTCAGAATGCCATGAAAATTTAGTATGATTTTTTCCAGAATATTTAAGAATTTTTGGCACTGAACACACCCCAGGGGGTGCACCTGTGAGCCACAAGCCCACAGGGCGCGCCCACGCCCCCTAGGCGCGCCCAGCAGGCTTGTGGGTCCCACAGGGACCCACTCACTTATGCCAGCCACCCATCTCCTTCTTCTTCCTCCAGAAAAAATCAAACTTGCTCCCAAGCCTGTGTTCTTGCTCATTTTACTGTGATTTTCGATCTCCTTGTTCGAAACTCCATTTCCAAAACTATTTTGAGGAATTACTCCTTGGTATGTGACTCCTCCAATGCTCCAATTAGTTTTTGCTCTAGTGCTTTATACTTTGCAAATTTTTGCTGCTGTGGTGACCATGTTTATGAGCTTGCATGTTGAATTTGTATGGTCCAAAGTAGTTTTGATGCATGATATAGCCTATAGATACATGTGGGAGTAGTTGGTATCAATTTTGTGGAGTTTTGTTCACTTTTATTTTAAAAATGTTTAGGAAGATGTTCCATGGTGGTTCCTCGAGCAAAAGTGCTGCTAGGCCCACAATACGCGAGCAGGATACCGAACCGCCGCGAGAGGCCGCGATGCTACCGTGCGAGTGGCCGTCTGATGCCTTCATGATTCGAGCCGGCATCAAAGAAGAGTTTGATATGTACGTGCGCAACGCCTAGCTCACGGAGTTCCTGGCAAACCGGTGCCCGCAATACTATGACGTCACTGACTCCTTTGTGCGAAGATTTAAGTATGTATATCAGCGCACTTCCCATGATGTTATTTTCAACCTGTATGAACATCCTTTTCGCATGACTGTTGAAGAATTTAGTGAAGCATGCAAAATTCCATTCTGGGGGACTTGCACCGAACCTCGTAAATCAGATTGCAATGAATTTCTCATGAACATTACTAAGGGTGAAACTAGAGGCATCACACAGGCTACCATGGGGAGCATTCATTTTCCTGCCATACATTATTTTGCTCTGTTCATTGGTAGATGCATTAATGGTAAACATGATCCTAGTCATCTTTAGGCCCCTGAACTGAGCATTCTTAAAAGTGCAGTGCTAGGAGATAGACAATTTAACATGGGGGCTATTGTTGCACGTCGTTTACATAACAATGCCCTAGTTGGTGATTTCTTTGGTGGAATCTATGCCACTCCCTAGCTGCCTATCTGGGTGTGCCCATTAAACAAAATGACACCCTTTTGCCACCTAGTTTTCTTGATTATGTTGCTATGGAATGCCACCAGTTCCTTGAGAGGGGTCTTCCCCCGTTCAGATATAGGCTAATCTTTAACAGGCGTCGTGTTTTCCATATTGTTTTGCCTACTCCTGCCTTCTTTGATTTTCAGGGAAAACATAGACATTTCATACTTGAGGAGGAGGCTGAGGAGTATGAGAGGGCGGTAGAAAGCGAGCGCCTTAATGAGGCAGCCCGCCAAACCGTGGCAGTCGAATTTTAGTACAACCCGAACTACCATCACAGGCATTATCCAGGCCAGAACTGGCCATAGACCAACTTAGGCCAAAAGCCTAAGCTTGGGGGAGTACGTGTTTCTCACCGACATTACATTCATGTTCACACATTCATTCCAGTTGTCGGTGTTCATCCTTTTTCTTTGTATATCCATGCTAGTTTTATTTTCGCTTTCTTCTTGTCCCTGTTCAAGAATTCGTCCGATTAACCATTTAACTTGCCGATTAATCCCTACTCATAGGGTCACTGAGTAGCCGATAAACCCGTAAATCATCCGATTAATTGATCAAATGGCCGATTAACTTGCCGATTAGCCTATTAATCCCCTACTCGCCAGCCAACCGAGCAGCTACCAGTTAACGATTTCCTCAACAATGCTTCTTGTGTGTTTGAAAAACTTTCGAAAATCCAAAAAAATAGTTGTAGTTTCTTTCTTGTTTAGTTAATTCGTAGTAGTAAAAGAAAACCCAAAAAGATTTCTCGCTTCTTCTTTTACTTGTTGGGAGCTTTCCCGTGTAAATAGTTTTTCTCGTTTTTCGTTTTTCCTTCGTTAATTTGCCTTTCTTCAGAAAAACTAAAAACTCCAAAAATATTTTAGTGTGTTTCTCTGAACTTCTTTTCTTTTCTACGAGTCATCGCAAGGAGAAGACCACAATGAAAATGTTGAGTGGCTCTCATATGCTTTATTGTTGATCTAACAACGAGCCACTATTACTTTGTCTTCTCCTTTGATTAAATGTTTGCAGATTCCAGCTTAGTCCGCGGCGCACTTGCACCCTTCTTATTATTATCACATCATTTGGTCGTGCAAGTGAAAGGCAATAATGACGACATCTGATGAAGTGATTGCGGTGAAGAAAAGCAGGTATGAACTCTTCTTGTTTTTGTCTTTGTAAATATGTTTAGCTCAGTATTCATGATTCAGCATTATTATGGGTAAACATATTTGTGATGACAATTAGAGATTATAGTTGCTCATGCCATGCTTAAATAGCTAGGAGTGGATAATGATTTATCTTGAGTGTCAACATGCATTAAAATGGTTGTGATGTAGTATGGTAACATGGTATCCTCCTCTGAGTAATTCGAGTGGCTTGACTTGGCACATGTTCATATATGTAGTTGAATCAAAACCAACATAGCCTCCATGATATTTATGTTCAGGGTGTTGATATCCTACTCATGCTCGTGTTCAATGTTAATTATTCGCAATGCATGTCTATGACCGTTTTCGCTCTCTAGTTGGTCGCTTCTCAATCTATTTGTTAGCCTTCGCATGTACTAAGTGGGAATACTGCTTGTGCATCCAAATCCCTAAACCAAAGTTGTTCCAGATGAGTCCACTATATCTACCTATATGCGGTATTACTCTGTCGTTCCAAGTAAATTTGCAAGTGCCACCTCTAAACATTCAAATGAACATCTGTTTTGTGTGCCCATACCGCTCATGGAGCGATAGGGGGCGGTCAGTATCTTCCATGCTAAGCGGGTTACTCTCAGATGAGTGTTTATTCACTTGTCATTGCACAAGAGAGGATGGTAATTGGGATGCCCAGTCCTATTGCTCAAATCGTTATATAATGCAAACAAACTCGTCCAAAAAGTTGTTGGTATGGAGGGCACCCGTGAATTCGGCTAGCCATGGCTTGTGTTGGTACGGTGGAGGGAGAGTAAACTTTACCTTTCCGCTTGGGAACCGCCTATAATTTTTTTACCATGGAAGATACTGAAAACTCTCGGTCGTGAAGTTGACAGGAAAAGCATACCTCCTAAAATTATTTTCATCTCTAATTTAAGCTTCGAGCTCTAGCACTGCTGCAAATCCATGCTTCCCTCTGCGAAGGGCCTATCCATTTACTTTTATGTTATTTTATTTTTCTCGTTGAGTCATCACCCTCTCATTTAAGCACCAGTTGGAGAGCACTATTGTCATTTTTATGCATTGAGTATAGTTAATGTTGGGTGTGACCATGAATGGATATCCTCTACCCTGAATTACAATGTTTAGTCGTTGCTTGAATCTCATAAGTGCTCTGCATTTATGTTTTGTGGTCTCGGAAAGGGCTAGCGAGATACCATGTTATCATATTATATCATGATTGTTTTGACAAAGTGTTGGCATCCGAGATATCTTATTATTGCTCGCTAGTTGGTTATGTTATTGCCTATGAGTAAATGTGAGACCTAAGTGTTATCATCAATATGGTTAGTTCATAATATTTGCTGAAAACTTGGATGCTAGTTAAGTATATATACAGACAACAAGAACAAAAGAGTTTGTAAAAGTTTTTCTTTATCACTTTCAATTTGTCAACTGAATTGCTTGAGGACAAGCAATGAGTTAAGCTTGGGGGAGTTGATACGTCCCAAATGTATCTACTTTTCCAAACACTTTTGCTCTAGTTTAGACTCTAATTTGCATGATTTGAATGGAACTAACCCGGACTGACGCTGTTTTCAGCAGAATTGCCATGGTGTTGTTTTTGTGCAGAAATAAAAGTTCTCGGATGGACCTGGAAATTTACGGAGAATTATTTCAGAATATCTAAAAAATACTGGCGCAAAGATCCACCAGAGGGGGGGCCACCAGGCGCCACAAGCCTGGGGGCGCGGCCACCCCCAGGGTGCGCCTGGCAGGCTTGTGGGCCCCTGGCAACTCCGTTTGACCTAACACCAACGCTATAAGTACCTATTCATGGAGAGAAAAAATAAGAGAGAGAGAATCATCGCGTTTTACGATATGGAGCCGCCGCAACCTCCTGTTCTTCATCGGGAGGGCTGATCTGGAGTCCGTTCGGGGCTCCGGAGAGGGGGATTCGACGCCGTCGTCATCATCAACCATCCTCCATCACCAATTTCATGATGCTCACCGCCATGCGTAAGTAATTTCTTCATAGGCTTGCTGGACGGTGATGGGTTGGAAGAGATTTACCATGTAATCGAGTCAATTTGTTAGGGCTTTGATCCCTAGTATCCACTATGTTTTGAGATTGATGTTGCTATGACTTTGCTATGCTTAATGCTTGTCACTAGGGCCCGAGTGCCATGATTTCAGATCTGAACCCTCTATGTTTTCATGAATATATTTGAGTTCTTGATCCTATCTTGCAAGTTATACGCACCTGTTACGTGTTATGATCCGCATACCCCAAGGTGACAATAATTGGGATTCTTTTCGGTGATTGCCGTAGTTTGAGGAGTTCATGTATTCACTATGTGCTAATGCTTTGTTCTGGTTCTCTATTAAAGGAGGCCTTAATATCCCTTAGTTTCTTTAAGGACCCCGCTGCCACGGGAGGGTAGGACAAAAGATGTCACGCAAGTTCTTACTATAAGCACGTATGACTATATACGGAATACATGCCTACATTACATTGATGAATTGGAGCTATTGTGTATCGCCCTAGGTTGTGACTGTTACATGATGAATGTCATCCAACATAATTATCCATCACTGATCCAATGCCTACGCTTTTCACATATTGATCTTTGCAAAGTTACTTTCGTTGTTGCTGCTGTTACAATCACTACAAAACTGCTTCTGTTACTGTTACTACTGCTCTTGAAACTATCATACTACTGTGCTACTAAACACTTTGCTGCAGATATTTAGTTCTCCAGGTGTGGTTGAATTGATAACTCAACTGCTAATACTCGCAAATATTCTTTGGCTCCCCTTGTGTCGAATCAATAAATTTGGGTGCAAAACTACCCACGAAAACTGTTGCGATCCCCTATACTTGTGGGTTATCATTACCCAGGTTTGGTCCCTTTCTATGGAGGTAAAACCCTACATCCTACTCTTGTTTATGTTGATGATGTATCTAGGTACAGAGTTGATCTACCTCGAGATCGTAAGATGTGGTCTAAACTTAGGATTGTGTATGATCGTGTCTCTATAGACTAAACCCTCTGGTTTATCTAGGCACCAGGGGTATCTAGGTTTACACATGGTCGGTTACAACTAAAGGAATACATGCCGAATCTACATAACCTTGGGGTGTATGCCAAGTCTTTGGTGAGGCCTAATACATCGGTTCTTCAGGTTGGAAACCTCCGGAGTCTCTGCTCTTCAACGGGCCTCGAGTCCGGCCTATCGACTAATCACCTAGGCTGGGACCCCCTAGTCCAGGACACCGTCAGTAACCCCCGAACTTGACTTCAAAGCTGAGGATGGCCTCCTTCTTCGGATAGACGACCTCGGATGAATGTTTTTGGCATAAAAGTTCTTCGGCTTAGCAGGCAAGTTCCATGCTCCAAGCTTAAAAGTTCGCCCAAGGCTCGGTAATCCCTAATTTAAAAAGGGCACTTCCCATTTAAAATAAGAGGTGAAGCCTGCTGACCATGTGTCACTCGCCACGCATCTTCGTCTATCCAAAGTGTACGGTTTTACTTAGGCCCGAAGACTAGAAACGCAAACGTGCTCGGTCAATTACTAACAACTTTTGCTGAAACGTCAGGACTCATGACATCACATGAATCAGTTATTACTTGTTCGAATCACGGTTTGAGGCAACCCTCTCATCGGCACGTCTCATCAAACAGAGACCGTGCCCCGCGTTTTGGGGGATATCATCAATCAATTGTTTCACCCCATGCGGCCACAACGGCACGATAAGCTGAAACATGGCTATTTTTACGGTGCGGCAGAGGGGCGCTTCGCATTTTTACTGTCTTATAAAGGGCAAGGAGTGGTGAATTTCATCTCCCCACGCTCTCCTGCCACTCCAGCGCTCAAGCCCTCCAAACTCGCACCACTAATCTCCTTTTCCAAGCCTAAAGCCTTCCTCAGTCCTCCACTCACTACAACAATGGTGGATGCGGATCTGAAGGGAAAGCGGGTGGCCTTCAAAGTTACCGCCCCCACCATCGAGGAGATCCGTCTGGTGGGGTACATCCCCGATGACGCCGTGTGCCGGGCCCCTGAGCCAGGCCAGCGCGTCCCCACTCCCAAACCTGGGAGCGGGTCATCTTTATCCCTCACCTCATCCGAGGTCTGGGATTCCCCCTACACCCTTCATGCGGGGGATCCTCTTCTTCTATGGGATGGATTTTTACAATCTAGCCCCAAATTCCATTCTCCACCTCACCACTTTCATCATCATATGTGAGGCATTCTTGCGCGTGGAACCTCACTTCGGCCTATGGCTGAAGACGTTTTGCGTGAAGCCGAAGAGCAGCCACGCCGAACTCACCGAGTGTGGGGGTGCCATGATCAGCAAACTGCAGAAGCCGGAGTGGTTTGAAGGCACCTTCATCGACACCGTGAAGCTTTGGCAGCGCGAGTGGTTCTACATCACTGAGTCGCTCGCTCCGGGCCAAGCCGAAGTCCCAGCCTTCACAGGGCTGCCTCCTCAGAAGCTGGTGTCTTGGCAGAGGCAAGGCCGGGAGTGGGGCAGCGTGGACGAAGTCGCTGCTCTCCACGGAAGGATCCGATCTCTGAAGAAGAGATTCAAGTTGCCGGCCATGGTGGATGTAATGCTCCACCGCCGCATCCTCCCTCTCCAACTTCGGGCCACCCCCATGTGGCTATAAAAGCCCGAAGACGAAGCTCCAGTGCGGCATTTCTTCCGCACTTCCCTGAACGGCATGTGGACGACTCTCTTCAAGTCGTCCCAGAACGAATTTCTCGAAGCCAGGTCGGACGGCGGATACAGCGCCGACCACGGCGCATCTGAGGTACTATTCATCCTTCCCTTTAACCAATGCCACTTTGCTTTGTGCTGGTATGAATCCTCCTGCTTTGTTTGCAGAAGTGGGCGCCAAAAGTGGCGCTCATTAGGTGCGCAGCACCGCTCCCCGAAGACAACCGGTCCCCCGAGCTGCAGGCCCTGTTGGTCGCAGTTCCCTCAAGGGCTCCTGCGAAAGCAGAGGAGTCGGGGAAGAAGAGGACGGGTTCGGGACGCTAAGCTCGAGGAAATACAAACCCTCTCCTCGGGCGAGGAGGAAGGAGAGAGAGAAGACGAGGGGGAGGAAATCACCGCCTCCCCGAAGAGAAGAAGGGCGGCATCCGAGGACATCGCGGGGGGCGAGGTGTCTCGGAAGCGAAAGCGCCTCATAAAGGCAGCCGATACCACCTCCAACAAGGCCCAGCCTGAGGCCGAGGTCGTTCCCTCCGAGTCAGAGGGCGACTTCTTCGGGCCCCGCAGGAAGAAACCCTTGCCGAGGAGGTACATAAATTAGACCTTTACCCCTTTGCACATTATCTTACCTACCTACCCTAAACCTTGGCCGATTAATTTTTACAGCCCACAGCGCTCCCGCCCTGATGACAAGACATCGTCGAGCGGGCTTCCTCCTCCCAACGCCTCGGAGGAGCGTCACCCTTCCCCTGCGGCCCATGACGGGCCAGGCGATGCTACTTCTCAGCCGGCTCCCCCGATAACCACCACGGGAGGCGGCGCCGATGCCTCCATGGCTGAGGTCGAGGTCTCAGCCTCCAAAGGCGCGCGGAAGAAGACCTCCTCCCCGGAAGGAGGGGAAGAGCGGGAACAGCCAATAATCCTGGCCCCCATTTTCCAAGAGCCACCTCGGCAGCCGTCCTCAATGGCGGCTCCTCCACTGATGGAGGGGGCCGAGGTGACCCGTCCATCCCGACCTGCTGGAGAGCAGGTATCCACGGGATGGACCGAAGAGATGGAGGCGTCCATGACGGGCTCCGCCATCGTACCTGAGCACCGCGCCATACTGGGCGTGGCGCTGAAGAACTACCGGTCCGTAGAGGCCGGTATTCGAGAGGCCTTCAAGGGCCTATATGAAGGCTTCGAGGTAAGCTCAAATTGAGTTTTTTCTTTAGAATCGCGTACATGCATATAAATTTTTAGCACTAGATGTGTCTGATAGTCTTTAGGGAATAAGTGAAATTTGATATGTCCGAAGACATTGCCAACTGCATAGACTTGTTACAAGTACAACCCCAATAGCCCCCAAGCCCCGAGGTAGATTTGATAATCCTGCGCGGGGATTATAGGGAAGGGTAGTATATCAAAAATGTGTGGACAGTAGCCCCCGAGACCCTGGTTGGATACACAGGGCCGACCAGGGGATCAAATCATCTACGGTAGCTAACATTGTCTTTTTGCAGGCTTCGGCCTCGGTTTTAGCATCCACCTCAAGGGAGGTGGAGGAGCTGAATCATAAGCTCGACCGGTCCAAGAAGGACGCGGATCTGATGAAGAAGTAGATGGAGCAATCTCAAGGTAAGCAAGAGCTTGGATTATTTGATTATAAGTGTGAATGTAACTGCGTTGAGCTCTAAAGGCTTTGTGAATGCACTTCAGCAGCTTCCGTGGAGCTTGAGAGACTCAGGTCTGAGCTGCAAGCAGCTCGGCAAGAAGCCGAGTAGCAGAAGGCTGCGGCAAGGCATGTCAGCAAAGCGCTGGCCAAGGAAAAGTAGGCCGGTGAGAAGCACGTGGCCCGGGTAGTGGAGGTGGAGGGCGACCTGGAGGGGCTGGTTAAATAGCGCGACGCCCTCTAGGAGGAAAAGAACAAGCTCGCCTCCGAAATCGAAACTGTGAGCTTGGCCTGCAAGGAGGCCACGACCCAGGCAAGGGCGGATCGTGAAGTGCTTCAGCAAGTGAGGCAGATCGCCGTTGGTAAGCCCTATCTGCTCCACTGCATTTTTGGTGATCGTCGATTTGCCCATCTTACGCAAGTGTGGCGTTCTTCAGAAGTCTTCAGGGATCTGCCCCAGAGCGCCTCGGACACCGGCTCCTACTTCGCTGCCCACCCCGAGGAGTCGGCGGAGAAGGCCTTCTGGGCCCAACTCCAGGCACCCGGGCATCCCCCGCTGCTGAATAATCAGATGAAGCAGCTGGCCGAGCTGTGCCG
Organism: Elymus sibiricus; assembly: GCA_039707655.1. Classification (NCBI taxonomy): domain Eukaryota; kingdom Viridiplantae; phylum Streptophyta; class Magnoliopsida; order Poales; family Poaceae; genus Elymus; species Elymus sibiricus. The sequence goes on along the minus strand of CM077668.1, from coordinate 252,501,941 downwards.
CATAGCTCGGCCAATGATGGAGGATATTTGCATCTATCTCTGGCCGCAGGAGGCACTGCCGACCAGTTTATTCGGCTTGGTCCAGAGGTTGCGAGGCGTGAGCCCCTAGGTGGAGAAGTGGAAGCGGTCGGCCTGCCTGGAAGGCACGGAGCGAGCTTATGCGTCAACCATGGCGCATTACCTGAAGATCAAGCCACTTGCTATCTCATTGGGGCCTCCCGAAGGGAAGAACCGGACGCCCTAGCAGTTTCTTGCTAAGGTCCGTGAAGGGGCTCAGGTGACCGAAGTACAATGCTCGAAGACCGAGCTCCAGTTTTAAAGAACATCTTTTGTACGCCGTGGCAACTGCTGTAAAAACAATTATTATTTATGCTAAGTTAGTCGTTTGCATTCAACGAGTTTATTTCATTCCTTTGCGACCATTTATACTGAAAGAGGCCGGTCGTCGGCTTCTACCCCCTCTGTAGATACTATGCGGGGTGTTCCGTAAAAATGCGTAAACCCTTAGCCGACGTCTCGGTGCCCTGGGGCGGTTGCGTATTTATGAAATAAGGCAATCGGACCATAGTGGCTTTATATCCTTCACTTAGTCATAGGAGTTCAAAAGTTGGGCTAGTTGACCTAGCCCCCGGTGTAGTGGTGATCGGACACGCCGAAGTGCACCAGTTAGAACACCTCGGTTCGTATAGCAAGAACCCTTTGTTTATCATGGTGTAACCACTAACGGCTTATAGTTTGACACTGTCTTAGGATAGCTGACCAGTTTATGCTTATCATGACAGTTGATTTTTGGCTTTCTCCTACTGAGGTGCTTGACCAAGCCGAGCTGGAAGCACAATCGCAGTGGTTCTCCCTTTGCGCACGTAGCCGAATAGAGCAGAACGTAGGAGGCAAGCACAGGAGCCGGGCAACCCAATCATTGACCAAAAACACGATTCAAAACTGATGCATATAATGCAATATCCAAGGCGCTGAACAAATATCGGACTTAAACATAGACTCGATTTCATATCCGAGCCCCCGGTCGAAAACCGGACTCATCTGTATATTTCTAACGGTATCGATATTGCTACAAGGCAAAAGGCAGAAGGAACAACACATAACTTTGTGTGGAGACCGAAAAAAGGCATGTTCTTTCATTCATTAAGGCATAGCCATAGATGTCGAGCTGATATTAAGAGGAACCTTACAAGATACAGAGAGTATGTAAAAAGAAGAATGGGAGGTATTTGGTACAGGGCTTTAGAAAAGCGGGGCTTGTTCCCAGCGCCTTCCCTGTCGCATGTCTGCGCCTCCGTGCTGTAGAACAGCTATACCTTGTCTAGTCCAAGGCTTGGTGAACATTCCTGGCTGATCCATCTCAACCACGTAGAACGCGTCCGAGGTGCAGAGGCCTCGAAGAGGTAATTGCCGGAGTGTGGCTGCTGGACGTTGCCGAAGTTGTGAGTCCTGGTTGGCCTTTATATGCCGCCGAACAAGATAACCAGGATGTGGGTGATCGGCCATTCCAAGATGACGCACCCTTTTGTTAAATATATGCTCCTCGGTTTCCCATGGAATTTTAAGTGCAAAGTTGTGTACGCGAGACACGTGGCTTGCTACCAAGAGAAGGGAACCAGGGATCGCACGTCCCTATTTAGGATCGACGCGGGGTTGGCTGGGGGCCGAGGTGCCGGTGCGCACACGCTTTGAAGAGCTAAGCAACGCCTGCCGTGCTGTACGTCAGGCAGCTTCCTCGGCCGCCTGAAAATCGGCCGTGAAAGCCTCTGCCCTCTCTTTTGTACGGAGGGAGGTCTCCATGTTTCCATTAATGGTAATGATGCCATGGGGCCCTGGCATCTTAAGCTTCAGGTAGGCATAATGCGGTACCGCATTAAAGTGGGAAAACGTAGTACAGCCGAGCAAGGCGTGATAACCGCTACGAAAGGGGACGATGTCAAAGATCAAGTCCTCACTTCAGAAATTCTCGGGTGAGCAGAAGACAACTTCCAGCGTTACGGTGCCCGTGCACTGGGCCTCCACGCCAGGTATAACAGCCTTGAATGTGGTGTTGCTGGGTTTAATTCGTGATGAATCGATGCCCATCTTCCTGACAGTGTCAGCACAGATCAGGTTCAAACTGCTTCCGCCGTCCATGAGGATGCGGGTTAGGTGGAATCCATCGATAATGGGATCTAGGACCAAGGCTGCCGACCCACCATGACGGATACTGGTCGGATGGTCCTTTTTATCGAAAGTGATTGGGCAAGCCGACCAAGGGTTTTACTTCAGTGCTACAGGCTCTATGGTGTAGACATCCCGAAGTGCGTGCTTCCATTCCTTCTTAGGTATATGTGTGACATAGATCATGTTCATGTTTTTAACATCGAAAGGGAATTGCTTTTGGCCGCCACTGCTTGCCGGCGAGGTTCATCCTCGTCATCGCTGCGGGACCCGCTCCTGGTTGGTTCCTCGGCAAATGCCTTGCTGGCCTGTTTAAACACCCAACAATTTCGATTGGTGTGGTTGGCGGGTTTGTCCGAGGTGCCGTGAATTTGGCAAGACCTATCCAGTATTCTATCCAAGGCGCTGGGGCCATCCCTGTTCCCTTTAAAGGGCTTTTTCTTGGGTCCAGCTCACAGGCCGCTGAACCCTTCATTGACTGCTGGGTCCTCGGTATCGCTGCCACCATGCTTATTCCGGTGCTTGTTTTTGTTGCGCCTGGGTTTGCCGTTTCCGTCGCGTGCCTCTGAGGTGCCGGGATCATTCCTATGGGAACTGCGGGCAAGCCAACTGTCCTCGCTTGCGCAAAAGCGGGTCATTAAAGAGGTAAGGGCTGCCATAGTTCTGGGCTTGTCCTGCCTGAGCTGGCGGGCGAGCCACTCATCCCGAATGCTGTGCTTGAATGCAGCAATAGCTTCGGCGTCGGGGTAATCGACGATCTGGTTCTTTTTAGTTAAGAACCGATTCTAGAATTTCTGAGTAGATTCTCCCTCCTGCTGGACAATATGGTTGAGGTCGCCGGCGTCCGAGGGCCGCACGTAGGTGCCCTGGAAATTTGCCTTAAAGGCATCCTCGAGTTCTTCCTAGCTTCCGATAGAGTTGCTAGGGAGGCTGTTAAGCCAGTGCCTTGCCAGTCCTTTAAGTTTGAGCGGCAGGTATTTTATCGTGTGGAGGTCATCACCTCGGGCCATATGTATGTGGAGGAGAAAATCCTCAATCCAGACAGCCGGGTCGGTCGTTCCGTCATATTGGTCGATGTTGATGGGTTTAAACCCTTCCGGGAACTGATGTTCCATGACCTCGTCTGTAAAATAGACCGGATATGCGGGCCTCAAAAATGAGTAATATCTGGTCATGTGTTGGCCTATATCCTGCCCCGCATCTTCTCCTGAGCTCTGTCGTGCCTGTCCAACCAGGCGCCATAGCCTTCTAGGCCAGTGGGTGCGCAGTCCCGCGAACCATATATGGATCGGGGAGGGGCTTTATTTGCCTGTATTTTGTCGCGTAGATCATAGGGGGCGTTGAAGCCCACCGAGCTCTTGCCGTGGGGGCGGGTTTTTGCAGGGGATTCTGTGTTCGCCCCTACTGGCCTATCTCGTCCTCTAGGAGGGCGATCGGCCTGTCCTGTATTGCCGTGCGTAAATAGCTCGTCGTTTGCTGCCTCGTCATCGAAGTCGGGCAGCAGCCGTCTTTTGGGGTATGACTTGGCAGCGGTACGTCGAGCCTCGAGCTTGGCTTCGGCTTCGAGGACTTTTACCCATTTGTCATTGAGCGCGTTCTCGTGGGTGTACAGCTCTTGCTGCTTCCTCTTCATGATTCATGCAGTTGCGAGTAACCGTCGCTGGAACTGTACCTGTTCGGATGGGCTTATGGGTACCACGAAGTCCTCGGGTCCGAGGCTGAAATCGTCCTCGGATTCGGGAAGGTAATCTCTATCCGATCCATCATTGAGAGTGCCAATGTCCTTGAGATCATCCTCCGTAGGTGCCTCTACGGGCTCCTTAGGCTCGGCGGGCGAGGCTTGAATGTCCTCGCCCGGGTTCTCAGTGGCGTCGGGGGCTGTACCGTTATTGGCGGCACCATGGTGTTGGACGTACTTTTACTTCCATTACTCCCTTTAGATCGCCTCTTTGGGCGGCGACGCTTAGGGTTCTCCTTAGGTTTATCCTGAGGGCGTTTTTAGGAGTGTCGACCATATAGACGTCGTATGTGGACATGGCTGCCCCATCCCCTGTACGGGTTTTAGCGGACATATTTGCTCCGGTGTCGCCGTTGACGTCTTCTTCCATGTCAGTGGCTTCATCAGAGCCGTAGTCGAGCTCATCGGTCAAGTCTTCGACCGTGGTGACTAAGTGGGTGGTGGGTGGGACGTAAATTTCCCAATCGTCGGTGTTCCATCCGATCTAATCGTAGACGGCAGATGAGATCGCCAAGTCTTGGATTCGGTCCAGCACCTCGTTTAACTGTGAGACCTCCTCCATGCTCAAGACCTGGCTATAGGCCGGGCCGATCTGGAGTGGTCTGCTCGGACCGCCTAACGCAGCATTGTTGCCCTGCCCGTCCGAGGTTGATCCTTGGTTGGCAGGAGAAGGGGTATCGTCGGCCATAGGTGACGAGATAATCACCGTCGGGCCCGTTGGCTACCTCGGCTCGAAGTCAAGGTCTGCAGGCATGGCGGCGGGGCTAGAAGCGACGATCGCCAGATCTGTCTCCGGGATCGGGTTTGATGGAAGGTCGGATCCGAGAATCAGATCGGGAATATCATCTGGGGCCTCCACGCCAGAAGGATCCTCAAGCCGATCTGAGGTCCATCCCAAAAAGACTAGCTCACCTCGGGTGTCCGCGGTGTACTCCAGCTTCCCGAACGTGACGACCTGATCCGGGGCGAAGTTCTCAATGCGGCGCAGATGGCCAGTCAAGTCGGCGTGCAACACGATGCTGCCGAAGACAAAAAGCTGGCCAGGGATGAAGATGTCACCGCGGCTAGTATCGCTGTCAATCTGCAAGCGAGCCATCAATCTTTTGGGATCAACATAGCGAGCTCTCAATGAAAGCACCAATGTCGGTGTCAAAACCGGCCGGTCTCGGGTAGGGGGGCCCGAGCTGTGAGATCGGATCAATGGCTTAACAAGGAACGTAGGACACGGTGATTACCCAGGTTCGGGCCCTCTCTATGGAGGTAAAACCCTATGTCCTGCTCTTGTTTATATTGATGATGTATCAAGGTACAGAGTAGATCTACCTCGAGATCGTAAGGTGTGGTCTAAACCTAGGATTGTGTATGATCGTGTCTCACTACAAAAAAAACACTTCCGTGATGATACGTGTTTGTCACAGTAAGTCAAGTTTTCTGTCATCCATGTACATCCATGACAATTTTATGACAGAATCAAGATAGTCATACATGTGCTGTCGTAGAAGTGTTCCATGGCAATACTGAAATTATCATCATGGAAGTGTCCACTTCCATGACGAAAAATGTTGCGTCATGGAAGTGTTTTCATCAAGGGTGACCGACACGTGGCTTCCACCGTAACGGGTCGCCGTTAAGCTATCGGGTCCGGTTTTGGATCTGATAACCCGTTAACAGCCCTGACCAATGAGGATTTTCCACGTGTAAAATTCTCATTGGCCGAAGGAACCACGTGTTAGCTGGGCGTCGCGACAGATGTCATTCCTCCAATGGACGAGACGGGCCTATGGAAATGTTACACGTGGGACGGCCCAACAATGGCCCATTTAGGTTAAAAAGGCCGGCCCGTTTGACTTGGTCAAAAGTTAGCAGGCCGGCCCATGGAAACCCTGTTAACGGCCTATTCGCATACAGCCCATTTACGGCCCGGGTACTCACGGCCCGTTATGGCCTTTCAAAATTCGGCCCAGTAGCGTCATGTGGGCCGTCCCATATGATTCCAGCCCGTTCTTACTTTCGGCCCATCTATGGCCCGTGACCTCTTCCGGCCCATATGAGGCCTTTTGTATCTTTGGGCCCATTGACGGCCCATGGTGATTCTGGCTCATCATGAACAGTAAAGTTCTTTGAGCCCATTTAAGGGCCCATGATTCAGTTGGGCCGTTTCCTGCCTGTGTTCTCTTTCGGCCTTCTACGGGCCCATAAATTCTTGGGCTCATTTCTGGCCCTCGATTACTTACGGTCCGTTACTGGTCTGTTATGCTAATGGGCCAAATTCAGTCCGTGGTTACAATCGGCCCGTTTGTGGTTTGTTAACCCATTGGGCCATTTTCAGCTCATCCTCTTTTCCGGCCCATTAACAACCTGTTATACCTGTCGATAGAATTAAGCATGTGATGACTTTCGGCCTGTTAACGGCCCATTATGCTACGGGCCCTTAAACCGACCGTTCCCAAATTGGCCCTTTTACGGCCCATATTGTGGTCCGGTTTTAGCCCATGAACAGTACGGCCCATGGAAAATACGGCGCGTAGGAGGCCCATGGATCCTACGGCCCGTAGGAGGCCCATGATTCCTAAAGCCCATAAGAGTCCCATGGATCCTACGGCCCCGTATTTGGCCCATGGTTATTGCGGCCACTAGCAAACCGAGGAAAAAGAACTATAGTGACTACAAGCAATGAACATGACTATAAGTAAATAAATAAGCAAGCAACTAACGCTAGGCTATTACGGCGATTACATACATTACATCCACTGGGCATCAAAGTTTGCCACCAGTGCAAATAAATGCAGCAGCAAAACAAGTCCCGAAATGAAACCACTTTAGAAGAGCTCAAGAAACGATATCCTGGGAACCCACCATGCTGGCAAGAATCTAAGCAAGCTTATTAGCTTTCTCTTGTTTGGCGCTAAACTCCTCCAACTCTTGCTGTTGCACCAGAAAGTGTGCATCTGAATTCTGTAGGGACTTCCTCAGTCCTTCAGCTTCTTGTCGCAACACAGCTGATCGTTGTCTTTCAACTTGTAGTTGAGACTCAAGAAGCCGAACTGATTGTAACATCCCAAAATTCTAAATTTTGGAATGTTATATTAATTAAGTAACTATGAATTGTTTGTTTGATTGTTGTGTGATTGATTGTGTGAAATTGAGTGAAAATTTGAAACTTTTGAAAGTTCAATGAGAGGGAATAAAAGGACTTTCCCAAAACTTTCATTCTTGCTTTTGGTTTCAATGAATTCAAATTCATTTCAAAATATAAAACCCAAGAGTGAAGATGACATGACTTCTTCCATTTGAAATGAAAAGGGTTTTTGAAAAGATTTGAATTCCATTTAAAAATATTTTAAATTCAGAAACTTTATGCAACTCAATGATTTTCTTGAGAGAAGATAAAATAACTTCTTCAAATTATAAGAAAGATGAGTTGGAAGTTTTTATTCAAATTATTTTTTTCCTAAAAATAAATAGACGGAAATAAGGGTAAAATGATTCCCTTCAATGAAAAATTGGGAGAAAATAAATTTGGAATAATTTTGGTATTTTAAAAATGATTTTTATTTGTTTTCATTGCAACAGTAGCATTGTTTGAATTTTATGAATTTTTGTGGACTTTATTTGAACTTGAAAAAATAGTTCATATTCTTTTCTGTATTTTCCTAAAACTTTTTATATATAGTATGCCTATGGAAAATTTGATTTCTGTTTTCCTTTTGTTTCTTTTTTTTGCATGATAATACGTGTCTCATTTATAGAATAAAGATCAAGTTACAAGGTTGAAAAGATAGGAAAATCCTATGCAAAATACCAGCGTCTGTCCCTTTCCTTCGACACCACCGAAGCGGCCACCAAAGGGGAAGAATACAGATCACCTCTTTCCCAAGCTCGATGTGGCTCCATCGCTGATCTACAGCTTTACGGACCTCCAAAGTAGTTTGCCAGAAGAAAAACCATTACCGTTGAAAGAATCAGACCGGGGCAAGATGTCCCCGGACATGCCATCGAACTTTAGAACTGACACCCCCGCGTGACGACAACGTCGGAGGAGGAAACCAGAACTGTCAGCCTCCAACCACAAACCCAGCACAAGATGCTCCATCTTCCAGCTGTCACATGCGTAGAAAACCGTCTGCGCGTACTCCTGAACGACCAAACATCCCTGCTCCACCATGATGTAGGAGACAACGCCACAACAACGGGGACAGAGTAGAAGGAGAGACACACCTGATGGAGTCGCCACCGCCACCTCGCCAACACCATGCATGAACCCTAACGCCGCCGATCTGAAGGATCGGCAGACACACGATACCATCAACTCCGAGACGCCGCCATGAAGGACACCGCCGGTGTGGGAGTGGGGCTGAGGCAGATTTATTCGTCCGGGTGCCGCTCCCACCAGCCCAACGGCGCACCACGACCTACAAATCCAAACCCTAACTACAGAGCGGATGAACGGGGTCCCCCCTCCCTCCTGCCGCCGGAGCAGCCGGAGGAAGAGGGGGCCAGCGCCCCGGCCGGTGGAGATCGGTGGAAGGAGATCGCCTCCCTAATCGCCTGGCTCGTGGCGGCGGCTAGGGTAGGAAGACTCGCTAATACATCTGTTCCTTTTGTTTCTTTTGTTCTCTGTTTTATATAAAGAAAAACAGCAACTCACTTAGCCCACGGGAGGCCCAGCCTCCTAGCGACCGAGGTCATCTTCGACCTCAGGTCGATCCTCCCAGGGACGCCGCCACACGCCATGGTCGCGATCCCCGCGCCTCGGGGCCCCCTTTCCTTCCTCCCCTCGCCCCCTGGAAGCTTCCCACCGCCCCGCACCTTCCTTCCTCGGCTCCCCGCGTCTTTATGGCCATCAAGGCCGAGATCTTCGCTCGCCGGAAATCCGCAGTTGCCTGATTTCGATCGCCGTTGCTGCATGTATCTGGACACCCCGAACGCTATAAGTACTGCCCCCTCGAATCCCTCTCGCCCCTCGACCGATTTTCCCCCTCGGGAGCTCTCCTCGCCCACTCCATCAACCGCACGAACTCGCCGGAGTTCGTCAACTCCGGCGGCTTCTCCACCGCCGCCCGAGGATTGGTTGGCCCTGCCCGGCCTCCCCTGAGGTTGCTGTGACGCCCTCTTCCCCATCCCGTGCTCACCTTCCTACGGGAGTCAGTGCATCATCAGATCCGAGCTCATCTTCCCCAACTCCGGCGACTAACTCCGGTGAGATCCAAGAAAATCCCGTAATTTTTTTTCAGAAAAATAGCAATCTTAGAAAAATCATATCTCCCAGTCTACTGATCCAAATGGAGTGATTCCAATTGCTACAGTTTCACAAAATTTTGTAGTTTCTGTTTGTGCAATTAGTTTTTAAATTTGGATAGTTTAAATTTGACTTTGCTCAAATTTGCTTCAAACACTATTTTGGGAGTATCTTTTACTTAAAAATAGGTTCTTCAATAATTCTTTTTGCTACTGTTTTCTTATAGTTTTGTTTATACAATAGCATCTAATGATTTATTTTTAGTTTATTTTAAATTAGGGTTTTATTGAAAACAGTATTGTTTAGTTGTTATTTTGTTTATTTCTTAAACTTTAGATTTTTATTTGATTTTAATTATTTTCTTTTGTCACTTTTGACAAATTTTGTTAGGATTCTGTTAGTCAACAGTAGACAAATTTTTATACTTAGTTAAAATTGTTTTGCTTTTGTTTTGTGTTAAAAACTTGTTTAGGACATAAATAGAGTTTTATAATAGCTTTTTAGGTGTTTCTTTTGCTAGTAAAAGTTTTAGTTAAAAATTCATTCTTTTAGCTTAGTTGTTTTATAAATTATTTTCTATTAATTTATGCCAACATACATGTTGTTGGAGTAATGCTTTTATCTAGTGAATTTCAGACAAGTTCAACAATGGTGTGGCAGGGACAAGAGGACGTGGAACCCCTTCAAGATGCTAAGGACAAGGATTGGCAAAAGATCAAGACTCTATATTTTTTGTTTAGTGATCCAAGATCACATTGAGTCCATAGGAAAGCCAATACTATTAAAAGGGGATGAGGTGTTGCTTAATGGTCTTTTTGCTCAAGTGCTTAGTGACAGTACTCCTAAACCCCCAACCACTCTCTCTAACCAAATATGTCCTAAACCTACATTCCAACTCGGCCCCACAGATATTTCCTATCCGGCCCCACCGAGTTCATCCAAGACTTAGCCACTGCCAAAACCCTAACAAATCGGATCCACCGATATGGATCTCGGTCCCACCGAGATGGCCTTGCCAACTATTTGTAATCGTTTGCACTTACTTTGGTCTCACCGAGTTTTGCAAATCGGTCTCACCGAGATGGCATGCCAACTCTCTGTTGCCTTATTGCTTCACTTCGGTCCTACCGAGTTGATGCAATCGGTGCCACCGAGATGAGGTTTGCCCTAGCCATTGCACTTCGGTCCATCCGAGTTGTTCGTATCGGTCCCACTGAGATTCCTAAAGTTCATATCTTTTACACAGTTCGGTGCTACCGAGATTATCGTTTCGGTGCCATCGAGTTGGGTCAAAAGTGTGTAATGGTTGGATTTTGTGTGGAGGCTATATATACCCCTCCACCACCTCCTTCTCAGAAAGGAGAGCCATCAGAACATGCCTACACTTCCACCATACATTTTCTGAGAGAGAACCACCTACTCATGTGTTGAGATCAAGCTATTCCATTCCTACCATTTGAACCTTGATCTCTAGCCTTTCCCAAGTTGCTTTCCACTCAAATCCCTCTTCCACCATAGCCAAATCTATGAGGAGTTGTTTGAGTGCTGGGAAGACTATCATTTGAAGCACAAGAGCAAGGAGTTCATCAACAACACACCGTCTATTACCTTTTGGAGAATGGTGTCTCCTAGATTGGTTAGGTGTCACTTGGGAGCCTCCAACATGATGTGGAGTTGAACCAAGGAATTTTAAGGGCAAGGAGATCTCCTACTTCGAGAAGATCTACCCCGAGTGAGGCTAGTCCTTCGTGGACGTAAGCCATGGTGGAATAGACAAGGTTGCTTCTTCCTGGACCCTTCGTGGGTGGAGCCCTTTGTGGACTCGCGCAGCCGTTACCCTTCGTGGGTTGAAGTCTCCATCAACGTGGACGTACGATAGCACCACCTATCGGAACCACGCCAAAAACCACCGTTTCTTCATTGCGTTTGATCTTCCATACTCTACCCCTTTACTTTCCGCACTCTTGCATGCTTTACTATTTCCGCTGCTCAATCTCTAGATATGCATGTGTAGAAAGTATTGGAGTGATCTTAACTTGTGCCAAAATCTGCCTAAATTCCAAGAGAAATTAAAAACTGCACCTTTGGCTGGTTAGGAGTCTATTCACCCCCCCTCTAGACCTATCTCCTCGATCCCACAATTGGTATCAGAGCCTTGGTATCCATTGCCTTGGTTTCATCACCATTGGAGGGAGATGGATGTGTCTACGTTGGGGAGTCTTAGACGTAGAGTGCCTTTTCTCGATGGGGAGTATTACAACTTTTGGAAGGATGAAATGCTTGACATCTTTGATGAATGTAATTTGAGCAAGTATATTCATAATCCTTATGTGCCCCCTATTGATCCCTTGCATCCTACCCATGAAGAGGAAATTGACATGCTTCATAATCTTAGAACCGTCAATCTTATCATTAGAGGATTACCTAAGGTTGTGCTTGGCTATATGCGAAACTTTGCATGTGCTTATACTCTATGGCATGATTTAGAAAAGCGATATCCTGATTACTCCTTAAAAAGTCTCGATAAGATTCTTCATAAGGTTGTTGCCTTTCACAAGATGAGTCCTAGTGATCCTAAGTTTGATGATTGCTTGTTTGAGCTTCGTGATCTCATGCGTGCCAAAGGAGATGTTAGAACTATTAGCAATATTATCATGGAAACTATTAGAATCCATAAACTTGAACATTGTCATGATCATGAAACTAATGAATCTGTTGCCCTTTGTGAGGATCACATGCATGATGATGATGATGTTGAGCATGGCTATTATGATGAAGACGAAGACTTTGATATTGAATTTGAGAAGACCATGAGGAATCTCAGTCTTATGGCAAATCTTCGAGATTATATGGCCGGAGGAAAAGACTGGATTCTTGACAGCGGTTGTACCGATCACATGACCGGAGATAGAGACATGTTTCGTGAGCTTGCTAAAAATGATGGTCCATGCAAGTATGTGACTTTTGGAGACAACTCCAAGGGTAAGGTACTTGGCCTTGGTAAGGTGGCCATATCCAATGATAGCTCCATACAAAATGTTATGCTTGTTGAATCTCTTGGTTACAATCTTATTTCCGTATCTAGACTAGCCGATTTTGGTTTTAATGTTCTATTTACCAAAGTAGATTGCCAAGTGTTTCGCCAAGATAATCATAATATGGTCTTTACTGGCATTCGTAGAGGTGATCTATACATTGTTGATTTCACTAAGAGAGCTCAACCTCATACTTGTTTAATTGCTAAATCTTCTAAAGGTTGGTTATGGCATAGAAGACTTGGACATGTTGGTATGCGTAACCTTGATAAACATGTTAAAGGAGATCACATTCTTGGAGTAAAAGATGTTATATTTGACAAAGATCGACTTTGTAGTGCTTGCCAAGCAGGAAAACAAGTTGGAGGAAGCCATCCCATGAAAAACATTATGACCACAAGGAGACCACTCGAGCTACTTCATATGGATCTCTTTGGTCCCAACTCCTATAAGAGTCTTGGTGGTAACTCTTTCGGTTTGGTCATTGTTGATGATTTTTCCAGATTTACGTGGGTGTTCTTTCTTGATGACAAATCGCAGGTACAAAAGATCTTCAAGAACTTCGCAAGAAAGGCTCAAAATCAATTTGAAGTAAAGATCAAGAAGGTTCGGAGTGACAATGGAACGGAGTTCAAGAACACGAATGTGGACACCTTTCTTGATGAGGAGGGTATTTCACATGAGTTCTCGGCTACGAACACACCTCAACAAAATGGAGTTGTTGAGAGGAAGAACCGGACACTTATTGAGATGGCAAGAACAATGCTTGATGAATACAAGACGCCAAGACATTTTTGGGCGGAAGCGGTTGAAACAACTTGTCATGCAACAAATCGACTTTACCTTCACAAGCATCTTGGTAAAACGGCGTATGAACTGCTCACCGGTAACAAACCACAACATGGATACTTTCGAGTATTTGGCTCAAAATGTTACATTCTTGATAAGCATCGTCGTTCAAAATTTGCTCCTAAATCTCATGAAGGTTTCCTACTTGGTTATGGATCGAACTCTCACACTTACCGTGTCTACAACAACTTCACTCGAAAAGTTCAAGAGACGATAGATGTGAAGTTTGATGAGACTAACGGCTCACAAGTCGAGCAATTGCCACTTGATGTAGGAGATCAAGAACCATCGGAAGCAATCAAAGACTTGCCCATTGGCAAGATTCGCCCCGTGGAAGTAAAGGAGAGTACCTCATCTATTCAAGTGGAAGCCCCAACTTCACATCAAGGTGAACGACAAGTTGATATGGAGGCATCCACAAGTGGAACACGTCAAGACGATGGGAATGAGGAAGTGCAAAAAGATGATCCACCTCAACCTCCTTCTCCACCTCCACAAGCGAACAACGACAACATCAACGAAGAAGAAGAAGAAGATGATGATGATGAGGAAGCCTCACCACAACCCAAGAAAAAGCTACCTCGAGTTAGAGCAAGAATCGACAAGGATCATCCCGTCGAACAAATACTTGGAGATATCCAATTCGAGAGAATCACTCGCTCTAAATCTCGCTTAGCTAACTTTTGTGAGCATTACTCATTTATCTCTAGTGTTGAACCCTTGAAGGTAGAAGATGCTCTCAAGGACCCCGATTGGGTGAATGCAATGCACGAAGAGCTACACAACTTTGAGAGGAACCAAGTTTGGACATTGGTCGAGAAGCCTAAGGAAGAGCAAAACATCATTGGAACCAAATGGGTGTTTCGGAATAAGCAAGATGAAGATGGACAAGTTGTACGCAACAAGGCTCGTCTCGTAGCACAAGGTTACACACAAGTCGAAGGTATGGACTATGGTGAGACCTATGCCCCCGTTGCAAGACTTGAATCCATTCGCATTTTACTTGCTTATGCCAATCACCATGATATCACTCTTTACCAAATGGATATTAAAAGTGCCTTCTTAAATGGTGAAATTGAGGAGGAAGTGTATGTTAAACAACCTCCCGGCTTTGAGAATCCCAAGAAACCTAATCATGTGTACAAACTTCGTAAAGCTCTTTATGGTCTTAAACAAGCCCCTAGAGCTTGGTACAAATGCTTGACAAAGTTTCTTCTTGAAAAAGGCTTTGAAATTGGGAAGATTGATTCAACTTTGTTCACTAAGAGGGTTAATGGAGAATTATTTGTATGCCAAATTTATGTTGATGATATTATCTTTGGATCTACTAACCCCTCTTTTAGTGAAAAGTTTGGAAGGTTGATGTCCGAAAAGTTCGAGATGTCTATGATGTGTGAACTCAAATTATTTTTTGGTTTGCAAATCAAGCAAACTAGGGAAGGTACCTTTGTCTCTCAAAAAAAGTATACCAAGGACATATTCAAGAAGTTCAACATGCAAGAGAGTAAAGGTATGAAAACTCCTATGCCCATGAGTGGACATCTTGACTTGGCCAAGGATGGCAAACCTGTTGATCAAAAGGTTTATCGATCTATGATTGGTTCATTACTATATCTATGTGCCTCCCGTCCCGACATTATGCTAAGTGTGTGCATGTGTGCACGATACCAAGCGGCACCAAAAGAGTGTCATCTTAAGGCGGTGAAAAGAATTGTGAGATACTTGATACATACACCAAACTTTGGCATATGGTATCCCAAAGGATCTTCTTTCAATCTTGTTGGCTACTCCGATTCGGACTATGCCGGAGACAAGGTTGACAGAAAATCCACTTCGGGTACATGTCAATTTCTTGATAGATCACTTGTGTCTTGGTCCTCCAAGAAACAAAATTCCGTATCTCTATCTACTACCGAAGTGGAATACATTGTCGCGGGATCATGTTGTGGTCAATTACTATGGATGACACAAACTCTTAAAGACTATGGTGTGCATGTGAGACATGTACCATTACTATGTGACAATGAGAGTGCTATTAAGATAGCACACAATCCCGTGCAACATTCTCGAACTAAGCATATTGAGGTTCGTCACCATTTTATTCGAGATCATGTTGAGAAAGGTGATATTGACCTTAAACATGTTCGTACCGACAAACAATGTTGGAAATATGCCCTAGAGGCAATAATAAATTGGTTATTATCATATTTCCTTGTTCATGATAATCGTTTATTATCCATGCTATAATTGTATTGATTGGAAACTCAAATACATGTGTGGGTACATAGACAACACTGTGTCCCTAGTAAGCCTCTAGTTGACTAGCTCGTTGATCAAAAGATGGTGAAAGGTTTCCTGGCCATGGACATGAGATGTCATTTGATAACGGGATCACATCATTAGGAGAATGATGTGATGGACAAGACCCAAACTGTAAACGTAGCATATGATCGTGTCAGTTTATTGCTATTGTTTTCTGCATGTTAAGTATCTGTTCCTATGACCATGAGATCATGCAACTCCCTGACACCGGAGGAGTACCTTGTGTGTATCAAACGTCGCAACGTAACTGGGTGACTATAAAGGTGCTCTACAGGTATCTCCGAGGGTGTCTGTTGGGTTGGCATGGATCAAGACTGGGATTTATTACTCCGTGTGACGGAGAGGTATCACAGGGCCCACTCGGTAATACAACATCACAATGAGCCTTGCAAGCAATGTGACTAAAGTGTTAGCCACGAGATCTTGTATTACGGAACGAGTAAAGAGACTTGCCAGTAACGAGATTGAACTAGGTATAGAGATACCGACGATCGAATCTCGGGCAAGTAACATACCGAAGAACAAAGGGAACAGCATACGGGATTAACTGAATCCTTGACATAGAGGTTCGACCGATAAAGATCTTCGTAGAATATGTAGGAGCCAATATGGGCATCCAGGTCCCGCTATTGGTTATTGATCGTAGAGGTGTCTCGGTCATGTCTACATAGTTCTCGAACCCGCAGGGTCTACACACTTAACGTTTGGTGACGATTAGTATAGTTGAGTTATTTTGTTGGTGACCGAAAGTTGTTCGGAATCCCGGATAAGATCCCGGACATGACGAGGATCTCCGGAATAGTCCGGAGGTAAAGATTGATATATGTGATAATAGTGTTTTGATCTCCGGAAGGGTTCCGGAATTCACCGGAAGAGGTTTCGGATGTTTACCGAAGTGTTCGGGTGCAGCAACACTTTATATGGGCCAAAGGGGTAAAGCCCACGAGGTATTGGAAAGTGCAAAAGGAAGTTTTGCTGCTGCCTTAAGCGGTACTACCGCTGTAAGGCAGTACTACCGCATAAGCGGTACTACCGCTTTGTGTGAAGCGGTACTACCGCTCATGAGCGGTACTACCGCTTGTACGCGATACTGCTAGAATCCGAGTTGGACTCTTTCCGTGCGGGCCAAACCGACCTTGTGCGGGCAAAACCGACCTTGTGGAGGTTTTCTCTCCAAGTTTAGACCCCAGGGCTCAACATATAAATAGAGGGGCAGGGCTAGCACACGGGATACATCAAGATTTCCCAAGCCGTGTGTCGGCAACCCTAACCCTCTAGTTCTCCCGTCATAATCTCCGTAGTGCTTGGCGAAGCCCTGCAGAGATTGTTCCTCACCACCATCACCACGCCGTCGTGCTGCCGAAACTCATCTACTACTTCACCATCGCTCGCTGGATCGAGGAGGTGAAGGCGTCATCAAGCCGTACGTGTGTTGAACGCGGAGGTGCCGTCCGTTCGGCTCTAGTTCGTGATCGGATCGAGGGACGACTTGCGATTTGGATCGCGGAGACGTTCGACTACATCAACCGCGTTTCTTAACGCTTCCGCTTAGCGATCTACAAGGGTATGTAGATTCACTCTCCCTCTCGTAGATGCTCATCACCATGGATAGATCTTGTGTGTGCGTAGGAAAAATTTTGTTTCCCATGCAACGTTCCCCAACAGTGGCATCTGAGCTAGGTCTATGCGTAGATGAGATCTCGAGTAGAACACAAACGAGTTGTGGGCGTGGGTGTATACATATTGCTTGCCGTTACTAGTTGATACTTGATTCGGCGGTATTGTGAGATGAAGCGACCCGGACCGACATTACGCGTACGCTTACGCGAGACAGGTTCCTTCAACTGACATGTAACTTCGTTGCATAAAGATGGCTAGCGGGTGTCTGTCTCTCTCACTTTAGTTGAATCAATTTCAATGAAGAGGGTTCTTTTAGAAGATCAAACAGCAATCACTACACCACGTTGTGGTTTTGCGTAGGTAAGAACGGTTCTTGCAAACCCGTAGCAGCCACGTAAAATTTGCAACAACAATTAGAGGACGTCTAACTTGTTTTTGCAGGGTATGTTGTGATGTGATATGGCCAATTACATGATGAGATATATGTGATGTATGAGATGATCATGTGTTGTATAGAATATCACGACTTGCATGTCGATGAGTACGGCAACTGGCAGGAGCCATAGAGTTGTCTTTAATTATTTTCGCCGTTTTGCTTTACTTTATCGCTATGAGTTAGCAATAGTCGTGGAAGCAACAGTCGGCGCGACAACCTCATGGCGACACGTTGATGGAGATCAAGATGATGGAGATCATGGTGTCATGCCGGTGACGATGGAGATCATGCCGGTGCTTTGGAGATGGAGATCAAAAGCAGGAGTTCATGGCCATATCATGTCACTTATGATTTGCATGTGATGTTAATCCTTTTATGCATCTTATTTTGCTTAGGACGACGGTAGCATTATAAGGTGATCCCTCACTTAAATTTCAAGATAAAATTGTGTTCTCCCCGAGTGTGCACCGTTGCAAAAGTTCGTCGTTTCGAGACACCACGTGATGATCGGGTGTGATAGACTCTACGTTCACATACAACGGGTGCAAGCCAGTGTTGCACATGCGGAACACTCGGGTTAAACTTGACGAGCCTAGCATGTACAGACATGGCCTCGGAACACAAGAGACCGAAAGGTCGAACATGAGTCATATAGTAGATATGATCAAAATGAAGATGTTCACCATTGAAACCACCTCAACTCACGTGATGATCGGACTTGAGTTGGTGGATTTGGATCATGTTACACTCGAATGACCGGAGGGATGTCTATTTGAGTGGGAGTTTTTAAGTAATATAATTAACTAAACTCATTATCTTGAACAATAGTCTAAGTTGTCTTTGCTATATTTATGTTGTAGATCATGGCTCGCGCAGTAGCACCCCTAAATTTTAATGCGTTCCTAGAGAAAGCTAAATTGAAAGATGATGGAAGTAACTTTGTGGACTGGGCCCGTAATCTAAGGATTATCCTTACGGCTTCCCAGAAGGCTTATGTCCTTGATGCACCGCTTGGTGATCCACCCGCTCCAGTTGAGTCTCTAGACGTTGTGAACGCCTGGCAGGCTCGTTCTGAAGATTACTCAATAGTTCAATGTGCAATATTGTATGGCTTAGAACCGGGACTTCAAAGACGTTTTGAACGTCATGGAGCATATGAGATGTTCCAGGAGTTAAAGTTTATCTTTCAGAAGAATGCCCGGATCGAGAGATATGAGATCTCCGATAAGTTCTATGCTTGCAAGATGGAGGAGAACGGGTCTATCAGTGATCACGTACTCAGAATGTCTGGGTACTCCACCCGTCTGGCTGAATTGGGGATGCCCCTTCCGCCAGAGGCTATCACTGACAGAGTTCTTCAATCATTGCCACCTAGCTACAATAGCTTCGTGTTGAACTATAACATGCACGGGATGAACAAGTCAGTCGCCGAGCTGTTTGCGATGCTGAAAGCCGCTGAGTCTGAAATTCAGAAGGAGCATCAAGTGTTGATGGTCAATAAAACCACTAGTTTCAAGAAAAATGGCAAGGGTAAGAAGGTTAACTCCAAGAAGAGTGGCAAAGCAGTTGCTCCTCCCGTGAAGAAACCCAAGGCTGGACCCAAACCAGAAACTGTGTGCTTTCATTGCAAGGGAACTGGACACTGGAAGCGGAACTGCCCCAAGTATTTGGCTGACAAGAAGGCGGCCAACAACAAACAAGATATATGTGATATACATGTTATTGATGTGTACCTTACCAACTCTCGTTGTAGTGCCTGGGTATTTGATACCGGTGCGGTTGCTCATATTTGCAACTCAAAACAGGAACTGCGGAATAGACGGAGGCTGGCAAAGGACGAAGTGACGATGCACGTGGGAAATGGTTCCAAGGTTGATGTGATCGCCGTCGGCACGCTCGCTCTTCGATTACCATCGGGATTAGTGATGAACCTGAATAAATGTTATTCGGTGCCTGCGTTAAGCATGAACATTATATCTGGATCTTGTTTATTGCGAGACGGTTACTCATTTAAATCAGAGAATAATGGTTGTTCTATTTATATGAGTAATATCTTTTATGGTCATGCACCCGATGTGAGGGGTTTATTCTTATTGAATCTCGATAGTAATGATACACATGTTCATAACATTGATGCCAAAAGATGTAGAATTGATAATGATAATACCACTTTCTTGTGGCACTGCCGTTTAGGTCATATTGGCGTAAAACGCATGAGGAAGCTCCATGCTGATGGACTTTTGGAGTCACTTGATTTTGAATCACTTGACACATGTGAGCCATGCCTCATGGGCAAGATGACTAAAACGCCGTTCTCTGGAACAATGGAACGGGCAAGTGACTTGTTGGAAATCATACGTACTGATGTGTGCGGTCCGATGAGTATTGAGGCGCGCGGTGGTTATCGTTACTTTCTCACCTTCACTGATGACTTAAGTAGATATGGGTATATTTACTTAATGAAACACAAGTCTGAAACATTTGAAAAGTTCAAACAATTTCAGAGTGAAGTTGAGAATCATCGTAACAAGAAGATTAAATTCCTACGATCTGATCGAGGAGGAGAATATCTGAGTTATGAGTTTGGCAGTCACTTAAGACAATGTGGAATTGTTTCACAACTGACACCGCCTGGAACACCACAGCGTAATGGTGTGTCCGAACGTCGTAATCGAACCTTATTGGATATGGTGCGATCTATGATGTCTCTTGCCGATTTGCCACTATAGTTTTGGGGTTATGCATTAGAGACAGCAGCATTCACTTTAAATAGGGCACCATCGAAATCCGTTGAGACGACGCTACATGAACTTTGGTTTGGCAAGAAGCCAAAGCTGTCGTTTCTTAAAGTTTGGGGATGTGATGCTTATGTCAAAAAGCTTCAGCCTGAAAAGCTGGAACCCAAAGCGGAGAAATGTGTCTTCATAGGATACCCAAAAGAGACAGTTGGGTATACCTTCTACCTCAGATCCGAAGGCAAAGTGTTTGTCGCTAAAAACGGAACATTTCTTGAGAAAGAGTTTCTCTCGAAAGAATTGAGTGGGTGGAAGATAGAACTTGATGAGGTTGTTGAATCTTTACTTCAACCTGAAAGTAGCGCAGCGCAGAAAGATGTTTCTGTAGAGCCTACATCAGCTGAAGAGGAAGTTAATGATGATGATCATGAAGCTTTGGATCAAGTTGCTATCGAACCTCGTAGGTCGACAAGGACGCGTACTGCTCCTGAGTGGTACGGCAACCCTGTCTTAGAGGTCATGTTGTTGGACAACGATGAACCTACGAGCTATGGAGAAGCGATGATGGACCCGGATTCCGAGAAGTGGTTGGAGGCCATGAAATCCGAGATGGGATCCATGTATGAAAACAGAGTATGGACTTTGGAAGTATTACCTGAAGGGCGTAAGGCCATTCAGAACAAATGGATCTTTAAGAGGAAGACGGACGCGGACGGTAATGTCACCGTCTATAAAGCTCGACTTGTGGCAAAGGGTTTTTCACAAGTTCAAGGAGTTGACTATGATGAGACCTTCTCACCCGTAGCGATGCTTAAGTCCGTCAGAATCATGTTAGCAATAGCTGCCTTTTTCGATTATGAAATTTGGCAGATGGATGTCAAAACAGCGTTCCTTAACGGTTTCCTTAAGGAAGAGTTGTATATGATGCAACCTGAAGGTTTTGTCGATCCAGAGAATGCTGACAAAGTTTGCAAACTCCAGCGATCCATTTATGGACTGGTGCAAGCATCTCGGAGTTGGAATCTTCGCTTTGATGAGGTGATCAAAGCGTTCGAGTTTATACAAGTTTACGGAGAAGCTTGTATTTACAAGAAAGTGAGTGGGAGCTCTATAGCGTTTCTAATATTATATGTGGATGACATATTACTGATTGGAAACAATATAGAAATGTTGGAAAGCGTGAAGGAATATTTGAACAAGAGTTTTTCAATGAAGGACCTAGGAGAAGCTGCTTTCATATTAGGCATCAAGATCTATAGAGATAGATCGAGACGCTTAATAGGACTTTCACAAAGCACATACCTTGACAAAGTTTTGAAGAAATTCAAAATGGATCAGTCCAAGAAGGGGTTCTTGCCTGTATTACAAGGTGTGAAGTTGAGTAAGACTCAATGCCCAGTGACTGCAGAAGATAGAGAAAAGATGAGTGTCATCCCCTATGCTTCAGCCATAGGCTCTATCATGTATGCAATGCTGTGCACAAGACCCGATGTCAGCCTTGCCATAAGTATGGTCGGAAGGTTTCAAAGTGATCCAGGAATGGAACACTGGACGGCGGTCAAGAATATCCTGAAGTACCTGAAAAGGACTAAGGACATGTTTCTCGTTTATGGAGGTGATCAAGAGCTCATCGTAAAGGGTTACGTCGATGCAAGCTTTGACACTGATCCGGATGACTCTAAGTCGCAAACCGGATATGTATTTATTCTTAATGGGGGTGCGGTTAGCTGGTTCAGTTCCAAGCAAAGCGTGGTAGCTGATTCTACATGCGAAGCGGAGTACATCGCTGCCTCGGAGGCGGCGAAGGAAGGTGTCTGGATGAAGGAGTTCATGACAGATCTTGGAGTAGTGCCTAGTGCGCTTAACCCAATGACTCTGTTTTGTGATAATACTGGTGCCATTACTCTAGCCAAGGAACCAAGATTTCACAAGAGGACCAGACACATAAAGCGACGTTTCAATTCCATCCGCGATTACATCAAGGAAAACGACATAAATATTTGCAAAGTACACACGGATCTGAATGTTGCAGATCCGATGACTAAACCTCTTCCAAGGGCTAAACATGAACAACACCAGAACTGCATGGGTGTTCGATTCATTACAATGTAAATCACATAGTGATGTGAACTAGATTATTGACTCTAGTGCAAGTGGGAGACTGTTGGAAATATGCCCTAGAGGCAATAATAAATTGGTTATTATTATATTTCCTTGTTCATGATAATCGTTTATTATCCATGCTATAATTGTATTGATTGGAAACTCAAATACATGTGTGGGTACATAGACAACACTGTGTCCCTAGTAAGCCTCTAGTTGACTAGCTCGTTGATCAAAAGATGGTGAAAGGTTTCCTGGCCATGGACATGAGATGTCATTTGATAACGGGATCACATCATTAGGAGAATGATGTGATGGACAAGACCCAAACTGTAAACGTAGCATATGATCGTGTCAGTTTATTGCTATTGTTTTCTGCATGTCAAGTATCTGTTCCTATGACCATGAGATCATGCAACTCCCTGACATCGGAGGAGTACCTTGTGTGTATCAAACGTCGCAACGTAACTGGGTGACTATAAAGGTGCTCTACAGGTATCTCCGAGGGTGTCTGTTGGGTTGGCATGGATCAAGACTGGGATTTGTTACTCCGTGTGACGGAGAGGTATCTCAGGGCCCACTCGGTAATACAACATCACAATGAGCCTTGCAAGCAATGTGACTAAAGTGTTAGCCACGAGATCTTGTATTACGGAACGAGTAAAGAGACATGCCAGTAACGAGATTGAACTAGGTATAGAGATACCGACGATCGAATCTCGGGCAAGTAACATACCAAAGAACAAAGGGAACAGCATACGGGATTAACTGAATCCTTGACATAGAGGTTCGACCGATAAAGATCTTCGTAGAATATGTACGAGCCAATATGGGCATCCAGGTCCCGCTATTGGTTATTGATCGTAGAGGTGTCTCGGTCATATCTACATAGTTCTCGAACCCGCAGGGTCTACACACTTAACGTTTGGTGACGATTAGTATAGTTGAGTTATTTTGTTGGTGACCGAAGGTTGTTCGGAATCCCGGATAAGATCCCGGACATGACGAGGATCTCCGGAATAGTCCGGAGGTAAAGATTGATATATGTGATAATAGTGTTTTGATCTCCGGAAGGGTTCCGGAATTCACCGGAAGGGGTTTCGGATGTTTACCGAAGTGTTCGGGTGCAGCAACACTTTATATGGGCCAAAGGGGTAAAGCCCACGAGGTATTGGAAAGTGCAAAAGGAAGTTTTGCTGCTGCCTTAAGCGGTACTACCGCTGTAAGGCAGTACTACCGCATAAGCGGTACTACCGCTTTGTGTGAAGCGGTACTACCGCTTGTACGCGATACTGCTGGAATCCGAGTTGGACTCTTTCCGTGCGGGCCAAACCGACCTTGTGCGGGCAAAACCGACCTTGTGGAGGTTTTCTCTCCAAGTTTAGACCCCAGGGCTCAACATATAAATAGAGGGGCAGGGCTAGCACACGGGATACATCAAGATTTCCCAAGCCGTGTGTCGGCAACCCTAACCCTCTAGTTCTCCCGTCATAATCTCCGTAGTGCTTGGCGAAGCCCTGCAGAGATTGTTCCTCACCACCATCACCACGCCGTTGTGCTGCCGAAACTCATCTACTACTTCACCATCGCTCGCTGGATCGAGGAGGTGAAGGCGTCATCAAGCCGTACGTGTGTTGAACGCGGAGGTGCCGTCCGTTCGGCTCTAGTTCGTGATCGGATCGAGGGACGACTTGCGATTTGGATCGCGGAGACGTTCGACTACATCAACCGCGTTTCTTAACGCTTCCGCTTAGCGATCTACAAGGGTATGTAGATTCACTCTCCCTCTCGTAGATGCTCATCACCATGGATAGATCTTGTGTGTGCGTAGGAAAAATTTTGTTTCCCATGCAACGTTCCCCAACAGTGGCATCTGAGCTAGGTCTATGCGTAGATGAGATCTCGAGTAGAACACAAACGAGTTGTGGGCGTGGGTGTATACATATTGCTTGCCGTTACTAGTTGATACTTGATTCGGCGGTATTGTGAGATGAAGCGACCCGGACCGACATTACGCGTACGCTTACGCGAGACAGGTTCCTTCAACTGACATGTAACTTCGTTGCATAAAGATGGCTAGCGGGTGTCTGTCTCTCTCACTTTAGTTGAATCAATTTCAATGAAGAGGGTTCTTTTAGAAGATCAAAAAGCAATCACTACACCACGTTGTGGTTTTGCGTAGGTAAGAACGGTTCTTGCAAACCCGTAGCAGCCACGTAAAATTTGCAACAACAATTAGAGGACGTCTAACTTGTTTTTGCAGGGTATGTTGTGATGTGATATGGCCAATTACATGATGAGATATATGTGATGTATGAGATGATCATGTGTTGTATAGAATATCACGACTTGCATGTCGATGAGTACGGCAACTGGCAGGAGCCATAGAGTTGTCTTTAATTATTTTCGCCGTTTTGCTTTACTTTATCGCTATGAGTTAGCAATAGTCGTGGAAGCAACAGTCGGCGCGACAACCTCATGGCGACACGTTGATGGAGATCAAGATGATGGAGATCATGGTGTCATGCCGGTGACGATGGAGATCATGCCGGTGCTTTGGAGATGGAGATCAAAAGCAGGAGTTCATGGCCATATCATGTCACTTATGATTTGCATGTGATGTTAATCCTTTTATGCATCTTATTTTGCTTAGGACGACGGTAGCATTATAAGGTGATCCCTCACTTAAATTTCAAGATAAAATTGTGTTCTCCCCGAGTGTGCACCGTTGCAAAAGTTCGTCGTTTCGAGACACCACGTGATGATCGGGTGTGATAGACTCTACGTTCACATACAACGGGTGCAAGCCAGTGTTGCACATGCGGAACACTCGGGTTAAACTTGACGATCCTAGCATGTACAGACATGGCCTCGGAACACAAGAGACCGAAAGGTCGAACATGAGTCATATAGTAGATATGATCAAAATGAAGATGTTCACCATTGAAACCACCTCAACTCACGTGATGATCGGACTTGAGTTGGTGGATTTGGATCATGTTACACTCGAATGACCGGAGGGATGTCTATTTGAGTGGGAGTTTTTAAGTAATATAATTAACTAAACTCATTATCTTGAACAATAGTCTAAGTTGTCTTTGCTATATTTATGTTGTAGATCATGGCTCGCGCAGTAGCACCCCTAAATTTTAATGCGTTCCTAGAGAAAGCTAAATTGAAAGATGATGGAAGTAACTTTGTGGACTGGGCCCGTAATCTAAGGATTATCCTTACGGCTTCCCAGAAGGCTTATGTCCTTGATGCACCGCTTGGTGATCCACCCGCTCCAGTTGAGTCTCTAGACGTTGTGAACGCCTGGCAGGCTCGTTCTGAAGATTACTCAATAGTTCAATGTGCAATATTGTATGGCTTAGAACCGGGACTTCAAAGACGTTTTGAACGTCATGGAGCATATGAGATGTTCCAGGAGTTAAAGTTTATCTTTCAGAAGAATGCCCGGATCGAGAGATATGAGATCTCCGATAAGTTCTATGCTTGCAAGATGGAGGAGAACGGGTCTATCAGTGATCACGTACTCAGAATGTCTGGGTACTCCACCCGTCTGGCTGAATTGGGGATGCCCCTTCCGCCAGAGGCTATCACTGACAGAGTTCTTCAATCATTGCCACCTAGCTACAAGAGCTTCGTGTTGAACTATAACATGCACGGGATGAACAAGTCAGTCGCCGAGCTGTTTGCGATGCTGAAAGCCGCTGAGTCTGAAATTCAGAAGGAGCATCAAGTGTTGATGGTCAATAAAACCACTAGTTTCAAGAAAAATGGCAAGGGTAAGAAGGTTAACTCCAAGAAGAGTGGCAAAGCAGTTGCTCCCCCCGTGAAGAAACCCAAGGTTGGACCCAAACCAGAAACTGTGTGCTTTCATTGCAAGGGAACTGGACACTGGAAGCGGAACTGCCCCAAGTATTTGGCTGACAAGAAGGCGGCCAACAACAAACAAGGTATATGTGATATACATGTTATTGATGTGTACCTTACCAACTCTCGTTGTAGTGCCTGGGTATTTGATACCGGTGCGGTTGCTCATATTTGCAACTCAAAACAGGAACTGCGGAATAGACGGAGGCTGGCAAAGGACGAAGTGACGATGCGCGTGGGAAATGGTTCCAAGGTTGATGTGATCGCCGTCGGCACGCTCGCTCTTCGATTACCATCGGGATTAGTGATGAACCTGAATAAATGTTATTTGGTGCCTGCGTTAAGCATGAACATTATATCTGGATCTTGTTTATTGCGAGACGGTTACTCATTTAAATCAGAGAATAATGGTTGTTCTATTTATATGAGAAATATCTTTTATGGTCATGCACCCGATGTGAGGGGTTTATTCTTATTGAATCTCGATAGTAATGATACACATGTTCATAACATTGATGCCAAAAGATGTAGAATTGATAATGATTATACCACTTTCTTGTGGCACTGCCATTTAGGTCATATTGGCGTAAAACGCATGAGGAAGCTCCATGCTGATGGACTTTTGGAGTCACTTGATTTTGAATCACTTGACACAATTGGCTGACATCTTTACCAAACCCCTTGATGAGAAATTGTTTTCTCACTTTAGAAGTGAGTTGAACATTATTGATGCTTCAAACGTGAACTAGAGGTTCATGTTGGTGCATACAAGGGCATGAGCTTTCTTGACTAATTCGTGATATCCTTCATGATCATCTTATATCTTGGACATTTTGCTCCCTTGTATGGTATCTAACCTTTTGTAGGTGCTTGGACAAGCTTCATGTCACAAGGTTGCGACACACTCTTATCATAAGCAATCTTGTATAACCCAAGTATCGACAATTGATGGTGGAACAAGGAACAAGACAACCTAAACATATCCTTTGATAAACTTTTGAGTTATGCTTCATTCTTGTCATTTTGGATATACAAGTTGTTCCTTGCAAAGCTAACCCATGTAGGAAGATGAACTACAAAAGATAGGATCGCTCCCAACTTCAACTCATGAGCATCTACATCAAGTTCAAATACATGATGGACATCACCACAAAATCCCAATGTAAGTTCTCACATCTTAGAGAAGCTTTACTCAAAGACATGAGCCAAAGCAACTCAACAAGATGTGAATACATTGAAATGCTTAAAGGAAAAATGGCAACCCCATTTTTGAGCTTAAACGATGAGTATGACCTATGATCAAGTGTTCTCACTTGACTCCTAAGTCAATATACTCTAACATAGGTGACCTAGTCGCCGACCCATCTAGATGAAGTTCTCTAGTGTTTCTTTGGCTCATGTCTTTGGTTGTTCTAGTTCTCTCACCCTACCTACTCCCAATATCCAATGTCAGATTCAGGGGGAGAGGAAGTTCTTTAAGGGGAGACAACTATTTCTTTTGGGGACATGTCTGCTTCAAAGAAGTATTCACCTAGTGATACTCTCTTCTACATGTCATCCCAATCTTGGTTTCTTGTTGATCTTGTGTTTTTTCTTGAAAGAAATTATCTTGTGTTATCTAACCCTGTTTTCTCAAGTGTATTTCTTCAGGTACTTGATCAAGAACTTCAAGGTAAGTATATGCATCACACTCATGTGCATGATTGACCTCTTGCTAGTATATATTGTTTGCAAGAAGACAATCATGGACACGTGGATACCTAAATGCTATATATATATTGCTCTGATGCATATAGCCAAGATACATGTTGCATGTATATCTCCCATGTGATATCATCATTCTATATGCACATCTTCAGGGGGAGTTCAGGGGAGCTCATACATGTTACATGTTTCCTTCAAAGCTTTCATACATACCTCTGCTATATCTGTATTTGAAGCTTTGATGTATGTTGTCATCAATTACCAAAAAGGGAGAGATTGAAAGCACATTTGCTCCCTTGGTGGTTTTGGTAATTTGTGCCAACATACATGTTGTTGGACTAATGCCTTTATCTAGTGAATTTCAGACAAGTTCAACAATGGCGTGGCAGGGACAAGAGGACATGGAACCCCTTCAAGATGCTAAGGACAAGGATTGGCAAAAGATCAAGACTCTACATTTTTGGTTTAGTGATCCAAGATCACATTGAGTCCATAGGAAAGCCAATACTATTAAAAGGGGATGAGGTGTTGCTTAATGGTCTTTTTGCTCAAGTGCTTAGTGACAGTACTCCTAAACCCTCAACCACTCTCTCTAACCAAATATGTACTAAACCTACATTCCAACTCGGCCCCACCGATATTTCCTATCCGTCCCCACCGAGTTCATCCAAGACTTAGCCACTGCCAAAACCCTAACAAATCGGATCCACCGATATGGATCTCGGTCCCACCAAAATGGCCTTGCCAACTCTCTGTAATCGTTTGCACTTACTTCAGTCTCACCGAGTTTTGCAAATCGGTCTCACCGAGATGGCTTCCCAACTCTCTGTTGCCTTATTGCTTCACTTCGGTCCTACCGAGTTGATGCAATCGGTGCCACCGAGATGAGGTTTGCCCTAGCCATTGCACTTCGGTCCATCCGAGTTGTTCGTATCGGTCCCACCGAGATTCCTAAAGTTCATATCTTTTACACAGTTCGGTGCTACCGAGATTATCGTTTCGGTGCCACCGAGTTGGGTCAAAAGTGTGTAACGGTTGGATTTTGTGTGGAGGCTATATATACCCCTCCACCACCTCCTTCTCAGAAAGGAGAGCCATCAGAACGTGCCTACACTTCCACCATACATTTTCTGAGAGAGAACCAGCTACTCATGTGTTGAGATCAAGCTATTCCATTCCTACCATTTGAACCTTGATCTCTAGCCTTTCCCAAGTTGCTTTCCACCAAATCCCTCTTCCACCATAGCCAAATCTGTGAGGAGTTGTTTGAGTGCTGGGAAGACTATCATTTGAAGCACAAGAGCAAGGAGTTCATCAACAACACACCGTCTATTACCTTTTGGAGAGTGGTGTCTCCTAGATTGGTTAGGTGTCACTTGAGAGCCTCCAACCTGATGTGGAGTTGAACCAAGGAGTTTGTAAGGGCAAGGAGATCGCCTACTTCGTGAAGATCTACCCCGGGTGAGGCTAGTCCTTCATGGACGTAAGCCATGGTGGAATAGACAAGGTTGCTTCTTCGTGGACCCTTCGTGGGTGGAGCCCTCCGTGGACTCGGGCAGCCGTTACCCTTCAGGGGTTGAAGTCTCCATCAACGTGGACGTACGATAGCACCATCCATCGGAACCACGCCAAAAACCACCGTGTCTTCATTGCGTTAGATCTTCCATACTCTACCCCTTTACTTTCCGCACTCTTGCATGCTTTACTATTTCCGCTGCTCAATCTCTAGATATGCATGTGTAGAAAGTATTGGAGTGATCTTAACTAGTGTCAAAATCTGCCTAAATTCCAAGAGAAATTAAAAACTGCACCTTTGGCTGGTTAGGACTCTATTCACCCCCCTTCTAGACCTATCTCCTCGATCCCACACCTGCCTCGGCCTCCCCTGAGGTTGCTGCGACGCCCTCTTCCCCGTCCCGTGCTCTCCTTCCTTCGGGAGTCAGTGCATCATCAGATCCGAGCTCATCTTCCCCAACTCCGGCGACTAACTCCGGTGAGATCCAAGAAAATCCCGTAATTTGTTTTCCAGAAAAATAGCAATTTAGAAAAATCATATCTCCAAGTCTACAGATCCAAATGGAGTGATTCCAATTGCTACGGTTTCATAAAATTGTGTAGTTTCTGTTTGTGCAATTAGTTTTCAAATTTGGATAGTTTACATTTGAATTTGCTCAAATTTGCTTCAAACACTATTTTGGGAATATCTTTTATTTAAAAATAAGTTTTTGAGTAATTCTTTTTGCTACTGTTTTCTTATTGTTTTGTTTATACAGTAGAATCTATTAATTTATTTTAAGTTAGGGTTTTATTGAAAACAGTATTGTTTAGTTGTTATTTTGTTTATTGCTTAAACTTTAGATTTTTATTTGTTTTTAATTATTTTCTTTTGTCACTTTTGACAAAATTTGTTAGGATTCTGTTAGTCAACAGTAGACAAATTTTTATACTTAGTTAAAAAAATTGCCTTTATTTTGTGTTAAAAACTTGTTTAGGTCATAAATAGAGTTTTATAATAGCTTTTTAGGTGTTTCTTTTGCTAGTAAAAGTTTTAGTTGAAAATTCTTTCTTTTAGCTTAGTTGTTTTATAAATTATTTTCTATTAATTTAATAGTTTAGTATTTTCTTTGTTGTTAAGTATTATTAGGACAAAATTATTTTGTTGTATAGTTAAGTCATAGAGCTTTCTTTAATAGTTTTTCTTTATAGTTTTCTTTTGAAGTTTTGTTTGGATTTCCATTTGGAATTTCTTATTAATTTCTTTGTTGCGTTTATTTGATTGATTGCTATTTTGATTGTTAGAATTGCTTGCTAGAATGTTTGCTTATGTGAATGCAATGTTGACTATATAGATTTTCATCAGAGAGTGACGAATAGTTCTATTAAGTAAATTTCTTAGAGCGATATTATCTTCATCAACTATACCAGGCAAGTTCACTTTGACCATATTTTCATACCTATGTTTTTATTGCATTTGGTGACACTTTTCAACTATCCTCCAGTAGTTATATTGAGCTTGAAACTTGAGGTGGTATCATGAGTTAGGAAAAACCCAATACCCCTGTTACCATTACCCGGGAAGGGATGATATTTTGCATTATTGCTACGCTCTAGTAGACGGGGGTTGGATGTGTGATACAAGAGTGCCGTGAGGATTAATAATTCAAGACCTGCATGATGATCAAGACTTCAAGACTTCAAGGACTCAATATACCTCTGGATGGAATGGAATGCATCTGGCAGCCTGATATGTATCATGGTTATGCCCGGGAATCCTGGTATCTACCTGTGATCATCCCGACGGAATGCCACCCAGGCTCAAAGAGAAGGATGGATACTTCAAGGCCGAAAAGCTTACGTGTGCAACCGCAAGTCATTATGGGCTCTGGCTTGGTTGACCTTAGTTGTGACTCTGGCTGGGACGGTGCTAGCAGATGTAGACGAACGGTGGGTGTGGATGGGCACCGGACAGTGGTCAGGGAAACTCTTTGGAAGATCATGTTTTGATCGTCCTGTTCTCAAACACCCTGAAGTGCGAGGACTTTAAAGGAGGAATCGAATCTTGCGGGTAAAGTGTACAAACCTCTGCAGAGTGTTAAACTAATCGATTAGCCGTGTCCCCGGTTACGGACAGCTTGAGCACCGGAGATGATACTATCTGCCTATCTCGACACAATTAATTTTAATGAGTGGGTATTATTAATAATAATTTAGGATATGAGAATTGGTTGGCGGAACCATCTCATTAACAACCAACTTTGTAGTAATATTTGCATATGACTCATTTGTTGTAGGAAAAATCAGCTTTTCGCAAAATTATAACCTTGAGCTCCACCAGCCATATTTGCATATAGCATAGATGATTTATCTATCAGTTCTCTCATGTGACTTGCCGGTACATTCAATGTACTGACCTACACGGCTGCAACGTATCATGTTGCAGATATTTTCTACGACGAGTAAGAGACGATATAGGGTTACGGTCTACACTCAACTTGCCGTTGGCGTTGATGGGACTCCACAACCCTATTGCTATGTTTCCGCTGTGACATATATAAGGTATACTCTGGATCTATGATATTTATTTACATGTGATGTTATGGTATTTCATCGAAGTACTGTGTGTGCCAGCATACTGATCCAGGGATGGCACAGAAAGCACAGAGACTTGACCGTGTTGGGTCGGGTCGCTACACTGATTCAGGCAGCGAGTTCGAAGAGCTTGTGCCAGCGGTAGTGGCCAATAGCTCGAACACTACATCAAGGCAGGACTTTGGGGTTGTCTTACTGTCTTGAAGATAGTTTTTATCAGCTTTCTTGGAGACTAACAGGGTCGTCTCACTATCTTGAGCCTTGTCTGCATTACTTCCTTTACCATTGCATAATGGGGTACTCTTCTCCAATATTCTGGCGGCATTCTAAAAGAGGAACAAGCAGACACATCACTGGTTCAGCATGTAGTATATGAAACTCATTTTGGTAAACCAGTTCAGTGGTAATGTTGAGAGGATAACAGCATGAAACAAACATATATTTATGTACTATGGTCACTATATTGTCTATATCATCCTAGTTTATGTTGCCAAATCAAGATAGAGACACAGTTCAAATCATATATGTTTAAAACAAAGCGGCATAGACTGAATATAAGTGTGGGAAACTAACAGCACTGACAACACTTGTAATGTGCATGACATGAGAACATAACTGTTTATAGAATTGAAACTGAAATCAACATAGAGCAAGAAGTTACAACAGCAAACCAGTTAAAGAAACAGGTTTAAAACATACCTGTTATGCCATTGAAGTTTCAATTGGATCCTTCAAATTTGAAATTAGTTGGTATGAGTAAATACAGTGATGCAAGAGCAAAGGAGTATGCACCATAGCTACGGAATCTGACCTGAGAATAGTTGTTCTTCTGCTTTAAGCGTTGAGTTGGGGTTCGCGGTGCTGGTCCTTGTGCTTTGGGCACTTCAGTTGCCTTACTAACTGCTCGTGTTTGGGTTCTCTATGGTGGAGATGGTGTTGTGTCAAGTGGAACTGGGTTACAATCTACTGGGGTTGGGGTTAGATGGGGTGTAGCTGGTTCTCTGTCCAACTGGGTGGGGTACAATCTGCGAGAGTCTGGGTTATGTGTAGTGGGGCTGGTTCTTGGGCAAGTACAACCGTGGTTCTATCTGCATCGACGGGTAGCACTGCCTTTTCTAAAGACCGTGTTTTTATCCCCTTAGATACTGCCATCACCCCCTCCAATTCAAATGGCTGATAAACAAGAAAAGTAATTTAATGTACAAACATTGTATGATAGACAGGTGCAATGGATAGTGGGGAATAAAAGAGGGCATGAAATAATTCACATATATGTTGTCTAACCAAACAGGATAGCATGACACAATTTCACATATATGATGACTAACTAAACAGGATATCATGACACAATTTCACATATATGATGGCTAACTAAACAGGATAGAATGACATAATTCAAATATGATGTCTTTATTAAATAGGTTGGCATGCCATAATTCACATACATGTTGTCTATGGAAACATGATGGCATGATATAATTAACGGATAGAATGACCAAATTTAAGAATATGATGACCATGTAAACAGGATGAGATGATATAACTACATGATGTCTTTATTAAATAGGTTGGCATGCCATAATTCACATACATGTTGTTTATGTAAACATGATGGCATGATATAATTCACATATATGATTTATATACTAAGCAAGTAAGCAGATGGCAATCGCATATATGGCGTCTAAACTAAGCAGATGGCATTCAATATTGTGTATATGATGACTAAACTAAGCAATGCAAGACAACATATGCATGATATGAGTAATATAACCCTGCCAAGTTTGAGCATACACCTCAGGGGGAAAATAGGACTGGTCATCTGTCTCTGAATCCTCCTCTGAGGAGCTATCTGTAACCACAAGATATCTGCTTCAGCAGGTAGCATTGTCTACTATGAAGACCTTGTTTTCTCTCCAGATTTTTCCATCACCAATTCAAATGGCTGATGCACAGGAAGAGTAGTTGAATAAACAAACATTGTCGACAAATGGAATACGTAATACAAAAAAAAGGATGGCATGATATAATTCACACATATGATGCCTGGCTAAACAGCATGGCATTGCTCATAATTCACATATATAATGCCTTGCAACAAGATGGCATTGCATAATTCACATATATGGTAATTATACACTAAACAGGTGGCATTCACACAAAGCATGTCTAAACTAAGCAAATGACATAGCAATGCAAGACACCATATGCATGATATGAGCAATATAACCCTGCCAAGTTAGAGCATACACCTTGGGGGGAATACGACTGGTCATCTGTCTCTGAATCCCCCTCTGAGGAGCTATCTATAACCAGCAAGATATGCGCTTCGTCAGATAGCACTGTCTGCTCTGAAGACCTTGTTTTCACTCCAGATTTTTCCATCACCGTGTCAAATGGCTGATGCACAGGAAGAGTAGTTGAATGTACTAACATTGTTGCAAATGTAATACGTAATGAAAAAAAAGGATGGCATGATATAATTCACATATATGATGACTGGCTAAACAGGATGGAATTGTAAAATTCCCATATATGATGCCTGGCTAAACAAGATGGCATTGCATAATTCACATATATGATATAGAAACTAAACAGATGGCATTCACACAAAACATGTCTAAACTAAGCAGATGACATAGATGATGTGTAAAGTAAGCAATGCATGGCACCATATGCATGATATGACCAACATCAGCATGCCAAGTGAGAGCAAAGACCTCAGGGGGTAAATAGGAGTGGTCTGCTCCCTCTGAATCCCCCTCTGAACAGTTATCTTCCCCTTGATTACAATCTAGAATGGGGGGGGGGGCTGCCATTGCAGCCACCATGGAGCGACGTCTACATGACATTATATTGCCACGCAAGGCTCTTCTCTATTGCTCTACATGTTCAGTACCATTGTGTACAATAACTGACATGCATAGGAATAAAACATAGTGAGATTATGTAAGGAATGCATGCAGAAATCCATAGTGATGGTAGCAACCAGTGGATAGACCCAAACCAATGATAGCAAGCAGATAATAGCTTCAGTTAAAAAATACAGGTAATGGCTCCTTTATAGTTTGTTTCCCACCCAACATGAAACACATAGTAGACACCCGAGATTAAGCAGATAGTAGACAAAGATACTATTCATTGCTGCCCCGATTTGTACCCCACAACCATTTAAAAACTCAAGTTTGATTATTAGTTTGGACCTGACTCGAAGTCTAAGAGGTGAACAAGACGATAAAGTAGTAGGTAATATTAAGCGATGCATAACGTAAGCAGACACGAAAGAGTGCAACCTCTCTTGCGGACCCGTGTAGTCCTCAAGGTCATCTCCTCAGTTGATGATGGTAATGCAGTGGTGGTGGCTGCCGGCAGTGGGGAAGAAGATTTGAGGCGGCGAAAGACGATCTGGAGGGGGGATCTCTGCTGCGGTGGACGCTTCCGTCGTTGGAGCAGCTCAGCTGGGGCGGACGATGGCGCGGCAGGAGCGGGATAAACCACACAAAGTTTTCTTTGACACCTATCCGTATCAGAAGTATAATTCTGTAAAGGCTCATTTAAATTGGATGATTCTAACAACGCAAGGATAGGAAATACACAGGAATAGGATTGGAATGCACGTGCAAAATAGAGCATTTGCAAACACAGGATTTCTGTCAATTTGGGTGTTTGGTTCACAGGAATTGGAAGATCACAGAAATGCAAAGAAGCATGGTCATATTAAAGTCAAACCACATGAAAATGTACAGTTATAATGCGATTATGCTACTCTCACTTATTCTTGTTCTTCATGAATAGGAATTTGAAAAGGAGGGCCAAGTAGATATTAAAATTCCTATGGTTTTTCTTTGAAAGAGACACTAAAGGAAAAAATCCTACAGTTTTCCCTTGCTCCATTCCTTTGAACCAAATGCATGAATAGTAGTACCATAGGAAACTTTCCAATTCCTATGTATTTCCTTCACTTTTCCTTTCAACCAGTGGCCATTCTAGTAGGCAGGCTTGAACAGGCAAAAGCCTACACTCCAAAAATGTTTTGTACTACTTCTACTACTTTGGACCCAGCCCACTGCCCTACTAGCTCAACTCCCAGGCCCATATACACATGCATAGCTCCAACGCGCAGAAATAAATAATGATGGCTTTCGAGAGAGTCCATCACGGATAGCTAACTTGCCTAGTACCTCACTACTTGTCATATAGGAGAAACTATTCATATTTCTCATTACTACGTGCGCTCGGTGGACAATATAAACTACATGTAGAGTAAAAAAGCGATGCGACAAGTGTACAACCTCTTTGGTGAAGCCATGTCGATCTCAGCATCATTGGGTTGGTCACTGAGGATGCTGCGGCTGATGTGGCTGTCGGAGGCGGGGAAGAAGATCTTAGGCGTCTGGAGATGGAGCCGAGGGTACTGCTCCGCTGTGATGGACGATTTTGTCGTTGGACCAGCTCCGGTGAGGTGTACGACGACGAGGCTGAAGCAAGACAAGAGAGATAACGTTAACCTGAAGTGGGATTCTAATAGCATCGCCAATAGATGATGTCAAATACATCACCAAAAAGTGCTAGATTTAAAAGACATCAGCCGCTCATCTCTGTACTTAACTGTCAAAACTGAATTTAACTGTCGAAACTGAAATGTACTCTCGAAACTGAATTTTGCTGTCGAAACTGAATTTTACTATCGGAACTGAACGCAGTAGTAGCAGAGAAGCAATGCGCTAGTCGTTTTGGCCGCTCGAGCATTAGTGGCAGAGAAGCAGTGATCTAAATCGGCAGCCGCTCCAGCAGGGAACGTACTACCACAGAGCAGCCGGGGCAGCCGGTCGTGCAGCAGTAGCAACGCCCGGAGCATCAGCGTGTGCGAGAGCCGTAGCAGCAGCAGGAGCGCGAGCGAGTGCCGGAGCTGCTGCTCGTGCATCAGCAGTGTGAGCAAGAGTAGAGCAGCAGTGCGAGCAAGAGCAAGAGCAGAGCAGCAGCGAGAGCGAGAGCCGGAGCAGCAGCAGCACGGCCAGCGATAGCCAGAGCCGCAGCAGCAGCAGCTCCTGCTGATGTGGGCGTCGCCGCCGAGGGAGCAACGCCATGGCGGAGAGATGTCGTGGAGGAAGTGGCCGGTGACGCCGCCGTCGATGGAGCCGCGCCATG
This sequence comes from Elymus sibiricus, assembly GCA_039707655.1. NCBI lineage: Eukaryota > Viridiplantae > Streptophyta > Magnoliopsida > Poales > Poaceae > Elymus > Elymus sibiricus. The sequence goes on along the minus strand of CM077668.1, from coordinate 252,464,884 downwards.
GCGGCTCGGGATCGAGCAGCGGCAGCACTGTGATATCAAATAAAGGAGAAAATGCAGCGATTAGTGTAGAACCTCTTTGGTGGAGCCGACTAGGCCTCAGCTTCATTCAAGGAATCAATGATGGTGCTGCGGTTCCGGTGGTGCAGGTGAAGACGGCACTGTGGGAATGCAGGTGGCGCGATAGACGAGGCGAACATCGGGGCAGCTCCTTGGAGGTGGAGGACGGGGCGGCTGAACCGGTGGGACGACGAGATCGACGACGGATCCTCATCCGGTGCGGTGGATGAGGGACGTCGAGCTGTTGCGGCGGACGATGTCGTCGGGGAAGAGGCTCTGGCTGGGCGGCGGTCGGGTGGCGGACGGAGGAGCGTGGGGTTTCGTGGGTTTTGGCGGCCTCGGTGTACGATTGGGGGGCGGAGGGGGTGGAAGGGGGGAACCATGGCCAAGGGACGCGCTTGTCCGAAATGTGGGGTAAGTTACGAAAGTACCCCTACCCGTTTGGACCATGGGACGTCGAGGCGGGATTTTCGGCTGAGGGGTAGAAGGGGGATTTTACGTGTCGGGGCGGCGCGACCGATTTCGGAGGGGGGAGTTTTCACGCGCGTTGAAATTTCGGGATAACAAGGCGCGGGTTGAAGGGGCGGGAGTTTCGCAGCACAAGAGACAAAGAGATAGCTTGAAATTTTGGGATAACAAGGCGCGGCTTCAAATTCCGAAATTTCTGGAGAACAAGCTTAACGTGTAAAAAAACAAACAAAAAAACAATTCGCACCACACAAGAGAGAGTCAAGTCCCGTTTTACTATATGAATTACTACAAATGCCATTCAAAAACAACAATGAACAACTTAAAAATTCGGGAGAACAAGCTTACCGTGTACAGTACCATACCAATTCGTACTTCCCTCAACAACAAAAAAAAACAATTTGTACCGTCTACCATATGGACTAAAATTGAGTCCATTTTCCGTATTTGAGTGGGATTGTTGTCAGGTTAGTTATACCATCATCTAAACATTATCTTCACAACACACGACATGAATATAGTACTAAATTCCCATTTAAATATGAACTACATGTACCATATGATCTCGAATTCAAATATGTGTATCCATTTTATGTTGAATTCAAATCGTAGTACATATATGCTCTAGCTAGATGTTCGGAATCTAAACGATGTTTGATTTGTATAATGTGTTTAATACACAACACACACACACAACATTTAGATGTTAGCTGCCAAAGCCACCCATTATCTCCAATTTGAATAGTTCTGTCCATGCATGGATGAAATGTGGTCAAACGATGCCTACCAACGGTATATCAAATTCAAATCAATTTGGCCTTGTTCGATGTGTATATAGTATAGCATGCTCGATTCAAAACCACACCACATATCTCCATTATATCATGCATGCATGGGTTTCAATCATCATGATCTCTTATTCTAATATTTGAATTCACTTTTATATTGATTATGATCTCACCAAGTCTTTTACACCCACACAGTCGTCTTCTCTTTATCGTTGTACCACTAACTTTCTCTCGTGCATGCATGCACACACACTCCCACTCGGCATTATCCATCGCACACACACACAATATCTTTCTTTAGGTCTGTCTACCACGATCTCTCAAGCTAGGTAGATCTCTCCATCGCCCCCTCTTTCCCACACACACACACCGATCGATATAACCCTCTAGCTAGCAGGTCTGCCTACCACACACACATGTACACACAGTCCCTTCCCCCTCTCACCATCCATCCCTCACGCCCCAGCTACGAGGCGCGCAAGCCCACACACGCGCGCACGCGCGCGAGCGCTCTCTCGCCCCCTCATCTCTTATTATCGATCTCACACTCGTACATTACCTCTAGTTAACTAGTAGGACTCTCTCACCCACCCACACACACACACCTCCCCCTCTTCGTCACTTCAGGCCTTCTTTAATTATCTCTCACATGCATGCGCACCGATCAATATTCCTCTCTGTATATATAAAGCTAGGTCTTTCCCTGTTTTCCACACAAAGTGATCGATCTATATCTAGTCAGGTCTCGCCCTTTTTCCCATGTACACATCGATCAATCTACCTCTCTAGATAGGACTACCTAGCTACCACACACACATTGTCTATCCATCGTCTCACCTCTCATCATCCATGCCTTCCGCTTCATCTCTCAGACGCGCGCAACCGCGCACGTTCTCGCCTCCTCTCTTAAAATATCGATCTCGCACTTGTACACTCCTTCCGAGTCTCCGTCAAGTTGGCCTCTCGCACCATCTCCCAACACCCCCTCTCCAAGTGCTTGTAGGCTCGTAGAGTTCTTCCCTCCATCTGTCTCTATCGATATATCGCGCAAATGACCCCTCCCCTTCCTTCTCGTATATCACCCGCATGCACATACATATATGTATAATATAGGCCTCTCTTTCACACAAATTGCATCATTGACACATACTTCATCTATATTTCCCTCCCCCCTCCCCCACCCACACACAAATTCACGAATCTCCCATGATTTCTTGCACACACCATCTCTCTCTATCAGACACACAGACTATGTGTACGAAAGAGAGGAGGTGCACGCACGCACTCGTTCCCACATACAAACGCGCGGGTACACGGTGGAGCACATTTGTATAAGAAATGTGCGTGTGTAGAAAGGCTTTAGATGATGTGGCACTAGTACTTCCAGTATGTGCAAAAGCACGTAAGTTAGAATTCCAATGGCACGCTACAAAATGTCTCTCTTTTTCCAGTCAATATATTATGATTAAAATGATGTGGGTGCACCCATGAGACCACGTGGCACATGGGGGGGGGGGGGTTGTTGCTAGCTTCTTTTGTGGATTGATCACAGTGACGTGCTGCTGGTTCCAGAAGAATGTTGTAGACACAACAGGGTACACACGTGAACGATTGAAAATTTCAAAGCTGATTATATAGAAAATATATTCATAAAAAAATTATATAGAAAATAGCCAGCAGCGGGCTCCTCGCTATCTCTATGAGAGGTTGGCGGGCGTTCGGCTCCGCCACGTACGCATCCGAGAACGCGGGCCCACGTACGCCTCCGACAAGCGTAGTAGTACTGCCCACCGCTTTGACTTTTGCAGTGTCGGGTCCATCCCATTGTAAAAAAAAACTACCACGCCTCCCGCGTGGCAAAAACGCCGCCCTACCCTTTCTTAATTGGGATTTGTATCGACCAATCTCATCAAGGAGTAGGCGGTAAACTTACAGCCTGTCGCCTTCGCGTCGCACCAACACACGATCGGTCCGGCCCGCCGCTCACCGAAGGGACGTGCACCAACTTGGTACATCACTGACATGTGCGACCACATGTGAGCAAACTGACAGTCCAAGCTCCCCGCCTACCGCCAAAAACCCGGCCTATCGGGATTTCTAGCAAACCGGCAGTTGCGAACGATCGCGTGGCAGTTTCATGTGTAGGGGAGGGGCGTGGTGCGGCAGTAAAAATAAATGCCATGGCATTTCTTTTTTTAGTGTTGTTTTCGTCCAATAACTTCCACCGTCGGACGCAGATCTTACAGTTATTGGGGCGTTCGCCAGGAATAGTCTTGTGGCGAACTATTGACTAGCCTCTTTTTCACACGCAGTGCGTTGACACATAAGTATCATCTCTCTCCCTCCTCCCCACGCACACACCTACACTAACGACTCTCTCGGGACTTCTGGCACACACCATCTCTCTATAGGTCGATGTCACACACATACACTTGTACTTAGGTTTAGTACGTACACAAAGAGGAGAGGTGCACGCATGCACTCATCCTCTCTCACACTGTCACACACACACGCGGGTACTCTTTCCGACACACACCATCTCTCTCTTTTTTGCGGGGACACACCATCTCTCTCTAGGTCTATGTATACCACGCTCTCTCTCTCTCCCCCACACACACTATTGGAGTACGTGCATGAAGAGAAGATGTGCACGCATGCACTCATTCCCACGCACACATACGCTGGTACATGGTGGAACGCATTTTTGTACGAAGAGTCACCCCACGTGATAATTTGACGCGTGTAGAGTCGTTCACTTAATGGACGGTGAATTAATACAGCGCATGCAAATTGAGTGGTGTGACCGTGTGAGGGAGGAAGTACTAGTTGAGAATGACATTACTATCATTCACTGCATGCATGCGAGTAGTTAAATCATGGGTTGCTAGTACTACGAGGCAACATCATCAATTTTTGCCTCGGTTACTGTTGGTGGCCTTTATATTTAAAAATGGATGGAGTGGAGTACTACGCTCGCCTACTAGGGCTCTCCCACCACCTACGCTCGCCTCCCCGCCTCGACCATCCGATTCCTCCATGGACAATCCCTTAGATCCCAGCATCCCACGGGCTTCCCTCTCCCTGCGGCCCGCAGCACTACCGCCTTTGAGCGAAACCCACATGTGTTTCAAAGGGGATCCATTACTCTGGAATCACAGATCGGTGGCGCCGGAGGACATGCCAGGGCTGCGGTTTAGGTGGTGGGTAGCAAGGACAAATCGGATCGAGGAAGCGTCGCATCGATTGGGGACAAGTTCGAAGGAGCTACGCCTGGCGAAGCACAAGGCGGAGGCGCATGTCGATCTTAGGGGTGAGATGCTGAGGGATGTCAGCATCTGGCAGCGTCGCGTTGATTTCAAGCTGGGGCTAATGGCAGAGATCATATTCACGGAGTCGACTGTGGAGGAGAGAACGCGCATGCCTGTGGAATGGCATAAGAACCTGGTGTAATTGTTCAAATGGGTGGTAGGAGAAGCCAAATCGCTCAACCAGCGGCAGCGGCGGCGCTGGGGATGCATCATAGGCGAGGTGACCTGCCCTCCTTCCCCGCCAGCGATGGACTAACCTGCTCAGTTGTTGCTGCAGTGAACACGCGGCGCCATGGCAGTTTGCAACCGTGACAATCACTCCATCTATGTATTGTATTTCTATGAAAATACTCCATCTATATGTGTTGTATTTCTATGAAAATAGTTGTTTGTTTGGAAAAAGATGGTCATTGATTTATCACGAGTTTTTGAATGCTTGGTCGTGAGAACTCATCGGGAGCCGTTCCAAAACCATCAATAAATTTCAAGCTTCTTTCCCGTCACATTCCAAAGTACCATGCTATAATTAATTGCAAACATGTTCACACCGATCAAACCTAAACGTGTTTCCACTTTGCAGCATATTAGTACTAGGTTATAAAAAGGGAAAGTAATTACTCGAATATTACTGCACATTCCTCCCCATAAGCCTTTCTTGTACGTCGTTCCTTGCGTCTGCCATGGCCGGTAGGAAGAGCTCTGGGCCGAGAAATAACAAGGGAGCGATAACCAAGGCGGCGGAAAAAAAGAGGGCCCGCCGCGCTACGGAGGCCTCGAAAGATCTCTCATGGGCAGGAGAGGGCTCTCAGAAGCGCATTCACCGCGGAGGCGAACATGCCGACCGGGCAATGCCGAAGTCATTAGCCCGCGACGACATGCCCGCTCAGCTCAACAAGCAGAAGGAGTTGATCGCCGGTTTGCTGAAGCTGGTGCAGGAGAGCAATGCCTCAGTTGATAAGGGCGACCGGCGAAATTGTGGAACTTCGGGAGGACAAAGCAAAGATCTGCCACGAGCTCGACCTGCGAAAGGAGGAGATCGCCGGCTGGGAGAAGCTACGAGAGAAGAGCAGTGCCTCGGCGAAGATGCCGACCGCCGTCATCGGGGAACTTAGGGATGACATGGCGAAGCTCCGCACCGAGAATGTGGCTACTGTCAAGCAACATCATGCGGACGTGAAAGAGATCATCCACGCTCGCCTTGAGAAATCCCGCTCCATGGAAGCAATGAGGAATATGGCGGACGAGAGGCGAGAGGAGATGAAGGTCGTGGAGGCGATGAAGAAGCAGTTAGAACTCCGCGCCTAGCAACCCTTCATGAAGTAGAGAGCAGCACCCAGACCGTTGTCTGCATCTTCCTTCTTTTTTTTTGCGGGTAATCTTCCTTCATCTTTTGCCCCTCTGTCTTCTTATTTTGCCACTATGTCTTTCGGGCATTTTCGCATGTGTCCTTCTAAATTATCCTGAATAGGTAAGACAATTATTATCTGTTGCCATTGTCATCATATTATTTCGTTGGCTGCGAGGCACAACTAAAACAGTGCTAAAGATGAGCGGTGCCGTGGGATCACAAGCAAACTAGATCATTTTTTATCGCCATATCGCACTGGGCTGCCGTGTTTCGCACTCCTCCGCGTCGGGCTAGTACTCTAGTGGAAAACTAGAGTATACCGCACGGTTCTTTGCTCCTCCTTAGGTCGTCGGCAACAATTATACCTCCTTTCGCCGACATGTGGGACAGCCAGCATCCGGGTCGACGTGTCATGCACCAGATTATAGTGGGAAACGGAAGGGGAGACTTACCCCTCGCAGTAATAATGACTATAATGAGCAGTCAAATCACAAGGCCCCACCTTCCAGCAGTAAGGAGCCGTCAAATCACAAAGCCCCACCTTTCCCGCAGGAAGTTGAATCCGCTACTCCCTCGTCCTCCTCGCCTCTCTGTCAAACCGATCAGGCGAAACTTGCCCCGCCCTCACCTTTTAAATACAGTTTTGTAAGTATTGATGGATTGCGCCATGGAGCAAAACTAACAAGCTCAAATTAAAGAAAAAGATGGGACATATACAGCATGCTCCTCGCGTTCGCGTCGCACCTACATGGTCGGTCCGGCATGCCGCTCACGGAATGGAACGCGCGTCGGCTGAGTTACTACTAAAGTAGAAAAGAGAGAACAGCGATACTAGTACAGTACGTACGTAGTACTACTATACTAGTATATGATGCTGGATGAGGGACAGCCAACATCTGGATCGACGTTTCATGCACCAAATTATGCATAGTACTAAGTCTTTCTTTGACAACTAAACTCCTTCATGCATTGCGTAAACTTCTCTCATTTAAGTGTTTTGCATAGGTCCGCACGCTTCGCATTCATTCTTCCTGGGGTCACCAAACTCCTCTCTCTTCTCTTTACTCCTACCTTGTCACATCAGATTTTTTTGCATATGTGGCACGCTTAGCACCTGTACACCATGGAGGGGGAGACTCACCCCGGTCGTAGCGCCGCAGTAATAATGACTATAATGAGCAGTCAAATCACAAGGCCCCACCTTTCCATCAGTAACGAGCCGTCAAATCACACAGCTCCACCTTTCCAGTAGTAAGTTGAATCCGCTACTCCCTCGTCCTCCTTGCCTCTCTGTCGAACCGACTAGGCAAAACTGCCCAGCCTAACGTGCGGGAAAAAGCCCCGCCCTCCACTTTTAAATATAATTTTGTATCGATGGATTGCGCCATGGAGCAAAACAAAAAGAAAACGGTGGTACTACATGTATACAGCACGCACATTGCGTTCGCGTCACACCCCACACGGTCGGTCCGTCCGGCACGCCGCTCACGGAATGGAACACGAGGCATCTTGCGTTTGCACTCACATGTGGGACCATAATTGAGCAGCCGACCATAGGCACACTCTCCCCCGTTCCTCAGGCCCCACGCGTTGGCTGAGTTGTACTAGAAGAGAGACACCAACGATAGTAGTACTAGAGTAGTGATGTACACACGTCGTTGCTTGGACGATCCCTGCACGACAGGGGAGATCAGTTCATCCATCCATGTGACCAGAGTCCAGCAGACGGCTGGATTGGCTATCGTGTACATATTGTGCAGGCTGTGTCGTACTAACATACGGCTGTAGTTCTGTTGATAAATCTAAAAAAAATTAGGAGCACTAAGTATATTGCAATACCAATAAAATTTGAATCCATTCTCGGTATGAATACAAATCTAGTCCACTCACCCTAGGCGGCTAGGGCAACCTCTCCCCTCCCTGCTTCACCAATGAGCCGGTGGATTCACCCCTCCCCTCTTCCCACCGCTCCATCGACCGATGGCGGGGAGGGGAATCCCGGTGCCTATGCTTCGGTTATTAGTTTATGTTAGGGGTTTTAGTCCTTGCACGCGCAACGCTCAGGCGGACGATGTTGGCGCTTCTTATTTCGAGTCTGTCTTCCGAGCTCCGATCCTCCTTGAGTTCATTCATCTAGACATAGTCGATGGAACTCCAGCGTAGATTCTTGTTGTCTCCTTTGGGGCGGTCAGGTTAAGGTTTCTTGTCATCCGGCGAGATTTGGTGTCATGTGCTTCTGATCAATGCGAGGGTTAAACAATGACAACTGCGGTCCTCCAGGGCGCTGGTTATTAGGGGCACATGCACGAAGACTACTCGGTTGCATCAAGAAGGTGAAGCCGGCTACGTTAGGACATCGGCGACATCGATTGACGCATTTTCTACTAGTTTGCTCTTTGAGCTTTGATCCTCGTTGAGTTTGTCTGTCGGGACGTAGTCGATGGAGCTCCGGCGTAGATTCATGTTGTCTCCTTGGGGCAGTGAGGTTAATGTTTCTTGTCATATGGGAGAATTTGCTACTGTCCTTCTATGATCAATGATGATAACTACGCCTCCGGGGCGCTGCTCCTTAGGGGCACGTGCACGAAGACTCCTCGACAGTCATTGACGAGGTCAAGCCGGCTCCGGTAGGATAGCAGCGACAATGATGCGTCGACGGCTCTTTCTGACTACAGTTGGTTGTTCGCTGGTCTCGGAATTTGGATGTATTTTTTATCAGAGATGCTATGTACTTGCAAACATTTACAATAGACCCGGTCTCCCTTAAAAAAGGTTGCATATAGTTTATGTTCAAAATTAGCACAAAGATTGATAGCTCTTACATTTTTTTGCAAATGCTAAGATCACGAATTTTCAGAAATTTGATTTCCCTTTATGTTGGAAACAATACATTTCAAGCTCTAGCTAGCTATTCGACATGTAAATTGTGCATGTTTTATAAGTATAGCGTGGTAAGCAAACAAAATGTATAGTGGGCCCCCATTCAGATGTGAACTGCAAAAGCCACACATTACCTCAAATTCAAACTTCTTACTCCATGGATGCAATGTGTTCAAACGGTGCCATCGACATCTCAAATTCAAAAGAGTTCGAGCTTGTTTGTTCTATATTTTCACCCGTGATAATTTGACCCGTGTGGTTGTTCAATTAATGGAGGGCCGGGGACCAGAAGTGAACAATACAAAGTGCGACCTGGCTCGTACACAATTTTAAACGATTGTTTTTATGGAGAGAAAAAAAGAAAACTACTCCACTATATGTATATAAGCAGGAGCCTCCGCTCTTTCTTGCTAGGGTTGGTCTCTTCACACACTCATCCTCTCCAGATCTAAACACGACAGTGGTGGCCACACTCTCTCTCTCTCTGCTCACTACTGGTCACAAATCCGGCCGGATCCCCTCCGCCGGGGAAGGGGTGAAGGTGCAACGTTCACGCGGTCCTCGTCGGCGACGGAACAAACCCACTGCCGGCGCGTCCCGATACGTGTGCCTTGCCATTCTCTCCCACACAGCGCCGGCTAGGAGGGCCTTTGACCCAGTCTTCCTCGCTGCCATGGTGTGGGCAGATCCGGCCTCCCGCCGCCCACCTAGCCAAATCCCGATGAACCTCAGGTATAACTTCCTTCGAAACCGGCCTTGCTCTACTGCCCCAGGTCCCCACGTCGATGCATATAAATCTTTTTCTACTTCTCAGCTTCCCTCATAGATTGGCTCGATCGGCTATTCCAAAGCCACCTAAATTATTACTATTAGAGGTAAAGCTACTTCATGCAGTCGGATCTACGACTTGGTTCAAAGCGGGAAGAACGGGGGAAAAGTTCTAGCATGACTCTAGGACTTGGTTCAAAGAGGAAAGATTGGGGGGGTGGGGGTAGTAGAGACTGGTTGAAAAAGGAAAGAAAGTGGGGACTGGGGGACAAGTCAATACAGTATTTCCAGCACTAGATTTGCTGCCCTCACATAGTAAAAGGTGGCTATAGTGTACAAAAATGGGACCAACCCAGATATCCTGTTTGGATGTTTGTTTGCATCACCACTTTATGCATCGGTGGAGGTACATGGTGCTGGTGCACCCACTGTCCGATGCCCTTATGGCAATTTTTAGCTGTTGTTAATCTAATGCCGCTGGTAAAATGCAGCAATCTCACTGTTAAAGTAAGGACATGTTTAACCAATGTTGTTTTTTAATGTAATGCCCCCAGTAATATGAAGCAATGGCCATGTTTTAATGTCCTGCTATATTTCCCGTTAAGATAAGTAAGTTGCTTCTTTTCGTTAGAAATGCAACTGTCCTGGTCTGCCAACTGTAACATGCCCTTATACCAACTCTTTAGCACCTGTTAATCTAATGTAGCTGGTAAAATCAAGCAATGGCACCATTAAAGTAATGTCAAATTTAACAGTTGTCATTGTTAATCTTAATGCCCCCGGTTGTACGAAGCAATGCTGCAGCTTTAGAAATTGCTACTGTCCTTCTATGATTGCCATTAAGATAAGGACGATGCTTCTTTTCATTTGACGTATGTTTCATCACTTGTTATTCACCCGCCTTTCTACCTATTTGTGCAAACAGAGATATACATTTCACCTCGTTGCTATTGCGACCTTTTGGTGAACTGCACAAAACACTTGTTTTTTGGAAAGAGTGTCTAGTGCAGTTCTACTAAAATGTCACACGGGCAACATCTCTTGATTTTAGTGGAACCGCACAAAGGGTGATTGGAGTTCCTAACCTTCTCATTGAACTCTGTGGTTAATCTCCTCCAACAGTTAATTAGCATTTGCAAGATTAGCCGTCACTGTCACCACAATGGCACTTTGCACATATTTGTGTAACGAACATGGACACTTGATTTTAGTTGAACTGCACAAAAGCATATCCAAATTATAGTTGCACATTCCACGAGCTTGACGACCAACCTTGATGTTGCTCAGTTTTAGTGCAACTAATGAAGAAGCTGCTAGCTCATGGGACCAAGTACTTCTTGCTAACTGCATGATGCAAACATTGCTTCATTTTAGGTGAACTGCACAAAAAGGTCGCATGAATATAATCATCCATGTTGGTGACTGGTGTCAACCCATCTACTATGGCATTGACTGTAGATATGGTTCCCATGACGAGGTATGTTCCGTTTTGGTACTACCCTTTGCCAGAACGATCCTGCATGTTGACTCTGCATGCAGCTAGTGATCTTGTCCTAATGTTTTGGCACTGCCATGAGAAAGCAATAATGTTATGCATTATTTCGCACCTTAATCTAATGCCACTAATAATTTGAGGCAATGTTTTGGCATCGCTAGTGCCACTGATAAAATGAAGTAATAATACAGTTAAAATAGAGCTACTGTCTTCGCTATCATTTCATTTCTAATGTAGATAATGAAAGTGCTTCTCTTTGTTAGTATACGTTTCATCAAATAATCCCATTCTTAAAGTAATGACACGTTTAAGTATCTCTGCAAACAGGGATGCTTAATTTTAGTTGAACTGCACAAAAAAGTGATTGGAATGACGCAAGGTCCTTCCTGGTTCATCACTTGTAGAAGGTGTATCCGGGAGAATTGGGTCGATGTGCCCTATGAGGCCTACCATTGAGTCCACTCATCGGTCCCTATGACGCCTACCGTCGAGGCGGCGCAGGGCCCCTCTCTCCCTCGCAGCACAGCGGGCGCCATAGTTTTAGTTGAATTGCACAAAAAAGAGATTGGAATGACTCAAGTCCCTCCTACTGCCACACTGAATTTGTTCATAGTTTTCAACGAATTGCCTTCATGGCAAGATACGACGACCTGAAGAATAACTTGATCTCACTAAGTCATCTCACACAGGTCAGTCATGTCCTTCATCCACATCATCGTGCTTTGTCATACTGTGCTACTGTTGTATTTTCTTTTAATAAACTTATTGTATCGCAATCTTTTCCCATTAAGAAAATGAAGTTGCTTCTATTTATTTGTGTATGTTTCATCAACTAGTGCCACTATTATATTAATCACGCTTTTTCATTATTTGTGCAAATAGGGTTATTCAGCTACATTTTAGTGGAACTGCACAAATGTTTGGATGGAGCCCGCATATGCAGAGTGTGAATGCCACCATCTAAAATAACGTGGCTTCGAACGGCCACAGATGTTCGGATGGTTCCACAAGTTCTTGGCAACCAGCTTATGTAGAACATGTTATTTTGCCAGTGTTTGACATGCGTGCCCATAAACTGGACTGGTTTCAGTATTGCAGCAAATCCTTGTCAAATAGCTTTCATGAATTAGGTTTATGGTTTGCTGGATATATTGGCACTTCTCCGGGGATTACTCTTTTCTCAGAGAAGCATCAATCGATTTTTCTTTACATGTACACATTCTCACAACTTTGTTTTAGTTTTAAAGTTAATATTGGCTCTGATCTGTGAATCAATGAGATGCATAGGCATCTTTGTTGTACTTATTATGGGAATCTTATGAGTTGGTTGTGAATCTTGGAACCTATGAAACACGGCATGATGATGTAGGCGACAGCAACCCTATCAAGCTCTTCAATACTCCCTCTGTTTCGTTTGACTTTGACCAAATTTATATAAAAAAGATCAACATCTACAAGACCAAAGATATATGGTATATGAAAGTTAATTTTGTGATGCATCTAATAATATTGATTTCATATTGTGAATGTTGGTATTTTTTCCTATCAAGTTAGTCCAACATTACAAAGTTTGACTTTGACCAAATTATATATGCAAACTAAAAAGAAAGTTTCAGGGTGGTAGGCATTTTTGTAAGCCTTCCGTTGGTCAGTACTAGGTAATGTGGGGTCAGTACTCAAGTTTATGTGGGGTCGCTTCGTAAGTGAGGGGTAAATTAGTTATTAGGATGGATCCACTGACAGCGCGCCGCCGCTCTCGTCCATTCCAAAACCGCCGCCCACCGCTCCTCTTGCATTCCAAGACCACCGCCGCTCCTCTCCTCTTCCATTCCAAAACTGCCGCCGCTCCTCTTCCATTCCAAAACCACCGCCGGCGAGTGAAGGTTCTGTGGAGAAGTAGATCGATGGAGGAGTACAACCGATACGTGACGATCGTAGACGGCGACCCTGTGAAGCTAGCTAGGATGATGGAGATACAGTCTTGGTTTGACAACCAGCGGCAATTAGCGGTGATGGTGATGGCGATGGCCAAATATCTGAAAAAGAGCGAAAAGGCGGTGATCCACCCGAATGGAGTCGCGCGGGAGTCCATAGAGCTGCTCCTCTGGGCCATGGAGCAGATAGATTCGCTGAATCCGGTCGTGAGACGGAGGTGGTGGGAGTATCGATCCAAGATAGAGCATCCAGAGGATCAAGGATCGAGCATCCACACGGTGCCGTTTGTGAGGGTGTCGTGTCAGAGCGAGCCGGTGGAGTCTTCGTCGACCGTACCCAACTGTAAGAGGAGAAAAGCAGTTGGCGCGACGACGCTTCCCCGCCGTTCTCCAAGGCTCCCTCACCGTTCACCTCATCTCACGGGGCGGCGGTCTGTCGCCGAGGAATAGGAGGGGAGTGCCCCGACGACTAATCATAGGAGGAGCTTAGGGTTATCAGTATTTGCAGGTTGTGAATTGTGTTTTGTGTTGTGTATTTTGGGTACTTTCATATATGAATGTCTTTTGAATTTCAGATCTTTGCAGTATTGAGCATATGAAGTATTTTCTGAATTCCAGAGATCGATTTTTAGTACTTTCAAAAATGTAGTTTCATATAAAAGTGCAGACCATGTGATTTTCAGAGAAGAAACTGCAAGTTTCAGTTTCAGATAAGAAACTGCAAGTTTCAGAGGCAGAGCATTTATATCAACACGTCGTTTTCAAACAGGGATAATAGCATGTTCCAAATTTTATTCATGGTTGAAAATGGAACTAACAGCAAGCTAAGATCATGCTAATCAACATTCATGTATAGCACATCTTCATATGATGCACAGTCAAAAAGATATGCTATTTTCCAAATGCCTAGACAATGTTGAGAGTGCGAAAAACAGAGAAAACTAGGGACGAAATTCCGGCTAGTGTTGGAGGTGGTGTGCGTGGATGACAAGGGGAGACTCACATGTCCGTAATAGCAGAGACAAAAAATTTGGGAATATAGGGGTAATCGATCCCGGGCCGAGCAGGTGCAGGTAAGGGGGTATAGCTACTGGGCTACTGCGGCGTACTCAACACAAAGAAGGCACGCAAACTACAACACTGCCCCATCTTCCCCGGCTCCGGTTCGTTCTCGTCCTATATGTGGAGAGGCTGACAGTCGGGACCCACAAGGTCCATGGCCCTACGCAAGCAAGTGCCTCATTGGAAAAAAAAAGCTTTCTCTCGGAAATGGATATTCGTTACTCCTAATGTTATACTGATGTTGGGGCCCACGGGTCTGTCAACGTAGTCAATAAACGAGATAAATTTACAATGAAGACTGTCATCGGGGAGCTAGCAGGTATAATTTTTTTAGAGGGCGAACAAGTATCAGCTGGGTTGTGGCCTGCCCAGCCTAGGTATTATTTTTTAACATGCGCAGGGCGCAGCCCACGACATGCCGACACAGTGTTTTAAACTTATTGTTTTGAGCTCCAGCATGTATCTACTGGCCCATGGGCCTCCCAGCCTAGGTTTTATTTTGTCTTAAACATCCGCAGCCCAACTTATGTTTTTTTGAAGAAAACGCAGAACTCTTTTCTATTTTTCTATATATAAGAATAAGAATGCCAGGTCCAACTTATGTTTTCCCTTCTAACTATATTATATATATTTAAATTATTTTATGTTATTATATATTATTATTATCATATATTTAATAGATACATATTATATATATATATATATAATATCCCACGTCTTATTAACTTATAAAAAATAAATGTTTAATAGAAGTTTGCAAGGAAAATCCTGGGTTTTTTTACAACGAAAATCCTGGTGATTGCGTACAAAAGGTTCTTGGATTTAAGGACCAATGTAATAATAACACGCTCATTTTTTTAGCAATAACACGCTAATTATCTAATTTTATATATAATAAAATGCCCAGCCCCGGTTTATTTTTTGATAACATTGCTCCGTCCAACCCAACATTATATTTACAACAAGCCCATCAAATTCGTGTATTTCGAGAAAGTGCAAATGGGCTGTGATTTATAAGAAAAAAATTAAATGGACCGCATAGATGCTACATTATTTGTTCACCCATCCGAGCAAATGGACTATAAATTCTAAGAAAATGAGTTGAATATGTGCCACATTTTTGCAGGCTGACATGTGGGCCAATAGGTCGAAGCCCATGCAAGGCATTGTCAACTTGGTCAACAAATGATTCTGACATCCATAGCCATTGGATTTACATCCAACGGCCGGCATGCACCTTCAATATGTCGTCTTCTTCCTACAGCGCCGCCGAGAACGCACGTTCCCGCCTCCGGCGGCTAGCGGCTCTGCTTAGCACGCCTCGCTGCGAAGCGCTACCCCACCGCCGGCCAGGCCATCCCTCCAACCCTCCACACCTGCTGTTATTCTCCGCCCACTGCAGCCCCACGCCGCACCAGAACCAGTTAACCTTCATAGTCCTCTCCATCTGCGACTCCACTGCCGCGTCTTCCCCATCTCTTGGTCGTTCCCGTCCGGGGCCTCGCCGTCGTCCACCGCCTTGGTGCGCTCGGCGCGGCATGGTCAATGTGGTCAACAAACGAGAGTCATCGGAAGAGGACTGTATGTGGAGAGGCTGACAGTGGGGAAGCACCAGGTCCATGGATGCACGCATGCAACTGCCTCCTTATTACGCAAAAAACAATTATTCTTCCCCCTGACAGCTTGGACCCACCAGCTACATCTTCTCACGCAAGGAAGTGCCTCCTTATTACGCGGAAAAAAATGTTTCATCCCCCTGACAGCTGGGACCCAGCAGCTACATCTTCGCACACAAGGAAGTGCCTCCTTATTACGGGCAAAAAAAAATTATTCCTCCTCGTGACAGCTAGGACCCACCAGCTATATCTTCGCACGTAAGGAGGCTGACATTGTGGGCCAATAGGTCGAAGCCTATGAAAGGCGTTGTCAACTTAGTCAACAAATGATTCTGACATCTGTAGTCGTTGGATGTACATCCAACGGCCGGCATGCATCTTCAATCTCTCGTCTTCTGACTCCAGCGCCGGCGGGACCTCCCGCTCCCGCCTCCGGTGGCCAGTGGCGGTGCTTTACACGCCCCGCTGCGAAGCGCTACACCACCACCGGCCAGGCCATCCCTCCACCCCTCCACCCCTCCTGTTATTCTCCGCCGACTGCAGCCCCAGGTCGCACCGAACCAGTCAACCCTCGTACGTCGTACTCCACTCTGTCTGCGACTCCACTGCCGCATCTTCCCCATCTCCTGGTCGTTCCCGTCCGGGGCCTAGCCGTCATTCACCGCCTTCATGCGCTCGGCGCGGTATGGTCAACAAACGAGAGTCATCGGAAGAGGATTGTACGTGAAGAGGCTGACGGCTGGGACCCACGAGGTCCACGGTTGCACACAAGCAAAGTGCCTCCTTGTTATGCTGGAAAAAAAGTTTTCTCCCCCTGATAGCTGGGACCCACCAGCTACATCTTCACACGCAAGGAAGTGCCTCCTTATTGCGTGAAAAAAATGATTCCTCCCCATGACAGTGATACGTCCCTTTTGCATCATGTTTTCCTACTGTTATGTATAGTGTTTTTAATCAATATAACACTTTGTGGAGCAATTCTAATGCCTTTTCTCTCATAATATGCAAGATCTACATAAGGAGGGAGATTACCGGCAGCTGGAATTCTGGACCTGAAAAAAGCTATGTCAGAGATACCTATTCTGCACATCTCCAAATAAGCTGAAAGTTCACGGAGATTTATTTTGGAATAAATGAAAAATATTGGTGAAAAGAAGTACCAGAGGGGCCACCCAGGTGCCCACGAGGCACCAGGGCGCGCCACCCCCTGGCGCATCCTGGTGGCTTGTGGGGCCCCTGGCCAGCCTCCGGTGCCCATTTTCTTGTATATAAGCCCATTTGCCCTAGAAAAAAATAAGGATAAGACTTTCGGACGGAGCGCCACCGTCTCGAGGCGGAACTTGGGCAGGAGCACTTTTGCTCTCCGGCGGAGCGATTCCGCCGGGGATACTTCCCTCCGGGAGGGGGAAATCGAAGCCATCATCATCACCAACGATCCTCTCATCGTGGGAGGACCAATCTTCATCAACATCTTCACCAGCACCATCTCATCTCAAACCCTAGTTCATCTCTTATATTCAATCTTTGTCTCAAAACCTCAGATTGGTACCCGTGGGTTGCTAGTAGTGTTGATTACATCTTGTAGTTGATGCTAGTTGGTTTATTTGGTGGAAGATTATATGTTCAGATCCATTATGCTATTCAATACCCCTCTAATCTTGGACATGAATATGATGTGTGAGTAGTTACTTTTGTTCTTGAGGACATGGGAGAAGTCTTGTCATAAGTAATCATGTGAATTTGGTATTCGTTCGATATTTTGATGATATGTATGTTGTTGATTCTCTTAGTGGTGTCATGTGAACGTCGACTACATGACACTTCACCATCTTTGGGCCTAAGGGAATGCATTGTGGAGTAGTAATTAGATGATGGGTTGCTAGAGTGACAGAAGCTTAAACCCTAGTTTATGCGCTATTCCGTAAGGGGCTGATTTGGATCCATATGTTTAATGCTATGGTTAGATTTATCTTAATTCTTCTTTCGTAGTTGCGGATGCTTGCGAGAGGGGTTAATCATAAGTGGGAGGCTTGTTCAAGTAAGAAAAGCACCCAAGCACCGGTCCACCCACATATCAAATTATCAAAGTAGCGAACGCAAATCAAACAAACATGATGAAAGTGACTAGATGAAATTCCCATGTGTCCTCGAGAACGTTCAGCTTATTATAAGAGATCGTTCCGGTCTATCCTTTGCAACAAAAGGATTGGGCTACCTTGCTGCACCTTAGTTACTATTGCTACTTGTCACTTGTTACAAATTATCTTGCTATCAAACTACTCGTTACCGATAATTTCAGTGCTTGCAGAAAATACCTTGCTGAAAACCGCTTGTCATTTCCTTTTGCTCCTCGTTGGGTTCGACACTCTTACTTATCGAAAGAACTACGATTGATCCCCTATACTTGTGGATCATCAAGACTCTTTTCTGGCTCCGTTGCCGGGGAGTGAAGCGCCTTTGGTGAGTGGAATTTGGTAAGGAAATATTTATATTACGTGCTGAAATTTACTGTCACTTGTCACTATGGAAAACAATCCTTTGAGGGGTTTGTTCGGGGTATCTTCACCTCGACCGGAAGCACAAAAAGTTGCTCCTCAATCTACTGCACCTCCTGAAAATATTTATTATGAGATTCCTTCGGGTGTGATAGAGAAACTGCTAGGTAATCCTTATGCAGGAGATGGAACACTACATCCTGATATGCACTTAATCTATGTGGATGAAGTTTGTGGATTATTTTAGCTTGCAGGTTTACCCGGAGATGAAGTTAAGAAGAAGGTTTTCCCTTTATCTTTGAAGGGAAAGGCATTGACATGGTATAGGCTATGTGATGATATCGGAATGTGGGATTGGAATCGATTGAAATTGGAATTTCATCAAAAGTTTTATCCTATGCATCTGGTTCATCATGATCGGAATTATATATATAATTTTTGGCCTCGTGAAGGAGAAAGCATCGCTCAAGCTTGGGGGAGGCTTAAGCACATGATGTACACATGCCCCAATCATGAGCACTCAAGAGAAATTATCTTACAGAATTTTTATGCCCGACTTTCTCATGATGATCAAACCATGCTCGATTCTTCTTCGACTGGCTCCATTATGAAGAAAACTATTGAATTCAGATGGGATCTTCTGGAAAGAATTAAACGCAACTCTGAAGATTGGGAACTCAACAAAGGTAATGAGTCAGGTATAATACTTGAGTTCGATTGTGTTAAATCTTTTATGGATACCGATGCTTTTCATAAGTTTAACACTAAATATGGACTTGACTCTGAGATAGTAGCTTCCTTTTGTGAATCATTTTCTACTCATGTTGATCTCCCTAAGGAGAAGTGGTTTAAATATCATCCCTCTGTTAAAGAAAATACTGAAGAACCTATTAGTGTTAAAGAAGAAACAATTGTTTATAATGTTGATCCAGTTGTGCCTAATGCTTATATTGAGAAACCATCTTTTCCTGTTAGGATTAAGGAACATGCTAAAGTTTCAACTGTGGTTAACAAAAGTAATATTAGAGCACCTATACCCTCTGAACAAATTAAAGTTGAACCTAATGTTGCAATGGTTAAAGATCTCTTGGTCGATAATATAGATGGGCATGTTCTTTACTTCTATGATGAAGCTACTAGAATTGCTAAGCCTGATCCTAAAGATAAGAATAAACCTGTCGTTGGCATGCCTGTTGTCTCTATTAAAATAGGAGATCATTGTTATCATGGCTTATGTGATTTGGGTGCTAGTGTGAGTGCTATTCCGTTTAACTTATATCAAGAAATTATGAATGATATTGCACCTGTTGAGATTGAAGATGTTGATGTTACTATTAAGCTCACAAATAGAGATACTATTTCACCGCTTGGAATTGTTAGAGATGTTGAAGTCTTGTGTGATAAGATCAAATACCCTACTGATTTTCTTGTTCTTGGATCACCACAAGATGATTTTTGTCCAATTATATTTGGTAGACCCTTCCTGAATACTGTTAATGCTAAGATTGATTGCGCTAAAGAAATTGTTAGTGTTAATTTTGGTGAGATGTCTCATGAGTTTAATTTCTCTAAGTTTCGTAGACAACCTCATGATAAAGAATTGCCTAGTAAAGATGAAATTATTGGTCTTGCTTCTATTGCCGTACCTCCAACTGATCCGTTAGAACAATATTTGCTAGACCATGAAAATGATATGCACATGAATGAAAGAAATGAAATAGATAAGATGTTCTTTGATCAACCACCTATCCTTAAACACAATTTACCTGTTGAAACTCTTGGAGGTCCTCCTCCACCTAAGGGTGACCCTGTATTTGAATTGAAACAATTGCCTGATACATTGAAATATGCTTATCTAGATGAAAACAAGATATATCATGTTATTATTAGTGCTAACCTTTCAGAGCATGAAGAAAAGAGATTACTAAAAACTCTGAGGAAGCACCGTGCTGCTATTGGATATACTCTTGATGATATTAAGGGCATTAGCCCCACTCTATGTCAGCACAAAATTAATATGGAGCATGATGCTAAACCAGTTGTCGATCATCAACGACGATTAAATCCTAAGATGAAGGAGGTGGTCAGAACTGAAATATTAAAGCTTCTGGAAGCAGGTATAACCTATCCCATAGCTGATAGCAGATGGGTAAGTCCCGTTCATTGTGTCCCTAAGAAAGGAGGCATTACTATTGTTACTAACGATAAAAATGAACTCATTCCACAAAGAATCGTAACTGGTTATACGATGGTAATTGATTTTATAAAATTAAACAAAGCCACTAGAAAAGATCATTACCCCTTACCTTTCATTGATCAAATGTTAGAAAGTTTGTCCAAGCATACACACTTTTGCTTTCTTGATGGATATTCCGGTTTCTCTCAAATACATGTATCACAAGCCGATCAAGAGAAAACCACCTTTACTTGTCCTTTTGGAACTTATGCTTATAGACGTATGCCTTTTGGTTTATGCAATGCACCTGCTACCTTTCAAAGATGTATGACTGCTATATTCTCTGACTTTTGTGAAAAGATTGTTGAGGTTTTCATGGATGATTTTTCCGTTTACGGAACTTCCTTTGATGATTGCTTAAGCAACCTTGATCGAGTTTTGCAGAGATGTGAACAAACTAATCTTGTCTTGAATTGGGAGAAGTGCCACTTTATGGTGAATGAAGGTATTGTCTTGGGGCATAAAATTTCTGAACGAGGTATTGAAGTAGATAAGGCTAAAGTTGATGCAATTGAGAAAATGCCATGCCCTAAAGATATTAAAGGTATAAGAAGTTTCCTCGGTCATGCTGGATTCTATAGGAGGTTTATTAAAGACTTCTCTAAAATTTCTAGGCCCCTTACTAATCTCTTGCAAAAAGATGTTCTAGGACAAAGAGTTGATAAGAAATTAAATGTTATCCATTATGCTAGTAAAACTCTAGACAGTGCTCAAAGAAATTATGCTACTACTGAGAAAGAATTTGCAGCAGTGGTGTTTGCATGTTATAAATTCAGATCTTACATAGTTGATTCTAAAGTAACTGTTCACACCGATCATGCTGCTATTAAATACCTTATGGAAAAGAAAGATGCTAAACCTAGACTCATTAGGTGGGTTCTATTACTACAAGAATTTGACTTGCATATTGTTGATAGGAAGGGAGCTGAGAATCCCGTAGCTGATAATTTGTCTAGAATGGAAAATGTTCTTGATGACCCACTCCCTATTAATGATGATTTCCCTGATGAGCAATTAGCTGTCATAAATGCTTCTCGTAATACTCCTTGGTATGCAGACTATGCTAATTATATCGTTGCTAAATTTATACCACCTAGTTTCACATACCAACAAACGAAAAAGTTATTCTTTGATTTAAGACATTACTTCTGGGATGACCCACATCTTTATAAAGAAGGAGTGGATGGTATTATTAGACGTTGTATACCTGAGCAAGAACAGGAACAAATCCTGTGGAAGTGTCATTCCGAGGCTTACGGAGGACACCATGCGGGAGACAGAACTGCACATAAGGTACAACAATCTGGTTTTTATTGGCCTACTCTTTTCAAGGATGCTCATAAGTTTGTCTTATCTTGTGATGAGTGTCAAAGAATTGGTAATATTAGTAGACGTCAGGAAATGCCTATGAATTATTCACTTGTTATTGAACCATTTGATGTTTGGGGATTTGATTATATGGGACCTTTTCCGTCCTCTAATAGGTATAAACATATTTTAGTTGCTGTTGATTACGTTACTAAGTGGGTAGAAGCTATTCCAACTAGTAGTGCTGGTGATAACACTTCTATTAAAATACTTAAAGAAGTTATTTTCCCGAGGTTCGGAGTCCCTAGATATTTAATGACTGATGGTGGTTCACATTTTATTCATGGTGCATTCCGTAAACTGCTTGCTAAATATGATGTCAACCATAGAATTGCATCTCCTTATCACCCTCAATCTAGTGGTCAAGTTGAATTGAGCAATAGAGAAATAAAGTTAATTTTGCAAAAGACCGTCAACAGATCTAGAAAGAATTGGTCTAAGAAATTTGACGATGCATTATGGGCTTATAGAACTGCTTATAAAAATCCTATGGGTATGTCTCCTTATAAAATGGTTTATGGAAAAGCATGTCATTTACCTCTTGAGTTAGAGCATAAAGCATATTGGGCAATTAAAGAACTCAATTATGATTTTAAACTTGCCGGTGAAAAGAGGTTATTTGATATTAGCTCGCTAGATGAATGGAGAACCCAAGCTTATGAAAATGCCAAATTGTTTAAAGATAAAGTTAAAAGATGGCATGATAGAAGAATTCAAAAACGGGAATTTAAAGTGGGTGAGTATGTTCTATTGTACAATTCTCGTTTTAGATTTTTTGCAGGAAAACTTCTCTCTAAATGGGAAGTACCGTATATCATCGAGGAAGTTTATCGCTCTGGAGCCATTAAGATCAATAACGCCAAAGGCACTAATCCGAGGGTGGTCAATGGGCAATGAATTAAGCATTACATCTCAGGTACACCTATTAATGTTGAGACTAACATTATCCAAACTATGACACCGGAGGAACACATAAGAGAGACCTTCTAGAACACTCCAGAACCCTGAAAAGGAAGAGGTACGTGATACGGTAAGTAAACCGACTCCAAAAATTCCATAAAAATACTTTCTGTCAGTTTTGGGATATTAGAAAAAATACAAAAATAAGAAACAGCCGAGAAGACCCATGAGAAGCACACGAGGCACCAGGGCGCGCCACCCCCCCCCCCTGGCGCACCCTGGTGGCTCGTGGGACCCTCGTGAGCCTTCCTGACTCCGTTTTCTTCTGGAATACTTGTTTTGCAAGATAAAAAAAATTATATATACTCCCAGATGTTTTGACCACCGTATCGCAGAAATATCCTCTGTTCTTGTTTCGTGCTATTTTTCTGACAGATCTAGATCGCCATGGCTCCACCAAGCTCTTCCAAGGACAAGTTCTATGAGAAGGTCATCAACCCCTACCTACCGGAGGTGATGAAACACCCTCAAGCCATCGAGATGCGTGAGGGGGTGCTTCACATCCGGGACGTTCAAGGACCCAAGAAGACCGGGAGTGTGGAGGCCAGGCTCGAAGCGGTGGAGCAGGAGATTTTCAAGTGCCAAGGGATGGTAGAACATGGACTCGGCGTTAACCACTCCATGATCACGGACTTCACCCGCGATCACAAGGTGGATGGCCAATCAATGGGGGACATCGTCTTCAAGCTCAATGAACGAATTGACTATCTCCAAGGCCAAATCTATGATCTTCAAAACCAAAATTTTGAGTATGAGGCAAGATTCAAAGGTATGAGTTTAGCTGCAAGTTTCATGACTCTGCAGACTCGTTCATCCTTTTATGATGGGCAACCTATGCCATGGAAGCCGGAGGACAAGCCCACCACTTCATCACCACTATCATCACCCAAGAAGGAGACTTGAGTACATGGGTCTGGGCACTCCCCTTGGCTTGTGCCAAGCTTGGGGGAGGGGCCCTGGTATCATATCACCATCACTTTTATTATCTTTACCTATTTTTAGTTTGATCCTTAGTTATTTCGTGCTTTAGTTGAATAAAAGTTTAGTATGATCTATTTTCGAGTGCTAGTTTCGTGATCTATCTATCTATGTAATCGAGTTGAGAGTTATATAATAAAGAGTAGTTTGAGTTTTTGCTTCTTTACTTTTATGTTTCAATCCTAGCAATGAAAATAATGAAAAAGATCATATGCTAATCTTATGGAAAGTAATGACATTACATAAAGAAAAGTATAAGTGATAAAATTTATTGAAAGATAACAAACATAGCATTGGTCAATGATGCAATTCATGAAAAAAATTAATAAGGGAAGAGAAGATTCAACTGCAAATACGCTATCTTGGACATCTTTTGTGATTGTGAGCCCCCATTAAGTATTTTATGTCAAATTGTTGAAGTTAGACAAGGAAGACAACGTAATGAATTATGTTTGCTTATATTCACATAGAAGTTATATTGTCATAGGTCCTCCAACATGTGGTGTTTGCCCCCTATCTTTGCTAGCCAAAAATTCGCACCAAGTAGAGATACTACTTGTGCATCCAAAACCCTTACACCCAGTTTCATGTCATGAGAGTCCACTATATCTACCTATGGATTGAATAAGATCCTTCAAGTAAGTTGTCATCGGTGCAAAAAGCAATAAAACTTGCCTCTAAATATGTATGAACTTTTATTGTAAGGGAAAATAAGCTTTGTACGAACTTGTGATGGTAAAGAAATAAAAGCGACGGACTGCATAATAAAGGTTGCTATCACAAGGGGCAATATAAAGTGACGTTCCTTTGCATTAAGAGCTTGTGCATCCAAAAACAAAAAGCGCATGACAACCTCTGCTTCCCTCTGCGAAGGGCCTATCTTTTACTTTTATGTATTTACATTTTTATGCAAGAGTCAATAGTGTTCTCCTCTATTCCTTTTTATTTTTCTCTTTTGCAAGCATCATGTGGTGGGGAAAGATCTAGGCATATATATCCAGTTGGATATGAGTGATCATGAGTTATTATTGTTGACATCACCCTTGAGGTGAATAAGTTGGGAGGCGAAATTATAAGCCCCTATCTTTCTATGTGTCTGGCTGAAACTTTTTGCTCCATATATATGTTGTGAGTGTTAGCAATCATAGAAGACTAAATGATGGTTGAGTATGTGGACTTGCTAAAAAGCTCCTACATGAGACCCTTCCTGAAAGTATGATGAATTGCAATTGCATTGTTGACTGAGAACATAGTTTGTTAGTTTTCAAGAAAGTATATGTCTTATACCTCGTTGTTGTGATGAATTGTTACTTGCTCATGAGAAGTTCTATGATAATGAATATTGTTGTTATAATAATGATCATGATGCTACTATGTCTGTATTTTGTTTTTTTCGACACCTCTCTCTAAACATGTGGACATGATTATCGATATCGGCTTTCGCTTGAGGACAAGCAAGGTCTAAGCTTGGGGGAGTTGATACGTCCATTTTGCATCATGTTTTCCTACTATTATTTATAGTGTTTTTAATCAATATAACACTTTGTGGAGCAATTCTAATGCCTTTTCTCTCATAATATGCAAGATCTACATAAGGAGGGAGATTACTGGCAGCTGGAATTCTGGACCTAAAAAAGCTATGTCAGAGATACCTATTCTCCCCATCTCCAAATAAGCTGAAATTTCACGGATATTTATTTTGGAATAAATGAAAAATATTGGAGAAAAGAAGTACCAGAGGGTGCCACCCAGGTGCCCACGAGGCACCAGGGCGCGCCACCCCCCTAGCCGCCCTGGTGGCTTGTGGGGCCCTTGGCCAGCCTCCGGTGCCCATTTTCTGGTATATAAGCCCATTTGCCCTAGAAAAAATAAGGATAAGACTTTCGGGACGGAGCGCCGCCGTCTCGAGGCGGAACTTGGGCAGGAGCACTTTTGCTCTCCGGCGGAGCGATTCCGCCGGGGATACTTCCCTCTGGGAGGGGGAAATCGAAGCCATCATCATCACCAACGATCCTCTCATCATGGGAGGACCAATCTTCATCAACGGCTTCACCAGCACCATCTCATCTCAAACCCTAGTTCATCTCTTGTATTCAATCTTTGTCTCAAAACCTCAGATTGGTACATGTGGGTTGCTAGTAGTGTTGAGTACATCTTGTAGTTGATGCTAGTTGGTTTATTTGGTGGAAGATTATATGTTCAGATCCATTATGCTATTCAATACCCTTGTGATCTTGGACATGAATATGATGTGTGAGTAGTTACTTTTGTTCTTGAGGACATGGGAGAAGTCTTGTCATAAGTAATCATGTGGATTTGGTATTCGTTCGATATTTTGATGATATGTATGTTGTTGATTCTCTTAGTGGTGTCATGTGAACGTCGACTACATGACACTTCACCATCTTTGGGCCTAAGGGAATGCATTGTGGAGTAGTAATTAGATGATAGGTTGCTAGAGTGACAGAACCTTAAACCCTAGTTTATGCGCTATTCCGTAAGGGGCTGATTTGGATCCATATGTTCAATGCTACGGTTAGATTTATCTTAATTCTTCTTTCGTAGTTGCGGATGCTTGTGAGAGGGGTTAATCATAAGTGGGAGGCTTGTTCAAGTAAGAACAGCACCCAAGCACCGGTCCACCCACATATCAAATTATCAAAGTAGCGAACGCGAATCAAACAAACATGATGAAAGTGACTAGATGAAATTCCCGTGTGTCCTCGAGAACATTTAGCTTATTATAAGAGATCGTTCTGGCCTGTCATTTGCAACAAAAGGATTGGGCTACCTTGCTGCACCTTAGTTACTATTGCTACTTGTCACTTGTTACAAATTATCTTGTTATCAAACTACTCGTTACCGATAATTTCAGTGCTTGCAGAAAATACCTTGCTGAAAACCATTTTTCATTTCCTTCTGCTCCTCGTTGGGTTCGACACTCTTACTTATTGAAAGGACAACGATTGATCCCCTATACTTGTGGGTCATCAGACAGCTAGGACCCACCAGCTATATCTTCGCACGCAAGGAAGTGCCTCCTTATCCCCCAGACAGCTGGGACCCACCAGGTCGAAGCGTACGTATCGTTATCTGTCTGGTCACAAGCGTGTATGTACATACTGGTCGATCGGTCTCTCTGCCACGATGAACTGTGGCCGTGTAAGGAGCGGCACGTGTCGTAGTAGAGCCCCCGACATAGCAGTTCAGGTAGCCCCGTCTAAATCGTGAACACGTACGTACAGCCACACGGCAAAAAGTACGGTGACATACGTACATATACGAGCGGGATCTCGAATGCGTACTCGCACAGACGTACGGCCAGGGCTCGTGTACATGGAGAGAGGCAACGGACGGCAGCAACGGCCTCCTGTTCATCAGCAGCCAACCGGCTGGGTCGGAACGGAGGAAACAGCGTCGGGAGCCAAGCGACTGGGTCGGAACGCGTCCTGTTCATCGGGAGCCAACCTGCTTGGACGAAATAGCCGAAACGGGGTCCTGTTCATTGACTCAGGGTCTGGCGTATCGCAAAACGGAGGAAACGGCCTTCTGTTCGACCGCCTACGGTCGAAACGGGGTCCTGTTCATCGGCTGGGGGTCTGGCGTACCGCAAAACGGAGGAAACGGACTTCTGTTCAACCGCCTACGGTCGAAGCGGGGTCCTGTTGATCGGGAGGGGTCTGGCGTACCGCAAAACGGAGGAAACGGACTTCTACCCAACTGCCTACGGTCGAAACGGAGTCATGTTCATCGGGAGGGGTGTGGCATACTGCAAAATGGGACTCCACGGGCTACTGTTCATCCACCGTCGACTTCCTCCAGCCTCCACCGGCTACTGTTCATCCAGCCTCCACGGGGGTCCTGTTCATCCACCCCCAGCCGGCTGGGGTATGGCATACCGCGGCACGGCCACCTCGAGGTCCTGTTCATCCAGTGCCAACCGCCTACACGGCCGGGGTCCTGTTCATCCAACCCCCACCGGCTGGGGTGGGGTGTACGAGCGAGCGGGAGCAACAGGAACTGTTCATCCACAGTCAACGGACCGGATCGATCGATGCAAGTCTCGACTTGTACTACGTGTATCACGTGCGCGGCAGCAACGGGCACTGTTCATCGAGAGGCAACCCAGCACCGGCTGGCTACGTCTCGCATGGGGGCTCGATCGGCTTTAGTAAGCAGCAAGAAGGATCGATCGGGTTCAGTTAGCGGTGAAGGGATCGCTCGGGTTCAGTTAGCAGTGAAGGGATTGCTCGGGTTCAGTTAGCAGCGAAGGGATCGCTCGGGTTCAGTTAGCAGCAAAGGGATCGATCGGGTTCAGTACGTAGTGTGAGGGATCGATCGCTCGTGTTCAGTACGTAGTGCGAGGGCGATCGATCGCTCGGGTTCAGTAAGCGAACGTACGCCTCGCTCGGGTTCAGTTAGCAAGCGCCTTGCACACACGCGCGCGTACGAGAGAGAAATGCGCAAAACCACACTGCCTCGCTCGGCCCGACCACCCACCGTAACCAGGAACTCCCCTAAAATTTCCTCGCCCTCACTTCTACCATGATTTTTTACGTCATGGACGGCCCAAAGAATGTCATGCGGGTGCGTCTCCGGCCCGCCCAGGACGAAAAGCCCATTTTCTATCATATTTTTTTTTCATAGAAGTAGGAGCCCACCACATCTATGATGATACGTGTTTTTGTCACAATTATTGTCATAGAAGTGTCACAACCATGACAAAAAAACTTTTCGTTCGGGCCATAATGTCACGGATGTGTCTTTTTTTGTAGTGTCTCTACGGACTAAACCCTCTGGCTTATATAGGCACCAGGGGTATCTAGGGTTACACATGTTCAGTTACAACTAAAGGAATACATGCTGAATCTACATATCCTTGGGGTGTACGCCAAGTCTTCGGTGAGGCCTAGTACGTCGGTTCTTCAGGTTGGAAACCTCCGGAGTCTCTGCTCTTCAACGGGCCTCGAGTCCGACCCATGGACTAATCACCTTGGCTGGGACCCCCTAGTCCAGGACACCGTCAACCAAGATGTCGTGGTAAAAAATTTGGCTTGTTTGAAGAAAGTTTTGACACACACCTCTCACAAATTGGAGCATCTGACGAGAAGACTTGTGGTTCCGAGAGGGAACAATGCATGTTTGATGACGAACCGACGGTCGCTTCCTCGTATGGCCTTGAAATTTTTTGTACCGTAAACATCCAGTAATAAAACTGTCATGTTAAAATTTGGAAATTTTCAGGGTTCATTTGACCTTTTTAAGACATTAAGTGAGTTTCTAGCCATATAATGGCCGTAATTCAAATTTGAATTGTATGTATGCAAAAGCAAACCATCATGGGTTGACAAATCATATTTGTGTCCTTGTGTGCAGATTAATGTCCGGTGCAGTAAATTGGAAGGATTTTTCAAATATATTGGTGTCACGGCTTGGACACAAACATTGAGTACCATGGCTTTTAAATTCCAAAAAATTCAAAAATGATCAGAAATACATGAAACCTTGCTTGATGTCATGGCATGGCACCAAGATGCTGTGGTAAAAAAATTGGTCTGTTTGACGAAAATTTTGACACACACCTCTCACAAATCAGAGCATCTTACGAGAAGACTCGTGGTTCCGAGAGGGAACAATGCATGTTTGATGACGAACTGGCGGTCGCTTCCTCGTATGGCCTTGAAATTTTTTGTACTGTAAACATCCACTAATACAATTGTCATGTTAAAATTTGGAAATTTTCAGGGTTCATCTGACTTTTTGACGACATTAAGTGAGTTTCTAGCCATTTAGTGGCCATCATTCAAATTATAAGTACATGTACATCCAAAAGCAAACCATCATGGGTTGGAAAAATCATTTATGTATTACATTTTACAATAATATCATAGTAACACAAAATAAGCATTCGTGCCTAACATTTGGAAAGAAAATGTAAATATCTGGCAAGACAACTGGGCCCCACATGATTGGCGCTCTGTTTCGTGTCTCGAGGTTTGGAAGGTGATGGCGCGGGTTTTTAATCAGACGCGGTTCTGTATCGGAAACCGTCAGCGATGTAATTCACACACGACTTTTGCTCCGGGAATCGTGTGTAACTCATGCTACAGTACTCGTAAATTCCGGCGACCGGCGCATGTACTGCTCCCGTCGATCTAGATTCTGACCGCCAATAAATACTACTCCACTGATACGTCTCTAACGTATTCATAATTTATGAAGTATTCATGCCATGTTTACAATAATTTTATATGGTTTTGGTGCACTTTTATATGATTTTCATGGACTAACATATTAACCTAGTGCCCAGGGCCAATTGTTGTTTTCTGCTTGTTTTTGGTTTTCCAGAAAATCCATACCAAACGAAGTCCAAACGCAGCGAAACTTTTTGACGATTTTTTTGGAACATAAGAGACCCCCGAAGCTTCGTGGGAGGACCAGAAGACCCACGAGCCGGTGACAAGGCAACCTGGCGCGCCCTGGGGGCGCGTGGGGTTGCCTTATGGGCCCCTCGTAACTCCTTTTTGCGTGATTCCAACACTGAAAATTCTTATAAATAGAGAAACCCCCAGAAATAAACCTAGAACTTTGACTCCGCCTCCGCAACCCTATGTTCCAAAGAGATCCCATCTGGAGGCCTTTTCTGGCACCCTGCCGGAGGGGGGAATCATCACCGGAGGCCATCTTCATCATCCCGGCGATCTCCATGATGAGGAGGGAGTAGTTCACCCTCGGGGCTGAGGGTATGTACCAGTAGCTATGTGTTTGATCTCTCTCTCTCTCTCGTATTCTTGATTTGGCATGATCTTGATGTACCACGAGTTTTGTTAATATAGTTGGATAATATGGTGTTTCTTCCCTCTCTATCTTCTTGTCAGGAATTGAGTCTTTCCGTTTGAGGTTTCGTTATTGTCGGATTGAATACTTTGGATTTGAGAACACTTGATGTATGTATTGCATGTGGATACCCGTGGTGACAATGGGGTATTCTATTGAGTCACTTGATGTATGTTTTGGTGATCAACTTGCGAATTCCCGTGACCTTGGGGTAATCTAGGCATAGGAGTTGATTGCATGTTTTCGTCCTACTTTCTCCGATAGAAACTTTGGGGTACTCTTTGAAGTTCTTTGTGTGGATTGAATATTATGAATCTGAAGTTGTTTGATGCATATCAAATAATCAACTCACGGATACTTGTGGTGACATTGGAGTATCTACTTGTCGTGACATTGGAGTATCTAGGTGACATTAGAATTGGTTGATGCGTATCATATGGTGTTATTTTAGTACGAACTCTAGGGCTGTTTGTGACACTTATAGGGATGGCTCAATAGATTGATCAGAAAGGGCTGTAGTAATCATGTTTTATCGCTTTTGTTTCAATAATGTGCCAAGTAAAGCCTTTGGGATAGTGTGGATACATGTTGATTTGATTATGTGCAAAAACAGAAACTTTTGCGTCAAGTGCTGGAATTTCTATTCAATACTGGAGCATGAGAAAATTCTGAAATTTTTACACAGTATTGTGTTACAATTTTTTTATGTTTTCCTAAATTTTCAGAATTTCTGGAGGTACATAAGTATGCTTTTTTAATTCGCTCACTACATGTTGTTCTGTTTTTGATAGATTCTGTTTTTATTGCATAGTTTGCTTGTTTTAGTGTTTCCATTGCTTATATTGAGTAATATAAATTTCAGTCAGTGCCTAGGGTTGCCAGGTCAGCTGCGATACCAGTTGTGGATCCACGGACCACAGTATCTGCACCAGCCACCACAGCCATAGTGCCACAGCAGGTCTCAACTCCTCCAGTCCAGCAGTCGTCAGCAAAAGCATTCGCGGACGCTCTCATCTCAACGCCGTCTACGCACATCGGAGCCGCCAGCAGGAGATCGCCTTTGGAGGACCGTGCCTAGAGAGCCAACTAGTGCTATACGATTTGAACTTTTTGGTACTTGTTGCCAAAGGGGGAGGATTTGTATAGATCATAGGCTTTGAGAGAGAGAGTTTCTTGTTTTTGATTTGCTTCGAGAGTTTCTTTTGCTACTTGTTTGCTCGTTCGTTGATACTTTGTTATGTGTGTGCTTGCTACAGTATCTGTGCTTATTGATACGATGTTGATTGATCATATTATGCCCATTGTGATATTCCATGTTTATCTCTACTATTATATTTTATGATCAATTACTTATGTTGGTGATGCGTGCCTATTATTCCAATCATATCATTTTGCGCGCTCCACCAAGATGTATGTGACATGGAAGAGTGACCCATGAGCCTAATCGATTGTGCATTTGCATTCAAACGCAATTTTTTTAATAATGCACAAATTTAGGGGGAGCTCTTGCTTATCACATACTTCTCAAAGCGACGATGTATTTCATTTACTTAATCATCTGTCGAAGCTTTGATCTATATGTTGTCATCAATTACCAAAAAGGGGGAGATTGAAAGCACATTTGCTCCCTTGGTGGTTTTGGTAATTCATAACAACATATATCTCATTGAACTAATATCCATTCAAGATTAAGATTTCAGGATGTTCAATGATTGGCATGGCATGGACTAGAGATGTGGACCCCTCAAAATGCTAAGGACAAGAATTGGCAAAGATCAAGACTCTACATTTTTGGTTTAGTGATCCAAGATCACATTGAGTCCATAGGAAAGCCAATACTATTAAAAGGGGATGAGGTGTTGCTTAATGGTCTTTTTGCTCAAGTTCTTAGTGACAGCATTCCTAAACCCTCAACCACTCTCTCTATCCCAAATATGTCCAAAACCCAAAGTCCAACTCGGCCCCACCGAAATTTCCAATCCGGCCCCACCGAGTTCATCCAAGACTTAGCCACTGCCAAACCCTAACAAATCGAATCCACCAAAATGGATCTCGGTCCCACCGAGATGGCCTTGCCAACTCTCTGTAATCGTTTGCATTCACTTCGGTCTCACCGAGTTTGCAAATCGGTCTCACCGAGATGGCTTGCCAACTCTCTGTTGCCTTATTGCTTCACTTCGGTTCTACCGAGTTGATGCAATCGGTGCCACCGAGATGAGGATTGCCCTAAGCCATTGCACTTTGGTCCATCCGAGTAGTTCGTATCGGTCCCACCGAGATTCCTAAAGTTCATATCTTTTACACAGTTCGGTGCTACCGAGATTATCGTTTCGGTGCCACCGAGTTGGGTCAAAAGTGTGTAACGGTTGGATTTTGTGTGGAGGCTATATATACCCCTCCACCCCATCCTTCTCAGTGAGGAGAGCCATCAGAACGTGCCTACACTTCCACCATTCATTTTCTGAGAGAGAACCACCTACTCATGTGTTGAGATCAAGCTATTCCATTCCTACCATTTGAACCTTGATCTCTAGCCTTTCCCAAGTTGCTTTCCACTCAAATCCTTCTTCCACCATAGCCAAATCTGTGAGGAGTGTTTGAGTGCTGGGAAGACTATCATTTGAAGCACAAGAGCAAGGAGTTCATCAACAACACACCGTCTATTACCTTTTGGAGAGTGGTGTCTCCTAGATTGGTTAGGTGTCACTTGGGAGCCTCCAACCAGATGTGGAGTTGAACCAAGAAGTTTGTAAGGGCAAGGAGATTGCTTACTTCGTGAAGATCTACCCCGAGTGAGGCTAGTCCTTCGTGGACGTAAGCCATGGTAATAGACAAGGTTGCTTCTTCGTGGACCCTTCGTGGGTGGAGCCCTCCGTGGACTCGCGCAGCCGTTACCCTTCGTGGGTTGAAGTCTCCATCAACGTGGACGTACGATAGCACCACCTATCGGAACCACGGCAAAAACCACCGTGTCTTCATTGCGTTTGAAATCTCCAATCCCTCCTTTACATACATATGCAATTGGTCATATTCCGCTGCTATACTCTTAGAATTGCATGTGTAGGGTGATGCTTGACATGTACTATTGCTAAAAACTGCCCACAATTAAAATTGGGAAAAGGTTAGGTTTTATTTGGTCAAGTAGTCTAATCACCCCCCCTCTAGACATACTTTCGATCCTACAAGTGGTATCAGAGCGTTGGTCTCCTTAAGCCTTGATTTCCATTGCTTTGGTGATCATAGCCTTGGTTTCAAAACCTAGGAGAGTATGGCGTCTAGTGAGGGTAACTATCACCGTAGAGGTCCATATTTTGATGGTACAAACTTTGCTAGTTGGAAACATAAGATGAAAATGCATATTCTTGGTCCTAGTGAGGGTAACTATCACCGTAGAGGTCCATATTTTGATGGTACAAACTTTGCTAGTTGGAAACATAAGATGAAAATGCATATTCTTGGTCATAACCCTGCCGTTTGGGCTGTTGTTCGTGTTAGCTTGCAAGGTGACTTCTTTGAGGATGGCAAGGAACCAGATCGTGAAGCAACCCCGGAAGAACTAAAGATGTTGCAATACAATGCTCAAGCTTGTGACATTCTATTCAACGGTCTATGTCCCGAGGAATTCAACAAAATCAGCCGCCTCGAGAATGCAAAGGAAATTTGGGATACTTTGGTTGATATGCATGAGGGTACCGAATCCGTCAAGGAATCTAAGTTGGATGTGCTCCAAAGTCAACTTGATAAGTTCAAGATGAAGGATGGTGAAGGAGTCGCAGAGATGTACTCTAGGCTTGCTCTCATCACAAATGAGATTGCCGGCTTAGGAAGTGAAGAGATGACCGACAAATTCATCATCAAAAAGATACTTAGAGCTTTAGATGGAAAATATGATACCGTCTGCACATTGATCCAAATGATGCCAAATTACAAAGATCTCAAGCCCACGGAAGTCATTGGAAGGATTGTCGCTCATGAAATGTCGCTCAAGGACAAAGAGGAGCTGCACAACAAGTCAAGTGGTGCTTACAAAGCCTCAACCGATTTGAAATCTCCAATCCCTCCTTTACATACATATGCAATTGCTTATATTCCGCTGCTATACTCTTAGAATTGCATGTGTAGGGTGATGCTTGACATGTACTATTGCTAAAAACTGCCCACAATTAAAATTGGGAAAAGGTTAGGTTTTATTTGGTCAAGTAGTCTAATCACCCCCCCCCCCTCTAGACATACTTTCGATCCTACAGTGAGATAACGATATGAGGATAATAAGGAGTGGCAAGACCCTAAGCTTGGGATGCCCAAGACACCCTGTTGGGGATGCTTACCAGCACATAGACCCGGCAGGGTGGTAACCCGGCCATGGAGCAGGCTCAGCGGGTCAGCTCACTGCGGGACTCAGCGGGTCAGCTCACTGACCGGCTCAATTTCATCATCAGGAAGACGAAATAAAAAATGCTAAGTCTGAACCTGAAGGAATGACTCGTCGATCTACTTAACCCAGCAAATGGAGCCGGTCAAGTACAACGTTCTAAAGGACCAGCTTGGGAAGCGCTTGGAGAGTATCTTACTAATATTTTGCTTTTTCAGGATAAAGTTTAACGTGAATAAATTCAAGTCAAACTGAGGGCTAATGTTGGGGATGCTTACCAGCACATAGACCCGGTAGGGTGGTAACCCGGCCATGGAGCAGGCTCAGCGGGTCAGCTCACTACGGGGCTGAAGGACTCTAGGTGGCCCGGCTTAACGAGGCCTAGCGAGGACAGGCCAGCTTAGGCAATGGGTCGGCTCACGAGGATGATGAGTGGCACGAAGGCCGTCTTGGAGAGCAAGTAGGAAAGAGTAGGAGACGGGTCAAAGGACGACCCGGACTCTCATGTAATCTAGGGTTCCACCTGTATATATAAAGGGGAGCACCTATACGAAAAAGACTAAGTTGCAACCTCCTCAAGAGCTAGGTTAGCAAATCCGCATCCTTGTAATCGAGATCTACAGCAATATAATCAAGCAGGACGTAGGCTTTTACCTCCACAGTGAGGGGCCGAACTTGGGTAACCCGGCGTATTCTCGTTCCCGATCAACCCCGTTAAGCCTCCACACTTGTGCGATGGCCTCATCTCTAAGTCCTTTCACAAGGGCATCTGCCGTGTTAAAACCATGATACACCCCAAGGTAATATTCAAGGAAGACTCAAGCGTCTAAGCTTGGGGATGCCCCGGAAGGTATCCCCTCTTTCGTCTTCAACATTATCGGTACCCTCACTTGGAGCTATATTTTTATTCGTCACATAATATGAGTTTTGCTTGGAGCGTCATTTTCTTTTGTTGATATTTTATTTATGTTATCAATAATCATGTTTTGTATCTTTTATTTCAATTAAATGCCAATTGTAGCCTTTACCATGCTCAGTTTGCAAGTTTATGTGTTGCTGTTTGAAAACAGAAAGTTTTCTGTTATGTCTAGAATATTCCTGAATAGTCAGAACATGATAAAAATCTTAAATTTGTGCACAGTAAGCATGCATTAGTTCTCTGTCACGTGGTAATTTTTTAGAATTTTTGGAGTTAGGGAAGTTTGAATTTTTATTCCCCCTTTATAGACTGTTCTGTTTAGACAGATTTCGGTTATAGTTGCATTGTTTGCATATGTTTGCTTGTTTAATGTTTCTATTTGTGGATAGGAGTATTAAATATGCAGAGGCATTTAGTATGCAATGTTTAATTATAATTTTAGTGATTTTCTACAGTATAGAATGTTAAGGTTTTGATTTGATTTATACTAACTTATCTCACGAGTTCTTTTTGAGTTTTGTGTGGATGAAGTTTTTAAGATTTAGGAGAAGCCATGATATGAAAGGAATTAAGGAGACACAAGAGCTCAAGCTTGGGGATGTCCAAGGCTCCCCAAGATAACATTCCAAGAAGTCTCAACCAACTAAGCTTGGGGATGCCCCGGTAGGCATCCCACCTTTCTTCATCAACACCTATCGGTTAGCCTAAGTTTTTTACTTGTTCACATGATATGTGCTATTTTTGGAGTGCCTTTTTATTTTTGTTTGTTGTTTTAATAAAATTATCAGATCTGAAATCTTTATTTGGAGAGAGTCTTCACATAGCTACTTATTTACTCAACTACTCTTAGTTCTTCACTTTTATCTTTTTGAGTAGTTTGTCATTCACTCTCGTGCTTCACTTATATCCTAAGATTGAATTGTTGAATGAATTGAATATCATAAATTTGAAATTATATGTGCTTCATATGCTTGTCCCATGGGGAGAAATGACTTCACATATAAGGAGTATAATTGGTAAAATTTATTGAAAGTTAGCAAACACAGCATTGGTCACTTGAACAATTCATGAAAGAATTTTAAAGGAAGAGTAATTTCACATATAAATATACTATCTTGGACATCTTCTATGATTGTGAGCCCCCATTAATTATTTTCAATCTTGATCAAGTAGTTGACGTTGGACAAGGAAGACAACGTAATGGGTTATGTTTGTTTATATTCATATAGAAGCTATATTGTCATGGATCATCTAACATGTGGTGCTTGCTTAGGATCTTTTGCTAGCCAAAAATTCATACTAAGTGGAGATACTACTTGTACATCCAAAAACCCTTAAACCCAGTTTCTTGTCATGAGAGTCCACCATATCTACCTATGGATTGAATAAGATCCTTCAAGTAAGTTGTCATCAGTGCAGAAAGCAATAAAAATTGCTCCTAAATATGTATGATCTTTTATTGGAAGGGAAAATAAGCTTTCAACGAACTTGTGATGGTGAAGAAATAAAAGTGATGGACTGCATAATAAAGGTTACTATCACAAGGGGCAATATAAAGTGACGTTCCTTTCCATTAAGAGCTTGCACATTCAAAAATAAAAAGCGCATGACAACCTCTACTTCCCTCTGCGAAGGGCCTATCTTTTACTTTTCTGTATTTACTTTTATGAAAGAGTCAGTAATGTTCATCCCTATTCCACTCTATTTATTCTCTAGTGGGCAAGCATCATGTGGCAGGGAATGATCCAGACACATACATCTAGTTGAATATAGGTGATCATGAGTTATTATTGTTGACATTATCCCTGAGATAAATAAATTGGGAGGAAAAACATTAAGCCCCTATCTTCCTATGTGTTTGACTGAAACGGGTTGTTCTAAAAATATGCTTTGAGTGTCAGCAATCTTGGAAGACTAAATGATAGTTGAGTATGTGGAATTTGCTAAAACAAAGCTTTTACATAGACCCTTCCTAAAAATAAGATGAATTGTAATTGTTTGATGACTGAAAACATGGTTTGTTAGTTTTCAAGAAAGTTTATGGTTTATACTTTAACATGTGAATAGCTTGCTACTTGATCATGAGAAGTTTTATGAGAAATGAGCTACTGTTTATGATGATGCTAGAAAAAAGTGATTAGAATTATCATTGATCAAACTTATGCACTATGCTAGCATTCACACTTCATAAATTATTTCTTCTATCATTTACCTACTCGAGGACGAGCAGGAATTAAGGTTGGGGATGCTGATACGTCTCCAACGTATCTATAATTTATGAAGTATTCATGCCATGTTTACAATAATTTTATATGGTTTGGGTGCATTTTTATATGACGTTATACGATTTTCATGGAGTACCATATTAACCTAGTGCCCAGGGACAGTTGCTGTTTTCTGCTTGTTTTTGGTTTTCCAGAAAATCCATACCAAACGAAGTCCAAACGCGACGAAACCTTTTGACGATTTTTTTGGAACATAAGAGACCCCCGAAGTTTCGTGGGAGGACCAGAAGACCCACGAGGTGGTGACAAGGCAACCCGACACGCCCTGGGGGCGCGTGGGGTTGCCTTGTAGGTCCCTCGTAACTCCTTTTCGGGTGATTCCAACGCTGAAAATTCTTATAAATAGAGAAACCCCCAGAAATAAACCTAGAACTTTGACTCCATCGCCGCAACCCTCTGTTCTGAAGAGATCCCATCTAGAGGCCTTTTCCGGCACCCTGCCGGAGGGGGAAATCATCACCGGAGGTCATCTTCATCATCCTGGCGGTCTCCATGACGAGGAGGGAGTAGTTCACCCTCGGGGCTGAGGGTATGTACCAGTAGCTATGTGTTTGATCTCTCTCTCTCTCTCTCTCTCTCTCTCTCTCTCTCTCTCGTGTTCTTGATTTGGCATGATCTTGATGTACTGCGAGTTTTGTTAATATAGTTGGATCATATGGTGTTTCTTCCCTCTCTATCTTCTTATGATGAATTGAGTCTTTTCCTTTGAGATTTCATTATTGTCGGATTGAATACTTTGGATTTGAGAACACTTGATGTATGTCTTGCATGTGGATACCCATGGTGACATTGGGGTATTCTATTGAGTCACTTGATGTATGTTTTGGTGATTAACTCGCGGATTCCCGTGACCTTGGGGTAATATAGGCATAGGGGTTGATTGCACGTTTTCGTCCTACTTTCTCCGAAGAAACTTTGGGGTACTCTTTGAAGTTCTTTGTGTGGATTAAATATTATGAATCTGAAGTTGTTTGATGCATATCGAATAATCAACTCACGGATACTTGTGGTGACATTGGAGTATCTAGGTGACATTAGAGTTGGTTGATGCGTATCATATGGTGTTATTTTAGTATGGACTCTAGGGCTGTTTGTGACACTTATAGGGATGGCTCAATAGATTGATCAAAAAGGATAACTTTGAGGTGGTTTCGTACCCTACAACAATTTCTTCTTATCTTCTCCGCTAGATAAGAACTTTGGAGTGATTCTTTGTCGCACGTTGAGGGATTGCTATATGATTCAATTATGTTAGCACTGTTGAGAGCTTGCACTAGTGAAAGTATGAATCCTAGACCTTGTTTTCAAGCATTGCAATACCATTTGTGCTCACTTTTATTACTTGTTACCTTGCTATTTTTTATTGTTCAGATTATAAAAACCTATATGTACTATCCATACTACACTTGTATCACCATCTCTTCGCCGAACTAGTGCACCTATACAATTTACCATTGTATTGGGTGTGTTGGGGACACAAGAAATTTTTGGTATTTGATTGCAGGGTTGTTCGAGAGAGACCATCTTGATCCTACGCCTCCCACGGATTGATAAACCTTAGGTCATCCACTTGAGGAAAATTTCCTACTGTCCTACAAAACTCTGTGCTTGGAGGCCCAACAGAGTCTACAAGAAATAAAGTTGCGTAGTAGACATCACCCGCCCATGTCGGTTCACCTGCATTCTCATCTGCATTCTCTCCTCGCTCGCCCCCCTCTCTCTCACCAAACTCTGCCATGGCGCCACCGATCTACCCATGTGCCGAGGAGGAGGCGCCGCCCCATGAGGATGCCAAGGCGCAGAGCAGCAATGAGGAGGACCCCTACGCGCCACCAGACGAGCTTGTGCCGGACCCCCCAACTTTGGAGTGGTTTTGGGGCCAGTACAATCTGGCTCTGTGGAAGACACTGTCGTCGGCTGAGAAAGCCAGGCAAGTGGCGTTCAAGAAGGAGTTGGCGGAGGAGCGCGCCATGTTCCAGGCGGCCCGTGAAGCCCGTGAGACCGCCGGGGAAAATGAGGAGCTGGAGCTTTGGCGGTGGGTGCGGCGACATGCGGAGGAGGTGTACGAAGACGGCGGGTACTTTGCCAGGAGGGCCAAAGGCGCTAGGTGCCTCATCGCAGTGTGGAGATGGGCCGATAAGCTCCAGCGTGCTACCGCCGAGGAGCTCCGGTGGGCGCCCAATGGAATGGCAATATCGGCCGCGCGCGTCCGCCAGCAAGAGGCCAATCGTCACGTCGAGCGCTGCGAGGCGGAGGAGGTGGAGAACTCCCTCCGCGCTGGGAAGCTGCTGCGCACCAGGGAGCTGCTGGCGAGGGGCTGCCGGAATAATGGCCCCCTAAGGAGGTATTATTAGTTTTAGTATTGTTCCTTTTCAATTTTTATGCATTGTACGTAGTAGTTAAGTATCATCACGTATATGTGATGATATTATATATATCTGTGATGAACTACTGAACAATTAATATATATTATGAATTTCATATTTCTATCT
This sequence comes from Elymus sibiricus, assembly GCA_039707655.1. Lineage (NCBI taxonomy): Eukaryota > Viridiplantae > Streptophyta > Magnoliopsida > Poales > Poaceae > Elymus > Elymus sibiricus. Next base: position 252,424,218 of record CM077668.1, on the reverse strand, counting down.
GTTTTCATACTAATTTCAATCTAGCTGTTACCATCCACATGTACAGACTGCAAAGCATAAACACATTGAAACAGAGCAATATATAAGAACGGAAAACAGAGTACACACATTGAAATAGAGCAATATTATGATTGTTGTGAAGACAAAGAGATCAACGTCGAAACGACCCAACAAAATAAAACGCGTCCATGACCACCACCCTTGCCTATGGAAGCTCTTGGCTCTGCCTGAACTCGTGCAGGCATTCATCCAAGCGGTTGACACGCTCGCGGTACATCTGGAGCGCGATCTCGAGCTCCAAGTTGGCTATTCATCGGAGATCACCACCTTGAGGATGCGACGGCCATGTTCCTCTACTACACCTAGGTGGACACCTGGGCCAAGGAGGTGCTCGAGCCTAGCGACCAGTGCGTTGGCATCGAGTGGGCCGCGGACAAGGCGAATAGCACAACCAATGCAAACGGCACGGCGGGCGTCCGGTGCAAGTACGGCGCAGACGGCCTCTGCCCACTCCTGGCGAGGAATGGGGCTACTGACGGGTCGTGTACCCAGCTGGAACACCCTGTGTATAGCAGGCAAGCACCGATGGAACCGCTCTTGTTGTGCGCCTCTCGCTATGCAGCGCTCCATCGGTCTCGTTGTGCGGCGCGCCGCAACCTATAGGCGTGGACGCGCCTATCTTGCTCTGCGGCGCACCACCGATCATGTTGTGCGGCGAGCTGCAGCCTCTCGGTGCTGACGCGCCTATCTTGATCTGCGATGTGGGCGCGCCCTGCGCCAAGGGTCTGCTCAACCCTGGTGATGATGCGAACACGATGTCGTCCATCGCATTGCCGGGGACGCCCTTGGCCTCGATGGGCCGTGGCGCCTGCACCAGCTCGTCTTCCTCATCGAGGAGATTGATGGCAGAGGCGACGCTTTGGTGGGTTGGCATGCTTGGAAAAGGTAGAGGGGTTATAGGCTGTGCTTGTGCCTCCGTGTGTCGCGCGCCGCCTAGGCTTATGCGCAATCGCTGGTGGCGGGAAACAGAAGGGGAAGTGGTGGGAAATGGTGGCGTGTTCATAAAACGCCATCATTTAATGGAAAACTTAGCAAAGAAGGAAGCGCGAGCTAGCACGACGCGTGCTTGCACATTGCTTACCCAATAGAGCACACAATTCACTAAAGAATATATCGTTCTGTACACAGAAGAGCGTACATGTTCTGCAGACTGAGCAAATCACATCGCATACAAAATAAACTACGGAACCCGTCGGTGATGAATTCATCAATCGCTGACAATTTTATACCAGCAAGCGTTTGCCCACAACACACACAGCTTATTAGCAGGAATCATCTGTGTTATTATCGGTCTTCCCACACAATTCTGATTACTGATCTGTTTGTCGGATATCACACACATCTTGTTAAGCCAAATCGTTTGTGTTTATTTTGGCTCATCGCAAACAGTTCATCTGAGTGACATGTATGTCGTCTATCGCACAAACCTTGATCTGGCTGACCATTTCTGTTGTTTTGGCTCATCGCAAACGGTTCATCCGAGTGAACTGTATGCCATCTATCGCACACACCTTGATCTGGCTGACCGTTTCTGTTGTTTTGGCTCAACGCAAACAGTTTGTATGGATCAACTGTATGCCACGATTCGCACACACAGCTTTTTTCTGAATCGTGCTTGATGGATCCTCCATCGCACACAGTTCGTTTTATTTGTGATGGTTCTATTACAATACCGTTTGCGATTAATGCATCGCACATAGTTTGGTCAATTGGTCTCGTATACATGTGTCGCGTTAGGACCATCCTGCAGTAGTGAACGAGTTTGTGAAGGTTTTGGAAGTCTACCTTGAAGACTTTCCTGAGCGATTGGGCGAGGACTAAGTGACCTTAGCTCAAGGGTAATAAGGTGAAGACATGGTCTTCTGAGTTGAATCTCAGCCTCCCTAACTAGATGTACAGTTGTCACAACAACTGGAATTGGTCAAACAAATCATGTGTCTTCACCGAGCAACTGGTTCTATCCCTCTTCACTACGTTACTTTCTATTTTTGTATTGGGAAGCCTTTGCTGCTCATCTCCTTGTGAAGACATTGCTTGAAGACATTCCCTTTGATCCCATCTTTGTCTTCCTGTTTGTTGAACTTGATGCTCCTTGCTACCTAGTTTGCTTGATGTATTAATTTCACATGCATTTGTTTTGGATTGATTGTATGCCTAGTGTAGATTTATGTCATCAGTCCTCTGCCTAGTTCCTGCTTAGCTTCCGCGTCTTCCAAGACATTGGCTGTTTTGAAGACTTTCATAAAAGTCGCCTATTCACCCCCCTCTAGTCGATAACTAGCACTTTCACTTATGATCAACACTCTTAGTTGGGATAGCTTCTACCCATTTAGTGACATAATCAACACCAACTAGTATATGAGTATACCCATACGAGGAAGGAAAAGCTCTCATATAATCAAAACCCCAAACATCAAATGGTTCAATAATAAGTGAATAATTCATAGGCATTTCCTGACGGCTACTAATATTTCAAACTCTTTGACATTCATCACAAGAAAGGACAAACTTACGTGCATATTTGAAGAGAGTATGCCAATAAAATCCAGATTGTAATACCTTATGTGTTGTATGGTCTCCTGCGTGGTGTCCTCCATATTCACCGGAGTGGCACTTCCTCAAGATTTGTTCCCGTTCATACTCAGGTACACATCGTCTAATCATACCATCTACTCCTTCTTTATACATATGTGGGTCATCCCAAAAGTAATGTCTCCAGTCAAAGAAGAATTTTTTTTCTTTTGTTGATATGTGAAGTTAGGAGGTATATATATTTAGCAACAATAAAGTTTGCATAATCAGCATACCAAGGATTATCATGAGAGGAAGTGTTAATAGCAGCCAATTGCTCATCAGGAAAACTACCATTGATAGGTACTGGGTCATCAAGAATATTTTCCATCCTAGACAAATTATCTGCTACAGGACTTTTCAGCTCCCTTTCTATCGACAATACGCAAATCAAATTCTTGTAACTAAAGCACCCATCTAATCAATCTAGGCTTAGCATCTTTCTTATCCATAAGATATTTAATAGCAGCATGATCAATGTGAATAGTAACTTTAGAATCAACAATATAAGGTCTGAATTTATCACATGCAAGCACAATTGCCAGAAATTCTTTCTCAGTAGTAGCATGATTTTTCCTGAGCATTGTCCAGGGTCTTACTAGCATAATGAATAACATTTAATTTCTTATCAACCCTTTGACCAAGGACAACACCTATAGAATAATCACTAGCATCACACATAGTTTTAAGGGATTTCTATTTCCGTGCCCCTGGTTCTTTAGTTGTACTCAGTTTTGCCCAACCATCTTTTCCCCTTCACCCTCTACTTGAACCTCACACATGCCCAAACGGAGCATTTCCATTGGGTCAAGCCCGTTGACCGTTACATGGATGATTTCATGATGAGTGGGACCATTAACAATGCTGACATGTGGGGCCACTTAAAATGTTGACATGTCAACGGGCCCTTGCTAAAAAACAAACCCACTCCTCTCTCTGAATATCCATTTTTTTAGCCCAGGCTCATTTGCACCCGGTTAAGAGAACATTCAAAACAAATAATAAAAAAATTCAAAAAATTCCAATTTTTTTTGCATGGAAGACAATTTAGTGCGTGAGGTGCGCTCCAAATTTTAGATCATTTGGATACATGAGTTCCTCTCAGAAAAAAAGACAAATTGGGTCAGAAAAAAACATGAACGGTAAACTTTTTCACAGACTCCAAATTTGTCTTTTTTGCCGAGAGCTACTCGCATGTCCAAATGATTTGAAATTTGGAGTGCTCCTCACGAGCCAAATTATATTCCATGCAAAAAAAATTGGATTTTTTTGAATTTTTTTACTATTTTTTATGAATTTTCTACTCATCGCGGGTGCAGCTGAGCATGGGCACCGAATCACCTCGTCCTCCTCTCTCTCTCTCTCTATTACATGTGGGACCAATAGAACAAAGGGAAATAGGAAGGGAAAAAAGCGCCCTAGCTCTCTAGCCATGCCGGCGGCCACTGGACACGGCGGAGGTGGCTCCGTGGATGGAGGCAGCCCGCAGTCTCTCGCATCAAGGACGCCCTCCTCGCTCTTCTCGCTCCCACCCTCGCTCGCACGCTCCCTCTCCCTCTCTGCTCTCTCCTCCCGGTGGAACCCTAGCGCCGGCTGGGACGGAGTCGCGCGCTCGTCTCCAACCACCCCGACAAATTGAGAGCACCTCCGAAACCGCCTCACCATCCTCTTCCATCCCCGTGACTCGTGTGGGCTTTGATGTAGTGTAACAACCGAATCGACCGCTTCGTCTCCGACTCCGGCCGCTGCAATTTAAAAATAAGATTGAAAATTGAGCTTTTGCAATTTTCACATGAAAATGGACCATATCCATGTCATATTTCCATATAAGGTGACGATATTTGGCACAAACATGGGGCTGACCATGCCAAACATGATTGCCAAAGGGAGATTCCATAATTTTGTTATAAAAGTAAATTTATCATTTTTCAAGTGCCAAAAATGGTTTTTTTGTGAAGCAAGTACCACAAATAAGATTGAAAATTGAACCTTTGCAATTTTCACATATAATGGACCATATTGGAGGCCAACTGTCGAAAGATCTTGAGTTTTTGAGCTTTTTTGCTATATTCCATTGATTAAATGAATTTATGGACATTTACCAAAAGTAATTCAAAATTGAACTACAAGTGTGTTATAGTTTGTTTACAAAAAGTGGAAAAAATCATTTTAAGGTACTTAGGTAGGATTATATGCAGTATTCACAAAAAAAGTTGAAAGATTCAACCCTTTTCTATGAATAGCCATGTTGACAATGTTGACCCCATTTTGCAAAAAGTGAAAGAAAATGCAAAAAGAGTCAAAAATGCAATCCTTTTGCATGGAGTCCTTTTATGTGTACTAATTTCCAGGAAAAATGATAGACTAGAAATACAATGATTATTTTAAAAGTGTTCACAAAATGGACTACCATGTATGAAGCTTCATGGCTTTCAAGCCAAATGACCAAGTTCATAGCCATATCCATGTCATATTTTCATATAAGGTGACAATATTTGGCACAAACATGGGTCTGACCATGCCAAACAAGATTGCCAAAAGGAGATTTCATAATTTTGTTATAAAAGTAAATTTATCATTTTTCAAGTGCCAAAAATGTTTTTTTGTGAAGCAAATACCACAAATAAGATTGAAAATTGAACCTTTGCAATTTTCACATGAAATGGACCATATTGGAGGCCTACTGCCGAAAGATATTGAGTTTTTGAGCTTTTTTGCTATATTCCATTGATTAAATGAATTTCTGGATATTTACCAAAAGTAATTCAAAATTGAACTACAAGTGTGTTATAGTTTGTTTACAAAAAGTGGAAAAAATCATTTTAAGGTACTTAGGTAGGATTATATGCAGTATTCACAAAAAAATTTGAAAGATTCAACCCTTTTCTATGAATAGCCATGTTGACAATGTTGACCCCATTTTGCTAAAAGTGAAAGAAAATGAAAAAAGAGTCAAAAATGCAATCCTTTTGCATGGAGTCCTTTTATGTGTACTAATTTCCAGGAAAATGATAAACTAGGAATACAATGATTATTTTAAAAAAGTGTTCACAAAATGGACTACCATGTATGAAAGTTCATGCCTTTCAAGCCAAATGACCAAGTTCATGGGCATATCCATGTCATATTTTCATATAAGGTGATGATATTTGGCACAAACATGGGTCTGACCATGCCAAACAAGATTGCCAAAGGAGATTCCATAATTTTGTTATAAAAGTAAATTTATCATTTTTCAAGTGCCAAAAATGGTTTTTTAGTGAAGCAAGTACCACAAATAAGATTGAAAATTGAACCTTTGCAATTTTCACATGAAATGGACCATATTGGAGGCCTACTGCCGAAAGATCTTGAGTTTTTGAGCTTTTTTGCTTTATTCCATTGATTAAATGAATTTCTGGATATTTACCAAAAGTAATTCAAAATTGAACTACAAGTGTGTTATAGTTTGTTTACAAAAAGTGGAAAAAATCATTTTAAGGTACTTAGGTAGGATTATATGCAGTATTCACAAAAAAAGTTGAAAGATTCAACCCTTTTCTATGAATAGTCATGTTGACAATGTTGACCCCATTTTACAAAAAGTGAAAGAAAATAAAAAAAGATTCAAAAAATGCAATCCTTTTGCATGGAGTCCTTTTATGTGTACTAATTTCCAGGAAAAATGATAAACTAGGAATACAATGATTATTTTAAAAAAGTGTTCATGGGAGTCAAAAAATGCAATCCTTTTGCATGGAGTCCTTTTTTTGTGAAGCAAGTACCACAAATAAGATTGAAAATTGAACCTTTTTGGCACAAACATGGGGCTTAGCATGTCAAACAAGATTGCCCATTGGAGGTTCTAACTTTTTGTTGTAAAAAGTTAAATTTTCATTTTTCAAGTGCCAAAAGAGGGTTTTTTTTGTGTGAAGCAAGTAGCACAAATAACATACAAAAGTTCACTTATCCAATTTTCACACAAAGTAAACCATATTGCCAAAAGATTTTGAATTTTTGAGCTTTTTTGCTATATTCCATTGATTATATGAATTTCATGACATTTAAAGAAAATAATTCAAAATTTTATTACAAGTGTGTTATAGTTTGGTCCAAACAATTGGCAAAAATAATTTACAAATAATCAAGTAGAATTGTATGTAGTATCCACAAAATAGTTGAAAGATTCAGAGAGCAGCGATTCGGTGCCCAGGCTCATCTGCACCCACACTGAAGAACAAAAACAAAACAAATACTAGAAAAATTCAAAAAATTCCAAATTGTTTTTGCATGGTAGATAATTTGTTGCGTGAGGTCCGCTCCAAATTTCATATCATTTGGACATCTGAGTAGCTCTCGGCAAAAAAGACAAATTTTGGTTCTGTAAAAAAATTTACTGCTCATGTACTGATTTGACCTAATTTGTCTTTTTTGCTGAGAGCGACTCATATGTACAAATGATCTGAAATTTGGAGCACACCTCACGCATAAAATTATCTACCACACAAAAAATGGATTTTTTTTCAATTTTTTTGTATTTTTTATGAATTTGTTCTTGACCGGGTCCAGATGAGCCTGGGTCAGAAATGGATATTCGAAAGATTCAACACCTTTGCTATAAATAGGAATAAATATAAAATGAATTTAGGAACTTGAATAGACTGAACTGGATTTAAAATTAATATTTTATCAATTTCTTAAGTTGATTGCAAATTCAAAAAGGTATTTGACACTGTTCGCACTTAAATCCCGCAGAGAGTAGGCTGGCCCAATTACTTAAAGCCCGCAGTGAGCAGTGATACGTCCAATTTGCATCATGATTTCCTACTAATAATTATTATGTTTTTATCATTATTTCACTTTATGGTACAATTTTTATGCCTTTTCTCTCTTATTTTGCAAGATTTACATGAAGAGGGAGAATGCCGGCAGCTGGAATTCTGGACCTGAAAGGGGTGAAACACAGATAGCTATTCTGCACAACTCCAAATGACCTGAAAATTTACGGAGAATTATTTTGGAATATATAAAAAATACTGGCAAAAGAATAAAACAGAAGGGGGCCCACCAGGAAGCCACAAGCCTAGGGGGCAGGCCCTACCCCCTTGGGCGCGCCCCCTGGCAGGCCTCTGGCCCCCTCCTTCTACTATATGAAGCCATTTGACCTAGAAAAAATCAGAAGAAGACTTTCGGGACGAAGCGCCACCGTCTCGAGGTGGAACCTGGGCAGGAGCTATTTTGCTCTCCGGCGGAGCGATTCCACCGGGGCTACTTCCCTCCGGGAGGGGGAAATCGAAGCCATCGACATCACCAATGATCCTCTCATCGTGGGAGGACCAATCTACATCAACATCTTCACCAGCACCATCCCATCTCAAACCCTAGTTCATCTCTTGTATTCAATCTTTGTCTCAAAACCTCAGATTGGTACCTGTGGGTTGCTAGTAGTGTTGATTACATCTTGTAGTTGATGCTAGTTGGTTTATTTGGTGGAAGATTATATGTTCAGATCATTAATGCTATTCAATACCCCTCTGATCTTGAACATGAATATGATTTGTGAGTAGTTTTTTTGTTCTTGAGGACATGGGATAAGTCTTTTCATAAGTAATCATGTGAATTTGGTATTCGTTCGATATTTTGATGCTATGTATGTTGTGCTTCCTTTAGTGGTGTCGTGTGAACATCAACTACATGAAACTTCACCATCTTTGGGCCTAAGGGAAGGCATTGTGGAGTAGTAATTAGATGATGGGTTGCTAGAGTGACAGAAGCTTAAACCCTAGTTTATGCGCTATTCCGTAAGGGGCTGATTTGGATCCATATGTTTCATGCTATGGTTAGAGTTATCTTAATTCTTCTTTCGTAGTTGCGGATGCTTGCGAGAGGGGGTAATCATAAGTGGGAGGCTTGTTCAAGTAAGAATAGCACCCAAGCACCGGTCCACCCACATATCAAATTATCAAAGTAGCGAATGCAAATCAAACAAACATGATGAAAGTGACTAGATGAAATTCCCATGTGTCCTTGAGAACGCTTTGCTTATTATACGAGTTCGTTCCGGCTTGTCCTTTGCTACAAAAAGGATTGGGCCACCTTGCTGCACTTTATTGTACTTGTTACTTGTTACTTGTTACGAATTATCTTGCTATCAAAACTATCTGTTACCGCTACTTTCAGTACTTGCAGAGAATACCTTGCTGAAAACCGCTTGTCATTTCCTTCTGCTCCTCGTTGGGTTCGACACTCTTACGTATCGAAAGGACTACGATTGATCACCTATACTTGTGGGTCATCAAGACTCTTTTCTGGCGCCGTTTCCGGGAAGTGAATCGCCTTTGGTGAGTGGAATTTGGTAAGGAAACATTTATATTACATGCTGAAATTTACTGTCACTCGTCACTATGGAAAGTAATCCTTTGAGGGGCTTGTTCGGGGTATCTTCACCTAGACCGGAAGCACTGAGAGTTGCTCCTCAACCTATTGAACCTACTGAAAATATTTATTATGAAATTCCTTCGAGTATGGTAGAGAAACTGCTAGCTAATCCTTATGCAAGAGATGGAACGGTACATCCTGATATGCACTTGATATATGTGGATGAAATTTGTGGATTGTTTAAGCTTGCAGGTCTATCCGGAGATGGAGTTAAGAAGAAGGTATTCCCTTTATCTTTGGAGGGAAAGACATTAACATGGTATAGGCTATGTGATGATACTGAAACATGGGACTGGAACCAGTTGAAGCTGGAATTCCACCAGAAATGATATCCTATGCATTTGGTTCATCGTGATCGGAATTATATATATAATTTTTGGCCTCGTGAAGGATAAAGTATCGCTCAAGCTTGGGGGAGGCTTAAGTATATGTTGCACACATACCCCAATCATGAGCTCTCAAGAGAAATATTTCTTCAAAACTTTTATGCTCGGCTTTCTCATAATGATCAATCCATGCTCGATACTTCTTCTGCTGGTTCCTTTATGAAGGGAATTATTGAATTCAGATGGGATCTTCTGGAAAGAATTAAACGTAACTCTGAAGATTGGCAAATCGACAAAGGTAATGAGTCAGGTATAAATCTTGAGTTTGATTGTGTTAAATCTTTTATGGAAACTGATGCTTTTCATAAGTTTAGTACTAAATATGGACTTGACTCTGAGATAGTAGCTACTTTTTGTGAATCTTTTGCTGCTCATGTTGATCTCCCTAAGGAGAAATGGTTTAAATATCATCCACCTATTGAATTGAATGAAGAACCTGTTAGTGTTAAAGAACAAACAATTGTTTACCATGTTGATCCAGTTGTGCCTACTGCTTATATTGAGAAACCTCATTTCCCTATTAGGATTAAGGAACATGCTAAAGCTTCAACTATGGTTAATAAGAGTAATATTAGAGCACCTAGACCTTCTGAACAAATTAAAGTTGAACCTAATATTGCAATGGTTAAAGATCTTTTGGTTGATAATATTGATGGACATGTCATATATTTCTGTGATGAAGCAACTAGAATTGCTAAGCCAGACACTAAAGATAAAAACAAACCTGCAATTGGCATGCCTGTTATTTCTGTTAAAATTGGAGATCATTTCTATCATGGTTTATGTGATATTGGTGCTAGTGTGAGTGTTATTCCATTTACTCTCTATCAAGAAGTTATGAATGATATTGCACCTGTTGAGATTGAAGATATTGATGTTACTATTAAGCTTGCAAATAGAGATACTATTTCACCGCTTAGGATTGTTAGAGATGTTGAAGTCTTGTGTGGTAAGATCAAATATCCTACTGATTTTCTCGTTCTTGGATCACCACAAGATGATTTTTGTCCCATTATATTTGGTAGACCTTTCTTGAATACTGTTAATGCCAAGATCGATTGCACTAAAGAAATTGTCAGTGTTAATTTTGGTGAGATGTCTCATGAGTTTAATTTCTCTAAGTTTTGTAGACAACCTCATGATAAAGAATTACCTAGTAAGGATGAAATTATTGGTCTTGCTTCTATTACTGTGCCTCCTACTGATCCTTTAGAATAATATTTGCTAGACCATGAGAATGATATGCATATGAATGAAAGAAATGAAATAGATGAGCTATTCTTTAAACAAGCACCTATCCTTAAACATAATTTGCCTATTGAAACCTTGGGAGATCCACCTCCACCCAAGGGTGATCCTGTGTTTGAATTAAAGCAATTACCTGATACTCTTAAATATGCTTATCTTGATGAAAAGAAGATATATCCTGTTATTATTAGTGATAACCTTTCAGAGCATGAAGAAAAGAGATTACTTAAAACTCTGAAGAAGCACCGAGCTGCTATTGGATATACTCTTGATGATCTTAAGGGCATTAGTCCCACTACTGAGAAATAATTTTTAGCAGTTGTGTTTGCATGTGATAAATTCAGATCTTACATAGTTGATTCCAAAGTTACTATTCACACTGATCATACTGCTATTAAATATCTTATGGAAAAGAAAGATGCTAAACCTAGACTTATTAGGTGGGTACTTCTGCTAAAAGAATTTGATTTGCATATTGTTGATAGAAAGGGAGCTGAGAATCCCGTAGCTGATAATTTGTCCAGAATGGAAAATGTTCTTGATGACCTACTTCCTATTAATGATGATTTTCCTGATGAACAATTAGCTGTGATAAATGCTTCTCGTAATACTCCTTGGTATGCAGACTATGCTAATTACATTGTTGCTAAATATATACCACCTAGTTTCACATACCAACAAAAGAAAAAAAATTCTTTGATTTAAGACATTACTTTTGGGATTACCCACACTTATATAAAGAAGGAGTAGATGGTGTTATTAGATGTTGTGTACCTGAGCATGAACAGGAACAAATCCTACATAAGTGTCACTCCGAGGAATATGGAGGACACCATGCGGGAGACAGAACTGCACACAAGGTATTACAATCTGGTTTTTATTGGCCTACCCTTTTCAAGGATGCACGTAAGTTTGTCCTCTCTTGTGATGAATGTCAATGAATTGGTAATGTTGGTAGACGTCAGGAAATGCCTATGAATTATTCACTTGTGATTGAACCATTTGATGTTTGGGGTTTTGATTATATGGGACCTTTTCCTAAATCCAATGGGTATACTCATATTTTAGTTGTTGTTGATTACATTACTAAGTGGGTAGAAGCTATTCCAACTAGTAGTGCTGATCATAACACTTCCATTAAAATGCTTAAAGAAGTTATATTTCCGAGGTTTGGAGTCCCTAGATATTTAATGACTGATGGTGGTTCACATTTTATTCATGGTGCTTTCCGTAAATTGCTTGCTAAATATGATGTTAATCATAAAATTGCATCTCCTTATCATCCTCAGTCTAGTGGTCAAGTTGAATTAACTAATAGAGAAATAAAATTAATTTTGCAAAAGACCGTTAATAGATCCAGAAAGAATTGGTCTAAGAAACTTGATGATGCATTATGGGCTTACAGAACTGCTTATAAAAATCCTATGGGTATGTCTCCATATAAAATGGTTTATGGAAAAGCATGTCATTTACCTCTTGAGTTAGAACATAAAGCATATTGGGCAATTAAAGAACTCAACTATGATTTTAAACTTGCCGGTGAAAAGAGGCTATTTGATATTAGCTCTTTAGATGAATGGAGAACCCAAGCTTATGAAAATGCCAAGTTGTTTAAAGAAAAAGTTAAAAGACGGCATGATAAGAGAATTCAAAAATGGTAATTTAATGTAGGTGACCATGTTCTATTGTACAACTCTCGTTTAAGAATTTTTGCAGGAAAACTTCTCTCTAAATGGGAAGGACTGTATATCATCGAAGAAGTTTATCGCTCCAGAGCCATCAAGATAAATAACTCCGAAGGCAATAATCCGAGAGTGGTTAATGGGCAAAGAATTAAACATTATATCTCAGGTACGCCCATTAATGTTGAAACTAATATTATTCAAACAATGACACCGGAAGAGCACATAGAAGAAATCTTCCGGAACGCTCCAGAAGCCTGAAAAGGAGTAGGTATGTGGTACGGTAAGTAAACCGACTCCAAAACTTCCATAAAAGTACTTTCTATCCATTTTGGAATATATAAAAAATTAGGAAAATAATAAACAGTCTGAAAAGTGCACGAGGAGGCGACAAGCCTGGGGGGCGCGCCCTACCCCCCAGGGCACGCCTACCAGGCTTGTGGCGTCCTCGTGGACTTTCCTGACTCCGTTTTTCTTCCATATTACTAGTTTTGCATGGGAAAAATTCATTATATATACTCACGGGTGTTTTGACCACCGTATCGCAAGTTTCTCCTCTGTTCTTGTTTCATGTTGTTTCCTGTCAGATTTTCGAGGCTGGGCATCATGTCTTCCGCTTCCTCCAACAACGTGGGAGACAATGATTGGTTGCTACAGATGGAGCTCAGGAGAGATGAGGAGGAGGAGGTTACCATGGAAGAAGATGATGGAGATTCGCTGGAGGTCCACCCTCCGGCTTCCGAGAGGGGTACCCTTGCCGGCATCTCCACAACTCCAAATCCCCATCAAGCCGTGAGAAGCACTACAAGCCATGGGAGTCCAGAGGTGGAAGAAGGGCTTCCTCCTAGGAGGCCCTTACACAGGTTACATCGGAACAATTTTCATAATTTGGTTCACAATTATGGGGTTGAAAATACTCCTCGTATTCACATACCTTCCAATTGGGACATCTCTCGTCCAAGTGAAAGTGATGCAGGAAAGAATGCTTGGGGGCAGATAATAAGCATATTATGGCCGAAGTACAAAAGAATACAGAGATGATACAACATGTGCTTCGGGAAATTTAGAGCCTAAAGGAGATCCTAATTAATGTCATGAAGGACAAGCCTGCCTCACCATCACCACCATCACCCAAGAAGGAGATTTGAGTACATGGGTATGGACACCACCCTTGGCTTGTGCCAAGCTTGGGGGAGGTGCCCCGGTATCGTATCACCGTCACTTTTTATCATCATTATCTATCTAAGTTTGATCCTTAGTTATTTCGTGATTTAGAAGAATAAAGTTTTAGTATGATTTAGTTTCGAGTGCTTGCTTTGTGATCTATCTATCTATGTAATCGTGTGTGAAAGTTATATAATAAAGAGTAGTTTGAGTTGAGTGTTTTGCTTTTCATGATCCAATCTTAGAAATAAAGGATAAAAAGTAAGATCATACGCTAATCCCATGGGGAGTGATGACTTCACATAAAAGAAGTATAATTGATAACACTTGTTGGAAGTTGACAAACATAGCATTGGTCATTGTAGCAATTCATGAAAAAGTAATAAGAAAGAGAGGTCTCACATATAAATACTATTGGGGAACGTTGCATGGGAAACAAAAATTTTCCTACGCACACACAAGATCTATCCATGGTTATGAGCATCTACGAGAGGGAGAGTGAATCTACATACCCTTGTAGATCGCTAAGCGGAAGCGTTAAGAAACGCGGTTGATGTAGTCGAACGTCTTCGCGATCCAAATCGCCGAGTGTCCCGCGATCTCATCACGATCCATCTCGCGATCCAATCTTGATCCGTCCCACAATCCCATCACGATCCGTCCCGCGATCAAATCATGAATCGTCTCGCGATCCTGATCACGGTCCTTCCGATCTAGCGCCGAACGGACGGCACCTCCGCGTTCAGCACACGTACAGCTCGATGACGATCTCCGCCTCCTTGATCCAGCAAGAGAGAGAGCGGAGAGGTAGAAGAGTTCTCCGGCGGCGCGACGGCGCGGCGGCTATGGTGGTGGAACAATTCCGGCAGGGCTTCGCCTAAGCACCGCTGAAACTAGACTAGAGGAGAAACCGATCTAGATGAAGTAGAGGGAGCACGTGGCAATTAGGGTTATTTTTCTCCTCTAAATCCTCTAGTATATATAGGAGGGAGGGAGGGGAGGAGGCAGCCTCAAACCCTCAAGGGCTGGCCGAAATTGGAGGTGGAGGAGGTGGACTCCTCCACTTCAATCCTAGTCCAAATAGGACACCTTCCATATTTGGTCTCCCTTCCCTTTTCTTTGGGGTTTTTCCTTTCCCACTTATTCCTAGCCGCATGGGCCTTGTAGGGCAGGTTTGACCAGCCCACTAAGGGCTGGTGCAACCCCCCTCAGGCCCATGTGGCCTCCCGGCGTGGGTGGCCCCTCCCGATGGCCCTCCGGTACTCCCGGTACACTACCGGAAATACCCGAAACTTTTCCGGTGGCCAAAACGGGACTTCCTATATATCAATCTTTACCTCCGGACCATTCCGGAGCTCCTCGTGATGTCCGGGATCTCATCCGGGACTCCGAACAACCTTTGGTCACCAATCATACATAACTCAATTCTACCGAAACGTCACCGAACCTTAAGTGTGCAGACCCTGCGGGTTCGAGAACTATGTAGACATGACCGAGACACCTCTACGGCCAATAACCAATAGCGGGACCTGGATGCCCATATTGGTTCCTACATATTCTACGAAGATCTATATTGGTCGAACCTCTATGTCAAGGATTCAATTAATCTCGTATGCTGTTCCCTTTGTTCTTCGGTATGTTACTTGCCCGAGATTCGATCGTCGGTATCTCTATACCTAGTTCAATCTCGTTACCGGCAAGTCTCTTTACTCGTTCTGTAATACAAGATCTCGTGGCTAACACTTTAGTCACATTGCTTGCAAGGCTCATTGTGATGTTGTATTACCGAGTGGGCCCTGAGATACCTCTCCGTCACACGGAGTAACAAATCCCAGTCTTGATCCATGCCAACCCAACAGACACCCTCGGAGATACCTGTAGAGCACCTTTATAGTCACCCAGTTACGTTGCGACGTTTGATACACACAAGGTATTCCTCCGGTGTCAGTGAGTTGCATGATCTCATGGTCATAGGAACAGATACTTGACATGCAGAAAACAATAGCAATAAACTGACACGATCATATGCTACGTTTATAGTTTGGGTCTTGTCCATCACATCATTCTCCTAATGATGTGATCCCGTTATCAAATGACATCTCATGTCCATGGCTAGGAAACCTTCACCATCTTTTGATCAACGAGCTAGTTAACTAGAGGCTTACTAGGGACACAGTGTTGTCTATGTACCCACACATGTATTTGAGTTTCCAATCAATACAATTATAGCATGGATAATAAACAATTATCATGAACAAGGAAATATGATAATAACCAATTTATTATTGCCTCTAGGGCATATTTCCAACAGTCTCCCACTTGCACTAGAGTCAATAATCTAGTTCACATCACCATGTGATTTACATTGTTATGAATCTAACACCCAATGAGTTCTGGGGTTCGATCAGATCATGCTTTGCATGTGAGAGAGGTCTTTAGTCAATGGGTCTGCGACATTCAGATCCGTGTGTACTTTGCAAATCTCTATGTCATACTGTATACACTTCTACCACACTCCACTTGGAGCTATTCCAAATGGCTGCTCCACTATATGTATCCTGACTACTATTCAGAGTCGTCCGGATAGGTGTCAAAGCTTGCATCGACGTAACCCTTTACGACGAACTCTTTATCACCTCCATAATCGAGAAATATTTCCTTAGTCCTCTAGTTACTAAGGATAATCTTGACCGCTGTCCAATGATCCACTCCTGGATCACTCTTGTACCCCTTGACAGAATCATGGCAAGGCACACATCAGGTGCGGTACACAGCATGGCATACTATACAGAGCCTATGGATAAGGCATAGGGGACGACCTTCGTCCTTTCTCTTTCTTCTGCCGTGGTCGAGCTTTGAGTCTCACTCAACTCCACACCTTACAAATCAGGCAAGAACTCTTTCTTCGACTGATCCATTTTGAACTCTTTCAAAATCTTGTCAAGGTATGTACTCATTGAAAGTCTTATCAGACGTCTTGATCTATCTCTATAGATCTTGATGCCCAATATTTAAGTAGCTTCATTCTAGGTCTTCCTTTGAAAAACTCTTTTCAAACGACCCTTTATGCTTTCCAGAAATTCTACATCATTTCCGATCAACAATATGTCAACCACATATACTTATCAGAAATTCTATAGTGCTCCCACTCACTTTATTGTAAATACAAGTTTCTCATAAACTTTGTATAGACTCAAAAACTTTGATCACCTCATCAAAGCTTATATTCCAACTCCGAGATGCTTGCTCCAGTCCATAGAAGGATCGCTGGAGTTTGCATATATTTTAGCATCCTTAGGACTGACAAAACCTTCCGGTTGTATCACATACAACTTTCCCTTACGGATACCGTTAAGGAAACGATGTTTTGACATCCATCTGCCAGATTTCATAATTGAAAAATGCAGCAACTGCTAACATGATTCCAACAGACTTTGAGCATCGCTACGGGTGAGAAAGTCTCATCGTAGTCAACTCCTTGAACTTGTGATAAACCCTTTGCCACAAGTCGAGCTTTATAGACGGTGACATTACCGTCCGCGTCCGTCTTCCTTTTAAAGATCCATTTGTTCTGAATGGCCTTTCGCCCTTCAGGTAATACTTCCAAAGCCCATACTTTGTTTTCTTACATGGATCCCATCTCGGATTTCATGGTCTTAACCATTTCTCGGAATCCGGGCCCATCATCCTTCTCCATAGCTCGTAGGTTCGGTGTTGTCCAACAACATGACCTCTAAGACAGGGTTGCCGTACCACTCAGGAGCAGTACGCGTCCTTGTCGACCCACGATGTTCGATAGTAACTTGATCCGAAGTTTCATGATCATCATCATTAACTTCCTTTTCAACTAACGTAGGCTCCACAGAAACAACTTTCTGCGCTGCGCTACTCTCAGGTTGAAGTAAAGGTTCAACAACCTCATCAAGTACTATCTTCCTCCCACTCAATCTTTCGAAAGAAACTCTTTATCGAGAAAAGACCCGTTTTAGCAACAAACACTTTGTGCTTGGATCTAAGATAGAAGGTTTACCCAACTGTTACGTTAGGGTATTCTATGAAGATGCATTTGTTCGCTTTGGGTTCGAGCTCATTAGGTGAAAACCCTTTTTCACATAAGCGTCGCAGCCCCAAACATTAAGAAATGACAGCTTAGGTTTCCGCCAAACCAAAATTCATACGGTGTCATCTCAACGGATTTAGATGGTGCCCCTTTTAAAGTGAATGTGGTTGTCTCTAATGCATAACCCTAAAACGATAGTGGTAAATTGATAAGAGACATCATAGTTCGCACCATATCCAATAGAGCATGACTACGACGTTCGGACACACCATCACACTATGGTGTTCCAGGTGGCGTGAGTTGTGAAACAACTTCCACATTGTCTTAAGTTGTATACCAAACTCGTAACTCAGATATTCACATCCACGATCATATCGTAGACATTTTATCTTCTTGTCACGATGATCTCAAACTTCACTCTGATTTTGTTTGAACTTTTCAAACGTTTCAGACTTGTGTTTCATTAAGTAAATATACCCATATCTACTCAAATCATCAGTGAAAGTAGGAAAATAACGATATTCACCGCACACTATAATACTCACTGGACCGCATACATCAATATGTATCATTTCCAATAAGTCAATTGCCCGCTCCATCATACCGGAAAACGGGGTTTTAGTCATCTTGCCCATGAGGCATGGTCCGCATGTCTCAACCGATTCGAAATCGAATGAGTCCAAAGATCCATCAGCATGGAGTTTCTTCATGCGTTTTACACCAATATGACATTTAGCGGCAGTGCCACAAGTATGTGGTACTATCATTATTAACTTTGTATCTTTTGGCATCAATATTATGAACATGTGTATCACTACGATCAAGATTCAATAAACCACTCTTATTGGGTGTATGACCATTGAAGGTATTATTCATGTAAACAGAATAACCATTATTTCTTTTTAAATGAATAACCGTATTGCAATAAACATGATCTAATCACGTTCATGCTTAACGCAAACACCAAATAACATTTATTTAGGTTCATCACTAATCCTGAAGGTAGAGAGAGCGTGCGATGGTGATCACATCAACCTTGGAAACACTTCCAACACTCATCGTCACCTCACCCTTAGCTAGCTTCCGTTTATTCCGTAGCTTTAATTTCGAGTTACTAACATTTAGCAACTGAACCGGTATCTAATACCCAGGTGCTACTAGGAGTACTAGTAAGGTACACATCAATAACACGTATATCAAATATACTTCTGTCGACGTTGCTAACCTTCTTATCTACCAAGTATCTAGGGTTGTTCCACTTCAGCGACCGTTCTCCTCATAATAGAAGCACTTAGTCTCGGGTTTGGGTTCAACCTTGGGTTTCTTCACTGGAGCAGCAACTGGCTTGCCATCCATGAAGTATCCCTCCTTGCCCTTGCCCTTCTCGAGACTAGTGGTTTCACTAACCATCAACACTTGATGCTTCCTTCTTGATTTCTACCTTCGCGGTGTCAAACATTGCGAACAGCTCAGGGATCATTATTTCCATCTCTGGCCTTTTATAGTTCATCACGAAGCTCTAGTAGCTTAGTGACAGTGACTTGGAGAGCTATATCAATCACTATCTTATCTGGAAGATCAACTCCCACTCGATTCAAGTGATTGTAGCACTCAAACAATTTGAGCACATGCTCAACGATTGAGCTATTCTCCATCATCTTGCAGGCAAAGAATCTTGTTGGAGGTCTCATACCTCTCAACATGGGCACGAGTCTGAGATCCCAATTTCAGCTCTTAAAACATCTCATATGTTCAGTGACGTTCAAAACGTTTTGGAGCCTCAATTCTAAGCCGTAATGCATGACGCACTGAACTATTAAGTAGTCATCGGAACGTGCCTGTCAGATGTTCACAACATCTACAGACGACGCTAGAGGGGGTGGTGCACCGAGCGGTGCATTAAGGACATAAGCCTTCTGTGCAGCAATTTGAGGACAATCCTCAGATCACGGACCCAGTCCGCATTATTGCTACCATCATCTTTCAAATCTATTTCTCTAGGAACATATAAAAATTCAAGGGAGCTACAGCGCGATCTAGTAATCTACAACATAATTTGCAAAGACACTTTGACTATGTTCATGATAATGAGTTTAGTTAATCATATTACTTAAAACTCCCACTCAAATTGACATCCCTCCGGTCATTCGAGTGTAACATGATCCAAATCCACCAACTCAAGTCCGATCATCACGTGAGTTGAGGTGGTTTCAATGGTGAACATCTTCATGTTGATCATATCTACTATATGACTCATGTTCGACCTTTCGGTCTCTTGTGTTCCGAGGCCATGTCTGTACATGCTAGGCTCGTCAAGTTTAACCCGAGTGTTCCGCACGTGCAACACTGGCTTGCACCCGTTGTATGCGAACGTAGAGTCTATCACACCCGATCATCACGTGGTGTCTCGAAACGATGAACTTTCGCAACGGTGCACACTCGGGGAGAACACAATTTTATCTTAAAATTTAAGTGAGGGATCACCTTATAATACTACCGTCATCCTAAGCAAAATAAGATGCATAAAAGGATTAACATCACATGCAAATCATAAGTGACATGATATGGCCATGAACTTGTGCTTTTGATCTCCATCTCCAAAGCACCGGCATGATCTCCATCGTCACCGGCATGACACCATGATCTCCATCATCTTGATCTCCATCAACGTGTCGCCATGAGGTTGTCGCGCCGACTGTTGCTTCCACGACTATAGCTAACTCATAGCGATAAAGTAAAGCAAAAACGGCGAAAATAATTAAAGACGACTCTATGGCTCCTGCCAGTTGCCGTACTCATCGACATGCAAGTCGTGATATTCTATACAACACATGATCATCTCATACATCACATATATCTCATCATGTAATTGGCCATATCACATCACAACATACCCTGCAAAAACAAGTTAGACGTCCTCTAATTGTTGTTGCAAGTTTTACGTGGCTGCTACGGGTATCTAGCAAGAACGATTCTTACCTACGCAAAAACCACAACGGTGATATAAAAGTTGCTATTTCACCTTCTACAAGGACCGCCTCTGTCGAATCCGATTCAACTAAAGTGGGAGAGACAGACACCCGCCAGCCATCTTATGCAACAAAGTTACATGTCAGTCGATGGAACCGGTCTCTCGTACGTGGACGAGTAAGGTTGGTCCAAGCCGCTTCATCCCACAATACCGCTGAATCAAGAAAAGACTAAGGAGGGAAGCAATCTGAATATCAACGCCCACAAACACCTTTGTGTTCTACTCGAGATCTCATCTACGCATAGACCTAGCTCTGATACCACTGTTGGGGAACGTTGCATGGGAAACAAAAAATTTCCTACGCACACACAAGATCTATCCATGGTGATGAGCATCTACGAGAGGGAGAGTGAATCTACATACCCTTGTAGATCGCTAAGCGGAAGCGTTAAGAAACGCGGTTGATGTAGTCGAACGTCTTCGCGATCCAAATCGCTGAGTGTCCCGCGATCTCATCACGATCCATCTCGCGATCCAATCTCGATCCGTCCCACGATCCCATCACGATCCGTCCCGCGATCAAATCATGAATCGTCTCGCAATCCTGATCACGGTCCTTCCGATCTAGCGCCGAACGGACGGCACCTCCGCGTTCAGCACACGTACAGCTCGATGACGATCTCCGCCTCCTTGATCCAGCAAGAGAGAGAGCGGAGAGGTAGAAGAGTTCTCCGGCGGCACGACGGCGCGGCGGCTATGGTGGTGGAACAATTCCGGCAGGGCTTCGCCTAAGCACCGCTGAAACTAGACTAGAGGAGAAACCGATCTAGATGAAGTAGAGGGAGCACGTGGCAATTAGGGTTATTTTTCTCCTCTAAATCCTCTAGTATATATAGGAGGGAGGGAGGGGTGGAGGCAGCCTCAAACCCTCAAGGGCTGGCCGAAATTGGAGGTGGAGGAGGTGGACTCCTCCACTTCAATCCTAGTCCAAATAGGACACCTTCCATATTTGGTCTCCCTTCCCTTTTCTTTGGGGTTTTTCCTTTCCCACTTATTCCTAGCCGCATGGGCCTTGTAGGGCTGGTTTTCCCAGCCCACTAAGGGCTGGTGCAACCCCCCTCAGGCCCATGTGGCCTCCCGGCGTGGGTGGCCCCTCCCGATGGCCCTCCGGTACTCCCGGTACACTACCGGAAATACCCGAAACTTTTCCGGTGGCCAAAACGGGACTTCCTATATATCAATCTTTACCTCCGGACCATTTCGGAGCTCCTCGTGATGTCCGGGATCTCATCCGGGACTCCGAACAACCTTCGGTCACCAATCATACATAACTCAATTCTACCGAAACGTCACCGAACCTTAAGTGTGCAGACCCTGCGGGTTCGAGAACTATGTAGACATGACCGAGACACCTCTACGGCCAATAACCAATAGCAGGACCTGGATGCCCATATTGGTTCCTACATATTCTACGAAGATCTATATCGGTCGAACCTCTATGTCAAGGATTCAATTAATCCCGTATGTTGTTCCCTTTGTTCTTCGGTATGTTACTTGCCCGAGATTCGATCGTCGGTATCTCTATACCTAGTTCAATCTCGTTACCGGCAAGTCTCTTTACTCGTTCCGTAATACAAGATCTCGTGGCTAACACTTTAGTCACATTGCTTGCAAGGCTCATTGTGATGTTGTATTACCGAGTGGGCCCTGAGATACCTCTCCGTCACACGGAGTAACAAATCCCAG
The DNA here is from genome assembly GCA_039707655.1 of Elymus sibiricus. NCBI lineage: Eukaryota > Viridiplantae > Streptophyta > Magnoliopsida > Poales > Poaceae > Elymus > Elymus sibiricus. The sequence goes on along the minus strand of CM077668.1, from coordinate 252,401,913 downwards.
TCTTGATCCATGCCAACCCAACAGACACCCTCGGAGATACCTGTAGAGCACCTTTATAGTCACCCAGTTACGTTGCGACGTTTGATACACACAAGGTATTCCTCCGGTGTCAGTGAGTTGCATGATCTCATGGTCATAGGAACAGATACTTGACATGCAGAAAACAATAGCAATAAACTGACACGATCATATGCTACGTTTATAGTTTGGGTCTTGTCCATCACATCATTCTCCTAATGATGTGATCCCATTATCAAATGACATCTCATGTCCATGGCTAGGAAACCTTCACCATCTTTTGATCAACGAGCTAGTTAACTAGAGGCTTACTAGGGACACAGTGTTGTCTATGTACCCACACATGTATTTGAGTTTCCAATCAATACAATTATAGCATGGATAATAAACGATTATCATGAACAAGGAAATATGATAATAACCAATTTATTATTGCCTCTAGGGCATATTTCCAACAAATACACTATCTTGGACATCTTTTATGATTGTGAACCCCCATTAAATATTCTATGTCAATTAGTTGACGTTGGACAAGGAAGACAATGTAATGGGTATGTTTGCTTATATTCACATAGAAGTTATATTGTTTTGGATCCTCTAACATGTGGTGCTTATCCCCTATCTTTTACTAGCCAAAATTCTGTACTAAGTAGAGATACTACTTGTGCATCCAAAAACCCTTAAACCCAGTTTCATGCCATGAGAGTCCACTATATCTATCTATGGATTGAATAAGATCCTTCAAGTAAGTTGTCATCGGTGCAAAGCAATAAAAATTGCTCCTAAACATGTATGAACTTTTTTTGTAAGGGAAAATAAGTTGTGTACGATCGTGTGATGGTGGAGCAATAAAAGCGACAGACTGCATAATAAAGGTCGCTATCACAAGGGGCAATATAAAGTGATGTTCCTTTACATTAAGAGCTTGCACATTCAAACATAAAAAGCGCATGACAACCTCTGCTTCCCTCTGCGAAGGGCCTATCTTTTACTTTATGTATTTACTTTCATGCAAGAGTCAATAGTAGTCTCCTCTATTCCGTTTTTTTTCTCTCTCTTGACAAGCATCATGTGGTGGGGATTGATCCAAGCATATATATCCAGTTGGATATAGGTGACCATGAGTTATTATTGTTGACATTACCCTTGAGGTAAATACGTTGGGAGGCAAAATTATTAATGAGAAGTCTTGTCATAAGTAATCATGTGAATTTGGTATTCGTTCGATATTTTGATGCTATGTATGTTGTGCTTCCTTTAGTGGTGTCATGTGAACATCGACTACATGACACTTCACCATCTTTGGGCCTAAGGGAAGGTATTGTGGAGTAGTAATTAGATGATGGGTTGCTAGAGTGACAGAAGCTTAAACCCTAGTTTATGCGCTATTCCGTAAGGGGTTGATTTGGATCCATATGTTTCATGCTATGGTTAGAGTTATCTTAATTCTTCTTTCGTAGTTGCGGATGCTTGCGAGAGGGGGTAATCATAAGTGGGAGGCTTATTCAAGTAAGAACAGTACCCAAGCACCGGTCCACCCACATATCAAATTATCAAAGTAGTGAACGCAAATCAAACAAACATGATGAAAGTGACTAGATGAAATTCCCATGTGTCCTCAAGAACGCTTTGCTTATTATACGAGTTCGTTCCGGCTTGTCCTTTGCTACAAAAAGGATTGGGCCACCTTGCTGCACTTTATTGTACTTGTTACTTGTTACTTGTTACGAATTATCTTGCTATCAAAACTATCTGTTACCGCTACTTTCAGTACTTGCAGAGAATACCTTGCAGAAAACCGCTTGTCATTTCCTTCTGCTCCTCGTTGGGTTTGACACTCTTACTTATCGAAAGGACTACGATTGATCCCCTATACTTGTGGGTCATCAAGCAGCGCCAAGGTGTCTAGGTGGGACCACTCGTCGGGCTCCCATCAAAGGCCCACTCGTCAGGAACCCACCCAGGTAACGGTCAATAGCGAATCAACCTGTGGTTGGATGGTTAGGTGGACAGTGGTATCCCCAGCCCACTAGGGTTCAAGTCCTGGTGCTCGCATTTATCCTGGATTTATTTCAGGATTTCCAGCGATACGCATTCAGTGGGAGGAGACGTTCCCGTCGACTACAAGGCGCCTACGGAGACTTCGTAAAATCTCAAGATGATATGTCGGCTCAGTCTCTCGGAGGTGCTCATAGGGGTAGGGTGTGCGTGTGTGCGTTCATAGGGGTGAGTGTATGCGCGTATATATGAGCGCTTGTGTCTGTACTGATGTTCAAAAAAAAAGGTAACGGTCAATAAGTTTGACCCAACAAAAATGCTCCGTTTGGGCATTTGTGAGGCTGGGGTGAAGACAGGAGGGAAAAAGTGAGGCATGTTAAGGAGGCGGGACAAAACTGAGTAGTGCTAAGGAACCAAGGACACGGAAATAGAAATCCCTAGTTTTAAAGGGTAAATTCCAATCAGGCGGTTGAACAATAGGAGCAGTGATCAAAGCTTTCTTAAGTATTTCAAAGGCTTCTACACAATCATCATCAAAAACAAATGGAACATCTTTTTGTAGGAGATTAGTAAGAGGTCTAGAAATTTTAGAAAAGTCCTTAATGAACATAGCATTAAATATGTGGATCCAAAACAGCCCCTCACGGGACAATTCATAAACTGGGGTTTAGGTTTCAGTCACTCCCGCAACCCATCATCTACAAACTAATTCCACAATGCCTTCCCCTAGGCCCAAAGATGGTGAAGTGTTATGTAGTCAACATTCACATAGCACCACTAGAGGAAGAACAACACAACATATCATCAAAACATTGAACGGTGATCAACTTCACATGATTACTAATAACAAGACTTCTCCCATGTCCTCAAGAACAAATAGAACTACTCACAACTCATAATATTTAACATGTTCAGTAGGTATAAATATGCAATCAATAATCTGAACATAATGATCTTCCACCAAGTAAACCAACTAGCATCAACTACAAGATGTAATCAACAGTACTACACCCCCAGGTACCAATCTGAGGTTTGATACAAAGATTGAGCACAAAAGATGAACTAGAGTTTGGAGATGAGATGGTGCTAGTGAAGATGTTGACGAAGATGAAGCATATCACGATGAGAGGAGTATTTGTGATGACGATGGCTTTGATTTCCCCCTCCCGGAGGGAAGTTTCCCCAACGGAATCACTCCACCGGAGAGCAAAAGTGCTCGGGCCCTGGTTTTGCCTCGAGACGGGGGCGGCTGGTCCTGAAATTCCTCTCTTATTTTTTCCCAGGGTAAATGGCTTCATATAGGAGAAGGACGTCAGCAGTGGACCTTCGTGGGCCCCAAAAGCCTGGGTGGCGCGCCATGGGGGTAGGGCGCGCCGAGGCTCCTCTTCGGTACTTCTTTCTTCCACTATTTTTTATATATTCCAAAATAAATCTCCGTAAAATTTCATGTCATTTTGAGCTCCGGAGAATTACTATATCTGCTGTATCTTTTTCAGGTCAGAATTCCAGATGCCGGTAATCTCCCTCTTTTGATGTATCTTGCATTTTAAGAGAGAGAAAATGCATTAGAATTGCACCATAATATGGAATATAAATTCAAAATAAGATAAATATGTTGGGGAACGCGACAGAAAACAAAAATTTCCGGTACAGCGAGCATGCCCAGGATCACTATGGAGACTGCATACAGGGTTTGATATGATCCGTACCGACTCGTAGCGCAGCGGAAGAAGAGTCGGTGTAGATCGTCGGTGCAGATCCCCGCAGCTAGGATTTACAACCTCCCAACCGCGAGGATGTACTCCCTCGTCGGACAGCCCTTCGGGAGGCGGTCGGACAGTCCCTCGGACGATGTCACGGACAGCCCTTCGGGGGGACCCTCGAAACTCGAACGGTAACTCGGACAGCACTTCGGGAGGACCCTCGAAAACCGAACGCTAACTCGGACAGCCCTTCGGGAGGACACTCGAACAGCCCCTTGGGCAAAAGATCGAAACTACGACCTCTCTACGGGGTTGCACACATACGGTGTCAGCTATCCGGCAGGGCTTCGCCGTCCAGAACTAGTTCCTGCCGGAACCCAGACAGCCTTTCGGCTCTACGAAACTATTTCGTGGGAGGGAGAGAGAGAGAGAGCCAGACGAGCATGTCATGTGTATGAGATCTTGGATGAGGTTTGGAGAGCACCCCTCCACCTCTATTTATAGGATAGCCAAGGGGTAAAGTTGGCATTCAAAAATACCAAAAGTACCCCCACTTTATGTCTTACATAAAAGAATAAAAGGGAAAAGGGGTGCCATGTGGAGCTCCATGGAGGAGCACCACCTTGGCCGGCCACCTCTAGCCCCCCCCCACATGGGGGTTCCTTGCTCCCCAATCCCTTCTAGAAGCCTTTTGGGAAATATCCCAAAAGGTGACTTTCCAAAAAAATATCCATAAAGTGATTTTCACTATTCACGGAACCAATTTTCCGCGATCGTTAAATCCGAAAATATTTCTGTGGGTCTTAGAATAATTCCAGTACCCACACAAATGATTTTGGACGCGTTCCGAAACAATTTTGGATTAGTGATTTTCATCTGCGAAAAGCAACCAAATCGGTTCCGGCAGCTCCGGAACATTTCCGGTTTTTATCCCGGAAAATTCCCAGAAGTTTCCAGAACACTTCTAGCATCCTCCAAGAATTTCCAGACATGTGCCGAAACCAATTTGACTTAATGGTATCCCCTGAAACAACTTTTCAGTTTTACCAGAACTATTCCGGTTTTCTCTCCGGAACGTTTCCGTTTCGTTCGAAACTTTTTCGGTGATTTTCTCTCAGACTCCCCGTCTAGTATTCAGCAGATAGATGACCCTTAAGCATGTGACCCTATAGGTTCGGTGAAGTATAGACATGACCCGGAACACTTTCCGATCAATGATCAACATCGGAGCCGTGGACACCCATATTGACCCCTATACCCACACGAATGAATATTCGAGTGAACCTCCAGTTGCCGTGTGCTATTCATGTTGCTTCGCAACATATTACAAACACCCGAGGTGAGATTCATTGCATCCCCGTGGATCAACAGCTTGTCCACCATGCAAGTTACCTCGTTACCGGTTTTGTTCTCTTTTCTCGTTTCCGTGTTCCGACATCCCAGTGATCAAATCACAATGTGTCTGTCCAGACGATGATGGATACCATAACACCGAGAGGGCCCGAGAATATCTCTCCATCGTCGGAGGAGCAAATCCCAATCTTGAGCTATCTCGTTTCTTGTCATACTTTTCCGTGAACCCGTAAGCCGCCGTAATAGCCACCCAGTTACGGATGACGTTTAACAAACCCCAAAGTTCATGAAGCAAGTACGAAGGAACTCGATACTCTCATGGTCTAAGTAATTATGCAAACATTAACTATCTCTGTGTTATTTACCATTAACTTATGACGAATGTATCTCATAGCATAACATCAATTCGGGTCGATTCAACACAAGTGTTCTACTAACATTGTGCCCTCAAAATTGCCGGCATAGACATGCCCATGATCAGGAAAACAGGATCATCATGCAATACTTGAGCCAGTCTTAGAGGCAAGACTAGGAATACATTTTACCGTTCATTATACCACACGTGCACATGAGTTTCCCTCCGAGCCTCGTGGTTATTGTAGACTCGAGAATCATTGTAGTTATAGCATGGAACATAAACATTCATTACAAACTCGGAGATACAAAATAATTGTTATTACTGCCTCTAGGGCATATCTCCTACAGACTCCCACTTGCACTAGAGTCATAATCCAGTTACATGGCTTCCCTAACACCAATGGCAATCCGGTGCTGCTCATGCTTTGCTCGTGGTAGAGGCTTTGTCATCGGGTCTGACACGTTCAGATCTGTGTGAACTTTGCGTACTTTCACTAAACCCTCTTCGACATGATGTCGAATGAGTTTATATTTGAGTTCAATATGTCTTGTCTTATGGTGCGAACTTGGCTCCCTTGCCTAAGCCATGGCGCCACTATTATCACAATAGATCTCCACCGGGTCCAGAGCACTTGGAACCACACCAAGGTCTTCAAGAAATTACTTGATCCATACCGCCTCCTTGGAGGCTTCTGAAGCTGCAACATATTCCGCCCCCGTCGTAGAATCCGCCACAGTCTTTTGTTTGGAACTTTTCCAATCAACTGCGCCACCGTTCAATATGAAAACATAGCCTGATTGAGATTTGAAGTCATCTGGGTCAGTCATGAAGCCTGCATCAGTGTAACCACTTACAATGAGCTCTTCATCACCTCCATACACAAGGAGTAAATCCTTGGTCCTTCTGAGGTACTTAAGAATACCCTTGATTGCGGCCCAGTGTTCCAATCCTGGATCACTTTGGTACCGGCTGCTAACACTTAGCGCATAGGAAACGTCTGGTCTTGTACATAGCATGGCATACATAATAGAACCAACTGCCGAGGCATATGGAACATCATTCATCTGTACTCACTCATCGAGAGTCCGAGGACACTGATTCTTGCAAAGCACTATGCCAGGTGACATGGGGAGTAGGCCTTTCTTGGAGTTCTCCATGTTGAACCTTTTCAACACCTTGTCAATGTACGTGCTTTGGCTAAGCGCTATCAGGCGTTTTGATCTATGTCTATAGATTCTGATGCCCAATACATATGCCGCTTCGCCTAAGTCTTTCATTGAAAAACTCTTCTTCAATGAGTCTTTTATTTCGTTAAGAAAATTCACGTCATTTCCAATCAACAATATGTCATCCACATACAAGATTAGAAATGCTTTTGCGCTCTCACTAAACTTCTTGTAAACACAAGATTCTTCGTCATTCCTGATGAAGCCAAACTGTTTGACCACTTCATCAAAACGAATGTTCCAGCTCCTTGACGCTTGCTTCAGACCATAAATGGCTTTCTGAAGTTTGCATACCTTTCCAGCATCCTTATGAACGACAAAACCTTCTGGCTGTATCATGTATACATCCTCTTTGAGGTTTCCATTTAGGAAAGCCGTTTTGACGTCCATCTGCCATATTTCATAATCGAAATAAGCAGCAATTGCTAGTAATATCCGAACAGACCTAAGCATAGCTACGGGCGAGAAGGTCTCGTCGTAGTCCACTCCTGGAACTTGCGTGAACCCTTTCGCGACAAGTCTAGCTTTGTGGATAGTAATGTTACCATCCGCGTCCGTCTTTCTTTTGAAAATCCATTTACAACCAATGGGCTTTACGCCTTCTGGAAGTTCTTCCAAGTTCCAAACTTGGTTTTCGTACATGGATTCCATTTCGGATTTCATGGCTTTGTGCCATTCCTTTGAGCTGGGCCCCGCCATCGCTTCCTTGTGGTGCGTAGGTTCATCGTCTTCAAGAATGAAGATTTCGTTATGAAACCACTCAGGTAGCTGGATAGCCCTACCTGATCTGCGCGGTTCAGTTACAACATTGTCTGAAGTTTCAGCATCACATGCGACAACTTCCGGCTCGGTTGTAGGGATAATTAGCGGAACTTCTTCCGGTTCCTTAGCCATATAAATGGTTGCCGAAGATTCACTAATCTCATCAAGTTGTACTGTCCTCCCACTCACTTCTTTAGCGAGAAATTCGTTCTCGAGAAAGTGTCCAACTTTTGTGACAAACACTTTGCCCTCGGACTGGTTGTAGAAGGAATACCCAATGGTGTTATTTGGATAACCTACAAATTAACATTTGCTGATCTGGGATCGAGTTTGCTTGGCTGTAAACGCTTTACGTATGCCTCACAACCCCAAATTTTAAGATGCGACACACTAGGAATCTTCCCATGCCACATCTCATGTGGTGTCGTCTTAACAGACTTAGACGGTGCTCTGTTTAATGTATAAGCTGCAGTGAGTAGTGCGTGACCCCAAAAAGATATCGGTAGATCTGTAAGAGACATCATCGACCTTACCATGTCTAACAGGGTTCGGTTACGTCGTTCCGACACTCCGTTTCGCTGTGGAGTTCCGGGAGGCGTAAGCTGTGAAACGATTCCATAGTCACTCAGATGTTGGCCAAACTCATGACTAAGGTATTCGCCCCCGCGATCAGACCGCAGAAACTTAATCCTTTTGTTACGATGATTTTCTACCTCATTCTGAAATTCTTTGAACTTTTCAAAGGTTTTCGACTTATGCTTCATCAAGTAGATATATCCATACCTACTCAAATCATCAGTAAAAGTCACGAAGTATAAATACCCACCCCGTGCGATTGTGCTCATTGGACCACATACATCACTATGTATTATTTCCAATAATTCACTCGCCCGTTCAAGATGACCCGTGAACGGCGTCTTGGTCATTTTCCCCATCAAGCAAGCTTCACATGTGTCAAATGATTCAAAATCAAGGGACGGTAAAACTCCATCTTTATGGAGTCTTTGCATGCGCTTCTTTTCGATGTGGCCAAGGCGACAGTGCCACATGAAAGTGGTGGTGGTATCAGCCTTCTTAAGGCGTTTAGCATTCACGTTAAAGACATCATTTCCACATTCAAGATTTAGTATGAAAAGGCCCCCAACAATGGGTGCAAATCCATAAAACATATCCTTACAATAAAGTGAACAACCATTGTTCTCAGACTTGTACGAATACCCATCGTGTACTAAACATGATCTGGAGATAATGTTTCTACACAATAGTGGAACAAAATAACAGTTATTTAGTTCTAAGATAAATCCTGAAGGGAGACGTAGAGGCATAATGCCGACGGCTTGAGCGGCGATCCCAGCGCCGTTCCCGACGCGCATCACGACTTCATTCTTTGCTAGCTTGCGCACCTTCTGAAGTCCCTGTATCGAGTTGCAAATGTGAGCAACCGATCCGGTATCAAATACCCAAGACTTAGAATTTTCGCTAGCAAGCAAAACGTCAATGACATTAACTTGTATAACAATTATACCTTTTCCGGTTTTCCCGGACTTCTTATCTTCCATATACTTATTGCAGTTTCTCTTCCAGTGTCCTGTGCCCTTGCAGTAGAAGCACTCAGTTTCATTCTTGGCTCCGCCCTTAGAGTTGCTTTGGGAGCCGGTCTTATCGGCGCCCTTGCCCTTCTTTGGCTTGCCTTTCTTTTTGAAACTGGCGGTTTTATTCACAAGCAACACTTGCTTGCGATTTTTCCGCAGTCCTCCTTCCGCAGGTTTCAGCATGGCGAGCACCTCTTCCGGTGTCTTCTCCATCCCACTCATGTTGTAGTTCATGACAAAACCGTCGTAAGACGGGGGGAGTGAAGAAAGCATCATGTCCATCATATGGCCAGGCAGAATTGGAAATTCCAGGGTTTTAAGCCTTTCAGCAAAGCCAATCATTTTGACTACGTGTTCGCCAACTGAACTGCCCTCAGCCATCTTGCAATCCATCACGGCCTTCATGATATCAAATCGTTCAGACCGTGCGGTTTCCTTGTACAGAGCATCCAATTCTCGGATCATATCACGGGGTTTATGGAATTCAAAACGTTTTTGAAGCCCTGCACTCATGCAAGCTAGCATGAGGCACTGCACTAAGTTGTGATCATCATCCTTAGTGGCCCAGACATTTTGTTCATCTTCCGGGGCATCGGCCGCCGGTTTAGCTGGAAGAGCATTTTCAAGCACATACATTTTCTTTGCGCTCCTGAGGACAATCCTCAGGTTACGGACCCAGTCCGCATAGTTGTTTCCAGTCGCAGCTAACTTCTCTTTCTCTAACATCAGGCCTAAGTTGAACGCGGTGTTGCGAGCCATTTGATCTACAACGGAAACACAAGTTTCACTTAGACTTTGTTCATAATGATTTTTGGCACTAGTGAATAAACAATTTTATTCTAAAGTGCGCTCCCACTCAAATTAATATCTCTCAAAATTGATTATGAGTGATACAAGACCCAAATTATAATTCAACGCCAAGGATGTATCCATCTCAAGTGACGAGAATTTCAATTGGTAGGCCAACTTGCCAATCACATCTCTATGTGACTCTTGTTCATCTTTCGATGGGCGTGTTCCGAGCTCAGGACGATCCTCCGGAACGTCAAGACAACCAAGTGATCTCGCTGCGAGGTCTCAACTCACCCGCCTCACACTTCACTAATCGTTCGTACCCATGTATCCATGTGGTACCCTGAAAAGATAGGTGCCGTGACGGTGCTACACTTGGGAGAACACTAACTACTTGATATTTTTAAGTGAGAGATCACCCTAATAAAAAGCGACTACCGCACAATCAAAAGGGTGCATCATAAGGGATAAACATCTCAGGCAATTCATAATAGCATGATATGGTATAGCCCTTTCTGACGGAGAAGTCAAGTATTTCTTCGTCTTCGGCATTTGCGTCGGTGTTCACCTTCGCGAAGATTGCCACCACCTTGTCGATGCACCAGATAATATTGCTATCTCTATAGCTAATAAAATAAGTGCATTACTTAAGGTTGACACGCAGGTCATTAAAGTGACAATCATATGGCTCCAGCCATCATGCCGAATCATGACACGCAGGTCATGTTAATAAATTTACATCATATAGTCATCTCATACATAATCGAATTAATATGAGCATTGCTATACCACATCATATGCACATCCTGCAAAACCAAGTTAGACGCCTCTAATCGGTTTATCCAAAAATTTATTTTACGTGGCTTCTAAGGTTTTGACTTAAACCGCAGCTACCAACGTTTTATCATCAAGTATGATTATTCAAGTCACTAGATTAACATCGCGGGGTGTATGAAACACGAGATAATTAAATCTCGAGCCCCATACTAAACTTCGTCATACGCATGACCCCCGTGCAGATCATATCTGCATTGCCCTTTCGTCTGCGAATTTCATCTTTCTTTTGACTATGGCGGAACCCAAAGAACTGATAGCACTTCGTTGATCAATCAGGATCACGGATTGCCAGAACTTTGTGAAATTCCACCATGTTGTCTCGAGATCAGAAATACGTAAATTCTAGGGAAGCAACAAGAACATCGGGTAACAGATTTCATCTGCTACCCGCATAAATAATTTTCAGCAATAGATCTCATCTACTCCAAAATTATATTATGCAATACCCATACATCTCCATGTATTCTAGATCGTAACCTGCATCTACGCATAGCACGGCTCATGATGCCACTGTTAGGGAACGCGACGGAAAACAAAAATTTCCGGTACAGCGAGCACGCCCAGGATCACTATGGAGACTGCATACAGGGTTTGATCTGATCCGTACCGACTCGTAGCGCAGCGGAAGAAGAGTCGGTGTAGATCGTCGGTGCAGATCCCCGCAGCTAGGATTTACAACCTCCCAACCGTGAGGATGTACTCCCTCGTCAGACAGCCCTTCGGGAGGCGGTCGGACAGTCCCTCGGACGATGTCACGGACAGCCCTTCGGGGGGACCCTCGAAACTCGAACGGCAACTCGGACAGCCCTTCGGGAGGACCCTCGAAAACCGAACGCTAACTCGGACAGCCCTTCGGGAGGACACTCGAACAACCCCTCGGGCAAAAGATTGAAACTACGACCTCTCTACGGGGTTGCACACATACGGTGTCAGCTATCCGGTAGGGCTTCGCCGTCCAGAACTAGTTCCTGCCGAAACCCAGACAGCCTTTCGGCTCTACGAAACTATTTCGTGGGAGGGAGAGAGAGAGAGCCAGACGAGCATGTCATGTGTATGAGAGCTTGGATGAGGTTTGGAGAGCACCCCTCCACCTCTATTTATAGGATAGCCAAGGGGTAAAGTTGGCATTCAAAAATACCAAAAGTACCCCCACTTTATGTCTTACATAAAAGAATAAAAGGGAAAAGGGGTGCCATGTGGAGCTCCATGGAGGAGCACCATCTTGGCCGGCCACCTCTAGGGGCCCCCCCACATGGGGGTGCCTTGCTCCCCAATCCCTTCTAGAAGCCTTTTGGGAAATATCCCAAAAGATGACTTTCCAAAAAAAAATCCATAAAGTGATTTTCACTATTCACGGAACCAATTTTCCTCGACCATTAAATCTGAAAATATTTCTGTGGGTCTTAGAATAATTCCAGTACCCACACAAATGATTTTGGACGCGTTCCGAAACAATTTCGTATTAGTGATTTTCATCTGCGAAAAGCAACCAAATCGGTTCCGACAGCTCCGGAACATTTCCGGTTTTTATCCCGGAAAATTCCCAGAAGTTTCCAGAACACTTCTGGCATCCTCCAAGAATTTTCGAAACCAATTTGACTTTATGGTATCCCCTGAAACAACTTTTCAGTTTTACCGGAACTATTCTGGTGTTCTCTCCGGAACGTTTCCTTTTCGTCCGAAACTTTTTCGGTGATTTTCTCTCAGACTCCCCGTCTAGTATTCAGCAGATAGATGACCCTTAAGCGTGTGACCCTATAGGTTCGGTGAAGTATAGACATGACCCGGAACACTTTCCGATCAATGATCAACATCGGAGCCGTCGACACCCATATTGACCCCTATACCCACACGAATGAATATTCGAGTGAACCTCCAGTTGCCGTGTGATATTCCTGTTGCTTCGCGATATATTACAAACACCCGAGGTGAGATTCATTGCATCCCCGTGGATCAACAGCTTGTCCACCATGCAAGTTACCTCGTTACCGGTTTTGTTCTCTTTTCTCGTTTCCGTGTTCCGGCATCCCAGTGATCAAATCACAATGTGTCTGGCCAGACGATGATGGATACCGTAACACCGAGAGGGCCCGAGAATATCTCTCTATCGTCGGAGGAGCAAATCCCAATCTTGAGCTATCTCGTTTCTTGTCATACTTTTTCGTGAACCCGTAAGCCGCCGTAATAGCCACCCAGTTACGGATGACGTTTAACAAACCCCAAAGTTCACGAAGCAAGTACGAAGGAACTCGATACTCTCATGGTCTAAGGAATTATGCAAACATTAACTATCTCTGTGTTATTTACCATTAACTTGTGACGAATGTATCTCATAGCATAACATCAATTCGGGTCGATTCAACACAAGTGTTCTACTAACATTGTGCCCTCAAAATTGCCGGCATAGACATGCCCATGATCAGGAAAACATGATCATCATGCAATACTTGAGCCAGTCTTAGAGGCAAGACTAGGAATACATTTTACCGTTTATTATACCACACGTGCACATGAGTTTCCCTCCGAGCCTCGTGGTTATTGTAGACTCGAGAATCATTGCAGTTATAGCATGGAACATAAACATTCATTACAAACTCGGAGATACAAAATAACTGTTATTACTGCCTCTAAGGCATATCTCCTACAAAATAACCGTAGGAAATCAGGATGCAAAATGGACGTATCGGTGGGTCATCCCAATTAAGCCAAAGCCAACGCAACCGGAGAGCAGCGTCAAACTTGCCAAGGTGCAAAATGCCAAGGCGTCCAAATTACTTCGGCTTGCATTCATGCTCCCAGTTCACCTTGCACTTGCCACTAGTCACCTTGTCAGTTCCGGACCAAAAGAAAGGCACGCCACAACCTGTCAATCGCCTTGAGAACCTCCACCGAAAGGTCAAGCGGTGTAATGTGGTTAATGTCCACCGCCGTAAGAACCACCTTGACCAAGGTCATGCGACCCGAGATAGCAACATGCTTGCCTTTCCAAGGCACCAATTTGTGAGCAACCTTGTCTTCCAGGAGTTGGAGATGAGTCCTCCTTAATCTTTTGATCGCGAGGGGGAGACCAAGGTAACGAATAGGGAAGGTGGAGCGACATGCTAGGAAGGACTGAAGAACATCATCGAGGTCCACTCTGGCACATCTAATGGGGGCAACAATACTCTTTGTGCAGTTTGTGGAGAGGTCGGTGGAATCACCGAAGGAAGCAATCATGGTGGCAAGGAATTGAATGTCCTCCTTGATGGGGCACCAAGAACAGCGACGTCGTCGGCATAAAGAGAGGCACGAATCCCCGTGTGCCTCCGGGGGGGGGGGGGGGGGATGGAGCTTTCCTTGGGCGGTGGCTTTGTTGAGGATGTGGTGTAGTGGGTCGATGACGAGCACAAAAAGTAACTGTGATAGCGGCCCCCCCCTGACTGGGACCCCGTCCATTCTTGATTGGATCGCCAGCAATACCGTTTAGCAAAACTATCGAGGACGCCGAGGATAGAAGTGTCGAGATCTAGTCGCGGAAGCGGGTCTCCGGCCGGTAATCCCATCTAACAGAGTCAAAAGCCTTCTCGATGTCAAGCTCGAAGAGGAGCATATGTTTTTTGTGCGGTGAAATTTTCTGACCAGATTCCGGTTCAGAGTCAAGCACTAGCGCTGCGGATGCGGCAAAAACAACGACGGCGGTGCCCATGACACATCGAATTGCTTATATTGGGAAAATCACCTGCCGTTTGTAGCTAGAGCTCAAAAATCAGATTGAGGCATCTGTACATGCGAACGAGATGGGCGCAGTGCGCACTCCACACGGCTGGATCGGCAACTTGCCGCCGTCCCCAATGACCGAGCGCCGCGCCGCCGAGTGTGTTGCGAAAACAATGGGCCACGGACGAAGGAGGCTGTGGACGCGTATATACATATGCACATGGATGATCGCTTCCGCGGACACTTTGATACCTCAGCGCTGTAGCCTGTAGCCCAATCAGACACCTACCTCTGTCTACCATTTCTCTCGCCTCCCATTATTATCGTTCCAAGCTACAAGACGACCAAAATAAGTGCCTCGTCACAAAAGGAAGAAAGAAAACCACTCTTGTACAAGTTTTGATCTGACATTTCTGGCCGGCTTCCCAGACGGGTGGATTGGACTACGGCGCCCTAACAATTCCTGCGAGAAAAATCATGTTTTTGATGTGTGCAGGCAGCCAGGCACAACGCTCGCTTCACCGGATCATTTTCATTTTCGGATCTATCCGTGAATCTTAAGGCGGAGAATTTCTTCAGTGAATCATCAATCAAAAAGGAAAAAGGAACAAGGTAGGACGAGAAAAGCTGCACGCACCCGGACCGAGAAACCTTGACATCTACCCTGATTAATTCTTGTGCCGCCGCGTCGGCCTGGAGCAGCTCCTTCACGCCTCACTCATGGCCATGGACGGACATCCCTTGTAATTTTGACACACAACATGAACACACTGACACGCCGCCCGTGCTCTTTGCTCCGATGGCCATGGAAGGGCCAACTCCGGCGGTACGACTACAGGAATCTGACCGGTGCACCAAAGTCCACCGGGCCACCGAGAATCCAGCAAACAAGCCCGTGCGAGTGCCCGTGCGTGCTGGAGGTCCCTCCAACTCCGGCGAATCGTGGCCGACGAAGCACCCGCAGTCGGTGCCAAGGCGACACGAATGTACGGCGGAAGTGCCTTCCGGCCGGCCAAAGCTGCACGCCTTTCCGACCGTGGATTCCAACCTGTAGATAGATAGATTATTCAAGGCATCTCAATCTCAATCAAACAAAAGAGAAAAAAGAAGTCCGATTAATCGTGCGTCTCTGCTTGGATCAACGCCCGCCGGTGATGCCTCGACCAGGATCTACGCCTGCTGCCACCGTGCATGATTTTTGTTTCGCGATTCCCCCAACAAGGCCGACATGGAAACTCGCAGAAATCCCAACGGAAGCTCCACCTAGACTAGATCAAACACCGCTCATTGCCAGTACCAAGCTGCACGAGCTCGAGCTCGAGCTCGAAACAAGAAGAGCAAAGAAAAATAAAACCCGGAAATTTCTTCATTCCGTTGGGGTGGCGAAATCGTCCATCGACCATTGATCTTTCCATTGAGTTTGAGACAGTCGGTCAGTCGCATCTGGATCAACCCCCGGGAGGGATCATCAATCGTCAGTACAGCGCCTATACCTACCTATTCGTCGTGACGTCCCCTACCCACACTGCACAAAACTCGTTCATGGTCACCTTGATCATCTCTCTCTCTCTCTCTCTCTTCTCTCTCTCTCTCTCTCTCTCCTCCCGTCCATGTCGAAACCATCACCTCCAAATCCAAAAGAAATACTACTCACAAGCCCGGACCAAATTCCGGATTCGAAGCACAACCCACACGAATCCAAATGAAATTCCGGCCGGGCTAGAAAAATGCACAATCATCGCTTCGTACCACGACGCCCAAAACGCCAACTCCAACCGGCCATCGCTGCCTCCTCCGTCTCCATGGACGCGCACCGTCACCACCACCAAAATCCAACGGCGAGTCGAGACGGCAACTCCACCTGCACCCACGACGAAGACGACGACGACGACGACTTCCATGTAACCACCATCCCATCCATCCACGACCGCCCTCCTCCTCCTCCCGCACGAAACCAACCCAATCCCACGAGAAAAATCAGGCCCAAGATCGTTTTTTCCAACCGAGCCGCGCTCTGCTACTCGTTTCTCGTAGTAGGACTTCTTCTTCCCGAGCCCATTAGAACACACAAAGAACAGGCACCTTCCCAAGCCGAACCCAAAAACAAAGAAAAAAACTCCCCCAATCCCGATTTCTCTTTCTCCCTGCGCGCATCTCCGTCCAAGATTTCTCCTTTGCTCCCCTTCCTCCCGCCGTCTCCGCGACGGCTCGTGGGGAGAGGCGGGAGGCGAATTCCCCGCTTCTCCAATTCGCCGCGGCGAGGGCAGGGTTAGGGTTTGCGGGGGAACCCTCGCCGAATTCGCCGTGATCTCGCCGCCGGGCCGGTGAATTCGGGCGGGGGGCAAGGGTTCGTGTGGGATGATCTTCAAGCGGACCCAGCGCTCGGAGATCCTCAGCCTCAAGCGCTGCAATGCCGAGGGCGAGGGCGGCGCCGGCGAGCGCCGTCCAAAGAGGCAGAGGGGTGACGACTTCTTCCCCGTCGAGCTGCTCGGCCACGTGCCGGCCTCCGGCATCCCGTATGCCGCCGCCGGGTTCCGCTGGTGCGAGGAGCCCGAGGTTGCATCACCTGCCGGCGCTGCGCCGACGCCCGCCGCCGCCGCCGCCACGCGCCCGCCTGTCGTTCGGACGTCGCGCGGGCGTGCCCAGGTGCTGCCCTCGCGGTTCAATGACTCGGTGCTCATGGACCCCTGGAAGAAGGAGAAGCCGGCCAAGCCGCCTGCACCACCGCCCAAGGTCGAGCAGCTCATCCCCAAAACCAAGCCGCTCTGCCGTAAAGGTGCAATCCTGGATAGGACTTCCGCATTGTCAGAGGTGGATGAGGATGAGGAGGCACGGCGTTACCGAGCGTGCCAGAATTTTGTCGCCTCCAGGAAGTACTCCATGTCCCTCAGCACACTCACCTCCTTGCACGACGAACCCTACAGCGGTTACCATAGAAACGAGTTGATGGATGACGAAGATGAAGAGGAAGAAGAGGACCGGCAGGCGCAGAAGGAGGACCTTCATTGGAGCACAGAGTTTCTGTATGGCAACATTGTGTGGGCACGGCTCGGTAAGCGGCAGCCAGCGTGGCCAGGAGTTGTGGTCGACCCAGCTCGGCAGGCCGCTGCCGATGCAATGCCGCCCCAGCCGCGTGGTGGTGCTGTGCTTTGTGTGATGCTGTTTGGCTGGCGTGCAGAGTTCAGTGACGAGAAGGTACATTAATAACTGTTTTGTTAGGGCTGACTGACTTGAATTGGTGCCACTTCCTCTTTTGCTTTTGAGCTTCTTTTTTTTCTTTTTCTGAATGATCATTTGATGACGCCTGTGTGTTGCAGAAGTATGTCTGGGTGAGGCAAGGAGGGATTTTTCCTTTTGTGGACTACATTGACCAGTAAGTACTAGTAATTCACCAAAAACAACTTATTAAATAATATTGCATTTAAAGTGCTGCAAAAGCATATCAGGAAGGCTTTTTTATTGGCAAGAAGTAGAAGTAATTGTGCCGAGCTATAGAATAGCACCCACACATGTGCTAAGAAATAGATGTATTTCCATTTCAGATTTCAAGGGCAGACAGATGTGAGCAGTCTCAAACCTGGTGATTTCCAGAGGGCACTAGAAGAGGCCTTTTTGGCTGATCAGGGGTTCTCCGAAGTGCCCATGGATGACAGCACAGCAGGGCAGCCTGTTGTGTGTCAATCTTGTCCAGACGAATTAGAAGAAGTGACTGGCTCAAACGAGCTGGAGTGCCAGGCACAGATTAAGGCAAGTTGACCATTTTTTCTATCCGATGCACAACTAAGAAGACATGTATTCACAGGAAATTTCAGAAATTTATCAATATTTTTGGTCCAACCTTCCGTGGCTTTGTGTTCAATCCTGCCTGCTGGCTTTCTAAGTTTTTGGTGTTCTATCTACCCATTAATTTTAGGTATACGGTTTAGGTGTATGCATTCATACGATTTTTCTTCAAACCCAAACTTTAGATGGGGGCATTGATGCATGACTACAGAAAAATCTTCTAAGAAACATAATCTAGCAGACATAGTACTGTGTGCGTATAAGCAGAATGATAAAATTGAGCATGTTTATGTATTGTGGAGTACCAATGGTTATTCAACTTATTGGCCCTATATAGCTCGCCTTCTGGGTCAGTCAATGGTCGACCATAGTTAGTAACGCCATTACACTTCAGTGCTGTTCTTGTACTATTTATCAGAAAATGGAACTGCTTCTTCAACTATCATATATTGCCCCAATAGACTAATTAGATTTTTTGCTTATTCTCTGTACACAGCATTATATAAGTGAATTGCAGTGTGAAAGTTGTGGAAACTGCTTTCCAAACAAAGAGTCGAACAAGTTGGTTTATGTGATGGAGCAACTTGCTTGCAAACACTGTGCTAGGGTATGTATTGGTGAACCTACTTCACTCTGAATGTCTTGTCCTTACGGCTTACACTACTTCCTGTATGTGCAGATCTTGAGATCAAAAGAGTACTGTGGGATATGCTTGAAAAGTTGGCAACATAAATGTGACCGAAGATGGGTAAGACATAGTGTAGCCATTAGAGCAATAAATTTATCTTTTGTTTCCAATCGTGCAAATTCTGAAGACGGGAGGTGGTTAACCAGGTTTGCTGTCATGGTTGTGAAAGTTGGATTCACGCAGAATGTGACAAAAAGTGCAGCAACCTAAAGGTTTTTCTCGTCATAATTGTCCTTGGTGCTTTAGTAATTTACCATCGCTAACATGCTCATTTTGATGGTATAGGATCTACGAGACAAAAGTTATTTCTGCCTTTACTGTAGGGTTAAACGCAACTCAAATCTGTCCAGCAAGAAGACAAACTCTCCTGATGATAGGTGAGTTAGAAGGCTAGAACCACTTGTTTATGCTACAACTACATATTTCAAGGTTCTAATTTATGACTCTTAAGAGTAACATGTACAATCCATTTGTGAAACAGTAAAGATAATTCTGCACAGAAAGGAAGGAAGCCTGACAGAGTAGGGGTCGTCTGTTTTGATATGGAAGGAACTTACCTACCAAATCTCGAACTGTAAGAACCACTTATCTGAATTACATTAGATTGTAGTAAAGTTATTCCTACTTGTGACTGGCATGGCATGCGTGCACCACCATAGCTTAATTTCAGTTTTCTCACAATTATGCACACTTAGCGAGATTATTGATTCCTGTTTTTGGCTTGAACTTATCTTTCTGCTTGCTCTCGTTCATCGTTTAGGTTGTTTCTGTTCATCTGCATGTAACTCTGATATTTTTCATATATATCTGGACCTATTTATGACTTATAAACCTATCTTTTTTTTGCAGGATTTCTTGCCATTGTGCCCCTTGTAAGGGACAAAAGTTTTTGTTCAATGAATGGGAAAGGCACGCTGGCTGCAGAAGTAAAAATTGGAAATCTAGTATTAAAATGAAGGAAACACTTATGCCATTTGGAAAATGGGTTCGTACAATAACGACAACATGCTTTCGTTTCAACCTTTTCCACTGCATATATAGATGCTGTTAGTTCTTGTGCAACTGTATAGTAGTGTTGTAGTTTTGATTCATGTTCCTTTGTTGGTTTGTAGTTCTGTTTGCTTGGGTTATGATTGTCCCACATTTCTCTTTACAGATAGATCAACATCAACCAAGCGTGTGTTCCACATATCCTTCAAAACGCTCCTCTCAGAAACTGAAAAAACAGCAGTTACTTGATTTGTTAAATGGTAACTGAGCATTTATTTTGTAGCTATAGTATTAGAAGATCCGGTTCCCAGGAATTTGAAGTGATGGACCTTGAATTTATGTACAGAACCTTATGATCATGTACAAGTAAAATGGACAACCGAAAGGTGTGCAGTCTGTAGATGGGTTGAAGATTGGGATTACAATAAGATTGTGATTTGTAACAGGTATTAAGCTCGTGTTGCTCACAATGTTTTTCTTTGGTGTGAATCATTTTGAGATATGGACTAAAGTTTGCAATTGACCACATTCATGTTCAGATGCCAGATAGCTGTTCATCAGGAATGCTATGGTGTGAGCGGTAAGCAAGATTTCACCTCGTGGATTTGTAGGGCTTGTGAAACGCCTGAACAAAAGAAGGATTGCTGCCTTTGCCCTGTGAAAGGTATGTACCTGCTATCCTTTCAGTGGTAACTGGACGAAATAGATTCCGTAACAGGATAATTCATCAGTACTGCTATTAATGTCTAACCTAGGTCTCTTTCTAAATAACAATAGTGACAGCACCACAGCAACTAAATTAAGTTTGTCAAATCTGATATCGGAAAATGACATTCTGTTTTATTGAGCATTTTTTTAATCATTAACCTGGTTCTTACTGGCTTCAACACTTATTTTAGGTGGAGCGCTGAAGCCAACAAATGTTGATAACTTGTGGGTACATGTGGCATGTGCATGGTTTCAGCCACAGGTGGCTTTTGCTAGTGATGAGCTCATGGAACCTGCTATTGGGATATTGAGCATGGCACCTCTGCTATTTATGAAGGTTGTATACATATACTGGTGCTATAGCTTAAGTGGCTTAAGATGATTGATCCTGAACGAGTGCTACGTATCTCGTATGTTTGACTACGTTGATCTAATTATGTTCCATTCTTGCCCATTGCTCCAGATGTGCGTCATTTGTAGGCAAATACATGGTTCTTGTACACAATGCTACAGGTGCTCGACTTATTACCATGCCACCTGTGCATCAAGGGCAGGCTATCGAATGGAGGTACAGCTAATACTGATCGCTGCAAGAACATGTTGCTTACGCTATTTATCAATGATGAAGAAAAGTCTGTAATTTCATTTCTTTTGCTTGCATCTCATGTTTTTTTAACACATCTGAACTTTACTATGTTTTCCATGTATGCAGCTGCACTGCTTGGAAAAAAACGGCAAACAGACAACAAAGATGATTTCATATTGCGCTCATCATCGGTAAGATTTATTAAGTGGAAGCAACAGTAAAGCTATAATTTGTTCACATCTTTTTGTGCAATGCTGAAAGTTGGATTGTCTTGGATTATTTATTTATGTGCAGGAGACCTAACCCTGATAATGTTTTGATAATTCAAACTCCTGCTGGAACTTTCTCTTCAAAAAGGCTTGTTCAGAGTAGTGGCACTATAGCTGCTTCAAGACTGATTAGGAAAGATCTTCCCAAGGATTCAGCATCAGAAGTTGAAACTATAGAGAATTTATGTTCTGCAAGATGTCGAGTTTATGTTAGGAAAGAGCTAAAGGTATGCTCCTATATTGGATTATATGTTCTTACCATTTTGTAAGGAGATGCCTTGCTTTAAAGTTGAAAGAATAATGAATGCACCTTTATGCTAGCTACAAGGTAAGCCACAAAACTTACGCCTAGCATGGTAATATAGCCATTATAGCAGCTCTTAACAATAAGTTCGGGGAAGTACTTGTTAATTCTAAGGATGTGGCCATTATCTTTTGATGCTAGTGCTACATGAGAATGGGTAACTAGGATATAGCGAAAGTTACCCGTGTTACTAGCAGATAGTCTGTGGTTTCTACTCTCTGTTGTGCTGCGCTATGGAATCTAGTTAGTTGGAGGGATTTTTACTACTTCCAACCAAGTGTTGTCTCAGAAAAAAAATTCTTTCAGCTAACTGTTACATCCAAAAATAGAGCTAAACATGTTTCATAGGCTTGTGTGAACTTGCAAGATACCTTGGAGGCTGGGACATTTAATTCATTTAGCTAGCATAGGTACTAGTTAGAAACCAGTGTGGTGATTTATCCAGATGGTTATCAAAGACAATGTTTGATCATATCTGGAGTTTGTAGCTGTTAGCAGTTGGGTTTTTGTGAAATGTCATAGTGAAGCAGATTCTTTCTGGCTTAGAGTGGATCGGGTAGCACCATAAGTCGCTCATCCTCATTCTCCAGGTGGCGAAGACACTCTGAGCTGTGCCTGATTTAAGCGAAGAAAAAACGCTTTTTTGAAGAGCACATGCAACAGCCTTTTGTAATTGCTTAGCTGAACTCGACTCCTTGCTATCCAACCCTGATTCCTCTTCTTTTCGTTAGTTGTGACCATATGGAGCACATTACTGCAAGGCATTCAACCTTTGTTTGCTGTTTATTTTCCTAGTCCCAACGCCTCCCACTGGCCAGATTCTCTGGACTCGACTTCGGTCTAGGACTCCCAGTCATGTGCCTGCTGCTTCTCTACCTGGCACACTGTTCCTCTGTTGGGGCTTCTTCTGCAGCTCTCACTGCATCTTCGCTGTTTCTATAAACTGGGAATGCAGGACTAAGGCCGCAGCGAAATCAATACATGCGACCCCAAAAGGAGTCCACAACAGTGCCCAGTCTAACCGTAATGCAGGTTCCTGGTTGCTGGTTAATGCGCTTGCACCCTAGTTCACCACTTGCCGATAACCTTTGTCACATCAACTTCAATTCCACAAGGATCATTATATGTTTTAATTGCTTTTTGTGATGTTCATTATGATTTACTCATATGGTATTGCTCAATAGGCAGTGTTCCTGCCACTTGTTCCCAAAATATAAGTACTGTTGCTGGTTGGTATCTTGTATTGATAACCCATTGGCGCGCACCTGATTGGAGTTTTGTTGCATGCAGAGATCCCGGGAGGCAGCAATGGCACACCGTGTAAGGGGATATTGTCAACACCGCTGGGATGAAATTGACAGTCTGAATCCACGAAAGGTAATTTGATTAATTCTGTAATGTATGCATGCTTATTAGATATCTTTTCCCATCTTTTAGTCAAATTTTCTTATGAAGGAAAACTCTGTACTCTGCAGGAAGAGAGGGATCCGGAATCCTTTTCTACTTTTAAGGATCGTCTACGTTATCTTCAGGTTACTATATGTCTGTTGGCTTTCCCTTGTACCTTTATATTTGTAGTATGAAACTAATTAAAATTTTCTTTTATTTCAGAAAACGGAACATAGTAGAGTATGCTTTGGTAGGTCAGGAATTCATAGGTGGGGACTTTTTGCTCGTAGGGACATTCAAGAAGGAGAAATGGTACTCCCTCAAACACTATTATATGCCATGGAAATACTTTTCACAATTGGGGGCGCTTGAACAGTAGATATGCTTGGTTGTAATGACACGGTTTTCTTTCTACTTTATATTTTAGGTTCCATTGATATTTTTTTAAAGGTCCATTTATACTTTTCTTACATGGTTGCCTTGTACTCATGCAAATTTCTGTTCCCATATATGTGCCCTAGTTCCCATTATTAAGCCGGCATTCCGCTATCCTACATATGTGATCTTCATTAATGCGCTGCTGCCATCATTCAAGAAATTGCTCATGGTTAACTTCTTTTTTTTCCAGGTTCTAGAGTACCGCGGTGAGCAGGTCAGACGAAGTGTTGCTGACTTACGGGAAGCACAATATCGTGTACAGGGAAAAGATTGTTATGTGAGTCATCTTCCATACCAGTTCACCTGTTCTGTGGTGTATCTATGAGTGCATTTTTTTTTCTGTGAAATAACATTATATCTACAACACACGTGCTATTTGGCCATCCCAACTGCTGAAAATCATGTCGTATACAGTATATGGATTTATGATGAATTATTTTAATAGCCTCTGATAATACATCTAACATTAACTACATTTATGCTGCCCTTTTTTCTGTCTAGCTTTTCAAAATCAGCGAGGAAGTGGTTGTTGATGCCACAGACAAAGGAAATGTGGCACGCCTGATTAATCATTCTGTAAGGATCATATAATTAACTTCAAATCTACTTAAGATTCTAAATAATATGTACCTGATGTATTGTTATTTTTGCTGCAGTGCACGCCAAACTTTTATGCGAGGATTATGAGCGTGGGGCATGATCAGAGCCGCATTGTTCTAATTGCCAAGAGAAATGTTTGTGCCGGTGAAGAGCTAACGTATGTCGTATATGATTTCTTTTTCTTTGCAGATGGTCTCAGCAAATTGTGTTAAACCCCATCATGATAATCTTTGTGTTTTGCAAGGAGGCAAGGAGACTAAACATGTTTTTATGTTGTGTGTAATTTCTAGGTATGATTACCTGTTTGACCCTGATGAGGCTGATGATTGCAAAGTTCCTTGCCTGTGCCAGACTGCTGACTGTCGGAAATTCATGAATTAGGTTAGAGTAGATGTCAATGGGCATTGTCATAGTCTTTTTTTTTCCTTTTTCTTTTTTGCTTTAGCATTTCTTGGTTCATTGGTGATAAGTGGTATATATTACCTTGTTCCCTCCTACGCCCCAATTATTTTCACTCCAGTCTCTAGGAATAAGTTTAGTCAGCTCGAAAGCATGAGCTTCCTGTAAATGCTTCTAATGTATCCACTATAATCAATTTTCTGTAGTGCCAATTTTGATTACGTTTTCATTTAGATATCACATACTATTAGTGTACTTGGCTTGTCTACAAAATGGTGGAAGATGGCATCGGTAAAAACAGACGGGCACATCAGAAATGAGTACTCTTGTCGTCCTGTGCAAATTACAAGTTTGATGGTCTAAGTACTCGTTTCTTCATGAAAAACTACAAGCTTTACTCGGGCATGAGATCTGTATTTTTCTTCCCGGGATATTTGGGCATGCAAACTTTCAGTTCTCGACATTTTCACCTAGGAGCATGTGCATGAGATATTTGATGCAATGCACCTATTTCCTACTCCCTCCGTTCACAAATATAAGATATTCTTTTATGATTCTAAAAAAAAGATGTTTTTATATATTGCAATATATGAAATACATACAAATTGAAATGAGTGAACAAATATATTAAACGTGTCTATATTGTGAACTGGGGGAATATTAATTTCCGTGCAAGGCGCATGCTATCCACACCGTTGATGGTGTTTTGAGACTTTGCAATGTGTTGTTCAAAGACTTGTATGTTTTGATATAGAAAAAAGTCCACATTACAACCCTGAACTAACCACACGGTTTGATATTCAACACTCGACTACAAAACCGGTCATCTACACCCTGAACTAACCACTTGGTTCAAAAATCAACCTTCCATCAGGTTTTGACTCATTTGAGTGGTTTTGACCGCGTTGACCGATACTGGGCAGTCCCAAATCAGCAGCCCATGTGAAAAAAAGTTGGTTGGATCGTTCTCTCTGTAGTTCTCTCTTGATTTCTAACCCGAGCTCTACAAATCAGCCGCCGCCTTGTCTGACAGCCCCGACCCCTGACTGCGTCCACCGCCGCCGACCAACCAGCGACGTTGCACCTCCCCGCCCTGTTTCTTGTCCCCGCGGGCTAGCATGAGCCCCGCCCTAGCCCACTCGCACCGCCGCCCCTGACTTCCTCGACACGTTCCACCGCCCGAGATCGACGTACGACCTTCTCCGCTCGCGTGGCCCCTCCCTCTGGCTCCCTGAGGCGCTCCCTCTCCCTCAGCCACTCCAATTTAAGGAACCGGTGTGGCTAGGTGACCGTGCGTCATCGCTTTCTGTCTTCTGCCAACGCGGATCACCGAACGGGTGCCTCAAATGTCCATCGACATATTAGACGAGTCTGCGGACATTGCCAGGCGCCATCCATCCAATGCTAGTCCTTCAAATTTTCCCCATTTTGAACTCTTCAAAGACAAAATTCAGATGAAATGTAACCGAGCTTGATATATTACATGTAAACTAATGTAATTTATCAAGTTTAATAATCTACATCAAATTGTACCTAAACTAAACTAAAAAGCAGACGGTGACCTCGCAGCCATGGCCTTCGGGGCCACTTGGTCCGTTGTCTTTGTTGTCGCCATCATCGTCGTGACGCTTTGGGAAGCCGGACTGCTCCGGATCCGCCGCGCGTCCTCCTCCGCCTTGAGCCGCGCCTTCTCCTCCTCAACGACGGGAGCTCCGACACAACGAAGCTGAGGTGGAGGGGGCCCTGGCTGATCCGGCGCCGACGACAAGTGTTAGTCTTCTTAGCGGTCTTGGACCTGTCGGCGGCCCACGACATTGCGAGCTCATCCCTGGCGAGGACCTAGTCCGACGACACCTGCCTCTTGGCGAAGGATGTTGCGCTCAGCGTCGCTCAGCCGTGGTGAGGGATTTTGAGCCCTCGGTCCCTCGACGAGGAAGAGCACGCGCCGCACGAGCCGCCACCGCTGATGAGGTAGTACTCGAGGCGGGTGCATGGTTGTGGCGGGGACGGCTCCATCTCCGGCTTGACGGCAGTCGGGCGCCACTGGGTGCCAGGCTGGCGACACAGTCGGGACAACAGGTGCTCCTTATTGACGCGGTGTCCGATCTAGATGTTGAGGTTTCGTGGTAAGGAGGGTGGCAGCTAGGCCGGCCCATCGAGGAGGGACGCGCCGAGCCCGACCATGAGCTCCTCCTCCTCTGCGGTTTTGTAGGCGCGCTGGCCAGCCGGTGAGCATCCATGAATGCGGAGAGGGTTCTAGGCACA
Source organism: Elymus sibiricus (assembly GCA_039707655.1). Taxonomy (NCBI): domain Eukaryota; kingdom Viridiplantae; phylum Streptophyta; class Magnoliopsida; order Poales; family Poaceae; genus Elymus; species Elymus sibiricus. The sequence continues at coordinate 252,375,159 of CM077668.1, read as the reverse complement.
ACCATACTTTTTTCAGGAGACCGGGACTTCAGACACGGGCATTCGGATTCTTGATAGACCGGCCTTCCACCCCCACCCCACCCCAATTCCGGCTGGGGACTTTCAGATGTCCGGACTAGTCCAACCCAAAATGGGATTCCGCGTTGGAGGCCTAAAAGTGTTCGGACCGTAAGTTCCAGACATATAGGTGATGACCCTTTGAGATCCGATTTGGATTGCAGCAAGTCCCCTTACCTTTTCCCTAAGGAGTGACCTTGGGTATCGAACCCACGAGAGGATGTGTACTACGACAAAGACTCAAACAAGTTATTGTTCTCGCAATAAGTTTTAGTTTTTAACCGGCCGTTAAGAACCTTTTGGAATGTAAACAATGATATGGAAATAGGCATGGGTGCGAGGTCTTACTCTTACAACGTTGTACTTGTGCATGGGATCTCATCTTGATACGAAACATGGTCATGGAAGACACCCGCTACGATGTGCTCACAACGCGATGAAGTGAGTGATATGTCTAAAGTACGTCACGACCGGTCACAGCCTGCATCAAGAGTCAATTTTCCAACCAATGGCCCTTACCGTCGCGTGGGGTTACCTCGGTTATTAAGAATTACTTCACACAAAAGCATTGGGCGTTTAGTGACTACACCATATTTATCCCCAACCGATGGTCCTTAACGTCAATCAAGCAAAGTGATTCCAACGATCCTGTGCACAAACACAGAGGGTTGCAGGTCCTTGACACAACCCATTGCCTTAAGGGGCTACTCACACATCGTGATTGGATCTCAAGAAGAAATCATTGAAGACGACATACAGATGAATGAATGAATGATAAATTGTCTTACAATAGTTGCTGATTGTGATGCACTGAGTAAAAGTACGACTAAGGAGATGAGATGGGAAGTGGCAGCGCCTAGGGTTTGTGAACGGCTTCTGGTTCTCTGTTTCCTCGATGGGCGGCTCTCTTGAAGTTCAGTTGCGAATTAGACCTCGGCCCCTTTATAAAGTGTGCTTGGTTGGACACCACGATGCCGATGGAGTGCGGTACAACCACTGGTACGAGCAGGCATGCTTGTACCATGCACCGTCTTCTGCTTTGTTTCCCTTCTGGCGACTCCATTTGGCTTGGCTTGGCTCCCACTGTCGGAATCGGGGCTCCGGGGACCCAAAGGTTCGAACACTGGGGGCAAGCTCGTTCCTACCGATCCAAGGGTGACCACGGCGAGGCTACGGCGAGAGCACGCGAGCGCAGAGCAAGACAGGGGACACAGCGGTTACCCAGGTTCAGGCCACCTTGCGGTGTAAAACCCTACTCCTGCTTGTGTTGGGATTATTGTGGGCAAGGGAGTCCTCGCGTACAAGGTAGGAGACAAAGGAATCGATCTCCCCTACAATGGCAGCGCTGCCCCTTTTATAGCCGCCCTGGTCTTCTTCCCCTGAAAATCTTGGCGGGAAGGGTAGCCACACATTGGCGGGTTTTGAAAGGGGACAGGCGCCCAGGCTATCCTGACTAAAGTTGGTCTTCGCCTGCAAAAGCATGATCCATGACGCGCCAGTGGGCTCGGTGATGACCTCCGCCCTGCGCGCCTTGCTGTCTTGGTCTTCTTTCACCAAATGGGCAGTCCTTGGGACTTGCTTTGGAGGAGGGCAGCTGGTGCTGCCCCTTTAGCACCAAAAAGGAAAACCTCTCTGTCCGCGCCCGCTGGCGCGGCCTCTGCCACCGTTCGTCGCCCAGTGCGTCACCCACGTGGTGGGCACAGGACCGCGCGGCTGGCATCAGGCTCGGACGGCCTCGGGCGACCGCCTCAGGAGGCCGCCTCGCGAGGCTTCCTGCCGCTGCTGCGGCTAAGTCTTGGCAATTTACTCCTTGAGGAGGGGTCCTCGTGAGGCTGGCGCCTCGCGAGGGGTCTTTGCTTCGCGGCGCCCGCAGTTGGGCCGCGTCTTGGGCCTTCGCCAAGCGTCGCTTCCTGGGCCGCGGGCAGACAGGCCGTGGTACCCTGGTTCCCAATGGCCCGACAGTAGCCCCCGTTAGGGTTTGGCATGTGGCATAGTGGATAGCAATCTCGGTGAGTCCGGATAAGAATGTTTCGGTGGGACCGAGATCAACTTTTAGGGTTTTAGATAGGAAGGAAGTGGAGAATTGTTTTTGAGTTTTGAAGCAATATCACTAAGCATTTGAGCAACTGAGTCATAACCAAAACCTCATCCCCTTTTAATAATATTGGCTTTTCCTATGGACTCAATGTGATCTTGGATCACTTAACCAAAAATGTAGAGTCTTGAAGCTTTGCCAATCTTTGTCCTTAGCATTTTGAGGGGTCCACATCCATTAATCCTTGCCATGCCAATCATTGATCTTTTCTGAAATTTACTAGCAATAGGAATTAGATCAATGATGTATATGTTGTTATTGATTACCAAAACCACCCGGGGATTAGTTGCACTTTCAATCTCCCCCTTTTTGGTAATTGATGACAACATATAGATCAAAACTTCGACAAATGATATAATCAATGAAATACATCGTCGCTTTGAGAAGTATGTGATAAGTAAGAGCTCCCCCTAAATTTGTGCATTATTTAAAATTTGCGTTTGAATGCAAATGCACAATCGATTAGGATTATGGGTTACTCTTCCTTGTCACATACATCTTGGTGGAGCGCTCAAAATGATAAGATTGCATAGCAATTAGCACTCATCACCAATCAAACAAGTGAATGATCATACAAGAGCATGCAAAAGGATGGTCAAGCAAGCATAGCATTAATGTACGGTATGATCAAGCACACAATAACGTAGTATCTCATACAAGCATCAAACAAAGTGATAAACCAAGTAGCAAGTATCTCAAGAAAACATGAACAAAAAGCAAAGCACTCTCTCTCGAAGCCAAATGATCTATACAAATTCTCCCCCTTTGGCAACAAGTATCAAAAAGTTCAAATATGTATAGAGCTAATCGTCTCTCTAAGCTCGATCTCTGGTAGCTCCTGGTGATGAAGTCCTCTGACTTGCAGCGCCTGTGTGCGTAGATGTAGTTGGAGTAGAGATGAGTGCATCTGCGAAGATCTCTGCTGAAGTCTGTGGAGCTGGAGGTGTAGACACAGAAGGAACAGAAGGTGTGACGGTGGGAGCAGCAGCAGGGGCAGAGACAGTGGCTCTGGAAGTGACTGGTATAGCTGCTGATCTGGGCATCCTCTGGAACTGAGCAGTCGTAGGAAGACATGTGCCCTGATGTTCCTCATCACTGCTAGTACCCTTCCTGACTTCATCCACTTGTGACTTCAAAGTCTCAACAACTGTCTGGATCTCTATGACCTTAATGTCTACATCATGAAATTTTGTCTCAACAATCCTCTCAAGGCTCTTCTGATTTGCTGCCATGTCAGCCAAACTCTTTTCAATTCTCAGAGTGGCTTGAAGAAGATGTTGTATCTGATCCTTGGTTTTCAGTACTGGGGCAGGTGGAGCACTTGGCCCTGAAGTTCTTGCAGCTTCTGCACTAGCATGTTCTTCGACTGAGGTAGGATGAGATGCATCCATAGTAACTGTGTTGTCCTCGAACTCAGGTCTGAGTGGCAAATGCTCATGATCAAGCTGAAAAGACTTGTTTGCACCCTTGGAGTTGATGAGCATCTGGATATGAGGGGCAAATCCACAAGACCTTTTCTGATCTGCTGTTGTCGTCTTGATAGTTTCTACAATGAGATCCATGACTTGATCTTCTCATGTTGGTCTATGTGATGCAGCATGTTGATGGAATGACCTCTAATCATCCTGTCATCTCCTGACTTGGGCATCAAAGTATGCCTCATTATGGTGTTGGAGGTAGCAAGTCCTGCAAGCAGATAGTACACTGAACCAAGCTTGTGATTCTCCTTCTCCTTCTCTGGAATCTCTGTGTACATGTTGGCCATAGAATTATGATCCATCTTGGACTTTGCATACACATCAATATCATCTTTGTCAGCTTCTGGCACACCAAGCAATGTAGCCCATTCAAGTACACTTGATTGATACTTGACACCCTCAGTCATCCAGACTATCCACCCATTGGGGTAGAAATGAGCTGTAGAGTAGAACTGCATAATCATCTCATCATTCCAGCTAGTCAGCTTCTTCCCAATGAACTCATCAAGATCAATGGATCTGAAGTCCTCATGAACATGGGGGAAGTGATCCTCATTAGCATCAATATACTTCCAGTCCACCCATTTCATGTCACTTACAATTGGCTTCTTGTCAAGCAACACTGTCTCATAAAAATCCTGTTGTTCTTTGGTGTGAAACCTATAGTCCACATCAGTCCTTCTTCTGATGGAATAAGGGTCTGATTCCCTCCATTTCCTGAGACCAGCACCTTTCCTCTTCTTCACGTTCTCAGCAACTGGGTGAGCATCATTGTGTTCAAGCAACTTGGGCCTTAGCTTCATGAGCACTTGGGCTTCTTCATCTTCCTCTGCTTCTCTCTCAGGCACTGGGGCCTTGTTCTTTTCACTGGCTGGAACATCTCTGGTTGTTCTCTTTGGTTTTGTTGCTGCAGGCTTGGCCTTGGAAGGAGCAGCTGTCTTGATGGCATCTCCCATAAACTTTTGCTGCTTGGGAGGAGGAGGATTTTCAGCTTGCTCTTCCTCATCTGTTGCATCATCCCTTCTCATGGATGTAGGCCTGAAAATCACATGAGCAGTTTGCTTCCTTTCTCTCTTCTTGCCTGCTGTCTTAGGCTTTGACTGAGTAGGAGCCTGTTGAGATCCTTCTGGATTCTCTGACATGATGTTTCTCTTGGCAGCTGTGGATGCAGAAACCTTTCTTGTGACACCTCTCTCTTTCCTTGTGCCATACTCCTTGGCAACAACAGCTGGGTTCTTCTTCTTTGAGGTAGCTTCCTCAGCAGCAAAATCCTCATCTTCATCATCTGAATTCTTCTTCTTCCTTGTCCTGGTGGCTGCTTTTGGCAAGTCTGGTGAGCTTCTTTCTCCCTCATAGAAACTTGCTTCAGGACTTGACCCAGCACTCAGCTCAACTTCCTGTTCTGACCTGTTCTGACAGTCACTGGCATCTGACATCTTGACACCTGCACCTGTGAAGTAGATGGGGTAGAGTGGAGTAGATGAGCATCACAAAAACACGGCATTTTGAAAACAATTTGAGTCCAAACTTCAGTTTTAGGTTTTCACATAAGGTATTTTGGAGTCACCGATTTGATAGTCTCGGTAGCACCGAAACCAGCAACAGAGACTTGGCCACACTGTTTCGGTCAGACCGATGTGTGTCCGGGTCTCTCCAAAGCGCTAGGGTTCTACTGAAACTTTAGTTTCGGTTTCACCGACCAGTACATCTTGGTGGCACCGAAGTGTACTGAGTGCAATGGCCAGAGGCCAAATCGGTGAACCCGAGTCTTTCAATCTGGTCAATCCGAGATAAAATCTGAGAAACCCTAACCCTAAAGTTTAAATTCAATCTAACGCTAGGAATATCTGTGGATAATGAATTTCAATCTGTGGCAAGATCGAGGCAATCCATCCGTGCATTGAATCGGAATTTAGAACACGGAGGGGGTCGAATCTCATCCTAACTTGGTGGAGATCCTCTACGGCGGCAACGACGGAGGAGAATGCCGTTGACGGTGACGGAATCCGGCGGCGAGGGCGCGCTGGAGACAAAGGCGACGATCCAGAGACCTGGGCGACGGCAGCAATGGGGTGCAGGAACGTGACGATTGAAGAAATTTTCAACGTACGAGTCGTGAACATATATATACCCATGTGCTGTCGGTGAGACCGAGCAAAAACTATCGGTGGCACCGAAATGAATAACTGCTATGAGCACAATGTTTCGGTGATGCCGAGACTTTTAATTCGTTCTCTCCGAGATTGAAAAATCAGATCAGTTCAAGTGTTTTCGGTGAGACCGGATGCATGTGAGTTGGTCTATCCGAAAGACACTTAGAAGGTTTTGGAGGTCAGCCCTAAGCGGATCGGTGGCTCCGAGTGCTCCTCACCCGGAGGGTCCGAAAGTGACTTGTTCAAGTTTTTGTGATATAGCAAGAAAGAATTTAGACAAGTTGAGATAGATAGCTAGAGAGGGTGCTTAGGCATTCTTGTACATCCATTTGGCCAAATAAAACCAAATCAATGAAACTACAAATGGATGTCCTCGAATGAGAAATATGCATAGCAACATGCTCACACAATAAGATAGCAAATGAAATATGTGTCAAACATGCACAACCAATTCTAGCAACTATCAAGCAACGGGCGATGACATAGTCATCTATATATGAGTATATTGACTTAGGAGCCAAATGAGAACATTTGATCATAGGTCATACTCATCGTTTAAGCACAAGTGGGGTTACCACTTTTACATAAAACATTAATGTGTTCACACCATTAGAGTTGCTTTGACTCAAGTCTTAGAGTAAAGCTCCCCCTAGATGTGATATCCCCCCAATGAGGGATGAACTAACCTTGGGTTTTATCGATGTTGACTTCATGTAGATGTTGTAGATGTGGATGCTCAATGTTGATGTAGTTCATCAAGAGTTGGGAGCAATCCTTGGAGTTTTGCACTTTCAATACCTACATGGGTTAGTCCCACACAAGGAACATATAAAGATATCCATAGACATAGAGTGAAATGCACACATTATGATGTCCATGAATGCATTGAATACCTTGTCCCTTGCCTTACCAACAAGAGGGTTTGTGACTCCATGAACTAGTGCAAAATATTGAAGTTGGTTGCACAAGTTCTTGCCAAAAATGAAAGTGAGTGAAGTTTGTTGGCGGAGTCACCCTCAAGAACTCTCTAGTTCTTCTTCTTTGGGACCCACATCAACTTGATGGGAATCCTTGGAGTTTTAGTAGCACTTGATGAAGCCTTTGGAACCCATTTGACCAAAGCTTGAGGTGGTCCTTCAAATGAGTCAATCTCTTCTTGAAGCTTGTCCTTGCCTTTTAGCTTTTGGTTTTGAGATGGAAGATCATCTTGAGCTTGTGTCCCCTTGAAAGAAGTAGGATCATACTTCTCTTATTGAGGAACAAACTTCGTCTTGGGATATTGATCTTCCTCCCACTCAACTCCATTGGCATTGAACTTTTGTTCAAAACCAATACCTTGGTTCTTCCGATGCCTTCCTTGCTTATGCACAATTTCCTCAAATTGCTTACTCCCGGCAAGGCTCTTGTAGACACCCTTTGCTATAATTCCTTTCAATAAATCGTTTTCTTGCTCAAGTGTAACTTGGAGGGAATCATTAGTGGAATCAATAGAACTACTAGAAGCAACAACATTGGATTTAGCATTGTTATTGTTACTACTAGACGTAGAACCCTTTTTACCCTTGTTACTAGTTTGCTTAGATTTAACTTGTGGCATGAAGGTAGACAAGAGTAAATGTTTGGCAAGATATGAAGAACTCTTCTTTCGAAGATCATCATTGATAGCTTTGAGAAACTCATGCTCTTGCTCTAAATTTAGCTTCTCGAAGCATAGCTTCTCATGAGATCTTAAAAGCTCTCTATGATCCTCTTGAGTTGTTTCATGAGCTAACTTAAGAGTGTTTAGTTCTTTAGTTAGACGCTCAATCTCCTTCATAGCATTGTCATTCATTTCCTCTTGACTATGATTACTAGCATGTTCATTATAGCTCACATCATTAGCCTTATCAACAAGTAAATCATCATCACCAAGCAAATCATCCTCATCACTATTAAAGTCAAAGTATTCGGGGTGTGATACCTTGGGGACTTTTGCCATGATGCATCTTCCAATTCCTTCATTTGGTGAATCAAATAGATCATAGGAGTTGGAGGATACGAGAGCAAGTCCGACAACACCTTCATCTTGACTATAGTCGGAGTCGGAGTGATAGCTTCTCTCGGAGTGGTTGTCGGAGTCGGAGCCGGAAATCCATTCACCAACATGAGCTTGATGTCTTCCTCTAGTGTAGCTCTTGGATGACTTGTCCTTCCTTTTCGAATCCTTGCTTCTTCGAGAATATCTTCGTTCATAATGATCATCCCTACTCCTTCTCTCCTTGTGAGGTGATTCATCTCTTCTATGTCTTCCTTTTAGTGATTCGTCTCTTTTCTTGTGAGGTGTCGTACACTCATTGGAATAGTGTCCAGGTCTTCCACAATTATAGCAATTTCGGTCACGACTTGATGATCTTTTCTCATAATGTCTTGAGCTTGATCTTCTTTCTTTTCCTTTGTTCTTGTAAAACTTGTTGAACCTCTTCACCATTAGGCTTATCTCTTCATTGGATACTAGCTTGTTGCTTGAAGTTGTGGGAGCATCGGTTGAGGCTTTGTAAGCACCACTTGATTTGTTGTGTAGCTCCTCTTTGTCCTTGAGTGACATCTCATGAGCAACAATCCTTCCAATGACTTCCGTGGGCTTGAGATCTTTGTAATTGGGCATCATTTGGATCAATGTGCACACGGTATCATATTTTCCATCCAAAGCTCTAAGGATCTTCTTGATGATGAATTTGTCGGTCATCTCTTCACTTCCTAAGCCGGCAATCTCATTTGTGATGAGAGCAAGCCTAGAGTACATTTCAGCGACTCATTCACCATCCTTCATCTTGAACTTGTCAAGTTGACTTTGAAGCACATCCAACTTGGATTCCTTGACGGACTCGGTACCCTCGTGCATATCAACCAAAGTATCCCAAATTTCCTTTGCATTCTCGAGGTGGTTGATCTTGTTGAACTCCTCGGGACACAAACCGTTGAAGAGAATGTCACAAGCTTGAGCATTGTATTGCAACATCTTCAATTCTTCCGCGGTTGCTTCACGATCCGGTTCCTTACCATCTTCAAAGAATTCACCTTGCAAGCCAACACGAACAACAACCCAAACGACGGGGTTATGACCAAGAATATACATTTTCATCTTATGCTTCCAACTAGCAAAGTTTGTACCATTGAAATATGGACCTCTACGGTGATAGTTACCCTCACTAGACGCCATACTCTCCTAGGTTGTGAAACCAATGCAATGGAGACCAAAGCTCTGATACCACTTGTAGGATCGAAAGTATGTCTAGAGGAGGGGGGTGATTAGACTACTTGACCAAATAAAAATCTATCCTTTTCCCAATTTTAGTTGTGGGCAGATTTTAGCAAGTACACCAAGTCAAGTAACACCCTACACATGCAATTCTAAGAGTGTACCAGCGAAAAGTAAAACATTGCACATGTAAGTAAAGGAGGGGATTGGAGATTTCAAACGCAATGAAGACACGATGATTTTTGGCGTGGTTCCGATAGGTGGTGCTATCGTACGTCCACGTTGATGGAGGCTTCAACCCACGAAGGGTAACGGTTGCGCGAGTCCACGGAGGGCTCCACCCACGAAGGGTCCACGAAGAAGCAACCTTGCCTATTCCACCATGGCTTCCGTCCACGAAGGACTAGCCTCACTTGGGGTAGATCTTCATGAAGTAGGCAATCTCCTTCCCCTTACAAACTCCTTGGTTCAACCATGATCTTGGAGGCTCCCAAGTGACACCTAACCAATCTAGGAGCCTTTTACCAATTAACATCCTAGAAGATTTCACAAAACCATTATCGCTTAGCTTTCGACTTTTCGGGAATATATTGGCAGATGAATTAGTCGTTGTTGTTCTTGTTTCTTTAGTCCCCTTAGTAATCCCTATACCGGTCATGTTTCTTGGATTATTTACAAGCGGTATTCAAGCTCTTATTTTTGCAACATTAGCCGCAACCTATATAAGTGAATCCATGGAGGGTCATCATTGAATTGACTAGTTTTGGAAATAGTATTTTTTTTGCAGCTTAGCTCAATTCATGCATGGTTCCAGATAATCTGCTTGGTTGCAAAAAAATAGTTAGAAATGCGTATGAATATATAGCCTAGAGTTGTAGGAGAGAGAATATAATAGACTATATTATGGAATTTTCAAAGTATATATGCATTAAGGAGGGTGGAGTCAGGCTAGATCTATACTATAATATCCTTAATGTCTATAAGTGGAGTCCTCTTTTATGCGGGTTTCCACTTTAAGCAATGATTTTAGAATCCGATTCAATACCTTGCTCTTGTGCTTCAAATGATAGTCTCCCCAACACTCAAACAACTCCTCACAGATTTGGATTTGGTGGAAGAAGGATTTGAGTGGAAAGCAACTTGGGAAAGGCTAGAAATCAAGGTTCAAATGGTTGGATTGGAATATCTTGATCTCAACACATGAGTAGGTGGTTCTCTCTCAGAAATCGTATGGTGGAAGTGTAGGCATGTTCTGATGGCTCTCTTACTTGGTAAGAGGGTGGTGGAGGGGTATATATAGCCTTCACCTAAAATCCAACCGTTACAAGTCTTTGACCAAAGTCGGTGACACCGACATGAAAGTCTCGGTGAGACCGACTAGTGTAAAAGACATGAACGTTAGGCTTTTCGGTGGGACCGATCAGAACATCTCGGTGAGGCCGAAGTGCAATGGCTAGGGCAAGACCAGGTTTCGGTGAGACCGAAAATTTCATCTCGGAAATTCCGAAGTGAAGTAACAACGTTACAGCAAGTTGGTCAAGCCTTCTCGGTGGGACCGAGAACCATTTCAGTTGCACCGATATGTTAGGGTTTGGCATGTGGCATAGTGGATAGCAATCTCGGTGAGTCCGGATAAGAATGTTTCGGTGGGACCGAGATCAACTTTTAGGGTTTTAGATAGGAAGGAAGTGGAGAATTGTTTGAGAGTTTTGGAGCAATATCACTAAGCATTTGAGCAATTGAGTCATAACCAAAACCTCATCCCCTTTTAATAGTATTGGCTTTTCCTATGGACTCAATGTGATCTTGGATCACTTAACCAAAAATGTAGAGTCTTGAAGCTTTGCCAATCTTTGTCCTTAGCATTTTGAGGGGTCCACATACATTAATCCATGCCATGCCAATCATTGATCTTTTCTGAAATTTACTAGCAATAGGAATTAGATCAATGATGTATATGTTGTTATTGATTACCAAAACCACCCGAGGATTAGTTGCACTTTCACGTCCCCATAGGGTGTTATAAAAGGAGCGGGGGGAGGGTAGAGACCTCCCCCGCTCATCTTCTACCTCTGCCTCTCCCCTTCTTCAACCTTTCATCCTTCCTTGCTCTTTTCCGGGACCACTGCTGCGATGGCGAGGGGTAGAGGGCAAGCCCGCGCATCCACTGCTACCGCGAGAGTTCCTCCCGGGGCCGAACGCGCTCCTCGGCGGCCGCCGTGCCCAGCCCTAGAGTCCGCGGAAGGGTCGCCGCCCGCGGTCGTGGAAGGCGCGGCGCCCGAGGCCGAGGCAGGTGCGGCGGGGCGACCGCCCTTCCTCCCCAGGCGGGGGTCCACACGGCGGAAGCGGCGCATGAGTTCATCGTGGGGCTGCATCGTCGGCCCTGCAGTTGGCTCCGGCTCCCGGACTCCTTTGCGAGAGCGATGGAGGGCAGCGGGCCCTTGGGCCTGTGGCTACAGGCGGATGGCTGCTGCAACGGCCCCTCCTGGGTGGTGACTGAATTGTCCCCCGCCGGCTTCATGTTCCTGAAGCGGGGGTGGAAGTCGTTCGCCTGCGCCCGTGGCCTTAGGCGGGGGCATCTCCTCTAGTTCAAGTACGACAGAGCCGCCACACTCTTCGTGAAGTTCTTCGGGGTCTCCGGTAGCCGCATGGAGTGTTGCGCGGAGAGTGAGAGTGGCAGCGGCTCTGACTCCTCCGGCGAGGGCGACAGCGACGGCAGCACCGACTCCACCAGCGGGGCCGAAAGCAACGAAAGCTCCCCGCGCATCAAGAGTGAAGACGAAGATTCTGACTAGGCGTAGGTAGCGCACGAGTCGGATCTTGAAGATGTGCCACGCTCCGCCTTGGCTCCTCTCTTTTGCTCCTGTAACAGATCGATGTAGCCCTGTGGGGGCGTAAAAAACAATGTCTTTTGCGTTTAAGTACTTTATGATTTGCTGCAGTGTATGTTTCCTCGTGAGGCCTATTTTCCTTTCTTTGCTTGCCTTGGTGCTCTACGTCATCAGGACCCAGCCCCGAGCGTGCTACAGCCGTCACTGGTATGTCAGGTCGCATTGCCTGGACAAGGCCAGGAGGTGTAGGGCACTGAGAGGCGGTAAGGGCTCCTCAGGCGCGATGCTCAGGAAGCCCCCTTTTGACATGCAAGCGGCTTGCGCGGAGGAGGAAACATCAGCACTCAGCGAGGTTGCGGGGAGATGAGAGCTCGAGAGGCGCCGAGAGCGGCTCGTGAGGTGTTTTTGTACTTAGCTTTTTCGCAAGTGTTGCTTGGCGTGTCGTGGCCATGGAGTGTGCCTCGCGAGGCTCTTGCTCGTGAGGCCTCCCGCTAGCACTTGGTGGAGACAGCCGCCGCAGGTTGGCTCGTGAGGCAGCGCTCGCGAGGCTCCCTGAGGGCTTATGGAGGCGTCTTGTCGTGAGTTACCTCGCGAGGCAGCGCTCGCGAGGCCTTCTACGTGCCTTGTTCCTGTGACAACTGCATATCGATAGGTTTCACAAAAAGGGGGAGTGGCGCACGCTTGCTAGCTTGCTCGTGGGCGTCGCGCGAGGAGACGAGACACCAAGGACCTTGGTGAGGTGGCGTGCATGGGAGCAGGCCCGCGAGCCAGAGCTCGATCACTTGGGTTTTGCAGTGCTGTTGGGACTGACCCGAGCACATGCATCGTGTCCAGCCCCCGCTCGCGCGATGCGCAGGAGGAAGGTCGCGAGCACGCATGGCTCCTGAGGCAGGCAACTTACCAAACACATAAAATATCTTAGGAAATAAAGCTTTACCGCAGCATAATAATAAGGTTCATTACACAACCAAAAAAGATGCGGTTGCCGTGTCCGGCACGAGTCAGCTTGAGGTTGGTGTAGCCTGTGGGGCGCCCTCAGTTTCACATCCAAAAGAGAAGAGGCTGCCGTGTCCGGCACGGGTCAGCTTGAGGTTGGTGCAGCCCGGGGGGCGCCCTCAGTTCGATCATTCCGCCAGCGCTGAGCATGGGGCTTCCACTGGGGCGTGGGCGGGAGCTCTCGCGAGCCCATCAGGCGAACACAATGAGAGGCTCCTGAGCATGTACAGCTCCATTTCGTTCGTACGCATGAGGGTCATGGGTAGAACTTGCGAAGGTGTTGGATGTTCCATGTGTTGGGCACAGGAACACCCTCCTCCGTCTCCAGCCGGGCGGCGCTGGGCCGGGAGACATGAGCAACCCTGAAAGGGCCTTCCCACATGGGGTGAGAGTTTGTGGAGTCCCTCTCTGGATAGGATCCTTCTCAGGACGAGATCACCAGCTTCGAGGGTGCGTGGGCGTATGTTGCGGCTATGATAGCGACGCAAAGCCTGCTGGTATCTTGCGGCGCGTAGGGCGGCCTGGCGACGGGCTTCCTCGGGGAGCAGCAGGTCGGCCTCTCGCGAGCCGTCCTGGCGAGCCTCATCGAAGGTGAGGACTCGCGGAGAGCCGTGCTTGAGCTCTGAGGGGAGGACTGCTTCAGCTCCGTAGACGAGGAAGAAGGGAGTCTCACCAGTAGGCTTGGTTGCTGTCGTGCGGATCGATCATAGCACAGACTGTAGCTCGTCGAGCCAGCCCTTGCCACAGGCTTCGAGCTTTTTCTTGAAGCTTCTTGTCTTGAGGCCCCTGAGGACCTCAGCGTTGGCATGCTCGGCCTGGCCGTTGCTTCATGGGTGCGCCACAGAGGCGTAGCAGATCTACGTGCCGAGGCTGGCGCAGTATGACTTGAAGAGGCAGCTTGTGAATTGGGAGCCGTTGTCAGTGATGGTGCGGTTGGGGACGCCCAAGCGGCTCACGAGGCCCTTGATGAACTTGACGGCAGAACCTGTCGGGATGGTGCGCACGGGCTCGACCTCCGCCCACTTGGTGAACTTGTCGATGGCGACGTAGAGGTAGAGGTAGCCGCCGGCTGCGCGAGGGAAGGGTCCCAAGATATCCAGCCCCCAGACCACGAAGGGCCACGAGAGAGGGATCGCCTGGAGGTCTTGCACCGGCTGGTGGATTTTCTTGGCGTGGAATTGACAAGCTTCACAGGATTGGACCAGCTCGGTGGCGTCGTGAAGCGCGGTGGCCCAGTAGAAGCCACTGCGGAACACCTTACCGGCGAGGGTGCGTGATGAAGAGTGGTGGCCACAGTCTCCTCCATGGATGTCGGCAAGCAGCTCGCGACCTTGTTCTTCAGAGATACACTGCAGTGAGACGCCATTGGGGCACCTGCGGTATAGCTCACCATCCTTCAAGCAGTAAGCGGTGGCCTGGCGAGCCACATGCTCTGCCTCTGAGTCCTTCTCCGGGAGGGTGCCGTGAAGCAAGTAGGCCTTGAACTCGGCGGCCCAGCTGTCCGCTTGAGGCTCCAGCGCCAGCAGCAGGCGGGCACCTGAGGCTGGGCCACAGTCTGGTGTGCCCGTGGGTGGTGCGGGTGGGAGCTCTTCGTGAAGCAGCATGGCGCTCACGGTAGGTGGTGTAGCTGATGGCTTCAGGAGCCTTTCCTCGAAGACGCTGGGGCTTTGAGGCTCGCGGCGAGATGCTCGCTTGGTGATGTCGTCGGCTTCCTTGTTGCTACCGCGGGGGACGTGCTGGAGCTCCAGGCCAAGGAAACGCTTCTCGAGCTTGCGTACCTCTTCCAGATAGGCGGCCATGTGCTCGTCCTTGGGCTTGTAGCTTTTGTTGGAGAAGTTGATGAGGAGCTGCGAATCGCCCTTGATGGTGAGGCGCTTGATGCCGAGAGCAAAAGCAGCCTTGAGGCCGGCGATGAGGCCTTTGTACTCCGCGATGTTGTTGGAGACCTTGTCGTCGTGCTTGAAGCAGAGTTGGACAGCGTAGTAGAGCTTGTCTCCTGTCGGTGAAGTGAGCATGACGCCAGCCCCCGCGCCCTGCCGGGAGAAGGCACCATCGAAGTGCATGGTCCAACCACCCGGCGCCTCGTCCCCAGGCAAGAGGGATTTGTCCTCGCGAGGCTCCTCCGGGTGCGGATCCGTCCATTCCGCTACGAAGTCAGCCAGGGTTGCACCCTTGATCACCCTTGTGGTGCAGAATTCCAGCTCGAAGGCCTGCAGCTCAATGTTCCACTCGGCGACGTGGCCAGCGGCGTTGGGGCTGCGCAGGACTTGCTCCAGGGGGTAAGACGAGATCACCTTGATGGGATGGCCCTGGAAGTAGTGGCGCGGCTTCCTGGAAGCGACGAGAAGCGCGAGGAGGAGTTTCTGCTGCATGGGGTAGCGCTCGCGCGCATCCCGCAGCACCATGCTGACGAAGTACACCGGGTGCTCGACGAGGCATGTAGTTGTCATGGCAGCTTGCTCTCCAGGGGGCCCGAGAGCCTCATGAGGCTCGGAGGGCTCGGGAGGCGGCTCGCGAGGCGGCTCATCGGAGGCCTCCTGAGGAGGGCCCTCGGTAGGTGAAGGCGCGGCCTCGAGAGGCAGCGTGCCCAGGGCCTCCTGAGGCGAGACCTCAGCAGGCGACGGCGCGACCTCTAGTGGCGCCGGTGCGGCAGGCTTCTTCTGTGCGCAGACGCGCTCTTCTCGAACAGCCACCAGAGCTGTGCTGGCCGTCTGGGGAGTGGCTGGCAAGTATAGGAGCAGGGGCTCACGAGAGCGTGGCGCGACCGTGATGGGCGGGCTCGTGAGGTACCTCTTGAGGTCTTTGAAGGCAGCGTCGGCCTCGGGAGTCCATTTGAAGGGGCCGGATCTCTTCATGAGCTTGAAGAATGGCAAGGCTCGCTCGCCGAACTTGGAGATGAATCGCCCAAGCGAGGCCATGCATCCCGTGAAGTGCTGCATTTCCTTGAAGCTCTGGGGAGGACGCATCTTCTTGATGGCCTTGATCTTCTCGGGATTGGCCTCGATGCTGCGGTGGGAGACCAGGAAGCCAAGCAGCTTGCCGGAAGGAACTCCGAAGACGCACTTGTCTGGGTTGAGCTTGAGGTTGACCTTGCACAGGTTGTTGAACATTTCTTCGAGATCCGCGATGAGGGACCAGGCTTCGCGAGTCTTGACCACGATGTCATCGACATAGGCCTCAGCATTTCTCCCCATCTGGGGCCCCAAGGTGATGCGCATCAGCCTCTGGAAGGTGGCTCCGGCGCTCCTGAGGCCGAAGGGCATGCAGATGTAGCAGTATATGCCGCAGGGGGTGATGAAGGCCGTTTTCTCCACGTCTTCAGTTACCATCTTGATCTGGTGGTAGCCTGAGAAGGCATCTAGGAAGCATAGCAACTCACACCCAGCGGTGGAGTCCACGGTCTGGTCGATGCGAGGCAGCGGGAAGGGATCTTGAGGGCAGAACTTGTTGAGGCTCGTGAAGTCGACGCACATTCGCTCCTTGCCGCACTTCTTGGGCACCAGGACTGGGTTGACGAGCCACTCGGGATGGCACACCTCACGGATGACCCCAGCTTCTTGTAGCTTTTGAACTTCTTTGACGATGAACTCTTGCTTCTCTGGCGCCTGGCGCCGTGCCTTCTGTTTCACGGGGCGTGTGTTGGGGCACACTGTTAAGTGGTGCTCGATCACCTCCCTCGGCACACCGGACAAATCAGAAGCTGTCCAGGCGAACACATCTGAATTTGCCCAAAGGAAGGTGATGAGCGTGTCTTCCTATGCAGGAGAGAGGCCGGTGCCAATGGTGAAGGCAGGGCCTGAGCCGCTGCCGTCCATCGACACTTTCTTCGTCTCGGCGCGGTCCTGAGAGAACAACTGCTTCTTCTTCGCGGGTGCGGCCTCATGAGGCGCGACGTCATCCTCGTCGGCAGGGTAGGCGGTGGCGGCAGCCTTGTAGGTGCTCTCGAGGGAGCGGACTGCGTCCTTCTCGTCACAGCAGACGGTGATGATGCCGCTACAGCCCGACATCTTGAGGACGTTGTACGCGTGATGGGTCGCCTTCATGAACTTGGCGAGCGCCGGGTAGCCCAGGATGGCGTTGTACGGCAGGCCGATGTGCGCCACGTCGAAGTTGATGAGCTTGGTGTGGTAGTTCTTGCGGGTGCCAAAGGTGAAGGGAAGGCGCACTTGCCCCAGAGGAATGGTGGAGCCATCAGTCACTCCGGAGAAGGGCCTAGTTGGCATCAGCTGCTCGTAGGGCACTTGGAGCTGCTCGAAGGTCTCGATGGAGATCACGTTGAGGCCAGCTCCTCTGTCGATGAGCGTCTTGGTGACGGCGACGTTGCTGATGGTGGGGGTGCACAGCATGGGGATTGTGCCCGCAACGCTTGAAGACTTGGGGTTATCCTTGGAGTCGAAGGTGATTGCGTACTGCGACCACTTGAGGGGCTGAGAGGCCTTAGGCCTCGGGAGGGTGGCGTTCACCTCGCGGGAGAACAACTTGAAGTGGCCGTTGGACACGCGAGCCTGGGCCCCGCCGAGGATGCAAGCCACTCCGCGAGGCTCCTGGTAGCCCCCAGCGCCCTCGTCAGGTTGGTTGCCGTTGTTCCTTCGCGGTGGCGGTGGCAGCGGTGGAATAGCGGCGTTGGCCTGAGGGTTGGCCTCGCGAGGCTGGTTGCGCTAGCCCTGCCAGAAGTTGCCGTTGCTGTTGCGGTCTCCCCAGCGGTTTCCATTGCGGCCGCCTTCGCGGCCGGCGCCGCGATCGTTGCGGTCGCCACGGCGGCCCAGGCGCTCGTCGCGAAGTAGCTTGAGCTCGTGGCAGTCCTCGGTGCTGTGGGAGTGCGAGTTGTGGTAGGCGCAGAGAGGATGGTTGTCCTTCTTGGGCTCGTCACGCTCACGGCCGCACTTCTGCTCGGGCTCCGCCACGAGCACGGCAGGGCCCTTGCGCTTGGCATCCTTGCTCTTGGCCTTGGTGGCGTCTGGCGCCGTGTCGGGGTCGTTGTGGGCGAAGAGATGACCTTCTTCGGCCTTGGCACACCTGTCGGCGAGGTCGAACAGCTCGAGCACGGAGTCAAGCTCGTCGTTGATGGCGAGCTTCTCGCGCATCCGAACATCCGCGATGCCGGAGGAGAACGCGGAGATGATGGCCTCCTCGGAGGCACGTGGGATCTTGTTGCGCACTTGGCTGAAGCGCTGGATGTACTTGCGGAGAGTCTCGTCAGGGCACTGGCACACAACGCGCAAGTCGTTGAGCGTGACGGAGCGCTCGTGCGTGCCCTTGAAGTTGGCGACAAATTGCTGGCAGAGCTCGTCCCACGAGGAGATGGACGCCTCGGGGAGGTTCATGAGCCATGAGCGTGGGCCATCCTTGAGGGCCATGGGAAACCAGTTCGTCATGACCTTGTCGTCGCCGTTCGCTGCCTCGATGCTCAGGGCATAGAGCTGCAGGAACTCTGCGGGGTTGGGGGTGCCGTCGTAGCGCGGAGGCAGGTCTGGCTTGAACTTGGTGGGCCACACCACACGACGCAGCTCGCGGGTGAAGGCGCGGCAGCCCCCGCACCTGGAGGGAACGCCACCAGCGAGGGCGGCACGGTTCTGGCGGCCGGTGGCCGCGACCTCCTGGATGGTCCTTTCTTGGCGCTGGCGCTGCCGCTCGAGGAGCACGCGTGCGTCGGGCAACGCGCGCCTGACGATCTGGCAGCTGGGCTCGCCATGGTCCGGCGAAGATGCGCCGCGGGACTGCTCACGCTCCCGCGCGTCGCGGTGGCGCCTGGCACCCTCGCTTGGCGAAGGAGGCGGCGGCGGCGCACCATATGCCACGTCCCCAGCGCGAGACGGTGGAGGGTGGAGCGAGTGAGAGGGCGCCGGGGCGTCTCCGGCGGCGTTGACGAGCTTGGTGATGCGGGTGAGCCAGGCGTCATAGCCGGCGTCGGTGGGGCGGTGGCGCAGGAGCTCGAGCACCATGAGCAGCGCAGCCTGCGGGGCCGGCGCGTCGCGGAGGGCGAGCGAGGAGGCTGTGGCGGTGTGGCCATCTGGCTGCATGGATGGGTGGAGGGAGGAAGCCTGCTGCTCCCTTGCAGCGGGGTCGGTGGCGACAGACGGGGCGCGGCGTCGACGGTCGTCACGGGCGACCGGCTCCGTTTGGGCCACCCTAGCAGCTCTGCGCGCGTAGCGCTCATGATGAGCGTCGGCCATGGCGGTAAGGAGGTGGGAAGAACCAAAGCTAGCCCCCTACCTGGTGCGCCAAATGTTGGAATCGGGGCTCCGGGGACCCAAAGGTTCGAACACCGGGGGCAAGCTCGTTCCTACCGATCCAAGGGTGACCACGGCGAGGCTACGGCGAGAGCACGCGAGCACAGAGCACGACAGGGGACACAACGGTTACCCAGGTTCGGGCCACCTTGCGGTGTAAAACCCTACTCCTGCTTGTGTTGGGACTATTGTGGGCAAGGGAATCCTGACATACAAGGTAGGAGACAAAGGAATCGATCTCCCCTACAATGGCAGCGCTGCCCCTTTTATAGCCGCCCTGGTCCTCTTCCCCTGAAAATCCACACATTGGCGGGTTTTGAAAGGGGACAGGCGCCCAGGTTATCCTGACTAAAGTTGGTCTTCGCCTGCAAAAGCATGATCCATGACGCGCCGGTGGGCTCGGTGATGACCTCCGCCCTGCGCGCCTTGCTGTCTTGGTCTTCTTTCACCAAATGGGCAGTCCTTGGGACTTGCTTTGGAGGAGGGCAGCTGGTGCTGCCCCTTTAGCACCAAAGAGGAAAACCTCTCTGTCCGCGCCCGCTGGCGCGGCCTCTGCCGCCGTTCATCGCCCAGTGCGTCACCCACGTGGTGGGCACAGGACCGCGCGGCTGGCGTCAGGCTCGGACGGCCTCGGGCGACCGCCTCGGGAGGCTGCCTCACGAGGGGGCCTCGCGAGGCTTCCTGCCGCTGCTGTGGCTAAGTCTTGGCAGTTTACTCCTTGAGGAGGGGTCCTCGTGAGGCTGGCGCCTCGCGAGGGGTCTTCGCTTCGCGGCGCCCGCAGTTGGTCCGCGTCTTGAGCCTTCGCCAAGCGTCGCTTCCTGGGCCGCAGGCAGACGGGCTGTGGTACCCTGGTTCCCAATGGCCCGACACCCACACTTGGTGTTTCTTTCCTTGTGATGATTTTCTTCCATGTTTGGGTCCATTTCGTGCGGAAACACATTAAACAAATGATTTCACAATTTTTGCATTCATTACTCATTAGTGCAGTACTGAAGTGATATTCTCGGAATTCCGGGATTATCTGGTTTAAATGATGGTGGAATGAGTGCAAAAATATCACTCATCAACCTCTCCAAGTTTAGACCTTAATCGTCCTTGAGCAAGAAACAAAAATCAACCGTAAGAAACTCAGTTGTTTAAATTGAAATAATGATAAGGTTTTGGTTCACTTACTATCGGTAAGCCTAGATAGCCCACCGCTTTCTTAACCTGAAAAATTAGTATAGATGTAGCGATGGCATGGTTATTATGCAATCTTAGTTAAGAGAAGATCATCAACACCAAACTCTTGTTAGTGTGGACAAAATAATCAATTAGATTTTATTCTATTTCTCCTAGCTAACACTTGCTTGTCGAGAACACTTTGGAAGAGCCTTTTCCTTTTGCAATAAAAACATATATTACGGGAGCGAAAGGTATGTAAAAGACAACGTGATACTAGAGTAACTTGCTAACACCCACGAGCATCGCCTCATCAAGGCTCGCAAACACTTCCTTCACTACTTGCTGAAATTTTTGTTGTCCACTGATGGGATTATGCCAAACAAATGATACATGCAAATGAGGGGTTTCTCTTTGGCTTAAGTTTGAATACTATGGACCAAGGATTATCTCTTTCGAGCGGAGCGATCAGTATTCCTTTATTTCCTCATACACACACCCTCTAGAGAAAGCCGAATAATATTTGTCATAGTGTCACCACTATAGACTTTAACCAACTCATAGCCAAAATCCGAGTCAAAACTCGGGTAGATGCACTACAAAAAAAGACACATCCGTGATGCTACATGTTTGTCACAATAGGTCGCGCTTTCTGTCACCACATTTTGCTCAGTTACTAGAGGCAATGTTGACAGCAAGGGTGTATCTCCTGCAAAAAAAGGCAACAACAACAGCTGAAGTTCCACCCTCTGCCCCCAACCCAACAAAGAACACCATAAGCAAGGCAAGGCTAGCACCAACTCAGCAAAGAACACCAGGAGCAAAAAACTCAAGTTTTAGATGTTGTTATGCACTTGTTCTTGTTGTTCTGTGTGCACTGTGATGTTGGATTTGTTAGTGCTTTATGCACTATTGAGCCCCCTAGTTACTATGTGTGACTATGATGTTGGTGTACTACCATGTTTGAACTAGTACATGTACTGTGATGTTGCACTCTTTGGTACACTATGATGTTGAAATATTTGGTACACTGTGATGTTTAACTAGATTGTGCACCAAGTGGGTGTAATGTTGAATTTCATGGTTTGTTTGATCATATGACATGGTTTATTTGATCATATGTAATGGTTTGTTTGATCATATGACATTGTTTGTTTTATCATAGGGATATGTGATGGTTTGTTTCATCATAGATTCGTCGTCGACGACAAAATTGCATCTAGCATTACGAAATACATCACATCATCTTGAACTACAATAGTGCATTGACATCAACATCCAAAGTGCATCATCAAATACATCATCTAGCATTATGAAATACTTCACATCATCTTGAACTACAATAGTGCATTGACATCAACATCTGATATGTCTCCAATGTATCTACTTTTCCAAACAATTTTGCTCTTGTTTTGGACTCTAATTTTCATGATTTGAATGAAACTAACCCGGGTGACGTTGTTTTTAGTAGAACTACCTTGGTGTTATTTTTATGCAGAAAAAAATTCTCAGAATTGGATGAAACTTTGCGGAGATTTTTTATGGAATATATAAAAAATACTAGAGCAAAGAAGTACCAGAGGGGGCCACCATGGGGCCTCAAACTAGGGGGTGCGCCTACCCCCCCCAGGGCACGCCCAGGTGGCTTGTGGGCCTCACAGTCCTCCGGCTAGCCTAATTCCAAGCCTATAAATTTTGTCTTCCTGAGAAAAGAAAAGGGAGAAAATTTCATCGCGTTTTACGATACGAAGCCGCCGCCACCTCATGTTCTTCATTGGGAGTCCTAATCTGGAGTCCGTTAGAGGCCCCGGCGAGAGGGATTCGTCCCCATCGTCATCACCAACCCTTCTCCATCAACAATTTCATGATGCTCACCACCATTAGTGAGTAATCCCCTTGTAGGCATACTGGAGGTAGATGGAGATGGATGAGATTTCTTATGTAATCGTGTCAATTTGTTAGGGCTTGATCCCTAGTATCCACTATGTTCTGAGATTGATGTTGCTATGACTTTGCTATGCTTAATGCTTGTCACTAGGTCCCGAGTGCCATGATTTTAGATCTGAACACTTATGTTTTCATGAATATATTTGAGATGTTGATCTTACCTACAAGTTGTATGCACCTGTTACCGTTCTGAACCTTAGACCCCCAAGGTGACAATGATTGGGACATCGACGGGGATGACTTTAACTTGATGAGCTCATGTATTCACCATGTGTATGCTTTGTTCTGATTCTCTATTAAAAGGAGCGCCTTAATTACCCTTAGTTTCCACTAGGACCCCGCTGCCACGAGAGGGTAGGACAAAAGATGTCATGCAAGTTCTTACCGCAAGCACGTATGACTATATATGGAATACATGCCTACATATGATTGATGAATTGGAGCTATTGTGTATCACTCTAGGTTGTGACAGTTACATATTGAATATCATCTGAATATCCAGCGCTACTCCATGCCTGCGCTTTAATACTATTGCCTTTGCTCAAGTTACTTATGCTGCTCTGTCTGCTACAAATTTGCTACTACTGTTACTGCTAATGTCACTATTGCTATCACTGCTATCATGTTACCGTGCTACTAATAAATTGTTGCAAGGAAGTGATTCTCAGGTGTGGTTGTTTCTTTGGCTCCCCTTGTGTCGAATCATTAAATTTGGGTGAAATACTACACTCGAAGACTGTTGTGATCCCCTATACTTGTGGGTCATCAACATCCAAAGTGCATCATGAAATACATCATCCAGCATTACCAAATTGCCATTTTAACTACCAAAGTGCATCATGACCTACAACATCTATCAAGCACAACAGTGCATTGACATCAACTACTAAGTTGTTGCATTCTCTGAACAAACAGAAATTGCTACGACTACAACACACAGAACAATTCCAGCAAACACACTGCCCAGACATACAACATCTCATCTTTCTCTTTCAGTTTCTTCAAAGCTTGCCTCTTCTTTGCCAGCTCCATGTTTTCCTTCTGCAACTTGTGAGATTTGAGCCAGCTGTGTTCAATCTCTGCATGCACGTCTTCAAAAGCAAGGGAAACACACAGTGGAGGAGGCGGATCAACCCAAACCATCCATTGACACTCATCTGGTAACTGGTTATAGATCAGAGCAACCAAAATTAGAGATTACAGATGAACAACAACTAAATCATGTTCAAATCCAAAACATCTTACACCAGGAGGACACCCTCAAAAAGGAGGCCCGTGCTAGCCCCTCCACAGGCGATGCAACGGGCGAGAACAAGGCCATGACCAGGGCAGCGATGATTTGACAGATACTCCAAGATGGGAAAGGTGCCATCAGGTACATAGAACTCCGAGACGAACTCTACAATCCCCATCTGATGTCTACTACACAACTTATTCTTGTAGACTCGTGTTGGGCCTCCAAGCGCAGAGTTTTGTAGGACAGTAGCAATTTTCCCTCAAGTGAATGACCTAAGGTTTATCAATCCGTGGGAGGCGTAGGTTGAAGATGGTATCTCTCAAGCAACCCTGCAACCAAATACAAGAAATCTCTTGTGTCCCCAACACACCCAATACAATGGTAAACTGTATAGGTGCACTAGTTCGGCGAAGAGATGATGATAAAAGTGTAGTATGGATAGTAGATATAGGTTTTTGTAATCTGAAAATATAAAAACAGCAAGGTAGCAAGTAACAAAAGTGAGCACAAACGGTATTGCGATGCTTGAAAACAAGGCCTAGGGTTCATACTTTCACTAGTGCAATCTCTCAACAATGCTAACATAATTGGATCATATAACCATCCCTCAACGTGTGACAAAGAATCACTCCAAAGTTCCTATTCTCGGAGAACATAAGATAGAAATTGTTGTAGGGTACGAAACCACCTCAAAGTTATCCTTTCCGATCAATCTATTGAACCATCCCTATAAGTGTCACGAACAGCCCTAGAGTTCGTACTAAAATAACACCATATGATACACATCAACCAACTCTAATGTCACCTAGATACTCCAATGTCACCACAAGTATCCGTGAGTTGATTATACGATATGCATCAAACAACTTCATAATCATAATATTCAATCCACACAAAGAACTCCAAGGAGCACCCCAAAGTTTGTATCGGAGAAAAGATAATGAAAATGTGCATCAACCCCTATGCATAGATTACCCCAATGTCACCTCGGGAATCCGCGAGTTGAGTGCCAAAACATATATCAAGTGAATCGATATAACACCCCATTGTCACCACGGGTATTCATATGCAAGACATACATCAAGTGTTCTCAAATCTGAATATTCAATCCGACAACAACGAAACCTCAAAGGGAAAAGATTCGATTCATCAAAGATAGAGAGGGAAGAAACACCATATGATCCAACTATATTAACAAAGCTCGCGATACATCAACATCGTGCCATATCAAGAACACGAGAGAGAAAGAGAGAGAGAGAGAGATCAAACACATAGCTACTAGTACATACCCTCAGCCCCGAGGGTGAACTACTCCCTCCTCGTCATGGAGACCGCCGGGATGATGAAAATGGCCTCCGGTGATGCTTCCCCCCCTCCGGCAGGGTGCCTTAAAAGGGCTGTAGATGGGATCTCTTTGGTACAGAGCCTTGCAGCGGCGTAAAAACTCATCTAGGTTAACTTTCGAGGGTTTCTGAATATATATGATTTTTTGGCGTTGGAATCATGCGAAGAAGGGCCACAGGGGGCCCACGAGGCACCAGGGCGCGCTTGGGGGGGTGGCCTCCTCCCGAAGCTTCCAGTGTCTCTTATGTTCCAGAAAAAATCGTCAAAAAGTTTTGCTGCATTTGGACTTCATTTGATATAGATTTTCTGGAAAACCAAAAACAAGCAGAAAACAGCAACTGGCACTGGGCACTAGGTCAATATGTTAGTCCATGAAAATCATATAAAAGCCATATAAAAGTGCACCAAAATCATACAAAACTATAATAAACATGGCATGAATACTTCATAAATTATAGATACGTTGGAGACGGATCAGCATCCCCAAGCTTAATTCCCGCTCGTCCTCGAGAAGGTAAATGATAAAAGGAATTATTTATGAAGTGTGAATGCTAGCATAGTGCATAAGTTTGATCAATGATAATTTCAATCACTTTTTCTAGCATCAATATATATCACAATCAGTAGCTCATCTCATAAAACTTCTCATGATCAAGTAGCAAGCTATTCACATGTTTAAAGTATAGGCCATAAACTTTCTTGAAAACTAACAAACTATGTTCTCAGTCATCAAACAATTACAATTCATCTTATTTTCAGGAAGGGTCTATGTAAGAGCTTTGATCTAGCAAATTCCACATACTCAACCATCATTTAGTCTTCCATGATTGCTGACACTCAAAGCATATTTTTAGAACAAACCGTTTCAGTCAAACACATAGGAAGATATGGGCTTAATGTTTTGCCTCCCAACTTATTTATCTCAGGGATAATGTCAACAATAATAACTCATGATCATCTATATTCAACTGGATATATGTGCCTGGATCTTTCCCTACCACATAATGCTTGCCAACTAAAGAATAAATAGAGCGAAATAGGGATGAACATTAATGACTCTTGCATAAAAGTAAATACAGAAAAGTAAAAGATAGGCCCTTCGCAAAGGGAAGCAGAGGTTGTCATGCGCTTTTTGTTGTTGGATGCACAAGCCCTTAATGCAAAGGAACGTCACGTTATATTGCCCCTTGTGATAGCAACCTTTATTATGCAGTCCGTCGCTTTTATTTCTTTACCATCACAAGTTCGTACAACGCTTATTTTCCCTTGCAATAAAAGATCATACATATTTTAGGAGCAATTTTTATTGCTTTTTGCACCGATGACAACTTACTTGAAGGATCTTATTCAATCCATTGGTAGATATAGTGGACTCTCATGGCAAGAAACTGGGTTTAAGGGTTTTTGGATGCACAGGTAGTATCTCTACTTAGTATGAATTTTTGGCTAGAAAAAGATCCTAAGCAAGCACCACATGTTAGAGGATCCATGACAATATAACTTCTATGTGAATATAAACAAACATAATTCATTACGTTGTCTTCCTTGTCCAACGTCAACTACTTGATCAAGCTTGAAAATAATTAATGGGGGCTAACAATCATAGAAGATGTCCAAGATAGTATATTTATATGTGAAATTTCTCTTCCTTCAAAATTCTTTCATGAATTGTTCAAGTGACCAATGCTATGTTTGTTAACTTTCAATAAATTTTACCACTTATACTTCTTGTATGTGAAGTCACTACTCCCCATGGGACAAGCATATGAAGCATATAAATTTCAACTTTATGATATTCAATTCATTTCAACAATTTACTCATAGGATATAAGGGAAGCACAAGAGTAAATGACAAACTACTCCAAAAAGATATAAGTGAAGATCAAATGAGTAGTTAAGTAATTAAGTAGCTATGTGAGAACTCTCTCTCATTTAAAAATTTCAGATATGAAGTATTTTATTCAAACAGAAAAGAAAACAAAATAAAATGACATTCCAAGGATAGCACATATCATGTGAAGAAGCAAAAACTTAGGCTCAACCAAAACTGACCGATAGTTGTTGAAGAAGAAAGGTGGGATGCCTACCGGGGCATCCCCAAGCTTAGATGCTTGAGACTTCTTGAAATATTAACTTGGGATGCCTTGGGAATCCCCAAGCTTGAGCTCTTGTGTCTCCTTAATTCCTCTCATATCATGGTTTCTCCTAAATCTTAAAACTTCATCCACACAAAACTCAACAAGAACTCGTGAGATAAGTTAGTATAAATCAACTCAAAACCTTAACATTCTCTACTGTAACAAATCACTAAAATTATAATTAAACATTGCATACTAAATGCCTCTTCATATTTAGTACTCCTATCCTCAAATAGAAACATTAAACACGCAAACATATGCAAACAATGCAACTATAACAGCAATCTGCCAAAACAGAACAGTCTGTAAAAGGGGAATAAGAATCCATACTTATTTAACTCCAAAAATTCTGAAAAATTACCACGTGACGGAGAACTCATGCATGCTTACTGTGTAAAAATTTCAGATTTTTATCATGTTCTGACTATTCAGGAATATTCTGGACATAATAAAAAACTTTCTGTTTTCAAACAGCAACACATGAACTTGCAAACTGAGCATGGTAAAGGCTATAATTGGCATTTTATTGAACTAAAAGATACAAAACATTATTATTTATAACAGCAAGCAAATCTCAACAAAATAAAATGACGCTCCAAGCAAAACACATATCATGTGACGAATAAAAATATAGCTCCAAGTAAGGTTACCGATAATGTTGAAGACGAAAGAGGGGATGCCTTCCGGGGCATCCCCAAGCTTAGACGCTTGAGTATTCCTTGAGTATTACCTTGGGGTGCCTTGGGAATCCCCAAGCTTAGGGTCTTGCCACTCCTTATTCTCCTCATATCGATATCTCACCCAAAACTTGAAAACTTCAATCACACAAAACTTAACGGAACTTGTGAGATAGGTTAGTATGATAAAAATAAATCATCCACTTAGGTACTGTCAAGACAAGATTCATAATTGTTCTCACATAATTCCTACTGTATTCTATCATTTCCACAATTTATATTACTCAATATAAGCTATGGAAACACTAAAACAAGCAAACTATGCACCGAAAACAGAATCTGTCAAAAACAGAATAGCATGTAGTAAGCGATTTAAAAACCATACTTCTGTACCTCCAAAAATTCTGAAAAATTAGGAAAACGTAAAAACTTTGTAACCCAATTCTTTGTCAAAATTTCAGAATTTTATCACGCTCCAGTACAGAATAGAAATTCCAGCACTGGACGCAAAAGTTTCTGTTTTTGCACAGAATCAAGTCAACAAGCATCCACACTATCCCAAAGGCTTTACTTGGCACATTATTGAAAGAAAACATATAAAACATGATTACCACAGTAGCTTAATCATGTGGACACACAAAAACAAAAGGTATAAATATTGGGTTGTCTCCCAACAAGCGCTTTTCTTTAATGCCTTTTTAGCTAGGCATGATGATTTCAATGATGCTCATAGAAAAGTGAAGAATTGAAACACAAAGAGAGCATCATGAAGCATATGACTAGCGCATTTAAGCCTAACCCACTTCCTATGTATAGGGATTTTGTGAGCAAATAGTTTATGGGAGCAAGAATCAACTAGCACAGGAAGGCAAAACAAGCATAACTTCAAAACTTTCAACACATGGAGAGGGAACTTGATATTATTGCAATATGTAAAAGCATATGATACTCTCTTATAATAATTTTCAGTAGCATCATGAATGAATTCAACAATATAGCTATCACATAAAGCATTCTTTTCATGATCTATGAGCATAGAATTTTTATTACTCTCCACACAAGCAATTTTCTTCTCATCCATAATAGTGGGAGCAAACTCAACAAAATAACTATCATGAGATACTTGATTGGCATAATCCAATTGAAAATTAAAATCATGATGACAAGTTTCATGGTCATCATTATTCTTTATAGCATACATGTCATCACAATAATCATCATAGATAGCAACTTTGTTGTCATAATCAATTGAAACCTCTTCCAATATTGTGGATTCATCATTAAATAAAGTTATGACCTCTCCAAATCCACTTTCATCAATATAATCATCATAAATAGGAGGCATGCTATCATCATAATAAATTTGCTCATCAAAACTTGGGGGACTAAAAATATCATCTTCATCAAACATAGCATCCCCAAGCTTGTGGCTTTGCATATCATTAGCATCATGGATATTCATAGAAAGCATACTAACAACATTGCAATCACGCTCATCATTCAAAGATTTTATGCCAAACATTTTATTGAATTCTTCTTCTATCAATTGAGCACAATTTTCCGATCCATCATTTTCAAGAAAGACATGATAAAGACGAATAATATGAGCCAACCTCAATTCCATTTTTTTGTAGTTTTCTTTTATAAACCAAACTAGTGATAAAACAAGAAACTAAAAGATTCGATTGCAAGATCTAAAGATATACCTTCAAGCACTCACCTCCCCGGCAACGGCGCCAGAAAAGAGCTTGATGTCTACTACACAACTTATTCTTGTAGACTCGTGTTGGGCCTCCAAGCGCAGAGTTTTGTAGGACAGTAGCAATTTTATCTCAAGTGGATGACCTAAGGTTTATCAATCCGTGGGAGGCGTAGGTTGAAGATGGTATCTCTCAAACAACCCTGCAACCAAATACAAGAAATCTCTTGTGTCCCCAACACACCCAATACAATGGTAAATTGTATAGGTGCACTAGTTCGGCGAAGAGATGATGATAAAAGTGTAGTATGGATAGTAGATATAGGTTTTTGTAATCTGAAAATATAAAAACAGCAAGGTAGCAAGTAACAAAAGTGAGCACAAACGGTATTGCGATGCTTGAAAACAAGGCCTAGGGTTCATACTTTCACTAGTGCAATCTCTCAACAATGCTAACATAATTGGATCATATAACCATCCCTCAACGTGCGACAAAGAATCACTCCAAAGTTCCTATTCGCGGAGAACATAAGATAGAAATTGTTGTAGGGTATGAAACCACCTCAAAATTATCCTTTCCGATTAATCTATTGAGCCATCCCTATAAGTGTCACGAACAGCACTAGAGTTCGTACTAAAATAACACCATATGATACACATCAACCAACTCTAATGTCACCTAGATACTCCAATGTCACCACAAGTATCCGTGAGTTGATTATACGATATGCATCAAACAACTTCATAATCATAATATTCAATCCACACAAAGAACTCCAAGGAGCACCCCAAAGTTTGTATTGGAGAAAAGATAATGAAAACGTGCATCAATCCCTATGCATAGATTACCCCAATGTCACCTCGGGAATCCGTGAGTTGAGTGCCAAAACATATATCAAGTGAATCAATATAACACCCCATTGTCACCACGGGTATTCATATGCAAGACACACATCAAGTGTTCTCAAATCTGAATATTCAATCCGACAATAACGAAACCTCAAAGGGAAAAGATTCGATTCATCACAACAAAGATAGAGAGGGAAGAAACACCATATGATCCAACTATATTAACAAAGCTCGCGATACATCAACATCGTGCCATATCAAGAACACGAGAGAGAGAGAGAGAGATCAAACACATAGCTACTAGTACATACCCTCAGCCCCGAGGGTGAACTACTCCCTCCTCGTCATGGAGACCGCCGGGATGATGAAGATGGCCTCTGGTGATGCTTCCCCCCCCCCCTCCGGTAGGGTGCCGAAAAAGGGCTGTAGATGGGATCTCTGTGGTACAGAGGCTTGCGGTGGCGTAAAAACTCATCTAGGTTAACTTTCGGGGGTTTCTGAATATATATGATTTTTTGGCGTTGGAATCACGCGAAGAAGGGCCACAGGGGGCCCACGAGGCACCAGGGCACGCCTGGGGGGGTGGCGCGTCCTGGTGGCTCGTGGGGCCCCTGTGGGTCTTCTGGCCTCCTCCCGAAGCTTCTAGTGTCTCTTATGTTCCAGAAAAAATCGTCAAAAAGTTTCGCTGCATTTGGACTTCATTTGATATAGATTTTCTGGAAAACCAAAAACAAGCAGAAAACAGCAACCGGCACTGGGCACTAGGTCAATATGTTAGTCCATGAAAATCATATAAAAGCCATATAAAAGTGCACCAAAATCATACAAAACTATAATCAACATGGCATGAATACTTCATAAATTATAGATACATTAGAGACGTATCACCATCCCATCGACGTAAACCAAAAAGGTCGAAATTGTCCCCAAATTATGCAAACCCTAAAATGAATTGGGGGTGGAGGAATACAAAATGGCAGTGCGTTACTTACCTCTCCGGCCGCCAGCAAGAAGTTCGACGAGCCCGAGCTCGCCATCCATAGCTTCTCCTTGCTCTCCTGCTTCCCCCTTCTCCTCTGATTTTCCCGCGCCTTTCCTCCCTCTATTTTTCACGATAGCTCACTGAGGATGAAGGGGCAGTAGCAACAGTGGAAAAATGTCCTAAATCTAGCGCCGGTTACGGTCAAGCGATGCTGACTAGATGGAACCAGGCCGAAAGGGCAAAACCATAAGAGGAGTGAAGTGGCTAGGGCAAGACCATTTTTTGAAACTAGGGGAAAATCAACCGAGTGGGACACAACTATGGGCTTGAATATAATTAGCCCTTGATGCTTAGGTTGGTATTATTTTTGTCAATAGTGTATAAAGAGAAGTAGCACGAGGATCTATATTGGAAGCTTGTTGTAGTTTTTTTTTGAAACGGAGGATCACCCCCGGCCTCTGCATCAAAATGATGCATGCAGCCATATTATTAAACGAAATAGCCAAAAGGTCTGTGTTGTAGTACAAGCTCACTTGAAGCTTAAAAGTAAAAGAAGATAAAAGTTGCCACAATCGGCGAACATAGGACGAGATGACTAAACACCTAGCCTATTATTGGACCGCCATCCAAACCGATTGTAAATATCCCGAACTACCATCTCCCACCGGGTACACCCGGTATCCAAAAGCTCACTGGCTTCCGTAGGAGTGAGTAACGACCACGCATGGATCCAAGTTGTGGCCCTGTAAATAGCCTGCAAAAAAAGTATACAAGTTTGTCTATTAAAAACCATGTCATTTCTGCAGTTCCATATAGCCCAAAGTAATGCGCATACTCCTATCCGAATATGCCCCGCGGTGTTTGACTCCACTCCATTTAGCCACGTCCCAAATAACGGGCTGATACTATTTGGAGGGCTGACATTAAAGGCTATATGAATCGAGCACCATAAAAGTTTGGCAAGAGGGCAATTGAGAAAGAGGTGCTTAATAGTTTCATTCTGATCACAAAAGCAGCAACGTTCACTACCCTCCCATCTTTGCTTTGCTAAGTTATTCTTAGTCAGAATCGCCACCTTGTGAACAAACCACATGAAGACTTTGATTCTTAAAGGTACTTTAATCCTCCAAATATGTGACGATTTCGGAATTGGACCAGAGTCAATTAAATATAAATACATAGATTTCACTGAGAAAATACCATTGACAGATAGTCTCCAGTGAATCGCATCTGGCTCATTAGAGAGTTGAATGTCCATCAACCTCCGCATGAGATGCAACCACGCGACCCATCGGTCTCCTACTAAAGATCTCCTGAACTGGATGTTTAGAGGGATAGACTTTAATACTGTAGCAACGTAGGCGTCCTTACGCTGTACAATATTATAAAGAGATGGATATTGAGCGGCTAAAGGCGTCTCCCTAATCATGTATCCTCCCAGAATCTAGTGGAATTACCGTTTCCGGTGATGAATTTAGTCCTACGGAAAAAGGTTGCTTTCGTCCTCATTAGCCCCTTCCAGAATGGTAAATCATTTGGTCTAATGGTAATCTGGGCCAAGGTCTTAGATTGCAGGTACTTATTACGCAAAATCTGTACCCACGTACCTTTGGTCCCAACCGAAAGCCTGTACAACCATTTACTGAGCAGACATCTATTCTTTACCTCCAAATTCTCAATGTCGAGCCCACCCTGGTCCTTCGGTCTACAATTAATATCCCACTTAGTTAGCCTGTATTTTCTCTTCATTTCATCGCTTTGCCAAAAAAATTGTGATCGATAAAAGTCTAACCTTTTCCGTACCCCTACGGGTACTTCAAAGAAAGACAATAGGAACATCGGCATACTCATGAGCACTGAATTTATCAGTACCAGTCGACCACCTCCAGGAGCTTAGTTTTTTTTCAAATCGATCTTGTATACACTTCCACTCCTTTTTGGATAACTTGCGATGATGAATTGGTATGCCCAAATAGCTAAACGGAAGGGCTCCAAGTTCACATCCGAACAATTGTCTATAAGAGTCTTGTTCATCTTTGGCTCTCCCAAAATAGAAAAATTCACTTTTGTTAAAATTGATCTTCAATCCCGACAATTGCTCAAATAGGCATATCACCAGCTTCATATTTCTAGCCTTTGCCAAATCATGTTCCATGAAAATAATAGTGTCGTCCACGTACTGTAGTATGGACAACCCCCCATCCACAAGATGGGGTACGAGTCCTCCTACTTGGCCTTCCTCTTTAGCTCTACCTATAAGAATTGCCAACATGTCTGCCACTATGTTGAACAAGATAGGAGACATTGGGTCCCCCTATCTGAGGCCCTTTTGCGTCTGGAAGTGATGACCTATGTCATCATTCACTTTAACCCCAACGCTACTTTTTTGTACAAATGAATTGACCTGTTTCCTTCAGGACTCGTTGAACCCCTTCATACGTAAGGCTTGTTTGAGGAACGGCCATTTAACCTTATCATATGCCTTCTCAAACTCCACTTTGAAGATTACCCCATCCAGTTTCTTCGAGTGGATTTCATGAAATGTTTCATGTAGGATGACCACACCCTCTAGTATGTGTCTGCCTCGCATGGAAGCCGTCTGAGTTGGTTGCACCACTCTATGCGCAATCCACGCCAGTCAGTTTGTGCCAACTTTAGTAAAAAAAAATTGAAACTCACATTGAGCAGACATATCGGTCTGAACTACTCAATACGCAATGCCTCCTCCTTTGTCAACAACGTTATCGTTCCAAAGTTTAGGTGGAATAGCTGCAGTTGGCCGTTAAACAGGTCATGGAACATTGGCAAGAGGTCACCCTTAATGATGTGCCAGCATTTCTTATAGAACTCTGCTGGGAAGCCATACGACCCTGGTGCCTTATTGTTCTTCATCTGTGAAATCACCTCTAACACCTCTTTCTCAGTGAACGACGCGGATAGAATCTCATTCTCATCTGCCCCGAGCTGAGGTACATCCCCAACCATGTGCTCGTCGAGCGACACAAAATTGTCCTCCGGAGCTCCAAAAAGTTGTTTATAGTAGTTAGAGATGTATAATTTCAGGTTCTCATGACCTACAACTGTACCCTCATCCTGCTCTAACTGAATATTTTTTCTTCTTTCTGTGTTTTCCATTTGCAATCAAATGAAAAAACTGTGTGTTGTCGTCCCCTTGGACGACCTGCCGCACTTTCGCTCTAAGTGCCCACTTCATCTCTTCTTCTCTTAGAAGAGCACAAAGTTTCTGCTCGGCCTCCGTCTTAGATGCCCGTTCTACCGCATCTAGTAAATTGGATTCGGCTTTTAAGTCGAGCTCATTTATAAGGTGAATAAGTCTTTCCTTTTCCACCTTATAAATCTCGCTTTCATTTTTTGCCCAGCCCCTCAGGAACTGCCGCAAATGTCTAATCTTATTTTGCTATCGATCGATATTTGAAATACCCCATGTCACCTTAGACCATTCCCGGGCTATGAGATCAATAAAGCCCTCTCTCTCGAACCATGCTAGTTTGAAAGAAAAGATATTCTTGTTGCCCACATGGGTCATTTCCCCTGAGTTAACAAGCAAAGGAGTATGACTGAAATTCCTCTCTGTAAAGCTTGCACCGTCACTAGAGGGAAATTTTGTTCCCACTCAATACTGGTGAGGACTCGATCCAACTTCTCGTAAGTTGGATTCTGTAATGAGTTTGCCCAAGTAAATTGTCTGCCTATGAGATCTATCTTCCTCAGGTCAAGACTTTCAGTTATAGTGTTAAACATGAATGACCATCTTCCATCGAAGTTGTCATTATTCTTTTCTTCTTTCCTGCTGATAATGTTGAAATCACCTCCCACTAGACCCGCATAAGGTCAGCTAGGAAATCCAGTTTTAGTTCTGGTTGTGCCGCTCCGTAGACGGCGACCAGCGCCCATCTGATCCCATCTACTTTCGAGCGCACTTGGAATTTGACGGCAAAGTCTCCAAGAACGACATTCAGCACTTCTAGCGTCTCGCAGTTGACCCCAAGTAAAATCCCACCGGATCTTCCCCTTGGAGGCAGAGAATTCCCATCAAAGTCAATGCCACTGAGTAAGGTGCTACGAAACTGTGACGTAAAATTATCCCTACCCGTCTCAAGTAAGGCAATAAAGTCCAACTTATGTTCTAATGATGCTTCCGCAAGGAACCTTCTTTTAGCCAAGTCTGCCAGACCTCTGCTATTCCAGAATATTCCTTTCATTTTTCATCGTGAAATTTTTGTTTGAACTTTATTCTGGAGCTTCTACGCATGGCTGATGTGGGATAAACCTTCCTCTCCTAGGAACATTTTGGCTTATCCTGCACCACCTCCTGGTCCACATGACCGAGATCCGTCAGCGCGCCAACTTCTGGTTGCAAAGGGGGCGTATACCCCTCTGAAACCGTCTCAACATCCTTCTCCTCTAACACACTAGTGGGTACTAAGTCCTCACACAGGCACTCTAGTGCCCTAACCCCAAGAGCATTGATATCACTATCATTCATTGGTTTTACAGATGTAATATTACGAAGCATCTCCATTGCTCTAACAGCTTCTAAGTCTAGCAAGTCATTTACTGATTTAGCTACTTCTTTCCCATTGTTACCCAGTGAAACTCCCAACTTATTGGCATTACTAACAATTTCATTTTCAGAAAAATGCAGAATAGAGCAACTTGTATTAACTGACATACCTGTAGTGGCTTCGATGTCACGAAGCTTGGCTGCCCGCATGGCACGCCCCAACTGCAGGTCATCAGCATCTGGTTGGTCCTGAATCCGGTGACTCACCCGTCTGTCACTGGACGTCGGGTCTGGAATCCCTCCGAAAGCAATTACGTCATCCGTCGTGGGCTCAGTCGGGACGTGGCCGCCTGCCAAGTGCCCAACTGGTCCCTCAGCGTCTGTTGTTGGCCCCCGTACCGACGTACGAGGAGTGTGAGACGGTGCCGGCCGTCCGGTGCTCGCCTCAGAAATAGAGCTCCCCTCCATGAGCGTCAAGGCCGTCTGAGCCGAGCCCCCCACCCCACCTCTCAAAAAGGGGGTGGGCGCCCGGACCGGCGTCTGGCGATGGGGGAGAGTGTACGGCCGCCTGCCTGGGACTTCCCACCACCTCCTTCACCTGAGAAGGACACATCCCCCGCCGAGGTGACTGGTTAGACCAGACCGGGACCACCTGCCTCGAGTCCGCGTCACTAGCCACCGAAAGCGGCGCCACCACACGCCCCTGCATGAGCTGCTCTCGCTGAATCGGCGAGATCGGCGGCGGCACCTGCTCGTCAAGCTCCTTCATCTCGGCGCGGTCACCCCAAAGACGACTGGGTGTAGATGAGGCTCTGAATGAGCCAAACCTCAGTGTAGTCACCAGAGTCGAGGGGGGAGCTTCCCCCTTGTCCGCAGGAGCCTCAGCTGAATGAGCCAACTGTCCCTCAGCACCCTGGGTATTCTCACGCTTATCGTGATCCGTACCCTTATCCTGGTTCCCGTTCCCATCACCTCCTTCAGCCATATCCACATCATTATCTTTAGGAGCCTCGTCAACATAAGGATGGTCCCCAATCTCAATCTCCAGATCATATGTCCTACTCTCATAGGTCCATGGCACAAAATCTGGCACGTGGTCAATGTTCAGTACACTGACAAGCAATCTCGCAACGCCCTGAGCATGCGTGAACGGCATGTCCACCTGCTCGGTCTTACCAATCAGCGAGCCCAAACTCCAGGTAACCAAGAAGTCATTCAGAGGCGTAGACGGTGCCCTTGAGAATCTGACCCAAATCTGTCGCAGAGGTGTTCCTTCTGGCTCCTGTTTTTTCCATTCATCAAACTCAAGAACGCAAGAGCTGTTTGGCACCCTGCTGCAACCAAACTCAAGGAGACGGTCTAGATCCTCCCGCCTAGGAAAATCCACTCTGAACAGCTGATCCTCAACATGCATGAGAGACCACTGAAAATTGGCTGAGACCAGCCTCCTAAGCTGCCGCACAATGTGCTTCTCCGTCACCGTCCCACATGTCACCATCACCAAGCCAGTCCTCGAGCTCTCTATGTGGGGTGTAACCTAGGTGGTACGTGGAGACTCAAAAAACATCAAATCGGTACGGTGGAGCAAACCCCATAGATCGTGACCACTGGTTTAGGGCCCAGGAGAAGAGGGCACTCTCCCGTCCCATGTTTCGGTTTGAGGCAAATGTCATAGAGCTCCACGGTGCATTCCGCAACAAAGTGGCCCGGTTCACCACATCGATAGCAACACACCTTTTCCTTCTTGCGTGCCCATTTATTTGCACGCCCATTTTCCGACTTATCACTTCCCTTGTCACTCGCCGCATCCCGCGGTACAGCGTCCAATGCCGCGCCCGGAAGCGCCAGCATAGGGGCACCCGACGTCGGCACTGTCCCGCCGGTTGTTGCCCCCTGAGCCTCGGTCGTGTTCATATCCACTGCCGGTGGTGGAGGATCAACCCGAGGCGGTGGTGGGTCCCGCCGAGGTGGATGACAACCAGTCGCCGTGAACCGACGACCGCCCCCCGCCCCCCACGATGAGCACGAAAGCCACCATGAGGCCGGAATTGGGATCCCGACGCCCCCTCGACGAAGTTCCTGAGGGGGGGTGAAGCCGCGCCCGCCATTGCCGCCGTACTATCGGTAGCCCCCGACGTATCCCCTGCCTCCACCGTTGGACGACGACCCTCTGTATCGACCGTCCCTGTATGCGCCATAGCCATCATCGTCCCACTGACCCCCACCATGGGAGTTGTCGAAGTTCCATCTGCCTGCAAATCCCGCATCTCCTGTCCGGCCAGCGCCATAGCCGCCTCGACCGCGAGCGCCCCCTGTCCAGTAGCATCCGGCCCCTCCCGACCATCGCGCGCCGGTGGGTTCTGCCTCTACATGCGCCCCTTAGGTCTGGGCGCATCTGGTCTGGCTACCGGCGGTGGAGAACACGGGGGCGGCTGAGATCCGCTGCCTTGTCCCGCCATGGCCGCCGTGGCAATCGTCGACGTCAGACAAGCCGCGCGCCCCCGGCGAGATGAGGGAAAACAAGGAGTAGCCCGACGCGGCCGAACCCTAGCAACACATGGACCTCAGGGCAGATGCGACCTCTCACTGCCTTCGCCATTGAAGCGGCGCGCCGGTCGAGGGCACCGCCCACGACGCGTCTCCGGTGTCCGCGCATGTTCAATGCCGGAGACGTGTGACTGGACGGGACGGGACGGATATCTATCACGCCCGTTCAATGCCCCGTCCGTCTGTATGCCGCCATTAAGCAGGCTCACCGGCCGAGAAACCCACTCAGGCGTCATGCATTAACGCACCCGGATGCTTGGCCTCACCGGAAGCCACTATTTAAACGCGGCCACACCCGGCTAACTCCACAACACAACACAAGCCGCTCCCCATCCTCCTCCCCTTGCACTGCATTCGCCATGACTGCAGGCGGCGGAGCTCTGTGGGAGAGCCTTTCCACTGAGATGAACCCCAACTTCTTCGCGGAGCAGCGTGCCATCTACGATGCCCTCTGCACTCAAGACGCGGCTCGCCAGGAAGCGGCCACCGCCCAGGCGTAGCTCCAGGCGATTGCGGAGGAGAAGAACGCTAGCTGCGCCTCCTACGCGCCACCGACGAACAATCCGGCGGCCAGGTGGGACGACGACAGCGCAGGCGCCACCATTTCCATCATGGACTTCACATCCACCGGCGACGTACAAGGCGCGGACTCCTCCGAGGATGAGTAGGGCACGAGAGGCGGCAGGGCCTGGTGTCCCATGTGGGTCGGTCCGTCTCCCGTGTTCTACTCTTCCTCGCCGGAGACCGCACCTTCACTTGATGGGTCTTATCGCCAGTGGCCATGAAGACGGCAAATGGAGGACGACATGGGCTCTGACGCCGCCGCCGTGTAGGATAGGTTTAGGGTCGGGTCTTTTTTTTGTTCTAAATGTTCAAAATTTAATGAAAATCTGTCGTGTTTGTACGAAATCCGTCATGTTTGTATGAAATCAGGTCGTGTTTGCATGAATTTCATCTGGTTTGTTGAAAAAGAGTTTGAAATATATGCGGGCAGCGTTGGATGGTGGCCTCTCGCATCCATGTCTGCGGGCTGGTCCCCCCTGTCCGCGAACAGATGCAGGAGGAAATTTGTGGGTCGCCATTGGAGATGCCCTAACACTTACAATTTTCTATACAGTGCCATATATGACGACATGCTATTTTGATATATACAGATACCTGACATGTTTCTGTGTGTAGCTAGAGCAATTAATCTAAGCTTTCCTCTCTATACTGTTTCATTCCTTACTCTTCTCCTCGAACTATAATCGACTATGGTGATGAACTCATCATCTTCCCGTGGAGTATCACCGGTATAAAAAAATGAGCTTAAGGAACAGAAATGGCAAATTCATAGAGGTAATAGGGAAAATTCAAAGCCCAAATTCAGAGGGTGATTAGCATGTTTTGTTTCTAAGTGTTTTAAACTTTGTCTTGATATTTGGTAGCATGGTAGATATATGTTTTTTACATTCTATAAACTTTATTCCTGCCCCTTCACCCCCACCCAGGAATTGGTTGATGTGAAGTGTGAGGCAAATTTTATTACACATTCGTTCACATTATTAAGTGTTGGTTGCAACATGTTGTGATTGCTATATGTCCTTCTTGATTATATATATTTTAGAAGTTCCTCGACTATCTATATTTAATGTGTGCCCTTTATGTGTACCCACTTCTTGTAGGAAAAAATGATTCACTTGAGTTGGAGAAATGCACACATAACAAAGAAGCTACTCTAAGCCGAGGCACAAACGAAGACCGATCGAAAAGAGAAGTAGCCAAGGATGAGAAATATCACCATCACACTTTATCTTCTTGTCTTTTATGAGGGACTTAGGCGTGGAGAAACAAACATGGTGATCACCGTGAAGGGAAAAAGACATCGGAGTTCTGGAAAACAAACATGGTGATCATCCATCTTTTATTTTTCGTCTTCCCAACTCATTATGCTTTTGCTATACTTGCTTTGACCAGACAATGATATCAAGTTCAAGTCAGAAAAACCATAGGGAGCATTTATCTGAATGGCTTGGTTAGTCCAAAATCCAAATTAGTATGACAAACACACACATATACATGTGTGTTACCAATCCATAAAATGCAAATGACAAGCATTGAGTGCTACGTTATCATGCCATAGTGGAGCTATATGGAGTGAAGTAGAGCGACGACATTTGAAGCTACAGCAAAGTAGTGGACCGAGATAAGAGGGAGAAGGAAGAATAACTTTTGTCTTCTTAGGGCATCTCTGACCCTCAAACTGCCTACATACGTCCGGACCGCACGGTCCGGACGTGTTGTGCCATCCAACGCGGGTCTGTATCCGTCCGCTCGGCGATTCAGACACATTTTTTCCCGCAAACCGGAGACAAAGTGGGGGGGAGGAGCTTTCCGAGCGTCCGGACCGCTATCATGTACGCGTCTGGCAACCGTGGCCCACCCAACAACCCCACCCGCCTCTCCCGCGCTTTCCTTCGATGCACGCGCCGCTTCCCGCGCCGCATCAATGTCGGCCCAGAGCACACAGCGGCCGGCATTGATGCCGCCTGAGATGTGACCGGATGGGAGGGCGGCGCTGACCGAAGCGACCTCTCGGGAGCTGGCGCTTCAATGCGGACGCAACTTCCCGAGGAACCAACTCCGGCCGTTGCGCCGCATTGAAGTGGCTGACCGTCCTTTCGTATGGCCTGGCCGAGGCTTTATAAGCCGTGCTCCGGCGCCATCCACATCGCAGTCATCGCATCGCTCCGCTCATTCTCCTCTTCCCCTCCCCTCTTCCTCCACAACTCAAGTCGTGGGCCTCGACGCCGGCAGGCGGCGGCTCCGTGACAGACTCCGGGGGATCGTGGCGACGCCGCCCTCGATCTCCGGGGCCGTCGTCCTCATCGGTGAGTGGCTCCTTGATGAAGACGGAGATCGTCATCTCCTCCGGCGACGAGGAGGACCAGCCGCCGCAGCAGAAGTCTGCGCCGGCGATGAAGGGCGCAATGTGTGCCGCCATAGACGAGGAGTACAAGCAGCAGATGAACTTGATGCTCCGTCGCTCCGTCCTCCACATACGGCCCGGTGGCGCCACCGGGGACGCTCCTCCACGTGAAGCCAGAGCCCGCGTCCCCTTCGCGCTCTCCACCGCGCAACCACGGCACCCAAATCGGACGCCGTGTGAAGGAGCAGCCCCTCTCGCCGTCGCCCCGGTGCGTGAAGGAGGAGCGGCTCTCTCTGCCGCCCCAACACGTCAAGGAGGAGCGGCGCTCTCTGCTGCCCCGCCGCGTCAAGGAGGAGCGCCGCTCGCCGCCTCCCGTGCGCAATGCGATCGCCGCGAAGGTGCGCGGTCGCATTCGCCACTACCTCAGCGGCGGCAGCAGTGGCGGTAGCTGTTCGTCACCCCGGAGCGTCCTAACGGCGCAGGAGTATGCCGACAGGGAGTGGCACCGGTGGTACAGGTGCAGCGCGGCATGGCGGTTGGAGTTCGCGGACTCCGACGTCCCACTGCCACACATCACGGCGGACCCGGACCTTACGTACGCCTGGGCCCTGGACTGCTCCATGACGACGGCAAAGACGAGCAAGCACCGTCTTCGCCACCTCGACGGGGAGATGGCCAAGTACGGCGAGGAGTGGTCTCTCAGCGAGATCGCGGCCGCCAACACCGCCTCCTCCAAGGCCCGCTGCCCTCTCCCCCCGCCCACATCCTCGGTGGCCGCGGCCGCACTGCTCACGACGCGGGAGAAAGTGGAGAGGATCATCCGCGAGCGTCCGGGGCTGCCGGGAAGCCCTGCCACGACGTCGCCCCCTTCCGCCGCCCGAAGCCCGACGATGACGGCTCCGGCGACAATGACGGAGGAGCCACCTGCCAGCCCAACATGGCCTACGAGGTCACCGTCAAGTATAGGGTAGTGTAGGGTTAGGTTTTTTTAATGGTTTTTAGTTCACCGGACAAAATATCATCCGTTTTATGTAAAAATTATCCTAGTTTAAATGAATATTGTCCGGTTTGTTCGAGTTTGAATCAAATTTGTTCATTTTCGTTAAAATTCATTTGAAATGTAACCGGACATATGCGGATAGCTCTGGATGACCGGCTCCCGCATCCGTGTCCGCGTACTGGTCCCCCCTGTCCGCGGACAGATGCCGGAGCAAATTTGTGGGTCAGCGTTGAAGATGCCCTTAGTGGAGTATGAGAAATAAGATGCGTGTCAAGAAGAAAAAATGAATAGAGGGGAAATGAAATAGAACAAATAGAACTAGTGCGATACTGTTATATTATCACGTGACAACGTATGGGCATTCAACTAGTTAATAATAGATATGTGACACTTCAACTCTTTTTGTTTGATGGGAAGGCATACTTTATTCATCAAATAACAGTTACATCGTCTGCTAACAATTTCACGATAAAATTTGGAGGAGCGTCATCCCAAACAGAAGGGTTATTCGCCCATCCCCATCTAGCTAACTCATGAGCTACATAATTCGACTCTAATACAATGCTCGATAGTAACCTTCCCGAAGTTTACTAAGATACCACGACAATCTTCTAGCACCGGCGCTGCCACCATGGAATGTCCTTCATTTTGATTAAGACATCCACCACCGTAATATTGTCCGTTCTCACCACCAAATTAGAGCATCCAGTATTATGAGCTAATTTGAGTCCCTCGAGTAGCGTCGCTGCCTCGGCTGAGACGACATCAGCTACATGTTCCAATCTTGCCGTTGAAGCTCTTATGAAAGTTCCCCTGTGATCACGGATAACTGCTATACATGCACCAATATATTCGCCCTCTGAAAAAGATGCATCAACATTCAACACCTGCTGTCCTGCATGGAAAACCGGCCACTTATTTAATTTTGGAATGACCTTGCTTGTCCCTGTTGCACAAGCATAGTTAAGGGCCAACGCAATAACATCAGGAGTTGTTCTTTCTGCAGTTTGTACATCCTCGCCTCTGAGTAGCTGTCTTCTTTGCCACCAAAGATACCAACAAACAGTTGCGACAAGTTCTGGTAATTCGACCGGTCCAGTGTATGTTTGCTGGTACGAATCGTCACACAATATAAACTCCAGCATAGCTGCTCCGGACCTATCAGTCATAGTGGCAAAAGAAACATCCGCTAAAATCCCAAGTGAGTCCCAAACTTTCTTCGACCTTTCACACGTGAATACAAGATGTGCTATGTCCTCCGCCCCATGCAGGGGCGGAGCCAGGATTTGGGTATAAGGGGGGCCAAGCCAAGTAGATAGAAAGAAAAAAATGTTCTAAAAATAATTATTGAGAACAAGGTTGAGAACTTGCACATCATCCTCATTAACAATCAAGTGCATTGAGAACCCAAAGCATCCGGCTTACAAAATGAATGAGTCCAAATCTAATTTGCTGGCGTGTTTTCTCTTCATAGTTGAGGATTTCAATTTAAGAATTAGCTATATTGTTACGGTCGACATACGAAAATTTTGCAGCACAAATAGGAAGTCGTACAAGATAATTTGCATCACGTTAATTTCTAGGACAGATACAAGATACGAATTCTTGATAGCATCTCAAACCACAAAACGAAACAACCAAAATCTTGTTGAACTTGTACTTCCGTCGCCCGGTTCAGTAGCTAGGCTAGTTTGATTTCAGTTAGCAAATAAACGGCCAAGTCACGTGTGCATGTACACGATGAGGCCGATCGTAGTTTCAGTTAGTAGTTAGCTAGCTTGGTGCGGCCGTTAGTTATGCATGGGATGGCATGCAACGCAGCTCGCGGCACGCACCCATCACCCGCATGGCGAGCGTCGTGGGATGGCACGACCGGTCAGCTCGCGTTCGTG
Source organism: Elymus sibiricus (assembly GCA_039707655.1). Classification (NCBI taxonomy): domain Eukaryota; kingdom Viridiplantae; phylum Streptophyta; class Magnoliopsida; order Poales; family Poaceae; genus Elymus; species Elymus sibiricus. The sequence goes on along the minus strand of CM077668.1, from coordinate 252,331,175 downwards.
GTTGATCCTTTCCTTTTGTAAGTTCAGTACAAATAAGAGGAATAGAGAGAGAGAGAAAAGTTGCAACGCAGTACGCAGCACAAAACACCTGAGTCTTTGTCTACCTCTCGCCACTGTCTTCGTGAGTTTGAGCTTTTGGCTGTACGTGGTTCCAACCAGTGGCATCAGAGCCGCGTTCTTGTGATCCCGACGACCATGGCGAACAACGGAGAGCAGTCGGACGCGGCGGCGGCAGCCCTCCACGGAGGCGGGGGCGGGCCGGGTCGCTCGGCGACTCCACCACGGGAGTGCAGCCGCGGGCGAAGCCGCGTGAGGCGGGAGCGCCAGGTGGTGATCCACCAGACGGCTGCCCAGGACCGTGCGCCGGTCGTGCCGGGCGCCGGCGTCTCGTTCCCCACGCTCACTGCGACCAACTACATCGAGTGGGCACTGCTCATGCAAGTGCACATGGAGTCTTGGGGGCTCTGGGACGTGGTCGAGGGCAACGCCGCGACGGTGCGCGACGACAAGAGCGCCCTGGGCGTAATCCTTCGGGCGGTGCCGCCGGAGGTGCTCAGCGTGCTCGTGGTGAAGAAGACGGCGAAGGACGCCTGGGACACGCTGAAGGTGATGCGGATGGTCGTGAACCGCGTCCGCGAGGCCACCGCGCAACGACTGCGCGTGGAGTTCGAGCAGATCACCTTCCGCGACGGGGAAACCCTTGACGCCTTCGGCATGAGGATCACCGCCCTAGTCAACCAGCTTCGCACGCTGGGGGACAACGTCGAAGAGGTACGCGTGGTCCAGAAAGTTCTTCGTGTCATTCCCTCACGCTATGCACAGATCGCCGTCGCAATCGAGACGCTCCTTGACCTGACCACCATCTCGGTCGAGGAGCTGATCGGACGGCTGCGTACCGCTGAAGAGCGCTGCGGCAACGGCCCGGCGCAGGCCGGCGGCGACCAGCTGCTCATGACGGAGCAGCAGTGGGAAGCACGGCGTCGGGAGCGCGAGCAAGGACAGAACTCGGGCTCCGGCGGCGGCGGCGGCAACGGCAATGACGGCGGAGGGAACCGCCGTCGTGGCAAGCCGCAGAACCAGAAGCGCGGCAACGACTAGCAAGCCCAAAGCGGCGGAGGCGGCCACGAGGGCGCGAGCAACGGCGGGCGCGACATGAGCAAGGTGAAGTGCTATAACTGCAACAAAAACGGGCACTTCTCTCGCGACTGCACCAAGCCGCGGCGCGAGCGCAAGGAGCAGGTGAACCTGGCACAAGAAGGGACGCATGAGTCGGCGCTCCTCCTCGCGAGCACGCACGAGATCACGATGACCGCCGGCGGCGCCGGTGAGCACGTGCTTCTGAACGAGGAGCGCTCCCAGGTGCGCGCAGCCGCGGAGGGCGAGCACTGCGACATGTCGTGGTACCTGGACACCGGCGCCAGCAACCACATGTCCGGCCGGCGAGACATCTTCTCCGAGCTGGATACCAGAGTGCGCGGCTCGGTCAAGCTCGGCGACGGATCGGCCGTGCACATCGAGGGAAAAGGCACGATTCTGTTCCAGTGCCGCAATGGTGAGCATCTTGTATTATCCGAGGTGTATTTTATTCCACAACTGTGTAGCAACATAGTTAGCATCGTGCAGTTAGATGAGATTGCCTACGAGACGACCATACACCACGGCGTACTCCAGCTTCGTGAGCCGGGAGGGCGTCTTCTCGCCCGGGTGGAGCGCAACCCTGGCCGGCTCTATATCCTGCAGCTCACTCCGGCGCGGCCGGTCTGCCTCGCTGTACACGGTGGCGAGGACGCGTGGCGGTGGCACGCGCGCTATGGCCATGTCAACTTCCGGGCTCTACGTCAACTCGCCTGGGACGGCATGGTGCATGGCCTACCACTCGTCGACGAGGCGGATCGGGTGTGCGAGGCCTGCCTCGCCGGCAAACACCGGCGTGTGCCCTTCCCCGACAGGGCCCTCAACCGAGCTGTGACTCCACTGGAGCTGGTCCACGCCGACCTGTGTGGACCGATCAGCCCGCCCACGGCGGGAGAGAAGAGGTACTTCCTCCTGCTGGTCGACGACCATAGCAGGCACATGTGGCTGGTACTGCTCGCCGCCAAGGACGAGGCGGTGGGGGCGCTGAAGCGGTTCCAGGCCATGACGGAGCTCGAGTCCGGGCACAAGCTCAAGATGCTTCGCACAGATCGGGGGGGTGAGTTCACCTCCCACAGCCTCGGCGAGTACTACGCCGACAAGGGGGTGAGACGGCAGCTCACCGCGCCGTACACGCCCCAGCAGAACGGGGTGGTGGAGCGGCGGAACCAAACGATCGTCGGCATGGCGAGAAGCCTTCTGAAGGCCAAGGGCATGCCTGGACGATTCTGGGGAGAGGCCGTAACAACGGCTGTGTACCTTCTCAACCGATCGACGACGAAGAGCGTTGAGAAGATGACGCCGCACGAGGCATGGTGCGGGTGTCGTCCGAGCGTGCACCATCTGTGCACCTTTGGGTGTATTGCACACGTCAAGGTAACTAACCCAAGTCTGAAGAAACTTGATGACAGGAGTATGCCCATGGTGTTCCTGGGGTACGAGCCAGGCTCGGTGGCATATCGCGTGCTCCATCCCTCGACGAACCGCGTGTACGTTTCGAGGGACGTCGTGTTCGACGAGGACGGCGCTTGGGACTGGACGCCCGCGGCCGACGGAGAGGCCGCGCTCCTGGTCGAACACTTTGTGGTCACCTACAGCGACGAAGACCACGACGTGCAGACGACGCCGGCTCGTGCCGGCTCCTCGACTGCGGACGCTACCCCGACCCGTGATACGCCCTCGTCCTCTGCAGCGGCACGGACGCCTCTCGTGGACTCGCCGGGTGCCTCGCCCGCGTCCGTGGAGGACGGCTGGGCCACGCCGCCGGACGAAGACATGGAGCGCCACGACCTCGACCACACTCCGGCTCGCTACCGCAAGATGAAGCATGTGCTCGCGGAGCTGGACGCGGCGGCGAGAGAAGAGCACATCGGGCTCTGCCTCGTCGCTGCAGAGAAGCCTAGCAGCGTCGATGAGGCGCTCGACGAGGCGTGCTGGAAGCGCGCCATGGACGCCGAGCTCGCGGCGATCCGTGACAACGGCACGTGGGAGCTCGCCACGCTCCCGCCCGGCCACAGAGCCATAGGGCTCAAGTGGGTTTACAAGGTCAAGAGGGACGCCGCCGGCAACATTGTGAAGCACAAGGCGAGGCTGGTGGCGAAGGGGTACGTGCAGCGGCAAGGCGTGGACTACGACGAGGTGTTCGCCCCGGTGGCGCGCATGGAGACCGTGCGGCTGCTGCTAGCGCTCGCGGCGCACCGTGGGTGGCAAGTCCATCACATGGATGTGAAATCAGCGTTTCTGAACGGCGATCTTCGCGAGGAGGTCTATGCGCATCAGCCACCTGGCTTCGTCATCGCCGGCGACGAGGGAAAGGTGTTGCGCCTTTGGAAGGCGCTATACGGCCTGAAGCAGGCGCCGCGGGCATGGAATGCCAAGCTTGACGCGTCGCTTGTGTCGATCGGCTTCGAGCGCAGCCCTCTTGAGCACGCGGTGTACAGGAGGGGCACGGGTGCGTCAACACTACTCGTCGGCGTCTACGTCGACGACTTGATCATCACCGGCGCCGGCAACGAAGAGATAGCCGCGTTCAAGGAGCAGATGAAAAATCTGTTCGACATGAGCGACCTTGGGCTCCTGAGCTACTACCTCGGCATAGAGGTGCAGCAGAAGGCTGGCGCGATCACCATATGCCAGAGCGCGTACGCCGCCAAGGTCCTGGACGTAGCTGGGATGAGGGGGTGCAACTCCTCCGACACGCCGATGCAGAATCGGCTGAAGCTTGGGAAGACTGGCGCCGGCGAAGCCGTGGACGCCACACGGTACAGGAGCATCGTCGGGAGTCTTCGGTACCTCTGCAACACGAGGCCAGATATCTCGTTCGTTGTTGGCATGGTGAGCAGGTACTTGGAGGTGCCGGCGGCAGCGCACTGGGCTGCTGTCAAGCAGATCTTGCGCTACATTAGCGGGACGCTGAACCATGGCTGTTGCTACAAGCAAGGCGGTGCAGCAGTGCCGGATGTGATCGGCTTCAGCGACAGCGATCACGCCGGCGACGTCGACGATCGGCGGAGCACGACGGGAGTGGTGTTCTTCCTCAACTCCAGCCCGATCACATGGACTTCTCACAAGCAGAAGGTCGTCGCCGTCTCGTCATGCGAGGCTGAGTACATGGCGGCGGCAACCGCAGCCTGCCAAGGCGTGTGGCTGTGCAGGCTCCTCGGCGAGCTCACCGGTGACACTCCAACGAGGGCGAAGCTGCGCGTCGACAACAAGTCGGCGATTGCTCTCAGCAAAAATCCGGTGCACCACGACATAAGTAAGCACATTGACATTCGATATCATTTCATTCGTGAGTGCATCGAAGACGGCAAGGTGGAAGTCGACCACGTCGGCACTGACGGACAGCTTGCTGATTTCCTCACCAAGGCGCTTGGGCGGATCAAGTTTGTTGAAATGCGACAGAAGGTTGGCGTCGTTGTGGTGAGCACCGGGCGTCAGAATTAGGGGGTGAAATGTTGAACTTGTACTTCCGTCGCCCGGTTCAGTAGCTAGGCTAGTTTGATTTCAGTTAGCAAATAAACGGCCAAGTCACGTGTGCATGTACACGATGAGGCCGATCGTAGTTTCAGTTAGTAGTTAGCTAGCTTGGTGCGGCCGTTAGTTATGCATGGGATGGCATGCAGCGCAGCTCGCGGCACGCACCCATCACCCGCATGGCGAGCGTCGTGGGATGGCACGACCGGTCAGCTCGCGTGCGTGGTTGATCCTTTCCTTTGTAAGTTCAGTACAAATAAGAGGAATAAAGAGAGAGAAAAGCTGCAACGCAGTACGCAGCACAAAACACCTGAGTCTTTGTCTACCTCTCGCCACTGTCTTCGTGAGTTTGAGCGTTTGGCTGTACGTGGTTCCAACAAATCTGATGTATGATTTCAACACTGATACGATATGAGAATCGAGAGAGATTAGTATAATTTGCTTCACGATAATTTCTAGCACAGATACAAGATAAGAATTCTTGATAGCATCTCAACTCACAAAACAAAACACCTAAAATCTGATGTATAATTTCAGTACTGAAACGAGATGAGAATTGAGAGAAATTAGTATAGACTGTGATGCTTTAACCTGCTAGTTTCTTAGCCGAAGCAGTGAAGTAGGTTGTGCCGCCCACTCGCCATCTGAATAAGAACATGAGAAGCAGAGCATGGAGATTAGAGGCAGACGGGCGGCAAGGGCTCACGAGTCACGACGGCGGCAGCAACCCCTAATCCCACCCACGTACGCGCTAATCACGGACGAAGAACGCAGCTCTGGAGACTGGATCGGAGGCTACCTTGCCAATCTGGCCACTAATGGGCTTTTACCATGGGCTTTTTTTAAAGTAGCGTTGAGAACTTTGAGACAGGGGGGGGGGGGGGGGGGGGCCAAGTCTACGTGTACGTGTGAATGAATCGCTGGTTGTCTAGGAATATCCTAAACGGCGCCCTCTGCGCCTGTTCCTTCGCTGCACGCAAACGGGCGCACACCCCCCGCGCCGAGATGGGCCGGCCCATAGTGCCTCCCACTTCTGTTTTAAACTGGTGCAAAAAACAGCGAGAAGCAGGTTTCGAACCTCCGACCTCCTCGTCCAAGCTAGCAACGATAGCCAACTCGACCAATCACACCAATGTGATTGTCAGCAACCTTTCTATTCCTTTGTTATTCTTTTTTTTCGTTTTTCGTTTTTCGTTTTTCGTTTTTCATTTTTCTTTTCCTTTTCCTTTTCCCTTTTTCTTTTTCTTTCTTTCCTATACTTTTTCCTTTTTCTAATTCGACGAGAAAAGTTCATCGAATTTCAAGAAAAAAATTCAAATTCGGAGAACTTTTTCCAAAATCGATGAACTTTTTTCAAATTCAATGAACTTTTTTCAAATTCGTTGCACTTTTTTCAAATCTGATGAACATTTTTCTAAACATTAGTAAAAAAAAATTCAAATTGGTGAACTTTTTTCAAATTCAATGAACTTGTTTGCAAATTCGATGAACTTTTTTTAAAATTCGTGATTTTTTTTACTTTTCGTGAACATTTTTTAAAACGGATGAACTTTTTTCAAAATTGGTGAATTTTTTTTTCAAATTCGATGAACTTTTCTTCAAAATCTATGAACTTTTTTTCAAATTCGATGAACTTTTTTTTAAAATCAATGACCTTTTTTTTCAATTTCGATTAACTTTTTTCAAATCGATGAATTTTTTTCTAAATCGATGATTTTTTTTCAAAATCGATAAACTTTTTTCAAAATCAGTGAACTATTTTTCAAATTTGATGATTTGTTTTTCAAAATCGATGAACTTTTTAAAAATTGGTGAAGTTTTTTGTTCAAAATCGGTGAACTTTTTTCAAAACCGATGAACTTTTTTCAATTTCGATGAACCTTTTTCAAATTGGATGACTTTTTTTTCAAATTTGATGAACTATTTTCAAATTCGATGATTTTTTTTGAAAATCCATTAACTTTTTTTTCAATTTCAATGAACGTTTTTCAAAATCATCGAACTTTTTTTCAAATTTGATGAATCTTTCTCAAATTTGATGCTTTTCTTTTCAAGATGCACGAACATTTTTTACAAATTTGATGAACTTTTTTCCAAAATGAATTACTTTTTTCAAAATCCATGAACTTTTTTAAATTCACGATTTTTTTCCAAATAATTCAAAAAAAATTAAGCGATAGAATAGGTGGTTCTGTAGTATAAAATAGCGAGGCGACATTGTTTATCACGCACTTGCCGCTGTTACTAATCACTATTGGAATGTAGCTCGACTGGCTAGTGGGACTTATACGTGAACTCGAGGTCGTTAGTTCGAGACCTGTGGAGGTCTAATTTTTGCTGTTTTTTGCGAGCTTTGTGACGTTGCTCTGCGCGTTTCATGGACCGGCCCAACTGACCGCCGTAGCGAGCGCCAAGCAAGAGTTCGGGCGCCTGAAGCGCCCGATAGGAGCTCCCGGTTGTCTATACCCATCCCCTGTATCGCTCGATTGGGGGGGGGGGGGGGGGCTGCTCGTCCCCCCGGCTCCGCCACTGGCCCCGGGCACTGTGATATATTCCCCACATGACGATTTCCTAGTACACTAAAGCATGGGATGGAATTATGTAAGCATCGCCATAAGAAAATTTTGATTTTTGCCGGTACCTTTAAATTCCACAGTTTCTTCCATACCGGATGAGGTGCCGAGGCAAAGTTTGTCCACCCCATATTATTTGGATCATAATTTGCTTCCCACTGTTTGTAATATGCTGAACGTACCGTGAATGTTCCACTCTTCATTAAATGACATGCAATATAATCATCCATATCCTCGTGGAATAAGGGTATTTGCAAGATGCGCTCCGCATCAATATTCTAGAAGTTTTCCCGCACTAGCATCTCATCCCATTCTCCTGTTATTGGATCTATTAACTTCACCTCTTTACAAACCTTGTGAGATTCATTGGTTTGTTCCTGATATCTATTCGTTGTATATGTATGCTAAGAGCAGGGAATCCTCGTGTGTGTATGTATATGTAATTTTTTTTCCTTGCAATGGAAAATTACTATCCTATAAACAAGTGTTCCAAAGCCTTTTAAAAATCTAATCATATCTAAAATCCAAGATATAAACATTTTTATAGTATATGCTACAGTAGCAACAAGTAAGTTTATATTTCTAAAAAAAAAAGAGTAAGGTCATAGCATGTTCACAAATAATCATATGGAAACGAACAATGATGTCCTCTAGTGCTGCTTAAGCGCCAATACTCTGTTGACTCTTGGCACTATTATTGGGCCGGTAAGCCAACTGCAGCTGCTTCTCTGAATACGACCCAGGATTTTTGTGACTTCGACATAGCTTCAATGAACACACGTCTTCCTCCAACGCTTTCATGATTTTTTTAATATTAAATCTAGCACAAACTACAATACTCAACAGACGTGAAAGCCATGGCAATTAAACCAGTGGATCGGGTCAGTTTGACCCGATTGCATAAAAGAAGAAATCCAAAAAATGTTCATTGTGATAATGATGTCATTTTTTCAAGCTGCCAGTCTTCTCTCTCACCCGTGTCATTCATCGGAGGTCTGTTGATTTTTTGTCTCTCCCGTTTTGAACTTGAATTTTATTATGCGTCATGCAGATTTACTCAAAGGGTCTGGCAGAAGAGGCTCAGTTCTCCCGGCCCCGTGCCTGCGGGCCTGAGCCGCTGGGCACTTTGCCGGGTGAGGAGGCTTGTGAGAGCAGCTAGCTGGTGGGAAGTGGTAGGTGAGAAATTTCCGTCCGCTTCTGTTCTACCCGACATCATCAACCTATAAAATGATTGTCTCAAAAAAAAAAAACCTATAAAATGCTGAGTGACTGACGACGTGGGACATATTTCTTGAGGCCTACCTGCCGGCGGGCATCGCCGAACGGTCACAGCGAAGGCATGATTGGATTAGGTTGCGTTGTGACGCTTTTGGTTGTTGGTGGAGATGCTAAAAGATGCACTGATGTTAGTTTAATGTTGAAATTACTGAGACACCCCTGCGAGCCCTTTGGCCGGCAGGAAATATATCGCAGGCACAGCTCAAAGTCTCCCATACACGACATATTGTTTGAGTTTGTTTTCAAGTTTATTTTCCTCCGCCGATAATCGCCGGCCTCCTCCTTCGCTAGCTTTATCGGTGGGGACGTACGGGGAGGGCCCGATCTACTGGTGAGAGACGTAGTTTTTATGTTAGGGGCATTGGGTAGGTCTCCGTTCGACAATGTCGGGACGATGTTGTCGTCGTCGACATGGACTAGGGTCTCCCCCTCGCCTTCGTGCCGGTGATGCTTCTTCGTATCGTCAGGAGGCTTGTGGAAGATGGTGTTTTGTGTCTGGCATTTTATTCTGCAGGTTTGTCTTGATCGCGTTGTCCTTCGGACCCAATTTCGACTGACAAAGGTTCGTCAGTATCGGCCTCGTCGGAGAGCGTGCGAGGTTTGTGTTCCCCGACTCCGTCTGGTCAGAACTTGGGCGTTCTATATGCCCTCTACGTCGTTTTCCTTCGGGGCGGCGACTTGCTACGCAGATCGCGGCCGCCGATGTTTTCTGGTCTACGTCGACGACTTTTCAGCTGTTGCTTCTACAATCTCCTGGGTTTAAACAAAGTTTGTTCCGCTGAGAAGGAGGTCCAGAGGCGGTATGAGCACTGCTCATGGCGCACCCACTATGGATGCAGGAGGAAGAAGATTTCGGCATCCCAAATAAATCAGAAGAATTTCCCATTTTTGTAAGAATGTATCTGTAAGGATTTGTGCTACTTACTACATGGCTTTTAGCCTTTAAAAAATAATCTTGCAGTCCTTTATGCTACTCTAGGCTTAAACTCATGCAAGTACTTTGCTAAATTTTGCACTGTCCTGAGCACTAGTAATTGCTTCGAGATGATATACGCGATGGAGGAGAGTTGGAGACTTGCATTCGCTTCAGTTCACATGACATATCCAAATGATAAGAGCATCTCCAACCACAATGAACTATTTTGACCCCTTTACATGTCTATGCGCTGATCGAACAGAACTCGAGGTGCCCTGCGTCGTCCCCACGTCGACTCGGGTGGTGCCCCCGCTTCCGCTCCTATAGCCCGTCAGTGTCGCCAGGGCAAAGCCCCATGTGGTGGTCCGTGGCGGTGGGTGCTCATGCCTCGCCTAGGCCCGGCACACCCTCCCTTTCTCCTCTCATCGCGGCTTGCGAGCCAGCGCCCAGCTTGTGCCACAATTGGCAGTATCCGGTCGGCTCGCCATGTCTCATCGCGCCTCGGCTGCGGTGTGCGGGATGGTGTTGTCGACGTGTGAGCCAGATACCCTACTCCGGGTATGTCACCGGCGTTTGAGCCCTCCTGGCTGCTCCTCCGGTGGCTGGCGGCCGGATCTGGTACCCCTCGTCCCACATGTGGTGGGTGCCAATGCCTTTGGTGCCATTCAGTGGGATTCCTCCATCCTCAGGCATGGTTGCTCTTTCCCTTGTTGTAGAGCATCCCCTACCAGGGGACATGGTGGCTTGAGAGTCGACAGGGGTAGCTTGTCGGTACCAGTGCCACGTTGCGTGTGCTGGAAGGTGGCTAGCCCACGACTCTGACAGGTTTGATTCGAAAGCTTGGCGTGGCATGGTGGGGGTGGTCGGGGTCCTTCTGGATGTGGAAGGAGGTGCCTATCCATCCCCATCCGATGGTTGATTTCGATGCCGACGTGCTGCGGATGGTGGTGCGGGGATGCGAGCCCTTGGGCGTCAGCCCTCGACGGTGGACTGCACGTTCCTCTCTACGACGGGCGACATTGTGGTGGTGACTTTTTCTCCCTGACTATGTGGATATCGTGGAGCGGTGCGGTGGGGGATCCTAGTGATGGCGGTGCTTCGGCAGTGGCGTCTGTCTGATCACGATGTGGGGGCTAGATTTGGTGACAGCGGGCATGATGACCCTGGTACCCTCGGTGTGGCGTGGATGAGGCTTTGGGCAAAGCTCAGCGCTCCGGCGCTGTCGGCAATGATGCATGCGGGTGTCATGTCCTTCTTGGGGGCGTCGTCGAGGCCCTTATTCCCACGTTAGATCTTCGGGTGTAAATCCTTGATCGTACCTTTGGTCTTGGTGGCTATGACACATTGCGTCATAACCCTCTTGGGGGCGGCGGCGTGGAGTTCAGGTTCTCTCCGGTGGTGGCAAGTGGAGTTACGGTGAAAAAGAACTCGGACTCTTCAAACACTGGCAAGCCAAAAACTCCTTGGCCACGGAGGTCCCAAAGTCCCAACACTCGCACGCACCATCCATCCAAAGTCCAAACGTCCCAACCCCACGCGCAGTCTGATCCGATCCGATCCTATCGCTCACTGACGCAGATACAATGTTTTTCAAAATCAAAAATAATAATATCCCTACTGCAGACGGGCCCTACTCGCCCCCTCCGGCCTGGTCTTTAAATGCGCTGGCAAAGTTGCTCACTCCGTTCTCTCTCCTCCCCGTGCCACCACAGCCGCCGTCTCCCCCACCAACCTGCCCCGCCCCGCTCCCGACCTCCGAGGCAAAGCAGCGCCTCCGCCGCGGCCGCCATGGCGTTCGAGAAGATCAAGGTCGCCAACCCCATCGTCGAGATGGACGGTCAGATCCCGCTCCCGCTCCCACTCCCCGGCAGATCTATCTCCGCCGTTCCCTTGCCGATATAAACGATACATGTGCTGAATTTTGTATTCTGGTCGGGGTGATGCCGGGAGATCTGAGAGATCTAGCCGTCGTTCTGCTCCTTTTTTTATCTCTAATAACTGCTGGGCTCAGGTGTCTCTGATCTATGTCCGTAGTTGAATTGCAGCCGTGGTGTCAGAGATCGGATTTAGAACGTAGATGGCGAGATAATTGCACATGCATGACACCTTGGGTACGATCGTGATTGTCTATTGACAGTGGGAAGGTGCAGGGTTGGGCGTACTCTGCTGGTGAAATAGTTCTCCCTGACGTATAACTACTGGATCTCGTTTTTGAAATCTATTTTCAGAAACCGTAACCTTAAGTGTTTTTCTGATACGATTGCTTCGCGCTTTGGGTCCAATCGTAGCCAGTGCTACATGTCTGCATCGCATGTTGCATTGGGTAGCTCGTTTTTTAAGAAAGAAAATGATGTCGAACTTTCAGTGTAAGCAATAAATTTGTTCACAAAATAACACTAATATTTGTACTTTTTTTAATCTTATGTAATCAATTGATTTGTTGGTCCACTGTCTTGCTGATGTCTTGTTTTTTTACCTGTAGGCGATGAGATGACCAGAGTATTCTGGCAGTCTATCAAGGACAAGGTAATCAATAAGTAACAGCTCTGACAAATCTGATCCGCTTGGGCCATTGTGTGTGTGTGGTTCTTGTTTTCCATATGCTGTCAGGCTGATTGTTTCGTTTGCTTCAGCTTATCTTCCCATTTTTGGACTTGGACATCAAGTACTTTGATTTGGGAGTTCTGCACCGCGATGCAACTGATGACAAGGTTACAGTGGAGGCTGCAGAGGCTACTCTCAAGTAAGAAGTTTTGAATAATTTGAGTTTGTGCTGATATTATGCTTGGGTTCAAGTAAAAATATGATTGCTGTGATCACACCATTTCAAGCGATTTATGTAGCCTGCAATTTGTTTGTCCTGTTTTTTTAATCATTAGTAGTTCTGCTGCGGTATATTTCCTTACTAATTTTGAGTACTATGATTGATGTTCTTGATTATTCAAATATTATTAACAGTGAGGGAGATATCTTTTCATCAATCTTATTGATTAGTTATATTATTTGCATATCTTTGAAACTAGCTGGCTTTGTCAGAAGGATTTGATCATATATACATTTAGCATATTCTTAGGACTTTGTTGTTCTATAGTGTTGTTCTAATCCAATGTTATTTTCAGGTACAATGTGGCTATTAAGTGTGCAACTATTACTCCAGGTATATTTCACTCAAGCTTATGCAGCTCAATTATTTGTTCTTCGTATTGTTGAAGCACTAGCACTATTTGATGATATTTTCTCTCTAATATCTGGTTACTTCACCATGACAGATGAAGATCGGGTTAAGGAGTTCAACCTAAAACAAATGTGGAGGAGCCCAAATGGCACAATCAGGAACATTATAAACGGTAAGCTCCTGCTGTATTTCAATATAATGGACATATTAGGTTTCCGCTAGGAAAATGGACGTAGTTAGGTTGACATTTCTCTTTACGCTTGTTGCTTGTTACCTTCAGGCACCGTGTTCAGAGAGCCAATTATATGCAAGAATGTCCCAAAGCTTGTTCCAGGTAAGGAGGATTAAAACTACTACTCCCTCCGATTCATATTACTTGTCGCTGCTTTAGTACAACTTTTTTTTACTACTAAAGCAGTGACAAATAATATGGATCGGAGGGAGTACATACTTTTTTTTAGCGTAAACACACATTTTTAAATGCAAAATTTCCTTGCTAAACTGTTTCTTTGGTGTAATCAGGATGGACTAAGCCCATCTGCATTGGAAGGCATGCTTTCGGTGATCAGTACCGAGCAACTGATGCCGTTCTCAAGGGACCTGGCAAACTCAGACTAGTTTTTGGTACGGTTGCATAATCACTCCACTTAAAATGAAGTATGAAAGAATGAAGTCTTTGTAGTTCTATATTTCACGTATGATTGTATTGTTTGTTCAGAGAACTGGTGCTAGCAAACGCTTATATTCTTTGCCTTTTTGTTTCTTTGGTCTACTGGCAGAGGGAAAGGACGAGACGGTTGACCTCGAGGTTTTTAACTTCACTGGTGCTGGAGGAGTCGCCCTGGCTATGTACAACACAGATGAGGTACGACTATGCCTGGACTGGTTTCTGTAATTACAAACAATATTTGCATTTTGGAGTAAAATCCTGACATCTAATTAATTAATTATTGTGTACAGTCAATTCGAGGTTTTGCTGAAGCTTCTATGGCAATTGCTTATGAGAAGAAATGGCCGTTGTACCTTAGCACAAAAAACACAATCCTTAAGAAATATGATGGCAGGTAGTTCATAGCTACACTTAAATATTACTACCTCCATTTCAAAATATAAGACGTTTTGGTAGGCTAAACTAGCCTACCAAAATGTCTTATATTTTGGAATGGAGGTAGTAGTTATGGCCTGTTATGAGACAATTAGATAAGGCTAAATATACTTTTATTGCATAGGTTCAAGGACATTTTCCAGGAGATCTATGAAGCTGGCTGGAAATCCAAATATGAGGCTGCTGGAATATGGTAGGTTTTGAACACATTCTTGCTTTGAGCTCTTTTGGAATCTTTTGTCACAGTATGTCATGAGTTGCTTTTTGGTAGGTATGAACATCGTCTCATTGATGACATGGTTGCCTATGCACTTAAGAGCGAAGGAGGATATGTTTGGGCTTGCAAGAACTATGACGGAGATGTGCAGAGTGACTTCTTAGCTCAAGGTCACAACACTGTTAACTTTTGAGTCTCTGCATAAAATATCAGAAAAATTATCTTTTGTCCCGTGCTCAATAACCAATGCTGAAGTGTATGTGCAGGTTTTGGCTCTTTGGGCTTGATGACGTCAGTATTGGTATGTATTTTCTCAATTACTATTCATGTTCTTGAATCTTGACTAAATCTTGGGTGTTATCTTTAGTGTGAAAAGCCTTTAATTTGGCCATATCCACGTCAGTACTTCTACATATATATTCAGAATATTTGTTACAGTTGTGCTAATTCCTTTCTATATTTATAGATGTGCCCTGATGGTAAAACCATCGAAGCTGAAGCTGCCCATGGCACAGTTACCCGCCATTTCCGTGTTCATCAGAAAGGTGGTGAAACCAGCACAAACAGCATTGCTTCAATCTTTGCTTGGACAAGAGGACTTGCACACAGGTACAACTAGTACTTCTATATCTCTACCAGTGCAAGTGGGCAGCCCTTTGTAATAACCATGCATACAAGGGTAATTTCATCTTTGTTCAGCTATACTGTATTAGCGTGTGACAACATACCTGTGACCAAAATAGTAATTAAGACAAGTATATTGGCGCCTATATTAATTACTGTATTACTCTGTGGACTTGGCTTTTTAGCTTATTCACTAATGTTAACTCCCATGGCCACACCGCAGGGCAAAGCTAGACGAGAATGCTAGACTTCTTGAATTTGCACAGAAACTTGAGGAAGCATGCGTCGGAACTGTGGAGTCTGGGAAGATGACCAAGGACCTTGCACTCCTTGTTCATGGATCCTCAAAGTATGTTATGCTGCTCAGTTTTCCCTTTACTGTGTTTTTCTCTATGCATCTACTGTTTAGCTTATGCCTTATTATTACCCTGAATTCATGATTGATATCTCATTGCGCTCTTTCGTTTTCAGAGTTACAAGAAGCGATTACCTGAACACTGAAGAGTTCATTGACGCAGTTGCTGCTGAGCTGAAATCAAGACTCTGAAAGACCTCTTCCACTTCAATCCTTGAATAGTCATTACTCATCGATTCAAGTCATTTTGGTCATGTCTATGTCGCCATTATCTGTCATGCTTTCATCCTGAACAGAACGAGCTTTTACTGCACCATCGCATCTTATTGTCAAAAAATGCAAGCGATTCTGTAGATGCTGGTGTTATGTAAGTGGAGCTCACAATAAAGGACATATAGAACGATTATTCACTTCTGATGATTGTGTCATGTCTAACCAGCAGCTTTTACATTTGAATGGAGATGCTTATAGTTTGCTCGTTTAATTTGTTTGGTAGTTTGCCTTTTTCTAGGAGAGCAGGAAAAAACCTGCTAGTCCCTCCGATCCAAATTAATTGACGCTGGGAAATAGAAAGCAGTTCTGGCTGCCAGCGTATTTTTTAAAACAAGTCGAGTTTGAAACCAAAATTGAAACTTGAGGGGCGATGACGACGGCGCGTCTTCGGCTCGCTTCAGTGCTTGTAGTCGTCGCTAGGTTGTCTATGAATCTTGATGTAATTTTTATTATTTCTGCCATGATTGAAGATGAATAGATCGGAGTTTTCTCAAAAAAAGAAAAAAAAAGAAACCTGAGGCCTGTTTGTAAACAGGTGGCCTGTTTCTGTTTCAGAAGTAACTGCTCCACGCTCGTGGTCGTGGACACTGATGCTTTTTCCCAACTTGTTGCAAATTTACTTTCGGTATGTCTCCATGACAAAATATTGTTTGCCAGATTCACAAATAAAAGTTGCAAGCATGCAAAGGAGCTCTGGAGTAGGCTGGGCATCTTGGAAATTGTGGTAGAAGCTAAGAGCATCTACAGCCGGACTCCGCAAATCCGGCCCCTCAAACGCCCGCGGACGCGCCCGGGCGCGTCCGCGGACATTGACCGGGCACCCCTCAAATAATGCAATCTACATCCGAAAATCTCAATTATCATATCTCAAATCCATACAAACCATGCAACTACGTCGATGCATTACACACATCGGCCGGCTACAACGTCCGGCTAATCTATCACTACTACATGCCATCGAACTATCAAAATTTGGCATGTTTGGCTATGGTGGAGGTCATCCACGGCTGCCCTTCCCCTTCCCGGCGCCCTTGCAGTCCTTCTCGCGGAAGTACCGGTCGAAGACGCAGTAGGGATCGAGCCGGATCTGCTCGTTGCCGGAGCTGTCCTCGCCGTCGATGTCCTCCTTCTCCTCCCTCGGTGGCAGTCCGGCCATGGCACGGACCGCCCGATTCTGCTCTCGGGCGAGGGCGCGCGTGTTCCCGCGCTGCCGTTTCTTCAGAATGCGGGCGCGGATGGCTTCCTCCTGTGCGGCCGCCCGCGCCGCCGCATCAGCCGCCTCCGCGGCCGCCATTTCAGCCGCCATACGGGCCTCGGCGGCCCTCATCCTCTCCTTCCCACGGTGGGCTGCCCGTTCCCGGTGGGACTCATAGTCTGCCCGACCGGTGATGGGGAAGGAGAGATTTTCCGGCTGCCGGGACCGCGATGATCCAGCCCCAGAGGACCCTAGCGCACGTTGAGCCGACGCTATGGAGTCGCGCCGGACAGATCAGTCCGTCGGCCGGGCGCTGTCCTCCCGGGAGCGGCGGAGTGCAATGCGGACCGCCATTGCCTCCTCCAACCCGCACGGGATGACACCCCAGTCGACGGATCTGGACTGGTCGGAGTCAGATCCGCTGCCCGCCATGCCGGAGCCGGCCGGAAATCGACGGAGCTGAGCTCGGGTGGCGGAGGGAGTGGAGGGGAGAGGAGTGTGAAGTGGCTAGGGTTTACTCCGACGACTGAATCGGGAGGAATATATGTGGGGTCGAAGCGGGCCAGCGCGGGCCAGGCCGACGTGGCGGGCGTGCCCGGGCACGCCCGGGCGCCCCCATATCCGCCCCATATTTGGGCTGGATATGGGGGGTGCCGGTCAGCCTGGGCGTTTGAGGCCCGTATGAGACGTCCGACTAGGTCGAAAAATCATGACCGGTTAGTGATCGGGCGGCCCGCCCGGGCGTTTGTGAGGGGTTTGGGGAGTCCGGCTGTAGATGCTCTAACGAGGTGGATCGCTCTGGATCGGTGGTCCTTGAGCATCTACTCGGAAAAGAGGCATGTTCCAGCTAAACTAAACCTCGATGTCAAACAAGTCATTGTTGTTGGCAATTGGTATTTGTGGTGGATACGACGATAATTTACGCATGATGGAACACCACCACATCCCTTCAGGTGGCCTATGTCTGTTCTGGCAATTACAAACAATTTCCATCAGGCTAACCTAAAAACCCAAGGGGAAATAGAGCGAAGATGGACAAAACATGATCCCAAGTTCGTCAAGTTGAAAGTTGATGCATCATTTTACGTGAACGAAGGGGCTGGGGCGTCGGCTGTAGTCATCAAAGATGAGAGAGGAATTTTTTGGCGGCCACATGCAAATATATTACACATGCGGCGGAAACGGTCACTACCGAAGCAACGGCAATGCGGGATGGACTAATATTTGCAAATTCCCTGGGGATTCTCACGTGTAAAGGCGGAGTCAGATTCACTAATTGTGGTTGAAAATTGCACGGGACAAACGACATGGTGGGATTCGGCTGCAGCAATATTTGCGGAATGTGTGGATGCTTCGTCACTTATTGGGAAGGTTGTCTTTAAACATTGCCTTCGTTCTTCGAATCAAGTGGCGCATGTGCTAGCTAACTATAGTTTTTGTAATAAGGCTTGTAGTAGTTGGTGTGACGAGCCTCCAGCTTGTCTCATCTCCAGACTTTTGGACGATGTAATTCCTGTTTATGTTCAATAAAGCTAGCCATAATGGCCTTCCCTAAAAAAAAAGCGAGTAGCGTATATTGTTTGCCAAGTTCGGTAAAAAGTGAGTTCAAAGTAAACTGGTGTTTGTGTACAACACTAACTGAAGAGGCATCGGTTGCCCGATTGAACACCTTGATCAGTCACCTTCCCCATCATTTCACTTCCACGTGCATCTCACCTCCTTCTGTCATGCACGCTTGCTAGATAAACGGGAGTCTCTTGCGTGCCACTGATACGTCTCCGTCGTATCTATAATTTTTGATTGTTTCATGCCAATATTCTATAAATTTCACATACTTTTAGCAACAATTTATATGATTTTCTTGGACTAACATATTGATCCAGTGCCCAGTGCCAGTTCCTGTTTGTTGCATGTTTTTTGTTTCGCAGAAAATCCATATCAAACGAAGTCCAAACGCGATAAAATTTTACGGAGATTTATTTTGGAATATATGTGATTTTTGGGAAAAAGAATCAGCGTAAGGGGTGGCCCACAGACCCCACAAGCTCGCAGGGCGCGCCCCTACCCCAGGGCGCACCCCCTGCACTTGTGGCCACCTCGAAGGTCGGTTGGGGGGTGTCCTTCTGCCGCAAGGAAGCTAATATCCGGATAAAAATCCCCTCAAAATTTCAGCTCAATCGGAGTTACGGATCTCCGGGAATATAAGAAACGGTGAAAGGCCAGAAAACAGGAACGCAAAACAGAAGAGAAACAGAGAGAGAGAGAGAGAGAGAGAGATCCAATCTCGGAAGGGCTCTTGCCCTCCGGGAGCCATGGCGGCCATGGACCAGAGGGGGAACCATTCTCCCATCTAGGGAGAAGGCCAATCAAGAAGAAGAAGGAGGGGGGGGGACCTCTCCCCCTCTCTTCCGGTGGCGCCAGAACGCCGCCGGGGGAACCATCGTGACGGCGATCTACACCAACAACTTTGCCGCCGTCATCACCAACTCTCCCCCCCCCTCTATACAGCGGTGTAACACCTCTTTTCGCCGCTATAATCTCTACTTAAACATGGTGCTTCATGCTATACATTATTACCCAATGATGTATGGCCATCCTATGATGTTTGAGTAGATTTCTTTTGTCCTACGGGTTAATTGTGGTATGGTGTGATTGATATAAGTTGTATGTTAAATTGGTGCTGTCGTATGGTGCCCTCTGTGTCGCGCAAGCGTGTGGGTTTACCGCTGTAGGGTTTTGCAATACGTTCATGATTCGCTTATAGTGGGTGGCGAGAGTGACAGAAGCTTATACCCGAGTAAGGGGGTTGTTGCGTATGGGAGTAAAGGGGACTTTTTACTTAATGCTATGGTTGGGTTTTACCTTAATGATCTTTAGTAGTTGCGGATGCTTGCTAGAGTCCCAATCATAAGTGCATATGATCCAAGTACGGAAAGTATGTTAGCGTATGCCTCTCCCTCATTGCATATGATAAGTATCTATCTTGTTATATTCAATTGCCTATGGACAATCTTTCTCATCGTTCTACAAAAATCTTTCTACTAAACAACTAACTTTTATTATCTCGCAAAGTACGGCTAGTTTTATTCTTGCAAAGTAGTTCTAGCATTACACCTACAAAGTACTTCTAGTTTCATACTTGTTCTAGGTAAAGCAAACGTTAAGTGTGCGTAGAGTTGTATCGGTGGTCGATAGAACTTGAAGAGAATATAAATTCTACCTTTAGCTCCTCGTTGGGTTTGACACTCTTATTTAACGAAAAAGCTACAATTGATCCCCTATACTTGTGGGTTATCAAGACCTTTTTTTGCCGCCCTTGCCGGGGAGCAATAGCGTGGGGTGAATATTCTTGTGTGCGCTTATTGGCTTTATCTCTAAGTACTTTTTATTTTGTGCTCTTGTTTTCTATCTTTAGTTATGGGTAGGAAACACAAAACACCAAAAAAATTAGTTATACTCGCTAACCCAGTGGTTGAGGAACCACCCAAAATCTACCGTTCTGCTGAAGCTTTTTACTTGGATCATCTTCGATCCATCTGTGCTCGTGCTGAAAACCCAACTAGCTTAGTTGAGGAAAAATCAATAGATGAGCATGCTTATTTTGTGCGACACCGCTTGTCTCAAAAAGGGAAACTTTTATGGCATCAAATTAATTGTTTGCATTGCTATGCTTGGAATTTATGCGAAATACATGCTTTTACTTGTTGTTCTGAGGACCCTAAAAAACACCTTCGCTACCAATGTGAGTTTAGTGGTAATGAAGTCTTATCTTCTTATGCCAAGGGTGTTTATAGTTACTATGATATTGAACAGATCGAAGAATTTGTTGCTTTTAAGGGTGCATATGAAATTGCTTCTTTGATTGAAAAGTATGATGCTATTCTTTACAAATCTAATTTTTTTGCCATACTTAAGCTATGAAAACTATGCTTCTAATGCTTATGTTAAAGAATTTATTGAGAGAATGTCTGCTGCCTTGGAAGAGACTAATATTTTGCAGGAATCTATGGAGGAAGAAATTGTTGAAACTGTGAGCTTATTAGATGAAAAAGATGAGGAGGAGAGCGAAGAACAAAAGGAGGAAGAGCGGATTAGCTACCCGTGCCCACCTTCTGATGAGAGTAACCCTTCAACTCATACATTGTTTAATTTCCCTTCGTGCTTACCGAAGGATGATTTCTATGATCCCTTTGATTCGTTTGAAATATCCCTTTTTGATGAACTTGATGCTTGCTATGCATGTGGCCATGATGCCAATATGAATGATGCTTATGGAGATGAACTTGCTATAGTTTCTTATGTTAAACATGAAATTGTTGCTATTGCACCCACACATGATAGTCCTATTATCTTTTTGAATTCTCCCAACTACACTATATCGGAGAAGTTTGCACTTATTAAGGATTATATTGATGGGTTGTGTTTTCCTATTACACATGATGATTTTGATGGATATAATATGCATGTGCTTGTTGCTCCTACTTGCAATTATTATGAGAGAGGAACTACATCTCTGCCTCTCTATGTTTCTAACACAATAAAATTGCAAGAAATTGTTTATACTATGCATTGGCCTTTACTTGATGTGCATGAATTGTTCTTTTATGACATGCCGATGCATAGGAAGAGAGTTAGACTCCGTTGTTCTATGATATATGTTGCTTTGTGCTCATTACTAAATTATAAATCATTGTCAATTAAAATTGGCTTTGATATACCTTGGGATCCGGGTGGATCGATTACTTGAGCACGGTATGCCTAGCTTAATGGCTTTAAAGAAACCGCTGCCTGGGAGACAACCCGGAAGTTTTAGAGAGTCATTTTATTCTTTTGTGTGCTTTCAAAATATTTAAAAACAAAAATAGAGGGGAACCAAAAACTTTTCAAAAATAAAAGTGAAAGTGAGAAAGACGAACACCGTTGAAGTGGGGGACTGCTACTTGTAGCTTGCGTTGGTATTTTCCCCGAAGAGGAAGGGATGATGCAGCACAGTAGAGGTAAGTATTTCCCTCAGTTATGAAACCAAGGTTATCAATCCAGTAGGAGAATCACGCAACACCTCGTTAGCAGTACCTGCACACAAACAACAAATCCTTGCACCCAACGCAAACGAGGGGTTGTCAATCCCACGGCGGTAAGTTGCAAGATTAAATTGTATGTGATAGATAGATAGATTGAAACAAAAATACAAAATAAAATAAATAAACAAAAAGTGCAGCAAGGTATTTTTAGGATTTTTAATATATGATTTAGATAGATCCGGGGGCCATAGTTTTCACTAGAGGCTTCTCTCAAGAAAATAGCATACGGTGGGTAGACAAATTACTGTTGGGCAATTGATAGAAAAGCAAATAATCATGACGATATCCAAGGCAATGATCATGTATATAGGCATCACGTCCGAGACAAGTAGACCGACTCCTGCCTGCATCTACTACTATTACTACACACATCGACCGCTATCCAGCATGCATCTAGTGTATTAAGTCCATAAAGAACGGAGTAACGCCTTAAGCAAGATGACATGATGTAGACAAAGTAAACTCACGCATGAATAAACCCCATCTTTTTACCCTTAATAGCAACGATACATACGTGTCATGTCCCTTTTTGTCACTGGGATTGAGCACCGCAAGATCGAACTCATTACAAAGCACCTCTTCCCATGGCAAGATAAATCAATCTAGTTGGCCAAACCAAATCAATAGATCGGAGAATAAATACGAAGCTATAATAATCATGCATAAAAGAGATCAGAGAAGACTCAAATAATATTCATGGATAATCTGATCATAAACTCACAATTCATCAGATCCCAACAAACACACCGCAAAAAAAATGATTACATCGGATAGAACTCCAAGAACATCGAGGAGAACATTGTATTGAAGATCAAAAAGAGAGAAGAAGCCATCTAGCTACTAACTATGGACCCGAAGGTCTGTGGTAAACTACTCACGCATCATCGGAAGGGCAGCAAGGTTGATGTAGAGCCCCTCTGTGATCGATTCCCCCTCCGGCGGAGTGCCGGAAAAGGCCCCCAGATGGGATCTCTCGAGAACCGAAGCTTGCGGCGGCGGAAAAAGTATTTCGTGGACTCCTCTGTTGGTTTCCCGATTTTTGGGAATTTATAGTGGTGGAATTAGGTCAAAAGAGGCAGAGGTGGGCCCATGAGGCACCAGGGCGCGCCTGCCCCCCCCCAGGCGCGCCCTGGTGGCTCGTGGCCACCTCCTGGGCTTCGTTTGATATTGATATTCTGTAAAACCAAAAACAGGCAGAAAACAGCAACTGGCACTGGGCACTAAGTTAATAGGATAGTCCCAAAAAATGATATATATTTGCTGTAAATGTATATAAAAACATCCAAGATTGATAATATAACAGCATGGAACAATAAAAAATTATAGATACGTTGGAGACGTATCAGCATCCCCAAGCTTAATTCCTGCTCGTCCTCGAGTAGGTAAATGATAAAAACAGAATTTTTGATGTGGAATGCTGCCTATCATATTCATCATATATTCTTTTCTTTTATAGCATGGACATTTGGA
Organism: Elymus sibiricus; assembly: GCA_039707655.1. NCBI lineage: Eukaryota > Viridiplantae > Streptophyta > Magnoliopsida > Poales > Poaceae > Elymus > Elymus sibiricus. The sequence continues at coordinate 252,308,305 of CM077668.1, read as the reverse complement.
CTTGAATGATTCAAAGCAATAGTCTATAATTTGACATGAAGATATAAATACTCAAGCATACTAACAAGCAACCATGCTTTTCAAAATATCAACGCTAAAGAAAGTTATCCCTAGCTCATTATGCTCAATCATTGATCCATTCATGAAACACACTCCATATTAGCTACATCCAATGCACAAGTATGACAATAGTGCTCTCTAGTTGGTGCTTTATAAGAGAAGATGGAGACTCAAATAAAAATAAAAATTGCATAAAACTAAATAGATAGGCCCTTCGCAGAGGGAAGCAGAGATTTGCTAATGTGCCAGAGCTCAAGGCTTAAATTAGAGAGATAAATTTTTTGGGAGGCATGCTTTTCCTGTCAACGAAAACGAACGAGAATTCCCAATACCTTCCATGCTAGATACATTATAGGCGGTTCCCAAACAAAAAATAAAGTTTATTCCTTTTCCACCATTCTTTCACAATCCATGGTTAGCCGTATTCACGGGTGCCCTCCATACCAACACTTTCCAAGGAATTTATTATTATCATCATATAAGATTTTTCATTTCATTTCATTTTGGGACTGGGCATCCCTATTACCTGCCACACTCTCGTGCAATGACAAGTGAATAAACACTCATCGTGAGAATAACCCACCAAGCATGGAAAATATTGGCCACCCCCTTCCGCCTCAAGAGTGGTACGGGCATACAAAACAGAAAAAATATTTTGAAAATTAGAGTTGGCACACGCAAATTTACTTGGAACGGCATGGAAATACCGCATATAGGTAGATATGGTGGACTCATTTGGCACAACTTGGGTTTAAAGAGTTTGGATGCACAAGCAATATTTCCGCTTAGTACAAATGAAGGCTAGCAAATAGATTGAGAAGCGACCAACCAAAAAGCGGAAACAGTCGTAAACATGCATTAAACATAACTAACACCAAATAATGCACCATAAGTAGGATATAATTTCGTTGCATAACTATTGACTTGATGTGCATGCATAGGGAATCACAAACCTTAACACTAATATTCTTACTAAATCACAATTACTCACTAACATGACTCACATATCATCATCTCCATATCGCAAAACTATTGCAAGGAATCACACTTATCATATTCAATGATCTATATGAAAGTTTTTATTATATCCCTCTTGAATATTCATCACTTTGGGACAAAATTCATATCTTGTACAAATTACCATTACTATCATCAACTCTCAAAGAGATTTAAGTGAAGCATGAGAGTGCAAATATTTCTTCAAAATTTCAATCTTATCAACTCTCAAAATAATATAAGTGAAGCATGAGACTTTATTTCTTCAAAATTTTAATCTTGTCAACTCTCAAAATAATATAAGTGAAGCATGAGAGTTCATTTCTTCAAAATATAGCCACCACCGTGCTCAAAAAGATTTAAGTGAAGCACTAGAGCAACTGCCTAGCTCAAAAAAAATTAAGTGAAGCACATAGAGTATTCTAACAAATTATGATGAACATGTGGCTCTCTCAAAATAGGTGTGTTCAGCAAGGATGATTGTGACAAACTAAAAAGCAAACAAAGCAAAGACTCATATAATACAAGACGCTCCAAGTAAAACACATATCATGTGACGAATAAAAATATAGCTCCAAGTAAAATTACCGATGGTTGGTAGAAGAAAGAGGGGATGCCTTCCGGGGCATCCCCAAGATTAGACGCTTGAGTCTTCCTTGAATATTACCTTGGGGTGCCTCAGGCATCCCCAATCTTAGGCTCTTGCCACTCCTTATTCCTTCATCCATCGTAATCTCACCCAAAACTTGAAAACTTCAATCACACAAAACTCAACAAAACCTTCGTGAGATCCGTTAGTATAAAAAAATAAATCACTACTTTAAGTACTATTGCAAACCCATTCATATTTTATTTTTGCATTATACCTGCTATATTATAACTTCTCCATGGCTTATACCCCCCGATACAATCCATAGTTTCATCAAAACAAGCAAGTAGTGCATCAAAAACAGAATCTGTCAAAAACAGAACAGTCTGTAGAAATCTATTTAAAATCCATATTTCTGTAACTCCAAAAATTCTTAAAAATTAGGACAACGTGAGAAATTAATATACCAATACTGTGTAAAAATTTCAGGTTTTTCTGACGCTCCAGTACAGAACCAAAATTCCAGCACTGGACGCAAAACTTTCTGTTTTCCAAACAGCATCAATTATACTATCTACCAAATCATCCCAAAGGCTTTACTTGGCACAAACACTAATTAAAAACACAAAAACACAATCATAACAGTAGAATAATTGTGAAAACGCACAATAACAGAAACAAAAGGTAAAAATTTATTTTATTCGTTGGGTTGCCTCCCAACAAGCGCTATTGTTTTATGCCCCTAACTAGGCATAATGCATAGTTTCAAGTATTATCATCTTTGGTTTTAGTAATCTTTATAGGAGTTTTATCAAACCCGGGAGGTTCTTTACGCTTCCCATTATTCTCCGAAAAAGAGGCAATTTTAAGGTCTAAAATATCCAATCGCTTATTGCATAAAGAAATCAAAGTGTTCGTGCGATTGAGATTTCCACTAATATTTTTAAGAGGCTCGTTAGACTTTTGCAACTCAACCAAAATTTTCTGCATGTCACCCAATTTGTCTAATATTTGAGCCCCCTCTTGATTAAAAGCAAAACCCTTTTGTGGTGGTGGAATCCCCAATATGCCTTCTATTATTTCATATCCAGTATTGGCCTCACTCTCAATAAAACTCCCCTTTGCGGAAAATCCAAAAGTTGTCTATGATGCATGGTTAAACCTATATAGAAATTGTGAAGCAAATTTTTTAAATCCCCTTTTATAGAGAAAACACGGTAGGATTCCATTAACCTATACCAAGCATCTTTAAGATTCTCTCCTTGTTTCTGTTTGAAGTAAAGCACTTCAAAATCCAGTGACAAAGGAGGGATAGTTACGCTAGTCATGATGACAAGATGAGCAAATCAAAGAGGCAAACAAGAAAAAAGGCAAACGGAAAAAATATTTTTGTATTTTTGTAAAAAAAATTTAGAAGTGGGGAAGGTGAAAATGAGAGGCAAATAAAATAAATGCAAGGAGATGAGAGTTTATGCAAAGGTACTTGATAGATGTTGATGATGTCTCCCCGGCAACGGCGCCAGAAATTCTTCCTGCTACTTGTAGCTTACGTTGGTATTTTCCCCGAAGAGGAAGGGATGATGCATCATAGTAGAGGTAAGTATTTCCCTCAGTTATGAAACCAAGGTTATCAATCCAGTAGGAGAATCACGCAACACCTCGTTAGCAGTACCTGCACACAAACAACAAATCCTTGCACCCAACGCAAACGAGGGGTTGTCAATCCCTCGGCGGTAAGTTGCAAGATTAAATCGTATGTGATATATAGATAGATTGAAACAAAAATACAAAATAAAATAAATAAACAAAAAGTGTAGCAAGGTATTTTTAGGATTTTTAATATATGATTTAGATAGATCCGGGGGCCATAGTTTTCACTAGAGGCTTCTCTCAAGAAAATAGCATACGGTGGGTAGACAAATTACTGTTGGACAATTGATAGAAAAGCAAATAATCATGACGATATCCAAGGCAATGATCATGTATATAGGCATCACGTCCGAGACAAGTAGACCGACTCCTGCCTGCATCTACTACTATTACTACACACATCGACCGCTATCCAGCATGCATCTAGTGTATTAAGTCCATAAAGAACGGAGTAACGCCTTAAGCAAGATGACATGATGTAGACAAAGTAAACTCACGCATGAATAAACCCCATCTTTTTACCCTTAATAGCAACGATACATACGTGTCATGTCCCTTTCTGTCACTGGGATTGAGCACCCCAAGATCGAACCCATTACAAAGCACCTCTTCCCATGGCAAGATAAATCAATCTAGTTGGCCAAACCAAATCAATAGATCGGAGAAGAAATATGAAGCTATAATAATCATGCATAAAAGAGATCAGAGAAGACTCAAATAATATTCATGGATAATCTGATCATAAACTCACAATTCATCGGATCCCAACAAACAGACCGCAAAAAAAATGATTACATCGGATAGAACTCCAAGAACATCGAGGAGAACATTGTATTGAAGATCAAAAAGAGAGAAGAAGCCATCTAGCTACTAACTATGGACCCGAAGGTCTGTGGTAAACTACTCACGCATCATCGGAAGGGCAGCAAGGTTGATGTAGAGCCCCTCTGTGATCGATTCCCCCTCCGGCAGAGTGCCGGAAAAGGCCCCCAGATGGAATCTCTCGAGAACAGAAGCTTACGGCAGCAGAAAAAGTATTTCGTGGACTCCTCTGTTGGTTTCCCGATTTTTGGGAATTTATAGTGGTGGAATTAGGTCAAAAGAGGCAGAGGTGGGCCCACGAGGCACCAGGGCGCGCTTGCCCCCCCTCCCCAGGCGCACCCTGGTGGCTCGTGGCCACCTCCTGGGGCTTCTGGCCTTCTTCTGAAGCTTCTAGTGTTGGTTATGTCCAGAAAAAAATCTCCAAAAAGTTTCGTGGCATTTGGACTTCGTCTGATATTGATATTCTGTAAAACCAAAAACGGACAGAAAACAGCAACTGGCACTGGGCACTAAGTTAATAGGTTAGTCCCAAAAAATGATATATAATTGCTGTAAATGTATATAAAAACATCCTAGTTTGATAATATAACAGCATGGAACAATAAAAAATTATAGATACGTTGGAGACGTATCAGGGACGTCCTTGAACTTTGTTCATGCCCATGAAAACTTTGTGAATCTTGATTACAGAAACTTTTTAACAAAAATAATTATCCCCTTGTACAAATCCATTGTATTATAAAAATAATGTGCCAAGATTTACCTTTAGGGTGTTTAAATTGCTTGTTTGGTATGTGATGTGCAAAAACAGAAACTTTTGCTGTAGTGTTTGAATTTCTATATTTTACTGGAACGTGCAAAAATTCTGAAATTTTTACACAGTACTTCTATACAAATGTTTTATTACGTCCTAATTTTTCAGAATTTTTGGAGTTACAGAAGTATATGTTTCATCTGTATCTTTACAGACTGTCATGTTTTCACGGATTGCTGTTATAGTTTCTTTATTTGCTTATGTTTGAAATCTTGTTGAGCCCCATTGACTTGGGAGCCATAGAATTGTGATAGCATACAGTGGTCAATGTTTGATTATAATTATACAATAATGTTGCAACAGGACATAATGGGATTTGATGTTATATGTACAAACCCCTCTAACAAAAAAGGTTCGGTTAAGTTTTGTGTGGATGAAGTGTTCAAAGATCGAGAAGGTATCGATATGAGAAGAATAAGGAGAGGCAAGATTTCAAGCTTGGGGATGCCCAAGGCACCCCAAGTAAATATTCGAGGAGACTCAAGTGTCTAAGCTTGGGGATGCCCCGGAAGGCATCCCATCTTTCTTCTTCGACAACTATCGCTATGTTTCGGTTTTTGTATTGTTCACATGATATGCATAAATTCTTGGAGCGTCGTGTGCTTTTTATTTTTCTTTTAGTAATGCTCCATGTTGGTATGAAATAGTCCTTAGTTGATTTATAGAATGCTCTTTGCACTTCACTTATATCTTTTGTGTATGGCTTTATAGAATGCTTCATGTACTTCACTTATATCATTTGAAGTTTGGATGCTCGTTTCTCTACATTTGGAAAACCATTATTTGTAGAATGCTCTTTTGCTTCACTTATATTTACTAGAGCGTGGTCTTTTGTAGAAAGAATTAAACTCTCATGCTTCACTTATATCTATTTAGAGAGTTAACAGGAATTGGTCATTCACATGGTTAGTCATAAAATCCTACATAAAACTTGTAGATCACTGAATATGATATGTTTGATTCCTTGCAATAGTTTTGCGATATTGAGGTGGTAATATTGGGGCATGCTAGTAAAAGAATTAAAGTTGAGTATTAATAATGGTGTTAAGGGAAGTAAGTCTTTACGCAAGTAAATCCTCACGCATGTAAAGTGGTGGCCGCTGACATTAGCAGTGAGGTCAGTGCATATTTTATCATTGATTGATCCTTTGTGTTGTTCGAATCGGGGGCGCGCGATGGTTAACTCCTCCCAACCTACCCCCTAGGGGCATGCGAGTAATACTTTGCTTCGAGGGCTTTGAAATTTTCACAATAAGTATATGAGTTATGTATGACTAATGTGAGTCCATAGATTATACGCACTCTCATCCTTCCGCATATTGCTAGCCTCTTCGGTACCATGCATTGCCCTTTCTCACCTCGAGAGTTGGTGCAAACTTCGCCGGTGCATCCAAACCCCGTGATATGATACGCTCTATCACACATAAGCCTCCTTATATCTTTCTCAAAACAGCCACCATACCTACATATCATGGCATTTCCATAGCCATTCCGAGATATGTTGCCATGCAACTTCCATCATCATCATCATATACATGACTTGAGCATTCATTATCATATTGCTTTGCATGATCATATAGAGCTGACATGACATTTGTGGCACAGCCACCGTTCATCATTGTTATACATGTTACGCTAGATAATTGCACATCCTAGTACACTGCCAGAGGCATTCATATAGAGTCATCTTGTATCAGTTTTATTGAGTTGTAAGTAAATAAAAGTGTGATAATTATCATTATTAGAGCATTGTCCCAGTGAGGAAAAAGGATGATGGAGACAATGAATCCCCCACAAGTCGGGATGAGTCTTCGAACTTTAAAAAACCCGCCAAAAAGAGCCCAACAAAAAAATGGGAAAAAAAGAGAAAACAAAAAGAAAAAGAAAAAGAGAGAAGGGACAATGTTACTATCCTTTTACCACACTTGTGCTTCAGAGTAGCACCATGTTCTTCATATAGAGAGTCTCCAGAGTTGTCACTTCCATATACTAGTGGGGATTTTTCATTATATAACTTGGCCTGTATATTCCAATGATGGGCTTCCTCAAATGCCCGTGGTCTTCATGAGCAAGCAAGTTGGATGCACACCCACTTAGTTTCCGTTGAGCTTTCATACACTTATAGCTCTTAGTGCTTCCGTTGCATGGCAATCCCTACTCCTTGCATTGATATCGATTGATAGGCCTCTCCATTGCCTATTGATCCGCTGAGTTGATGCGAGCCTTTCTTCCTTTCTGACCTCCCTTATTGATCTCTACCACCGCATTCTATTCCACCCATAGTGCTATGTCCATGGCTCACGCTCATGTATTGAGTGAAGTTGAAAATGCTGAAGCGCGTGAAAAAGTATGATACAATTGCTTGGTTTGGCACCGGGGTACTCTTGATTTGATATATCTATGCAGGGAAGAACGAGCGTGTCATGCTTACCACAACTAAGTGTATAGATGCTATTTTCTTTAGCTCCATTATTATGAAAGGCAATGATGAATTACATGCATGTTTTGTATTATTATTTCAATATCAAATTGATAGACTATTGCCTTGAATCACTCGTATCTTAATATTCATGCCATGATTAGATTACTTGATCAAGATTATGCTAGGTAGCATTCCACATAAAAAATTATCTTTTTATCATTTACCTACTCAAGGACGAGCATGAATTAAGCTTGGGGATGCTGATACGTCTCCGTCGTATCTATAATTTTTGATCGTTTCATGCCAATATTCTAGAACTTTCACATACTTTTGGCAACAATTTATATGATTTTCTTGGACTAACATATTGATCCAGTGCCCAGTGTCAGTTCCTGTTTCTTGCATGTTTTTTGTTTCGCAGAAAATCCATATCAAACGAAGTCCAAACGCGATAAAATTTTATGGAGATTTATTTTGGAATATATGTGATTTTTGGGAAAAAAGAATCAGCGTAAGGGGTGGCCCACAGGCCCCACAAGCTCACAGGGCGCGCCCCCTGCACTTGTGGCCACCTCGAAGGTTGGTTGGGGGGTGTCCTTCTGCCGCAAGGAAGCTAATATCCGGATAAAAATCCCCTCAAAATTTCTGCCCAATCGGAGTTACGGATCTTCGGGAATAGAAGAAATGGAGAAAGGCCAGAAAACAGGAACGCGAAACAGAAGAGAAACAGAGAGAGAGAGAGAGAGAGAGAGAGAGTGATCCAATCTCGGAGGGGCTCCTGCCCTCCGGGAGCCATGGCGGCCATGGACCAGAGGGGGAACCCTTTTCCCATCTAGGTGGAAGGCCAAGCAAGAAGAAGAAGGAGGGGGGGGGGGGACCTCTCCCCCTCTCTTCCGGTGGTGCCGAAACGCCGCCGGGGGAACCATCGTGAGGACGATCTACACCAACAACTTCGCTGCCGTCATCACCAACTCTCTCCCCCTCTATGCAGCGGTGTAACACTTCTTTTCCCCGTTGTAATCTCTACTTAAACATGGTGCTTCATGCTATATATTATTACCCAATGATGTATAGCCATCCTATGATATGTTTGAGTAGATTTCTTTTGTCCTACGGGTTAATTGTGGTATGCTGTGATTGATATAAGTTGTATGTTAAATTGGTGATGTCCTATGGTGCCCTCTGTGTCGCGCAAGCTTGCGGGATTAGCGCCGTAGGGTTTTGCAATACGTTCATGATTCGCTTATAGTGGGTGGCGAGAGTGAAAGAAGCTTATACCCAAGTAAGGGGGTTGTTGCGTATGGGAGAAAGGGGACTTTTTACTTAACGTTATGGTTGGGTTTTACCTTAATGATCTTTAGTAGTTGCGGATGCTTGCTAGAGTTCCAATCATAAGTGCATATGATCCAAGTACGGAAAGTATGTTGGCTTATGCCTCTCCGTCATTACATATGATAAGTATCTATCGTGTTATATTCAATTGCCTATGGACAATCTTTCTCATCGTTCTACAAAAAGCTTTCTACTAAACAACTAAATTTTATTATCTCGCAAAGTACTCCTAGTTTTATTCTTGCAAAGTAGTTCTAGCATTACACCTACAAAGTACTTCTAGTTTCATACTTGTTCTAGGTAAAGCAAATGTTAAGTGTGCGTGCTACTTGTAGCTTGCGTTGGTATTATCCCCGAAGAGGAAGGGATGATGCAGCACAGTAGAGATAAGTATTTCCCTCAGTTATGAAACCAAGGTTATCGAACCAGTAGGAGAATCACGCAACACCTCGTTAGCAGTACCTGCACACAAACAACAAATCCTTGCACTCAACGCAAACGAGGGGTTGTCAATCCCTCGGCGGTCAATTGCAAGATTAAATTGTATATGATAGATAGATAGAATGAAACATAAATACAAAATAAAATAAATAAAAGAAAATGGCAGCAATATTTTTAGGTTTTTAGTAATATGATTTAGATAGACCCGGGGGCCATAGTTTTCACTAGAGGCTTCTCTCGAGAAAATAGCATACGGTGGGTAGACAAATTATTGTTGGGCAATTAATAGAAAAGCAAATAATCATGACGATATCCAAGGCAATGATCATGTATATAGGCATCACGTCCGAGACAAGTAGACCGACTCCTGCCTGCATCTACTACTATTACTACACACATCGACCGCTATCCAGCATGCATCTAGTGTATTAAGTCCATAAAGAACGGAGTAACGCCTTAAGCAAGATGACATGATGTAGACAAAGTAAACTCACGCATGAATAAACCCCATCTTTTTACCCTTAATAGCAACGATACATACGTGTCATGTCCCTTTCTGTCACAGGGATTGAGCACCGCAAGATCGAACCCATTACAAAGCACCTCTTCCCACGGCAAGATAAATCAATCTAGTTGGCCAAACCAAATCAATAGATCGGAGAAGAAATACGAAGCTATAATAATCATGCATAAAAGAGATCAGAGAAGACTCAAATAATATTCATGGATAATCTGATCATAAACTCACAATTCATCGGATCCCAACAAACACACCGCAAAAAGTGATTACATCGGATAGAACTCCAAGAACATCGAGGAGAACATTGTATTGAAGATCAAAAAGAGAGAAGAAGCCATCTAGCTACTAACTATGGACCCGAAGGTCTATGGTAAACTACTCACGCATCATCGGAAGGGCAGCAAGGTTGATGTAGAACCCCTTCGTGATCGATTCCCCCTCCGGCGGAGTACCGGAGAAGGCCTCCAGATGGGATCTCTCGAGAACAGAAACTTGCGGCGGCGGAAAAAGTATTTCGTGGACTCCCCTGAGGGTTTCTGATTTTTTGGGAATTTATAGTGGAGGAATTAGGTCAAACGGAGCTCTGTGGGCCCCATGAGATACCTCGGCGCGCCTGCCCCCCCAGGCACGCCCTGGTGCCTCGTGGGCACCCCCTGGGGCTTCTGGCCTCCTCCCGAAGCTTCTAGTGTTTATCTTGTCCAGAAAAAAATCTCCAAAAAGTTTCGTGGCATTTGGACTTCGTTTGGTATTGATTTTCTGTAAAACAAAAATAGGGCAGAAAACAGCAACTGGTACTGGGCACTAGGTTAATAGGTTAGTCTCCAAAAATGATATATAATTGCTGTAAATGCATATAAAAACATCCAAGATTGATAATATAACAGCATGGAACATTAAAAAATTATAGATACGTCGGAGACGTATCAGCATCCCCAAGCTTAATTCCTGCTCGTCCTCGAGTAGGTAAATGATAAAAACAGAATTTTTAATGTGGAATGCTGCCTATCATATTCATCACATATTCTTTTCTTTTATAGCATGGACATTGGACTTGAATGATTCAAAGCAATAGTCTATAATTTGACATGAAGATATAAATACTCAAGCATGCTAACAAGCAACCATGTCTTTCAAAATATCAGCGCTATAGAAAGTTATCCCTAGCCCATTATGCTCAATCATTGATCCATTCATGAAACACACTCAAATATTAGCTACACACAATGCACAAGTATGACAATAGTGCTCTTTAGTTGGTGCTTTTGTAAGAGAAGATGGAGACTCAAATAAAAATAAAAATTGCATAAAAGTAAATAGATAGGCCCTTCGCAGAGGGTAGCAGAGATTTGTCAAATGTGCCAGAGCTCAAAGCGTAAATTAGAGAGATAAAAATATTTTGAGAGGCATGCTTTTCCTGTCAACGAAAACGACCGAGAATTCCCATTATTTTCCATGCTAGACACATCATAGGCGGTTCCCAAACAGAAAGTAAAGTTTATTTCCTTTCCACCATTTCTTTCACAATCCATGGCTAGCCGTATCCACGGGTGCCCTCCAAACCAACACTTTCCAAGGAATTTTGTTGTTATTAATATTTGATTCATTGTGGGACTGGGCATCCCTATTACCAACCATTCTCTTGTGCAATGACAAGTGAATAAACACTCATCGTGAGAATAACACACCTAGCATGGAAAATAATGGCCACCCCCTGCCGCTTCATGAGTGGTACGGGCAGACAAAACGGAAAAATTATTTTGAAAATTAGAGTTGGCAAACGCAAATTTACTTAGAACGGCATTGAAATACATCATATAGGTAGGTATAGTGGACTCATTTGGCACAAGTTGGGTTTAAGGAGTTTGGATGCACAAGCAGTATTTCCGCCTAGTACAAATGAAGGCTAGCAAATAGATTGAGAAGCAACCAACCAAAAAAAAAACCGGTCATAAACATGCATTGAACATAACTAACACCGAATAATGCACCATAAGTTGGATATAATTTCGTTGCATAACTATTGACTTAATGTGCATGCATAGGGAATCACAAACCTTAACACTAATATTCTTACTAAATCACAATTACTCACTAACATGACTCACATATTATCATTTCCATATAGCAAAACTATTGCAAGGAATCACACTTATCATATCCAATGATCTATATGAAAGTTTTTATTTATATCCCTCTTGAATATTCATCACTTTGGGACCAAATTCATATCTTGTGCAAATTACCGTTACTATCATCAACTCTCAAAAAGATTTAAGTGAAGTATGAGAGTGCAAATATTTCTTCAAAATTTCAATCTTATCAATTCTCAAAATAATATAAGTGAAGCATGAGAATTTATTTCTTCAAAATTTCAATCTTGTCAACTCTCAAAATAATATAAGTGAAGCATGAGAGTTCATTTCTTCAAAATATAGCCACCACCATGCTCAAAAGGATTTAAGTGAAGCACTAGAGCAACTGCCTAGCTCAAAAAAATTAAGTGAAGCACATAGAGTATTCTAACAAATGATGATAAACGTGTGCCTCTCTCAAGATAGGTGTGTTCAGCAAGGATGATTGTGACAAACTAAAAAACAAACAAATCAAAGACTCATATTATACAAGACGCTCCAAGCAAAACACATATCATGTGACGAATAAAAATATAGCTCCAAGTAAAATTACCGATGGTTGGTAGAAGAAAGAGGGGATGCCTTCCGGGGCATCCCCAAGCTTAGACGCTTGAGTCTTCCTAGAATATTACCTTGGGGTGCCTCGGGCATCCCCAAGCTTAGGCTCTTACTACTCCTTATTCCTTCATCCATCGTGATCTCACCCAAAACTTGAAAACTTCAATCACACAAAACTCAACAAAACCTTCGTGAGATCCGTTAGTATAACAAAATAAATCACTACTTTAAGTACTGTTGCAAACACATTCATATTTTATTTCTTCATTATACCTACTGTAATCTAACTTCACCATGGCTTATACCCCCCGATACAATCCATAGATTCATCAAAACAAGCAAGTAGTGCATCAAAAACAGAATCTGTCAAAAACAGAACAGTCTGTAGCAATCAATTTAAAATCCATACTTATGTAACTCCAAAAATTCTGAAAATTTTGGAAAACGTGGGAAATTCATATACCAATACTGTGTAAAAATTTCAGATATTTATGACTCTCCGGTACAGAAACAAAATTCGGGCACTGGACGCAAAACTTTCTGTTTTCCAAACAGCATCAATTATACTATCTTCCAAATCATCCTAAAGGCTTTACTTGGCACAAACACTAATTAGAAACACAAAAACACAATCATACCAGTAGCATAATTGTGAAAACACACAATAACAGAAAAAAATATATTTTATTCATTGGGTTGCCTCCCAACAAGCGCTATTGTTTTATGCCCCTAGCTAGGCATAATGCATAGTTTCAAGTATTGTCATCTTTCAAGTTGATTCCATAAGTGGCCCTCATAATTGATTCATATCGTGCTTTAATTATTTTCCTAAGAAAATGCTCCATACCCTTTTTTAGTGGAAACTGAAATTTTATATTCCCTTCTTTCATATCAATAACGGCACCTATAGTTCGTAAGAACGGTCTACCAAGTATTATGGGGCAAGAAGAATTGCATTCAATATCAAGAACAATAAAATCAACGGGCACATAATTTCTATTTGCAAGAATAAGAACATCATTAATTCTAACCATTGGTTTTTTAATAGTAGAATCCGCAATATGCAAATTAAGAGAACATTCATCTATATTGGTAAAACCTAGCACATCACATAGAGATTTTGGAATTGTGGAAACGCTAGCACCCAAATCACAAAAAGCATTGCACTCATAATTTTTTATTTTAACTTTAATGGTGGGTTCCCATTCATCATATAATTTTCTAGGAATTGAAATCTCTAGTTCTAGCTTTTCTTCTAACGCTTTCATCATTGCTTCTACGATGTGTTTAGTAAAAGTCTTGTTTTACTCATAAGCGTTGGGTGAATTTAACATGGATTGTAACAAAGAAATGAACTCAATCAAAAAAAAATTATCATAATTAAAATCTTTGTAATCCAAGAGAGTGGGCACATCGCTATTTAAAGTTTTTACCTCTCCAAACCCACTTTTAGCAATTTTTTCTTTAAGATTTTCACCCTCCGAATTATGGGAACGCCTACTAGCTAAAGTTGACTCTTCTTCAGTCCCCTTTTCATCAAGTTTTATATTTCTGAACAAAGAATCAATAGATGAAACACCAATCATTTTAATATCCTCATCATTACTACGATAGAAACCGGGAGGAATCGCTTTTTCTAAAAATTCTCGTTTAGCTTTTAGCATAGCGGTTCTTTTCTTACTCTCATCCATGGAGAAATATAAAGCTTTAATTGATTCACTAATATCAATTTTGGGTGACAAAATTTTAGTCTTAAGATTTTTTCACATCATGAATAATTCTATCAATGCTCCTAGACATATCATCAAGTTTACTCAATTTTTCTTCTATCGTAGTGTTGAAAACTTTTTGAGCATTAATAAATTATTTAATATTACTTTCAAGATCAGAGGGCATCCTATTATTATTATTATTATTATTATAAGAATTGCCATAATTATTAGAGGAATTTCCAGGAAATGGTCTAGCGTTGAAATTACCTCTATAAGCATTATTATTGAAATTGTTTTGCGAGACAAAATTCACATCTACGGGATCATTATTTTGCCCAATCAAAGTGGACAATGGCACATCATTAGGATCAATATGAGCATTTTTGCTAGCAACCAATTTCATAAGCGCATCAACTTTATCACTCAAAGTATTAATTTCTTCAACCGAATTCACTTTTTTACTAGTAGGAACTATTTCAGTATGCCATTGTGAATAATTTGCCATAATATTATCAAGCAATTTAGTAGCTTCTCCCAAAGTAATTTCCATAAAAGTACCACCCATGGCAGAATCTAAAAGATTTCTGGAAACAAAATTCAATCCCGCATAATTTTTTTGTATGATCATCCATAAATTTAAACCATTAGTAGGGCAATTTCTTATCATTAATTTCATCCTCTCCCAAGATTGGGCAACATGTTCATGATCAAGTTGCTTAAAATTCATAATTTGATTTCTAAGAGAAATAATTTTTGCGGGAGGAAAATACTTGGTAATAAAAGCATCTTTACACCTATCCAAGGAATCGATACTATTTCGTGGTAAAGATGAGAACCAAATTTTTGCACGACCCCACAATGAGAATGGGAATAATTTTTATTTCACAATATCATTATCCACATCTTTTTCTTTTGCATGTCACACAATTCTACGAAAGTGTTAAGATGGGATGCAGCATCTTCATTAGGACTACCGGAAAATTGTTCTTTCATAACAAGATTTAACAAAGCGGCATTAATATCACAAGTCTCCGCACTAGCGGTGGGAGGAGCAATCGGAGTACTACTAAAATCATTATTATTAGTATTGGAAAAATCACAAAATTTTGTATTTTCTTGAGACATCGTGACTACGCAAACAAGATAACAAGCAAGCAAACAAGCAAACAAGCAAACAAGAAAAAGGCAAATGGAAAATATTTTTGTATTTTTGTAAAAAAATTTTAGAAGTGGGGGAGATGAAAATGAGAGGCAAATAAAGTAAATGCAAGGAGATGAGAGTTTATGCGAAGGTACTTGATAGATGTTGATGATGTCTCCCCGGCAACGGCGCCAGAAATTCTTCCTGCTACTTGTAGCTTGCGTTGGTATTATCCCCGAAGAGGAAGGGATGATGCAACACAGTAGAGATAAGTATTTCCCTCAGTTACGAAACCAAGGTTATCGAACCAGTAGGAGAATCACGTAACACCTCGTTAGCAGTACCTGCACACAAACAACAAATCCTTGCACCCAACGCAAACGAGGGGTTGTCAATCCCTCGGCGGTCAATTGCAAGATTAAATTGTATATGATAGATAGATTGAAACAAAAATACAAAATAAAATAAATAAAAGAAAATGGCAGCAATATTTTTAGGGTTTTAGTAATATGATTTAGATAGACCCGGGGACCATAGTTTTCACTAGAGGCTTCTCTCGAGAAAATAGCATACGGTGGGTAGACAAATTACTGTTGGGCAATTGACAGAAAAGCAAATAATCATGACGATATCCAAGGCAATGATCATGTATATAGGCATCACGTCCGAGACAAGTAGACCGACTCCTGCCTGCATCTACTACTATTACTCCACACATCGACCGCTATCCAGCATGCATCTAGTGTATTAAGTCCATAAAGAACGGAGTAACGCCTTACGAACGATGACATGATGTAGACAAGATAAACTCACATATGAATTAACCCCATCTTTTTACCCTTAATAGCAACGATACATACGTGTCATGTCCCTTTCTGTCACTGGGATTGAGCACCGCAAGATCCAACCCATTACAAAGCACCTCTTCCCATGGCAAGATAAATCAATCTAGTTAGCCAAACCAAATCAATAGATCGGAGAAGAAATACGAAGCTATAATAATCATGCATAAAAGAGATCAGAGAAGACTCAAATAATATTCATGGATAATCTGATCGTAAACTCACAATTCACCGGATCCCAACAAACACACCGCAAAAAGTGATTACATCGGATAGAACTCCAAGAACATCGAGGAGAACATTGTATTAAAGATCAAAAAGAGAGAAGAAGCCATCTAGCTACTAACTATGGACCCAAAGGTCTGTGGTAAACTACTCACGCATCATCGGAAGGGCAGCAATGTTGATGTAGAACCCCTCCGTGATCGATTCCCCCTCCGGCGGAGTACCGGAGAAGGCCTCTAGATGGGATCTCTCGAGAACAGAAACTTGTGGCGGCGGAAAAAGTATTTCGTGGACTCCCCTGAGGGTTTCTGATTTTTTGGGAATTTATAGTGGAGGAATTAGGTCAAACGGAGCTCTGTGGGCCCCACGAGGTACCAGGGCCTCGTGGGCACCCCCTGGGGCTTCTGGCCTCCTCCCGAAACTTCTAGTGTTTATCTTGTCCAGAAAAAAATCTCCAAAAAGTTTCATGACATTTGGACTTCGTTTGGTATTGATTTTCTGTAAAACAAAAACAGGGCAGAAAACAGCAACTGGCACTGGGCACTAAATTAATTGGTTAGTCTCCAAAAATGATACATAATTGCTATAAATGCATATAAAAACATCCAAGACTGATAATATAACAGCATGGAACAATAAAAAATTATAGATACGTTGGAGACGTATTAGTGCGTGGAGTTGTATCGGTGGTCGATAGAACTTGAAGAGAATATAAATTCTACCTTTAGCTCCTCGTTGGGTTCGACACTCTTATTTATCAAAAAAGGTACAATTGATCCCCTATACTTGTGGGTTATCAACCACCAGTTTGCCTCTCTAGCCGCATTATCGCGAACCACACTGGTCACCAGGGGCGAACCCAGAGAGAAAATGACCTGGTGTTCTAGCATGTAATGATGGTTTGTCATACACTATACCATACATGAAACTTACACACAAAAATCTTGCACCCGCAT
The DNA here is from genome assembly GCA_039707655.1 of Elymus sibiricus. NCBI lineage: Eukaryota > Viridiplantae > Streptophyta > Magnoliopsida > Poales > Poaceae > Elymus > Elymus sibiricus. The sequence continues at coordinate 252,291,093 of CM077668.1, read as the reverse complement.
AGCTCAACGTGGATACGCCCCTGCCGGTCGCAGCACCCACTAGCAACACTTGCGGCACAGTCGCAACACCCACTGGCAGCACTTCCGGCACCGTCACATCATAGGCGGTTACACTCGTAGCACCCATCGTTGCCATCGTATCACATGCCAGCCATGCTCGCAGCATCTCCGTTGGCCAGTTCCAGCATGCGCCAGCCATGGTCGCAACACGGGTGCTCGCTGTCCCAACACGGGTTGCGTCTGATCATAGCACAAGTGCTCGCCGTCCCAGCACAGGTCGTGGCCGGTCGTCGACCCGAGTTTAGATGCACCTAAGGGCAACCAGAACATAGGCGGCTAGGGTTTACAGCTTACAAAATAGAATGCCCTCGAAGGCTCTAGAATCCTGGCTTTATAACCTTATTACAAACGTGGTGGAAAACTAAAGGAAAGCAAATGCAGCACTTGGTCACTGTAGACCTTTGCCGGAAAGTAACAACGACTCACATGAGCTCCTCAGTTGTCTGATTAGGGATCAACACCGCATGTTCCTCTTCTCCCGCGAAGTGGTATGCAGGGGCGTGGGGTGTTGGATGATAGATGGACAACCAGTAGATCTTCACGCAAATGGATAATGATTCAAACTTAACTGAAATGGGTCAAAGTGTAGAAATCTTCAGAGATAAGCAGCTCAAGTCCTGATAACTCCCCCCAAATGACACCAGACCTGTCCTGAGGGCTGGAATGTCGAAAAAACTTTCTGAATAAATGTGGCATCTTCAGAAAGTTTATATTGCATGACCTCAGTGAGCTTCTGTTCTTGTATGTATTTAAGAGTCTGTTGGTATATTCTGATAATCAATGAGGCTGCTGCAATATCGTGCTTCCAATGCTTTAAACCGTAAATACTTGCTAATGCCTCTTTGTCATAAGTGGACATAGCAGCAGCTTTAGGGCCAATGGTCTTGCTGAAGAATGAGATTGGTCTTCCTGATTGCATTGGAACAACCCCAATACCATAGGTACATGCATCTGTTTCCAATACAAATGATTGTGTGAAATAAGGAAGGGCTAGAACAGGAGCCTTTGTCATATTGTGTTTGAGTATGTTAAAAGCTTCCATCTTCTCAGTTCACCAAGAGAAGTTATCCTTTTTCAGGGATTGGAATAGTGGTTTGCATATTAATTCCACAGTTGTGTGACACCCCCGACTCGACCGCGCACTAATCATACACGCAAGTGCGCACGATCAAGCCCAGAGACTCACGGGAAGATATCACAACCCAACTCTAGACACACAAAAAAATACAAGCTTTATATTACAAGCCAGGGGCCTCGAGGGCTCGAATACATAAGCTCGAGTTACACAAGAGTCAGCGGAAGCACCAGTATCTGAGTACAGACATAACTAGACAAGATCACCTTTAGAAGGCTGAACAAAACAACGATATCTAGATCGAAAAGGCGCATGCCTCCTGCCTGGGAGCCTCCTAAACTACTCCTGGTCGTCGGTCTCCACGTAGTAGTAAGCTCCACCGGTGGGGTAGTAGTAGTCGTTGACGGGATCAGCTATCTCCGGGGGTCCGTCATCTGACCGTAGCAATCAGGTATGGGGAAAAAGAGGTAGCAAAGCAACCGTGAGTACTCATCCAAAGTACTCGCAAGACTTACATCAGATCTATGCTAAGTATGCATCGGTACCAAATGAAAAGGCTGTATCTGTGAACTAGACTGCAAAAATGCCAGAATAGAGGGAAAGGCCTAGCCTATCGAAGACTAGCATCTTGCAGCATCTTGCAGCATTAGAAGAGTGCAGATTAGCATATAAAAGTATTAGTAACAAGTATAATAGTAGCCATGCCCAGAGATCCTTCCTCGACTCCCTGCGGGAAAGCGATCCCGGAGCTAACAAATTATTAAGTATCACAGGTATCCAGTTCAAGTTATAGTAGATCGGGATACAACACTGAGCGTCCTGTTACCGTGGACACGGCTATTTGAATAGAAAACTTCCCTGCAGGGGTGCACTACTGTTACCCAACACGCTTGATTAACTCTGGTCGGACACACTTTTCCAGGTAATGCCCGGCCTCGGCTGATCGACATGACGTAGTCCCACCTAGGCTCCGCAGAGAGGTCCCCGCCGGTCTACATCCTAAGTGCTCAGGGGTCTTGGGCCCATCGCCCTTTGCACTCCGGGTTGTTGCGAGCAGGGCGATCCAGGCCACCTCCTCTGGGGCACCGACCCGGCCGTGCCGCAATGCTGAACTGGACGTCTGACAGAGCTTTCGGCTGATACATATGGTGCCGAGGGCCCCATTAAACCATTATCCCGCATGGTGGTAGTGCGTATAGGCCAGTGGCCAACTCCGATCAAATACCCAAATCTGTTAGTGTATTGGTAGCTCGCGGAAACGAGCAGAGATCCACGATCATGTGACCCCGTCGCCCCGTCTCGTGGACTTACGAGAAGGGCCAGGCCCAACCCTCTCCTAGGGCGGTCTACCTGCCCGACCGTGCCACGTAATTATCTCGCGGGTACCTTCATGGTCAACCCGACTTCACATCTCTCGCGGGTACCCCTCGGGGCCGACCCGACTTTAATCATCGCCTGAAATAATAGACAAGGTACCCGTGTGTTCATCACATCAAGGAGGAACCCGAGGAATCACCTTCGTAGGACTCCTACTCGATGCAATTGTCAAGGTGAACTCAGAGGAATCACCCTCGATGGTTCACACTTGAGGGGTTGTACGACAAGGGCATCGTCAGAGGTGGTGAAAGAGGAATCACCTTCGTAACCCACAACCGACTAGCTAGGCTACAGAGATATCATCAGAAGTGATGTAAGAGGTATCACCCTCGGCACTCGATAGTAGCTCTGCAGAGTCGTACAACTTAGGGGGTGTGCGGTGCTGTGTCGGTCTCTGTACATCGATCACATTGATCGGGGCACCGGTAACAAAGCGGGGCAAGAAGGACAAGGATGAGGGGTCATTGATGGATTACTAACCAACCTATACTAAGCATTTAGGATAGCAGGTAAGGAATCAACAGCAGTTACAAAAACAGGCTATGCATCAGATTAGGAGTAATCAATTACAGTAGCAAAATCTAATGCAAGCATGGGGGAGAAGGAATAGGCGATATAGGGATGATCAAGGGGGTTTTGCTTGCCTGGAAGCTCTGCGGAAAAGGTCTGGTCGTCAGGGGTGTAGTCGTACTCGACAGCAGCGTCGGGATTGGGGTCTACCGGAGAGAAGAGGGGGAAGAAACAATAAATACACTGTAAAAGATGCAACACAATCCATGACATGTCGGTAGGTTATGCTAGGGGGGGTCCTAATGTAGTGCTAGGTATTTTAAACGGAGCGGGAAAATATCCGGGAATATTTTCCCAGCTCCGGGCAGTTATCGGTATGTTGAACCGGAGGGGAAAGTTCCATGTTCATCATGTTAGAGGGGTGTGGCAGGTATGTGGATGACATATTCGGACTCGTCTTGTTTTTCTGATCATTTTTCATATATAAATTATTTTCATCCGAGTTACGGATTATTTTATATGTTTTTTCAAAGTTTTAATCATGTTCTTAAATTTCTGGAATTAATTTAATTCGAAAATCATTTAAATAATAATTGCTATGGGTACACAGAAGTGTACCCAGAAATGTGCAACAGAGGCTGACAAGTGGGCCCAGTCAACTGCCCAGTCAGCAGTTGACTGGTCCACGTTGACTGGTCAAAGGTCTAGTGGGACCCACATGTCATAGAGACATTTCAGTTAAGCTGTTTTATTAACTTAATTAATTGCTACAGTGTAATGGGACCCACATGTCAGTGTCACACTCTAACTGAAACGTTATTTAACAGAGGAGCCCAGTTGTCAGCGGCTGTTAGGGGCGGGGTTAGTTTAACTAGGGGTTAGGCCCTAATCTAACCTGCTGACGGCCGGGGCCCACTGGTTTAAACCAGTGCGCGCCGGCGGCGAGCTACAGGGGCGGCGGTGACGCACGGAGCCGGTGCTCCCGGCCACCATTTGGCCCGAGAGGAGGCGCTACGGGACGGCAGCGAGGCGGCGCGTCGATCTGCTGTAGTGGCGAGCACGGGGGTGGTCAGGTGCGACGGCAACGACGACGTTTGGCGGCAGCCGACGGCGTCGCTCGACGGATTCGAGCAGGCGAGCACGGACCCGATGACCAGATAAGCTGGACGACACCCTAGAGGCTCTACGAGCTCAACGGAGGCACCGGTTCGACTCAGGGTTGACTAGATCAGCAACAATGGACACGGCGGAGCAGTAGAGCTTCGGCCGGAACACGGCGATAGCGGGGCGCACGCTAGAGCTCGGGATCGAGCACGAGACAAGGCAGGGGAGGTAGCGGGGCTCACACTGAAGCGGATGAGGCGCTCGGGGAAGCCGGGGGTTGCCAGAATGCGGCGGATCGATCCGGTGATGTGCGGCGGCCGTGGCAGAGGGAACGGCTCGATGGCGACGTGCTGATGATCCTCGGCCTCGATCCCGTAGCGTAGACGACGAAGACGACCTCTGCGCAGCTCCTGGACATCCTCAGGCGCCGTGGGGAGGCATGTGGCTGTGTCAGCGGCAACGACGCGTCGACGGCCTCGTCGGGCGCCGAAGAGAAATGGAGGGGCGAGCGAGAGAGGACATGAGTGGCGGGCTAGGGTTGCCAGGGGGTCGAGGAGGTCGAGGGCAATCTTATCCCCTCCTCAGAGTCGCGGATGCTCGACGCGTGGCGATCGGAGGCACGTGCGGGCGTGCGTGCAGTACGGCGACGCGGGTGAGCACGAGGTTAGGGATAACCTCCTGGCGGGCTGGGCCTGATACTGTTCCACTTAGGCCCCTGTGCACAGTAGTTGCTTAACCCCTTTTCTTTTCTATTTCCTGCTTTTTCCCTTTTGCTGTTGTTTTGTATTAAGTTTGTGTACTAAATGAATTTTGCCATATATGAAACTTGGCACACAATTCATGCACAAGGTTGTGGTGTTGCACAAAAAGTTTGGGGATTTTTGGAATTGTTTAACTATTTTTAGAAATTGAAAAGGTCAAATTATTTACTGTTGGTCCACTGTTTTGGTTGCTAGGGTCAATTTGGGAATCCAAATAATGTTGGTTTTATTTTTATAATTGCTTTGGGATTATTTGCAATATTATGAACTATTTTGCTTGCAAGTTAGAAGTTTGTCTAATTTCACTTGTTATTTGAATTTTGAATTTGAGTTGAATTATTTCTTAATTGCATTTCTTAGGATATAATGATGATGACTTGACACCATTAGTGTGAGGTCACTGTAGCATGACACTGGGGGTGTTACAAATCTCCTCCACTACAAGAAATCTCGTCCCGAGATTTAAGAGGTAGAGTTAGGGGGAAAGAATTGGTTACAAAATTCTAACGAGTCTTCTCGGTCTTGTTTGCTCTTCTCGAAGATGTTGATCCCTTCTCGTTGATGTCTTCATTTTGTCTGCATCATTGCATCGTGACGAAGTTGTCGTTCTTCCTTCCGGATCTTCATCGTACTTACGAAAAGGATAAGGGGTAACTCGGAAAGACGGGCCTTTACAAGGTGGAGTATCTGGTAGGTAACTCAGGGAATGTGGCATATAACATCTCTCGAATTGAAACTTAAGAAAAACATCAAGAGCAAAGTAAGAAGGTACAATAAGAAGTTTCAAGCGGATAGACAATCGCTCGATGCTTGAAACAGAGTGTGAAAGGGGTTCAGAGCAACGGGAATAAGTATTGCGTCTGATACCAGAATAGACCATCTCTAGGAATGTGGCTCGTGATAACGTACGAAGCCATGTGTAAAGGATACATCGGAATCAAGGTTGTACAGGAGAGTCAGGTTTCGATCTTGTGGAATTGCAGTGAGTGTGGATTAAGAGTAGGAAGGGCGGTGACATCTTGCGCGGTCACGACAACAAGACGTGTCAGAGGAAAGTCTGTCAGCTATGTCGGCAACACGTCGGTACCATGGGTGGGGAACGAAGAGAACCATTTTCCTGCTCGTTAAAACGAGGCGGACCAATAGGCAAGGTTTTCGCCCATCGATGGTTACCGGAATGTCAACAACAATAGTAACAAGGTTTTATTTGGGGGTGTTGACTTAAGCAGGGAATTATCACTGCTTAGATAAAAGCTAGATTACAAGAAAGGTTCAACAGACCAATGGAAAGGAAAATGTGATTATCAGATTAAACAGACCAATGGAAAGGAATAATTGCAGACAATCCAGCTCTCCGGGTGGATGTGAACACGAGAACCTAATGTTAGAGTTAGCAAAATCTTTAACCCGAATAGAAGAGAGATCAGAGTCCCAGAGTAAAGAAGAGGAATAAAAGATCCTAACCCATCCGTTGGCGACGTGGGACCGTAAGCCACACGGCCATGTTAGTAAAACAATTTTTCAAAGACTAGACTCAACTTCGGCCAAGGAGTTGGAAAGGGGCTTCCTACAGGCAGTTGGCTCTGATACCAACTTGTGACGCCCCCGACTCGACCGTGCACTAATCATACACGCAAATGCGCACGATCAAGCCCAGGGACTCACGGCAAGATATCACAACACAACTCTAGACACAAAATAAAACAATACAAGCTTTATATTACAAGCCAGGGGCCTCGAGGGCTCTAATACATAAGCTCGAGTTACACCAGAGTCAGCGGAAGCACCAGTATCTGAGTACAGACATAACTAGACAAGATCGCCTTTAGAAGGCTGAACAAAACAACGATATCTAGATCGAAAAGGCGCATGCCTCCTGCCTGGGAGCCTCCTAAACTACTACTGGTCGTCGGTCTCCACATAGTAGTAAGCTCCACCGGTGGGGTAGTAGTAGTCGTCGACGGGATCAGCTGTCTCCGGGGGTCCGTCATCTGACCGCAGCAATCAGGTATGGGGAAAAAGAGGTAGCAAAGCAATCGTGAGTACTCATCCAAAGTACTCGCAAGACTTACATCAGATCTATGCTAAGTATGCATCGGTATCAAATGAAAAGGCTGTATCTGTGAACTAGACTGCAGAAATGTCAGAATAGAGGGAAAGGCCTAGCCTATCGAAGACTAGCATCTTGCAGCATTAGAAGAGTGCAGATTAGCATATAAAAGTATTAGTAACAAGTATAATAGTAGCCATGCCCAGAGATCCTTCCTCGACTCCCTGCGAGAAAGCGATCCCGGAGCTAACAAATTATTAAGTATCACAGGTATCCAGTTCAAGTTATAGTAGATCGGGATACAACACTGAGCGTCCTGTTACCGTGGACACGGCTATTCGAATAGATAACTTCCCTGCAGGGGTGCACTACTGTTACCCAACACGCTTGATTAACTCTGGCTGGACACACTTTTCCAGGTAATGCCCGGCCTCGGCTGATCGACACGACGTAGTCCTACCTAGGCTCCGCAGAGAGGTCCCCGCCGGTCTACATCCTAAGTGCTCAGGGGTCTTGGGCCCATCGCCCTTTGCACTCCGGGTCGTTGCGAGCAGGGCGATCCAGGCCACCTCCTCTGGGGCGCCGACCCGGCCGTGCCGCAATGCTGAACTGGACGTCTGACAGAGCTTTCGGCTGATACATACGGTGCCGAGGGCCCCATTAAACCATTATCCCGCGTGGTGGTAGTGCGTATAGGCCAGTGGCCAACTCAGATCAAATACCCAAATCCGTTAGTGTATTGGGAGCTCGCGGAAACGAGCAGAGATCCACGATCATGTGACCCCGTCGCCCCGTCTCGTGGACTTACGAGAAGGGTCAGGCCCAACCCTCTCCTGGGGCGGTCTACCTGCCCGACCGTGCCACGTAATTATCTCGCGGGTACCTTCATGGTCAACCCGACTTCACATCTCTCGCGGGTACCCCTCGGGGCCGACCCGACTTTAATCATCGCCTGAAATAATAGACAAGGTACCCGTGTGTTCATCACATCAAGGAGGAACCCGAGGAATCACCTTCGTAGGACTCCTACTCGATGCAATTGTCAAGGTGAACTCAGAGGAATCACCCTCGATGGTTCACACTTGAGGGGTTGTACGACAAGGGCATCGTCAGAGGTGGTGAAAGAGGAATCACCCTCGTAACCCACAACCGACTAGCTAGGCTACAGAGATATCATCAGAAGTGATGTAAGAGGTATCACCCTCGCACTCGATAGTAGCTCTGCAGAGTCGTACAACTTAGGGGGTGTGCGGTGCTGTGTCGGTCTCTGTACATCGATCACATTGATCGGGGCACCGGTAACAAAGCGGGGCAAGAAGGACAAGGATGAGGGGTCATTGATGGATTACTAACCAACCTATACTAAGCATTTAGGATAGCAGGTAAGGAATCAACAGCAGTTACAAAAACAGGCTATGCATCAGATTAGGAGCAATCAATTACAGTAGCAAAATCTAATGCAAGCATGGGGGAGAAGGAATAGGCGATATAGGGATGATCAAGGGGGTTTTGCTTGCCTGGAAGCTCTGCTGAAAAGGTCTGGTCGTCAGGGGTGTAGTCGTACTCGGCAGCAGCGTCGGGATCGGGGTCTACCGGAGAGAAGAGGGGGAAGAAACAATAAATACACTGTAAAAGATGCAACACAATGCATGACATGCCGGTAGGTTATGCTAGGGGGTCCTAATGCAGTGCTAGGTATTTTAAACGGAGCGGGAAAATATCCGGGAATATTTTCCCAGCTCCGGGCAGTTATCGGTATGTTGAACCGGAGGGGAAAGTTCCATATTCATCATGTTAGAGGGGTGTGGCAGGTATGTGCATGACATATTCGGATTCGTCTTGAATTTCTGATCATTTTTCATATATAAATTATTTTCATCCAAGTTACGGATTATTTTATATGATTTTTCAAAGTTTTAATCATTTTCTGAATTTTTTGGAATTAATTTAATTCGAAAATCATTTAAATAATAATTGCTTTGGGTACACAGAAGTGTACCAGAAATGTGCAACAGAGGCTGACAAGTGGGACTGGGCAGTTGACTGGTCCACGTTGACTGGTCAAAGGTCCAGTGGGACCCACATGTCATAGAGACATTTCAGTTAAGCTGTTTTATTAACTTAATTAATTGCTACAGTGTAATGGGACCCACATGTCAGTGTCACACTCTAACTGAAATGTTATTTAACAGAGGGGCTCAGTTGTCAGCGGCCTTTAGGGGCGGGGGTTAGTTTAACTAGGGGTTAGGCCCTAATCTAACCTGCTGATGGCCGGGGCCCACTGGTTTAAACCAGCGCGCGCCGGCGGCGAGCTACAGGGGTGGCAGCGACGCACGAAGCCGGTGCTCCCGGCCACCATTTGGCCCGAGAGGAGGCGCTACGGGACGGCAGCGAGGCGGCGCGTCGATCTGCTGTAGTGGCGAGCACGGGGGTGGTCAGGTGCGACGGCAACGACGACGTTTGGCGGCGGCCGACGGCGTCCCTCAACGGATTCGAGCAGGCGAGCACGGACCCGATGACCAGATAAGCTGGATGACACCCTAGAGGCTCTACGAGCTCAACGGAGGCACCGGTTCGACTCGGGGTTGACTAGAGCAACGACAACGGACACGGCGGAGCAGTAGAGCTTCGGCCGAAACACGGCGATAGCGGGGCGCACGCTAGAGCTCGGGATCGAGCACGAGACAAGGCAGGGGAGGTAGCGGGGCTCACAGTGAAGCGAATGAGGCGCTCGGGGAAGTCGGGGGTTGCCAGAATGCGGCGGATTGATCCGGTGATGTGCGGCGGCCGTGGCTGAGGGAACGGCTCGATGGCGACGTGCTGATGATCCTCGGCCTCGATCCCGTAGCGTAGACGACGAAGACGACCTCTGCGCAGCTCCTGGACATCCTCAGGCGCCGTGGGGAGGCCTGTGGCCGTGTCAACGGCAACGGCGCGTCGACGGCAGCGTCGGGCGCCGAAGAGAAATGGAGGGGCGAGCGAGAAAGGACATGAGTGGCGGGCTAAGGTTGCCAGGGGGTCGAGGAGGTCGAGGGCAATCTTATCCCCTACTCAAAGTCGCGGATGCTCGACGCGTGGCGATCGGAGGCGCGTGCGGGCGTGCGTGCACCATGGTGACGCGGGTGAGCAGGAGGTTAGGGATAACCTCCTGGCGGGCTGGGCCTGATACTGTTCCACTTAGGCCCCTGTGCACAGTAGTTGCTTAACCCCTTTTCTTTTCTATTTCCTGCTTTTTCCCTTTTGCTGCTGTTTTGTATTAAGTTTGTGTACTAAATGAATTTTGCCATATATGAAACTTGGCACACAATTCATGCACAAGGTTGTGGTGTTGCACAAAAAGTTTGGGGATTTTTGGAATTGTTTAACTATTTTTAGAAATTGAAAAGGTCGAATTATTTACTGCTGGTCCACTCTTTTGGTTGCTAGGGTCAATTTGGGAATCCAAATAATGTTGGTTTTATTTTTATAATTGCTTTGGGATTATTTGCAATATTATGAACTATTTTGTTTGCAAGTTAGAAGTTTTTCTAATTTCACTTGTTATTTGAATTTTGAATTTGAGTTGAATTATTTCTTAATTGCATTTCTTAGGATATAATGATGATGACTTGGCACCATTAGTGTGAGGTCACTGTAGCATGACACTGGGGGTGTTACAAGTTGTGTCATTCCACTCCTCCGATATGATTCCTGAATTTATAGCAACCAACACCTCAGGACAGATCTCCTCACTGAAAATGTGCCAATATTTTTTTTTGTAAAAGATGGCATGAAGACCATCTGGCTCCGGGACCTTGAGATTCCCGACACTCTGGACAACCTTCTTCACATCATCAGCTGTGTGAGTGGCCAAGAGTGCATCATTCATATGGTCCGTTACGCGTCTTTGAACTTTCTTCAGGACAACTGGATCTGTACCATGAACCTTCAAGGAAAACATGTCATTAAAATAAGATTGAATCATTGAATTAAGATGGTCGATACCTTCTACCTACTAGCCCTAATTATTTTTTAGGCGGGTTGTTCTATTCCTCTTCCTCCTAGCTGTGGCAAACAGGTGAAAAAATTGTGTCTTGCCATCACCATTATGGAGCCAATTTACTCGGGATCACTGCATGTTTTGGATTTCTTCGAGCTTAAGTAAGTGCTTAACAAGTTGTGCCAATTCTTTCCTTTTTGCCTCGGATTCAGCATTCATTGCACCACTCATCACCTTGTCAAGTTCCCTCTAGCCTCTACGTAATCTCTTCTTGGGTTTCTTCAATACCCGCTGACCCATTCATGGAATTCAACATGCATGTATGACAATTTTGAGATCACTCCTCCATAAGCACGAGCGGATGTGTTGGCCACGCCTGATGTACTCGACCCCCGAAGTCAGATTCTTCAAGCCAATGGGCTTCAAATTTTCTGGCGGGTGCACCTGTACTTGCCGAATTGTGGCGCTTTGTATTAATCAATAAAGGCCTGTGATTAGAGCGGCTGAACTCCAGGTTGAGGATCTCGACGTTCGGGAACATCTGAGATCATCTCGAGTTACAGGCACTCTATTGAGCGTTTCTCCAATTTGCTCTCGTTGCCACGTAAATTTTTTGCCGATAAATCCGATATCCTGTAGATCACGATCATTTGGAGCTTGCTGGAACGCAGATATATATTGTTGTGGTCTCACATTTCCTCCTTCCTTCTCATGATCGAACATAATTTCACTAAAATCCCCTACCACAATCCAGGGTAGGTCATGACGTGACTTCACTTGCCGCATTTTGTCCCAAGTTTTGTATTTTTCTTCCCATTTAAACTCACCATACATCCCAGTTAATCTCCAGACTCCTCAATTATGTCCTCTACAAGCCTAATAGGACCTCTTTTCCCTATTACTCGCTTTTGCTTTGAGTGTCAGGGGTGCCAAACTATGTGCGACAACTGGATATAGGGGTGAGGGTTGACCAATGATGATCACCGCGCACACCGAACATGTGTACTTTTCATGTCGTTTGATTTCCTCCCTTCTTGTTGAAGTTCATGTTGTGTTCCTTGTCTCTCTCTTTTCACGCGGAGTGTTTTCAACTTCTTTTCTTGTCATTCATGTCCTTTTTCACGTTTTTCAATCTCCCAAGGTTCTTGATATCACCCCTTTGTCAAGAAGCAACTTACAGCTAAGCCTCTTCCTTTTTCTCTTTCTGAATCTCGTGGCGAGATTCTTGTAAGTTGGGGAGCCTATTTTTATTTTGCTTCAAGGTTTGAATAAGTTTAGCTGAGAGTGCAAACTTCAAAGTTTTTTCGATTGGAAACCAATAAAATTAACCGATTCAATAAATTGAATATTTTTGTGCCAATTGGACTACCCGGCCCAAAATCTTGACTACACCACTGAAATCTACTCCCTCGGTTCACGAGTATAAGATGTTTTGGATATTTGAATATGGATTACATATAGACTGAAATGAGTGAACAAACGTACTAAAACATGTGTATAACACCCGGTTCAAAAAAATAAATAGAACATCTTATATTTGCAAATGGAGGGAGTAACTGATTACAACTTGTGTATATACATACATATTCAACTCAGTTTCAATAAAATGATATCCATTCCACATTCTGGCTTAACGGGCCGTTGACGCGAAAAGATAATCATCAACGTATTTCTGCTGCTGGGTTCAATTTTGCAGAATCGACCACAGGCCAATGCGGTTTTGGCGGGCACGCCGACCATTATCATCCTAGACGCCAGCTGACCCCACTTGATGTTTATCCATTACTCGGCGAAACGCACACGCTCTCTGCAGCACGAAGCCACGAGCCTGAGCTGCGCGCGGCAGCGGACACGAGTCCAATCTAGACGCCCCGCGCAGAGATATCCGAGCCATGTGTCACGCAGACACCACCCGCGCCACACCACGTCCCCATGCCACGCGCCGATACCGCGCCGCTCGCGCTCGCCGCAGCTCAGCTATTTAAACGCCGGCCCGCTGCCGCCGGACCACACCGGAGCCGAGCAGGAAGAGCACGTCGAATCAGCCAGGAGCGAGCATATACATACGTGTGTGCAGGCAGCATGTCGGGGGCACAGGGGGCGCACCCGGTCGGCGAGACGACGCCGACGACGTACGGGTCGGTGGGCGGCGGGGAGAACCGCACGCGCACGGACCTGCGGTCGCGGGAGGACCAGGGCAACATCCAGATCGAGAAGGTGCAGGACAAGGTGGAGGACGCCGCGTCGCGCAAGGTCGACGACAGCGCCTTCGCGGCCAGGAAGGAGCCGGGCCAGGCCGGCGACGCCGGGGCCACCGGCACCGGCGCGTGATCCGGGTTCCCTGATCTGCGGTACCCTGCCGCGCGCGCGTCGCGCACGACCACGGTAGCTGCGTTTACGCGCGGTGGCGTTGTGTTACTTCTGTAAAAACAGTCTGCGCGTCAGATCGCAATAATAAGAGCTGCTTTCGAGTTTGCTAAGGGGGTCATTAATTTCCTGTTCGTGCAAACACTGCTATCTTTTCAGATAAGTAGATTACAAATGTTCAGATTAACCCGGGCGATACTGATAGCCTCGAGTGGAAATAGAATGCAGCCGGGACGCACTATGTATGCTAGCTAGCAAATGCCACTATGGAAGAGCTGGGCGCCAATGAACCTGTTGAATCATCCTCTTGATTTAGCTCGCACTAGAGGCTAAACGCGAACGCGAAGCGCGCCGTTCTTTATTCGTGAGATTATCTTTGAAGCGTGCCGTTCTTTAAGTTGTGGGCTTATCGTTTTTCTCTAGCAGGTTATTGCGGTCGGGTTTTAATTATGTTTTGATGGTGTTTTTTTCTTTCTATATCATGCTAGAGTGTTGAGTTGTTTTGTATGGTTGCAGTGTCCTTACATCTTTCAGCCTCAACGTGAGCCTTTGGTCGGGCGACCATGGAATTGCCCCTTTTCACATGGGGCGAAACCATGGAATTGCTGCTTTTCACATCGACCGGTCCATGAAGCTCCCGCACACTTAGCTCGGCTCTATGCTTCACTTGGCTATCTTTTATTAAAAAATTAATCAAAATAATTTTAAGGATTTTTTAAAAATCTTGAATTTTATTTTTCGGGCAAATTAAAAAACCATTAATTTGATTTTTTGGGAATTTAAAAACGTTCCATGGATTTAAATAATGTTCACAAATTTGAAATGAAGTTAACAAATTTAGAAAATGTTTATAGAATTCAAAAATATTTACGAATTTAAAAAATATTCATAAATTTTAAAATATTTTTAAATTCTCATTTTTTTAAATGTGATATTTTAGAAAAAAATAGAAAAGAGAAGAAAAACCAAAAAGAAAAAGAAAAGAGAACCAAGAATCCTCGACTACCGACACCCGGATAGGCAAGCCCACCAGATCTTAGTACTAGATTATTCACGCTTATGAAAATTCAATTTTGACCGTAAATAAGATCCAAATGATATGAAATTTGAAGCGCACCTCACGTAATAAATTATCTATCATGATTTTTTTTTTTGGATTTTTTGAATTTTCTTGATTTTTTTGTGAATTTTTTTTTGACCGAGTGCAGATGAGTCTGGGCACTAAATTGCTGCACTCTGATCTAATATATTATTAAAGTTGAATTTTAGGATGCGCACACACCTTATTCATTGGTACGGTCGGAGTATAAGACTTCGGATCAGAGAGTTTGCAGAGGATTGCAAGACCAGAGGTCTGCTTGTTTGTTACTTAAAGTTTGCAAAGAGGAGGATAGTACTGACCACATCCTCACTCAATGTGTGTATTCTCGCTACCAGGAGAAACGGAGAGGTTTTAACTCCTCGGTGATGCCTGCTTAGTCTTTTGGGTAACACATCGCAACTCCGATCGATCAATGAACTTCTGCATTCAAATCCTTTGATGAGACCAAGCTATGGGGCATGCAGGACCGCAGGAGTGGTAGGGGTGAATTGTGTTTCTCTAGTTTGGTGCCCTTCCATTTGTAAATTGAGTTGTTTCCTTGGATAAAACTATGGTATGCAACCCGCATACTCTAGTCTTTTCTTGTGGAACTATGCAAAAAATAGCGTCAGGACATATGCACTGAGATTTACAAAGACCAATTAAATCCCGCCTATTCCTCAAGTCGAATTTCGACCATAAGTACAGTATCCTCCCGGAACAAACAAACAAGCGACGGGCGAACAGTAGGGTGCTCATGTTGTTTCACGGCTGCCACCCCAGTCTTACCAGAAGTTGAAACAAGTGTTCTACCAGTAGCACCCATGATGGAAAGTTGAGCAAAACCTTCATATATTTGCTTGTCCGGGTCTTCCTTCAGTGATGAGAGTCGCCTTCGTGCTTCATGCTCTGTGGGGAGAGAGAGTTCGAATCAGTGACATATGCACACATGTGAATTCGATACGTGCCTTCTTTTCAAATAGAAGTTCGGTATTTGCACAAACCAGTCTCCTAAAAGACCCGCCATGTACCAACTTCTTCAGCTTCTCTGCATCGGATTTAGCACGGTCCAAGGCCTGCAGCCATAAGCAAGCCATCAAGACATAATTCCATAGCGTTTTCATTTACGGGATACTCCATGTTTAAACATTATCTTGTTTCATTAACATGATCCCTTTGTTCCACATAATCTAGCTCTCAATGTGCTTTTCCAATTTGGCGATTCAAATTCAGTTTCATTCTCGCCTTTTAAAAAGAAAGTCAATAACATTTGGAAGAGCATCACCCTTTGACTCGAGAGTTCCCATGACTAGCAATTTGACCTTTTTTAATACTATAAAGGCTTAGACCACACCTATTTAATCATGTTGCCACTCCATATAGGAAGTCTCATCATTTTCAACATTTCTGTTTGTTGTTATTTTCATTAGCTTCTTCCTTCTTGAAAACTTAGGTGAACTACTGGACATCCAATTTTCTTACCTGCCTTAAAAACATAATTAACAGCAGGTTAACATCATGATCAGAGTCTCCTCTGTTTGACTATACTAAACCCACATCTGCTATTATAACTACTCAGGCCGAAAAGGTACTGAATAATGGGAGTTTTGAATAAACATAGCAAACCTATTGGATAACTGAAGGAAAGATTTTACAAGGTGTATAAAATGCTTTGGTTCAGTGAAACAATGTTTATATCTACCTGGATCAGGGACTCCACTCTACGCCTCATCCTGGTGTGCATGAATCCTTCAGAACACTGTGATACACCAAATAGCAGCAATTGAGTGCTTGCAAAGTTATGATAGGATACCACCAGATACACTTATGGTGGTATCTATGTATATGTAAAGCAGAAGAAAAGTGCTTCACAAAATTGACACCATGCTGAAGCGGGCTTAATAAAACTGTTCCAGTTTATTCCAAGGCTGGCTCACCCAAACTAGCTTAAATCAGAAAACATGGCAGGTCTTGGACTCTTAGTCAAGAATAAATAAAAGGACCAGCTTGTATTTTCCTACTTGTAAAATGTAAAGGTAAGATTGATGGGAAATCTGCAAAGTGGCTACTGCTGACTGGTTCACAGGTATTTCAGGGATACACGAACTTAATAAATATGAAACCAGACCATGAAAACAAGGACGTTACCTTTACATGGTAGCTTACATAAGCATGAAAGGTTAACAAACTCCAAACTGTTTTGTCTAGCTTTCTACCCTCAACATGCCGAGGGAAAACAACTGTCATAAAGAAAGGCTGTGAGACAAATTGATATCTTTTTATTTTTGAGGGTAGAACCCGATATCTTGGAAGAACATGAAAAACTTTTGTCAGAAATACACATTACCAAAAGTAACAAAACCAGCATTTGCATCAAGTGCATCAGCATTCACGCCTTTTAACTCAAGAGGTGGTACTGGAGACCACATACAGGAAGGAGCATTATTAAGTGCAGCAGTCCGCCTTGCTTCTACAAATTCCTACACATAACCATCCCAAATTTTAAGCACATTCAGCAGAATGCTCCCAGCAAATTGTGGCTTACCAAACGGCTTTGCATAAGATAGTTATGTAAACATTGAAATTCACTCAAGCTTCAAACTCATGAATCTAGTATGCCAAATATATTCATTAATCATAAAATGACAGCCGTGCTGAAAGCCTAAATATCAGTCTAATACAGATGAACATAAAAGGTCTAAAGAAGAAACTGAAGCTATAAAAGCTATAGGTGTCCACAATACCTGCAAAAACGAAGTTGCTAGGACAATATCAATCGAATCCTGGAACCTCATTGGGTACACAACCGTAACTTTGTCCGCCTGGGGAAAAAAAAAATCATCGAGTGAAGATGCAGAAGATACAATTAAGAACCAACACTAAACATCAAATACACAAATAATTTGAAATGATAAAAAATGTCTACCAACAGGTTCACAAAGCAGCCAGGAGTTAGTAGCCACAAAATGGTGATGTTTCAGCGTAATATACCCAGATTTGAGATGTCTAATATGAAAGTCATACCTGGGGAGCAAGGAAGAACGATTCATTAGGACGGTGAACAAGGGCAACCAGCTTATCCACGTTAGGAGCCACTGTCTTTGAAGCTAGATGCTTGAGCAGAAGCTTCAGCGGTGCACCCAGCACAACCTCTCTCACAGATGCAATTTGTGTCAAGACAACATTCCGCTGCTCTGGAACATAAGAAAGTAATAGGTAGTTAGATGACAATTTCAATTGAGAATGAATTAGACAAAATAGAATGTTATGATTCGAGCGGGCTTGACCAAAACCAAAAAAATGCAGATTGTACTTTGGCCAACTCCCTTGTTCCGAAGAATAAGCAATTAATCATGCAACCAACACTGTGATTGGCCCAAGAAGCATGAAAAAAACCATCAACGATGAAAAATGACTAAAGAGACTCGGCACATTATAACAAGAGACTCTTATACCAAAATTACACCACAAATTTTAAAATGCAAATGAGTTGACTTCGGTGGAAAGATAGAATTGATATCTAGAACCTAATACCGAGCTCCTGCAAACAAGACCATAGGAAAGTTAAGGTTCCATATTAACTAAGGCGAGTTCCACATTCCTTCCATTTAGGCATTTGCACACGCAAAAATAAAACAGCTTCCATGATCTAGGCAAACAACATCCGTGTCCAAGTCCTCGGCAACCAAGTGTGTAATACAGTACATATCTGACATATTACTGAACACTATTCTCCGGGGCATCTACATCTACATGTAAAATGATGAAGATGTTTCCAACCATGACTTGCACCAAAAGTAGTATTTTGCCAACGGAGAACATCTAAGATAGACACCACCAGCTAATGATCATGTAGCACGACAAGACAATGATAACCTTGGAAAGGGAACTCTAGAACCTTCATCTGTCGGAAGCTTTGTTAAGTTTATCTTCATTGTGAGATCAAAGCAATCCTTTGGAGGATCAAGAATTTGAACCACTGTCCCATAAGTCGCCTTTATAGCATCAATGGCACCAAGAGGAAGCCCGTCGAACAGAATAGCCTCAGGAGGTGCGAGGGGCAATGCCACTGATAGCACCATTACCTTTGGATTCCTCATTGAAAACTGCAACAGAAGTCTAATGTCCATCAGTATACAGAGCATAAGCTGACCACTGGTTGCAAACAATAGCAATGGAAGCACTCCACCGTATAGCAAATTTAACTTTACTTTCAGCTTAAAATTGCAGTGCTTGAAGAACAGCATGTCAGGATTTACATAATAAGAAGTTAGACAGCAAGAAACCCACACTAGCACACCAAAATTTCAGTACTAACGACACAAACATCAACGTCAGGTAATTTAAAAGAAATGAAAGCAGGAATACGGCTTGTTTTAGCTCAGATTTGTTTCTACTATCACCCCCACCCTACACACAAAATAAATGACCTTAAGAAAGCAAACCGAAATGGGTATTCAGATTCGGCAGGAGGATACTAAGTATTAACCTGGATATGATACCGCACATCGTCGAATTCCACCGTGTGGCAATCAATGTCCACGCCCTTGTCGCCGCTGCAGCGCGAATACTCGCGTGAGCTACATGCGATACCTTTCGGGCCCGCAAAGAAAGATCGGCTGGGCAGTGACATACCTGACGACGCGATCTTTCAGGATCTGGAGCAGGAACCTGGATGGGGACTGGAGCAGTATCATCCTTTCCTATCCCTTC
Organism: Elymus sibiricus; assembly: GCA_039707655.1. Lineage (NCBI taxonomy): Eukaryota > Viridiplantae > Streptophyta > Magnoliopsida > Poales > Poaceae > Elymus > Elymus sibiricus. The sequence goes on along the minus strand of CM077668.1, from coordinate 252,272,016 downwards.
TCCTGCGAACCAGCCCCTCTCGACCCCACCTACCAAAATCTGATCGAATGGGCGGCGAAGGAAGCGCGTTACGGTGGCGCGGCCGCGCTGGAGCTTCCGTTGGCGGTGGGGATCGCCGGCCGCCGCGAGATGCGATTCGGAATGGGAGAGACAAACGGGCAGAAGGGAAAGAAGAAAAGTGGAAAGGAGTAGAGATGCAAATGTTAGAAACTCAAGGGGCTTCTTTGCAAACTGTCTGAGCCTTCAGCCTGAAAGTTCCGCCAAGATCTGCCGTCCGATGTAGATCCGACGGCTAAGTACCCAACTATTTTTCCTGAATAATAACTGCGGTGGCCAAGCCGACGACTCGGTGCTTCTCCGCTCTCGAATGATCGGCGGCGGCGGCGGACGCAGCCGGCGGCGCGGGCGCGCGTCGACAACCCTGCCCTCGGGCCCCGCCTCGACCCGCACTGAGAGCTCCGTCTCCTGCTGGTTAGTCAATCCACACGGCCTCTCTTTCTCTTCTGTCGCGATTTCTCCCCAGCTAAACTTACCCGATCCACTCGATCTGAATCGGGTTTTATTTAGCTTCCTATTTCGTTGTCGTCATTTTGTGTTAGTATTAGTACAGAAAGTGGCTGTTATGTTCACTTACTGTGCCTGTACGAACTTTAGGCATTGTGACTGCAAAATTTATGTCTTCAATGACATGATATTCAATTTGGGGTGGAAACATGCTAGGTATGCTTTATCTTAGCCTCTGAAGTTTCTATAATTCTGTAATTTTTCTCATTTGTGCAAATTCCATGTAACTCCGATTTTTCTTTGTATCAGTGTAGCACCTGTACAAAGATAAGTACTCCCTCTGTAAAAAAATGTAAGATGACCTAAAACGTCTTACATTTTTTAGTACCATTTACATTAACCAAGTCAAGTCGTTGTATCTGTTTGCGACATCTCTTTTGCATGACTTAAATCGTAGATCTGCCTTTCGGCACACCCATGCTATCCACATGTGCAGATAAACAGTTATTACGACACATCAAGTCATTTTGGAAGAATGTTGTCCATACACCACACCAAAAGTTAAAATATATTCTGGCAGATCTGGCATGCTAAAGGTCGATAACAAATTTAGCACCTGATAGCAATGTTTAATTCCTATTTTCTCTGGAAAACTTAAACATATACGATGTACTTATTTTGTTGACTGAGAAAACTATTCTGATAAGAAGAGCCATCTTACTATGACCATCACATAATTTCCTTGTTATACTCACAATGTAGAGCTTAGCCATTGATTGTACTTAAAGTCATACCGAGTTAATTCTTTTTTGCAGATACATCAGAGCATGGTTTTCCATAGGAGTTTATTTCTCTCTCGTTGCTTTAGTTGGTATATCTTTGGTAAGTTAACTGGCATTATGGCAAATAATGAAATATAGTTGTTCCCATTATTATGTTTGTGTAGTGCGTATACTAATTCCAAAGTTCGATAGTATATACCTTTGTGTAATGAATCTCACGATATCACGCCATGTGATATTTAACTTGACAATTTATAATACTTGCTGATTATGTGATATATCATCTGTATGTGACCTTGGTATCTTGAATCCTACTTCAGACAGCAGAGAGGGCACTAAGATTTTTCACTCAGTTCCCTGAATACTTAATGGCTATTTGTTGGGTTACTGAAGTTCACATAAGTGTGTGTATAGAGTTGAAATTGATGCCTCCGATAATCCACATCCTCTTCACCAAAGCATAGAAGAATGCTTTGTTTTTCTTTACGTGCCAAAGGAGAGTTGGTTTCTGGTTTTCCGCCTTCATGGTTTGCTTTTTCCACATAAAGATTTCATTGCAGCTCTAATAGCCATTACAAGAATATTTAAAATGTTGACTATATTTAACCAAGGTTACCAGTTGATTGCCTATTAATAAATCCATTAACTGCTGTTAATATGTACTCCCTCCGTTTCTAATTATAAGATGTTTTAGATATTTTGATGTGGACTAAATACGGACCGAAATGGATGAACATACACACTAAAACACGTCTACATACATGTGAATCGGAAAAAAGCTAAAACATCTTATTTAGGAACAGAGGGAGTATCTTCTACTTCATTGGTTCCTACTTCCTGAGATGGCTATAGACAGCAGTTAACATATCTTTTCTATACAATTTTGGATCGTTATATTGTTCTGTTGCAATTTTCAGTTGCTATTGTGGGATTCAACTGGTGCATTATATTTTAGACGTGGATCCATTAGTGCCTGGTTACCAAATATACTGGTGAGGAGACATGCTTCTTTCTTTCAATTTTTCAAATCAACCACTCACCATGCATTTCACTTATTGTAGGCTTCCAGCTACAGTGGATCGATAATGGACACCGCAATCATCATAGCATCAACAATCTTATCTATTGCTTTTCATGAATTCGGACATGCTATTGCAGCTGCAAGGTATATCCCTCATCTGCTCATGCACCTTTTTGTGAGATGTGTTGCATGTGCTATGTATTGACAAAATGCATTCGTTATTTGATACTCTAAATATCCGAGTGTTGTTCCATAATATTACTTCCACCTACTGATATAATTTTTATTGGCACACTGTTGAATTGCTGGTATGTTCATTGCTCAATATGCAACAGCGAGGGTGTACAGATGGAATATGTTGCAATATTCATGGCTGCACTTTTTCCTGGGGCATTAGTTGCTCTGAACTATGACCTGCTTGAGAATCTACCCCTCTTTTCAATGCTTCGGATTTATTGCGCGGGAATTTGGCATAATGTTATGGTAAGTTATCCTGATTTGCATGAATTAGTTTCAAAAAAGTCTTGCCACACAACATCTATTTTTAATATCTGTGGCATGCCATGCTAAATTGTAGAGACCCTTGGTACTCAGATAAAAAGCAGTACATATAACTTGTATTCTTGCAGTAACGAGGACACCAAATAAGAACAATTAGCTTTATGCTGATTGGCATAAGATACCATTGGATGCTTCAGTTAGACGGATGGCCCAACAGATATTAGAAATTTAGTATCCTACACTGCGTAATCATGCACTAATATCCTCATACTGGTAATAAATAGATTTATCTCTAAAATATTTGTGGTGGAATAAATCAGCATGTATATGTCTAAAGTAAACTATAGGGAAATTTTCCTTGGCCGAGACATCTGATAGCTGATATTGATCTGTACTAGTAGGTTGTTTTACCATACATTTCTTGGTAAACTTTATGATTAACCAGGGCCTGAGAGGTATGAAGTATGAACCAGATAACAATAATTGCTGGTATAATAGTGATAGTTGACATCAGGTCAGAGAAGTGTGACACCAGCTAGAAAATTCTGTATGAGCATTTAACTACATGGAGATACAGGGCAAGGTGTATCGGACCATAAGCTTTGTAACAACACTTCCAATCTTAGATGTGGCACCATGGAGGTTTTTTAATTATATACTTGTATACCTTATCATATTTCAGAAGTACCATTTCTGCAATATTAATTTGTTTACTTTCGAAACTATTTTCATAAGCCTCATAATGATGTATCTGTTATGATTTCATGTTAAATAGTTTTGTGCAGCATGTGTGCTGATGGCATTATTACTTCCTTTGGTCCTCTGTCCTCTTTACGTGAGTGGTGATGGCCTTATTGTAAGTCTGTTTCCTTTCACTTCTCATAATTTTTTCTCTCCGCAATCTTGCAATTCTAAATGGCTGCATAACAGGTCATGGAAGTCTCACAATCATCTTCTCTGTCAAGTTCATTGTCTGTTCATGATGTTATCCTGTCTGTGGATGGTCTGAACATAAGAAGAACTGACGATTGGATGAAAATGCTGGCTCAAGGCACTGTAGAGAAAACCAGTAGTCATGAGTTTCTTGATGGTTCTCAGAGCTATGGTGCCACTATTTCCGGCAAAGGTTATTGTGTCCCCAACTCATGGATGGATGCAAGCAAGAATCTCTGGCAGATAAATGACAAGCTATCTTGCCCGGATGAACTGATAGTGTTTGGGAAATTTACCTGTAATGGCTCCATGCATTTTCCTGAGACTGGCAAAGGAAGTGACAAGAAAGAAACTAAGGACATGCATTGCTTGATTGCAAAAGATGTAGTTAAACTAAAAAAATGTGGAAATGGATGGCGGGGTACAGAAGATGACAGTACCTGTACCTGTTTGGAGGTAAGATTTTCGTTGTGACTTACTACTACAATGTAGTTATGAATTAGGGGTCTTCATGCAGAATCTTGAGGAATATCTTCTTGTAGAAACAGTAATCCTTTTTGTATGATTTACCAACTGTGATTTTTATTAATTCTGGCAGGATGAGTACTGCTTGGTACCTGTTCTTACCCCTGGGTTTTCATGGATAGAGATCTCCTACGCCAGACCATATTCTTTGGAGTGTTTACAGAAAGAAGGAAATTTTTCTTCATCACATGCTACAACTGATAACTTTGGTCCGAGTCCCTGTGGGGGAACTTTTGTTTATGTGGGTGATCTGTCATTGGCAGCACATTCTGTTAAGTTATCCCCCTACAGGCCCCGATGGGCACTCTTCATTTTTATTGCAGATGTTCCCTATATCTTGGAAAATTGTTTAAGTTGTTTGCTTCATGTGTCTGCGGCATTGGCTGCCGTCAACTGCCTACCGGTAAGTCCTTCATTTACTGAACTTCTCTTTGATACTGGGATTACCATAGATATTTCTTTTTTGTGCGTACGAAAGAAGTTGGTTTTTGGACACTACTCTTCTCGTATACTCCCTTTGTTTCTACATCTCTCTCCAGAACTCCACATGCATACTCACTGAGGGTATTACTAAATCTAAGGAATTCAGGACCTACAAGTTACAGCAACAATGTAATCCTTTTCAACGCATAAAGTAGGGGTAGGGAGTGAAAACATTTCAATAACTACACCCTCGATTCCCTAAATGGACAACTATTTTGAAACAAAGACCCCCAAGGGCAAAGAGAGAGACAATAACAAAACAGAGGAAGTACTTTGGTCGTCCACTTTTGTAGTTACCTGTCTTCAGTTTGAACTTAAACATGTTTGCCTACTGTGTCTCAAGAGACAGGAGTACTCTTCTGGTACCTAACCATGTAAAGGATGAACAGGTATACTTCCTAGATGGGGACGCGATTTTGGAGACTACCTTACGCTATGTTGCTTGGTTTACCCGGAGACAGCAGCGGATGATTATGAATGTCTGCCGCTTTCTGTGGACCGTCCTATCCATCATCATATTCTCAAGGTTCTTATACTCCATGACAGTATATTATGGCTAATGTACAACTCTGTATCATGGGGTTCTCTCTAAATTACCTTACAAGAATTCATTAACATAGTACAAGTCAGCTGTATGAGAGATATCACAACACTTGCCTGCAAGATGCCTAGTTATGAAACAACTGCAGTCTGATATTGATACAAGTTGATGCCTTGTTATGAAACAACGGCAGTCTGATATTGATACAAGTTGATGCAATATGGCCCCTTAGAAGTAGTACAAGTACTTCACTACATTCCATGTGCATTTTTTGTTTTTGTTTTGATAATTCCACCCACGGTTTGTAGAAAGTTTAGAGACAAGGAATAGAGTGGGTATACATGCAACTTTATTAGTCTATAGGATTTAGCGCAATTGATTGGAAATAAATAAAATGAGACTATTAGTAGCACTCACCATTAAAGTCATACATATTGTTGATTCAGAAAGATAACTATTAGACCAAGTAAATCTGGTTTCCGTTCATTCGGTCCATTGAAGATACAAAACAGTCTTGGGAAAACAAAAGGAATACACCACACTAGACCCGAGAGAGAACAGCCTTTGCTTCAACATGACCGGAGGACGTTCCTCGTAAAAATATCAGAAACGCGTGCTGCCGGCTGGAGCTTCAAAAGCTAACCTTGTAGGCTAGCCAAACACTTCCTTTGGCAGCTCCAGATCCTCAATGGAGTTGCTCCAAGTGAGAGGAGATTTTCCTGGAGGGGAGCCATGCAAAACACATAAAACACTCCTTTACCTCCTCATTTGAGCAGTTCCAAACCCAAAACCAAAAAAATCCCGGACAAAAAGAAAGAGGAGAGGATAGGAGCAAAGCAGCAGAAACGAAAGTTGCGTGATGCTGCGGCTGCTCAGTTAGATGTGGATGCCGTTGCCATTCGCGTAGCATCCGTTCACCAAGCTGGTTAGCGGCTTCTTCTTGGCGTGCCCGTTCGGGTAAGGTTTTATGGCCGGGACTGTGGGGCCGGTGCCGTTGGTGCTATATCTGGGTGCCGGTTTCGAACTGAGGACGCCGCAGCTGCGCTTGAGCAGCAGGTCTAGCTGTCCGGACCCTGCCGCTATTAACCCTGTGATCGTTAGATGCATTAGTATTCAGAAAATGCAGATGCCTTAATCTCAATGAACAAGTGATGTATCAAAGATTAGAGTTGTGTGTTACCTAAGAAAAGCGGAGATGGCTTTCCTGGTCTTGACTTGAATTCAGGATGGAACTGTGCACCGATGAAGAACACATGATTCGGTAGCTCAATGATCTGCATCCAGTAGATGAATTACGCGATGGAGAATGCTTGAAACTCTTAAGCCCTCAGTGAAGATCAAAGCAACAGTTTTAACAAGTATATATACCTCCATGCGCTTTCCACTTTCATCCTTGCCAACAAATGAAAGACCGGCCTTCTCAAGCTCTGGGACCATTTCAGGGTTCACCTGAAAAAACAATAAAATTGTAACATCTCCACCATTTTACAAAAGAACAAGGGGAACACATAGAATGATCTGTGTCATCAAGTAGTTCCATGTGTTTAACCTCATATCTGTGTCGATGTCTTTCATCGATGGAGGTAGCATTGCCATACCTAAGATAATTCATCATAATTATATTTCACACAAACGGGAGTGAACATCAAATGATAAAATGCAAAGTTATACGCGATACGATCCTGGAAGACGACCAGCGGTAGTGTTTTCTTACAGCTTTGCGGATTTGCAGTTATTGGCTAAGAAATACGTCCTCCTTGATCCAAGGCGCATCGTCGCCCCCATTTGGGTTTTGGAGCCCTGTTGAGGTGTTGTCCAAAGTATATGTACTATTCAAATCTGATGCTTAACAGAGAAGGACAGCCAAAACAGTATGAAGCTAGCATGCGAAATCTTCTACCTCTGGCATGAAGATGACACAGGGTGATGTTGTATCGGGGTCAAACTCTGTGCTATTTGCGCCACTTAGTTTCATGACCGACCGCGCAAACTCAATCACTGCGATTTGCATACCCAAGCAAATGCCAAGATAAGGAACATTCTTTTCCCGTGCATATGTTGCAGCGAGAATTTTGCCCTCAACTCCTCTATCTCCGAAGCCTCCAGGAACAAGCACACCGTCCGCACCCTGGGGCAGAGGTTTCTTCAGATGACTGAACAGAAGTATCAAGAATTGCACCATGGCAGTAGTCAAGAATGTCAAATCTGCTAACCTTCAGTAGTTTCCATGCTTTCTGATGGGCTTCAGGGGTCTACACAAAAGCAAGCACCTCCAAAGCATCAGTGGTAGGTTCATGGAGGAAAACAAACTGATGTGAAGTCCATACTCAACAAACACCGACCTCTTTGGCTGCAGAGTCTTCAAGATCACAGGAAGGAACCAACTCCAGCACAAGCTTCCTTTCCATAGCAACTGATGCGTGCAAGAGAGCCTGCAACAAGGGTCAAACAAGATAAATCGGTCAACCCTGCAGTTGTAAGGTAGCAGCAGGGTTGAAGGGACCTATAGTGTGTATAGTGCAAATACAAAGGTATCATGTAGTAACTTCACCTTTAAAACAGACAGATAAGAATCCGACAGGCCGGTATATTTTCCAACCATGGCGATCTTGACCTGAAAGCCAATTGTGCAATAATTATCAGCTACGAGAAAAACTGTATAATAAAAGTATATAGAAAACGGCAACACGCTGGCTCTTTCGGTCCATTCAGCCAACTTAGGTTCTTTCGGTCATCACAACAACAGAAGAGGAGAGCTAAAAAGGACATAAATAATCCTACCGGAGTTTTCAGTTTGTCAAACTTGCTGGCTCTTTCGGTCCATTCAGCCAACTTAGGTTCTCGAGGTACTTTGCCAACACTGCATACATAACCGGAGCAAACACATTGAAATGTCACCATTCTTCCTTCATACTATCAGGTGATGAATAAACTTAAAAAATACATACAGCTGAAGATCTAAAACTTTCAGAATGGCTTCATGTGCCTTCTGGTCCTATAGAAAGAATCAAGTGTACATTGGTTAAAAAAGGGCAGTTCCAAGTCGCACCGATTGCAATTTTGTAAGATTCAAGTTTGGAACACATGCATTTCAAAGAAACTCATCATACCCTTAGCAACAAGGGGATGTGCCAAATGTTTGTAACGTCATGGAGGTTCACAATACTTGAGATCTGCAACAAATAGGTCATTGCCAACACTATGCCAGCAAGAGACAAAACTTAAAATAGGCTTGAAGTTAATTATCATTACTGGCACATGGCAGAATTGTGAGAGCTTGGTTGTCACATGTTCCTCCAGTGGCTGTCAAAGGCACAGCGATGACCAAGTGAAGCAATTTTCAGCACAAAGGGTAATGGACCATAGAGTGCTTGCTATAAAGGAATGAAAGAATGAAGGTTAAGATTGTGTACCTCGGTACTGCGGCATGCCAAAATGTCAGGTGCCAACCCAAGTCCCCTTAGGCCACGAACACTATGTTGGGTAGGCTTAGTTTTCTGCATAAATGAAAGATAGATCATGATTGGCAAGAAAATATCGAATGCAATAAACTTAGATAACTGATTTTATTTCTCAAGCACGTCCCGGAGCAGTGTCATTTTCATTGAGAAGAAAGCGCCAAAGAAGCGTGAGCGACCAAGGTTTACAAAGATTCGCCAATGACAAGTCCAGAAAAGAAAAGTGAGAAAAACACGACCAACCTCACCAAACAACCTACAGCCAGGTGAGGCTGTTTTGAGAGATCCATCAACAATTCAATATTTTTATGTTCGTCTCCTTCCCTTTTTACTATAATAACAAGGTGCCACTTTGCTTAAGCCAAGTTGCATCTCAGCGGAAACTACTGCAAGTACAATTACACTTTCATAGTTCATATCATTCAGAAAAATGGGTTTTTCAAGTACTTATATTTATTTGCAAATAGTGCCTATTTGGCATACAGTAGTACTACATGACATGGACCTCGACAGAACTGCAAGCATTGCAACAACTTCTCATTATCTTGGCTCTTTGTTCAAATGAGTAAAACATACCTGTTCACCAACTACATTTAGTACTGGAACAAGGCTGACATGGACCAGGCAGAAATTTCCAGGTCCTACAACTCAGGATAAGGAAATGATGTGTCAACTTAAGCTAAATGTGTAAAGGCGAACAAATGCCCAAACAGATATGGACATTCAGGGAAGAGCTGATCTTTACTGACCTACACGGTATGAAAATTGACCTAATGCTTCAATAAAAGGCATTGATTCAATATCCCCTGCATCAAGAGTGCCACTGTCATTATGCGCGGCGAGAAAAGATTTTGGCCCTGCACTGGGCAGGCTTACACAGCTATAGGAACAACCGAGGGAAAATAGGCTAAACTACGTACTTCCACATGTATGCTTGAAGTATGCGGCATTGCAATTTGTGCTACATGTGAAATTGTTTTGTTTACCTATAGTGCCACCAAGTTCTATTACACAAACATCAGGAGGCCCTTCTTTACCGTCGATCGGTTTTATCGCCACGCGTTCGATCCAATCCTGAATTTCATCTGTGATATGTGGCACAACCTGAAAAGGAAGATAAATCAACAGCCAGTAATCTTTGTCAGATATGCTTTTTGGCATGAACGCTCCAGCTACACGCTATATACTGACGACAAACCTGGACGGTTTTCCCCAAGTAGTCTCCTCTCCTTTCTTTGTCAATGACAGCCTGGTGTGAGGATTTTACAAGGAAAAATGCTATTAACTTCCAGAAGATAGAATCAGCACCTACAACTGATATTAAAATAGCCCCAAAAAGTTCGAATACAAGAAATCAACCGGAAATCACGTGTGAAAGTTGTAAAACTGATACTCCATCTGTCCCTTAATATAAGACGTTTTTGCAGTTCCTAAGTTAACGGTGTCATACTGGTGTAGGTTTCAACTGTATTTGTGAAACCTAGTAGAAAACTCAGGTGGTCAACAGAAGAAAGATTCTTTTATTCGCTAGTAGTAATTGACAGGAGCAGCCTGCAGAGCATCGTCTCTACAATTAAGCCACCATGTGACAGGTTGAATCTTATATCAGTAGCCCCCCGACAAGGGTGGCAGAGTGGAGGACCGGATGATTCTGCACATGCATATGATTGTACCGCAGTAGATCTTACGATGAAACATAAAGCGAATCAATAAAGATTTGTGGGTTCCATGTACGTTTATTCGCTGAATCAAATGCTCAAACATATTCCCTCCGTATCAAAATATAAGACGTTTTTGCGGTTCAAATGACCTGCGGGAACTGCAAAAACGGCCTATATTTTGGTACAGAGGTAGTAACTTGCAGATATCCTGAAAGTTGCCGGTTTGTTGATGCAAAAGTTGAGGAAAACCTTTTCCCCTTTCTTCATTCAAAAGGTAAACGTATGGACAATTTTTCTTTTGACTTGATAGCACAATGTCACTGCACAAGGATTAGGACTGACGAATCCAGTTAGTTACCTGATAGACCTTTCCTGTGGTTATATTGTGGTCACGGGTCAATTTGATGTCCAGAAAACGTTCATAGTTTCCGAGGTCCAAGTCCACCTCCCCGCCGTCGTCCAAAACGTAGACCTCGCCGTGCTCGAACGGAGACATTGTGCCGGCGTCGGTGTTGAGGTATGGATCTGCATGCAGATGAGCAGTCACAGCAGATGAGCAAGGATGAGAAGAAATTAACAAGAACGAATAATGGCCACCTAACATAAATAAAATTAAATAAATGGTTTCTTTTATCCCTTCACCAACTTGTATTATGGAAACCTTGCAACTAAAGTCTTGAGCTGAGCGAACTAACAGGCGAACACGTATCAGTCATTTTTTTCTTCTCTGTCGAGTCATCTCGAGTGAACCGAAACAAACGCACTTTTCGTAGGGAGGAAAAGAACAGTACAGTACAGGAAAATTAGCCGGGGAAATTTAATGCATGAGATGACCAAGTTGGCTTTAAGGAGCGAGGATTTCGTGCGTTGGAAGGAACCCAAGATCGCGACGCCGGCATAAAGATCGGGTATCCGCTTGGTAAACATGAACGGCGATGAGTAGCCAGAAGAAAACCGGGGGAGAAGACCGGAAGAAGATTGCCAGGAGAGTAATGCAAGATTAAGCTGCCGACTAGAGGACCAGAAAAACACTGCAAATGTTTGAAGCTAAAACTGCACACACAAGAGCGTTGTTAAAAGCAAGATTAAAAGGCCGTTTCAGCCAGCTTTCTTTAGAGCCGCCTGTAAAAAAGACTTAAGGGCAACCAAGCGCGTTGGCACAGGTGGCTGCCACGCGCCCCCAAGCAGGCCCCAGAGACATTTGGGAATGCTGCTGCCTCCTTAATCCTTATCCTAGTACGACTAAACTACACTAGCTTGTTCCACGAACTCTAGCGACAAAAGCAAGGGTGGTGTTTTGTTTTTGGACCTCTGGGCTCCAACATACGGGAGACAGGATGGATCAAAGCCGCGTTAAAAATATCATATATTTTTTCTTTCGGTGTCTGGGTTCGCGGCGGTTATTTCTGTGCTGCAAGGCCAAGATTAGAGCTTAGCGGGGTGGTGGGAAGCAGCGAGGGAAGGAATGAGATGAATGGGTAGGTACCGATCTTGATGGTGGTGACGCGGAGGCCGCAGGCCTTGAGCACGGCGCCGATGCTGCTGGCGGTGACGCCCTTGCCGAGCCCGCTCACAACGCCGCCGGTCACCACCACGTACTTCATCGCCGTCCCGACTCCCGACTCCCGACCAACCCGGAACAAGGCGGTGGGACGAGAGGAGGAGGAGGAGCAAGCGGGCTAGAGCTCGAGCCCTTGCTCTGCTCTGGGGGCTGGGGCTAGTGCGGTGGAGAGTCGAAAGGTTTAAGGCTGGAATGGGAGTTAGCTGAGGGAGACGAGGGCTTAAATAAAGGCTTCCTGGGGAATTTTTTTTAAATAATACATTTTTTGTATTAATTTTCAAAAATATTACGCTAGATGAAAAATTTTTAAAAATAATACACCGTCGGCCCGGTGCAGGCCGATCGGCCCACAGCAGGCCGACTGGCCCCGCCACAGGCCGACAGCAGGCGGCCAGGTCAGCCCGCTCACGCTGTCAGAGCCTGTCGGGCCGCTGCAGGCCGATCGGCCTGCTGCCGGCCGACAGGTGCCCGTTCCTCCCTTCCTCAAGTACAGCTCCTTTCTTTGTCCGTTCCGCCATTTAATTTTTCACATTTTTTGTTTGCCGTCAATATTATTTCGAATTTTTTTCAAAACATTTGCATTCCGAAGAGGGGAATCAATAGATCATAGCATGCCGAAGAGATACATTTGCATATTAAGATACTTTGTTCTCTCCCGCCATTTTCTTTCCCGCCCTGCTCTCCCACCATTTTCTTTCCCGCCCTGCTCTCCCGCCATTTGCATATATGTCTCCAACTCTGATAGAAGCTAGTGCGATAGTAACACATACATCAAGCATGTCTCATACATAGATAACGACTCATACATAGATAACCATATCACTGCTAGGGACGACGACGAATCTGGGTCTTTCTCCTCGGACGAGGACCAAAAGACATAAATAGTTCATGACCACGATGGTCCACGATAGTTCAAACGACATAAACATCACATATAACTCGGTTTCTTGTAGCAATGCAAGTCAACAACCCTTTTCCATTCCCATTCTTTGAGCATTTCATGAATTGTATCATCATCAGTTATTTCAATGAATTTTCTTTCCCCAGGGCCATCTGAGTGCAAGCTGCTGACGTAGTACACAAAATCGTCTTCCTTCAACCCTTGCTTCAACATGAATTTAGTCTTTAACCAATCAAAAGTGATGTCCACTTCACTAACTTGCACAACACTTGGAGGAAAGCCTTGGACATGAACAATAGGGCTAAGCACCCACTGAGTACCCTTAGCCATCTGCAACACACAAATCCCACTCAAATCCCACTGAGCACATAACTTACCCCTTGAGCATAACCACTACGACAAAGAAAACTAGGGTTTGCCAAAAACTATGATACATTAAACGAACCAAATAATGGGGGGGGGGTGGATTTGATTTACCTTCTCGTTTGGAAATGCCTTCGATCGAACGGTGAAACGAGACTACACTAGACTGCTTACCCACGTTACTGCCGAGGGTGTTTTATAGGTTGAGAGCACAAAGAAAGGCGGGAGGGAGACACTGCCGGGAAGTAAAGAGCGAGAAAATATGGCGGGACTGTAGTGATTGGCATACTGTAGTGATTGGCATACTGCACTGCTGCGCTGCGCGGCGCCAGCCTCCGATTCCCGCGCGCGAGGCGACAGCTCCCTGTGGCAGACGGCGCTCACTCCAATGCAAAGATGCTGCTGCTGCTGCGTGATTCCCGCCTAAATTTTCGTCCATCTGTTCCCTCGCTGCTGTTGATTGCCTGCTACTGCTGCTAATTGGTACTACTGCTGCACTGATTAAAACACTGCTCGCCTCGCCAGGGCTGTCTGCTTTGTATGATTCCTGCTGTCGGCGGTGCGGTGCCGTGCTGTTGCTACCGACAACACAGTGCTCCTCATCTATATATACGAGATGCCGTTGCCTGCTCTCTCACAATCTTCTCTTTGCTTCTGCCCACACTGCTTGCTCTTTCTCACTCTCTTCTCTATCGTCCAGCCGCACTTCAAAACACCAACGCGCTAGTCATTATGAGTTTGCCTTGCTCGGATCAAAGCATTAGGCCTACGAAAATGAAGAGTGCGAGTTTGCCTCGGGGGGTGGAAGTACTTCGTTGTTGGTGTGGCGATCTCTGTAAGGTGAAGGAGGTGACAGATTTTTCAGATTGGTTGGGCATGAAGTTTTTCATGTGCGCCAATTATGAGGAAGATCCACCCGTTGCTACTTCACCGTACATCAGGCCTCCGGTGTGTTTCAGTCTTGAAGAATAAACACGTTGTTGATATTATTGTTGATTTGACATTTCTATTTCTATTTTGGTTGTAGTCTCCTCCGCCTCTGTGCATGTACTATCGTTGGATTGACACAAAAAAACCGGACTGGGCGGTGACCGAGATTCGTGAAAGAGGTCGTCGTGCATGGGCAAGTTTGGACTTAGAAGAGCGCCGCGCGAAGGCGGCAGCAGAGGAGAAAGCAGAGCAGGAGAGAGAGTGGCAAGAGTACTGTGTGAAGCAGAGGGCTTTTATTGATGAGATGAAGAAGAAAAACCGAGAAGAGGGACTACGACTGGCGGAGGTTTACCGACAACGACAGGAGGCCCGTGAGGCTGAGAGGCAGATGAAGAAAGAAAGGGCTCGTGCAGCCAAGGCAGCAGAAGAAGCTGGTGATGGGAAAGGAAAATATCCCCGTTGGACTCAGTAGATTTATGTTATTGTATCCTAGAAGGTTGTATCTTAAAATTCGTACGAAGTTGTATCTTAATTTCAACATGTTAATTTTTATGTATCTTGTGGACTCAGTAGATTTATGTTTGATTCAGTTGCAATGTTTAATTCAGTGGTAATGTTCAATTTTAGTTGGATGCATTTAGTTCGCAGTACAAGTGTTATCTCTGTAAACCAATTGACCATTGAAATAAAACATGAATACGGCAGGAGGCCCGTGAGGCTGAGAGGCAGATAAAAAAAGAAAGGGCTCGTGCAGCCAAGGCAGCAGACGAAGCTGGTGATGGAAAAGGAAAATATCCCCGTTGGACTCAGTAGATTTATGTTATTGTATCGTAACGTTCGCATTGCCAGTGCAAATTGGTTTAGAGAGATAACACTTGTACTGCAAACTACATGCATCCAACTGAATTTAAACATTACCACTGAATTAAACAGTACAACTGAATTAAACAATACAACTGAATTAAACACTACAACATTAAATCAACAGTACTACATAAAACAGTACTACATGAATGCATCATCCTCCTCCTCCGTCGATGCAGATCTCTTGCCCTTTGTCGAAGTAGAACTCTTGGCCTTCGACGATGAGGTGGTCTTGACATTGCTGCTCGGCATGAAGAGGTCGTCTTCGTCCTCACTGTCTGCTGACCATAAATCTGAATTCTTCCTCCCAAGCCTGATGTAAGATTCACTCTTATGCAGTTTGACCTTCTGCCATCTGCCATGCAACCTGAGAAGTTCTTTTCGTATCTCCTCAAATGTCCTGGGAGGCCACCCACTCCTAGCTAATGAGTGAGCCAACTCATTCATTATGGTGTCACTACTGATGAGTTCCTCCCATGGAACTACTCTATCATCCATCTTGAAATTGGCGGCTAGTTTGAGGAGTCGATGGCGAGGCGTTTGCAGCCCGGGATAGACTCAACCAGACGCGCCATCGGTAAAAGGCCGGCCCATTTCAACCTTCATGACAGAACATTTCAGTTAGTGTCTCCCATTAATATTCATGTCAGTGTGCAAATTAATAAAGCACGTACCGCTGAACCCATCCTGGGTGTATCATCCAGTTCTCCAGAGGAGTGCGAGTGACCAGAGGCTTGAGCTTTCGCTCAGACCATATCGCACCACGATGACCCTTATCAATTTCCCCATTCAGCAACCACATTCCCGCCATTCCTGCACATACCAATTTCAAACATAGTTGGCACACTTAATATAAATATAGAACATAGTGCCACACTTAATACAAATTCAGAACATAGTTGCCACACTTAATACAAATATAGAACATAGTGCCACACTTAATACAAATTCAGAACATAGTGCCACACTTAATACAAATTCATAACATAGTGCCACACTTAATACAAATTCAGAACATAGTGTCACACTTAATACAAATTTATAACATAGTACTGCTAGCTTAGCTTCTTCCTCTCCCTCTTACTCCTCTACCTCCTCTACCTCCCCTTCGTCCCCGGTTGCCTCGTCCACGACCAGTACCACTGGCAGTGACGAAAGTGGGACAATTAGTGTCCCTATGGCCAAATTCATTGCATAGAATGCATTGCATAGTTGGACCTCCTGCTTCAGATTCATCCATATCATTCCGGATGCGCTGACACTGCCGTCTGCCTCTACTTGTACGCATATGCTCTGGGTTTGGAATGTAACGCCTTTCAACGGGGTTGACGTTGTTGAAGTTACCCATTGATCGAAAACCCATCAGCTCACCTGTCCAGGTATTGAGGACAGACTCTTTCAGATAAAATGGAGACACAAACGATATTGCGTCCAGTCCAAGCTGCCCGCAAGCAGCTACTGCTTCAACATGTGCCCTCACCGCTGCATCTCTTGCAGCTTTCCTGTCCCTAACGTGTCTCTGCGTGCACACATTAAGTCTGTCACGTATCAAATTGTACTTCCATAACTGGTTCTGCTTGCAGAGTTTTTTGAACAGATTCATTAGGTTCTTATTTCTGAACTGCGAGAAGAAATTAGCCCCCAGATGGCGCATGCACCAACGGCTCTGCAAGTCTTGCCATGGAGTTTGTTCCTCAGGGCCTGGGTTTGTTAGTGTCCTTATCGCACTGAGTATACCTGCATGCCTGTCATGAAGGATGCACACATTGGGCTTCTCCTTCACAACTGATATTTTCAACTGCCTGAAGAACCATGTCCAACTTTCAATGTTCTCACTCTCCACAAAAGCAAATGCGAGTGGGACAACTTGATTTTGGCCGTCTTGACCTATGGCTGTTAGGATCTGACCCTTGTACTTGCCAGTGAGAAAAGTACCATCTACACATATCACCGGTCGGCAATGCCTGAAAGCTTCGATGCATACACCGAAAGAGAAGAAGAGACGATGCAACACCCTCACAGTTGGGAACTCTGGCATGAAGAGGTCTTGGATATCGATATAGGTGCCTGGATTCCGCTGCTGCAGTGTGTGGAGGAGTTGGACAACAGAGTCATATGCATCAAAATAAGAACCAAATCTCCTCTCAAGCGCCGCATGCTTAGCCCTCCAAGCCTTGCCATAAGAAATTATGTACTTGAACCTGGCGAAAACTTTTCTCTGGATTGCCTTCACTTCCATAGCTTTGCCCTCCACTATCTCATCGTAAAACAACCGAGCAATAAGCGTCGATGAAAGGTTGGCATGATCTTGAGGGATGCAGGGAATAAGACAAGTGTGATTAACTAAGTCACTGATCACCCAACTTGTGCCATACTTAGGGAGATAGCCGTGCACCCTGGCGGGACAATCTGCGTTCTTGCATACCATTGTCAGGTATTTCTGACTTGACACCTGAGCTGTGAAAACCCTTTGCGTGGACATTGCCCAATTTATTATTGCATCCTTCAGAGCTTGCTTGTTGGGATACATAGCACCCGTCGCAATATTGTTCTGGTGATATTGCCAGGCAGAATCATGTCCATCGTTCACCATCATTGCAGATGAGAAGTCATGATTCCATGATGCAGGATTCGGGACCTCCTCTGCATTTTCTTCTTCATCCGACTCGTCAGAATCATCGGCATGACCCATATCAACATCGGTGTCTTCTTCTTCCATCATGGCCTGCATGTGCCCATCTACCTCGTCAGCGTCCACATCGCCACTGTAACCACCATCGGCATTTCCTCCTTCTACCTGACTACTCTGCCCTGGTTCGTAACCATCATCTCCAGCATTTGACATAGATAACTGCCTCCCTCCACTGCTCTGCCCAGGATCGTAGCCACCCTCGCCTTCATGTGCAGTCACCTCCTTCACGACGGGAAGCACTAAGGCAATAGGATTGCATCCCCTGCGTTCGCAACCTTGTAACCACCGCACCCACTCGGAGTCTCGCTCTATTGGCCTCAAATAAAAGTAAATTATTGAACTTGACCGTGTCCACAATGCATGAACACCGACGGTGTGTGTTTCTGTATCAAGCCCTAAACTTCCTGTAATCCATTCTTTCAACTGACTAACAGACCATGTTTGAGGTGCGCTCATTGGCACCTCTATGTGAGTAAATTCACTCAGATCAGCTCCCATGTTAGTTGTTTGGACAGTACCAGGACCGTAGTAAAATTTGAACTTCACTACATCAGACATCTCGGCTCACCTATTTTTTTTCAACAATGACAGACAAGTATTAAGCAACAACTTTAAATATCCGCACTACTAAATATTTGACATGTGTATATATTACGAAATATTAATGGAGCAACTAAAAAAATTCACACACCTACAAATATATTACAAATAATTGCCGGAGCAACTCCAACTACTGACACACCTAAATATTTGACATCCACATATAGTACGGAATATTACCGGAGCAACTTCAAATATTGACACAACTAAATAGTTGACATCTAAATATATTTACGGATACTACCGGAGCAAATAGCTACCGGAGCAAATCGCACACCTAATTTATTTCACATCGAAACATATTACCGAATACTACCGGAGCAACTACGAAAAATAAAATGTGTGTTGAAATATACCCTTGAAGCGTGCGAGCGAACGACGAACGACGAACGACGAACGGAGCCGGAAACTCCACCAAACTGCCGGAGATTCACCTCCACCACACTGCCCCAGCTTCAGCACCACCACCTCCACCTCCACCGCTGCCACAACCTCCTCCAATGTGCTAAAAAAACCTTCAAGAAAAATGCTCACCACGACCACCACGAGCTACCCCATCAGTAGATCGAGGTCTTCCTTGGCTCCCCTAACTACGTAGAACCCATTCACGGTGCTCAATCTCTAAAAAACCGCCTCATTTTGGTGTATTAATTGGAGGCATTTCTAAGAAAGAGGAGAAAACAAGGAGCTGTGCGTGTGGAAGGAGGAGGAAGGAGGAGAAAGGAGGAGGAAGGAGGAGAAAGAAGGAGAGAGAGGACGAAGGAGCCAGCCGCTGGGGGGGCCCGGACCCTGTCGGCTCGCAGCGCGCCGATCGGCCGGCAGCGGGCCGACAGGGGCCCGCACGCGCCGACAGCCTCTCTCGTGGCCTTGCCAGGCCTGCTGTCTGCTTGCGGTGGGCCGATCGGCCTGCTGTGGGCCGACGGTGTATTATTTTTGAAATTTTTTCATCCAGCGTAATATTTATGAAAATTAATAAAAAAAATGTATTATTTAAAAAAAATGCTCTCCTGGGGACGAGGGAACAAATCTCAACTCAAAACTCCCCCTCTGTCTCCACAAAATTAACATAATCAGAAAAGAAATTTGGTTAGCCTGGCTACTAGTAGTACTAGGGCTCTCTGCCTGCGATATAGGAGTGGTATTCTACTGCGGATTGGATTCGAGTTCTGAACTGTTCAGGGGAGGGATGCAATGCAACGACTAGCGGTTGGTAGTTATGAAATGGTGAGTGAGGGCCAACTTCGTTTTTTTTTTTTTTTTTTTGAGTTCCCATCGATCTTAGTATAGCTGTAGTATCTGAACTTACACACCAAACTCACACCACGCACACGCACACCCTTAGCGTGCAAGTTAGAACGCAGCCTGGACAACTCCAGAGTCCTAAGACTCTGTGGCAGTGGGCACACTGCACTACCTCTTACAGCACGAGTGAGGGAAAGGCCAACATTTTATTCGTGAGGTACGGCTGAAATTCGTTCCCTCGGGGAATCGAACTCGCGCCGGCTGCCTAGCCACCGCTAGTGCGAGCCACCCGAGCTACGCTCGGTCCTCGGGCCAACTTCGTTTGTGACGCAAACTTCTGATAGCACTATTTAGTTGATTCATTCGTGTGACATTCACGTGGATGCCGGGCTATATATGGTTGTCATGTCATCTATAGTCAATCTTATAGCCGGCACATATAA
Organism: Elymus sibiricus; assembly: GCA_039707655.1. Taxonomy (NCBI): domain Eukaryota; kingdom Viridiplantae; phylum Streptophyta; class Magnoliopsida; order Poales; family Poaceae; genus Elymus; species Elymus sibiricus. The sequence continues at coordinate 252,252,011 of CM077668.1, read as the reverse complement.
TAGTTACTAGCTATAAATACATACTACTATGGTTCACTTTACACTCTCATAAAGTGTTTAGGAGCACATGTCGCAGCTGGTTGTTAATCTACAACCGGCCCCTTCTCTCTCCTATTCTATCTCCTCCATATCAGTAAGAATGTATTATTTAAATTCTTATAACCCGTTTACATCATCTTATTATACTTGCTCTAAGCGTGTCTTTGGTTCACTATCTGTCGAGACATCGACGCGCCGGATATGATAGCACCAAATCCAAGCTGCCTCGGACAGAGGCCTGGGATAAATAATTAATTGTGGAGAAGACCATGTAAGGTCAAGATGATTGCGTTGATGTTCCTTGGGTTATAAGTTATGGTTATGGTTAGAGCATGGTGTACACTGCAAGAGCTTAGGGCATCTCCAACGGCAACCTGCAAATTTCCTCCCGTATCCGTCCACGGACAGGGGAGGACCAATCCGCGGACACGGATGCGGGAGGCCGCCATCCAACGCTAGCTGCATACATCCGGCCAACAATTCAAACTAACCGGACGAAATTCGTCCAAACACGGCCGGATTTCATATAAACATGACGGATTTCATATAAAAATGACGGATTTCATTACATTTACATCAGCTAAGCAGCGCTAGTCCGGCTCTGGAGGTATAATTAATACCTAATCTAAATGGTCGCTGGCGCCCGTTCCCCGTGTCTGGCCATGAATCCAGAGAACTGAAACTTCACCTTTTTCAGCTCCGCCTCGGCGCTCTCCAGCTCTGCCTCTGTAACCTCCGCCTCCGGAGCCCCAAGAAGCGAAGTTGTCTGCCTCCACATCGCCGCCAAGCGGCTAATCGGCCGACGATGTTCAGCCCACCAAGCTTGGCGTCGACGGGAGGGGAGGAGCGGTAGCCTTCTTGGGACCTGAGTGGTGGCGACCTACCGTGCACTACTCTTCCTCACTGCCGGTGGCGCCCGCGGACGTGCTGGCTTCGTGGTCGTGGCGGCGGGGCGCGGCCTCGGCGATGTCCTCCCCCTCATCGTCGGTCTCGCCGAACACCGCCTCGCCTGCCTCGTCGCACTCCTTGTAGGCGGCCGCCACCTCCGCCACCCGCTGGCGGTACTGCCAGCGGGCGAGGTGAATCTCGCGCCCGGAGCGGTAGGACTCGAGCAGCGCCTCCTGCTTCGCCAGGTCCGCGTCCGGCGCGACCGCCCTGCCAGCGCCGAGCTGCTCCTCCGCCTGCAGGTGCTCCTGGAGGAGGTGGTGGTTGTAGGCGGCGTCGGCCTGCGCCTCCCGGAACTGCTCCTCCCGCACCATGTCCATGTAATGGGCACGGGTCTCGCCGATGGTCATGGTGCAGTGCACCGGCGAGGGTGGCGCGGCGGAGGAGGAGGGTGGTGCCGGCTCGTCGTCGGCCGCGTCCTCCATTGGGACGTCGTCGTCCTCCGGCTGCCTGCCGACCAGCCAGCCGGCAGCAATGGCGGCCATCTCCTTCTTCTGGTCCGGCGTCAGCCCGTCCCAGAGAGCTTTGGCGGGGGAGGAATCCATGGTGGGAGTGGTGCGGAGAGGGATCGGAGGCGGATGACTGCGGCTATGGCCGGGAGCAGCGGTTTATATAGCAATGGTGGGCGTGAGATGGACAGACGGGTGGCGCCGGAGGAGACGCCTCGGCAATCGCGTGCCATCAATGTGTGCGGTAGACGGACGGACGGGCGGCCGTCGTGTCGTTTGAACGCACAGCAGTCGCCTGCACCGGGAAGCGGCGCGGGCGGCGCTCTCTCGGCCAGCGCGCCGCTTGAATGTCAGCGCCACTGAGCGGCCGCGTCCGCTCTGGCCAGTCATGAATGCGGGCACTGACGCTCTGGAGCGGCGCTGACCGTTTCGGGTGGGAAGCGCGCACGGGAGGGAGTAGAGGGTTTGGGTGGGCCAGGGCGGTCGGAAGCGGGCGTGACAGCGGTCCGGACTCCCGCAAAGCCCCCTCCCCCACGTTTGTGGGAGAAAACGAGTCCGGACCGCGCCGCAGACCGATACAGGACCGCGTTGGATGGTTTCCGCGGTCCGGACGGTTGCGGGAGATTTGAAGGTCGGCGTTGGAGGTGCCCTTAGTGGGATGTGTTTGGCAAAATAACTTTATTTTTTTCCTTGCTAGCTATGATATCATCGGTGTTTATTTTATAGCATGACTTCTTCGTTTCCCACCAGTGCTTAAGACATGCTTTTATTATTAATTAGTACATACATAAATCATTAAAGCATCTACAAAGGAGAGTTTGCATTCCAAGTAAAAAAGAGACAAGGGGAATTTCATTCAATTGTCATATCGAGCTAATACAACCGCACTGAGAGGATACATGGGTGCACAAAAAAGACAAGTAAAGAAAAAAGGCCTAGGGTGCACGGATGCTTGCCATGTCTTGTGGGGGCACGGATGGGAGCAGTCAAGCCATGTCCCCTTTTATTGCTTAAAATATTGACTCTTTTCGTGTTTGCATTAGTTGGACAGTGAAATTCATCGCAAACGATTACGCTATTTGGGGGGGGGGGGGGGGGGGTCGTTTTGGAGCTCGAGCTCATGTGCTCTGGCATGAAAATTAAAACTAAGAAAAAAAATAAAAATTGAATTGTTTTGTCAAGATGAAAGTGTCATCTAAGAACATTCAATTTTTTGTCGTGAAAAGACAGGTGAGGTTGTCTGTGCAAAAAAAAGAATGCTATAAAACGATAATTCAATCCAGAGCCCGGGCTCATTTGAGCCCCGTGAACAGTACCTTAATTTGACATAGAAAAAAAGTTCAAAAAATTCCAATTTTTTTTGTGGTGCAAGATGCTCCTGCGCGTGAACTCCGTGCAAGATTTTGTGAATTTTGGACATTTGAGGAGCTCGTGGCAAAAAAGACAAAATCGGGCGTGAACAGTGCGATTTTCAAAAGTTTCTCAGACATCCGAAATTTGTCTTTTTTGCCACGAGCTCTTCGAATGTCGAAAGTTCACAAAATTTTGCACGGAGTTCACGCATAGGAGCATCTTGCACCACAAAAAAAATTGGAATTTTTTGAACTTTTTTTCTACTTCAAATGGAGGTACTATTCATGCCCGGGCTCAGATGAGCCCGGGAGCCAAATCGCCGCGTCCGCTATAAAAGTCCTTTCTTAGAGGATAGTATTTTTTCAGACCGTCGCGTATGTCTTTTCTTCACGGAAATTTGCAAGCAGTTAGAATACACATACATATTCATAGAAAACATTTTTTATTTTTTTACTGTTCATGTGAAGCATATGAGCTCAAACTCACATTTGAATTTTCGTCGTGCTATGTAAATAGAATTACTAATGGTCATAGTTATAGTAATGCATGCAAATTAAATGTAATGCAGGACATCTAAGCCACATTAACCCTAAGAATTGGCATCACGGACGAAGGACGGACGTAGGTATGGTATAACAATTGCTTAGATAATTATCCAAGACGGTTGTGTGCATTGCTCGATATAGAGGCCAGTGGGCATTCGTCTTTCTGCAAAACAATACGCTGGAAAAGAACAGTGTGAAAACTTATTGTTATGGCATGAATATAATTCACTGTCCAATTTATTCATATTTCTCTTTTTTGCAGGGCATGTTGAGTTAAATTGCAAAATTGTATAGATGCACAACATGATATCTGAAAAATATTGGAAATTTTTGCGTGTTTAACTCCTATCAAGAGGAGCAAAGGCTAGTGTATCAAATTAAGGTTTTTTTTTTACCAGACGGCAAGCCTTGTAAGCTATCCAAACAAAAAACGATAAGTTTGTTTTTTGTTTTGTTTGTGAAATCAACTGGTCGTTTTCATCTGTTGTCTGTCTTTTTCTTTTTTCGTTTGCGGGGACAAGAGGTTGTTCTGCTGTTGGATGCAGTTTTTTCGGTTGCACCTAAGGGCCTGATAAAATTCGAAGGAAACATCAAGAAAATTTTATTGTAACAAATAGTAAATATTTCCCATAGAGAGACGGAAAATTGCCTTTGGAACTCGGCCTCCATGGAGGCCTCCAAATTCAAATTTCAAATTTCATCGAAATTGATATTTTTTACATTTCAAAAAATTCTGAAAAAATACAGATATACATGAAGGCATAACACACATGTGTGTAAATTTTCAGGAAAAAATACGTTGAAATGAGGGTTGTGTAAAAAAGACAAATATGGGGCTTTTTAACACATGATACTATTCATCCTCTCAGGCCATGTATTTGTCTTTTTTGTACAGGTCCCATTTCGACGTATTTCATTCTGAAATTTTACACACATACACATAACATTCTTGTTTACTTGCACAAATTTTGTCAGATTTTTTTGAAACCGAAAAGTTTGAATTTTAAAATTTTCAAAAAAAAGGCCTCCATGAAGGCTGAGAGCCAAACGTCCGTTCTCGTAGAGAGACCCTGTTTAAAGGTGCCCGATGCTACCTAGGCTGAAACATGCCGACTAAGCGTCATGGTCAATATTATTGAAGCAAGTCATAATCTGTGGCGTTCGGTCAGGCTTATTTCCCTTTAATTCGCTGCTCAAATCATCCTTTTCCACCATCACTTTTACAGCTCGGAATCTTGCTTCAACGCTACTTTTCCCGTTCTGACGTCTGTAGAGTTTCACACTGGTCTACAAGAAAGGACGTTAACAATCAAGCCGGTGGACTGGTGGTCAAGAATCAAGTTGGTGCACCGATCCATGCACAAAAACCTTTTAGGCCCTTTTAATTTATAGAAATTTTGTAGGAATTCTAAAGGATAAGAATTTGTAGATTTTTTTTCCTTTGAAGCCCTTTGGGTTATTGGAGCAGAATCATATTCTTTTTATTTTACGGGAGCAGAATCATATTCTTGTATAGGATAGGATTTACAGTTATTCTTTAGGAATTCTAAAGAATAAAAGTTTTGTAGCAATTTTTTCTTTGAAGCCCATTGGATTACAGAAATGCTAAAAATCTGTCATCGGATTTTTAGGCATGGCAAATCGAACGTTTTTCATGGCAATTTATACTGGTGCGATGATGGTAAATTTAATTAGCAAGCACGGCAATTCCTAGCAAAAAAAAAAGAGCTGAGGCGGATTGTTTTTAGCGAAACTGTGAGAATTTCTTCCCACTGTGATTTAAAAAAATGTATTAAAGTTATATACAAAAGAAGCAAATAAAGAGAGAGTCTAAAGAACTATTACAACAACAGGGGCAACCAACCCAGCTGTATGGATAGGAACCCTACAAGCATAGAGACCTGGAGGAATGTGTCTGAAGATATAAGCATTCATAGTGTTCCAAATAGCCCAGTCAAAAAAAGGAGGAGGATGATATGCATTGCAAATGAGAGGTTGAGTAAGCGAACCAATTGATGGAGTTGATCTTGAACATTTGCATCCAATGGAGACCAGGTGGGACAGAGGTTTCCAGCATAGGTGCAAAAGGGCAGTGAAAGAAGAGATGGTCCCTTGTCTCCAAAGCTTGTTGGTCATACATCGCACATGTGTAGTCTTCAAGGAAAAATCATCCTGTGAAGAAGAGCTCTGGTGTTCAGTCTGTTATTGATAAGCAGCCAAAAAAAGATCTTATGCGTAAGTTGACTGCAAGCTTTCCCGAGCCATTTTATAGCAGGATGGTAGGATGTTCTCCAATGATCTGTAGGTAAGCTTGGGCTACAGTGAAGGTTTTTGCACCTGTAGGATACTGCTAGAGATCAGATGAGTTATCAGGCTCCAATGCCTGCACAGGATCTTTCATAACCTGGAATTGATTATAAGCTTCAACTGACAAAGGCAGGTGGAACAAAGAAGAGAGATCCTCCATTGCCAAGACTTGGTGCAGTGACATATTAGGCATTTTGGCATAGGAAAACAAGTGAGACCATATAGATTGCAAGATGTTTCCAGGGATCTTTCCAAAAAATAGTAGCTTGCCCATTTGTAGGTAAACATGCAGCATGCATCTTGTAAGTAGGAAGAAGTTTGAGGCAGTCCCTCCACCAAAAGGAGCATTGGGCAGGTTGGTCAGGAGGCAACCCTGAGCTATAATAAGACTCCTAGACCAATTTAACTCAAGGAATATCACTGCAATTAAGAAACTTATGAACCATTCTTAAAAGTAGAGCACCATTCTAGGCGCCAACTAAACTTGTCATCCTCAAGGAACATAATGTACCATGAAAAACGTTCAATTTGCCATGACTAAAATCTGACATTTACTGGATATTCGGGTCCTTGGTTTATAGGAGCATAATCCTATTCATGTACAGAATATGAATAAATCCTTTGTATATAAAAAAATTAGCCTAGACCCAATGGAAAAAAAGTCATATCCTATGAACCAAATGACATCACTTTCTATCTAGGATTTGAGATACATGTCATCTCAATTTCTATGGTTTTTTTATTCCCATGAAATTCCTATCTTATGAATCATAGAAGGCCTAAGTAGGAGCTACCTCGAATAGACGTCATCGCATATTTGATGAGCTTACATGTCAAGATAAATAAGTGAGTGGGGATCAACTATTTAGGTATATATATGATATGTTAGTCCAAATAAAACCCCCAAAAATGCATATTTTACGATAATAAGGCATGAACAATACAAAAAATATAGACCCGCTTAGGACGTATCATTCATCATATGCATGTTGCTGATTCTTCAAAAGTCATGGATGATGTGCATGGTTAATTCTTCATTCTTGTTCATACATAATGCACCTCTCACAAAATTCTAGGATATAAGGGGAGCTCTTCACTAATTTTCCTTCTACTCGCACTTCTATTCAAACGCAATCTCAAATAGTGCACATCTTCATGGGAGCTAGCTCTATATTGTGGAATTCAAAATATTCAATTCTATATTCTTCAATGAAGCTTTAATTCTTTCTTCTCTAATTTAAGATCTTGTTGTCATCAATCACAAAAAAGGGAGATTGTAAGTGATTGTAGTGCCCTTGATGGTTTTTCAAGATTCGTGACAAATGATTAAGGGAGTAACATGTTTACTAAGTATATAATCTACCCCCAAAATGTTGAGGAAACATTGAATAATTCGATTTGGCATGTCAAGAATCAGACATTGTAGTGCAAAATTGATTTCCTAGTTCTTATATTTCTTAAGTTCAGTTATATGGCAAATTGTACTATTACGAGGGGTTGGATGGTGAAGCCAAAAGGTGAATCTTGAGTGATGCTCAATCAGAACCCATTTTTATACGAAGTGAAGTCTTGGAATCTCCTTCTAAATGAATCTGTAGGCATATCATTAAGAAAACTTACATGGACGAGTGATTGAAAGATGTCCAGGTTGACAGGGAACTCAGGACCATGTTTGGCGACTGATACGTCTCCAACGTATCTATAATTTTTTATTGTTCCATGCTATTATAGTATCAATCTTGGATGTTTTTATATGCAATTATATATCATTTTTTGGGACTAACCTATTAACCTAGTGCCCAGTGCCAGTTGTTGTTTTCTGCTTGTTTTTGGCTTTTCAGAGAAACAGTACCAAATGAAATCCAAATGCCATGAAACTTTTTGGAGATTTTTTTCCGGACAAAACAAACCTTGGAAGCTTCGGGAGGAGGCCAGAAGCCTCACGGAGGCTTCACAGGGCAACAGGTCGCGCCCCAGGGGGGGCGCGCTGTGTTGCCTTGTGGGGCCCACGTGACTCCGTTTGACCTAATTCCACTTCTATAAATTCACAAATATTGGGAAACCATCAGAGAGCCAAAAGAAAAACCTTTCCACTGCCGCAAACCTTTGTTCTTCCGCGATCCCATCTGGAGGCCTTTTCCGGTACTCTGCCGGAGGGGGAATCGATCACGGAGGGCTTCTACATCAACTTTGCTGCCCTTCCGATGATGTGTGAGTAGTTTACCACAGGCCTACGGGTCCATAGCTAGTAGCTAGATGGCTTCTTCTCTCTCTTTGATCTTCAATACAATGTTCTCCTTGATGTTCTTGGAGTTCTATCCGATGTAATCTTCTTTTGCGGTGTGTTTGTTGGGATCCGATGAATTGTGAGTTTATGATCAGATTATTCATGAGAAATATTTGAGTCTTCTCTGAACTCTTTTATGCATGATTGTTATAGCTTTGTATTTCTCTCTGATCTATCGATTTGGTTTGGCCTACTAGATTGGTTTATCTTGCAATGGGAGAGGTGCTTTGTGATGGGTTCAATCTTGCGGTGCTCAATCCCAGTGACAGAAGGGGACATGATACGTATTTGTATTGTTGCCATTAAGGATAAAAAGATGGGGTTTATTCATATTGCTTGAATTTGCTTTTCTACATCATGTCATCTTGCTTAAGGCGTTACTCTGTTTTTATTAAACATAATACTCTAGATGCATGCTGGATAGCGGTCGATGAGTGGAGTAATAGTAGTAGATGCAGGCAGGAGTCGGTCTACTTGTCTCGGACGTGATGCCTATATACATGATCATTGCCATGAATCCGTCATAATTATTTGATATTATGTCAATTGCTCAACAGTAATTTGTTTACCCACCGTATGTTTCTGTGCTCGAGAGAGAAGCCTCTAGTGAAAACTATGGCCCCCGGGTTTATCTTTATCATATCAAAAACCTAAAAATACCTTGCTGCAATTTATTTACTTTATTTTAATTAGTAGTTTAGTTTATCTATTTATGTCTATCAGACTTAATCCTTGCAAGTAACCGCTAAGAGGATTGACAACCCTCTTATTTGCGTTGGGTGCAAGTGTTTGCTCTTGTGTGTGCAGGTGCGCTTAACGGAATTTTGCTTGGTTCTCCTACTGGATTGATAACCTTGGTTCTTAACTGAGGGAAATACTTATCTCTACTGTACTGCATCATCCTCTCCTCTTCGGGGAAATACCAACGCAGACTACAAGTAGCAGGAAGAATTTCTGGCGCCGTTGCCGGGGAGACATCATCAAAATTACCAAGTACCTTCGCACAAATTATCATTCACTTGCATTTACTTTATTTGCCTTTTATTTGCATTTGCCTCTCGTTTTCATCTCCCCCGCTTCTATTTTTTTTTTACAAAAACACACAAAAAAATTGCTTGCTTGCTTTTATTGCCATGTCAACACACAAGAACAGAAAGTAAAACAAAAATTTAAGATCACTATGGATCCTCATCCACTTGCTAATCTTTTCAAAAGATCGAATTATAATGAACCAATTGCTAGTGATTTGAGTGCTCTTGATTATCTCTATGAAGTTTTGCTTGAAAATCATGAATCTGGAAATTGTGATGAAGTGTTAGAAGAAGAAATTTATAAAGTGATTCATGATAGCTCCTTTATTGAAAAGCATGATTGCAATGATGTTACTATAAATTCTATTAATGTGAATTGTGCTAATAATATGCAAAACTAAAAGCTTGGGGATGATAATTTTGTTATGTCCACTACTTATTGCAATGATCATGATTGGGGTGATAATGCTTCTTATGATCTTGAAAATTTATTTAAGCCACATGATGAATATGTTATTGATAATAATGTTTGCAATACTATTAAAAGTGGGTTAGGAAGAGTGTCAACTTTAGGTAATAATGATCCCACTACTTTGGAGAATTATCAATCTTATGAAATTTTTGACAAAAGTGGGTTTGGAGAGGTCATGACTTTAGTTGACGTTAATCCCACTATCTTGGAAGATTATAATTTTTTTATGCATGTGGATCATAGAGAGATTATTTTTTATGATAGCTATATTGTTGAATTTGAATGTGATCCTACTTGCAATTATTATGAGAGAGGAAAATATGTTTATAGGAATTTTCATGTTACTAAATTACCTCTAGTTATGTTGAGATTGTCAATGTTTATTCTTCTTCCTTGCATATGCTAGATAATTCTTGTCTCGATAATTTGTTTTCCTATAAAATGCATATACATAGGAAGTATGTTAGACTTAAATGTGTTTGCCACATGTTTTATGATGCTCTCTTTGTGCTTCAATTCTCGTTTTTGATGTGAGCATCATTAATAATCCAAGCCTATCTTAATGGCTATAAAGAAAGAACTTGTTGGGAGACAACCCAATATTTTCTCTGTTTTTGTGTGTTTGCATGATTATAGCTTCTGTTATGATTGTGTTTTTATGTTTTAATTAGTGTTTGTGCCAAGTAATGCCTTTGGGATGATGTTGATGATAGTATGATTGATGCTGTTTGGAAAACAGAAAGTTTTGCGTCCAGTGCTGGAATTTTAATTCTGTACTGGAGCGTCAGAAAAATCTGAAATTTTTACACAGTATTGGTATATGAATTTCCCACGTTTTCTAATTTTTCAGAATTTTTGGAGTTACAGAAGTATGGCTTTTAAATAGATCTTTACTGACTATTCTGTTTTAGACAGATTCTGTTTTTGTTGCATAGTTTGCTTATTTTGATGAATCTATGGATCGTATCGGGGGGGTATGAGTCATGGAGAAGTTGGAGTACAGTAGCATTATGACAATATTAAATATGAATCAATTTACTACAGTACCTAAGGTTTAAGATTTATTTGTTATACTAACGGATCTCATGAGGTTTCTGTTGAGTTTTGTGTGCTGAAGTTTTCAAGTTTTGGGTGAGACTACGATGGATAAAGGAATAAGGAACGGCAAGAGCCTAAGCTTGGGGATGCCCAAGGCACCCCAAGGTAATATTCAAGGAAGACTCAAGCGTCTAAGCTTGGGGATGCCCCGGAAGGCATCCCCTCTTTCGTCTACAATCTATCGGTAACTCACTTGGAGCTATATTTTTATTCATCACATGATATGTGTTTTACTTGGTGCGTCTTGTGATATAGTTTGTTTGCTTTTTAGTTTGTCACAATCATCTTTGCTGAACGCACCTTTTTGAGAGAGACACACATTATTCGCGATTTGTTAGAATATTCTATGTGCTTCACTTATATCTTTTGAGCTAGGCAGTTGCTCTAGTGCTTCACTTATATCTTTTAGAGCACGGCGGTGGTTATATTTTAAAGAAATAGTTGCACTCTCATGCTTCACTTATACCTTTTTGAGAGTCTCATAATAGCAATGGTAATATGCACGGGTTATGAATTTGGTCCTGATATGATAGGTATTCAAGAGGGATATAATAAAAACTTTCATGTAGATCATTGAATATGGTAAATTTGATTCCTTGCAATAGTTTTGCAATATTAAGATGGTAATATGGGGGAGGTATTAGTAGATAATTGTGGTTTAGTAAGAATAATTGTGTTAAGGTTTGTGATTCCCGAAGCATGCACGTATGATATGTCGTTATGCTAAGAAGTTGGAGCATGATTTATTATTGATTGTCTTCCTTTGTGTGGCGGTCGGGGGCGCGCGATGGTTAACTCCTACCAACCTCCCCCCTAGGGGCATGCGTAGTAGTACTTTGCTTCGAGGGCTAATAAACTTTTGCAATAAGTATGTGAGTTCTTTATGACTAATGTGAGTCCATGGATTATACGCACTCTCACCCTTCTGCAATTTGCTAGCCTCTTCGGTACCGTGCATTGCCCTTTCTCACATCGAGAGTTGGTGCAAACTTCGCTGGTGCATCCAAACCCCGTGATATGATACCCTCTATCACACATAAGCCTCCTTATATCTTCCTCAAAACAGCCACCATACCTACCTATCATGGCATTTCCATAGCCATTCCGAGATATATTGCCATGCAACTTCCACCGTTCCGTTTTCATGACATACATCATCATTGTCATATTGCTTTGCATGATCATATAGCTGACATAGTATTTGTGGCTCAGCCACCGCTCATCATTGTTATACATGTTACGCTAGCATCATTGCACATCCTGGTACACTGCCAGAGGCATTCATATAGAGTCATATTTTTGTTCTAGTATCGAGTTGTAATGTTGAGTTGTAAGTAAATAGAAGTGTGATGATCATCATTATTAGAGCATTGTCCCAGTGAGGTAAGAATGGTGGAGGCTAATGAGTCCTCAAAAAAGTGGGGATGAGGTCGATGAGATCATTCTAAAAAAAGGCAAAAAAGAGCCATGAAAAAAAATGAGAGAAAAAGAGAGAAGGGGCAATGTTACTATCCTTTTTCCACACTTGTGCTTCAGAGTAGCACCATGTTTTTCATATAGAGAGTCTCCTATTTTGTCACTTTCATATACTAGTGCGAATTTTTCATTATAGAACTTGGCTTGTATATTCCGATGACGGGCTTCCTCAAATGCCCGAGGTCTTCATGAGCAAGCAAGTTGGATGCACACCCACTTAGTTTTCATGTTGAGCTTTCATACACTTATAGCTCTTAGTGCATCAGTTGCATGGCAATCCCTACTCCTCGCATTGACATCAATTGATGGGCATCTCCATAGCCCATTGATTAGCCTCGTCGATGTGAGACTTTCTCCATTTTTGACTTCTCTTATTTATCTCTACCACCACACTCTATTCCACCCATAGTGCTATATCCATGGCTTGCCTCATGTATTGAGTGTGAGTTGAAAAAGCTGAAGCGCATTAAAAAGTATGAACCAATTGCTCGGCTTGTCATCGGGGTAGTGCATGATAAATACTTTGTGTGAAGAAGATGGAGCATGACAGGATTATATGATTTTGTAGGGATAACGTTCTTTAGCATTTTTATTTTGAAAGACATGATTGTTTATTAGTATGCCTGAGTATTGATGTCTTTATATCAAACTATAGACTATTGCTTTGAATCATTTGGATCTTATTATTCATACCGTAAGAGAGAGATTACATGATGAAACATGATAGGTAGCATTCCGCATCAAAAATTCTGTTTTTATCATTTACCTACTCGAGGATGAGCAGGAATTAAGCTTGGGGATGCTTGATACGTCTCCAACGTATCTATAATTTTTGAATGTTCCATGCTATTATAGTATCAATCTTGGATGTTTTTATATGCAATTATATATCATTTTTTGGGACTAACCTATTAACCTAGTGCCCAGTGCCAGTTGCTGTTTTCTGCTTGTTTTTGGCTTTTCAGAGAAACAGTACCAAATGAAGTCCAAATGCCATGAAACTTTTTGGATATTTTTTCTGGACAAAAGAAACCTTGGAATCTTCGGGAGGAGGCCAGAAGCCTCATGGAGGCTTCACAAGGCAACAGGGCGCGCCCCAGGGAGGGGCGCGCCGTGTTGCCTTGTGCGGCCCACGTGACTCCGTTTGACCTAATTCCACTTCTATAAATTCACAAATATTGGGAAACCATTAGAGAGCCAGAAGAAAAAACCTTTCCGCTGCCGCAAGCCTCTGTTCTTCCGCGAGCCCATCTGGAGGCCTTTTCCGGTACTCTGTCTGAGGAGGAATCGATCACGGAGGGCTTCTACATCAACCTTGCTGCCCTTCCGATGATGTGTGAGTAGTTTACCACAGACCTACGGGTCCATAGCTAGTATCTAGATGGCTTCTTCTCTCTCTTTGATCTTCAATACAATGTTCTCCTTGATGTTCTTGGAGTTCTATCCGATGTAATCTTCTTTTGCGGTGTGTTTGTTGGGATCCTATGAATTGTGAGTTTATGATCAGATTATTCATGAGAAATATTTGAGTCTTCTCTGAACTCGTTTATGCATGATTGTTATAGCTTTGTATTTCTCTCCGATCTATTGATTTGGTTTGGCCTACTAGATTGATTTATCTTGCAATGGGAGAGGTGCTTTGTGATGGGTTCAATCTTGCGGTGCTCAATCCCAGTGACAGAAGGGGACATGACACGTATTTGTATTGTTGCCATTAAGGATAAAAAGATGGGGTTTATTAATATTGCTTGAATTTGCTTCTCTACATCATGGCATCTTGCTTAAGGCTATACTCTGTTTTTATTAAACTTAATACTCTAGATGCAAGCTGGATAGCGGTCGATGAGTGGAGTAATAGTAGTAGATGCAGGCAGGAGTCGGTCTACTTGTCTTGGACGTGATTGATACGTCTCCAACTTATCTATAATTTATGAAGTATTCATGCCATGTTTATTATAGTTTTGTATGATTTTGGTGCACTTTTATATGATTTTTATGGACTAACATATTGACCTAGTGCCCAGTGCCAGTTGATGTTTTCTACTTGTTTTTGGTTTTCCAGAAAATCCATATCAAATGAAGTCCAAATGCAGCGAAACTTTTTGATGAATTTTTCTGGAAGGAAACAGACCCAGGAAGCTTCGGGGGAGCAGCAGAAGACCCACAGGGGCCCCACAAGCCACCTCGGCACGCCACCCCCCCCGGACCCCCTGTGGCACCTCTTTGCATGATTCCAATGCTGAAAAATCATATATATTCATAAACCCCCGAAAGTTAACCTAGATGAGTTTTTACGCCGCCGCAAGCCTCTGTACCTCCACGATCTCATCTACATCCCTTTTTCGGCACCCTGCCGGAGGGGGGGAATCATCACCGGAGGCCATCTTCATCATCCCGGCGCTCTCCATGACGAGGAGGGAGTAGGTCACCCTCGGGGCCGAGGATATGTACTAGTAGCTATGTGTTTGATCTCTCTCTCTCGTGTTCTTGATTTGGCACGATCTTGATGTACCGCGAGCTTTGTTAATATAGATGGATCATATGGTGTTTCTCCCTCTCTATCTTGTTGTGATGAATTGAGTTTTTACCTTTGAGGTTTCACTATTATCGGATTGAATACTTTTATGGATTTGAGAACACTTGATGTATGTCTTGCATATGAATACCTGTGGTGACAATGGGTATTATATTGATTCACTTGATGTATGTTTTGGCACTCAACTCGCGGATTCCCGAGGTGACGTTGGGGTAATCTATGCATAGGGGTTGATGCATGTTTTCGTCCTACTTTCTCTGATAGAAATCTTGGGGCACTCTTTGAAGTTCTTTGTGTTGGATTGAATATTATGAATCTGAAGTTGTTTGATGCATATCGTATAATCAACTCACATATACTTGTGGTGACATTGGAGTATCTAGGTGACATTAGAGTTGGTTGATGTGTATCATATGGTGTTATTTTAGTACGAACTCTAGGGCTGTTTGTGACACTTATAGGAATAGCTCAATATATTGATCGGAAAGAATAACTTTGAGGTGGTTTTGTACCCTGCAACAATTTCTATCTTATGTTCTCCGCTAATAGGAACTCTGGAGTGATTCTTTATCGCACGTTGAGGGACTGTTATATGATCCAATTATGTTAGCATTGTTGAGAGATTGCACTAGTGAAAGTATGAACCCTAGGCCTTGTTTTCAAGCATTGCAATACCATTTTTGCTCACTTCTGTTACTTGCTACCTTGCTGTTTTTTTTATTTTCAGATTATAAAAACTTATATCTACTATCCATACTACACTTGTATCACCATCTCTTCGCCGAACTAGTGCACCTATACAATTTACCATTGTATTGGGTGTGTTGGGGACACAAGAGATTTCTTGTATTTGGTTGCAGGGTTGTTTGAGAGAGACCATCTTCATCCCATGCCTCCCAGGGATTGATAAACCTTAGGTCATCCACTTGAGGGAAAATTGCTACTGTCCTACAAAACTCCGCGCTTGGAGGCCCAACACAAGTCTACAAGAATAAGTTGTGTAGTAGACATCAGTGATGCCTATATACATGATCATTGCCATGAATCCGTCATAATTATTTGCTATTCTGTCAATTGCCCAACAGTAATTTGTTTACCCACCGTATGTTTCTGTGCTCGAGAGAGAAGCCTCTAGTGAAAACTATGGCCCCCGGGTCTATCTTTATCATATCAAAAACCTAAAAATACCTTGCTGCAATTTATTTACTTTTATTTTAATTAGTAGTTTAGTTTATCTATTTATGTCTATCAGACTTAATCCTTGCAAGTAACCGCTAAGAGGATTGACAACCCTCTTATTTGCGTTGGGTGCAAGTGTTTGCTCTTGTGTGTGCAGGTGCGCTTAACGGAATTTTGCTTGGTTCTCCTACTAGATTGATAACCTTGGTTCTTAACTGAGGGAAATACTTATCTCTATTGTACTGCATCATCCTGTCCTCTTCGGGGAAATACCAACGCAGACTACAAGTAGCAACGACATCGAAGAACAATTTGAAGCCAAATTCAAGTTGCTGCATTTCAGAAGACTCTTTTCAAGTTTGTCCAATAAAAAAAGGTATGTACCTTTTTGCTTAGTTACCATAACTGAGAAGTTAAAGCCCTCTTTTGTAATGAGGTTTGCCTTAACTGAGGTTCTTTTAAATGTGATAATGGCAAGCTTTTGAAAGAAATATGCTGACGAGGGAATACCCACTGGGTAGGCCAACAACAATAGTCAGGCTAGCTAAAGGCTTGGGCCCATTAATGATAGGGTCCAGTACAACAACACCATAGGTCGTGGCCCAAACAGTGGTGGATAGGGCAATCAAATCGCTCAGTAGCTTGAGGGAAGTGCCATGAAGGTGAGCATTACCACGAGCTCCACTAGGCATTACATTGGACGTTTCTCCATGTAATAAGTAGTACTAGAAACATTCAACACTCAATGAGTTGTTGCTTTTAGCATTAATTTAGTCGACCGTTGTATCTAGCCATGTTGGACACTATATAAGGCATGAATCGGGCACCTGGCCAAGGGTTTGCAACCTTTGTATCCATTTGCGCAAGAAGAAAGCCTAGCAGTCGGAGTAGGGTGTTATCATTGTGTGTACACCCAACTGAGCATCTAGTACGCTCTACACTCCACCATCTACACCCCTATGCTTAATTTCAGTGAAATACCCACAACATATGCTCTTATGTAGAAAGTGTTAAACTCAGCATAATAAAATGAAAACAAAAATTGGTTAAGAGACAAAATACTAAGACATGGTTTTCAAAGGAAATATGCTCTTCTGTGAGTCGAAGTACTGTGCATCTCAAGTATTTGTCAAATAACTCTACATAGCAATAATTTCCAAGTGTAGCAATGCTAGTAATAGCTTCTTTCAAATTTATACCTTGCTAGCTAATATTAGCTTCTTCCCCAAAACAACAATTTAATTAGAACTGGTGAGAATGACTTATGTAATTAAGAAACCATCATCAAAACCACATGCATGTAGGTTTTACATCAATTACATTTCACATTAGTTAAATGCACATCATGTTAACCACTTAAACCACATAAGTACTAATATAACATGTTGACTTATACGTCTCAAATGCATCCATTTTTCCTAACACTTTTGCCATACTTTTGTGCTCTAATTTGCACAGTTTGAATAAAAGCTAATTAGGTTGGCATTGTTTTCAGCAAGAATTTTCATGGTGTTGTTTCTTGTGCACAAAAGGTCCCTGAAAAATATATTTCTGGAAGTTTTGGAGAGCCACAGAGCCAGAAGGGGGTGCCAAGTGGTAACCCACAACCACCACACTTCCCTGTCCCATGACTCAAGGCATGGTTGCGTGGGAGGGGCACGCGCTCCCCCTGGGTCTCGCCTCCTGATGCCCCTTCACGCATATAACCTCTCTAACCTGAAAACATAATAGGGAATTTTGACAGATCGAGGCGGAGACACTGCGTTCTTCGATCTCTTCCTGGAGGACTGTCTAGGGGTTGATCTAGCCTCCGGAGAGGAGAATTCTTCTCCATCTTCAGCACCAACACCATTTCCATCATCACCAATCACTTATCCATTATCACCATCATGATCTTCCCACTCACATATGAGTAATTTCTTTGTAGGCACATGAGGTGGATGAGATCTCTTATGTAATAGTTGTCGGAATTGTTAGGGTTTGGTACCTAGTATCATGTATGTTCTGAGATTGATGTTGCTATGACTTTGCTATACTTAATGCTTAACACTAGGGCCAGAGTGTCATGATTTCATATCTGAACCATATCCCCAGCCAGTATGGGGATCAATCTTAGTCCTTCTATAAGAAGAGTGTCGAACCTAACGAGGAGCAGAAGGAATTGATAAGCGGTTTCAGCAAGGCATTCTCTGCAAGTGCTGTAAAGTAGTAGTAACAGATAGTTTGATAGCAAGATAATTGATAGCTAGTAATGAGTAACCAAAGTAATAAGGTGCAGCAAGGTGGCCCAATCCTTTTATTGCAAAGGACAAGCTGAAAGTATTTCTTATAGTGAGCAAAGCGTTCTCGAGGACTTATGGGAATCTTGTCTAGTTAACTTCATCATGTACTGATTCGCGTTCACTACTTTGATAAATTGATATGTGGGTGGACCAGTGCTAGGGTGTTGTTCTTACTTGAACAAGCAACCCTCTTATGATTACCCCGTCTCACAAGCATCCGCAACTACGAAAGAAGAATTAAGATAAATCTAAGCATAGCATGAAACATATGAATCCAAATCAGCCCCTTGCGGAATAGCGCATAAACTAGGGTTTAAGTTTTTGTCACTTTCGTAACCCATCATCTACTTACTAATTCCACAATGTCTTCCCCTAGGCCCAAGCATGGTAATGTGTCGTGTAGTCGACGTTCACACAACACCAATAGAGGAAGAACAACATAACACATTGATACGTCTCCGTCGTATCTATAATTTTGATTGTTTCATGCCAATATTCTACAACTTTCACATACTTTTGGGAACATTTTATATTATTTTTGGGACTAACATATTGATCCAGTGCCCAGTGTCAGTTCCTGTTTTCTGCTTGTTTTTTCTTTCGCAGAAAATCCATATCAAACGAAGTCCAAATGTGATAAAATTTTACGGAGAATTATTTTGGAATATATGTGATTTTTAGGAAGAAGAATCAATGCAAGACGGTGCCCGAGGTGGCCACAAGGCAACAGAGCGCGATCCAGGGGGGTCGCGCCATGTTGCCTTGTGACTCCCTCGAATGTCGGTTGGGGCCCTTCTTTCGCCGCAAGAAAGATAATTTCCGTATAAAAACCCCCTCAAAATTTCAGCCCAATAGGAGTTACGGATCTCTGGGAATATAAGAAATGGTGAAGGGCCAGAAAACACGAGCACGGAACAGAAGAGAAACAGAGAGAGAGAGAGATCCAATATCGGAGGGGCTCCTGCCCTCCGGGAGCCATGGCGGCCATGGACCTGAGGGGAAACTCTCCTCCCATCTAGGGGGAGGCCAAGAAAGAAGAAGAAGGAGAGGGGCTCTCTCTCCCCCTCTCTTCCGGTGGTGCCGGAGTGCCGCCGGGGGAACCATCGTGACGGCGATCTACACCAATAACTTCGCCGCCGTCATCACCAACTCTCTCCCCCTCTATGCAGCGGTGTAACCTCTGTATTCCTGCTGTAATTCTCTACTTGAACATGGTGCTTCATGCTATATATTATTACCCAATGATGTATGGCAATCCTATGATGTTTGAGTAGATTCTTTTTGTCCTACGGGTTAATTGTGGTATGGTGTGATTGATATGAGTTGTATGTTAAATATGGTGATGTCCTATGGTGTCCTCCATGTTGCGCAAGCATGAGGGATTCCCGCTGCAGGGTTTTGCAATACGTTCATGATTCGCTTATAGTGGGTGGCTAGAGTGACAGAAACTTACACCCGAGTAAGGGGGTTGTTGCGTATGGGAGTAAAGAGGACTTGTTACTTAATGCTATGGTTGGGTTTTACCTTAATGATCTTTAGTAGTTGCGGATGCTTTCTAGAGTTCCAATCATAAGTGCATATGATCCAAGTACGGAAAGTGTGTTAGCGTATGCCTCTCCCTCATTGCATATGATAAGTATCTATTGTGTTATATTCAATTACCTATGGACAATCTTTCTCTTTGTGTTACAAAAAGCTCTCTACTAAAACAAACTAACTTTTATTATCTCGTAAAGCACTCCTAGTTTTATTCTTGCAAAGTAGTTCTAGCATTACACCTACAAAGTACTTCTAGTTTCATACTTGTTCTAGGTAAAGCAAACGTTAAGTGTGCGTAGAGTTGTATCGGTGGTCGATAGAACTTGAAGTGAATATAAATTTTACCTTTAGCTCCTCGTTGGGTTCGACACTCTTATTTATCGAAAAACCTACAATTGATCCCCTATACTTGTGGGTTATCACACATCATCAAAATATTGAACGAATACCAACTTCACATGATTACTTATAACAAGCCATGTCCTCAAGAACAAACAGAAGTACTCACAAATCATATTCATGGTCATGATCAGAGGAGAATAATATATGATTAACAATCTGAACATATAATTTTCCACCAAGTAAACCTACTAGCATCAACTATAAGATGTAACCAACACTACTAGCAACCCACATGTACCAATCTGAGGTTTTGAGACAAAGATTGAATACAAGAGATGAACTAGGATTTGAGATGAGATGGTGCTGGTCAAGATTTTGATGGAGATGAGTCCTCTCACGATGAGAGGAGCGTTGGTGATGACGATGGCTTCGATTCCCCCCTCCCGGAGGGAAGTATCCCTGGCGGAATCGCTCCGCTAGAGAGCAAAAGTGCTCCTGCCCAGGTTCCACCTCGAGACGGCGGCGCTTCGTCTCGAAAGTCTTCTTCTGATTTTTTCTAGGGTAAATGGCTTCATATAGGAGAAGATGGGCCCCGGAGGCTTGCTGTGGCCCCACAAGCCTGGGTGGCGCACCACCTGAGCTTGTGGCCCCACGGTGAGTCCCCTCCATTAGCTTCTTTCGCCAGTATTTTTTATATATTCCAAATAAATCTCCATAAATTTTCAAGTCATTTGAAGCTCCGGAGAATAGCTATCTCTGCTGTAACTATTTTCAGGCTAGAATTCCAGCTGCCGGCAATCTCCCTCTTGTGATGAAACTTGCAATTTAAGAGAGAAAAGGCATTAGAATTGCATCTAAAAGTGAAATATAACTTTAAAACAATGTAAATAACAGTAAGAAAACATGATGCAAAATGGACGTATCAAAAGTCTGAGAAAATTCCTTCATTGTCCTGTTGTCGGCGCCTCACAAACCCTCGGAGCACGAACACTTTGGTCGCTACAAATCCAAACCCTTGAATCATTAGCAAAAAAACATTGGAAGTGGGTTACAAGAGATAGATGCATATTTTACCTCCATTTTCCTGCTCCGCTTAGGGATTGCAAGGGGAAGGCGAGGGGTGGACGATGAGAGGTGGTGGAGAGAGGCGGTGGCGAGCAACGAAATTTGGGGATAGGAAGCTGTGAAGAGGCCAAAGTGGAGAATAAGAGGGACTTAGAAGTTGATGGGACTATACGAAATCTTGTCAGGGTGTGGATCCACTTGTCAGTGAAAGCAAAAAAACTGCAACAACTTTGCAAAAAAAGGGGTCTTGGGACTCGAACCCAGGACCTAAGCATTTCTAAGTGTGTGTAGCTAGTGTAGTAAGATTAGAGTATCGAACATAAGCCATATACTTTTTCAATTGTACCTAAACGAAAATGTATGAAACATTCAAGAATGTCGGATCTAATATTGACGTGCGTTGTCATTTTGCCTTATCCTCTTCCGCCTGACAAATGGCAAGGCTACACGTCACTAACCCTTCCCGCACCGCGTTCCCGCATGAACTTTGCCGGTCTATAAAAGCCCAACATGTGCCACTGCCAACGATACTACCATTGGCGCTCACAACAATCACCATGATCACCATGTCCACCATGGACCGCGCAAAGATCACGAATTGTGTCTCCATCTACGGGACCTGAGATCACCGCAAACCGTCTGGAAGCATGCAGAGGAGAAGGACGATGGATGCTGACGAGGAGGATGCGACGATGGAGGACGTTGACAAGGAGGAGGTAGTGGAGGTGGATGTCGTGGGTGCAAGCCTGACAGTAGTGTGTAGGGGTACGGATGAGAGGGCAGAGCCTAGCTACGGCGCAGGTGTTACACTCGGATTTACGAGTTCAGGCCCCTCAGCGGTCGAGGTAACAGCCCTATGTCTCGGTGCTCTGGAGCTTGATTGCTTGAGTGTATGTGTTACAAATGGATTGCGAACCCTTGGAATGGAGCTAGGGGTGGCTTATATAGTGTCCGCCAGCCCCCCCATGAATGCCGCCATTACCAGGGGTTAAAGAGGGGGTTTAAGGGCGCCAGGTAACGGGCGCATTGATTACAATTAATACGAGCGAGCGCACGTCCTGACCGTTGCGTTCCTGGAGTCTCCTGGTCTTCTCTGGTCGAGTGTTTATCGGGTACTCTGAGTGAAACAGGTCTGTCGAGTGAACTCCTGGTTCCCGAGTGGTTCGTCGGGCTCCGAGTGAATGTCAGGTTGTAGAGCTCCTGATTGCTGACCTGGCCCTGGGGCCCAGTATAAGGCGCGTGGGATCCTAGGGTAGGGTCTGTAGGTCAGGCCTGTTACCCTATCCCTAGTACATGTCCTCGTCATTAGCCCCTGAATCGGTCGAGGTTAAGCAGGTTGAGTCAAGGCGAATTCCCAGGTGAGTTGAGCGCTACGTGGGAGCTCAAGAACTCTTACTGGTCTTTAGACGGCCTTGTCTTCGTGTGGCACCTTGACGGATTCCGGACCGTATGTTGTCCGAGTGAAATGAGTAGTCTCCATCCGAATGAGTAGTCTCCATCCGAGTGAAATGAGTAGTCACATGCCGTGTGTCGGAGCGGATCCGAGCGTACATGACACGTCTTCAAAGTGAGAGCAATCGGGTTGCTGGACTCCGGATTTCGCGGGATTTGAAACCATATTTGAGCGCGCGCGAATGGTTGCAGCGCAGCGAGTGGGGAAAGTGGGCGTGACGCCTCGATTTTTGCCCCGCTTTCCGCCACGTACCGCTGGATCTTTGACGGCGCGATTTGAGGAGATCTGCAGGCCCACGATTCAGCGGCGCGGATTGGGGAGCGGAGCGGGCGGCGATATAAGGAGCCGCCGCGTCGGAGAGGGAGAGAGAGACAGATCCCCTTTTCCCCAACTTCTCCAGTCCTTCCAATCCCTTCTCCCGCAACTCACTCCACGCGAATCCTCCTCGGTGCTGGAGGGCTCGGCGGCGATGGCGAAGGACAAGACGGCGAAGCTCGAGAAGGCGAAGAAGGCGGCGAAGGGCAAGAAGGCGTCAAGCTCCCGGGTCGCGCCTCCGCGCGGGTGGATCAAGGGCGACTGGCTCCCGCCGACCACCACGGTGGACGGCATCAGTGGGCTCGTCGTGGACGGGCTGGTGTGCGACGGGACGTGGAGGCTGCCGGAGGAAGGAGAGATCGAGCATGCGCCGCACCCCGGGGAGTGTCGTGGGTGCAAGCCTGACAGTAGTGTGTAGGGGTACGGATGAGAGGGCAGAGCCTAGCTACGGCGCAGGTGTTACACTCGGATTTACGAGTTCAGGCCCCTCAGCGGTGGAGGTAATAGCCCTACGTCTCGGTGCTCTGGAGCTGTATTGCTTGAGTGTATGATTACAACAGGTTGCGAACCCTTGGAATGGAGCTGGGGGGAGGCTTATATAGTCTCGCCAACCCTCCCATGAACGCCAGCCATTACAAGGGGTTAAGAGGGGTATAAGTGCGCCAGGTAACGGGCGTATTGATGACAATTAATACAGGCAAACGTGTGTCCCGACCGTTGCGCTCCTGGGGTCTCCTGGTCTTCTCTGGTCGAGTGACTTTCGGATGTTCCGAGTGAAACGAGCTGGTCGAGTGAACTCTCGCCTTCCGAGTGGTTCGTAGAACTCCAAGTGAATTCCAGTCTGCGGAATTCTGGGTTGTTGATCTGGCTCTGGGGCCCAGTGTAAGACGTGTGGTGTCCTAGGGTAGGGTCTATAGGTCAGGCCTATTACCCTATCCCTAGTACATGCCCTCGTCATTAGCCCCCGAATCAGTCGAGGTTAGGCGGGTCGAGTCAAGGCGAATTCCCAGGCGAGTTGAGCGCTACGGAGGCGCTCAAGAACTCTTACTGGTCATTAGGCGCCCTTGTCTTCGCATCGCACCTTGACGGATTCTGGACCATATGACATCCGAGTGAAATGAGTAGTCTTCATCCGAATGGGTAGTTTCTATCCGAGTGAGTAGCTTCCATCCGAGCGAGTAGCTTACCGACCGAGTGAAATGAGTAGCCATATGCCGTGCGCCGGAGCGGATCCAAGCGCACGTGGCACGTCTTCGGAGTGAGAGCAATCGGGTTGCCGGACTCCGGATTTTGCGGGATTTGAAACCATATTTGAGCGCGCGTGAACGGTTGCAGCGCAACGAGTGGGGAAAGTGGGGCATGACGCCTCGATTTTCGCCCCACTTTTCGCCACGTACCGCTGGATCTTCGGCGGCACGATTTGAGGAGATCTGCGGGCCCGCGGTTCAGCGGCGTGGATTGGGGAGTGGTGCGGGCGGCGATATAAGAGGCGGCCGTGGCGGAGAGGGAGAGAGAGACAGATCCCCTTTTCCCAACTTCCTCAGTCTGCCCGATCCCTTCTCCCGCAACCCACTCCGCGCAAATCTTCCTCGGTGCTGGAGAGCTCGGCGGCGATGGTGAAGGACAGGACGGCTAAGCTCGAGAAGGCGAAGAAGGCAGCGAAGGGGAGGAAGGCTTCGAGCTCGCGAGACGTGCTCCCGCCCGGGTGGATCCAGGGCGACTGGCTCCCGCCGACCACCACGCTCGACGACGTCAACGGGCTCGTCATGGACGGGCTGATCTGCGACGGGACGTGGAGGCTGCCGGAGGAAGGGGAGATCGAGCCCGCCCCGCGCCCCGGGGAGCGAGTGCTTCTCACCACGCACGTGGAGCGAGGTTTCTCCATGCCACCCCATCCCTTTCTCCACGGATTCTTGAACTTCTTCGGTGCTCAGCTCCACCATCTGCCTCCAAATGCTATTATGTATCTTGCCGCATTCGTTTCCTTGTGTGAGAATTTTCTAGGTTGTCCGCCGCACTGGGGTTTGTTCAAACATATCTTCACGTGCCGATCTCAATCGGTTAAGAAGGTTGACCCGAATGGAGAGAGGACGCACGTGATCCAGATGTGCGGTGGCCTAGGTATTCAGATGAGGGGTAAGAGTGCATTTCCATCCATGTCTTTTCCTGACTCGGTGAGGGGCTGGCAGTCGACTTGGTTCTACTGCAACGACCTGCCATGCTCGGGCTCGTCGACTGGTCTTCCTCCTTACACGACCGAGAGGATTCAGTCTCCTCCCTCGCTGACAGTTGATAAAAAGGAGAAGACGGATGTAGGGATCTTGGTGACCGCCATGGTCAGTCTGATTCAGGGTGGATTGACTGGTCTGGACCTTTTGGAGGTCTTTCTCAGTCGGAGGATCCAGTCGCTGCAGGAGCGGGCCCACCCCATGTGGCGCTACACCAGGGCCAACGACTCGACCCGAGTGCATCCGGAAGATGTAGAGGGCAAAACGGTAGAGCAGTGGATCAGGTGCATCACTGGTGCGTGCGACAATCCGCGAGGGTCGAGACGGGTCCCGCCCTTCGACGCCAACAACCTGCCGTTGGAGGTATGACACGCATTTCCGAGTGAATCACTTATGCGCAAATTCTCCGAGTGAACTGAGCAATCTGACTGAACTGTCTGTCTCTGATCTTTGTATCTTGTAGGAGTTCCAGAAGATGTTATCGCCTGTGCCGAATGGAGAACAACCTGTCGGAGGCGCG
The DNA here is from genome assembly GCA_039707655.1 of Elymus sibiricus. Lineage (NCBI taxonomy): Eukaryota > Viridiplantae > Streptophyta > Magnoliopsida > Poales > Poaceae > Elymus > Elymus sibiricus. The sequence goes on along the minus strand of CM077668.1, from coordinate 252,226,550 downwards.
GAGAGCGAACATGGCAGCGTCGGGGGCAGCTACGCGGAGGACAGCGAGGAGGAAAGCGAGAACTCGTAAGGGACGTCGAGTCTTCTCTGTCTCCGGAGTTGCGCTTCGAGCACGGCTCCAAGCGAGCTCAAGATCCGAGTGCTGACCCGGAGAAGGAGGTGGTTCCGAGTGCTACTGCCCCGAAATGCACTCGGACGTCATCGCCTGCGCCGACTGAGAAGGCCGCCAAGCAGCCCAAGGTCGCTTCCCCCAAGCCTCGGAGGGCTCTGCCCCGGATCAAGGTCGCTGTGCCTGTCGCCTCAACGTGAGTATCCTTCTCAGCTTTTCTTTTCTGTCTTTGTCGACTTTCGTGATTCCTCTGACCGAGTGCATCTTATGAACCGGTGTTGCAACCTCGACGACGTCTCCCATGCAGATTGATGAGGACCGCACCGAAGCTGAGACGGCAGACGCGGCCACTTCTCAAAGAGGTAACAATAACTTCATTTTTACTTCAACTTGTCATTCGACTAAAATGTCTTCGTTCGGTTGAATCGTGCATTGCGACTGATTGCGCCGAGTGAACGTAGCGCTTGCAGAGGTCATCCACGTCGGAGATGATGATGAAGAGCTGTCGCAGAAGGACGCCGAGAAGGGAACTGCAGCTCCGACTGCTCCCCAGGCCACCATGCAGAGGACGCCGCCGAGCGGGGCGCCTCAAGTTCCTCCCGCACCTGTCATGACCGTGCCTCCGGGGCAGGGTTCTTCTCAGGCCAGGGCTGGTTCTGTCGCGGCTCTGTCGATTGCCCTGGCTACGGTTCCGACTCCTCCTGTCAACATCTTCAGTCTATACAAGGTGCCGGAGGACCAAACTAGGGCCAGCAAGGAGGCGATGATCCAGGCGGAACTAATGACCCAAAGGCTCAAGGAGGTGTGCACAGCTAGCAAGCTGGCATACGATGCCAGTGCTGCCCTCCAGGAGAACATTCGAGTAAGTGCTCTTGTAAGTCGATCTCCAAGTCGTTTTTCTTCAGTAGGAATTTCAGTCGGAAAATAACCGATACACCCACTGGGTGCTTTTTGCTTTCGGCCATCACTCGGATCGGGCGGACCGTTCCGAGTGGATACCATTCCAGTGGGGGCACGCTGAGTGCACCCACTAGGTGTAGTCCCCGAGACTCCCGTCGACTGCGGGCAGTCGGCGGAAGTCTTAGAACTTAGGATCTGATACTGGTCAAGCTTGTTCCTCCTTTGTCGAATGGTATTTCAGGATGCTTCTTGACATTCACTGTTCTCTCTTGTATTTCAGAGAACTTGCGAGCTTGGGGCTCAGTATGTGGCATTGGAGAAGGAGACGGCTCAGCTCCGAGTTGATTTGGAGGTGGAGAAGAGGAACACGGCGCGCGCTCAGGCAGAACTCAGGACCATGGGAAGTAAGCTCCAATTACCAAGCATTTTGCTTCCATCTCTCACCGTTCCTTGAACCGAGTGACTTCACTCGACAGATGTGCGTAGTGAAAACCATCAACTCCAAGTGCGGCTCAGAACCTCTATTTCTTTAGAAACTATGAAGCAGGCACTCGAGAGTAAAGACAACGAGCTGGCGGGGGCTCAAAAAGTGGCGAAGGAAAAGACCAAGGCTGCCGAAGAGAAGCTGGCCTCACTCGAGAAGCTTGAAGCAGAGAACACATCGCTGAAGAAGGAGGTGCTCGAGCTCAAGAAGCAGCAGACCGAGTGGGATGGCAAGCTCAAGGCCCAGGCGGAGGTCTATGAACAAGAGAAGAAGACCCTGAACGAGAAGGTCGCCCAGCTTATCGAGAAGAGGAACACTTTGGAGAGATACATAGAGGAGTTCATGGAGGAGATGTACAATAAGCTTGCAGGTAACTTACAACCTCCGAGCGAGCTTTTATCCGAGTGAACTTCATGCATGCTGACCTTCAACTCTCCTCTTTTCTCATCCACAGAGTACTGCCGAAACTTCGAGCTGGAAACTAATCGAATCGAGAGGGATCTGAATCCTTCCCAGTCGCTCGTTGGTGACAAGGCCGCACTAGGAATCCTGCGGGTGGAATCTCGCGTCGAAGACGTCCAAGGTTACATCATTCGTCTGCGGGGCGCACTCGGCAGAATCGACAAGGAGCTGTGGCCAGAAGATACCCTCGACACCGACCTGGAAGCCATGATGACTCGTCTCAACGACATTCCCAGCCGAGTGCAAGCATGGAAGAAGTCAGTTGCTCGCTGCGGGGCCGACGTGGCGCTCTCCCTGGTCCGAGTGTATTGCAAGGAGGCCAAGGAGGAGAAGCTGAAGGCACTCCAAGTTGCCAACACGAAGAAACTCCAGTTTGAGGACTTCATGGAGACATTCATCGAAGCGGCCACTCGGATTGCAGATGGCATCGACTTGGATACTTTCGTTGAACCAGCCAGCCCTACAGGGGCGTGAAAAAACTTTAAGTCTTATCCATTAACCTCGGTATGCCGAGTGGAATTGTAATCGTTAAACTCTTTCGGGCTTTGGGCCCGAGTACTCGTATTCGCCTTTGAACTTCTGGAGTTAATCGAATGCTTTCCTTCGAGTCTTTCGTATCTTTAAACCGAGTTTTGACTTGGGCGAAAGCTGGTCCGCAGCCAAGCCTCCGAGTGAAAAGGTTGCTCGTCACTCGGAGTAGTTTTTAACCTGGGCGGAAGCTGGTCCGCAGCCAAGCCCCCGAGTGAGAGGGTTGCTCTTCACTCGGAGTAGTTTTTAACTTGGGCGGAAGCTGGTCCGCAGCCAAGCCCCCGAGTGAGAGGGTTGCTCTTCACTCGGAGTAGTTTTTAACTTGGGTGGAAGCTGGTCCGCAGCCAAGCCCCCGAGTGAGAGGGTTGCTATTCACTCGGAGTAGCGTTTTAGACTTGGGCGAAAGCTGGTTCGTAGCCAAGCCCCCGAGTGAGAGGGTTGCTCGTCACTCGGAGTAGTTTTTAACTGGGGCGGAAGCTGGTCCGCAGCCAAGCCCTCGAGTGAGAGGATTGCTATTCACTCGGAGTAGTTTTTAACTTGGGCGGAAGCTGGTCCGCGGCCAAGCCCCCGAGTGAGAGGGTTGCTCGTCACTCGGAGTAGCGTTTTAGACTTGGGCGAAAACTGGTTCGCAGCCAAGCCCCCGAGTGAGAGGGTTGCTCGTCACTCGGAGTAGGTTTTAACTTGGGCGGAAGCTGGTCCGCAGCCAAGCCTCCCGAGTGAGAGGATTGCTCGTCACTCGGAGTAGCGTTTAACTTGGGCGGAAGCTGGTTCGCAGCCAAGCCCCCGAGTGAGAGGGTTGCTCGTCACTCGGAGTAGTTTTTAACTTGGGCGGAAGCTGGTCCGCAGCCAAGCCCCCGAGTGAGAGGATTGCTCGTCACTCGGAGTAGTTTTTAACTTGGGCGGAAGCTGGTCCGCAGCCAACCCCCCGAGTGAGAGGGTTGCTCGTCACTCGGAGTAGCGTTTTTGACTTGGGCGAAAGCTGGTTCGCAGCCAAGCCCCCGAGTGAGAGGGTTGCTCGTCACTCGGAGTAGTTTTTAACTTGGGCGGAAGCTGGTCCACAGCCAAGCCCCCCGAGTGAGAGGATTGCTCGTCACTCGGAGTAGCGTTTAACTTGGGCGGAAGCTGGTGCGCAGCCAAGCCCCCGAGTGAGAGGGTTGCTCGTCACTCGGAGTAGTTTTTAACTTGGGCGGAAGCTGGTCCGCAGCCAAGCCCCCGAGTGAGAGGGTTGCCCGTCACTCGGAGTGGTTTTTAACTTGGGTGGAAGCTGGTCCGTAGCCAAGCCCCCGAGTGAGAGGGTTGCTCGTCACTCGGAGTAGTTTTTAACTTGGGCGGAAGCTGGTCCGCGGCCAAGCCCCCGAGTGAGAGGGTTGCTCTTCACTCGGAGTATCGTTTTTTAACTTGGACGAAAGCTGGTTCGCAGCCAAGCCTCCGAGTGAGAGGATTGCTCATCACTCGGAGTAGTTTTTAACTTGGGCGGAAGCTGGTCCGCAGCCAAGCCCCTGAGTGAGAGGGTTGCTCTTCACTCGGAGTAATTTTTGACTTAGGCAAAAGCTGGTTTGCAAGTAAGTTGAAAAGCGTACACCCACTGGGGGTTGTAAGCTAGAAAATGCGTACGAGTGAGCTCAATGTGGAACTGGAAAAGTCATGCTTTTATTCATCGAATATCACTCGAGTACTTTTATTACATCTCGCGATCAAGTATAGAATCATCGCAGTAAATCTGCATTCCAAGCACGGGGCTCATCTGCTTGCTTTTGAAGATTGTACAGGCGGTATGCTCCGTTGTGCAGAACCTTTGACACGATAAAAGGGCCTTCCCACGCGGGAGCAAGCTTGTGAGGTCGCTGCTGATCCACTCGGAGCACAAGATCTCCTTCCTGAAAGGTCCGACTTCGGACGTGTCTGCTATGAAAACGTCTCAGATCTTGCTGATAAATGGCTGATCGGATCAGGGCCATCTCCCTTTCCTCCTCCAAGAGATCAATGCCGTCTTGTCGTGCTTGCTCTGCTTCAGCTTCAGAATACAGTTCCACTCGGGGTGAATTATGGAGCAAGTCACTCGGCAGGACGGCTTCAGCTCCGTACACCATGAAGAAGGGAGTGCGATTGGTAGACCTATTGGGGGTCGTCCTCAAGCCCCAAAGAACTGATGGCAATTCGGTGACCCAAGCTCCAGCTGCGTGCTCCAAATCGCGCATGAGTCGTGGCTTTAAGCCCTGTAGAATCAGTCCGTTTGCTCTCTCAGCTTGTCCATTCGACTGCGGGTGCGCCACAGATGCATAGTCGACTCGGGTGCCTTGCGCGGCACAGAAAGCTCTGAACTCTTCTGAGTCGAAGTTTGAACCGTTGTCAGTGATGATGCTATGGGGCACACCGTATCTGAAGACTATCTCCTTCATGAACTTGATCGCTGTACGAGAGTCTAGCTTCTTGATGGGTTTGGCTTCGATCCACTTAGTGAACTTGTCGACTGCAACCAACAAGTGAGTGAATCCACTCACCACTGTCCGGAGGGGCCCTACCATGTCGAGTCCCCAGACTGCGAACAGCCAGACGAGTGGAATTGTCTTCAGAGCAGACGCAGACTTGTGGGATAAGTTTGCATAGAACTGACACCCGACACAGTGTTGGACTATCTCCTGCGCAGCTTCATTGGCACGGGGTCAGAAGAAACCGGCTCGATAGGCTTTAGCCACAATCGTCCGAGATGACGCGTGGTGCCCACAGGTTCCCGAGTGAATCTCCTCCAGGATCAGTCGACCTTCTTCCGGAGAAATGCAACGCTGAGTCACACCGGTGACGCTCTTTCTGTATAACTGATCGCCGACCACTTCAAAGGCTTTGGACCTATGAACAATCTGGCGGGCCTCAGCTTCATCTTCTGGAAGTTCATGTCTGAGCAGGTACGCAATGTAAGGCACTGTCCACTCGGGTGTGATTGCCAGGACCTCCATTACCAAATCAATGACTGCCGGGACTTCAACTTTAGTCGGATCAGACGGACTGACCGCTTGCGGGGGCTCTTCCGTGAAGGGATCTTCTTTTACTGTCGGAGAACGTAAATGCTCGAGGCAGACATTGTTGGGTATGGATTTCCGAGTGGAACCGATTTTTGCCAGATCGTCTGCCTCCTGATTCTTGGCTCGGGGAACGTGATGCAGCTCCAGGACTTCAAATTTCTTTTCTAACTTTCTCATTGCGTTGCAGTATCCTGTCATAGCGGGGCTTCTGATGTCCCACTCCTTCATCACTTGGTTCACAACTAAATCCGAGTCTCCGTAGACCATCAGGTGCCGGACGCCGAGTGAGATGGCCATACGTAGACCATAAAGGAGCGCCTCGTACTCGGCTTCGTTGTTGGAGGAATCAAAGTGAATCTGCAGAACATATCTGAGACGATCACCCTTCGGAGATATCAACACCACTCCAGCTCCTGAACCATTCAGCATCTTGGAACCGTCAAAGAACATGGTCCAGTGTTCCGGGTGACTCTGAGTCGGTTGCTGTTGTTCAGTCCACTCGGCTAGGAAATCGGCTAATGCTTGGGATTTGATCGCCTTCTTCGCCTCGAACTTGATGTCCAGGGGCAAGAGCTCGATAGCCCACTTCGCCACTCGACCAGTCGCATCCCGATTGTTCATGATCTCAGACAGCGGGGCGTCGCTGATGACTGACACAGTGTGCTCTTGGAAGTAATGGGCTACTTTCTTCGCAGTCAGGTAAATGCCGTAGACGAGCTTCTGGTAATGAGGATACCTCTGCATGGACGGAGTCAGAACTTCAGAAATATAATAGACTGGGCGCTGAACTTTGTAAGCCTTGCCCTGTTCTTCTCGCTCGACTGTGAGGACAGCGCTGACAACTTGACCAGTGGCCGCGATGTACAAGAGCAACGGCTCCTTTTCATTCGGAGCGGCAAGCACCGGCTGGGTGGAAAGCAGGGCTTTGAGCTCGACAAACGCTGCTTGTGCTTCAGCAGTCCACTCGAACGAATCAGATTTCTTCATCAATCGGTACAGGGGCAGTGCCTTCTCACCGAGACGGGAGATGAATCGGCTCAGAGCTGCAAGGCAACCCGTGAGCTTCTGTACATCATGAAGACGCTCTGGACGTTTCATTCGTACAATCGCCACGATCTTCTCAGGATTGGCATCTATCCCTCGTTCGGAAACGAGGAAACCGAGTAGTTTGCCCCCGGGAACTCCGAAAGTGCACTTTGCTGGATTCAGTTTGATGTCATACTTTCGCAGATTTGCGAAAGTTTCAGCTAAGTCAGCCAGCAGGTCGGAACCTTTTCTGGACTTGACCACGATATCATCCATATACGCCTCAATATTCCGACTGATCTGTTTCTGCAAACACTTCTGGATCATGCGCATGAAAGTGGCACCGGCATTCTTGAGGCCGAATGGCATGGTGATATAGCAGAAACACCCGAATGGGGTGATGAAGGCTGTTTTTATTTCGTCCGGCCCATACAGTCGGATCTGGTGGTACCCGGAGTACGCATCCAGAAAAGACAGACGCTCACAACCCGCAGTGGAATCTATGATTTGATCTATGCGGGGGAGCGGGAAGTGATCCTTGGGGCAGACCCGATTGATGTGCTTGAAATTGATGCACATTCGGAGAGACTTGTCCTTCTTAGGGACCATGACGACGTTGGTGAGCCACTCGGAGTGGTACACCTCACGGATGAACTCGGCTGCCAGGAGCCGAGCAACTTCTTCGCCAATGGCCTTCCTCTTCTGCGTAGTAGAGCGACGGAGATGCTCCTTCATAGGTTTCGCCTTTGGATCGACTCGCAAACGGTGCTCAGCCAGCTCCCTGGGCACACCTGGCATGTCGGACGGTTTCCATGCAAAGATGTCCCAGTTCTCACGGAGGAACTGGATGAGCGCTTCTTCCTATTTGCTGTCGAGTGTTGTTGATATGTTGGTGGGAACAGCATTGGGATCTTCCGGGTGGATGTGCACAGGCTTCATGTCACCGGCCGACTGAAATGCAGACTCCGCAGCTGGCTTCTTGGAGCGCAGCAAATCACTCGGATCGGCGTTCTTCTTATATTCCTCCAGTTCCACCATGGCCATCTGCTCATCGGCTATCTTGGACCCTTGCTGCAAACACTCTTCCGCGCGCTGTCGACTGCCAGTCACTGTGATTACACCTTTGGGGCCCGGCATCTTCAGCTTGAGATACACATAACATGGACGGGCCATGAAACGTGCATACGCTGGCCAACCGAGGATGGCGTGATATGCGCTGTGGAAGTCGACTACTTCGAAGGTTAACCTTTCCTTCCGAAAGTTCTTGTCGTCTCCAAAGACCACATCCAGGGCGATTTGCCCGAGTGACTTTGCTTTCTTGCCGGGGATCACTCCGTGGAACTGCATGCTGCTCTCGCTGAGTCGGGACATCGGAATGCCCATTGCTTGCAGAGTATCAGCGTACAGTATGTTCAGTCCGCTTCCTCCGTCCAAGAGGACCTTGCGCAATCGGACGCCTCCCACGACTGGATCGACCACCAGTGCTTGCCGCCCAAGGGTGGCTATGTAGGCCGGGTGGACCGGCTGATCAAAGGTGATCGGAGTCTTCGACCAGTTCAGGAACTTTGTCATCGCCGGCGCTGCCATGTTCACTTCTCGATTGATAACTTTCAATCGGCTCCTGCTCTCTACATCTGCAAAGATCATCAGGGTTGCGTTGACACTGGGAAAAGGTTCATCTTTGTCTCCATCATCAGCGTCTTCTGGGCTCTTCTCACTCGACGGGCCCTCTCGGAACTGCTGCATCAACAGTCTGCACTGTTGAGTGGTATGTTTGGGCAATATCAGATTGCCATCTTCAACCTTTCTGGTGTGAATGTGACACGGTAAATCGAGGACATCTTGGCCCGACTGATCTTTCTTTCTCTTCGGGATCCATTTATCCTTGGCCTTCCCCTTGTTCTTGGCTTGACCGGCCAGAGCGGCAGCCTCGGCCTGAGCCGAACCATCGGCCTTGCGCTTCGGCTTTCGACTGGGATTACTGTTTCCGGGGTTGGGCTCGCTGGTTTTCCCTTTGCCGTTACGGAGATGGTCTTCCTCTTCTCCCTTTGCGTACCGAGTGGCTATCTCCATCATTCGGCTCATGGTCAAAGATCCTGACCAACCAAATTTCAGGATGAGCTCCTGATATCTGACTCCTGCCTTGAAGGCGCAGACGGCTTGATGCTCTGTGACATTCTCCACCACGTGATGCAAGGTTGTCCACCGCTGGATGTACTCCCTCAATGTTTTATTCGGTTTCTGCACACAATGTTGTAGCTCAGACAATCCAGCCGGGCGTTTGCATGTGCCCTTGAATGTTTTGATGAACACACGGGTCAAATCTTCCCAGCAGTATATGCTGGCCGGAGCGAGCTGATTGAGCCAGGCGCGGGCGGACCCTTCCAACATCAAAGGCAAATGTTTCATAGCCACATAGTCATTTCCTCCACCAATCTGTACAGCCACTCGGTAATCCTCTAACCAAGTTTCTGGCTTGGACTCGCCGGTGAACTTGCTTACTCCAGCTGCCAATCTGAAGTTGGGCGGGATGTCAGCGGCCCGAATGGCCCTGCTAAAACACTCGGGTCCGGAGACGAATGCTCCACTTCCACTCGGACGATCTCTGTCCAAGTTTTCTCTCTGAGCTCTGCCTCTGTTGACCAGGTTCTGAGCGAGAACGGATCTCGTGTTGAACTGCGGGTCATGGTAGTCGACTGGCTCTCTCTGGCTATAACCGTCACCATGACGGGGAGGGCTGGCCCTCCGATCGTTGCCGTAAAGACGCCTGGCGTCGTACGGCCGGGGCGCATACGAGCCATCCCGCGGAGGGGGCGACTGCATGCGGCGATGATCATCCTGACACCGTGGAGGCGTATTCCGACTGCGACCCTGCCCCGAGTGCTGGTTTCGGTGGCGGTCTTGGTCGTTTCACCGCGGAGGCGAGTGCCTGTTTCTCCTGGGAGACACTGGGTTGTGGGCTGACTGAACGATGTCAGCCCAAATGGATCTAATGTGTATCCTGTTACGCGACTGGGAAACCGCCGAATTTTGCTCCTCTGCCGCCTTGAGCAGGGCCCGGATCTGCCGAAGAGCCTCCCCCGCCTCGGATCGGGACGGCTCAATGGAATCTGCTATCTGAGTGGCCGCCGCCAGATTCTGGACGGGAGTGCGGAATACCTGGAAATTCTGATGCTGGTCAATCGAGAACAACTGCCGCTGCCGCCGACTGGAACTGGGCTGGTGCTGTCTGCGGGCGCGATCGTCGAGTGACTTCTGGAGCGCTTCCAGACGATTGCGCTCAGCCAAGTTGGCCTGGCGCACGGCCTCCAAAGCCTGAGCCTCGGGGGTCGTCCCAACGATGGGCGTCCGGAGGGCCTGCTCGGTCCTGCGCTGTAGCTCCTCCCTCTGCTGCCGAGTGATAGGTTGCGGGATGTACTCATCGTACTTGTCGTCGTGCTGGTCCCTGCCACCGCCGAGATCGGTGCGCGACGGGTCACCGTTCTCCGTGCCGCCGCGGCCGTACCCAGGCGGACTGAGCGGGGAATAGGCCATCAGCACCTTTGCAGCGAGATCACTGCTCTCGCACTCGGATAAACTTTCTGAGTGCTCGTGCATGGAGGCGAACAGATCGAAGATAGGTTCATTGGGCTCGATTGCCGCGATCTGCGGGGCCGCAGCCTGAAGGGCCACCGCGTGCTTGATCCACCGCTGAAGCCGCGAGCGTCCGGAGCGCTTGCGACGATGGCTGGTGGAGAGCGAAGAACTCAACTGATAAGGAGTCGACGGTTGTCGGAGAAGGACGCCGAAGGAACTCGCGCGGAAGTGCGCCACGCCACGGACGGCAATGCCTCGATATCCAGCGGGGCTTCCTGGAGCCACGCCGAATCATCGGCGATGAAACTGAGGACGCCAAAACGGATCTCGCCACCCAGAGTCAGTCCGCCGCCAGAAACCATGGTGATGGTGGAAAAAATGCAACTACGCCGGAAGTCGCTAGACGCCTGCCCCACGGTGGGCGCCAACTGTCATGGGTGCAAGCCTGATAGTAGTGTGTAGGGGTACGGATGAGAGGGCAGAGCCTAGCTACGGCGCAGGTGTTACACTCGGATTTACGAGTTCAGGCCCCTTAGCGGTGGAGGTAATAGCCCTACGTCTCGGTGCTCTGGAGCTGTATTGCTTGAGTGTATGATTACAACAGGTTGCGAACCCTTGGAATGGAGTTGGGGGGAGGCTTATATAGTCTCGCCAGCCCTCCCATGAACGCCAGCCATTACAGGGGGTTAAGAGGGGCATAAGTGCGCCAGGTAACGGGCGTATTGATGACAATTAATACAGGCGAACGTGCGTCCCAACAGTTGCGCTCCTGGGGTCTCCTGGTCTTCTCTGGTCGAGTGACTTTCGGATGTTCCGAGTGAAACGAGCTGGTCGAGTGAACTCTCGCCTTCCGAGTGGTTCGTAGAACTCCGAGTGAATTCCAGTCTGCGGAATTCTGGGTTGTTGATCTGGCTCTGGGGCCCAGTGTAAGACGTGTGGTGTCCTAGGGTAGGGTCTATAGGTCAGGCCTATTACCCTATCCCTAGTACATGCCCTCGTCAGGGAGCGCGTGCTCCTCACCACCCACGTGGAGCGAGGTTTCTCCATGCCACCTCACCCCTTCTTCCGCAGTTTTTTAAACTTCTTCGGCGCTCAGCTCCATCATTTGCCTCCGAATGCCATAGTGTACCTCGCCGCGTTCGTTTCTTTGTGTGAGGATTTCTTAGGCTGCCAGCCGCACTGGGGATTGCTCAAACACATCTTCACGTGTCGATCTCAGTCGGTTAAAAAGGCTGACCCCGATGGAGAGAGGACCCACGTGACCCAGATGTGCGGCGGCTTAGGTATCCAGATGAGGGGCAAGAGTGCGTTCCCATCTATGTCTTTTCCCGATTCGGTTAGGGGTTGGCAATCGACCTGGTTCTACTGCAATGACCTGCCTTGCTCTGGCTCGTCGACTGGTCTTCCCCCTTACACGACTGGAAGAGTCAAGACCCCTCCCTCGCTGACAGTTGATAAGGAGGAGAAGACTGACATGGGGATCTTGGTGAGTGCCGTGATCGGTCTGATTCAGGGCGGAGTGACTGGCCTGGATCTTCTGGAGGTCTTCCTCAGTCGGAGGATCCAGCCGCTGTAGGAGCGGGCTCACCCCATGTGGCGCTACACTGGGGCCAACGACTCGACCCGAGTGCATCCAGAAGATGTCGAGGAGAAAACGGTGGAACAGTGGATCAAGTGCGTCACTGGTGCGCGCGACAACCCGCGAGGGTCGAGACGGATCCCGCCCTACGACGCCAATAACCTACCGTTGGAGGTATGACAAGCATTTCCGAGTGAATTCCTTATGCGCAAATTCTCCGAGTGAACTGGGTAATCCGAGTGAACTGACTGAACCTGCTGTCTCTGATCTTCATGTCTTGCAGGAGTTCCAGAAGATGCTCTCGCCTGTGCCGAATGGAGAACAACTTGCCGGAGGCGCGGAGAGCGAACATGGCAGCGCCGAGGGCAGCTATGCGGAGGACAGTGAGGAGGAAAGCGATGACTCGGAAGAGAGCGGCGAGGTCGAGTCTTCCCAGTCTCCGGAGCTGCGCTCCGAGCGCCGCTCCAAGCTAACTCATGATCCGAGTGCTGGCCCGGAGAAGGGGGTGGTTCCGAGTACTAAGGCTCCGAAGCGCACTCGGACGTCGTCGCCCGAGCCGACTGAGAAGACCGCCAAGCAACCCAAGGTCGCTTCCCCCAAGCCTCGGAAGGCTCTGCCCAGGATCAAGGTCACTGTGCCTGTCGCCTCAACGTGAGTGTCTTTGTCAGCTTTTCTTTTCTGTCTTTGTCAACTTTTGGGATTCTTCTGACCGAGCGAATCTTATGAACCAGTGCTGCAACTTCGACGACGTCTCCCATGCAGATTGATGGGGATCGCACCGAGGCCGAGTCGGCAGACGCGGCCACTTCTCAAAAAGGTAATAATGACTTCATTTTTACTTCGACCTGTCATTCGACTGAAATGTCTTCATCCGATTGAATTGTGTACTGCGACTGATTGCGTCGAGTGAACGTAGCGCTTGCAGAGGTCATCCACGTCGGGGACGACGATGAAGAGCCGCCGCAGAAGGACGCCGAGAAGGGGACCGCCGCTCCGACTGCTTCTCAGACTACCACGCGGAAGACGCCGCCGAGCAAAGCGCCTCAAGTTCCCCCTGCACCTGCCGTGACCGTGCCTTTGGGGCAGGGTTCTTCTCGGCCTGGAGCTGGTTCTGCTACGGCTCCGTCGACTGCTCTGGCTTCGGTTCCAACTCCTCCCGTCAATATCTTCAGTCTGTACAAGGTGCCGGAGGACCAAACTGGGGCCAGCAAGGAGGCAATGATCCAGGCGGAGCTGATGACCCAACGACTCAAGGAGATGTGCACAGCTAGCAAGCTGGCATACGATGCCAGTGCTGCCCTCCAGGAGAACGTTCGAGTAAGTACCCTTGTAAGTTGATCTCCGAGTCATTTTTCTTCAGTAGGAATTTCAGTCGAAAAATATCCGGTACACCCACTGGGTGTTTTTTTTTGTGTTTGGCCGTCACTCGGATCGGGCGGACCGTTTCGAGTGGATACCGTTCCAGTGGGGGCACGCTGAGTGCACCCACTGGGTGTAGTCCCCGAGACTGCCGTCGACTGCAGGCAGTCGGCGGGAGTCTTAGAACTTAAAACCTATTCTGTTGTTGTTGTTGTTGTTGTTTTTTTGTGTGTTTGGCCGTCACTCGGATCGGGCGGACGGTCCGAGTGGATACCATTCCAGTGGGGGCACGCTGAGTGCACCCACTGGGTGTAGTCCCCGAGACTGCCGTCGACTGCGGGCAGTCGGCGGGAGTCTTAGAGCTTTTTCTCCTCTCTTTTTTTGTTTGGCCATCACTCGGAGCGGGTGGACCGGTCCGAGTGGATACCATTCCAGTGGGGGCACGCTGAGTGCACCCATTGGGTGTAGTCCTCGAGACTGCCGTCGACTGCGGGCAGTCGGTGGGAGTCTTAGAACTTAGAATCTGATACTGGTCAAGTTTGTTCCTCCCTGTCAAAGGGTACTTCAGGATCTGATACTGGTCAAGCTTGTTCCTTCCAAGAGCGTCGGTCTCTGGGCACTCGGAATATTTCTTAACGTTAACTGATCTGCTCTTTCTTGTGTTTCAGAAAACTTGCGAGCTTGGGACTCAGTACGTGGCACTGGAGAAGGAGACGGCTCAGCTCCGACTGGATTTGGAGGTGGAGAGGAGAAACATAGCGTGCGCTCAAGCAGAGCTCAAGACCATGGGAGGTAAGCTTCAATTACTGAGCATTCCGCTTTCATCTCTCTCCGTTCTTTGAACCGAGTGACTTCACTCGAAGAGATGTGCGTAGTGAAAACCATCGACTCCAAGTGCGGCTTAGAACCTCTGTCTCTTTAGAAACTATGAAGCAGGCACTCGAGAATAAGGATAACGAGCTGGCGGGAGCACAGAAAGTGGCAAAGGAAAAGACCAAGGCCGCCGAAGAGAAGCTGGCCATACTCGAGAAGCTTGAAGCAGAGAACACGTCGCTGAAGGCCACCATCAAGGAGGTGAAGAAGGAGGCGGCCAAGCTCAAGAAGCAGAAGGCCGAGTGGGACAACAAGCTCAAGGCCCAGGCGGAAGTCTACGAGCAAGAGAAGAAGACTCTGAACGAGAAGATCACCCAGCTGATCGAGAAGAAGAACGCTCTGGAAAGGTACATAGAAGAGTTCACGGAGGAAATGTACACCAAGCTTGCAGGTAACCTGTAACACCCGAGTGAACTTTTATCCGAGTGAACTTCATGCATGCTGATCTGCAACTCTCCTATTTTCTTGTCCACAGAGTATTGCCGAGACTTCGAGCTAGAAACTGACAGAATCGAGAGGGATCTGGATCCTTCCAGGTCACTCGTCGGTGACAAGGCTGCTCTAGGCGTCTTGTGGGTCGAATCTCGCATTGAAGACGTCCAAGGGTACATCATCCGTCTGCGGGGTGCACTCGGAAGGATCGACAAGGAGCTGTGGCCAGAAGACACGCTCAACACCGATCTGGAGGCGATGATGACTCGCCTCAATGAGATTCCCAGCCGAGTGCAGGCATGGAAGAAATCGGCTGCTCGCTGCGGAGCTGACGTAGCGCTCTCTCTCGTCTGTGTGCACTGCAAGGATGCCAAGGAAGAGAAGCTGAAGACTCTCCAAGTTGCCAACACGAAGAAACTCAAGTTTGAGGACTTCATGGAGACGTTCATCGAAGCGGCCACTCGGATCGCAGACGGCATCGACCTGGATTCCTTCGTTGAGCCGGCCAGCCCCACAGGAGCGTGAGAAAACTTTTAAGTCCTACCCATTAGCCTCGGTATGCCGAGTGGAACTGTATTCGTTAAACTCTTTCGGGCTTCGGGCCAGCGTACTCGTATTCGCTTTTGAACTTCTGGAGTTATTCGAATGCTTTCCTTCGAGTCTTTTCGAGTCTTTGAAGCGGGTTTTAACTTATGCGAAAGCTAGTTCGCAGCTAAGCCTCTGAGTGAGAGTTACGCCCTTCACTCGGAGTAGCGTTTTAACTTGGGCGAAAGCTGGTTCGCAGCCAAGCCCCCGAGTGAGAGAGACGCTCTTCACTCGGAGTAGTATTTTTAACTTGGGCGAAAGCTGGTTCGCAGCCAAGCCCCCGAGTGGGAGGGACGCCCTTCATTCGGAGTAGCATTTTTAACTTGGGCGAAAGCTGGTTCGCAGCCAAGCCCTCGAGTGATTGGGACGCCCTTCACTCGGAGTAGCGTTTTAACTTGGGCGAAAGCTGGTTCGCAGCCAAGTCCCCGAGCGGGAGGGACGCTCTACACTCGGAGTAGTGTTTTAACTTGGGCGAAAGCTGGTTCGCAGCCAAGCCCCCGAGTGAGAGGGATGCTCTACACTCGGAGTATCGTTTTAACTTGGGCAAAAGCTGGTTCGCGGCCAAGCCCCCGAGTGAGAGGGTCGCTCTTCACTCGGAGTATCGTTTTAACTTGGGCGAAAGCTGGTTCGCAGCCAAGTCCCCGAGTGAGAGGGACACTCTTCACTCGGAGTATCGTTTTAACTTGGGCAAAAGCTGGTTCGCAGCCAAGCCCCCGAGTGAGAGGGTCGCTCTTCACTCGGAGTATCATTTTAACTTGGGCGAAAGCTGGTTCGCAGCCAAGCCCCCCGAGTGAGAGGGTCGCTCTTCACTCGGAGTATCGTTTTAACTTGGGTGAAAGCTGGTTCGCAGCCAAGCCCCCGAGTGAGAGGGTCACTCTTCACTCGGAGTATCGTTTTAACTTGGGCGAAAGCTGGTTCGCAGCCAAGCCCCCGAGTGAGAGAGACACTCTTCACTCGGAGTAGGTTTTTAACTTAGGCGAAAGCTGGTTCGCAGCTAAGTTGAAGGGCGAACACCCACTGGGGGTTGTAAGCCAGAAAATGCATACGAGTGAACTCAATGTAGAACTGGAAAAGTCATGCTTTTTATTCATCAAACATCACTCGAGTGCTTTTATTACATCTCGACATCAGGTATAAAATCGTCTCAGCAAATCCGCATTCCAAGCACGGGGCTCGTCTGCTTGCTTCTGAATGTTGTACAGGTGGTATGCTCCGTTGTGCAGAACCTTTGAAACTACAAAAGGACCTTCCCATGCAGGAGCAAGCTTGTGAGGTCGCTGCTGATCCACTCGGAGCACAAGATCTCCTTCTTGAAAAGTCCGACTTCTGACGTTTCTGCTGTGAAAACGTCGCAGATCTTGCTCATACGTGGCCGAGCGGGTAAAAGCCATCTTCCTCTCCTCTTCCAGGAGATCAACTGCGTCTTGTCGTGCCTGCTCTGCTTCAGCTTTGGAGTATAGTTCCACTCGGGGCGAGTTGTGGAGCAGGTCACTCGGCAAGACGGCTTCAGCTCCGTACACCATGAAGAAGGGAGTACGATTGGTAGACCGATTGGGGGTCGTCCTCAAGCCCCAAAGAACTGACGGCAACTCGGTGACCCAGGCTCCAGCTGCGTGCTCCAAATCGCGCATGAGTCGCGGCTTTAACCCCTGAAGGATCAGTCCGTTTGCTCTCTCAGCCTGTCCATTTGACTGCGGGTGCGCCACAGATGCATAGTCGACTCGGGTGCCTTGTGCGGCACAGAACGCCCTGAACTCTTCCGAGTCGAAGTTTGAGCCGTTGTCAGTGATAATGCTATGGGGCACGCCATATCTGAAGACTATCTCCTTCATAAACTTGATCGTTGTGCGAGAGTCTAGCTTCTTGGTGGGTTTGGCTTCGATCCACTTAGTGAACTTATCGACTGCAACCAGCAAGTGGGTGAATCCACTCGCCCCTGTCCGGAGGGGTCCCACCATGTCGAGTCCCCAAACTGCGAACGGCCAGATGAGTGGAATCGTCTTTAGAGCAGACGCAGGCTTGTGTGATAAGTTTGCATAGAACTGGCACCCGGCACAGTGTTGGACTATCTGCTGCGCAGCTTCATTGGCACGTGGCCAGAAGAAGCCGGCTCGGTAAGCTTTAGCCATGATTATCCGAGAGGACGCGTGGTGTTCACAAGTTCCTGAGTGAATCTCCTCCAGGATCAATCGACCTTCTTCTGGAGAAATGATGCACTGAGTCACACCGGTGACGCTCTTCCTGTATAACTGATCGCCCATCACTGTAAAGGCTTTGGACCTGCGAACAATCTCGCGGGCCTCAGCCTCATCTTCTGGAAGTTCCTGCCTGAGCAGGTATGCAATGTAGGGCACTGTCCACTCGGGCATGATTGCTAGGATCTCCATGACCAAATCAATGACTGCCGGGACCTCGACTTCAGTCGGATCGGACGGACCGACCGCTTGCGGGGGCTCTTCCATGAAGGGATCTTCTTTCACTGTCGGAGAATGTAAATGCTCGAGGAACACATTGCTGGGTATAGGTTTCCGAGTGGACCCAATTTTTTGCCAGATCATCCGCCGCTTAATTCTTGGCTCGGGGAACGTGATGCAGCTCCAGACCCTCAAATTTCTTCTCCAACTTTCTCACCGCGTTGCAGTATCCTGTCATAGCAGGGCTTCTGATATCCCACTCCTTCATCACTTGGTTCACAACTAGATCCGAGTCTCCGTAGACCATCAGGCGCCGGACGACGAGTGAGATGGCCATACGAAGACCATAAAGGAGCGCCTTGTACTCGGCTTCATTGTTGGAGGGATCGAAATGAATCTGCAGAACATATCTGAGACGATCGCCCTTCGGAGATACTAACACAACTCCAGCTCCTGAACCATTCAGCATCTTGGAACCGTCAAAGAACATGGTCCAGTGTTCCGGGTGACTTTGAGTCGGTTGCTGCTGTTTTGTCCACTCGGCTAGGAAGTCGGCTAATGCTTGGGACTTGATCGCCTTTTTCACCTCGAACTTGATGTCCAGGGGCAAGAGCTCGATAACCCACTTCGCCACTCGACCGGTCGCATCCCGATTGTTCATGATCTCAGACAGCGGGGCGTCACTGACGATTGACACGGTGTGCTCTTGGAAGTAATGGGCTACTTTCTT
The DNA here is from genome assembly GCA_039707655.1 of Elymus sibiricus. NCBI lineage: Eukaryota > Viridiplantae > Streptophyta > Magnoliopsida > Poales > Poaceae > Elymus > Elymus sibiricus. Next base: position 252,208,474 of record CM077668.1, on the reverse strand, counting down.
CGCAGTCAAGTAGATGCCATAGACGAGCTTTTGATAATGAGGATACCTCTGCTTGGACAGAGTCAGAACTTCAGAAATGTAATAGACTGGGCGCTGAACTTTGTAAGTCTTGCCCTGTTCTTCTCGCTCGACTGTGAGGACAGTGCTGACAACTTGACCAGTGGCCGCAATGTACAATAGTAACGGCTCATTGCTGTTCGAAGAGGCAAGCACCGGCTGGGTGGAAAGCAGGGCTTTCAGTTCAACAAACGCTGCTTGTGCTTCAGCAGTCCACTCGAACGAATCAGACTTCTTCATCAATCGGTACAGGGGCAGTGCCTTCTCACCGAGACGGGAGATGAATCGGCTCAGAGCTGCGAGGCAACCCGTGAGCTTCTGTACGTCATGAAGCCGTTCGGGACATTTCATTCGTACAATCGCCGCGATTTTCTCAGGGTTGGCATCTATCCCTCGTTCGGAAATGAGGAAACCGAGTAACTTGCCCCCAGGAACTCCGAAAGTGCACTTTGCTGGATTCAGCTTGATATCGTACTTCCACAGATTTGCAAAAGTTTCAGCTAAGTCAGCCAGCAGGTCGGAACCTTTTTTGGACTTGACCACGATATCGTCCATGTATGCTTCGATGTTCCGACTGATCTGTTTTTGCAAACACTTCTGCACCATGCGCATGAAAGTGGCGCCAGCATTTTTAAGACCGAATGGCATGGTGATATAGCAGAAACACCCGAATGGGGTGATAAAAGCTGTTTTTATTTCATCTGGCCCATACAGTCGGATCTGGTGGTACCCGGAGTACGCATCCAGAAAAGACAGTCGCTCACAACCCATGGTGGAATCTACGATTTGATCTAGGCGGGGGAGCGGGAAATGATCCTTGGGGCAGACCCGATTGATGTGCTTGAAATCGATGCACATTCGGAGAGACTTATCCTTCTTAGGGACCATGACGACGTTGGCGAGCCACTCGGAATGGTACACCTCACGGATGAACTCGGCCGACAGGAGCCGAGCAACTTCTTCGCCAATGGCCTTCCTCTTCTGTGTAGCAGAGCGACGAAGATGCTCCTTCACAGGTTTTACTTTTGGGTCGACTCGCAAACAGTGCTCAGCCAGCTCCCTGGGTACACCCGGCATGTCGGATGGCTTCCATGCGAAGATGTCCCAGTTCTCACGGAGGAACTGGATGAGCGCTTCTTCCTATTTGCTGTCGAGTGTCATGGAGATATTGGTGGGTGCAGCATTGGGATCTTCCGGATGGATGTGCACAGGCTTCGTATCTCTGGCCGACTGAAACGCAGATTATGCAGCTGGCTTCTTGGAGCGCAACAGATCACTCGGATCAGCATTTTTCTTGTACTCCTCCAACTCCACCATGGCCATCTGCTCATCAGCAATCTTGGACCCTTGTTGCAAACACTCCTCCGCGCGCTGCCGACTGCCAGTGACTGTGATCACACCTTTGGGGCCAGGCATCTTCAGCTTGAGATACATATAACATGGGCGGGCCAAGAAACGTGCGTAAGCCGGCCGACCAAGGATGGCATGGTAGGCACTGCGGAAGTCGACCACTTCGAAGGTCAGCCTTTCCTTCCTGAAGTTCTTGTCGTCTCCAAAGACCACATCCAGGGCGATCTGCCCGAGTGACTTTGCTTTCTTGCCGGGGATCACTCCGTGGAACTGCATGCTGCTCTCACTGAGACGGGACATCGGAATGCCCATCGCTTTCAGAGTATCAGCGTACAGTATGTTCAGTCCGCTTCCACCGTCCATGAGGACCTTGCGCAATCGGACGCCTCCCACGACTGGATTGACCACCAGCGCCTGCCGCCCAGGGGTGGCAATGTAGGCTGGGTGATCCGACTGATCAAAGGTGATCGGAGTCTTCGACCAGTTCAGAAACTTTGTCGTCGCCGGCATGGCCATGTTCACTTCTCGGTTGATAACCTTCAACCGGCTCCTGCTCTCTACATCTGCAAAGATCATCAGGGTTGCGTTGACACTGGGAAAAGATTCATCTTTGTCTCCATCATCAGCATCTTCTGGGCTCTTCTCACTCGACTGGCCCTCTCGGAACTGTTGTACCAATAGTCTGCACTGTCGAGTGGTATGCTTGGGCAATATCAGATTGCCCTCCTTATCCTTTCTGGTGTGGATGTGACATGGCAAATCGAGTACCTCTTGGCCCGACTGATCTCTCTTTTTCTTCGGGATCCACTTTTCCTTAGCCTTCCCCTTGTTCTTGGCTTGGCCGGCCAGTGCGGCAGCCTCGGCCTGAGCCGAACCATCAGCCTTGCGCTTTGGCTTCCGACTGGGATTACTGTTTCCGGGGTTGGGCTCACTGGTTTTCCCTTTGCCGTTACGAAGACGGTCTTCCTCTTCTCCGTTTGCATACCGAGTGGCAATCTCCATCATTCGGCTCATGGTCAAAGATCCTGACCGACCGAATTTCAGGATGAGCTCCCGATATCTGACTCCTGCCTTGAAAGCACAGACTGCTTGATGCTCCGTGACATTCTCCACCACATGATGCAAGGTTGTCCACCGCTGAATGTACTCCCTCAAGGTTTCATTCGGCTTCTGCACACAATGTTGTAACTCAGTCAATCCAGCCGGGCATTTGCACGTGCCCTCGAATGTTTTGATGAACACTCGGGCCAAATCTTCCCAGCAGTATATGCTGGCCGGAGTGAGCTGATTGAGCCAGGCGCGGGCGGACCCTTCCAGCATCAATGGCAAATGCTTCATAGCCACATAGTCATTCCCTCCTCCAATCTGCACAGCCACTCGGTAATCCTCTAACCAAGTTTCTGGCTTGGACTCACCGGTGAACTTGCTTACTCCAGCTGCCAATCTGAAGTTTGGCGGAATCTCGGCGGCCCTGATGGCTCTGCTGAAACACTCGGGCCCGGAGATGAAGGCTCCACTTCCACTCGGACGATCTCTGTCCAAATTCTCTCTCAGAGCTCTGCCTCTGTCGACCAGGTTCTGAGCGAGAACGGATCTTGTGTTGAATTGCGGGTCACGATAGTCGACTGGCTCTCTCTGGCGATAACCGTCACCATGGCGGGGAGGGCTGGCCCTCCGATCATTGCCGTAAGGACGCCTGTCATCGTACAGCCGGGGCGCGTACGAGCCATCCCGCGGAGGGGGCGACTGCATAAGACGACGACCGTCTTGACGCCGCGGAGGCGTATTCCGACTACGACCCTGCCCCGAGTACTGGTCTTGGTGGCAGTCTTGGTCGTTTCACCACGGAGGCGAGTGTCTGTTTCTCCTTGGGAACACTGGGCTGTGGGCCGACTGGACGGTGTCTGCCCGATTGGATCTGCTGTGAATCCTGTTGCGCGACTGAGACACTGCAGAATTTTGCTCTTCAGCCGCCTTGAGCAGGGCCCGGATCTGCCGAAGACCCTCTCCCGCCTCGGATCGGGATGGCTCAATGGAATCTGCTATCCGAGTGGCCGCCGCCAGATTCTGGACAGGAGTGTGGAATACCTGGAAGCTCTGCTGCTGGTCATTTGAGAACAACTGCCGCTGCCGCCGACTGGAACTGGGCGGATGCTGCCTGCGGGTGCGGTCGTCGAGTGATTTCTGGAGCGCCTCCAGATGACTGCGCTCAGCCAAGCTGGCCTGGTGCGCGGCCTCCAAAGCCTGAGCCTCGGGGGTCGTCCCAACGATGGGCGTCTGGAGGGTCTGCTCGGTTCTGCGCTGCAGCTCCTCCCTCTGCTGCCGAGTGAGAGGTCGGGGGTAGTACTCGTCGTGACGGTCTCCGCCACAGCCAAGATCAGTGCGGGATGGGTCACCTGTCTCCGCGCCGCGGCCGTACCCAGGCGGACTGGGCGGGGAATCGGCCATCAGCACCTCTGCAGCGGGATCGCTGCTCTCGCACTCGGACGAGCTTTCCGAGTGCTCATGCACGGAGGCAAACAGATCGAAGACGGGCTCATCGGGCTCGATTGCCGCGATCTGCGGGGCCGTGACCTGAAGGGTCACTGCGTGTTTAATCCACCGCTGAAGTCGTGAGCGTCCGGAGCGCTTGCGACGATGGCTGGTGGAGAGCAAAGGCGCCGACTGGTACGGAGTCGACGGTTGTCGAAGGAGAACGCCGAAGGAGCTCGCGCGGAAGTGCGTTGCGCCACGGATGGGCAACGCCTCGACATCCAGCGGGGCTTCTTGGAGCCATGTCGAATCGTCAGCGATGAAGCTGAGGACGCCGAAACGGATCTCGACGCCCAGGGTCAGTCCGCCGCCGGAAACCATGGTGAAGATGGGAAAAATGCAACTACGCCGGAAGTCGCTAGACGCCTGCCCCACGGTGGGCGCCAACTGTCGTGGGTGCAAGCCTGACAGTAGTGTGTAGGGGTACGGATGAGAGGGCAGAGCCTAGCTATGGCGCAGGTGTTACATTCGGATTTACGAGTTCAGGCCCCTCAGCGGTGGAGGTAACAGCCCTACGTCTCGGTGCTCTGGAGCTTGATTGCTTGAGTGTATGTGTTACAAATGGATTGCGAACCCTTGGAATGGACCTAGGGGGTGGCTTATATAGTGTCCGCCAGCCCCCCCTCCCCCCCATGAATGCCGCCATTAACAGGGGTTAAAGAGGGGGTTTAAGGGCGCCAGGTAACGGGTGCATTGATTACAATTAATACGAGCGAGCGCACGTCCTGACCGTTGCGTTCCTGGAGTCTCCTGGTCTTCTCTGGTCGAGTGATTATCGGGTACTCCGAGTGAAACAGGTCTGTCGAGTGAACTCCTGGTTCCCGAGTGGTTCGTCGGGCTCCGAGTGAATGTCAGGTTGTAGAGCTCCTGTCTGCTGACCTGGCCCTGGGCCCAGTATAAGGCGCGTGGCATCCTAGGGTAAGGTCTGTAGGTTAGGCCTGTTACCCTATCCCTAGTACATGTCCTCGTCAGTGGAGCCGGGCCTCGCGGTTGATCTTTCAAGGATGAACGATGATGAGTTCAAGGAGGTGGCTACCGTGCACATAACGTTTGACAAATATTTGGGCTTACAAGTATCAGAAGGAAGAATGAAGACGGGTAAGTTTCAGTCGACCAAAGACAAAGCTCTGAAAAGGCTTTCTGATTGGATTGAAAAATATGCTTCTAGTGGGCCGAAGGAAATCTAGATTAAATCTGTTATGAAAGCCCTTCCGGCCTTTGCAATGGGAATCTTTAAATTTCTAGCCTCTCTTTGTGAGGATTTGTCCCAGATTATTCGGAATTTTTTGTGGGGAGATGAAGAGAACAGAAGAAAAACTCATTGGCTGGCTTGGGACAAATTGACAAGACCAAAAGGAGAAGGAGGTATGGGTTTTCATGATCTTAGACTTTTTAATCAGGCTTTACTGGCTAAACAAGCTTCGCGATTATTGATAAATCCGGATTCACTTTGTGCAAAGCTGATGAAAGCAAAGTATTACCCTTAAGGACATCTTCTTGATACGGTTTTTCCGCAATCTACTTCCGTGAATAAGGAGATGAGATGTGAATTTAGTCAATCACTTGTTCTTTCCCCATGACGCCGATGAGATTTTAAAGTTGTGTATTCAATCCTCGGGGTGAGGGTGATTTTATTGCTTGGCACTATGAGAAGAGTGGTTTGTTCTCCGTAAAAAGCGCATATAATCTGGCGCTTAGTCTCAAGGAGGGGAAGGAGGAGTGTGGGCACTCTAGTGGAGGCGCGAATGGGGATAGGAAGCTTTGGAATGTCATCTGGAAAGCCAACGTCCCTCAAAAAATCAGAATTTTTGTGTGGCGGGCGGTGTCTAATAGCCTAGCGGTACATGTTAATAGAGTTAAGCACCATCAGTCTACTTCAGGATTGTTCTCTATTTGTGGTATGGAGGATGAAAATACGTTTCATGCTTTGGTGAAATGTCCTAAGGTGAGAGCTCTGCGTATGGAGTTGAGGGGAGTGTGGAATATTCCAAGGCAAGAAGTGTTCATTTGCCCGGGACCTGATTGGGTGCTTATCTTGTTGGATCATTTAACCCCTACTATTCGTGAGCAAATCTTATTCATGTTCTGGAGAGCTTGGCACTTACGCAATGATCTTATTTTTTCCAAGGTGAAAGAGTCTGTTTCAAACTCGGCTAATTTTTTTGGATAACTATTGGACGACGTTCTCATCTTGCCATCATGCATAAATCGTCCGAGGAGTCAAAGGTAAGGGAATTGAGGTTGGGTTGCAGTTTGGTACTACTCCACTGAGTTTCCGTGAGGTAAGGCGCCCCTGCCTTCCGATTATACTAAGATCAACATGGGCGTCGGTTTCATGGAGAGCATTTGTGCTGCGAGTGTGGGGTTGTTGCCAGGAATTCGGCCGGCGACGTCATCGTTTCCTCTTGGGATTATATTGGCCTGTATAACAGTGTTGATGAAGCGGAACTCTGGGCGTGTCTCGCAGGTCTATATATCGGTATCACTCTCCATAAGCCTGTTATTTTGGAAACAGACTGCTCTTTTGTGGTTTCTCTTCTTGCGCATGATAACCTTGATAGGTCTTCTCTTGTGGATCTCAAGAAGGAAGCCTTAGCCCTTACCAAGCTTCTTCCAAACTTTAAGTTGGCAAAGATCAGTAGACAGGCAAATGAGGTGGCTCACCAGATAGCTAAGTTTAGTTTTGATAATAGGTCGGATGGCCTTCCATGTAATAGTTTTCCGCACTACATGGCGAATGCTGTAATGAACGATTGTATTCAACTTTTAAATTAATTAATACATGGGTTTTTTTCAAAAATAAGTCACCATTGAGGACGCACCTCGAGCAGAAGCGCTTCACGCCTTCTTTTTTCATGCGCGGGGAAAGCATTTCATTACTTAATTGAATAAGGTCTTACAATCATTCATAATGAGGATGCTAATCTCTGAAGGAAAATTTTTGCTAGCCAACAAGCAATCCTTTCCTGCCCACGCCCAATGGATGCCATAGCATGACCAACCTTGTTCTGCAAGCGGTTGATCTTTCGAACCTGAGATTGTTGCTCCTTTGGCAACTCTATAATGTCTGCAACAAGGTACATGTTACTGGAGCGCTCCGCCGGGCCAGCCTCGACCAATGCAATGAGTTCAGCGCAGTCCGTCTCCATCATAAGAAGCTTCTGGGACCATTGCAGGGCAAGGTTCAGCCCCTCGAAACAGGGGGCGAGCTCCGCTTCCAAAGGTCCTCGACATTCATGGAGCACCTACACACAGCAAAAATCACCTTCACGCCTTCCTTGCGGTGTGAGAGTCACATACGATGAGAAGTGTTGAATCTTTTTTTTCGGCGGGCGAGAAGTGTTGAATCATAAATGCACTGTCCACTTCTCACTATTAGCCGAGTTTTTTTGGATGATCTAGCCATCTAGGTGAGCTTACAGTTTTACACGGCAGACTTTGGAAGCCGCAAGGCAGCGCGTTAGGAGTAGCGAGGCTCGTGGTGTGGACTTTGGACCAAACCCTGACCAGGCTCCGAGTCATCTCCCCATCAATTCCCCAACGTGGCAGCAGGCTCCTGCAGACCAACTTGAATCAAGAAGTTAATGCTGCGAACCAACCTGTGGTTGGATGGTTAGAGGGACTGTGGTATCCCCAGTCCACCAGGGTTCAAATCCTGGTGCTCGCATTTATTCCTGAAATTATTTCAGGATTTCCGGCGATGCGCATTCAGTGGGAGGAGACGTTCCCGTCGATGACGAGGTGCCTACGGTGACTTCGTAAATTTCAAGATGATATGCCGGCTCAGTCTCTCGGAGGTGCTCATAGGAGTAGGGTGTGCGTGTGTGCGTTCATAGGGGTGAGTGTATGCGCGTGTATATGAGCGCTTGCGTTTGTACTGTGTTCAAAAAAAAAAAGTTAATGCTGAATATTTCACATGCCAAGCGGAAGACAAGTTTGCTACTTTATGTGTTTTTTTTTTTGTTTTGCGAAATTGCTACTTTATGTCCATTCGCTGACTCCTCGCCTACATGGATCCACGTATGTACAGTATCATGTACTCGCTTACGAATGCACCGGTGACCTGGTGATGGAAATGAGATTATTCCTATTTCTAGGGTAGATTATTCGTTTCTACTCACTGGGTTTACTCTATTGATATATGATGGGATGCATATTTATTTGAGCACCGTACGCGTTCGTTTTACATGGAATAGTGTGTTGGTTTCTGCTAATTAACTGATATTTAAATGAGTACCTTATACTTCCTCCCTCCCAAAATAAACTAATCAATGACACTTATTTTGGTCCCTGCAAAAAAAAAATGACACTTTTTTTGGGAGAGAGGGAGTATGTCTATAGACTATACGTGTATACTTCATTCTCCCTAGAAAAGAATTGTGAGCTTTCCTTTTGAACAAAATCGACCACGAGGGAATATACCATCTACATACATTACACTTTTTTTTATATGGACGCCACTAGCTAGCGACCGTTTGCTACCAGGGATGGCATTTGTGAACAACTCGGGTGGCAGTGCGTAGAGTAGGAGGGGGGAGGGGTGGCATTTTTTATAAAATTCCATGGCAGTTCTTTAATTTTAGTGTCATTTTTTTGAGAAACCGTCATCCACAGTATCTTGATCATGTGGTTCTAGGGACGTTCTAGGGACGTTCGCTAGGTAACGTTTATGTTCTATATCGGAAATGTTATCTGACTGACGTTCACCATGAGCCCAACTCTGCCAGACGCATTCCCTGTCGTCGCACGGATCTTGGCGCAAGGTCAATGCCACATAGATAAGCTAGAGTATAACTGTATTCCTGGCGAACACTTTCTCTTTTTTTTTCTCTCAAAAGATTCACGCGCGGGGAAGAACTTGAACTTGAGACCTCCCGCAAATAGGCGCGCTTTACCACTTGGACTGAAGCAGGTTTTCTGTACACATGTACTTAAACCTCTTTATGCATTTTTTTCAAAAGCTAAATTCCTTTTAACTTTCAATTTTCATTTGAAAATAAATCCAAAATCCAAACAAAATTCCATTATTGAAAGAACAAAAATCACTATTTTTAGAGGGGGATATTTTTGAAAACTTGCCATGTGCATTTTTTTAATTTATAGGTAGCATGACAATTTCTAGGTCTTTTTGCAACGCCCCACGACAAGCTTTTGGGAAATTTTTATCACTTATTCATGGCATGTTTTGGAATTATTATTTTTACTTTCTCACATGGCAGTTATATTTATTAAGAGTATTGCATTTTAATAATTAGTAACATGGCATTTTTATTATTAAGAGGATGACAATTTTCTTAATAAGAGCATGACATTTTTATTATTAGTAACATGGCATTTTTTATTATCAAGAGGATGGTAGTTTTATGATTAAGAGCGTGGCATTTTTATTATTAATAACATGGCAGTTTTATTATTAACAGGATGATCCTTTTATTATTGAGAGCATGTCATTTTTATTATTGTTGGCATGTCATTTTTATTATCAAGAAGATGGTAGTTTTATTATTAAGAGGATGCCATTTTTTTTATTTTTATTGACATGAAATTTTCTATTACCATAGTAAATATATAAATTAGAGAAATGGCGGTTTTATAAAGTAGCTTGGCAGATTTCATTTTTTCAGAGCATGGCATTTTATAAATTTATGTGTTCCTCTGTTCTTTTATAAGAAAATGTGTATTTTTGGTTCATGGCATTTTTTATCTAGAGGATGGCAGTTTTAAAGTTTAGTATGGTAATTTTATTTTTCTAGATCACACAACCCTTTTTGTGTTTTGATCATACTCATAGTAAATTTATAAATTAGAGAAATGACAGTTTTATAAAGTTGCATGTCATTTTCATAATTCAAAGCAAGGAATTTTGAAATTTAGGTTTTCACTGTGTTTTTATAAGAAATGTTATTTTTGTTCATGGCATTTTTTAAATAAAAAAATTGTTAACTGGGCCTTTGGGGCAATCAGGGGTCGCCTTGGCCTGCCCACTAGCGACGAGGCGAAAGGTTCGATCCCCCTGGCGAACGAAATCATTCGATGGGAGCAGTTCCCTGATGATTAGTCGCCAGATATTCGAATCCTTTTATATATGTTGCGCAGCATGTTACCCTCCATATAGAACACACTTTTTTTGTGTAGCACATTTCCCTACATACACCTAGAGGCCATCTCAAGTCTGACAATAAGGAAGAAAAAGAATAGTCAGTACGATGGATAGACAACAAGAATCAAAACGATGAGTGAAAAATAAAATTACATCAAAAATCATACTGACCATCTCCTTCCTTTGATTGTACCCCATCTGCCAAAGCTTTAAAATTTCACTGATCTGCGATAAGGGTATGAGATAATTTTTCATTTGATTGCACGCCGTCCACCGAAGCTTGAAAATTGCACTGAGCCACAGGGTAAGATATACATGCAAACATCTTTGTTATACCAGGTTTTGAAGACCCAAATAGCTATTCATCGCTATATATATAGGGATTGACTATTCGTCACCCTGGGTGAGGAATAGTTATTCTTCACCTTCTTCTATTTTAACATCAATGCACCGTAATTTTACGTACCGTAAATTTTGTCTTATTTCAGACGTAAAAAGAGAACGTAAGAAAATATATAATCGCCGTAAAAAATATTTTATGTTACGTAAAATTACAAATGTAAAAACATAGTGTAAAATGTACATAAAATGCAATTTTTCTGGTCTTATGACCTATATTTTTTTTCTTATGCTAAATTTTACGCAATGAATCAATATGAATGTAACTATTTGTATTTGAAATGTAATTTATTTATGAAATGATCGTAGGATTACCTCGGGTGAAGAATAACTTATTCTGCACCTTGTGTGATGAATAGACTTTATATATATATATATATATATATATATATATATATATATATATATATATATATATATATATGGAAAATACATCATACCACCCGGGGGTAGTTACCCCACATGTCCCATATACTATCATGTGGTACTATATATACTACTTTATCATACTAAATATATTCATATACTATATATAAGATACTTCAAATTGAGTTATATGAAAAAATTGCAAGGTAGCCCATGGTTTTTATTATATTTGTGAAATACGTACATATTTATACATAAAAAAACGCATACTCAAAATACTATACATACTACCAAAAAAGTAGTATATATAATACCTAAACATTGTTATATACTACACACTACGCGTACATACTCTCCGATTTGGTAAATACTATATACAACATACAAAACTCAAGTGGTGGTAACCATTGAAGTAACATCGGGGAATCACGCAACGTACACAACAACGGGGTATCGGCTCGTGAATGGGGTACTGTAAAGGTCAGATCCTGGGATTTCACCCTGAAGATAAAGTACGAGCCAATCCAAGTAATTCCTTCAACAAGGAAATGACACAAAAACATCACCATTGCCAGATATAACCAACTAGGGTCAGGCCTAGGGTTTACACCCCGAAGCTCGAGACCGGGTACTCAAGAAGCACCACCAAATCGAAGTCATGTTTGGTTGTTACCACCACTTTCCGTAGTCCCAACAGCTACATGTGTAGCACGTTCTTATCGCAATAATGCTATGCAAGTGAAGACCATGCCCGCACAAGCAAACAATCAAGCCGCAATAAGTGTCAGCCACCACCAAAGGCTTAGAAGGACAAAAGCCGTCATTGTACATATGATAAAGATTGACAAGGGAGGAAGTTCATCGGCACTACCAAATCCCATTCCGGGACACTCCAGTAGTCCTGCACTGTCCTCATGCTCTGTCGTCCTCGCATGCGGCAGCGAAATTAGCCGACAAAACTTACTCGTCGTTATCATCGGATCTGAAGGCGGACGACCCTCCGGCCTATTGCAAAAAAAAAGCCTAACATGGTAGGACCACGACACCATTCGTGCGCTTGAGCGAAGGACCGCATCATTGGGATGCAGAAGGCCGTTGTTGCTGCATACATACCCGCAGATGGGATCACGACCACCGACGCCTCGCCATTAGAGACCGTCGATCCGGCTGAAAACACCACCATCATCGTTGCACAACCATACCCTCTCCTCAAGTCGTCGCCCGTAGATTGCATCTTGTCGCCGAAGGCTACCAGAGAAGAGATCTCCCCGCCGCTACCTTCATCAACTGGTGTCGGAACTTAGCCTGACCACTGGTCTCTAGCAGTGGCGTGGGAGAGGGAGGACACGGAGGTAGGAGGCATCGGCTGCGGGGATGGAAGGAGGCTGCAGCTTTGTGAGGTAGGAGGAAGCTAAGGTTGTTTAGGTTAGGTTACAATGCCGCCATATCAAATTTAAGAGTCTAATTATTTGTTGTAAACATGTCGTCAATATTTCATATTGGGCCACTCCTAGTGTTTCGTGGTGTACATGTGCTAAGCATGCCACATAGGCGAAAAATTAAGGTGGCAAAACAATTAAGGAGGAAGGAAGCATTTTTATTGACCCAAGGAAGAAACAATACCAAGCACACAGACCTATGCAGAACACCGATGCATGAGCGAGTTTAATTGCTAAACAATTAAATGAGGGAAGCCTAGCTATAAAAAGCGGAATAACTTTGATCGCATATTTGATTTGCAAAATATAAGCAATATGTTATAAAAATTATATTGTTGAATTCGTATGTGAAAGAAGTTTTCAATGGCATCATTTTTGCTACATATAACTCATATTTTACACGAATGCATGATCAAGTTTTTTTTGTGAGAAAAACTTCCGATCTATTCATCAGCTGTCAAGATAGTACAAAGAACACTAGAAGTAAATAATACATCCAGATCCGTAAACCACCTAGCGACAACTACAAGCACTGGAGCGAGCCGAATGCGCGCCTCCGTCATCGCCCCTCCCTCATCGGAGCCAGGCAAGTATAGGGGATCGCAACAGTTTTCGCGGGTAGTATTTCACCCAGATTTATTGATTCGACACAAGGGGAGGCAAAGAATATTTGCAAGTATTAGCAGTTGAGTTGTCAATTCAACCACACCTGGAGATAAAATATCTGCAGCAGAGTATTTAGTAGCACAGTAATATGATAGTTTTGATAGCAGTAGCAACAGTAACAATAGTAACAGCAACAGTAACAGTAGCAGTTTTGTAGCAAGTGTAAAGCAGTAGCAACAAAGTAACTTAGCAGAAACCAATATGAGAAAGTCGTAGGCATTGGATCGGTGATGATAATTATGTTGGATGATATTCATCATATAACAGTCACAACCTAGGGCGATACACAATAGCTCCAATTCATCAATATAATGTAGGCATGTATTCCGTATATAGTCATACGTGCTTATAATAAGAACTTGCATGACATCTTTTGTCCTACCCTCCCGTGGCAGCAGGGTCCTTAAGGAAACTAAGGGATATTAAGGCCTCCTTTTAATAGAGAACCGGAACAAAGCATTAGCACTTAGTGAATACATGAACTCCTCAAACTACGTCAATCACTGGAAAGAATCCCAATTATTGTCACCTTGGGGTATGCGGATCATGACACGTAATAGGTGCATATAACTTGCAAGATAGGATCAAGAACACAAATATATTCATGAAAACATAAAGGGTTCAAATCTGAAATCATGGCACTCGGGCCCTAGTGACAAGCATTAAGCATAGCAAAGTCATAGCAACATCAATCTCAGAACATAGTGGACACTAGGGATCAAAGCCCTAACAAATTGACTCGATTACATGATAAATCTCATCCAACCCATCACCGTCCAGCAAGCCTACGAAGGAATTACTCACGCCCGGTGGTGAGCATCATGAAATTGGTGATGGAGGATGGTTGATGATGATGACGGCGTCGAATCCCCCTCTCCGGAGCCCCGAACGGACTCCAGATCAGCCCTCCCGATGAAGAACAGGAGGTGGAGGCGGCTCCGTATCGTAAAACGCGATGAAACTTCTTCTCTATTTTTTTCTCAGGGAAAGAGAATTTATAGCGTTGGAATTAGGTCAGACGGCCGCCTGTGGGCCCCACAAGGCATCAGGGCGCGCCCTAGGGGGGTCGCGCCCTGTTGCCTTGTGGGCAACAGGTGGCCCCTCTTCTGTTGATTCTTGCGCCAATAATTTTTATATATTCCATTAAAATTCTCCAAAAAGTTTCGTCCAAATCCGAGAACTTTGATTTCTGCACAAAAACAACACCATGGTAGTTCTGTTGAAAACAGCGTCAGTCCGGGTTAGTTTCATTCAAATCATGCAAATTAGAGTCCAAAACAAGAGCAAAAGTGTTTGTAAAAGTAGATACGACGGAGACGTATCAACTCCCCCAAGCTTAACTCATTGCTTGTCCTCAAGCAATTCAGTTGACAAACTGAAAGTGACAAAGAAAAACTTTTACGAACTCTTTTGTTCTTGTATCAGTATATAAGCTTAAATAGTACCCAGGTTTTCAGCAAAGATCATGAACTAACCATGCTCATAATAACACTTAAAAACTACATTTACTCATATCAATGGCATAATCAACTAGCGAGCAATAATAACATATCTCAAATGCCAACAATTTGTCAAAACAATCATGATATAATATGATAACATGGTATCTCGCTAGCCCTTTCTAAGACCGCAAAACATAAATGCAGAGCACCTCCAAAGTTCAAGCAGTGACTAAACATTGTAATTCAGGGTAGAAGAGATCCAGTCATGATGCATACAACATTAACTATACTCAATGCATAAGGATGACAATAGTGCTCTCAGGATTGGCGCTTAGTGCAAGAAGGTGAGACTCAACAATAAAAGTAAAATAACATAAAGTAAATAACATAAAAGTAAATAGATAGGCCCTTCGCAGAGGGGAGCAGGGATTTGTAGCGGTGCCAGAGCTCAAAGCTTAAATCAGAGATGAAAAATAATTTTGGGAGGTGTACTTTTCCTGTCAACGTCACGACCGAGAGTTTTCAACATCTTCCATGCTAAACACATTATAGGCGGTTCCCAAGCGGAAAGGTAAAGTTTACTCCCCCTCCACCATACTAACACAAGCCATGGTTAGCCGAATCCTCGGGTGCCCTCCATACCAACAACTTTCCGGGGGAGTTTGTTTGCAATATATATTTTCGATTTTGAGCATAGGACTGGGCATCCCAAATACCAGCCTCTCTCGTGCAATGACAAGTGAATAAACACTCATCTGAGAATAACCCGCTTAGCATGGAAGATATTGACCGCCCCCTGTCACTCCATGAGTGGTACGGGCACACAAAACGGATATTTATTTGAATGATTAGAGGTGGCACATGCAAATTTACTTAGAGCAGCAGAGTAATACCGCATATAGGTAGATATGGTGGACTCATCAGGAACAACTTTGGTTTAAGGATTGTGGATGCACAAGCAGTATTCCCGCTTAGTACAAGTGAAGGCTAGCAAATAGGTTGAGAAGCGACCAACTAGAGAGCGAAAACGGTCATGATCATGCATTGGGAATAATTAACATTGAATACTAGCATGAGTAGGATATAGACACCCTGAACATAAATATCGTGGAGGCTATGTTGGTTTTGAATCAACTACATGTGTGAACATGTGACAAGTCAAGCCACTTGAAATATTCAGAGGAGGATACCACATTAACATACTACATCATAACCATTTTAATGCATGTTGACATCCAAGATAAATCATTATCCACTCCTAGCTACTTAAGCATGGCATGAGCAACTATAATCTCTAATTGTCATCACAAACATGTTTACTCATAATATGCTGAATCATGGATACTGAGTTAAACATATTTACAAAAATAAAAACAAGAAGAGTTCATACCGCTTTTCTTTGCCACAGTCACTTCATCAAATCATCGTCATTATTGCCTTTCACTTGCACGACCGAATGATGTGAAAATAATAATAGTGCAGGTGTGCCGTGGACTAAGCTGGAATCTGCAAACATTTTATTCAAGGGAGATGACAAGGTAATACTGGCTCTTCGTTAGATAAACAACAAAGCATATGAGAGCCACTCAACATTTTCATCGTGGTCTTCTCCCTACGACAACTCAAGGAAAAGAAAAGAAATTCAGAGAAACACACTGAAATATTTTTGGAGTTTTTAGTTTTTCTGAAGGAAAGTAAATTAAGGAAGAAAAACAAAAGACGAGAAAAACTATTTACACGGGAGAACTCCCAACAAGCAAAAGAAGAAACAAGAAATCTTTTTGGGTTTTCTTTTAATACTACGAACTAACAAATGGGAAAGAAAAACCGAAAAGAAGCGAGAAATATTTTTGGGTTTTTGAAGTTTTTCAAACACACAAGAAGAAAGCGAAAATAAAACTAACATGGATATACAATGAAAAAGGATGAACACCGACAATTGGAATGAATGTGCGAACATGAATGTAATGTCGGTGAGAGATACGTACTCCCCCAAGCTTAGGCTGTTGGCCTAACTTGGTAATCACCACCCGTAGTATCCATCAGGACCGGGTGGATAGTACTGGGGCGGAGGCACCTGAGGGTCCCACTACTGGACCTCGTTCTCCGCTGCTGCCAGCTCGTTCCTGTAAGCTGTGATGTCCGCCGGCATGATGGTGTATCCGTTCCTGGCATGAGAGTCAAACAAAGAGGGTGCAGGCAACGGAATAATATCGCGAGTTCTCTCGCTGAAAACCAGGTTATAACGAATATATTGAGGAGGTTCAGGTTCATCAATAAAGTGGTGATCGATCATGCACTGTTGGTCTAAATAAGCCTTGGGCAGCAAGTAGTCATTTGGGTGGATAGCAACATTAAAACATTTCGCAATACGCGAAGCATAAATACCGCCATGGACTTTACCCTTAGTCATGTTAATGTGTAAGCGGCGTGCAATGATAGCTCCCAAGCTAAAAGTGTTATCGTCGTGAATAGCACGGGACAAGATGGCGAGGTCAGGGGCACTGAGCGTACCACCTTCCTCCCTAGCAGTCAAACATTTCCCTATGAATAAAGCAAAGTAGTGCATAGCAGGAAAATGCAAGCTAGTAACACGGGCTTTTGAAACGCCCCTAAATTCCCCCACGGTCAAAGTGCGAAGGAAGTCCTCGAACTCCTCAGGCCGAGGCTCCCTCAAATCCCCATCAGAAGGGATCAAGCATATCTCACAAAACTCATCTAGCGTTAAGTCATGATGTTCGGCATATAAATCAAAACGCACCATGGGGATATCGAGCCTAGGGATGAAATAAAAAAATTGAACAAAATTTTTTGTAAGGATGTGGTACTGGTCACACTCATCTTCGAAAAAGTCGGTCAGGACGGCGTTCGCAACAAATTGTGCGAACTCTTGACAGAACCCGGTTTCGTTCATGAAGGTGTTGTGCGACCACTCGCACGGTCGGACCTTCGTCCTGCGCGGAATGTTGAGGTCGTGGTCATGGGCATCCCCAAGGACACCCTTGGAGCTCCGACTCGAAGAACCCCTCCGAAGAAAGTTCATTTTCCTAAGAACAAATTTCTGAAATAATTTGGACTACAAAAAGATGTTAACAAAACTTCACAAGATTGATAGCAACTACTCATACAAGTGCCTAGAGGCTATATCAAGCATTCAAATGTGACGCCCCTGACTCAATCGTGCACTAATCATACACGCAAATGCGCACGATCAAGATCAGAGACTCACGGGAAGATATCACAACACAACTCTAGACACACAATAAAATAACACAAGCTTTATATTACAAGCCAGGGGCCTCGAGGGCTCGAATACATAAGCTCGAGTTACACAAGAGTCAGCGGAAGCATCAGTATCTGAGTACAGACATAATTAGACAAGTGTTGCCTTAAGAAAGCTGAGCAAAACAACGACATCTAGATCGAAAAGGCGCAGGCCTCCTGCCTGGGAGCCTCCGAACTACTCCTGGTCGGCGGTCTCCACGTAGTAGTAGGCTCCACTGTGGTAGTAGTAGTCGTCGGCGGGATCAGCTATCTCCGGGGCTCCGTCATCTGATCGCAGCAATCGGGTATGGGGAAAAAGAGGTAGCAAAGCAACCGTGAGTACTCATCCAAAGTACTCGCAAGACTTACATCAGAACTAGTCTATTTATGCATTGGTATCAAAGGAGGGGACTGTATCTATGGACTAGACTGCAGAAATGTCAGAATAGAGAGAAGGACTAGCCTGTCGAAGACTAGCATCTTGCAGCGTCTTGCAGCATTAGAAGAGTGCAGATTAGCCTATTATAAAGTAGTAAGTAAGTAGTAGCAACGCTCAGAGATCCTTCCTCGACTCCCTGCGAGAAAGCGCTCCCGGAGCCATCATATCCATTTAGTATCACAAGTATCCAGTTCTAGTTGTAGTAGATCGGGATACTCTCTGAGCGTCCATTACCGTGGACATGGCTATTCGAATAGATATACTTCCCTGCAGGGGTGCACCAAATTACCCAACACGCTCGATTAACTCTGGCCGAACACACTTACTCGGTTCATGCCCGGCCTCGGCTGATCGACACGCCGTAGCCCTACCTAGGCTCAGCAGAGAGGCCAGCACGCCGATGTAAATCCTAAGCGCTCAGGGGTCTTGGACCCATCACCCTTTGCACTCCTGCGCATTGCGAACGCGGTCGGGATTAGACCTAGCCCCTGTATACACACGCAGGCCGTCGCGGTCCACCAGTGCGCGTGCCTCTTAGTTGCTGACGTCTGAAGAACTTCGGCTGAAACATACGACGCCGACTGCCCATACTTTTCCCATGTGGTGGTTAGTGCGAAAAGGCCAGAGGCCTACTCAGATCACATATCCAAACCCGTTAGTGTGTTGGGAGCTCGCGGTGACGATCAGTGATCCTGTCGCCCCGTCTCGCGGACTTACGGCAAGGGTCAGGCCTATCCCTCTCTAGGGCGGTCTGCCTGCCTGGCCGTGCCGCGTAATTATCTCGCGGGTACCCTCACGGACATCCCGACTTCAGTAACTCTCGCGGGTACCCCTCGAGGTCGACCCAACTTCAACAAGGGACTGAGGTAAAGTCAAAGTATTCGTGTGTCCGTAGCATCAAGGGGGAAATTCCGAGGAATCACCCTCGATGGATTCCCACTCGATGTATCCGTCAAGGTGAACTTAGAGGAATCACCCTCGATGGGTTCACTCTTGAGGGGTTGCACGACAGAGGCATCATCGGAGGTGGTGAAAGAGGAATCACCCTCGGTAACCCACAACCGACTAGCTATGCTACAGAGATATCATCAGGAGTGAGGTAGGAGGTATCACCCTCGGCACTCGATAGTAGCTCTGCAGAGTCGTACAACTAAGGGATGTGCGGTGATGTGTCGGTCTCTGCACATCGATCACACTGATCGAGCATCCGGAAGCAAAGCGTGGCAACACGGACAAGGGTGCGGGGCCACTGATGGATCACTAACCAGTCTATCTAAGCATATAGGACAACAGGTAAAGTATCAACAGCAAGTTACAAAATCAGGCTATGCATTAGAATAGGAGTTATCGAACATCAGTAGCTAATTCTAATGTAAGCAGGGGGGAGAAAGAATTGGGCGATATTGAAATGATCAAGGGTTTTTTGCTTGCCTGGAAGCTCTGCGGTGAAAGAGGGGTCGTCGATGACATAGTCGTACTCAGGGGCAGCATCGGTCTTGGGGTCTATCGGAGAGAAGAGGGGGGAGAAACAATAAATATAAAGCAAACAAATGCAACAAAGATGGATGACATAGAAATATGATGTGCTGGGGGTGACCTAACGCAGTGCTACACGTTACAGACGGAGCGGGAAAATATCCGGGAATATTTTCCCGACTTTAGGCAATTATCGGACAAACGATCCGGAGGGGAAGGTTCCATGTTTGCAGTGTTAGAGGCATGTGACAAGTATGTGGATGGCATATTTGGATTCATCTTATTTTTCTGATCATTTTTCATATATAAATTATTTTCATCCGAGTTATGGTTTATTTTATATGATTTTTCAAAGTTTTAATCATTTTCTAGACTTTACTGGAATTTATTTAATTATTAAATTCGAATTATCCAAAACAGTAAATGCTAGGGGTACCCAGAACTGTACCCGGCTGACCAGCAGAGAGGCTGACCAGTGGGCTCAGTTGACTGGGTCAACTCCTAGTCAGCAGAGGCTGACATGTGGGCCAGCTGCCCAGTCAGCAGGCTGACTGGGTCAGCCTTATCCACTGGAATAGTGGCTGGCCCCACCTGTCAGTGACACAGGGGCTAATCCGAGTTTAATTTAATTAAACTGAGTTAATTAGAGGGTGGGACCCCTATGTCAGTGACTAAACTAATTACCAGTTTAATTTAATTTTAATACCAGATTAATTAAGCACGTGGGGTCCACCTGTCAGTGACTGGGGCTGCCCAGTCAGCACGTTGACTGGGTTAACCCAATCAACGGGGCCCATGGGACCCACTGGCAGCGACCCAGGGGTGGGCCCCAGGCCGGCCACGTCAGCGGCGCCGGCGTTTAAACGCCGGCGACCTCAAATCGCGGCGGAGGCGCATGGGACGGCGTCGGGATTTCGCTACGGGGCTAGCTGCGTTCGAACGAGCGGACGACGCCGCGTCGAATGGTGGCGGTGGCGTCGCCGGAGATGGCCTACAGCAACGGCGGCGAGCAGTAAGGGTGGCGGCCGGAATCGAGCGAGCTCGGGTACGTCGCTACGGTGCACGGGGAGGAGCGTGCGTGCGTGCGCTGGGCTCCTGGGAGCTCCAGGAGCTCGGCAGCGAGCTCGGACGCGAGCTGCGGCTGTCGTGGCTACGACGGCGAGTATGGCAGTGGTGGTGAGTACAGCCATGGCGGCGAGGAGGCTACGGGCGCGGAAAGGAGGGGAGAAGAGAGGGGTTTTACGTGGCTGCTCACCGTGGAGCTCAAGAAAGGCTCGGCGAGGGCTTAGGAGCAGCAGAACGGCGGCATTCGTCGGAGAGGCGCCGGCGACTGTAGATGAAGACGAGCTCGATCCGGAGGCTGTGGTGGTGTAGAGCTCGAGCTCGGGGTCGGAGAGGAAGTAGCGGAGCTCGGCGGAGCTCGTGGATGTGCTGGCGAGGCGCGGGGATGACGGTGGCCACGGCTACGGGGCGGCCATGGCGACGACAGCGCTCGGCTTCGAGGAAGACGAGGGAGAGAGCGAAGGAGAGAGGGGGAGAAGTGGTTGGGGACGATGACGAGGCCGAAGGGCGCCGTTCTTATCCCCTCGCGGCGCCTGTAGCGTCGCCGTGTCGCCGTCCGGCTGGCGAGCACGCGCGCGGCCACGGGCGCGGCGACACGCACAGGAGAGAGGAGGGAGACGACGCGGGGAGCGGGCTGCGCCAGCTGGGCCTGCTACTGTGCACTATGGCCCAGTGCATAGTAGCCCTTTTCCCTTTATTTTCTGTTTCTTTCTGTTTTCTTTTATTCTTTTCTGTTTTGCATTTTGTTTAGCCACCAAATGACTTTTGTAAAATATGGGACTTGGCCACATAAATACATAGCAATATTTGGTACTGCCACAAAAAGTTTGGAGGAAAGATGAATTCATTTGAATTTTTCATAAATAGAAAAGCATTTAAATATGCTGTTTTAGCACTGTTTTAATTGCTATAGCCCGCTAAATGATGAACTATTTTGCAGCAACTTTTGTGCAACTTCAAATTTCACTTGCAATTTGAATTAAATTCAGTGGTGGAATTTGAAATGAGATATTAATCCAATGTGATCAAGCATTGCAAATCAAGGTGACTTAGCATAATCATTATGGATCACTGTAGCTCATTGCACAGGGGTGTTACAATTCTCCTCCTCTAAACGAGAATTTAGGAGGTAGAAGGAAAGAGATCAGGATATTCTTCGCGAAGATGATCCTCGCGTTCCCAAGTGGCTTCATCTTTAGTGTGATTCGACCACTGCACTTTAAGGAACTTGGTTGTCTTTTGACGGGTTTGACGTTCAGCTTGATCAAGAATGCGAATCGGATGCTCCTTATAAGATAGATCATCTTGCAATTCGAGCATCTCATGATCCACTGCACGGTGCGGATCCTTGAAACATCGGCGGAGTTGCGACACATGGAATACATCGTGGATGTGAGAGAACTACGGTGGCAACTCCAATTTATAAGCCACCCATCCACATCTGGCGAGGATGTGGAAGGGACCAATGTAGCGAGGAGCTAACTTGCCCTTGATTCCAAAGCGATGAGTGCCCTTCAAAGGAGTGACACGCAAATAAGCTTGCTCACCAGGTTGATAGGTTGATCCCCAATGTTTACGATCATAATTGCTCTTCTGGCGGGATTGGGCCACCTTAAGATTTTCACGAACAACACGGACTTGCTCTTCAGCTTGTTGGATAATATCCGGACCAATGAGCGGTCGTTCCCCAGTTTCTGACCAATTCAGAGGGGTTCGGCACTTACGTCCATATAGTACTTCGAAGGGTGCCATCTTCAAACTAGCTTGATAGTTGTTATTGTATGAGAATTCAGCATACGGGAGAGATTCTTCCCACTTCTTGCCAAATGAGATGACACAAGCTCGCAGCATATCTTCAAGTATTTGGTTAACTCGCTCAACTTGACCTTGGGATTGGGGGTGATAAGCGGTGCTCCAGGTTATATGAGTTCCCATAGCTTCTTGGAAACTTTCCCAGAATTTTGAGGTGACGAGGCTGCCACGGTCTGAACTGATCTCCTTCGGAATACTGTGGAGTGTCACAATTCTGGAGATATACAAATCTGCTAACTGACTAGCATTGATCGTCTCCTTGACTGGCAGAAAATGTGCAACTTTGGAGAATTGATCAACGACGACAAGAATAGCATCGTGGCCCTTTTGTGATTTGGGAAGGCCAGTGATGAGATCCATTTGAACCTTGTCCCATTTCCATAGGAGAATGATACGTCTCCAACGTACCTATAATTTTTGATTGTTCTATGCTATTATATTATCAATCTTGGATGTTTTATATACATTTACAAGCAATTATATATAATTTTTTGGGACTAACCTATTAACTTAGTGCCCAGTGTCAGTTGGTGTTTTTTGCCTGCTTTTGGTTTTCCAGAATATCAGTACCAAACGAAGTCCAAATGCCATGAAACTTTTTGGAGATTTTTTTTCTGGACATAAGAGACACTAGAAGCTTCGGGAGGAGACCAGAAGATAGAGGAGGTGGCCATGAGCCACCAAGGCGCGCCTGGGGGGGGCATGCGCGCCCTGGTGCCTCATGGGCCCACCTCTGCCCCTTTTGACCTAATTCCACCTCTATAAATTCTCAAAAATTGGGAAACCAATGGAGGAGTCCACTAAATACTTTTTCCGCCACCGCAAGTTCCTGTTCTCGAGAGATCCCATCTGGAGGCCTTTTCTGGCACTACGCCGGAGGGGGATTCGATCACAGAGGGGCTCTCCATCAACCTTGCTGCCCTTCCGATGATGCGTGAGTAGTTTACCATAGACCTTCGGGTCCATAGTTAGTAGCTAGATGGCTTCTTCTCTCTTTTTGATCTTCAATACAATGTTCTCCTCGATGTTCTTGGAGTTCTATCCGATGTAATCACTTTTTGCGGTGTGTTTGCTGGGATCCGATGAATTGTGAGTTTATGATCAGATTATCCATGAATATTATTTGAGTCTTCTCTGAACTCTTTTATGCATGATTATTATAGCTTCGTATTTCTCTCCGATCTATTGATTTGGTTTGGCCAACTAGATTGATTTATCTTGCAATGGGAGAGGTGCTTTGTAATGGGTTCGATCTTGCGGTGCTCAATCCCAGTGACAGAAAGGGACATGACACATATGTATCATTGCTATTAAGGGTAAAAAGATGGGGTTTATTCATGCGTGAGTTTACTTTGTCTACATCATGTCATCTTGCTTAAGGCGTTACTCCGTTCTTTATGAACTTAATACTCTAGATGCATGCTGGATAGCGATCGATGTGTGGAGTAATAGTAGTAGATGCAGGCAGGAGTCGGTCTACTTGTCTCGGACGTGATGCCTATATACATGATCATTGCCTTGGATATCATCATGATTATTTGCTTTTCTATCAATTGCCCAACAGTAATTTGTTTACCCACCGTATGCTATTTTCAAGAGAGAAGCCTCTAGTGAAACCTATGGCCCCCGGGTCTACTTCTATCATATATTAAAAATCCTAAAAATACCTTGCTGCACTTTTACTTTATTTATTTTATTTTATATTTTAGTTCTATCTATCTATCTATCACCATACAATTTAATCTTGCAATTAACCGCCAAAGGATTGACAACCCCTTGTTTACGTTGGGTGCAAGGATTTGTTGTTTTGTGTGCAGGTACTGTTAACGAGGTGTTGCGTGATTCTCCTACTGGATTGATAACCTTGGTTTCATAACTGAGGGAAATACTTATCTCTACTGTACCGCATCATCCCCTCCTCTTCGGGGAAATCCCAACGCAGCTCACAAGTAGCAGGAAGAATTTCTGGCGCCGTTGCCGGGGAGACATCATCAACATCTATCAAGTACCTACGCACAAAACTTTCATCTCCTTGCATTTATTTTATTTGCCTTTGTCTCTCATTTTCATCTCCCTCACTTCTAATTTTTTTACAAAAACACAAAAATATTTTTGTTTGCTTGCTTGCTTTTATTGCCTTCATGACAACACACAAAAACAGAAGGTGAAAGCAAAAATTTATTGATATGGATCCTCATCCACTTGCTAATCTTTTCAAAAGATCCAATTATGATGAACCAATTGCTAGTGAGTTGAGTGCACTTGATTATCTCTATGAAGTTTTGCTTGAAAATCATGAATCTGAAAATTGTGATGAAGTGTTAGAAGAAGAAATTTATAAAGTGATTCATGATAGCTCCTTGATTGAAAAGCATGATTGCAATGATGTTATTATAAATTCTATTAATGTCAATTGTGCTAATGATATGCAAAACTACAAGCTTGGGGATGAAAATTTTGTTATGTCCACTACTTATTGCAATGATCACGATTGGGGTGATAATACTTCTTATGATCTTGAAAATTTATTTAAGCCTCATGATGAATATGTTATTGATAATAATGTTTACAATAATATTAAAAGTGGGTTTGGAAGAGTGTCAACTTTAAGTAATAATGATCACACTACTTTGGAGAATTACGAATCTTATGAATTATACGATAAAAGTGGGTTTGGAGAGGTCATGACTTTAGTTGATGTTAATCCCACTTTCTTGGAAGACTATAAGATTTGCATGCATTTGGATCATAAAGAGAATGTTTTACATGATAGTTATATTGTTGAATTTGAATATGATCCTACATGTAATTATTATGAGAGAGGCAAATATGGTTGTAGAAATCTTCATGTTACTAAATTACCTCTCTTCATGTTGAGATTGCTATTATTTCTTTCTTCTTCCTTGCATATGCTAGGTTTTGCGTGTCTTGATAATCTGTTTGCTTATGAAATGCCTATGCATAGGAAGTATGTTACACTTAAATATGTTTTTCACACGCTACATGATGCTCTCTTCATGTTTCAGTTACTATCTTTCATGTGAGCATCATTGAAATCTCAAGCCTATCTTAATGGCTATAAAGAAAGAGCTTGTTGGGAGACAACCCAATAAACTTTTTATTTCTGTTCTTGTGTGTGCACACAATTATGCTACTGTTAAGATTGAGTTTTTATGTTTTAATTAGTGTTTGTGCCAAGTAAAGCCTTTGGGGTGATTTGGAAGATAGTATAATTGATGTTGTTTGGAAAACAGAAAGTTTTGCGTCCAGTGCTGGAATTTTAGTTCTGTACTGGAGCGTCAGAAAAATCTGAAATTTTTACACAGTATTAGTATATGAATTTTTTACGTTTTCCTAATTCTTCAGAATTTTTGAAGTTACAGAAGTATGGCTTTTAAATAGATTGCTACAGACTGTTCTGTTTTTTATGCATTGTTTGCTTGTTTTGATGAAACTATGGATTGTATCGGGGGGTATAAGCCATGGAGAAGTTAGAATACAGTAGGCATAATGAAAAAATAAAATATGAATGGGTTTGCAACAGTACTTAAAGTAGTGATTTGTTTTGTTATACTAACGGATCTCACGAAGGTTGTGTTGAGTTTTGTGTGATTGAAGTTTTCAAGTTTTGGGTGAGATCACGATGGATGAAGGAATAAGGAGTAGCAAGAGCCTAAACTTGGGGATGCCCAAGGCACCCCAAGGTAATATTCAAGGAAGACTCAAGCGTCTAAGCTTGGGGATGCCCCGGAAGGCATCCCCTCTTTCTTCTACCAACCATCGGTAATTTTACTTGGAGCTATATTTTTATTCGTCACATGATATGTGTTTTGCTTGGAGCGTCGTGTATTATATGAGTCTTTGCTTTGTTTGCTTTTTAGTTTGTCACAATCATCTTTGCTGGACACACCTATTTGAGAGAGCCACACGTTTATCATGATTTGTTAGAATACTCTATGTGCTTCACTTAAATTTTTTGAGCTAGGCAGTTGCTCTAGTGCTTCACTTAAATCTTTTTGAGCACGGTGGTGGCTAAATTTTGAAGAAATATTTGAACTCTCATGCTTCACTTATATTATTTTGAGAGTTGATGAAATTAAAATTTTGAAGAAATATTTGCACTCTCATGCTTCACTTATATCTTTTTGAGAGTTGATAATAGTAATGGTAATTTGCACAAGATATGAATTTGGTCCCAAAGTGATGAATATTCAAGAGGGATATAATAAAAACTTTCATATAGATCATTGGATATGATAAGTGTGATTCCTTGCAATAGTTTTGCAATAT
Organism: Elymus sibiricus; assembly: GCA_039707655.1. Lineage (NCBI taxonomy): Eukaryota > Viridiplantae > Streptophyta > Magnoliopsida > Poales > Poaceae > Elymus > Elymus sibiricus. The sequence continues at coordinate 252,181,780 of CM077668.1, read as the reverse complement.
GGAGATGACAATATGTGAGTCATGTTACTGAGTAATTGTGATTTAGTAAGAATATTGGTGTTAAGGTTTGTGATTCCCTATGCATGTACGTAAAGTCAATAGTTATGCAACGAAATTATATCCTACTTATGGTGCATTATTCGGTGTTAGTTATGTTCAATGCATGTTTATGACCGTTTTCGCTTTTTGGTTGGTCACTTCTCAATCTATTTGCTAGCCTTCATTTGTACTAAGCGGGAATACTGCTTGTGCATCAAAACTCCTTAAACCCAAGTTGTGCCAAATGAGTCCACCATACCTACCTATATGCGGTATTTCCATGCCGTTCCAAGTAAATTTGTGTGTGCCAACTCTAATTTTTCAAAATAATTTTCCGTTTTGTGTGCCCGTGGATACGGCTAGCCATGGATTGTGAAAGAAATGGTGGAAAGGAAACAAACTTTATTTTCTGTTTGGGAACCGCCTATGATGTGTCTAGCATGGAAGATATTGGGAATTCTCGGTCGTTTTCGTTGACAGGAAAAGCATGCCTCTCAAAATAATTTTATCTCTCTAATTTAAGCTTCGAGCTTTGGCACATTAGCAAATCTCTGCTTCCCTCTGCAAAGGGCCTATCTATTTACTTTTATGCAAAAAAAATTGAGTCTCCATCTTCTCTTATAAAGCACCAACTAGAGAGCACTATTGTCATACTTGTGCATTGTGTGTAGCTAATATTGAGTGTGTTTCATGAATGGATCAATGATTGAGCATAATGGGCTAGGGATAACTTTCTTTAGCGTTGATATTTTGAAAAGCATGGTTGCTTGTTAGTATGCTTGAGTATTTATGTCTTTATGTCAAATTATAGACTATTGCTTTGAATCATTTAAGTCCAAATGTCCATGCTAAAAAAAGGAAAAGAGTATATGATGAATATGATAGGTAGCATTCCACATCAAAAATTCTATTTTTATCATTTACCTACTCGAGGACGAGCAGAAATTAAGCTTGGGGATGCTTGATACGTCTCCAACGTATTTATAATTTTTGATTGTTCCATGCTATTATATTATCAATCTTGGATGTTTTATATACATTTACAAGCAATTATATATCATTTTTTGGGACTAACCTATTAACTTAGTGCCCAGTGCCAGTTGCTGTTTTTTCCTTGTTTTTGGTTTTCCAGAATATCAGTACCAAACGAAGTCCAAATGCCACGAAACTTTTTGGAGATTTTTTTCTGGACATAAGAGACACTAGAAGCTTCGGGAGGAGACCAGAAGACAGAGGAGGTGGCCACGAGCCACCAGGGCGCGCCTGGGGGGCAGGCGCACCTTGGTGCCTCATGGGCCCACCTCTGCCCCTTTTGACCTAATTCCACCTCTATAAATTCTCAAAAATCGGGAAACCAATGGAGGAGTCCACGAAATACTTTTTCCACCGCCGCAAGGTCCTGTTCTCGAGAGATCCCATCTGGAGGCCTTTTCCGGCACTCCGCCGGAGGGGGATTCGATCACGGAGGGGCTCTCCATCAACCTTGCTGCCCTTCCGATGATGCGTGAGTAGTTTACCACAGACCTTCGGGTCCATAGTTTGTAGCTAGATGGCTTCTTCTCTCTTTTTGATCTTCAATACAATGTTCTCCTCGACGTTCTTGGAGTTCTATCCGATGTAATCACTTTTTGCGGTGTGTTTGTTGGGATCCGGTAAATTGTGAGTTTATGATCAGATTATCCATGAATATTATTTGAGTCTTCTCTGAACTCTTTTATGCATGATTGTTATAGCTTCGTATTTCTCTCCGATCTATTGATTTGGTTTGGCCAACTAGATTGATTTATCTTGCAATGGGAGAGGTGCTTTGTAATGGGTTCGATCTTGCGGTGCTCAATCCCAGTGACAGAAAGGGACATGACACGTATGTATTGTTGCTATTAAGGGTAAAAAGATGGGGTTTATTCATGCGTGAGTTTACTTTGTCTATATCATGTCATCTTGCTTAAGGCATTACTCCGTTCTTTATGAACTTAATACTCTAGATGCATGCTGGATAGCGGTCGATGTGTGGAGTAATAGTAGTAGATGCAGGCAGGAGTCGGTCTACTAGTCTCGGACGTGATGCCTATATACATGATCATTGCCTTGGATATCGTCATGATTATTTGCTTTTCTATCAATTGCCCAACAGTAATTTGTTTACCCACCGTATGCTATTTTCAAGAGAGAAGCCTCTAGTGAAACCTATGGCCCCCGGGTCTACTTCTATCATATATTAAAAATCCTAAAAATACCTTGCTGCACTTTTACTTTATTTATTTTATTTTATATTTTAGTTCTATCTATCTATCTATCACCATACAATTTAATCTTGCAATTAACCGCCAAGGGATTGACAACCCCTTGTTTGCGTTGGGTGCAAGGATTTGTTGATTTGTGTACAGGTACTGTTAACGAGGTGTTGCGTGATTCTCCTACTGGATTGATAACCTTGGTTTCATAACTGAGGAAAATACTTAGCTCTACTGTACTGCATCATCCCCTCCTCTTCGGGGAAATCCCAATGCAGCTCACAAGTAGCAGGGAATAGGAAGCGGTTGCAGGAGTCCAGCAGGTTTTTGATGTTCGGCTTTGACGCGACCGCAAACGTCACATTCAGCATCATAGCGAGCAATGTCTTGCTTCATTTTAGACCACCAGTACCTTTGACAAAGGTCTTGATACATCTTGGTACTACCCGGATGAATAGACAGCGGTGTATCATGTGCCTCCCTCATAACTTTGTCTGTCATAAGTTCGAACCGGGGTACCACAAGGCTATCTCTGAAGTACAAGGTTCCATCTTCAGCAAGCAAGAAATCTCTGGCCTTTTCAAAGGCAAGATCCCTTTTCATTTGATCAACTTCAGCGTCTTTTGCTTGTGCTGACTTAATAGCTTTCTCGAGAGTGGGTTCCAAAACAAGGGTATTGAGAAAACCCTGTGGAACAATGTGGAGGTTCAACTTGCAAAGTTCTTCATAAAGAAGGGGTTAAGCTTGCTGAATCATGAGATTGTTGCAATAAGACTTGCGACTCAAAGCATCAACTATTACATTAGCCTTACGAGGGGTATATGTAATACCACAGTCATAGTCCGTAATCGTTTCCATCCATCTTTGTTGACGGAGATTCAAATCCAGCTGAGTAAACAGATACTTCAGACTTTGATGGTCAGTGTAGATCTCGTAACGATTACCGAGGAGGTAATATCACCACAACTTCAGTGCCTATATAACTGCAGCAAGTTCGAGATCATGTACTGGGTAGTTCTCTTCATGAGGACACAACTGTCACGAGGCATAAGCAATCACCTTGCGCTCTTACATTAGGATACAACCTAATCCTTGACGGGATGCATCACAATAAATCACGAAGTCCTTGCGAGAATCCGGAGGCGCAAGCACTGGTGCAGATGTCAGCTTGTCCTTGAGTGTTTGGAAACTTTCCTGACATTTTTCTGTCCACTCAAACTTAACGCCATTGTGAAGCAGATCGGTCAGAGGCTTGGCAATCTTGGAAAAGTTCTCGACAAAACGGCGGCAATAGCTTGCGAGTCCGAGAAAACTTCTGACTTGCTTGACATTCTTCGGAGGAGTCCACTCAAGAATAGCTTGAACTCGCTCTGGGTTGACAGCAATACCATCCTTGGAAATCACATGACCAAGATAGGTCACTTCGGATAACCAGAATTCACACTTGGAATATTTGGCATAAAGCTGATGCTCTCGAAGCTTTTCCAGAACAAGACGAAGATGTTCAGCATGCTCTTCCTTATTCTTGGAATACAGAAGGATATCATCCAGATAAACCACGACGAACTTGTCGAGGTAATCCATGAAGATATAATTCATCAATCGGGAGAACGTTGCTGGAGCATTGGTTAAACCAAAGGACATGACGGTGTACTCGTATGAGCCATAGCGAGTAACAAAGGCGGTCTTCGGAATATCCTCTTCGCGAACTCGGATCTGATGGTAACCCAACCTCAAGTCGAGTTTAGAGAATACTGATGAACCAGCAAGTTGATCATACAGATCGTTGATCCGAGGAAGCGGATACTTGTTCTGAATTGTTGCCTGGTTGATAGGTCGGTAATCTTGGACCAACCGGTTTGTACCATCTTTCTTCTTGACAAAGAGAGAAGGTGCTCCCGAAGCAGAGGAACTAGGGCGAATGAAACCCTTGCGAAGTGATTTGTTGATTTCGTCCTTAAGCTCAAGGAGTTCATGCGGCGGCATCTTGTAAGGACGCTTCCCAATAGGAGTAGTGCCTGGTTTCAAGTCGATGAAAAATTCGACAGCTCTAACAGGGGGTACTCCTGGAAGTTCTTCTGGGAAAACATCTTGGAAGTCATGAACTACTGGAACGTTTTTGATCCCCTCAAGAGGAGAAGCGTTCAACGTATTCAGGGAGTAAATCTGAGCTTCGGCATTTTGAATGAGATGAGCATGATAGTTTACAATCTCATCCGAGGGGTGCATGAGTTGTACGACTTTAGTGGCACACTCGATTGAGGCGGTATGAGCCTTCAACCAATCCATACCCAGAATGAGGTCAATTTTGGAAGACTTCAAAATAATGGGAAAAGCATGGAACTCCAACCCTTCAATTTCAATGATGACATTGGGACTGAACATAGAGGCTTGGCATTGGCCCGCGGGAGTGTTTACCACTAACGGATGGTGCAACTTTTCATATTTAATGCCATGCATGTATGCAAAATCTTCGGATATGAAAGAATGTGATGCTCCTGAATCAAACAAAACAGAAGCTGGTACTGAATTAACAAGAAGAGTACCCATCACAGTAGCTGGTTGGTCTTCAGCTTCAGCCATATTAACATGATAAGCCTGACCACGACCATAAGAAGGTCTGGCATCGATGTTGCGAGGCTGATTGTTACCACGGCCATTACCACGGCCAGCAGATGGAAGTGCCAACTGATTCTGATTCTGACGGCAGTCTTTGGCACGATGACCTGGACGTCCACAGGTGAAGCACAACCCATCATTGGGACCGGGAGCAGGAGCTCGAGGTGGTGCAGCTTGAAGTCTCGGCTGCCTTGGTGGTGGAGGAGGCAGACGAGGCGCAGCATAGGACGGCCTTGGTGCAGGAGCAGTCGGACGGTACATGCTGTGAGGAATCCAAACACGGCGCTTCTGTGAAAACAAGCCCGAAGATGAGCCCGCGTCACGGGTGCGCTTGAGAGCGTCCTTGTGATCCTTCAGACCAGTCTCAACCTGAATAGCCTTGTTCACCAGGGTGGCAAAATCAGCGAAGTCTTGGACAAGGAGTGCTAGATTGATATCAGGGTTGAGCCCTTCACGGAACTTCTCCTGTCTGCGAGCATCAGTAGCGATATCTTCTTCAGCATAGCAGGACAATTCAAGAAACTCCCGCTGGTAGACTTCCACAGTCTTGCTGCCCTGAGTGAGGTTGTGGAACTCACGTTTCTTCTGGTCCATGACTCCCTGGGGAATGTAGCGGGCACGGAAAGCAGCCTGGAACTCCAACCAGGTGATGATTGTTCCAACATGCAGCGTGTGTCTATGGCTGTCCCACCATTGAGCAGCGGGACCCTTCAGAAAGTAGAATGCAAAGGTGACATAGCTGGCAGGGGTAACATTGGCTGACTCCATCTCGTACGTGATGTCACAGAGCCAGTCATCAGCATCAAGCGGCTGAACTGAGTTGCGGAAGATAGTCGGGCTGAGGCGCACGAAGTCTTGCAAGGTTATTGGGGCTGGCTGCTGGTTAGCATTTGGACGAGGAAACTGATCCATAATCCCTTGCATGAATTGACAGTTCAGCTCAAACTGTTGCATCATTCCAGCCATATAGTCGGGCGGTGGTGGATTGTTGGCACCACGGCCACGACCACCTGGTCTAACCATCCTGCTAAAATTCAACAGGGATAGTTTAGCAATGAGCAATTTCATATGTATAGAATCAACCATGAAGTAACACGCACAACAAAGGAAGTGCAATAGATACAACACAGTTGTCAACATGACATACAGATCCAGACATAGCGTCGGTTACAAGCCAGCGTTACAAGAACGGAAAGGAAAGCTAGACACACTAGGCGGCACGCAGGCACGTGGTGGAGGGATACAACAACGGGGCATAGCGATAGCTACATCAACGTCGGAGAAAACCACTGAAGCCAGGCAACTGCAAGTGACTACGCAGGGTACCCTCGATAAAAGGATCCTGCGCTCTGTGAACACTCTGGTGCAGAACCTGGTCCCGGACTAGAAGAAGAGGACCACGTGGAGGAGTATGACCTCCAACGGCAGGCCACTCAAGACCTGGTGGCATCTCTGTCCTGCGCGGGTAAAGGATGAACTCAGGATGCATCCCTGCACTGACTACTGGCAGCAACTATGTCAGAGCGTCATAAAGACGAGCACGAGTGGCATACAACTCGACAGCAAGAGCTCGGGCAGTGCGATCCAGAGCCTCAGTGTACTGGACCAAAACCCGCGGGTCATAATGACGTAGCACGTAAGGAGTACATACAGCAGTGTAGTATCCACTCTCATCCCTAGCGGGGGCATATGGGATGTATCTGAATCCAGTCTCCTCCAAGCGAGGGTGCTCTCCACGGAGACGGGTAATAGCAGAATAGGCAGCATCATGGACTGCCATGTCAACAATTACTCCAATACCATGAAAGGTGTGCAACTCAGTGATGGAGTTATTCTGCCGATCGAAGATTCGAACCACAGCGCGATACTGATCCTGGTTGAACTCGCGGTAGTCCTTGTAAACGGTGTACTCGAGGTACCAGCGATATCCCAGCCTGGTCAAGAGGTCGACCAGAATGGCAGGGAATCCAGTCGCATCAACAGCCATAGTCTGGCGTACGAGCTGCGGTGCGGAACGCATCTGAAACAAGGAGTTCAAAGATGTCAAATGACAGTGTGTGTATCATACATTCAAAGGAATAGTTGCAGATAATCCAGCTCTCCGGGTTGATGTGATCACGAGAACCTAATGTTAGAGTTAGTAAAATCTTTAACCCGAATAGAAGAGAGATCAGAGTCCCAGAGTAAGGAAGAGGAATAAAAGATCCTAAACCCTTCCATTGGTGACGTGGGCCCGTAAGCCACACAGCCATGTTAGTAAAACAGTTTTTCAAAGACTAGACTCAACTTCGGCCAAGGAGTTGGAAAGGGGCTTCCTACAGGCAGTCGGCTCTGATACCAACTTGTGACGCCCCCGACTCAATCATGCACGCAAATGCGCACGATCAAGATAAGAGACTCACGGGAAGATATCACAACACAACTCTAGACACACAATAAAATAACACAAGCTTTATATTACAAGCCAGGGGCCTCGAGGGCTCGAATACATAAGCTCGAGTTACACAAGAGTCAGCGGAAGCATCAGTATCTGAGTACAGACATAATTAGACAAGTGTTGCCTTAAGAAGGCTAAGCAAAACAACGACATCTAGATCGAAAAGGCGCAGGCCACCTACCTGGGAGCCTCTGAACTACTCCTGGTCGGCGGTCTCCACGTAGTAGTAGGCTCCACCATGGTAGTAGTAGTCGTCGGCGGGATCAGCTGTCTCCGGGGCTCCGTCATCTGATCGCAGCAATCGGGTATGGGGAAAAAGAGGTAGCAAAGCAACCGTGAGTACTCATCCAAAGTACTCGCAAGACTTACATAAGAACTAGTCTATTTATGCATCGGTATCAAAGGAGGGGGCTGTATCTGTGGACTAGACTGCAGCAATGCCAGAATAGAGAGAAAGCCTAGCCTATCGAAGAGTAGCATCTTGCAGCGTCTTGCAGCATTAGAAGAGTGCAGATTAGCCTATTATAAAGTAGTAAGTAAGTAGTAGCAACGCCCAGAGATCCTTCCTCGACTCCCTGCGAGAAAGCGATCCCGGAGCCATCATATCCATTTAGTATCACAAGTATCCAGTTCTAGCTGTAGTAGATCGGGATACTCTCTGAGCGTCCGTTACCGTGGACACGGCTATTCGAATAGATATAGTTCCCTGCAGGGGTGCACCAACTTACCCAACACGCTCGATTAACTCTGGCCGGACACACTTACTCGGTTCATGCCCGGCCTCGGCTGATCGACACGTCGTAGCCCTACCTAGGCTCAGCAAAGAGGCCAGCACGCCGGTCTAAATCCTAAGCGCTCAGGGGTCTTGGGCCCATCGCCCTTTGCACTCCTGCGCGTTGCGAACGCGACCGGGATCAGACCTAGCCCATGTATACACACGTAGGCCGTCGCGGTCCACCCGGGCGCGCGCCGCTCAATTGCTGACGTCTGAAGAACTTCGGCTGAAATATACGACGCCGAGTGCCCATACTTTTCCCGCATTGTGGTTAGTGCGAAAAGGCCAGAGGCCTACTCAGATCACATATCCAAACCCGTTAGTGTGTTGGGAGCTCACGGTGATGATCAGTGATCCTGTCGCCCCGTCTCGCAGACTTACGACAAGGGTCAGGCCCATCCCTCTCCAGGGCGGTCTGCCTGCCCGGCCGTGCCGCGTAATTATCTCGCAGGTACCCTCACGGTCATCCCGACTTCAGTAACTCAAGTGGGTACCCCTCGGGGTCGACCCGACTTCAACAAGGGACTGAGGTAAAGTCAAAGTATCCGTGTGTCCGTAGCATCAAGGGGGAAATTCTAAGGAATCACCCTCGATGGATTCCCACTCGATGTTTCCGTCAAGGTGAACTTAGAGGAATCACCCTCGATGGGTTCACGCTTGAGGGGTTGCATGACAGAGGCATCATCGGAGGTGGTGAAAGAGGAATCACCCTCGGTAACCCACAACCGACTAGCTATGCTACAGAAATATCATCAGGAGTGAGGTAGGAGGTATCACCCTCGGCACTCGATAGTAGCTCTGCAGAGTCGTACAACTAAGGGGTGTGCGGTGATGTGTCAGTCTCCGCACGTCGATCACACTGATCGAGCATCCGGAAGCAAAGCATGGCAACACGTACAAGGGTGCGGGGACACTGATGGATCACTAACCGGTCTATCTAAGCATATAGGACAACAGGTAAAGTATCAACAACAAGTTACAAAATCAGGCTATGCATTAGAATAGGAGTTATCGAACATCAGTAGCAAATTCTAATGCAAGCAGGGGGAGAGAAAGAATTGGTCGATATTGAAATGATCAAGGGGGGTTTGCTTGCCTGGAAGCTCTGCGGTGAAAGAGGGGTCGTTGACGATGTAGTCGTACTCGGGGGCAGCGTCGGTCTCGGAGTCTACCGAAGAGAAGAGGGGGGAGAAACAATAAATATAAAGCAAACAAATGCAACAAAGATGGATGACATGGCAATACGTTGTGCTGGGGGTGACCTAACGCAGTGCTACACGTTACAGACTTTAGGCAATTATCGGACAGACGATCCGGAGGGGAAGGTTCCATGTTTGCAGTGTTAAAGGCATGTGATAGGTATGTGGATGGCATATTCGGATTCATCTTATTTTTCTGATCATTATATATAAATTATTTTCATCCGAGTTACGGTTTATTTTATATGATTTTTCAAAGTTTTAATCATTTTCTGGACTTTACTGGAATTTATTTAATTATTAAATTAGAATTATCCAAAACAGTAAATGCTTTACCCAGAACTGTACCCGGCTGACCAGCAGTGAGGCTGACCAGTGGGCCCAGTTGACTGGGTCAACTCCCAATCAGCACAGGCTAACGTGTGGGCCAGCTACCTAGTCAGCAGGCTGACTGGGTCAACCTTATCCACTGGAATAGTGGCTGGCCCCACCTGTCAGTGACACAGGGGCTAATCCGAGTTTAATTTAATTAAACTAAGTTAATTAGAGGGTGGGACCCCTATGTCAGTGACTAAACTAATTACCAGATTAAGTTAATTTTAATACCGAATTAATTAAGCGCGTGGGGTCCACCTGTCAGTGACTGGGGCTGCCCAGTCGGCACGTTGACTAGGTCAACCCAGTCAACAGGGCCCATGGGACCCACTGGCAGTGACCCAGGGGTGGGCCCCAGGCCGGCCACGTCAGCGGCGCCGGCGTTTAAACGCCGGTGACCTCAAATTGCGACGGAGGCGCACGGGACGGCGTCGGGATTTTGCTACGGGGCACCGTTTTGCGCGCGGCTAGCTGCGTTCGAACGAGCGGACGACGCCGCGTCGAATGGTGGCGGTGGCGTCGCCGGAGATGGCCTACAGTGACGGCGGCGAGCAGCGAGGGCGGCGGCCGGAATCGGGCGAGCTCGGGTACATCGCTACGGTGCACGGGGAGGAGCGTGCGTGCGTGCGTTGGGCTCCTGGGAGCTCCAGGAGCTCGGCAGCGAGCTCGGATGCGAGCTGCGGCTGTCGTGGCTACGACGGCAAGTATGGCAGCGGCGGCGAGTACGGCCATGGCAGCGAGGAGGCTACGGGCGCGGAAAGGAGGGGAGAAGAGAGGGGTTTTGCGTGGCTGCTCACCGTGGAGCTCAAGAAAGGCTCGGCGAGGGCTTAGGAGTAGCAGAACGGCGGCATTCATCAGAGAGGCGCCGGCGACCGTAGATGAAGACGAGCTCGATCCCGAGGCTGTGGTGTGATACGTCTCCAATGTATCAATAATTTTTTATTGTTCCATGCTATTATATTATCAATCTTGGATGTTTTTATAATCATTTACAGCAATTATATATCATTTTTGGAGACTAACCTATTAGCTTAGTGCTTAGTGCCCAGTGCCAGTTGCTGTTTTCTGCCCTGTTTTTGTTTTACAGAAAATCAATACCAAACAAAGTCCAAATGCCATGAAACTTTTTGGAGATTTTTTATTGGACAAGATAAACACTAGAAGCTTCGGGAGAGGGCCAGAAGACCCAGGAGGTGGCCACGAGCCACCAGGGCGCGCCTGGGGGGGGCAGGCGCGCCCTGGTGCCTCGTTGGCCCCCCTTTGCTTCGTTTGACCTAATTCCACCACTATAAATTCAGGGAAAATCAGAAACACTCAGAGAGTCCACAAAATACTTTTTCCGCCGCCGCAAGTTTCTATTCCAGAGAGATCCCATCTGGGGTCCTTCTCCGGTACTCCGTCGGAGGGGGAATCGATCACGGAGGGGTTCTACATCAACCTTGCTGCCCTTCCGATGATGCGTGAGTAGTTTACCACAGACCTTCGAGTCCATAGGCAGTAGCTAGATGGCTTCTTCTCTCTTTTTGCTCTTCAATACAATGTTCTCCTCGATATTCTTGGAGTTCTATCCGATGTAATCACTTTTTGCGGTGTGTTTGTTGGGATCCGCTGAATTGTGAGTTTATGATCAGATTATCCATGAATATTATTTGAGTCTTTGCTGCACTCTTTTATGCATGATTATTATAGCCTCGTATTTCTTCTCCAATCTATTGATTTGGTTTGGCCAACTGAGTTGATTTATCTTGCCATGGGAAGAGGTGCTTTGTAATGGGTTCGATCTTGCGGTGCTCAATCCCAGTGACAGAAAGGGACATGACACGTATGTATCGTTGCTATTAAGGGTAAAAATATGGGGTTTATTCATACGTGAGTTTATCTTGTCTACATCATGTCATCGTTCTTAAGGCGTTACTCCGTTCTTTATGGACTTAATACACTAGATGCATGCTGGATAGCGGTCGATGTGTGGAGTAATAGTAGTAGATGCAGGCAGGAGTCGGTCTACTTGTATTGGACGTGATGCCTATATACATGATCATTGCCTTGGATATCGTCATGATTATTTGCTTTTCTATCAATTGCCCAACAGTAATTTGTCTACCCATCGTATGCTATTTTCTTGAGAGAAGCCTCTAGTGAAACCTATGGCCCCCGGGTCTATCTAAATCATATTACTAAAACCCTAAAAATATTGCTGCCATTTTCTTTTATTTATTTTATTTTATATTTTTGTTTCAATCTATCTATCTATCACATACAATTTAATCTTGCAATTTACCGCCGAGAGATTGACAACCTCTCGTTTGCGTTGGGTGGAAGAATTTGTTGTTTATGTGCAAGTGCTGCTAACGAGGTGTTGCGTGATTCTCCTACTGGTTCGATAACCTTGGTTTCATAACTGAGGGAAATACTTATCTCTACTGTGCTGCATCATCCCTTCCTCATCGGGGAAATACCAACGCAAGCTACAAGTAGCAGGAAGAATTTCTGGCGCCGTTGCCGGGGAGACATCATCAACATCTATCAAATACCTTTGCATAAACTCTCATCTCCTTGCATTTATTTTATTTGCCATTTGCCTCTCGTTTTCATCTCCCCCACTTCTAAAACGTTTTTACAAAAATACAAAAATATTTTTCATTTGCCTTTTTCCTGTTTGCTCACTCGCTACCTTGTTTACTTAATCATGATGCCCCTAGAAAATTATCGTGATACCTCTTATTATAAAATTTTGTCCGAAATCGAGAAAAATACTAAAGATTACATGACTACGCAGTTTGAGCACAACAATTTTTTTACCGAGGAACTCAAAGAACACTCTACTTTATTGGATGCTATTGCAAAACAACTTGATAGTGTTAGTAAAGAAGTTGCTAGTCTTCAATCTCAATTTGCTCTTACTGAAAATTTGCTTTCAAAAATTTCTGATGCACAAGCTACGCTAGTAAATCAAATGGCGGCTAAGCCGGAATCATTAGAACATAATAATGATGAGGATATTAAAATGGTTGGTGTTTCATCTATTGATTCTTTATTTAGCAATATAAAACTTGATGAAAAGGGGACTGAAGAAGAGTCAACTTTAGCTAGTAGGCGTCCCCATAATTCGGATGGTGAAAATCTTGATAAGAAAATTGCTAAAAGTGGGTTTGGAGAGGTAAAAACTTTAAATAGCGATGTGCCCACTCTCTTGGATTACAAAGATTTTAATTATGATAATTGTTCTTTGATTGAGTGCATTTCTTTGTTACAATCCATGTTAAATTCACCCAACGCTTATGAGGAAAACAAGGCTTTTACTAAACACATCGTAGAAGCAATGATGAAAGCGTTAGAAGAAAAGTTGGAACTAGAAATTTCAATTCCTAGAAAATTATATGATGAATGGGAACCCACCATTAAAGTTAAAATTAAAAATTATGAGTGCAATGCTTTATGTGATTTGGGTGCTAGCGTTTCCACAATTCCAAAATCTTTATGTGATGTGCTAGGTTTCACCAATATAGATGAATGTTCTCTTAATTTGCATCTTGCGGATTCTACTATTAAAAAGCCAATGGGTAGAATTAATGATGTTCTTATTCTTGCAAATAGAACTTATGTGCCCATTGATTTTATTGTTCTTGATATTGGACGCAATTCTTCTTGCCCCATAATACTTGGTAGGCCGTTCTTACGAATTATAGGTGTCGTTATTGATATGAAAGAAGGGAATATAAAATTTCAATTTCCATTAAAAAAGGGTATGGAACATTTTCCTAGGAAAAGAATTAAAGCATCATATGAATCAATTATGAGGGCCACTTATGGAATCAACTTGAAAGATGACAATACTTGAAATTATGCATTATGCCTAGCTAGGGGCATAAAATAATAGCGCTTGTTGGGAGGCAACCCAATGAATAAAATAAATTTTTTCTGTTATTGCGTGTTTTCACATTTATGCTACTGGTATGAATGTGTTTTTGTGTTTTCAATTAGTGTTTGTGCCAAGTAAAGCCTTTGGGATGATTTGGAAGATAGTATAATTGATGTTGTTTGGAAAGCAGAAAGTTTTGCGTCCAGTGCCAGAATTTTGTTTCTGTACTGGAGCGTCAGAAAAATCTGAATTTTTTACACAGTATTAGTGTATGAATTGCCAACGTTGTCCTAATTTTCAGAATTTTTGGAGTTACAGAAGTATGGCTTTTAAATAGATTGCTACAGACTGTTCTGTTTTTGACAGATTCTGTTTTTGATGCACTACTTGCTTGTTTTGATGAATCTATGGATTGTATCGGGGGGTATAAGCCATGTGAAGTTAGAGTACAGTAGGTATAATGCAAAAATAAAATATGAATGGGTTTGCAACAGTACTTAAAGTGGTGATTTATTTTGTTATGCTAACGAATCTCACGAAGGTTTTGTTGAGTTTTGTGTGATTGAAGTTTTCAAGTTTTGGGTGATATCACGATGGATGAAGGAATAAGAAGTAGCAAAAGCCTAAGCTTGGGGATGCCCGAGGCACCCCAAGGTAATATTCAAGGAGACTCAAGCATCTAAGCTTGGGGATGCCCCGGAAGGCATCCCCTCTTTCTTCTACCAACCATCGGTAATTTTACTTGGAGCTATATTTTTATTCGTCACATGATATGTGTTTTGCTTGGAGCGTCTTGTATTATATGAGTCTTTGCTTTGTTTGCTTTTTTTTTTGTCACAATCATCTTTGCTGAACACACCTATCTTGAGAGAGCCACACGTTTATCATCATTTGTTAGAATACTCTATGTGCTTCACTTAAATTTTTTGAGCTAGGCAGTTGCTCTAGTGCTTCACTTAAATCTTTTTGAGCACGGTGGTGGCTATATTTTGAAGAAATAAACTCTCATGCTTCACTTATATTATTTTGAGAGTTGATTGAAATTTTGGAGAAATGAATTCTCATGCTTCACTTATATTATTTTGAGAGTTGATTGAAATTTTGGAGAAATGAATTCTCATGCTTCACTTATATTATTTTGAGAATTGATAAGATTAAAATTTTGAAGAAATGAATTTTCATGCTTCACTTATATTATTTTGAGAATTTATAAGATTAAAATTTTGAAAAAATATTTGCACTCTCATGCTTCACTTATATCTTTTTGAGAGTTGACAATAGTAACGGTAATTTGCACAAGATATGAAATTGGTCCCAAAGTGGTGAATATTCAAGAGGGATATAAATAAAAACTTTCATATAGATCATTGGATATGATGAGTGTGATTCCTTGCAATAGTTTTGCGATATGGAAATGATAATATGTGAGTCATGTTAGTGAGTAATTGTGATTTAGTAAAAATATTAGTGTTAAGGTTTGTGATTCCCTATGCATGCACGTTAAGTCAATAGTTATGCAATGAAATTATATCCTACTTATGGTGCATTATTCGGTGTTAGTTATGTTCAATGCATGTTTATGACCTTCGTTTTTTGGTTGGTTGCTTCTCAATATTTTGCTAGCCTTCATTTGTACTAAGCGGAAAACTGCTTGTGCATCCAAAATCCTTAAACCCAAGTTGTGCCAAATGAGTCCACTATATCTACCTATATGCGGTATTTCAATGCATTCCAAGTAAATTTGCGTGTGCCAACTCTAATTTTCAAAATAATTTTTCCGTTTTGTGCGCCCGTACCGCTCATGAAGCGGCAGGGGGTGGCCATTATTTTCCATGCTAGGTGTGTTATTCTCACGATGAGTGTTTATTCACCTGTCATTGCACGAGAGAATGGTTGGTAATAGGGATGCCCGGTCCCACAATGAAATCAAAAATTAATAACAACAAAATTCCTTGGAAAGTGTTGGTATGGAGGGCACCCGTGGATACGGCTAGCCATGGATTGTGAAAGAAATGGTGGAAAGGAAATAAACTTTACTTTTTGTTTGGGAACCACCTATGATGTGTTTAGCATGGAAAACATTGGGAATTCTCGGTCATTTTCGTTGACAGGAAAAGCATGCCTCTCAAAATATTTTTATCTCTTTAATTTCAGCTTTGAACTCTGGCACATTAGCAAATCTCTGCTTCCCTCTACGACGAGCCTATCTATTTACTTTTATGCAATTTTTATTTTTACGTTGAGTCTCCATCTTCTCTTATAAAGCACCAACTAGAGAGCATTATTGTCATACTTGTGCATTGTGTGTAGCTAATATTTGAGTGTGTTTCATGAATGGATCAATGATTGAGCATAATGGGCTAGGGATAACTTTCTTTAGCGTTGATATTTTGAAAGACATGGTTGCTTGTTAGCATGCTTGAGTATTTATATTTTCATGTCAAATTATAGATTATTGCATTGAATCATTCAAGTCCAATGTACATGCTACAAAAGAAAAGAATATGTGATGAATATGTTAGGTAGCATTCCACATCAAAAATTCAGTTTTTATCATTTACCTACTCGAGGACGAGCATGAATTAAGCTTGGGGATGCTGATACGTCTCCAACGTATCTATAATTTTTTATTGTTCCATGCTGTTATATTATCAATCTTGGATGTTTTTATAATCATTTACAGCAATTATATATCATTTTTGGAGACTAGCCTATTAACTTAGTGCCCAGTGCCAGTTGCTGTTTTCTGCCATGTTTTTGTTTTACAGAAAATCAATACCAAACGAAGTCCAATTGCCACGAAACTTTTTGGAGATTTTTTATTGGACAAGATAAACACTAGAAGCTTCGGGAGAGGGCCAGAAGACCCAGGAGGTGGCCACGAGCCACCAGGGCGCGCCTGGGGGGGGGGCAGGCGCGCCCTGGTGCCTTGTGGGCCCCCCTTTGCTGCGTTTGACCTAATTCCACCACTATAAATTCAGGCAAAATCAGAAACCCTCAGAGAGTCCACAAAATACTTTTTTCGCCGCCGCAAGTTTCTGTTTCAGAGAGATCCCATCTGGGGTCCTTCTCCGGTACTCCGCCGGAGGGGGAATCGATCACGGAGGGGTTCTACATCAACCTTGCTGCCCTTCCGATGATGCGTGAGTAGTTTACCACAGACCTTCGGGTCCATAGGCAGTAGCTAGATGGCTTCTTCTCTCTTTTTGATCTTCAATACAATGTTCTCCTCGATGTTCTTGGAGTTCTATCCGATGTAATCACTTTTTGCGGTGTGTTTGTTGGGATCTGATGAATTGTGAGTTTATGATCAGATTATCCATGAATATTATTTGAGTCTTTGTTGCACTCTTTTATGCATGATTATTATAGCCTCATATTTCTTCTCCGATCTATTGAATTGGTTTGGCCAACTGAGTTGATTTATCTTGCCATGGGAAGAGGTGCTTTGTAATGGGTTCGATCTTGCGGTGCTCAATCCCAGTGACAGAAAGGAACATGACACGTATGTATCGTTGCTATTAAGGGTAAAAAGATGGGATTTATTCATACGTGAGTTTATCTTGTCTACATCATGTCATCGTTCTTAAGGCGTTACTCCGTTCTTTATGGACTTAATACACTAGATGCATGCTGGATAGCGGTCGATGTGTGGAGTAATAGTAGTAGATGCAGGCAGGAGTCGGTCTACTTGTATTGGACGTGATGCCTATATACATGATCATTGCCTTGGATATCGTCATGATTATTTGCTTTTCTATCAATTGCCCAACAGTAATTTGTCTACCCACCGTATGCTATTTTCTTGAGAGAAGCCTCTAGTGAAACCTATGGCCCCCGGGTCTATCTAAATCATATTACTAAAACCCTAAAAATATTGCTGCCATTTTATTTTATTTATTTTATTTTGTATTTTTGTTTCAATCTATCTATCTATGACATACAATTTAATCTTGCAATTTACCGCCGAGAGATTGACAACCTCTCGTTTGCGTTGGGTGCAAGGATTTGTTGTTTGTGTGCAGGTGCTGCTAACGAGGTGTTGCGTGATTCTCCTACTGGTTCGATAACCTTGGTTTCATAACTGAGGGAAATACTTATCTCTACTGTGCTGCATCATCTCTTCCTCTTTGGGGAAATACCAACGCAAGCTACAAGTAGCATGGTGTCGTAGAGCTCGAGCTCGGGGTCGGAGAGGAAGTAGCGGAGCTCGGCGGAGCTCGTGGACGTGCTGGCGAGGCGCGGGGATGATGGTGGCCATGGCGACGATGGCGCTCGGCTTCGAGGGAGACGAGGGAGAGAGCGGAGGAGAGAGGGGGAGAAGTGGCCGGGGACGATGACGAGGCCGAAGGGCGTCGTTCTTATCCCCTCGCGGCACCTGTAGCGTCGCCGTGTCGCCGTCCGGCCGGCGAGCGCGCGCGCGGCCACGGGCGCGGCGACACACACAGGAGAGAGGAGGGAGACGACGCAGGGAGCGGGCTGGGCCTGCTACTGTGCACTAAGGCCCAGTGCACAGTAGCCCTTTTCCTTTTATTTTCTGTTTCTTTCTGTTTTCTTTTATTCTTTTCTGTTTTGCATTTTGTTTAGCCACCAAATGACTTTTGTAAAATATGGGACTTGGCCACATAAATACATAGCGATATTTGGTACAGCCACAAAAAGTTTGGAGGCAAGATGAATTCATTTGAATTTTTCATAAATAGAAAAGCATTTAAATATGCTGTTTTAGCACTGTTTTAATTGCTATAGCCCATTTTAGCAAATAGGTGATGTTGTTTTCCTGAACAAATATTTGTTATGGAATATTTGCTAAATGATGAACTATTTTGCAGCAACTTTTGTGCAACTTCAAATTTCACTTGCAATTTGAATTGAATTCAGTGGTGGAATTTGAAATGAGATATTAATCCAATGTGATCAAGCATTGCAAATCAAGGTGACCTAGCATAATCATTATGGATCACTGTAGCTCATTGCACAGGGGTGTTACAATTCTCCTCCTCTAAACGAGAATTTAGGAGGTAGAAGGAAAGAGATCGGGATATTCTTCGCGAAGACGATCCTCGCGTTCCCAAGTGGCTTCATCTTCAGTGTGATTCGACCACTGCACTTTAAGGAACTTGGTTGTATTCTGACGGGTTTGACGTTTAGCTTGATCAAGAATGCGGATCGGATGCTCCTTATAAGATAGATCATCTTGCAATTCGAGCATCTCATAATCCACTGCACGGTGCGGATCCTTGAAACATCGGCGGAGTTGCGACACATGGAAGACATCGTGGATGTGAGAACTGCGGTGGCAACTCCAATTTATAAGCCACCCATCCACGTCTGGCGAGGATGCGGAAGGGACCAATGTAGCGAGGAGCTAACTTGCCCTTGATTCCAAAGCGATGAGTGCCCTTCAAAGGAGTGACACGCAAATAAGCTTGCTCACTAGGTTGATAGGTCGATCCCCAATGTTTACGATCATAATTGCTCTTCTAGCGGGATTGGGCCACCTTAAGATTTTCACGAACAACATGGACTTGCTCACTAGGATAATCGACATGTTGTCGTCCTCGGGCATATCAAGTATAACAAAGTCCGTTAAGATAGTAACATTTGCAACTACAACGGGAACATCCTTGCAAATTCCAATAGGTATAGCAGTACATTTATCAGCCATTTGCAAAGATATTTCAGTAGGTGTGAGCTTATTCAAATCAAGTATTCTATATAAAGAGAAAGGCATAACACTAACATCGGCTCCCAAATCACATAAAGCAGTTTTGACATAACTTCTTTTAATGGAGCATGGTATAGTAGGTATCCCCGGATCTCCTAACTTTTTAGGTACTCCACCCTTAAAAGAATAATTTGCAAGCATGGTGGAAATTTCAGCTTCAGGTATCTTTCTTTTATTAGTGACAATATCCTTCATATATTTAGCATAGGGAGACATTTTCAACATATCAATCAAACGAATGCGCAAAAAGACAGGTCTAAGCATTTCAACAAAGCGCTCAAAGTCTTCATCATCCTTATTTTTAGATGGTTTAGTAGGAAAAGGCATAGGTTTTTGAACCCATGGCTCTCTTTCCTTTCCATGTTTTCTAGCAACGAAGTCTCTTTTATCATATCTTTTATTCTTAGGAGGTGGGTTATCAAGATCAACAGCAGGTTCTATTTTTACATCATTATCTAGTTGAGTATCAACATGAACATCATCATCATCATTATCATTATCACTAGGTGTATGTTCATTACCAGATTGTGTCTCAGCATCAGAAATAGAAGCATCATTATGATTCTCGGGAGGTTTTTCTATCTCAGGTTCACTAGGAGCAAGCAAAGTTTTATCATTTTTCTTTTTCTTTTTCTTCTTAGATGGACTAGGTGCATCAATATTATTTCTTTAAGAATCTTGTTCAATTCTTTTAGGATGACCTTCAGGATATAGAGGATCCTGAGTCATTCTACCTCCTCTAGTAACAACTCTAACAGCATGATCATTCTTTTTATTATTCATCTCATCAAGCAAATCATTTTGTGACTTAGCAATTTGTTCTAACTGAGTCTGAACCATAGAAGCATGTTTACTCAAGCATTTAACATCATTAGCAGTTCTAAACATCAAATCACTCAAGCGTTCAACCATGATGGCATTCCGTTTTAGTTGATTGCTAACATACATATTAAAGTGTTCCTGTTTAATGATGTAATTATCAAACTCATACAGGCATTGACTAGCAGATTTATTATACGGAATATCACCTTCATCAAATCTAGTGAGAGAATTTACCTCCACTACCTGTGTCGGGATGTCGAGCCCATGTATTTCTTCAATAGGTGGTAAATTCTTAACATCTTCAGCTTTAATACCCTTTTCTTTCATAGATTTCGTAGCTTCTAGCATATCTTCTGGACTGAGGAATAGAATACCTCTCTTCTTCGGAATTGGCTTGGGTGGTGGTTCAGGAAGTGTCCAATCATCGGCATTTCTCAATATATTATTTAATAGTACTTCAACCCGTCCAATAGTTCGTTCCCTGAAAACACAACGAGCACAACTATCTAGGTAGTCCCTAGAAGCATCGGTTAGTCCATTATAAAAGATATCAAGTATTTCATTCTTCTTAAGAGGATGATCAGGCAAAGCATTAAGTAACTAGAGAAGCATCCCCCAAGCTTGAGGGAGATTCTCTTCTTTAATTTGCACAAAGTTAAATATTTTCTGTAAGGCAGCTTGTTTCTTATGAGCAGGAAAATATTTTTCAGAGAAGTAATATATCATATCCTGGGGACTACGCACACAACCAGGAGCAAGAGTATTAAACCATTTCTTAGCATCACCCTTTAATGAGAAAGGAAACAACTTAAGAATATAGTAATAGCGAATTTTTTCCTCATGAGCAAATAGGGTGGCAATATCATTCAACTTAGTAAGATGTGCCACAACAGTTTCAATTTCATAACCATGAAAAGGATCAGATTCAACCAAAGTAATTAACTCAGGATCGACAGAGAATTCATAATCCTTATCGGTAACAAATATGGGAGAGGTAGCAAACTTAGGATCATATTTCATTCTCTCCCTCATAGATTTTTCTTTCATTTCAGCAAGCAATTTTATAACCTCATCTCTATCATTACAAGCAAGAATTGCCCTAGCTGTCTCCCTATCAAAGACATGTTCATCAGATGTTTCAGGTATTTCAACTCTAGTAGGAGAGCTAGGCATAATAGGTGAATCATAATTCTCAAGAGTTTCATCATTTTCAATCTCTTGAGCTTTAGCAATTTGTTCATCAAGAAATTCACCAAGTGGCACAGTGTTATCAAGCATAGTACTAGCATCATCATAAGTATCATTCATAGCAGAAGTAGTATCATCAATAACTTGTGACATATCAGAATAAATAGCAGGTGGTGGTGTCACAAGCCTACTCAAAACAGAAGGTGGATCAAGTGCGGAGCTAGATGGCAGTTCCTTACCTCCCCTCGTCTTAGAGGGAACGATCTTGGTCTTAGCGTCTTTCAGATTCTTCATAGTGATCAACAGATATAAATCCCAAGTGACTCAACAAATAGAGCTATGCTCCCCGGCAACGGCGCTAGAAAAAGGTCTTGATAACCCACAAGTAGAGGGGATCGCAACAGTTTTCGCGGGTAGTATTTCACCCAGATTTATTGATTCGACACAAGAGGAGCCAAAGAATATTTGCAAGTATTAGCAGTTGAGTTGTCAATTCAACCACACCTGGAGATAAAATATCTGCAACAAAGTATTTAGTAGCACAGTAATATGATAGTTTTGATAGCAGTAGCAACAGTAACAATAGTAATAGCAACAGTAACAGTAGCAGTTTTGTAGCAAGTGTAAAGTAGTAGCAACAAAGTAACTTAGCAGAAACCAATATGAGAAAGTCGTAGGCATTGGATTGGTGATGATAATTATGTTGGATGATATTCATCATATAATAGTCACAACCTAGGGCGATACACAATAGCTCCAATTCATCAATATAATGTAGGCATGTATTCCGTATATAGTCATACGTGCTTATAATAAGAACTTGCATGGCATCTTTTGTCCTACCCTCCCGTGGCAGCGGGGTCCTTAAGGAAACTAAGGGATATTAAGGCCTCCTTTTAACAGAGAACCGGAACAAAGCATTAGCACTTAGTGAATACATGAGCTCCTCAAACTACGGCAATCACCGGAAAGAATCCCAATTATTGTCACCTTGGGGTATGCAGATCATGACACGTAATAGGTGCATATAACTTGCAAGATAGGATCAAGAACACAAATATATTCATGAAAACATAAAGGGTTCAGATTTGAAATCATGGCACTCGGGCCCTAGTGACAAGCATTAAGCATAGCAAAGTCATAGCAACATCAATCTCAGAACATAGTGGACACTAGGGATCAAAGCCCTAACAAATTGACTCGATTACATGATAAATCTCATCCAACCCATCACCGTCCAGCAAGCCTACAAAGGAATTACTCACGCCCGGTGGTGAGCATCATGAAATTGGTGATGGAGGATGGTTGATGATGACGCCGACGTCGAATCCCCCTCTCTGGAGCCCCGAACGGACTCCAGATCAGCCCTCCCGATGAAGAACAGGAGGTGGCGGTGGCTCCGTATTGTAAAACGTGATGAAACTTCTTCTCTATTTTTTTTCTCAGGGAAAGAGAATTTATAGCATTGGAATTAGGTCAGACGGCCACCTGTGGGCCCCACAAGGCATCAGGGCGCACCCTAGGGGGGGGTCGCACCCTGTTGCCTTGTGGGCAACAGGTGACCCCTCTTCTGTTGATTCTTGCGCCAATAATTTTTATATATTCCATAAAAATTCTCCAAAAAGCTTCGTCCAAATCCGAGAACTTTGATTTCTGCACAAAAACAACACCATGGTAGTTCTGCTGAAAACAGCGTCAGTCCGGATTAGTTTCATTCAAATCATGCAAATTAGAGTCCAAAACAAGAGCAAAAGTGTTTGGAAAAGTAGATACGATGGAGATGTATCAACAGTCAGGAAGTCGTCGTGCTAAGACCCCATAGGACCAGCGCACCAGAACAACAATTGCCGCCGATGAAGAGAAGCGTAGATCGGAAGGATCCAAATTGTAGACACACGAACATAGACGAATGAAGTGTTGGGGAACGTTGCATGGGAAACAAAAAATTTCCTACGCACACGCAAGATCTATCCATGGTGATGAGCATCTACGAGAGGGAGAGTGAATCTACATACCCTTGTAGATCGCTAAGCGGAAGCGTTAAGAAACGCGGTTGATGTAGTCGAACGTCTCCGCGATCCAAATCGCAAGTCGTCCCTCGATCCGATCACGAACTAGTGCCGAACGGACGGCACCTCCGCATTCAACACACGTACGGCTTGATGACGCCTTCACCTCCTCGATCCAGCGAGCGATGATGAAGTAGTAGATGAGTTCCGGCAGCACGACGGCGTGGTGATGGTGGTGAGGAACAATCTCTGCAGGGCTTCGCCAAGCACTACGGAGATTATGACGGGAGAACTAGAGGGTTAGGGTTGCCGACACACGGCTTGGGAAATCTTGATGTGTCCCGTGTGCTAGCCCTGCCCCTCTATTTATATGTTGAGCCCTGGGGTCTAAACTTGGAGAGAAAACCTCCACAAGGTCGGTTTTGCCCGCACAAGGTCGGTTTAGCCCGCACGGAAAGAGTCCAACTCGGATTCCAGCAGTATCGCGTACAAGCGGTAGTACCGCTCACGAGCGGTAGTACCACTTCACACAAGCGGTAGTACCGCTTACGCGGCAGTACTGCCTTACCAGCGGTAGTACCGCTTAAGGCAGCAGCAAAACTTCCTTTTGCACTTTCCAATACCTCGTGGGCTTTACCCCTTTGGCCCATATAAAGTGTTGCTGCACCCGAACACTTCGGTAAACATCCGGAACCGGAACCCTTCCGGAGATCAAAACACTATTATCACATATATCAATCTTTACCTCCGGACTCTTCCGGAGATCCTCGTCATGTCCGGGATCTTATCCGGGACTCCGAACAACCTTCGGTCACCAACAAAATAACTCAACTATACTAATCGTCACCAAACGTTAAGTGTGTAGACCCTGCGGGTTCGAGAACTATGTAGACATGACCGAGACACCTCTACGATCAATAACCAATAGCGGGACCTGGATGCCCATATTGGCTCCTACATATTCTACGAAGATCTTTATCGGTCGAACCTCTATATCAAGGATTCAGTTAATCCCGTATGCTGTTCCCTTTGTTCTTCGGTATGTTACTTGCCCGAGATTCGATCGTCGGTATCTCTATACCTAGTTCAATCTCGTTACTGGCAAGTCTCTTTACTCGTTCCGTAATACAAGATCTCGTGGCTAACACTTTAGTCACATTGCTTGCAAGGCTCATTGTGATGTTGTATTACCGAGTGGGCCCTGAGATACCTCTCTGTCACACGGAGTAACAAATCCCAGTCTCGATCCATGCCAACCCAACAGACACCCTCGGAGATACCTGTAGAGCATCTTTATAGTCACCCAGTTACGTTGCGACGTTTGATACACACAAAGTACTCCTCCGATGTCAGGGAGTTGCATGATCTCATGGTCATAGGAACAGATACTTGACATGCAGAAAACAATAGCAATAAACTGACACGATCATATGCTACGTTTATAGTTTGGGTCTTGTCCATCACATCATTCTCCTAATGATGTGATCCCGTTATCAAATGGCATCTCATGTCTATGGCTAGGAAACCTTAACCATCTTTGATCAACGAGCTAGTTAACTAGAGGCATACTAGGGACACAGTGTTGTCTATGTACCCACACATGTATTTGAGTTTCCAATCAATACAATTATAGCATGGACAATAAACGATTATCACGAACAAGGAAATATAATAATAACCAATTTATTATTGCCTCTAGGGCATATTTCCAACAGTCTCCCACTTGCACTAGAGTCAATAATCTAGTTCACATCACTATGTGATTTACATTGTAATGAATCGAACATCCATGCAGTTCTGGTGTTGTTCATGTTTAGCCCTTGGAAGAGGTTTAGTCATCGGATCTGCAACATTCAGATCCGTGTGTACTTTGCAAATATTTATGTCGTCCTCCTTGATGTAATCGCGGATGGAATTGAAACGTCGCTTTATGTGTCTGGTCCTCTTGTGAAATCTTGGTTCCTTGGCTAGAGCAATGGCACCAGTATTATCACAAAACAGAGTCATTGGGTTAAGCGCACTAGGCACTACTCCAAGATCTGTCATGAACTCCTTCATCCAGACACCTTCCTTCGCCGCCTTCGAGGCAGCGATGTACTCCGCTTCGCATGTAGAATCAGCTACCACGCTTTGCTTGGAACTGCACCAGTTAACCGCACCCCCATTAAGAATAAATACGTATCCGGTTTGTGACTTAGAGTCATCCGGATCAGTGTCAAAGCTTGCATCAACGTAACCCTTTACGACGAGCTCTTGATCACCTCCATAAACGAGAAACATGTCCTTAGTCCTTTTCAGGTACTTCAGGATATTCTTGACCGCCGTCCAGTGTTCCATTCCTGGATCACTTTGAAACCTTCCGACCATACTTATGGCAAGGCTGACATCGGGTCTTGTGCACATCATTGCATACATGACAGAGCCTATGGCTGAAGCATAGGGGATGACACTCATCTTTTCTCTATTTCCTGCAGTCACTGGGCATTGAGTCTTACTCAACTTCACACCTTGCAAAACAGGCAAGAACCCCTTCTTGGACTGATCCATTTTGAACTTCTTCAAAATCTTATCAAGGTATGTGCTTTGTGAAAGTCCTATTAAACGTCTTGATCTATCTCTATAGATCTTGATGCCTAATATGAAAGCAGCTTCTCCTAGGTCCTTCATTCAAAAACTCTTGTTCAAATATTCCTTCACGCCTTCCAACATTTCTATATTGTTTCCAATCAGTAATATGTCATCCACATATAATATTAGAAACGCTATAGAGCTCCCACTCACTTTCTTGTAAATACAAGCTTCTCCGTAAACTTGTATAAACTCGAACGCTTTGATCACCTCATCAAAGCGAAGATTCCAACTCCGAGATGCTTGCACCAGTCCATAAATGGACCGCTGGAGTTTGCAAACTTTGTCAGCATTCTCTGGATCGACAAAACCTTCTGGTTGCATCATATACAACTCTTTCTTAAGGAAACCGTTAAGGAACGCTGTTTTGACATCCATCTGCGAAATTTCATAATCGAAAAAGGCAGCTATTGCTAACATGATTCTGACGGACTTAAGCATCGCTACGGGTGAAAAGGTCTCATCGTAGTCAACTCCTTGAACTTGTGAAAAAACCCTTTGCCACAAGTCGAGCTTTATAGACGGTGACATTACCGTCCGCGTCCGTCTTCCTCTTAAAGATCCATTTGTTATGAATGGCCTTACGCCCTTCAGGTAATACTTCCAAAGTCCACACTTTGTTTTCATACATGGATCCCATCTCGGATTTCATGGCCTCTAACCACTTCTCGGAATCCGGGCCCATCATCGCTTCTCCATAGCTCGTAGGTTCATCGTTGTCTAACAACATGACCTCTAAGACAGGGTTGCCGTACCACTCAGGAGCAGTACGCGTCCTTGTCGATCTACGAGGTTCGATAGCAACTTGATCCAAAGCTTCATGATCATCATCATTAACTTCCTCTTCAGCTGTTGTAGGCTCTACAGAAACATCTTTCTGCGCTGCGCTACTTTCAGGTTGAAGTAAAGGTTCAACAACCTCATCAAGTTCTATCTTCCTCCCACTCAATTCTTTCGAGAGAAACTCTTTCTCAAGAAATGTTCCGTTTTTAGCGACAAACACTTTGCCTTCGGATCTGAGGTAGAAGGTATACCCAATTGTCTCTTTTGGGTATCCTATGAAGACGCATTTCTCCGCTTTGGGTTCCAGCTTTTCAGGCTGAAGCTTTTTGACATAAGCATCACATTCCCAAACTTTAAGAAACGACAGCTTTGGCTTCTTGCCAAACCAAAGTTCATAGGGCTTCGTCTCAACGGATTTCGATGGTGCCCTATTTAAAGTGAATGCAGCTGTCTCTAATGCATAACCCCAAAACGATAGTGGCAAATCGGCAAGAGACATCATAGATCGCACCATATCCAATAAGGTTCGATTACGACGTTCGAACACACCATTACGCTGTGGTGTTCCAGGCGGTGTTAGTTGTGAAACAATTCCACATTGTCTTAAGTGACTGCCAAACTCATAACTCAGATATTCTCCTCCTCGATCAGATCGTAGGAATTTAATCTTCTTGTTACGATGATTCTCAACTTCACTCTAAAATTGTTTGAACTTTTCAAGTGTTTCAGACTTGTGTTTCATTAAGTAAATATACCCATATCTACTTAAGTCATCAGTGAAGGTGAGAAAGTAACGATAACCACCGCGCGCCTCAATGCTCATTGGACCGCACACATCAGTATGTATGATTTCCAATAAGTCACTTGTCCGTTCCATTGTTCCAGAGAACGGCGTTTTAGTCATCTTGCCCATGAGGCATGGCTCACATGTGTCAAGTGATTCAAAATCAAGTGACTCCAAAAGTCCATCAGCATGGAGCTTCCTCATGCGTTTTACGCCAATATGACCTAAACGGCAGTGCCACAAGAAAGTGGTATTATCATTATCAATTCTACATCTTTTGGCATCAATGTTATGAACATGTGTATCATTACTATCGAGATTCAATAAGAATAAACCCCTCACATCGGGTGCATGACCATAAAAGATATTACTCATATAAATAGAACAACCATTATTCTCTGATTTAAATGAGTAACCGTCTCGCAATAAACAAGATCCACATATATTGTTCATGCTTAACGCAGGCACTAAATAACAATTATTCAGGTTCATCACTAATCCCGATGGTAATCGAAGAGCGAGCATGCCGACGGCGATCACATCAACCTTGGAACCATTTCCCACGCGCATCGTCACTTTGTCCTTTGCCAGCCTCCGTCTATTCCGCAGTTCCTGTTTTGAGTTGCAAATATGAGCAACCGCACCGGTATCAAATACCCAGGCACTACAATGAGAGTTGGTAAGGTACACATCAATAACATGTATATCATATATACCTTGTTTGTTGTTGGCCGCCTTCTTGTCAGCCAAATATTTAGGGCAGTTCCGCTTCCAGTGTCCAGTTCCCTTGCAATGAAAGCACACAGTTTCTGGTTTGGGTCCAGCCTTGGGTTTCTTCACGAGAGGAGCAACTGCTTTGCCACTCTTCTTGGAGTTACCCTTCTTACCCTTGCCATTTTTCTTGAAACTAGTGGTTTTATTGACCATCAACACTTGATGCTCCTTCTGAATTTCAGACTCAGCGGCTTTCAGCATCGCAAACAGCTCGGCGACTGACTTGTTCATCCCGTGCATGTTATAGTTCAACACGAAGCTCTTGTAGCTAGGTGGCAATGATTGAAGAACTCTGTCAGTGATAGCCTCTGGCGGAAGGGGCATCCCCAATTCAGCCAGACGGGTGGAGTACCCAGACATTCTGAGTACGTGATCACTGATAGACCCGTTCTCCTCCATCTTGCAAGCATAGAACTTATCGGAGATCTCATATCTCTCGATCCGGGCATTCTTCTGAAAGATAAACTTCAACTCCTGGAACATCTCATATGCTCCATGACATTCAAAATGTCTTTGAAGTCCCGGTTCTAAGTCATACAATATTGCACATTGAACTATTGAGTAATCTTCAGAACGAGCCTGCCAGGCGTTCACAACGTCTAGAGACTCAACTGGAGCGGGTGGATCACCAAGCGGTGCATCAAGGACATAAGCCTTCTGGGAAGCCGTAAGGATAATCCTTAGATTACGGGCCCAGTCCATAAAGTTACTTTCATCATCTTTCAATTTAGCTTTCTCTAGGAACGCATTAAAATTCAGGGGTGCTACTACGCGAGCCATGATCTACAACATAAATATTGCAAAGACAACTTAGACTATTGTTCAAGATAATGAGTTTAGTTAATCATATTACTTAAAAACTCCCACTCAAATTGACATCCCTCCGGTCATTCGAGTGTAACATGATCCAAATCCACCAACTCAAGTCCGATCATCACGTGAGTTGAGGTGGTTTCAATGGTGAACATCTTCATGTTGATCATATCTACTATATGACTCATGTTCGACCTTTCGGTCTCTTGTGTTCCGAGGCCATGTCTGTACATGCTAGGCTCGTCAAGTTTAACCCGAGTGTTCCGCATGTGCAACACTGGCTTGCACCCGTTGTATGTGAACGTAGAGTCTATCACACCCGATCATCACGTGGTGTCTCGAAACGACGAACTTTCGCAACGGTGCACACTCGGGAGAACACAATTTTATCTTGAAATTTAAGTGAGGGATCACCTTATAATGCTACCGTCGTCCTAAGCAAAATAAGATGCATAAAAGGATTAACATCACATGCAAATCATAAGTGACATGATATGGCCATGAACTTGTGTTTTTGATCTTCATCTCCAAAGCACCGGCATGATCTCCATCGTCACCGGCATGACACCATGATCTCCATCAACGTGTCGCCATGAGGTTGTCGCGCCGACTGTTGCTTCCACGACTATTGCTATCTCATAGCGATAAAGTAAAGCAAAACGGCAAAAATAATTAAAGACAACTCTATGGCTCCTGCCAGTTGCCGTACTCATCGACATGCAAGTCGTGATATTCTATACAACACATGATCATCTCATACATCACATATATCTCATCATGTAATTGGCCATATCACATCACAACATACCCTGCAAAAACAAGTTAGACATCCTCTAATTGTTGTTGCAAATTTTACGTGGCTGCTACGGGTTTGCAAGAACCGTTCTTACCTACGCAAAACCACAACGTGGTGTAGTGATTGCTTTTTGATCTTCTAAAAGAACCCTCTTCATTGAAATCGATTCAACTAAAGTGAGAGAGACAGACACCCGCCAGTCACCTTTATGCAATGAGTGCACGTAGCGGTGAAACCTGTCTCGCGTAAGTGTACGCGTAATGTTGGTCCGGGCCGCTTCATCTCACAATACCGCCAAATCAAGTATCAACTAGTAACGGCAAGCAATATGTATACACCCACGCCCACAACTCGTTTGTGTTCTACTCGAGATCTCATCTACGCATAGACCTAGCTCAGATGCCACTGTTGGGGAACGTTGCATGGGAAACAAAAAATTTCCTACGCACACGCAAGATCTATCCATGGTGATGAGCATCTACGAGAAGGAGAGTGAATCTACATACCCTTGTAGATCGCTAAGCGGAAGCGTTAAGAAACGCGGTTGATGTAGTCGAACGTCTCCGCGATCCAAATCGCAAGTCGTCCCTCGATCCGATCACGAACTAGTGCCGAACGGACGGCACCTCCGCGTTCAACACACGTACGGCTTGATGACGCCTTCACCTCCTCGATCCAGCGAGCGATGATGAAGTAGTAGATGAGTTCCGGCAGCACGACGGCGTGGTGATGGTGGTGAGGAACAATCTCTGCAGGGCTTCGCCAAGCACTACGGAGATTATGACGGGAGAACTAGAGGGTTAGGGTTGCCAACACACGGCTTGGGAAATCTTGATGTGTCCCGTGTGCTAGCCCTGCCCCTCTATTTATATGTTGAGCCCTGGGGTCTAAACTTGGAGAGAAAACCTCCACAAGGTCGGTTTTGCCCGCACAAGGTCGGTTTGGCCCGCACGGAAAGAGTCCAACTCGGATTCCAGCAGTATCGCGTACAAGCGGTAGTACCGCTCACGAGCGGTAGTACCGCTTGAGCGGTAGTACCGCTTCACACAAGTGGTAGTACCGCTTACGCGGCAGTACTGCCTTACCAGCGGTAGTACCGCTTAAGGCAGCAGCAAAACTTCCTTTTGCACTTTCCAATACCTCGTGGGCTTTACCCCTTTGGCCCATATAAAGTGTTGCTGCACCCGAACACTTCGGTAAACATCCGGAACCCCTTCCGGTGAATTCCAGAACCCTTCCGGAGATCAAAACACTATTATCACATATATCAATCTTTACCTCCGGACTCTTCCGGAGATCCTCGTCATGTCCGGGATCTTATCCGGGACTCCGAACAACCTTCGGTCACCAACAAAATAACTCAACTATACTAATCATCACCAAACGTTAAGTGTGTAGACCCTGCGGGTTCGAGAACTATGTAGACATGACCGAGACACCTCTACGATCAATAACCAATAGCGGGACCTGGATGCCCATATTGGCTCCTACATATTCTACGAAGATCTTTATCGGTCGAACCTCTATGTCAAGGATTCAGTTAATCCCGTATGCTGTTCCCTTTGTTCTTCGGTATGTTACTTGCCCGAGATTCGATCGTCGGTATCTCTATACCTAGTTCAATCTCATTACCGGCAAGTCTCTTTACTCGTTCCGTAATACAAGATCTCGTGGCTAACACTTTAGTCACATTGCTTGCAAGGCTCATTGTGATGTTGTATTACCGAGTGGGCCCTGAGATACCTCTCTGTCACACGGAGTAACAAATCCCAGTCTTGATCCATGCCAACCCAACAGACACCCTCGGAGATACCTGTAGAGCATCTTTATAGTCACCCAGTTACGTTGCGACGTTTGATACACACAAAGTACTCCTCCGATGTCAGGGAGTTGCATGATCTCATGGTCATAGGAACAGATACTTGACATGCAGAAAACAATAGCAATAAACTGACACGATCATATGCTACGTTTATAGTTTGGGTCTTGTCCATCACATCATTCTCCTAATGATGTGATCCCGTTATCAAATGGCATCTCATGTCTATGGCTAGGAAACCTTAACCATCTTTGATCAACGAGCTAGTTAACTAGAGGCATACTAGGGACACAGTGTTGTCTATGTACCCACACATGTATTTGAGTTTCCAATCAATACAATTATAGCATGGACAATAAACGATTATCACGAACAAGGAAATATAATAATAACCAATTTATTATTGCCTCTAGGACATATTTCCAACATGAAGACCGGATCCATGTGGATCCACCGAAGACAAACGCCGACCGAATCCCACGAGATCCACCGGAGACAAATCTCCACACGTCCTCCAACGATGCTACAAACACCATCAGAACGAGGGCTAGGCGGGAGGGACCTTATTCAATCTACAAAGAGCCGCCGCCGCCTCGCATCTCTGAGCAGGACACAAACCCTAACAAAACTCAAAAAAACATGAGAAAAGATGGAGCCCTCCCGCCATCAAGTTTTGGCTAAAAATATGAGTGTGCATAATAAACTCGGACCGAGAGAGTACTTAGAGCATCTACAGCCGGACTTGGCAAATCCGCCCCCCTATACGCCCACGGGCGCGTCCGCGGACAGCGCCCGCCGGCCCCTCATATCTTGTGCCCGACATCCACATATCTCAAATCTAGACTCTCAAATCCATGCAAATCCATGCACGTCGATCATACACGTCAATGTCGCACGTAAATAACAAATGTTGGTGCCGAAAATAAATAGTGTTTACATAATTTTTTTTAAGTGCACAACTCAAACATCATCTCTTTGGTTTCCATTGTGGGTCCACATATGCTCCACAAGATCATTGAGCAGTTGCGCGTGCACGTGATGATCTCGAAGATTCTGATGCATCTGAAGAAAGTTCATAAGCTGAGCTGCATCTTGATCTTCCGGGATTTGAACTTGTTCTCCAGGCGCTTCAAAATCATTGGTTTGGGAAACACCATCACCCTCATCCTCGACAATCATATTGTGCAAAATAACACAACATGCCATGAGCTGCCACAAAGTTTCTGATTCCCACATCATTGCAGCTCCACGAACAATTCCCCAACGAGCTTGAAGCACCCCGGATGCCCTCTCCACATCCTTCCTAGCTGCTTCCTGCATTGTTGCAAAGTGCTTTTGTTTCCTGCCCTGTGGTTTGGATATGGTCTTCACAAACACCGCCCACTGAGGATAGATGCCATCTGCAAGATAGTATCTCATGTTGTAGTCACGGCCGTTGACGGTGTAGTTGCATGGCGGCGATTCCCTATTACAAAACCTCCTGAACACCGGAGATCGTTGAAGCACGCTGATGTCGTTGTGAGATCCCGGCATTCGAAAGAAAGCATGCCAAATCCATAAGTCATGTGATGCCACCGCTTCAAGTATGATGGTGGCCTCTTTGGTGTGACCTTGATACATTCCCCGCAAACCTTTGGGGCAGTTCTTCCATTGCCAATGCATGCAATCAATTGATCCGAGCATTACTGGAAACCCTCTGGCCTCAATAGCCAACAACCTTTCTGTGTCCTGCATATTTGGTTCTCTCAGATACTCTGCTCCAAATACCTGCACAACGGCGCGGGCAAACCTTGACGGTAGTCTTCAGGCATGTGCTCTCCCCCATCCTGACCATCTCACCAACGGCATCTGCGGCAGTACCAAGTGCAAGCATCCTTATAGCAGCTGTGCATTTCTGCTTAGCACAAAAAGAAAGTTGACCACAGCAATCCCTTGTGAGCTTGAAGTAGTCATCGTGTGCCTCCACTCCCTCCACAATGCGCAAAAACAATGGTTTCCACATGCGAAAATGGCGACGAAACCATGGATCATCCGGGAAATTTGGGTTCGGAGCAAAGTAGTCCTTCTGCAATAGCCGTGCTCCGGACACCCTATCCCGATTGATCACTCTTCTCCCTTTGATTGGGCCCTTAAAGTTGAGAATATGCTCCACCTGCCGGTCCATTTCCTCTTGCATGCTCATGAGCATGATCATGTCCACTTCTCCGTCCGAATCCGAGGAATCGAAGAACTCATCTTCAATCATTTGATCAAGCTCCGTCGGTCCATACTCCTCGTCCGATGAAGCATCGGAATTCATCGTTTTCCCTAAAAAAATCACAAAAATTCCGGTCAGACAATATATCGAACACATAGAGCGCAAGGCGGAGCCAGAGAGTTGCCGGACGTACCGCGTTGGGGTCCGGGACGGCGAAGACGTCCCCGGCGGCGAGGACGGGAGAGAGGACTGCTCTGCCGGAGGTGGCGGCGCAGAGGCTAGGAACGGCTGCGGGACGCGTGCGGCGGCGGAGCGGCGAGATGGACGTCGAGGAGGAGGGAGAAGAGAGGAGAGAGCAAATGGATCCGGTAGGTCGATTTGGTGGATTTGGTGCAATTTGCGGTGGGGTCGGGCTGTCGGGTCCGACGTGGAGGACGCGCCTTGGCGCGCCCGGGCACCCCCATATCCGCCCCATATTTGGACTGGATATGAGGGGTGCCAGTCAGCCCGGGCGTTTGAGGCCCGTTTGAGGCACCCGTCTGGGTCGAAATTTCGTGACCGGGCGGCCCGCCCGGGCGTATGAGGCGGGTTTGGGGCGCCCGGCTGTAGATGCTCTTAGCACCAGCCGCAGGTTGCAAATTCGGGCCCTCAAACGTCCGCGGACGCGCCCGCGAACAGTGACCGGGCGGGCCTCAAATTTTACCATTTGCAACCACGTACCTTATTTTTGAAACACCTATTACATGCAAGGCCATGCACGACGATCATCCCATCGGTCTTGGGCCGTCTGGGCTGTCAAAACACACCAAAAATTGCTCATACTTAAGATTTTCACATCTGTATTAGTCCCACCTCGCCGCATGACGAGTTAGTCGACCGGCTTAAATAACCGGGTTGTCCAGAAGTGATAAGCTTGTGACATCATTGCATCCTTTGTTAAGAAGACAGAATGTGACATAGAAGATTCATAGTCACGGTCTATCCCCTTGACAAGGGAAACATTCATGTCAGTGTTGCTTTTTTTGAATCACAATGTCTCGATACAACTGGATGAACAAAAATAAAAATCTCCTGTCATCGAATAGGGGTATAAACGTACATGAACGAGACGAACTTGACACTCGATGAACAATCATCAATTGATAAAATGCAATCAAGTGTCAAGTTGTCTCGTTCACACAGCGAGAATTGATTAACCTATGCAACAACAGAGAAGCTTGCCGCCATCCGCCGGCGTGGCTATTTTAAGCCGGTCGGCGTTCGCCTCGCGCGGTGATGTGAGACTAAAATTTAGGTGCACCGATGAGATGGGAAGGAGCTTCGGTGGCTGCAGGTGGGACCGCGTGGACGTGCAGCGGGGTCAGCGGACGCGCCCGGGCGCCCCCATATCCGCCTCATATTTGGATTGGATATGAGGAGTGCCGGTCTGCCCGGGTGTTCGAGGCCCGTTTGAGACGTCCGTCTGAGTTGAATTTTCACGACCTACCATCCGCCCGGGCGTTTGAGACGGGTTTGGGGCGTCCGGCTGTATTGGGAGATGCCTTAAAGGCTGTACGCAGATCAGAATGGAGGCATGCATCGATCGGTCATGGCATCATCAGTTACCGGAAAGCTTATTTGTGTAACGTGTCCAACGACTTTGTAGCGAATGAATGGACGGACGGTACTCGCGTCGTTGAATTCAAAGATTCGAACACATGTAGACAAGCGAAAGTGCAGTTCTGATTACTCTCTTCTTTAAAGAAAACAAATGACACTAGTCTACGTAGTACGTACGATTCTTTCTTCCAGTGAAAGAAAAGCATACGAGATAAGATGTGCTAGCGGTCGGCTAAACCATTGAAGAGTATTGGGGTGCAGCAGCTAAATTAACAAGAGGCCCCAAATAATCTTGTTCGGCCAATAATGTAGAGCGATTGGATGGTCATAACTCGTAAATTGGTGTGAACTGCTTACGGTTTTGGTCTTGGATTCTAAAGAGAAAAGCGAAGGCTATCTTCTACTCGCTCTATCTCTCCCAAGTTCGTAATGGACGGGTCACACGCGCGCAGTGGGTGGATGATGCAAGAAAACCATGCATATATGTACGCTACTCCGTACGTGGCACAGTAGTATCGAATTATCCGATATGCCGGCAGCATATACAAATGGACTAGTTTGATCGACTAAAGCACTTTTCTTAGGGAAAAGACTCACTTTCTAGTTGAATTCGCCGTGGCACGCATATGGCGTCAGCTGCTGCGTGCTTGCATGGTCAATCGGTCCAAGATAGAGCTAGCTCCAAGACTTCGCTGTCTAGCTAGGACGCGTACGTTTTTTCCTTTTGCCGTACCGATCGAGATTCGCTTCCGTTCATTGCAAGTCTCGTATCGATCTGCTTATTTACGGCTCCATCCGTTCATTATTATAAGAATAATATCTTGGATATTTCAGTATAGACTATATACGAACGGGATTGTTAAATCTCACTCGACTCAGACTTAACTAAATCTTAATCGATAATACTTATATTCGTAAGATCTTACATGAAAATCCGTGCAAATTTTCTTTACATTTTTTCTTTTTTATATGCTATGAGTCTAGTCAACTGAGGTATATGCTAGAGCAACACCACCAGTGCTAACTTTGTCACCAAGGAGGGCCGGTCCAGCAAGAGGGCCCATCAGCCATTGACTCGTTGCTCTCATGGAAACCGCGACGGCTATTTATCGCATTAAGCGAGCTCGACAGTTTCTCCGAAATCACTAATTAAGTAGTAATCCTTCCAAAGATCACTCCCACCTCCCCTGGTTGCGACAACCTGGGAGTTTCGTAGATCCGTTTATTCAAAACGTTTCATCTCTTAAACCGTGCGTCCAAATCTCGAACCGTTTTCACCGTTGGATTCCTCGCGTCGAGATCTTCAAAACTAGATCCCATGTTGATAGGTTTTGACGAACTTTTTTTTCACAAAAAAAACCGGTCGAAAAAAACCGGACGAAAAAACCGAACCGGAAGCGTGTTTTTTCCCCCTTTACGAAAGAGGCATGGCCGTGCCTCTCGCGAAAACAAAACCGTGCCTCTCGCGGAAGCAAAACCGTGCCTCTCGCGGAAGAAAAAACAAACAGAAAACACGTTTTTCCGTTTTTGAGAGGCACGGCCGTGCCTCTCGCGAAAGCAAAACCGTGCCTCTCGCGGAAGCAAAACCGTGCCTCTCACGGAAGAAAAAAAACCAGAAAACGCGTATTTTTTTCCGTTTCCGAGAGGCACGATCGTGCCTCACGCAAAAGCAAGACCGTGCCTCTCGCGGAAGCAAGACCGTCCCTCTCGCGGAAGCAAAACCGTGCCTCTCGCGGAAGAAAAAAAATAGAAAACGCGTTTTTTCCCCGTTTCTACGGCCGTGCCTCTCGCGAAAGCAAGCCCGTGCCTCTCGCGGAAGCAAAACTGTGCCTCTCGCGGAGCAAAACCGTGCCTCTCGCAGGAGCAAAAAAAGCACGTTTTTTCGCGCAAAAAAATGTTTTTTTCGAAAAAAAATTGGTCCAAAAGCTAAGGAAGACCAGTGGAAAATCAAAAAACCGAAAAAATCGGACAAAAAACCGTTTAAAAAGCCGAAAACGCGTGCGAAAAAATAAAAAAATCAAAATCCGGAGGGAGCGCCCAGATCGCGACACGTGGCGGCGGCTGAGAGCGCGCCGAGTGGCGCGCTATCAGCCCATCCCAAGTGATCGTTGGGGAGGCTCCGAAGTAGTTAGTTGCTCTCCAGTTTCTCTCGCTGAAGCGTTCGACTAATCGGGCCGGCCCACTAGCGCCTAGAGAAATAGAAAAAGTAGAAGAAAATGAGGGGGCAAGGTGATTCAAACCTGGGTCGTCTCGATAATGCATAGAGCTGCTTGCCACTGCGCCACGCTTGGCTTTGTGTTCATACAAGAGTTGCACTCTACTTGAGGTAAAATACCGGAGTTTTTTTTTATTTCTTTTCTTTTTTCATTTCTTTCTTTTTTGTTTGGTTTTCTTATTTTTCTCCGGCTTTCCTTTTTTCGTTATTATAATTTGTTTTTCTTTTGGTTTCTTTTTGTTTTTTTCATGGTTTTTTCATTCTACATTCTTTGTTTTCTTTTTTCTTCTTTATTTTTTTCTTTGGTTTTCTTTTTTCTTCTCCATTTTTTGTTTTTCTTTTGTGTTTTCTTCTACATTTTCGTACATGTCAAAAACATTTTTTGTAACAACTGATCAACATTTTTTTATACACGTTCAACATTGTCTCAACGCTATTTCAACATTTTTTAAATACTTGTTCAACATTTTAATAGTTATTCAAAAAAATTCAAATACTTGTTCAGCATTTTTAATACTTATTCAACATTTTCAAATACTTGTTCAACATTTTACATATATTCATTCAACATTTTTTAATACCTATTCCAACATTTTTCAAATCCTTGTTCAACATTTTTAATACTTGTTCAACATTTTTAAATACTTGTTCAACATTTTTCATATACTCGTTCACCATTTTTTAATACCTGTTCAACATTTTTCAAATACTTGTTCAACATTTTTAATACTTATTCAACATTTTCAAATACTTGTTCAACATTTTTCAAATTCTTATTCAACATTTTTTAATACCTATTCAACATCTTTTCAAATGTGTTTTTGAAGAGTGTTTTATGTAATATATACACATATATATGAAGAATATTTTAAAGTATAAAGAAAAAAACAAAAAAAACAAAAAATGAGAACAGAAAACAAACAAAAAAACAAAAAAAAACAGGCTGTAGCTCCTGCACGGCTGGGCCGGCCCGTCTAGGGCTCGCCCCGCCGACGCGAGCGCATCCCCCTGTCTCGCTTAAAGCGAGACACATGGGGCGCCCCATGGAAACTGAGTGTGAGCAAGTCGCTATATAAGATTTTTTTTTTGCGAGGGATATAAGATATTTTCTGTAGTTGTGTTCGGTGGCAATTAGGTAAGGGCATCTCCAACCGCAACCCACAAATTTTCTCCCGCATCCATCCACGGACGGCGGGAGGGGGGGACCAGTCCGCGGACACGAATGCGGGAGGTCCAACGCTAGCCGCATACATCCGGCCAACAATTCGAACCAACCAGACGAAATTCGTTCAAACACGGCCGGATTCATATAAACAAGACGTATTTCATATAAATAAGACGGATTTCATATAAAAATGACGAATTTCATTACATTTACATCAACTATAGTCCGGCTCTGGAGGTATAATTAATACCTAATCTAAATGGTTGTCGGCGCCCGTTCCCCATGTCCGGCCATGAACCCAGAGAATCGAAACTTCGCCTTTTCCAGCTCCGCCTCGGCGCTCTCCAGCTCTGCCTCTGGGGCCCCGAGAAGTGAAGCTGTCCACCTCCACGTCGCCGCCAAGCGGCTAATCGGCCAAGCTCGGTGTCGACGAGAGGGGAGAAGCGGTGGCCTTCTTGGGACCCGAGCGGCGGCGACCTACCGTGCACTACTCTTCCTCGCTGCCGGCGGCGCCCGCGGACGTGTCGGCTTCGTGGTCGTGGCGGCGGGACGCGGCCTCGGCGTTGTCCTCCTCCTCCTCGTCGGTTTCGCCGAACACCGTCTTGCCCGCCTCGTCGCACTCCTTGGACGCGGTCGCCACCTCCGCCATCCGCCCCCGGTACCGCCAGCGGGCGAGGCGGATATCGCGGGTGAAGCGGTAGGACTCGAGCAGCGCCTCCTGCTCCGCCAGGTCCTCGTCTGGCGCGACCGCCCTGCCAGTGCCGAGCTGCTCCTCCGCCTGTAGGTGCTCCTGGAGGAGGTGGTGGTTGTAGGCGGCGTCGGCCTGCGCCTCCCGGAACTGCTCCTCCCGCACCATGCCCATGTAATGGGCACGGGCCTCGCCGATGGTCATGGTGCAGTGCACCGGCAAGGGTGGCGCGACGGAGGAGGAGGGTGGCCCGGCGGAGGAGGAAGAGGAGGGTAGCGCCTGGTCGTCGTCGGCTGCGTCCTCCATTGGGACGTCGTCATCCTCCGGCTGCCTGCCGGCCAGCCAGCCGGCAACAATGGCGGCCATCTCCTTCTTCTGGTCCGGCGTCAGCCCGTCCCAGAGAGCTTTGGCGGGGGGAGAATCCATGGTGGGAGCGGTGCGGAGAGGGATCGGAGGCTGATGACTGCGGCTATGGCCGGGGCAGCGGTTTATATAGCAATGGCGGGCGGCAGACGGACAGACGGGTGGCGCCGGAGGAGACGCCTCAGCAACCGCGTGCCATCAATGTGGGCGGCAGACGGACGGCCGGCCGGCCGTCGTGTCGTTTGAATGCGCAGCAGTCGCCTGCACCGGGAAGCAGCGCGGGCGGCGCTCTCTCGGCCGGCGCGCCGCTTCAATGCAGGTGCCAGTGAGCGGTCGCGTCCGCTCTGGCCGGGCTTGAATGCGGGCAATGACGCTCTGGAGCGGTGCTGACCTTTCGGGCGGGAAGCGCGCGCGGGAGGGAGGAGTGGTTTTGGGTGGGCCAGGGCAGTCAGAAGCGGGCGAAGTAGCGGTCCGGATTCCCGCAAAGGCCCCCACGTTTGTCTCCGGTTTACGAAAGAAATCGTGTCCAGACCGCCCTGCGGACCGATACAAGACCGCGTTGAATGACTTTCGCGGTCGGACAAGACGGTCCGAACGGTTGCGAGAGTTTACGGGTCGGCGTTGGAGATGCCCTGGCGGCTGAGGCCGTTGGCTTGTGACAGTGGTCACCTGTAACAGAGATTTGTACACCGTCTCTGGTAGGAATTTAAAAAAATATCAAGAACATATTAATTGCCTAATTTTTTTAACACATCAATTATATGATCTTTGTACCAACACGGCGTAAAGATTATTCGACACACTTTGTTGGGAGGGATCATCGTACGTAGCGCACCCTCCAATTATGGTGCACGCTCGGTCGTCGCCACGTTGATCGAACGAGTTCTGTGCCATTGGTACGGCCCCCTACATCGCCGGAACGTACTCCCATGCTCTTTGCGCCACCAACCGCGTAGAATTGGTCAAGATTGGATGATTGACACGGTTTAATTAAAGCATGCGGGGATCAGTCACATCTGCGTCAACCTAGTATATCGTATGTACACACAAATCCATGAAAGCTCACTCGACACAATATATGGCATATGTCACGTGTTATACCGTTAAGTGAGCTCCAGTTCTCTCTCTTCATGTCTCGCTGAAAGTCCGTCAGACTGATACTACATTCTTTTAACGGTCATCGGAGAGAAGAGCTTCCCCACCCCAATATATTATCACTTAACAAATATGAACCATAATACACGAGGAGATTTTAAATCGCGACCGGATGGTCTTCATGCAGTGTTCTACAAAAGATTTTGGAACATGCTGGGAGATGATCTCGTGGAAGAGGTTCTTCATGCAGTAAATTCACGAGTGATGCCACCAGGTTGGAATGACACCACGATTGTTATGATTCCTAAGGTAAATACTCCAGAGAGAGTTACTCAGTTTCGTCCCATCAGTTTATGCAACGTAGTTTATAAGGTCATATCAAAATTGATTGTTGCTCGGCTTAAGATTTTGCTTCCAGAGATTATTAGCTCAACTCAAAGCGCTTTTGTCCTAGGAAGGCTAATAACGGATAATGTGCTTATTGCTTATGAGAGTTTGCATGCTATTAAGAATAAAAAGACTGGAAAGGAGGGATGGTGTGCTGTGAAGCTTGACATGCATAAAGCTTATGACAGGGTTGAGTGGGTTTTCCTGAAGGCAATTTTGCTAAAACTTGGCTTTCATTACGACTGGGTTAAGTTAATTATGATGTGTGTTTCCTCGGTTGAATATAGAGTGAGGTACAACTCAGTTGAGACAGAAGCTTTCAAACCCTCCAGAGGGTTACGTCAGGGGGATCCATTGTCCCCGTACTTATTCCTCCTTTGTACTGAAGGATTGACGGCCCTGCTTTCCCATGCCGAACTTAGTGGAGATTTAATGGGAGTTAAGGTGTGTCGTGAAGCACCTGCAATCACAAATCTTCTCTTCGCCGATGACTCATTAATATTGATGAAAGCTAATGTCCAAAATGCTGCCTGCTTAAAATCTATTCTGGACATGTATTGTGCTGCTTCTGGGCAACTTGTGAGTGTGGACAAGTCGAGTATTTTTTTCAGCCCAAGCACGAATGTAGATACCAAGGTCGAGGTTTGCTCTTGTCTTGATATTATGACGGAGGCACTGAATGATAAGTACTTGGGATTGCCAGCTACACTTGGACTTGATAAAACTGACAGCTTCCAATACTTGGTTGATCGGTTAGTTTTGAGACTTACTGGGTGGAAGGAAAGATGCCTTTCTTCAGGAGGTAAGGAGATCCTTATTAAATCAGTAGCACAAGCCATACCAACTTATGCGATGTCAGTCCTTAAAATTCCTAAAAAAAATTGCAAAGGAATCACAGACGCGATATCTCGGTTTTGGTGGGGCGATGATGCTAATCATAAGAGGATGCATTGGTTTGCTTGGTGGAAGATGTGCATACCGAAGAAAAAAGGTGGCATGGGTTTCAGAGATGCTCATTGCTTTAACCTTGCACTATTGGCTAAACAAGCTTGGCATCTTATTGATAATCCAGATTCTCTATGTGCACAGATCTTGAAAGCGAAATATTATCCAGATGGTGATCTCATGAGTGCCAAGCTGAAAAATAAAGCCTCATATACTTGGCAAAGCATTGTGGCAGGTGTTGAAACTTTGAAGCTTGGGCATATTTGGAGAGTTGGTGATGGAGAGAACATAAAGATCTAGGAGGATGAATGGATTCCACAATCCCCATCAAGGAAGGTGATTACAATCAGGGGTAACAATCTTCTTACTCGTGTGAATGATCTTATAGACCTTGCATCAGGAGACTGGGATGAATCATTGATCAGGCAAACATTTTGGGATTTGGATGCCCAAAGGATCATGGCAATACCCCTTCCTTTGCATGAAATGAGAGACTTCATTGCATGGAATGCTACTAAAACAGGATTGTTTACTGTGCACTCAGCCTATCATGTGGTATGGCAGTCCCAATTTGGACATCAGATACAGAATACGGAAGGTACGTCTACCCAAAGTAACAATTGGGACCCAGTTTGGAGCTTATTGTGTCCAGCAAAGATTAAAAAATTTATCTGGAGGGCACTTCACAGCGCGATCCCAT
This sequence comes from Elymus sibiricus, assembly GCA_039707655.1. Lineage (NCBI taxonomy): Eukaryota > Viridiplantae > Streptophyta > Magnoliopsida > Poales > Poaceae > Elymus > Elymus sibiricus. The sequence continues at coordinate 252,138,742 of CM077668.1, read as the reverse complement.
GTCGTTCGGTACTGGCCAACAAGCATCTTAAAATCAATCCGTGCTGCCCTGCATGCAAACTTGGACCGGATACAATTAAACATCTCTTGTTCGAGTGCAAGCTGGCGTTCGATGTGTGGAAATTGCTTGGTTTGGGAGATATTATTAAGAAGGCGTGCGCCGTGAACAGGGCAGGTGAGGTCATACTACAAAATTTGCTTTGTATGGTGGAGCAAGAAATTCACGTACTGGGTATGCCAAAGTTGAGAGAAATAGTGGCCATTGCTACCTGGTATTTGTGGTATGAGCGAAGGAAGTTAACTCATGGAGAACGAACTCAGGGTGCAGACCAAATAAACTTGGCAGTTAGAAGTCTTGCGGCAAACTTCATCATTTCATGCAGTCCGAAAGCAAAGCGGAGAGTGGCTGCTTGGGTAAAGCCGAGACATGGGTATATGAAGCTAAATGTTGATGCTGGGTATGACGTGGACACTCTAGAGGGAACAGTTGGCGCAGTTCTACGAGATCATACAGGAAAGTTTATTGCTGCTGCTAATGAAAAGATTGATATATGCTTTGATTCCTTTACGGCTGAGGCTACCGCGGTCAGATTTGGCATGAACCTTGCGCGTACAGTGGGCGTCACCAAGATCGAAATCAATTCGGACAACGTTGAGGTGATTGAGGCTTTGAAAGATGGCTATTCATCTTCAGTTGCTAGTGCAATATTTGATGATTGCTTTTTTATGTCCTTAGATTTCAATCATGTAATATATGAACACTGTGTTAGAGAGTAGCTCATGAACTAGCTAGGGTAGCTAAGTTTTCTCCTCCCGATCTTTGGATGGATTCTGCCCCGAGCGCGATCATCCAAATGCTTGTAAACGATGCCACTATCTTGATACTTGAATAAAGGAGGAGATGATTGTAAAAAAAAACCATAATACACGAGCATCAAGGCGTGAGGAGAGATGGAGCAACCAAGGCTTGGATCCGTCCTTTTGTGATAGGTTCGAGAAAGGAAAGAGCCACAAGTTAAATCAAGTACAACATTAGGGCATCTCCAAAGCTGACCCGCAAACCGTCCGCATCCGTTCGGACCACGCTGTCCGGATCGAGGAAGCCATCCAACGCGGGCCTGTATCGGTCCGTGGGGCGGTCCGGACGCGTTTTCTCCCGCAAAACGGAGACAAACATGGGAGGTTTGCGAGAGTCCGGACACCAGACACGTATGACTCCGACACCCCCGGCCCACCCAAAACCCTTCCTGGACCCCGCGCCTTCATCCTCTCCATTTTCTCTCCTTTCTTCTTGTTGGGGAACGTTGCATGGGAAACAAAAATTTTCCTACGCACACACAAGATCTATCCATGGTGATGAGCATCTACGAGAGGGAGAGTGAATCTACATACCCTTGTAGATCGCTAAGCGGAAGCGTTAAGAAACGCGGTTGATGTAGTCGAACGTCTCCGCGATCCAAATCGCAAGTCGTCCCTCGAACCGATCACGAACTAGTGCCGAACGGACGGCACCTCCGCGTTCAACACACGTACAGCTTGATGACGCCTTCACCTCCTCGATCCAGCGAGCGATGGTGAAGTAGTAGATGAGTTCCGGCAGCACGACGGCGTGGTGATGGTGGTGAGGAACAATCTCTGCAGGGCTTCGCCAAGCGCTACGGAGATTATGACGGAGGAACTAGAGGGTTAGGGTTGCCGCACACGGCTTGGGGAAATCTTGATGTGTTCCGGGTGCTAGCCCTGCCCCTCTATTTATATGTTGAGCCCTGGGGTCGAAACTTGGAGAAAGAGCCTCCTCAAAGTCGGTTTGGCCCGCAAGGCAAGAGTCCTGCTCGGACTCCAGGACCAGACGCCAGGGACCTCGGCGTCTGGCCCCAGACGCCAGGGTCCCTGGCGTCTGGCCCCTGGCCTCCGCAAAACTTCCTTTTGCACCTTCCTAAAGCCTCGTGGGCTTTACCCCTTGGCCCAAATAAAGTGTTCTCGTACCCGAACATTTCGGGAAACATCCGAAACTCCTTCCGGTGAATTCCGGAACCCTTCCGGAGACCAAACACTATTATCCCATATATCAATCTTTACCTCCGGACTATTCCAGAGCTCCTTGTCATGTCCGGGATCTCATCCGGGACTCCGAACAACTTTCGGTCACCAACATAACAACTCAACTATACTTATATCGTCACCAAACGTTAAGTGTGTAGACCCCGCGGGTTCGAGAACTATGTAGACATGACCGAGACACCTCTACGGTCAATAACCAATAGCGGGACCTGGATGCCCATATTGGCTCCTACATATTCTATGAAGATCTTTATCGGTTGAACCTCTATGTCAAGGATTCAGTTAATCCCGTATGATGTTCCCTTTGTTTATCGGTATGTTACTTGCCCGAGATTCGATCGTCGGTATCTCTATACCTAGTTCAATCTCGTTACCGGCAAGTCTCTTTACTCGTTCCGTAATACAAGATCCTGTGGCTAACACTTTAGTCACATTGCTTGCAAGGCTTATAGTGATGTTGTATTACCGAGTGGGCCCTGAGATACCTCTCCGTCACACGGAGTAACAAATTCCAGTCTTGATCCATGCCAATTCAACAGACACCCTCGGAGATACCTGTAGAGCATCTTTATAGTCACCCAGTTACGTTGCGACGTTTGATACACACAAGGTATTCCTCCGGTGTCAGTGAGTTGCATGATCTCATGGTCAAAGGAACAGATACTTGACATGCAGAAAACAATAGCAATAAACTGACACGATCATATGCTACGTTTACAGTTTGGGTCTTGTCCATCACATCATTCTCCTAATGATGTGATCCCGTTATCAAATGACATCTCATGTCCATGGCTAGGAAACCTTCACCATCTTTTGATCAACAAGCTAGTCAACTAGAGGCTTACTAGGGACACAGTGTTGTCTATGTACCCACACATGTATTTGAGTTTCCAATCAATACAATTATAGCATGGATAATAAACGATTATCATGAACAAGGAAATATAATAATAACCAATTTATTATTGCCTCTAGGGCATATTTCCAACAGTCTCCCACTTGCACTAGAGTCAATAATCTAGTTCACATCACTATGTGATTTACATTGTAATGAATCGAACACCCATACAGTTCTGGTGTTGTTCATGTTTAGCCCTTGGAAGAGGTTTAGTCATCGGATCTGCAACATTCAGATCCGTGTGTACTTTGCAAATATTTATGTCGTCCTCCTTGATGTAATCGCGGATGGAATTGAAGCGTCGCTTTATGTGTCTGGTCCTCTTGTGAAATCTTGGTTCCTTGGCTAGAGCAATGGCACCAGTGTTATCACAAAACAGAGTCATTGGGTTAAGCGCACTAGGCACTACTCCAAGATCTGTCATGAACTCCTTCATCCAGACACCTTCCTTCGCCGCCTCCGAGGCAGCGATGTACTCCGCTTCGCATGTAGAATCAGCTACCACGCTCTGCTTGGAACTGCACCAGCTAACCGCACCCCCATTAAGAATAAATACGTATCCGGTTTGTGACTTAGAGTCATCCGGATCAGTGTCAAAGCTTGCATCGACGTAACCCTTTACGACGAGCTCTTGATCACCTCCATAAACGAGAAACATGTCCTTAGTCCTTTTCAGGTACTTCAGGATATTCTTGACCGCCGTCTAGTGTTCCATTCCTGGATCACTTTGAAACCTTCCGACCATACTTATGGCAAGGCTGACATCGGGTCTTGTGCACAGCATTGCATACATGATAGAGCCTATGGCTGAAGCATAAGGGATGACACTCATCTTTTCTCTATCTTCTGCAGTCACTGGGCATTGAGTCTTACTCAACTTCACACCTTGCAATACAGGCAAAAACCCCTTCTTGGACTGATCCATTTTGAACTCCTTCAAAACTTTGTCAAGGTATGTGCTTTGTGAAAGTCCTATCAAGCGTCGTGATCTATCTCTATAGATCTTGATGCCTAATATGAAAGCAGCTTCTCCTAGGTCCTTCATTGAAAAACTCTTGTTCAAATATTCCTTCACGCTTTCCAACATTTCTATATTGTTTCCAATCAGTAATATGTCATCCACATATAATATTAGAAACGCTATAGAGCTCCCACTCACTTTCTTGTAAATACAAGCTTCTCCGTAAACTTGTATAAACTCGAACGCTTTGATCACCTCATCAAAGCGAAGATTCCAACTCCGAGATGCTTGCACCAGTCCATAAATGGATCGCTGGAGTTTGCGAACTTTGTCAGCATTCTCTGGATCGACAAAACCTTCTGGTTGCATCATATACAACTCTTCCTTAAGGAAACCGTTAAGGAACGCTGTTTTGACATCCATCTGCCAAATTTCATAATCGAAAAAGGCAGCTATTGCTAACATGATTCTGACGGACTTAAGCATCGCTACGGGTGAGAAGGTCTCATCGTAGTCAACTCCTTGAACTTGTGAAAAACCCTTTGCCACAAGTCGAGCTTTATAGACGGTGACATTACCGTCCACGTCCGTCTTCCTCTTAAAGATCCATTTGTTCTGAATGGCCTTACGCCCTTCAGGTAATACTTCCAAAGTCCACACTTTGTTTTCATACATGGATCCCATCTCGGATTTCATGGCCTCTAACCACTTCTCGGAATCCGGGCCCATCATCGCTTCTCCATAGCTCGTAGGTTCATCGTTGTCCAACAACATGACTTCTAAGACAGGGTTGCCGTACCACTCAGGAGCAGTACGCGTCCTTGTCGACCTACGAGGTTCGATAGCAACTTGATCCAAAGCTTCATGATCATCATCATTAACTTCCTCTTTAGCTGATGTAGGCTCTACAGAAACATCTTTCTGTGCTGCGCTACTCTCAGGTTGAAGTAAAGGTTCAACAACCTCATCAAGTTCTATCTTCCTCCCACTCAATTCTTTCGAGAGAAACTCTTTCTCAAGAAACGTTCCGTTTTTAGCGACAAACACTTTGCCTTTGGATCTGAGGTAGAAGGTATACCCAACTGTCTCTTTTGGGTATCCTATGAAGACGCATTTCTCCGCTTTGGGTTCCAGCTTTTCAGGCTGAAGCTTTTTGACATAAGCATCACATCCCCAAACTTTAAGAAACGACAGCTTTGGCTTCTTGCCAAACCAAAGTTCATATGGCGTCGTCTCAACGGATTTCGATGGTGCCCTATTTAAAGTGAATGCAGCTGTCTCTAATGCATAACCCCAAAACGATAGTGGCAAATCGGCAAGAGACATCATAGATCGCACCATATCCAATAAGGTTCGATTACGACGTTCGGACACACCATTACGCTGTGGTGTTCCAGGCGGTGTTAGTTGTGAAACAATTCCACATTGTCTTAAGTGACTGCCAAACTCATAACTCAGATATTCTCCTCCTCGATCAGATCGTAGGAATTTAATCTTCTTGCTACGATGATTCTCAACTTCACTCTGAAATTGTTTGAACTTTTCAAATGTTTCAGACTTGTGTTTCATTAAGTAAATATACCCATATCTACTTAAGTCATCAGTGAAGGTGAGAAAGTAACGATAACCACCGCGCGCCTCAATGCTCATCGGACCGCACACATCAGTATGTATGATTTCCAATAAGTCACTTGCCCGTTCCATTGTTCCAGAGAACGGCGTTTTAGTCATCTTGCCCATGAGGCATGGCTCACATGTGTCAAGTGATTCAAAATCAAGTGACTCCAAAAGTCCATCAACATGGAGCTTCCTCATGCGTTTTACGCCAATATGACCTAAACGGCAGTGCCACAAGAAAGTGGTATTATCATTATCAATTCTACATCTTTTGGCATCAATGTTATGAACATGTGTATCATTACTATCGAGATTCAATAAGAATAAACCCCTCACATCGGGTGCATGACCATAAAAGATATTACTCATATAAATAGAACAACCATTATTCTCTGATTTAAATGAGTAACCGTCTCGCAATAAACAAGATCCAGATATATTGTTCATGCTTAACGCAGGCACTAAATAACAATTATTCAGGTTCATCACTAATCCCGATGGTAATCAAAGAGCGAGCGTGCCGACGGCGATCACATCAACCTTGGAACCATTTCCCACGCGCATCGTCACTTTGTCCTTTGCCAGCCTCCGTCTCTTCCGCAGTTCCTGTTTTGAGTTGCAAATATGAGCAACCGCACCGGTATCAAATACCCAGGCACTACAACGAGAGTTGGTAAGGTACACATCAATAACATGTATATCATATATACCTTGTTTGTTGTTGGCCGCCTTCTTGTCAGCCAAATACTTAGGGAAGTTCCGCTTCCAGTGTCCAGTTCCCTTGCAATGAAAGCACACAGTTTCTGGTTTGGGTCCAGCCTTGGGTTTCTTCACGAGAGGAGCAACTGCTTTGCCACTCTTCTTGGAGTTACCCTTCTTACCCTTGCCATTTTTCTTGAAACTAGTGGTTTTATTGACCATCAACACTTGATGCTCCTTCTGAATTTCAGACTCAGCGGCTTTCAGCATCGCAAACAGCTCGGCGACTGACTTGTTCATCCCGTGCATGTTATAGTTCAACACGAAGCTCTTGTAGCTAGGTGGCAATGATTGAAGAACTCTGTCAGTGATAGCCTCTGGCGGAAGGGGCATCCCCAATTCAGCCAGACGGGTGGAGTACCCAGACATTCTGAGTACGTGATCACTGATAGACCCGTTCTCCTCCATCTTGCAAGCATAGAACTTATCGGAGATCTCATATCTCTCGATCCGGGCATTCTTCTGAAAGATAAACTTCAACTCCTGGAACATCTCATATGCTCCATGACGTTCAAAATGTCTTTGAAGTCCCGGTTCTAAGTCATACAATATTGCACATTGAACTATTGAGTAATCTTCAGAACGAGCCTGCCAGGCGTTCACAACGTCTAGAGACTCAATTGGAGCGGGTGGATCACCAAGCAGTGCATCAAGGACATAGGCCTTCTGGGAAGCCGTAAGGATAATCCTTAGATTATGGGCCCAGTCCACAAAGTTACTTCCATCATCTTTCAACTTAGCTTTCTCTAGGAACGCATTAAAATTCAGGGGTGCTACAGCGCGAGCCATGATCTACAACATAAATATAGCAAAGACAACTTAGACTATTGTTCTAGATAATGAGTTTAGTTAATCATATTACTTAAAAAACTCCCACTCAAATTGACATCCCTCCGGTCATTCGAGCGTAACATGATCCAAATCCACCAACTCAAGTCCGATCATCACGTGAGTTGAGGTGGTTTCAATGGTGAACATCTTCATGTTGATCATATCTACTATATGACTCATGTTCGACCTTTCGGTCTCTTGTGTTCCGAGGCCATGTCTGTACATGCTAGGCTCGTCAAGTTTAACCCGAGTGTTCCGCACGTGCAACATGGCTTACACCCGTTGTATGTGAACGTAGAGTCTATCACACCCGATCATCACGGCGTGTCTCGAAACGACGAACTTTCGCAACGGTGCACACTCGGGGAGAACACAATTTATCTTGAAATTTAAGTGAGGGATCACCTTATAATGCTACCGTCGTCCTAAGCAAAATAAGATGCATAAAAGGATTAACATCACATGCAAATCATAAGTGACATGATATGGCCATGAACTTGTGCTTTTGATCTCCATCTCCAAAGCACCGGCATGATCTCCATCGTCACCGGCATGACACCATGATCTCCATCATCTTGATCTCCATCAACGTGTCGCCATGAGGTTGTCGCGCCGACTGTTGCTTCCACGACTATTGCTAACTCATAGCGATAAAGTAATGCAAAACGGCGAAAATAATTAAAGACAACTCTATGGCTCCTGCCAGTTGCCGTACTCATCGACATGCAAGTCGTGATATTCTATACAACACATGATCATCTCATACATCACATATATCTCATCATGTAATTGGCCATATCACATCACAACATACCCTGCAAAAACAAGTTAGACGTCCTCTAATTGTTGTTGCAAATTTTACGTGGCTGCTACGGGTTTGCAAGAACCGTTCTTACCTACGCAAAACCACAACGTGGTGTAGTGATTGCTTTTTGATCTTCTAAAAGAACCCTCTTCATTGAAATCGATTCAACTAAAGTTAGAGAGACAGACACCCGCTAGCCATATTTATGCAACAAAGTTACATGCCAGTTGAAGGAACCGGTCTCTCGTAAGCGTACGAGTAATGTTGGTCCGGGCCGCTTCATCTCACAATACCGCCGAATCAAGTATCAACTAGTAACGGCAAGCAATATGTATACACCCACGCCCACAACTCGTTTGTGTTCTACTCGAGATCTCATCTACGCATAGACCTAGCTCTGATACCACTGTTGGGGAACGTTGCATGGGAAACAAAAATTTTCCTACGCACACACAAGATCTATCCATGGTGATGAGCATCTACGAGAGGGAGAGTGAATCTACATACCCTTGTAGATCGCTAAGCGGAAGCGTTAAGAAACGCGGTTGATGTAGTTGAACGTCTCCGCGATCCAAATCGCAAGTCGTCCCTCGAACCGATCACGAACTAGTGCCGAACGGACGGCACCTCCGCGTTCAACACACGTACAGCTTGATGACGCCTTCACCTCCTCGATCCAGCGAGCGATGGTGAAGTAGTAGATGAGTTCCGGCAGCACGACGGCGTGGTGATGGTGGTGAGGAACAATCTCTGCAGGGCTTCGCCAAGCGCTACGGAGATTATGACGGAGGAACTAGAGGGTTAGGGTTGCCGCACACGGCTTGGGGAAATCTTGATGTGTTCCGGGTGCTAGCCCTGCCCCTCTATTTATATGTTGAGCCCTGGGGTCGAAACTTGGAGAAAGAGCCTCCTCAAAGTCGGTTTGGCCCGCAAGGCAAGAGTCCTGCTCGGACTCCAGGACCAGACGCCAGGGACCTCGGCGTCTGGCCCCAGACGCCAGGGTCCCTGGCGTCTGGCCCCTGGCCTCCGCAAAACTTCCTTTTGCACCTTCCTAAAGCCTCGTGGGCTTTACCCCTTGGCCCAAATAAAGTGTTCTCGTACCCGAACATTTCGAGAAACATCCGAAACTCCTTCCGGTGAATTCCGGAACCCTTCCGGAGACCAAACACTATTATCCCATATATCAATCTTTACCTCCGGACTATTCCAGAGCTCCTTGTCATGTCCGGGATCTCATCCGGAACTCCGAACAACTTTCGGTCACCAACATAACAACTCAACTATACTTATATCGTCACCAAACGTTAAGTGTGTAGACCCTGCGGGTTCGAGAACTATGTAGACATGACCGAGACACCTCTACGGTCAATAACCAATAGCGGGACCTGGATGCCCATATTGGCTCCTACATATTCTACGAAGATCTTTATCGGTTGAACCTCTATGTCAAGGATTCAGTTAATCCCGTATGATGTTCCCTTTGTTTATCGGTATGTTACTTGCCCGAGATTCGATCGTCGGTATCTCTATACCTAGTTCAATCTCGTTACCGGCAAGTCTCTTTACTCGTTCCGTAATACAAGATCCCGTGGCTAACACTTTAGTCACATTGCTTGCAAGGCTTATAGTGATGTTGTATTACCGAGTGGGCCCTGAGATACCTCTCCGTCACACGGAGTAACAAATCCCAGTCTTGATCCATGCCAATTCAACAGACACCCTCGGAGATACCTGTAGAGCATCTTTATAGTCACCCAGTTACGTTGCGACGTTTGATACACACAAGGTATTCCTCCGGTGTCAGTGAGTTGCATGATCTCATGGTCAAAGGAACAGATACTTGACATGCAGAAAACAATAGCAATAAACTGACACGATCATATGCTACGTTTACAGTTTGGGTCTTGTCCATCACATCATTCTCCTAATGATGTGATCCCGTTATCAAATGACATCTCATGTCCATGGCTAGGAAACCTTCACCATCTTTTGATCAACAAGCTAGTCAACTAGAGGCTTACTAGGGACACAGTGTTGTCTATGTACCCACACATGTATTTGAGTTTCCAATCAATACAATTATAGCATGGATAATAAACGATTATCATGAACAAGGAAATATAATAATAACCAATTTATTATTGCCTCTAGGGCATATTTCCAACACTTCTTTCTCTCTTGCCTTCGCCGTTGCTCCACCACCCCGGCCGCCACGCCACACCCTTGCCGGAACTCTACGTCTTCGTCACCTCCAGCATTTCAGTCGGGCTCCACCCCGCTTCTCCTCCGTCGCCGTTCAACCCCTATCCTCCGACCGCCCCGCCAGGTACCTTTGAACTAGTGCTATACTCGGCATGCCCGACAACTGTTCGATGAATTACCGGAGCTAAAAACAGTTTTCTCTTCTTCTTTCTAGCAATGGATTCCGACTTGGAGTACATATACGAGCACTATGTTGAGTCGTCCAACGGCTCGTCCGACGAGGAGGAGTACTCGGATGAGACGGCCATGATGCAGGCGGTCCTTGAAGACGCGAAGCGTGCAGAGGAGCATGTTCTCAATTTCAAGGGGTCAATCAAGGGTCATCGAGTGCTCAGCCGCAACAGGGCACACAGCCATTTGACACTGATGGCCGACTACTTTGCCCCGGATGCACTCTTCGCTGGCCATTTTCGTCGGCATTTTTGGATGCGCAAGACTGTCTTCGATCGTTTGTACCATGACGTCCGGTCCTATGATGACTACTTCGTCTTGAAAAAGGACGCCGTGGGAACGATTGGCTTCTCTGGTTACCAGAAGTGCACGGCCGCACTCTGGATGCTAGCATATGGCACGGCCACTGATTCGTGGGACGAGTACCTACGTATGTCTGAGAGCACGTGCGGAGATGCCATGGTCAGGTTTGCAACTGCCGTGGTCGAGGTGTTCGGACCTCGGTACCTGAGAGAACCAACTGTGGCAGACACTAAGAGGCTCTTGGCAATCTCAGAAGCAAGAGGGTGGCCAGATTTGCTTGGATCTCTTGACTGCATGCATTGGAAATGGAAGAACTGCCCGAAGGCTTTACAAGGGCAATATCAGGGTCATGTTAAGAATCCCACCATCATTCTTGAAGCAGTTGCATCACATGATCTTTGAACTTGGCATGCTTTCTTTGGCATGCCCGGGTCTCACAATGACATCAAAGTGCTGCAGCGATCACCGTTGTTTGCGAGGCTGACTGAAGGAAAAGCTCCTCCTTGCCACTATACTGTCAATGGGCATGAGTGCAACATGGGCTACTATCTGGTTGAAGGTATCTATCCTCCATGGGCTACCTTTATCAGCACCATCTCTAACCCACTTGGCCAGAAAAAAGCTCACTTTGCTCAAAGACAAGAAGCAGCTAGAAAGGATGTCGAGAGGGCATTTGGAGTTCCGCAGGCCCGTTTTGCAGTTGTTCGTGGACCTGCTAAACAATGAGATCCCGAGACCTTGTGGGAGGTGATGACATGTTGTGTGATCATGCACAACATAATCGTCAAGGATGAGGGCGACAATGCTGCCGCAACTCTAGAATTTGAGAACATGGGTGATCCTATCCAGCTTCCAGACCAGAATCCGGTCACATTTGAAGAGTTTATTCAAATGCATCAATAAATTTGGCATCGACCAACTCACGAGCAGCTGAAGGAGGATCCGATTGAGCATCAGTGGGCGGTTAAAGGGGACAATGTTGAGATGTAGTATTTGAACTTTTTTAAATTTGAACTAGTGCTGCATGCGGCTATTTGAACGTCTGCAATCTATGTATGTGTTTATTTGATCGTGCGGACTTAAAAAAGAAGAAGAGGGAGGCCGGATATATGCGGATACGGTTGGATGGCGTCCTCCCGCATTCGTGTCCGCGGACTGGTCCCCCCTGTCCGCGAACAGATGCGGGAGGAGATTTGCGGGTTGCCGTTGGAGATGCCCTTACAAATGGTCCGCGAGGGGTGATAGTTGGCATGGAAGGCCATAACATTTCAAGAATCCCAAAATCGTTCATAGAATGGTGAGTGCCATCGAGGGCCAAATGCTGGGGTCAAGGGCGGGCGGTGAAGGAACCTCCCAAAGAAGCGCTAAAGGAAGGTGGTGTGACTATAACAAGGTTTAGCCACAGCTGAGCAAGAGATGGGCAGAGGAGAGCAATGTGTAGGGTGTCCTCATGTGGAAGCCCCCCCCCCCCGGTCTGGCAAAGTGCTAGATCAGGCTAAAAACATAGATTGCCTCGAAATGCGAAGTGGTGGCAGCGAAAAAATCAGTAATAATTAGGGTGAAAGTTTCGGGACATATATAGACCATCGGGCATCGGAGCCACCACGAGGGAGCCCCACAAGACGTAGGCGCCCCCTAGGCTCCTCCTAGGGGCGCTTAGGCCCTGTGAACCCCAGGTTGGGCCTTGGCCCCTTGGTCTTCTTCCGGCACAAAAACTCTCCACCTATGTTTGTTTGATTTTTTATGAACTTTTTGTATGGTAATTTCCTGAAATCCCCCAAACCACAAAAACATGGTTTGGCACTCGATTAAAATGCTACTCCAATAAAAAATGATAAAAAGTATGCCAAAGCGTATAGAATTGATAGCAATATAGCCATTTTCTAATAAAAATGTGAAACATGAATTGCATAGGTATGCTTCAAGCGTCCATCATATACCAACCATGATGACACAAAAACTAATGCAAACAAGTAAATATAACTGACATGCCTGACTTTCTAATGGACATGGTTGCATGGATAGATTAATAAAATTGTGGTATGACTGCATGGTAGTGAAAATATGCTTTTCAAATAAGAGGGAAATATGTAACGGGTTGCAACTATCGAGAAGTAGAAATGTTTGGGGCTTCAGGGTTTTCCTATGAAATGCTATTCAGAAAGCCCAAACAAACAATAAGGCCGTAAAAGGCCATCAAAAGGTCAGCAAGCCCACCTTGCTCCCTCGTGTCTCTTCTCTCCCGTCGTTCAAGTCCCAACTCCCAAGTCGCAACTCAGATCTCCCCGACCTCCCATCCCCCGCGAGCTACCACAACACTGCACATCTCCTCTGCTCTTCCCCCGGATCTCCAGATCTCTCGCGCTCACGCCTACACCCACCCCTCGCCCGCTACGTCGCCGCCGCCGCACGCGGTGGCCACGGCGAGATGCTCCGCCTCAGGGCGTTCCGGCCGACGAGCGACAAGGTGGTGAAGATCCAGCTCCACCCCACTCACCCCTGGCTCGTCACCGCCGACGCCAATGACCGCGTCTCGGTCTGGGACTGGGAGCACCGCCAGGTACCAGCTCGAATTGGGCCCTCTTATACTTTTCGTCCCCATTTCTTCTCGGCCTGCTAAACCAGCTTAGCAAGCTCTGTTTGCGATCCAATTGATCTCTACTTGCTTTGGAATTGTTGGCGTATGGGTGGCTAGGTGATCTATGAGCTGAAGGCGGGTGGCGTCGATGAACGGAGGCTGGTTGGTGTGAAGCTTGAGAAGCTCGCCGAGGGAGAAACTGGTATGCTTTGCAGTAATTCTGGTTGCAACAGCTTGTTAGGAATGGCATAGGATCGTTATGCGCTGTTAGAGTGGTAATGTTAGATTTGCTGGTTTTCTCGTTTGTTGAATCACAATGGACTGTTACTTAAACTGTTCAAATGCTTGTGTTTAACTGATTGCCAGAAGCCATGATGTATGTGTGGAACTAGTTTACTTATTGGATTAGTTTCATGTAATATCATTTATTCTCACGCATTCATCCTTAAAGAGCAACAGCAACGACAATTGTTGCACTGAGGGGTTTGAGAGACTTTAGATTTACTATTTTAGAGCCAATACATATTTTTGTCCTTGAACTATCATACGTAGCTCATTTTCTTTCTCGAATACGCATGTTGTATTAGAAGGAGAACGCCAATAAGGCGTAGTACAAGGAAAACTGGCGAAAAACCAAATAAATAAAACAAAAGGAGATCTAGGCTAGACAAATCTAGAAACTATGTACAAAGGAAAGAAAGCCAAAGCAAACAGAAACAGAGCAAAAAGGAGACCAAATCCTACGGCTGCTGCTCCAAGGATATAAGTCTGGTGGCCGTGTGTGAGACACAGCACAATTGCGTCTTCGAACTACAAAACTGACAGAACCAGTCCCTGAACTCTGAATTTTCGCTTGCTTACGTCCCACCGCTTATGTGGTGCTACATGTGGACCAACTGACTCAGTATGGCTAAGTCACTGTCCAGTCATAGGGTGCAAAAAAACCCAATACTCCTCCATCCTTTGAGCTTATTCACTTGTGAAGTCCAGACCGAAGCACCCTCGAAATTCCTCTCATCTTGACCCTAACAAAACCCAGATTGTTGTGCTGGTAGGTTATATTTGCCATGGAGCTTGAGCCAAAGGCAGCCCTGGTGGGTTATTAGCAGTGTCTTGAGTGCAGAAATATCATCTGTAACACAGTCTGTCAGCGGTATTTAGGTCCTTTTGAGTGTTCGCCCTAGTGTGTTAGCAATTCCATGTGTGACACATGACAACGGTAAGGAAGAGAGTTGAAATTCAAAGTTCAGGCCTTCAGGGGCCTGCTCGGTGGCTATATAGTTCAAGAGCAAAATTGTGCCCCAAGTGGATAGTTTGAGAACCAAAGTTTTTAGCATTGTTTATATGTTATCGACATCTCTAGTATAATTTTGAACGTAATTTGCGAACTTACTTGGAAAACATTCCTCAATCCGAACTCAACTGCAGGCCAAGTTTTAATCCGTGTCGAATCTAGCTGTAATTTAGTTTTCATGACAATAGTCTGTTTTCTGGCTTCACAACATTCCCCTCAACCGTCACTATACATGGTTTTTGGCATAGTTTTAAATAGCGGGCTATGCCAAATAGTGGCACCCTGCTCAAACAGCTATAGTGGGGCTATAGCCCGCTATTTTGTAACTTTATGAGACAATCATACGTCAATACCGTTTAGTGGCACCCTGCTATTTAGAACTTTGGTTTTTGATTATTTCCTTTATTTTTTCGTATTCTCTCTTTTCAAGATGGGCATGCAAATTAGCATACTATATGAGATATATACTTTTCGCTTACTGTGGCCTTTGTCAAAATCTGTGCAGACTCGAAAGGAAAGCCCACTGAGGCAATCCGAGGCGGAAGGTATTGATTTGAAAGTTTTTTTATTTCCGCATGGCCCTTTTACATGGTAGTTTTACCTGACATCCTATGGGGCAACTGTTATACTTCAAGTGTAAAGCAGGTTTCTTTCTATGATGACGATGTACGCTTTTGGCAACATTGGCGCAATTGCTCTGCTGCTAGCGAGGCTCCAACTGCAGTTAATCAACAATCGTCCGCTTTCAGTGCACCTGCACCATCTACAAGAGGAAGACATTTTGTTGTCATTTGTTGTGAGAACAAAGCAATATTTTTGGACTTAGTGACTATGCGTGGCCGCGATGTTCCTAAGCAAGAGCTTGACAACAAGTCACTTTTATGGTATGATTACTTTGCAGAGTATACATCCTTCTATCTATATGTATTTCTTTTCATTTATTCATGGTGTTTACATGGACCTAAATCAAATATGAATGCTGGATTTAAGTTTTCTTTAATAATATTTTGGGTTGGCGCATAAAATAGGAAAACCTTATTTTAGATGTGTGACACTTGTCCTTCATCAAAGTCTACAGGCTATACTGGTTGGATCCATTTCTGGCAGCTGAGTATCCCTAGGTCTTTAATGTTTACTGGAAGTAATAATAATTTATCATTATAGGCAGGCATTGTATTCTTAGTTTTCACAACATCATATTTGTTCTTAAATCCTAATTACATGTGTTTTGTTGATATTAACAATACATCTGCATTTGGTATTGGTTCCAACATTTTAGCATTATTCTGTAACTGGAACCTGGACTTGAACTGAGCTGAAGTGCTACATTCATCAACCTTATGTTTTTTTTATTGGTGCTGCTGCATTTCATGGTATATTTAGACCATATACATAAGAAAATGAATCGATCACCGCCAAGTTCAGTACAGGATTAAGAACTACAAACTGCCTGGCTTATGTTATCTACCCATCTTGAAAACCCAATTCAACATACATCTACTGAACAAGTACTTTCAAACTTTAGACTAGTGCTAGATGTTGACTAAGAGCATGTTTGTGCTTTTGCAGTATGGAGTTCCTCTCCAGGTCATCTTCTAGTGATGCCCCTCTTGTTGCATTCGGGGCATCGGATGGTGTGATTAGAGTTCTCTCAATGATGACATGGAAGGTTACACATCTTATACCTGCCCACTCTGTTTCTCTGTAACTGCATTTCAAACCTAGCAGTTTGGTCCTTGCAGCTTGTGCGAAGGTATACTGGTGGACATAAAGGAGCAATATCTTGCTTAATGACATTCATGTCTGCAGCCGGCGAGGTAAATTTTCGCATAGTGTGTTTGTTTTTAGGCTTTGGTCTCATCTGTTTGGTCATCAAACTGTGATTTACCCCTGTGACTATTATGTCCATATGCTATGTGTGCGTGTCATTTGTTGTACTTATCTGCTATTTCATTGTTGTTAGTTTCTGCAGCATTTTCATTTTCCGCATGGTACTGTTGACCGGTAAGGTACTATTATATACTCCCTCCATTCCTTTATATAAGGTGTATTTGTTTTTTGATAAAATTTCAGAATGTAAGGTGCATTTCTTCTAATTCCTCATAATTCCCTTGTTAGCCCTACTAAAAAAGGAAAGTATCTCTTTTCTGATTATCTGTATCTCTCCTTATAGCAAGAGAAGGAAACTATCTCTTTGTCGATTGCATGTATCTCATACTTTTCTGAACTAATTGATTCACTTTCCACTAACCCACAAATTTGCCAAGGGTAATTTAGTCTTAACATGTCTATAATTATGTGCCTTGGTCACCGTGCCGGAAATAATACACCTTACATAAAGGAACGGAGGGAGTATTTACTAATCAATAACCATGTGTGGCTTCAGGTACATTTAGTTTCTGGTGGTAGTGATGGCCTGCTGGTATTATGGAGCGCTGATCATATCCATGACTCTCGGGAACTTGTACCTAAGATTAGTTTGAAGGTATCATTTTTAAACATTTATTTATTTATGTTTTCCCAAAATGCAGAATATTTAGGTAAACCATGTAAACGTTAGAATCACTAGCTTCTCTAGCTCTCACCCAGGACTCTCTCTAAAGAGATGTGCTTCACACACACAAAGAGCTACTACTAGTGGGAAGCTTTATTAGATATCTCAATTGCTACAAGCTTACATTTTACATATGGGGTGCCTGCTTCTTATATAGGCTGTAGGGGAGATGCTACAGTAACAGACCTGCTACAGTAGCCAACCTACACAGTTCACAGCCTAGCTGTGTACCCTGGAAACTACAGCTAGCTATTACAGCTCACTCTCATCTTCCTTAACTACTAAGTCGCCCAAGACCAAAATATCCTAAAAGGGCTGCTAGCTGCTACTACATGACACAAGGATTATCCTAATACATTTTGCCAAAATCAAATTGACTTCTTCTTCCATGCATCTGTTTGGTATATGACAAGATTAACTCTTAACAGTAAATAACATTAGTAAGCAGTTTAGCATCTGGGTTGTTTAATACTGGTTTCTTTTTTATGGGTATCTTTCTGAAGGCTCACGATGGAGGGGTGGTTGCGGTTGAGCTTTCAAGGGTAATGGGAAGTGCTCCACAGCTCATTACAATAGGGGCTGATAAAACTTTAGCCATATGGGATACCGTTACATTCAAGGTATGCACATTCAATATTTCCATGTAACTGTATGTTTTGTTAGTATTCTATAAAGATGTTATAGAGTAGCATATTTGCTGTCCAGGAAATAAGGCGCATTAAACCAGTACCTAAACTTGCCTGCCATAGTGTTGCATCTTGGTGCCACCCTCGTGCACCAAACCTTGATATTCTGACTTGTGTCAAGGACTCCCATATATGGTATGTTTTTTTGTCTGTTTGGAACGAAAATCAGATCGTAGATATTCTGTATTGTTGACAAAAGAAAAAAACACGTGCATAATTTTGCATTCTGTATTGCTACAGGGCCATAGAACATCCGACTTATTCTGCTTTAACAAGACCACTCTGCGAATTGTCCTCGCTTGTTCCTCCACAAGCCCTTGCACAGCATAAGAAACTGAGGGTATGGTTCTGGACTGATTCCTTTAACAGAAAATGTTATTCTGTCATTTCAGGTCAAGCTATTGTCTTTTCTGACTTTTATCTGATGACAGTACAATATTGTGTAAATATTTGTTTCTTTTTCATGTTCTCCCTGCTTTAGTTACTGTAGTGCTACAGAGCTAGGCATGTGCGTTGTAAGTAAAAATGCGACACACAGCCAGAGTGTAAAGCTCAAAACAATCACCTGTCATGTACTCATGTTGTTAGCGTTCTTTATCCATTAATTATATTTACGTGTTAAATGTATGCTCCGAGTGACCTGTGGATGATGCAGTTTGCAAAGGTCGTATTCCACATTGTTCTGGACTTAAAAATGGAAAGAGAATTATGATGCATCAGTGAAAGATAACTTGAATCTACATAATGCCAAAAAGAAATTCTGGTTCACATGTCGCTGAGGGAATGCTGGTTTCCATTTAAAGATAAAGCCACCATGGTCCATTTTGTCAAACATGCTAACATAGACCGAAAATTGTGACTACTCTAGGTTTACTGCATGGTGGCACATCCCTTGCAACCACATCTTGTTGCTACTGGAACAAACATCGGTATTATTTTAAGTGAGTTCGATCCAAGAGCACTACCGGCTGTTGCTCCTCTACCAGCACTGACAGAAAGCAAGGAACACTCTGCTGTTTACATTGTTGAAAGAGAACTTAAGTTGCTGAATTTCCAATTGTCAAACACAGCAAACCCGTCCCTGGGAAGTGCATCTGAAACAGGAAGATCAAGGACTGAATCTATAGATCAGCTGATAGTAAAGCAAAGCAAGAAGCATATCAGCACGCCCGCTCCTCATGATTCGTATTCAATTCTTTCAGCTAGCAGTTCTGGAAAGTAAGTATTTCTGCCATCTTATCACCTAGCACTTGACTACACAAAAGATAGAGACAACAACCCATTCGATTTTTCTATTTTATGAATCTCTTGTTGGCTGCAGTACACATGGCCCCTAGCTGAATACTTTCTAGACTTTATTCTGGATACTTTTGCATTATACATTGTATATGAGAGGTTTAGTGTTAGATGGTAGTTATTTTTCCCGTTATGTGCTGTGAGTTATTCGTTGCAATGTGTGAAAATTTAGAAGTCAATGTTGGCGATGTCTAATCTGTTTTGCCATGTCCTAATGTTTTGCGGTGCTTGTGTAAGCTATAGTTAGTTGCTCTGTAGATATATGTTGTGATTTCAAATAAATTTCTAAAACAAAGTATTTACTTATATGCAGGTATGTTGCAGTTGTATGGCCAGACATTCCTTCATTCGTTGTGTACAAAGCTAGTGATTGGTCAGTTGTTGATTCAGGCACGGGAAAACTTTTCGCATGGGACAGTTGTCGCGACAGATATGCTTTGGTCGAGAGTGCATTGGCTCCAAGGATGCCACTTATTGTGAAAGGTGGTTCCTCTAAAAAGGCAAAAGAAGCAGCTGCAGCAGCAGCTCAAGCAGCAGCTGCAGCTGCTAGTGCTGCTTCTTCAGCCACAGTACAAGTTCGCATTTTGTTAGATGATGGAACAGCTCATGTTCTGCAGAGATCCATTGATGGCCGTAGTGAACCGGTTGGTAATTGTCATTTATGATATATTCTTTATGAACTTAGTGGAGAATCTTTCCTTTCCTTTCAATACACCAGTTTGATGGGAAGACAGTGATTATATCTATTTACTTTTGTGGTTGTTTCTTGATGGAAATGCAAAGATCATCGGCGTCACTTATAGAAAACCATCGTCACATGCCTGATACATGCTGGAAAATTTCCATCCTAAGTAGCTTAGTTACATCCAAACATTGTCGAAACAAATATTTGGTCACATTTTGACATGATGCAGTAATGTTTTTTTGGGCGTAATAGAGCTATAATTTTGTTATTATTTGATATAAAAAGGTTCATTTTATCTTTTCTGGGCTGAAATGTTTTTAGTCCAGTTAATGTTATTGATGCCTGTGCTTTAATACTGTGTTGTAGCTGTCTTGCATACACCGTTGCTGAAACATAAGGTGGTATGCAATGCTAATTTAGATGTTCGCATGGTTGCGTGTTCTTGCTTTCACCTCATATCCTTGGTTGACCAGTTAAAAGAATCTTAACTTTCTGATGTTTCTTTTGGGCTCCTTGTGAGAGAAAGATTTTCATAGTACTTTTGTGGGGTTTCAATCTATAGGAATTTTTCCATTAGAGGCCATTTAGATCATAAGACTGACAAACTCCTATGGATTGCTTTCCTGCGCCCCAGTTTATAGATTCCTAGTGAGATGTTTGACCTAATTGAATTTTCCCTTCATTCCGGGATGCACCTTCTCTCTCTTGGAATTCCTGCAAAAATCCTGTTGAGCATCGAGAGTGCCATGTTTGCAGTTTTTGTTTCCTGTAGGATTCACCAAGTCATGGCATATGAATTCCTATTCCTGTTTCTTAGAAATTTTGAATCCTGCATTCCAAAGAGGTTTAGTTTGGCGTGTTACTCTTAGTGTTCTATTGTTTCAAGAGATTTATGGTTCTGTTCTGCAGGTCGTTGGCTTGCATGGTGGTGCTCTGCTTGGTGTTACATACCGAACATCTCGTAGAATCAGTCCTTTGACGGCCACTGCTATATCAACTGTTCAATCAATGCCCCTATCAGGTTTCGGAGGAAGTGGATCATCTTTTGCTTCAGATGACCCATTTTCCTCCAGAGAAGGGCCGCCCCAAAATTTCCAGTTATACAGGTATGTATGCACCTAGGTATTTCATGCTTTCTGCATATCCAGAAAGTTTATTTATTGGCGAATGCGGAATGATCCCATGCTATGTATTATTACTTGTATTAACTTAGCTAACTTTTTCTTTCCTATAAGCATGCTATTTGCAGCTAATGCTTGTGTTACCCTAAAACTGCCTACTTAACTACATTTGGTTGGTGCAGCTGGGAGACCTATCAGCCCGTAAGCGGCTTACTTGCACAACCTGAATGGACTGTGTGGGACCAAACTGTTGAATATTGTGCATTTGCTTATCAGCAGTACATTGTAATTTCTTCCCTGCGACCTCAGTTTAGGTATCTCGGGGATGTTTCAATTCCTTCTGCTACTGGTGCTGTTTGGCATCGTAGACAGTTGTTTGTGGCTACACCAACAACCATCGAGTAAGTTAACCCTTTTGTTCATCTAGTGCCCCCAATATTTTCGTTATCATGTGTGCCCAATTTATGCTGCCGAGTCTGTTTGAAAATGGTCTTCTAATAATGCTACACTTGGTGTGCGATGCAATATGGTAAATAGAAAAAGTGCCGTGGGAAGCTTATGACTCTTGGCGCGATTCACGTTATGTTGTTCAATAAATTCTGAAGACCATTTTACAGTCATGAAGTTGTATTGTAATATAATTTACATCCAATGGCGTAGAAAGTGGCAGTGCTAGGATATTGAGAAGGCAGCTACTTATATATTAGTTCTGTTTAATTTTTAATTTTAAAGTGCTACTCCCTCCGTCCCACAATGTAAGACGTTTTTGCAAGCTATGTTAGTTTGCAAAAACATCTTACATTGTGGGACGGAGGGAGTATTATTTTGAATTTTGTTGCGGGTAAAATGGATTTCTGGTCTAGGTACATTTTTGCCAGCAAATGGCGTTTTCATGCTTTGACAGCGCTCCTGGCTCTCGAAAAAAAAAAGCTTTGATAGCACATGAGACATCTTTCTATCTCTTGAACTTTTGAACAATATTTTGCAGGTGCGTTTTTGTTGATGCTGGAGTTGCTGCCATTGATATTGAGACAAAAAAGAGGAAAGAAGAAATGAAAGCAAGAGAAGCTCAGGGTCGAGCAGTTGCAGACCATGGAGATTTGGCTCTTATCACAGTCGAAGGTCCCCAGGTCACAGCAAGTGAAAAAATATCATTAAGACCTCCTATGTTGCAGGTTCGTATTTGTGTGTGTTGAATGCTGTTAGTAATCTTTTTTTTTTACTCTATTAGCTTGTTTTCTTCTGTGTTCACTAAGGGTGTGTTTGGTACCCTGCGTGACCCTAGCATGCCATGCCCCCCCCCCCCCCCCCCCCCCCCCCCCCCCGAGACATGCTTAGTACATACAACTGCAGTTGTTGGTTGCCTGTGTGTGCTGAGACTTTGTTTGGTAGCCTGTATCTCTTGAGACATAATGTGCTGATACTTTGTTTGGTAGCCTGTATCTAAGGAAGGCAGATGTGGTTACCTCCTTAAGGTGGTGAGGATACCACAATAGTTAGGAAACACGATGAATAAAATTTGCGTGCACAATTGAATGAAGATTTCCTCTATACCTGGTAATGAGTTCCCCTACTGTTTTATCAATGGTTAAATGCAATGTTCAAAAAAGCGGAAAGCGTAAGCGAAGCGGAAGGCCACAGCTTAGAGCAATGGGCGCTTAAGCGCGCTTAAGTGTTTTTAAAAATTGGCCAGAATTTGACTGTTTTTGAATAATATGCACAGGAAAATAGGAAACATATCACGTAGGTAATTGAAATAGCATCTAAAATGCAGTTCACACCATAGCAAATACACATGAGGTTCACACAGCAAGCAAATTAACAACTAAAATGCAGTTCAGTTGAAATAGACATTGCCTAATAGAGACCATGTGGCCAGAATTTGCTCAGAATCTGAAGGAAATAGTTCCCAAACAAACCCTAATAATAAGATAAAATGGCATATTGCCATTATTGTGCAAGCAGCCAAGCAAAATTAGTTCAAAAACAGCCAAATTTTTAAAAAACGCTTAATCTACCGCTAGGGCCAAAGCGAAGCGTTTTGCCATCGCTCAGTGCTTAAGCGTCGCTTAAAAACGCGTTCTTGAACACTGGTTAAATGGTAACAAGAGCACTTGCTTTCTCTAGAAAAACTAATTAGTAACAAAAACTGCATATTCAAAGGAGTGTTTCATATGTGGGTCATCACAAAAACATTTGCATTCTCTTGAAACAAACTAGATGCATGGTGTACAGGAACCATATGTACAGAACAGTAACCAACAACTTGTGTTACAGTGCTCTTTGTATTTCAAAAATCCCTGACATATACCAATTTCTACAATCACAAATTGGGAATAGAAAGCCTGCTAACCAACCAGGAGTGACAATCGGCTGAAGTAGTTTGACATGTTAGTTATTCAGTTCTTGGCTGCCGGCGGTAGCACTATGCGCATGAGCCACGCCTAGAAGTGTGGCTACTTGCTCCAAGGGCCTCCTGACACCGGCAAAACCAGCCGGGCGCGGCCTCGCCACACCTGCGGGCGGTGGACGGTGGAGGACTGCGGCGCTGGTGAAGAACGGGGAGTGGCTTGACTTGGATGGTGGCCGCCGGCGCTGTTGGAGAACGGTGGAGGACTGCGGCAGTTCAATTTGGACGGCTACCCACGGTGCTCGGTTGCGGCGGAGAAGATGAGAAGGAGGAGGCACACGGCGTGGTGGTTAGTCGCTGGAGTAGGCAGGAGCTCAGAGAGGAGGAGACTGTGTGGGGTGGCGGGGAACTCCGGCGAACTGTGGCGGCGGTGGGGATGGGCGTGGCGGTGGCGGCGCTTTCCTTCATCGCCATCGTCGCGAGGGGTTGAGTGAGTGGCGGCTAGGTCAAGGGGGGTTTGTTTCGGGAGGGTAGCCCTCGTCCTCGTTCGTGGTGGGTTGGGGAGGGCACGGGTGGGTTGCGGGGAGATTTTTCTGGGGGTCCAATAGAACATAGACGAGGAGTGAACCCTCCCACCATCTGTTCGCAAGCGAGCATGGCTGAGGAGAGCCATACACCCTACCAAACAGCAAACGGTGGGCTGGGTAGGGAATATCTGAGACCATTGAGGCTACCAAACACACCCTAAATGTTATTGGAAGCCAGGTTAATAGTAGCCAGTTTTGTAATCTACGTCATTTTGATGTATTTCACTGTGTTATGCGACTTCTCTTTACCTGTACAGCTTTCGTCTCCATGCTCCTTTTTATATATACTAGCTAGTATTATGTGCTATTGTTGATTACAGCCTATACCTTGTAATTTTCCAGGTTGTTCGTTTAGCCTCCTTTCAGCATGCTCCGTCGATACCACCGTTTATAGTGCCGAAGCAATCCAAATTAAATGGAGATGATTCAGTATTTCTGAAAGAATTGGATGATAGAAGATATTCTGAAGTGGCTGTTGCTGGAGGAGGGGTATCGGTTGCAGTAACTCGCTTTCCTCCTGAGCAGAAAAGACCTATTGGGCCACTTGTCCTGGTTGGTGTCAGAGATGGAGTTCTGTGGCTTGTTGACAGGTAATACATATTCTAAGGACATCAAGCGCAGTTCCTTGATCCTTTATGCACAAGAGAGTGCTGGTGGAAATGGAAATAAAATTCACTCAAATAAACCTAAGTTCTTATTTTTATTTGTTCTGGTGATATCTGAGATGCTGATTTTGATGCAATTCTGACACTCTTAGAATATTCCTATAAGGTATATGTGTGCACATGCCTTGTCTCTCAGCCATCCTGGTATTAGATGTCGGTGCCTTGCAGCATATGGAGATCCAGTTAGTGCTGTCAAATGGTATGTGTTTATGCTTTAGAGTGTTGCATTTTGTCTACTTATGCAAGCGGTAGGAATGACAACTTAAAACCAATCATGCAGGGCTACTAGACTTGGCCGAGAGCACCATGATGACCTTGCTCAATTTATGCTTGGAATGGGCTATGCTACTGAAGCACTTCATTTACCTGGAATATCCAAGAGGCGAGAATTCTTGCCGCCTTGATTGTTCTGTCGTCAGATATCGTTATAGCATCGCATCATATTCATGTGTTTCTCTTTATTTAACTGTATTATCATGTTTTGAGTCAAGGATATCTGTTGATATTGATAGATAAATCCTCACTATTTTCATGAGTTTAAATTTGTGCTGATATTTCTCAGGTTGGAATTCGATCTTGCAATGCAAAGCAAGGACTTGAAAAGAGCACTTGCATGTCTGCTGACAATGAGCAATAGCCGAGACGTGGGACAAGAAACTACTGCTACTGATGTTACGCAGATTCTCAATTTAGCAGTAGCTAAGCAGGCTAAGCAAGAAAGTCTTGCAGATGCCGTGCAGGGAATAGTGAAATTTGTCAAAGAGTTTTTTGACCTTATTGATGCCGCAGATGCCACCGGCCAGGCTGAAATTGCTCGTGAAGTTCTGAAGAGATTAGCCGCGGCAGCTTCTGTAAAGGGAGCTCTGCATGGGCAAACCTTACGAGGCCTGGCACTCCGTCTTGCAAACCATGGGGAACTTACTAGACTATCGGTATGTTACTTTGACCTAATAATATTTTACTGTTAGAACTCGGTTCTCGGCCATAATGGTGTTTGCCATCCATAATGACAGTTATGAAATGTCATGATTATGGACTACACCATAGACCACATGCCTACTTTTGGCAATTGTTTCTGGAATATGGCAAGACACCTTGTTCATGCATGCATGCTAAAACCTGCTGTTTCTTGTCTGTTGACGTATTATGTTTCGTTTATGATGATTTGCACATGTTAGAGTTTCTTCGGAGCAATTACTAATACTGTTGCACTTTTTCAGGGTTTAGTAGCCAATTTGATCACAGCTGGCCATGGACGTGAAGCAGCATTTGCAGCTGCAGTTCTGGGTGATAATGCCCTCATGGAGAAAGCATGGCAAGACACAGGAATGCTGGCTGAGGCCGTTTTACATGCTCAAGTAAGTTTTATATTGAATTCCATTTGAAGAGCACTGGTGTCAACCAATCATCTTAGCCATCCATAATCTTTAGATCCAATGGCTAAGAAAATAAGTTGGTCATGCGTATGGCCTATTTAGTAGGTATCCAGATCATTGTTTTTGCAGCTCTCTACTCTTGATCCACCGAGGATCTGAATCTATCTGATAAAAGAATTCAGCTACTGGTTGGCTCCAAAAACACTGAAATGGTGGTTTGGAAATAAATAGACCATAATACCCCTGGTTCCCAACACCTGGGACTAAAAGGATACGCAATTGCTGGCTATCTTTTTAATTTTTTTCTTAAGTCGTTCGATGCCATGGACAAAATATAGCGTCCCTCATACCTCAGTGAACATGGTGTACTTTGCACTGTGATTGCACTACATAATGCTTGTGTATACACACTTTTTACTGTCAACTAGCTTTTCAGGTATGTCCTGGTTGGAATGTGCAACAATATCTAGTCTATATACTATTACAGCGTGTTTGGTTGGGGGTAGTTAGAGTTAGGGATGGAAATTGAAGGGTACAGGATTTAAATCTATGTATGGTTAGAGGGAATGGTAATTGAGGAGGGATTTGGTATTGGAGTTGAGAATGCAACTCCCACAGTTTAAATAACAGGGGAGGGGATGGAAATTGTTTTAGTGATTCATCTTGGCCCTTCATCACAACTTATGTTATCATCCCTTATCTAATTCCTCATCAATTCCCACTAACCAAAAAAGGGGATGAAGTTCTCCCTCAAATTCCCACGTAATCTGTTAGATACCAAACAATGGTTTGGAAAAAACCTCGACACACCATGTCTAATCTCAGTACGATTCCCTCTTCTAAACTCCCATTCCCCTTCCCAATTATTGCCAGACACGCTGTTAGTAATTCGTCTAGGCATACACGTACAGAAGAGACAACAATTTTCAATGATCAAGCCTGATCTGCTTCAGTTTAACATCAAGTGGTTGCTTACAGTCCACAACAGAGATCAAAATTGCATGAATTACATTCGTTCAATACAAGGAATCACACACACACAATGTAGTGCATCCTGGCACATGGTGCGACACAATTGGATCTGGGCACACATTCAGTTCATCTCCATGGATCTTGCAAAAGGAAGACATTAGAAGGGCAACGCAGCAACATGGATCAGTTTTTTGGGGGAGTCATACGGATTAGGGTTTGGGGGTGTGGCGCCTCGATGCGAGGAACAGAGTAGGTGGGTATACGCGGTGCAGAAGGCTGTCACTGATAGTCACTGGTACTGGTCGTCGTCGCATGAACTCGTGCTGATAGGAATAGGCGGCGCTTGTGCTCACCGTCGTCTCAGTCCAATATCGTACAGGAGAGGGGGCTAGAAAAGGTTAGGAATGATATATCAAATGAACCGGTATGGGGTCAGAGATGGCTTATGGCATTTGCAGGTAAGTTGACCCATCTCCTCTGGACAGATTTGTTTTGCCCCGTGAGGATTTACGGAGAGGCCGCTCCTCCGTTCTAATTGTTTTTCTGCCCCTGCTCTTGCCTGTTCCGTGGATATCCTTTTCAGGAGTGAGATGCGTTTGGCTCGGCTCCTTCGGCTTCCGTCCAGAATCTCAGTTCGGGAGCCATACCAAAAATGCCCTTATTATCTGCTACTCCTCAATTAATTGCTTCAAATATCAGAACACACTCCTACCAATAGTCCCTAAGACTTAAAAGCACCACCAATACCCTGCCTCAGATGCATGTGTTTTCTGCTCTGCCTATATGACTTGTTCTTCCTCTCCCTCCCTTAATACCCTATTCCCCTCAATTGATTTCTGTATATTCAGAATGCATGACTAAATGATTAAAAAGAATGGAGTTGAAGCACTTCCTTGCAGTTTCAAGTTTCACCTAGCATGAGATCAGTCCATCTATTATGAAGCACTGGTTCGTCCTCCAAAAAATTATAATATTACAGAGCATTGAGGCCGGAGGTTGGGTTTATATAATCTGTGCAAATACATTGCAAAGAACTTGTATGATTGTTAGTGACGTCATTGCTCGTGAGATAGCTAACCATTACGATTGTCTATAATAAATGATTTCCTGTCAATGCATTGTGCTGCTGTTGGTTCCCCTAAAGTGACGCCGCCTTTTTCACTTTGCCGAGTGATCTACAATGAGTATGATTTTCAAGTTCTTACAAGGATTTTCCTCTCTCTAGGCCCATGGTCGTCCATCATTAAGGAGCTCAGTCATAACATGGAACAAGATGCTACAAAAGGAGCTGGATCACACGCCAACCGTAAAAACCGATGCTGCAGCAGCGTTCTTGGCTTCTCTTGAGGACCCGAAGCTTACTAGTTTGGGAGAAACTGAGAAAAAGCCACCAATTGAAATACTTCCTCCTGGAATGCCGCCTCTATCTGCACCTCCCATCATTATTAAAAAGGCTGCTGCAAAACCTGGGCTTACTAATGCCACACAGACCCCAAATGCAGGTGCTCCCATGAATCAAGGCACCCCAATGGCTCAAGGTACTCCCATGAATCAAAGCACCCCAATGGTCCAAGGTACTCCCCTGGCTCAAGGCGCCCCCATGGCTCAAGCCCCTCCTGCTCCGGCAGAAAGCACCAATGAGGTAAAGCCATCAGAGGCTACAACAGCTCCTGACAATGTGGAGGCTACAGCAGCTACCAGCAATGCAAAAGCTACTGCAGCCCCTGGTACTGCGGAAGCTACAGAAGCTCCGGTTCCAGACCCAGCAAGTAGCAGTCCTGACGCCGCCGCCGCTGCTGCTCCAGCTCCTGCTCCAGCAGCTGATTCCAGTGGTACTGATGCACTTCCTGTTACCCCCAGTGATTCTACAGATGATGCACCTCCTACCAAGCCAGAGACACAGGATAAACCACCTTCAACAGAGGCGTCGCCATCACCTCCACCCAGTGTTTCTGCTGTATAAAATCTTTCTGATTCAGTTGTCATAGCGGTGTGCCAATTTTTTTGTGTGTGCTGATTCCTTCGTCCCACTGTAATTTTTTTTCCATTGGTATAGATTTTTGTTATATGCAGTGCTCAAACGACGACGAGCAGTATGTGAGTAGTCATGTACATCTGCTGTTTTCGTCAGGAAGAGAACTATACCGCCACCCATGCTTTTTGTGATTTGTCATATCATGCTGTTTGTGATTTGTCGAGATGACGCAATTGAAGTTGGCGACTGCTGGGTGCTGGTACTGCGGAAGTTGGATGTGAGCCGCGCGGCCGTTGGATCCAGGCGGAAAAAAAAAAAACGAATCGCCCCCAGCTTCTTCTTCCTCGGGTAGTCGGGCTGGATCCGCATCTCCCGCTTGGGGAGCGCGGCGCCGCGCCTCCTGTCCCCTCCGGTGGCCGTCCTCGTCGCCGGTCCCCACCCTCGCCGGCCTTCCTCGTTGCCGGTCCCCACCCTCGCCGGCCTTCCACATCGTTGGTCCCAACCCTCGCCGGCCATCCTTGTCGTCGCCTCGACCCATGCAACAGCTGCACCTGCGGTTGCAGCTCTCAGTGGGGACGGTTGTAGCTCCGCCGCCGCCCCTCGCCGTTGATGCTCGCTGAACGGAATTGCGTCGACGACGCCCACCAGTCAATCAACGCCGTTGAATGGCTGTAGCAAAACCCGACTACGGTTGCAGCAAAACACCATCGTCGCCGTCGCGAGGTCGTAGCTCCGCCTTGATGGATGTAGCAAAAACCTTTGTCGGTAGTAGCAAAAACCAATTATGGTTGCAGCAAAATCGCCGTCGCGAGGTCGCAGCTCCGCCTTGATGGATGTAGCAAAAAACTTTGCCGGTAGTAGCAAAATCCAACTACGGTTGCAGCTTCCCCTTGTTGTGCAGTGCCATTGAAGCTTTTCTGTATCTATGGTTGAAGCTTTTTGAAGCTTTTTTCAACAGCTGTTGAAGCCGTTCTAGGTGACGGTTGCAACACTTGTATACGCGCGTGGATCCGGCCATGGCGGCAGGCGGCCATGGCATCTCCTTGCTGGTTCCATCATTCTCCTAGCACGTTTGCAGACCCCCGTGGTCACCTTCGGTCACCGTCGTCAGGCGCATTCCGCCGCCATGGTGCAGCGCGTAGTCACCGCCATGGGAGCGCCCGACTGCCGGCGATGGAGCTCGTGGTGGCCCGATCGCATCACGGGGGGGAGGAGAAGGGGATGCGCGCGTGATCGAAGAAAATACAGCTGGAGGTAGGGGATGAAGGCGCGTAGGGAAGGAGGCGGTCGCGCGGGGCCACTGTGTATGCTCGTCTTGCGCGTTGGGCTAGCGTGGCATGCGAGCAGGCCGAAAGTTCGGCCGGCGCACCGAATGCAAACATTTCCCATTGAAGTTTTGTAAGATGAGTTAATCGTGTTTGAATGCCAATGCCGCATGTTGATGTGCTTGGGAGTTCCTGTCGTGTGACCAGTTTGTGTACTACTTTTTGTTTTGTTTTGCGTGTATGCCCATTTAGTCTGCGAAACAGCTTCACGCACGATACCTGTGCCCGACCTGTGCACGACGTGCAAATCCAGCGGCTACTGTTGTTCCCAGTCATATGCATGTCCGGCTGGATTCCATTATCATCTATCTATCGTGCAAAACTTGTCGTGTGTATAGCACAACTCTTTAGTCTGTGCCTTACGCATGCGAATCATGCATTGATAAGCGTGTCTGAAGTTATATGCTGAGTAAAAAGACGTTACGTGATTCATGGGAAACATGCCGCCAGGTACAGTAATATAGTATCAATTTCACGCGGGGTTTTTTCTTGAATTTTTTTAACTTTTTAAAATGTGTTAGACAATGGTGCATATACACCTATGAGCCAAAGTGAATTTAGTGACGTTTTGGCTCCTAGGTGTATATACACCTATTATGAAATATGTATACAAAACACATTTCAAATGTTAAAAAAATTCGAGTAAAAATTCTGCGTGTACATCCGGACATCCTATGTTCGCACACAAAAATTCGGTGAAAAAGAACATTTTTTGTGGCATGTATAAAAAAGATAAAAAAAATGCCTTGTGAATAGCTGTAATCAAGCATAAAAAATTGTCTTTTTTACACAAGCCACAAAAAATGCCCCTTTTCACCGAAACTTTGTGCACGCACATATACTGTCCGGATTTACACGCGGGATTTTTTCTCGAACTTTTTTAACTTTTTAAAATGTGTATTTAGACAATGGGTGCATATACACCTATGAGCCAAAGTGAATTTTCATTTCTTAACTATTAATGTCGGATATGTTTTCGGAAAAACATAGCAACGAGCCACATACTGTTTGCCCAGAATTGAACATGCCTGCAGCTCAGTCAAATCGTCTCTGAAGCGGATAGCGTAGGACGAACGATATAGTTGTCGTCAATCCCGAGACTTCTTCTGCTTGCTTAAACACATTCGTCAACCTGAAAAAGCTATGCCACTTTCCGTGCTACTCACGCTTCAGCATACATGTTTCCAGTTGTACTGCTTCGCTTCAGTTCAAGAGAAGTCTACGATTAAACTTAGGGCATTGCATTCACAAGCACACGCACAAGGAAGGGAAAAAAGTGGAAAGCATATCTCCATGCATCATCAGGAAGCATATTTCCATTAGGTGTAAACATATTTCCATGATTCACATATTAGTAAGGAAAAACCTTAGGAACTGAGGCTGGGGGTGACTTTGTGGTCTCATTCACTGTCTGACAGGGTGGCCTCATGGGCCCATCACAGCCTCGATCAACCACATGGCTTCTTTCCAGGAAGCTTAGAGTTTTAGTAGATGCAAGATGTTTTGTTTCCAAATTCTCGGGGTGAAGCTGTTGCAGGGACGTCAAAGTTGCTACAAGGTCTGAAGCTAATTACTGAGGTCGGCTGCACTAAGGGTGTACGTATTTGGTTGTAGAACCAAGTAGAACGTAATGTAATGGTTTCATTCCACTAGAATGGAGCGGTTCCATCTCTGTGTTTGGTAGAGCTAATGAATGGAATGGAATGGTTTTGTCTCGGTGTTTGGTTATTGTTGTCCGACCGTGTCGAGCTGGTTGAAGCGTACAATGGGAGGACCAACATTTGGAGCCCTAATGCAGCAATACTTGCAGATTGTTTCCACTTAGCTCATGGTATACCGATGTTTTCTTTCAAGCATTGTACAAGGGAAGCAAATGGATTGACACATTATCTAGCTAGGTTTTGTTATGATTCTAAAACTAGCTATGATTGGGTAGATGGTACTCACATGTTTTTATTATCACATATACTCTTAAATGTAACTCTATCACAGTTTAAATAAAAGTGCCATGAGGCTTTCCCTTAAAAAAAGTGAACTAAATTTTCGGAAGCTACATAACTTCAGAAAATTTAGTTTGCTGGGTCCGAGGGTACCCTGAGGGTCACAAATTTGCATCTTTCTAGCTTTTATGACGTACCTCCAAATGCTAGGATGTGTGATTTTTTGGAACTCTTCGAGTTTTATGATGTACCTCGAGAATGTATCCCGAAAACTTTATATTATGTTTTTTTCTAGTTGGAACTCTGCATAAAGTTGTTATGCTATGAATAAGGTGTCGCTCATTCTCTAAATTTTTTTTAGACCCGATTAATATCCATAGCTGGCAGTTCATGTGGGAAGCAGGAGAGAGAAAAAGAAAAAGAACATACTGTATTTATGATTATTAGCGTGCCATAAATCACTAAGCAAGTGCACATGCTGCCGAGAAAACTAATCAAACTCAAGAGGGGTACGCACAGAAGGTCTCGTTCTTGACGCAAAGAAAGAGCCTCTCGTACGCTAGCGCCATCTTGGTGGCCGCGAACATGGACCTGGCGTACTCCCTGCACGCGCGGCCGCGCTCCGCGGCGCGCCGGGCGCCATCCTGCACCACCGCCTCCAGACTCTCGAGCAGGGACTCCACGTTGGGCGCGAACATGTGGCCGAACTCCTCGTCCACCACGATGCTTCCCTTGATGCTCGGGAACCGCGTGGCCACCACCGGCTTGCCGCATTGCATCGCCTCCATGAGCGTCAGGTCCAGGCCCTGCGGCCGCAGCGTCGGGTCCACGAACACGTCCAGCGCGTTGTAGAACGCCCTGAGCTTCCCGGGCGGCACGGCGCCAAGCACCTTGGCGTTGCGTCCCAGGTCCATGTACCTCGACTCCCACGGACCCTTGCCGGCGACGAGGAGGTACACGTTCGGGTGGCGGAGGGCGAGCTTGGAGAAGGCCTCGTAGAGCAGCGGGTGGCCCTTGTCCTTGACGAGCCTCCCGGACACGCCGAGCACGAGGTCGGCGCTCTTGGGAAGCCCGATCTCTTCCCGGAAGGCGCGGCCGAGCTCCGTGTCCGGAGTGAACTGTGCCTCATCCACGCCGTTCAGGATTACGTGGACGCGGCGGCCGGGGATCTGGTACACGTCGCGGAGCATCTCCCCGGTGGAGTCGCTGATGGCCACCTGGTGCGCGTAGCTCCGGAAGAAGCGCACCTCGGACAGCACCCGGTGCACCGACTGCGACAGGCTCTGGTTGAACGCCGGCGACATGGGCTCGTCCTCGCCGCGGGCGAGGTCCTGGTAGATGCCCGAGTGCAGCGCCTCCAGGGAGATTCCGTGCCACGACACCACCAGGTTGGGCACGCCGCGCGCGTACCGGTGGAACACCGCCACGCTCTCGGAGTGGATGACGTCGAATGGATCGTTGTCGCCCTCGGCCTCGTACAACTTCCACGCCTCGTCGCACCGCCACTGGCCGGGGGTGCCGTCAAGGAAATGCAGCTGAGGCCCATCAACGGAGGGCGAGGGCGCGGCCTCGGTATGCGGCGGAGGTGAGGTGAACACGTGGACGCGGTGGCCCCGCGCGGCGAGCGCCGTGTGCAGCGTGTGCGCGTGCCGCTCCATGCCGCCGGGGGCCGCGGCCACGGGCCACTTCCGCGAGAACACGGCCATCTTGAGCTTGGCGGGGGGCGGCTTCGACGACATGAACGGCAGGTGGTTCCACGAGAACTCGATGTCGCGAAGGTCTCCGGCGAAGCCGCTCACGCTCGACGTTGAGCGCCTGACGGTCGTGAGGTTGCTGAAGGGCGGGGAGCACGCGGAACGGTGGATGAGGAGGTAGAGGAAGGGGACGAGGAGGAGGAGGGAGAGGAGGGCAGGGGACAGAGAGAGCATGGGGTGGGAGGGGCACCTCGGCTTCCTCGGCCTCTGCAGGGACGTTGGTGCCATCACGTCATGCACTAGCTCTACTGCTCGGGCTAGCTAGACAGTCAGTCATGCATGAAGGCTGCATACAAAGGAAGATGGAAACAAGGGCGGAAAATACAGCAGTTTATGAGACCTTTTGGAAGGAGCGAGAGTGGAGTTGGAGTGCGTTGTAAGGTGTTGACATTGGGGGTGCGAACTTCATGCTTGCTTTCCATGCCTGAAGTTACTTAGGAAGATGGCCATGGGGGATGTGATCATCGTGCAATGTGAATTCCCCTAGTTTCAGATTTTCATTTTCAATTAGGGCACAAGATTTTTTTAGCAAAATTAACGCACAAATATTTAGATATTTTTGGGGGAAGTGGGGAGAGGAAAAATTAAATGGTGAACAGTTGCCAGATTGCAAGAGATACGAACGTATCCCGATCCGTCAGATGCGCATCACTGGAATCGAGCGAGGCGAGCGCTTCTCCCGCAGACCGGTTTTTATCCACAAACCCTATATCTCGCTTATAGCGAGAGTACCTTCTGTCCCGCCTACAGTATTGGGTCGGCCCGTTCTTACCACTCGAGGCGCTCGCTCGTTCGCGCCAGCGCTTTCTTCTCTGTTTTTTTGTCTTTTTTTTTCTTCAGGCTTTTCTTCGTTTTTTCACTATTTTTCTTCGTTTTATTCCAGGTTTTTACTGGTGTTTTCTATTTTTTTATTTTTTCTTCAGTTTTTTTGTTTCTTCTCGGTTTTCTTCTTTTATTTTTCTTGTTTTCTGTGTTTTCTTTTCTTTTTTGCACTAGTTTTCTCAGGTTTTTTTTTTCCTTTTTCTATTTTCTTTTTTCCCCTGATTTGGTTTTCCTTTTTTCTTCGTTATGTTTCAGTTTTTATTTTGTTTTTTCTTGGTTTTCTTTATTTTCTTTATGTTTCTTTCTCTGTTTTCATCATTTTTCATATTTCTTCAACACATGTCTATATTTTTCAGAGCAGAATGTACACGTGAAACTTTTTTATACACGTTGTACATTTCTCAAATACGTGATTTACATTTTCTTAAAAACATGTTATGCTCACTTTTTTGAATACATGGTCAACATTTTTTCAAATACATGCTAGACATTTTTTTTATGTAATATTTAAAAAAAATTACGTATATAATTTTTAAATACATGATTAAGATTTTTTCAAACATATGTTTTTGATGTCTACTTCTTCTTTACACATTTGTAAATTTTTCGTACACATCAGGAACATTTTTTTATACACATTCAACATTTTTTAACTACATGATCAACATTTTTTCATACACATTGCATACTTTTTTCGTGTACATGTGAAACATTTTTCTAGACACATTTTACATTTTTCTAATGGTTGATTATAATTTTACAAATACCCGATCAACAAGTTTTGAAATGCTTGATTAACATTTTTTAAATACATGATCAACTTTTTCATACACATTGTATATTTTCTGTATACATGAGAAACATTTTTTTTACACATTTTACAAATCCTTGATTAGCATTTTTCAAAATAGTAAATCAACATTTTTACTAATGCTTGATTAACATTTTTTAAATAAATGATCAACTTTTTTCATACACATTGTATTTTTTTGTATACATTTTTCATATACATGAGAAAGATTTTTTTTATACACATTTTACATTTTTCAAATGCTGGATTAACATTTTTCAAATGTATTATGTAAAGTTTTTTTATAATATAAATTTAGAATATTTGGAAGTATAAACAAAAGTAAAAAAAATAAAAAAGAAAGAATGTGAAAAAAGGAAAAAAAAAACGAGGTTGTGGCCTCGCACGCTTGGTCGGCCCAGTCTAGTGTTTGCTTCAGGCGAGGCTGCCCTACGTCTCGCTTTAAGCACGACATAGGGGCGCCCATTTTTATGTCCTAGTCGCGCTCCAGCCCAACCGATCTCATGGGCTACGCTAATGGGCTTATATACACTTAAATACCGAAAAATACCATGGCATTATATAAAATAGACCATGGCATTATATAATGCTTAATAACACATACCATAACCCTAATCCTAGTTCTTGCTACAAACCACAAGTATAATGCTTACAACACATCATAAACCTCATAGAAACCTACATTCCACCATTTTAACAATGAATTTATGACAAACCCCCCAAACTTGGTTTGCCCAAAAGTTAGCAATGCCACCAAATGAGGAGATTCAACCAATCAAAATGTGGAAGTTGAGAGAGGTTACCTCAAGGGATGAAATTCACCGAACAAATGTCACCGATTTGAGGTGGATTTGAGAGGAGTTTGAATGACTGAGAGAGGGGGAGAGGGCACCACCTCGGGTGGGAGAGAAGGAAGAAGGATGGCGGTTGAATGAGTGGGAGGGTGGCCACCCGGCCGTGCCCCCAGCCACTTAACTCTTCCGGGGGCTACAATGGCTTGTCATGGCGGTAGGGTACGTAGCTAAGCTACGACGATGGTCAAAGTGGTAGCCGCTTGGCCACGTCAGTACGGTCAACGGGGACTGCCCGGGAATGAACCAGGGCCTACTGTTGTTGATTGTAGCGGTAGCCTAGTTGCCCTACCGCCACCATGAAGCAAGAAGGGTCACATTGTGAAGGGTTATTAAGTGTTAATCTTGTGATCCAACTTGTAAGCTTTTGGGTCACGCAACCGCCCACGTTGACCTCACTTAGCCTACCCAGTTTAGAAAGGATGCGCATATTGTCCGCACATCAGGTCTGGAGGATACGTTGAGCGAACATTCCATCCTGGATCGTTCGCCCAAGAGGATACCTTGGTGTGACGCATCTTTCGTCCCATTATCATTTGCTTAGGGCCTGCCTCGCGAACTCCTTACCAGCGCTTATAGCGCCGCGGTTGTGTTACAGCACTCACGCAAGTGCTGTATGGGCCGATCAGTATTGCTGCACGCTCGCTAGGTCTTGATCGGTCGCTCAGTTCCTCGCTCGCGTGCTCGCCCGCGGCCAGTCCTATGTGGCGCGTAGCGTGCTGTATAGAGGTCCAGCGCGTACCCCCCGCTTTACCATCACGCAGACTTTGGGGGGCCCAACTAGCTCCTGTCCGGTTTTGGGAAGGTTCTAAAACATTTCCACACTAGTTTTTTTTATTCCTTACTGTTTTTTTCATGTTCGTCCTTTCCATTCTTTTGTGAATTTCGTTTTTTCTTTTCTATTTAGTTTCCATATTTTTTTCATGATTGTTTTTCTCCTTTTTATTTTTTATTTTCCATTCTTTTTTAATTTTTAATTTATTTTTTCTTCATTTTTGCAAACATCTTTTCAAATTCTTGAGCATTTTTTAAAATCTCGAATTAATTTTGAAATCGTTTATTTTTTTGAATTCACAAACATTTTTTAATGAAATCGTCAACATATTTCAAATTCACGACCATGTTTTACAAATTTGTGTTTTTTAAAATCTTAAACATTTTACAAATTCATGAGCATTTTTCCAAATCATGAATATTTTTTAATCAAGAACATATTTTTAAATCATTAATAATTTTTGAATTCAAGATTTTTTTTTATGAAATCATGATTTTTTTCGAATTCATGACCATTTTTTAAAATTCTGAAGCATAAATAAATTATAATTCATGATTTGTTTTGAAATCATGAATATTTTTAAATTCATGAACAAGTTTTAAAAACATGATTTTGTTTTTACAAATTCACAAAAAAATTTAAATTGTAAACATTTCGGAATTTGCGAACATTTTTTTGAAACACGTGAATATCGTTAATTCGTGAACATTTTTTGAATTTGGGCAACATTTTTTTGAAATTTACTAACATTTTTTGACATTCATGAACTTTTTCCCCAAACATTTTTTTTTCAAAATCATGAACATTTTTTTTATTTTCATAACATTTTATTCATAAAATTGTGAACATTTTCTGAGTATGCAAACATTTGTTTAAAACAGAAACATTTTATAATTTTTAAAATTCACATTTTTTGAAATTTGGAGCTTTTTAAAATCCGGAATTATTTAAATAAAAAGGAAATAAGAAAAATAAAAAAACGAAATTAAAAAAATAAGGGGGCGTCCCGCCCTACACGTGGGTCGGCCCAAAATGGCGCGGGTGGAGTGGAGGGTGCGCACCGTGCCTCTTTCCAGTGCGTATTGCGCCAAATAGGAGTACATGGCATTTTTATTAAGAGCATGACATTTTTATCGTTAAGAGCATGGCATTTTTATCATGAAGAGCATGGCATTTTTCCCTTGATACATATGGCAACTTAGGACTGGTTTTGCTCTAGGTCATGGCAAAAAAAAGACCATGACATTTTTATGAACTGTTTGCTCTAGATCATGGTAGCTTCAAAATAACCAAATGCCTAACTTCCCCATGTGCCCCTTACATATTCAACAAAAGTTGCCATGTTACAATATTTTTTCCCAAATAAGTTGGCATGTCCTTGTATAAACAGTAATGGATGTTTTAATAGTTGCCATGGCTAAATTCATGGGATGGTTCTCAAGTCGCCATGCCATTATTCGGTGAACACCAAGACATTCTATTGTTAGTTATAGTCCTTGGAAAAAAAGTTAGAAAGTGTTTCTGAAAAGTATGGCAATTTCTTTATAACTTTGGCATGGCATTTTCTTAAACTACATGGCATTTTTATTATTAAGTGCATGACATTTTTATTATTAAGAGCATGGCTTTTTAGCATGAAGAGCATGTCATTTTTATCATGACGAGCATGCCATTTTTGTTTTTTAAGAGGTTGGCATTTTTTAATTTTATAGGATGGTACTTTTCTTAAATGGCATGGCAATTTTAATTTGAATTAAGGCATTTTCCTTTTTTGTGTGGTTTTTGTTTTGACAAAGAAAATACAAAGTATGATATTTTTTTATTATTAAGAACATGACATTTTTATTATTTAATAGCATGGCACTTTTACTAGTAGGAGCATGGCATTTTTAATATTAAGAACATGTCATTTTTATTTTTAAGAACATGACATTTTTAATATTAAGAGCACGACATTTTATTTTTCAAGAACTTTGTTTTCTAATTTATAATGCTAACATGGCATACTTTTATAATTTTCTTGTGCCGTCACATAGCAGTTTTGTACTGGTCCATGGCAAAAATAAAGAAAAAACGTTCATACTGCCCCTTCTTTTTTCGCGTGGCAACTTGTATGTGTGTTTTCTATGGACATTTGGCAATTTTATGCTATATCGCATGGCAAATCTATGTTTTTGTATGGCCATGATTTTATGATATTTTAGAGCATTTTTTCTTGATTTTTATTAGATTTGTTTTTTGCCATGTGACAATATTTTTCAAAAGGAGTATTTTGGTATTGGGCCTGAGAGTACCGAAAAGGCCTATGAGTCCAAAAGCTTCGCTGGGGGGGGGGGGGGGGGGGGGGGGTTCGTTCTATGGACCCCTGCCTCCCAGTTGATGTTCCTTAGTTATTAGGGTCCTTTCTAAAACATTTGTTACTAGTGCAGCTAGTACTATGCGATTTCTGTGATCCACATATAAATGTAGAAGTAAGGAGAATAGTTCCAGAAGTTGCTTTTGTATTAGTTCAGATTGTGCACTTTAAACTGGTTAGACCGGCTGATTTCATACGAAAATGCTCTGCATTGCGTACGATAGAATTGTTACGATTTTTGTACGATGACGTGAGCTCGTTACCCTGCCATGTGGACCCATAGTCATCTCTCGAAACGTTGTATGCTCTCAAAAGCGCTGTTTGATGAGCCTGCGTAGTAGGGATCCGTTACACCGATCTCAGTATAATTCATGGGGCGCCTTTGCTGGTTGTGCGCATCGTCTAATTGAAAAATGGACTCGGTCGCGGTCCAAATCAGTGTGTCCCGCTCCTGATCATTTGCTATATGAAAACTAGGTTTCAAAAATAAATGCAAATCCACCGATGGTTCCTTGTCTGGATAGTTGAACTTGGATTCCTCGAAGAGATAAAACAATGTTTCCATCTCGAAGCAAACGCAAGTGGTTCTGCGCCGTTGCAAAGTTCAACTTCTTGGTAAGACTAAACAAGCAATTTTACGAGGGTGGTAAACCTTGATATCCATTGTTTTCATGACTGGTAAGCGTTTCCAGAATTGCTGGTGTGGATTACGAGGTACTTAGATCGACGCCCAACGTTTCCAGCTCTTATAATTTTCATCACCCTTACTTTCGGAATTCTGACTTTGGTTGCATCTAGTACCAATACACAAAACGTGCACCTTCGCAGAGCATGTCATGGTAGTCATTTTTCGATAAAGCACATTTCATTGGATTGATATATCGAGCTGATACAACCGCATCGAAATAATGTCCGGCCTCTGCATAGCGAGATCCACACAGCCAACACGTCTAACAGACCCAAAAATAAACATCGTTTACAGTAAAAATAAATCAGTCCAACCTAGGGTGCGTCAGTTCCTATCCGGAGGTTACACCGCCGTCCTTGGAGGGAGAAAACTTCCCAGGCCGTATGCTCCAGCCGTGTAGACGCCATCATAAAAAGGTCTATGTCCTCCGGCGTCTGCATGATAGACCAAGTACGGAGTCATCGCGTACATGCATGAATAACCTGCACAGAAGATGAAAAGCATTTATTGTTAAAAAACACATCATTCCTGGTAAGTCACAATGCCCATCATAAGATAGTTGCCCACACAAGAATATGTGCAGAAAATTGTTTATCAATACTCCGCAACCAATTGCCGAACAATGTTACGTGCACTATGTGGGGATATAGATTTTAAGCTACTTGAACTATGGCCCACACTGCACGAGCGAACTTACACTCAAAAAATAAGTGTTTATGGACTCGTCATGTTGGCAAAAGACACATATCTTGCTACCTTGCCAATTGCGTCGTGCCAGGTCATCTCTAGTTAAGATGACCCCCTCTGTTTAGAAACCAGAGGAAAGTCTTCACTCTTAGATGAATTTTGAGCTTCCACAATTTCTTGTTATCAACCGGAACATCACTATGAACCATTGCATCATACAAAGATTTGACTGAGAACCTACCGTTCTGATGCATATTCCAGCGAAACTTATCCTCACAGCCGAATGGCCTCCAAACGAAGGAATAATTCATTCCATGCTGCCAGGCAAGGCCCTAAAAGGTCCCTCCAGAAAGAAATATCAGGGTTTTCTTGTCCCGAAACTTGTTTGATTGTGACGAATTCATGATTGACAATCCTGTACAAGCAAGGGTATTGCACCTTAAGTGGGGTGCCCCCCAGCCAGGTGACTTCCTAGAATCGAACTTGAGAACCATCCCTAACCGAGAAAGTGCCAAATTGGAAAAACAATTCCTTGACCTTCATCACACCACACCAAAAATGTGAATCACCGGGTTTCCAATGAACTTGAGAAATGGATTTGGACCCCACGTACTTGTTACGAATGATTTCCTGCCACACTCCATTCTCAGTGAGTAGTTTGTAAACCCATTTACTTAGAAGAGAGATGTTTTTAATCTCAAGATCTTGAATCCCAAGGCCCGCTTGATTTTTAGGTCGGCATAATACGCTCCACCTAGCCAGCCGATATTTCTTGGATTCATTATCACACTGCCAAAAAAATCTAGATCTAAAGTAATCGAGACGCTGAAGAACCCCTTTCGGTAAGTGAAAGAATGACAACATGTATAGAACCATATTGCTAAGGATGGAATCGATCAAAATCAATCGCCCCCATATGCCAAGAGTTTGGCCTTCCAACTGGCTAGACGTTTCTCAAGTCTCTCTTCCATGTGCTTCCACTCAGTGATAGTTAAACGCCGATAGTGTATAAGAATACCCAGATACCGAATCGGTAACTGC
Source organism: Elymus sibiricus (assembly GCA_039707655.1). Lineage (NCBI taxonomy): Eukaryota > Viridiplantae > Streptophyta > Magnoliopsida > Poales > Poaceae > Elymus > Elymus sibiricus. The sequence goes on along the minus strand of CM077668.1, from coordinate 252,096,886 downwards.
CCGAGCTAGCAGCCGAAAATCTCAACATACTCACAGATGCGAACTCTGCAGCATCGCCGAAGCAGAAAAGCTCGCTCTTTTGGAAATTAATTTTGAGACCAGAGAGTTCCTCAAATGCACATAAAAGCAGCTCGAGGTTTCTTACTTTATCTAGGGCGCGATCCATAAATAGTATATTGTCATCTACATATTGTAGAATAGACAGACCGTCCATGTTACCTCAGGCTAGTCATAGTGGGGAGTAACTTAAACTAGTGTCATGCATATGAAGCAAGTACATGTTACCATCTTCGTAGTGCAAAGTGTCATATCAAATAAGGCTCGCGCCCCACTTTATAAATAACACACCGATCACCGTACAATCCAACACATACAACTCAACCCCACACCACACACACTCAAGACAAGATACAAGGGTGTATAAGAATAGCTAAACAACCCCATCCACTCCAAGCAAACTATATGTAGGAAGAGAAGGCACCATTTGGTGTCTCCGGAGACCTCAACCGTGAACGACTCACCGCGAAGTGAGGAAGCCGTGCATGACGAACCGAGTACTCCTAGGCGGCGCATTCAGGAAGGGCACGACATCAGAGTATCGCCACTGCCCGATCCAGAGATCAAGGTTTCCCCCGGAGCAACAGAACCGTGGCGACGTCTTCAAGAAGGAGACGATGCCCATAGGTGACGCCATCGTCGGCTTGGCAGAGCCAAAGCGGGTTTTCACCATGGCAAGTCCTCAATGCCTCTGAGACGTGGCACAGTAAGCTAGGGACCGCCGCACCCACACCTCTGACCGTCACACCCTCGCAACCACACCGCCCGCACGGCCATGGCAACCAACTCACACCTGAACCGCGAGCTCCGCCCATGAGCACCATGATTCCCACCTCCAGGGTCGTCGACCCGACACCCATGGCCCCGACACCATCCCCATCCCAAGCTTGCAGCCATGATCGACAAAGAAACGGGTGGGAAGGCACCTCCTTCCCACCCCTAGGTACGAGGCCCCCTCGACCAGCCACAACTGACCGCCACTACCCTGACCGTGCAAGGATCGAGCTCCCCGGTAGCTCACCGCCACCATACGGGAGGCAAGGATGGTTATATGGCCCTCCCAAAGACGAATCCATCCATGGGAAAGGTCCAACCCTAAGTCGCATCTTTCTCAAGCGCAGCAGGGGATGGATTGGAGCCGCGCTCGGACCAGCGCCACTACCGGACGAGACAAATCCATCCACCGGCGGCCGCCATCCACCACCCACATCCACCAAACTGGACAACAAGGTGCAGCGGCGACCAGAATCGCCGACGACTGAGTTGTAGCATGAGCCGAACCACTTTGGTTGCCGCTGAGCCCACACCATCCGTAGCGCAGCAGCCGCCAGATCTGGGCGAGCCCGACCCTAGCCACCGACGACACCGCAAACACTTCTGCCATCATGGAGCCACCCGTACGGGCAGCACGCTGCTACTTGTGAGCTGCGTTGGGATTTTCCCCGAAGAGGAAGGGTGAAGAAGTACAGTAGAGATAAGTATTTCCCTCAGTGAGAACCAAGGTTTATCGAACCAATAGGAGAATCACGCAAACCCTTGTGAACATCACTTACACACACAAAAGTAAATACTTGCACCCAACGCGAGCAAGAGGGTTGTCAATCCCCTTGAACTCGTTACTTGCAAGGATCAAATCTTGTATAGGAAAATATATAAATTGCAGCAAGGTATTTTTGGTTTTAGTAATATGCTTAAAGTAGACCCGGGGGCTATAGTTTTCACTAGAGGCTTCTCTCTCGAACACATAGCATACGGTGGGTAAAAAATTTACTGTTGGGCAATTGATAGAAAAGCGCATAGTTATGGCATATTCATGGCAATGATCATGTATATAGGTGATGGCTCTATATTTTACGCATTTTTAGAGCTCATTTGTTGCATGTTCTCTTTATATATTATGTCCCATTGAACCAAATAGTTGTCCATTATGCATGATTACCGGTTTTTGCACTTATCCTTGTGAGCATTGTGTTGGGGAACGCGACGGAAAACAAAAATTTTCGGTACAGCGAGCACGCCCAGGATCACTATGGAGACTGCATACAGGGTTTGATCTGATCCGTACCAACTATTAGCGCAGCGGAAGAAGAGTCGGTGTAGATCGTCGGTGCAGATCCCTGCAGCTAGGATTTACAACCTCTCAACCGCGAGGATGTACTCCCTCGTCGGACAGCCCTTCGGGAGGCGGTCGGACAGTCCCTCGGACGATGTCGCGGACAGCCCTTCGGGAGGACCCTCGAAACTCGATCGGTAACTCGGACAGCCCTTCGGGAGGACACTCGAAACTCGATCGGTAACTCGAACAACCCTTCGGGAGGACACTCGAAACTCGATCGGTAACTCGGACAGCCCTTCGGGAGGACACTCGAACAGCCCCTCGAGCAAAAAGATCAAAACTACAATCTCTCTACGGGGTTGCACACATACGGTGTCAGCTATCCGGCAGGGCTTCGCCATCCAAAACTAGTTTCTGCCGGAACCTAGACAGCCTTTCGGCTCTACGAAACTATTTCGCTGGGAGGGAGAGAGAAGCCAGACAAGTATATGGCATGTGTATGAGAGCAAGGATGAGTCTTTAGGCAGCCCCCTCCACCTCTATTTATAGGAGGAGCAAGGGGTAGAGGCAAGGGGTAAAAAGACCAAAAGGGGCTCAAGATCTTTTCACCCAAATGCCACATAAGGGTGTGTGTAGAACATATCCACCATGAGGTGGAAGGAAACCCCAAGGGGGCCCCCCACACCACCATGGACGAAATTTGGTGCTACCCCCTTTGGGGGGGGGGGCACCACCTTTCACACACCTTTATCTCTCACCAAAAGTGATTTTCTTCTAGAAGAAAAACCCAAAAAGCACTTTCACTATTGACGAAGACATTTTTCTGCGTCCGTTAAATCCCAAATTATTTCTGTATGCCTAGAATAGTTCTAGTACCCACTAAAACAATTTTGAACGCATTCCGAAACAATTCCGGAACAATGTTTTTCTTCAGCGAAAAGCTACCATAGCGGTTCCGGCTGCTCCGGAACATTTCCGGTTTTTCCTCCGGAAAAATCCCAAAAGTTCCCAGAATGATTCTGGCACCCTCCAAGAATTTCCAGACGTGTGCCGAAACCAATTTGACTTAATGGTATACCCTGAAACAACTTTTCAGTTTTACCGAAACTATTCCGGTGTCCTATCCGGAACGTTTCCGTTGCGTCCGAAACTTTTCCGGTGATTTTCTCTCAGACTCTCCGTCTAGTATTCAGCAGATAGATGACCCTTAAGCGTGTGACCCTATAGGTTTGGTGAAGTATAGACATGACCCGGAACACTTTCCGATCAATGATCAACATCGGAGCCGTGGACACCCATATTGACCCCTATACCCACACAAATGAATATTCGAGTGAACCTCCAGTCGCCGTGTGCTATTCCTGTTGCTTCACGATATATTACAAACACCCGAGGTGAGATTTATTGCATCCCCGTGGATCAACAGCTTGTCCACCATGCAAGTTACCTCGTTACCGGTTTTGTTCTCTTTTCTCGTTTCCGTGTTTCAGCATCCCAGTGATCAAATCACAATGTGTCTGGCCAGACGATGATGGATACCGTAACACCGAGAGGGCCTGAGAATACCTCTCCATCGTCGGAGGAGCAAATCCCAATCTTGAGCTATCTCGTTACTTGTCATACTTTTCCGTGAACCCGTAAGCCGCCGTAATAGCCACCCAGTTACGAATGACGTTTAACAAACCCCAAAGTTCACGAAGCAAGTGCGAAGGAACTCGATACTCTCATGGTCTAAGGAATTATGCAAACATTGACTATCTCTGTGTTATTAACCATTAACTTGTGACGAATGTATCTCATAGCATAACATCAATTCGGGTCGATTCAACACAAGTGTTCTACTAACATTGTGCCCTCAAAATTGCCGGCATAGCCATGCCCATGATCAGGAAAACAGGATCATCATGCAATACTTGAGCCAGTCTTAGAGGCAAGACTAGGAATACATTTTACCGTTTATTATACCACACGTGCATACGAGTTTCCCTCCGAGCCTCGTGGATATTGTAGACTCGAGAATCATTGCAGTTATAGCATGGAACATAAACATTCATTACAAACTCGGAGATACAAAATAACTGTTATTACTGCCTCTAGGGCATATCTCCTACACATTGCACATTTAGTATTTTATTTGGTTTTTATTAGTTTTCTTTATCTTCTTGTGTCTACAGGTGTTTTGGAGCAACCTAGGACCAGGCACGATGAAAGGACTAAGGATGGGATTAATACGGAGTCAGCCAGGGGTCAGACTTAGCCATTTCAAAGGTCGGAAAAAGTCATTTTTTCCAAAGTGCTCCAAATCAAGATCTAAGCCAGAAATGGATCGGCGTCGTTCATACGAATCCAACGAGCCCATGAACGTCAAATTCCGAGTTTGTATGAAGAAATGGCGGTCGTTTTACCAGAGAAGAATTGCACAAAAAGACAGAATAAAAGACGGTCTTTCGAACGACCGCACGCTGTCGTTTGACATGCAGACAGCTCCGAAAGTTGCCCTTCCAGACGGGATTCTTCACCGATTTTGTCCCCGTTCGATCCCACGAGATCCTTGGCTTGTAAAGAAGAGATTGGGAGAGGATAAGGCTCATTGTGAGCCCTTGGATGAAGCCCATCAAGAGAGGAGGCTAGGAGGCACCCTATATACACCTCTCCAACCCTAGCCGCCGTCTGGAAGCTCCATCACATCTCATTCATCCACCTCCCATCTACATTGCTGCTCCACCACCAAGAGAAGGAAGAGACAACCACCAAGGGAAGAGGAGAAGGCTCCGCCACCATGAGCACCGGCCTTCGGGCCGGTGCCCTCGCGCCGGCGCCGCCACCACCGGTGGCGCCCCCATTTTCATCACCATCGCGGCGGCCATCATCATCATCATCATCACCACCGCGCCGCCGCCATCACCGCCATGCCTTATCCCTTCACCGGCTCGATGCCGGTTTGTAACTTGTCCCTAACCTTCATGTCATTGATTGAGTAGTTGTACTAGTTCTTGAGGATATGGTTGAACCTTATATGATATTTGTTGCGATCCAACATTACCTGTTCATGATTCGAGTTAGTAGCCTTCGCGAATATTGAGAGGAGCGCTCACTCGCATTTGTGCCTTGTGCCGTGAAGTATGTTACAGTCCTTGTGATGGTTGGGGATATTGGGGTAATTTGAGTTGACAGTAAAAGCCTCGGTTCCTCGCCTTTCAAAGGATTGGGGAATTATGGAGAACCCTTAGAGAGGCTGCGTCCACGGGGCAACCCTTAATTGTCATGAGTTGTAACCCTATGGGGGAAACTATGATGGCGGCGTGCGTGGCATGAAGTCTACTTCGAGTAGAACGTGTACTATACCCGGCTCCGCCCACTTATGCATCTGACTAGTTACTAGAGGATACGATAGTTCATATATGGTATTGATTACGGACCCCTCGAGAACGTTTACTACTCAAGCGTCTTCCTTACTAACTTAGTGTCATTTAATTCCTGTTTTTATTCCTCTTGTTAGTAGTTTAGTTAAATCCTTTTTATCTAGTTTTCCTAGCAACGATAGAGTAGACTATTTCCAAACTCCGGTTTGGGTGCGTACGTGGCTGCGTGAAAGTGACAACGTAGTTGCGGGGTTTGTGGTGCCTTCCTATTCGCTCCCTGTGGGTTCGACACTCTTCTTATCACAACGAAAGTGCTACAATAGCCCTGTGCACTTGCAGGTCATCAAGCATTTTCTGGCACCGTTACCGAGGAGCATAGCGCTTGGTTATTACTTACCCGCTCGCACTTAGTTTATTTTGTTTGTTGCTATTATCTTACTGTTTTTCCTTAACCCAAAAAATACAAAAAAAGTCTTGCTTTGAGATGTTAGATGAAGAAATAGTTGCTGCAATGAAACGAGATAATGGAAGAGGAAGGGTATATGAAGAATACCGACACTCTCAAAAAGGTATTATTGTGGGTGTGCAATTTTTGGTATTGGATCATGTAACCTCTTTGATCTTAAATTTTTGCATACAATGCGGATCCGCTGACCACATGAGCTTTTTCTGCAAAGATCACTCACACCCGGTTGTGAGATCATACAACCGAGGTGACTACCCTTATGACAAAGTTGAAGTCATTGAGGAGATGATGTTAATGCTTAGATCCTATGAGCTTATAGGTCGGGCTGAAAGATTCTCAATTGAAAGCATAACTAAGCATAAAGGCTTGATAGAGGGAGTCTATGATTTTTTGCTTAGATTATGATTTTGATGAAAATCCTTTATTCTTGGACTATGACATGCGGCCTACCGCAACCTCCCAAGTCACTATTTCGCAGGAACATAACCCTATGCAGGAACACAAAGAAAATATCATCGAGCCACAAGAGGAAGAAAGGTTGGAAAATGAGCCAGAGGAAAATGGAGATGAAGGATGGAATGCGCACTATCCGGAAACTCCTACCAATGGTAAATTTTTGACATAGTTAATTTGCAGCTTGATGAAAACGATTAAGGTTATGATTTACCTGTAGCTCCTCATCCTCTTGATTATAAAGATATTGTGAAGTTGCAGCCACTAACATTTCAGGAATCTCCACTTAGCCTGGTGCATCGGTACTCGCCCAAGAGTGAGTACGAATTTACATATATGATGCCGATGCACCGGAAGCGAGTGTGACTCCGACTGAGCCCTGCTATGAGGTGCTCCAAACCCGGTCGGAGTCTGGTCTGACACTCGGGGTTGAAATCCCTTGGGATCCGGGTGGATGACCTTATGGAGCACCGAAGCCTAGCTATATGGCTATAAAGAAAGCACCGCCAGGGAGGTAACCCGGAAGTCCGTAGGTGTATTTCTTAGCTTTGTGTCTTGAGTCTAGATGCATTCATGTTGCATTGGCACTTTTGTTTTTTGCTTTGAGTAGTTGCTATTCGAGTTGGTTTTCTGTAGTTTTCATTGGTAAAATTTATAGCATGTCGGTAGCCTATTTCTGTTGCATGCCTCCTCCTATTTTTATTGCAACATTGCTATGTGCCTAACGTGAGGAGGAAGCACAAATTTTTTCATGAAGTTCTGCAGCTCCAGGAGAAAAGACGGCGTTCCATACGACCGCCCCGGTCATTTGAACGCCCATATGAGCTCGTGGCCACAAGAGAGAAGAAGACCAGAGCAAAAGACGGCCTACCATACAAGCGCTCACACTCGTACGAGCGGTCGTTTCACCTGGCGTCCACAACAAGCATCTCCCAGAGCGAATGACGGCGTTCCATACGACCGCTACTGGTCGTTTGAGCGCCCGTATGAAGGCAACAACACCTACAATTGATTCATTTTCGACGTTTGAGGTCGACGAGGTGTTTTCTAACCAATTATTTCCTTTGTAATTAGTGTTAATTACCTCTGAAACTCCGTAGCCAATAATTCTCTTTAGCAACTATGTTTTCCTTTATTTCTTTTTGCCGGTTGGGTATACGAACTCCGTTTGTATACCGAGTCGATGTTTTTATATGTGTGTTATTTTCGCAGTGGCTTGGACCTTATGTGGAGAAGTGTACGGTATGGTGCCAACCGCATAAAAGATCCACACAAGCCACTTGGTTGCTTCAATATGACGAACTTCAACAACAAGTGCCCGGTAAAGTTTTCCAATACGAACCTTGCTCAAATAAAAGTTGTGAGTCTCACCTTAAGTGGGATCTCTCTTTCAATTAGGCACCTTGGAGCTGCACACTTGTGTTTTTATCTTGTCTCACCCGCACTTCATCCTAAACTAGGAGAGGATCCACTCCTAGACTTAGTTCATCATCTTAAGCGAGGTGCTTAGGTAGATGAACTGATCTTGCTGAGCCAAATATTTTTATCACTTGTGTTACTAATCCTCTGTGCTTAAATAAATAAATAAATGAAAAACCTGAAAAGCACAAAATTTTTTTGTTTTCCTTTTAGTTCGTTTTCAGCAGGTTCTATCGGAGGGCAGCCACCGGACCACAACAAGGAGATCACATGAAGCAAGGTCCACGTCTATTAGAAGAGAGGTCATATGCGCCTCAACGGTAAAAGTGTCTAACCCTTTGCTTAATTAAGCTTAGGGGAGGTAACCACTTCTCACTCTCTCTTTTAATAACAGCATTTTCTCTTTACTTTCGTAATTTTCCCTAGTTTAGTTCTAAGCGTGAGGAGGTTACTTTGCATGTGTAGTGTCTTGTGCAATGCTCTTGATCATATGGTTTTTATGCATTAGTGTGTCCCGCTGTTTTGACATGCTTGCTTTGCACTTGTTTGACTTAGCTTGTGGGAATCTTGCTATCTTTTGAAAACATTGCCATGTTCTTTTATCAAAAACCCAATAAAGGAGTCCTTTGCACTGTTGCCTTTCTTTCACCTAATTACTTAAGTTGGGGACTCTAGTGGTGGCTTGATTAGTGATTGAATGATTGTAGATGCTTTTTGCTAATAAACCCAACATCTTTGGTTGATCCGGGACGCGCAACGGGGTTTATCTCCGCCAAACTATCCCCTCAGGGTACTTAGCTTTTGAGTCTTATGCAACATGACACCGCGATGCTCTTGTGTAGTGTTTGAGTTCTTTATGACTAAGGCAAGTTCGAAACCTTTTGCACTTCCGTTCATCTTATTTTGCTAGCCTCTACGGTACCGTGCATTGCCCACTCTCACAATGAGACTTGGTGCATACTTCGCAGGTACATCCAAACACGTGGGAGGACTTTCTCTTATTCTCCTACACATAAAACACCTAATCTCCTCAAAACAGCCACCATACCTACCTACATGGCATTTTCATAGCCATTCCAAGAATATCGCCATGCACTACCATCATTTCACATTACATGACTAGAGACATGTTTCCCTTTGCCTTGCATGATCATAGTATGGCTAGCTCGACATTTTCATGGCTTGTCCCTTTTTTTATGTCTATGCTACGCCGGATTATTGCGCATACTGGTACACTGCTAGATGCATTCATCATATAGAGTTTCTCTCATGTTTTTAGTTTTTGAGTTATGATAACATTCAGTTGAAGTGAGTCATTATAAAAGTGTGATGATCATCATTATTAGAGCATGCCCCAGTGAGGAAAAGAATGGTGGAGACTTATGAGTCCTCAAAAAAGTGAGGATGAGGTCCATGAGACCGTTCTAAAAAAAAGAGAAAGAAGAAAAAAAAGGAAAAAAATAAAAAAATGAGAGAAAAAGAGAGAAGGGGTGTGCTTCAAAGTAGCACCACTTCATGCATTGTAAAGTAGAAAGTTTCATGAGCTTTATGTTTCATACTAGTGGGGAACCTACACTATAGAACTTGGCTTGTATATTCCAATGACAAGCATCCTCAAAAGCTCGAGGTCATCATGAGCAAGCAAGTTGGATGCACCCCCACTTAGTCCATAGGAGAGCTTTCACATATTCATAGCTCTATGTGCATCCTAGTTGCATGGCGATCACTACTCCTTGCGTTGACAGTGATCATAGGGCCTTCTCCATTGCCTAATGGTCAGCTGCATTGATGCGAGACTTTCTTTGCTTCTCAAAACCCCAACCATTTTCTATCTTTCCCTTAAGTGCGAGGCATAGGCTTGCGCTCAGTGCTGCATAGGTAGTTGAGTGGTTGAATAACGCAGACAGGCGATCTTGCTATTGTACCTGGTATGCCTCGGGTTGGTGTCTTTGAAGTGATCTCTAATGCTTGATTTCTTTTGTCTTTGATTATCACTACTTTGTTCCCAACATAATGTTGACCTTCTTTCTAAACCTTTGGCAATGGGAATTTGGCCTCCACAAAAATATTTTCCTCTTTCTCAACCTCCATGGCAGTGGAACTAAGAGGGTAGCTTGTATTACTCCCTTGCTGGTTAACTTTTGCATGCTTGCACGACGAATATGGATATCACTTTGGGGTTTGGTTCAATGAATGCTTTAGAGTTCGTAGAATTGAGCTTTTGGTAGTCAACCTTCTTACTCGAGGAAGAGCAAGGTTTAAACGTGGGGAGGTTGATGGCTCTATATTTTATGCATTTTCAGAGCTCATTTGTTGCATGTTCTCTTTATATATTATGTCCCATTGAACCAAATAGTTGTCCATTATGCATGCTTACCGGTTTTTGCACTTATCCTTGTGAACATTGCACATTTAGTATTTTATTTGGTTTTTATTATTTTTCTTTGTCTTCTTGTGTCTACAGGTGTTTTGGAGCAACCTAGAACCAAGCACGATGAAAGGACCAAGAATGGGATTGATACGGAGTCAATCAGGGGTCAGACTTAGCCATTTCAAAGGTCGGGAAAAGTCATTTTTCCAAAGTACTCCAAATCAAGATCGAAGACCAGAAATGGATCGGCGTCGTTCATACGAATCCAACGAGCCCAAGAACGTCAAATTCCGAGTTCGTATGAAGAAATGACGGCCGTTTTACCGGAGAAGAATTGCATAAAAAGACGGAATAAAAGACGGTCTTTCGAACGACCGCACGCGGTCGTTTGACATGCAGACAGCTCCGAAAGTTGCCCTTACAGATGGGATTCTTCACCGATTTCGTCCCCGTTTGATCCCACGAGATCCTTGGCTCGTAAAGAAGAGATTGGGAGAGGATAAGGTTCATTGTGAGCCCTTCGATGAAGCCCATCAAGAGAGGAGGCTAGGAGGCGCCCTATATACACCTCTCCAACCCTAGCCGCCGTCTGGAAGCTCCATCACATCTCATTCATCCACCTCCCATCTACATTGCCGCTCCACCACCAAGAGAAGGAAGAGACAACCACCAAGGGAATAGGAGAAGGCTCCGCCACCATGAGCACCGGCCTTCGGACCGGTGCCCTCGCGCCGGCGCCGCCACCACCGGTGGCGCCCCCATCTTCATCACCATCGCGGCGGCCATCATCATCATCATCACCACCGCGCTGCCGCCATCACCGACATGCCTTCTCCCTTCACCGGCTCGATGCTGGCTTGTAATTTGTCCCTAACCTTCATGTCATTGATTGAGTAGTTGTACTAGTTCTTGAGGATATGATTGAACCTTATATGATATTTGTTGCGATCCAACATTACCTGTTCATGATTCGAGTTAGTAGCCTTAACGAATGTTGAGAGGAGCGCTCACTCGCATTTGTGCCTTGTGCCGTGAAGTATGTTACAGTCCTTGTGATGGTTGGGGATATTGGGGTAATTTGAGGTGACGGTAAAAGCCTCGGTTACTTGCCTTTGCAAAGGATTGGGGAATTACGGAGAACCCTTAGAGAGGTCGCGTCCACGGGGCAACCCTTAATTGTCATGAGTTGTAACCCTATGGGGGAAACTATGATGGCGGCGTGCGTGGCACGAAGTCTACTTCGAGTAGAACGTGTACTGTACCCGACTCCGCCTACTTATGCATCTGACTAGTTACTAGAGGATACGATAGTTCACATGTGGTAGTGATTCCGGACCCCTCGAGAACGTTTACTACTCAAGCGTCTTCCTTACTAACTTAGTGTCATTTAATTCCTGTTTTTATTCCTCTTGTTAGTAGTTTAGTTAAATCCTTTTTATCTAGTTTTCCTAGCAACGATAGAGTAGACTATTTCCAAACTCCGGTTTGGGTGCGTATGTGGCTGCGTGAAAGTGACAGCATAGTTGCGGGGTTTGTGGTGCCTTCCTATTCGCTCCCTATGGGTTCGACACTCTTCTTATGACAACGAAAGTGCTACAACAGGCCATGTGCACTTGCAGGTCATCAATAGGCATCACGTCCGTGACAAGTAGACCGACTCCTGCCTGCATCTACTACTATTACTCCACCAATCGACCGCTATCCAGCATGCATCTATGGTATTAAGTTCATGACAAACAGAGTAACGCCTTAAGCAAGATGACATGATGTAGACAAAGTAAACTCAATCAATAAGAATAAACCCCATCGTTTTATCCTTAGTAGCAACAATACTATACGTACCCCGTCCCCTTCTGTCACTGGGTGGAGACACCGCAAGATTGAACCTACTACAAAGCACCTCTCCCACTGAAGATAAATCAATCTAGTTGGCCAAACCAAACGGATAGATCGGAGAGAAATACAAAGCTATAACAATCATGCATAATAAAGTTCAGAAAAGACTCAATTACTTTCAATGAATAATCTGATCATAAACCCACAATTCATCGGATCCCGACGAACACACCGCAAAAGAAGATTACATCGAATAGAACTCCAAGAAGATCGAGGAGAACATTGTATTGAAGATCAAAGAGAGAGAAGAAGCCATCTAGCTACTAGCTATGGACCCGTAGGTCTCTGGTGAACTACTCACACATCATCGGAAGGGAAGCAAGGTTGATGTAGAAGCCCTCCGTGATCAATTCCCCCTCCGACAGATTACCGGAAAAGGCCTCCAGATGGGATCGTGGAAGAACAGAAGCTTGCGGCGGCGGAAAAGTTATTTCAGGTGGCTCTCTGTTGGTTTGGGAATATATGTGAATTTATAGGCTTGGAATTAGGTCAAACAGAGCTGTGTGGGGCCCACAAGCTCAGGGGGTGCGCCTACCCCCCTGGGGCGCGCCCCTCAAGCTTGTGGCTCTCTCGTATCTCATCTGGTCTCCTCCCGAAGGTTCTAGGGTCCCTTATGGTCTAGACAAAATTAATCTAAAGATTTTTTTCCGTTTGGACTTCGTTTGATATTGATTTTCTGAAAAGCCAAAAACAAGCAAAAAACAGGAACTGGCACTGGGCACTGGGTTAATAGGTTAGTCCCAAAAAATGATATAAAATAGCATATAATTGCATATAAAGCATCCAAGATTGATAATATAATAGCATGAAACAATGAAAAATTATAGATACGTTGGAGACGTATCAGTATCCCCAAGCTTAATTCCTGCTCGTCCTCGAGTAGGTAAATGATAAAAACAGAATTTTTGATGTTGAATGCTACCTAACATGTGTATCATGTAATCTCTTTACGGTATAAATATTGAGAAACGATGAAGTCACAATATCAACATAATAATATTCATGAATATAAGAAGCATAATCATTAAACTTTCAAAATATATGATCCTTAATGAATGTTATCCCCACTCACTTTATTATGTTAGCATGGCATGACTCCGTCTTCATCGCATTAATATAAATCATGAGCACCCCGATGTTAAACCAAGCAATTGGATCGTACTTCTAACGCATTTCAGCATTTACAACTTCACGCAATACATGAGAGTGAACCATGGATATAGCACTATAGGTGGAATAAAATGCGGTGGTAGAGATCAATAAGGGAAGAAGAAAGTCTCGCATCAACTCGGAGGATCAACGGACTATGGAGATCTCCATCAATCGATATCAATGCGAGGAGTAGGGATTGCCATGCAACGGATGCACTAAGAGCTATAAGTGTATGAAAGCTCAACTGAAACTAAGTGGGTGTGCATCCAAATTGCTTGTTCATGAAGACCTCGGGCATTTGAGGAGACAAGTGTGGAAAAAGGATAGTAACATTACCCCTTCTCTCTTTATCTCTCTTTTTTTTCCTTTTTTTTGTGGGGCTCTTTTTGGCCTCTTTTTTTTCTTTTTTTTCGTCCGGAGTCTCATCCCGACTTGTGGGGGAATCATGGTCTCCATTATCCTTTCCTCACTGGGATAGTGCTCTAATAATGATGACCATCACACTTTTATTTACTTACAACTCGATAAAACAATATGACTCTATATGAATGCCTCTGGCAGTGTACCAGGATGTTCAATGATGTAGAGTAACATGTATAATAATGTTGAATGGTGCCTGTGCCACAAATATCATGTCAGCTCTATATGATCATGCAAAGCAATATGATGATGAACACACAAGTCATGTGACGGAACAGTGGAAGTTGCATGGCAATATATCTCGGAATGGCTATGGAAATGCCATTATAGGTAGGTATGGTGGCTGTTTTGAGGAAGATATAAGGAGGCTTATGTGTGATAGAGCATATCATATCACGGGGTTTGGATGCACCAGCGAAGTTTGCACCAACTCTCGAGGTGAGAAAGGGCAATGCACGGTACCGGAGAGGCTAGCAAATTGCGGAAGGGTAGGAGTGCGTATAATCCATGGACTCACATTAGTCATAAAGAACTCACATACTTATAGTAAAGCCTATTAGCCCTCGAAGCAAAGTACTACTCGCATGCTCCTAGGGAGGAGGTTGGTAGGAGTTAACCGTCGCGCACTCCCGATTATAACAACACTCAAGGATTTCATTTCAGACATAAAAATGCTCAAACCTCCCCACCATGCCATGACCAACACTTAGATGAGAAATTAATAACAAGCTTTACTATCGATATTCCTACTAACCAATGATCATGAACCAATATCCTTTCATATTACGACATCAATATCATTAAACCATATGTTTCATATTTAGTGATCTACATGGAAGTTTTTATTATATCCCCCTTGAATACCTATCCTTTCTGGACTAGTCTTATAACATGTGCAAATTACCATTACTATTTATTCGACTCTCAAAAAGATCTAAGTGAAGCATGAGAGTGCAATTATTTCTACAAAATATAACCACCGCCGTGCTCTAAAAGATATAAGTGAAGCACTAGAGCAACTGCCTAGCTCAAAAGATATAAGTGAAGCACATAGAGTATTCTAACAAATCACGATTAATGTGTGTCCCTCTCAAAAGGTGTGTCCAGCAAACAATGATTGTGGCAAACTAAAAGCAAACAAATAAAACAAAACTATGGCACAAGACGCTCCAAGTAAAACTCATATCATGTGATGAATAAAAATGTAGCTCCAAGTAAGTTACCGATAGATTGTAGACGAAAGAGGGGATGCCCCGGAGCTTAGACGCTTGGGTCCTCCTTGAATATTACCTTGGGGTGCCTTGGGCATCCCCAAGCTTAGGGTCTTGCCGCTCCTTATTCCTTCATCCATCGTAATCTCACCCAAAACTTGAAAACTTCAGCACACAAAACTCAACAGAAACTTCATGAGATCCGTTAGTATAATAAATCAATCATCCACTTTAGGTACTGTTATAAACCCATTCATAATTTTTCTTTCATAATACCTACTGTATTCTAACTCTTCCATGACTTATACCCCCCGATATAATCCATAGTTTCATTAAAATAAGCACACTATGCAACAAAAACAGAATCTGTCTAAAAACAGAACAGTACGCAATGACAGAATATTTATCCATACTTATGTAACTCCAAAAATTCTGAAAAATTGGTAAAACGTAAAAAAATTGTATCACAATACTGTGTAAAAATTTAAGATTTTTCTGACATTCCAGTACAGAATATAAATTCCAGAACTGGGCGCAAAACTTTCTGTTTTCATACAACATCAATTATACTATCATCCAAATCATCCCAAAGGCATTACTTGGCACAAACACTAATTAAAAGATAAAAACACAATCATAACAGTAGCTATAATTGTGAGACTCAAGAAAATAAAAATTGCAATAAAGATAAATATTGGGTTGCCTCCCAACAAGCGCTATTGTTTTATGCCCCTAGCTAGGCATAATGCATAGTTTGAAGTATTGTCATCCTTCAAATTTATTCCATAGATGGCCCTCATAATCGATTCATATGGTGGTTTAATTATCTTCCTAGGGAAGTGTTCTATCCCCTTCTTTAATAGAAATTGAAATCTTATATTTCCTTCTTTAATATCAATAATAGCACCTATGGTTCGTAGGAAAGGCCTACCAAGTATTATAGGACAAGACGGATTGCATTCAATATCAAGCACAATGAAATCCACGAGCACATAATTTCTATTAGCAATTATAAGCACATCATTTATTCTACCCAATGGTTTCTTAATAGTTGAATCCGTTAAATGCAAATTAAGGGAACATTCATTCATATCGGTGAGACCTAGCACATCACATAAAGATTTTGGTATAATAGAGACGCTAGCACCTAGATCACACAAAGTATTACATTCATAATATTTAATCTTCACTTTAATAGTAGGTTCCCATTCATCATGCAATTTCCTAGGTCTAGAAAGTTCCAATTCAAGCTTTTCTTCATGAGCTTTTATCATAGCTTCTACAATATGTTTAGTAAAAGCTTTATTTTGTTCGTAAGCATTGAGTGAATTTATCATGGATTGCAACAAGGAAATACATTCAATCAAAGAACAATTATCATAATTAAAGTCCGTGTAATCCAAAGTAGTGGGCACATCACTATTTAAAGTCTTGACCTCTCCAAACCCACTTTTATCACTTTATCATTAAGATCATCACCCTCCGAACAATGGGGACGCCTTCTAGCTAAAGTTGACTCATCTCTAGTCCCTTTTTCATCAAATTTTATATTGCTAAACAAAGATTCAATGGGTGTCACACCAATCATTTTAATATCTTCATCATGATTACGATAAAAACCGGGTGGAATAGCTTTTTCTAGGAATTCTCGCGTAGCTCTCAACCTAGCGGTTCTCTCTTTACTTTCATTAATGGAGACTTGGATAGATTTAATAGACTCATTAATATCATGCTTAGGTGGCAAAGTTTTAATTTTAAGAGTTTCCACATCATGAGCAATTCTATCCATGTTTCTAGCCATATCATCAACTTTATGTAGTTTTTCTTCTACCATAGCATTAAAAATCTTTTGAGAACTAATAAATTCTTTAATGTTGTTCTAAAGATCAGTAGGTATCCTATTATTATTATTATTATTATTATTATATGAATTACCATAATTATTAGAGGAATTTCTGGGATACGGTCTAGGATTAAAATTCCCTCTATAAGCATTGTTGTTGAAATTATTTCTAGCGACAAGGTTCACATCAATAGCATCATTATTTTGCTCAATCAAAGTAGATAGTGGCACATCATTAGGATCAACTTGAGCACTTTTGCTAGCAAACATATTCATAAGAGCATCCATTTTATCACTCAAAGTAGTAATTTCTTCGACAAAGTTTACCTTCTTACCAGTTGGAGCTCGTTCGGTGTGCCATTGAGAATAATTTGTCATCATATTATCAAGAAGCTTTGTAGCCTATCCCAATGTAATTCCCATAAAGGTACCACCCACAACAGAGTCTAGAAGATTTCTAGAAACAAAGTTTAATCCCACATAATTTTTTTGTATAATCATCCATAAGCTTAAACCATGAGTGGGAAGATTTCTTATCATTAATTTCATTCTCTCACAAGATTGTGCAACATGTTCTTGCTCAAGTTGCTTAAAGTTCATAATTTGATTTCTAAGAGAAATAATCTTAGCGGGAGGAAAATACTTGGCAATAAAAGCATCCTTACACTTATCCCACAAATCAATACTATTGCGAGGCAATGATGAAAACCAAGTTTTAGCACGATCTCTCAACGAGAAAGGAAATAATTCCAACTTTATAATATCATTATCCACATCTTTTTTCTTTTGCATATCACATAATTCAACGAAAGTATTAAGATGGGATGCAACATCCTCATTAGGATTTCCAGAAAATTGTTTTTTCATAACAAGATTTAGCAAAGCAACATTAATATCATAAGACTCCGCACTAGTGGCGGAAGGAGCAATTGGAGTACTAATAAAATCATTATTATTAGTATTTGAAAAATCACACAACTTGGTGTTTTCTTGAGACATAGTGACAAAGCAAGCAAATGAGCAAACAAAAATATTTTTATGTTTTTCGATTTTTAGAGAAGTGAAGGAGATGAAAAAGAGAGGCAAATAAAAAGTAGAGCAATTAGATGATAGTTTGAGTGAAGGTACTTGATAGGATTTGATGATGTCTCCCCGACAACGGCGCCAGAAATTCTTTCTGCTACTTGTGAGCTGCGTTGGGATTTTCCCCGAAGAGAAAGGGTGAAACAGTACAGTAGAGATAAGTATTTCCCTCAGTGAGAAGCAAGGTTTATTGAACCAATAGGAGAATCATGCAAACCCTCGTGGACAACACCTACACACACAAAAGCAAATACTTGCACCCAACACGGGCAAGAGGGTTGTCAATCCCCTTGAACTCGTTACTTGCAAGGATCAAATCTTGTATAGGCAAATATATAAATTGCAAAACAAAAGAAAAGTAAATAAATTGCAGCAAGGTATTTTTGGTTTTAGTAATATGCTTAAAGTAGACCCCGGGGCCATCGTTTTCACTAGAGGCTTCTCTCTCGAACACATAACATGCGGTGGGTAAACAAATTACTGTTGGGCAATTGATAGAAAAGCGCATAGTTATGACATATTCATGGCAATGATCATGTATATAGGCATCACGTCCGTGACAAGTAGACCGACTCCTGCATGCATCTACTACTATTACTCCACCAATCGACCGCTATCCAGCATGCATCTATGGTATTAAGTTCATGACAAACAGAGTAATGCCTTAAGCAAGATGACATGATGTAGACAAAGTAAACTCAATCAATATGAATAAAGCCCATCGTTTTATCCTTAGTAACAACAATACTATACATACCCCGTCCCCTTCTGTCACTGGGTGGAGACACCGCAAGATTGAACCTACTACAACGCACCTCTCCCACTGAAGATAAATCAATCTAGTTGGCCAAACCAAACGGATAGATCGGAGAGAAATACAAAGCTATAACAATCATGTATAATAAAGTTCAGAAAAGACTCAATTACTTTTAATGAATAATCTGATCATAAACCCACAATTCATCGGATCCCAACAAACACACCGCAAAAGAAGATTACATCGAATAGAACTCCAAGAAGATCGAGGAGAACATTGTATTGAAGATCAAAGAGAGAGAAGAAGCCATCTAGCTACTAGCTATGGACCCGTAGGTCTATGGTGAACTACTCACACATCATCGGAAGGGTAGCAAGGTTGATGTAGAAGCCCTCCGTGATCAATTCCCCCTCCGGCAGATTACCGGAAAAGGCCTCCAAATGGGATCATGGAAGAACAGAAGCTTGCGGTGGCGGAAAAGTTATTTAGGGTGGCTCTCTATTGGTTTGGGAATATATGTGAATTTATAGGCTTGGAATTAGGTCAAACGGAGCTGCGTGGGGCCCACAAGCTCAGGGGGCACGCCTACCCCCCTGGGCGCGCCCCTTGAGCTTGTGGCTCTCTCGTATGTCATCTGGTCTCCTCCCGAAGCTTCTAGGGTCCCTTCTGGTCCAGAAAAAATTAATCTAAAGATTTTTTCCGGTTGGACTTCGTTTGATATTGATTTTCTAAAAAGCCAAAAACAAGCAAAAAAATAGGAACTGGCACTGAGCACTGGGTTAATAGGTTAGTCCCAAAAAATGATATAAAATAGCATATAATTATATATAAAGCATCCAAGATTGATAATATAATAGCATGAAACAATAAAAAATTATAGATACGTTCGAGACGTATCACACGCCCAGGCATCCCCACCCAGAACCCAGATGCCACGCCACCGTGCCCCCCGCTCGCGTCGCGCCTCCACCTGGTCGCGTTGTCCCGCTCCACACGCCACCATGCAAGGAGGAAGAACTGCCCTCTAGCAACGGCAGGGGAGGTAAGAAGGGAAGAAGGAGGGGTTCCCGGCGGCGGCTGATACGTCTCTAACGTATCTATAATTTTTGATTGTTCCATGCTATTATAGTATCAATCTTGGATGTTTTATATGCAATTATATGCCATTATATATCATTTTTTGGGACTAACCTATTAACCTAGTGCCTAGTGCCAGTTGCTGTTTTTTGCTTGTTTTTGCCTTTTCAGAAATCATTATCAAAAAGAGTCCAGACGAGAAAAAAACTTTGAATTAATTTTTTCTGGACCAGAAGAGATCCACGAAGCTTCGGGAGAAGACCAGAGGAGCCACGAGGGAGCCACAAGCTTGGAGGGCACGCCCTGGGGGGTAGGGCGCGCCCCCCCAGGCTTGTGGGCCCCTCGTAGCCCCTCCTGACCTAATTCCAGCGCTATAAATTCCCAAATATTCCCAATATACCAGAGAGACAGAAGAGAACACCTTTCCGCCGCCGCAAGCCTCTGTTCTTCCGCGATCCCATCTGGAGGCCTTTTCCGGTACTCTGCCGGAGGGGGAATCGATCACGGAGGGCTTCTTCATCAACCTTGCTGCCCTTCCGATGATGTGTGAGTAGTTTACCACAGACCTACGGGTCCATAGCTAGTAGCTAGATGGCTTCTTCTCTCTCTTTGATCTTCAATACCATGTTCTCCTCGATGTTCTTGGAGTTCTATCCGATGTAATCTTCTTTTGCGGTGTGTTTGTTGGGATCCGACGAATTGTGGGTTTATGATCAGATTATTCATGAGAAATATTTGAGTCTTCTCTGAACTCTTTTATGCATGATTATTATAGCTTTGTATTTCTCTCCGATCTATCGATTTGGTTTGGCCAACTAGATTGGTTTATCTTGCAATGGGAGAGGTGCTTTGTGATGGGTTCAATCTTGCGGTGATCAATTCGAGTGACAGAAAGGGACATGACACGTATTTGTATTGTTGCCATTAAGGATAAAAAGATGGGGTTTAATCATATTGCTTGAGTTTACTTTGTCTACATCATGTCATCTTGCTTAAGGCGTTACTCTATTTCATACTTAATACCCTAGATGCATGCTGGATAGCGGTCGATGGGTGGAGTAATAGTAGTAGATGCAGGCAGGAGTTGGTCTACTTGTCTCGGACGTGATGCCTATATACATGATCATTGCCATGAATCCTTCATAATTATTTGCTTTTCTATCAATTGCCCAACATTAATTTGTTTACCCACCGTATGCTATGTGTTCGAGAGAGAAGCCTCTAGTGAAAACTATGGCCCCCGGGTCTACTTTTACCATATATTTAAAACCAAAAATACCTTGCTGCAATTTATTTACTTTTATTTTATTTAGTATTTTAGTTTATCTATCTATCACTATCAGAATTAATCCTTGCAAATAACCGCTAAGAGGATTGACAACCCTCTTATTTGCGTTGGGTGCTAGTGTTTGCTTTTGTGTGTGCATGTGTTGCTAAAGGGATTTTGCGTGGTTCTCCTACTGGATTGATAACCTTGGTTCTTAACTAAGGAAAATACTTATCTCTACTATACTGCATCATCCTCTCCTCTTTGGGGAAATACCAACGCAGTCTACAAGTCGCAGCGGAGCGAGGGTTTCTCCGGTGAGGCGTGTCGCGGAGCACACTATGGGAGCTCCTATGTTTTTTTTTACTTGTAAACTTTTGGTGTCATCAGTGCAAAGTGTCATAGAAGTAGTATCTTAGATGTTTGCGTTTATTAGCTTGTAGAATCATTTTTTCTTGGGAAGTGCTATGTGATGGTAACATAATATGTTATCACCATCATCTCTTTCGTCATTTAATACTATGCCATGTCATCAATATGCCTAGTTGGCATTGCATGAGGATGCATGTTACTACCTATGTTACTCCCACTAGGACTAGCCTTAGAGCCATGGATTGCCTTGGAAGAATTCATATGAAGTTGTCTCGCATGGAAAAGTCGCTTCAGAATGGCATGAGAACTTCGAGGACATTGACGTGTCGACGGTGGTTGCTTAAGAAAGCTGATTGCTCTCTGGAAACAAATGGAGGTTGGGTTATACATTGTTAGACCTCTCTATTTGCGAGGTTGTTTTTCCAGAGGATGTAATGATACCTTTAGATAAAAGCCCTCGGTCTGTACCCCTCCGGCACCAATGATCTCATGAATACATTTAGTCAAACCCGTACATCAGTTTACTCTTCAAAATTGGTTGGAAATAATTCACGGAGAACTCTTCGTTGCCATCCACTATGTGGCCGATTTATGCAGAGATTGTCTAAGCCTCCTCAACCCGGTCAATATTATGTTGTTGCCAAAGAAAAGGATGGTGTTATGAAGCATTTCAGACCTATCAATTTTTTGTGAATAACCTTCTGAATTTATATTAAAAACTTCCAACATTACAACACATCCAAAAACATAAGGAAATTACAACTAGGTTTCTACAGAGCCAAACAAACTTAATATCCATCACAAGCCAAAGGCGCGCCGTCACTATCGCTCCATCATCGGAGCTGGCTTGACATTCGATCAAGCGGTCGAAAGTCGTTATGCTAAGGTCTAGCTAGAACAACGCCCTGGAGAGCAAGCCACCATCGTAGAAGCCTTGTGTAGATCAAAAATCTCATAGCCAAATAGTCTCCTGGATAAAAATTCTATCGGCTTTGCAATGGCATCGGAGTGAGCGTCGTTGCGATGGAGAGGGAGCACGAATCACCAGAGAGCAATCTGTTGCATCTGGGAGACACCCAGGGAAAAAAAGGAGGCCAGAGCCTCATCACTTCCGCAAAAATGACTAGGGCACATCACCCGGACCCCCAAGGTTCCTTCTTTCACCCTTCAAACCGAGGGTTGCCCACAATACAACCACCGAAAATAGTAGAAAGAAGATAACCATTCCCTCTACACCAATAGGAATACACACGAAGCACCGTCCAGACATGAAGGACCCGCAATCACAGGAGCCGAAGCCATGGACATCCAAGGACCTAACTAAGACACTAGACTACTAAACACAAGCGAAAACAGTGTCCCGAGGTTTCCCTCCCTCCCGCCGCCACCGGAACAGCCAGTGGAGGTGAGGGAACTCTGGCGCCGTGGGACCGGGCTGCTTCTCTCGGCTGCAGTAGAAAGGTTTCATAGGCAAGGCTTTGTATCGTAATGCACTTCAGACATACCGTAATGCATTTAGCGATACAGACGATGCCATTTTCTTTTGATGATGATTGTGTTGGTGTGTGGGGCAAGTCTAGATCATAAGTGGTAGCCAGGGACAGCAGCCAGGAACCGGTTGGTTTGGTCGGGGATTTACAATTGGTACCAGAGTTGACCCTCACGGTTACACGGGCGTGTGCAGGTCAAGTGTGCGGGGCATGCGGTGCATGGCGCATACAGGACAGGACGTCTGCTAAGAGGGAACGTTCCTATTGGGAGGACGTAGATTCCTTTGAGTGGGGGTGTATGTGACATCCCGACTTAATAGAAATGATAGACTACTCATATCAACAAGGAGCACCTCTTTTCCTAGAGTCCATCTGAAAGAAATCTCAAAGTTAAGTGTGCTTGGCTTGAAGTAATTTGAGGATGGGTGACCGACTGGGAAGTTGATCCCGGGTGCGCATGATTCAACATAAAGTGCACATAAAAGACTAGTGTTGCTCTGTGGGGTAAGTCTAGATCCTAGGTGATAGCCAGGCGCCGCGGCCAGGAACCGGTGGGTTTGGCCGGGGCGTTACACAACTTCAGTTGCTAAACCTTGGTTTGTTGGTTATGCCAAGTACATTGTTCCTAAATACATTCCTCCCAATTTCACTTACCAACAAAAGAGGAATTTTTAATATGATTTGAGACATTATTTTTGGGATGACCCTCATTTATATAAAATGTTAGTAGATGGTATTATTAGACGTTGCATACTTGAAAATGAACTGGAGGATATCTTGAGAAGGTGTCATTTCAGTGCTTATGGAGGACATCATGCCGGAGACAGAATTACACACAAGGTGTTGCAGTTTGGTTTTTATTGGCCTACTTTATTTAAAGATGCTCATAAATTTATTCTATCTTGTGATGAGTGTCAGAGGATAGACAATATTGGAAGACATCAAGAACTGCTCATGAACTATTCTTTAGGAGTGGAACCATTTGATGTCTAGGGAGTTGATTACATGGGACCCTTTACCAGCTCTCATGGGTACAATCATATTTTAGTAGTTGTTGAATACGTAACTAAGTGGGTAGAAGCAATCCCTACAAAAAAGTGTTGATCATTAAACCTCCATTAAAATGCTTAAAGAAATTATTTTCTCTAGGTTTGGTGTTCCTATGTATTTAATGACTGGTAATGGTTCTCATTTCATACATGGTACTTCTAGAAAGTTTTGGCTAAGTATGGTGTTAAGTATAGACTACCTTATCATCTTCAATCCAGTGGTCAAGTAGAATTATCTAACCAAGAAATCAAGTTAATTCTGTAGAAGATCATTAATAAATCATGGAAGATTGGTCTAAAAAAATTAAATTATGCACTTTGGGCTTATAGGACCGCTTTTTAAAATCCTATGGACATGTCTCCGTACAAAATAGTTTATGGTAAAGCTTCTCGTCTTCCACTTGAGTTAGAAAATAGAGCTTATTGGGCGATTGAACAGTTGAATTATGATTTTAAACAAGCTGAAGAGAAGAGATAACTAGACATTAGTGCCTTTGATGAGTGGAGAAAAGAAGCCTATGAAAATGCAAAGTTGTTTAAAGAGAAAGTCAAGCTATGGCATGACAGGAGAATTCAATGTAGAGGGTTCAAGGTAGGAGACCGTGTATTGTTGTACAACTCTCGTTTCCGGAATTTTCTAAGTAAACATTTATCCAAGTGATTAGGTCCCTTCACCATAGCTGAAGTTTATCACTCAGGAGCGATCAAGATGGAATGTGAGTACTGAGGAAAACCGAGGGCGGTAAATGGTCAAAGATTAAATCACTGCATTGTTGGTGACCCGATTGGAGAAACTGTTGAGGAGATACATCTAATCTCTCCCGAAAGATTTATCGAAGAAAACTATCAGAACCTGCTAGAAGTCCAGAATTAGCAAAGGTAAGAAAAGGTAGGTGAAATAATTTTCTAAAAATAAAACA
The DNA here is from genome assembly GCA_039707655.1 of Elymus sibiricus. Lineage (NCBI taxonomy): Eukaryota > Viridiplantae > Streptophyta > Magnoliopsida > Poales > Poaceae > Elymus > Elymus sibiricus. The sequence goes on along the minus strand of CM077668.1, from coordinate 252,072,165 downwards.
AAATTGGTTTCGGAAGTTTCAGCGGACGAGGGCCAAGCCAGCCAAAAAATGACCATGGAGGAGCCTTGTGCGCCCCAGGTGCCTGGCTTGGGCGCCAACCCTGTCAGGCCGCCCATAGGGGGCGCCTAGGCAGGTGGGACCTCCCCTGGCCCATCTTTTGCCTGCTGACCCCTGCCTCACTGAAAACCTCTTATAAATTTCTGGTGATTTTTTTGACCCTAGTATCACGAGTTTTTTTTGACTCTCCTAGCGGTCATGATATCATTGATCCAAACTATGCTACACCAAATCTGAATCCTGACTAGTTAGCGAATTCTTTTTTTAAGAAAGATCGTAGATGAACGTTTCGTTTCGTTACCTAAGTAGTTGAGCAATTCATTCCAAGGTAAACAAAGAGGTATTTCCTTTTCTCGTTCATCACACCATCCCCCTCTAAGACAACACTCCACCTAGACATACAATATACAAGGATCTCCCAGGAACTTTCTCCCTTCTCTACTCTGGGGTGTCTCACTAGAGGAGGAGAAAGGAGATCAGGTAATTCTCGAAGGAACAAAGAGAGAAGGGTGTAGACAAAGTAATGTTGTGATCCCTCCTTCAATCACAAAAAAAAAACAACTTGGCAAAACTCAGATGGCAAGGTTGTAAATATTTTTGATTTTGTGATCAAATTAAAACAAATCAACATTTATTCTTTTTTTAGAGAACGAATCATCATTTATTCATTCCTTGATCGTTTGCCACTCTCCTCTGGCATATGGTCCATGTCGTTTTCAATCTACCTCCTCACACGAATATTACAAATATGTTTAGGAATTGGTTGATAGGGATCCATCCGAAACATAACACTCAAATTCGGGCGGGGGTATGCACCTTACTATGGGCTATATGGAACTGTACAGAAATGATTATATTTTTTACAAGACGAAATCTCTCATTTCTTGCATGCTATCTAGAAAGCTGGTTGGATCCGTTTGTAGTCCTGTCTCTATTGTAAAGAGGCGTGGGAGTCCATGACCTTTGGGTGCAGCCAATGAAAGATTGTTGCTCGGACTATCTTAGACCGTTTGACGGTCTGGTAAAAGGATTACACAAGCTTTAAAAAATATATTCCAATTGTGTGGCCTAGTTTTATATGACCTTTTTTACGACTTTTGTTTCATGTTGTTTGGATTTTTGACACTGCACAATAATAAAAATTAGTGTTTATCAACCGGCTCAGAGATTGGATGTCTTTCTTTCTTTCCGAAGAAAAATTCCCGCAAGGGCTTCGGCTGAATTTAAATATATGGCGCAATTGTCGCCTACTACATCCGTTCGGGTTTATTAGTCCTTGTATTTGGGTCAAATTTTGACCCTAGATCTAACTAGGAAAACAAGTTAGATGACACAAAAATCATATTGTTGGATTCAAATTTGAATGAAGTTTCTAATGGTAGTACTATTTTTACGACATATAAAATATATTTTGCTAGTCAAATCTATACTCAAAATTTAATGGGGCCTAATAAACCTGGACAAAGATTAAGAAGAACACAAGTTACTACCTCTGTCCGGGTTTACAAAACCGGAGAGCCAGCGCAGCGAGACCAAGGCACTTGCTTTTTAAATGTGTGATCCATCGATTTTCCCCAAAAGCTGCATCAGCTATCCTGCCCTACATGCATGTACCGGCTTTGGCCAATCTTCTCACAGACCCGCAGCACTATTAAGGCACCGGCCTTCTAATGGCGTATGAGGCGCGCTGGCTAGCCGGTTTTGTAAACCCGGATGGAGGTAGTAGTCGAAAATAGCAAGGATATTTTGTTAATCAAACTTACGCTCAAAATTTGAAGGACTAATAAATCCAAACAGATGAAGTAAGATGCAATATACTATTGTCGATACATGATTATTCTAATAAATACTGGTACACCTCCATTTACTGGTACTGACATTTATGAACTCCTCGAAACAAGTGTGAGGACACTTTAAGTACTCTGAATTATCACCAAGTGCACACTCATCAGACTACCGCCCACAGCTCGCCATGGTTCTGCTCATCAAGTTTCTCTTTGTCCCTGCCACCGTGTTCCTCTCGGCGCTCATCATTTTGTCCTACTTCACCAGCGTGCCGTACCTGAGCTACTCCGACCTCCCCTACTACAGGTCCTACTTCTCGCGGATCCCCAAGTGCGACATCTTCCAGGGCGAGTGGGTCCCGGACGCGGACACGCCGCCGCACTACACCAACGAAACGTGCTCCTACATCCAGGAGCACCAGAACTGCATGAAGTACGGCCGGCCGGACTTGGAGTTCCTGAGGTGGCGGTGGCAGCCGAGGCGGTGCGACCTCCCGCGGTTTGACGCCGATAAGTTCTTCCGGCTCGTCGGGAACAAGACGCTCGCGTTCGTAGGGGACTCACTCGCCAGGAACCACATGCAGTCCCTACTCTGCCTCTTGTCCAAGGTACGTTACGTAGAAAGTAGAATCCATTTTTGCTTGGGTGGCTCGGGTACTAACTAATGTCCACGGCGGCGCGCGCTGGGTGGCAGGTGGCGTCGCCGAAGGAGTTGACCGAGAGGACGGACCCCATCAAGATACTGCACTACGAGAGCTACAACTTCACCCTAAAAATCATCTGGTCGCCTTTCCTGGTGAGGACGGAGGAGCCGGACAACAACTCCGGCGTGTTCAAGCTCTACCTCGACGAGCCCGACGGCAGGTGGTTCTCCCGCGTGGCCGGGTTCGACTACGTGATCCTCTCGGGGGCCAACTGGTTCACGCGCCAGTCCTTGTTCTACGAGAGGGGGCAGCTCGTCGGCGGCAGCTTCGTCGCGCTCAACATCACCAGCAACCTCACGCTGCGCTACTCCCACCGGATGGCGTTCCGGACAGCGCTTCGGGCCATCAACGATCATGGCAGCGTGAAAGCGAAAGTCATCGTGCGCACGCTGTCGCCGATGTCTCACTTCGAGGGAGGGTCGTGGGACAAGGGCGGGGACTGCCGCCGGACGCAGCCGTACCGGAGCAACGAGATGATGATGGGTGACCTGGACCTCGACTTCTACACGGGGCAGGTGGAGGAGTTCAGGGAGGCGGAGAAAGCGGCCGCGGTGGCGGGAGTGGACATGGTGCTCATGGACACGACGGGCGCCATGCTGCTGCGGCCGGACGGACACCCGAGCCGGTACGGGCACTGGCCGGAAGAGAAGCGGGTACTCTCCAACGACTGCATCCACTGGTGTCTTCCCGGGCCGGTCGATGCCTGGAACGACATGTTGCTTCAAATCATGTCAGACTAGCAAACATACAGAGGTTTGTTACTACGTACTTTGTTTAGTTCAGCTTCGCCTCAATACGGAGTGTCCGTGTGATCCAGTGGACACGGCTGAGCCCGAGCACTGGAATTTTGTTCCTTCAGATCGATTAGGCAGACGCATTTTATCATATAGAGTAATTTTTCTTCTTCAGAGGGCAGCATTTTATCATAGTTGCTGCTGTATTGCACCTGTAACTTTGCAATTGCAAGTTCCTAACCAAAGATTTACGTGCTTACAACTTACACTGTGTTATCGTTTTGCATCTGCCTCGTCTTTTATGGCTTTAGTGCCATGGAGGCATGGTGGATTTTGGACCTTATCGGTGGAAGGGCTACTACTTTGTTTTTAGGTGTTTTTCTGAATTTGTTAAGGGTTTGTGTCGAAGGTGAGGTGGCGACGGCTCGATGAAGATGAAATAAGCTCTTTCCGCCGGCCCGTTCCGGCCATGCGCCTAGCGTCGTCGGAGGCTATGTCGAGGTGCGTCTTCGCGGGATTCGTTCAGTCTTTGTCTTTAGTGGATCTACTTAGATCATGTCTTCGTTTGTCTGCACTTGTGTGTCTACAGTTTGGATCCTTTCGATCTATGTTTCTCTTCATCGGCGACGGTTACGCTGTTCTGGTGCGCTGGTCCTTTGGGGCCTTTGCGTGACGATTTTTCGACTGTCTACTATAACAAGATTTATCCGACTCCGGTGAGGGAGAGATGATGACGGTCAGTGGCGTAGCCAGGCCCCAGGCTACCAGGGCCATGGCCTGGGGCGTGGCTGGTGATTCCTTCGGTGACTGTAGATACAGTAACACACTGTTGCTACAGTGTCCGCTGTGTGGCCCGGGGCGTGTGTGGATGCTGGCTACGCCACTGATGACGGTGGCGCGCCTTCGGCTCGTTCCAGTGCGTGTAGTCCTTGTTAGGTGGTCTACGAACATGGATGTAGTTTCTACTACTTCTCGTGTTCTTTGCTTTGTCATGATGTTTGATGAATAGATCGGAAGTTTTTTCCGCAAGAAAAAAAAAACTTACACGGCGTTACAATTACACGACCTGATGACGTTCAAAGTGACGCACTTATCTTAAGTCACCCATGGGGCATCTTGTGTAGCCCATTGAGTACTTCAGAAAAGATGTATGTCTGGCTAGTTAATATGGGTAATTAATTGCATGCGGCTATGGGCAAGGCAGAGATTGGGCAAGAGATAATTGAGATGATTTTTGGGGACTCCCTCCATCCATATATATATATAGGGCCTAATGCGTTTTTCGATACTGCCTTTGACTATTGGTAAGATTAATAGTATATGAGATGTATAATGTGAAAATTATATCATTGGAAGCTCCTTTCACGTATGAATTTAACGGTATGCTTTGTGTAACTTGCATGCCATATATTATTGCTCTAACATGTGACAAAGTTACTCTCGAAAAACGCATTAGGCCCTATATATGGATAGAGGGAGTATTAATGGTTGTGCATGAAATGAACGAAACAACTACGGACTCTGTTAGAGATACAACAGGCAAATCAAACAACTACGGACTCTGTTAGAGATACAACAGGCAAATCAAACGACAAAGAACGAAATCAACACAGGGAGACACGGAATTTTAACGTGGAAAACCCCTCCAACACGAAGGGAGAAAAACCACGGGCATCAGTCAGCGAACTTCACTATATCAGGAGAGGTTAAAAACGCCGGGGATTTACAACTCATCAACTTATCCTGCGCAGCGGCTTACAATAGGTATATATAACAGCATTGACCTAGGTCAATACTAATCCATACCGTGGGGGGCCTCCCGGCGGCGGGCCGGAGCTCCGCTCCGCTCATCATAAGTTAGCCTCTATCTTTATATATGAATTTGGATCATAACATAACAGACTCCTCTTTAATAGTAGAGATATTACTGTGCATTGTGCATAAGTTTCTAACCTTAACAACATAAGAAAGGTATACTATCTGGGAAGAATGGGACAACGATGACGATCACGGGAGAAAAATAGTTATTTTTCATCTAAGTGATGACATCATCTGTTGTTATCTCATTTTGGTCCCAGCTTTTTCATATGTCATTTTCCTTTTTGTGTTGTTGTGTTCTCTTGCCGAATTGGGTTGGGCCTATGTGTTGCCCTGTGTTCTTGATCATTGTGTATGTCGGCTGAGTTGTTGTTTTCTTTTTGTTGTGGGGCATGGGAAAAGTAGATCTCAGGTGACAGGTGACAAAGAAGAGGGTGCGTCTATTTGTCGCTCCTGCCGAGCGGACGCTTGCACAGCTCGCATCACTACTAGCACACACCACCTTTTCTCTTTATGATTCCCTACGGGCATGAGCTATAGAGGCATTAGGTTGGTGTGGTCTCAAAATCCACATATATGGGGCAATACTTCTACCAAGTGCTATCTCTCTCCTCACTTTCTTCACCTTTTCTCCATAGTTGATGCCCTCTCTTGCTTTTCTTTCACACATCTTTTTTTTAAGTAAAGACCTTCATGGCTAGCTTTATTAAAATTAAACAACGCTTACATCGTCCGCTAATAGTTCAGAAATAAAAATCGGAGGTGAGTCCAACCACAAATTTGGTGGATCATCACGTCCAAACTGAGCTAGCGCATGAGCTACCATATTCGATTCTCGATTACAATGCTCTATCAAGACCTTCCCGAAATCATGTAACAATGATCTGCATTCATCTAATATTGGCGCTGCTACCATTGAGTGCCCAGAATTCTGCTGGAGTGCTTCCACCACAATTAAATTATCCATCTGAACCAGAATAGAATTGCATCCCACAGTGGTGGCAAGTTTCAATCCCTCGACAAGAGCAGTCGCTTCGGCCGACTCCACATCCGTGACGTGTTCAAATTTCATCGTGGTAGCTGCTACGAAAAGGCCGCTACTATCCCGAATAATTGCTCCACCTGCACCGGTGTTGTCCTCATCCGAGAAAGCAGCATCGACATTAAGCGCCAACTGACCTGCCAGGGGCCTCCTCCAATGATTCAGTCTAGGTGTCGCTGTAGGTTTACAGGACGCACGCTTAAAATTCAGACAGAGTGCCCTGATGGATTGGCACGACCGCACCGGTGTTTGGACCTCTTCCTGTTTAACAATTTGTCTCCGCTGCCACCATAGATACCAGCTCGTCACCGCCACCAGCTCCGGTAGTTCAACAATGCTCATATATTGCTTCCTGTCTTCTAGGTCACAGAGAGAATTTTCCAAGATTTCTGCTCCTGGACGTCCAGGCGTAGCTACTGTAGCCATTATTTCATGTACGCCAAGGCACCTCCATACGTCCCGTGCTCGGTTGCATTTGAATGCCAGATGAGCTATATCCTCAGCATGCGTAGAGCAAATCGGACAGTGAGCTAAGCGAGATATGTGCCTATTTGCTAAAACACAACAGCAAGGGAGTGCATCATGACGACATCTCCAAAGAATTTTTTTTAATTTTGCCGGGTACCTTCAAACTCCAATGTTTCCTCCAAACTGGATGTGCGAAGGAGCCACTTATGCCGTGAGGGTTTATATTACTTGATTCATAATTCCTCCCATTGCCTATAATAAGCTGAGCATACTGAGAAAATACCCGACTTGGTAAGATGCCAAGCAACGAAGTCCTCCGTTTCATGCTGGAAGATCAGGATTCGCAGAATCCTATCTGCGTCTATACTCCAAAAATTGTCCCGTATCAGCTCCTCGTCCCAGTCCCCAGTGATTGGGTTTATGAGTTCATTCACCGTTGTGAGCACACAGTTGCCCCTCACGGTTATTATCTTCCTTGAATTACTACTAGGGATCCAACAATCTTCCCATATATTAATTTTCATACCATTGCCAACCCTCCAAATGCATCCTTTCCTGAATGTTTGAATCCCAGCCTAAATACTCTGCCAAACATATGATGATCCCTTCTTCAGTGCACAATTGATGCAGAGCATCCTTCGGTCATCCGCATGGACCCACCTACGTCTCCCCAAGTACCAAGAGGACCAATGACTCGAGCACGTGCAAGAGCTCTCGATACCGAGGTGACATCACTCCTTAATGAACTTCCATATGACTCATGCGAGACATGGTTGCTACCTCATTCCGAAATGCTATGTGTGCTTAGGTACCAAGAGGACCCTCTCGGAGAAGCCCGGAACAATGGACAAGTCGCCAAGTACTCGGATGAAGAAGCACGAGAAGAGGAAGTGCTGCTGAGCATCAGCAACCGGACATCCGGCACCTGGAGACTACAACAACATCACCAGATCAGCCGCCGCCAAGTCCCCAGGACCCGGACATCCGGCCTCGCCCCGGACATCCGGCCCGTCGACCCCGGACATCCGGCCCTTGCCCGGAAATCCGGCACCTCCCTACAGAAAGCAGCAGCAAAACGGCCAACACAGCCCGGACATCCGGCCGACCCGCCGGACATCCGGCTCTTCGTGAGCCGCCGGACATCCGGCCCCAGCCCGGACATTCGGCACCTGCCTGTGCGCAGAGTACGGGCCAAGGGCCCATGTATTCCCCCAACTCGCCCCAACTTGTACTAGCACTATATAAGGACCCCCCTCCTCCATCTAGGGATAGCAAAGTAGTTGGCTCTTTGAGATAGAGCTTTGCTCATCCATACCTCTCCCATGGAGATCAAGACCTCCATGAGACCCATGTGAGAAGATCCACTCTGGAGTCAAGACCTCGACTCCTTCGCGGATCGGGACGAACTAGCTACCGTGTATCCTCCTTTGTTGGTTTTGGATCTTGTATCCCTACTATGTGTATATGGATCTAGTGCATGTGTGATTGGATCTTGTCTATTTGAGTGTTCTTCTTGTGTTCTTCTTGGATTTGCTCCTTTTCCCCCTCCTAAGTGTGAAAAGATCGTCATCTAGGGTTTCACCCTACATCATCTTGGATCAGAGCCACGTTGATTCACACTTTGGAGTCTTTCCCCTCCACTTTCTAGCCCCAATTTTGTTGATTTTTCCCAATTTCGAAAATTCCCCACAAAAATAGCCATACCATTTTTTTTGTGATTTGTTGGTTTGATGATGTTTTGTTGATTTCGATCCATGGATTTGCTTGGTTTCGAGTGGATCTAGCTTTCCCCCACCTTCTCCATCAATTTCATCCACAAAATCGTCCGAATTTTGTCCCGAAATCCCAATTTTTCCGCTTGTTCTTCAAGTTCATCCACGGGATCCAGCTCCCTGATACGTCTCCAACGTATCTATAATTTATGAAGTATTCATGCCATGTTTATAACAATTCTATATGGTTTTGGTATGATTTGATTAGAACTAACCCGGACTGACGCTGTTTTCAGCAGAATTGCCATGGTGTTGTTTTTTTGTGCAGAAATAAAATTTCTTGGAATTGGATGAAACTTTTTGGAGATTTTTTATGGAATAAATAAAAAATACTGGAACTAAGACCCACTGGAGGGGGGCCACCCAGTGCCCACGAGGCACCAGGGCGCGCCATCTGACCTGATTCCAACGCTGAAAAATCCTATAAATAGAGAAACCCCCAGAAATAACCCTAGAACTTTGACTCCACCGCCGCAAGCCTCTGTACCTCCACGATCTCATCTACAACCCTTTTTCAGCACCCTGCCGGAGGGGGGAAATCATCACCGAAGGCCATCTTCATCATCCCGGCGGTCTCCATGACGAGGAGGGAGTAGTTCACCCTCGGGGCTGAGGGTTTGTACCAGTAGCTATGTGTTTTATCTCTCTCTCTCTCTCTCTCTCGTGTTCTTGATTTGGCATGATCTTGATGTATCGCGAGCTTTGTTAATATAATTGGATCATATGATGTTTCTTCCCTCTCTATCCTTGTTGTGATGAATCAAATCTTTTCCCTTTGAGGTTTCGTTATTGTCGGATTGAATATTTTAGATTTGAGAACACTTGATGTATGTCTTGCATATGAATACCCGTGGTGACAATGAGGTATTATATTGATTCACTTGATATATGTTTTGGCATTCAACTCGCGGATTCCCGCGGTGACATTGGGGTAATCTATGCATAGGGGTTGATGCACGTTTTCATTATCTTTTCTCCGATAGAAACTTTGGGGTGCTCATTGGAGTTCTTTGTGTGGATTGGATATTAAGATTATGAAGTTGTTTGATGCATATAGTATAATCAACTCACGGATACTTGTGGTGACATTGGAGTATCTAGGCGACATTAGAGTTGGTTGATGTGTATCATATGGTGTTATTATAGTACGAACTCTAGGGCTGTTTGTGACACTTATAGGAATAGCTCAATAGATTGATCGGAAAGGATAACTTTGAGGTGGTTTCGTACCCTACAAACAATTTCTATCTTTTGTTCTCCGCTAATAGGAACTTGGGAGTGATTCTTTATCGCACGTTGAGGGATGGTTATATGATTCAATTATGTTAGCATTGTTGAGAGATTGCGCTAGTGAAAGTATGAACCCTAGGCCTTGTTTTTAAGCATTTCAATACCGTTTGTGCTCACTTTTGTTACTTGCTACCTTGCTGTTTTTATATTTTCAGATTACAAAAATCTATATCTACTATCCATACTACACTTTTATCACCATCTCTTCGCCAAACTAGTGCACCTATACAATTTGCCATTGTATTGGGTGTGTTGGGGACACAAGAGATTTCTTGTATTTGGTTGCAGGGTTGTTTGAGAGATACCATCTTCAACCTACGCCTCCCATGGATTGATAAACCTTAGGTCATCCACTAGAGGGAAAATTGCTACTGTCCTACAAAACTCTGCGCTTGGAGGCCCAACACGAGTCTGCAAGAATAAGTTGTGTAGTAGACATCAAGATCTTTTCTGGCGCCGTTGCCGGGGAGGTGAGTGCTTGAAGGTATATCTTTAGATTTTGCAATCGAATCTTTTATTTTCTTATTTTATCACTATTTTGGTTTATAAAAGAAAACTACAAAAAAATGGAATTGAGGTTGCCTCATATTATTCGTCTTTATAATGTCTTTCTTGAAAATAAGGATTCTGATAATTGTGCTCAATTGATAGAAGAAGAATTCCATAAAATGTTTGGCATAAAATCCATGAATGATGAGCATGATTGCAATGTTGCTAGTATGAATTCTTTGAATATCCATAATACTAATGATGATTGCACTAGTCATGATAATGATGTCTCCTATAAGAATGTCAATTTTTGTGGAGTGAATTGGGAGTGCAAATGCATACCAAAAAGGGAAAATAGATTTTGTAAGAGGCATAAGTATTTAGAAACTAAAGGGTTGCAAGAGAGGCTAGATGATTGTGCTGAAAGATTTAATTTTTCTCGCCATCCTTGTGAACTTTGCAATGAACGTGGTCATTTAAAGCTCCAATGCAAATTGTTTCATGATCGAATCATGTCCAAAAATTGTGATAACTTGATTACCCTTGCGCATCATAATGAACTTAATCTGCTTCTGGGGTATGAAGAAATGAAACGTATAACTAGGGATATTCCAGAATATAATCTCAAGAGATTTCTCGATTTTGATCTAGAGGAAATTTATATGTATTGTGCGGTAAATTGCATTGAGAATCCTTATATTGCCAATTATTTAAAGACAAGAAAACAAATAGAAGATGAAGAGAATACTAATGAAGGGGAAGAGGTTTCCCAAAATCCTCCTATTTTTTCTTATGATGAAATAGGTGACGAGAAGGAGCTCCCTATTCAACCAATCTCATCAATAAGAAGCTCGGAAAAATTGATTAAACCCACACATGATGTGGTGAAGAAGAAGAAAAGAAGAAAGAATAGAGGTAAAAAGGTATCCCTCCCAAATGGTGTTGCTCCTATTATTGTTGTGCCACATGAGAATGAATCAAAAATAATTGTGGAAGATGATACACTTGATGATGATATTGCTTATTTGTCTTATGGTACAATGTCCGAAGGAATTATTGAGGTTGATTTTGTTATGCATATTACTCGTTGTGATGATTATGATTGGGAAGATAATGATACTTCTTATAATCTTGAAAATCTTTATGGTGCCAATTTGGAAAATTATGATGATAATAATTATTTTACTATTGGTGCTATTCATACTATTGATGATAATAGTGATAATGCTAATGATATGCAAACTAACAAGCTTGGGGATGCTATGTTTGATGAGAATGACATTTTTGAGAATTTATTTGCTGCAATTGATGCTTTTCCCAAGCTTGGAGATGTTATACTTAATGAAGATGATCTTTTTAGCCCCCCTACTTTGAATGATCAAATTTGTTATGATGATTTCATACCTCCTATCTATGATGATTATTGTGATGATACTTATGTTATGAAAAATAGTGATGATTATTATTATAATTGTCATAATTATGAATACCCTTTTACTAAACATTACTCTTTTAATGTGGAAACAATTTATATTATTCGAGTTTCATATGATACTCCCACTATTATGAATGAGAAGAAAATTGCTTGTGTGGAGAGTAATAAAAATCCTATGCTTGTGGATCATGAAAAGAATGCTTTTATATGATAGCTATATTGATGAATCCATTCATGATGCTACTGAAAATTATTATGAGAGAGGAACATATGATTCATGATGCTCCCGTTATGTTTCAATTCTTCACTTTTATGTGAGCATCATTAAAATCATCATGCCTAGCTAAAAGGCATTAAAGAAAAGCGCTTGTTGGGAGACAACCCAATACTTATACCTACTGTTTTTGTGTGTTCACATGATTAAGCTATTGTAGTAATCATGTTTTATATGTTTTGTTTCAATAATGTGCCAAGTAAAGCCTTTGGGATAGTGTGGATGCTTGTTGATTTGATTCTGTGCAAAAACAGAAACTTTTGCGTCCAGTGCTGGAATTTCTATTTTGTACTGGAGCGTGAAAAAATTCTGAAATTTTTACACAGTATTGGGTTACAAATGTTTTACGTTTTCCTAATTTTTCAGAACTTTTGGAGGTAAATAAGTATGGTTTTTAAATCTCTTACTACACGCTGTTCAGTTTTTGACAGATTCTGTTTTCGATTCATAGTTTGCTTGTTTTAGTGTTTCCATAGCTTATATTGAGTAATATAAATTGTGGAAATTATAGAATACAGTAGGAATTATGTGAGAACAATTATGAATCTTGTCTTGACAGTACCTAAGTGTATGATTTATTTTTATCATACTAACCTATCTCACGAAGTTCCGTTAAGTTTTGTGTGATTGAAGTTTTCAAGTTTTGGGTGACATATCGATATGAGGAGAATAAGGAGTGGCAAGACCCTAAGCTTGGGGATGCCCAAGGCAACCAAAGGTAAAATTCAAGGAAGATCCAAGAAACTAAGCTTGGGGATGCCCCGGAAGGCATCCCCTCTTTCGTCTTCAACACTATCGGTAACCTCACTTGGAGCTATATTTTTATTCGTCACATAATATGAGTTTTGCTTGGAGAGTCATTTTCTTGTGTTGATATTTGCTTGGTGTTATCAATAATCATTTTTTTATCTTTTAGTTCAATAAAATGCCAATTATAGCCTTTACCATGCTCACTTTGCAAGTTCATGTGTTCTCTATCACGTGGTAATTTTTCAGAATTTTTTGAGTTAGGGAAGTATGGATTCTTATTCCCCTTTTACAAACTATTCTGTTTTGACAGATTGCTGTTATAGTTGCATTGTTTGCATATGTTTGTGTGTTTAATGTTTCTATTTGTGGATAGGAGTATTAAATATGAAGAGGTATTTAGTATGAAATGTTTAATTATAATTTTTGTTATTTTCTACAGTAGAGAATGTTAAGGTTTTGAATTGATTTATACTAACTTATCTCACGAGTTCTTGTTGAGTTTTGTGTGGATGAAGTTTTTAAGATTTATAGAAACCGTGATATGAGAGGAATTAAGGAGACACAAAATCTCAAGCTTGGGGATGCCCAAGGCATCCCAAATTAATATTTCAAGAAGTCTCAAGCATCTAAGCTTGGGGATGCCCCGGTAGGCATCCCACCTTTCTTCATCAACAATTATCGGTTAGTCTTGGTTGATCCTAAGTTTTTGCTTCTTCACATGATGTGTGCTATTCTTGGAATGTCATTTTATTTTGTTTTCTTTGCTTTTTGAATAAAATACTTAAGATCTAAAATTTTTAAAAGAGAGAGAGAGTCCTCACATAGCTACCTATTTACTTAACTACTCATTTGGTCTTCACTTATATCTTTTTGGAGTAGTTTGTCATTTACTCTTGTTCTTCACTTATATCCTATGAGTAAATTGTTGAAATGAATTGAATATCATAAAGTTGAAATTTATATGCTTCATATGCTTGTCCCATAGGGAGTAGTGACTTCACATACAAGAAGTATAAGTGGTAAAATTTATTGAAAGTTAACAAACATAGCATCGGTCACTTGAACAATTCATGAAAGAATTTTGAAGGAAGAGAAATTTCACATATAAATATACTATCTTGGACATATTCTATGATTGTGAGCCCCCATTAATTATTTTCAAGCTTGATCAAGTAGTTGACATTGGACAAGGAAGACAACGTAATGAGTTATGTTTGTTTATATTCACATAGAAGTTATATTGCCATGGATCCTCTAACATGTTGTGCTTTCTTAGGATCTTTTGCTAGCCAAAAAATCGTACTAAGTAGAGATACTACTTGTGCATCCAAAAACCCTTAAACCCAGTTTCTTGCCATGAGTGTCCACCATATCTACCTATGGATTGAATAAGATCCTTCAAGTACGTTGTCATCGGTGCAAAAAGCTATAAAAATTGCTCCTAAAATATGTATGATCTTTTATTGCAAGGGAAAATAAGCGTTGTACAAACTTGTGATGGTAAAGAAATAAAAGCGACGGACTGCATAATAAAGGTTGCTATCACAAGGGGCAATATAATGTGACGTTCCTTTGCATTAAGGGCTTGTGCATCCAACAACAAAAAGCGCATGACAACCTCTGCTTCCCTCTGTGAAGGGCCTATCTTTTACTTTTAGGCATTTACTTTTCTGTATTTACTTTTATGCAAGAGTCATTAATGTTCATCCCTATTCCGCTCTATTTATTCTTTTGTTGGCAAGCATTATGTGGTAGGGAAAGATCCAGGCACATATATCCAGTTGAATATATATGATCATGAGTTATTATTGTTGACATTATCCCTGAGATAAATAAGTTGGGAGGTGAAACATTAAGCCCCTATCTTCCTATGTGTTTGATTGAAACGGTTTGTTCTAAAAATATGCTTTGAGTGTCAGCAATCATGGAAGACTAAAAGATGGTTGAGTATGTGGAATTTGCTAGATAAAAGCTCTTACATAGACCCTTCCTGAAAATAAGATGAATTGCAATTGTTTGATGACTGAGAACATAGTTTGTTAGTTTTCAAGAAAGTTTATGGCCTATACTTTAAACATGTGAATAGCTTGCTACTTGATCATGAGAAGTTTTATGAGATGAGCTACTGATTATGATATATAATGATGCTAGGAAAAGTGATTGAAATTATCATTGATCAAACTTATGCACTATGCTAGCATTCACACTTTCACAAATTATTTCTTTTATCATTTACCTACTCGAGGACGAGCAGGAATTAAGCTTGGGGATGCTGATACGTCTCCAACGTATCTATAATTTATGAAGTATTCATGCCATGTTTATAACAATTCTATATGGTTTTGGTATGATTTGATTAGAACTAACCCGGACTGACGCTGTTTTCAGCAGAATTGCAATGGTGTTGTTTTTTTGTGCAGAAATAAAAGTTCTTGGAATTGGATGAAACTTTTTGGAGATTTTTTATGGAATAAATAAAAAATACTGGAACCAAGATCCACTGGAGGGGGGCCACCCAGTGCCCACGAGGCACCAGGGCGCGCCACCCCCCAGGCGCGCCCTGGTACCTCGTGGGGCCCACGTGGCTACGTCTGACCTGATTCCAACGCTGAAAAATCCTATAAATAGAGAAACCCCCAGAAATAACCCTAGAACTTCGACTCCGCCGCCGCAAGCCTCTGTACCTCCACGATCTCATCTACAGCCCTTTTCCGGCACCCTGCCGGAGGGGGGAAATCATCACCGCAGGCCATCTTCATCATCCCGGCGGTCTCCATGACGAGGAGGGAGTAGTTCACCCTCGGGGCTGAGGGTTTGTACCAGTAGCTATGTGTTTTATCTCTCTCTCTCTCTCTCTCTCGTGTTCTTGATTTGTCACGATCTTGATGTATCGCGAGCTTTGTTAATATAGTTGGATCATATGGTGTTTCTTCCCTCTCTATCCTCGTTGTGATGAATCGAATCTTTTCCCTTTGAGGTTTCGTTATTGTCGGATTGAATATTTCAGATTTGAGAACACTTGATGTATGTCTTGCATATGAATACCCGTGGTGACAATGGGGTATTATATTGATTCACTTGATATATGTTTTGGCATTCAACTCGCGGATTCCCGCGGTGACATTGGGGTAATCTATGCATAGGGGTTGATGCACGTTTTCATTATCTTTTCTCCGATAGAAACTTTGGGGTGCTCCTTGGAGTTCTTTGTGTGGATTGGATATTAAGATTATGAAGGTGTTTGATGCATATAGTATAATCAACTCACGGATACTTGTGGTGACCTTGGAGTATCTAGGTGACATTAGAGTTGGTTGATGTGTATCATATGGTGTTATTATAGTACGAACTCTAGGGCTGTTTGTGACACTTATAGGAATAGCTCAATAGATTGATCGGAAAGGATAACTTTGAGGTGGTTTCGTACCCTACAAACAATTTCTATCTTATGTTCTCCGCTAATAGGAACTTGAGAGTGATTCTTTATCGCACGTTGAGGGATGGTTATATGATCCAATTATGTTAGCATTGTTGAGAGATTGCACTAGTGAAAGTATGAACCCTAGGCCTTGTTTTTAAGCATTGCAATACCGTTTGTGCTCACTTTTGTTACTTGCTACCTTGCTGTTTTTATATTTTCAGATTACAAAAACCTATATCTACTATCCATACTACACTTTTATCACCATCTCTTCGCCGAACTAGTGCACCTATACAATTTACCATTGTATTGGGTGTGTTGGGGACACAAGAGATTTCTTGTATTTGGTTGCAGGGTTGTTTGAGAGATACCATCTTCAACCTATGCCTCCCATGGATTGATAAACCTTAGGTCATCCACTTGAGGGAAAATTGCTACTGTCCTACAAAACTCTGCGCTTGGAGGCCCAACACGAGTCTACAAGAATAAGTTGTGTAGTAGACATCACCCCCGGACATCCGGCCTCCAGGCGACAGCCCGGACATCCGACCCCCATGCCCGGATATCCGGCCCCTGGGAACCAGCACGCCAACACTTCGCAATTTCATCACTTTTTCGCCATTTCCCACCGTTTCTTCCGCAACCACTTGAGCCACTCCACCACCGATTTTCGCAACCACCACTTTGTGCCATTTTCGATTTTGAGTCGCGGGTTTTCCATTTGCTAACGTGTTTCGGCTACTTAGGAACGGTTCGACATCGACATCACCGCCGCTCATCATCGCCACGGAATTTGACATCGACAACGACCACTCCACCATTTTGACACCAACACCGTAAGCAAGGACGATAACCTCGACGACAACTTATTCATCCCCTTGCCATTACATTGTGAACCCAAGGCCCCCTTTTGCGTCGCTTTCCTATGAGACTAACCATTTGAGTATTGCCGGGAAATGCTACTTGTCCACTTTAGTGATACCGTTCCGCATAGCTATCATAGCGTGCATATATACTCATATCATCTCTTGTGCCAAAATTTTGTTCCCGCATACACATCTTTGCTATCTTAGTAAGAGCATTTCGCATAAGTGGCCAAAGGAAATTAGCAACAATAAGAAGCTTTTAAGCAAAAGAGAAAGAGCAACAACAAGCTTGTAAGCAATAGCCATAGCATCGCCACATTACATATCATATTTGATCATCTTGGATCATTGTGACCGCGTTCACCGGGAATCATACATACGTCGCATACTTGAGATAGAAAGTCCATACGTTTGTCTCTAATAGGTTGTGCATAAGTTCGTATCCGCCTATAGTGCAATCGTGCTAGCATCTCTCTAGTGTTGTGCAACAAGAGCATTTTCCGTGGATCCCACATTTTGAGCTCATTCCTTGGTTGCACGACCTCATTTATCTGTCCGTGTGTGTGTTTCCGCGTGTCCATCATTGCTATTGGTCTACTTGTTTCACTTGCAAATTTGTGAATCTTTTTCAACATTATTGCTGCTAACAATTGCAGAAATTTTGTGCCACTATCCTAACCAAACTACTCCAAAAGCTTTACTTGTGTAGGTGTGAGATTGACACGATCCGGTACCAATTGCACTATTTCCATAATACCATATTGGGTGATCATTGATCCATCTTCAACATTGGATAAGGTACATTGGTCTAGTTCATTTCTTTCTTCCACTAACACTTGTTTGAGAATCATGGATAGGCCGAGCACTTCTATCAACCCCCTCTTTGATGAGCAAGAAGACGCACCAAACAACTACGTCACCAAGGCTCACCTCTTCGGCGTCCAACGAGCATTACATCAAGAGAGCGAAGCATTGGGCGAACAAATTGAACAACTCGCCTCCGACTTTCGCCAAACACTTGATGACAAGTTATCATCTCAAATGGAAGAGTTCCGCACCATGTTGGTCAACCGCGCTTCTTCTACTTCATCTACTTCAAGATCAAGACGGCGCCATTCGAGCCAAACCCCTTCGGACACTTCTTCGGATGCAAGTCTTCCACGAGCACGCTCTCATCCCTCCCAAGAACATGACGATCGGCAAGCTACAAGAAACCCATTACATGGCAATGGTTTGCAAGACCGCCTTCAAGAGCGCGAATGACAAAAACGGCAAGCACAAGCCAACGGGAACCAAGATCAAGTTCCACCACGACAACGTCAAGTACACCAAGACGACGACGCTCTACAACAAGAACGACAATGTCGTGAGGAGCAAGCACTTGAAGCTCAACGTGCCCTACGCGAGGCAACTCGCAACGTCGCCGAACGCAACCGCCGCGTGCACGAACAAAAAGAAGCTGCATGACTTGAGGAGCGCCAAGAGATGAGGAACCATGCGCGTATCCCAAGACCACAACGTCAAGCCAATCAAGATGAGCACGAGGAGAAAGAGATAGAAGATCATCCTCCACGGCACGAGCGTCATCGCAATCGCCGTCAACGTAATGAGGAGCGCTACGGCAAGCTCAAGTTCAACATGCCTAATTCTCCGGTGGAAATGATCCCGAAGAATACCTTTCATGGGCATTGAAGGTCGACAAGATATTCCGTCTTCACAACTACGAGGAGAAAAAGAAGATTGCCATGGCATCTCTTGAGTTCCAAGACTATGTTCTCATTTGGTGGGAGCAAGTGATTGAATGACGTCAAGAGAGAGGCGAACCACCTATCACCACTTGGAATCAAATGAAGGATGTCTTGAGAGCTCGTTTTGTGCCTACACACTATAGCCATGACCTCTTAAAGAAACTTCAACTTCTCAAGCAAGGCACCAAGTCGGTTGAAGCGTACTACCAAGAGATGGAAATTGCAATGATACGAGCCAACATCAAGGAAGTTGATGAACAAACTATGGCGCGTTTCTTGAATGGCCTCAACTATCCAATCAAGAAAATTGCGGACTTCCAACCGTACTCCAACCTCCTCGAGCTAGTGCACCAAGCAACCAAAGCAGAGCGACAAGTACAAGAAGACTACAAGTACTCCAAGTACTCTTCCAAGACCTACGGTTCATACACTCAAGCTTCAACGACTTCTACAACTCCGTCCATGACTCGAGCTACACCAAGTACCGGTGACAAGTCAAGCTCCAAGCAACCAACGACATCTTCGAGTCGTCTTCCTACTACTACAAGCAACTCCAAGCAACTCCAAGCAAAGAGCTTCGTCATCAACAACTCCTTCGGATGCCACCGACAAAACAAGTGACATCAAGTGCTTTACTTGCAAAGGCCGAGGCCACAAGTCGTTCGAGTGCCCAACAAGACGCACTATGATCATGAACGCCGACGGCACCTACGATTCCATGAGTGAAGATGAAATGGAAGCCATCGACCAAGTGGCCATGCACCGCCAAGTGAATGAAGATGAAGATGCTCAAATCTTTTGCGACAATGATTCAAGCCCCGCTCTTGTTGTCTCCAAGGTCTTGACTCTCCAACAACATCAAGATGAAGACCAACATTGCCACATCTTTCATACCAAGGCGGGTATTCAAGGACGTTCCGTCAAGGTCATCATCGACGGTGGAAGTTGCCATAACTTGGCAAGTGATGAGTTATGTTCCAAGCTACAATTGGTCAAGAAGAAGCACCCTCGCCCCTACAAGGTCCAATGGCTAAGTGACTTCGGCACCATTCAAGTGGAGCACACCGTTCAAGTCTCCTTCAAGATTGGAGCATATGAACATACATTGGAGTGTGATGTGGTTCCTATGTCCGTATGCCATCTCCTACTAGGATGACCGTGGCAATTTGATCAAGGCGTCACCCACAATGGACGGACCAATCAATATAGTTTCAAGATGAAGGGCAAGGAATTCATACTTTGACCAATGACACCAAGTCAAGTAATCGCGGACAAGCAAGCATCTACCCATCATGGAGAGAAAAGTGAGCGAGTGAACCACCAAAAAGAGAGTGAGCGCCACAAGCCAAACATGAGTGACTCCACGATGAGCGACAAAAGAGATCTAGTCCTCCTAGCCACCAAAAGAGATTTGAGGGATGTGAGTGAGAGCCCATCAAGTGTTCTTCACTTTGTGCTTGTGTGCAAAGATGAAATGGTGCGAACTAATACTTCACAACATCTTCCTTTGGTATTGTCTCATTTATTGCAGGAATTCACGGATGTGTTTCCCGATGAGCTACCTCCCAGACTTCCTCCGCTACGCGGAATCGAACACCGTATAGACCTCATTCCCGGCGCACCTCTACCTAACAAGGCACCCTACCGCGTCAACCCCGACGAGACCAAAGAGATCCAACGGCAAGTCCAACATCTCATGGAGAATGGGTATGTACGCGAGAGCTTGAGTCCATGTGCCATTCCGGTAATTCTCGTGCCTAAGAAAGATGGTACTTATCGCATGTGTTCCGATTGCCGTCCTATAAATGCTATCACCGTTAGATATCGCCATCCAATTCCATGCCTAGATGACATGCTTGATGAACTTAGTGGAGCCACCATTTTCTCTAAAATTGATCTTAAAAGTGGTTACTATCAAATACGCATGCAAGAAGGTGATGAATGGAAAACGGCTTTCAAAACCAAATTTGGCTTGTATGGATGGTTAGTCATGTCTATGGGTTTATCGCAAGCTCCTAGCACTTTTATGCGTGTGATGCATTATGTTCTTCGCAAATATATTGGCATTTGTGTTGTGGTATACTTTGATGACATCCTTGTGTTTAGTGAAACCCTTGAAGATCATGTCAAACACCTTAGAGACGTATTGCAAGTTCTTAGAGACGAGCGACTTTATGCTAACATGGAAAAATGCACTTTTGGTGTTGATAAGCTTGTTTTCTTAGGCTTTGTTCTCTCATCTAAGGGTGTTCAAGTGGATGAAACTAAAATTGATGCTATTAAAAACTGGCCACAACCAACCAATTTGCTTCAAGTGCGTAGCTTCCTTGGCTTAGCCGGATTTTATCGTCGCTTTGTGAAGGATTTTAGCACCATTGCATCACCATTGCACGCATTGAGTAAGAAGAATGCACCTTTTGTTTGTGGTCCATCCCAAGATGCCGCATTTCATGAGCTTAAGAACTTGCTTACACATGCACCATTACTTGCATTACCCAACTTTGAGAAAACTTTTGAAGTGCATTGTGATGCTAGTGGTAATGGCATTGGTGGTGTGTTAATGCAAGATAAGCGACCCATTGCATATTTTAGTGAGAGGCTATCCGGAGCGCAACTTAACTACCCCATCTATAACAAAGAGTTATATGCTTTAGTGCGGGTCTTGCATGTGTGGGAACATTATCTCTGACCACGTGAATTTGTCATCCATACGGATCATGAAACGCTTAAATACCTTAAGGGTCAAACAAAATTGAACAAGCGTCATGCTAAATGGAGTGAGTTCATTGAGTCATTTCCTTACATTATCAAGTATATCAAAGGCAAGGAAAATGTTGTGGCGGACGCTCTCTCACGCAAGTGCATGCTCGTTACTCAACTTGAGTTGAATGTTATAGGATTTGAGCACATTAAAGACTTGTATGAGCATGATTCTTCTTTTGCAAATCCTTATGCCAAATGTTTACCACATAAAACTTGGGAGCAATATTACTTGAAGGATGGTTATCTTATGAAAGCTAGCAAACTTTGTATTCCCGAGTCTTCTCTTCGTTTGTTACTTTTGCAAGAAGCTCATGGTGGAGGACTCATGGGACATTTTGGACGCGACAAGACCTTCGCTACGCTCTCCAAGAACTACTTTTGACCAAAGATGTTTCGAGACATTTCTCGCTACACCAACCGGTGCTCTACATGCCACAAAGCTAAGTCCAAAGCTCAATCTCATGGTCTATATATGCCACTTCCTATTCCATATCACCCATGGGAAGATATTAGTATGGATTTTGTGCTTGGTTTACCTCAAACTCAAAACGGCAAAGATTCGGTATTTGTTGTTGTGGACCGTTTCTCTAAGATGGCACATTTCATTCCTTGCAACAAGATAGACGATGCTTCACATGTTGCAAATCTCTTTTGTAGGGAAATCTTGAGATTGCATGGAGTTCCCAAGACGATTGTATCAGACCGCGACGTCAAGTTCCTAAGCTACTTTTGGAAGACCCTATGCGCCAAGCTCGTAATCAAGCTACTTTTCTCTTCAGCATATCATCCACAAACTGACGGCCAAACAGAGGTCACCAACATGACGCTATCCACACTCCTTCGCATGCTGATCAAGAACATAAGGGAGTGGGAAGAATGCTTGCCCATCGCCGAGTACGCCTACAACCGAGCAAGACACTCTACTACCGGCAAGTCCCCCTTCGAGGTCATCTACGGTTTCAACCCGTTGTCACCATTGGACATCCTACCGCTACCACTACAAGAGCGAACCGACATGGACGCGAGTGCACGAGCGAGCTACCTCAAGAAGATGCATGAGAATACAAGGCACACGATCGAGCGCCACGTACAACGTCTCACGACCAAGGTCAACATCAACAAGCACCCCATTGTGTTCAACCCCGGAGATCTTGTGTGGCTACACCTTCGCAAGGAACGCTTCCCCAACGAACACAAGTCCAAATTACTTCCTCGAGCCGATGGACCGTTCAATGTGCTAGCACACTACAACAACAATGCATACAAGATCGACATCCCTCGTGACAAGTACAACGTGAGCGACATCTTCAACGTCAAGGATTTATCTCCCTTCCATGGCGATGTGGATTACGATCCAAGGACGGATCTTTCCCAGGGGGGGGGGAGGAAGATGATGCGGAGCATCCTTCGGTCATCCCCATGGACCCACCTACGTCTCCCCAATTACCAAGAGGACCAATGACTCGAGCACGTGCAAGAGCTCTCGAGACCGAGGTGACATCACTCCTTAATGAACTTCCATATGACTCGTGCGAGCCATGGTTGCTACCTCATTCCAAAATGCTATGTGTGCTTAGGTACCAAGAGGAGCCTCTCGGAGAAGCCCGGAACAATGGACAAGTCGCCAAGTACTTGGATGAAGAAGCACGAGAAGAGGAAGTGCTGCTGAGCATCAGCAGCCGGACATCCGGCCACGGCCTGGACATCCGGCCTACGCCCTGGACATCCGGCCCCTGGAGACTACAACAACATCACCAGATCAGCCGCCGCCAAGTCCCCAGGACCCGGACATCCGGCCTCGCCCCGGACATCTGGCCCGTCGACCCCGGACATCCGGCCCTTGCCCAGAAATCTAGCACCTCCCTACAGAAAGCAGCAGCAAAATGGCCAACACAGCCCGGACATCCGGCCGACCCGCCGGACATCCGGCTCTTCGTGAGCCGCCGGACATCCGGCACCTGCCTGTGCGCAGAGTACGGGCCAAGGGCCCATGTATTCCCCCAACTCGCCCCAACTTGTACTAGCACTATATAAGGACCCCCCCTCCTCCATCTAGGGATAGCAAAGTAGTTGGCTCTTTGAGATAGAGCTTTGCTCATCCATACCTCTCCCATGGAGATCAAGACCTCCATGAGACCCATGTGAGAAGATCCACTCCGGATTCAAGACCTCGACTCCTTCGCGGATCGAGACGAACTAGCTACCGTGTATCCTCCTTTGTTGGTTTTGGATCTTGTATCCCTACTATGTATATGTGGATCTAGTGCATGTGTGATTGGATCTTGTCTATTTGAGTGTTCTTCTTGGATTTGCTCCTTTTCCCCCTCCTAAGTGTGAAAAGATCGTCATCTAGGGTTCCACCCTACATCAACAATTCAACAAATCACCGGAAGGGTAGTATTTAACTCTTAGAACTCTTGCACATAAGGAATCATAATTATTAATGAGGCGCCAACATTGCTTGGCTAACATGGCCAAATTAAAACTATGGATATCACGAAATCCCATACCTCCCCAACTCTTCGGGACACACATTTTCCACAAAGCAAACCAATGCATTTTCCATTGGTCCTCTCCGTCACCCCACCAAAAGTGCGATATAGCATCAGTGATTCCCTTACAGATTTTCTTTGGAAATTTGAATACTCCCATCGCATAGGTCGGGATGGCTTGGGCCACGGCTTTGATTAAGGCCTCTTTCCCTCCATATGATAAGGTTCTTTCCTTCCATCCATTAACAAGTTTTTGTATTCTTTCTATAAGGTGTTTGAAGGAATCAACTGTATCAACACCAATCATAGAAGGCAGCCCCAAGTATTTATCTGATATTGATTCCGTCATAATATCCAGGATTTGACAAGCATCCACGTTATCATCCACACTTGTATTAGGACTGAATTAAATAGAGGATTTTGCAGAACTAACCATTTGTCCTGAAGCATCACAGTAGTCATCTAGAATTCCCTTCAGAGTAATAGCATTCATAGCATTTGCCTTCATGAGTATCAAAGAATCATCAGCGAAAAGTAAGTGGGATATAAAAGGGGAATCACGACACACCTGGACCCCTTTTAGCTTCCCAGTTTCCTCCTCATGAGCAATTAATGTGGACAAGCCTTCCGCACACAAGAGAAATAGGTAGGGGGAGAGAGGATCCCCTTTCCTAAGGCCCCTAGAAGGAGTGAAGACATTTGTTTCATTCGAGTTGAATCTGACTTTGTATTAAACGGATTTGACACATGCCATAATCAACTGAACCCATTGCATGTCAAAACCAAGTTTTTGCAATATCGCCTCCAGAAAGACCCACTCAACGCGGTCATACGCCTTGTGCATGTCCAACTTGACAACACATGATCCAACTTTTCCTTTCTTCTTCTTCATGGTATGTAAACACTCGTAAGCCACAATTACATTATCAGTAATGATACGCTCTGAAACAAAAGCGCTCCGTGTCTCACTAATAATATCAGGAAGAAAAATCTTTAGCCTAGCAGCCAACATCTTCACTATTACTTTGTAAACAACATTACAGAGGCTTATTGGCCTAATTTGTGTGACGTTCTCCGGCGTATCAACTTTGAGAATCAGAACCATCATGGTTGTGTTCCATCCCTCTGGGATGACATCACTATTAACAGCATGCAGTACTTCTTTTGTAAGATCATCACTAATCAAATGCCAAAAAAATTATAAAATATTGTGTGTAAGCCGTCTGGCCCAAGAGCCTTTAGATCGCCAATGCTAAACAACGCTTTCTTCACTTCCTCTTCCGTGTATGGCGCCAACAAAGCTTCATTCATGTATGATGTTACTTTTGGTTTAACCTTCTCGAGTACTTCCTGGTCGCCACATGTACCTCTGCCGTGAACAAGTTCTGGAAGTAGCTGTCAATTAGAGCTCTCATAGCCTCATTATCTTCCTTCCAATCACCGTTTGCATCCATAAGACGCCGGATGAAGTTTCTCTTTTTTTTGGGTGTTGCAAAATTGTTGAAAAAATTTGTATTGCGATCGTCGAACTTAAGCCTGTTCGCGTGAGCTCTTTGCACCCAGTATATTTCCTCTTTTTCAATTGTTTCCTCAATCTCAATTAGGAGATGTCTCTGCCAATATGCCGACTCGTCAGTAAGTGGGCCCAATCGCAGTTTTTCCAACTCCTCCTTCAAGCTTTTCAGTCGGCGATGTGGTGACTTGAGTACTGTTCGATCCCAGTCATGCAAATCCTTGTGTACCTCTGCAGTCTGTTCAGCAAACGGCATAGTACTTGATGTACGTGACCATGATTCAGTTACTCGGTCCATCATCTCTCCTTCTTGCAACCACCGCGCTTCAAACTGGTTATGTTTCTTTCCTTGCTGCCTAGAGCTAATCCGCCTCACCCTCGGTGTCCAATACTAGCGGCCTGTGATCAGACTTGAGATGCGGCGCATTGGTTATCACTGCGTTTGGAAACAAAACATGGAAATCCGCATTATAAACAGCCCGGTCCAAAAGTTCCCTAAAGCGTCACCTTCTCCATGTAAATTGTTCACCGGTATATCCCATGTCGTCTAGTTCGCAATCCACTAGGGTGTCATGAAAATTTTGCATCATATGTACAGGTTGTGCTGCACCTCCCTCCTTTTCGTGAGAGTATAAAATCTCATTAAAATAGCCTATGACAACCCAGGGGAGAGATGCCTGAAGGTACAGATCTCTCAGGTAGTTCCATGTGAGTGATCTATCCTCCCATTTGGTTTCACCATAAAAGCCCGTAAATCTCCACTTCTCATCTGATGAAGCTCTCATCCTTACATCAATGAAATTCTTTGTTTATCCCATCACCTCCAAGACAACAGGATTGTGCCAAAGGAGTAAAAGACCACCACTTGCCCCAACACTTTCCACCACTTCCATATGATCCATCTTAAGTTCTCTCATCAATTTTTCCTCCCTCGCTGTGTTCAAATGTGTTTCGGACAGAAAAAAACACATCCGGCCCATCCAGAAGCGCCCTTAATGCCGCGGTACTGGCCATACAATGACAGTTCTAGCAAATGGTTTTCATTGGTTCCGGTGATCACCCTCGAGGGGAGTCGCCGATGTGTCATTTGTTCCTTGACCTGAGTTGCTGGCCTCAGATCTCAACCTCTTCTGATCTTGAATTTTTTGTGGAGTACTAAGAAGACTCTTGTCCACTGGTTCCGTGTCAATGTTCTCCAACAAGTGAACTTTATCATTAACAAAGCCAGCTGGTGGTATTTGAGGAGACACCGGCGCTGATGCAACTGTGTCATCCTGCGATATGAGCATTTTCCGGGCAGTGGATATAATCATGCCATTGGGGTTGTTAGCATCTATGTCTATGTCCATGTCCAGGCCTTCCTGCGGGTTAGGGTCACTGTGGTTCCCTCTCCCTCTGCCCAAGCCGCACCCCTGCTAGTACTATCACCATTCTGCCCCCATTCCTCTTCTAGCTCCCTGCCTGCCTCCTGCTCTGTCAAAGTTAACAAGAAACCACCTGCCCCACTCATAGTCCTCTGGTTTATGTATTCCATCCCCGCATTCAGTCACAACATGTCCAACAAGTCCACAGAAATCACAAAAATCTGGCAGTTTCTCGTATTCCACGGGGTACTTCTTATTCTCTTTCAATGTCAGTGACACAAAACGTACGAGCGGAGTATCCAGCATGATGAACAACCTGGCTCGTAGATACTTAGTAGGGTTTATCCGACCCTCATTAACAATTACTTTTATGGGCGGGATCCCTACTTTCCTCGTGATCTTTGTCGCTAGTTCAGTTTTCTTCATTTGCCCCTCTGGGATACCCATGATGCGAGCCCACATCGGGATTCAATTTAATTTATAGTCTTTGACGTTGGATATGCCGTCATATTCCTCGATCACCACTGGCGCACCACGGAACTCTCACGGGCCTCCGTTCATCACCCGGTTCCAGTCGCCCAAACACAAAAACTGGGCCAAGAACAGATTGGTGCCCTTGGTTTTGAAGGTAACATCCTGAGCAGACGCCCACGCATTGCGCATCGATTTGAATAAGGCCACATGGCTGAAGGGTTTTTGGGTGTGAACCCTAAAGATCCCGATCCAGCATGTTTCCTCAATCAGTCCTTCTATTTCTCCTGAGAGATCCAGCTCTTCTTCCTCTTCTCCATGTAGATTCAGACCCGTGAATCAATCTTCCAAGGAAGAATCATGGCGGTAATCCTCACTGTACATGCCGCCGCCAGAAGCAGCCCCAGGTGGGACCGATCCCGATCCCGTCTCTGCCATGCAAATTCTCCTGGGAGGGGTATTCACGTTCGTGGGCTCGGCCACAATCCAATCTCACTGGGGTTGACGTGGGGAATCACCGGAGATCGGCGATCTATGGTGGACTCAGGCGTTCGCCGCCAGAGGATGTAGGGAACCCTAGGAGACCTATGGGAAAAAGTTTCTTTCTTTTGCAAGCAACAACCTCTTTTGCAAGATCATGTGTTGCTCCACACGAGTCTATTTTTTCACTCTCTCCTCCATATCAGCCATGCATTCGATGTGGATGGGCCACAACTACAAATCCAAATAGCCCTGAGCCCTCATCACTAACCGGCCGTTGACCACACGTCAGTGATGAGCTTTACCACTGACCGGCCACCTCCGGCACGTCAGTGATAAGCACTTCGTGGCTTGGCCGGAGCTTATCACAGACCGGTCAGAAAATGTCCCATCTGTGATATGGTGATCCTTAGTGAAAAATGGACCACTATTTAACACTAACCGGCTGCTCCTTTGACCCATCTAAGTTTTCCTATTAAATCTGACCCTTTGTGTCACTATCCGTTAGTGTTGTTGTTTACTTGGGTTGTCATATCCAACCTCCACTACCCGTCAACATTACAAACCCTCCCTACCGCGTCAAGCACCAGCCCCTTTAGTTTTCAGTCTCTCCCGCCGCACATCTCCATCCTGTTAGCCTCCATCAAACTTCCCCCGTGTCCTCGCCGATGGCCCCTGCGGCCATCTTCGACGACGGTCCCCTCACAGACTCCCACGTGGACAGCCGGCGTGGGGGCGCTGCCCTGACACAACCGCACCCATGTCGTCTCAAGCGGCGTTCTCATGTCGTGTGTCACCTCGATGGTCATGCAGCATGGCCTCCGTCCAGCCGTGCGCGGCCGTAGACCCGCCCGTCATTTTTATGGTGGTGCCGATGTTGATCTGCACTGCAGCCGGGTCTCCCGCGCCTCCGTGTGTGGCTCTATAACTGGTATGTGTTCCCTTCTACTTCGGTCGCGACGCCGGCTACGGTGGTAAGATTCATTCCTTGTAGATTATTATTTAGTTGTAAAAGTTACAATTGTGATTTTGTAGTTCATTGTGTTGTTATGAATGTTACAATTGATATATGTGCCAATGTATATTCTGTTATGTATCCTTAGATGTTCCAATGTATACTCTATTATGCATTCGTGTAGGTGATAATTTATATTTTGTTATGCATGTTTCTATGCCTCTCACCTTTTCTTACAAGGTCATGAAATATTTTTTCTCTTTTCTTACAACATCATGTATAATCTTAACAAATAAAACCTACCATCTATCATAAGAAAATATATACAATCCATGATAAGTCATTATGCATTCTATGCGATTACATGAACATGTATGTGATACCCGAGGCAACATATTTTTTTGACTGTGCAAAGACGGTAGGAGAAACTCCTACTGCCGTATTTTCATCTTTCTATTAATCAGAACTGTTTTACATGTAGATTGCCATGACCATCCTCACCCACCTGGATCCCACTGGCAAGCCATTTCACTAGAGGGATGACAAGTTTTGGGGGGGGGGGGGGGGTAGACAACAAGAAGTAGCAGAACAAGAAAAAGGTCTGGGGACTAAAAGCTAGCTGTTTTTACAGGGAAGTAAGTGTGGCAATCAACACACCCTATTTTTTATACCTAGCTCACAACTGACCACTCAGGTTATGTATGAATCATTCTAGGGCAGGTTTGGACCTTTGTATCAGCATGGCAAAATCAGTCCTGAAGCGCTCAGCCCGGCCCCTAAGGGAAGGAGGTATCCCTTTAAATATCAGATTATTTCTCTCCTTCCAAATGCTCCATGCGGAGGTGATAAATGTCTCCATGAGCATTGGCTGTGTCCACCCTCTTCTGCCTGTCTTGATTATCTGCAGCCTATTGCCAGAGAGATTCCAGCTCATTCTAATTTTGTCCCAGCATTTGGCACTAAAGGGACAGGAGAAGATTAAGTGCTCGATCGTCTCTTCAGTTTTCAGGTTGCAAAGGACACATTCAGTCCCATCCGCCACACTGTAATACCTGCGCTTGAGCATATTTTTTGTGTTTACTCTGTCAGCCAGCAGCAACCAGGCAAATACTTTCAGCTTCATAATGCAGGTTGACTTCCAGATCCAAGTGAAGGACTCATCAGCTTTAACATCTTTGAAGTAAAATTGATAGAATTTCGCAGATGTGAATTTTGTCCCCCACATGCATTCCCATTGGTCCGGAGTAGATGGGGTCGCCGAAGCCCCCACAACCTCTGTCCGTATACTTCTTACTTCTTGAAGAGCCTGCATTGATAGGGGTACGTGGAACCTCGTCTGGATGTCATCTATTCGCAGAAAATCTGCTACAGATGCGTCTTCTAACTTGGTGTAAGAGAAAGCCCGAGGATATTATTCCACGAGGATTTCATCTTAACACAGGTCTTTCCAAAACAAGACGGACTTGCCGTTGCCAACTCGCACTTTTGTAATCCCTCTGTAGATATCAGTGAGTTGGGCGATTTCTTTCCACCAGAATGATCCACAGACATCAGAGGCATGCAAAACTTTGCCGTCATAGTATGTGGACCAGACGAGGTCGACCCATGGCACGTCTTTCCTATTGTAAAAGTTGTGCAGATGTTTTAGCATCAGCCCCGTGTTGTGCACTTTGATGGCAATGATCCCAAGCCCACCAGGTTTTTTTGGACGACAAACAAGGTCCCATGCAGCAAGAGAATTAGAAGTTTCGCCTTGTTCTGTCCTTTTTCTCCACAAGCACCTTCTACAGATTTTATCTAGATGTTCTATGAGTTTGGGGGGAATCTGATCGTGCACATAGGGTATATGGCGATGGCTGTTAGGACAGAGTTCAGGAGTTGCAAGTTACTTCCATATGAGAGCAAGTTGAGGGATGACGTCAGTTTCCTTTCCACGCGATCAACAATCGGCATCAGGTCCATGATGGTAGGTTTGGTCGTCCCCATTGGCAGTCCTAGATAGGTGAACGGCATCTTACCCACTGCACATTGAAAGATTTGCACCAGTTCGGTAGTTCTCTCGGCATCAGTGTTGATAGGCACAAGAACCGACTTGTGAAAGTTGATTTTCAGTCCAATAGAATCAGCATAGTCCATAAGTAATTGTTTCATGATGAGAGCTTGGCGAGGGTAGGCTGGCATCGCTAGGATGGTATCATTGGCGTACTGGATTACTGGGTAGTCCGCACTCCCGGTCGATGGAAAGGACAGCTCAATCAGATGAGAGTGGTGAGCATCATTAATTGCGGCTTGCAGCAGATCAGCCGCCAGCAAGAAGATAAGCGGCGACAGAGAGTCCCCTTGGCGCACTCCACATTTGCAAGCAAATTGTCTTCCTGGGACTCCGTTGAGGAGGACCGACGAGACACCCGAGTTGAATATGCAGCTTATCCAGCCCAACCAACGATCATCAAATCCCATGTTTCCCATTATCT
The DNA here is from genome assembly GCA_039707655.1 of Elymus sibiricus. Taxonomy (NCBI): domain Eukaryota; kingdom Viridiplantae; phylum Streptophyta; class Magnoliopsida; order Poales; family Poaceae; genus Elymus; species Elymus sibiricus. The sequence continues at coordinate 252,041,001 of CM077668.1, read as the reverse complement.
CAATCATGGAGGAATGTTCGATCATGTCGAAAGCCTTAGTGAAGTCCAATTTCAGGAGGATGATCTCTTTGCCCAATCCTTTACATTGGTATATGTACTCAAACGTCCATGCGAGGCAGTCCTGTATAGTACGCCCCTTGATAAAACCGTACTGGTTTTTGTGTATGATCGATAGAATTAGCTTCTGGATCATATTAGCAAGAATTTTAGTAATTACTTTCAGGCAGCAGTTCAGAAGCGTGATGGGTCTGTAGTCATTTGCGGTCTCCAGCGATCCAACCTTCGGTATTAATGTTATAAATCCAGTATTTGTGCTTTTTAGATCCAGGGTTCCGTGATAGAAATCATCACAAAGTTTATAAAAATCTATTTTGATGATGTTCCAGCATGTTTTGAGGAATTGTCCGTTGAACCCATCCGGGCCCAGAGCTCTAACTGCTGGCATTTGTCGAACGACGTCATCGATCTCCTTGTGAGAGAAGGGTATGGATAGTTCCTCCAACCCCTCGACTCTTCTGATTATTGTTGCTAGATCAAATTTCATGGTTGGGGGAGACGATTGGCCCAGTCTTTGTTTAAAGGCCTGAAAGAGCACAACTTCTTTGGAAGTGTGGTCGCATACCTCAGTTCCATACTCTAGTTTCAGAGAGGCAATGGAGTTTCTCCTGTATTGTTCGGTTGCCAGGGCTTGAAATAACTTCGTATTTTCTTCTCTGAATTTTATATACCGGACAGTGCATCTTTTTAGCCAGTAGTCGTTTTGGTATTGGAGAAGTTTGAGAAGATGGGCCTTCAGCACTATACGAAAATTGTCTTTGGGGATCGTTAGTGAGCGCTGGTCTTCCAGACCATCAAGCTCACTTAGGGCCCGGTTGCTATTTTGAATCATGATTGTGAGGCGGGAGATGTTCTTGCACGAAGCCTTGAGGTCATAGCGCAAGTTCTTAATTTCTTGCAGATCAGTGCATCACTGTTAGGGGTTAAGCAGGTTTTATTCCATGAACTTGTCACTACCTCAAGAAAGCCAGGGTGCTTAGTCCAGTAGCTCTCAAACCGAAAGATCTTGCTTTTTGGGATTTTGGTTTCGATATTAACAACACATGGGCAGTAATCAGAGACCGGCTTCCCTAAAGTAATCACCATGGTATTGGGGAAGGTAAGAGTCTAGTTACTTGACGAGAAGACCCAATCTAGTTGTTCGAGCAGTGGGTCGGTTTGCATATTGCTCCATGTGTAAGCACGCCCTTTGAGAGGGATTTCAACCAAGGATTGGCTTCTTATAATGTCATTAAATAGAAGAATATCATTTACATCCTTTCCCGACTTGTTTCTATTGTCCAGCGAGCGTATGAAATTAAAATTAGGAGGCAATTATCAGCGGGTTGGATATTCATGTCATATAGCCATTCAGTAAATTTCACTCTGTCATCTCCCTGACATGGGCCGTAGATGTTAAATAAGGACCAAGAGTTGCCACAGTGCTTGGAGGTAAATTTAATCCCCAATGCAAAGATTTCAGAACAAATAGATATTCCATCGAATACAGAGCTATTCCAGATTGTTAAAATTCCACCAGATGACCCACGAGAAGCCACAAGTTTAAATTTATCAAACTTTCGAGGACAAAAGGTCTTAATAAATTTTAGATCGAAATTTGCACGCTTAGTTTCTTGCAAGCAAATTACATCACACCACTGATCATTATTGCATTTCTAAGGGCTAGAGTCTTAGCGTCTGAATTTATTCCGCGTACATTCCAAACCAAAATGTTTCACTACTGCTTACCTGCCATGGCAAAGAGGATTTTAAGTAGAGGAGGTGGAAGAAGATCCCTCCTTGCATGGCATCAGCAGCTTGGAGGTGGTGAGCTCTTCAGCAGGCACACCGCATTGTTCCACCCCAATCTTCTGGATGACCGGAATGGGCGTCGGGGCTGGAGTAGGCTTGACAGAATTTGCAGCAGAAGTGGTATTTTCCACTGTCGGGGCAGCCGAGATAGTTCTAGGTTTGACTTTGCTCTTCACCACTCTTGTCTCTGTCATGGATGGGACTTTAAACCCATTGCAGCAATTGGCGCGTTCACTACGGCGCAACTGGGTAGCATATATTTCTACGATTGCCCTGGTTTTGCGTCCTTTACCTGCAGTGGCCCGTGTCACAATACTAGGTTCAGTTTCAACATTCAGTTCAGTTACAGGCTATACATCAATGCTTATCTCTTCAGTCATGGAATCACCTACAGCCTGGGCTTCATCCAGTTTGGTTTCAACGACCATGAGCTGGTCATAATGCTCGTTTAGAGTAACAAAGGCCGTGTCCCAACTCCTTTTATCCACCCTAATAATCCGCTTGGTGCTTAGCGGAACCAGAGCCGGCCAATCAGTTTTCAGAGCATTTGCAACAAATAGGAACTGAAGTTTCTTATAGAAGTTATTTGCTTCTAGGTGTGTAGCCACTTCGTAGGTGATCATTGGTGGCATGGGTTTGTAGATGTGCTTCATGAGAAAGACCATCAGCTTGGTGAAAGGAAGGACTCCGAAATTGCACTGCTCAGTGTTGCCTCTAACAAAGGTGTTGTTATTGTTGGATGAGCCCATCACAGTGTCATCCACTGCTCTTTCTGTTGGAAATATGCCCTAGAGGCAATAATAAATTTTTTATTATCATATTTCCTTGTTCATGATAAAAGTTTATTATTCATGCTAGAATTGTATTGACTGGAAACTTAGATACATGTGTGAATACATAAACAACACCGTGTCCCTAGTAGGCCTCTACTAGACTAGCTCGTTGATCAAAGATGGTTAAGGTTTCCTAACCACAGACATGAGTTGTCATTTCATAATGGGATCACATCATTAGGAGAATGATGTGATGGACAGACCCAACCGTAAGCTTAGCATAAGATCGTATTACTTAGTTATTTGCTATAGCTTTCTTCATGTCAAGTATCAGTTCCTCTGACCATGTGATCATGCCACTCCCGGATACCCGAGGAATACTTTGTGTGCTATCAAACGTCGCTTCATAACTGGGTGATCATAAAGGTGCTCTACAGGTATCTTCGAAGGTCTGTTGGGTTGCATGGATCAAGACTGAGATTTGTAGCTCCGTATGACGGAGAGATATCTCTGGGCCCTCTCGGTAATACAACATCACAAGAAGCTTCATGTGACTAATGAATTTAGTCAAGAGATCTTGTATTACGGAACGAGTAAAGAGACTTGCCGGTAACTAGATTGAACTAGGTATGGAGATACCGACGATCGAATCTCGGGCAAGTAACATATCGCCTGACAAAGGGAATTGCATACGGGATTATCTGAATCCTCGACATCGTGGTTCAACTGATAAAGATCTTCATGAAATATGTAGGAATCAATATGGGCATCCAGGTCCTGCTATTGGTTAGTGACCGGAGAGGTGTATCGGTCATGTCTACATGATTCTCGAACCCATAGGGTCGCACGCTTAACGTTTGGTAGCGCTAGGGTAATGTTGAGATATTAATAGTGGAAAGTCTAAAAGTAGTTCAGAGTCTCGGATGGGATCCAGGACATCACGAGGAGCTCCGGAATGGTCCGGAGGTAAAGATTTATATATGGGAAGTCATATTCACGGTTCCAGAAAAGTTCAGGAATTTTTGGTAGAGTACCAGGAAGGTTCTAGAAGGTTTCAGGGGTTCCACCGTGGGGCCAAACGACCCGGGAAGGGACCACATGGACCGAGGGGTGGGGCTACAGCCCACATGGGTTGGCCGCACCATTCCCCAAGGCACATGTTGTTTAAATCTAGAGATAAGGTCTTATCTCTAAATTTAAAGGGTTGAATCTAGAGATAAGATGTTATCTCCAAGTTTAAAGGGATTTCTCCCATGTGGCCGGCCCTAGGAGGGTTTTGGATGCCCTCCCCTGCCCCCTAGCCTATATATAGAGGGGGAGGCGCATGGGGGCAGCCACCCTTTAACCCTTGCCCATTGCCTCTGCCAACTCCTCCCACGTTTCTCCGGTACGCGCTTGGCGAAGCCCTGCCGGAATTCCGCTGCCACCACCACCACCATACGGCCATGCTGGTTCCGATCTCATCTACCTCCTCTACCTTGCTTGCTGGATAAAGAAGGATAGGACGCCATCGAGCTGAACGTGTGCTAATCTCAGAGGTGCCGTCCGTTCGGCACCAGATCGCGATTGGATCATGAAGAGTACGACTACATCAACCGCGTTTTATACGCTTCCGCTTTCGGTCTACAAGGGTATGTAGACACACTCCCCTCTCGTTGCCATGCATCTCCTAGATTAGATCTTGGGTGTTCATAGGATTTTTTTTTATTTTCATGCTTCGTTCCCCATCAGTGGCATCATGAGCTAGGTCTATGCGTAGATGTATATGCACGAGTAGAACACCAAGAAGTTGTGGGCGTTGATGTTCAGATTGCTTACCTCCCTTGTCTTATTTGGGTTCGGCAGTATTGTGGGATGAAGCGGCCCGGACCAACCTTACTTGTCCTTGCACAAGAGACCGGTTCCCTGACAGACATGCAACTTGTATTGCATAAAGTGGCTGGCGGGTGTCTGTCTCTCCTACTTTAGTTGAATCTGAATTGACAATGGCGGTCCTTGTAGAAGGTTAAAAGGCAACTTGTATATCACCGTTGTGGTTTTGCGTAGATAAGAATGGTTCTTATAGTTTGCCCTAGCAGCCACGTAAAATTTGCAACAACAAAGTAGAGGACGTCTAACTTGTTTTTGCAGGGCATGTTGTGATGTGGTATGGCCAAAACGTGATGTGATATATGTTGATGTATGAGATGATCATGTTTTGTAATAGGTTCACGACTTGCATGCCGATGAGTACGTCAACCGGCAGGAGCCATAGGGTTGTCTTTAATTTATTGTATGACCTGCGTGTCAATCATTAAACATCATGTAATTGCTTTACTTTATCGCTATGCGTTAGCAATAGTTCTAGAAGCAATAGTTGGCGGAGACAACAACGTGATGACACGATGATGGAGATCATGGTGTCATGCCGGTGACGATGGAGATCATGCCGGTGCTTTGGAGATGGAGATCAAAAGCACGAGATGATAATGGCCATATCATATCACATATATTGATTGCATGTGATGTTTATCCTTTTTATGCATCTTATTTTGCTTAGGATGACGGTAGCATTATAAGATGATCCCTTCACTTAATGTCACGATAGAAGTGTTCTCCCTAAGTATGCACCGTTGTGAAAGTTCGTCGTTTTGAAGTACCTCGTGATGATCGGGTGTGATAGACTCTTCGTTCGCATACAACGGGTGTAAGCCAGTTTTGCACATGCAGAATACTTGGGTTAAACTTGACGAGCCTAGCATGTACAGACATGGCCTCGGAAAACGGAGGACCAAAAGGTCGAACATGAGTCATATAGTAGATATGATCAACATGGAGATGTTCACCATTGATGACCACCCCATCTCACGTGATGATCGGACATGGGTCAGTTGATTTGGATCATGTAAACACTTAGACAACTTGAGGGATGTTGATTTAAGTGGGAGTTCAATAGTAATTTGATTAACTGAACCAATTATCATGAACATAGTCTAATTGTCTTTGAAAATTAATGTTGTAGATCAATGGCTCGCGCTGTAGCTCCCCTGAATTTTAACGCATTCCTAGAGAAAGCTAAGTTGAAAGATGATGGAAGCAACTATGCAGACTAGGTCCGTAATTTGAGGATTATCCTCACTGCTGCACAGAAGGCTTATGTCCTTGATGCACCGCTCGGTGTGCCACCCCCTCCAGCATCCTCTGTGAATGTTGTGAACATCTTGCAGGCATGTTATGATGACTACTCGAAAGTTCAGTGCGCCATGCTTTACGGCTTAGAACCGGGGCTCCAAAGACGCTTTGAGCACCACGGAGCATATGAGATGTTCCAGGAGCTGAAATTGGTATTTCAGGTTCACGCTCGGGTCGAGAGGTATGACACCTCCGACAAGTTCTTTAGCTGCAAGATGGAAGAGAACAACTCCGTTAGCAAGCACGTACTCAAAATGTCTGGGTACTTCAACCGCTTGAATCATTTGGGAGTTAATCTTCCGTATGAAGTAGCGATTGACATGGTTCTTCAGTCACTGCCACCAAGCTATAAAGGCTTCATGATGAACTATAATATGCAAGGGATGGAGAAAACAATCCCGGAGCTCTTCGCGATGCTTAAGGCTGCGGAAGTAGAAATCAAGAAAGAGCATCAAGTGTTGATGGTCAACAAGACCACCGGTTTCAAGAAGAAAGGCAAGGGAAAGAAAGGGAACTTCAAGAAGAATGGCAAGCCAGTTGCTGCTCCCGTGAAGAAACCCAAGGCTGGACCCAAACCTGAGACTGAGTGCTTCTATTGCAAGGGGAATGGTCATTGGAAGCGGAACCGCCCCAAGTACTTGGCAGATAAGAAGGCTGGCAACGTCAACAAAGGTATATTTGATATACATGTTATTGATGTGTACCTTACTAGTGCTCGTAGTAGCTAATACGTCTCCAACATATCTATAATTTTTGATTGTTCCATGCTATTATAGTATCAATCTTGAATGTTTTATGTGCAATTATATGCGGTTTTATATCATTTTTTGGGACTAACCTATTAACCTAGTGCCCAGTGCTAGTTGCTGTTTTCTGCTTGTTTTTGGTTTTTCAGGAAATCAATACCAAACAAAGTCCAAACATTACGAAACTTTTTGACGATTTTTTTCTGGACAAGAGAGACCCTAGAAGCTTCGGGAGGAGACCAGAAGCCTCACGAGGAAGCCACAAGGCAACCCCACGCGCCCCCAGGGGGCGCGCCAAGATGCCTTGTGGGCCCCTCGTGGCTCCTTTTGACCTAATTCCACTTCTATAAATTCTTGAATATTGGGAAACCAAAAGAGAGCCCCACGAAATAACTTTTCCGCTGCCGCAAGCTTCTGTTCTTCCGTGATCCCATCTGGAGGCCTTTTTCGGCACCTTGCCGGAGGGGGAATCGATCACGGAGAGCTTCTACATCAACCTTGCTACCCCTCCGATGATGTGTGAGTAGTTTACCATAGACCTACGGGTCCATAGCTAGTATCTAGATGGCTTCTTCTCTCTCTTTGAACTTCAATACAATGTTCTCCTCGATCTCCTTGGAGTTCTATTTGATGTAATCTTCTTTTACGGTGTGTTTGTTGGGATCCGATGAATTGTGGGTTTATGATCAGATTATTCATGAGAAATATTTGAGTCTTTTCTGAATTCTTTTATGCATGATTGTTATAGCTTTGTATTTCTGTCCGATCTATCCGTTTGGTTTGGCCAACTAGATTGATTTATCTTCAGTGGGAGAGGTGCTTTGTGATGGGTTCAATCTTGCGGTGTTCTATATCCTAGTGACAAAGTAGGGGACAAGACACGTATTTGTATTGGTGCCATTAAGGGTAAAACGATGGGGTTTATTCATATTGATTGGGTTTACTTTGTCTAAATCATGTCATGTTGCTTAAGGCGTTACTCTGTTTTCATTAACTTAATACCCTAGATGCATGATGTATAGCGGTCCATGGGTGGAGTAATAGTAGTAGATGCAGGCAGGAGTCGGTCTACTTGTCTCAGATGTGATGCCTATATACATGATCACTGCCTTGAATATTGTCATAACTATGTGCTTTTCTATCAATTGCCCAATAGTAATTTGTCTACCCACCATATGCTATGTGTTCGAGAGAGAAGCCTCTAGTGAAAACTATGGCCCCCGGGTCTACTTTAATCATATAAAAAGAAAACCTAAAATACTTTGCTGCAATTTATTTACTTTTATTATCTTTTGCAATTCATCTATCTACCATTACAAGATTTAATCCTTGCAAATAACGAGTTCAAGGGGATTGACAACCCTCTTGCCCGCGTTGGGTGGAAGTATTTGCTTGTGTGTGTGTAGGTGCTGTTCACGAGGTTCTGCGTGGTTTGCTACTTGTAGACTGCGTTGGTATTTCCCCGAAGAGGAGAGGATGATGCAGTATAGTAGACATAAGTATTTTCCTCAGTTAAGAACCAAGGTTATCAATCCAGTAGGAGAACCAAGCAAAATTTCGTAAAGCGCACCTGCACACACAAAAGCAAACACTTGCACCCAACGCAAATAAGAGGGTTGTCAATCCTCTTAGCGGTTATTTGCAAGGATTAATTCTGATAGTGGTAAATAGATAAAGTAAAATACTAAATAAAATAAAATTAAATAAATTGCAGCAAGGTATTTTTAGGTTTTTTATATATGATAAAGTAGACCCGGGGGCCATAGTTTTCACTAGAGGCTTCTCTCTCGAACACATAGCATACGGTGGGTAAACAAATTACTGTTGGGCAATTGATAGAAAAGCAAATAGTTATGATGGATTCATGGCAATGATCTTGTATATAGGCATCACGTCCAAGACAAGTAGACCGACTACTGCCTGCATCTACTACTATTACTCCACCCATCGACCGCTATCCAGCATGCATCTAGGGTATTAAGTATGAAACAGAGTAACGCCTTAAGCAAGATGACATGATGTGGACAAAGTAAACTCAAGCAATATGATTAAACCCCATCTTTTTATCCTTAATGGCAACAATACAAATACGTGTCATGTCCCCTTCTATCACTGGGATTGAGCACCACAAGATTGAACCCATCACAAAGCACCTCTCCCATTGCAAGATAAATCAATCTACTAGGCCAAACCAAATCGATAGATCGGAGAGAAATACAAAGCTATAATAATCATGCATAAAAGAGTTCAGAGAAGACTCAAATATTTCTCATGAATAATCTGATCATAAACTCACAATTCATCGGATCCCAACAAACACACCGCAAAAGAAGATTACATCGGATAGAACTCTAAGAACATCGAGGAGAACATGGTATTTAAGATCAAAGAGAGAGAAGAAGCCATCTAGATACTAGCTATGGACCCGTAGGTCTGTGGTAAACTATTCACACATCATCGGAAGGGCAGCAAGGTTGATGAAGAAGCCCTCCGTGATCGATTCCACCTCCGGCAGAGTACCGGAAAAGGCCTCCAAATGGGATCGCGGAAGAACGGAGGCTTGCGGCGGCGGAAAGGTTTTCTCTTCTATCTCGCTGGTATATTGGGAATATTTGGGAATTTATAGCGCTGGAATTAGGTCAGGAGGGGCTACGAGGGGCCCACAAGCCTGGGGGCACGCCCTACGCCCCTGGGCGCGGCCTCCAGGCTTGTCGCCTCCTCGTGGCTCTTCTGGTCTTCTCCCGAAGCTTCGTGAGTCTGTTCTGGTCCAGAAAAAATTAATCCAAAGTTTTTTTCTCGCTTGGACACTTTTTGATAATGATTTTCTGAAAACGCAAAAACAAGCAGAAAACAGCAACTGGCACTGGGCAGTAGGTTTATAGGTTAGTCCCAAAAAATGATATATAATGGCATATAACTGCATATAAAACATCCAAGATTGATACTATAATAGCATGGAACAATAAAAAATTATAGATACATTGGAGACGTATCAAGCATCCCCAAGCTTAATTCCTGCTCGTCCTCGAGTAGGTAAATGATAAAAATAGAATTTTTGATGTGGAATGCTACCTATCATGTTTCATCATGTAATCTCTCTCTTACGGTATGAATAATAAGATCCGAATGATTCAAAGCAATAGTCTATAGTTTGACATAAAGACATCAATACTCAGGCATACTAATAAACAATCATGTCTTTCAAAATAAAAATGCTAAAGAACGTTATTCCTACAAAATCATATAATCCTGTCATGCTCCATCTTCTTAACACAAAATATCTATCATGCACTACCCCGATGACAAGCCGAGCAATTGGTTCATACTTTTTAACGCGCTTCAGCTTTTTCAACCCCCATGTAATACATGAGCGCAAGCCATGGATATAGCACTATGGGTGGAATAGAGTGTGGTGGTAGGGATCAATAAGGGAAAGTCAAAAAATGAGAAGATAGTCTCACATCGGTGAGGCTAATCAACGGGCTATGGAGATGCCCATCAATTGATGTCAATGCAAGCAGTAGGGATTGCCATGCAACAGATGCACTAAGAGCTATAAGTGTATGAAAGCTCAACATGAAAACTAAGTGGGTGTGCATCCAACTTGCTTGCTCATGAAGACCTCAGGCATTTGAGGAAGCCCATCATCGGAATATACAAGCCAAGTTCTATAATGAAAAATTCCCACTAGTATATGAAAGTGACTAAACAAGAGACTCTCTATATGAAAAACATGGTGCTACTCTGAAGCACAAGTGTGGAAAAGGATAGTAACATTGTCTCTTCTCTCTTTTTCTCTCATTTTTTGGGGCTCTTTTCGGCCTCTTTTTTTTCGTCTGGAGTCTCATCCCGACTTGTGGGGGAATCATGGTCTCCATCATCCTTTCCTCACTGGGGCAATGCTCTAATAATGATGATCATCACACTTTTATTTACTTACAACTCAATATTACAACTCGATACTGGAACAAAAATATGACTCTATATGAATGCCTCTGGCTGTGTACCAGGATGTACAATGATGCTAGCGTAACACGTATAAAAATGATGAACGGTGGCTGAGCCACAAATGCTATGTCAGCTATATGATCATGCAATGCAATATGACAATGATGATGTGTGTCATAAAAATGGAACGGTGGAAGTTGCATGGCAACATATCTCGGAATGGCTATGGAAATGCCATGATAGGTAGGTATGGTGGCTATTTTGAGGAATATATAAGGAGGCTTATGTGTGATAGAGCATATCATATCACGGGGTTTGGATGCACCGGCGAAGTTTGCACCAACTCTCGATGTGAGAAAGGGCAATGCATGGTACCGAAGAGGCTAGCAAATTGCGGAAAGGTGAGAGTGCGTATAATCCATGGACTCACATTAGTCATAAAGAACTCACATAGTTATTGCAAAAGTTTATTAGCCCTCGAAGCAAAGTACTACTACGCATGCCCCTAAGGGGATAGATTGGTAGGACAAGTCCATCGCTCGTCCCCGACCGCCACTCATAAGGTAGACAATCAAGAATAAATCATGCTCCAACTTCTTAGCATAACGATAAATCATACGTGCATGCTTCAGGAATCACAAACCTTAACACAAATATTCTTACTAAACCACAATTATCTACTAGCACCTCCCACATATTACCATCTTAATATTGCAAAACTATTGCAAGGAATCAAACTTATCATATTCAGTGATCTACATGAAAGTTTTTATTACATCCCTCTTGAATACCTATCATATCAGGACCAAATTCATAACCCGTGCATATTACCATTGCTATTCATTAGACTCTCAAAAAGATATAAGTGAAGCATGAGAGTGCAACTATTTCTTTAAAATATAACCACCGACGTGCTCTAAAAGATATAAGTGAAGCACTCGAGCAACTGCCTAGCTCAAAAGATATAAGTGAAGCACATAGAGTATTCTAACAAATCATGAATAATGTGTGTCCCTCTCAAAAAGATGTGTTCAGAAAAGATGATTATAACAAACTAAAAAGCAAACAAATGCAAACAAACTATATCACAAGACGCTCCAAGTAAAACACATATCATGTGATGAATAAAAATATAGCTCCAAGTGAGTTACCGATAGATTGTAGACGAGAGAGGGGATGCCTTCCGGGGCATCCCCAAGCTTAGACGCTTGAGTCTTCCTTGAATATTACCTTGGGGTGCCTTGGGAATCCCCAAGCTTAGGCTCTTTCCGCTCCTTATTCCTTTATCCATCGTAGTCTCACCCAAAACTTGAAAACTTCAGCACACAAAACTCAACAGAAACCTCGTGAGATCCGTTAGTATAACAAACAAATTTTAAACTTTAGGTATTGTTGTAAATTGATTCATATTTAATATTGGCATAATGCTACTGTACTCCAACTTCTCCATGACTCATACCCCCCGATACGATCCATAGATTCATCAAGCAAACTATGCAACAAAAACAGAATCTGTCTAAAACAGAACAGTCTGTAAAGATCTATTTAAAAGCCATGCTTCTGTAACTCCAAAAATTCTTAAAAATTTGGACAACGTAAACAATTCATATACCAATACTGTATAAAAATTTCAGATTTTTCTAAAGCTCCAGTACAGAATTAAAATTCCAGCACTAGAAGCAAAACTTTCTGTTTTCCAAACAGCATCAATTATACTGTCATCAACATCATCCCAAAGGCATTACTTGGCACAAACACTAATTAAAAGATAAAAACACAATCATAACAGAGGCTATAATTGTGTAAACACACAAGAACAGAAAGTAAAAACAAAAATTATTTTATTCATTGGGTTGCCTCCCAACAAGCGCTATTGTTTTATGCCCCTAGCTAGGCATAATGCATAGTTTCAAGTGATGTCATCCTTCAAGTTAATTCCATAGGTGGCCCTCATAATAGATTCATAAGATGATTTAATTCTCTTTCTAGGGAAGTGTTCCATCCCTTTATTTAATGGAAATTGAAATCTTATATTACCTTCTTTCATGTCAATAATAGCACCTATTGTTCGTAGAAAAGGCCTACCAAGTATTATGGGGCAAGAAGGATTGCATTCAATATCGAGAACAATAAAGTCCACGGGCACATAATTTCTATTTGCAAGAATAAGCACATCATTTATTCTACCCAATGGCTTTTTAATAGTGGAATCCACAAGATGCAAATTACGGGAACAAGGATCCATGTCGGTGTGACCTAGCACATCACACAAAGACTTAGGTATAGTGGAAACGCTAGCACCAAGATCAAAAAGGGCATTACATTAATAATCCTTAATTTTGAATTTAATAGTAGGTTCCTATTCATCTTGTAATTTTCTAGGAATTGATACTTCCCACTCAAGTTTTTCTTCATGCGCTTTCATCATGGCTTCTACAATATGTTTAGTGAAAGCTTTATTTTGCTCATAAGCATTTGGTGAATTAATCATGGATTGCAACAAGGAAATACACTCAATTAAAGAACAACTATCATAATTAAAGTCCTTGTAATCCAAAGTAGTGGGTGCATTACTATTTAAAGTTTTGACCTCTCTAAACCCACTTTTTTCATTTTTTTTTTCTTTAAGATTATCACCCTCCAAGCAATTGGGACTCCTTCTATCTAAAGTTGACTCTTCTTCAGTCCCTTTTCCATCAAGTTTTATGTTACTAAATAATGATTCAATAGGAGTGACACCAATTATTTTAATATCTTCATCATTACTATGATACAAACCGGGTGGAATCGCTTTTTCTAGGAATTCTCGCTTAGCTCTCAACCTAGCGGTCCTTTCTTTACTTTCATTAACGGAGACATAGATAGCTTTAATAGACTCATTTATATCATGCTTGGGTGTCAAAATTTTAGTATTGAGATTTTCCTCATCATGAGCAATTCTATCCATGTTCCTAGCCAATTCATCAACTCTATTCAATTTTTCTTCTATCATAGCATTGAAATTCTTTTGCGAATTAATAAATTCTTTAATATTACTTTCAAGATCAGAGGGCATCCTATTATTATTATTATAAGAATTACCATAGGGATTGCCATAATTATTAGAGGAATTTCCAGGAAACGGCCTCGGACTGAAATTACCCCTATAAGCATTGTTGTTGAAATTATTTCTAGAGGCAAAATTCACATCAATAGCATCATTATTTTGCTCAATCAAAGTAGACAATGGCACATCATTAGGATCAATTTGAGCATTTTTACTAGCAACCAATTTCAATAAAGCATCCATCTTATCACTCAAAGTATTAATTTCTTTGACAGAATTTACCTTCTTACCAGTTGGAGTTCGTTCAGTGTGCCATTGAGAATAATTTGTCATAATATTGTCAAGAAGTTTTGTAGCTTCTCCCAATGTAATTTCCATAAAAGTACCACCTGCGGCAGAGTCTAGCAAATTTCTAGGAACAAAGTTTAGTCCCGCATAAAATTTTTGTATGATCATCCATAAATTTAAGCCATGAGTTGGGCAATTTCTTATCATTAATTTCATTCTCTCCCAAGATTGTGCAACATGTTCATGCTCAAGTTGCTTAAAATTCATAATTTGATTTCTTAAAGAAATAATCTTAGTGGGAGGAAATTACTTGGTAATAAAAGCATCCTTACACTTATCCCAAGAATCAATACAATTTCTAGGCAAGGATGCAAAATCAAGTTTTAGCACGATCTCGTAGTGAGAACGGAAATAATTTTAATTTGACAATATCATTATCCACATCTTTTTTCTTTTCCATATCACAAAGCTCAACGAAAGTATTTAGATGGGATGCAACATCTTCATTAGGACTACCAGAAAATTGTTCTTTCATAACAAGATTAAGCAAAGCAGCATTAATATCACATGACTCCACACTAGTGGTGGGAGGAGCAATAGAAGTAATAATAAAATCATTATTATTAGTATTGGAAAAGTCACACAACTTTGTATTTTCTTGAGACATCGCGACGAAGCAAGCAAACTAGCAGACAAGCAAATAAAAATATTTTTGTGTTTTTGTAAAAAAAATTAGAAGTGGGGGAGATGAAAACTAGAGGAAAATGCAAATAAAAAGGCAAATAAAATAAATGCAAGTGGATGATAGTTTGTGCGAAGGTACTTGGTAATTTTGATGATGTCTCCCCGGCAACGGCGCCAGAAATTCTTCCTGCTACTTGTAGACTGCGTTGGTATTTCCCCGAAGAGGAGAGGATGATGCAGTATAGTAGAGATAAGTATTTCCCTCAGTTAAGAACCAAGGTTATCAATCCAGTAGGAGAACCAAGCAAACTTCCGTTAAGCGCACCTGCACACACAAAAGCAAACACTTGCACCCAACGCAAATAAGAGGGTTGTCAATCCTCTTAGCGGTTATTTGCAAGGATTAATTCTCATAGTGGTAAATAGATAAACTAAAATACTAAATAAAATAAAATTAAATAAATTGCAGCAAGGTATTTTTAGGTTTTTTATATATGATAAAGTAGACCCGGGGGCCATAGTTTTCACTAGAGGCTTCTCTCTCGAACACATAGCATACGGTGGGTAAGCAAATTACTGTTGGGCAATTGATAGAAAAGCAAATAATTATGACAGATTCATGGCAATGAATATTTATATAGGCATCACGTCCGAGACAAGTAGACCGACTCCTGCCTGCATCTACTACTATTACTCCACCCATCGACCGCTATCCAGCATGCATCTAGGGTATTAAGTATGAAACAGAGTAACGCCTTAAGCAAGATGACATGATGTAGACAAAGTAAACTCAAGCAATATGATTAAACCCCATCTTTTTATCCTTAATGGCAACAATACAAATATGTGTCATGTCCCCTTCTGTCACTGGGATTGAGCACCGCAAGATTGAACCCATCACCATGCACCTCTCCCATTGCAAGATAAATCAATCTAGTAGGCCAAACCAAATCGATAGATCAGAGAGAAATACAAAGCTATAATAATCATGCATAAAAGAGTTCAGAGAAGACTCAAATATTTCTCATGAATAATCTGATCATAAACTCATAGTTCATCGGATCCCAACAAACACACCGCAAAAGAAGATTACATCGGATAGAACTCCAAGAACATCGAGGAGAACATGGTATTGAAGATCAAAGAGAGAGAATAAGCCATCTAGCTACTAGCTATGGACCCGTAGGTCTGTGGTAAACTACTCACACATCATCGGAAGGGCAACAAGGTTGATGAAGAAGCCCTCCGTGATCGATTCCCCCCCCCCCCCGGCAGAGTACCGAAAAAGGCCTCCAGATGGGATTGCAGAAGAACAGAGGCTTGCGGTGGCGGAAAGGTTTTCTCTTCGGTCTCGCTCGTATATTGGGAATATTTGGGAATTTATAGCACCGGAATTCGGTCAGGAGGGGCTACGAGGGGCCCACAAGCCTGGGAGGCGCGCCTTACCCTCTGGGCACGCCCTCCATGCTTGTCGCCTCCTCGTGGCTCTTCTGGTCTTCTCCCGAAGCTTTGTGGGTCTCTTCTGGTCCAGAAAAAATTAATCCAAAGTTTTTTTTTCTAGTTTGGACACTTTTTGATAATGATTTTCTGAAAAGGCAAAAACAAGCAGAAAAGAGCAACTGGCACTGGGCACTGGGTTAATAGGTTAGTCCGAAAAAATGATATATAATTGCATATAAAACATCCAAGATTGATACTATAATAGCATGGAACAATCAAAAATTATAGATACGTTGGAGACGTATCATGGTTCTCCTACTGGATTGATACCTTGGTTCTCACCGAGGGAAATACTTATCTCTACTGTGCACCATCTCCCCTCCTCTTCGGGGAAAATCCCAACGCAGCTCACAAGTAGCAGTAGCACCTGGGTATTTGATATTGGTTCGGTTGCTAATATTTGTAACTCGAAACAGGAGCTGCGGAATAAACGAAGACGGGCTAAGGACGAGGTGACGATGCGTGTTGGAAATGGCTCCAAGGTTGATGTGATCGCCGTCAGCACACTTGACGGTGTCCTAGACTAGGGGGTACTAACCTAGTCGGCTCATATTCTGTGGGCTGGACAAGTGGGCTCTCATTCTTGTCAAGATGGACTCCAGAAGATACACACAGGAGAAGAGATCAAGACTGCGTCTACTGAAGACTTGGCGCGTACTCCAAGACTCCTTCTGCCGCCTCCATGCCAAGATACCGACCTTGTAACCCTATATACCCTATCCGGCGTGTATATAAGCCGAAGGGTTTAGCCCTTAGAGGGGACCTCAATGCAATCTAGCAGGACGTAGGGTTTTACCTCCATCAAGAGGGCCCGAACCTGGGTAAACATCGTCTCCCTGTTCCTGTTACCATCCGTCCGAGATCCACAGCTCGGGACCCCATACCCCGAGATCTGCCGGTTTTTACACCGACACTGGTGCTTTCATTAAGAGTTCTGCTGTGGGATCAAAAAGGATCGATGGGATCATCGGCTCACGATTCTGATCTCGCGGGCATGGATCCCGCACCTGAAGCTTCTGTCACAGAAGCACCCTTCCCTCTCTGCGGATCAGGAGTAATCCATGACTCCTCCCTGGCTCCAGCCAAACCCCCTTTCAAGGGCAAAGTGCTGAAGTATTTCTTGGAAAGCGATTCAGACGGCGACCAGCCAGACATAGCGAATGGACCTGATCTTCAAATTAGTTTGGCCGGTCCGACGACCGTAGGTATGTCACGGGATGAAGATACCAGGACTTCGGGCCCACGGTCCATAGAGATCGAAAACCACCCACCCACCTCCCACATCGAGTACTTCCCCGGTTACTCGGGGCCTCCAGATGTCTGGGATCTAGCCTATGTGCAACAACTCCCCGACGAATCGATCAGAAAGTTCTGGGCCAAGTTCTTGTCGGTCAAGAACAAGATACCAAAATACCAGGACTCAGATATAATAACAGCTTTTCAGCACGGGTGCAAAGATAAAGGCGTCTCGAACGCCCTCACCCACCGCTATGTACAAAACCTCTTAGAGTTGTCCGATCTGGTGTCCAGGTTCTGCACCATCGAAGATGCTTGGATTGACAAGAAGAGCACATATTCGATCTGTGACAACAAATTAAAACGAGAAAGACCCGCACCTCGATGCGCAAACCGCACGGGGACCATACCGACCAAGCAACCCCAGAAAAAGAAGAAAACTTCGGTCCTCCCCGGGATCACCCTTGATGGTCTCCTGGATAAACCATGTCTGATACATGCTATTTTGCTTAATTCTTGCCCAACTCACAGCCTTCGCGACTGCTGGGTAGTGAGGCAAGTGGCAAAGAGAGGACCCGCCCTCCTTATGGGCACCTCCAGTCACGCAGAAGAATCCTTAGACGAAGCCGAGGTCATGATGATCTATGAGACCTTTACGTCCAACAACCAGCGCAAGCGGGCCCTGCGAGAAATTAACTCCATCTGTCAGGTACCAACTCGGGGCACGTGGATAGACATGCCCATCACTTTTGATCGTAAAGATCAGACGAGGTCAACCCCGAACAGGTGTCCCACCGCCCTAGTCCTTGACCCAATTGTGGGCAGCTGCCGTCTCCGAAAGGTACTAATGGACGGGGGCAGCAGCTTAAATTTGATATACGCAGACACTCTGGACAAAATGCAAATCGATAAATCGCGCATCGAACAGAGTAGCACCACCTTCAATGGCATCATACCGGGGCGAGAGGCACGTTGCAGTGGAAAGATAACCTTGGATGTAGTCTTCGGAACCCTGGATAATTACCGATCCAAAGAAATCACATTCCACATCGCCCCCTTTAAGAGCGGATATCATGCCCTCCTGGGACGAGATGCCTTCTCCAAATTTTAGGCAGTACCACACTACGGCTATATGAAACTCAAAATGCCGGGCCCGAACGGGATAATCACCGCCTCGAGCGACCCCGATAGAGCACTCAAAGCCGAGAACAAAACGGCGTCACTCGCCCTCGAATCCCTGTCCGAAGCCCTCGCAGCCAAGGAACTGAGCACATTACAAGCCGAAGTCGACCAAGATGATGTCATCCTCGGCAAACGGCCGAAGTCCACCCCCTTCAAGCCGGCCAATGAAATAGTCAAATTCCAAGTACACCCCACGGACCCAGCCAAAACGGCGTCCATGGGGGCGAACCTCGATCCAGAGATTGACGAGGCTCTACATAATTTCCTTAGGGGGAATTGGGATATATTCGCCTGGCACCCTTCGGACATGCCAGGGATACCCCACAGGCTCGCGGAACACAGTCTAAACATATTGAAATGCTACAAACCCGTCAAGCAAACACTTCGACGCTTCTTTGAACCCAAGCGTCAAGCAATGGGCGAAGAACTGGCCAAATTATTGGAAGCCGGATTCATCTGAGACATAAAACACCCCGATTGGCTTGCCAATTTGGTCATGGTACCGAAAAAGGATAGGTCTTGGCGCCTGTGCGTCGATTTCAAAGACCTCAATAAAGCATGCCCCAAGGATCCTTTCCCCTTACCACGAATTGACCAAATTGTAGACGCCACAGCCGGGCATGATTCGCTGTGCTTCTTGGATGCCTACTCAGGATATCATCAAATCAAGATGAAAGAATCTGACCAGGCAACAACAGCATTCATCACACCTTACGGGCAATTTTGCTTCAATACGATGCCCTTCAGATTAAAGAACGTCGGCACCACATACCAGCGCATGATTCAATCATGCTTGGAGAAACACATCGGGAAGACCGTTGAGGCCTACGTCGACGATGTGGTTGTCAAAACCAAACACGTCAAACAATTGGTAGACAATCTCCGTGACACATTCGCTAGCTTACGGGAGTATCAAACTAAGCTCAACCCCGAGAAATGTGTCTTCGGAGTACCAGCCGACAAACTCCTCGGCTTCATCGTGTCTAGCCGAGGTATCGAAGCCAATCCGGCAAAAATAAAAGCATTGGACCGCTTAGAGGTACCAACAGAGCTCAAGCATGTACAAAAGCTGGCAGGATGCCTGGCGGCACTGAGTCGCTTCATATCAAGACTCGAGGAAAAAGCCTTACCCCTGCATAGACTCTTAAAACAGACAAAGACCTTCAAATGGACTGAGAAGGCCGCGATAGCTCTCGAAGGCATTAAATCTCTCCTTGCAACCAATCCTATCTTGGCAGCGCCTGGCATATGCGAGTCGATGATATTATACATCTCGGCCACAAACCAGGTGGTTAGCGCAGTACTCGTCGTCGAACGAGACATGGAAGGTCACAAGTTCTGGGTACAAAGGCCCATGGACTACGTCTCCGAGGTCCTAACCCCGTGAAAGACACACTATCCCCACTATCAAAAGATAGCCTACGCCGTCTTCATGGCGTCCCGAAAACTTTGGCACTACTTTCAAGAGCGCTCCGTAACCATGGCATCCGACGTCCCATTAAGCGACATAATCAACAATAGGGGCCATAGAGCTCCTACCATTTGAAATAATTTACCGATCGCGCAGGGCTATTAAATCTCAGGTGTTGGCCGACTTCGTGGCCGAATGGATAGAGGCCGAGCTCCCTCGAGAATACAGCACTTACTCACATTGGATGATGCATTTCGACGGTTCCAAAATGCTTGCTGGCCTAGGGGCCGGCATAGTGCTTACTTCTCCCACCGGAGATAGTATTCGGTATGTATTACAAATTATGTATACCGACTCCAATAACGCGGTAGAATACGAAGCCCTATTACATGGACTCCGGATAGCAGCTTCGATTGGGGTCCAACGTCCTGAGGTCCGAGGTGATTCCAACCTCGGCATATCACAAGTTAACGGCGAATTTGACGCAAGGGACCCAAAAATGACAGCCTACCAGAATGTCGTCGTACAAATCTCGACCAAGTTCGAGGGGCTTGAATTTCATCATATACCCCGAGATAGCAACCAGGCCGCAGATATACTCGCCCGAATGGGCGCCAAGCAGGAAAAAGTCTCGGAAAATACCTTTCTCGAACGGCTCTTTAAGCCGTCCGTAGTCTGGCAAGACGACAAGGGCACGTCGGACTTAAACGACATCGAACAGCCCCCCCCCCCCGCCCGAAGATGACGACGGGCCAGATATAGTGGGCGGCTCAGTTGTCCAGATAATAGCTTCGGCACATGAAATTATGGCAGTTATTGCACCATGGACGAAGCCGCTCCTCGCATACCTGCTCCATAAAGAGCTCCCCAAAAACCAAACCGATGCACATCGGATCGTAAGGCAATCCAAAGCCTATAAGGTTCATGAGGGAGAACTCTATAAAATAAGCACCACGGGCGTCGTCCAGCGATGTATTTGCGAAGAGGAAGGATGATTATTACTCCAGGAGGTCCACTCTGGCATGAGCGGACATCACGCTGCTGCTCGGACCTTGGTTAGCCAGGCCTTCCGAGATAGTTTTTACTGGCCAACCGTGGGAGCCGACGCCTCTGCGTTAGTACAGCGCTGCTCCGGCTGCCAGGTATTCGCCAAACAAAGCCACATGCCCCCGGCGGCTCTCTGCACAATCCCTATAACTTGGCCTTTCGCGGTCTGGGGGCTAGATATGGTCGGCCCACTCAAGGGTGGGTCAAGAAAAAATAAATACCTAATTGTCATGGTGGACAAGTTTACTAAGTGGATCGAAGCAAAACCAGTAACTTCGGCCGATGCAGTCCACGTACTCGAATTCATTTGGGGGTAGTACACCGCTATGGTATCCCCCATAGTCTCATAACAGACAACGGGAGAAACTTCACGGCCAAAGAAGTGAAAGCATGGTGCGCAAAAATGGGCATCAAGCTCGACTACGCATCCGTATATCACCCGCAGTCAAACAGGCAGGTAGAACGCGCCAACGGACTAATCCTTAGTGGAATCAGGCCTAGGCTAGTTCGCTCCCTCAAGGAGGCCGACTGCAAATGGGTAGAGGAACTTGACTCTGTTCTATGGGATCTGCGCACCACACCAAACAGATCCACCGGGTATACTCCATTTTTCATGGTGTACAGCGCCGAGGCAGTGCTCCCCTGCGATATCATACATGATGCACCTCGAGTACGCATGTACGAAGAGCAGGAGGCCGAATTAGATCGGCAGGATGCCTTGGATGCCTTAGAAGAGGAACGCAATGTCGCTCGGGCACGATCTGCCATTTACCAGCAACAAGCTCGCCACTATCATAGCAGGGAGGTCCGCGCAAAGGACTTCAACAAGGGAGACCTCGTCATGCGGCTTCATCCGGAGAAGCAGACGCATAAGCTCTCCCCTAAGTGGGACGGGCCATTCATCATCGACCAGGTCCTCACCGAAGGCGCGTACTGAATTCGAGACCCAGAGGACGGGCGTCTAGAACCCAACCCCTGGAATGCGGCTCTACTCCGACGTTTCTACGGTTGAAGCTCCGAGAACTACTCACCTCTATACATACACCACCCTACTTTTCTTTTTTTCTTTCCTTTTTCTCTCTTAAAAGATTTCGGAGGCATCCCTTGAAGGGCCCTGAGGAACAAAATCAATACCGCATGTTCTTTTCAAAACACGCATCATTCCTCCTCTTACACACTATTGTCTTTCAAGCCATAATATGCATCGATTTGACATAAGATTTGGCCAAGCTGGGTTGCCCGGCTCTTGTGCTTGCCCCTTACGTTCTCGATCTTTCGGCTAAGAGGCAAAGGGAGCACCGATGTGATTGTTACTCCCGGGTCATTCGGTGCAGTACCTCAGACAGACAAAGCCGAAAGCTAGCACTCTTAAACATACAAATTGGTCGGCCATGACATAGAAATAAAGTGGAGGGGGTCTCTCAAACCCCGACCAGGTGCTTCACCTCCGAGGTCACCCATCTTCGGACTTATGTGTTCGACACAGCTACCCGAGGAAAGGAACTGTTGGAAGAACTATTTTCCTCGGAAGATGTTTCTGACGTTAAAAAGTAATATAACATAACTCTCTGCCTCACTCTCGTCGCTCGCGCCATATAACCGGATTGCCCTGTCTCCTGAAGCATCTGTTCCGTTCACTTCGGACAGTAGTAAGCGGACACTCCTCGGTCACTGATCGAGAAGGTAGAAGCCAATGGCTAGTTGGCAGAGTTTATATGCACAGATTGAATAATGACGTAAAGTACTTTGATACATAGAGTCATACATTATCATTTCATTACACACGGTCTAACCCATCTATTAAGATGTCTAAGGCGCAGTCCTTCTGCGACGACCGAGCGGCAGGCATGACATTCTCGTATACGAGACTAGTGGGTATTTCTTCCCCGTTTGGCCCCATTGGCCCTACCTCGGCCAGGTGCGCCGTATCAACCTCCGTATACCGGGTCTTGACCACGGCCCAGGCCTCCCTCGCCCCTTCCCGGCAAGCAGACACCTTCCACACCTGGATCCGATGCCGAGCTCGCCATATATGTTCAGCTAGGACGGCCATGTCTTTGGGAACGTGCTCCACTTCGGGCCATAACGCCTTGAAAACTTCCTTCATTGATTTATGTGCACTTTCGTGCACCTCGGCTAGCCGGGTCGCCATGTCTTCGAGAACCGGACCTCGGTCGTCAAGGGGCCGGCCGGATAGCGAAGCTGGCAAAAAGCATGTATTAGCCTGCTAAACATCTCGGCTAAACCCCCAAACTCAAGTAACGATTCTTGAAATAAAAACTTACCAAAAATCGTCTCATCGATTCAATGATTCTTGGCCTTGGCGGCAGGCAGTTTAGCTTTTAAGCTCTTGATCTCATCAGCCTGTCGGGCATTTTCAGCCCTTAGCGCATTAACGCCATCTACCCTTTGGGTCACCACATGTTGATTGGCCTGGTGCTGCGACTCCGTATAAAGCAAATCCTCGCGGGCCTGCTTGAGATCTCTTTCAAGATGACCTAGGGCTTCCGTTGCTACATCGGATTACGCTGTCAGGAGACCTCAATAATTAAGATTATTATATACAAGACAAAGCACTTACCGTGCGCCTCTTGAGTGAACTTTTTCACCTGTTCCACCTCGGTCAAGGCAGTCTCCAACCTCCCCTTTGCCTGGGAAAGGGCCTCGGATAGCTAATCATTCCTTGCCCGTGCAATCTATAAAAAAACAACTTCTTCAGGTTGAAATCAAGCCTCGCTACGGGCATTGTTGCCCATATCAAGCCTTAGGGGCTACTACCATGGTGGGCAGTATGGAAAAACAGAGACATAAGAAATCTTTGAGATAAAATGAGCTCGGGCTGGACCTTACCCGCAAACCTTGCGACAAAACATCTAATGATTGATCAAATACCGCGCGGGTCGCCCCGAGGTATGCGTCCACCGAGCTGAGAGCGTTGAACTCCCGGTCCAAGAATGCTAGACTCCTCAGGGAGGTCTTTTGCCGCCGATAATTCACGGCACATTGGATCTCGGAAGGAGTAGCCGAGCTAGTCTCTGAGTCCTTGGGCTGGGGAACTTCTGGAGTAACTCCCGAAGAAGGACGTGCTTCGGCTTCCCTGTTTGAAGCCGCCGTCCCCTCGGCCCTCGCGCTTGCTGCCATGGAGGAAGGAAAAGACTGCCTGCGAATGATCAAAGGGGTCATAACCCAAGATAGCATTTCTACAACATACAGTAATCACAATCACCTGATAATCGGAGGAGCACTTTCGCTTGACACCATGACCTCGGCCTGTGCTTCTTTCGCTTCTTGCGGGCGGTTCCCTTGAGGAGCCGTCTCTCCGCGTGAACATTTCGAACATCATCCCTTCGGAGGAAAAGTCAGGCGACCAGGGGCTTGGGGACGAGGGGCTCACTTTCGAGTGGAGGAAGAGGGCGTTACCGATGAAGCTGGCCTCGTCCCCGGCGTGTCCGGGGTGACGGCTACCTTGGATCCATCAAGGCACTCCATGTAAAATTTCCTTCCCTCATAGATAAGGGCCAGATCCTCGTCCTCGTGAAAGAGGGGGTCTTCTGCTCGTTGGTGTGTTTCCGGCTCGGACGCCGGGCTGTTTAGAGCCTCCACCCGACGTCTCCATCTCTGCTCGAAACCAATAAAAAGATCGGTTAAATGGATTGGCTACTAAAAAACAACTCGGGTTGGCGAAATAAAGCGGGAGGACTCACTATGTCGGCCGGATTGTAGTAGGACAGCCCATCCCGGAATTGACGTCGGGAAAAGTTCTCCGCTGTTCCTTGGTAGATACCGGCCATCACTGTCCCGAAGGTCGCTTGGTCAAAGAAACTTTGCCAAATTGATCGAGAGCAGTCTTCGGTTCCGTTGTATGCGCACAATGGGTGAGGGCGTAGCCGGAGTGGTTGGACTCTTCGGTTTATCGCCGTGGCCATTACGTCTATTATGGTAAGGCATGTCCTTACCAGTTGCTTCACCTTGGCGGCTAGCTCGGTCACCTCGGCACCATCTTCTGGGACCATACCCTGTGTCCTCTAGCTATATCGCCTCTTCCGGGGCTCCGAAGAGAAAGGGGGAAGTCCTGACCGAATTGGGTCTGGGAGGGGGACGTCGTCTATATAGAACCACTCTGTTGGCCAGACGTCAGTATCCTCCCGAGGTGTGCTTGGCAGGTATTATGTCCCCTCGATTCGACAGACTTCGGCCGCTCCAACCTCGTAAAGCCTTTCAGCGGAGGAACAAGGCACTACACAGAAATACCTCCTCCAGAGTCCGAAGTGCGCTTCACACCCTAGATCCATCTCGCATAGGGCGACGTACCCCGCAATGTATAAAATTGAGTTGGGGGTAAGGTGGTGGAGCTGCAGCCCATAAAACTCTAGCAGGCCTCGGAGGAAAGGGTGAATTGGAAATCCTAAACCGCGCAACAGGAAGGAAACAAAGCTTACCCGTTCATCCTTTTGAGGGGAAGGGAAATTTTCCGCGTGTACCTTGTTGGGGAACGTTGCATGGGAAACAAAAATTTTCCTACGCACACATAAGATCTATCCATGGTGATGAGCATCTACGAGAGGGAGAGTGAATCTACATACCCTTGTAGATCGCTAAGCGGAAGCGTTAATAAACGCGGTTGATGTAGTCGAACGTCTTCGCGATCCAAATCGCCGAGCGTCCCGCGATCCAATCACGATCCTTCCGATCTAGTGCCGAACGGACGGCACCTCCGCGTTCAACACACGTGCGGCTTGATGACGCCTTCACCTCCTCGATCCAGCGAGCGATGGTGAAGTAGTGGTTGAGTTCCAGCAGCACGACGGCGTGGTGATGGTGGTGAGGAACAATCTCTGCAGGGCTTCGCCAAGCACTACGGAGATTATGACGGAGGAACTAGAGGGCTAGGGTTGCCGGCACACGGCTTGGGAAATCCTGATGTATCCCGTGTGCTAGCCCTGCCCCTCTATTTATATGTTGAGCCTTGGGGTCTAAACTTGGAGTAAAAGCCTCCTCCGGGTCGGTTTTGCCCGCACAAGGTCGGTTTGGCCCGCAGGAAAAGAGTCCAATTCGGACCCTGCCGAATCGTGCACAGCCGCGCACAAGCGGTAGTACCGCTTCACACAAGCGGTAGTACCGCTTGGGCGGTAGTACCGCTTCACACAAGCGGTAGTACCGCTCGGGCGGTAGTACCGCTTCACCAAGCGGTAGTACCGCTTACGCGGCAGCAAAACTACTTTTGCACTTTCCAATACCTTGTGGGCTTTATCCCTTTGGCTCATATAAAGTGTTGCTGCACCCGAACACTTCGGTAAACATCCGGAACCCATTCCGGTGAACTCCGGAACCCTTCCAGAGATCAAAACACTATTATCACATATATCAATCTTTACCTCCGGACTCTTCCGGAGATCCTCGTCATGTCCGGGATCTTATCCGGGACTCCGAACAACTTTCGGTCACCAACATAATAACTCAATTATACTAATCGTCACCAAACGTTAAGTGTGTAGACCCTGCGGGTTCGAGAACTATGTAGACATGACCGAGACACCTCTACGGCCAATAACCAATAGCGGGACCTGGATGCCCATATTGGCTCCTACATATTCTACGAAGATCTTTATCGGTCGAACCTCTATGTCAAGGATTCAGTTAATCCCGTATGCTGTTCCCTTTGTTCTTCGGTATGTTACTTGCCCGAGATTCGATCGTCGGTATCACTATACCTAGTTCAATCTCGTTACCGGCAAGTCTCTTTACTCGTTCCGTAATACAAGATCCTGTGGCTAACTCTTTAGTCACTTTGCTTGCAAGGCTCAATGTGATGTTGTATTACCGAGTGGGCCCTGAGATACCTCTCCGTCATACGGAGTAACAAATCCCAGTCTTGATCCATGCCAACCCAACAGACACCCTCGGAGATACCTGTAGAGCACCTTTATAGTCACCCAGTTACGTTGCGACGTTTGATACACACAAGGTATTCCTCCGGTGTTAGTGAGTTGCATGATCTCATGGTCAAAGGAACAGATACTTGACATGCAGAAAACAATAGCAATAAACTGACACGATCAACTGCTACGTTTACAGTTTGGGTCTTGTCCATCACATCATTCTCCTAATGATGTGATCCCGTTATCAAATGACATCTCATGTCAATGGCTAGGAAACCTTAACCATCTTTGATCAATGAGCTAGTCAACTAGAGGCTTACTAGGGACACAGTGTTGTCTATGTACCCACACATGTATTTGAGTTTCCAATCAATACAATTATAGCATGGATAATAAACGATTATCATGAACAAGGAAATATAATAATAACCAATTTATTATTGCCTCTAGGGCATATTTCCAACAGTCTCCCACTTGCACTAGAGTCAATAATCTAGTTCACATCACTATGTGATTTACATTGTAATGAATCGAACACCCATGCAGTTCTGGTGTTGTTCATGTTTAGCCCTTGGAAGAGGTTTAGTCAACGGATCTGCAACATTTAGATCCGTGTGTACTTTGCAAATATTTATGTCGTCCTCCTTGATGTAATCGCGGATGGAATTGAAACGTCGCTTTATGTGTCTGGTCCTCTTGTGAAATCTTGGTTCCTTGGCTAGAGCAATGGCACCAGTATTATCACAAAACAGAGTCATTGGGTTAAGTGCACTAGGCACTACTCCAAGATCTGTCATGAACTCCTTCATCCAGACACCTTCCTTCGCCGCCTCCGAGGCAGCGATGTACTCCGCTTCGCATGTAGAATCTGCTACCACGCTTTGCTTGGAACTGCACCAGCTAACCGCACCCCCATTAAGAATAAATACGTATCCGGTTTGCGACTTAGAGTCATCCGGATCAGTGTCAAAGCTTGCATCGACGTAACCCTTTACGACGAGCTCTTGATCACCTCCATAAACGAGAAACATGTCCTTAGTCCTTTTCAGGTACTTCAGGATATTCTTGACCGCCGTCCAGTGTTCCATTCCTGGATCACTTTGAAACCTTCCGACCATACTTATGGCAAGGCTGACATCGGGTCTTGTGCACAGCATTGCATACATGATAGAGCCTATGGCCGAAGCATAGGGGATGACACTCATCTTTTCTCTATCTTCTGCAGTCACTGGGCATTGAGTCTTACTCAACTTCACACCTTGCAAAACAGGCAAGAACCCCTTCTTGGACTGATCCATTTTGAACTTCTTCAAAATCTTATCAAGGTATGTGCTTTGTGAAAGTCCTATTAAGCGTCTTGATCTATCTCTATAGATCTTGATGCCTAATATGAAAGCAGCTTCTCCTAGGTCCTTCATTGAAAAACTCTTGTTCAAATATTCCTTTACGCTTTCCAGCATTTCTATATTGTTTCCAATCAGCAATATGTCATCCACATATAATATTAGAAACGCTATAGAGCTCCCACTCACTTTCTTGTAAATACAAGCTTCTCCGTAAACTTGTATAAACTCGAACGCTTTGATCACCTCATCAAAACGAAGATTCCAACTCCGAGATGCTTGCACCAGTCCATAAATGGATCGCTGGAGTTTGCAAACTTTGTCAGCATTCTCTGGATCGAAAAAACCTTCTGGTTGCATCATATACAACTCTTCCTTAAGGTAACCGTTAAGGAACGCTGTTTTGACATCCATCTGCCAAATTTCATAATCGAAAAAGGCAGCTATTGCTAACATGATTCTGACGGACTTAAGCATCGCTACGGGTGAGAAGGTCTCATCGTAGTCAACTCCTTGAACTTGTGAAAAACCCTTTGCCACAAGTCGAGCTTTATAGACGGTGACATTACCGTCCGCGTCCGTCTTCCTCTTAAAGATCCATTTGTTCTGAATGGCCTTACGCCCTTCAGGTAATACTTCCAAAGTCCATACTTTGTTTTCATACATGGATCCCATCTCGGATTTCATGGCCTCTAACCACTTCTCGGAATCCGGGCTCATCATCGCTTCTCCATAGCTCGTAGGTTCATCGTTGTCTAACAACATGATGTCTAAGACAGGGTTGCCGTACCACTCGGGAGCAGTACGCGTCCTTGTCGACCTACGAGGTTCGATAGCAACTTGATCCAAAGCTTCATGATCATCATCATTAACTTCCTCTCCAGCTAATGTAGGCTCCACAGAAACAACTTTCTGCGCTGCGCTACTCTCAGGTTGAAGTAAAGGTTCAACAACCTCATCAAGTTCTATCTTCCTCCCACTCAATTCTTTCGAGAGAAACTCTTTCTCAAGAAATGTTCCGTTTTTAGCGACAAACACTTTGCCTTCGGATCTGAGGTAGAAGGTATACCCAACTGTCTCTTTTGGGTATCCTATGAAGACGCATTTCTCCGCTTTGGGTTCCAGCTTTTCAGGCTGAAACTTTTTGACATAAGCATCACATCCCCAAACTTTAAGAAACGACAGCTTTGGCTTCTTGTTAAACCAAAGTTCATATGGCGTCGTCTCAACGGATTTCGATGGTGCCCTATTTAAAGTGAATGCAGCTGTCTCTAATGCATAACCCCAAAACGATAGTGGCAAATCGGCAAGAGACATCATAGATCGCACCATATCCAATAAAGTTCGATTACGACGTTCGGACACACCATTACGCTGTGGTGTTCCAGGCGGTGTCAATTGTGAAACAATTCCACACTGTCTTAAGTGACTGCCAAACTCATAACTCAGATATTCTCCTCCTCGATCAGATCGTAGGAATTTAATCTTCTTGTTACGATGATTCTCAACTTCACTCTGAAATTGTTTGAACTTTTCAAATGTTTCAGACTTGTGTTTCATTAAGTAAATATACCCATATCTACTTAAGTCATCAGTGAAGGTGAGAAAGTAACGATAACCACTGCGCGCTTCAATACTCATCGGACCGCACACATCAGTATGTATGATTTCCAATAAGTCACTTGCCCGTTCCATTGTTCCAGAGAACGGCGTTTTAGTCATCTTGCCCATGAGGCATGGCTCACATGTGTCAAGTGATTCAAAATCAAGTGACTCCAAAAGTCCATCAGCATGGAGCTTCTTCATGCGTTTTACGCCAATATGACCTAAACGGCAGTGCCACAAGAAAGTGGTATTATCATTATCAATTCTACATCTTTTGGCATCAATGTTATGAACATGTGTATCATTACTATCGAGATTCAATAAGAATAAACCCCTCACATCGGGTGCATGACCATAAAAGATATTACTCATATAAATAGAACAACCATTATTCTCTGATTTAAATGAGTAACCGTCTCGCAATAAACAAGATCCAGATATAATGTTCATGCTTAACGCAGGCACCAAATAACACTTATTTAGGTTCATCACTAATCCCGACGGTAATCGAAGAGCGAGCGTGCCGACGGCGATCACATCAACCTTGGAACCATTTCCCACGCGCATCGTCACTTCGTCCTTTGCCAGCCTCCGTCTATTCCGCAGTTCCTGTTTTGAGTTGCAAATATGAGCAACCGCACCGGTATCAAATACCCAGGCACTACAACGAGAGTTGGTAAGGTACACATCAATAACATGTATATCATATATACCTTGTTTGTTGTTGGCCGCCTTCTTGTCAGCCAAATACTTGGGGCAATTCCGCTTCCAGTGTCCAGTTCCCTTGCAATGAAAACACACAGTTTCTGGTTTGGGTCCAGCCTTGGGTTTCTTCACGAGAGGAGCAACTGCTTTGCCACTCTGCTTGGAGTTACCCTTCTTACCCTTGCCATTTTTCTTGAAACTAGTGGTTTTATTGACCATCAACACTTGATGCTCCTTCTGAATTTCAGACTCAGCGGCTTTCAGCATCGCAAACAGCTCGGCGACTGACTTGTTCATCCCGTGCATGTTATAGTTCAACACGAAGCTCTTGTAGCTAGGTGGCAATGATTGAAGAACTCTGTCAGTGATAGCCTCTGGCGGAAGGGGCATCCCTAACTCAGCCAGACGGGTGGAGTACCCAGACATTCTGAGCACGTGATCACTGATAGACCCGTTCTCCTCCATCTTGCAAGCATAGAACTTATCGGAGATCTCATATCTCTCGATCCGGGCATTCTTCTGAAAGATAAACTTCAACTCCTGGAACATCTCATATGCTCCATGACGTTCAAAACGTCTTTGAAGTCCCGGTTCTAAGCCATACAACATTGCACATTGAACTATTGAGTAATCATCAGAACGAGCCTGCCAGGCGTTCACAACGTCTAGAGACTCAACTGGAGTGGGTGGATCACCAAGCGGTGCATCAAGGACATAAGCCTTCTGGGAAGCCGTAAGGATAATCCTTAGATTACGGGCCCAGTCCACAAAGTTACTTCCATCATCTTTCAATTTAGCTTTCTCTAGGAACGCATTAAAATTCAGGGGTGCTACTGCGCGAGCCATGATCTACAACATAAATATAGCAAAGACAACTTAGACTATTGTTCTTAGATAATGAGTTTAGTTAATCATATTTAAAAAACTCCCACTCAAATTGACATCCCTCCGATCATTCGAGTGTAACATGATCCAAATCCACCAACTCAAGTCCGATCATCACGTGAGTTGAGGTGGTTTCAATGGTGAACATCTTCATGTTGATCATATCTACTATATGACTCATGTTCGACCTTTCGGTCTCTTGTGTTCCGAGGCCATGTCTGTACATGCTAGGCTCGTCAAGTTTAACCCGAGTGTTCCGCACGTGTAACATGGCTTACACCCGTTGTATGCGAACGTAGAGTCTATCACACCCGATCATCACGGCGTGTCTCGAAACGACGAACTTTCGCAACGGTGCACACTTGGGGAGAACACAATTTATCTTGAAATTTAAGTGAGGGATCACCTTATAATGCTACCGTCGTCCTAAGCAAAATAAGATGCATAAAAGGATTAACATCACATGCAAATCATAAGTGACATGATATGGCCATGAACTTGTGCTTTTGATCTCCATCTCCAAAGCACCGGCATGATCTCCATCGTCACCGGCATGACACCATGATCTCCATCATCTTGATCTCCATCAACGTGTCGCCATAAGGTTGTCGCGCCGACTGTTGCTTCCACGACTATAGCTAACGTTTAGCGATAAAGTAAAGCATTACATAGCGCTTAATGATTGACACGCAGGTCATACAATAATTAAAGACAACTCTATGGCTCCTGCCAGTTGCCGTACTCATCGACATGCAAGTCGTGATATTCTATACAAAACATGATCATCTCATACATCACATATATCTCATCATGTAATTGGCCATATCACATCACAACATACCCTGCAAAAACAAGTTAGACGTCCTCTAATTGTTGTTGCAAATTTTACGTGGCTGCTACGGGTTTGCAAGAACCGTTCTTACCTACGCAAAACCACAACGTGGTGTAGTGATTGCTTTTTGATCTTCTAAAAGAACCCTCTTCATTGAACCGATTCAACTAAAGTGAGAGAGACAGACACCCGCCAGTCACCTTTATGCAACAAGTGCACGCAGCGGTAAAACCAGTCTCGCGTAAGCGTACGCGTAATGTCGGTCCGGGCCGCTTCATCTCACAATGCCGCTGAATCAAGTATCAACTAGTAACGGCAAGCAATATGTATACACCCACGCCCACAACTCGTTTGTGTTCTACTCGAGATCTCATCTACGCATAGACCTGGCTCATGATGCCACTGTTGGGGAACGTTGCATGGGAAACAAAAATTTTCCTACGCACACATAAGATCTATCCATGGTGATGAGCATCTACGAGAGGGAGAGTGAATCTACATACCCTTGTAGATCGCTAAGCGGAAGCGTTAATAAACGCGGTTGATGTAGTCGAACGTCTTCGCGATCCAAATCGCCGAGCGTCCCGCGATCCAATCACGATCCTTCCGATCTAGTGCCGAACGGACGGCACCTCCGCGTTCAACACACGTGCGGCTTGATGACGCCTTCACCTCCTCGATCCAGCGAGCGATGGTGAAGTAGTGGTTGAGTTCCAGCAGCACGACGGCGTGGTGATGGTGGTGAGGAACAATCTCTGCAGGGCTTCGCCAAGCACTACGGAGATTATGACGGAGGAACTAGAGGGCTAGGGTTGCCGGCACACGGCTTGGGAAATCCTGATGTATCCCGTGTGCTAGCCCTGCCCCTCTATTTATATGTTGAGCCTTGGGGTCTAAACTTGGAGTAAAAGCCTCCTCCGGGTCGGTTTTGCCCGCACAAGGTCGGTTTGGCCCGCAGGAAAAGAGTCCAATTCGGACCCTGCCGAATCGTGCACAGCCGCGCACAAGCGGTAGTACCGCTTCACACAAGCGGTAGTACCGCTTGGGCGGTAGTACCGCTTCACACAAGCGGTAGTACCGCTCGGGCGGTAGTACCGCTTCACCAAGCGGTAGTACCGCTTACGCGGCAGCAAAACTACTTTTGCACTTTCCAATACCTTGTGGGCTTTATCCCTTTGGCTCATATAAAGTGTTGCTGCACCCGAACACTTCGGTAAACATCCGGAACCCATTCCGGTGAACTCCGGAACCCTTCCAGAGATCAAAACACTATTATCACATATATCAATCTTTACCTCCGGACTCTTCCGGAGATCCTCGTCATGTCCGGGATCTTATCCGGGACTCCGAACAACTTTCGGTCACCAACATAATAACTCAATTATACTAATCGTCACCAAACGTTAAGTGTGTAGACCCTGCGGGTTCGAGAACTATGTAGACATGACCGAGACACCTCTACGGCCAATAACCAATAGCGGGACCTGGATGCCCATATTGGCTCCTACATATTCTACGAAGATCTTTATCGGTCGAACCTCTATGTCAAGGATTCAGTTAATCCCGTATGCTGTTCCCTTTGTTCTTCGGTATGTTACTTGCCCGAGATTCGATCGTCGGTATCACTATACCTAGTTCAATCTCGTTACCGGCAAGTCTCTTTACTCGTTCCGTAATACAAGATCCTGTGGCTAACTCTTTAGTCACTTTGCTTGCAAGGCTCAATGTGATGTTGTATTACCGAGTGGGCCCTGAGATACCTCTCCGTCATACGGAGTAACAAATCCCAGTCTTGATCCATGCCAACCCAACAGACACCCTCGGAGATACCTGTAGAGCACCTTTATAGTCACCCAGTTACGTTGCGACGTTTGATACACACAAGGTATTCCTCCGGTGTTAGTGAGTTGCATGATCTCATGGTCAAAGGAACAGATACTTGACATGCAGAAAACAATAGCAATAAACTGACACGATCAACTGCTACGTTTACAGTTTGGGTCTTGTCCATCACATCATTCTCCTAATGATGTGATCCCGTTATCAAATGACATCTCATGTCAATGGCTAGGAAACCTTAACCATCTTTGATCAATGAGCTAGTCAACTAGAGGCTTACTAGGGACACAGTGTTGTCTATGTACCCACACATGTATTTGAGTTTCCAATCAATACAATTATAGCATGGATAATAAACGATTATCATGAACAAGGAAATATAATAATAACCAATTTATTATTGCCTCTAGGGCATATTTCCAACATACCTGCCCATTGATGGATGTTAAACCCAGGCGGGTCGCTGTCAGATCTGAATCTGGCAGGTATCATTGTCTGGCCAGGCGCTCCAGCTGGAGCGCGAGACGGCACAACTGCCCCAATCACCCCTGACAGGGCCATGAGGGCGCCTCGAAGAACCTGCATCGCTCTCCA
Source organism: Elymus sibiricus (assembly GCA_039707655.1). Taxonomy (NCBI): domain Eukaryota; kingdom Viridiplantae; phylum Streptophyta; class Magnoliopsida; order Poales; family Poaceae; genus Elymus; species Elymus sibiricus. Next base: position 252,006,439 of record CM077668.1, on the reverse strand, counting down.
TGGGAAACCGTCAAGGTTGGACTTGGGAGGAAGGGGAGTGTTTGTGCAGTTTGCTTGGAAGGAAGATTGGGGGTTTGTGATAAATCCGCATGCCTGACTTGTGGATAAAAAGGGGGAGAGACCGACGCTTCGACATTTCGCCATAAGTTGACCCGCTTCCCCGTAAGACACGATTTCCGAAGATCAAAAAACTGAGGCCACGCGTGGCGGATCTGGGCCCACTCGGCGGGATTATCAATCTTTCCGAGGTTTGCTTGAAGCTATGCTAAGGAGATCATGCACGGAACTTGCCTGCAGAGCCAAAGACTCTAGAACTGAAGTCCAAGAGTGTCATCCTCGGCGTCGGAGACCAGTTCAGGGGCTACTGACGGTGTCCTAGACTAGGGGGCACTAACCTAGTCAGCTCATATTATTCGGGCCGGACAAGTGGGCTCTGATTCTTGTCAAGATGGACTCCAGAAGATACACGCACGAGAAGAGATCAAGACTGCGTCTACCGAAGACTTGGCGCGTACTCCAAGACTCCTTCTGCCGCCTCCACGCCAAGATACCGACCTTGTAACCCTAGATACCCTATCCGGCATGTATATAAGTTGAAGGGTTTAGCCCTTAGAGGGGACCTCAACGCAATCTCATTCACCTAGCCTTACGACTAGATCATACGATCTCGAGGTAGATCAACTCTGTACTTGATACTTCTCCATCAATATAAACAAGAGCGGGACGTAGGGTTTTACCTCCATCAAGAGGGCCCGAACCTGGGTAAACATCGTCTCCCTGTTCCTGTTACCATCCGTCCGAGATCCACAGCTCGGGACCCCCTACCCCGAGATATACCGGTTTTTACACCAACAACGCTCCCTCTACGTCTACCTTCGGGATTAGTTTTAAACCTAAATAATTGTTATTTGGTGCCTGCGTTAAGCATGAACATTATATCTGGATCTTGTTTATTGCGAGACGGTTATTCATTTAAGTCAGAGAATAATGGTTGTTCCATTTATATGAGTAATATATTTTATGGTCATGCACCCCTTGTGAATGGTTTATTCTTGTTGAATCTCCATCGTAATGATACACATATTCATAATATTGAAGCCAAAAGATGCAAAGTTAATGATGATAGTACCACATACTTGTGGCACTGCCGCTTAGGTCATATTGGTATAAAACGCATGAAGAAACTCCATGCTGATGGACTTTTGGAATCTCTTGATTATGAATCATTTGAAACATGTGAACCATGCCTCATGGGCAAGATGACGAAAACCCCGTTTTCCAGTACGATGGAGCGGGCAAGTGACTTGTTGGAAATAACACATACCGATGTATGCGGTCTGATGAGTGTTGAAGCGCGCAGTGGATATCATTATTTCCTAACCTTCACAGATGACTTAAGTAGATACATGTATATTTACTTAATGAAACACAAGTCTGAAACATTTGAAAAGTTCAAACAGTTCCAGAGTGAAGTGGAGAATCATCGTAACAAGAAGATAAAATTTCTATGATCTAATCGTGGAGGTGAATATTTGAGTTACGAGTTTGGCACGCATTTAAGACAATGTGGAATTGTTTCACAACTCACGCCACCTGGAACACCACAGCGTAATGGTGTGTCCGAACGTCGTAATCGTACTTTATTGGATATGGTGCATTCTATGGTGTCTCTTACCGATTTGCCACTGTCATTTTGGGGTTATGCATTAGAGACAGCCACATTCACTTTAAATAGGGCACCGTCTAAATCCGTTGAGACGACCCCGTATGAATTATGGTTTGGCAAGAAACATAAGTTGTCGTTTCTTAACATTTGGGGATGTGACGCTTATGTTAAGAGGCTTCAGCCTGATAAGCTCGAACCCAAAGCGGAAAAGTGCGTCTTCATAGGATACCCTAAAGAGACCATTGGGTATACCTTCTATCATAGATCCGAGGGCAAGATCTTTGTTGCCAAGAATGGGTCCTTTCTAGAGAAGGAGTTTCTCTCAAAAGAAGTGAGTGGGAGGAAAATAAAGCTTGATGAGGTAATCGTACCTCCTCTTGAATTGGAGAGTAGCACATCACAGAAAGAAGTTCCCGTGATGCCTGCACCAGCCGGATAGGAAGCTAAGGATGATGATCATGAAACTTCGGATCAAGCTACTACTGAACTTCGTAGGTCGACCAGGGTACGTTCTGCACCAGAGTGGTATGGTAATCCTGTCTTGGAAGTCATGTTGTTGGATAACGGTGAACCTACGAACTATGAAGAAGCAATGATGAGCCCGGATTCCAACAAATGGCTTGAGGCCATGAAATCCGAGATAGGATCCATGTATGAGAACCAAATATGGACTTTGGTAGACTTACCTGATGACCGTAAGGCCATTGAGAACAAATGGATCTTTAAGAAGAAGACAGACGCTGATGGTAATGTCACCGTCTATAAAGCTCGACTAGTCGCAAAGGGGTTTTGGCAAGTTCAAGGGGTTGACTACGATGAGACTTTCTCACCCGTAGCGATGCTTAAGCCTGTTAGAATTATGTTAGTAATTGTCGCATATTTCGATTATGAAATCTGGCAGATGGATGTCAAAACAACGTTCCTTAATGGGTTTCTTAAGGAAGAGTTGTATATGATGGAACCGGAAGGTTTTGTTTATCCTAAGGGTGCTAACAAAGTATGCAAGCTCCAGCGATCCATCTATGGACTGGTGCAAGCATCTCGGAGTTGGAGTATACGCTTTGACGAGGTGATCAAAGCTTTTCGTTTTATACAAACTTACAGAGAAGCTTGTATTTACAAGAAAGTGAGTGGGAGCTCTGTAGCATTTCTAATATTATATGTGGATGACATATTGTTGATTGGAAATGATATAGAATTTCTGGAAAGCATAAAGGGTTATTTGAACAAGAGTTTTTCAATGAAAGACCTGGGTGAAGCTCCTTACGTATTGGGTATTAAGATCTATAGAGATATATCAAGATGCCTAATAGGACTTTCACAAAGCACATACCTTGACAAGATTTTGAAGAAGTTCAAAATGGACCAGTCAAAGAAGGGGTTCTTGCCTGTGTTGCAAGGTGTGAAGTTGAGTAAGACTCAAGCCCGACCACGACAGAAGAAAGAGAAAGGATGAAAGTCGTCCCCTATGCCTCAGCCATAGGCTCTATAATGTATGCCATGCTGTGTACCAGACCGGATGTGTGCCTTGCCTTAATTCTGGCAGCTAGGTACGAGAGTGATCCAGGAGTAGATCACTGGACAGCGGCCAAAAATATCCTTAAGTACCTAAAGAGGACTAAGGGCATGTTTCTCATTTATGGAGGTGACAAAGAGCTCATCGTAAAGGGTTACGTCGATGCTAGCTTTGACTCAGATCCAGATGACTCGAAGTCTCAAACCGGATACGTGTATATTCTTAATGGTGGAGTAGCTCCAAGCAGAGCGTCATGGCGGGATCTACATGTGAAGCGGAATATATAGCTGCTTCGGAAGTAGCACAGGAAGGAGTCTGGATGAAGGAGTTCATGTCCAATCTAGGAGTTATACCTAGTGTATTTAATCCGATGTGTCTTTATTGTGACAACACTGGCACCATTGCGATTGCCAAGGAGCCAAGGTTTCACAAGAAGACCAAGCACATCAAGCACTGATTCAACTCCATTTGTAATTACATTAAGGATGGAGACATAGATATTTGCAAAGTACACACGGATCTGAATGTGGCAGACCCGTTGACTAAACCTCTTTCACAAGCAAAACATGATCAGCACCAGAACTCTATGGGTGTTAGATTCATTACAATGTAAACTAGATTATTGACTCTAGTGCAAGTGGGAGACTATTGGAAATATGCCCTAGAGGCAATTATAAATTGGTTATTATCAGATTTCCTTGTTCATGATAAATGTTTATTATTCAAGCTAGAATTGTATTGACTGAAAACTTAGATACATGTGTGAATACATAAACAACACCGTGTCCCTAGTAGGTCTCTACTAGACTAGCTCATTGATCAAACATGGTTAAGGTTTCCTAACCATAGACATGAGTTGTCATTTGATAATGGGATCACATCATTAGGAGAATGATCTGATTGACAGACCCAACCATAAGCTTAGCATAAGATCGTATTACTTAGTTATTTGCTATAGCTTTCTTCATGTCAAGTATCAGTTCCTCAGACCATGAGATCATGCCACTCCCGGATACCTGAGGAATACTTTGTGTGCTATCAAACATCACTTCATAAGTGGGTGATCATAAAGGTGCTCTACAGGTATCTTCGAAGGTCTGTTGGGTTCCATGGATCAAGACTGAGATTTGTAGCTCCGTATGACGGAGAGATATCTCTGGGCCCTCTCGGTAATACAACATCACAAGAAGCTTCATGTGACTAATGAGTTTAGTCATGAGATCTTGTATTACGGAACGAGTAAAGAGACTTGCCGGTAACGAAATTGAACTAGGTATGGAGATACCGACGATCGAATCTCGGGCAAGTAACATATCGCCGGACAAAGGGAATTGCATACGGGATTATCTGAATCCTCGACATCATGGTTCAACTGATAAAGATCTTCATGAAATATGTAGGAATCAATATGGGCATCCAGGTCCTGCTATTGGTTAGTGACCGGAGAGGTGTATCGGTCATGTCTACATGATTCTCGAACCCATAGGGTCGCACGCTTAACGTTTGGTAGCGCTAGGGTAATGTTGAGATATTAATAGTGGAAAGTTTGAAAGTAGTTTGGAGTCTCGGATGGGATCCAGGACATCACGAGGAGCTCCGGAATGGTCCGGAGGTAAATATTTATATACAGGAAGTCATATTCAGGGTTCCGAAAAAGTTCGGGAATTTTCAGTAGAGTATCGGGAAGGTTCTAGAAGGTTCTGGGGGTTCCACCGTGGGGCCCAATGACCCAGGAAGGGCCCACATGGACCGAGGGGTGGGGCTATAGCCCACATGGGCTGGCCGCACCATTCCCCAAGGCACATGTCGTTTAAATCTAGAGATAAGGTCTTATCTCTAAATTTAAAGGGTTGAATCTAGAGATAAGATGTTATCTCCAAGTTTAAAGAGATTTCTCCCATGTGGCCGGCCCTAGGAGGGTTTTGGACGCCCTCCCCTGCCCCTAGCCTATATATAGAGGGGGGAGGCTTATGGGGGCAGCCACCCCTTCGCCCTTGCCCATTGCCTCTCCCAACTCCTCCCACGTTTCTTCGGTACGCGCTTGGCGAAGCCCTGACGAAATTCCTCTGCCACCACCACCACCATACCGCCTTGTGGTTCCGATCTCATCTAACTCCTCTCCCTCGCTTGCTGGATTAGGAAGGAGAGGACGCCATCGAGCTGCACGTGTGCTAATCTCGGAGGTGCCGTCCGTTCGGCACTCGATCGGATTGGATCGCGATTGGATCGTGAAGAGTACGACTACATCAACCGTGTTTTATACGCTTCCGCTTTCGGTCTACAAGGGTATGTAGACACACTCCCCTCTCGTTGCCATGCATCTCCTATATTAGATCTTGGGTGTTCATAGGAATTCTTTTGATTTTCATGCTTCGTTCCCCATCACTTTCAGCTTCAGAAGCATGTTCATTCCAAGCATCCATTCCATTGTCCCTCACATTATCTTTAGGTTTGACCCCATCCAACATAGATGGGCTGGTGTACCCGGTTATATCTCCGCCAATAATGGAGGGCTGCATGTCCTGAGCCGAAGTTTTACTTTCCAAACTTGCGTGGGAACAACAGGGACCTTTTCTTTCCAAACCAGGGAAAGATCATGTTGATTCTTTCCATCCACTCAATTGGACATGTTCGGGGCTCTATCCAAGGCTACCTTATGAGCAAGATTTTTTTTACCAGGCACCAATAAATTATCAGTGTTACCATATTTTTGTTGCCACCAAAGATACGTACATACCAATTTACCACAACTTTCCATCACATGACCCAGATATTGACAATTGTGACCAAATAATTTTGAAGGGCAAGTAAATGAGACATGGCAAGGGGATTGACATATATTGCAGCCCAGTTCAGAGATGTTCCTTGGCCCAGAAGGATTTGAGGAACCATTGTATACATCGCCATGATTTTGTACCTCCACGAGTGGGCTGGGTGCCTCCACACAGTCCATGAATTGATGGTCCAATTGGTTGCAATTAGAACACATATTAATCCATTCGAAAATATAAATGGATGGTGGAACCGACGCCAGAGACCAAGTCACTGCAATTTTGGAATCCTCATAACCCACTTTCCTATAATCCAGGATATGGAGCAGAATAAAGTTTGGTATGGCGTCCTAGGATCCACGCCGAAAGTTATTGCCAATAAATACATTTTTCCCCACTAAATGTTCAGTAATAATTGGTGATTGAAAACTGCTAAATAATATTTTGTTTGAATTATTTCCAACCACCTGTGGAGAAGAATTGAAACTACCAAAAAATAAGCCTGGATGATCCAACTTCTGCGCAGACAACGATGAACAATGGATGATTGCATCCTGAGAAACCTCCTTCGGGGGTATAGTAAGACCAAATTTACTTAGTTCAAGCGTCGAGGATGAGTAGGGAGACGTCAGAGTGTCTCAAAAAATCCAGATTACTCTTAATGGCCATTGGAGTGCAAGTTGAAACCTCCTGGATCTCTTGATCAGAATGCCATGTAAAACCCTCTAGAGAGAAAGACCAAGCCTCATGGCGATAAAGATTGAAGTGATAGACAAATTCTAGCCAAATACGATATTTAAGACCATAGATAAAATGTCCAACTCGATTGGATGCCACAGAAAACCAAAATTGTCTCCCAACCAGATGCTTGACACAAAAACCCATAGGAGATCCACCAATACAACATTGGAGTGCAATCCCAACCGATTCTTCCGAGAGGGCAAAAGAGGCCGAGGAGAAAGAGACCACCAAAAAAAACTCCTTGGTGGAAGACTTGGGAGAGTAGTGCACCGAAGAACCAAATCTTGCATGCACCTGAGCCTCGACCGCCTGGCCGGGCGAGAAATCCTAGTGTAGGAGTCCTTCCATCGCCCTAGATTAGAGATCGCCATGGGAGCAAGTGGGAGAGGAGGAGAAGGAGCCATTTCTGCTCTTCGTTAGGTGTCCGCGGTTGGATCCTGAGGCAACATATCACTTGGGTAGTCTTTGATTTGCCTAAATACCAAAAAAACATGTATATATTTAAACTTGTGTCTTTCCTTGCTTCAGTTAATTTAACTTTTTGTGAACAGGGATACATTCATGTTGCATTGTACAAATGATTTGCATGGGTTTGAGTTGTCCTATGTGGGGTTGTCATTCTCAAGCCTTCATTTGAGAAGGATAAGGAAGAAGTTTCCATGCCTCAAGGGTCTCGGCGTAAAGGATTTGTCCTATGGACAGCTTCTGGGCTTTGGTCCACTAACAAATTATCTCTAAAATAAGGCTTTGGCCAACTCTTCGCCTGCAAACAATCAAACTTGGGTAACTTGCTACTTGTGAGCTGCGTTGGGATTTTCCCCGAAGAGGAAGGATGAAGCGGTACAGTAGAGATAAGTATTTCCCTTAGTGAGAACCAAGTTTTATCGAACCAAAAGGAGAACCGCGCAAATCCTAGTGAATAGCACCTACACACACAAAAGCAAATACGTGCACCCAACGTGGGCAAGAGGGTTGTCAATCCCCTTGAACTCGTTACTTGCAAGGATCAAATCTTGTATAGGTAGATATATAAATGGCAAAACAAAAGAAAAGTAAATAAATTGCAGCAAGGAATGTTTGGTTTTTATAATATGTTTAAATAGACCCGGGGGCCATAGTTTTCACTAGAGGCTTCTCTCTCGAACACATAGCATACAACGGGTAAACAAATTACTGTTGGGAAATTGATAGAAAAGCACATAGTTATGACGTATTCATGGCCATGATCATGTATATAGGCATCACGTTCGTGACAAGTAGAACGACTCCTGCCTACATCTACTACTATTACTCCACCAATCGACCGCTATCTAGCATGCATCTATGGTATTAAGTTCAGGACAAACAGAGTAACACTTTAAGCAAGATGACATGATGTAGGCAAAGTAAACCCAATCAATATGAATAAACCCTGTCGTTTTATCCTTAGTAGCAACAATACTATACGTACCCCGTCCCCTTCTGTCACTGGGTGAGGACATCGCAAGATTGAACCCACTACAAAGCACCTCTACCGCTGAAGATAAATCAATCTAGTTGGCCAAACCAAACGGATAGATCGAAGAGAAATACAAAGCTATAACAATCATGCATAATAAAGTGGTGAACTACTCACACATCATCAGAAGGGCAACAAGGTTGATGTAGAAGCCCTCCGTGATCGATTCCCCCTCCGGCAGATTACCGAAAAAGGCCTCCAAATGGGATCGCGGAAGAACAGAAGCTTGCAGCAGTGAAAAAGTTATTTTGGGTAACTCTCTGTTGGTTTGGGAATATATGTGAATTTATAGGCTTCGAATTAGGTCAAACGGAGCTGCGTGGGGCCCACAAGCTCAGGGGGCATGCCCTGTGAGCTTGTGGCTCTCTCGTATCTCTTCTGGCCTCCTCTCGAAGCTTATAGGGTAACTTTTGGTCTAGAAAAAATCATTCTAAAGATTTTATTCCGTTTGGACTTTGTTTGATATTGATTTTCTGAAAAGTCAAAAATAAGCAGAAAACAGGAACTGCCACTGGGCACTGAATTAATAGGTTAGTCCCAAAAAATGATATAAAATAGCATAAAATGCATATATAGTATCCAAGATTGATAATATAATAGCATGAAACAATCAAAAATTATAGATACGTTGGAGACGTATCAGCATCCCCAAGCTTAATTCCTGCTCGTCCTCGAGTAGGTAAATGATAAAAACAGAATTTTTGATGTTGAATGCTACCTAACATGTGTATCATGTAATCTCTTTACGGTATAAATATTGAGAAACGATGAATTAACAACATTAACATAATAATATCCATGAATATAAGAAGCATAATCATTAAACATTCAAAATATACGATCCTTAACGAATGTTATCCCCACTCATTTTATCATGTTAGCATGGCATGATGTGGGATCGAGGAGATAGGTCTAGAGGGGGGTGAATAGACCCTTAACCAGCCAAAGGTGCAGTTTTTAATTTCTCTTGGAATTTAGGCAGATTTTGGCACAAGTGAAGATCACTCCAATACTTTCTACACATGCATATCTAGAGATTGAGCAGCGGAAATAGTAAAGCATGCAAGAGTGCGGAAAGTAAAGGGGTAGAGTATGGAAGATCAAACGCAATGAAGACACGGTGGTTTTTGGCATGGTTCCGATAGGTGGTGCTATCGTACATCCACGTTGATGGAGACTTCAACCCACAAAGGGTAATGGCTGCGCGAGTCCACAGAGGGCTCCACCCACGAAGGGTCCACGAAGAAGCAACCTTGTCTATTCCACCATGGCTTACGTCCACGAAGGACTAGCCTCACTCGGGGTAGATCTTCACGAAGTAGGCGATCTCCTTGCCCTTACAAACTCTTGGTTCAACTCCACATCATGTTGGAGGCTCCCAAGTGACACCTAACCAATCTAGGAGACACCACTCTCCAAAAGGTAATAGACGGTGTGTTGTTGATGAACTCCTTGCTCTTGTGCTTCAAACGATAGTCTTCCCAGCACTCAAACAACTCCTCACAGATTTGGCTATGGTGGAAGAAGGATTTGAGTGGAAAGCAACTTGGGAAAGGCTAGAGATCAAGGTTCAAATGGTAGGTGTCGTGGTTTTGTCACGGCAGATGTCCTCGTAAAAACGACTTAGTGGTGAGGCCATCGCAACTAGGTGGTAGCTTGAACGGGGTTGGTCGGAATCGAGAGACGCGAGTTTACCCAGGTTCGGCCCCTCACGGTGGAGGTAAAAGCCTACGTCCTGCTTTGATTGTATTGATGATGATCTCGATTACAAGGGTGCGGCTTGGCTAACCCAGTGCTCGAGAGCTTTTTAACCTCCCTCTTTCTGCCTCAGGGGCCCGCCTTTATATACAGGTCGAGGCCCTGGGTTTACAACAAAGTCCGGGTCGTATCATGACCCGTGACCTACTCTTACTCCTACTCATCTTATTACACAAGTAAGGGAACTTCTTCATGGCGCCTTACAAGGAAAGTACTCAAGGCGGTTGACCGTAAGCCGGCCCACTAAGGGCGGCTCATCCTCTGGATTATGTCTTCTGGATCATCACGGCCCACCTAGCCAAAGCCTTCCTCTTGAGTCGCCACGTAATGACCCGGCCCTGGATGGGCGGGTCATATCCTGGGGTTATATCCCCGACATTAGCCCCCAGGTTGATTTGAATTTTTTCATGTCAACCTTAAGGACAGAAACAATCTTTTAAACTTGTCATCCATGCTATGGCCGGCTTATGTGTGCTGGCTTATAACATGTTCCACACTTGTCATATATTCCTTCTTGATCTTCGTGACGTCATTCAACTGATCCCCGCGAATCTCGTGTGACATCATCTCAAATCTTTGAGTGGATCTGACTATTGCGATAATCGAGGTGCCCATTAACACTGTGTTGCCTTGATTCCCGCACTCGTCGTTCCGCTTCTCCTTTCTTTTTAAATGCTCCCGAGGGGTCCTCATTTTCACTTTACTGCCTCGACTCTTCTTCTTCTTCCTCCCGCCACGCGTGCGCCTGGAGCTCCACCGCCGCTCGCCCTCAAGCTCACCGGCGTCCCCAAGCCTTCGTCTTCCTCGCGCACGTCGTCGTCAGAGCTCATTCAAACCGCCCGGGATCATCTCCCGCAACCAGGTACTCATCCCCGTCGCCATAGATCTGTACTGTAGCTCAACCTAGTTCATCTCGGTTCTTGCCTCGGCCATACCGCCATTGCCATTGTTAGATCTAGGTTTTGCACTTCCTTGACTTAGAAATGGCCCGCCGTTAGTTGTAGCATTGTTTTTGCATCTAAGAACCTCAGTCCTTTACCAGAAACTCGGAGTAGATCAAACTGTGTTTCCATTGTATGAACTAGGTATAGTAAATATTTTCCCTTTTCGCATATTTTGTAGATACATAATTATAGCCACTTTGTTTGAAATCTGTTCCTTGTCATACTGGCTTCTTTTCAAGCCGCCATGGCGACTTTAGCGATCGTGCAATGACCCGCCATTCATACTTTATCCGCAGCCGTTAACTCTTTAGGTGACTTACCATGGCAAAGACCACAGTCTACAACTGGGTGAGCTCCCAAGTTTCACAACTCGTGCTCAATGATTATAAAGAACAAGGTTTTCTGCCGGCTCAAGAGGTGATTGGTTGGCGGGTTCCTCAAGGTGAAACTGTCCCCCAACCCGTCGAAGGAGAAGTCGTGGTGTTTACAGACCATCTTCTTAGGGGCTTCTCTCCGCCCGGGTCAAAAACTTTCCGGGACGCCTTAAGTTTCTTCAACCTTCACCCTCAAGATGTTGGTCCAAATTCTATATCCAACCTATGCCAATTTCAAGTCCTCTGTGAAGCATATCTGCAAGTGGAAGCCACCGTTACCCTCTTTAGGGAGTTTTTCTATATCAACCGCCAAACTGAATGTGCTGATGGCCCCAGTCTAGAACTTGGCGGGGTCTCGATCCAGAGGCAAAGAGACGTTGCTTTCCCTGCAGTCACTCTGCCGAGTCATCCCAAAGGATGGAATAAGACCTGGTTCTATTGTAAGAACACAGCTCCTGCTAATGAGAACCCGTTGCCGGGTTACAGACCTGACCGTCTTGACTCCACCATTGAACTTCCTCGCTGGGCTCCTCAAGAAGAGCGCGCTCAAGTCGCCCACGTATATCCAAAGCTGAGGGCTTTATTAGCCAACGGTTTAACCGGGGTTGATCTAACCCGGTGCTGGATTACCTGGAGGATTCTTCCCTTAAGTCGCCGGGCGGATTTAATGTGCAATTACTCAGGCAAATCAAATGACGCGCAAAGGTTCAGTCCCATTGACCTGTCAGCTGATGAAATAAACAAGATTGTGAAGAAACTGCTTGGGGAGTCACAAGAAAACTGCAACAAGACGGGGCTGAGACCGTTCTATGCTCTTAACCAGGCTCCTCCAGTAAGCATTCCTGTCATCACTTGTCCATCTTTATCAACTCTTGAAACTTTACTTGTTGATCTTGTTCGAAACTGTGCAGGCCGACTCTTCATTCTGGAACAGGAAAAAGAAGAAAGTACCCGCATCCAAGCCTAGGGCTGCTAAAGCTGCACCGGCTCCAAAGAAGAATAAACCAGCTATTGAAAGTGAGACGGTAGCTAGAGGCGGGTCACCAGCAGCTGATGATGAATCAGAGGTAGAACTTGACTTCCTTTGGCCGTCTTTTTATTGAACTGACTAACGCCTCTAACTTGCAGGGCGATGCTAAAAATAGCCGGGCTGATGATGTTGAGGTAATTTCCATCTCCTCTGACTCAGAACATTTTGTTCCCCAAAGAGCCAGAAAAACTGTCAGAAAAGTGCCATTTTCTCATCCACACGCTTATTTAGACCCAGAATTTTCTTTAAAGAAATCGCAGCATGCCGGCTCTGCAAGACGCCAGACTCGAAGTGGTTCTGGAGAACTCTTGTCCGGCTTACCCGACACTTCAGCCGCCCGTAAACGACGCAGTGAGGTGCCTCACAGTCCAACCTCATCTCTTCCACGAGCCGGCCTTTTTAAGCATCCTCTTAACCCGTCTGATTCAAATTACCAGGAGTCGCCATCATCATCTGGCGACTCATCTGCCACTCAACTGCCACCCTTGGTCATTAAGCTCGGGTAAGTGTGTCTCTACAATCCGTGCTTCATTGTAACCATTATGTTACTTATTTGAGTCTACTCATGAATTCACAGGGCAAAGGCTAAGAAGAGGAAAACTGGCGAGTCATCTTTGACCCCAGAGAACTTTGAAACAGAAAACCCAAATTTGGAGACCCCTGAAGGTCAACGCGAAACGGCAAAGGATCAGCCTGTTGAAAATGTTGATCCGCCCAAGCAAAACGAGCCGCCAACAACTGAAAAGGTGGATACTCAAGTCGACGCGGCTGACATGGCGGAGGATCTTAACCCGCCAAGTCCAACTCGCCCTTTTAGTCCGAGGAAGGCGACTGAAGATGCGGTCTTATCATCTCCCCAAGCCGATGATGATGTTGGCATCACAGGGGTATCCTTCAAGACTCCAGAGACGTCAAGTGTTCTGACCAAGCTTGTATCAAAAGATGAGCCGGTCGCGTCTGGAAAAGGGAAACTTGAGCCCCCAAACTTTGAAGTTCTCAGCGTGGCCGATCTCCATGAGGCGTACTTGACCCGGCTATCTGTAAGCCGGGAAATGGAAGTAAGCCTGGTCAATATGCTGAAGAAGAAATATGAGGTCTGAAATGTCCCTTCTTTCCATATTGTATATATCTTGTGTAGCCGCCAAGTCTTAGGCATAGGTCAGAATGAAGATGTGTAAGACTTTCAGTATGCTGAAGAAGAAATATGAGGAGACTGTAGCCCCCAAGGGTCGGGTTGTTATGTACAAACCGGTTCTTTAACATCTGTCTTTTAAAAGCAACGGGTAGCCCCCAAGGGCCGACTCATTTGGATAAGATGAGCTGGCTCTTCAACAATTGTCCTTAAAAAGTGACGTGTAGCCCCCAAGGGCCGACTCATTTTGATAAGATGAGCCGGGTCTTTAATAACTGTCCGTAAAAAGTGACGTGTAGCCCCCAAGGGCCGACTCATTTTGATAAGATGAGCTGGGTCTTCAACAACTGTCCGTAAAAAGTGACATGTAGCCCCCAAGGGCCGACTCATTTTGATAAGATGAGCCGGATCTTATTCCCGTAGTGATCAACAGACGAGAAAAAATGACCTGCATTAGCCCCCATGTGCCATGTAGATTGCTAGCAAACTGCTTGGGACTTTCAGTAAGAAATTGTAGCCGTCTCATAGCCCCTATGGCCCGGGTTGTGCAATATTGTGGTCTCAATAGTATGTAACATTCCACTGACAAGATCTGGTTATGACAGGATATGCTCAATTACGCCGAGTCAAAGGTGGCCGGCTTACAAGAACAACTTGATGCTGAGAAGAAGCTTCGTATAGACGTCGAGTCATCCGTCGCCACCTTGCAAGAAACTATATGAATAGCTGCTGAGAACTTGAAATTGGTGAAGACCTCACACGAGGAAGTGAAAACAGCATTGTTGAAACGGGCTGAAGAGGCGGAAAACCAGCTCAAGCCCATTACTGATGAATTAAACGGCTTGAAGCGGTATATTACCGACATAACCCAGGCCATCTTTGGTAAGTGACCTGCCAAGCAAGCATGAATAACTCGCCCAACACTCTGGTATATCTGTATGGGATTTCTATAATCGTATGCGTTTAAATTTTGCAGGTAGCAGAAGCATCAATCTGCGTCAAGACCCCCGTGTCAAACTCAAGGCGGTTTACACATTCTTGGAGCAACTTTATGCAGGGAGCCTGTTCACCATTATGTCTGTTATGGGTCACAAAGAGCCGCCACGTTTCATAAGGGACGTGTTGAAGCAACTTTCAACCATTCCTGGTCAAATTGAAGAGTTGAAGAAATCAGCCGCCCGAGCGGGCTTCATGTTGTCCTTGAGCCGGGCCAAAGCTTATGTGCCAGATATGGATCCTTCCGAGCTGGCCGGCGGGTTTCCAGAGTTCAACACTGATGGCAGCGAATTCTCTTTAGAAGATTACACCCGGTGCATGAAGGAAACTCATGTTTTGGCGAGTCAACTTGTTGAAGAGTTGGACTTGAAGAGGTACCAGCCGGCTTACAATGAAGAGAACGTGCGGGTTACCCCGCCATCTTACATGCCCATCGAGTTAACTCCAGCACGGCGTAAGCATATCTTTGCTCCTGATGTTGACCCGTCAATTATCATGCAAGAGGATGCCGTCTTTCAAGCCTTGACAACCATCGACTGGGACCTGGACAATCTTCAGATCGGAAGAAGAGCGGAGCCGGTGCAGGATGACCCGGAAGCCCAAGCCGCCCACGAACATCAGGAAGGAGTTAACCCGGGACATGGTGACCCGGCGGGCACAGGAACTGGTGCCCAAGAGTAGATGTCGTCAAAGAACTTTGATACCATGGAGCCCAGCAGTGGCTGTGTAACAGGATAGTTGAAAAATACTTGGTTGCTGAGCGTGCCATCGCGCACGTGAATTTTGGGCAGTATTTTGTATGAAACAGCTGCACTGGTGCAATTGTATGTTAACCCGCCCAGTCTCCTTTGAAGGAATCCATGCTTCATGGAGTAACAGTATGGCAAGTCATATTTGCATGAACCATCAATAGTTAATCCTTCTCTGCTTAACACAGGCTTAGAATAACCCAGGGCGCATAATAGCTGTCCATCTTGTGGTAACAACAACCTGGTATGATTTTTGTTTAAACCGGCTCGTCCATGATCCGGCGGCTCATGGCCAAAAAAGAAAACAAAGAAAAAAACCCTGTAAACATTGAACAGAAGTCGTGAATAAATGTTAAGTCGGCTGTTGAGGCACGACAATATAGACCGGCTTTCGAGGCTCGAGTCTTGCTTCAATGAAGCTGGCGTGATAGCCCATGGTTTATCCTCGCTCTCTGTAAGCCGGCTCTCACGTGACAGCCGATGTTTTAACCAGGACAAGTTCAGGGTCATAGAGATGATTGACTTGTCGAGAGTACACCGGGTCACCTAATCGGAGTAGCATCAAGCAGACAGGTAGGTTTAACCAAGATAATGTGGCGTTAATTGCCGGGTCAAGAGGGTGAGATAGCTAAACTTGGTGAGTTGGAAGCCCCCAAGTGACCAATGATATAATGTGGCGTTTGCTGCCGGGTCAAGAGGGTGAGAAAGTTGAACTCGGTGAGTTGGAAGCCCCCAAGCGACCAATGATATAATGTGGCATGGCATAAGACCGTCTTTCAAGGCTCGAGTCTTGGTTTCGCTTCCTGTGGAAGCAGGCTTTTTGGCCTCTTTTGGTTTGTCCTATCTCTTTGAAAGCCAGCTCTCACGCAACCAATCGAGCGTTTTAACTCTGATGAATTCAGGGTCACCTTTGTGATTGACTCATCAGGCGTACGCCGGGTCGCTTTTTTTTAAGGAGTAGCATCTTGCTAACATGCAGGTTTAACCAAGTATAGTTTGGCATTTCACCGGGTTAAAAGGGTTTTGTAAGCTAAACTCGATGAGTTGGAAGCCCCCAAATAAGCATATGATCATGGAAAAGCTCAGCATAGGATATACAGGAGACAATGCTACTACTGCAAAACATCTGGGGTCCAGATAAGCCGACATTCCTTTGATCATTATTGAGCAGGCCGGGTCATCCTTGTGGCCAGGTCCTGTAGCAGGTTGGGTTTCGACCGCGGATAATTCCCGTGACAATACCGTTGTTTAGACTACGGATCATGGCAACTAGTCTTCTTTGGTAACCTTTCTTTCTCGCCAAATAAGGCAGCAGCCCCCGGGCACCGGGTTGTCATCCCTGTAACGACCCGGGGTTTTGTATTTATTGAAACCGGCCGAATCTGCCGAGTCATGTCTGTGTAGCCCCCGAGTCTTAAGACGACTCGAGGAATCGGCTTGAGATTTATCATAGCTGGCTGTGGCATAAGCCGACGTAGAGTTGACAGCCGAAAGATGAAATTTATTGAAGCCAAAGGTGCGTGGCGAGTTGATGATCTTCGCAATGCTCGTTGTATGTCCTCGGCGTTGATAACGCGATGTGAATCCACGGAAAGTTGAGGTCGACCATGGCGGGTCATAGATGATCCCGTATAAGTCGTGTCAGTAATCCGGCCGATGGTTTGTCCCGGCTGTTTGTTTGAAGTCAACCAAGCAGCGGCGGCAACTTGCACGCCTGTCCATTGAGCCATCTGGTGCAGGCGGAGGCTGATAATATGTTTTTATTTGTTTCAGAGTTGTTTGGAGTAGACCGGGCCACGGCGTCCGTTTGAGCAGTTCGTGCAGACGGGCGCGGATCCGGTGTGTTGATGTAGACGCGAGAGCTGGCCGGTAAATTGACGCGGACGCAGGAGTCGGTCACGACATTGAAGCCGGCGCGGACGCGAGAGTCGGCTGCGGCGTTGTAAGCCGATGCGGACGCGCGAGTCGGCCGCGGCGTTGGAGGCCGGTGCAAACGCGTGAGTCGGCTGTGGCATCGTAAGTCGGTGCGGACACGAGGGTCGGCCGCGGCATTGGAAACCAGCGGGGCACGGACGAACGCCAGTGTAGAATGATGCTGGTGCGCGCTCCGTATCCGTGGTATAACGCCACTTTTGCGATGAGTAATTGTCCTGTGTAAGAATATTACAGGGCAGAGTAATTGTTCTCAGATGAACTAATATATACTGAAAAACAGATAGGGTGAATAGCACCTGGTATTTTCGTTGGATGAACGTGCGAGTTGGCCGCGGTGTTTTAAGCCGGCGGGGGCGCGCGAGTCGGCCGCGGTATTGTAAACCGGCTGGGGCGCGCAAGTCGGCCGCGGTATTGTAAACCGGCGAGTGAGTCGTGCCGCCGGGTGTTGACACGGCGGGCTGCCATCGTTTGTTGATGAAGAAATCTCAATCCGTCCAATCGTGAGCTTCTCGATCCCTGAGAGAGATCCCTCCAAGAACACAAACCACCGTGCGTAGCCCCACGGTGGGCGCCGACTGTCGTGGTTTTGTCACGGCAGATGTCCTCGTAAAAAGGACTTAGTGGTGAGGCCATCGCAACTAGGTGGTAGCTTGAACGGGGTGGTCGGAATCGAGAGACGCGAGTTTACCCAGGTTCGGCCCCTCACGGTGGATGTAAAAGCCTACGTCCTGCTTTGATTTTATTGATGATGTTCTCGATTACAAGGGTGCGACTTGGCTAACCCAGTGCTCGAGAGCTTTTTAACCTCCCTCTTTCTGCCTTAGGGGCTCGCCTTTATATACAGGTCGAGGCCCTGGGTTTACAACAAAGTCCGGGTCGTAACATGACCCGTGACCTACTCTTACTCCTACTCATCTTATTACACAAGTAAGGGAACTTCTTCGTGGCGCCTTACAAGGAAAGTACTCAAGGCGGTTGACCGTAAGCCGGCCCACTAAGGGCGGCTCATCCTCTGGATTATGTCTTCTGGATCATCACGGCCCACCTAGCCAAAGCCTTCCTCTTGAGTCGCCACGTAATGAACCGGCCCTGGATGGGCGGGTCATATCCTGGGGTTATATCCCCGACATTAGCCCCCAGGTTGATTTGAATTTTTTCATGTCAACCTTAAGGACAGAAACAATCTTTTAAACTTGTCATCCATGCTATAGCCGGCTTATGTGTGCTGGCTTATAACATGTTCCACACTTGTCCTATATTCCTTCTTGATCTTCGTGACGTCATTCAACTGATCCCCGCGAATCTCGTGTGACATCATCTCAAATCTTTGAGTGGATCTGACTATTGCGATAATCGAGGTGCCCATTAACACTGTGTCGCCTTGATTCCCGCACTCGTTGTTCCGCTTCTCCTTTCTTTTTAAATGCTCCCGAGGGGTCCTCATTTTCACTTTACTGCCTCGACTCTTCTTCTTCTTCCTCTCGCCACGCGTGCGCCTGGAGCTCCGCCGCCGCTCGCCCTCAAGCTCACCGACGTCCCCAAGCCTTCGTCTTCCTCGCGCACGTCGTCGTCAGAGCTCATTCAAACCGCCCGGGATCATCTCCCGCAACCAGGTACTCATCCCCGTCGCCATAGATCTGTATTGTAGCTCAACCTAGTTCATCTCGGTTGTTGCCTTGGCCATACCGCCATTGCCATTGTTAGATGTAGGTTTTGCACTTCCTTGACTTAGAAATGGCTCGCCGTTAGTTGTAGCATTGTTTTTGCATCTAAGAACCTCAGTCCTTTACCAGAAACTCGGAGTAGATCAAACTGTGTTTCCATTGTATGAACTAGGTATAGTAACTATTTTCCCTTTTCGCATATTTTGTAGATCCATAATTATAGCCACTTTGTTTGAAATCTGTTCCTTGTCATACTGGCTTCTTTCCAAGCCGCCATGGTGACTTTAGCGATCGTGCAATGACCCACCATTCATACTTTATCCGCAGCCGTTAACTCTTTGGGTGACTTACCATGGCAAAGACCACAGTCTGCAACTGGGTGAGCTCCCAAGTTTCACAACTCGTGCTCAATGATTATAAAGAACAAGATTTTCCGCCGGCTCAAGAGGTGATTGGTTGGCGGGTTCCTCAAGGTGAAACTGTCCCCCAACCCGGCGAAGGAGAAGTCGTTGTGTTTACAGACCATCTTCTTAGGGGCTTCTCTCCGCCCGGGTCAAAAACTTTCCGGGACGCCTTAAGTTTCTTCAACCTTCATCCTCAAGATCTTGGTCCAAATTCTATATCCAACCTATGCCAATTTCAAGTCCTCTGTGAAGCATATCTGCAAGTGGAAGCCACCGTTACCCTCTTTAGGGAGTTTTTCTATATCAACCGCCAAACTGAATGTGCTGATGGCCCCAGTCTAGAACTTGGCGGGGTCTCGATCCAGAGGCGAAGAGACGTTGCTTTCCCTGCAGTCACTCTGCCGAGTCATCCCAAAGGATGGAATAAGACCTGGTTCTATTGTAAGAACACAGCTCCTACTAATGAGAACCCGTTGCCGGGTTACAGACCTGACCGTCTTGACTCCACCATTGAACTTCCTGGCTGGGCTCCTCAAGAAGAGCGCGCTCAAGTCGCCCACGTATATCCAAAGCTGAGGGCTTTATTAGCCAACAGTTTAACCGGGGTTGATCTAACCCGGTGCTGGATTACCTGGAGGATTCTCCCCTTAAGTCGCCGGGCGGATTTAATGTGCGATTACTCAGGCAAATCAAATGACGCGCAAAGGTTCAGTCCCATTGACCTGTCAGCTGATGAAATAAACAAGATTGTGAAGAAACTGCTTGGGGAGTCACAAGAAAACTGCAACAAGACGGGGCTGAGACCGTTCTATGCTCTTAACCAGGCTCCTCCAGTAAGCATTCTTGTGATCACTTGTCCATCTTTATCAACTCTTTAAACTTTACTTGTTGATCTTGTTCGAAACTGTGCAGGCCGACTCTTCATTCTGGAACAGGAAAAATAAGAAAGTACCCACATCCAAGCCTAGGGCTGCTAAAGTTGCACCGGCTCCAAAGAAGAATAAACCGGCTATTGAAAGTGAGACGGTAGCTAGAGACGGGTCACCAGCAGCTGATGATGAATCAGAGGTAGAACTTGACTTCCTTTGGCCGTCTTTTTATTGAACTGGCTAACGCCTCTAACTCGCAGGGCGATGCTGAAAATAGTCGGGCTGATGATGTTGAGGTAATTTCCATCTCCTCCGACTCAGAACATTTTGTTCCCCAAAGAGCCAGAAAAACTGTCAGAAAAGTGCCATTTTCTCATCCACACGCTTATTTAGACCCACAATTTTCTTTAAAGAAATCGCAGCATGTCGGCTCTGCAAGACGCCAGACTCGAAGTGGTTCTGGAGAACTCTTTTCCGGCTTACCCGACACTTCAGCCGCCCGTAAACGACGCAATGAGGTGCCTCACAGTCCAACCCCATCTCTTCCACGAGCCGGCCTTTTTAAGCATCCTCTTAACCCGTCTAATTCAAATTACCAGGAGTCACCACCATCATCTGGCGACTCATCTGCCACTCAACTGCCACCCTTGGTCATTAAGCACGGGTAAGTGTGTCTCTTAGTGAAATCAACAATGTATAGATCACCTCTACGAATGCTGGTAAAGACCATATTATGATTATCTTGGCGAAACACTTGGCAATCTACTTTGGTAAATAGAACATTAAAACCAAAATTGGCTAGTCTAGATATGGAAAGAAGATTGTAACCAAGAGATTCAACAAGCATAACATTTTGTATGGAGCTATCATTGGATATGGCCACCTTACCAAGGCCAAGTACCTTACCCTTGGAGTTGTCTCCAAAAGTCACATACTTGCGTGGACCATCATTTTTAGTAAGCTCACGAAACATGTCTCTATCTCCGGTCATGTGATCGGTACAACAGCTATCAAGAATCCACTCTTTTCCTCTGGCCATATAGTCTCGAAGATTTGCCATAAGACTGAGATTCCTCAAGGTCTTCTCAAATTCAACATCAAAATATTTGTCTTCATCATAATAGCCATGCTCAACATCATCATCATCATGCATGTGATCCTCACAAGAGGCAACAGATTCATTAGTTTCATGATCATGACAATGTTCAAGTTTATGGATTCTAATGGTTTCCATGATAATGTTGCTAATAGTTCTAACATCTCCTTTGGCACGCATAAGATCACGAAGTTCAAACAAGCAATCATCAAACTTAGTATCACTAGGACTCATCTTGTGAAAAGCAATAGCCTTATGAAGAATCTTATTGAGACTCTTTAAGGAGTAATCGGGATATCGCTTTTCTAAATCATGCCATAGAGTATAAGCACATGCAAAGTTTCGCATACAACCAAGCACAACCTTAGGTAATCCTCTAATGATAAGATTGACGGTTCTAAGATTACGAAGCATGTCAATTTCCTCTTCATGGGTAGGATGCAAGGGATCAATAGGGGGCACATAAGGATTATGAATATACTTGCTCAAGTTAAATTCATCAAAGATATCAAGCATTTCATCCTTACAAAAGTTGTAATACTCCCCATCGAGAATAGGCACTCTACGTCTAAGACTCCCCAACGTAGACACATCCATCTCCCTCCAATGGTGATGAAACCAAGGCAATGGAGACCAAGGCTCTGATACCAATTGTGGGATCGAGGAGATTGGTCTAGAGGGGGGTGAATAGACCCTTAACCAGCCAAAGGTGCAGTTTTTAATTTCTCTTGGAATTTAGGCAGATTTTGGCACAAGTTAAGATCACTCCAATACTTTCTACACATGCATATCTAGAGATTGAGCAGCGGAAATAGTAAAGCATGCAAGAGTGCGGAAAGTAAAGGGGTAGAGTATGGAAGATCAAACGCAATGAAGACACGGTGGTTTTTGGCGTGGTTCTGATAGGTGGTGCTATCGTACGTCCACATTGATGGAGACTTCAACCCACGAAGGGTAACGGTTGCGCGAGTCCACGGAGGGCTCCACCCACGAAGGGTCCACGAAGAAGCAACCTTGTCTATTCCACCATGGCTTACGTCCACGAAGGACTAGCCTCACTCGGGGTAGATCTTCACGAAGTAGGCGATCTCCTTGCCCTTACAAACTCTTGGTTCAACTCCACATCATGTTGGAGGCTCCCAAGTGACACCTAACCAATCTAGGAGACACCACTCTCCAAAAGGTAATAGACGGTGTGTTGTTGATGAACTCCTTGCTCTTGTGCTTCAAATGATAGTCTTCCTAGCACTCAAACAACTCCTCACAGATTTGGCTATGGTGGAAGAAGGATTTGAGTGGAAAGCAACTTGGGAAAGGCTAGAGATCAAGGTTCAAATGGTAGGAGTGGAATATCTTGATCTCAACACATGAGTAGGTGGTTCTCTCTCAGAAAATGTATGGTGGAAGTGTAGGCACGTTCTGATGGCTCTCCTTACTGAGAAGGATGTGGTGGAGGGGTATATATAGCCTCCACACAAAATCCAACCGTTACACACTTTTGACCCAACTCGATGGCACCGATTCAGAAGACTCGGTGGCACCGAACTGTGTAAAAGATATGAACTTTAGGAATCTCGGTGGGACCGATACGGACAACTCGGATGGACCGAAGTGCAATGGCTTAGGGCAAACCTCATCTCGGTGGCACCGATTGCATCAACTCGGTTGGACTGAAGTGAAGCAATAAGGCAACAGAGACTTGGCAGGCCATCTCGGTGAGACCGATTTGCATAACTCGGTGAGACCGAAGTGAATGCAACCGATTACAGAGAGTTGGCAAGGCCATTTCGGTGGATCCGATTTGTTAGGGTTTTGGCATTGGCTAAGTCTTGGATGAACTCGGTGGGGCTGGATTGGAAATATCGGTGGGGCCGAGTTGGAATGTAGGTTTAGGACATATTTGGGTAGAGAGAGTGGTTGAGGGTTTAGGAGTACTGTCACTAAGCACTTGAGCAAAAAGACCATTAAGCAACACCTCATCCCCTTTTAATAGTATTGGCTTTCCTATGGACTCAATGTGATCTTGGATCACTAAACCAAAAATGTAGAGTCTTGATCTGTTGCCAATCCTTGTCCTTAGCATTTTGAAGGGGTTCCACGTCCTCTTGTCCATGCCACGCCATTGTTGAACTTGTCTGAAATTCACTAGATAAAAGCATTAGTCCAACAATATGTATGTTGGCATAAATTACCAAAACCACCAAGGGAGCAAATGTGCTTTCACATGACTCCGCCTTCACCGCATAAATATAAATCATGAGCACCCCGGTGTTAAACCAGGCAATTAGATTGTACTTCTAACGTGCTTCAGCATTTTCAACTTCACGCAATACATGAGCGTGAGCCATGTTTATAGCACTATAGGTGGAATAGAATGCGGTGGTAGAGATCAATAAGGGAAGTCAAAAGTAAGAAAGTCTCGCATCATCTCGGCGGATCAACGGACAATGGAGATGTCCATCAATCGATATCAATGCGAGGAGTAGGGATTGCCATGCAACGGATGCACTAAGATCTATAAGTGTATGAAAGCTCAACAGAAACTAAGTGGGTGTGCATCCAACTTGCTTGCTCATGAAGACCTCGGGCATTTGAGGAAGCCCGTCATCAGAATATACAAGCCAAGTTCTATAATGAAAAATTCCCACTAGTATATGAAAGTGACAACATAGGAGACTCTCTATATGAAGAACATGGTGCTACTCTGAAGCACAAGTGTGGAAAAAGGATAGTAACATTGCCCCTTCTCTCTTTATCTCTTTTTTTGTTGGGCTCTTTTTGGCCTCTTTTTTTTCTTTTATTTTTTATTTTTCATCTGGAGTCTCATCCCGACTTGAGGGGGAATCATAGTCTCCATCATCCTTTCCTCACTGGGACAATGCTCTAATAATGATGATCATCACACTTTTATTTACTTACAACTCAATAACTGAAACAATATGACTCTATATGAATGCCTCTGGCAGTGTACCAGGATGTGCGATGATCTAGCGTAACATGTATGATAATGATGAACAGTGGCTGTGCCACAAATATCATGTCATCTCTATATGATCATACAAAGCAATATGATGATGAACACACAAGTCATGTGATGTTACGGTGGAAGTTGCATGGCAATATATCTCGAAATGGCTATGGAAATGTCATAATAGGTAGGTATGGTGGCTGTTTTGAGTAAGATATAAGGAGGCTTATGTGTGATAGAGCGTATCATATCACGGGGTTTGGATGCACCGGCAAAGTTTGCACCAACTCTCGAGGTGAGATCGAGCAATGCACGGTACCAGAGAGGCTAGCAAATTGCGGAAGGGTAGGAGTGCGTATAATCCATGGACTCACATTAGTCATAAAGAACTCACATACTTATTGTAAAGCCTATTAGCCCTTGAAGCAAAGTACTACTCGCATGCCCCTAGGGAGGAGGTTGGTGGGAGTTAACCATCGCGCACCCCCGAATATAACAGCACTCAAGGATTTCATTTCAGACATAAAAATGCTTAGACCTCCCCACCATGCCATGACCAACACTTAGATGGGAAGTTAATAACAAGATTTAATACCGATATTTCTACTAACCAATGATCATGAACCAATATCCTTTCATATTACGACATCAATATTATTAAACCATACGTTTCATATTTAGTGATCTACATGAATTTTTTATTATATCCCCCTTGAATACATATCCTTTTTGGACTAGTCTTATAACACGTGCAAATTGCCATTACTATTTATTAGACTCTCAAAAAGATTTAAGTGAAGCACGAGAGTGCAATCATTTCTATAAAATATAACCACCGTCGTGCTCTAAAAGATATAAGTGAAGCACTAGAGCAACTGCCTAGCTCAAAAGATATAAGTGAAGCACATAGAGTATTCTAACAAATCACGATAAATGTGTGTCCCTCTCAAAAAGGTGTGTCCAGCAAAAAATGATTGTGGCAAACTAAAAAGCAAACAAAACTACAGCACAAGATGCTCCAAGTAAAACTCGTATCATGTGATGAACAAAAATGTAGCTCCAAGTGAGTTACCGATAGATTGTAGACAAAAGAGGGGATGCCATCCGGGGCATCCCCAAGCTTAGACGCTTGGGTCTTCCTTGAATATTACCTTGGGGTGCCTTGGGCATCCCCAAGCTTAGGGTCTTGCCGCTCCTTATTCCTTCATCCATCATAGTCTTACCCAAAACTTGAAAACTTCAGCACACAAAACTCAACAGAAACTTTGTGCGATCCGCTAGTATAATAAATCAATCATCTACTTTAGGTACTGTTATAAAATCATTCATAATTTTTCTTGCATAATACCTACTGTATTCTAACTCTTCCATGACTTATACTCCCCCCCCCCCCGATATAATCCATAGTTTCATTAAAACAAGCACACTATGCAATAAAAACAGAATCTGTCTAAAACAGAACAGTACATAATGACAGAATATTTATCCATACTTCTGTAACTCCAAAAATTCTAAAAAATTAGGAAAACGTAATCAATTTGTATTCCAATACTTTGTAGAAGTTTCAGATTTCTATGACGTTCCAGTACAGAATATAAATTCCAGAATTGGGCGCAAAACTTTCTGTTTTCAAACAGCATCAATTATACTATCATTTAAATCATCCCAAAGGCATTACTTGGCACAAACACTAATTAAAAGATAAAAACACAATCATTACAGTAGAAAAAATTGTGTGACTCAAGAAAAATAAAAATTGCAATAAAGATAAATATTGGGTTGCCTCCCAACAAGCGCTATTGTTTTTTGCCCCTAGCTAGGCATAATGCATAGTTTCAAGTATTATCATCCTTCAAATTAATTCCATAGGTGGCCCTCATAATGGATTCATGTGGTGGTTTAATTCTCTTCCTAGGGAAGTGTTCCATCCCTTTCTTTAATGGAAATTGGAACCTTATATTCCCTTCTTTCATATCAATAATGGCACCTATGGTTCGTAGGAAAGGCCTATCAAGTATTATAGGACAAGACGGATTGCATTCAATATCAAGCACAATGGAATCCATGGGCACATAATTTCTATTAGCAAGTATAAGCAAATCATTTATTCTACCCAATGGTTTCATAATAGTTGAATCCGCTAAATGCAAATTAAAGGAACATGGATCCATATCGGTGAGACCTAGCACGTCACATAAAGATTTTGGTATAGTAGAGACGCTAGCACCTAGATCACACAAAGCATTACATTCACAATCTTTAATCTTCACTTTAATAGTAGGTTCCCATTCATCATGCAATTTCCTAGGTATATGCTACTTGTGAACTGCGTTGGGATTTCCCCGAAGAGGAGAGGATGATGCAGTACATTAGAGATAAGTATTTCCCTCAGTTAAGAACCAAGGTTATCAATCCAGTAGGAGAACCACACAAAACCTTGTTAGCAGCACCTACACACACAAAAGCAAATACTTGCACCCAACGCAAACAAGAGGGTTGTCAATCCCCTTGGCGGTTACTTGCAAGGATTAATTCTGATAGTGATAGATAGAAAAGTAAATTGCAAAACAAAATAAAAGAAATAAAATTGCAGCAAGGTATTTTTGGATTTTATATATGATAAAAGTAGATCCGGGGGCCATAGTTTTCACTAGAGGCTTCTCTCTCGAACACATAGCATACGGTGGGTAAACAAATTACTATTGGGCAATTGATAGAAAAGTGCATAGTTATGACGATATTCAAGGCAATGATCATGTATATAGGCATCACTTCCGAAACAAGTAGACCGACTCCTGCCTGCATCTACTACTATTACTCCACCCATCGACCGCTATCCAGCATGCATCTAGGGTATTAAGTTAATGAAAACAGAGTAACGCCTTAAGCAAGATGACATGATGTAGACAAATTAAACTCAAATAATATGATTAAACCCCATCGTTTTATCCTTAATGGCAACAATACAAATACGTGTCTTGTCCCTTTATGTCACTGGGATATAGAACACCGCAAGATTGAACCCATCACAAAGCACCTCTCCAACTGCAAGATAAATCAATCTAGTTGGCCAAACCAAACGGATAGATCGGAGAGAAATACAAAGCTATATCAATCATGCATTAATAAGTTCAGAAAAGACTCAAATATTTCTCATGAATAATCTGATCATAAACCCACAATTCATCGGATCCCGACAAACACACCGCAAAAGAAGATTACATCGAATAGAACTCCAAGGAGATCGAGGAGAACATTGTATTGAAGATCAAAGAGAGAGAAGAAGCCATCTACCTACTAGATATGGATCCGTAGGTCTGTGGTAAACTACTCACACATCATCAGAAGGGCAGCAAGGTTGATGTAGAAGCCCTCCGTGATCGATTCCCCCTTCGGCAGAGTGCCGGAAAAGACCTCCAAATGGGATCGCGGAAGAACAGAGGCTTGCGGCGGCGAAAAATTTATTCGAGGTGGCTCTATGGTATACAGGGAATATTTGAGAATTTATAGGCTTGGAATTAGGTCAAGATGTGCTACGAGGGGCCCACAAGCCTGGGGCGCGCCTACCCCCCATGGGCACGCCTCCTGAGCTTGTAGCTCCCTCGTGGCTCATCTGGTCTTCTCCCGAACCTTCTAGGATCTCTTCTGGTCCAGAAAAAATTAATCCAAAGTTTTTTCTCCGTTTGGACTCCGTTTGATATTGATTTTCTGAAAAGCCAAAAACAAGGAAAAAACAGCAACTGGCACTGGGCACTAGGTTAATAGGTTAGTCCCAAAAAAGATATATAATTGCATATAAAACATCCAAGATTGAATACTATAATAGCATGGAATAATCAAAAATTATAGATACGTTGGAGACGTATCAGTATTGAAACTTCCAATTCAAGTTTCTCTTCATGAGCTTTTATCATAGCTTCTACAATATGTTTAGTAAAAGCTTTATTTTTGTTCGTAAGCATTAGGTGAATTTATCATGGATTGCAACAAGGAGATACATTCAATCAAAGAACAATTATCATAATTCAAGTCCTTGTAATCCAAAGTAGTAGGCACGTCGCTATTTAAAGTCTTGACCTCTCCAAACCCACCTTTATCATTTTTATCATTAAGATCATCACCCTCCGAACAATTGGGATGCCTTCTAGCTAAAGTTGACTCGTCTCTAGTCCCTTTTTCATCAAGTTTTACATTACTAAGCAAAGTTTCAATGGGTGTCACACCAATCATTTTAATATCTTCATGATGATTACGATAAAAACCGGGCGGAATAGTTTTTCTAGGAATTCTCGCTTAGCTCTCAACCTAGCGGTTCTCTCTTTACTTTCATTAATGGAGACTTGGATAGATTTAATAGACTCATTAATATCATGCTTAGGTGGCAAAGTTTTAATTTTAAGAGTTTCCACATCATGAGCAATTTTATCCATGGTTCTAGCAATATCATCAACTTTATGTAGTTTTTCTTCTACCATAGCATTAAAAATCTTTTGACAACTAATAAATTCTTTAATGTTGTTCTCAAGATCAGTAGGTATCCTATCATTATTATTATATGAATTACCATAATTATTAGAGGGATTACCCAGATACGGTCTAGGATTGAAATTCCCTCTGTAAGCATTGTTGTTGATATTATTTCGAGAGACAAAATTCACATCAATAGCATCATTATTTTTCTCAATCAAAGTAGATAGTGGCACATCATTAGGATCAACTTGGGCATTTTTACTAGCAAACATATTCATAAGAGCATCCATTTTATCACTCAAAGTAGCTATTTCTTCGACAGAGTTTACCTTCTTACCAGTTCGAGCTCGTTCATCATGCCGTTGAGAATAATTTGTCATAATATTATCAAGGAGCTTTGTAGCTTCTCCCAATGTAATTCCCATAAAGGTACCACCTACAGCAGAGTCTAGAAGATTTCTAGAAACAAAGTTTAGTCCCGCATAAAAGTTTTGTATAATCATCCATAAGCTTAAACCATGAGTGGGACAATTTCTTATCATTAATTTCATTCTCTCCCAAGATTGTGCAACATGTTCTTACTCAAGTTGCTTAAAGTTCATGATTTGATTTCTAAGAGAAATAATCTTAGTGGGAGGAAAATACTTGGCAATGAAAGCATCCTTACACTTATCCCAAGAATCAATACTATTGCGAGGCAAGGATGAAAACCAAGTTTTAGCATGATCTCTTAGCGAGAACAGAAATAATTTCAACTTAATAATATCATTATCCACATCTTTTTTCTTTTGCATATCACATAATTCAACGAAAGTATTAAGATGGGATGCAGCATCTTCATTAGGATTTTCAAAAAATTGTTCTTTCATAACAAGATTTAGCAAAGGAGCATTAATATCATATGACTCCACACTAGTGACGGGAGGAGCAATTGGAGTACTAATAAAATCATTATTATTAGTATTTGAAAAGTCACACAACTTGGTGTTTTCTTGAGACATTGTGACAAAGCAAGCAAATGAGCAAACAGAAATATTTTTGTGTTTTTCGATTTTTAGAGAAGTGGGGGAGATGAAAAAGAGAGGCAAATAAAAATTAGAGCAAGTAGATGATAGTTTGAATGAAGGTACTTGTAGTGATTTGATGATGTCTCCCCGGCAACGGCGCCGGAAATTCTTTCTGCTACTTGTGAGCTGCGTTGGGATTTTCCCCGAAGAGGAAGGGTGAAGCAGTACAGTAGAGATAAGTATTTACCTCAGTGAGAACCAAGGTTTATCGAACCAAAAGGAGAATCACGCAAGTCCTAGTGAACATCACCTACAGACACAAAAGCAAATACTTGCACCCAACGCGGGCAAGAGGGTTGTCAATCTCCTTGAACTCGTTACTTGCAAGGATCAAATCTTGTATAGGTAGATATATAAAAGGAAAAACAAAATAAAAGTAAATAAATTGCAGCAAGGTATTTTTGATTTTTATAATATGTTTAAATAGACACGGGGGCCATAGATTTCACTAGAGGCTTCTCTCTCGAACACATAGCATACGGCGGGTAAAGAAATTACTATTGGGCAATTGATAGAAAAGAGCATAGTTATGACGTATTCATGGCAATGATCATGTATATAGGCATCACGTCCGTGACAAGTAGACCGACTCCTGCCTGCATCTACTACAATTACTCCACCAATCGACCGCTATCCAGCATGCATCTATGGTATTAAGTTCATGACAAACAGAGTAACACTTTAAGCAAGATTACATGATGTAGACAAAGTAAACCCAATCAATATGAAAAAAAACCAGCGTGTTATCCTTAGTAGAAACAATACTATATGTACCCCGTCCCCTTCTGTCATTGGGTGAGGACACCGCAAGATTGAACCCACTACAAAGCACCTCTCCCGTTGAAGATAAATCAATCTAGTTGGTCAAACCAAACAAATAGATCAGAGAGAAATACAAAGCTATATCAATCATGCATAATAAATTTCGGAAAAGACTCAATTACTTTCAATGAATAATCTGGTCATAAACCCAGAATTCATCGGATCCCAACAAACACACCACAAAAGAAGATTACATCGAATAGAACTCCAAGGAGATCGAGGAGAACATTGTATTGAAGATCAAAGAGAGAGAAGCAGCCATCTAGCTACTAGCTATGGACACATAGGTCTCTGGTGAACTACTCACACATCATCGGAAGGGCGGCAAGGTTGATGTGGAAGCCCTCTATGATTGATTCCCCATCCGGCAGATTACCGGAAAAGGCCTCCAGATGGGATCGCGGAAGAACAGAAGCTTGCGGCGGCAGAAAAGTTATTACGGGTGGCTCTCTGTTGGTTTGGGAATATATGTGAATTTATAGGCTTGGAAATAGGTCAAACGGAGCGGCGTGGGGCCCACAAGCTAGGGGGGCACGGCTACCCCCCAGGGGCGTGCCCTGTGAGCTTGTGACTCTCTCGTATCTCTTCTGATGTCTACTACACAACTTATTCTTGTAGACTCGTATTGGGCCTCCAAGCGCAGAGTTTTGTAGGACAGTAGCAATTTTCCCTCAAGTGGATGACCTAAGGTTTATCAATCCGTGGGAGGCGTAGGATGAAGATGGTATCTCTCAAACAACCCTACAACCAAATACAAGAAATCACTTGTGTCCCCAACACACCCAATACAATGGCAAATTGTATAGGTGCACTAGTTCGGCAAAGAGATGGTGATACAAGTGTAGTAGGGATAGTGGATATAGGTTTTTGTAATCTGAAAATAAAAAAACAGCAAGGTAGCAAGTGATAAAATGGAGCACAAACGGTATTGCAATGCTTAAAAACAAGGCCTTGGGTTCATACTTTCACTAGTGCAATCTGTTAACAGTGCTAACATAATTGGATCATATAACAATCCCTCAACGTGCGACAAAGAATCACTCCAAAGTTCCTATTAGCGAAGAACATAAGATAGAGATTGTTGTAGGGTACGAAACCACCTCAAAGTTATCCTTTTCGATCAATCTATTGAGCCATCCCTATAAGTGTCACAAATATCCCTAGAGTTCGTACTAAAATAACACCATATGATACGCATCAACCAACTCTAATGTCACCTAGATACTCCAATGTAATCACAAGTATCCGTGAGTTGATTATTCGATATGCATCAAACAACTTCATAATCATAATATTCAATCCACACAAAGAACTTCAAGGAGCACCCCAAAGTTTCTATCAGAGAAAAGATAATGAAAATGTGCATCAACCCCTATGCATAGATTACCCCAATGTCACCTCGGGAATCCGCGAGTTGAGTGCCAAAACATACATCAAGTGAATCAATATAATACGACATTGTCACCACGGGTATTCATATGCAAGACATACATCAAGTGTTCTCAAATCTGAAATATTCAATCCGACAATAACGAAACCTCAAAGGGAAAAGATTCGATTCATCACAACAAGATAGAGAGGGAGAAACACCATATGATCCAACCATATTAACAAAGCTCGCGGTACATCAAGATCGTACCAAATCAAGAACACGAGAGAGAGAGAGAGATCAAACACATAGCTACTAGTACATACCCTTAGCCCCGAGGCTGAACTACGCCCTCCTCGTCATGGAGACCGCCGGGATGATGAAGATGGCCTCTGGTGATGATTCCCCCCTCCGGCAGGGTGCCGGAAAAGGGCTCCAGATGGTATCTCCTGGATACAGAGGCTTGCGGCGGCGTAAAAACTCATCCAGGTTAACTTTCGGGGTTTTTTGAATATATATGATTTTTCAGCATTGGAATCACGCAAAGAGGTGCCACAGGGGGCCCAAGAGGCACCAGGGCGCGCCTGGGGGTGGCGCGCCCTGGTGGCTTGTGGGGCCCCTGTGGGTCTTCTGCTGCTCCTCCGAAGCTTCCTGGGTCTGTTTCCTTCCAGAAAAAATCGTCAAAAAGTTTCGCTGCATTTGGACTTCATTTGATATGGATTTTCTGGAAAACCAAAAACAAGCAGAAAACAGCAACTGGCACTGGGCACTAGGTCAATATGTTAATCCATAAAAATCATATAAAAGCCATATAAAAGTGCATCAAAATCGTACAAAACTATAATAAACATAGCATGAATACTTCAAAAATTATAGATACATTGGAGACGTATCAGCATCCCCAAGCTTAATTCCTGCTCGTCCTCGAGTAGGTAAATGATAAAAGAAATAATTTATGAAGTGTGAATGCTAGCATAGTGCATAAGTTTGATCAATGATAATTGCAATCACTTTTCCAAGCATCATAACAGCAACT
Source organism: Elymus sibiricus (assembly GCA_039707655.1). Lineage (NCBI taxonomy): Eukaryota > Viridiplantae > Streptophyta > Magnoliopsida > Poales > Poaceae > Elymus > Elymus sibiricus. Next base: position 251,973,564 of record CM077668.1, on the reverse strand, counting down.
TTTTCTCATAAAACTCATCATGATAAAGTAGCAATCAATTCACATGTTATGGTTCAAACAATGCATTCTCTTGAAACTTAACAACCTATGTTCTTAGTCACCAAACAATTGCAATTCAACTTAATTTCAACAAAGTCTAAGTAAGAGCTCCACATGCTCAATTATCATATAGTCTTCTATGATTGCTAGTACTCAAAGCATATTTTTAGAACAAATGGCATCCATCGAACACAGAGAAAGATAGGGGCTTAATGTTTCGCCTCCCAACTTATTTATCATAGAGATAATTGTCAACAATAATAATTCATGATCAAATATATTTGACTAGCCATATATTCCTGGATCTTTCCCCACCACATGATGCTTGCCAACTAGAGAATAATTGAGGTTGAAATGCGAATGAATACTTATTGACTCTTGCATAAAAGTAAATACATAAAAGTAAATGCATAAAAGTAAAAGATAGGCCCTTCGCAGAGGGAAGCAGAGGTTGTCATGCGCTTTTTATTTTTGGATGCACAAGCCCTTAATGCAAAGGAACGTCACGTTATATTACCCCTTGTGATAGCAATCTTTATTATGCAGTCTGTCACTTTTATTTCTTTACCATCACAAGTTTGTACAACGCTTATTTTCCCTTACAATAAAAGATCATACATATTTTAGGAGCAATTTTTATTGCTTTTTGCACCCGATGACAACTTACTTGAAGGATCTTATTCAATCCCTAGGTAGATATGGTGGACACTCATGGCAAGAAACTGGGTTTAAGGGTTTTTGGATGCACAAGTAGTATCTCTACTTAGTATGAATTTTTGGCTAGCAAAAGATCCTAAGCAAGCACCACATGTTGGAGGATCCATAACAATATAACTTCTATGCAAATATACCCAAACATAACTCATTACGTTGTCTTCCTTGTCCAACTTCAACTAATTTGCTCAAGTTTGAAAATAATTAATGGATATTCACAATCATAAAAGATGTCCAAGATAATATATTTATATGTGAAAGTTCTCTTTCTTATACTAATCATTCATGAATTGCTTGTATGACCAATATTGTGATTGTCAAGCTTCAATAGATTTCACTTTCTAACCCAAATGTGAAACTACTACTAGACATGATACAAGCATATGAAGCACATATAATTTAAACTTTATGATATTCAATGTATTCAACAATTTACTCTTAGGATATAAGTGAAGAACAAGAGTAAATGACAAACTACTCCAAAAAGATATAAGTGAAGATCAAATGAGTAGTTAAGTAATTAAGTAGCTATGTGAGGACTCTCTCTCATTTAAAAATTTCAGATCTTAAGTATTTTATTCAAACAGCAAAGAAAACAAAATAAAATGACATTCCAAGAATAGCACACATCATGTGAAGAAGCAAAAAACTTAGGCTCAACGAAAACTGACCGATAGTTATTGAAAAAGAAAGGTGGGATGCCTACCGGGGCATCCCCAAGCTTAGATGCTTGAGACTTCTTGAAATATTAACTTGGGATGCCTTGGGCATCCCCAAGCTTGAGCTCTTGTGTCTCCTTAATTCCTCTCATATCATGGTTTCTCTAAATCTAAAAAAACTTCATCCACACAAAACTCAACAAGAACTCAAAACCTTAACATTCTCTACTGTAGAAAATCACTAAAATTATAATTAAACATTGCATACTAAATGCCTCTGCATATTTAATACTCCTATCCACAAATAGAAACATTAAACAAGCAACATATGCAAACAATGCAACTATAACCGAAATCTACCAAAATAGAACAGTCTGTAAAGAATGAATAAGAATCCATACTTCCCTAACTCCAAAAATTCTGAAAACTTACCACGTGACAGAGAACTCATGCATGATTACTTTGTAAAAATTTCAGATTTTTATCATGTTCTGACTATTCAGGAATATTCTGGACATAACAGAAAACTTTCTGTTTTCAAACAGCAACACATGAACTTGCAAACTGAGCATGGTAAAGGCTATAATTGGAATTTTATTGAACTAAAAGATACAAAACATGATTATTGATAACAGAAAGAAAATCTCAACAAAATAAAATGACGCTCCAAGCCAAACACATATCATGTGACGAATAAAAATATAGCTCCAAGTAAGATTACCGATAGTGTTGAATACGAAAGAGGGGATGCCTTCCAGGGCATCCCCAAGCTTAGTTGATTGGGTCTTCCTTGAATATTACCTTGGGGTGCCTTGGGAATCCCCAAGCTTAGGGTCTTTCCACTCCTTATTCTCCTCATATCGATATCTCACCCAAAACATGAAAACTTCAATCACACAAAACTTAACGGAACTTGGTGAGATAGGTTAGTATGATAAAAATAAATCATCCACTTAGGTACTGTCAAGACAAGATTCATAATTGTTCTCACATAATGCCTACTGTATTGTATCATTTCCACAATTTATATTACTCAATATAAGCTATGGAAACACTAAAACAAGCAAACTATGCACCGAAAACAGAATCTGTCAAAAACAGAACAGCATGTAGTGAGCGATTTAAAAACCATACTTCTGTACCTCCAGAAATTCTGAAAAATGAGGACAACATAAAAAAAAATTGTAACCCAATACTCTGTAAAAATTTCAGAATTTTCTAACGCTCCAGTACAGAATAGAATTTCCAGCACTGGATGCAAAAGTTTCTGTTTTTGCACAGAATCGAATCAACAAGTATCCACACTATCCCAAAGGCTTTACTTGGTACATTATTGAAAGAAAGCATATAAAACATGATTACTACAGTAGATTAATCATGTGAACACACAAAAACAGTATGGGTAAATATTGGGTTGTCTCCCAACAAGCGGTTTTCTTTAATGCCTTTTTGCTAGGCATGATGATTTCAATGATGCTCACATAAAAGTAAAGAATTGAAACACAAAGAGATCATCATGAAGCATATGACTAGCACATTTAAGCTGAACCCACTTCCTATGCATAAGGATTTTGTGAGCAAGCAATTTATGGGAACAAGAATCAACTAGCATAGGAAGGCATTCTTTTCATGATCCACAAGCATAGAAAATTTATTACTCTCCACATAAGCAAATTTATTCTCATCAATAATAGTGGGAGCAAACTCAACAAAATAACTATCATGAGATACTTGATTGGTATAATCCAATTGAAAATTAAAATCATGATGACAAGTTTCATAGTTATCATTATTCTTTATAGCATACATGTCATCACAATAATCATCATAGATAGGAGGCATGCAATCATCATAATAAATTTTCTCATCAAAACTTGGGGGACTAAAAATATCATCTTCATCAAACATAGCATCCCCAAGCTTGTGGCTTTGCATATCATTAGCATCATGGATACTCACAGAATTCATACTAACAACATTGCAATCATGCTCATCATTCAAGATTTTATGCCAAACATTTTATTGAATTCTTCTTCTATCAATTGAGCACAATTTTCCGCTCCATCATTTGCAAGAAAAACATTATAAAGATGAATAATATGAGGCAACCTCAATTCCATTTTTTTGTAGTTTTATTTTTATAAAACCAAACTAGTGATAAAGAAGAAACTAAAAGATTCAATTGCAAGATCTAAAGATATACCTTCAAGCACTCACCTCCCCGGCAACGGCGCCAGAAAAGAGCTTGATGTCTACTACACAACTCATTCTTGTAGACTCGTGTTGGGCCTCCAAGCGCAGAGTTTTGTAGGACAGTAGCAATTTTCCCTCAAGTGGATGACCTAAGGTTTATCAATCCGTGGGAGGCGTAGGATGAAGATGGTATCTCTCAAACAACCCTACAACCAAATACAAGAAATCTCTTGTGTCCCCAACACACCCAATACAATGGCAAATTGTATAGGTACACTAGTTCGGCGAAGAGATGGTGATACAAGTGTAGTATGGATAGTAGATATAGGTTTTTGTAATCTGAAAATAAAAAAGCAGCAAGGTAGCAAGTGATAAAACAGAGCACAAACGGTATTGCAATGCTTAAAAATGAAGCCTAGGGTTCATACTTTCACTAGTGCAATCTCTCAACAGTGCTAACATAATTGGATCATATAACAATCCCTCAACGTGCGACAAAGAATCACTCCAAAGTTCCTATTAGCGGAGAAGATAAGATAGAGATTGTTGTAGGGTACAAAACCACCTCAAAGTTATCCTTTCCGATCAATCTATTGAGCCATCCCTATAAGTGTCACAAATAGGCCTAGAGTTCGTACTAAAATAACACCATATGATACGCATCAACCAACTCTAATGTCACCTAGATACTCCAATGTCACCACAAGTATCCATGAGTTGATTATTCGATATGCATCAAACAACTTCATAATCATAATATTCAATCCACACAAAGAACTTCAAGGAGCACCCCAAAGTTTCTATTGGAGAAAAGATAATGAAAACGTGCATCAACCCCTATGCATAGATTACCCCAATGTCACCTCGGGAATCCGCGAGTTGAGTGCCAAAACATACATCAAGTGAATCAATATAATACCCCATTGTCACCACGGGTATTCATATGCAAGACATACATCAAGTGTTCTCAAATCTGAAATATTCAATCCGACAATAACAAAACCTCAAAGGGAAAAGATTCGATTCATCACAACAAGATAGAGAGGGAGAAACACCATATGATCCAACTATATTAACAAAGCTCGCGGTACATCAAGATCGTGCCAAATCAAGAACACGAGAGAGAGAGAGAGAGAGAGAGATCAAACACATAGCTACTAGTACATACCCTCAGCCCCGAGGGTGAACTACTCCCTCCTCGTCATGGAGACCGCCGGGATGATGAAGATGGCCTCCGGAAAAGGGCTCCAGATGGGATCTCCTTGGTACAGAGGCTTGCGGCGGCGTAAAAACTCATCTAGGTTAACTTTCGGGGGTTTCTGAATATATATGATTTTTCAGCGTTGGAATCATGCAAAGAGGTGCCACAGGGGGCCCACGAGGCACCAGGGCGCGCCTGGGGGGTGGCGCGCCCTGGTGGCTTGTAGGGCCCCTGTGGGTCTTCTGCTGCTCCCCCAAAGTGTAACACCCCGATTTTTGGCCCTTTCTTTTTCTTTTGGTTTTCTTTTGGTTTTGCTCTGGTTTTTCTTTTTGGAGCAGTTCTGTGGACTTGAAACCTGGGAGATCATCATTTATTTTTCTCCCAAGTGGTACATCATCCTTGAATCTATCCCTAGATCATGGTATTTCTATTCTAGCCCAACCCCAAATTCTTTTCTTAGGGAATATTCCTTTTCTATTAAAAGGAATAACCCTGTCTGACCTAGGTTATGAAGCAACCTATATTTCTGTCATTCCTAAAATTCCCAAATAATTCTCATAAATCCTTTGGGTCTTATATTCCCCAAATATGCCAAAAATCCTTCCTTGCATAGTCCAAAAATAATTCAGGAATATTCATTTTCCATTCTGTCCAGTTTGGCACTTTATGAAGGAAGTGCTATTTATATTTTCCTGATTGCCCTCAAACTTTTTGGGCACTCTCTCCTATCCAAATAATTACCACATGACAAAATTCAGCTCCATTTTCCTAGTAAATCTTCCTCAGCAAATTCCCAAAATTTCTGACCAGAAAGAGGCTTTGTGAAGGAAGTACTAGCTAGGAGTATCCAAATGAGTTGAAATTTTGCCAAGCCCTCCATGTGCTCAAATAATTCCCGTAAACCAAATATTAGCTCCATCCAACAATCTATGTGAGCACACCTTCAAATCTTTGGTTCTAGTCAAATTTTCAGGGTGTGAAGCAACTACATTTTATACTGCTTCATAAATTCTGAAATTAATCCAGGACCTAAATACCCCTATATCCGTTGAGCATGTCAAATTTCACATTAGTTTGCCAAGCCATTTGCTCTACAATATTCCTCCAAGTTCCTGTCCATAAAGGACCTTTGTGAAGGAAGTACCATTTAGGTATTTCCAAATGGCATGAAATTTTGCCAGTACCTGCGTGGTCCTAAATCATCAACCTATACCAGATTGCAGCTCAATCCCACACTTCAGGTGAGTGCATCTTCTAAATCCAATTTTTGTGTTGTTCTTGGCAGTTGTATAACAACTACCCTCAAATCTTGTCCAATCCATCTCAAAATTCACAGGACTGTAGTCCTTACTACCCTAAACCCTTGTGGCATCCTCTCTGGCCCATTGGTCAAGTAATTTGACCACAACTTCTAATTCAAGTGTGCTACAACAACATTCATCTGATGCCTCCCATCAATCCATAGTCCCTTTGATCGATCCATCACTTCAGTGAGGCTGTAGGATGGATGGACAACACCTTGGACATCTTTTGCCAGGCCTACGTGCCCTCTCTGTGTCAATGCACGCGGTGACCGCACTGTTGGCACGCCTGTGCGCGTGCTCTGCGTGCGGTGGGCGCGCTCTGGATGTCGCCATGCCTCGGGCTTAATCTTCTAGGCCGTGTTCGCGCGTCCGCTGGTGCCGCCCTTCCTCTCCGTCGTCCACCTGGTCGTCTAGCCCCGTCCTCCCCCTCCTTCTTTCCCTCTCCTCGTGCCACGGCGGCTTTGCTCTCGCCGCACGCGTGCGCACAGTGCCCTAGTGGCCGACCGCGCATGCTCATCCTGCGTCTGCTCCTCTGAAGCCTCCACTAGATCTCTAACGTCGCCGTTCGAGCTCTCCCATGCGCCACGCGTCCGCGGTTTGCCAGAGCTCCAGCCGCTCGTCCATGGCGGCACCCGGCTCGGGCATCCTTACCCTGGCTATTTAAGCCGTCCCCGGCCGCAGCTCTCCTCACCCCTCCACCTATACCTCTCCAAATCGACCACCGTAGCCACTCCAGCGAACTCATGGGGCCTTCTTCTTCCTCTCCGGCCGGAGCTCCGCCATTCGGCCTCCACCTCGGCTAGCCCCCTCTAGTGCCCCTCCGCCCGTTCCAGTACCACCATCGAGCTCCTAGAAGCTCTACAACCCTTCCCAGCCCTTCTCCCGAGTAAATCATCGCCGGTATCGTCGACCTCGCCGGCGCCCGAAATCTGTTGCCGCCGGAGAGCTTGATTCCAACGTTGTCCCGCCACCATTCTTCGAGCTACGGGTACCGGCGTGCTCGCCGCGGAGTGCCCGATCCATCCCTCCCATCTCCCTGCGCCAGCGCTGCCTCCTCGCCGTCGTCCGGCGCCGGTAAGCGCCGCTACCCTCTATTCTCCCTCCCTCTCTTTTAAAACTGACAGGGTGACCCCACCAGTCAGCCTCACCCTGCCCCGCCGAAGCGTTCTAAGTGGCGGCGTAAATCCACTTTACGCTTTTGACGTCACCCCCCCTGGAGGTTTTTCTGGAATTCTTTTAAATTCATTTTAAATCCAGTTTGACCCAAACTTTGATCATGAATATCTCCTGAACTACAAGTCCAAATGAATTGATTATTTTTGCATTATTTTTCTTTTGAGCTCCTCTATTTTCTGGTAGAATTTGGTATTTTTATCTTCTGTCTAGAATTTCTGGACAGAAGTATTTGCTTTACGTGATATTTATAAAAGCTTGCAAAAATATTTTTCCAGAGTGTTTGATGTGTGTTGGTGAAGACCAGGAGCCCTCCCTCTCTCTTTCGGAGCAAGGCAAGCCACACCCTCCATTTGCATGATTGCAATGCAATGTCATGGTTATTTGAATAAATTTGCTTAATATTGCATTATTTCGAAATGACTTATTCATGGCATTATGATGGGATAAAATGTGATTTTGCTACTGCCATGATGATGCTTGAATTTCTAGGACTAATGCTTTGCAGATTGAGGGAGACATATTGCTTCAGGATTACTAGTAGCAGTAGTCATGCTCTCGTCATGATCTTAATGAAATTCTATTACTTTTGTGAGTTCATGATAATGATATGGTTATATTATGGTTTGGATTATTGGAAGAATCTTGCTATGATTTGAATCACAGTTTGATATGTAATATTGGGTAGTAGTTCTATCACAGAAATATCTTGGGGATCAATTCCGTCATTTCGTTGGTCAGGTGCCACCGAATCGAGCTCACCAGTGCAGCCACACTTGCCTGGATGGGGAGGCCCTAATTCGGTCTATTGTCATGCCTCTCGCCGGTGCCTCCAACTAGGGAAGGTTATGTGCACGCGCTGCCCTGGCCTGGTAGGCGGTCATAACCTTGTGTGCCCAAGTTGTGTTGTACCCGGGTGTCCCTATTTGGGACGAGTTTGTTGTTGTTTGGCCACGACAGTGGCAGCCACAGAGGTGGCGGATGTCACGAGATGACATCAGGGCCACCCATGACATAGCCCAAAGGGGAGTTTGTCGGAGTGGCCGGGGGAGTGTCATGCAATAGATTGATTTTGTCGGAATATCATTGGTCCACCCGAATGGGAGCACGAGGCCATGAGTTCCGTATTGTGGGTACAGTGTACTAACCTCTGCAGAGTGTATAAACTATCGATAGCCGCGTCCTCGGTCATGGACACAGTTCGTTGTAGGTCACACCGTTCGATCAACACTCACGATGACGGAATGACTGATATAATGACTCGTATTATGACTTATAGTTGTATGTGGGCAAGAAACCGTTTGGAAGGGTACCGATGAGGTTATTGGGATGATCTTGAGGATGATCATCGGATTGTGATGTGATCACGCGGTGATCACGAGGATTTATTGATCACGAGGTGATCGAGGTGGTATATTGCTTGGCCAGATAGCCAAGAGTGAGATAGTCCCTGTGACCCAAGATGATGATTCATTAGTAGATCCAGCAGTGTTATATCATATTTATCTTTGCTTCCTCATCATGGTAGTTGATAATAATTTAACCTGTTATTGCTATGTTATTGTTTTGCCTTGATGCTTTTGGTTGTTGTGAGCTTGCGATTACATTCAAAGTACTCACCTGGCGTGTCATACCAGTTTGCAGGTGATGCCGTGATTGATTGTTTGTCAAGGATTTCGATCGTGCGAGCTAGACCGTGTCCCAGCCAGAGTCCCTGTGGAGTGGAGTTCACCACCGTTGTCGTCGTTCCGCTGCTACGAGTTGTCCCGCTGCTAGCATAGAGCTACCTTAGCAGGCGTAGTGTCAACGTGCCGTTGTAATCTTTATAATAGCAGACCTTTGTACCCTTATCATTTGTAATGAGAGCTGATTTGTTCTATACCAAGCAGTGTCGTATTCCAGAAGACTCGATTTCTGGGCTGGAATACGGGGCATTCCGGTCCCTCTGAGCCGGGGTGCCACAACTGTTGGTATCAGAGCAGGTCTGGCTGTAGGACGCCCTAGTCAGCGCGAGCATTAGAAACCGGTAGTATAGAGTCCTGATTGTTTGTTGCATTTGATTGCTGCACTTGGTTGTTGCATAGCATGCATGTAGAGTCCTTTTTTCTTCTGACCGTCTATTCCATGAGTGTAGATGGCCGCCATTCCTATTGAGTTCAATGCAGCCCCTGCACCGCTCAGCTTCGCATCCCTACTTCGCGATGTATGGCATAGCCTCTATCCCAATGGAGAGATGTCGCGGTATCAAGTTTTTGAGGTTCCACTTGGAGGCAGATTACTGGAGTATGTTGCCCATGTTTTTCTAGAAGCCAGGATCCCTATTGGAAGATGTACCTACAGATTCCATGGCGGATATGGTGCCACTCTAGATCGCGCAGTTCAACTCGCAGCCCTGGCAGGAATTACGGGTCTTCGTCATCAAGAGCTGGTGATGCAAGAAAACCGTGCTTACTCCTACTATCCTACCATAGCCAAGAACCCCAGGCGAGTCAGGTTCCCCTCTGCTCGCCCTAATGATGATGTGCCATACCGTCCATGTCTCGCTTCATGACGGCCGAGTATATGCTGATTGCTGAGCTAGTCCGAGACATGACCCGGGCCAGGAGATTGCTCGGTGCTGCAATGGCTCCACCCCCACTGCCTTCTTCATCGACTTCTACACCTCCAGCATCAACTGCTCCACTCACCCCTCCACCAGTTGCTTCATCGGCTACCCAGCTTTAGTTCGTTCGTAGTGCAGTAGTATCCGTATAACTCATGTTGCATCAGTTGTAGTAGCATGCATGTTGTGGTGTGTGTTGAGTAGTAATGGATGCAGTATCGCTTATGGATGCTTGTGTGCATGTTCTGTGCCGTTATTCAATTGAGTTGTTTTTCTTTGTGGTTTCTTTTGGGCCTTTGGTGTTACCTTATTTTCCCTTATGAAAGTTGCTCATCAATCACCATCGGACCCGAAGAAGCAATGAGGATCTCAGTTATTTGGAAGCTCAACTAAACAGTATGGCACTCTCAGTTGATTGCATAAATGGTAGACTGGATTTATTATCAGCATCAAGTCTACATCGGTTGCACAACTTTTACAGCAGTAATGATCAAACCAGCAGGAAGACAAGTCAGGTGCAAGGGCAACAATATATTTTCCATCGAAGGTATGAATATATATAAAGTTTTATTTCAGCCACGGGTGGAACTTGAAATATGTTATACTCCGGAAGAAAGCCAGAAGGGGCTATGAGTTCAATCTCCAACAAGAAAGACAGTCAAGCAATTCTTCTCATACACATAACCAGCATAAAAAATGTTATGAGTATGTATACAGCATTCAGTCCGCGGATCATAATATGAAGCTTCTGGTGTAAGAAACTCAGCCTTACTCCACACGCTCCCGGAAGAAGCTTATGATGCAAGGCTCCTCAAGTTTCCTCTGTACGACACATGGACAGCTTCCTGCCCGAGATGCCCAGTCTTCCACCGCAAGATACCTCGGTAAAAGCTTCCGGCATAAGGAAATGAATCTTCCTCAATACGCAACCAGAGGAGAAACTTCTCAGGCACGAAACCCAGCCTTCTCCAGCACGCTACCACGACTAAAGCTTCGAGCATAAGGTATCCAGCCTTCTTTAGCAAGCAATCCAGTCTCCTTCAGTACCGCACTACCCATCGTCACCAATACTGCTACAAGGTATTACACAGTGAGTTGGCAGTATAGGACAAGGCAACTTCAGAATCAGGTCCGCAACAGTTTTGGCGGAAATCCGTCAGAACATATGTCTGTTCTGGGAAATCTTGTATTTAACTTCAGATTTTTGTATGAATGGGGAGCATGCATTCCAGATCATGCAAGTCACTCACACGAGGATACAACTATGTTCCAATGAATCTACCAAAAGAAGGCCAGGATGCAACAACTCCATAATTCATGTCAGAGGAAGCAGAGTCAGATATACATCTCATGTGAATCAACAAATGGTGAAGCAGACAAGCTTGAAACAACAGTTTTGACAGTGACTACAAAGGTCAGTTTCTTGGCACCGGAAAAGGGGGTATCACGGACTCTTGTTACAGTCTTGTCCGATCGGCCCGAACGACGCACTCTGTACCAACTATATGGAATGACTATGAGGACTCATTCCATGCGCAAGGATAAGGTATGATAATGAAATATTGCACCAACAACAACTATGGTCGCAAGAAGAACTGAGGATAAATAAATGAGGCCAAGCCCTTTCCGCAAGGGTTTCCGACAAAGAAAGTACGGACAAGCAAGGGTAAGACTGACAACAAAAGCATGCTAGTTTTTTTTGCACGACCGTCAGGGTCCGGATACACAAGTCAGATTGAGACCATGATTCCATATGGATCAGCGCGGACATGCACTCAGAGGCCTATCATGTTCCATAAGGATCTCAGGTCATGTTAACCGGTTTGTCCGGTTACACATGTTTAGAAGGATCAGTGTGAAAAAATCCCAATCTGTCTCATCAGATGCCAGATTCCTTAGTCATTTCAGCATTGTTGGCTTCAGCGACCGTGTTACAATATCTCAAGGCCTATTAACACCGATGACAATACCGATAGCATGGGTAAGTCAAAAGCCGAGCACCCAGCTCAGATCAGGTGCTCTCACTGGTGGAACTGAGTACAAGGACAACCTGTCATGAGGAATATTTTCCCGGTAGCATCACTGTCAGTTTAGACTCGAGATACTACGATTTGATATTGCAAGCTCAAGACAAAGAGACGAATCCCGATGCCACAGTGTCATCCACGGGCAGTCAGATCCCATTAAGAGAACAACTATGATTCTCAGCATTGTTTGAACCCGGAAGACACACATCTATTTGAGCAAACCAATGGAAGAAATACAAAGGTTTCGTGTTCACAGGAAATTTATCCTCAGGATATTACCGGCAGACATGAACCGTCCAAGTCAGCATAAGGTTTGACGTATGAGGTAAGACCCGTCAGAAATTCAAGTAAGGTGAAGCAAATCATCCCGAAGTCTGAAAGTCCGATCATATGAAATCCAAGGGGAACAATATGCCAAGAAAAAAGGATGCCCGAGTTGGAAGTGGTTTCCTTCAGTCATATTTGTTCCCTGAGCAACCAAATCTCGAGGATGAGATTTTTTCAAAGGGGGGAAGGTTTGTAACACCCCAATTTTTGGCCCTTTCTTTTTCTTTTGGTTTTCTTTGGTTTTTGCTCTGGTTTTTCTTTTTGAAGCAGTTCTGTGGACTTGAAACCTGGGAGATCATCATTTCTTTTTCTCCCAAGTGGTGCATCATCCTTGAATATCTCCCTAGATCATGGTATTTCTATTCTAGCCCAACCCCAAATTCTTTTCTTAGGGAATATTCATTTTCTATTAAAAGGAATAACCCTGTCTGACCTAGGTTATGAAGCAACCTATATTTCTGTCATTCCTAAAATTCCCAAATAATTCTCATAAATCCTTTGGGTCTTATATTCCCCCAAATATGCCAAAATCCTTCCTTGCATAGTCCAAAAATAATTCAAGAATATTCCTTTTCCATTTTGTCCAGTTTGGCACTTTATGAAGGAATTGCTATTTATATTTTCCTGATTGCCCTCAAACTTTTTGGGCACTCTCTCCTATCCAAATCATTACCACATGACAAAATTCAGCTCCATTTTCCTAGTAAATCTTCCTCAGAAAATTCCCAAAATTTCTGACCAGAAAGAAGCTTTGTGAAGGAAGTACTAGCTAAGAGTATCCGAATGAGTTGAAATTTTGCCAGGCCCTCCATGTGCTCAAATAATTCCCCTACGCCAAATATTAGCTCCATCCAACAATCTATGTGAGCACACCTTCAAATCTTTGGTTCTGGTCAAATTTTCAGGGTGTGAAGCAACTACATTTTATACTGCTTCATAAATTCTGAAAAATTAATCCAGGACCTAAATACCCCTATATCCGTTGAGCATGTCAAATTTCACATTAGTTTGCCAAGCCATTTGCTCTAGAATATTCCTCCAAGTTCCTGTCCATAAAGGACCTTTGTGAAGGAAGTACAATTTAGGAATTTCCAAATGGCATGAAATTTTGCCAGTACCTGCGTGGCCCTAAATCATCAACCTATACCAGATTGCAGCTCAATCCCACACTTTAGGTGAGTGCATCTTCCAAATCCAATTTCTGTGCTGTTCTTGGCAGTTGTATAACAACTACCCTCAAATCTTGTCCAATCCATCTCAAAATTGACAGGCCTAAAGTCCTTACTACCCTAAACCCTTGTGGCATCCTCTCTGGCCCATTGGTCAAGTAATTTGACCACAACTTCTACCTCAAGTTAGCTACAGCAACATTCATCTGATGCCTCCCATCAATCCATAGTCCCTTTGATCGATCCATCACTTTAGTGAAGCTGTAGGATGGATGGACAACACCTTGGACATCTTTTGCCAGGCCTACGTGCCCTCTCCGTGGCAATGCACGTGGTGACCGCACTGTTGGCACGCCTGTGCGCGTGCTCTGCATGCGATGGGCGCGCTCTGGATGTCGCCACGCCTCGGGCTTCTTCTTCTCGGCCGTGTTCACGCGTCCGCTGGTACTGCCCTTCCTCTCCGTCATCCACCTGGCCGTCTAGCCCCGTCCCCCCCACCTTCTTTCCCTCTCCTCGCGCCACGGCGGCTCTGCTCTCACCGCACGCGCGCACAGTGCCTTAGTGGCTGACCGCGCGTGTTCATCTCGCGTCCGCTCCTCTGGAGCCTCCACTAGCTCTCTCATGTCGCCGTCCGAGCTCTCCCATGCGCCACGCGTCCGTGGTTTGCCACGTCCATGGCGGCACCCGGCTCGGGCATCCTTGCCCTGGCTATTTAAGCCGTCCCCGGCCGTAGCTCTCCTCACCCCTCCACCTCTACCTCTCCAAAGCGACCACCGGAGCCACTCCAGCGAGCTCATGGGGCCTTCTTCTTCCTCTCCATCCAGAGCTCCGCCGTTCGGCCTCCACCTTGGCTAGCCCCCTCCAGTGCCCCTCCGCCCGCTCCAGTACCACCATCGAGCTCCTGGAAGCTCTACAACCCTTCCCAGCCCCTCTCCCGAGTCAATCATCGCCGGAATCGTTGACCTCGCCGACGCCCGAAATCTGTTGCCTTCGGAGAGCTTGATTCCAACGCCGTCCGGCCACCATTCTTCGAGCTACGGGTACTGGTGTGCTCGTTGCGAAGTGCCCGATCCATCCCTCCCATCTCCCTGCTCCAGCGCTGCCTCCTCGCCGTCGTCCGACGCCGGTAAGCGCCGCCGCCCTCTGTTCTCCCTCCCTCTCTTTTAAAACTGACAGGGTGACCCCACCAGTCAGCCTCACCCTTCCCCGCCGAAGCGTTTTAAGTGGAGGCGTAAATCCACTTTACGCTTTCGACGTCACCCCCTAGAGGTTTTTCTGGAATTCTTTTAAATTCATTTTAAATCCAGTTTGACCCAAACTTTGACCATGAATATCTCCTAAAGTACAAGTCCAAATGAACTGATTCTTTTTGCATTATTTTTCTTTTGAGCTCCTCTATTTTCTGGTAGAATTTGGTATTTTTTTCTTCTGTCTAGAATTTCTGGACAGAAGTATTTGCTTTATGTGATATTTATAAAAGCTTCCAAAAATATTTTTCCAGAGTGTTTGATGTGTGTTGGTGAAGACCAGGAGCTCTCCCTCTCTCTTTTGGAGCAAGGCAACCCACACCCTCCATTTGCATGATTGCAATGCAATGTCATGGTTATTTGAATAAATTTGCTTAATATTGCATTATTTAGAAATGACTTATTCATGGCATTATGTTGGGATAATATGTGATTTCGCTACTGCCATGATGATGCTTGAATTTCTAGGACTAATGCTTTGCAGATTGAGGGAGACATATTGCTTCAGGATTACTAGTAGCTGTAGTCATGCTCTCATCTTGATCTTAATGAAATTCTATTACTTTTGGGAGTTCATGATAATGATATGGTTATATTATGGTTTGGATTATTGGAAGAATCTTGCTATGATTTGAATCACAGTTTGATATGTAATATTGGGTAGCAGTTCTATCACAGAAATATCTTGGGGATCAATTCCGTCATTTCGTTGGTCAGGTGCCACCGAATCGAGCTCACCAGTGCAGCCACACTTGCCTGGATGGGGAGGCTCTAATTTGGTACATTGTCATGCCTCTCACTGGTGCCTCCAACTAGGGAAGGTTATGTGCACGCGCTGCCCTGGCCCGGTAGGCGGTCATAACCTTGTGTGCCCGAGTTGTGTTGTACCCGGGTGTCCCTGTTTGGGACGAGTTTGTTGTTGTTTGGCCACGACGGTGGCAGCCACAGAGGTGGCGGATGTCACGAGATGACATCAGGGCCACCCATGACATAGCCCAAAGGGGAGTTGTCGGAGTGGCCGGGAGAGTGTCATGCAATAGATTGGTTTTGTCGGAATATCGTTGGTCCACCCGAATGGGAGCACGAGGCCATGAGTTCTGTAGTGTGGGTACAGTGTACTAACCTCTACAGAGTGTATAAACTATCGATAGCCGCGTCCTCGGTCATGGACACAGTTTGTTGTAGGTCACACCATTCGATCAACACTCACGATGACGGAATGACTTATATAATGACTCATATTATGACTTATAGTTGTATGTGGGCAAGAAACCGTTTGGCAGGGTACCGATGAGTTTATTGGGATGATCTTGAGGATGATCATCGGATTGTGATGTGATCACGCAGTGATCACGAGGATTTATTGATCACGAGGTGATCGAGGTGGTATATTGCTTGGCCAGATAGCCAAGAGTGAGATGGTCCCTGTGACCCAAGATGATGATTCATTAGTAGATCCAGCAGTGTTATATCATGTTTATCTTTGCTTCCTCATCATGGTAGTTGATAATAATTTAACCTTTTATTGCTATGTTATTGTTTTGCCTTGATGCTTTTGGTTGTTGTGAGCTTGCGAGTACATTCAAAGTACTCACCTGGCGTGTCATGCCAGTTTGCAGGTGATGCCGTGATTGATTGTTTGTCGAGGATTTCGATCGTGCGAGCTAGACCGTGTCCCAGCCAGAGTCCCTGCGGAGTGGAGTTCACCACCGTCGTCGTCGTTCCGCTGCTACGAGTTGTCCCGCTGCTAGCATAGAGCTACCTTAGCAGGCGTAGTGTCGCCGTGCCGTTGTAATCTTTGTAATAGCAGACCTTTGTACCCTTATCATTTGTAATGAGAGCTGATTTGTTCTATACCAAGCAGTGCCGTATTCCAGAAGACTCGATTTCTGGGCTGGAATACGGGGCGTTCCGGTCCCTCTGAGCCGGGGTGCCACACAAAGCTTCCTGGGTCTGTTTCCTTCCAGAAAAAAGCATCAAAAAGTTTCGCTGTATTTGGACTTCATTTGATATGGATTTTCTGGAAAACCAAAAACAAGCAGAAAACAGCAACTGGCACTAGGCAATAGGTCAATATGTTAGTCCATAAAAATCATATAAAAGCCATATAAAAGTTCACCAAAATCATTCAAAACTATAATAAACATGGCATGAATACTTCATAAATTATAGATACGTTGGAGACGTATCAAGATCCCCAAGCTTAATTCCTGCTCGTCCTCGAGTTGGTAAATGATAAAAGAAATAATTTATGAAGTGTGAATGCTAGCATAGTGCATAAGTTTGATCAATGATAATTGCAATCACTTTTCCTAGCATCATAACAGCAACTTTTTCTCATAAAACTCATCATGATAAAGTAGCAATCAATTCACAAGTTGTGGTTCAAACAATGCATTCTCTTCAAACTTAACAACCTATGTTCTTAGTCACCAAACAATTGCAATTCAACTTAATTTCAACAAAGTCTAAGTAAGAGCTCCACATACTCAATTATCATATAGTCTTCTATGATTGCTAGTACTCAAAGCATATTTTTAGAACAAATGGCATCCATCGAACACAGAGAAAGATAGGGGCTTAATGTTTCACCTCCCAACTTATTTATCATAGAGATAATTGTCAACAATAATAATTCATGATCAAATATATTTGACTGGCCATATATGCCTGGATCTTTCCCCACCACATGATGCTTGCCAACTAGAGAATAATTGAGGTTGAAATGCGAATGAATACTTATTGACTCTTGCATAAAAGTAAATACATAAAAGTAAATGCATAAAAGTAAAAGATAGGCCCTTCGCAGAGGGAAGCAGAGGTTGGCATGCACTTTTTATTTTTCGATGCACAAGCCCTTAATGCAAAGGAACGTCACGTTATATTGCCCCTTGTGATAGCAACCTTTATTATGCAGTCCGTCGCTTTTATTTCTTTACCATCACAAGTTCGTACAACGCTTATTTTCCCTTACAATAAAAGATCATACATATTTTAGGAGCAATTTTTATTGCTTTTTGCACCGATGACAACTTACTTGAAGGATCTTATTCAATCCCTAGGTAGATATGGTGGACACTCATGGCAAGAAACTGGGTTTAAGGGTTTTTGGATGCACAAGTAGTATCTCTACTTAGTATGAATTTTTGGCTAGCAAAAGATCCTAAGCAAGCACCACATGTTGGAGGATCCATAACAATATAACTTCTATGCAAATATACCCAAACATAACTCATTACGTTGTCTTCCTTGTCCAAGTTCAACTAATTTGCTCAAGTTTGAAAATAATTAATGGGTATTCACAATCATAAAAGATGTCCATGATAATATATTTATATGTGAAAGTTCTCTTCATTATACTAATCATTCATGAATTGCTTGTATGACCAATATTGTGATTGTCAAGCTTCAATAGATTTCACTTTCTAACCCAAATGTGAAACTACTACTAGACATGATACAAGCATATGAAGCACATATAATTTCAACTTTATGATATTCAATTTATTCAACAATTTACTCTTAGGATATAAGTGAAGAACAAGAGTAAATGATAAACTACTCCAAAAAGATAAGTGAAGATCAAATGAGTAGTTAAGTAATTAAGTAGCTATGTGAGGACTCTCTCTCATTTAAAAATTTCAGATCTTAAGTATTTTATTCAAACAGCGAAGAAAACAAAATAAAATGACATTCCAAGAATAGCACACATTATGTGAAGAAGCAAAAAACTTAGGCTCAACGAAAACAGACCGATAGTTATTGAAGAAGAAAGGTGGGATGCCTACCGGGGCATCCCCAAGCTTAGATGCTTGAGACTTCTTGAAATATTAACTTGGGATGCCTTGGGCATCCCCAAGCTTGAGCTCTTATGTCTCCTTAATTCCTCTCATATCATGGTTTCTCTAAATCTAAAAAAACTTCATCCACACAAAACTCAACAAGACCTCAAAACCTTAACATTCTCTACTGTAGAAAATCACTAAAATTATAATTAAACATTGCATACTAAATTCCTCTGCATATTTAATACTCCTATCCACAAATAGAAACATTAAACAAGCAACATATGCAAACAATGCAACTATAACCGAAATCTGCCAAAACAGAACAGTCTGTAAAGGATGAATAAGAATCCATACTTCCCTAGCTCCAAAAATTCTGAAAACTTACCACGTGACAGAGAACTCATGCATGATTACTTTGTAAAAATTTCAGATTTTTGTCATGTTCTGACTATTCAGGAATATTCTGGACATAACGGAAAACTTTCTGTTTTCAAACAGCAACACATGAACTTGCAAACTGAGCATGGTAAAGGCTATAATTGGCATTTTATTGAACTAAAAGATACAAAACATGATTATTTATAACATCAAGAAAATATCAACAAAATAAAATGACGCTCCAAGCAAAACACATATCATGTGACGAATAAAAATATAGCTCCAAGTAAGGTTACCGATAGTGTTGAAGACGAAAGAGGGGATGCCTTCCAGGGCATCCCCAAGCTTAGTTGCTTGGGTCTTCCTTGAATATTACCTTGGGGTGCCTTGGGAATCCCCAAGCTTAGGGTCTTTCCACTCCTTATTCTCCTCATATCGATATCTCACCCAAAACTTGAAAACTTCAATCACACAAAACTTAACGGAACTTGGTGAGATAGGTTAGTATGATAAAAATAAATCATCCACTTAGGTACTGTCAAGACAAGATTCATAATTGTTCTCACATAATGCCTACTGTATTCTATCATTTCCACAATTTATATTACTCAACATAAGCTATGGAAACACTAAAACAAGCAAACTATGCACCGAAAACAGAATCTGTCAAAAACAGAACAGCATGTAGTGAACGGTTTAAAAACCATAATTTTGTAAATCCAAAAATTCTGAAAAATTAGGAAAACGTAACAAAATTGTAACCCAATACTATGTAAAAATTTCAGAATTTTCTCACGCTCCATTACATAATAGAAATTCCAGCACTGGATGCAAAAGTTTCTGTTTTTGCACAGAATCGAATCAACAAGTATCCACACTATCCCAAAGGCTTTACTTGGTACATTATTGAAAGAAATCATATAAATTATGATTAATACAGTATCTTAATCATGTGAACACACAAAAACAGTAGGGGTAAATATTGGGTTGTCTCCCAACAAGCGGTTTTCTTTAATGCCTTTTAGCTAGGCATGATGATTTCAATGATGCTCACATAAAAGTAAAGAATTGAAACACAAAGAGAGCATCATGAAGCATATGACTAGCACATTTAAGCCTAACCCACTTCCTATGCATAGGGATTTTGTGAGTAAGCAATTTATGGGAACAAGAATCAACTAGCATAGGAAGGCAAAACAAGCATGACTTCAAAACTTTCAACACATAGAGAGGAAACTTGATGTTGTTGAAATATATATAAGCATATCTTCCCCTCTCATAATAATTTTCAGTAGCATCATGAATGAATTCAACAATATAAGTATCACATAAAGAATTCTTTTCATGATCCACAAGCATAGAAAATTTATTACTCTCCACATAAGCAAATTTATTCTCATCAATAATAGTGGGAGCAAACTCAACAAAATAACTATCATGAGATACTTGATTGGTATAATCCAATTGAAAATGAAAATCATGATGAAAAGTTTCATAGTTATCATTATTCTTTATAGCATACATGTCATCACAATAATCATCATAGATAGGAGGCATGCAATCATGATAATAAATTTTCTCATCAAAACTTGGGGGACTAAAAATATCATCTTCATCAAACATAGCATCCCCAAGCTTGTGGCTTTGCATATCATTAGCATCATGGATACTCATAGAATTCATCCTAACAACATTGCAATCATGCTCATCATTCAAAGATTTTATGCCAAACATTTTATTGAATTCTTCTTCTATCAATTGAGCACAATTTTCCGCTCCATCATTTTCAAGAAAAACATTATAAAGACGAATAATATGAGGCAACCTCAATTCCATTTTTTTGTAATTTTCTTTTTATAAAACCAAACTAGTGATAAACAAGAAAATAAAAGATTCAATTGCAAGATGTAAAGATATACCTTCAAGCACTCACCTCCCCGGCAACGGCACCAGAAAAGAGCTTGATGTCTACTACACAACTTATTCTTGTAGACTCGTGTTGGGCCTCCAAGCGCAGAGTTTTGTAGGACAGTAGCGATTTTCCCTCAAGTGGATGACCTAAGGTTTATCAATCCGTGGGAGGCATAGGATGAAGATGGTATCTCCCAAACAACCCTGCAACCAAATACAAGAAATCTCTTGTGTCCCCAACACACCCAATACAATGGCAAATTGTATAGGTACACTAGTTCGGCGAAGAGATGGTGATACAAGTGTAGTATGGATAGTAGATATAGGTTTTTGTAATCTGAAAATAAAAAAGCAACAAGGTAGCAAGTGATAAAATGGAGCACAAACGGTATTGCAATGCTTAAAAACAAGGCCTAGGGTTCATACTTTCACTAGTGCAATCTCTCAATAGTGCTAACATAATTGGATCATATAACAATCCCTCAACGTGCGACAAAGAATCACTCCAAAGTTCCTATTAGCGGAGAACATAAGATAGAGATTGTTGTAGGGTACGAAACCACCTCAAAGTTATCCTTTCCGATCAATCTATTGAGCCATCCCTATAAGTGTCACAAATATCCCTAGAGTTCGTACTAAAATAACACCATATGATATGCATCAACCAACTCTAATGTCACCTAGATACTCCAATGTCACCACAAGTATCCGTGAGTTGATTATTCGATATGCATCAAACAACTTCATAATCGTAATATTCAATCCACACAAAGAACTTCAAGGAGCACCCCAAAGTTTCTATCGGAGAAAAGATAATGAAAGCGTGCATCAACCCCTATGCATAGATTACCCCAATGTCACCTCGGGAATCCGCGAGTTGAGTGCCAAAACATACATCAAGTGAATCAATATAATACCCCATTGTCACCACGGGTATTCATATGCAAGACATACATCAAGTGTTCTCAAATCTAAAATATTCGATCCGACAATAACGAAACCTCAAAGGGAAAAGATTCGATTCATCACAACAAGATAGAGAGGGGAAACACCATATGATCCAACTATATTAACAAAGCTCACGGTACATCAAGATCGTGCCAAATAAAGAACACGAGAGAGAGAGATCAAACACATAGCTACTAGTACATACCCTCAGCCCTGAGGGTGAACTACTCCCTCCTCGTCATGGAGACCGCCGAGATGATGAAGATGGCCTCTGGTGATGATTCCCTCCTCCGGCAGGGTGCCGGAAAAGGGCTCCAGATGGGATCTCCTTGGTACATAGGCTTGCGGCGGCGTAAAAACTCATCTAGGTTAACTTTCGGGGGTTTATGAATATATATGATTTTTCAGCGTTGGAATCACGCAAAGAGGTGCCACAGGGGGCCCACGAGGCACCAGGGCGCGCCTGGAGGGGTGTCGCACCCTGGTGGCTTGTGGGGCCCCTGTTGGTCTTCTGATGCTCCCTCGAAGCTTCCTGGGTCTGTTTCCTTCCAGAAAAAATCATCAAAAAGTTTTGCTGCATTTGGACTTCATTTGATATGGATTTTCTGGAAAACCAAAAACAAACAGAAAACAACAACTAGCACTGGGCACTAGGTCAATATGTTAGTCCATAAAAATCATATAAAAGTGCACCAAAATCATACAAAACTATAATAAACATGGGATGAATACTTCATAAATTATAGATACGTTGGAGACGTATCAGCCTCCTCCCGAAGCTTCTAGGGTCCCTTCTGGTCCAGAAAAAAATCATTTTAAAGATTTTATTCCGTTTGGACTTCGTTTGATATTGATTTCTGAAAAGCCAAAAACTAGCAGAAAACAGGAACTGACACTGGGCACTGAGTTAATAGGTTAGTCCCAAAAAATGATATAAAATAGCATAAAAATGCATATAAAGTATCCATGATTGATAATATAATAGCATGAAACAAACAAAAATTATATATATGTTGGAGACGTATCATAATAACACTTGCAACATTAAAGTTTCTTTGAAAATACTACTAATTAGGAATTGGTAACAGTAAACTTAATATAATTTGTCCTTTATATTTTAATAGGTGATTATATTCTTGTCGCAATGTACAAAAATATCAACCCGTAAGTAAGTACAAAGAACTGGCCTCAGTCAATACCTCAACTTCAGTATGACAAGCATATATATAGGACGGAGCCGAGGTAGAATTCAAGTTTTGTATCTTACGGGTCTGATGACAGAGCTATGTAGACCACTTTTCCTCGTAAGCGGAGAGGTGGAACCATGAGGTGGTGTGTGGTTGATGACTTGGCCTCGAACGGAAGGGGATCGCCGAAGGGTTAAATGTTCTAAAGGACATTGCTGAGGATAAGGACATCGCAAGGTGATAATTTTAAACTTCCATGTATTAGATGTGTAGTGTTATGTGAACATTAGGAGTGTAGTGAAAGGAATGTATATTAGTAGTGTATATCAAATTGTATTGGCAAACTATATTGTAAGCGATGTACATATCTTTGTGTATGTGTGTCGTGGTTTTCTCACGGCAGATGCCATGGGATGGCTAAAAGTGTGGGGAGGCAAGGCTACGGTGGAGATCCAGGACGGGATTGGGCAACAGCACGTGGTGGTTTACCCAGGTTCGGGGCCCTCGCATGGAGGCAACACCCCTACTCCTGCAT
This sequence comes from Elymus sibiricus, assembly GCA_039707655.1. Lineage (NCBI taxonomy): Eukaryota > Viridiplantae > Streptophyta > Magnoliopsida > Poales > Poaceae > Elymus > Elymus sibiricus. The sequence continues at coordinate 251,950,162 of CM077668.1, read as the reverse complement.
GTCTGATGTATATGGAGGGTATATGGTAGTACATGGTTGCTCCTAGAGTTGTTTGGAGGAGCAAGAAGGAGGCTATGAGCGCTCTACCCTTTGCCTCATGCATGTGTGAGAATGAGAGAGTGAGAGATGGATCCCTCAGAGCCTCTTCCCTGGTGCACCTTATAAAGGGGTGCCCAGGGGACAAGGGGTGGCCCACATGGCCAACTATGCACTATTGGAGATGACATATGACGTATGAACAGTGCCTGCTGCTCATCAATAGTGCCCCACTGTAGAGTATGGCCGTACCGTCCGCGCAGGTGATGGGACGCCTGAGACTGACTTTGCCGGGCTGCAGCCAGACGGCCTCGAGCCGGACGGGCTCGAGCCGGACGGGTTCCAGCCGGACGGGCTCCAACCGGCCAGGCTCGGCCAGGCTCCAGCCGGCCAAGCTCAACCCGGCCAGGCCCCAGGCGGCCAGGTTCCAGCGTCCAGCCGGCCAGGCACTAGGCGACCAGGTTCCAGCCTCCAGCCGGCCAGGTTCCAGCCAGCCAGGGGCTGCTCCCCTGGCAAAGTTTCAAAATGGTGACTTGTCTCTTTGAGCCTACCCGGGGGTCATCCCCCCGACAGTAGCCTCCGAGCCTTCGGGCGACTCGAAGAGTCGGGCGGAGGGTGTTTGCTGGTGTCGCTGTAGAATATATCGATGACAGCCGGTGTGCTGGCTTCTAGTGGGGGCGCGCCAGCGCTCCCACTAGGTGTAGCCTCTGAGCCTCTGGGCGACTCGAAGAGTCGGGCGGAGGGTCTTCGCTATCGTGGTAGCAGAGGTTGTCGATGACAGCCGACTGCGAGTTGCAGCCGGCGTGGCTTGCTTCTAGTGGGGGCGCGCCAGCGCACCCACTGGGTGTAGCCTCCGAGCCTTCGGGCGACTCGAAGAGTCGGGCAGAGGGTCTTTGCTTTTTCGTCTTGTACCATGAGGTGCGGGCTGGCTGACGGGCGCGGAGCACCGCCGAGCGTGGACGCGGAGTCCGTCGGCAGTTGGGCGCAGGACGCCGCCGGGCGCGGACGCGGAGTCCACCAGCAGGTGGGCGTGGGGCGTCACCGGGCGCGGACGCGGAGTCTGCCGGCAGGTGGACGTGGGGCGCCGCCGGACGCGGAGTCCGCCGGCAGGTGGGCGCAGGACGCCGCCGGGCGCGAATGCGGAGTCCGCCGGCTGGTGGGCGCGGGGCGCCGCCGGGCTCGGACGCGGAGTCCGCCGGCTGGTGGGCGCGGGGCGCCGCCGGGCGCCGACGCGGAGTCCGCCGGCTGGGGGGCACGGAGCCCTGCTGTCTTTCCAGTGGGGACGCGCCAGCGCACCCACTGGGTGTAGCCTCCGAGCCTCCGGGCGACTCGAAGAGTCGGGCGGAGGGTCTTCACTGTTGTTGGGGCAGACGGTGGCGTCGAGGATCCCGGTGGCAGCCGGCAGCGGGTCTGCGACCGGCGCGGCATTTTCCCAGCGGGTCGTGCCGGCGCACCCACTGGGTGTAGCCTCCGAGCCTCCGGGCGAGGGGGAGTTTCCCACGGAAATGATCATGCCAAAGACAAAGTTAGCCAGTGCAGATATATCAAGTATTTGGTTTGAGCAGTGCACGTTTTGTGCAGAGGGCATGTCGACTCGGCTTCGTCCGAGCCCCCTTGAGCCATTTTCATGCCCCCCCCCTCTTTGGCTTTTGCTCTTGCCAGTCGGACAGCCGTGAGCCAGTCTGTAGCTGAGACGAAGAGTGGGCCGCAGAGTAGAGTGTACAGTACTAGGACTTTGGGGAGTGGATTTAACTGAGCAGATACTCACAAAGGAAACGACCGGGTCGCCCAAGCCGTTTTCTCCCCGGACGTTTTTCATGTGAGGTGACCTCCAGCCTTTGCTCTCGTTAGTCGGACAGCCGGGAGCCGGTCTGTGGCCAGGACCGAGAGTAGGCCGTCGGTACCGTTCACACTACTAAGCCGTCGGCGGGAAGAACGTTTCGGGCCAGCCGGCCAGCCTCCGGGTCGGAATTAACCGGCACCGAGCTGAACAGCAAAGTAACTGGAGAAATACAGCGACAGACCCCGAGGGTCGCTCGGGGTTATCCGTTTGTGTTCATGGTGCAAAGATATGCGGACGGGAGCTCACATTGCTTTTCGCAAAGACGGGGCGGAGGTGGCCTCCGGCAGACGGCCCGAGCCTCCGGGCGGTCGAGGGGCGGCCCAGCCTGTCGGGCCCGACCGACCGGGCGGACAGCAGGACGAGCAGGCAGCAGGCCTGGCCCAGCCGGCCAGGCGGCAGGACGAGCAGGCTGGCCCAGCCGGCCAGGCGGCAGGACGAGCAGGCTGGCCCAGCCGGCCCTCTTTTCCATCTTCCTTTTTTTCCAGCCGGACAAGGGAGCGCATGGGGCGCGGCGGGAGGTGGGGCAGCCGGTGTATGGCAGCAAGCCGGCAGGCGCGGGAGGAGCGGGGCGCGGGGCGGCGAGGCGGGGTAGCTGACGCGGGGCAGCGAGCGACAAGCCAGCGCGCGCGAGACAAGCGGGGCCGGCCAGTGCAGGAGCCAGCGAGCGCGCTGGAGCCGACCAGGCGCGGCGAGGGCGAGCCGGTGGGCGCGTAGGACGTGGCGGGGCGTGGTGGCGGCGAGCCGGCGGACGCGTGGAAGCGGGCCAGCAAGGAGGGAGGCGCGGGGCGGCGAGGCGGGGCAGCCGGCACGGGGCAGCGAGCGACGAGCTGGCGTGCGTGGGGCAAGCGTGGCCGGCCAGCGCAGGAGCCAGCGGGCGCACGGGAGCCGGCCAGGCGCAGCGAGGGCGAGCCGGCGGGCGCGCGGGAGGCGGCCGGGCGCGGCGGCGGCGAGCCGGCGGACGCGCGGAAGCCGGCCAGCACAAAGGGAGGAGCGGGGCGCCGGGCGGCGAGGCGGGGCAACCGGCGCGGGGCAGCGAGCGACGAGTCGGCGCGCGCGGGGCAAGTGGAGCCGGCCAGCGCGGAGGGGGGAGCGGGGCGCGGGGCTACGAGGCGGGGCAGCCGGCGCGGGGCAGCGAGCAACGAGCCGGTGTGCCGGCCAGCGCAGGAGCTAGCGACCGCGCGGGAGCCGGCCAGGCGCGGCGAGGGCGAGCCGGCGAGCGCGCCGGAGGCGGCCGGGCGCGGCGGCGGCGAGCCGGCGGACGCGCGGAAGCCGGCCAGTGCGGAGGGAGGCGCGGGGCGGCAAGGCAAGGCAGCCGGCGCGCGCGGGGCAAGCGGGGCCGGCCAGGCGGGGCGAGGGCGTGCCGGCGGGTGCGCGGGAGGCAGCCGGGCGCAGGAGCCGGTGGGCAGGTGGTCGTGTAGAGGGTGGGCACGGTGGAGCAGAGGGGATGTGGAGGCGGCATCATGGACGCGGGACGGCGGGTACGTGAGGCTGGCGCGAGGCAGAGCCGCGTGAGCGGGCGGATTGACGCGACGCGAGGGCGCGGGAGGCGCGGCATCGTGGTGGCGGAGCCAGCGCGTGCGGGGAGGCGGAGTGGCGCAGCCGACTTGGGCGGACGCGGCAGCGCCCGGCAGCAGCGGTGAGCCGGCGGCGTGGCGCGGCAGTGGCTGGCGGAGCCGGCGCGCGCGGGCGCGGATCGGAGGACGCGCGAACGCGGGGTAGGCAGCCCGTGGCGGCGCGGGTGCGGTTGGAGCGGAGCGAGGCGGACCGCACGGCGGGAGCGGGGATGAGGCGTGCAGAGACGAGGCGAGGTGGGGAGGCCGGGGCTCCAGCTCGGGGTCTCGCGGTTCCGCGCGGGGCGGAGGAGCTCCCCAAGGGCGGCGGCCATGGAAAGAGCCCGGAGCTCGGGTTGAGGCGCAGCGATGCGGGCTGTGGGGACGAGTGCCAGGCACGGGGTGGAGCTGCGCGCTCGCGGGAGGCGCAGCAGGCCGAAGTGAGATGGCGCAGAGGAGCAGGCGCGCGGTGGTTGGGGACGAGGCGCGCGCGGGAGACTGCGGAGGCGAGCGGCGGCGCACGCCCGAGTCCCACGGCGAGGTGCAGCAGCGGGGAATTTTTTTTGGAGAAGGAAGTGCGCGTGCGTGAGCCTGTTGCGAGTGTGCGGGCGCACGGGAGACGGAGCGAGGCGGCGCGGTGGAGAGCGGACATGCCGCCGCGGGCAGAGCAGCGCGCGGAGGTACGCGAGCATGCCGCCTCGGGACGGCGGCAACGTCGCGGTTGTGGTGACGAAGAGGGTCCCGCCCGAACCGCGATTCCAGCAGCAGATAGCCCCACGGTGGGCGCCAACTGTCATGGTTTTCTCATGGCAGATGCCATGGGATGGCTAAAAGTGTGGGGCGGCTAGGCTACGGTGGAGATCCGGGATGGGATTGGGCAACAGCACGCGGTGGTTTACCCAGGTTCGGGGCCCTCGCGTGGAGGTAACACCCCTACTCCTGCATGTCTGATGTATATGGAGTGTATATGATAGTACATGGTTGCTCCTAGAGCTGTTTGGAGGAGGAAAAAGGAGGCTGTGAGCGCTCTTCCCTTTGCCTCATGCGTGTGTGAGAATGAGAGAGTCAGAGATGGATCCCTCAGAGCCTCTTCCGTGGTGCACCTTATAAAGGGGTGCCCAGGGGACAAGGGGTGGCCCACATGGCCAACTATGCACTATTGGAGGTGACATATGACGTATGAACAGTGCCTGCTGCTCATCAACAGTGCCCCACTGTAGAGTATGGCCGTCTCGTCCACGCAGGTCCGATGGGACGCCTGAGGCTGACTTTGCCGGGCTGCAGCCGGACGGGCTCGAGCCGGACGGCCTCGAGCCGGACGGGCTCCAGCCGGACGGCCTCGAGCCGGACGGGCTCAACCCGGCCAGGCTCAACCCGGCCAGGCTCCAGCCGGCCAAGCTCAACCCGGCCAAGCCCCGGGCGGCCAGGTTCCAGCCTCCAGTCGACCAGGCACTAGGCGGCCAGGTTCCAGCCTCCAGCCGGCCAGGTTCCAGCCAGCCAGGGGCTGCTCCCCAAGCAAAGTTTCGAAATGGTGACTTGTCTCCTTGAGCCTACCCGGGGATCATCCCCCCGACAGTAGCCTCCGAGCCTCCGGGCGACTCGAAGAGTCAGGCGGAGGGTGTTTGCTGGTGTCGTTGCAGAATCTATCAATGACAGCCGGCTACGAGCTGCAGCCGGCGTGCTTTCTTCAAGTGGGGGTGCGCCAGCGCTCCCACTAGGTGTAGCCTCCGGGCGACTCGAAGAGTCGGGCGTAGGGTCTTCGCTGTCGTGGTAGCAGAGGTTGTCGATGACAGCCGGTTGCGAGCTGCCACCGGCGTGGCTTGCTTCTAGTGGGGGCGCGCCAGCGCACCTACTGGGTGTAGCCTTCGAGCCTCCGGGCGACTCAAAGAGTCGGGCCGAGGGTCTTTGCTTTTTCGTCTTGTACCGTGAGGTGCGGGCTGGCTGACGGGCGTAGAGTACCGCCGGGCATGGACGCGGAGTCCGGCGGCAGTTGGACGCGGGGTGCCGCCGGGCGCGGAGTTCGCCGGCAGGTGGGCGCGGGGCGCCGCCGGGCGCGGACACGGAGTTCGCCGGATGGTGGGTGCGGGGCGCCGCCGGGCGCGGACACGAAGTCCGCCAGCTGGTGGGCACGGAGCCCTGCTGTCTTTCCAGTGGGGGCGCGCCAGCGCACCCACTGGATGTAGCCTCCGAGCCTGCGGGCAACTCGAAGGGTCAGGCGGAGGGTCTTCGCTGTTGTTGGGGCAGGCGGTGGCGTCGAGGATCCTGGTGGCAGCCGGCTGCGGGCCTGCGACCGGCGCGGCGTTTTCCTAGCGGGTCGTGCCGGCGCACCCACTGGGTGTAGCCTCCGAGCCTCCGGGCGAGGGGGGGTTTCTCACGGAAATGATCTTGCCAAAGACAAAGTTAGCCAGTGCAGATATATCAAGTATTTGGTTTGAGCAGTGCATGTTTTGTGTAGAGGGAATGTCGACTCGGCTTCGTCCGAGCCCCCTTGAGACATTTTCATGTCCCCCCCCCCCCGCTCTTTGGCTTTTGCTCTTGCTAGCCGGACAGCCGGGAGCTGGTCTGTAGCTGAGACGAAGAGTGGGCCGCAGAGTAGAGTGTACAGTACTAGGAATTCGGGAGTGGATTTAACTGAGCAGATTCTCACAAAGGAAACGACCGGGTCACCCAAGCCGTTTTCTCCCCTGACGTTTTTCATGTGAGGTGACCTCCAGCCTTTGCTCTCATCAGCCGGACAGCCGGGAGCCGGTTTGTGGCCAGGACCGAGAGTAGGCCGTCGGTACCGTTCACACTACTAAGCCGTCTGCGGGAAGAACGTTTTGGGCCAGCCGGCCAGCCTCCGGGCCGGAATTAACCGGCGCCGGGCTGAATAGCAAAGTAACTGGAGAAATGTAGCGACAGACCCCGAGGGTCCCTCGGGGTTATCCATTTGTGTTCACGGTGCAAATATACGCGGATGGGAGCTCACATTGCTTTTCGCGAAGACGGGGCGGAGGTGGCCTCCGGCAGACGGCCCGAGCCTCCGGGCGGTCGAGGGGCACCCCAGTCGGTCGGGCCCGACAGACCGGGCGGACAGCAGGACGAGCAGGCAGCCAGACCGGATCGCAGCAGGCCTGGCCCAGCCGACCAGGCGGCAGGACGAGCAGGTTGGCCCAGCCGGCCCACTTTTCCATCTTCCTTTTTTTCCAGCCGGATAGGGGAGAGCATGGGGCGCAGCGGGAGGCGGGGCAGCCGACGGGCGTGGCAGGAGCGGGGGCAGGGCGGCGAGGCAAGGCAGCCGGCGCGGGGCAGCGAGCGACGAGCCAGCGTGCGCGGGGCAAGCGGGGCTGGCTAACGCAGGAGCCAGCGGGCGCGCAGGAGCCGGCCAGGCGCGGCAAGGGCGAGCTGGCGGGCATGCGGGAGGCGGCTGGGTGCGGCGGCGGCCAGCCGGCGGACGAGCGGAAGCCGGCCAGCGCGGAAAGAGGAGCGGGGCGCGGGGCGACGAGGCAGGGCAGCTGGCGCGGGACAGCGAGCGACGAACCGGCGCACACGGGGCAAGCGGGGCCGGCCAGCGCAGGAGCGGGCGGGCGCGCACGAGCCAGCCAGGCGGGGCGAGGGCGAGCCGGCGGGCACGCAGGAGGCGGCCGGGCGCGGGAGCCGGTGGGCAGGTGGTCGTGTAGAGGGTGGGCGCGGCGGAGCTGAGGCGATGTGGAGGCGGCGTCGTGGTCGCGGGACGGCGGGGACGCGAGGCGGGCACGGGGCTGAGCCACGCGCGCAGGCGGATTGATGCGACGCGGGGGCGCGGGAGGCGCGACGTCATGGTTGCAGAGCCGGCGCGTGCGGGGAGGTGGAGCGGCGCAGCCGGCTTGCGCGGACGTGGCAGCACCCGGCAGCAGCGGCAAACCGGCGGCGTGGTGCGGCAGTGGCTGGCGAAGACGGCGCGCGCGGGGCGGAGGAGCTCCCCAAGGGCGGCGGCCATGGAAAGAGCCCGGAGCTCGGGTTGAGGCGCAGCGATGCGGGCTGTGGGGACGAGTGCCAGGCGCGGGGTGGAGCTGCGCGCTCGCGGGAGGCGCAGCAGGCCGAAGTGAGATGGCGCAGAGGAGCAGGCGCGCGGTGGTTGGGGACGAGGCGCGCGCGGGAGACTGCGGAGGCGAGCGGCGGCGCACGCCCGAGTCCCACGGCGAGGTGCAGCAGCGGGGAATTTTTTTTGGAGAAGGAAGTGCGCGTGCGTGAGCCTGTTGCGAGTGTGCGGGCGCACGGGAGACGGAGCGAGGCGGCGCGGTGGAGAGCGGACATGCCGCCGCGGGCAGAGCAGCGCGCGGAGGTACGCGAGCATGCCGCCTCGGGACGGCGGCAACGTCGCGGTTGTGGTGACGAAGAGGGTCCCGCCCGAACCGCGATTCCAGCAGCAGATAGCCCCACGGTGGGCGCCAACTGTCATGGTTTTCTCATGGCAGATGCCATGGGATGGCTAAAAGTGTGGGGCGGCAAGGCTACGGTGGAGATCCGGGATGGGATTGGGCAACAGCACGCGGTGGTTTACCCAGGTTCGGGGCCCTCGCGTGGAGGTAACACCCCTACTCCTGCATGTCTGATGTATATGGAGTGTATATGATAGTACATGGTTGCTCCTAGAGCTGTTTGGAGGAGGAAAAAGGAGGCTGTGAGCGCTCTTCCCTTTGCCTCATGCGTGTGTGAGAATGAGAGAGTGAGAGATGGATCCCTCAGAGCCTCTTCCCTGGTGCACCTTATAAAGGGGTGCCCAGGGGACAAGGGGTGGCCCACATGGCCAACTATGCACTATTGGAGGTGACATATGACGTATGAACAGTGCCTGCTGCTCATCAACAGTGCCCCACTGTAGAGTATGGCCGTCTCGTCCACGCAGGTCCGATGGGACGCCTGAGGCTGACTTTGCCGGGCTGCAGCCGGACGGGCTCGAGCCGGACGGCCTCGAGCCGGACGGGCTCCAGCCGGACGGCCTCGAGCCGGACGGGCTCAACCCGGCCAGGCTCAACCCGGCCAGGCTCCAGCCGGCCAAGCTCAACCCGGCCAAGCCCCGGGCGGCCAGGTTCCAGCCTCCAGTCGACCAGGCACTAGGCGGCCAGGTTCCAGCCTCCAGCCGGCCAGGTTCCAGCCAGCCAGGGGCTGCTCCCCAAGCAAAGTTTCGAAATGGTGACTTGTCTCCTTGAGCCTACCCGGGGATCATCCCCCCGACAGTAGCCTCCGAGCCTCCGGGCGACTCGAAGAGTCAGGCGGAGGGTGTTTGCTGGTGTCGTTGCAGAATCTATCAATGACAGCCGGCTACGAGCTGCAGCCGGCGTGCTTTCTTCAAGTGGGGGTGCGCCAGCGCTCCCACTAGGTGTAGCCTCCGGGCGACTCGAAGAGTCGGGCGTAGGGTCTTCGCTGTCGTGGTAGCAGAGGTTGTCGATGACAGCCGGTTGCGAGCTGCCACCGGCGTGGCTTGCTTCTAGTGGGGGCGCGCCAGCGCACCTACTGGGTGTAGCCTTCGAGCCTCCGGGCGACTCAAAGAGTCGGGCCGAGGGTCTTTGCTTTTTCGTCTTGTACCGTGAGGTGCGGGCTGGCTGACGGGCGTAGAGTACCGCCGGGCATGGACGCGGAGTCCGGCGGCAGTTGGACGCGGGGTGCCGCCGGGCGCGGAGTTCGCCGGCAGGTGGGCGCGGGGCGCCGCCGGGCGCGGACACGGAGTTCGCCGGATGGTGGGTGCGGGGCGCCGCCGGGCGCGGACACGAAGTCCGCCAGCTGGTGGGCACGGAGCCCTGCTGTCTTTCCAGTGGGGGCGCGCCAGCGCACCCACTGGATGTAGCCTCCGAGCCTGCGGGCAACTCGAAGGGTCAGGCGGAGGGTCTTCGCTGTTGTTGGGGCAGGCGGTGGCGTCGAGGATCCTGGTGGCAGCCGGCTGCGGGCCTGCGACCGGCGCGGCGTTTTCCTAGCGGGTCGTGCCGGCGCACCCACTGGGTGTAGCCTCCGAGCCTCCGGGCGAGGGGGGGTTTCTCACGGAAATGATCTTGCCAAAGACAAAGTTAGCCAGTGCAGATATATCAAGTATTTGGTTTGAGCAGTGCATGTTTTGTGTAGAGGGAATGTCGACTCGGCTTCGTCCGAGCCCCCTTGAGACATTTTCATGTCCCCCCCCCCCCCCCCCGCTCTTTGGCTTTTGCTCTTGCTAGCCGGACAGCCGGGAGCTGGTCTGTAGCTGAGACGAAGAGTGGGCCGCAGAGTAGAGTGTACAGTACTAGGAATTCGGGAGTGGATTTAACTGAGCAGATTCTCACAAAGGAAACGACCGGGTCACCCAAGCCGTTTTCTCCCCTGACGTTTTTCATGTGAGGTGACCTCCAGCCTTTGCTCTCATCAGCCGGACAGCCGGGAGCCGGTTTGTGGCCAGGACCGAGAGTAGGCCGTCGGTACCGTTCACACTACTAAGCCGTCTGCGGGAAGAACGTTTTGGGCCAGCCGGCCAGCCTCCGGGCCGGAATTAACCGGCGCCGGGCTGAATAGCAAAGTAACTGGAGAAATGTAGCGACAGACCCCGAGGGTCCCTCGGGGTTATCCATTTGTGTTCACGGTGCAAATATACGCGAATGGGAGCTCACATTGCTTTTCGCGAAGACGGGGCGGAGGTGGCCTCCGGCAGACGGCCCGAGCCTCCGGGCGGTCGAGGGGCACCCCAGTCGGTCGGGCCCGACAGACCGGGCGGACAGCAGGACGAGCAGGCAGCCAGACCGGATCGCAGCAGGCCTGGCCCAGCCGACCAGGCGGCAGGACGAGCAGGTTGGCCCAGCCGGCCCACTTTTCCATCTTCCTTTTTTTCCAGCCGGATAGGGGAGAGCATGGGGCGCAGCGGGAGGCGGGGCAGCCGACGGGCGTGGCAGGAGCGGGGGCAGGGCGGCGAGGCAAGGCAGCCGGCGCGGGGCAGCGAGCGACGAGCCAGCGTGCGCGGGGCAAGCGGGGCTGGCTAACGCAGGAGCCAGCGGGCGCGCAGGAGCCGGCCAGGCGCGGCAAGGGCGAGCTGGCGGGCATGCGGGAGGCGGCTGGGTGCGGCGGCGGCCAGCCGGCGGACGAGCGGAAGCCGGCCAGCGCGGAAAGAGGAGCGGGGCGCGGGGCGACGAGGCAGGGCAGCTGGCGCGGGACAGCGAGCGACGAACCGGCGCACACGGGGCAAGCGGGGCCGCCAGCGCAGGAGCGGGCGGGCGCGCACGAGCCAGCCAGGCGGGGCGAGGGCGAGCCGGCGAGCACGCAGGAGGCGGCCGGGCGCGGGAGCCGGTGGGCAGGTGGTCGTGTAGAGGGTGGGCGCGGCGGAGCTGAGGCGATGTGGAGGCGGCGTCGTGGTCGCGGGACGGCGGGGACGCGAGGCGGGCACGGGGCAGAGCCACGCGCGCAGGCGGATTGATGCGACGCGGGGGCGCGGGAGGCGCGACGTCATGGTTGCAGAGCCGGCGCGTGCGGGGAGGTGGAGCGGCGCAGCCGGCTTGCGCGGACGTGGCAGCACCCGGCAGCAGCGGCAAACCGGCGGCGTGGCGCGGCAGTGGCTGGCGAAGACGGCGCGCGCGGGCGCGGATCGGAGGACGCGCGGACGCGGGGTAGGCAGCCCGTGGCGGCGCGGGTGCGGTCGGAGTGGAGCGAGGTGGATGGGGTCCGGCGAGGGCGGGGCGGAGGCGGAGCCTCACTGGGGCGGCGGTGCAGGGGAGCGCGCGAGGCGCGCGGGGACGCGGGCGCACGACCGCGTGGCCAGAGCGGGGATGAGTCATGCAGAGACGAGGCGAGGCGGGAAGGCCGAGGTGCAGCAGCGGGGAAACTTTTTTGGAGAAGGAAGTGAGCGTGCGTGAGCCTGTTGTGGGTGTGCGGGCGCGTGGGAGCCGGAGCGAGGCGGCATGGTGGAGAGCGGACACGCCGCCGCAGGCGGAGCAGCGCGCGCATGCCACCTCGGGACGGCGGCGACATCGCGGTAGTGGTGACGAAGAGGGTCCCGCCCGGACCGTGATTCCAGCAGCAGATAGCCCCACGGTGGGCGCCAACTGTCATGGTTTTCTCACGGCAGATGCCATGGGATGGCTAAAAGTGTGGGGCGGCAAGGCTACGGTGGAGATCCGGGACGGGATTGGGCAACAACATGCGGTGGTTTACCCAGGTTCGGGGCCCTCGCGTGGAGGTAACACCCCTACTCCTGCATGTCTGATGTATATGGAGTGTATATGGTAGTACATGGTTGCTCCTCGAGCTGTTTGGAGGAGAAAGAAGGAGGTTGTGAGCTCTCTTCCCTTTGCCTCATGCGTGTGTGAGAATGAGAGAGTGGGAGATGGATCCCTCAGAGCCTCTTCCCTGGTGCACGTTATAAAGGGGTGCCCAGGGGACAAGGGGTGGCCCACATGGCCAACTATGCACTATTGGAGGTGACATATGACATATGAACAGTGCCTGCTGCTCATCAACAGTGCCCCACTGTAGAGTATGGCCGTCTCGTCCACGCAGGTCCGATGGGACGCCTGAGGCTGACTTTGCCGGGCTGCAGCCGGACGGGCTCGAGCCGGACGGCCTCGAGCCGGACGGGCTCCAGCCGGACGGCCTCGAACCGGACGGGCTCAACCCGGCCAGGCTCCAGCCGGCCAAGCTCAACCCGGCCAAGCCCCAGGCGGCCAGGTTCCAGCCTCCAGTCGGCCAGGCACTAGGCGGCCAGGTTCCAGCCTCCAGTCGGCCAGGGACTATAGAGTATGGCCGTCTCGTCCGCGCAGGTTCGATGGGACGCCTGAGGCTGACTTTGCCGGGCTACAGCCAGACGGCCCCGAGTCGGACGGCCTCGAGCCGGACGGGCTCTAGCCGGCCAAGCTCAACCCGGCCAGGTTCCAGCCTCCAGCCGGCCAGGCACCAGGCGGCTAGGTTCCAGCCTCCAGCCGGCCAGGTTCCAGCCAGCCAGGGGCTGCTCCCCTGGCAAAGTTTCGAAATGGTGACTTGTCTCCTTGAGCCTACCCGGGGGGTCATCCCCACGACAATGTGATGACATATAAAAATGCAATGTTTCTATGTTCTTCTTGTCTTTTGTATTGCCTCTGTGATTTGTGTGATGTTGTTCAGTACTTGTGAGACCTACCTCCAGGTAGCGAACGATCACTGATAACCCTTTTTTGTTACGCCTTGTTGATAGTTATCATTGATGGGTTAGTCGATCAGTGCTGCAAGACATCACACATCACTGACCGGTCAGGAAGCTCATCTATGATGAACAAATTATCACTAACCCCGAGGCACTAACCGGCCATAAGCGCATCAGTGATAATGCAATTTAGCAAAAAAAATGTGAAAATGATGCTTAAGCCGCCTCCCTGGTCGCTCCCACGGGTGGCCAGGAGAAAACCCTAGCCGCCGCCATCAGCGCCACACCCACCACCCCCGCCTCCTGCTACTTGTGAGCTGCGTTGGGATTTTCCCCCAAAGAGGAAGGGTGAAGCAACATAGTAGCAGATAGTATTTCCCTCAGTAGAGAACCAAGGTTATCGAACTAATAGGAGATTCACACAGACAAAGGTCGACAGTACCTGCACAGACACGAACAAAATACTTGCAGCCAACGCGGGCAAGAGGGTTGTCAATCCCCTTGTACTCGTTAATTGCAAGGATCAATTCTGATAGTGGTAGGTTTATAAATTGAAAACGGAATTAAAAAGAAATAAATTACAGCAAGTAAATTAGGGTTTTAGTAATATGATTTAGATGGACCCGGGGGCCATAGTTTTCACTAGAGTCATCTCTCTCATAAGCATAGCATATGGTGGGTAAACAAATTACTGTTGGGCAATTGATAAAAAAGCGCATAGTTATGACGTTATTCATGGCATGATCAGTACATAGGCATTACGTCCATGACAAGTAGACCGAAATGATTCTGCATCTACTACTATTACTCGACCGCTATCTAGCATGCATCTTAAGGTATTAAGTTCATAACAAACAGAGTAATGCTTGGAGCATGATGACATAATGTAGACAAGAAAACCAAGCAATATGATTAAACCCCGTCGTTTTATCTTTAGTAGCAACAATACAAATATGTAACTCGCTACTCCTCCTGTCACAGAGTGAGGACACCGCAAGATTGAGCCTACCACAAAGCACCTCTCCCACTGAAGATAAATCAATCTTGTTGGCCGAACCAAATGGATAGATTGGAGAGAAATACAAAGCTATAACAATCACACATAATAAAGTTCAGAAAAGACTCAATTACTTTCAATGAATAATGTGATCATAAACCCACAATTCATCGGATCCCAACAAACACACCGCAAAAGAAGATTACAGCGAATCAATCTCCGAAAAGAACATTTTATTAAAGATCAAAGAGCGAGAAAAGGCCATCTAGCTACAGGCTATGGACCCGTAGGTCCTATGGGAACTACTCACACATCATCGGAAGGGCAGCAAGGTTGATGAAGAACCCCTCTGTGATCGATTCCTCCTCCGGTAGAGTGCCGGCGGAGGCCTCCATATGGGATCGCGGAAGAACAGAGGCTTGCGCCGGCGGAATAATTGTTTTGGGTCTCGCTCTGGGGGTTTTGGAATGTTTGGGAATTTATAGCGCTGGAATTAGGTCAGAAGGAGCCACGTGGGGCCCACAAGGCATCAGGGCGCGCCTACCCCCCTGTTGCCTTGTCGTCTACTCGCCTGGCTTCTGGTCCTCCCCCGAAGCTTCTAGGGTCCCTCTTGGTCTAGAAAAAATCGTCAAAAAGTTTTGTAGCGTTTGGACTCCGTTTGGTAGGGATTTTCTGTAAAACCAAAAACAAGGAGAAAACAGCAACTAGCATTTGGCACTGGGTTAATAGGTTAGTTCCCAAAAATGATATAAAATGATGTATAAAACATATAAGATTGGTAATATAATAGCATGAAACAATCAAAAATTATAGATACGTTCGAGACGTATCACCTCCCCTCGCCGCCGCCGGACGCTGTCACCAGGCAAAGCCTGTGCGGCTCGGCGGCGGGGGGGTCTCTTCCATCTTCTGTTCGGGGCGGTGCGACACGGGCCGTGCCCTTCGGCGGTGTTAACTACGTTGGGATTTCCCCGAAGAGGAGAGGATGATGTAGTACAGTAGAGATAAGTATTTCCCTCAGTTAAGAACCAAGATTATCAATCTAGTAGGAGAACCACACAGAACCTCGTTAGCGGCACCTACACACACAAAAGCAAATACTTGCACCCAACGCAAACAAGAGGGTTGTCAATCCCCTTGGCGGTTACTTGCAAGGATTAATTCTGATAGTGATAGATAGAAAAGTAAATTGCAAAACAAAAGAAAGGAAATAAAATTGCAGCAAGGTATTTTTGGATTTTAATATATGATAAAAGTAGACCCGGGGGCCATAGTTTTCACTAGAGTCTTTTCTCTCGAACGCATAGCATACGGTGGGTAAACAAATTACAGTTGGGAAATTGATAGAAAAGTGCATAGTTATGACGATATTCAAGGCAATGATCATGTATATAGGCATCACGTCCGAGACAAGTAGACTGACTCCTGCCTACATCTACTACTATTACTCCACCCATCGACCGCTATCCAGCATGCATCTAGGGTATTAAGTTAATGAAACCAGAGTAACGCCTAAGCAAGATGACATGATGTAGACAAAATAAACTCAAGCAATATGATTAAACCCCATATTTTATCCTTAATGGCAACAATACAAATACGTGTCTTGTCTCTTTCTGTCACTGGGATATAGAACACCGGAAGATTGAACCCATCACAAAGCACCTCTCCCATTGCAAGATAAATCAATCTAGTTGGCCAAACAAAACGGATAGATCGGAGAGAAATACAAAGTTATAACAATCATGCATAAATAATTTCAGAAAAGACTAATATTTCTCATGAATAATCTGATCATAAACCCACAATTCATCGGATCCCAACAAACACACCGCAAAAGAAGATTACATCGAATAGAACTCCAAGGAGATCGAGGTGAACATTGTATTGAAGATCAAAGAGAGAGAAGAAGCCATCTAGCTACTAGCTATGGGCCCATAGGTCTGTGGTAATCTACTCACACATCATCGGAAGGGCGGCAAGGTTGATGTAGAAGCCCTCCGTGATCGATTGCCCCTCCGACAGAGTACCGGAAAAGGCCTCCAGATGGGATCGCAGAAGAACAGAGGCTTGCGGCGGTGGAAAAGTTATTCGAGGTGGCTCTCTGTTGGTTTCCCAATATTTTAGAATTTATAGAAGTGGAATTAGGTCAAACGGAGCCACGAGGGGCCCACAAGGCATCAGGGCGCCGCCCCCTCCGGGCCGCGCCCTATTGCCTTGTCGTCTCCTCGTGAGGCTTCTGGCCTCCTCCCAAAGCTTCTAGGGTCTCTTTTGTCCAGAAAAAAATCGTCAAAAAGTTTCGTGGCATTTGGACTTCGTTTGGTACTGATTTTCTGAAAAACCAAAAACAAGCAGAAAATAGCAACTGGCACTGGGCACTAGGTTAACAGGTTAGTCCCAGAAAATGATATAAAATAGCATATTATTGCATATAAAACATCCAAGATTGATACTATAATAGCATGGAACAATCAAAAATTATAGATACGTCGGAGACGTATCAAGCATCCCCAAGCTTAATTCCTGCTCGTCCTCGAGTTGGTAAATGATAAAAATAGAATTTTTGATGTGGAATGCTACCTAACATGTTCATCATGTAATTCTCTTTTACGGTATGAATATTAAAGGCAATAGTCTATAATTTGATATAAAGACATCAATACTCAGGCATACTAACTAACAATCATGTCTTTCAAAATAAAAATGCAAAAGAAAGTTATCCCTACAAAATCATATAATCCTGTCATGCTCCATCTTCTTAACATAAAGTATTTATCATGCACTACCCCGATGACAAGCCGAGCAATTGGTTCATACTTTTTAACGCGCTCAGCTTTTTCAACCCTCACGCAATACATGAGCGCAAGCCATGGATATAGCACTATGGATGGAATAGAATGATGATAGAGATTAATAAGGGGAAGTCAAAAAGAGAAGATAGTCTCACATCGACGAGGCTAATCAATGGGCTATGGAGATGCCCATCAATTGATGTCAATGCGAGGAGTAGGGATTGCCATGCAACGGATGCACTAAGAGCTATGAGTGTATGAAAGCTCAAAAATAAAAACTAAGTGGGTGTGCATCCAACTTGCTTGCTCATGAAGACCTCGGGCATTTGAGGAAGCCCATCATCAGAACATACAAGCCAAGTTCTATAATGAAAAATTCCCACTAGTATGTGAAAGTGACAACATAGGAGACTCTCTATATGAAAAACATGGTGCTACTTTGAAGCACAAGTATGGAAAAAGATAGTAACACTGCCCCTTCTCTCTTTTTCTCTCATTTTTTTCATTGGGCTCTTTTTGGCCTCTCTTTTTTTATCCTCACTGGGACAATGCTCTAATAATGATGATCATCGCACTTCTATTTACTTACAACTCAAAAATTACAACTCGATACTAGAACAAATATGACCCTATATGAATGCCTCTGGCAGTGTACCAGGATGTGCAATGATACTAGCGTAACATGTATGAAAATGATGAACGGTGGCTGAGCCACGAATACTATGTCAGCTATATGATCATGCAAAGCAATATGACAATGATGGTGTGTGTCATATAAAAAGAACGGTGGAAGTTGCATGGCAATATATCTCGGAATGGCTATGGAAATGCCATAATAGGTAGGTATGGTGGCTGTTTTGAGGAAGATATAAGGAGGCTTATGTGTGATAGAGCGTATCATATCATGGGGTTTGGATGCACCAGCGAAGTTTGCACCGACTCTCGAGGTGAGAAAGGGCAATGCATGGTACCGAAGAGGCTAGCAAATTGCGGAAAGGTGAGAGTGCGTATAATCCATGGACTCACATTAGTCATAAAGAACTCACATACTTATTGCGAAAGTTTATTAGACCTAGAAGCAAAGTACTACTACGCATGCCCCTAGGGGGATAGATTGGTAGGAAAAGACCATCATGTAGGGGAACGCAGCAGAAAACAAAAAATTTCTGACCTACGCACCAGCCCAGGACCACTATGGAGACTGCATACAAGGTTTGATCTTTTCGTTACCGACTCGTAGCGCAGCGGAAGTAGAGTCGATGACAATCGGCGGTGCAGATCCCCGTAGCTAGGATTTTACAACCTCCCAACCGCGAGGATGTACTCCCTCGTCAGCTCACCGGACGGATCTCCGGGCAGCCCTTCGGGAGGCCTCAGGACAGTCCCTCGGATGGTCCCACCGGACGGATCCTCGGACAGCCCTTCGGGAGGCCTCTGGACAGTCCCTCGGATAGTCCCACCGGACGGATCCTCGGACAGCCCTTCGGGAGGCCTCTGGACATTCCTTCGGATAGTCCTGCCAAACGGATCCTCGGATAGCCCTCCGGGAGGCCTCACGGACAGCCCTTCGGGCGGGTCACTCGGACAGCCCTTCGGGAGGACCCCCGAAACACGGACAGTAACTCGGACAGCCCTTCGGGAGGACCCTCGAACAGCCCCTCGGGCAAAAAGATCGAACCTACGACCTCTCTACGGGGTTGCACACATACGGTGTCATCTATCTGGCAGGGCTTCGCCGTCCAGAACTAGTTCCCACCGGAACCCAGACAGCCTTTCGGCTCTACGAAACTATTTCGCTGGGAGGGAGAGAAGAAGGCCAGATCATGCATGGCTTGTGTATGTTGAGAAAGAGTGTGTCTTTAGGCAGCCCCCTCCACCCCTATATATAGGCCAAGCCCAAGGGTAGCTTCTCCAAGAAGCTAAGGGGAAAAGTACCAAAAGGCCCTCAAGGTAGCTTCTCCAAGAAGACACCCAAAAAGCACTTTCACTATTCATGGAACCATTTTTCCACGACCGTTAAATCCGAAAATATTTCTGTGGGTCTTAGAATAATTCCAGTACCCACACAAATGATTTTGGACGCGTTCCGAAACAATTTCGGATTAGTGATTTTCATCTGCGAAAAGCAAACAAAGCGGTTTCGGCAGCTCCGGAACATTTCCGGTTTTTTCTCCGAAAAATCCCAGAAGTTCCCAGACCAATTCTGGCACCCTCCAAGAATTTCCAGGCATGTGCCGAAACCATTTTGACTTAATGGTATACTCCGAAACAATTTTTCGGTTTTACCGACACTATTCCAGTGCTCTCTCTCCGGAACTTTTTCGCTGTCTCCGAAACTTTTCCGGTGACTTTCTCTCAGACTCCCTGTCTAGTATTCAGCAAATAGATGACCCTTAAGCGTGTGACCCTATAGGTTCGGTGAAGTTTAGACATGACCGGAACTCTTTCCGATCAATGACCAACATCGGAGCCGTGGACACCCATATTGACCCCTATACCCACACGAATGAATATTCGAGTGAACCTCCAGTTGCCGTGTGCTATTCCTGTTGCTTCGCGATATGTTACAAACACCCGAGGTGAGATTTATTGGCATCCCCGTGGATCAACAACTTTTCCACTATGCCAGTTACGTCGTTACCGGTTTTGTTCTCTTTTCTCGTTCCCGTGTTCCGGCATCCCTGTGATCAAATCACATTGTGTCTGGCCAGACGATGATGGATACCGTAACACCGAGAGGGCCCAGAGATATCTCTCCATCGTCGGAGGAGCAAATCCCAATCTCGAGCTATCAAGTTACTTGACATACTTTCCCATGAACCTATAAGCCGCCGTAATAGCCACCCATTTATGGATGACGTTTAACAAACCCCAAAGTTCATGAAGCAAGCATGAAGAAAATCGATACTCTCATGGTCTAAGGAATTATGCAAACATTAACTTTCTCTGTGTTATTAACCATTAACTTGTGACGAATGTATCTCATAGCATAACATCAATCGGGTCGATTCAACACAAGTGTTCTCCTAACATTGTGCCCTCAAAGTTGCCGGCATAGTCATGCCTATGATCAGGAAAACAGAACCATCATGCAACACTTGAGCTAGTCTTAGAGGC
Organism: Elymus sibiricus; assembly: GCA_039707655.1. NCBI lineage: Eukaryota > Viridiplantae > Streptophyta > Magnoliopsida > Poales > Poaceae > Elymus > Elymus sibiricus. The sequence goes on along the minus strand of CM077668.1, from coordinate 251,930,736 downwards.
CAGACTAGGAATACATTTTACCGTTTATTATTCCACACGTGCATATGAGTCTTCCTCCGAGCCTCGTGGTTATTGTAGACTCGAGAACCATAGCAGTTATAGCATGGAACATAAACATAATTATGAACATGGAGATAAACAATAACATTTATTATTCCCTCTAGGGCATATCTCCTACAGACTCCCACTTGCACTAGAGTCAATAATCTAGTCAATGCTAAAACACTTTAAACCTATGGCATACCGGTGTAAAATATGCTTCGCTTGTGGTATAGCCTGATGTCCAACGGATGTGACAACTTCAGTTCCGTGTGTATCTCTACATATCCTCGCGTTTTCACGCTTTCACAAAATTCATATTTTGTGTGGAATTGGCTTCGTATATATGTGAATCACTGGTTAAACCTTGATTCCTCAGACTGAGCTATGGAGCAACTATCTTCAATAGTGTTCCATTGACCAAAGCCATCTTGGAACCATACTAAGTTCATGAACGAACTGAACAATTCAACATCTTCTTTGTCGCTTTGAAAGCGGCAACATACTTAGCCTTAGTTATAGAATTCGCCACAGTAACCTGTTTGGAACGATTTCCAAACACCGTGCCACCATATCGTGTATTACACAAAACCCTTAACTTAAATCGAAAATCGCATGGAGTATTGATGAAGACTGTATCGATGCAATTACTTACAACGAGCACTTCATAATCTCTGCGTGCGAGAAAACATGTCATCAGTGCTACTCCAGTACTCAATGACATTTTTCACTGTTGTCCCATAATCAGTACTTTGATCACTTTGGTATCTATACTCGCAACTCCTTGGGAGTACTGGACATATCTGGTTGTTTTACATACCATGGAATACATGATTAATCCAAACACGAAAGTGTGTGGAATCTCCATCATGTATTTTGCTCATCAGTGTTTTGGGACACCGAGTCTTGCAAAAACCCTTTCCATGTGACTTCGGCAAGAATCACTCCTTGGCGTTTTAATGCTAAACTGTTCTAGCATATTGTCAATATGTATTTTTTTGACTTTAGCCTATTAGGCAATTCTATCTCGCAGATAAATATGCCTAATGTCAAGGCTATCTAGCCCAAGCACTTCATCGAAAACTATTTTCAATGAAGTCCTAATTCGCGTCAAGAAATTTATATTATTTCCAATCAACAATGTGTCAAGCACACAAAGTTTTAAGAAATTTTATTATGCTCCCACTTACTTTCTTGTAACCACAAGCATCTTCGTTACCCATTGATGAAATCAAACTCTTTTGACTATATCATCAAAAACAAAGATTCCAACTCCATTTTGCTCTCTTCTATCCATTGCTGGAACTCTGAAGTTTGCATACTTACTAGCATCCTCTAGATTGACAAAATACCTTGGACTGTACCACATGCAAGTCCTAGGTTGCATTTCCATCACATGGAAATCCTTTTGGCATCCATGTATCATATCTCAAGATTGAAATATGTATTAATTGCTAGTTTAACCCGATCTGACTTTAAGCATCGCTCTGGTGAGACAACCTCATCGTAGTCAACTCCTTGAACTTGTTATTGCAACAAGTCGAGCTTTATGGATAAAACATTTTATCCACATCAGTTTATAGTTCCATTAATGTTCGTTAGACTCTAAGTCTTCCGAAGGGTTTATCAAGATATAATCTTGAATCATTTATGGAAACTATCTCGGATTATATTGGCATTTAGCCAATTCCGGAGTCAGGGCCCATCAACGCTTCCTTGTGTATCGTAGGTATACTGTTGTCTAACAACAATATCTCGCTTGTGCACCTGAGTGGTTTGCACGAGTTTTGCCTACGTGGTTCAGTTGCAAGTTCGACCGAAGTCCATACATCTCATGTAGAGGCTTCCGTATCAGTCGCAGTAGGAAACTCTGGAATTACTTCCAAGGTTTCTTTCCTTTGATCTGATGACGAAGGTACTATTATCTCGTCGAGTTGCATTGTTCTCCCACTCACCTTTTTGCAAGAACCATTCTCTTTAAAAGCATACCGTTCTTGGTGGCAAACCTTTTTGCCTCGGTATAGTGGTGGAGGAATTCCCAATTACTTGAGATAACCTACAAAGTAGTACTTGTCTGATTTGAAATAGGTTTGTAAATATTTTACACAAGCCCCATATTCCAAATGTTAAGAAAAGACAAAGCATGGTTGGGCGTACCATACCATGGCGTCATTTCAACAGACCTGATGGCGCTCTTTTCAGTGTAAAAGCCACAGTCTCTAAAGCATTACCTTTAAAAGGGATAATGGCAAATTGATTTATGTCATCTTTGATCTTTCCATGTCACAAATGGTTTGAATACATCTTCACGGACGTACCACTCACAGTGGAGTTCCGGGAGGTGTAAGTTATGAAACCTTTTTCACAACTCATCAGACATTCGCTAAGCTTGTAACTCAAATATTCCTTTCCGCAATCAAATTGCAGAAACATAATTTTCTTGTTACAATAATTTCTACTTCATATTGAAAACCTTATGAATGATTTCAAAATATCAAGACTTACGTCTCTTCAAGTAAATATCCATATATCCACTTGCGTCATTTCTGAAGATAGATAAATCCACTGCCAGCAACAACATTTATTGGACTACACACATCAAAATGTATGATCACCAATAAGTTTGTTGCTCGTTCCTTATGGCCTATGAATGGTATTTCAGTCACTTCACTTTTCGGAGGAAAGTTGCAAGTGTCAGATGATTTATAATCAAATGACTTCAAAATCCATCATTATGGAATTTCTCCATGCGGGTTTCTCCAATGTGACCAAATGCAGTGCCACACATGTGTGGTATTCTTTTAGTCTTGCGACATTTAGCGTCAGTGTTATGGATGTATCATATTACCATCAATATTCATAACATACATCCCATCCACGATGGAAGCATGGCCCTTATGTTATTCATAACACTGAACAACAATTGTTCTTTTATGAACAACCCTTTTGCAACAAACATTATGCAATGGGCTAGAGCGTGTAAAAACTCTAAAATGAATTATGAAAGTAAATTCGGAGGTAATATATTATTATCAATATTCATAACATACATCCCATCCATGATGGAAGCATGGCCCTTATGTTATTCATAACACCGAACATCAAAAGTTCTCTTATGAACAACCTTCTTGCAAGATACTTTATGCAATGGGCTAGAGTGTATAAAAACTCTAAAATGAATTATGAAAATAAATACATAGGTAATGTACCGAGTATAGCAACTTTTACTATGTTCCTAGCGCATATCTAAACCTCACTCCGGCAAGTCTTTTAGGACGTAGTAGTCCTTGCATCGAGTCGCAGCAGAATGCAATCGAGCGGGTATCTTTTGTGATCAACTCACAATACCCAAGAATTAGTGATTAACATGTTTAATCATAATTCCCAAGAACTATTTCTTTGACCAACCTTCCATACATCTATAACTCGTATGACATTCATACAAGAGCTGGATTTTCCAGTCTTCACTCTTTTTGCCTTTATACTTCTAACAGTTTAACTTTTAGTATTTCTCCTACTCTCAGAAGAAGCACCCAACTTAAGAGTGGCGTTAGCCCCGGACTTCCTAGGCGTGTAAGTCACACTAACACCCTTTGGACATTTCCTTTAAGTTGTTGTTTTATTCACCTTCATCATATGACAGGCGTTCTACTGGATCCCTCTGTTATTAGTCAAATGCATAGTAAACACTTTTACTAATAGTTTGCAAAACAAACATTGCTTTGGATATCCCATATCTTTTAGCCTTTGTTTGTCTCTGAAAATGATTTTCAGTTCCATGAATATCACATAGCTATCCCTAAACTTTTGAAGTTCGGGTCTCATGGAAGAAAACGTATTGCACTTGACCATAACGGAGTTCTAGCTTTTGGATAGAAGGACGAGAGTCACATTATCCATAGCATTAGCGGGAGAATACCAAAAGCATGCGATAGGACAAAATCCTTCTTGGCACTTTTGAGGACAATCCTCACATTACGTTACCAACCGTAAAGTTTTAACCAGATATTTAACAGCTTATTCAATTTTAACAGGGAAGGTGGAAACGCGAGCCATTATTCTACAACTATTATGCAAATCACACTTAGACAGTGTTCATAATTAATTGCACTAAGAATTAAAAGAATTAATTCTAAAGTGCGCTCCCACTCAAATCAATATCTCTCAAAATTGATTATGAGTGATTCAAGACCCGCATTTCAATTCAACGCCACGGTTCGAGATGAACTCAAATGGCGCGAACTTCAATCGGTAGGCAAACTTGCCGATCATATCTCTATGTGATTCTTGTTCATCTTTCGATGCGTGTGTTCCGAGCTCAGGACTGTCCTGCCTGAACGTCAAGACAACCAAGTGATCTCGCTGCGAGGTCTCAACTCATCCGCCTCACACCTCTCTAATCATTCGCACCCATGGAGATCATGTGATGCCCCAAAGAGATAGGTGCCGTGACGGTGCTACACTTGGGAGAACACTAACTACTTGATATTTTTGTGAGAGATCACCCTAATAAAAGCGACTACCGCGCAATCAAGAAGGGTGCATCATAAGGGATTAACATCTCAGGCAATTCATAATAGCATGATACGGTATAGCCCTTTCTGACGGAGAAGTCTTTAATTTCTTCGTCTTCGGCATTCGCGTCGGTGTTCACCTTTGCGAAGATTGCCACCACCTTGTCGATGCACCAGATAATATTGCTATCTCTATAGCTAATAAAATAAGTGCATTACATAAGGTTGACACGCAGGTCATTAAAGTGACAATCATATGGCTCCAGCCATCATGCCGAATCATGACACGCAGGTCATGTCAATTTACATTGTATAGTCATCTCATACATAATTGAATTAATATGAGAACTGCTATACCACATCACATGCACATCCTGCAAAACCAAGTTAGACGCCTCTAATCGGTTTATGCAAAATTTCATTTTACGTGGCTTCTAAGGTTTCGAAACAAACCGAAGCTACCAACGTCCATCATCAAGTATGATTATTCAAGTCGCTAGATTAACTTTACGGGGTGTATGAAACACGAGATAATAAAATCTCGAGCCCCATACTGAACTTCGTCATACGCATGACCCCCATGCAGATCATATCTGCATTGCCCTTTAGTCTGCGAAATTTCATCTTTCTCTCTAACTATGGTGGAATTCAATGAACTGTTAGCACTTTGTTGATCAATCAGGATCGCGGATTGCCAGAACTTTGAAACTCCACCATGCTATTATCAAGATCAGAAATATGCAAATTCCATGGAAGCAACAAGAACATCGGGTAACAGATTTCATCTGCTACCCGCACAAATAATTTTCAGTAATAGAACTCATCTACTACAAATTATATTGTGCAATACCCATACATCTCTATGTATTCCAGATCGTAACCTGCATCTACGCATAGCACGGCTCATGATGCCACTGTAGGGGAACGCAGCAGAAAACAAAAAAATTCCGACCTACGCACCAGCCCAGGACCACTATGGAGACTGCATACAAGGTTTGATCTTTTCGTTACCGACTCGTAGCACAGCGAAAGTAGAGTCGATGACGATCGGCGGTGCAGATCCCCGCAGCTAGGATTTTACAACCTCCCAACCGCGAGGATGTACTCCCTCGTCAGCTCACCGGACGGATCTCCGGGCAGCCCTTCGGGAGGCCTCGGGACAGTCCCTCGGATAGTCCCACCGGACGGATCCTCGGACAGCCCTTCGGGAGGCCTCTGGACAGTCCCTCGAATAGTCCCACCGGACGGATCCTCGGACAGCCCTCCGGGAGGCCTCTGGACAGTCCTTCGGATAGTCCCACCGGACGGATCCTCGGACAGCCCTCCGGGAGGCCTCACGGACAGCCCTTCGGGCGGGTCACTCGGACAACCCTTCAGGAGGACCCCCGAAACACGGACAGTAACTCGGACAGCCCTTCGGGAGGACCCTCGAACAGCCCCTCGGGCAAAAAGATCGAACCTACGACCTCTCTACGGGGTTGCACACATACGGTGTCATCTATCCGGCAGGGCTTCGCCGTCCAGAACTAGTTCCCACCGGAACCCAGACAGCCTTTCGGCTCTACGAAACTATTTCGCTGGGAGGGAGAGAAGAAGGCCAGATCATGCATGGCTTGTGTATGTTGAGAAAGAGTGTGTCTTTAGGCAGCCCCCTCCACCCCTATTTATAGGCCAAGCCCAAGGGTAGCTTCTCCAAGAAGCTAAGGGGAAAAGTACCAAAAGGCCCTCAAGGTAGCTTCTCCAAGAAGACAACCAAAAAGCACTTTCACTATTCACGGAACCATTTTTCCGCGACCGTTAAATCCGAAAATATTTCTGTGGGTCTTAGAATAATTCCAGTACCCACACAAATGATTTTGGAAGCGTTCCGAAACAATTTCGGATTAGTGATTTTCATCTGCGAAAAGCAAACAAAGCGGTTCCGGCAGCTCCGGAACATTTCCGGTTTTTTTCTCCGAAAAATCCCAGAAGTTCCCAGACCAATTCTGGCACCCTCCAAGAATTTCCAGGCGTGTGCCGAAACCATTTTGACTTAATGGTATACTCCGAAACAACTTTTCGGTTTTACCGAAACTATTCCGGTGCTCTCTCTCCGGAACTTTTCCGCTGCCTCCGAAACTTTTCCGGTGACTTTCTCTCAGACTCCCTGTCTAGTATTCAACAGATAGATGACCCTTAAGCGTGTGACCCTATAGGTTCGGTGAAGTATAGACATGACCGGAACTCTTTCCGATCAATGACCAACATCGGAGCCGTGGACACCCATATTGACCCCTATACCCACACGAATGAATATTCGAGTGAACCTCTAGTTGCCGTGTGCTATTCCTGTTGCTTCGCGATATGTTACAAACACCTGAGGTGAGATTTATTGGCATCCCCGTGGATCAGAAACTTGTCCACTATGCCAGCTACCTCGTTACCAGTTTTGTTCTCTTTTCTCGTTCCCGTGTTCCGGCATCCCTGTGATCAAATCACATTGTGTCTGGCCAGACGATGATGGATACCGTAACACCGAGAGGGCCCAGAGATATCTCTCTATCGTCGGACAAAAAAATCCCAATTTTGAGCTATCAAGTTACTTGACATACTTTCCCATGAACCCGTAAGCCGCCGTAATAGCCACCCATTTACAGATGACGTTTAACAAACCCCAAAGTTCATGAAGCAAGCATGAAGAAAATCGATACTCTCATGGTCTAAGGAATTATGCAAATATTAACTTTCTCTGTGTTATTAACCATTAACTTGTGACGAATGTATCTCATATCATAACATCAATCGGGTCGATTCAACACAAGTGTTCTCCTAACATTGTGTCCTCAAAGTTGCCGGCATAGTCATGCCTATGATCAGGAAAACAGAACCATCATGCAACACTTGAGCTAGTCTTAGAGGCCATACTAGGAATACATTTTACCGTTTATTATTCCACACGTGCATATGAGTCTTCCTCCGAGCCTCGTGGTTATTGTAGACTCGAGAACCATAGCAGTTATAGCATGGAACATAAACATAATTATGAACATGGAGATAAACAATAACATTTATTATTGCCTCTAGGGCATATCTCCTACACATCGCTCATCCCCGACCGCCACTCATAAGGTAGACAATCAATAATAAATCATGCTCCAACTTCTTAGCATAACGACAGACCATACGTGCATGCTTCGGGAATCACAAACCTTAACACCAATATTCTTACTAAACCACAATTATCTACTAGCACCTCCCACATATTACCATCTTAATGTTGCAAAACTATTGCAAGGAATTAAACTTATCATATTCAGTGATCTACATGAAAGTTTTTATTATGTCCCTCTTGAATACCTATCATATTAGGACCAAATTCATAACCCATGCATATTACCATTGCTATTTATTAGACTCTCAAAAATATATATGTGAAGCATGAGATTGCAACTATTTCTTTAAAATATAACCACCACGGTGCTCTAAAAGATATAAGTGAAGCAATAGAGCAACTGCCTAGCTCAAAAGATATAAGTGAAGCATATAGAGTATTCTAACAAATCACGAATAATGTGTGTCCCTCTTAAAAAGGTGTGTTCAGCAAATATGATTGTGGAAAACTAAAAAGCAAACAAAAGCAAGAAAACTATAACACAAGATGCTCCAAGTAAAACACATATCATGTGATGAATAAAAATATAGCTCCAAGTGATATACCGATAGATTGTAGACGAAAGAGGGGATGCCATCCGGGGCATCCCCAAGCTTAGACGCTTGGGTCTTCCTTAAATATTACCTTGGGGTGACTTGGGCATCCCCAAGCTTAGGCTCTTGCCGCTCCTTATTCCTTCATCCATCGTGGTCACACCCAAAACTTGAAAACTTCAGCACACAAAACTCAATAGAAACCTCCTGAGATCCGTTAGTATAACAAATAAATCTTAAACTCTAGGTACTTTTGTAAATTGATTCATATTTAATATTGGCATAATGATATTGTACTCCGACTTCCCCATGGCTCATACCCCCTGATACGATCCATAGATTCATCAAAATAAGCAAACTATGCAACAAAAATAGAATCTTTCTAAAACAGAATAGTCTGTAAAGATCTATTTAAAAACCATAATTATGTAACTACAAAATTTCTGAAAAACTTAGGACAACGTAAAAAATTCATATACCAATACTGTGTAAAAATTTCAGATTTTTCTGACGCTCCAGTACAGAATTAAAAATCAAATACTGGACGCAAAACTTTCTGTTTTCCAAACAGCATCAATTATACTATCATCCAAATCATCCCAAAGGCATTACTTGGCACAAACACTAATTAAAAGATAAAAATCACAATCATATCAGAGGCTACAATTGTGTGACACAAGAAAATAAAAATTTCAATAAAAATAAATATTGGGTTGCCTCCCAACAAGCGCTATTGTGTTATACGCCTAGCTAGGCATAATGCATAGTTTCAAGTATTGTCATCCTTCATTTTTGCTAATTTGGGTGTGTTACTCTCGAAACCGGGAGGTTCTTTGCGCTTCCCATTACTTTCAGAAAATAAGGCAATTCTATTGTCTAAAGTGTCCAACCGCTTGTTGCAAATAGTAAGAAGATTATTCATGCAATTGAGATTGCCACTAACATTTTTAAGAGGTTCGTTAGACTTTTGTAAATCAACTAAGTTTTTCTGTATGTCTCCTAAATTTTCCAAAATTTGGATCCCCTTTTGAGTATAATTAAATCCTTTTTGTGGAGGTGGAGTTCCAGCTATTCCGTCTATTATTTCATAAGCAGTATTAGCATCACTATCAATGAAATTCCCTTTAGTGGCAAAATCCAAAAGTTGTCTATTGGGCATAGTTAACCCTACATAAAAGTTTCGTAGAAAAATTTTCATATCCCCTTTTATGGTGCAAACTGTAGGAGATATGTCCTAGAGGCAATAATAAATGTTATTATTTATCCCCATGTTCGTAATTAAGTTTATATTCCGTGCTATAACTGCTATGGTTCTCGAGTCTGCAATAACCACGAGGCTCGGAGAAAGACTCATATGCACGTGTGGAATAATAAACGGTAAAATGTATTCCTAGTCTAGCCTCTAAGACTAGCTCAAGTGTTGCATGATGGTTCTATTTTCCTGATCATGGGCATGACTATGCCGGCAACTTTGAGGGCACAATGTTAGGAGAACACTTGTGTTGAATCGACCCGAATTGATGTTATGCTATGAGATACATTCGTCACAAGTTAATGGTTAATAACACAGAGAAAGTTAATGTTTGCATAATTCCTTAGACCATGAGAGTATCGAGTTCCTTCATGCTTGATTCATGAACTTTGGGGTTTGTTAAACGTCATCCGTAAATGGGTGGCTATTACGGCGACTTACGGGTTCATGGGAAAGTATGACAAGGGACTTGATAGCTCAAGATTGGGATTTGCTCCTCCAACGATGCAGAGATATCTCTGAGCCCTCTCGGTGTTACGGTATCCATCATCGTCTGGCCAGACACAATGTGATTTGATCGCAGGGATGCCGGAACACGGGAACGAGAAAAGAGAACAAAACCGGTAACGAGATAACTGGCATAGTGGACAAGTTATTGATCCACGGGGATGCCGATAAATCTCACCTCAGGTTTTGTAACATATCGTGAAGCAACAGGAATAGCACACGGCAAGAGGTTCACTCGAATATTTATTCGTGTGGGTATAGGGGTCAATATGGGTGTCCACGGCTCCGATGTTGATCATTGATCGGAAAGTGTTCCAGTCATGTCTATACTTCACCGAACCTATAGGGTCACACGTTTAAGGGTCTTCTATCTGCAGAACACTAGACAGGGAGTCTGAGTGAAAGTCAGCGGAAAAGTTTCGGAGACAACGGAAGAGTTCCGGAGAGAGAACACCGGAATAGTTTCGGTAAAACCGAAAGGTTGTTTCAGAGTATACCATTAAGTCAAAATGGTTTCGGCACACGCCTGGAAATTCTTAGAGGGTGCCAGAATTGTTCTGGGAACTTCTGGGATTTTTTCGGAGAAAAAAATCCAAAAATGTTCCGGAGCTGCCGGAACCGCTTTGGTTGCTTTTCGCAGATGAAAATCACTAATCCGGAATTGTTTCGGAATGCGTCCAAAATTATTTTAGTGGGTACTGGAATTATTCTAAGACCTACAGAAATATTTTCGGATTTAACGGTCGCGAAAAAATGTTTCCGTGAATAGTGAAAAGCACTTTTTGGTGGCTTCTTGGAGAAGCCACCTTTGAGGGCATTTTGGTCCTCTACCCCTTGGGCTTGGCCTATAAATAGGGGTGGAGGGGGCTGCCCAAAAACCACTCTTTCTCACATACAGGTGCCATGCAATTATCTGGCTTTCTCTCTCCCTCCCCGCGAAATAGTTTCGTAGAGCCGAAAGGCTGTCTGGGTTCCGGTGGGAACTAGTTCTGGACGGCGAAGCCCTGCCGGATAGATGACACCGTACGTGTGCAACCCCGTAGAGAGGTCGTAGATTCGATCCTTTTGCCCGAGGGGCTATTCGAGGGTCCTCCCGAAGGGCTGTCCGAGTGACAGTCCGAGTTTCGAGGGTCCTCCCGAAGGGCTGTCCATGACACCGTCCGAGGGACTGTCCGACCGCCTCCCGGAGGGCTGTCCGAGGGGCAGACGAGGGAGAACATCCTCGCAGTTGGGAGGTTGTAAAATCCTAGCTGTGGGGATTTGCATCGCCGATCGTCATCGACTCTACTTCCGCTGCGCTACGAGTCGGTAACGAAAAGATCAAAAACCTTGTATGCAGTCTCCATAGTGGTCCTGGGCTGGTGCGTAGGTCGGAATTTTTTTGTTTTCTGCTGCGTTCCCCTACAGTGGCATCATGAGCCGTGCTGTGCGTAGATGCAGGTTATGATCTAGAATACATGGAGATGTATGGGTGTTGCACAATATAATTTGTAGTAGATGAGTTCTATTGCTAAAAATTATTTGTGCGGGTAGCAGATGAAATCTGTTACCCAATGTTCTTGTTGCTTCCCTGGAATTTGCATATTTCTGATCTTGATAACTGCATGGTGGAGTTTCAAAGTTCTGGCAATCCGCGATCCTGATTGATCAACGAAGTGCTAACAGTTCATTGAATTCCACCATAGTTAAAAAGAAAGATGAAATTTTGCAGACGAAAGGGCAATGCAGATATGATCTGCACGGGGATCATGCATATGACGAAGTTCAGTATGGGGCTCGAGATTTTATTATCTCGTGTTTCATACACCCCGCAAAGTTAATCTAGCGACTTGAATAATCATACTTGATGATGGACGTTGGTAGCTTCGGTTTGCTTCGAAACCTTAGAAGCCACGTAAAATGAAATTTTGTATGAACCGATTAGAGGCGTCTAACTTGGTTTTGCAGGATGTGCATGTGATGTGGTATAGCAGTTCTCATATTAATTTGATTATGTATGAGATGACTATACAATGTAAAATTAACATGACATGCGTGTCATGATTCGGCATGATGGCTGACACCGTATGTGTGCAACCCCATAGAGAGGTCGTAGTTTCGATCTTTTTCCCGAGGGGCTGTTCGAGGGTCCTCCCGAAGGGCTGTCCGAGTTACCGTTCGAGTTTCGAGGGTCCTCCCGAAGGGCTGTCTGTGACATAGTCCGAGGGACTGTCCGACCGCCTCCCGAAGGGCTGTCCGACGAGGGAGTACATCCTCGCGGTTGGGAGGTTGTAAATCCTAGTTGCGGGGATCTGCACCGACGATCTACATCGACTCTTCTTCCACTGCGCTACGAGTCGGTAATGATCAGATCAAACCCTGTATGCAGTCTCCATAGTGGTCCTGGGCGTGCTCGCTATACCGAATTTTTTTTCTGTCGCGTTACCCTACGGTGGCATCAAGAGCCATGCTATGCTTAGATGCAGGTTACGATCTAGAATACATGGAGATGTATGGGTATTGCATAATATAATTTTGGAGTAGATGAGATCTATTACTGAAAATTATTTATGCGGGTGGCAAATGAAATCTGTTACCCGATGTTCTTGTTGCTTCCCTAGAATTTGCGTATTTCTGATCTTGAAACAGCATGGTGAAATTTCACAAAGTTCTGGCAATCCGCGATCCTGATTGATCAACAAAGTGCTATCAGTTCTTTGGGTTCCACCATAGTTGAGAGAAAGATGAAATTTCGCAGATGAAAGGGCAATGCAGATATGATCTGCACGGGGGTCATGTGTATGACAAAGTTTAGTATGGGGCTCGAGATTTTATTATCTCGTGTTTCATACACCCCGCGATGTTAATCTAGCGACTTGAATAATCATACTTGATGATAAACGTTGGTAGCTGCGGTTTAAGTCAAAACCTTAGAATCCACGTAAAATAAATTTTTGCATAAACCGATTAGAGGCGTCTAACTTGGTTTTGCAGGATGTGCATGTGATGTGGTATAGCAGTGCTCATATTAATTCGATTATGTATGAGATGGCTATATGATGTAAATTTACTAACATGACCCGCGTGTCATGATTCGGCATGATGGCTGGAGCCATATGATTTTTACTTTAATGACCTGCGTGTCAACCTTAAGTAATGCACTTATTTTATTAGCTATAGAGATAGCAATATTATCTGGTGCATCGACAAGGTGGTAGCAATCTTTGCAAAGGTGAACACCGACGCGAATGCCGAAGACGAAGAAATTAAAGACTTCTCCGTCAGAAAGGGCTATACCATATCATGCTATTATGAATTGCCTGAGATGTTTATCCCTTATGATGCACCCTTTTTGATTGCGTGGTAGTCGCTTTTTATTAGGGTGATCTCTCACTTAAAATATCAAGTAGTTAGTTTTCTCCCAAGTGTAGCACCGTCACAGCATCTTTCCTTTCGGGGTGCGCCATGGATGCATGCGTACGAACGATTGTACGGGTGTAAGGCAGGTGAGGTCAGACCTCGCAGCGAGATCACTTGGTTGTCTTGACGTTCATGGCAGGATCGTCCTGAGCTCGGAACACACGCATCGAAAGATGAACAAGAGTCACATAGAGATGTGATCGGCAAGTTGGCCTACCGATTAAAATTCCCGTCATGAGATGATGATTCTATGGCGATGAATTGAGATATGGATCTTGTATCACTCACAATCAATTATGACAGATATTGATTTGTGTGGGAGCGCACTTTAGAATTAATTCTTTTAATTCTTAGTGCAATTAATTATGGACACTGTCTAAGTGTTATATGCATAATAGTTTTAGAAAAATGGCTCGCGTTTCCACCTTCCCTATTAAAATTGAATAAGCTGTTACTTATCTGGTTAAAACTTTACGGTTGGTAATGTAATGTGAGGATTGTCTTCAAGAGTGCCGAGAAGGACTTTGTCCTATCGCATGCTTTTGGTATTCTCCCGCTAATCTATGGATGATGAGACTCTCGTCCTTCGATCCAAAAGCTAGAATTCCGTTACGGTCAAGTGCAATATGTTTGCTTCCATGAGACCTGAACTTCAAAAGTTTGGGATAGCTATGTGATATTCATGGAACTGAAAATTAGTTTCAGATACAAGCAAAGGCTAGAAGATATAGGATATCCAAAGCAATGTTTGTTTTGCAAATTATTAGTAAAGTGTTTACTATGCATTTGACTGTTGAGAGAGGGATCCAGAAGAACGCCGGTCATATGATGATGGTGAATAAAACAATAACTTAAAGAGAAAGGAAATGTCCAAAGGGTGTTAGTGTGACTTACACGCCTAGGAAGTCCGGGGCTAACGCCACTCTTAAAGTTGGGTGCTTCTTCTGAGAGTAGGAGAAATACTGAAAGTTAAACTGTTAGAAGTATAAAGGCAAAAAGAAAGAAGACTGGAATGTCCAACTCATGTATGAAAGTCATACAAGTTATTGATGTATGGAAGGCTGGTCAAAAAGAAATAGTTCATAAGAATTGTGATTAAATTGTTAGTCCGTAATTCTTGGGTATTGTGATTTGATCACAGAGATACCCGCTCGATTGCATTCTATTGCGACTCGATGCAAGAACTACTACGGCCTAAAAGACTTGCCGGAGTGAGGTTTAGATACGCGCTGGGAACATAGTAAATGTTACTATACCTTCCATCGGTGTATTACCTATGTATTTATTTTCATAATTCATTTTTGGAGTTTCATACACTCTAGCCCATTGCATAAGGTATCTTGCAAGAAGGTTGTTAATAAGAGAACTTTTGATGTTCGGTGTTATGAATAACATAAGGGCCATACTTTCATTATGAATGAGATGTATGTTATGAATATTGATAATAATACATTTCCTCTGTATTTACTTTCATAATTCATTTTAGAGTTTTACACACTCTAGCCCATTGCATAATGTTTGTTGCAAAAGGGTTGTTCATAAAAGAACAATTGTTGTTCAGTATTATGAATAACATAAAGGGCCATGCTTCCATCAAGGATGGGATGTATGTTATGAATATTGATGGAAATATGATACATCCATAACACTGACGCTAAATGTCGCAAGACTAACAGAATACCACATATATGTGGCACTGCATTTGGTCACATTGGAGAAACCCGCATGGAGAAATTCCATTATGATGGTTTTTGAAGTCGTTTGATTATGAATCATCTAACACTTGCAACTTTCGTCCGAAAAGTGAAGTGACTGAAATACCGTTCACAGGCCATAAGGAACGAGCAACGAACTTATTGGTGATCATACATTATGATGTGTGTAGTCCAATAAAGGTTGTTGCTAGCAGTGCATTTGTTTATCTTCAAAAATGACTCAAGTAGATATATGGATATCTGCTTGATGAGACGTAAGTCTGGATCTTTTGAAATCATTCGAAAGGTTTTCAACATGAAGTAGAAATTATTGTAACAAGAAAGATTATGTTTCTGCAAACTAGATTGCAGAAAGGAATATTTAAGTTACAAGTTTAGCGAATGTCTGATGAGTTATGAAAAGAGTTTCATAACTTACACCTCCCGGAACACCACTGTGAGTGAAATGTCCGTGAAGATGTAATCAAACCATTTATGACATGGTGAGATCAAAGATGACATAAATCAATTTGCCATTATCCCTTTTAAATTAATGCTTTAGAGACTGCGGCTTTTACACTGAAAAGAGCGCCATCAGGTCTGTTGAAATGTAACCATGGTATGGTACGCCCAACCATGTTATGTCTTTTCTTAACATTTGGAATATGGGGCTTGTGTAAAATATTTACAAACCTATTCCAAATGAGACAAGTGCTAATTTGTAGGTTATCCTAATTTATTGGGTATTCCTCCCTCACTGTACCGAGGAAAAAATGTTTGCCACAAGAACGGTGTGATTTTGAAGAAAATATTTCTTGCAAAAGGGTGAGTGGGAGGACAGTGCAAGTCGATGAGATAACAGTATCTTCTTTATCATGAAAAAGGATTGAAACCATGGAAGCAATTCCAAAGTTTCCTCCTGTGACTAATACGGAAGCCTCTACAATAAAATGTATGGACTTCGGTCGAACTTGCAGCTGAACCATGTAGGCAAAACTCGTGCAAACCTCTCAGGTGCGCATACGAGATATTGTTGTTGGACAACAGTATACCTATGATAATCAAGGAAGCGATGATGGGCCCTGACTCCAGAATTAGCTAAAAGCCAATATAATCTGAGATAGTTTCCACATAAATGATTCAAGATTATATCTTGATAAACCCTTCGGAAGACTTAGAGTCTAACGAACATTAATGGAACTATAAAACTGATGTGGATAAAATGTTATATCCATAAAGCTCGACCTGTTGCAATAACAAGTTCAAGGAGTTGACTACGATGAGGTTGTCTCACCGTAGCGATGCTTAAAATCGGTTCGGGTTAAACTAGCAATTAACACATATTTCAAACATGAGATATGAAACATGGATTCCAAAAGGATTTCCATGAAATGGAAATACAAACTAGGACTTGTATGTGATACAGTCTAAGGTATTTTGTCTATCCAGAGGATGCTGGTGAGTATTCAAACTTCAGAGTTCCAGCAATGGACAGAAGAGAGCAAAATGGAGTTGGAATCTTCGTTTTTGATGAAATAGCCAAAGGAGTTTGATTTCATCAATGGATAATGAAGATGCTTGTGGTTACAAGAAAGTAAGTGGGAGCATAATAATATTTCTGAAAACCTTGTGTGCTTGACACATTGTTGATTGGAAATAATATAAATTTCTTGACATGAATTAGGACTTCATTGAAAATAGCTTTTCGATGAAGTGCTTGGGCTAGGTAGCCTTGATATTAGGCATAATTATCTACGAGATAGAATTGCCTGATAGGGCTAAGCCTAAAATACATATTGACAAGATGCTAAAACAGTTTAGCATTAAAACACTAAGGAGTGATTCTTGCTGAAGTAACATGGAAAGAGTTTTTGCAAGACTCGGTGTCCCAAAACACTGATGAGCAAAATACATGATGGAGATTCCACACACTCTTGTGTTTGGATTAATCATGTATTCCATGGTATGTAAAACAACCAGATATGTCCGATACTCCCAAGCTGTTGCGAGTATAGATACCAAAGTGATCAAAGTACTGATCATGGGACAACAGTGAAAAATGTCGTTGAGTACTAAAGTAGCATTGATGACATGTTTTCTCGCAAGCAGAGATTATGAAGTGCTCGTTGTAAGTAATTACATCGATACAGTCTTCATCAATGCTCCATGCGATTTTCGATTTAAGTTAAGGGTTTTGTGTAAAACATGATATGGTGGCACGGTAGTTGGAAATTGTTCCAAACAAGTTACTGTGGCGATTTCTATAACAAAGGCTAAGTATGTTGACGCTTTGGAAGCGACAAAGAAGATGTTGAATCATATAGTTCATTCATGAACTTAGTATGGTTCCAAGATGGCTTTGGTCAATGGGACACTATTGTAGATAGTTGCTCCATAGCTCAGTCCGAGGAATCAAGGTTTGACATGTGATTCACATATATACAAAGCCAAGTCCACATAAAATATGAATTTTGTGAAAGCATGAAAATGCGAGGAGATGCATAGATACACACGGAACTGAAGTTGTCAGATCCGTTGGACATCAGGCTATACCACAAGCGAAGCATATTTTACACCGGTATGCCATAGGTGTAAAGTGTTTTAGCATTGACTAGATTATTGACTCTAGTGCAAGTGGGAGTCTGTAGGAGATATGCCCTAGAGGCAATAATAAATGTTATTATTTATCCCCATGTTCATAATTAAGTTTATATTCCGTGCTATAACTGCTATGGTTCTCGAGTCTGCAATAACCACGAGGCTCGGAGGAAGACTCATATGCACGTGTTGAATAATAAACGGTAAAATGTATTCCTAGTCTGGCCTCTAAGACTAGCTCAAGTGTTGCATGATGGTTCTATTTTCCTGATCATGGGCATGACTATGCCGGCAACTTTGAGGGCACAATGTTAGGAGAACACTTGTGTTGAATTGACCCGAATTGATGTTATGCTATGAGATACATTCGTCACAAGTTAATGGTTAATAACACAGAAAAATTTAATGTTTGCATAATTCCTTAGACCATGAGAGTATCGAGTTCCTTCATGCTTGATTCATGAACTTTGGGGTTTGTTAAACGTCATCCGTAAATGGGTGGCTATTACGGCGGCTTACGGGTTCATGGGAAAGTATGACAAGGGACTTGATAGCTCAAGATTGGGATTTGCTCCTCCGACGATGGAGAGATATCTCTGGGCCCTCTCGGTGTTACGGTATCCATCATCGTCTGGCCAGACACAATGTGATTTGATCACAGGGATGCCGGAACACGGGAACGAGAAAAGAGAACAAAACCGGTAATGAGGTAACTGGCATAGTGGACAAGTTGTTGATCCACGAGGATGCTGATAAATCTCACCTCGGGTTTTGTAACATATCGCGAAGCAATAGGAATAGCACACGGCAAGAGGTTCACTCGAATATTTATTCGTGTGGGTATAGGGGTCAATATGGGTGTCCACGGCTCCGATGTTGATCATTGATCAGAAAGTGTTCTAGTCATGTCTATACTTCACCGAACCTATAGGTTCACACGCTTAAGGGTCATCTATCTGCAGAATACTAGACAGGGAGTCTGAGAGAAAGTCACCAGAAAAGTTTCGGAGACAACGGAAGAGTTCCGGAGAGAGAACACCGGAATAGTTTCGGTAAAACCGAAAGGTTGTTTCAGAGTATACCATTAAGTCAAAATGGTTTCGGCACACGCTTGGAAATTCTTAGAGGGTGCCAGAATTATTCTGGGAACTTCTGGGATTTTTCTGGAGAAAAAAACCCGAAAATGTTTCGGATCTGCCGGAACCGCTTTGGTTGCTTTTCGCAGATGAAAATCACTAATCCGGAATTGTTTCGGAACGCTTCAAAAATTATTTTAGTGGGTACTGGAATTATTCTAAGACCTACAGAAATATTTTCGGATTTAACGGTCGCGGAAACACGTTTCCGTGAATAGTGAAAAGCACTTTTTGGTGGCTTCTTGGAGAAGCCACCTTTGAGAGCATTTTGGTCCTCTACCCCTTGGGCTTGGCCTATAAATAGGGGTGGAGGGGGCTTCCCAAAAACCACTCTTTCTCACATACAAGTGCCATGCAATTATCTGGCTTTCTCTCTCCCTCCCCGCGAAATAGTTTCATAGAGCCGAAAGGCTGTCTGGGTTCCGGTGGGAACTAGTTCTGGACGGCGAAGCCCTGCCAGATAGATGACACCGTATGTGTGCAACCCCGTATAGAGGTCGTAGATTCGATCCTTTTTCCCGAGGGGCTGTTCGAGGATCCTCCCGAAGGGCTGTCCGAGTGACCGTCCGAGTTTCGAGGTTCCTCCCGAAGGGCTGTCCGTGACACCGTCCGAGGGACTGTCCGACCGCCTCTCGGAGGGCTGTCCGAGGGGCAGACGAGGGAGAACATCCTCGTGGTTGGGAGGTTGTAAAATCTTAGCTGCGGGGATCTGCACCGCCGATCGTCATCGACTCTACTTCCGCTGCGCTACGAGTCGGTAACGAAAAGATCAAAAACCTTGTATGCAGTCTCCATAGTGGTCCTGGGCTGGTGCGTAGGTCGGAAAATTTTTGTTTTCTGCTGCGTTCCCCTACACAAACACGATAAGATTCCATTATCCTATACCAAGCATCTTTTAAATTTTCTCCTTGTTTCTGTTTGAAGTGAAGAACTTCAAAGTCCGGAGACAAAGGAGGGATGGTGATACTAGGCATATTGATGAAGAAAGAAAACTAGCAAACAAGCAATCAATTTTTTTTTGTGTTTTTTGTAAAATTGTTTTAGAAGTGGGGGAGATGAAAACGAGAGGCAAATGCGAATAAAAGGCAAATGAAAATAAGAGCAAGTAGATGATAGTTTATGCGAAAGTACTTGATAGGTTTTGGCGATGTCTCCCCCGGCAACGGCGCCAGAAATTCTTCCTGCTACTTGTGAACAGCGTTGGAATTTCCCCGGAGAGGAGAGGATGATGCGGTACAGTAGAGATAAGTATTTCCCTCGGTTAAGAACCAAGGTTATCAATCCAGTAGGAGAACCACACAGAACCTCGTTAGCAGCACCTACACACACAAAAGCAAATACTTGTACCCAACGCAAACAAGAGGGTTGTCAATCCCCTTGGCGGTTACTTGCAAGGATTAATTCTGATAGTGATAGATAGAAAAGTAAATTGCAAAAAAAGGAAATAAAATTGCAGCAAGGTATTTTTGGATTTTAATATATGATAAAAGTAGACCCGGGGGCCATAGTTTTCACTAGAGGCTTCTCTCTCGAACGCATAGCATACGGTGGGTAAACAAATTATTGTTGGGCAATTAATAGAAAAACGCATAGTTATGACGATATTCAAGGCAATGATCATGTATATAGGCATCACGTCCAAGACAAGTAGACCGACTCCTGCCTGCATCTACTACTATTACTCCACCCAATGACCGCTGTCCAGCATGCATCTAGGGTATTAAGTTAATGAAAACAGAGTAACGCCTTAAGCAAGATGACATGATGTAGACAAAGCAAACTCAAGCAATATGATTAAACCTCATCTTTTTATCCTTAATGGCAACAATACAAATAGGTGTCTTGTCCCTTTCTGACACTGGGATATAGAACACCGCAAGATTGAACCCATCACAAAGCACCTCTCCCATTGCAAGATAAATCAATCTAGTTGGTCAAACCAAATGGATAGATCGGAGAGAAATACAAAGTTATAACAATCATGCATAAATAAGTTCAGAAAAGACTCAAATATTTCTCATGAATAATCTGATCATAAACCCACAATTCATCGGATCCCAACAAACACACCGCAAAAGAAGATTACATCAAATAGAACTCCAAGGAGATCGAGGAGAACATTGTATTGAAGATCAAAGTGAGAGAAGAAGCCATCTAGCTACTAGCTATGGACCCATAGGTCTGTGGTAAACTACTCACACATCATCGGAAGGGCAGCAAGGTTGATGTAGAAGCCCTTCGTGATCGATTCCCCCTCCGGCAGAGTACCGGAAAAGGCCTCCAGATGGGATCACGGAAGAACAGAGGCTTGCGGCGGCGGAAAAGTTATTCGAGGTGGCTCTCTGTTGGTTTCCCAATATTTGAGAATTTATAGAAGTGGAATTAGGTCAAACGGAGCCACGAGGGGCCTACAAGGCTTCAGGACGCGCCCCCCTGGGTCGCGCCCTGTTGCCTTGTCGTCTCCTCGTGAGGCTTCTGGCCTCCTACCGAAGCTTCCAGAGTCTCTTTTGTCCAGAAAAAATCGTCAAAAAGTTTCGTGGCATTTGGACTTCGTTTGGTACTGATTTCCTGAAAAACCAAAAACAAGCAGAAAACAGCAACTAGCACCGGGCACTAGGTTAATAGGTTAGTCCCAAAAAACGATATAAAGTAGCATATTATTGCATATAAAACAACCAAGATTGATACTATAATAGCATGGAACAATCAAAAATAATAGATACGTTGGAGACGTATCAGGCGGGAGCCCGGACGGCGTGCGCACCAGCTCGGGGGCGGCACGGCGAGGCAGCGCAGGGCCGGCATGGATCCGTGATGACCTGCAAGTGCACAGGGCTGTTGTAGCACTTTCGTTGTGATAAGAAGAGTGTCGAACCCACAGGGAGCGAATAGGAAGGCACCACAAACCCCGCAACTACGTTGTCACTTTCACGCAGCCAAGTACGCACCCAAACCGGAGTTTGGAAATAGTCTACTCTATCGTTGCTAGGAAAACTAGATAAAAAGGATTTAACTAAACTACTAACAAGAGGAATAAAAACAGGAATTAAAAGACACTAAGTTAGTAGGGACGACGCTTGAGTAGTAAACGTTCTCGAGTGGCCGGAATCACTACCACATATGAACTATCGTATCCTCTAGTAACTAGTCAGATGCATAAGTGGGCGGAGCCGGGTACAGTACACGTTCTACTCTAAGTAGACTTCGTGCCACGCACGCCACCTTCATAGTCTCCCCCATAGGGTTACAACTCATGACAATTAAGGGTTGCCCCGTGGACGCGATCTCTCTAAGGGTTCTCCGTTATTCGCTAATCCTTTGCAAAGGCGAGGAACTGAGGCTTTTACTGTCACCTCAAATTACCCCAATATCCCCAACCATCACAAGGACTGTAACATACTTCACGGCACAAGTCACAAATGTGAGTGAGCGCTCCTCTCAACATTCGCGAAGGCTACTAACTCGAATCATGCATAGGTAATATTGGATCGCAATAAATAACATAAAGTGTTCAACCATATCCTCAGGAACAAGTTCAACTACTCAATCAATGACATGAAGGTTAGGGACAAGTTACAAGCCGGCATCGAGCCGGTGAAGGGAGAAGGCATGGGGGTGATGGCGGCGGCGCGGTGGTGATGATGATGATGATGGCCACCGCGATGGTGATGAAGATGGGGGCGCCACCGATGGTGGTGGCGCCGGCGCGAGGGCACCGGCCCGAAGGCCGGTGCTCATGGTGGCGGAGCCTTCTCCTCTTCCCTTGGTGGTTGTCCCTCCTTCTCTTGGTGGTGGAGCAGCAATGGAGATGGGAGGTGGATGAATGAGATGTATGACATTAGATGGTGGCGGCTAGGGTTGAGGATGACATATAAGGAGCCTCCCTAGCCTCCTCTCTTGATGGGCTTCATCCAAGGGCTCAAGATGAGCCTTATCCTTTCCCAATCTCTTCTTTACGAGCCAAGGATCCCGTGGGATCGAACGGGGACAAAATCGGTGAAGAATCCCATATGGAAGGGCAACTTTCGGAGCTGTCTGCGTGTCAAACGACCGCCGAAACGACCGCGTGCGGTCGTTCGAAAGGCCGTCTTTTATTTTGTCTTTTTGTGCAATTCTTCTTGGGTAAAACGGCCGCCATTTCTTCATATGAACTCGGAATTTGACGTTCTTGGGCTCGTTGGATTCGTATGATCGACGCCAATCCATTTCTGGTCTTAGATCTTGATTTGGAGTACTTTGAAAAAAATGACTTTTTGGACCTTTGAAATGGCTAAGTCTGACCCCCGGCTGACTCCGTATCAATCCCATCCTTGGTCCTTTCATCGTGCTTGGTCCTAGGTTTCTCCAAAACACCTGTAGGCACAAGAAAAACAAAGAAAACTAATAAAAACCAAATAAAACACTAAATGTGCAATGCTCACAATGAAAAGTGTAGATACCGGTAATCATGCATAATGGACAACTATTTGGTTCAATGGGACATGATATATGCAGAGAACATGCAACAAATGAGATCTAAAAATGCGTAAAATATAGAGCCATCAACCTCCCCACGCTTAAACCTTGCTCGTCCTCGAGTAAGAAGGTTGGCTACCAAAAGCTCATTGCTACCAACTCTGAAGCATACATTGAACCAAACCCCAAAAGTGATATCCATGTTTATCGTGCAAGCATGCAAAAGTTAACCAGCATGGGAGTAATACAAGTTATCCTCTTAGTTCCATTGCCATGGAGGTTGAGAAAGAGGAAAATATTTTTGTGGAGCCCAAATTCCCATTGCCAAAGGTTTAGAGAGAGGATCAATATTATGTTAGGAACATAGCAATGACTATCAAAGACAAAAGAAATCAAGCATCAGCGATCGCTTCAAAGACACCAACCCGAGGCATACCAGGTACAATAGAAAAATCGTTTGTCTGCGTTATTCAACCGCTCAACTACTTATGCAGCACTGAGCGCAAGCCTATGCCTCGCACTTAAGGGAATGATAGAAAATGGTTGGGGTTTTGAGAAGTCAAAAACTAAGAAAGTCTTGCATCAACACAGCTGACCATTAGGCAGTGGAGAAGGCCCTATGATCGATGTCAACACAAGGAGTAGTGATTGCCATGCAACTAGGATGCACATATAGCTATGACTATGTGAAAGCTCTCCTATGGACTAAGTGGGGGTGCATCCAACTTGCTTGCTCATAAAGACCTCGAGCTTTTGAGGATGCTCGTCATCGGAATATACAAGCCAAGTTCTATAGTGTAGGTTCCCCACTAGTATGAAACACATGAAGCTCATGAAACTTTCTACTTGACAATGCATGAACTGGTGCTACTTTGAAGCTCAAGTGTAGTAAAAGGATAGTAGCATGCCCCTTCTCTCTTTTTCTCTCATCATTTTTTTCTTCTCTTTTTTCTTCTTCTTTTTTTGGGCTCTTTTTGACCTTTTTATTATTATCATTATTATTATTAGAACAGCTTCATGGACCTCATCCCCACTTTTTTGAGGACTCATAAGTCTCAACCATTCTTTTCCTCACTGGGGCATTCTCTAATAATGATCATCATCACACTTTTATAATGACTCACTTCAATTGAATCTTATCATAACTCAAAACTGAAAACATGAGAGAAACTCTATATGATGAATGCCTCTGGCAGTGTACCAGCATGTGCAATGATCCGGCGTAGCATAGATATCAAAAAACGGATAAGCCATGAAAATATCGAGCTAGCCATACTATGATCATGCAAGTCAAATGAAAACATGTCTCTAGTCATGTAATGTAAAATGATGGTAGTGCATGGCGATATGCTCGGAATGGCTATGAAAATGCCATGTAGGTAGGTATGGTGGCTGTTTTGTGGAGATGGGGTGTTTTATGTGTAGGAGAACAAGAGAAAGTCCTCCCACGTGTTTGGATGTACCTGCGAAGTATGCACCAAGTCTCATTGTGAGATTCGGCAATGCACGGTACCGTAGAGGCTAGCAACATAAGATGAACAGAAGTGCAAAGGTTTTGAACTTGCCTTAGTCATAAAGAACTCAAACACTACACAAGAGTATCGCAGTGTCATGTTGCATAAGACTCAAAAGCTAAGTACCCCGAGGGGATAGTTTGGCGGAGATAAACCCCGTTGCGCTTCCCGGATCAACCAAAGATGTTGGGTTTCATCAGCAAAAAGTCTCTACAATCATTCAATCGCTAATCAAGTCACCACTAGAGTCCCCAACTTAAGTAATTAGGTGAAAGAATGGCAACAGTTCAAAGGACTCCTTTATTGGGTTTCTGATAAAAGAACATGGCAATGTTTTTAAAAAGATAGCAAGATTCCCACAAGCTAAGTCAAACAAGTGCAAAGCAAGCATGTCAAAACAGCGGGACACACTAATACATGAAAACCATATGATCAAGAGCATTGCACAAGACACTACACACACAAAAGTAACCTCCCCACGCTTAGAACTAAACTAGGGAAAATTACGAAAGTAAAGAGAAAATACATTTATTAAAAGAGGGCACGAGAAGAGGTTACCTCCCCAAGCTTATGTCTAAGCAAGGGTTAGAAACTTTTACCGTGGAGGTGCATATGACCTCTCTTTTAATAGACGTGAACCTTGCTTCATGTGATCTCCTCGTCGTGGTCTAGTAGCTGCCCTCCAATAGAACCTGCTGAAAACAAACTAAAAAGAAAATATTAATATTTTTGTTCTTTTGTATTTTTTTTGTAGCACAAAGGATTAGCAACACAGGTAATAAATATTTGCCTCTACAAGATCGTTTCATCTACCTAAGCACCTCGCTTAAGACGATAAACTTGGTATAGGAGTGTCGACTCTCCTATATATGAATGAAGTGCAGGTGAGACAAGATAAAACACAAGTGTGCAACTTCCTATGTGCGTAATTGAAAAGAGAGATCCTCACTTAAGGTGAGAGACTCCCTACTAAGCAACTTTTATTTAAGCAAGGTTCATATGGGAAAACATTACCGAGCACTTGTAGTTGAAGTTCATCATGTTGAAGCAACCAAGTGACTTGTGTGGATCTTTTATACGGTTGGCACCATACCGTACACTTCACCACATAAGGTCCAAGCCCCTGCGAAAATAACACACATATAAAATCATCGACTCGGTATACGAACGGAGTTCGTATACCCAACCGGCAAAAAGAAATAAAGGAAAACATAGTTGCTAAAGAGAATTATTGGCTACGGAGTTTCAAAGGTAATTAACACTAATTACAAAGCAAATGGTTGGTTAGAAAACACCTCATCGACCTCAGACGTCGAAGAAGAATCAATTGGAGGTGTTGTTGCCTTCATACGGACGCTCAAACGACCGGTAGCGGTCGTATAGAACGCCGACGTTCACTCCGCGGAGATGCTCATTGTGGACGCCAAGTGAAACGACCGCTCGTACGAGCGCGAGCGCTCACATGGTTGGCCGTCTTTTGCTCTGGTCTTCTTCTCTCTTGCGGCCACGAGCTCATACGGGCGCTCAAACGACCGGGACGGTCGCATGGAACGCCGTCTTTTCTCCTGGGACTGCAGAATTTCATGAAATTTTTTGTTCTTCCTCCTCACGTTAGGCACATAGCAATATTGCAATAAAAATAGGAGGAGGCATGCAACAAAAATAGGCTACCGACATGCTGGAATTTTTACCAATGAAAATTATTACGAAACCAACTCAAATAGCAACTACTCAAAACAAAAACAAAAGTGCCAATGCAACATGAAATGCAACTAGACTCAAGACACAAAGCTAAGAAAGACACCTACGGACTTCCGGGTTACCTCCCAGGCAGTGCTTTCTTTATAGCCATATAGCTAGGCTTCGGCGCTCCATATGGTCATCCACCCGGATCCCAAGGGATATCAACCCCGAGTGTCAGACCAGACTCTGACCGGGGTTTGGAGCACCGCATAGCAGGGCTCAGTCGGGGTCGCACTCGCTTCCGGTGCATCGGCATCATATATGTAAATTCGTACTCGCTCTTGGGCGAGTACCGATGCACCGGGCTAATTGGAGATGTCTGAAAAGTTAGTAGCTACAACTTCACAATATCTTTATAATCAAGAGGGTGAGGAGCTACAGGTAAATCATAACCTTCATCATTTTCATCAATCTGCACATTAACTATGTCAAAAAATTTACCATTGGTAGGAGTTTCCGGATAGTGCGCATTCCATCCTTCATCTCCGTTTTCCTCTGGCTCATTTTCCAACCTTTCTTCCTCTTGTGGCTCGATGATATTTTCTTCGTGTTCCTGCATAAGGTTATGTTCCTGCGAAATAGTGACTTGGGAGGTTGCGGTAGGCCGCATGTCATAGTCCAAGAATAAAGGTTTTTCATCAAAATCACAATCTAAGCAAAAAATCATAGACTCCCTCTATCAAGCCTTTATGCTTAGTTATGCTTTCAATTGGGAATCTTTCAGCCCAACCTATAAGCTCATAGGATCTAAGCATTAACATCATATCCTCAATGACTTCAACTTTGTCATAAGGGTAGTCACCTCGGTTGTATGATCTCACAACCGGGTGTGGGTGATCTTTGCAGAAAAAGCTCATGTGGTCAGAGGATCCGCATTGTATGCAAAAATTTAAGGTCAAAGAGGTTACATGATCCAATACCAAAAATTGCTCACCCACAATAATACCTTTTTGAGAGTGTCGATATTCTTCATATACCCTTAATCTTCCATTATCTCATTTCATTGCAGCAACTATTTCTTCATCTGACATCTCAAAGCAAGACATTTTTTTTGTATTTTTTTGGGTTAAGGAAAAATAGTAAGATAATAGCAACAAACAAATAAACTAAGTGCGAGTGGGTAAGTAATAACCAAGCGCTATGCTCCCCGGCAACGGCGCCAGAAAATGCTTAATGACCTGCAAGTGCACAGGGCTGTTGTAGCACTTTCATTGTGATAAGAAGAGTGTAGAACCCACAGAGAGTGAATAGGAAGGCACCACAAACCCCGCAACTACGTTGTCACTTTCACGCAGCCACGTACGCACCCAAACCAGAGTTTGGAAATAGTCTACTCTATCGTTGCTAGGAAAACTAGATAAAAAGGATTTAACTAAACTACTCACAAGAGGAATAAAAACAGGAATTAAAAGACACTAAGTTAGTAGGGACGACGCTTGAGTAGTAAACGTTCTCGAGGGGTCCGGAATCACTACCACATATGAACTATCGTATCCTCTAGTAACTAGTCAGATGCATAAGTGGGCGGAGCCGGGTACAGTACGCGTTCTACTCCAGGTAGACTTCGTGCCACGCACGCCACCGTCATAGTATCCCCCATAGGGTTACAACTCATGACAATTAAGGGTTGCCCCGTGGACGCGGCCTCTCTAAGGGTTCTCCGTTATTCCCCAATCCTTTGCAAAGGCGAGGAACCGAGGCTTTTACTGTCACCTCAAATTACCCCCAATATCCCCAACCATCACAAGGACTGTAACATACTTCACGACACAAGTCACAAATGTGAGTGAGCGCTCCTCTCAACATTCGCGAAGGCTACTAACTCGAATCATGCATAGGTAATATTGGATCACAATAAATAACATAAAGGGTTCAACCATATCCTCAGGAACAAGTTTAACTACTCAATCAATGACATGAAGGTTAGGGACAAGTTACAAGCCGGCATCGAGCCGGTGAAGGGAGAAGGCATGGCGGTGATAGCGGCGGCGCGGTGGTGATGATGATGATGATGGCTGCTGTGATGGTGATGAAGATGGGGGCGCCACCGGTGGTGGCGGCGCCAGCTCGAGGGCACCGGCCCGAAGGCTGGTGCTCATGGTGGCGGAGCCTTCTCCTATTCCCTTGGTGGTTGTCCCTCCTTCTCTTGGTGGTGGAGCAGCAATGGAAATGGGAGGTGGATGAATGAGATGTATGATGTTAGATGGCGGCGGCTAGGGTTGAGGATAACATATAAGGAGCCTCCCTAGCCTCCTCTCTTGATGGGCTTCATCCAAGGGCTCAAGATGAGCCTTATCCTCTCCCAATCTCTTCTTTACGAGCCAAGGATCCCGTAGGATCGAACGGGGACGAAATCGGTGAAGAATCTGTCTAGAAGGGCAACTTTTGGAGATGTGTGCATGTCAAAAGACCGCCGAAACGACCGTGTGCGGTCGTTCGAAAGGCCGTCTTTTATTCTGTCTTTTTGTGCAATTCTTCTCCGGTAAAATGGCCGCCATTTCTTCATACGAACTCGGAATTTGAAGTTCTTGGGCTCGTTGGATTCGTATGATCGACGAAAATCCATTTTTGGTATTAGATCTTGATTTAGAGCACTTTGGAAAAATGACTCTTTCCGACCTTCGAAATGGCTAAGTCTGACCCCGGCTGACTCCGTATCAATCCCATCCTTGGTCCTTTCATCGTGCTTGGTCCTATGTTGCTCCAAAACACCTATAGACACAAGAAAACAAATAAAACTAATAAAAACCAAATAAAACACTAAATGTTCAATGCTCACAATAAAAAGTGTAGATACCGGTAATCATGCATAATGGACAGCTATTTGGTTCAATGGGACATGATATATGCAGAGAACATGCAACAAATGAGCTCTAAAAATGCGTAAAATATAGAGCCATCAATCCGCACGCGTCGGCTTGTCGCGGGCATCCAGGCCGGGGCGTTGGCGCGGATCTGTGTGTAACGCGTCGGTGGACAAGCGGAGGTGGGAGGCGGCGTCGATCTGCGGAGAGGGAGCTGGAGCGGCGGGGATGCAAGGGGCATGGGCAATGTGCAGTCGTTTCTCCTGCTGTGCAGCTGCTTTGGTCCCGGACGAGGGCCTGCGAGGTGCTCGGGCGACGGGCGTGCTTGGGGCTTGGTCGTGGTGTGCAGGTGGCTCGGTTGTGTCGTGCGAGCGGCTCGAGCGAGGGAGTCAAGGGGTGGCCTGGTGTGTCCGTGCGGTGAGGCACTGCATGCGTGCACTGGGCGCGGCGTGGGTGCGGTGGACTTCTGGGCAGCGCAGATTTGGTTTTGAAGCTGCAGCGTTGGAGCTCGGAAGCGCAGCTCAGAGGCCCAGGGCGGCTCAGGGAGGTGGCTCCGTCGCGCGGTGGTAGCTGATCTATCATCACCGGCGGGCGCGCGTGGACTACAGCCAGGAACCGTGGTGGTCCGTGGCTTCGGGCGGTGCTCCTCCGTGCCTTGCCAACATGGTGCTCGGTATGGCGCGGTGGCTCGTGCTGCGTCCGGTGGTCCTGCTCCGGTCGGTCATCGACGGATCTGCTGTCCTGCGTGGCGAAAGGGTCGGCGGCGATCTCCGCGAGGTGCAGGCGGCTGCGTTGACTGCGATGTGGCATGTTCGGCGGTGGTGGCAGCGATGGATGGTGGGCCCTCGTGTGGGAGGTTTTCCGCCGGCGGTCTCCGCGAGGTGTAGTTGGTTGTGGCGGTCTCTGTGCCTCTGCGTCGACGGGCAACTTCGATGGTGGTGGCGGTTGGTGGGTTCGTCGGCGCCGGTGCAATATGATGTGTGGCCGAGGTGGTGTGGGAGCTTGGGTGAAGACCATGTCTCGGCCTTGTGCCATGACCAGTGATGACGGTAGTTGTGGCCATCGTGACCTTCCTGGAGGCATCGCTGCTTTGTTGTCGCACCCCTCCTGCACGGATCCAGTCGTCGTGGCCTCTCCAGGGGAAACACTTGGTCTTGTGATCGGACGATGCCGGCACTTTGATGTGTCATTTTCCCTTTTGGGGGCTACGTCTCAGAGCTCGGCATCGGCAAGTGGGACTGGTGGTTTGCGGCGGTTCTGGCATCCAGACTTCTGTGGCAACGATGATGATGGTGGGAGCGATGCCAGCGACACGGCAATGGTTGCGGTAGTCGGCTCTTCTCCGGCGTGTCCGCGGTATTGCCTCGGTTTGTTTGTTGCTGTGGGGTCGAAGCTGCGGCGGCGGGCCCCTGTGGTATACGATGACTGGCTGCAGGTGGCCCGTTCGGCGATCTTCCGTGGCGCCAGCCGTGCCTAGTTTTGTCCTTCAGAGTACTCCGTCAGAGTCGGAGTTGCGCTGTCTGGCCGCAGGTGGTTGAGTTTTGGCGCATATCTTCTTGCAACGTCACGCATCCGCTACAGTGTGGGTTGAGTCGACGATCCCCTACGATGAAATCGGAGTTGTTTGCTCAGAGTGTAGGTATGGCGCTAGGGGAGAAGTGATGACGATGGCGCCTGCGTGCTGTCTCGTCGAGGCCCTCTTTGGAGTGGTGTGCGTGGGGTTTCTTATGTGTGCCGCTCAGCGGTGGTGATGGTTTTCGTCCGGTTCTCCATAATTAACTGGGCAATCTGGTTTTCTGTTTTCCCTAATTAACTGAGCAACTCTTTTCTTCTTAATGAATGCAGGATAACTACCATTTCGAAAGAAAAAAATACAATTTGGCCGGTCAGTGTTGTTCAGATCTGGGCGGGAAGCACTCCAAGCTGGAGCAATGGTCTTGCCCTGATAGCAGACCATGATCATCACATAAGGAGCAGTGCAACCAGCCAACTCATGCACCGGATGCACCGGCTGCACATGAGTCGTCATATTGGATACGTTCTCACCACATGAGGTTGTTCTATAAAAAAAAAACACACACATGTGTGAGCCCGCAGAAGCAAAAAAAAATGTGTCCATAATTTTTTTCTTTCCTATAAATATATTTTTAAAAGAAAACCATTTCACTAGTTTTGTGTATATAACGTTTAGAACAAAATAAAAAATAACAAAATGGTCATGTCTTGCATGAAGAAAAATGTTCACATATATATACAAATGTTGATGCAATTTTAAATAGTGTTTAACATGTTTTTAAAAGAGTGTCGACATATTTTTAGAATACACAATGAAAATGCTCTCATGAACGTTTTCGAAATACATTTTTGAGATACACCACAAATATTTTCTGAAATACACGATAAACCTTTTTAAGATACACGGTAAATATCTTTTAGAACGAGATGAATATTTCTTTAAATAGACATCAACATTTTATAAATATGCGGTGAGCATTTTTTAATACGCGGTGAACATTTTGTAAATATGCGACGAACATTTCGTAAAATAAGATGATTTTCTTCTTCTTAAGACGTGGTGAACATCTTTAAAAACATGGTCAACATATTTTAAATATGTGATATACATTTTTCAAAACATGGTGAACATTTCTAATTAAAATACACTATAAACATTTTTTTTAATGCAGCCCATGAGCAAGCATTGTAGACGAGTGCTTCTTCTGACTCGAAATAGGCAACATATAGTATTCTCGCAAAGAATAAACACAACAGATCATGATCAGGGCTTTTTTTATTTGAATTAGGACAATGCCCGTGCGTTGTAACGGGATAAAAATATTCTAATAGTGTGATCACCTGTCCATATTAATGTTATTGTGTAAATAAATATTTATCAAATTATGCCCATGATTTACCTTATACATGGAACTGGGTTAGGTCGGGCGAGTTGCGTGTCATGGATGGACATGCAACTAGGTCGGCGAGTTTCGTGTCGAAGGTAGACAAGCAATTGGGTCAAGTCGCATGCGAGTTGCGTGTCGATAGTGGGCATGCCTGGTCGGACGAGTTGCATATCAAGGGTGGACATGCAACTGGGTCAGACGAGTTCCATGTCTAGGGCAGGCAAACAACTGGGTCTGGGTCAGGAAAGTTGCGTGTCAAGCGTGGACAACAACTGTGTCAGGACCAGGCAAATTGCGTGTCGAGGATGAACATGTAATTGGCTCAGGCGAGCTGCATGTCGAGGGTGGGCATGCAACTGGGTCGGACAAGTTGCGTGATGATAATGCACATGCAACTAGGTTGGGTGAGTGGGTCGAGGGTCGGGGCAAGTTGCGTGTCAAAGATGGACATACAACTAGTATGTGTCATAACAAGTTATGTGTCGAACGTGGCCAAACAACTGAGTCAGGCAACTTGCATGTCGAAGGTGGACAAACAAAATATTGATAATGCATTTGAAAAATGTTAAACGTGTATAAAAAAGATGTTTATGATGTAGATGAAAAATTTACAACATACATTAAATAAAAGTAAACATCATAAAAAAATTAAAAAACTGTATTTAAAATTATTAAACATGTATATAATATGAAAAATGTACATTATGTGTGCAAAATTGTTTATTCCCATTAAAAAACATGTTCACCATGTGTTTGAAAAATGTTGACCATGCATTCAGACGTGTATTAAAAAATGTTTAGATATATAAAAAAATATATAATGTGTATGAAAAAAGTTAGAGATCAAAAAATATAAGTTATAAAAAATGTTAATCATGTATTAAAAAAATGACAAATGTCTGATAAAATATTTCTGATATATACGAAAAAATATTGAATATGTACTGAAAAAAGTTGACATGTGTTGAAGAAAATAAACCAATGAAAATCATAAAGAGACAAAGAAAAATTAAGAAAACCAATTAAAACCGAACAGACGAACAACGAAAACCAGAAAAAAAATAAAACAAAATCATTGCAAAATAATGAAAACAGTGAAAATCGAGAAAGAAACAAAGAAGAAAACGAAGAAAGAAAAAGCAAAAAAATCACTGACAATAGAGAAAGTAACAACGGAAAAAAAACTAGTGAAAACCATATAAATAAACAAAGAAAACCGATGAAAAAACATAAAAAAAAATAGAAAACTAAAGAAAACCAGTGAAGAAACAGAAAAAACTAAAAAGAAATCAGAAGAAAGCGAGCGAACATATCGATCAATCAAGCAACAAATGAAAAAGACGATAATGGCCCGGCCTAATAGCTACAGATGGAGGAAAACCCTTAGGGGAGCATACTATATATCTCGCTAACAGCAGGATCCCAGTTCTTTTGGCCGATTCTCCCAGAATCTTGAGAATCGACCCTTCACCCAGCTTCTCTCAGAATCTTGAACCCATACTTTTTTTACAATCCTAGCTGTTTACATCCTAACTAGCAATGATTGTAAAAAAAATATGGGTTCAAGATTCTAGGAGAAGCTGGGTAAAGGGTCGATTTTCAAGATTCTGGGAGAATCGGCCAAAAGAACTGGGCCGTAGTCACCGCAGCCACACTGTTGGACGAGACAAATCGAAATGGTGCGCATCTACACCTCCCTAGTTGGACACGAGAGCAACTAATTAACGAGCGCTCCTTCGGGAGTCTCTCAACGATCACTTGGGGTGGGCTGAGAGCGCGTCACTTGGCGTGCTCTCAGCCGCCGCCACGTGTCGCGCTCTGGGTGTTCCTTCCGGATTTTGTTTATTATTTTTCCGAACGCGTTTTCGGGTTTTTAGACGGGTGTTTTGATTTTCCACCGGTCTTTCTTAGCTTTTTGACAAAAAAATTGCGCGAAAAATGCGTTTTCTTTTTTTTTTTCTTCCGCGAGAGGCACGGTTTTGTTTTCGCGAGACGTGCCTTTCGGAAACGAAAAAAAAACATGTTTTCTTTTTTTTTCCTTTTGCGAGAGGCACGGTTTTGCTTCCGCGAGATGCAGGGTTTTGCTTTCGCAAGAGGCACGGCCGTGCCTCTTGGAAACGAAAAAAAAAAGAAACGCGTTTTCTTTTTTTGCTTCCGCGAGAGGCACGGTTTTGCTTCCGCGAGAGGCACGCTTTTGCCTTCGCGAGAGGCCCGGCCGTGCCTCTCGGAAACGAAAAAAAAATACATTTTCTTTTTTTTCCTTCCGCGAGAGGCACGGTTTTGCTTCCGCGAGAGACACGGTTTTGCTTTCGCGAGAGGCACGACCATGCCTCTCGGAAACGGAAAAAAAATATGTTTTCTTTTCTTTTTTTTCCGCGAGAGGCACGGGTTTACTTCTCGTGGAGGCACGGATTTGCTTCCGCGAGAGGCACAGTCGTGCCTCTTTCGGAAAGGGAAAAAAGTTCGTCAAAACCTATCAACATGGGATCTAATTTTGAAGATCTCGACGCGAGGAATCCAATGGTGAAAACAATTTGAGATTTGGATGCACGGTTTAAGAGATAAAACGTTTGAATAAACGGATCCACGAAAAAAGGGAAAACTCCCAGGTTGTGACAAGTGGCGCACATGCAGTGCACCACTTGTCGCAATCTGGGGAGGTGGGAGTTATCTTTGGAAAGAGTTCTTCTCAATTAGTGATTTCGGTTGGACGCACGTCTCACCAAAAGTGCTCGCGATAATGGGCCGGGCCAGCCTGCGACTGCACTCACATCTCTAGCTAGCTACCGTGTTTCTTTTAAGTTTTTGATTCCGTTTTCCACATGTTTCTTGTTTTTGCTTTCTTTTTATATTTTGAAATATTCAAAATATTTGTGTTTCAAAAATCACTTTGCATATTTTCTCTAAAACATGCTAATCATGCATTTGAATAAATGTTAAACATGTATAAAAACTGTTTTGGATTTTTAAGAGAAATGTACGATGTGTAAGAAAAAAGTAGACATCAAAACATATATTTGAAAAAATGTTAATCTTGTATAAACGCTAAGGGGCGTCCACGTGGGCCTTGGCCTAGTAAACTTTACGATGGTTTTTCAGCCTCGCTTGTTCTTTTTGCTCGCTCGCTCAATCCAGGTCTTGCTCGCTGGTCTTTTTTTTTTTTTTTGCATGCTTCCGCATTAAAAAACGCTCACTTAGCCTAGTTGGTTTTATATCAAAATGTTCACTAGGGTTGTTTTCTGATACTGTTCTGCTCGCTGGTCTGCTATGGAGGGAAATATCCACCGGGATTCTTCGTTTAAATTTTAAAAATTAGTAAAATAAAAAAAGTTCATGGATTTTAAAAATGTTCATGAAGTTCAAAATTATCATGAATTTGAAAAAACTTCACGGATTATGAAAAAAAAATCAATTGTTTGAAAAGTTTGTGAATTTGAAAAAGATCATGGATTTTGAAAAATGTTTAAGATCAATTTTTTTTAAAGTTCACAACTTTTGAAAAAGTTTGCGATTTGAAAAAAAAACAAAGATTTTGAAAAACTATTCCCAAAAAATGGAAAAGTTCACAAATTCGGAAAAGATTAATAAAGTTCAAAAAATGTTCGTGCATTTAAGAAAGTTACAGATTTTAAATATGTTCAGGAATTTTAATAAGTGCACGGAAAAATTAAAAATAAAAAGTAAAATAAGAAAGCAATAAGAAAAACCAAAAATTTAAAATTTAAAACAAAAAACCGGACAAGACCCAGTCTAGAAAAAACGGAAACAAAAAATAAGTAGAAAGCTTCCAGAAGCTTCCAAAAACCAGGCCGGGAAGCTTCCAGAAACTAGCGAGGGGGATCAGCTATGGGCGCCCGCTAACAGAATAGCCTGTAATTGGCGCCTGAAGCGGCGAGTAGGAAATGCACGAAATCCTGGAAAATCCTATCTGCCGCATTCTGCGGCAGATTGTCGATCGATCGCACACACAGTCTATAGAATGGGCCGGCCCATCTGAGCGTGCGAGGAGCATCGATTTTGTGAACCTTCGGCAATGTTCCAGACGGGTTTTGAGAACCTTCTAGAAGGTTCCCAAACCGATTTTTTCTTCTTTTGTTGGTTTTCCGTATTTTTTTCATTTTTTTCGTTTTCTCGTTTATCTGTTTCTTTTTTCTTTTCTCTATTTGTTCCTTTTTTTTCTTTTTTCTTTTTTCAAGTTGGACATTCTTTTAACATTTTTCGAAAAAAAATTCTTCAGATTTTTAAAAAATATACCTCCTTTTAAAAATTTATTCACAAATTGAAAAAATGTCCGAGTTTCAAAAATGTACAGGAATTTCAAAAAACATTCCTGTTTCAATTTTTTTCTCAAAACTTCAGAAAATGTTAGGAATTCCAAAAAATATTCCTCTTGTAAACATTTGATAGAAATAGGAAAATGTTCAATGTTCAGGAATTTCAAAAAATGTTAATGTTTTCAAAATTTGGTCAGAAATTCAAAAAATATTCGCAGGTTAAGATTTTTGTTCGCAATTTCATGAAATATACCATTTTTAATTTTTTATTCACCAATTGAAAAAATGTTCGGTTTGAAATTTTTGTTCGGAATATCATGAAATATGCCATTTTCAATTATTTGTTCACAAGTTCAGAAAATGTTCATAGTTTCAAATTTGTTCCAAAATTCATAAAACAATTCTGCTTTTGTCAAATTTTTTGTTCACATATTCAAAAAATGTTCCTACCTCTGAAATTTTGTTCAGAAATTCAAAAATCATTCGCACTTTTTCAAAATAGACAGTTTTATAAAAAACCTTCACTACAGCAACTATTTCGGGTTCGCTACGATATTCCTATTCGCTATAGTAGACCAGTCGGATTTAGTTCTTAAAGTATGTGCTGCTTTAGTAACAACAATACTGGTGCACTGGACTGGTTATGTGCACGTGATCGTAAGCAGTTGGTCGACTGTCGAATCGCAAAATTGTGCTGCCTTTATTTTTTGCAATCTTTTTCGTCCCGCGGTACTGCTTGACGGGCCGGCCCAGTCTGGCCGCCTCCTGTGCGTGCGGCCGCCAATTTGACGCAAAGAGCGTCAAATAGGGGCTCCCCGAATTCCTTATTAGATGCATTAAACGTAAAAGTGTCGGTCATTCGCAACAGACAAAAAGAACTAACAATCAGTCGGGCCGGCCCATTAAGCATGTGCATTAGTTTTGCTTTTGAAACCTTCAGCAAGAGCCCAGCTCAGGCTTTTCCGAGTTTTGGAACCTTCTAGAAATTTCCATAAATGGTTTTTCCTATTTGTTTTCTTTATTGTTTTGTTTTCGATTTATTTATTTAATTTATTTTTTCTTTTTCATTTTTTTCAATTTTATTTTATTTGCAAAACAAGCTATTGCGTTCACAAATTCAAAAAAATCAGGAATTTAAAAAAAAAGTGTTCGCATTTTTAAAAAGAATTCAGTATATAAAAATAAAACTTAGATTTTATAAAAAAATAGAAATTGAAAAAATCTTCATTTTTTCGAAAACTGATTGCTAATTTTCAAGAAAACTTAATGTTTTTAGAATTATTTGAGATTCCAAAATATGATTGAAAGATAAAACAAATCATTTTTTAGAAACTATTCAAAAATCGAAAAATGTTCACTTTTTTGAAAAAATGGAATAAAAGTTGAAATTTTAAAAAATTGTTGAATTTTTGAACAATTTCTAATATCATGATATTTTTTGAAATGCCTAACATATCTTGAAACAAGAACATTTTTTGAATGTAGGAATAGTTTTTATAAAATGCAAAAAATATTAGAACAATTTTCGAAACTGCAAATGAGTTTGATTTCAGAAACAGTTATATATTATGCAAAAAGGAAGAAACAAAAACAGCAGGTGAAAAAGTAAAAAGAAAAGAAAACAGTTTTGATTATATTTCCGATGACTGTTTGACGCGGGAGCTCCTATAGGGCGCCATATGCGCCGGTTGAGGCAACTGGTGCCCACCGCAGAATGCTAATGGGCTGGCCCATGAACACGCGGAGCAGTGCAAAATTTTATTTATGGCGCGAGAAAACCCCAAAAAGTTGCCCTATTTAAGAACTAAACTGTAGCCGCACTATTTAGAAAAACATGATTTCTTTTGAAAAAAATGTGAATAAAATTTGAATGCCCACAGATTTCAAAAAACATCAAGAATTAGAAAAGGACTTCATGTATTCAAAAAAGTTCACAAATTTGTAAAAAGTTCATCGATGTTGAAAAAAATTCTTCAACTTTATAATAAAACTCATCAATTTTGAGAAAAAGGTTCATCAGTTTGAAAACAAGCTCCTCGATTTGAAAAAAAGTTCATCGATTTAAAAAAAATCGCAAATTCAAAGAAAAAATCAAGAATTTCGAAAAAAGTTCATCAATTTCAAAAAATCATCGATTTGAAAAATCACGGATTTTGAAAAAGTTCACGAAATTATGAAAAAGAAAAAACAAGGAAAGGATATAGAAAAAGAAAAGAAAAGGAAAAAAGAAAAAAGGGAGAAGTAATAGCAACAGGCAAGGTGACTCGGTTGGTTACTCAGTTTATCTACTACACGGAGATCGCAAGTTCTAATCACCGCGAACCCACCTCACGCACGCGTGTTTTTGTAGTTTGTTTGGACAGGAAAAAAAATCTAAAAGAGTCGGCCCAGCTCAGCGCGGGAGGGGAGGGGGGGGGGGGGGGGTGCGCCGGTTTGCATTTAACACAACAACGGGCCCAACAGGCGTCGTTTAGGAATTGTCGTTTGACGCAGATAGCGTAAAATACGACCTCCCATTCTAAGAAGTGTCCCTCATTGACGCCTTCAGTCCCCAGAAGGCTGTCTGGCGCTCACGCACGCTCCTAGCAGGTCATGGCCCATATATCGCTCTCGCTCGGCGTTGACCATCAAATTGTTCGACGTTCCTAAAAAAACGTTTGATCTATCGCTTGTCGGAATGCTCGCTAGCTTTTTTTCCATGCGAGCAGGTGCTGTGCAAAAACACTGCTAATTTAAAAAGTTCATGGAATTCAAATACAGTTCATAGAATTCGAAAAAAGTAATGGAATTCAAACTTTTTGGAAAAAGTTCATGGAATTCGAAAAAAGTACATAAGTTTTTTGAAAAATTCCACAAATTTGATAAATTTCATCAATTTCGAAAAAAAATCATTGATTTTGAAAAAAATATCACATTTGAAAAAAGTTCATGAAGTTGGAAAAAACCATCCAGTTTATAAAAAATTTCATCAATTTTGAAAAAAAATCATTACAATTTTAAAAAAGATCACAATTTTAAAATCATTCATCAAATTTGAAAAAAAAATCATGAATTTTGGGAAAAAAGTCCGTAAAAATTGAACAGAGTTCATGGATTTGATAAAAGTTCATGGGTTTCGTTAAAAGGTTCACGAATTTGAAAGAGTTTGACGCATCTGGAAAAAAAATATAAGAACCATCTAGAAAAGACCGACCAGCGAACCGGGGAAACCGACTTGGGACACAAACAGAAGAAAAAAGATGTAAATAATCACATCAGGTGAGGGGTCTGGTTGGTTACTACAACTTACACTGAGCGAGGTGGTCTTGGGTCGAATAAATGTTTGCACAAACAGAAGTAACGGGCGATGAAGGTGCTGAATAAGAGTTGGCAGCGCCAGTATTTCTTCCTGGCATCGACAACCGATTTAACTGGGCCAAAGCCCATTAATACTCGATTACTCCCCTGTTCTCTGCTCGCTCACTGTTTGTCCCTCATCTATTCGCTCGCTTTTTCTTCTTCTCGACTGGTCTTTGTGTCAGGACAAAAACAACTCGGATTTTTTTAAAAGTTCATCGATTTGGAAAGAAAGTTCATCGATTGTTTTTTCAAAAAAGATCATCGATTTTGAAAATCATTAAATTTGAAAAAAAAAGTTATTTTTTCTAAAAAAGATCATCGAATTGAAAAAAGTTCATCGGATTTGAAAAAAAGTTCACCAAAATTTTAAAAAAAAATCATCAAAATTGAAAAAGTTCATCAATTTGAAAAAAATCATTGATCTGAAAAAAGTTCACGCATTTAAGAAAATAAAAAAGAAAACCAAAAACAGAAAAAGAAAAGAGAAAAAGAAAACATAGAAAACATGGGGGGGGAGGGGGGAGGATTTCCTATACGTATATAAATGTAAAAAGGGAAGTAGGTATGCACAAGCGTCAAGATGGCGTAGTGGTTACTGCAGTTCACTCGCAACCACCGCCGCCTTAAGCGCCATATAGGATTTGCCGCCAATCTTGAGAGCAACTAGTTGACAAGCGCTCCTTCGGGAGCCTCCCAACGATCATTTGGGGTGGGCTGAGAGCGCGCCACTTGGCGCGCTCTCAGCCGCCGCCACGTGTCGTGCTCTGGGCGTTCCCTCCGGGTTTTTTATTTATTTTTTCGCACGCGTTTTCGGCTTTTTAGACGGGTTTTTTCGGCCTTTTGGTTTTCCACCGGTCTTTTTTAGCTTTTGGGCGGAAAAAAAGGAAAAAAAATTGGCGCTAAAAAACGCGTTTATTTTTTTATTTCCGCGAGAGGCACGGCCGTGCCTCTCGGAAACGGAAAAAAAAAGTGTTTTTTTCCTTTCGCGACAGGCACGGTTTTGCTTTCGCGAACTCGTAAACGGAAAAAAAAACCGTGTTTTTTTTTCTTCCGCGAGAGGCATGGTTTTGCTTCCGCGAGCGGCACGGTTTTGTTTTCGCGAGAGGCACGGCCGATCCTCTCGGAAACGGAAAAAAAACGCGTTTTTTTCCTTCCGCGAGAGGCACGGTTTTGCTTCTGCGAGAGGCAGGGTTTTGCTTTCGCGAGAGGCACTGCAAAAAAAACGCGTTTTCTTTTCTTTTTTCCTTCTGTGAGGGGCACGATTTTGGTTTCGCTTGCCTCTTTCAGAAAAGGGAAAAAACGTGCTCCGGTTCAGTTTTTTCGTCCGGTTTTTTTCGTGAATAAAAGTTCGTCAAAACCTATCAACATGGGATTTAGTTTTAGGAATTCGATGGTGAAAATGGTTTGAGATTTGAACGCACGGTTTAAGAGAAAAAACGTTTTGAATAAACGGGTCTAAAAAAAAGGAAAAGTCACAGGTTGATGTTGTGCACCACTTGTCGCAACCTGGGAAGGTGGGAGTGATCTTTGAAAGGAGTACTCTTCAATTAGTGATTTCGGCCACCGTTAAAAATAGATAGTAGATCGCTACTAAATGCGGGCCGATTCATAAATCCAAATGATAAGTGTCACACGTGTGGCACGAAGCAACATGGTCCAAACGCCCTCATTACCATCCATTTTGCCATATCAAACAGATGACATCAGCGAAATCTTTTTGGTTTTTGAACTTAAAAATATTTTATCTCTTAAATAAAAAATCCGATTAAAAATCTGTTTTCATCATTAAAACCGTCTCGAAGAGATCTTCAAAACTAGATCCCATATTGATATGTTTCAACCACTTTTTTTTGACCAAAAGTTGGCATGATGTTACACTGAAGTTGTCATAGTGTTTACACTAAAGTTGCCATGATATGGTTCACCTATTTTTTTTCTTCTAGATTTAAAGCTACTATTGTATTTCAACTACTTGTCACGACAAATTTTATTAGTTGACCATGGCAATTTTTAGTAATTAACCACGACAAATTTAATTCATGGATCATGGCAATTTTTAGTAATTCATCATGGCAAATTAATTTTATAGATCATGGCAATTTTAGTTTATAGATCATGGCAACTCTACTATTTTGACCATGGCAATTCTAATATTTTGACCATGAAAATTAATTTTTGTATGAACCATGGCAAATTTTAGTGCATATATCATGGTAATTTAAGTAATTGACCATGCATTTTTAAAGTAATTGACCACGGATTTCTTTTAATTTATGAACCATGTAAAAATTATTTCATGGATCATGGCAAATTTTATTAATTCTCCATGACAAGTTTAGTTTCTTAATTCCTTTTTTATAACATGTCAAAAATTACTTTAAACGTAGAAGAAAAAGTAGTTGAAACATATCATGGCAACTTCAGTATAAACAACATGGCAATTTATGTGCAATAGACATGACAACATTTGACCGTCAAAAAATATCGTCGAAACATATCGATATGGGATCTAGTTTTGAAGTCCTCGTCGCGACGGATTTAATGGTGAAAACGGATTTTCAATCGGATTTTTCATTTAAGAGATAAAACATTTCAAAGATTGAAAACTTCCTGCTGACATCATCTGTTTTTGTCCCTGTTTGCATGCATGTGTGAAAGAAAAAAAAAAAAGTCTGACGTGTCACAATGGGTGGCTAGAAGGGCGTTTGGCCCGACCTTCTTCAGCCCACACGTGTGGGCGGAATTGCTTTGTGCCACACTGTGTGACACTTATCAGGGTCCTTCATAAAAAGGAGCCCATGTCGGTGTAGTGGTCCGGAGTTGTTGGGCTGCCACAGTGAAACGGCGCAGTGGCGCACGGTGGAGCAATCTGAAGCGTTGAATCCCCTCAAAAAAAATCTGAAGCGTTGAATGAGCAGATCCAATGGTTTAGAGCGTCAAATCACCGTGAAAGGGCATGTGTTGCTCGAAAACTTGCTTCTAACCACGGCAACCACTGACCTCTTTATCTGGACCTTGTGCATGTCTTTAGGATTGCCGCGTCGCATTGATTGCGTGTAGCATAGTTATCTCTTCATTTGTATTCGGAAACTCGTATTCATCCTCCATGTCCATGTTCTGATCAAAGTTTAAGATCGCGGGCAAAAGCATTTCGCGGCTGACTCCTCCAAACGCTACCGCCGCTATAGCGGGCGATAGCGGCCGCTATGCCATTTAGCGGCAACAGTACATGTGCATGTTTGTCTAGAAAAACAGAGTATTTTCAGCAGAAAAACAGAGGAATTTCAGTATAAATTCGAAGATATGTTGAAAATCTAAGCTACAGGTCGTGCAATCCAAGAGCCCGCCATGTTCTGTTGCTTGTACTGAATCAGCAAATGATACAGAGGATCAGAGGACTCTTGTACCTCCTGGAGATGCACTGGGACTGGGAGTTGGATCCGTTTGAGAATGAGATGTCATTGTGGAGTGCGGACTCATCG
Organism: Elymus sibiricus; assembly: GCA_039707655.1. Lineage (NCBI taxonomy): Eukaryota > Viridiplantae > Streptophyta > Magnoliopsida > Poales > Poaceae > Elymus > Elymus sibiricus. The sequence continues at coordinate 251,887,399 of CM077668.1, read as the reverse complement.
ACGTTGCCCTGCAGAGGCCCCTCGTCGCCGTCGCAGCATTGCGCAGCGTGGTGTCACTGGAGCTGCCTTGCGGAGGCGTGGTCGCAGCCCTGCCGTACCGGTCGCGGCTGCTGCCTAGAGCACTAGTCGCCGCCTTGCCGTATCGCCAGCCACTGCATCCGACTTCCGGCGAAGCAGCCGCCGGCCCGCCGAGCACAAATGGGAGAACCGCTCAGCCGCCGCAACCTTTTCGGAGGGAATGGGAAGAACGCTGAGCTAGGTTTCTCGGAGGAGCTGCTCTATATCGGGGCAAACTTGGGTCGTGCTCTATTTGGGCCTCTATTTCGGCTTGTACCAGCGAAAATGGAGCGACAGCAAAGGCGTTTCGCGCTGTTTCGCCCCGCGATCGCCTGATTGGCGCCAGATCGCGTTTTTTAAGGCATAGCGTCGCGGGAAGCCTTCCAGCCAGCGATTGCGCCGCGATCGCTCAAGTTTCGCCCGCGATCTTAAAGTTTGGTTTTGATACAAGTTCTTCTCAGTATGCCATTTAATGCATATAGCTTCATGTACCAAGTTTGGTACGGGTCCATGGCACCTAACACACGATGCGCGCCCCTTCCTGGACGAACTTCATCTACCCCAGCTATTAGTTGAAGTTTAGTAGCAACACTTAGCAGAGGCCCATTTTATCTGTCATTGTTTATATCTAACAATTTTCTGCATAAGTGGTCATTAGGCCCACATTTAACAGAGTCAATATAGCCCACAACTCCAACTTATGTTGACGTCGGCGGATACAAACAGTTTATTAGGTCCATATTTTTTTTTTTGTATATCGTTGCATGTTGATGGCACCCAAATCGAATCAACACGCATGCGTACAGTATTAGCCCAACCAAAATTTTCCCCTTATTCATTTGTTTAAATTAATTTATTTTCGTCTTTTCAAATTACTTTTGTCACGCCTTTTCTTTGTGTGTTTGCAAAGCACACCCCAACAGTTTCCTCCATATATTATTATTCTAGAAGGAAAACACAGGCCAACTCGTTCACACGTCGCAGATATTACTGACCGACCCGACATCTACCCTCCCACGCTTTGCATTTACTGTTCGTTGTCTCCACCGCGCGGCTCACAGCTAGGCCCATACCCAAAAAAGTCTAGATCCACCCAGAGGCGATTTTCTGGAGAGCTGCCTCTTACCACCGCCACACCCCTTGCCGGCGGCCGTATAGTCATCGCCATGCCCAACCTGGTCCTCCTCCTGTACCTGTAACAAGCCCTGCCGACGTCTGCCTAACCTCGATTCATACTTTCCGTCAGAATTGGTAAGCATGTTGAATAGCTGCTGCCGCATCGACCATAGCTAGATTTCTTACTCAATCTAGCATTTTAAATCTCAAGATGCAGAACCACAGCATCAGCAGAGAATGCAAACTGATGTTTTCAATCCTTGCTTTTAGATGTACCTCTTATATCTAGTTGTATGGACCTATCTTTAAAATATCGGCTGTGATATGTTTCAGTCTACTAAAATATTATCATATTGTAATCATTCCTCGAGCTATTTAGCAAGCAGAAAGTTCGTCCCCACATGCATTTTGATTTAGTAGCTGTACTAACCTCCTAGTCCAGCCTGAAGTTGCTTCAGTATTTTTTTCATCCTGACCAGCCACTCCTTCGAGATGTTCGACGTTGTCACCCATGAACTCGCTTGAATCAAACCCTCCTACGCTGGTACTCTTTGCATGCATAACCTGCTCTTGAGGGGAGCAAGACCTACCCACCACCGATCCATGTGTAGCCAAAGTTGATCTTCGCTTGCCCACAATTTCAACCAAAACATCACAAGCTCTTGATGATCCAGATGAACACTGAGCAGAAGCAACTTCACCCCGCGCAGCGTTCACTGACGGTATCAGGCTAGCCGTAGATCTGCAAACCAAGTTGTATGTATCAGCCTAGGATCCATCCATGGGAGCTACTTTAAAGCGCCTAAAGAAAAAACTCACCGAATATCACCATCCATGTCGATGAACTCCATAGCTCCAGCTCCGTTTTCTGTTTGGAAGAGATGTAAGCGTATGACGTTTTGCCACAAACGCCTGCCCCTCCACATGCATGTCCGGACGTGCTGGCCCGTGCATATCACTAATCGTAGCCATTGTTTATTCCCCCTTTTTACTGGCACCGGGATAAAGTACGTGCCTAGTCCATGTAGTTCCGGCACTAGAAAGACGATCTCACACGGACCAGGTATAGGTAACATGCGCTAGTACACAACTATGGAAGCCCTGTCTTGGACCGGTATCGTACGAAACGTGAAGCGAATACTGCTTTTGTGATCATTTCTCAATATAGCTAGTTACAGACTGGCACATGCAGTACTGATCTCCGTGCAGAATGCAACGCGCCGGATAAAGTGCACCACTGACGCCCTGCACTGAAAGTGCGTTTTAATGTGTTGCTCAGTTTTACCCTTTTTAAATAGGATGGTGATCCCTAGAATCACATCACCTCCCAACTATAAATGATACGCTAAGAATCCTAACCATATAATATTATGCTAAAAAAATGTTAATATATGCATACAATCTCTAGCAGATGTTACGTATAGGTTATAGGCACCTGTAGTTGCAAATCGCTCCCGAATCTGGCGTTCTCCCTTGCATAGGTTTTGCATATGGCAGCCTCTGCGTTGAGGTCGCCGGCCATCCACGCGGTGCGCTCCGCCTCCGCCATCGTCTGCAAGGAAGTGAGCGGTTCCCACGTACTCAGGATCGACGGCTACTCGCGCCTGAAGCACATGATGCACGGGAAGTACATCCGCTCGGGCGACTTCCACGCCGGCGGCCACATCTGGCGTCTCCTGTATTACCCCAACGGCAGCCAACCCCAATTCCAAGATCACATCGCCGTGTACCTCCAGCTAGCATCCAGAGATCCCAACGACGAGCAGGTGCTGGCGCGACCACGGTTCAGCCTACTCGATCAGCTTGGGAACCCGGCGTTGCCGCATGACTGTGGAATGCATCGCTTCTCGTACTCGTCGCGTGAAGTTGGGTGGGGCGCTAGGAATTTCATCACGAGGGAAGAACTGGAGAAATCGGAGTACGTCAAGGACGACCGCTTCGCCATCCAATGTGATGTCTCCGTCACCAACGTTCGGACCTGCTCCGACCACTGGGCCTTTATTTCTCATCCTTAAATCTGATCCAGCCTATATAGGTGTTGCTGCCAGGTTTCATCCGGTTCTGTATCAGATAAATCCACGCTTTTTTCCCATTTGTTTTCTTTACGTGAATGGATGCATATCAAAGTGTTTCCCCCACTTCTGTGAGCTATCAGTAATATATATTTTTAAACAAGACAAAAGATTTGCCATTTTCATTGATTAAGAAGAAGAGAGTTGCCCGGTTAATTAGAGGAAAACCGGGCGAAAACCTAGATACAAACCCCAAAGGGGCAAACGCGGACGACCTGGCCACAGCAACGCCAAACAGTCGACCGCAGTGTCGAGGACATGGCAGCTCCAATTTTGCTGACGAGCATCACATGAGAAAGTTGCTATCCTCGCACCGACCTAGTCCAGCGCAACATCCGGAGAGCACCGCCCGCTGAAAACCGCCCTCATGGAGTCATCGTTACCGCAGCGGCCCTGCCGCCCGCAGCTCCGACTTCTCCGTCACAGCCAGAAACCAGCATAGGCACACCCATTGGCGCACCGGACCTTCGACATCAAAAGGACAAGCCGCGACTCAGCTCTGCTCACCACCATCGTCGTTGCCACACGCGTCGCAACGCCACACCAACCTCACCGCCGGCCGGGCACCTGCCGACCACGATGCCGTGCACGTCCAGCCTATAGGAAGCACAAAAGGGACCAAGATCTCCAAGACGGCGTCCCCAAGAGGGAAAACGACGTTGGAGACGACGCTGCCGTCTGATCCAACCAGGATCCTGACTTTCGCCCGGATATCTTGACCCGAGAGTTGAGGATGCACAAATCACCTCGACGACGCCTCCAAGGAAGAAAGCAACGCCCACGAGCGCCGCCGCCGCCGGCCAGCTAGCGTTAGCCAAGTTTTCGCCCGGATCAGCAACACCACCACTCCCACGCGACGGACGCCAACCAGCACCTCCACTGACCCACGCACCCCTGCACAGCAATCGCGCCATCGCCATGCAAGGACCACCACCACACCTCGCTGCCGAGCCAACCGAGTTGTCCAGACAGGAGAGACGAGCCTCCCTCCACCAAGAACACCGCGGTCGCCGCGTCGCCCACGCGAACTCCACGGCTGCCGACACATCAACCACCGTCCCAGGGCCGCCGCCCCGGAGTCCAATATCGCCACGCCAGGCTCGGGAACAAGAGGTCGCCCCGCTGCGCTGCAGTCATCGCACCACACGGAGACAAGACCGTAACAAGAAACCACTGCTGGCCGGCCGAATTCGACCACGCCCGGCCAGATCTGGGAGCGGCCAGCCCTCCTGTGCACCACCATCGCTCCACCAAGGCCCCCGCGCCGCCACACCGAGCAGAGCCGGAGACCAAGTCGGGGAGCCGCCAGCGTCGAGATCCAGAGCGCCACGCCCTCTCACGCCGACCGCTGCCATGGGGGAGACCGGAGTGTCACCAGGCCCAGCCGCCGCGCCGCCCCCGTGGCCACAGCGGCCGCCAGTCCGCCTCCACGAAGCCGGGGCCGCCGCCCAGGATCCAGCACTCCGACCGCGCCTTCACGGGCCGGGAGAGCCCCGCCGCCGCCGTCCGCTGCGCGGGCTTAGCCCGGCCGTGTCATTTGGCGTCAGCGAGGAGGTGGAGGAGAGGAGGGGTGGTGGGTGGCGGCGGCGGGATTGGGCTCCGCCCAAGCCGCCCCGGGAGGCGACGCGGGGGACGGGGGGGGGTGGGTGATTGAGCTATCAGTATTTATTACTTTAGGATCCAGAGACATGTTCTAAGGATCTCAGAAATCAAATACTCCGTCCGATCTATATTACTTTTTGAAGTGTTTTCCCCCTTCAACATTGAACCTTAAATAGATCTGTTTGAGCGACAAGTAATATGGATCGGAGGGAGTATTTAACTTCAAAAACCCACTCCCAAAACCTAGCTTGCAAGGAATTCAGTGTATTGGAATGGTGGTCATTCCATGGCATCGTACCAAGAAGGTAACACATATTTTTGCAATGGTGGTGCGTGGGGAGAAGGTATACCCCCTTCCCTCCTTGTCCATCCGAAAACAACTTATCTCATGGCTCGGTCTCTAGGGGCGGAGCTATAGTGTTGGACTGGGGTCAATTGATCCCTATGACCTTAGCCAAACCCACATGCAGCCCAGTAATGAAAAGTGCCCCAATAAAGAAATCAATTTGACACCAGCCCACACATACATTACAGTCCCACTGTATGCAGCATCTTTTTGGTGTTGGGCTGTTTGGTTACATGCAAACATTGTTGGGCCTGCATCGCACGGTTCTTAAAGCACCATTTTGCCTGCATCGCTGGAAATGCTCAAATCGACTGTTTCCAGCGAGCGAGGCCCGAGCGATGCTCTCGAGCCGACATGGGTGGCTCTGGCGAGACATGCTTGCAGGTATTTTCTTCTAAGCACCTCTTTAATATTCTTCATCCCTTCTACACGACCGTACTTCGATTCGCGATAAGCTATACACGAAAAATATGCACCTCGGTGTTCTGATTTCATTCCGGCGATCGGATCGTAGTTTCGTTCACTCAATATGTTGAATTTTGTGTTCATATTTGAAGCTTTTTTGGACGAATTTTGACAAATTCGTGACACACGGTCGACCGTTTGAAGTTTCCTTTGAGGAGTAGTTCACCTCGCCGTTTTCTGTTTCACCAATCATAGGCGAGTAGATCTACATGTGACCAGTGTGTGGAGGTTGGAGGGCACAGAGGAGGTGTTGCCGTCAGCGTAGGATAGGAAGCAGCCCTCGCTGCGCCGCAGCCGGTGAGTTTGTTGGCGGCCACGGCGAGGCACGCCACGCAGACTCTCGGCGCGGGGTCGCCCAGGCAGAGGCCGCAGGCGAACGCCCCGCCGCTGTCGGACTGCAGGGACGCGAACCCCGTCGGCGCGGCGACTCCGGGCAGCGCGGCTAGGAGCGGCAGGAGGGTGTCCCGGAAGGCGGCAGCAGCGGCGTCGTCCGAGGCAAGGGGCGGGGCGCAGTCGACCATGGCATAGTTGGTCGTGAAACACAACTCCATGGTGCGGCTGAGCAGCAGGAGGACGAAGAAGAGGAGGGCGGCGAGGATGGCTATGGTGGTGAGCGCACAGGTGGGCACCATGGACGTGCGTAATGGCCCCTCGCGCCGGCGGTGACAGTGGCAGTGAGCCGGTGGAGGAGGAGCTACTAGAGATCAGACCCGGTTCAGGTCGTAGTGGCAGTGAACATTCTACTTTAACCTCTCTGTTCAGTGTAGTTGTTAACTCCTAATCACGATGCATGTATGCAACTAAACAACGGGTAGAAAATGCTTTCCCGATATAGGCAACCTATATGCAGGTGATCAAACAACATCCAAACGTCGTATTTTCGTCTTTATCTCCTCAACCAAGATCTACTCAGCCTGACCCGCTTTTTCCATGCAACCTCCAAAAAACAGTGCAGGTAACCAAACGCGTCCTAAGTGCAAATGTGCCAATGCTCCGGCTTACAACCCACTATAGGCCGAGAAAACGACAAAGCCCACTGCTGAATCACTAGCCTGGATGATTGCTCGGACTAACGCTCGTTTGTCATCCTTGCTAGAAAGCACTTCGTCTTGTCGCCCCATCTGTTCTCATGGACTGTCGCCGCCTCCAATCACCAGTCCTCTTCTACATGCAAATTGAGGATTCAATCTATGCGGAAATTGATGCTTCCGTCAGTAGTTCCAATCTATAAGAGCATGGTTAATAGTATAGTTGGCTATATGATGTTGCCATGTCATTTATAGTCACTCATACAATAAGGTCAGCTATAAGGTTGGCTATAAGAGTACTACTACCTCCTTTCCGGTTTACATGGCTCAATTAAAAAATCTCACCAACCAAGGTAGATGGTGAGTGGTGGAATAATTTTTGTAGTTTGCAAAAGCACTCAATTAATGCGCTCGTTTTCCTCAAAACATTGTGTTTACCAATGCATTAATTGCAATGCATGCATGCATGAAGTACATGCATTGGTCAATTTTCTCTTAATCATTGCATGCAATGATTTAATGCACCTTGAAATCTGAACATGTGATGGGAAACAGTCAAATTGAGACTTATAAAACGGGAAACCTAAAATTTTGAGATAAGCCCTATAAACCGGAAAGGAGGGAGTACTTTTTTTCATCTCCTCTCTATCTCTTTCTTCATATTTATTGTTTTTGCCTAGGAGCACGCGTATAGCCAGGCTCTTGCATGAGAGCCCACTCCCCTTGAGTAGGGCATTTTGGAGGCCGAGCTCCATGGAGCCCTTTATTTTTTTAAAAAAATAAAAATCTCATTTTGAAGTTTCAAAAAAATCTAAAAAAAATCACAAGTGTTCATACGGATGTATAGTATATATATGTATAAAAATTGAAGATGATATGCATTATGGTGAGAGCTAAACAAAAAATACAAATTCGTGCATTTTTTATAGTGAACAGTGCGTATACTGTTCATCATTTCAAAATCACGATTTTCTCTTTTTTGTGTAGCTCTCATCATAATGTACACCATCTTCAATTTTTACACACATGTACTGTACATCCATATGAACATGTGTAATTTTTTTTAGATTTTTTTGAAACTTCAAAATGAGATTTTTAAATTTTTCAAAATAAAGGGCTCCATGGAACTCGGCCTCCATTTAGCATTTTCGCACTCCCCATACTTTTTCATGTCTCTCTCCTTCACATAGGCAAAATTGACGTATAAACGGGCTATGAGCCCACTATTGTACTTGCTCTAAGAGCATGGTTAATAGTACAGCCAACTGCTGGCTATATGATGTTGCCGTGTCATATATAGTCATCACTTATAGTCACTCATACAATAAGATGAGTTATAAGGTTGCCATAAGAGTAGTAATTTTTTTCCCACCTTCTCTCTATCTCTTTCTTCATATTTATTGTATCTGTTGGGGAACGTTGCATGGGAAACAAAAATTTTCCTACGCTCACCAAGATCGATCTAGGAGATGAACATCTACGAGAGGAGAGATTGCATCTACATACCCTTGTAGATCGCTAAGCGGAAGCGTTAAGAAACACGGTTGATGTGGTCGAACGTCTTCGCGATCCAATCATAATCCGTCCCGCGAACTCCCGATCAAGTGCCGAACGGACGGCACCTCCGCATTCAACACACGTACGGCTTGATGACGCCTTCACCTCCTCGATCCAGCGAGCGATGGTGAAGTAGTAGCTCGAGTCCTCCGGCAGCACGACGGCGTGGCGGCGGTGGTGGTGGAGCAATCTCAGCAGAGCTTCGCTAAGCTACGCGGAGAGAGAGAGGAACTACGAGGGAGAGGGAGGGCAGCGCCGTGGCATAGATTGGTGCGGCTGCCCTCTCTCTACCCCTCTATATATAGGGGAAAGGGGGGAGGAGGAGGCGCCCTAGGGTTTCCCCTAGGGGGGCCGGCGGCCACACCAGATGGGGGCGCCCCTAGGGAAACCCTAGGGTGAGGCAGCCCTAGGGAGGGGCACCCCACCCCTTCTGGTGATCGTGGGATGGGGTGAGGGGGGCGCACAGCCCCTTAGTGGGCTGGTGTGCTTCCTCCCCTTGGCCCATGAGGCCCCCCAACACTTGCCGGGGCCCCCTGAAACCCCTTTCGGTTCTCCCGGTCATAACCCGGTACTCCCGGAACACTTCCGGACTCCGATTCCCTTCGTCCTATATATCGATCTTCACCTCCGGACCATTCCGGAGTTCCTCGTCATGTCCGGGATCTCATCCGAGACTCCGAACAACCTTCGGTCACAAACATAATAACTCGACTATACTTATATCGTCACCAAACGTTAAGTGTGTAGACCCTGCGGGTTCGAGAACTATGCAGACATAATAGAGACACCTCCACGGTCAATGACCAATAGCGGGACCTGGATGCCCATATTGGTTCCTACATATTCTACGAAGATCTTTATCGGTCGAACCTCGATGTCAAGGATTCAGTCAATCCCGTATGTAGTTCCCTTTGTCCATCGGTATGTTACTTGCCCGAGATTCGATCGTCGGTATCTCCATACCTAGTTCAATCTCGTTACCGGCAAGTCTCTTTACTCATTCCGTAATACAAGATCCCGCGGCTAACTCTTTAGTCACATTGCTTGCAAGCTTATTGTGATGCTGTATTACCGAGTGGGCCCTGAGATACCTTTCCGTCATACGGAGTGACAAATTCCCAGTCTTGATCCATGCCAACTCAACAGACACCCTCGGAGATACCTGTAGAGCATCTTTATAGTCACCCAGTTACGTTGCGACGTTTGATACACACAAGGTACTCCTCCGGTGTCAGTGAGTTGCATGATCTCATGGTCATAGGAACAGATACTTGACATGCAAAAACGATAGCAATAAACTTGACACGATCATATGCTACGTTCATAGTTTGGGTCTTGTCCATCACATCATTCTCCTAATGATGTGATCCCGTTATCAAATGACAACTCATGTCTATGACCAGGAAACCATGGCCATCTTTGATCAACGAGCTAGTCCGGTAGAGGCTCACTAGGGACATGTTGTTGTCTACGTATCCACACATGTATTTGTGTTTCCAACCAATACAACTATAGCATGGATAATAAACGATTATCATGAACAAGGAAATATAATAATAACCATTTTATTATTGCCTCTAGGGCATATTTCCAACAGTCTTCCACTTGCACTAGAGTCAATAATCTAGCATTACATGGTTATGAATCTAACACCCATAGAGTTCTGGTGTTGATCATGTTTTGCTCGTGGAAGAGGTTTAGTCAACGGATCTGCAACATTCAGATCCGTGTGCACTTTGCAAATGTTTATGTCCTCCTCCTTGATCGTGTCACGGATGGAATTGAAGCGTCGCTTTATGTGTCCGGTCCTCTTGTGAAACCTTGGTTCCTTGGCTAGAGCAATGGCACCAGTGTAGTCACAGAACAGCGTCATCGGGTCCAGTGCACAGGGCACAACTCCAAGATCTGTCATGAACTGCTTCATCCAGACACCTTCCTTCGCCGCCTCCGAGACAGCTATGTACTCCACTTCGCATGTAGAATCAGCTACCACGCTTTGCTTGGAACTGCACCAGCTTACCGCTCCCCCATTTAAAATATATACGTATCCGGTTTGAGACTTAGAGTCATCCGGATTAGTGTCAAAGCTTGCATCGACGTAACCCTTTACGACGAGCTCTTGATCACCTCCATAAACGAGAAACATTTCCTTAGTCCTTTTCAGGTACTTAAGGATATTCTTGACCACTGTCCAGTGTTCCACTCCTGGATCACTTTGAAACCTTCCGGCCATACTTATGGCAAGGCTGACATCTGGTCTTGTGCACAGCATCGCATACATGATAGAGCCTATGGCAGAAGCATAGGGGATGACACTCATCTTTTCTCTATCCTCTGTAGTCGCTGGGCATTGAGTCTTACTCAACTTCACACCTTGCAAAACAGGCAAGAACCCCTTCTTGGACTAATCCATTTTGAACTTCTTCAAAACTTTATCAAGGTATGTGCTCTGTGAAAGTCCTATTAAGCGTCTCGATCTATCTCTATAGATCTTGATGCCTAATATGAAAGCAGCTTCTCCTAGGTCCTTCATTGAAAAACTCTTGTTCAAATATTCCTTCACGCTTTCCAAAAGTTCTATATTGTTTCCAATCAGTAATATGTCATCCACATATAATATTAGAAACGCTATAGAGCTCCCACTCACTTTCTTGTAAATACAAGCTTCTCCGTAAACTTGTATAAACCCAAACGCTTTGATCACCTCATCAAAGCGAAGATTCCAACTCCGAGACGCTTGCACCAGTCCATAAATGGATCGCTGGAGTTTGCAAACTTTGTCAGCATTCTCTGGATCGACAAAACCTTCTGGTTGCATCATATACAACTCTTCCTTAAGAAAACCGTTAAGGAACGCTGTTTTGACATCCATCTGCCAAATTTCATAATCGAAAAATGCAGCTATTGCTAACATGATTCTGACGGACTTAAGCATCGCTACGGGTGAGAAAGTCTCATCGTAGTCAACTCCTTGGACTTGTGAAAAACCCTTTGCCACAAGTCGAGCTTTATAGACGGTGACATTACCATCTGCGTCCGTCCTCTTCTTGAAGATCCATTTATTCTGAATGGCCTTTCGCCCTTCAGGTAATACTTCCAAAGTCCACACTTTGTTTTCATACATGGATCCCATCTCGGATTTCATGGCCTCTAACCATTTGTCAGAATCTGGGCCCACCATCGCTTCTCCATAGCTCATAGGTTCATCGTTGTCCAACAACATGACATTCAAGACAGGGTTACCATACCACTCAGGAGCAGTATGTATCCTTGTCGACCTACGAGGTTCGATAGTAACTTGATCCGAAGCTTCATGATCTCCATCATCAGCTTCCTCTTCAACTGACGTAGGTTCCACAGAAACATCTTTCTGCGCAATGCTACTCTCTGGTTGAAGTAAAGGTTCAACAACCTCATCAAGTTCTATCTTCCTCCCACTCAATTCTTTCGAGAGAAACTCTTTCTCGAGAAAGGACCCGTTCTTAGCGACAAACACTTTGCCTTCGGATCTGAGATAGAAGGTATACCCAACCGTCTCTTTTGGGTATCCTATGAAGACGCATTTGTCCGCTTTGGGTTTAAGCTTTTCTGGCTGAAGCCTTTTGACATAAGCATCGCATCCCCAAACTTTAAGAAACGACAACTTTGGTTTCTTGCCAATCCACAGTTCATACGGTGTCGTCTCAACGGACTTAGATGGTGCCCTATTTAAAGTGAATGCAGCTGTCTCTAACGCATAACCCCAAAATGATAGTGGCAGATCGGCAAGAGACATCATAGAACGCACCATATCCAACAAGGTTCGATTACGACGTTCGGACACACCATTACGCTGTGGTGTTCCAGGTGGCGTCAACTGTGAAACAATTCCACATTGTCTTAAGTGACTGCCAAACTCATAACTCAGATATTCTCCCCCTCGATCAGATCGTAGGAATTTGATTTTTTTGTTACGATGATTCTCAACTTCACTCTGAAATTGCTTGAACTTTTCAAACGTTTCAGACTTGTGTTTCATTAAGTAAATATACCCATATCTACTCAAATCGTCGGTGAAGGTGAGAAAATAATGATATCCACCGCGCGCCTCAATGCTCATCGGACCGCACACATCAGTATGTATGATTTCCAACAAGTCACTTGCCCGTTCATTGTTCCGGAGAACGGGGTCTTAGTCATCTTGCCCATGAGGCATGGTTCGCATGTGTTAAGTGATTCAAAATCAAGTGACTCCAAAAGTCCATCAGCATGGAGTTTCTTCATGCGTTTTACACCAATATGACCTAAGCGGCAGTGCCACAAGAAAGTGGTACTATCATTATCAACTCTACATCTTTTGGCATCAATGTTATGAACATGTGTATCATCACTATCGAGATTCAATAAGAATAAACCCCTCACAATGGGTGCATGACCATAAAAGATATTACCCATATAAATAGAACAACCATTATTCTCTGATTTAAATGAGTAACCGTCTCGCATTAAACAAGATCCAGATATAATGTTCATGCTCAACGCAGGCACTAAATAACAATTATTCAGGTTCATCACTAATCCCGATGGTAATCGAAGAGCGAGCGTGCCAACGGCGATCACATCAACCTTGGAACCATTTCCCACGCGCATCGTCACTTCGTCCTTCGCTATCCTCCGTCTATTCCGCAGTTCCTGCTTTGAGTTGCAAATGTGAGCAACCGCACCGGTATCAAATACCCAGGCACCAACGAGAGTTGGTAAGGTACACATCAATAACATGTTTATCATATATACCTTGTTTGGCGTTGGCCCCCTTCTTGTCGGCCAGATACTTGGGGTAATTCCGCTTCCAGTGGCCAGTTCCCTTGCAATAGAAGCACTCAGTTTCCGGCTTGGGCCCAGCCTTGGGTTTCTTCACGGGAGGGGCAACTACTTTGCCGCTCTTCTTGGAGTTTCCCTTCTTGCCCTTGCCATTCTTCTTGAAACTAGTGGTTTTATTGACCATCAACACTTGATGCTCCTTCTGGATGTCTGACTCAGCGACTTTCAGCATCGCAAACAGCTCGGCGACTGACTTGTTCATCCCTTGCATGTTATAGTTCAACACAAAGCTCTTGTAGCTAGGTGGTAGCGATTGAAGAACTCTGTCAGTGATCGCCTCTGGCGGGAGCACAACTCCCAACTCAGCCAGACGGTTGTAATACCCAGACATTTTGAGTATGTGTTCACTGACAGACCCGTTCTCCTCCATCTTGCAAGCATAGAACTTATCGGAGGTCTCATACCTCTCGATCTGGGCATTCTTCTCAAAAATAAACTTCAACTCTTGGAACATCTCATATGCTCCATGACGTTCAAAACGCCTTTGAAGTCCCGGTTCCAAGCCATACAACATGGCGCACTGAACTATTGAGTAGTCATCAACACGCGCCTGCCAGGCGTTCATAACGTCCACAGACGTTGGAGGGGGTTGTTCACCAAGCGGTGCATCAAGGACATAAGCCTTTTGGGCAGCCGTGAGGATAATCCTCAGATTACGGGCCCAGTCTACAAAGTTACTTCCATCATCTTTCAGCTTGGCTTTCTCTAGGAACGCATTGAAATTCAGGGGAGCTACTGCGCGAGCCATTGATCTACAACATAAATTTGCAAAGACAACTTAGACTATTGTTCAAGATAATGAGTTTAGTTTACTTACAAACTCCCACTCAAATCGACATCCTTCCGGTCGTCCGAGTGTAACATGATCCAAATTCACCAACCCAAGTCCGATCATCACGTGAGATGAGGTGGTTTCAATGGTGAACATCTCCATGTTGATCATATCTACTATATGACTCATGTTCGACCTTTCGGTCTCTTGTGTTCCGAGGCCATGTCTGTACATGCTAGGCTCGTCAAGTTTAACCCAAGTGTTCCGCATGTGCAAAACTGGCTTGCACCCGTTGTATGTGAACGTAGAGTCTATCACACCCGATCATCACGTGGTGCTTCAAAACGACGAAATTTCGCAACGGTGCACACTTGGGGAGAACACAATTTTATCTTGAAATTTTAGAGAGGGATCACCTTATAATGCTACCGTCGTCCTAAGCAAAATAAGATGCATAAAAAGATTAACATCACATGCAAATCATAAGTGACGTGATATGGCCATGAACTTGTGCTTTTGATCTCCATCTCCAAAGCACCGGCATGATTTCCATCGTCACCGGCATGACACCATGATCTCCATCATCATGATCTCCATCATCGCGTCGCCATCGGGGTTGTCACGCCAAACATGCTTCTACTACTATTGCTACCGTTTAGCGATAAAGTAAAGCATTACATAGCGCTTAATGATTGACACGCAGGTCATACAATAATTAAAGACAACCCTATGGCTCCTGCCGGTTGCCGTATTCATCGACATGCAAGCCGAGATAAACTATTACAAAATATGATCATCTCATACATCAAATATATTTCATCATATCTTTGGCCATATCATATCATAACATACCCTGCAAAAACAAGTTAGACGTCCTCTAATTTGTTGTTGCATGTTTTACGTGGCTGCTATGGGTATCTAGCAAGAATGATTCTTACCTACGCAAAACCACAACGGTGATATGCAAGTTGCTATTTAACCTTCTACAAGGACCGCCTTCGTCGAATCCGATTCAACTAAGGTGGGAGAGACAGACACCCACCAGCCATCTTATGCAACAAAGTCGCATGTCAGTCGATGGAACCGGTCTCATGTACATGGACATGTAAAGTTGGTCCGGGCCGCTTCATCCCACAATACCGCTGAATCAAGAAAAGACCAAGGAAGGAAGCAATCTGAATATCAACGCCCACAAACTCCTTTGTGTTCTACTCGTGATGTCATCTACGCAAAGACCTAGCTCTGATACCACTGTTAGGGAACGTTGCATGGGAAACAAAAAACTTCCTACGCTCACCAAGATCGATCTAGGAGATGAACATCTACGAGAGGAGAGATTGCATCTACATACCCTTGTAGATCGCTAAGCGGAAGCGTTAAGAAACACGGTTGATGTGGTCGAACGTCTTCACGATCCAATCACGATCCGTCCCGCGAACTCCCGATCAAGTGCCGAACGGACGGCACCTCCGCGTTCAACACACGTACGGCTTGATGACGCCTTCACCTCCTCGATCCAGCGAGCGATGGTGAAGTAGTAGCTCGAGTCCTCCGGCAGCACGACGGTGTGGCAGCGGTGGTGGTGGAGCAATCTCAGCAGAGCTTCGCTAAGCTACGCGGAGAGAGAGAGAGAGGAACTACGAGGGAGAGAGAGGGCACCGCCGTGGCATAGATTGGTGCGGCTATCCTCTCTCTACCCCTCTATATATAGGGGAAAGGGGGGAGGATGAGGCGCCCTATGGTTTCCCCTAGGGGGGCCGGCGGCCACACCAGATGGGGGCGCCCCTAGGGAAACCCTAGGGTGACTTGCCCCCTAAGCCAGGTGGAGGCAGCCCTAGGGAGGGGCGCCCCACCCCTTCTGGTGATCGTGGGATGGGGTGAGGGGGGTGCACAACCCCTTAGTGGGCTGGTGTGCTTCCTCCCCTTGGCCCATGAGGCCCCCCAACACTTGTCGGGGCCCCCCGAAACCCCTTTCGGTTCTCCCGGTCATAACCCGGTACCCCCAGAACACTTCCGGACTCCGATTCCCTTAATCCTATATATCGATCTTCACCTCCGGACCATTTCGGAGTTCCTCGTCATGTCTGGGATCTCATCCGGGACTCCAAACAACCTTCGGTCACCAACATAATAACTCGACTATACTTATATCGTCACCAAACATTAAGTGTGTAGACCCTGCGGGTTCGAGAACTATGCAGACATGACAGAGACACCTCCACGATCAATAACCAATAGCGGGACCTGGATGCCCATATTGGTTCCTACATATTCTACGAAGATCTTTATCGGTCGAACCTCGATGTCAAGGATTCAGTCAATCTCGTATGCAGTTCCCTTTGTCCATCGGTATGTTACTTGCCCGAGATTCGATCATCGGTATCTCCATACCTAGTTCAATCTCGTTACCGGCAAGTCTCTTTACTCGTTCCGTAATACAAGATCCCGTGGCTAACTCTTTAGTCACATTGCTTGCAAGCTTATTGTGATGTTGTATTACCGAGTGGGCCCTGAGATACCTTTCCGTCATATGGAGTGACAAATTCCCAGTCTTGATCCATGCCAACTCAACAGACACCCTTGGAGATACCTGTAGAGCATCTTTATAGTCACCCAGTTACGTTGCGACGTTTGATACACACAAGGTACTCCTCCGGTGTCAGTGAGTTGCATGATCTCATGGTCATAGGAACAGATACTTGACATGCAAAAACGATAGCAATAAACTTGACACGATCATATGCTACGTTCATAGTTTGGGTCTTGTCCATCACATCATTCTCCTAATGATGTGATCCCGTTATCAAATGACAACTCATGTCTATGACCAGGAAACCATGGCCATCTTTGATCAACGAGCTAATCCGGTAGAGGCTCACTAGGGACATGTTGTTGTCTACGTATCCACACATGTATTTGTGTTTCCAACCAATACAATTATAGCATGGATAATAAACGATTATCATGAATAAGGAAATATAATAATAACCATTTTATTATTGCCTCTAGGGCATATTTCCAACAGTATCCGTCTTAGAGTACGCATATAGGTAGGCTCTTGCACGAGAGCCCACTCCTCTCATTTTTGATTTTTTTTCAAAACTATGAGTATATTTATAGAAAATTCGGACAATATATGGCTGAATGCAAAAATGGCAAAAATATTACCCCGTCGGCCTGCGGTGGGCCGACGGGGGGCCTGTCGGCCAGCAGTGGGCCGATAGGTGCCTGTCGGCCTCCGGGCGACCAACAGCTGGCCCGTCGGCCTGCGGGCGGCCGATAGGTGCTTGTCGGCCTCCGGGCGACCGACAGCCCCTGGATAAGGCCGACCGCACGGTTTCTTCCTCCTCTGGCTCGCTCATCCTCTCTCTCTCTCTCGTTTTCTCTACCGAATTTCCTCCCCTTCCGATCTCCTCCATCCTCCACCCATTTTCCTATTGAATCCGCTGAAACAATAGATCATACCCATCTCCACCGGTCTACGGTCTCATTTGGGTAGTTTTTTTTTCGTTTGGAGGAGCCATGGTGGGGTGGTGGAGGTGTAGATGGTGAGGAGGTGGTGTGGTTGAGAGGAAGAAGAAGGGGACACACGCGTCGAAGGTATACCGATTTTTTTTAGTTTAGGTTAGTTTTTTTATTGTACGTAAAATTAGTTTATGTAGTGTACGTGTACGTGTACATTTTTGTTTAGGTTAGTAGTCATTTTAGTGTACGTGTTGGTAGTGTAAGTTTATTTAGTTTACTTAGTGTAGTCATTTTTAGTATACGTTTATTTAGTGTACGTAGGTTTATTTTAGTATAGGTTTATTTAGTGTAGGTTTATTTTAGTGTAGGTTCTTTTTAGTGTAGGTTTATTTAGTGTACGTAGGTTTATTTTAGTGTAGGTTTATTTTAGTATAAATTTGTTCGTTGCGATTAATGAAAGATGACAATGTCTGACAGGTGAAAATGTCTGAATCGGTAAATTTTACTGTTTACTACGGCCCTGGTAATGTTCGATATAATGAGTTGGGGGTTGATCTTAGCGAGTTTAAGAATGGCGTCATGACACTTTCACACCCGGTCATACTGGACATTAGACAGTTGAAGCACTGGTTGACAACTAGTTTTGGGCTAGATCCTGAAGTATGTTCCGTCAGTATTCATGCATTGTGGACAAAATCCTGTAAAAATGTCAAGTGGGAGTTGATGCCGATAGATAGGAGCCAGCATTGGGTGACCCTGTTAAGTTGTTGCCGAGACCGAAGAATCCACCCATATGCCCTAGTGCAACCAGTGGCGAAGGAGGAGAATACGGTACAACTTCACGTGGGGTATGAACCAGGCCAGGGTAGTCAAGTGGCTAACGAGAATTATTTATCCGGGTCACAGCCACCGGATGTGGATGCTAGCCAAGCCGAGAAAGAGTCTGACTACATGCCACACAATGTTTGTGGTCATGATACTGGGCAGAGTATTAAGTCAAAAATATTGGCTGGTTCTGGTGTTGCTGATGGGGATGAGGAAGGCGATGAAATGCAGAGGGTGATGGAGGAAGAGGACGAGGATGGATTTGCGGAGGATTTGGATTCTGAAAATTCTGAGGATGAAGTGGAGGTACCGATTCCTTCTGCATGGGATCAGGACATATCCACCGGCCTTACTGTCAACGATGGCCATGAGACTCCATGGCAATATAATCTGAACCAAGTCCAGATAGGGGCTATGTTTGATACAAAGAAAAAATTGAAGTATGCGGTGATAAAGTGGGCTATGTCTACGCAGAGGGTTTTCCGGACACACATATCGAGTCCAACAAACTATACCGTGAAGTGTGTTGAAACAGGTTGTCCTGCGAAGGTGCACGGGCACGTGCCGAAGTATAACATCCACTGGGTTGTCAGCAATGTGGTCCCACATAATTGTGTGAGGAAAAACCTGTTGGTTAGTCATCCAAACCTGACTTCAACTCTCATTGCGCAACTCATGTATACTGAGATAGTGGAGAAGAAAGATATGGAAGCAAAACACATCCAGAGAGCAGTGAAGGTCAGATGGAATTATGACATTCCATATGGGAAGGCTTGGAGGGCTAAGCAGAAGGCTATGTAGGAAAGGTTTGGGACGTTCTTCGACTCATATGATAATGTTGTCCGTCTCCTTGACATACTGAAGGAGAGAAATCCCGGCACTTATGTTAACATACAACACACGAGGTTGGACATTATACCAGATCACAAGGTGTTGAAACGAGTATTCTTCTCTTTCGCTATGTGCATCGAAGCTTTCCGGCATTGTCCTCCTGTGATGTTTGTGGATGGTACATTCCTGACTGGTCAGTACAAAGGGCAAATCCTGACTGCTATTGGTGTGGACGGGAACAATCAAATCATCCCACTAGCCATGGCATTTGTGGAGGGTGAGAACTTTCCGAGCTGGGTATGGTTCTTCCGGCAAGTTAAAATTGCGATCGTGAAGGACCGACCAAACGTGTGTGTCATTCATGACAGACATCCTGGTATATTGAAGGCCGTGAAGACACTAAGGAATCCAACTGCTGACGAACCAACACCTTGGAAGGACTTGCAAAGCCGGTGGTGCATGCGCCATCTTGGGGCTAATTTTTTCTCACAGTTCAAGAACAAGCGGTTGATGAACTTGTTTAAAAAATTATGCAAGCAGAACCAACAGCGTAAATACCATTTTATTTGGTCAAAACTTGATGAGTTCACTAAGAAGCAGGTCCGCGCGAGGAAGAAAATGGAAGCAGATCAGGTTAAATTAGCAACACTCATGGCGGAGCTAGAGGAGCCAGTAGGTCTTTGTGACTTGCCAGCAATTGACCCTCCTAATACCAAGAGAAAGAAGGGCAGGGCAATAAAGAATTTTTCTGAGTGGATAGAGAAAGAGCCTCCAGTGAATTGGTCTTTGCTGCATGACACCCATGGAGCTAGGTATGGCCACATGACAACCAATCTTGCAGAGGTGTATAACTTTGTACTCAGAGGGAATAGAGCATTGCCACTCACAGCTATTGTGGAGGCTGTATTCCATGGCACTTTGAGATATTTTAGAGAAAGGAACGAGTTAGCAAAGAAGCATATTGCAGACAATCAGAACACACCTTATTGTAGCCGTGTCATGGAGTACATGGCAAAGAAGATAGAGAAAGCAAAGAAGCACACTGTCAGACTCATAGGTAATCAGGAAAGGAGGTATGAGGTTCAGCTACCTACTGATGGTTTTGGTTCTGCAAATGAGGTGAAGACGCACGAGGTAAAAATT
Organism: Elymus sibiricus; assembly: GCA_039707655.1. Lineage (NCBI taxonomy): Eukaryota > Viridiplantae > Streptophyta > Magnoliopsida > Poales > Poaceae > Elymus > Elymus sibiricus. The sequence goes on along the minus strand of CM077668.1, from coordinate 251,867,260 downwards.
GGAACGGAATTTTATCCAACTTGTGAGTGTACATGCAACAAACCGAAGTTGTTGCACCTGCCTTGCTCACATGTGTTGGCTGCCTGTGGCCAGATTGAGTTGGACGCTATCTCCTTCGTGTCCCCATACTATTTAAAAGATGCAGTAGTCAATGTCTGGACAGGTGAGATGACAGGGTTTAGAGTCGTCGGCAATTTCAACAAGGTAAAAGATGGGGAGAGAGTATACATCCCGGATCCAGAACTTCGGCGAACAAGCAGGGGCAGACGTAAGGTAAAGCGCATCCGTAACGATATGGACCAATCTGAAGCTGGTGGAGCAACCAGACAATGTTTGCTATGCGCGGCTTACGGGCATAGGATGAAATATTGTCCCGACCTGAACAAAGACGGTGCTTCCACTTCGACGAGTGCTTCCACATCGACAACTGCGACCACAGTAGCAAGAGGCGGACGTGGTCGTGGCAGTCGTGGTGGTCGTGGAAGTCGAGGCCGAAGGGGCAGGCAAGGAAGAAATAACTCAGAAGCTATATAATGTGTAATATGTCTGGACTATGTTTTAATGTGTAATATGACGGACTATGTTTTATTCTGTAATATGTGTGGTCTATGTTTTAATGTGTAATATGACGGACTATGTTTTATTCTGTAATATGTGTGGTCTATGTTTTAATGTGTAATATGACGGACTATGTTTTATTCTGTAATATGTCTGGACGATGTTATAATTTGTAATATGTCTGGACTATGTTTTAATTTGTAATATGTCTGGGCTATGTTTTAATTGCAGATATGGCTTCGTATCCGTTGCTTAATGGGAATATCGATAGAGGGCACCGGGCCGCACTTATGGAAGCGGGCAAGAACTTAGACGTGTTGATCACTCGCACCCCAAATCGTAACTGGATGATACACCCTTTATGGGTTGATAGGTATGTGTCGGTACAGTGACTTACCATGTTTGAAATCCTTTTGATAGCCGCTAACTGTATGCTACATTCTCTTTATTTTGTAGGTTAAGTTGGGCAGGACTTCTACCCTTGGCACGGCTGGTTGAGGGTACATTGGATGAGTGGGTTGAACATCCGGACTTGGATGAGGAAGGTGAACCAATGCAGTTACACAAGAGGCAAGTGGCACGTTTCTCTTACGACAGGTCACTGCTTACCTGCTTAGTAGATAGATGGAGACCAGAGACACATACGTTTCACTTTCCCTGGGGAGAGATGGCTCCTACTCTACAGGATGTGTCTTTCTTGTTGGGATTACCTTTGGCCGGTGCTGCCATAGGTCCTTTAGAGAAAGAACCTTTGGCCGGTGCTGCCATAGGTCCTTTAGAGAAAGAACCTGCCTGGCTAGCACTGATGTGGACACGTTTTCTAGCTGCGGTGCCAACTGCTGTGCCCTTAGACAAAGATTCTCACGGGCCTCATTTAAAGTGGTTGAGCCAGTTTCAGGTAACCTTCTCAGTGAGCTGAACATATTTTATTTTCCTAGTTGCCCTTACTAGATAGTTTACACAATTGTATGATTTCTATACAGATTGTCCGGTTAGGGTACCCCGGAGTTGTGTTGTCAGAGGCACAGATTGATCGATCCCTAGAGGCATATATTATGTGGTTGTTCGGCAAGACGATGTTTACGGAGAACCACGTGACCACTATCGATGCACGACTCATCGGTATTGCACGAGAGATAGCTGACGCACGTTGCCCGGGGGACATTCAGCAGAGGAGTTTTGGTTCTGCTGTGTTAGCGGCTACGTACAGAGGATTGTGCAAAGCTTGCGTGTTGAAGTCTAGGAAATCAGCTCTTGTTGGATGTCCACTATTGTTGCAGCTCTGGTCATACGAGAGATTCCCTATTGGTCGACCCTATGTCTGCGTTGATAAACCTTTTGGTTTGGAGGACATGGCTGGGACTTATGTGCCTTCTATCGGCGACTTGCCTACTATGGGATCTGTGTGGACACGGAGAGAGGTATTTTCATATTAAGTAACAATATGAATTGCTAATGTTTATTTCTTGCCATTCAATAGAATTACTAATGCTTATTTGTTGTCATGCACAGAGACAGTTCGCGCACAGCCAGGTGAGGGGCTGCTACCCCTCCTTCACGGTGCAGTTTGATAGTTTGCATGAGGATCAAGTTATCTGGGAGCCATACTCCCATCACGCTATATTATCCAGGTGTCCAGCTGGGATTTCTGGATTGTGCACTAGAGATCGGCACTATTGGATGACCAAGGCCAAGTTGGTGTTCGACGTGACGGTTGAGGAGATGGCTCTTCATAGGGTGATGAGACAGTTCGGTCTATGCCAAGAGCCTGACATTCCAGTTATTCCACACGTACCAGATCACGTGCACAAGTAAGACATACTATTTTACTTCTCATGTCTGCATTCAGAATATAACATTTCAATCTCAGGTACACTCGCTCAGGAGGAAACAAGTCCCAGGATTCTTGGCTTCGTGACATTAGCCATTACGTGGACGAATGGACTACTGCGCCGACAAATATCTGGGATGAAGTTCGGCCCTTTCACTGGGACAAGTTCGGGTTGTATCTGCAGTGTTACCGGCATAGCACGAGGATCTACTTGGTTCCATCAGCAGCTCCTGATCAGATCGAAGCCCCTCTCACCAGTGATCTGTTTCCAACTGCCTCTGTTGTCGGGACCAGACGCCACGCGGTACGTGCTATGTTTCTCACATGTTAAGTTTTTTCTTAACCTGAACATATACAATTGGTTAACTATTCGTGTTGTCTGCCATACAACGATGATCTAATTGGTTAACTCTCCGTGTATAGAGTGACTTGGCATGCGAGGTGCTAGAGGAGGTTTCCTCTTTAATGGAACGCTTTGAGAGAGGAGATAATATCCCACCGCGAGAGCACGTCTCATGGTTGAGGGGTCTTCATGAGAAGGTTCGCGGGATTTACGCAGCTGTTACATGTAGACGATCTTCGGATGTTGCTATTCCTCGTCCAGCACATCGTCCGCCACGCCCCTCTCTGCAGCGTTCAGAACCTCGAACCTCTGTGCACCGTTCGGAACCACGACCTTCACAACGAGGGAGCTCTTCCTGGCAGCATACACCTCCTTCACAACCAGGGAGCTCTTCCTGGTAGCATACACCTCCTTCACAACCAGGGAGCTCTTCTTGGCATAATCAGATGGACCTAGGTAACACTACTTTGTGCATTCTTTTAAACATTCTAGGTTCGCAAATCAATTTTACATGTTTTACTTTACCGCAGTCGGCAGCCAGTCGCAACCGTTCATGCAGTCTAATGTCCAGTCACCGATGCTTAGTGGTGGTGGTTCGTTCTTTGCCGGCGACGGCGACGACGATGACCGAGCTGCAAACACCTATGAGTTCTCGCAGACAGTTCTTCACACTCCACCACCACCATGGACGCAGGAGACACAGACACTGACAGACGATGTGGTCTATGGTCGTGGTCATCGTGAGACTCGTCCACCGCCTGAGCGCTTATCGCCTTCCGGTCCTCGTCCGAGGAAGACCAAGATTCGTCGCCGTCCCCAGCAGTGATATGGTTATCAGATTCCTCCCAGGGCACCACCTCCTTTCCAGCCCGGTGATACTATTATCTATGCATGAGACATATTTCTATCTATGTTTGTTTCAGACTTTTATCTATGCATCAGACATCCTTCATGTATGTGTTACTATCTATGTATGAGTCATTATCTATGTAAGAGACTGATTTGTTTTCAAGACAGTTGTCTACTTCATATTAGTAGTACATCAGAATTAAACGGTACGACTCAACTAAACGGTACAAGATACATTTCCAGAAAAGCCTCCTGTCGCTGTCGGTAAACCTCCGCCAGTCGAAGTCCCTCTTCTCGGTTTTTCTTCTTCATCTCATCAAGAAAAGCCCTCTGCTTCACACAGTACTCTTGCCACTCTCTCTCCTGCTCTGCTTTCTCCTCTGCTGCCGCCTTCGCGCGGCGCTCTTCCGCGTCCAAACTTGCCCATGCACGACGACCTCTTTCACGAATCTCGGTCACCGCCCAGTCCAGTTTTTTCGTGTCAATCCAACGATAGTACATGCACAGAGGCGGAGGAGAGTACAACAAAAATAGAAATAGAAATATCAAATCAACAATAATATCAACAACGTGTTTATTCTTCGTGACTGAAACATACCGGAGGACTGATGTACGGTGAAGTAGCAACGGGTGGATCTTCCTCATAATTGGCGCACATGAAAAACTTCATGCCCAACCAATCTGAAAAATCCGTCACCTCCTTCACCTTGCAGAGATCGCCACACCAACAACGAAGTACTTCCACCCCCCGAGGCAAAGTCGCACTCTTCATTTTCTTAGGCCTAATGCTTTGATCCGAGCAAGGCAAACTCATACTGACTAGCGCGTTGGTGTTAACTGCGGCTGGACGATGGAGAAGAGAGTGAGAAAGAGCAAGCAGTGTGGGCAGAAGCAAAGAGAAGAGCGTGACAGAGCAGGCAACGGCATCTCGTATATAAAGATGAGGAGCACTGTGTTGTCGGTGCAAGAAAATAAAACACGCGCGTGCGATTCTGCCAATCACTACAGTCTGCCATGGAAAGCAACGCATTTTGCTGCAGTGTGGGCATCGGAATTAGCGTCTGCGCATGGGAAAAGCTAATTTGTATCGTAGAATAAATAAATAAATACTGCATCTGAATTGGAATATTTTGCTCCAGTGGGCATCGGAAAAGCTAATTTGTATCGCAGATAATTAAGATACAAGTACATCTGAATTAAACGGTACGACTGACCTTAAATAATACTGCATACAAACTACATAAAGTCATCATCACTATTCTCACTAACATGTTTCTTCGGCTTTGATTTTTTATTGGTTGTCATAAACTCATCGCTGGAAGAGTAACCATCATCACCGGGCTTTCGTGATGCATCGCTGCATTTCTTCTTCTTCGAGCTTGAGCCATCATGAGTTGCTACATATTTCGGCGGCGGTCTTCCGTTAATAGTCGGAACAGACCCAAATAAAAGCTTGAACCATGCCAACATACTGACATCGTGGTTCATTTCTTTAACGTCCACATTGTATCTCTACAATTCACAAAATGAACAAAAATGAATTAAAACGACAAACATATTAAATATGTAAATAAAATATGAAATTTAAATTACCTTATGAAACGCAATATATTCATCAACTGGCAAATCTATCACATGATTATCTAAATCATCAGATGATCGTATGAATCGCATTGATTCATATATTAGTTCACAAAGTCTTTCCCACCTTGCACGCAACCGAAAAAGTTCTAGTCGAATGTCCGCCGTGTTTCTACTATGACAAGCTGTTTGTCTCAACCTCTGCAAGTTACTCTCACTGCTAACTAATTCATCGAAAGATACACCTGGAGTTCCATGAAGCCCGGACTTCATTCTAACCGCACCTATCAAGACATCACAAGAGTCCTCTCGTGAAAATGGACGAGGATCACCCATCATCATCTTCAGAATCCAAAGTAATTTCAAGAGTTAAAGAACCAGTCCTAGGAATTGCGCAAAAATCCTTCAAACTCCTCACAACCATGCTCGGAATAACCTGACAAAAAACATCAAGTTATATGATGTTCAGCTTAGAAATTTTGAACAATATACTAGAGCAAAGAACAAATAAATAAACAGTAGCCAAAAACAAAGCTCACCATATGTTGACCATTAACATTCATCGAATCAATCCTATGAACAAAAGGAGTACACAATATGTAGTTGTCATCAAAGAGCTGTCGCGACATGACCCACGTTTGGTGATAATTCAGACTGACACCACGACTATAGAAACAACTGTCAACAAGTTCCCTCTGAGTTTCACTCAGATCCTCAAGAGCTACAAAAAAATAATTTCACAAATTGAGCAGAACAGCATAACGTATGAGCCGAAACAAAACTTAAAATCACTCAAAAAAATTACTTACCAACACAGGGTAAAGGGAACAACGTAACACCATCCCGATGAAAATCAACAGCAATCAAAGTTCCATAGTGCTCAAGCCTAACAGTCATCATGTCACGATGACGGAGACCATAATCATTCACAAGTTCCTCCCAGGAAGGACCATGGAATTTACTGCTCACCCGACCATGTGTAAACAGAACACCATATAAGTTACCCTCACTGTTATCAAGAGCAAGATCAATATCTGTGTCACCCCTCCGAATAGCTAAAGCTCTACACTCCTCAATGTACCGAGCAAGATGTGATCTAACACTGCACGGGACATACTACAAAAAGAATGGAAGCAAACATCATAATCATATAAACAAAGGCATTACAATACATTCCAAGGAAAATAACATCAACCATATGCCACAATCAGATAAACAAGATATAGAATCTTACAACACGCCTTGGACAGCGATGATCCAGCACCACGGTGAAGACAGACGCAGAAGAATCAAACGAAGAACAAGGGCCAACTGGAGCTCGGCAAAAGGGGCAAGCCATTACAACCTCGCGGACTCCTTGCACCACCGGAACTCCTCCTCCGCACGCACAGAAAACTACCCCGTAGCAAAAAAAATACCGTAGGCCGGCGGAGAATGCTACGATCTATTGTTTCTGCGGGTTGGATAAGAAAATGGGTGGACGAGGGAAGAGATCGGCGCGGGGGTGGAAGCACCAGAGAGCAACGGGAGAGAGAAGAGGAGCTAGCGAACAGGGGAGGAAGAAAGGAGTGGCTCGGTTGGGCTGAGCACTAGGAGGGTCGCTGTATGGGCCTATCCAGGGGCTGTCGGCCGCCCGCAGGCCGACGGGCACCTATCGGCCGCCCGCAGGCCGACGGGCCAGCTGTTGGTCGCCCGGAGGCCGACAGGCACCTATCGGCCCACTGTTGGCCGACAGGCCCGCCGTCGGCCCACCACAGGCCGACAGGGTAATATTTTTGCCATTTTTGCATTCAGCCATATATTGTCCGAATTTGCTATAAATATACTCATAGTTTTGAAAAAAAATCTTCATTTTTTCATGTCTCTCTCCTCCAAATAGGCAAAAGTGACATGTAAGCGGGCTATAAGCCCACTATTGTACTTGCTCTAAGTGACACTAAAGTCGATTTATTCATCTAACTGGTCTAAAGGAGCAAGAGATTTAACATCATAAATTCCTACTCCTATTATCTTAGGGTTCGTTTGACGCACAATTTTTCATAATTTCTTATTTTGTTATGATACCTTGGCTAATATGATTTCTTATTTATGTGAATTTACAAAAAAAGGCATCTTCGTTAGTATGAGTTTCCGATCGGCACGGTGGTGGGTTCCCGGTCGGCGCGGAACCCGTCACCACAAACCTCCAGTGCCCACCACCGCACAGAGACCACCAAGTTTCCTAGAGGTGGGCTGCCACACCACCCTCACATGCCGGAGGGACGCCAAGCCGAAGCCACCTAGTCCGTCGACGTTGCAGCCATGAGCAGGCGGATGCCGAAGCAGCCAGCCGCCGGAAGCCCCGCCAAGGAAGCCACAGGAGACCGCCACACTGCGCAGCAGAGGGGGCCGAGCCTCCCCCACCAGAAAACTGGCTGCCGCGCCGCCCGCACTGCCACGGCTCCCGACAAGAGCTCACACGGGACCGCCGTACCGCCGCCCAAACCGTCGCGCGGAGGCCCATGGGACCCCGTCCCCCACAGAACCAGGACCGGCTAGCATCGAAGAAGCAGCGCCGGGACACCGCCGCACCAGATCCACCACCTAGGCGTCGTGGGGACGCCGCAACGCCGGGATCCGCCGCCCTGAGCAGAGCAGCGCCGCCGAAACCCGGCAGCCTCAGATGGAGGCGCACCGCCGAGGACGGGGGCCGCGCCGACCGGGAACCCACCCCCGTTTGGAGGCGAGCCCGCCGCCACCGCGGCGTGTGCCGACGGCGACGGCGGCAAGGGAAGGCGCTGGCGGGGGGGAGGGGGGCTGGCGGCGGCGGCGGCTAGGTTACTCCCAGGTCGCCCGCTCGGGAGCGACACGGGAGTCGGGGTGTGATGGTTGAACAGATAGTTCCTTCGGACGTGTCCGCATATAGTTGTACATTGTTCTCCTTCAAAATTCAATACTTATTTGATGTCTATGGTTTGATGGCATGCTCCCCTGTCACTGCATGTGGATACATCAGACGTGTCCACAGACATTTGGTGTTGCTTAACAACGTTTGAGTTGCTCTTAACACTTGGATGCACCCAAACAATGGTCTTTCATAATGAAGCTAAACGGGACAAGATCAACCACTTGAATCCTACACTAGCTATAGCTATAGTAGGAACCACGTCGTGAGACCAATAATACACCCCACGGTGGTTGAAGCGGATTGCGAGTAAAAGGTGTATTAAAATGGGTTGCATTTGGAATGTGGGCCGATAATGATAGTAGCTATTAGGTCGATCACCACTCCTGCCCCACTATGGCCACAATCAGCGTCATCATCCCTTAAAAACGAGGGAAAACAAACATTGCCCTCAGTCGAAAAGCAAACGGTTGGCTTATCTCTCGCTTGAGACAAGTTACGAGAATCCGGCAGATTATCTGGAATGGTGATTGACGAAGAACATGGAAACAGCGATGTGGCAACTAAACCAAACCGCACCAAAGAGGGGTTATGACCGACTTATTATATCCGTCGTATCTCCAGCGGCAGTGGCAGCGGCAGCTACACTTGGTTTGACATCGGACCGCCGCGTTCATGCGCTGAAGTCGTGCAAACCCAGCCCACCGATCATGGCGACCACTACAACCCAAGCAAATCATGTAACGTGCTTGTTGTTCGGTTGTTCAGTCACCAGCTTCAGCTTGTCCGCGAATTGCTTGTTTAGTGTTTACCCTCCCGTCTCTCGTTACTTGACCAACTTGCAAAAATTGCAATTTCCTACCAAAACGCCGCGCCTTTATTTGCTTACTTCTTCGTATCAGAACTGCACTGTCCCGTCCCGCCCGTTCGTACCAAAAAGGTGTCGGTGCGCAGCTGCACAAGGCTACATTGCAGTGCAGTGCCGCTAGCTGCACGTACGAATCGATAACATCGACATCGACAGCTTGCCTGGAATTTTCTTTTACCAGCAGTAAGAAAAGAAAAGAACCCATGGTCATTCGATGCGGCTGGTGCTGGGCCACAGCCAGCTGCTCTCATGTGCCGATGTGAAGGACTACCACTCTCCCTGCAGCGCAAGCGCAAGTGGCAGTCAGTACTCTACTCAGCAGCCTTGAGCCTGTTGGTACTAATCTTGATGCATGTAGTTAGTTGGTTAGTGGATCAACTAGTCTGGTGCGTGCGTTGTGACCGGCGTGCGTGTGTGCGTGCGTCGCGTGAGTAGTTAGCTGATTAGCCGGCCGTGAGTTAGTGGCCGGTTGGGGTGGCCGGGTCATACGTGCATGTAGTTAGCTAGTAGTGCATGCTTGGGTTAGTTAGTGCGTGCGTGGCCAAGTGTGGCGGCCGGCTCTGTGTGCGCCGTGTATAAATACCCCATGTACTGATCGACGGATGTGTGGTATGTGTCCACCGCAGTTCGAGCTGCAGAAAATAGAAGAGGCCATTCGTGCGACGTGGCGCCGTTCGTGGCGAGGCGTTTGTGCGACGGAAAAAATAGTGTGCTCCTTCTTCCACCTTTCTGGTCCGGGTTTGTCCCAACATTTTTAACCAAGGCCCCGTACGGACAACACCAACACCAAAGTGAAGATCAAACTTTGAAAACAAATTAATAATTAAACTAGCCATTGGTTTGCTTTTTAGGGCAGGCGTTGGTTGGCACTGACTATATCCTGTCAATGTCACCATTAATCACGTGCAGGCTGGCAGGCACAGTAGAGGATCATGTGGTGAACAGTGGAAGTGGCAACTCGGAAATTTACGATGCTGCCGGGGCAGCTGGAGATGGTAGGAACGGCGGGCGGCGGGCCAACCATCTCAATTCAAAGATCCCATGGCCCACTTTATGTTTTTTACTGTTTTACCCATATACATAACCCTTTTTCCCCATTTTTCCTGCTGAACACGGGACCGCACTCTCCACCTTTTTTGGGTGGCGCAGCATTCTCTCCTCGGTCTTGGGTCTTCCCGTCTTTTCGTAAGCAGCACTCAATTTTGTGCGTCTTGTTGCATCAACTCCTTCATACGATCGATAATGATTTTGGGTGGCATGGAATTGGGCCGCTATGGACGACGCATTTCGGCAAACTCTCCTTTCGGTTATTTATTAATTCCTCACTCCATTCACCCTTCCCTCAAAATGATGCCGATTGAAGCGCCGGGCTGGCGACCGTCCTTTTGGCTGCTTGCACTGCACAGCATCGGTAGACCCTCGCAGTTTTGCCGCTTCAATCAAGTGCGGTGCATCTCTACCGCTTTGTCGCCACGGTGAGCCCGAGGAAGAAGACAACATGATGCTGGATCTGAGGCTACGCATCGTCCCACCCCATCATGTCCGCACGCGAGGCGCGGCCATGTGCGGCGAGGGAGCGTGGACGTCGACGTCGCCAGCCCTACCCATCGAATTGCCCGTCCTGCCCCCGACGGCCGGCCGGAGAAGAGATCATCCTCGCAACGGGGGATCGAGTGGCTCGCAGTCGCAGGCAGGCATGCGGTTCCATGAACCTGCGAAGGACAGATGTTTTGGCTATCGACACCACGCGGCGTGTCTCCCTTGTACAGTCGCTAGCTACCCTTCTTGATGGACGGACGAGTTTATCTTTTCTTTTCATTTTCATCAAGGCCGTTTCCCAGTTTACATATTGCGCCGAGCAAACAAATGGTTCATGGCAGACAGCGATGTTCACCTCCACGATGGCCACTTGGACCTGATCTGATGCCACATCGATCGACCGGCCAAGAGTATGTTTGATTTGATAGCCCGACCAGAAGCATCCCCCGACGTAACTTTTCTTCATTGTTTTTTTTATCTGGGGGGCCGCCGTAATTTTCCTGTGGGACGGCATCGAGAATTTACTAGCCCCCAACCTGCTGATGTCGACGACTCCCGTAAGACAAACAGACCCGTTCTTATGGATCGCCGTGCACCCAGCGAATATCGATACCTGCTCTACTTGTTTTGTCTGTTTTATCTCAGAGGTTTTGGTTCCATTGGCCGATTCCTTTCAAGCAGGGTAGTAAAACCAAACGAGTACGTAGAATAGGATATTGACCAAATCGCTTCAGATCTGCAGAGGCCCTGGAGGGGCGCGGGGTGCACCGCATGATGCATGAGCATGACCCGATCCCCCGTCCATGACATCCCGGTTCACAGCTCGACTGGCAAATGGCACGCGACGACCCAACAGAGGTCATGCGAGTACGTGGTGGCCATGGTGGGTAACATAATCAATAGTCGCACGCAACACAAGGCAGGGGTAGGTGGCAAATTTGACAAATTTGACCTAAAGTCGCATCTAATTCACAGACTGAACCGTTTGTGGAAAAAATTCACCGGCCTAACCCTTTCGTGTGGCGCCCGACAGCAAGGCGCCACACTGCACTATGTGGCGCCTTGGTGTTAGGCGCCACACTACTGCCACGCTGGCGCCCCGTGGCACGGCCCGACCCTACTACGCCGCAGTGTGGCGCCTTTACCTTAGGCGCCACACTGTTATGTGTGGCGCCTAGATCTTAGGCGCCACACATTCACTTATACAGCCGCGGCCCGACCCCCTCCCCCACCCCCCACCAGTTCTTCCAGCAGTTGAGGGGGGCGGCGGCGGCTCCCTTCTCTCTTCCTCGCAATCCCCTCTCCAAAATCCTTCAGATCTGAGGTTTTCTTCCGTGGATTTCTTCCCCAAATCATTCTACAAGGTAATCTCCTCCGTTCCCCATCTTTCTATCCGATAAATATTGCATTTTTTCCAGATTTGTGTAAGTTAGGATGATAGGCAAGATTTGATTGGATTCGAAATGAGGATTCGTATATGAGTAGATGATTTGTTCATTTGTTCATTTGTGCTACCATTTTGTGGAACATATTAGATGAACATATGTATGAATATATATTAGATGAACATATGTATGAACATATGTGGAACATATGTATGATTGTTTATATGATTTGTGGTATCATTTTTCAGATGTATGATTTGTCCATTTTGTGGTATCATTTTTCAGATGTATGAACATATGTATGATTTGTCCATTTTGTGGTATCATTTTTCAGATGTATTTGTTGAGATGAATTGTATTGTATAACTCATATAATTATCTTGAAATATGTAGGATGGTGTGGCTTTTGGATGATTACTATGACGTTGAACACCGGTCCTATTTGATGTCGGTGAAGAAAATGGTAATGATAGCATACTAGTTGGTAGTTTATATATTTTGTTTATTTGAAAAGATGAAACCATAATCATATCACTTGTATGTTTGCAGAATCTTGCGCCCCTCAAGATTCGGTCCCACGGGGCGTCGACTTCAATGCCGTACGATGAGCGATACACACCGTACATCGAGAAGACATGACTCCTTCCTTTCATTCAACTTGTGAGCCGGTCGACGCTGAACCTGAACGCGGCGGCAATCACCGCACTTACGGATCGGTGGAGGCCGGAGACCCACAGTTTCCACCTCCGTACCGGAGAGATAACCGTGACTCTTCAGGATCTTTCCATGATCACCGCACTTCCAATCGAGGGGAAGCCTCTTTGTATGAGCACTGATTCAGAGGGATGGCGCCAACAAATGGAGGCCCTTATTGGTATGTCTCCTGCGGAGCCGGAACCAGCAGAGGGAGAGAAGAAAGACCACCGAGTCCCCGCCGGCGCTCCTTTCAAATGGATCGTAGCCAACTTTGCGTATTGTCCTCAGGGCGCCACTGAAGATGTGATGGAGACTTATGCTCGCGTGTACATGTGGTATGTTATCTCTAGGACTATCTTCGCTGACGCCGGCGGCAAGAATGCTCCATGGATGTGGCTGAAGGCGTTGACGGTCCTCGACCACAAGTTCAGCTGGGGGTCGGTGGCATTGGCCTACTTGTACCGGCAGGTAACTAATTTTTTTTACTTAGTTTTTGTTTAGATTTCATTATTGTACTTAACTGATACATGTTTTGCTTGGCGTTCAGTTGGACGATGCTTGTCGTAGGTCCTCGAGAGACGGCTGCATTGGTGGTTGTATGCTCCTACTATCTGTATGGAGTTGGGAACGCCTTCCAGTTGGGCGCCCTAAAGGGGTAACGTTCAAGGACTGGAATGACCACGACAACCCCATACGGCTTCCTACTTGGGCTTACAAGTGGGACGTGTTGGGGAACGTTGCATGGGAAACAAAAATTTTCCTACGCACACATAAGATCTATCCATGGTGATGAGCATCTACGAGAGGGAGAGTGAATCTACATACCCTTGTAGATCGCTAAGCGGAAGCGTTTAATAAACGCGGTTGATGTAGTCGAACGTCTTCGCGATCCAAATCGCCGAGCGTCCCGCGATCCAATCACGATCCTTCCGATCTAGTGCCGAACGGACGGCACCTCCGCGTTCAACACACGTACGGCTTGATGACGCCTTCACCTCCTCGATCCAGCGAGCGATGGTGAAGTAGTGGTTGAGTTCCAGCAGCACGACGGCGTGGTGATGGTGGTGAGGAACAATCTCTGCAGGGCTTCGCCAAGCACTACGGAGATTATGACGGAGGAACTAGAGGGCTAGGGTTGCCGGCACACGGCTTGGGAAATCCTGATGTGTCCCGTGTGCTAGCCCTGCCCCTCTATTTATATGTTGAGCCTTGGGGTCTAAACTTGGAGTAAAAGCCTCCTCCGGGTCGGTTTTGCCCGCACAAGGTCGATTTGGCCCGCAGGAAAAGAGTCCAATTCGGACCCTGCCGAATCGTGCACAGCCGCACACAAGCGGTAGTACCGCTTCACACAAGCGGTAGTACCGCTTGGGCGGTAGTACCGCTTCACACAAGCGGTAGTACCGCTCGGGCGGTAGTACCGCTTCACCAAGCGGTAGTACCGCTTACGCGGCAGCAAAACTACTTTTGCACTTTCCAATACCTTGTGGGCTTTATCCCTTTGGCTCATATAAAGTGTTGCTGCACCCGAACACTTCGGTAAACATCCGGAACCCCTTCCGGTGAACTCTGGAACTCTTCCGGAGATCGAAACACTATTATCACATATATCAATCTTTACCTCCGGACTCTTCCGGAGATCCTCGTCATGTCCGGGATCTTATCCGGGACTCCGAACAACTTTCGGTCACCAACATAATAACTCAATTATACTAATCGTCACCAAACGTTAAGTGTGTAGACCCTGCGGGTTCGAGAACTATGTAGACATGACCGAGACACCTCTACGGCCAATAACCAATAGCGGGACCTGGATGCCCATATTGGCTCCTACATATTCTACGAAGATCTTTATCGGTCGAACCTCTATGTCAAGGATTCAGTTAATCCCGTATGCTGTTCCCTTTGTTCTTCGGTATGTTACTTGCCCGAGATTCGATCGTCGGTATCTCTATACCTAGTTCAATCTCGTTACCGGCAAGTCTCTTTACTCGTTCCGTAATACAAGATCTCGTGGCTAACACTTTAGTCACATTGCTTGCAAGGCTCATTGTGATGTTGTATTACCGAGTGGGCCCTGAGATACCTCTCCGTCATACGGAGTAACAAATCCCAGTCTTGATCCATGCCAACCCAACAGACACCCTCGGAGATACCTGTAGAGCACCTTTATAGTCACCCAGTTACGTTGCGACGTTTGATACACACAAGGTATTCCTCCGGTGTCAGTGAGTTGCATGATCTCATGGTCAAAGGAACAGATACTTGACATGCAGAAAACAATAGCAATAAACTGACACGATCAAATGCTACGTTTACAGTTTGGGTCTTGTCCATCACATCATTCTCCTAATGATGTGATCCCGTTATCAAATGACATCTCATGTCAATGGCTAGGAAACTTTAACCATCTTTGATCAACAAGCTAGTCAACTAGAGGCTTACTAGGGACACAGCGTTGTCTATGTACCCACACATGTATTTGAGTTTCCAATCAATACAATTATAGCATGGATAATAAACGATTATCATGAACAAGGAAATATAATAATAACCAATTTATTATTGCCTCTAGGGCATATTTCCAACAGTCTCCCACTTGCACTAGAGTCAATAATCTAGTTCACATCACTATGTGATTTACATTGTAATGAATCGAACACCCATGCAGTTCTGGTGTTGTTCATGTTTAGCCCTTGGAAGAGGTTTAGTCATCGGATCTGCAACATTTAGATCCGTGTGTACTTTGCAAATATTTATGTCGTCCTCCTTGATGTAATCGCGGATGGAATTGAAACGTCGCTTTATGTGTCTGGTCCTCTTGTGAAATCTTGGTTCCTTGGCTAGAGCAATGGCACCAGTATTATCACAAAACAGAGTCATTGGGTCAAGTGCACTAGGCACTACTCCAAGATCTGTCATGAACTCCTTCATCCAGACACCTTCCTTCGCCGCCTCCGAGGCAGCGATGTACTCCGCTTCGCATGTAGAATCAGCTACCACGCTTTGCTTGGAACTGCACCAGCTAACCGCACCCCCATTAAGAATAAATACGTATCCGGTTTGCGACTTAGAGTCATCCGGATCAGTGTCAAAGCTTGCATCAACGTAACCCTTTACGACGAGCTCTTGATCACCTCCATAAACGAGAAACATGTCCTTAGTCCTTTTCAGGTACTTCAGGATATTCTTGACCGCCGTCCAGTGTTCCATTCCTGGATCACTTTGAAACCTTCCGACCATACTTATGGCAAGGCTGACATCGGGTCTTGTGCACAGCATTGCATACATGATAGAGCCTATGGCCGAAGCATAGGGGATGACACTCATCTTTTCTCTATCTTCTGCAGTCACTGGGCATTGAGTCTTACTCAACTTCACACCTTGCAAAACAGGCAAGAACCCCTTCTTGGACTGATCCATTTTGAACTTCTTCAAAATCTTATCAAGGTATGTGCTTTGTGAAAGTCCTATTAAGCGTCTTGATCTATCTCTATAGATCTTGATGCCTAATATGAAAGCAGCTTCTCCTAGGTCCTTCATTGAAAAACTCTTGTTCAAATATTCCTTTACGCTTTCCAGCATTTCTATATTGTTTCCAATCAGTAATATGTCATCCACATATAATATTAGAAACGCTATAGAGCTCCCACTCACTTTCTTGTAAATACAAGCTTCTCCGTAAACTTGTATAAACTCGAACGCTTTGATCACCTCATCAAAACGAAGATTCCAACTCCGAGATGCTTGCACCAGTCCATAAATGGATCGCTGGAGTTTGCAAACTTTGTCAGCATTCTCTGGATCGACAAAACCTTCTGGTTGCATCATATACAACTCTTCCTTAAGGTAACCGTTAAGGAACGCTGTTTTGACATCCATCTGCCAAATTTCATAATCGAAAAAGGCAGCTATTGCTAACATGATTCTGACGGACTTAAGCATCGCTACGGGTGAGAAGGTCTCATCGTAGTCAACTCCTTGAACTTGTGAAAAACCCTTTGCCACAAGTCAAGCTTTATAGACGGTGACATTACCGTCCGCGTCCGTCTTCCTCTTAAAGATCCATTTGTTCTGAATGGCCTTACGCCCTTCAGGTAATACTTCCAAAGTCCATACTTTGTTTTCATACATGGATCCCATCTCGGATTTCATGGCCTCTAACCACTTCTCGGAATCCGGGCCCATCATCGCTTCTCCATAGCTCGTAGGTTCATCGTTGTTTAACAACATGACCTCTAAGACAGGGTTGCCGTACCACTCAGGAGCAGTACGCGTCCTTGTCGACCTACGAGGTTCGATAGCAACTTGATCCAAAGCTTCATGATCATCATCATTAACTTCCTCTTCAGCTAATGTAGGCTCCACAGAAACAATTTTCTGCGCTGCGCTACTCTCAGGTTGAAGTAAAGGTTCAACAACCTCATCAAGTTCTATCTTCCTCCCACTCAATTCTTTCGAGAGAAACTCTTTCTCAAGAAATGTTCCGTTTTTAGCGACAAACACTTTGCCTTCGGATCTGAGGTAGAAGGTATACCCAACTGTCTCTTTTGGGTATCCTATGAAGACGCATTTCTCCGCTTTGGGTTCCAGCTTTTCAGGCTGAAGCTTTTTGACATAAGCATCACATCCCCAAACTTTAAGAAACGACAGCTTTGGCTTCTTGCCAAACCAAAGTTCATATGGCGTCGTCTCAACGGATTTCGATGGTGCCCTATTTAAAGTGAATGCAGCTGTCTCTAATGCATAACCCCAAAACGATAGTGGCAAATCGGCAAGAGACATCATAGATCGCACCATATCCAATAAGGTTCGATTACGACGTTCGGACACACCATTACGCTGTGGTGTTCCAGGCGGTGTTAATTGTGAAACAATTCCACATTGTCTTAAGTGACTGCCAAACTCATAACTCAGATATTCTCCTCCTCGATCAGATCGTAGGAATTTAATCTTCTTGTTACGATGATTCTCAACTTCACTCTGAAATTGTTTGAACTTTTCAAATGTTTCAGACTTGTGTTTCATTAAGTAAATATACCCATATCTACTTAAGTCATCAGTGAAGGTGAGAAAGTAACGATAACCACCGCGCGCCTCAATACTCATCGGACCGCACACATCAGTATGTATGATTTCCAATAAGTCACTTGCCCGTTCCATTGTTCCAGAGAACGGCGTTTTAGTCATCTTGCCCATGAGGCATGGCTCACATGTGTCAAGTGATTCAAAATCAAGTGACTCCAAAAGTCCATCAGCATGGAGCTTCTTCATGCGTTTTACGCCAATATGACCTAAACGGCAGTGCCACAAGAAAGTGGTATTATCATTATCAATTCTACATCTTTTGGCATCAATGTTATGAACATGTGTATCATTACTATCGAGATTCAATAAGAATAAACCCCTCACATCGGGTGCATGACCATAAAAGATATTACTCATATAAATAGAACAACCATTATTCTCTGATTTAAATGAGTAACCGTCTCGCAATAAACAAGATCCAGATATAATGTTCATGCTTAACGCAGGCACCAAATAACACTTATTTAGGTTCATCACTAATCCCGACGGTAATCGAAGAGCGAGCGTGCCGACGGCGATCACATCAACCTTGGAACCATTTCCCACGCGCATCGTCACTTCGTCCTTTGCCAGCCTCCGTTTATTCCGCAGTTCCTGTTTTGAGTTGCAAATATGAGCAACCGCACCGGTATCAAATACCCAGGCACTACAACGAGAGTTGGTAAGGTACACATCAATAACATGTATATCATATATACCTTGTTTGTTGTTGGCCGCCTTCTTGTCAGCCAAATACTTGGGGCAATTCCGCTTCCAGTGTCCAGTTCCCTTGCAATGAAAACACATAGTTTCTGGTTTGGGTCCAGCCTTGGGTTTCTTCACGAGAGGAGCAACTGCTTTGCCACTCTGCTTGGAGTTACCCTTCTTACCCTTGCCATTTTTCTTGAAACTAGTGGTTTTATTGACCATCAACACTTGATGCTCCTTCTGAATTTCAGACTCAGCGGCTTTCAGCATCGCAAACAGCTCGGCGACTGACTTGTTCATCCCGTGCATGTTATAGTTCAACACGAAGCTCTTGTAGCTAGGTGGCAATGATTGAAGAACTCTGTCAGTGATAGCCTCTGGCGGAAGGGGCATCCCTAACTCAGCCAGACGGGTGGAGTACCCAGACATTCTGAGCACGTGATCACTGATAGACCCGTTCTCCTCCATCTTGCAAGCATAGAACTTATCGGAGATCTCATATCTCTCGATCCGGGCATTCTTCTGAAAGATAAACTTCAACTCCTGGAACATCTCATATGCTCCATGACGTTCAAAACGTCTTTGAAGTCCCGGTTCTAAGCCATACAACATTGCACATTGAACTATTGAGTAATCATCAGAACGAGCCTGCCAGGCGTTCACAACGTCTAGAGACTCAACTGGAGCGGGTGGATCACCAAGCGGTGCATCAAGGACATAAGCCTTCTGGGAAGCCGTAAGGATAATCCTTAGATTACGGGCCCAGTCCACAAAGTTGCTTCCATCATCTTTCAACTTAGCTTTCTCTAGGAACGCATTAAAATTCAGGGGTGCTACTGCGCGAGCCATGATCTACAACATAAATATAGCAAAGACAACTTAGACTATTGTTCTTAGATAATGAGTTTAGTTAATCATATTACTTAAAAACTCCCACTCAAATTGACATCCCTCCGATCATTCGAGTGTAACATGATCCAAATCCACCAACTCAAGTCCGATCATCACGTGAGTTGAGGTGGTTTCAATGGTGAACATCTTCATGTTGATCATATCTACTATATGACTCATGTTCGACCTTTCGGTCTCTTGTGTTCCGAGGCCATGTCTGTACATGCTAGGCTCGTCAAGTTTAACCCGAGTGTTCCGCACGTGTAACATGGCTTACACCCGTTGTATGCGAACGTAGAGTCTATCACACCCGATCATCACGGCGTGTCTCGAAACGACGAACTTTCGCAACGGTGCACACTTGGGGAGAACACAATTTATCTTGAAATTTAAGTGAGGGATCACCTTATAATGCTACCGTCGTCCTAAGCAAAATAAGATGCATAAAAGGATTAACATCACATGCAAATCATAAGTGACATGATATGGCCATGAACTTGTGCTTTTGATCTCCATCTCCAAAGCACCGGCATGATCTCCATCGTCACCGGCATGACACCATGATCTCCATCATCTTGATCTCCATCAACGTGTCGCCATAAGGTTGTCGCGCTGACTGTTGCTTCCACGACTATAGCTAACGTTTAGCGATAAAGTAAAGCATTACATAGCGCTTAATGATTGACACGCAGGTCATACAATAATTAAAGACAACTCTATGGCTCCTGCCAGTTGCCGTACTCATCGACATGCAAGTCGTGATATTCTATACAAAACATGATCATCTCATACATCACATATATCTCATCATGTAATTGGCCATATCACATCACAACATACCCTGCAAAAACAAGTTAGACGTCCTCTAATTGTTGTTGCAAATTTTACGTGGCTGCTACGGGTTTGCAAGAACCGTTCTTACCTACGCAAAACCACAACGTGGTGTAGTGATTGCTTTTTGATCTTCTAAAAGAACCCTCTTCATTGAACCGATTCAACTAAAGTGAGAGAGACAGACACCCGCCAGTCACCTTTATGCAACAAGTGCACGCAGCGGTAAAACCAGTCTCGCGTAAGCGTACGCGTAATGTCGGTCCGGGCCGCTTCATCTCACAATACCGCTAAATCAAGTATCAACTAGTAACGGCAAGCAATATGTATACACCCACGCCCACAACTCGTTTGTGTTCTACTCGAGATCTCATCTACGCATAGACCTAGCTCATGATGCCACTGTTGGGGAACGTTGCATGGGAAACAAAAATTTTCCTACGCACACATAAGATCTATCCATGGTGATGAGCATCTACGAGAGGGAGAGTGAATCTACATACCCTTGTAGATCGCTAAGCGGAAGCGTTTAATAAACGCGGTTGATGTAGTCGAACGTCTTCGCGATCCAAATCGCCGAGCGTCCCGCGATCCAATCACGATCCTTCCGATCTAGTGCCGAACGGACGGCACCTCCGCGTTCAACACACGTACGGCTTGATGACGCCTTCACCTCCTCGATCCAGCGAGCGATGGTGAAGTAGTGGTTGAGTTCCAGCAGCACGACGGCGTGGTGATGGTGGTGAGGAACAATCTCTGCAGGGCTTCGCCAAGCACTACGGAGATTATGACGGAGGAACTAGAGGGCTAGGGTTGCCGGCACACGGCTTGGGAAATCCTGATGTGTCCCGTGTGCTAGCCCTGCCCCTCTATTTATATGTTGAGCCTTGGGGTCTAAACTTGGAGTAAAAGCCTCCTCCGGGTCGGTTTTGCCCGCACAAGGTCGGTTTGGCCCGCAGGAAAAGAGTCCAATTCGGACCCTGCCGAATCGTGCACAGCCGCACACAAGCGGTAGTACCGCTTCACACAAGCGGTAGTACCGCTCGGGCGGTAGTACCGCTTCACCAAGCGGTAGTACCGCTTACGCGGCAGCAAAACTACTTTTGCACTTTCCAATACCTTGTGGGCTTTATCCCTTTGGCTCATATAAAGTGTTGCTGCACCCGAACACTTCGGTAAACATCCGGAACCCCTTCCGGTGAACTCTGGAACTCTTCCGGAGATCGAAACACTATTATCACATATATCAATCTTTACCTCCGGACTCTTCCGGAGATCCTCGTCATGTCCGGGATCTTATCCGGGACTCCGAACAACTTTCGGTCACCAACATAATAACTCAATTATACTAATCGTCACCAAACGTTAAGTGTGTAGACCCTGCGGGTTCGAGAACTATGTAGACATGACCGAGACACCTCTACGGCCAATAACCAATAGCGGGACCTGGATGCCCATATTGGCTCCTACATATTCTACGAAGATCTTTATCGGTCGAACCTCTATGTCAAGGATTCAGTTAATCCCGTATGCTGTTCCCTTTGTTCTTCGGTATGTTACTTGCCCGAGATTCGATCGTCGGTATCTCTATACCTAGTTCAATCTCGTTACCGGCAAGTCTCTTTACTCGTTCCGTAATACAAGATCTCGTGGCTAACACTTTAGTCACATTGCTTGCAAGGCTCATTGTGATGTTGTATTACCGAGTGGGCCCTGAGATACCTCTCCGTCATACGGAGTAACAAATCCCAGTCTTGATCCATGCCAACTCAACAGACACCCTCGGAGATACCTGTAGAGCACCTTTATAGTCACCCAGTTACGTTGCGACGTTTGATACACACAAGGTATTCCTCCGGTGTCAGTGAGTTGCATGATCTCATGGTCAAAGGAACAGATACTTGACATGCAGAAAACAATAGCAATAAACTGACACGATCAAATGCTACGTTTACAGTTTGGGTCTTGTCCATCACATCATTCTCCTAATGATGTGATCCCGTTATCAAATGACATCTCATGTCAATGGCTAGGAAACTTTAACCATCTTTGATCAACAAGCTAGTCAACTAGAGGCTTACTAGGGACACAGCGTTGTCTATGTACCCACACATGTATTTGAGTTTCCAATCAATACAATTATAGCATGGATAATAAACGATTATCATGAACAAGGAAATATAATAATAACCAATTTATTATTGCCTCTAGGGCATATTTCCAACAGGACGTGGTTTCGGAGATGACGAGCGATGTGAACATTATGTACAGGCAGTACACCAACAAGATGGATTCGCTTACTGCCGAGCAGGTAAACATTGACAATACATCACTAACTTGACTCCTCTACATGAAAGGAAAACATGAACATTGTCTTTCTCTGCTGTGTTGCAGGTGGAATGGCAGCCATATGGTGTCGGGGATAGCTTTGGTAATGCATTCCAGTTTGAGCTCAATCCAATGTGCTTGAAGGAAAAATATCTTTGGCTTATGTGGTGCCCACTGATATGCAATTGGGTGGTAGAGTTCCATCTCCCGCATCGTGTGTTCCGTCAATTTGGGTTGTTTCAGGGTCACCCACCGGAGTGGGTGGACACGGACACACAACTTCATAGGTAACAAAGCATAAATAATACCATCGTCCAACTTTAAATGATGCTAACAATGAGGTCTTTAACATGTAGGTTGGATAGGAGGAGGCAGCGAAAGATAAGGATTGGGATAAGCACCATAAGAATTACGTCAAAATGTTTCTGCATTGTGTGGAGGGAGCTAAGAAAATGGCACGAGCCCAGCTTCGCGAGTATTGTCCAGTAGCGTTCAACAACTACGTTCGATGGTTTCAGGAGAATACTCGTGTGGAGATTTGTCCGCCGGCTTTTGAGGAGGACATCTTGGAAGATCCCACTCCATTTGAGCAAGTTCCCCAGTACGATTACAACAAGCTTATCCGGGAAGGGTACCAAACCCCTTTTGCTCCAGTTCTCAACTTTGTGGTAAGTGTGCACTCTTTGTTATCTAGACAGTAGTACACATCTTTACTCATTTGTTACTTATGGACATGTCGTTTTCATTTATCAATAGCGCAAGGAGGTCAAGAAACAGGCTGACGAAACTGAGGCTATTCTAGACACAACCCATACAGGGAAAAAGGGAGAATCTGCACTCCGACTTTTCATCAAGGTGCTTTTCCATATTTCAACATCTCCTACTTCCTTACTCTTTGCTAAGTTCTATTTCTCATTCATCTGTCAATGTTACAGCGGCAGGGCCAAAGGTTGCGGCGATTGTCCAACATTTTAGGTTGCCGTGACCCCGATTATGCGGAGCCATCCATATCCGTGACCCCGGATGCCAATCTGGAAGATTCTACTACCTCGGGAGCTCGTATGGACGACGATGACATTACCTCGGGAGCTAATTTAGAGGATCACGCTTTGTTCTCTCCAGAGGTATGCCAACTGAGTACTTTCATATTTCACTACCTCGCCTGCACATGATGATATCAATTTTCTCTTTAGGTTCAGGACAACATGACGTTGGATGCTTTCCAACGCTCCGCTTACATGTTGAAGCCAAGGACGGGAATAAACCGGTACACACCTGAGGACTTTAATGACAAAGGAAAGAAGGTGGTCGCTGAGGGTTCTTGTATGACAAGAGGGATGACGAGGATGAGAGCTATGGACGATGACGATGACGATGAGGAGGAAATAGAGTTGGAGGAACCGCAGCCGGTTGTGAGGAAGAAGAAGCTAGCTACTAAGAGGGGACGAGGCAAGAGTACGCGAGGAAGGAAAGAGTAGTGATGTCGAACTTGTGCTGGTTGTTTTCTTATGAAGTCAAACATGTTGTCGGTGTCTTGAACTAGTAGCAATGTTGAACTTATTATCCTTGTTGAACTCGTAGAACCATGAGACTTATTATCCTTGTTGGACTTATTATCCTCTCTGTTTGCTGTATGGATATATGGTGGAGGCTATGTTTGAATTATGTGACTGTAGTGTGGTGCCTGACTGTTACTTTTGCTCTCTGGAAAGTTTCTGGAATGCTAGGTTTCGATTGTGTGGCGCCTGAGAGCCAGGCGCCACACAATGAAAAGTTACTGGAATGCTTTGTTTCGATTGTGTGGCGCCTGAGATTCAGGCGCCACACTGTGTAGTGTGGCGCCTGACTCTAAGGCGCCACACAATGAAAAGTTGCTGGAATGCTAAGGCGCCACACTGTGTAGTGTGGCGCCTGACTCTAAGGCGCCACACAATGAAAAGTTGCTGGAATGCTTTGTTTCGATTGTGTGGCGCCTGAGATCCAGGCGCCACACTGTGTAGTGTGGTGTGGCGCCTGACTCTAAGGCGCCACACAATGAAAAGTTACTGGAATGCTTTGTTTCGATTGTGTGGCGCCTGACAACCAGGCGCCACACTGTGTAATGTGGCGCCTGACTCTAAGGCGCCACACAATTACTTTCCAAATTTTGGCACTGGCTGTAGCTCTCTGGAATTTCACAGCACATTACAATAAGACATACATATCACATTTTAACAGCACATTACAGTATATATCAACCACGATACTTGTAGCACATCTTGACATAAAGGAGTACATAACATAGGTTCATGGGACGACAAGTTCAAACTTCATGAAAGGAAATGGTCCAAATAGAAAAGCGCACTGGATCGACAACACAAGAGGTTCGAAGATTAAAGCGCGCACGACGACAAGGAAAACAATTCTCTACTGTGTCGAGCAAGGCCCCTTTCCCTTCTTCTTCTTCCTCTCCTCTTCCTCCTCCTCCTCCCTTTTGCGCATCCTTGAAGCCTCCTCCATCACCCTTTCTTGGAAGCGTTGGCGCGCCCACTCTTTCTTTGCGGCCTCCTCTGCCCACAACTTCCTGCAACCCGCTTCAAAATCCTTCTGGCGCTTCTCATTCCTCATCTTTTCCTCCCTCTTCAACCTAGCTTGGTAGTTCCTATAGTCAATTACCATTTGTATGTCCGCCTTCATCTTCGCTTCAGCTGCCTCTTGCTTCTTCCTCTCCGCTTTGGCTGCATCCTCCTCTCTTAACTTCTTTGCAGCCCTCTCCCACAACCCCTCCTCCTCACCGGCCGCATCCTTCTCCTCCACCCACTCCGTTGTTGCCTTGTTGGGTTGAGACGCCGCCATACCTACGAACAAAAGCAAGATACTAGTGAGTAAAGACAATAAACAATATGATCATAAACAACAATGATACATGTTAAACATACAAGGGAGCATAAATAACAACATGAAAAGATAAGTGAATAGTAGTGACATACGGAAATGGTCCTCGTAGGTATCCACGCATACCAATCCTAGTCTCACCAACACCGTTTCTACCGCCACCACGAGCTCTACCAGCCCCACGTCTAGCACCACCACGACCTGTCCCACGAGCACGTCCTCTTGTAAGTCCAAGTCGGCTCCTTGTTTGGCTAGAACCATGTTGGCTAGGAAATTGTTGGCTAGTACTTGCTTGGCTAGGAACTTGTTGGTTAGGAACTTGTTGGCTAGTACTTGCTTGGCTACTACTTGGTTGGCTTGGCTAGGAACTTGTTGGTTAAGAACTCATCCAAACATTACAACATTTGCGTAATGAAATGGACAACCCTAACCCCATCATAACCCTAACACCAACATAACATAACCCTAACCCTAAGCCTAACCTTAAATATACAAAGAACCCTAAGCCTAACATACAAAAAAAATAACCCTAACCCTAACAAAGAACCCTAAGCCTAACCCTAGCATACAAACAAGCCTAACCCTACCAAAGTGTAACAAAATCATACACATCCCAAAATTCATGAAGAACTAGGGTTTGCTCAAACTTACAAAAAAGAGAGCAAATGGGAGCATTTTCCGTGGATGAAAGAGAGGGGATCGGGGGAGGTTACCTTCAGGGAGGGATTGGGGCCGAAATCCACAGACCAAACCTTGCTTTGAGGAGGGATTTGAGAAGGGAGAAGAGGGGGCCGCTGCTCTGTCTTCCAATGTGAGGGTGAATGGGGAAGTGGTGGGGGAGGGGGTCGGGCCGCGGCTGTATAAGTGAATGTGTGGCGCCTAAGATCTAGACGCCACACATAACAGTGTGGTGCCTTTACCTTAGGCGCCACACTGCGGCGTAGTAGGGTCGGGCCGTGCCACGGGGCGCCAGCGTGGCAGTAGTGTGGCGCCTAACACCAAGGCACCACACCACATAGTGCAGTGTGGCGCCTTGCTGTCGGGCGCCACACAAAAGGGTTAGGCCGGTGAATTTTTTCCGCAAACGGTTCAGTCTGTGAATTAGATGCGACTTTAGGTCAAATTTGTCAAATTTGCCTAGGTTACATCCATTGCATGAGTTGGAGTAATATTAATGGAGTATATGGGAAAAGACAGACATGTTCCTCGGCGAGCCCACCTGTCAATATTGAAATGAACCGCGCACCTACTCTCTCCTCCTCCGTGTCCACCGCCTTCAAGAAGCGGCACCTCCTCTCAGAGATAGCCGAGAGAGACAGGGTACGCAAAGCAAGCACCGCCCGGCAAAGGCAAAAAAGAGCCATCTCCTCCATCATCCCCTTCCTCGTGCTGCCTCTTGCTTCTTTCTTCGTGCAGTGCCAAGCTAGACATCCATGGTCTCTCTCTCCTTGCTTGCGAATTGCTGCAGGCTGTAAGTAGATATAGGTGTACGTAGTAGGAGCTAGATAGGCAGCGGGAGGGAGAGGAGATGAAGCTCCATTTGCTGGTGAAGGTCCTGTTCGGGCCGGTGCCGGTCTACTTCTCGGCGCTGGCCATCCTCATCCTCCTGACCAACGCGCAGTACTTCGGGCTCGGCGGCGTCGGCGTGCCGCACGCCACCAAGCTGGCGTCCTCCACGCCGGTGGTGAGCGTGATGAAGTACTGCGACATCTTCCGCGGCGAGTGGGTGCCGGACGCGGAGGCGCCCTACTACAACCACAAGACGTGCGGCATGATCCAGGAGCACCAGAACTGCCTCAAGTACGGCCGCCCCGACCTCGGCTTCCTCAAGTGGCGGTGGAGGCCGTCCGGCTGCGAGCTGCCGCGCTTCGACCCCGTGCAGTTCCTGCAGTTCGTCCGCCACAAGTCCCTGGCCTTCGTCGGGGACTCCCTGGCTCGCAACCATATGCAGTCTTTGCTCTGCCTCCTCTCACAGGTACGTACGGACATTTTCCTCGCCTGAGTGAGAGAGATTTTGCCATGTTTGCGCACTGGATTGACCTTTGAGGCTGCATTCCAGGTCGCGTATCCCAAGGACATCTCGGCGAACCCGACGGACCAGAACAAGGTGTACCACTACCGGGCGTACAACTTCACCATCAACATGTTCTGGTCGCCGTTCCTGGTGCGCGCGCGGGAGCCCGACCACGACGACCCGGCGCACACGGGGCACTACAGCCTCTACCTGGACGAGCCGGACGACAAGTGGGTGTCGCAGGTGCCCCGGTTCGACTACGTGCTGGTGTCGGCGGCCAACTGGTTCTCCCGCCCCTCGCTCTTCTACGAGAAGCGGCGGCTCATCGGGTGCAGCTTCTGCAGCCGGCAGTACGGCGTGCCGGACCTGACGCTCTACTACTCGCAGCGCAAGGCGTGGCGGGTGGCGCTGCGGGCGATCAACGCCCTGGACAACGTCAAGGGGCGGGTGATCGTGCGGATGCTGTCGCCCATGTCGCACTTCGAGAACGGGACGTGGGACCAGGGCGGCAATTGCAAGCGGACGGAGCCGATCCGGAGCAACCAGACGGTGATGGAGGGGCGGGACCTGCAGTTCTACACGGCGCAGATGGAGGAGTACCGCGCGGCGGAGAAGGCGGCGCGGGCCAAGGGGCTGCGGCTGATGCTCATGGACGCGACGGCGGCCATGCTGATGCGGCCGGACGGGCACCCCAGCCGGTACGGGCACTGGCCCAACGAGAAGGTGCAGCTCTACAACGACTGCATCCATTGGTGCCTACCCGGCCCCATCGACATCTGGAACGACCTCTTCTTCCAGATGATACTCGTCTAGCCCGTCCCCATCCATCGGCGACGGTGGGCACACAGATCAAAGGATGCTCAAATGCAATTTTGATAATGAATTGTTTCATCTCATCTCATCTCCCTTCTTTCGTTCTTCCCTACCAGCCGATCCGCTTTCCATTCCTTTGATGGGTGTGGTAGTGACTATCGACGCCAACTTTTTTGTCGGTCGTCACGGAAAGAGTGAGCAAAAGAAGCTCTCCCCTTTCGATTGAAAAACGCAAGCCATCTTCGATTGTGACGAAAGTTACAGTTTGCACCTCGTATTGGATTCTATTCGCAAGCTACGGCTCCAAAGTAAAGGCGCGTAACTTCCCTGGGGCCGTGCGGTGCGGTGGCTCTGAGGTCTGACCGTCTGTGTCTGCGTATGGATGGATCGCACTGATGGCGCCCGGGGCGGGACAGAGTCCAGCTGCACACCGGAAAGCAGAGGCGGTGCACTGCACGCCTGTCGGGAGGTGGGGGCCTCTCTCGCGCCGCGCACTTTTCGGTGAATGGATGAATTTGTTTGTGTTGGTCGGTGTGCACCAGCCCATAGCTTTCAACTCTCAAGTTTCAACCTCTGCAGTGCACGCTGCATCTACGGAGTACGTCCCGGAACCTGACCTATATGGCCGGCTGGCAGTAAGTTACTGCTGCTACTAGGACTCGAGGGCGGTGGCACGCTCCGTAACGAGCTATAGGAGCACTACTACGAAGAGACGCGTACGTACGGCCGGCTCCGTTCATTCGGTTTCGAGGTAAAGGCGCGCGCACGACAGCCACTTGTTCACGACGGTAGGGTGGGTGGCGCACGACTAGGTAGCAGGTAGTAGTATGAGTATCATGACCACAGCCACGACTCCATGATAGATGGGCTACGTCACCGTGGCGGACATTTTGATCCTAAAGGCCAACTCCAACGCGGCCGCGTCCGGGCGGCCCGACGCAAATGAACATCCATCTGTTTTTCTGTCTGTTTGGACCCATTTTCGGTCGAAATTTGGATTGGGTTTGCGTCCGCGTGCACACCCACAACGTCCTTCCTTGTCCTCCTCGGGTCTTTCCTTGTCCTCCTCTGGCCCGCCCGTCTGTAGCACAAACATGCGCCATTCTCTCCACTCTCCCACAAAACCCTCCCGCCCTCGCGCCATGGCCGACGCGTCCAAATCCGCCGCCGCCGCCTTCCCGGCTGCCTAGCCCCTGGCGTGGCCGCCCGCGCCATGCGCCAAAAGAAGCGAAGAAGGTGTGCACCTTGGAGCAGACGGCCGCCGAGACGGTGAAGAGGGTTGGCCGGAGGAAGGCGGCGGAGAAAAAGAAGATGTTGCCGCCGCCGCAGCCGCACATCGCCAGGCCGCCGTTGCGGAGAACGATGCCATCGTCGCCAAGGCGACACAACAAGCCCTCCACATACTAGGGTTCTGCGACGAGCCATCCATTCTTGCCGCTGCCGCTGCAGCCACGCCTGCCTGCAATGTCTAGAGTCGCCGCGCACCGCGACAATGCCTTCGACGTACGGGTTCTTTCCTCAACACGACCCGGCCACATCCCGCTTCTCCACGTCGCCTCAGGACGGCTCGCCCAAAGTGAGTGAGCTCGTGCCGGCCTTCCCCGTGGTGGTGGCCCTCGACCTCAACGCCACACCTTTGGTCGGCCGGTCCACTGGGACACAAAGGAAGTGGTCACGGGAGATCCCTACGTGCAACTTTCCCAATGCCCGCAACCTATTTGATGATACGCCGGCCCCGGCGCCGTTGCATGATGACCAGGCCTACTACAATGAATTCATGGCGGACTTGATCTACGAGGGAGGCCAAGCGTACGACGCCGACGAGACACAAAGCTAAGACGGCCGCAGCCAATACACCCAAGGCAAGAACACCGACGTCCAAGGCGAAGAAGACACCGGCGACCACGACAACCAAGGGCAAGAAGACGATGTGGACATCGACGATGAGCCATTGATGCAAAAGAGGCGGCAAAGCATCCGGACGGGAGGATACACCAAGGACGATGACAAGTTGATTTGCTAAGCTTGGATGGAAATTTGACAAGATCCCAAGACTGGCGCCGAGCAAAAAGGAACAACGTTTTGGACGAGGGTCCATACATACTTCCATGAACGTAGGAAGTTGAGCCCTACAAGTTTGAGAGTAACCGTGGCGATGTGTCAGTCCAAAAGAGGTGTGCCTTCATCCAATTGGAGTGCAACAAGTTTTGTGTCACCCTTGAGAACATCACCGACCGTCCCGTGAGTGGCCTAGACATCAAAGACATGGTATACAATTCATTTCCCTTGTTCATATGTGTGTATCTTGTTGGTTGATGCTTTCATCTCCATTGCATATGAATGTATATTGTTGCTTTCATCTCCATTTGTAGGCATTCCAAACTTTAGAAATCTTCAAGACCCAACATGCGGCCAAGTGAAGGTGAGAAGCGGACGAGGGGGAAGGCCAACTCCAAGTTGAATGACAAACGTGATGCTTCGATACTCATTTTGAAAGAAACTTTGAAGGGGTTCATGACCCAAAACGAAGCAAGTGAGGAGAGAAAGCGCCAAGAAAAAGAGGAGCAAATGAAGACCTACTTTGATATACAAAAGAAGAAGCTTGAGATCCAGGAGAGCTATGCCCGGACAAAAGAAAACGAGTTGAAGCTCGCGCTAATCTCGAAGAAAATGGAGACCATGTCGGTCGACTTGAGCAAGGTGTCCCCAAGAAAGAGGGTTTGGTTTGAGAAGAAGCAAAAGGAGATGCTCGCCCTAGATGCATGAACTATGACCGAGACACGATTTTTTTGTATGCCGGCATGTGTGCCAACATGAACTATGGCTGAGATGCATGAACTATGGCCAAGAGGCATTTTTTGTATGCTGGCGTGTATGCCGTATGTCAGCATGAACTATGCGTTTGTTTTGTATGCTGGCATGGCCGGCATGAATTCTAGCTTCCTTTTGTGCAAAATATGTTTATTGGACAAAATTCGGCCAGGCGGACAAATGGGTCGTCCGGTTGGGCGCACCGGTCAGAGATCCACGGACGAGGCCGGACGCCGCGCCTCCAACCGACCCAAACGGACAAAAAGCGGACCAAATCCGCGTCCGTTTGCGTCGGCCGGTTGGAGTTTTTTTTTGACAGTAACTAGACTTTATTTCTCATATAATGGTCATATTGTTTACAAGGAAATAAGAAATAAAATCAGGGCTAACAGCATCCCAAGAACCAGAAGATCTAATAGTAAAGGAGTGTCTTGCTAACTCGGCCGGTTGGAGTTGGCCTAATACAGTCGTCAAAACCGTATGCCTTCATTATATTTGGAGCTCGAAGCATCATGGCGAGCGAACATTGGTTCACCTGAGAACCACATCCTCAACCCCCCCCCCCCCCCCCCCCCCCCCCGCCCCCCAGCGAGAAACCCTCCACGTCAAATCTTTTTGATGCTATAAAAAACACAGCTCCTTGAAATTTTTAAGATTTAAAATTCATTAGCCAGTCAAATCATGAACCAAATTTAAAATTGAACACTGCTCCTTGAAAAATTGTTGACCAACTCAACATTGGAAACTCAATCCAAAACCAATATTCTCAATTGAATGGGAGGACTTCATCCCCTAAGGAGCTTAGTGATACTAGATGAGATGTTGTGCCAATTGGCGCTGAGACCAACTCCAACCTGCAAGTTAGACGAACTATATAAAACTTCGAATAAAAGTCAAGTGAACTATTTAAAGAGACCAAGAAGAGAAGCAAGTAATACAACCAAAAATTTAGGTGAATTGATTGATGGCGCAGAGACCAACTGCAGCCTAGAAATTAAGAGACCTATTTGAAACATAAAATGGAAGTTAAATAAACTATTTAAAGGATGTTTGTCATAAATGATCTGAAAGTGGTTATGTTTGTATTGCATTGTTTTTGCCCCGTACATTTACCAAAGGCCAGGCTAGGGCGAGGAGGCCAAAGTAGCAGTAGCAAGGGACGCAATCCTGCACGAAACTATCATAGACCAACTCCAACCTGTAAATTAAACGAACCATATGAAATTTAAAATGGAAGTCAAATGAACTATTTGAATAGGCCAAGAAGAGAAGCAACTAATACAACCGAAAATGTAGGTGAATTGTTTGATGGATATTCGTATCTGCATCGTCCATGCTTGTCTCTAAACACTGGTATATCGATGTATGGCTCTCACGCACACGGATGCACACACTCCCTCTCTCTGTCGGGGTGGGCGGCTCCATGTCGTGGGTGTTATGGGATTTCTTCCCAGACTTTCGGAACGAACTTCTGAAGTCATCAACAATGATAAGTCAGAGATGAAATCTGTAGTGCTCTATTAGTTTCTTGTTTTACCAATCTGCTGAATGGAACGGTGTATGGATAATTAAAATAATCCGCCATCACCCTCATAGTTAGACAGGAATATGGTAGTTGGCATCAGGCATACGTTAAAACCTCGATAGGCTACTCTTGTTATTGGTTTTGCCACGAAGGTGCGCACAGTATACAGATGGATCAGAGTGTAAAGGTGGCTCTTCATCAACTGTTTGCAAATGGTTTATGTTCATATTGTGTTTCTATTTGCCTTGACAAGGATCATCACCCATAACTTTCTTTAGCCCAATCTATCTGGGCAGACTGCCGGCAATGCTTAGCAGCTAGGTTTGGATGCTGCGGGTTTGCCAGTTCGCGTAGCCAGGTATTTGGGAGACAACCGTGCGAAACAGTTGTTGGGTTGTCCTGTCCGATGAAATAAGGACACGGGAGACGTCCCTCGCTATGCTACCACCTCACTCGCCTGCAGCAGCGGCGGGAGAAGGAACAGATTAACCGGGGAGATACTCCCACGTACGACCGCGAGCGAGCGATGACTTGCTATTTAGTACGAGGGCATAATTGATTTCAGGAGTTTTAGCTCCGTTGTGGATCACTCTTAAAACATGTTGTGCATACGCTTCTTAGATTCCTTGATGCGTCAGGCCTTGTCGCCATGAATGCCCCGATTTAATCGCAGACCACCTTAGCGTGTGAAAGCATTTGTCTGTTTTCCGCACTTACTGCTCTGGTCGCACTAACATGTTAAGGGAGTGGGTTACCGCTTACACCACCCGACCTTCAGTCGGCTATGGCGCAACGCTAAGGATCCTTCCTGGATTTTCCACCCCGAGTTCGTCGAGACCAGATGTGTTAGAATTTCTACCTAGCCTAGGGACGCTCCGGCATGGGATCCACGTGCTCTCTAATCGTGCTCAGCCTCATCGGTCTGTTCAGCTCCCTTGCTGCCCGAAGATCGTCCCCGTGGATGTTATGGTCAACTTCTGAGGCTTATGATGCCATTGGCGATGACTGATATGGTTGCCGGCAGTTAAAAGGTAAGTGACACCGTCATTTGGTCCGACGGAGAAGAGTAAGTCAGCATGGTAATTAAATCCGTGTGTATTGTTTTCAGTTGGGCAATTTAACTAGAAAAGTGAAAGTCACTATAATCAAACGACTGGTTTTGTTTCCAGTTGGGAGATTGAAGTAAGAAATGAGAAACCCATGGTCAATTAGTTCTCTTCCCACTCAGTTGTTTGTAATCGTGGGCAAGTTTAACATATCAGGTTTACATTTATGTCTGCTTGAGTAAATGACATTTTATGCTTTCCAAGCCCCATGTGGAACTCATATTTTTAAATTTATTCTGCTGAAAAGTTAATTTGATGATTCAGTTTTCGTATCATTTCTTGAATGTGGTTGGCCCACATAGTGGTCTCGACTTCTCCAAATATGCATTTGTACCTGAAAATTTGAAATTTACGGTTAGGCCTGAGTGCACTGAGTTATTTTTACTTCGGTTTAACTTTTGAACCTTTGCGAAAAGTCCTCCTTGACCCTGTTTATTTCTCATTATATAATATAATGTGGTGCCTTTTTGTTCTAATTTAATCTGTACTTCAAGTCTGCAACCTGTTTCTAATGAATCTCGCTTCGTCCATATGGTCCATCCTAGCATTTTGCAGTTTCATATTAGGTTACTTTCTACTTGATCTTTAGTTGTTTGTCTGTTCTGCTACTGAGAAGAAGCATCTCATGAATTTTCCATGTTTGCAAGGTTCAAGGAATGGACCACGTCCTTCTCCTCCTCTTCTTGCGTCGTCGATCTGGAAGCTGGTAGCCGGAGTTCGGGCCGACGCCTCCGGATCTGACCTCGCGCATGGTGGCGGCAATTGGTGGATGAGAGTTTGTCCCTTCCTCCTCGTTGGCGCTCAACCGGCGATAGCCTCTAATAAGAGATGCATTAGTTACATGCGAGGAGATATAAAGGGCTGGTTCAGAAGCTTCATGGAACTACTGAACCTGAAGGTATACTTTGGCCTCTTCTTTTTCCTGGTCCAACGTGTTTACTGTTACCTCTGAATCTATCCCTATGATTGTTGTATAATTCCTATTTCAGTTATAGATATGAACATCTTTTTGATAAATGCCTTGAGAATATGGTGATTATGGTTGTCTGATGTACTTTTTTTTGTTTTTAGCAAATTTGTCTTTCAGTTCTGATTTTATCCCCATCCCCAAATGTAACTCTGGTTTTCAGTTGATCTGTCAACCAAAAGTTGTTTAAATAATGTCATAATTTGTGTTGTTATTCTGCATATCTGAGAAAGAAGATAGTAGGACAAGGCTAAAGGAGAACTATGGTGGAAAGCTTTCTTTCTTTTGTTTATGCGATCCAGCTCTACATCTATGCTAACTAATTGCCATCTTCATTTGAAGATGAAGTTAACCAGTTCATTATTATTCCTCTAATTCATTGGTTGTTTTATGCTAAGATCTTGCCCCCATCCCTGAGCTTGTTGATTTTGTAGGGTTTTTATGAATCGTGTTGGGCGTTCAGTTCTGCAATCCACCTTTATTCGTGCAATTACTTTTTGGAGCATGATCCCCTTTAAGACCTTATTCTACCCACAAAAACGCTTATTCTGCCAACACTTACGCACTGTCTCGCACACCTCAAGCGAACCGCAGCAGAAACTCCCCACGCCCACCACCACGTCCCGCACCTTATCCCCACTTCCTTCTTCCCCGGGTCAACCCACCACCCCCGCGCCGCCCGCCAACTACCTCTCCTTCCCACCTTCTTCCTCGCCGCCGGGCCGCCGTGGCCATCCCCGCATTCCACCGCTCCGACCCCCCGCCGCCCCGTGACACCCCGGCCTCCCACCTCCCCGGCCGCCCCAACCTCCCACCGCCCAGCGCCATACCATGACTCCCCGGCAGCCACACCCCTCGGCGCCAGATCCGAGCGGCATGTCCACCTTCCTCTCCCCCGTCCCCGTCTAATTTCTACTCCCTGGACGCACCACCGCCACCGGCCAATCACATACCATCTCCTCCCCAATCGCCCACCACCTTCTCCCCAGGCCGCCGCCTCCCACCGCCCGACCGCCGCCTCACACCGCGCCGCCTACCGTCCGGCCACCACCTCCCACAGCGCCAGCCACCGCGCGGCCACGACCACGCAACGCACCGGCAGCCGATCTGCCCGCCGCCGTGTCGGATGGGCACAGAAGCACCGGTCCCACACCGCCCCCCTTACCGGCCATCTTCCGAAGGCCCAGCGATGCGTTGCCCCACCCGCCCCGCTACCTCCCTCCGTCGCCGACCCGCGCAACCGCCGCCTTCCCGCGCCACCCGATCCACAGCGGCCGTCCATGCTCCTGTCCATGCTGCCCCACCCCTCGATGTCTATCACGTTGGTCGCTACTTCGTGGGGCGCCATCACGCTCTGTCGTCGCCGCCGCCGTGCAGTCCACGCGATGTGATTGTGCAGCTCGCCGACGGCTCTGGTCCTCCCCGGTACCCCTCCCATCGATTTCGTGCACTTCCTACCCTCGTCCCCCTCCGGTCGCTGGATCCAGAGCTACAACAAAGCAGCCGCAGTTCCCTAGTCCCCCCGTTGCAGTTCGCCAGCACGATGATGTGTTGTGCGTCGTGCGTTTTGTTCATGGGTCACACTTACATAAAAAAAACCCGCTAGCGGTTATGTAGTTCACTGTCTCTTTTTTGTAGTTCACTGGATCTTCATTTTGCTCACAGTTGATATTTTTTCATTTTTCAGATTTTGGTTTGCAGTCCCATGGGCTCACAGGTGCAGTGTTGTGGGGGTTGGACATGAAGTGCGCCGGCGATCGGCTTGCATTTCACAGAAAAAATGTGAATTTATTTTCATGTGTTTGTGTGGATTAAAAAAAGGAGCATTGCAGTTCGTTCGCCCGTCTCGTAGTCCAGAGATATACCAATCGTAGCCCAGTTCAGTACAATTTCGTGTGGGACTGCTCTAGTGCAGTTCATATTCGGTTGCATTTTCAGGTTTGGGATGTGCTCATGGAGTTCGGGGCAGTGTACCATGTCCCGCTGCGAGTCACCGCAGTCCACTACACGATCCCGTGCAGTGCACGGGTGCACAGGAAGCGTCCGAAATCAAAAATAGAAAAAACTATCATTGAAGGATGCTTTTTTGTTACATTACTCAAACAAATGCACCCCTCATTGTTGTAATTGTTTTTAATTTTGCCTTTGCTGCTTGTGTAAATTATTCAAACAAAAATGTAGTGCTCTTTGAGAGAAGTTGAAGCCCATATCACAGAAAGTAAAGTCACTTGTACTGAAGATGTTCGTTTGACAGTACTGAGCAGTTCGTTAATTTTGCCTTTGCTGTTTGTGTAAATTATTCATACAAAATGCGGTGCTCTTTGAGAGAAGTTGAAGCCCATATCACAAAAAGTAAAGTCACTTTGGACTGAAGATGTTCGCTTGACTGTACTGAGCAGTTCTTTTGTTGTCCGACTGGATTTTTCATGCTATGTACTTCGAGAAAAAAAATGATGTGGTCCATTTTGTGGTGGTTAGTGGTTCACTTCGTAAAAAAGAGAAAACTAAATTCCCACGTGAGGTTCACTTCTTTTTCTAATGCACTTTGTTTCGTTTGTCGGACGATTGAAAAAAAAGGTTTCGAACTTCACTAGCAAAAAATAACGTGGTTCACTTCCGAGAGTGTTACGGTTCAATTTCGATAGTGTTACGGTTCACTTACACCTAATGTGAAATGCAAAAAATATTTGATAGGAAAATAACAAAAAAAAGTAACGTGCTTCACTTTTGATAGTGTTGCGGTTCACTTTCGGTAGTCTCGCGATTCACTTAGTCTCGACGTGAAGTGCAAAGAAAATGTTACGTAAACGACAAAAAAGAGAGTAACGCGGTTCACTTCTCGATAGTGTTGTGGTTCACTTACGCCCGATGTGAAGTGCGGTCCACTTCCTCGTGTGAGAAAATTTACGTCCGACAAAAAGAAACCATGCAGTGCACTTTCCCTTCTGATGCAGTGCGGTTTTCAGTCTGTAGCAGTGCGGTTTTCTCTCCGATGTGGTTCACTCGTCGATTTTGGTATCGTGAAAAACAGAGTGTCGGCATTTCGGTAAAATCAAAACTCCTCTTAAACTGTAAGGAATTAGAGAGAGTGTTCTACATGAAAAAGTTGCGCCTCGTCGATATATTTCAAATGGCGTATCATTTGAATCATTCCGACCAGCGGTTTGTAAAAATTCGTGAAAAAACGGCCGCTGCCACTCGTCGTCCGCCACACCATTTTCAAAATTAATTTAAAACTGTAAGGAATCTCAAAACAATTTCTACATATGAAAGTTGCGCCTCGTCCGTAGCTTTCCAACAGCATATCACACGCCTCGTTTCGACAAACGGTTAAAAAAGTAGAGCGAAAACAGTACCAAAAAATTGCAAAATTTTGAAAAACATAATTCCGCGATTTAGTAAATTTGAAACTGCTCTTAAACCGAGAAAGTAATATACATGAAAAAGTTGTGCCTCGACGATATTTTTCCAATGGCGTATCATTTGCTTAATTCCGACAAGCGGTTTGCGAAAAAACGCGAAAATAAGCTCGCTGCTACTCGTCGGGCGCCCACCGTTTTCGAAACTGCTCTTAAACCGCGAGGAATCTCGGAAAGTGTTTAACATGGCGAAGTTGCGGCTAATCCATAGCTTTCCAACGGTATATTACATGCCTCATTCGGACAAACGGTTTAAAAACTGACTCGAAAACAGTACCGAAAAACACCGCGTGCAGTTTTCTACGACGCGAAGTTCACTAGTCTCTGTATTGCAGTACCTTTGCTTTAGAAAGTGCAGTGCCCTCGCGTTTATATATATATATATATATATATGACTAATTTTCTATACTCCTGGGAGTATGTACTCCCATCCTTAATATACCTCATATACGCATTGATTATACCTCTTTATCATTCTCAATATACTTCATTAAATATTCTAAGATACCCCAATACGAGTTTTATTGAAAAAAATATCATTTGCGACGTACTTTTAATAATATTCTTTTTCTGGTACAAACAAATCAGTATATACGTAAACCTTTAAAAAATATGTAGACTCACATGAATTTTTTCGTGAAACTCATTTTGGGTATCTAGTAATTATTAATGAAGTATATTAAATATAATAATGAGGTATAAAAGATTCATCTATGTGGTATATGAGGAGCGGGAGTACGTACTCCCAAGAGTACATAGCCATTTATCTATATATATATATATATATATATATATATATATATATATATATATATATATATATAGGCAAAATACATCCTACTACCGGGTGTAGTTACACCCATATCTCATATACTACCATGTGGTAGTATATATACTACTTTATCATTTTTAGTATGTTCATATACTATATCTAAGATACTCCAAAACGAGTTATGTGAAAAAATTGCATGTAAGATAATGTTTTTATCATATTTATGAAATACGTACATATTTGTACGTAAAAAAGAGTATGCTCAAAATATGATACATACTACCTACAAAATAGTATATATACTACCCAAACATTCTTACATACTACATACTACACGTACGTACTCTCTAATATAATAGATACTACCTACAACGTACGAAACCAAAGTGGGAGTAACTATACCCGGTAGTAGGGAAAATTTGTCATATATATATAGAACTATATATATGCGAGCAAGCAAATAGACGAGGAGGCCGAGCCATCCCCGAGGACATCGACATCGACTTGCCCCTCGCCTTGTGGGGCGAAGAAGGGCGAGGAGGAGCAGTCCACAGTGCCGTCACCGCCATCCTCGCCTTTGAGTGAAAGCAGGTGCGGGACGTGCTTGAGACCGAGGGCGTTGCAAGCAACCCGAGCCATTATCACCTATCCAATCGCTTATGTAACCTCTAAGACTACTACTTGTTGCACCACATGCGCGTGTTAATATCTATGATCTATGATGTCACTACCTCAATCTAGGTCCTTATCATCATGGCGACTCCCACCACCCACCACCACCTCTCTGGCGACCATGGCGATTCCCATGATTCCATCAACTCCACCCAATAGATCCAAGATCTACTCCAATGGATCCGTTCAATGATCCCCATTCCATCGCCCATCAGCTGGATTTCTCATTTGGGCATCAATTTAGGAGCAAGGTTCGTGATCTCTCTCATGTCTGGTGAATCCAGTGTCACCATCATCTGGTTTTCTTCTGGTCGTCTCTTTTGGTCGATCTACGTTTCGTTTGGATCCACTCAATGTTAGTCTGGCCCTATCTGCATGCACTGGAGGTGCATTTGATTCTTTTGAGGTCATTCATATCAAAGGGAATGTATTTCGGTTCTCGGTATGTTCTAAGGCCGTGGGTTTCTTTCTCATCCGTAAGAAGTTGTTCATATGCAATTCATTCAAATGTTATTTCCTCCTGTGGAGTGGTGGTGGTCCAAACTGGATTTATGAAGAAAGGAGATGGCACCAAGAACTTGAGGCCGAATGGACCACTGTTTCCTACAAGAAAGGTAAATCAAGGCGTGCCAATAACAACCAGGTCCCAATTCAGCAAGTTTATAGGCAGGTCAATCATTATTTAACATCTAATGGTACTGAGAATTGCATCTCCAATCATCATCCAACCAATATCCTATCCGGATCAAATGCAACTCCATTGGGCATTCATAAATCTCCTTTGGTCAACGGGGACGATCGAAATTATCGCTCCAACGAGGTACGTACCCAACCTATCCCCATGCATAACGGATCGACCGTTTCTGGGCCTATGAACGTTTCAAACGATGCACCTCCTCCAGTCCTCCGGTAGCTGGGCCTATGACATCCACTGGGCCAGTCCTAGAGCAGCCCAACAACCAGGAAACCGAGGAGTCAAGCCAGCATCCTGCCACAGAAATCAATTTCAATTTATTTTTCTCGCGATGCCTTGGATATAGCCATCTTGTTAATAATTGTTTCAACAAGATCAGATGCAATTACTATTATGGTTAAACCATATTGCGAGATCATATTTCAATAGACGTAACAAAAAACAAATTTATCGAGCCAAACAGAACCCCTCCTATTCGCAAGATATATGCTCTGTTCTCCCCTCGGCCATTCCATCTTCCACTTTACCCGCTCTGCGTTGAAACCCTGACAAACCACCACCTCCGAGTCCCGATCCAATGACCTGCTACCCATGCAACCCCTATCCGCACCTCCTTGCCGGCACCACCATTGTTGAGCCTGGCCCCCAATGTGCTCAGCGCAGCTCCGTTGTGCTTGGTGGAGAGCTGCCGATGGTCTGTGATACGTCTCCGTCGTATCTAATTTTTTTAATTGTTTCATGCCAATATTCTACAACTTTCATATACTTTTGGCAACGTTTTATATGATTTTTTGGGACTAACATATTGATCCGGTGCCAGTGCCAGTTCCTGTTTGTTGCATGTTTTTTGTTTCGCAGAAAATCTATATCAAACGAAGTCCAAACGCGATAAAAATTTACGGAGATTTATTTTGGAATATATATGATTTTTGGGAAAAAGAATCAACGCGAGACGATGCTCGACGGGCCCACAAGCTCAAGGGGCGCGCCCCCTACCCTGGGCGCGCCCAGTAGGCTTGTGGCTACTCCGTAAGGCGGTTCGTACCCTTCTTTCTCTGCAATAAATATAATTTCAGGATAAAAATCCCCTCAAAATTTCAGCCCAATCGGAGTTACGGATCTCCGGGAATTTAAGAAACGGTTTTCGGCCAGAAAACAGGAACGCGAAACAGAGAGAGAGATCCAATCTCGGAGGGGCTCCTCCCCTCTGGGAACCAGAGGAGAAACTCTCCTCCCATCTAGGGGGGAGGCCAAGGAAGAAGAAGAAGGAGAGGGGCTCTCTCCCCCTCTCTCCCGGTGGCGCCGTAACACCGCCGGGGCAATCATCGTGACGGCGATCTACACCAACAACTTCGCCGCCGTCAACACCAACTCTCTCGCCCTCTTTGCAGCAGTGTAACACCTCTTCTCCCCGCTGTAATCTCTACTTAAACATGGTACTTAACGCTATATATTATTATCCAATGATGTATGTTAATCCTATGATGTTTGAGTAGATTTCTTTTGTCCTATGGGTTGATTGATGATCGTGATTGGTTTGAGTTGTATGTTTTATTTTGGTGTTGTCCTATGGTGCCCTCCGTGTCGCGCAAGCATGAGGGATTCCCGCTGTAGGGTTTGCAATACGTTCATAATTCTCTTATAGTGGGCGGCTAGAGTGACAAAAGCTTACACCCGAGTAAGGGGGTTGTTGCGTATGGGAGTAAAGAGGACTTGTTACTTAATGCTATGGTTGGGTTTTACCTTAATGATCTTTGGTAGTTGCGGATGCTTGCTAGAATTCCAATCATAAGTGCATATGATCCAAGTAAGGAAAGTATGTTAGCTCATGCCTCTCCTTCATATAAAATTGCAACAATGATATACCGGTCTAGTTATTGATTGCCTAGGGACAAATCCTTCTCTTGTGTTACAAAAGCTTTCTACTAAATAACTAACTTTTATTATCTTGCAAATTACTCGTAGTTTTATTCTCGCAAAGTACTCCTAGTTTTATTCTCTCAAAGTACTCCTAGTTTTATTCTTGCAAAGTAGTTCTAGCATTATACCTACAAAGTACTTCTAGTTT
Organism: Elymus sibiricus; assembly: GCA_039707655.1. Lineage (NCBI taxonomy): Eukaryota > Viridiplantae > Streptophyta > Magnoliopsida > Poales > Poaceae > Elymus > Elymus sibiricus. The sequence continues at coordinate 251,825,169 of CM077668.1, read as the reverse complement.
TATTACTTGTTTCTAGGTAAAGCAAACGTTGGTGTGCATAGAGTTGTATCGGTGGTCGATAGAACTTGAAGGGAATATTGATTCTACCTTTAGCTCCTCGTTGGGTTCGACACTCTTATTTATCGAGAAAGGCTACAACTAATCCCCTATACTTGTGGGTTATCAAGACCTTTTTCTGGCGCCGTTGCCGGGGAGCAATAGCGTGGGGTTGATATTCTCGTGCGTGCTTGTTTGCTTTATCACTAAGTAGATTTTATTTTCCATTCTAAGTTGTTTTATATCTTTAGCTATGGATATGGAATACGAAATACCAACAAAATTAGTTGTACTTGCTACTCATGGAGATGGGGAACGTCCTAAAACCCTCGATGCTGGTTATGTGGAAAACATTAAATACTACTTTGATAATCCTGATAAATCTCCATTCAACTTGATAATGGGAGATACTTTGGATCAACGGGAATATTTTAGGGATTATCGCTTGTCTCAAAAAGGGAAACACTTATGGGATCAAATTAAAATGTTGCTTTGGTATGCTTGGAATTCATGCTTAAGATATGATTATACTTGTTGCTCTAAGATGGAGGCTCCACACCTCCCTTTTCAATGTGAATTTAATGATAATGAAACCTTAGCTTCTTATGCTAATGGTGTATATGATTACTATGATGTGGAACAAATAGAAGAATTTTTTGCTTTTAAGGGTGCTTACGAAATTGAATCTTTGTTTGAAAAGTATGAAAATTATGATGATGCTCTTTACAGATCTGAAAATTATGCTATACTTAAATATTGCCATGAGAATTATGAATACAATGCCTATATTGATGAATTTATTGAGAAAGTCTCCGCTGCCCAAGAAGAGACTAATATTTTGCAGGAGTTTATGGAAGAAGAAATTGATGACACTGTGAGCTCATTAGATGAAAAAGATGAGGAGGAGAGCAAAGAACAAAGGGAGGAAGAGCGGATTAGCTACCCGTGCCCACCTTCTAATGAGAGTAACTCTTCAACTCATACATTGTTTAATTTCCCTTCGTGCTTACCGAAGGATGAATGCTATGATGAACGCTATGATCCCTTTGATTCGTTTGAAATATCCCTTTTTGATGAACTTGATGCTTGCTATGCTTGTGGCCATGATGCCAATATGAATGATGCTTATGGAGATGAACTTGCTATAGTTCCTTATGTTAAGAATGAAATTTTTACTATTGCACCTACACATGATAGTCCTATTATCTTTTTGAATTCTCCAAACTACACTATATCGGAGAAGTTTGTGCTTATTAAGGATTATATTGATGGGTTGCGTTTTACCGTTGCACATGATGATTTTGATGGATATAATATGCATGTGCTTGCTGCTCCTAATTGCAATTATTATGAGAGAGGAACTACACCTCCACCTCTCTATGTTTCTAGTACGATAAAATTGCAAGAAACTACTTATGCTATGTATTGACCTTTACTTGATGTGCATGAATTGTTCTTTTATGACATGCCGATGCATAGGAAGAGAGTTAGACTTCATCATTGCATGATATATGTTGCTTTATGCTCACTACTAAATTACAAATCATTGTTAATTAAAATTGGCTTTGATATACCTTGGGATCCGGGTGGATCGATTACTTGAGCACTTTATGCCTAGCTTAATGGCTTTAAAGAAGGGCCATTTGCATTTCTATCCCTAACTTGAACCACCTACTCATATTTGCCCCTAATTTCGAAGCCTGCTCAAATTTGCCCCTCTGCCGTTATGTGCACATATAGAAATGCCCTTCTGTGCCGTTACCGTCCGGTCAAAGGGCTTTGACCGTCCTGAAAAAAATAGCAAAAAAAATCTAAAAAATCTAATTTTTTGTGGGATCTAAGATACTCATGTGCGCAAGGTGCGTGCAAATTTTCGTGCTGTTTGGACATTCCAGGAGCTCGTGGCGAGGAAAAACAGTAAATCTATACGCTTGTGAACAGTAAATTTGAAATAAAATAGCAAGTAAATTCAAAAAAATATGAATTTTTTTGGCATCAAAGAGGCTTGGGTGCACAAGGTGCTTGCAAGTTTTTGTGATCAAATGACATGCGAGGAGCTCTAGCAAAAAAAAAAAAAATAGTCATTTTTTCGAAAGTTTTTTCCCGAGCCAAATTTTGTTTTTTTCTCCACGAGCTCCTACAATGTCCAAACACAACAAAAATTTGCACGCACCTTGCAGACCCAAGCCTCTTTGATGCCAAAATTTTTCATATTTTTTTGAATTTTCTTGCTATTTTTTTGAATTTACTGTTCACAAGACTACATATTTACTGTTTTTCCTTCGCCACGAGCTCCTGGAATGTCCAAATAGCACGAAAATTTGCACGCACCTTACGAACCCGAGTATCTTTGATCCCACAAAATTTTAGATTTTTTAGATTTTTTTTGCTATTTTTTCAGGATGGTCAAAGCCCTTTGACCGGCTTTGACTGGACGGTAACGGCACAGAAGGGCATTTCTATAAGTGCACATAATGGCAGAGGGGCAAATTTGAGCAGACTTCAGAATTAGGGGCAGATATGAGTAGTGGGTTCGAGTTAGGGGCACAAATGTATAAAACCCTTTAAAGAAAGCGCTGCCTGGGAGACAACCCAGAAGTTTTAGAGAGTCATTTTATTCTGTTGAGTGATTTGAAAAGGTTTAAAAAGAAAAAGAAAATATAGAGGGGAACCTAAAACTCTTTCAAAAAGAAAAGTGAAAGTGAGAAAGACGAACACCGTTGAAGTGGGGGACGTCCTTGGACTTTGTTCATGGCCATGGAAACTTTGTGAATCTTGAATTAGAGAAACTTTTCAACAAAAATTATTATCCCCTTGTACAAATCCATTGTATTATAAAAATAATGTGCCAAGATTTACCTTTAGGATGTTTAAATTGCTTGTTTGGTGTGTGCTGTGCAAAAACAAAAACTTTTGCTGTAGTGTTTGAATTTCTATATTTTACTGGAACATGCAAAAATTCTGAAATTTTTACACAGTACTTCTATGCAAAAAAATTATTTTGTCCTAATGTTTCAGAATTTTTGGAGTTACAGAAGTATATGTTTCATTTGCATCTTTACAGACTGTCTTGTTTTGGCAGATTGCTGTTATAGTTTCTTTATTTGCGTATGTTTGAAATCTTGTTGAGCCCCGTTGACTTGGAAGCCATAGAATTGTGATAGCATACAGTGGTTAATGTTTGATTATGATTATACAATAATGTTACAGCAGGACATGATGGGATTTGATGTTATATGTACTAACCCCTCTAATAAAAAGTTCGGTTAAGTTTTGTGTGGATGAAGTGTTCAAAGATCGAGGAGGTATCGATATGAGGAGAATAAGGAGAGGCAAGAGCTCAAGCTTGGGTATGCCCAAGGCACCCCAAGTAAATATTCAAGGAGACTCAAGCGTCTAAGCTTGGGGATGCCCCGGAAGGCACCCCAAGTAAATATTCAAGGAGACTCAAGCGTCTAAGCTTGGGGATGCCCCGAAAGGCATCCCATCTTTCTTCGAAAATTATCGGTATGTCTCGGTTTTTGTTTTGTTCACATGATATGCGTAAATTCTTGGAGCGTCTTTTGTGTGCTTTTTATTTTTCTTTTAATAATGCACCATGATGGTATGGGATAGTCCTTGGTTGATTTATAGAATGCTCTTTGCACTTCACTTATATCTTTTGAGTATGGCTTTATAGAATGCTTCATGTGCTTCACTTATATCATTTGAAGTTTGGATGCCTGTTTCTCTACATATAGAAAACCGTTATTTGTAGAATGCTCTTTTGCTTCATTTATATTTATTAGAGTGTGGTCTTTTGTAGAAAGAATTAAACTCTCATGCTTCACTTATATCTATTTAGAGAGTCAACAGGAATTGGTCATTCACATGGTTAGTCATAAAATCCTACATAAAACTTGTAGATCACTGAATATGATAAGTTTGATTCCTTGCTAAAGTTTTGCGATATTAAGATGGTGATATGTGGGAGGTACTAGTGAATAATTGTGGTTTAGTGAGAATATTGGTGTTAAGGTTTGTGATTCCCGAAGCATGCACGTATGGTTTGTCGTTATGCTAAGAAGTTGGAGCATGATTTATTCTTGATTGTCTTCCTTTGTGTGGCAGTCGGGGGCGCGCGATGGTTAACTCCTACCAACCTCCCCCTTAGGGGCATGCGTAGTAGTACTTTGCCTCGAGGGCTAATAGACTTTCGCAATAAGTATGTGAGTTCTTTATGACTAATGTGAGTCCATGGATTATACGCACTCTCACCTTTCCGCAATTTGCTAGCCTCTTCGGTACCGTGCATTGCCCTTTCTCACCTCGAGAGTTGGTGCAAACTTCGTCGGTGCATCCAAACCCCGTGATATGATACGCTCTATCACACATAAGCCTCTTTATATCTTCCTCAAAACAGCCACCATACCTACCTATTATGGCATTTCCATAGCCATTCCGAGATATATTGCCATGCAACTTCCATCATCATCATATACATGACTTGAGAATTCATTGTCATATTGCTTTGCATGATCGTAAGATAGCTGGCATGATATTTTCATGGCTTGTCCGTTTTTTGATATCTTTGCTACGCTAGATCATTGCACATCCTGGTACACTGCCAGAGGCATTCATATAGAGTCATCTTGTATAGTTTTTATCGAGTTGTAATATCGAGTTGTAAGTAAATAAAAGTGTGATGATCATCATTATTAGAGCATTGTCCCAGTGAGGAAAGAATGGTGGAGACTAATGAGTCCTTGAAAAAGTGGGGATGAGGTCCATGAGACTGTTCTAAAAAAAGAGGCCAAAAAGAGCCCACACACAAAAAAATGAGAGAAAAAGAGAGAAGGGGCAATGTTACTATCCTTTTGCCACACTTGTGCTTCAGAGTAGCACCATGTTTTTCATATAGAGAGTCTCCTGTGTTGTCAATTTCATATACTAGTGGGAATTTTTCATTATAGAACTTGGCTTGTATATTCCGATGATGGGCTTCCTCAAATGCCCGAGGTCTTCATGAGCAAGCAAGTTGGATGCACACCCACTTAGTTTTTATTTTGAGCTTTCATACACTTATAGCCCTTAGTGCATCCGTTGCATGGCAATCCCTCCTCCTCGCATTGACATCAATTGATGGGCATCTCCATAGCCCATTGATTAGCCTCGTCGATGTGAGACTATCTTCCTTTTTTGACTTACCCTTATTAATCTCTATCATCATTCTATTCCACCCATAGTGTTATATCCATGGCTTGCGCTCATGTATTGCGTGGGGGTTGGAAAAGCTGAAGCGCGTTAAAAAGTATGAACCAATTGCTTGGCTAAAACCGGGGTTGTTCATGATAAATATTTTGTGTTAAGAAGATGGAGCATGACATGATCATATGATTTTGTAGGGATAACTTTCTTTAGCATTTTTATTCTGAAAGGCATGATTGTTTGTTGGTATGCCTGAGGATTGATGTCTTTATATCAAATTATAGACTATTGCTTTGAATCACTCGTGTCTTAATATTCATGCCATGATTGGATTATATGATCAAGATTATGCTAGGTAGCATTACACATCAAAAATTATCTTTTTATCATTTACCTACTCGAGGACGAGCAGGAATTAAGCTTGGGGATGCTGATACGTCTCCATCGTATCTATAATTTTTGATTGTTTCATGCCAATATTCTACAACTTTCATATACTTTTGGCAACATTTTATATGATTTTTTGGGACTAACATATTGATCCAGTGCCCAGTGCCAGTTCCTGTTTGTTGCATGTTTTTTGTTTTGCAGAAAATCCATATCAAACAAATTCCAAACGCGATAAAAATTTACGGAGATTTATTTTGGAATATATGTGATTTTTGGGAAAAAGAATCAACGCGAGACGATGCTCGAGGGGCCCACAAGCTCGAGGGGCGCGCCCCCCTACCCTGGGCGCGCCCAGTAGGCTTGTGGTACCCCATAAGGCGGTTGGTTCCCTTCTTTCGTCGCAAGAAAGATAATTTCTGAATAAAAATCCCCTCAAAGTTTCAGCCCAATCGGAGTTACGGATCTCCGGGAATTTAAGAAACGGTTTTCGGCCCGAAAATAGGAACGCGAAGCAGAAGAGAAACAGAGAGAGAGATCCAATCTTGGAGGGGCTCCTCCCCTCCGGGAGCCATGGAATCCATGGACCAGAGGGGAAACTCTCCTCCCATCTAGGGGGAGGCCAAGGAAGAAGAAGAAGGAGAGGGGGCTCTCTCCCCCTCTCTCCCGGTGGCGCCGGAACGCCGTCGGGGCAATCATCGTGATGGCGATCTACACCAACAACTTTGCCGCCGTCAACACCAACTCTCTCCCCCTCTATGCAGCGGTGTAACACCTCTTCTCCCCGCTGTAATCTCTACTTAAACATGGTGCTTAACGCTATATATTATTATCCAATGATGTATGGCAATCCTATGATGTTTGAGTAGATTTCGTTTTCCTATGGGTTGATTGATAATCGTGATTGGTTTGAGTTGTATGTTTTATTTTGGTGCTGTCCTATGGTGCCCTCCGTGTCGCGCAAGCGTGAGGGATTCCCGCTGTAGGGTTTGCAATACGTTCATAATTCTCTGATTGTGGGCGGCTAGAGTGACAGAAGCTTACACTCGAGTAAGGGGGTTGTTGTGTATGGGAGTAAAGAGGACTTGTTACTTAATGCTATGGTTGGGTTTTACCTTAATGATCTTTGGTAGTTGTGGATGCTTGCTAGAGTTCCAATCATAAGTGCATATGATCCAAGTACGGAAAGTATGTTAGCTCATGCCTCTTCCTCATATAGAATTGCAACAATGATATACCGGTCTAGTTATCGATTACCTAGGGACAAATCCTTCTCTTGTGTTACAAAAGCTTTCTACTAAATAACTAACTTTTATTATCTTGCAAATTACTCGTAGTTTTATTCTCGCAAAGTACTCCTAGTTTTATTCTCGCAAAGTACTCCTAGTTTTATTCTTGCAAAGTAGTTCTAGAATTATACCTACAAAGTACTTCTAGTTTTATTACTTGTTTCTAGGTAAAGCAAACGTTGGTGTGCGTAGAGTTGTATCGGTGGTCGATAGAACTTGAAGGGAATATTCATTCTACCTTTAGCTTCTTGTTGGGTTCGACACTCTTATTTATCAAGAAAGGCTACAACTGATCCCCTATACTTGTGGGTTATCAGTCTGCGACGAGTAGGCTATTGCCACGCTCGAGCCATGGATCTTGCCGGAGGAGTTCATCGGCGCCAACACCATGATCTGCAACTTCCTGGAGAACCGTGGATGGAGGATTAACTACACTTCGTGATGCGGTATGGGCACTATTCTAATTCATTTTACTACTGCCTGTTCCCGTGACACTGCTATCAGCCAAAGCCTGTTCCAGATTGGAGACACCATCCTTAGAATCACTAGGCATGATCGTGGAGCAAATTACCGCAGCATGACTTTCACCCATGATGTTTGGCTATTGCTTATGAACTATCCTCCAGAGTGTTGGGAAGTTAGTGTTGTTAGCAGAACTGTGTCACCTTTTGGTAGATTTCTTATATGGAATAAAGACCCCGGAGACAAAACTAGAATCATTGTTAAGGTCAGAGTGTTCAATGTTGATACTTTACCTGTGATCATTGTGGTTCTTAGAAACATTGAAGATGTTGGATATGGTGATTCATGGACATGCCCAACATATATACTGAGTAGAGAACTTATTGGTCAGCAGGGAGGGGATGAGGACCCACTCCCTCCTGATGGTACCAACCCACACCCACTTCCTCACATTCATGAGGGATTTTGGCATGATGATGTGCTTGGTAACATTCCAATTGAGCAGGTGGTTCTAGGTGATCACAATGAGGGACTTGGGGCTCCATATGAAGATGGTCATGCTGCTGACATACAGACTCAGGATAATGCTAATACTGATGAGGGTGCTAGCCTAAACCATGCTGCTAGTCCATGTGCTACTGCGGTAATCAAGAATGTTGCTGTGGCTAGCCCTACTGCAACAAACCATATGCTGGATATGAATATTGGAGGTCAGAATACCAGCCCTGCACCTGAGTTCATTCCCATCCCTGTGGAAACCACCAACACCTCTGTTGAGCCTAGCAACATCAACTATGTTCAACACAGTCACCATCAGGCACACACACACAATTCTGAAACTCATTACGCTGCTGTTGAGGGGATGTCTGAGCAGATCTCTGTGCGACAAGGTCTGATTGGCAACCTGGTCTCTAATGCACAAGATATTAGCCCTAAACTTGGTGGTACCAAGATTGTAGGAGCACAATGCAATATAGTGGATGTTGAGGGCACATAGGGCACCAGTAAAAGATGTTACCTTCAGATTCAGACCGTGCAAGACCTTCCTCCTGCTGCCAGCTCTGCTAGTATTGTGGAGATAATAGAAGCAGAGTATGAGGAGACCAATAAACCTGGTGAGGACAAAAACAAAAAGAAGAAAAAGGCCATTGTTGACGAGTCACTGTGCAGGAGGAGTGACGGGATTGCTAAGTACAACATGCGGTTTAAAGACAAGGCATCTGTTGTTGCTGCCATGGAGAAGAAGGCAAACCATCAAGCTTCATCATCATCTGCTGCTATGAAAAAACCTAAGATTGCTGTCAACCTGGGCCCAAAGTTTGATGCTATGATCATAAGCAAAAATGCTCCTCCACCACCTAAACTGCCAGTTGACACCCTCCAGGCTATTGGCACAGGACCTTGCAGGATGGCACCCAATGAAGTGTCCTCCAAGGCCCTGAACTATGACAGCTCTCATGATTAGATGTCTCTACTGCTGGGTACATGGATGCACCCTCATAAGCATCCATCCTATCTTTAATTTGCAGTTGTTCATTTTCATGTTATCAGAACCTTTGTTACTTCTGCTGAATTGGTGCATGTGTGCACAAGTTTCATCTACTTGTTGTAATAAATGCTACCTCTGGTACCTGCATGTACACCCAGCCTATGTTTGGATTTCAAAATTTAATCTTGTGTGTGATGTCACATTGTTCTGCTGGTTACTGTCAGACATAGCTTCCATGAATTATATGCAACAGTATCCATGCAACCTTCTAGAATCCAACATATCAATCTTTTTCAATGACTTTTACAATATCTTCTCATATTATGCTATTTCATATATGAGCTCACAATACTTAGCAACTGTTAAATATGAATAGAAGTTGGAACACCCTTAATTGATGAGATCTCATGTGAAGGGCATAAATTCTTCTATCAGATGGAATGATCTCAGGCAGAAAATTGATGAGAGCTCATGTTGTGTTATTGCTCTGCAAGAAACAAGAAAGAGATATATTTGACCAATCATATATCAAAAATTTCTGCCCTAAAAGGTTCAATCAATTTGCTTATGTTCCATCATCTGGCAGCTCTGGGGGATCCTTACCATTTGGAATGGCTGCATGCTCAAAGGCAGAGTGATATCTAAGGAATACTACCAGATTACTATGGAGTTCACATCTAACTTAGACAATTCAGTTTGGTACCACACCAACATTTATGGGCCAAACTCCACTGAAGGGAAACTAGAATTTTCTCAATGGCTCATGAATCTGAACACATCTAATATGAAATATTGGATTATCATGGGGGATTTCAACTACATTAGAGGGCCAGAAAACAAAAACAGAGCTGGGGGTGATCACAATAACATGATGATCTTTAATGATATCATAATTAACGAGGATCTTGTTGAGATACCATTGAAAGGCAGAGCTTTTACCTGGAGCAATATGCAAGACTCACCCCTTCTTGAAAAACTGGACTGGATCTTCTCCAATGCTGAGTGGACTACTAAATACCCAAACACTATGGCCACCCCCCTGCTAAAATTTCATCAGATCATGTGCCCATTAAGATCCAAATTGACAGCAATATTCCTAAAACTAACATTTTCAGGTTTGAAGAATATTGGGTGGAATTTGAGGGCTTTATTGAAACAGTGGAGAATTTCTGGAACCATGGTATCTTCTATGCTGATTCTGCTAAAAATATTGTGGCCAAATTTAAATCCATCAGAAGAGGGCTTAAAGCATGGAGCAGGAAATTTTCCCATCTAAATAAGACCATTGATAACTGTTGTTTTATATTAAACTGTTTGATGGCATTGAGGAACAGAGAGCTCTCACAAGGATGGAAACAAACTTCAGGAAAATCCTAATCAAGCACACCAACAAACTGCTTGAAGCCAAAAGGAAATATTGGAAAATTAGAGCCAACATCAGATGGGCTAATCTTGGAGATGAGAACACAAAAAAAATCATGCCATTGCAACCCAATTGTTTAGAACCAACTACATTGCTACACTAATGGGGACAGACAACATAGCTGTTCATGATCATGACGAGAAGGCTGCCATCCTCTGGAATTCATTCAAGAAAAGAGTTGGAAAACCTGAGACCACAACTATGCAATTCAATATTCACTACTGTAGGCGACCGCTAACGCGACACATGAATCACAGACCCCGCGACCAAACTGTGTGCGATGCATGAATCGCAAACGGTGTCGTAATAAAACCATCGCCAATAAGACAAACTGTTTGCGATGGCAGAGACATCAAGCATGATTCAGATTAGAGACGCGTGTGCGATACGTGGCATACAGTTGATCCATACAAACTGTTTGCGATAAGACAGAACAACAGAAATGGGCAGCCAGTTCGAGGTATGTGCGATACACGGCATACAGTTCACTCGGATGAACTGTTTGTGATTACCCAACACAACAGAAACGATCCGGCAGATTAAGGTGTGTGCGATACATGGCATACAGTTCACTCGGATGAACTGTTTGTGATTACCCAACACAACAGAAATGGTCAGGCAGATCAATCTGTGTGCGATATACGGCATGCGGTTCACTCGGATGAACTGTTTGCGATTACCCAACACAACAAAAACGGTTCAACTTAACAAGATGTGTGTGATACGCGACAAACAGGTCAGTAATCCGAAATATGTGGGAAGACCGATAACAACACAGATGATTCCTGATAATAACCCGTGTGTGTTGTGGGCAAATGCTTGCTGGTAAACAATTGTCAGCGATTGATGAAATCATCACCGACGGGTTCAATAGTTTATTCTGTGTGCGATGTGATTTGCCCAGTCTGCACAACATCTATGCTCTCTGTGTACAGAACAATATTATTTTGTGTGAATAGTGTGCTCTGTTGGGCACACGAGATATATGGATCACACCCGTTGGCAAGCAATGTGCGTGCACGCGTCGTGCTAGCTCGCGCTTCCTTCTATGCTAAGTTTCAATTAATTGATGGCGTTTTGTGAACACGCCACCGTTTCCCGCCATTTCCCCATTGGTTTCCTGCCACCACCCAGCGATTGCGCATAAGACTAGGCGGCGCGCGACACACCGAGGCACAAGCGCAGCCTATAGCCCCTCTAGCTACCTTTTCCAAGCATGCCAACCCATCGAAGCGCCGCCTCTACCATCAACCTCCTCGACGAGGTAAACGAGCAGGCGCCACGGCCCGTCGACGCCAAGGGCGTCCCCAGCAACGCGATGGACGATGTCGTGCTTTGCGTCATCACCAGGGTTGAGCAGACCCTTGGCGGACGGCGCTTCAGTGCCGCGGATCAAGAAAGGCAACTCAGCACCGAGAGGCTGCAGCTCGACGCACAACATGATCGGTGGTGCCCTGCAGCGCAAGATAGGTGCGTCCGCGCCGATAGGCTGCGGCTCGCCGCACAGTGAGACCGATGGACCACCGCAGAGCGAGAGGCGCGGCACGCCTCATAGCAAGAGCGATTCCATCGGCGCTTGCCTGCTGTCGACAGGGCGTTGCAGCTGGCTACACGGCCCATCAGTAGCCCCATTCCTCGCCAGGAGTGGGCAGAGGCCGTCTGCGTCGTACTAGCAACAGAGGCTGGCCGCGCCGTGCTTGCACCGGACGCCGGCCGCGCCATTCGCATGGGTCATGCCGTTCGCCTTGTCCGCGGCCCTCTCGATGCCAACGCGCTGGTCGCTAGGCTCGAGCGCCTCCTTGGCCCAGGTGTCCACATAGGCGCAGTAGAGGAACATGCCCGTTGCATCCTCGAGCTGGTGATCTCCAATGAAATAGCCAACTTGGATCTCGAGATCGCGCTCCAGATGTACTGCGAGTGTGTCAACCGCTTGGACGAACGCCTGCACGAGTTCAGGCAGAGGCAAGAGCTACCGTAGGCAGGGGTCGTGGTCATGGCCGCGTTTTATTTTGTTGAGTCATTTCGACGTTGATCGCTATGTATTCCCAACAATCATAATATTGCTCTGTTTATTGCTCTGTTTCAATGTGTGTACTCTATTTTCCGTTCTTATATATTGTTCTATTTCAATGTGTATGTTTTCCATTTTGTACATGTGGATGGTAAACAACTAGATAGAAATTAGTACGAAAACGAACAATACGTGATGATACTTAACTGGGATCCCATACTTAACTACTAAGTACAATGCATAAAATTGAAAACGAACAATACTAAAACTAATAATTCCTCCTTATGCGGCTAGTATTCCGGCAGCCCCTCGCTAGCAGCTCCCTGGTGCGCGACAGCTTCCCAACGCGGAGGGAGTTATCCGCTTCCTCCGCCTCGCAGCGCTCGACGTGCCGATTTGCCTCTAGCTGGCGAATGCGCACGAACGATCTTGCCATTTCGTTGGGCGCCCACCGGAGATCCTCGTCGGTAGCACGCTGGAGCTTATCGGCCCACCTCCATGCAGCGATGAGGCGCCTAGCGCCTTTGGCATTCCTGGCGAAGTACCGGCCGTCTTCGTACACCTCGTCCGCACGTCGACGCGCCCGCTGCCAAAGCTCCAGCTTCTCCTTTTCCCAGGCGGCCTCACGGGCTTCCTAGGCCGCGTGGTCCCTGGCGCGCTCCTCCGCCAACTCCTTCTTGAACGTCAATGATGTCTACTACGCAACTTTTATTCTTGTAGACATTGTTGGGCCTCCAAGTGCAGAGTTTTGTATGACAGTAGCAAATTTCCCTCAAGTGGATGACCTAAGGTTTATCAATCCGTGGGAGGCATAGGATGAAGATGGTCTCTCTCAAACAACCCTGCAATCAAATATAAGAAATCTCTTGTGTCCCCAACACACCCAATACAATGGTAAATTTTATATGTGCACTAGTTCGGCGAAGAGATGGTGATACAAGTGTAGTATGGATAACAGATATAGGTTTTTGTAATCTGAAAATATAAAAACAGCAAGGTAGCAAGTGATCAAACGGAGCACAAACGGTATTGCAATGCTTGAAAACAAGGCCTAGGGTTCATACTTTCACTAGTGCAATCTCTCAACAGTGCTAACATAATTGAATCATATAACAATCCCTCAACGTGCGACAAAGAATCACTCCAAAGTTCCTATTAGCGGAGAACATAAGATAGAAATTGTTGCAGGGTACGAAACCACCTCATTAGTATTCTCTTCATATTCCATTTGTTTTCCCGTCTTTATATAATTGGCAAGATAATCATTCTCATTGCAATTTACCGCACAATACATATAAATTTCCCTTAGATCAAGCTCAAAAGTTTTTGAGGGAATTAATACTTCAATCCAATTATTTTTATTTGCCACTTCTTCATACACCAAAAATAGAGTAAGTTCATTATAATGCTCAAGGGTGATCATATCATCACAATATTTGTACGCGATTCGATAATAAAATTGTATGCATTGAAAATTAAGATGACCACCTTCATTACAAAGTTCACAAGTAATGGGAAGAATGGAACATAATTCTCTAGCATAACCATCTAATATCTTAAGAACCATTGGGTTCTTCGATATTTATGCTTCTTACAAAATCTATCATCCCTTATTGGCATGTTTTCACAAGGTCTATGCTCACCACAATAATTGACATGCTTATAAGAAACCCTTTTATCATGACTAGTGCAATCATCATTAGCATTATGGATATTCAAAGAATTCATACTAACAACATTGCAACCATGCTCATCATTCAAGGAACTCACATTAAACATTTTATCAAATTCTTCCTCTAACAATTGAGCACAATTATCGGAATCCTTATTTTCAAGAAAGACATCATATAGATGAAGCATGTGAGGCAACCTCAATTCCATTTTTTTGAAGTTTTCTTTTATAAACCAAATTAGTGAATAAACAAGAAACTAAAAGATTCAATTGCAAGATCTAAAGATATACCTTCAAGCACTCACCTCCCCGGCAACGGCGCTAGAAAAGAGCTTGATGTCTACTACGCAACTTTTATTCTTGTAGACGTTGTTGGGCCTCCAAGTGCAGAGTTTTGTATGACAGTAGCAAATTTCCCTCAAGTGGATGACCTAAGGTTTATCAATCCGTGGGAGGCGTATGATGAAGATGGTCTCTCTCAAACAACCCTGCAATCAAATACAAGAAATCTCTTGTGTCCCCAACACACCCAATACAATGGTAAATTGTATAGGTGCACTAGTTCGGCGAAGAGATGGTGATACAAGTGTAGTATGGATAGTAGATATAGGTTTTTGTAATCTAAAAATATAAAAACAGCAAGGTAGCAAGTGATCAAACGGAGCACAAACGGTATTGCAATGCTTGAAAACAAGGCCTAGGGTTCATACTTTCACCAGTGCAATCTCTCAACAGTGCTAACATAATTGAATCATATAACAATCCCTCAACGTGCGACAAAGAATCACTCCAAAGTTCCTATTAGCAGAAAACATAAGATAGAAATTGTTGTAGGGTACGAAACCACCTCAAAGTTATCCTTTCTGATCAATCAATTGAGCCATCCCTATAAGTGTCACAAACAGCCCTAGAGTTCGTACAAAAATAACACCATATGATACGCATCAACCAACTCTAATGTCACCTAGATACTCCAATGTCACCACAAGTATCCGTGAGTTGATTATTCGATATGCATCAAACAATTTCAGATTCATAATATTCAATCCACACAAAGAACTTCAAAGAGTACCCCCAAAGTTTCTTATCGGAGAAAAGATAATGAAAACGTGCAACCAACCCCTATGCCTAGATCACCCCAAGGTCACGGGAAACCGCGAGTTGATCACCAAAACATACATCAAGTGACTCAATAGAATACCCCATTGTCACCATGGGTATCCACATGCAAGACAGACATCAAGTGTTCCCAAATCTGAAATATTCAATCCGACAATAACGAAACCTCAAAGGGAAAGACTCAATTCATCACAAGAAGATAGAGAGGGAAGAAACACCATATGATCCAACTATATTAACAAAGCTCGCGATACATCAAGATCGTGCCAAATCGAGAACACGAGAGAGAGAGAGAGAGATTAAACACATAGCTACTGGTACATACCCTCAGCCCCGAGGGTGAACTACTCCCTCCTCATCATGGAGACCGCCGGGATGATGAAGATGGCCTCCGGCGATAATTTCCCCCTCCGGCAGAGTGCCGGAACAGGGCTCCGGATGAGATCGCTTCGGTACAGAGGCTTGCGGCGGCGGCGTGGAAGTTCTAGGTTTAATTCTGGGGTTTTTGTATTTATAGGAATATTTGGCGTTGGAATCACGCCAGGGGGGTGCCCGAGGGTCCCACAAGCTCGGGGGGGCGCCCTAGGGGGGCGCCCCCCAGGCTTGTGGTGCCCTCGGCCACTTCCTGGTCCATCTCTGGTGCTCCGTGGGTCTCTTCTGGTCCATAAAAAATCACCGTAAATTTTGGGCCCATTCCGAGAACTTTTATTTTTGCACAAAAAACGACACCACGGTAGTTCTGCTGAAAACAACGTTAGTCCGGGTTAGTTCTAATAAAATCATATCAAAACCATATAAAATTGTTATAAACATGGCATGAATACTTCATAAATTATAGATACGTTGGAGCTGTATCAGCATCCCCAAGCTTAATTCCTGCTCGTCCTCGAGTAGGTAAATGATAAAAGAAATAATTTATGAAGTGTGAATGCTAGCATTGTGCACAAGTTTGATCAATGATAATTTCAATCACTTTTTCTAGCATCATTATATATCATAAAAAGTAGCTCATCTCATAAAACTTCTCATGATTAAGTAGCAAGCTATTCACATGTGAAAGTATAGATCATAAACTTTCTTGAAAACTAACAAACTATGTTCTCAGTCATGAAACAATTGCAATTCATCTTATTTTCAGGAAGGGTCTATGTAAGAGCTTTGATTTAGAAAATTCCACATACTCAACTATCATATAGTCTTCCATGATTGCTGGCACTCAAAGCATATTTTTAGAACAAACCGTTTCAGTCAAACACATAGGAAGATAGGGGCTTAATGTTTCGCCTCCCAACTTGCTTATCATAGAGATAATGTCAACAATAATAACTCATGATCACCTATATTCAACGGGATTTACGTGCCTGGATCTTTCCCCACCACATGATACTTGCCAAGAGAGAAAATAAAAACGGAATAGAGAAGAACACTATTGACTCTTGCATAAAAGTAAATACATAAAGTAAAAGATAGGGCCTTCGCAGAGGGAAGCATAGGTTGTCATGCGCTTTTTATTTTTGGATGTGCAAGCTCTTAATGCAAAGGAACGTCACTTTATATTGCCCCTTGTGATAGCAACCTTTATTATGCAGTCCGTCGCTTTTATTTCTTCACCATCACAAGTTCGTACAAAGCTTATTTTCCCTTATAATAAAAGATCATACATATTTAGGAGCAATTTTTATTGCTTTTGCACCGATGACAACTTACTTGAAGGATCTTATTCAATCCATAGGTAGATATAGTGGACTCTCATGGCAAGAAACTGGGTTTAAGGGTTTTTGAATGCACAAGTAGTATTTCTACTTAGTGCGTATTTTTGGCTAGCAAAGGATAGGGGGCAAGCACCACATGTTAGAGGATCCAAGAACATATAACTTCTATGTGAATATAAACAAACATAACCCATTACGTTGTCTTCCTTGTCCAACATCAACTACTTGATCTAGGTTAAAAATAATTAATGGGGGCTCACAATCATAGAAGATGTCCAAGATAGTATATTTATATGTGAAATCACACTTCCTTCAATATTCTTTCATGAATTGTTCAAGTGACCAATGCTGTGTTTGCTAACTTTCAATAAATTTTACCATTTATACTTATTGTATGTGAAGTCATTACTCCCCATGGGACAAGCATATGAAGCATATATAATTTCATATTTATGATATTCAATTCATTCAACAATTTACTCTTAGGATATAAGTGAAGCACGAGAGTAAATGACAAACTACTCCAAAAGATGTAAGTGAAGAACAAAGAGTAGTTAAGTGAATGGGTAGCTATGTGAAGACTCTCTCCAACTAAAGATTTCAGATCAAAATATTTTATTAAAACAGCAAGCAAAATGAAAATAAAAGGACACTACAAGAATAGCACATATCATGTGAACAAGTAAAAACTTAGGCTAACCGATAGGTGTTGATGAAGAAAGGTGGGATGCCCACCGGGGCATCCCCAAGCTTAGTTGCTTGAGACTTCTTGGAATGTTATCTTGGGGTGCCTTGGGCATCCCCAAGCTTGAGCTCTTGTGTCTCCTTAATTCCTCTCATATCATGGCTTCTCCTAAATCTTTAAAAACTTCATCCACACAAAACTCAACAAGAACTCGTGAGATAAGTTAGTATAAATCAACTCAAAACCTTAACATTCTCTACTGTAACAAATCACTAAAATTATAGTTAAACATTGCATACTAAATTCCTCTACATATTTAATACTCGTATCCACAAATAGAAACATTAAACAAGCAACATATGCAAACAATGCAACTATAACCAAAATCTGTCTAAACAGAACAGTCTGTAAAAGGTGAATAAGAATTCTTACTTCTTTAACTCCAAAAATTCTGAAAAATTACCACGTGACATAGAACTCATGCATTCTTACTGTGTAAAAATTTCAGATTTTATCATGTTCTGACTATTTAGGAATATTCTGGACATAACAAAAAACTTTCTGTTTTCAAACAACAACACATAAACTTGCAAACTGGGAATGGCAAAGGCTATAATTGGCATTTTATTGAACTAAAAAAAATACAAAACATTATTATTTATAACATCAAGCAAATATCAACAAAATAAAATTCCGCTCCAAGCAAAACTCATATTATGTGACGAATAAAAATATAGTTCCGAGTGAGGTTACCGATAGTGTTGAAGACGAAAGAGGGGATGCCTTCCGGGGCATCCCCAAGCTTAGTTGCTTCGGTAGTCCTTGAATATTACCTTGGGGTGCCTTGGTCATCCTCAAGCTTAGGGTCTTGCTGCTCCTTATTCTCCTCATATCGATATCTCACCCAAAACTTGAAAACTTCAATCACACAAAACTTAACGGAACTTCATGAGATAGGTTAGTATGATAAAAATAAATCATCCACTTGGGTACTGTCAAGACAAGATTCATAATTTTTCTCACATAATTACTACTGTATTCCATCATTTCCACAATTTATATTGACCAATATAAGCTATAGAAACTATAAAACAAGCAAACTATGCATTGAAAACAGAATCTGTCAAAAATAGAACAGTCTGTAGTGATCTGAATAAACACCATACTTCTGGAAGTCCAAAAATTCTGAAAAAATAGGAAAGCGTAGGAAATTTGTATTTCAATCATTTGTAAAAATTTCGGAAGGTTTTGACGCTCCAGTAAATTATAGGAATTTCTGCACTGGACGCAAAAGTTTCTGTTCTTGCACAGAATCAAGTCAACTATCATCCACACTATCCCAAAGGCTTTACTTGGCACATTATTGAAATAAAACATATAAAACATGATTAATACAGTAGCTTAATCATTTGAACACACAAAAACATTAGGGATAAATATTGGGTTGTCTCCCAACAAGCGCTTTTCTTTAATGCCTTTTAGATAGGCATGATGATTTCAATGATGCTCACATAAAAAGTGAAGAATTGAAAAATAATGGGAGCATCATGAAACATATGCAAGAACATTTAAGCCTAACCCACTTCCTATGAATAGGGATTTTGTGAGCAAACAATTTATGGGAGCAAGAATCAACTAGCATAGGAAGGCAAACAAAGCATGACTTCAAAACTTTCAACATAAAGAGAGGAAACTTGATGTTGTTGAAATATATATAAGCATATATTCCTCTCTCATAATAATATTCAGTAGCATCATGAACAAATTCAACAATATAACTATCACATAAAGCACTCTTTTCATGATCTACAAGCATAGATTTTTTATTACTCTCCACATAAGCAATTTTTTTCTCATTCATAATAGTAGGAGTATCATATGAAACTTGAATACTATAAATTGTTTCCACATTAAAAGAGTAATGTTCAGTAAAAGGGTATTCATAATTATGACAATAATTATCACCACTTTTTATAACATAAGTATCACCACAATAATCATCATAAGTAGCAACTTTGTTCTCATCATAATCAATCGAAACCTCTTCCGGAATAGTGGAATCATTACTAAATAAAGTTATGACCTCTCCAAATCCACTTTTATCATTATAATAAGATTCAACACCCTCCAAAATAGTGGGATAATTATTATCTAGAGTCGACACTCTTCCAAACCCACTTTCATAATTATTGCAATCAATATAAATTGGAGGCATGCAATCATCATAACAAATTTGATCATTGAAAGTAGGGGGACTAAAGAGATCATCATCATTAAGCATAGCATCCCCAAGCTTAGGACAAACACTAATTGAAGCAAATAAATTTTCAAACATGTCATTCTCATCAAACATAGCATCCCCAATCTTGTGGCTTTGCATATCATTAGCATAATCACTCTTATCATTAATAGTATGAATAGCACCAATAGTATAACAATTACTATCATCACAATTTTCCAAGTTGGTGCCAAAAAGATTCTCAAGATTATAAGAGGTATCACTATCTTCCCAATCATAGTTATCACAACAAGTAATAGGCATAACAAAATCATCCTCAATAGTTCCTTCGGACAACGTGCCATAGGACCAAAAAACAATATCATCATCAAGTGTATCATCTTCCACAATTATTTTTGATTCATTATCATGAGGCACAACAATAATAGGAGTAACATTATTTGGGAGAGATAACTTTTTACCTTTGCTTCTCCTTCTTTTCTTATTCTTCTTCTTCACCACATTAAGTGTGGGTTCAATCAATTTTTCCGACCTTATTATTGAAGAGATTGGTTGGGTAGGAAGCTCCTCCTCGTCACCTGATTCATCATGAGAAACAATAGGAGGGTATTGGGAAATCTTTTCCCTTTCATTAGTATTCTCTTCATATTCCATTTGTTTTCCCGTCTTTATATAATTGGCAAGATAATCATTCTCATTGCAATTTACCGCACAATACATATAAATTTCCCTTAGATCAAGCTCAAAAGTTTTTGAGGGAATTAATACTTCAATCCAATTATTTTTATTTGCCACTTCTTCATACCCCAAAAATAGAGTAAGTTCATTGTAATGCTCAAGGGTGATCATATCATCACAATATTTGTACGCGATTCGATAATAAAATTGTATGCATTGAAAATTAAGATGACCACCTTCATTGCAAAGTTCACAAGTAATGGGAAGAATGGAACATAATTCTCTAGCATAACCATCTAATATCTTAAGAACCATTGGGTTCTTCGATATTTATGCTTCTTACAAAATCTATCATCCCTTATTGGCATGTTTTCACAAGATCTATGCTCACCACAATAATTGACATGCTTATAAGAAACCCTTTTATCATGACTAGTGCAATCATCATTAGCATTATCGATATTCAAAGAATTCATACTAACAACATTGCAACCATGATCATCATTCAAGGAACTCACATTAAACATTTTATCAAATTCTTCCTCTAACAATTGAGCACAATTATCGGAATCCTTATTTTCAAGAAAGACATCATATAGATGAAGCATGTGAGGCAACCTCAATTCCATTTTTTTGAAGTTTTCTTTTATAAACCAAATTAGTGAATAAA
Organism: Elymus sibiricus; assembly: GCA_039707655.1. NCBI lineage: Eukaryota > Viridiplantae > Streptophyta > Magnoliopsida > Poales > Poaceae > Elymus > Elymus sibiricus. The sequence continues at coordinate 251,804,110 of CM077668.1, read as the reverse complement.
CAAGAAACTAAAAGATTCAATTGCAAGATCTAAAGATATACCTTCAAGCACTCACCTCCCCGGCAACGGCGCCAGAAAAGAGCTTGATGTCTACTACACAACTTTTATTCTTGTAGAGTTTTGTATGACATTAGCAAATTTCCCTCAAGTGGATGACCTAAGGTTTATCAATCCGTGGGAGGCGTAGGATGAAGATGGTCTCTCTCAAACAACCCTGCAATCAAATACAAGAAATCTCTTGTGTCCCCAACACACCCAATACAATGGTAAATTGTATAGGTGCACTAGTTCGGCGAAGAGATGGTGATACAAGTGTAGTATGGATAGTAGATATAGGTTTTCGTAATCTGAAAATATAAAAACAGCAAGGTAGCAAGTGATCAAACGGAGCACAAACGGTATTGCAATGCTTGAAAACAAGGCCTAGGGTTCATACTTTCACGAGTGCAATCTCTCAACAGTGCTAACATAATTGAATCATATAACAATCCCTCAACGTGCGACAAAGAATCCGTGAGTTGATTATTCGATATGCATCAAACAATTTCAGATTCATAATATTCAATCCACACAAAGAACTTCAAAGAGTACCCCCAAAGTTTCTTATCGGAGAAAAGATAATGAAAACGTGCAACCAACCCCTATGCCTAGATCACCCCAAGGTCACGGGAAACCACGAGTTGATCACCAAAACATACATCAAGTGACTCAATAGAATACCCCATTGTCACCACGGGTATCCACATGCAAGACAGACATCAAGTGTTCCCAAATCTGAAATATTCAATCCGACAATAACGAAACCTCAAAGGGAAAGACTCAATTCATCACAAGAAGATAGAGAGGGAATAAACACCATATGATCCAACTATATTAACAAAGCTCGCGATACATCAAGATCGTGCCAAATCAAGAACACGAGAGAGAGAGAGAGAGATATTAAACACATAGCTACTGGTACATACCCTCAGCCCCGAGGCTGGACTACTCCCTCCTCGTCATGGAGACCGCCGGGATGATGAAGATGGCCTCCCTGATGATTTCCCCCTCCGACAGAGTGCCGGAACAGGGCTCCGGATGAGATCACTTCAGTACAGAGGCTTGCGGCGGCGGTGTGTAAGTTCTAGGTTTAATTCCGGGGTTTTTGGTATTTATAGGAATATTTGGCATTGGAATCATGTCAGGGGGGTGCCCGAGGGTCCCGCAAGCTCGGGAGGGGGGCGCTCCCAGGCTTGTGGTGCCCTCGTCCTCTTCCTGGTCCATCTCTGGTGCTCCGTGGGTCTCTTCTGGTCCATAAAAAATCACCGTAAATTTTGGGCCCATTCCGAGAACTTTTATTTCTGCACAAAAAAGGACACCACGGTAGTTCTGCTGAAAACAGCGTTAGTCCGGGTTAGTTCTAATCAAATCATATCAAAACCATATAAAATTGTTATAAACATGGTATGAATGCTTCATAAATTATAGATACGTTGGAGACGTATCAGCCACTTGCCTGGCTTTCTCAGCCGGCGGCAGCGCTTTCCACAGACAAAGATTGTACTGGCGCCAAAACCACTCCAAAGTTGGGGGTTCCGGCGCAACCTCGTCTGGTGGCGCGTAGGGGGTCCTCCTCGTCGCTGCTCTGCGCCTGGATGTCCTCGCGGGGCGGCGCCTCCTCCTTGACGGGTGGGCAGATCGTCGGCGCCATGGCAGAGTTTTGTGAGAGAGAGGGGGGCGAGCGAGGAGAGAATGTAGATGAGAATGCAGGCGGGACGACGTGGGCAGGGTAGTATTTATTGGCGGCCAGAATCTAGATTGATGGGAGCAGTAGAAGCGCCGGTGGCCGGAATTTACGAGTACTATAGCTTGAATTACACACGATTCCCACATCAAAATCCGTGTGAGAAATAAATCGCTGACGGTTCCCAAGACTGAACCGCGTCTGATTAATAACCCACGCCACTCACCTTCCAAACCTCGTGGTGCAAAACAGAGTGCCAATCATGGGGGGCCCAGTTGTCTTACCAGATATTTACATTTTCTTTCCAAATGTTTTGCATGAATGCTTATTTCGTGTTACCATGATATTGTTGGAAAATGTGTTACATAAATGATTTTTCCAACCCATGATGATATTCTGTTGCATGTACATGTAGTTCAAATTTGAATTACGGCCATTAAATGGTTAGAACCTCACTTAATGTCTTAAAAATGTCAAATAACCCCTGGAAATTTCCAAATTTTAGCATGAAAGTTGTATTCGTGGATGTTAACGTTTGGAAAAAAATGCCAATCCATAAGAGGACGCCACTGTCGGTTCGTCATCAAACATGCATATTCTTCCCTCTCGTAACCACTAGTCTTCTCGTGAGATGCTTCGATTTGTGAGAGGTGTGTGCCAAAACTTTCGTCAAAGTGGCCAATTCTTTTACCACGGCATCTTGGTGCCATTTCATGACATCAAGCAAGGTTTCATGTATTTCTGATCATTTTTGATTTTTTTGGAATTTAAAAGCCATGGTTCTCACTGTTTGTGTCCAAGCCTTGACACCAATATGTTTGAAAATTCCTTCCAATTTACTGCACATGGCATTAACTCGCACACAAGGACACAAATATGTTTTTCCAACCCATGATGGTTTGCCGTTGCATGTACATGCAGTTCAAATTTGAATTACGGCCATTATATGGCTAGAAACTCACTTAATGTCTTAAAAAGGTCAAATAAATGATACGTCCAATTTGCATCATGATTTCCTACTGTTAATTATTATGTTTTTGATCATTATTTCACTTTATGGTACAATTCTTATGCCTTTTCTCTCTTATTTTGCAAGATTTACATGAAGAGGGAGATTTCCGGAAGCTGGAATTCTAGACCGAAAAGGGGTGAAACAGAGATAGCTATTCTGCACAATTCCAAATGACCTGAAAATTTACGGAGAATTATTTTGGAATATATAAAAAATACGGGCGAAAGAATTACCAGGAGGGGGCCCACCAGGCAGCCACAAGCCCGGGGGAACGCCCTACCCCCCTAGAAAAACTCAGAAGAAGACTTTCGGGACGAAGCGCCGCCGTCTCGAGGCGGAACCTGGGCAGGAGCTATTTTGCTCTCCGGTGGAGCGATTCCACCGGGGAAACTTCCCTCCGGGAGGGGGAAATCGTAGCCATCGACATCACCAAAGATCCTCTCATCGTGGGAGGACCAATCTTCATCAACATCTTCCCCAGCACCATCTCATCTCAAACCCTAGTTCATCTCTTGTATTCAATCTTTGTCTCAAAACCTCAGATTGGTACCTGTGGTTTGCTAGTAGTGTTGATTACATCTTGTAGTTGATGCTAGTTGGTTTATTTGGTGGAAGATTATATGTTCAGATCCTTAATGCTATTCAATACCCCTCTGATCTTGAACATGAATATGATTTGTGAGTAGTTACTTTTGTTCTTGAGGACATGGGAGAAGTCTTGTCATAAGTAATCATGTGAATTTGGTATTCGTTCGATATTTTGATGATATGTATGTTGTGCTTCCTTTAGTGGTGTCGTGTGAACGTCGACTACATGACACTTCACCATCTTTGGGCCTAAGGGAAGGCATTGTGGAGTAGTAATTAGATGATGGGTTGCTAGAGTGACAGAAGCTTAAACCCTAGTTTATGCGCTATTCCGTAAGGGGCTGATTTGGATCCATATGTTTCATGCTATGGTTAGATTTATCTTAATTCTTCTTTCATAGTTGCGGATGCTTGCGAGAGGGGGTAATCATAAGTGGGAGGCTTGTTCAAGTAAGAACAACACCCAAGCACCGGTCCACCCACATATTAAATTATCAAAGTAGCGAACGCGAGTCAAACAAACATGATGAAAATGACTAGATGAAATTCCCATGTGTCCTCGAGAACGCTTTGCTTATTATACGAGTTCGTTCCGGCTTGTCCTTTGCTATAAAAAGGATTGGGCCACCTTGCTGCACCTTTGTTACCATTATTACTTGTTACTTGTTACTAATTACCTTGCTATCGAACTACCTATTACCGATAATTTCAGTGCTTGCAGAGAATACCTTGCTGAAAACTGCTTGTCATTTCCTTCGGCTCCTCGTTGGGTTCGACACTCTTACTTATCGAATGGACTACGATTGATCCCCTATACTTGTGGGTCATCAAGACTCTTTTCTGGCGCCGTTGCCGGGGAGTGAAGCGCCTTTGGTGAGTGGAATTTGGTAAGGAAACATTTATATTACATGCTGAAATTTACTGTCACTTGTCACTATGGAAAGTAATCCTTTGAGGGGCTTGTTCAGGGTATCTTCACCTCGACCGGAAGCATTGAGAGTTGCTCCTCAACCTACTGAACCTACTGAAAATATTTATTATGAAATTCCTTATGCAGGAGATGGAACGGTGCATCCTGATATGCACTTGATATATGTGGATGAAATTTGTGGATTGTTTAAGCTTGCAGGTCTATCTGGAGATGGAGTTAAGAAGAAAGTATTCCCTTTATCTTTGGAGGGAAAGGCATTGACATGGTATAGGCTATGTGATGATACAAAAACATGGGATTGGAACCGGTTGAAGCTGGAATTTCACCAGAAATTTTATCCTATGCATTTGGTTCATCATGATCGGAATTATATATATAATTTTTGGCCTCGTGAAGGAGAAAGTATTGCTCAAGCTTGGGGGAGGCTTAAGTATATGTTCCACACATGCCCCAATCATGAGCTCTCAAGAGAAATAATTATTCGAAACTTTTATGCTCGGCTTTCTCATAATGATCAATCCATGCTCGATACTTCTTCTGCTGGTTCCTTTATGAAGAGAACTATTGAATTCAGATGGGATCTTCTGGAAAGAATTAAACGTGACTCTGAAGATTGGGAAATCGACAAAGGTAATGAGTCAGGTATAAATCTTGAGTTTGATTGTGTTAAATCTTTTATGGAAACTGATGCTTTTCATAAGTTTAGTACTAAATATGGGCTTGACTCTAAGATAGTAGCTACCTTTTGTGAATCTTTTGCTGCTCATGTTGATCTCCCTAAGGAGAAATGGTTTAAATATCATCCTCCTACTGAATTAAATGAAGAACCTGTTATTTTCCCGAGGTTTGGAGTCCCTAGATATTTAATGACTGATGGTGGTTCACATTTTATTGATGGTGCTTTCCGTAAATTGCTAGCTAAATATGATGTTAATCATAGAATTGCATCTCCTTATCATCCTTAGTCTATTGGTCAAGTTGAGTTAACTAATAGAGAAATAAAATTAATTTTGCAAAAGACCGTTAATAGATCTAGAAAGAATTGGTCTAAGAAACTTGATGATGCATTATGGGCTTACAGAACTGTTTATAAAAATCCTATGGGTATGTCTCCATATAAAATGGTCTATGGAAAAGCATGTCATTTACCTCTCGAACTAGAACATAAAGCATATTGGGCAATTAAAGAACTTAGCTATGATTTTAAACTTGCCGGTGAAAAGAGGTTATTTGATATTAGCTCCTTAGATGAATGGAGAACACAAGCTTATGGAAATGCCAAGTTGTTTAAAGAAAAAGTTAAAAGATGGCATGATAAGAGAATTCAAAAACGGGAATTCAAAGTAGGTGATCATGCTCTATTATACAATTCTTGTTTAAGGTTCTTTGCAGGAAAACTTCTCTCTAAATGGGAAGGGCCATACATCATCGAAGAAGTTTATCGCTCCGGAGCCATCAAAATAAACAACTCCGAAGGCAATAATCCGAGAGTGGTTAATGGGCAAAGAATTAAACATTATATCTCAGGTACGCCCATTAATGTTGAAACTAATATTATTCAAACAATGACACCAGAAGAGCACATAGAGGAAACCTTCCGGAACGCTCCAGAATCCTGAAAAGGAGTAGGTATGTGGTACGGTAAGTAAACCGACACCAAAACTTCCAGAAAAGTACTTTCTGTTCATTTTGGAATATATAAAAAATTAGGAAAACAATAAATCGTCCAAAAAATGCACGAGGAGGCGACAAGCCTGGGGGGCGCGCCCTACCCCCCTGGGCGACAAGCTTGTGGCTCCCTCGTGGACTTTCCCGACTCCGTTTTTCTTCCATATTACTTGTCCTGCATGGGAAAAATTCATTATTTATACTCACGGGTGCTTTGACCACCGCATCGCAAGTTTCTCCTCTATTCTTGTTTTGGGCTATTTTTCTGACAGATCTAGATCGCTATGGCTCCCCGAAAACTCCGCACCAAGCACCGGATTGTGCAACCTTCGCCCGGCAAGCGTCCTTTCAACGAAGTCTATTATGAGTGGTCATCCAGAGAGGAGGATACTGTTATGGAGGAGGAACCCAGGAAGGTCATGGAAGACCGGATTAAAGAAGACGAAGATCAAGCCATGCTCAGGAAGGAATCACCAGAAAAGGGAGATTCGTGGCAAATTCTTTATAATAATCTTTCCCCATCTACAATTGATACACTAATTTTTTTGAAGCGATTTGTGCTCAGAATACGTCGCTTACCCGTGAAGTTATTGTCTTAGAGGAGCAGAATCATGCTCTTCGGAGGATCAATGGAAACTTGGAGTACTTGCTGAAGCTGAAGGACAAGCCCACCACTTCATCACCACCATCACCGAAGAAGGAGATTTGAGTACATGGGTATGGGCACCACCCTTGTCTTGTGCCAAGCTTGGGGGAGGTGCCCCGGTATCGTATCACCATCACTTTTTATCATCATTATCTATCTTAGTTCGATCCTTAGTTATTTCGTGATTTAGAAGAATAAAGTTTTAGTATGATTTAGTTTCGAGTGCTTGCTTAGTGATCTGTCTATCTATGTAACCGCGTGTGAGAGTTATATAATAAAGAGTATTTTGAGTTGAGTGTTTTGGCTTTTGTTGATCCAACCTTAGAAAGAAGAAAGAAAAAAATAAGATCACATGCTAATCCCATGGGGAGTGATGACTTCACATAAAAAGAAGTATAATTGATAAAACTTGTTGGAAGTTGACAAACATAGTTGGTCATTGTTGCAATTCATGAAAAAGTAATAAAGGAAGATAGGTCTCACATATAAATACACTATCTTGGACATCTTTTATGATTGTGAGCCCCCATTAAATATTCCATGTCAATTAGTCGACGTTGGACAAGGAAGACAACATAATGAGTCATGTTTGCTTATATTCACAAAGAAGCTATATTGTTTTGGATCCTCTAACATGTGGTGCTTGCCCCCTATCTTTTGCTAGCCAAAATTCCGCACTACTTGTGCATCCAAAAACCCTTAAACCTAGTTTCATGCCATGAGAGTCCATTATATCTACCTATGGATTGAATAAGATCCTTCAAGTAAGTTGTCATCGGTGCAAAGCAATAAAAATTGCTCCTTAATATGTATAATCTTTTATTGTAAGGGAAAATAAGCTTTGTATGATCTTGTGATGGTGAAGAAATAAAAGCGACAGACTGCATAATAAAGGTCGCTATCACAAGGGGCAATATAAAATGATGTTCCTTTACATTAAGAGCTTGCACATCCAAAAACAAAAGCGCATGACAACCTCTGCTTCCCTCTGCGAAGGGCATATCTTTTACTTTATGTATTTACTTTTATGCAAGAGTCAATCGTATTCTCCTCTATTTTGTTTTTATTTTCTCTCTTGGCAAGCATCATGTGGTGGGGATTGATCCAGGCATATATATCCAGTTGGATGTAGGTGATCATGAGTTATTATTGTTGGCATTACCCTTGAGGTGAATACGTTGGGAGGCGAAATTATAAGCCTCTATCTTTCTATGTGTCTGACTGAAACTTTTGCTCCATAAGTATGCCGTGAGTGTCAGCAATCATAGAAGACTAAATGATAGTTGAGTATGTGAACTTGCTAAACAAAGCTCTTACATAGACTCTTTCTGATAATATGATGAATTGCAATTGCTTTAGTGAGTGAGATCATAGTTTGTTAGTTTTCAACTTGCTTTGTGGTTCATACTTTAACTTGTGATTGAATTGTTACTTTTTCATGAGAAGTTTTATGATGTTATATTGATGTATAATAAAGATCATGATGCTCCATGTCCGTATTTTATTTTTATCGACGCCTCTCTCTCTAAACATGTGGTCATAATTATCGAGTTCGGCTTTCGCTTGAGGACAAGCGAGGTCTAAGCTTGGGGGAGTTGATACGTCCAATTTGCATCATGATTTCCTACTATTAATTATTATGTTTTTGATCAATATTTCACTTTATGGTACAATTCTTATGCCTTTTCTCTCTTATTTTGCAAGATTACATGAAGAGGGAGATTTCCGACAGCTGGAATTCTGGACCGGAAAGGGATGAAACAGAGATAGCTATTCTGCACAACTCCAAATGACCTCAAATTTTACGAAGAATTATTTTGGAATATATAAAAAATACTGGCGAAAGAATTACCAGGTGGGGACCCACCAGGCAGCCACAAGCCTGGGGGGCGCGCCCTACCCCCCTGGGCGCGCCCCCTGAGCTTGTGGGGCCCCTGGCAGGCCTCCGGCCCCCTCCTTCTGCTATATGAAGCCATTTGCCCTAGAAAAATCAGAAGAAAACTTTCGGGACGAAGCGCCACCGTCTCGAGGCGGAACCTGTGCAGGAGCTATTTTGCTCTCCGGCGGAGCGATTTTGCCGGGGAAACTTCCCTCCGGGAGGGGGAAATCGAAGCCATCGACATCGCCAACGATCCTCTCATCGTGGGAGGACCAATCTTCATCAACATCTTCACCAGCACCATCTCATCTCAAACCCTAGTTCATCTCTTGTATTCAATCTTTGTCTCAAAACCTCAGATTGGTACCTGTTGTTTGCTAGTAGTGTTGATTACATCTTGTAGTTGATGCTAGTTGGTTTATTTGGTGGAAGATTATATGTTCAGATCCTTAATGCTATTCAATACCCCTATAATCTTGAACATGAATATGATTTGTGAGTAGTTACTTTTGTTCTTGAGGACATGGGAGAAGTCTTGTCATAAGTAATCATGTGAATTTGGTATTCGTTCGATGTTTTGATGATATGTATGTTGTTGCTTCCTTTAGTGGTGTCGTGTGAACGTCGACTACATGACACTTCAACATCTTTGGGCCTAAGGGAAGGCATTGTGGAGTAGTAATTAGGTGATGGGTTGCTAGAGTGACAGAAGCTTAAACCCTAGTTTATGCGCTATTTCGTAAGGGGCTGATTTGGATCCATATGTTTCATGCTATGGTTAGATTTATCTTAATTCTTCTTTCGTAGTTGCGGATGCTTGCGAGAGGGGGTAATCATAAGTGGGAGGCTTGTTCAAGTAAGAACAGCACCCAAGCATCGGTCCACCCACATATCAAATTATCAAAGTAGCGAACGCGAATCAAACAAACATCGACTACATGACACTTCACCATCTTTGGGCCTAAGGGAAGGCATTGTGGAGTAGTAATTAGATGATGGGTGATACGTCTCCAACGTATCTATAATTTTTGATTGTTCCATGTTGTTATATTATCAATCTTGGATGTTTTTATATACATTTACAACAATTATATATCATTTTTGGAGACTAACCTATTAACTTAGTGCCCTGTGCCAGTTGTTGTTTCCTGCCCTGTTTTTGTTTTACAGAAAATCAATACCAAACGAAGTCCAAATGCCACGAAACTTTTTGGAGAATTTTTTCTGGACAAGATAAACACTAGAAGCTTTAGGAGAAGACCAGACTCCAGAGGAGGTAGCCACGAGCCACCAGGGCACGGCTGGGGGGGGGGGCAGGCACGCCTTGGTGCCTCGTGGGCCCACCTCAGCTCCGTTTGACCTAATTCCACCACTATAAATTCAGGAAAAATCAGAAACCCCCAGGGGAGTCCACGAAATACTTTTTCCGCCGCCGCAAGTTTCTGTTTTCGAGAGATCCCATCTGGAGGCATTCTCCGGTACTCCACCGGAGGGGGAATCGATCACGAAGGGGCTCTACATCAACCTTGCTGCCCTTCCGATCATGCGTGAGTAGTTTACCACAGACCTTCGGGTCCATAGTTAGTAGCTAGATGGCTTCTTCTCTCTTTTTGATCTTCAATACAATGTTCTCCTCGATGTTCTTGGAGTTCTATCCGATGTAATCACTTTTTGCGGTGTGTTTGTTTGGATCCGATGAATTGTGAGTTTATGATCAGATTATCCATGAATATTATTTGAGTCTTTGCTGCACTCTTTTATGCATGATTATTATAGCCTCGTATTTCTTCTCCGATCTATTGATTTGGTTTGGCCAACTGATTTGATTTATCTTGCCATGGGAAGAGCTGCTTTGTAATGGGTTCGATCTTGCGGTGCTCAATCCCAGTGACAGAAAGGGACGTGACATGTATGTATCGTTGCTATTAAGGGTAAAAATAAGGGGTTTATTCATACGTGAGTTCATCTTGTCTACATCATGTCATCGTTCTTAAGGCGTTACTCCGTTCTTTATGAACTTAATACACTAGATGCATGCTGAATAGCGGTCGATGTGTGGAGTAATAGTAGTAGATGCAGGCAGGAGTCGGTCTACTTGTGTCGGACATGATGCCTATATACATGATCATTGCCTTGGATATCGTCATGATTATTTTCTTTTCTATCAATTGCCCAATAGTAATTTGTCTACCCACCGTATGCTATTTTCTCGAGAGAAGCCTCTAGTGAAAACTATGGCCCCCGGGTCTATCTAAATCATATTACTAAAACCCTAAAAATATTGCTGCCATTTTCTTTTATTTCTTTTATTTTGTATTTTTGTTTCAATCTATCTATCTATCATATACAATTTAATCTTGCAATTGACCGCCGAGGGATTGAAAACCCCTCGTTTGCGTTGGGTGCAAGGATTTGTTGTTTGTGTGCAGGTGCTGCTAACGAGGTGGTGCGTGATTCTCCTACTGGTTCGATAACCTTGGTTTCATAACTGAGAGAAATACTTATCTCTACTGTGCTGCATCATCCCTTCCTCTTCGGGGAAAATACCAACGCAAGCTACAAGTAGCAGGAAGAATTTCTGGCGCATTTGCCGGGGAGAGATCATCAGCATCTATCAAGTACCTTTGCATAAACTCTCATCTCCTTGCATTTACTTTATTTGCCATTTGCCTCTCGTTTTCACCTCCCCCACTTCTAAAATGTTTTTACAAAAATACAAAAATATTTTCCGTTTGCCTTTTTCTTGTTTGCTTGCTTGTTATTTTGTTTGCGTAGTCACGATGTCTCAAGAAAATACAAAATTGTGTGATTTTTCCAATACTGATAATAATGATTTTATTAGTACTCCGGTTGCTCCTCCCGCCGCTAGTGCGGAGACTTGTGATATTAATGCCGCTTTGCTAAATCTTGTTATGAAAGAACAATTTTCTGGTAATCCTAATGAAGATGCTGCATCCCATCTTAACACTTTCGTAGAATTGTGTGACATGCAAAAGAAAAAATATGTGGATAATGATATTGTGAAATTAAAACTATTCCCATTCTCATTACGGGATCGTGCAAAAATTTGGTTCTCATCTTTACCACGAAATAGTATCGATTCTTGGGATAGGTGTAAAGATGCTTTTATTACCAAGTATTTTCCTCCCGCGAAAATTATTTCTCTTAGAAATCAAATTATGAATTTTAAGCAACTTGATCAGGAACGTGTTGCCCAATCTTGGGAGAGGATGAAATTAATGATAAGAAATTGCCCTACTCATGCTTTAAATTTATGGATGATCGTACAAAAAATTTATGCGGGATTGAATTTTGTTTCTAGAAATCTTTTAGATTCCGCCGCGGGTGGTACTTTTATGGAAATTACTTTGGGGGAAGCGACTAAATTGCTTGATAATATTATGGCAAATTATTCACAATGGCATACTGAAAGAACTCCTACTAGTAAAAAGATGAATTCTATTGAAGAAATTAGTACTTTGAGTGATAAAGTCGACGCGCTTATGAAATTGGTTGCTAGTAAAAAATGCTCATATTGATCCTAATGATGTGCCATTGTCCACTTTGATTGAGCAAAATAATGATCCCGTAGATGTGAATTTTGTCTCGCGAAACAATTTCAGTAATAATGCATATAGACGTAATTTCAACGCTAGACCGTTTCCAGGAAATTCCTCAAATCCTTGTGGCAATTCCTATGATAATAATAGGATGCCCTCTGATCTTGAAAGTAATATTAAAGAATTTATTAATGCTCAAAAAGTTTTCAACACTACGATAGAAGAAAAATTGAGTAAAATTGATGATATGTCTAGGAGCATTGATAGAATTATTCATGATGTGGAAAATCTTAAGACTAAAATTTTGCCACCCAAAATTGATATTAGTGAATCAATTAAAGCTTTATATGTCTCCATGGATGAGAGTAAGAAAAGAACCGCCATGCTAAAAGCTAAACGAGAATTTCTAGAAAAATCGATTCCTCCCGGTTTTTATCGTAGTAATGATGAAGATATTAAAATGATTGGTGCTTCATCTATTGATTCTTTGTTTAGCAATATAAAACTTGATGAAAAGGGGACTGAAGAAGAGTCAACTTTAGCTAAAGAGCGTCCCCATAATTCGGAGGGTGAAAATTATAATGAAAAAATGGCTAAAAGTGGGTTTGGAGAGGTAAAAACTTTAAATAGCGATGTGCCCACTCTCTTGGATTGTAAAGATTTTAATTATGATAGTTGTTCTTTTATTGAGTGCATTTGTTTGTTACAATCCATGCTAAATTCAGCCAACGCTTATGAGCAAAACAAGGCTTTTACTAAACACATCGTAGAAGCTATGATGAAAGCGTTAGAAGAAAATCTAGAACTAGAAATTTCAATTCCTAGAAAATTATATGATGAATGGGAACCCACCATTAAAGTTAAAATTAAAAATTATGAGTGCACTGCTTTATGTGATTTGGGTGCTAGCGTTTCCACAATTCCAAAATCTCTATGTGATGTGCTAGGTTTTACCAATATAGATGAATGTTCTCTTAATTTGCATCTTGCGGATTCTACTATTAAAAAACCAATGGGTAGAATTAATGATGTTCTTATTTTTGCAAATAGAAATTATGTGCCTGTTGATTTTATTGTTCTTGATATTGAATGCAATTCATCCTGCCCCATAATTCTTGGTAGACCGTTCTTACGAACTATAGGTGCCGTTATCGATATGAAAGAAGGGAATATAAAATTTCAGTTTCCACTAAAAAGGGTATGGAGCATTTCCCTAGGAAAAGAATTAAAGCACCATATGAATCAATTATGAAGGCCACTTATGGAATCAACTTGAAAGATGGCAATACTTGAAACTATGCATTATGCCTAGCTAGGGGCATAAAACAATAGCGCTTGTTGGGAGGCAACCCAATGAATAAAATATTTTTTTCTGTTATTGTGTGTTTTCGCAATTATGCTACTGGTATGATTGAGTTTTTGTGTTTTTAATTAGTGTTTGTGCCAAGTAAAGCCTTTAGGATGATTTGGAAGATAGTATAATTGTTGCTGTTTGGAAAACAGAAAGTTTTGCGTCCAGTGCCCGAATTTTTTTCTGTACTGGAGCATCAGAAAAATCTGAAATTTTTACACAGTATTGGTATATGAATTTCCCACGTTTTCCTAATTTTTCAGAATTTTTGGAGTTAGAGAAGTATGGATTTTTAATAGATTTCTATAGACTGTTCTGTTTTTGACAGATTCTGTTTTTGATGCACTACTTGCTTGTTTTGATGAATCTATGGATTGTATCCGGGGGGGGGGGGGGGGGGGGTATAAGCCATGGTGAAGTTAAAGTACAGTAGGTATAATGCAAAAATAAAATATGAATGGGTTTGCAACAGTACTTAAAGTAGTGATTTATTTTGTTATGCTAACGGATCTCACGAAGGTTTTGTTGAGTTTTGTGTGATTGAAGTTTTCAAGTTTTGGGTGAGATCACGATGGATGAAGGAATAAGGAGTAGCAAGAGCCTAAGCTTGGGGATGCCCGAGGCACCCCAAGGTAATATTCAAGGAATACTCAAGCGTCTAAGCTTGGGGATGCCCCGGAAGACATCCCCTCTTTCTTCTACCAACCATCGGTAATTTTACTTGGAGCTATATTTTTATTCGTCACATGATATGTGTTTTGCTTGGAGCGTCTTGTATTATATGAGTCTTTGCTTTGTTTGCTGTTTAGTTTGTCACAATCATCTTTGCTGAACACACCTATCTTGAGAGAGCCACACGTTTATCATCATTTGTTAGAATACTCTATGTGCTTCACTTAAATTTTTTGAGCTAGGCAGTTGCTCTAGTGCTTCACTTAAATCTTTTTTAGCACGGTGGTTGCTATATTTTGAAGAAATGAACTCTCATGCTTCACTTATATTATTTTGAGAGTTGATTAAAATTTTGAAGAAATGAATTCTCATGCTTCACTTATATTATTTTGAGAGTTGATTAAAATTTTGAAGAAATGAATTCTCATGCTTCACTTATATTATTTTGAGAATTGATAAGATTGAAATTTGGAGGAAATATTTGCACTCTCATGCTTCACTTAAATCTTTTTGAGAGTTGATAATAATAACGGTAATTTGCACAAGATATGAATTTGGTCCCAAAGTGATGAATATTCAAGAGGGATATAATAAAAACTTTCATATAGATCATTGGATATGATAAGTGTGATTTCTTGCAATAGTTTTGCGATATGGAAATGATAATATGTGAGTCATGTTAGTGAGTAATTGTGATTTAGTAAGAATAATAGTGTTAAGGTTTGTGATTCCCTATGCATGCACATTAAGTCAATGGTTATGCAAAGAAACTATATCCTACTTATGGTGCATTATTCGGTGTTAGTTATGTTTAATGCATGTTTATGACCGTTTTCGTTTTTTGGTTGGTTGCTTCTCAATCTATTTGCTAGCCTTCATTTGTACTAAGCGGAAATACTGCTTGTGCATCCAAAATCCTTAAACCCAAGTTGTGCTAAATGAGTCCACTATATCTACCTATATGCGGTATTTCAATGCCGTTCCAAGTAAATTTGCATGTGCCAACTCTAATTTTCAAAATATTTTTTCCATTTTGTGTGCCTTGACCGCTCATGAAGCGGCAGGGGGTGGCCATTATTTTCCATGCTAGGTGTGTTATTCTCACGATGAGTGTTTACTCACTTGTCATGGCAAGAGAGAGTGGCTGGTAATAGGGATGCCCAGTCCCACAATGAAATCAAAAATTAATAACAACAAAATTCCTTGGAAAGTGTTGGTATGGAGGGCACCCGTAGATACGGCTAGCCATGGATTGTGAAAGAATGGTGGAAAGGAAATAAACTTTACTTTCTGTTTGGGAACCGCCTATGATGTGTCTAGCATGGAAAATATTGGGAATTCTTGGTCGTTTTCGTTGACAGGAAAAGCATGCCTCTCAAAATATTTTTATCTCTCTAATTTTAGCTTTGAGCTCTGGCACATTTGACAAATCTCTGCTTCCATCTGCGAAGGGCCTATCTATTTACTTTTATGCAATTTTTATTTTATTTGAGTCTCCATCTTCTCTTACAAAAGCACCAACTAGAGAGCACTATTGTCATACTTGTGCATTGGATATAGCTAATATTTGAGTGTGTTTCATGAATGGATCAATGATTGAGCATAATGGGCTAGGGATAACTTTCTTTAGCGTTGATATTTTGAAAGACATGGTTGCTTGTTAGCATGTTTGAGTATTTATATCTTCATGTCAAATTATAGACTATTGCTTTGAAATATTCAAGTCCAATGTCCATGCTATAAAAGAAAATAATATGTGATGAATATGATAGGCAGCATTCCACATCAAAAATTCTGTTTTTATCATTTACCTACTTGAGGACGAGCAAGAATTAAGCTTGGGGATGCTGATACGTCTCCAACGTATCTATAATTTTTGATTGTTCCATGCTGTTATATTATCAATCTTGGATGTTTTTATATACATTTACAACAATTATATAGCATTTTTGGAGACTAACCTATTAACTTAGTGCCCAGCTGCTTTCTGCCCTGTTTTTGTTTTACAGAAAATCAATACCAAACGAAGTCCAAATGCCACGAAACTTTTGGGAGATTTTTTTCTGGACAAGATAAACACTAGAAGCTTTGGGAGAAGACCAGACGCCAGAGGAGGTGGCCACGAGCCACCAGGGCGCGCCTGGGGGGGGGGGCAGGCGCCCCCTGGTGCCTCGTGGGCCCACCTCAGCTCCGTTTGACCTAATTCCACCACTATAAATTCAGGAAAAATCAGAAACCCCCAGGGGAGTCCACGAAATACTTTTTCCGCCACCGCAAGTTTCTGTTCTCGAGAGATCCCATCTGGAGGCCTTCTCCGGTACTCCGCCGGAGGGGGAATCGATCACGGAGGGGCTCTACATCAACCTTGCTGCCCTTCCGATGATGCGTGAGTAGTTTACCACAGACCTTCGGGTCCATAGTTAGTAGCTAGATGGCTTCTTCTCTCTTTTCGATCTTCAATACAATGTTCTCCTCGATGTTCTTGGAGTTCTATCCGATGTAATCACTTTTTGCGGTGTGATTGTTGGGATCCGATGAATTGTGAGTTTATGATCAGATTATCCATGAATATTATTTGAGTCTTTGCTGCACTCTTTTATGCATGATTATTATAGCCTCGTATTTCTTCTCCGATCTATTGATTTGGTTTGGCCAACTGAGTTGATTTATCTTGCCATGGGAAGAGGTGCTTTGTAATGGGTTCGATCTTGCGGTGCTCAATCCCAGTAACAGAAAGGGACATGACACGTATGTATCGTTGCTATTAAGGGTAAAAAGATGGGGTTTATTCATACATGAGTTTATCTTGTCTACATCATGTCCGTTCTTTATGGACTTAATACACTAGATGCATGCTGGATAGCGGTCGATGTGTGGAGTAATAGTAGTAGATGCAGGCAGGAGTCGGTCTACTTGTCTCGGACGTGATGGCTATATACATGATCATTGCCTTGGATATCATCATGATTATTTGCTTTTCTATCAATTGCCCAACATTAATTTGTCTACCCACCGTATGTTATTTTCTCGAGAGAAGCCTCTAGTGAAAACTATGGCCCCCGGGTCTATCTAAATCATATTACTAAAACCCTAAAAATATTGCTGCCATTTTCTTTTATTTATTTTATTTTGTATTTTTGTTTCAATCTATCTTTCTATCATATACAATTTAATCTTGCAATTGACCGCAGAGGGATTGACAACCCCTCGTTTGCGTTGGGTGCAAGGATTTGTTGTTTGTGTGCAGGTGCTGCTAACGAGGTGTTGCATGATTCTCCTACAGGTTCGATAACCTTGGTTTCATAACTGAGGGAAATACTTATCTCTACTGTGCTGCATCATCCCTTCCTCTTCGGGGAAAATACCAACGCAAGCTACAAGTGGCAATGGGTTTCTGGAGTGACAGAAGCTTAAACCCTAGTTTATGCGCTATTCCGTAAGGGGTTGATTTGGATCCATATGTTTCATGCTATGGTTAGATTTATCTTAATTCTTCTTTCGTAGTTGCGGATGCTTGCGAGAGGGGGTAATCATAAGTGGGAGGCTTGTTCAAGTAAGAATAGCACCCAAGCACCGGTCCACCCACATATCAAATTATCGAAGTAGCGAACGCGAGTCAAACAAACATGATGAAAGTGACTAGATGAAATTCCCATGTGTCCTTGAGAACGCTTTGCTTATTATACGAGTTCGTTCTGGCTTGTCCTTTGCTATAAAAAGGATTGGGCCACCTTGCTGCACCTTTGTTACCGTTATTACTTGTTACTTGTTACGAATTATCTTGCTATCGAACTACCTGTTACCGATAATTTCAGTGCTTGCAGAGAATACCTTGCTGAAAACAGCTTGTTATTTCCTTCTGCTCCTTGTTGGGTTCGACACTCTTACTTATCGAAAGGACTACGATTGATCCCCTATACTTGTGGGTCATCAATCAACACCAAAAATTTCAAAAAATTAACATGACCGTTACATTAGTGCATGTTAACGGTAGAAAAAATTCAGGGTCATACGAGGAAGCGAGCGCGGGTTCGTCATCAAACATTCATTGTTCCCTCTTGGAACCAAGTGTTTTCTTGCGAGATGCTCCGATTTGTGAGAGGTGTGTGCCAAACCTTTCGTCAAAGTGGCCAATTCTTTTACCACAGCATCTTGGTGCCATTTCATGACATCAAGCAAGGTTTCATGTATTTTTGATCATTTATTATTATTTTTGGAATTTAAAAGCCATGGTTCTCACTGTTTGTGTCCAAGCCTTGACACCAATATGTTTGAAAATTTCTTCCAATTTACTGCACAGGGCATTAACTCGCACACTAGGACACAAATATGATTTTCCTACCCATGATGGTTTGACATTGCATGTACATGGAGTTCAAATTTGAATTACGGCCATTATATGGCTAGAAACTCGGTTAATGTCTTAATAAGGTCAAATCAACACCGAAAATTTCAAAAATTTAACATGACCGTTGCATTAGTGCATGTTAACGGTAGAAAAAAATTCAGGGTCATACGAGGAAGCGAGCGCCGGTTCGTCATCAAACATGCATTGTTCCCTCTCGGAACCACGTGTCTTCTCATGAGATGCTTCGATTTGTGAGAGGTCTGTGTCAAAACTTTCGTCAAATTGGCCAATTCTTTTACCACTGCATCTTGGTACCATTTCATGACATCAAGCAAGGTTTCATGTATTTTTGATCATTTTTGAATTTTTTGGAATTTAAAAGCCATTTTTTCACTGTTTGTGTCCAAGCCGTGACACCAATATATTTGAAAATTCCTTCCAATTTATTGCACAGGGCATTAACTCGCACACAAGGACACAAATATGATTTTCCAACCCATGATGGTTTGCCGTTGCATGTACATGCAGTTCCGATTGGAATTGCGGCCATTATATAGCTAGGAACTCACTTAATGTCTTAAAAAGGTCAGATGAACCCTGAAAAATTCCAAATTTTAACATGACAGTTGTATCAGTGCATGTTAATGGTACAAAAAAATTCGAACAATTTCCATCACCATCCGTTGCCAGTGTACTCCAAATTAGTCTGCCGCAGGTAATTAAAAAATGGATTACATCGCACACAGTTGGTTAAAAGAACCGTTTGCGATGAAAATTCGCGGGTCTTTTTATGTCTTCCTCCATAAGCTTCGCCGGATTCGTCTGCTCAAGCGATGTTCACCCCCGAATCCTCGAGTCCCCGATACCCATTCCCCATCCCCTTCTTGCAAAGAATGACGCCGTGGAGACGCTTCGTGAGGGCCCGTACGGTCGCCGGGTCCTCCCCCAGCGGCTCCGCCGAGAGCGCGGCCGCCTACGCCGAGAGCGCGGACGCATCCGCATTGAGCGCGGCCGCATCCGCCGAGAGGGCATCTGCGGCAGCTGACAGGGCAGCAGCAGCAGCCGAGACGGCTGCAAACACCGAGAGCGCTCGAGCAGCCGTCCGTGCCGCGGAGGTTGCCCTGGCCCGGGTCGAGGCCATCGACGTCCAGGTCGAGGACACCCACGCCAAGATATTCCAGGCTTCCTCGGAATCCAGCATGCACCCCACGTCCGAAAAGGCGGCGGAGATGCTTGTCGATGATGCAGCGGCGGAGGCCATGGAGCCCCTACTTCCTCATGAGATCGCCGAGCGGGAGTTAGAGATGCAGGAGGCGGCGGAGATCGAGGAGCGCCGGGAGGAGGAGTTGCGCGTGGCTAAGGAGGAGGTAGTGAGCCGCCTATCTGTCGAGGAATCGGTGGTGGAGTACCAACGCGAGCTCTGGCGCCGCCACTACTACAAGTACTACAACCTTGAGGGCGGCGCCGAGGACGAGGACGAGGACGACGACGCGGTCGACTTCAGCCTGGGGGACGCGGAGTCCACCAGCGGTGGCATGTCGCCAGGACAAGTCATCGACATCTCATCTTACGCCGGCAAGGCATAGGGCGGCGGCGCGTCGGCGGCTTTGATTAAATTATGCATACTTAGCCTTTGTTTATAACGCTGGTCTTTTGTTAGAGCAGTGTTTAGGTCAACTGGCTCTATTTAATTACTAAAATTGCTCGATTCAGTAAGTGTGGTCCGTGTGCTATAGGCTCTTTTGTGTACCCCCCAAATTAGCAAGTGATGTTAAATATGCAATGACGTGGATGAGCACTGTACCCAGGGAAATTTTCACCAAAATTCGAGTGCTCAAACTCATCGCATGCGCGTAAAGCAGAAGAATCATTTGCAATGCACACATTTGTTCAAAGTGAAAGGTGTCCGATGACACTATGCGCCAAGTTCCCCCCCCCCACACCTTTTGAATTTTTTTGCCTACCGCCGAAATATCTAACTCTTCCCCCCTTCCCACCCCCTTTTCTCCCCGACCACGAGCCACATTTCCCTGTTTACTCCTTCCTTCCTTCCCAAGCTATAGCCGCTTCCTCGCTTGCTTTCCTTGCTCTCGCCGTCTCGCATCCGACCGCCGCGGACGCCATGGTCTTCTTTGACCTCTCGAGCGGTTCCTCCGACGACGACGAGTATGTCACCAGCCGGGTATGCCTCTCTCCTCTCTCTCGCCCCCCTAGGCTTAGGGTTCTAATTTGTAATAAAGGATTTTAACCTGGAGACCGATTTGAGCCATTTGTTCCTCTTGTAGCTCCCTAGGACCATCACTTGCAAGGAATGAGGTGGGGTAGCTGAAGATCTGCCTGCTCGTTGTCACCATCAATCTCCATGCGTGAAGTTAGTGGCTTTTGAATCTGTGGATAGTGGGAGCAAGTTTCTGGCATGTGCAGAGAAGGTTAGCCCCACTTTCGTTGTTACAGATCATTTGTTAGATGTGATTCAGACACTGTCACTATGCTATGTTAATATGGATGTGATTAAGACACTGTCAAAGTTTCTACCTAGTATCTAAAAATGTTGTCATCTCATCAGCGGTGCCCTGAGAAAATTATTTGGCACCGCTTCAGCAGTTTGTGCACCCAACTTTGCTTCACACATCCGAGCAGCCAAGCAATAAAATACTTTATGGCAGGAAGGAACTGGGCATCGGAGCAACTAGGTGCTCCGGTTCCCTGAATTTTTCCTCTGGCAACGACTCAGCAGTGCAGGATGCTGGTGCCAAATGTAGCAACAGTTGATTTGACACCGGTTTTGGCCTACACAGTGGAGGGCCTTTATTGGTATTAGTTCTATGTTATTAAATTTGTGCATGTACATACCTGTTAGTATTAATTTGATGGCATGGAAACACTGTCGCTGTGCTGTTGCAGTTATATTTAGCTTCCTCATAAAATGGTCAATTTGTTATTATAGTACCTGACTAAGAACTTAATTATAGCTTGTGATGTTCCTGAATTTGGTTGTTGTCTCAGTAGCAATTAATTCATTTGCACATTGAACTTTTTGAGAAGATATGT
The DNA here is from genome assembly GCA_039707655.1 of Elymus sibiricus. Lineage (NCBI taxonomy): Eukaryota > Viridiplantae > Streptophyta > Magnoliopsida > Poales > Poaceae > Elymus > Elymus sibiricus. Next base: position 251,782,681 of record CM077668.1, on the reverse strand, counting down.
CATAATAAACGTGTTTCTTCAGTTTTTCAAAATATGTATGTGGTGATTTTCGATGTTGCTAGAAACCCATTTTCCCTACAACTGTAACTGATTTAGTTTTAAATATTATAGGATGAACGGAAGTGTTCTTACCTGGAGTGGGTTGATCAAGAGTGGCCACCGTCTTTGAAGATGTGCTTAGCAAAGCTCTGGAGCATGTTTGAGAAAGAGAATAGAGATATGCTTAGAGAAAATGTTGTCAACGCTGAAGAATATTTCAAGGTACTGGAAAAAAAGAGGAAGATGGAGAATGAGATCAAATTTTCTAAATTAGACTTTGCTAAGATGGTCTTTGCGAAGGAGGAGGCACTTTCCCAGTTGGCCAGTGCAAGACAGGTTCTTACTGAACTGAAAGCAGAGGTGGAGAAGACTAATTTGGCTGATCATGCATCAGTCGATTAGGAAAATGAATATATTGTTCTAATATTGTGCTTATGAAGGTGAACTAGCTATATGTTGTACTGTGTTGTTTTCACGTATCTATCGTACTGTGATGTTATAATATATTTATGTGCGTGATATGAAATTGGCAAACAGTTGTTCGATATGAAATGTGATTTTGCTTAATACTAGAATTATTAATAGTAAACTAATAATCCTGCTAAATGGGTCATGGGACTTTACAAACGGTTCTAGCAGCAAAAGCATGTGTGATATACTTGAATAACGCAAACGGTTTACGGAGGCAGAGCGTGTGTGATCGTTACACCTATCACAGACGAGGCTATACAGAAAACTGTGTGTGATGTAGATACGAACGGAAACGTTTGTCTGGGATTCACTATGTGGGATGTGCATACGAACGGAAACGTTTGGCTGGGATTCACTATGTGGGATGTACATACGAACGAAAACGTTTGTATGGACTGTGTGGGATGTACATACGAACGGAAACGTTTGTCTGGGATTCACTGTGTGGGATGTACATACGAACGGAAATGATTGGGCCTGTATAATTGTATGCGATGGCTCGCCCGATCGCACACGAGCTCATTTTGCCCAGCGTGTGTGACTGGAGGTCCCCGACGGTTTCTGGGTCGTGTGGGAAGGACACCCCCTATCGCACACACAGGCAAGGCGACGGTTTAAAACTACGTCGCGAAAAGGGGTTAAAAACCGTTTGTATAGCAGGTCATTGTACCAGTGATTGATCATCTGGCTAGAACAAACTCTCTACAAGATCTAGAAAAACCATTTACAAGGGAGGAGATTGATGTTGTTATAAAAAACATGCTAAATGACAGATCTCCAGGACTAGATGGTTTTAATGGCATATTTATGAAATAATGCCGGCACATCATCAAAGATAGTTTCTATGATTTCATCCAGGATTTCTATGATGAAAAGATCAATCTGGAACCAGTAAATATTGCCTTCATTGTTCTTATACCAAAAAAAAGAAAACCCAGAAAATCCAAATGACTATAGGACAATTTCTCTAGTCAGCATGCCAATCAAAATCCTTACTAAACTACTGGCAAACATAGTCCAAGAAATCATCATCCCTGTCATCAGCAGGAACCAGTATGGATTTATAAAATCTAGGAATATACAGGATTGCCTAGCATGGTCTTTTGAATACATCCACATGTGCCACAAATCAAAACAGGAGATTATCATTTTCAAAATTGATTTTGAAAAGGCTTTTGACAATATAGACGACAATGCCATTGCATTCATGCCCAAGTACCTTGGATTTGGTAGTAAGTGGATCAGATGGATCAAGCAAATCCTTAACACTGCTTCTACATTAGTAATCCTTAATGGTGTGTCTGGCAAAACTATCAAATGCAAATGTGGAGTTAGACAGGGTGATCCATTATCCCCATTGCTATATGTACTTGCTGCAGAACTCTTGCAAATATTAGTGAATGAGGCATGGCATAATGGTGATCTCAGACTGCCTATTCAGGAACACAACTGCAGAATCTACCCAATTATACAGTATGCTGATGACACACTGATAATCATGCCTACGGAGCCCACCCAGTTGAACCACCTCATGCAGATATTAAACATATTTTCTGAGTTCACTGGCCTCAAAGTTAACAATTCCAAGTCTTCCCTTGCACCTATCAACATCAGTGAGGAAAAGGCCCTATAACTGGCTAACTTGATGGGCCACAAAAAAGAATCTATGCCTTTCACATACCTGGGGCTACCTATGGGATCAACTAGACCAAAAGTGGATGATTTGATGCCCATGGTATCTAGACTGGACAGAATATTGTCTGGAATTGCATCAATGATGTCATATGCAGGAAGGCTCACCCACCTAAAAGCCATAATTTCTGCCTTGCCAATATTTGCCATGTGTTGTATTAGAGTCCCATTCAAAATCCTTGACCACTTTGAGAAATCAGGTAGGGGCTTTCTATGGTATGGCAAAAATATCAATAAGTATGGTAAATGTCTGGTAAAATGGGAGAAGGTATGCACCCCTAAAAAAGCTGGTGGATTAGGGGTTCTAGATCTCAGAGTGCGAAACAAAGCTCTGTTGACAAAATTCTTGCACAATTTTTTTAATAAACAGGACATCCCTTGGGTTCATCTGATATGGGATAACTATTACTGCAATGGTGAAGTACCAAGTTTCCCCACAAAAATTGGGTCATTTTGGTGGAGGAATTGTTGCTCTATTCTGGATAAATACAAAGAGATCACCACCTGTACCCCTGCATCTGGTACAACAATCAAACTATGGGAAGACAAATGGAATGATGATATATTGAAAAACACTTTCCCACAATTATTTTCATATGCCAAAAACAAGGATGTCACCATTGCCATTGCCCACAATTATGAAAGTGATGATTTTTATGATTTGTTCCATCTTCCTATGTCCACCATTGCAATTGAGCAGAGCATAACTCTAAAGGAGATTATAGCAACTAGCATGGATAGCACCACTAATGATTGTTGGAAATTCTACTGGTCTGGGAAATAGTCAACCAAAAGAATCCACAATGAACTCCTGGGAAACCCACTAGATGCTGCCAAGCCATTCCAATGGATATGGAAATCCAGTTGCCTTCCCAAACATGAATTCTTTTTCTGGCTCTTGCTGCAAGATAGATTAAATACAAGGGATCTTCTCACCAAGAAAAACTTTTACATTGAGAACAAGAAATGTGAGTTATGTGATGATGAACCTAATGAACATCTAACACACCTCTTCTTCTCATGTGATTTCAGTCAAAATTTCTGGATGGATCTTGGATTTGAATGGAATACTAATCTGGAAATTATAAATATGCTCATGGATGGCAAACAGAGGACTACATCTGCATGCTTTAAAGAGACTCTACTAGAGGGGGTGGTGGGAGGTGAGGCAGGAAAAAAACGCGGGTACCGGCCTACCAACTGAGACTTTAGGAGTAGAGATTACCCATGGGGATGCGGGTAACGGTTAACCATTGCCAGCTTGAGCAACATCACATAATACACAAAGCACAATCCTCAGTACAAATAGGAAAGTGGAAGGGCGTCTCCCATCTGACACCACCCCAACTTTCTCTTAGGTGGCGCCACCTGGCGCCACAGGGTGGCGCCCCAACCCCTAGTTACCTTTATGGTCTGGTTTGATTCAGTTTTATTTTTTCAAGGAGATCACTCCCTGGTTCCATCTCATCGGTGATACAAGTAGAATATTTTTAGATTAACATTGTGTCAGGTTTTCAATTGAAATATTTTTGCAACCTTAACAAGACGAATACACATGTGGCTAGTGATACAAGTGCACTTACGTACACTGGCATGCTTAAAGAATGCAGATAAAATGTTGTACTTAGTTATTTACATGAGGATTGGCTTGACGGGAACGCCTCACCGGATATTATCTGAGACATCAGCTAATTCCTTTCATATGCATGATTCAGAAAAAGCAGAGAGTAGGATCACATAGTACTTTTGTCATCAATCAATACATAGAGGGAAAATATACTAGAGTTGTACTGAGCACGATCTCACTTATGTCAGCAAATCAAAATATAAATGCACTATTAAACAGAGATGATTAATAGTACATGCTGATACAAAATCGTGATGAAACGGGAATGTTATTTATAAAAGTCCAACTGTATAACATGAAATGCGCCAAATGACATTGATTTATTAATGTTCCCGTCGCACACAGCCTCTGCCGGAAATCGGAGCTCCATGGCTGCCTCATTAGAGCAACTCCAACGCACCGACCCAAACGGACGCGCGCTATGTCCGCTTTTCGTCCGTTTGGGTCGCCCGCCCGCCCGTCGTCCGCCCTGTTTTTTGATTGGGTCGGCAGTGCGCCCAACGCGTCGACCCATTTCATGTCTGCACACAAATTTTTAAAAGAGGTCCACGGTCATAGATCATGCCATCGCCCAGAGTTCATGCCGGCGCCATGCCAGCGGCCGACATACATGCCAGCCTTCAAAAAACCACCACATAGTTCACGCTGGCGCACTTGCCAGCGGGGGCCGGCAGACATGCCAGCACACAAAAAGGGGCGGGAGTTCAACCACGGTATCTCGCCCATGGTCATGCCAGCGAGCACACTTGCTGTCATACAAAAAAAGGATGGCGCTCTCCGCCATAGTTCACTCTTCATCGAACTTGAGCATGTCGGCCTCCATCTTCTCGAACCATGGCATCTTCCTCGGTGACACCGTGCTCAAGTCCACCTTCATGATCTCCACCCCCGTCATCATGCTAGCGAGCGCCACTTCTTTTGCCTTGGTCTTGGCATTGGCGGCCTCGATCTCGAGCATCTTCGCTTGCTTCGCCGCCTCCATCTTGAGCAACTTGGCTTGCTTCTCCGCATCGAGCTCAAGCCTCCTCCTTTGAATCTCAATGAAAGCGTTCATTTGCTCTTCCTTGTCTTGCCGGTGCTTCTCGTCCCTTGTGTCCTTCTTGGTCATCATGCCCTCCAAAGTGGCATGCAAGGCAATCGATGCCGCATCGCGTTTGTCCTCCTTCTTGGAGTTGGTCTTCCCCCGCGGCCGTGCCTTCTCGCCCTCACCATGCTCCTCGACGGCTTCCGCCCCTCCACGCGCCTTGAGGGCAGCATATTGCGCCTTGAACTTCTCCTCCCCGTTGATGACCATCCAATAATGGCTGAGGTTGAAGGATTTGCCGTCATGTTGGGCCTTGAATGCCTCCAAAGCTTGAAATGCCTACAAATATATACCGTGCCAGCATATGGTTAAATGGACGTGCTAGTAGACATGCAAGCACAAACGGAAACGAAGATGGTTGCATGTATACCATGTCTTTCATGCCGAGGCCGCTCACGGGACGTGCCTTGATGCTCTCAATGGTTGCACAAAACTTGTTGCACTCTTGTTGTATGACCCTCCATCGCTTCGAGAGAGACACCCAGCCGCGCTTGCTCTTCATTTGGTACGGCGCAAACTTCTTGCGTTCATGGTACTCAAGATGAACACGAAGCAAAAAGGTAGATGCCTTTTGCTCGGCGCCGACCTTGGGGTCTTGTCCGATGTCCCTCCAACACTCGCAAAGGAGCTTGTCCTCCGGCTGCGTGTAAGCCTTCGTCCGCTTGCTTTTGTGCTTCTTGTTTGCGCCGGCTTGGGCGGTCAGCTCGTCTTCAAACAGTGGCTCGCCGTCGATGTCCATCTCTTCTTCGTCAAGGTCGTAGTTCTCCGGGAATTCGTCGTCGATCGGGAAGGTGCTGCCCATGCCGACCTAGTCTTGCATGAAGGAGTCGTCCAAGCCATCTTGATCAAAGGTGGCGGGCATGAACGGAGCTCGGCCATCTTGGCTTTGGGTCTCGTCAGGATCGAACGTAGCCGCGCCTGCACCGCCTGCGAAGATGATGTTCTCCATGACGAAACGGTTGGTTGTGTCTTCCTCACCGGTGGCCGGCATTCTGTCGAACAGGTTGCGGGTGTCGGGAAGCACGTCGGCTAGTATCTCCCGCGGGGGCTTCCTCGCCCCTCCAGATGATGATCCACCAGCCACGGGTGTTCCGTTCAGGTCGATGGGCGCGGGCGCGGGCGTCGACGGCGCAACTACGCTCACCTCTGGCGAGCATTCCCCGGAGAAGCGGGAGGCCTGCGGGTAGACATGGAAGCCTGGAATCGGCTGCGTGGCAGACGCGCGTGGCGACTCTGCCAGTCCCCCCCGAGGTACACCGACGAGCCGGTGTTGGCCGGGGCCACAGCTGCGCCGACGAGCCCGTGATCGCCAGGGTTTAACCCTAGGTACAACAGGGTTTGCCTTGTTGCCGCTGCGACTCGGGCATTGGTTTCCTCCTGATGTGCGGCGGCGGAGAGGGCAGCGGCGGCTTCGAGCTTGCGGTCCTGCGCGTGCCTCCGGCCCTTCCTCTTGGCCGACTGCACGACCTGCTGCTCGGGAGTCAACTACTTCTTCTTGGGCGGCGCCGCCGCCTTGCGGGGCGCCTAGGGCTTGCCTTTGGCGGCGACGACGGAGGCGAGGCCGGAGGAGGCGAGGGAGGCGAGGCCGCCGGCGGCGTCGAGGGTCGGCTCGTCATCCATGGTGAGCGGTCGAGAGCGCGAGCGAGCGGGAGATTTTGGGAAAGTGGCGGGGAAATGGTGGTGGCTGTGCCACCGACTGGCGGGCCATGGGGAGGAGTAGGTGGGCGTCGCGCGCGTCCGTTTCGTGTCCGCGCCGACGCAAATGAGACCCAAATTTGGGCCGGGAATGGGTCGGCAGGCGGACGAAAAGCGGACACGCGTCCGTTTGGGTCAGCGCGTTGGGCCGACTTTTCTGTCTGTTTTGAAGCAAACGGACACGCGCGCACGAAATGGGTCGGGGCGTTGGAGTTGCTTTTAGTACTCCAGCGCCACCAACTGCCTCCCCCGTCAATTAAAGGTCGCCGCCTCAGCCCTGCGCGAGCCGCCGTGCCAAGGCTGCCAGCGACGACGGCGCCCCGTCCCGAACCATGCGATGCCCGACGCCCGTGTTGACTTCTCGGAGCCTGGCCATAACGCCTCCGCCGTCATCCCGCTCCCTAGGGCCGCCTCGGGACGATTCCCTATGCCAGGAGGTGTGCACCGACGAGGCGAGCTCGCCCCCCGCACTGGCACCTCCTACTGTCCACCACAGCCTCGCACCAGTCGTCTTCTTCCTCGCATATATGCGGTATTTCCATGCCGTTCCAAGTAAATTTGCATGTGCCAACTCTAAATTTTCAAAATAATTTTCCGTTTTGTGTGCCCGTACCGCTCATGAAGCAGCAGGGGGTGGCCAATATTTTCCATGCTAGGTGTGTTATTCTCACGATGAGTGTTTATTCACTTGTCATTGCACGAGAGAGTGGCAGGTAATAGGGATGCCCAATCCCGAAATGATTTTTTTTAATATGATGATAATAATAAATTGCTTGGAAAGTGTTGGTATGGAAGGCACCTGTGGATACGGCTAGCCATGGATTGTGAAAGAATGGTGGAAAGGAAATAAACTTTATTTTCTATTTGGGAACCGCCTATAGTGTGTCTTGCATGGAAGATATTGGGAATTATCGGTCGTTTTCATTGACAGGAAAAGCATGCCTCTTAAAATAATTTTATCTCTCTAATTTAAGCTTTGAGCTCTCGCACCTGTGAAAATCTCTGCTTCCCTCTGCGAAGGGCCTATCTATTTACTTTTATGCAATTTTTTATTTTTTATTTTGAGTCTCCATCTTGTCTTACAAAGCACCAACTAGAGAGCACTATTGTCATACTTGTGCATTGTGTGTAGCTAATATAGAGTGTGTTTCATGAATGGATCAATGATTGAGCATAATGGGCTAGGGATAGCTTTCTTTAGCGTTGATATTTTGAAAGACATGGTTGCTTGTTAGTATGCTTGAGTATTTATGTCTTCATGTCAAATTATAGACTATTGCTTTGAATCATTCAAGTCCAAATGTCCATGCTACAAAAGAAAAGAGTATATGATGAATATGATAGGTAGCATTCCACATCAAAAATTCTGTTTTTATCATTTACCTACTCGAGGATGAGCAGGAATTAAGCTTGGGGATGCTTGATACGTCTCCAACGTATCTATAATTTTTGATTGTTCCATGCTATTATAGTATCAATCTTGGATGTTTTATATACACTTACAAGCAATTATATATCATTTTTTGTACTAACCTATTAACTTAGTGCCCAGTGCCAGTTGCTGTTTTTTGCCTGTTTTTGGTTTTTCAGAATATCAGTACCAAACGAAGTCCAAATGCCACGAAACTTTTTGGAGATTTTTTTCTGGACATAAGAGACACTAGAAGCTTCGGGAGAGGGCCAGAAGACAGAGGAGGTGGCCACGAGCCACCAGGGCAGGCCCTAGGGGGGTAGCACACCCTGGTGCCTCGTGGGCCCACCTCTGCTCCGTTTGACCTAATTCCACCTCTATAAATTTTCTAAAATCGGGAAACCAACATGGGAGTCCACAAAATACTTATTTCGCTGCCGCAAGTCTCTGTTTTCGAGAGATCCCATCTGGAGGCCTTTTTCGGCACTCTGTCGGAGGGGGATTCGATCACGGAGCCCTTGCTGCCCTTCCGATGATGCGTGAGTAGTTTACCACAGACCTTCGGGTCCATAGTTAGTAGCTAGATGGCTTCTTCTCTCTTTTTGATCTTCAATACAATGTTCTCCTCGATGTTCTTGGAGTTCTATCCGATGTAATCACTTTTTGCGGTGTGTTTGTTCGGGGAAATACCAACGCAGTCTACAAGTAGCAATAACACAAAAGATTAACTAAGGAAAAGCATCTGTGATGGCTCTCCCTATCACATACGAGTTTATGTTGAATATTGTGTGTGATGCGCTATAAAAACACAAATGTTTGTTTGAGTTCATTGTGTGGGATGCTAAGCACATCTCACACGGCTCATCCCTTATAATTGTTTGTGATAGCTCTTCCGATCGCACACGAACACTTTCACTCCATGTGTGCGACCGGAGGAGCTATCGCCGACAATTTATCTAGGTCATGTGGGATGCTCCCCCTATCGCCCACCTTGGTAAGGTGACGATTTGAAACTGTGTCAGCGAAAGGGTATTAAAACGGTTTGCATAGGATGACTCTGCACTACTGTATAGCCGATATATAGCTGTGGTGGTCGAGTATAATGCTTGGAAATCATTGGTAGGACTCTTGTATGTCTGTTATGAACTTGGTCAGTGTTGATCATACCACATCCACACATGTACATATATGATCAATGTGTAGTGATGTGGAGTACTATCCTAACCATTGTAGGACACGAGCATGCAAGACTTTAGTCAGGCCCTTGTTCTGTCCGACGAGTTCATGTCTTCCTATGTCGAGGACTCCCACGCCGAGGAGATGCCTCAAGATTCAGAGGTTGATACATCTCCAACGTATCTATAATTTTTGATTGTTCCATGCTATTATATTATCAATCTTGGATGTTTTATATGCATTTATATGCTATTTTATATCATTTTTTGGGACTAACCTATTAACCCAGTGCCTAGTGCCAGTTGCTGTTTTCTGCTTGTTTTTGGTTTTCCAGAAAATCAGTACCAAACATAGTCCAAACGCTACGAAACTTTTTGACGATTTTTTTCTGGACAAAAGAGACCCTAGAAGCTTCGGGGGAGGACCAAAAGACTTACGAGGAGATGACAAGGCAACAGGGCGAGCCTTGTTTCCTTGTGGGCCCCACATGGCTCCTTTTGACCTAATTCCACTTCTATAAATTCTCAAATATTGGTAAACCGATAGAGAGCCACCCCAAAAAACTTTTTCGCCGCCGCAAGCTTTTGTTCTTCCGCGATCCCATCTGGAGGTCTTTCCCGGTACTCTGCCGGAGGGGGAATCAATCACGGAGGGCTTCTACATCAACCTTGCTGCCATACCGATGATGTGTGAGTAGTTCACCACAGACCTACGGGTCCATAGCTAGTAGCTAGATGGCTTCTTCTCTCTCTTTGATCTTCAATACAATGTTCTCCTCCATCTTCTTGGAGTTCTATTCGATGTAATCTTCTTTTGCGATGTGTTTGTTGGGATCCGATGAATTGTGGGTTTATGATCTGAATATTCATGGGAAGTAATTGAGTCTTTTCTGAACTTTATTATGCGTGATCGTTATAGCTTTGTATTTCTCTCCGATCTATCCGTTTGGTTTGGCTAACTAGATTGATTTATCTTCAGCGGGAGAGGTGCTTTGTAATGGGTTCAATCTTGCGGTGCTCTATATCCCAGTGACAAAGTAGGGGACAAGATACGTATTTGTATTATTGCCATTAAGGGTAAAACGATGGGGTTTATTCATATTGATTGGGTTTAGTTTATCTACATCATGTCATCTTGCTTAAGGCGTTACTCTGTTTTCATTAACTTAATGCCCTAGATGCATGCTGGATAGCGGTCAATGGGTGGAGTAATAGTAGTAGATGCAGGCAGGAGTCTTTCTACTTGTCTCGGACATGATGCCTATATACATGATCATTGCCTTGAATATCGTCATAACTATGCGCTTTTCTATCAATTGCCCAACAGTAATTTGTCTACCCACCGTATGCTATGTGTTCGAGAGAGAAGCCTCTTGTGAAAACTATGGCCCCTGGGTCTACTTTAAATATAAAAAGAAAACCAAAATATACTTGCGGCAGTTTATTTACTTTTATTTTGTTTTGCAATTTATGTATCTACCACTACAAAATTTAATCCTTGCAAGTAACGAGTTCAAGGGGATTGACAACCCTCTTGCCCGCGTTGGGTGCAAGTATTTGCTTTTGTGTGTGCAGGTGCTGTTCACGAGGCTTTGTGTGATTGTCCTATTATTTCGATAACCTTGGTTCTCACTGAGGGAAATACTTATCTCTACTATACTGCATCTCCTCTCCTCTTCGGGGAAAATCCCAAAGCAGCTCACAAGTAGCAGAGGTGTTCAAGGTGTCTGTTCAACAATCATTTTTTATGGCCATGCCTAGTGCTGCAACTGCTGCTGCACATAAGTTAGACATCAAGGCTGGGAAGGAGAAGGTCTCTAGGAGGGGGAACACAATGAAATGGCAGCCTTTCCTGTCCACCTTCATGCTTAGCAAGATGTGTGCAATCACACCCAGTGGGATGAGAACTGACAAGGGTTTCAAGGGTGTTAGGAAATATTTCTCTCTAATAGTTTTGGTGATTGATGACAATGCTATTTTGCGGACTAACCGTGTGCATTGAGCATTTCAGATATTCTTGTATATGGCACAAGACGGTTTATTTCCCTCGGTGATAGAGAGTGAAGACGGTTTTTTTGGCGTTTCTTTTTGGGATTTCTATTTACGTGCCCCTAGTTGCTAAGTTCTCCTCAGTTTTGCCCCGCCCAACAAACGCTGCTCACTTTTGCCCTCCCCCCTCCACCACCCGCTCACAAAAGCCCAAACGGAGCACTTCCGTCCAGTCATAGCCTTTGACCGTTACCTCCTGACTAGTGGGGCCGCGTGATATCCTGACAGGTGGGGTCGGTCAACTCTCTCTCACTACAGTGCTGACGCGGTAGAATCCTGACATGTGGGGTCGATGCAACTTATGACATGTGGGGCCACGTGATACCCTGGCAGGTGGGGTCGGGCCCCTCTCTCTCCCCACAGTGCTGTCTCGGTAGAATCCGGACATGTGGGGTCGAGGCAACTTATGACATGTGGGGCCGTTTGATACCCTGGCAGGTGGGGTCTGGCCACTCTCTCCCCACAGTGGAGACTGATACGTCTCCGTCGTATCTACTTTTCCAAACACTTTTGCTCTTGTTTTGGACTCTAATTTGCATGATTTGAATGAAACTAACCCGGACTGACGCTGTTTTCAGCAGAACTACCATGGTGTTGTTTTTGTGCAGAAATCAAAGTTCTTGGAATTGGACGAAACTTTTTGGAGATTTTTATGGAATAAATAAAAATTACTGGCACAAGAATCAATAGAAGAGGGACCACCTATTGCCCACAAGGCAACAGGGTGCGACCCCCCTAGGGCGCACACTCATGCCTTGTGGGGCCCACAGGCGGCCGTCTGACCTAATTCCAACGCTATAAATTCACTTTCCCCGAGAAAAAAACAAGAGAAGAAGTTTCATCGCATTTTACGATACGGAGCCGCCGCCACCTCCTGTTCTTCATCGGGAGGGCTGATGTGGAGTCCGTTCGGGGCTCCAGAGAGGGGGATTCGACGCTGTCGTCATCATCAACCATCCTCCATCACCAATTTCATGATGCTCACCACCGTGTGTGAGTAATTTCTCCGTAGGCTTGCTGGACGGTGATGGGCTGGATGAGATTTACCATGTAATCGAGTCAATTTGTTAGGGCTTTGATCCCTAGTATCCACTATGTTCTGAGATTGATGTTGCTATGACTTTGCTATGCTTAATGCTTGTCACTAGGGCCCGAGTGCCATGATATCAGATCTGAACCCTTTATGTTTTCATGAATATACTTGTGTTCTTGATCCTATCTTGCAAGTTATATGCACCTATTACGTGTTATGATCTGCATACCCCAAGGTGACAATAATTGGGATTCTTTCCGGTGATTACCGTAGTTTGAGGAGTTCATGTATTCACTATGTGTTAATGCTTTGTTCCGGTTCTCTATTAAAAGGAGGCCTTAATATCCCTTAGATTTCCTTATGGACCCCGCTGCCACAGGAGGGTAGGACAAAAGATGTCATGCAAGTTCTTACTATAAGCATGTATGACTATATACGGAATACATGCCTACATTACATTGATGAATTGGAGCTATTGTGTATCGCCCTAGGTTGTGACTGTTATATGATGAATGTCATCCAGCGTAATTATACATCACTGATCCAATGCCTACGCTTTTCGCATATTGATCTTTGCTAAGTTACTTTCGTTGCTGCTGCTGTTACAATCACTGCAAAATGGCTACTGTTACTGTTTCTGTTACTATTGCTACTGTTACTACTGTGCTACTAAACACTTTCTGCAGATATTTAGTTCTCCAGGTGTGGTTGAATTGACAACTCAACTGCTAATACTCGCAAATATTCTTTGGCTCCCCTTGTGTCGAATCAATAAATTTGAGTGAAATACTACCCTCGAAGACCTTTTTCTGGCGCCGTTGCCGGGGAGCATGGCTCTATTTGTTGAGTCACTTGGGATTTATATCTGTGGATCACTATGAAGAATTTGAAAGACGCTAAGACCAAGATCGTTCCCTCTAAGACGAGGGGAGGTAAGGAACTGCCATCTAGCTCCGCACTTGATTCACCTTCTGTTTTGAATAGGCTTGCGACACCACCACCTGCTATTCATTCTGATATGTCGCAAGTTATTAATGATACTACTTCTGCTATGAATGAAACTATTGATGATGCTAGTACTATACTTGATAATACTGTGCCACTTGGTGAATTTCTTGATGAACAAATTCCTAAACCTAAAGAAATTTAAAATGTTGAAACTCTTGAAAATTATGATTCACCTATTATGCCTAGCTCTCCTACTAGATTTGAAATGCCTAAGATATCTGATGGTTATGTTTTTGATAGAGAGACAGCTAGGGCAATCCTTGTTTGTAATGATGGAGATGAGGTTAGAAAATTGCTTGCTGAGTTGAAAGAAAAATCTACGAGGGAGAGAATAAAATATGATCCTAAGTTTGCTACCTCTCCCATATTTGTAACCCATAAGGATTATGAATTCTCTATCGATCCTGAGTTAATTACTTTGGTTGAATCTGATCCTTTTCATGGTTATGAAACTGAAACTGTTGTGGCACACCTTACTAAGTTGAATGATATTGCCACCCTATTTGCTCATGAGGAAAAAATCCGCTACTATTATATTCTTAAGTTGTTTCCTTTCTCATTAAAGGGTGGTGCTAAGAAATGGTTTAATACTCTTGCTCCTGGTTGTGTGCGTTGTCCCCAGGATATGATATACTACTTCTCTGAAAAATATTTTCCTGCTCACAAGAAACAAGCTGCCTTACAGGAAATATTTACCTTTGTGCAAATTGAAGAAGAGAATCTCCCTCAAGCTTGGGGGAGGCTTCTCCAACGACTTAATGCTTTGCATGATCATCCTCTTAAGACGAATGAAATACTTGATATCTTTTATAATGGACTAACCGATGCTTCTTGGGACTACCTAGATAGTTGTGCTGGTTGTGTTTTCAGGGAACGAACTGTTGGACAGGCTGAAGAACTATTGAATAATATATTGAGAAATGCCGATGATTGGACACTTCCTGAACCACCACCTAAGCCAACTCCGAAGAAAAGAGGTATTCTATTCCTCAGTCCTAAAGATATGCAAGAAGCTAAGAAATCTATGAAGGAAAAATGTATTAAAGCTGAAGATGTTAAGAATCTACCACCTATTGAAGAAATACATGGTCTTGATATCCCGACACAGGTAGTAGAGGTAAATTCTCTTCGTAGATTTTATGAAAGTGATATTCCCTATAATAAATCTGCTAGTCAATGCTTGGATGAATTTGATAACTACATTGTTAAGCAAGAGAATTTCAATATATATGTTAGCAGTCAATTAAAACAAAATGCCATCATGATTGAACGCTTGAGTGATTTGATGTTTAGAACTGCTAATGATGTTAAATGCTTGAGTAAACATGCTTCTATGGTTCAGACTCAGTTAGAACAAATTGCTAAGTCACAAAATGAATTGCTTGATGAAATGAATAATAAAATGAATGATCATGCTGTTAGAGTTGTTACTAGAGGAGGTAGAATGACTCAGGATCCTCTATATCCTGAAGGTCATCCTAAAAGAATTGAACAAGATTCTCAAAGAACTAATATTGATGTGCCTAGTCCATCTAAGAAGAAAAAGAAAAAGAAAAATGATAGGACTTTGCATGCTTCTAGTGAACCTGAAATAGAAAAACCTCCTGAGAATCAAAATGATGCTTCTATTTCTGATGCTGAGAAACAATCTGGTAATGAACATACACCTAGTGATAATGATAATGATAATGAAGATGTTCATGTTGATGCTCAACCAGATAATGATGTAGAAATAGAACCTGCTGTTGATCTTGATAACCCACCTCCTAAGAATAAAAGGTATGATAAAAGAGACTTTGTTGCTAGAGAACATGGAAAGGAAAGAGAACCATGGGTTCAAAAACCTATGCCTTTTCCTACTAAACCATCTAAAAACAAGGATGAGGAAGATTTTGAGCGCTTTGTTGAAATGCTTAGACCTGTCTTTTTGCGCACTCACTTGATTGATATGTTGAAAATGTCTCCCTATGCTAAATACATGAAAGATATTGTCACTAATAAAAGAAAGATACCTGAAGCTGAAATTTCCACCATGCTTGCAAATTATTCTTTTAAGGGTGGATACCTAAAAAGTTAGGAGATCCGGGAATACCTACTATACCATGCTCCATTAAAAGAAGCTATGTTAAAACTGCCTTATGTGATTTGGGAGCCGGTGTTAGTGTTATGCCTTTCTCTTTATATAAAAGACTTGATTTGAATAAGCTCACACCTACTGAAATATCTTTGCAAATGGCTGATAAATCAATTGCTATACCAATTGGAATTTGCGAGGATGTGCCTGTTGTTCTTTCAAATGTCACTATCTTAACAGACTTTGTTATACTTGATATGCCCGAGGACGACAACATGTTGATTATCCTTGGAAGACCCTTTTTGAATACTGTAGGGGCTTTTATTGATTGCAATAAAAGCAAGGTCACTTTTCATGTCAATGGTAATGAGCATATGGTTTATTTCCCGAAGAAACAAGCTTCAGTGAATGGTATCAATTGTATTGAAAAGGTTTCAACAATCACTATTGGGGGATTCAAATTCCTCTTCCTACTGTCAAAAATAAAATGAAATTCTAATTGTTGGGGAGATGCATATCCCCGTTGAGGTAACTTAGTGTTATACAAAAATTCTTCGGTTTCATGTCACTCGAAAATAGTTTGTTAATAAGACTTGATCAACCTTATTAACGGATTCTTTTTGAAGGGCATGTGGTCGAAGTATTTAGTAAGCACAACTTTCTGTAATCTTAGTTTGCTCTCTGTTATTTTTAGTTTAAATAAAATAAAATGCCATGATTATCCTGTTTTCTGAATTATCCATGTAATTAAAAATGGTCCAAAAATAAAAGTGCTCAGAATACAATAAAATTTTAACATGATTTTTTCTGGAATATTTTAGAATTTTTGGCACTGAAAACAACCCAGGGGGTGCACCTGTTGCCCACAAGGCAATAGGGCGCGACCACCCCCCCAAGGCACGCCAAGATGCCTTGTGGGCCCCACAGGGACCCACTCATTTATTCATTCAGCACACTTCATCTCCTACCTCCAGAAAAAATCATGGTAGCTCTCTCTCTCGTGTTCTTGCTCCCAAACCTGAGATTTTCGATCTCTTTGCTCGGAGCTCCGTTTCCGAAACTGTTTTGAGGGATTGCTCCTTGGTATGTGACTCCTCCATTGCTCCAATTAGTTTTTGCTTTAGTGGATTATATTTTGCATAAATTGCTGCTATTGGTGCTACTGAAAATGAGCTTGCATGTTAAATTCTTTGAGTTCTAAGTAGTTTGAATGCTTTATATAGCCTCTAGGCACTTATATGAGTAGTTGCTATCAATTTGGTGAAGTTTTGTTAACATCTTTTTGTGGTCCAAAATTTTTCAGAAATTTGTTCGTAGGAATATGAACATTTTCAGGAGGAGTTCTTCAAGGAGGAGGTCCTCTAAAGCATCATCGAGTGAAAGCCCAGCACGCCAATCATATGTTGAACCAAGGGGAAGTTCGGTGAGAGGTGCCGAAGCAAAATTGTGTCGATGGCCGTGCAACGAGTTCATGCTAGGTGTAGGCATTAAGGAAGAATTTGACCAATATATTCACAACACCAAGCTCTCAGCCTTCATCGCAGATAAGCCACCGCAACACTACAACCTCACCCATTCATTCACTCAAAAATTTGAGTATCACTCTCGCATTTCTAGAGTTTCATTTCATCTCTATGATAGATCTTATAGTATGTCTCTAGAAGAATTCTGTGATGCCTGCAAAATTCCATTTTGGGGTTCACTTAGTGAACCGCGACAATCTGATTATGAACTGTTTCTCAATAGCCTTTGCAATGGTGAGGATAGGGGGGTTACGCAAGCTAGAATAAAAAGCATTCACTTTCCCTCTATTCGGTATTTTGCACTCTTTAATGGCAAATGCATTGTTGGTAAACAAGACTGTAGTGCACTTTGTGCTCCTGACCTGAGCCTTATTCACGCTGCTTTAACCGGTAGCAGACATTATAATCTTGGGGCCATTGTTGCACGTAGGTTGCACCGCAACTCGGGTAATGGTGATTTGTATGGAGGAATTTATGCCTCCCGGGTAGCTGCAAGGCTAGGGGTCTCGCCTAGGCCCAATGATCCTCTTTTACCTGATAAATATTTGAATTTTGAGGCAATGCAGAACCATGAGTTTATTAAGCGCAACACTCGCATATATGACTATAACTTGATATTCGATAAATATCGTTCTGTGTTTGTTGTTTTGCCTGCTCTTGTCCTCTTTGATTTCCAGAACAAACAGAGATATTTTCTTCATGAGAATGAGGTGCACGAATATAATGCAGTAGTTGAGGCGGCTCGCCTCGCTGAGGAGGCGGCTCAGAACGCCTCCACGAGCTACCACTTTGATTATTATCCTGGACAACCATGGCATTAGACCAAGCTAGGCCAAAAGCCTAAGCTTGGGGGAGTACGTATTTCTCACCGACATTACATTCATGTTCACACATTCATTCTAGTTGTCGGTGTTCATCCTTTTTTATTGTATTATCCATGTTAGTTTTATTTCCGCTTTCTTCTTGTGTGTTTGAAAAACTTCAAAAACCCAAAAATATTTCTCGCTTCTTTTCGGTTTTTCTTTCTTGTTTGTTAGTTTGTAGTATTAAAATAAAACCCAAAAAGATTTCTCATTTCTTCTTTTTGCTTGTTGGGAGTTCTCCCGTGTAAATAGTTTTTCTTGCTTTTTGTTTTTCTTTGTAAATTTGCTTTCCTTCAGAAAAACTAAAAACTCCAAAAATATTTCAGTGTGTTTCTCTGAATTTCTTTTCTTTTCGTTGAGTCATCGTAGGGAGAAGACCTCGATGCAAATGTTGAGTGGCTCCCATATGCTTGATTGTTGATCTAACGAAGAGCCAATATTACCTTGTCTTCTCCCTTGAATAAAATGCTTACAGATTCCAGCTTAGTCCATGGCACTCTTGCACTATTATTATTTTCACATCATTTGGTCGTGCAAGTGAAAGGCAATAATGACGATGATTTGATGAAGTGACTGTGGCAAGGAAAAGCTGGTATAAACTCTTCTTGTTTTTGTTTTTGTAAATATGTTTAACTCAGTATCCATGATTCAGCATATTATGAGTAAACATGTTTGTGATGACAATTAGAGATTATAGTTGCTCATGCCATGCTTAAGTAGCTAGGAGTGGATAATGATTTATCTTGGATGTCAACATGCATTAAAATTGTTATGATGTAGTATGTTAATATGGTATCCTCCTCTGAATGTTTCAAGTGGCTTGACTGGGCACATGTTCATGCATGTAGTTGATTCAAAACCAACATAGCCTCCACGATATTTATGTTCAGGGTGTTTATATCCTACTCATGCTAGTATTCAATGTTAATTATTCTCAATGCATGATCATGACCGTTTTCGCTCTCTAGTTGGTCACTTCTCAATATATTTGCTAGCCTTCGCCTGTACTAAGCGGGAATACTGCTTGTGCATCCAAAATCCTTAAACCAAAGTTGTTCCAGATGAGTCCACTATATCTACCTATATGCGGTATTACTCTGCCGTTCCAAGTAAATTTGCATGTGCCACCTCTAATCATTCAAATAAACATCCGTTTTGTGTGCCCGTACCGCTCATGGAGCGACAGGGGGTGGTCAGTGTCTTCCATGCTAAGCGGGTTATTCTCGAGATGAGTGTTTATTCACTTGTCATTGCACGAGAGAGGCTGGTAATTGGGATGCCCGGTCCTATGCTCAAAATCGAAATTACATAATGCAAACAAACTCCCCCGAAAAGTTGTTGGTATGGAGGGCACCCGAGGATTCGGCTAGCCATGGCTTGTGTTGGTATGGTGGAGGGGGAGTAAACTTTACCTTTCCGCTTGGGAACCGCCTATAATGTGTTTAGCATGGGAGATATTGAAAATTCTTGGTCGTGACGTTGACAAGAAAAGTACACCTCCCAAAATTGTTTTTCATCTCCGATTTAAGCTTCGAGCTCTGGCACCTCTGCAAATCCATGCTTCCCTCTACGAAGGACCTATCTATTTAATTTTATGTCATTTTACTTTTATTGTTGAGTCTCACCTTCTCATTATAAGCACCAATCCTCAGAGCACTATTGTCATCCTTATGCATTGAGTATAGTTAATGTTGTGTGCATCATGAATGGATCTCTTCTACCCTGAATTACAATGTTTAGTCGCTGCTTGAACTTTGGAGGTGCTTTGCATTTATGTTTTGCGGTCTCAGAAAGGGCTAGCGAGATACCATGTTATCATATTATATCATGATTGTTTTGACAAATTGTTGGCATATGAGATATGTTATTATTGCTCGCTAGTTGATTATGCCATTGATATGAGTAAATGTAGTTTTTAAGTGTTATTATGAGCATGGTTAGTTCATGATCCTCGATGAAAACCTGGGTACTATTTAAGCCTATATACGGATACAAGAACAAAAGAGTTCATAAAAGTTTTTCTTTATCACTTTCAGTTTGTCAACTGAATTGCTTGAGGACAAGCAATGAGTTAAGCTTGGGGGAGTTGAGACGTCTCCGTCGTATCTACTTTTCCAAACACTTTTGCTCTTATTTTGGACTCTAATTTGCATGATTTGAATGAAACTAACCCGGACTGACACTGTTTTCAGCAGAACTGCCATGGTGTTGTTTTGGGCAGAAATCAAAGTTCTCGGAATTGGACGAAACTTTTTGGAGATTTTTTATGGAATAAATAAAAATTACTGGCACAAGAACCAACAGAAGAGGGGCCACCTGTTGCCCAGAAGGCAACAGGGTGCGACCCCCCTAGGGCGCGCCCTGATGCCTTGCGGGGCCCACAGGCGGCCGTCTGACCTAATTCCAACGCTATAAATTCACTTTCCCCGAGACAAAAAGAAGAGAAGAAGTTTCATCATGTTTTATGATACTGAGTGATACGTCCATTTTGCATCATGTTTTACTACTATTATTTATAGTGTTTTTAATCAATATAATACTTTGTGGAGCAATTCTAATGCCTTTTCTCTCTTAATATGCAAGATTTACATAAGGAGGGAGATTGCCGGCAACTGGAATTCTGGACCTGAAAAAGCTATGTCAGAGATACCTATTCTGCACATCTCCAAATGAGCTGAAATTTCACGAAGATTTATTTTGGAATAAATAAAAAATATTGGCAGAAAGAAGTACCAGAGGGGGCCACCCAGGTGCCCACGAGGCACCAGGGCGCGCCACCCCCCCCAGGCGCGCCCTGGTGGCTTGTGGGGCCCCTGGCCAGCCTCCGGTGCCCATTTTCTGGTATATAAGCCCATTTGCCCTAGAAAAAATAAAGAGAAGACTTTTCGGACGGGGCGCCTCCGTCTCGAGGACGGAAATTGGGCAGGAGCACTTTTGCTCTCCGGCGGAGCGATTCCGCCGGGGATACTTCCCTCCGGGAGGGGGAAATCGGAGCCATCGTCATCACCAACGATCCTCTCATTGTGGGAGGACCAATATTCATCAACATCTTCAACAGCACCATCTCATCTCAAACCCTAGTTCATCTCTTGTATTCAATCTTTGTCTCAAAACCTTAGATTGGTACCTGTGGGTTGCTAGTAGTGTTGATTACATCTTGTAGTTGATGCTAGTTGGTTTATTTGGTGGAAGATTATATGTTCAGATCCAATATGCTATTTAATACCCCTCTGATCTTGGACATGAATCTGATTTGTGAGTAGTTACTTTTGTTCATGAGGACATGGGAGAAGTCTTGTCATAAGTAATCATGTGAATTTGGTATTCGTTCGATATTTTGATGATATGTATGTTGTTGATTCTCTTAGTGGTATCATGTGAACGTCGACTACATGACACTTCACCATATTTGGGCCTAAGGGAATGCATTGTGGAGTAGTAATTAGATGATGGGTTGCTAGAGTGACAGAAGCTTAAACCCTAGTTTATGCGCTATTCCGTAAGGGGCTGATTTGGATCCATATGTTTAATGCTATGGTTAGATTTATCTTAATTCTTCTTTCGTAGTTGCGGATGCTTGCGAGAGGGGTTAATCATAAGTGGGAGGCTTGTTCAAGTAAGAATAGCACCCAAGCACCGGTCCACCCACATATCAAATTATCGAAGTAGCGAACGCGAGTCAAACAAACATGATGAAAGTGACTAGATGAAATTCCCATGTGTCCTTGAGAACGCTTTGCTTATTATACGAGTTCGTTCCGGCTTGTCCTTTGCTATAAAAAGGATTGGGACACCTTGCTGCACCTTTGTTACCGTTATTACTTGTTACTTGTTATGAATTATCTTGCTATCGAACTACCTGTTACCGATAATTTCAGTGCTTGCAGAGAATATCTTGCTGAAAACCGCTTGTTATTTCCTTCTGCTCCTTGTTGGGTTCGACACTCTTACTTATCGAAAGGACTACGATTGATCCCCTATACTTGTGGGTCATCAAGACTCTTTTCTGGCGCCGTTGCCGGGAGTGAAGCGCCTTTGGTGAGTGGAATTTGGTGAGGAAACATTTATATTACGTGCTGAAATTTACTGTCACTTGTCACTATGGAAAGTAATCCTTTGAGGGGTTTGTTCGGGGTATCTTCACCTCGACCGGAAGCACAAATAGTTGCTCCTCAACCTACTGCACCTACTGAAAATATTTGTTATGAGATTCCTTCGGGTATGATAGAGAAACTGCTAGCTAATCCTTATGCAGGAGATGGAACAATACATCCTGATATGCACTTGATCTACGTGGATGAAATTTGTGGATTGTTTAAGCTTGCAGGTTTATCCAGAGATGGAGTTAAGAAGAAAGTATTCTCTTTATCTTTGGAGGGAAAGGCATTGACATGGTATAGGCTATGTGATGATACTGATACATGGGACTAGAACCGGTTGAAGCTGGAATTCCACCAGAAATTTTATCCTATGCATTTGGTTCATCGTGATCGGAATTATATATATAATTTTTGGCCTCGTGAAGGAGAAAGCATCGCTCAAGCTTGGGGGAGGCTTAAGTACATGATGCACACATGCTCCAATCATGAGCTCTCAAGAGAAATTATCTTACAGAATTTTTATGCTCGGCTTTCTCATGATGATCAAACCATGCTCGATTCTTCTTCGACTGGCTCCTTTATGAAGAAAACTATTGAATTCAGATGGGATCTTTTGGAAAGAATTAAATGCAACTCTGAAGATTGGGAACTCGACAAAGGTAATGAGTCAGGTATAATACTTGAGTTCGATTGTGTTAAATCTTTTATGGATACTGATGCTTTTCATAAGTTTAGCACTAAATATGGACTTGACTCTGAGATAGTAGCTTCCTTTTGTGAATCATTTGCTACTCATGTTGATCTCCCTAAGGAGAAGTGGTTTAAATATCATCCCCCTGTTAAAGATAAGATTGAGGAACCCGTTAGTGTTAAAGAAGAAACAATTGTTTACCATGTTGATCCAGTTGTGCCTACTGCTTATATTGAGAAACCACCTTTTCCTGTTAGGATTAAGGAACATGCTAAAGTTTCAACTGTGGTTAACAAAAGTAATATTAGAGCACCTAGACCCTCTGAACAAATTAAAGTTGAACCTAATGTTGCTATGGTTAAAGATCTCTTGGTCGATAATATAGATGGGCATGTTATTTACTTCTGTGATGAAGCAGCTAGAATCGCTAAACCAGATCCTAAAGATAAAAACAGACCTGTAGTAGGCATGCCTATTGTCTCTGTTAAAATAGGAGATCATTGTTATCATGGCTTATGTGATTTGGGTGCTAGTGTGAGTGCTATTCCGTTTACCTTATATCAAGAAATTATGAATGATATTGCACCTATTGAAATAGAGGACATTGATGTTACTATTAAGCTTGCAAACAGAGATACCATTACACCGCTTGGGATCGTTAGAGATGTTGAAGTCTTGTGTGGAAAAATAAAATACCCTACTGATTTTCTAGTCCTTGGTTCTCCACAAGATAATTTATGTCCCATTATATTTGGTAGACCTTTCTTGAACACTGTTAATGCCAAGATTGATTGCGCTAAAGAAACTGTTAGTGTTAATTTTGGTGGTATGTCTCATGAGTTTAATTTCTCCAAGTTTCGTAGACAACCTCATGATAAAGAATTGCTTAGTA
The DNA here is from genome assembly GCA_039707655.1 of Elymus sibiricus. NCBI lineage: Eukaryota > Viridiplantae > Streptophyta > Magnoliopsida > Poales > Poaceae > Elymus > Elymus sibiricus. Next base: position 251,759,254 of record CM077668.1, on the reverse strand, counting down.
AAGATGAAATTATTGGTCTTGCTTCTATTGCCGTACCTCCTACTGATCCGTTAGAACAATATTTGCTAGACCATGAAAATGATATGCACATGAATGAAAGAAATGAAATAGATAGGATATTCTTTGATCAACCACCTATCCTTAAACATAATTTGCCTGTTGAAACTCTTGGAGGCCCTCCTCCACCTAAGGGTGACCCTGTATTTGAACTGAAACAATTGCCTGATACATTGAAATATGCTTATCTAGATGAAAACAAGATATATCCTGTTATTATTAGTGCTAACCTTTCAGAGCATGAAGAAAAGAGATTACTAAAAACTCTGAGGAAGCACCGAGCTACTATTGGATATACTCTTGATGATCTTAAGGGCATTAGTCTCACTCTATGTCAGAACAAAATTAATATGGAGCCTGATGCTAAACCAGTTTTCGACCACCAACGACGATTAAATCCTAAGATGAAAGAGGTGGTAAGAACTGAAATATTAAAGCTTCTGGAAGCAGGTATAATCTATCCCATAGCTGATAGTAGATGGATGAGTCCCGTTCATTGTGTCCCTAAGAAAGGAGGTATTACCGTTGTTCCTAATGATAAAAATGAACTCATTCCACAAAGAATTGTAACTGGTTATAGGATGGTAATTGATTTTAGAAAATTAAACAAAGCCACTAGAAAAGATCATTACCCCTTACCTTTTATTGATCAAATGTTAGAAAGATTGTCCAAGCATACACACTTTTGTTTTCTTGATGGATATTCTGGTTTCTCTCAAATACCTGTATCACAAGCCGACCAAGAGAAAACCACCTTTACTTGTCCTTTTGGAACTTATGCTTATCGTCATATGCCTTTTGGTTTATGTAATGCACCTGCTACCTTTCAAAGATGTATGACTGCCATATTCTCTGACTTTTGTGAAAAGATTGTTGAGGTTTTCATGGATGATTTCTCCATTTACGGAACTTCTTTTGATGATTGCTTAAGCAACCTTGATCGAGTTTTGCAAAGATGTGAACAAACTAATCTTGTCTTGAATTGGGAGAAGTGCCACTTTATGGTGAATGAAGGTATTGTCTTGGGGCAAAAAAATTCTGAAAGAGGTATTGAAGTTGATAAGGCTAAGGTTGATGCAATTGAGAAAATGCCATGTCCTAAATATATTAAAGGTATAAGAAGTTTCCTTGGTCATGTTGGTTTCTATAGTAGGTTTATTAAAGATTTCTCTAAAATTTCTAGGCCTCTCACCAATCTCTTGCAAAAAGATGTTCAATTTGTTTTTTATGATGATTGTGTAGAAGCCTTTGAAACACTTAAGAAAGCCTTAAGCTCTGCACCTATTGTTCAACCACCTGATTGGAACTTGCCTTTTGAAATTATGTGTGATGCTAGTGATTACGCTGTTGGTACTGTTCTAGGACAGAGAGTTGATAAGAAATTAAATGTTATCAATTATGCTAGTAAAACCCTAGACAGTGCTCAAAAAAATTATGCCACTACTGAGAAAGAATTTTTAGCAGTTGTGTTTGCATGTGATAAATTCAGATCTTATATTGTTGACTCCAAAGGTACTATTCACACTGATCATGCTGCTATTAAATATCTTATGGAAAATAAAGATGCTAAAGCTAGACTCATTAGGTGGGTTCTATTGCTACAAGAATTTGACTTGCATATTATTGATAGAAAGGGAGCTGAGAATCCTGTAGCAGATAATTTGTCTAGAATGGAAAATGTTCTTGATGACCCACTTCCTATTAATGATGATTTTCCTGATGAACAATTAACTATCATAAATGCTTCTCGTAATACTCCTTGGTATGCAGACTATGCTCATTATATTGTTGCTAAATTTATACCACCTAGTTTCACATACCAACAAAAGAAAAAATTCTTCTTTGATTTAAGACATTACTTTTGGGATGACCCACATATTTATAAAGAAGGAGTAGATGGTATTATTAGACGTTGTATACCTGAGCATGAACAGGAACAAATCCTACGGAAGTGTCATTCCGAGGCTTACGAAGGACACCATGAGGGAGACAGGACTGCACACAAGGTATTACAATCTGGTTTTTATTGGCCTACTCTTTTCAAGGATGCTCGTAAGTTTGTCTTATCTTGTGATGAATGTCAAAGAATTGGTAATATTAGTAGACGTCAGGAAATGCCTATGAATTATTCACTTACTATTGAACCATTTGATGTTTGGGGATTTGATTATATGGGACCTTTTCCTAAATCCAGTGGGTATACTCATATTTTAGTTGTTGTTGATTATATTACTAAGTGGGTAGAAGCTATTCCAACTAGTGGTGCTGATCATAACACTTCTATTAAAATGCTTAAAGAAGTTATTTTCCCGAGGTTCGGAGTCCCTAGATATTTAATGACTGATGGTGGTTCACATTTTATTCATGGTGCATTCCGTAAACTGCTTGCTAAATATGATGTCAACCATAGAATTGCATCTCCCTATGACCCTCAATCTAGTGGTCAAGTTGAATTGAGCAATAGAGAAATAAAATTAATTTTGCAAAAAACCATCAATAGATCTAGAAAGAATTGGTCTAAGAAACTTGACGATGCATTATGGGCTTATAGAACTGCTTATAAAAATCCTATGGGCATGTCTCCTTATAAAATGGTTTATGGAAAAGCATGTCATTTACCTCTTGAGTTAGAACATAAAGCATATTGGGCAATTAAAGAACTCAATTATGATTTTAAACTTGCTGGTGAAAAAAGGTTATTTGATATTAGCTCACTAGATGAATGGAGAACCCAAGCTTACGAAAATGTCAAGTTGTTTAAAGAAAAAGTTAAAAGATGGCATGATAAAAGAATTCAAAAACGGGAATTTAAAGTGGGTGAGCAAGTTCTATTGTACAATTCTCGTTTGAGGTTCTTTGCAGGAAAACTTCTCTCTAAATGGGAAGGGTCGTATATCATCGAAGAAGTTTATCGCTCCGGAGCCATCAAAATAAACAATTCCGAAGGCACTAATCCGAGAGTGGTGAATGGGCAAAGAATTAAGCACTATATTTCAGGTACTCCCATTAATTTTGAAACTAATATTATCCAAACTATGAAACCGGAGGAATACATAAGAGAGACCTTCCAGAACACTCCAGAACACTCCAGAACACTCCAGAACCCTGAAAAGGAAGAGGTACGTGATACGGTAAGTAAACTGACTCCAAAAATTCCATAAAAATACTTTCTGTTAGTTTTGGAATGTTAGAAAAAATAAAAAAATAAGAAACAGCCGAGGGGACCCACGAGGTGCACATGAGGCACCAGGGTGCGCCACCCCCCCAGGCGTGCCCTGGTGGCTCGTGGGCCCCTCGTGAGCCTTCCCGACTCCGTTTTCTTCTGGATTACTTGTTTTGCAAGATAAAAATTCTTTATATATACTCCCGGACGTTTTGACCACCGTATCGCAGAAATCTCCTCTGTTCTTGTTTTGTGCTATTTTTCTGACAGATCTAGATCGCTATGTGACGGTGTCCTGGATTAGGGGCTGCTAACCTAGCCAGCCCGTCTCCTCGGCTGGGCCGAGGGGCCCTCGTACGTGATCAAGATGGACTCTGGAGGCCATACACAGGAAGCGTGATCGAGACTGTCTCTACCGAAGACTTGACGTATACTCCAAGATCTCTCTTGCCGCCTCTCTCCTAGATACCGACTTTGTAACCCTAGATACCCTCCCTGGCGTGTATATAAGCCATAGGGTTTAGCCCGTTGGGGACATAAACGCAATATCGCTCACCTAGCCCTAGAAGTTAGACACACATTACGATCTCGAGGTAGATCAACTCTGTATTCGATACATCTCCATTAATATAAGCAGAAGCAGGACGTAGGGTTTTACCTCCATCAAGAGGGCCTGAACCTGGGTAAACATCGTCTCCCTTGTCCTAGTTACCACCGATCCGAGATCCACAGCTCGGGACCCCCTACCCCGAGGTCTATCGGTTTTTACACCGACACTGGTGCTTTCATTGAGAGTTCCACTGTGCGATCGCCAAAAGGATCGATGGGATCGCCGGTTAATGGCCTCAAGGCCATGGAACACGTCTACACGTCTGAAGCTTTGGTCACAGAAACGCCTCCACATAATATGGAAGCAAACCATGACCCTTCTTTGGTTCCAACAAAGAATCCCCTCACGGACGAGGGGCTAAGATACTTCTTGGAGAGCAGATCGGACAGCGACCTACCAGCGACCGACCTCCAGATCAATTCGGCTAAACCGGTAACCGCGGATCCGGCGTCGAGTGAAAATAACGAGGTCTTGAGCCCGCGGTCTTTAGAGATCGGAGCTGGTCCGCTCAACTCCCATATAGAATATCGCCCTGATAACTCCGGCCCACCTGACGTCTGGGACTTGGCCTACGTACGGCAGTTCCCCGATGAGCCGATCAGACGATTCTGGGCCAGATTCTTGTCCATCAAGAACAAGATACTGGATTGCCAAGACTCTGACATAATTGCAGGTTTCGAGCGCGGATGCAAGGATAAAGGCGTCTCGAACGTCCTCGCTCATCGTTGCGTCCAAACAGTCCCTGAATTAACCAACTTGGTAGCACGATTTTGCACCATCGAAGACGCCTGGCGGACCGAGGAAAACATGGACTCGATCTGTGATGACTATCCGGAACGTGACCGGTCGACACTTCGGCGTGAAAATCGCAAACGGAACACTCCGGGCGATCAACCCCGGAAGAAGAAGAAAATCTCCGGTCACCCCGGAACAGCTCTGGACGGCTTTCTGGATAAACCATGCCCGATCCACGCCGTGTTGGTTAACTCCTGCCCGACTCACAGCCTTCGCGACTATTGGGTGTTGAGGCAGGTGGCCAAAGGGGGACCCGCCCTCCTGGCGGGCACCCCCAGCCACCTTGAACAGACCTCGGACGAAGACGAGGTCCTAATGATTTATGAGACCTTTACGTCTAACAACCAACGCAAACGGGCCTTGTGGGAAATCAATTCTGTCTGGCAAGTACCTCCTCGGGGCGCGTGGATAGACACGCCGATCACCTTAAACCACCACGATCAGCCGAAGTCGGCCCTAGACAGGTATCCCGCCGCGCTAGTCCTCAGCCCCATCGTAGACCACTGCCGCCTCCATAAGGTCCTTATGGATGGAGGCAGCAGCTTGAATCTAATATACGAGGACACTCTGGACAAAATGCACATTGATAAATCGCGCATAGAACAGAGCACCACCACCTTCAAAGGAATAGTCCCTGGACAAGAGGCACGCTGCAGCGGAAAGATAACCCTGGACGTAGTCTTTGGGACTCAGGATAATTATTGCTCCGAGGAGATTACGTTCCACATCGCGCCTTTCAAGAGCGGATACCACGCCATCCTCGGACGGGACGCCTTTTCAAGATTTCAAGCAGTGCCGCACTACGGCTACATGAAGCTCAAGATGCCGGGCCCGAAAGGGATCATTACTATCTCAAGCGATCCCGACAGGGCACTCAAAGCCGAGAATAAAATGGCATCCCTCGCCCTCGAGACTCTGGCCGAAGCCTTCGCGGCCGAGGAGCTGACCGCGCTGCGCGCCGAGGTCGACCGGGACGATGTCGTTCTCGACAAAAGATCAAAACCTACTTCTTTCAAACCGGCCGACGAGATAGTCAAATTCCAGGTTCACCCAACGGACCCTGCTAAAATAGCGTCCATAGGGGCTAACCACGACCCAGAAGTTGCCGAAGCCTTACACGCTTTCCTCAAGGAAAACTGGGACATATTTGCCTGGCACCCCTCCGATATGCCAGGGATACCCCGTAGGCTTGCAGAGCATAGCCTAAACATACTAACAGGCTATAAGCCTGTTAAACAAACACTTCGGCGTTTCTCCGAGCCCAAGCGTCAAGCAATGGGCAAGGAACTAGCAAAGCTGCTGGAGGCAGGATTCATCAAGGACATAAAACACCCTGACTGGCTAGCCAATTTGGTCATGGTACCAAAAAAGGACAGGTCCTGGCGGTTGTGTGTCGATTTCAAAGGCCTCAATAAAGCTTGCCCCAAAGACCCCTTCCCCTTACCCCGTATTAACCAAATTGTGGACGCCACTGCGGGCCATGATGCACTATGCTTCCTAGACGCCTACTCAGGATATCATCAAATAAAGATGAAGTAATCTGACTAGGCAGCAACGGCATTCATCACGCCCTACGGGCCGTTTTGCTTCAACACGATGCCTTTCGGACTAAAGAACGCTGGCGCCACGTACCAGCGTATGATTCAAACATGCCTGAAAAAACACATCGGAAAGACCGTTGAGGCCTACGTAGACGATGTAGTTGTCAAAACTAAACACGTCGACCAGTTGGTGGACAACCTTTGAGATACATTTGCCAGCCTACGGGAATATCAAATAAAACTTAATCCAGAGAAATGCGTTTTCAGATTCCCAGCCGGCAAACTCCTCGGTTTCATCGTATCTAGCCAAGGAATTGAAGCCAATCCAGCTAAAATTCGAGCCTTGGATCGCTTGGAGATTCTAACAGAGCTCAAGCACGTACAAAAACTGGCGGGCTGCGTAGCAGCCTTGAGCCGCTTCATATCACGGCTCGGAGAAAAAGCCTTACCCTTGTACAAGCTATTAAAGCAGACCAAAACATTCAAATGGACCAAGGAGGCCGTGGCAGCCCTGGAAGACATCAAGGCCCTCCTCGCCACCAATCCCATCCTGGCAGCGCCAGGTGTTTGCGAACCGATGCTATTGTACATCTCGGCCACAAACCAGGTGGTTAACGCAGTCCTCGTGGTCAAACGAGACAGGGAAGGTCAAAAATTCTAGGTCCAGAAGCCCGTGTATTACGTATCCGACGTCTTAACTCCATGCAAGTCACGCTACCCTCACTACCAAAAGATAGCCTATGCAGTCTTCATGGCGTCACGAAAACTCCGGCACTACTTCCAGGAGTGTTCGGTGACCGTGGCATCCGACGTCCCGCTAAGTGACATCATCAATAATAGGGACGCGATAGAGCGCATCGCCAAATGGGCCATAGAGCTCTTACCTTTTGAAATCATCTACAAACCACGCCGGGCCATTAAATCCCAGGTGCTGGCGGACTTCGTAGCCGAATGGACCGAAGCCGAACTCCCCCGCGAGTACAGTACTTACTCGCATTGGACAATGTATTTCGATGGCTCCAAAATGCTCGCCGGTCTAGGGGCTGGCATGGTGCTCATGTCACCCATGGGAGATAACATTCGATACGTGCTACAAATCATGTACACAGACTCTAATAATGCGGCTGAATACGAAGCCCTCCTACACGGACTTCGGATAGCAGTCTCTATGGGTGTTAAACGCCTGGAGGTCCGAGGTGATTCTAACCTTGCCATCTCACAAATAAACGGTGAGTTTGACGCCAAAGACCCGAAGATGACAGCTTACTGAAATGCTGTCATAAAGATCTCGGCCAGGTTCGAGGGGCTGGAGTTTCACCACGTACCCCGAGACAGCAACCAGGCCGCAGATGTGCTCGCCCGATTGGGCGCAAAACGGGATAAGGTTCCCGAAAACACCTTCCTCAAATGGCTTTTCAAGCCATATGTAGTCTGGCAAGATAGCAAAGGGACATCGGAATCAGCTGACATCGGGCAACAGGCCCTGCCCGAAGAAGATGATGGTGTCATGGGCGGATCAATGATCCGGAAGACTGCTTCAGCGCATGAAGTCATGGCAGTCATCGCACCATGGACCGAGCCGCTCCTCGCATACCTGTTCCGAAAAGAGCTCCCCGATAACCAAACCGACTCCCGCAGGATTGTAAGGCAGTCTAAAGCTTACATGGTTTGTGAAGGGGAACTTTATAAAATGAGCACAACGGGCGTCCTCCAGAGATGCATATCCAAGGAAGAAGGACAACTCCTACTTCGGGAGATACACTCCGGCATGAGCGGACATCACGCCGCTGCTCGGACCTTGGTCAGCAAGGCTTTCCGAGTCGGTTTCTATTGGCCAACTACGGGCGCCGATGCCTCGGCATTAGTACAACGTTGCCCCGGCTGCCAGGTATTTGCCAAGCAGAGCCACATGCCCCCCACGGCCCTTCGCACCATCCCCATCACTTGGCCTTTTGCGGTCTGGGGGCTCGATATGGTCGGGCCACTCAAGGGTGGATCACACAAAAATATGTACCTCCACATCATGGTCGACAAATTTACCAAGTGGATCAAAGCAAAGCCGGTCACCTCGGCCGAAGCCGTCCAAGTAATCGGATTCATCTCGGGGGTAGTACATCATTACGGTGTCCCCCCACAGTCTGATTACAGACAACAGAACCAACTTCACGGCCAAAGAGGTTAAGGCATGGTGTAAAAAACTGGGCATTAAGCTCGACTACGCGTCCGTCTACCACCCGCAGTCTAATGGGCAGGTGGAGCGAGCCAATGGACTAATCCTTAGCGGAATTAAGCCAAGGTTAGTTCGCTCCCTTAAAAAAGCTGACTGTAAATGGGTTGAGGAACTTGATTCCGTACTATGGGGCTTGCGTACGACACCAAACAGGTCCACATGATACACCCCGTTTTTTATGGTGTACGGCGCCGAGGCGGTCCTCCCCTGCGATATCATACACGACGCACCTCGAGTATGCATGTATGAGGAGCTAGAGGCCGAGCTTGATCGGCAGAATGCCCTAGATGCTCTCGACGAAGAGCGCAATGTCGCACGGGCGAGATCAGCTATTTATCAGCAGCAGGCTCGGTGCTACCATGAAAGAGAGGTTCGCGCCAAAGAATTTAACATCGGGGATCTCCTAATGAGGCTACACCCCAAAAAACAAAAGCACAAACTCTCCCCTAGATGGGACAGGCCGTTCATCATTGACCAAGTACTCATTGGAGGAGCCTATCGAATCCGAGATCCAGAGGACGGCCAATTAGAGCCCCATCCCTGGAATGCGGCGCTACTCCGACGCTTCTACGCTTGACACCATGTATACGGTCCGTGTAAATAACTTGTGCATTTTCTTTGACTTAAATCTTTTACTGATTATTTATTTTCCCACCTCGGAACATTATTCAATGACCCCGAGGACAATATAGCATGTTCTTTTCAAAACAAGAGCTATTCCACCTCTTATGTACTATCATCGTTTAAGCCACCATATGCATCGATTCGTTTTAAGATTTGGCCAAGCTGGGTTGCCCGGCTCCTGTGCTTGCCCCTTACATTCCCGATATTTCGGCTAGGGGGCAAAGGGAGCACCGCTGTGATTGTCACTCCTGGGTCAGCCGGTGTAGTACCTCAGACGGATAAAGCCGAAAGCTAGCGTTCTTACAATGCGAATCGGTCAGCCTTGACATAGGACTAACGTGGCAGGGGTCTTTTCAAACCCCGACCAGGGGCTTTACCCCTGAGGTCATCCGTCTTTGGACAGATGTGCTCGACACAGTGACCCAAGGAAAGGAACTGTTGGAAGAACTATTTTCCTCAGAAGATGTTTCTTACGTTAAATAGTAATATAACATAACTTTCTGTTACCCTCTTGTCCTTCGAGCAGCGTAGCCCGATTGCCTTGCCGCCTGAAGCACCTGGTTCGATAACCTCGGCCAGTAGTATGGGACACTCCTCGGAGTTTATCCGAGGAGGCGGAAGCCGAAGGCTGGCTGACAGAGTTTGTATACACGGATTGAAAACAGACATAAATACTTTGGTACATAAAGTCATACAAAAGTTTTCATGCGCGGTCTAGCCCATCTATCAGGGTGTCCAATGCGCAATCCTTCTACGAAAATCACGCCGCAGGCATTACACTATCATATGCCTGGCTAGCGGGGATTTCCTTCCCGTCAGATCCCATGGGTCCCACTTCCGCTAATTCCGCCGTCTTGAGACCGGTGTAGTGGGTCTTCACCATGGCCCAGGCCTCCCTCGCACCTTCTCCGCAAGCTGATACTTTCCAAGCCTGGATCCGGCGCCGAGCTCTTTTAAGCTGTTCGGCTAGCATGGCCATGTCCTCGGGGACCGGCACCACCTCAGGCCATAAAGCCTGGTGCACATCCTTCATCGATTTCCATGCCCTTTCGTGCACCTCGGATAGACGAACGGCCATGTCTTCAGACATCGGACCCCGAGATTCCGGAGGAAGGCCAGACAAAGAAGCTGCCAAACAAAACAACATTCGCATGACAAATCACCTCGGACAAGTTACATGACAAGCATTCCTCGCGATTTATAACTTACCATAAATCATGTCGTCCGTTTGCCGATTCTTTGCTTCTGAAACAGCGAGGCGAGCTTTTAAGCTCTCAATCTCCTAGGCCTGACGGGCGTTCTCAGCCCTAAGCACATTCACTCCGTCCACTCTTTGAGTAACCACGTGTTGATTTGCCTGACGTTGCGCTTCAGCAAACGCCAGATCCTCGCGAGCCTGCTTCAGGTCTCTTTCAAGATGGCCTAAGGCTTCCGCTGCTACAAGGGATTCTGGCGTCAACTCTATTTCCATTTGCATTACCCAATCCAAGCACAAAGCACTTACTGTGCACTTCTCTGGTGAATTTCTTCACCTGTTCAACCTCGGACAAAGCCGCGTCAAGCTGCACCTTTGTTTGGGCCAACACCGACGTCAATTGCTCGTTCTTCAAGCGAGCTTCCTGTTCATGACAGTGATTGCTGGTTAGTATTTAAGTCTTGATTCGACCCCAGGGGCTCGTACCAAGCCTTAGGGGCTGCTACCATACTTGGTAGTCATATTTGTCTTTAAAAACTTACCCGCAGCCCCCGTGACAAGACGTCCAGCGATTCATCAAAGGCACCTCGGGTTGCCCCGAGGTATGCATCCACCGCGCTGAGAGCACTCAACCCCCTGTCCGAGAAAGCTGGTTTGTTCAGAGAAGCTTTTCGCCGGCGATAATTCACGGCGCATTGAATCTCGGACAGAGTGGCCGATGTCGCCGAGTCCTCGGGCTGGGCGGCTCCGGGGTCAACTCCCGCGGGATTTCGGGCTCCCGTCTCCTTGGGCGGGGCCGTGGCTCCCTCGGCCTCCATGTTTGCTATGGTGGATGAAGGTTGTCTGCAAATAATCGGGAAGGTTAAAATCCGAAGTGGCTTTGCAGCGGCATAGATCAAAGTATTACCCGGCGATGGAGGGGGCACTTTCGCCTGCCCTCGTGACCTCGGCTTGAACTTCTTGTACTTCTACCGGAGCTGTTCCCAGTGAAGTCATCTCTCTGCATAGGCATTGGGAGCGCCGCCCCTTTGGAGGAGAAGTCAGATGGCTGGAGGCTAGAGGACGAGGGGCTCTCTTTCGTTTAGAGGAAGGGAGTGTTACCGATGAGGCTGGCCTCGTCCCCGGCGTGTCAGGGATGACAGCTACTTTTGAGTCGTCAAGGCTCTCCAGGAAAAAACTCCTCCCTTCGTAAATAAGGCCCAGGTCTTCGTCCTCGTGGTAAAGAGGGTCTTCCGCGTGGCAGTGCAGCTCCGGCTCAGGGGCCGGACTGCTCACACCCTCGAGCCAACGCCTCCACCTCTGTTCAAGGACCGATGTGTAGCGGGTTAATGTTAAAGATCCCGAGGTAAACGAAAGAATTCGGAAGGGAGACTTACTATGTCGACAGGATTGTTGTACGATTGCCCGTCTTGGAACTAACGATTAGCAAACTCCTCCGCGGATCCCTGGTACATGCTGGCCAGTACGGCTCCGAGGGTCATTTGGGCCATAAAAGCTCCCTTGATGGATAGGGAGGCGTCGTTGGACCCATTATACTCGCACAATAAGTGCTGACACTGCCGGAGGGGTTGGACTCTTTGGTCTAGAGCCACCGCCATCACATCAATGATGGTGAGGCCAGGGCTCGACAGTAGCTTCACTTTGGCCGCTAGACTGGTCACGGCCTCGTCTTCCTCTTGCGCCAAGCTCTGCGGCCTCCAGCTGTAATGTTTCCTCGGTGGATCCAATGAGAAGGGAGGGAGGCCTGGCAGGGCTGGCTCGTATAGCGGGACATCGTTAATATAGAACCACTCGGAAGGCTAGTAATCGGCGTCCTCCCGAGGTGTTCCCGCTGGGTAGCAAGTCTTGTCGACTCGGCGGACTTTGGCTCCTCGAACCTTGAATAACTTGTCGGCCGAGGAGCGGGGCACGATATAGAAGTACTTTCGCCATAATCCGAAGTGCGCCTGACAGCCGAGGTGTAGCTCACAGAGCGCGACGAGCCCCGCGATGTGCAATATCGAATTCGGGGAGAGATGGTGCAGATGCAGCCCGTAAAACTCCAGCAGGCCGCGGAGGAAAGGATGGATGGGGAACCCTAAACCGCAGAGGAGGAAAGGCATGAAGCATACCCGCTCGTCTCCTCGTGGCGAAGGGTAACTCTCGGCGTGGGCTTGACCGTCGATGGATGTTAATTCGGGACAGCTTGGGGCCAGATCCGCATCCGGTAGATAGCCTTGCGTCGCCAAGCGCTCTAGTTGAAGGCGCGCGACGGAGTAGCTCCCCCAGTCCCCCCTATCAGGGCCGTGAGGGCGCCTTGACGATCCTTCACCACTCACCATTGTTCGGGCTCTTGAGCTTGGGCTGGGATGGAGGGGGGATTTTTGCTACGGTTACGGTTGATGCGTATTGCCGCTAGCAAAGGCTGCGCGTTTATTAAGTAAAGGCAGAAGAGGCTGACGCTTCGACATTTTTTCCATAAAGGGGCTCGATTCCCTAGATGACATGATTCTCGGAATCTAAAATTGGGCCCCAACGGAATTTTAAGGGTTGGCCGAGGTCTTTAAATTTGGTCGGAGGACAAAGCACGGGAACTTGTCTATCGAGCCAAGACTCCGGAAATTGAAGGGCGTCGACTTCGGTATCGAAGACCAGTTCAGGGGTTACTGACGGTGTCCTGGATTAGGGGGTGCTAACCTAGCCAGCCCGTCTCCTCGGCTGGGCCGGTGGGCCCTCGTACATGATCAAGATGGACTCCGGAGGCCGTACACAGGAAGCGTGATCGAGACTGTCTCTACCGAAAACTTGACGTATACTCCAAGATCTCTCATGCCGCCTCTCTCCTAGATACCGACTTTGTAACCCTAGATACCCTCCCTGGCATGTATATAAGCCATAGGGTTTAGCCCGTAGGGGAGATAAACGCAATATCGCTCACCTAGCCCTAGAAGTTAGACACCCATTACGATCTCGAGGTAGATCAACTATGTATTCGATACATCTCCATTAATATAAGCAGAATGTAGCGACCCGACCCAATACGGTCAAGTCTCTGTGTATCTGTACCATCCCAAGATCAATGCTGGCACACACAGTACATCAATGTATATATCAAAGTTGAATCACACCTGCTTTATAACATCAAATCTCATATAGAGTCTTTATTACAAAGATAATAAATTTGGCTGAAGGCCAACTCATGAGATAACTACTGCGGAAGAAGTAGAAGATAGCGAGTCCATCCGACTCCATTGGGCATATCGCCAAGCGTAGAACGTAGCCTCACTCCTGGTCGTAGTAATCGTCTGCAACCTGAGACATTGCAGCCATGTAGGTCAGCATTTTGAATATGCCGGCAAGTCACAAGAGAGAGCTAATGAATAAAACATCTATGCTATATGCAAATATGGCTGGTGGGGCTCAAAGTTACATTTTGCGTAAAGCTAATTTTCCCTACAACAAAGGGGGTCAAAGCAAAAAATTACTACCAAGGTTGGTTGATTAATGAGATGGTTCTGCCAACCAAATCTCATATCCCAATTATTAATAAACCCACTCAATTAATTTTAATTGTGTCGAGAGCTCCTGATAGTTTCATTCCCAGAGGCTCAACTTGTCCGTAACCGGGGACACGGCTAATCGATTAGGTTTTGACTCTGCAGAGTTTTGTGCACTTTACCCACAAGAATCGATCCCTCCCTTTAAATCCTCGCACTTCAGAGTGTTTGAGAATGGGACGATCGAAACATGGTCTTCCGAAGAGTTCCCCTGACCACCGTCCGGTGCTCATCCAACCCTACCGTTCGTCTACATCTGCTAGCACCGTCCCAGCCAGGTTCACAACTAGGGTCAACCAAGCCAGAGCCCATAATGACTTGTGGCTGCACAGGTAAGCTTCCGGTCTTGAAGTATCCATCTGTCTCTTCGTGCCTGGGTGAAGCTTTCTGCAAGATGTCATGGCGCTTCCCCATGAATCCCGAGGTCAACCACTGGATTCCCCAGGGTGCCTGTCAGTCCTTCCTCCACCCAGAGGTGCATTGCATCATGAATTCTTGAAGTCTTGAATCTTGAGGTCTTGATCATAATTAACCCTTACAACTCCCATGAAATTCTCTCAACCAACCTCGTCTACTAAAAGCGTAGCAAATAAAGTTTTATCGCAACCCGGGCATTGGTGTCAAGGGGATGGGGTTCTCCTACCACTTGCAAGATCATCATGAACAATGTAACCTACTGCATGCATGGTGGAAGGGTGGTAATCTAATGCAAATAAAACATAGGTAAAATAATGGTCAAAGTGACTTGCCTTCTTGCTGAGCTTGAAACTCTAACGACTCGTAATAGCAAGCTTCGCACTCCGGGTGATCTAACGAAATAAACAAGTTGCACACCATAAGCAACACATCATAAACATAACATAACAGCAAGTAAAACTTTTAATATAACAATCAATAACACAAACAAAATAAAATCAAAGGCAAAAACCAAATAAAACTCCAAATCACTCAAAGAAACTATAGTGCTAATCTACACCACAACAATTATACTTAACAGCACTAAAACAACTAAATAATTACTTAACAGAAAACAAAATAAAGTTTAACTAATTAACAGAAAGTATTTTTCTAAAACATTTTTCTAGCAAAACAACCAAAAGGAAAACTATTTTCTACTACTAGTAAATAGCTATGCAACACTTAATACTAAACAGCAAGAAAATATTTTTTATAAATCCAAAAAAAATTACCTACTATTATCTAACAGAAAATATAATACACTAGTGAAACTTAGCAAAAGAATTAATTAAAACTAATTGAAATTCACAAAGGTATTCACTATTCAATTTAACAAGTCAAACAGTGCTGTTTTTACTAAAATACTAATTTAATTAATCTAAAAACATGCAAAGTAATTTCTACTGCATAAACAAACTAAATTGTGACCAGGAGCAAAAAATAATTAATTTAAAACCTATTTTAAATCTCAACTTATAGCCAAAATAGTGATTTAAGCAAATTTGAGCAAATTCGAATTCAAAAAGTTCAAACATGATCAAACTTGGCATCAACAGAAACTTTGTAAAATTTCTAAGATAATGCAAAAAGAATCATTCAAAAACACTAAATATTTAATTAGTTATGAATTTTCTAAAAATAGAAACAAATCTGATTAAAAACAGAAACTAAAAAAACAAAAAGCTACGGCTCGGGCGATGGCCACGTGGCGCACTGCTAATGGCTAGAGGGGGTGTGCGCGGGAGTGAACGGAGCGGGCAACCGAGCCGTAAAAGAAAACGGTTCGCGCCTAAAAAAAATAAAGCGATCTAATCTACGCCGTTCATCTAGGATCTAACGGAGGAGGGGAGATCCGATGCTCACCGTGGCGGCGGCGAGGTTGACGGCGAGGCAGAGGCGGCGGTGGTCATCGGGGATGGCGTTCCAGAGGATCCTAAGCTCCGGAGAGTCGCTCCTGAGATGCGGACGTCGATGGCGAGGCGATTGGCGGTGGTGGCAGAGGCTAGGGTGGACAGAGTGCGGCGGAGTGGGCGGTGGCGTGCGGCAGTAGAGCGGGGCTCCGATGAGGAATAGCAGCGGCGTCGGGGTCGTTCGAGGAGGGGAAGCAGGGGGTTTCGGTCGAGGGGAGCCGTGGCTTTATAGCCACGGTGACTTGTGGTGCGGGCAAGGCCGATATGGCCCGGATATCGCGGGATCCGGCGAGCGGCAGCTGAAGGAAGGAGATCGGCGGCGGGGAAGGAAGGTGACCGCGCGCGGAGAGAGAGCGGACGGTGGGACCGGGGTGCAGTGAGAGAGAGAGGCGGGATTCGGATCGGACGGGCGATCCGTTGCCGATTCGGCTCGGATGCGCTACGCTGGGCTGGGCTGGCTGGCCAGTGGGCCGCGTCGGCTGGGGAGAGAGAGAGAGAGGTGTGGGCCGCGCGCGCTACTGTTTCCAAATAAAGGACTTTCCCCCTTTTTTTGAAATTACAGAGAAAGAAAGGAATAAAAGAAATAAAATAGGAATATAATATATACATATTATACACCAAACTGATCAGGAGAATAAATCCTAAATAATAAACTATTTTTCAGAGGCAAAATAAATACTTTATAAAAATCATTTTTTTTGAAAATTCAAACAAAGGGCAAAACGACTTTCAAATCTTTTGGCATATTTTTCTTCTGACTTTTTGGGGTGTCATGTTACCTGCTCTCATACTTTTGATCAAAGTATTTTGTCAGGAATTTTGAACATGATTCAAATGTCATTTGAAATGAAGTCAAATCCAAATGGAAATTCAAATGACAAATTCAAATTTCATTCAAAATGCATAGATGCTTAGCTATTATTGTAAAACATTCCAAATTGGAAATTTGGGATGTTACAAACCTACCCACCTTAAGATGAATCTCGCCCTCGAGATTTGGGTTGGCTAGAAAATATGTGCGGGTGGTCTCTACGGAGGTCTTCCTCTCGTTCCCAGGTGGCTTCCTCCTCGGTATGGTGACTCCACAGTACCTTGCAAAACTTGATGATCTTGCTGCGGGTAACTCTGTTCGCAGTCTCAAGGATCCTGATGGGCTTCTCCTCATATGTCATATCACTGTCAAGCTGTATGGACTCTAGTGGTACTGTGTCTCTCAAAGGAATATCAGCCATCTCAGCATGGCATTTCTTCAGCTGGGAAACGTGAAAGACATTGTGAACTCTTGACAATCCTTCCGGCAATTCCAGCTTGTATCTTCCCCTCTATGCTCCAGAACTCTGTAGGGGCCTATAAATCGGGGTGCTAATTTTCCTTTAACACCAAACCTCTTAATTCCTCGAAGTGGAGACACACGAAGATATGCTCGGTCTCCCACTTCGTATGTTACTTCCTTGCGTTTACTATCGGCATAACTCTTCTGTCTGGACTGAGCTATCTTGAGTCTATCACGAATCAACTTGACCTTCTCTTCGGAATTTCTGATAAGATCGGGACCAAAAAGTTTTTGGTCACCAACTCCATCCCACACCAATGGTGTTCTGCATCTCCTCCTGTATAGGGCTTCAAAAGGAGACATCTTCAGACTGGTCTGGTAACTGTTGTTGTATGAGAACTCTGCGTAGGGTAAATTATCATCCTAGCTAGATCCATAATCTAGCGCACAAGCTCTCAACATGTCCTCCAGAATCTGGTTTACTCTCTCGGTCTGTCCATCTGTCTGCGGATGAAAAGCGGTACTGAACTCAAGTCGGGTACCCAAAGTTTCATGCAACTGATTCCAAAACTTTGAGGTAAACTGTGTTCCTCTATCTGATACGATACTCCTCAAAACTCCATGCAGACATACGATCCTGGTCATGTATATTTTGGCCAACATGGCACTGGTATAGGTGGTTTTCACGGGGATGAAGTGGGCTACCTTGGTCAAACGATCAACTACGACCTAGATAGAATCATAACCTGAACGGGTCCTGGGTAATCCTGTGATAAAATCCATTCCGAGTTTGTCCCATTTCCACTCGGGTATCGGCAAAGGTTGAAGTAACCCTGCCGGCTTCTGATGTTCTGCCTTTACTCTTGACAGACATCGCATACTGCTACATGTTCGGCGATATCCTTCTTCATACCGGTCCACCAGAAACTTTCCTTCAAGTCCAAATACATCTTGGTATTACCTGGGTGGATCGAGTACGGTGAATCATGAGCCTCCTGAAGAATAACCTTCCTGATCTCTGGGTCATTGGGCACATAAATACGCTGCTCAAACCATAAAGTCCCATGCTCATCCTCATGAAAAAATTTAGCTTTACCCTTACTCATTCTTTCCTTTATCTTACCAATTTCCTTGTCTGACTTCTGGGCTTCTCTGATTCTTTCAGTCAAAGTGGACTGAATCTCTAGTGCGGTAACATAACCTCTAGGGACTATCTCCAACTTGAGGTCTCTAAGGTCATCACATAACTCTTGCGGTAATCCTCCCGCGGTGAGGATGTTCACATAGCTCTTATGGCTCAAGGCATCTGCTACAACATTAGCCTTCCCTGGGTGATAATGTAATCTCATGTCATAGTCCTTGATAAACTCTAACCATCTCCTCTGTCTGAGGTTCAACTCCTTCTGCGTGAAAATGTACTTCAAGCTCTTGTGATCCGTGTAAACATCACAACTGTTTCCGATAAGGAAATGTCTCCAGGTCTTGAGTGCATTCACTACGGCTGCTAACTCCAAATCATGGGTGGCATAATTCTGCTCATGTAGTCGTAGCTGTCTGGATGCATAAGCTACAACTTTTCCGTCTTGCATGAGCACAGCTCCCAGTCCTTGACGAGAAGCGTCACAATAAACCTGGAAATCTGTAGGATCGAAAGTATGTCTAGAGGGGGGGGTGATTAGACTACTTGACCAAATAAAACCTAACCTTTTGTCAATTTTAATTGTGGGCAGTTTTTAGCAATAGTACATGTCAAGCATCACCCTACACATGCAATTCTAAGAGTATAGCAGCGGAATATAAGCAATTGCATATGTATGTAAAGGAGGGATTGGAGATTTCAAACGCAATGAAGACACGGTGGTTTTTGGCGTGGTTCCGATAGGTGGTGCTATCATACATCCACGTTGATGGAGACTTCAACCCACGAAGGGTAACGGCTGCGCGAGTCCACGGAGGGCTCCACCCACGAAGGGTCCACGAAGAAGCAACCTTGTCTATTCCACCATGGCTTACGTCCATGAATGACTAGCCTCACTCGGGGTAGATCTTCACGAAGTAGGCAATCTCCTTGCCCTTACAAACTTCTTGGTTCAACTCCACATCTGGTTGGAGGCTCCCAAGTGACACCTAACCAATCTAGGAGACACCACTCTCCAAAAGGTAATAGACGGTGTGTTGTTGATGAACTCCTTGCTCTTGTGCTTCAAATGATAGTCTTCCCAGCACTCAAACACTCCTCACAGATTTGGCTATGGTGGAAGAAGGATTTGAGTGGAAAGCAACTTGGGAAAGGCTAGAGATCAAGGTTCAAATGGTAGGAATGGAATATCTTGATCTCAACACATGAGTAGGTGGTTCTCTCTCAAAAAATGAATGGTGGAAGTGTAGGCACGTTTTGATGGCTCTCCTTACTGAGAAGGATGGGGTGGAGGGGTATATATAGCCTCCACACAAAATCCAACCGTTACACACTTTTGACCCAACTCGGTGGCACCGAAACGATAATCTCGGTAGCACCGAACTGTGTAAAAGATATGAACTTTAGGAATCTCGGTGGGACCGATACGAACAACTCGGATGGACCGAAGTGCAATGGCTTAGGGCAATCCTCATCTCGGTGGCACCGATTGCATCAACTCGGTAGGACCGAAGCGAAGCAATAAGGCAACAGAGAGTTGGCAAGCCATCTCGGTGAGACCGATTTTCAAACTCGGTGAGACCGAAGTGAATGCAAACGATTACAGAGAGTTGGCAAGGCCATCTCGGTGGGACCGAGATCCATTTCGGTGGATCCGATTTGTTAGGGTTTGGCAGTGGCTAAGTCTTGGATGAACTCGGTGGGGCCGGATTGGAAATTTCGGTGGGGCCAAGTTGGACTTTGGGTTTTGGACATATTTGGGATTGAGAGAGTGGTTGAGGGTTTAGGAATGCTGTCACTAAGCACTTGAGCAAAAAGACCATTAAGCAACACCTCATCCCCTTTTAATAGTATTCGCTTTCCTATGGACTCAATGTGATCTTGGATCACTAAACCAAAAATATAGAGTCTTGATCTTTGCCAATTCTTGTCCTTAGCATTTTGAGGGGTCCACATCTCTAGTCCATGCCATGCCAATCATTGAACATCCTGAAATCTTAATCTTGAATGGATATTAGTTCAATGAGATATATGTTGTTATGAATTACCAAAACCACCAAGGGAGCAAATGTGCTTTCAAAATACTTACGAATGTCGGCAAAATCAACACTGGGGCTGTAACCAAACGTTTCTTCAACTCCTGGAAACTGGCTTCACATTCCTCAGTCCAAATATACTTGGTTTCTTTCTTCAACAATGTTGTCATGGGCTTTGCAATCTTGGAGAAATTCTCAATGAACCTCCGATAATATCCGGCTAGTACAAGAAAGCTGCGGATCTCTCTGACTGAGGTGGGTGCCTTCCAATCGGTGACAGCTTCAACCTTGAACTTATCAAGTTGACTTTGGAGCACATCCAACTTAGATTCCTTGACGGATTTGGTACCCTCATGCATATCAACCAAAGTATCCCAAATTTCCTTTGCATTCTCGAGGCGGCTGATTTTGTTGAATTCCTCGGGACATAGACCGTTGAATAGAATGTCACAAGCTTGAGCATTGTATTACAACATCTTTAGTTCTTCCGGGGTTGCTTCACGATCCGGTTCCTTGCCATCCTCAAAGAAGTCACCTTGCAAGCCAACACGAACAACAGCCCAAACGGCAGGGTTATGACCAAGAATATGCATTTTCATCTTATGTTTCCAACTAGCAAAGTTTGTACCATCAAAATATGGACCTCTACGGTGATAGTTACCCTCACTAGACGCCATACTCTCCTAGGTTGTGAAACCAAGGCTATGATCACCAAAGCAATGGAAATCAAGGCTTAAGCAGACCAACGCTCTGATACCACTTGTAGGATCGAAAGTATGTCTAGAGGGGGGTGATTAGACTACTTGACCAAATAAAACCTAACCTTTTCCCAATTTTAATTGTGGGCAGTTTTTAGCAATAGTACATGTCAAGCATCACCCTACACATGCAATTCTAAGAGTATAGCAGCAGAATATAAGCAATTGCATATGTATGTAAAGGAGGGATTGGAGATTTCAAACGCAATGAAGACACGGTGGTTTTTGGCGTGGTTCCGATAGGTGGTGCTATCATACATCCACGTTGATGGAGACTTCAACCCACGAAGGGTAACGGCTGCGCGAGTCCACGGAGGGCTCCACCCACGAAGGGTCCACGAAGAAGCAACCTTGTCTATTCCACCATGGCTTACGTCCACGAATGACTAGCCTCACTCGGGGTAGATCTTCACGAAGTAGGCAATCTCCTTGCCCTTACAAACTTCTTGGTTCAACTCCACATCTGGTTGGAGGCTCCCAAGTGACACCTAACCAATCTAGGAGACACCACTCTCCAAAAGGTAATAGACGGTGTGTTGTTGATGAACTCCTTGCTCTTGTGCTTCAAATGATAGTCTTCCCAGCACTCAAACACTCCTCACAGATTTGGCTATGGTGGAAGAAGGATTTGAGTGGAAAGCAACTTGGGAAAGGCTAGAGATCAAGGTTCAAATGGTAGGAATGGAATATCTTGATCTCAACACATGAGTAGGTGGTTCTCTCTCAGAAAATGAATGGTGGAAGTGTAGGCACGTTCTGATGGCTCTCCTTACTGAGAAGGATGGGGTGGAGGGGTATATATAGCCTCCACACAAAATCCAACCGTTACACACTTTTGACCCAACTCGGTGGCACCGAAACGATAATCTCGATAGCACCGAACTGTGTAAAAGATATGAACTTTAGGAATCTTGGTGGGACCGATACGAACAACTCGGATGGACCGAAGTGCAATGGCTTAGGGCAATCCTCATCTCGGTGGCACCGATTGCATCAACTCGGTAGGACCGAAGTGAAGCAATAAGGCAACAGAGAGTTGGCAAGCCATCTCGGTGAGACCGATTTTCAAACTCGGTGAGACCGAAGTGAATGCAAACGATTACAGAGAGTTGGCAAGGCCATCTCGGTGGGACCGAGATCCATTTCGGTGGATCCGATTTGTTAGGGTTTGGCAGTGGCTAAGTCTTGGATGAACTTGGTGGGGCCGGATTGGAAATTTCGGTGGGGCCGAGTTGGACTTTGGGTTTTGGACATATTTGGGATTGAGAGAGTGGTTGAGGGTTTAGGAATGCTTTCACTAAGCACTTGAGCAAAAAGACCATTAAGCAACACCTCATCCCCTTTTAATAGTATTGGCTTTCCTATGGACTCAATGTGATCTTGGATCACTAAACCAAAAATGTAGAGTCTTGATCTTTGCCAATTCTTGTCCTTAGCATTTTGAGGGGTCCACATCTCTAGTCCATGCCATGCCAATCATTGAACATCCTGAAATCTTAATCTTGAATGGATATTAATTCAATGAGATATATGTTGTTATGAATTACCAAAACCACCAAGGGAGCAAATGTGCTTTCAATCTCCCCCTTTTTGGTAATTGATGACAACATATAGATCAAAGCTTCGACAGATGATTAAGTAAATGAAATACATCGTCGCTTTGAGAAGTATGTGATAAGCAAGATCTCCCCCTAAATTTGTGCATTATTAAAAATTTGCGTTTGAATGCAAATGCACAATCGATTAGGCTCATGGGTTACTCTTCCATGTCACATACATCTTGGTGGAGCGCGCAAAATGATATGATTGGAATAATAGGCACGCATCACCAACATAAGTAATTGATCATAAAAGATAATAGTAGAGATAAACATGGAATATCACAATGGGCATAATATGATCAATCAACATCGTATCAATAAGCACAGATACTGTAGCAAGCACACACATAACAAAGTATCAACGAACGAGCAAACAAGTAGAAAAAGAAACTCTCGAAGCAAATCAAAAACAAGAAACTCTCTCTCTCGAAGCCTATGATCTATACAAATCCTCCCCCTTTGGCAACAAGTACCAAAAAGTTCGAATCGTATAGCACTAGTCGGCTCTCTAGGCACGGTCCTCCGAAGGCGATCTCCTGCTGGCGGCTCCGGTGTGCGTAGACGGCGTTGAGATGAGAGCGTCCGCGAATGCTTCTGCTGACAACTGCTGGACTGGAGGAGTTGAGACCTGCTGTGGCACTGTGGCTGTGGCGGCTGGTGCAGATACTGTGGTCCGTGGATCCACAACTGGTATCGCAGCTGACCTGGCAGCCCTAGGCACTGACTGAAATTGCTCTGTAGTCGGTCTATCATCTCCACTGTCGTCTGATTTGGCAAACTTGACAGCATCGACATCTCCTTGCAGCTGTTCCACTGTGGTCTGAATCTCTGTCACCTTGACATCCAAATCATGAAATTTGGTTTCAATGATCCGCTCAAAACTAGCCTGGGTCTGGGTGAGGTTGGCCAGACTTCGCTCAATCCTCAGAGTGGCTTCAAGCAGATATTGCATTTGATCTTTTGGTGTCTTGAGATTCGCTATTGGAGCATTGGAAGCTGCTGCTTTCTGAGCTGCTTTAGCTTCTTGGGATTTGCGGATTCCTCTTGAGCTTGGGAAGAAGTGGGATGCGAAGGATCCATCACTATAACGTTGTCCTCAAAATCTGGACGGAGTGGCAAATGCTCTCGATCAAGAAGATACGTGCTGGTTCCAACCTTGGAATTGATCAACAACTGAATATGTGGAGCATAACCACACGATCTCTTCTGATATGCTGCTGTCCTCTTGATAGTCTCTACTATCAGGCTCATCACCTTGAATTTCTGAGGAGTATCAAATAAGTGCAGCAAGTTGATGGAGTGGCCACGAATCATCTTATCATCGCCTGACTTGGGTAACAAGGTGTACCGCAAGATTGTATTTGAAGTAGCCAGACCTAGTAGCAAATGCTTCACTGATCCAAGCTTGTGAGTCTCAAGAACCTCCTGGGGAATAGCAGTGTACATGTTCTTCATAGAATTGTGATCAAACTTGAGCTTGGCATATACATCAGAATCATCATCCTCTTCCTTGGGTGCACCAAGAAGATTTGCCCACTCAGAGATGGTAGACTGGTATCTTATACCCTCAGTCATCCACACTATTCTGCCATCTGGATAGAAGTGAGCAGTGGAGTAAAACTGCATGATCATCTCATCATTCCACTTAGTCAGTTTCTTTCCAACGAATTCATCAACTCCAGCAATTCTGAAACTTTCATGGACGTGGGGGAAATAGTCCTCGTTCTCATCTATGTATTCCCAGTCCACCCACTTCATGTCACTGACTATGGGCTTCTTGTCGAGCAAAAATGTCTCATAAAAATCTTGTTGCTCTCGAGTCTGAAAGCGGTAATCACACGCTGTCCTCCTTCTGATAGCATAGGGATCCGACTGTCTCCACTGACGCAGTCCTTTATCCTTTCTCAACATCATGTTCTCAGCTACTGGGTGTGCGTTGTCATGTTCTGGTATCTTGGGCTTCAATTTTCTGAGCACTAGAGGCTCTTCATCAACAGTTGATTCAGGCACTGGGGCCTTGTTCTTCTCTGCAGTACATATGTTCCTGGTTGATCTCTTGGGTGCTGGTGCCTTAGGCTTTGACTTGGGAGGTGCAGCAGTCTTGATAGCATCAGACATGAGCTTTTGTGCTTTTGCAGGGGGTGCAGCAGCTGGCTCATCCTCCTCCTCTTCTTCCTCATCAATCATCATAGTAGGTCTGCCAATCACTCGGGCAGTAGTTTTCCTTATCCTCTTCTTCTTGGCACCTGCAGCTGCCTCACTAGGCTCTTGCACAGTCTGCTGAGGCACTTTCCTCACAGCAGTTCTTTCCTTGACAGAAGTAGGCTTTGTGCTGTACTCCTTAGCTAGCACTACTCTCTTCTTCTTTTGTACAGTTTCACTTGCAACAAAGTCCTCATCCTCACTATCTGAGGTTTTCTTCTTCCGTGTTCTGGTTGCTGCTTTAGGAAGATCTGGAGAGCTTCTCTCTCCCTCATAGAAACTTTCATTATGGCTTGATCCTTCACTTTGTTCTTCATGCTGCTCTGACCTGTTTTGACCGTCACTGACATCAGACATCTTGTTGAGCTGACCCTGTGAATAGATAGGTATGGGTAGAGTAGATGAGTCATCACAAAAAGCAGATTGTTTTTCATAAAAAATGAGTTCAAACTTTAGTTCTAGGTTTTCACAGAATGCAGTTCGGATGGACCGAGTTGGTAATCTCGGTGACACCGAAGCACACTACAGAGATATGGCACGCCATTTCGGTCAGACCGAGATGGGTTTCGGTGGCTCCGAGATGCTAGGGTTTCACTGAGACGTTACTTTCGGTCTTACCGATTCGCACAACTCGGTGGCACTGAGATGTACTTGTGCTATGGCCAGGGCCAAATCGGTGGAACCGAAAATTCCTATTCGGTCGGTCCGAGATGCATTCGGCGGAAACCTAACCCTAAATTTTTTGCTCGAATCTCGTTCAAACGAACTAATCTGGTGGAAAGAGAATTGCATTCGTGGCAAGATTACAGGCAATCCAATCGTGCATTGAATCGGAAAAGGGAAGCACGAAAGGGATCGAAACTCACCCTAACTCGGTGGAGTTCCTCTACGGCGGCAACGGCGGTGGAGATTACCGTTGACGGCGACGGAGTCCTGCGGCGAGAGCGCACAGGCGACGATCTGGAGACCAAAGGGGCGGCAGCAATGGGGCGCGGGCGCGTGACATTTGAAGAAATTTTCAACCGCACGATTCGCTGGGAATATATACCCATTCGCTGTCGGTGGCACCGAGTGGAACAAATCGGTAGCACCGAGACGTGCAACTGCTTGCAGTTACAGCAACTCGGTCCGACCGAGTTGGTCTAATCGGTAGCACCGAGATGAAAACCTAGATCAATCTAAATGCTTTCGGTTCGACCGAGTTTGAGTAGGTTGGTCTGACCGAAATCAATTAGAAGGTTTTGGAGGTTCAACCCTTTCAGATCGGTGGCTCCGAGTGCTCCTCACCCGGAGGGTCCGAAAATGACATGTTCAATTTTTGTGATGCAGCAAGAATAGAATTTGAGACAAGAAAACATAGATAGCTAGAGAAGGTTCTTAGGCATTCTTGTACATCCACTTGGCCAGAAAAACCAAGACAATCAAAACAACAAATGGATGTCCTCGAATGAAGAAAACATGCAAACCAACATGCTCACACAATAAGATAGCAAATGAAATGTGTCAAACATGCACAACCAATTCTAGCATCTATCAAGCAATGGCGATGACTAGGTCATCTATATATGAGTATATTGACTTAGGAGTCAAATGAGAACATTTGATCATAGGTCATACTCATCGTTTAAGCACAAGTGGGGTTGCCACTTTTACATAAAGCATTGATGTGTTCACACCATTAGAGTTGCTTTAGCTCAATTTTTAGAGCAAAGCTCCCCCTAGATGTGATATCCCCCCAAAGAGGGATGAACTAACCTTGGGTTTTGTCGATGATGACTTCATATAAATGTTGAAGATGTGGATGCTCAATGTTGATGTTGACCATCAAGAGTTCGGAGCAATCCTTTGGAATTTTGTGCTTTCAATACCTACATGGGTTAGTCCCACATAAGGAACATACAAGGATATCCATAGACATAGAGTGAAATACACATATGATGATGTCCATGAATGCAATGACTACCTTGTCCCTTGCCTTACCAACAAGAGGGCTTGTGACTCCATGAACTAGTGTAAGATGTGGAAGTTGATTGCACAAGTTCTTGCCATAAATGAAAATGAGTGAAGTTTGTTGGCGGAGTCACCCTCAAGAACTCTCTAGTTCTTCTTCTTTTGGACCCACATCAACTTGATGGGAATCCTTGGAGTGGTAGTAGCACTTGATGAAGTAGAACTTGATGAAGTCTTGGGAACCCACTTGACCAAGGCTTGAGGCGCTTCTTCAAATGAGTCAATCTCTTCTTGAAGCTTGTCCTTACCTTTTAGCTTGTGGTCTTGTGGTGGAAGATCTTCTTGAGCTTGTGTTCCCTTGAAGAAAGTAGGATCATACTTCTCTTGTTGAGGAACGAACTTCGTCTTGGGGTATTGATCTTCTTCCCACTCAACTCCATTGGCATTGAACCTTCGTTCAAAACCAACACCTTGGTTCTTCCGGTGCCTTCCTTGCGTGCGTACAATTTCCTCAAATTGCTTACTCCCGACAAGGCTCTTGTAGACACCTTTTTCGATAATTCCTTTCAATAGAATATTTTCTTGCTCAAGTGTAACTTGGCTAAGAGAATCATTAATGGAATCAATAGAACTACTAGAAGCAACAATATTGGATTTAGCATTGTTATTGTTACTACTAGAGGTAGAACCCTTTTTACCCTTGTTGCTAGTTTGCTTAGGTTTAACTTGTGGCATAAAGGTAGACAAGAGTAAATGTTTGGCAAGATATGAAGAACTCTTCTTTCGAAGATCGTCATTGATAGCTTTAAGAAACTCATGCTCTTGCTCTAAATTTAGCTTCTCGAAGCGTAGCTTCTCATGAGTTCTTAGAAGTTCTCTATGATCCTCTTGAGTTGTTTCATGAGCTAACTTAAGAGCATTTAGTTCTTTAGTTAGACGCTCAATCTCCTTCATAGCATTGTCATTCGTTTCCTCTTGACTATCATAATTACTAGCATTTTCATTATAGCTCACATCACTAGCCCTATCAACAAGTAAATCATCATCACCAAGCAAATCATCTTCATCACTATTAAAATCAAGATACTCGGGGTGTGATACCTTAGGGCCTTTTGCCATGAAGCATCTTCCAATTCCTTCATTTGGTGAGTCAAATAGATCGTAGGAGTTGGATGACACAAGTGCAAGTCCTGCAACACCTTCATCTTGACTATAGTCGGAGTTGGAGTGATAACTTCTCTCGGATTGGCTGTCGGAGTCGGAGCCGGAAACCCATTCACCAACATGAGCTTGATGTCTTCTTATTGTGTAGCTCCTTGATGACTTGTCCTTCCTCTCTGAATCCTTGCTTCTTCGAGAGTGTCTTCGTTCATAATAATCATCTCTACTCCTCTCTTTACGAGGTGATTCATCTCTTCTATGTCTTCCTCTTGGTGATTCGTCTCTTTTCTTGTAGGGAGCCGTACACTCATTGGAGTAGTGTCCAGGCTTTCCACAATTGTAGCAATTACGGTCACGACTTGATGATCTTCTCTCATAATGTCTTGAGCTAGAGCTTCTTTCTTTTCCTTTGTTCTTGTAGAACTTGTTGAACCTTTTCACCATTAGGCTAATCTCTTCATTGGATACTAGCTGGTCATTTGAAGTTGTTGGAGCATCGGTTGAGGCTTTGTAAGCACCACTTGACTTGTTGTGCAGCTCCTCTTTGTCCTTGAGCGACATTTGATGAGCGACAATCCTTCCAATGACTTCTGTGGCCTTGAGATCTTTCTAATTTGGCATCATTTGGATCAATGTGCAGACGGTATCATATTTTCCATCTAAAGCTCTAAGTATCTTTTTGATGATGAATTTGTTGGTCATCTCTTCACTTCCTAAGCCGACAATCTCATTTGTGATGAGAGCAAGCCTAGAGTACATCTCTGCGACTCCTTCACCATCCTTCATCTTGAACTTATCAAGTTGACTTTGGAGCACATCCAACTTAGATTCCTTGACGGATTTGGTACCCTCATGCATATCAACCAAAGTATCCCAAATTTCCTTTGCATTCTCGAGGCGGCTGATTTTGTTGAATTCCTCGGGACATAGACCGTTGAATAGAATGTCACAAGCTTGAGCATTGTATTACAACATCTTTAGTTCTTCCGGGGTTGCTTCACGATCCGGTTCCTTGCCATCCTCAAAGAAGTCACCTTGCAAGCCAACACGAACAACAGCCCAAACGGCAGGGTTATGACCAAGAATATGCATTTTCATCTTATGTTTCCAACTAGCAAAGTTTGTACCATCAAAATATGGACCTCTACGGTGATAGTTACCCTCACTAGACGCCATACTCTCCTAGGTTGTGAAACCAAGGCTATGATCACCAAAGCAATGGAAATCAAGGCTTAAGCAGACCAACGCTCTGATACCACTTGTAGGATCGAAAGTATGTCTAGAGGGGGGGTGATTAGACTACTTGACCAAATAAAACCTAACCTTTTCCCAATTTTAATTGTGGGCAGTTTTTAGCAATAGTACATGTCAAGCATCACCCTACACATGCAATTCTAAGAGTATAGCAGCGGAATATAAGCAATTGCATATGTATGTAAAGGAGGGATTGGAGATTTCAAACGCAATGAAGACACGGTGGTTTTTGGCGTGGTTCCGATAGGTGGTGCTATCATACATCCACGTTGATGGAGACTTCAACCCACGAAGGGTAACGGCTGCGCGAGTCCACGGAGGGCTCCACCCACGAAGGGTCCACGAAGAAGCAACCTTGTCTATTCCACCATGGCTTACGTCCACGAATGACTAGCCTCACTCGGGGTAGATCTTCACGAAGTAGGCAATCTCCTTGCCCTTACAAACTTCTTGGTTCAACTCCACATCTGGTTGGAGGCTCCCAAGTGACACCTAACCAATCTAGGAGACACCACTCTCCAAAAGGTAATAGACGGTGTGTTGTTGATGAACTCCTTGCTCTTGTGCTTCAAATGATAGTCTTCCCAGCACTCAAACACTCCTCACAGATTTGGCTATGGTGGAAGAAGGATTTGAGTGGAAAGCAACTTGGGAAAGGCTAGAGATCAAGGTTCAAATGGTAGGAATGGAATATCTTGATCTCAACACATGAGTAGGTGGTTCTCTCTCAGAAAATGAATGGTGGAAGTGTAGGCACGTTCTGATGGCTCTCCTTACTGAGAAGGATGGGGTGGAGGGGTATATATAGCCTCCACACAAAATCCAACCGTTACACACTTTTGACCCAACTCGGTGGCACCGAAACGATAATCTTGGTAGCACCGAACTGTGTAAAAGATATGAACTTTAGGAATCTTGGTGGGACCGATACGAACAACTCGGATGGACCGAAGTGCAATGGCTTAGGGCAATCCTCATCTCGGTGGCACCGATTGCATCAACTCGGTAGGACCGAAGTGAAGCAATAAGGCAACAGAGAGTTGGCAAGCCATCTCGGTGAGACCGATTTTCAAACTCGGTGAGACCGAAGTGAATGCAAACGATTACAGAGAGTTGGCAAGGCCATCTCGGTGGGACCAAGATCCATTTCGGTGGATCCGATTTGTTAGGGTTTGGCAGTGGCTAAGTCTTGGATGAACTCGGTGGGGCCAGATTGGAAATTTCGGTGGGGCCAAGTTGGACTTTGGGTTTTGGACATATTTGGGATTGAGAGAATGGTTGAGGGTTTAGGAATGCTGTCACTAAGCACTTGAGCAAAAAGACCATTAAGCAACACCTCATCCCCTTTTAATAGTATTCGCTTTCCTATGGACTCAATTGATCTTGGATCACTAAACCAAAAATGTAGAGTCTTGATCTTTGCCAATTCTTGTCCTTAGCATTTTGAGGGGTCCACATCTCTAGTCCATGCCATGCCAATCATTCAACATCCTGAAATCTTAATCTTGAATGGATATTAGTTCAATGAGATATATGTTGTTATGAATTACCAAAACCACCAAGGGAGCAAATGTGCTTTCAAAATCCTTACGAATGTCGGCAAAATCAACACTGGGGCTGTAACCAAACGTTTCTTCAACTCCTGGAAACTGGCTTCACATTCCTCTGTCCAAATATACTTGGTTTCTTTCTTCAACAATGTTGTCATGGGCTTTGCAATCTTGGAGAAATTCTCAATGAACCTTCGATAATATCCGGCTAGTCCAAGAAAGCTGCGGATCTCTCCGACTGAGGTGGGTGCCTTCCAATCGGTGACAGCTTCAACCTTGGAAGGATCTACAGCTATTCCTTCTCCTAAGATGACATGTTCGAGAAATCCGACTTCCTTCAGCCAAAATTCACACTTGCTGAACTTGGCATACAACTTATGTTCTCGGAGCTTCTCCAGAACTAAACGCAGGTGTTCCTTGTGTTCTTCCTCGTTTTTGGAGAAAACCAATATGTCATCGATGAACACCACGACAAACTTATCCAAATATTCCATAAAAACCTTGTTCATCATGCTCATAAAATAGGCTGGGGCATTTGTCAATCCAAACGACATGACGGTATATTCATATAATCCATATCGTGTGGTGAAGGCTGTTTTGGGTATATCATGTTCATGAATCTTCAATTGATAATACCCTGATCGAAGATCGATCTTGGAGCATACACTGGATCCAACTAGCTGATCAAACAAATCATTGATCATTGGCAGAGGGTATTTATTCTTGATGGTCACCTCTTTCAATGAACTATAATCCACGACCATTCTTAAGGTTCCATCTTTCTTCTCTACTAAAAGAACTGGGGCTCCCCAAGGTGATGAACTTGGGCGTATATACCCTTTCTCCAACAACTCCTTGATCTGATTTTTAATTTCCTCCAGATCATTAGCGAGCATCCGATAGGGTCTCTTGGATATTGGGGCTGTCCCTGGCTATAACTCAATCAGGAACTCAATTTCTCTGTCCGGTGGCATTCCTGGTAATTCCTCCAGAAATACATCAGGGAAATCTTGTACAACCGGCACTTCCTCCTGAACAACTCCCGTGAGGGAATTAACCTGAGCATTCCTCGGGGTGTGCTTGGATACATACTTAATCCTCTTTTTCTCCGGAGTGGTGAGCAAAACTGTCTTTCGGGCACAGTCGATATTTCCTTCATATATCTCCAACCAATCCATACCAAGGATTACGTCAAATCCCTGGGACTCCAATAATATGAGGTCTGTGGGAAACTCATGATTCCCAATGCTGAGGTTCAGTGTGTGACAACCTAATCCTGCCGACATCTCGGCTCCTGGGGAACTAACTTGGAAAGGTCTACTAAGGCTTCTAGTGGGCCAACCATATTTTTCCACAACTCCCCTTGATATGAATGAATGCGTTGCACCAGAATCAAAAAGTACCAATACTGGACGTGAATTCAATAAAAACTTACCGATCACGGTACTGGGGTGATCGTAGACTTCCTCCACATCAATGTGGTTCACCTGAGCTCGAGGGAAGGGGTTGGGCTTCTTGGTTGCTGAGTTTCCATTGCCATTGCCATTTCCATTGCCCTGCTTGGCCTCAGGGCAGTCGTTGGAGTAATGTCCTGGCTTCTGGCACTTAAAGCAGGTGATATGACTCAGATCCCTGGGAGCGGAACGGGGCTGATTGCCATTCCCTCCATTGCCATTCTTGTGGTTACTGCTGTTGGGGCGATTGTGTAGGAGATATGCCCTAGAGGCAATAATAAATGTTATTGTTTATCTCCATGTTCATAATTATGTTTATATTCCGTGCTATAACTGCTATGGTTCTCGAGTCTACAATAACCACGAGGCTCGGAGGAAAACTCATATGCATGTGTGGAATAATAAACGGTAAGAAGTATTCCTAGTCAAGCCTCTAAGACTGGCTCAAGTGTTGCATGATGATTATGTTTTCCTGATCATGGGCATGTCTATGCCGGCAACTTTGAGGGCACAATGTTAGAAGAACATTTGTGTTGAATCGACCCGTATTGATGTTATGCTATGAGATACATTCGTCACAAGTTAATGGTTAATAACACAGAGAAAGTTAACGTTTGCATGATTCCTTAGACCATGAGAGTATCGAGTTTCTTCATGCTTGCTTCATGAACTTTGGGGTTTGTTAAACGTCATCCGTAAATGGGTCGCTATTACGGCGGCTTACGGGTTCATGGAAAAGTATGTCAAGGACTTGATAGCTCAAGATTGGGATTTGCTCCTCCAACGATGGAGAGATATTCTTTGGGCCCTCTCGGTGTTACGGTATCCATCATCGTCTGGCCAGACACATTGTGATTTGATCACAGGGATGCCGGAACACGGGAACGAGAAAAGAGAACAAAACTGGTAACGAGGTAACTGGCATTGTGGACAAGTGTTGATCCATGGGGATGCCGATAAATCTCACCTCGGGTGTTTGTAACATATCGCGAAGCAACAGGAATAGCACACGGCAATTGGAGGTTCACTCGAATATTTATTCGTGTGGGTATAGGGGTCAATATGGGTGTCCACGGTTCCGATGTTGATCATTGATCGGAAAGTGTTCCAGCCATGTCTATACTTCACCGAACCTATAGGGTCACACGCTTTAGGGTCATCTATCTGCTGAATACTAGACAGGGAGTCTGAGAGAAAGTCACCGGAAAAGTTTTGGAGACGACGAAAAAGTTCCGGAGAGAAAACCGGAAGTGTTTCGGAGTTAACAAAAATGTTTCGGAATTAAACCACCATACCGGAAATGTTTCGGAACATGCCCAGAATGATTTTAGAGGGTGCCGGAAATGATCTGGGATTTTCTGAAATTTTTCTAAAGAAACGGTCGCGGAAAACATCTTGTCCCAGCGTGAGGGGACAAGATCCTACGATTTGTGGGCTGATTTGTTGGGGCGCCCCCTTTGGGGGGCAGCCCATGTTTGGTGGCTTTTTGGGGAGGGAGCATCCATGTTTGATGGAGCCCATGTTTGGTGGCTTTTTGGGGAGGGAGCACCCATGTTTGGTGGCTTTTGTGAGCCACTTCCATGTGGGGGGCACCCACCTTTTGGGCTGAAATTTCAGCCACCACCACCTCCTCCTTCCCTATAAATAGAGGTGGAGAGGAGCTCTCCACACTCACTCCAACTCTCTCACCAAATGGCATGCATGATCTGCCTTTCTTCTCTCCCTCCCACGAAATAGTTTCGTAGAGCCGAAAGGCTATCTGGGTTCGGGTGGGAACTAGTTCTGGACGGCGAAGCCCTGCCGGATAGGTGACACCGTATGTGTGCAACCCCGTAGAGAGGTCGTAGGTTCGATCTTTTTGCCCGAGGGGCTGTTCGAGAGTGCTTCCCGAAGGGCTGTCCGAGTGACCGTCCAAGTTTTGAGGGTCCTCCCGAAGGGCTGTCCGTGACACCGTCCGAGGGACTGTCCGACCGCCTCCCGGAGGGCTGTCCGTGGGGCAGACGAGGGAGAACATCCTCGCGGTTGGGAGTTTGTAAATCCTAGCTGCGGGGATCTGCACCGACGATCTACATCGACTCTACTTCTGCTGTGCTACGAGTCGGTAACGATCAGATCAAAACCTTGTATGCAGTCTTCATAGTGGTCCTAGGCTGGTGCGTAGGTCGGAAAATTTTTGTTTTCTGCTGCGTTCCCTTACAGTGGCATCATGAGCCGTGCTATGCGTACATGCAGGTTACGATCTAGATTACATGAGATGTATGGGTGTTGCACAATATAATTTGTAGTAGATGAGTTCTATTACTGAAAATTATTTGTGCGGGTAGCAGATGAAATCTATTACCCGATGTTCTTGTTGCTTCCCTTGAATTTGCGTAGTCCCGATCTTGACAGCATGGTGGAATTTTGCAAAGTTCTGGCAATCCGCGATCCTTTCATGCTGCTCCTGAGTATGCTGATTGACAGATCAACGAAGTGCTTCAGTGTCTTTGGGTTCCACCATAGTTAAAGAAAGATGGATGTTTCGCAGACTAAAGGGCAATGCAGATATGATCTGCACGGGATCATGCGTATGACAAAGTTCAGTATGGGGCTCGAGATTTTATTATCTCGTGTTTCATACGCCCCGCAAAGTTAATCTAGCGGATTGAATAATCATACTTGATGATAAATGTTGGTAGCTTTGGTTAGTTTCGAAACCATAGAAGCCTCGTAAAATAAAATTTTGCATGAACCGATTAGAGGCGTCTAACTTGGTTTTGCAGCATGACATGTGATGTGCATATGATGTGGTATAGTCTTCGTCATATTAATTTGATTATGTATGAGATGACTATATGCTGTAAATTAATTAACATGACATGTGAGTCATGATTCGGCATGATGGCTGGAGCCATATGATTGTCACTTTAATGACCTGCGTGTCAACCTTTTGTAATGCACTTATTTTATTAGCTATAGAGATAGCAATATTATCTGGTGCATCGACAAGGTGGTGGCAATCTTCGCGAAGGTGAACACCGACGCGAATGCCGAAGACGAAGAAATAAAAGACTTCTCTGTCAGAAAGGGCTATACCATATCATGCTATTATGAATTGCTTGAGATGTTTATCCCTTTTGATGCACCCTTTTTGATTGCGCGATAGTCGCTTTTTATTAGGGTGATCTCTCACTTAAAATATCAAGTAGTTAGTGTTCTCCCAAGTGTAGCACCATCACAGCATCTTTCCTTTCGGGGTGCGCCATGATCTACATGGGTACGAACGATTATACGGGTGTAAGGCGGGTGACGTCAGACCTCGCAGCGAGATCACTTGGTTGTCTTGACGTTCATGGCAGGATCGTTCTGAGCTCGAAACACACGCATCGAAAGATGAACAAGAGTCACATAGAGATGTGATCGGTAAGTTTGCCTACCGATTGAAGTTGGCGCCATCAGTGTTCATCTTGAACAATGGCGTTGAATGGAAATGCGGATCTTGCATCACTCACAATCAATTATGAGAGATATTGATTTGAGTGGGAGCGCACTGTAGAATTAACTTGTTTAATTCTCAGTGCAATTAATTATGAACACTGTCTAAGTGTGATTTGCATAATAGTTGTAGAATAATGGCTCGCGTTTCCACCTTCCCTATTAAAAATAAGCTGTTATTTATCTGGTTAAAACTTTATGGTTGGTAACGTAATATGAGGATTGTCCTCAAGAGTGCCGAGAAGGATTTTGTCCTATCGCATGCTTTTGGTATCCTCCCGCTAATGCTATGGATGATGTGACTCTCGTCCTTCGATCCAAATGCTAGAATTCCATTACAGTCAAGTGCAATATGTTTGCTTCCATGAGACCCGAACTTCAAAAGTTGGGATAGTTATGTGATATTCATGGAACTGAAAATTGTTTTTAGATGCAGACAAAGGCTAAAAGATATGAAATATCCAAAGCAATGTTTGTTTTCAAAGTATTAGTAAAGTGTTTACTGGGCATTTGACTGATAAGAGAGGGATCCAGAAGAACGCCTGTCATATGATGAAGGTGAATAAAACAACAACTTAAAGAGAAAGGAAATGTCCAAAGGGTGTTAGTGTGACTTACACACCTAGGAAGTCCGGGGCTAACGCCACTCTTAAAAATTGGGTGCTTCTTCTGAGAGTAGGAGAAATACTGAAAGTTAAACTGTTAGAAGTATAAAGGCAAAAAGAGAGAAGACTGGAATATCCAGCTCATGTATGAATATCATACAAGTTATTGATGTATAGAAGGCTGGTCAAAGATATAATTCTTGGGAATTTTGATTAAACATGTTAATCACTAATTCTTGGGTATTGTGAGTTGATCACAGGAATATCCGTTCGATTGCATTCTCTTGCAACTCGATACAAGAACTACTACGGCCTAAAAGACTTGCCGGAGTGAGGTTTAGATACGCGCTGGGAACATAGTAAATGTTACTATACCTTCCATCGATGTATTACCATCTGTATTTATTTTCATAATTCATTTAGAGTTTTACACACTCTAGCCCATTGCATAAAGTATCTTGCAAGAAGGTTGTTCATAAGAGAACTTTTGATGTTCTGTATTATGAATAACATAAGGGTCATACTTTCATTATGAATGAGATGTATGTTATGAATATTGATAATAATATATTACCTCTGCGTTTACTTTCATAATTCATTTTAGAGTTTTATACACTCTGGCCCATTTGCATAATGTTTGTTGCAAGAGTGTTGTTCATAAAAGAACAATTGTTGTTTAGTATTATGAATAACATAAAGGGCCATGCTTCCATCAAGGATGGGATGTATGTTATGAATATTGATGGTAATATGATACATCCATAACACTGATGCTAAATGTCGCAAGACTAAAAGAATACCACATATGTGTGGCACTGCATTTGGTCACATTGGAGAAACCCGCATGGAAAAATTCCATTATGATGGATTTTGAAGTCATTTGATTATGAATCATCTGACACTTGCAAATTTCATCCGAAAAGTGAAGTGACTGAAATACCGTTCACAGGCCATAAGGAACGAGCAACAAACTTATTGGTGATCATACATTTTGATGTGTGTAGTCCGATAAATGTTGTTGCTAGCAGTGGATTTGTCTATCTTCAAAAATAACTCAAGTAGATATATGGATATTTACTTGATGAGACGTAAGTCTGGATCTTTTGAAATCATTCATAAGGTTTTCAAAATGAAGTGGAAATTATTGTAACAAGAAAAATTATGTTTCTGCAAACTAGATTGCATAAAGGAATATTTGAGTTACAAGTTTAGCGAATGTCTGATGAGTTGTGAAAAGAGTTTCATAACTTACACCTCCCGGAACACCACTGTGAGTGGAATGTCCGTGAAGATGTAATCAAACCATTTATGACATGGTAAGATCAAAGATGACATAAATCAATTTGCCATTATCCCTTTTAAAGTAATGCTTTAGAGATTGCGCCTTTTACACTGAAAAGAGCACCATCAAATCTGTTGAAATGATGTCATGGTATGGTACGCCCAACCATGTTATGTCTTTTCATAACATTTGGAATATGGGGCTTGTGTAAAATATTTACAAACCTATTCCAAATCAGACAAGTGCTACTTTGTAGGTTATCCTAATTTATTGGGTATTCCTCCATCACTATACCGAGGCAAAAAGTTTCCCACAAAGAACGGTATGATTTTGAAGAAAATGGTTCTTGCAAAAAGGTGAGTGGGAGGACAGTGCAACTCGACGAGATAACAGTATCTTCGTCATCAGGTCAAAGGAAAGAAACCTTGGAAGTAATTCCAGAGTTTCCTACTACGACTGATACGGAAGCCTCTACATGAGATGTATGGACTTCGGTCGAACTTGTAGCTGAACCACGTAGGCAAAACTCGTGCAAACCTCTCAGGTGCGCAAACGAGATATTGTTGTTAGACAATAGTATACCTACGATACACAAGGAAGCGTTGATGGGCACTGACTCCGGAATTGGCTAAATGCCAATATAATCCGAGATAATTTCCATATAAATGGTTTAAGATTAAAATCTTGATACACCTTTCGGAAGACTTAGAGTCTAACGAATATTAATGGAACTATAAACTGATACGGATAAAAATGTTTTATCCATAAAGCTCGACTTGTTGCTTATAACAAATTCAAGGAATTGACTACGGCGAGATTGTCTCACCATAGCGATGCTTAAAGTCGGTTCGGGTTAAACTAGCAATTAATACATATTTCAATCTGGAGATATGATACATGGATGCCAAAAGGATTTCCATGTGATGGAAATGCAACCTAGGACTTGCATGTGATACAGTCCAAGGTATTTTGTCGATCCAAAGGATGCTAGTGAGTGTGCAAACTTCAGAGTTCCAGCAATGGACAGAAGAGAGCAAAATGGAGTTGGAATCTTCGTTTTTGATGAAATAGTCAAAAGAGTTTGATTTCATCAATGGACAGTGAAGATGCTTGTTGTTACAAGAAAGTAAGTGGGAGCATAATAATATTTCTAAAAACCTTGTGTGCTTGACACATTGTTGATTGGAAATAATATAAATTTCTTGACACGAACTAGGACTTCATTAAAAATAGTTTTTCGATGAAGTGCTTGCTCTAGGTAGCCTTGATATTAGGCATAATTGTCTACGAGATAGAATTGCCTGATAGGGCTAAGCCTAAATACATATTGACAAGATGCTAAAACAGTTTAGCATTAAAATGCCAAGGAGTGATTCTTGCCAAAGTCACATGGAAAGAGTTTTGCAAGACTCGGTGTCCCAAAACACTATTGAGCAAAATACATGATGGAGATTCCACACACTTTTGTGTTTGGATTAATCATGTATTCCATGGTATGTAAGACAACCAGATATGTCCAATACTCCCAAGTTGTTGCGAGTATAGATACCAAAGTGATCAAAGTGTTGATCATGGGACAACAGTGAAAAATGTAATTGTGTACTAGAGTAGCACTGATGACATTTTTTCTCGCAAGCAGAGATTATGAAGTGCTCGTTGTAAGTAATTACATTGATACAGTCTTCATCAATGCTCCATGCGATTTTCGATTTAAGTTAAGGGTTTTGTGTAATACACAATATGGTGACATGGTAGTTGGAAATTGTTCCAAACAGGTTATTGTGGCAATTTCTATAACAAAGGCTAAATATGTTGATGCTTTGGAAGCGACAAAGAAGATGTTGAATCACATAGTTCATTCATGAACTTAGTATGGTTCCCAGATGGCTTTGGTCAATGGGACACTATTGTAGATAGTTGCTCCATAGCTCAGTCTGAGGAATCAAGGTTTGACCTGTGATTCACATATATACAAAGCCAAGTTCACACAAAATATGTATTTTTTGAAAGCATGAAAACGCTAGGATATGCAAAAATACACACAGAACAGAAGATGTCAGATCCGTTGGACATCAGGCTATACCACAAGCGAAGCATATTATACACCGGTATGCCATAGGTGTAAATTGCATTAGCATTGACTAGATTATTGACACTAGTGCAAGTGGGAGTCTGTAGGAGATATGCCCTAGAGGCAATAATAAATGTTATTATTTATCTCCATGTTCATAATTATGTTTATATTATGTGCTATAACTGCTATGGTTCTCGAGTCTACAATAACCACGAGGCTCGGAGGAAAACTCATATGCACGTGTGAAATAATAAACGGTAAGAAGTATTCCTAGTCAAGCCTCTAAGACTGGCTCAAGTGTTGCATGATGATTATGTTTTCCTGATCATGGGCATGTCTATGCCGGCAACTTTGAGGGCACAATGTTAGAAGAACATTTGTGTTGAATCGACCCGTATTGATGTTATGCTATGAGATACATTCATCACAAGTTAATGGTTAATAACACAGAGAAAGTTAACGTTTGCATGATTCCTTAGACCATGAGAGTATCGAGTTTCTTCATGCTTGCTTCATGAACTTTGGGGTTTGTTAAACGTCATCCGTAAATGGGTGGCTATTACGGCGGCTTACGGGTTCATGGAAAAGTATGTCAAGGGACTTGATAGCTCAATATTGGGATTTGCTCCTCCGACGATGGAGAGATATTCTTTGGGCCCTCTCGGTATTACGGTATCCATCATCGTCTGGCCAGACACATTGTGATTTGATCACAGGGATGCCGGAACACAGGAACGAGAAAAGAGAACAAAACCGGTAACGAGGTAACTGGCATTGTGGACAAGTGTTGATCCACGGGGATGTCGATAAATCTCACCTCGGGTGTTTGTAACATATCGCAATGCAACAAGAATAGCACACGGCAACTGGAGGTTCACTCGAATATTTATTCGTGTGGGTATAGGGGTCAATATGGGTGTCCAAGGCTCCGATGTTGATCATTGAAAGTGTTCCGGCCATGTCTATACTTCACCGAACCTATAGGGTCACACGCTTAAGGGTCATCTATCTGCTGAATACTAGACAGGGAGTCTGAGAGAAAGTCACCGGAAAAGTTTCGGAGACGACGGAAAAGTTCCGGAGAGAAAACCGAAAGTGTTTCGGAGTTAACGAAAATGTTTCGGAATTAAACCACCATACCGGAAATGTTTTGGAACGTGCCCAGAATGATTTTAGAGGGTGCCGGAAATATTCTGGGATTTTCTGAAATTTTTCAGAAGAAACGGTCGCGGAAAACATCTTGTCCCAGCCTGAGGGGACAAGATCCCACGATTCGTGGGCTGATTTGTTGGGGCGCTCCCTTTGGGGGGCAGCCCATGTTTGGTGGCTTTTTGGGGAGGGAGCATCCATGTTTGATGGAGCCCATGTTTGGTGGATTTTTGGGGAGGGAGCACCCATGTTTGGTGGCTTTTTGTGAGCCACTTCCATGTGGGGGCCACCCACCTTTTGGGCTGGAATTTCAGCCACCACCACCTCCTCCTTCCCTATAAATAGAGGTGGAGAGGAGCTCTCCACACTCACTCCAACTCTCTCACCAAATGGCATGCATGATCTGCCTTTCTTCTCTCCCTCCCACGAAATAGTTTCGTAGAGCCGAAAGGCTGTCTAGGTTCGGGTGGGAACTAGTTCTGGACGGCGAAGCCCTGCCAGATAGGTGACACCGTATGTGTGCAACCCCGTAGAGAGGTCATAGGTTCGATCTTTTTGCCCGAGGGGCTGTTCGAGAGTGCCTCCCGAAGGGCTGTCTGAGTGACCGTCCGAGTTTTGAGGGTCCTCCCGAAGGGCTATCCGTGACACCGTCCGAGGGACTGTCCGACCGCTTCCCGGAGGGATGTCCGTGGGGCAGACGAGGGAGAACATCGTCGCGGTTGGGAGGTTGTAAATCCTAGTTGCGGGGATCTGCACCGACGATCTACATCGACTCTACTTCTGCCGCGCTACGAGTCGGTAACGATCAGATCAAAACCTTGTATGCAGTCTTCATAGTGGTCCTAGGCTGGTGCGTAGGTCGGATTTTTTTTGTTTTCTGCTCCGTTCCCCTACAGATTGATACCATTTCCTCCGTGATGGGAGTGCCCACCATGGTGGTTATGTCCTCCAAACCTGCCTGATCAAGTGTTCCCTAAATACGGGGTGAAGCGAGGCTTCTGCTGAACCCCTGAGATGTACTTCCCTTGGCCATACTTCCTTTTACGGCTCTCTATCTGCTGCTGCTTTCCCTCCAGAATAAGAGCCTTGTCTACCAGCTCCTAGTAGTTGTTGCAAGTGACAACAGCCAGCTGAATACTCAGATCATCATTAAGTCCCTCCAAGAACTTTTCCTGCTTGGCTGCATCATCAGCCACATCTCCGGGAGCATATCTGGCCAACAGGCTGAACTCGTCCACGTACTGAGCCACTGTATGGTTGCCCTGGAGTAAGTAAAACACACGCTTCTTCAAGCTCATGGCTCCAGCTGAGACATGGGCAGTGCGGAAGGCTTGCTTGAATTGATCCCACATCACAGTGGCAATGGGATAAGTGGTGGTGTAGTTCTCCCACCAAGAAGCGGCTGGTCCTTCCAGCTGATGTGCGGCAAATCGCACCTTTTCCACTTCAGTGCATCCAGCGGTAATCAACTCTCTTTCCATCTTACGGAGCCAGTCATCTGCCACAATGGGCTCAGTGCTGCTGGAAAAAGTTGGTGGGTTCAGCCTCAAGAAACGAGTGAGGGTGTCGGCCTGAGGGGGAGGGTTGTTGTTGTTGTTGTTGGCTTGGTTCTGGATCAACAACTGCATCAGTGCATTCTGCTGCTGGATCAGCTGAGTGAGCTCCGGTGGGAAGTTGGAGCCGGGGTCACGTCTCGGAGCCATCTAATGTTTTAGAGTGGATGAGAATTAGAATAGAACAAGGGTCTAAAGAGAAAATATCACTACCCATATGCATGCAACCATCATTAACACACCAAACATTCATTTATTCAACTCAAACAAGGTTCAATCTCGGGATACAAGTCTCACGACAAATCGAAAACATCGGCCTAAACGTTCAACGAGAAAATAAAGATAACATGGCGGTCATGACTAAGGGTCCTCCTCAGAACTCAATGGTGGCGTGTCCTCTAGTGGTGCTCTCTTCGTAGTCATCATC
Organism: Elymus sibiricus; assembly: GCA_039707655.1. Classification (NCBI taxonomy): domain Eukaryota; kingdom Viridiplantae; phylum Streptophyta; class Magnoliopsida; order Poales; family Poaceae; genus Elymus; species Elymus sibiricus. Next base: position 251,716,694 of record CM077668.1, on the reverse strand, counting down.
GTTGCTCACGAAGGGGCCATTGATGTCATTCGGGTGAAGGTCTTCTTCCTGGTCCAGTTTATCCTCCATAGTGGAAATATAAGTCTTCAAGTTCTTGATCCTCTCCAGAAGGTCCTTGACTTCTTCATGCTCATAGCGGGCTTCATGCAGTTCATCCTCCAGCTCCACTTCACGGAACATCAGCTTCTTGATCTTCTTGGTGCTCTTGCACGTCTGAACCTCGAGAGTCCTGACGTGAGCCTCCAGGTCTTGGACAAATGAAATGATGGAGTCGTCATTCCTGGTGCGTACGATCTCTCCATCTGCAGTCCTGCGAGAGACCATGATGACGTCTGATCCAAAGAGCTCGTCCTTGTATTCCTCTCGGATGCATCCAAGTGCACTGTGAACTGCAACATTTCTCCCGAGGATCCAAGTGGGAAATATGAAATGGAAGTCAATGGGCTCCGTGGTATTTCCGAAAGTCCTTCCGAGTATGTGAACCTCAATCTTCCAACGAGGGTCTGTCGGAAGAGCCTTGATGAGGGTCCCGGTGATAGTAGGCAGAGCAATCCTCAACTTCTTGGCGATCTGCACCAGCTGCTTGCCGAAGGGCATCATTTCGTCAGGCTGGCAAAACTCTGCGATGACAACTGGGGTGAAGTTGACGGCCATCTAAAATGTTGAAAATCGGAGAAGAGTCAGAAATGAACAGATGAGTATACGAGAATTTAAAGCATTTAGTAAAATAATTTCCTAAGGGCTTTCCAATCCTAGGGGTTACGTCCTACGGTCAGCGTGTGCTCTGATACCATATCTGTAGCGACCCGACCCAATACGGTCAAGTCTCTGTGTATCTGTACCATCCCAAGATCAATGCTGGCACACACAGTACATCAATGTATATATCAAAGTTCAATCACACCTGCTTTATTACATCGAATCTCATATAGAGTCTTTATTACAAAGATAATAAATTTGGCTGAAAGGCCAACTCATGAGATAACTACTGCGGAAGACGTAGAAGATAGCGAGTCCATCCGACTCCATAGGGCATATCGCCATGCAAAACGTAGCCTCACTCCTGGTTGTAGTAATCCTCTGCAACATGAGACGTTGCAGCCGTGTAGGTCAGCATTTTGAATATGCCGGCAAGTCACAAGAGAGAGCTAATGAATAAAACATCTATGCTATATGCAAATATGGCTGGTGGGGCTCAAAGTTACATTTTGCGTAAAGCTAATTTTCCCTACAACAAAGGGGGTCAAAGCAAAAAATTACTACCAAGGTTGGTTGATTAATGAGATGGTTCTGCCAACCAAATCTCATATCCCAATTATTAATAAACCCACTCAATTAATTTTAATTGTGTCGAGAGCTCCTGATAGTTTCATTCCCAGAGGCTCAACTTGTCCGTAACCGGGGACACGGCTAATCGATTAGGTTTTGACTCTGCAGAGTTTTGTGCACTTTACCCACAAGAATCGATCCCTCCCTTTAAATCCTCGCACTTCAGAGTGTTTGAGAATGGGACGATCGAAACATGGTCTTCCGAAGAGTTCCCCTGACCACCGTCCGGTGCTCATCCAACCCTACCGTTCGTCTACATCTGCTAGCACCGTCCCAGCCAGGTTCACAACTAGGGTCAACCAAGCCAGAGCCCATAATGACTTGTGGCTGCACAGGTAAGCTTCCGGTCTTGAAGTATCCATCTGTCTCTTCGTGCCTGGGTGAAGCTTTCTGCAAGATGTCATGGCGCTTCCCCATGAATCCCGAGGTCAACCACTGGATTCCCCAGGGTGCCTGTCAGTCCTTCCTCCACCCAGAGGTGCATTGCATCATGAATTCTTGAAGTCTTGAATCTTGAGGTCTTGATCATAATTAACCCTCACAACTCCCATGAAATTCTCTCAACCAACCCCGTCTACTAAAAGCGTAGCAAATAAAGTTTTATCGCAACCCGGGCATTGGTGTCAAGGGGATGGGGTTCTCCTACCACATGATACTACTTGCAAGATCATCAAGAACAATGTAACCTACTGCATGCATGGTGGAAGGGTGGTAATCTAATGCAAATAAAACATAGGTAAAATAATGGTTGCCTTCTTGCTGAGCTTGAAACTCTAACGACTCGTAATAGCAAGCTTCGCACTCCGGGTGATCTAACGAAACAAACAAGTTGCACACCATAAGAAACACATCATAAACATAACATAACAGCAAGTAAAACTTTTAATATAACAATCAATAACACAAACAAAATAAAATCAAAGGCAAAAACCAAATAAAACTCCAAATCACTGAAAGAAACTATAGTGCTAATCTACACCACAACAATTATACTTAACAATACTAAAACAACTAAATAATTACTTAACAGAAAACAAAATAAAGTTTTAACTAATTAACAGAAAGTATTTTTCTAAAACATTTTTCTAGCAAAACAACCAAAAGGAAAACTATTTTCTACTACTAGTAGATAGCTATGCAACACTTAATACTAAACAGCAAGAAAATATTTTTTATAAATCCAAAAAAAATTACCTATTGTTATCTAACAGAAAATATAATACACTAGTGAAACTTAGCAAAATAATTAATTAAAACTAATTGAAATTCACTAAGGTATTCACTATTCAATTTAACAAGTCAAACAATACTGTTTTTACTAAAATACTAATTTAATTAATCTAAAAACATGCAAAGTAATTTCTACTATATAAACAAACTAAATTGTGACCAGGAGCAAAAAGAATTAATTTAAAACCTATTTTAAATCTCAACTTATAGCCAAAATAGTGATTTAAGCAAATTTGAGCAAATTCGAATTCAAAAAGTTCAAACATGATCAAACTTGGCATCAACAGAAACTTTATAAATTTCTAAGCTAATGCAAAAAGAATCATTCAAAAACACTAAATATTTAATTAGTTATGAATTTTCTAAAAACAGAAACAAATCTGATTAAAAACAGAAACTAAAAAAAACAAAAAGCTATGGCTTGGGCGATGGCCACGTGGCGCACTGCTAATGGCTAGAGGGGGGGTGCGCGGCAGTGAACGGAGCGGGCAATCGAGCCGTAAAAGAAAACAGTTCGCGACTAAAAAAAATAAAGCGATCTAATCTACGCCGTTCATCTAGGATCTAACGGAGGAGGGGAGATCCGGTGCTCACCGCGGTGGCGGTGGTCGTTGGGGACGGCGTTCCAGAGGGTACCGAGCTCCGTCGAGTCACTCCTGAGATGCAGACGTCGATGGCGAGGCGATTGGCGGTGGTGGCAGAGGCTAGGGTGGACGGAGTGCGGTGGAGTGGGCGGTCGCGTGCGGCAGCAGAGCGGGGCTCCGATGAGGAATAGCGGCGGCGTCGGGGTCGTTCGAGGAGGGGAAGCAGGGGGTTTCCGTCGAGGGGAGCCGTGGCTTTATAGCCACGGTGACTTGGGGTGCGGGCGAGGCCGATACGGCCCGGATATCGCGGGATCCGGCGAGCGGCGGCGGAAGGAAGGAGATCGGCGGCGGGGATGGAAGGTGACCGCACGCGGAGAGAGAGCGGACGGTGGGACCGGGGTGCAGTGAGAGAGAGAGAGGCGGGATTCGGATCGGGCGGGCGATCCGTTGCCGATTCGGCTCGGATGCGCTATGCTGGGCTGGGCCGGCTGGCGAGTGGGCCGCGTCGGCTGGGGAGAGAGAGAAAGAGGTGTGGGCCGCGCGCGCTACTGTTTCCAAATAAAGGACTTTTCCCCTTTTTTGAAATTACAGAGAGAGAAAGGAATAAAAGAAAATAAAATAGGAATATAATATATACATATTATATACCAAACCGATCAGGAGAATAAATCCTAAATAATGAACTATTTTTCACAGGTAAAATAAATATTTTAAAAAAACATTTTTTTTTGAAAATTCAAATAAAAGGCAAAACGACTTTCAAATCTTTTGGCATATTTTTCTTCTGACTTTTTGGGGTGTCATGTTACCTCCTCTCATACTTTTGATCAAAGTATTTTGTCAGGAATTTTGAACATGATTCAAATGCCATTTGAAATGAAGTCAAATCCAAATGGAAATTCAAATGACAAATTCAAATTTCATTCAAAATGCATAGATGCTTAGCTATTATTGTAAAACATTACAAATTGGAAATTTGGGATGTTACACAGAAGCAGGACGTAGGGTTTTACCTCCATCAAGAGGGCCCGAACCTGGGTAAACATCGTCTCCCTTGTCCTTGTTACCACCGATCCGAGATCCACAGCTCGGGACCCCCTACCCCGAGGTCTGTCGGTTTTTACACCGACACTATGGCTCCACCAAGCTATTCCAAGGACAAGTTCTACGAGAAGGTCATCAACCCCTACCTATCGGAGGTGATGAAACACCCTCAAGCCATCGAGATGCGTGAGGGGGTGCGTCACATCCGGGATGTTCAAGGACCCAAGAAGACCGGGAGCGTGGAGGCCAGGCTCGAAGCGGTGGAGCAGGAGATTTTCAAGTGCCAAGGGATGGTAGAACGTGGACTCAGTGCCAACCACTCCATGATCACAGAATTCACCCGCGATCACAAGGTGGATGGCCAATCAATGGGGGACATCATCTTCAAGCTCAATGAACGAATTGACTATCTCCAAGGCCGAAACTATGATCTTCAAAACCAAAATTTTGAGTATGAGGCAAAATTCCAAGGTATGAGTTTAGCTGCAAGTTTCAGGACTCCGGAGACTCATTCATCCTTTTATTATGGGGAACCTATGCCGTGGAAGCCGGAGGACAAGGCTATCACTTCATCACCACCACCATCACCGAAGAAGGAAACTTGAGCACATGCGTATGGGCACTCCCCTTGGCTTGTGCCAAGCTTGGGGGAGGTGCCCCGGTATCGTATCACCATCACTTTTATTATCTTTACCTATTTTTAGTTCGATCCTTAGTTATTTCGTGATCTAGTTGAATAAAAGTTTAGTATGATCTATTTTCGAGTGCTAGTTTTGTGATCTATCTATCTATGTAATTGAATTGAGAGTTATATAATAAAGAGTAGTTTGAGTTTTTGCTTCTTTACTTTTATGTTCCAATCCTAGCAATTAAAATAATGAAAAAGATCATATGCTAATCTTATGGAAAGTAATGACATTACATAAAGAAAAGTATAAGTGGTAAAATTTATTGGAAGTTAACAAACATAGCATTGGTCAATGATGTAATTCATGAAAAAATTAATAAGGGAAGAGAATATTCACATGCAAATACACTATCTTGGACATCTTTTATGATTGTGAGCCCCCATTAAGTATTTTATGTCAAATTGTTGACATTGGACAAGGAAGACAACGTAATGAATTATGTTTGCTTATATTCACATAGAAGCTATATAGTCATAGATCCTTCAACATGTGGTGCTTGCTCAATATCTTTGCTAGCCAAAAAATCCACACCAAGTAGAGATACTACTTGTGCATCAAAAACTGTTAAACCTAGTTTCATGTCATGAGAGTCCACTATATCTACCTATGGATTGAATAAGATCCTTCAAGTAAGTTGTCATCGGTGCAAAAAGCAATAAAAATTGCCTCTAAATGTGTATGAACTTTTATTGTAAGGGAAAATAAGCTTTGTACGAACTTGTGATGGTAAAGAAATAAAAGCGACGGACTACATAATAAAGGTTGCTATCACAAGGGGCAATATAAAGTGACGTTCCTTTGCATTAAGAGCTTGTGCATCCAACAACAAAAAGCGCATGACAACCTCTGCTTCCCTCTGCGAAGGGCCTATCTTTTACTTTTATGTATTTACTTTTTATGCAAGAGTCAATAGTGTTCTCCTCTATTCCTTTTATTTTTCTCTTTTGCAAGCATCATGTGGTGGGGAAGATCTAGGCACATATATCCAGTTGGATATGAGTGATCATGAGTTATTATTGTTGACATTACCCTTGAGGTGAATAAGTTGGGAGGCGAAATTATTAGCCCCTATCTTTCTATGTGTCTGGCTGAAACTTTTTGCTCCATATATATGTTGTGAGTGTTAGAAATCATAGAAGACTAAATGATGGTTGACTATGTGGACTTGCTAAAAAGCTCCTACATGAGACCCTTCCTGAAAATATGATGAATTGCAATTGCATTGTTGACTGAGAACATAGTTTGTTAGTTTTCAAGAAAGTTTATGCCTTATACTTCATTGTTGTGATGAATTGTTACTTGCTCATGAGAAGTTTTATGATAATGAATATTGCTGTTATAATAATGATCATGATGCTACTATGTCCGTATTTTATTTTTATCGACGCCACTCTCTCTAAACATGTGGACATGATTATTGATATCGGCTTTCGCTTGAGGACAAGCGAGGTCTAAGCTTGGGGGAGTTGATACGTCCATTTTGCATCATGTTTTACTATTGTTATTTATAGTGTTTTTAATCAATATAATACTTTGTGGAGCAATTTTAATGCCTTTTCTCTCTTAATATGCAAGATTTACATAAGGAGGGAGATTGCCAGCAGTTGGAATTCTGGACATGAAAAAGCTATGTCAGAGATACCTATTCTGCACATCTCCAAATGAGCTGAAATTTCACGAAGATTTATTTTGGAATAAATAAAAAATACTGGAAGAAAGAAGTACCAGAGGGGGCCACCCAGGTGCCCATGAGGCACCAGGGCGCGCCACCCCCCCCCCCCCCCCCCCCCCAGGCGCGCCCTGGTGGCTTGTTGGGCCCCTGGCCAGCCTCCGGTGCCCATTTTCTGGTATATAAGCCCATTTGCCCTAGAAAAAATAAGGAGAAGACTTTTGGGACGGGGCGCCGCCGTCTCGAGGCGGAACTTGGGCAGGAGCACTTTTGCTCTCCGGCGGAGCGATTCCGCCGGGGATACTTCCCTCCGGGAGGGGGAAATCGGAGCCATCGTCATCACCAACGATCCTCTCATTGTGGTAGGACCAATCTTCATCAACATCTTCAACAACACCATCTCATCTCAAACCCTAGTTCATCTCTTGTATTCAATCTTTGTCTCAAAACCTCAGATTGGTACCTATGGGTTGCTAGTGTTGATTACATCTTGTAGTTGATGCTAGTTGGTTTATTTGGTGGAAGATTATATGTTCAGATCCAATGTGCTATTTAATACCCCTTTGATCTTGGACATGAATATGATTTGTGAGTAGTTACTTTTGTTCTTGTGGACATGGGAGAAGTCTTGTCATAAGTAATCATGTGAATTTGGTATTCGTTCGATATTTTGATGATATGTATGTTGTTGATTCTCTTAGTGGTGTCATGTGAACGTCGACTACATGACACTTCACCATCTTTGGGCCTAAGGGAATACATTGTGGAGTAGTAATTAGATGATGGGTTGCTAGAGTGACAGAAGCTTAAACCCTAGTTTATGCGCTATTCCGTAAGGGGCTGATTTGGATCCATATGTTTAATGCTATGGTTAGATTTATCTTAATTCTTCTTTCGTAGTTGAGGATGCTTGCGAGAGGGGTTAATCATAAGTGGTAGGCTTGTTCAAGTAAGAACAGCACCCAAGCACCGGTCCACCCACATATCAAATTATCAAAGTAGAGAACGTGAATCAAACAAACATGATGAAAGTGACTAGATGAAATTCCCATGTGTCCTCGAGAACGATTTGCTTATTATAAGAGATCATTCCAGCTTGTCCTTTGCTACAAAAAGGATTGGGCCACCTTGCTGCACTCTTTGTTACTATTGCTACTTGTCACTTGTTACAAATTATCTTGCTATCAAACTACTCGTTACCGATAATTTCAGTGCTTGCAGAAAATACCTTGCTGAAAACCGCTTGTCATTTCCTTATGCTCCTCGTTGGGTTCGACACTCTTACTTATCGAAAGGACTACGATTGATCCCCTATACTTGTGGGCCATCACGGAGCCACCGCCACCTCCTGTTCTTCATTGGGAGGGCTGATCTGGAGTCCGTTCGGGGCTCCGGAGAGGGGGATTCGACGTCGTCGTCATCATCAACCATCCTCCATCACCAATTTCATGATGCTCACCACCATGTGTGAGTAATTTCTCTATAGGCTTGTTGGACGGTGATGGGCTGGATGAGATTTACCATGTAATCGAGTCAATTTGCTAGGGTTTTGATCCCTAGTATCCACTATGTTCTGAGATTGATGTTGCTATGACTTTGCTATGCTTAATGCTTGTCACTAGGGCCCGAGTGCCATGATTTCAGATCTGAACCCTTTATGTTTTCATGAATATACTTGTGTCCTTGATCCTATCTTGCAAGTTATATGCACCTATTACGTGATATGATCCGCATACCCCAAGGTGACAATAATTGGGATTCTTTCCGGTGATTACCGTAGTTTGAGGAGTTCATGTATTCACTATGTGTTAATGCTTTGTTCCGGTTCTCTATTAAAAGGAGGCCTTAATATCCCTTAGATTTCCTTATGGACCCCGCTGCCACGAGAGGGTAGGACAAAAGATGTCATGCAAGTTCTTACTATAAGCATGTATGACTATATACGGAATACATGCCTACATTACATTGATGAATTGGAGCTATTGTGTATCGCCCTAGGTTGTGACTGTTATATGATGAATGTCATCCAGCATAATTATCCATCACCGATCCAATGCCTATGCTTTTCGCATATTGATCTTTGCTAAGTTACTTTCGTTGCTGCTGTTGTTACAATCACTACAAAACTACTACTGTTACTGTTTTCTGTTACTATTGCTACTGTTACTACTGTGCTACTAAACACTTGCTGCAGATATTTAGTTCTCAGGTGTGGTTGAATTGACAACTCAACTTCTAATACTCGCAAATATTCTTTGGCTCCCCTTGTGTTGAATCAATAAATTTTCGTGAAATACTACCCTCGAAGACTATCGCGATCCCCTATACTTGTGGGTTATCACAGACGCGATAAGATCCTGACTTGTGGGGCTGAGGCAGCTTATGACAGATGGGGCCGAGGCAGCTTATGACAGGTGGGTCAGCATTGCATATGATAGGTGGGGTATATTCTCTCTATCATTTGTCAACGTCCGACCGTGCACAGCCCCGAGCACCATCCCCACAGGGCAGCCATAGCCATGGCCGCAGCTTGCCCGCATCGCCGGATTTGATTCCGGCGCCGACCAGCGGCCTGATAATCCCCAAGTGCAAGGAATCATCGTAGCAATTTCCAAAGATGGAAGTGATAAGTATGGAGTGTCGAACCCACAAGGAGCTAAAGGTAAGATCAATATTCTCTCAAGTCCTATCTGCCACTGATACGACTCTACGTACACCGAGCGTTTGCTTTCATCTAGAAACGAGAAATAAAACTACGTTGTGGGTATGAAGAGGATAGCTTTGCATGATATCGGAGAACTAAAACATAAAAATAGGTGCTGCCTAAATAAAGTTAGAATATATTACAATATATTACAAATAGCGAGTGTGGGATAATGATGGATCGGTGTGCGGAATTGTCCTAGGCAATTGATAACAAGATCGGTAATCATTATTGCAATTTTATATGAGGGAGAGGCATGAGCTAACATACTTTCCGTACTTGGATCATATGAACTTATGATTGGACCTCTAGCAAGCATCCACAACTACTAGAAATCATTAAGGTAAACCCAACCATAGCATTAAGTATCAAGTCCCCTTTACTCCCATACGCAATAACCCCCCTTACTCGGGTTTGTGTTTCAGTCACTCACGCAACCCACTATAAGCGAATCATGAACGTATTGCAACACCCTATAGAAGGATTCCCCCACGTGTGCACGGCACGGAAGGCACCATAGGATAGCACCAAAATAAAACATACAACTCAAATCAATCAAGATCGTCAATCAACCCAAAGGACAAAAGAAATCAACTCAAACATCATAGGATGGCAACACATCATTGGATAATAATATGTGGCATAAAGCACCATGTTCAAGTAGGGGATTACAGCGGGGTGCGGGAGAGTGGACCGCTGAAAAGAGATGAGGGAGGTGATGGACGGTGATGTTGATGAAGACGATCACCGCGGCGATGGTTCCCCCGGCGGCACTCCGGCGCCACCGAGAGAGAGGGGAAGAGAGGCTCCCCCTCCGGTGTGCTCCTCCATGGCCTCCCCCCTAGATGGGGAGAGGTTCTCCCTCTGGTCCTTGGCCTCCATGGTGCCCGGGGGGGGGGGGGAGCCCCTTTGAGATTAGATCTCTCTCTGTGTTCTCTTCTGTTTCTGCACTCCTGTTTCTGGCCGAAAACCATTTCTTATATTCCCGGAGATCCGTAACTCCGATTGGGCTAAAATTTGAGGGGATTTTTATCTGGAAATTATCTTTCTTGCGGCGAAAGAAGGGCATCAACTGACCTACGATGTACCCACAAGGCAACATGGTGCGGCCCCAGGGGGAGCGCGCCGTGTTGCCTTGTGGAGCCCTCGGGCACCATCTTGCGTTGATTCTTCTTCCCAAAAATCACATATATTCCAAAATAAATCTCCGTAAAGTTTTATCCCGTTTGGACTACGTTTGGTATGGTTTTTCTGCGAAACAAAAAACAAGCAGAAAACAAGAACTGGCACTGGGCGCTGATGACCCACAAGTATACAGGATCAATCGTAGTCCTTTCGATAAGTAATAGTGTCGAACCCAACGAGGAGCAGAAGGAAATGACAAGCGGTTTTCAGCAAGGTATTCTCTGCATGTACTGAAAGTAGCGGTAATAGATAGTTTTGATAGGAAGATAATTCGTAACAAGTAACAAGTAGTAACGGTAACAAAAGTGCAGCAAGGTGGCCCAATCCTTTTTGTAGCAAAGGACAAGCCAGAACGAACTCGTATAATAAGCAAAGCGTTCTCGAGGACACATGGGAATTTCATCTAGTCACTTTCATCATGTTTGTTTGATTCGCGTTCGCTACTTTGATAATTTGATATGTGGGTGGACCGGTGGTTGGGTGCTATTCTTACTTGAACAAGCCTCCCACTGATGATTACCCCCTCTCGCAAGCATCCGCAACTACAAAAAAGAATTAAGATAACTCTAACCATAGCATGAAACATATGGATCCAAATCAGCCCCTTACGGAATAGCGCATAAACTAGGGTTTAAGCTTCTGTCACTCTAGCAACCCATCATCTAATTACTACTCCACAATGCCTTCCCTTAGGCCCAAAGATGGAGAAGAGTCATGTAGTCGATGTTCACACAACACCACTAAAGGAAGCACAACATACATATCATTAAAATATCGAACGAATACCAAATTCACATGATTACTTATGACAAGACTTCTCCCATGTCCTCAAGAACAAAAGTAACTACTCACAAATCATATTCATGTTCAAGATTAGAGGGGTATTGAATAGCATTAAGGATCTGAACATATAATCTTCCACCAAATAAACCAACTAGCATCAACTACAAGATGTAATCAATACTACTAGCAACCCACAGGTACCAATCTGAAGTTTTGAGACAAAGATTGAATACAAGAGATGAACTAGGGTTTGAGATGAGATGGTGCTGGTGAAGATGTTGATGAAGATTGGTCCTCCCACGATGAGAGGATCGTTGGTGATGTCGGGCTTCGATTTCTCCCTCCCGGAGGGAAGTATCCCCGGCGGAATCGCTCCGCCGGAGAGCAAAATAGCTCCTGCCCAGGTTCCTCCTCGAGATGGTGGCGCTTCATCCCAAAAGTCTTCTCTTGATTTTTTTTCTAGGGCAAATGGCTTCATATAGCAGAAGGAGGGGGCCAGGCGCCAGCCAGGGGCCCCACAAGGCATCAGGGCATGCCCAGGGGGGCCGCGCGCCCTGTTGCCTTGTGGGCAACTGGTGGGTCCCCTCTGGTATTTCTTTTCTCTAGTATTTTTTATATATTCAATAAAAAATCTCCGTGAAGTTTCAGGTCAATTGGAGCTCTGTAGAATAGGTATCTCTGATGTGGCTATTTCAGGTCCAGAATTTCAGCTGCCGGCATTCTCCCTCTTCATGTAAATCTTGCAAAATAAGAGAGAAAAGGCATAAGAATTGTACCATAAAGTGAAATAATGATTAAAAACATAATAATTATTCATAGGAAATCATGATGCAAATTGGACGTATCAACTCCCCCAAGCTTAGACCTCGCTTGCCCTCAAGCGAAAAGTCCAAATTGATAATCATGACCACATGTTTAGAGAGGGAGACGTCAATAAAAATAAAATACGGGCATGGAGCATCATGATCTTTCTTACAAAAACAATATATCGTCATAAAACTTCTGATGAAAAAGTGACAATTCATCCACAAGTTAAAGTATGAACTATAAACCAAATTGAAAACTAACAAACTATGATCTCAGTCACTGAAGCAATTGCAATTCATCATATTATCAGGAAGAGTCTATGTAAGAGCTCTGTTTAGCAAGTTCACATACTCAACTATCATTTAGTCTTCTATGATTGCTGACACTCACGTCATACTTATGGAGCAAAAGTTTCAGTCGAACACATAGAAAGATAGGGGCTTATAATTTCGCCTCCCAACATATTTACCTCGAAGGTAATGTCAACAATAATAACTCATGATCACCTACATTCAACTGGATATATATGCATGGATCAATCCCCACCACATGATGTTTGCCAAAAGAGAAAATAAAAACGGAATAGAAGAGAATACTATTGACTCTTGCAAGAAAGTAAATACATAAAGTAAAAGATAGGCCCTTCGCAGAGGGAAGCAGAGGTTGTCATGCACTTTTTGTTTTTGGATGTGCAAGCTCTTAATGTAAAGGAACATCACTTTATATTGTCCCTTGTGATAGCGACCTTTATTATGCAGTCTGTCGCTTTTATTGCTTCACCATCACAAGATCGTGCAAAGCTTATTTTCCCTTACATTAAAAGTTCATACATATTTAGGAGCAATTTTTATTGCTTTTGCACCGATGACAACTAACTTGAAGGATCTTATTCAATCCATAGGTAGATATGGTGGACTCTCATGGCATGAAACTGGGTTTAAGGTTTTGGATGCATAAGTAGGATCTCTACTTGGTGCGGATTTTTGGCTAGCAAAGATAGGGGGAAAACACCACATGTTAGAGGATCCAAAACAATATAACTTCTATGTGAATATAAGCAAACATAACCCATTACGTTGTCTTCCTTGTTCAACGTCAACTAATTGACATAGAATATTTGATGGGGGCTCATGATCATAAAAGATGTCCAAGATAGTGTATTTATATGTGAGACCTCTCTTCCTTTATTACTTTTTCATGAATTGCTGCAATGACCAATGCTATGTTTGTCAACTTCCAACAAGTTTTATCAATTATACTTATTTTATGTGAAGTCATCACTCCCCATGGGATTAGCATATGATCTTATTTTTATTCTTTCGTTATTTCTAAGATTGGATCATCAAAAGCAAAACGCTCAACCCAAACTACTCTTTATTATATAACTTTCACACACGATTACATAGATAGACAGATCACAAAGCAAACACTCAAAGCTAGATCATACTAAAACTTTATTCCTCTAAATCACAAAATAACTAAGGATCGAACTAAGATAGATAATGATGATGAAAAAGTGATGGTGATACGATACTAGGGCGCCTCCCCCAAGCTTGGCACAAGCCAAGGGGAGTGCCCATACCCATGTACTTAATTCTCCTTCTTGGGTGATGGTGGTGATGATGAGGTAGGCTTGTCCTTCCATTTGAGGACACGAATTTCTTCCTTTAACTTGTCATTCTCTCTTTCGAGGTCCCAAATTTTGCAACGTAGTTCATCTGAATCTTCCTGCACATGACGAAAAGGAGTGAATTGAACTTTAGGAACTTTCACCACATTGGGCAGGCTGGACCTTTCAAATTCAACATGCATATCCCCTGGTTGAGGTAGAGGGGGATCCTCATCCCCCTCGCTAGAGGGGTCTTGCTTTCTCCTCAAATCAGCATCCTCTTCCTCATCAGTTGACCAACCATAAGGATCAATATCCCCATAGACTCTAGGGTTCGCGATAAGATGCGAAACATAGCTTTCTCCGTCAGAACCCTGGGATGACATGGCGCTCGGCCTTGAAAATCTGATAGAAAACAGCAAGAAACAAGAACAGAGGAGACCTTGCGATACGGTGGTCAAACATACGAGAGTATATATAAAGAATTTTTATCTTGCAAAACAAGCTTACGAGAAGAAAACGGAGTCAGGAAGGCACACGTGGGGCCCACAAGGCATCACGGCGCGCCCCAGGGGGGGTCGCGCCCTGTTTCCTTATGGGCGACTCATGGGTCCCCTCGGTTGTTTCTTATTTTTGTAATTTTTCTAATATTCCAAAACTGACAGAAATATTTTTTATGGAATTTTTGGAGTCGGTTTACTTACCGTATCACATACCTACCCCTTTTTCAGGGTTCTGGAGTGTTCCGGAAGGACCCTTCTATGTGCTCTTCCGGTGTAATTGTTTCAATAATATCAGTTTCAACATTAATGGGAGTACCTGGAATATAATGCTTAATTCTTTGCCCATTCACCACTCTCGGATTATTGCCTTCGCAGTTGTTTATTTTGATGGCTCCGGAGCGATAAACTTCTTCTATGATATATGGTCCTTCCCATTTAGAGAGAAGTTTTCCTGCAAAGAATCTCAAACGAGAATTGTATAATAAAACATGATCACCTACTTTGAATTCCCGTTTTTGAATTCTTTTGTCATGCCATCTTTTAACTTTTTCTTTAAACAACTTAGCATTTTCATTGGCTTGGGTTCTCCATTCATCTAATGAGCTAATATCAAATAACCTCTTCCCACCGGCAAGTTTAAAATCACAATTGAGTTCTTTAATTGCCCAATAAGCTTTATGTTCTAGTTCAAGAGGTAAATGACATGCTTTTCCATAAACCATTTTATACGGAGGCATACCCATAGGATTTTTATATGCAGTTCTGTAGGCCCATAATGCATCATCAAGTTTCTTAGACCAATTCTTTCTGGATCTATTAACGGTCTTTTGCAAAATCAATTTTATTTCCCTATTAGTTAATTCAACTTGACCACTAGACTGAGGATGATAAGGAGATGCAATTCTATGGTTAACATCATATTTAGCAAGCAACTTACGGAAAGCACCATGAATAAAATGCGAACCACCATCGGTCATTAAATATCTAGGGACTCCAAACCTCAGGAAAATAACTTCTTTAAGCATTTTAATGGAAGTGTTGTGATCAGCACTACTAGTTGGAATAGCTTCTACCCACTTAGTAAAATATGAGTATACCCGTTGGATTTAGGAAAAGGTCCCATATAATCGAAACCCCAAACATCAAATGGTTCAATAACAAGTGAATAATTCATAGGCATTTCCTGACGTCTACCAACATTACCAATTCTTTGACATTCATCACAAGAAAGGACAAACTTACGTGCATCCTTGAAAAGAGTAGGCCAATAAAAACCAGATTGTAATACCTTGTGTGCAGTTCGGTCTCCCGCATGGTGTCCTCCATATGCCTCGGAGTGACACTTACGTAGGATTTGTTCCTGTTCATGCTCAGGTACACAACGTCTAATAACACCATCTACTCCTTCTTTATATAGATGTGGGTCATCCCAAAAGTAATGTCTTAAATCAAAGAAGAACTTTTTCTTTTGTTGATATGTAAAGCTAGGTGGTATATATTTAGCAACAATGTAATTAGCATAGTCTGCATACCAAGGAGTATTACGAGAAGCATTTATCACAGCTAATTGTTCATCAGGGAAATCATCATTAATAGGAAGTGGGTCATCAAGAACATTTTCCATTCTAGACAAATTATCTGCTACGGGATTCTCAGCTCCCTTTCTATCAACAATATGCAAGTCAAATTCATGTAGCAGAAGAACCCATCTAATAAGTCTAGGTCTAGCATCTTTCTTTTCCATAAGGTATTTAATAGCAGCACGATCAGTGTAAATAGTAACCTTGGAATCAACAATGTGAGATCTAAATTTATCACATGCAAACACAACTGCTAAAAATTCTTTCTCAGTAGTAGCATAATTTCTTTGAGCACTGTCTAGAGTTTTACTAGCATAATGGATAACATTTAATTTCTTATCAACTCTTTGTCCTAGAATAGCACCAACAGCATAATCACTAGCATCACACATAATTTCAAAGGGTAGGTTCCAATCAGGTGGTTGAACAATAGGTCCAGAAATTAAGGCTTTCTTAAGTACTTCAAAGGCTAGTACACAATCATCATCAAAAATAAATGGAATATCTTTTTGCAAGAGATTGGTAAGAGGTCTAGAAATTTTAGAGAAGTCTTTTATAAACCTTCTATAGATACCAGCCTGACCAAGGAAACTTCTTATACCTTTGATATCTTTAGGGCATGGCATTTTCTCAATAGCATCAACATTATCTTTATCAACTTCAATACCTCTTTCAGAAATTTTATGCCCAAGGACTATACCTTCATTCACCATAAAGTGGCACTTCTCCCAATTCAAGACAAGATTAGTTTCTTCACATCTCTGCAAAACTCGATCAAGGTTGCTCAAGCAATCATCAAAAGAAGTTCCGTAAACGGAAAAATCATCCATGAAAACCTCAACAATCTTTTCAAAAAAATCAGAGAATATAGCAGTCATACATCTTTGAAAGGTAGCAGGTGCATTACATAAACCAAAAGGCATACGACGATAAGCATAAGTTCCAAAAGGACAAGTAAAGGTGGTTTTCTCTTGATCTTCAAGTGACACGGGTATTTGAGAAAAAACCAGAATAACCATCTAAGAAACAAAAATGTGTATGCTTAGACAATCTTTCTAACATTTGATCAATAAAAGGCAAGGGGTAATGATCTTTTCTAGTAGCTTTATTTAATTTTCTGAAATCAATTACCATCCTATAACCAGTTACAATTCTTTGCGGGATAAGTTCATTTTTATCATTAGGAACAACGGTAATACCTCCTTTCTTAGGGACACAATGAACAGGGCTTACCCATCTACTATCAGCTATGGGATAAATTATACCTGCCTCCAGAAGCTTTAATATTTCAGTTCTTACCACATCCTTCA
Organism: Elymus sibiricus; assembly: GCA_039707655.1. NCBI lineage: Eukaryota > Viridiplantae > Streptophyta > Magnoliopsida > Poales > Poaceae > Elymus > Elymus sibiricus. The sequence goes on along the minus strand of CM077668.1, from coordinate 251,699,668 downwards.
TTCTAGGATTCAGCCTTCTTTGATGATCAATAACGGGTTTAGCATCTGGCACCATATGAATTTTATGCTGACATAAAGTGGGACTAATGCCCTTAAGATTATCGAGAGTATATCCAATAGCAGCACGGTGCTTCTTCAGAGTTTTAAGTAATCTCTTTTCTTCATGCTGTGAAAGGTTAGCACTAATAATAATAGGGTATATCTTTTTCTCATCAAGATATGCATATTTAAGTGTATCAGGCAATTGTTTCAATTCAAACACAGGGTCACCCTTAGGTAGTGGAGGATCTCCCAAGATTTCAACAGGCAAATTATGTTTCAGAATAGGTGCTTGTTTAAAGAATAATTCATCTATTTCATTTCTTTCATTCATATTCATATCATTCTCATGCTCAAGCAAATATTGTTCTAAAGGATCAGTGGGAGGCACAAAAATAGAGGAAAGACCAATAATTTCATCTTTATTAGGTAATTCTTTATCATGAGGTTGCCTACGAAATTTAGAGAAATTAAACTCATGAGACATCTCACCAAAATTAACACTGACAATTTCTTTAGTGCAATCAATCTTAGCATTAACAGTATTCAAGAAGGGTCTACCAAATATAATGGGACAAAAATCATCTTGTGGTGATCCAAGAACAAGAAAATCAGTAGGATATTTGATCTTACCACACAAGACTTCAACATCTCTAACAATCCCAAGTGGTGAAATAGTATCTCTATTTGCAAGCTTAATAGTAACATTAATATCTTCAATCTCAACAGGTGCAATATCATTCATGACTTCTTGATAGAGAGTAAACGGAATAGCACTCACACTAGCACCAATATTACATAAACCATGATAGCAATGATCTCCAATTTTAACAGAAATAACAGGCATGCCAACTACAGGTTTGTTTTTATCTTTAGTGGCTGGCTTAGCAATTCTAGTTGCTTCATCACAGAAATATATGACATGTCCATCAATATTATCAACCAAAAGATGTTTAACCATTGCAACACTAGGTTCAACTTTAATTTGTTCAAAAGGTCTAGGTGTTCTAATATTACTCTTATTAACCACAGTTGAAGCTTTAGCATGTTCCTTAATCCTAACAGGGAAAGGATGTTTCTCAATATAAGTAGTAGGCACAACTGGATCAACATGGTAAACAATTGTTTCTTCTTTAACACTAACAGGTTCTTCATTCAATTCAATATTTGGATGATATTTAAACCATTTCTCCTTAGGGAGATCAACATGAGCAGCAAAAGATTCGCAAAAGGTAGCTACTATCTCAGAGTCAAGGCCATATTTAGTACTAAACTTACGAAAAGCATCAGTTTCCATAAAAGATTTAACACAATCAAACTCAAGATTTATACCTGACTCGTTACCTTTGTCGATTTCCCAATCTTCAGAGTTACGTTTAATTCTTTCTAGAAGATCCCATCTGGATTCAATAGTTCTCTTCATAAAGGAACCAGCAGAAGAAGTATCGAGTATGGATTGATCATTATAAGAAAGCCGAGCATAAATTTTTTGAAGAATTATTTCTCTTGAGAGCTCATGATTGGGGCATGTGTGTAACATATACTTAAGCCTCCCCCAAGCTAGAGCGATACTTTCTCCTTCACGAGGCCAAAAATTATATATATATAATTCCGATCATGATGAACCAAATGCATAGGATAAATTTTTTGGTGGAATTCCAGCTTCAACCGGTTCCAGTCCCATGTTTCAGTATCATCACATAGCCTATACCATGTCAATGCCTTTCCCTCCAAAGATAAAGGGAATACTTTCTTCTTAACTACATCTCCGGATAAACCTGTAAGCTTAAACAATCCACAAATTTCATCCACATAGATCAAGTGCATATCGGGATGTACCGTTCCATCTCCCGCATAAGGATTAGCTAGCAGTTTCTCTACCATACCTTAAGGAATTTCATAATAAATATTTTCAGTAGGTTCAATAGGTTGAGGAGCAACTCTCAATGCTTTCGGTCGAGGTGAAGATACCCCGAACAAGCCCCTCAAAGGATTACTTTCCATAGTTATAAGTGACAATAAATTTCAGCACGTAATATAAATGTTTCCTTACCAAATTCCACTCACCAAAGGCGCTTCACTCCCCGGAAATGGCGCCAGAAAAGAGTCTTGATGACCCACAAGTATAGGGGATCAATCATAGTCCTTTTGATAAGTAAGAGTGTCGAACCCAACAAGGAGCAGAAGGAAATGACAAGCGGTTTTCAACAAGGTATTTTCTGCAAGCACTGAAATTATCGGTAACGAGTAGTTTCATAGCAAGATAATTTGTAACAAGTGACAAGTAGCAATAGTAACAAAGAGTGCAGCAATGTGGCCCAATCCTTTTTGTAGCAAAGGACAAGCTGGAATGATCTCTTATGATAAGCAAAGCGTTCTAGAGGACACATGGGAATTTCATCTAGTCACTTTCATCATGTTTGTTTGATTCGCGTTCGCTACTTTGATAATTTGATATGTTGGTGGACCGGTGCTTGGGTGTTGTTCTTACTTAAAAAAGCCTCCCACTTATGATTACCCCATCTCACAAGCATCCGCAACTACGAAAAAGAATTAAGTTAACTCTAACCATAGCATGAAACATATGGATCCAAATCAGCCCCTTACGGAATAGCGCATAAACTAGGGTTTAAGCTTCTTTCACTCTAGCAACCCGTCATCTAATTACTACTCCACAATGCCTTCCCTTAGGCCCAAAGATGGTGAAGTGTCATGTAGTCGACGTTCACACGACACCACTAAAGGAAGCACAACATACATATCATCAAAATATCGAACGAATACCAAATTCACATGATTACTTATGACAAGACTTCTCCCATGTCCTCAAGAACAAAAGTAACTACTGACAAATCATATTCATGTTCAAGATCAGAGGGGTATTGAATAGCATTAAGGATCTGAACATATAATCTTCCACCAAATAAACCAACTAGCATCAACTACAAGATGTAATCAACACTACTAGCAATCCTGTTGCCTTATGGGCAACTGGTGGGTCCCCTCTGGTATTTATTTTCTCCAGTATTTTTTATATATTCAATAAAAAATCTCCGTGAAGTTTCAGGTCAATTGGAGCTCTGTAGAATAGGTATCTCTGATGTGGCTATTTCAGGTCCAGAATTCCAGCTGCCGGCATTCTCCCTCTTCATGTAAATCTTGCAAAATAAGAGAGAATAGGCATAAGAATTGTACCATAAAGTGAAATAATGATTAAAAACATAATAATTATTCATAGGAAATCATGATGCAAATTGGACGTATCAGGCACTAGATTAATAAGTTAGTCCATAAAAATAATATAAAAGTGCACCAAAACCATATAAAACTATTGTAAACATGGCATGAATACTTCATAAATTATAGATACGTTGGAGACGTATCAGCATCCCCAAGCTTAATTCCTGCTCGTCCTCAAGTAGGTAAATGATAAAAGAAATAATTTATGAAGTATGAATGCTAGCATAGTGCATAAGTTTGATCAATGATAGTTTCAAACAATTTTTCTAGCATCAATATATATCATAAACAGTAGCTCATCTCATAAAACTTCTCATGATCAAGTACCAAGCTATTCACATGTTTAAAGTATAGACCATAAACTTTCTTGAAAATCAACAAACTATGTTTTCAGTCATCAAACAATTACAATTCATCTTATTTTCAGGAAGGGTCTATGTAAGAGCTTTGGTTTAGCAAATTCCACATACTCAACTATCATTTAGTCTTCCATGATTGCTGACACTCAAAGCATATTTTTAGAACAAACCGTTTTAGTCAAACACATAGGAAGATAGGGGCTTAATGTTTCGCCTCCCAACTTATTTATCTCAGGGATAATGTCAACAATAATAACTCATGATCACCTATATTCAACTGGATATATGTGCCTGGATCATTCCCTACCACATGATGCTTGCCCACTAGAGAATAAATAGAGCAGAATAGGGATGAACATTACTGACTCTTGCATAAAAGTAAATACATAAAAGTAAATACAAAAAGGTAAAAGATAGGCCCTCTGCAGAGGGAAGCAGAGGTTGTCATGCACTTTTTATTTTTGGATGTGCAAGCTCTTAATGGAAAGGAACGTCACTTTATATTGCCCCTTGTGATAGCAACCTTTATTATGCAGTCCGTCGCTTTTATTTCTTCACCATCACAAGTTCGTACAAAGCTTATTTTCCCTTCCAATAAAAGATCATACATATTTAGGAGCAATTTTTATTGCTTTTTGCAGTGATGACAACTTACTTGAAGGATCTTATTCATTCCATAGGTAGATATGGTGGACTCTCATGGCAAGAAACTGGGTTTAAGGGTTTTCGGATGTACAAGTAGTATTTCTACTTAGTACGAAGTTTTGGCTAGTAAAAGATCCTAAGCAAGCACCACATGTTAGAGGATCCATGACAATATAACTTCTATGTGAATATAAACAAACATAACTCATTACGTTGTCTTCCTTGTCCAACATCACCTACTTGATCAAGCTCGAAAATAATTAATGGGGGCTCACAATCATAGAAGATGTCCAAGATAGTATATTTATATGTGAAATCTCTCTTCCTTCAATATTCTTTCATGAATTGTTCAAGTGACTAATGTTGTGTTTGCTAACTTCCAATAAATTTTACCACTTACAGTTCTTTTATGTGAAATCACTACTCCCCATGGGACAAGCATATGAAGCACATATAATTTCATATTTATGACATTCAATTCATTCAACAATTTACTCTTGGGATATAAATGAAGCACGAGAGAAAATGACAAACTACTCCAAAAGTTATAAGTGAAGAACAAAGAGTAGTTTAGTGAATGGGTAGCTATGTGAAGACTCTCTCTCAATAAAGATTTCAGATACAAGTATTTTATTCAAACAGCAAACAAAATGAAAATAAAAGGACACTCCAAGAATAGCACATATCATGTGAACAAGTAAAAACTTAGGCTAACCGATAGGTGTTGATGAAGAAAGGTGGGATGCCCATCGGGGCATCCCCAAGCTTAGTTGCTTGAGACTTCTTGGAATGTTATCTTGGGGTGCCTTGGGTATCCCAAGCTTGAGCTTTTGTGTCTCCTTAATTCATCTCATATCATGGCTTCTCCTAAATCATAAAAATTCATCCACACAAAACTCAACAAGAACTCGTGAGATAAGTTAGTATAAATCAACTCAAAACCTTAACATTCTCTACAGTAACAAATCACTAAAATTATAATTAAACATTGCATACTAAATTCCTCTGCATATTTAATACTCCTATCCACAAATAGAAACATTAAACAAGCAACATATGCAAACAATGCAACTATAACCGAAATCTGTCTAAACAGAACAGTCTGTAAAGGGTGAATAAGAATTCATACTTTCCTAACTCCAAAAATTCTGAAAAATTACCACGTGATAGAGAACTCATGCATGCTTACTTTGGAAAAATTTCAGATTTTTATCATGTTCTGACTATTCAGGAATATTCTGGACATAACAGAAAACTTTCTGTTGTCAAACAGCAACACATGAACTTGCCAACTGAGCATGTTAAAGGCTATAATTGAGATTTTATTGAAATAAAAGATACATGAAATGATTACTACAGTAGCTTAATCATGTAGACACACAAAAATAGTAAAGATAAATAGTGGGATGCATTGCTACATAGAGTTGACACTCTTCCAAACCCACTTTCGATGATAATTTTATTCATACTCTAAAAGATATAAGTGACGTTCATAGAGTATTCTACAATGAATATAGAGAGCCCAATATCCAAGCTCAAATATATAAGTGAAGCACACGAAGCATTCTATAAAGCCATACTCAAAGGATTTAAGTGAAGCACAAAGAGCATTCTATAAAGCCATACTCAAATGATTTAAGTGAAGCGCATGAAGCATTCTATAAATCAACCAAGAACCATAAGAAATCATCCCCAACAATCATGCAGCATAAAAGAAAAGGGGAAAATAAACACAAAAGACGCTCCAAGAATTTACGCATATCATGTGAACAAAACAAAAACTGAGACATACCGATAATTGTTGAATAAGAAAGATGGGATGCCTTCCGGGGCATCCCCAAGCTTAGATGCTTGAGTCTCCTTGAATATTTACTTGGGGTGCCTTGGGCATCCCCAAGCTTGAACTCTTTCCTCTCCTTATTCCTCTCATATCGATACCTCCTCGATCTTCGAACACTTCATTCACACAAAACTTAACCAAACTTTTTATTAGAGGGGTTAGTACATATAACATCAAATCCCATCATGTCCTGCTGTGACATTATCGTATAATTATAATCAAACATTACCCACTGTATGCTATCACAATTCTATGGCTCCCAAGTCAATGGGGCTCAACAAGATTTCAAACATAAGCAAATAAAGAAACTATAACAACAATCTGTGAAAACAGGACAGTCTGTAAAGATGCAGATGGTACATATACTTCTGTAACTCAAAAAATTCTGAAAAATTAGGAAAAAATAAAAAAAATTCATAGAAGTACTATGTCAAAATTTCAGAATTTTTGCACATTCCAGTAAAATATAGAAATTCAAACACTACAGCAAAAGTTTCTGTTTTTTCACAGCACACACCAAACAAGCAATTTAAACATCCTAAAGGTAAATCTTGGCACATTATTTTTATAATACAAGGGATTTGTACAAGGGGATAATTATTTTTGCTGAAAAGTTTTTGTAATCAAGGTTTACAAAGTTTCCATGGGCATGAACAAAGTTCAAGGCTAGCCCCCACTTCCACATTGCTCATCTGTCTCACTTTCACTTTTCTTTTGGAAAACTTTTAGGTTCCCCTCTATATTTTTTTTAAATATTTAAATGGCACACATAATAAATTTTATATTACACAAAATAAGAAAAATACTCTCTAAAACTTCTGGGTTGTCTCCCAGGCAGCGCTTTCTTTAAAGCCATTAAATTAGGCATAAGTGGCAAGTAATTTTTTTTGTATTTTGCATTTTTTTTGTTTCACCCACAACTAAAGAAAATAAAACAAAATCAAAAGGAAAAACAAAATCTACTTAGTGATGAAAGCAAACAAGCATACACGAAAATATTAATCCCACGCTATTGCTCCCCGGCAACGGCGCCAGAAAAGAGCTTGATAATCCCCAAGTGCAAGGAATCATCGTAGCAATTTCCAAAGATGGAAGTGATAAGTATGGAGTGTAGAACCCACAAGGAGATAAAGGTAAGATCAATATTCTCTCAAGTCCTATCTGCCACTGATACGAATCTACGTACACCGAGCGTTTGCTTTCATCTCTAGAAACGAGAAATAAAACTACGTTGTGGGTATGAAGAGGATAGCTTTGCATGATATCGGAGAACTAAAACATAAAAATAGGTGCTGCCTAAATAAAGCTAGAATATATTACAATATATTACATATAGCGAGTGTGGAATAATGATGGATCAGTGTGCGGAATTATCCTAGGCAATTGATAACAAGATCGGTAATCATTATTGCAATTTTATATGAGGGGGAGGCATGAGCTAACATACTTTCCGTACTTGGATCATATGAACTTATGATTGGACCTCTAGCAAGCATCCGCAACTACTAGAAATCATTAAGGTAAACCCAACCATAGCATTAAGTATCAAGTCCCCTTTACTCCCATACGCAATAACCCCCTTACTCGGGTTTGTGTTTGAGTCACTCACGCAACCCACTATAAGCGAATCATGAACATATTGCAACACCCTACAGCGGGATTCCCCCACGTGTGCGCGGCACGGAAGGCACCATAGGACAGCACCAAAATAAAACATACAACTCAAACCAATCAAGATCGTCAATCAACCCAAAGGACAAAAGAAATCAACTCAAACATCATAGGATGGCAACACATCATTGCATAATAATATGTGGCATAAAGCACCATGTTCAAGTAGGGGATTACAGCAGGGTGCGGGAGAGTGGACTGTTGAAAAGAGATGAGGGAGGTGATGGACAGTGATGTTGATGAAGGCGATCACCGCGGCGATGGTTCCCCCGACGGCACTCCGGCACCACCGAGAGAGAGGGGAAGAGAGTCTCCCCCTCCGGTGTGCTCCTCCATGGCCTCCCCCCTAGATAAGGAGAGGTTCTCCCTCTGGTCCTTGGCCTCCATGGTGCCCGGAGGGGCGGGAGCCCCTCCGAGATTGGATCTCTCTCTCTCTGTTCTCTTCTATTTCTGCACTCCTGTTTCTGGCCGAAAACCATTTCTTATATTCCTGAAGATCCATGACTCCGATTGGGCTGAAATTTTGAGGGGATTTTTATCTAGAAATTATCTTTCTTGCGGAGAAAGAAGGGCATCAACCGACCTATGAGGTGCCCACAAGGCAACAGGGCGCGGCCCAGGGGGCATGCCGTGTTGCCTTGTGGAGCCCTCGGGCACCATCTTGCATTGATTCTTCTTCCCAAAAATCACATATATTCCAAAATAAATCTCCGTAAAGTTTTTTCGCGTTTGGACTTCGTTTGGTATGGTTTTTGTGCGAAACAAAAAAACAAGCAGAAAACAGGAACTGGCACTAGGCACTAGATTAATAAGTTAGTCCATAAAAATAATATAAAAGTGCACCAAAACCATATAAAACTATTGTAAACATGGCATGAATACTTCATAAATTATAGATACATTGGAGATGTATCACGGCCCGCGGCGGTGCACGTCTGTCATGGCACCAGTAATATTTCTCTGCCTGCATTGTCCCTCCAGGCCAACATACCGCACGCAGAGCTGCCGCTGCCACACCCCCATTCCCCACCATCTGGATTTGCTCTGCCGTCGAAGACAACCACCGATAGCCGCGCGGCATTTCTTAGTGAGCTCTCGGATCCTGATCTGACTTATTCAAGCGCTTCTGAACCCTTTCCCTTAATCTCGTCTGAACACCTAATTTCAGGGGCGCCATCGCGATAAATGTTCGGTCGCAGCGGTTACAGCGGCAAGGGTGGTGATTCGATCATGTCTTGGCCATGCTCACCTACACTAGATTCGGAGGAAGTTCAGGTAGTTAGCGCTCACGGCCTATCTGAATGATCCCTTGTTTAATTTGTAGTGTTAATTTACTTTTGGATGGATTATTACAGTTTAACAGGCAGTCTGGTGATCCTTGGTATATTGCATACCAAGATGAGTCAATCCAGTGGGGTAGAGAGAAGATGGCATTGGAGGAGGTGGTGGCTAATTTGGGTGTTGAATTAGCCAGTAAAAAGAAATTCAGAGTACTTAAAGTGTCCTCACACTTGTTTCGAGGAGTTCATAAATGTCAGTACCAGTAAATGGAGGTACCAATATTAGAATAATCGTGTATCAACAATTGTATATTGCATCTTACTTCATCTGTTTGGATTTATTAGTCCTTTGAATTTTGAGCCTAAGTTTGATTAACAAAATATCCTTGCTATTTTCTACTAACTCGTAAGAGAATCTCCAATACAAGATGCAAATTTAGAGATGTAAAACAGGAGATGTAAAAATTTACATCTTCAAAAAGTGCTTTTTACATCTCCAAAAAAGAGGCAACTCCAACAGATGATGCAAAACGGAGATGTAAAAGAGCAACTCCAACAGAAGATGCGAACGGGAGATGTAAAAGCTACCGACCGCCGCGCGGCTGCTGTTCAGCTGCTGTGCAGCCGCTGTTCAACCGTACAAATTGAAATAAAACATCCGTGAAACAACTTAAAATTTTCACATGTCCACAGTATCAAATTATTACATAATTCATCAAATCCAGAAGATCAAATGCAACACACATACAACATAGTTTTGAACAATACAACAAACAAATAATGAAACTATGCTGCTTCACGGAATTGCAAACGTGGATGAACAAGTATTTGGACATTCTAAACTGGCGTCGGAAGTACCTCTCCGGAAAAATGGGTGGTGAACCAAAATATTGCGCATCAACCTCTTGTGCGCCTCAACCCGTTCTCTCCGAATGAACGCACGGCCATACTTGGAACCGCCGTGCTTCGGCTTCTTCTCCTTGTGCATCGCCACTAGCATAGCAATGTCCTCTTCTTCATTCAAATCAAATTCCTCATCCGACGAGGAATCATCCACGAAAGAGGAATCACGCGACCTCATCTACAATGAGGAAAATCAACGTGAAACTTAACTCTCCATCCCAACAAAAAAACGTCAAGTTTCATCATTTTTTTACCTTGGGGAATTTCGTCGAACACCTTGCTTGCGGGGTGGATGAAATCGGTCGGCGGAGGGGTGGGCAGCCATTCGGCGATGGTGGGTGCGGACGGCGGCGACAGCTCGACAGAGGAGATGGCCGCAGCTCGGCAGAGAAGAAGGCGGGAGCTCAGCGCTGCGGGCGGCCGGCTTCGCGCGGTCGAAAGAATGGCCGAGGCAGGCGGCGTGGCATGCCTCCCCTACCTCCGGCGGGGGGTCTTAGCTAGGAAGAAGCCTAGCCCACCCACGACCTCGCTGTGGAAGGCATTAGGCCAGCCGGACCGTCGGAGAAGCTTCGATTCGAAGCGGGGGCCGAAACGGAATCGACGGTTGTGGGCGGCGGCCCGGCGAGGCAAGCGGTGCGGGACAGAGGACGAATGTGCGGCGGGCCCGACGGCCGTCGGACGGGCGGCTGCGGCGGCGATTTTGGCCGAATTCGGCCGGTGGCGGAGTTGGGCGGGTAGCGGCCAGTCGCGCGGAAGGGAACGGAAGGCGGTTGGGCGGCTGGCGTGCGGCTGCCCTTTTTACATCTCCAGTCGGCGGAGATGCAAATTTGCAGCGCGAGGTGTTGTATTTTACATCTCCGGGAGGCGGAGATCTATTTTTTTTTGCATCTACATCATCTGTTGGAGAGGTGTTTTTGGGCCTCGGAGATGCAAAAGGTAGTTTTTTTTGCATATACATCTTCTATTGGAGATGCTCTAAATAGGTACTAGTGTCAATGTTATTAATGTACCGACAGATTGCAACTTGTGTTCTTCTTAATCTCCGTCCAGGTTTATTAGGCCCCATTAAATTTTGACTATAGATTTGACTAGCAAAATATATTTTATATGTCATAAAAATAGTACTACCATTAGAAACTTCATTCAAATATGAATCCAACAATATGATTTTTGTGTCATCTAACTTATGTTTTGCTAGTTATCTATGCATGGTCAAAATTTGACCCAAAATACAAGGAGGACTAATAAACCCAGACGGATGTAGTAGACGATAATTGCGCCATATATTCAAATTCAGCCGAAGCCCTTATGGGAATTTTTCTTTGGAAAGAAAGAAAGATATCCGATCTCTGTGCCGATTGATAAACACTAATTTTTATTATTGCATAGTATCGAAATCCAAACAACATGAAACAAAAGTCGTAAAAAAGTCATAGAAAACTAGGCCACACAATTGGAATATTTTTTAACGGTCGAGGCAGCTTATGACAGATGGGGCCGAGGCAGCTTATGACAGGTGGGCCGGCGTTGCATATGACAGGTGGGGTATATTCTCTCTATCGTTTGTCAACGGCCGACCGCGCACTGCCCCGAGCACCATCCCCACAGAGCAGCCATAGCCATGGCCGCAGCTTGCCCGCATCGCCAGATTTGATTCCGGCGCCGACCAACGGCCCGCGGCGGTGCACGTCCGCCACGGCACCAGCAATATTTCTCTGCCCGCATTGTCCCTCCAGGCCAACATACCGCACACAGAGCTGCCGCCGCCACACCCCCATTCCCCACCATCTGAATTTGCTCTGCCATCGAAGACAACCACCGACAGCCGTGCGGCATTTCTTAGCGAGCTCTCGGATCCTGATCCAACTTATTTAAGTGCTTCTGAACCCTTTCCCTTAATCTCGTCTGAACACCTAATTTCAGGGGCGCTGTCGCGGTAAATGTTGGGTCGCAGCGGTTACAGTGGCGAGGGCGGCGATTCGATCATGTCTTGGCCACGCTCGCCTACACCAGATTCGGAGGAGGTTCAAGTAGTTAGCGCTCACGGCCTATCTGAATGATCCCTTGTTTAATTTGTAGTGTTAATTTACTTTTGGATGGATTATTATAGTTTAACAGGCAGGCTGATGATCCTTGGTATATTGCATACCAAGATGAGTCAATCCAGTGGGGTCGAGAGAAGATAGCATTGGAGGAGGTGGTGGCTAATTTGGGTGTTGAATTAGCCAGTAAAAACAGATTGATTGTTGAGCTGAAGCGTACTATTGCGGAAGAAAGTAGAATTGCTCGCAACGATAAGTTGAAACTAGAGACTGATCTGGCCATATTTGATCATGTAGTAGAGGAGCTGCAAATGGATGGAGAGGAGAAAGCAAGAGTCATACATGGACTTGAAGTGAAGGCAGAGGAGAAATACAGATACATGGTGGCACTTACAATAGTTGTCATCTCTGTACTAGCTGTTTACTATGTAGTTAAGGTAAATTGAAATAAATTAATGTAGAGATCTCCAAATATGATGGGCTATTGAGCAAGTTTGTACCCGTGCAATCTGGGCAAGATGTGACATCTTGTTAACCCCTTGGAATTTAGTCCACATGATATGCAACTTTGTTTGTAAAAGTTTCAGGCAAAAGATGCCCTTCCCTTCTTTTTAGGGCTCCCATCCCTTCTTTTTATTAGGCGTCCACACGATATCCTGTTTCAATACAAATCATATGCTGTTTTGTGTCTACAAATTGGAAATTTAAGGAATTGAAAACATCGTGGTTTGTGAACTGGTCCACTTCAAATTAGCCTTGCATCCAAATATTTAGGGATCCCAAATGTTTATTACACCAGAATGTTCAAGACAGTAGCTTGACAAACATAGCAAATAATGCTACTACTAAAACACATTTCAGAACAAATTTCTCTCTCTCTCTCTAATTTCTTCTGCTTAACCCTTAGCTGGTTAATAGCAGCAGAATTTTCAGCATCTTTCGTTAATAACACCTCAATTTGCATATCCTTCCTCTTGATCAAATCATCTGTCCAAGCCTTCTTCTGCAGCAACTCGTGATTCCATGCTTTGTAGGCCTGTAATTCAGTAAGAACTCGGGGATCCTTTTCTCTTTTGAACCGACGCGCCATGTCATGCAAATCAATCAAGTGCTGCTTCAAGAACTCGGGAACTTTCGGATCAGCCCATTCGAAGAACTTACAGCCACCAACCTATGATATTAACACTATTTAGAGTCAAGATTATATTTTCATTTAATGGCCAAAAAAACTTGGGAAATGAGAAGAAAGAGGAAAACACCCGAACTCTTGTGCATCAATAATATCTCCGTCCTGGGTTGGAATCGCTCCAGGAAATCCACCTGGAAGCCTTCTCCTTGCACCAACAAGGTACATCTGGCCAATACTGCAGTGGCTTTTCTCTGTACTGTATTGGGGAAGAGGAGGATTCCTCATGGATGTACCATGTAGTGCTGTTGATGCTAGAACTAGACATGTCCTGGCTTTGTGCAGACTTATGAAAATTAAACAAAAATTTCAATGGTCATAAAGCAGATCATGGAGCAGCTCAATGTGTAGTAGTGGTGGTGGTGAAAAACTAGCTCAATGTGCAGTGGCATTGGTGAAAAACTAGCTCAATGTGCAGTGGCATTGGTGAAAAACTAGCTCAATGTGTAGTGGCATTGGTGAAAAATACTCTAACGTTCTTACCGGCGCCAAACGCTCAGATCCACTGAGATCATCACCACAACGCCCCGCTCAGATCCGTGGAGATCCTCACCACGATGCCCCGTCCAGATCCGTGCAGCCGACACGAGGTGGCGAGGAGGACGGGGGGTGAGGAGGAGGTCGAACTCGCCATCGCCGACCGGGATTTATTGTTTGAGTAGAGAGGGGGAAAGGGGGAGATGCGGCGGCACGAGTGAGATTTAGTGGCTTGTCCCTCTTCTGCCGCTGCCATGTGGGCCACGGAACACCCGACCGAATCCAGCCAATCAGGTCACCTCTCGCGGATCGACCATGTCTAACCCTAGCGCCTGATCCAAACCGTCCCCGAACAGCGATCCAATGGCTCGGATGGTGCGGCGTTTTGAGAGGGGTTTGAGGGGTTTCGAGATGGGTTTTGAGAGGGTTTTAAGAGGGTTTCAGTGATTAGGGTTGAGCATAACTAATTTAAAAAAATCAAAAAAATATGAAACTTGCGCACATCATTGTTTTATGTTACTAGGTTGCTAGGAAAAGTAAGAAACCACGTCTACGGATATTTTCATGAAATTCCCTTCACATAACTTAGCTATCACCAATAAGGTTGCATGGTTTTCAAGGGAAATGAGCTAGGGTTTAGGGTTAAACATAGCATAGTTTGTCCAAACGATCCCATATTGGGCATGGATCATATATTTGCAAACTAGACGTTAAGGTTTTTTTTAGCTCATTTAGAGAAGGTCAAAAAAATGCTTAGAAATGGGGCTGTCTATCCTAGCTTTGGAGCTCATTTGGAGCACATTTTTCATGCCCCAAACGAGACGTCTTCAAAGTACTTCACAAAAGAGACGTCTTCAAAGTACTTTACAAAACAGACGTCTTCAAAGTACTTCACAAAAGTAGCATTATATCACACAAAATGACAAATATCAAATTGTTCCTACTGAAATCCAAATTTACAACATTACAAAGTTCAAACTCAAGTTCAGAACATTGAAAGGTACACAACATTACAAAGTTCAAGCTCAAGTTCACATCATTTCAAAGTTCAAACTCAATTTCACACCATTTCAAAGTTCAAACTCAAATTCCAATCCTTTTCTGGCTCCTTGTGTTTCTTGCTGGATTCACCACCTTGCTCCTTGTGTTCCTTGCTGGGTTACTCGGTAGGTTCACTGACTTTGTTCTTTTGGTCTTCACAACAGGTTCTGGCGGTGGAGGTGGTGAAGGAGTACTTCCAATAACAGAACATGTGATGGCCAATGGGCAAACAGCTTCAGGTGCCACAGGTTGAACTGATATTTCTTCAGCTTCTAGCTCTTGAAAACCATCAAGAGCCATTCTTTGAAAGTCATCATCAGATGTGGCTTCAACAGTTGGTTCACCTTCAGTTGATGTCAAATCAACTTGTGCTATGTTCCTTTTAGTCCATTTCTTTGCCTTTGTTATATTCTTCTATGTGCTTATCCTAGAGTTGTTGATAGAGAGAACATTAAAATCTGTTTCCCTTAAAAAAATAAGAACAAATGCATAAAGAAAAGGCACACATACCAAGTTGTACTTGCAACCAATGAAAGCTCAAGTGGCTCAAGTTGTGTTTGTTCTGGTTCTTCTAGTTGTTCTACAGCTGCTTGTCCTTCTGCCCCTTCTTCTAGCGCTTCTTGATCCTCTGCATTTTCGGCGCCCCACTGATCATCTTCTCTAAATGATGGATCCACTGGATTGGTACAAATCCTAGCAATGTGGCCTAGTCCTCCACATCTTTTGCCCTTGCGCCTCCTACGTGTACCTCCCTCTGCACTTGATCTTATCATGTTCTTCCTCGGCCTTCCTGGTGGTCTAACTAAAACTGGAGCGTGAAGCTTAAAACCTGGATCGATGATGGTCCATTGGTCTTTTCCCAACAATGCAGGCACATTCTCAGCATATGTTGCCTTAAACTTCGCAACAAAGAAGTATTCAGACACATACTGATCAACCTCACCAATTTCACCCCCGATGAGTGTCATGAAAAACAGGGCATGTATGCAAGGCTGCCCACGGATCTGCCATCGTCTACAGCTGCATGTCTTACTACTTAAATCCACTGGGTACCTCCATTCCTTGTTTTTAGTGTCAGTATATGTTACCTCAGCCTCGTGTGTTGACCGTCTAATGCATTTCATCCTCAATCCTCTTGCCCTAGCATGCAATGCCTTTATCACAGACGGGATTATGACATGGCCAACATATTGTGTATCTGCAATTCTTCTACGCAAATCCATCTTTATCATGATCATCTGCCTAATCTTGTCAAATGCTTGCCACAACATAAGCCCTTTCACTGACTTAATTTTTGAATTGAAACACTCGGCAAGGTTATTGGTCACATAGTTTACCTTGCATATTACATTGAATTTGCTTCTTGACCACACCATTTCATGATGCGCTTCCATGTATTCCCGCACAGCAGAATTTTTAGCATACAAAACTCTCAAGTGGTGCTCATGTTTCCTCAAGCTGCAAGTGTATGATGCTGGCCATAGTTCTCATCATACACTTTACCCCTGAATTTCTTTGTAAAATTAGTAGCTAGGTGTCTCATACATTCCCTATGCTCAACTCCAGGGAAAACTACACCTACCGCAGTCTCTAAACCCTTGCAAGCATCTCTGTGTATAGCCAATCCTGGTGGCTGCCCTATAATGTTGCGCAAATTCTTCAAAAACCACACCCAACTTTCCTCCGACTCCATCTCCAACACACTATATGCCACTGGGAAAAGCCAGTTGTGTCCATCAACTGCACAAGCAGCTACTAGCTGTCCCCTAAATCTTCCATTCAAAGCTATTGCATCCACAGCCAAATAAGGCCTGCAACTGTCCAGAAATCCCTTCCAGCAAGCCTTGAAACAAACAAAAGCCCTCCTGAAACATTCCTTCTCAAATGTCTTCCCCCTAATTTTGTATTGTACAGTATGCTTGTCAAGCTCTACAACACTGCCTGGACTTGCCATCTCCACTTCAGCTTTGTAGGTGTACAACAAAGCAAAACTTTCATTCCATGGACCATTAATTCTATCAAGAGCCATTGCCTTTGCATAAAAAATCCTCATGTACGGTATGTTCATCTTATACTTGTCAAACAACAACTTGTGTAGTGTTGTAGGACCAAGTGTTGGTATCTCTCTAAGCATATCCATGATTGCATCTGCCACCCACCTAGTTTTTGCAAATTTTGTTGTTTGGGCCTTCCCCGCTCCAGGTGGGCAAGTGTGCTTGTGTGGGTTCAGTTTGACCTGAAATTCAATGAAACAAGTGTATCAAACAAAAGGGATCAAACATCACTGAAACTAATGTTCTGTGCAATCCCAAATTAAATACCTGAATATATTTACTTGTACGCATACGGGAGGCATGCAACCTCCACCTACACCTCTCATATGGACAGTGAACCGTCAACCTTCTGGGTTCACTCTTGTCAATCACAAAATCATTTTGAGTGAGAATGCAGTATGTAGTCAGTGCATTCCGACAGTCCATCATCGATTCGAATATTGTTCCTGGAGTAAGCTTAGGATCGTTCCTGTCCCACTCAATTGTTGGCATGAACTCATGATGACCCACAAGTATAGGGGATCAATCGTAGTCCTTTCGATAAGTAAGAGTGTCGAACCCAACGAGGAGCAGAAGGAAATGAAAAGCGGTTTTCAGTAAGGTATTTTCTCCAAGCACTGAAAGTAGCGGTAACGAGTAGTTTGATAGTAAGATAATTCGTAACGAGTAACAAGTAACAAGTGTAAAAAAAAGTGCAGCAAGGTGGCCCAATCCTTTTTATTGCAAAGGACAAGCCGGAACGAACTCGTATAATAAGCAAAGCGTTCTCGAGGACACATGGGAATTTCATCTAGTCACTTTCATCATGTTTGTTTGATTCACGTTCGCTACTTTGATAATTTGATATGTGGGTGGACCGATGCTTGGGTGCTGTTCTTACTTGAACAAGCCTCCCACTTATGATTACCCCCTCTCGCAAGCATCCGCAACTACGAAAGAAGAATTAAGATAAATCTAACCATAGCATGAAACATATGGATCCAAATCAGCCCCTTACGAAATAGCGCATAAACTAGGGTTTAAGCTTCTGTCACTCTAGCAACCCATCACCTAATTACTACTCCACAATGCCTTCCCTTAGGCCCAAAGATGTTGAAGTGTCATGTAGTCGACGTTCACACGACACCACTAAAGGAAGCAACAACATACATATCATCAAAACATCGAACGAATACCAAATTCACATGATTACTTATGACAAGACTTCTCCCATGTCCTCAAGAACAAAAGTAACTACTGACAAATCATATTCATGTTCAAGATCAGAGGGGTATTGAATAGCATTAAGGATCTGAACATATAATCTTCCACCAAATAAACTAACTAGCATCAACTACAAGATGTAACAAACACTACTAGCAACCCATAGGTACCAATCTGAGGTTTTGAGGCAAAGATTGAATACAAGAGATGAACTAGGGTTTGAGATGAGATGGTACTGGTGAAGATGTTGATGAAGATTAGTCCTCCCACGATGAGAGAATCGTTGGTGATGTCGATGGCTTCGATTTCCCCCTCCCGGAGGGAAGTATCCCCAGTGGAATCGCTCCGCCGGAGAGCAAAATTGCTCCTGCCCAGGTTCCGCCTCGAGATGGCGGCGCTTCATCCCGAAAGTCTTCTCTGTAATTTTTTAGGGCAAATGAGCCTATATAGCAGAAGGAGGGGGCCGGAGGCCAGCCAGGGGCCCCACAAGGCATCAGGGCGCGCCCAAGGGGGGCACTCCCTGTTGCCTTATGGGCAACTGGTGGGTCCCCTCTAGTATTTATTTTCTCCATTATTTTTTATATATTCAATAAAAAAATTCCGTGAAGTTTCAAGTCAATTGGAGCTCTATAGAATAGGTATCTCTGCTGTAGCTATTTCAGGTCCGGAATTCCAGCTGCCGGTATTCTCCCTCTTCATGTAAATCTTGCAAATTAAGAGAGAAAATGCATAAGAATTGCATCATAAAGTGAAATAATGATCAAATACGTCCTAAACAACAGTAGGAAATCATGATGCAAATTGGACGTATCAACTCCCCCAAGCTTAGACCTCGCTTGTCCTCAAGCGAAAGCCGAAATCGATAATCATGACCACATGTTTAGAGAGAGAGGCATCGATAAAAATAAAATACGGACATGAAGGCATCATGATCTTTATTATAACAGCAATATATCCTCATAAAACTTCTCATGAAAAAGTGACAATTCATTCACAAGTTAAAGTATGAACCATAAACCGTATTGAAAACTAACAAACTATGATCTCAGTCACTGAAGCAATTGCAATTCATCATATTATCAGAAAGAGTCTATGTAAGAGATTTGTTTAGCAAGTTCACATACTCAACCATCATTTAGTCTTCTATGATTGCTGACACTCACGGCATACTTATGGAGCAAAAGTTTCGGTCAGACACATAGAAAGATAGGGGCTTATAATTTCGCGTCCCAAAATATTTACCTCAAGGGTAATGCCAACAATAATAACTCATGATCACCTACATTCAACTGGATATATATGTCTAGATCTTTCCCCACCACATGATGCTTGCCAAGAGAGAAAATAAAAACGGAATAGAGGAGAATACTATTGACTCTTGCATAAAAGTAAAAGATAGGCCCTTCATAGAGGGAAGCAGAGGTTGTCATGCGCTTTTTATTTTTGGATGTGCAAACTCTTAATGCAAAGGAACGTCACTTTTATATTGCCCCTTGTGATAGCGACCTTTATTATGCAGTCTGTCGCTTTTATTTATCCACCATCACAAGATCGTACAAAGCTTATTTTCCCTTACAATAAAAGTTCATACATATTTAGGAGCAATTTTATTGCTTTTGCACCGATGACGACTTACTTGAAGGATCTTATTCAATCCGTAGGTAGATATAGTGGACTCTCATGACATGAAACTGGGTTTAAGGGTTTTTGGATGCACAAGTAGTATCTCTACTTAGTACGGAATTTTTGGCTAGCAAAAGATAGGGGGCAAGCACCACATGATAGAGGATCCAAAACAATATAACTTCTATGTGAATATAAGCAAACATAACTCATTACGTTGTCTTCCTTGTCCAACGTCGACTATTTGACATAGAATATTTAATGGGGGCTCACAATCATAAAAGATGTCGAAGATAGTATATCTATATGTGAGACCTCTCTTCCTTTATTACTTTTTGATGAATTGCAACAATGACCAATGCTATGTTTGTCAACTTCCAACAAGTTTTATCGATTATGCTTCTTTTATGTGAAGTCATCACTCCCCATGGGATTAGCATATGATCTTACTTCTTATTCTCTTTATTTTATTTTTAAGATTGGATCAACAAAAGCAAAACACTCAACTCAAACTAATCTTTATTATATAACTTTCACACATGATTACATAGATAGATAGATCACAACGCAAGCACTCGAAACTAAATCATACTAAAACTTAATTCCTCTAAATCACGAAATAACTAAGGATCGAACTAAAATAGATAATGATGATAAAAGTGATGGTGATACGATACCGGGGCACCTCCCCCAAGCTTGGCACAAGCCAATGGTGGTGCTCATACCCGTGTACTCAAATCTCCTTCTTTGGTGATGGTGGTGATGAAGTGATAGGTATCCTTTAACTTCAGTAAGTACTCCAAATTGCCATTGATCCTCCGAAGGGCACGATTCTGCTCTTCTAACACAATAACTTCACGGGTAAGTGACGTATTCTGAGCACAAACTGCTTCAAAAACCTTAGTGTATCTATTTCAGATGGGGAGAGGTTATGATAAAGATTTTGCCATGTATCTTCCCTTTTTGGTGCTTCTCCCGTGCGCGTGGCTGGCCTTTCTTCTCCTTGAACCTGGTCCTCCATGACCTTTCCTGATCCCTCCTCCATCTCGGTGTCCTCCTCTCCAGACGACCACACATAATAGACTTCGCTAAAAGGACGCTTGCCGGGCGAAGGTTGCACAATCCGGTGCTTGGTGCGGAGTCTTCGGGGAGCCATGGGGATCTAGATCTGTCAGAAAAATAGTCCGAAACAAGAACATAGGAGAAACTTGCAATGCGGTGGTCAAATCATCCGTGAGTATATATAAAGAATTTTTATCTTGCAAAACAAGCATACGAGAGGAATACGGAGTCGGGAGGGCACACGAGGGGCCCACAAGGCAACACGGCGCGCCCCAGGGGGGTCGCGCCCTGTTGCCTTGTGACCTCCTCATGGGTCCTCTTGGTTGTTTATTATTTTTGTATTTTTTCTAATATTCCAAAACAAACAGAAATATTTTTTATGGAATTTTTGGAGTCGGTTTACTTACCGTATCACATACCTACCCCTTTTCAGGGTTCTGGAGCATGCCGGAAGGACTCTTTGATGTGTTCCTCCGGTGTCATCGTCTGAATAATATCAGTTTCAACATTAATGGGTGTACCTGAGATATAATGCTTAATTATTTGCCCATTCACCACTCTCGGGTTGGTGCCTTCGGAGTTGTTGATTTTGATAGCTCCGGAGCGATAAACCTCTTCAATGATATATGGCCCTTCCCATTTAGAGAGAAGTTTTCCTGCAAAGAATCTGAAATGAGAGTTGTACAATATAACTTGTTCAGCCACTTTAAATTCCCGTTTTTGGATTCTTTTATCATGCCATCTTTTAACTTTTTCTTTAAATAACTTGGCATTTTCATACGCTTGGGTTCTCCATTCATCTAAAGAGGTAATATCAAATAACCTCTTTTCACCGGCAAGTTTAAAATCATAATTAAGTTCTTTAATTGCCCAATAAGCCTTATGTTCTAACTCAAGAGGTAAATGGCATGCTTTTCCATAGACCATTTTATAAGGAGACATACCCATAGGATTCTTATAAGCAGTTCTGTAAGCCCATAATGCATCATCAAGTTTCTTAGACCAATTTTTCCTGGATCTATTAACGGTCTTTTGCAAAAATAATTTTATTTCTCTATTACTCAATTCAATTTGACCACTAGACTGGGGATGATATGGAGATGCAATTCTATGATTAACATCATATTTAGCAAGCAATTTACGGAAAGCACCATGAATAAAATGTGAACCACCATCAGTCATCAAATATCTAGGGACTCCAAACCTCGGAAATATAACTTCTTTAAGCATTTTAATAGAAGTGTTATGATCAACACTACTAGTTGGAATAGCTTCTACCCACTTAGTAACGTAATCAACAGCAACTAAAATATGAGTATACCCATTAGAGGAAGGAAAAGGTCCCATATAATCAAAACCCCAAACATCAAATGGTTCAATAACAAGTGAATAATTCATAGGCATTTCTTGGCGTCTACCAACATTACCAATTCTTTGGCATTCATTATAAGAAAGGACAAACTTACGTGCATCTTTGAAGAGAGTAGGCCAATAAAAACCAGATTGTAATACCTTATGTGCAGTTCTGTCTCCCGCATGGTGTCCTTCGTATGCCTCGGAGTGACACTTTCGTAGGATTTGTTCCTGTTCATGCTCAGGGACACAACATCTAATAATACCATCTACTCCTTCTTTATATAAATGTGGGCCATACCAAAAGTAATGCCTTAAATCAAAGAAGAACTTTTTCTTTTGTTGGTATGTGAAACTAGGTGGTATATATTTAGCAACAATGTAGTTAGCATAGTCTGCATACCAAGGAGTGTTACGAGAAGCATTTATCACAACTAACTGTTCATCAGGGAAATCATCATTAATAGGAAGTGGGTCATCAAGAACATTTTCCATTCTAGACAAATTATCTGCTACGGGATTTTCAGCTCACTTTCTATCAACAATATGTAAATCAAATTCTTGTAGCAAAAGAACCCACCTAATAAGTCTAGGTTTAGCATCTTTCTTTTCCATAAGATATTTAATAGCAGCATGATCGGTGTGAATAGTTACTTTGGAATCAACAATGTAAGATCTGAATTTATCACATGCAAATACAACTGCTAAAAATTCCTTCTTAGTAGTAGAATAATTTCTTTGAGCACTGTCTAGAGTTTTACTAGCATAATGAATAACATTCAATTTCTTATCAACCTTTTATCCTAGAACAGCACCAACAGCATAATCACTAGCATCACACATAATTTCAAAGAGTAGGTTCCAATCAGGTGGTTGAACAATAGGTCCAGAAATTAAGGCTTTCTTAAGTATTTGAATGGCTTCTACGCAATCATCATCAAAACAAATGGAACATCTTTTTGCAAGAGATTAGTAAGAGGCCTAGAAATTTTAGATAAGTCTTTTATAAACCTTCTATAGAAACCAGCATGACCGAGGAAACTTCTTATACCTTTGATATCTTTAGGACATGGCATTTTATCAATTGCATCAACTTTAGCTTTATCAACTTCAATACCTCTTTCAGAAATTTTATGCCCAAGGACTATACCTTCATTTACCATAAAGTGGCACTTCTCCCAATTCAAGACAAGATTAGTTTCTTCACATCTCTGCAAAACTCGATCAAGGTTGCTTAAGCAATCATCAAAAGAAATTCCGTAAACGGAAAAATCATCCATGAAAACCTCAACAATCTTTTCACAAAAGTCAGAGAATATAGAAGTCATACATGTTTGAAAGGTAGCAGGTGTATTACATAAACCAAAAGGCATACGACGATAAGCATAAGTTCCAAAAGGACAAGTAAATGTGGTTTTCTCTTGATCTTCTGGTGATACAGGTATTTGAGAGAAACCAGAATAACCATCTAGAAAGTAAAAGTGTGTATGCTTAGATAATCTTTCTAGCATTTGATCAATAAAAGGCAAAGGGTAATGATCTTTCCTAGTAGCCTTATTTAATTTTCTGAAATCAATTACCATTCTATAACCGGTTACACTTCTTTGTGGGATAAGTTCGTTTTTTATCGTTAGGAACAACAGTAATACCTCCTTTCTTAGGAACACAATGAACAGGACTTACCCATCTACTATCAGCTATGGGATAGATTATACCTGCCTCCAGAAGCTTTAATATCTTAGTTCTTACCACATCCTTCATTTTAGGATTCAACCTTCTTTGGTGATCAACAACTGGTTTAGCGTCTGGCTCCATATGAATTTTATGCTGACATAAAGTGGGACTAATGCCCTTAAGATCATCGAGAGTATATCCAATAGCAGCACGGCGCTTCTTCAGAGTTTTAAGTAATCTCTTTTCTTCATGCTCTGAAAGGTTAGCACTAATAATAATAGGATATATCTTCTTTTCATCAAGATAAGCATATTTAAGTGTATCTGGTAATTGCTTTAATTCAAACACAGGGTCACTCTTAGGTGGTAGAGGATCTCCTAATGTTTCAACAGGCAAATTATGTTTAAGGACAGGTGCTTGCTTAAAGAACAACTCATCTATTTCATTTCTTTCTTTCATATGCATATCATTTTCATGGTCTAGCAAGTATTGTTCTAAAGGATCAGTAGGAGGCACAGCAATAGAGGCTAGTTCAATAATTTCATCTTTATTGAGTAATTCTTTATCATGAGGTTGTCTACGAAACTTAGAGAAATTAAACTCATGCGATATATCACCAAAATTAACACTGACAGTTTCTTTATTGCAATCAATCTTAGCATTAACTGTATTCAAGAAGGGTCTACCAAATATAATGGGACAAAAATCATCTTGTGGAGATCCAAGAACAAGAAAATTAGTAGGGTATTTGATCTTACCACACAAGACTTCAATGTCTCTAACAATCCCAAGTGGTGTAATAGTATCTCTATTTGCAAGCTTAATGGTGACATCAATATCTTCAATCTCAACAGGTGCAATATCATTCATGACTTCTAGATAAAGAGTAAATGGAATAGCACTCACACTAGCACAAATATCACATAAACCATGATAGCAATGATCTCCAATTTTAACAGAAATAACAGGCAAGCCAACTACGGGTTTATTTTTATCTTTAGTGTCTGGCTTAGCAATTCTAGTTGCTTCATCACAGAAATATATGACATGTCCATCAATGTTATCAACCAAAAGATCCTTAACCATTGCAATATTAGGTTCAACTTTAATTTGTTCAGAAGGTCTAGGTGCTCTAATATTACTTTTGTTAACCACCGTTGAAGCTTTAGCATGTTCCTTAATCCTAACAGGGAAAGGAGGTTTCTCAATATAAGTAGTAGGCACAACTGGATTAACATTGTAAACAATTGTTTCTTCTTTAACACTAACAGGTTCTTCATTTAATTCAATAGGTGGATGAAACTTAAACCATTTCTCCTTAGGGAGATCAACATGAGCAGCAAAAGATTCACAAAAAGTGGCTACTATCTCAGAGTCAAGTCCATATTTGGTACTAAACTTATGAAAAGCATTAGTTTCCATAAAAGATTTAACACAATCAAATTCAAGATTTATACCAGACACTTTACCTTTGTCGATTTCCCAAGCTTCAGAGTTGCGTTTAATTCTTTCCAGAAGATCCCATCTAAATTCAATAGTTTTCTTCATAAAGGAACCAGTAGAAGAAGTATCGAGCATGGACCGATCATTATGAGAAAGCCGAGCATAAAAGTTCTGAATAATTATTTCTCTTGAGAGCTCATGATTGGGGCATATTTGCAACATATACTTAAGCCTCCCCCAAGCTTGAGCGATACTTTCTCCTTCACGAGGCCAAAAATTATATATATAATTCCAATCACGATGAATCAAATTCATAGTATAAAATTTCTAGTGAAATTCCAGCTTCAACCGGTACCAATCCCATGTTCCAGTATCATCCAATAGCCTATACCATGTCAATGCCTTTCCCTCCAAAGATAAAGGGAATACCTTCTTCTTAACTCCATCTCCGGATAAACCTGCAAGCTTAAACAATCCACAAATTTCATCTATATATATCAAGTGCATATCAGGATGCACCGTTTCATCTCCTGCATAAGGATTAGCTAGCAGTTTCTCTATCACACTCGAAGGAATTTCATAATAAATATTTTCGGTAGGTTCAGTGGGTTCAGGAACAACTCTTATTGCTTCCGGTTGAGGTGAAGATACCCCTAACAAGCCCGTCAAAGGATTACTTTCCATAGTGACAAGTGACAGTAAATTTCAGCACGTAATATAAATGTTTCCTTACCAAATTCCACTCACCAAAGGCGCTTCACTCCCCGGCAACGGCGCCAGAAAAGAGTCTTGATGACCCACAAGTATAGGGGATCAATCGTAGTCCTTTCGATAAGTAAGAGTGTCGAACCCAACGAGGAGCAAAAGGAAATGACAAGCGGTTTTCAGTAAGGTATTTTCTGCAAGCACTGAAAGTAGCGGTAACGAGTAGTTTGATAGCAAGATAATTCATAATGAGTAACAAGTAACAAGTGTAACAAAAGTACAGCAAGGTGGCCCAATTCTTTTTATAGCAAAGGACAAGCCGGAACGAACTCGTATAATAAGCAAAGCGTTCTCGAGGACACATGGGAATTTCATCTAGTCACTTTCATCATGTTTGTTTGATTCGCATTCGCTACTTTGATAATTTGATATGTGGGTGGACCGATGCTTGGGTGCTGTTCTTACTTGAACAAGCCTCCCACTTATGATTACCCCCTCTATCAAGCATCCGCAACTACGAAAGAAGAATTAAGCTAAATCTAACC
The DNA here is from genome assembly GCA_039707655.1 of Elymus sibiricus. Lineage (NCBI taxonomy): Eukaryota > Viridiplantae > Streptophyta > Magnoliopsida > Poales > Poaceae > Elymus > Elymus sibiricus. Next base: position 251,673,283 of record CM077668.1, on the reverse strand, counting down.
ATAGCATGAAACATATGGATCCAAATCAACCCCTTACGGAATAGCGCATAAACTTGAGTTTAAGCTTCTGTCACTCTAGCAACCCATCATCTAATTACTACTCCACAATGCCTTCCCTTAGGCCCAAAGATGGTGAAGTGTCATGTAGTCGACGTTCACACGACACCACTAAAGGAAGCAACAACAGGCATATCATCAAAATATCGAACGAATACCAAATTCACATGATTACTTATGACAAAACTACTCCCATGTCCTCAAGAACAAAAGTAACTACTCACAAATCATATTCATGTTCAAGATCAGAGGGGTATTCAATATCATTAAGGATCTGAATATATAATCTTCCACCAAATAAACCAACTAGCATCAACTACAAGATGTAATCAACACTACTAGCAACCCACAGGTACCAATCTGAGGTTTTGAGGCAAAGATTGAATACAAGAGATTAACTAGGGTTTGAGATGAGATGGTGCTGGTGAAGATGTTGATGAAGATTAGTCCTCCCACGATGAGAGGATCGTTGGTGACGTCGATGGCTTCGATTTCCCCCTCCCAGAGGGAAGTATCCCCGACGGAATCGCTCCGCCGGAGAGCAAAATTGCTCCTGCCCAGGTTCCGCCTCGAGACGGCGGCGCTTCGTCTCGAAAGTCTTCTCTATAATTTTTTTAGGGCAAATGAGCCTATATAGCAGAAGGAGGGGGCCGGAGGCCAGCCAGGGGCCCCAAAAGGCATCAGGGCGCGCCCAGGGGGGGCGCGCTCTGTTGCCTTGTGGGCAACTATGTAGGAGATATGCCCTAGAGGCAATAATAAATGTTATTATTTATCTCCATGTTCATAATTATGTTTATGTTCCATGCTATAAATGCTATGGTTCTCGAGTCTGCAATAACCACGAGGCTCGAAGGAAGACTCATATGCACGTGTGGAATAATAAACGGTAAAATGTATTCCTAGTCTTGCCTCTAAGACTAGCTCAAGTGTTGCATGATGGTTCTATTTTCCTGATCATGGGCATGACTATGCCGGCAACTTTGAGGTCACAATGTTAGGAGAACACTTGTGTTGAATCGACCCAAATTGGTGTTATGCTATGAGATTCATTCGTCACAAGTTAATGGTTAATAACACAGAGAAAGTTAACGTTTGCATAATTCCTTAGACCATGAGAGTATCGAGTTCCTTCATGCTTGATTCATGAACTTTGGGGTTTGTTAAACGTCATCCGTAACTGGGTGGCTATTACGGCGGCTTACAGGTTCATGGGAAAGTATGACAAGGGACTTGATAGCTCAAGATTGGGATTTGCTCCTCCGACGATGGAGAGATATCTCTGGGCCCTCTCGGTGTTACGGTATCCATCATCGTCTGGCCAGACACATTGTGATTTGATCACTGGGATGCCGGAACGCGGAAACGAGAAAAGAGAACAAAACCGGTAACGAGGAATTTGGCATTGTGGACAAGTGTTGATCCACGGGGATGCCGATAAGTCTCACCTTGGGTTTTGTAACATATCGCGAAGTAATAGGAATAGCACACGGCAACTGGAGGTTCACTCGAATATTCATTCGTGTGGGTATAGGGGTCAATATGGGTGTCCACGGTTCCGATGTTGATCATTGATCGGAAAGAGTTCCGGTCATGTCTATACTTCACCGAACCTATAGGGTCACACGCTTAAGGGTCATCTATCTGCTGAATACTAGACAGGGAGTCTGAGAGAAAGTCACCGGAAAAGTTTCGGAGACAACGGAAAAGTTCCGGAGAGAGCACCAGAATAGTTTCGGTAAAACTGAAAAGTTGTTTCAGGGTATACCATTAAGTCAAATTGGTTTCGGCACACATCTGGAAATTCTTGGAGGGTGCGAGAATCGTTCTGGAAACTTCTGGGATTTTTCCGGAGGAAAAACCGGAAATGTTCCGGAGCAGCCGGAACCGCTATGGTAGCTTTTCGCTGAAGAAAAACATTGTTCCGGAATTGTTTCGGAATGCGTTCAAAATTGTTTTAGTGGGTACTGGAATTGTTCTAGGCACACAGAAATAATTTGGGATTTAACGGACGCAGAAAAATGTCTTCAGGAATAGTGAAAGTGCTTTTTGGATTACTTTATGGAAAGCCACCTTTTAGGGGTTTTACCAAAAGGCTTCTAGAAGGCTTGGGGGCTAAGAAACCCCCCTTGGGGCCCCCCATGAAGGGGTTGGTCGGCCACATGAGGGGCTCCTCCATGGGGCCCCACTTGCTCCATTACTTCCCTTTTATGCCCTTGTGGAAGTCTTCTTTCATGGGCATTTTTGGGTTTTTGGAAGTGCCCATCCTACCCCTTGGTTTTCCTATAAATAGAGGTGGAGAGGTGCTCTCCACACTCTCTCCTTTCTTACATACAAGTGCCATGACATTTCTGGCTTCTTCTCTCCCTCCCACGAAAAGAGTTTCGTAGAGCCGAAAGGCTGTCTGGGTTCCGGTGGAAACTAGTTCTGGACGGCGAAGCCCTGCCGGATAGATGACACCGTATGTGTGCAACTCTGTAGAGAGATCATAGTTTCGGTCTTAGTTCGAGAGTGCCTCCCGAAGGGCTGTCCGAGTGACCGTCCGAGTTTCGAGGGTCCTCTCGAAGGGCTGTCCGAGTGACCGTCCGAGTTTCGAAGGTCCTCCCGAAGGGCTGTCCACGACACCGTCCGAGGGACTGTCTGACTGCCTCCCGGAGGGCTGTCCGAGGGGCAGTCGAGGGAGTACATCCTCGCGGTTGGGAGGTTGTAAATCCTAGCTGCGGGGATCTGCACCGCCGATCGTCATCGACTCTACTTCCGCTGCGCTACGAGTCGGTAACGAAAAAGATCAAACCTTGTATGCAGTCTCCATAGTGGTCCTGGGCTGGTGCGTAGGTCGGAATTTTTTTGTTTTCTGCTGCATTCCCCTACAAACTGGTGGGTCCCCTCTGGTATTTCTTTTCTCCTGTATTTTTTATATATTCAATAAAAAATCTCTGTGAAGTTTCAAGTCAATTGGAGCTCTGTAGAATAGGTATCTCTGTTGTACCTATTTCAGGTCCAGAATTCCAGCTGTCGGTATTCTCCCTCTTCATATAAATCTTGCAAATTAAGAGAGAAAAGGCATAAGAATTGCATCATAAAGTGAAATAATGATCAAATACGTCATAAATAACAGTAGGAAATCATGATGCAAATTGGACGTATCACCTCACCATCGTATTCTTCTGGCACCAACATGTCAGCATTCTCTTCCTTCTCTTCATCATTAGTGTCATCAAATCTAGCAAGGCTGCTTGGCTCCTCCTGGTATTCGTCCTCCATTGCTTGTTTGCTGAATTCATCAACCAATTCAGGGTACATCCTCTCATCCTCGTCATCGTTTCGAGGCACTACCTCGTCAGGCTGTGCATCATCTTCAACACCCACTGCAGCACTCTCCTGGCTTTCACTGCCAGTAGGTTTAGCCGGTCCTGACCTACGAGAAGTGCGGGGCCATTCACTATTAGCAGAGTTATCAGGGGCCGCACCCTTTCCCTTTTCCAAATTTTTTGGAGGCTGGAGCACGTCAATTTGAATTTTTCCGAAATGGCTGGGAGCATTCATAGCAAAAAATATTTTCTACATGCTCGTTGCAAGTGAGGGTGTACCGGACTAGGGGGTACTCGGGCTGCCGGCCTATCTCTCGTAGGCCGGGCTGATGGGCCGTTCTCTACTCGTCGAATGGAAGACCAGATTGTGAACGACCACGTACACCATAAGGAAACCACCGAAGACTTGGCGTCTCCTCCAATCAATTAGTGGCGTAGCCGGAATGTTTATCCTCTGATGGTAACCGACAGTATGTAACCCTAGGTCCCTCTGGTGTCTATATAAACCGGAGGGTTTAGTCCATAGAGGATCATGATATAAACTGCCTAGGGTTTAGCTCATCCGATCTCGAGGTAGATCAACTCTGTAACCTTTGCACAATCTCATCAATACAATCAAGCAGGACGTAGGGTTTTACCTCTTCGAGAGGGCCCGAACCTGGGTAAATCGCTGTCTCTACGTTCCCTGTTACCCATCGATTCCTAGATCCATAGTTCGGACCCCCTACCCGAGATCTGCCGGTTTCAGTACCGACATTGGTGCTTTCATTGAGAGATCCACCGTGGGTCATCAAGGATCAATGGCTCGCCTGATCATCAGCAACAGCGCTAGCCGCGGGGACACTTTTGTTCCCGGCCAGCTTTTTGCATTCGACAGCGTCATGCTACACGCCGATCCGACCGGTCGCCTCGGCCCGGTCGACAGCCTCACCCCTGACCAGGAGATCAGGTTCGGAAACTTAGAGTTCGTCGCCGACTCCCAGGGAGATCTTATCCTCATGGGGTCCTCAGCCTCGCCTGAAGGACCCACAAATCCTGAAGCATCGACTTCGAGTATGGCCAGACCCACTACCGGGACGGCCGCCACTGCGGATCCAGCCTCGAGCCCGGATCCAATCTCCATGCTCGGCCGCCGAAGATCAGTCTCGGACGAGCATGACTGCCGGGCGGATTCGGACGCCCCCGTCACGGCCATACTGCGGGTTAACCCCGTAAACTGCCAGAACTTGGAGCCGACGAATCTCTCGTTATTAAACGGGATACTAGATCGAATCCAAGCCTTGGGTATCTCCGATGGACAGTCCTCGGTCTACGATTAGATCGGGCTTAAAACCGATGATAGGGAAATTCACGCCCCTCCGGCTACCCACTTGGTCGCCACTATCGAAGGCTCGACCGAGGGCTCCCCCCTCCCCCTGGAGCCGGAAATGCATGGAGTACAAGTTCCCGATCAACAGGCCTTATCCTCCAGCTTGGCAGCCGAACTCCGCTCCGGAGAGGGTTTAGAGCCGAAGTCCGGTTCAGCATGCAACCTCGAGTCCACGCACTCTAGCTCGGCCAACTATCCGGACCAAGAGCTTGGCGCATTAGATTCCATGCCAATCCAGGACGCGGCCGCCGAAACCCCGAACTCACACCCCGCTGGGATCAAAAATTTTATCCCGCCCACCCCCACATCGAGTACTGTCCAAATAACTCAGGACGGCCCGATATATGGGACCTAATGTACATAAAACAACAGCCCAGAGAGAAAGTTCGGCACTTCTGGGCTAGATTCCTTATCGTCAAAAACAAGATGACGGACAGCTGCAGCAAGGAAATTCTGGAGATCTTCCGACAGAACTGCCGAGACGAGGGCATCTAAAACGCCCTCGCCCGCCGCCACATCCAACATTTCTTGGATTTATCGGATCTGGTGTCCAAATACTGCGCCATGGAGTATACTTGGCAGGCTCAGCTCGAGCAAACGGAGTCAATCCGTACAGAGGAACCAAACCAAGCTCGGGCAAAACGCGCACACACTCGCCGGACACCCCAATACGAGCCATCCGAGAAAAGGATGAAACCCCTGACGAGATCCAGAATAGTCCTTGACGAACTACTGGATAAACCATGCCCCATGCACTCCGTCCTACTAAACACAAACCCAACCCACAGCCTTCGAGCTTGCTGGGTGGTCAGGCAAGTCGCCAAGAGCGGCGAAGTCATCCTCGGAGGCCCGTACTCAAATAAATGTCCAGCAGCGCCCTTTGATGACGACGTCGAGATCCTAACAATCTACGAGACGTATTCCTTGAAGAATCAGAGGAAGAGAGCCCTTCGAGAGCTCGCTCAAATTCACCATGTGGCAGAGACAGACTCATGGACTGACACACCCATCACTTTCAGTGAACAAGATCAGCCGAGGTCCTGCCCTACTCGGGCTGCCGCCGCCCTTGTCATTGATCCCATAGTGGATGGATTTCGACTCCAAAAGGTGCTAATGGACGGCGGTAGCGGGCTAAACCTCATTTACGAGGACACCTTGGACAAAATGCAATTTGATAGATCCCGCATCGAGCAAAGTCACACCACCTTTCGGGGGATTATCCCCGGAAAGGAGGCACGTTGTAGTGGTCGGGTTGCTCTCGATGTGGTCTTTGGAACCCCCGAGAACTACCGATCCGAAGAACTGCTTTTCCACATCGGGCCCTTTCGCAGTGGCTACCATGCCTTATTAGGGCGCGATGCTTTCGCACGATTTCACGCTATCCCACACTATGGGTACATGAAGCTTAAAATGCCAGGGCCAAACGGCGTAATCACGGTAATAAGTGATCCGGACAGAGCCCTTCGTGCCGAGAATAAAATGGCATCGCTCGCCCTCGAAGCATTGTCCGAAGCCCTCGCAGCCGAAGAACTGGCCGCGCTCCGCTCAACGGTGGACAAGGATGACGTCATCCTCGATAAGAGGCCCAAATCCACGTCCTTCAAACCAGCAGAGGAAATCGTCAAATTCCAAGTACACCCAACAGATCCCAACAAGACGGCATCCATTGGAGCTCAGCTGGACCCCGCGGTCAATGAAGAGTTGCGCAACTTTTTGCGCGCAAACTAGGATATCTTTGCCTGGCACCCGTCAGACATGCCAGGAATCCCGCGTAAATTAGCCGAGAACAGCCTGAACATAATTAAAGGTTTTAAGCCAGTCAAACAAACTCTACGTCGGTTTTCCGAACGCAAGCGTCAAGCTATGGGCGAGGAGCTGGCCAAGTTGCTCGAAGCCAGATTCATCCAAGACATCAAACATCCAGAATGGTTGGCCAATCTGGTCATGGTACCTAAGAAGGACAAATCCTGGCGATTGTGCGTCGATTTCAAGGACTTAAACAAAGCCTGCCCCAAGGATCCTTTCCCATTACCCCGCATAGACCAGATCATAGACGCCACTGCCGGACACGACTCGCTGTGTTTCCTCGACGCTTACTCCGGATACCATCAAATTAGAATGAAGGAGTCCGACCAAGTGGCGACAACATTCATCACCCCCTATGGACCATTCTGTTTCAACACAATGCCCTTCGGATTAAAGAATGTAGGGGCTACATACCAACGCATGATTCAAACATGTTTGGAAAAACAAATCGGCAAAACGGTCGAGGCATATGTGGACGACGTGGTCGTTAAGACCAAACACGTCAGTCAGTTGGTGGACGATCTCCGACAAACCTTCGATAGTCTTCGGACCTTCGATATACGGCTCAATCCGGAAAAGTGCGTTTTCGAAGTGCCGGCCGGTAAGCTGTTCAGGTTCATTGTTTCCCATAGAGGAATAGAGGCCAACCCAGCGAAAATACGGGCACTGTCCGAGCTGGCGATCCCCACTGAGCTAAAGCATGTCCAGAAACTGGCTGGCTGCGTCGCAGCCCTGAGCCGCTTCATCTCACACCTCAGAGAAAAAGCCTTACCGATCTATAAATTGCTCAAACGGATGAAGAACTTCGACTGGACCAACGAGGCGGCGGCTGCACTTGAGGAAATAAAAACTCTACTGACCAGCAACCCAATCTTGACAGCACCCAGTCCGGGCGAGCCAATGCTGCTATATATCTCGACCACAAATCAGGTGGTCAGCGCGGTTCTCGTCGTCGAGTGAGAGACAGAGGGTCACAAGCTCCAGGTGCAGAAACCTGTGTACTACGTATCCGAAGTGCTCACCCTGTGTAAAACAAAGTACCCACACTATCAGAAGATCGCCTACTCCGTTTTCATGGCATCCCGAAAGCTCCGCCACTACTTTCAAGAGTGCTCGGTCATGGTGGCATCCGAAGTACCACTGAACGACATAATCAACAATCGAGATGCCACCGGCCGTATAGCCAAATGGGCTATAGAACTCCTTCCCTTCGAAATCATATATCGACCGCGCTGAGCTATTAAATCTCACATTTTGGCTGATTTCGTCGCGGAATGGACGGAAGCCGAACTCCCTAGGGAGTACAATACATACTCACATTGGACGATGTACTTTGACGGCTCCAAAATGCTCGCTGGGCTGGGGGCTGGCGTGGTCATCACATCCCCCACTGGCGATAATATTCGGTACATACTCCAGATCATGTACATCGACTCCAACAACGCAGCCGAATACGAAGCTCTGTTACATGGACTTTGGATTGCGGTGTCAATGGGCATACAGCGGCTCGAGGTACGGGGAGATTCTAATCTTGCCATCTCTCAAGTCAACGGCGAATTCGACGCAAAGGACCCAAAAATGACAGCATACCGCAACATCGTCCTAAAAATCTCCGCCCATTTTGAAGGACTGGAGTTTCACCATATACCTAGAGACAGCAATCAAGTTGCCGATATCCTTGCTTGAATGGGCGCCAAGCGCGACCGTGTCCCTGAGAACACCTTTTTAGAACGACTCTTCAAGCCGTCCGTGGTGTGGCAGGAGGAGGCCCAGGGCTCGGAAACCAATACCTCAGGAGAGCTCATCCCTCCGCCTACCGAACCTGACGAAGGAATTATCGGGGGCTCGGCCATCGAACTGACATCTTCGGCTCACGAAGTCATGGCAGTAATTGCGCCATGGACCGAGCCCTTCCTTCCTTACCTCCTCCGCCAAGAGCTACCGGCTGATCAGACTGAGGCAAGGCATATCATTCGACGATCTAAGGCCTATAAAGTCCATGAGGGAGAATTGTATAAGAAAAGCACTACTGGCGTCCTCCAAAGGTGTATATCCGAAGAGGAGGGAAGGCAGCTCCTGGCCGAGATTCACGCTGGCATGGGCGGTCACCATGCGGCAGCTCGGGCCCTGGTCAGCAAGGCTTTCCGAGCAGGGTTCTTCTGGCCCACTGCCCAGACAGACGCCCAAACATTGGTCCAACATTGTGTTGGATGTCAGCTCTTTGCAAATCAGAGCCACATGCCCCCCACGGCCCTTCGGACAATACCGATTACGTGGCCTTTCGCAGTCTGGGGGCTGGACATGGTCGGACCACTTAAAGGGGGGACCAAGAAGAAGAAATATCTACTCGTCATGGTAGACAAATTTACTAAATGGATTGAGGCAAAACCGGTAACTTCTGCCAAGTCTAAGCCAGTCATTGATTTTATATCCGGCGTCGTACACCGCTACGGTGTCCCTCATAGCATAATAACGGACAATGGATCCAATTTTACTGCCCAGGAAGTTAAAGACTGGTGCGCTAATTTAGGCATTAAGCTCGACTATGCCTCGGTATATCACCCACAGTCTAATGGACAGGTCAAGCGAGCTAATGGACTGATCTTGAGCGGCATCAAGCCCCGTTTGGTCCAATCTTTAAAAGAATCCGACTGCCATTGGGTCGAGGAGCTTGACTCCGTATTGTGGGGACTGCGCACCACTCCTAATCGCTCCACGGGCTATACACCGTTCTTCATGGTGTATGGGGCAGAAGCAGTCTTCCCCAGCGATCTTATTCATGACGCACCTCGGGTGCGTATGTATGAAGAAAAGGAGGCCGAGTTGGATCGGCAAGATGACCTGGATGCCCTAGAGGGCGAGCACAACATAGCTCGGGCTCGTTCTGCATTTTATCAGCAGCAGGCCAGACATTATCAAAGCAGGGAAGTACGGGCCAAGGCCTACAACGTCGGCGATCTCGTCCTGCGCCTCCCGGAGAAGCAGAAGCACAAGCTGTCGCCTAAGTGGGAGGGGCCTTTCATAATCGATCAAGTACTTGCGGGCGGAGCATATCGTCTCCGCGACCCAAAGGACGACCGCCTCGAACCAAACCCTTGGAACGCAGCTCGGCTACGACATTTCTACGGCTAACTCCGTGACCTTACCCTGTGCGGTTTATCCCTTTCGGATTTACATTTTTCTAGTAAATAGTCTTTCCCGGGTTGTGTTCGGATACGCCGAACTACGTCAAGTTTTTTCCGGCCAACATCTTTGAATGTACCCCACGATGTTACCTGGGGGCTTCTTTTACGGAGCCAATAATATTTTATTTATGCAACCATCCATTTTTACGTGTTTGCGACCTTCCTGTATCATTCTAAAGCCACTGTATGCATCAATTTGACTTAAGATTTTGCCAAGCTGGGTTGCCTCGCTCCTGTGTTTACTCCCTACGTTCCCGATTGTTCGGCTAGGGAGTAAAGGGAGCACCTCTGCGATTGTTACGTCCGAATTACCCAGGTGCGTACCTCAGACGGGTGAAGCCAAAAGCTAGCGTTCTTAAGAATATAATTGGTCGGCCGCGGAGGAAGTGAAAATAATTGGTACTCATTACCGATGTTCCGGGATAATTCTCCCGATGTAACCATCCCTGTCTCCTTCGGATACCCGGTTATATACCCATGGTCAACATGGTAACCCGACGAAAGGAACCCATAGAGGAACTATTTTCGTCGGCAGATGTTTCTTACATTAAACAGTAATATAACATAGCTCCCCGCGCGCGTTTTTTGTCTGTTTGCACCAAATGGCTGGATTGCCTGGTTCTCCGAAGTGTTTTCCGACGTTTTCGGATAGCATAGTAGGAAACACTCCTCGGCCCCTGGTCAAGGAGGCGGAAGCCGATGGCCGGTTAAGACAACGCTTTAAGCACAGTTTTGGTGATTATCTGATGTAAAGTACATAGATACATAGAATCAAAATGTTACTCTTGGTCATGACCATCTATTATGGTCTCCAGAGCACAATCGGCTTGGGACAGACGAGCTGTGGGCATAACCTGGTCGTATACTAGATGTAAGGGCACTTCCTGCCCATCTGGCCCTACCGGCCCAACCCTAGCTAAACGCTCCGGCTCCAGCTTGGTGAAGCGTCTTGATCATTGCCCAAGCCTCCCATGCTCCCTCTCGACAATATGACATCTTCCACAATTCAAAGCAGCGCCGAGCTCCTTTGAATCTATTCGCCAGTTCGGCCATGCTTTCCGGGACCACCTCGCCAGGCCATAATGCCCTGAACATGCTCTTCATGGCTTTTCGGGCCCGCTCATGCACCGTGGAGAGCTCCTTTAATAGGTCTTGTCCGAAAGAGCTGGCCTCCCCTTCGGGGCGTCCGGTCAAAAGAACTGTAACAGTACGTGGAGTTGTTCATGTTACTGCCTCAAGCATGCAGTCTATGTACTACTAGACCGCACTTACCGAACATGCCAGCTTTGAGTTTCTGGTTCTCCTCCTGGGATAGGGCCAGCTGAGCTTTCAAGCTCTGGATTTCTTCGGCCTGTTGTTGATTTTCAGCTTTGAGCTTATCCCTCTCCTCATGACTTCGGGAAAGCACTCGGTAGCCAGCCTCTTGCTGTGCCTCCGCATACCTTTGTGCTTCCCTGGCATGATCCAGATCCTTTTGCAGCTGATTTATCGACTCGGCTGCTACGGAATTATCTTTCATTAGCCGAGGTGTTCCATCAAAATTTCCTCACATAAATTTCAGTTCGGCACTTACCATGTGCCTCTCTGGTGAATTTCTTCACCCCCTCTAGTTCGGCTTTCACAGATTTTAACTCTGTTTGCGCCAGCTTGAGGTCCTCGGACAACTTTTTGTTTTGCTCCCGAACAGTCTGCACAATAGCATGGAGTTATACACATCAGACCCTTAACTCGACCGTTTTGCCCAAATTAAGGCTCGGGGGCTACTGGGTTAGATACTAGTTGTCAAAACTAATACTATACCTGCACATTAGTAGACATGAGCTTCACTGCCCCTTCAAGTTCAATTCGGGCAGCGCCGAGGTACGCGTCTACCGAACTAAGGGCGTTAAACTCTTGATCGGAAAACGCGGAATGCCGAAGTGACGCCTTGCGCCGCCGATGATTCATCACACTTTCAACTTCGGAGTTGGTGACCGAGACGCCTCCTGAGTCCTCGGGATGTTGGTCCCCGGTAGGGACCCCCGGAGTAACTCCGGCTACAGCTGGCGACCTCGGGTGCGAGTCACCCCTCGGCGCCTCTTCAACATCCTCAGCCGAGTGCGGTTCTACATATTGTCTACAGGACATCATGGAGAAAATCATTGGCGTACTCAGTGGATATCAAAGATAGAGGCTATGACAGTACGGCGGATGCGTTACCTCTTCGGGCGGAGCGCAGATGATGTAGCTCCCGTTGGGGCCGCGCGTCTGGTCACCCCACGACTATTCGTCGCTGGGGCCGCTGGTGCCGCTCTTGCGGCTGTCCGGCGCGTCGTACGGCGGCCCTTGGGAGTAGGTGTCAGTGTATTCGGAGCAGCAGCGACTGAGCGTTTCTTTCGAGAAGATGCCCGTTGTCCACTTACAGCAGAGGAGGGAAGCGCCCCGGGATGATCGGCCAAAAGGGACACCTTAGAACCATCAAGGCTCTCCTGGTAGAAGACCCCTTCCTCGAAATCAATTGATGTTCCAGGGTCATCATGGAACCCAGGATCATCTTCACGTGAGTGATCCTCTGGTTGAGGAGCAGGGCAGCTCACTGTCTCGATCCAGCGCCTCCAGTTCTGTTCGGACAGGATAGACATCCGGTTAATTTTTTTTTGGAGTGCCTCCCGAACTATAAAATATGGTTGGACTCACCATTTCAATGGGTTTATAGCTCGAGAAGCCTTCCTTGGGCTTTAACCGAGCAAATTCTTGCTCTTCTCCCTTGAAGAGATCAACCAGTATGGCCGCCATCGCCGCCTGATCGGCAGGTCCCATCCGTGTGTACCGGGTGGCATCATCTTCCCCGTTGTAGCACCAAAGCGGGTGTATTCTCTGTTGAAGAGGTTGGACGCATCGAGCGATGGCTACAGCCATCACGTCGATAACGGTTAGCCCGTTGTGGGCTAGCCACCTCACTTGAGCGGCCAGCCGAGTTACTTCGGCGCCTTCCTCTTGGGAAGGGCTCTTTGGGCGCCAGTTGAACCGCTTCTTCGGAGAGACCAATGAGAATTCAGGCAGCCCCCTCCGAACTGGATCGAATAGGGGGATGTCTTCGATATAAAACCATTCCGAAGTCCACTCTTCGGCGTCTTTCTTCGGAGTCCCTATGGGGTATCCGGTTCCGGCGATGCGCCATACTTCGGCCCCGCCAACCTCGTAGATTGTCCCTCCTCTGGTGCAAGGGACAAGGCAGAAGAACTTCCTCCACAACTTAAAGTGGGCCTCGCAGCCCAGGAACATCTCGCAAAGAGCGACGAAGCCCGCTATATGAAGAATTGATCCTGGGGTAAGGTGGTGGAGTTGGATCCCGTAGAACTCTAGTAAACCCCTCAAGAAAGGATGAATGGGGAAACCCAGGCCTCGCAAGAGGAAGGGCATGAAGCACACCCTTTCCTCCCCGTGAGGGGAAGGAAAGTTCTCTGCGAGGGCCTCCCCGTCTACGGAAGTTAATCCAGGGCGGGTGTGGGCGGGATCTGAAGAAGGGAGATATCCCTGCGTCTCGAGCCTGCGTAAGTGCATGAGGGAAATGGAGCAGCTCGCCCAATCACCTTGACGGGGGCCGTGAGGGCGTGAGGAAGAGCCTGGGATGCTCGCCATTGCTTGCTGGTCGCAACCTCGCGAGGGTGTGAGGAAGAATGACAAGGGGTGGGGTGCGTAAGCCTCCGCGCCCTTGGCCTGTTAAAAGAGCATTGACTCCCCCCAAAGAGGGGCATTTTTGTAAAAACCCATCGGGCCACTCGCATTCCGTGGATGCGCAGAAATCGAGGGTCGTCATTTAATTTTAGGCGAAGAAAAGCGGTTTGATGGGCCCCACGGGGCCACGCCGATCGGAGGATACTTCGGCAACCGAGCTGTTGGTGGCCGAACTAAGTGCTAAATCAAACACAGGTAATGGAGGGAACTCGCCACCCAAGCCGAAGACCCTTGGAGCTTGAAGCTGCCGAAGACTTTCAACCTCGGCATTGGAGGCTAGTTCGGGGGCTACTGAGGGTGTCCCAGACTAGGGGGTACTCGGGCTGCCGGCCTATCTCTCATAGGCCGGGTTGATGGGCCGTTCTCTACTCGTTGAATGGAACACCAGATTGTGAATGACCACGTACACCAGAAGGAAACCACCGAAGACTTGGCGTCTCCTCCAAGCAATTAGTGGCGTAGCCGGCATGTTTATCCTCTGATGGTAACCGACAGTATGTAACCCTAGGTCCCTCTGGTGTCTATATAAACCGGAGGGTTTAGTCCGTAGAGGATCATGATATCAACTGCCTAGGGTTTAGCTCATCCGATCTCGAGGTAGATCAACTCTGTAACCTTTGCACAATCTCATCAATACAATCAAGCAGGACGTAGGGTTTTACCTCTTCGAGAGGGCCCGAACCTGGGCAAATCGTTGTCTCTACGTTCCCTGTTACCCATCGATTCCTAGATCCACAGTTCGGACCCCCTACCCAAGATCTGCCGGTTTCAGTACCGACAGCAAGTTAGTGGCACAAATTTTTGCTCACTACTATCGAAATATTTCAGTTCAACAACATTGGCTTGGCTCCAGGGATAATCAGAACAGAGGGATTTGCATAAATCTTTAAACGAAATAATTGTTTCTACCACCTTTGGATACCAAAATCCAGACAAACGATGCGCTTTTGTACCTTGCAGGATGCTAGTTTCCATTCTAACTGCGAGCCGAAAGGCAAGCACTCGATCAATCCTACAGTTAGGTAGGCAATAATTCAGTCAAGTAGGTAACAATTCACGCACCCATTGGTCAAATGCTAGGAGTTAGATCACACATTGCAAAGGGGTTCGAGGCTTACCCAGCCGGAATCCATGAGTTCCCTTCTGCTCCTGGTTTGACCCAATCCTCCCCACGGTCAATGGGACGGACGCCGGTGTCCATCGACATTGCAGCTCAAGCTGCTGCCGCAGGTCCACCCTCCATATCCCCTCGAACCACTAAACACCTGGGGAACGAAATGCGGCGGATCAGTGCACCATGGGCGAGGGTTCTTGTCGATTGCAGGCTAGATTGGGCGACGGTGGTGGGCTGGGTGGGTAGGGATTGGTGGGGGCCGGGCGGTGCAGCATTTCTACGGCCGCCCCGCCGGCTATCGGCGGATGGTCCGGCGGCGGGGGCGGCGGTGGCGGCGGTGTGGGGAACGGCTCGGGTACTGGCTGTTCGAAATGAGGTAAGAGAGAGACCCACCTGCAGTAAGCTGCCTCCGCCTCCACCTGTCAGTATATCAGGCGGCCCCACTAGATAGGAGGAAACCAAAAAAAGAACCAAACAAGAAAAAACTAGTCGGGAGGTAACGGTCAAACGCTTTGACCGGACGGCAGTGCAACGTTCGGACTTTTGTGAGCTGCTGGTAGAGGGGGGAGGGCAAAAGTGAGCAAAAATAGTTGTGCTGGGCAAAACTGAGCACAACTAAGCAACCGGGGGCACAGAAATAGAAATCCCTTTCTTTTTTGGTGGATTTGAGTCGTAGGAAAACCATACTATTAAGAGGGGGTCTGCTTTGGAAAGGTTAGGGTGGAATCAACACGTACACATTCACATTTGCACCCGCTAACCTCTCCGGCAACATGGAGGAGTCCACCATTTTTGCTTGGGCAAATTTGAAGCACTCAAACGGTAGTACCGCGCTAGTCCATGGTAGTACCGCTTGGCAGTACTGCCGCAAACCAGTACCGGCCACCCTACCGCTTGTTTTAGGCCTTCTGTTGGCCTGCCCACAATAAACAGAAGTAGCACGGTAGTACCGCTTATTGCGGTACTTCCGCATTCTACTGCCGCGGCCACTACCACTTACTTTGGGGCTTCTATTGCCCTTTGTAGCTTTCACGGTACTAGAGCAATACTAGGACGGTAGTACCGCTTCGTGCGGTACTGCCACTCTGGCGCCTCTCTGTACCATTGTTTCTCTGTACTAAGTGACCCTAAACGGTACTACCGCGGATGGGTGGACGGTAGTACCGCTCCCGCACTTCACATGCTCACTTAGCTACATCTGGAACTGCCACTTGAAGCGGTAGTACCGCTCCTAGGAGCGGTAGTACCACTTTACTGCGGGCTGGGCAGATTACGGTTGGATTCTTGTCCCCCCTATATAAAGGAGGTCTTCTTCCCCAAGAAGACCTACCTCTTTCCCCCAAGCTCCATTGTTGCCCTAAAGTTCATTTTCACCCGATCTCTCTCCCTAGCCATCAAAACTTGTTGATCTTCTATGCTTTGGAGGAGAGGGCCTCGATCTACACTTCCACCAAGAGATATTTGATTCCCCCCACTAATCCTTTGCGGATCTTGTTACTCTTGGGTATTTGGGCACCCTAGACGGAAGAGGTCACCTCGGAGCCACAATCCATTGTGGTGAAGCTTCGTGGTGGTGTTGGGAGCCTCCAATTAAGTTGTGGAGAGAGTCCCAACCTTGTTTGTAAAGGTTTAGTCTCTGTCTTCAAGGGCACCACCAGTGGAATCACGGCATCTTGCATTGTGCCTCCACACCACTCCAACGGAGATGTACCTCCCCCTAAAGGGAGGGAACTTTGGTAACACATCCTCGTCTCCATCGACTCCACTTGTGTTTATTTCCATCCTTTACTTTGTGCAAGCTATATTGTGCTTGTATCTTATGCTTGCTTGTGAGCTTGTTGTTGTGCTTGTCATATAGGTTGTCCACCTAGTTGCATATCTAGACAACCTATTTTATTGTCAAGCCTAATTTGATTAAAATAGCTAAAATTGGTAGTTGCCTATTCACCCCCCTCTAGTCAACCATATCGATCCTTTCAAAGGGGGTGCACCTGAACAATTTTGTGAAGCAGATCTTCGACTTCTGTGGCCAAGAGGTGACCTCGACCCAGGTCTACGCCCACCTCAGGAAGTGGAGAGCCGGGTGGATCCGAATGACCAAGCTTAGAGACCTTAGCGGCGCACAATGGGATCAGGACACCTTCATGATCCTGTTGGAGTCCGAGCACTACCAAGGCCACACCATGGTTAGATCACATATAACACTTTATACACAAGTTTACCATCTTGATCGTGTCCAACAAAACTAACATCACTAACTGTGACGCCCCCATTCATAACCGTGCACTAATCAAACACGCATCATGCACGATCGCGAACGGTGACTCCATGTTAATATCACAATACAACTTTACGACACAAATTTAAACATAAATCTTTATATTACAAAACAGGGTCACGAGGACCCATAATACATCAGTATAGATAGCAAGTTAAGTCTGGGTACAGACAAGTTAAACAAATTTTGCCTTAAGAAGGCTGAGCATAACAACGACACTAGACCGAAAAGGCGCAGGCCTCCTGCCTGGGACCTTCAAACTACTCGTCGGCGTCGAACTCCACGTAGTAGCCATCCTCAAAATTACCTCCATTCGCGGTGCTACCAGCTGTTGCAGCCACCGAGTTGAATGAAAATGATAGCAAAGCAAAAGTGAGTACTCATCCAAAGTACTCGCAAGACTTGCATCATATCTAAACTAGATATGCATCGATATCAAAGATATGGGGTTATATCTTTGGACTATACTGCATAAATGCTAGAATAAGGGGGGGAAGCTCAACGTAACGAAGACTATCATCATCTTGTAGCAATAGAAGAGGGGAGCGTAATTGATACCAACTTGTACTTACATATAGCAACAACATACCCAGAGATCCTTTCCTCGTCTCCCTGTGAGAAAGCGATCACCGGGTATTCCTATCTATTATCTTGGTGTGTTTTATCAAGTATTCGGTTTAAGTTGTAAGAGATCGGGATACAACTCCAAGTCGACCTGTTACCGTGGGCACGACTATTCGAATAGTTTAACTTCCCTGCAGGGGTGCACCACATTTCCCGATATGCTCGATTACCCTATGGCCATACACACTTTTATGGGTAATGCCCAGCCTCAGGCAATCAACACACCGAAGTCCTACCAGCTCTCCAGAGAGGTCACCCGCCGGTCTACATCCTAAGCGTGAAGGGTTGTTCGGCCGCTCACCCTAAGCATTCCTGGCATGTTGTGTGACTGGTCGGGGACCAAGCCCACCTCTGCATCAGCAGTAGGCAGTAATCCGCTCACCCCAACAATCAGCCCACATCTTTGAACTATGACATCTGACAGAGCTTTCGGGAGGAACTAACGACGCCGAGGGCCCCATAACCATTATCCCGCACGGCGGTTAGTGCGTATATGCCAATGGCAATCTCAGATCAAATACCCATAACTCGTTAAGTGTGTTATTGTTAAGTAACCATGGACACCGACCAGGGCCCAGGCCCACCTCTCTCTGGATGGTCTCTGCCTGCCCTGTCGTTCCGCCACAGTGAATCACTCGCGGGTGCTCTCCGAGCCAGCCCGACTTTAACATAACATGTATAGTGCAATATTATAAAGTATATCCGTGATCATCGCCCAGAGGGATCACAGCCCGATAATATAGCATGGCAAACGGAGAAGGGTGAAGGGCCACTAATGGGACTCTAGCATAGCTAAACTAAGCATGATAGGATATCAGGTAAAGTATCAACAACAGGTGACAAAAATAGGCTATGCATCTGAATAGGATCTACCGATAAAACATCAATTAAACCGACACTCTAATGCAAGAAGTAGAGAGAAAGAATGGGCGATATTGGAATTATCAAGGGGGTTGCTTTCCTAGAAGCTCTGCTGCAGGGATCTGATCCATGAGATCATTGTCGTACTCAGGGTATACTGCGGTCTCGGGGTCTACCGATAAGAATCAAATGCGGGAAAATAAGGGGCAATCAAATGCAGCACAAAATGTATGTCATGGTAAAATGTGATGATGATGTGCTCTAATGCATTACTAAACATTTTAATTGAAGTGGGGAAAATATTTGAGAATATTTTCCCAAATTCAAACACTATTCATTTATTGATTCACTAGCAAAATGTCAAGGTTCATTATGATGATGACGTTTATCATGCATGCAAATGACATATTCAGATTCCTTATATTTTTATGATCAATTTTCATATATAAATTATTTTTATGTGAGTTACGGTTTATTTTCTATGATTTTCCAAAGTTTTATTGATTTTCTAGATTTCTGAATATATTTTAATTGGGATTTAAATCAGTAAATACTTTTTATACCCACTATGGGCTAGCCACAGTGGATGGCAGGTGGGGCCAGTCAACTACCCAGTCAACAGTTGATTGGTCCATGTTGACTGGTCAAATGGGTCCAGTGGGACCCAACTGTCAGTGCCTCAGGTCAATTAACGGGGTTTAATTAGTTTAATTAACTCCAGTTAGCAGGTGGGGCCTTCTGTCAATGTCTCTGTGATTTAATTAAGTGCTATAGTGGAGGGCCCACATGTGAGTGACCATTAGTAACTAAATTAGTGCCTAATATATTTGGTTAATGGTCGGGCCCACTGGCAGTGACACATTGGCCGGTTTAAACTCCAGCGCGCCGACAACGAGACCAGACGCGACGGCGATACGCGGGTTTCACCCTCCGGCGACCATAGGGATGGCGGAGGGGCGCGTTCGACTCAAAGGAGCAGCGCGTGTCTAGCGGAGCAAGCAGCGCGAGCGGAGGTGGCCGAAGCAGAGCACTGCAGCGCCGAGCGGCGGTAGCTGGAGCTCGGGTGTGGACGGATCCGGCGATAGGGGGCACGACAAATAGTGCTGGTGGGTGCGTTGGGTTCCTGGGGAGCCCAGGAGCACGACTACGTGCTTTGACGCGAGCGATGCTTGCGATGGCTGCGGCGGCAATGCGACCAGCGGCGACGAGCTTCGGCTCCGATGGCAATCGCGGCTACATGCACGAAATCGATGCATGGAGAGAGGGATTTCGAGCGGGAGCTCACTGTGGAGCGCACGAAGGCTCGATGAGTGAACGGGAGTGCAGTGCGGCGACGGGATCGACGATGGCGTCGCGATGGCTGGAGGTGGAAGAAGATGGCGATCCGACGTTGCGGTGGAGCCCGGCATGAGCTGGTGGTCGTAGTCGATGCAGTCGAGTGCGGCGGAGCTCGTGGACAACCTCCTAGCCTGCGGGGTGCATGGTGGCTGCAAGGACGATGTCGGCCATGGCGGCGAAGTTTCGGCTTTGCGCGAGATGGAAGAAAGCGGCGCGAGGGGGAGAAGTGAGAGGTATAGGGTTCGTCACAGGGTCGAAGGGGGCCTTATCCAGCTCAGGGATGCGACGGATGGGCGACGCGTGGACATCGGCGGATGGACGCGCGTGATGCCTCTAGCGCGTCTGGAGGTTGAAGGAGACCGACTGTTGGCTGGGCCGGCTCCTGTAGCGAGCATGCCGTAAGTGCACAATGTAGTTTAGTTTTTATTCTTTTCTTTTTCTATTTCTTTTATTTATTTTTGTTTTGCATTTATTTTAGCTAGTAAATGAGTTTTGTTTAATATGAAACTTGGCACCTAAATACTAGACAACATTTTGGAACAACACACAAAGTTTTAGGTCATTTGGAATCATTTAAATTTATGTTTGCATTTAAATGGTTCAAATCAGTGCTGCTGGTCCACTTTAAATATTTCCAGGGGCATTTGGTAATTCAATCATGGTTGGTTTCTTCTTGACAATTACTTGGGGATTATTTGGAATATTACCAACATTTTTGTTTTACTATTTGAAGAAATAATATTTTGTCTTGCAATTGGAGTTCGAATTTGAGTTTGATTTGGGACAAGTGGCATTCATTATTGCAAAACATGATGACATGGCAATAATTAGGGGGAGATCACTGTAGCTTAATTATAGGGGTGTTACACTAACATCGCTTTGTTTTTGTGTTAGGACCACCCCAAGGACGTCAAGTTCATCAACACTACCATCCAGAACTACACGCAGATGCATCAAATCTTCTTGTATGGGCTCGCTACAAGCAAGCATGCCATGGGCTCTAGTCAGCCGCTCGATTTACCCATGCCATAGTGGCCAGACACCATCAACGTTAATGTTCTTGAGAAGGCTACTGATCATGTTCCTGTGCTCGATAGGTAGAGGAAGAGGGCTGGCTTGATGGAGGAGGAGCTGACCGTGTTTCGCAGCATGATCGAGGTTGTGAAGGAGGTGGCAACCGCCATTAGGGAGAGCAAGCCGGTCGACGTCCACCCTGAGCTATATAACGCCGTCATGGGGAAAGGTAGCTTCAGTCCGGAGGGTCTGATGGTTGCTCTTAGCCTCGTGCTGGACAACAAAGCTCAGGGTGCTGGGTTCATTGCCATGGCAAACGCCCATAGGGTGCTCTAGCTGAGGACTTGGCTGGGCAAGCACTACTTCTAGTGCTGCCTCTGGCTGCGGTGGTGATAACATGCATGAAGATCTACGACGATGATGACGATGACAATGACGACATACATTTTGTGGTAGCTAGGGCTTGAAAAACTATTGCTGGCTTGTATATTTTGATGAGGTGGTATATACTAACCCCTCACGCTGATGGCGAACTTGTGGTGGTAGGATAACACCCTATTTTGGATGTGGTAGTAGCATGACACCATAGTAGTTAGGACGAACTTGTGCTGCCTTATGTGATCATGCATGCCTATGTTGTTTCTCTTTCACATGTTGTGTTCATTTGCTTTACTGCTTGAATTGTTGCTCTTTTGTGAATCTGCAAGTGAAGTGGTATGTTGTCTACAAAGGTAGGGTTTCAGGACTATACGGTTCATGGGCAACATGCAGTGAACAAGTTAAGGGTTACCTAGGCAGCTCCTTTCTAGGAGGGTTTAAGGGTAGACAACAGGCAGAGGATGACTACCACCGATACCTGCTCGAAGAACAGAACACCAACGATGAAGTTCCCAAGGTTGCTTCCTTGAAGCGGGTTTAAGACAAGATAGTAGGTTGTGTGGGCTGAAGAACTTCATCATCATCGTCCAGTTCGTCGTGATTCTAGTGCTGTTTTACTCGTGTGATCGCTGTGACCGTATGTAATGGAGTGAGCACTTGATAGGATGGTAGATGGTGAGCTCACCACGTAGGGTACAAGGTTACTAGAACTGAACTATGTGTGCAACCAAACAGTGTGCTTTGCATCAGAACACCCATACGCAGCCAGCCAAACACAGGGTAGAAATTGTTGCCATGATGCAGGGGAGGCAATATGCAGGCAACCAAACAATGTGCAGAACATGGTTTTCAGTCTACATTACCTCAGGCAGGCCCATATAAGCCATAGATGCAAAGAAGGAAAAATCGATGCAGGTAACCAAACGCATCCAAAGGGGGCCGCAGGCGTCCCCGACCAACGCATCATGGACCATTGGATTCGTCGCCACAGTGAGACATGAAATTACACGATCGAACGACGAAGAAGACGACATACATGCAACAAAGACGGTGCCGGGTAGGCAGCATAGCGCTACGTGAACGAAAGACGGCTCGACTTATTTAGGGATGTGGAAATAAGCTTACCCCTACCTAGCTTATTTTAAAAGCCCCAAATAAGCCCCAAAAGAACTACTCCCTCCATCCCATAATATAACAACGCTTTTGACACTACACTAGTGTAAAAACGCTTATATTATGGGATGGAGGGAATACTAAAATAAATGCCAAAAGAACTACTATATAGTAGATTTGTAAAATAAAATTTTAGATTAAACTTCTAGACAGGGGACAACTTATTTCCACATACCAAATGAGCCTAAAACTTATTTCCACATACTCCCTCCGTTCCACATGTTGTGCGTATAGATTTTTTAAAAAGTCAAACTTTACAAATTTTGACCAAGTTTGTAGAGAAAAACAAATACATTTAGAATACCAAGTACACATCCTTAGATGCATCACAAGGCGCACTTTCATATTGTATATATTTGGTATTATAGATATAAATAGTTTTCTTCGTAAACTTGATCAAAGTTTATAAAGTTTGACTTTTCAAAAAATCTATATGCACTACATTATAGAACGGAGGGAGTACCAAATAAGCCTAAAAAAAGAAATGGCCCTGAGTAATGCCCAGTTCTTGAAGCCTCACAACCATGGTACTGTTTTTTACTGGGCAAAATTGCGCGGAGACCCGGAGTAGCGACGTGACTACAGGGGGCCCGAATGTCGACGCACGCGACCGCCCTCCTCCCGCACGTCTTCTCTCTCTCTCCCCCTTTGGTCTCACAGAGCTAATCCCCGGCGCTCGCTCGATTCCCTGGTCTCTTCGTTGGTCTCCGCCGCCACCCCCTGCTTCTCGTCCTCCGCGTCGGCGGCAGCGCTCTCCAAGGTTCCTCCCCAAAAAAGATTGCGCACGCTGCATTGTGATGGTAAGGGCGATCGTCCCCGTCTTTCTTTAATCACTCTTGACGCAATGCTGATGTTAGGGTTTTGAGGGTTTACTTGCCGGCGCAACAATGGCGCCGCCGATCGCTCTAGTTCTTCGCATTCTTCTCCCCACACCCCCTCCCCCCCGCCCCCCTCGACGTGTCCAGATTTTCGGTTCTTTGCGCTCTTTTCCCCCCAAAAGATCGATTTATTTTTGCGTTCTGATGTATTCTTTCCTGTAAAATCTCCACCTTTGCATTCTATGTTCCGAGTTCTATTTCGAGTTTTTTTCCCAAGGAAATGCGGAAGAGAAACTCCGACTAGTAAATACGGACACAAATTCGATCCTAAGAGGACTTTGAACCTACTCCCGACAATATACTCCCTCCGTTGCTAAATATAAGTCTTTTCAGATATTCCAACAAGGGACTACGTACGAAGCAAAATGAGTGAATCTACACTTTAAAATATGTCTATATACATCCGTATGTAGTCTTTTATTGAAATGTCTAAAAAGACTTATATTTAGGAGCGAAGGGAATAATAAAGAAGAGTTCGAATTCGAGTCAACGAGGACTTAGAACCATTGAAAAATAGATGGTGGGGCTGTACGTAGGGTCGTGATAATAGGCCCCTGCTACTCCTTCTGATTTCTGATCTTACTGTTTGCAGGTTAATTTGTCACGCGTGAGGACTTGACGCCAGGGCAAATTTCCAGACACAGCCATCTTTTGCTGGGTGAAGGTAAAAAAAAGTTCACCCCTGAGATCCGGTGGTCATGTCTGTTTGACCTCAATTGGAATTTTAACTTCAAAAATTACAGTAGCTGATTGATGTTACATATTGACAAACGCTTTCTTTGTGCTTGCAATGCAATCTGGTCACAAGGTGCAGCCACCCTTTCTGTTGCTCAACTAACTCGTTTTGTGCATATCGACGCTTCCCTTGCTTGACTGTTCTACTTGTGAGACTGAGTGCACGGCGTTGAGTTTGTAGTGCTAATTTATATTGGAGTAACCGACTATAAGGCTAGGCGTTCGATGGCGGTGGTCCGTCATGATTCGGCCCTGTGAGGTGTGTTTACAGGCTGGAGTTGAGGTGCCGGTTGCGCCACTGCCAGACTCACCTTCCCAGCATTCTTGCTGCCAGATTTAAGTGCCCCCGGTAGATGAGCGAGGTGGGAACTCAGAAGAGGAACAAGGAGAAATTGTCGCCAACACAACGCTGGCACTGACGCTGCTGGTCGTTCATTTGCTAGTATTTGGTGGTGGCAGAAGACATGGAATCTGTTTAGTTAGGGCAAGGAAGAGACAGGTATGAACATTGAACTCATATATATGTACTAGTGGGCTGGTTGGGATAGGACACCTCTTTATTCCAGCTGGTGACTCCCGCTTGTTTTCGAAGCACCTCCTAGATAGATCACCCAATGGTCTACATATTTTTGAATTTTGAGCACAAGGAACATAATTTGGTTCTATTGGATCAGCTTTGTAGAGTAACCAATATAATGCTCCACTCACACAATGATACATAAACTTTGCTCCTTGGATTGTAATCCAATCTCCCAGTCAATATGCCAAATGAGATTTCGGATGGCATCCTTACCTGCGGATGGATAAAAATTGTGCTTTTATATTTTGATAGTGATGCTTTCGTTGTGGACAGTTTGTTGTTAAAACAGCCTATTTGTAGAGACCACATGATAGTCTTTCATAGTTTAATTGATTATTTCTTTATTAACTGAATGTCTTTTCTTCTTGATTATAAAGAAGGAAAAGGAAGGTTTATTCCCTATATTCAGTAAACTTCATGGTATATAATGTTGTGCAGCAACATAGTCTAGTAAGTGTGAACATAATTTATGTTGTGCTTAATTATTCTTTCAGCCATAGTAAAAGAATACTAAATTATTATTATTATATTAATTTTCCAATTTGAAATTTAATTGAATTTATTAGTATGAGGCTATGAGTGTATAATAATATGTTAACTGCTGATTAGTTAGTTGCATAACCATTATTCGCTTCATTGTGTCACCTTTCTCTCTGGCAAGTGCAAACTATTTTCACAATTCTGGTCTGCTGATATCTTTTTTGGATGAAAATTAGCATGATTTTCACTAGAGCATTCTTGATAGGAATGCTCATGGATTAGTTTATTACTGTGTTTGTAAAAATAGTGGGGATCTAAATCTCCATTGCCTGTTAAATATTATTGTAGAGAGTACGTTTCAAGTGAATTCTCTGTCATGTGGCGAACTTGATCATGGTTGTTTACATCAATATTAATTAACGCAGTATGATCAGTGTGTTTATTAGAAGTAATTTCAGTGTGCTATAAACTAGAAAAAAAAGTTTACTAGCGAACTATGAGAGTAACTTAGCCGACTTTAACCCCAAAGTCATCTATGTTGTTTATGCAATCAACAAGGGAGTGATAATTTTCAGCCGGACAATGTTGTAGAACTATTGATTAGAACTGACTGCGAATATTGTCTCAATAGCATTCTGATACGGATGACTGAATTTACTTAACCCTATCACACTATTGGTAGTCTAAAAAATGGTTGCAATAGCACAAAGTCTTGGAAAAAGGTGATTCGGTGAGTCCAGATAGTTTGTACAAAGTCCTTTGCACACAAAACAAAACAGTTATAAATGCATTTAGTTGTTGCGGTGTATATTAGTTTGCAACGCAGACAATTTACAGAACACACATGGGAATGTATCTTATGCAAACCATTGGCTAGGTCCTATTCACTTAGTTTATTTTGAGCATTGAGTTAGCTAAAAGAATCCCAGAACTTATGTTCTGATAGTGCTTACCATCACATGAAACACAACTCCACGTTTAAATTCAACCTATACGATGACAATGAAACCCAATAGTAATGAAGCTTACGTGAGCAGCACTAGAGTAGCTTTTGATTCTTTTTACTTTCGGTTTATGATTTGTCATTTGTTTTGCAGCACGTGTGACTTTTTATTGAAAATCTATCATGTATTGCTAGCTGACTTTTGAGGACCATTTCTACTATTTTGGTTACATTGATTTAATTCCCTAATGGAAGCGGCAAGGACAGTAGCATATATAGGTTCAGGCTATATATGCCTTTAATTATCTACCAACATAAGATACAGGTATTTAGACTTTCCAGGTATGATTAAAGAATTAAGCATGCTGCCAGTATTTAGACTTTACAGGTAGGGTGCTTGTTGGAATTGGTGTCAAATATGTGTACTAGGTTACAGTTGGACTTGGCATATGCGGAGAGTTAGATGTTTGCGTTGAACGCATGCAAAATGGGCCTAATATGTAACGCCATGGCGAGGTAGCCAAAAGGCGAAGCTGGTAGGCTAGATACAAGATCACGAGGGGGGCGTCTCGGCGCCCATGACAGGTTTGACCAACATAAGATATATATATTCGTTGAATGATCAAAGAATTAAGCATGATGCCAGTATTTAGACATTACTGGTATGATGTTCATTGGAATTGGTGTTGAATATGTGTACAAGGTTACAGTTGGACTTGGCATATGCGGAGAGTTAGATGTTTGAGTTGAACGCATGTAACCCGAGCCGAATATGTAACGCCACGGCGAGGTAGCCAAAAGACGAAGCTGGTAGGCTAGATACAAGGGGGCTGTTTGGATGCCGCCTGTGGCTGCCTTGCCAAATCACGGCTCGCCAACTTTTTGGCGCAAGATTTACCGCCATGGGCTCGCCAACGAACCAGCATAGAAACTGAAGGGCCGACCAAAACCTTGGCGTATATACAAAAAATTGGCTTCAAACCAACATACACCAATCAGTCAGTCAACGACCAAAAATTTGGTAAGGCTGCTCCCGACTGTGATCCAAACAGGCCCAAGATCACAAGGGGGGCGGTCCAGGCGCCCGGGGTAGGGATGACCAAACCGGGCGTGGAGTGGTGGTCGAGATGCTGTCCTATGTCATCGGTGTATCATGTTGATTTCATATGTGGGGAGGAGCACCCGTAGTCGCGCTGAACCTTGTTAACAATATCGTCTCGCCATCTACTTTCTGCAATGATCCGGTCACAATAATTCCAACAATATTTTGCAATGCACAATAAGCAATTATGAACATAACTTGCACATGCTTTATGCGATGCCTATGTATTTGTTCTTAGATCATAGTTATCTTGCAGTCATATTAGTGAAATTTCTTTTTTGACCAGGCACTTCCATTATTTAATTGCACCCCTAACCGTTTCCCGGTGCTGATAGTGTAGGATTCAGTTTTGGAAATAGGGCCCAGAAAGTATAATCCTTGAAAGGGACCTGCAATTTGATCTGCTATATGGTCTAGCAGGCGACGCGTTGCAGGAAACCATCTAATGATTGTGTTGTAATTGTTGCTAGGTAGAAAGCACAAAGTGTGAAAGGGATAATGGAAGCATAAATCGTGCAGAATCGGATATGGTAATAAGATCTTATTGGTAGGTGCCTCCTTTTTATAGAGTTTAACTTCTGAAATTTTTATCTCTTATGGTAAATTCAGACTTTCCTTTAACTGGCAGCACCTTTGAGCTGAATTCATTCTCATTTTTTTGGTTTCCGGAAGCTTTACATCAGGAAGTAAGAATAGAACAACTTCTCGGTCTCATCTATGATATAGGGGTGAGCATTGCCAGTGTCATCTCATTTCATCAGCTGCGGAATTAATGGGTTCAAATAGGCTACCCTTTGGATTCATTTCGGGAGGATATAGCTGCAGTGAGCAATATGAGTGGCAGCAGTTAACCCTTCGTCAAAGAGAACAAGCAACAAGGGAGCAACCCCATAGCAGTGCAAACTTGAGGTACCCTGTGCATATACCCAACAGGTTATGATTTTCATTAGTGTGTTAACTTTTTCGTGTCATGGTCATCATGTTATTCAGCTTTACACATATATTTCTTGATGGAATTCCATGATTCAGAGATAAGGTAGAATATTTGGTAACTGCTACAGGAATTTTCAATGATGGATGCATTTTGTACCATTTAGACCTTTTGTTGTGGTTTTTTTTCATAAGAATCCTATACAACTAAGTAGGCGATCCCCACTAACATATTTATGTCAACATTCAATCATGCATGGGAAAAGACCCACCTCAACATGCAACCATGCATGCAAAATGGCTCAAATGCTTTAATTATATTATGCTACTATTCAATATTTTTTAATTATACATAATCATATGTATTTTCAGTTTCAGTCTTATATTTATTAATCCAAAAATTCATATTCATATAACCAAATCTCATTGAATATATTGGAAGCAATTCCCGCAGCAACGTGTGGGGTATCATCTAGTTTTGGAGTACTCTCCAAGCTTTAAAAATGGTTTTCCGATAAGGGCCCTTTGGATCTTATGATTGGGGTTGTCAAATTTCTTATGTAATTTTTTCCTATGACCTCGATTCTATAAGAAAACCAACATGACATCAAACCTCATTTAATTTTTACGTTTAGAAGTTCAATTGGCTGTCACTCTATCTGTTTCCACTCTCTTTTCATTCCTCGAAATGTCATGCGTTTATTTTCTTACAAATCATTGGAAGGCATCTTTTAAAAATCCGTAGTATGTGACGTCTCATTCCTGTGTTTTTCCCTATTCCAATGATTTCGAATTTCTTGATCGGGAGGCCTTTAATGATTTATATTTCTTATATTGCAGGACTGAGAGGACTAGTCCATCCTTTGATTGTGTTTGTGATTATGCAAAAGGGGCTGATGGACATATTCATGAAACGGTAACCCTTGGCAAGGTTTGTCAGTTTAACGGGGGAAGTAGCACTCAGAATGGACCTTATCAAGCGGACCAATATCTGCCATCTTACTTTCCAGTTGACCATTTTTCTGAGATAGATGAAGCACGGCATCGGGCTTACATGGACAGTTTCTACACTGACAATAATCCTGATCACACCTCAGCTAGTCGGTTGCGTCATAGGGATGAACAAAGGAAAGCTTACACCAAGAAGCCATTTGAGAAATTGCACACCATAAAAAATTCAAAAAAATTGCGCACTATCCATCCTAGGCAACTTGAGCTTTCACTCCGTGAGGATTTTCATGATAGGTTGGGCATTAGAAATTGCAGGAATGCTTATCATGGCAAGAGGTTAAAAACAAAACCGGCAAGATGGAGTTCTCAGAAAAACAATTCCAGTGTGTCTTGTGTTGGTAAACATGGGAGAAGCAGTCGGCAGACAAGATCTGGAGAACAGCCGTTTGAACAGGAAGCTGAGAACAGTAGACACAAAAGGTATGGAGGTCAGCTGGCTGGAGAGAAAGCTAAGAAGCGTATGATTTATGAGGGGCACCCTAAAGGATTATGTTCACTTCGTGAGCAGGATGAGCATCTGCATCATGAGGTGCATCGTAGTGGTTCTGATTCGATGAGAAATGACAATTGGGAGAAAAATGCTGAAACAAATGATGAAGTAGATCATAATGGAGCAGAAGGGAACTGCCATCTAATGAAGAATATTCGGACCGCTGCTGCTACATGCTGTGGCTCAACAAAGTCTAATGAAAATTCAGATGTGTTATGTCCCAAGTACAGCAGCAAAACCATTGCTTCATCAAATGAGCCAAAAGGGATTAGCAACGTGAAATTAGTATCTGACAAGCAGCCAAGTGTTGTTGGTTGTACCAAAGGACCTCGAAACACAAGAACTGGAGACGTTTCGACACATAACCTGCAGGATCTTTCAGTCACTCATACGGAGAAGGGCGTGCATACAAAGCAAGCTGATAATACTTCTCATTCTGAATTACTTCGTCAATGTCTAGATATTTGGAGAAGAAGAAGATTAAGGAAGGAAAGTAGTGCTGAAGCTAAAAAACTAGATCAAACAGGTACTGCGAGGCATGAATGGTCTGCTTCTTGTAGCTCAGAAAGTGATGATGAAAATGTCAATGCATCTGAGAGTGCTTCTGGGAACTCAGAAAGTGCGGCTGAAAATGATACTGAATTGGAGAATTCCCAAAAATGTAGAGGTGCGACGTCGCTTGATGGAGTACAAAACCGTGGTGAGGGAAGAGCAATGACAAATACAGAGCAGCCCTTCAGATGCCTCAGTGGTACAAACTACAACAAAAGCTCAGCCAAGCAAGGGCTGAAGTGCAATCTGGAGGTTTTGCAAGAACCACATCCAGGTGAAATCATGCAGCAAAAGGAAGAGAATAAACTTCCATGCTGTCTACCATCAACTGTTCATCAAAATGGCATGATACAAACTAGTCAGAACAGTTGTTCTGATACTAGCAAGAAACAAACTAGACGGAACAACTGGGCAGATATTAGTAAGGTAGATCAAGCAGCTACTTCTTATCCTGATAGTAGTGTGTATCGGAATGTTTCTCAGCACGAGACTAGCAATCATTTGGATGATGGGAGAAAATATAAACTGGGTAGCGGCTGTGAAATTAAAAGGAAAGCAGCACAAGGCGATGGTGCCAAATGGTTTGAACAAATGCCCAGTTCGATAACAGGTCCAACACTGCTGGATCATCTTGCAGTTTGCTCTCCTGATGATGGTAATGTGAAGGTCTGTGGGTCAGAGTGTTCCAATCAGTGCAGTAAAACTACTTTAGAATTGGAGAAAGAGAAGAAGTCTGTCAATTGCTCCAGTGGAACTGACTGCAGAGTCATAAAAATTTATTCCGGTGGAGGTGATTGCAGAGACATCCGACAAGATACCATGAATTGCAGAAGAAAGAGGCAAGTGTCTTCATCTCTGGCAGACTCTGAAAATGATAAAGGAACAAAGGAAGATTATCAGCCACCTGGAGTTCTCGAAGTGACATCAAATCGACAGATTTCCTGCCCATCTGATGTTGGCATAAAAATATCTGATGTTGCTAGACCAGCTGATTGCACCCCACATTTTACAATACCAGACTTAAATTGTTTGCCTAGTATGATCGCAGATGAAGAAGAATTCGAGGCATCTCAAGAAGTGATTAATCAAGTAACTGGGCACGGTTCGGAACCACATGATGCTTGTCCGAGCCTTTCCGCCTTTAGTGGGCCTGCTGTGCAGGAAGAACAGTTTAAGCAACCAGAGAAGAATGAATTTGTCGGAGGAATTTACGCAAGAACGGCTGCAAATGGTTCACGGATCTCTGATTCACATAATGCAAAGGGAGCGGTTAATGAGGCAACTGGGCAGGATACTAGTCAGAGCTTTTCCGCCTTTAGTGGGCCTGCTGTGCAGGAAGAACAGTTTAAGCAACCAGAGAAGAATGAATTTGTCGGAGGAATTTGCGCAAGAACGGTTGCAATTGGTTCACGGATCTCTGATTCACATAGTGCAAAGGGAGCGGTTAATCAGGCAACTGGGCAGGATACTAGTCAGAGCTTTTCAGCCTTTAGTGGGACTGCTGTGCAGGAAAAACAGTTTAAGCAACCAGAGAAGAATGAATTTGTCGGAGGAATTTGCGCAAGAACGGTTGCAATTGGTTCACGGATCTCTGATTCACATAGTGCAAAGGGAGCGGTTAATCAGGCAACTGGGCAGGATACTAGTCAGAGCTTTTCAGCCTTTAGTGGGACTGCTGTGCAGGAAAAACAGTTTAAGCAACCAGAGAAGAATGAATTTGTCGGAGGAATTTGCACAAGAACGGTTGCAAATGGGTCACGGATCTCTGATTCACATAGTGCAAAGGAAGCGATTAATCAGGCAACTGGGGAGGATAAAAGTCAGTGCTTTTCAGCCTTTAGTGGGACTGCTGTGCAGGAAAAACAGTTTAAACAATCTGAAAAGAATGAATTTAGTGGAGGAATTTATGAAAGTGAGATTGCAAATGGTTCGCGGATCTGTGATTCACATAGTGGGTCACCAAAACTAAGTACTGATGAAGAAAGTATCACATCATTCAAATGTGCCCTCGGCGAATTCATAAAAAATATCTTAAGGCCTCTGTGGGAAGAAGGCCTCTTATCTCGTGAGGTCCACAAAATTATAGTGAGGAAAGCCGTGGATAAAGTGGCCTTGACATTGGGCCCAAAGGTGCCTCGTACAGAAGCAGCCATCTTTAGGTTTTTTGCAGAGGAATCTCAGAGTGTAGAACAACTCGTTCAGGTGGTAGCCTACGCTCTTCCTGTTTATAGCAAGAATACTACTCCCTCCGATCCATATTACTTGTCGCTCAGATGGGTGTATCTAGCATTGAAATACGTCTAGATACATCCATTTGAGCGACAAGTAATATGGATCGGAGGGAGTAGTTTTGTTATATTCGGCTAAACAATCTACGAAATCTTGTCTTGCAGGGTTACTTGGATGTATACCTGGGAAAGCAAGTTCTTAAGAGAACAATGCCTGGTAGTATCTGAACACGACCAGTCACGGGAAGCCCCATGTAAAAATATATTTGACCCCATCTGTTGGTATTAATTACTATATATGCTATGGTTTTCCTTTGCTAACCACATACGCCTTGATTTCCACAGGCAGGTTATAACAAGTAGGGGTAAACTTTGCGCTAAAAGGAAGATATGTTTGAGTCAATGAATCTTCCTTGTGCCGATGATGAGCCACTTTTACTTGTGAAGCACTTTTCTAAGTTAAAACAGGTCTGATCTAATATAACACAAATGGCTTATACATTGCGATGCAGCCAAATTTTGGTTTGTAGCGTGCATTTCCATTATCTAGGTCTGTCTTCTCACAATGTGCAAATGTCGCGAAGATGTCGATGTACCGGCATATTTGATTTTGTAACCTGCACTTTCGCTTTGCTTAGAGTTACCCATTGTTTATTTATTTATTATATAGGAAAACACAGAATCATTACTATTATGTTCAGCTAAGCTCAGGGTGCAGGCCGGTAATGAGACCCGGATAAAACAGCACAACCCAACCCCTCCGTTAAAATTGGCAAACAAATGAGCTTGTCGTTATGACCTTTGTCCTCTTTCTCTGGTTTCTGAATCCAAAACCTGGATCTTCTTCATCTATCATGCAGCCCGGTTCCTTCGAAATTACTATATGTTTGTGAGGTTCGGAAGCTGAGTGGCAGGCCTCGGAGCTGGGCGATTACCAATAGGTGGAGGCGTCGCTTTTGCTTGCTATTCGAAGCGAGGACATGTATCTTATGGACTATCCGTAAAAAAGATGGCTATCGACCGGGTCTTTGTGTGACATGCTTCTGACTTGTTTAAAATTTTAGCTTTTTTTTTTACAGCAGTGGCAGCTGCTAAAAAAAAGACGGACATGTACCAGCTAGGCAGTATGCTGGATGGTCTTTAGGATGTTGGCCGTTAGTTTGCTTTGCTTCATAGCAGTTGACTCGTCTTTTAGTAATCATATATTCGACTTTCTTTTCGCTTTTTGACATGTCGCGTTGTTGCCCCGATAGACCTTTTATTTATCTTTTACTACACTTGGATAACTTCTACAGATGTGGCTGGTGTTTTATTATAAAGCAGCACAAAAGTCTATTTCGAAAATATTAGCAATCTTTAAGTTTTGCAGTTGCTCTAGAGTCTAGAGAGTCCCTCTCGATGATAACACCGCCAATCTGGGTCCTATTTAATCTCTCATTTAACAAAGACATAGCAGTTTCAGTCATTTTCAACAATCATTGGCATGTCCGCAAAGTGCGCAATGCTACGACGCAAATGGCCTGAAGCATTGCCCAGCAATTTTTGTTCATTTTCTGTAATATAATTTCTCTCAATTTCAAAACTAATTACAATTTTCTTTTCTAAAATTGGAAATAAGAAACATTCTGAATTATAATAAATAAATAACCGAAAAAGACCATGGCCCGGCCGAGAGCACACTGCGCGAGTGACAAGTATTCACGTGTGTTGCACCAAGCAAATCCTAAACGGCGCCTTCAGCGCCCGTAATAGTAGTTCGCGCAATCGGGCGCACACCCGCTCTCCGTGATGGGCCAGCCCATTTGCACTTTTTTTCTTTTTCTAAAAAACTGCAAAAAAAAAAAGCACGCTGAGGTCGATTCGAACCCACACAGCGGCGGTTCCGTGCAATACGGGATAACCACCCCACCCACTTCCCTTCTATGCTCACGTACATCTTCTCCCCTCTGTTGTTCTTTCTTTTCCTTTTTCTTTTTTCCTTTTCTTCCATCTTTTTCTTTTTTTCCTTTTTCTAATTCGATGAAAAAGTTCACCGGATTTTATGAACGTTCTTTTGAAATCGATGAACTTTTTTAAAAATTGATTATTTTTTCAAATTTGATGAACTTTTTTCAAATTCTATGAACATTTTTCTAACTCGATGAACATTTTTCAAAATCGGTGATTTTTTTTTCAAATTCGATGAACTTTTTTCAAACCAGTGAACTTTTTTTGAAGTCAGTGAACTTTTTTTCAAATCGGTGAACTTTTTTTCAAATCCGTGAACTTTTTTGCAAATTCGATGAACTTTTTTCAAATTCGATGAACTTTTTTTGAAGTTTGTGAACATTTCTTTAAACTCCATGAACTTCTTTGACATTCACGATTTTTTTTTGTGATTTTTTTTTTAAAAAAAGAGAGCCAACGGTGACCAGTCACCTAGTCAACTGCGACCAGTCAAAAGTGCGCTCGAGTATTTTTTTTTTTCAGAAGAAAAACGGCTCTCGAGTGACCAGGGGGGAAACTAAGCGCACGCCTACATGGGCCGGCCCAGCGCGGGGCTCAGTGAGCGCCCGTTCGTCCAAGTGGCGCTTAAGGCGCCACTTAGGAGGTCCCCCAAATTGGCGACGTCCCGTAGAGAGCTAGCCCCGGCAAGGGGCTGAACTGGACCGACCCATTTAGCTAGGTTCTGATTCCCAGTTTTCCTGGTCCCTTTTTTGTTTCTTTTTTAGTGTTCTTTTCCATATGATTACCTTTTTTAAGGTTGTTATTTCTTTTACAAAATATATTTATAGAAAATTAAAAATATTCATGTTTTTAATAATGTTCAAGAAAAATAAAAGATGTTCACGTTTTCTCAAAAAATGTTAAGAATTTAGAAAAACTATTCGCAGAGTTACAAAAAAATGTCCACAAACATTTTTAAAAATGTTCTTAAGTTTTCAAAATATGTTCCTGGACTATTCACAGAGTTACAAAAAAATGTCCACAAACATTTTCGGTTTTTGCCCGATTTTCTCTAGGTTTTTGAGAAAACAAAATCACAGATATTTTTTGCGCTGAAATTTTGTTTGCTCCCACGAGAAACACAAATTTGCTTCCGCAAATTGTGCTTCTCAGAACATATCTATGCTTAGATTTACTTTCGCAAGAAGCACAGCTGTGCTCCTTGGAAAGAAAAAAAAATCTGCGCTTTCATGAGAAATTTGCTTGTCGTGGAGGCACAAATTTGCTTTCGCGAGAAGCACAACTGTGTTTTTCGAAAAGATTTTTTTTTGTTCTTTCACAAGAAGCACATCTCGTGGAGGCACATAACTGGTTCCGCGAGAAGCACAAGGGAGAAAAAGCGAAAAAAAAACCATGCTTTCGGTTCGCAGTTTTTTTCTTCATTTCTTCTTCATTTGTTTTTTTGGTGGCTGATTCTTTTTTTGTTTTTGTTTTTAGTTTTTATTGTTTTTTTGGGTTTTTTCTGGTATCCTTTTTTTCCTTGTTTTTTCGTGAAAAAAATGTTCGGCGAAACCTATTAAGATGGTATCTAATTTCGAAGATCTGGACGCGAGAAATCCAACGGCGAAAACGGTTCGGGATTTGGATGCATGGTTCAAGAGATAAAACGTTTTGAATAAACGAATGTACGGAAAAAGGGAGAACTCCCAGGTTGCGACATGTGACGCACATACAGTGCGCCACTTGTTAGCGTCTGAGAAGATGAAAGTGACCTTTGCAAGGGGTAATCTTTAACCAGTGATTTCGCAATATCCCTGGTGAGAGCTCCTCTATACAACGCCTAAAGCGCTAAATTACTAGTATAGCGCATAGGGTGTGCCGCATTGGCCATGGCCCAGTAGTTTCGCCAGTTCGCTCACTCATCTGCACGTCCGCCCACTCACAGTCTGCATGCTATTTTTTTATCTATACCTTCTAATAATATAGGACAGTGTGTTTCTTCAATTTTTTGGTCCGTCCACCCATAAGTTGTAAAAAACGTTTTGTTTTATAAAAAGAAAACGCTTCGTACATCTTTGTTCGGCTGGGCCTCCACCTGACATGAGCTCCTCGAACTCGGATGCCAAAAGATAGATTTCGTTTATCAATTAATATTCCACCTCGCTTCTTTACACCAATTTCACCAATTTATATACCTACGAGTAACAAGAATCAACAAGTTAAGCCATCAACAAACAAAGGATACGGTGTGGGTTCTGTTTACTTGAAGGAAACGAAGAAATTAAATTCGTCTGTGTGGCTAGGGAAACGAAGAAATTAAGTTCGCCGGTGGCCACAACACGTATGTCCTAATGAGAGATTTCATGGGAATCTAGCCAGAGGAAAGGCATGCGCATAAATTGTTTCAAAGTGGGAAAAACAAGCAGACAGAAAAAATGCATGACACATGCATAACAATCGAAGAGGTGTGTGCATTAACTTCTCGGCCTCCATGGAGGCTAGCTAGGAGTACATACTAGGCAAACAATTGAAGAGGTGTGTGAATTCAGAAAATGTTTGCAAATTTAGAAATGTTCTTGAATTCAGAAACTGTTCACAAGCTTGAAAACATATTCGTGATTTTTATAAAAAAATTCACAAATTTTGAAAAAAAATATAAACAATATAAGAAGAAAAACTGAAAAAATCTGCAGAAAAACACGAAACGAGAAAAAAGAGAGAAAAAAACTAGACCGGAAGCGTCGACGAACATCCTAAAACCGGTGTAAAAGAGAACGCTACATGGGACGACCCACTACCGAAGCGATGGGAAGGTGTGAACACTGCATGCCAAATGCACTCTATTCAAAATCACTAATTAAGTGGTATTCTTTGTAAATATTACTTTCATCTCCTCCGGTCAAGTGGTGCACCGTATGTGTTGCACTTGTCGCAACCAAAGAGTTCTGATGGGATTTCCTTCCCACGTGGAAGAAATGGGTGGACTTGTTTGTATTTTTTTAGACTTGTTTTTTTCAAATTAAAATATCTCGTGAACCGTGCCTCCAAATTACAAAGCGTTTTCATTAGTGCATTCCTCGCATCAAAATCTTTGAAACTAGATCGTATATTGATAGATTTCCACAAACTTTTTCCAGGTTAACATGTGCTTCCAAACTGTACTAATCCGTGCTTCTCAGTAAACTAGCTAGTGCTCCTACGAGTGGGAAGCACACCTGTGCCGGAAGCACAAGCCTGCTTTCCAAGTGAACTAATTTGTGCTCTCATGGGGATATGAAATACACTCGTGCTTTCGCGTGGAGCGTAGGTGTGCTCCCGTGTGGTGTGCTCCATATGAAAGCACATTCGTGCTCCATATGAAAGCACATTCGTGCTCCACGTAGAAGCACAACACACCCTAATCTCGATAGGTGAAAATAAAAAATAGAATAATGGAAAAATAAAGGGAAAAATCAAAATAAAAAACGGGGAAGCCAGAAAGAACAGAAAAACCTAGAAACCAAGAAAAAAACCCTGAATTTTTTTGTAAAAATTGATCCGACAGAGATGGCGTCCAGTGTGCGACATGTGGCGGCGCGGGGCATACCACGTGGGGCGTTGGAGGGCTTCCAATACACGAAAAGTGGCCCTCGCAGGGAGGCACCCGTTAAGTAGTTGCTTCCTCCACTCTACCCAACACCGTGCGCGCGGAATAGGAGCGCTCTTGTGAAATCACTAATTAATTAATGGGTACCCCTTATAAAGGTTAACCTCATTTCCACTGATGGTGACAAGTGACCCATCCCATGTCCGTCACTTGTTACAATTTGAGAGTCTAGGTCCACTGAGAAAAGGATGGATGAGTTTGTTTGTGCTTTTTCAGTCCATTTTTGAAAAACAAAGTATCTCTTGAATTGTGGTCTAAATTACGAACCGTTTCCACTGTTCCATTCCTTGTGTTGAGATCTTCAAAATTTGTTATCGTGATGATAGGATTGGATGGATTTTTTGGGGAGATATGTGCTTTCAACTACTACTAACATGTGGTTCCAACATGAACTAACTTGTGCTCTCACCTAATAGTAACTTGTTGTGGGTGCTAAAACCGGCGGATCTCGGGTAGGGGGTCCCGAGCTGTAGGTCTAGGAACAATGGTAACAGTAGACGAAGGGAGACGATGTTTACCTAGGTTCGGGCCCTCTTGAAGAGGTAAACCCTACATCCTGCTTTGATTGTATTGATGTGATGGGGTATAGAGTACAAGATGAT
The DNA here is from genome assembly GCA_039707655.1 of Elymus sibiricus. Lineage (NCBI taxonomy): Eukaryota > Viridiplantae > Streptophyta > Magnoliopsida > Poales > Poaceae > Elymus > Elymus sibiricus. The sequence continues at coordinate 251,634,958 of CM077668.1, read as the reverse complement.
CTACCTCGAGATCATATGATTGTGTTCTAAACCCTAAGGCTGGTAATCGTGCCTCTAAAGACTAAACCCCTCGGTTTATATATGCACCGGGGGTACCTAGTGTTGCGGAACGTTGCATGGGAAACAAAAATTTTCCTACGCACACGCAAGATCTATCCATGGTGATGAGCAACTACGAGAGGGAGAGTGAATCTACATACCCTTGTAGATCGCTAAGCGGAAGCGTTAAGAAACGCGGTTGATGTAGTCGAACGTCTCCGCGATCCAAATCGCAAGTCGTCCCTCGATCCGATCACGAACTAGTGCCGAACGGACGGCACCTCCGCGTTCAACACACGTACGGCTTGATGACGCCTTCACCTCCTCGATCCAGCGAGTGATGGTGAAGTAGTAGATGAGTTCCGGCAGCACGACGGCGTGGTGATGGTGGTGAGGAACAATCTCTGCAGGGCTTCGCCAAGCACTACGGAGATTATGACGGGAGAACTAGAGGGTTAGGGTTGCCGACACACGGCTTGGGAAATCTTAATGTGTCCCGTGTGCTAGCCCTGCCCCTCTATTTATATGTTGAGCCTTGGGGTCTAAACTTGGAGTAAAAGCCTCCTCCAGGTCGGTTTTGCCCGCACAAGGTCGGTTTGGCCCGCAGGGAAAGAGTCCAACTCGGATCCCTGCAGTACCGCGCACAAGCGGTAGTACCGCTCACGAGCGGTAGTACCGCTTGAGCGGTAGTACCGCTTCACACAAGCGGTAGTACCGCTTACGCGGTAGTACTGCCTTACTAGCGGTAGTACCGCTTAAGGCAGCAGCAAAACTTCCTTTTGCACTTTCCAATACCTCGTGGGTTTTACCCCTTTGGCTCATATAAAGTGTTGCTGCACCCGAACACTTCGGTAAACATCCGGAACTCCTTCCGGTGAATTCCGGAACCCTTCCGGAGATCAAAACACTATTATCACATATATCAATCTTTACCTCCGGACTCTTCCGGAGATCCTCGTCATGTCCGGGATCTTATCCGGGACTCCGAACAACCTTCGGTCACCAACACAATAACTCAACTATACTAATCGTCACCAAACGTTAAGTGTGTAGACCCTGCGGGTTCGAGAACTATGCAGACATGACCGAGACACCTCTACGGCCAATAACCAATAGCGGGACCTGGATGCCCATATTGGTTCCTACATATTCTACGAAGATCTTTATCGGTTGAACCTCTATGTCAAGGATTCAGTTAATCCCGTATACTGTTCCCTTTGTTCTTCGGTATGTTACTTGCCCGAGATTCGATCGTCGGTATCTCTATACCTAGTTCAATCTCGTTACTGGCAAGTCTCTTTACTCGTTCCGTAATACAAGATCTCGTGGCTAACACTTTAGTCACATTGCTTGCAAGGCTTATTGTGATGTTGTATTACCGAGTGGGCCCTGAGATACCTCTCCGTCACACGGAGTAACAAATCCCAGTCTTGATCCATGCCAACCCAACAGACACCCTCGGAGATACCTGTAGAGCACCTTTATAGTCACCCAGTTACGTTGCGATGTTTGATACACACAATTACTCCTCCGATGTCAGGGAGTTGCATGATCTCATGGTCATAGGAACAGATACTTGACATGCAGAAAACAATAGCAATAAACTGACACGATCATATGCTACGTTCGTAGTTTGGGTCTTGTCCATCACATCATTCTCCTAATGATGTGATCCCGTTATCAAATGATATCTCATGTCCATGGCTAGGAAACCTTCACCATCTTTTGATCAACGAGCTAGTCAACTAGAGGCTTACTAGGGACACAGTGTTGTCTATGTACCCACACATGTATTTGAGTTTCCAATCAATACAATTATAGCATGGATAATAAACGATTATCATAAACAAGGAAATATAATAATAACTAATTTATTATTGCCTCTAGGGCATATTTCCAACAGTCTCCCACTTGCACTAGAGTCAATAAATCTAGTTCACATCACTATGTGATTTACATTGTAATGAATCGAACACCCATGCAGTTCTGGTGTTGTTCATGTTTAGCCCTTGGAAGAGGTTTAGTCATCGGATCTGCAACATTCAGATCTGTGTGTACTTTGCAAATATTTATGTCATCCTCCTTGATGTAATCGCGGATGGAATTGAAACGTCGCTTTATGTGTCTGGTCCTCTTGTGAAATCTTGGTTCCTTGGCTAGAGCAATGGCACCAGTATTATCACAAAACAGAGTCATTGGGTTAAGCGCACTAGGCACTACTCCAAGATCTGTCATGAACTCCTTCATCCAGACACCTTCCTTCGCCGCCTCCGAGGCAGCGATGTACTCCGCTTCGCATGTAGAATCAGCTACCACGCTTTGCTTGGAACTGCACCAGCTAACCGCACCCCCGTTAAGAATAAATACGTATCCGGTTTGTGACTTAGAGTCATCCGGATCAGTGTCAAAGCTTGCATCGACGTAACCCTTTACGATGAGCTCTTGATCACCTCCATAAACGAGAAACATATCCTTAGTCCTTTTCAGGTACTTCAGGATATTCTTGACCGCCGCCAAGTGTTCCACTCCTGGATCACTTTGAAACCTTCCGGCCATACTTATGGCAAGGCTGACATCGGGTCTTGTGCACAGCATTGCATACATGATAGAGCCTATGGCTGAAGCATAGGGGATGACACTCATCTTTTCTCTATCTTCTGCAGTCACTGGGCATTGAGTCTTACTCAACTTCACACCTTGCAAAACAGGCAAGAACCCCTTCTTGGACTGATCCATTTTGAACTTCTTCAAAATTTTATCAAGGTATGTGCTTTGTGAAAGTCCTATTAAACGTCTTGATCTATCTCTATAGATCTTGATGCCTAATATGAAAGCAGCTTCTCCTAGGTCCTTCATTGAAAAACTCTTGTTCAAATATTACTTCACGCTTTCCAACATTTCTATATTGTTTCCAATCAGTAATATGTCATCCACATATAATATTAGAAACGCTATAGAGCTCCCACTCACTTTCTTGTAAATACAAGCTTCTCCGTAAACTTGTATAAACTCGAACGCTTTGATTACTTCATCAAAGCGAAGATTCCAACTCCGAGATGCTTGCACCAGTCCATAAATGGATCGCTGGAGTTTGCAAACTTTGTCAGCATTCTCTGGATCGACAAAACCTTCTGGTTGCATCATATACAACTCTTCCTTAAGGAAACCGTTAAGGAACGCTGTTTTGACATCCATCTGCCAAATTTCATAATCGAAAAAGGCAACTATTGCTAACATGATTCTGACGGACTTAAGCATCGCTACGGGTGAGAAGGTCTCATCGTAGTCAACTCCTTGAACTTGTGAAAAACCCTTTGCCACAAGTCGAGTTTTATAGACGGTGACATTACCGTCCGCGTCCGTCTTCCTCTTAAAGATCCATTTGTTCTGAATGGCCTTACGCCCTTCAGGTAATACTTCCAAAGTCCACACTTTGTTTTCATACATGGATCCCATCTCGGATTTCATGGCCTCTAACCACTTCTCGGAATCCGGGCCCATCATCGCTTCTCCATAGCTCGTAGGTTCATCGTTGTCTAACAACATGACCTCTAAGACGGGGTTGCCGTACCACTCAGGAGCAGTACGCGTCCTTGTCGACCTACGAGGTTCGATAGCAACTTGATCCAAAGCTTCATGATCATCATCATTAACTTCCTCTTCAGCTATTGTAGGCTCTACAGAAACATCTTTCTGCGCTGCGCTACTTTCAGGTTGAAGTAAAGGTTCAACAACCTCATCAAGTTCTATCTTCCTCCCACTCAATTCTTTCGAGAGAAACTCTTTCTCAAGAAATGTTCCGTTTTTAGTGACAAACACTTTGCCTTCGAATCTGAGGTAGAAGGTATACCCAACTGTCTCTTTTGGGTATCCTATGAAGACGCATTTCTCCGCTTTGGGTTCCAGCTTTTCAGGCTGAAGCTTTTTGACATAAGCATCACATCCCCAAACTTTAAGAAACGACAGCTTTGGCTTCTTGCCAAACCAAAGTTCATATGGCGTCGTCTCAACGGATTTCGATGGTGCCCTATTTAAAGTGAATGCAGCTGTCTCTAATGCATAACCCCAAAACGATAGTGGCAAATCGGCAAGAGACATCATAGATCGCACCATATCCAATAAGGTTCGATTACGATGTTCGAACACACCATTACGCTGTGGTGTTCCAGGCGGTGTTAATTGTGAAACAATTCCACACTGTCTTAAGTGACTGCCAAACTCATAACTCAGATATTCTCCTCCTCGATCAGATCATAGGAATTTAATCTTCTTGTTACGATGATTCTCAACTTCACTCTGAAATTGTTTGAACTTTTCAAATGTTTCAGACTTGTGTTTCATTAAGTAAATATACCCATATCTACTTAAGTCATCAGTGAAGGTGAGAAAGTAACGATAACCACCGCGCGCCTCAATGCTCATCGGACCGCACACATCAGTATGTATGATTTCCAATAAGTCACTTGCCCGTTCCATTGTTCCAGAGAACGGCGTCCTAGTTATCTTGCCCATGAGGCATGGCTCACATGTGTCAAGTGATTCAAAATCAAGTGACTCCAAAAGTCCATCAGTATGGAGCTTCTTCATGCGTTTTATGCCAATATGACCTAAACGGCAGTGCCACAAGAAAGTGGTATTATCATTATCAATTCTACATCTTTTGGCATCAATGTTATGAACATGTGTATCATTACTATCGAGATTTAATAAGAATAAACCCCTCACATCGGGTGCATGACCATAAAAGATATTACTCATATAAATAGAACAACCATTATTCTCTGATTTAAATGAGTAACCGTCTCGCAATAAACAAGATCCAGATATAATGTTCATGCTTAACGCAGGCACTAAATAACAATTATTCAGGTTCATCACTAATCCCGATGGTAATCGAAGAGCGAGCGTGCCGACGGGGATCACATCAACCTTGGAACCATTTCCCACGCGCATCGTCACTTCGTCCTTTGCCAGCCTCCGTCTATTCCGCAGTTCCTGTTTTGAGTTGCAAATATGAGCAACCGCACCGGTATCAAATACCCAGGCACTACAATGAGAGTTGGTAAGGTACACATCAATAACATGTATATCTTATATACCTAGTTTGTTGTTGGCCGCCTTCTTGTCAGCCAAATACTTGGGGCAGTTCTGCTTCCAGTGTCCAGTTCCCTTGCAATGAAAGCACACAGTTTCTGGTTTGGGTCCAGCCTTGGGTTTCTTCACAAGAGGAGCAACTGCTTTGCCACTCTTCTTGGAGTTACCCTTCTTACCCTTGCCATTTTCTTGAAACTAGTGGTTTTATTGACCATCAACACTTGATGCTCCTTCTGAATTTCAGACTCAGCGGCTTTCAGCATCGCAAACAGCTCGGCGACTGACTTGTTCATCCCGTGCATGTTATAGTTCAACACGAAGCTCTTGTAGCTAGGTGGCAATGATTGCAGAACTCTGTCAGTGATAGCCTCTGGCGGAAGGGGCATCCCCAATTCAGCCAGACGGGTGGAGTACCCAGACATTCTGAGTACGTGATCACTGATAGACCCGTTCTCCTCCATCTTGCAAGCATAGAACTTATCGGAGATCTCATATCTCTCGATCCGGGCATTCTTCTGAAAGATAAACTTCAACTCCTGGAACATCTCATATGCTCCATGACGTTCAAAACGTCTTTGAAGTCCCGGTTCTAAGCCATACAATATTGCACATTGAACTATTGAGTAATCTTCAGAACGAGCCTGCCAGGCGTTCACAACGTCTAGAGACTCAACTGGAGCGGGTGGATCACCAAGCGGTGCATCAAGGACATAAGCCTTCTGGGAAGCCGTAAGGATAATCCTTAGATTACGGACCCAGTCTACAAAGTTACTTCCATCATCTTTCAATTTAGCTTTCTCTAGGAACGCATTAAAATTCAGGGGTGCTACTGCGCAAGCCATTATCTACAACATAAATATTGCAAAGACAACTTAGACTATTGTTCTAGATAATGAGTTTAGTTAATCATATTACTTAAAAACTCCCACTCAAATTGACATCCCTCCGGTCATTCGAGTGTAACATGATCCAAATCCACCAACTCAAGTCCGATCATCACGTGAGTTGAGGTGGTTTCAATGGTGAACATCTTCATGTTGATCATATCTACTATATGACTCATGTTTGACCTTTCGGTCTCTTGTGTTCCGAGGCCATGTCTGTACATGCTAGGCTCGTCAAGTTTAACCCGAGTGTTCCACACGTGCAACATGGCTTACACCCGTTGTATGTGAACGTAGAGTCTATCACACCCGATCATCACGGCGTGTCTCGAAACGACGAACTTTCGCAATGGTGCACACTTGGGGAGAACACAATTTATCTTGAAATTTAAGTGAGGGATCACCTTATAATGCTACCGCCGTCCTAAGCTAAATAAGATGCATAAAAGGATTAACATCACATGCAAATCATAAGTGACATGATATGGCCATGAACTTGTGCTTTTGATCTCCATCTCCAAAGCACCGGCATGATCTCCATCGTCACCGGCATGACACCATGATCTCCATCATCTTGATCTCCATCAACGTGTCGCCATGAGGTTGTCGCGCCGACTGTTGCTTCCACGACTATTGCTAACTCATAGCGATAAAGTAAAGCAAAACGGCGAAAATAATTAAAGACAACTCTATGGCTCCTGCCAGTTGCCGTACTCATCGACATGCAAGTCGTGATCAACTCATACATCACATATATCTCATCATGTAATTGGCCATATCACATCACAACATACCCTGCAAAAACAAGTTAGACGTCCTCTAATTGTTGTTGCAAGTTTTACGTGGTTGCTACGGGTTTGCAAGAACCGTTCTTACCTACGCAAAACCACAACGTGGTGTAGTGATTGCTTTTTGATCTTCTAAAAGAACCCTCTTCATTGAAATCGATTCAACTAAAGTGAGAGAGACAGACACCCGCTAGCCATCTTTATGCAACGAAGTTACATGTCAGTTGAAGGAACCGGTCTCTCGTAAGCGTACGAGTAATGTTGGTCCGGGCTGCTTCATCTCACAATACCGTTGAATCAAGTATCAACTAGTAACGGCAAGCAATATGTATACACCCACGCCCACAACTCGTTTGTGTTCTACTCGAGATCTCATCTACGCATAGACCTAGCTCAGATGCCACTGTTGGGGAACGTTGCATGGGAAACAAAAATTTTCCTACGCACACGCAAGATCTATCCATGGTGATGAGCAACTACGAGAGGGAGAGTGAATCTACATACCCTTGTAGATCGCTAAGCGGAAGCATTAAGAAACGCGGTTGATGTAGTCGAACGTCTCTGCGATCCAAATCGCAAGTCGTCCCTCGATCCGATCACGAACTAGTGCCGAACGGACGGCACCTCCGCGTTCAACACACGTACGGCTTGATGACGCCTTCACCTCCTCGATCCAGCGAGCGATGGTGAAGTAGTAGATGAGTTCCGGCAGCACGACGGCGTGGTGATGGTGGTGAGGAACAATCTCTGCAGGGCTTCGCCAAGCACTACGGAGATTATGACGGGAGAACTAGAGGGTTAGGGTTGCCGACACACGGCTTGGGAAATCTTAATGTGTCCCGTGTGCTAGCCCTGCCCCTCTATTTATATGTTGAGCCTTGGGGTCTAAACTTGGAGTAAAAGCCTCCTCCAGGTCGGTTTTGCCCGCACAAGGTCGGTTTGGCCCGCAGGGAAAGATTCCAACTCGGATCCCTGCAGTACCGCGCACAAGCGGTAGTACCGCTCACGAGTGATAGTACCGCTTGAGCGGTAGTACCGCTTCACACAAGCGGTAGTACCGCTTACGCGGTAGTACTGCCTTACTAGCGGTAGTACCGCTTAAGGCAGCAGCAAAACTTCCTTTTGCACTTTCCAATACCTCGTGGGTTTTACCCCTTTGGCTCATATAAAGTGTTGCTGCACCCGAACACTTTGGTAAACATCCGGAACTTCTTCCGGTGAATTCCGGAACCCTTCCGAAGATCAAAACACTATTATCACATATATCAATCTTTACCTCCGGACTCTTCCGGAGATCCTCGTCATGTCCGGGATCTTATCCGGGACTCCGAACAACCTTCGGTCACCAACACAATAACTCAACTATACTAATCGTCACCAAACGTTAAGTGTGTAGACCCTGCGGGTTCGAGAACTATGCAGACATGACCGAGACACCTCTACGGCCAATAACCAATAGCGGGACCTGGATGCCCATATTGGTTCCTACATATTCTACGAAGATCTTTATCGGTTGAACCTCTATGTCAAGGATTCAGTTAATCCCGTATACTGTTCCCTTTGTTCTTCGGTATGTTACTTGCCCGAGATTCGATCGTCGGTATCTCTATACCTAGTTCAATCTCGTTATTGGCAAGTCTCTTTACTCGTTCCGTAATACAAGATCTTGTGGCTAACACTTTAGTCACATTGCTTGCAAGGCTTATTGTGATGTTGTATTACCGAGTGGGCCCTGAGATACCTCTCCGTCACACGGAGTAACAAATCCCAGTCTTGATCCATGCCAACCCAACAGACACCCTCGGAGATACCTGTAGAGCACCTTTATAGTCACCCAGTTACGTTGTGACGTTTGATACACACAAGGTACTCCTCCGATGTCAGGGAGTTGCATGATCTCATGGTCATAGGAACAGATACTTGACATGCAGAAAACAATAGCAATAAACTGACACGATCATATGCTACGTTCGTAGTTTGGGTCTTGTCCATCACATCATTCTCCTAATGATGTGATCCCGTTGTCAAATGATATCTCATGTCCATGGCTAGGAAACCTTTACCATCTTTTGATCAACGAGCTAGTCAACTAGAGGCTTACTAGGGACACAGTGTTGTCTATGTACCCACACATGTATTTGAGTTTCCAATCAATACAATTATAGCATGGATAATAAACGATTATCATAAACAAGGAAATATAATAATAACTAATTTATTATTGCCTCTAGGGCATATTTCCAACACCTAGGTTACACACATGGTCGGTTGTCAATACGCCGGCTACAGAGCAATCCTTGAAGTACACGCCAAGTCTTCGGAGGTTTCCATCTTGATCACGCCGAGGTTCGTGGCTTCGATAGTCCTTCCTTTTAGTGATCGGTGGGCCCTTAGCCTGGCCCGTGGACTATGGGCCATACAGTCAGCACCCTGTGACGCCCCCGACTCTACCGTGCACTAATCATACACGCAAATGCGCACGATCAAGATCAGAGACTCACGGGAAGATATCACAACATAACTCTAGACACAAATTAAAATAATACAAGCTTAATATTACAAGCCAGGGGCCTCGAGGGCTCGAATACATAAGCTCGAATACAAGAGTCAACGGAAGCATCAATATCTGAGTACACACATAATTAGACAAAGGTTGCCTTAAGAAGGCTGATCAAAACAATGACATCTAGATCGAAAAGGCGCAGGCCTCCTGCCTGGGAGCCTCCGAAACTACTCCTGGTCGGCGGTCTCCACGTAGTAGTAGGCTCCGTCTTGGTAGTAGTAGTCGTCGACGGGGTTGGCTGTCTCCGGGGCTCCGTGATCTGATCGCAGCAATCGAGTAGAGGGGAAAAAGGTAGCAAAGCAACCGCGAGTACTCATCCAAAGTACTCGCAAGACTTACATCAGAACTATTCTAAGTATGCATCGGTGTCAAAGGAAAGGGGCTGTATCTGTGGACTAAACTGCAGAAATGCCAGAATAGAGGGGAAAACCTAGCCTATCGAAGACTAGCATCTTGCAGCGTCTTGCAGCATTAGAAGAGTGCAGATTAGCATATTATAAAGTAGTAAGTAAGTAGTAGCAACGCCCAGAGATCCTTCCTCGACTCCCTGCGAGAAAGCAATCCCGGAGCTAACATATAAATTAAGTTCCATAAGTATCCAGTTCTAGTTGTAATAGATCGGGATACTTTCCGAGCGTCCTGTTACCGTGGACACGGCTATTCGAATAGATATACTTCCCTGCAGGGGTGCACCAACTTACCCAACATGCTCGATTAACTCTGGCTGGACACACTTTTATCGGGTCATGTTCGGCCTCGGCTGATCGACACGCCGTAGCCCTACCTAGGCTCAGCAGAGAGGCCAGCACGCCAGTCTAAATCCTAAGCGCTCAGGGGTCTTGGGCCCATCGCCCTTTGCACTCCTGCGCGTTGCGAACGCGGCCGGGACCAGACCTAGCCCCTGTATACACACGCAGGCTATCGCGGTCCACCCAGGCGCGCGCCGCTCAGTTGCTGACGTCTGAAGAGCTTCGGCTGAAAACATATGACGCCGAGTGCCCATACTATTCCCGCGTGGTGGTTAGTGCGAAAAGGACAGAGGCCTACTCAGATCACATATCCAAACCCATTAGTGAGTTGGGAGCTCGCGATGACGATCAGTGACCCTGTCGCCCCGTCTCGAGGACTTACGGCAAGGGCCAGGCCCATCCCTCTCTTGGGGCGGTCTGCCTGCCCGGCCGTGCCTCATAATTATCTCGCGGATACCCTCCAGGTCAACCTGACTTCACAAGAGACTGTCGGGAACTCAGGTCCACCTCTACCGGGGTGGTACCGCCTGTCCCTTCAGTCCCGCAGTAACAGTATAAGGGGGCAACAGTTAAAGGTAACCGTGTGTCTGTAACATCAAGGGGGAAATCCGAGGAATCACCCTCGATGGATTCCCACTCGATGTATCCGTCAAGGTGAACTTGGAGGAATCACCCTCGATGGGTTCACACTTGAGGGGCTGCACGACAGGGGCATCGTCGGAGGTGGTGAAAGAGGAATCACCCTCAGTAACCCACAACCGACTAGCTACGCTACAGAGATATCATCAGGAGTGAGGTAGGAGGTATCACCCTCGACACTCGATAGTAGCTCTGCAGAGTCGTACAACTAAGGGGGTGTGCGGTGAGGTATCGGTCTCTGCACCTCGATCACATTGATCGAGTACCCGGAAGCTAAGCATAGCAACACGGACAAGGGTGCGGGGCCACTGATGGATCACTAACCAACCTATACTAAGCATTTAGGATAGCAAGTAAAGTATCAACAGCAGGGTACAAAATCAGGCTATGCATTAGAATAGGAGATATCGGACAACAGTAGCAACTTCTAATGCAAGCAGGGGAGAGAAAGAAATGGGCGATATTGAAATGATCAAGGGGGTTTGCTTGCCTGGAAGCTCTGCTGAGAAGGAAGAAGGGTCGTCGGTGACGTAGTCGATCACAGGGGCATCGGCAGCAGTCGCAAGGTCTACCTAAGAAGAAAGAGGAGGGAGAAACAAATAAATAATGGGCAAACAAATGCACACAGATGCATGTCAGGTCAGTAAGGGTTGATTATATGCTCTAATGCTTCACTAATTGTTTTAGACGGAGAGGGAAAATATCCGAGAATATTTTCCCAGCTCCAGGTGCTTATCGGTATATTGATCCGGAGGGGAAGGTTCCATGTTTGCAGTATTGGAGGCATGTGACAGGTATGTGGATGGCATATTCGGATTCATCTTATTTTTCTAATCATTTTTCATATATAAAACTTTTTCATCCGAGCTACGGTTTATTTTCTATGATTTTTCAAAGTTTTAAACAATATTCTGAAATTTACTGGATTTAATTTAAATTCAAATTATAACAGTAAAATGCTATGGGTACACAAAAGTGTACCCGGAGGTGTGCATAAGAGGCTGACAGTGGGGCCCAGTTGACTGGGTCAACAGCCCAGTCAGCAGAGGCTGACAATGGGCCGGGGGAGGGGCTGAGTCAGCGGTGCACAGTCAGCAGTTGACCCAGTAAACGTTGACTGGTCAACAGGGTCAACGGGGCCCACATGTCATTGACTGGGGCCAGCCCAGTCAGCAGTTGACTGGTCAACAGGGTCCATAGGGGCCCACTTGTCAGTGACTGAGCTAACTAACAGTGTTTAATTAAATCAGATTACTTAATTAGCCAGGGTGGGGCCCAATAGTCAGTGTCTGTACTAACTAATAGAGTTAATTAAATTAGCTAATTGCTACAGTAACTAGGCCCGCATGTCAGTGGGGAAGTGGTGGGGGATTAGGGCCTAACCTAACTGGCTAATGACCTGGGCCCACTTTCAGTGAGACAGGGCCGGGTTTAAACTGCGCACGTGCCGGCGGTGCACGCCGTCAACCACCCGACGCGGCGGCGACCATGGCTCTCGCAGCTCCGGCGACCAAACGGAGTGGGGTTTGGTCCTACGAGTTGCGGACGACGCGGCGAGCACGATGGTGGTGGAGGCACAGCCTAGGGTGGCCGGAGCCGATGGCAACAACGACAGCCGACGGCGGCGACAGAGAGGCGGTCATGGCGCGACGGCGAAATAGAGCAGCAGCGACTCGAATCTGAGCAAAACGGAGATGGGAAAGTGCGGGTGCTCACAGCGGAGCTCGCAGCTGACTCGGGGAGGCCGGGGTGCAGCGATGGTGGCGGATTGAGCGTCGGTGTCGCGGCGGCCGTGGCGGAGAAAGATGACGCGAGCAGTGGCCAGTGGCCATGGGTTGACGGTGATGTGGCCTCGGTTGCGCTCGGGCGCGGCAAATCTGGGAGGGGGAAAGACAAACGAGGGGAAATCATGGGAGGCCAGGGTTGTCGGGGGAGGGGGTCGCGGGGCGGTCCTTATCTCCTCAGCTCACCTGCTCCATTGCCGTGGCGAGCTGTGGGCGGCGCGGTGCGCGCCGGCGAGTGCCATGCTGACAGCGCGTCTGGAGCAGGTAGGAGAAGGGGTGGTGGGCTGGCTTGGACTGTAGCAATGGGCCGGTAGGTGCATAGTAGGGTTTTCATTTTTTTTTAATTTCTGTAAACCAAAATAGCTACTGATTGCATTTTACTTTGGCACCAAATGAATTTTGTTTCAACTGAAACTTGGCACAGAAATAGTTGGCAATATACTGGGCCTGCACAAAAAGTTTCAGGGCATTTGGAAAAGGTTAAGCATTTTTAGAAATCGATAAGGCCAAGATAAATGCTGCTGGACCACTCAAATAATTCCCAGGGGCATTTTGGGAATTTAGGTTAGGTTGGCTCCACCATGACAAATATTTAGAGAATATTTGCCAAATTGTGAACTATTTTGATTGCATGACAGAAGAAGTAATTATTTGACTTGCAATTCAAATTGGAATTTGGCTTTGATTTAGGTCAAGTGGCAGATTGGCATAGTGATCATGATGACATGACCACCATTAGGGGGGAGATTACTGTAGCATGATACTGGGGATGTTACAATTCTCCTCTAAAAGAAATTCTCGTCCCGAGAATTCAGGAGGCAGAAGGGAAAAGGTCGGGGTATTCTTCACGAAGACGATCCTCGCGTTCCCAAGTGGCTTCTTCTCTAGAATGATTCGACCACTGAACTTTAAGGAACTTGGTTGCCTTCTGACGGGTCCGACGTTCAGCTTGCTCCAGGATGTAAGAAAAGTCCAGAGTGACGAAGAATGAATTCTTGCGTCTGATACTAGAATAAATCACCTCTAGGAAGGTGGCTCGTGAATTACACACGAAGCCAAGTGCGAGGAATAATTTTGGAAACATGGATGTACAGGAGAGTCAGGTTCCGATCCTATGGAACTGTGGTTGGTGTGGATTAAGAGTAGGAAGGGTGGTGACATCTTGCACGGCCACGATAGCAAGGCATGTTAGAGGATAGCTTGTCAGCTATGTCGGCAACAACGTCGGTACCAAGGGCGGGGGACGAAGAGAACCATTTTCCTACTCGCAAGGCGAGGCAGACCAATAGGCAAAGTTCTCGTCCTCCGGTAACAATAGTAGCAGGGTTTTACTTGACAGGGTTGTACTTGGGGGTGTTGACATAAGCAAGGAATTATCACTGCTTAGATAAATTGGATTACAAGAAAGGTTAAACAGACCAATGGAAAGGAAAATGTGATTATACACAAGTATTAGGTGTATATCCTTCCCAAGGAAAAGCAGAGCATGATATACATGGAAAGGAACAATTGCAGATAATCCAGTTCTCCGGGTTGAAGTGATCACGAGAACCTAATGTTAGAGTTAGTAAAATCTTTAACCCGAAAAGAAGAGAGATCAGAGTCCCGGAGTAAAGAAGAGGAATAAAAGATCCTAATCCCATCCATTGGCGACGTGGGCCCGTAAGCCACACAACCATGTTAGTAAAACAGTTTTTCAAAGACTAGACTCAACTTCGGCCAAGGAGGTGGAAAGGAGCTTCCTACAGGCAGTCGGCTCTGATACCAACTTGTGATGCCCCGTCTCAACCGTTCACTAATCATACACGCAAATGCGCACGATCAAGATCAGAGACTCACGGGAAGATATCACAACACAACTCTAGACACAAATTAAAATAATACAAGCTTAATATTACAAGCCAGGGGCCTCGAGGGCTCGAATACATAAGCTCGAATACAAGAGTCAACGGAAGCATCAATATCTGAGTACACACATAATTAGACAAAGGTTGCCTTAAGAAGGCTGAGCAAAACAACGACATCTAGATCGAAAAGGCGCAAGCCTCCTGCCTGGGAGCCTCCGAAACTACTCCTGGTCGGCGGTCTCCACGTAGTAGTAGGCTCCGTCATGGTAGTAGTAGTCGTCGACGGGGTCGGCTGTCTCCGGGCTCCGTCATCTGATTGCAGCAATCGGGTAGGGGGGAAAAAGGTAGCAAAGCAACCGTGAGTACTCATCCAAAGTACTCGCAAGACTTACATCAGAACTATTCTAAGTATGCATCGGTCTCAAAGGAAAGGGGCTGTATCTGTGGACTAAACTGCAGAAATGCCAGAATAGAGGGGAAAACCTAGCCTATCGAAGACTAGCATCTTGTAGCGTCTTGCAGCATTAGAAGAGTGCAGATTAGCATATTATAAAGTAGTAAGTAAGTAGTAGCAATGCCCAGAGATCCTTCTTCGACTCCCTGCGAGAAAGCAATCCCGGAGCTAACATATTAATTAAGTTCCATAAGTATCCAGTTCTAGTTGTAGTAGATCGGGATACTTTTCGAGCGTCCTATTACCGTGGACACGTCTATTCGAATAGATATACTTCCCTGCAGGGTTGCACCAACTTACCCAACACGCTCGATTAACTCTGGCCGGACACACTTTTATCAGGTCATGTCCGGCCTCGGCTGATCGACACGCCGTAGCCCTACCTAGGCTCAGCAGAGAGGCCAGCACGCCGGTCTAAATCCTAAGCGCTCAGGGGTCTTGGGCCCATCGCCCTTTGCACTCCTGCGCGTTGCGAACGCGGCCGGGACCAGACCTAGCCCCTGTATACACACGCAGGCTGTCGCGGTCCACCCGGGCACGCGCCGCTCAGTTGCTGACGTCTGAAGAGCTTTGGCTGAAAACATATGACGCCGAGTGCCCATACTATTCCTGCGTGGTGGTTAGTGCGAAAAGGCCAGAGGCCTACTCAGATCACATATCCAAACCCGTTAGTGAGTTGGGAGCTCGCGGTGATGATCAGTGACCCTGTCGCCCCGTCTCGAGGACTTACGGCAAGGGCCAGGCCCATCCCTCTCCTGGGGCGGTCTGCCTGCCCGGCCGTGCCTCGTAATTATCTCGCGGGTACCCTCCAGGTCAACCCGACTTCACAAGAGACTGTCGGGAACTCAGGTCCACCTCTACTGGGGTGGTACCGCCTGTCCCTTCAATCCCGCAGTAACAATATAAGGGGGCAATAGTTAAAGGTAACCGTGTGTGTGTAACATCAAGGGGGAAATCCGATAAATCACCCTCGATGGATTCCCACTCGATGTATCCGTCAAGGTGAACTTGGAGGAATCACCCTCGATGGGTTCACACTTGAGGGGCTGCACGACAGGGGCATCGTCGGAGGTGGTGAAAGAGGAATCACCCTCGGTAACCCACAACCGACTAGCTACACTACAAAGATATCATCAGGAGTGAGGTAGGAGGTATCACCCTCGGCATTCGATAGTAGCTCTGCAGAGTCGTACAACTAAGGGGGTGTGCGGTGAGGTATCGGTCTCTGCACCTCGATCACATTGATCGAGTACCCGGAAGCTAAGTATAGCAACACGGACAAGGGTGCGGGGCCACTGATGGAACACTAACCAACCTATACTAAGCATTTAGGATAGCAGGTAAAGTATCAACAGCAGGGTACAAAATCAGGCTATGCATCAGAATAGGAGATATCGGACAACAGTAGCAACTTCTAATGCAAGCAGGGGAGAGAAAGAAATGGGCGATATTGAAATGATCAAGGGGGTTTGCTTGCCTGGAAGCTCTGCTGAGAAGGAAGAAGGGTCGTCGGTGACGTAGTCGATCACAGGGGCATCGGCAGCAGTCGCAGGGTCTACCGGAGAAGAAAGAGGAGGGAGAAACAAATAAATAATGGGCAAACAAATGCACACAGATGCATGTCAGGTCAGTAAGGGTTGATTATATGCTCTAATGCTTCACTAATTGTTTTAGACGGAGAGGGAAAATATCCGAGAATATTTTCCCAGCTCCAGGTGCTTATCGATATATTGATCCGGAGGGGAAGGTTGCATGTTTGCAGTATTGGAGGCATGTGACAGGTATGTGGATGGCATATTCGGATTCATCTTATTTTTCTAATCATTTTTCATATATAAAACTTTTTCATCCGAGCTACGGTTTATTTTCTATGATTTTTCAAAGTTTTAAACAATATTCTAAAATTTACTGGATTTAATTTAAATTCGAATTATAACAGTAAAATGCTATGGGTACACAAAAGTGTACCCGGAGGTGTGTATAAGAGGCTGACAGTGGGGCCCAGTTGACTGGGTCAACAGCCCAGTCAGCAGAGGCTGACAATGGGCCGGGAGGGCTGAGTCAGCGGTGCACAGTCAGCAGTTGACCCAGTCAACGTTGGCTGGTCAACAGGGTCAACGGGGCCCACATGTCATTGACTGGGGCCAGCCCAGTCAGTAGTTGACTGGTCAACAGGGTCCAAAGGGACCCACTTGTCAGTGACTGAGCTAACTAACAGTGTTTAATTAAATCAGATTACTTAATTAGCCAGGGTGGGGCCCAGTAGTCAGTGTTTGTACTAACTAATAGAGTTAATTAAATTAGCTAATTGCTACAGTAACTGGGCCCACATGTCAGTGGGGAAGTGGTGGGGGATTAGGGCCTAACCTAAGTGGCTAATGACCCGGGCCCACTGTCAGTGAGACAGGGCCGGGTTTAAACTGCACACGCGCCGGCGGTGCATGCCGGCAACCACCCGATGCGGCGGCGACTGCTACTTGTGAGCTGCGTTGGTAATTCCCTGAAGAGGAAGGGAGATGCGGTACAGTAGAGATAAGTATTTCCCTCAGTTATGAAACCAAGGTTATCAATCCAGTAGGAGAATCACGCAACACCTCGTTAGCAGTACCTGCACACAAAACAACAAATCCTTGCACCCAACGCAAACAAGGGGTTGTCAATCCCTCAGCGGTTACTTGCAAGATTAAATTGTATGTGATAGATAGATAGATTGAAACAAAAATACAAAATAAAATAAATAAAGAAAAAGTGCAGCAAGGTATTTTTAGGGTTTTTAATATATGATTCACATAGACCCGGGGGCCATAGTTTTCACTAGAGGCTTCTCTAATAAAAATAGCATACGGTGGATAAACAAATTACTGTTGGGCAATTGATAGAAAAGCAAATAATCATGATGATATCCAAGGCAATGATCATGTATATAGGCATCACGTTCGAGACAAGTAGACCGACTCCTGCCTGCATCTACTACTATTACTCCACACATTGACCGCTATCCAGCATGCATCTAGTGTATTAAGTCCATAAAGAACGGAGTAACGCCTTAAGCAAGATGACATGATGTAGACAAAGTAAACTCACACATGAATAAACCCCATCTTTTTACCCTTAATAGCAACGATACATACGTGTCATGTCCCTTTCTGTCACTGGGATTGAGCACCGCAAGATCGAACCCATTACAAAGCACCTCTTCCCATGGCAAGATAAATCAATCTAGTTGGCCAAACCAAATCAATAGATCGGAGAAGAAATACGAAGCTATAACAATCATGCATAAAAGAGTTCAGAGAAGACTCAAATAATATTCATGGATAATCTGATCATAAACCCACAATTCATCGGATCCGAACAAACACACCGCAAAAAGTGATTACATCGGATAGAACTCCAAGAACATCGAGGAGAACATTGTATTGAAGATCAAAAAGAGAGAAGAAGCCATCTAGCTACTAACTATGGACTCGAAGGTCTGTGGTAAACTACTCACGCATCATCAGAAGGGCAGCAAGGTTGATGTAGAGCCCCTCCGCGATCGATTCCCCCTCCGGCGGAGTACCGGAAAAGGCCTCCAGATGGGATCTCTCGAGAACAGAAGCTTGCGGCGGCAGAAAAAGTATTTCATGGACTCCTCTGTTGGTTTCCCGATTTTTGAGAATTTATAGTGGTGGAATTAGGTCAAATGGAGCTGTGTGGGCCCCACGAGCCACCAGGGCGCGCCCCCCCTGGGGCGCGCCCTGGTGCCTCATGGGCCACTGCTTCATCTTCTGGCCCTCTCCCGAAGCTTCCAGTACTTGTTATGTCCAGAAAAAAATCTCCAAAAAGTTTCGTGGCATTTGGACTTCGTTTGGTACTGATATTCTGGAAAACCAAAAACAGGCAAAAAACATCAACTGGCACTGGGCACTAAGTTAATAGGTTAGTCCCAAAAATGATATATAATTGCTGTAAATGTATATAAAAACATCCAAGATTGATAATATAATAGCATGGAACAATCAAAAATTATAGATACGTTGGAGACGTATCAGCGACCACGGCTCTCGCCGCTCCGGCGACCAAACGGAGCGGGGTTTGGTCCTACGAGCTGCGGACGACGCGGTGAGCACGATGGTGGTGGAGGCACAGCCTAGGGTGGCAGAAGCCGATGGCAACAACGACAGCTGACGGCGGTGACAGAGAGGCGGTCATGGCGCGGCGGCGAAATAGAGCAGCAGCGGCTCGAATCCGAGCAAAACGGAGAAGGGAAAGTGCGGGTGCTCACAGCGGAGCTCGCAACTGACTCGGGGAGGCCGGGGTGCAACGATGGTGGCGGATCGAGCGTCGGTGTCGCGGCGGCCGTGGCGGAGGAAGATGGCATGGGCAGCATCGTGGTGGCTCCTCAGCTTCGATCCGAGGATGCAAGCGACGAGGCGGAGCACGACCGTCCTCCTGAACACGGTGGGGTGGCGAGGCACGGCCAGTGGCCATGGGTTGACGGCAATGTGGCCTCGGTTGCGCTCGGGCGCGGCAAATCTGGGAGGGGGAAAGTCAAACGAGGGGAAAGCATGGGAGGCCAGGGTTGCCGGGGTGGGGGGGGGGTCGCTGGGCGGTCCTTATCTCCTCAGCTCACCTGCTCCATTGCCGTGGCGAGCTATGGGCGGCCCGGCGCGCGCCGGCGAGTGCCATGCCGACAGCGCGTCTGGAGCAGGTAGGAGAAGGGGTGGTGGGCTGGCTTGGGCTGTAGCAACGGGCCGGTAGGTGCACAGTAGGGTTTTTGATTTTTTTAATTTCTATAAACCAAAATAGCTACTGATTGCATTTTATTTTGGCACCAAATGAATTTTGTTTCAACTGAAACTTGGCACAGAAATAGTTGGCAATATACTGGGCCTGCACAAAAAGTTTCAGGGCATTTGGAAAATGTTAAGCATTTTTAGAAATCGATAAGGCCGAGATAAATGCTGCTGGACCACTCAAATAATTCCCTGGGGCATTTTGGGATTTTAGGTGAGGTTGGCTCCACCATGACAAATATTTAGAGAATATTTGCCAAATTGTGAACTATTTTGATTGCATGACAGAAGAAGTAATTATTTGACTTGCAATTCAAATTGGAATTTGGCTTTGATTTAGGTCAAGTGGCAGATTGGCATAGTGATCATGATGACATGACCACCATTAGGGGGGGAGAGTACTGTAGCATGATACTGGGGATGTTACACACCCCTTTGTCTAGGACACCGCCAGTAGCCCGTGAACTGGTCTTCGAAGCCGGAGACTGTAGCTCCATCCTCAGAATAGTTTCTTCGGTCTTGGCGTCTTCGGCTTGGCAGGCGAGTTCCTCCTTTGATGATTCGTACTCGGATCTGAGGTCTTTTACAGCTCCCTCGGCCCGAGAGTCCGTGCATCCATGTACTTCGGACCAGAAAACTTTCGCCCTGAGCAATCCGAAGACTTGCTACTAGGACTGGTATACGGGACCCACCAAATGTGGTCCCAAGTATTATTTTATAATCTTCCTCGATTCTTGCACGACCTGGGAACAGGCGTATTGATTGTTGGATATCTACGTCCCTTATCGCCTAACCTACCTGGGTATTTAACTAGCTAGGACCATATCAAATGTATCTCCCCAGCATTTCCCCATCTCGCCCCAGCACGAAATCCTTTCAAACAAGCTCAAAAGCTCTCGCAATGTCAGGCACCCCGAGTTCGTCGAAGTGTCCCCATGGGCCTCTTCCGGGTGAATGGGGAAGTTGCTCCATCACCCGTCTTCAACTAGAGCAGCTTGCCACTCAGGGCTATTTGCCCGATTCCGATCTTACATCCACTCGCCCTGGCCTGATGTCCATAGACGGCAAGGTGCATGCCGACAAACACCCCACACCACATGGGGGGGGGGGGAACGAGTTTGTTTCGCCCCCTTCCTTCTGCGAGGTCTTGGATTCCCCATCCATCCATTCCTTAGGGGCCCATTAGAGTTTTATGGGATCCAACTCCACCATCTCACTCCCAATTCCATCTTGCATATCGCGAGATTCGTTGCCCTCTGCGAGATGTACCTTGGCTGCGAGGCCCACTTCGGGTTATGGAGGAAATATTTTTGCTTAATGCCCTGTTCCCGAGATGGGAAAATCCATGAGGTCGGAGGGGCCGTGGCGTGCCGAATTGCTGGGGCCGGCTATCTCCTAGGCACCCCTAAGGAGGTTGTCGAGACGTGGGCCACCGAATGGTTCTATATTGCCGATGTTCCGCTTTATGACCCAGCCCGCCCCGGGCTCCCTACCTTCTCCCATGCGCCTCCGAAGAAGCGTTTCAACCGGCGGCCGAGGAGTTCATCTAAGGGATGACGCTGAGGTGGCTCGCCTTGCCGCTGAAGTGTCCTGCCTAGCTCGCAATGGTTTGACCATCATCAACGTGATGGCCATTGCCATCCTCCGGGGAGTCTAACCTCTCCGACAACGCATCCATCCCTTATGGGAATACAATGGGATAGATGATGCCACTTGATCCGTGAGGAAAGGCTTCAAAAACCAAGCAGCCGTGGCAGCCGTGTTGACATGTATCTATAAGGGAGAGGAGAAGGATTTTGCCCGGCGAAAATTATTGGATGGCCTCTCTTACTATCATCTCGTCAAGGCGGTGAGTTTCTTTTAAAACACTTCGTCCATCTGAGCAGTGTATTAATACTTCTAACTAGATGTTCAACATATCCGAGCAGGGGTGGAAGCGCTGGGTTGAGACGATGAGCTGTCTAGCCTCATAGCCGGAGTCTTACGCTCGTGATGATGATCCTGGTTTTCAGAAGGATTCCAAGCTCTCCCTCATCCTTGAAGATGGGTTCTTTTATCAAGAAAGTGTTGACGGCTCCAAAGTAGCTCTTTCCCTTGATCTACCAGGGATTCTGCCGTCCTCTATGGTAAGTGCTCCTCCAGCTTCCTCCCGAGAGAGATCAGCCGCTCCTACGACACCGTGCACTCTGACTTCTTTCCCCAAGGGTCATCGCTCTACACGTCGGAAAACCGATCCGACCCCTCGAGGGAACCAGACGGGGGATACCCGCGATGTATCCAGGCGCCGGGCGACCGAGGAGGTAACACAAGTTGCGCCTACTTCCAACAGGTAGGCTTTTGCTACAACAACTTTGTAACATCCCAATTTTCAATTTGGATGTTTTAGAATTCATTCATATGCATATCATATTTTATTTGCATTTCTGGATTTTATTTGCTGCATTACTTAAATAATTTGCCACTCAAGAAAAATATTGAGAGAGAAGAAACTATGACTTCTTCAAAATTATGAGTTGGAGAAAAATATTTGAATATTATTTGATATTTTAAAATGTTGAGAAATTATTATTTTTAGTTCTCAAATAAATTATTTTGCAAAAATAAATATTTTTAAAAACTTGCATCTTTAGGCCAGGAAAATGTTCACATAAGTCCAAGTATTAGGAGAGGTTTATGTGAATTTTCCTGTGATTTTTA
Organism: Elymus sibiricus; assembly: GCA_039707655.1. Taxonomy (NCBI): domain Eukaryota; kingdom Viridiplantae; phylum Streptophyta; class Magnoliopsida; order Poales; family Poaceae; genus Elymus; species Elymus sibiricus. The sequence continues at coordinate 251,612,642 of CM077668.1, read as the reverse complement.
AAATTATTTTTATTGACTTTTGAGGTTTTACTGTTTCTGTAAAAAAAAACAGAACGTTGTTTAAAAAAAAAAAAAACTGGCCAGCCTAGCGCCAGGCCGAGCCAGCCAGCCGGCCCAGCAGCGGCCAGGCGAGGCCACGGCCAGCTGCCAGCGAGGCCACCGAGCCGCTCCCCTCGTACGTCTCTCTCTCTCTCTCGTTATTTATTTTTCTTTGTTACTTCTTCTTCTTCACGTACAGAAGAATCCTACCTGTACACGTACCCGACGCCGACTTCGGCTCAAATTCTTGGAAATCCTATCTCTAGTCTTCCCCTCATCCAAGGAAGATGTCCAATAAATAGCCACGACCCCTCTTGATCGATTCCCTTAAACAACTCTCGCCAAGTCCACCCCAATCGCTCGCCCTCGTCGTTTCAATCTCGCCAAAAACGCTGGAGTTCATCGCCGTATTCCCACGCCGGTAAGCCATCCCGAGCCTCGTCCTTCCGTAGTTCGACTGCTCTCGATCTCTAAAACCGTTTTGACAAGGTATTGCATCCCCTATCCGTCTACAGAAGTCACCCCGACCACGCCGTCTTCGCCGGAGCACCCGGAGCACGCGAGCTTCGTCACTTGGTTTTGTCGCCGTTCGTCGTCGCAGATCATCACCGACTCCACCACCGGACGACCCACTCTCCACCGCATCCTCCCGACACCTCCTCCGCCGCCCACGACCGCCGGAGCCGCCGCCCCACCGGACCAGAGCCGCCCCCAACGCTCGTTCGTTTCTCTGTAAGCGTTCAGTTCACCTGTTCGTTTCAGTTTTTCTTTACAGATCGGTCGTCCGCTGTTTCCCACGCAGCAAACACCCGTGCAGCCAATCAGAGAGCGCCACATGGCCTCTGGCCGAAATTAGTTTTTTTTAGAAAATTCCAATTTCAGATTGCAATCCAATTTTTCTTTTAGCATATCTTTAAATATATAGATCCAAATTCATTGATTCTTTTTCCTAAGGTTTCATAAAAATCCCATCTGTCCAGAGAACCAAACGAAAAATATTTTTGACAATTTAAAATTAGAATTTGAACAGATTTATGTTCAAACTTGTTTTGGCTATAATTTGAAATCTATAACTCCGATTTAGTTGATTCTTTTTGCAAATCGAAGCTTGTGACAAGTAATTTCTGTAGAACCCAAAATCATATATTTTTGCTACTGTTAAAATTACGTTCTGTACAGAAACTTTATTTGGTTGTTTTGGAGTTTTCCGAAGTCTTTTCTTTGTTTTCTTTTTGATTCTTTGCTTGATTGTTTATGCGTGTCAATGTTTGCTTAGTTAGATCATCCGGAGTGCGAAGCTTGCTACTACGAATCCTTAGAGTTCAACGAACGTCAGCAAGGCAAGTTCACACCTTGATCATACTTTTCTATACCCAGTTTTTACTATGCATTAGTTTCACCCTTAAAAATTTGCATGGGTAGGATTGGGAATTGTGGCATTGCTATGTAGTTCATGAGGTAGGAACCTATGACCTTTGATCACCCCGGGAATATTCGTTATGTCACATATTGCTTAGCCATGCTTGTAGACGGGGATTGGTATGTGTGATTCATGCAAGTTGCGAGAGATATAATAATTTGGGTTAACTTAAGGTGGCAACATTAACACACATCTGGGTGGATTGGTTGGGGCACCTGGAGAAACTAGTGCTTGCCCAAGGGGATCCCGGAGTACCCGTGTGATCACCCTAGGATTGCCACCCAGGCTCAAAGGGATCATATGACACTTCATGACTAGAAACTTCCGTGTGCAGCCACAAGCCATTATGGGCTCTGGCATAGTTGAGTAAGTGGTGTGACCTCTTTCCGGGTAGGCTAGCAGATGTAGGGGAATGTAGGTGTACCGGTCTACCCAGGGTTAAGGGGAAATGCTTCTGAAAGCCTGTGTCTCGATCTTCCGATCATGGAGGTGGTCGAGTCTTGTGGGGAAAAGTGCGCAAACCTCTGTAGAGTGTAAAAACTAATCATGATTAGCCGTGTCCCCGGTTATGGACAAATTTGAGTATCTGGAAGTGAATTATTGGTTGATCTCATCACTTTATTTAATTATTAATGAATTGGGTTATTGAAAATTTTGGTTAAGGGATTGAGTTGGAGGAACCTTCTCAATAATGGCATAAAATTGGTAGTAAATAAAATTAATTCCTTTGTTGTAGGGAAAAATTAGCTTTATGCAAATTTAACCTAGAGCCTCCACAGCCAAATATGCATATAGAGATAGACATTTTCATTATTATTTTATGGTGTGAAATTGCTAGCATATTCCATGTGCTGACCTACACGGCTGCAACGTCTCATGTTGCAGAGTTTTCCGACGAGGATTAAGGTGCGATAGGTCGTTGTTCTGCACTCAGTTTGCCGTGGAGTTGATGGACTCATTTACCTTCGAAGCTTCCGCAGTTATTTTATTTAGTTGGCCTTCAGCCATATTTATGTAATAAATACTCTTTTGAGGACCTCGATGTAATAAAGTGTGTGATTGAACTCTGTTATAATTCCTCGAGTACTGTGTGTGTCAGCATACCGATCCAGGGATGACACTTAAGCACAGAGACTCCGATCCATTTGGGTCGGGTCGCTACAAACTTCCTTAAACAGTTGCCATACTGAGTACTCTTTAACAGCTGAATTGAATGACGTGTAGGCAACCTGCCCGAGCGTCTCCGCCAGATAATATGGAGGACAGAAACGCCCCTGCTCCGAGGTCAGATGCTACGCAAGTATCTCCTCCAAGGGTTATCTCCAAAGACCCTCAACCGGAGACTTTGGGAACATACTCAGCTACCAATTCCGAAATTGAAAGCGCGATGAATCATTGGCGGAGGAAAACATCTCTAAGGCACTCCGTATTCTCCAGTCAGGAATTTAATGCCCTTAATGCGGTGGACGCCTATCACGGGGCTGCTCGAGTGGGTTTTGAAGATGCGGTGGGCGTGCTATCCACCAGTCTACATGTAATCCTTTAATAAGGCTTTTTGACAACAAATCTCTTAATGAGCCCAGTAGCCCTTCGGATGGATGAATGCACGTTTCTTTGAAGGGAGGCATGCCTCGATCTCATTCCTACCATAAACATTTTATCTCTTCCGAGGACCTATCGGTGTAAAAACCATCGCGATTCCCAGTAGCCCCCGAGACACTGGTTGGATACACCATTCAACAAGTGGATCGATAAGTTTTATAACTTTTTAGTAGGGAGCGCGAAGCCCAGTAGCCCCCGAGCCTTAAGTTAGACACGAGTGGCCGATTTAAGGATCCTTAATTGTTTATGACAAAATACTTGCTTGTTATTGAAACAGACTACTCGGACGGACAATGGCCACTTATCCGAGGAGCTCAAGCTAACGAAATCAAGGTTGGACGCTGCTGAGGCAGAGGTGGCCAACGTCAAGAAATTTACAAGAGAGGCCCACGGTGAGTATCGAATACTCTTTATTACCAAATATACAAGTTTACACCTTAATAGGGTGTATGCTGATAGCAGCGGAAACCATTGGCCAACTTGAGAAGGACTTGAAGGATGCTCGAGAAGCCCTGCGGTATGCCGAATCTCAAGAACAAGCTGGCCATAGCATGTTGTCTCGAAGAATTGAAGACTATAATAAGCTGAAGGCCACCAACGAGCAGCAAGCCCTTGAGATTGAGAGGTTAAAAGCTCAACTGTCCGCGTCAGAGGGGCGAAACAAGGAAATAAGTGGATCTATATCCGGTAAGTACGCTGTACATCAACTGTTGGCAATTTTTATCATTCGATCATGCTTTAAGGCTTGACACACTTGTTCGTGCAGCTGCCTTAATTGGTCGGTTGCCAAGCGCCGATGACTTCTCCCCAAAGGATGCTATAGAGGAGCTTGTTGAATTGCACGAATTATCCCGAGGATCCATGAAGAGTGCGTTCAAGGCTCTATGGCCAAATGAGACCATTCCGGAAGGGATGGCCGAGCTCGCCGATCGCTTAAAAGGAGCTCGACGCCGTTTACAGGCGTGGAAGGTATCGGCCTGTCGAGAAGGTGCCCAAGAAGCCTGGGCAATGATAAAGACACGTTATACAGAGCTTGATACGGAGCATCTTGCCAAAGTTGGTCCTTGTGGGTCGGACGGGAAGGAGATACCCACTAGTTTAGTATATGAAAACGTGATGCCGGCCGCTCGGCTGTCTCAAAAAGACTGTGCCCTCGATTCTTTAATAGACGGCCTTGAGTAAATGAACTTGTGGTAGTATTTATGGTGTAATGATTCTATGTATCAAAGTACTCTACATCATTGAATGCTCGGATCTGCCATGTAATACTTTGTTAACCAGCCATCGGCTTCCACCTCTTCGACCATTGGCCGAGGAGTGTTTCCTACTTGTTAATGCCTTTAATAGGGCCAAGTTTTATGGAGAACAAGGCAATCTGGCCATATGGTTGGAAAAACAAAGGTAAGCAGAGAGATATGTTATATTACATTTTAACGTAAGAAACATCTTCCGAGGAAAATAGTTCTTTTATAAGTTCCTTTTCTCAGGTCATCATGTTAACCATGATAATATAACCTCAACTCTGATCTATGTGGGAGAAAAATAGGTTAGGTCGGGAAAAAGTCTCGAAATCGTTGGCTTTGATAAACCAGAATTTTTACTTCCGTCGTTGCCGACTAATTGTGTTCTTAAGATTGCTACCTTTCAGCTTCACCCGTCTGAGGTACTAACCCGGATGACCCGAAAGTAACAATCACAGAGGTGCTCCCTTTACCCCTTAGCCGAACAATCGGGAACGTAAGGGGTAAGCACAGGAGCCTGGCAAACCAGCTTGGCCAGATCTTAAGTCAAATTGATGCATATTGTGGCTTTAGGACGATGGCACGGAAGGCAGCGTACATACAAGAAAGTATGAACGAAAAGAAGATGTGGGCTTTAAGCCCCCAGGACAGCATGCCGAACACTTTTAAAGGTATCCGAGGTATTAACACCTCGGCTCGACCGAGCATTGCTTATTAAAATGTAACTAACTTTAACAGAGTTGTAACAAACTAGAGAAAAATTCTTAAAAGAAATTACTCTATAACTAGAGATATCAAAAAACCTCTATTTTAACCATAAAAGCGTCGAAGCCGCGCAACATTCCATGGATTCGGCTCCAGTCGGTTGTCCGTAGGATCGCGAATGCGATATGCACCTCCAGCCAACACCTGATCAATTATGAACGGTCCTTCCCATTTTACTGATAGTTTATGCTTTTGCTTCTCAGGATGGTGTCTTAGTACCAGGTCGCCAACATTAAATGTTTTGGCGTGGACCTCGCGGCTTTGATAACACCTTGCCTGTTGGTGGTAGAAAGTAGAACGTGCCCGAGCTACATCGCATTCTTCCTCAAGGGCGTCTAGGTCATCTTGCCTGTCGAGTTTGGCCTCCTGTTCTTCATACATGGCACCCGAGGTGCATCATGGATGAGATCACTTGGGATAATGGCCTCGACGCCGTAGACCATAAAGAAAGGAGTGTAGTCTGTGGACCGATTTGGCGTGGTGTGAAATCCCCAGAGTACAAAATCGAGTTCCTCCACCCATTTACAATCGGCCTCTGTTGAAGAGCAAACTAGCCTTGGCTTGATGCCGCTTAATATGAGGCCATTGGCTCGTTCAACCTGTCCATTAGACTAGGGGTGATATACTGAAGCATAGTCAAGGTTAATGCCCATCTTGCACACCATGCCTTGAATTCCTTGGCAGTGAAATTGGACCCATTGCCCGTAATGATACTATGGGGTACACCATAGCGATGAACTACGACGGATATAAAATCCAGCACTGGCCCCACTTTCGCCGAGGTTACAGGTTTGGCCTCGATCCATTTTGTGAATTTATCTACCATAACGAGTAGATACTTCATTATATGAGTTCCCCCTCTAAGTGGGCCGACCATGTCAAGCCCCCAGACCGCAAAGGGCCAGGTGATTGGAATAGTCCGAAGAGCCGTAGTGGGCATGTGACTTTGATTTGCAAAAACCTAACACCCAACACACTTCTGGACTAGTGTCTTTGCGTCTGCCTGAGCAGTGGGCCAGTAAAATCCGGCTCGGAAGGCCTTGCTTACCAAGGTCCGAGGTGCGGCGTGATGGCCACCCATGCCGGAGTGAATTTTCGAAAGGAGCTGCTTGCCCTCCTCCTCAGATATACATCGTTGGAGTACTCCCATGACGCTTTTCTTATATAATTCGCCATCATGGACTTGATACGCTTTAGATCTTCTAATGATTTGGCGCGCGTCAGTTTGGTCTTCGGGCAGCTCTTTTCGGAGCAAGTATGCGAGGAGTGGTTCGGTCCATGGCGCAATAACCACCATGATCTCGTGGGCCGAGGACGTCTCTTCGATAGCCGAGCCCCCGATTATCTCCTCGTCTCGTTCAATGGTAGGAGGAATAACCTCTTCGGTGTCACTTGATTTGACTACCTTATCCCCTTCATGCCAGGATACAGATGGTTTAAAAAGTCGTTCCAGAAAAGTGTTTTCAGGAACTTTGTCGTGTTTAGCGCCCATTCTGGCAAGGATATCGGCAGCTTGATTGCCGCCCCTTGGGATATGGTGAAATTCTAGCCCCTCGAATCGGGCCAAAATTGCCATGACGGTGTTTCGGTATGCTGTCATCTTTGGATCCTTTGCGTCGAATTCGCCGTTAACTTGAGAGATGGCGAGATTAGAATCTCCCCGGACTTCCAGACGTCGGATTCCCATAGAGACTGCTATCCGAAGACCATGCAGTAAAGCTTCATATTCGGTTGCATTTAGAATCGGTGTACATGATTAGTAGTACGTACCGTATGTTATCCCCCGTTGGTGACGTAAGGATTACCCTGGCCCCTAGGCCGGTCAGCATCTTAGAGCCGTCAAAGTACATTGTCCAGTGGAAATAAGTACTATACTCTCTAGGGAGTTCGGCTTCCGTCCATTCTGACACAAAATCCGCTAACACTTGGGATTTAATGGCTCGACGTGGGCGGTATGTAATTTCAATGGGCAAGAGCTCGATTGCCCATTTGGCAACTCTGCCCATGGCATCCCTGTTATTGATTATATAATTAAGAGGTACTTCAGATGCCACTATGATCGAGCACTCTTGAAATTAGTGCTGTGGTTTCCGAGATGCCATAAAGACTGCATAAGCTATCTTCTGGTAATGGGGATACCTCGTTTTACACGGGGTAAGTACCTCGGAAACATAATAAACATGTCTTTGGACCTGGAGCTTATGCCCTTCAACGTCACGCTCGACAACAAGTACTGCACTGACGACTTGATTCGTGGCCGAGATGTATAACAACATCGGCTCTCCCGCCCCAGGTGCTGCCAGTATGGGGTTGGTAGCGAGAAGTATTTTGATTTCCTCCAAAGCGGCACCTGCCTCTCTAGTTCATTGAAATTTCTTTGTTTGCTTTAGTAGCTTATATGTAGGGCCTTTTCACCAAGCGGAGAAATAAAATGGCTCAGAGCGGCTATGCACCTAGCTAGTCATTGAACGTGCTTGAGCTCTGTAGGGATTTCCAATCGGGCGAGGGCTAGGATTTTGTCAGGGTTGGACTCTATTCCTCGATGGGAAACAATGAAGCCGAGCAGTTTGCCCGCTGGTACTCCGAAGACACACTTCTCCGGATTGAGATTTATATATATGCTCGAAGATTGGTGAATGTTTCTGGAAGGCCGTCCACCAATTTGTTGATGTTTTTAGTTTTAACAACCATGTCATCTACGTATGCTTCCACAATTTTGCCGATCTGTGGATCCAGACATGTTTGAATCATGCGCTGGTATGTTGTGCCCGCGTTCTTTAAACCGAAGGGCATTGTGTTAAAGCATAACGGCCCGTATGGTGTTATGAAGGCTGTAGTGGCTTGATCAGATTCCTTCATCTTTATCTGATGATACCCCGAGTAGGCATCCAGGAAACATAGTGAGTTGTGTCTTGCCGTGGTGTCCACGATTTGGTCAATGCGTGGTAATGGGAAGGGGTCCTTTGGGCAAGCTTTGTTAACGTCCTTGAAGTTGACGCAAAGGCGCCATGACTTGTCCTTATTAGGTACCATGACCAGGTTAGCCAATCACTCGGGGTGTTTAATTTCTCGGATGAATCCGGCCTCTAGTAACTTGGCCAGTTCCTCGCCCATAGCCTGCCTCTTTGGCTCAGAGAATTGGTGGAGTGCCTGTTTGACCGGTTTAAAGCCTTCTATGATATCCAGGCTGTGCTCGGCAAGGTGTCTGGGAATTCCTGGCATGTTGGAAGGGTGCCAGTCAAAGATGTCCCAATTTTCCCGGAGAAACATACGTAATGCCTCATCCATAGTTGGGTCCAGCTGTGTCCCGATGGACGCCGTTTTGTTGGCGTATGTCGGATGCACCTGAAATTTGACTATTTCATCAGCCGGTTTGAACGACGTAGGTTTAGACCTCTTGTCGAGGATGACATCGTCTCTATCAACGGTGGCGCGCAGAGCTGTTAGCTCCTCGGCCGCGAAGGCCTCGGCTAATGATTCAAGGGCAAGCGATGCCGTCTTGTTCTCGGCTCTGAGCGCTCTGTCAGGATTGCTTGCTATGGTGAGTACGCCATTGGGTCCCGGCATCTTGAGCTTCATATAAGTATAGTGTGGGATGACGTTGAATTTTGTGAATGCGTCATGGCCCAAAAGAGCGTGGTAACCACTTTGGAAGGGCACGATGTGGAAGATCAACTCCTCGGAGTGGTAGTTGTCGGGAGTGCCGAACACTACATCAAGTGTGATTTTGCCAGTGCATCGTGTATCCTTTCCTGGGATAATCCCCTTAAATGTGGTGTAACTGGGTTCGATGCGTGATCTATCGCACTGCATCTTCTGTAGAGTCTCTTCATATATGAGGTTTAAACTGCTGCCACCATCCATTAGAACTTTGCGTAGCCGACATCTGTCCACTACGGGGTCAAGGACTAGGGCTGTCGTTCCTCGGCTTGAGTCGGTCTTTGGCTGATCCTCTTGCCCAAAGGTAATAGGCATGTCCGACCATTCATCCGATGTCGCTACCTGATGAACGTGGCTTATTTCCTGAAGGGCCCGCTTTCTTTGGCTCCTTGATGGATGAGTTTCGTAGATCATTAAGATCTCACATTCGTCAGAGGACATGGCTGCGTGTTTGTTGTGCATGTCCGTACTATTGAGGAGGTCTTCCCCTCCCTTTGCCACATGTTTAACTACCCAACAAGCTCGAAGACTATGAGTTGGGTTTGTGTTCAATAAAACAGAGGGATGGGGTGTTGGGGAACGTTGCATGGAAAACAAAAATTTTCTACGCACACGCAAGATCTATCCATGGAGATGCATAACTACGAGAGGGGGAGTGTGTCTACGTACCCTCGTAGACCGTAAGTGGAAGCGTTAGAACAACGCGGTTGATGTCGTCGAACAACTTCACGATCCAACCGACCGAGCACCGAACGTACGGCACCTCCGCGTTCAGCACACGTTCAGCTCGGTGACGTCCTCGACTTCTTGATCCAGCAAGACGGCGAGGTAGTGGATGAGTTCCGGCAGCACGACGGCGTGGTGACGGTGATGGTGATGCTATCTCCGCAGGGCTTCGCCCAAGCACTGCGAAAATATGATCGAGGGACGGAACTGTGGAGGGGGGCGCCGCACACGGCTAAGACAATGTTGTGTCCTTTGGGGCGCCCCCTCTCCTCTATTTATATATGTGTAGGGGCTTGGAGTAGAAGGAATATTGCCACGTGAACAGTAACCGTGAATAGTACACACGTGGACTTGGACTCCAAAGTCCAATCCTATTCCTACCAGGACTCTCCCTTTTTTTTTCCTTCCCTAGCTGCGTGGGCTTTTAAGGACTTGGTGCGCCTGGCCCAATAAGGCCAGGGCGCCTCCCCTTAGCCCATGCCAGCCCTTGGGACGTGGTGGACCCACTTGTGGACTTCCGGACTCCTCCGGAATCCTCCGGAACCTTCTGGAAGCTTCCCGGTACAATTCCGAAAAAACTGCACCTTTTTCCAGAACCCAAAATATGACTTCCCATATATAAATCTTTACCTCTCGACCATTCCGAGACTCCTCGTGACGTCCGGGATCTCATCCGGGACTCCGAACAACATTCGGTTACCAATTCACATAACTCATATAACACTATATCGTCAACGAACGTTAAGCGTGCGGACCCTACGGGTTCGGGAATGATGTAGACATGACTGATACGCCTCTCCGGTCAATAACCAATAGCGGAACCTGGATGCTCATATTGGTTCCTACATATTCCACGAAGATCTTATCGGTCGAACCGCAATGACAACATATGTAATTCCCTTTGTCCATCGGTATGTTACTTGCCCGAGATTCGATCGTCGGTATCTCCATACCTAGTTCAATCTCGTTACCGGCAAGTCTCTTTACTCGTTCCATAATACATCATCCCGTAACTAACTCCTTAGTCACTTTGCTTGCAAGCTTCTTATGATGTGCATTACCAAGAGGGCCCAGAGATACCTCTCCGAAATACGGAGTGACAAATCCCAGTCTCGATCCATGCCAACTCAACAGACACCTTCGGAGATACCTGTAGAGCATCTTTATGATCACCCAGTTACGTTGTGACGTTTGATAGCACACAAGGTATTCCTCCGATATCCGGGAGTTGCATGATCTCATGGTCTGAGGAACATGTATTTGACATTCAAGAAAGCAGTAGCAATAAACAGAACGATCATATGCTAAGCTAACGGATGGGTCTTGTCCATCACATCATTCTCCTAATGATGTGATCCCGTTATCAAATGACAACTCATGTCTATGGTTAGGAAACCTTAACCATCTTTGATCAACGAGCTAGTCTAGTAGAGGCTCACTAGGGACACGGTATTTGTTTATGTATTCACACATATATTTAAGTTTCCGGTCAATACAATTCTAGCATGAATAATAAACCTTTATCATGAACAAGGAAATATAAAATAATAACAACTTTATTATTGCCTCTAGGGCATATTTCCATCATGGGGCATGGTTGATCCAGGAGTTTGTCAATCGCAGCTCTTGGCCCTGTTAGGGGTTTCTTCCTTTTCCGCGATGACTCTTCGGCCCTGGAGCGTCAAGAGCGCTCGTTCAGGCGTATATGCCTATCGTGGTTTTCTGCTTCAGCGTGGATTGAATCCCTTTGCTCCTTTTGGGCCAACCAAGCATCTTCCATGACGCAAAATCTTGATACCAAGTCCGATAACTCAGAGAAGGTTTGAACGCATCGACGAGTGAGGGCGTTTAAGATGCCCTCATCGTGGCAGTTACGGCGAAAAGCTGCTAGGATTTCTAGGTCACAGCAGTCTGGGATTTTGTTCTTGACGAACAGGAAGCCATCCAGAATTGCCAAACTGTCTCTTGAGGTCGTTTCTTAACTTAGATTAGATCCCAGACATCGGGTGGTCCCAAACTACTCGGGCTGTACTCGACGTGGGGGTGGGTGGGATCAAAAATTTAATCCCAGGGTGCTGCGGTTTAGCCGCTCCGAAGCACTCCTCCCGAGGTTGTAGTGTTGAATCCGAACCAACAGGGCTGACCTTCGAGTCCGAGCTCCAGGCTCCCTCTGCTTGGTCATGCTTGCCATCCTCCATCGGTTGGTGTGTGGATTTCGAGTTCACATGTACGTGAAGATCCTTGGGCGAACTAGGAGATAGAGCACGAGGCTCGGCTACGGTTTTGAGATCGTCAACCTTTGACTATTGAGGAAGGAGGGACGATCCGAAGTGTTTTTGGTCTTCGGTTGATCTGATGACTTGAGTGTCCGGCGCAACAGGTGTGCAGTTTTTGGTCTGATTGTTGATCGATGCCTCCATTATTCCAAGGTGACCGTGCAGCGGGACCTGTATGGGCCACCAATGTTAGTGCTAAAACCGGCGGATCTCGGGTAGGGGGTCCCGAGCTGTAGGTCTACGAACAATGGTAACAGTAGACGAAGGGAGACGATGTTTACCCAGGTCTGGGCCCTCTCGAAGAGGTAAACCCTACGTTCTGCTTGGATTGTATTGATGTGATGGGGTACAGAGTACAAGATGATCTACCCCGAGATCGTATGATTGTGTTCTAAATCCTAAGGCTGGTAATCGTGCCTCTAAAGACTAAATCCCTCAGCTTATATATGCACCGGGGGTACTTAGGTTACACACATGCGGTTGTCAATACGCCGGCTACAGAGCAATCCTTGAAGTACACGCCAAGTCTTCGGAGGTTTCCATCTTGATCATGCCGGGGTTCGTGGCTTCGGTAGTCCTTCCTTTTAGTGATCGATGGGCCCTTAGTTTGGCCCGTGGACTATGGGCCGTATAGGTCAGCACCCCTTAGTCCAGGACACCGTCACTTGTGTTCCCAACTAGTACCAACATGCGTAGCTGGAAAGCTACACGAATTTGTGCTCTTACCTAGTACTCTCTCTAGTGTTAAAAAAACTTCTTAAATTATGGAACAGAGGGAGTGGTTGCTTAAGATAACACTGTATTATCAACCACTGACATGCCCTAAGAAGCGTCGTCGAAGCAAGCTCTACCGGTGAGCTGTGCGGAAGGGGACCCTATATCACCGCTTCTATTTGTCTTGATCATGGAGAGCCTCCACCACCTGCTGCACACGACGACGATGGCTGGAGTGCTTCCGCCGCTTGCGCCCACTGGCTTCCGGCACCGCACGTCCATTTATGCCGATGATGTGGTAACCTTTATCAAGCCGGACTTGCAAAGCCTCCGGGCCTGCACCATGCTGCTACGCGACTTCGGCGTGGCGTCGGGGCTGCACACGAACCTGACGAAGTGCTCTGCACACCCAATAAGATGCTCCGAGGAGCAGGTTCAGCAGATAGCGGCAGAGTTGTAGTGCGAGGTCTTGGGCTGGCCCTGCCAGTACCTCGGGCTGCCGCTGGGCTTGCGGAAGATCTCGGCGGCCCAACTGCAATATTTGATCGACAGGATGGCCGACCGCCTGCCCGCCTGGCAGGCCGGACTGCTTTTCCGTGCAGGCCGACTGGAACTGCCGCGAACCACTCTTGCGTCCATGCCGATACATGGAGGGATACGTTGGACCTGCCAATCAAGACCATCGCCGCGGCCAACAAAATCTGCCGTTGTTTCTTGTGGAAAGGACGTCGTGATGTGCAAGGAGGGCATTGCATGGTGGCCTGGGATCAGGTGTGCACGGCAAAGGAATTTGGTGGTCTGGGCGTGCCCAATCTACGGCTGCTCAACGCAGCTCTACGAGCTCGATGGCCCTGGCTAGAAAGAACGGACCCCGACAGACCATGGAGCGAGTTCAATCTGCAAGTCTCCTGCGATTCGATGAGCATTTACAAAGTAGCAACAAGGTGCATGCTAGGCGACGGTGAAAGCGCGCGCTTTTGGACCGACTGGTGGCTCTGGGACGGCCGGATTGAAGATCTAATGCCACACCTATATGCAATGGTCAAGAAACCGGCGCGGCAGAAGACGGTCAAGCAGGCGACCACGGATGGTTGGTGGCAGGACATCTCTGGTGGACAGGACCCAAAACTTAGAATTGCTGGAAGGCATGGAGGATAAGATCAATTGGACTTGGGAAAATACGGGCGAATTCTCCGCCTGGTCGGCATACCGTGCGTGCTTTGCGGGCAGAGTGGAGGCCGATGGCGCCACCCAGATATGGAGGTCACGGGCGCCGGCAACCTGCAAGTTTTTTTACTTGGTTAGCGGCCAGGAACCGATGCTGGACAGCTGATAGACTGCAACGCCGACAGTTGCCGCACCCATCGGCGTGCCCCTTCTGCGATCAAGCCCCGGAGACAATCGACCATCTCTTACTGGGATGTGTGCTAGCAAGGCAAGTATGGACAAGTATCACTAACACTTGGGGTAAGCCTGCTTGGATGCGGACGGTAGATGCCAATTTAGTTCAATGGTGGACAGCTCTGAACCCGCAAAAGCAACTAAGGAAGGAGATGTGAACAGTGATTACACTTGTGGCGTGGATGCTGTGGAAGCATAGAAATGACATCGTCTTCAACGGAGCCTCTCCATCAGCAGAGGTCGTGCTTAGGAGGATTGAGTTAGAGGGACAAGATTGGAGGGCGGCGGGGTTGCTCCGTGAGCAAGGATCGTTACCATGCACGGTAGATAGGTTGAACAGTGGCGAGTAATCCGCATGTGGATTGATCTATGGCTTTCAAAGCCGTGGCTAAATTGTAACAAACGCTAAGCCTTTCTTGGCTCCTTCTATCTAAGCTTCTGATACGTCAATCCTTGAAAAAAAAAGCTGTGCGCAGCATTTTTTGTTGGAAACTGTGCCGATCGACATCTTGCAGAAGGAAATCCGCGTCCCGGCCAGCGCAAACACAATGAGAAGTAGAATCCACCAAACCCGTTTATAAGCACGGTTGAAAGTACAACGCACACACTGACATACTTGTAACGATACGATAGTAGTACAAAGCTTGATCGTAGCCTTCTGAACAACAAACTCGCGAAATTAAACGAATGCACCTGCTTCAGTAGCCAGTACCCCGGTGCCAGGTAGTAGTAGTACTCTTTAACGAAGCCAAAGCCGCGGTATAAATATGGAAATGCTGCGCCGGGCGCGCCTACTGGCCCGCGGCGAAGGCCTCGACGGGGAAGGTCTTGGTGACGCCGGCGAGGCTCCTGAAGACGATCTTGCCGGTGGGCGGGTCGTCGACGGTGATCTCGTTGACCGGCGGCCACAGCATGAGCTCCTTGGCCTTGACGCCCTTGAGCTTCTTGATGCACTTGGGCTTGACGTAGCCGGTGATCTCCACGTCGTAGCTCACCTGCTTGCTCACCATCTTGAAGCGGTGCTCCACCTTCTTCTGCTGCGCGATCCACATGTAGCCGGTGGCGCGCACGAAGCCGACCTCGATCACGTCCGCCAGCGGCAGCAGGCCCAGGGGCAGCCCGAACTCCTCCAGCAGCGCCGCCGCCAGCTTCAGGCCCTCCTCGTGCCCCTTCTTCACCACCGCTCCTTCCCTCTCCGCCATGGCTAGCTGCTAGCAAGCTTCGTTAATTAGGTTGTTGTGTCGTGTGTGCTTGTGTCTGAGGTTGCATTGCATCCGTGGGGGGTTTATAAGGTGTGGAGATGCAGGAGGCACGCATGACCAAATGAGTTATGTCACGGGCTGTGTATCCTCGAATTCATCGTTGGGCTTTAGGAGTTTAGCTTTAGCGCGAGGAGGTTCGGCGTGACGATCATGGCGAAGGGAGGGGTCGTGTTGTCTACTTCTGTGTGTTGCGACCTGAAACGTCTGCTTTGTGGAGTCCGAAGAGCCGGCAACGCGCGAGTGTGGTATTGCTACTCCATTGGTCAGTTTTGCACCGTGAGAATCGAGTTGCTGTCGGCATTTTGCGGGAACTTCCCTCGTCAAACAGTGTTATAATTCGAAAATACCGCAAAAATATTTGTCAAAACAGAAATACCTTCTGCTTGGACAAACAGGATTCAAAAGCAAATCAATATCAACATGCTTAACTTTGACCACAGAAATAACATGCTCAGGGCGATCTTCAGAAGCGGACTGAGCCTTTAGTTATCAGCACTCACAGGGAAAAAGATATGACAAAACATATGCATTCAAAATATACTCCCACTTTTATTCTTGCAAACTAGTCAAGTGACAAAAAAACCACCACTAGTGGAAAAACGGGATTTAGTCCCGGTTGGCAACGTCCTTTAGTCCCGGGTCACCAACCGGGACAACTAAATCGGGACCAAAGGCCCCCACTCTTTAGTCCCGGTTGGCCACGATCCGGGACTAAAGTCCCTCCACGTGGCCGTGAGCGCGCGCCGGGGGCTGGAGGACCTTTAGTCCCGGTTGGTGACACCAACCGGGACTAAGGCCCCTCCACGTGGCCTCAAGCTAGCGCCGGGGACTAATGATTTTGTGTTGGGTTTTAGGGTTTAGGGTTTATGGTTTATTTTTCCTTTTTATTTTGTGTTTTACATTCAATTCTTTTTCATTTCAAACATATTTTACGCTACTACATACTGTACACGTTATGCATATATAATATAATTTCCCGTACGACCATACATATATCATATAATTTCTCGTACGACCATATATATATATATATACAATTTGGTATATACAATTTCTCCTACAATTTGCAGATCATTACATGTAGGCATTAGGTGCAATGGTATTCTCCGCTTTCAGATATGACCTCCGTAAGCAAAAATCCCGCAATTTCCTCTTGAATTGCTCGTATGCGGTTCTCTGGTGGTAGGAGCTTATCCCGCATCTCGTCAATCTTTAAAGAAGGAGATCAATATGAATATATTAGTTGTGTGTATATATATTAGATCATCATAAAAAAAATTGTGAATAGTGTTTACGTATCCGAAGTTGTTTTACATCTCTGCGCCATTCGGTCGTAATGCGAATGTTCTCGCAAACGTAGTATGCACATAAATTAGTCCCCTGTTTCTGCCTCATGCACTTTGCGAGAATAGAATTCAATCAGATAATAATCAAGCATGATAATGGTATTGAAACTAGAATTAAAGAGATGCGCGGACCTAGCTAATACTACTTAATTACCTTGGTCTGTCGCCATTTCAGCTTCGGTTTCCATTCACCGACAACCTCTTTGATGAACCGTTTCCAAACCCTGCCCGGCAAAGAAAATGAAAAAAAGAGTTATTAATTACTTGATATCAGGAAATGAACGAAAGAGGCCGATATAGTGCGATAATGATTGAAATTACCAGTCGAGCATCAAAACCAAGCTGGTGTATTCTCGAGGGTCTTTACCTAGTGAGTCCAGGGTTTCAACAGTTCCAGCGTCAACTCTAATGATTAGCAGGATCCAGTGGAACCTGCGCACACGTTTATATAAGCATGCATGCATAACTCATCAACTACACTTAACATCGAGTAAGCAAAATAGAATTTGTAGTACAAGACATTAACACTCACTTGAAGTTGTAAGGAAAAAGTATTTCTGTTCTGGTATTTAGTTCCTTCATAAACCTTAGCAAGTTTTCCTTTGAGTCTTTGGCGTGGTTTTGTATCATAATTTCATTAATGATATATGGGTCAACGAACCCAATGTCATAGATTCCATATTTTTTGCATTCGAAAATCTTCATTCTGCATAATAGCGTACAAAAGAATATAGTGAGGATAATTACAGGCAATGAACGAGCTGAGCTAGAGACTTAAATTACAGAAAGAAATCACTTACAGACAATAGCAACTGACGATAGATTTGTCGAGTGCGTCTTGATTGTATAACTGAAAAATTTCTAGAAACTCAATCATTATCTCGTTTTCATAGAAGTAATGCTCTTCCTTGACTTTCACCATGAGCATCTCTCGCCCGTTCTTTACTTCTTTCATGCACCACTCATGCAATCTTCGCATTTGTGTTGATAGATGCGGGACCTGCTCAGGTCTGACCAGAGGGTTCCCGGGGACATATTTCCATGCTAATTCAGTCACGGGGAATTCCTCGGTGCCTAGGAGTTGATCAACACTGATACCCATGTCTCTAGCAGCGTCGGTTACCTTATCGGTAATCACCTTGAGCGGGGGGGTCGATTGCATTGCCTGTTCTCCGAGCTGGGGAACTGTTTTCCCGCTTTTATTACTACTTGTACGTCTCGACTGCTGCATTTGTTCCTGATATGACTTCCTAATAGAGCGTTCATAGTCTGATGGCCTATTCTCCACATGTGCCGGGGGTCGCTCAAGAAATTCCACAAAGTGCTCTACGGTTTTCGTAGGTATTATCTCCTTTGGCGGCGGGGGCGGTTTCGATGCAAAATGGGACTTCACTTCGGAAAGCACGACCGCTCTGGTTTTCTCATCAGTCATATCGTAAGCTAACTTCTTTTTGGCAGGAGGCTCGTCGTTGGCTTTCTTCTTTGCAGCTGTCTTCCGCTTTTGGCCCTGCTGGAAAACAGGGGTTGGAGTCGGCTGACGCGGCGGAGATCGATATGGACTCGCACTGGGCTCCCTCTCGAGGTGGGGTGGAGTTGGCTGACGTGGCGGAGATCGATATGGCGGACTCGCGCTGGGCTCTGTCTCGAGGTGGGGTGGAGTCGGCTGACGCGGCGGACTTAGAGGTGTATTGCTACTCGGAGGAGTCGGTGGCCTTGGCGCCGAGTTTGGAAACACGATGCATTCCTTTCTCCATACAATGACACCACGTATGACTTCTCCCAGTGTCTGCTCCCCTTCACCTCCAGGAATGTCAAGCTCTAGTGAGTCATATTCCGACAGAACTTCATCCACCCCGACGTGAGCATAGCCAGCTGGAATCGGATTGCCATGGATGGTTGCTTCAGGTGCAGTCGGTAAAGCAAAGCCGACCGCCACCTTCATGGATATGTTCTTCATTTTCATGTGTAGCTCGCAACTTGTCCTCTCTTTGATATCATCCACGGGGTAGCGAGCCAGCAGTGCATCATCGGCCCGGACCCTCGTGGAACCCATGCTGCTTTTCCGCATAGATGGGACAGTACTAGGATCTGCTTGCTCCTGCCGCGTAGACGCCCTTTGCTGGCTAATTGTGTCGATCTGCTCCTGCTGCCGCATTAACATGCGTTCCAACTCCGCGTTCTTTGTTTCTACCTTCTGAAGCCGGTCTGCATCCTGCTTCTTTTTTCTCTGACGGCTTCTATAAGTGTCGTTCCACTCCGAAAACCCCTGAACCCACGGAACAACGCCTTTGTCTCGTGTTCGTCCTCCGTGTTCAGGATTCCCGAGGGCGCGTGTAAGCTCGTCGTTCTCTCTCTCGGGCTGGAACAACCCCTTTCGAGCATCTTCTATTGCTTCAAGTAAAGCGTCCGAGGCTGTTTTAAGATCTGCCTTTTCAATAATCTGCCCTGTCGCTGGGTCCAACTGTCCCCCATGCACATAAAACCAATTCTTGGACCTCTGGGGCCAATCCGCTGTAGCTGGAATGACCCCTTCAGCAAGCATCTTGGCCTCAGCTGCTTCCCACTTAGGCACGGCTCTCTTGTAGCCACCTGTCCCCAGAACATGGTGATACTCTTTTTTCTCAGCATTTATCTTGTTTTTTCTCGACCTTTCCAGAGCTTCATCCGATTCCTTGTACTCCACAAATGCGTCCCAGTGATCTTTTATCTTCTCTAGTGCTCCAGTGAATTCTGGAGTCTTCTTTTTTGCCTTGATGTAGTCGCTCCATAATCTTTTCTTCCAGCTCTGGAATTGTGTGGCCATCTTCTTAAGAGCCCACTGCTTGACTTTCAACCGTTTGGCATCTGTGAGACCCTCTGGTAGGTTGAAATGTGACATGAGCGTATCCCAAAGCAAATTTTTCGATCTTTCGTCGACATAACTAACTCCTCGATCTTCCTTTGGCTTATTCCATTCTCGAACGGTGATCGGGATGTTGTCCCTAACAATAACTCCGCATTGATTTATAAATGTACGGGCATTCTGTTCAGGAGCAATCGGTTCGCCATCTTCTGCGACTTCATCGATGTTGAACTTTATGCCATCGCCCAACTTTTTGGCCCGGCCTCGTACCCTTCTAGAAGATTTGCTCGATCCGGAGGGCTAAAAGAAGAAAGATTCGTTAATATATATATACAAATCAATTAATACATCTAATGATCACCAGAGGCCTAATATATATATACCTCGCCGGACTTTGTTAATTGTCTAACATTTTCTTCGCCATCATTGTTTGTTTGCCCTTCATCTCTTGGTTCTTCCTCAAGTCCCTCACCGGAGTCGTTCAGAAATTGTGAGCCGTCATCTGGTTCATTCTCTTGGTTTTGCAAGGAGCGTATCATGTCGAAGATGATATCCTCTTCATGGTCTCTGCCGCTATCGTCCATAGCTTAACTAATCCAGAAGAAAGATAAAACAATTTAGTATTTTACCTAAAGTTTTTTACACAAAAAGAATCACTTTAAAATCTATTATCAAACTCTAAATATGAAGAAAATAATAAAATTATTTTTCTTAACAGCAATTAAAACTCCTCATGTTGACTAACAGCAACATAATATAATTTGGCAAAAGAATAACAAGAAAACATAAACTAAAATAATTAAAACAAAGGAAAAAGGTATATAAAACTAAAAGAGCTAAACAGAATCTGTTTTTGATTAAAACACCTATTTAAAATATCCAATAGGGCGTAGCAAACTAAAGTTTTATCGCACTCCCGGGCATTGGTGTCAAGTGGGTGTGTGGGGTTTTCCTACCTCATGATACTACTTGCAAGATCAACATTAACAATGTAACCTACTAGCATGCATGGTGGAAAGGTGGTAACTAATGCAAATAAAACATAGGTAAAACAATGATCAAAGTGACTTGCCCTCCTGGTGAGCTTGAAACTCCAAAGACTCGTAATAACAAGCTTCGCACTCCGGATGGTCTAACGAATCAAACAATTTACACACAATGAGGAATTCATCCTAATAATAATAACAACAAGTAAAACTAATAATAAAACAATCAAAGAAAACCAAGACAAAAACCAAAGAAAACACCAAATCACACAAAGGAAAACTATAGTGCTAAACTACACCATACAATTAACTTTCTGTCCTAATTAAAGTCTTAACAGAAAAGAAATTTTAAAACAACTAACTTAACAGAAAGTAATTAACTAAATTATTTACTAGCAAAAAGAAATAATTAAAAAGCTATTCTAATGCTAAAGTTAATAAGATACTAAGTCATATCACTAATATATCTAAATAAATTTTAATTACTTAGAAAAATATTAGTTTTACAACTTAACAGAAAGTCTTACTAAAATAATTTAGTGGCAAAAAGAAAAACTTTCAAATAAAAATAAAACAATTATTTTTATCACTAGTCATGCAAATTCTAGTTCTATTTTAAAACTAATGTTAACAGAAATAAAATTACTCTAAAAATTATTTTTATCACTAGTCATGCACACGGAGAGGGAAAACATCCGGAGGGGTTTTCCCGGCATTTGGCATTTTTCGGACAGACGAAAGAAAGGGGATGGTTCTATGTTTGCAGTGCTAGAGAGGTGTGACAGATGAACGTGTTGCATATTCGGATTCGTTGGATTTTTCTGAGCAATTTTCATATATAAATTATTTTCATCCGAGTTACGGTTTATTTTATATTAATTTTCAAAGTTTTAAACATATTCTGAAATTATTATTAATTCTAAATAAAAGGCTAAATGCTATGTGTACCCAGCAGAGTGCACACAACAGTGCACATTGTGGCTGACAGTGGGTCCCAGTTGACTGGAGACTGGAGACTTTGACTGGTCAAAGGGGTCCTCTGGACCCACATGTCAGTGACTGTGGGGGTTAGTTAGTGTTTTAATTAGGTTAATTAGCAGGGGGTCCCACATGTCAGTGTCACAGGTTGATTTTAATTAGCCCTAATCCTAATTACATGGGCCCACGTGTCATAGACACAGGCTGGTTTAAAACGGTGACGCACGCCGGCGAGGCTCCGGCGACCACCGGACACGGCGGAGGTCCACGCGACGGCGTCTCCGGCGACCAATTGGACGACCGCGACTTCCATTCGAACGAGGAGAGTGCGCCGCGTCGACCTGTGCTACGGGTGCGACATAAGGTGGATTGCATCGACGGCAACGACGAGGTCCAGCGGCGGCGACGGGCGGTGCTCGTCGGATTCTACGCTACAGAGCACGAGGAGATGCGGGGATAGAGAGGAAAGGGAGTGGGGCTCACTGCGAGGTCAGTGGGGGACTCTGGGGAGCCGGAGCAGGTCGGGGTGGAGCGAATCAGTGGCGAGAGGCGGCGGACGTCGTCGGGGAAGAAACGAAGCGGGCGTCGTCTCGGCGGCTTCCTGGTCAGATCCACTTGGCGAAGACGACGTCGGCGGAGAGAGCGAGGCCGCGAACGTGTAGGAGAGGGAGAAGACCGGCGATCTCAGCGGTCGGAGGTTGAAGACGAGCGTCCTGGCGGCGTGGTTCTGTTTCCTTCTCCCGGGCGGTGGCTGGCACCGGGACACCGGGCGGTTATATACACAAGACCTTTAGTCCCGGCTCCAGCCACGAACCAGGACTAAAGGTCCTTTAGTCCCGGTGCCAGCCACGAACCGGGACTAAAGGCCAACCTTTAGTCCCGGTGCCAGCCACGAACCGGGACTAAAGGTCTCTTTTCGGCGGCCCAAATTCCGCGCGGGAGAAGGAACCTTTAGTCCCGGCTGGTGGTTGCAACCGGGACTAAAGGTGTCTTTTTAAAGTGATTCTTTTTGTGTAGAAAACTTTAGGTAAAACTCTTAGAATATTTAGAGTTTTTGAGTGAATCTTTTTTGCTTTAGGTCACAAAAATTATAAACTTTCTGTTAGTGCCAGTAGTTTTCAAATTTGAATAGTTTAAATTTGAATTCTTTGAAATTTGTGTGAATCACTAGTTTGTGAATAACTTTAGTTTAAAAATAGATTTTTGAGTGATTCTTTTTCCTGCTGTTTAATATTAGTGTGTTTTATCAGTATGTTCAATTTGGGAATTTTTAGAATATTTTAAATAGGTGTTTTAATCAAAAACAGATTCTGTTTAGCTCTTTTAGTTTTATACCTTTTTTCCTTTGTTTTAATTATTTTAGTTTATGTTTTCTTGTTATTATTTTGCCAAATTATATTATGTTTCTGATAGTCAACATGAGGAGTTTTAATTTTCATTTTGAAGAAATTATTTGATAGATTCAATTTGTCCATATATAAGAGTTTCAACACATGGTCATGTTCAAAATATTGGTCAAAACCCTCAATTACCCTTTCTGGATATTTCAAGCTTTTGAAATATTTACAAAGGAAATATTCACCATAAATTCCAAGAAAATTCTAGCTTGTCATCTCGGTCCATTTTCTAGTTTGAGCAACTTTACATTGCTAAACATGTCCAAATGAGCTCAAACTTGGTACACCCAATAAAATGGTCTAAATATTCATCTAGGCCAAGTGGTGCATCAAGGAGAACAAATTAGCTTGGTCAAAGTATGACAAAACCAATTCTGCCCATTTCTAGGGTTTGACAAAGTTACATTGGCAACTTTCTCCCATTGATCTCAAATTTTTACCACATTGCCAGATGGTCATGAGCATCACCCCCATCAAGTGGCACAAGTTGGAGAACAAGTTAACTTGATCAAAGCTTGTCAAAACCATTTCTGCCCATTTCTAGGGTTTGAAATATTTACATTGCCAAGTTCTTCAAATGAGCTACAAATTTGCACCCTAGCTCAAATTGATACCAAGCTCATTCCTGTTAAATTCCAAAGCCATTGGATTCCTCTAAGTACCTCTATTCATCATCAAACACCTTCTGCCAAAATCTTGTGGTCAATGATTGGGGTACCAAATGGATTCTCCTTTAGCTCAAATTTTTACCAGAGCTCACCCTAGTCATATTCTACCTCCAGTAACTCTCTCTCTTCCATAGCTCAATAATTGAGGGGTGAAAACCCTCACTTTACCTCTCTGGACAGCCACTATAATTAAAATACTAAAAGGACATGAATAATTGAAAATTCATAACTTAATAAATAATTATTCAAAAATCATGTTTCAAATGCCAAAATGCCCTAGCTTTTTGGTTGGATTCCGACGCTCCGGAGTCCTTTAGGAACACCGAAAACACATATATACCCTAACTCTTACAAAGATTCCCTCCGGTTTGTCCGAAGTGGGACTTTCTAGCTATAAGTCCGGAAACTCACTAGAGAGAAAGTGATGACGGTGAAGCCGGTCACATCCCAGAGTGGGATCTTGGGGTATAAAACTTTTTCTTCGCGTGTGTCCCTTGCTTATGATTGCACCGTAACCATGGAGAATCTTCATCATTTAACAGGATGCTTGGGTCAGTCTTCACTGTGAAGGGAGGAATTTCATCAAACTTTTCATAATCTTCTAACATGTCTGTCTTGTCCTCCACTCCCATGATGTTTCTTTCCCCTGAAAGAACTATGTGGCGCTTTGGCTCATCGTATGATGTATTCGCTTCCTTATCTTTTCTTTTTCTCGGTTTGGTAGACATGTCCTTCACATAGAAAACCTGCGCCACATCATTGGCTAGGACGAATGGTTCGTCTGTGTACCCAAGATTGTTGAGATCCACTGTTGTCATTCCGTACTACGGGTCTACCTTTGCCCCGCCTCCTGTCAGATTGACCCATTTGCACCGAAACAAAGGGACCTTAAAAGAACGTCCATAGTCAAGTTCCCATATCTCCTCTATGTAACCATAATATGTGTCCTTTTTCCTATTGCTATTTGTTGCATCAAAGCGGACACCGCTGTTTTGGTTGGTGCTCTTTTTATCTTGGGTGATTGTGTAAAATGTATTCCCATTTATCTCGTACCCTTTGAAAGTCAATATAGTCGAAGATGGTGACTTGGCCAACAAGTACAGCTCATCTCCAACAGTGGTGT
The DNA here is from genome assembly GCA_039707655.1 of Elymus sibiricus. Classification (NCBI taxonomy): domain Eukaryota; kingdom Viridiplantae; phylum Streptophyta; class Magnoliopsida; order Poales; family Poaceae; genus Elymus; species Elymus sibiricus. The sequence goes on along the minus strand of CM077668.1, from coordinate 251,588,196 downwards.
TATTCATGAGATGTGTTTGCAACCAACCGCCGAAAGTCGCCATGTGTGTACGTTTGATCCACGGGTCAGACTGCTCCGGGTTCTTGGAGCGTACAATATCCACGTGTTCCTCGATATACGGAGCCACCAAGGTGGAATTTTGTAGAACTGTGTAGTGTGCTTGAGTGAAAGAATGCCCGTGCATACTTATTACTAAATTCTTTCCCAGCGTGCCTTTTCCACTCAGTCTCCCCTCATGCCGTGATTGAGGAACACCAATCGGCTTAAGGTCAGGAATAAAGTCAACACAAAACTCAATAATCTCCTTTGTTTCATGGCCCTTGGAGATGCTTCCTTCTGGCCTAGCACGGTTATGAACATATTTCTTTAAGACTCCCATGAACCTCTCAAAGGGGAACATATTGTGTAGAAATACAGGACCCAGAATGGTAATCTCTTCGACTAGGTGAACTAGGACGTGCATCATAATATTGAAGAAGGATGGTGGGAACACCAACTCGAAACTGACAAGACATTAGACCAAATCATTCTGTAACCTTGGTAGGATTTCTGGATCGATTACCTTCTGAGAAATTGCATTGAGGAATGCACATAGCTTCACAATGGCTAATCGAACATTTTCCGGTAGAATCCCCCTCAATGCAACCGGAAGTAATTGTGTCATAATCACGTGGCAGTCATGAGACTTTAGGTTTTGGAATTTTTTCTCTGCCATATTTATTATTCCCTTTATATTCGACGAGAAGCCAGACGGGACCTTCATACTGCTCAGGCATTCAAAAAAGATTTCCTTCTCTTCTTTGGTAAGAGCGTAGCTGGCAGGACCTTGATACTGCTTTGGTTGCATGCCGTCTTTTTCGTTCATACGTTGCAGGTCCTCCCGTGCCTCCGGTGTATCTTTTGTCTTCCCATACACGCCCAAGAAGCCTAGCAGGTTCACGCAAAGATTCTTCGTCACATGCATCACGTCGATTGCAGAGCGGACCTCTAGGACTTTCCAATAGGGTAGCTCCCAAAATATAGATTTCTTCTTCCACATGGGTGCGTGTCCGTTAGCGTCATTCGGAACAGATTGTTTGCCAGGACCCTTTCCAAAGATTACTTTTAAATCCTTGACCATATCAAATATATCATCACCAGTACGGTGGCCAGGCTTCTTACGGTGATCTGCCTCACCTTTGAAATGCTTGCCTTTCTTTCTTAAGAGATGCCTGATCGAAAGAAATCGACGATGTCCCAGGTACACATTCTTCTTACATTTATCCAAATATATACTTTGAGTCTCATCTAAACAGTGCGTGCATGCATTGTATCCCTTGTTTGTCTGTCCTGAAAGGTTACTAAGAGCAGGCCAATCATTGATGGTTACAAACAGCAACGCTCGTAGGTCAAATTCCTGCTGTTTGTGCTCATCCCACACACGTACACCTTTTATATCCCACAACTGTAAAAGTTCTTCAACTAATGGCCTTAGGTACACATCAATGTCGTTGCCGGGTTGCTTAGGGCCTTGGATGAGCACTGGCATCATAATGAACTTCCGCTTCATGCACAACCAAGGAGGAAGGTTATAGATACATAGAGTCATAGGCCAGGTGCCATGACTGCTGCTCTGCTCCCCAAAAGGATTCATGCCATCTGTACTTATACCAAACCATAAGTTCCTTGCGTCATCTGCAAACTCCGGCCACTTTCTCTCGATTTTTCTCCACTGCGACCCATCAACGGGTACTCTCAACATCCCGTCTTTCTTACGGTCTTCTTTGTGCCATCGCAACAACTTGGCATGCTCTTTGTCTTGGAACAAACGTTTCAACCGTGGTATTATAGGAGCATACCACATCACCTTGGCAGGAACCCTCTTCCTGGGGCGCTCACCCTAATCATCACTAGGGTCATCGCGGCTGATCTTATAGCGCAATGCACCGCATACCGGGCATGCATTCAAATTCTCGTACTCCTCACCACGGTAAAGGATGCAGTCATTAGGGCATGCATGTATCTTCTGCACCTCTAATCCTAGAGGGCAGACAGCCTTCTTTGCTTCGTACGTACTGTCGGGCAATTCATTATCCTTTGGAAGCGTCTTCTTTATCAGTTTCAACAAGTTTTCAAATCCCTTGTCAGATACACCATTCTCTGCCTTCCATTCCAGCAATTCCAGTGTGGTACACAGCTTTTTCTTGTCATCTTCGCAATTTGGGTACAACAATTTTTTGTGATCCTCTAACATGCGCTCCAACTTCAACCTCTCCTTTTCACTTTCGCAGTTTCTCTTTGCATCAGCAATGGCTCGACCAAGATCATCAGCGGGCTCATCTGATGCCTCTTCTTCAGCTTCCCCCATTGTAGTACCATCGTATTCAGGGAACCTAGGATAGTTGTCATCATCCTCTTCTTCTTCATTGTCTTCCATTATAACCCCTCTTTCTCCGTGCTTGGTCCAACAGTTATAGCCGGACATGAAACCGGACTGAAGCAGGTGGCTGTGAAGGATTTTTGAGGTAGAGTAATCCCTATCATTCTTACAGACACCACATGGTCAACACATAAAACCATTCCGTTTGTTTGCCTCAGCCACACGCAAAAAACTATGCACGCCATTAATGAACTCGGGAGAGCGTCGGTCATCGTACATCCATTGCTGGCTCATCTTCATTACACAACATCGAAGTGACCAAATTAATACAAGTTCATACATAAAGTTCATACATACTTCTCATAAAACAACATACAACTATCTAGCTAAAGCATTTAAATGCTACAACAAATGCGATCAAAATCGTAACTAAGGTAATAATTGATCCAACAGCATAATGATACCAAGCGTTCACTTACGTGTGTGTGTGCGAGGCGTTCGCTAGCTGAACCCGAGTGAGGCGTTCACTTACTGAACCCGTGCGATCGATCGATCCCTCGCACTACATACAGAACACGAGCGATCGATCCTACTAGCTACGTACTGAAGCCAATTGATCCCTTCGCTGCTAACTAAAGCCGATCGATCCCTTCACTGCTAACTAAACCCGAGCGATCGATCCCTTCTTGCTGCTTACTGAAGCCGATCGATCGATGCGTTGCATCAAGCCCCCGCGCGAGATGTACATGAGTTGAGCTACCCGGTTGGTTGCCTCTCGATGAATAGTGCCCATTGCTGCCGCGCGTGCGATACGTAGAACAAGTCGAGACTTGCATCGATTGAGCCCCTTGCGCGAGACGTAGTGAGTTGACCTAGCCGGTTGGTTGGCTGTGGATGAATAGTTCCCGTTGCTGCCGCCCGCTCGTACGCCCCACCCCAGCTGATGGGGGTTGGATGAACAGGACCCCATGGTAGTAGGCAGTTGGCGCTGGATGAACATGACCCCGAGGAGGCCGTGCCGCGGTACGCCACACCCTAGCCAATTGGGGTGGATGAACAGGATCCCGTGTGGAGGCTGGAGGAAGTCGACGGTGGATGAACAGTAGCCCGTCGAGTCCCGTTTTGTGGTACGTCACACCCCACCCGATGAATAGGACCCCATTTCGACCATAGGCGGTTGGAGAGAAATCTGTTTCCTCCATTTTGCGGTATGCCAGACCCCTCCCAATCAACAGGACCCCGTTTCGACTGTAGGCAGTTGAACAGAAGCCCGTTTCCTCTGTTTTGTGGTACGCCAGACCCCTCCCGATCAACAGGACCCCGTTTCGACCGTAGGCGGTTGAACAGAAGTCCGTTTCCTCTGTTTTGCGGTACGCCAGACCCGTCCCGATGAACAGGACCCCGTTTCGACCATAGGCGGGTGAACAGAAGTCTGTTTCCTCCGCTTGCGGTACGCCAGACCTTGAGCCGGTGGGGGGGTCGATGAACAGGACCCCATTTCAGCTGTTCCGTCCAAGCCGGTTGGCTCCCAATGAACATGACGCATTCCAATCTAGTCGGTTGCCTCCCGATGAACACGATGCTGTTTCTCCGTTCCGACCCAGATGGTTGGCTGCCGATGAACAGGATGCCATTGCTGCCGTCCAGTGCAGCCGTCCGTTGCCTCTCGATGTACACGAGCCCTGGCCGTACGTATGCGCGAGTACGCGTTCGAGACCCCGCCCGTATGTACGTATGTGGCCATATTTTTTTGCAGCATGGTTGTACGTATGTGTACACGATTTAGACGGGACTGCCTGAATTACTACGCCGGGGGCTCTACTACGACATGTGTCATTCCTTAGTCGGCCACGATTCATCGTTGCTGAGAGACCGATCAACCAGTATGTACATACATGTTTTGCGACCAGACATATAACGCTACGTACGGTTCGACCTGGTGGGTCCCAACTATCAGGGGGAATAAGGATGCACTTCCTTGCGTGCAAAGATATAGCTGGTGGGTCCCAGCTGACAGGGAGGAATAATTTTTTTGCGCGTAATAAGGAGGCACTTCCTTGTGTGCGAAGATGTAGCTGGTGGGTTCCAACTGTCAGCCTCTCCACGTACAGTCCTCTTCCGATGGCTCTCGTTGTTGACCACGTTGACCACGCATCGTCGAGCGCGCCAAGGCGGTGGACGACGGCGAGGCCTAGGATGGGAATGACCTGGAGTCATGGAAGACGAGGCACTGGAGTCCCCGGCGGAGGGGAGAACGAGGGTTGATTGGTTCGGCTGCGGGGTGAGCCTGCCGTTGCCGGAGGATAACAGAAGGTGTGGGTGAGTACAGGTATGACTTGGCCACCGGTGGGAGTAGGGTGGGGCGACGAGGCCTGCGCGGCAGCACAGCCGGCCACGGGAGGCGGGAGCTGGCAGTCTCGCCTCCGATGGTTTTGGCGGCTGGAGCAACAAGATCAGAGATTGAAGAAGCAGGATGGCCGTTGGATGTCAATCCAATGACTACGGTTGTCAGAATAGTTTGTTGACTTTTGTTTTTGACCATTGAATCATTTTGTTGACTAAATGGACAACGTCTTGCGCTGGCTTCTTCCTCGTGGGCCAACAAAGTCAGCTTCGAAAGCTGTGGCAGACATGCCACCCATTTATTTAGTTATTACAACCCATTTGATTTTGTTTTCAAATACATCTATTTCCTGGGTTGGGTGAAACAAATAATAGCCTATTTACTATTCTTGAGAATTTATAGCGCATTTGATTATTTTTTCGAGTACACCTATTTACTGGGCTGGGTGAAAAAAAAAATATTTCGGACATGCAACCCATTTATTATTTATGATAATTTACAACTCATTTGCTTTTAGTAGAAATAGACCCATTTGCTAGGATGGGTGAAAAAACAATGTTGGTCTGGACAGAACATTTCATATAAAAAATTAATACAGAGCTAGGAATTATATTTAAAAAACTTAATTTGGGCTTGGCATTCTTATATAAAAATAGAACTGAGTTGTGCATTTTCTTAAAAAAACATAAGCTGGGCTGCGCTTATTTTAGGACAAAACAAAACCTGGGCTGGCACGCGTCTTTCGGCCCAGTTGCATTGCTGAAGTTCAACAAAATAGGCATGTGTAGTACAGTACAACTTTACGTAGCTACTCAGTCCACATTCCACGACTCCTGAAATGGCCCAAACAAGGCTTATGTACATCTTTTTAAAGTCACTGAGCACAAATTATAACTTAAGAAAATGGTAGAGTCCAGTGAAACCTAATTAAAAGCTGTCATAAGCAAAGAAATAATTCAAGGGTCCCACTTGTTAGCGAAAGAGAGAGAGAGAGAGAAACCGATCGGTCGATGCTTGTGCATACATCTTTCAGCCATATGCATTGCTGATGCACAGTACAAACTTATATAGTTGACACAATTATATACAACATCGTAGCACATTGAGCTTGCATACATAAATTTCACACGTGCGACACAATAGGGGTGGAAGCAGTGGATCTCTACAGGTAGGGCTATCTTGAAACCAACAAACTCGTACATGACCGTTCATCGTCTTGATCAATGACGTGGAAATATCTTGAATGTTGTGCAAAGAAATTAGATAGACAACACAATAAGTTCTGCTACCACATTAAGTTGACGTACACCCGTTTCAAAAAAAAATCAGGTACAAAAATAGAACAGGTCACAATCAAATGTATTGGCACATCAGAGCTTCACACCTATAGCTCGGATATAAGTAGTATCTGAGAAGATTCAGTTGTTACCTCAAATTAAAGCACAACCAGCCAGCCAGCTGATACGTCTCCAACGTATCTATAATTTTTGATTGTTTCATGCTATTATATTATCAATCTTGGATGCTTTATATGCAATTATATCCTATTTTATATCATTTTTGGGACTAACCTATTAACTCAGTGCCCAGTACCAGTTCGTGTTTTTTGCTTGTTGGCTTTTCAGGAAATCAATATCAAATAAAGTCCAATGGAAAAAAAAATCTTTAGATTAATTTTTTCTGGACCAGAAGGGACCCTAGAAGCTTCGGGAGGGGACCAGACGAGATACGAGAGAGCCACAAGCTTGAGGGGCGCGCCCCAGGAGGGTAGGCGCACCCCCTGAGCTTGTGGGCTCCACGCAACTCCTTTTGACCTAATTACAAGCCTATAAATTCACATATATTCCCAAACCAATAGAGAGCCAGATGATATAACTTTTATGCCACCGCAAGCTTCTGTTCTTCTGTGATCCCATCTGGAGGCCTTTTTCGGTGATCTGCCGGAGGGGGAATCGATCATGGAGGGCTTCTACATCAATCTTGCTGCCCTACCGATGATGCGTGAGTAGTTCACCATAGACATACGGGTCCATAGCTAGTAGCTAGATGGCTTCTTCTCTCTCTTTGATCTTCAATACCATGTTCTCCTCGATCTTCTTGGAGTTCTATTCGATGTAATCTTCTTTTGCGGTGTGTTTGTTGGGATCCGATGAATTGTGGGTTTATGATCTGATTATTCATTGAAATTAATTAAGTCTTTTCTAAACTTTATTATGCATGATTATTATAGCTTTGTATTTCTCTTCAATCTATCTGTTTGGTTTGGCCAACTAGATTGATTTATCTTCAGTGCGAGAGGTGCTTTGTAGTAGGTTCAATCTTGCGGTGTGTCGGTACTAAAACCGGCGGATCTCGGGTAGGGGGTCCCGAACTGTGGATCTTGGAGTCAATGGGTAACAGGGAACGTAGAGACAGCGTTTACCCTAGTTCGGGCCCTCTCAAGGCGGTAAAACCCTACGTCCTGCTTGATTGTATTGATGTGTTGGTATGACAATTACAGAGTTGATCTACCCCGAGATCAGATGAACTAAACCCTAGGTGGGTAGGACAATAATGGTTCTGGCCTCTATGGACTAAACGCTCTGGTTTATATAGACACCAGGGGTACCTAGGGTTACATATGGTCAGTTGCCACCAGGGGATAAACATGCCGGCCACGCTAAGCTTGACTCAGAGGAGACGCCAAGTCTTCGGAGGTTTCCTTCTGGAGCCTGGGGTCGCCTGCAGTCCGGCCTTCCTTCGACACATTAAGAGCGGCCCATCAATACGGCCCAGGAGAGATAGGCCAGCGGCCCGAGGACCCCTTAGTCCGGGACACCCTCACGGTGTCTCCACCTAGTGACAGAAGGGGACGTGGTACGTATAGTATTGTTGCTACTAAGGACAAAACGATGGGATTTATTCATATTGATTGGGTTTACTTTGTCTACATCATGTCATCTTGCTTAAAGCGTTACTCTGTTTGTCATGAACTTAATACCATAGATGCATGCTGGATAGCGGTCGATTGGTGGAGTAATAGTAGTAGACGCAGGCAGGAGTCGGTCTACTTGTCACGAATGTGATGCCTATATACATGATCATTGCCATGAATACGTCATAACTATGCGCTTTTCTATCAATTGCTCAACAGTAATTTGTTCACCCACCGTATGCTATGCGTTTGAGAGAGAAGCCTCTAGTGAAAACTATGGCCCCGGGTGTACTTTAAACATATAAAAAAACCTAAAAATCCTTTGCTGCACTTTATCTACTTATCTGTTGTTTTGCAATTTATACTTTTGCATATACAAGATTTAATCCTTGCAAGTAACGAGTTCAAGGGGATTGACAACCCTCTTGCCCACGTTGGGTGCAAGTATTTGTTTTTGTGTGTGCAGGTGCTGTTCACAAGGCTTTGCGTGATTCTCCTATTGGTTCGATAAACCTTGGTTCTCACTGAGGGAAATACTTATCTCTATTGTACCGCTTCACCCTTCCTCTTCGGGGAAAATCCCAACATAGCTCACAAGTAGCAGAAAGAATTTCTGGTGCCGTTGCCGGGGAGACATTATCAAAACCTATCAAGTACCTTCACTCAAACTATCATCTACTTGTTCTACTTTTTATTTTCCTCTCTTTTTCATCTCCCCCACTTCTCTAAAAATCGAAAAACACAAAAATATTTTTGTTTGATCATTTGTTTGTTTTGTCACTATGTCTCAAAAAATATTCTATGATAATTGTTATCATAAAAGGATGGTAGAGATTGAAAACACTGCTAAGAATTTCATGTCCACACAGTATGAGCACAATAATTTTTTTGCTGAAGAACTTAAGGAACACTCTACTTTATTGGATGCTATTAGTAAACAACTTGATGAAGTTAATCAAGAAGTTGCCAACCTTCAGTCTCAACTTTCTCGTACTGAAAATTTGATTGGAAAGATATCCGATAAACAAACTACACTAGTAAATAAGATGGCCGCTAAACCAGAGTCACATCCTCTTACTAGCGATGATGAAGATATTAAAATGATTGGTGTGACACCCATTGAATCTTTGTTTAGTAATATAAAACTTGATGAAAAAGGGACTGGAGATGAGTCAACTTTACCTAGAAGGAGTCCCAATTGTTCGGAGGGTGATGATCTTAATGATAAAAATGATATAAGTGGGTTTGGAGAGGTTAAAAATTTAAATAGTGATGTGCCCACTACTTTGGATTACAAGGGTGTCTTGAAAAGCTCAGGCTTTGCTTCGACGATGGCCGCGTGCATGTCCCTCGAGCATGCAGCCAGCCGCACGGCGCTAAACATATCCATACGAGAACAACAGAGGTGGAGGATATCCCTGGGGAGATCGCTCCAGCCGCGCTTCATATGGATGCTGCGTGATTCGGGTTTGGCCATGGTGGAGTTTGGAAGGTAGGGTTTGTTGGGGCTTGATTTATGGGGGAGAAGGCTCTCGATGCTGGAGCGGCTAGCGAGTAGAATAGTTGTACTAGGGGAGGCGAGACAAGGCGAGGGTACGCAGAGGGCACTGTGAGATGAAGAAGAGTGACCCCAGGATCTCCGGCGAGATGGAGATGGAGTGGTGCTAGGGAGAGGGAGATGAGGCGAGGCATGCTGTACAATGGCGGTGACAGTGACTGCACAGGGTGAGGCTGACTTTGGTAACCCAAACACGCCGCCTGGACTAGTGTCACCTCAGGCGAGGGTCTTGTCACTTCACTGTGAGGGCCGGATGAATAATATTTTGACCAACAATTACTACACCTGTACAGTAATACTACTAGTAGTAACACAGTATATCGGAAAGAGGTCGTGCTAGCATCTGGATTCACTTCATCCTCCAGGTAGCATCCCTATTGCGAGCAAACCAAAATTCTCGTGCAGGCGGAAGCACGATGAAGGCCTTTTTCTTTTTTTGAGGATAACTGCATATTCCTTAACCAGAAAAGGTTACACACATAGCACGTACATGGGCATGTACTACTTTTTTAGGGGTGTACCACTCCTACTGTTGAATAATATAATCAGTACGCTACCCACATGGGCTTTTCGTTTTGCAGGTCGGTCTACCTAGCCGTCTAATAAACTGCCTGCATGCCACTTCTCCCATTAATTCTCCATCGGGAACCGATTTTCCTCGGCTTCTTCACCTCTCCTTTGTTTGCATTCAAACCCCACTGGATTCACACTGTTTTAACCTCTTCACATACTTCCAAAAACCCTTTAAATAATCATCTTCTTCCACTCAGACTAGCCACCTAATCCTACTACTCCAAACCATAGCCGTCCGGTCCAGCGGTTCCAAATGGCGAAAGAGATCAGTATGCAGGTTTTTGGCGTCAAACATGTGCTCAACGAAGGCTCGTTGAGGATAGCCGCCACCGTCACCGACCACCCAAGGGTTGTTCGGGAGTGGATCAGCAATGTATCCAACTCCCTTGAAAAGGTGGAGATGAAGATCAACAGTCTCGATGCAGAGTACACCGAGCGTGTCAGTGGGAAGATGCAAAACGCCGCTGTCCTTCAGCTATGCCTCGAAGATGACGTTTTGGTGTATCACATCATGCACGCGCCCTCCATACCAGGTGAGCTCCACGATTTCATGTCTCGGGAGGACATATTCTTCTGTGGAGCAGCCATCGATGGGGACAAAGAAAGCTGGCGTCGTACAACCTTGATGTGAAAAACACCGCTGACCTACAATCCAAAATTCCTATAGAGGGTTGTGTGAAACCAATACCATCCCTATTCGACGTAGCAAATTCTATGCTTGGAACAAAGCTTGAGAAGGACGATGAGACACTGGGATTAAGGTCGTCTGGATGGGAGATTTATCCCTTGACCTACGAGCGGATAAATATGCAGCCCTCGATGCCCGTGTGAGTTTCGAGATAGATGCAAGGTTGAAAGAGCTTGTAGAGAAGCCGCCCCCCACAGAAAATGAGAAAAATAAGAAGAAGAAGAAAAAGAATAAGAAGAAAAAGCAGGGCATTATAGATGGATGAACTATTTCCTCTCTTATTCGCAAAAAAAATATATTTCCTCTCTGTATATATGGATAGATGAACTATTTCGCTGGTGTGCATGTCTTTGGAACAAGTGTAGTAGCGCAGGTCCGTTTGAATATAATGAAGTATTTATCCGCCTAGTTTTATATCCTACTCCTTGCAATGACCAGTGTGTGATACGTCTCCAACGTATCTATAATTTATGAAGTATTCATGCCATGTTTATTATAGTTTTGTATGATCTTGGTGCACTTTTATATGGATTTTATATGATTTTCATGGACTAACATATTGACGTAGTGCCCAGTGCCAGTTCTGTTTTCTGCTTGTTTTTGGTTTTCCAGAAAATCCATATCAAACAAAGTCCAAATGCAGCGAAACTTTTTGACGATTTTTTCTGGCAGGAAATAGACCCAGGAAGCTTCGGAGGAGCAGCAGAAGAGCCACAGGGGCCCCACGAGCCTCCTGGGTGCGTCTGCCCCCTCAGGCGCGCCCTGGTGCCTCATGGGCCCCTTGTGGCACCTCTTTGCGTGATTCCAACGCTGAAAAATCCTATATATTTAGAAACCCCCGAAAGTTAACCTAGATGAGTTTTTACGCCGCCGCAAGCCTCTGTACCTCCATCATCTCATCTACAGCCCTTTTCTGGCACCCTGTCGGAGGGGGGAAACCATCAGCGGAGGCCATCTTCATCATCCCGGCGGTCTCCATGACGAGGAGGGAGTAGTTCACCCTCGGGGCTGAGGGTTTGTACCAGTAGCTATGTGTTTTATCTCTCTCTCTCTCTCATGTTCTTGATTTGGCACGATCTTGATGTATCGCGAGCTTTGTTAATATAGTTGGATCATATGGTGTTTCTTCCCTCCCTATCCTTGTTGTGATGAATCGAATCTTTTCGCTTTGAGGTTTTGTTATTGTCGGATTGAATATTTCAGATTTGAGAACACTTGATGTATGTCTTGCATATGAATACCCATGGTGACAATGGGGTATTATATTGATTCACTTGATATATGTTTTGGCACTCAACTCGCGGATTCCCGAGGTGACATTGGGGTAATCTATGCATATGGGTTGATGCACGTTTTCATTATCTTTTCTCCGATAGAAACTTTGGGGTGCTCCTTGGAGTTCTTTGTGTGGATTGAATATTATGATTATGAAGTTGTTTGATGCATATCGTATAATCAACTCACGGATACTTGTGGTGACATTGGAGTATCTAGGTGACATTAGAGTTGGTTGATGTGTATCATATGGTGTTATTTTAGTACGAACTCTAGGGCTGTTTGTGACACTTATAGGAATAGCTCAATAGATTGATCGGAAAGAATAACTTTGAGGTGGTTTCGTACCCTACAAACAATTTCTATCTTATGTTCTCCGCTAATAGGAACTTGGGAGTGATTCTTTATTGCACGTTGAGGGATGGTTATATGATCGAATTATATTAGCATTGTTGAGAGATTGCACTAGTGAAAGTATGAACCCTAGGCCTTGTTTTCAAGCATCGCAATACCGTTTGTGCTCACTTTTGTTACTTGCTACCTTGCTGTTTTTATATTTTCAGATTACAAAAACCTATATCTACTATCCATACTACACTTTTATCACCATCTCTTCGCCGAACTAGTGCACCTATACAATTTACCATTGTATTGGGTGTGTTGGGGACACAAGAGATTTCTTGTATTTGGTTGCAGGGTTGTTTGAGAGATACCATCTTCAACCTATGCCTCATGATAAACCTTAGGTCATCCACTTGAGGGAAAATTGCTACTGTCCTACAAAACTCTGCGCTCGGAGGCCCAGCACGAGTCTACAAGAATAAGTTGTGTAGTAGACATCAAGCTCTTTTCTGGCGCCGTTGCCGGGGAGGTGAGTGCTTGAAGGTATATCTTTAGATCTTGTAATCGAATCTTTTAGTTTCTTGTTTTATCACTAGTTTGGTTTATAAAAGAAAACTACAAAAAAAAATGGAATTGAGGTTGCCTCATATTATTCGTCTTTATAATGTCTTTCTTGAAAATGATGGATCGGAAAATTGTGCTCAATTGATAGAAGAAGAATTCAATAAAATGTTTGGCATAAAATCTTTGAATGATGAGCATAATTGTAATCTTGTTAGTATGAATTCTATGAGTATCCATGATGCTAATTATATGCAAAGCCACAAGCTTGGGGATGCTATGTTTGATGAAGATGATATTTTTAGTCCCCTAAGTTTTGATGAGAAAATTTATTATGATGATTGCATGCCTCTATCTATGATGATTATTATGATGACATGTGTGCTACAATGAATAATGATAAATATGAAACTTGTCATCATGATTTTAATTTTCAATTGGATTATGCCAATCAAGTATCTCATGATAGTTATTTTGTTGAGTTTGCTCCCACTATTATGAATGAGAATAAAATTGCTTATGTGGAGAGTAGTAAAAATTCTATGCTTGTGGATCATGAAAGAAATGCTTTGTGTGATGTATATCTTGTTGAATTTCTTCGTGATTCTAGTGAAAATTATTATGAGAGAGGATTATATGCTTGTAGGTGTTGCAATAATATCAAGTTTCCTCTCTATGTGTTGAAAGTTTTGAAGTTATGCTTGTTTTGCCTTCCTATGCTAGTTGATTCTTGCTCCCATAAATTGTTTTCTCACAAAATCCCTATGCATAGGAAGTAGGTTAGGCTTAAATGTGCTAGTCATATGCTTCATGATGCTCTCTTTGTGTTTCAATTCTTTACTTTTATGTGAGCATCATTAAAATCATCATGCCTAGCTAAAAGGCATTAAAGAAAAGCGCTTGTTGGGAGACAACCCAATATTTATACCTACTGTTTTTGTGTGTCCACGTGATTAATATACTGTAGTAATCATGTTTTATATGTTTTCTTTCAATAATGTGCCAAGTAAAGCCTTTGGGATAGTGTGGATGCTTGTTGATTTGATTCTGTGCAAAAACAGAAACTTTTGCGTCCAGTGCTGGAATTTCTATTCTGTACTGGAGCGTGAAAAAATTCTGAAATTTTTACACAGTATTGGGTTACAAATTGTTTACGTTGTCCTAATGTTTCAGAATTTTTGGAGGTACAGAAGTATGTTTTTAAATCGCTTACTACATGCTGTTCTGTTTTTATCAGATTCTGTTTTCGGTGCATAGATTGCTTGTTTTAGTGTTTCCATAGCTTATATTATGAGATATAAATTGTGGAAATGATAGACCACAGTATACATTATGTGAGAACAATTATGAATCTTGTATTGACAGTACCTAAGTGGATGATTTATTTTTATCATACTAACCTATCTCACAAGTTCCGTTAAGTTTTGTGTGATTGAAGTTTTCAAGTTTTGGGTGAGATATCGATATGAGGAGAATAAGGAGTGGCAAGACCCTAAGCTTGGGGATGCCCAAGGCACCCCAAGGTAATATTCAAGGAAGACTCAAGCGTCTAAGCTTGGGGATGGCCCGGAAGGCATCCCCTCTTTCGTCTTCAACACTATCGGTAACCTCACTCGGAGCTATATTTTTATTCGTCACATAATATGAGTTTTGCTTGGAGCATCATTTTCTTCTGTTGATATTTGCTTTGTGTTATCAATAATCATTTTTTGTATCTTTTAGTTCAATAAAATTCCAATTATAGCCTTTACCATGCTCAGTTTGCAAGTTTATGTATTGCTGTTTGAAAATAGAAAGTTTTCTGTTATGTCCAGAATATTCCTGAATAGTCAGAACATGATAAAAATCTGAAATTTTTACACAGTAAGAATGCATGAGTTCTCTGTCACGTGGTAATTTTTCAGAATTTTTGGAGTTAGGGAAGTATGGATTCTTATTCCCCTTTTACAGACTGTTCTGTTTTGGTAGATTGTTGTTATAGTTGCATTGTTTGCATATGTTTGCGTGTTTAATGTTTCTATTTGTGGATAGGAGTATTAAATATGAAGAGGCATTTAGTATGCAATGTTTAATTATAATTTTTGTGATTTGCTACAGTAGAGAATGTTAGGGTTTTGAGTTGATTTATACTAACTTATCTCACGAGTTCTTGTTGAGTTTTGTGTGGATGAAGTTTTTAAGATTTAGGAGAAACCGTGATATGAGAGGAATTAATGAGACACAAGAGATCAAGCATGGGGATGCCTGGCATCCCAAGTATTTATTCTAAGAAGTCTCAATCAACTAAGCTTGGGGATGCCCCGGTTGGCATCCCACCTTTCTTCATCAACACCTATCGGTTAGCCTAAGTTTTTGCTTCTTCACATGAGATGTGCTATTCTTGGAATGTCATTTTATTTTGTTTTCTTTGTTGTTTGAATAAAATTATCAAGATCTGAAATTTTAAATGAGAGAGAGTCCTCACATAGCTACCTATGTACTTAACTACTCATTTGGTCTTCACTTATATCTTTTTGGAGTAGTTTGTCATTTACCCTTGTTCTTCACTTATATCCTATGAGTAAATTGTTGAAATGAATTGAATATCATAAAGTTGAAATTTATATGCTTCATATGCTTGTCCCATGGGGAGTAGTGACTTCACATACAAGAAGTATAAGTGGTAAAATTTATTGAAAGTTAACAAACATAGCATTGGTCACTTGAACAATTTATGAAAGAATTTTGAAGGAAGAGAAATTTCACATATAAATATACTATCTTGGACATCTTCTATGATTGTGAGCCCCCATTAATTATTTTCAAGCTTGATCAAGTAGTTGACGTTGGACAAGGAAGACAACGTAATGAGTTATGTTTGTTTATATTCACATAGAAGTTATATTGTCATGGATCCTCTAACATGTGGTGCTTGCTTAGGATCTTTTGCTAGCAAAAAAATTCGTACTAAGTAGAGATACTACTTGTGCATCCAAAAACCCTTAAACCCAGTTTCTTGCCATGAGTGTCCACCATATCTACCTATGGATTGAATAAGATCCTTCAAGTAAGTTGTCATCGGTGCAAAAAGCAATAAAAATTGCTCCTAAAATATGTATGATCTTTTATTGCAAGGGAAAATAAGCGTTGTAAGAACTTGTGATGGTAAAGAAATAAAAGCGACAGACTGCATAATAAAGTTTGCTGTCACAAGGGGCAATATAACGTGACGTTCCTTTGCATTAAGGGCTTGTGCATCCAACAACAAAAAGCGCATGACAACCTCTGCTTCCCTCTGTGAAGGGCCTATCTTTTACTTTTATGCATTTACTTTTATGTATTTACTTTTATGCAAGAGTCAATATTATTTCTTCTCGTTTCAACCTGAATTATTCTCTAATTGGCAAGCATCATGTGGTAGGGAATGATCCATGCACATATATCCTGTTGAATATAGGTGATCATGAGTTATTATTGTTGACATTATCCATGAGATAAATAAGTTGGGAGGTAAAACATTAAGCCCCTATCTTCCTATGTGTTTGACTGAAACGATTTGTTCTAAAAATATGCTTTAAGTGTCAGCAATCATGGAAGACTAAATGATAGTTGAGTATGTGGAATTTGCTAGATCAAAGCTCTTAGATAGACCCTTCCTGAAAATAAGATGAATTGCAATTGTTTGGTGACTGAGAACATAGTTTGTTAGTTTTCAAGAAAGTTTATGGCATATACTTTAAACATGTGAATAGCTTCCTACATGATCATGAGAAGTTTTATGAGATGAGCTACTGATTATGATATATATTGATGCTAGAAAAGGTGATTGAAATTATCATTGATCAAACATATGCACTATGCTAGCATTCACACTTCATAAATTATTTCTTTTATCATTTACGTACTCGAGGACGAGCAGGAATTAAGCTTGGGGATGCTGATACGTCTCCAACGTATATATAATTTATGAAGTATTCATGCCATGTTTATTATAGTTTTGTCTGATTTTGGTGCACTTTTATATGGATTTTATATGATTTTCATGGACTAACATATTGACCTAGTGCCCAGTGCCAGTTGCTGTTTTCTGCTTGTTTTTGGTTTTCCAGAAAATTCATATCAAACGAAGTCCAAATGCAGCGAAACTTTTTGACGATTTTTTTTCTGGAAGGAAACAGACACAGGAAGCTTCGGAGGAGCAGCAGAAGAGCCACAGGGGCCCCACGAGCCACCTGGGCGCGCCTGCCCCCTAGGCGTGCCCTGGTGCCTCGTGGGCCCCCTGTGGCAGCTCTTTGCATGATTCCAATGCTGAAAAATCCTATATATTCAGAAACCCCCGAAAGTTAACCTAGATGAGTTTTTACGCCGCCGCAAGCCTCTGTACCTCCACGATCTCATCTACAGCCCTTTTCCAGCACCCTGCCGGAGGGGGGAAACCATCAGCGGAGGCCATCTTCATCATCCCGGCGGTCTCCATGACGAGGAGGGAGTAGTTCACCCTCAGGGCTGAGGGTTTGTACCAATAGCTATGTGTTTTATCTCTCTCTCTCTCATGTTCTTGATTTGGCACGATCTTGATGTATCGCGAGCTTTGTTAATATAGTTGGATCATATGGTGTTTCTTCCCTCTCTATCCTTGTTGTGATGAATCGAATCTTTTCCCTTTGAGGTTTCGTTATTGTCGGATTGAATATTTCAGATTTGAGAACACTTGATGTATGTCTTGCATATGAATACCCGTGGTGACAATGGGGTATTATATTGATTCACTTGATATATGTTTTGGCACTCAACTTGTGGATTCCCGAGGTGACATTGGGGTAATCTACGCATAGGAGTTGATGCATGTTTTCATTATCTTTTCTTTGATAGAAACTTTGGGGTGCTCCTTGGAGTTCTTTGTGTGGATTGAATATTATGATTATGAAGTTGTTTGATGCATATCATATAATCAACTCACGGATACTTGTGGTGACATTGGATTATCTAGGTGACATTAGAGTTGGTTGATGTGTATCATATGGTGTTATTTTAGTACGAACTCTAGGGCTGTTTGTGAGACTTATAGGAATAGCTCAATAGATTGATCGGAAAGAATAACTTTGAGGTGGTTTCGTACCCTACAAACAATTTCTATCTTATGTTCTCCGCTAATAGGAACTTGGGAGTGATTCTTTATTGCACGTTGAGGGATGGTTATATGATCGAATTATATTAGCATTGTTGAGAGATTGCAGTAGTGAAAGTATGAACCCTAGGCCTTGTTTTCAAGCATTGCAATACCGTTTGTGCTCACTTTTGTTACTTGCTACCTTGCTGTTTTTATATTTTCAGATTACAAAAACCTATATCTACTATCCATACTACACTTTTATCACCATCTCTTCGCTGAACTAGTGCACCTATACAATTTACCATTGTATTGGGTGTGTTGGGGACACAAGAGATTTCTTGTATTTGGTTGCAGGGTTGTTTGAGAGATACCATCTTCAACCTATGCCTCCCACGGATTGATAAACCTTAGGTCATCCACTTGAGGGAAAATTGCCACTGTCCTACAAAACTCTGCGCTTGGAGGCCCAACACGAGTCTACAAGAATAAGTTGTGTAGTAGACATCAGTGTGCAATGCATGTGTCAGACGACATGACAACTTGTCCATGGACGCTGAACTACGGCAACCATCATGTTTCGACCATAGCCACGCGCGATTCCCACGACGCCGCTCCAACCCACGGCACCATGTCCCCCGACGTGAGCCTCACCCCTCTTGGCCCTACCGCCCCTCCACTGCGTGCCCTGCCCTGAGAGGGAATGTATCTGCTGCACCCACCCTTGTGGTGCTACCACTACACCAAACTCGTGCCAAACTAGAGATTTGTTTCTTATTTTTTTCTAACATTTTGTAATGTGGCACGTCGTTCGGTGCACCTAAGCCTCTGAAAAAATTGGAGTGTACTCTAAAGATCTTTATATGCTCCAGAGCAACTGTGCATGTCGATAGTATCTTCTATTCCGAAATATCTATGCAACGCATTATCTATTTTTTTCCCTAGCCTTTCCTAGCCATCTGTAACACCCCCTTGTAATATGCTACAGTGATCATCTTCTAATCATGCCAAGTCATCTTTATTTGCAGTGCTAAATCATCATTTGTTCATATCTCATTTCAAATTCCACTTAAAAACAAAAATTCAAAATGCAAGTTAAAATAAAAGTTGGTCAAAATTTGAAAAACAAAAATGTTCATCATATTGCACAAATTCCCAAAGCAATTGTAAAAATAAAACCAATATTAATTGAATTCCAAATTTGACTCTAACGTCCAAAAACAGTACCCAAAACAACCTATTTAAATAATTTCTAATTAAGCAAAATTCAAATGAAATTGTTCAACTACCAAACTTTTTGTGGCAGTGCAGAAAATTGCAAAGCTATTTATGAGGCAAGCTCCACATTTTACAAAACTCATATAGTGGCTCTGATTATTGCAAAGCAGAAGTTAAAAGAGAAAACGGAAAGAAATAAAAGAAAAGAGAAAAGCACCTGTGCATCCGGCCCAACTAGCAACAGTGGCCCAGCCCGCCTGAATCGTCGTTCTCACCTGCTCCCGCCTCGGTGTCGGACATGCCATGGTCGTGGGCGCCGCAGCTCCACGAGCCGACCGTCCCTCGCCCTCGTGAGAGGATAAGGAGATCTCAACCACCCCGGGGCACTTCCCCTGGCCACTTCCCCCTCCTCCCTCGAGCTCCTCCTCGATTTGGAGCTCCACCCGACGCTGTCGTCGCCGCACCGCCGCGGCTGCCGTGGCCAGGAGCTTTCCCGAGCCACGTGAAGGGGTCCTGGAGCACCGCCGCCACCTCCTGCGTGGACTACGCCGAGCCAACCGAGCCGGAGAGTCCCTCACCGACGGAATCGAGCTCACCATCTCGCCGGCCACCGTACGCCATCTCCGACGGATCCGAGCCCTCCCTACTGCTACTAAGCCGTCACGGGACTACCGTGCGTCCCCTCGGTGAGCCTCGCATCTTTTCCCCCTAACCCCGTTGCCCCGCTCGTCCTTTAGCCTCTGACCGCAAGTTCCCAAAGCCGCCATCCGCCATTGCCGGCGAGCTCGACGTTGCCGTGCCCTCTAGCCCCATCTGGGGTTGCACGCGTGCTCTTGGAGAACTGTAGGAGCCGCCTAGCCGCTCGGTTCACCCAACTGCGAACCACAGCGCCGCATCCGCGCGAGCCCGTGCTGCCATCGCCGCTCGTCTCGTCGCCGCCGTCAAAACCCGACCACCCCCAGCACCACCTCGACCACCAACAGACGCGCCTCCTCTCCCTGAACCCGTAGAGCCTAGCCTCGCTCGCTCCCGTGGCCGGAATCGGCCTGCCAGCGATTGCCGGAGCCGCCGGATTAGCGCCGGTGGTTAACGCCGATGGGACGTCATTAGGTTAGGTTAACCACACGCTTAACTACCCCCTGAGTATGACAGGCGGGCCCCATAGTTAGTTAAAAGTTGGTATCAGAGCCGACTGCCTGTAGGAACTCCCCTTTCTAACTCCTTGGCCGAAGTTGAGTCTAGTCTCCAAAAACTGTTTTACTAACATGGCTGTGTGGCTTACGGGCCCACGTCGCCAATGGGTGGTATTAAGATCTTTTATTCCTCTTCCTTACTCTGGGACTCTGAACTCTCTTCCTTTCGGGTTAAAGATTTACTAACTCTAATATTAGGTTCTCGTGATCACATCCACCCGGAGTTCTGAATTTACCCCCCCCCCCTTATTCAAGTTGAGGGCCAGGTTCTGCTGCACAATGCTCACGGACCGCAGGATCCTTTTATCGAGGGCACCCTGCGTTGTTCCTTGCAGATTCCTCGCTCCCGTGGTTTTCTCCGACGTTGGTGTAGCCTTTGCTATGTATCGTTGTTGTATCTCTCCATCATCTAGTTGTCTAGCTGCGAGTGTTTCCGAACTCGTACGATCCGTTTGTATCCAACTCCGTGCATAGATTTGTATGTCTTTAACGACTACCAATATGTATCTACTGCACTTCTTGTTCATTGCTCATGTTACATCATGAATAACTCCTTACACATGCAGTTGTTCTTGCTAAACTGCCCCTGTTGATTTGGCAGGATGGCTGACGATCCTCCGCCTCCACCCTATATTGCTGCAATGATGCAGCAGTTTGAACTGAACCGTCAGCTCAATGAGAGTCTGGTAAACCGATTAGAATGCAACGATGCTCGTCAGGAGCCTGGCCCAATATCACTTCAAGATTTCGTGCGCCTCAACCCGTCTGTTTACCGCAACTCCACCAATCCTATGGATGCTGATGATTGGCTTCGTGACATCCTGTTTGAAATGGAATCAACTAATGTTGCCCCTGACAATTACGTCACCTTTGCGGCATTTCACCTGAAGGGTCCAGCTGCTCAATGGTGGGAAAGTCACAGGGGTATGCTGCCCACCGGAACTGTAACCACTTGGCAGGAATTTCAGTCAGCTTTTCATGCACAACACATTCCTCAAGGTCTGATGGACCAGAAGAAGGAGGAGTTCCGCAAACTCACGCAGGGCAAAATGACTGTGGACGAATATAAGAGGAAATTTCTCGAATTATCCCGCTATGCTGAGGATGACGTCTGCACTGACGCTCGCAAGCAGGAGAAATTCCGTGAAGGACTGCGCCCTAATATAAAGCTCGCACTGGTTGCCCATGATTGCGTGGACTTTGTGACGCTTGTCAGCCAAGCTTTCCGGACTGAAACTGGCCTGAATGAGTACCAGGAGTCGCTCAAGCGCACTCATGATGTTGGCTCATCCTCGGGCCAGCCTGCTCAGAAACGTCAAGTCTGGATCCCGCACAATGTTTTTCACAGACCTGCTCCAACACCAAGACCGTCTTATGTTGCACCTCGTTTGCCTCCACCACCAAGACAACTGAATATCCCAAGTGGACAGACCAATACTATGGCTCCTCACCCCAATGAAGGGAATTGCTTCAAGTGTGGACAGCCAGGGCACCGTGCTTCCAGCTGCCGCCCGAACCAGAATCGGAATGCACCAGCTGGTCAACCCTGAAGAGTTAAGTCAAGACCGCCTGCAGTCGGTCGTGTTCGTGTCAATCATGTTAAGATTGAAGAAGCTCGGCAGGACACCAAAATTGTGATGGGAACCCTTTCTGTCAATACCGTGCCAGCTTATGTCCTCTTTGATTCAGGAGCATCGCATTCCTTTTTGTCTGAAGCATTTGCGCTCAAGCACGAAATGCAATTTGAAGAGTTGCATCCTCCCTTATCGGTTCAATCCCCCGGTGGGAGATGGAACACGGCTATGATAAGTCACAACAACCAGATCGAAATTGGAGGGCTACTATTCTCTGCACCGCTCATCGCCCTCAAGGCTTCTAACATAGATGTTATTCTTGGTATGAATTGGCTGGAAGCCCATAATGCTATGATCGACTGTGCTGCCAAGTCAGTCCAGCTCACACACCCTTCCGGCCAGAGGATCAACTACTCAGCCCTGTTAATCCAGAATGCCGAGAGCCAGATATTTGCTCTGAACGCATTGAATGCTTCACCTCTGGAAGGAATAGAGAACGTTCCAGTTGTTCGGGATTTTCAAGATGTCTTTCCAGAAGAACGTACCACCTGCTAGGGCTGTCGAATTTGTTATCGACCTAAAACCGGGCACTACTCCCATTGCCAAGCACCCATACAAGATGCCGCCGCATGAACTCCTTGAACTTAAGGAGGAAATCGACAAGTCACTTCGTAAGGGTTTCATTCGCCCCAGTTCTTCTGCTTGGGGAGCACCTTCTCTCTTTGTTAAGAAGAAGGATGGAACGAATCGGTTGGTTCAAGATTATCGACCTATCAACCAAGCAACAATTCAGAACAAGTATCCTCTCCCCAGAATCAACGATCTGTATGATCAACTTGCTGGTTCCTCAGTATTCTCTAAACTTGATTTGAGGCTGGGATACCACCAGATCAGAGTTCGTGAAGAAGACATTCTGAAGACAGCCTTCGTTACTCGATATGGGTCTTACGAGTACACCGTCATGTCTTTCGGCTTAACCAACGCTCCAGCAACATTCTCTCGATTGATGAACTACATCTTCATGGATTACCTCAACAAGTTTGTCATGGTTTATCTAGATGATATCCTTGTATATTCAAAGAATGAAGAAGAACATGCCGAACATCTTCGGCTTGTACTGGAGAAGCTGCGTGAACATCAACTAAATGCCAAGTTTTCCAAGTGTGAGTTCTGGTTATCTGAAGTGACATATCTCGGCCACGTGATTTCCAAAGATGACATTGCTGTTAACCCAGAACGAGTTCAGGCTATTCTTGAATGGACTCTCCCGAAGAATGTCAAGCAAGTCAGAAGTTTTCTCGGACTCACCAGCTATTGCCGCCGTTTCGTCGAGAACTTCTCTAAGATTGCCAAGCCTCTGACTGATCTGCTTCACAAAGGCGTTAAGTTTGAGTGGACAGAAAAATGCCAGGAAAGTTTTCAAACACTCAAAGACAAGCTGACATCTGCCCCAGTGCTTGCTCCTCCAGATTCTAGCAAGGACTTCGTGATTTATTGTGACGCATCCCGTCAAGGGTTAGGCTGTGTCCTAATACAAGAGCGCAAGGTGATTGCCTATGGCTCTCGACAGTTGCGTCCTCATGAAGAGAACTATCCAACACATGATCTCGAACTTGCAGCAGTTATTTATGCATTAAAGTTATGGCGACATTACATACTCGGTAATCGTTGCGAGATCTACACGGACCATCAAAGTCTGAAGTACTTGTTCACTGAGCCATCTCTGAACCTCCGTCAGCAAAGATGGATGGAGGCCATTACGGACTATGACTTGGGTATTTCTTATACCTCTGGCAAGGCCAATGTAATGGCTGATGCCTTGAGCCGTAAATCCTACTGTTGTGAACTTGAGGTTCAGCTACATCAACCACTCCTGTATGAAGAGCTTCGAAAGCTGAATCTCGAGATAGTTCCTCAAGGTTATCTAAATACCTTGGTTGTTGAACCAGATCTCGAGCACAACATCAAGACAAGGCAGAAGTATGATTCCGAAGTCGAGAAGATCAAGAGCTATCTCTCCAAAGGAAATTCATCGTTCTTCACTGTTGATGATGATGGTACATTGTTCTTCAGAGGTCGTCTAGTGGTTCCCAGAAACCACAATCTGGACTCGCGCTCGGATGTTATGAAAGAAGCACATGACACACCTTTGTCTATTCATCCTGGTAGTACTAAGATGTACCAAAACATCCGCCAGCGATACTGGTGGCCTGATATGAAGCGAGACATTGCTCGTTATGTGGCTGAGTGTGACGTTTGCCGTCGCATCAAAGCCGAACATCAAAGACCTGCTGGAACTCTGCAACCACTTGATATTCTGAATGGAAATGGGACAAAGTTGAAATGGATTTCATTACTGGATTTCCCAGATCGCAGAAGGGTCATGATGCTATTTTTGTCGTCATTGACCGATTCTCCAAGGTTGCTCATTTTCTGCCAGTCAAGGAGACAATCACTGCTAGTCAGCTAGCAGACTTGTATGTTTCCAGAATTGTGTCACTCCACGGCGTTCCATTGGAGATCAGTTCAGACCGTGGCAGCCTCTTTACTTCAAGGTTCTGGGAAAGTTTCCAAGAAGATATGGGAACTCATCTGTCCTTTAGCACCGCTTTTCACCCCCAATCCCAGGGTCAAGTTGAACGAGTCAACCAAGTGCTTGAAGATATGCTTCGCGCATGTGTTATCTCCTTTGGCAAGAAATGGGAGGAATCTCTCCCGTATGCTGAATTCTCTTACAACAATAGCTATCAAGCTAGTCTGAAGATGGCACCGTTTGAAGTTCTTTATGGACGTAAGTGTCGAACCCCTCTGAATTGGTAAGAAACTAGGGAACGGCCACTCTTCGGTCCGGATATTATCCAACACGCTGAAGAGCAAGTTCGTATTGTTCGGGAACATCTAAAGACTGCTCAGTCCCATCAGAAGAGCAATTATGACCGTAAACACAAGGTAATGGTCTATCAACCTGGCGAACAAGCTTACCTTCGTGTCACTCCGATGAAGGGCACCCACCGTTTCGGAATCAAGGGCAAGCTAGCTCCTCGCTACATCGGCCCATTCCGTATTCTCGCCAGACATGGAGAAGTGGCAAATCAGTTGGAACTACTGATGACCCACAAGTATAGGGGATCAATCGTAGTCCTTTCGATAAGTAAGAGTGTCGAACCCAACGAGGAGCAGAAGGAAATGACAAGCGGTTTTCAGCAAGGTGTTTTCTGCAAGCACTGAAATTATCGGTAATAGGTAGTTTGATAGCAAGATAATTTGTAACAAGTGACTAGTAACAATAGTAACAAAGAGTGCATCAATATAGCCCAATCCTTTTTGTAGCAAAGGACAGGACAGAACGATCTCTTATAATAAGTAAAGCGTTCTCGAGGACACATGGGAATTTCATCTAGTCACTTTCACCATATTAGTTTGATTCGCGTTCGCTACTTTGATAAATTGATATGTGGGTGGACCGGTGCTTGGGTGCTGCCCTTACTTGGACAAACCTCCCACTTATGATTACCCCCTCTCGCAAGCATCCGCAACTACGAAAGAAGAATTAAAACTACTCTAACCATAGCATTAAACATGTGGATCCAAATCAGCCCCTTACGGAATAGCGCAATAAACTAGGGTTTAAGCTTCTGTCACTCTAGCAACCCATCATCTAATTACTACTCCACAATGCATTCCCTTAGGCCCAAAGATGGTGAAGGGTCATGTAGTCGACGTTCACATGACACCACTAAGAGAATCACAACATACACATCATCAAAATATCGAACGAATACCAAATTCACATGATTACTTATGACAAGACTTCTCCCATGTCCTCAAGAACAAAAGTAACTACTCACACATCATCAACATGTTCATGACCAGTAGGGTATTGAAATGCATAATAGTTCTGAACATATAGTCTTCCACCAAGTAAACCAACAAGCATCAACTACAAGATGTAATCAACACTACTAGCAACCCACAGGTACCAATCTGAGGTTTTGAGACAAAGATTGAATACAAGAGATGAACTAGGGTTTGAGATGAGATGGTGCTGGTGAAGATGTGGATGAAGATTATCCCTCCCACGATGAGAGGGTCGCTGGTGGTGTCGATGGCGACGATTTCCCCCTCCCGGAGGGAAGTATCCCCGGCAGAATCTCTCCGCCGGAGAGCAAAAGTGCTCCTGCCCAAGTTCTGCCTTGATACGGTGGCGCACTGTCCCGAAAGTCTTCTCTCTATTTTTTAGGTCAAATGCTCTTATATACCAGAAAATGGGGGCCAGAAGTGGGCCAGGGGCCCCACGAGGTACCAGGGCGCGCCTGGGGGGGGCGGTGGCGCGCCCTGGTGCCTCGTGGGCACCTGGGTGGCCCCCTCTGGTACTTTTTGCTTCCAATATTTTTTATATATTCCAAAATAATTCTCCAGAAAATTTCAGCTCATTTGGAGTTGTGCAGAATAGGTATCTTGACAGAGCTTTTTCAGGTCTAGAATTCCAGCTGCCGGTATTCTCCCTCCTTGTGTGAATTTTCCATATTTAGAGAGAAAATGCATTAGAATAGCTCCACAAAGTGTTATATTGATTAAAAACACTATAAATAACAGTAGTAAAGCATGATGCAAAATGGACATATCAACTCCCCCAAGCTTAGACCTCGCTTGTCCTCAAGCGAAAGCCGATATCGATAATCATGTCCACATGTTTAGAGAGAGAGGTGTCGATAAAAACAAAACACGGACATAGAAGCATCATGATCATTATTATAACAGCAATATTTATTATCATGGCAGCAATATTTATTATCATAAACTTCTTATGAGGAAGTAACAATTCACCACAACAGTGGAGTATAAGGCATAAACCTTCTTGAAAGCTAACAAACTATGTTCTCAGTCAACAATGCAATTACAATTCATCATATTTTTAGGAAGGGTCACATGTAGGGGCTATTCAGCAAGTCCACATACTCAACCATCATTTAGTCTTCCATGATTGCTAACACTCACGACATATATATGGAGCAAAAAGTCTCAGCCAGGCACATAGAAAGATAGGGGCTTATAGTTCTGCCTCCCAACTTATTCACCTCAAGGGTGATGTCAACAATAATAACTCATGATCACTCATATCGAACTGGATATATGTGCTTAGATCTTTCCCCACCACATGATGCTTGCAAAAGAGAAAAATAAAAAGGAAATAGAGGACAATACTATTGACTCTTGCATAAAAAGTAAAATACATAAAAGTAAAGGATAGGCCCTTCGCAGAGGGAAGCAGAGGTTGTCATGCGCTTTTTGTTTTTGAATGCTAGAGCTCTTAATGCAAAGGAACATCATGTTATATTGCCCCTTGTGATAGCAACCTTTATTATGCAGTCCGTCGCTTTTATTTCTTTACCATCACAAGCTCGTACAACGCTTATTTCCCTTACAATAAAAGTTCAGACATATTTAGAGGCAATTTTATTGCTTTTTGCACCGATGACAACTTACTTGAAGGATCTTATTCAATCCATAGGTAGATATAGTGGACTCTCATGACATGAAACTGGGTCTAAGGGTTTTGGATGCACAAGTAGTATCTCTACTTAGTGCGAATTTTTGGCTAGCAAAGATATTGGGCAAGCACCACATGTTGGAGGATCTATAACAATCTAACTTCTATGTGAATATGAACAAACATAACTCATTACGTTGTCTTACTTGTCCAACGTCAACAATTTGACACAAAATACTTAATGGGGGCTCACAATCATAAAAGATGTCCAAGATAGTATATTTGCATGTGAATCTTCTCTTCCCTTATTAATTCTTTCTTGAATTGCATCATTGACTAATACTATGTTTGTTATCCTCCAATAAATTTTACCACTTATACTTTTCTTTATGTAATGTCATTACTTTCCATAAGGTTAGCATATGATCTTTTTCGTTATTTTCATTGCTATGATTGAAACATGAAAGTAAAGCAACACAGGCTCAAACTACTCTTTATTATATAGCTCTCAACTCGATTACATAGATAGATGGGTCACGAAACTAACACTCGAAAATAGATCATGCTAAGCTTTTATTCAACTAGATCACGAAATAACTGAGGATCGAACTAAAAGTAAGTAAAGATAATAAAAGTGATGGTGATACGATACCGGGGCACCTCCCCCAAGCTTGGTGCAAGCCAAGGGGAGTGCCCATATCCATGTGCTCAAGTGTCCTTCTCCGGTGATGATGGTGGTGGAGTAATGGTAAGCTTGGCCAGCTTACGTTTGAGGATGAAATTTTCCTCCCTCAAATCATCGACTTCTTGCTCAAGCTTAAATACCCTTTTACATAATGCCTCCTTGCTCTCCTGCAGAAAACGGGACGGAATAAATTGAATCTTAGATTTCTTTATTGTGTTTGGGAGACTCGACTTCTTGAACTCCACATGCATATCTCCAGGTCGAGGTAAAGGGGCATCATCTTCATTCGAACTCGCGTCTTCCATCCCCTTTATGTTGGCCTCTTGCTCCTCCTCGAACAATCCATAGGGGTCTAAATCCCCATAGGCCTTCGGATTTGCAAGATAGTGTGATATGAAGCTCTCCCCATCTGAGTCTTGAGACGACATATTTTCAGATCTGCCAGGAAATCAGCACGAAACAAGAACAGAGGAGATTTCTGTGATACGGTGGTCAAAACGTCTGGAAAGCCATATATAGATTTTTTATCTTGCAAAACAAGTAATCCAGAAGAAAAATGGAGTCGGGAAGGCACACGTGGGGCCCACGAGCCGCCAGGGCGCGCCTGGGGGGGGGGGGGGTGGCGCGCTCTGGTGCCTCGTGGGCACCAGGTGGGTCCCTCCGGCTGTTTCTTATTTTTGTATTTTTATAAATATTCCAAAACTGACATAAAGTATTTTTATGGAATTTTTGGAGTCGGTTTACTTACCGTATCACATACCTCTTCCTTTTCAGGGTTCTGGAGTGTTCCGGAAGGTCTCCCTTATGTATTCCTCTGGTGTAATTGTTTCAATAATATTAGTTTCAACATTAATAGGGGTACCTGAAATATAATGCTTAATTCTTTGCCCATTCACCACTCTCGGATTAGTGCCATCGGAGTTATTTATTTTGATGGCTCCGGAGCGATAAACTTCTTCGATAATATACGGTCCTTCCCACTTAGAGAGAAGTTTTCCTGCAAAGAATCTTAAACGAGAATTAGACAATAGAACTTGCTCACCTACTTTGAATTCCCGTTTCTGAATTCTTCTATCATGCCATCTTTTAACTTTTTCTTTAAACAATTTAGCATTTTCATAAGCTTGGGTTCTCCATTCATCTAATGAGCTAATGTCAAATAACCTCTTCTCACCGGCAAGTTTGAAATCATAATTTAATTCTTTAATTGCCCGATATGCTTTATGTTCTAACTCAAGAGGCAAATGACATGCTTTTCCATAAATCATTTTATAAGGAGACATACCCATAGGATTTTTATAAGCAGTTCTATAAGCCCACAGTGCATCGTCAAGTTTCTTAGACCAATTCTTTCTAGATCTATTGACGGCTTTCTGCAAAATTAATTTTATTTCTCTGTTGCTTAGTTCAACTTGACCACTAGTCTGAGGATGATAGGGAGATGCAATTCTGTGGTTGACATCATATCTAGCAAGTAATTTACGGAATGCACCATGAATAAAATGTGAACCACCATCAGTTATTAAATATCTAGGGACTCCAAACCTTGGGAAAATAACATCTTTAAGCATTTTAATAGAAGTGTTATGATCAACACTACTAGTTGGAATAGCTTCTACCCACTTAGTAACGTAATCAACATCAACTAAAATATGAGTATACCCATTGGATTTAGGAAAAGTTCCCATATAATCAAATCCCCAAACATCAAATGGTTCAACAGGAAGTGAATAATTCATAGGCATTTCCTGACGTCTACCAATATTACCAATTCTTTGACATTCATCACAAGAGGAGACAAATTTACGAGCATCCTTGAAAAGAGTAGGCCAATAAAAACCAGATTGTAATACCTCGTGTGCAGTTCTGTCTCCCGCATGGTGTCCTCCGTAAGCTTCGGAGAGACAATTCCGTAGGATTTGTTCCTGTTCATGCTCAGGTATACAATGTCTAATAATACCATCTACTCCTTCTTTATAAAGATGTGGGTCATCCCAGAGGTAATGTCTTAAGTCAAAGAAGAATTTTTTCTTTTGTTGGTATGTAAAACTAGGTGGTATGTATTTAGCAACAATGTAATTAGCATAGTCTGCAGACCAAGGAGTATTACGAGAAGTATTTATGACAGCTAATTGCTCATCAGGAAAATCATCATTAATAGGTAGTGGGTCATCAAGAACATTTTCTATTCTAGACCAATTATCAGCTCAGCTCCCTTTCTATCAATAATATGCAAGTCAAATTCTTGTAGCAATAAAACCCACCTAATGAGTCTATGTTTAGCATCTTTCTTTTCCATAAGATATTTAATAGCAGCATGATCGGTGTGAATAGTTACTTTAGAATCAACTATATAAGATCTGAATTTATCACATGCAAACACAACCGCTAAAAATTCTTTTTCAGTAGTAGCATAATTTCTTTGGGCACTGTCTAGAGTTTTACTAGCATAATGGATAACATTTAATTTCTTATCAACTCTTTGTCCTAGAACAGCACCAACAGCATAATCGCTAGCATCACACATAATTTCAAAAGGCAAGTTCCAGTCAGGTGGTTGAACAATAGGTGCAGTGGTTAAGGCTTTCTTAAGTGTTTCAAAGGCTTCTAGACAATCATCATCAAAAACAAATGGAACATCTTTTTGCAAAAGATTGGTGAGAGGCCTAGAAATTTTGGAGAAGTCTTTAATAAATCTCCTATAGAAACCAGCATGACCAAGGAAACTTCTTATACCTTTAATATCTTTGGGACATGGCATTTTCTCAATAGCATCAACCTTAGCTTTATCGACTTCAATACCTTTCTCAGAAACTTTATGGCCCAAGACAATACCTTCATTCACCATAAAGTGGCACTTCTCCCAATTCAAGACAAGATTAGTTTATTCACATCTCTGCAAAACTCGATCAAGGTTGCTTAAGAAATCATCAAAAGAAGTTCCGTAAACGGAAAAATCATCCATGAAAACCTCAACAATCTTTTCACAAAAGTCAGAGAATATAGCAGTCATACATCTTTGAAAGGTAGCAGGTGCATTGCATAAACCAAAAGGCATAAGTCTATAAGCATAAGTTCCGAAAGGACAAGTAAATGTGGTTTTCTCTTGGTCGGGTTGTGATACGGGTATTTGAGAAAAACCAGAATAACCATCTAGGAAACAAAAATGTGTATGCTTAGACAATCTTTCTAACATTTGATCAATAAAAGGAAAGGGGTAATGATCTTTTCTAGTAGCTTTGTTTAATTTTCTAAAATCGATTACCATCCTATAACCAGTTACAATTCTTTGTGGAATGAGTTCATTTTTATCATTAGGAACAACGGTTATACCTCCTTTCTTAGGGACACAATGAACAGGACTTACCCATCTACTATCAGCTATGGGATAGATTATATCTGCTTCTAGAAGTTTTAATATTTCAGTTCTTACCACCTCCTTCATCTTAGGATTTAATCGACGTTGGTGGTCGACAACTGGTTTAGCATCAGGCTCCATATTAATTTTGTGCTGGCATAGAGTGGGACTAATGCCCTTAAGATCATCAAGAGTATATCCAATAGCGGCTCGGTGCTTCCGTAGAGTTTTCAGCAATCTCTTTTCTTCATACGCTGAAAGGTTAGCACTAATAATAACAGGATATATCTTCTTTTCATCTAGATAAGCATATTTCAATGTATCAGGCAATTGCTTCAATTCAAACACAGGATCACCTTTAGGTGGAGGAGGACCTCCAAGAGTTTCAACAGGCAAATTATGTTTAAGGATAGGTGGTTGATCAAAGAACATCTTATCAATTTCATTTCTTTCATGCATATGCATATCATTCTCATGGTCTAGCAAATATTGTTCTAACGGATCAGTAGGAGGTACGGCAATAGAAGCAAGACCAATAATTTCATCTTTACTAGGCAATTCTTTGTCATGAGGTTGTCTATGGAATTTGGAGAAATTAAACTCATGAGACATACCACCAAAATCAACACTGACTGTTTCTTTAGTGCAATCAATCTTAGCATTAACCGTGTTCAAGAAAGGTCTACCAAATATAATGGGACAAAAATCATCTTGTGGAGAACCAAGGACTAGAAAATTAGTAGGGTATTTTGTTTTTCCACACAACACTTCAACATCTCTAACAATCCCAAGTGGTGTAATGGTATCTCTGTTTGCAAGTTTAAAAGTAACATCAATGTCCTCTAATTCAGCAGGTGCAATATCATTCATAACTTCTTGATATAAAGTAAAAGGAATAGCACTCACACTAGTGTTGGGGAACGTTGCATGGGAAACAAAAATTTTCCTACGCACACGCAAGATCTATCCATGGTGATGAGCATCTACGAGAGGGAGACTGAATCTACATACCCTTGTAGATCGCTAAGCGGAAGCGTTTAAGAAACGCGGTTGATGTAGTCGAACGTCTCCGCGATCCAAATCGCAAGTCGTCCCTCGATCCGATCACAAACTAGTGCCGAACGGACGGCACCTCCGCGTTCAACACACGTACGGCTTGATGACGCCTTCACCTCCTCGATCCAGCGAGCGATGGTGAAGTAGTAGATGAGTTCCGGCAGCACGACGGCGTGGTGATGGTGGTGAGGAACAATCTCTGCAGGGCTTTGCCAAGCACTACGGAGATTATGACGGGAGAACTAGAGGGTTAGGGTTGCCGACACACGGCTTGGGAAATCTTATGTGTCCCGTGTGCTAGCCCTGCCCCTCTATTTATATGTTGAGCCTTGGGGTCTAAACTTGGAGTAAAAGCCTCCTCCAGGTCGGTTTGGCCCGCAGGAAAAGAGTCCAACTCGGATCCCTGCAGTACCGTGCACAAGCGGTAGTACCGCTCACGAGCGGTAGTACCGCTTGAGCGGTAGTACC
This sequence comes from Elymus sibiricus, assembly GCA_039707655.1. Lineage (NCBI taxonomy): Eukaryota > Viridiplantae > Streptophyta > Magnoliopsida > Poales > Poaceae > Elymus > Elymus sibiricus. Next base: position 251,555,450 of record CM077668.1, on the reverse strand, counting down.
GCTTCACACAAGCGGTAGTACCGCTTATGCGGTAGTACCGCTTCACACAAGCGGTAGTACTGCCTCACCAGCGGTAGTACCGCTTAAGGCAGCAGCAAAACTTCCTTTTGCACTTTCCAATACCTCGTGGGCTTTACCCCTTTGGCTCATATAAAGTGTTGCTGCACCCGAACACTTCGGTAAACATCCGGAACCCCTTCCGGTGAATTCCGGAACCCTTCCGGAGATCAAAACACTATTATCACATATATCAATCTTTACCTCCGGACTCTTTCGGAGATCCTTGTCATGTCCGGGATCTTATCCGGGACTCCGAACAACCTTCGGTCACCAACACAATAACTCAACTGTACTAATCGTCACCAAACGTTAAGTGTGTAGACCCTGCGGGTTCGAGAACTATGTAGACATGACCGAGACACCTCTACGATCAATAACCAACAGTGGGACCTGGATGCCCATATTGGCTCCTACATATTCTACGAAGATCTTTATCGGTCGAACCTCTATGTCAAGGATTCAGTTAATCCCGTATACTGTTCCCTTTGTTCTTCGGTATGTTACTTGCCCGAGATTCGATCGTCGGTATCTCTATACCTAGTTCATTCTCGTTACCGGCAAGTCTCTTTACTCGTTCCGTAATACAAGATCTCGTGGCTAACACTTTAGTCACATTGCTTGCAAGGCTCATTGTGATGTTGTATTACCGAGTGGGCCCTGAGATACCTCTCCGTCACACGGAGTAACAAATCCCAGTCTTGATCCATGCCAACCCAACAGACACCCTCGGAGATACCTGTAGAGCACCTTTATAGTCACCCAGTTACATTGCGACGTTTGATACACACAAGGTACTCCTCCGATGTCAGGGAGTTGCATGATCTCATGGTCATAGGAACAGATACTTGACATGCAGAAAACAATAGCAATAAACTGACACGATCAAATGCTACGTTTATAGTTTGGGTCTTCTCCATCACATCATTCTCCTAATGATGTGATCCCGTTATCAAATGACATCTCATGTCAATGGCTAGGAAACCTTAACCATCTTTGATCAACGAGCTAGTCAACTAGAGGCTTACTAGGGACATAGTGTTGTCTATGTACCCACACATGTATTTGAGTTTCCAATCAATACAATTATAGCATGGATAATAAACGATTATCATGAACAAGGAAATATAATAATAACCAATTTCTTATTGCCTCTAGGGCATATTTCCAACAACTAGCACCCAAATCACATAAGCCATGATAGCAATGATCTCCTATTTTAACTGAGACAACAGGCATGCCCACAACGGGTCTGTTTTTTATCTTTAGAATCAGGTTTAGCAATTCGAGCTGCTTCATCGCAGAAGTAAATAACATGCCCATCTATATTATCAACCAAGAGATCTTTAACCATAGCAACATTAGGTTCAACTTTAATTTGTTCAGCGGGTCTAGGTGTTCTATTATGACTTTTGTTAACCACATTTGAAACCTTAGCATGTTCTTTAATCCTAACAGGAAATGGTGGTTTCTCAATATAAGCGGTAGGAACAACTGGATCAACATGATAAACAATTGTTTCTTCTTTAACACTAACAGGTTCCTCTATCTTTTTTTTAATAGGGGGATGATATTTAAACCACTTATCCTTAGGGAGATCAACATGAGTAGCAAAGGATTCACAAAAGGAGGCTACTATCTCAGAGTCAAGTCCATATTTAGTGCTAAACTTATGAAAACCATCGGTGGCCATAAAAGATTTAACACAATCGAACTCAAGTATTATACCTGACTTATTACCTTTGTCGAGTTCCCAATCTTCAGAGTTGCGTTTAATTCTTTCCAAAAGATCCCATCTGAATTCAATAGTTTTCTTCATAAAGGAGCCAGTCGAAGAAGAATCGAGCATAGTTTGATTATCATGAGAAAGCCGAGCATAAAAATTTTCTAAGATAATTTTTCTTGAGAGGTCATGATTGGGGCATGTATGAAACATATATTTAAGCCTCCCCCAAGCTTGAGCGATGCTTTCTCCTTCACGAGGCCAAAAGTTATATATATAATTCCGATCACGATGAACCAAATGCATAGGATAAAATTTCTGATGGAATTCTAGTTTCAGGCGGTTCCAATCCCATGTATCAGTATCATCACATAGCCTATACCATATTAATGATTTTCCCTCCAACGATGAAGGGAAAACTTTCTTCTTAACTCCATCTCCAGTTATACCTGCAAGCTTAAACAATCCACAAATTTCTTCCACATAAATCATGTGCATATCAGGATGTACCGTTCCATCTCCTGCATAAGGATTAGCTACCAGTTTCTCTAACATGCCCGGAGGAATTTCATATTCAATATCTTTTTCAATAGGTGCAGTAGGTTGAGGAGCAACTATTTGTGTTTCCAGTCGAGGTGAAGATACCCCGAACAAACCCCTCAAAGGATTACTTTCCATAGTGACAAGTGATAGTAAATTTCAGCACGTAATATAAATGTTTCCTTACCAAATTCCACTTACCAAAGGCGCTTCACTCCCCGGCAACGGCGCCAGAAAAGAGTCTTGATGACCCACAAGTATAGGGGATCAATCGTAGTCCTTTTGATAAGTAAGAGTGTCGAACCCAACGAGGAGCAGAAGGAAATGACAAGCGGTTTTCAGCAAGGTGTTTTCTGCAAGCACTGAAATTATCCGTAACAGGTAGTTTGATAGCAAGATAATTTGTAACAAGTGACAAGTAACAATAGTAACAAAGAGTGCAGCAATATAGCCCAATCCTTTTTATAGCAAAGGACAGGCCGGAATGATCTCTTATAATAAGTAAAGCGTTCTCGAGGACACATGAGAATTTCATCTAGTCACTTTCACCATATTAGTTTGATTCGCGTTCGCTACTTTGATAATTTGATATGTGGGTGAACCGGTGCTTGGGTGCTGCCCTTACTTGGACAAACCTCCCACTTATGATTACCCCCTCTTGCAAGCATCCGCAACTACGAAAGAAGAATTAAGACTACTCTAACCATAGCATTAAACATGTGGATCCAAATCAGCCCCTTACGGAATAGCGCAATAAACTAGGGTTTAAGCTTCTGTCACTCTAGCAACCCATCATCTAATTACTACTCCACAATGCATTCCCTTAGGCCCAAAGATGGTGAAGGGTCATGTAGTCGACGTTCACATGACACCACTAAGAGAATCACAACATACACATCATCAAAATATCGAACGAATACCAAATTCACATGATTACTTATGGCAAGACTTCTCCCATGTCCTCAAGAACAAAAGTAACTAATCACACATCATCAACATGTTCATGACCAGTAGGGTATTGAATTGCATAATAGATCTGAACATATAGTCTTCCACCAAGTAAACCAACAAGCATCAACTACAAGATGTAATCAACACTACTAGCAACCCACAGGTACCAATCTGAGGTTTTGAGACAAAGATTGAATACAAGAGATGAACTAGGGTTTGAGATGAGATGGTACTGGTGAAGATGTTGATGAATATTAGCCCTCCCACGATGAGAGGGTCGCTGGTGGTGTCGATGGCGACGATTTCCCCCTCCCGGAGGGAAGTATCCCCGGCAGAATCTCTCCGCCGGAGAGCAAAAGTGCTCCTGCCCAAGTTCCGCCTCGATACGGCGGCGCACCGTCCCGAAAGTCTTCTCTCTATTTTTTAGGTCAAATGCCCTTATATACCAGAAAATGGGGGCCAGAAGTAGGCCAGGGGCCCCACGAGGTACCAGGGCGCCTGGGGGGGGGTGGCGCGCCCTGGTGCCTCATGGGCACCTGGGTGGCCCCCTTTGGTACTTTTTGCTTCCAATATTTTTTTATATATTCCAAAATAATTCTCCAGAAAATTTCAGCTCATTTGGAGTTGTGCAGAATAGGTATCTTGACAGAGCTTTTTCAGGTCCAGAATTCCAGCTACCGGTATTCTCCCTCCTTGTGTGAAACTTGCATATTTAGAGAGAAAAGGCATTAGAATAGCTCCACAAAGTGTTATATTGATTAAAAACACTATAAATAATAGTAGTAAAACATGATGCAAAATGGACGTATCAACTACCGCCGAACCTTTCTCAGGTTCACGATGGTTTCCGTGTGTCGCAACTCCGCCGCTGCTTCAAGGATCCGATCCGAGCAGTGGATCATGAAGTGCTGGAATTGCAGGATGACCTGTCTTATAAGGAACATCCGATCCGTATTCTTGATCAAGCTGAACGTCGAACTCGTCAGAAGGCAATTAAGTTCCTTAAAGTCCAATGGTCGAATCATTCTGAAGATGAAGCAACTTGGGAACGCGAGGATCGTCTTCGTGAAGAATACCCCGACCTTTTCCCTTCAACCTCCTGAATTCTCGGGACGGGAATTTCTTTTAGAGGAGGAGAATTGTAACACCCCCTTGTAATATGCTACAATGATCATCTTCTAATCATGCCAAGTCATCTTTATTTGCAGTGCTAAATCATCATTTGTTCATATCTCATTTCAAATTCCACTTAAAAACAAAAATTCAAAATGCAAGTCAAAATAAAAGTTGGTCAAAATTTGAAAAACAAAAATGTTGATAATATTGCACAAATTCCCAAAGCAATTGTAAAAATAAAACCAATATTAATTGAATTCCAAATTTGACTCTAACGTCCAAAAACAGTACCCAAAATAGCCTATTTAAATCATTTCTAATTAAGCAAAATTCAAATGAAATTGTTCAACTACCAAACTTTTTGTGGCAGTGCAGAAAATTGCAAAGCTATTTATCAGGCAAGCTCCACATTTTACAAAACTCATATAGTGGCTCTGATAATTGCAAAACAGAAGTTAAAAGAGAAAACAGAAAGAAATAAAAGAAAAGAGAAAAGCACCTGTGCATCCGGCCCAACTAGCAACAGTGGCCCAGCCCGCCTGAATCGTCGTTCTCACGTGCTCCCGCCTCGGTGTCGGGCGCGCCATGGCCGTGGGCGCCGCAGCTCCACGCGCCGACCGTCCCTCGCCCTCGTGAGAGGATAAGGAGATCTCAACCACCCCGGGGCACTTCCCCTGGCCACTTCCCCCTCCTCCCACAAGCTCCTCCTCGATTTGGAGCTCCAACCGGCGCTGTCGTCGCCGCACCGCCGCGGCTGCCATGGCTAGGAGGTTTCCCGAGCCCCGTGAAGGGGTCCTGGAGCACCGCCGCCACCTCCTGCGTGGACTACGCCGAGCCAACCGAGCCGGAGAGTCCCTCACCGACGGAATCGAGCTCACCATCTCGCCGGCCACTGTACGCCATCTCTGACGGATCCGAGCCCTCCCTACTGCTACTAAGCTGTCACGGGACCACCGTGCGTCCACTCGGTGAGCCCCGCATCTTTTCTCCCTAACCCCGTTGCCCCGCTCGTCTTTTAGCCTTTGACCGCAAGTTCCCGAAGCCGCCGTCCGCCATTGCCGGCGAGCTCGATGTTGCCGTGCCCTCTAGCCCCGTCTGGGGTTGCACGCGTGCTCCTGGAGAGCTGTAGGAGCCGCCTAGCCGCTCGGTTCACCCAACTGCGAACCGCAGCGCCGCATCCGCGCGAGCCCGTGCTGCCATCGCCGCTCGGCTCGTCGCCGCCGTCAAAACCCGACCACCCCCAGCACCACCTCGACCACCAACAGACGCGCCTCCTCTCCCTGAACCCGTAGAGCCTAGCCTCGCTCGCTCCCGTGGCCGGAATCGGCCTGCCGGCGATCGCCGGAGCCGCCGGATTAGCGTCGGTGGTTAACGCCGATGGGACGTCATTAGGTTAGGTTAACCACGCGCTTAACTACCCCCCCTGAGTATGACAGGCGGGCCCCATAGTTAGTTAAATCAGTTTAATTTTTCTGGTTAGCATTAGATTAATTACCATGGCCCACGCGTCAGCTTTGACTGGTCCCAGTCGTCAGTGACTACGGCCAGATGACATGTGGGCCCCTTTGACTTCGTTGACCAGTCAACTGCTGACTGGGCAGTAGACTGGCCCCACGAGTCAGCCTCTGTTGACTGGTCTGCTGACCCAGTCAACGGGCCCACTGGTCAGCCTCTCTGGTACACTTCTGTGTACACAGAGCTGGGTACACTTAGCATTTTTGATTTAAATCATTTTTCGAATTAATAAATAAAATCCAGAAATTCCAGAAATTGTTTAAAACTTTGAAAAATCATATAAAATAAACCGTAACTCGGATAAAAATAATTTATATATGAAAAATGATCAGAAAAATCCAACGAATCCGAATATGCCATCTGCACTCATGTTAGAACCCTCTAAGTAGGTGAACATGGAACTTTTTGCCCGTTTCCGGTAGATGAATAGTGCATGACCTCCGGTAAATAATTCCAAAGTAATTCCTATATTAACTAAAATAATTAGAGATGCAATATATCACCCCTGCATATCATTTAGGCATGTCAGGCATATGGATTGCATTTATTTGCTTTATATTTATTGCTTCTTCCCCCTCTTCTCTCCGGTAGACCCCGAGACCGACGTTACTCCGAGGACTGCTACTCCATCGAAGACCCCTCTTTTATCGCAAAGCTTCCAGGCAAGCAAACCCCCTTGAGCATGCCTATATCACCTATTCTTTCTCCCTCCTACTTGCATTACAATTTGCTACTGCTTTTGATTGATCCTATTCTGATGCATAGCCTATTTTTGTAAACTGCTATTGATACCTTACCTGCTATCCCAAATGCTTAGTATAGGTTGGATGGAAATACATCTGTGGCCCCACTTCCTTGTCCTAGCTGCCCTGCTTAGATACCAGTGCCCTGATCGATGTGATCGACGGGCTGAGACCAGCACAACACCACACACCTCCCTAAATTGATCGACGCTGCAGAGCTAACATCGAGTGCCGAGGGTGATACCTCTTATCTCACTCCTGATGTTGCCTCTGTGGTACAGCTAGTTGGTTGTGGGTTACCGAGGGTGACTCCTCTTTCACCACCTCCAACGAAGCTTATGTCGTGCAACCCCGCAAGTGTGAATACCATCGAGGGTGATTCCTTCGGGTTCACCTTGACGGATACGTCGAGAGGGAAATCCAAAGAGGGTGATTCCTCAGATTCCTTCTTGATGTTATGAACACACAGTTACCTGGATTTTACTACAGATACTGGATAAGGATGGGTCGACCCTGAGGGGTACCCGCGAGAGATAGATATGAAAGTCGGTCAGGCCCGGAGAGCACCCGCGAGAGTTACTGTGGTGGCTGGCTGTTTAGCGGTACCACACAGGTTATGGTGGTAGCTCCGGACTTGTCCCGACAGCCGTCACTTAAATTATTAATGCACTAACGGATTTGGGTATTGATCTGAGTTGGCCACTGGCCTATACGCACTACCACCACGCGGGATAATGGTTTAATGGGGCCCTCGGTGCCGTATGTATCAGCCGAAAGCTCTGTCAGACGTCCAGTTCAGCATTGTGAGCCGGTAGGGACAAGACCATCCAGGACTGAGGTGGTGCTTGGACTCCGACCTGCGACACAACGACCCGGAGTGCAAAGGGCGATGGGCCCAGGACCCTTGAGCACTTAGGATATAGACCGGCGGGGACCTCTCTGCTGAGCTCTAGGTAGGGCTGCGGTGTGTCGATCAGCCGAGGCCGGGCATGACCCAGGAAAGTGTGTCCGGCCAGAGTTAATCGAGTGTGTTGGGTAACAGTAGTGCACCCATGCAGGGAAGATTATCTATTCGAATAGACGTGTCCACGGTAACAGGACGCTCAGTGTTGTATCCCGATCTAGTACAACTGGAATTGGATACATGATTAATTAATTGTAAGCTTCGGGATCGCTTTCTCGCAGGGAGTCGGGGAAGGATCCCTAGGCTTTGCTACTACATGTTGGTTGTTTTATTATATACTACTAATCTGCACTCTTCTAATGCTGCAAGACGTTGAAGATGCTAGTCTTCGGTAGGCTAGGCCTTCCCCTCTCTTCTGGCATTTCTACAGTCTAGTCCACAGATACAGCCCCTTCCCTTTGATACCGATGCATACTTAGCATAGTTCTGATGTAAGTCTTGCGAGTACTTTGGATGAGTACTCACGGTTGCTTTGCTACCTCTCTTCCCCATACCCGATTGCTGCGAGCAGACGATGTAGTCCCGAAGCCAGTTGATCCCGCCGATGACTACTTCCCTGGCGGAGCCTACTGCTACGTGGAGACCGACGACCAGGAGTAGTTTAGGAGGCTCCCAGGCAGGAGGCCTGCGCCTTTTCGATCAAAGCCGTTGTTTCTTTTCGCCTTCTTAAGAAAGATTTGTTTAACTTTGTGTCTGTACTCAGATACTGTCGTTGTTTCCGCTAATGCTTGTATGCGAGCTTTTGTATTCGAGCCCTCGAGGCCCCTGGCTTGTAATATAAAGCTTGTATTATTTTATTTGTGTTTAAAGTTGTGCTGTGATAACTTCCCGTGAGTCCTTAGACTTGATCGCGTGCATTTGCGTGTATGATTAGCACACGGTTAAGTCGGGGCCGTCACACCATCCAACCATGCCACATAAGCTAGTCCTTCATGCAATCCATAAATTGCAATATATTGTGTTACTCTCCAGCATGCAATGCTGCCACATCATCTATTCATGCCTGTTAGTCATAGGTTATTTTTTTGCATTAGTCTTAATCCTTCACATTTTGTTAGAAATGACATTCTTTTAAGTAGTCATATGATTAATCCAAATATTCATGTTCCATACAAATAAACTCCAAAGGTCCGCCAGAGCCGAGGCCGAGGATGTACGACGGGCGCGGTGGAGGTGTCGTCGTAGGAGCAGGAGAGATCGAAGGATAATCTTGCACGTTGGCCGCCACCTGCATATCGGCGCGGGACTCCTCGAGCGCCCACTGGAGCTCGCGCTCCTCCAGGGCGCGGTAGAGTCATCGGATTTTCCTGAACTGCGATGGCCACCATGCAGTACTCCTCGTTGTTGGGGGTGCGGTGCTCGCGTACCGACTCCTGGGGTACTGTCTGGAGCACATGCTCATCCACCTCATGACCGGCGAGGATGGCATGCTCGTGGCCGTGTTGTTGGAGCACACACTCGTGCGCTTGAGCGGCGAGGATGCCATGCTCGCGGCCATGCTATTGGAGCACACGCTCGTGCGCCTGAGCGGCGAGGATGCGATGTTCGCGGGTGTGCTGCCGGAGCACGTGCTCGGCCATGTTGAGGGCGGCGAGGATGCGATGTTTGCGGGCGTGCTGCCAGAGCACGCACTCGTCCACATCGAGAACGGCAAGGATGCGATGTTCGCGGGTGTGCTACCGGTGCACGCGCCCATCTACGTCGATAGCGGCGAGGATGCGATGCTCGCGGGCATGCTGCTGGAGAACGTGCTCATCCACCTTGTGAGCGGCAAGGACGCGATGCACCTCCTCGTGACCGACCAGGGCGTGCTGCTGGAGCACGCGCTCCCCCTCGTGGCCGATGAGGGAGAGCCGCTGGAACACACTGTCCTCTATGTGGCTAGTGAGGGCGCGCTACTCGCGGCCATCGAGGGCCTGCTCCACCACAGTGAGGTCGGAGACTCCGTTGTCTTCCCAGGCCGTGGTGCCGTCCACTTCGGCAACGGCTGCGTGCTCTGATGGGTGTTGTTTCCATATGGGAGCTTCGAGCTACAGTACCAATGGGGGCGGGGGTTGACCTTTTCATGATTACACATGGTCTGACCGAGAAAAATAGAATCTCAAGTAGCACAATAGTTGGAACGTGTCGGGGCTGGCTAGTAGGAGCAGTACAACAAACACCACATGTACACCATATTTCGAGAAGGATTTAATGTAATTTGTGTGAATTGGGCCAGTGGATGTACGAGTAGTACATCCATATCATTGACATGCATGCACGCAACAAACATTTGTGTGGAAGATTCCACCCTATGTTCATATTTTGTTTGAGAGTGGATTCGATTTTTGTAATTGGAGCTCATTTTTCCAAGAGAGAATCAAGAGAAGTGTGGTCCTTTGCTTGATTTCAATTTACTTGTGAGAGATAGATATAGAGAGAATATTTGTGTCACAAAGAGGGGGGGATGTGGCAGCGAGACCTAAAGAGAGAGGGGCAAATGTGTGTTCGAAAGACTGTGTGTGTGTCGGAGAGAGAGAGAGGAGTGTCCGAAAGGGGGGGAGAGAGAGGGTGTGTGCGTGTGCATGAGAGAGAGAGAGAGAGAGAGAGAGAGAGGTGCATGTCCGAAATATTGCGGGAGATAAACGTCAACTTGTATACAATATATAGACATAGAGGGGATCGACAAGGTTACGGGATCGGGGATATTGGGAGAGCGATACTGTGTGTGCGATGAAGGGACACACATACATCATCTGTTTGCGTGTGAGAGCTAGATAGACTTCGACAGCATAGCTGGCTAGGGGGTAATGTTATTTGTGGGAGAGAAAGAGAGAGAGAGAGTGAGAGAGAGATAGGAATGCTTGTGTGTCACAGGAAGACCTAACTACATAGATAGGGGTCGCGAGAAAGAGAGAATGGCGGTGTGCCTATTTTTTTTGATGGGATGGGAGAGAGACCAAGAGACATACATCGTGTGGAGAGGTGTGTGTGTTCCGAGAGAGAGGGAGGTGTGGACCTAGATAGTGAGATGGGTGTTCATGTGTATGTTAGAGAGAAGGAATTGTCTAGTTGGTAGTCACGTGATGGCGACCCAATCTTTCGATGAGAGTGGGGGTAACTATCAATTTGGTGGATTTTGAAGTTGGCGATCCAGCTATATCGTACCTGATGATATGAATCGACAATCGCTAATTAAATCAATCTCCGATGGTCACTGACCTTGCCGTATGCATGATCAACCTGAATAACGAGATCGAGTTCCTACAAGCAACCGAAGAACATGCAAGAACTAAGATAATGCAATCGAAATTGCTAATATGAATTAATTAAGGATAATGGTGGGGTTCCTGATAGAGAATCTGAACAAGGCGGTAGTCCTACACGTCTCGGAGATGCAAATTGTAGCAAAGCTAAACAATGTCTAAACAAAAACACGAGTTTTAACCTAGAAAAAAGCTAGCTATATATCTATATCTACAGACTATAGTACTATATTTTCTTATTTCTATATTTATATCTATATCTATATTACTCCCTCCATTTTTATTTACTATGCATATAGCTTTGACTGTAGTCCAACTTTATAAAGCTTAACCAAGTTCGTAGAAAACAAAATGAACATTTACAGTAACAAATTTACATGATGTGAAAATATATGCAATGATGAATCAAATGATCTATATTTGGTGGTGTATATGTTAATATATGTTTCTGCAAACTTGTTGAAAGTGTACAAAGTTTGACTTTAGTGAAACCTAATATGCGGTATTATGTATTATATATTATATATTCGTTGTTTTTATATATTTATATTCTATATTAATTATTTTTATATTATATATTTATATTTAGCAAAACCTAACGCTAGGATTCGTAGCTACAGTTCCAAGTGGAGGGTACTAATGTTCTCTAGAACTATCGGTGGATTATCAATGCAGGGAAAGTACAACTGCGTACTACTGCAGACCTGCTTGCTGCTCTATTCATGCGCGTACCTGGACTACACAGCCTCTCCTGTCACGCACACAGTAGTAGCCTGTTCATCAGTGACGGTGACGTGCAAACTAATAGCGTCAACGAGGATTTTTTATTTTTGGAGTTTAGAGCTGATTGTAGTGCAACTTTAGAGTCGATCCAATGTAATGAGCGAAGTCAATGCGTGCATTTGCACGTACACGATATAAACCGTTGATTGATGTTGATCCAATGGTCCAGGTGGCTGGGATTCAGATCTACTATAACCTAATTGTACCCAGACACATTCTTCTCGAACCAGCAGCACGACAGTGTGATTGATCCACACAAGAAGCTCGCAACAAGACCTTCAGATGTGCCACGTGGCTTCGTGGGTGCCCCCCAAATCATATTATTCATAATACATTGACGGAAAAAAGAGAAATCACCCAAAACAAGATCTTGCCCGTATTTTGTTCCTACAAAGCTATGCCGTGCACGTACCAGAGTACTGGTACTCTATAACTTTAGTACAGTAGAGTAGTTGTATAGTGGTAGTAGTATAGACGAGTATGGAGTGCTCCTACTCTATCAACACGAGTCCCATCTGACACCAAATTTCTTGGCGTCCGTATTACATCTAGATCTTCCCCTCCTCCTTTCTTTCTTCCAATTCAAACTCAGCCGATGCGCGGAGAGCGGGGTGGGGGTTTGCTCAACTGTGGTCCCACATGACAGTGAAAATGCTAGACAACACGCCTTCCCTAGCTATGTGGTGTGCTGGACCGACCGTGGAGTACTCTCGAGTCCCGACCGTGTGGGGGTGTGACGCGAACGCGGCAGGCTTTTCCTTTTAAACTTGTATAAATTGTAACATTTGGTTCTGCTCCTTGCCGCGATCTATAGATAGAAGTAACGATTGAAAATGCTAGGGCGGGGCTTTTCCCGTGCGATAAGCAGTGGAGGTAGCCAGTTTGGTGCATCGTCGGTTTGCTCACATGCGGTCCCACATGTTAGTGATATATGCCTAGCCAATGCGCGTTGAGCGGTGGGCCGGAACGACAGTGTGGGATGTGACGTGAACGGGACAGGCTTGATGTACGTGTTCCAGTTTCTCGTTTTGAACTTGCGAACGCGACAGGCGTGTTGTACGAGTAGTTTTGAATTTATAGGTTTGGTCGTAGTTTTGAATTTACTAGTAGTTCGGTAGGTTGGGTCATGCATCGTATGTAAATTACGAAGTTGATGCAAAAGGTAAGCACTACGTCCGTCCTGGTTTGTTGGTCCCCTTTGTGCCAAATTTTAACCATAGATTTAACTAATAAAAAAATTAATGCATGTCACCAAAAAATATATCGTTGGATTCGTATTTGAACATAGTTTCCGATGATATTGTCTTTTGTGACATGCATTAATATATTGTTAGTGAAATCTACACTCAAAATTTGGCACAAACACACGAAGGGGACCAATAAACCAGGACGGAGGTACTACTAGTTACAGTGATACATATAATTGACGCCAAATGTGAGCAAAGGCATCACACATGTCTTTATCGACTAGAATGAGAATGCGATACAATAAGAATTAAGGCCACGATGACGCGATCGCAGTGGTGGTTACAGGAGGCAAGAAGAAAGATGCATCCATCAATGACCTCCTCCTCCTCGACTCAGTGCACCGGGCCACCGACCGGTGGCTATGGAGCAGCGGCTTTTGTGGCAAGGTCAACGTGCTTCTGAACAAAGGCATCCAAGACTTCCAGCCGGTTGAGGAAGGCCAACGTCCTAACATCGTCCCTGGTTCTGTAGGGCCTATGTAGATGATTTCCTTGTAGACGTGGATGTGTAGGTCAATGTATTGTTGCACGGCAAGGCGCTGCGCGGCGAGCGCGACCTAGAGGTGGGCATTCTTCATCACGTCGGCGGGCAATTGCAGGGCCACCAATGCGTGAAAAAGGTTGTCACCATAGAGGCCGATGAGGGTGGCAGCCAACAAGGAGCCTGGGTGCGCGGGCTGGAGGAGTATGGCGATGTCGTCGGCGAGCTTCTTGACGAGGGTGAACTTGTTGATGGTGTCGATGATCATCTTATCCAACTGAGAGGCGAAGCTGGCGTTGGCGAGGCCTATGAACCAGCCGGTCGCAAACACCATCTGGAGACAATCCTCGGTGCCGTGCCGCAGACCGGCGTCATGGACCATCTGGCGCAGCCGCCTGCCGCTCGCGCGCATCGCTGCCATGGGTCTGGCTTCTGGTCACTTGGTTTGGGAATTGGAGTGAGCACTGTTGCGCTTAGTCTAGGTGCATAGGTGCGTATGAGTTGGTAGATGGATTGGAGTGGAGAGGCGCCTTTATATGAGAGTGCAAACTGTGTTGCATTCACATCGTGCTACCTCCTTTCCGCATCTCCCATTACTTCCCTCGGCATCATTCGTCGTTCAATGTTTTGGGAACCGCTACCCTCTCACTCATTTGCATTCAACCCGTATCGGGAACTGTCCTGTTTACTACTTTACCGTCCATTTCTCAAAAAAAAATGTTTAACGTCCTGGTTTGCTAGTTGTACAGTAGTAGGGAGTGGTGCGCCGTGTCAGCCACCGACTTGTCGTGCAATCCTTGGGTGTACACAGCTGAGTAGGCCCATATCCTTTTGTTCCTTGGTGGGCTTATGCTGGAAATATTATAGTCACATCAACTCCATTTGAGTTAATCGCATGTATAGTACATGAGCTTGCACGGTTGGTACAGATTCGTACAAAAAGTTGAAAAATGAAACAAATCAATCCTTAAACTTGTATTCTAGGTACTCTCTGTTAAATCCGCCAACGTAGCATGGTGCCCGCTCTTGTTTTATCTAAGGGTTCCACAGTCAGTTGGGTAGAGAAAGAAGTACATATAAAAACATATAAAAGACCAAAGTGTCCAGCAGGATTCGAACTCAGGGCAACGCGTTACGAGGATGGGGCACTAACCTGTGCACCAGATGTTATTTCTCGTACAAGCTAGAGACATCTATATTTTTACATAGTTACTGTGATAATTGGTTTGTAAGTGATTTTTTTTTGAAGTTTGCCCCAAAGGATCTCGAATTCATTAAGAAAGAAGAGAGTTGCCCGGTTAATTAACAGAAAACCGGGCGAAAACCATCACATCAGGCCCATAAAAACAATGCACACTGGGCAACCTGGCTACACACACAAGAACACACACTTGTTGTCGAAGAGAAAAGCGCCGTCAAGGTTGCAATACGGCATCATCGTCATTACGCCTCTGCACAGGCGACTCCGACCCACCATCAACGACCACCGAGAAATCTACGTATCGAGGGGGGGGGCTACGGAGAGAAAGATGCATTGAGAGTGTGCGCGCGAGGCACAAAGACACAACTAGCAAGGGTGTGTGTGTTTGAGAGAGAAGCCAATACATAGATTAAGATCAAGATCGAGGTGTCACCCTGCTCCTGTGTGTTTGGGGGTGGGGAGGGTGCGAGAGACACTTAGAGAGAGACAGAGAGAGAGTTTGTGTGTTACAAATCGATATTAGGGATAGGTAGATAGCATGTGTGCAAGACATACCTAGAGCAACAAGGAGATAAACAAGCGGGTGTGCATGTGTGTAACCGAAATAAATGAAGAAATAACTAATGTGTGTGTGTGTGTGTGCTGATACGCCTCCGACATATCTATAATTTTTGATTGTTTCATTCTATTATATAATCATTCTTAGATACTTTATATGCAATTTTATATCATTTTTGGGCACTAACCTATTAACTCAGTGCCTAGTTGTAACGTCCCCATGTAATTGCTACAGTGATCACCCCTTGCTAATGCCATGTCACCCTGCTTAACAGTGCTTAATCATCATTGCATCATAACTCATTTCAAATTCCAATTTAAATTTAAAGTGAAATATGAAAGTTGTTTAAATTTGAAAAATAAAATGTTCAAAATATTGTAAATAATCCAGAGGCAATTATAAAAATACAACCAACATTAATTGAATTAGTTAAGTGACTCTATCAACCTAAAACAGTAGCAAACAACAACATTTTAACACCATTTTATTTAATCCAATTTACAAATGAAATTATATTTTTCCCAAACCAATTTCTGATGGTAGAGCAAATTTCACTGTAATATTTGGACCAAGTCACTAATTTATAAAAGTCAACTAGTGGCCTAACAATTTGCAAAACAGAATCTAAAACAAAAATAGGAAAAAGAAAAAGAAAAGGGCAGAAGCTTACTGGCGCACTGGGCTTCCAGTGTACAGTAAGAACAGGCCCGGCCCACCGCGGCCTTTTCTTCCTTCTCCCGCCGTCTCCCTCTCGTTGTCGACCGTGCCCGTCGACACGTCACCGTCGCCGCATGCGTCGCCCATCCGCCGTCTCCTCGGGGTGGATAAGGTCCCCCGCAGACTCCCGAAACCCTAGCCCTCCACAGATTCCTCTCCCTCGCTCTCCATCTTCTTCCCCACCTCGCCCGAAAGTCGCCGTCGCCGCCACCGCTCGATCCCGCGGCCAGCGCCGCTGCATTGCCTCGCCGCCGTGCCCGTCGGCTCCGCCTTGCTCGACTCCTTTGTCTGCAACTCGCCATTGAGCTCGAGGAGCCCCACACGCGCGGATCGACCTCGACCTCTCCTTCTCTGTCGCCGGCGATCCCCGCCGTCCCCGACGACCTCTGCTGCTTCAAAGCTTTCGCAGGCTTTTCGTAGCCGCTAGGTGAGCTCCTCCCTTCCCCCATTCCTCTCCTCGCGCCGCGTAGCTCCCCCTAGCTAGCTCGCCGCCGTGCCATGTTTCTACCCGCCGCCTGAGCTCGCCGTTGCCGTCGCTCCCGACCACCGTAGCCCGCGTCTGTAGGCTAGATCGACGCGGCGCTGCCCCCTCGCTCGAGCGCGACCAAATGCGCTCGATAAACCGCACCACGGCCGCGTTTCCCGATCGCGCCCGAGAGCTCCGCCGCCTCACGTCGTCGCCGGCGTCTCTCCGGCCACCCCCGCGTCCAACCGGTCATCCCACGCGACGCGGCGTTCTCCACTCGTTCGATAGAGCCCGAGAACGCTCGATTTGGAGCTCTGTGGGCGAGATCCGAGCTCGCCGGAGCTCGCGGCTGCGCCCGGCGCTCGCCGGAGCATATTCCGGCGCCGGCGACCACGTGGCAACTCGGGCCCCACCTCAGAGACGCTGACAGCGGGCCCCGCGGGCCCGGTTGACCTGGTCAATGCTGACGTGGCCGGCCCCGTGTCTATGACATGTGGGTCCCGCCGAATTAAAACAAATTTAAATAAATAGAAATCGGTTAATTAATTAGTTAATTAATTAAAACACTAATCTCTCACTGACTAGTAGGCCCCACCGCTAAATTAATCCTAATTAGTTTAAATAAAACCTAATTAAACTACTGTGAGGCTGACAAGTGGGACCCACTGGACCCACTGGTCAGGTTTGACTAGTCCACCGCCACTGTTGACCGCTGCCGTCAGTTATGCGTCATGCTGACGTCACCCCAGTACTGTTTCGGATAATGTTGAATTAAATAAATCCAGAAATTCCAGAAAATTAATAAAACTTTGAAAATTCATATCTTTTAAACCGTAAGTCAGATGAAAATAATTTATATATGTAAAATGATCAGTAAAATATGAAGATTTTGAATATGTAATCAAAACGCATGTCCAACACTCCTAGCTAGCTGAACATGGAACATTTTGACTGACTTCGATAAATGAATAGTGCACAACTTTAATTAAATAAATCCAAATAAATTCCTAAATTAACTAAATCATTTAGTTAGGCAATAAAACACATATGCATATCATTTTAGGCATGTCATGCATAGTGATTGCATTTTCGCCGTGAAATTTATTGTTTCTTCCCCCTCCTTCTCTCTCGATAGATGCCGAGACCGAGCCGTTGTAGCAGAGTTCGACTACACCCCCAACGAGCAGCCGACAGACGACCAGCCCCTCTCTGCAGAGCTTCCAGGCAAGCAATCCCCCCTTGACGCATGTCGTTGCCTCCTATTCTTTCTCCCTCCTGCTTGCACTAGAAATTGCCGCTGCCATGCTTTAACCTATTCTGATGCATAGCCTGATTTTGTCGCCTACTACTGATACATTACCTGTTATCCCATGATGCCTAGTTAGCTATGCTGTTGTTCCATCCTTGGCCCTTCGCCTTATCCGTATGCCATGCTTGTTACTGGGCCGTGATCACTTCGGGTGTGATCGTGGAAATGTTTATATTACTGCAATACCTAAACTGTTAAAGTCGGGCTGGCCCCAAGGGTGCCCGCGAGTGAATATCATTAAAGACGGGTCGGCTCCAAGAGCACCCGCGCGTCATGTTTTACCAAGTAGGAGCGACAGAAACTCTGGTCGTCTCTGCGAGTTACTAAATACGCCTAACGGAACTGGGTATTTGATCTGAGTGGGTCGTCGTGCCCTTTACGCACTACCACCACGTGGGATAATGGTTTAATGGGGCCGTCTACGTCGTAGTATCAGCCGAAAGCTCTTCAGACGTCACAGTTCAGAGATGCGGCCTGATTGTCGGGATTGGGCTGGTACTTCACTTGTGTATACAGTGTCGCGCCTGCACCCATACCAGCCATGCAACGTGTAGGAGTGCAAACGGTGATGGGCCCAAGACCCCTTCGCACTTAGGATTTAGACCAGCGTGTTGACCTCTCTGCTGAGCCTAGGTAGGACTGTGTCGTGTCGATCACCCAAGGCCGGGTATTACCCAGCAAGTGTGTCCGGCCAGAGGTAATCGAGCGTGTTGGGTAACAGTAGTGCACCCCTGCAGGGAAGTTATCTATTCGAATAGCCGTGTCCATGGTAACAGGACGCTCAGAGTTGTATCCGGATCTATGACAACTACAAAGTGATGATGATACATGTTAAACTGTTACTACCGCTCTCGGGATCGCTTTCTCGTGGGTTAGTCGAGAAAGGATCTCAGGGAGTTGCTACTTAAAACCACTATTATATGCTGCTACTATCTACTCTCTTCTGATGCTGCAAGACTGCTTGAAGATGCTAGTCTTAGATAGGCTAGGCTTCTCCCCCTCTACTCTGGCATTCTGCAGTTCAGTCCAAAGATATAGCCCCATTCCTTTGATACCAATGCATAACTAGCATAGTTCTGATGTCAGTCTTGCGAGTACTTTGGATGAGTACTCACGGTTGCTCTGCTCTTCTTTTTCCCATACCCATTTGATGATACATCAGACGATGGCGCCCAGGAGCCAGATGCCACCGCAGGAGCTTACTACCAGGAGGGTCCCGATGACACTTACTACTGGATCGAGCCAGCCGACCAGGAGTAGTTAGGAGGCCCTAGGCTGGAGGCCTTCGCCTTTTGATCTATATCGCTGTTTGTGCTAGCCTTCTTAAGGCACCCTTGACTAACTATGTCTGTACTCAGATATCATTTGTGTGTATGACTTATGTATTCGGGTCCTCGCGACCCCTGGTTTGTAATATGCTGACTTATGCTTTCATTTGAGTTTAGAGTTGTGTTGTGATATCTTCCCGTGAGTCCCTGTGCTTGATCGTGCAAGTTTGCGTGTATGATTAGTGCACGATTAAGTCGGGGGCGTCACAAGTTGGTATCAGAGCCGACTGCCTGTAGGAAGCCCCTCTCCAACTCCTTGGCCGCAGTTGAGTCTAGTATTTCCGAAAACTGTTTTACTAACATGGATGTGTGGCTTAAGGGCCCACGTCGCCAACTGGGTGGTATTAGGATCTTTTATTCCTCTTCTATACTCTGGGACTCTGAACTCTCTTCCTTTCGGGTTAAATGAATTTTACTAACGCCGACACTAGGATCTCGTAATCTCGTCCACCCGGAGAGTTGGATTATCTGTGCTTGTTCCTTACCATTGATCTGATTAGTCTGATAATCATATTTTCCTTTACATTGGTTTGCTTAACCTTTCTCTCCAAGTTATTATACTTCTCATTGTCATTTGACAATCCTGAATTTCCTCTGTTTCAGATGGATCGTTTGTTCCCGCCGCGCCGTGCGATGCAGCTTGTGCTTCGCACTTGGGCTCGTGATGTCCCTGTTTTTCCAGCTGTCCTCATCGCCCTCCTGACCAGACTGGGTTACCGCTGGTACCCCGAGTACATGGTTTACGAGGATTACCGCGAGTTCAACCAGGAGCAGTACCATGCTGATGTTCATATCTTTGATCAGAGGGACAACTCCGACACTGAGTTGCACATCTTTCACGGTATCAGTGTGACGATTGAGATGGCAGTCCATGATGCTGCCTATTCTGCTGTCGCACGACTCCGTGGAGAGCATAGTAGCTTGGATGCCTCTGAGTTCCGATACATTCCATATGCACCTACTGGAGATGCTACTGGATACTACACAGCTATCTGTGCCCCTTACGAGCGTCGTCGATACGACCCGCACGTGTTGATTCAGTGCACTCAGGCTCTGGATCGCACTAACCGGGCTCTTGCCGTCGAGCTGTTTGCCACTCGAGCACGTCTCTACGATGCTATGACACAGTTGCTACCAGCTGTTCGTGCAGGGATACATCCGGAATACATTCTTTACCCACGCAGGACTCAGATGCCGACAGGTGTCGATTGGCCTGCTGTTGGAGGTCACAGGCCTGCGCGTGGACCTCTTCTTCCAGTTCGAGACCGGGTTCTACATCAGAGTGCACACGGAGAGCAGGACTTTTCTGCTACAGAGACTCATCGTCCGCAGTTGCAGTTACCCCGTTTCAGTGGTTTTCTCCGACGTTGATGTAGCCTTTGCTATGTCTCGTTGTGTATTCCTCACCGCGTGCCTGCGCGCCGCCTAGTATGTCTTTTTCTTTAATTTTACGCCGTTATGCTGTCCGCGTGTAACCGACTCTGTGTATGGATCTGTATGTCTTAATTGACTGCTGTTATGTATCTGATGCACTACTTATTGATTGACGTGTTACTTCGTGTTTGTCGCTAAAACCTCGCAGTTGCTTTTACTAAACTACCCCCTGTTGAATTTTTAGCAGGATGGTTAGGCCAGGTGCTCGTGGTCGTGGTCGTGGTCGTGCCCTTGAAAACCCACCACCACCAGACTATATGGCAGCTATGATGCAGCAATTCGAGCTGAACCGTCAGTTCATGACTAATATCATGGCTCAGTTCCCGCACCAGAACAATCAGAACCAGGACCCAGCTTCAATAACACTGTCAGAGTTCGTGCGTCTCAACCCCGCTATTTTCCGCAACTCTGAACAGCCACTGGATGCTGATGACTGGCTCCGCGACATTGCTTTTGAGATGGAGTCTGCTAGTGTCGCCCCTGACAACTATTTCACCTTCGCAACCTACTTCCTGAAGGGACCCGCTGCTCAGTGGTGGTCCACTCACAAGCGTACATTGCCTGCTGGGACAATCGTCACTTGGGTTGAGTTTCAGACTGCCTTCCATGCTCACTATATTCCTCAGGGAATCATAGACCGGAAGAAGACCGAGTTCCGCAACCTCGTTCAGGGCAACAAGACTGTCGAAGCCTATCAGCGGGAGTTCCTTAACTTGTCCCGCTATGCTGAAGAAGACATTCCAACTGATGCTCGTAGACAGGAGAAGTTCCGTAGTGGACTCTACCCAGACCTCGAGCTTGCACTTGCTGCTCAAGACTTCACCGACTTTGCCACTCTCGTGAACAAGGCTATTCTGGTTGAGACCGCTCAGATCAAGCACAAGGAGTCGCAGAAGCGCTATCGTGACATTGGCTCATCTTCGAGCTCAGCACAGAAACGTCGTATCTGGATTCCCAATAGTGTGTACCGTCCAGCTGCTCCTGCGCCGAGGCCCTCTTATGCTGCACCCCGTCTGCCTCCTCCACCACCGAGGCAGCCAAGAGCTCAAGCTGCTCCACCCAGTGCTCCTCTTCGTCCTGAAGATGGTCTGTGCTTCAAGTGCCGCAAACCAGGTCACCTTGCTAAGGACTGCCACCAGACTCAGAATCAGTTGGCATTCCCTAGTAATGGCCGTGGTAATGGTCGGGGCAACAATCAGACCCGCAACTATAATACTGGGTCTGCTGCTTATGGTCGTGGACATGCTTACAACATTGATATTGAAGAAGTTCAGGACCAACCTGCTACTGTGATGGGTACCCTCCTCGTTAACTCAGTACCCGCTTCTGTTTTATTTGATTCAGGAGCATCGCATTCATTCATGTCAGAAACATTTGCATTATCACATGACACTGCATTTGATAACACGAACCTACAAATGGTTGTCCGCACCCCTGGAGGCCACTGTCGTACCTCCATGATGGCACACAATATCCCTGTTGAAATCGAAGGGTTGGAATTCCTTGTTTCACCCATTATCCTGAAGTCTTCCACCATAGACCTCATTCTGGGATGGATTGGTTGAAAGCTCACATTGCTTCG
This sequence comes from Elymus sibiricus, assembly GCA_039707655.1. NCBI lineage: Eukaryota > Viridiplantae > Streptophyta > Magnoliopsida > Poales > Poaceae > Elymus > Elymus sibiricus. Next base: position 251,533,489 of record CM077668.1, on the reverse strand, counting down.
ATCAATTGTGCCACTAAAGTTGTACAACTTCTTCATCCCTCCGATGAGATAGTGAACTACACCGCTCGCATTACCCGGAATGCCGAAGCTCAGATATTTGCTTTGAATGCTTTGAACGCCTCACCTCTTGAGGGAATTGAGAACGTTCCGGTCGTCCGTGACTTTTCGGACGTCTTTCCGGAAGAACTTCCAGGAATACCCCCGGTTAGAGCTGTCGAGTTCGTCATCGACTTGAAACCTAGCACCACCCCTATTGCGAATCGTCCTTATAAGATGCCTCCGCATGAACTTCTCGAGCTTAAGGAAGAAATCGACAAGTCACTGAAAAAGGGTTTCATCCGCCCCAGTTCCTCTGCTTGGGGAGCACCTTCTCTCTTTGTTAAGAAGAAGGATGGAACTAATCGATTGGTCTAGGACTATCGGCCTATTAACCAAGCCACAATCCAGAACAAATATCCACTGCCCCGGATCAACGATCTTTATGATCAGCTTGCTGGATCCTCTGTGTTCTCGAAACTCGACTTGAGGTTGGGTTATCATCAGATCCGAGTTCGTAAGGAGGATATTCCGAAGACCGCTTTCGTTACTCACTATGGATCATACGAGTACACCGTCATGTCGTTCGGATTAACTAATGCACCGGCAACCTTCTCTCGATTGATGAACTATATCTTCATGGACTACCTCGACAAGTTTGTCGGGGTCTACTTGGATGATATCCTTATATTTTCCAAGAATGAAGAAGAACACGCCGAACATCTTTGGCTTGTATTGGAGAAGCTATGAGAACACCAGTTATATGCCAAATACTCTAAGTGTGAATTTTGGTTATCTGAGGTGACTTATCTTGGTCACGTGATTTCCAAGGATGGCATTGCTGTTAACCCCGAACGAGTTCAGGCTATTCTTGACTGGACTCCTCCGAAGAATGTCAAGCAAGTTAGGAGTTTTCTCGGACTCGCTAGCTATTGCCGCCGATTTGTCGAGAACTTCTCAAAGATTGCAAAGCCATTAACTGACCTGCTCCACAAGGGTGTTAAATTTGAATGGATAGAAAAATGTCAAGAAAGCTTTCAGTCACTCAAAGATAAGTTGACATCTGCCCCAATATTAGCACCCCCGGATTCCCAGAAGGATTTCGTGATTTACTGTGATGCATCTCGTCAAGGATTAGGCTGTGTCCTAATGCAAGAGCGCAAAGTAATTGCTTATGGCTCTCGTCAATTGCGTCCTCACGAGGAAAATTATCCAGTACATGATCTCGAACTTTCTGCGGTTATTTATACTTTGAAGCTATGGCGACATTACCTCCTTGGTAATCGTTGCGAGATATACACGGATCATCAGAGTTTGAAGTATCTGTATACCCAACCAGACCTGAACCTTCGTCAACAAAGATGGCTCGAGACAATAGCCGATTATGATATGAATATCTCTTATACCCCTGGCAAGGCTAATGTAATGGCCGATGCCTTGAGTCGCAACGCTTATTGCGACAACCTCATGGTTCAGGAAGCACAACCTATGCTTTATGAAGAGCTTCGCAAATTGAACCTTCACATTGTTCCTCAGGGTTATCTCAATACCCTGGAGGTTGAGCCAGAACTTGAGTGCAACATCAAGACCAGACAGAAATATGACTCTGAAGTCGAGAAGATTAAGAACTTCCTCTCCAAGGGCAATCCTTATTTCTACCATGTTGGTGAGGATGGTGCCTTGTTCTTCAAAGGCCGCCTAGTGGTCCCCAGAAGGCGCAATCTGGACTCCCGTTCGGATGTCATGAAAGAAGCACATGACACGCCTTTGTCTATTCACCCTGGTAGTACCAAAATGTACCAAGAGATTCGTCAGCGGTACTGGTGGCCTGATATGAAACATGATATTGCTAAATATGTTGCTGAGTGTGACGTTTGCCGTCGCATCAAAGCAGAACATCAAAGGCCTGCTGGAACTCTGCAACCCCTTGAAATTCCGGAATGGAAATGGGACAAAGTTGAAATGGATTTCGTTACTGGTTTTCCCAGGTCTCAGAAGGGTCATGATGCTATCTTTGTCGTCATCGACCGGTTCTCAAAGGTTGCTCACTTTCTTCCAGTCAAGGAGACTATCACTGCTAGTCAGTTAGCAGACTTGTATGTTTCCCGAATTGTGTCACTCCACTGTATTCCGTTGGAGATCAGTTCAGATCGTGGCAGCCTCTTTACTTCCAGGTTTTGGAACAGTTTCCAAGAAGCCATGGGAACTCATCTGTCTTTTAGCACTGCTTTCCACCCTCAGTCTCAGGGTCAAGTCGAAAGAGTTAATCAAGTGCTTGAAGATATGCTTCGAGCTTGCGTCATCTCATTCGGTAAGAAATGGGAGGAATCTCTTCCGTATGCCGAATTCTCTTACAACAATAGCTACCAAGCTAGTCTGAAGATGGCACCGTTGGAAGTTCTTTATGGACGTAAGTGTCGAACCCCTCTGAATTGGTCAGAAACTGGGGAACGATCACTCGTCGGACCGGACATTATTCAACAAGCTGAGGAGCAAGTCCGCATTGTCCGTGAGCATTTGAAAGCTGCTCAGTCTCGTCAGAAGAGTAATTATGACCGAAAGCACAAGGTAATGGTCTATCAACCTGGCGAGCAAGCTTCCCTTCGTGTCACTCCGTTGAAAGGCACTCATCGGTTCGGAATCAAGGGCAAGTTAGCTCTTCGCTACATTGGCCCGTTCCGTATTCTCGCCCGTCGTGGAGAAGTGGCATATCAATTGGATTTGCCGCCAAACCTTTCTCAAGTGCATGATGTCTTTCATGTATCTCAACTCCGACGCTGCTTCAAGGATCCTATCCGAGCTGTGGATCATGAAGTGCTAGAATTGTGAGAAGATCTATCGTACCCAGAATATCCGATCTGCGTTCTTGATCAAACTGAACGTCGGACTCGTCAGAAGTCGATCAAGTTCCTCAAGGTTCAGTGGTCGAATCATTCTGAGGATGAAGCCACTTGGGAACGCGAGGATCGTCTTCGCGAAGAATACCCCACTTTCTTTCGGTCTTCCTCTTAATTCTCTGGACGAGAATTCTTGTTAGAGGAGGAGAATTGTAACGTCCCCATGTAATTGCTACAGTGATCACCCCTTGATAATGCCATGTCACCCTGCTTAACAGTGCTTAATCATCATTGCATCATAACTCATTTCAAATTCCAATTTAAATTGCAATTCAAATTTAAAGTGAAATATGAAAGTTGTTTAAATTTGAAAACTAAAATGTTCAAAATATTGTATATAATCCAGAGGCAATTATAAAAATACAACCAACATTAATTGAATTAGTTAAGTGACTCTATCAACCTAAAACAGTAGCAAACAACACCATTTTATTTAATCCAATTTACAAATGAAATTATATTTTTCCCAAACCAATTTCTGATGGTAGAGCAAATTTCACTGTAATATTTGGACCAAGTCACCTAATTTATAAAAGTCAATTAGTGGCCTAACAATTTGCAAAACAGAAATAGGAAAAAGAAAAAGAAAAGGGCAGAAGCTTACTGGCGCACTGGGCTTCCAGTGTACAGTAAGAACAGGCCCGGCCCACCGCGGCCTTTTCTTCCTTCTCCCGCCGTCTCCCTCTCGCTGTCGACCCCGCCCGTCGACACGTCGCCGTCGCCGCACGCGTCGCCCATCCGCCGTCTCCTCGGGGTGGATAAGGTCCCCCACAGCCTCCCGAAACCCTAGCCCCCCCACAGATTCCTCTCCCTCGCTCTCCTTCTTCTTCCCCGCCTCGCCCAAAAGTCGCCGTCGCCGCCACCGCTCGATCCCGCGGCCAGCCCCGCCGCATTGCCTCGCCGCCGTGTCCATCGGCTCCGCCTTGCTCGACTCCTTCGTCTGCAACTCGCCGTTGAGCTCGAGGAGCCCCACACGGGCGGATCGACGTCGACCTCTCCTTCTCTATCGCCGGCGATCCCCGCCGTCCCCGACGACCTCTGCTGCTTCAAAGCTTTCGCGGGCTTTTCGTAGCCGCTAGGTGAGCTCCTCCCTTTCCCCATTCCTCTCCTCATGCCGCGTAGCTCCCCCTAGCTAGCTCGCCGCCGCGCAATGTTTCTGCCCGCCGCCCGAGCTCGCCGTTGCCATCGCTCCCGACCACCGTAGCCCGCGTCTGTAGGCTAGATCGACGCGGCGCTGCCCCCTCGCTCGAGCGCGACCAAATGCGCTCGATAAACCGCACCATGGCCGCGTTTCCCGATCGCGCCCAAGAGCTCCGCCACGTCACGTCGTCGCCGGCTTCTCTCCGGCCACCCCCGCGTCCAACCGGTCATCCCACGCGACGCTGCGTTCTCCACTCGTTCGATAGAGCCCGAGAACGCTCGATTTGGAGCTCTGTGGGCGAGATCCGAGCTCGCCGGAGCTCGCGGCTGCGCCCGGCGCTCGCCGGAGCATATTCCGGCGCCGGCGACCACGTGGCAACTCGGGCCCCACCTCAGAGACGCTGACAGCGGGCCCCGCGGGCCCGGTTGACCCGGTCAATGCTAATTAGTTTAAATAAAACCTAATTAAACTACTGTGAGGCTGACAAGTGGGACCCACTGGTCAGGTTTGACTAGTCCACCGCCACTGTTGACCGCTGACGTCAGTTATGCGTCATGCTGACGTCACCCCAGTACTGTTTCGGATAATGTTGAATTAAATAAATCCAGAAATTCCAGAAAATTAATAAAACTTTGAAAATTCATATCTTTTAAACCGTAAGTCAGATGAAAATAATTTATATATGTAAAATGATCAGTAAAATATGAAGATTTTGAATATGTAATCAAAACGCCTATCCAACACTCCTAGCTAGCTGAACATGGAACATTTTGACTGATTTCGATAAATGAAAAGTGCACAACTTTAATTAAATAAATCCAAATAAATTCCTAAATTAACTAAATCATTTAGTTAGGCAATAAAACACATCTGCATATCATTTTAGGCATGTCATGCATAGTGATTGCATTTTTGCCGTGAAATTTATTGTTTCTTCCCCCTCCTTCTCTCTCGATAGACGCCGAGACCGACGCCGTTGCAGCAGAGTTCGACTACACCCCCGACGAGCAGCCGACAGACGACCAGCCCCTCTCTGCAGAGCTTCCAGGCAAGCAATCCCCCCTTGACGCATGTCGTTGCCTCCTATTCTTTCTCCCTCCTGCTTGCACTAGAAATTGCCGCTGCCATGCTTTAACCTATTCTGATGCATAGCCTGATTTTGTCGCCTTCTACTGGTACATTACCTGTTATCCCATGATGCCTAGTTAGCTATGCTGCTGTTCCATCCTTGGCCCTTCGCCTTGTCTGTATGCCATGCTTGTTACCGGGCCGTGATCACTCCGGGTGTGATCGCGGAAATGTTTATATTACAGCAATACCTAAACTGTTAAAGTTGGGCTGGCCCCAAGGGTGCCCGCGAGTGAATATCATTAAAGACGGGTCGGCTCCAAGAGCACCCGCGCGTCATGTTTTACCAAGTCGGAGCGATAGAAACTCTGGTCGTCTCTGCGAGTTACTAAATACGCCTAACGGAACTGGGTATTTGATCTGAGTGGGTCGTCGTGCCCTTTACGCACTACCACCACGTGGGATAATGGTTTAATGGGGCCCTCTACGTCGTAGTATCAGCCGAAAGCTCTTCAGACGTCATAGTTCAGAGATGCGGCCTGATTGTCGGGATTGGGCTGGTACTTCACTTGTGTATACAGTGTCGCGCCTGCACCCCGACCAGCCACGCAACGTGCAGGAGTGCAAAGGGTGATGGGCCCAAGACCCCTTCGCACTTAGGATTTAGACCGGCGTGTTAACCTCTCTGCTGAGCCTAGGTAGGACTGCGTCGTGTCGATCACCCGAGGCCGGGTATTACCCAGCAAGTGTGTCCGGCCAGAGGTAATCGAGCGTGTTGGGTAACAGTAGTGCACCCCTGCAGGGAAGTTATCTATTCGAATAGCCGTGTCCACGGTAACAGGACGCTCAGAGTTGTATCTGGATCTATGACAACTACAAAGTGATGATGATACATGTTAAACTGTTACTACTACTCTCGGGATCTCTTTCTCGCAGGTTAGTCGAGAAAGGATCTCAGGGAGTTGCTGCTTACAACCACTATTATATGCTGCTACTATCTACTCTCTTCTGATGCTGCAAGACTGCTTGAAGATGCTAGTCTTCGATAGGCTAGGCTTCTCCCCCTCTATTCTGGCATTCTGCAGTTCAGTCCAAAGATATAGCCCCATTCCTTTGATACCAATGCATAACTAGCATAGTTCTGATGTCAGTCTTGCGAGTACTTTGGATGAGTACTCACGGTTGCTCTGCTCTTCTTTTTCCCATACCCATTTGATGATACATCAGATGATGGCGCCCAGGAGCCAGATGCCACCGCAGGAGCTTACTACCAGGAGGGTCCCGACGGCACTTACTACTGGATCGAGCCAGCAGACCAGGAGTAGTTAGGAGGCCCTAGGCAGGAGGCCTTCGCCTTTCGATCTGTATCGCTGTTTGTGCTAGCCTTCTTAAGGCACCCTTGACTAACTATGTCTGTACTCAGATATCATTTGTGTGTATGACTTATGTATTCTGGTCCTCGCGACCCCTGGTTTGTAATATGCTGACTTATGCTTTCATTTGAGTTTAGAGTTGTGTTGTGATATCTTCCCGTGAGTCCCTGTGCTTGATCATGCACGTTTGCCTGTATGATTAGTGCACGATTAAGTCGGGGGCGTCACACTAGTGCCAGTTGCTGTTTTCTGCTTGTTTTTGGTTTTACAAAAAATCTATACCAAACGGAGTCCAAACGCTATGAAACTTTTTGACAATTTTTTTCTGGACATAAGAGACCCTAGAAGCTTCGGGGAAGGACCAGAAGACCTACAAGGAGACGACAAGGCAACAGGGTGTGCCCTGATGCCTCGTGGGCCCCTCGTGGCTCCGTCTGACCTAATTCCAGCGCTATAAATTCTGAAATATTCCAAAACCCCTAGAGAGCCACCCGAAACTATTTTTCCGCCGCCGCAAGTCTATGTTCTTCCATGGTCCCATCTGGAGGTCTTTTCCGGTACTCTGCCGGAGGGGGAATCGATCACGGAGGGCTTCTACATCAACCTTGCTGCCCTTCCGATGATGTGTGAGTAGTTCACCATAGACCTACGGGTCCATAGTGATTAGCTAGATGGCTTTCTCTCTCTCTTTGATCTTCAATACAATGTTCTCTTCGGAGATCGATTCGATGTAATCTTCTTTTGCGGTGCGTTTGTTGGGATACGATGAATTGTGGGTCTATGATCAGATTATTCATTCAAAGTAATTGAGTCTTTTCTGAACTTGATTATGTATGATTGTTATAGCTATGTAATGTTTTCCGGTCTATGGGTTTTCTTTGGCCAAGTTGATTCATTGATCTTTAGTGGAAGTGGTGCATAGTAGTAGGTTCATTCTTGCGGTGTCCTCACCCAATGACAGTAGGGGCAGCGAGGCACGCATTTGTATTGTTGCTACAAAAGGTAAAATGACGGGGTTTAATCATATTGATTGGTTTTACTCTATCTATATTATGTCATCTTGCTTAAAGCGTTGCTCTGTTCTTCATGAACTTAATACCATAGATGCAGACATGAGTCAGTCGATTGGTGGAGTAATAGTAGTAGATGCAGGCAGGAGTCGGTCTACTTGTCATGGACGTAATGCCTATATACATGATCATGCCATGAATAACGTCATAACTATGCGCTTTTCAATCAATTGCCCAACAGTAATTTGTCTACCCACCGTATGTTATTTTTATGAGAGAGATGCCTCTAGTGAAAACTATGGCCCCGGGTCTACTTTAATCATATTACTAAAACCAAAAATACCTTCCTGCAATTTATTTACCATTATTTTACTTTTCAATTTATCCTTCTACCACTATCAGATTTGATCCTTGCAATTAACGAGTACAAGGGGATTGGCAACCCTCTTGCCCGCGTTGGGTGCAAGTACTTGCTCTTGTGTGTGCAGGTACTGCTAAGGTGTGTTTGCGTGGTTCTCCTATTGGTTCCATAACCTTGGTTCTCTACTGAGGGAAATACTTATCCGCTACTATATTGTTTCACCCTTCCTCTTTGGGGAAAATCCCAACGCAACTCACAAGTAGAAGAAAGAATTTGTGGCGCCGTTGCCGGGGAGAATTATCAAACAACTCAAGGTCCCTTCACACACATTAGCATTTACTTGTTCTAATTTTTATTTGCCTAGTTATGCTATCCTTATCGTTGATACACCAAAACAGAAAGTGAAAAGCAAAAATAAAGACATATGGATCCTCATCCACTTGCCAATCTTTCCAGACTTGCTGCTTATTGCAAACCAATAGCTTATTATGAAGAAGTGATAAAATAAAATGCTATTACGATACATTTATTGAATGAAAAGCATGATTGAAATTTTGTTAGTACAAATTCTATGAACATCAATTGCGCTAATGATCATAATTGGGGTGATAATCATGATGTTTCTTGTGATCTTGAGAATTCTGAACCTCATAATGAATCTATTATTGATGATAAAATTTGCAATACTATTAAAAGTGGGTTCGGAAGAGCGTCAACTTTAGGCAATAATGATCCCACTACTTTGGAGAATTATCAATCTCATGGAATTTTTGATAGAAGTGGGTTTGGAGAGGTCTAGACTTTAGTTGATGTTAATCCCACTATCTTGGAAGATTATAGAACTTTTATGCATAAGGATCATGAAGAGAATATTTTATATGATAGCTATATTGTTGAATTTGACTATGATCCTACATGTAATTATTATGAGACAGGAAAATATGGTTGTAGAAAATTTCATGTTACTCAATTACCTCTCTTGATGATCACATTGTCAATGTTTTATTCTTCTTCCTTGCATATGCTAAATATTTCTTGTCTTGATAATTTGTTTGCTTATAAAATGCCTATGCATAGGAAGTATGTTAGACTTAAATGTGTTTGTTAGATGTTTTATGATGCTCTCTTTTTGCTTCAATTATTGTCGTTGACGTGAGCATCATTGAAATCTCAAAGCCTATCTTACTGGCTATAAAGGAAGACCTTGTTGGGAGGCAACCCAATATTTATCTTTATTGCAATTTTTATTTTTGTGTGTTGACATTCTCATTGCTAATGTAATGATTATGTTTTTATATTTTAATTAGTGTTTGTGCCAAGTAATGCCTTTGGGATGATTTAAATGATAGTATAATTGATGCTGTTTGAAAACAAAAAGTTTTGCGCCCAGTATTTGATTTTACATTTCCTACTAGAACGTCAAAAAATTCTGAAATTTTTACGCAGTATTGGCATACAAATTTTTACATTGTCCTAATTTTTCTGAATTTTTGGAGTTACAGATGTATGGATAAATATTCTGTGATTACGTACTGTTCTGTTTTAGACAAATTCTGTTTTTACTGCATAGTGTGCTTGTTTTAATGATGCTATGGATTATATCGGGGGTTATAGGTCATGGAGAAGTTATAATACGGTAGGTATTATGCAAGAACAATTATGAATGAGTTTATGACAGTACCTAAAGTGGATGATTTGATTTATTATACTAACGGATCTCATGAAGTTTCTGTTGAGTTTTGTGTGCTGAAGTTTTCAAGTTTTGGGTGAGATCACGATGAGTAAAGGAATAAGGAGCGGCAAGCCCTAAGCTTGGGGATGCCCAAGGCACCCCAAGGTAATATTCAAGGAAGACCCAAGCATCTAAGCTTGGGGATGCCCCGGATGGCATCCCCTCTTTCGTCGACAATTCATCGGTATGTTACTTGGAGCTATATTTTTATTCATCACATGATATGAGTTTTACTTGGAGTGTCTTGTGCCATAGTTTTGTTTTGCTTTTTAGTTTCCACAATCATTGTTTGCTGGACACACCTTTTGAGAGAGACACACATTCATCATGATTTTTTAGAATACTCTATGAGCTTCACTTATATCTTTTGAGCTATGCAGTTGCTCTTGTGCTTCACTTATATTCTTAGGGCACGGCGGTGGTTATATATTTTATAGAAATTATTGCACTCTCATGCTTCACTTAAATCTTTTTGAGAGTCCTAAATAGGAAGTGGTAATGTGCACGGGTTATAAGGCTAGTCTGAAAATGATAGGTATATAAGAGTGATATAATAAAAACTTTCATGTAGATCACTAAATATGAAACGTATGAGTTAATTATATTGATGTCGTAATATGAAAGGGTATTAGTTCATGATCATTGGTTAGTAAAAATATCGATATTAAAGCTTGTTATGTACTACTCATTTAAGTGTCCGTCATGGCATGGTGGGGAGGTTTGATCATTTTTATGCCCGATTGAAATCCTTGAGTGCTGTCTAAATCGGGGGTGCACGATGGTTAACTCCTACCAACCTCCTCCCTAGGGGCATGAGAGTAGTACTTTGCTTTGAGGGCTAATAAAAACTTCACAACAAGTATATGAGTTCTTTATGACTAATGTGAGTTCATGGACAAATACAACATTCCAACCTATCCACATATTGCTAGCCTCTTCGGTACCGTGCATTGCCCTTTCTCACCACGAGAGTCGGTGTAAACTTCGCCGGTGCATCCAAGCCCCGTGATATGATATGCTCTATCACACATAAGCCTCCTTATATCTTCCTCAAAGCAGCCACCATACCTACCTATCATGGCATTTCCAAAGCTATTTCGAGATATATTGCCATGCAACTTCCACCATTCCGTCTTATGACATGTGTGTTCATCATCATATTGCTTTGCATGATCATATAGAGGTGACATGATATTTCTGGCCAAGCCACCATTCATCATTGTAATACATGTTACGCTAGATCATTGCACATCCTGGTACACTACCAGAGGCATTCATGTAGAGTCATATTGTTTCAATTTTGTCGAGTTGTAAGTAAATAAAAGTGTGATGATCATCATTATTAGAGCATTGTCCCAGTAAGGAAAAGAATGATGGAGACTGATGAGTCTTCCAAAATGAGGGGATGAGGTCCATGAGATTGTTCTAACAATAAAAAGGAAAACAAATGAGAGAAGGGATAATGCTACTATCCTTTTACCACACTTGTGCTTCAAAGTAGCACCAAGTTCTTCATATAGAGAGTTTCCTGAGTTGTCACTTTCATATACTAGTGGGAATTTTTCTTTATAGAACTTGGCTTGTATATTCCGTTGATGGGCTTCCACAAATGCCCGAGGTCTTCATGAGCAAGCAAGTTGGATGCACACCGACTTAGTTTCAGTTGAGCTTTCATACACTTATAGCTCTAGTGCATCCGTTGCATGTCAATCCCTACTCCTCACATTGATATCGATTGATAGGCCTTTCCATTGCCTATTGATCCACCGAGTTGATGCGAGACTTTCTTCCTTTTTGATTTCCCTTATTAATCTCTTCCACCGCATTCTATTCCACTGTAGTGCTTTGTCCATGACTCACACTCATGTATTGAGTGGAGTTGGAAATGCTGAAGCACGTCAAAAAGTGTGATACAATTGCTTGGTTTAACACCGGGGTGCTCCTGATTTATATTTATGCGGTGAAGGCAGAGTCATGCCATGCTTACATAATTCAATGAGCAAGGATAACATTCGTTGAGCATCTTATATTTTGAAAAAGTAATGATTATGTTCTTGTATTCATGGATATTATTATGTTGATATCAATTACTTCATCATTTCTCAATATCTATACCATAAGAAGATTACATGATAAACATGCTAGGTAGCATTCAACATAATTTTTTTTTGTTTTATCATTACCTACTTTAGGACGAGCAGGAATTAAGCTTGGGGATGCTGATACGTCTCTAACGTATCTATAATTTTTTATTGTTTCATGCTATTATATTATCATTCTTAGATACTTTATATGCAATTTTGTATCATTTTTGGGGACTAACCTATTAACTCAGTGCCTAGTGCCAGTTGCTGTTTTCTGCTTGTTCTTGGTTTTACAGAAAATCTATACCAAACGGAGTCCAAACGCTACGAAACTTTTTGACGATTTTTTTCTGGACATAAGAGACCCTAGAAGCTTCGGGGCAGGACCAGAAGACCAACAAGGAGACGACAAGGCAACAGGGCGCGCCCTGGGAGGTAGGCGCACCCTGATGCCTTGTGTGACCCTCGTGGCTCCGTCTGACCTAATTCTAGTGCTATCACTACAAAAAAAAGACACATCCGTGACATTATGGCCCCAACGAAAAGTTTTTTTGTTATGGTTGTGACACTTCTATGATGGTAATTGTGACAAAAACACGTATCATCATAGATGTGGTGGCCTCCTACTTCTATGACAAAAAATTATGACAGAAAATGGGCTTTTCGTCCTGGGCGGGCCAGAGACGCACCCGCATGACATTCTTTGGGCCGTCCATGATGTAAAAAATCGTGGTAGAACTGAGGGCGAGGAAATTTTTGGGGAGTTTCCGGTTACGGTGGGTGATCGGGGCCGAGCGATGCAATGTGGTTTGCGCGTTTCTCTCGTACGCGTGTGTGTGCGAGGCGTTCGCTAACTGAACCCGAGCGAGGCGTTCGCTTACTGAACCCGAGCGATCGATCGATCCCTCGCACTACTACATGTACTGAACCCGAGCGATCGATCCCGCTGCGTACTGAAGCTGAGTGATTCCTTCACTACTAACTGAACCCGATCGATCCTTCTCGCTGCTTACTGAAGCCGATCGAGCCCCCGTGCGAGACTTTGCCAGCCGGTGTTGGGTTGCTTCTCGATGAACAGTGCCTGTTGCTGCCCCGCGCGCGATACGTAGAGCGAGTCGAGACTTGCAACGATCGAACCCCTTGCGCGAGACGTGGTGAGTTGACCTAGCCGGTTGGTTGGCTATGGATGAACAGTTCCCGTTGCTGCCGCCCGCTCGTACGCCCCACCCCAGCCGGTGGGGGTTGGATGAACAGGACCCCGTGGTAGTACGCGGTTGCCGCTGGATGAACAGGACCCCGAGGAGGCCGCCACACCCCAGCCGGTTGGGGTGGATGAATAGGACCCCGTGGAGGCTGGATGAACAATAGCCGTTGGAGGCTCGAGGAAGTCGACGGTGGATGAACAGTAGCCCGTGGAGTCCCGTTTTGTGGTACACCACACCCCACCCGATGAACAGGACCCTGTTTCGACCGTAGGCAGTTGGGGAGGATTCCGTTTCCTCCGTTTGGCGGTACGTCAGAGCCCTCCCGATCAACAGGACCCCGTTTCGACCGTAGGCGATTGAACAGAAGTACACTTCCTCCGTTTTGCAGTACGCCAGATGCCCAGCCGATGAACAGGACCCCGTTTCGACTATAGGCGGTTGAACAAAAGTCCATTTCCTCTGTTTTGAGGTACGCCACACCCCTCCCAATGAACAGGACCCTGTTTCCACCATAGGCGGTCGAACAGAAGTCTGTTTACTTCGGTTGTAGCCCGTGGAGTCCCATTTTGCGGTACGCTACACCTCTCCTGATGAATAGGACCCCGTTTCGACCATAGGTAGTTGGGGAGAAGTCCATTTCCTCCGTTTTGTGGTACGCCAGAGCCCTCCCAATCAATAGGACCCCATTTTGACCATAGGCGGTTGAACAGAAGTCTGTTTCCTCCGTTTTGCGGTACGCCAGACCCCCAACCGATGAACAGGACCCCATTTCGACCGTAGGCGGTTGAACAGAAGTTTGTTTCCTCCGTTTTGCGGAACGCCACACCCCTCCTGATGAACAGGACCCCGTTTCCACCGTAGGCGGTCGAACTTAAGTCCGTTTACTCCGTTTTGTGGTACACCAGACCACGTTTCGGCTGTTCCGTCCAAGCCGGTTGGCTCCCGATGAACATGATGCATTCCGACCCAGTCGGTTGCCTCCCAATGAAGACGACGCTGTTTCTCCGTTCCGACCCAGCCGGTTGGCTGCCGATGAACAGGAGGCCGTTGCTGCCGTCCGTTGCCTCTCCATGTACACGAGCCCTGGTCGTACGTATGCGCGAGTAGGCGTTCGAGACCCCGCCCGTATGTACGTACGTGCCCATATTTTTTGCAGCGTGGCTATACGTACGTGTACATGATTTAGACGGGGCTGCCTGAACTGCTACATCGGGGGCTCTACTACGACACGTGCCGCTCCTTAAATGCCCACGGTTCATCGTTGCAGAGAGACCGATCAACCAGTATGTACGTACACGTTCGCGAACAGATAGACAACACTACGTACGCTTCGACCGAGTGGGTCCTAGCTGTCAAGGAGGATAAGGAGGCACTTCCTTGCGTGCAAAGATATAGCAGGTGGGTCCCAGCTGTTAGGGGGAGGAATCATTTTTTTCGTGTAATAAGGAGGCACTTCCTTGCGTGCGAAGATGTAGCTGGTGGGTCCAGCTGTCAGTCTCACCGCGTATAGTCCTCTTCCGATGGCTGTCGTTCATTGACCACGTTGACTACGCCGCGCCGAGAGCACCAAGGCGGTGGACGACAGCGAGGCCTAGGAAGGGAACAACGCGGAGCTGGGGAAGACGCGGAAGTGGATGCCCACGCGGAGGGGAGTACGAGGGTTGACTGGTTCGGCTGTGGTGTGAGGCTGCGTCGCCAGAGAATAACAGAGGATGTGGGTGAGTAGAGGGAAGGCCTAGCCAGCGGTGGGAGTTGGGTGGTGTCGGTGTCAAAACCGGCAGACCTTGGGGTAGGGGGTCCCGAGCTGTGGATCTCGGATCGGTGGTAACAGAGACAAGGGAGACGATGTTTACCCAGGTTCGGGCCCTCTTGATGGAGGTAAAACCCTACGTCCTGCTTTTGTTTATATTGATGGAGATGTATCGAATACAGAGTTGATCTACCTTGAGATCGTAATGTGTGTCTAACTCTAGGGCTAGGTGAAGGATATTGCGTTGATGTCCCCTCTACGGGCTAAACCCTATGGCTTATATACGCGCCAGGGAGGGTATCTAGGGTTACAAAGTCGGTATCTAGTAGTACGGCGGCTGGAAAGATCTTGGAGTATACGTCAAGTCTTCGGTAGAGACAGTGTCGATCACGCTTCCTGTGTACGGCTTCCGGAGTCCATCTTGATCACGTACGAGGGCCCATCGGCCCAACCGAGGAGACGGGCTGGCTAGGTTAGCACCCCCCTAATCCAGGACACCGTTAGTAGCCCCCGAACTGGTCTTCTACGCCGAGGACAATTTTCTCAATAGACGCTACTTCGGATCCGGAGTCCTTGGCTTGACAGACGAGTTCCCCTGTATATTTCATTCTTTTTAGTGGAGCAATGACATCCGAGGTCCAACCGAGCTTGCACCCTGCCCGAAGGGGGTAGAAACCTTAGCCTCGAAGGCTTGCCATCGAGGTATGAACGGTCCAGTCCGGTCTGACAGCTTTATCGAAACGGCATGCCCCACGACAGGTCGAGCAGTTACTGCCTCCCTTAAATCGTGGTTCGAGGCAGCCTGTTTACTGGCACATCCCATCAAGGTGGAGATCGTGCCCGTTTTCTTTGGGATATCATTATGATTTTGTTTCCCCCCATATGCTTAACGACATCTTTGATGGGAGCGGCGAGTTTATCGGCGCTGCGAGGGGACTCTCAGCCTTTCACAGGCTTATAAGAGCGAAAAGGAGGACAGCGCAATCGACCACGCTCCCATTCTCCCCCTCTACTGCTTCGTCTAGCTCCAGCGCCCAGATCCCATCCTACTCGCTTTTCCCTTTCACGAGCCCACACTTCACCACCAGCCATGGCTGACACCCTCAAGGGGCACTGGGGTGGCTCCATTGTGACGAACGAGACCATCTCGGAGCTGCGCAGCGCGGGGTACCTGACCCCCGCCATCGCCGCCCGCGCTCCAGTGGCTGGCCAGCTGGTGCCCGCTCCCAATGCCGGGGAGCGGGCAGTCTTTGTCCCCCACCTCATCCGAGGCCTGGGGTTCCCGCTGCACCCCTTTGTGCGCGGGGTGATGTACTATTATGGGCTCGACTTCCACCATATGGCCACAAACTCCATTCTCCACCTCGCCTCCTTCATTATGGTTTGCGAGGCCTTCCTCTGATGCGAGCCACACTTCGGCCTATGGCTGAAGCTCTTCGGTATCAAGCGGAAATCCAGTGGTTCCGACCTCGCAGAGTGTGGAGGGGCCATGATCAGCAAAAACCAGGGGGACGTGGTTCAAGGGCACCTTCATTGAAATAGTGAAGGAGTGGCAGCGGGAGTGGTTTTATATCACCGAACCGCTCGCCCCTGGTCAAGCCGAGGTCCCAGCCTTCTCGGCCGGGCCTCCAAAGAATCTCAAGTCCTGGAAGGAGAAGGGCGTCCCCTGGGGGAACCCAAAAGAGGTGGAGCTCCTTGTCGAGAGGATCAAATGGTGGTCCACTAAGGGGAAGGTCGAGCTTGCCGACATCATCAACGTCATGCTCAACCGCCGCATACTCCCCCTCCAGCATCGGGCTACCCTGATGTGGGCACAAAGGCCCGAGGAAATGGACACCATCACCACCTTCTTCCGCTCCACCTTGGCCGCCATGTGGACGAGACTCATGAAGCAGGCCAAGGACAAGATCCCCAAGAAAGGGGAGGACCGCGGCCTTGAACATGGCTATGAAGCCCCCCTGGTGAGTGATCCGCCCATCAACTGTCATTCTTTGCCCATTGCACCGAGGAGTAAAGTTTTGCTTGAATCGTTGTGTTTGAGGTTTTGCAGAAGTGGCTGGCCTGGGTGCAAGGAGTGCAATGCCCGGCCCCACTACCAGAGGAGCCCCCGACTCCCCTCCCCTCGGCGCTCCAGACCGAGGAGCTGCACGTGGTGGCTGTCGGTACCAAAACTGGCAGATCTCGGGTAGGGGATCCGAACTATGGGTCAAGGAGTCGATGGTAACAGGGAACGTAGAGACAGCGATTTACCCAGGTTCGGGCCCTCTCGAAGAGGTAAAACCCTACGTCCTGCTTGATTGTATTGATGTGGTTGTATGAAGGTTACAGAGTTGATCTACCTCGAGATCGACTGGGCTAAACCCTAGGTAATGAAATATATCCTCTACGGACTAGGCCTTCTGGTTTATATAGACACCAGGAGGTCCTAGGGTTACACATGGTCGGTTACCATCAGAGGACACACATGCCGGTTATGCCAATTGCTTCTTGGAGGAGACGCCAACTCTTCGGAGGTTTCCTTCTGATACACGGGGTCGCCCACAATCCGGCCTTCCATCGACGAGTAGAGAGCGGCCCACCAGTCCGGCCTATGAGAGATAGGCCGGCAGCCCGAGTACCCCCTAGTCCGGGACACCCTCAGTAGGCCCCGAACTAGTCTTCGAAGCCGAGGTAGACGCCGAACACTATTGGCTTCGTGGACCAGTTCACTTTCCTCCGTGACACCGGTAACAGGCATGTATTACTCTGAGTTGTATTCTTAAGCATTGCCCGGTCGTATATGCGCCGAGCTGTACCTCGGTAACGAAGTATAATAATAACTTAGCGCCGAAGGCTAGCTGCTTCGGTGTGAACAGTGCCCTCATCTGACAACTTTTACCGAAGGGTCTCACCTTGCCACAACCGTGAGTTGGTTTATGAAAAACTCGATTCGCGGTTCGAGGTAGTTTTCATTGGCACGTCCCATCGATATGGAGATCGTGTCCTGTTTTCAAGGGATATGATCAATAATCCGCCCCACCCCACGCATGGATAATGGCACGGTTACATGGGGAAATGGCGAGGACTGCGGCGCGGTAAAAGGACCATGGGTTTTTACAGCCCATAAAAGGGGCACAGCCATCGTTCCCTTCGTACGCTCTCATTTCCCCCTTTCGCCATTGCCTTCCCCATCTCTTGAGCTCCAACACCCAGATCCGCCCTCCCTCTCAAAAAACCTTTCCCTCCACCCGCCCAATCTAGCAATGGCGGGTTCCGGGTCCAAGGGTAAATGGGAGGCCTCTAGCGTTACCAACAGCGCCATTTTGGAGTTGAAGAGCGCGGGCTACCTCCCGGCCGACATCGCCCACCATGCTCCGGAGGCAGGCCAGGCCATCCCCACGCCGCGGCAGGGCGAGAGAGTGGTATTCGTCCCCCACTTCATCCGGGGCTTGGGTTTCCCCCTTCACCCCTTCGTTAGGGGCCTCATGTTCTTCTACGGGCTCGACTTCCACGACCTCGCGCCGAACTCCTTCCTCCACATCTCGGCTTTTATCATCGTTTGCGAGGCCTTTCTCCGAGTCCGGCCACACTTTGGTCTGTGGTTGAAGATCCTCAACATCAAGCCAAAGATAGTAGATGGCCAACAGGCGTACTGCGGGGGGGGGGGGGGGGCAATGATCAGCAAGCTTCCGCGAGTGGAGTGGCCAGACGGTACTTTCATCGAGACCGTCAAGATATGGCAAAAGGAGTGGTTCTATATCACAGAGCCGAGGCGCGCAAATTGGGAGGCGATTCCGGCCTTCCGCTCCGGGCCCCCTACAAGGCTGGTCTCATGGACCAAGAAGGGCCTCGACTGGGGGCCAAATAAGGAGGTGGTGCTGCTGCAGAGCCGGATTGCCAAATTGATAGAGAAGGGCGTCACGCTGGTCAACGTGATCCAGATCATGCTCGGCCGCCGAATTCTCCCTTTCCAGGACAGGGCTTCCCCCATATGGGCCTATAAGCCCGGAGACCCGGCCACCGTGCGCAGCTTCTTCCGCACCTCCCATGCCCAACTGTGGAGGGCGCTATTCAAGCCGCAGAAGGACTGGCCGGCCGAGGAGGAAGACATCGGACTCGACGCCGCAAATCCCCCACGGGAGGTATGAGCAATTTTGTATGTTTTATCCGAACTGTTCCCTTTTAACAAGGTACTGAGCTTTGCTACTTTTCATCCGCAGAATTGGCTGAAGAAGGCCTAGCGGATCGACAGTCCGGCGTCGCTGCCAGAGGGACCCAGGACGCCCCTCCTTACGGCCATGTTGGCCGTGGAGCCGTACGAGGCGCCGGAAAGGAAGGAGAAGAAGAAGGACCAACAGGGGGAGGCCAGAGAGGGCCTCCGCTCCCGAAGACCCCCGGGTGCTAGATCTGGGGACACCAATGCTCCCTCCGCACAAGAGGAGGAGAAGGAGCAGGGAGAGGACGGGGAGGAGGACGATTCCTCCCGAACAGGGAAGAGGGCGGCGTCCGAGGATGCCGAGGAGGAGCCTCCTCAACCCGCTCCCAAAAGACCGCGCAAGGCCAAGGTAGCCTTGTTCGGCGATAGCTCGGCTTCTGCCGAGGACTCTGAGGCCTCCGAAGAGGTTCCACAAAAGATCCCCAGGGCTAAGCCACAGGCTCAAAGGTACGCGTTCTAGTAACCGCTTGACCGTCCTTAACCGAACTGGGTTTGTTATTGATCACGTTTCCGTTTGTAAATTTGTAGCCCGCTGCGCGATCTCCCCACCGACCGAGTCTCGGAGGGGGATTCTCCACCGGCAGCACTAGCCGAGAGCGGGACCGAATCCCGCGCCTCGCCACCCCCGATTGTTGAGGAGGCCGGGGAGGTCCTATCGAGGAGGACCCCTCCCGTGCCGTACGCGGGGGGTGAGGGCGACACTATCATGGCCGAGGTGAACACCTCAGCCGCCGAAGACCAGGAGGGGAGGCCCCCTCTGGTGAATGAAGAGGAGGTGCCCAGACAAGCCGAGCTTTCTCCGAGGACGACTCCGGAGGTGTCAAGGCGTCCAGAGTCCGGCGCTCCGGACTTCGAGAAGGAAGGGGCCGAAGCACCGCCGCCACCCCCGCCTGCCCCAGAGAAGGCGTCGACCAGGTGGCCGGTCGAGATGGAGGATGCTCTAACCAGCTCCTCCATCGCCGAAGAGCACCGTGCACTCATGGGCGCGGTGTTGCAAAGTATTCGGCCCGTAGATAACGGACTGAAGGAGGCCTTTAGTGGCCTTCTTACCGGCTTCAAGGTGAGCGAAGTAATGCTCTTCCCTTAGAAAAATTCCGTTTTGGAAATGTATAGCCTCATACACAGTAGCCCCCGAGACACTGACTGGCTTGAGCAAAAGCCTGTCAGAGGATCAAAAATCAACATCCGGAGACTAACATGTACATAATTATGCATAGGCATCATCTTCGGCCGCAGCCACCAACGCCGTAGAGTTGGCCGAGCTGAATCGGAAGCTGAAGAGTTCCGAAGATGACCTGAGCCTGGTAAACAAAAGGTTCGACGAGGCGCAAGGTAAGTTCGAGATGTGATAGTGAATACAGCCGTAGGTTTGTAAGCAGTGTTCGAAGTATCCTAACGGAGGTAACTGATTGTACTGCAGCTGCCGCCGCGGAGGTCGAAAGCCTCAAGGCCGCACTGAGGATAGCTCAGTTGGATGCGGCGGCGCAAAAGTCGGCGGACGAACAGGCGGCTGTCGAGCTGGCGGCAGTGAGAACCACTAGTGAGAGGCACGAGGCCAGGGTGCTGGAAGTGCAGCAAGAGCTCGGGGATGCCGTCACAAGGTGTGAGGCCCTCGAGCAAAAGAATAAGGAGCAAGCCACTGAGCTGACCTCGTTGGCGGCGGTGGCTACGGAAGCGCGGACAGAGGCGCGCGGCTACCAAGAAGAGCTCCGCCAAGTCAGACTTATTGCGGACGGTAAGCCGTACTTGCTACAAAGTGTCTTTGGAGGTAACAGGTTCGCATTGCTCACGCGGGTATGGCGTTCCGCAGGCGCCTTTGCGGACCTCCCGAAGAGTGCGGCTGATGCGGCGAGGTTCTTCGCCGGCCAGGAGGGTTGGGCCAAGCAGAGGCTTTTCTGGGCGCAATTTGAATCGCCCGAACACCCTCCCCTCCTCAACAACCAAATGAAGCAGCTGATGGAGCTGCATCGGATGGCGGAGCCGGTGATGAAGGACCTCTGTGTCAAGCTATGGCCGTCGGAGCCGCTGCCAAGCAACTACTTCGGTCTGGTGCAGAGGATGTACGGTGCCCCTTCTCAGGTCGACGCTTGGAAGCGATCTGCATGTATCGAGGGCGCTCGGATGGCCTTCGGCAAGACAATGGTACATTGGCCGAAGATAAAGCCAGCCGAGATGGCCACCAGACCTCCGCCGCCAGGGAAGGAGCATAGTCGTCCCGAGCAGTACTTTCCCGTCGTGATGGACGGCGCTCGGGCAGTAGAGGCCCAGTGTTCGAAAGATGTAATTTATGAGTATATGTAGTTTCCTTGTAACCAAGGAGTTGAAACTTTTGGTCGAATGCAAATTGTTCGGCTGTGAACAAAGATGCTCGCTTATGTTAATTTTGACTCCTGTGCGGCCGTTTGTATTCTAAAAGTTACCAGTCGTCCGCTTCAGCCCCCTTGCAAATATTGCATGGGGTGTTTTCTCGTAATACGTAAACCCTTAGCCGACGTCTCGGTGCCCGGAGGCGGTTGTAAGTACGGAAAACCAGGCAATCAAACTATGCGGTTTTAGTGCTTTCACTTAGCCAGAGGAACTTGACGGTGGGGGCCGGTGACGAGCCCCCGGTGTCTGTGATATTCGGACAAGCCGCGGTTGATCACATGGTTTCTGCAACAGAGAACCCTTCGTGTAACACGGACTAACCTCCAACGATTTAAGGTTAACACCAGCCATCGGATCGCCGACCAGTTCTCGCTTATTGGGACAGTCAGTTTTCGGCTTTCTCCACTGAGGTACTTAGCCAGGCTAGCTAGAAGTACAATGGCAGTGGTTCTCCCTTTACCCTCTTAGCCGAACAGTGCGGAACGTAAGAGGGTAAACACAGGAGCTGGGCAACCCAACCATTGACCAAAGACGCAATTCGGAACTGATTCATATAATGCAATATCCGTGACGCCGAGCACATAAAATAAAGATAAGTGCCGGGATAAAGTTTTAAGGCAAGATCTATGTTCGAGCCCCCGGTCTATTAGCCGGTTTGAAATGGATGTATCGTGATAGTTTACTTCGGCTGAAAAAGGCGGAAAGGAATATGCAACGTGAATGACTGCACGAGTATACCATAATAAAGTGGTCTTTATTTCCTTTGAATGTGTGACATCCATCCGTACAATCCGTATTGCCGAAGTAACTTGAATAGATACTTTTAAAGAAATGTATATATTGAGAGTAAAGGTTTACACAGGGCCTTCATGAGTGGTTTGACATCCCTACTACGCCCTGCTGCACGTCTGCGCCTTTGCTCTTCAAGAGGCTTCCGTGGAAGCGAAGCTGTCTGCCGTGTGTTCGGCGGAAGTAGTAATCTTTGGCGGGCAAGCCCTTGAAAAAAGGGCTTGAGAACTCGCCGTAGTATATCAGCTTGAAGCTGATCAGGCCCTAGATGGTGCCCGGCGTTGATGTTGATTCAAAGACATCTGTTGGCCATTTGTCGGTTGAACCGAGCTCTTGGCCTTTGTTTTATGTGTCCCCACAACTGCCCATGAAATTTTGAGCGTGAAATTGTGCACTCGAGGTACATATTTCGCGACTAGGTGGGCCGTGCTTTCGGGCGCGTATCCCTACTTGGGGTGAGCATGGGAGTGCGCTGGGAGCGAGGCTGCAGCTCGGGAGCGCTTGCGTGCGTCCAGTGTCTTGGCAGTGGACTGGGCTTGCGACGCCTCTTCGGCGGCTAGAGCCGCAGTGTGTTCCTCTGTTCGGAGCGAGCGCTCGGTATTACCATTGATGGTAATAACGCCCCTTGGTCCTGGCATCTTGAGCTTCAGGTACGCATAGTGTGGGACGGCGTTTAAAGCGAGCGAAGGCGGTCCGTCCGAGGAGTGCGTGATAACCACTACGGAAAGGGACAATATCGAAGATTAAGTCCTCGACGCGGAAGTTATCGGGCAAGTCGAAGACTACTTCCAAAGTCATGGATCCCGAGCAGCGTGCCTCGACGCCTGGGATTACACCTTTAAAGGTGGTGTTGCTGGGTTTGATCCTTGATGGGTCGATCCCCATCTTCCTCACTGTATCGGAGTAAAGCAGGTTAAGATTGCTACCTCTGTCCATAAGAACCCTAGTGAGGTGAAATCTGTCCACGATGGGGTCGAGTACCAGAGCCACCGTTCCTCCATGGCGTATACTGGTCGGATGGTCTCGATGGTCGAAAGTGATCAGGCAAGCCGACCACGGGTTGAATTTCGGGGCTACCGGCTCTAAGGCGTAGACATCCCGAAGCGCGCGTTTCCGCTCCTTCTTTGGTATGTGCGTGACATAGATCATGTTCATGGTTTTGACCTCTGGAGGGAACTGTTTTTGGCCTCCATTGTTCGGCCCGCGAGGTTCGTCGTCGTCCTCGCTGCGGGGGCCCTTGCCCTGTTCTTCGGTTGTGGCTTTGCCGGCCTGCTTAATTACCCAACAGTTCCGGTTGGTGTGGTTAGCTGGCTTGTCGGGGGTGCCGTGAATCTGGCAGGGCCTATCCAATATTCTATCCAGCGCAGATGGGGCATCTCGGTTCCCTTTAGAGGGTTTTTTCCGCTGTCCCGATTTCGAGCCGCTGAATCCGGCGTTTACCATTGTGTCATCGGCTTCACCGCCGTTGTTTGAGTGCCGGTGCTTATTGTTTCTATTGCGCCGAGGTTTTCCGTTCCCGTCCCGGGCCTCTGAAGTGCCAGGGTCTTCGGGGTGGTTGCTTCGACGAGCCAACCAACCATCTTCACCCGCGCAAAAGCGAGTCATTTGGGAGGTAAGGGCCGACATTATTCTCGGCTTGTCCTGGCCGAGCTGGCGGGCGAGCCACTCGTCCCGAATACTGTGTTTGAATGCCACAATCGCTTCGGCATCCGGACAGTCGACGATTTGGTTTTTCTTGGTCAAAAACCGGTTCCAGAATTGCCGGGCTGACTCTCCGGGCTGCTGAATAACATGGCTCAGATCATCGGCGTCCGGTGGCCGAACGTAGGTTCCTTGAAAGTTAGCTCGGAATGCATCCTCGAGCTCTTCCCAGCTCCCGATGGAGTTTTCGGGTAGGCTGTTCAGCCAATGCCTTGCCGGTCCCTTGAGTTTCAACGACAGGTACTTAATAGCGTGGAGATCATCTCCACGGGCCATGTGAATGTGGAGGAGAAAATCCTCAATCCACACGGCCGGGTCAGTTGTCCCATCATAGGATTCAATGTTGACGGGTTTGAACCCCTCGGGGAACTGATGCTGCATCACCTCGTCTGTGAAACACATTGGGTGTGCGGCGCCCCTGGCCCGGGCCACATCACGCCGGAGATCGGTCATCCGAGCACGGTGCTGCTCCCGAGCTTTGTCGTTTCTATCGCGCCAGGCTTGGTATCCGTCCCACCCGGCGGGTGCGTATCATGTGGATCTGTAAATGGACCTCGACTGGAGCCCTCGTGCGTTCAGGTCGTGGCGCAGATCGTATTGGTCATCCGGTTGAACCGGGTCTTTGCCTGCTCGGCGGGAGGGTGCGAGTGGGTATTCGGTTTCCCTGGCCGCCCTATCCCGTCCTCGAGGGGGCACGGGTGGGAGTTCGGCTTCTCCGGCCGCTCTATCTCGTCCTCGTGGGGGTGCGGGTGGGAGCTTAGTTTCCACAGCCGGCCTATCTCGTCCTCGAGGGGGGCGGTCGGGCAGGTTTGCCTAAGTTCGTCTGGGAGGTACGGGCTCGAAGGCCTCATCCTTGAATTCTGGGAGGAGGCGCCGCCGTGGGTAACTCTTATATTGGCCCTGACGTTGATCGTCGAGGCCTTCTTTGGCGGCTAAGACCATCGTCCATCTGTCGTTGAGCGTTTCCTGTTCGGCTTTTAGCTGTTGTTGTTTCATCTTCAAGCTGCGGGCAGTAGCAATGAGTTGCCGCTTGAATTTCTGTTGTTCTAGGGGATCCTCCGGGATGATAAAGTCTTCGGCTCCGAGGCTATGTTGTTCTTCGGACGGAGGAAGGTAATTGCTGTCCTCGGAATCGTCGAGGTCCTCGGGGTCACAATGGTCCTCGTGCCCTTCAGGGGCGTCAAGGCGTTCCTCGGGCGTGTTATCGCCTAGCTCCCCCAAGTTATTCGGAGTCTCGTTATCTCTGGTGCCGTTTGTGTCTGTGTTATTTTCCTTGCCCTTCCCCCGCCCTCTGGCTCGCCGTCGTCGGCGTCTGGGTGGGTCTCCGGTGGTGTCGTCGCCGTCCTTGTTGGTTGTGTCACCGTCCTTCATGGCGGTGTCAACCATGTAAACGTCATAGGTGGAGGTGGCGGTCAACTTTCCGGTATTTGCAGTGGTAAGGAAGGTATCTGTGTTGGGCGGGACGTCAATGTCCTTGTCCATGTCGTCAGCCTCCTCGGAGGCGTAGTCCAGCATGTCGGTTAAATCTTCGACAGTGGCTACCAAGTGGGTGGTGGGTGGGACGCAAAATTCCCCACGGCTGGCATCCTGTCCGACCTGCTCCTGGTCCGAGGACGGGCCATCCGCGATTTTTATCATCTGGATCCGGTCTAGCATCTCGCTTAAAATCGAGGGATCCACTGGATCTATGTTTGGGCAGCCGTTGGAGTTGGGCTCCGGTGCGCCGATAACGGGAGTGTGTTCGACGAAGGGTGACTCTTGGTTTTCCGGCTCCGGGGTCGGATCTAGACTCGAGGTCAGACCCGAACTGAGGCCTGCCCCGGGGACGGGGGCAGGGAAGTTATCCGAGGTCAAGGCCTCGGGATTGGCTGGTTCCTCGGGTACAAATGAGAACCCAGTGAAGACCAGATCGCTTCGAGCATCGGCGACGTACTCAAGGCCGCCGAACCTGATTTCCTGCTCGGGGGCGAAGCTGGCGACCTGGTCGAGGTGACCGGTCGGATCAGCGTGCAACACGATGCTCCCGAACGCGAAGAGCTGTCCGGGGATGAAGATGTCCCCGCTGCGGATTCCGTCGCTAAAGAGAAGAGCTGTCCGGGGACGGCGATGTCCCCGCTGCAGATTCCATTGACGAAGAGCTGTCCGGGGACGGCGAGCCATTGATCCTTGGCGACCCATGACGGAACTCTCAATGAAAGCACCAATGTCGGTACCAAAACCGGCAGATCTCGGGTAGGGGATCCGAACTATGGGTCAAGGAGTCGATGGTAACAGGGAACGTAGAGACAGCGATTTACCCAGGTTCGGGCCCTCTCGAAGAGGTAAAACCCTACGTCCTGCTTGATTGTATTGATGTGGTTGTATGAAGGTTACAGAGTTGATCTACCTCGAGATCGACTGGGCTAAACCCTAGGTAATGAAATATATCCTCTACGGACTAGGCCTTCTGGTTTATATAGACACCAGGAGGTCCTAGGGTTACACATGGTCGGTTACCATCAGGGGACACACATGCCGGTTATGCCAATTGCTTCTTGGAGTAGACGCCAAGTCTTCGGAGGTTTCCTTCTGATACACGGGGTCGCCCACAATCCGGCCTTCCATCGACGAGTAGAGAGCGGCCCACCAGTCCGGCCTAAGAGAGATAGGCCGGTAGCCCGAGTACCCCCTAGTCTGGGACACCCTCAGTGGCCCCCAAAGTGACGAAGTCCCAGAGGGGCAGGTCAAGTGCTCGGATTCGGGGGACCTCAGTCACCCGGTCCGAAGAGACCCACACCTCCGCCGCCCAAGACGGTGACGCGGAGGAGGGTGAGGAGGAGGAGGTCCCTCTCCCGAAAGGGAAGAGGTCGGCATCGGAGGACGTCGAGGCTGGTATGCCGCCCAAGGGCCCGAAGAGGCTGAGGACAACCTCATCCGGAGCCACCAGCAAGTTGTCAGGGAGAGTCGAGCTCTCCGGCGACTCAGAAGAGGACCTCCTTGCGATAGGGAGGAAGAAACCGGCGCCTCGAGGGTAAGCCGTCGTCTTCATATCCCGTCCTTCCATTTGATAAGTTCTTTTTAGCAAAGGAAAACTCATAGAGCGTCTTTTCGTATGTAGTCCGCCGAGGGTAATCCCCAGCGGTTCCTCGAGCGGGTTGCCATCCGCTAGCGGGACTCCAGAGCCCGCTACTCCTCCCCCGGCGTACGACAGGCTAGGGGAGGCAACATCCACCCTGGTCCCTGACGTCAACACAACGAGGGCCGATGAGGTGGCCATCATGGTCGAGGTTGACACCTCGGCCCACCAAGACCCGGGGGAGAAACACCCCGTGGTCATCGAAGAGGGGTTGGGCCAGTCATCGATCCAGCCGATATCTACCTCGGCTCCGCCACCCCAGGTGGAGGTCACCCGGGTAGACGTATCCGAGGTCATCCCTCCCCCCCCCTCCAACTACCCAAGGACGGACTGGCACGGGGTGGACCGAGGAGATGGAGGACGCCCTGAAAGGCTCCTCCATCAAGGAAGAGCACCGTTCCTTGATAGGTGCGGTGCTACAGGGCTATCGGTCCACAGGGGCCGGCCTGCATGAGGTTTTCAAGAACCTCGTAGCGGGTTTCGAGGTACGCTTCTATCCACGCACCAAGTTTAATTTGTTTATTTGAGCTTTTTTGAGTTATGTATTTGTCCGAGGACATAAGAGTACAGCCTGCTAAATGGCTTAGTGAGTGAGTAGCCCCCGAGCCCGAAGTCGGTTTCAAGAAACTGGCATTGGGGTCGTTTGATTAAGTAGGAGCCTATTAAGTAGCCCCGAGGGCGCTGCTGAAGGCAGCCGTCCTGGAACCTTTTAGTAATGTAACTGTTCCCTTTGTAATAATGATTTTTACTGCTAGGTTACGACCTCGGTTCCGGACCCCGTCTCCGAGGAGATTGCGGAGATGAACCGGAAGCTCGAGAGGTCCCAGGAGGAGCTTACCCTGGTGAACCAAAAATTTGAGTAGTCTCGAGGTAAGCAAGTTAAACTTGTTTTGTACTAGGTACAAAAGGAGTTTATGATAGGTGTTTGCGCAATGAAAAACTAAGGCCGAACTGTTTCAATGACAGCGGCGTTAGCGGAGCTTGAGATGCTCAAGGCTGAGCTCGAAAAGGCTCGGCAGGAGGTGAGGCAGCAGGAGGCTGCTGCCGCCGAGATGGAGAAGGCATAGGCCGCCGAGAAGGCGGCCGGGGACAAGCACCAGGCGCGGGTGCTGGAGGTTGAGGAGACCCCGAAGGGCGTGTTTGAAGCACGCGACAAGCTTCAGGAGGATGGGAAACGAACAAGGGAGGAGCTCGAGAAGCTTCAACTTGCCTACTCTGAGCTCAAGACCTCGGCCCGAGCTGACCACGAGGTGCTCCGGTAGGTGGAGCAAATCGCCTCGGGTAAGCTATTTCTGCTGCAGTGTTCGTTTGGCAGCAAAGGGTGTGTCGAGCTCACCCAGTTATGGCGTTCCGCAGAGGTCTTTGCGGATCTTCCGCAGAGCGCAGCGGATGCGGTTGCGTACTTCGGCCAGTTAGTGGGCCACAAGGCGGAGAAGGTATTTTGGGGGCAGTTCCCGGGGTCGCCGTCGGCACAGCTGATGAATCATCGAGTGAAGCAGCTGGTGGAGTTGTTTCGCATGACAAGACCGGCGCTCCAGGACCTCTGCATCGCGTTGTGGCCTGCCGAAGCCATGCCGAAGAGCCTCTTCGGCCTTAAGGCCCGTCTCCGAGATGTTGTGCCCAGCATGAACCGCTGGTAGAGGTCCGCGTGCTTTGAAGGAGCGTGGAGGGCGTACGCCTGCGTGAAGACGCACTTCCGAAAGGTTGATGCGGTGACATGTGCCGCGGGCCATCCTGCCGACGAGCCGCGCACCGCCGAACAGTTCTTCGCCGAGGTGGAGGCGGGAGCTCGTACCACAGAAGCCATGTGTCCAAAGGACACTATGTATTTCTAAACAGTACTTTGGAATGCCGAAGTGTATGATGTATAAAACTTTATCTTTTGGTTGAATGAATATGGCTTTAGATTCCATGTGTTTTGTTTTTAATTAGTTTTACCTCCTGTATGACTGTTTTAAAATGAGAGTGGCCAGTCGTCGGATTCAGCCCGAGTGTAGGTCATACAAAGGGTGTTCCTTAAGGCACACTTGACCCTTAGCCGACGTCTCGGTACCCGGAGGTGGTCGGTGCTTATAGGAACTAGGCAATCAGACTATAGTGGATTTATGACTTTCACTTAGTCATAGGAGTTCGACTGTGGGGGCTCATGACCAGCCCCCGGTGTGAGAAGTGGTCGGCCTGGTCGGCCGAGGTCTAGGCCATAACACACTTCGGCTAGAAATGAAAGCCCTTCATTTAACACGGGTGATCTCTATCGTCACATCGCTTAACGCGGTCTATGGATGGCGGACCAGTTTACACATACCTACATAGTCAGTTTCCGGCTTTCTCCACTGAGGCGCTATGCCAATTGACCTGGCAGCACAATCGCAGTGGTTCTCCTGTTACGCCCTTAGCCGAATTCATCGGAAACGTAAGGGGCACACATAGGAGCCACGCAACCCAACTATTGACCAAAATCTAGGTTCGAAACTGATGCATATAAAGCCAAAATCCGAGACGCCGAATACTTCGGACTTGTTATACAATTGTAACTTTTTTAGAGAACTTCTTCGTCCCACAGGGGCCATGCTGATAAAGAAATATGATAGAGACCATTAAGGGGCACAGTTTC
Source organism: Elymus sibiricus (assembly GCA_039707655.1). Taxonomy (NCBI): domain Eukaryota; kingdom Viridiplantae; phylum Streptophyta; class Magnoliopsida; order Poales; family Poaceae; genus Elymus; species Elymus sibiricus. Next base: position 251,504,051 of record CM077668.1, on the reverse strand, counting down.
TTTATTTCATAATTTCAAGCATGTACATGCCCAACTGCATCGAGAGGAATTGAAAGAATACAATGTAAAAAGTAAAAAGGGAGGGAGAAACAGGGCAGATTTTCATCATCGGATGTTTTAAGAATCCGGGCCGCTACTTGCCGCACGTCTGCGTTTCCGAGCTATTGACCAGATGTTCACCATTGATGGTGAGGACTTGGGGAGGTTAATGCCTTTCCGGCCCTTTATACGCTTCAAGCGTTTGATTGACCGTGCTCCTTAAAGGAGATGTTGCCAAAGTCCGTTCTGTGGTTGAAACCACATTGACGTAGTTATGTTTGGCTGTTTCTTTGACAGAGACTTGCCTGCAAGGGGGCTCGAAGCCACGTCCTTGCTTGGTTGAACCGTGCCGACGTTTGAGTAAGTTTTTGGCTCCTCGATGACCCAGGGAATCTTCAGTGCAAAATTATGCACTCTGGGGACGTAGTGCCCACTCCAGGGAGGGCACGCGAGGAGCCCGCATCCCTATTTCCGGTGCGGGAGTACCTGGCCGAGGTCGATTTGTGTCGCCCGGGGGCGTTTCAAAGAGCGAGCGGCGCTTTTATCGCTGCGGGCTGCCTCCTCGGACGCCTGTACCTCAGCTGTGAAAGCCGCGGTCTGTTCCTCTATCCGAAGTGAACGTTCGGTGTTACCATTGACTGTGATAACGCCGTTAGGTCCCGGCATTTTGAGATTGAGGTAGGCATAATGCGGGACTGCGTTGAAGCGTGCAAAGGCCGTGCGCCCTAGGAGCGCGTGGTATCCACTTCGGAAAGGTACAATATCAAAGATTAAATCCTCGCTTCTAAAGTTCTCGGGCGAGCCGAAGACTACCTCTTGGGTGACCGTTCCGGTATAGCGGGCTTCGACTCCTAGGATGACACCTTTAAAGGTGGTAGAGCTCGGCTTGATCCGAGATGAGTCGATGCCCATCTTTCAAACCATGTCCTCGTAAATGAGGTTGAGGCTGCTTCCTCCGTCCATCAGGACGCGTGTTAGATGATAACCATCAACAATAGAGTGCCACCGATCAGCCATGCCTGATGCTGGTCGGATGATCGTGCTTGTCAAACGTGATCGGGTAAGCCGACCATGCGTTATACTTTGGGGCGACTGGCTCCAGCGTGTATACATCCTGAAGCACACGCTTCCTCTCCCTTTTAGGGATGTGGGTGACATAGATCATATTGACCTCTGTTACCTCGTCAGGAAACTTCTTTTGACCTCCATTATTGGGCCGCCGAGGTTCATCCTCGTCTTCACTGTGATTTTGGGTTTTACTTTGACCCTCTGCCGCTATTTTGCCGGCTTGTTTGAAGACCCGGCAATTCCTGTTAGTGTGAGTTGCTAGTTTTTCCTGCGTGCCGTGGATTCCACATGGGCGGTCCAGGAGTCTATCAAGCTGGCTAGGTCCATCTTTGTTCCCTTTAAAGGGTTTTCTTTTCTGTCCGGATTTAGGTCCGGTGAACCCTGCGTTGACCGCGGCGTCTTCCGTATCGCTTCCACCATTTTTATACCTACGCTTATTTTTGTTGCACTTGGGTTTTCCATTGGCGTCGCGTGTTTCCGAGGTGCCTGCCTCACCGTTGTGAGTACTACGGGCGAGCCAACTATCCTCCCCCGCGCAAATGCGGGTCATTAGTGAGGTGAGGGCTGCCATAGTCCTCGGCTTATCATGGCCGAGTTGACGGGCCAACCATTCATCCCGGATATTGTTCTTGAATGCGGCGATGGCCTCGGCTTCGGAGCAGTCTATGATCTGGTTCTTCTTGGTGAGGAACCTGTTCCAGAATTTCCGGGCTAATTCGCCTGGCTGCTGGGTGACACGGCTGAGGTCATCAGCGTCCGGAGGTCGGACATATGTACCCTGGAAATTTGCTCTAAAAGCGTCTTCTAGGTGCTCCCAGCTACCGATAGAGTGAGGGGGGAGGCTGTTAAGCCAATGCCTCTCCGTTGCCCATGTGTATGTGTAGGAGGAAATCCTCGATACAGACAGCTGGGTTTGTGGTGCCATCGTATGATTCTATATTGATGGGCTTAAATCCTTTCGGGAATTGATGTTCCATCACCCTGTCTGTAAAGCAGATCGGGTGAGATGGACCTCGGAACCGAGGAGCATATCGTCGGAGGTCGGGAGAGAGCCGCGAGTAAGCTTGATTTCGGGCACGGCCGTTCCTGTCCACCCAGGCATTGTAGCCATCAAGCCCAGCGGGCGCGCGTCCCCTTGATCCATAGATGGACCGAGGGGGTGCCCTGTTTTCCTCAATGCGACGTCTAGCGTTGTGAGGATCTAGGTAATCCACGGGGTCCTTACCATAACGGCGTGGAGGTGGCCGTTCACTGAGGTCTTCTCATCTTGGCCTGTCCCGGCCTCTAGGGGGTCGATTGTGGTCGTCGGTGAGCTCCTTGTTGAACTCCGGCAAGAGATGCCTACGTGGGTATGATTTCGGCGCCCTATGGCGCCGGTTTTCCATGTCTTGCTCGGCGGAGAGCACTTCGATCCACTTTTCATTTAGTGCGTCGGTATTGGCCTGCAGCTGCCGCTGCTTGTGTTTTATGCTCCGGGCTGTCACAACGAGGCGCTGCCGGAAGCGCTCTTGTTCAAAAGGGTCTTCGGGGACGATGTAGTCCTCGGTACCGAGGCTCTTGTCCCCCTCGGATTCCGGCATGTAGTTGTCATCGGCCCCTTCGAAGAGGTCATCGGGATCTGAGTCCCTGAGAAGTCGGTCCGGTGTGCCGTTCCTTACTGGGGAGGCTTGAACGTCCTCTTCATGGTTACCGGCATCACCGTCCTCCGCGTCGCCGTTATTGGCTGTCATGTCATTACCACTGGTTTCCCCATTGTTACCCCTTCGGCGTCTTCGCCGATGTCTTGGAGGGGATTTGGGGGTGTCCACCATGTAAACATCATAGGTGGACATGGTGGTCCACCTGCCCGCGTTTACTGGGGGCAAGGTGTTCTCGATGGGGCCATCAGCATCTTCCTCCATGTCTGTGGCCTCGCCATAGTCCAACACATCGGTTAAATCGTCGACCATGGCGACTAGGTGGGTGGTGGGTGGGATGTAAATTTCCCTATCGTCGGCTTTAAGTCCGATTTGATTGTAAACCGAAGTCTTGCCGTGCGAGATGGACATGCTCTGGATACGGTCAAGCATCTCATCGAGGTGAGATAGCTCTTCTTGATTCATTGATGCGCCATAGGCAGGGCTGACTCGAAGTATGCCCGGCGTGTAACTTGACGCGTCTTCGGTGCGAAGGGAATCCGAACGCAATTCTGGGTTCTGCGCCGGAGTCAGTTCTAGCACTGACGTAATTTCGGAAGTGGGAGCCGGATCTATCTCCGGACTGACGATCGGGAGGAAACTGGCCGGAGTAGTCGCGTCGGGGGTCTCTACAGGCGCCGCGACGGAATTCGGTTCCAGAGTCGAGCCTCCAGCACCGGCCGAGTCCTCAATCCGGTCGGGAGTCCATCCCGATAGGATGAGTTCACCACGGGAATCCGCAGTGTATTCGAGGCCGCCAAAGGTCACGATCCGATCTGGGGCGTAGTTCTCGACAGAGGCTAGATGCCCTGTTGAGTCAGCGTAAAAGACCATGCTGCCGAAAACAAAGAGCTGGCCGGGGGCATAAACGTCCCCATGGCCGTTGGTGCAATTGATCTGCAGGTGAGCCATCGATCCTTCTGGTGATCGCACAGTGGGACTCTCAATGAAAGCACCAGTGTCGGTGTCAAAACTGGCAGACCTCGGGGTAGGGGGTCCCGAGCTGTGGATCTCGGATCAGTGGTAACAAAGGCAAGGCAGACGATGTTTACCCAGGTTTGGGCCCTCTTGATGGAGGTAAAACCCTACGTCCTGCTTTTGTTTATATTGATGGAGATGTATCGAATACAGAGTTGATCTACCTCGAGATTGTAATGTGTGTCTAACTCTAGGGCTAGGTGAAGGATATTGCGTTGATGTCCCCTCTACGGGCTAAACCCTATGGCCTATATACGCGCCAGGGAGGGTATCTAGGGTTACAAAGTCGGTATCTAGTAGTAAGGCGGCTGGAAAGATCTTGGAGTATACGTCAAGTCTTCGGTAGAGACAGTCTCGATCACGCTTCCTGTGTACAGCTTTCGGAGTCCATCTTGATCATGTACGAGGGCCCATCGGCCCAACCGAGGAGACGGGCTGGCTAGGTTAGCACCCCCCTAATCCAGGACACCGTCAGGTGGGGTGGTGAGGCCTGCGCGGCAGCACAGCCGGCCACGGGAGGCAGGAGCAGGCGGTCCTGCCGGCACTGGTTTTGGTGGATGGAGCAAGAAGATCAGAGATTGAAGAAGCAGCACGGCTGTTGGATGAACATCCAACGGTCACTGCTGCTAGAATCGTTTGTTGACTAAGTTGACAAAGCCCTGCATACGCATCAACTTAGTAGGCCCACAAGTCAGCCTCCAAATCTGGTGGGTCCCAGTTGTCATGGGGAGGAATCATTTTTTCGCGTACTAATAAGGAGGCACTTCCTTCTGTGTGAAGATATAGCTGGTGGGTCCCAGCTGTTAGCATCTCCTTTTACAGTCCTCTTCTGATGGCTGTCGTTCGTTGACCACGTTGACGACCCCGTGCCGAGAGCACCAAGGCGGTGGACGATGGCGAGGCCTAGGAAGGGAATGGCCCCGATCCGGGGAAGACGCGGCAGTGGTTGCCCACACGGAGGGGAGTACGAGAGTTTTCTGGTTCGGCTGCGGTGTGTGGCTACCGTCGCTGGAGAATAACAGGAGGTGTGGGTGAGTAGATGGATGGCCTAGCGAGCTATGGGAGTAGGGTGGGGCGATGAGGCCTGCGTGGCAGCACAACCGGCCACGGGAGGCGGGAGCAGGCGGTCCCGTCGACGCTGGTTTGGGTGGCTGGAGCAAGAAGATCAGAGATTGAAGAAGTAGCACGACCGTTGGATTAGCATCCAACGGCCACTGCTGCTAGAATCGTTTGTTGACTATAAGTTGACAAAGCCATGCGTACGCGTCACCTTAGTAGGCCCACAAGTCAGCATAACATCTGTGGCGGATAGCATATAACCCATTTGCTATTTTTCCTAAATTTACAGAACATTTGATAAATATTACATAATTTATTGCAGCCCATATTATATTTTTAGAATACCTGACCATTTTCTCGCAAGGACATGATTAAAAATTTGAACGATATTTCATTGAAATTGCCGAACTATTTTTAATCCCGAAATTTCGAGCCCAAGAAAAACTAAATTTAAAATATATTTAAATTATGTCAAAATCCAATGAAATTTGAAATATCAAAAAATAAAAGAAAATCCGCAATTTGAAACTAACTGCCCATTTTCTTTGTTTTTATATATATACATCCCATTTCATATTACTTATAAAATTTGCAGCCCTTTTTGTCTAGGCAGGCCGAATGTATCCCTTGTCGTCTTGAAAGAATTGCAGCCCAGCAGGACGGGGAAATAGAAATCGGCGTGTGTAGGCTATTCTACGAAAAAAGGTGGGCTAGTCATTTTCACCAAGAAAATAAAAATAGCTGGGCTCGTCATGTTGTAAACATAAAATAAAAGCCTGGGCTAGATGGGGCATAGACACCGCACAACCCAGTTGATGACCTAGTCCGTCTCAACAACAACAAAAAAACAACATCAACAAAACTGCTCGAGCAACTGGATCCCAGGTGTCAGTCGCTCCATGTGTAATTCTCTCATTTATTGACTACGTTGACAATGTTGTAGGTCCCAAATGTCAGCAAGGAGGAAGCATTTTTTTCACGTATTAAGGAGGAGCTTCCTTGCATGCGAAGATGTAGCTGGTGGGTCCCAGCTGTCAGGGAGTGGAATCATTTTTCTTCCGCGTAATAAGGAGGCACTTCCTTGCGTGCAACCACATACAGTCCTCTTCCGATGGCTGTCGTTCGTTGACCACGTTTACAACGCCAGGGCGAGAGCACCAAGGCGGTGGACGATGACGAGGCCTAGGGAGGGAATGACCCAGAGCCGGGGAGCACTCGACAGTGGATGCACACGCGAAGGGGAATACGAGGGTTTACTGGCTCGGCTGCGGTGTGAGGCTGCCGTCACTGGAGAATAACAGGAGGTGTGGGTCAGTAGAGGGATGGCCTGGCAAGCGATGGGAGTAGGGTGGGGCGGTGAGGCCTGTGCGGTAGCACAGCCGGCCATGGTAGGCGGGAGCAGGCGATTCCGCCGACGCTGGTTTGGGCGGCTGAAGCAGGAAGATCAGAGATTGAAGAAGCACGCCGGCCGTTGGATATACATCTAACGGTCTCACGCTGGTAGAGTCGATTTGTTGACTAAGTTGACATAGCCTTGCGTACGCATCAACTTAGTAGGCCCACAACTTAATATATAAGCTAATAAAACTATATATATAAAGTAGAGATGAGAAAAATAGAACTGGGCTGTGCGTTTTCTTCAGTAAAAAAAGCTGGGCTGCTGATGTTCTAAGAAAAAATAAAACCATGGCTGTGCAGCCTAGAGGCCAGTTGATACCTGCTAGATCCTTGTGGCCGCATGTCGTCATGGGCTATGCCTATTAATAAACAAAACATAACCTATGCAGTCTACAGCCCGGTTGATATTTGCTTGACCTGAAAAAAAATACTACCTGCTGGATCCCAATTGTCAGTCTCTCCCTGTAGAATTCTCTCGTTTATTGACTATGTTAAAAAAAATCATGGGTCTCAGACATCAGCATATTTTTTCCATCGTGATAATAAGTGTATGCGCTTGCTTGCGTATGGCCATGGACCTCCTGGGTCCGTACTATTAGCCTCTGTATGGACAGCCCTCTTCTGGTTCCACGGATGAATTTCATGCAAATCAGATGATTTTCATTGAAACCGGACCAAATTCATTACATTTTACATGTTTCTTTTTCTTATGGAACATTTTACATATTTCAACTAAACGATAGCCGACTAGGTCTTTTTTGAGTCCAAAAATGATCGCAGGAAGCGGCGACTCCTGTTTCTCACGCCTGTTAAAAAAATTGGTTAACTGAGAACTCGAACGAGAGAATATGTCATATGCGGGTTTTTTTTGAGTGGTATGTGGGTTAGAGGGATGGCATGGTAGGCGCTTCCCCCGATCGAGGTCCCGACACTTTATTGTTCTTGAAGGCCCAAATCTATCGCTCCTCTGTTTAACAATTTGCAGCTGGGCTTCGCGTGCCACAGCCCAGTCCTGACGTGCCGCGTCCAACTGTCAGCCTGTGAAACCTGATGGATCCCATGCGTACTGGAAGATTTTAGTAAATTTTTGGAGAATTGGGAATTCAAACGGCAGGTGCTTTTGCTACTTATATCAGGTGCCTGAAAATTCATTTCACAACAATTGATTCAGTGTTATATCCACGTCGACCCTCGACGTGATGGTTGGAAGGAAATGCCAAGTTCAGACAGAAAGATCCTTAACAACAACACCAACTTGCAGACGACCAGGTAGAACTAGTACCAAACTAACTTATAATCTTTTTTAGTCCTGACCCTCGTGTTCGTCTGGTAGAAGATCTTGCAGACGACCAGCTCCCGCTCCTTCTCTTGCTCGAGGTCCCCGAGGTGATACTGGTGCATCACCCAATTGGTCCTCTGTTGGTCGAAGTTCCTTTTGGTGTATAACACCAGAACCTTTTTGCTGCCCCTCTGCTGGCCGTTGACCATCACCGGCATGGTATTGCCGGTCTTGTGCCACATCGCGTGCATGCCGCACTCCGATTGTATCTTGCGACGCGTCCGTGTACCCCTTTTGAACGCCCTGGAGTTGCGCAGGAAGAAATGCTTGCTTAGGCCACTTAGTGTGATACCTGCAGTATTGGCGAAATACAATCCCAGGCCGGGTAGCATACCTCAGAAATTTGCAAAAAGAAAGCAATATATTTTGTGCAAGTAGACAGTCGATCGGTGTCTCACCTGGAAGTTTCTCAGGATGGGTGTAGCATATGTCGTGCTCGTTGTGGATGGTCGGTATGAACAAATCGATGAGAGGGTGAGACCTCATGCTGTCAGCACTCACTTTAGCCTCAAGGTGCTCGATCAGATCCTGACCCGTGGGATCAAACTTGACGCCAGCCGGCAGCACCGGCCAATCCTTCTTGGACTTGCAGCGGTTAATTCCAGTTAAATGGCACTCAATGTATGATCAATCAACTATTTAAGTAAATGATGAAAGATTTCGACAGATAAGTGCTACTCCAAATCTAAAATCCATGACACCCGAACAAACTGGGGTCTCAGCTTCATTACTACATGCATACTCTAAAGACTTGAAAACCCCCATCGAAATCATCATACAGGGCGACGGGATGAATACTCACAGGAGCGGCCTCGCTGGTTCCTTCCTTCATGCGGCTAGCTTGAAGAGCTTCCTTGTTGAGATCAAATTTCTCAGCATCCTCCTTTTGACTACTTGCAATGAAGTATAGCAACTCCACTAGCTCATCGCCCATCGTACCAACTGGATCGGAACAAGGCGGCGGCTGGGAGGCGGGGAGACCGGGAGAGAATGGGAGAGTGCTGCTGCACTACCAGAGGGGTGAGGCTCACTTTGGCGAACCAAACACGCCGCCGGAACTCTTGTGTCACCTCACGCGCAGCGTGTTGTCACGTTCATTCAATGTGAGGACATGATGAATAATTTGACCGACGTGTACTAGTACTACTAGTCGTACAAGTACTACTTACCTAGTACGAGTAGCGCAATATATGGTATAGAGGACTACTAGTACTACAAATTTAGAAATGGTGTACATTCATCCAATCTCCAGGTTGCTTCCATATTGGTTTAAATTATATTAGAGGGGCATTGCTAAAGGCTTAGTTTTAAGGGCATTATGCAAGAGTGTTTAGAAGGAACTTACAAACTGGTGCCTACAAAGTTACAAGGCTGTGCGACAGACTTTGTAGGCTACATGAGTAATACAAAATATAATTCTCATTGGACAACACTTTCACCAACAAGTACACACTTGAAGCCTAATTGCTATATATGGCTTCTGCACAACATCTCCATCATCATTATCAAAATACATGCTACGCAGGTGATGTAGGATGCACTTGATCACAGAAAGGTATTTATCCTTCAAACTAACTACAGTACAAAATAACCAACAAAACAGGATCATGCGACACCAGCAGGATACATGGCTCAATCTAGATATCACTACGAATCAAGTTGTGCATATTAGCTGTTGGCATGAAACACATCGCCGCATGTCGTGTTTGCAAAAGCCATTCATCGCTTGGAAGCTTGATGCCTTTCACACACTGAAGTTCATCTGGCAACAAGCTGTGTCGACGAATCTCTGGATATGGTGCTTCATGAAACCCATGGTACGATGTGTAAACACAGTTCCCCGTGGCGAATGGAACTTGCATAGCACGATAATCATCGCCGGTGATATGTTCGATGCTTGGTTGGATGATCGGATAATTGAGCCCGAGGAACAGGGAGTGGTTGCCGAGGCTGTAAACCCACCTCCAATTGAATACGCCTGGCCCAACAGAGCTGGGATCTTTCTCGAACATGAAGCAGCCATATCCATCACAGTCGCGAACGCCCCACGCATTGTACTGGATGTGGTTTGATGAAATGGTTTGGTCATTTTGGTACGTGTGAATGAGAATCAAATGCCCACGGTCAGTTGAACGAGCGATAAACCACCACCCATTGACACGTATATTTCCAGGTCCTGGAATTATAAAGGTCAACACATTTGCGTCTGCTACAACAAATCAAATTGGAGACCAAAAGGACAAAAATATACAATCATGTTCAGAGTATGTGTGGAGTTAAGATTATTATAACAGTGACATAGATCATAGTCAGAGAATTGTAATGCCGTGTTCATAATCATACCCTAATTTTTAAAAAATGCCAATGGCTTTCATATTCTAGCAATATGTCACGGTTCAAAGATCATGTAAAAATGAGAGGAAAACAGCTATGCCAGGGCCTACTCATATTCTACCATAACAGTTAGATGCCAACCGTTCTCATATCAACTCTAACAATAACATGCATTGTTATAAAAATCTTGGAAATGAGAGTAACATATAGCAATCATGTGGTTATACTCATAATATCTATTCTAACAATCATTAGATGCCAATTGTTCTCATATCAACTCTAACAATACCATGTGTGGTCATAAAAATCTAGGAAATGAGAGGAACATATAGCAATGATGTGCTTATAGTCATACTATCTATCCTAAATTTCTAACAATCAACATGCAGTTGTATTCATATGGTAAAGATGAGATGAGATAGAACAATTACACGACGATAGATTCCACCAGTATATGCAGCCAATCTGTCCGTCCATCGCGTAAACGATGCCATCGTGCACTATAGCATCAGACAGAAATGGAGGGTAAACAGGATTGATGATGAGCCATAACCATGTATGGTGACCAGATTCCAGATAGGCTAATCCCTCGTCGAATAAGGCAATGAGCTTGTAATCTATGTACACTTCTGATGGTGTGGGCACTTCGCAGATTACAACCTTCAGCAAACGGAGGTCCAACCAAGTGCCCGACGCCTCTCGTGCGTAGTAGGCAGGAGTTTCCGGCGGGCCGCGAGGCTCGATGTCGGCAGTATCCAATGATGGAAGGGTGATATCTCGCTGGGTGTAGATATCCACGAGACGCCACGGACTACCCGATTGGTGGATGAGGATGATACATTTGGCCTTCATGCCCGCCCAGTAGTGGCGGCGCATGAAGGACAGGTGGGCGGGGAGTGGTAGCATATCAAGGGGCACGATGGCAACCTCTGTAGGATCGTCACGTCGGTGTCTGGGCCACTTGCAAGGATCGGGCATTAGCAACCAGGGTGTCTTGAAAAGGGTCGGCCGGCTGCCGACGAGTAGACAGTGCATAGACACCGAGCATGCGGCCAGACGCACGGTGCTAAGCAGGTCCATACAATTACAGATCTGCTCCAAGAGAACATCGGGGAGGGAATTCCAATCGCGGCTCTGCGTGGCAGTCGGTTGTGCCATAGGGTTTTTTAGGGCGCTGAGTGATTGGGGTTTCCGGTACGTGCGGGTGAGCGGGGAAGTGGATGGGGGCGGGTGAGCGAAGAAGATGGCATGTGTGGGCGACCAGTGAGCGGGCAGAGATAGTGCGCGCGAGCGACCGAGGAAGATGGCGCGGGTGGGCGAGCAGTGAGCGCTGGAAAATGGTGTGTGGACGAAGATGGGGAATCGAGGAGGATGAAGAGGGAGAGACAGGGAAGAAGGTGCATTAAATCTCAATTCTACTAGTTACTACTAGTATATACCGTCCTTCGGAGTGTAAATTGTTAAGCGGATGACATGTGGGTCTACCTCAAGCGGGCCCATATGCCAGTTAACGAAAGTGTACGCGTAATTGCAGAAGCATGCTCCACTGACAGACATGATGGCACTACAGGTGATGGTGTCCTAGAGTAGGGGGTGCTAACCTAGTCAGCCCATAGTCCTCGGATGGACTACGAAAGCTGCACGCTTGGATGTAATCAAGACTGCGCCTACCGAAGACTTGACGTATACTCCAAGACATCTCCTGCCGCTTCCATACGCGTCCCTGGATACCGACCATGTAACCCTAGACGCCCTACCTGGTGTGTATATAAGCCAGGGGGTTTAGCCCTTAGAGGAGACCGAATCACAATTGCCATTCACCTAGCCCTAGGGTTAGATCTCTCTTTACGATCTCGAGGTAGATCAAGCTTGTACTTGATACTTCGTCATCAATATAATCAAAGCAGGACCTAGGGTATTACCTCTTCGAGAGGGCCTGAACCTGGGTAAATACTGTCTCCTTCGTCCCTACTACCACCGATCCGAGATCCACAACTCAGGACCCCCTACCCCAAGGTCCGCCGGTTTTATCATCGACATTGGTGCTTTCATTGAGAGGTTCGTTGTGGGATCAACAAAAAGATTGATGGCTCATCTACAGATCAACTGCGACACTAGCTATGAGGACATCTTCGTCCCCGACCAACTCTTCGTATTTGGCAGTATGGTCTTTTGCGCTAACTCTGCGGGTTGTCTGGCTCCCGTCGAGAATTACGCTCCGGATCACGTCGTGACTTTCGGAAGCTTGGAGTACACCGCAGATTCCCGCGGTGAGCTCGTCCTTACAAGTTGGACACTAGGCCGGATCGAGGGCTTATCAGACATCGGGGGCTCGACCCCGGAACCGATCTCCTTCGAGGATGTCGGGCCAAGCCCCCTGGCCCCACAGGGTCCTGCAGAGGAATCGATTACCCCCGCCTCAGCTGACCCCGTCCCAGCATCAAGTCACGACACTGGTCCGGATCCGGCTTCGGATACTGCGTCTGGTTTAGAACCGACTCGGATACCAGATCCGGAACCAACTCCGGCCCCTCATGAGGTTGAGGACGCGTCAAGCGACCCACCAATCATACTTTGGGTCAGCCCGGCCTATAGCCAGGCCATGAATCCCAAAGAATTATCTCACCTAAACGAGATGCTTGACCGTATTTAGAGCTTATCAATCTTGAACAGTCAGTCCTCGGTCTATGATAAGATCGGACGTAAAGCCGACGATCGGGAGATTTATGTCCCACCCACCATCCACCTAGTCGCCACAGTCGATGATTTAACCGTCGTGTTAGACTATGACGAGGCTACCGACATGGATCAAGATGTCGACGGCCCTACAGAAGCCACTACGCCGCTGGTCAACACTGGCAAGTGGACGGCAACATCTACCTACGATATATATATGGTAGATACTCCTAAGAATCTATCAAGACGTCGGCGAAGGCGCGGGAGAGGTGCCAACGGGGACCCCAGCGGGCACGATGCCACCGCCACAAACACCGGCGCGGCAGCAGATGAGGCCGACAACCCGGGAGAGGACTTTCAAGCCTCCCCAGGGCAGCCACACAGCCCCGCAAGAATCCCCGAGGACGAGGATCCCGATGACCTCTTTGAAGGGGTTGAGGACAATTACTTACCTCAATCCGAGGAGGACGAGAGCCTGGGCACCGAGGACCCCTTTGAGCAAGAACAGTTCCGACGACGCCTTGTGGCCACCGCCCGAAGCATGAAACGGAAGTAGCAGCAGCTGCAAGCCAATCAAGACCCACTGAATGACAAGTGGGTCGAGATACTCCCGGCCGAGCAAGATCTCGAAGAACGGCGCCGTAATGCACCTAAATCTTACCCGTGCAGGCATTTGCTGCCCGAGTTCGATGAAGAACTAACCGACGACATGCTCTTAATACACGGACGGGCCGACGAACCTGACCGACCCCCTAGAGGGCGCGACAGGCCTGTACGGGAAAATTTCCAGACCCAAACGACGACATGCCGTCATGGCAAGGACTCCGTTGATCTCATCGAGCCTTACGACTCACGACGCCAGATAGAGGCGAACCGGGTGCCCCCTCGGTCCATTTACGGATCAAGAGGGCACGCGCCAGCCGGGCTCGAAGGCTATGATGCCTAGTTGGACAGGAACAGCCGAGCTCGGGACCAAGCTTACACACGAATATCTCCCGATGTCCGACGCGAGTCTGCTCGGTTCCGAGGTCCCGCTCACCCAATCTATTTTACAAACAGGGTAATGGAACATCAGTTCCCCGATGGGTTTAAGCCCATCAACATCGAGTCATACGATGGCACTACTGACCCAGCGGTATGGATTGAAGATTTCGTTCTCCATATCCACATGGCCAATGGAGACGATTTCCATGCTATCAAATACTTGCCGCTCAAATTAAAGGGGCCAGCGAGGCATTGGCTGAACAGCCTGCCTCCTCATTCCATCGGGAGCTGGGATGCACTCGAGGATGCCTTTAGGTAAAACTTTCAGGGCACTTACGTCCGACCTCCAAATGCCGACGACCTCAGCCATGTCATTCAGCAACCCGGCGAGTCCGCAAGGAAATTCTGGAACAGGTTCTTAACTAAAAAGAACAAAGAAGGACCCAGCCAGCTAGATAAATTCTCGACAGGCCATGCCAAATTCATGGCACCTCGGACATACCAGCAACCCACACTAACCGGAATTGCTGGGTTTTCAAGAAGGCCGGAAAGCTGGCAACGGAGGGCCAGAATAAAGCCTAACCTCGCAGTGAAGACGAGGATGAACCTCGGCGACACAATAACGCTGGCCAGAAACAGTTTCCTCATGAGGTGAAAGACGTTAACATGATCTACGTCACCCACATCCCTAAAAAGGAGAGGAAACGAGCACTTCAGGACATCTACGCCCTAGAGCATGTTGCCCCGAAATTCAATCCGTGGTCGGCTTACCTGATCACATTTGACAAACATGATCATCCGACCAGCATACGACATGGCGGATCGGCTGCTTTGGTCCTGGATCCAATCATTGACGGATTCCATTTGACGCGCGTCCTCATGGACGGAGGCAGCAGCCTCAATCTCATCTATGCAGATATGATCAGAAAGATGGGCATAGACTCATCTCGGATCAAACCCAGCAGCACCACCTTTAAAGGTGTCATACTAGGTGTCGAAGCTCGCTTCACGGGAATAGTGACTCTCGAGGTAGTCTTCGGATCACCCGAGAACTTCTGAAGTGAAGAGTTAATCTTCGACATCGTCCCCTTCCGGAGCGAATACCACGCTACTCGGGCGCACCGCATTTGCCCGCTTTAACGCAGTCCCGCATTATGCATACTTAAAGATGAAAATTCCAGGGCCTAACGGTGTTATTACAGTCAATGGTAACACCGAACGCTCCCTCCGAATGGAGGAGCAGACCGCGGCCTTCGCAGCCGAGGTACAGGTAACCGAGGAGGCAGCTCGTGCAACTAAACACATGCCTGGCTCATCAAAGCGTACATGGGCTGCACAGGCCGACCTTGGTCAGGCATCCGCACCCCAAATAGGGGCACGGGCTCCTCGTTCGCCTCCCATTGGAAGGGCATCACGTCCCTAGGGTGCATAACTTTGCACTAAAAATTCCATGGGCGGCCGAGGAGCCGAAGCAAATGAGACGTCATTGTCGGTTCGACCGAACTATGACGCACCTTTGACTTGCACACCAGAAGGGCTCTGTAAAAGGCCCAAAATGGCAGTGGCATGTCCATATGGCTTAAACCATCCAAGGGGCAGTTGTTCACCCTTTTAAAGGACTCGACCGACGAAAGCATCAAGCAAGCAAGCAAACGGCCGAGGTTGCACACAGCCCACACCCACTTCGCTATCAACGAAGACGAGCTGGTCAATAGCACGGAGGTGCAGACGTGCGACAGGGAGGGACTTGGGCTTCTAAACCCAACAACATGTCCGCCCTGTTTTTACTCCTTTTTCTTTTGTTCAATTGTATCTTTTGTGAATCTCTTTTGTCAAAGCTCGGCATGTACGGCTTGACCACAATACATAAAAAAGTGCACCCTTCGAGGTCATTGCGCATTTCCTTATATCTATTGCCTTTGAGCCAAAAGTATACTTTCACGATACAACTGTTATTTACATTATAAAGGGCTTCGCTTTTAATCTCATGCCCCCACTAAAGTCTGAAGTATCTATTCGGCGTCTCGGATGTTGCGTTATATGAATCAGTTTCAAACCTCAATTTTGGTCAATAGTTGGGTTGCCCAGCTCCTGTGCTTACCCCTTACGTTCCCGATTCATTCGGCTAAGGGTGTAAAGGGAGAACCACTGCGATTGCGCGGCCAACTCGAATGGCAAAGCGCCTCAGTGGAGAAAGCCAAAAACTGACTGTCTTGGTAAGCGTAACTGGTCGGCCATCCGCAGACAGCGTCAAGCAACGTATTGTTCGAGGTTACCCATGTTAAACGAAGGGCATTTTGTTAAATCAGCCAAAGTGGTCAGCGGCATAAACCCCGGCTATACAGCCGATCCCTTCACATACTAGGGGCTCGTCATCATCCCTCACAGTCAAGCTCCTACGACTAAGTGAAAGTTATAAAACCACTATAGTCTAATTGCCTCGTTTCCATGTGCATGGACCGCCTTCGGGAACCGAGACGTCGGCTAAGGGTCACGATTGCCTAGGAAACACCCTTTGTATCACACAGGAGTAAAAAAACATAGAATAACTTGTCGGAACATAAAGTCGCATTCATTTCAAACAAAAGGAAGTTTTTTTACATTCCATTACACTTTGGCATTCCGAAGTACTATCTAAAAATACATAGTGTCCTTAGGACATTCGGCCTCGGTGATCCGAGCTCCTTCCATCACCGGGGCCAGGTACTGCTCCACGGTCCGTGTCTTCCCTTCAGGGGGCCCGGCGGCCACGACCGCCGCTTCAACACATGGATAGTGCGTCTTCACATGGGCATACGCCCGTTGAGCACCTTCCAGGCATGCGGAACGCTTCCAGTGCACCACCTGGGGGACGGCCTCCTGCAGCCGGGCAAAGAACTCGAAGAAGCTGGTCGGCAACGCCTCCGCAGGCCAAAGGTTGACGCAGAGGTCTTGGAGCACCAGCTTCACCATGCGGAAGAGCTCCATCAACTGCTTCATCTGATGATTCAGCAGCTCCGGATGCGAGGGCGTCTGGAATTGTTGCCAGAACGCTCTCTCCACGGCGTGGCCCCTCCCGCGCGCTGTAATAGCGGCCGGCGTCCGCCGCACTCCTCGAAAGATCTGCGAAGGCCTCTGTGGATTGCCATAGCTGGGTGAGCTCGACGAACCCCTTGCGGCCGAAAACACACTAAAGTAAAAACAGCTTACCAGCAGCGATTTGCTTCACTTGCTGAAGCACTTCGCGGTCCGCCCAGGCCTGGGTTTGGACCTCGGCGTGCACCAGGCGTAACTTCTCGAGCTTCACGTTCACCACCTTATCCTTATTCTGAAGGGCGTCGCGCTCCTGGTACACGCCCTTCAAGGTCTCCTCCACCTCCAGGACCCGTGCCTGGTCCTTGTCCCTGGCCACCTTCTCGGCGGCCAGATCGCGCTCGGCCTTGGTGGCCGCAGCCTTCTGCTGCTCGGCTTCTTACCGATCCTTCGCCAGCTCGGCCTTAAGCCCCTCAAGCTCGGCCGTGGCAGCTGTCATGTAAAATAGCTCGGCGTGAGCATTAAAAATTCAAAAAGCATTTTCAAAGTAAATTTGATACCCTAGCAACTTCTTAAATTTTTTACCTTGAGACAGCTTGATCTGCTTTTGCATCAGATCGAGGTCCTCCTCGGACCTCTTGAGCTTCCGGCTCAACTCCGCTATCTCCTCGGAGGCAGAGTTCGGAGCCGAGGTCGATACCTGCAAGCATAGATTCATGCCTTAGTCCCTGTTTTCGACTTCAATCCTCTGGCATTCCCTTTTTCGAAGGCCGGCCAGAGTCTTGGGGGCTACTGGATTAGCGCCTACTATTTTTTCACGCTTCGACCCCCAAGCCAGTTTCTCAAAAACTAGCTTTGGGCTCGGGGGCTACTGGCTGGCTATACTCTTATAAGTGCTACGCTACGACATATGCAATTCTAAGGTAGAGGTTATTCGTAATGTAAGTATGAAGAAGCATACCTCGAAGCTCTTGATGAGGCCCTTGAAGACCTCATGCATTCCGGCCTCTGCGGACCGGAAGCCATGCAGCGCCATGCCAATCGAGGCGCGATGCTCTTCTGTGATGGAGGAGCCCATTAAGGCTACCTCCATCTCCTCGGCCCATCCCATGGAAGCCCGCTCTGGAGCGGGAGGTGGGGGCGGTGCAGCCTCTGAACCCACCACGGAGGTTCTGGGCATGAGAGTCTCCAGCTGTGGCATGGGCGCCGGAGATCGTTCAGGCTGGGCCAACGTCTGGCCCAGCCCTTCCTTGAAGGCCTCGGGGACTGCCTTCCCTTGGCCCAGTGCGGCCGAAGTGTTGACCTCGGCCATGATGACCGGTATCTCGGCTCTTGTTGTGTTGACTGAGGGGTCCGGACCGGATGTCACTTCCCCCAACCCCTCGAGAGATGGGGGAGTCTTGACGCGCTCGGGCATCCCGCTACCCGACGGAGGTAGCCCGTCCGAAGTGTCGCCGCTGAGGCGTGCCTTGGGCAGGCTGGTGAAATACCTCTATAAGTTTCATTTGATGAACAGGTTTTTGAAGCGCGAATTCAGTCCTAATGAACGTACCTTCGGGGCGCCGGCTTCTCCCTCCTCAGCTCGAGGAGGAAGTCTTCGCCCGACTCATTGGAGAAGCAGGCCTTCTCCGGTAGGACAGGATTGGCGGAGGCCTTACGCGGCCTCTTCGGGCCTCCCGGCCTCGCCTCCTCCTCGGCGCCCTCGAACGCCGCCCTCTTCCCCTTGAGGGAAGGGTTTCCTTCCCCCGTGTCCTCCTCCGCTTCATCTTCATGGGTGGAGGAGGCATGGGTCTCCTCGGACCGGGTGACCGAAGTCTCCCGAGTTCAGAGGCCCGCCCGGCCCCTCGGAGGCTTCGACTCCTTGGGGACCACCACGTGCGGCTCCTCTGTCAAGAGGGCCATGAGGTGGGGAGTTCTCTCCCCCTCGGGCAGCGGCGCCGGGCACAACATTCGTTGCGCCTTGGGGATCCACTTTTGCAAAAATGCAATCAATTGGTCAGCCGAAGCTCAAAGGAGCACAGAGAATATAGCTGTGAATTGAAAGTTACCTCGGGGGCGTCGTGGGTGGCTTTGAACCCGAGGTCCCTCCCGGTCGGGAACCCGTCCTTGGACGGCTTGAACAGTAGCGTCCACATCCTAGCCGGTGTGGAGTGGAAGAAGTGGTGTATGGGCGCCACATCCTCGGGCTGGTACGCCCACATCGGGGTGGCTCGGGATTGAGTGGTAGGATCCGGCGGTGGAGCATGACGTTCACCACGTCCGCCAGCTTGAGATCCCTCTCGTCGGTCCAGAACTCGATCTTCTGGACCAGCACCTTCACCTCCTCCGGGTTCCCCCACTCCATGCCCTTCCTCTTCCAGGACACAAGCTTCTTCAGATGTCCGGTTGAGAACGCCGGAACCTCGGCCTGACCAGTGGCGAGTGGCTCGGTGATGTAAAACCACTCGCGCTGCCACTCTTTGATGGTCTCTATGAAGGTCCCTTGAAACCAGCCCACCTTCTGGCTCTTGCTAATCATCGCGCCCCCCACACTCCGTGAGCTCGGAGCCGCTAGATCTCGGCTTGATGCGAAAGATCTTCAGCCACAAGCCGAAGTGCGGCTCGATGCGAAGGAAAGCTTCGCAGACAGTGATGAAGGAGGCTACGTGGAGAATGGAGTTCGGGGCCAGATGGTGAAAGTCTAGCCCGTAAAAGAACATAATCCCACGCACGAAAGGGTGCAGCAGGAACCCCAGACCTCTGATGAAGTGGGGGACGAAGACGACCCTCTCCCAAGGATGGGGAGTGGGCACGCACTGGTTCGGCTCCGGCGCGCGGGTGTTGACCTCAGCAGGGATGTACCCCGCGCAGCACAGCTCTAGGATGGTGCCCTCCATGACAGAGGAGCAGCCCCAGTGCCCCTTGAGGGTGTTCTCCGCCATTGCAGGGGATGGAGGTGGAGAAATGCCGAGGGAGCGAGAGGAATTCTGGGTTGAATCTGGGCGCTGGAGCTCGAGAGGCAGCAGGCTGGGAGGAAGGAGAGCGTGCCTTTTCCATCGCTATCCCCTTGCTCTTATATCGGCTGATAAAAGGCCAAGATTACCTCCGGCCACGCCACTGAAATCGCCACTTCCCCATAAAAAGATGACGTTATGCGCGTAGGGAGAAACAAAATCTTAATGATATCCCTTAGAAAACGGGCACGATCTCCATCTCGATGGGACGTGCCAATAAGAGGATTACCTCGGGCCGCGATTCGAGTGAGCAGTAACTGACCGCCCTGTCATGGGTGGTGCCGCTTCGATAAAGTTGTCAGACTAGAAGTATTGTTCACACTTATGCGGCAGGCCTTCAAGGCTAAATAACCCCGCGTCTTCGGGCGAGGAGCGGGTTCGGTCGAGTCCTGTTCAGGGGACGCCACTCCTTCGAGGAGTGTTCCATGGTGGCTTCGGATGAAGAAACATATCAACATGAAAGGGAGAACTCGTCTGTCGAGCCCAGGACTTCGGATCCGAAGTTATTAAAATCAGAGAGGTCCTCCTCGGCATAGAAGACTAGTTCGGGGCCTACTAACGGTGTCCTGGATTAGGGGGTGCTAATCTAGTCGGCCCATGGTCCTCGGCTGGGCCTGAGGGCCCTCACTCTCCTTCAGATGGACTCCGGAAGCTGCAGGCTTGGACGTAATCAAGACTGCGCCTACCGAAGACTTGGCGTATACACCAAGACATCTCCTGCCGCCTCCATACGCGTCCCTGCATACCGACCATGTAACCCTAGACTCCCTACCTGGCGTGTATATAAGCCAGGGGGTTTAGCCCATAGAGGGGACCGAATCACAATTGCCATTCACCTAGCCCTAGGGTTAGATCTCTCTTTACGATCTCGAGGTAGATCAAGCTTGTACTCGATACTTCGTCTTCAATATAATCAAAGCAGGACGTTAGGTATTACCTCTTCGAGAGGGCCTGAACATGGGTAAACATTGTCTCCTTCTTCCCTGTTACCACCGATCCGAGATCCACAGCTCGGGACCCCCTACCCCGAGGTTCGCCGGTTTTATCACCGACAACAAGGTAAGGCTGATTTAGTAACACCAACACGCTAGCTCAGCTTATTAATCAAGTGTCCCATCTGCTGCAGCGTGTATTGTCACTTCACTGTGAAGACTAGTTGAATAGTTTTCTCTGACCGATGGGGAATAATGTATCGCCAAGACTTCCTATCTATTTATGCCCCAACTCTCATCCTGTCCAACATCAAGAACCATTGGAGAAGGCTCCCGGCGCTAATTATGTACCTACTCCCTCCTTCCGGTTTATATACTCCCTCCATCCATATATATAGGGCCTAATGCATTTTTTGAGATTGCCTTTGACTATTGATAAGATTAATAGTATATGGGATGTGTAATGTGAAAATTATATGATTTAAAGCTCCTTTCACGTACGAATTTGACGGTATGCTTTGTGTAACTTGCATGTCATATATTATTTCTCTAATATGTGGTCAAAGTTAGGCTCAAAAACGTATTAGGCCCTATATAGATGGATAGAGGGAGTACAGCTCAATTCAAAAAATTCACCAACAAAGGTAGTGATGATGGGTGGCAGAAGAATTTTTTGAAGTACTACTACTTTGCAAAAGTACTCAATTAATGGGCTCGTTTTCCTCAAGAAAATATTGTTTACCAATGTATTAATTGCAATGCATGCATGCATGTGTGAACAACAAATGACCAGAACTTTTACATGCATTGCTGAATTTTCTCTTAATTCTTGCATGCAACGTTTTAGTGAAGCTTGAAATAGTATGAACATGTGAATGTGAGGGACTAGAACCCTCATGCATGCATGCAACACTCACACATACATGTGCACACACAAAAAACACGCAATGCCCTCATGCATGCATGCAACACTCACACATACACATGCACGCATGCAACAGTCACGCATCCATACGACACACATCACACGACGCAACACAGATGCTCACGCATCCATGCGGCACACAGCACACGACGCAACATAGACGCTCAGTGCTCAACCTACACGTGCATGCACACACATACACAGCCAGGGTGGTTCGCGCGCAAGGGTTGGATTCCTGTCTCGCCAACTGACAGGTGGGGCCCATAAACCACGTTCCAATTTAACCAGACAACAAAGTGCCATGTAGACTATTTGACCGGTCAACAGAATGCAATACGGTGCTCTACGGTGAGCTAGTGACCGTATAATCACCGCAAAATGTATATAGTGACCGTAATGAGGGTATTCTGAAGTCCAATGATCGTATTGTGCTTTCGCTTCAAATACAGTGACTGCCAGTGTATTTATCTCGTTTCAAGTTGAGCCATATTAACCGTAAAGGAGGCAGTATATATGGACTAGTAGTACGAGTACTACTTTGATGTGTCCCGTCAACTCGCAGAACGTGGAGAAGCTTGCTTGCTACGCCCTCTCCCTCGCCTACGCGCGTGGTGGCTCGAAGGACAAGGAGAAGCTTGCTTAGTACGCCCTCTCCCTCGCCCACGCGCGCGGTGGCTCACAGGACGAGGAGAAGCTTTTGACTACTGCGCGCTCTCCCTCGCCCTCACCCACGCGGTGGACGTGCAGCAGTTCATTCGGTGTCAGATTGCCAGAAGCATACACTGTAGTACCATCATTGTTCGACTTCCCGAAGAGGCGAAGAGAGAAGCACAAGGTTTTATAGGAGTACGAGTAGTCGTACTACTAGTAGTAATATAGCGAACAACCGCTACTATATGAAGCTGCCACGTCACCTTTAGCCATAGTTGTGCCACCTTTTTTTGTGTTGGAGCCTGTGCAACAGCCACACAAGTTGCACGTACACATAACACATTTACTAGTAAGTTCTAAAGGACAACTGCCAAGATGCCACACAAGTTCATCTCCACTTCATGTGATAAATTTGTGCATGACTACTCTACCTAGATTTATAGTGCAACCATTCACAATTTACCATACTCCACTAACACGTTCTAGATGGGCTCCATGTCATCCTCGCGGTTCCAGTCCCAGGTGTTCTTCATAGATGGCACGATCCATAGCGGTGGGCAACAGTTATTATTGTCGCAGCTTTCTAGTGTGGTTCCACACGATGGAGACTCATCCAAGCTAAAGCGGCATAAATCAGGGACAGCGTGTCCCAACTTGTTGTTCATTCGACGGTGCACACTGAAAACACAACCATCCTTCATGAACGGCGGGCCTTCAGTGTCGTGCACGGAAGGTGGCATCCATTTCACAATGGGGTAGCTGTCCCCAATGAAAAGCGAGTACTCTCTAAGAGTGTTCCTCGGCTCCCACATAGCATCACGGGTGTCAAACTCGGAGCCGTTCATCTGGTACATGTGGCATCTCAGATCTGGACACATGGTGACGTACATGGTCAAGGTCCATGCAGGATAATGTTGTGCTCAAATATGGCGCGCAGTAATATTGTGCAGCAAGTAGTACTACTATAATACTATAAGAGGAAGTACAGTAACTGACTTATTATATATAGCCACTTTTTGTCTATATGCAGGAGATAAGACATGGAAAAACAAAAATGGTGGGAATGGGTTCAAGAGCCTAAGTATACGCGTCCTCCTAGTAAAAAGTACTACTCCCGCCGATCCCTGCGACACACTAGTACTACTATGGATCCGAAGTACTAGTAGTACTAGTACAATGCAAGAGAAGGCAAGGAAAAAATCTAGTATTCAATTGTACTAGTAGTACTAAACATATCCTCCTCGTGGTTCCAGTCCCAGTCAATAAAAGAAACTACTAAATAACAAGTACTAGTAGTACTAAACATGTTTGCTACTATAAGGTCACACGGCAATAAGATAATACACTACTCTAGCACACGACAATGAGAGAATGGAATACCTGGGTACATGGTGAGGGTCTGATCGTGGTAGATCGTGGCACCATGTTACCCATCAAGGGTACCATGGGTAACGACTGCTAAGATAGTTTATCCCAATTGGCTAAAGTCAGTTACAAGGTTCCAGGTTAGACCGAATCGCGGATGCACAGGCACATCTAGGATCGGCGATCTGATTTTGATCGGGGGATGCATGGACCCTAAAAAATAATGGACTACCGTTAGGGATGCAAATGATGGTTAGTGCATTATGTTTGTTATCTCCCATACCGTAGGATGGCACCCAGTTGAAACAAGTCCCCTGGCTTGTCACCGCGAAGATGCGGCGTACATGGCACACGGCGTCCTCGAACTCGTACGGGAACAAATCTGCTGTGGCCAACATGTGCCAGCCTCTGCCGTTAGGGCCATCCTTATTGATGGTAATCCTTAAGTCGAACACTGCGATGAGATAGTAATCTTCATAGCTGTGGTACTTGGTCAGCAGATCCGCAATTGCTATGTTCTTCAATTTCATGGTGGCATCATCATACGTATTCAAGCCCTGCTAGTCCACAAGGGTTATCCCAATGCTAGACAAGGGGTCTACGTGAACGGTCGCACTACCGTGGATGTTGTGCAAAATGATATTGGTATCCGACTGTATGTATGCAAGCCAATCTCCGTTGGCACCAACCCAAACCTGTGCAACGGTGGGCAGCGGAGGAATTACGGGATGGAATAAATAAGTATATTAGCATGATCAACTCGTTGACTGACCTGCTCATCGGAAAAAATCCGACTGCCTCTCAACGTCGGCAACTCAAGCGGCGTCAACGTGCAACCACGACCACGTTGTGGTGGATTATTCAATGGATTGGCCCAGTGAATAACCTCCTGCTCGAGGACGCATGGAAGACCAACAAGCATGGCCTTCTCCCAAGCATGTTTATGCACCGTCTTGAAATAGTTAGTGCAGGAACCATTGAGTCTCGCGACGGTGAGGAAGTCAGAGCGGCGTGCGATTTCTCCCAGAGGATCGTCGTCCAAGGTCTCCCAGCCTCGACGCGGAGGAGAACCGCCTGGCGAATTCATGGCAGCAGTGACGAACTGCCTTGGTCTCTTCGGTAGGGGAACTGGCAAGGAGAAGATAAGAGCGTAACCGCAGGGCCTCGTCCCTTCGAGGAGGAGAACCGCCTGGCGAATCCAAGGCTTGTTTTGAGGCCGGCTTGATTGAAGTGTTGTGGTCTTTTCGATTGATACGTTGCATTTAATTCCTTGGCTGTTGTTCTCAAAAGAAATAAATCACGGAGCCAAGTATTTGCTCATTTCCTTCCCTCAGCTGCATGCATGCCGCAAAGTGGCCATTAAAACGAGATAAAAAAATGATGACTGGCCTGTGTATGCGCCATGAGATGAGAGAGAGGGGCACGCATGCGGCCATGAGTCCAATAGACTAAGATTTAATACCACGTAGAGCATTGTTTTTGTGGAGAAAAACCTATGCGATAATTGGGCAGTTTCTAAACAAGATTAATTCGTCCCAGCCAATGAACATCTACCGGAAGGGAGGGAGTAGGAGTACTAGTACTAGTACCACTACATAGCAGTTTTGAACTTTTGAATCTCAAAACCAAGGAGCTACAGTTGCTAGTGGACGGTACTACTGTTCTCTAGAACCATCGCTGTACTATCAATGCACAGAAAGTACACTTGCGTACTGCAGACCTGCCTGCTGCTCTATTCATGTGCATAGCTGACCTACTCAGCCGCTCCTCTCACACACACACTAGCAACTTGTTCATCAGCGACGGTGACGTGCACACTAATCGCGTCAAAGAGGATGTTTTTTTAATAGAGTTTAGAGCTGATCGTAGTGCGACTTTAGAGCCGATCCAATGTAAGGAGCGAAGTCCATGCGTGCAATGTACTCCAGTACTATAAGGAGCAAAGTCCATGCGTGCAACGGCACAAGCTACATACTTTAGGTCCAGGGCCATATTGCACTGTTCCCAATGCGGCGCCAGGCTTTTCCGGCTCCTCCGGCTTAATTGGGAGGCGATGAGGAAGCAGCAAGCGAGGGGCGGCTTGCAGGCGAGAAACACTGCTGCGATATAGTATTAATAAGTCCTCTCCCTTCTCACATGGCACCTCCCAGCCTGATCTCATGCGAGCCACGAGATGATGGCGCGTGCAAAATATATGGGAGGGAAAACCCATGCAAGTGGCTTGGCTATCCGGTGCACCCAGGTTGTGGTGCGACACGTCCATCGGACTTTCAAAAGTCAAACTACCAGTGTACAAAGAAAGTTTTCTTAAAAAACTCAAACTAATTTAACATGTATACGTATATTTCAACCATGCAACAAGAAAGAATATTACTCCCTCCGTAAAGAAATATAAGAGCGTTTAGATCACTAGTGAAAGAATATGATTACCACTGATTTTGTTAATGGACAAAATTTATGGCCCAGTCTATAATGAGCCATATTCACAACGTAATTTCACTTGTTTGTTTCTAGAGTTCTACTGAAATAATGTGAAATGTTTTATGTGCGTGTATGATTATCTTTGGTTTTTTTCGAAAAGTGTGCTCCAGTAGGCGGAATAGAACCAGACTCTCTCACGCAGACGGTACGATTAACACATTTTTTTTCGAGCACGACGACACAATGTTGCTCGTAGCAAGGTTAACAAAATATATATAAAAAAGGCCGCCACGCGTATCAAACCCAGAACCATGCATTGAGAGCTTGACTCCCGCGACCACTACAACGCAATGAAGTATTGCTATTTGTTACTAGTAGATTCTTTGTTATACATATTGGAGTATATAATAAAAAATGACCACTTCCAACCAGCCGTGCCAAGAAACCACCACTCTAGAAAAATTAGCAAAAACATACCAAAAAAATTTCAATCTGTCGCAAAAAACTACCAAGTGCCGATTAGGCTCGTTTGAACCCATGTGGCACCTTAAGTCAATGCCGCCTGTTTGACCGGCAAGTTAGGCCTTATGACTTGTGGGACCTACATGCCAGTCTCTCCCCGAGTCACCTCCTACCTCCGGCCCGTCCACCTAGTCATCCACAGCCATGGGAGGCAGTCACCGCCGCCGGCTGAAGGCGAGGTCAAAAGCGCCAGCAGTGCGGAGCCCATCTTGCGGCAGCCCGGAAGCCAGCTCGATGCGGCGCTCGCGACCTCTAGCTAGCCAAGCTAGCACACAACCTGCTGGATGCATCCAACTGCTTGTGTGCAAGCTTTCCTAGCTAGCTTGGCACGGCGGTGCGGCGGCTCGCTCGCGCGTGACGCGCTAAGGCCAGCCATTCGGCTCAGGCGGAGGCCAGCGTGGCGGCTTGCTCATGCGTGAGCTACGCTCGGGCCAGCCAGCCAGCCCGTGCGGAGGCCAGCGCGGTGGCCGGCCCGTCGGGCGGACTGGCGGCCAGCTCGCCCATCACCGACGCCGGCGACGAACGCGCATACGAACTGTTTGAAGAAAAGGATAGATGCTCACATGTGGGTCCCACCTGTCGTAACAGTCAACACTACGGTCAAACAGACAGTGTTAACTTAGGGTGCCTCATCAGCACGAACGTGTGGTCCAACCCTATCATAAACGGGTTTAAATGAGCCTAATCGGCACTTGGTAGTAGTTTTTTCGCACGGATTGAGAAATTTTTGGTATGTTTTTGATATTTTTTGTACAATAGTTTCTTGCTAGGGCTGGTTGAAAGTGGTAGTTTTTTGTTAAATACTCGACATATTGTAAGTAGGGGTGCAAGTTAAGCTTTGGAAGTCAATAAGCATGGCTAGTTACATAGTACGTATGTGTACGTAATTCAAACTAAATATCGACCACGGGTGACTGATATCTTGATGAAAAACTCGAAACTATGCAAATACAAACATATTATTGATACTTGTTTCCATAAACTTGGATCTACGTTCTATTCAACGGCTGAGCATGTGGGGCCTTAGCACGATGACTTCCCGACTGTCTAAAAGAAGGTTTTCCTGTCTCCGGTAAGGAGGAGGATGACTGTGGTGCGCCTTCGGCTTACTCTAGTGCTCGTAGTCATCGCTAGGTGGTCTACGAACGTGTAGATGTATTTTTTCACGTCTCGTGTTCATTGTACTGCCACGACTGTTGATGAATAGATCGTAAGTTTTTCGCAAGAAACCCTTGGTTGAGCGTGTGTGCGAACGAGAGATCGTGCATGTGTGTGATATGGAGAGACTAAGGCGGAGATAAGAGAGTCATTGTGTGTTTGTGTGTGTGTGGAAGATAGAGACAGACCTATGGGGCTTTGTGTTGTGTAACGTGGAGATAGATAGACATAGTCACAGAGTGAGTGTGTGAGATACACATGCGGACATAGGGAGAGAGGTGTGAATTAGAGAGATCGGGATTTTTGGTGTGCATGTGAGTTAGAGAGAGAGAGAGACAGGGATATATATATATATATATATATATATATATATATATATAACTGGAGCTGGAGAGAATAAACAAGGATGTGTGTCTTAAAAGAGGGATCCAGATAGATGGGGTGGTGTGTGTGTCTGTGTCTATTTGTGCGCGCATGTGTGTGTGAGAGGGAGAGTGTGTATGTGGAGAAGAGAGACCACTGATGATGTAAACCTAGTAGGGAAGGGGGGGTGATATGGCATGTGTGTCCAATAGAGAGAGGCATGTCTTGTAGCGGGATAGCGTGGGTGTGGGCGGGGGTGCGTGCTATATATTTTGAAGAGACATCGAGTGTGTGTGTGAGAGGGGTGCGAGAGATAGAGAGTGCGAGAGAGAGAGAGAGAGAGAGAGAGGTCGATTGTGTGCGAAAGTGGCCTATAGATAGGGAGTCAAGGTCGATGGTGTTCGAAAGTGGCCTATGTAGGGAGACACAAGGAAAGCGAGTCATTGTGTGCGTCGGAGAGACTTCACGGGAGATCTAAATAGATGGTGGAGAGAATAGCGTGCGAGTTTTGAGATCGATGATACGCTAGAGAGTTATGGAGAGAGTCATGACATATAGAGGGAAGGAGGGTCTGGTCCGCATGTGGGAGAGATACGGAAAGAGGAGAGAGGTGCACAAGGAGAGGGAGGGTATTTGTGTGTAGTGGGGGTGGTGAGTGAGATGTGTATAAATGTGAGAGAGAGATAGAGAGATGGTGGAGAGCGTGCGAGAGCCAGATACCTAGGGAGAAAGACGTTGGGGCAGTGTTTTGTGTGTATGGGAAAGATACACGGCTACAGAGTGTGTGCTTGGGAAAGAGAGATGCCGGGAGACCCAGAGAGTGGGGGAAGAGATGCGTGCATGTCCGAGAGACAAAGAGGTAGAGACCTATATTGGGGTTCAGACCTAGAAGAGGGAGAGAGAGAGAGGGGATAATATGTGCGCGTGTTTGTGTCCGGGGGAGAGAAAGGCTTGTGTGTGGGGGGGGAAGAGGGGCCGGGGTGGTGTGCTTCAGATAAAGAGTGAGGGGTGTATGTCTGAGAGACATAGACGTAATTAAAATATATGGTCAAGAGTGTGTGAACTTATGCTTGATCAATTTGTTTCATATTTTGGACTATGAGATAGCGATACTTTTGAACATCCAGGTATACTTTGAAGTGCCAGAATTACTAACCTAAGATTTAAAATTCTGAATTCGACTGCATTATTAGCTTTTTTAATTCACTTCAACGGGGGTACATTTTTTAACCCGAGATTGCGTGATTTCAAATTCATATATCAAACCTACTGATATACACATACGGTCGTGTTCAAACCTTATAATCATCCACTTTATTCACACACATACATATTTGTTTGTGTCATCATATTTAGGATAAACACATTCGAAATTTCATTTGAATTGGAGCATATGATGGTATTTGCTTGCACTAGCTCAATGATCCATATTTGAATTGAATGGACAATCTAAGTTTCGAGTTGGAGACATTGATTTTCGAAACTTGCACCTTTTTTTTTGCGTGCACAACAAATAAATACTCGGCCATGATATCATATTCGGTTGTACAAGACCAGAACACATAATTTCAGCCGCCAAAAGCTTTCAAACTTCTCGCTCACATCGAAATTTCTCGCGCCCGAAAGTTTAGCCCTGCGATATTCCTCTTTTACCCCTGCCACATCAATGGAAAAGGGCTACTTTGGTAACTCCATTGTTTTCCCCTCTTTGCCCCCAACATTCTAACCCAGAACCTCTCCCCTCCCCGCCACCCCCTCCCCTCCCCCAAGCCGCCGAAGCAAGCACTGGGAGAAGCTCCAAACCCGGCAAACCATCGTGGAGATGGCCGAGGAGAAGCGAAAAGAGAAAATCAAAGAGGCCCACATGTGGTATGAATACCGGGTCTTGAATATCAAGGAGCACGAAGCCCAGCTTGCCACTGCCAAAGACGCCTTCATTCTGGAGCAAGCTAACGCCGACAAGGCTAGGGAGGAGGCCGACAAGATAGCTGCTGCAACCAATGCTGATTTGGTTAGACGCAAGGTTGCTCTCGACTCACATGAGGAGGACCTTGCCGCTAGAGAAGTAGATCTTGCCGCCAATCTTCGCGCTAAGGACGAGGAAATCCAATCCCTCCTGACCAAGCGAATCGAGGAGCTGGACGCATTGTTGACATTGCTGAATCGAGGAGCTGACCAAGCGAATCCAATCCCTCCTGAAAAATCTCTTGAGGACGCCAACACCAAGAACCGACTCCTGGCAAAGGAGTTGGAGAAAACCAAGGCTCTCCTAACTGACGCCAAGGAGAAATTTGTGCATCTGTAGGACTCTGTGGCTATCTGGACCAGCCGCCTTGTTGACATTGCTGAATGCATCACCAACCAGATGGCTGTCATGGAGATGGGAAGCTGGGGCTTCGCGCATAGCTCCAACCAACAGGCAAGCATGACGCTGACTCTGTTCTTCGAGGGTCTCTTGACGGCACTGGATGCACACCATAAGGACCGCACGAAGAGGTTTGCTGAAGAGGCGTGCACACTCATGCGCAATGCATTCTTGAGGATCTTCACCAAGGTGGTGCACTACAACCCCGGCGTCGACCTCTCTGACATCCTCAAGAAAACGCCTGCCGGTGTTAACACCTCAGCCGCCAGGGCACAAGTGGCGCCACTCACCAATGAGATTGGAGAGAGATGCATCCGCCGACATGGCAACCTCCAGAACTAATCTTGTGTCTTTACTTCTGTCCGCTGTTCAAGAGACGTGTAAAGAACACATTTATCTTAAATTAGGCTTGTTTCGTCATATGTATGATATAACTTTTATGCCTAAAATGAATGAATGCATCTTCCTTGATTAATTTTGCCTTTGTATTTATTGTGCCCTACGCTTGTCGGAAAAACCTTCCCGGTGCGCACATTCTAGCCGACAGTGCTTGAGGAGCAGGTCCTTAGCAGCTTGCCAGAAATGCCATTTCTCAGTACAGTTAACACTTCTCAGTCTTAGTGCAGCTACTTACGTTGTTGAGCGGACTCGAAACAAGTAAGAGCGCAACCAATCGCGACAAGGCTCCTTAGTGTGCAGGTTTTTCATACAAAGACAGAAATCGTTCAAGGAAAATGACAAAATCAACGAAGAAATTTTGTTTCAAAGTTTTGCAACTTAGCTTTCTTTGTTGTGCTTGCTTCTCGCACTTGATGATAACTTGAACGTCATTGGGTTTCTACACCACTACTCCCCCCCGGGAAACTTGCACGCGGAGGGATCCTTCTGCCTTTGAGAAAAAGAAAGAAGAGAAACGAGTGGCTAGAACCTTTGTCAGTTCGTTAATCATCTCATACAAGATAAAAATGTAACACAACATTGCATTTGACATACATAAATAAATATGTACTTTGACAAAGAGTT
Source organism: Elymus sibiricus (assembly GCA_039707655.1). NCBI lineage: Eukaryota > Viridiplantae > Streptophyta > Magnoliopsida > Poales > Poaceae > Elymus > Elymus sibiricus. Next base: position 251,472,770 of record CM077668.1, on the reverse strand, counting down.
GTGAAACACTTAGCTTTATTCAACTACGCACGGGTTCTGCGCCCGGCTCAGTACAAAGGATTACACGCCTTGCCGGCAAACTTGTACAAAGGAGGTTGCCGGGAGGCCCGACAACCGCGCCTTATGGGTAGAACTTGCGAAGATGCTCAATGTTCCATGAGTTCTACACTGGGGTGCCATCTTCGGTCTCTAGACGGACTGAGCCGGGTCTAGTGACTTGAACTACCCGATAAGGGCCTTCCCACGTCGGCATCAACTTGTTTGATCCCTTCGCGGACTGAATCCGATGAAGAACAAGGCTGCCTTCCTCAAGCTTCCGGGCATGCACTTTGCGACTATGGTAGTGGCGCAAAGCTTGCTGGTAACATGCGGCACACACAGCAGCCCGGAGACGATCTTCCTCGAGGAGCATAGCATCGTCATGCCTCAACTCTTCTTGATCTACTTCATCGAAAGCTTGGACTTGAGGTGATTCATATCTGAGTTTTGTGGGGAGCACCGCTTCTGCACCATAGACAAGAGAGAAGGGTGTCTCGCCGGTAGCTCGATTTTGTGTCGTCCTGAGTGACCAAAGAACAGCCGACAACTCATCTTTCCAGCGCCTTCCACACTTGTGCAGCTTGTCGAAAGTTTTGGTCTTGAGACCTCGCAGCACTTTACCATTTGCCCTCTCTGCCCGTCCGTTGCTTCTCGGGTGTGCAACAGAGGCATAACAGATCTTGCTGCCAAGCTCTTGGCAGTATGCTGTGAAGGCGCGACTCATGAACTGGGTGCCGTTGTCGGTGATGATCCTGTTGGGTATGCCAAAACGAGCAACCAATCCTTTGAAGAACTTGATAGCTAACTGTGATGTCACCTTCCGCACTGGCTCTACCTCAGGCCACTTCGTGAACTTGTCGATTGCTACGTACAAGAACCCGAAGCCCCCGGTTACATGGGGAAAGGGGCCGAGGATGTCGAGCCCCCAGACCGAGAAGGGCCAGGAGAGAAGTATAGTTTGAAGGGCTTGAGCTGGCTGATGTATGTTTTTGGCGTGGAACTGACAAGCTTCACAACTTGTTACCAGCGTCGTTGCATCTTGGAGGGCTGTGGGCCAGTACAAGCCTTGCTAGAAAACATTTTCGACAAGGGCACGTGAGCCAATGTGGAAGCCACACATGCCTCCATGTATCTCTGCCAGTAGCGCTTGTCCATCTTCTCGGCAAATGCACTTCAATTTCACCCCATTTGGTCTCTTTCTGTACATAATGTTGTTAACAAACTGATACATACTTGACTGTCGGGCTACTTTTTCAGCTTCTTCTTGATCATCGGGAAGTTGACCTGTTTGAAGGTCATGGACAATTTGCTACGCCCATGCCAGAGCCTGTGGTTCAACAACAAGGAGCAATGGTTGTTCTTCTTCTGTGAGAGCGCATATCTCGATGGCAAGGGCTTGCCCTGCCAGAGATTGCTGCTCGCCGGCAAGAGGTGTCTTGTCGGTAGTGTTGTCCTTGCCGGTGGCTGTTGGCAGCTTTGCCGAAAAGTAACCACCAGTGTTTAATTTTCTTCTCTTTGATGGCTTCATCGATGGTGTAACAAATGGCTGAGTCAGTTGTAGCACAAAAGTTCCTGGTTCCACAGGTGATCTTTTGGTGGCACGTTTTGACAAGTCGTCGGCAATCTCATTTTGAGCATGGGGGACATGCTCCATTTGCAGACCATCAAAGTTGTGACACCCTGATTTTGGCAACTTTTTTCTTTTCAATTTTTTTCTGGTTTTATTTGTAAGTTGTTGGTTTTGGAATCAAATCATTTGACTTTGGACTTGAGGATTCCTTGGATGTCACTCTAAGTGATCCAACACCCTCAACATTCTGCCAAAATCTTGTCTCATACTCTCTGATCAAAACCCTAATTCCTATTTCTCAAAATAATTCATTTATTCGTTTGGATATGCCTATTCTCACTATGGGTTGTGAAGCAACCTATTGATATGTTCCAAATTAATCCCACATCTCCTTGAGATCATCTACTCCCACATTCTCCAAAAATATTTCATTGGCCAGTACAAAGTTTTGTCCAGAATATTCCTTTTATCTTCTGGACAGAATTGACCCTTTGTGAAGCAACATATATTTCTAGGCCTCAGAAAATTCTCAAATAATTTCCTGAGGTACTAGGAGTCATATCTTGCCACAATATCCAAAAACATCTCCTAGTCCAATATAAATTTTCAGCAAGAATATTCTGCCAAGCTTCTGCTCATTTCAAACCTTTGTGAAGGAAGTGCTATCAAGAGATGTCCAATTGCTCTGAAATTTTTATTGTATCTTCTACCTACCAAATAACCTCCCAATACCCAATTTCAGATTCAGGAGCCAACCCATGTGAGTGCAACAACCTCATGAAGTTTCTGGACCAGCAAAGTGGTTTACACAGGAACCATGTTCAAAACTTGATGAAAGTTTCTCAAATCTGGCCAGAATGTAGTTCTTCCAACACAGATCCTCCCAGACAAATCCAGTGGCTTCATTCACAGCTTATCCATGCTCTGGATCCCTCCCAAGTTCCTGTACAGGAACTGTTCTTGATGCTACACTTCATCTCAGAGTGCATCTAGCCGATCCAGTGGCATAGAGAGGCTATATGGCCAAGGGCCGAGGCAATGGACAAGGTGCGCTAGGCGTGCGTGGCCTCCAGGTGCCAGCACCCGTGGTGGGAACGGCACTGGCATGCCTGTGCATGTGCTCTGCACACCGCCAGGCTCGGGTCTCATCGGAGCGAGTCACCCGCGTGGTTGTACCTTGTCCTCGCTCGCCGACAACCTCTCCACCGTCCACCTAGCCGCCCTGGAGTCTTCTCCTCGCCGGAGAAGCCCTCGCCGGCCGCCACCGCGCGCGGCCACTGTGGCGCCCGTGTGGCCACAGTAGCGTGAGCTGGCCGTCGTCTTCCCCGAGCGTCATCGCCTTGCTCATTAAGTGCCATGCCCTCCTCCATCACGTCGCCCACGCCGTGCCAGCCAGCTAGCCGTCCTCGCTCCGGCGACGTGGCCGTGGCACCGCCCGACTCCAGAAGCCTCCTCCCTGCCTATGAATAGGCCGCCCGACCGCTCCCATCTCCTCATCACCGTCCACCACCTCCCAATCGAGCTCCCGAGCATCGAGCCAAGGCCGAGAGGCCCTCTGGCCTCGCATCTCGCTGGTGTTCTGCCGCCAAGTGAGCTCCACCACCCAGCACACTTCGCTCCACCCCAGCCTCACCCGACTCCACCCCGAGCTCAGCAAGCTCTCCTGGTCCTGCCTGACCGCTTGCCCAGCTGGAGCTGCCGTTTCCGACGACCACCGAGATCAGCCGCCGCCGGAGAGGAAGGGGATGACGTCGTCTGGCCACCTCTCGCCAAGCTACGGGTACGTGCGGCTTCGTCTCCGTGTGCTCGTTCCATCCCAGCCTTCTCCTGACCTCGCCTCCGTCTGCATCGCTGGCGACCATCGCCGGAGAGCCGCGACACTCTGTTCCCCTCTCCCTCCCTTTCAAATATGACAGCGCGGCCCCACTCGTCAGCGGCTCAGCCCCGCGGCCGAAGCGGTATAAGTGGAGGCGCCCCTCCACTTTATGCTTTCGACGTGGCTCGCTGTAGGATTTTTCCTATTTTCTGATTTCTGTTATTTTAATTCAGTTTGACCAGTAACTTTGACCACCTCTAACTTTTTATCCACAAGTCCAAATCAATTGATTCTTTTTGCATTAGTTTTGTCTTGAGCCCCTCTATTTTCTGACCAAAGTTGGTATTTTCTCACATGTACAGAATTTCTGGTTAACAGAAATGTATTATGTGACATTTTCTTTTGTTATTTAAAAAATATTTTCAGAGGGAAATCACTTTGGATTTGAAGACCAGGAGTTTGTTGATCCTTCACTTGAGCAAGGCAAGCCACATCATCCATTGCATAAGGCATAGCAATAGTATTGGCTTAATATTGGATTATTTTGCATTTAATTCCATTTAAATATGCCATATTTCATACTGTTTAAGTAATGTTTGAATCTTGCCATACTAGTTCATCTACTCAATGTAGCTAAAATGATCAGCAACCTTATATGTTAAATTCACTTTGATGGTTGATCAAGTGCCACCGACCCGGACTTACCCATGCAGCCACATCTACCGGTATGGGGTGGCCTTGACTTGGTCTGACCGCGTGCTCTTTTACCGGTACCACCAAAGAGGGGAGGTTATGCGTGTGTGCTGCCCTGATCAGGTAGGCGACGATAACCTCGTGAGCCCAAGTTGAGTTATTTGCCGGCGTCCCCGTTTGGGACAATTTAGTTGGCCACGACGGTGGCAGGTGTCAGGAGTGACACAGGGGCCACCCAGGGCATGACTCGAACGGGGGATGATTGTCGGTGGTACGATAGAGGAGTTACGGGTTAGACAAGTTTCGTTGGACGAATGTCCATGGTGTGGGTAACGTGCGCAACCTCTGCAGAGTGTAAGAATCTATTCGAATAGCCGCGTCCACGGTATTGGACACAGTCCACACTAGGTCACACTGTATGGTCAACCGTAATAATGATAATAATGATGGAAGAACTCGTCTCATGCTCGGAAGTGACCGATGGGTCACGAGTGCTCCGGGTGTCAGGGAGTGAACCCGGAAGAGAGTAAGTGAATAGCCAGCAGTAATAAGTGAGCATCTTAAGTGTTTAACATGATCATTGCCATGCTGTTGTTTGCTGCACTGTTTTGGTTGCTGTGAGCTGGCGAGTATATTCCAAGTACTCACCTGGCGTATCATGCTAGATGCAGGATAAGCCGGAGTTGGAGATCCCGATGGTTCATGCTACGCTAACTAGATCGTGTCCCAGCAGTGTCCCTTTGGGATGGAGTTTCCCACACGATGTTCCGCTACGCTGTAGAGTATTTCCCTAGTACTGAGGCCCTAGTTGTTTCATAAATAATGTAGATACTGTCATAGCACGAGTAGTGCTCCTGGCCTCATCTACCTATGTAATATCCAAGCTTGCACTTGTATGATATCAATAAAGATCAGTTCAGTTCTATTCCAAGTTGCTGTGTGTTTCAGGAAGACATGATCTCTGGGTTGGGAACACAAGGTAAACCGGTCCTCTGAGCCGGGGTGCCACAACGCTTGGTATCAGAGCCGTGCTGACTGTAGGACACCCTAGTTAACCCGCGCTAGAAACTCGATTAGTAGAGTCTTGGTGTGTGTCTTGCTTGTTGCACTTGCCTGTTGCATAGCATGCATCTCGATTTATTTGTTTTACTAACCGCTGGTCTGATGAGTGTAGATGGCACCAGTTCTGTACCACTACAACCATGAGCCGGCACCATTCACCTTTCCAGTACTACTTCGCGGCGTCTAGCTTCGACTGTATCCCAACGGCGAAGACCCAGTGTACCAGGTGTTTCAAGAGCAGCTTGCGGATTCGGTGTTTAAGTATCACGCTGAAGCTTTCCTGACTGCGAGTTCAGAGATTGGCAGTTACTCCCGCTCCTCCAAGGGCGGAACTGCCTCTACTCCCGATCTGGCGATCCAATTTGCTGCGATGGAGGCTCTCACTGACTTGCGCTTCCACGAGATTGAGATGCAGACACACCCAGGTTTCGTTCACTACCCCACCCTGTCACCTACGACAGGGCGAGTCCTTTTTGCACCTGTTGATCCGGCGAGTGATCGTGCAACTGGTGTTCTATCCCGTTACCTGAACGCCAGTTATCGTATGATCATTTCGTTGGCCGAGGAGCTGTCTCGTGTCCAAGAGGCACTTGCAGCTGCTGTTGCGGCACAGTCTCCTCCTCCTCCTACGTTCTCACCTATGTATACACCACCCGTTCCACCTCCACGTATGCCTGAGACTGCTTCTAGCTCATTCGGACAGCTAGGCACTTCGTCTGGCACCCGACGTGAGACCCCAGCTGAGTGGGCCTCACTCTTAGCCACTCCAGCTGCTCCGATGCTGAGGCGTCGTGCTTCTTCTTTCCCCGAGGGAGAACCTTCTCGTCAGCGTCGTCGTGTTTCCTTTGATCCGAAGGCCGAGATTCACATCATTAGTTCCGATTCCGAGACAGGTTCAGACGACGAGGAGTCTTCAGTCTACCAGTGTCCGTGCCACCCACGCTACTAGAGTGGATGCTTGAGTTTCAGCATATGTATGCATCGTAGCATCTTTGCATAGGTCAACTGCCATATGAGCAGTACCAGTCATGATAACCCCTACTAGTTCGCCATGTATGATGTTGGAATGCCTTGTATAATTATGTTGCTTATGTCGCTTTTTCCTTGATTTTGTTTCCTTGGTGTTATTTTGCCATTTTTTCCCCTATTGATGTTGCTCATGAATTCGGTATTTTGCAATGGGAACGGATATAGGATGAAGAGGTGTAGCAATCAAGGCGGTGATGGAACTCCGGTTCGTCGATCCGCCAGAGAGGCAAGACAACCGCCAGAAGATTTGCCACCTCCTCCATCACAACCTGTTGGTGCAATAATTTGCCTCCTTATGTTTTGGAGATTGTTGACAAACAGTGAGGGACTAATGTGTTTGCTAGTGCACACAGATTAACAGGTCCCTGGAGTCAAGAGGAGTTTGGATTCAAACTCCGAAGAATATCCCCTGCGTGGCAGTGAAGGTTATCACCGAAGATTATGACGACAAGAGTGACCCCTCAAAAATTGTTGATGCAAAGCAATTGATTCAGTGCTCGTCCGAAGAATATGACTGCTGCCGAGAAGATTGAAGACGAAGCGAAGACGTAGCATTCATTTCGTTGTTTCTTTTCTCTTTACTGAGTCACAGGACCACCGTACTATTAAGAGGGGTGTAGCGTTCGAAGATTTGATTCGCTGATGCTAAACCCAAATTCTATGAAAGTTGTGAGAGAAATCTCTTTGTGTTCCGAGCAAATACTTGCCAGCAAGAGACTGTGATCTTCTTCGCTGCGAGAGATTTGTCTCTGACCGAGGAGTTAGCAATACTTGCTCCTCAAGTAATGTTACCGTTGCTCTTAAAAATCTGACCGTTGTGAACGTGTCGGTTGGCCATTGGATGGACCGCGTGTCCAAAATGGTCATTTCCCATCAGGGAAGGCTGCGGCTATAAATAGCCACCCCGCACCGGCATTGTCCGGTGGCTGCTCCGTTTGATTCTGAGAAGATTGTTGAGCAACCCCCTCTCCAATAGATTTGAGTTTAAAATCCACCGAGAGAAAAACCCCAGAGCCGAAAAATTAGATAGTGGTTCAGCATCACTCGAATCTAAGTCTAGTACGCTCCGCCTAATACTCTTGAGAGTTGCGAACTCTCTAGACGGTTAGGTGTCAATTTCTTTAGAGACCAAGAGTAATTGTGGTTCTCGAAGAAGAAGTCTGTAAAGGTTCGGAGATCGCCTCAAGCATCTACCACGAGTAATCGGCATTGCTTGACGAACCAATTGTCGACGAGAATAGGGCGAAGAGAGTTTATCTTCTGTGTTAAATCACAACCCCTCCAACCAGACGTAGTCCTTTTGCAGAAGGGCGAACTGGTCTACCAAATACCTTGTTGTCATCGAGCATCACTGGTCACCTCTGCCGCCCCCCTTTACATTCGAACTATGCAGTATGACATATTTCAATCATGTGATTTGCCTTGATGCATGCTCCTAGTTACCATTCGGTAGTTTGTATTCGCTCACTGTATACTGTTTTCATTCGTTCCGCTGCTGGGTTCCGAGAGTTTTGATATTTCCGAAAGAAAATTTAAAACTCCCATTCACCCCCCCTCTGGTAGACATACTTCGTTCCTACACAACCACCGAGCACTGATCATAATGAGGATGTTCAAAGAGAAAAGAAACCATGATCTGATGGAGTTTTTGAAAAGTATGCAGACTATGGTAGGACAGAATCAAAACAATGGGACGCACTCCAAGCTGTCTGATTTTTAGCGAACAAAGCCACCAAGTTTTGGTCAAGCTGTTGATCCAATTGAAGCTGATGACTGGCTGAGGACCATGGAAAAGAAGCTGGAAATAGCTCGCTGTGATGAGTCAGACAAGGTTCTTTTTGTTACTCACTACCTGGAAGGACCGGCAACCATCTGGTGGGATAATGCAAAAATGGCATGGCCTCCTGGGGAAGACATTTCCTGGGAGAAATTCAAGGAAGTGTTTCGAAGGTATCATATCCCCACCGGCATCATGAAGGTGAAGCAGAGGGAATTTCTTGCCCTTACTCAAGGAAGTATGTCAGTCGGTGAGTATCTGAACAAATTCAATAATCTGGCACAATACTCTACCCATGATATGTCCACTGAAGAAAGGAAGATACACCGATTTCTAGGAGGACTCAACCATGCCCTCCGATGTCAGCTCTGCATGCTGGATTTTCCAGACTTTCAGACTCTGGTAAACAAAGCTTTCATAGCTGAACGAGAGCATAAGTCTGGATATGATGACCACAAGCGTAAGTTTGAGCCCAAGAAGCCACGTGTATGGCAACCAGTTCAGTCTGAGTAAAAGCCCACCTGGAATGGCGGCAACAATAACAATAAGCCAGGCAACCAGGACAAGACCTATGGCAAGCAACCCATGATGGAAGACTGCCGCCGCAATAACACTTGCTTCACTTGTGGCCAAGGCGGGCATTATTCAAAGCAGTGCCCCACAAGAGCTGGAAAGCCACCATCCGACTTCAAGCCACAAGTCAACACTATTGGACGCCGCCCCAACCAGAACTTCTGTCGCGGCCAAGTCCATCACATCTCCGCCGTGGAAGCCTGCGAAGCACCAGATGTAGTCCTTGGTATGTTTTCTGTTAACAACATACCTGCAATAATTTTATTTGATTCCGGAGCTTCCCATTCGTTTATTTCGCGGAGTTTTGCCACCATACACAAATTTTCCCCTTCTCTTTTGGACAATATCATGGTGGTACAATCCCCTGGCTCCATGCTCAGAACAAATTTGATATACAAGGACATGGAAATCTTGATACACGGAGTTAAGTTTCCAGCCACTCTCGTTGCCATTGAATCCCCTGGATTGGACATAATACTGGGGATGGACTGGTTGACACCACATCAAGTCTGCATCAATTGTGCCACTAGAACCGTGACATTGGTTAACCCGACAGGACAGATAGTTCAGTTTGTTGCCAGCAGAATGATGTCAAAGAAGGGAATGGCATTCAAAACCACCGTTACAGATATGAATTTGATCCCGGTGGTCAGTGAATTTCCGGATGTGCACTACAAGAAATATGTTAATTTGCGACCATCAATATTGATCACTGAATGGTCATTGTTTTCCATTTTTGACCTTTTTGTGACCAAAAATAGTTGGTCAAAAGCTGGTCGTCTTTAATGAAACTTAACGACCTACTTTGTGAAATGGTCGTAGAAGGTTACGACCAAAATAAAAGGTCGTTGATTCTACGACCAATTGTTTTGGTCACTAGCAGTCTGCCCAGACCACGTCAGATCCAACGTGGAAAAATTATGACCAAACAAAATGGCCGTTGATCAGAATCGGCCCGGTCCGGTCTAGCCGTCTCTATGGGCCGAGCCCAATAATTCAGCCTTTTTATGATTTTTTTTGCCTGATTTTTTTGGGCCTTCTCTATCTTGGGCCTTCGCCTTTCCACACAGTCCATTTCCTTTTTGTTTCTATTTTCTATTTGAATCGAGTCCGTTTCCTTTTTGTTTCTATTTTCTATTTGAGTCGAGGCCTACTTATAGTACAGATTCTGAATAGCTTTTTGGCCCAGGTCATTTTGGGCCATGGCATCTTAATAGTAAGTATATTTGGGCCGTGGCCTCTGTCAGGTCCAGTAAGAACATTTTCTGGAGAATTTTACTATTAAAGTAAAATGTACACAACACATTACAGGAAAATAGCACATACAACAGCAGATAAAATTTCATTTCACTCCTACTACAGCTCACTACATCATAGACAATTACTGACACTTCATCCTTCATTTTTTTACTAGGCAGTAGACGAGTACATCTCACTTCAAATAAATAGTACTGTTCTTGGAAGCATCTTTGCTAATGTCCTCCACCTTCTCGTCAGTCGACGCCGCAAGCTTCTTGTCAGCGGATCATGCTTTCATCACCTGAGCACAAGCAGCATTCACAGCCTTCACATCCTGCAAAAGAAGAGTCATGGCTTGTATGTCCAAGAACTTTGGTGGTTACTTGTCTGATGCACATTGCCATGTTCCCCATCATCCCAATTCTCCGGCTGCCATGTAGGTATTAAACAATGTGAAACTGGACATACAAGCAGAACACAAAACAGAGCAAAAATGTAAGAAATGGAAAATGGGCACCTTTGTCACGCCGTGGTGCACCATCTTACTCGATCCGGCCTCAAGGAACCAGCAGCGCTGCTTGCTCCCTTGGCCTTGCGCCGTGGTGCACTATGTTTGTGCAAATCAGATCTTCTGCATAGAACCGTACATCCTATTCAAAAGAATACACAGACCTCAAGCCATGTAATTACTGAAAGAAGAGGAAATGAATGCAATTCTATATAGACAAAAACACATGTAGCAATGTTATACATAGTAAAACTTCAGTATTTGGTGGTACAATGAAAGAGCAGTTCAGTTGAAGAATTTAGCTTGCGCAGAGACAAGGGAGACTTGAGAGCCAAGGGTAGATTTGCGCAGAGACAAACAAAGAGACAAACCACAGCCAGTTTGCGCGGCGAGCTGCTCACCTGTGTTGGGGAGTGGCGGAGATGTGCGTCGGCGTTAAGCAAAACAGCAGCTCGGTTGAGTGCCAAGGGGGGGTAAGGTTGATCCAGAACCCAGGGCACTCCAGACTGCAACTTTTCACAAGAACAGAATCACTACAGAGAAAATTATACAAGAACAGAGCATAGAAGCAGATTAATTATATGGAACCAAAAACTGAATCATTGCAGATCAGATTACACAGGAACAGAATGTAGAAGCATATTATATGGAAGCAAAAACCAAATCATTATGGAGCACATAATAATACATGAAGAGAAAGAAGCAACTATACATGCCAAAACTGGACAAACCACAAAGAACAACAGCACAACGGCAGGAGTAGCCCTGTTTGCATCATGTTGAACAGCACAAGCAGCCATATATGCATCGCAAACAAAGAACACTCGACATCCAACATCTGAAGACATTGCAATGATTTATAAGCACATCTAGCATACTAGTTTCCGCAAAGAGCAAAAGCAAACATGATACAATATCATTTGCACCACATCAACCAAATTATTCAGGCAGCACAGCATGCACATGAACAAAGACAGGTTCTGGGTCCTGTTTGATTCACCTAGTTGATGAGGGCGGCAGAGCAGGAGACGAGCTCGATGTCGTTGCCATCGAGGATGATCTCATCCTTGACCTTCTCGGACCGCAAGATGGTGACTCCGTCGAGCATGTCCACCTTCCTCACCTGCAACCAAATCACAGCAGAAATAAGCTCTCTGTGTTAGCAGTAGCCAATACTCTCTGTGTTAGCAGTAGTAAAAACTCATGCAGTACCAAATTCAAAGATTTTTTGTTGTAGCTAACATAAGTATGGAACAATAGTTAACAACTCGAGTCAGAAAAGGTAGGAGCGTCTCTTAAGAGAGACACAACTGATACTGATCAAAGATAATAACATAGCACAAAAATAGGTAGGTACATTGACTTCTTTAAAGACAATAAGCAGGACCAACAGATTCACATGTTACATCAGTATGAAGTTACAATGGCAGGTGCCAGGTGTGAAATGGATATGGCACAAATTTTATGCTCATAAATATTCCATGTAGTGTATGAGCGATACTATTTCATGCTAATGTATGAGCATACAAGATGCAGTAAAGAGAGCTCATATAGTTCATTGAGCACACATTAACAAGCTAAGATAACCTGTTATATGGATATCATCATTGCCTATCAGACTGCTGATAAATATTCCATGTAATGTTTAAACTAGACACAAATCTAGGGAGGAATCAAACAGTGGAATCAGATACAAATTAAGCACGGATAAATTATTAAACTTATAACAACCAGGGTGTCGTTCAACCAATAAAACTATAACAGAATCGGGCATATCAGACTTGGAACGCTAAGGGGTTGCATCAGGATCGCTAAAAGACCTACACTGATTCGTGAAGGGGGGGAGGGACTCACCCTGGAGAGGACCGTGAGCACGTAGGGTGGGTTACGACGAACACGGCCATCCCCTCCTCCGAGGAGACGACCGACCGCAGCGCGAGGTGCACGAGTTGGTGATGTTGCAGGCGGCTTGCGGTTCTCCGTCGAAGGCAGGCTGATGGCGACAGGAGAAGCGGTGGGGTTTCATGCCACCACCACAGTGATGGCACCTGCTGCATCCAAACCGAACAAAAAAATAAATAAGCAAGGGTTGACAAACAGAGCAAGCAAGAATTTGTAACTTATAATGCTATGTGCTGCCCTGCTGCATATACATATCAATTGTGTCATGTTGGGGGGGTTCAGAATGTACACAACATATTTATGTCAAATGGTTGATTATTCAGAGAAGTTAAACTAAGTGCAGGTCACCGAAAACTGAATTTCTTGCAATCCAGACAATACAAACAGCATGAAGATGGTTGCATATATACAAATCCATGTGGTGGCAGCAAAATTGACCAATCTAGACCTCATCTTCTCTCTCTGTTTGGTACTAACAAAATAAATAAATAACTGGACTTGTTCATACAAATCCCTCTTCAACTCCTTGACACAACCAGGATTTACATCAACTATTCCTCAACTTAACAGCAGTAGTGAGCAGAGGAAGATGAGAGGGAGAGGGAGATGCTACCTGCCGTGGTGGGTCGTCGTGGACGAGCTTGAGTTCGGCAGGACCTCTTGGTCGCCCTAGGAGCAGAGGAGCAAACCCCTCCTACCCCTCTTCCTTCAGCAGAGCAGGACCGAAGAACTGGAGGCTGGTTGCATCTCAGGTTGGTTCTCCAAAACCCACCTCCTGCAGCAAAATCCGGGGATGTCCTTCAACACAGCATAACACGACGAATAGAGCAACATACACTGTGGTCAGTGTTCATCCATGACTGCCAGATCGGATCGAATCGAAGAGAGAAGGGGAAGGGAAGGGCTACCTTGAGGATCGAATCGAATCGGGAAGCCGCGAGGTACGTTGAGCTCGATGAGAAGCGAATCACACGGGTGGAGCTGCTGCTGCTGGTCTCTCACCGCGCCACCCATCGTCAGGAGCAATCTGCGAGGTGGGTCAAAGATCAAATCCGACGCCGTGGTGGGGAACCTACGGCCACATTCATGGCATAGTTTGTTCAAACGATCTCATATTTTGCACAAGGGTGCATCTTGGAATGGCAAACAATGTTGCCTAAGGAAGTTTTCATTTTCTTTGGACGAAAATTTCATTTTCCATTTTTCGAGTGCCCAAAATGAGTTTTTTGTGAAGAACCTAGCAAATATTTGTTGCAAAATTAGACCAAATCAGTTTTCTAAAATATTAGGCCATATTTAATGTACAATTGACCAAATGGCTGCGTGTCAAAAGTTTTGATCCACCTCTCGTGAAAAAGACAAATTTCCGCCGATTCAGCTGGAAGCGGGTCAAATTTGAACTGCAGCTGCCTTATAGTTTGCTCTTTATTTTTTCCAAAAATCATTTCTAGGTACATAAGTATCTATTTAATAAGAGAAACTCCAAAAGTTTTGCAAGATTCAAACCCTAGCTACGAACGGTCATGCCCGTCGTTTTGACCGCATTTTGAAACGGGCACAAGAAATTCAAAAAAAATCTAAAAATTTGAAAACCTTAGCATTGTGTCATTATATGTGACCTAGTTTTCATAAAAAATAATAAACTTGTAATACGGCAATTATTTTAAAAAAGTGTTCTCAGAAATAAGCTATCATGTGTGAAGATTCATGGCTTTCACGCCAAATGATCAATCTTATGGCCACATTCATGGCATATATTGTTCAAATGATCTCATATTTTGCACAAGGGTGCATCTTGGAATGGCAAACAATGTTGCCTAAGGAAGTTTTCACTTTCTTTGCACGAAAAATTCATTTTCCATTTTTTGAGTGCCCAAAATGGAATTTTTTGTGAAGAACCTAGCAAATATTTGTTTCAAAATTGTACCAAATCAATTTTATAAAATATTAGGCCATATTTAATGTACAATTGACCAAATGGTTGGGTGTCAAAAGCTTTTGATCCACCTCTCGCGAAAAAGACAAATTTCCGCCGATTCAGTAGGAAGCAGGTCAAATTTGAACTGCAGCTGCCTTATAGTTTGCTCTTTATTTTTTCCAAAAATCATTTCTAGGTACATAAGTATCTATTTAATCAGAGAAACACCAAAAGTTTTCCATGATTCAACCACTAGCTAGGAACGGTCATGCCCGCCGTTTTGACCGCATTTTGAAATGGGCCTGAAAAATTCAAAAAAAATCAAAAAATTGGAAAACCTTCGCATTGTGTCATTATATGTGACCAAGTTACCAGGAAAAATATTAAACTTGCAATAGGATAATTATTTTTAAAAAGTGTTCTCAGAAATGAGCTATCATGTGTGAAGATTCATGGCTTTCAAGCCAGATGATCAATCTTATGGCCACATTCATGGCATAGTTTGTTCAAATCATCTTATATTGTGCACAAGGGTGCATCTTGGAATGGCAAACAATGTTGCCTAAGGAAGTTTTCATTTTCTTTGGATGAAAAATTCATTTTCCATTTTTTGAGTGCCCAAAGTAAGCTTTTTTTGTGAAGGACCTACCATATATTTGTTGCAAAATTGGACCAAATCAATTTTCTAAAATATTAGACCATATTTAATGTACAATTGACCAAATGGTTATGTGTCAAAAGCTATGATCCACCTCTCGTGAAAAAGGCAAATTTCCGTCGATTCAGTAGGAAGCGGGTCAAATTTGAACAGCAGCTGCCTTATAGTTTGCTCTTTATTTTTTCCAAAAATCATTTCTAGGTACATAAGTATCTATTTAATCAGAGATACATGGTGTGGTGGCGAGACGTCGAGGTTTGGATGGTGGCCGAGGCCCCCAACTCCAGAGCACGTAAACTGGCATGCCAGCCGCGTGGTCACCGCGTGACCGTGGCCTTGCCACACGTTCTGGGTGGCCTAGGCATGTCTGGTGGGTTGGGTACTCCCTCGGTAGGTGTTAGGAAGAAGAATACAATAGAAGAATCTCATGAGGAGACTGAACTAAGCTCAAACATGAATTAGCAGCCAAGTGTTTGATTAGCGGTGGGGGAAATGCACATGGCCAATGGGCCTGAGTTTTGGCTGAGGATGATAATCTACTAAGGAGACTGTCTTGGCAAATTTGCAGCTCAAATGGAGGAGCCTAGGTGGCACTTGCTTTGCAAAGTACCACACTGGAAAGAAATATGGATGTTGAAGCTGGGCTCAAATGAACGAATGGATTGAGCTGACATTTTGTGGAGGGAAGTTATATAGGTAGGAACATGCCCTGGTAAAGTTTCAACAATAATTAAGCAATATAAAATATAGTTACTTCACAAACTAAAAATATGACCAGAATAAAAGATTGTATGATGAGCTCACATGGATTGCGAGATAGAGCTCAAATTTTATGGACAGTGATGATTTGACCATATGGAAGATTTGGAAAAATCTCAAATCATTTGGATAATCCTAGCTAGTACTTCTTTCACAAAGCTTCTCTCTGGATAGAAACTTTGAAAATTTTCTGAGGAAGATTTACTATGCAAATGGAGCTGAATATTATCATGTGGCAATGATTTGGATATGGAAGAGTGCCCAAAAAGTTTGAGGGCAATAGGAGTGGTCTAGATAGCACTTGCTTTGCAATGTGCCAATCTGGCCAGAAAATAGAAATAGAAGCTGGGCACACATAGTTGATTCGATTGAGCTGCAATTTGGATGAGGATGATAATTTGGGCATATGAACGCACTGTAAAAATTTCATACCATTTGGATAAATAAAAATGGTACTTCCTTCACAATGCTCTCGACTGAACAGAAAATTGGGAAAAATATTGAGGGAAATTGGCTAAATTAATTGAGCTAAAATTTGGTGGAGGGAGGTTCTATGGGCAGGGTCATGTCCTGGTAAATTTGCAGCAATTATAAAGTAATATAAAATATAGTTGCTTCCCAAACTGAAAATATTACTAGAAACAAAGATTGGATGGTGAGCTCACATGGATTGTTATATGGGGCTCAAATTTTGTGGAGAGATATGATTTGGGCATATAGAAGATGTGGCAAAAATTCAACTCATTAGGATATGCCTAGCTAGTACTTCCTTCACAAAGCTTCTAGTTGAACAGAAACTTTGGAAATTTGCCGAGGAAGATTTACTAGGCAAATGGAGCTGAATTTTGTCATGAGCCAATGATTTGTTTAGGAAATAGTGCCCAAAATTTTTGAGGGCAATCAAGAAAATATAAATAGCACTTCCTTCACAAAGTGCTGTTCTGAACAGAATAGGAAAATGAATATTTCTGAATTATTTTTGAACTAGGCAAGGAAGGTTTTTGACATAGTTGAGGAAGATATGATCCAAAGAATTTATGAGAATTTTTTGGGAATTTTAGGAATGATAGAAATGTAGGCTGCTTCACAACCTAGGGCAAAAATTGACACCTGGACATGACACATAGGCAAAACTGATGAGGTGGCGCCTAGTCATAGCAATGCACCACAATTTACAAGGCTATGACCATCCATAGCGGACCAGTGCTGTTTGCTTTACGACCATTTCGTGTAAGGAAATTATGACCTTTCTGACCAAAATGGTCGTTATGGTTTAGGGTTTGGAGCCCCCCGAACAGCTTATGACCAATTGGTCTCAAATGGTCATAGATTTACGACCATTTCTTCCAGGGTCACTGACAGAAGGTCACAAGTTGACATATTTCTTGTAGTGGTGTTCCCTAAGGAACTACCGGGGATGCCACCCGACAGAGAAGTGGAATTTGCTATTGATGTTGGTTCCCGGAACTGCTCCAATCTACAAGAAGTAATACCGCATGCCGTCCCCAGAGCTAGTGGAATTAAAGAAATAGTTGGATGAATTGCTACAAAAAGGGTACATTCGCCCAAGCATCTGGCCATGGGGATCACCCGTGCTATTTGTTAAGAAGAAGGATGGCAGTCTACGGATGTGTGTGGACTATCGCCAATTGAATGAGGTCACCATAAAAAATAAGTACCCACTCCCTCGCATTGATGACTTGTTTGACCAATTGAGTGGAGCCCGGGTATTTTCTAAGATTGACCTCCGAACGGGGTATCACCAGTTGAAAATCAGAAAAGAGGATATCCCCAAGACAGCCTTCACTACTCGATATGGTCGGTATGAATTCGCAGTCATGTCGTTTGGGCTGACGAACGCTCCAGCTTATTTCATGAGCATGATGAACAAGGTCTTCATTGTGGCACCCCGGCTCAGAGTCACCGGAGAACCCCGTATTCCAGCCCAGAGATCAAGTCTTCTGGAATACGGCACTGCTTGGCATAGAACAAATCAGCTCTTTATTACTAATAAAGGGAGTACAAGGATTTGATATATTACAATGGGTTGCCTTGGCAAAGCTACGCTTGCTATGCTAATTCTATGCTAGAAGCGGCTCGAATCCTAGCAGCAGAATCACGGCGTCAACATGGACTCCACTCCACAGGGACTCTGGCTTGGACACATCCTAGCTCGCAACGCGAACACCTCCACTATGCAAACATGGCAGCACCTGCAAACTGCCATGACACGCCAGGTGAGTTGTAACGCCCTGGACACACCCGCCGGTGGTCGTTACTCCTGGCGAGATCTAGACTGGCCTCACAGATCAATACTAGTCTTTCCTGCGCACTTTGTCCTCACTCATGCGCACCCGGGAGCAACTTCCCGGTCGGTCACCCATCCTAAAATTACTCCAAGTTGAGCACGCTTAACTTTGGAGTTCTGTCCGAATGGGCTCCCGAAAAAGAAGGAATTCCTTATTGATATGAGTAGTCTATCATCCCTAATAAGCCAGGCTATCACATGAGTAATTTGAATGTACTCGCAAGCTCGCAACAAACAAGAGCATCAAGGCATAACAATGTCATAGCAATCATGATCAAATCAGATTTAAATGCTACTAAAAGGGTGGAAGAAAAATAATAACATACTATTGCTACCACTATCAATCTTGCTACTACTAGGGAACCACTTTGTTCTGAGCCACATAATTGAACCACTTACTCTCGTGACCAACTCATGGTCACCTTGAGAACTTCTGACAATCATCCCCGAGAATCATCCTCAACAGTTACCAGCGGTCGTCAACAATCAGTCTCCTAACCATACTGAGACGAGTTCTTCCATCATTAACACGTCATTCCCTCATTGGTGTTGATCAGACAGTGTGACTTAGTACGAATTGTGTCCAATACCGAGGACGTGGCTATTCGAATAGATTCTTACACTCTGCAGAGGTTGCACACTTTACCCACACTATGAAGCTCCTGGCCCCGTACCTCGGTACACTTCCCTTTCCGGGTGGACCGGTGCTGCTTCAACGAAACTTGCCTAACCCGTGACACCTCCATCGTACCACCGACAATCATCCTCCCCCGGAGTCCTGCCCTGGGTGGCCCCTGTGTCACTCTTGACACCTGCCACCGTCGTGGCCAACCAACTGTCCCAAACGAGGACCTGAGCTCAAAACCAAACCGGGCTCACAAGGTTATCGTCGTCTACCTGATCAGGGCAGCATGCACGTATAACCTCCCCTCTTTGGTGGTACCGATAAAAGAGCACGCTGTTAGACCAAGCCAAGGCCGTCTCATTCCGGCAGGTGTGGCTGCACTGGAAAGTTTGGTTCAGTGGCACTTGATCAACGATGAAGGATTTTATCCCCGAGTAATCATAGTCATCACTGACATTCCGATATACAAGTA
This sequence comes from Elymus sibiricus, assembly GCA_039707655.1. Taxonomy (NCBI): domain Eukaryota; kingdom Viridiplantae; phylum Streptophyta; class Magnoliopsida; order Poales; family Poaceae; genus Elymus; species Elymus sibiricus. The sequence goes on along the minus strand of CM077668.1, from coordinate 251,453,822 downwards.
ATCCAGGTTATTACAATAACCTACTAGAAATCCAATGAGCATCATGATCAACTTATACTACTGATCCCATATATGCAGTACCGGAGGAATCACAAAATAATCATAGACGGTAATCTCACAGTCCGACAGCATTACAACATAAATCTGGAAATTTACTACTATCCTATAATCCCATCATCATCATGACAGTAATTTGTCCAAGATCTTCAAAGTATTGCATGAACTAGTCCATTCAAAACAAATTCATATTTGGCATTAAAATAATTATTTAAGCTATGATATTGCAATGCAATTATGCAAATGAGAGTTCTGGCTTGCCTTGCACCAATAGAGTGTGGGAGTACTCCTGGTCTTCACCAACCACTCAAAACAATCTGAAAAGCATTTTTGAAGGCATTTTCAAATACCACATAAAGCCTTTTCTTTTGACCAGAAACTCTAGACAGCAGAGAAAAATACCAAATTTTTACAGCAACTAGAGGAGCTCATAAGAAAAATAATGCAAAAAGAATGAACTCATTTGGACTTATTGTTTAAAAGTTATAGTAGGTCAAAGTTCAGTCAAAGTTTCTGGAATTATTTGAATTAAACAGAAAATCAGAAAAACCTCAGGCGGCCACGTCGGAGACGTAAACCGGCTGGGCGTTTCCACTAGCATACCAGTTCGGAAGCGAAGGGAGTCGCTGGCAGGTGGGGTCCGCGTGCCAGGTTTAAACAGAGAGGGAGAGGGAACAGTGAGCGGCTGGACTCACCGGCGACGTTCACCGGCGTAGAGGCTGCGGCGGAGCTGGGCAAGGGCGGGGATGGATCGTGCGGTCGCCGGCGAGCACTCCCATACCCGCAGCTCGTCGGGAGATGGCCGGACGGCATCGCCCCCTTCGTCTCAGGTGGTGGCGTGCTTCGGGGGTCGACGGATCCGGCGACTCCGGCGAGTACTCGGGCAGAGGAAGGGCTGGGACGGGTCAGCAGAGTGCCACGAGCTCGGGGGTGGCCTCGGCTGGGGCTGGTGTGGACAGAGGTGAGCGGACGGAGCTGGGGCAGAGCGGTAGAGCCCTTCGCCAGAGACGGAGAAGGAGGGCTCTCCGGCCTGCCCTGGCGCTGCTGGTGGCGATTAAGAGGGAGAAGAGTGGAGTGGTGCTGAGAGACGAGGCCGGGGAGGGCCTTTTATAGGTGAACGAGGGTTGGCCGAGCCGGATCCCGCCACGGTTGAGCTGGCCGGGCGAGGACGGCGAGCTGGCCGTCGCGGCGTGGGCTGAAGTGACGAGAGAGGTGGGAGAAGTCAATGCGACGGCGACGGCTGGAGGCAGAAGACGCCAGCCAGCTAGGCCACAGTGCCCGTATGGTGCATAGCGGAGGAGCTTGGCCATGTCTGTCGGCGAGCTTCGCCAGAGGGGGAGAGGGTTCCGGACGGGCCAGGTGGACGGCGGCGACGCAGTCGGCATGTTTGGACAAGGAGAGGCATCGCGAAGTGGCCGGAGCAGTCGCGTCCGAAGCGGGCGACGTGCAGAGCACGGTTTTGGCTTGGCCAGACACGTGGTCACCATGTGCACTGGCGCACTCGGCGCGCTCTGGCCTGCTCAGTCATGTCTACGCGGTAGTCCTCTCAGCCTGAGTCATTCCTGTGCCTTTGGTTTGACAAGAGCTGACTAGGACAGCTGGATAACTCCCATGAATGTTTCTGGACAGCAACTTGTGCAGCAAGTTGAGGTAAAATGGCTAGGGTTCTGGGAGTAAAAGTTTGCCATTCTGGAATGCAGTAGGAAGGTGCACATGCTGGGAAAAATTCGGATCAAATGGACAAATGTAGAGCATGGTTGCTCCACAATTGCTTCTTTGATCCAGAAATCTTGCAGAGGATGTTGCACTCACTTGGATGGGTTCCTGGAGCTGAAACTTAGTATTTGTGGGTGATTTGGGAATGCCAATATGCTATAAAAATTTCAGCCCAATTGGGTTAGAGTACAAGGTACTTCCTTCACAACACTTCCCACTGGATAGAAATTTGGAGGAATTTTATAGAGAAATTGGCTGAATGAAATGAGCCAGAAATTTGTGGAGACTGATAATATGAGTAGGAGAATGTCCTGGATTAATTTCAGAATTTTTGAAGCAATATAAAATATAGGTGCCTCAAAAACTGAAATTATGACCAGAATCAAAGGTTGGATGCTGTGCTCACCATGAGGAGTAAATCTTGAATATTTGCACATATCCAAGGTTTACATTGCCCAAAGGATTTATGAGAATTTTTTGGAATTTTTGGAAGAACAGAAATATGGGTTGCTTCACAACCTTGAGCTCAAAGGGTTATTCCTTTATTGGAAAAAAAGGAATATTAGATTGGAATAAAATTGAGATTGAGCAGGAATGGAAGTGACATGATTTGAGAGAAGTTTTTGAGGGTCTGAGTCACTTGGGAAAGAAAATCAAGAAAATATTCCCAAGTTTTAAGTCCATAGAGCCATTCAGAAACAAAACCAAGCCAAATCCAAATAAAATTTTCAATTAAATTTGAAAAGAAAAGCTGGAAAAAAAACCAGGGTGTCACAAACCTACCCCCCTTAGGATAAATCTCGTCCTCGAGATTTGGTTGCTTAGGGAACCAGTATGAATATTCTGCCTTTAAGGAAAACTGGTTCCAACTCTGGTATCCTTTTTCTTGGTATAATGCTTTCCCACGAATCTCATAGGACTGGACTTTCTTACTCTGGGGTGGTTTGCTTTACCGCACCCACATTCTGACAGATCTTTCCTCGCATATCCAACATTATGCTGACTTCATTATTACCATGTCTACTGGTTCATCCGACATATTTTCCTGACTGAAGTAAGTCACCTTCCCATAAGTCCGGGAGCGATGTTTGATGAGCATGTCCTGCTCCCATCTGGTACCAATAAGGATTATGAACAACTTTCTTTAGTGGACACAACCCAACTGGTTATGGTATCGAGTTACAATGCTGAAAATCACAATGTTTTTCCGGGTGGGGTCTGACTATTTGCAGGGTAGCTGAATCCTCTGAGCTGACTGTTTTGTCTCCATTCTGTATTGACAATTTGGCTGCTATTCGTCATGTCCAAAGGAGTAATACCTTGGCTGATGGTGGTTCTGGCGGAGTAACCTTGCTCATGACAGAGGAGTGCATGCGTGGGCATTTAATCCGAAGTTGTTGTGTAGCATTGAAAGTGCCCATTCGGTCGAGATATTTATAAGTCTTGCGATACCTGATAGGAAATCCTTCAATACAGAGCAAAGCGGACCACTTGGGGTGTATTCATGATGATTGATATGAAATTAGCCCATCTTAGGTATTCGTATCATGTTGTTTCTGTAATGATCATCACGCCTACATCTTCAGTTTTGCTCTTCTTTACTGTTCTCCTTCCTGATTCCCGCGCCACCAGAAATTGGTCATGTATTTCCCAACTTTTCATATGACCATGGATGTTATCAGGTGCAAAATTCCTGTAAGCATGCCTTGTCCTTAACCTAGTATAGTCACACTTATCTGACAAGCTTTTCATCTCACAAGCTGTAGTGGTAAGGCATTGGTCGTCCGAACCCCTTGCATGAAATTGGGAAATAAACCAGTGGCCACCAGATCAGTCTTTACAACTCAGATCTGGGACTTTTACTGGAGTAATTTAATCATGACTCAAGACGGCTGGAAAACAGCTCAGAGCATGAGACCATGTTGATAAAAAGAATGCAGCGGCTCCCTAAGACGGCCGAAGAACAGCTCAGAAAATAGAGTTACCGCTACCAAAAGAAACTCAACAGCTGCCTGAGACGGCCAGGAAAAAAAACAGCTCAGAACACAGGATAGTTGTTGAAAAGAGAAATACAATGCCGGCATCCACCCTAAATGGCCGAAAAACAGCTCAGTACACGGGCGTGGTGCCGTCTCCAAAGAAAAGCAAGCAAGGGTTCATCGGAACCGTATACCAAGTTCATAAGTACCTTGGTATCCACTGCCTAAATTGTTGTTCCAAGCTTGTGAGTCCTCCTAACATGCTGATGGTTATACTGGCCTTCGTTCACTCTCCTAACTTGTGCAGGTGTTGGATCCTTATCTTCCTTTGGTAGTCCGGCTCAAACTTAGTTGCTTTCGTACGAGTGACTGTCATGACTCGGGCAATATTCCACAATATACATAGAAGCATGTATAGCTGAACATCTAATTCCCAAGGCCGACTTTTGTGTCCTGACCAACTCATATTTCTGACCGAACAATTTATAACTTAGCTCCTCAATATGCACTGCCCACATACCATGTCCTAACTTATACCAAGGCTGCCAACTGTTTGTAGTACCGTGCTGACGAAGATTGGATAACTTATGTTGGAAGCCATCGGGTATCGTACTGAGCAAGACTGGGTAACTTGTGCTCGAAGCTTCTGCCGGAACAGCGTGCGGAAGAAGGCTGGGTAGCGTCCCCCAGAAGTTTTCCCTCCTGGTTACTTATCGAGGAAGATTCTGTACCTTATGCTGGAAGCTTTCCCACGGTAGCTTATTGAGGAAGATAGGGTATCTTGTGCTGGAAGCCATCCATATATCGTACTGAGGAAGACTCAAAGAGCCTTGCCTCCTAAGTTTCTCCAGTGGCGTGCAGAAGACGACTGGGTTGCTTATACCAGAAGTTTCTTACAGGGCTATGCTGCTATATATATACATCCTCGCAACTCCACTTGTTGGTTACCTGTGGAAGAATTGGCCGACTATCCTTCTTGAAATTCCAACTTGTACTGTAAATATACCATTGGCCTTGCACACCACTGGTCTTCCTGCTTGCTTAAACATTACTGCTAATGCATTACCGATGTAAACTTGACACTGATAGTCATTTCAGAATACTGTTTGCTTTCCACCAAATGCTCCCACGAGCAATGTGGTCCTGAGAATTTCATACTGCTCAACTTAACCTCCAAGTACTTGCAATTCTCATTATCTTTTCATGTCTGATAGTTGATAAGCAACTTCCATAGAGAAGGTAGTATGACACCGAAGAACCAAAGAAGAGCGAATAAAGACTACTCAAGGAAAAGCACCAAACTTGCAAAACCACACTTTATTGCTACTCAGGGTAATTTACAGCACTTGGCACTACCACAACTCATGCAACATGAACCTCGCAGATACTTAGGCACTAGGGTTGGATGGTGGGTTGCTGGAGAGCGAAGGAGCTGGCGGAGAGGTTGACGGAGCTAAAGCCATACCAAGGGCTCTCCGGGCACGAGTTGCATCTCGGACTAGCTCAGCGATGAGGACGTACTCTGCGACCATGTAACGAGACATGTATGCCACAGCGACATCGTCATCTGAGCGGACAGGAGGAAATCTAATCTGTCTGGGTGTGGTGGACATGGTGGGATAGTACTGGAAGGCACGATTCTCCTGCATCGTGTTTTCCTGATGGTGAATAATAGTGAGGCCTGGCAGAGCGGCAAGTTGGACAGCGCGATCCGGGGTAGAGGCATAACCACCATGGAGACTATAGGTGCGCTTCCCCAAAGGTAGGTCGACTGACATAATGACATTGGCATGATACTCAAGCACCAGTCCCGCAAGCGAGGTCTGGAACACTTGGTACCTTCGCATCTCCCCACTGGGATAGAGAAGACGCTAGACATCCCAAAGCAGGGATGCGAAGCTGAATGGTGCAGGGGCTGAGTTGTAGTCAACCGAAATGCATGCCATCTACAAAATCAATTGATTAGTGAGCCAAATCTATATGCATGCCATGCAACAAACAAATGCATCAATCAAGTGCAGCAACTCAAATGCAACACACAAGTAGGCGGGGCTCTAAACTAACGGTTTCTAACGTCCGGGTTAGCTAGGGTGTCCTATAGCCAAACCTGGCTCTGATACCAAACCTTGTGGCACCCCGGCTCAGAGTCACCGGAGCACCTCGTATTCCAGCCCAGAGATCAAGTCTTCTGGAATACGGCACTGCTTGGCATAGAATAAATCAGCTCTTTATTACTAATAAAGGGAGTACAGGGGTTTGATATATTACAACGGGTTGCCTTGGCAAAGCTACGCTTGCTATGGTAATTCTATGCTAGCAGCGGCTCGAATCCTAGCAGCAGAATCACGGCGTCAACATGGACTCCACTCCACAGGGACTCTGGCTGGGACACATCCTAGCTCGCAACGCGAACACCTCCACTATGCAAACATAGCAGCACCTGCAAACTGGCATGACACGCCAGGTGAGTACTTTGAATGTACTCGCAAGCTCGCAACAAACAAGAGCATCAAGGCATAACAATGTCATAGCAATCATGATCAAATCAGATTTAAATGCTACTAAAAGGGTGGAAGAAAAATAATAGCATACTATTGCTACCACTATCAATCTTGATACTACTAGGGAACCACTTTGTTCTGAGCCACATAATTGAACCACTTACTCTCGTGACCAACTCATGGTCACCTTGAGAACTTCTGACAATCATCCCCGAGAATCATCCTCAACAGTTACCAGTGGTCCTCAACAATCAGTCTCCTAACCATACTGAGACGAGTTCTTCCATCTTTAACACGTCATTCCCTCATTGGTGTTGATCAGACAGTGTGACTTAGTACGAAATGTGTCCAATATCGTGGACGCGGCTATTCGAATAGATTCTTACACTCTGCAGAGGTGCGCACTTTACCCACACTATGAAGCTCCTGGCCCCGTACCTCGGTACACTTCCCTTTCCGGGTGGACCGGTGCTGCTTCAACGAAACTTGCCTAACCCATGACCCCTCCATCGTACCACCGACAATCATCCTCCCCCAGAGTCCTGCCCTGGGTGGCCCCTGTGTCACTCTTGACACCTGCCACCATCGTGGCCAACCAACTGTCCCAAACGGGGACCTGAGCTCAAAACCAAACCGGGCTGACAAGGTTATCATCGTCTACCTGATCAGGGCAGCACGCACATATAACCTCCCCTCTTTGGTGGTACCGATAAAAGAGCACGCTATTAGACCAAGCCAAGGCCGTCCCATTCCGGCAGGTGTGGATGCACTGGAAAGTTCGGTTCAGTGGCACTTGATCAATGATGAAGGATTTTATCCCTGAGTAATCTTAGTCATCACTGACACTCCGATATACAAGTAATCCAGGTTATTACAATAACCAACTAGAAATCCAATGAGCATCATGACCAACTTATACTACTGATCCCATATATGCAGTACCGGAGGAATCACAAAATAATCATAGACGGTAATCTCATAGTCCGACAGCATTACAACATAAATCTGGAAATTTACTACTATCCTATAATCCCATCATCATCATGACAGTAATTTTTCCAAGATCTTCAAAGTATTGCATGAACTAGTCCATTCAAAACAAATTCATATTTGGCATTAAAATAATTATTTAAGCTATGATATTGCAATGCAATTATGAGAATGAGAGTTGTGGCTTGCCTTGCACCAATAGAGTGTGGGAGTACTCCTGGTCTTCACCAACCACTCAAAACAATCTGAAAATCATTTTTGAAGGCATTTTCAAATACCACATAAAGCCTTTTCTTTTGACCAGAAACTCTAGACAGCAGAGAAAAATACCAAATTTTTACAGCAACTAGAGGAGCTCATAAGAAAAATAATGCAAAAAGAATGAACTCATTTGGACTTATGGTTTGTAAGTTATAGCAGGTCAAAGTCCAGTCAAAGTTTTTGGAATTATTTGAATTAAACAGAAAATCGGAAAAACCTCAGGCGGCCACGTCGGAGACGTAAACCGGCTGGGCGTTTCCACTAGCGTACTGGTTCGGAAGCGAAGGGAGTCGCTGACAGGTGGGGTCCGCGTGCCAGGTTTAAACAGAGAGGGAGAGGGAACAGTGAGCGGCGGGACTCACCTGCGGCGTTCACCGGTGTAGAGACTGCGGCGGAGCTGGGCAAGGGCGGGGATGGATCGGATGGTCGCCGGCGAGCACTCCCGTACCCGCAGATCGTCGGGAGATGGCCGGACGGCATCGCCCCCTTCGTCTCAGGCGGCGGCGTGCTTCGGGGGTCGACGGATTCGGCGACTCCGGCGAGTACTCGGGCAGAGGAAGGGCTGGGATGGGTCAGTGGAGTGCCACGAGCTCGGGGGTGGCCTCGGCTGGGGCTGGGGTGGACGGAGGCGAGCGAACGGAGCTGGGGCAGAGCGGCGGAGCCCTTCGCCGGAGACGGAGAAGGAGGGCTCTCCAGCCTGCCCTGGCGCTGCTGGTGGCGATTGAGAGGGAGAAGAGTGGAGTGGTTCTAAGAGACGAGGCCGGGGAGGGCCTTTTATAGGTGAACGAGGGGTGGCCGAGCCGGATCCCGCCATGGTTGAGCTGGCCGGGCGAGGACGACGAGCTGGCCATCGTGGCGTGGGCTGAAGTGACGAGAGAGGTGGGAGAAGTAAATGCGACGGCGACAGCTCGAGACAGAAGATGCCAGCCAGCTAGGCCACAGTGCCCGTACGGTGCACAGCGGCGGAGCTTGGCCGTGTCTGCCGGCGAGCTTCGCCGGAGGGGGAGAGGGTTCCGGGCGGGCCAGGTGGACGGCGGCGACGTAGTCGGCATGTTTGGACAAGGAGAGGCATCGCGAAGTGGCCGGAGCAGTCGTGTCTGACGCGGGCGACGTGCAGAGCACGGTTTTGGCTCGGCCAGACACATGGTCAGCACGTGCACTGGCGCACGCGGCGCGCTCTGGCCTGCCCGGTCATGTCTACGCGGTAGTCCTCTCAGCCTGAGTCCTTCCCGTGCCTTTGGTTTTACAAGAGCTGACTAGGACAGCGGGATAGCTCCCATTAAAGTTTCTGGACAGCAACTTGTGCAGCAAGTTGAGGTAAAATGGCTAGGGTTATGGGAGTAAAAGTTTGCCATTCTGGAATGCAGTAGGAAGGTGCACATGCTGGGAAAAATTCAGACCAAATGGACAAATGTAGAGCATGGTTGCTTCACAACTGCTTCTTTGATCCAGAAATCTTGCAGAGGATGTTGCACTCACTTGGATGGGTTCCTGGAGCTGAAACTTGGTGTCGACCCTAGCAAGGTGATTGCTGTGTTGAATTGGAAGACACCAGCCTCGGTAACGGAAGTTCGCAGTTTCCTGGGTTTGGCAGGCTACTACCGTTGTTTCATTGAAGGCTTCTCTAAGATAGCCAAGCCACTGACAGAGTTGTTGAAGAAGAATCACAAATTTGAATGGACAGAGGAATGCAATAGCATCCTTATGGAGCTGAAGACGAGGCTAACTACGGCCCCTGTCTTAATTCTTCCGGATATTCACAAGAGTTTTGACATATACTGTGATGCTTCCAGGCGTGGAATCAGCTGCGTATTAATGCAAGAAGGAAAGGTTGTAGCCTATGCATCCATACAGCTACGACCCCATGAAGAGAATTACCCCACGCATGACTTGGAATTGGTAGCCGTGGTTCATGCCCTGAAGATTTGGAGGCACTAACTCATTGGGCAGCGCTGTGAGATATACACAGACCACAAGAGTCTCAAGTATATTTTCACACAACCCGATCTCAACCTCAGACAAAGAAGATGGCTTGAACTGGTCAAGGACTATGACCTTGGAATCAATTACCATCCGGGAAAAGCCAATGTGGTCGCGGGTTGCCCTCAGCAGGAAACCAGGCATTGTAAATGCAATAATGGAAGGTATCCATCCAAGGCTACAGGAAGAGTTTGCCAAGCTCAACATGGTACTTTGTGGCCCAATTAGCCCGAATACGTTGGAAATTACTCCAACACTTGTGGAAGAAATTAAAGAAGCTCAGAAAACAGACAAGGGCATACAAGAGATCAAGGAGAACATACAGCAAGGGAAGACCAAATCCTTCTATGTTGACGAGCAAGGGACATTATGGTTTGACAGCCGAATATGTGTGCCTGACCAGGAAAATCTGAGACAGCAGATATTGCGAGAGGCACATGAGTCCGCATATTCTATTCACCCGGGAGGAACAAAAATGTATCAAGACCTGAGAGAGACCTTTTGGTGGCCAGGAATGCGAAGAGATATTGCGTACTATGTCGCGTGTTGCGACGTATGCAATAAGGTCAAGGCTGAGCACCAGAATCCAGCTGGACTGTTACAACCCCTACAAGTTCCCCAATGGAAATGGGATGGTATATGCATGGACTTCATTGTTGGGCTACCCAAGTCAACCAGAGGCCATGATGCCATCTGGGTTATCGTGGATATACTTACCAAAGTGGCTCATTTCATTCCAGTAAAGACTACTTTCCGGGCCGATCAACTTGCACAGCTTTATATGTCCCGAATAGTCAGCCTTCATGGAGTACCCAAGTCCATCACGTCAGATAGAGGATCCCTGTTTACCTCAGCATTCTGGCTACGTTTGCATCAGGCCCTAGGCACCGTGTTGAAGCATAGCATGACATATCACCCACGGACGAACGGGCAGACCGAACGAGTGAACCAGATATTAGAAGATATGCTTCGGTCTTGTGCCCTCACCTATGGACCCAAGTGGGAAGACAGTTTACCCTATGCAGAATTTTCCTACAACAACAGTTATCAGTCGAGTCTCAAAATGTCACCATTTGAAGCACTGTATGGGCAAAAATGCCGCACTCCCTTAAATTGGTCACAAACAGGAGACAACCGTATCTTTGGCACAGATTTGATGCTCGAGGATGAGAAGCAAGTCAAGGACATTCAAGAGTGTCTTTGAGCAGCTAAGTCACGTCAGAAGAGTTATTATGATCCTAAGCACCGGGAAGTGACTTTTGAGCCCAGAGAGTATGCTTACCTCCGAGTCACTCCTATGAAAGAGGTAAAGAGGTTTCATACTCGAGGAAAGCTCGCACCCAGATATATTGGTCCTTTTCCGGTGATTGCTAGAAGAGGCAGAGTGGCATATCAGTTGGAGTTACCACCGGAACTGTCCGAAGTGCATGATGTCTTTCACATATCACAGCTAAGAAAGTGCATTGCACCTCCGATCAAACAGGCATATATGAGTGAATTAGAACTGACCAAGGACTTGACCTATGAGGAGAAGCCTGTCAGAATTCTGGATGAGATGGAAAGAACCACTAGGAGCAAGGTGATCAGATTTTACAAGGTACTGTGGGATCACCATACTGAAGAAGAAGCTACATGGGAAAGAGAGGATTTCCTGAGATCAGCATATCCGTATTTGTTCCTTGAGCAACCGAATCTCGAGGACGAGATTCATCCTAAGGGGGGTAGGTTTGTGACACCCTGATTTTGGTAACTTTTTTCTTTTCAAAATTTTTCTGGTTTTATTTGCAAGTTGTTGGTTTTGGAATCAAATCATTTGACTTTGGACTTGAGGATTCCTTGGATGTTACTCTAAGTGATCCAACACCCTCAACATTCTGCCAAAATCTTGTCTCATACTCTCTGATCAAAACCCTAATTCCTATTTTCTCAAAATAATTCATTTATCCCTTTGGATATGCCTATTCTCACTATGGGTTGTGAAGCAACCTATTGATCTATTCCAAATTAATCCCACATCTCCTTGAGATCATCTACTCCCACATTCTCCAAAAATATTTCATTGGCCAGTACAAAGTTTTGTCCAGAATATTCCTTTTATCTTCTGGACAGAATTGACCCTTTGTGAAGCAACATATATTTCTAGGCCTCAGAAAATTCTCAAATAATTTCCTGAGGTACTAGGAGTCATATCTTGCCACAATATCCAAAAACATCTCCTAGTCCAATATAAATTTTCAGCAAGAATATTCTGCCAAGCTTCTGCTCATTTCAAACCTTTGTGAAGGAAGTGCTATCAAGAGATGTCCAATTGCTCTGAAATTTTTATTGTACCTTCTACCTACCAAATAACCTCCCAATACCCAATTTCAGATTTAGGAGCCAACCCATGTGAGTGCAACAACCTCATCAAGTTTCTGGACCAGCAAAGTTGTTTACACAGGAACCATGTTCAAAACTTGATGAAAGTTTCTCAAATCTTGCCAAAATGTAGTCCTTCCAACACAGATCCTCCCAGAAAACTCCAATGGCTTCATTCACAGCTCATCCATGCTCTGGATCCCTCCCAAGTTCCTGTCCAAGAACTGTTCCTGATGCTACACTTCATCTCAGAGTGCATCTAGCCGATCCAGTGGCATAGAGAGGCTATATGGCCAAGGGTCGAGGCAATGGACAAGGTGCGCCAGGCATGCGTGGCCTCCAGGTGCCAGCACCCGTGGTGAGCATGGCACTGGCATGGCTGTGCACGCGCTCTGCGCACCGCCAGGCTCGGGTCTCATCGGAGCGAGGCACCCGCGTGGCCGTACCTTGTCCTCACTCGCCGACGACCTCTCCACCGTCCACCTGGCCGCTCTGGAGTCTTCTCCTTGCCGGCCGCCACCGCGCGCGGCCACTGTGGCGCCCGTGCGGCCACAGTAGCATGAGCTGGCCGTCGTCTTCCCCGAGCGTCGTCGCCTTGCTCATTAAGTGCCCTGCCCTCGTCCATCACGTCGCCCATGCCGTGCCAGCCAGCTAGCCGTCCTCGCTCCGGTGATGTGGCCGTGGCGCCGCCCGACTCCAGAAGCCTCCTCCCTGCCTATAAATAGGCCGCCCGACCGCTCCCAGCTCCTCATCGCCCTCCACCACATCCCAATCGAGCTCCCAAGCATCAAGCCAAGGCCGAGAGGCCCTCTGGCCTCGCATCTCGCCGGTGTTCTGCAGCCAAGTGAGCTCCGCCACCCAGCACACTCTGCTCCACTCCAGCCTCACCCGATTCCACCCCGAGCTCAGCAAGCTCTCCTGGTCCTGCCTGACCGCTTGCCTAGCCGGAGCGCTGCCAGAGCTGCCGTTTTCGACGACCACCGAGATCAGCCACCGCCGGAGAGGAAGGGGACGACACCGTCCGGCCACCTCTCGCCAAGCTACGGGTATGTGCAGCTTCGTCTCCGTGTGCTCGTTCCATCCCAGCCTTCTCCTGACCTCGCCGTCATCTGCATCGCCGGCGACCATCTCCGGAGAGCCGCGGCACTCTGTTCCCCTCTCCCTCCCTTTCAAATATGACAGCGCGGCCCCAGTCATCAGCGGCTCAGCCCCGCGGCCGAAGCGGTATAAGTGGAGGCGCCCCTCCACTTTACGCTTTCGACGTGGCTCGCTGTAGGATTTTTCCTATTTTCTGATTTCTGTTATTTTAATTCGGTTTGACCAGTAACTTTGACCACCTCTAACTTTTTATCCACAAGTCCAAATCAATTGATTCTTTTTGCATTAGTTTTGTCTTGAGCCCCTCTATTTTCTGACCAAAGTTGGTATTTTTCTCACATGTATAGAATTTCTGGTTAACAAAAATGTATTATGTGACATTTTCTTTTGTTATTTAAAAATATTTTCAAAGGGAAATCACTTTGGATTTGAAGACGAGGAGTTTGTTGATCCTTTACTTGAGCAAGGCAAGCCACATCATCCATTGCATAAGGCATAGCAATAGTATTGGCTTAATATTGGATTATTTTGCTTTTAATTCCATTTAAATATGCCATATTTCATACTGTTTAAGTAATGCTTGAATCTTGCCATACTAGTTCATCTACTCAATGTAGCTAAAATGACCAGCAACCTTATATGTTAAATTCACTTTGATGGTTGATCAAGTGCCACCGACCCAGACTTACCCGGGCAGCCACATCTGCCGGTATGGGACGGCCTTGACTTGGTCTGACCGCGTGCTCTTTTACCGGTACCACCAAAGAGGGGAGGTTATGCGTGCGTGCTGCCCTGATCAGGTAGGCGACGATAACCTCGTGAGCCCAAGTTGAGTTATTTGCCGGCGTCCCCGTTTGGGACAGTTTAGTTGGCCACGACGGTGGCAGGTGTCAGGAGTGACATAGGGGCCACCCAGGGCATGACTCGGACGGGGGATGATTGTCGGTGGTATGATATAGGAGTTACGGGTTAGACAAGTTTCGTTGGACGAATGTCCATGGTGTGGGTAACGTGCGCAACCTCTGCAGAGTGTAAGAATTTATTCGAATAGCCGCGTCCACGGTATTGGACACAGTCCGCACTAGGTCACACTATATGGTCAACCGTAATAATGATAATAATGATGGAAGAACTCGTCTCATGCTCGGAAATGACCGATGGGTCACGAGTGCTCCGGGTGTCAGGGAGTGAACCCGGAAGAGAGTAAATGAATAGCCAGCAGTAATGAGTGAGCATCTTAAGTGTTTAACATGATCATTGCCTTGCTGTTGTTTGCTGCACTGTTTTGGTTGCTGTGAGCTTGCGAGTATATTCCAAGTACTCACCTGGCGTATCATGCCAGATGCAGGATAAGCCAGAGATGGAGATCCCGACGGTTCGTGCTACGCTAACTAGATCGTGTCCCAGCAGTGTCCCTTTGGGATGGAGTTTCCCACACGATGTTCCGCTACACTGTAGAGTTTTTCCCTAGTACTGAGGCCCTAGTTGTTTCATAAATAATGTAGATACTATCATAGCACGAGTAGTGCTCCTGGCCTCATCTACCTATGTAATATCCAAGCTTGTACTTGTATGATATCAATAAAGATCAGTTCAGTTCTGTTCCAAGTTGTTATGTGTTTCCAGAAGACATGATCTCTGGGTTGGGAACACAAGGTAAACTGGTCCTCTGAGCCGGGGTGCCACAAAAGTGCTCTTCCAACTTTCTCACTTCATCAACATTGGCTTGCGTCAATGGGCTCTGATAATCTTTGTTTAGTTGCTTCACAACAAACTGCGAGTCACCTCTGATGATCATCTTTCTGATTCCAAGGTCTATTGCGATCCTGAGACCGGCAAGGAGCCATTCGTGCTCAGCAGTGTTGTTGGTAGCCTTCTCCCTAGGAAAATGCATCTAAACCACATACTTTAGATGCTCTCCAGTGGGTGCGATAAGCAGCACGCCGGCACCGACGCCCTGAAGCGTGAAAGCACCGTCAAAGTACATGATCCAATCATCATTTTTTTCCTTGCCGGGGAGAGAGGTTTCTGGCATTTCTTTGTCTTACGTTGGTGTCCATTCTGCAATGAATTCTACCAAAGCTCTGCTCTGGATTGTTGATGTGCTTTCAAACTTCAAGTCAAAGCTTGACAGCTCCAACGCCCACTCCACTATCTAGCTGGTGGCTTCTGGATTTCTCAAGATGTGCTGCAAAGGAAAGCGAGTGACGACGGTAACTTGGTGTGCTTGGAAGTAATGGCGAAGCTTCCTTGAGGCCATGAGGAGGCCAAAAAATAACTTTTGCACACCAGAATATCTTGATCTAGCTCCCTGCAGTAGAGAGCTGACAAAGTAAACTAGGCACTGCACCATCTTCTTCTTCAGCACAATCTGCTGTTCTGGATCATTTGCTTGCACTAAACTCAACTTGTCGGCACCCGACCTTGCCAGAGAAGATTTTGGCTTGTCGGCTTGCGGCTCTGCCGTTGCTACCTCTTCATCATCTACCTCTCTTTCAGCAACTAGTGCAACACTTACCACTTGATTCGTTGCTGCTAAGTACAGCAACAATGACTCTTGTGGTTTAGGCTCAACCAGCACTGGTGGAGAGGACAGGTATTTCTTCAAGTCTTGGAGTGCAGTCTCAGCTTTCGGGGTCCATTTCGTAGGACCTGCCTTTTTCAAGATTTTGAAAAACGGCAAGGCGCGCTCAGCTGACTTGGAAATGAACCTATTTAGTGCGGCAACACAACCGGCAAGACACCGTACGTCCTTGACATGCTTCGGTGCTTCTATCTGCTCAATAGCTTTGATCTTGTCGGGATTGGCTTCAATTCCATGTTGAGAAACAAAGAACCCGAGAAGTTTGCCAGATGGAACACCAAACACACACTTCTCAGGATTGTGCTTCAAGTTGATCTTGCGTAGATTTGCAAATGTTTCTTCTAGGTCTTGGATAAGTGTTGATTTGTCCTTGGTTTTGACCACTATATCATCCATATATGCTTCCACATTTCTATGCAGCCGAGGCCCAAAACCAATCTAGACAGCTCTCGCAAATGTAGCTCCAGCACTCTTCAATCCGAAAGGCATACGCACGAAGCAGTATGTGCCACATGGAGTTATGAATGCGGTTTTCTCCTCATCTTCCTTGGCCATGAAGATCTGATGATATCCAGAATAGGTGTCAGGAAAAGAGAGAAGATCGCAGCCAGCAGTGGAGTCAACAATCTGGTCAATCGGCGGCAAAGGAAAAGGATCTTTTGGACAAGCTTTGTTGATATCAGTGAAATCAATACAAAGTCTCCACTTTCCATTTGCTTTGCGAACTACCATAGGGTTAGCTAACCTCGTTGGATGTAGCACACGTCTAACCAGACCCGCTTCTTCAAGTTTTTGGATTTCTTGGGCCATAAATTCTTGCTGCTCCAAAGCTTGCTTCCTGACCTTCTGCTTGACGGGTCTCGCATTGGGACAGACAGTAAGGTGGTGCTCAATTACTTTCCAGGGAACGCCGGGGATGTCAGATGGTTGCCACGCAAACACATCGACATTCGCCCGCATAAAAGCAATGAGCGTTGTCGTGGTTTTGTCGCGGCAGGTGTCCTCGTGAAAGGACTTAGTCGTGAGGCCATCGCAGTTGTGTGGAAACTTGAACGGGGTTGGTCAAAAAAGAGAGACATGAATTTACCTAGGTTCGGCCCCTCACGGTGGAGGTAAAAGCCTACTCCCGCTTGATTGATATTGTTGTGGATCTCGATTACAAGGGTGCGGATTCGCTAACCTATCTCTCGAGAGATTGCAACTTAGTCTTTTCGTCCTAGGGACTCCCCTTAATATAACAGGTCGAGTCCCTAGCTCTACAGGAGATTCCGGGTCGTATTGTTAACCCGTGTCTTACTCTAACTCTTATTCATCTTGCCTCCCAAGTTAAGGAGCTTTCTCCACCTGGGCCTTCTACGTGAGTCGGCCCACAAGGTCCATGAGAGCCGGCCTTCTGCCGGGTCTTTTACCTGGGCAGCCATCTTGTCTTGACTAACTTCCCAAAGGCCCGGTACGATGTGACCCACTGAGCCTCAAGGCCCAGGGCCGGGCACCAATCCTGTCAGGTCTCAACCGTGGGGAACATCCCCAACATTAGCCCCCAGTTTAGCTTGGATTTATCCAAGTTAAACTCCACCCTAAAAATAAGAACAAAGTAAATCATGAAAACGTTATGTCCTGACCCAGATTTTCCTTGAGCCAGCAACTTCTTTGTCCCTTTAATCATTGTCATCTTCTTCCTTCTGTCCAGTTCTTTGCCCGGGTCAAACATTTGCCAGGTCTCATAATTTCCCCACACTTAGCGATTTCTGCCCTCCATCTCATGACATCACCTTATTTTATTCCGAAGTATGTGCATGACATCACAACGGATCTTTGAACAGATATGTCAAATCTCATCTGGCGCAAAAATCAAGGCGTTCTTTGAGCAAAAAGTTACTGCGCCACCTCGGGTTTCGCTCTTGCCTCTTCGGGTTCTATCTTGCCTATAAAATAGGCCAGTGCCCCTTTAGTCTTGCTTTTTACCCCTTCTGCTTCCCACTCGTCTTCTTCCTCTCATCTCTGACGTCGCCGCGCCCCTTTCGAGCTCGCCGTCGCCGAAGATAACACCAGCAACGACCCCAACGCCGCCGCGGAAGCCCGTCGAGCGCATCGTGGTCACCTTGGTCGATCTTGAAGCCATTGACTCTCCTTCTGCATATCTGTAAGTACCCCCATTCTTTTCCTGCTATTTTCGCCACCACTGTTCTTCACGAGTTCTTCATCGTTTCTTAGATCAATGCCACGGTAGATATATGCTTCTTATAAACTTTCATTCTGTTGATGCAATATTGGCTCCGCAATATACTTAGCACCCCTTAGATCCGCCATATGAATGAAATAGATCACCGTTGATAAGATCTTCGCAACCACTGCTACAATTAGGTATTTTTATTTTTCCTTTATAGCCATTTTTCAGATCTTAAAATAGAATCAAATCTGAACGGTAGTTGTTCTTGACGCCTTAACCCAGACCTCGCCTCATAGTCTGTTTCTGGGTCATGAATCATATCGACACCTTTGCCAGGTTAAAAATTACACCACCTTACCGGCTTTCCGATTGCGATAGTCACAAAACTGTCTGCTTCAATGCTATTGACCAGACAAAGTTGCTTTGGTAACACATCCGGCTTATACCTACATTCCTTTTGTTTTTGTAGCTTGATATTTATTGCCTTCTTCATCCATGGCTCCCAAAGTGAGCAAGGCCACCAACTGGGCCAAGTCATGCATGACCGAGCTCATGCTTGAGTATCTAGTGAACACCGGATTGCTTCCGCCTAAGGAACAGATTGAATGGCGAGCCGCCCATGAAGAGACCCGTCCAACTCCACCCCCCAAGAAATTGTTATCTTTGGGGATCATCTGGACAGAGGCTTCAGACCGTTGGGTTCCAAGTTTTACCGCGACATCCTTCACCACATTGGAATCAGGCCAAAAGACCTTGCTCCCAATTCAATTCTTAACTTGAGCAACTTCCAGGTTTTCTGCGAAGTGTATCTCCAGATTGAACCAACCATCAGTTTATTTCAAGAATTTTTCTATTGCAATAGCCAGACAGAGTACAAGAACGGGCCGGTTCTAGAATGTGGGGGAGTCACCATCCAAAGACGAAGGAACTCCGCATTTCCTGAGATGGCTCTGGCGAGTCACCCCAAGGCCTGGCACAGAACTTGGTTTTACTGCAAAGACACGTCTCCCCAACAGCAAAGCCAATTGTCGGGTTACAAACCGGAATGACTTGCAGCTGCTATTCACTTTGATGCTTATGCTTCCGCTGAAGAGAGGGAAGCAATGAAACCCATTTATGCCAAGATTAATGCATTGATTGCTCATGGCCTATCTGGAGTTGATTTGACCTGGACCTGGATGGAATGGAGGATTCAACCCCTCAGCTTTTGGACCCGGCTCATCCATGAGTACACGGGCGAGGTAGATGACGGCTTGTGCTTCAGCAAGCAAAATTTGTAAAAGACTGATCTGATCAAGGCCACCAAGAAACTCCTTGGTGAGACAAAAGAGAAGATCACCCTCGTTGGCCTCACCCCCTTCTATGCTGGCAACCCGGCTCCAGCTGTGAGTCACCTTTTTACTTCCATACTTAAACTTGTGCAATTTTCATTCTTGCTTTATCTGATATGCTGGCTCATTACTTTAGGAGAATTCTGAATGGTGGAAAGCTGAGCCGGAAACCCCCACTCCTCCTAAGGACTAGAGCCAGGAGGAGATAGAAGACGACGATGAAGATCATGAGGTAGAACTTGACTCCCTTGGTCGTCTATTTATCGAACTTGCTGACGCCGACTTATCCCAGGATCAGACTAAGACGAGCAGAGCCGGCGGAGCAGAGGTAAACATGTTTTCCTTTGACTCAGAAATGCCTAGCTGGAAGAGAACCCGGCAGGCGGTCCGTAAGGTACCCTTCTTGCATACAGAAGCTCATCTAGAAAAACAATTTTCTTTGAAGAAAACACGGCACGCTGAAGGGCTGAAAAGGAAGACCTGATCCACCTCTGGTGAGTTGTCAGACGGGTTGCCATATGAAATATCTCCTCGCCGAGCTCGCGTTGAAGTACACATGAGCCCTACAGCCAGCCGCCTGCAAGCCGGATTATTCAAACAACCATTGGACCGCGCTGACTTAGCATATCAGACCTTGCCCTCGTCAGATGAATCCAGCGCCACCCAAGTGTCACCTTTCAATATCAACCGGGGGTGAGATTTGCTATAACAAAAAACTTTGTAAATTTTCCACATATTCTACTCACTTTATAACCACCATATCTGTGTTGATTTTAGTGCCAAAGCCTTCACAAAAAGAAGGTTGGAGGGTCTTCTGCTGCTCCAATAGGCACTGAAGAGGGGAGGCCCTTGTCTTGATACGGCAATGGACAACCCGGATACCCAGGACGACCTAGCAGGTGAGGACGAGCCACCTCTCCAAGAAAGAACGGAAAGCCCCTTCGATTTTCTGAATCCCCCCCTATTGAGGAGAGGGAAAAAGAAGATCCAATCCCTGAACAACCACTTGAAAAGACTCAGGATGATGTGGTCGTTACCAGTGAGACCCGGAGCACCCCTTCAGAGACTTCAACCGCTTTAGCTAAAATCATAGCTAAAGGCGAGTCGCCAATAAAAGATAAGGGAAAAACCAGTCTACTTTTTCAATCGCTTGAATATCAAGATGTGGACTCCCTTCATCAAAGTTTTCTAACCTGACTATCTGAGAGCCGGGATACCGAGGCAGCTATTGTGAATAGCTTGAAGAGGAAATACGAGGCCTTTTACCGCTCCTTCATGTACTTGTATATATGTAGCCTCCAAATCTTAAGTAAAGAGAGATAATGATTTACTTGAGATTTGCTGTAATCACAACTCAAAATGAATCCGGGGTGAGAACCTTTAACTGTAGTCAACTGTAGCCCCCAAACACCGGGTCAGTATGTAATAGTGGCGTAGGGTTTGTATAAGTACTGATCTTTTGAGAGGAGCAAATGGTAGCCCCCAAGGGCCGGCTCATCAGCCTGTGATGGGCCGGGTCTTTAGCTTTAAAAATGACTTATGCATTAGCCCCCAAGTATCATGTTGCATGCTTGCAGCGACATGGGACTTCATACTTTATGGGAACTTGAATTTGCACCATGTAGCCCCCAAGTGCCGTGTCGTGCGCCTGCGGTGACTCGGGACTTCAAACTGATTTTAATTTGAGAAACAAGTATCCTGTAGCCCCCAAGTGCCGGGTCAGCCACCTGTGGCAACTTGGGACTTCCAATGTTTGTTGCTAACTCGTATATAATTTTGCAGGATATGCTGAAACAATCCGAGTCTCAGGTAGCTGGCTTGCAAGAAGAGGTGGCTGTAGAGAAGAAACTATGAGAGACAGTTGAAATCACTGGCCACCTTCACGGATAATTTGGAGAAGGCCAAGACCGAATTCTCGAATGTGAAAGCCGCCTTGGTAAAACGTGTTGAAGAGGCCAAGTTAAAACTCGAGCCTGTTACTCAAGAATTGGCGACTCTGAAGGAGCACATTCTGAAAATGTGCATAGCCATCTTTGGTAAGTGAAGATCTACTTTTGTCAACTTGCCCAAAGAAATCCGGGTGACTGATCCATATTGGTTTTGTTAATAGGCAGGAGAGGTCACAACGTGATGGGAGCGTCGTTGGTGAAATTGAAAGCCGTCTACAAATTTCTGGAACAACTGTATGTAGGCGGTGCCCATTGTATCATGGCAGTAAAGAACACCAAGGCCCCTCCTCACCAAATCATGGAAATGATCAAGGAACTCTCCACTGTCCCAGAGTGGATCAAAGAGTTGAAGAAATCTGCTTGCCGGCAAGGAGCCATGAGTGCATTGACATTGGCGAGGGCTTACCATCCGGAGATGGATCCGGCTCTCCTAGCAGGCGGGTTCCCGGAACTGAAGGAAGATGATACAAAGTTCAGAAATGAGGACTATCTCCGATGTGTTCGAGCAACCCGACCAGCGGCCACTAAAATTGCCGAAGAGCTGGACTTGAGCAAGTTCCAAGTCGGCTATTCAGAAGAGGGCAAACGCGGAAGTATTCCTCAACCAAAGCCCTTCAACCTCGAGCTGCCATGTAAGCAAGACTTATCCTCAGATGTCAACACTGTAGATGTTCTTAATGAAGAAATGGTGTTTGAGGCGCTGTCTTCCATCCAGTGGATCGCCGGAAGCCGCCAGACCAATGAAGCTGGCGAGGGAGGATGTTCTGAGCCAGCGCAACATCACCCGGCTACATCGGGAGCCTACGAGGAGCAGGAGAACCGCGACCCGAAGGCTCCAAATGTCGGCCCTCAGCTGTCCACTACTCCAGAGGCCTGAATTTTGTAATAAACTTCAATATTGAATTTAGCCCAGTCGTGGCCTATAACCCATCTGGCTTGAATACTGTTTGTTTAAGCTGTCAGTGCCTTCAAGCAGTTTGTATTTCGTGCTAAAAACATGTTCAACTTTGAATGAATGAACTCCAATCCGTGGTTGCATTACAACCCAGTGTTGCAAAAGTAGAATATCTGCCTTGTATGAAACATGAGACCTAGTGACTGTGCAACCCGGTAACTTTGACGACGGTTTGATTCTTCAAATATGAGAGAACCTGGTGATAAACCAAAAGCTGAGGTTGCTGTGCAACCCGGCAATTCATGTTGTCGTTATATCATAATTGAGGAGACCCGGCCTTTCTGAAAAGAAGGCTGGCTTCTGCAAAAAAGATGTAATATGTATAAACAATTGTAATATAAATGCAAAATACTATACAACATGATAAACATAGTAATGCAAACTTTAAAAATAAAAGCCAGCTTTCGAGGCACGACATAAAGACCGGCTTTCGAGGCTCGAGTCTGATTTTGCTTTCCAGTGGAAGCAGGCCTTGTAGCCTCTTTTGGTTTCTCCTCGCTCTCTGAAAGCCGGCTCTCACGTGACTTAACCAGTGTTTTAACTTTGATGAGTTCAGGGTCAACAATGTGATTGACTCATCAAGCGTTCAACCGGGTCACCTTTTGTGAGTAGCATCTTGCTAACAGGCAGGTATAACCAAGTATATAATGGCATATGCCGGGTTAAGAGGGATGTTAATAGCTAAACTCGATGAGTTGGAATCCCCCAGTAACCAATGATCAAAGAATAGAAACTCAACACACAACTTTTGAGGCGAAACGACAAACTCTATTATCCAGAGATGTCGGCTTTATTTCATTGATCATTATATATATATATATATATATATATATATATATATATATATATATATATATATATATATATATATATATATATATATAGCCGGTCTATTCTGCTAATATTAGCAGAATAGTTATTTTTCCCACACTTCCGAACTACACGCTCAACGCGAGGGCACTGCATTTTCTGAAGCAAAGGTACTGCAATACAGAGACTAGTGAACTTCGCGTCGCAAAAAACTACACGCTGTGTTTTTCAGTACTGTTTTTGATCCAATTTTTTAACCATTTGTCGGAACGAGGCATGTAATATACCGTTGGAAAGCTATGGATTAGGCACAACTCCGCCATGTTGAACACTTTTCGAGATTCCTCGCGGTTTAAGAGTAGTTTCGAAAACGGTGGGCGCCCGACGAGTGGCAGCGAGCGTATTTTCGCGTTTTTTCACAAACCACTTGTTGGAATGAAGCAAATGATATGTCGTAGGAAATATATCGTCGAGGCACAACTTTTTCATATACAACACACTCTCTAATTCCTTACGGTTTAAGTGCAGTTTCAAATTTACTAAATCGCGGAATTCTGTTTTTCAAATTTTTGCAATTTTTCGGTACTGTTTTCGCTCCAGTTTTTTAACCACTACTCGAAACGAGGCGTGTGATATGCCGTTGGAAAACTATGGAAGAGGTGCAACTTTCATATGTAGAACATGTTTTGAGATTCCTTATGGTTTTAAACTAATTTTGAAAATGGTGCGGCAGCCGACGGGTGACAGCGGCCTTTTTTCGCGATTTCTTCCAAATTGCTCATCGGATTGTTGCAAATGATACGCCGTTGGAAAGATATCGACGAGGCACAACTTTTTCATGTAGAACACTCACTCTAATTCCTTACGGTTTAAGAGAAGTTTTGATTTTACCAAAATGCGGACACTCTGTTTTTCGCGACACCAAAATCGACGAAGTGAACTGCATCACATAGAAAATCGCACTGCTTCAGACGAAAAAGTGCACTGCATCAGACAGGCAAGCAAATTGCATGATTTCTTTTATCTTTTTTCTATTTTTTTATGAACGGGAGTGGACTGCAAAGACAAGGACAAGTGAACCGCGACATGTATCGAAGTGAACTACATAATTGTTTTGTCTTTTTTTTAACTTTTTTTATAAATTCATCTGGACTACATGGTCAATTTTAGTGAGCTGCATCAAATTTTCTAATCTTCCTTTTCTCTTTTCTTCAATGTGAACCACCAAAGGATTTCCAAGGGAACTGCGTCAAGAAATAATTCACAATTTTTTCACCTTTTTACTAATCCTTTTTTTGGGCAGGAAACTGCACAAAACAAAAACAAAGTACTGCACGGCCAAGCTAACCAAACTGCACGCGCCCCTGTGTATGGCCGCCGATGATGCTCATTGACACACATACATCCATTGGTTGTTTGACAGCCACACACATACATACACACAAAATCAGCACTAGCAGCCGGCAGAACTGTATTTGAGGGCCAGCCGAGTTGCACTATATCACAAACCCAGCACCGAACTACACCTGCAAAATGTAGCCAAACTTGAAATTGGAGCTCGTCATGTTTGAACCGCGGCTATGGGGAAAGCGAGCTGCTATGGGAAAGAAGATAACCACCCACGCCATCGTCATCGATGAATTTTCTGGGCTGCACGCGCCCCCGCAAATGAACTGCATCATTGCGCGCCGCTCTACCAAACTGCTGCACCCACCCGGCCAAACCGCACACATCGCTTGACCGCACTGCACATCCACACACAGACGCGCGCATCAAGCACACACCAGCCGGCGACAAACTGCGGTGCACTGGATTTTTCCTCCCAAAATAAGAAAAGTGAACTGCAACAAGAACCTCAACGCTCACCTGTTTGCCTGTTCGTCAGTGGGGAGCAAAGGAAGAGGCTCAGGGGAGGGAGATGCAAAGGGACAGAGGCAGGCGTGGGAGAAGAGAGGTGGAGGAGGATCCTGCCAGATTCGTCACCGGCAGGCGTGGGAGAGGATCCTGCCGGATCCATTGATGGGCAGGTGCGGGGTAGGCGGATCCAGCGATGGCCGGGAGGCTGGGGACCCTGACGGTCGTGCCTTGGATCGGCAACGAGCGGCAGATCAGGTCGCTTCACTGGATCCAGAGCCGCGAGACGCGGGCGACAGGGAGGAGCTCGGGAACGAGGTCCGGCGAGGCTCTGATGGCCGGCGGGGAAGCTGGAGGTAGCAGTTCTGGAGGCAGCTGGAGCGGGGCGGGGAGGGGCCGTGGCAGGCCGGGCGAGGAAGGAGGCTCCGGTCCTGGGTGGGGGTGGGAGTGGCCGGGCAGGGAGGAAAGTGGATCGGGGATGGTGGGGTGGGATCGTGTGTGGGGAAGGGAGGAAGTGGTCGGGGTGGGTGGGTGGCTGGGCGGGGGCGGGGCGGCCGGCGGGTGGAGGTTGGGGTGGCACCGGCGGGTGGAAGGTGGGAAGGTGGGTAGTGGGTAGTTCTGTTCGGTGGGGGCGAAGTGGGCTGTGTTGGCAGAATAAGGTCTTAAGGGTGTTGTTAGAATAGATCCAATATATATATATATATATAAATAAATAAATAAATAAATAAATAAATATATATATATATATATATATATATATATATATATATATATATATATATATATAGACACACACACACACACGAAGGTATGTATAGAAGACACTTCCAAGTCTGTGACTTAGGTATAATAGGGCCGAAGATGTGCAAAATTCCAGGGTCGGCTGCCCTCCTCCTCAGGGGTATGTGACTTGTTTGCTTGATGTATGTCAACAAGGTAATATGACCCATTGTTGAGATTCTTGCTGATGACGAAGGGTCCTTCCCAGGGAGGGGAGAGCTTATGCATGCCTGTCTGGTCTTGTATCAGACGGAGTACTAAGTCACCTTCCTCAAAGGTACGGCTTCGAACTCTACGGCTGTGATAGCGACGTAGGTCTTGTTGATATATCACAGATCGGGACACTGCAAGATCGCGTTCTTCCTCTAGAGCATCAAGAGCATCTTGGCGAGCTTGTTCATTATTAGCCTCCACATAAGTTGATATTCTGGGGGAATCATGACGGATATCGCTTGGAAGCACCGCTTCTGCACCATAGACCAGGAAGAACGGCATATAGCCTGTTGACCTGTTGGGAGTAGTCTGTATGCTCCAAAGCACTACAGGTAATTCCTCCTCCCAACATCCTGGGGTTCGCTCAAGAGGCACCATGAGTCTTGGCTTAATCCTGCGTAGCAACTCTTGATTAGCTCACTCTGCTTGTCCATTGGACCGAGGATGTGCAACTGATGCCAAGTCAAGCCGGATATGTTCTCGCTGACAAAACTGCTTCATGGCTCCCTTGGACAGATTGGTGCCATTATCAGTGATGATGCTATGTGGATAGCCATAACGATAGAGCAACTTTTTCAAGAATTTGACAGTTGTAGCAGCATCACAATGACTAACTAGCTCGGCTTCAACCCACTCGGTAAACTTGTCAACTGCAACCAACAAGTGAGTATGTTTATTCTTGGATCTTTTGAAAGGTCCAACCATATCAAGCCCCCAGACTGCAAAGGGCCAAGTAATTGGAATCATCCGCAATTCTTGAGCTGGCACATGGGCTTGGCGAGCAAATTTCTGGCATCCATCACACTTGCGAACAATCTCCTCTGCATCTGCGTGAGCTGTAAGCCAGTAAAAATCATGCCGAAAAGCCTTCGCGACTAGAGACCTTGAGCCGGCATGATGTCCACAATCACCAGAGTGGATCTCACGGCCCTCCTCAGGAGAAACACAATGTTGGAAAACGCCTATAACACTTCGTCTGTGCAACTCGCCATTGACTATGGTCATGGACTTGGACCTCCTGATAATCTGCCGAGCGATGATTTCCTCTGCTGGAAGCTCGCCACGGGTAAGATACACCAGGTAAGGTACTGTCCAGTCTGGCATAGCATGAATAGCGGCCACCAGTGCTGCTTCTAGGTCAGGAATAGCAATGTCTTCCTCCGTCGGTAACTTGACTGACGGGTTGTGCAGAACATCCAGGAAAACATTGGGTGGAACGGGCTTTCGCTGAGACCCCAAACGAGACAGAGCATCAGCTGCCTCATTGAGCCGGTGATCAATATGATCAACCTGGTATCCCTTGAAGTGTCCAGCGAGATTTGTAACAGCATGCCTGTAAGCCGCCATGAGGAGGTCCTTGGAATCCCAAGTCCTAGAGACTTGTTGAGCCACCAAGTCTGAGTCGCCCAGACATCTGACCCGGCTTAAGTTCATCTCCTTAGCCATGCGAAGCCCGTGAAGCAGAGCCTCATATTCCGCTACATTGTTAGTACAGGAAAACATAAGTCTCAAAACATAACAAAATGTATCACTTTGCGGGAAAGTTATCACAACTCCAGCCCCCGAGCCCTCCAACTGCCTGGACCCATCATAGTGTATTGTCCAGTATGTGGTATCTGGCTTCTCTTTAGGAGCTTGCAACCCAGTCCAGTCATTGATGAAATCCACCAGAGCTTGAGATTTGATGGCGGTCCGTAGCACATACTTGAGATGATGTGGACTAAGCTCAATGGCCCACTTCGCAACCCGGCCTGTCGTCTCCCGGTTCTGGATGATATCCCCAAGAGGTGTAGAACTGACGCCAGTAATAGGGTGTTCCTGAAAATAGTGTTTCAGTTTGCGACTCGCCATGAACACGCCATAGACCAGCTTCTGCCAGTGCGGGTATCGCTGTTTGGACTCTGTTAAAACTTCGCTGACATAATACACTGGTTGCTGGACCGGGTACTCCTTGCCTTCTTCCTTGCGTTCCACAACAACTGCCACACTAATGACTTTGTTGTTGGCACCAATGTACAACATCATCGGCTCCTTGTCCTGAGGAGAAGCAAGGATTGGCGGCTCAGATAACTGCTTTTTAAGGGACTTGAAAGCCTGATCGGCATCATCATTCTAGACAAAGTTATCTATCTTCTTCAGAAGCTGCTATAAAGGGATTGCTTTTTCACCAAGCCGGCTAATGAACCGGCTCAAGGCTGCAACATAGCCTGCCAACTTCTGGACAGCATTGATACTAGCCGGCTTCTTCAGAGTTGTAATAGCCTTGAGTTTTTCCGGGTTAGCCTCAATGCCTTGTTCAGAGACAAGAAAATCAAGCAACTTTCCAGCCGGAACACCAAACACACACTTGACCGGGTTGAGCTTCATCTGGTAAACTCGCAGGTTATCAAACGTCTCCTTCAGATCATCCAGCAAAGTTTCCTTCTTCCGAGACTTTACCATAATATCATCAATATAGGCATGAACATTGTGCCCAATCTGTTTGTGAAAACAATTCTGGACACATCGCTGATAAGTTGCTTGTGCACATTTCAGACCAAACGGCATCGATGTATAACAGAAAGCGCTGAAAGGTGAGATAAAGGCGGTCTTTTCCGGGTCCTCCTCCTTCATCTTGATCTGATGATAACCGGAGTACGCATCCATAAAATACAAACACTCATAGCCAGCAATAGCATCAATGATCTGGTCAATACGGGGCAGAGCAAATGGATCGCTAGGACAAGCTTTGTTCAAATCAGTGTAGTCAACGCACATCCGCCAAGTCCCGTTTTCTTCAGAACAAGCACTGGGTTAGCCAACCACTCAGGATGAAATACTTCGACGATGAACCCGGCAGATAGGAGCCGCGCTACTTCTTCTCCAATGGCCTTGCGTCTCTCCTCATTAAAACGACGGAGGTATTGCCGTACAGGCTTAAACTTAGGATCCACATTAAGGGATTGCTCATCGAGTTCTCTTGGTACACCAGGCATGTCAGAAGGTTTCCATGCAAAGATGTCTCGATTCTCACGGATGAACTCGATGAGCGCGCTTTCCTATTTAGGATCCATACTCTACGCAATGGTGAACTGTTGAGAAGGATCACCAGGGGTGAAGTACACTTGTTTGGTGTCTCCGGCCGACTTGAACTTGAGCAAAGGGTCAGGCTCGGTTGTTGGCTTTTTCAGGGAAGTCATGTCAGTCGGGTCAACATTAGCCTATTAGAATTTTAACTCCTTAGCTGCGCACGCTGTCTCAGCGTAAGCCGCATCTCCTTCCTCGCATTCGAGTGCAATTTTTCTATCACCGTTGACAGTGATAGTGCCATTTGGCCCAGGCATTTTCAGCTTTAGCTAGACATAACATGGACATGCCATGAACCGCGCATAAGCCGGTCTGCCAAAGAGAACGTGATAAGGGCTCTTGAGCTTGACCACCTCAAACGTCAAAAACTCCGAGCGATAGTTGCATTCTGTGCCAAAGACGACTTCCAGAGAAATCCTGCCAATGGGGTAAGCTGACTTGCCGGGAACAATACTGTGGAAGACAGTAGACGACGGAGTCAATTGCTTCTCCGATAGGTTCATCTGCCTGAAGGTGTCATAATAAAGTATGTTGATACTGCTCCCTCCATCCATGAGTACCTTAGTTAGCTTGTAACCACCGACTTGAGGGGCGACCACCAAAGCTAGACCCCCTGGGTTGTCAATTCGTGGAGGGTGATCTGCCCTACTCCAAGTCACTGGCTTTTCTGACCAGTTTAAGTACTCAGGAACTGCTGGCTCGACCAGATTGACGGCTCGTCGCTGGAGCTTCCGATCACGTTTGCATGTGCTTGTAGTGAAAACGTGATATTGGCCACTTTTCAACTGCTTAGGATTGCTCTGAAACCCGGACTGACCTCCCTGATTATGATTTCCTGTGTTGTTGCGCTGATTATCGCCTCCACCATTGCCAGCCCCCTAAAAACCGGATCCCTGACCATTGTTCTCCTAGAACCCGACACCAGGATTATGACCGTGAGAGCCGGCTCCCTGAAAGCCGGCTCCTGTACCGCCGGGTCCAGGATTTCCTAGATGTCCACCATTGCCACCACCGTTGGGATGATTCTGAAAAACTCGTTTGGTGTATTCCTGCATGCTGAAGCAGTTTTCCCACGAGTGGTTGGCCGGCTTACCATCGAAACTTTGTTTTGGACATGGTCCTTTGAGAGCCTCCTTGTAACTACGAGGGCAATACCAGAAAAGGGCTTCCTGGAGCCGTTGTTCTGACGTTGGTTCTTGAAACAGGTGTTTGTATTGGCAATAAAATCAGAGCTTCCCTCAGGATTCTTATGCTTATGATTGTTGTTATTATTTCCATTACTGTTGTTCTACTGATGACGCTTGCCACCGTTTTTCTTGCCCTTGCCAGACTTTTCGTCATCAGAAGTTGGATCCTTCGTATTGTCTGACTCGGCATACCGAGTTAAAACATCCATCAGATCTCCCATATCTTTGACCTTCCTTTTGAGTCGCCCAAGCTTCTGGACCAAAGGCTGGAACCGGTAGTTTTGTTCCAGGACCAGGACGGCTTGTTGAGCTGTGATACTATCCGAGGAGTGGATAATCTCTGCCACACGGCGTGACCAATGGTGTACCGACTCATCATCACGTTGAACACAATGCTCTAGATCAACAATGGTGGTGGGCCGCTTGCAAGTTCCTTGAAAATTCTTGATGAAGCGCCCCTTCAGCTCCTGCCAGGTATTGATTGAATTTGCAGGCAGGTTTTTCAACCATGTACGTGTTGGTCCTTCCAACATCAAGGGCAAATAACGAGCACATACAACATCGTTGGCTTCCATCATATCCATAGCTAGTTCATAACTTTTAATCCACTCATCTGGCTCCAAATCGGTTGTGTAATTGGGCACTTTGCGAGGACCCTTGAAATATGGAGGCATGTGGGCATCTCGAAGAGCCGGAACTAAACATGGAGTTCCGATAGTTCGTCCAGGTAACCCCGTAGTACGGATCGCTGGCTGGGCCGAGGCGGGTGGGGGTTGCACCGCAGGTTGAACATATGCAACTCCTGTGTTTCCTGCACCCGTCCCCCATAGAGCACGAGCAGCATCAACAATTGCCTGTGCATTGGAAACTGCCGGCTGTGGCTGGACTAGTGGTGGCTCTTGCGCCCTTTGGCACTACGCACTACTGGAAACAGCTGGTGACTTGGCATGCCTGCTTCTACTACGACTTTGATGAGGGGTGGAATGAAGTCGGTGCTGGCTATGAGAATAATTTTCTTGCTGTTAACATCTCAATGGCATTCCTAGCCTCAACATTGATTGGACTATTCCCCACAATCGGGATCGCAGCAAGGTTGTGAGTTGCCGCCAGTACATTGTCAACCGGGTTGGAGTAATGCCCAGTCGGTGTCTGGAAGTGAAGAGGTGGAGCCGACGGCTGCTATTGCTGCTGGACCGGTGGCTGTTGCTGCTGCTGAGCCGGCTGTTGTTGTTGTTGCACCGGCGGCTGCTGCTGCTGGATAACACTGGGAGGAACGTTTTGAGTCAATTGGGGTATGACGGGTATCACACCCAGTGACCTATCGCCAGCCCCCGGGTCACGCGGTGTGCTAAACAGCTGCGTCGGCTCAATATTTGCCAGAAGCTGACTCTGATGTCTCCTCCGGTGAACTGCCTCCGACTCGTTTTGACGAAAAGTGAGGTGAACGGCTTCTGCCTCTAAGCGTCTGGTCTCACTAAGGAGATGAGCCTGTGCCTCCGCCATACGCGTGTTTTCTGCATTGATATCCTCCTGAATCTTCGCCAGCTGCTCGCGACATTTTGTAATCTCCGCGTTGCGAGCTTCCGCTTTCTCAGCAGTTAATGGCTCCAATAAGAGTGTCCTAAGGCTGGTCATCAGCTCAGAGAGCGCCTGGGCTCCCGACTTTTGAGAGCCGGCGGCCGCTGAGCCAGTCGCTGTGGGATTCTGCCCCGCCGCTGGGTCTACCGGGTCACGAAGCGGATTCTGGTTCCCAGCCATGTAGACCGCAACGAACCGAGTCGGCTCGTAAGACTCGGGAAAAACCTCATCATCTAAATAGCCTCCCAACTTCTCATCAAACAACGGAAGGATGGACTCGGTATCTCCAACCGATGACTCGCCATCAGAATAGATGAGCGTGTCCCCTCCAGATGCGGAATTACTCGCCAGGTCCACTCCCTGTGTGAAACCAACAAAGGCATGGGTCCGGCCGTGTCTTGCCTGGCTGGGTCCACCCTGGCCAGGTCTAGCGCTACGAGCTGACTCGACGGTGTCAGTGATGATATTCAGCCCGGCGCCTGACTCGCCAATTACACCGATGAAGACATGGATCTTGCCGAAGGGGACCCGATACCCGTACTTGATTGAGTCGGCCTCGAGACTCTAGCCAGAGTCGTCGATGTAGAGCTTGCCACGACAACTTTTAGTCATCTGACCGATCACATATCCCTCGATCCTTGAAGGTGCTACTGCCAAGAACTCAACTCCACCATGCGCTGGCGCCACAGTGGGCGCCAACTGTCGTGTTTTTGTCATGGCAGATGTCCTCATGAAAGGACTTAGTCATGAGGCCATCGCAGGTGTGTGGAAGCTTGAACGGGGTTGGTCGGAAAAGAGAGACATGAATATACCCAGGTTCGGCCCCTCACGGTGGAGGTAAAAGCCTACTCCTGCTTGATTGATATTGCTGTGGATCTCGATTACAAGGGTGCGGATTCGCTAACCTAGCTCTCAAGAGATTGCAACTTAGTATTTTCATCCTAGGGGCTCCCCTTTATATAACAGGACGAGTCCCTAGCTCTATAGGAGATTCTGGGTCGTACTGTTAACCCGTACTTACTCTAACTCTTATTCATCTTGCCTCCCAAGTTAAGGAGCTTTCTCCACCTGGGCCTTCTACGTGAGTCGGCCCACAAGGTCCATGAGAGCCGGCCTTCTGCCGGGTCTTGTTCCTGGGCAGCCATCTTGTCTTGACTAACTTCCCAAAGGTCCGGTACGATGTGACCCACTAAGCCTCAAGGCCCAGGGCCGGGTCACAGTCCTGCCGGGTCTCAACCATGGGGAACATCGGCAACAAGCGCGCTTCCTTATTTGTCATTAAGGGTGGCACTTATGGTGAAAGTGCCTCCCGTCCCATCTTCCCTTGTAGAGACTTGCTTCGTTGCAGGTGGAGTAGCTTTGGATTTCTTGCTCTTGCCGACAGAGGTCTCTGGCTCCTCAACCGACGTGCTGCACTCTGCAGTGCGCTTTCCGGAGGCCTTGCAGGAAGACTTGCCGGTCTTCTTCCCCCGGGGAGCTTTTTCGGCAGGAGCAAGTGCCTTGCTGGCAGATGCTGCAACTGCTTCCCAGTAAAGCTTGTTGGCGCAGATAACTGTGTCCTTCTTGTCAGAGTGGATGGTGATCACTCCCATGGGCCCTGGCATCTTCAATGTGTTGTAGGCGTAGTGTGATGCTGCCATGAATTTTGCCAGGGCAGGGTGATCAAGAATTCCATTATAAGGCAATGGAATCTTGATGATGTCGAAAACAATCTTCTTTGTCCCGTAGTTGAGCTCGCTGCCGAGAGTGACCGGCAACGTGATCTGGCCTTTGGGCTTGGTCCTTCAAGGATTGACTCCTTGAAACGACCCTGTTTCTTGGAGTTCTTCGTCAGAAATATGCAGCCTCTTGATCACTTCTGGAGAGATCAGATTCAGGCCAGCCCCACTGTCAAGCAACAACTTTGTGACCTTGAGGTTGCGAATTGTTGGTGAGACCAACAACGGCAAGCACCCAACCGCTGTTTGTGCAATCAGGGTGGTCCTCGGTATTGAAGATGATGGGCGTGTTGGACCATTTTAGCGGCTTCTGAGCTGCGGCTGTCGGCCCTGCAACATTAATCTCACGGGCCCACTGCTTGAGCTGCCAGTGAGAGGAGTGCAAAGATGCACCTCCATCAATGCACATCGCGTCCACAGCATTTTGGAACTCATGTTCAGACTCGTCCTTGTCGTCATCACCATTGTCTTCCTCTCCTTCTGCTTGCCAGCCTTGCCACGGTGGGTTTCTCCTTTTGCTTGCCAGCCTTGCTGCGGTGGCCCCCGCGGTTGCCATGATTTTTCTTGCCGGACCCACCAGCACTGTTCTGACCCTTCTCCTTGTCACACTTCTTGTACTCGAGGTTCTTCTTTTCAGCAAGATGCTCGACTTGACGGCATTCTTGGAGATCGTGACCAGCGGTGCAGTGGATCTTGCAGTATGGACCGTCAGTCTTCTCGCCGGCAGCAGCTTTGTGACCACTGGTACACGTGGCAACCTCCTTGCCAACACCTTCAGTCTTCTGCTTCTTGCCGGTATCTCCTAATCCCTCAACAGCCATAACTGCCTTGCCTTTCCGCTTGTGGTTCTTCTTCTTCGGAGTAGCTGCGTCATCATCCTCTGAATCAACAGCAGCTCCAGCATCCTCTCCAGGGAGTCGCCTGCCTTCCTTAGCACATGCACACTTATCTGCCAGAGCATATAGCTTGGAGATATCCCTGACCTAGTTGATGGCCATTTCTTCTCGCATCCTACGATTGTGCACGTTTGTGTGGAACGAAGCAATTATAACAACAGGGTGGACGTCCGGGATGTTGTGCTATACATGGCTGAACCTCTGGATGTACTTGCGAAAGGGCTCACCATCTCTCTGTGGGAGTACATGCAGATCGCTGAGCTGACTAGGAAGCTTGTGGCCTCCGGTGTAGGCAACAATGAACTGATGGCATAGGTCTGCCCAAGATGAAATGGAGCCCTCCGGCAAGTTCATTAGCCAAGACCTCACATTGGGCTTGAGCGCCAATGGGAAGTAGTTGGCGAGAATCTTCTCGTCTCTACCACCCGCAGCCTGAACGACTATGGTGTAGATACCAAGGAACTCAGCTGGGTTGAGCTTGTCGTCGTATTTGTCCGGCAGCTCTGGCTTGAAGCTTCAGGAGGAGGGCCAGCGAACATGCCGCAGCTCACGGGTAAAAGCTGGGCAGCCGATGTCATACGGCAAGCACCCAGGGTACCCTGGCATAGGCTCGTTCGCTGCCAGCCCCGCACGGTCATCGGATTGACGACGTGCTTCCTGGCGCCGCTCGATGGTGGTACGAGCATCTTCGACTCACCGGTCTTGCAGCACCCGGCGCTGATCTTGATGACTCTGCAGCTCAGATGACGCCATGGACACCTCGTCCTGCGCATCAGTTCACCGGGCTTGCCGCTGCTGTTGTGGAGGAGACTTCACCATAGGCGAAGCCCCTCCAGTCCGTTCACCAGCCGCTCTTGCCAGAGCAACTGGCTATTGCCACGAAGGTCCCGCCAACTGCGCCCCATCGTTATTGGCGAAACTGATGAGGCTCTGGATGGTGGCTCTCCACTCGTCCATATTGTCAACTGTTGGCAGGAAGTTCAGCAACATCTGGGCCCGCTCCATGGCCTCCGCCGGCATGTTAGGCATGACCGGGAGCGAGGAACGAGATGGTTCTCTACTTCTGACAGAGCTAGAAGGAGCTCCATCCCATGCCTGCCGCCGCGGTGCATTCTCGCCAGCGGGCTGACGCTGTGGTTGTCCATGAGCATGATGGGGACGATGCTCAGCGTTGTTGTCTTGACGCCGTCCGGAGCCACCAGCGTCACGAGGAAGCATGTCGCGTCCATCTTGCGATGGTCTTGACGTGTGCCTCGCCGCACTGTTCTTGGACGTCGCAACGCCGCCATCGTGGCTCGCAGTGCTCTGAACTACACCGGTCTGATGACTGGGGTCACCAGAACGGCGAGGAAGTTGGCCGCCTCCGCCATCACCGCCGCCTCTGCCTGTACCGCC
The DNA here is from genome assembly GCA_039707655.1 of Elymus sibiricus. Lineage (NCBI taxonomy): Eukaryota > Viridiplantae > Streptophyta > Magnoliopsida > Poales > Poaceae > Elymus > Elymus sibiricus. The sequence continues at coordinate 251,418,396 of CM077668.1, read as the reverse complement.
CGCACCTCCGATGGCACCAGCGACGGCAGCTTGGACGTAGAAGGAGCTGTAGGGGCCACGCCCTTGGCCTTCTTGGGCGCCATGGGTGATGAAGCTAGCACTCACACTGCTGGAGCAGTTTCGCGCACGCGATCCCTGGCGAGCCAAAGATGTCGAAGTACGACAATCTATGGGACCAGCAAAGGTCCCTTTGCGGTTCGGCTGTGGGAATCAGAATGCACAAAGAGCAGATCCAGTAATGGAGCACACAAGATTTACCCCGGTTCGGGCCGCTATGAGGCATAAAACACTACTCCTGCTTTGGTGGATTATATGTGTAAATGCTCAAGTTGCAAGAGAGCACAACCTTGCCGGCAGGGAGCTCGGAGGTGCAGCTACGTAATGCAATTGAGCAGAGTGTCGACCTTTGTAACGGTTGCCTTGGACCTCCTTTTATAGATGGAAGGAGTTACCATAGTGGCAAAACTGTAATTACATGATAAACTGACAGCAATAGTGCTATCATACCTAACACATATGGGTTAGGACAAAAGCAATAAATGCTCCGTTAGGTGTCACGTTGAGGAACAATGCCGGCAAGGTATCCTGCACCGCTCACCCAGCTATCTTCTATTCTATCGACACGCCACTTGGACGGGTGTCAATAAAGTTGTTTCGTCAGCATCAGGCTGCCACGTGCCCCAACAAGCTCCACCAACTCACCTTCCCGCTCGACACCTGTCGGCAAGTCTCTGACGACTACCACGGTGGAGCAGTGGGATGATGCTTGCCGGTCTTGAGGTCTTCGGCCCGATGCTTGCCGGCAACTTGAACCTTGTTCTTCAGTACTTCTCGATGACCTTCCTGGAGGTCTTCTTCATGGTTTTGTTTACCAAGTCTTGAGTGTTGATGAAGTGCTATCCTCCGACAAGCCCTTGCCGTTGGGAGAGCTACAACTAGTCTGTGCATCGTTAGGGTATGAACACCCGTGTTCAATACACTGACATATAATATCCATTTTTTTGTGCATCTATAATATCCATTTGTTACTGTACAATATATTTGAAATTGACACGTCAATGCATTGTGTTTAAAATAAATAACCAATGGCACAACATTATATATTTTTACGAGAAATACAAAGGCTGAGCATTTGCTCCATTGTTTATGAACGCACCTCAGTTACACCCGTACGATCGGCCGCGCAGTGTGATCATAACAAGTTAGCGGTGCATCATTAGGAGTTATTATCTTTTTTTTCTAGGGTCGACTTGATACGAGTTATTGTTGACGTGTGCTCCGTGTACACAGTCGCGCATCACCGGGTTCCCGCTAGCACAGTCCAAAATTAGTTGAATTGGATACGAACGATCCCGCGGGCGGTAAACTCTCCCGCCTCCTTCGAAATTTTTTGCGATCCAGTCTGGAGCATGCAAAATTGCCCTTCTGTCCTTAGTGTACGGAGAACAACACGACCCTCATTTGCAAAATAGGTCGGGGTTGCTTTGGTAACTTCCGGTTCCCCCCACCACACGGCACCCCCATTTCCTCTCCCCTCCCGCAAAAACGACTACTCCACAGCACCAGAGCACCTTACATCACGCCGTCCATACTTCATCGGCGATTCTACCCCTTCCCCCTCTCGAAACCCTAGACTGCTCATCCACCGGCGTACCAGAGCCTATTCACTTCCGGTGTCGTCCACCGTGTCGGATCTGCTTCTGCGGACAAATCTACCCCTCCCACCTCCCCTAGAAACCATAGACTACTCATGCACCACTGTACCATAGCCCATTTAGTGTTGGCCTTGTCCACCGCGCCGGATCTGCTTCACCGGTACTCTCATCAACCGCAGCGCATCTGCAGCGGCTCCTTCCTACACCGCACCGGAGTCGCTTCGTCAACACCATTCTCCACACCCCTGAAGCCGCTTCACCGACGCCCCCATCCATGGCCTCAGATCCGCTTCGTCGACACCGTCGTCCACCCTACCGGAGTAGCTTCCCGACGCCCTCGTCCACGGGCGCAGATCCGCTTAGTCGACACCGTCCTCAACCCTACCGGAGCCGCTTCACCGATGCCCCCATCCACAGCCTCAGATCCGCTTCGTCGACACCGTCGTCCACCCTACCGGAGCAGCTTCCCGATGCCCTCATCCATGACCGCAGATCCGCATCGTCGACACCATCCTCAACCCTACCGGAGCAGCTTCACCGATGCACTCTTCCACGGCCTCAAATCCGCTTTGTCCAGACCGTCGTCCACACAACCGGAGCCGCTTCACAAACACCCTCGTCCATGGTCCTAGATCTCCTTCTCGGACCCCGACAGCTACCACGGGGGCATCACCCTTAACGTCTCTAACCTGATTCCTACCGTCTGCCACGATGCCAAGCACCCGCCGTGACCTAGGTACTTGTCACCCACTAGTGCAGCGACCTGCTATACAAACGGTTTTTACCCCCTTTTCGTGATAGATTTTTAAACCGTCGCCTTGCCTGTGTGTGCGATAGGGGGGGTCCTTCCCACACGACCCAGAAACCGTTGGCGATAGGGCCTCCGGTCACACACGCGGGGCAAAAAGAGCTCATGTGCGATCGGGCGAGCCATCGCAGACAATTATACTGGCCCAATCATTTCCGTTCGTATGTACACCCCACACAGTGAATCCAAGACAAACATTTCCGTTCGTCTATACATCCCACATAGTGAATCCCAGACAAACGTTTCCATTCATATATACATCCCACACAGTGAATCCCAGACAAACGTTTCCGTTCGTGCGTACATCACACACAATTTTCCGCATCACATCGTCTGTGATAGCGTTGCCATTGCAGGCGTTAGTAATAATTTTATCGTTTGTGTTATTGAATGCATCACACACGGTGCCTAGAAGAAACTGTGTGGCATAGGCTATCCATCACACACACTTTTTATGTGGAAAACGTTTGTGCAAGGTGGCCTAACGCAAACAGTTGTCCAAAGGAAGTCGTGTGTGATTGTTCATTGATCCAACACGTTTACTTCCTAGAAACTGTGTGAGTTGTCTGAGATCATCGCCCACGGTGTTGTCTCAATAACCGTTTGCACTAGAAAACCCCAATAAGCATGCTAATTGGCCTATTATTATTAATCCATTTAGTAATCAAATTGACATTTCATATTAAACACACAATATATTTCATTTTCGTATTACGAAACCAGGATTTCATAATTGAAATACATCAGAGTACAACATCATATAGCTTCAGCACTCACTTACACCATATTGGCATATAGCTAGCTACCCCATTACACAACAGAATAATGTTTCACATGCAACATCTAAAACCTTTGGAAATTAGCATCATAGATGGTAGATAGACAAATGAATCTCATCTGGAAAACTACTAAAGCGGACGGTGAATATTGAGCCTTCAATGATGTTGAAGGTCCTTGCAACTATAGGCCAGTGCGTATGGATGATTGACCGCCCATCCTTTGTCCTCTTGAGGAAGACTTCAATATTGTACCGTGGGTGTTGTATGAACACCTTCCTCGCCTCTTGACCATACTGGTGGTTTGAGAGGTAATCATTTGTGAACTACTTTGGAAAGGCCTGAAAACAAAGATATGCATAAATATCTTCTCTAAGATTTGAAATGATGCAAAGGAATAAAAAAACAAGGTATAACTGAAATCACAAAGTCTTTTTACAAGCACCGAGTAACACACTGCAACTAGATAGCTAGCGCTGCAACATGAAAAGGAGCTATCCCTCCCTCCCACACCACAGCTCACGCAAAACACAAGGTATAAGAGTTAGTACCATCCTGTAGTTCATTGATGTCTTCTTCATTATGCAGACAAAGATCTTGTTGTTTTTCGTCGCTAGTTTCTTTATCCTAACAATCTTTCTGAGTTTCTTGACTTGACTGATATTCATGGACATCTCATTTCCCCATATGCAAAATGAGTCGAACAGTGGGTCAAAACCTCTGACAGCAGGACCTACATGTGCAAGACCAAATTGTTAAAAACCTAAATACTAGAATGGTTCCTGCAATTGTATATGTTTCTCATGTATTTAGTACTGCCAAATTCGATTTATTTCTCACATGCATAATAATAAAAAATTGTACCCACAACAATTGAACATCGCATTGCATAATTGAACCACACAGTTAACTAAGCACCACCACAACTGAACCAAACAGTTAACTAAGCACCACATTGCACAATAGAACATACTAGAAGATCAGACAGTTAACCAAACCTAGTATGCTTAACAACTTGGAAATATAGCAATTGTATTTGGTTCTCATGTATTTTGTACAGCCAAATTCGATTTATTTATCACATGCAAGAGAATACAAAATTGCACCCACAAGAATTGAGCATCACATTGCAGAATTGAACCAAACAGTTAACTGAACATGACAACAAATTAACCAAACAGTTAACTGAGCACCACATTGCACAATATATAGAACATATATACTAGAGGATTAGATTGCATAGTAACAGTATATAGGAAAATTCACTAGAATTTGTAAAGGAAAGGCAGGAGCAGAACATGCAATAGGTAAACCGAACATGCTTAACCGGCGTAGCTAGCTAGCTGAACATAGGTCCTTATAGTGAGCTAGAAAGACAAGCTACTCCTCATCGTCGGAGATATCGATGACGATGGGCTCATTAGACTTGGAAGAGGGCGAGGCCTCCACATCGTGGGTGCCCTCCTCGTAGTGGTGAGTCACCTAAGCCGCTCCGGGCACCAACCTACTAGCTCTGGAGTTGAGGTAAGCACGGGCACGCTGAGAAAACACCTCATAGTCTTTGTCGAAGGCACCGACAGTGGCCTCGAGAAAATGCCACGAACTGTCGTTTAAAGTAGCCAACCGCTTGGTGGCGTCCGCATGCGAGGCGTCGACGGTGGCCTCGACGGCGAGGTGCTCCTCCAAGATCTGGGGGTCGGCGCACATGTCAGCCATCGCGAACTCATCTGCGCGTGCGGCCGCGATTTGCTTCTCCGCTGCCAAATGCTCCTTGAGCTCCTGGCTATATTGCATGCACCATGGCTTAGGGCGGCACTTATTTGGAGGATGGGTCGGTGATTTGGGTGGAAGGTGTCGCGTCGGCGGTCGGGGCATGTGAGATGTAGAAGGAGGTGGAGGATGGGGGTCGGGTGAGGATTACCTGACTAGATCGACGAGGCCGAGCAGCAGGAAGGAGCGTCGGCGGCGAGGCGGCGGCGCTGCAAGCAAGCAGTGAAGGTTTGAACTTGGAATGGAAGGCGGGAAGAGGGGAAATGTGGCTTTTGGTAAGGAGGAGGGGGCATGGGAGGTAGATATTTCCGCGGATGCCGAAAATTTTCGCTCCGTGCAGCGAAAAACTGGCACGCAAAGTGTCATCAGAGACGGTCCCTTATTCAGCACTGTGTATGATATCTGAACATCACAAACGATTCATATGGCTTACTCCATGTGTGATGAGTTTGAACATGCAAATTTTGGTTCGAATTTCGTTGCTTACAGTGGTCATCCACGTCATTGCATAATTTGGGTACACAAAAGAGACTACAGCACACCCACACTTCTTTATTGAGCAAGTTCAGCAATTAAACAGAGCTAGCTGATCTAAACATTACTCTAACAAAAGACCGGCACTCTAAACAAAGACTACTACTCCGCCTGGCGCTCGTCGATCTCTGCCGCCTCCTCCATCTCCATCTCGCGCCCGACGATCTCCTGGGAAGGGGCTCCATGGCATCCATCGCACCATACTTAGCAAGCATCTCGCCATCCGCGTCCGCCATCTCTTTGTAAAAGGCCGCCATGAGCGGGGCGTGGGCGGCCACAGTCTGGGCTTGGATGATTTGGATGATAGTATAATTGATGCTGTTTGGAAAACAGAAAGTTTTGCGTCCAGGATTTGATTTTTAGTTCTGTACTGGAGTGTCAGAAAAATCTGAAATTTTTACACAGTATTGGTATATGGATTTTTTACGTTTTCCTAATTTTTCAGAATTTTTGGAGTTACAGAAGTATGGATTTTAAATAGATCTTTACAGACAGTTCTGTTTTAGACAGATTCTGTTTTTGTTGCATAGTTTGCTTATTTTGATGAATCTATGGATTGTATCGGGGGGTATAAGTCATGGAGAAGTTGGAGTACAGTAGCATTATGCCAATATTAAATATAAATCAATTTACAACAGTACCTAAATTTTAAGATTTATTTGTTATACTAACAGATCTCACGAGGTTTCTGTTGAGTTTTGTGTGCTGAAGTTTTCAAGTTTTGGGTGAGACTACGATGGATAAAGGAATAAGAACTGGCAAGAGCCTAAGCTTGGGGATGCCCAAGGCACCCCAAGGTAATATTCAAGGAAGACTCAAGCGTCTAAGATTGGGGATGCCCCGGATGGCATCCCCTCTTTCGTCTCCAATCTATCGGTAACTCACTTGGAGCTATATTTTTATTCATCACATGATATGTGTTTTGCTTGGAGCGTCTTGTGCTATAGTTTTATTTTCTTTGTTTGCTTTTTAGTTTGCCACAATCATCTTTGCTGAACACACCTTTTTGAGAGGGACACACATTATTCGTGATTTGTTAGAATACTCTATGTGCTTCACTTATATCTTTTGAGCTAGGCAGTTGCTCTAGTGCTTCACTTATATCTTTGAGAGCACGGCGGTGGTTATATTTTAAATAAATAGTTGCACTCTCATGCTTCACTTATATCTTTTTGAGAGTCTAATATTTAGTAATGGCAATTTGCACATGTTAAAAGAATGGTCCTAATATGATAAGGTAACCAAGGGGGATATAATAAAAACCTTCATGTAGATCACTAAGTATGAAGTGCACGGTTAATTTTATTAATGTCGTAATATGAAAGGATATAGGTTCATCATCATTGGTTAGTAGAAATATCGGTATTAAAGTTTGTTATGACATATTCACCTAAATATTAGTTGTGGCATGGCGAGGAAGTTGGAGCATTTATAGGTCTGAAATGTAATCCTTGAGTGCTGTTACAATTGGGGGTGCGCGATGGTTAAATCCTACCAACCTCCTCCCTAGGGGCATGGGAGTACTACTTTGCTTCGAGGGCTAATAGGCTTTGCAATAAGTATGTGAGTTCTTAATGACTAATGTGAGTCCATGGATTATACGCACTCTTACCTTTCCGCAATTTGCTAGCCTCTTTGGTACCGTGCCTTGCCCTTTCTCACCTCAAGAGTTGGAGCAAACTTTGCCGGTGCATCCAAACCCCATGATATGATACGCTCTTTCACACATAAACCCCTTTTACCTTCCTCAAAACAGTCACCATACCTACCTATTATGGCATTTCCATAGCCATTCCGAGATATATTGCCATGCAACTTCCACCGTTCCGTTTATATGACACACATCATCATTGTCATATTGCTTTGCATGATCATACAGCTGACATGGTATTTGTGGCTCAGCCACCATTCATCATTTTTCATACATGTTACGCTAGATCATTGCACATCCTGGTACACTGCCAGAGGCATTCATATAGAGTCGTATTTGTTCTAGTATCGAGTTGTAAGTAAATAAAACTGTGATGATCATCATTATTAGAGCATTGTCCCAGTGAGGAAAGGATGATGGAGGCTATGATTCCCCCACAAGTCGGGAAGAGGCTCCGGACAAAAAATAAAATAAAATAAAAAGAGAAAAAACAGAAAAAAAAATGAATGAGAGAAAAAGAGAGAAGGGGCAATGTTACTATCCTTTTCCACACTTGTGCTTCAAAGTAGCACCATGTTTTTCATATAGAGAGTCTCCTATGTTGTCACTTTCATATACTAGTGGAAATTTTTCATTATAGAACTTGGCTTGTATATTCCGATGATGGGCTTCCTCAAATGCCCGAGGTCTTCATGAGCAAGCAAGTTGGATGCACACCCACTTAGTTTTCAGTTTGAGCTTTCATACACTTATAGCTCTTAGTGCATCCGTTGCATGGCAATCCCTACTCCTTGCATTGGTATCGATTAATGGGCATCTCCATAGCCCGTTGATCCGCTGAGTTGATGCAAGACTTTCTTCTTCTCCTTTCCATTATTTGATACCTACCACCGCATTCTATTCCACCTAGTGCTATATCCATGGCTTGCGCTCATGTATTGCGTGAGAGTTGAAAATGCTGAAGCGCGTTAGAAGTACGATCCAATTACCTGGTTTAACACCGGGATGCTCACTATTTATATATTTGCGGTGAAGATAGAGTCATGCCATGATTAATATGAGAAAGTGATTCGGGATAACACTCGTTAAGGATCGTATATTTTGAAAGTTAATGATTATGCTTCTTATGTTAATGGATATTATTATGTTGATATTGTTAATTCATCGCTTCACAACTTATATGCCATAAAGAGATTACATAATAAACATGTTGGGTAGCATTCCACATCCAAAATTCTGTTTTTATCATTTACCTACTCGAGGATGAGCAGGAATTAAGCTTGGGGATGCTTGATAAGTCTCCAACGTATCTATAATTTTTTATTGTTCCATGCTATTATAGTATCAATCTTGGATGTTTTATATGCAATTATATATCATTTTTTGGGACTAACCTATTAACCCAGTGCCCAGTGCCAATTGCTATTTTCTTCCTGTTTTTGGTTTTTAGGAAATCAGTACCAAACGAAGTCCAAATGCCACAAAACTTTTTGATGATTTTTTTCTGGAAAAAGAGACCCTGGAAGCTTCAGGAGGAAGCCAGAAGCCTCACAAGGAGGCCACAAGGCAACAGGGCGCGGCCCCAGGGGGAGTGCCCTGATGCCTTGTGGGCCCCTCGTAGCTCCTTTTGACCTAATTCCACTTCTATAAATTCTCAAATATTGGGAATCCAACAGAGAGCCAGACGAGGAAACCCTACCGCCACCGCAAGCTTCTATTCTTTCACGATCCCATCTGGAGGCCTTTTCTGGCATTCTGCCGGAGGGGGAATCGATCACGGAGGGCTTCTACATCAACCTTGCTGCCCCTCTGATGATGTGTGAGTAGTTTACCACCAACCTACGGGTCCATAGTTAGTAGCTAGATGGCTTCTTCTCTCTCTTTGATCTTCAATACCATGTTCTCCTTGATGTTCTTGGAGTTCTATCCGATGTAATCTACTTTTGCGGTGTGTTTGTTGGGATCCGATGAATTGTGGGTTTATGATTTGAATATTTATGAATATTAATTGAGTCTTCTCTGAACTCTTTTGTGCATGATTGTTATAGCATTGTATTTTTCTCCGATCTATCCATTTGGTTTGGCCAACTAGATTGATTTATCTTGCAATGGGAGAGGTGCTTTGTGATGAGTTCAATCTTGCGGTGTTCTATATCCCAGTGACAGAAATGGACAAGGCACGTATTTGTATTGTTGCCATTACGGATAAAAAGATGGGGTTTATTCATATTGCTTGGGTTTACTTTGTCTACATCATGTCATCTTGCTTAAGGCGTTACTCTGTTTTATACTTAATACTCTAGATGCATGTTGGATAGCGGTAGATGAGTGGAGTAATAGTAGTAGATGCAGGTAGGAGTCGGTCTACTTGTCTCGGGCGTGATGCCTATATACATGATCATTGCCTTGAATATCATCATAAATATGTGCTTTTCTATCAATTGCCCAACAGTAATTTGTCTACCCACCGTATGTTATGCGCTCGAGAGAGAAGCCTCTAGTGAAAACTATGGCCCCCGGGTCATTTATCATTATTATATAAACAAAAATCCTAAAAATACTTTGCTGCAATTTATTTACTTTTATTTTATTTTGCAATTTACTTTATCAATTTATCTATCACTACAAGATTTAATCCTTGCAATTAACCACTGAGGGGATTGACAGCCCCCATGTTCGCGTTGCGTGCAAGTATTGGCTTTTGTGTGTGCAGGTGCTACTAAAGAGGTTTTGCTTGGTTCTCCTACTGGATTGATAACCTTGGTTCTTAACTGAGGGAAATACTTATCTCTACTGTACTGCATCATCATCTCCTCTTCGAGTAAATCCCAACGCAGCTCACAAGTAGCAGCTCACAATTGTATACCAGCAAGCATTTGCCCACAACACACATGGCTTATTAGCAGGAATCGTCTGTGTTGTTATCGGTCTTCTCACACATTTCTGATTACTGACCTGTTTGCCGCGTATCACACACATCTTGTTAAGTTGAACCGTTTCTGTTGTTTTGGCTCATCACAAACAGTTTATTTGAGTGAACTGTATGTCGTCTATCGCACACAACTCGATCTGTCTGGCCATTTCTGTTGTGTTAGCTAATCGCAAACAGTTCATCTGAATGAACTGTATGCCATGTATAGCACACGCGTCTCTAATCTGAATCGTGCTTGATGTCGCCGCCATCGCACACAGTTCGTCTTATTGGTGACGGTTTTATTACGATACCGTTTGCAATTCATGCATCGCACACAGTTTGGTCGAGGGGTCTCTGATTCATGTGTCGCGTTAGCAGTCGCCTACAGTAGTGACCTTTAAACCCGTCCAGCATCACCTGCCTGTTGTACTTCAAATATACTAACAGGTCACTGTTACATGTTATGGAGCTGGTAAGTGCTACAAGGACGATGTTTCTTCTGGATCTGACGCCTTGTCCAGCCAAAATCTTGGACTGAAGCATTGCTATGATCTTGTAAGTGCGTCACTCTCTTGTATTGTTGTGTGCCTGCCAGCGAGCTTTGCTAGGATTTCTGACCAGTAATCCCTTTGTGTAGCCAATGATTACCACTACTGGCTGCTAAATTAGAGATATAGACGTCATACATTACACAAAGTCATAGGTGGCATGAAGGAATGCCAGTGCAGTAAATTAGGCTCCCTAAGGGTGCCTGCAAGTCCAGTACACACAGTCATGGCTAGTTTATGCGACGCACAGAATCGTTGATTACTGGTTTAATTATGTGCAAGGGATATGCAATGTATTATCATGTGAAGATATCTCAAATTAGCTGTGTGAACTTGCAGATGCAGTGCAACAATGAAGAAATACAAGATTTCTCGGTACAAGATGTATGGGGCATTTTCATGGAACATTGCAAAAAAAGGAGGGGTAACAGTGAGCCTATACAGCGTGGAATCGTAAATCACTGCATTTCAATTATCGTGATATATTATTTGTTTGGCATTGCTTTTGGCCAGGGTTCTTAGGGCCAGTTCTTTTAAGCTATCCTATGAAAATAAGCTCCTATGAATATAAGCTCTAGATAATAAGCCAACCAGTTCTCTTCATTGCCTGTTTTTTTTAGCTTATCTGTGGTATGGTCAGTGAAAAGTCCATATTGCCCTTGTACTATATTATTGTTCTGATTAAGCGATATCGCATTATATTTTATCATTTTGCTGCCCATATGAAAATAAATTTGACATCCAAACATCACGAATTGAACCCATAGCAGTAATTAATATGATAGGGAAACATACCATCATTATTTGTTGAAAATGCAAATACAAAGATAACATCTAGTTGGCACAATCAACTTGGGTCACTGCTTCCAAACAGAGGATAATTGCCTAAATTTAAATGAAGAACCTTTATTTATCAAAATTCCATGGTCCAAGTGGCCGGTTTTCATCATATAGCAGCGCAACTTGTGAGCAGCGTTGGGATTTTCCCCGAAGAGGAAGGGTGAAGCAATATAGTAGCGGGTAGTATTTCCCTCAGTGAGAACCAAGGTTATCGAACCAATAGGAGAACCAAGCAAATTCCTAGTAAGCAGTACCTACACACACAAGAGCAAATACTTGCACCCAACGCGGGTAAGAGGGTTGTCAATCCCCTTGAACTTGTTACTTGCAAGGATTAAATCTGGTAATGATAGATATACAAATTGAAAAGTAAAATAAAAAGAATAAAATTGCAGCAAGGTATTTTTGGCTTTAGTAATATGATTAAAGTAGACCTGGGGGCCATAGTTTTCACTAGAGGCTTCTCTCTTGAAACATAGCATACGATGGGTAGACAAATTACTGTTGGGCAATTGATAGAAAAGCGCATAGTTATGATGTTATTCATGGCAATGATCATGTATATAGGCATCACGTCCGTGACAAGTAGACCGAAACGATTCTACATCTACTACTATTACTCCACTTCGAGAGCGCTTCTATGCTTGCCTCTCTACATATTAAGTTCATGACAAACAGAGTAATGCATGAAGTATGATGACATGATGTAGACAGAATAAACTCAAGCAATATGATTAATCCCCGTCGTTTTACCCTTAATGGCAACAATACAAATACGTGCCTCGCTACCCCTTCTGTCACGAGGTGAGGACACCGCAAGATTGAACCCATTACAAAGCACCTCTCCCACTGAAGATAAATCCATCTTGTTGGCCAAACCAAACAGATAGATCAGAGAGAAATACAAAGCTATAACAATCATGCATAATAAAGTTCAGAAAGACTCAATTACTTTCAATGAATAATCTGATCATAAACCCACAATTCATTGGATCCCAACAAACACATCGGAAAAGAAGATTACATCGGATAGATTCCCCCTCCGGCAGAGTACCGGAAAAGGCCTCCAGATGGGATCGCAGAAGAACAAAAGCTTGCAGCCAGCGGAAAAATTGTTTCGGGTGGCTCTCTGGGGGTTTTGGAATATTTGGGAATTTATAGCGCTAGAATTAGGTCAGACGGAGCCACGAGGGGCCCACAAGGCATCAGGGCAGCGCCCTGTTGCCTTGTCGTCTCCTCGTAGGTCTTTTGGTCCTCCCCTGAAGCTTCTAGGGTCTCTTTTCTCTAGAAAAAATCGTCAAAAAGTTTTGTAGCGTTTGGACTCCGTTTGGTATGGATTTTCTATAAAACCAAAAACAAGCAGAAAACAGCAATGGCACTAGGCACGAAGTTAATAGGTTAGTCCCCAAAAATGATGTAAAATTGCATATCTTTACCTAATAATAAAGCACGGAGTGCTTCTGCCCTTTCACCTTCATCCAAATTACCCTCGAAGTTGGCGAGAATTACCCACCAATGCCACCCGTAAGTGGCAAAAAAACGATTCGTTTTTTGTTAGAGTCGCTGCCCGTTGGGTATAGTTCAAGTATGACTATCGCCTCAATTATCATAGTTGCATGAGCACCCCACTGGCTAGAGCCAAACTCCTCCACGTAGGAGACCTGGGTTCGATCCCAGCTACTCCCCCTTCTTTTTTGCCTTTTCTTCCTTAATTCTGGTAGGCGTAAGGTAGAATAATCTCGCCTAAGTGTCACTTAACAGATGGGCTGCACTCTTGCAATTTCGGCACAGCTTTTTTTTTACCTTTCTTTTTTGGCAGATTCAAATACTATATAAAATATTCATATCTTTCAAACCGTAACCTCAAATTAAGCATATTATATATGGAAATCGCTCAGAAAAATGTGTAGATTCTAAATATAATATAATTTTGTATGTTAATCATTTTTAAAATTATGTTTATGCGAATTGAAGAGCAAATGTATCCCCCCTCCTAAATTATTCTTAGAGGGCATGTTAAATGCTGGTCAAGGATTTTTCTCTCCCAACGATGGTTGATTGATCCTTTGAGCTGATCTTGTGGTGGCAGTTCTATCGTGCTTCACATGTCTGCATCTTACAGGGTTTGCCGCCTCGCTCTGCAGCCTTCAAGTTGCAGTTGTATCAACTATATGAACATATGTCTCATTTTTTAGGGCAAATGTATGTACCATTTCCTTGCTTTGTGTCAAATTGCAGTAATAATTTAATTTTTGGAAAAAATAGTATATGTTCAAATTATTCATCTCTGACATCAAGGAAAACTTTTTTGAAATCCTTCGAAGAATACAGGAAATAGCTTCAGAGTGGTTATAATAAACATGTACCTATTTGGAGATTTTTTATTAAGTAGTCCTTCTCGATATATTCAGTGGTGTGTTTGCAAAATCATGTGGTATGTTATGCTATGCTGCATCTACTTCCCATGATTTATTGGCTAACATAATTACTAATACTTTGTGGAGCCTAAAAAATGGTACTATGGAGAGAAGCAGCAAACACCGTATATATTGTCGTTTGAGAAACATACAACAGCCCAATATTTAACTGTTACTTTCTTTTTTACTTGTAAAGGAAATATCTTAGATAAATATATGATCCACCAAGTTCAAAATAAGGTTAGCTTAAATATATGAAGTCGAGTAGGACTAAACCTCGTCTCGGGTTTGCACAGTGACCGTTGTTTTCTCCCGTTGCAACGCACGGGCCCTTTTGCTAGTAAAGTATCTAAGAATGATAATATAATAGCATGAAACAATAAAAAATTATCGATACGTTGGAGACATATCAAGCAGCAGCACCTGAAAGCATTATGTAGCAGCAGCAGCAGCTCATGGCAATTCATCATGTAGCAACAGCAACAGCTCATAGCAATTCATCATATAGTACCAACAGCAGCAGCTCACAGCAATTCATCATATAGCATATCAGAATGCAAACTTTGGCAAAAAATTAGAGAAGATACTCACCTTGTTGGATGAGCTCATCCCGCAATAGCATCTCATTGCCACGGCCTGGGAGGAGGGGAGGGGGAGCAAGGGGCCTTCTGCCGGAGTGGGGCGTCTCCCAAAGCTGGGCGGCGACCGCCGGAGTGGAGCATTGGCCGGACCATAGCGAGCAGCTGCTGGAGACCAGGAGAGGGAGGGGCGGCGCCAGAGGGAGGAGCAGCCGGGGAGTTGGTGCCCTACCCGCCGACCATGTAGCCTCGCTGGAGAGAGCATTGATGTCTACTACGCAATTTTATTCTTGTAGACTCGGTTGGGCCTCCAAGCGAAGAGTTTTGTAGGATAGTAGCAAATTTCCCTCAAGTGGATGACCTAAGGTTTATCAATCCGTGGGAGGTGTAGGATGAAGATGGTTCCTCTCAAACAACCCTGGAATCTCTTGTGTCCCCAACACACCCAATACAATGGTAAATTGTATAGGTGCACTAGTTCCGCGAAGAGATGGTGATACAAGTGTAGTATGGATAGTAGATATAGGTTTTTGTAATCTGAAATAATAAAAACAGCAAGGTAGCAAGTGGTAAAAGTGAGCACAAATGGTATTGTAATGCTTGGAACAAGGCCTAGGGTTCATACTTTCACTAGTGCAATCTCTCAACAGTGCTAACATAATTGAATCATATAACAATCCCTCTACGTGCGACAAAGAATCACTCCAAAGTTTCTATCGGAAAAAGTAGGACGAAAACATGTATCAACCTATGTGCCTAGATTACCCCAATGTCACCACGGGAATCCGCAAGTTGATTACCAAAACATATACCAAGTGACTCAATAGAATACCCCATTGTCAGCTCGGGTATCCACATGCAAGACATACATCAAGTGATCTCAAATCCAAAATATTTAATCCGATAACAATGAAACCTCAAAGAGCAAGACTCAATTCATCACAACGAAGATAGAGAGGGAAGAACACCATATGATTCCACTATATTAACAAAGCTCACGGATACATCAAGATCGTGCCAAACCAAGAACGCGAGAGAAAGAGAGAGAGAGAGATCAAACACATAGCTACTAGTACATACCCTCAGCCCCGAGGGTGAACTACTCCCTCCTCGTCATGGAGGCAGTGGGGATGATGAAGATGGCCTCCGGTGATGACTTCCCCCCTCCGGCAGGGTGCCGGAACAGGGCTCCGGATGAGCTTCGCTTCGGAACAGAGGCTTGCGGCAGCGGAAAAACTCATCTTGGTTAACTTTTGGTGGTTTCTGGATTTATAAAAAAATTCAGCATTGGTTTCACGCCAGGAAGGTTCCCGAGGGGCCCACAAGCTCGCATGGCCCTCCCGGTCCCACAGGGCGCGTCATGTGAGCTTGTGGCCTCCTCGTGGGTCTTCTGTTCCTTCCTCGAAGCTTTGGGGGTCTCTTATGTTCCAGAAAAATCACCGTAAATTTTTATCGCGTTTGGACTTCGTTTGGTATGGTTTTAATGCAAAACATAGCAATAGGCAAAAAAACAGGAACTGGTACGGGCACTAAGTTAATAGGTTAGCCACAAAAATCATATAAAAGTGCACCAAAACCATATAAGATGTTGTAAACATGGCATGAATACTTCATAAATTATAAATACATTGGAGATGTATCAGCATCCCCAAGCTTAATTCCTGCTCGTCCTCGAGTAGGTAAATGATAAAAGAAATAATTTATGAAGTATGAATGCTAGAATAGTGCACAAATTTGATAAATGATAATTTCAATAACTTTTCCTAGCATCATAAACAAGAACTCTTTCTCATAAAACTCTTCATGATAAAATAGCAATCAATTCACATGTTATGGTCTAAACAATGCATTCTCTTGAAACTTAACAACCTATGTTCTTAATCACCAAACAATTACAAATCATATTACTTTTGGAAAAGTCTAAGTAAGAGCTCCACATACTCAATTATCATATAGTCTTTTATGATTGCTAGTACCCAAAGCATATTTTTAGAACAAACAACATCTATCAGACACAGAGGAAGATAGGGGCTTAATATTTTGCCTCCCAACTTACTTATCATAGAGATAATGTCAACAATAATAATTCATCACGAGTTTGCCAAGTGGAGAATGATTGGGGTTGGAATAAGAAGTTGACTAACCATGAAAAGTAAATAGATAGGCCCTTCGCAGAGAGGGATTTGCTTATGTGCCAGAGCTCACAGCTTAAAACAGAGATAATTTCATTTGAGAGGTGTACTTTTCCTGTCAACGGTTTAACGACAAAGTTTTCAGTATCTTCCATGCTAAACACATTAATGGCGGTTCCCAAGCAAAAAGTTTTACTCCCCCTCCACCATATTAACACAAACCATGGCTAGCCGAATCCACGGGTGACTGCCAACTTTCAACTTTCCAGGGGGAGTATTTTCATAAATAATTTAGGACGGGGCATCCTTTTTACCCGCCTCCCACAAATTTGACGACTGAATAAAGTATCGTCGATGAGTAAAACACACTTGGCATGGAAGATATTGACTACCCCATCCTGGTTTCGCCGGTCTAGGCTATGGGCTGCTCCGCCCCTCCCCCCTCCCCCATCCTGGTTTCTCTGTGCTCGAGGCGGGGTGGTTTGCCGGCGGTCCCGGTGGTGGTCGGGGTGCAGATCTCCTCAAAGTCGCGGCCTTTGGTGGTTCTCGGGGCGGTCTGGATGCGGAGCGGCGGCTCTGGTGGTGGGAGGCGTGTTGGTCATGGGCTGACGGTGTGACTCGGGTGCGGGCGGACAGCCATGGTCGCTTGGGCGGCATGGCTGCGGGTGATTGGCGGAGCGGGGATGCGACGGAGGGGTAGGAGCACCAGGGTACATCACTTGTCCAGTCCCAGTACTGACCGACAGAGGCGGCGTCCGTGGACATCATTCTCCTCCTTGCAGGCTCCGTCGTGGTTCTCCCACTCCCTTCGTTCCACTCCGGGTGAAAACTTGATGTTTGGGATCAGACGGTGGCGGCTACCCGTGGTCGTATCCTTCCTGAAGGCATCGTCTTGGAGCCCTCACTCCGGCCGTGTTCATCTCACCGCTCCTCGGTGGAATCTCCGTCGGCCCAAGCGGTTCTTCTTTTCTTATCATTAGGTTGCTTGGTCATCGTTGGGGTGGTGTTTCGGTGCATGGCACCTTTGTATCTCGCCTTGGGTGTGTGCATTGAGTGTGGTGGTGGAGTGCGTTTGTATCTTCGTCTCGAATGTTGTGGTGATGGTTGCTTTATATATAAAGCGGGGGGAAACCCTTTTTCATCGATATTGACTACCCCATCGCTCCATGAGCGGTACGGGTACACAAAACAGATGTTCATTTCAAGATTTTAGAGATGGCACATGCAAATTTACTTGGAACGGCAGGGTAATACCGTATATAGGTAGGTATGGTGGACACTCATGGAAGAAACTTGGCCAAGGATTTTGGATGCACAAGCAGTATTCCCGCTTAGTACAAAAAAATTTGGCTACCAAAGATTATAAACAAGCACCACATGTTGGAGGATCCATAACAATATAACTTCTATGCAAATATACCCAAACATAACTCATTACGTTGTCTTCCTTGTCCAACTTCAACTTATTTGATCAAGTTTGAAAATAACTAATGGGTATTCACAATCATAAAAGATGTCCAACATAATATATTTGTATGTGAAATTTCTCTTCCTTATACTAATCTTTCATGAATTGCTTGCATGACCAATATTGTGTTGTCAAACTTCCATAGATTTTACTTTCTAAACCCAATGTGAAACTATTACTAAGCATATGGAACATGTATAATTTCAGGTTTATGATATTCAATTCATTCAACAATTTGCTCTTAGGATATAAGTGAAGCACACTGCTACTTGTGATATGCGTTGGGATTTTCTCCGAAGAGGAAGGGTGAAGCAATATAGTAGTTGTCGGTGTATAAAATATGGGTATTTTATACCCTGACTTATGCACGGACGGTAGCATCTTCTTTGCTGGCCAGGACTTGCCGGAAATTGCCAATATCAAGATTCAAGACCCAGTTGTAGAAGCTATTGGGGAGAAGATCAAGATGAAGCTTCAAGTTCAACACTAAAGATAACCTTTGCCGGCAAGGCCGAGCCAGCAAGGTGAAGGCCCGGCAAGCTCCGTGCCGGCAAGGTCTCGCTAACTGTTAGCGCTCCACCTCATCGGGCAGCTCGTCGCTAATCGGTGAGGTGTCGACCGCGCAGGTAGTTTGGTGAGATTTGTCGGGGCACGTGTCAGCCTGCTGGAAGGAGATTTACCTTTAATGACACCCGTCCAGGAGCCGTGTCAAGATAATATAAGGTAGCTGGGCGAGCGGTGCAGGAACCTTGTCGGGACTCCTCCTCCACATGACACCTAACGGAGCATTAAATGCTTTTGTCCTAAACTGGCAGAGTTAGCTTTGATAGCACTGTTTACTGTCTAGTCGACATGTAAATGACTGTTTTGCCATTGTGGTGACCCCTTGAGCTATAAAAGGAGGGCCAAGGCAACGTTTACAGGGATCGATCCTTTGCACAACCTGCATGCGTAGCTGCTCCCTTCGCACCTTGCCGGAAAAGCGCTCCTTGTACTTTGTGTTCAAACACATCCAATACAATCAAAGCAGGAGTAGGGTTTTACACCTCACGGTGGCCCGAACTTGGGTAAACTCTTTGCGTTTCTGCTGGTTCTGCTCTTTGTGCTCGTCGATCTCCCTAGTCGAACCACAAAGGGGCTAGATGGCCCCATAGATGGTCGTACGCATGACATCTTTGGCGCGCCAGGTAGGGGGATCACTTGCGCGACCTGAATCAGCAGATTGCACGTCAGCTTCATCAACTTCTTCATCTTCTTCGTCGTTGATGGCTCCTAAGAAGAAGGGCATCACGATGACGATTCCCTCCACGTCCAAGGCTCCTTCACACATATCTGCAGGCGGCGCAGGCAGCACAGCCAATGAGGGCGGTGCGGACACCGCGGTTGGCACGACCGGCGCAGGCGGCGCGGTCGCCGTGCCCACCGTGGTCGAAGCAGGAGACGGAGGCGCTGGAGGCAGTCGACCTCCTCGACCCTCTGGCGAGAAAAACCGCGACGACGCGGGTGGGGCGGACCGACGTCTTCCCCCCCTCCCTCGTCGCGTCGACGAACGCAGCCACCGGAGCAACAATGCCCGGACTGGCGCAAGTCAAGATCCCGCCGCGACGACGTCCAGGGATGCTGCGTCGAGACACATGTCGCGCCCGTCTCATGATGGGCGCAGCGCAACTCCGAGCAGCCTTGATGATCCTGGGGACGGCGTCCGCACGGCAAGACTCTGGTCGATCACATCCCAGATCCTCAGGCACCACCTCCGCCACGACAGCCCGCTGCCGAACATGCACCGCGGCAGCAAGATCGCAATGGCACTCCTGCTGGCTCTGCCAGGAGTAGAGCGACGTCGCGTCTTCGCTCCCAGCCATGCCTGATACAGCAGCGGAGGCAATGGCGCGAGCCCAAATGCTGCTCAACTTTCCTCCGACGGTAGACAAGATGGATGAGTGGAGAGCCACCATCCAGAGTTTGATTGGATATGCCGAGTTGAGCAAGTCGCAGCAAGCATAGCTTTCACGGCATCCGCGAACAGCACCAGTAGCTCCAACTGGTGGTCATCCTGATGGCGCTGCACCAACAGTGCAGTCACCTCCGCGGCAACAACCTCAACAGCAGCAACGTTAGCAGCTGCGACAAACCCAGCAAACTGTGCAGCCCGACGAGATGTCAATGGCGTCTTCAGATCCATGGGCGCGGCAAGATCAGCGGCAAGTGCTGCAAGATAGGCGGGTAGAGGATGCCCGCACGACCATTGAGAGGCGCCGGGAGGCACGCCGTCAATCAGATGCGCGCAATGGTCCAGTGATTGATGAGCCTATGCCTGAGGCTGGCGGGTACCTGCCTTACGAGGTTGGGTGCCCGGCCTTCACTCATGAGCTGCGGCAAGTCCGCTGGCCGTCTGTCCGGGCCTTCAAGCCAGAAGTGCTGGAGAAATATGACGGCAAGTTGAACCCGGCAGAGTTTCTGGGCATCTACACAATCACTGTACAAGCTACCGAGGGAAGAGATGAGAAGATTCTAGCCAACTATTTTCCATTGGTGCTCAAGCCCAACGTGAGATCTTGGCTGATGAACTTGCCGGAGAACTCCATTTCTTCATGGTCAGATCTTTGCAATGAGTTTGTTGGTGCCTTTACCGGAGGCCACAAGGCCCCGGGTCAGTCCAGCGATCTACAAGTGATCCCGCAAAGAGATGGTGAAAGTTTGCGCAAGTACATCCAAAGATTCAGCCGCGTGCACCGCAACATCCCGGATGTGCACCCCGCAGCCATGATTGCCGCCTTCCACACGAACGTGCGCAATTGAAGGATGCGGGAAAAGATGAACGTCAAGCTGCCGAAGACCGTCAACGAGCTCTACACGTTGGAGGATAAGTGCGCGCGTGCTGAGGAAGGAAGAAGACTTCCCGGGGAGGACGCTGGTGCCGAGGTGGACTCCGAGGACGACGATGCTGCCACCCCAAAGAAGAAGGGCCGAATGCGCAACAGGAAGCGCAAAGGCAAAACTGTGATGGCTGTCGAAGGATCCGGCAACTCCAACACCGCCAAGAAACCCAAAACAGAGGACTCCGGCAAGGAGGCTGCTGTATGCGCCGCTTGTCAGGAGGCGGCAGCAAACGAGAAGGCCGGCAAGTCCGACGGGCCATATTGCATGATTCATCGCACTAAGGGTCACGATCTCCAAGAATGCCGACTGGTTGAACACCTTGCTGAGAAGCAGAAAGCTGAGTATGAAAAGCGCGACAAGGAGAAGGGCCAGGATGGTGCTGGCGGATCTGGCAAAAGAGGTCGTGGTGGTCGAGGAGGCCGCTGTGGCAAGGCCAAGCAGCCAAAAGAGAAGCCTGCTAGAGGCCACGAAAAGAAAGAGGGAGATGATGGAAGTGAAGAGGAAGAGGACGATGGAGAATCCAGTGAGCAGGAATTCCAAAAGGCAACCGAGGCCATGTGCATTGACAGTGGTGCATCTTTACACTCCTCTCACCGCCAACTCAAGCAGTGGGCGCGTGAGATTAATGCAGCAGAACCGGCAATAGGCACCCAAAAGCCACTCAAGTGGTCACACACGCCTATCATCTTCGATGCTGAGGAGCACCCTGATCGCACAATTGCGGTCGGGTGTTTGCCGTTGTTGGTTTCACCAACAATTCGCAACCTCCAGGTCACGAAAATGTTAGTTGACGGTGGGGCCGGCCTAAATTTGATCTCTCCAGAAGTAACAAGAGGCTACAGATTCCCGACGAAGAGCTCGAGCAGACTAGTACGTTCCAAGGAGTCAACCCGGGAAGGAGCCAACCCAAGGGGAAGATCACATTGCCGGTGACGTTTGGCGGGGAATTGAACTATAGAACAGAGAAGATTCTGTTTGATGTTGTCAAGATCCCCTTGTCGTATAATGGAATTCTTGGCCGCCCAGCCCTAGCAAAATTCATGGCAGCATCCCACTATGCTTATAACACATTGAAGATGCCAGGGCCGATGGGTGTCATCTCCATCAATTATGATAAGAAAGATGCAGTCATATGCGTCGACAAACTCTACAGAGATGCGGTTGCAGCAGAGGCTGCCAAAGCGCCAGCTCCCGCCAAGAAAAAGAAAGGCAAGAAGTCCGGCAAGACATCTGACAAGAATTCCGGGAAGCACACCTCCTCGGAGTGCTGCGCACCTGTTGAAGACTTGCCGGAGTGTTCTACCGGCAAGAAATCCAAGGCCACTCCACCAGCAATGAAGAAGGTGCCGGCGAAGGAGGATGGCACTGGCGGTACCTTCACCGTCAGTTCCACCCTTGACAGCAAATAGAAAAGTGCGCTCGTTGCCTTCCCGCGGGTAAATGTCGATGTGTTTGCATGGCAACCATCAGACATCCCCAGCATTCCCAGGGAGGTAATTGAGCACCACCTTGCTGTCTGTCCTCACGCTCGGCCCGTCAAGCAGAAGGTCAGGAAGCAGGCTTTGGAGCGGCAATAGTTCATTGCCGAGGAAATAAAAAAACTTGAAGCAGCAGGTTTAGTTAGAGGTGTACTACATCCAACTTGGTTGGCAAATCCAGTTGTAGTGCGCAAAGCAACTGGAAAGTGGAGACTTTGTATCGACTACACTGATATTAATAAAGCATGTCCAAAGGATCCTTTCCCCTTGCCGCGCATTGATCAAATTGTAGACTCTACTGCCGGCTATGATTTACTCTCCTTCCTTGATGCATATTCTAGATACCATCAGATATTCATGGCCAAGGAGGATGAGGAGAAAACCGCATTCTTTACTCCATGTGGCACATACTGCTTTGTGCGTATGCCTTTCGGATTAAAGAGTGCTGGTTCAACATTTGCAAGAGCAGTCCAGATTGGTTTTGAGCCTCAGTTGCACAAGAATGTGGAAGCATATATGGACGACATAGTGGTCAAAACCAAGGACAAATCAACCCTCATTCAAGACTTAGAGGAAACATTTGCAAACTTGCGCAAGATCAATTTGAAGCTCAACCCCGAGAAGTGTGTCTTTGGCGTTCCATCCGGCAAACTTCTTAGGTTCTTTGTATCTCAACGTGGAATCGAAGCAAATCCCGACAAGATCAAAGAAATTGAGAAAATTCAAGCACCAAAAAGTGTCAAGGATGTGCGGCGTCTTGCCGACTGTGTTGCTGCCTTAAGTAGGTTCATTTCAAAGTCTACTGAGCGCACCCTGCCGTTTTTCAAGATTTTGAAAAAGGCAGGTCCAATGAAATGGACTCCGGAAGCGGAGGCCACGCTGTAGGATTTGAAAAGATACCTCTCCTCTGCGCCAACGCTAGTTGTGCCTAAACCACAAGAGCCGTTGCTGCTATATCTGGCGGCAACAAATCAAGTGGTCAGTGCTACATTAGTGGCGCAGAGAGAAGTTGATGACGAAGAAGCAGCAGCGGCAAGCCCATCCAACGACAAGCCGGAATCTTCTCCGGAAAGGTCTAATGCCGACAAATCAGAAATAGCGCAAGCAAATGAAGCTAGTCAGCAAGTGGTGCCGAAGAAGAAGGTGGTGCAGCGGCCAGTTTATTTTGTTAGTTCCCTCTTGCAGGTGGCTAGGTCAAGATACTCTGGTGTGCAGAAGTTGCTTTTCGGCCTTCTCATGGCCTCGAGAAAGTTGCGCTATTACTTCCAAGCACATGAGATCACCGTCGTCACTCGCTTTGCATTGCAGCACATTTTGAGAAATGCAGATGCAACCGGCAGGATAGTGGAGTGGGCGTTGGAATTGTCGAGCTTTGCACTCAAGTTTGAGAGTACTTCAACTATTCAAAACAGAGCCTTGGTAGAGTTCATTGCAGAATGGACGCCAACGCAAGACGAAGAGATTCAAGAATCAGCTCTCCCCGGCAAAAAAACAATTAAGGAATGGATTATGTACTTTGACGGTGCCTTCTCGCTGCAAGGCGCCGGTGCCGGAGTGCTACTCGTCGCACCCACCGGAGAGCACCTCAAGTATGTAATTTAGATGCATTTTCCTAGGGAGAAAGCTACAAACAACAATGCTGAGTACGAAGGGCTCCTTGTCGGTCTCAGGATCGCAGTGGACCTAGGAATCAGAAAGTTGATTATCCGTGGTGACTCGCAGCTTGTTGTAAAGCAAGTTAATAAAGACTATCAGAGCCCGTTGATGGAAGCATATGTGGAAGAAGTGAGGAAATTGGAAGAACAGTTTGACGGATTACAAACAGAGCACATTCCTCATACAGAAAACAGCATTGCTGATAGCCTGTCAAAGTGTGCTGCTCAAAATCTTCCTGTGGAACCGGGAACTTTTGTGCTCCATTTGAATCAACCATCAGTCACTCCATCAACACAGACTAGTAAAAGAAGAAAGTTGAACACCGGCAAGTACTTCCCGGCAGAGCTCCCAGAAGCCACTGGCAAGGACGTTGCCGGATACAACACTATGGTTGCCGGTGAGCAGCAGCCTCTAGCAGAACAACAAGTTCTTGCCGTTGAGACAAGCGCTCCCGCTCCCGAAGAGATGCCTTTAGTCATTGTTGTCGAGCCACAGTCTCCGACATGGGCACAACACATAGTTCATTTCCTTCAAACAGGAGAACTTCCTGATGAGCAAGAAGAAGCTGAGAAAGTAGCCCGTCAGTCAAGTATGTATCAGTTTGTGGATAACATTCTGCACAGAAAGAGACCAAATGGTGTGAAATTGAGGTGCATTTGCTGGGAAGATGGACTAAAGTTGTTGGCAGAGATACATGGAGGCATATGTGGCTCTCACACAGGATCAAGAGCGCTTGTCGGCAAGGCTTTCCGGCAAGGCTTCTATTGGCCCACTGCCCTCCAGGATGCGACTGAGCTAGTAACCAAGTGTGAAGCATGCCAGTTCCATTCGAAGAACATACATCAGCCAGCTCAAGCTCTAAAAACAATCCCTCTCTCCTGGCCTTTTTTGGTCTAGGGGCTCGGTATTTTGGGCCCCTTCCCCCGTGCTACCGGGGGCTTTGAGTTCTTGTATGGCGCCATCGACAAGTTCACAAAGTGGCTTGAAGTGGAGCTAGTAAGGAAGGTGACAGCACAGTCAGCCGTCAAGTTCTTCAAAGGACTAGTTTGCCGTTCGGGGTTCCTAACAGAATCATCACCGACAACGGCACTCAATTCATGAGCCGCACCTTCATGCAGTACATCCAAGACCTTGGAAGCAAGATTTGTTTTGCTTCTGTCGCTCACCCGAGAAGCAATGGACAAGCAGAACGGATTAATGCTGAAGTGTTGTGTGGTCTCAAGACAAGAACCTTTGACAGGCTACGCAAGTGTGGAAGACGCTGGCTTGATGAGTTGCCGGCAGTTCTTTGGTCACTTAGGACGACACCAAATCAAGCTACCGGCCAAACACCCTTCTCCCTAGTCTATGGTGCAGAAGCGGTGCTCCCCACAGAACTCACATACGGGTCACCTCGAGTGCTCGCCTTTGATGAGGCAGAGCAAGAGCAGCTGCGGCAAGATGATGCAACACTCCTTGAGGAAGATCGTCTTCGGGCGGCTGTGCGAGCTGCATGCTACCATCAAGCTTTGCGCCGCTATCATAGCCGCAAAGTTCATGCTCGGAGCCTTGAGGAAGGCGGCCTTGTCCTTCAGCGCATTCACTCCGCCAAGGGATCAAACAAGTTGACATCGAAGTGGGAAGGCCCTTATCGGGTAGCGCGAGTCACCAGACCTGGCACAGTTCGTCTGGAGACCGAAGATGGCATTCAAGTGCAGAACTCATGGAATATTGAGCATCTTCGCAAGTTCTACCCATGAGGCGCAGTTGCCGGGCCTTGTTCCCGGCAACCCCTTTTGTACAAGCTTTGTCGGCAAGACTTGTAACCCTTTGTACAAAGCCAGGCGCAGATCTTGTGCATATGTGAATAAAGCTAAGTGTTTCGCAACTCTTTGTCAAAATACATTATTTATGTATGTTTGTGTCTATGTTGTGTTATGCTTTAACTTATGTGAAATGATTAACGAGACGGCAAGGTCTCCAACCTCCTCTTTTCTCTTCTTTCTTTTTTCTCAAAGAGAAAGGACAATTCCTCACGTGCAAGTTTCCCGGGGGGAGTGATGGTGTGGACACCGCTAAGTTTCATTCAAGTGATCATTTTACTACAAGGAACACGAAACAAGGAAAAGCTAAGTTGAAAAACTTTAAAATAAATTCCTTGTTATATTTGCAATTTCCCTTGAACGATTTGGTCTTTGTATGAAAAACCTGCACGCGAAGGAACCTTGTCGTGATCAGTTGCGCTCTTACTTTGTTTCGAGTCCGCTCAACAATTTAAGTAGCCGCATTGAAAACGTCAAAGGGAAACTTGCCGGTAGCGGCACTTCCAGTAGGCTGCTAAGGATCCGTTCCTCAAGCGCTCGCGGTGCGCACCGGCAAGACTTCTGACAAGTGTAGGGTATAAAAACATGCAAAGACAAAATAAGACAGGGGAAACGGCATACATTCATCCATCGACTCAAAGTCATTTTACATCACAAAATCAATGCATGTCTAACATAAGGTCAAATGTATCTTTTCGTGACAGCATTGACGATGAATACAATGGCAAGCTTAATCTTGGCGGTCGCCTTGAACCCGAGGAACGTTGAGGACCTTGTCGGCAAGAGGAGCAACAATCTTGTCGATGGCAGTGACATCGGTGTTCTTCGTCAACCTCTTGAAAATCCTGGAGAGATCCAGTTCAGGGTGGCGATACGCAAGTTTGAGCAACACCTTGTACACAACTTCACGCGCAAACTTCCGGGATTCATCAGCAAATGCGGAAGACCTGTCCTCGTGATATGTCTTCAAGGTGTCAATAAGGCCCTCGAAGAACTTGGTCAGTCTAACGCTGGTGGCCTCCTTGTCATTGACGGTGAAGACCCAGCTCTTCATGTCCATAACGGCAATCTGGGAAGTGATGCGCTCAGCAGCATTGACAAGCCTGCCAGTCCAGAGTGAAAGGTTATTGTGCAGTTGGGTGTAATTGTTCTGAGCATCCTTCTTCAAGGCATCTTCCTTTTCCAGTTTCTCTGTCAAGACTCTTTCCTTTTCTTTGGCGGATTCTAAATCTACTACCAAAGTGGCCGATTGAGACTTTAGATCTTCAATTGTCTTGGTGGCGGCATCAAGATCTTGGTTCTTAGACGACAGCTGCGTTTGCAAGTCCCCTAGAGTGCGGGCTGCCTTCAGCGCTTCCTTCTTAAGAGCCTCGACTTCTTTGCCGCTACCGGCAAGGTCTTCCTTTAACTTGGCCATTTGGGATTCCAATTCAATCTTGACGGCGGCGGCGGCGGGAACTTTGTAGGAAGCCTCCTTGAGCTTGGCGGCACTATCTCGAGCCTGGGTTTCAATAGTATCTTTATGATTCTTTTCCAGCTCTTGCGTCCTTTGCTCAAGGAGTTTCTCAATTTCTACATCCTTACTGCAAAGTTTGGCGGCAAGGGCCTCTTCGCGGACGGCAAGTTCCTTCTCTCTGGCGTTGAGCTACGTTGCGCGCTCTGTCAGCTTGCCGTCCAAGGTTGCCGCTTCTTTCTTAGAGGCGGCAAGCCTTTCTTCCTGATCTCTGAGGATGTGAGACTACTGGTTGTACCATGTACGCAGCTCGTTCGCTTTCTCCTTCAATTTTTGATCAACCAGATCCACAGATTTACGTTCTTCTTGGACTCTAGTCCACCTTTGGTTGTACCTTTCTTGGACACCTTTGAACTCGATGGCCATGATCTCCAGGAAGGCAAGATCTTCAGCACTGTCAGTAGCATCAGTGGCCTAGGCGGTTCTTTGGGACAGAGGGAGCAGGATCCGAGCAATTTCTTCATCAAAATTCGGCCCTGCAGTGCTAGATGAACTGGGGGCTCCAGACTCATGCTGAGAAGTGACTAGCGCCAAACTGCTTGATGGGACCTGCAAGGTTGACGTCGCTAGTTGGTTGTCGGGGTTCGGCGTGTCAGTGTTGACGGGCGCCTTCCCCACATCCATCCTGGCGGGGTCAGACGTGTTGCTAGAGGATTTCTCAGTCTCTTCGGGGATTTCTCTGATCTCCTCGGCAACTTGCACAAGATTCTCTTCGGCAGCGATCTTGGCGGCTTCGTCAGTGGCATCCTTTGCAATATCAGCTACATCCACAAGGATTTCACCTTTTCGGGAGATGTTGGAGCTGTGGTGTGAAGCAGAAGCAAGGGCAAAATAAGATTAAATCGACAAAGTCAAGTTCAAGAAAAAAAAATTGGAAACACTTGTAGGCAAGAAGATTACCTATTGATTCTTGCTGAGGAGGAACATTTCCTTCCCCGGCGATCTCGATTGCCGGCGCATGACTACCGGCAACTTCTCTTGCCGGAATGTCCTCAGTGTGAGCAAGTTCATCAGTGGAAGCTCTTGCCTGCGAAGTGCTTTCCGGGATGATGGTTGACGGGCTCACCACAGTTGGGTTCGCCTCTGGGCGTTCTTCCTCCTGATGGACCTCTTCCATCCCCTTGTCAGATGAAGGAGCGCCAACACCAGTGCTAGCAAGTGGGGGTTGCTGCATAACCTCGTGCTGGGGGCTGGACTGGGAGCTGGTCGCGATGACATCAGAAGACGCCTCCCCGTGCCCAGCACTTGTTGATGGCTCTGTCCCTGCTGCAATCTTGGCCCGCTTGGTTCTCTGGATCAGCATCTCCGTATCTCTACAAAGAGCAAAGAAATCAAGTCAAAATGGTGATCAAATACAATCAAGACTTGGTGAAGATAAACTATTTCACATACTCGTCGTCTTCAGATTCTCTGAGGACGGAGAGATCGTATCTCACGGGCGGGGGCGACTCCCTGGCTCTCTTAAGTACCGGAGGAGATGAACTCGCCGGTTGAGAAGATCCAACATCCCCGGCAACCTCTTGCTGGGAAGATGAAGGCTGAGTTCGCGGACGTCTGCTTGGTGGCCGGCGCACCTCTTCTTGGTGCCCAGTCTTGGTGGTCGTCTTCTTCACCGTAGGGCCTGCCTTTGGTGAAGAAGCACGTACTGGCTCTAAACTGGCTGCCCTTCGAAGACGGCGTCTCCTCTTCAGGGCTCGAGGACCTGCTTCCTCTTCCTCTTCGAGCTCGCCGGCAACCTCAGTCCCGGCAATCTCGGTCCCGACAACCTCGTCCCCGGCAGGCTCTTCTTGGTGCTCGTCCGCAACTTCTTCATCAGGGTTTTCTTCCTCATCATCGTCAGTTGCTGCAGTACCAGAGCCGCCGGCTGCTCTGATTCTTGCATGCTCTGCGGCCTTGCTGGCAATATATGCCAGTTCTTCATCTCTAGTAGCCTAGATGAGATCTGTTTCCTTCCGGGAGGCTTTCTCTATCAAATTGGAAGCCCAATCTAATTCAATCTCCAAGGTAGGCATGGACCAGTCTGCTTTGACCCCATAAGCACTACAGTCCAGCATCATCGCCACAATGGAACCCTTGGCGGAATTGATATGCAACGGGACGATCTGGTCCGGCAAGTGAAATGTGCTGGTCTTCTGGAACAGCTGTTCGTAGAGACTGGCGTGTTCCATTACCGTCAAGTTATTGCCAAGCCCGGGATACAGCCGCATGATGTCTCCAGCATCTTGATAATCCCAAGTCGGCCTTTACCGCTTCTGCAGTGGTGAAAGGCGTCGCCGTAGAAAATCAGCTCCCACCATTTCAATGGTCAGCTTGGCGGACTTAAGGCGAGCGATTCTATTCAGTGCCGGGCAAAGCTTGTCGTCAGTAGCACCCAGCTTGCTCCAGTTGTCACCACGCACCACCCTTGTTGAGCGCGGCAAACAGAATGCGGAGAAGTCCTTCTCTTGAATCCAGCACCACTCTGCCCTCCATTCCTCCCATTTGAGATGAAGTTGCCCGGCAAGGTACTGGCCTTTGGATTTAGCCCTTGGGATCCATGTCACGCTGCCGGAGAGCGACTTGTCCTCGATGCGGGGAATGAAGAAGTGGTGGAACAAATCCACATTGGGGGCGAATTCAACAAAATTTTCACACAAATGGGCAAAGACTGCCATGCATGTCATCGCATTTGGAGTGAAATCCAACAGTCTGAACCCAAAGCTATCCATCATAGCGCAGAAGAAATCTGAGAACGGGGGAACCAGCCCGCAATAAAAGTACGCGCAGAAGAATGGATAAGAATCTAATGGAACTTTGTCGCCTTCGGGAAGCACCACGGGGGCCTTGTGATCCTTGGTGTCCCTTCCCCAGATGTAGACGTACCTCCTGATCAGGGTGTTGGCATCCATGGCCGACGGAGAGAAAACCACACTCGTCCTTCGCCGCTTCTCCAGCTCTTCCAACTCCTTCTTCTTCTTCTCTGCCTTGGGGTCGAGCCGCTTGGCGGGCTTTTTCCCCGCCGTGTTGGCATTCTTAGGCACCATCAGGGCTTGGAGAAGAAGGACGGAGTCGAGGTGAGATCCGGATTGATGGCGGTGGCGGCGGAAAGGGCTCTGGCGAGAGGAAGAAGCTGAAGCAGGGGGGAAGCAGGGGTGAATGAGCAGCGCCTCCTCGCGGTTACCGTTTTATGGGGAAGGCGCGAGAGGGCTGGCTCTTCACTGTTTACCTTAGCGGCGCTTTTACAGGCGCATTACCACGGAATAACCGCAATAGTCCGCGCTCCCATGACCCGCATTTAATGCGTGGAGCAGACGTGCGTCAGAAATATCATCATGGCTAAAATAGCGGCGGCTGTTTCCCGCCGCATGTCTTTGCATTGTTTGGGCCTAGCCCAATGACGCTTCGGACGCGCGTATGGCCCAGGCCCGGGGGCTCCTGTCGGTGTATAAAATATGGGTATTTTATACCCTGACTTATGCACAGACGATAGCAGCTTCTTTGTTTGCCAGGACTTGCCGGAAATTGCCAATATCAAGATTCAAGACCCAGTTGCAGAAGCTATTGGGGAGAAGATCAAGACGAACCTTCAAGTTCAACACTAAAGATAACCTTTGCCGGCAAGGCCGAGCCGGCAAGGTGATGGCCTGGCAAGCTCCGTGCCGGCAAGGTCTCGCTAACTGTTAGCGCTCCACCTCATTGGGCAGCTAGTCGCTAATCGGTGAGGTGTTGACCGCGCAGGCTGTTTGGTGAGATTTGTCGGGGCACGTGTCAGCCTGCTGGAAGGAGATTTACCTTTAATGACACCCGTCTAGGAGGTGTGTCAAGATAATATGAGGTAGCTGGGCGAGCGGTGCAGGAACCTCGCCGGGACTCCTCCTCCACATGACACCTAACGGAGCATTAAATGCTTTTGCCCTAAACTGGCAGAGTTAGGTATGATAGCACTGTTTGCTGTGTAGTCGACATGTAAATGACTGTTTTGCCATTGTGGTGACCCCTTGAGCTATAAAAGGAGGGCCAGGGTAACATTTACAGGGATCGATCCTTTGCACAACTTGCATGCGTAGCTGCTCCCTTCTCACCTTGCCGGGGAAGCACTCCTTGTACTTTGTGTTCAAACACATCCAATACAATCAAAGCAGGAGTAGGGTTCTACACCTCACGGTGGCCCGAACCTGGGTAAACTCTTTGTGTTTCTACTGGTTCTGCTCTTTGTGCTCGTCGATCTCCCTAGTCGAACCGCAAAGGGGCTAGATGGCCCCATAGATGGTCGTACGCACGACAGTAGTGGATAGTATTTCCCTCGGTAGAGAACCAAGGTTATCGAACCAATAGGAGATTTGATAACCCACAAGTATAGGGGATCGCGACAGTCTTCGAGGGTAGTAGTATTTCATCCAAATTTGTTGATTCGACGCAAGGGGAGCCAAAGAATATTTATGAGCCTTAGCAGTTGAGTTGTCAATTCAACCACACCTGGAATATAATATCTCTGGAGCAAAGTGTTTAGTAGCACAGTAGTTTGATAGTTTTGATAGTTTCAGTAATAGTAAAAATAGTAACAAGAACAGTAACAGAACCAGTTTGTGATGATTGTAATAGCAGCAGCAGTAGTAACTTAGCAAAGATCAATATGAGAAAAGCGTAGGCATGTGATAAGCGATGGATATTTGTGTTGGATGACATTCATCATATAACAGTCAGAACCTAGAGCAATACACAATAGCTCCAATTCATCAATGTAATGTAGGCATGTATTCCGTATATAGTCATACGTGCTTATAATAAGAACTTGCATGACATCTTTTGTCCTACCCTCCCGTGGCAGCAGGGTCCATAAGGAAACTAAGCGATATTAAGGCCTCCTTTTAATAGAGAACTGGAACAAAGCATTAACACATGGTGAATACATGAACTCCTCGAATTATAGTCATCCCCGAAGAGTATCCTAACTATTGTCACTTTGGGGTCTACGGATCAGAACAATAACAAGTGCATATAACTAGCAGATAGGATCAAGAACTCAAATATATTCATGAAAACATAGAGGGTTCAGATCTGAAATCATGGCACTCGGGCCCTAGTGACAATCATTAAGCATAGCAAAGTCATAGCAACATCAATCTCAGAACATAGTGGATACTAGGGATCAAGCCCTAACAAATTGACTTGATTACATGACAAATCTCATCCAACTCCATCACCGTCCAGCAAGCCTACTAAGGAATTACTCACTCCCGATGGTGAGCATCATGGAATTGTTGATGAACAAGGGTTTATGATGATGACGGCGACGAATCCCCCTCTCCGGAGCCCCGAACGGACTCCAGATCAGCCCTCCCGATGAAGAACAGGAGGTGGCGGTGGCTCCGTCTCACAAAACGTGATGAAACTTTTTCTTTGATTTTTTTCTCCGCGAGACGGTACTTATAGAGTTTTAGTTAGGGCAAATGGAGTCATGTGGGACCCATGAGCTCACAGGGCGCGCCCTAGGGGGCGCGCTCCCTGAGCTCGTGGCTCTCTGGTGCCCCCCTCCAGTAGTTCTCTTCGCCAATATTTTTTATATATTCTGGAAATATTCTCCGTAAATTTTTAGCCTAATCTGAGAACTTTTATTTCTGCACAAAAATAACACCATGGTAGTTCTGCTGAAAATAACGTCAGTCCGGGTTAGTTTCATTCAAATCATGAAAATTAGAGTCCAAAACAAGAACAAAAGTTTTTGGAAAAGTAGAAACATTTGGGACGTATCAACTCCCCCAAGCATAACTCATTGCTTGTCCTCAAGCAATTCAGTTGACAAACTGAAAGTGACAAAGAAAAACTTTTACAAACTCTTTTGTTCTCGTGGCTATATATATGCATAACTAGCGTTCAAGTTTTCAACAAAGATTATGAACTAACCATATGAATGATAACACTTAGGTCTCACATTTACTCATGACAACAACATAACCAACTAGCGAGCAATAATAAGATATCTCGGATGCCAACAATTTGTCCAAACAATCATGATATAATATGATATCATGGTATCTCGCTAGCCCTTTCTGAGACCGCAAAACATAAATGCAGAGCACCTCTGAAGTTCAAGCAGCGACTAAACATTGTAATTCTAGGTAGAAGAGATCCAGTCATGGTCACATCCAACATTAACTAGACTCAATGCATGTTAAACTAAGAATGACAATAACGCTCTCGAAGTTGGTGCTTGAATGAATGAGAAGGTGATGACTCAACAATTAAAGTAAATAACATGAAAGTAAATAGAAAGGCCCTTCGCAGAGGGAAGCAGAGATTTGCAGAGGTGCCAAAGCTCTAAGCTTAAAATAGGGATGAATACATTTTGAGAGGTGTGCTTTTCCTGTCAATGTCACGACAAAGGATTTCGATATCTTCCATACTAAACACATTATAGGCGGTTCCCAAGCGGAAAGGTAAAATTTTACTCCCCCTCAACCATACAAACACAAGCCATGGCTAGCTGAATTCATGGGTGCCCCCCAAACAATCAACTTTCCGGGGGAGTTTGTCTATTATATTTTTTCTTTATTTTCAGTTATAGAACTGGGCATCCCGATTACCAGCCTCTCTCGTGCAATGACAAGTGAATAAACACCATTATGAGAATAACCCACTTAGCATGGAAGATATCGACCGCCCCGTCGCTCCATGAGCGGTATGGGCACACAAAATAGATGTTTATTTGAATGATTAGAGGTGGCACATGCAAATTTACTTGGAACGACAGAGTAATACCGCATATAGGTAGATATGGTGTACTCATCTGGAACAACTTTGGGTCTAAGGATTTGGATGAACAAGCAGTATTCCTGCTTAGTACAGGCGAGGCGAAGGCTAGCAAATAGATTGAGAAGCGACCAACTAGAGAGCGACAACGGTCATAATCATGCATTTTGAATAATTAACATTGGATACGAGCATGAGTAGGATATAAACACCCTGAACATAAATATCATGAAGGCTGGGTTGGTTTTGATTCAACTATATGTGTGAACATGAGCCAAGTCAAGCCACTTGAATTTTTCAGAGGAGGATACCATACTAACATACTACATGACAACCATTTTAATGCATGTTGACACACAAGATAAACTATTATCCACTCCTAGTTATTTAAGCATGGCATGAGCAACTATAATCTCTAATTGTCATCACAAACATGTTTACTCATAATATGTTGAATCGAGATCGACTGAGTTAAACATATATACAAAAATGGAAAACAAGAAGAGTTCATACCTGATACGTCTCCAACGTATCTATAATTTTTTACTGTTCCATGCTATCATAGTATCAATCTTGGATGTTTTATATGCAATTATATGTCATTTTATATCAATTTCGGGAACTAACCTATTAACCTAGTGCCCAGTGCCAGTTGTTGTTTTCTGCTTGTTTTTGGTTTTTCGGAAAATCAGTACCAAACGGAGTCCAAAAGCTATGAAACTTTTTGACAATTTTTTCTGGACAAAAGAGACCCTAGAAGCTTCGGGGGAGGACCAGAAGACCTACGAGGAGACGACAAGGCAACAGGACCCGCCTAGGGGGGTGGCCGCGCCCTATTACCTTGTGGGCCCCACGTGGCTCCTTTTGACCTAATTCCACTTCTATAAATTCTCAAATATCGGGAAACCAACAGAGAAACACCTCAATAACTTTTCCGCCGCCGCAAGTTTCTATTCTTCCATGATCCCATCTGGAGGCCTTTTCTGGCACCCTGCCAAAGGGGGAATCGATCACGAAGGGCTTCTACATCAACCTTACTGCCCTACCGATGATGTGTGAGTAATTCACCATAGACCTACGAGTCCATAGCTAGTAGCTAGATGGCTTCTTCTCTCTCTTTGATCTTCAATACAACGTTCTCCTCGATCTTCTTGGAGTTCTATTCGATGTAATCTTATTTTGCGGTGTGTTTGTTGGGATCCGATGAATTGTCGGTTTATGACCTGAATATTCCTGAGAAGTAATTGAGTCTTTTCTTAACTTTATTATGCATGATTTTATAGCTTTGTATTTCTCTCCGATCTATCCGTTTGGTTTGGCCAACTAGATTGATTTATCTTCAGTGGGAGAGGTGCTTTGTAATGGGTTCAATCTTGCAGTGTTCTATATCCCAGTGACAAAGTAGGGGACAAGACATGTATTTGTATTGTTGCCATTAAGGGTAAAACGACGGGGTTTATTCATATTGATTGGGTTTACTTTGTCTACATCATGTCATCTTGCTTAAGGCGTTACTCCGCTTTCATTAACAATATTAAAGAATTTATTAATTCTCAAAAGATTTTCAATGCTATGGTGGAAGAAAAATTGAATAAAGTTGATGAAATGTCTAGGAACATGGATAGAATTGCTCATGAGGTAGAAACTCTTAAAATTAAAATCTTGCCACCTAAGCATGATATTAATGAGTCTATTAAAGCTACTATGTCTCCATTAATGAAAGTAAAGAGAGGACCGCTAGGTTGAGAGCTAAGCGAGAATTCCTAGAAAAAGCTATTCAACCCGGTTTTTATCGCAATCATGATGAAGATATTCAAATGATTGGAGTCTCACGTATTGAATCATTATTTAGTAATATAAAAATTGATGAAAAAGGGACTAGAGAGGACTCAACTTTAGCTAGAAGGCGTCCCAATTGTTTGGAGGGTGATGATCTTAATGATAAAAGTAGGTTTGGAGAGGTCAAGACATTAAATAGTGATGTTCCCACTACTTTGGATTACAAGGACTTTAATTTTGATAATTGCTCTTTGATTGAATGTATTTCTTTGTTGCAATCCATGATAAATTCACCAAATGCTTATGAAC
This sequence comes from Elymus sibiricus, assembly GCA_039707655.1. Classification (NCBI taxonomy): domain Eukaryota; kingdom Viridiplantae; phylum Streptophyta; class Magnoliopsida; order Poales; family Poaceae; genus Elymus; species Elymus sibiricus. The sequence goes on along the minus strand of CM077668.1, from coordinate 251,382,159 downwards.
AAAATAAAGCTTTTACTAAACATATTGTAGATGCTATGATAAAAGCTCATGAAGAAAAGCTAGAGTTGGAAGTTTCAATACCTAGAAAATTGCATGATGAATGGGAACCTACTATTAAAGTAAAAAATTAAAGATTATGAATGTAATGCTTTGTGTGATCAAGGTGCTAGCGTCTCTACTATACCGAAATCTTTATGTGGCGTGCTAGGTCTCACCAATATGGATGCTTGTTCCCTTAACTTACATTTAGCGGATTCAACTATTAAGAATCATAGGTTAGAATAAATGATGTTCTCATACTTGCAAATAGGAATTATATATCCATGGATTTTATTGTGCTTGATATTGAATGCAATCCGTCTTGTCCTATAATACTTGGTAGGCCTTTCCTACGAACCATAGGTGCTATTATTGATATGAAAGAAGGTAATATAAGATTCCAATTCCCACTAAAGAAAAGGATGGAACACTTCCCTAGAAAGAGAATTAAACCACCATATGAATCCATTATGAGGACCACCTATGGAATTAATTTGAAGGATGATAATACTTGAAACAATGCAATACGCCTAGCTAGGGGCGTAAAACAATAGCGCTTGTTGGGAGACAACCCAATATTTATATTTATTGCAATTTTTATTTTTCTTGTGTTACACAATTATAGCTACTGTTATGATTGTGTTTTTATCTTTTAATTAGTGTTTGTGCCAAGTAATGCCTTTAGGATGATTTGGATGATAGTATAATTGATACTGTTTGAAAACAGAAAGTTTTGCGCCCAGTATTTGCTTTTACGTTTTTTACTGGAATGTCAGAAAAATCTGAAATTTTTACACAGTATTAGCATATGAATTTTTTATGTTTTCCTAATTTTTTAGAATTGTTGGAGTTACAGAAGTGTGACTTTTATTCAAATCTTTACAGACTGTTCTGTTTTAGACAGATTCTGTTTTCTATTGCCTAGTTCGCTTATTTTAATGATGCTATGGATTATATCGGGGGTATAAGTCATGGAGAAGTTAGAGTACAGTAGAATTATGCAAGAATTAAATTTGAATCAATTCATAACAGTACCTAAAGTTTAAGATTTGTTTGTTATACTAACGGATCTCATGAGGTTTCTGTTGAGTTTTGTGTGCTGAAGTTTTCAAGTTTTGGGTGAGATCACGATGGATGAAGGAATAAGGAGTGGCAAGACCCTAAGCTTGGGGATGCCCAAGGCACCCCAAGGTAATATTCAAGGAAGACCCAATCATCTAAGCTTGGGGATGACCCGAATGGCATCCCCTCTTTCGTCTACAATCTATCGGTATATTACTTGGAGCTACATTTTTATTCATCACATGATATAAGTTTTACTTGGAGCATCTTGTGCCATAGTTTTCTTTTCTTTGTTTGCTTTTTAGTTTACGACAATCATATTTTGCAGAACACACCTTTTTGAGAGGGACACACATTTATCCTGATTTGTTAGAATACTCTATGTGCTTCACTTATATCTTTTGCGCTAGGCAGTTGTTCTAGTGCTTCACTTATATCTTTTAAAGCACGGCGGTGGTTATATTTTAAAGAAATAGTAGCACTCTCATGCTTCACTTAAATCTTTTTGAGAGTCTAATGAATAGTAATGGCAATTTGCATGGGTTATAAGATTAGTCCATAAAGGATAGGTATTCAAGAAAGGATATAATAAAAACTTTCATGTAGATCACTAAATATGAAACGTATGGTTTAATGATATTGATGTCGTAATATGAAAGGGTATTGGTTCATGATCATTGGTTAGTAGAAATATCGATATTAAATCTTGTTATTAACTTGTCATCTAAGTGTTGGTCATGGCACGGTGGGGAGGTCCGAGTATTTATATGTCTGAAATGTAATCCTTGAGTGCTGTTACAATCGGGGGTGCGCAATGGTTAAATCCTACCAACCTCCTCCCTAGGGGCATGTGAGTAGTACTTTGCTTCGAGGGCTAATAGGCTTTGCAATAAGTATGTGAGTTCTTAATGACTAATGTGAGTCCATGGATTATACGAACTCTTACCTTTCCGCAATTTGCTAGCCTCTTCGGTACCGTGCATTGCCCTTTCTCACATCGAGAGTCGGTGCAAACTTCGCCGGTGCATCTAAACCCCGTGATATGATACGCTCTATCACACATAAGCCTCTTTATATCTTCCTCAAAACAGCCACTATACCTACCTATTATGGCATTTCCATAGCCATTCCGAGATATATTGCCATGCAACTTCCACCATTCCGTTTATATGACACACACCTTCATTGTCATATTGCTTTGCATGATCATATCGCTAACATAGTATTTGTGGCTCATCCACTGTTCATCATTTTTTTATACATGTTACGCTAGATCATTACACATCCGGGTACACTGCCATAGGCTATCATATAGAGTCATATTGTTCTACTATCGAGTTGTAAGTAAATAAAAGTGTGATGATCATCATTATTAGAGCATTGTCCCAGTGAGGAAAGGATGATGGAGCCAATGATACCCCCGCAAGTCGGGATGAGACTCTGGATGAAAAATAAAAAAATAAAAAAAGAGGCCAAAAAGAGCCCAACAAAAAAAGAGAAAAAGAGAGAAGGGGCAATGTTACTATCTTTTTCCACACTTGTGCTTCAGAGTAGCACCATGTTCTTCATATAGAGAGTCTCCTGAGTTGTCACTTTCATATACTAGTGGTAACTTTTCATTATAGAACTTGGCTTGTATATTCCGATGATAGGCTTCCTCAAATGCCCGAGGTCTTCATGAGCAAGCAAGTTGGATGCACACCCACTTAGTTTCAGTTTGAGATTTCATACACTTATAGCTCTTAGTGCATCCGTTGCATGGCAATCCCTACTCCTCGCATCGATATCGACTGATGGACATCTCCATAGTCCATTGATCTGCCGAGTTGATGCGAGACTTTCTTCCTTTTGGACTTCTCCTATTAATCCCTATCACCACATTCTATTCCACCTTGTGCTATGTCCATGGCTCACGCTCATGTATTGCGTGAAGTTGAAAATGCTGAAGCGCGTTAGAAGTACGATCCAATTGCCTGGTTTAACTCCGGGGTGCTCATGATTTATATTTATGCAGTGAAGGCGGAGTTATGTCATGCCAACATGATAAAATGAGTGGGGAATAACATTCATTAAGGATCGTATATTTTGAAAGTTTAATGATTATGCTTCTTATATTCATGGATATTATTATGTTGATATTCTTAATTCATCGCTTCTCAATATTTATATCGTAAAAAGAGATTACATGATAAACATGTTAGGTAGCATTCCACATCAAAAATTCTGTTTTTTATCTTTTACCTACTCGAGGACGAGCAGGAATTCAGCTTGGGGATGCTGATACGTCTCCAACGTATCTATAATTTTTGATTGCTCCATGCTATTATAGTATCAATCTTGGATGTTTTATATGCAATTATATGTCAGTTTATCTCATTTTTGGGAACTAACTTATTAACCTAGTGCCCAGTGCCAGTTGCTATTTTCTGCTAGTTTTTGGTTTTTCAGAAAATCAGTACCAAACGGAGTCCAAATGCTACAAAACTTTTTGACGATTTTTTTCTGGACAAAAGAGACCCTAGAAGCTTCGGGGGAGGATCAGAAGACCTACGAGGAGACGACAAGGCAACAGGGCGCGCCCACGGGGTGGCCGCGCCCTGTTACCTTGTTGGCCCCATGTGTCTCCTTTTGACCTAATTCCACTTCTATAAATTCTCAAATATTGGGAAACCAACAGAGAACCACCTCAAATAACTTTTCCACCGCCGCAAGCTTCTGTTCTTCCACGATCCCATCTGGAGGCCTTTTTTGGCACCCTGCCAGAGGGGGAATCAATCACGGAGGGCTTCTACATCAACCTTAATGCCCTACCGATGATGTGTGAGTAGTTTACCACAGACCTACGGGTCCATAGCTAGTAGCTAGATGGCTTCTTCTCTGTCTTTGATCTTCAATACAACATTCTCCTCGATCTTCTCGGAGTTCTATTCGATGCAATCTTCTTTTGCGGTGTGTTTGTTCGCATCCGATGAATTGTGGGTTTATGATCTGAATATTCATGAGAAGTAATTGAGTCTTTTCTGAACTTTATTATACATGATTTTTATAGCTTTGTATTTCTCTCTGATCTATCCGTTTGGTTTGGCCAACTAGATTGATTTATATTCAGTGGGAGAGGTGCTTTGTAATGGGTTCAATCTTGAGGTGTTCTATATCCCAGTGACAAAGTAGGGGACAAGACAAGTATTTGTATTGTTGCCATTAAGGGTAAAACGACGGGGTTTATTCATATTCATTGGGTTTACTTTGTCTACATCCTCTCATCTTGCTTAAGGCGTTACTCCGTTTTCATTAACTTAATACCCTAGATGCATGCTGGATAGCGGTCAATGGGTGGAGTAATAGTAGTAGATGCAGGCAGGAATCGGTCTACTTGTGTTGGACATGATGCCCATATACATGATCATTGACTTGAATATTGTCATAACTATGCGCTTTTCTATCAATTGCCCAACAGTAATTTGTCTACCCACCGTATGCTATGTGTTCGAGAGAGAAGCCTCTAGTGAAAACTATGGCCCCCGGGTCTACTTTAAACATAAAAAGAAAACCTAAATATACTTGCTGCAATTTATTTCTTTTATTTTGTTTTGCAATTTATCTATCTACCACTACAAGATTTAATCCTTGCAAGTAACGAGTTCAAGGGGATTGGCAACCCTCATGCCCGCGTTGGGTGCAAGTATTTGCTTTTGTGTGTGCAGGTGTTGTTCACGAGGCTTTGTGTGATTCTCCTACTGGTTTGATAACCTTGGTTCTCACTGAGGGAAATACTTATCTCTACTGTACTGCATCTCCTCTCCTCTTCAGGGAAAATCCCAACGCAGCTCACAAGTAGCAATACCAGCTTTCCTTCACCGCAATCACTTCATCAAATCATCATTATTATTGCCTTTCACTTGCACGACCAAATGATGTGAAAATAATAATAGTGCAAGTGTGTTGTGGACTAAGCTGGAATCTGCAAGCATTTTATTCATAGGAGAAGACATGGTAATATTGGCTCTTCGTTAAATCAGTAATAAAGCATATAAGAGCCACTCAACAATTCTAGCACGGTCTCCTCCATACGACGACTCAACTAAAAGAAAAGAATTTCAGAGAAACACACTGAAATGTTTTTGGAGTTTTTAGTTTTTCTAAAGAAAGCAAACTAACGAAGGAAAAACGAAAAGTGAGAAAAACTATTTACACGGGAGAACTCCCAACAAACAAAAGAAGAAACGAGAAATCTTTTTGGGTTTTCTTTTACTACTATGAACTAACTAAACAAGAAAGAAAAACTAAAAAGAAGCGAGAAATATTTTTTTGGATTTTTGAAGTTTTTCAAACACACAAAAAGAAAGGAAAAATAAAACTAACATGGATATACAATGAAAAAGGATGAACACCGACAACTAGAATGAATGTGTAGTACATGAATGCAATGTCGGTGAGAAATACGTACTCCCCCAAGCTTAGGCATTTGGCCTAACTTGGTCTATGGCCACGGCTGGCCTGGGTAAAACTCGTGGAGGTAGTCCGGATTATACTGGAGTGCAGCCGCTACAGCCTGGTGGGCTGCCTCATTACGGCGAGCAGTCTCCTCTGCCGTCTCGTACGCCTCAGCCTCCTCCTTGAATATAAAATATCTTTATTTTTCCTGAAAGTTGAAGAAGGCAGGAGTAGGCAAAATAATATGGATGACACGATGCTTATTAAAGATTAGCCTGCATCAAAATGGTGAGGTATCTCTTTCAAGAAACTGATGACGCTCCATAGCCTCATAATCAAGGTAGCTAGGTGGTACCAGGGTGTCATTTTTTCTGGAGGTGGAAGAAGGCAGTGGGTAGGTGCACTAAGTGAGGGGGGCCCTGTGAGACCCACGAGCTCACTAGGCGCGCCCAGGGGGGTGGGCGCGCCCTGTGAGCTCGTGGCTCACAGGTGCACCCCCCTGGGGTGTGTTCAGTGGCAAAAATTCTTAAATAATGTAGAAAAAATCATGCTAAATTTTCATGTCATTCCGAGAACTTTTATTTTTGGGACATTTTTTATTGCATGGATAATTTAGAAAACAGGATAATCATGGCATTCTACTTTATTGACTTTTAAATAACAGAGAGTAAACAAAGGGTATAGTAGGTTGTGCTTACTAAATATATTGACCACATGCCCCTCAAACAGAATCCATTAATAAGGTTGATCAAGTCTTATTAACAAACTATTTTTGAGTAACATGAAACCGAAGAATTTTCGTATAACACTAAGTTACCTCAACGGGGATTGCATTTCCCCAACAATAAGAGTTTCATATTTATTTTTGACGGTCGGAAGAGAGAATTCAAAACCTCCAATAGTGATTGTCGCAATTTTTTCAATGGAGTTGATCCTATTCACTGAACTTTGTTTCTTCGGGAAGTATACCGTATGTTCATTACCTGTCGGGGGGATGACCCCCGGGTAGGCAAGCGGACCCGGAGCCCCTTTTCAAAAACTTCGGGGCAGCCCGAGCCCCTCCCCGCCGGCTGGCCGTCCGGCCGGCTTCCCAGCACAGGCCGGCTAGGCCCGGCCCCGGGCCGGGTCCGGCTGTCCGCTAGCCGGCTGGCGACGAGTTAGTGGTCGTCCCATTGCTCCCAACGACAAGACATCCCTCCACGACGGGGGAGCGTGGCTACAGTGCAATCCGTCTCGGGAAGGCGCGGCGACAGAGCTGCCAACCATGCTGACTGGAATGACCAGCGTCAGCACCAGCGCGCCACTGCAGTCCCCACGACGCCAACCACTCCGTGACGCACGAGGCGACAGACCACAGTACCGAGCAGCCGGCGGGTCCCGCATCCGGCGGGCGCCTGCAGCCGGCGGGCCCCGCAAGCCAGCTCCGGAAGCCGACATCCAGGTCCCGCCCGCGTATAGTTTTACCAATGTAATCCTAGGGGGTCGGGCTATAAGACCCCCAGGAGGCCTCCATGCATGGGGGTCGTCACCCGCATTACCACACCCACAGACACACATAGGAGAGGCCGAATGGAGAATTAGCTCCTCCATCCTCCTCCGCCCAAATAGCTCCAGGAGCATCATTGTAACCTTTGAGCCTATCATCCCATTTCGGCAGGACTAGGGGTGTTACCTCCCCAGAGGGCCCCAAACCTGGTTACGCCTTGTGTCTCCCGCACGCGTGTGCCAACCTCGCTTCCGGAACCCACTGGCGTCCTCACGCAGCCCCCCACTTTTAGCCATCCCATGGCATCTGCCGTGATTTCACCACGAAAGTTGGCGCCCACTGTGGGGCTACTCGCGCCGTCAGCCGGAGTCAAGTTCTGGACGAGGCCCTTCACCAGCTCTGGCGAGCGCATTACGCACGGCTTGGTCCGCGCGCCTTGCGCGGCCAACCCGGCCGGCTGCGACGCTGCTCCAGGCACGGACGCCGCCTGCCCCGCAGGCTGCCTCGTCGTCCCTTTTGGCGTGCTGGGCGTCTTCGTCGCGCTCATCCCCGACGAGTACCCCAGCGAGGTACACAGCTTCGCCGACTCGCCCGTCCCCGTTGGCTGCGCCGTCTCCGACTATGTCGCGGCCCTCTGCGCCCCTGCGGAGGTGCTGACCATCGGCGCTAGCTCCGGCTCCTCGCGCAGCAAGGAGAAGGCCGCCGCGGCTGCGGCCCCGCCTCGCCGGGTCGACCCGCTTTGCGAGACGATCCGGAGCCTATTAGCCCCCATCACGCCCGACGCCGACACGCCGGCCGCAGTGGCTCAGCTCAACGAGCACCGTCAGCAACTGCTGGTCGAGGCCACGGCGCTCGCGGCAGCGCAGCGCCGGCTGGAGTCCGCCCAGCGAGAGTACGACAGCGTCCACGGCTTCACGCCGGCCGCCGCTGAGCCCAGCCGGGTCGCGGAGGTGCGAATCCGTGGCGGCGCAATCGGCCGTGCGCTAGCCGCAGGCCGGCCCATCTACGACACCCCCGTCAAGAACATGCGCGCGGCGCAGGCGGCCATGGCGGATCTCGAGTTCCTGGAGGGCGAGGAGCTGCTACAGCAGCAGCAGCGCATCCGCGACCTCATCGCCGTGGCAAACAAGCAGCAGAAGCGTTTCGACCCGGCCCAGCCATCCGCCTCCGCTTCAGGAAACACCCCGAACCCGGAGAGGGCCTTTCGGGACACGCAGCAGGCGTCTTCCCCTGCCGGCAGCGCCAGCCGCTCTGGCCGGCGCCGGGCGAGCCGGAGCCGGCACAACCGCATCACGACGGCATTGCCGACGAGACTGCCGGTAACGACTGGGTCCAGCAGCTGGAGCTCCCCCCCCCCCCCCGCCGCCTCGACGGCCCTGGCGCGGCGCCATGCGGCCCTGTCGTGAGCCGGCTGGTCCCCCGTGAGCCCTACGACGAAACCGACACACGTCAACGCATCGACCGGCTAGCGCGGTCCACGGTTCTCGAGGAGGAGAGTTTCGTCGGCCCCGCCTGTTTCGTACCCCGCATCCGCGAAGAGCCCTTCCCCAAAGGGTTCACGTTGGCCCGTGACACCCCCAAGTACAGCGGCATCACCAAGCTGAAAGACTGGCTAACTGACTACACCATGGCTGTCGGCATAGCCGGCGGCAACAGGCGCGTGGCGGTCCGCTACGTCCCCCTCATGCTGCTCAGCTCGGCCCGGACATGGCTTAACAGCCTGAGGGCCGGCAGCGTCAACTCCTGATTGCACTTCGAGGATGCATTCGTACGCAACTTCACCAGCGCGTACAAGCGTCCGGGTCGGCCTCGCCAGCTCTCCATGTGCGTTCAGGGCCCGGGCGAGCCTCTCCGCGACTTCCTCACGCGGTGGACCGAGCTGCGCAACTCCTGCAAAGGGGTCCACGAAGTGCAAGCCGTCCAGTACTTCGTCGACGGGTGCCGAGACGGCACCCTGCTCAAGCACCGCCTGATGTGTGACGATCCGGACACCCTAGCGGAGCTCATGGCGGTGGCGGACAAGTACGCCACGGCCGACTCCGCAATGCGCGTAAAGATCACCGTCGACGTAGACGGCAAGCCGGTCCCGGTCCAGCCGGCCACCCCAAAGCCGGCTGGTGAAACCAACCAGCGCTGGCAAGACAACAACAACAAGAGGAAGGCCGAGCAGCCAGCTCCTCGCTACAACAACCAGCAAGTGGCCGCCGTGGCGGAGGAACAGCCGGCCGAGCAAGGTGGCGTCAAGCGCAAGCGCACCGGCAAGACGGCCTGGCAGCCCAAATTCTCTTTCGAGCAGATGCTGGACGCCCCCTGCAAGCACCACAGCGGCGCGAAGCCATCCACGCTGAAAGATCGTGGATGTCGCCTAGAGGGGGGTGAATAGGCGCTTTAAAATAATTACGGTTTAGGCTTGAACAAATGCGGAATAAAAGTAGCATTTAATTTGTCAAGCACAAAACCTAAATCGACTAGGCTTGCCTATGTGCACCAACAACTTATGCTAAGCAAGATGAACAACTAAGTGATAGCAAGATATATAACATGAAATAATATGGCTATCACAAAGTAAAGTGCACAAGTAAAAGGGCTCGGGTAAGAGATAACCGAGGCACGCGGAGACGACGATGTATCCCGAAGTTCACACCCTTGCACAATGCTCCCCAAGAAGCCACTAGGGCCACCGTAATCTCCTCACGCCCTCGCACAATGCAAGATGTCGTGATTCCACTAAGGGACCCTTGAGGGCGGTCACCGAACCCGTACAAATGGCAACCCTTGGGGGCGGTCACCGAACCCGTACAAATGGCAACCCTTGGGGGCGGTCACCGAACCCATACACTTTGGCAACCCTTGGGGGCGGTCACCGGTACCCGTCAAATTGCTCGGGGCGATCTCCACAACCTAATTGGAGACCCCGACACTTGCCCGGAGCTTTACACCACAATGATTTAGCTCCGAGGCACCACCAACCGTCTAGGGCGCCCAAGCACCCAAGAGGAACAAGCTCTAGGGTACCAAGCACCCAAGAGTAAAAAGCTTCTCAAACTTCACTTCCACGTATCACCGTGGAGAACTCAAACCGATGCACCAAATTTAATGGCAAGGGCACACGGAGTGCCCAAGTCCCTCACTCTCAAATCCCACCAAAGCAACGAAAGCTATGGAGGAATATGAGAGGAAGAACAAGAAGGAGAACACCAAGAACTCCAAGATCTAGATCCAAGGGGTTCCCCTCACATAGAGGAGAAAGTGATTAGTGGAAACGTAGATCAAGATCTCCTCTCTCTTTTCCCTCAAGAACTAGCAAGAATCATTGGAGGGATTGAGAGTTAGCAAGCTCAAAGAAGGTCAACAATGGAGGAGAGAGAGCTTTCTCACGGATGGGGAACCATTGGGGAAGAAAGCCCCTTAAATAGGTCCCCCACAAATCCAACCGTTAAGTGCTCTGCCCGCAGCCGAGCGGTACTACCGCTCCTAGGAGCGGTACTACCACTTAGGCGGTACTACCTCGCACAAGCCTGAAATACACTGAGTGTACAACGGTAGTGCCGCCGGAGCGGTACTACCGCTTAGGGGGTTTTAGACCAGGAGAGGCAGCAGTAGTAGAGGCAGCCAGGGCGGCAGTACCGTGCGAAGCGGTACTACCGTCCTAGTGCCGCACTACTACCGCAAAGGGGAAAATGGAAACAGAAGCGCGCACGGAGGAAACCCCGCAAGTGGTAGTGGCGGCGGTAGTACGGGCGGTAGTACCGCCAGAGCGGTCCTACCGCCAGAGCGGTCCTACCCTGCTACTACCGCACTACTACCGTGAATTACAGACCGGCAACAGAGAGTTGCACGCTCGGGGAAACCCCAAGCGGCAGTGCCATGGAAGTACCCAGCGGTACTACCGCATAAGCGGTACTACCGTGGGCACCAGCGGTACTACCGCTTGCTTGCCACTGAATATCCACAGAAAACAGAGGATACAAATAAAACCAGAACTGCCATAACTTCTGCAAATGAGCTTCGAATTGAGCAAACTCAAGCTTGTTGGACAGATGACGACAAATACTATCCAACAGCGAAGTGGCAGGGGAGATATGCCTAAGATATGCCTAAGATATAGAGATGAGAAACCTCTATGAATGAAGAACCGGCATAAACTCCAACATCGAAAACATCATAGAAGATGCATATATGAACTCCATTTTCGATGAACTCGAGCTTGTCATGAAGATGACCATAAGCTCAAAAACTCACAAAGAGAAACACCAAACAAGAACCAAGAAAGATGATGCAAGGAGATAATGGTTTGAGCTATCTACGAACGATACGATTAAGCTACTCACTTGAGAGCCCCCCTTGATAGTGCGGCTATCGATCCTATAACCCGGTCTCCCAACTACCACCATGAGACCAGTAAAATAGAAAACCTATCAAGGGCAAACCTTTGCCTTGCGCATTGTCCACTTGAGCTAGATGATGACGATCTTGACCTTCTCAAGTTGGACCACCTTTCTTGATTGCGCCGGCTCGATGAAGACTAGTTGATTGCTCCCCCATACTCCACTATGGGTGAGCCACTCTTCGGCACATCTTCACAAGTCCATTGTCACCACAATGGATGGCAAGTTTCAAGCATGTGATCTCTTCGTGATGCTCCACTTGAACTTGCACACCGCAATCTTGATCACGATCACCACTTGATGTCATCCTCCATGGGTTGAATGAGATCTTCCTCATGACGCAAGCCCATGGACACATACCTAACCCCACATAGAACTCTCGCATTGAACATGGGTTAGTACACAAAGCGTAATGGACAATGCTTACCATACCGTGAGATCACTTGATCCCGCTCGGTACATCTTCTACGCTTTGTGTGTTGATCAACTTGAATCACTCTTCATATTTAGTCTTGATCAACCTTGAATCTTTCCAATTCTCTTCATTAAGATGATGTCTTGAAGGTAAACATGAATGTCCACACAATCTTCTTCTTCAAGACGTGCTTGCAATAGGCTCATCTCTTACATGACCAATCTTTGGATAACTCGATGAATAACCACCTTGGTCATCTCAAAATCTCCTTGAAACCAACAAATGTACTTCAAGAAAAGCCTATGGACAAACCCTTCAAATATAACTCATGGCAACCATTAGTCCATAGGGATTGTCATCAATTACCAAAACCAAACATGGGGGCAGCACATGTTCTTTCACATGCACACGCTCCGAAATTGCAGCATCACCCCGCGCCTGATGCGAGGCGACTTCCCACCGCCACCGCCCGGTCCCGACCCACAACTCCCGCCGCCTCCCCCGCCACCTCCGGCAGCCGGCGCCCTCGCCAACAACGCCTACCCTCAGCAGGACGCGGCATACGTCGTCTTCACCAGTGAAGGCGATGACAAGCACAGCAAGCGCAAGTACCAGCACGAGGTGAACGCCGTCATCCCCCTGGTCCCCTAGTACATGCACTGGTCTGACCGTCACATCAGCTGGACCCGGGAGGACCACCCGGCCGTGATGCCCACGCTGGGTGGCTACGCGCTCGTCCTCGACCCCACCTTCGTCGCTGAGAAGCGCACCTGTCACTTTTCGCGGGTGCTGATTGATGGCGGCAGCAGCATCAACATCCTCTACCACGACACCATGGTCAAGCTCGGCATCGAGGAAGGCCACCTGCAGCTGACACAGACAGTGTTCCATGGCATTGTGACGGGCGCCTCGTGCTCCCCCATCAGCAGGGTCCGGCTGGACGTGCTGTTCGGCACCAGCGCCCACTTTCGCAGCGAACCGATCTGGTTCAAGGTGGTCAACCTCGCCAGCCCCTACCACACGCTTTTGGGCCGGCCCGCCCTGGCCAAGTTCATGGCGGTCCCCCACTACGCCTACCTCAAGATGAAGCTGTCGGGTCCCAAGGGCATCATCACCATCACCGGCGACTACAAGAAGTCCCTGGAGTGCGCCAAAGTCGGCTCTAAGCTGGCCGAGTCGCTAGTCATCGCCGAGGAGAGGCGCCAGCTCGACTGTCTCGTCGCGCTAGCCGGCGAGCAGCCGGTCATGCCGGCTCAGCTCAAGCAGCCAGCCGACGAGGGGTCCTTCAAGCCGGCCAAAGGCACGAGGAAGGTTTCGCTCGACCCGTCCAACCCCAACTCCAGCGAGTACGTCGTCGTGGGCTCCGGCCTCGACAACAAATAGGAAGGCGAGCTCGTCGACTTCCTCCACGAGAATCGGGATATCTTCGCATGGTCCCCTAAAGACATACCGGGTGTCCCGAGGAAGTTCGCCGAGCACAAACTCCACGTCCGGCCGGATGCCAACCCGGTCCGGCAGCCGCTACGCCGCTTCTCCGAGGAGAACCGAAGAACCATCAGCGAAGAGATCGCCTTGCTGCTCAAAGCCGGGTTCATCATGGAAGTGTTCCACCCCAAGTGGCCGGCCAACCCGGTCCTCGTTCTGAAGAAGAACGGCACTTGGCGCATGTGTATCGACTACACCAGCCTGAACAAGGCCTGCCCTAAGGACCCGTTTGCCCTACCCCGGATCGACCAAGTCATCGACTCCACCGCCGACTGCAAGCTTCTGTCCTTCCTGGACGCCTACTCAGGCTACCACCAGATCAAGCTGGACCCGGCGGATGCCCTCAAGACGTCCTTCATCACCCCCTTCGGGGCATATTGCTACATCACCATGTCGTTCAGCTTGAAGAACGCCGGCGCCACCTTCCAGCGCTACATGCAAAAATGCCTCCTGCCACAGATCGACCGGAACGTGCACGTCTACGTCGACGACATCGTGGTGAAGACCAAGCAGCATCTCACCCTCCTCGAGGATCTCAGGGAAACGTTTGCCAATCTGCGCCAGTTCCAAATCAAGCTCAACCCGGAGAAATGCGTTTTCGGCATACCGGCCGGCCAACTCCTTGGTTTCCTCGTCTCGGAGCACGGCATTGAGGCCAATCCGGAGAAGATCAAGGCCATCGAGCGCATGCGCAAGCCGGCTCGGCTGCGTGATGTCCAGAAGTTCACTGGCTGTTTGGCCTCTCTCAGCCGGTTCGTCAACCGGCTGGGGGAGAGGGCCCTGCCCCTATATCAGCTGATGAAGAAGATGATGCCGTTCGAGTGGTCTGACCAGCCGGACGAAGCTTTCCGCGACCTCAAGCGCATGCTCTCCACCACACCCGTCTTGGCCGCGCCGGCTGAGAAGGAGCCGCTCCTGATGTACATCGCGGCAACCACCCGCGTGGTCAGCGTGGTGCTGGTAGTAGAGCGCCCCGAGGAAGGCAAGGCACAGCCGGTCCAGCGCCCTGTGTACTATCTGAGCGAGGTCCTCTCCACCTCCAAGCAAAACTACCCCCACTACCAGAAGATGTGCTACGGCGTGTACTTAGCCGCCAAGAAGCTGAAGCAGTACTTCCAGGAGCACGTCATCACCATGGTGAGCACGGCCCCATCGGTGAGATCACGGGATGCCGGGATGCCTCTGGCCGGATCGCCAAATGGGCCATCGAGCTAGCCGGCCACACCATCCTCTACGAGCCTCGCACCGCCATCAAGTAGCAGGCGTTGGCCGATTTCCTCGTAGATTGGGCGGAGACCCAGTACTTGCCGCCGGCTCCCGACACAACGCACTGGCGCATGCACTTCGACGGCTCGAAGATGGCCTCCGGCTTGGGAGCTGACATCATGCTCTCCTCCCCCAAGGGCGACCGGCTGCGCTACGCGCTCCAAATCCACTTCGCCGCCTCCAACAACGTCGCCGAGTACGAACCATTGTCCACGGCCTCCGGCTGGCCAAAGAAATCAGCATCTGGCGTATCCTTTGCTTCGGCGACTCCGACCTGGTGGTCTAGCAGGTCTCCGGTGAGTGGGATGCCAGGGACTCCAACATGGCCAGCTACCGTAACCTGGTCCAGCAGATGACCGGCAGCTTCGACGGCTGTGAGTTCCTCCATGTCCCCCGAAGCGAGAACGAAGCGGCGGACACTCTCACAAAGCTTGGCTCTAGCCGGCAAGCAATCCAAACCGGCGTCTCCCTCGAACACTTGCCCGAGCCCTCCATTAAGCCGTCTCCGGATTCGGAGTCCATCTTCGTCCCGGCCGACCCGACGGTCCCTGTTCCTGGCTCTGGGGCTACCGGCTCCGGCTCGGGGACTGCCGCCCCGATCCCGGAGGCTGCCACCTCCGACCCAGCCCAGGCGGCCACTGTCCCGGTCCCGGGGGCTGCCAGCCCCGGCTCGAGGACTGCCAGCGCCAACCCGGGGACTGCCGTCCTGGCCCCGGGGGCTGCCAGCTCCGGCCCGCCGCCTTTCGACTCAGCCGAACCTACGCAAGTGGCTATCCTCACAGTGCTGGAGGCGCCGTCTTGGGCCCAACCGATCCTCACTTTCCCGGTGAGCGGCGAGCTCCCGGCGAACGAGGTCGAGGCTCGGCAGGTGCAGCGCCGGGCCTCCGCCTACAGCATCATCAACCACGAGCTCTTCAAGCGCAGCATGACCGGCGTCTTCCAGCGCTGCGTCGAGACGGCTAGGGGCCTCGAGATCTTGCTCGACATCCACCACGGTGAGTGCGGGCATCACGCCGCCTCTCGGTCCCTGGTGCCAAAGCATTCCGCCACGGTTTCTACTGGCCGACTGCGCTGAAAGACGCCAAGAAGCTGGTGCTCACATGCAAGGGCTGCCAACACTTCAAGGCTCAGAGCCACCAGCCGGCTGCGGCTCTCCAGACCATCCCCATCTCGTGGCCCTTTGCCATCTGGGGCCTCGACATGGTGGGACCCTTCAAAACCGCTCGAGGCGGCATGACGCACCTCTTGGTGGCCGTCGACAAGTTCACCAAATGGATCGAGGCAAGGCCAATCAAGAAACTCGACGGCCCCACAGCCGTCAAGTTCATCAAAGACATCGCTGTCCGCTACGGCATCCCCAATAGCATCATCACCGATAACGGCACCAACTTCGCCAAAGGCGCGCTAGCACGCTACTGCTCCGTCTCCGGCATCCGGCTTGACCTGGTCTCCGTCGCACATCCCCAGTCCAACGGCCAGGCGGAGCGGGTGAACGGCCTCATCTTGGCCGGCATCAAGCCACGACTCGTCGAGCCGCTCGTGCGATCACCCGGCAGCTGGATTGACGAGCTGCCGGCCGTCCTATGGAGTCTCCGGACCACCCCCAACCGCTCAACCGGCTTCGCCCCATTCTTCCTCGTCTACGGGGCCGAGGCGGTCATCCCCATGGATCTCGAGTTTGACTCGCCTCGGGTCACCCTGTACACGGAAGTGGAAGACGAAGCAGCATGCGAAGACGGCGTCGACCTGCTAGAGGAGGCGCGCCTGCTGGCCCTCAGCTGGTCGGCCACTTACCAGCAAAATCTACGCCACTACCACAGCAAGAAGATCAAGCCCCTCGCTTTCCGCGAGGGCGACCTCGTACTCTGGCTGATCCAGCGAACAGCCGGCCAGCACAAGCTATCCTCGCCATGGGAGGGCCCCTTCATCATCAGCAAGGCCCTGCGCAACAACGCATACTACCTCATCGACGCGCAAAAGCAAAACAAGCGCAAGAGAGACGCCTCCGGCGAAGAGACAGAACGCCCCTGGAACGCGGAGCTCCTCTTTCCGTTTTATAGTTGAACCATGTATGTATGTATCACTACCCCTTTTGGGAGTTAATGAAAGCAGCATGTCCCCCGAACGACACTCGGGGGCTACCTTTTATCTCTATCGAGTTCTTGCGCACTTTCTCGCATTCGCCTCCCTCCCGCCGGGTCGGCACGGCCGGCTCGGTGGCTCGGGGGCTCGCTGGCTAGCCCGCGCCTCGCTCTTCTGAACCCGGCCAGTAACATGTGCCCCGCTAAAAGCCCCCTCTCTGCCATAAGCCACAGACCGACTCCCGGCTGTTCAAGGCTGGCAAGAGCCAAAGGCTGCAAGCATCCTCACGCGAAAAACGGCTAAGTATGAACACCCAGCTCGGCCAACCCGGCTCTCTCCCTCTCCCTTTTACTCTTCGCCGCACAGACCGGCTGCGCCCCAGCCGGCTTCGCCGCCTGCAGCCAGTCGGCCCAATGGGTGTTTCGCTCGCACTCAAATCCTAACGCCTAAAGTACTGCTCGCTCCATTTCGAGTCTGGCTCCCCGTCCCAGCTACAGACCGGCTCCCGGCTGTCCGGCTGGCGGGGAGGAGTTCGAAAAGGGGAGGGGACAAGAAAACGGCTAAGGGAAAAGAGCAAGAGCGAAACCGCCAGACGGCAAGCACAAGCATACAAGGAAACAAACATGCATCTATATACAGCAAGGGACACGGCCAGTAGTTCTTTACAATAACTCACACCCCCCAGTGGGTGGATCTGCCGGCTAACAAAAGTTTCAAGTTTAAAAGAAACAGAGATACAGGAAAACTAGAACACCCTAGGCGGCGGCCTCGTCGGCATCGCTCGGCGCCGGATCCTCCGTGGTGGCGGTGTCGTCCAAGTCGGCGGCGGCGTCATCCGCGTCGGCTCCCGTCTCGGCCGAGCTCCCCTCCGGGTCCTCGAGCGCCAGACCGAAGTCGTCGGCGGGAAGCTCCGCGCCGTCCGGCACCCGCTCCGGCACGAACTCGCCGTGCGGGGTGAACGACGCGATGTCGCTGGCCTGCAGGGCAATCGGCGTCGCTCACTTCGCCAGGTGCGCCTCCGCCCCGGCTCTCCGCGCCTGCAGCCGGTCCAGGCGGAAGCCCGGGTACCAGGACACCACGAGCCCAAGCGCCATCTCTGCGCCGGTTCGGGCCGCGGATGCCCTCCACGCGCCAAGACACGTCGCGCCGGCTTCCAGCCAACGCGCCAGCCGGCTCACGGTGGTCGGCACCACCGCACCCGGCCAGAGGGTGCCCACCATCGACAAACCGGCTTCGAAAAGCCGGTTCATGTCGCGCTCCACTGCCTCCAAGCGGGCATTGGCGGCCACAATGATCTCCGCCACCGACTAGGCGGCGTACTCCTCGATGGTGGCCCCCGCTGCCATCTGCTCTTGCCGGTGGGCGTTCACCGCTACCTCGGCCGGCTCTTGGGTCTCGGGGAAGACCCCTGGAAAAGAAGGGGAAGAAGAACGATCAAAAGGCCGAAGGGCGGAAAACAGAAAGAAGCAAAGACGCAAACAAGTAGAGACGCTTACGCGTGAGGAGCTCGTCGATATACAGCGCCTCCTGCAGCGCCTCCCGCTCCCTCGCCGCTAGTGCGTTGGCGCCGCGGTCGCGGTCCGCCTTGAGCTGGGCGAGCTCCTCGGCGGCCTTCTTCGCCTCCTCCTCCTGCCGCACCGCCGCCTGACGGCGCTCCTCGGTGAGCTGGTCCAGCTCAGCCTTGTGGGCGGCGGCAGCCTCGTCCCTCTCCCGGACCGCCCGCGCCGCCTCCTCCTACAGCCGGTTCCACTCCGCGACCGCCTGGTCACGAAGCCGGCCGGCTTCCGCCACCTGGCGCTGGAGCCCCTCCATCTCCGCCGGGTCGACGGTGGCGGCTACGTGTCTGGATCCGGATTCTGGTCAGAAGCTGGACGAAAAAGCGAAATACAAAGCAAAGGAGATCCGACCCGGCTGCCGCGCAACCGGCCTGGATCTCGTGGGGCTACACCCAGTGGGAGCGCTGGCGCGCCCCCACTAAAGAAACGCAAGAAAGAGCTTGACGAAATACCTCTGGCCTGACGAAGCTCCCCTTCCTTGGCCGCAAGCTGATCCCTGGCCATGCGGTACCGGCCCAGGAGACGGTTGTACGCTGCCACCCGCTGGTCATAGATGGACTGCGAGGAAAGAAAAGTTAGCACACAGACGCCTGAGAAGGCCCGACCCGCCTGCTGCGCAGCCGGCCCGGGCCTCGGGGGCTACACCCAGTGGGTGCGCTGACGCGCCCCCACTGGAAAGTGACCAAGCCGGTCAAGAAAAGCAAAGAAGAAACGGGACGTAAGAAAGCACAAAGGACAGGCGAACTTACTACGAAGGTCTGCTCCAGCTGCTGCAGCCGGCCACTCTCCGCCTGGGCGAAGCTCTGCCACTGGCCGCGGTGGTTGGCAATCTGCAGCTGCAGGGAGTCAACCGCCGCGCCTAGTTCACTCCGGGGGGTGCCACTCGTCGCCTCGCTAAAGCTCGCCGCCCAGGCCCGCTGCGGCTGAACCGCGGACCCTGCGCTGGTTCCGCTATCGGCTGGCCTCAGTTCGAGGCTGCGCCCCGTGTCCTGCGGCTCCGCAGTCACCAGGGCGCGAGAGCTCCCTAGCGTGGCCTCCGTCCTTGGGGGCGGCGCTCCTCCTCCGCCTGGCGCGGCCTCCGGCTCGCGGTCCCCTCCATCTCCGCCTCCGGCCCCGTCGGTTGGGTCGACAGCCGGCGGCACCTCCGGGTCGGCCGTCAGGTCGGCCTCCGGCTCGTGGTCGCTGGATTCGCCGCGACCGGCTGCTTCCTCGGTGGCCGCACGGGCATCCGCCTCCGCCCGACGGGCCGGGTCATGCATCGACTTGGAGCGATGCTCCGCAACCGGGGACGGCGGTGGCGACGACGCCGTCCATTCCGGCCATGCGGACTCCTCCGCGACCCTCTACCGCCTCGCCGCGATATCGGCCGCGGCGTCGCCCCATGCCTTGGCCGACGCCTCGGCCATCTCCTGCTCGGCCTCGGCCCGTGCCCTCCAGGCGTCCCTCTCGGCGTCCTCCAGGGTGGTGCCGGACTGGCGGGCTACGAGCACCTCCTCGGCGGTCTCCGTCGCCTCGTGCCCCTCCGCGTCGCCCTGGTCCCTCCGCCGGTCGGTCTCCTCCGTAGCTCCCGCTACCGCGGCCGCCTCCGCCAGCTCGAGCGCGCTCCTGGACGATGCGCGAGGAAGATGAAGTAGAAGAAAAGAGAAGAAAACAATAGCAGCAGCGGCAAATAAGGCAACAACTTAACAACAAAGAAAAAACTTACCCTATGACCACGGGAACCGCCCGCGTCAGGCCCGCCGGCGGCGCCATCCGGCTCGCCTTCTTGATGGACCTCTTCATGGCGCCCGGCTGCGCCGTAGCGGGGTGCTTCGCAGCCGGCCGCGCCTCGACCGGCTGCTTCCTGTGCGGCCGGCTGGGGGCCGCCGGCTCCCCGGTCGCCCTCCGCTGCCGCCCCCTGGGGGCGGCCCCGTCGCCCGCCTCCGCGTCCTACGGAGCTGCATCGCCTGCCCCGTCCTCGTCATCTTTGTCATCATCCGGCCACTCGCGCAAAACATCCAGGATTAAAAACTTACCGGCTTGATCGGAGCGGCCAGCTTCCGCGTCCGCGAGACGCTCCTCGCCGCCTTCGGCTCCCGCGTCGCCGTCTCCCTCGTCCTCCGGGTCCGAGTCGTCCCGGAGCGGCTGCAGGACCATGGGATTCGGTCCGTCATACACCAGCTGGCTCGGAAATTGCTGCAGCCGGCCCAGGGCGTCAGGGCGCATGAGGAGGGCGGACACCGCGAAGAAAGAGGACCAGAGACTCACCGCTGGTGCTAGGGCACTCCGGCTGTACGGCTCCTTGCCGAATCGCCACTCCTTCACCTTGAGCCCGGCGGCGGAGATGTCGTTCACGCGCAGGGCGATCGCGGCCGGCGTCAGCTCCTTCGTCGATAGCCGGCAGGGGTCGTGCCGGCCGCTCATGTCGCAGATCCGGTGCGGGCTCCGCTGCAGCGGCAGCACCCGGCGGCCGATGAAGGCGGCGATGAGGTCCACAACAGTGAGCCCCTAGCGGTCCGTCATCTCCTTGAGCCGGCGATAGATGCCCAAGATCTCCGCGGATGGGTTCTTCGGGTTGTGCCCCCAGTTTAGCTTCTCAACCGGCGGCACGTCGACGAAGGGGGGGAGGTTGGTGCGGTCATTGGCCGGGTCGATGTTCCTCACGTAGAAGAAGGACTTCAGCCACTTCTTGGCGGAGTCCTCGAGCGGCAGCTTCAGGAAGGGGCCCGACGTCCGGGTAACCGGCACGGCCGGCCCGCACTCGGACATGACACCGGCTACTGCTCCTTGCTACTTCAGATAGAACATGCGGCACAACAACTCCATGTACGGGAGGAGGCCGACGTAGCCCTCGCACAGCGTCGCGAAGCCGGCGAGCTACAAGATGGCGTTCGGCCCCAGGTGATGCAGCTGAAGGCCGAAATACGTGAGGAAGCACCTGAAGAAGACGCTCGCAGGCAGCCCAAGCCCGCGGAGGAAGTGGGTGTAGAACACCACCACTTCGCCGTTCTGCGGCGCTGGCGCCATCTCCTCATCGGGCGCGCGCCTCCACCTGCTCCGTCGGCGGTAGCCGCCGCGTGCGGCGCAGGTACTCGATGTCGTCGGCGGTGACCACTGACCCCTCCCAAGAACCCTTCGGTAGTGCCATCAGTGAGAGCGGGAGGGGCGCGGTCGAAGAAGAGAGAATGATGGCGGTGAAGCGGGGAGAGAATGGCCGCTCGAGGATCGCAACACGGCGTGGTGGCAGCTCAAGCGGCGATGGCGCGCGGGGATGGCATGTAGCGACGGTGTGCGCGAGAAGGAAGTTGGGGAGGTGGAGACGAAGCAACAGGCGGGGGCAAGGGAGCGAATGCCTCGGCCTCTCCCCCTCTCTTCCCATTTAAAGACCACAACGAAATGTGGGGGAGTGGGATCGTCTGCGCCCACGATGCCCACTCCCCCGCAACGCACGGGCGCATTAAGACGTGCCTTAACTGCCCCGAGAACCCCAACAGGCGTGCACGGCCACAGTAAATCCCGCGCGCGGGGCGAGGCCGCGGCCTGGTATGACCCAGCCCACCGCGACGTCCCGTCGCGCGTGTGGCCTGGCAGGCCTCATCGGCCGCTGGGCTACACGTGGGAGGGTTTCGTCGGGCGGCTGGCGTGCTTCCCCGTAACGGCTAAGTGCCTCGGCCCGGCTCCCGGCAGCCGGCGAACGGCGGCCTCGGGTCGGTGTTTTTTCCCCACGCAACCGCATTCCTTCGGGGAGGGGATAAGCTGCAAAGCCTCCCCCGCTTGGAGCCGGCGAGCCTTTACAGCTTCGGGGACTACTGTCGGGGGGATGACCCCCGGGTAGGCAAGCGGACCCGGAGCCCCTTTTCAAAAACTTTGGGGCAGCCCGAGCCCCTCCCCGCCGGCTGGCCGGCCGGCCGGCTTCCCAGCACAGGCCGGCTAGGCCCGGCCCCGGGCCGGGTCCGGTTGTCTGCTAGCCGGCTGGCGACGGGTCAGCGGCCGTCCCATCGCTCCCAACGACAAGACACCCCTCCACGACGGGAGAGCGTGGCTACAGTGCAATCCGTCTCGGGAAGGCGCGGCGACAGAGCTGCCAACCCCGCTGACCGGGATGACCAGCGTCAGCACCAGCGCGCCACTGCAGTCCACATGACGCCACCCACTCCGTGACGCACGAGGCGACAGACCACAGTACTGAGCAGCCGGCGGGTCCCGCATCCGGCGGGCCCCAGCAGCCGGCGGGCCCCGCAAGCCAGCTCCGGACGCCGACATCCGGGTCCCGCCCACGTATAGTTTTACCAATGTAACCCTGGGGGGTCGGGCTATAAGACCCCCCAGGAGGCCTCCATGCAGCTCCCCCTGGGGGGTCGTCACCCGCATAACCACACCCACACACACACAGGATAGGCCGAATGGAGAACTAGCTCCTCCTTCCTCCTCCGCCCAAACAGCTCAGGAGCATCATTGTAACCTTTGAGCCTATCATCCCATTTCGGCAGGACTAGGGGTGTTACCTCCCCGGAGGGCCCCAAACCTGGGTACGCCTTGTGTCTCCCGCACGCGTGTGCCAACCTCGCTTCCGGAACCCACCGGCGTCCTCACGCATCCCCCCACTTTTAGCCATCTCATGGCATCTGCCGTGATTTCACCATGACATTACCATTGACATGAAAAGTAACCTTGCTTTTGTTGCAATCAATAACAGCCCCTGCAGTATTCAAAAAGGTTCTACCAAGGATAATCTACATGCTGTCGTCATCAGGCATATCAAGAATAACAAAGTCTATCAAGATAGTAACATTTGCAACTACAACGACAACGTCCTCACAAATTCCAATAGGTATAGTAGCTGATTTATCAGCCATTTGCAAAGATATTTCAGTAGGTGTCAACTTATTTAATTCAAGTCTTCTATATAAAGATAATGGCATAACAGTGACACCGGCTCCTAAATCACATAAAGCAGTTTTGACATAACTTCTTTTAATGGAGCATGGTATAGTAGGTATTCCTGGATCTCCTAACTTCTTAGGTACTCCTCCCTTAAAAGAATAATTTGCAAGCATAGTGGAAATTTCAGCTTCAGGTATCTTTCTTTTATTAGAGACAATTTCTTTCATGTATTTAGCTTATGGAGGCATTTTCAAAATGTCCGTCAAACGCGTTCGTAAGAAGACGGGTCTAAGCATTTTAACAAAGCGTTCAAAATCCTCCTCATCTTTATTTTTCAGAGGTTCTCTTTCTTTACCATGTTTTCTAGCAATGAAATCTCTTTTATCATACCTTTTATTCTTAGGAGGTGGATTATCAAGATCAACAGCAGGTTCTATTTCTACATCATTATCGGGTTCTTTATCATTGTCTGGTTGAGGATCATCATGAACATTATCATTATCATTAGGTGGATGTTCATTACCAGATTGTGTCTCAGCATCAGAAATAGAAACATCATTATGATTCTCAGAAGGTTTTTCTATCACAGTTTCACTTGAAGCATGCAAAGTTTTATCATTTTTCTTTCTCTTTTTCTTCTTAGATGAACTAGGTGCATCAACATTAATTCTCTGAGAATCTTGCTCAATTCTTTTAGGATGACCTTCAGGATACAGAGGCTCTTGAGTCATTCTACCTCCTCTAGTCACAACTCTAATAGCACGATCATTCATTCTATTATTCATTTCATTAAACAAATCATTTTGTGACTTAGAAACTTGTTCTAACTGAGTATGAACCATGGATGAATGTTTACTTAAACCTCTAACATCACTAGCAATCCTAAACAACAAGTCACTCAAGCGATCAATCGTAATACCATTTTGTTTCAATTGATTGCTAACATACATATTGAAATTCTCTTGCTTAACAATGTAGTTATCAAATTCATCCAAGCATTGACTAGCAGATTTATTACAGGGAATATCACCTTCATCAAATCTATAAAGAGAATTTACCTTTACTACCTGCGTCGGGATATCGATTCCATGTATTTCTTCAATAGGTGGTAAATTCTTGACATCTTCAGATTTAATACCCTTTTCTTTCATAGATTTCTTAGCTTCTTGCATATCTTCTGGACTGAGGAATAGAATACATCTCTTCTTCGGAGTTGGTTTAGGTGATGGTTCAGGAAGTGTCCAATCATCGGCATTCTTTAACATATTATTCAATAGTTCTTCAGCCTTTCCAACAGTTCATTCCATGAAAACACAGCCAGCACAACAATCTAGGTAGTCCCTAGAAGCATCTGTTAGTCCATTATAAAAGATATCATGTATTTCATTTTTCTTAAGAGGATGATCTGGAAAGGCATTAAGTAATTGGAGAAGCCTCCCCCAAGCTTGAGGGAGATTCTCTTCTTCAGATTGCACAAAGTTAAATATTTCCTGTAAGGCAGCTTGTTTCTTATGAGCAGAAAAATATTTTTCAGAGAAGTAATATATCATATCCTGGGGACTACGCACACAACCAGGAGCAAGAGTATTAAACCATTTCTTAGCAAAGATCAATATGAGAAAAGCGTAGGCATTGGATCAGTGATGGATATTTGTGTTGGATGACATTCATCATATAACAGTCACAACCTAGAGCGATACACAATAGCTCCAATTCATCAATGTAATGTAGGCATGTATTCCATATATAGTCATACGTGCTTATAACAAGAATTTGCATGACATCTTTTGTCCTACCCTCCCGTGGCAGCGGGGTCCATAAGGAAACTAAGGGATATTAAGGCCTCCTTTTGATAGAGAACCGAAACAAAGCATTAACAGATGATGAATACATGAACTCCTCGAATTACAGTCATCCTCAGAGAGTATCCCAACTATAGTCACTTTGGGGTCTACGGATCAGAACAATAACAAGTGCATATAACTAGCAGATAGGATCAAGAACTCAATTATATTCATGCAAACATAGAGGGTTCAGATCTGAAATCATGGCACTCGGGCCCTAGTGACAATCATTAAGCATAGAAAAGTCATAGCAACATCAATCTCAGAATATAGTGGATACTAGGGATCAAGCCCTAACAAATTGACTCGATTACATGACAAATCTCATCCAAATCCATCACCATCCAGCAAGCCTACGAAGAAATTACTCACTCCCGGTGGTGAGGATCATGGAATTGTTGAAGAAGGGTTGATGATGACGACGGCGATGAATCCCCCTCTCCGGCCCCGAAGAGACTCCAGATCAGCCCTCCCGATGAAGAACAGGAGGTGGGAGCGGCTCCGTATTGCAAAACATGATGGAACTTTCTCTCTGATTTTTTTCTCCGCGAGACGGTACTTATAGAGTTGGAGTTAGGGCAAACGGAGGCCTGTGGGACCCACGAGCTCACAGGGCGCGCCCCCTGAGCTCGTGGCTCTCTGGTGGCTCCCCTCCAGTAGTTCTCTTCACCAATATTTTTTTATATTCAGGAAATATTCTTCGTAAATTTTCAGCCTAATCCGAAAACTTTTATTTCTGCACAAAAATAACACCATGGTAGTTCTACTGAAAACAGCGTCAGTCCGGGTTAGTTTCATTCAAATCATGCAAATTAGAGTCGAAAACAAGAACAAAAGTGTTTGGAAAAGTATATACGTTTGGGACATATCAAGATTCACGCAAATGACCTTTAGCAGTACCTACACACACAAGGGCAAATACTTGCACCCAACGCGGGCAAGAGGGCTGTCAATCCCCTTGTACTCGTCAATTGCAAGGGTTAAGTCTGATAGTAGGAGATATATAAATTGCAAAACAAAATAAAAAGAAATAAATTGCAGCAAGTAAAATACGGTTTTACCAAATATGGTGAATGGACCCAGGGCCATAGTATTCACTAGAGGCATCTCTCTCAAGAACATAGCATAAGGTGGGTAAACAAATTACTATTGGGCAATTGATAGAAAAGCGCATAGTTATGACGTTATTCATGGTATGATCAGTACATATGCATTACGTCCATGACAAGTAGACCGAAACGATTCTGCATCTACTAGTATTACTCCACCCCTCGACCGCTATCCAGCATGCATCTCAAGGTATTAACTTCGTAACGAACAGAGTAATGCTTGAAGCATGATGACATAATGTAGACAGAATAAGACCAAGCAATGTGATTAAACCCCGTAGTTTTACCCTTAGTAGCAACAATACAAATACGTGCCTCTCTACCCCTTCTGTCACGAGGTGAGGACACCGCAAGATTGAACCGACCACAAAGCACCTCTCCCACTGAAGATAAATCAATCTAGTTGGCCAAACCAAATGGATAGATTAGAGAGAAATACAAAGCTATAATAATCACACATAATAAAGTTCAGAAAAGACTTACTTACTTTCAATGAAAAATCTGATCATAAACCCACAATTCATCGGATCCCAACAAAACACACCGCAAAAGAAGATTACATCGAATAGAACTCCGAGGAGAACATTGTATTGAAGATCAAAGAGAGAGAGAGAGAGAGAGAGAGAGAGAGAGAGAGAGAGAGAGAGAAAGGCATCTAGCTAATCACTATGGACCCGTATTTCCTGTGGGAACTACTCACACATCATCAGAAGCGCGGCAAGGTTGATGCAGAAGCCCTCCGTGATCGATTCCCCCTCTGACAGAGTACCGGCGGAGACCTCCATATGGGATCGCAGAAGAACAGAGGCTTGCGGCGGCGGAATAATTGTTTCGGGTCTCGCTCTGGGGTTTTGGAATATTTGTGAATTTATAGCACTGGAATTAGGTCAGACGGAGCCACGAGGGGCCCACAAGACATCAGGGCGCGCCCTTTTGTCTTGCCGTCTCCTCATCTGTCTTCTGGTCCTCCCCCAAAGCTTGTAGGGTCCATCCTTGTCCAGAAAAAATCGTCAAAAAGTTTCGTAGCATTTGGACTCCGTTTGGTAGGGATTTTCCGTAAAACCAAAAACAAGCAGAAAACAACAACTCGCACTTGGCACTAGGTTAATAGGTTAGTTCCCAAAAATGATATAAAATGATGTATAAAGCATATAAGGTTGATAATATAATAGCATGAAACAATAAAAAATTATAGATACGTCGGAGATGTATCAGCATCCCCAAGCTTAATTCATGCTCCTCCTCGAGTAGGTAAATAATAAAAATAGAATTTTTGATGTTGAATGCTACCTAGCATGTTTATCATGTAATTTCTTTACGGTATGAATATTGAGAAATGATGAAGTAATTGATATCAACATAATAATATCCATGAATACTAGAAAATAATCATTACTTTTAAAAATATACGATGCTTAACAAATATTAATCCCTACTCCTTGAATATGTAAGCATGGAATGACTCCGTCTTCCTAACATATGTACAAATCATGAGCACCCCGGTGCCAAACCAAGCAATTGTGTCATACTCTTTCACGCGCTTCAGCATTTTCAACTTCACTCAATATATGAGCGAGAGACATGGACTTAGCACTATGGGTGGAAATAGAATATGTTGGTAGAGATTTATAAGGGCAGACAAAAGTTGAGAAAGTATCGCATCAACTCGGCGGATCGTTAGGCAATGGAGAGGCCTTTCAATCAATATCAATGCGAGGAGTAGGGATTGCCATGCAACGGATGCACTGGAGCTATAAGTGTATGAAAGCTCACTACTGAAACTAATTGGGTGTGCATCCAACTTGCTTGCTCAAGAAGACCTCGGGCATTTGAGGAAGCCCGTAATTGGAATATACAAGCCAAGTTCTATAATGTAAAAATTCCCACCAGTATATGGAAGTGACAAATCAAGGAGACTCTCTATATGAAGAACATGGTGCTCCTTTGAAGCACAAGTGTGGTAAAAGGATAGTAGCATTGCCCCTTCTCTCTTTTCTCTCATTTTTTAAGAACAATATCATGAACCTCATCCCCACTTTTTTGAGGACACACCATCTCCATCATTCTTTACCTCACTAGGAAAATGCTCTAATAATGATGATCATCACACTTTTATTTACTTACAACTCGATAAATCTGAAAGAGAATATGACTCTATATGAATTCCTCTGGCAGTATACCGGGATGTGCAATGATCTAGCGTAACATGTATAACAATGATGAATGGTAGATTTGCCACAAATATCATGTCAGCTCTGTATGATCATGCAAAGCAATATGACGATGAACACACAAGTCATGTGACTAGTAACCGTGGCATGGCTATATATCTCGGAATGGCTATGGAAATGCCATGATAGGTAGGTATGGTGGCTGGTTTGAGGAAGGATATATGAGGCTTATGTGTGATAGAGCATGTCATATCACGGGATTTGGATGCACCGGCGAAATTTGCACCGATTCTCGAGGTGAGAAAGGGCAATGCACGGTACTGAAGAGGCTAGCAATATGTGGATAGGTGGGAGTGCCGTATTAGTCCATGAATTCACATTAGTCATAAAGAACTCATATACTTATTGTGAAAATTTTATTAGCCCTCGAAGCAAAGTACTACTCGCATGCCCCTAGGGAGGAGGTTGGGAGGAGTTAACCATCGCGAGCCCCCGATTCGAACAACACAAAGGATTTCATAGAGGAATAAATATGCTCTAACATCCCCGGCATGCCATGTCGGACACTTAAATGAGTAATACATAACAAGTTTTAATATCGATATTTTTACTAACCAATGATTATGAACTAATACCCTTTCATATTACTATATCAATATAATTAAATCACACGTTTCATATTGAGTGTTCTACATGAAAGTTTTTATTATATCACTCTTATATACCTATCATTTTAAGACTAGTCTTATAACCCGTGCGGACTACCACTTCCTATTAAAAGACTCTCAAAAAGATTTAAGTGAAGCATGAGAGTGTATTCATTTCTTTAAAATATGCCTACCGCTGTGCTCTAAAGATATAAGTGAAGCACAAGAGCAACTGCCTAGCTCAAAACATATAAGTGAAGCACATAGAGTATTCTAAGAAATTATGATGAATGTGTGTCTCTCCCAAAAGGTGTGTCCAGCAAACAATGATTGTGGCAAACTAAAAAGCAAGCAAAATAAAATTATGGCACAAGACGCTCCAAGTAAAACTCATACCATGTGATGAATAAAAGTATAGCTCCAAGTAACATACCGATGAATTATAGACAAAAGAGGGGATGCCATCCGGGGCATCCCCAAGCTTAGAAGCTTGGGTCTTCCTTTAATATTACCTTGGGGTGCTTTGGGCGTCCCCAAGCTTAGGGTCTTGGCACTCCTTATTCCTTCATTCATCATGATCTCACCCAAAACTTGAAAACATCAGCACACAAAACTCAAAAGAAACTTTGTGAGATCCGTTAGTATAATAAATCAATCATCCACTTTAGGTACTGTTATAAATTGATTCATAATTTTTCTTGCATAATATCTACTGTATTCTAACTTCTTCATGACTTATACCCCCCCGATATAATACATAGCATCATCAAAACAGGCACACTATGCAATAAAATCAGAATATGTCTAAAACAGGACAGGACGTAATGACAGAATATTTATCCATACTTATGTAACTCCCAAAATTCTAAAAAATTAGGACAACGTAAAAAAATTGTAACCCAATACTGTGTAAAAATTTCAAAAAAAAATTGACGTTCTAGTACAGAATAGAAATTCCAGGACTGGGCGCAAAACTTTCTCTTTTCAAACAACATCAAGTTTACTATCATTTAATTCATCCCAAAGGCTTTACTTGGCATAAACACTAATTAAAAGATAAAAAACACAATCATTACAGTAGCAATAATCATGTCATTACACAAAAACATAAAGAATAACTATTGGGTTGTCTCCCAACAAGCTCTTTCTTTATAGCCATTAAGATAGGCTTCCAGATTTTAACGATGCTCACATAAATGATAAGAATTGAAGCACAAAGAGAGCATCATATAGCATGTAACAAACATACTTAAGTCTAACCCTCTTCCTATGCATAGGAAATTTATAGGAAAACAAATTATCAAGACAATCAATATCTAGCACATGCAAATAGGAAGAATAAAACATTAATAATTTCAACACAAAGAGAGGTAATTTAGTAACATGAAGATTTCTATAACCATATTTGCCTCTCTCAAAATAATTACATGTAGGATCATAATAAAACTCAATAATATAAGTACCATGTAAAACATCCTCTTTATGATCCATATGCATGCAAATCTTATAATCTTCCAAGATAGTGGGATTAACGTCAACTAAAGTCATGACCTCTCCAAACCCACTTTTATCAAAAATTTCATAATATTTTACACTCTCCAAATATGTGGGATTCTTTTTACCTAGAGTTGACACTCTTCCAAACCCACTTTTAATAGTATTGCAAATATCATTATCAATAATAGATTCATCATGAAGCTCAAATGAATTTTCAAGATCACAAGAAGCATCATAATTATCACCCAAATCATGATCATTAGCACAATTGATATTCATAGCATTGATATTAACGCAATTGCAATAACGCTTTTCATTCAATAAATGTATCCTAATAGCATTTTCTTTTATCACTTCTTCATTATTAGCTATTGGTTTACAATAAGCGGCAAGTTTGAAAAGATTGGCAAGTGGATGAGGATCCATATGTCTTTATTATTCCTTTTCCTTTTTGTGTGTCAATGATAAGGATAGCATAAATAGGTAAGAAATAAAGCAAGCAAATAAGATGTGTGTGTACAGGTACCTCCCTTTGTTTGATGAAATCTCCCCGGCAACAGCGCCCGAAATTCTTTCTGCTACTTGTGAGCTGCGTTTGGATTTCCCCCGAAGAGGAAGGGTGAAGCAATATAGTAGCGGATAGTATTTTCTTCAGTAGAGAACCAAGGTTATCGAACCAATAGGAGATTCATGTAAACGACCTTTAGCAGTAGCTATACACACAAGAGCAAATACTTGCACCCAACGCGGGCAAGAGGGTTATCAATCCCCTTGTACTTGTCAATTGCAAGGGTTAAGTCTGATAGTAGGAGATATATAAATTGCAAAAGAAAATAAAAATAAATAAATTGCAGCAATTAAATTAGGGTTTTAGCAAATATGGTGAATGGACCTGGGGTCCATAGTTTTCACAAAAGGCATCTCTCTCAAGAACATAACATAAGGTGGGTAAACAAATTACTGTGGGCAATTGATAGAAAAGCTCATAGTTATGACGTTATTCATGGCATGATCAGTACATAGGCATTACGTCCGTGACAAGTAGACCGAAACGATTCTGCATCTACTACTATTACTCCACCCCTCGACCACTATCCAGCATGCATCTCAAGGTATTAAGTTCATAACAAACAGAGTAATGCTTGAAGCATGATGACATAATGTAGACATAATAAAACCAAGCAATATGATTAAACCCCGTCGTTTTACCCTTAGTAGCAACAATACAAATACGTGCCTCGCTACCCTTTCTGTCACGAGGTGAGGACACCGCAAGATTGAACCCATTACAAAGCACCTCTCCCACTGAAGATAAATCAATCTAGTTCGCCAAACCAAACGGTAAGATCGGAGAGAAATACAAATCTATAATAATCACACATAATAAAGATCAGAAAAGACTGAATTACTTTCAATGAATAATCTGATCATAAACCCACAATTCATTGGATCCCAACAAACAAACCGCAAAAGAAGATTACATCGAATAGAACTCCGAGGAGAATATTGTATTGAAGATCAAACAGAGAGAGAGAGAGAGAGAAAGCCATCTAGCTAATCATTAGGGACCCTGCTACTTGTAGTCTGCGTTGGTATTTCCCCGAAGAGGAGAGGATGATGCAATACAGTAGAGATAAGTATTTCCCTTAGTTAAGAACCAAGGTTATCAATCCAGTAGGAGAACCACAGCAAAATTCCGTTAAAACGCACCTGAACACACAAGAGCAAACACTTGCACCCAACGCAAATAAGAGGGTTGTCAATCCCGTTAGCAGTTACTTGCAAGGATTAAATCTTATAGAGGTAAATAGCTAAACTAAAATACTAATAAAAATAAAAGTAAATAAATTGCAGCAAGGTATTTTTGGGTTTTTAATATGATAAAGATAGACCCGGGGGCCATAGTTTTCACTAGAGGCTTCTCTCTCGAGCGCAGAAACATACGGTGGGTAAACAAATTACTGATGGGCAATTGACTGAATAGCAAATAATTATGATGGATTCATGGCAATGATCATGTATATAGGCATCATGTCTGAGACAAGTAGACCGACTCCTGCCTGCATCTACTACTATTACTCAATCCATCGACCGCTATCCAGCATGCATCTAGGGTATTAAGTATGAAACGGAGTAACGCCTTAAGCAAGATGACATGATGTAGAGAAGCAAATTCAAGCAATATGAATAAACCCCATCTTTTTATCCTTAATGGCAATAACACATATATGTGTCATGTCCCTTTCTGTCACTGGGATTGAGCACCGCAAGATTGAACCCATCACAAAGCACCTCTCCCATTGCAAGATAAATCAATCTAGTAGGCCAAACTAAACCGATAGATTAGAGAGAAATACAAAGCTATAACAATCATGCATAAAAGATTTTATAGAAGACTCAAATATTTCTCATGAATAATCTGATCATGAACTCACAATTCATCGGATCCCAACAAACACACCTCAAAAGAAGATTACATCGGATAGAACTCCAAGAACATCAAGGAGAACATTGTATTGAAGATCAAAGAGAGAGAAGAAGCCATATAGCTACTAGCTTTGGACCCGTAGGTCTATGGTAAACTACTCACACATCATCGGAAGGGCAGCAAGGTTGATGTAGAAGCCCTCCGTGATCAATTCCCCCTCCGGCAGAGTACCGGAAAAGGCCTCCAGATGGGATCGCGGAAGAACAGAGGCTTGCGGCAGCGGAAAGGTTATTTCTTTTGGCTCTCTGGGGGTTTCGCAATATTTGTGAATTTATAGAAGTGGAATTAGGTCAAACGGAGTCACATGGTCCCCACAAGGCAGCACGGCGCCCCCCCTGGGGCGCACCCTAGTGCCTTGTGGAGCCTCCGTGAGGCTTCTGGCCTCCTCCTGAAGCTTCCAAGGTTTCTTTTGTCCAGAAAAAAATCTTCAAAAAGTTTCGTGGCATTTGGACTTCATTTGGTACTGTTTCTCTGAAAAGACAAAAACAAGCAGAAAACATCAACTGGCACTGGGCACTAGGTTAATAGGTTAGTCCCCAAAAATGATATATAATTGCATATAAAAACATCCAAGATTGATACTATAATAGCATGGAACAATAAAAAATTATAGATACGTTGGAGACGTATCAAGCATCCCCAAGCTTAATTCCTGCTCATCCTCGAGTAGGTAAATGATAAAAACAGAATTTTTGATGTGGAATGCTACCTATCATGTTTCATCAGGTAATATCTCTCTTACGGTATGAATAATAAGATCCAAGTGATTCAAAGCAATAGTCTATAATTTGATATAAAGACATCAATACTCAGGCATACTAATAAACAATCATGTCTGTCAAAATAAACATGCCAAAGAACGTTATCCCTACAAAATCATACAATCCTTTCATGCTCCATCTTCGTCACACAAAGTATTTATCATGCACAACCCCAGTTTTAGCCAAGCAATTGGTTCATACTTTTTAACGCGCTTCAGCTTTTTCGACTCCCACGCAATACATGAGCGCAAGCCATGGATATAGCACTATGGGTGGAATAGAGTATGGTGATAGGGGATAAATAAGAGAAGTCAAAAATGGAGAAAGTCTCACATCAACGAGGCTAATCAATGGGCTATGGAGATGCCCATCAATTGATGTTAATGCGAGGAGTAGGGATTGCCATGCAACGGATGCACTATGAGCTATAAGTGTGTGAAAGCTAAGTGGGTGTGCATCCAACTTGCTTGCTCATGAAGACCTAGGGCATTTGAGGAAGCCCGTCATCGGAATATACAAGCCAAGTTCTATAATGAAAAATTCCCACTAGTATATGAAAATGACGAAATAGGAGACTCTCTATATGAAAAACATGGTGCTACTCTGAAGCACAAGTGTGGAAAAGGATAGTAACATTGCCCCTTCTCTCTTTTTCTCTCATTCTTTTTCTTTTTCATGGCTCTTTTTCGCCTCTTTTTTTTCTTTTTTTTCCTCTTTTTTCTCTTTTTTTTTAATTTCGTCCAGAGTCTCATCCCGACTTGTGGGGGAATCATAGCCACCATCATCCTTTCCTCACTGAGACAATCCTCTAATAATGATGATCATCACACCTCTATTTACTTACAACTCAACATTACAACTCGATACTAGAACAAAAATATGACTCTATATGAATGCCTCTGGCAGTGTACCAGGATGTGCAATGATGCTAGCGTAACTTGTATAAAAATGATGAACGGTGGCTGAGCCATGAATACTATGTCAGCTATATGATCATGCAAAGCAATATGACAATGATGATGTATGTCATAAAAAACGGAATGGTGGAAGTTGCATGGCAATATATCTCGGAATGGCTATGGAAATGCCATGATAGGTAGGTATGGTGGCTGTTTTGAGGAAGATATAAAGAGGCTTATGTGTGATAGAGTGTATCATATCACGGGGTTTGGATGCACCGGCGAAGTTTGCACCAACTCTCGATGTGATAAAGGGCAATGCACGGTACCAAAGAGGCTAGCAAATTGCGGAAGCACTACTGGAATCAGGGACTTTGCCAT
Organism: Elymus sibiricus; assembly: GCA_039707655.1. Classification (NCBI taxonomy): domain Eukaryota; kingdom Viridiplantae; phylum Streptophyta; class Magnoliopsida; order Poales; family Poaceae; genus Elymus; species Elymus sibiricus. The sequence continues at coordinate 251,347,286 of CM077668.1, read as the reverse complement.
CTGCCAGCTCTTTGCCGTCTGCTGGCAGATGGCAAAGAGGATATTTGCCGTCTGCTTTTATAAAGCATACGACTAAAGCCTTTGCCGTCCGCCAAGCATGCCTTTGCCGTCTGCTATAGCAGACGGCAAAGTGCCTGATTCCAGTAGTGAAGGGTGAGAGTGCGTATGATCCATGGACTCACATTAGTCATAAAGAACTCACATACTTATTGCGAAAGTTTATTAGACCTCGAAGCAAAGTACTACTACGCATGCTCCTAGGGGGGAGGTTGGTAGGAGTTAACCATCGCGCGCCCCCGACCGCCACACAAAGGAAGACAATCAATAATAAATCATGCACCAACTTCCTAGCATAACGACAGATCATACGGGCATGCTTCGGAAATCACAAACCTTAACACAATTATTCTTACTAAACCACAATTATCTACTAATACCTCCCACATATTACCATCTTAATATCGCAAAACTATTGCAAGTAATCAAATTTATCATATTCAGTGATCTACATGAAAGTTTTTATTATATCCCTCTTGAATACCTATCATATCAGGACCAAATTCATAACCCGTGCATATTACCATTGCTATCATGAGACTCTCAAAAATATATAAGTGAAGCATGAGAGTGCAACTATTTCTTTAAAATATAACCACCGCCGTGCTCTAAAAGGTATAAGTGAAGCACTAGAGCAACTGCCTAGCTCAAAAGATATAAGTGAAGCACATAGAGTATTCTATAAAATCATGAATAATGTGTGTCCCTCTCGAAAAGGTGTGTTCAGCAAAGATGATTGTGACAAACTAAAAAGCAAACAAAAGCAAATAAACTATTTCACAAGACACTCCAAGTAAAACACATATCATGTGATGAATAAAAATATAGCTCCAAGTGAGTTACCGATAGATTGTAGACGAAAGAGGGGATGCCTTCCGGGGCATCCCCAAGCTTAGATGCTTGAGTATTCCTTGAATATTACCTTGGGGTGCCTTGGGCACCCCCAAGCTTAGGCTCTTGCCGCTCCTTATTCCTTTATCCATCGTAGTCTCACCCAAAACTTCAAAACTTCAGCACACAAAACTCAACAAAAACCTCATGAGATCCTTTAAACAAATCTTAAACTTTAGGTACTGTAGTAAATTGATTCATATTTAATATTCGCATAATTCTACTGTACTCCAACTTCTCCATGACTCATACCCCCCGATATGATCCATAGATTCATCAAAATAAGCAAACTATGCAACAAAAACAGAATCTGTCTAAAACAGAATAGTTTGTAAAGATCTGTTTAAAAGCCATAGTTCTGTAACTCCAAAAATTCTGAAAATTTAGGACAACGTAAAAAATTCATTTACCAATACTGTGTCAAAATTTCAGAATTTTCTGACGCTCCAGTACAGAACCAAAATTCCAGCACTGGACACAAAACTTTGTGTTTTCCAAATAGCATCAATTATACTATCATCAACATCATCCCAAAGGCATTACTTGGCACAAACACTAATTAAAACATAAAAACACAATCATAACAGCAGCTATAATTGTGCAAACACACAAAAACAGTAGTTAAAAGTTTATTGGGTTGTCTCCCAACAAGCTCTTTCTTTATAGCCATTAAGATAGGCCTGAGATTTCAATGATGCTCACATGAAAGATAGTAATTTAAACATGAAGAAAGCATCATGAAACATGTGAAAAACACATTTAAGTCTAACATACTTCCTATCCATAGGCATTTTATAGGCAAACAAATTGTCAAGACAAAATGTATCTAGCATATGCAAGGAAGAAGAACGAAGCATTAACAACTTGAACTTCAAGAGAGGTAATTAAGTAACATGAAAATTTCTACAACCATATTTTCCTCTCTCGTAATAATTACATGTAGGATTATAGTCAAATTCAACAATATAGCTATCATATAAAATATTTTCTTCATGATCCACATGCATAAAAGTTTTATAATCTTCGAAGATAGTGGGATTAACGTCAACTAAAGTCATGACCTCTCCAAACCCACATTTATCAAAAATTTCATAAGATTGAACACTCTCCGAATATGTGGGATTCTTTTTAACTAAAGTTGACACTCTTCCAAACCCACTTTAAATATTATTTCAAACATTATTATCAATAACATATTCATCATGAGGCTTGAATAAATTTTAAAGATCATAAGAAGTATTATCACCCCAATCGTGATCATTGCAATAAGTAGTGGACATAAAAAAATTGTCATCCCCAAGCTTGTAGTTTTGCATATCATTAGCACAATTGACATTAATAGAATTTATAATAACATCATTGCAATCATGCTTTTCAATCAAGGAGCTATCATGAATCACTTTATAAATTTCTTCTTCTAACACGTCATCACAATTTTCAGATTCATGATTTTCAAGCAAAACTTCATAGAGATAATCAAGTGCACTCAAATCACTAGCAATTGGTTCATCATAATTGGATCTTTTGAAAAGATTAGCAAGTGGATGAGGATCCATATCAATAGATTTTTGCTTTCACCTTCTGTTTTTGTGTGTTGTCGTGAAGGCAATAAAAGCAAGCAAACAAACAAAAATATTTTTGTGTTTTTGTAAAAAAAAAATTGAAGTGGGGGAGATGAAAACGAGAGGAAAATGCAAACAAAAGGTAAATAAAGTAAATGCAAGTGAATGATAATTTGTGCGAAGGAACTTGGTAATTTTGATGAGGTCTCCCCGGCAACGGCGCCAGAAATTCTTCCTGCTACTTGTAGTCTGCGTTGGTATTTCCCCGAAGAGGAGAGGATGATGCAGTATAGTAGAGATAAGTATTTCCCTCAGTTAAGAACAAAGGTTATCAATCTAGTAGGAGAACCAAGCAAAATTCCATTAAAACGCACCTGCACACACAAGAGCAAACACTTGCACCCAACGCAAATAAGAGGGTTGTCAATCCCCTTAGTGGTTACTTGCAAGGATTAAATCTTATAGAGGTAAATAGCTAAACTAAAATACTAATAAAAATAAAAGTAAATAAATTGCAGCAAGGTATTTTTGGGTTTTTAATATGATAAAGATAGACCCGGGGGCCATAGTTTTCACTAGAGGCTTCTCTCTCGAGCGCAGAAACATATGGTGGGTAAACAAATTACTGTTAGGCAATTGACAGAATAGCAAATAATTATGACGGATTCATGGCAATGATCATGTATATATGCATCACGTCCGAGACAAGTAGACCGACTCCTGCCTGCATCTACTACTATTACTCCACCCATCGACCGCTATCCAGGATGCATCTAGGGTATTAAGTATGAAACAAAGTAACGCCTTAAGCAAGATGACATGATGTAGAGAAGCAAATTCAAGCAATATGAATAAACTCCATCTTTCTATCCTTAATGGCAACAATACAAATATGTGTCATGTCCCTTTCTGTTACTAAGATTGAGCACCGCAAGATTGAACCCATCACAAAGAACCTCTCCCATTGCAAGATAAATCAATCTACTAGGCCAAACTAAACCGATAGATCGGAGAGAAACACAAAGATATAACAATCATGCATAAAATATTTCAGAGAAGACTCAAATATTTCTCATGAATAATCTGATCATAAACTCACAATTCATCGGATCCCAACAAACACACCGCAAAAGAAGATTACATCGGATAGAACTCCAAGAACATCAAGGAGAACATTGTATTGAAGATCAAAGAGAGAGAAGAAGCCATCTAGCTACTAGCTATGGACCCATAGGTCTGTGGTAAACTACTCACACATCATCGGAAGGGCAGCAAGGTTGATGTACAAGCCCTCCGTGATCGATTCCCCCTCCGGCAGAGTACCGGAAAAGGCCTCCAGATGGGATCGCGGAAGAACAGAGGCTTGCGGCGGCGGAAAGGTTATTTCCTCTAGCTCTCTGGGGGTTTCCCAATATTTGTGAATTTATAGAAGTGGAATTAGGTCAAACGGAGTCACGTGGGCCCCACAAGGCAGCACGGCGCCCCCCTGGGGCGCGCCCTAATGCCTTGTGGAGCCTCCGTGAGGCTTCTGGCCTCCTCCCGAAGCTTCCAAGGTTTCTTTTGTCCAGAAAAAAATCTCCAAAAAGTTTCGTGTCATTTGGACTTCATTTGGTACTGTTTCTCTGAAAAGCCAAAAACAAGCAGAAAACAGCAACTGGCACTGGGCACTAGGTTAATAGGTTAGTCCCAAAAAATGATATATAATTGCATATAAAAACATTCAAGATTGATACTATAATAGCATGGAACAATAAAAAATTATAGATATGTTGGAGACGTATCAGACCCGTAGGTACTGTGGGAACTACTCACACATCATCGGAAGGGCAGCAAGGTTGATGTAGAAGCCCTCCGTGATCGATTCCTCCTCCGATTGAGAATCGGCAGAGGCCTCCAGATGGGATCGCGGAAGAACAGAGGCTTGCGGCGGCAGAATAATTATTTTGGGTCTCGCGCTGGGGGTTTTGGAATATTTGAGAATTTATAGCGCTAGACTTAGGTCAGACGGAGTCACGAGGGGCCCACAAGACATTAGGGAGCGCCTACCCCCCTGGGCGTGCCCTGTTGTCTTGCGGTCTCCTTGTATGGCTTCTGGTCCTCCCCCGAAGCTTCTAGGGTCCCTCCAGGTCCAGAAAAAATCGTCAAAAAGTTTCGTAGCGTTTGGACTCCGCTTGGTAGGGATTTTCTGTAAAACCAAAAACAAGCAGAAAACAACAACTCGCACTTGGCACTGGGTTATTAGGTTAGTTCCCAAAAATGATATAAAATGATGTATAAAGCATATAAGATTGATAATATAATAGCATGAAACAATCAAAAATTATAGATACGCCGGAGACGTATCAGCATCCCCAAGCTTAATTCCTGCTCGTCCTCGAGTAGGTAAATGGTAAAAACAGAATTTTTGATGTTGAATGCTACCTAGCATATTTATCATGTAATATCTTTACGGTACGAATATTGAGAAACGATGAAGTAATTGATATCAACATAATAATATCCATGAATACTAGAAAATAATCATTACTTTTCAATATATACGATGCTTAACAAATGTTATCCCTACTCATTGAATTATGTAAGCATGGCATGAATTCGCCTTCCTAACATAAGTACAAATCATGAGCACCCTAGTGCCAAACCAAGCAATTGTATCATACTTTTTCACGCGCTTCAGTATTTTCAACTTCACTCAATATATGAGCGTGAGACATGGACTTAGAACTATGCGTGGAATAGAATATGTTGGTAGAGATTTATAAGGGAAGACAAAAGTTGAGAAAGTCTCACATCAACTCGGCGGATCGTTAGGCAATGGAGAGGCCTTTCAATTGATATCAATGCGAGGAGTAGGGATTGCCATACAACGGATGTACTAGAGCTATAAGTGTATGAAAGCTCACTACTGAAACTAAGTGGGTGTGCATCTGATACGTCTCCAATGTATCTATAATTTTTTATTGTTTCATGGTATTATATTATCAATCTTGTATACTTTATATGCATTTTTATGCTATTTTATATTATTTTTTGGGACTAACCTGTTAATCCAGTGCCCAGTGCCAGATCCTGTTTTTTTTTTGCTTGTTTTTGGTTTTTCAGAAAATCAAAATCAAACAAAGTCCAAATGGAATAAAATCTTTAAAATGGTTTTTTTCTAGACCAGAAGGGACCCTAGAAGGTTCGGGAGGAGGCCAGAAGAGCTACGAGAGAGCCACGAGCTCACAGGGCGCGCCCCCTGAGCTCGTGGGCCCCACCCAACTCCGTTCGACCTAATTCCGCCTCTATAAATTTCCAAATATTCCCAAACCAACAGAGAGCCACCCGAAATAACTTTTCTGCCATCGCAAGCTTCTATTCTTCCACGATCCCATCTGGAGGCCTTTTCCAATAATCTGCTGGAGGGGGAATCGATCATGGAGGGCTTCTACATCAACCTTGCTACCCTTTCGATGATGTGTGAGTAGTTCACCACAGACCTCGGGTCCGTAGCTAGTAGCTAAATGGCTTCTTCTCTCTCTTTGAACTTTAATACAATGTTCTGCTCGATCTTCTTGGAGATCTATCCGATGTAATCTTCTTTTGCGGTGTGTTTGTTGGGATCCGATGAATTGTGGGTTTATGATCAGATTATTCATTGAAAGTAATTGAGTCTTTTTTGAACTTTATTATGCATGATTGTTATAGCTTTGTATTTCTCTCCGATCTATCCATTTGGTTTGGCCAACTAGATTGATTTATCTTCAGCGAGAGAGGTGCTTTGTAATGGGTTCAATCTTGCGGTGTCCTCATCCAGTGATAGAAGGGGTAGCGAGGCACGTATTGTATTGTTGCTATTAAGGGTAAAACGACGGGGTTTAATCATATTGCTTGAGTTTACTTTGTCTACATCATGTCATCTTGCTTAAGGCATTACTCTGTTTGTCATGAACTTAATACCATAGATGCATGCTGCATAGCGGTCGATTGGTGGAGTAATAGTAGTATATGCAGACAGGAGTCAGTCTACTTGTCACGAACGAGATGCCTATATACATGATTATTGCCATGAATACGTCATAACTATGTGTTTTTCTATCAATTGCCCAACAGTAATTTGTTTACCCACCGTATGCTATGCGTTCGAGAGAGAAGCCTCTTGTGAAAACTATGGCCCCCTGGTCAACTTTAATCATATTATAAAAACCAAAAATACCTTGCTGCAATTTATTTACTTTATTTTGTTTTACAATTTATATATCTATCTATACAAGATTTGATCCTTGCAAGTAATGAGTTCAAGGGGATTGACAACCCTCTTGCCCATGTTGGGTGCAAGTATTTTCTTTTGTGTGTGCAGGTGTTGTTCACTAGGATTTGCGTGGTTCTCCTTTTGGTTCGATAAACCTTGGTTCTCACTGAGGGAAATACTTATCTCTACTGCACTGCTTCACCCTTCCTCTTCGGGGAAAATCCCAACGCAGCTCACAAGTAGCAGCATCCAACTTGCTTGCTCATGAAGACCTCAGGCATTTGAGGAAGCCCTTCATTGGAATATACAAGTCAAGTTCTATAATGTAAAAATTCCCACCGGTATATGGAAGTGACAAATCAAGGAGACTCTATATATGAAGAACATGGTGCTACTTTGAAGGACAAGTGTGGTAAAAGGATAGTAGCATTGCCCCTTCTCTCTTTTCTCTCATTTTTAAGAACAATATCATGAACCTCATCCCCACTTTTTTGAGGACTCATCCATCTCCATCATTCTTTACCTCACTGGGAAAATGCTCTAATAATAATTCTGAAAAATGACGACAACGTGGGCTATTCATATACCAATACTGTGTAAAAATTTCAGATTTTTCTGACACTCCAGTACAGAACCAAAATTCCGGCACTGGATGCAAAACTTTCTGTTTTCCAAACAGCATCAATTATACTATCTTCCAAATCATCCCAAAGGCTTTACTTGGCACAAACACTAATTAAAAACACAAAAACACAATCATAACAGTAGCATAAATGTGAAAAAACACAATAACAGAAACAAAAAGTAAAAACTTATTTTATTCATTGGGTTGCCTCCCAACAAGCGCTATTGTTTTATGCCCCTAGCTAGGCATATTGCATAGTTTCAGGTACTGTCATCTTTCAAGTTGATTCCATAGGTGGCCCTCATAATGGATTCATATGGTGCTTTAATTTTCTTCCTAGGGAAATGTTCCATACCCTTTTTTAATGGAAACTGAAATTTTATATTCCCTTCTTTCATATCAATAACGGCACCTATGGTTCGTAAGAACGGTCTACCATGTATTATTGGGCAAGAAGGATTGCATTCAATGTCAAGTACAATAAAATCAACAGGCACATAGTTCCTATTTGCAAGAATAAGAACATCATTAATTCTACCCAAAGGCTTTTTAATAGTGGAATCCGCAAGATGCAAATTAAGAGAACATTCATCTATATTGGTAAAACCTAGCACATCACATAGAGATTTTGGAATTGTGGAAACGCTAGCACCCAAATCACATAAAGCATTGCAATCATAATTTTTAATTTTAACTTTAATGGTGGGTTCCCACTCATCATATAATTTTCTAGGAATTGAAATTTCTAGTTCTAGCTTTTCTTCTAACGCTTTCATCATTGCTTCTACGATGTGTTTAGTAAAAGCCTTATTTTGCTCAGAAGCGTTGGGTGAATTTAACATGGATTGTAACAAAGAAATACATTCAATCAAGGAACAATTATCATAATTAAAGTCTTTGTAATCCAAGAGAGTGGGCACATCGCTAGTTAAAGTTTTTACCTCTCCAAACCCACTTTTATCAATTTTTATCAAGATTTTCACCCTCCGAATTATGGGAACGCCTTTTAGCTAAAGTTGACTCTTCTTCAGTCCCCTTTTCATCAAGTTTAATATTGCTAAACAAGGAATCAATAGATGAAACACCAATCATTTTAATATCCTCATCATTACTACGTTCCAATGACTCCAGCTTAGCTGCCATTTGATTTACTAGCGTAGCTTGCGCATCAGAAATTTTTCCTAGTAAATTTTCAGTAAGAGAAAATTGAGATTGAAGACTAGCAACTTCTTTACTAACATCATCAAGTTGTTTTGCAATATCATCCAATAAAGTAGAGTGTTCTTTGAGTTCCTCGGTAAAAAATTTGTTGTGCTCAAACTGCGTAGTCATGTAATCTTTAGTATTTTTCTCAATCTCGGACAAAATTTTATAATAAGAGGTATCATGATGATTTTCTTGGGGCATCATGATTAAGCAAATAAGGTAACAAGCAAGCAAACAAGCAAAGAAGAAAAAAGGCAAACGGAAAATATTTTTGTATTTTTGTAAAAACTTTTTAGAAGTGGGGGAGATGAAAACGAGAGGCAAAGGCAAATAAAATAAATGCAAGGAGATGAAAGTTTGTGCGTAGGTACTTGATAGATGTTGATGATGTCTCCCCGGCAACGGCGCCAGAAATTCTTCCTGCTACTTGTGATCTGCGTTGGTTTATCCCTGAAGAGGAAGGGATGATGCAGTACAGTAGAGATACGTATTTCCCTCAGTTATGAAACTAAGGTTATCAATCCAGTAGGAGAATCACGCAACACCTCGTTAACAGCACCTGCACACAAACAACAAATCCTTGCACCCCACGCTTACAAGGGGTTGTCAATCCCTTGGCGGCATAGTTTTAAATAGCCGGCTATAGCTTCGCTATAGCCCGCTATAGCCTTTTCAGCAGGGTGCCGCTAAATGGTCGCCTTCACAAATAGCCCGTTATAGCCCGCTATAGCCTGTTATAGCTCCGCTATAGCTGATTTTTAGGCCCGCCGCTATTTTCCATAGCCCGCTATTTAAAACATTGCTTGGCGGTTAATTGCAAGATTAAAGTGTAAGGTGATAGATAAATAGATTGAACAAAAATAAAAAATAAAATAAATAAACAAAAAGTGCAGCAAGGTATTTTTAGGATTTTTAATATATGATTTAGATAGACCCAGGGGCCATAGTTTTCACTAGAGGCTTCTCTCATAAAAATAGCATACGGTGGGTAAACAAATTACTGTTGGGCAATTGATAGAAAAGCAAATAATCATGACGATATCCAAGGCAATGATCATGTATATAGGCATCACGTCTGAGACAAGTAGACCGACTCCTGCCTGCATCTACTACTATTACTCCACACATCGACCACTATCCAGCATGCATCTAGTGTATTAAGTCCATAAAGAACGGAGTAACGCCGTAAGCAAATGACATGATGTAGACAAAGTAAACTCACGCATGAATAAACCCCATATTTTTACCCTTAATAGCAATGATACATACGTGTCATGTCCCTTTCTATCACCGGGATTGAGCACCGCAAGATCGAACCCATTACAAAGCACCTCTTCCCATGGCAAGATAAATCAATCTAGTTGGCCAAACCAAATCAATAGATCGGAGAAGAAATACGAAGCTATAATAATCATGCATAAAAGAGTTCAGAGAAGACTCAAATAATATTCATGGATAATCTGATCATAAACTCACAATTCATCGGATCCCAACAAACACACCGCAAAAAGTGATTACATTGGATAGAACTCCAAGAACACCGAGGAGAACATTGTATTGAAGATCAGAAAGAGAGAACAAGCCATCTAGCTACTAACTATGGACCCGAAGGTCTGTGGTAAACTACTCACGCATCATCGGAAGGGCAGCAAGGTTGATGGAGAGCCCCTCCGTGATCGATTCCCCCTCCGGCGGAGTACCGAAAAAGGCCTCCAGATGGGATCTCTCGAGAACAGAAGCTTGCGGCGGCAGAAAAAGTATTTCATGGACTCCCCTGTTGGTTTCCTGATTTTGAGAATTTATAGTGGAAGAATTAGGTCAAACGGAGCTGTGTGGGCCCCACGAGCCACCAGGGCGCCCCCCTGGGGCGCGCCCTGGTGCCTCGTGGGCCACTGCTTCATCTTCTGGCCCTCTCCCGAAGCTTCTAGTACTTGTTATGTCCAGAAAAAAAATCTCCAAAAAGTTTCGTGGCAATTGGACTTCGTTTGGTATTGATATTCTGGAAAGCCAAAAACAGCCAAAAAACAGCAACTGGCACTGGGCACTAAGTTAATAGGTTAGTCCCAAAAAATGATATATAATTGCTGTAAATGTATATAAAAAACATCCAAGATTGATATTATAATAACATGGAACAATCAAAAATTATAGATACGTTGGAGATGTATCAGTGATCTACATGAAAGTTTTTATTATATCACTCTTATATACCTATCATTTTCAGACTAGTCTTATAACCCGTGCAAACTACCACTTCCTATTAAAAGACTCTCAAAAAGATTTCAGTGAAGCATGATATGCCTACCGCCGTGCTCTAAAGATATAAGTGAAGCACATGAGCAACTGCCCAGCTAAAAAGATATAAGTGAAGCACATAGAGTATTCTAACAATTTACTCTTAGGATATAAGTGAAGCACACGAGTAAATGACAAACTACTCCGAAAGAAATAAATGAAGAACAAAGAGTAGTTTATCAATTAAGTAGGTATGTAAAGACTCTCTCTAATTAAAAATTTGAGATCCAAGGATTATATCAAACAATAAACAAAACAAAAATAAAAGGACACTCCAAGTATAGCACATATCATGTGAACAAATAAAAACTTAGGGTTAACCAAAACTAACCGTTAGTTGATGATGAAGAGAGGTGGGATGTATACCGTGACATCCCCAAGCTTAGATGCTTGAGACTTCTTGTAATATTAGCTTGGGATGCCCAAGCTTGAGCTCTTGTGTCTCCTTAATTTCTCTCATATCGCGGCTTCTCCTATGTCTTAAAACTTGATCCACACAAAACTTAACAAAAACTCGTGAGATAAGTTAGTACAAATCAATTCAAAACTTTAACATTCTCTATTGTGGATAATTACAAATTATAATTAAACATTTCATGCTAAATGTCTCTGCATATTTAATACTTCCAACACCTAATAGAAACATTAAACAAGCAAACATATGCAAACAATGCAACTATAAGCGCAATCTGTCTAAACAGAACAGTCTGTAAAGAAGGAGTAAAAATTTATATTCCCTAACTCCAAAAATTATGAAAAATTACCACGTGACATAGAACTCATGCATTATTACTGTGTAAAAATTTCAGATTTTTACCATGTACTGACAATTCAGGAATATTCAGGACATAACAGAAAACTTTCTGTTTTCAAACAGCAACTCATAAACTTGCAAACTGAGCATGGTAAAGGCTATACTTGGCACTTTTATTGAATAAAAAATACAAACATGATTATGAATAACAGAAAACAAAGCCAAATAAAACAAATGACGCTCCAAGCAAAACACATATTATGTGACGAATAAAAATATAGTTCCGAGTGAGGTATACCGTTAGTTTGAAGATGAAAGAGGGAATGCCATCCAGGGCATCCCCAAGCTTGGACGCTTGAGTCTTCCTTGAATATTATCTTTGGGTGCCTTGGGCATCCCCAAGCTTAGGGTCTTTCCACTCCTTATTCTCCTTCCATCGTCATCTCACTCAAAATTTGAAAACTTCAATCACACAAAACTTAACGGAACTTGTGAGATAGGTTAGTACAATAAAAAGAAATCATTCACTTTGGTACTATCAAGACAAGATTAATAATTGTTCTTACATAATGCCTACTTTATTATATCATTTCCACAATTTATATTACTTAATATAAGCTATGGAAACTCCAAAACAAGCAAACTATGCATTGAAAACAGAATCCGTCAAAAACAGAACAGTCTGTAAAGAACTAATATTCCACGTACTTTTGTAACCCCAAAACTTCTGAAAAATCAGGACAACGTAAAAAATTTGCCTAGCAGTACTTTGTAAAAATTTCAGAATTTTCTCACACTCCAGTACAGAATGTAAAATCATGCACTGGATGCTAAACTTTCTGTTTTTGCATAGAACCAAATAAACAAACATCCACATCAACCTAAAAGCTTTACTTGGTACTTTATTGTAAGAAAAGGTACAAATCATGATTACTACAGTAGCTTAATCATCTAGACACACAAAAACAGTAAGGATAAATATTTGATTACCTCCCAACACGCGCTTTTATTTAAAGCCTTTTAGCTAGGCATGATAATTTTGATGATGCTCATATAAAAGTAGGAATTGAAACGTAAAGAGAGCATCATGAATCATATAACACATTTAAGCCTAACCCACTTCCTATGCATAGGAATTTTATAAGCAAACAATTTATTGGAGCAAGAATCAACTAGCATAGGAAGGCAAAACAAGCATGACTTCAAAACTTTCAACATAAAGAGAGGAAACTTGATGTTGTTGAAATATATATAAGCATATCTTCCTCTCTCATAGTAATTTTCAGTAGCATCATGAACAAATTAAACAATATAACTATCACATAAAGCATTCATTTCATGATCCACAAGCATAGAAATTTTTATCACTCTCCACATAAGCAAATTTCTTCTCATCAATAATAGTGGGAGCAAATTAAATGAAATAACTATCATATGATACTTGATTTACATAATCAATTTGAGCATTAAAATCATGATGACAAGTTTCATGGTTATCATTATTCTTTATAGCATACATGTCATCACAATAATCATCATAGATAGCAACTTTGTTCTCATAATAATCAATTGAAACATCTTCCAAAGTAGTGGATTCAACATTAAATAAAGTCATGACCTCTCCAAATCCACTTTTAGCATAGTAATAAGATTCAACACCCTCCAAAATAGTGGGATCATTACCTAGAGTTGATACTTTTCCAAACCCACTTTCATCAATGTAATCATCATAAATAGGAGGCATGTTATCATCATAATAAATTTGCTCATCAAAAGTAGGGGGGCTAAAAATATCGTCTTCATCAAACATAGCATCCCCAAGCTTATTGCTTTGCATATCATTAGCATCATGGATATTCAAAGAATTCATACTAATATCATTGCAATCATGCTTATCATTCAGGGAAATCACATTAAACATTTTGTTAAATTCTTCTTCCAACAATTTAGCACAATTTTCAAATTCCTCGTTTTCAAGAAAGACATCATAAAGATGAAGAATTTGATGCAACTTTGACTCCATTTTTTGTAGTTTTATTTTATAAAACCAAACTAGTGAATAAACAATAAACTAAAAGATTCAATTGCAAGATCTAAAGATATACCTTCAAGCACTCACCTCCCTGCAATGGAGCCAGAAATAGCTTGATGTCTACTACGCAACTTTATTCTTGTAGACTCGGTTGGGCCTCCAAGCGCAGAGTTTTGTAGGACAATAGCAAATTTCCCTCAAGTGGATGACCTAAGGTTTATTAATCCATGGGAAGTCTAGGATGAAGATGGTCCCTCTCAAACAACCCTGCAATCAAATACAAGAATTCTCTTGTGTCCCCAACACACCCAATACAATGGTAAATTGTATAGGTGCACTAGTTTGGTGAAGAGGGTGATACAAGTGTAGTATAGATAGTAGATATAGGTTTTTGTAATCTGAAATAATAAAAACAGCAAGGTAGCAAGTGGTAAAAGTGAGCATAAACGGTATTACAATGCTTGGAAACAAGGCCTAGGGTTCATACTTTCACTAGTGCAATATCTTGATTGCTAACATAATTGAATCATATAACAATACCTCAACGTGCGACAAAGAATCACTCCAATTAATGTACCTATCGGAGAAAGTAGGACGAAAACGTGTATCAACCTATGTGCCTAGATTACCCCAATGTCACCATGAGAATCCGCAAGTTGATTACCTAAACATATATCAAGTGAATCAATAGAATACCCCATTGTTACCCCGGGTATCCACATGCAAGACATACATCAAGTGATCTCAAATCCAAAATATTCAATTCGATAATAATGAAACCTCAAAGAGCAAGACTCAATTCATCACAACAAAGATAGAGAGGGAAGAACACCATATGATTCCACTATATTAACAAAGCTCATGGACAAATCAAGATCGTGCCAAATCAGGAACACGAGAGAGAGAGAGAGAGAGAGATCAAACACATAGCTACTAGTACATACCCTCAGCCCCAAGGGTGAACTACTCCCTCCTCGTCATGTAGGAAGCGGGAATAATGAAGATGGCCTCCGGTGATGACTTCCCCCCTCCGGCAGGGTGCCGAAACAAGGCTCTGGATGAGATCGCTTCGGAACAGAGGCTTGCGGTGGTGGAAAAACTCATCTAGGTTAACTTTTGGGGGTTTCTGGATTTATAAGAACTTTCAATGTTGGTTTCACGCTAGGAAGGTTCCCGAGGGGCCCAAAAGCTCGCATGGCCCTCCCGGTCCCACAGGGCACGCCATGTGAGCTTGTGGCCTCCTTATGGGTCTTCTGGTCCTTCCTCGAAGCTTCGGGGGTCTCTTATTGTCGGTGTAAAAACCGGCAGACCTCGGGGTAGGGGCTCCCAAGCTGTGGATCTCGGATCGGTGGTAACAAGGACACGGGAGACGATGTTTACCCAGGTTCGGGCCCTCTTGATGGAGGTAAAACCCTACGTCCTGCTTCTGTTTATATTAATGGAGATGTATCGAATACAGAGTTGATCTACCTCGAGATCGTAATGTGTGTCTAACTTCTAGGGCCAGGTGAGCGATATTGCGTTGATGTCCCCTAGGGGCTAAACCCTATGGCTTATATACACGCCAGGGAGGGTATCTAGGGTTACAAAGTCGGTATCTAGGAGTAAGGCGGCTGGAAAGATCTTGGAGTATACGTCAAGTCTTCGGTAGAGACAGTCTCGATCACGCCTCCTGTGTACGGCCTCCGGAGTCCATCTTGATCACGTACGAGGGCCCATCGGCCCAACCGAGGAGACGGGCCGGCTAGGTTAGCACCCCCTAATCCAGGACACCGTCAGTAGCCCCCGAACTGGTCTTCTACGCCGAGGACAACTTTCAACAAACATCACCTCAGATCCGGAGTCCTTGGCTTTACAGACGAGTTCCCCTTCATATTTCACCTTCTCTTAATGGAGCACTGACATCCGAGGTCCAACCGAGCTTGCACTCTGCCCAAAGGGGGTAGATATCTTAGCCTCGAAGGCTCATTGTTCAGGCATGAACGGTCCAATCCGGCCTGACAACTTTATCGAAGAGGCTTGCCCCACGATGGGTTGAGCAGTTACTGCCTCCCCCCTAAATCGTGGTTCGAGATAGCCTTTTACTGGCACATCCCCTCGAGGCAGAGATCGTGCCCGTTTTCTTAGGGATATCATCAAGATTTTGTTTCCCCCCATATGCTCAACGACATTTTTGATGGGAATGGCGAGTTTATCGGCGTGGCGAGGGGGACTTTTGGCCTTTCACAGGCTTATAAAAGCAAAAAGGAGGACAGCACAATCGACCACGCTCCCATTCTCCCCTTCTACCGCTTCATCTAGCTCCAGCACCCAGATCCATCCTGCCCGCTTTTTCCCTTTCACGAGCCCAACCTCCACCACCAGCCATGGCTGACACCCTCAAGGGGCACCGGGACGGCTCCGTAGTGACGGCCGCGACCATCTCAGAGCTGCGCGGTGCGGGATACCTGAGCCCCGCCAACGTCGACCGCGCTTCGGCGGCTGGCCAGCTAGTGCCCGCTCCCAACACCGGGGAGCGGGTAGTCTTCGTCCCCCACCTCATCCGAGGCCTGGGGTTCCCGATGCACCCTTTCGTGCGTGGGGTAATGTACTACTATGGGTTGGATTTCCACCACATGGCCCCCAACTCCGTCTTTCACCTCGCCTCCTTCATCACGGTCTACGAGGCTTTTCTCCACTGTGAGCCGCACTTCGGCTTGTGGCTGAAGCTCTTCGGGATAAAACCGAAGTCCAGCGGCTCGGATCTCACGGAGTGCAGAGGAGCCATGATCAGCAAAAACCAGGGAGCCACCTGGTTCAAGGGCACCTTCATCGAAATGGTGACGGAGTGGCAGAGAGAGTGGTTTTACATCACTGAACCTCTCGCCCCTGGTCAGACTGAGGTCCCGGCTTTCTCAGCCGGGCCTCCCAAGAAGCTCAAATCCTGGAAGGAGAAGGGCGTTGCCTGGGGGAACCCAGAAGAGGTGGAGACCCTAATCGACAGGATCTTGTGGTGGTCCACCACGGGGAAGGTTAAGCTTGCCGACCTCATCAACGTCATGCTCAACCGCCGCATACTCCCTCTCCAACTTCGGGCTACCCTGATGTGGGCACAAAAGCCTGAGGACATGGACACCATCACCACCTTGTTCCGCTCCACCTTGGCCGCCATGTGGATGAAGCTCATGAAGCTGGCCAAGGACAAGATTCCCAAGGAAGGGGAGGACCGCGGCCTCGAACACGGCTATGATGCCCCCCCCCCTCGGTGAGTGGTCCTGTCCCTCAATCGTTATTCTTTGCCCATCGTACCGAGGAGTAAAGTTTTGCTTGAATCGTCATGTTTTGATGTTTTGCAGAAGTGGTTGGCCTGGGTACAAGGAGTGCAATGCCCGGCCCCACTGCCAGAGGAGCCTCCAACTCCCCTGCTCTCGGCGCTCCTGACCTAGGAGTGATAACCCACAAGTATAGGGGATCGCAACAGTTTTCGAGGGTAGAGTATTTAGCCCAAATTTATTGATTCGACACAAGGGGAGCCAAAGAATATTTGCAAGTATTAGCAGTTGAGTTGTCAATTCAACCACACCTGAGACTAAATATCTGCAGCAGAGTGATCAGTAGCACAGTAGTATGATAGTTTGATAGTAGTAGCAATAAGAGTAACAGTAGCAGTAACGGTAGCAGCAATAGTAATAGCAATTGTGACGGCAGTAGCAACAGTAGTAACTTAGCAAGAACAATATGTGAAAAACTCGTAGGCATTGGATCGGTGACTATGTTGGATAACATTCATCATGTAACAGTCATAACCTAGGGCGGCACAGAACTAGCTCCAATTCATCAATGTAATGTAGGCATGTATTCCGTATATAGTCATACGTGCTTGCGATAAGAACTTGCATGACATCTTTTGCCCTACCCTCCCGTGGCAGCGGGGTCCATAAGGAAACTAAGGGATATTAAGGCCTCCTTTTAATAGAGAAACGAAACAAAGCATTAGCACTTAGTGAATACATGAACTCCTCAAACTATGGCAATCACCGGAAAGAATCCCAATTATTGTCACCTTGGGGTATGCGGATCATAACACGTAGCAGGTGCATACAACTTGCAAGATCGGATCAAAAACACAAATATATTCATGAAAACATAAAGGGTTCAGATCTGAAATCATGGCACTCGGGCCCTAGTGACAAGCATTAAGCATAGCAAAGTCATAGCAACATCAATCTCAGAACATAGTGGATACTAGGGATCAAGACCTAACAAAACTAACTCGATTACATGATAAAACTCATCCAACCCATCACCGTCCAGCAAGCCTACGAAGGAATTACTCACTCCCGGCGGTGAGCATCATGAAATTGGTGATGAAGGATGGTTGTTGATGACGATGCCGGAAGATCCCCCTCTCCGGAGCCCCAAACGGACTCCAGATCTGGCCTCCGATGAAGAACAGGAGGTGGCGGCGGCTCCGTATCGTGAAACGCAATAAAACTTCCTCTCTTATTTTTTTCTCTGGAATTGTGAATTTATAGGCCAGAGATTAGGGTCAGCGGAGCTACGTGGGCCCCATGAGCCACCAGGGCACGCCTGGGGGGGTGGCACGCCCTGGTGCCTCGTGGGCACTGGGTGGCCCCCCTCCGGTGGGTCTTGGTTCCAGTATTTTTTATTTATTCCATAAAAAATCTCCAAAAAGTTTCGTCCAATTCCAAGAACTTTTATTTCTGCACAAAAAACAACACCATGGTAGTTCTGCTGTAAACATCGTCAGTCCAGGTTAGTTTCATTCAAATCATGCAAATTAGAGTCCAAAACAAGAGCAAAAGTGTTTGGAAAAGTAGATACGACGGAGACGTATCAAGGAGCCGCACGTGGTGGCCCCCAAAGGGACGAAGTCCCAGAGGGGGAGGTCAAGTGCTCGGACTCAGGGGACTTCGGTCACCCGGTCCGAAGAGACTCATACCTCCGCCGCTCAAGACGGTGATCCAGAGGAGGGTGAGGAGGAGGAGGTCCCCCCCCCCGAAGGGGAAGAGGTCGGCATTAGAAGACGCCGACGTGGGCATGCCACCGAAGGGCCCAAAGAGGCCGAGGCGAACCTCGTCCGGGGCTGCCAACAAGTTGTCGGAGAGAGCCGAACTCTCCGGTGACTCAGAAGAAGACCTCCTTGCTATGGGGAGGAAGAAGCCGGCGCCCCAAGGGTAAGACGTTGTCCTTGCATCCCGTCTTTTAATCTGACAAGTTATTTTTTAGCAAGGGAAAACTTACAGAAGCAACTTTTCTCATGCAGTCCGCCGAGGGTAATCCCCAGCGGTTCCTCGAGCGGGTTGCCATCCGCCAGCGGGACTCCAGAGCCCGCCACTCCTCCACCGACGCATGACAGGCTAGGGGAGGCAACATCCACCCTGGTCCCCGATGTCAACACGACGGGGGCCGACGAGGTGGCCATCATGGCTGAGGTCGACACCTCGGCCCAACAAGACCCGGGGGAGAAGCACTCCGTGGTCATTGAAGAAGGGTGGGGCCAGTCATCCGCCCAGCCGACATCTACTTCGGCTCCGCCACCCCAGGTGGAGGCTACCCGGGTAGATGTATCCGGGGTCATCCCTCCACCCCAGCCCACTGCCCAAGGATGGGCCGGCGCGGGGTGGACCGAGGAGATGGAGGACACCCTATAGGGCTCCTCCATCAAGGAAGAGCACCGTGCCTTGATAGGCGCAGCGCTACAGGGCTACCGGTCCGCAGGGGCCAGCCTGTATGAGGTTTTCAAGAACCTCGTAGCAGGTTTCGTGGTACGCTTCCATCTGCGCATCCAGTCTAATTCGTTTATTTGAGCTTTTTTGAGTTATGCATTTGTCCGGGGACATAAGAGTACAGCCTGCTAAACGGCTTAGTGAGTGAGTAGCCCCCGAGCCCGAAGTCGGTTTCAAGAAACCGGCATTGGGGTTGTTTGATTAAGTAGGAGCCCGTTAAGTAGCCCCCAGGGCGCTGCTTGAGGCAGCCGTCCTGGAACCTTTTAGTAACTTAATTGTTCCCTTTATAATAAGAATCTTTTGTGCCAGGTTTCGACCTCGGTTTCGGACTCCGTCTCCGAGGAGATTGCGGAGATGAACCGGAAACTTGAGAGGCCCCAGGAGGAGCTCAACCTGGCGAACCAGAAACTCGAGCAGTCTCAAGGTAAGCAAATTTAAACTTGCACTGTACTTTGTACGAAGGAAGTATGATATGTTTTGTTAAAGAAAACAACTAAGGCCGAACTGTTTTGACAACAGCAGCGTTAGCGGAGCTGGAGACGCTCAAGGCCGAGCTCGAAAGGGCTCGGCAGGAGGTGCGGCAGCAGGAGGATGCTGCCGTCGCGGCAGAGAAGGCCCGGGCCGCCGAGAAGGCGGCCGGGGAGAAGCACCAAGCGCGGGTGCTGGAGGTTGAGGAGACCTTGAAGGGCGTGTTTGAAGCACGCGACAAGCTTCAGGAGGAGGGGAACGAACAAAGGAGGAGCTCGAGAAGCTTCAACTTGCCCACTCCGAGCTCAAGGCCTCGGCCCGAGCTAACCACGAGGTGCTCCAGCAAGTGGAGCAAATCGCCTCGGGTAAGCTATTTTTGCTGCAGTGTTCATTTGGCAGCAAAGGGTGTGTCGAGCTCACCCAGTTATGGCGTTCCGCAGAGGTCTTTGCGGATCTTCCGCAGAGCGCGGCGGATGCGGTGGCGTACTTCGGCCAGCTAGCAGGCCACGAGGCGGAGAAGGCCTTCTGGGGGCAGTTCCCGGGGTCACCGTCCGCAGAGCTGCTGAATCATCGAGTGAAGCAGCTGGTGGAGTTTTTTTGCATGACGAGACCGGTGCTCCAGGACCTCTGCATCGCGTTGTGGCCTGTCAAAGCCATGCCGAAGAGCCTCTTCGGCCTTACGGCCCGTCTTCGAGATGCCGTGCCTTGCGTGAACCGCTGGAAGAGGTCCGCGTGCTTTGAAGGAGCGCGGAGGGTGTACGCCTGCGTGAAGATGCACTTCCGAAAGGTTGATGCGGTGACATGTGTCGCGGGCCCTCCTGCCAACAAGCCGCGCACCGCCGAGCAGTTCTTTGCCGAGGTGGAGGCCGGAGCTCGGACCACAGAAGCCATGTCTCCAAAGGACACTATGTATTTTTAGACAGTACTTCGGAATGCCGAAGTGTATGATGTATAAAACTTTATCTTTTGGTTGAATGAAGATGGCTTTAAATTCCATGTGTGTTTGTTTTATAACTAATTTTTCCTCCGATATGACTGTTTTAAAATGAGGGTGGCCAGTCATCAGCTTCAGCCCCATTGTAGATCATACAAAGGGTGTTCCTTAAGGCACACTTGACCCTTAGCCGACGTCTCGGTACCCGGAGGTGGTCGGTGCTTTATAGGAACTAGGCAATCAGACTATAGTGGCTTTATACCCTTCACTTAGTCATAGGAGTTTGACTGTGCGGGCTGATGACCAGCCCCCGGTGTGGGAAGTGTTCGGCCCGGTCGGCCGAGGTCTAGGCCATGATACACTTCGGCTAGGAATGAAAGCCCTTCGTTTAACACGGGTTATCTCTATCGTCACATCGCTTGACGCGGTCTACGGATGGCGGACCAGTTTACGCATACCTAGATAGTCAATTTTCGGCTTTCTCCACTGAGGCGCTACGCCAATTGACCTGGCAGCGCAATCGTAGTGGTTCTCCCGTTACGCCCTTAGCCGAATTCATCGGAAACGTAAGGGGTACACATAGGAGCCGGGCAACCCAACTATTGACCAAAATCTAGGTTCGAAATTGATGCATATAAGGCCAAAATCCGAGACGCCGAATACTTCGGACTTGTTATACGATTGTATCTTTTTAGAGAACTTCTTTGTCCCACAGGGGCCATGCTGATAAAGAAATATGATAGAGACCTTGAAGGGGCACAGTTTCTTTATTTCATATTTTCAAGCGTGTACATGCCCAGCTGCGGCGAGAGGAATTGAAAGGATACAATGTAAAAAGTAAAGGAAAAAAGGAAGAAACAGGGCGGATATTTGTTAACGGATTTTGAAGAATCCGGGCCGCTACCTGCCGCACGTCTGCGTTTCCGAGCTGTTGACCAGATGCTCACCATTGATGGTGAAGGAATTTGTGGAGGTTGATGCCTTTTCGGCCCTTTATGCGCTTCCAGCGTTTCATTGACCGAGCTCCTTTAGAGGAGACGTTGCCGAAGTCCGTTCTGTGGTTCAAACCACATGGACGTTAGTCATGTTTGGCTGTTTCTTTTACAGAGACTTGCCTGTGCAGTGGCTCGAAGCCACGTCTTTGCTAGGTTGAACCGCGCCGACGTTTGAGTATATTTTTGGCTCCTCGACGGCCCAGGGAATCTTCAGTGCGAAATTATGCAACCTGGGGACGTAGTGCCCACTCCAGAGAGGGCACGCGAGGAGCCTGTATCCCTATTTCGGGTGCGGGGGTACCTGGCCGAGGTCGATCTGTGCAGCCCGGGCGCGCTTCAAAGAGCGGGCGGCGCGTTTATCACTGCGAGCTGCCTCCTCGGACGCCTGTACCTGGGCCGCGAAAGTCGCGGTCTGTTCCTCTATCCGAAGTGAACATTCGGTGTTACCATTGACTGTGATAACACCGTTAGGTCCCGGCATTTTGAGCTTGAGGTAGGCATAATGCGGGACTGCGTTGAAGCGTGCAAAGGCCGTGCGCCCTAGGAGCGCGTGGTATCCACTTCGGAATGGGACAATATCAAAGATTAACTCCTCGCTTCTGAAGTTCTTGGGCGAGCCGAAGACTACCTCTAGGGTGACTGTTCTGGTACAGCGGGCTTCGACACCCGGAATGACACCTTTAAAGGTGGTAGAGCTCGGCTTGATCCGAGATGAGTCGATGCCCATCTTCCAAACTGTGTCCTCGTAGATGAGCTTAAGGCTGCTTCATCCGTCCATCAGGACGCGTGTTAGATTATAACCATCAACAATGGGGTCCAGGACAAGTGCCGCCGATCCGCCATGCCTGATGCTGGTCGGATGTTCGTGCTTGCCAAACGTGATCGAATAAGCCGACCATGGGTTATACTTTAGGGCGACTGGCTCCAGCGCGTATACATCCCGAAGCACACGCTTCCTCTCCCTTTTAGGGATGTGGGTGGCATAGATCATATTGACCTCTGTGACCTAGTCAGGAAACTTCTTTTGACCTTAATTATTGGGCCGCCGAGGTTCATCCTCGTCTTTGCTGCGGTGTTGGGTTTTACTTTGACCCTCTGCCGCTATCTTGCCGGCTTGTTTAAAGACCCAGCAATTCTTGTTAGTGTGGGTTGCTGCTTTTTCCTGGGTGCCGTGAATTCCACATGGGCGGTCCAGGAGCCTATCCAGCTGGCTAGGTCCATCTTTGTTTCCTTTCAAGGGTTTTCTTTTCTGCCCGGATTTAGGTCCGGTGAACCCTCCATTGACCGCAACGTCTTCAGTGTCGCTTCCGCCATTTTTATACCTGCGCTTATTTTTGTTGCGCTTGGGTTTTCCATTGGTGTCGCGAGTTTCCGAGGTGCCTGCCTCGCCGTTATGAGTACTACGGGCGAGCCAACTGTCTTCTCCTGCACAAAAGCGAGTCAT
The DNA here is from genome assembly GCA_039707655.1 of Elymus sibiricus. Taxonomy (NCBI): domain Eukaryota; kingdom Viridiplantae; phylum Streptophyta; class Magnoliopsida; order Poales; family Poaceae; genus Elymus; species Elymus sibiricus. The sequence continues at coordinate 251,324,063 of CM077668.1, read as the reverse complement.
TAGGGAGGTGAGGGCCGCCATAGACCCCGGCTTATCCTGGCCGAGTTGACGAGCCAACCATTCGTCTCGGATATTGTTTTTAAATGCGGCGATGGCCTCGGCTTCGGAGCAGTCTATGATCTGGTTCTTCTTGGTGAGGAACCTGTTCTAGAATTTCCGGGCTGATTCGCCTGGCTGCTGGGTGACATGGCTGAGGTCATCAACGTCCGGAGGTCGGACATATGTGCCCTGGAAGTTTGCTCGAAAGGCATCTTCTAGGGCCTCCCAGCTGCCGATAGAGTGAGGAGGGAGGCTGTTAAGCCAATGCCTCGCCGGCCCCTTTAGCTTGAGCGGCAGATATTTAATGGCGTGGAGATCATCTCCGTTGGCCATGTGTATGTGTAGGAGGAAATCTTCGATCCAAACTGTTGGGTCCGTGGTGCCATCGTATGATTCTTTGTTGATGGGCTTAAACCCTTCCGGGAATTGATGTTCCATCACCCTGTCTGTGAAGCAGATTGGGTGAGCCAGACCTCGGAACTGAGGAGCATCTCGTGGGAGGTCGGGGGAGAGCCGCGAGTAGGCTTGATCTCAGGCACGGCCGTTCCTATCCACCCAGGCATCGTAGCCGTCGAGCCCGGCGGGCGCGCGTCCCCTTGATCCATAGATGGACCAAGGGGGAGCCCTGTTTTCCTCAATGCGATGTCTAGCGTCGTGAGGGTCTAGGTAATCCATGGGGTCCTTGCCATAATGGCGTGGAAGTGGCCATTCACTGAGGTCTTCTCGTCTTGGCCTGTCCCGGCCTCTAGGGGGTCGGTCGAGGTCATCAGCGAGCTCCTCACCGAACTCCGGCAAGAGATGCCTATGCGGGTATGATTTCGGCGCACTATGGCGCCGGTTCTCCATTTCTTGCTCGGCGGAGAGCACTTCGATCCACTTTTCATTTAGTGCATCGGTATTGGCCTGCAGCTGCTGCTGCTTGCGTTTCATGCTCCGGGCGGTCGCAACAAGGCGCCGCCGGAAGCGCTCTTGTTCAAAAGGGTCTTGGGGGACGATGTAGTCCTCGGTACTAAGGCTCTCATCCTCCTCGGATTCCGGCATGTAGTTGTCGTCGGCCCCTTCGAAGAGGTCATCGGGATCTGAGTCCCTGAGAAGTCGGTCCGGTGTACCGTTCCTTACTGGGAAGGCTTGAACGTCCTCTTCATGGTTGCCGGCATCACCGTCCTTCGCGTCGTCGTTATTGGCTATCACGTCATTACCACTGGGTTCCCTGTTAGGGCCCCTTCAGCGTCTTCGCCGACGTCTTGGAGGGGATTTGGGGGTGTCCACCATATAAACATCGTAGGTGGACGTGGCGGTCCACCTGCCCGCGTTTACCGGGGGCAAGGTGTTCTCGATGGGGCCATCAGCGTCCTTCTCCATGTCTGAGGACTCGCCATAGTCCAGCACGTCAGTTAAATCGTCGATTGTGGCGACTAGGTGGGTGGTGGGTGGGATGTAAATCTCCCTATCGTCGGCTTTAAGTCTGATCTGATTGTAGACCAAAGTCTTGCCGTCCGAGATGGACATGCTTCGGATGCGGTCAAGCATCTCATCGAGGTGAGATAACTCTTCGGGATTCATTGATGCGCCATAGGCAGGGCTGACTCGAAGTACGCCCGGCGTGTAACCGGACACGTTTTCGGTGCGAAGGGAATCCAAACATAATTCCGAGTTCTGCACCGAGGCCAGTTCTAGCACTGGCGTAGTTTAGGGAGTGGGAGCCGGATCTATCTCCGGACTGGCGATCGAAAGGAAACTGGCCGAAGTGGTGGCGTCGGGGGTCTCGAGAGGCGCCGCGACAGAGTTCAGTTCCGGAGTCGAGCCTCCAAAACCGGTTGAGCTCTCAATCCGGCCGGGAGTCCATCCCGATAGGATGAGTTCACCACGGGAATCCGCAGTGTATTCGAGGCCACCGAAGGTCACGATCCAACCTGGGGCATAGTTCTCGACAGAGGTCAAATGACCCATCGAGTCGGCGCAAAATACCAGGCTGCCGAAGACAAAGAGCTGGCCGGGGGCGTAAACGTCCCCGTGGCTGTTGGCGCAGTTGACCTGCAGGTATGCCATCGATCCTTCTGGCGATCGCACAGCGGAACTCTCAATGAAAGCACCAGTGTCGGTGTAAAAACCGGCAGACCTCGAGGTAGGGAGTCCCGAGCTGTGGATCTCGGATCGGTGGTAACAAGGACAAGGGAGACGATGTTTACCCAGGTTCAGGCCCTCTTGATGGAGGTAAAACCCTATGTCCTGCTTCTGTTTATATTAATGGAGATGTATCGAATACAGAGTTGATCTACCTCGAGATCGTAATGTGTGTCTAACTTCTAGGGCTAGGTGAGCGATATTGCGTTGATGTCCCCTATGGGATAAACCCTATGGCTTATATACATGACAGGGAGGGTATCTAGGGTTACAAAGTCGGTATCTAGGAGTAAGGCGGCTGGAAAGATCTTGGAGTATACGTCAAGTCTTCGGTAGAGACAGTCTCGATCATGCCTCCTGTGTACGGCCTCCGGAGTCCATCTTGATCACGTACGAGGGCCCATCGGCCCAACCGAGGAGACGGGCCGGCTAGGTTAGCACCCCCTAATCCAGGACACCGTCACTTATGTTCCAGAAAAAATCATCGTAATTTTTTTTCGCGTTTGGACTTCGTTTGGAATGGTTTTTCTACGAAACATAGAAATAGGAAAAAATAGGAACTGGCATTGGGCACTAAGTTAAGAAGTTAGTCCATAAAAATCATATAAAAGTGCAACAAAACCATATAAGATTGTTGTAAACATGGCATGAATACTTCATAAATTATAAATACGTTGGAGACATATCAAGCATCATCGAGGAGCAAGGCAGATGGGACCGGTGGCGGCGGCTCGCTGGAGGAACCCTAGCGCTACAGGCAGGGAATCGAGGCAGAGGGAAAGGGGAGAGGAGATGTGAGTGGGCAGGGGAATGAATGCTTGCATTTTTTTGCATGGGGGCAGGTGTGACGCGGGCCTGAGCAATGGCATTTTCAGTGTAATATGGGCAAACAACAGAGTCATTCCGCTATACCCCTTCAATTTTAAGTGAGCTTCTGCGGGAAGCACCCCTCCCCCCCCCCCCAGCTTTTTCTCATTGTGAAGGAATGGGTGGTGGAAATAAGTTAAGCCCATAACTCGAAAACGAGTTCTTTTGAGCTTTATGGCTTATTTTGACAATAAGCTCACAAAAGCTGGAAAACAACTGGCCCTTAACCTGCAATTGACTTGTGCGTGCAATGATGAATCACTCTTGCCTGCTATAGTGTATATTTAGGCGTCATACATGCCATAACCTAATACATGTGCATTTCATTATAGAATCTAAAATATGCAATGTTTATGCTAGTTCATACATTGCACATGATGTTTACATGCCTCCTAAATCTGGTCAGTCAAGTGATGGTCTTTAGGTCTCCTTCTATGCTTGTTTTCTTGGTATGTAATTCAGTGTTGTGAAAGATTTGCTCACATACATGTTCAATAGCTTGTTTGTATCAGCCAGCCATACTATAACTATTTGCTTTGATTACTTGTTGTTCATGACCTAACCAAGCTTGTCAATGATTTAAACACTACTGGCTACTGTAGTGGGGGCTTGTATAACTCATAGGTGACATAAAGGTTTGCCTGTCCACTAAACTAGGCTCCCTAAGAGTACCTGGAGGTCCAGTTCATGAAGGTATGCCTAGTTTATACATAGCGCACACTTAGTAAATGCTCATTTGAGCGTGTGCAAGAGATGTGGCATGTTTCATTATGTGGTCTTGTTTTGTTATAAACTCATGCTTTGGTGTTGCCCAGAGACTGGAAAGTATGCATATTTATCTTTCATGTAAGGAGACCTGTAACTAGTTTGTGTCACCTTGTGGAGGGGGTGCGACGAAGCAAAAATTCAAGATTTCCAAGTACATGATGTTAGGAAGGAGCCTTGCAAGAGAAGGAGGAGCAGCGCTGAGCCTGTACAACCAGTTATGGTAAGTCATTGCATTTCAATTACCAGGACATCCTATTTGTCTGACATTGTGCTTGCGTAGGGTTCTTCACTTGTAACCTAGTCATTGGGCCATTGATTAATACTCCCTCTGCTCACTATTATAAGATGTTCTAACTTTTTTTCTAAATCAGATGTATGTAAACACATTGTAATGTGTCTGTTCATTCATTTTAGTCCGGATCTAGTCTATATTTAAATATCTAAAACATCTTATAATAGTGAACAGAGTGAGAAACTCCTTCCTGCTATGGTAGAGTTCTTGATGTCATAAATGCCATAACCAAACGCATGTTCACTTCATTAGCCTCCCTATCATTACTAGGGTCTTGAGTACATACTAGTCGAGATACTTCATAGGGGGCAAACAATGTTACATTACTTGTTCCATTATATAGAAGATACATCAGATGATTCAAATGTAGCCAGGCCAAGGATGTTATTGAGGCGTGCATGTATGCATGCTGCCAACACAACAGTTCAATTGCTTGTTTGCTTCAGGCATAGTTAAATTGCTCGTTTCAGTTGCTTTATTTGTCTTGCAGTTAATGAGATGCCCAAACAATGCTGCCTAATGTAGGATAGTTGTATAACTATCAATTGACGTAATTAAATATGCCTTACAATTGCATTACTCTGGCAAAGTGTGCCTGAAGCTTTGAAGTAACCAACTATTACTGCATGAGGCTCAAAATCTAGTTTATATGAGTCCCACAATCTAAAACTACTCTCTTACACACAACAGTTTAATTGCTTGTTTCTCTAAGGCATATTTATTTGCTTGTTTGTCTGAGCCATACTGTATTTTGGTTGTCTGTCAGCAACTGATTGAGTTGGCTAATGATTGCATAGTTTTGCTTGATGTAGTAGGTTTGTATGAATCCCTCTGCAGTTCATTATGCTCCCTAAGACTTTTGAAACATGCCACACAATGTTCCAGCTAGTTAATACGAGCTACACAATGGCTAACTGCTTGCTTACTTATACAAGATATATGTAATGTTCAGTAGCTGCGCGTGGTCTAAATTTGTAACATGTTAGTGTTCTGGATTTGACCCCAACATCATGCTCCTTTGGTGAGGAAAGAGATATTTCTGTACACGTGCTGCATAGACTACCATCTTTATAATTTTTAAAATATCATCTGCTTATGCTTCATGATGTGTACATTATTGTTAGTCCTGTTTGCCATGTACAAGTTAGTCTGTCTTGCTCGTTTCACTGTTGTAACTATATTTTTTCCCTAGTCATGTGTGCTTACAGAAACATTTTAGGATAAAGTGACATCAACACAAAGCTCTCAGAGCAGTGTGGCGTGGCCATTACCAAATGATTATGGATTGGAATTGGAATGTGCTGATGTTGTAGAGCATCAACTAGAGGCGGCAAGACATCGTGCATATGCGTTTCAAGATGTAATCAACATGTTGAGAAGGGAGATGCGGGAATCAGATGCATCAGTCAACAAAATGAAACAAGAGACTAAGGAAGCCACAAAGAAAGTGGAGATTTTGCAGACTGAAGTTTGTGCTATCTAAAACTGTCCAATCCTATTTTCTGAAGAGATCATAGTTCAAATGGTAAGTTGTCTTGATGGGCGTCCATGATGTATGAAGTGTTTGTGCCCAGTGTATGTAATTTGCTGTTTGGTTACACTTTATTATCACTTGTGGCGAACTTTGATGCCCAGTGGATGTAATCTGCAGTAAGTTCTTTATTGTATAGTGTAGGATTATTCTTCATTTCTATGCCTTAATTTCTTTATTATATAGTGTAGTTTTTTTAGGGGATTGTATAGAGTAGGATAATTCTTTGTTAGTACATGCTATCCTTGAAACGGGGGCCAACAGGCCAAAAGGTTACCGAGACGCCATCGGAACAGAACGAAAATGGGTACAAAAAAATGGGTAGTCATAGCGGGCCGTTATTGGGCCGACCTACTAATAATAAGTGGACCCTAATAAAAGGGGGGCCATAATGGCTTGGATGGTCCAATCTACGAGGCCCATAACAATTATGGGCCATCACCTCGTAGAAATGGATTGTGGGCTCGAACGTGGGCCCATCCTAACAAGGGCCCCTACCAGGCCGTTAACAGGCCGAAAGCTCGATTGGGCTGCAATAATGGAAACGAGCCGACGGGCCACTAGCAGGCCAAAATAGGCCTCAGTTAATGCTTGGTCCATTTCCATGTCTGGCCGTTAACAGGCCAAAATCCTATCAGGCCATAAGCGAGCCGATGTACAACACGGACCTTTAACAGGCCGAAAGTCAGGTCGGGCTGGAATTGTGCCATGGAGAACATGGGCCGCAACGCCGAGCTGACACGTGGTTCCGTTGGCGAATGAAAATTTTACTTGTGAAAAATCGCCATTGGTTCGGGCTGTTAACGGGTTATCGGATCCAAAACCGGCACCCGGTAGCTTAATGGCGACCCTTTACGGTGGATGCCATGTGTCGGTTACCCTTGACGAAAACACTTCCATGACGCGCCATTCATCGTCATGGAAGTGGACACTTCCATGATGATAATTTGAGTATTGTCATGGAACACTTCTATGACAGCACAGGTATGACTATCTTGATTCTGTCATAAAATCGACACGGATGTACATGCATGACAGAAAACGTGACCTACTGTGACAAACACGTATCATCACGGAATGTTTTTTTTTTGTAGTGCTCGTGGACGGACGTGTGGCCGGAGTAGCTTTCTTGGCTTCCACGCGGGTTTAATGGAGGCGTTTGAATGCGGCGAGGAGGCGTGTTCTGTCAGGTGTGCAGTGGGTGGTGCCCTCGGCCGACGGGCCGCTTCAATGGAGGAGGCAGTGAGAGGTCGCGTCTGCCCTGAGCCGTCTTCAATGTGGAGCGGCCGCTCTACAGCGGCATGAATGCGGGCAGCTAGCGCCGGGCGGGAACGCGCGCTGGCGAGGAAGGAGGGGGTTTGAGTGGGCCAGTGTGGTCAGAAGCAGGCGTGGGTGCTGTCCGGACGCCCGCAAAGCTCCCCACATTTGTCTCTGGTTTGTGGGAGAAAGTACGTCCGGACCGCCCTGCGGACCGATACAGGCCCGCGTTGGATGGCACAACACGTCCGGACCGCGCGGTCCGGACGGTTGTGGGCGCTTTGAGGGTCGACGTTGGAGATGCCCTTACTCCTTCAGGTTCTGACTTCTGAGATAACAAGTGCATTAGAGTTCGAACACCTATACTGTGCCTCCTCGTTGCCCCAGTCGCAACACCGTGCCTCGCTGGTCCCAACAATACGCACGGTCGGTCGCAACACTGTGCCTCATCGGTACCTCCCTCGGTTGCAGCATGGATGGAGATGACAGCGTGGCTCGCATCCCTCTCTCTGGTTCTAGAAAAAAAAGTGTTAGATGTAGCATTTGGCGCTGATGGTTGCAGCTCTGCCACGCGCCAATCGCAATCACCACTCTCTCTGGTTTAGCAAAAAAAAAGTTGCCAGTCATGGCATTTGGCGTTGTTGGGTGCAGCTCCATCGCACGTCGATCCTAGCCTCACCTTTCTCTGGTTTCAGCAAAAGATGGTGCCTGCCGTAGCATTTGCCGTCGCTGATTGTAGCTCTCCAGTGTGCCGGTAGCAGCTCCGCCGTAGCCGGCTGCAGCACCCCGTGCAACACGTTGGTGCCCTCACAACTCGCCGCACCACGATCGCGGATCGGACATGCGCCACACCACCAGACACGGTCCTCGCTGCCACTGGTGTCTTGGGAGGGTGCGCAGAGCGTTCGACGTAGAGGTCGCAGCCACGACCTCGATTTGTAGTGGCAGCCGTCGTCAGTCGCAGCACCCTCCCTGCCTTGCCTCGTCGCACCAACCTATATATTCAGGCCTTAAGCTTCGAAATCTAGTCTTAATGTGCAGACGCGCAATTCGGACATGTATAGTAAAATAACAGACAAATTGATATCACAATAATAATGAATCATCCGTAACATGCTAGCAAACTTCACATTTTAGCTTTAATAGAAAGTAATAGACCTTACCATCGTGGTCGCTGCCACGTCCGAAGAACTAAAAAGCACATGTTGGGTCCGTATTCAGCCCGTCTGCACTATAAAGTAGAGGAAACCCCTTCGCCGAACTTGAACTTGGTCTTTCCCACCATAGCACTCATGCATCATCTGGCGGTCGAGGTCATTGGTCAGGTGGTCAGTGGCACCAGTGTCAAGTTACCAGTTGGTGTTGGCATGGCCGTGCGTCGCCATGTTTCTCATCCATCTGGTAGGCGTGGTTGTAGCGCTGGCAGCAGTCGAGGGCGGAATGCCCAAACTTGCGACACATCTGACACCTGGGGCAACAGTTGCCACCACCACCAACGTTGTTAATCGTTGTTGCCATCACTACGGCCGCCATGGCCACCATTGTAGTCGTTGTTGCGATTTCCAATGTCAGCACAGAAATTGCAATTGCCGTCACGGGGCCCAAGGCCACTGCCTTGGCGCATGGCATTGTTGGCGGAGGACGAAAAATCACCGCCATTGGCAGCATGCTGCTCCTGACGTGCCTTGAAGCTGAGGAGATAGGCATAGAAGACAATGAGGGTGACTTTGCCGTCAAAGATGATGAGTGAGGCGATGTGGGGGTCGTACTCCAAACCTAGACTACCGAGGATGTACCCGATGATCTCGTCATCAGATAGAAGGGCGCAGACAGTGGTCACGGCGTCGATGTAGCCTATCATCTTGTGAAAGTACTCTACCGCCGAGATGTCCTTTTCTTTAGGGAAATGATTAAAATCGGTCGGCCGGCGGAACGCTCAGCCGGTCGCTCTCACACGTCGCGTGTGACGTTGTACAGTGGGTCGCATGCGCAGCTCAACTCATCCTCTCTTTTCACTGCGTGATGTTGTACGGGGATGCTACAACCAGCTATCGGCGATGTAGGAACCGGCAGCGCGATGAGCTGCGAGCGACAAACGGGGATGCTACAACCGACATGGGATGCTCGAACAAGTGTCACATGATTCTGGAACCAGCTACTGATTTTGCTGGAGATCCTTAACGGAGGTGTTTTTTCTGCGTTCTGCGATGAATTTCGCTACGTCTGACATCATTTTTTGCTGGAACCGGCGACGAATTTTGTTGCGTTGGGGTCGTGGCACACCGGGGATTTTTATTTGTGGTGATGGATGTTACAATCGGTCATAAGGAATGCTACAACCGGCTGGTGCTGGAATAGAGGCGAGCTGGGGCAACCGCCAGACTGCGTTTTGCTGCAATCGGTTAGTTTTTTTTGCTAGAATCAACACCACCAGATGCTGGAACCAGCGATGATCATGGGAGTTTTCTTTTTTTTCATTTGAGCGGGGGAGGTTATCTGCGAGGGTGACGAGCGGCGATGAACTGGCGGTGCGGCGGTGCTGCGACCTTGGTTGCCTCACGCGGGGGTATGGCAGGGGTCAGTGGCGCTTGTGCGGGAGCGATTTGTTGGGGAAAGAAGAAGGGCTCGGAAAGAGGATGAAGCGAATAGGGAGGGATCGAACGGTTCGCGAGATTTGCAGTAGTATCTACATGGACCATGAGAGCAACTCCAACGCGCAGACCCAAACGGACGCACATTTTTTCCGCTTTTCGTCTGTTTGGGTCGGCCCGTCCGCCCACTTCTGCGTTTGGGTCGGTCGTGCGCCCAACGCGCGGACCCATCTTTTGTCCTCGCGGCCGGTTTGCAGCCATTTTTAAGCTCTTTTTGGGACATATCAATAGAATTTGTCCCAAGTTAACATAATTCAAACAAAATACAAATATCGCATAGTTTGACAACCAAATAAATATCTCATAGTTTACAAGCCAAATAAAAATTAAATTGTCTCAAATACATTTGAAAGAAAAGATAGCCGATACATCTATTGTTTGCCAACGTGAGCCCACATATGCTCAACCAAATCATCTTGCAGTTGAATTGGAGTTTCTCAATCACGCATTTGATGATGAAATGCGGTGAATTGTGCAAACGTTGCCACTCCTCCATGCTCAGGAACAACATTGTCACCCTGAAACTGAAACCCTTAATGATAGATTTCATCCGGACGCTCATCCTCTACGATCATGTTGTGCATGATCACACAAGCAGTCATCACCTCCCACAACTTCTTGGTGCTCCAAGTTCTAGCAGGATACCGAACAATGCCCCAACGAGATTGAAGAACACCGAAGGCACGCTCCACATCCTTCCTAGCACTCTCTTGTGCTTGGGCAAATCTCTTCCTCTTCACTCCTACAGGGTTGGGGATTGTCTTCACAAGAGTAGTCCACTAAGGATAGATACCGTCAGCTAGGTAGTATCCTTTGTTGTACTGGTGGCCATTGATCTCAATATTGACCTCCGGGCAGTTGCCTTCTGCAAGCCTTGCAAACACGGAGAGCACTGAAGCACGTTGATGTCATTGTGAGATCTGGCCATGCCGAAGAAAGAGTGCCAAATCCAGAGATCTTGTGAAGCCACGGCCTCAAGTATGACAGTGCAAGCTTTGACATGGCCCCTATACTGCCCCTGGCAAGCAGAAGGGCAGTTCTTCCAATCCCAGTGCATACAATCTATGCTACCAAGCATCCTTGGAAAGCCTCTACTGGCATTGATCGCCAACAAGCAGGCTGTATCTGTAGTAATTGGCTCTCTCAAGTACTCCGGGCCAAACACTGCTACCACAGCCTTGCAGAACATGTACATGGACTCTAGGCATGTGGAGTCGCTCATTCGGACATACTCATCAATGAGATCACCGGATACTCCGTATGCAAGCATCCGAATAGCTGCAGTGCATTTCTGATAAGAGGAGAAGCCAATCTTTCCCAGGGCATCCGACTTGCACTCGAAATAGTTATCGTACGCCACCACCCTCTCTCGGATACGGTTGAACACATGTCTAGCCATCCGGAAACGGCGCCGGAATAGGTGGTGTTCGAAGAGCGGTTTAGGGGTCTCGAAGTAGTCCTGCCAGAGTAGGCAATGGCCGCTCTCTCGGTTGCGATTCAACGCCGGGGTATGCCCCGGGATCGAGCCCCTGAACATCGGCCGCTGCCTACTAAGGTGGTCATGGATGACCAAAGCAGCAGCCATAATCTCCTCATCATCGGATGAAGAATTATCCGAATTGCAAATGAAACTGTGGAAAAAGTACTCATCGCCAGAGTCCATGTGTACCTTGCGGGCAAACCGTCGAACACCTTGCGGGCGTCCTGGAAGAAACCGACCGGTGAAGAGCCTCGCGCCTCTGCGAGCCCAAGTAGCAGGCCTGGAGGTGTGGAGGCGAATGTGGCGGCGTCCGGCGAGCGAGGTAGCCGCGCTTGCGTGCTACCGACATGGGGAGGCGAGGGTGTGGAGGAGTCGACGTCGGGGGGTACTGCGACAACGGCGAAAACGGCGCACCAAACGCCAGAGTAGGGGGCCGTCGGGCGGGTGGAGTGTTGCTTGGGGGTGTGTGGGTGTGGGCGGCCGGCCTGGGCACCGGAACTAGGCGGCGGCGGCGACAGGTGAGGCGGCCGGGTGTGCTGGCTGTCGATGGGAGGACGGGGGAATGACCAATGTGCCACCGACTGGCGGGCTAGGGGGAGGACAAGGGCGGGCGTCGCGCGCGTCTGATGCATGTCCGCGATGACGCAAACGTGACCCAAATTTGGGCCTGAAATGGGTCGCGCGCGGACAAAAAGCAGACGCTCGTCCATTTGGGTCAGCGTGTTGGGCCGACTTTTTTGTCCATTTTGACCCAAACGAACACGCGCGGACAGTTGCTTTGAGACCATGCGCCGCGGAATGCCCGCCCGGTCCGGTACCACCATGTCCGATTGCCAGAGCATCGTCGGCCTGACGAGGAAATCTCGTTTCGTCGGTGCAATCCCCACCTGCAAGCGAGAGAGAGCAAGAATCTAGCCCGAGATATTACCCAGAAAAGCTGACCGGATAAAAGGCGTAAAACTCGTCCTCGCACCTTATAAAGCTCACTGTCACTGGTTAGCTAGCTCACCGCGCCCCGCCGTCCCCAACTCATCACTCCAATATAGCGCCGAGCGAGCAATGGCCCCCGAGCGGCCGCGGCACAAGCTATGCCTCCTCCTCCTCGCCGCCCTCGCGTGCTCGCTGCGCGCAGGCGCCGCCGCGGCGAGCACGTCCACGTCCACCCTGGCAATCCGGCACAAGCCGCCGTCGAAGCCGAGGCACGGCAACACGAGGCAGCACCGACCGGGTCCGCGAGGGAGCCACGCCGGCGGCGGGATGGCGTCGTGCAACATGTTCCAGGGCAGCTGGGTGTACGACGACGCGCTGCCGATGTACGACGCGGCGGGCTGCCCCTTCGTGGAGCCGGAGTTCGACTGCCAGAAGTACGGCCGCCCCGACAAGCTTTACCTCAAGTACCGGTGGCGCCCCGCCTCCTGCGAACTCCCGAGGTATGTATGTATGCATATCCACGCGAGTCCGGGACCGACTGGTCTCGTCAGAAACGAAGGTCGCTGACTATATGGCGCATTGCTCATGCCTGGCCTTGCCCATGGCCGCCAGGTTCAACGGGCGGGACTTGCTGAGCAGATGGAAGGGGAAGAAGATACTGTTCGTGGGGGACTCCATCAGCCTGAACCAATGGGAGTCGCTGGTATGCATGCTGCACGCGGCCGCGCCGGCCTCCAGGACCAGCTACAGCAGGGGCAACCCCGTCTCCTCCGTCACGTTCCAGGTCCGTGCCGTCCCTGCATATTCCAGCTCTGATTCGGTGTCAGCCACTAGCCATCCCTCCCTTCCACCAGTACAGAAGAAAGTACTGTAGTAGTGCACAACATTCTGGTTAGGCTCTGCTAGTAGTAGTGATAACTTGTGAAAGCATGAATTGGCCAAACTGTTTTGCTGACACTACTAGTAGTTCCTTGACGACGAGCGGTTGATAGATTATGCAGCGCAGCCGCACGCACTTTGGAAAAGGGACGTGCTTTGTGCTGGCCTTTTGGTGTCCCGGCCGCTGGCTTTGGGGCACCACCGGTGGAACAGCGTGTTTGTCTCCTCTCCCGCGCGAACAGATACAAGTAGCTCCTCCAGCGGAGGGGAACTGGAAAAAAAAGCTAGTAATTAAATAAAATGGCAACAAATTCTGAAAAGGTTTTTAAAATAAACTTGACCTTTCATTGTACTAGTAAAAAAATCCACAAAAAGAAAAAAAAATCTTTGACTTCTTTTCAAAAAGATAAAATTTTCAGTCAAAGTAGTGTGAATAGTGACCTATAATAGCAATAAATTTTGTTTTTTTTCCCTGTAGTCAACGTTGGTTTTCTATTCGTGAAAGTTTATATACTAGTGCAAACGAAAGTAAAGTTTATAGTAAAAAAATTCCAAATATTTTTTAATTATAAATCTTTTTTTCTATATAAGATGTATATATACACCCAAAAACCAAAGGGTATTTCCCCTCCTCCAGCCGCACAGAGTAGGCTGCGCAGAGCGCCCTAGTGCCAAACCCACACCCACCAGCCTCTCGTCTCTGTGTGTGTGTGTGTGTGTTGGGGGGGGGGGGGGGGGGGGGGGGTGGTGGTGGTGGGAACCAGACGCCATGGGCGAACAGCGCAGAGGGGCACCATGTGTCCCTACGCACCACCACCTCTCCCTCCACTTCTTTCTTTGGTGTTTTGCTGATTAGTAGCATCATCCCGTGATCCACTGAGCCAAACCAGGGTCAAACTCTTTGTTCCTCGAGATGGAAGGCAATCTTCTTTTTTCTATAGACCCCAGATTCCATTTGGGAGAGACTTGGCACGTGAGAATTTCTCGGCTCCACCAAATCGGTACTTTTTGTGAGTGTTAAATCTGACTTGTAGGCACACGTCATCGATCCATGGTCACGAACTTCTGTAGGTTGTTTGCTGGTTGAAAGAAAAACGAAATATACTACCCAACGTAGTGCCTACCTCAGGCTCATAGACCTGAGAAATCGTGGGATTTACCGGTGAACTTTTTGCTCCACTCCTATGTCCAAGGGTGGAGGTCACCGCGTCCTGCCAAGCGCATCAGGCAGGGACAGCCTCGCGGGATTTACCGGTGAACTTTTTGCTCTACTCCTATGTCCAAGGGTGGAACGTGCGGCTGTGCAGGTGTGGCTAAATTTGGTGTTTTGACCCTTTTACGAAAGTTGAGCCAGGTTTGACCCCGCTTTGTAAAATTTCGGGATCTGACCCTTTTTCTATAGCCGAGGTTGATGGCGGTAGGGTAAACCAGCCTACCGCCGAGGCCCTTGGCGGTAGGGGTGCACGTCCTACCGTAAATTTTTTTCTAAGTATCAAATACAGTGCTTGCACTCACCTACCGACAGACATCTTGGCGGTAGGGTTGCACAGGCTACCGCCAGCATGTTTGGCAGTAGGGGGCGCACCGCGCTGACGTGGATAAGTTGCCTACCGCCAAGGACATCGGCGGTAGGCTGGTTTACCCTACCGCCATTGACCTTGACGGTAGGAAAATGGTCAGATCTCAAAAAAATTACGAAGCAGGGTCAGATCCTGCTTAAGTTTTCGAAAATGGTAAAAACACGAAAATCACCCTGCAGGTGTGGCCCTCGGGAAGAATCTGCAAGTTGGCACCCAACTAAAACCGGTTGGAATGGAAGGAAGGAGCCCAATAAAAGGTGGGTGGGATAGGAAACCCTTGCGATGACGCAGATCTTGACTTGTTTGACACCTCCACCATTATCATCATTGGCAATGTATTCTACACCTCCACAATTATAATCATTGGCAATGGATAGTGGGCACCTTTTTAGGACCCCCCCCCCCCTTGGCTCAATGGGGTACAACCTAGGGAGATTGTGCTTTTGATTTACAATGTGTCCACTAAAAAGAAGTGGAAAATGGCCGAGGCCATGAAAGAGGTGCATGGCTCTCCAAAATCAAGCTACCCGACAATTGGACTATTGAGCACATCCGCCAAATCGTCTCCCTTTGAATCCAATTGCGCGAGGTTTATCTCATTATGGGTATGGAGAATGACATCACATGGAAGCATACGGCTTGCGGGCACTACTCGGCGGCTTCCGCTTATAATGTGCGATTTCTTGGCCTCGCTACTTCGTGCAAGGATTTGAAGGTGTGGAAGGCTTCCCCCCCTCTTCCCGAAGGTCAACTTGGTTGGCTATCCAAAATAGAGTTTCGGCTGCTGATAGATTGCAAAAAACAAGGGTGGCCAAATTGTGGCACATGTCCACTTTGCAAGAGGGAGCCTGAATTTGTTGATCATCTCTTCTTCAAGTGTCGCTTCACCGTTAGGATTTGGGGTATGATTAAGGAGTGGCTCCATCTCCACTCCATTGACACTTCATCGTGGAGCACCATTCCTTCCATCCAAGCTTGGTGGACCGGCATGTCGGACTCTTATCGACCTAATCGAAAGGTCATGGCTTCCCTAACTATGCTCTCTTCATGGGTCATTTGGAACGAGCATAACTCACAGGCCTTCTGACACAAGTCCACGCCACCACCAATCCTACTCTCCATCATCAAGGAAGAAGTTGCTCTTTGGTCTATTGGAGGTGTCTAACATTTGGGTAAATTAATGTGAGGAGGGTGAGACTGTGTTTAACCATGACGTTTGTAACACCCTCTAAATTTCTTCTTAATTAATGGACGGGGCAAATCTTTTGCCTCGGTTTAAAAAAAGAGATAAAAAGCAATTGTCAATTACAAGTTTGAGGATGAGTGCCACAAGCCGGCAGACCAAGGGACCTCGAATCCGCCCTAGACACAACTAAGGGATCACTCACTTAAGACTAATGTTTCCCACCTTCTTCCACTAATTGCAATGTCCTCGAATGTTCTCTGCAACTGCTCCCGCGAGGAGAGAGCTATTCCTGAAGACCCCGCAATTTATTTCGAGCTAGATACAATGAAAAGTGCAAAGGATCACCTTTCCACAGTTGGAGGGCCGACCATCACAAGAGGCTAGAGGTACTCGGAGCACGATTTGGCAGTCCGATCCGTCATAGCACATCACCCCAAACATCACGCGCGTACACACAACAAACCACTGTTTAACAACATTGGAATAACTCGTCTTTTGTCATAGCTCCAATGGGTTTTAGTTCTTGCAAAGTGTTGCATGGGTCGGCAATGTTTGAAGCGAGATTCATTGGCCATGTGGTCCTTGAAAGATCACATAAGCAGATCAACAACCTCAAGGAGGCAGGTGCGAACATGAATCTTTTTTCACATGAGGACTAACACCCGTAGAAGAAAGAACTACATTCATATGATCAACACAATGATGGGTGATCACCGACATGATGAAATGGAGATAGTGGTGAGGGTGTCCGCAAGTTGTAGACTTCGACTAGGAGGCCATGCAATTCGCTGACCAAACCTCATGGGAATTGACGACCACATTCTTGAGCGTGAGATGTTTCGTGCGATATCTTATATGCCTTCCGAGAAGGCCTCGTGGTCTAATGGCTTCACGTGAATGTCCTTCAAATTGTGTTGAGGTATCATTCGGTAGGAGGTGATGTAAATGATCCATAAGTTTTCACATTGAACGGCGAAAGATTTCAGGTTTTGAGTAGCTAGTATTGCATCTTCAAAGACAAATAGGTTTTATGAACGTGTTGTCATAGCCTTGAACAAAAACCTTATAAATTAAGGTGTGAATGGCAAATTCTTTTAGAAATTGTTCTTTTTGAGAAAAATAAGTATGAAAGAGTCTAGAACAAATGAGAAACGTCTATGGTGTGAGGTTTGTGCATATTGTTCATTGCAAATTGTAAATAAAAGAAGAATAGTCATTCACTTAAGAAAAAAAAGTTTGAATAATTAAGGTATGGAAGATTCTGAAACAAAGTTTCGAGGTTTGTGCATATTGTTCATTGCAAATTGTAAATAAAAAAAGAATAGTCATTCACTTAAGAAAAAAGGTTTGAATAATTAAGGTATGGAAGATTCTAAAACAAAGTTTCGAGGTTTGTGCATATTGTATAGTGTAAATCATAAACTAAACAAAGAATGCTAATTCATTTAGGACTAAAAAAGTTTGAATAGTGAAAGTATAGAAGATTCTATTTTTAATGTGTTTTAAGGTTCATGAATGAAGGGAGCCTTGGCGCAGTGGTAAAGCTGCTGCCTTGTGACCATGAGGTCACGGGTTCAAGTCCTGAAAACATCCTCTTGCAGAAATATAGGGAAAGGTTGCGTACAATAGACCCAAATTGGTCGGACCCTTTCCCGGACCCTGCGCAAGTGGGAGCTACATGCACCGGGCTGCCCTTTTTTTTTAAGGTTCGTGAATATTGTGGGTTGTAAAGCATAAAGTAAAAACAAAGAACATTAATTCATTAAAAGAAGAAAGTATGAATAATTAAAATATGAAAGATTCTAGAATAAAGGAGAAATGTTTGTGTCTTGAGGTTTGTGCATTATGCTTAAGTTCTATTTGGAAATCTTCTAAATTATGAGGTAGAGTTCGATGGAGTGAAAGATAATATCCAATACTTCTGGTGTTTTTTGTACTACCTTGACAGTTGATGAATAAATCGAAAGCTTTTCCCGCGAAAATATATCCAACATAAGTACTACTGCCATCTATGTATCACCGGTCGCCGGATAAGCCTCATCCAATGAACAACATTCAAAGTAATTCACACACTATATACGAGTATAGCGAATATTCATTTGTGAGTCCGTGCTCATCTGCTCCTGGTGAACAGTAAATTCAAAATAAGTACTAGAAAATTCAAATAATTCTGAATTTTTCTATGGTGAAAGATGCTTTAGTGTGTGATGTCCGTGCTAAATTTTATCGCGTTCCGATATCTGAGGAGCTTGTGGCAAAAAAGACAAAATCGGGCAGAACAGTGCGCGAACAGTAAACTTTCTCACAGACCTCAATTTTTTTTGCCGCGAGCTAATCAAATGTCCAAACATGATGAAATTTGGCATGGACATCACACACTCAAGCATCTTTCACCACAAAAAGAACGTTTTTAAATTTCTTTACTATTTTTTAACGAATTTACTGTTCATGCCCGGGCTCATCTGAGCCCGGGAGCCAAAACGCCCTTTCCCGGGTATAGATACTACTTGCAGCAGTTTCAAAATATATTTATATACTATACCCCGTTGGATGGAAAAGGTCCAGTGCATTAAAACACCTGTATGTTTGGTGCCGATTCTTGCTACTAGACGGCACTTAGCATCGCAGATGATGAGGACAACTCAATCACTCGTTTCCTGGGCAATAATCTCACACCAGCTTGGCTAGCCTTTCCGGTCCTAGCCTTGTGGTTGCCCTCACTCCCTTGTGCGCAACTAGTGCCAACCCATAATTTCCGGCAAAAAGATGAATGCCGCGGGGCCGGGGAATAACGAGCGAGCGCTGCCATATACTACAGCACACGCCCGATCGGCAATCGCGGTGCTTTGCAGTTCACTACTAACTTGCAAAGTCACGGGCAATTTGGAAAAGGAATCACTCAAGTAGGAGTCCTAAACCATGGTCCGCGAGCTCGCGTCTGGTCCTATCCGGCCATCGCAGGCACCGCTACGCTACGGCATCGATGACATCGCACCTGCCGTTTCATCGTTATTCAGCGCGACAGTGAGACGCACAGGGTAGCCGCGGACGCAGACAAGCCGAGATGTATCGGTGTACCTGCCGGTTTTATGGCCGCGTCCGCCGTATCGGCGCCGACAGATTTGGAAACTTGTGCATGTTGATGATCCGATCTGACCATGTGCTGCTAGCACCATGCCGTGCATGGCGAAGCGCCTGTCGATGTCGAGAGATGAATGCTACTCCTACGTAGGAGTAGTAATTACGTATAGTACGTCGAGGTGCACGGCGCGATCCACCAAAGTTTGGTGCCGGACGCGCTGGTGGCTGACGTGCGCTTGCCGTCTCGTGCAGGACTACGGGCTGTCGGTGGCGTACTACCGGAGCACCTACCTGGTGGACATCGTTGAGGAGTCCATCGGCCGGGTGTTGAAGCTCGACTCCATCTCCGGCGACGCGTGGCTCGGCACCGACATGCTCATCTTCAACACTTGGCACTGGTGGACCCACACCGGCAGGGACCAACCGTAAGATGCCCTACACTTTCTTTCACAGGCACACACATAAAATCATTCTTGTGTTTTTTTTAGGGGTTCTTGTGTTTATTTATGGCATTTGTATTCCCTTCCTTCAAATAAAACCAGATGGGACTATGTGCAAGATGGAGCTCAGGTAATGAAAGACATGGACCGGCTCACAGCCTTCTCCAAGGGGATGTCTACATGGGCCAGATGGGTCGACTCAAACGTGGACACCTCCAAGACCAAGGTCTATTTCCAGGGAATCTCTCCGACCCACTTCAAGTAAGCCCACATCCCTAGAGCCCAACTCCCTCGTAGAGTACCACGTTTAACAGTTCTTCAAAATTACTTCTACACAGTGGAGCGCAGTGGGGGGAGAGCTCCAGCAGCTGCGCACACCAGACGCAGCCGATCGCGGGGCCGACGTACCCGGGCAGGCCGCTTCCGGCGCAGGGCGCGGTGAGGAACGCGCTGAGCGGCATGTCGAAGCCGGTGTTCCTGCTGGACATCACGCTGCTGTCGCAGCTGAGGAGGGACGCGCACCCGTCGGCGTACAGCGGCGGCCACCCGGGCAACGACTGCAGCCACTGGTGCCTTGCCGGCCTGCCCGACACCTGGAACCAGATCCTCTACGCCTCGCTCCTTGCATAGGGGACGTGCGTCACCGCAATTTTTGTCATTCTGCCGTTCTTTCGTTTCATAGTAACGTCAATTGTTTTACGGGTGAGTGATTAAATTGGTGATTCAATTGGTGTTCAATACCAGGGTGGTCGATCAAACCGACAATATGTTTCGGTTGTCCCCTCACAGTTTCAAGCTAGACGATCTTACAACACCCAAAAGTCAAAAGAATTTTATTTCGTTTTGGGAAACATCTTCGTTGTTTGTTTTGGGAGTGAAGGAGACTGGAGGCCGAAAATACGTTTCTAATCCCGAGCACAGATGCTATCGAAATCTCAGGCATTCATTCGCTTCAGGATGCGAGCGTTCCAGGTATTTCTCGTCGTTTTTTTTTTTTTTTTGAAACAAGGCAAAAGACTTGCCATTTTCATTAATTAAGGAGAAGATTTAGACAAGAGCCGCAAAGCGGTCAAAAAATAAAAGATTACTCTCGCGACATAAGTGCACTCATGTGTTTGGCACCCGCCAACGCCCAAAGATGGGCCTCCTCTTTGATCTTGGCAACAATGATGGTGGTCGCTGAAGCCGTGTTGCGAAAGACTCTCGCGTTCCGCTCCTTTCAAATTTCGCACATGACAAGCATAAGAACAGAGGCAATATCTTTCTTGATGTGCCCTCCCGCGTTGATTGTCTTCAGCCACCAATCTTGAACCGTGTCTTCATGGCGCCAAGTCAGTGGTGACTGGTCGTGGATGCCAAGCCAGGCGGCCACCTCGTTCCACACGCGGGCAGTGAATCTACACTGGAAGAGGAGATGGGCGGCGGACTCTTGGACTTGTTTGCATAAGGGGCAAAGTACGCAGTTTGGCCATCCTCGCCGCTGTAATCGATCCGCCATCCACACACGGTTTTGGATGACAAGCCAAGTGAAGACCTTGCATTTCGGGGGAGCCCAATTCTTCCAGATTGTGGGAGAAGTTGAGCTGAGAACTTGTCCCTCAAACTGCGCCATGTATGCCGTAGCCGCCGAATATTCGCCATTGGAAGTGAATTTCCATGATATAGTGTCCTTCCTATCAGGATTGAGAGCAACACCAATCATCTTCCATAGGACCGCGAACTCCTGGATATGTGTCAAAGTGAGCCCTTGTGTAATGTCGATTTGCCGGATCCAGAAGTCGTTGTCAAGGGCCTTATTGACCAAACATGCCTTCCTTTTGGATACTTCGAAGATTTTTGGCGCGATATCTTTAGGCCGGAGGCCATTTAGCCACGAGGATTCCCAGAATTTAGCCTTTTTGCCATCTCTAATAGTCACAATCGTGGATGCCGAGAATAGATCTCTGTCACGGTCGCTACAGGGCGTTTCCATCCCCACCCAAGTCTTAGGAGGGTCGGCCCATTCGAACCAAAGCCAGCGAAGACGAAGGGCGGTCACAAACTTCTCGAGATTAAGCACACCCA
Organism: Elymus sibiricus; assembly: GCA_039707655.1. Classification (NCBI taxonomy): domain Eukaryota; kingdom Viridiplantae; phylum Streptophyta; class Magnoliopsida; order Poales; family Poaceae; genus Elymus; species Elymus sibiricus. Next base: position 251,302,894 of record CM077668.1, on the reverse strand, counting down.
GGCCGCCAAAGATCTTGGGCTTGCAGACAAGCTCCCAATTAACCTTACACTTTCCTCCAGACACCTTATCACAACCAGCCCAAAGGTAAGCACGTCGCAGGCTGTCAATCTTTTTCCAGACCTCAGCGGGGAGTTCCAGCGGCGTGAGATGATAGATCGCAATGGCCGTAAGGACTGCTTTGACCAAAACAATGCGTCCGGGGGCAGCAACATGCATAGCCGACCAAGGCGGCAATTTGCCCGCAATCTTGTCCTCGAGATACTGAAAGTGTATGCGCTTGAGCCTAGTGACCGATAGGGGAAGGCCAAGGTACCGCAAGGGGAAAGAAGTCCGGACCGCTGGGAACGCCTGAAGGATGTCATCAAGGTCAATGTTAGCACAACGAATGGGCGCGACTAAGCTCTTGTTGCAGTTGGTGACTAATCCAGTGACATCACCAAAGGTAGTGAGCGTTGAAGCGAGGAACTGTATATCTTCCTTGATTGGAGCAACAAAGATGGCCGCATCATCCGCATATAAGGAGGCCCGGATGGGGTTGCCACGGAGGGGATGGAGGTTGCCTTGCGCGGTAGCCTTGGCTAGGTTATGGTGCAGGGGATCAATGGCATTCTCGTCGTAATTCGCCCGCGTATATGCACCATATATAGAAGGATGGGTCGGCCCATTAACTGCCGGCCTAACTGGACGGATGTCACGGTACAGAGATGTCCCGACGGATCGGCTGTTGTTCTGGGCCTAACTGTTCCGCCGCGATCGACGGGTCCAGCTAACGGCCACCTAGCCTCTATTCACTCCCACTGTGTGACGCTGAGCCAGTCCACTAGCCGCCACCCCAAAGCAACAGCCATGTCTGCTTCTGGATCTTAATCCTCCTCCTCCCACGCGCAGGAGCTCCTCCGCCTTACCAGTGCACTATTTGCTGCTAGCATCTGGTCACCTCCATCGCGCGTAAGGGGCAGCATGGTTGGTGCCCTATCAGATGGTGCACACCCCACCCGGAGCCTGCAAAATGCATGCCACAACCATAAGTCAATGCAAAACCATTTATAATTTGATGCAGTTTAACAGTGAATCATGTTATCAGAAGCCTGAAAATAGCAGTCAGTATTAGAATAAATCCGAGGCGCATAGTCGATCATCCAAGGACAAGCAAGCACACAAGGCACGACACCGAGATTTGTTAATGAGATTCTCCGAACTCGACTATATCCCCGAAGCCTGACTATGGACGCTCCTCCCCGTGACACCATCACAATACCGCACCCCGGTCGCCCGGGCGCCGGCACACGCTGCCGGCTCCCCTTGCGTGCCTATGATGTTACATTGTGTGTCTACCCTCTCATTATATAAGAGACCTAGGATACAAGTGTCCTACTAGGACACAACTCCACACCTTGTAAACACAATACAACTCAGAGTCCAACTATAACCTACCTTGTACACAATATTCGACACAACTCTAACAAACTCCACCTTGGCGAATATTCTCCACCACCTTGAATTCGTCCATGCGTCAAACTTCCATGTACATTCGACTTGAGCTTATCCCATGAGTACCGCTGCTACTCCAAGACTCCATGTGACTCCACCTACAACTTGTAGTCCCTTCTTTTATTGACCACAGTCAATGCTCGAGTGAAATTAAGTTCCTCTTTACTCTGGTCTGTGCTCCCAACTTCCAGAATATCCGTTCAACGCCATCACACACTGATCTCTGACCTGCGTGAAAGTGAACATCTCACATATTGAGTGTCACACATAAGAGTTACCTGAAGTCAACATCACCGCTCTTCCATGACCGTCTGTCTGAAACTTGAAGGAATTTCACTGTTGCTTGTAGTCACCCCGAGTCAAATTCGCAGTTGTCTCACCACATGTATGACCACCAGAGCCCTGGCCCGTCTCCATGTCCCGTGCATACCGCACGCCTTGCCGCTATTACCGCGTCGAGCCTCTGCTGTCCCGGCCGAGTCTCAAGGGTTGCGAACCCACACCACTCAACCCCCACTGCAGAGAACCACCGATCATTGCCGACCGATGACAAGTTTCATGTTTCCATCAAACCACTGGGCTCCAGTCCAAACCACGTGTCACTCCCTTTTTTCCAGCTGAAATAGGCTTCGACTCTCTGTCGACTTACGCCGTAGCCCCTCAATCAGCACCGAGTGAAGTTCCGTCAGACTCCAACTCCACCTTCAACATGACTCCACGGTAGATGATCAGTCCACCCTCGCGCCTCGTCGACTTCAAGCTCTCATGTGCACCATCTTGAATCAACCCTGCGCCATAGTCTTATCGAAGCCGCACAAGCCCTCGGGCCTGCACCACGTGTTTCTACGCCCCAGAAGTCGGTCACCATCAGCATCACACTCCTATGTCATCGTCGTCGATCCCACTGATACGTCCCAAACGTATCTACTTTTCCAAAAACTTTTGCTCTGGTTTTGGACTCTAATTTGCATGATTTGAATGGAACTAACCCGGACTGACGCTGTTTTCAGCAGAATTGCTATGGTGTTATTTTTGTGCAGAAATAAAAGTTCTCGAATGGACCTAAAAATTTACGAAGAATTATTTCAGAATATATAAAAAATACTGGCGAAAAGATCTACTGGAGGGGGGCCACCCAGGAGCCACAAGCTCAGGGGGCGCGCCCACCCCCCAGGGCGTGCCCCCCAGGCTTGTGAGGCCCTAGCAACTCCGTTTACCCTAATTCCAATGCTATCAGTACCTATTCGTGGAGGAAAAAATCAGAGAGAAAGAATCATCGCGTTTTACGATACGGAGCCGCCGCCACCTCCTGTTCTTCATCGGGAGGGCTGATCTGGAGTCCGTTCGGGGCTCCGGAGAGGGGGATTCGACGTCGTCGTCATCATCAACCATCCTCCATCACCAATTTCATGATGCTCACCACCGTGCGTGAGTAATTTCTTCGTAGGCTTGCTGGACAGTGATGGGTCGGATGAGATTTACCATGTAATCGAGTCAATATGTTAGGGCTTTGATCCCTAGTATCCACTATGTTCTGAGATTGATGTTGTTATGACTTTGCTATGCTTAATGCTTGTCACTAGGGCCCGAGTGCCATGAATTCAGATCTGAACCTTTATGTTTTCATGAATATATTTGAGTTCTTGATCCTATCTTGCAAGTTATATGCACCTATTACGTGTCATGATCCGCATACCCCAAGGTGACAATAATTGGGATTCTTTCCGGTGATTGCCGTAATTTGAGGAGTTCATGTATTCACTATGTGTTAATGCTTTGTTCCGGTTCTCTATTAAAAGGAGGCCTTAATATCCCTTAGATTTCCTTATGGACCCCGCTACCACGGGAGGGTAGGACAAAAGATGTCATGCAAGTTCTTACTATAAGCACGTATGACTATATACGGAATACATGCCTACATTACATTAATGAATTGGAGCTATTGTGTATCGCCCTAGGTTGTGACTGTTACATGATGAATGTCATCCAACATAATTATCCACCACTGATCCAATGCCTACGCTTTTCGCATATTGATCTTTGCTAAGTTACTTTCGTTGCTACTGCTGTTACAATCACTACAAAACTGCTACTGTTATTGTTACTACTGTTACTACTGCTCTTGAAACTATCATACTATTGTGCTAATAAACACTTTGCTGCAGATATTTAGTTCTCCGGGTGTGGTTGAATTGACAACTCAACTGCTAATACTCACAAATATTCTTTGGCTCCCCTTGTGTCGAATCAATAAATTTGTGTTAAATACTACCCTTGAAAACTGTTGCGATCCCCTATACTTGTGGGTTATCAAGACCTTTTTCTGGCGCCATTGCCGGGGAGCATAGCTCTATCTGTTGAGTCACTTGGGAATTTATATCTGTTGATCACTATGAAGAATCTGAAAGACGGTAAGACGAAGATCGTCCCCTCTATGACTAGAGGAGGTAAGGAACTGCCATCACACTCTGCACTTGATTCACCTTCTATTTTGAGTAGGCTTGCGACACCACTGAGGGTGTCCCGGACTAAGGGGTCCTCGGGCTGCCGGCCTGTCTCTCGTGGGCCGCACTCATGGGCCGCTCTTAACTCATCGAAGGAAGGCCGGACTACAGGTGACCCCGTGCACCAGAAGGAAACCTCCGAAGACTTGGCGTCTCCTCCAAGTAAAGTTTAGCATAGCCGGCATGTTTATCCCCTGGGGGCGACCAACCATATGTAACCCTAGGTACCCCTGGTGTCTATATAAACCAGAGGGTTAGGTCCATAGAAGGGGGAACCGTTATCGATATACCCACCTAGAGTTTAGTTCATCCGATCTCGAGGTAGATCAACTCTGTAATCGTCATAAACACATCAATACAAACAAGCAGGACGTAGGGTTTTACCTCTTCGAGAGGGCCCGAACCTGGGTAATCGCTATCTCTACGTTCCCAGTTATCCATTGACTCCAAGATCCACAGTTCGGACCCCCTACCCGAGATCTGCCGGTTTTGGTACCGACATTGGTGATTTCATTGAGAGTTCCGCTGTGGGATCATCAAGGATCAATGGTTCGCCTAATCATCAGTGACGGCATCCTCTGCGGGGACGTCTTCGTTCCCGGACAGCTCTTCGCGCTCGGCAGCATCATGCTACACGCTGATCCGACCGGTCGCCTCGACCGGGTCGGTAGCTTTATCCCTAATCAGGAGATCAGGTTTGGAAACCTAGAGTTCATCGCCGACTCCCGGGGAGACCTTATTCTCGCAGGGTTCTCGGCTTCACCCGAGGGACCCGCAAACCCTGAGGTTTTAACTTCGGGTACGGCTTACCCCGCTATCGGGTCGGCCGCCACCGTGGATCCGACCCTGAGCTCGGATCCAATCTCTACGCTCAACAACCCAAGATCAGCCTTGGCCGAGCATGACTACGGGGCAACTTCAAACGCTCCCAGCGCAGTAATACTGCGGGTTGATCCCGAGAACTGCCAGAACATGGATCCGAAAGATCTCTCGCTATTAAACGGGATACTAGATCGGATCCAGGCCATGGGGATCACCGACGGCCAGTCCTCGGTCTACGACCAGATCGGGCTTAAAGCCGACGACAGGGAAATTTACATCCCTCCTGCCACCCATTTAGTCGCCACTATCGAAGACACGGCCGAGGGCTCACCCCTCCTTCCTCTGGAGCCAAGAGCGGATTGGGTACAAATTTCCGATCATCAAGCTCCATCCTCCAGCTCGGCAGCCGACCTCCGCTCCGGAGAGAGACCTGAGCCAAAGTCTGATTCGGCGCACGACCTCGAGTCTATGCAACCGTGCCTGGCTGAGAATCCGAATCCAGAGCCCGGCATGTCGGACTCCATATCGGTCCAGGACACAGCCGCCAAGACCCTGGACTCACATCCTGTCGGGATTAAAAAATTTATCCCACCCACCCCCCACATCGAGTACTGCCCAAGTAACTCGGGACAGCCTGACGTATGGGACCTAATGTACGTCAAACAACAGCCTGGAGAGACAGTTCGGCAATTCTGGACTAAATTCCTTCTCGTCAAAAACAAAATAGCGGCCTGTTGCGACACGGAAATCCTAGCGGCTTTCCGACATAACTGCCGAGATGAAGGCATCTTAAATGCCCTCGCCCGCTGTCACTTTCAAAACTTCTCCGAGTTATCGGACTTGGTGTACAAATATTGCGCCATGGAGGATGCTTGGCAGGCTCAGCAAGAGCAAACGGAGTTAATCCAAGCCAAGGAATCAAGACGAGCTCGGGAGAAACGCGCACACCCTCGCCGGTCAGCTCAGTATGAGCCATCCGAGAAAAAGAAGAAACTCCTGGCAGGATCCAGAACGGATCTTGACGAACTACTGGACAAACCGTGACCTATACACTCTGTCCTGCTTAACACAAACCCAACTCACAGCCTTCGAGCTTGCTGGGTGGTCAGGCAAGTGGCCAAGAGCGGTGAAGCCATCCTCGGAGGCTCGTACTCAAATAGATGTCTCGCAACGCCTTTGGATGATGACGCCGAGATCCTGACGATCTACGAGACGTATTCCTCAAAGAATCAGAGGAAGAGAGCCCTTCGAGAGCTCGGTCAAATTCACCATGTGGCAGCGATGGACTCATGGACAGACACACCTATCACTTTCAGCGAAGAAGACCAGCCGAGGTCCCGCCCAATCCGAGTTGTTGCCGTCCTTGTCCTTGATCCCATAGTGGATGGATTTCGACTCCAAAAGGTGTTAATGGGCGGTGGCAGTGGGTTAAACCTCATTTACGAGGACACCTTGGATAGAATGCAGTTTGACAGATCTCACATCGAGCAAAGTCACACCACCTTTCGAGGGATCATCCCCGGAAAGGAGGCACGCTGTAGTGGCTGAGTCACTCTCGATGTAGTCTTTGGAACTCCCGAGAACTATTGATCCGAGGAATTGCTCTTCCACATTGTGCCCTTCCACAGTGGCTACCACGCCTTATTGGGGCGTGATGCATTTGCACGATTCCATGCTATCCCACATTACAGGTATATGAAACTTAAGATGCCAGGGCCAAACGGCGTGATCACAGTCACAGGTGATCCGGACAGAGCTCTTCGGGCCGAGAATAAAACAGCATTGCTCGCCCTCGAAGCATTATCCGAAACCCTCGCAGCTGAAGAATTAACCGTGCTCCGTTCAACGGTGGACAAGGATGATGTAATCCTCGACAAAAGGCCCAAATCCACATCTTTCAAACCAACAGACGAAATCGTCAAATTCCAAGTGCATCCAACAGATCCCAACAAGATGGCATCCATTGGAGCTCAGCTGGACCCCGCGGTCGATGAAGAATTGCGCAATTTTTTGCGCGAAAACTGGGACATCTTTGCCTGGCACCCTTCAGACATGCCAGGAATCCCGTGAAGTTTAGCTGAGCATAGCTTGAACATAATTAAAGGTTTCAAGCCAGTCAAACAGGCTTTACGCCGATTTTTTGAACCCAAGCGTCAAGCTATGGGTGAAGAATTGGCAAAATTGCTCGAAGCCGGATTCATCCGAGATATCAAACATCCCGAGTGGTTGGCTAATCTGGTCATGGTACCTAAGAAACACAAATCCTGGCGGTTGTGTGTCGATTTCAAGGACCTAAATAAGGCCTGCCCCAAGGACCCTTTCCCCTTGCCCCGCATAGACCAGATCATAGACGCCACTACCGGGCATGACTCACTGTGTTTTCTCGATGCTTACTCCGGATACCATCAAATTAAAATGAAGGAGTCCGATCAAGCGGCCACAACATTCATCACCCCCTATGGGCCGTTCTGTTTCAACACAATGCCCTTCGGATTAAAAAACGCAAGGGCTACATACCAGCACATGATCCAAACATGTTTGGAAAAACAGACTGGCAAAACGGTCGAGGCATATGTGGATGACGTGGTTATCAAAACCAAATACGTCAGTCAGCTGGTGGACGACCTCCGTCAAACCTTCGACGGTCTGCGAACTTTCGATATACGGCTCAATCCGGACAAGTGTGTCTTCGGAGTGCCCGCGGGCAAGCTGCTCGGATTTATTGTTTCCCATAGAGGAATAGAGGCTAACCCGGCCAAAATCCGGGCACTGTCCCAGCTAGCGGTTCCTACCGAGCTAAAGCACGTCCAAAAACTGGCCGACTGCGTGGCAGCCTTGAGCCGCTTCATCTCATGCCTTGGAGAAAAGGCCCTACCACTTTACAGGCTGCTTAAATGGACCAAAAACTTCGAATGGACTAGCGAGGCAGCGGCCGCACTAGAGTAAATTAAAACATTACTGGCTAGCAACCCCATCTTGGCAGCACCCAGGTTAGGAGAGCCAATGCTGCTATACATTTCGGCCACAAACCAGGTGGTCAGTTCAGTTCTCGTCGTTGAACGAGAGGCAGAGGGTCACAAGCTCCAGGTGCAGAAGCCAGTTTACTATGTATCCGAAGTGCTTACCCCGTGTAAAGCAAGGTACCCGCATTACCAGAAGATCGCCTACGCAGTTTTCATGGCATCCCGAAAGCTCTGACACTATTTTCAAGAGTGTTCGGTCATGGTGGCATCCGAAGTACCCCTGAATGATATAATTAACAATAGGGCCGCCACGGGCCGTATAGCCAAATGGGCTATCGAGCTCTTCCCCTTCGAAATCATATACCGGCCACGCCGAGCTATTAAATCTCAGGTGCTGGCGGATTTCATGGCAGAATGGACGGAAGCTGAGCTCCCTAGAGAGTACAGTACATATTTGCATTGGACGATGTACTTCGACGGCTCCAAAATGCTCGCCGGACTAGGGGCTGGAGTGGTTCTCACATCTCCCACCGGCGACAATATCCGGTACGTACTGCAGATCATGTACACCGACTCTAACAACGTGGCCGAATATGAGGCCTTGTTGCATGGACTTCGAATGGCAGTGTCAATGGATGTACAGCGGCTCGAGGTACGGGGAGACTCTAATCTCGCCATCTCTCAAGTCAGCGGCGAATTCGACGCAAAAGACCCAAAAATGACAGCATATCGCAATGCCGTCCTAAAAATATCCGCCCTGTTTGAAGGACTGGAGTTCCATCATGTCTCTAGAGACAGCAACCAAGCCGCCGATGTCCTTGCTCGAATGGGCGCTAAACGCGACCAGGTTCCGGAAAACACCTTTTTGGAACGACTCTTCAAGCCATCCGTGGTGTGGCAGGACGACGGCAAGGGCGCTGAAACCAAGGTCTCTGAAGAGCTCATTCCTCCAATCATCGAACAAGACGAAGGAATTATCGGGGGCTCGGCAAGCGAAGAAACGTCTTCGGCCCATGAAGTCATGGCGATAATCGCGCCATGGACCGAGCCCTTCCTCGCCTATCTTCTCCGCCAAGAGCTACCCGATGACCAGACTGAGGCAAGGCGCATAATTCGACGATCTAAAGCCTACAAAGTCCACGAGGGTGAACTATACAAGAAAAGCACCACCGGCATCCTCCAAAGATGTATATCCGAAGAGGAGGAGAAACAGCTCTTGGCCGAGATTCACGCTGGCATGGGCGGTCACCACGCGACAGCTCGGGCCTTGGTCAGCAAAGCCTTCCGAGCCGGGTTCTTTTGGCCAACTGCCTGCGCAGACGCCCAAACATTGGTACAACATTGCGTTGGATGCCAGCTCTTCGGAAAACAAAGTCACATGCCTCCCACGGCTCTTTGGACGATACCGATCATCTGGCCTTTTGCGGTCTGGGGGCTGGATAAGGTCGGACCACTTAAAGGGGGGACCAAGAAAAAGAAATATCTACTCGTTATGGTCAACAAATTCACAAAATGGATTGAGGCGAAACCAGTAACCTCAGCCAAGTCCGGGCCGGTTATCGATTTTATATCCGGCATGGTTCACCGTTATGGTGTCCCCCATAGCATAATAATGGACAATGGATCCAATTTTACTGCCCAGGAAGTAAAGGTCTGGTGCGCCAATTTAGGCATTAGGCTTGACTATGCCTCTGTATACCACCCACAGTCCAATGGACAAGTCGAGCGAGCTAATGGAATAATTTTGAGCGGCATTAAGCCCCGTTTGGTCTGTTCTTTAAAAGAGTCCGACTGCCACTGGGTGGAGGAGCTCGACTCCGTATTATGGGGCCTGCGCACCCCCCCAATAGATCCACGGGCTATACACCATTCTTCATGGTGTACAGGGCAGAGGCTGTCCTCCCCAGCGACCTTATTCATGACGCACCTCGAGTACGCATGTATGAAGAAAGGGAGGCCGAGCTGGATCGGCAAGATGACCTGGACGCCTTGGAAGAAGAGCGCGACGTCGCTAGGGCTCGCTCGGCTTTTTATCAGCAGCAGGCCAGACGCTATCAAAGTAGGGAAGTATGGGCGAAGGCATATAACGTGGGCGACCTCGTCCCGCGCCTCCCAGAGAAGCAGAATCATAAACTATCGCCCAAATGGGAGGGACCCTTCATAATCGATCAGGTACTCGCAGGAGGAGCGTACCGTCTCCGTGACCCAAAGTACAATCGCCTGGAACCAAACCCATGGAACGCAGCTAGGCTTCGGCGCTTCTACGGCTAGACCAGCGACATCACCCTCTTCGGTCTATCCTTCTCGGATTTATGTTTTCTCTTTCTCATTTGGCTAAGTATTTCCCAGGTCGTGTTCGGTCAAGCCAAACTGTGTTAAGTTTTTCTCGGCGAACATCTTCAAATGTACCACACTTTACGCCTGGGGGCTTCCTTTACGAAGCCGGTAATACATCCTTTGTGCAACCATCAGTTTTGTCATGTTTGCAACCTTCCAGTATCGTTTTCAAGCCATCATATGCATCGATTTGACTTAAGATTTGGCCAAGCTGGGTTGCCTTGCTCCTGTGCTTACTCCCTACATTCCCGATTGTTCGGCTAGGGAGTAAAGGGAGCACCTCTGCGATTGTTACGTCCGGATTACCCGGGTGCGTACCTCAGACGGGTGAAGCCGAAAACTAGCATTCTTAAGAATATAATAGGTTGGCCACGAGGGAAGTGAAAATAATTGGTAGTTATTACCAAATTCTGGGGTTATTTTCTCAAAGTAACCACTACCTATATGTTTCGGGCATTAGATTATACGCCCATGGTCAACATGAAAACCCGAGGAACGGAACCCATGGAGGAACTATTTTCTTCGGAAGATGTTTCTTACGTTAAAAAGTAATATAACATAACTCTCCTAGCGCATTTTGTCTGTTTGCACCAAATGACCGGATTGCCTAGTTCTCCGAAGTGTCCTTCCAATGTTCTCGGATCACATAGTAGGAAACACTCCTCGGCCGCTGGCAGAGGAGGCAGAAGCCGATGGCCGGTTAAGACAACGTTTAAAGCACGGTTTGGAGAATATTTGATGTAAAGTACATGGATACATAGAATCAAAACACTACTCTCGGTCAAGGCTATCTATTAAGGTCTCCAGGGTGCAATCTTCCTGGGAAAGCCGAGCAGCAGGCATCACTTGGTCATTTACCATATGTAGGGGCACTTCCTGCCCATCCGGCCCTACCGGCCCAACCCGAGCCAAACGTCCCGGGTCAAGCTTGGTAAAGCGAGTCTTAACCATTGCCCAAGCCTCCCGCGCTCCCTCTTGACAAGCTGATATTCTACATAGCTCAAAGCGGCGCCGAGCTCCTTTAAATCGATTAGCAAGTTCGGTCATCCCTTTCGGAGCCACCTCGCCAGGCCATAACGCCTTGAACATGCTTTTCATAGCTTTTTGGGCCCGCTCATGTGCGGCGGATAGCTCCTTCAGCAGGTCCCGTCCGAAAGAGCTGACCTCTTCTTCGGGTCGTCCGGTGAGGAGAACTGAAAAGAGACACGGCATTGTTTACATTGCTGTATAATACATGCAGTCTATGTATCAATAATCTAGGTTGCACTCACCAAACATGCCAGCTTTCAGTCTCTGGTTCTCCCCCTGGGATAGAGCCAGTTGAGTTTTCAAGCTCTCAATTTCTTGGGCCTGTTGTTGATTTTTTGCCTTGAGCTTATCCTTTTCCTCATGACTTCGGGTCTGCACGCGGTAGCCAGCCTCTTGCTGCGACTCCGCATACCTTTGAGCTTCTCTGGCTGTGTCCAGATCCTTCTGCAGTTGATTTATTGACTTGGCTGCTATGGACCAATCTTTCATTAGAAAAGGTGTTCCATACAATTCTTTATTACACACATTTAAGTCTGTCACTTACCGTGTGCCTCTCTGGTCCATTTCTTGACCTCATCCAGCTCGGCCTCCACAGATTTCAACTGTGTTTGCGTAAGCCCGAGGTCTTTGGCCAGCTTTTTGTTCTGTTCCCGCACAGTTTGCACCATACTATGACATTATAACATCAGACCCTTAACTCGGCCGTCCAGCCCAAATTAAGGCTCGGGGGCTACTGGGTTAGGCAACCGGTTATCAAAACCAATGGCATACATGCAGACTAGTAGACATAAGTTTAACTACCCCCTCGAGTCCCGTTCGGGCAGCTTCGAGGTACGCGTCTACCGAACTAAGAGCGTTAAACTCCTGATCGGAAAACGCAGAGTGCCGTAGCGATGCCTTGCGCCGCCGGTGATTCATCACGCTTTCGACCTCGGAGTTGGTGACCGAGACGCCCCCTGAGTCCTCCGGATGTTGGTCCTCGGCAGGGATCTCGGAAGTAACGCCGGCCATGACAGGGGACCTCGGTCTTGGGTCACCCCCCGGCACCTCTTCGATGTCCTCGGGCGAAGGTGGTTCTACATATCGCCTGTAGGCCACAGCAGAAGAAAATTGCTGACATTCTCAGCGGTTGTCGAAGATAAAGACACTAAAAGTACAGCGGATACGTTACCTCTTTGGGGGGGGGGCGCAGATGACGTGACTCCCATTGGCACCGCATGTTTGGACACCCTGCGGCCACTCACCGCTGGACCCACCGGTGCCGCTCTCGCAGATGTCTGACGCGTTGTGCGGCGACCCTTGGGAGTAGAAGTCAGTGTACTCGGAGCCGTAGGAGTTGAGCGTCTTTTTCGAGAAGAAGCCCGTTGGTCACTTACAGCGGAGGAGGGAAGTGCCCCGGGGTGATCGGCCAAAAGGGCCACTTTAGAGCCGTCGAGACTCTCCTGGTAGAAGACTCCTTCCTCGAAATTGATCGACGTTTCGGGATCGTCGTGAAACCCAGGGTCGTCGTCACGAGAATGACTCTCCGGTTGAGGAGCAGGGCAACTCACTATCTCGATCCAGCGCATCCAGCTCTGTTCGGATAAATTAAAAATCCGATTAAAGAAAATTGGTGTACCATCTGAGCTATAAAGTGTAGTTGGACTCACCACTTCGATGGGTTTATAGCTCGAGAAGCCATCCTTGGGCCTTAGCCGAGCAAACTCTTGCTCTTCCCCCTTGAAGAGATCAGCCAGTACAGCTGCCATTGCCGCCTGGTCGGCAGGTCCTTTCCGTGTGTATCGGCTCGAGTCATTCGCCCCGTTGTAAGACCATAGGGGGTGCACCCTTTGCTGGAGAGCTTGGATGCACCGAGCAATGGCTGCTGCCATCACGTCGATGATGGTCAACCCGTTGTGGGCTAGCCACCTCACTTGAGTGGCTAGGCGCGTTACTTCGGCACTTTCCTCTTGGGAAGAGCCCTTCGGGCGCCAGTTGAACCACTTCTTCAGAGAAGCAAGTGAGAATTCGGGCAACCCCCTCCGAGCTGGATCGAATAGGGGGACGTCTTCAATATAAAACCACTCCGAGGTCCACTCCTCAGCATCCTTCTTGGGAGTCCCTATAGGATATCCCGTCCCGGTGATGCGCCATACCTCGGCTCCATCGACCTCGTAAATTGTCTCTCGTCGTGTGTGAGGGACAAGGCAGAAGTATTTCCTCCATAACTCAAAATGAGCCTCACAACCTAGAAACATCTCACAGAGGGCAACGTAGCCCGAGATGTGCAAAATTGATCCTGGGGTGAGATGGTGGAGCTGGATCCCGTAAAATTCTAGTAGACCCCTCAGGAAGGGATGAATGGGGAAGCCTAAGCCTCGCAAGAGGAAGGGCACGAAGCATACCCTTTCCTCCCCGTGAGGGGCGGGGAAGTTCTCTGCAAAGGCCTCGCCGTTCGCAGAAGTCAATCCGGGGCAGGAGGACGCGAGATCTGAAACGGGTAGATGCCCCTGCGTCTCGAGGCTACCCAGTCGGATGCGGGAAACTGAGCAGCTCGCCCAATCACCTTGACGGGGACCGTGAGGGTGATACGTCTCCAACGTATCTATAATTTTTGATTGTTCCATGCTGTTATATTATCAATCTTGGATGTTTTTATAAGCATTTACATCAATTATATATCATTTTTTCGGACTAACCTATTAACTTAGTGCCCAGTGCCAGTTGCTGTTTTCTGCCTGTTTTTGGTTTTACAGAATATCAATACCAAACGAAGTCCAAATGCCACGAAACTTTTTGGAGATTTTTTTCTGGACAATACCAACACTAGAAGCTTCGGGAGAAGACCAGACGCCAGAGGTGGTGGCTACGAGCCACCAGGGCGCGCCTGGGGGGGGGGGCAGGCGCGCCCTGGTGCCTCGTGGGCCCACCTCAGCTCCGTTTGACCTAATTCCACCACTATAAATTCCCATAAATCTGGAAACCACCAGGGGAGTCCACGAAATACTTTTTCCACCGCCACAAGCCTCTGTTCTCGAGAGATCCCATCTGGAGGCTTTTTCCGATACTCTGCCGGAGGGGGAATCGATCACGGAGGGGCTCTACATCAACCTTGCTGCCCTTCTGATGATGCGTGAGTAGTTTACCACAGACCTTCGGGTCCATAGTTAGTAGCTAGATGGCTTCTTCTCTCTTTTTGATCTTCAATACAATGTTCTCCTCGATGTTCTTGGAGTTCTATCCGATGTAATCACTTTTTGCAGTGTGTTTGTTGGGATCCGATGAATTGTGAGTTTATGATCAGATTATCCATGAATATTATTTGAGTCTTCTCTGATCTCTTTTATGCATGATTATTATAGCTTCGTAATTTTTCTCCGATCTATTGATTTGGTTTGGCCAACTAAATTGATTTATCTTGCCATGGGAAGAGGTGCTTTGCAATGGGTTCGATCTTGCGGTGCTCAATCCCAGTGACAGAAAGGGACATGACACGTATGTATCGTTGCTATTAAGGGTAAAAAGATGGGGTTTATTCATGCATGAGTTTACTTTGTCTACATCATGTCATCTTGCTTAAGGCGTTACTCCGTTCTTTATCGGACTTAATACACTAGATGCATGCTGGATAGCGGTCGATGTGTGGAGTAATAGTAGTAGATGCAGGTAGGATTCGGTCTACTTGTCTCGGACATGATGCCTATATACATGATCATTACCTTGGATATCGTCATGATTATTTGCTTTTCTATCAATTGCCCAACAGTAATTTGTTTACCCACCGTATGCTATTTTCTTGAGAGAAGCCTCTAGTGAAAACTATGCCCCCGGGTCTATCTAAATTATATACTAAAACCCTAAAAATACTTGCTGCACTTTTTCTTTATTTATTTTATTTTGTATTTTTGTTTCAATCTATCTATCTATCACATACAATTTAATCTTACAACTTACCGTCGAGGGATTGACAACCCCTTGTTTGCGTTGGGTGCAAGGATTTGTTGTTTTGTGTGCATGTGCTGCTAACGAGGTGTTGCGTGATTCTCCTACTGGATTGATAACCTTGGTTTCATAACTGAGGGAAATACTTATCTCTATTGTACTGCATCTCCCTTCCTCTTCAGAGAATTACCAATGCAGCTCACAAGTAGCAGGAAGAATTTCTGGTGCCGTTGCCGGGGAGACATCATCAACATCTATCAAGTACCTATGCATAAAACTCTCATCTCCTTGCATTTACTTTATTTGCCTTTGCCTCTCGTTTTCATCTCCCCCACTTCTAAAAAGTTTTTACAAAAATACAAAAATATTTTCCGTTTGCCTTTTTCTTGTTTGCTTGTTTGCTTGCTTTTTTAATCATGATCCCCCAAGAAAATTATCATGATACCTCTTATTATAAAATTTTGTCTGAAATCGAGAAACATACTAAAGATTACATGACTACGCAGTTTGAGCACAACAAATTTTTTACCGACGAACTCAAAGAACACTCTACTTTATTGGATGCTATTGCAAAACAACTCGATGATGTTAGTAAAGAAGTTGCTAGTCTTCAATCTCAATTTGCTCTTACTGAAAATTTGCTAGGAAAAATTTCTGATGCACAAGTTACGCTAGTAAATCAAATGGCAGCTAAGCCAGAATCATTAGAACATAGTAATGATGAAGATATGAAAATGATTGGTGTTTCATCTATTAATTCTTTGTTTAGCAATATAAAACTTGATGAAAAGGGGACTGAAGAAGAGTCAACTTTAGTTAGTAGGCGTCCCCATAATTCGGAGGGTGAAAATCTTGATAAAAAAATTGATAAAAGTGGGTTTGGAGAGGTAAAAACTTTAACTAGTGATGTGCCCACTCTTTTGGATTACAAAGATTTTAATTATGACAATTGTTCTTTGATTGAGTGAATTTCTTTGTTACAATCCATGCTAAATTCACCCAACGCTTATGAGCAAAATAAGGCTTTTACTAAACACATCGTAGAAGCAATGATGAAAGCGTTAGAAGAAAAGCTAGAACTAGAAATTTCAATTCCTAGAAAATTATATGATGAATGGGAACCCACCATTAAAGTTAAAATTAAAAATTATGAGTGCAATGCTTTATGTGATTTGGGTCCTAGCGTTTCCATAATTCCAAAATCTCTATGTGATGTGCTAGGCTTTACCAATATAGATGAATGTTCTCTTAATTTGCACTTGGCGGATTCTACTATTAAAAAGCCATTGGGTAGAATTAATGATGTGCTTATTCTTGCAAATAGAAATTATGTGCCTCCTGATTTTATTGTACTTGACATTGAATGCAATCCTTCTTGCCCCATAATACTTGGTAGACCGTTCTTACGAACCATAGGTGCCGTTATTGACATGAAAGAAGGGAATATAAAATTTCAATTTCCATTAAATAAGGGTATGGAACATTTCCCTAGGAAGAAAATTAAAGCACCATATGAATCCATTATGAGGGCCACTTATGGAATCAACTTGAAAGATGATAATACTTGAAACTATGCATTATGCCTAGCTAGGGGCATAAAACAATAGCGCTTGTTGGGAGGCAACCCAATGAATAAAATAAATTTTTACTTTTTGTTTCTGTTATGGTGTGTTTACAAATTTATGCTACTATTATTATTGAGTTTTTGTGTTTTTAATTAGTGTTTCCGCCAAGTAAAACCGTTAGGTTGATTTGGAAGATAGTATAATTGATGCTGTTTGGAAAACAGAAAGTTTTGCGTCCAGTGCTGGAATTTTGGTTCTGTACTGAAGCGTCAGAAAAATCTGAATTTTTTACACAGTATTGGTATATGAATTTCCCACGTTTTCCTAATGTTTCAGAATTTTTGGAGTTACATAAGTATGGTTTTAAATAGATTGCTACAGACTGTTCTGTTTTTGACAGATTCTGTTTTTGATGCTTTGCTTGCTTGTTTTGATGAAACTATGGATTGTATCGGGGGGTATAAGCCATGGAGAAGTTAGAATACAGTAGGTATAATGCAAAAATAAAATATGAATGGGTTTGCAAAAGTACTTAAAGTGGTGATTTATTTTGTTATACTAACGGATCTCACGAAGGTTTTGTTGAGTTTTGTGTGATTGAAGTTTTCAAGTTTTGGGTGAGATCACAATGGATGAAGGAATAAGGAGTGGCAAGAGCCTAAGCTTGGGGATGCCCGAGGCACCCCAAGGTAATATTCAAGGAAGACTCAAGCGTCTAAGCTTGGGGATGCCCTAGAAGACATCCCCTCTTTCTTCTACCAACCATCGGTAATTTTACTTGGAGCTGTATTTTTATTCGTCACATGATATGTGTTTTGCTTGGAGCGTCTTGTATTATATGAGTCTTTCCTTTGTTTTCTTTTTAGTTTGTCACAATCATCCTTGCTGTACACACCTATTTGAGAGAGCCACACGTTCATCATAATTTGTTAGAATACTCTATGTGCTTCACTTAAATTTTTTGAGCTAGGCAGTTGCTCTAGTGCTTCACTTAAATCTTTTTGAGCACGGCGGTGGCTATATTTTGAAGAAATAAACTCTCATGCTTCACTTATATTATTTTGAGAGTTGATAAGATTAAAATTTTGAAGAAATAAACTCTCATGCTTCACTTATATTATTTTGAGAGTTGATAAGATTAAAATTTTGAAGAAATAAACTCTCATGCTTCACTTATATTATTTTGAGAGTTGATAAGACTAAAATTTTGAAGAAATATTTGCACTCTCATGCTTCACTTATATCTTTTTCAGAGTTGATAATATTAATGGTAATTTGCACAAGATATGAATTTGGTCCCAAAGTGATGAATATTCAAGAGGGATATAATAAAAACTTTCATATAGATCATTGGATATGATAAGTGTGATTCCTTGCAATAGTTTTGTGATATGGAAATGATGATATGTGAGTCATGTTAGTGAGTAATTGTGATTTAGTAAGAATATTAGTGTTAAGGTTTGTGATTCCCTATGCATGCACGTTAAGTCAATAGTTATGGAAAGAAATTATATCCTACTTATGGTGCATTATTCGATGTTAGTTATGTTCAATGCATGTTTATGACCGTTTTCGTTTTTTTGGTTGGTTGCTTCTCAATCTATTTGCTAGCCTTCATTTGTACTAAGCGGAAATACTGCTTGTGCATCCAAACTCATTAAACCCAAGTTGTGCCAAATGAGTCCACTATATCTACCTATATGCGGTATTTCCATGCCGTTCCAAGTAAATTTGTGTGTGCCAACTCTGATTTTCAAAATAATTTTCCGTTTTGTGTGCCCGTACCGCTCATGAAGCGGCAGGGGGTGGCAAATATTTTCCATGCTAGGTGTGTTATTCTCACGATGAGTGTTTATTCACTTGTCATTGCACGAGAGAGTGGCTGGTAATAGGGATGCCCAGTCCCAGTGTAATCAAAAATTAATAACAACAAAATTCCTTGGAAAGTGATTGGTATGGAGGGCACCCGTGGATACGGCTAGCCATGGATTGTGAAAGAATGGTGGAAAGGAAATAAACTTTACTTTCTGTTTGGGAACCGCCTATGATGTGTCTAGCATGGAAAATATTGGGAATTCTCGGTCGTTTTCGTTGACAGGAAAAGCATGCCTCTCAAAATATTTTTGATCTCTCTAATTTAAGCTTTGAGCTCTGGCACATTAGCAAATCTCTGCTTCCCTCTGTGAAGGGATTATCTATTTACTTTTATGCAATTTTTATTTTTACTTTGAGTCTCCATCTTCTCTTATAAAGCACCAACTAGAGAGCACTATTGTCATACTTGTGCATTGTGTGTATTTAATATTTGAGTGTGTTTCATGAATGGATCAATGATTCAGCATAATGGGCTAGGGATAACTTTCTTTAGCGTTGATATTTTGAAAGACATGATTGCTTGTTAGCATGCTTGAGTATTTATATCTTCATGTCAAATTATAGACTATTGCTTTGAATCATTCAAGTCCAAATGTCCATGCTACAAAGAAAAGAATATATGATGAATATGATAGGCAGCATTCCACATCAAAAAATCTATTTTTATCATTTACCTACTCGAGGACGAGCAGAGGGCGTGAGGAGGAGCCTGGAACGCTCGCCATTGTTTGCTGGCTATGGCCTCTCGGTGATATGGGGGACGATGACAGGGGGTGGGGTGTGTTAACTCCCACGCCCTTGACCTGTTAAATAGGCATTTTCCCCCCAGAGGGGCATTTCTGTAAAAAAAACTATTGGCCATTTGCATTCCCCTGGCACGTGGAAATCGAGGGGCGTCATTAATTCTGAATGAAGAAAACGGTACGACGGGCCCCACAATACCTCGTCAATCGAAGGATTGTGGGTGGACGAACTATTACCAGCCGGACACAGGTGATGGAAGGAACTCGCCCCTCAAGCCGAAGACTTTGGAAGCATGGAGCTGACAAAGATTATCGACCTCGGCATTGAAGGCTAGTTCGGGGGCTACTGAGGGTGTCCCGGACTAAGGGGTCCTCGGGCTGCCGGCCTGTCTCTCGTGGGCCGCACTCATGGACCGCTCTTAACTCATCGAAGGAAGGCCGGACTACAGGTGACCCCGTGCACCAGAAGGAAACCTCTGAAGACTTGGCGTCTCCTCCAAGTAAAGTTTAGCATAGCCGACATGTTTATCCCCTGGGGGAAACCAATCATATGTAACCCTAGGTACCCCTGGTGTCTATATAAACCAGAGGGTTAGGTCCATAGATGGGGGAACCGTTATCGATATACCCACCTAGGGCTTAGTTCATCCGATCTTGAGGTAGATCAACTCTGTAATCGTCATACAAACACATCAATACAAACAAGCAGGACGTAGGGTTTTACCTCTACGAGAGGGCCCGAACCTGGGTAATCGCTGTCTCTACGTTCCTGGTTATCCATTGACTGCAAGATCCATAGTTCGGACCCCCTACCCGAGATCTGCCGGTTTTGGTACCGACAATCACCACCTGCTATTCATTCTGATATGTCGCATGTTATTGATGATACTACTTATGCTATGAATGAAACTATTGATGATGCTAGTACTATGCATGATAATACTGTGCCACTTGGTGAATTTCTTGATGAACAAATTGCTAAAGCTAAAGGATTTGAAAATGTTTAAACTCTTGAAAATTATGATTCACCTATTATGCCTAGCTCTCCTACTAGAGTTGAAATGCCTGAGACATCTGATGGTTATGTTTTTGATAGGGAGACAACTAGGGCAATTCTTGCTTGTAATGATAGAGATGAGGTTAGAAAATTGCTTGCTGAATTGAAAGAAAAATCTACGAGGGAGAGAACGAAATATGATCCTAAGTTTGCTACCTCTCCCATATTTGTTACTGATAAGGATTATGAATTCTCTGTTGATCCTGAGTAAATTACTTTGGTTGAATCTGATCCTTTTCATGGTTATGAAACTCAAACTATTGTGGCACACCTTACTAAGTTGAATGATATTGCCACCCTATTTGCTCATGATATTTTTTTTTGCTATTACTATATTCTTAAGTTGTTTCCTTTCTCATTAAAGGATGATGCTAAGAAATGGTTTAATACTCTTGCTCCTGGTTGTGTGCGTAGTCCCTAGGATATGATATATTACTTCTATGAAAAATATTTTCGTTCTCATAAAAAACAAGCTGCCTTATAGGAAATATTCAACTTTTGTGCAAATTGAAGAAGAGAATCTCCCTCAAGCTTGGGGGAGGCTTCTCCAACTACTTAATGCTTTGCCTGATCATCCTCTTAAGAAAAATGAAATACTTGATATTTTTATAATGGACTAACCGATGCTTCTAGGGACTACCTAGATAGTTGTGCTGGTATTGTTTTCAGGGAATGAACTGTTGGACAGGCTGAAGTATTATTGAATAATATATTGAGAAATGCCGATGATTAGACACTTCCTGAACCACCACCTAAGCCAACTCCGAAGAAGAGAGGTATTCTATTCCTCAGTCCAGAAGATATGCAAGAAGCTAAGAAATCTATGAAGGAAAAAGGTATTAAAGGTGAAGATGTTAAGAATTTACCACCTATTGAAGAAATACATGGGCTCGACATCCCGACACAGGTAGTGGAGGTAAATTCTCTCACTAGATTTGATGAAGGTGATATTCCGTATAATAAATCTGCTAGTCAATGCCTGTATGAATTTGATAATTGCATCATTAAAGAGGAACACTTTAATACGTATGTTAGCAATCAACTAAAATGAAATGCCATCATGATTGAACGCTTGAGTGATTTGATGTTTAAAACTGCTAATGATGTTAAATGCTTGAGTAAACATGGTTCTATGGTTCAGACTCAGTTAGAACAAATAGCTAAGTCACAAAATGATTTGCTTGACGAGATGAATAATAAAATGAATGATCATGATGTTAGAGTTGTTACTAGAGGAGGTAGAATGACTTAGGAACCATTGTATCCTGAAGGTCATCCTAAAAGAATTGAACAAGACTCTCAAAGAAATAATATTGATGTGCCTAGTCCATCTAAGAAGAAGAAAAAGAAGAAAAATGATAGGACTTTGCATGCTTCTAGTGAACCTGAGATAGAAAAACCTCCTGAGAATCAAAATGATGTTTCTATTTCTGATGCTGAGACACAATCTGGTAATGAACATACACCTACTAATAATGATAATGATAATGATAATGATAATGATGATGCTCATGATAATGCTCAACCAGATAATGATGTAGAAATAGAACCTGTTGTTGATCTTGATAACCCACCTCCTAAGAATAAAAGATATGATAAAAGAGACTTTGTTGCTAGAAAACATGGAAAGGAAAGAGAACCATGGGTTCAAAAACCTATGCCTTTCCCTACTAAACCATCCAAAAACAAGGATGGTGAAGACTTTGAGCGCTTTGTTGAAATGCTTAGACGTGTCTTTTTGCGCACTCGCTTGATTGATATGTTGAAAATGTCTCCCTATGCTAAATACATGAAAGATATTGTCACTAATAAAAGAAAGATACCTGAAGCTGAAATTTCCACCATGCTAGGAGATCTAGGAATACCTACTATACCATGCTCCATTAAAAGAAGTTATGTCAAAACTGCTCTATGTGATTTGGGAGCCGGTGTTAGCGTTATGCCTTTCTCTTTATATAGAAGACTTGATTTGAATAAGCTCACACCTATTGAAATATCTTTGCAAATGGCTGATAAATCAACTGCTATACCTATTGGAATTTGCGAGGATGTTCCTGTTGTAGTTGCAAATGTTACTATCTTGACAGACTTTATTATACTTGATATGCCCGAGGACGACAACATGTCGATTATCCTTGGAAGATCCTTTTTGAATACTGCAGGGGCTTTTATTGATTGCAACAAAAGCAAGGTTACTTTTCATGTCAATGGTAACGAGCATATGGTTTATTTTCCGAAGAAACAAAGTTCGGTGAATGGTATCAATTGTATTGAAAAAGTTTCGACAATCACTATTGGAGGCTTCAAATTTCCTCTTCCTACTATCAAAAAGAAATAAGAAATTCTTATTGTTGGGGAGATGCATATCCCCGTTGAGGTAACTTAGTGTTATACGAAAATCCTTCGGTTTCATGCCACTCGGAAATAGTTTGTTAATAAGACTTGATCAACCTTATTAATGGATTCTTTTTGAAAGGCATGTGGTCGATGAATTTAGTAAGCACAACCTTCTGTACCCACCTTTTTCTCTCTGTTATTTTTAGTAGAATAAAATAAAATGCCATGATTATCCTGTTTTCTAAATTTTCCATGCAATAAAAAATGGCCCAAAAATAAAAGTTCTCAGAATGCCATGAAAATTTAGTATGATTTTTTCCAGAATATTTAAGAATTTTTGGCACTGAACACACCCCAGGGGGGGTGCACCTGTGAGCCACAAGCTCACAGGGCGCGCCCACCCCCTTGGGCACGTCCAACAGGCTTGTGGGTCCCACAGGGACCCACTCACTTATGCCAGCCACCCATCTCCTTCTTCTTCCTCCAGAAAAAATCAAAATTGCTCCCAAGCCCGTGTTCTTGCTCATATTGTTGTGATTTTCAATCTCCTTGCTCGGAACTCCATTTCCAAAACTGTTTTGAGGAATTACTCCTTGGTATGTGACTCCTCCAATGTTCCAATTAGTTTTTGTTCTAGTGCTTTATACTTTGCAAATTTTTGCTGTTGTGGTGACCATGTTTATGAGCTTGCATGTTGAATTTGTATGGTCCAAAGTAGTTTTGATGCATGATATAGCCTCTAGATACTTGTAGGAGTAGTTGCTATCAATTTTGTTGAGTTTCATTCACTTTTATTTTGAGTCACTAAAATTTCAGAAAAAGAAAATGCTCAAGTGGAGGTTGAGGGGCTCTTCGAGCAGGAACCCCAAGGAGGCTCCTAAGCCCAAGTATCATCTTCCTCGTGCGGCCGAGGTGCGGCCGTGCGAATGGCCATGCAACACGTTCTTGAGGGATGCGGGAATTTTCGATGATTTCTATTATTTGGCAAACAATGCCGGCATTATCCCGCTCCTCGAAGATAAGTGCGACCAGTATCTTGTCCTCACTAATACTTTTGTGCAAAGCTTTCTTTTTCATGCTAGGAGAGATAAACCCATAGTGTCATTTAATTTATATGATATTCCCAAAGAGATGACACTTGAGGATTTTTGCGAGGTATGCAAACTTCCCAACGAGGGCAACCCATTAGAGCCACACCCCAGGGATGTCTCGGAGTTCATCTCTGAGGTTACCGTGGGGGAGTCGAGGGGAGTTTCTGAGGCTAGGGTTGCTAGTTTACATTTCCCTGCTTTGCGCTATTATTCATTATTTGCTGGGAGGTGTTTGACTGGTCGATGGGAGAGTGGCACGCTCAGTTCGCCTGACCTTGCTATTTTGCGCCATGCTCTTTATGCTGATAGGACCTTTAGTTTGGGTGCTATGGTTGCCCGGCGGTTGCACACCAACCGTTCGAGGGGCGCTATTTATGGTGGTATTTATGCTTCCCGCCTCGCTAAAAAT
Organism: Elymus sibiricus; assembly: GCA_039707655.1. Taxonomy (NCBI): domain Eukaryota; kingdom Viridiplantae; phylum Streptophyta; class Magnoliopsida; order Poales; family Poaceae; genus Elymus; species Elymus sibiricus. The sequence continues at coordinate 251,278,749 of CM077668.1, read as the reverse complement.
TTTGAGATTCCTTTTAGGCACGACGAGAGGGAAGAGAGGCTTTTACCCACTATGCATCTTGATTATAACAGCATGGTTGGGCATGACTTCATAGATGAGGGCCCTATTCGTTTTAGATATAACTTGGTGTTTAGTCAGGGCACTCGTGAGGTTATTATTTTGCCTGCACCTACTTTGTTTGATATTCACAGGGGCAGATACATCATCATGCCTGAGGACATTTATGCTTACTGGGGCTTGGACCAGCCCCAAGCACCGTAACCAGCACCTGAGCCAGAGCCGTACCAGGAGCCCATCTATCAGTGGGAGCCTCAGGAGGCCGTTTACCAGTGGGATCCTCAGCAGCCTCAGTACTATCCAGGAGGTGCTGATTTCGACCCATGGCCGTAGACCAACTTAGGCCAAAAGCCTAAGCTTGGGGGAGTACGTATTTCTCACCGACATTACATTCATGTTCACACACTCATTCTAGTTGTCGGTGTTCATCCTTTTTCATTGTATATCCATGCTAGTTTTATTTTTGCTTTCTTCTTGTGTGTTTAAAAAACTTACGAAAATCCAAAAAAAAATAGTTGTAGTTTCTTTCTTGTCTAGTTAATTCGTAGTAGTAAAAGAAAACCCAAAAAGATTTCTCAATTCTTCTTTTGCTTGTTGGGAACTTTCCCGTGTAAATAGTTTTTCTCGTTTTTCCTTCGTTAATTTGCTTTCTTCAGAAAAACTAAAAACTCCAAAAAAATATTTCAGTGTGTTTCTCTGAATTTCTTTTCTTTTCGTTGAGTCGTCACAAGGAGAAGACCACGATGAAAATGTTGAGTGGCTCCCATATGCTTTATTGTCGATCTAACAACGAGCCACTATTACTTTGTCTTCTCTTTTGAATAAATGTTTACAGATTCCAGCTTAGTCCACGGCACTCTTGCACCATTATAATTATTATCATATCATTCAGTCGTGCAAGTGAAAGGCAATAATGACGATATTTGATGAAGTGATTGCGGTGAAGAAAAGCTGGTATGAACTCTTCTTGTTTTTGTCTTTGTAAATATGTTTAGCTCAGTATTCATGATTCAGCATTATTATGAGTAAACATATTTGTGATGAAAATTAGAGATTATAGTTGCTCATGCCATGCTTAAATAGCTAGGAGTAGATAATGATTTATCTTGAGTGTCAACATGCATTAAAATGGTTGTGATGTAGTATGTTAGCATGGTATCCTCCTCTGAGTAATTCGAGTGGCTTGACTTGGCACATGTTCATACATGTAGTTGATCAAAACCAACATAGCCTCCATGATATTTATGTTCAGGGTGTTGATATCCTACTCATGCTCGTATTCAATGTTAATTATTCGCAATGCATGTCTATGACCGTTTTCGCTCTCTAGCTGGTCGCTTCTCAATCTATTTGCTAACCTTCGCCTGTACTAAGCGGGAATACTGCTTGTGCATCCAAATCCTTAAACCAAAGTTGTTCCAGATGAGTCTAGTATATCTACCTATATGCGGTATTACTCTGCCGTTCCAAGTAAATTTGCATGTGCCACATCTAAATATTCAAATGAACATTTGTTTTGTGTGCCCGTACAGCTCATGGAGCGACAGGGGCGGTCAGTATCTTCCATGCTAAGTGGGTTATTCTCAGATGGGTGTTTATTCACTTGTCATTGCACGAGAGAGGCTGGTATTCGGGATGCCTAGTCCTATGCTCAAATCAAAATTATATAATGCAAACAAACTCCCCTGGAAAGTTGTTGGTATGGAGGGCACCCGTGAATTCGGCTAGCCATGGCTTGTGTTGGTATGGTGGAGGGGGATTAAACTTTACCTTTCCGCTTGGGAACCGCCTATAATGTGTTTAGCATGGAAGATATTGAAAACTCTCGGTCGTGACGATGACAGGAAAAGCATACCTCTCAAAATTATTTTAATCTCTGATTTAAGCTTCGAGCTCTGGCACCGCTGCAAATCCATGCTTCCCTCTGCGAAGGGCCTATCCATTTACTTTTATGTTACTTTACTTTTATTGTTGAGTCATCACCCTCTCATTTAAGCACCAGTTGGAGAGCACTATTGTCATTTTTATGCATTGAGTATAGTTAATGTTGGGTGTGACCATGACTGGATATCCTCTACCCTGAATTACAATGTTTAGTCGTTGCTTGAATCTCAGAGGTGCTCTGCATTTATGTTTTGTGGTCTCAGAAAGGGCTAGCGAGATACCATGTTGTCATATTATATCATGATTGTTTTGACAAAGTGTTGGCATCCGAGATATCTTATTATTGCTCGCTAGTTGGTTATGTTATTGCCATGAGTAAATGTGAGACCTAAGTGTTATCATTCATGTGGTTAGTTCATAATCTTTGCTGAAAACTTGGATGCTAGTTAAGTATATATACACACAACAAGAACAAAAGAGTTTGTAAAAGTTTTTCTTTGTCACTTTCAGTTTGTCAACTGAATTGCCTTAGGACAAGCAATGAGTTAAGCTTGGGGGAGTTGATACATCCCAAACGTATCTACTTTTTCAAACACTTTCGCTCTGGTTTTGGACTCTAATTTGCATGATTTGAATGGAACTAACCCGTACTGACGCTGTTTTCAGCAGAATTGCCATGGTGTTATTTTTGTGCAGAAATAAAAGTTCTCGGATGGACCTGAAAATTTACGAAGAATTATTTCAGAATATATAAAAAAACTGGTGAAAAGATCTACTGGAGGGGGTCCACCCAGGAGCCACAAGCTCAGGGGGGGCGCCCACCCCCAAGGGCGCGCCCCCCAGACTTGTGGGGCCCTGGCAACTCCGTTTACCCTAATTCCAACGCTATAAGTACCTATTCGTGGAGGAAAAAACTAGAGAGAAAGAATCATCGTGGTTTACGATACGGAGCCGCCGCCACCTCCTGTTCTTCATCGGGGGGGCTGATCTGGAGTCCGTTCGGGGCTCCGGAGAGGGGGATTCGACGCCGTCTTCATCATCAACAATCCTCCATCACCAATTTCATGATGCTCACCGTCGTGCGTGAGTAATTTCTTGTAGGCTTGCTGGACGGTGATGGGTTGGATGAGATTTACCATGTAATCGAGTCAATTTGTTAGGGCTTTGATCCCTAGTATCCACTATGTTCTGAGATTGATGTTGCTATGACTTTGCTATGCTTAATGCTTGTCACTAAGGCCCGAGTGCCATGATTTCAGATCTGAACCTTTATGTTTTCATGAATATATTTGAGTTCTTGATCCTATCTTGCAAGTTATATGCACCTATTACGTGTCATGATCCGCATACCCCAAGGTGACAATAATTGGGATTCTTTCCGGTGATTGCCGTAGTTTGAGGAGTTCATGTATTCACTATATGTTAATGCTTTGTTCCGGTTCTCTATTAAAAGGAGGACTTAATATCCCTTTGATTTCCTTATGGACCCCGCTGTCATGGGAGGGTAGGACAAAAGATGTCATGCAAGTTCTTACAATAAGCATGTATGACTATATACGGAATACATGCCTACATTACATTGATGAATTGGAGCTATTGTGTATCGCCCTAGGTTGTGACTGTTACATGATGAATGTCATCCAACATAATTATCCATCACTGATCCAATGCCTACGCTTTTCGCATATTGATCTTTGCTAAGTTACTTTCGTTGCTACTGTTGTTACAATCACTACAAAACTGCTACTGTTACTGTCTCTGTTACTGTTGCTACTGTTACTACTGCTCTTGAAACTATCATACTATTGTGCTACTAAACACTTTGCTGCAGATATTTAGTTCTCCAGGTGTGGTTGAATTGACAACTCAACTGCTAATACTCACAAATATTCTTTGGCTCCCCTTGTGTCGAATCAATAAATTTGGGTTAAATAGTAACCTCAAAAACTGTTGCGATCCCCTATACTTGTGGGTTATCACCCACCACCGTCTTCTGTACCAACCGACTTGCGTCGATCCATCAGACTACCTAGGTGAAGTGGTGAAAGTTGATGTAGAGGAATATGGTTTTGCTAGAGGGAAGCATCTTAGAATGAGAGCAAAAATTCCGCCATTTGAGCCGCTAGTCAGCGTGTTCTACCTCAAATCCTCACTGGAGGATAAGGTGAAGACATGGTTTGATTTTTGTATGAGAGAATCCCTCATTTCTCTTTTGATTGCGGCAGATTGGCGCACTGTGATGGAAAATGTGATCTGCCCATTGATTGATCCATTGTCCCAGTGAGGAGAAAGGGGCGGAGCTCGTCGCAAAAGGAAAAAGGTCACAGACATGCAGGGCAAGCAACAACTTTAGTCGGGTAAGCTCCATGTCAAGTGGTGGTGACCCTAGTTGGAAGTGGAAGAGCTTCGTCAGAGATCTTACAACTCAATATGTGTTGTATCGAGAAACCACGCCATCTGCTGATTCTCTCTCTGGTGAGGATCACGGGGCAGAAAATGAAGAAGTCATGAGCCAGAGCAAGTATCAACGTGAGGGTCAGAGGAAGAGTGGAGATCTATGTCGTGACCTGGAGGAGAAAGGGGGAAAGAGTCAAGGAAGGAGCTGGAAACAAGGAAGGACAATCAGTTTCAGTCACCGAGACAACCTCTGAGTATAAAGATAAATATGGCGGATGCCATCATCAAAAAACTGTTACTCCCTCCGTCCCATAATATAAGAGCGTTTTCACACTAGTGTAGTGTGAAAAAAGCTCTTATATTATGGGATGGAGGGAGTAGTTTTGTGCGGAGACCGAGGTAGCTAGAGAGTGAGCACCGGAGGAAAGAACATAATGACCAAGGTGCACCGGTGGAATGGAAGAGGAGATCAAAGCAAATGTTGGTGGCCAAGGGGGAATATGATAGGCTGGCAGATGGTGGTGCGCTCGTTGGCGACAAACGACAGAAAATGTCCTCAGTCTTTGAGGGCATCGGAGATCAACTTGAGACAACGACGGACCCTGCCAGGCAATGGCGCCGAGAGCAATGAATTTTCTGGCCTGGAACTGTTAGGGGTTGTGGTTGGACCCGAAAGTTGGCGAATTACGAGACATGATAAGGCCCTACAACCTAGAGGTGGTCTTTCTTTTGAAGACAAAGAAGAAATCGGAACCTGCTGAAGTGGAGTCTCGGTTTTAGGCAAGGGGTGGTTGGTAGTTGTGATGTGAGAAGTGGAGGTTTGGCTTTGTGGTGGACATATGATGTGCCAGAGACGGTGAGACCGTGATGCTAATACTATATAGATACAATGATTACGATGGAGGGGAGATCCTTCAAGTTCACTAGAATATATGGGGAACCCCGAGCGGAACTTCGACAAGAGACTAGGGATGCTCTTAGATACCTAAGGGTTGAATCTTCCATGGTTGTGTGTGGACGACTTTAAGGAAGCCCTTATGCAATCAGAGCAACTAGGGGTGATGATTGTTGGAAATGTGCACTAAAGATAATAACAAATGTACTATTATATTTTTATGTTCATAATTAAGTTTATTTTCTGTACTATAATTGCATTGTTCTGGAATATTTCGTTCAACCGGGGGCTGGCATCAGGAGGGTAATCTCGAACATGCCACCCTGTCCACATGATCATGAGGACCATCATACGTTGGCTGGGGTTAATCTGTCTAGCAGACTGAGCATCCATTCTGAGTTTCTGACCCTGCATCCTTCAGTGTTCAGTCCATCAGCATCAGGGAGGTCCGAATCATTTCTCATTGCTTGCCAGAGGCGCAGTGCATGCGGACACCGCACGAGCTTGAAGTACGCCTGCAATCCTTTGCCTTGTTTCAGAAAAAATAAAAACCACGCGGTAGAATCATCCATCACCAGTTTGGCACACAAACAGCTAAATCCTCACATCACGTGACACTATAACCAAAATGCTTGTAACCCTAAAGGGAACATCAGGGGAGCGTAATAAGAGACGGTGTACACATATTTCTACTGGGAAAGAACAAATAGAACTGTTTCGAGGCAAGAAATCTACCACATTTGTCAACACAAGCGACAACCTAATAGCAGTAACCACGAGATGGCGTGTGGCTCATCATGGCATAAGGAGACGTTCAGGTCCTCGCAACGAGCCTTTGCTATCGCATGCGTCTACTCTGTTTTTGCCGCTGAAATCGGCACAGGGACGCCTTCTCCTTGAGCTCTTGGAACGCGCGCATGGTGTCGGCGTCGAAACCGCTTGCAAACTGTACGAAACAGCGAGTACGTATTCCTTTAGGTTAGTAAAAATTGATTACGATGTCGCGTTTTTCTGCGAATAATTACTACATATACCTACCTGGTGTACTCTGAAGGCGAATCGAACTCCTTGAAGCATCAACTCCTCTTCGTCTGGGCCGACTTTGATGGCTTCAAGCTCAGAGGAAACTCGTTCCAAGTACTTCCTGGCTAGCTTCACGGATTGGAATTTGATCTGTACATCAAATTTTTCATTAGAGATCATCAAGTCACATTATATGTGTATATATTCAACAGCTGGTTAGAACAAGCATCAAACATGTTAACAGAGTATTACAGGTAAAATGACATTACTGCACCGGGCTTATGCAACAACACAATGTTAAAAGCCTATCAACACATCAAGGATGCACACGTCAACTTATTAAAAAGAGAAAAAGGAAAAGACACGACACACAATCTCATGCCGAAGCGTTCAGCAGAAATTGACGACATGCAGCAGCGATTGTCGATCTCAACCCTGGGAATGATTCTTCAAAAGTAACACCTCCAGTAAGGAGACGACGTGCAAGCGTCACCGTCACTTGATGCGAGATCATAGGTTTTCTCCGTAAAAATTAAGTACGAGCAAAATCCAAGCTATGCCTTTAACAAGGTAGCGACGTGAAATACCATGATCGCTAGGTAGAACCAACGAAGGCGGACCTAGGGTGTTCACCCTGGTGCTCGAGACCGAGTGCTCAAGCAGCACCACCAAATCAAAGTCATGATGTTTGTTCGCCTCCACTTGTCAACGTGGCAAGATGATACCTCATGGCCTTGTCCGGGGCAACATGTTAGTGCTTGATCACATAAGTTGTTACTTGCAAAAGTCATGGAAGATATGTAACGATCACATCCATGGTACATGCACTAGGTGGCAACATGCGCACAATCCTAATATGAGATTGCCACATGATTGATAACTATGCCAGAATAAGTAGGTTGTCTAAACAGCGACAAGAGTTGCCCGCCACTAAAGGATGAAAAAACGATGGCACCTAGGAAGTAGGAACAAGGAAGGGTGTAGAACGCGACAAAATGCTTTGGAGAGTTGAAAATAAGCATAGACCCATGGATTCCCAAATAGTTCAACCTTTTGGATTGTTTGCTGAATCCATGAGCAGGCAAGAAACAAACGAAAGACTTACTCGAAGAAAGCTTTGAGAGTTTCTTGTGCTATGCCTTTGGCGAACCTCCTACTGGTTCTTCCAATTCTAAAACTGGGATTGCCTTGTTGACTTTGCCCTTTCTTTAGACAAAGAGCCCCTGGCTTCGCCGTCAATGTGTTGTCATTCAATTCTCCACAATCCTGTCATTGGGCTACTTGCGTCATCGGCGGATACAAAGGAGAAGTGATGGTTGATGAAATAGTCCTCCAACTTGTAGCACTTCGTGGTTAACATGAAAACTCTAGATAGTTCTCCTCCCTCGGTAGGCAAATAGCCTTTTCGACTTATATCTCTACTATAGGAGGAAGGTAGGAATGGTACCAAATTTCCAAACGCATTGTCCTCATAAGAGACAGTAGGTGGAAAATCCATGGCAAATAGGTCAACTTTTTTATAAGTGTACAAGATTAGATAATAAAAGAGTATATGTTTCCATCTTGTGTTCGACATTTAGATAATAAAAGAGCATATGTTTCCATCTTGTGTTAGGTAATAAAATATGATTTTATAGTGGAGAGAATTTTCATCTTGTTTTTCATGATCTAGCGTGTTCGACATTTCTCTTGCGGTTAACCATTTGATGTATAAATTATAGTTATTACACCGTCGCAAATGACAATTGAATTGGTAGTTACAAAATATTATTAAAATATATGAGAGAATAAAGAGGACATGAGTGTAGACTATGCCGGATATGAAATGGATATTTAGGAGGACATCCTTCTAGACTATAGGCCAAATACGAGAATATAGACTATCTACCAAGTGAGGATTTTTGGCTCTTGAAATTTTGCAAAAAAAAATAATAATAAAACCTTTTAAGTGTCATTTAAAAAAATACATAAAGATGCATACTTTATGTCTGTAAATTTTCACAATGAAATACATTTTGATGTGTCTACACAAAAAACAAAATGATGAAATTTTATAGTGAATAGAAGATACGCTATAAATTCATGTTTGTTAGCTTACCTCAAAACGTATTTCATCATGAAACTTTACAAACATGTAGAATATACATCCCTATATACATGCATAATTTTTAAAAAATATCAAAAAGATGAATTTTGATTTATATTTTTTCAGATTCAGGCTCCATGGAGCCCTAGCTCCATTAGCAATTTTCGCTATCTACTAGAGATGTTGTTACGTTTTTTCAACCAGTCTAACCCCCTTTCCATCAATTTCTCAATGAAAATAACATTGCTAATTAAACCAGGCGGCGACGCGCCTTTGGCTCGCTTCGGTGCTTTTAGTCGTCGCTAGGTGGTCTACGGATCTGGATGTAATTTCTATTATTTCTGGTGTTTGTTGTGCTGCCATGATTGAAGATGAATACCCCGCAAAAATAAATGATTGAAGATGAATAGATCGGAAGTTTTTTCCACAAAAAACCGCCAACTATATCAGTTAAAGGAAGCGGGAAGAAGGGGAGAGCGAGTCAGGGCACATAGAAGGAAACCCTCTGCGGATGCTCCGTATCGAAACATCCGCTACCGGGCAAAAACCTTGTAGCAGAGATGCTCTTGCTCAGACCAAACATGACTCCATCGGGAATTATCTAGCTGCGCTTACTCATTTTATCCCATGTGCAATGCTGAGAGCAGCTGTAGATTTCCGATCAAACAGTATACATCCATCAAATTCAGGCTCGGACACTGATTTCCTGGGTTTCCAGCTAGTTTCCTGGAGGGGCTGGCTCCACGTCCCGCCGAAGAAGGCAACAAGCAAAACAAAACGAGATCAGACACCCTATCAAACTGTACTGGTCTTGAGAATGGCCGAGAACATTTCAGCCTGAACTAGTTGCGGCACTCGATCGGGACCACGCATACGGATCGACCGCGCCCGGCAAAGCGTACCTACGCTACGCAGAACGACACGGCTCCCGAGTTGTCATGGGCTTGTTCTCTAGCTGTAGTGACAGGAGAGAACGAATTAGCTAGCATAGTCACGAGACCGCGTCCGTCCCAGGCTCACGTGCACGCCATACCCATACCCCCCCACAGCGCAAGACAAGAAAATGCCACGCCTATCGATCCTCCCGGCTGGCCCCGGGTACATGTTGTTGCCTACGCCGCGCACCTACCTACGTCCGCTCTCTCCCCGTGAACAGAGAAGGCATCACGTGTGTGCGCGTTTCTTTAGCTACTCGCAACTCTGCAGATGGTGCGCGCACCGGAAACTCAAGACGGTTGCTGTCCTATCACTACTCAGACGAGTACCAAGATCGAATTACAGTAGTTATTACGTTACCTGGCTGACGATCCCGGCGTCCTGCATCCACTCCGACGGGATCTGGAACCGGCCGTACCTGCTGGTGGCGCCGTCGCGGACGCGAGCGAGGTTGTACACGCCGTGCTCCAGCCTGCACGCACGGCGCACCGTTGTTGGTTCGTTGCCACATGACAAAACGCCGTACGATCGTAGTGGAAACCGCAGGCAGAGCTGCGACGCTTACTTCTCAAAGAGGGCCTGCATCTTCTTGAGCGCGGCGGCGCAGGGCTGCCGGGGGTCGTCGCGGAACGAGGACGCCTCGCCCTCCAGCTTCTTCAGGTCGCAGTAGCCGAACGCCGCCTCCCGGAGCGCGTCCGCCTTCTGCTCCGGCCACTCGAAGTGCTTCAGCACCGCGCGCTCGTCCACCTGCAATGCAACCACGGGCGCCAAGCAAATTAACTACCATCACGGTGACCACCGAACAAGCACCTCAAGTGAATTCATTTTGGGCGCACCAGGCGGGATAGCTCGTCGTCGAGCCACTTGACGAAGCTGACCACGCCGTCGATGTTGACGAACGCCGCGCCCTCCACCTCCTTGATGAGGAACCGGATCAGGTCGCCCTGCGTCTCCACGTCCGATCTGATCTGCAGAGCGCAACATACCACGCAGTTTCTCTATCAATTCCAGCGACATGCTACAGTAACTCGTACAAATAACTCCAACGGCTAGCCGATAACCAACGTCCCGGGCGATCGAGATCGGGTTCAGAATCCGCACTGATGCAGTAATTCGATTTCGGATTAACTACTCGAGCCCGTAACTCGCACATGCATCCACCGCAAATATAAATGCAGTGCATTTCGATCGCTCGATCCCATCGAGCCATGGCCACTTCGGATTCCGTGCAGCTGTTTCTGCTTCTGTCTTCTCTACTCACGGTACACACCAATTGAAGTTGTGTAGTACCATGCCATCGTCTGAAGGAGTACTACATGTCGCGGCTGCAATGTGGCAGTGGCACTCAGCAGTTTGCACCAAGCAGCAGTCTTTCCTACACGGCTACACCAACTGAAAATCACTTGTACCCTTTGCAATATACCAACCGAAAAGACGAAACGAGTACTGCTTATGTACGCTCCCTTAAAAAACGCATCAATGCACGCAACTTTCTATCGAAACATTGTGCGATTGTTCACCAACACTTGTTCAAGATAGCGAGCATGAGTAGTTGCATTAAGTAAAAGGAGGTTTACTAGAAGTTACTACAGGTTAATAGATACTCCATCCACTGATCCCCGCTTGGTGTTTCAGATAGAAAAATGTCAATCTCAGTAGTAGTAGCATTACGTACCGCGAGGAGGTGAGCCGATCGGTTCTCGATTTCGCCGATCATGTCCCTGGTCGCCGCCGCGCCGCCACCGTTCGCTGCGTCGGCACCGCTCCCTCCGTCCCTCTTGGACTCCCTCCGCATCAGTGAGTGGTAGAACTCGACCACCTCAGGCACGCGCCTCACGCATGAACCCGATCTCACCGGCGAACATGCCCTCTTGGACGGTGGGGGCGGGGGCGGAGGAGGTGGCGCGCCTACGCTTCCGCACACGCCCATTGAGCCGGAGCTGATGCTCGGTCTGGGTGCCGGCATCAGCTGAGGAGGCCGCGGTGGCGGTGGCGGAGGTATCGGTGGCAGCTTCGAGAGCTCTGGCACGCGGGTTCTTGGCATGGCCGCTGTGTCTGACGACGAGCCTGAATCCGTCGGTGAGATCGACGTGGACGAGGATGACGAAGAGCTCGGTGGTGAAGCGTGCAACGAGACCGACGAGTAGGGCTTGCACAAGTAATGCTCTGCTGAGACCGAAGCCGACGAGGAGCAGCAGTCATCAGCGTCATGCTGCTTCCTCAGCTCTGCCATTTCCTTCTCCACTTGAACAATCCTCTGCTTTCTGCTCGTAACCTCCAGCGCGGCAGCGTCGAGCTCAGCGCACAGCCGCATGTTCTCGGACTCGAGCCGCGCGGCGGACTCCTTGTATCTCTCGAGCTCGCTGCTCTTCGCCGCGAGCTCGGCCTCTAAAAAGGGGACAATGGCAACGGTCTCCTTGAGTATCTTCTGCTCAAGCAACTCTACGCGGAGGCGCGACTCCCTCTCCTGGAGCTGCTCGATGGCGCGCAGCAGCCCAGCGACTTCCGGCGGCGCGCGCGCGGGCTGCACCTGCGCCGACGAGCGCGGGAAGTAAGCGCCCAAGGACCGCGCGAACGCGGACGCCTTCGACGCCGAGCCGCACGGGGCGGGCGATGACGTTGAGGACGACGGAACCCGGGCCGGGGTGTGTGTATACCCCTCAGCGGGAGCCGTCGTCGCCGGCGCCGGCGATTTGGGCGCCCTGGGGCTGCTGTGGAAGCCCATGACCGCCTTGACACGCCCGGCCACCATGCTGAGTGAGTGTACGACCTGCGATATTCGGCCGTGGAACAAGAAACGTACGGGCGGGTAGGATTGGGCCGCGGCGGGCACTATTGTGTGTTTAGTTCAGTTGCTGCTGCTCTCGATGGCTTTGGGTTTAAGCGAAAAGGGCGGGCGCGACGTCCGAGGAGCGGTCCGACCTTGGGTTGGAAAGCGGGTGGCGGGGAAGCGAGCCAGACACCCAGGCCAGCAGCTCAGCGGCCGATGGTGATGGCCGCGCAGGGGAGACGCCAGGGAGGTCAAAATCACTGTTTTGACCCTTTTGTAAACTTAAGCAAGATTTGACCCTAGTTTGTAGAAAAATTGAGATCTTACCTTTTCTCTACCGCCAGGGTCGATGGCGCTAGGGTATAACTACCTACCGCTGGAATCCCTGGCGATAGGATTGAGGGCAGAGGCGGACGACTGTTGGTTGTTGCTGGCGTGGATAAAGAGCCTACCGCCAGATATGAGGGGTGGTAGGTTGTTATACCCTACAACCATCGTGTCTGGCGGTAGGGTTTAACGCCGCCAAAACCCCGAAACGGCACTGTTGCTCCGAAGAGGAAATATTTGACGGTAGGTTGTGCAACCCTACCGTCATCGATCCTGGCAGTAGGATATATAACCCTACCACCAGAGTCCTCGGCGGTAGGGGTTGAACTCCTCCCTAGACCCAAAACGGTATTGTTGCTCGATGTTAACATTTTTTGTGTGGTAGGTATGCAACCCTACCACCGTGGTCTCTGGCGGTAGGGTTCTGTACCCTTTAAACCTGCCTTTCTTTTCTACAAAATTTCATCATTCAATATAAAATGCATCAAACAGTAAAATATGCAGCACACACGGTATAATATAGTTTGCAAATGAAAGTTAGGATCTCACACATCATAATATGCATCACACATCGAAATAAAGGATAATTCAACATATCCAACATAGCAAATAGGTTTACATGTCCAACATAGCAAATAGTTTAGCAAATCGACGATAGCAAGTATTCCAACATGGCCAATAAGTTCTCGTTCAGCTCAACACATAGCAAATAGTTAGACATGACCATATCACTTAGTCTTCCTCCCCCTCTTGGTGGTACGCTCCTCTTTTCTCTTTGAGTGGGTCTCTTGCGTTGTTGTTACGTGACGAGAACGATTTTTGAGAAACGGTGATGGACTCTTCCATTGCTTTTTGGTTGATGCCCCCTTTTTGTCTGGGTTGGCTGAGTGGGTGGAGGTCCGTCATCCTCGTCGTAGTCCTCCTCTTCACCCTCATCGTAGCCCTCCTCGTCACCGTCTTGCTCTTCACCCTCGGCTTGCTCCTCATCTTCATCTTTCTCGTCCTCTTAAACATGGCGAGACGACGAAGCGGCATGGACCAAGGTTATGTTTACTCGAACATATGGCTAGGCTCAAGCTTACCTTCGTCACTTCCCTTAGCGAGTTGTCAGATTCCGCGGTTCCGGGGTCGTGCACTAGCGCATTTGAGGCATCGAAAATGCTTCTGTTCAGCTCGGAAGCCTGCAGCATCATGAATAAATTAGTGACAATGACTATAGTAGATTCTCCTCCAAATGTCATCTCCAAACAATTGAACACAACTTACCACTCTGTTCATAAGGGGTGCATACTCCCTAAATTCACCGAAGGTCTCTCTAATGTTGGCATTGTAGGCTTCTTCCTCGGGGTCATCATCCTGTAGTAATGTGATATCCGCCATGGTTCACTGTGGTCTCAGGCGCACACGGTACTTTATGCCAACATCATACCACTTCACATGTCGATCGTACGCCTCCCAGTCGACCACTGCCTTCTCCCTATCTTTGCGATACCTCCTCTCCTCCCACATTTTCACATAGTCCATGTGCTCTTTTGCCCTATCCGATATCAACTGACAATTCTTCCTACTCTTCATGCAAGGCATAAGAAACAATAAAACATAAAAAATCTTTAAAACAACAAACTATACGAAAACATAATAGAGATTAATGCCCTCACCTGTGAAGTTCGAAGCCACCAGTGTCGGTATTCACCGGTGGGTGTGTTGCAACTTACCAAATTGCAAGGCCACGGGCTGTGGTACGTGCCACTCGATAGCGTACACACATATTAATGGGACATTAGCCCGCCAGATAAGCCTGTACTGAGTGCACATCTCGTTCAGCTCGAAACCCCGATCTGTCATACGGCCACCAGTTAACTTGCAGACAGATTGCTAAGCAACCGTGAAAGTGGCTACAAGAAAACATTACCAAGCAGTTTACCTGGTGGTATGTGTTGGAAATATGCCCTAGAGGCAATTAATAAAGTGTTTATTATTATCATATTTCCCCGTTCATGATAATAGTTTATTGTTCATGCTTGAATTGTATTGACCGGAAACTAAATACATGTGTGTGAATAATGAACAAATACTGAGTCCCTAGTAAACCTCTACTTGACTAGCACGTTGATCAAAGGATGGTCAAGGTTTCCTGACCATGGACATGAGTTGTCATTTGATAACGGGATCACATCATTAGGAGAATGATGTGATGGACATGACCCAACCGTTAGCATAGCATATGATCATTCAGTTTAATGCTATTGCTTTCACTATGTCAAATACACGTTCCTCTGACCATGAGATCATGCAACTCCCGGATACCGTAGGAATACTTTGGGTGTATCAAACGTCACAACGTAACTGGGTGATTATAAAGGTGCACTACAGGTATCTCCGAAAGTGTTTGTTGAGTTGGCATGGATCGAGATTGGGATTTGTCACTCCGACTATCAGAGGGGTATCTCTGGGCCCTCTCGGTAATACAGCATCACAGAAGCCTTGCAAGCACCGTGACTAAAGAGTTAGTTGCAAGATGATGTATTACGGAACGAGTAAAGAGACTTGCCGGTAATGAGATTGAACTAGGTATTGGATACCGACGATCGAATCTCGGGCAAGTAACATACCGCCAGACAAAGGGAACAACGTATGTTGACATATGAGGTTCACCGATAAAGATCTTCGTGGAATATGTAGGAACCAATATGAGCATCTAGGTTCCGCTGTTGGTTATTGACCGGAGAGTCGTCTCGGTCATGTCTACATCATTCCCGAACCCGTAGGGTCCGCACACTTAAGGTTCGATGACGATATAGTATTATATGAGTTATGTGATTGGTGACCGAATGTTGTTCGGAGTCCCGGATGAGATCACGGACATGACGAGGAGTCTCGGAATGTCCGAGAGATAAAGATTCATATATTGGAAGGTGGTATTCGGACACCGGAAAGGTTCCGGAAGGTTCCGGATATTTTATCGGTGTACCGGGGGGTTACCGGAACCCCCCGGGGGGGCCACATGGGCTACATGGGCCATGTAGGGGAGGAGCAACAGCCCACAAAGGGCTGGTGCGCCCCCCCTAGGGGGCCAAACCGAATTGGGCTAGGGTTGGGGGCCGGCCCCCCTTCCTTCTCCCTCTCCCCCCCTTTCCAAGTAGGAATCCTACTTGGAGTAGGATTGGGGGGGCCGGCCAATGGGAGGAATCCCTAGGGGGATTCGGCCTCCCTAAGGGGGCGCAGCCCCTTGGCTGCCTCCTTCCCCCTCCCTCCTTTATATACGGAGGAGGGGCACCCCTTGGAGACACACAATTGTCCCATAACCGTGTGCGGTGCCCCGATCTCCGTTTTCCACCTCGGTCATATTTTCGGAGAGCTTAGGCGAAGCCCTGCCGGAATCACTTCACCGTCACCGTCGCCACGCCGTCGTGTTGACGGAACTCATCTACTTCCTCAACGTCTGGCTGGATCAAGAAGGCGAGGATCGTCACCGAGCTGCACGTGTGTAGAACTCGGAGGTGCCGTACGTTCGGTACTCGATCGGTGGAGCTCGAAGGATTGTTCGACTACATCAACCGCGTTGTGAGACTTCCGCTAACGGTCTACGAGGGTACGTAGACACACTCTCCCCTCTCGTAGCGATGCATCTCCATGGATAGATCTTGCGTGAGCGTAGGAATTTTTTTGAAATTCATGCTCCGTTCCCCAACAGTATGTGCGGTTGTCCAGCTCGTTCGTGAAGGCCTTGTACAACGCATTGGACTTGCCTGTGAAGACTTTAACCCTGTCCCAAGAGTACGCAACGGCGGGGTACCGAGAAGTGTCACCTTCTTCGGCATAGACCGTCCATGGATGCTGGGGATCTTTTTCGGGACGACCCACCGGCAACCACTCCCACATCCAAATCGAGAGGGCTGAGGCACATCCACACATACAGGACTTATCCCCGGTCCTCTGACATGCGTCGTCCAGCTACAAATGTCAATTCATGATTAGATGACACAATTCAAAAAAGCATACATACATCCATAAATGACTATTGCGTTAGCTTCTTACCGAACGGTATAAGTACGCGAGGTCGGTAGACCCCCAGTTGTACCCTACGTCCCAGTCGACCAATAAATCCAGATACATCCATAGGGCAGTGTCCCCCGAGTAGTCTGGAAACACGACCTCTGTTAGGATATACCATAAGTAGGCCCTTGCGTACTGCTCCACGTTCCGCACATCGGCATCTTGCGGGCATCCGGACCGGTTGACAGCGAGCCATATTAATGGTATACCAGATGTCCGGTTATCCAGCACGCCCTGGGCCTCGTTACGGATAGAGGGGGCAATCACCAATCAGGCTGACAACCCTCTCCTGCCAATTGTTCTTCTCCACTCGTCCAATGAGAGGCCGACCCTCGAGCGGTAGGGCCGTGATCATGGTGAAGTCTTCGAGGATCACCGTCATCTCACCACAATGGAGAAGAAAAGAGTGCGTCTCAGGCCGCCAACGGTCCATCAAGGCTGTGAGAGCTGAGTGGACAAGCGTCGACGGCGCACGTGAACTGAAGCACAAACGGCAGCAGCCCGACTCTCACGAAATACGGCTCGAAGTGGACGTCGTATGCCATCTGGCAGGCCTTCGTGTGAGCCCTCATACGCATTGGTGGTAGCATCTGCCAAAATTCAGTTGAAAATAGTTAGTAACTTACTTTTACAAAGCTAAAAAAATATCTGCGAGAATTTGATCATAGTTATTATTGTAGGGGAACGCAACAGAAAACAAAAAAATTCTGACCTACGCACAAGCCCAGGACCACTATGGAGACTGCATACAAGGTTTGATCTTTTCGTTACCGACTCATAGCGCAGCGGAAGTAGAGTCGATGACGATCGGCGGTGCAGATCCCCGCAGCTAGGATTTACAACCTCCCAACCGCGAGGATGTACTCCCTCGTCTGCCCCACGGACAGCCCTCCGGGAGGCGGTCGGACAGTCCCTCGGACGGTGTCACGGACAGCCCTTCGGGAGGACCCTCAAAACTCGGACAGCCCTTCGGGAGGCACTCTCGAACAGCCCCTCGGGCAAAAAGATCGAACCTACGACCTCTCTACGGGGTTGCACACATACGGTGTCATCTATCCGGCAGGGCTTCGCCATCCAGAACTAGTTCCTGCCGGAACCCAGACAGCCTTTCGGCTCTACAAAACTATTTCGCTGGGAGGGAGAGAGAAGCCAGAAATGTCATGGCATGTGTATGTTGAGAAAGAGTGAGTCTTTAGGTAGCCCCCTCCACCCCTATTTATAGGCCAAGCCCAAGGGTGGCTTCTCCAAGAAGCCAAGGGGGAAAATACCAAAAGGCCCTCAAGGTGGCTTCTCCAAGAAGCCACCCAAAAAGCACTTTCACTATTCACGGAAACATTTTTCCGTGACCGTTAAATCTGAAAATATTTCTGTGGGTCTTAGAATAATTCCAGCACCCACTAAAATGATTTTGGACGCGTTCCGAAACAATTCCGGATTTGTGATTTTCATCTGCGAAAAGCAACCAAACCAAACCGGTTCCGGCAGCTCCGGAACATTTCCGGTTTTTATCCCGGAAAAATCCCAGAAGTTTCCAGAACAATTCTGGCACCCTCCAAGAATTTCTAGACGTGTGCCAAAACCAATTTGATTCAATGGTATACCCTGATACAACTTTTCAGTTTTACCGAAACTATTCCGGTGCTCTCTCTCCGGAACTTTTCCGCTGTCTCCGAAACTTTTCCGGTGACTTTCTCTCAGACTCCCTGTCTAGTATTCAGTAGATAGATGACCCTTAAGCGTGTGACCCTATAGGTTCGGTGAAGCATAGACATGGCCGGAACACTTTCCAATCAATGATCAACATCGAAGCCGTGGACACCCATATTGACCCCTATACCCACACGAATAAATATTCGAGTGAACCTCCAGTTGCCGTGTGCTATTCCTGTTGCTTCACGATATGTTACAAAACCCGAGGTGAGATTTATCGGCATCCCCGTGGATCAACAACTTGTCCACTATGCCAGTTACCTCGTTGCCGGTTTTGTTCTCTTTTCTCGTTCCCGTGTTCCGGCATCCCTGTGATCAAATCACAATGTGTCTGGCCAGATGATGGTGGATACCATAACACCGAGAGGGCCCAGAGATATCTCTCCATCGTCGAAGGAGCAAATCCCAATCTTGAGCTATCAAGTCCCTTGACACGCTTTTCCATGAACCCGTAAGCCGCCGTAATAGCCACCCATTTACGGATGACGTTTAACAAACCCCAAAGTTCATGAAGCAAGCATGAAGAAACTCGATACCCTCATGGTCTAAGGAATTATGCAAATGTTAACTTTCTCTGTGTTATTAACCATTAAGTTGTGACGAATGTATCTCATAGCATAACATCAATTCGGGTCGATTCAACACAAGTGTTCTCCTAACATTGTGCCCTCAAAGTTGCCGGCATAGTCATGCCTATGATCAGGAAAACAGAACCATCATGCAACACTTGAGCTAGTCTTAGAGGTCAGACTAGGAATACATTTTACCGTTTATTATTCCACACGGGCATATGAGTCTTCCTCCGAGCCTCGTGGTTATTGTAGACTCGAGAACCATAGCAGTTATAGCATGGAACATAAACATAATTACAAACATGGAGATAAATAATAATATTTATTATTGCCTCTAGGGCATATCTCCTACAGACTCCCACTTGCACTAGAGTCATAATCTAGTCAATGCTGATGCACTTTACACCTATGGCATACCGGTGTAAAACATGCTTCGCTTGTGGTATAGTTGTAGGAAATATGCCCTAGAGGCAATTAATAAAGTGTTTATTATCATATTTCCCCTTTCATGATAATGGTTTATTATTCATGCTAGAATTGTATTGACCGGAAGCTTAATACATGTGTGAATAGATAAACAAATACTGAGTCCCTAGTAAGCCTCTACTAGACTAGCTCGTTGATCAAAAGATGGTCAAGATTTCCTGACCATGGACATGAGTTGTCATTTGATAACGGGATCACATCATTAGGAGAATGATGTGATGGACTTGACCCAACCGTCAGCATAGCATATGATCGTTCAGTTTAATGCTATTGCTTTCACTATGTCAAATACACGTTCCTCTGACCATGAGATCATGCAACTCCCGGATACTGTAGGAATACTTTGGGTGTATCAAACGTCACAACGTAACTGGGTGATTATAAAGGTGCACTACAGGTATCTCCGAAAGTGTTTGTTGAGTTGGCATGTATCAAGATTGGGATTTGTCACTCCGACTATCGGAGAGGTATCTCTGGGCCCTCTCGGTAATACAGCATCACAGAAGCCTTGCAAGCACCGTGACTAAAGAGTTAGTTGCAAGATGATGTATTACGTAATAAGTAAAGAGACTTGCCGGTAACGAGATTGAACTAGGTATTGGATACCGACGATCGAATCTCGGGCAAGTAACATACCGCCAGACAAAGGAAACAACGTATGTTGACATATGAGGTTCACCGATAAAGATCTTCGTGGAATATGTAGGAACCAATATGAGCATCTTGGTTCGCTGTTGGTTATTGACCGGAGAGTCGTCTCGGTCATGTCTACATCATTCCCGAACCCGTAGGGTCCGCACACTTAAGGTTCGATGGCGATTTAGTATTATATGAGTTATGTGATTGGTGGCCGAAGTTTGTTCGGAGTCCCGGATGAGATCACGGACATGACGAGGAGTCTCGAAATGGTCGAGAGGTAAAGATCCATATATTGGAAGGCTATATTCGGACGTCGGAAAGGTTCCGAGTGATTCGGAAATTTTTCGGAGTACCGGGGAGTTACGGGAATTCACCGGGAGAAGTAATGGGCCTTATTGGGCCATACGGGAAAAGGAGAGGCAGGCCACGTGAGGAGGCTCGCGCCCCCCCCCTTGCCCAAACCGAATTGGACTAGGGGAGGTGGCGCAGCCCCCTCTTTCCTTTCCCTCTCCCTTCCCTCTTTCCTACTCCGTATGGGAGGTGGAATCCTACTAGGACTAAGGAGTCCTAGTAGGACTCCCCACACTTGGCGCACCCCTAGGGGGCCGGCCTCCTCCCTCTCATCCTTTATATACGGGGGCAAGGGGGCACCCCAAAGTACACAATTGTCCCATAGCCGTGTGCGGTGCCCCGATCTCCGTTTTCCACCTCGGTCATATTTTCGGAGAGCTTAGGCGAAGCCCTGCCGTAATCACTTCACCGTCACCGTCGCCACGCCGTCGTGCTGACGGAACTCATCTACTACCTCGACGTCTTGCTGGATCAAGAAGGCGAGGAACGTCACCGAGCTGCACGTGTGTAGAACTCGGAGGTGCCGTACGTTCGGTACTTGATCGGTGGAGCTCGAAGGATTGTTCGACTACATCAACCGCGTTGTGAGACGCTTCCGCTAACGGTCTACGAGGGTACGTAGACACACTCTCCCCTCTCGTAGCGATACATCTCCATGGATAGATCTTGCGTGAGCGTAGGAATTTTTTTGAAATTCATGCTCCGTTCCCTAACAGTGGCATCCGAGCCAGGTCTATGCGTAGATGTGATTTGCACGAGTAGAACACAAACGAGTTGTGGGCGTGGGTGTATACATATTGCTTGCCGTTACTAGTTGATACTTGATTCGGCGGTATTGTGAGATGAAGCGGCCCGGACCGACATTACGCGTACGCTTACGCGAGACAGGTTTCACCGCTACGTGCACTCGTTGCATAAAGGTGACTGGCGGGTGTCTGTCTCTCTCACTTTAGTTGAATCGGTTTCAATGAAGAGGGTTCTTTTAGAAGATCAAAAAGCAATCACTACACCACGTTGTGGTTTTGCGTAGGTAAGAACGGTTCTTGCAAACCTATAGCAGCCACGTAAAATTTGCAACAACAAAGTAGAGGACGTCTAACTTGTTTTTGCGGGGTATGCTGGTGATGTGATATGGCCAAGACATGATGTGATATAAGTTGTTGTATGAGATGATCATGTTTTGTAAGTTATCAGGCAACCGGCAGGAGCCTTATGGTTGTCTCTTTATTGTATGCAATGCCAACGCTATGTAATTGCTTTACTTTACCGCTATGAGTTAGCAGTAGTAGTAGTAGTAGCAATAGCCGGCGAGACGACCACGACGCTGCGATGGAGATCAAGGTGTCACGATGCTACGATGGAGATCATGGTGTCAACCCGGTGACGATGGAGATCATGACAGCGCTTTGCTGATGGAGATCAAAAGCACAAGACGATGATGGCCATATCATGTCACATATTGAATTGCATGTGATGTTAATCCTTTTATGCATCTTATTTTGCTTAGGACGATGGTAGCATTATAAGATGATCCCTTCACTACATTTCAAGATAGGTGTTCTCCCCTAGTATGCACCGTTGCGAAGGTTCGACGCTTCTAAGCACCACGTGATGATCGGGTGTGATGGATTCTTTCGTTCGCATACAACGGGTGTAAGCCAGTTTTACACACGCAGAATACTTGGGTTAAACTTGACGAGCCTAGCATGTACAGACATGGCCTCAGAACACAAGAGACCGAAAGGTCGAACATGAGTCATATAGTAGATATGATCAACATGAAAGATGTTCACCATTGATAACTAATCCACCTCACGTGATGATCGGACGTGGTTTAGTTGATGTGGATCATGTTACACTTAGACAACTTGAGGGATGTTAATCTAAGTGGGAGTTCTTAAATAATTTGATTAATTGAACTTCAATTGTCATGAACATAGTCTTACTTGTCTTAGCAAATTTATGTTGTAGATCAATAGACCGCGCTGTAGTTCCCCTGTTTTTTATTATGTTCCTAGAGAAAACGAAGTTGAAAGTTGATGGAAGCAACTATGCGGACTAGGTCCGTGATCTAAGGATTGTCCTCACTGCTGCACAGAAGGCTTATGTCCTTAATGCACCGCTCAGTGAAATACCCCTACGGCTTCGTCTGAGGACGTTATGAACATCTGGCAGACAAGAAAAGATGGCAACTCGATAGTTTAGTGCGCCATACTTTACGGCTTAGAACCGGAGCTCCAAATATGTTTTGAGCAACACGGAGCATATGAGATGTTCCAAGAGCTGAAAATTTGTTTTTCAAGCTCACACCCGGGTCGAGAGGTATGACACCTTCGACAAGTTCTATAGCTACAAGATGGAGGAGAACAGCTCCGTTAGTGAGCATGTACTCAGAATGTCTGAGTACTTCAAACACTAGAATCAAGTGGGAGTTAGACTTCCGAATAAAGTGGTGATTGATAGAGTTCTCTAGTCACTATCACTAAGCTACTGGATCTTCGTGATGAACTATAAACATGCAAGGGATAGAAGATCCTTAAGCTATTCGCGATGCTACAATCTGCGGATGTAGAAATCAAAAGAGGGAGCATCAAGTGTTGATGGTTAATAAGACCACTAGTTTCAAGAAGGGCAAGGGAAAGAAAAGGGAACTTCAAGAAGAACGGTAAAATAGTTGCCGCTCACGCGAAGAAACCCAAGGCTGAACCAAACCCGAAACTTAGTGTTCCCATTGCAAAGGGAAATGTCACAGGGAGCGGAACTTCCCCAAAGTAACTGGTAGATAATAAGACTGGCAATGTCAACAAAGATATTTGATATACATGTTATTGATATGTACCTTACTAGTACTCGTAGGAGCACCTGGGTATTTGATACTTGTTCAGTTGCTTACAACTTGAAACATGGAGCTTCGGAATAAACGAGGGCTAGCTAAGAACGAGGTGACGATGTGCATTGGAAGTGTCTCCAAGGTTGATGTGATCACCATCGCCACGCTCTCTCTACCTTCAGGATTAGTGATGAACCTAAATAATTGTTATTTGGTGCTTGCGTTAAGCATGAACATTATATCTGATAGTGTTTATTGCAAGACGGTTATTCAATTTCAGAGAATAATTGTTATTCTATTTATTTGGATAATATCATTGATGATCATGCACTTAAAATGAAAGGTTTATTGAATCTTGATCGTAGTAATACATATGTTCACAACACGAATGCCAAAAGATAATGATAGTACCACATATTTGTGGCACTGCCGCTTAGGTCATATCAGTGTTAAACACATGAAGAAACTCCATGCAGATGGGTTTTTGAAATCTCTTGATTATGAATCATTTGAGACATGTGAACCGTGCCTTATTGGCAAGATGACTAAAAACTCCGTTCTCCGGAACAATGGAGCGAGCAACCAACTTATTGGAAATAATACATACCGATATATGCGGTCCGATGAGTGTTGACGCGCGCGGTGGATATCGTTATGTTCTCACGTTCACAGATGATTTGAGTAGATGTCTACTTGATGAAGCATAAATCTGAAACATTTGAAAAGTTCAAAGAATTTCAGAGTGAAGTAGAGAACCATCGTAACAAGAAAATAAAGTTCTTACGATCTGATCGTGGAGGAAAATATTTGAGTTACGAGTTTGGCAATCACTTAAGACAATGTGGAATTGTTTCACAGCTCACGCCACATGGAACACAACAGCGTAATGGTGTGTCCGAACGTCGTAATCGTACTCTATTGGATATGGTGCGTTCTATGATGTCTCTTACCGATTTGCCACTATCATTTTGGGGTTATGCATTAGAGACAGCTGCATTCACTTTAAACAAGGGCACCGTCTAAATCCGTTGAGATGACACCGTATGAACTGTGGTTTGCAAGAAACCTAAGATGTCGTTTCTGAAAGTTTGGGGATGCGATGCTTATGTCAAAAGGCTTCAGCCAGATAAACTCGAACCCAAAGCGGATAAGTGCGTCTTCATAGGATACCCAAAAGAGACCGTTGGGTACACCTTCTACCATAGATCCGAAGGCAAAGTTTTCGTTGCTAAAGAATGGATCCTTTCTAGAGAAGGAGTTTCTCTCGAAAGAAGTGAGTGGGATGAAAGTAGAACTTGATGAGGTAATTGTACCTCCTCTGGATAGTAGTATGCCACAGAAAGAAATTTCTGTGACACCAACACAGACCAGAGAAGAAGTTGATGATGATGATCATGAGGCTTCGGATCAAGTTACTACAGAACTTCGAAGGTCAACTAGGACACGTTCCGCACCAGAGTGGTACGGAAATCCAGTCTTGGAGGTTATGTTGTTAGACAACGGTGAACCTTCGAACTATGAAGAAGCGATGGCAAGCCCGGATTCCGACAAATGGCTTGAGGCCATGAAATCCGAGATTGGATCCATGTATGAGAACAAAGTGTGGACTTTGGTAGACTTGCCCGATGAACGGCGAGCTATTGAAAATAAATGGATCTTTAAGAAGAAGACGGATGCTGATGGTAATATCACCGTCTATAAAGCTCGACTTGTTGCTAAAGGTTATCACCAAGTTCAAGGAGTTGACTACGATGAGACTTTCTCACCCGTAGCGATGCTAAAGTCTGTCAGAATTATGTTAGCAATTGCCGCGTTTTATGATTATGAAATCTGGCAAATGGACGTCAAAACGGCATTCCTTTACGGATTCCTTAAGGAAGAATTGTATATGATACAGCCGGAAGGTTTTGTCGATCCTAAAGGCGCTAACAAAATATGCAAGCTCCAGCGATCCATCTATGGACTGGTGCAAGCATCTCGGAGCTGGAATACTCGCTTTGATGAAGTAATCAAAGCGTTTGGGTTTATACAAGTTTATGGAGAAACTTGTATTTACAAGAAAGTGAGTGGGAGCTCTATAGCATTTCTAATAGTATATGTGGATGACATATTGTTGATTGGAAATGATGTAGAATTTCTGGAAAGCATAAAGAATTGAAAGGAGGTTTTCAATAAAAACCTGTTTTTGAGTTATCCACAGATTGGGCATCGAGATCTATGGAGATAGATCAAAACGCCTGATAAAAGTTCACACATCTTGATGAGGTTTTTGAAGAAGTTCAAAATAGGATCAAGTCAAAGAAATGAGTTCTTGCCTGGTGTGAAGTGGAGTAAGACTTGAAAATCTAGGTAAAGGTTGATTTACATGTTAGGCATCAAAATCTATAGAGATAGATTGAGACGCCTCATAGGACTTTCACGAAGCACATACCTTGACAAGATTTTGAAGAAGTTCAAAATGGATCAGTCAAAGAAAGGGTTCTTGCCTGTATTGCAAGGTGTGAGATTGAGTAAGACTCAAAGCCCGACCACGGCAGAAGACAAAGAGAAGATGAGTGTCATCCCCTATGCCTCAGCCATAGGCTCTATTTTGTATGCCATGCTGTGTACTAGACCTGATGTATGCCTCGCTATTAGCTTGGTGGGAAGGTACCAAAGTGATCCAGGAGTAGATCACTGGACAGCGGTCATGAATATCCTAAAGTACCTGAAAAGGACTAAGGAAGAATTTCTCGAGAATAGAGGTGATAAAGAGTTCGTCGTAAAGGGTTACGTCGATGCAAGCTTTAAACACCGATCCGGAAGACTATGAGTCTCAGACCGGATACGTAAAGTGGGACAGTCGTTTTTGGAGTAGCTCCAAGCAGAGTGTGGTAGCAGCATCTACATATGACATAGAGATTTGCCAAGAACACATGGATCTGAATATTGCAAACCCGTTGACTAAAACCTCTCTCACAAGCAAAACATGATCAGCCCTAGAACTGATTGGATGTTAATTACATGGAGATGTAAACTAGATTATTGACTCTAGTGCAAGTGGGAGACTGTAGGAAATATGCCCTAGAGGCAATTAATAAAGTGTTTATTATCATATTTCCCCGTTCATGATAATGGTTTATTATTCATGCTAGAATTGTATTGACCGGAAACTTAATACATGTGTGAATAGATAAACAAATACTGAGTCCCTAGTAAGCCTCTACTAGACTAGCTCGTTGATCAAAAGATGGTCAAGATTTCTTGACCATGGACATGAGTTGTCATTTGATAACGGGATCACATCATTAGGAGAATGATGTGATGGACTTGACCCAACCGTCAGCATAGCATATGATCGTTCAGTTTAATGCTATTGCTTTCACTATGTCAAATACACGTTCCTCTGACCATGAGATCATGCAACTTCCGGATACTGTAGGAATACTTTGGGTGTATCAAACGTCACAACGTAACTGGGTGATTATAAAGGTGCACTACAGGTATCTCCGAAAGTGTTTGTTGAGTTGGCATGGATCAAGATTGGGATTTGTCACTCCGACTATCAGAGAGGTATCTCTGGGCCCTCTCGGTAATACAGCATCACAGAAGCCTTGCAAGCACCGTGACTAAAGAGTTAGTTGCAAGATGATGTATTACGGAACGAGTAAAGAGACTTGCCGGTAACGAGACTGAACTAGGTATTGGATACCGACGATCGAATCTCGGGCAAGTAACATACCGCCAGACAAAGGGAACAACGTATGTTGACATATGAGGTTCACCGATAAAGATCTTCGTGGAATATGTAGGAACCAATATGAGCATCTAGGTTCCGCTGTTGGTTATTGACCAGAGAGTCGTCTCCGTCATATCTACATCATTCCCGAACCCGTAGGGTCCGCACACTTAAGGTTCGATGACGATTTAGTATTATATGAGTTATGTGATTGGTGGCCGAAGTTTGTTCGGAGTCCCGGATGAGATCACGGACATGACGAGGAGTCTCGAAATGGTCGAGAGGTAAAGATTCATATATTGGAAGGCTATATTCGGACGTCGAAAAGGTTCCGAGTGATTCGGGTATTTTTCGGAGTACCGGGGAGTTACGGGAATTCACCGGGAGAAGTAATGGGCCTTATTGGGCCATACGGGAAAAGGAGAGACAGGCCACGTGAGGAGGCTCACGCCCCCCCCTTGCCCAAACCGAATTGGACTAGGGGAGGGGGCGCAGCCCCCTCTTTCCTTTCCCTCTCCCTTCCCTCTTTCCTACTCCGTATGGGAGGTGGAATCCTACTAGGACTAAGGAGTCCTAGTAGGACTCCCCACACTTGGCGCACCCCTAGGGGGCCGGCCTCCTCCCTCTCCTCCTTTATATACGGGGGCAAGGGGGCACCCCAAAGTACACAATTGTCCCATAGCCGTGTGCGGTGCCCCGATCTCCGTTTTCCACCTCGGTCATATTTTCGGAGAGCTTAGGCGAAGCCCTGCCGGAATCACTTCACCGTCACCATCGCCACGCCGTCGTGCTGACGGAACTCATCTACTACCTCGACGTCTTGCTGGATCAAGAAGGCGAGGAACGTCACCGAGCTGCACGTGTGTAGAACTCGGAGGTGCCGTACGTTCGGTACTTGATCGGTGGAGCTCGAAGGATTGTTCGACTACATCAACCGCGTTGTGAGACGCTTCCGCTAACGGTCTACGAGGGTACGTAGACACACTCTCCCCTCTCGTAGCGATACATCTCCATGGATAGATCTTGCGTGAGCGTAGGAATTTTTTTGAAATTCATGCTCCGTTCCCTAACAATAGTCTGATGTCCAATGGATCTGACAACTTCAGTTCCGTGTGTATCTCTGCATATCCTCTCGTTTTCACGCTTTCACAAAATTTATATTTTGTGTGGACTTGGCTTCGTATATATGTGAATCACTGGTCAAACCTTGATTCCTCAGACTGAGCTATGGAGCAACTATCTTCAATAGTGTTCCATTGACCAAAGCCATCTTGGAACCATACTAAGTTCATGAATGAACTGTACGATTCAACATCTTCTATGTCGCTTTGAAAGCGGCAACATACTTAGCCTTAGTTATAGAATTCGCCATAGTAACCTGTTTGGAACGATTTCCAAACACCGTGCCACCATATCGTGTATTACACAAAACCCTTAACTTAAATCTAAAATCGCATGGAGTATTGATGAAGACTGTATCGATGCAATTACTTACAACGAGCACTTCATAATCTCTGCTTGCGAGAAAATATGTCATCAGTGCTACTCCAGTACTCAATGACATTTTTCACTGTTGTCCCATGATCAAAACTTTGATCACTTTGGTATCTATACTCGCAACTCCTTGGGAGTACTGGACATATCTGGTTGTTTTACATACCATGGAATACATGATTAATCCAAACATGAAAGTGTGTGGAATCTCCATCATGTATTTTGCTCATCAGTGTTTTGGGACACCGAGTCTTCCAAAAACCCTTTCCATGTGACTTCGGCAAGAATCACTCCTTGGCGTTTTAATGCTAAACTGTTTTAGCATCTTGTCAATATGTATTTCTGGCTTTAGCCTATTAGGCAATTCTATCTCGCAGATAAATATGCCTAATGTCAAGGCTATCTAGCCCAAGCACTTCAAGAAATTTATATTATTTCCAATCAACAATGTGTCAAGCACACAAGGTTTTAAGAAATATTATTATGCTCCCACTTACTTTCTTGTAACCACAAGCATCTTCGTTACCCATTGATGAAATCAAACTCTTTTGACTATTTCATCAAAAACGAAGATTCCAACTCCATTTTGCTCTCTTCTGTCCATTGTTGGAACTCTGAAGTTTGCATACTTACTAGCATCCTCTCGATTGACAAAATACCTTGGATTGTACCACATGCAAGTCCTAGGTTGCATTTCCATCACATGGAAATCCTTTTGGCATCCATGTATCATATCTCAAGATTGAAATATGTATTGATTGCTAGTTTAACCCGATCTGACTTTAAGCATCGCTATGGTGAGACAACCTCATCGTAGTCAACTCCTTGAACTTGTTATTGCAACAAGTCGAGCTTTATGGATAAAACATTTTATCCACATTAGTTTATAGTTCCGTTAATGTTCGTTAGACTTCAAGTCTTCCAAAGGGTTTATCAAGATATAATCTTGAATCATTTATGGAAACTATCTCGGATTATATTGGTATTTAGTCAATTTCGGAGTCAGGGCCCATCAACGCTTCCTTGTGTATCGTAAGTATATTGTTGTCTAACAACAATATATCGCTTGCGCACCGGAGAGGTTTGCATGAGTTTTGCCTACGTGGTTCAGTTGCAAGTTCGACCGAAGTCCATACATCTCATGTAGAGGCTTCCGTATCAGTCGCAGTAGGAAACTCTGGAATTACTTACAAGGTTTCTTTCCTTTGATCTGATGACGAAGATACTGTTATCTCGTCGAGTTGCACTGTTCTCCCACTCACCTTTTTGCAAGAACCATTCTCTTTAAAAGCATACCGTTCTTGGTGGCAAACCTTTTTGCCTTGGTATAGTGGTGGAGAAATTCCCAATTACTTGGGATAACCTACAAAGTAGTACTTGTCTGATTTGGAATAGGTTTGTAAATATTTTACACAAGCCCCATATTCCAAATATTAAGAAAAGACAAAGCATGGTTGGGCGTACCATACCATGGCGTCATTTCAACAGACCTGATGGTGCTCTTTTCAGTGTAAAAGCCGCAGTCTCTAAAGCATTACTTTTAAAAGGGATAATGGCAAATTGATTTATGTCATCTTTGATCTTACCATGTCATAAATGGTTACACCTCACGGATATTCCACTCACAGTGGTGCTCCGTGAGGTGTAAGTTATGAAATTCTTTTCACAACTCATCAGACATTCGCTAAACTTGTAACTCAAATATTCCTTTCAGCAATCTAGTTTGCAGAAACATATTTTTCTTGTTACAATAATTTCTACTTCATTTTTGAAAACCTTATGAATGATTTCAAAAGATCCAGACTTACGTCTCATCAAGTAAATATCCATATATCTACTTGAGTCATTTCTGAAGATAGAAAAATCCACTGCTAGCAACAACATTTATCGGACTACATACATCAAAATGTATGATCACCAATAAGTTCGTTGCTCGTTCCTTATGGCCTGTGAACGGTATTTCAGTCACTTCACTTTTCGGAGGAAAGTTGCAAGTGTCAGATGATTCACAATCAAATGACTTCAAAATCCATCATTATGGAATTTCTCCATGCGGGTTTCTTCAATGTGACCAAATGCAGTGCCACACTTGTGTGGTATTCTCTTCGTCTTGCGACATTTAGCGTCAGTGTTATGGATGTATCATATTACCATCAATATTCATAACATACATCCCATCCACGACGGAAGTATGGCCCTTATGTTATTCGTAACACTGAACAACAATTGTTCTTTTATGAACAACCCTTTTGCAACAAACATTATGCAATGGGCTAGAGTGTGTAAAACTCTAAAATGAATTATCAAAGTAAATACGGAGGTAATATATTATTATCAATATTCATAACATACATCCCATCCATGACGGAAGCATGGCCCTTATGTTATTCAAAACACCGAACATCAAAAGTTCTCTTATGAACAACCTTCTTGCAAGATACTTTATGCAATGGGCTAGAGTGTATAAAAACTCTAAAATGAATTATGAAAATAAATACATAGGTAATGTACCGAGTATAGCAACTTTTACTATGTTCTCAGCGCATATCTAAACCTCACTCCGGCAAGTCTTTTAGGCCGTAGTAGTTCTTGCATCGAGTCGCAGCAGAATGCAATCGAGCGGGTATCTTTGTGATTAACTCACAATACCCAAGAATTAGTGACTAACAATTTAATCACAATTCCCAAGAACTATTTCTTTGACCAGCCTTCTATACATCAATAACTTTTATGACTTTCATACATGAGCTGGACATTCCAGTCTTCTCTCTTTTGCCTTTATACTTCTAACAGTTTAACTCTTAGTATTTCTCCTACTCTCAGAAGAAGCACTCAACTTAAGAGTGGCGTTAGCCCCGGACTTCCTAGGTGTGTAAGTCACACTAACACCCTTTGGACATTTCCTTTCTCTTTAAGTTGTTGTTTTATTCACCTTTCATCATATGACAGGCGTTCTTCTGGATCCCTCTTGTATTAGTTAAATGCATAGTAAACACTTTTATTAATAGTTTGCAAAACAAACATTGCTTTGGATATCCCATATCTTTTAGCCTTTGTTTGTGTCTGAAAATGATTTTCAGTTCCATGAATATCACATAGCTATCCCAAAACTTTTGAAGTTCGGGTCTCATGGAAGCAAACATATTGCACTTGACTGTAACAGAATTTTAGCTTTTGGATCGAAGGACGAGAGTCACATTATCCATAGCATTAGCGGGAGGATACCGAAAGCATGCGATAGGACAAAATCCTTCTCGGCACTTTTGAGGACAATCCTCACATTACGTTACCAACCGTAAAGTTTTAACCAGATATTTAACAGCTTATTCAATTTTAATAGGGAGGGTGAAAACGCGAGCCATTCTTCTACAACTATTATGCATATAACACTTAGACTGTGTTCATAATTAATTGCAATGAGAATTAAACAAGTTAATTCTATAGTGCGCTCCCACTCAAATCAATATCTCTCAAAATTGATTATGAGTGATTCAAGACCCGCATTTCCATTCAACGCCATTGAACAAGATGAACACTGATGGCGCGAACTTCAATCGGTAGGCAAACTTGCCGATCACATCTCTATGTGACTCTTGTTCATCTTTCGATGGGCGTGTTCCGAGCTCAGGGAGATCCTTCCAGAACGTCAAGACAACCAAGTGATCTTGCTGCGAGGTATCAACTCACCCGCCTCACACTTCTCTAATCGTTCGTACCCAGGGAGATCCTGTGATACCCCGAAGAGATAGGTGCCGTGACGGTGATTAAAGTGACAATAATATGGCTCCAGCCATCATGCCGAATCATGACACGCATGTCATGTTAGTAAATTTACATTATATAGTCATCTCATACATAATCAAATTAATATGAGCATTGCTATACCACATCACATGCACATGCAAACCATCCTGCAAAACCAAGTTAGACGCCTCTAATCGGTTCATACAAAATTTTATTTTTCGTGGCTTCTAAGGTTTCGAAACAAACCGAAGCTACCAACGTCCATCATCAAGTATGATTATTCAAGTCGCTAGTTTTAACTTTGCGGGGTGTATGAAACACGAGATAATAAAATCTCGAGCCCCATACTGAACTTCGTCATACGCATGACCCCCGTGCAGATCATATCTGCATTGCCCTTTTGTCTGCGAAATTTCATCTTTCTTTTTAACTATGGTGGAATTCAATGAACTGTTAGCACTTCGTTGATCAATCAGGATCGCGGATTGCCAGAACTTTGAAACTCCACCATGCTGTTATCAAGATCAGAAATATGCAAATTTCAGGGAAGCAACAAGAACATCGGGTAACAGATTTCATCTGCTACCCGCACAAATAATTATCAGCAGTAGAACTCATCTACTACAAATTATATTGTGCAACACCCATACATCTCTATGTATTCTAGATCGTAACCTGCATCTACGCAGAGCACGGCTCATGATGCCACTGTAGGGGAACGCAGCAGAAAACAAAAAATTTCCGACCTACGCACCAGCCCAGGACCACTATGGAGACTGCATACAAGGTTTGATCTTTTCGTTACCGACTCGTAGCGCAGCGGAAGTAGAGTCGATGACGATCGGCGGTGCAGATCCCCACAGCTAGGATTTACAACCTCCCAACCGCGAGGATGTACTCCCTCGTCTGCCCCACGGACAGCCCTTCGGGAGGCGGTCGGACAGTCCCTCGGACGATGTCACGGACAGCCCTTCGGGAGGACCCTCAAAACTCGGACGGTCACTCGGACAGCCCTTCGGGAGGCACTCTCGAACAGCCCCTCAGGCAAAAAGTCGAACCTACGACCTCTCTATGGGGTTGCACACATACGGTGTCATCCATCCGGCAGGGCTTCGCCGTCCAGAACTAGTTCCTGCCAGAACCCAGACAGTCTTTCGGCTCTACGAAACTATTTCGCTGGGAGGGAGAGAGAAGCCAGAAATGCCATGGCATGTGTATGTTGAGAAAGAGTGAGTCTTTAGGCAGCCCCCTCCACCCCTATTTATAGGCCAAGCCCAAGGGTGGCTTCTCCAAGAAGCCAAGGGGGAAAATACCAAAAGGCCCTCAAGGTGGCTTCTCCAAGAAGCCACCCAAAAAGCACTTTCACTATTCATGGAAACATTTTTCCGCGACCGTTAAATCCGAAAATATTTCTATGGGTCTTAGAATAATTCCAGCACCCACTAAAATGATTTTGGACACGTTCCGAAACAATTCCGGATTAGTGATTTCATCTGCGAAAAGCAACCAAACCGGTTCCGGCAGCTCCGGAACATTTCCGGTTTTTATCCCGGAAAAATCCCAGAAGTTTCCAGAACAATTCTGGCACCCTCCAAGAATTTCCAGACGTGTGTCGAAACCAATTTGACTCAATGGTATACCCTGTAACAACTTTTCAGTTTTACCGAAACTATTCCGGTGCTCTCTCTCCGGAACTTTTCCGCTGTCTCCGAAACTTTTCTGGTGACTTTCTCTCAGACTCCCTGTCTAGTATTCAGCAGATAGATGACCCTTAAGCGTGTGACCCTATAGGTTCGGTGAAGCATAGACATGGCTGGAACACATTCCGATCAATGATCAACATCGGAGCCGTGGACACCCATATTGACCCCTATACCCAGACGAATAAATATTCGAGTGAACCTCCAGTTGCCGTGTGCTATTCCTGTTGCTTCACGATATGTTACAAAACCCGTGGTGAGATTTATCGGCATCCCCGTGGATCAACAACTTGTCCACTATGCTAGTTACCTCGTTGCCGGTTTTGTTCTCTTTTCTCGTTCCCATGTTCCGGCATCCCTGTGTCAAATCACAATGTGTCTGGCCAGACGATGGTGGATACCATAACACCGAGAGGGCCCAGAGATATCTCTCCATCGTCGGAGGAGCAAATCCCATCCTTGAGCTATCAAGTCCCTTGACACACTTTTCCATGAACCCGTAAGCCGCCGTAATAGCCACCCATTTACGGATGATGTTTAACAAACCCCAAAGTTCATGAAGCAAGCATGAAGAAACTCGATACCCTCATGGTCTAAGGAATTATGCAAATGTTAACTTTCTCTGTGTTATTAACCATTAACATGCGACGAATGTATCTCATAGCATAACATCAATTCGGGTCGATTCAACACAAGTGTTCTCCTAACATTGTGCCCTCAAAGTTGCCGGCATAGTCATGCCTATGATCAGGAAAACAGAACCATGATGCAACACTTGAGCTAGTCCTAGAGGCCAGACTAGGAATACATTTTACCGTTTATTATTCCACACGTGCATATGAGTCTTCCTCCGAGCCTCGTGGTTATTGTAGACTCGAGAACCATAGCAGTTATAGCATGGAACATAAACATAATTACAAACATGGAGATAAATAATAATATTTATTATTGCCTCTAGGGCATATCTCCTACAATTATCACTCCATTCTCGATAAAACATGCGCGATGACCCTTGTCGAAGGCAGGATCAAGCATAGTGTACTGAGTGCCAATGTTCGGATCAACGGTCCTCCTAAAACAATTGCCAATTCAAGTTTAAAAAATCACAACAAAACTAAAAAATATGGTCCAAATTGAATAAAACATCTAATCCACACATCTATATATATGCATCACATTCATTCATCAACATTACTTCATCAGAAACCATTCATCAACATTACTTCATCAACATTCATTCTAAATATAGCAATAACAAATGTGCATATGTATATCCATTCTAAATATATCCACACATCCATATATCCATCCATTGATCCACACATCCAACATTTATCCATATACCAATCCATTCATCCAGACATCCATATATCCTTCCATTGATACACACATCCATTCTAATGAAATTTAGTTAAAAAAGTCAAATTACAAGATGAACTAGGGTTAACCTATATCCACACATCGAACATATATCCATCCATTCATCCAAACATACATATATCCAGCATATATGCATATGTTCATCCAAACATCAAACTTAAAGATGAACTAGGGTTCACCTACTGCCAAAAAAAATCATCAAAACTAGAGCTATTTGACTAAAACTAATTGGAGGATCGAAAGAGCTTACTTCTCCCGTCGTGGAGGCATCTCGATCCGCAAGAATGGTGAAGAAATGGAGAAGATCGAAGGGGGGAGTGTGGAGAGGAGAGTGCCGCCGCCCCTCTCTATTTCTCGGGCGGTAGGAGGAAGAAAGGGGGCTGGCTTGGTGGGTGGGACCCGCCAGCCGCTGCTACTTGTGAGCCGCGTTGGGATTTTCCCCGAAGAGGAAGGGAGAAGAAGTACAGTAGAGATAAGTATTTCCCTCAGTGAGAACCAAGGTTTATCGAACCAATAGGAGAATCACGCAAACGCTTGTGAACTGCACCTGTACACACAAAAGCAAATACTTGCACCCAACGCGGGCAAGAGGGTTATTAATCCCCTTGGACTCGTTACTTGCAAGGATTAAATCTTGTATAGGTAGATAGGTAAATTGCAAAACAAAAGAAAAGTAAATAAATTGCAGTAAGGTATTTTTAGGTTTTTTAATATACTTAAAGTAGACCTGGGGGCCATGGTTTTCACTAGAGGCTTCTCTCTCGAACACATATCATACAATGGGTGAACAAATTACTGTTGGGCAATTGATAGAAAAGTGCATAGTTATGACATATTCATGGCAATGATCACATATATAGGCATCACGTCCGTGACAAGTAGACCGACTCCTACCTGCATCTACTACTATTACTCCACCAATCGACCGCTATCCAGCATGCATCTATGGTATTAAGTTTTTTTTTTAGCTCTGAAGACACTGGGAGAAGCTCCCACTGTCACTTTTTATTAAATAATGGGGAATGTACAATGGGTGGGGTGGTTACATATTTACATTGGGAGGGGACACACAAGAGGTGTTTGTTGCACTATCTAGCAAAATACAGCAGGGGGATACTAAGGATTAGATGGAAGCAGCAAAGGAGTCAATGAATGGTTGCAGACTCTCCTTGGTCCTATATGCAAGCATGGCAAAATCCTCTTTGAATCTAGGCCTCCAGGATGCGTGGGATTGGTTGATATTTCTGAAATATTTGTTATTTCTCTCCTTCCAAATCCCCCATGCAGCAACCACAAAGACCTCCATGAACATAGGCCTGCCCCATGCAAGCTTAGCAGCATGCAGCATTTCAAACCTGCAGCTTGTGTGAGACCACTGGATCCCTACCGAGTCCTAGCACAATTTGCTAAAGGGGCATTCGAAAAAAAGGTGTACCAGCGTCTCTTCCGGGGGGGGGGGGGAGTCACACAACATGCAGGAATAGGTATTGTTTGCCACCGCGTAATGCCTCCTGCGTAGCATGTTCCTAGTGTTGAGCCGGTCAACCATCACCAGCCAGGCGAAAACTTTCCATTTGTTGTTGCACTTAGTCCTCTAGATGGATCGGAAAGCCTCGTCAACCTCGACCTGCCTGAAGCAATACGCATAGAATTTTGATGCCTTGAATTGCGCCCCGCCCCAGGTGCATACCCAGGTGTCTTTTCCCCCGCCTCCGGGGTTTATGGTTTCAGTCAACACTTGTAGCTCTCGGACATCATCTCTGGCCTGGAGTGACAATGGCAAATGGAACAGTTCAGACAAGGAATTTGCTGTCAGAAAAGACTTAACCGAGAGATCTTCATGCTTGACGAAGGAAAAGGCCCTGGGGTGAGAATCAGACAACAATCTTTGCAGCCACATGTCTTTCCAGATGAGTACGGTGCTGCCATCTCCAATCAAAACTGATGTGACACCCCTGTAAATATCAGATAGCTCGGCCACATCTCGCCACCAGAATGATCCGCACGGATCACAAGCATGCGGCACTTTGTCAACATAATATGTCGACCAAATCAAGTCAACCCAGGGCGTGTCAATTTTGTTATAGAATTTGTGGAGCTGCTTAAGGAGTAGGCCCTTGTTTTGCAGGTCTATGTCTATTACCCTGAGGCCGCCATTGTTTTTGGGTCTGCAGACCATATCCCACGCAGCCAGAGAGTTGTCCTTGACAACTCCATCTTCATTCTTTTTTCTCCACAGACAGTGCCTACGCAGCTTGTCAAGGTGCTCTATGATCTTAGGATGAATCCGAATTGAGCACATAGCATACACAGCAAGTGAACTGATCACCGAGTTGATGAAAGTTAGCTTTGAACCATAGTCAAGCAGAGATGTTGTAGCCGAGATTTTTCGTTCCACCGACGCAACAAGGGGCATCAAGTCAGAGACCGATGGTCTGGTCGTCCCCATGGGTAGACCCAAGTAGGTAAATGGCATACTCCCTACCCTACAACCAAAAATATCTGCTAGTTCCAGTGCGTCGGAGTTTTGCATGTGAATGGGGATCAATGTCGATTTCTGGAAATTAATGCTCAAACCCACACTCGTAGCATAGTCCATCAGGATCCTCTTCATGCATCTTGCCTATTCTGGGGTGGCCGGCATCATGACTATCGTGTCGTCGGCATACTGTATAACCAGGTATTCATTTGAGGGGGTTGGAATCGGCGGCAACAGGTGTCCTTTTACAAATGCATCATTTATAGCTGCTTGTAACAGATCAGCCGCAAGTACGAAAATCAGCGGCGAAAGCAGATCACCCTGACGGACACCTTTTTTGCAATAAAACATACGACCTGGGACTCCGTTTAGTAGCACAGCTGATTTAGCAGAGCCAAAGATGCATGATATCCAACTCAGCCATCTGTCATCAAATCCCATGCGTTTCATGATTTCCATCATTGGTGCGTGTTCGATTGTATCGAACGCTTTGGCAAAGTCTAATTTAAGAGCATAGGCCTCTCTCCCAGAAGCTTGACATTGGTGGATGTATTCAAATGCAAAGGCCAAGCAGTCCTGGATGGAGCGATTTTTAAGAAAGCCATACTGGTTCCGGTGAATTATCCTCAGAATCACACGCTGTAATCTGTTTGCTAGGATCTTGGTGATGAGTTTGAGGCAGCAGTTCAGCAACATGATGGGTCTATAATCATTTGCAGTCTCAGGCGATTGAATTTTTGTAATGAGGGTGATATAACCAGTGTTTAGACTCTCAAGATCGAGCTTGCCATCATAAAAATCAAAACACAACTGATAGAAGTCTTGTTTGACGATGTGCCAACAATTTTTCAGGAAGCAACCGTTAAAACCATCCGGGCCTAGAGCCCTATCTGATGGCATCTCTTTGACCACCTGGTCAATCTCATCACACGTGAACGGGACTGTGAGCTCGTCCAAGCCATCTATTTTTTTGATG
The DNA here is from genome assembly GCA_039707655.1 of Elymus sibiricus. Lineage (NCBI taxonomy): Eukaryota > Viridiplantae > Streptophyta > Magnoliopsida > Poales > Poaceae > Elymus > Elymus sibiricus. Next base: position 251,240,239 of record CM077668.1, on the reverse strand, counting down.
ATAGATGGTAGGTCAAAGGTCATATTCACCTCTTTCGAATGGGCTAACCTACTCTTGTAGGCATGAAACAGAGCAGCCTCTTTTCCAATATGATCATTCACCACTGTGCCATCGTCCAATCTGAGAGTTGCAATCGAGTTGTGTCTAAGGCGCTCGGTGCCAATGGAGTGGAAAAACTTGGTGTTGCCATCTCCCACCTGAAAGTACCGGATCGTACATCTCTTCTTCCAGTATTCCTTCTTATATTCAACCAGATTAATTATATGAGTTTTGAGAATGCATCTGAAGTTCCTCTCTGGGACAGTAAGAGTTCTCCTTTCTTCAAGTCCGTCTAGCTGCAGCAAGGCCCAGTTGGAGTTGTCAATCAATATAGACAATCGAGAGATTCTCCTACTCCAATTTTTCAAAGCATATCTCAGGTTTTTCAGTTTTTTGCATATTCTGGCCGCTGAATTTTTTGCATGACATGGTTGTTCCCAGGATGATTGGACTGTCTGAATGATATCCAAGTGTTTAACCCAGAAATTTTCAAACCGGAAAATGTTAGATTTGGGCACTGATGATTCTATGGCAACCACACACGGCACATGGTCAGATACCGGCTTGCCCAACGGTAGAACCATCGTGTTTGGGTATTTCGTCGTCCAGCTGACCGAAGTGAAATACCAGTCGAGCTGTTCTAACAGTGGGGATTGCTGCATGTTACTCCAAGTATATGAATGACCTTTGATGGGCAGCTCGACAAGAGATTGTGCACGGATCATGTCATTAAAGGTAAGCATGTCATTTACATCCCCACCAGGCTTGTTCCTATTATCAGGCGCACGGATGTAATTAAAATCACCGAGGATTAGCCAATCATTATTATCATCAATATTTAGATTGAAGAACCAATCAGTGTAAACCTGCCTCTTAGGGCCAGAGCAAGGACCATACACATTTATCAGATTCCAAGAGGCGGCAGAATGCACCAAAGTAAATCGCACACCAACAACAAAGGATTCAGTAAATATAGGAGTTCCAGTGAACATAGCACTGTTCGAGATAGTAATGAATGCCTCCAGATAGTCCACAAGAAGGCACAAAAACAAACTTATCAAATTTTTTAGGACAGAAAGATTTAATAAAAGCTGGATCAAAAGTCGATCGCTTGGTTTCCTGAATGCAAACCACTGAACAACCACTGCTCTCAATGGCGTTGCGAAGAGCCAACTGCTTTGCTTCAGAGTTTATTCCACGTATGTTCCAGCAGAGCACCTTCCATGGCCTCCCACACGTCATGGCTTATCTTTTGGAGAGGAAGGGTCCTCTTGAAGGCTAGCCAGCAACTTCTTCAAGCTGAGCTCCTGAAGGGGAATACCACACATGTTGGCGCCAATGTTCTGAATGGTGGAGATAGCTGTAGGAGGTGGGATGGACTGGCCCACTCGCATGTTGTTCTTATTAGCAGCGGCTGTAACGCTAGCAATGTTTCTTGCAGGTACTCCTGGCACTGCTCTGGGTTTAACTTTGGAAGCTACTTTCTTAGTATCCGTTATCTGCGGGATCCTGAAACCATCATATTTGGTGGACCTAGTGCTGCGCCTTAGTCCTGCAGTATCCACATGTGTTTTTTTAGATTGCACCAGCTTCTGAAGAAGACCAGGAACACCGACCGAGGTATGTTTAGAAGATTCAGCCTGTGCATCAATATGATTATGAGTCAGAGGACCTGGAGAAGTAGCAGCAGACTGTGAAGTTTCAGAGATCAAAGTGATGTTATCTTTCAGCATTTTTGGAAACATCTCCATGCTCATAGGACTGATAAACTCTTCCCAAATAGTTCTGTCAATAAATATGCCCTGGGATAGCTGAGTAAAACTGCAGGGAGTGCTAGTCTGAGGACCAATGTTCTGATAGATATCTTGATAGATACACCTGCAGAAGTTGACACAGAAAAAAGCATAGTTGATGGGTAGGATACCCATCAGATGCTGCTCTGGGGCTGTAATTCTGGGGACATAGTGTCCCTGAGTAACAAACCATAACATATCTAGAAAATCAGTTGCATCTCTGAACATGACAGCCGTGTCAATACCACCAGCTCTACTGGAGATATACCCAGGTGTTTCAATTCCACAAACAAAGTTATCAACGGCATCAGATATTTCAGAGTATACCGACCATTCATCTTGAGGATCTTCCACTGAATTGTTTTCAGGCAGCACACCGTCCATAACCGCAAGCGACGGCGTCGAAACTACAGGTGTTGTCCCCGAGACAGACGGGATTGGGAGATTTTCTGGTATAATATCCTGTGTCCGTTTGGGCATACAAATCTCTTTACGCCATGTTTGTGCCTTCCATTTTTTTCACGTATGTTACGGATTGGCCGTTTGGAATTCCAGGCACTGGAGTCCTTCTTGGGCCTCCAAAAAAGCCGAGAGAGCCTAACAGTTGAGGATCCACACTGGTTAACCGTGTGGCCCAAAAACTGGCAACTGTAGCATAGGAGGTGCGCCGGACAAGTATTGGACCGATGATCAGGCTTATTGCAGATGGAAGAAAGAGCAGATCCACAAATACATGCATGATCAAAGAAATTGCACTTGGGACACCTCCGCGCCTTACAACTAAGGATGGTATGACCAATAGCAGCACAGTTATCACATCGTCCAATACGTGTCACAATATAGTTATCACGTGGAACAGAAGTAATGCCACAGACATCCGCAATCACCTGGTCCGTATACTTCGCATAGCGAAGGTCTAAAATTTGGAAGAGAATCTCATCAGTAATGTCATTCCAAAGGATCAAATTCCGTTCAGATCCACAAAAAATCAAACCGGTGGGACCAGTCTTATCCAAGGAAACCGGAATAAGGAAACTACCCAAACAAATTGATTCAGTTGCCGAAATCTGTGTGCGATCCGAGGGATTTACGGGAGAAAACTGACCAAACTGAATTGTTGGTGCATTCAAACTAGGTAAGTCCCGTGCCAGCAATGGTGGGTTGACCGGAAGGGTCGCCGGCGGCGCCCGACCATCCTGATGATCAACCTCATTAAAATCTTTAAAAAGAGGCCCTCTAACCGGGGGAGAATTACTGGTGAAACCAAATTTAGCCAATTCTGTATGTGCTGAATCATCATTGATCGAACTATACTCCAGAAAATGGAGATTTGACTTAACAGCCAGAGGCATACGAATAGAAATATCATTAAAATGATGATCTGAACGCCAAAGATGATTGGACAGGCGACCATGCCCTGAATCCCGAGCCTTGTAAAGGCTAAAATGACATATAAAGTCCGGCCAAACCCTATCCTTGAGCCCATAAATGAAATTTCCAACCTTATTGGAAGCCACAGAGAATCTGAACTTATGATCATCAAGCTGCAGAATGTTGAATCCCTGGGAATTACCTCCAATACAGCACTGAAGAGCTAGAGTAACCGACTCCTCCGAGAGAGGGAAAGAAGCAGAGGAGAAGAAAACCACCAAGAAAAATTCCTTGGTACGGGAGGAAGGGCAGAAGTGCACCGAAGACCCAAACTTCCTACGAACCTGTTCGGCCACCGAAAGGCCTGGCAAAAATCCCAATGCAAGATGCCTTCCATGGAAGTAGATTACGCCGATCCATGACTGAAATTGGTTGATGGGAGTGGGATGGCGCCGGCGGTGAGGTGGGTGGGTGTGGCGGCGCTGGGTGGGTGGGTGGGAGAGGGAGCCATCTCTGAAGTGGTACGGCACCGATGTTCATGACAAACAGAGTAACGCTTTAAACAAGATGACATGATGTAGACAAAATAACTCAATCAATATGATTAATCCCCATCGTTTTATCCTTAGTAGCAGCAATACAATACGTACCCCGTTCCCTTCTGTCAATGGGTGAGGACACCACAAGATTGAACCAACTACAAAGCACCTCTCCCACTGAAGATAAATCAATCTAGTTGGCCAAACCAAATGGATAGATCGGAGAGAAATACAAAGCTATAATAATCATGCATAATAAAGTTCAGAAAAGACTCAATTACTTTCAATGAATAATCTGATCATAAACCCACAATTCATCGGATCCCAACAAACACACCGCAAAAGAAAATTACATCGGATAGAACTCCAAGAAGATCGAGGAGAACATTGTATTGAAGATCAAAGAGAGAGAAGAAGCCATCTAGCTACTAGCTATGGACCCGTAGGTCTGTGGTGAACTACTCACACATCATCGGAAGGGCGGCAAGGTTGATGTAGAAGCCCTCCGTGATCGATTCCCCCTCCGGCAGAGTACCGAAAAATGCCTCCAGATGGGATCACGGAAGGACAGAAGCTTGCGGTGGCAGAAAAGTTATTTCGGGTGACTCTCTGTTGGTTTGGAAATATATCTGAATTTGTAGGCTTGGAATTAGGTCAAACGGAGCTACGAGAGGCCCACAAGCTCAAGGGGCACACCTCCAGGGCGTGCCCTACAAGCTTGTGGCTCTGTCATATATGTTCTGGCCTCCTCCCGAACCTTCTAGGGTCCCTTTTGGTCCAGAAAAAATCATTTTAAAGTTTTTTTCTTATTTGGACTTTGTTTGGTATTGATTTTCTGAAAAGCCAAAAACGAGCAGAAAACAGGAACTGGCACTAGGCACTGAGTTAATAGGTTAGTCCCAAAAAATGATATAAAATAGCATAAAAATGCATATAAAGCATCCAAGATTGATAATATAATAGCATGAAACAATCAAAAATTATAGATACGTTGGAGACATATTAGCATCCCCAAGCTTAATTCCTGTTCGTCCTCAAGTAGGTAAATGATAAAAACAGAATTTTTGATGTTGAACCTAACATGTGTGTCATGTAATCTCTTTACGGTATAAATATTGAGAAATGATGAAGTAACAATATCAACATAATAATATCCATGAATATAAGAAGCATAATCATTAAACTTTCAAAATATACAATCCTTAACGAATGTTATCCCCACTCATTTTATCATGTTAGCATGGCATGACTCCGCCTTGACCGCATTAATATAAATCATGAGCACTCCGGTGTTAAACCAGGCAATTGGATCGTACTTCTAACGCGCTTCAGCATTTTCAACTTCACGCAATACATGAGTGTGAGCCATGGATATAGCACTATAGGTGGAATAGAATGCGGTGGTAGAGATCAATAAGGGAAGTCAAAAAGGAAGAAAGGCTCGCATCAACTCGGCGGATCAATGGACTATGGAGATGTCCATCAATCGATATCAATGCGAGGAGTAGGGATTGCCATGCAACAGATGCACTAAGAGCTATAAGTGTATGAAAGCTCAACTGAAACTAAGTGGGTGTGCAACCAACTTGCTTGCTCATGAAGACCTCGGGCATTTGAGGAAGCCCGACATCGGAATATACAAGCCAAGTTCTATAACAAAAAATTCCCACTAGTATATGAAAGTGACAACATAGGAGACTCTATATGAAGAACATGGTGCTACTCTGAAGCACAAGTGTGGAAAAAGGATAGTAACATTGCCCCTTCTCTCTTTATCTCTCATTTTTCTTTTCTTTTTTTCTCTTTTTTTTTCTTTTTGTTGGGCTCTTTTTGGCCTCTTTATTTTCTTTTTTTTTCGTCTGGAGTCTCATCCCGACTTGTGGGGGAATCAAAGTCTCCATCATCCTTTCCTCACTGGGATAATGCTCTAATAATGATGATCATCACACTTTTATTTACTTACAACTCGATATTACAATATGACTCTATATGAATGCCTCTGGCAGTGTACCAGGATGTGCAATGATCTAGCGTAACATGTATGATAATGATGAACGGTGGTTGTGCCACAAATATCATGTCAGCTCTATATGATCATGCTAAGCAATATGATGATGAACACACAAGTCATATGACGGAACGGTGGAAGTGTTGGAGAAATGCCCTAGAGCCAATCATGTATGATGATATTTCCTATGTGTTTATGAATAAAAATAGTCCTTGGACATTATCAATGATGTATATCAGCAAGTACATGACTTGTTTGTGGGACTACGCATTGTATGATGACTGTCCTAAAAGGTCCCTAGTCGAAAGGGCTTTGTGGACGCGCAGCCGACTAGACTAACATATGACACGGTGGATGGCTTGGTCCCACTAGCCATGGAGCATTGGATGCTAACCGGATAATATGGACTAGGAAGGATCTGGTCGGATTCGACTTAGTCGGATCCGAGTCCAGATAAGGTCCGAGTCGGACAGGCCAAACTATGAGACGCAACGATATGTCATCTGTGAGTCTCTAGTACAACATACGTTCTATGTCCTAACACCTAAGCTGGCGCATGTACTCGGGATGATGACAGACCTGCTTTGGGCCGAACAAACGCTACTCCGTAACTGGGTAGTTATAAAGGTAGGTTTCGGGCTTGTCCAGACCCATGCTGCGAGACATGGTCGAGCAAAATGGGATTTGCCCCTCCGATCAGGAGAGATATACTCTGGGCCCCTCCTGTGATCCGACTAAGATAAGCATGGCCATGCGACGAGGATTATGAGATAATCCGGTTTGTAGTCGGCATCACTGGAACAAGAAAGAGGTCAGGCTAGCACAAGGATGACAGACTCGCCTTGAGCCTAACAACATATATATATCATGTGGCAAAGGGAACAGAAGTGTGATGTACAGGTTTGCCTAACCAGCTTCATTGTCTACTTGGTGGTCGGCACGCCTTGCTAGAGGCCACTACCAACCGAGCAGGTCAGAGGTGATCCGACATGCGACCAAGCCGACTTGAACCTAAGGGGTCGCGCAATTAAGGGAAAGAACCTACAAGGTCGGATCCGAGGACACTGGTCGGATGTGATCCGAGATGGACTTGGATCGTCACCGAGTAGACTTTGGGCTTTTGGGGCCCAAGTGTTGAGCCAGCGATGGATGCCTATATAAGTGGAGGTACGACACACTCATTAGGAAAAATCGCCTCGGCGCCGTCATTAGGTCTTTGCATGTGTTGCAACTAGCCACCTCCACTCGCCGCCGGTTGTGTGATCAGACCTAGCAGTCCACCGCACGACGTTCCTCCTGCACGCGCGGATACCGTTAGAGGTGGTGCACTGGCGCCGCTTTGGCGAGTTTGTTCGAGGGATCCGATCGGCTACGTGGGAGATCGTCGAGGAGGAGGCGACTCCGGAGATGCGCTGCCCCAACTCTTCTTCCGCTGCACGGCACTGCGCGTCTAGTGGTAACGATCCGTGATCCACCTCCCTTAGCATGTTCCTGGATGTTCTGTGGGTAGGAAATTTTAATTTGCAGTCAACGCAACCTACCGTAGAACCCAACAGTGGTATCAGAGCCTCTGTTATAGGATTTGGATTCAGATCTGATGCATATTTGATATGTGAGGCGACAGATGAGATCTGTTGTCGTTTAAGAGATCGGCTATGTGCACGATTGATGAGATGAATTGCACATGGGGATCGTTGAGGCTATGTTTTCTGTCAATCAGAATCGATGAGGTCGTGCCACAACCTACCCCTACCGGTCGGTTTCCGCCATCGGGGTTAACAGTGAAACGTAAATCCGAATCGGATTCGCGATGATCGATATGATCGGTCAAATTGGAAAATTCGGCTTGATCGGAGTACAGATATGATTGGGACTGCCGTATGCATAGCGCCTTGTATTTCATACACGATCACTCAAACCGGTAGAATGCGATTCTATGCATAACTTTGTTTTGGAGGTTTAATGTGAATAGTATGGCTCATGTGTATGTGATGCATGTGTGTAAATTATACATGGCCTGCGCATCATGTTTTGTCAGCCGGCAGGAGCCAAAGTGCTGTCATTATAATGTATAAGGACCTACATGTGGACTTGTGATTCTCTGTAAAATTCATTACTAGTTGTAGTAGTTGGAGGACAGAGATCAAGTTTGTGGCTTGGCGTCCCAGCGTGACGAACAAGATGGAGTTCCTAGATGGTCATCGGAGTCAGAGCCGACCTGGACGAACATCCATGAAGGAGCCATACTATTTCACAATATATGTTTATTTGTGATTGTTATGCTTCCTAGTTTCTATGCATGTTAAACTGGTAGAAAGATCCCTCATTAATATCAAGCGAATTGCCATCCCCGATGTTGCACCTTCGCACATCAAGTACGTCTAGTAGTGGGCTCATAAAATTGAGGTGCTACTAGGTGTCTTTGAACTGAAGGGTTCGTGTCAGACACGGACATGCACTGCATCAGGTTAACTTGACAAGGCTATCAAAATGGTTTTGGGCCTTGTGGCAAAGGAGGTCAGGAGCCGGGGTATGAGATACCTTCCCGACCGACAGGAGTCGTATGGAGATATGATTAGCGAAGAGTTGCTTATGGGATAGGCACGTTGGCTAGCATTGATGCTAAAGCTCACTAGTCGCATGCGCTAGTCGGATTCTGAATCACTGAGAGTTTGCGGAGGGATGCCAACTTCAGTGGGAGTATTTCTGTTAAGGCTTGAATTACTCTACATAAACTCATTGCTTAGTGATTACATATTTTTCTGTTGTAGATCAATGGCACCACCTGCTCAACCCAACTTTGCATTGAAATCCATCTTGGAAAAGGATAAACTTAATGGACCAAACTTTACCACCTGGTATAGAAATTTGAGAATTGTTCTCAAGCATGATAAAAGGAACATGTTCTAGAGGATCCACTTCCAGAGGAACATGCCGATAATGCTAATGCCACAACCAAGAATGCCTACCAGAAACTCGTTGATGAATCAATGGAGATCAGCTGTCTAATGCTGGCTTGTATGGAGCCCAATTTGCAACAACATTTCGAAAATGTTGAGGCTTACGATATGATCGAGAGTCTCAAGAGCATGTTTCAGACACAGGCTAGGACCGAAAGGTTCAACGTCTGGCGATCCTTGATGGATTGCAAGCTGAAGGAAGGTGATCCACTGAGCCCGCATGTGATCAAGATGATCGGATACATGCAAGCTTTGGATCAGTTAGGCTTCCCGCTCTTGGATGAGCTGGCTACAGATGCAGTTCTGGGTTCTCTTCCACCTAACTATGGGACGTTCATTTCGAACTATCATATGCATGGTATGGATAAGAAGCTCACTGAATTGCATGGGATGCTCAAGGTGGCAGACTAGGATATTAAGAAAGGCACGCATTAAGTGTTGATGGTGCAGAAATCGGCTAAGTTCAAGAAGAGTTGGTCCAAGAAGAAGGCTAAGGCAAAGACACGGAGATGGTAACCTCCGCTGCTGAGCCGAAGTCTAGACCGGACTCGAATACCATTTGCTATCATTGCAAGGAAACTGGTCACTGGAAGAGGAACTGTAGCAAGTGGCTTGCCGAGCATGGCAAGAATGCCGGAAGTGCGACTTCGGGCAAAGGTACACTTGTTACATATGTTATAGACATTTACCTTGCTAACATACCTAGTAGATCTTGGGTATTTGATACCGGATCGGTTGTTCATATTTGCAACTCGATGCAGGGGTTGGTAAGAACTAGGCGTGTGGCACAAGGGGAGATTGACATCAGGGTCAGAACAAAGCAGGAGTTGCTGCATTGGAAGTTGGCACGATGAAGCTCCAGCTTCCTTCCGGATTCATTATGGAATTGAATAATTTTTATTATATTCCTGCACTTAGTCGGAACATTATATCTGCCTCATGTTTGATGAGTCAGGGTTATGAATTCAATTTAAAGGACAATGGTTGTTCGATATCTTTGAATGGAATGTTCCACGGCTATGCACCCATAGTTGATGGGCTATTTATTTTGAATCTGGAAACGGAACCTATCTATAATATGAATGTCAAGAGGCATAAGCCTAATGAGATAAATCCAACATACTTCTCGCATTGTCAGCATGGACATATTAGTCTGAAATGCATGAAGAAGCTCCATGATGATGGACTTCTAACTTCGTCTGACTTCGGGTCGTTCGAGACATGCGAATCGTGCTTGCTCGGCAAGATGACTAAGTCTCCTTTTGTAAAGAGTTGCGAGAGGGCGTCCGAGCTATTGGAGCTTATACACAGTGATATGTGTCGTCCAATGAGCACGACTGCCAGCGGCGGCTATCAGTACTTCGTGACTTTTACTGACGACTTGACTAGAAATGGATATATCTATTTGATGAGGCACAAGTCGGAAATTTTTGAAAAGTTCAAAGAGTTTCAGAACGAGGTTGAAAATCAGCTCGGCAAGACTATAAAGCTTCTACGATCTGATCGTGGAGGTGAGTACATGAGCCAGGAGTTTGATGATCGTCTGAAAAGCCGAGGTATAGTACCTCAGCTCACACCTCCAGGCACACCACAGAGAAATGGTGTGTCAGAACAGAGGAATCGCACCTTGTTAGACATGGTTCGATCTATGATGAGCAAATTAGATTTACCCTTTTCATTCTGGGGATACGCTCTACAAACTGCAAGTTTTACACTCAATAGAGTACCATCTAAATCCGTAGACAAGACACCACATTAGATATGGCTGAGAAGACTCCCAAGTTGTCTTTTCTAAAGATTTGGGGTTGTGAAGCATTTGTCAAGTGACTTATGTCGGACAAGCTTACACGTCAAATAAGTGCATATTTGTGGGATATCCGAGGGAAACCTTGGGATATAGCTTCTACAACCGCGAAGAGAACAAAGTGTTTGTTGCTCGGAACGGGGTCTTCCTTGAGAAAGAGTTTCTCGGGTGGGAAGCCAGTGGAAGGCAGGTGCAACTCGAAGAAGTTCGAGAACCACTTGGGGACAACTCGGCTGGTGATGCGATCATATCGGAGTCTGTCAAGGAACCCGAGGTGGAAGCGGCACTGGAACCATGGAGGTCGAAAAGATTGCGCAGAGTGCGCGATGTGTTGTCGCTGGAAAGCAACGAGCTGGCTACGTATGCGGAAGCGATGGTGAGCCCGGATTCCGAGGCATGGCTGGAGGCCATGAGATCTGAGTTAAAGTCCATGGATGAAAATCAAGTCTGGGACTTGGTTGATCCGCCGCCTGGCGTCACTACCATTGGTTGCAAATGGGTCTTTAAGAAGAAAACCGATGTGGATGGAAATGTTCAGATCCACAAAGCTCAGCTTGTCGCTAAAGGTTATGGACAAGTTCAAAGAATTCACTACGACGAGATCTACTCGCGCGGTAGCGATGCTAAAGTCGGTGAGGATCGTACTAGCTATAGCTGCATATTTCAATTACGAGATATGGCAGATGGATGTCAAAACGACTTTCCTTCACGGAAATTTAACCGAGGACGTGTATATGATACAACCCGAGGGTTTTGTCGATCCAACTAGCGCTAGTAAGGTATGCAAGCTCAAGAGATCCATTTATGGGTTGAGGCAAGCATCTCGGAGCTGGAATATTCATTTTGATGAGGTCGTCACTGGTCTCGGTTTCATCAAAAGCAAAGAGGATGCTTGTTTATACAAGCAGTTGAGTGGGAGCGTGGTAGTGTTTTTGATCCTATATGTGGATGGCATATTGCTGATCAGAAATGATGTTTTGATGCTGAACTCGGTCAAGGAATCATTGAATGGAAAGTTTTCGATGAAGGACCTCGGTGAAGCAGTTTACATATTGGGCATTAAGATCTATAGAGATAGATTGAGGAGGCTGCTCGGCTTAAGCCAGAGCACGTACATAGACAAAGTGTTGAAACGGTTCAACATGAGTGAGGCCAAGAAGGGGTTCTTGCCTGTCTCACATGGTATAAAGCTAAGTGAGACTCAGAGTCCTACGACATCTGATGAGCGAAGCAGGATGAGTCGGATTCCATATGCCTCAGCAATCGGATCGATCATGTATGCCATGATATGTACTCGGCCCGATGTTGCTTTTCCAATAAGCTTAATAAGCAGATACCAGGACAACCCAGGTGAGAGTCACTGGGCGGCGGTAAAGACTATTCTGAAGTACCTGAAAAGGACTAAAGAGATGTTCCTAGTTTATGGAGGTGAGGAAGAGCTCGTCGTAAAGGGTTACGTCGATGCTAGTTTCCAAATCGACAGAGATGATTGTCGACCACAGTTCGGATTCGTGTATGTCATGAATGGAGGAGCAGTGAGCTGGATGAGTTCCAAGCAAGATACGGTGGCCGATTCTACCACAGAAGCCGAATACATTGCGGCTTGTGAAGCTGCAAAGGAAGGTGTTTGGATCCGGAATTTTCTGGATGATCTTGGTGTTTTCCCACCCTCGGTAAAACCATTGGACCTTTATTGTGATAATTCTGGTGCCATCGCACGGGCCAAGGAGCCAAGGAATCACCACAAGACCAGACACATAGATCGGAAATATCACCTGATACGAAAGATCATAAAGAGTGGTGATGTAGAGTTATGCAAAATTCACACGGATGCAAATGTTGCAGATCCGTTGACTAAACCGCTTCCACAACCCAAGCATGAGGGGCACGTTAGAGCTATGGGCATACGATGTCTATTTGATTGACTCTAGTGCAAGTGGGAGACTGTTGGAGAAATGCCCTAGAGGCAATCATGTATGATGATATTTCCTATGTGTTTATGAATAAAGATAGTCCTTGGACATTATCAATGATGTATATCAGCAAGTACGTGGCTTGTTTGTGGGACTATGCATTGCATGATGACTGTACTAAAAGGTCCCTAGTCGAAAGGGCTATGTGGAAGCGCAGCCGACTAGACTAGCATATGACACGGTGGATGGCTTGGTCCCACTAGCCATGGAGCATTGGATGCTAACCAGATATTATGGACTAGGAAGGATCTGGTTGGATTCGACTTAGTCGGATCCGAGTCCAGATAAGGTCCGAGTCGGACAGACCCAACTATGAGACGCAGCGATATGTCATCTGTGAGTCTCTAGTACAACATACGTTCTATGTCCTAAGACCTGAGCTGGCGCATGTACTCGGGATGATGACGGGCCTGCTTTGGGCCGACCAAACGCTACTCCATAACTGGGTAGTTATAAAGGTAGGTTTCGGGCTTGTCCAGACCCATGCTGCGAGACATGGTCGAGCAAGATGGGATTTGCCCCTCCGATCATTAGAGATATACTCTGAGCCCCTCGTGTGATCCGACCAAGATAAGCATGGCCATGCGACAAGGATTATGAGATAATCCGTTTTGTGGTCGGCATCACTGGAACGAGAAAGAGGTCGGGCTAGCACAAGGATGACAGACTCGCCTTGATCCTGACAACATATATATATATATATATATATATATATATATATATATATATATATATATATATATATATATATATATATATATATATATATATATATATCGTGTGGCAAAGGGAACAGAAGTGTGATGTACAAGTTCACCTAACCAGCTTCATTGTCTACTTGGTGGTCGGCACGCCTTGCTAGAGGCCGCTACCAACCGAGCAGGTCGGAGGTGATCCGACATGCGACCAAGCCGACTTGAACCTAAGGGGTCGCGCGCTTAAGGGAAGGAACCTACAAGGTCGGATCCGAGGACACTGGTCGGATGTGATTCGAGCTGGACTTGGATCGTGACCGAGTAGACTTTGGGCTTTAGGGTCCATGCGGGGCCCAAGTGTTGAGCCAGCGATGGATGCCTATATAAGTGGAGGTACAGCACACTCATTAGGAAAAATCTCCTCGGCGCCGTCATTAGGGCTTTGTATGTGTTGCAACTAGCCACCTCCACTCGCCGCCGGTTGTGTGATCGGACCTAGCCGTCCGCCACACGAGGTTCCTCCTGCACGTGCGGATACCGTTAGAGGCGATGCACTTGCACCGCTCTGGCCAATCTGTTCAAGGGATCTGATCGGCTACGTGGGAGATCGACGAGGAGGAGACGACTCCGGAGATGCGCTGCCCCAACTCTTCTTCCGCTGCACGGCACTGCACGTCTAGTGGTAACGATCCATGATCCACCTCCCTTAGCATGTTCTTGGATGTTCTGTGGGTAGGAAATGTTAATTTGCAGTCGACACACCCTACCGTAGAACCCAACAGGAAGTTGCAGGGCAATATATCTCGGAATGGCTATGGAAATGCCATAATAGGTAGGTATGGTGGCTGTTTTGAGGAAGATATAAGGAGGCTTATGTGTGATAGAGTGTATCATATCACGGGGTTTGGATGCACCGGCGAAGTTTGCACCAACTCTCGAGGTGAGAAAGGGCAATGCACGGTACCGGAGAGGCTAGCAAATTACGGAAAGATAGGAGTGCGTATAATCCATGGACTCACATTAGTCATAAAGAACTCACATACTTATTTTAAAGCATATTAGCCCTTGAAGCAAAGTACTACTCGGTAGGACTTAACCATCGCGCACCCCCGATTATAACAGCACTCAAGGATTTCATTTCAGACATAAAAATGCTCCTCCCCACCATGCCATGACCAACACTTAGATGAGAAGTTAATAACAAGCTTTAATACCAATATTTCTACTAATCAATGATTATGAACCAATATCCTTTCATATTACGACATCAATATCATTAAACCATACGTTTCATATTTAGTGATCTACATGAAAGTTTTTATTATATCCCCCTTGAATACCTATCCTTTTTGGATTACTCTTATAACACGTGCAAATTGCCATTACCATTTATTAGACTCTCAAAAATATTTAAGTGAAGCATGAGAGTGAATTATTTCTATAAAATATAACCACCGCCGTGTTCTAAAAGATATAAGTGAAGCACTAGAGCAACTACCTAGCTCAAAAGATATAAGTGAAGCACATAGAGTATTCTAACAAATCATGATAAATGTGTGTTCCTCTCAAAAAGGTGTGTCCAGCAAACAATGATTGTGGCAAACTAAAAAGCAAACAAAACTATAGCACAAGACGCTCCAAGTAAAACTCATATCATGTGATGAATAAAAATGTAGCTCCAAGTAAGTTACCGATAGATTGTAGACGAAAGAGGGGGTGCCATCCGGGGCATCCCCAAGCTTAGACGCTTGGGTATTCCTTGAATATTACCTTGGGGTGCCTTGGGCATCCCCAAGCTTAGGGTCTTGATGCTCCTTATTCCTTCATCCATCACAATTTCACCCAAAACTTGAAAACTTCAGCACACAAAACTCAACAGAAACTTCGTGAGATCCGTTAGTGTAATAAATCAATCATTCACTTTAGGAACTGTTATAAAGTCATTCATAATTGTTCTTGCATAATATCTACTGTATTCTAACTCTTCCATGACTTATACCCCCCGATATAATCCATAGTTTCATTAAAACAAGCACACTATGCAATAAAAACAGAATTTATCTAAAACAGAACAATACGTAATTACAGAATATTTATCCATATTCTGTAACTTGAAAAATTCTGAAAAATTAGGAAAACATAAAAAAAATTGTATTCCAATACTTTGTAAAAAATTCAGATTTTTCTGATGTTCGAGTACAGAATATAAATTCTAGAACTGGGCGCAAAACTTTCTGTTTTCAAACAGCATCAATTATACTATCATCCAAATCATCCCAAAGGCATTACTTGGCACAAAAACTAATTAAAAGATAAAAACACAATCATAACAGTAGAAAAAACTTTGTGACTCAAGAAAAATAAAAATTGCAATAAAGATAAATATTGGGTTGCCTCCCAACAAGCGTTATTGTTTTATGCCCCTAGCTAGGCATAATGCATAGTTTCAAGTATTATCATCCTTCGTTTCCATTATCCCCTTATACATAGCATCATCATAAGCACTTCTTACTAATTCCCTCTTTTCAGCAATAGATTTTCTATTAGAGGAACTTAAATAATGGAAGGGACTATCCTTAGTAACTTTTATATCATTAGAATTAACTTCTTAAGGAGTATGGTCATCAAGGGACCTTTCATAAGTGACTGTGAATTCATCCTCTATGAGGATCTTAGCATTCTCAAAGCAATCTTCCTCATACCCTTGTTGATTAACTTTAACAATCCAAGCATATTGATGATTAGTACTATTGAATAAATGTTGGATTAAGTGTAGGTTTGGAACCTTCTTTTTAGCATTTTCTTAGAAAGCACGATGATCCCGTGACATGTATCTTCTCATAAAGTCTCAATCATATAAGATTTCATCTATCATAGGGAACTCATACCTCATATCATAAACTTCAAAGATTTCTCTAGCTTCTCGCACTATGTAATCAAATTCATTCACGAGAATAATTGTAGCTATATTTTTAGCCTTAGGGTTGTTTATAACAGGCAACTCATAGAACAAACGTTGCAAAGTAGGATGAGTACGCATAAATCTTCTTTCAAGTCTAATGATAAGTGCAGAGATAGCCTGGGCATAACTACTGGTTCTTTTAAGAATAGGAATATCATTAGACACCAATGTTCCCGTACAAGTGAAGAATTCATGAATAATACTTTTTCCTATAATATTCCCACTTCCCGTAACAAAAGTTTTAGTATCCAAATTCATAGGAGTTTCATCTTTATGAGGTTTGCTATCCTCACTAACACTTTTAGAGATAACAAATTCAGACATGATAGCAAAGCAAGCAAACGAGCAAAGTAAAATATTTTTGTATTTTTTGATTTTTAGAGAAGTGGGGGAGATGAAAAAGAGAGTCAAATAAAAATAGAGCAAGTAGATGATAGTTTGAGTCAAGGTACTTGATAGGATTTGATGATGTCTCCCTGGCAACGGCGCTAGAAATTCTTCCTGCTACTTGTGAGCTGCGTTGGGATTTTCCCCGAAGAGGAAGGGAGAAGCAGTACAGTAGAGATAAGTATTCCCCTCAGTGAGAACCAAGGTTTATCAAACCAATAGGAGAATCACGCAAACCCTTGTGAACAATACCTGCACACACAAAAGCAAATACTTGCACCCAACGCGGGCAAGAGGGTTGTCAATCCCCTTGGACTCGTTACTTCCAAGGATTAAATCTTGTATATATAGGTAGATAGGTAAATTGCAAAACAGAAGAAAAGTAAATAAATTGCAGCAAGGTATTTTTTAGGTTTTTTAATATACTTAAAGTAGACCCGGGGGCCATAGCTTTCACTAGAGGCTTCTCTCTCGAACACATATCATACAGTGGGTGAACAAATTACTGTTGGGCAATTGATAGAAAAGTGCATAGTTATGACGTATTCATGGAAATGATCACATATATAGGCATCACGTCCTTGACAAGTAGACCGACTCCTGCCTACATCTACTACTATTACTCCACCAATCGACCGCTATCTAGCATGCATCTATGATATTAAGTTCATGACAAACAGAGTAACGCTTTAAGCAAGATGAAATGATGTAGACAAAGTAAACTCAATCAATATGAATAAACCCCATCGTTTTATCCTTAGTAGAAACAATACAATACGTACCCCATCCCCTTCTGTCACTGGGTGAGGACACCGCAAGATTGAACCCACTACAAAGCACCTCTCCCACTGAAGATAAATCAATCTAGTTGGCCAAACCAAATGGATAGATCGGAGAGAAATACAAAGCTATAATAATCATGCATAATAAAATTTAGAAAAGACTCAATTACTTTCAATGAATAATCTGATCATAAACCCATAATTCATTGGATCCCAACAAACACACCGCAAAATAAGATTACATCGGATAGAACTCCAAGAAGATCGAGGAGAACATTGTATTGAAGATCAAAGAGAGAGAAGAAGCCATCTAGCTACTAGCTATGGACCTGTAGGTCTGTGGTGAACTACTCACACATCATCGGAAGGGTGGCAAGGTTGATGTAGAAGCCCTCCATGATCGATTCCCCCTCCAGCAGAGTACCGGAAAAGGCCTCCAGATGGGATCGCGGGAGAACAGAAGCTTGCGGCGGCGAAAAGGTTATTTCGGGTGGCTCTTTGTTGGTTTGGAAATATATCTGAATTTATAGGCGTGGAATTAGGTCAAACGGAGCTACGAGGGGCCCACCTGCTCAAGGGGCGCCCCCCCGGGGCGCGCCCTACGGGCTTGTGGCTCTCTCGTATATCTTCTGGCCACCTCCCGAACCTTCTAGGGTCCCTTCTGGTCCAGAAAAAAATGATTTTAAAGGTTTTTTTTTATTTGGACTTTGTTTGGTATTGATTTTCTTAAAAGCCAAAAACAAACAGAAAACAGGAACTGGCACTAGGCACTGAGTTAATAGGTTAACCCCAAAAAATGATATAAAATAGCATAAAAATGCATATAAAACATCCAAGATTGATAATATAATATCATGAAACAATCAAAAATTATAGATACGTTGGAGACGTATCAGCCACCCCCCTGCGACCTTTACCTGTTCAAACCCTACTACCAGGGTCGATGGCGGGAGGGTATAACAGCCTACCGCCGGAGACCTCGGCGGTAGTATTGACGGCGGAGGTGGATGGGCCATTAGCGATGCTGATGTTTATAAGTACCCTGCCGCCAGAGATCCTGACAGTAGGCGGTGTTATGCTACCGTCGAGGTCCCTGGCAGTAGGAAAAAGGGTCAGATCATGAATTTTTTAAAAGTGGGGTGAGATCTTGCTAAACTTTCAAAAAATGGTCAAAACAGGGATGCGAGTGTGTTTGGTTTGGGTGCGTTTGTGGAGAATACTGATACGGGAGCCGAGTTGACCATCAACTTTATCTATCAAACATTTGGACATATTTCAAATGGAATATGAATAAACCAGATAAATTTTGTGCAAACTGGATGATTGTCATTTAAACCGGACTATATTCATGGCATTTTTTACCTTTTTAAAAAAAATCATGACATTTTACATATTTCATTAAACAAAAGCGGTACATTTTTTTACATAACAAAAGTTAACCTAGTATAAATCTTCGCTAGCCGTGGAGGCATCCGTGTTGCATTTCCTGTTCTTCTCCACGCGTTCAGCGACCCACGTCCGCCTCCCATATCCTACTCTTCCTCGTTGGAGTTCGCTGTCTAGCTGTGGACGTTGCCGATCGAGGTGAGGTTCACGATCGACATGGACGGGATGGCCTCGTGGTCGTTGCAGCGCGGCGCGAACAACATGGGCGCCGTGAACGACGCGGAGCTGCCGACGTAGGCAGCCATGTTCTCGTCCGTGATCGTCTGCGCCTCCTCCGCATCCATCTCCGTCGCGATCGCATTGTAGCTGGTGGGAGCGCTGAGCACGGCTTCGTAGAGCACCCGCTGCTGGTCAACGAAGTTCGGGTCCTCCACGACCATGGCCGCCACGGCCATCTCGCTCGCAAACTCACTGTAGATTTCCCCCTCCGCCAACCAGTGATGCGTGAGGAGGTCAAATGAAACGCATTCAATGGCTTTTGTTCCTCAGGGCATCTCCAATGCGGACCTTCAAAGAGCTCGCAAACGTCCGGATAGTTGTTCGGACGTAGTTTGACATCCAACTTGGACCCCTATTTGTCCGCGGACGCATTCACGCGTTCTTTTTCCTGCAAACCGGACATAAACATATTTCATTGATTTGCTCAATGTTACAACTTGTTGACCGCGTCATTGTGTAGCCCAGAAGCCCTTCATAATGATACATTGTTGGATGAAGCTGAATAGACATCACAATTGGATCAATCAGGGCCTATGAAGAAATTCATCGAGCTCGAGGAGAGAAAACTTAAGATGAGGATTGCTTTTGGGATCGACGAATTTAAAAACTTGTTGAAACATCATTCAGATTGTTAAACATCTTTCATGGAGTAAATGTATGGTTGAATTGCTATTGATCTAGATATATTTGTCAAAATTTGATGCGTGTGGTTGTATGGTGTCTACACTTATCCTTATCCGCATACATGTCCGGACGTGTCCATGGGCATAAATCATGACTACCTCACAATAAAAAAGGGTGCAAATAAAAGGGATAAACATCTTAGACAGTTAATAAAAGTGGGATAGGGCATAGCCCCTTGAGTCGGAGAAGACTGCATCGTCTTTGCGCAGTTTCAGCCAAAAATGTTGCCATGGCAGCAGTTTCAGCAAAAACCGATTTCTAAAAAAATCTACTGCTATGGCAACATAAAATGTTGTCGTGGCAGAACTTTTCTGCCATGGCCCGTTCTTTCAGTTTTTTTCTCCTCCGTCTTTGCATACGCCTTTTGCGTCGGGATCCACCTTTACAAAACTTGTCACCACCATATGTATGCACTAAATATCATCACTATTGCCATAGCTAATAAAAATGCATTATATAATAGTTGACACGCAGGTCATAAAAGTGACAATCATATGGCTCCAGCCATCATGTCGTACCATGACACGCCGGTCATGTTAATAATTATAACATATATATAGACATCTCATACATAATCTCATCAATATGACGAAGGCTATACAACATCACATGCACATCCTGCAAAACCAAGTTAGGAACCTCTGTTGGGGAACGTCGCATGGGAAACAAAAAATTTCCTACGCACACGCAAGATCTATCCATGGTGATGAGCATCTACGAGAGGGAGAGTGAATCTACATACCCTTGTAGATCGCTAAGCGGAAGCGTTAAGAAACGCGGTTGATGTAGTCGAACGTTTCCGCGATCCAAATCGCAAGTCGTCCCTCGATCCGATCACGAACTAGTGCCGAACGGACGGCACCTCCGTGTTCAACACACGTACGGCTTGATGACGCCTTCACCTCCTCGATCCAGCGAGCGATGATGAAGTAGTAGATGAGTTCCGGCAGCACGACGGCGTGGTGATGGTGGTGAGGAACAATCTCTGCAGGGCTTCGCCAAGCACTACGGAGATTATGACGGGAGGAACTAGAGGGTTAGAGTTGCCGGCACACGGCTTGGGAAATCTTGATGTATCCCGTGTGCTAGCCCTGCCCCTCTATTTATATGTTGAGCCCTGGGGTCTAAACTTGGAGAGAAAACCTCCACAAGGTCGGTTTTGCCCGCACAAGGTCGGTTTGGCCCGCACGGAAAGAGTCCAAGTCGGATTCCAGCAGTACCGCGTACAAGCGGTAGTACCGCTTCACACAAGCGGTAGTACCGCTTATGCGGTAGTACCGCTTCACACAAGCGGTAGTACTGCCTTACCAGCGGTAGTACCGCTTAAGGCTGGAGCAAAACTTCCTTTTGCACTTTCCAATACCTCGTGGGTTTTACCCCTTTGGCTCATATAAAGTGTTGCTGCACCCGAACACTTCGGTAAACATCCGGAACCCCTTCCGATGAATTCCGGAACCCTTCCGAAGATCAAAACACTATTATCACATATATCAATCTTTACCTCCGAACTCTTCCGGAGATCCTCGTCATGTCCGGGATCTTATCCGGGACTCCGAACAACCTTCGGTCACCAACACAATAACTCAACTATACTAATCGTCACCAAACGTTAAGTGTGTAGACCCTGCGGGTTCGAGAACTATGTAGACATGACCAAGACACCTCTACGATCAATAACCAATAGCAGGACCTGGATGCCCATATTGGCTCCTACATATTCTACGAAGATCTTTATCGGTCGAACCTCTATGTCAAGGATTCAGTTAATCCCGTATGCTGTTCCCTTTGTTCTTCGGTATGTTACTTGCCCGAGATTCGATCGTCGGTATCTCTATACCTAGTTCAATCCCGTTACCGGCAAGTCTCTTTACTCGTTCCGTAATACAAGATCTCGTGGCTAACACTTTAGTCACATTGCTTGCAAGGCTCATTGTGATGTTGTATTACCGAGTAGGCCCTGAGATACCTCTCCGTCATACGGAGTAACAAATCCCAGTCTTGATCCATGCCAACCCAACAGACACCCTCGGAGATACCTGTAGAGCATCTTTATAGTCACCCAGTTACGTTGCGACGTTTGATACACACAAGGTATTCCTCCGGTGTCAGTGAGTTGCATGATCTCATGGTCATAGGAACAGATACTTGACATGCAGATAACAATAGCAATGAACTGACACGATCATATGCTACGTTTATAGTTTGGGTCTTGTCCATCACATCATTCTCCTAATGATGTGATCCCGTTATCAAATGACATCTCATGTCCATGGCTAGGAAACCTTCACCATCTTTTGATCAAACGAGCTAGTTTAACTAGAGGCTTACTAGGGACACAGTGTTGTCTATGTACCCACACATGTATTTAAGTTTCCAATTAATACAATTATAGCATGGATAATAAATGATTATCATGAACAAGGAAATATAATAATAACCAATTTATTATTGCCTCTAGGGCATATTTCCAACAGTCTCCCACTTGCACTAGAGTCAATAATCTAGTTCACATCACTATGTGATTTACATTGTAATGAATCGAACACCCATGCAGTTCTGGTGTTGTTCATGTTTAGCCCTTGGAAGAGGTTTAGTCATCGGATCTGCAACATTCAGATCCGTGTGTACTTTGCAAATATTTATGTCGTCCTCCTTGATGTAATCGCGGATGGAATTGAAACTTCGCTTTATGTGCCTGGTCCTCTTGTGAAATCTTGGTTCCTTGGCTAGAGCAATGGCACCAGTATTGTCACAAAACAGAGTCATTGGGTTAAGCGCACTAGGCACTACTCCAAGATCTGTCATGAACTCCTTCATCCAGACACCTTCCTTCGCCGCCTCCGAGGCAGCGATGTACTCCGCTTCGCATGTAGAATCAGCTACCACGCTTTGCTTGGAACTGCACCAGCTAACCGCACCCCCGTTAAGAATAAATACGTATCCGGTTTGTGACTTAGAGTCATCCGGATCAGTGTCAAAGCTTGCATCGACGTAACCCTTTACGACGAGCTCTTGATCACCTCCATAAACGAGAAACATGTCCTTAGTCCTTTTCAGGTACTTCAGGATATTCTTGACCGCCGCCCAGTGTTCCACTCCTGGATCACTTTGAAACCTTCCGGCCATACTTATGGCAAGGCTGACATCGGGTCTTGTGCACAACATTGCATACATGATAGAGCCTATGGCTGAAGCATAGGGGATGACACTCATATTTTCTCTATCTTCTGCAGTCACTGGGCATTGAGTCTTACTCAACTTCACACCTTGCAAAACAGGCAAGAACCCCTTCTTGGACTGATCCATTTTGAACTTCTTCAAAACTTTGTCAAGGTATGTGCTTTGTGAAAGTCCTATTAAGCGTCTTGATCTATCTCTATAGATCTTGATGCCTAATATGAAAGCAGCTTCTCCTAGGTCCTTCATTGAAAAACTCTTGTTCAAATATTCCTTCATGCTTTCCAACATTTCTATATTGTTTCCAATCAGTAATATGTCATCCACATATAATATTAGAAACGCTATAGAGCTCCCACTCACTTTCTTGTAAATACAAGCTTCTCCGTAAACTTGTACAAACTCGAACGCTTTGATCACCTCATCAAAGCGAAGATTCCAATTTCGAGATGCTTGCACCAGTCCATAAATGGATCGCTGGAGTTTGCAAACTTTGTCAGCATTCTCTGGATCGACAAAACCTTCTGGTTGCATCATATACAACTCTTCCTTAAGGAAACCGTTAAGGAACGCTGTTTTGACATCCATCTGCCAAATTTCATAATCGAAAAAGGCAGCTATTGCTAACATGATTCTGACGGACTTAAGCATCGCTACGGGTGAGAAGGTCTCATCGTAGTCAACTCCTTGAACTTGTGAAAAACCCTTTGCCACAAGTCGAGCTTTATAGACGGTGACATTACCGTCCGCGTCCGTCTTCCTCTTAAAGATCCATTTGTTCTGAATGGCCTTACGCCCTTCAGGTAATACTTCCAAAGTCCACACTTTGTTTTCATACATGGATCCCATCTCGGATTTCATGGCCTCTAACCAATTCTCGGAATCCGGGCTCATCATCGCTTCCCCATAGCTCGTAGGTTCATCGTTGTCCAACAACATGACCTCTAAGACAGGGTTGCCATACCACTCAGGAGCAGTACGCGTCCTTGTCGACCTACGAGGTTCGATAGCAACTTGATCCAAAGCTTCATGATCATCATCATTAACTTCCTCTTCAGCTGATGTAGGCTCTACAGAAACATCTTTCTGCGCTGCGCTACTTTCAGGTTGAAGTAAAGATTCAACAACCTCATCAAGTTCTATCTTCCTCCCAGTCAATTCTTTCGAGAGAAACTCTTTCTCAAGAAATGTTCCGTTTTTAGCGACAAACACTTTGCCTTCGGATATGAGGTAGAAGGTATACCCAACTATCTCTTTTGGGTATCCTATGAAGACGCATTTGTCCGCTTTGGGTTCCAGCTTTTCAGGCTGAAGCTTTTTGACATAAGCATCACATCCCCAAACTTTAAGAAACGACAGCTTTGGCTTCTTGCCAAACCAAAGTTCATATGGCGTCGTCTCAACGGACTTCGATGTTGCCCTATTTAAAGTGAATGCTGCTGTCTCTAATGCATAACCCCAAAACGATAGTGGCAAATCGGCAAGAGACATCATAGATCGCACCATATCCAATAAGGTTCGATTATGACGTTCGGACACACCATTACGCTGTGGTGTTCCAGGCGGTGTCAGTTGTGAAACAATTCAACATTGTCTTAAGTGACTGCCAAACTCATAACTCAAATATTCTCCTCCTCGATCAGATCGTAGGAATTTAATCTTCTTGTTACGATGATTCTCAACTTCACTCTGAAATTGTTTGAACTTTTCAAACGTTTCAGACTTGTGTTTCATTAAGTAAATATACCCATATCTACTTAAGTCATCAGTGAAGGTGAGAAAGTAACGATAACCACCGCGCGCCTCAATGCTCATCGGACCGCACACATCAGTATGTATGATTTCCAACAAGTCACTTGCCCGTTCCATTGTACCAGAGAACGGCGTTTTAGTCATATTGCCCATGAGGCATGGCTCACATGTGTCAAGTGATTCAAAATCAAGTGACTCCAAAAGTCCATCAGCATGGAGCTTCCTCATGCATTTTACGCCAATATGACCTAAACGGCAGTGCCACAAGAAAGTGGTATTATCATTATCAATTTTACATCTTTTGGCATCAATGTTATGAACATGTGTATCATTACTATCGAGATTCAATAAGAATAAACCCCTCACATTGGGTGCATGACCATAAAAGATATTACTCATATAAATAGAACAACCATTATTCTCTGATTTAAATGAGTAACCGTCTCGCAATAAACAAGATCCAGATATAATGTTCATGCTTAACGCAGGCACCAAATAACATTTATTCAGGTTCATCACTAATCCCGATGGTAATCGAAGAGCGAGCGTGCCGACGGCGATCACATCAACCTTGGAACCATTTCCCACGCGCATCGTCACTTCGTCCTTTGCCAGCCTCCGTCTATTCCGCAGTTCCTGTTTTGAGTTGCAAATATGAGCAACCGCACCGGTATCAAATACCCAGGCACTACAACGAGAGTTGGTAAGGTACACATCAATAACATGTATATCATATATACCTTGTTTGTTGTTGGCCGCCTTCTTGTTAGCCAAATACTTGGGGCAGTTCCGCTTCCAGTGTCCAGTTCCCTTGCAATGAAAGCACTCAATTTCTGGTTTGGGTCCAGCCTTGGGTTTCTTCACGGGAGGAGCAACTGCTTTGCCACTCCTTTTGGAGTTACCCTTCTTACCCTTGCCATTTTTCTTGAAACTAGTGGTTTTATTGACCATCAACACTTGATGCTCCTTCTGAATTTCAGACTCAGCGGCTTTTAGCATCGCAAACAGCTCGGCGACTGACTTGTTCATCCCGTGCATGTTATAGTTCAACACGAAGCTCTTGTAGCTAGGTGGCAATGATTGAAGAACTCTGTCAGTGATAGTCTCTGGTGGAAGGGGCATCCCCAATTCAGCCAGATGGGTGGAGTACCCAGACATTCTGAGTACGTGATCACTGATAGACCCGTTCTCCTCCATCTTGCAAGCATAGAACTTATCGGAGATTTCATACCTCTCGATCCGGGCATTCTTCTGAAAGATAAACTTCAACTCCTGGAACATCTCATATGCTCCATGACGTTCAAAACGTCTTTGAAGTCCCGGTTCTAAGCCATACAATATTGCACATTGAACTATTGAGTAATCTTCAGAACGAGCCTGCCAGGCGTTCACAACGTCTAGAGACTCAACTGGAGCGGGTGGATCACCAAGCGGTGCATCAAGGACATAAGCCTTCTAGGAAGCCGTAAGGATAATCCTTAGATTACAGGTCCAGTCCACAAAGTTACTTCCATCATCTTTCAACTTAGCTTTCTCTAGGAACGCATTAAAATTCAGGGGTGCTACTGCGTGAGCCATGATCTACAACATAAACATAGCAAAGACAACTTAGACTATTGTTCTAGATAATGCGTTTAGTTAATCATATTACTTAAAAACTCCCACTCAAATTGACATCCCTCCGATCATTCGAGTGTAACATGATCCAAATCCACCAACTCAAGTTCGATCATCACGTGAGTTGAGGTGGTTTCAATGGTGAACATCTTCATGTTGATCATATCTACTATATGACTCATGTTCGACCTTTCGGTCTCTTGTGTTCCGAGGCCATGTCTGTACATGCTAGGCTCGTCAAGTTTAACCCGAGTGTTCCGCATGTGCAACACTGGCTTGCACCCGTTGTATGTGAACGTAGAGTCTATCACACCCGATCATCACGTGGTGTCTCGAAACGACGAACTTTCGCAACGGTGCACACTCGGGGAGAACACAATTTATCTTGAAATTTAAGTGAGGGATCACCTTATAATGCTACCGTCGTCCTAAGCAAAATAAGATGCATAAAAGGATTAACATCACATGCAAATCATAAGTGACATGATATGGCCATGAACTTGTGCTTTTGATCTCCATCTCCAAAGCACCGGCATGATCTCCATCGTCACCGGCATGACACCATGATCTTCATCATCTTGATCTCCATCAACGCGTCGCCATAAGGTTGTCGCGCCGACTGTTGCTTCCACGACTATTGCTAACTCATAGCGATAAAGTAAAGAAAAACGGCGAAAATAATTAAAGACAACTCTATGGCTCCTGCCAGTTGCCGTACTCATCGACATGCAAGTCGTGATATTCTATACAACACATGATCATCTCATACATCACATATATCTCATCATGTAATTGGCCATATCACATCACAACATACCCTGCAAAAACAAGTTAGACGTCCTCTAATTGTTGTTGCAAGTTTTACGTGGCTGCTACGGGTTTGCAAGAACCGTTCTTACCTACGCAAAACCACAACGTGGTGTAGTGATTGCTTTTTGATCTTCAAAAAAAACCCTCTTCATTGAAATCGATTCAACTAAAGTGAGAGAGACAGACACCCGCTAGCCATCTTTATGCAACGAAGTTACATGTCAGTTGAAGGAACCGGTCTCTCGTAAGCGTATGAGTAATGTTGGTCCGGGCCGCTTCATCTCACAATACCGCCGAATCAAGTATCAACTAGTAACGGCAAGCAATATGTATACACCCACGCCCACAACTCGTTTTGTTCTACTCGAGATCTCATCTACGCATAGACCTAGCTCTGATACCACTGTTGGGGAACGTCGCATGGGAAACAAAAAATTTCTTACGCACACGCAAGATCTATCCATGGTGATGAGCATCTACGAGAGGGAGAGTGAATCTACATACCCTTGTAGATCGCTAAGCGGAAGCGTTAAGAAACGCGGTTGATGTAGTCGAACGTTTCCGCGATCCAAATCGCAAGTCGTCCCTTGATCCGATCACGAACTAGTGCCGAACGGACGGCACCTCCGCGTTCAACACACGTACGGCTTGATGACGCCTTCACCTCCTCGATCCAGCGAGCGATGATGAAGTAGTAGATGAGTTCCGGCAGCACGACGGCGTGGTTATGGTGGTGAGGAACAATCTCTGCAGGGCTTCGCCAAGCACTACGGAGATTATGACGGGAGGAACTAGAGGGTTAGAGTTGCCGGCACACGGCTTGGGAAATCTTGATGTATCCCGTGTGCTAGCCCTGCCCCTCTATTTATATGTTGAGCCCTGGGGTCTAAACTTGGAGAGAAAACCTCCACAAGGTCGGTTTTGCCCGCACAAGGTCGGTTTGGCCCGCACGGAAAGAGTCCAACTCGGATTCCAGCAGTACCGCGTACAAGCGGTAGTACCACTTCACACAAGCGGTAGTACCGCTTATGCGGTAGTACCGCTTCACACAAGCGGTAGTACCGCTTACACGGTAGTACTGCCTTACCAGCGGTAGTACCGCTTAAGGCTGGAGCAAAACTTCCTTTTGCACTTTCCAATACCTCGTGGGTTTTACCCCTTTGGCTCATATAAAGTGTTGCTGCACCCGAACACTTCGGTAAACATTCGGAACCCCTTCCGATGAATTCCGGAACCCTTCCGGAGATCAAAACACTATTATCACATATATCAATCTTTACCTCCGGACTCTTCCAGAGATCCTCGTCATGTCCGGGATCTTATCCGGGACTCCGAACAACCTTCGGTCGCCAACACAATAACTCAACTATATACTAATCGTCACCAAACGTTAAGTGTGTAGACCCTGCGGGTTCGAGAACTATGTAGACATGACCGAGACACCTCTACGATCAATAACCAATAGCGGGACCTGGATGCCCATATTGGCTCCTACATATTCTACGAAGATCTTTATCGGTCGAACCTCTATGTCAAGGATTCAGTTAATCCCGTATGCTATTCCCTTTGTTCTTCGGTATGTTACTTGCCCGAGATTCGATCGTCGTTATCTCTATACCTAGTTCAATCCCGTTACCGGCAAGTCTCTTTACTCGTTCCGTAATACAAGATCTCGTGGCTAACACTTTAGTCACATTGCTTGCAAGGCTCATTGTGATGTTGTATTACCGAGTGGGCCCTGAGATACCTCTCCGTCATACGGAGTAACAAATCCCAGTCTTGATCCATGCCAACCCAACAGACACCCTCGGAGATACCTGTAGAGCATCTTTATAGTCACCCAGTTACGTTGCGACGTTTGATACACACAAGGTATTCCTCCGGTGTCAGTGAGTTGCATGATCTCATGGTCATAGGAACAGATACTTGACATGCAGAAAACAATAGCAATAAACTGACACGATCATATGCTACATTTATAGTTTGGGTCTTGTCCATCACATCATTCTCCTAATGATGTGATCCCGTTATCAAATGACATCTCATGTCCATGGCTAGGAAACCTTCACCATCTTTTGATCAAACGAGCTAGTTTAACTAGAGGTTACTAGGGACACAGTGTTGTCTATGTACCCACACATGTATTTAAGTTTCCAATTAATACAATTATAGCATGGATAATAAACGATTATCATGAACAAGGAAATATAATAATAACCAATTTATTATTGCCTCTAGGGCATATTTCCAACAACCTCTATTTGTTTAAATTTATTTTACGTGGCTTCTTGGGTTTCGAAGAAAACCGTAGCTACTGACGTTCATCATCAAGTATGATTATTTAAGTTGCTAGCTTAACATGCAGGGTGTATGAAAAAAGCAACTTAATTAAAAATCTCTATCCCCCATACTAAACTTTGGTAAATGCATGACTCCCGTGTAGATCACATCTACAAGCCCTTTAGTTTGCGAGAATTCCTCTTTTTTAACTAGAGTGAAACCCAACGAACTGAGATATCACATCTTTGATCTGTCAACAAGCATACTAAGAGTAGCATAGAAGGATCACGAATAGACAGAACTTTGTAGCAAAATTCCACCATGCCACCAAGATCAGGAAAAACGCAAATTCAAGGGAAGTAACAAGATTGGTGAGGACTCGATGATTTGTCACAAAAGGGTAAGGCATTTGTGAGTAAATGAACATTCATCACTAAAGTTCATCACAAAAAGTCATATCTCTTGTAGTGTAATAGATTGCATCTACTAACAATAGATCTTATCTACTACATGCACAATTTTATTTAGCAATAGATCTCATCTACTACAAAATTTTTATTTACTAATATATCTAATCTACTACAAATCTTTGTGCAATGTCTATACATCTCATATATTCTAAATCAAAACCTGCATCTACTCATAGACCGCTCATGATGCCATTGTTGGGAGGCGTATTAGAAAACAAAACAAAATTGTCCTACGAATCAAACCTAGGAACACTGTGAACCTTCGGCGGCCTCGGACCCGCGTTCTCTGGTATTCCTTGCCTCGTTGGCGTCCTATGCTAGCGTTGCTTCGACTTTGGTGCTCCGAAGGTTGTGCCTTCCTCTAGCTTCTTTGGCTCGCCGGTCCTTGCTAATGCAGCTCTGACTTTGACGGCCACGAACCTCTGCTCTGCAACATCCAATGCCTCGCTGGTGCCCCTTGCAAGCGTGACTATGGCACCGGCGCCCCGATGGATGCATCCCATCCAGCTGCTTTGGCTCCCGGTGATGTGGACCAGATCATGACCAAGGCATCAAAGAGTGAGGTTCATGATAGCACAAATGTTAAACCATTAGAGCAGCCAAAGGAAGACATGGGCAAAACCATTCTCTTAGTTGGGAAGTTTCCGGTGCCTATTTTGAGAGAAATGACACATCAGATTTCTAGCTGCAACTTCCCACCTAAACCTAATTAATTCTAGAAGGGTCTAGCACGTTTTAGTGGCTGCATAAGATGGTGTTTGAAGTCAGCTTTCATTCAAAAAAACGGTGCATCCTTTGAGGTCTTGAGTAAAAAGTTGTGCAAGTTCCCATGCAAGCTGTCCAGGAATTAATTACAGCACGAGGCTCGACAAGTTTGCTCCTGCTACAGCTTGGGGCTCACGAATTTACCCTTCATTTTGAGTTGTTTTCATACCTAACTAGTAGGTGCTTCTAGTATAAGTACTCCCCAGCTGTTCCATGTGAAGGGGAATGAGGTTTCTGAGTTTATGTTTGTAGACAGCCGGTGAGGTTGTGGTGTGCTGTGAGCACTAGTATCGTTGAGTGTTAGCTCGTGTGTGTGGATTGGAGGGTCTGTCCTCAATTCATACAGGATCCTTGTCGTTCCCTCTTGTGATTCTACATAGGTTCACAAGTTTCATGGTTTGGGTTGCGTCCATGTAAACCAAGCTAGTTATCCGCTGCAATTTATTTGAGAGTGTTTCCTCTTGTTCTTTGCCACTTGAGAGAGATAGTTGTTGCTGCTTGTGAGTTCTTTGGCACCGTGAAAGATCGTTTCCGTGGTGTCCCGCATCACCCGGCCTCCCGGCGGCTTCGTCCTAGCGGCCCGGATCTACGTTCCCTCCAGGTCCCGGCTCAATTGCGGCGCCGCTCGCTGCCACTGCCTCCTATGCCGTCTCTCTCCGTGTAGGAGATGTGCCCTCGAGACAATAATAAAAGTTATTATTTATCTCCAAGTTCAAAATTAATATTTATATTCTGTGCTATAACTGCAATGGTTCTTGAGTCTGTAATAACCACGAGGCTTGGAGGGAAACTCATGTGCACGTGTGGAATAATAAACGTTAAAATAGATTCCTAGTCTCGCCTCTAAGACTAGCTCAAGTATTGCATGATGGTTCTATTTTCATGTTGCCACGGTGCCTCCCTTGGCAAGGGGCACGACTCCCCTTCTTGTGGTGGCGACTTCGTACGTATTGACTTCCTCACCTCAAACCCCAACCTAGTGAATTTGGAATTGCTAGGACTCAGGCCAGGGTGAAATTCCTGCTCGGCTTGCTGGTGCTGGAAACAGCGACACTCACAGGCGTCGTCCCCTTCTTGGAGGCGTTGCCATGGCCGCTATGTATGCCCCCTTCGAGCACGGGGAAACCTCGGGTCCAGTCCTTCGGATCAGACAACGGCGGTGCCACAGTGTCGTTCCCCTTCTTGAAGGTGTCTTCTTGTCCACTCAACAACCCTGGTGTTGGATTTCAAGATGTTGTACATCACCGGTGTTGGATTTCAAGATGTTAAAGGTCGCGTTTGTTCGGACTTCCTCTCAAGGCGTGGGCATCTGGGCGCTTGAAAGTGCATCTAATCACCGATGAGCACTTGCCAACCTTTTGTAACCGTTTGTAATTCAATCAGAATTTCCGATTGAATGCACTAGGTGTCAGCGAAGTGTGTAAAGTTCATAGTTCAACATCGCTCGGAGTCACCGACCAGTTTTCATCCGGAGTGACCAAAAGATCCAAAGTTCTCACCTTTTGTACAGATCAGTCTGACCGAGTGTTTCCCTCGGGTCTCACCAATATGTGCAAAAAGGTGTGTAACGGTCAGATTTTTGGTCCTGCCTATATATACCCCAACCCAACTCCACCAGTGTCTCTCGAAGCAAACACAACTCTATCCATTTTTCCGAGAGAGAACTTCCACTCCTTGTGTTGATTTCAAAGGGATTCCACTCCAACCGTTGATCCTTTGATTTCTAGTCACCTCATTGCTTTCCACCCAAACCTCTCCTACCATAAGACAAAATCTGTGAGAGAGTGTTTGAGTGTTGAGGAGATTATCTTTTGAAACACAGGAGTAAGCAATTCATCATCAACAACACCATCTATTACATTTTGGAGGGTGGTGCCTCCTAGATTGACTAGGTGTGCTTGGGAGTCTCCAAGTCTTGTGAAGAAACCAAGAAGTTTGTGATGGCTTGGAGATTGCATATTTCGTGAAGATCTACTCGAGTGAGGCCAGCCCTTCATGGGCGTAAGCCATGGTGGGATAGGCAAGGTTGCTTCTTCGTGGACCCTTCGTGGGTTGTGAGCCCTCCGTGGACTCGATTCCTTCGTGGAATCTCGCAACTGTGATCTTTTGATATCGAAGCCTCCATCAACGTGATGTATGATAGAACCACCTATTGGAACCACGGGTCAAAATCTTCCATGTCAACATTGTGTTTGTGTATCTATAAACTCTACTCCATACATTACTATCACTTGCAATGTCATTACTTTCCGATGCCTATGCTCTAGACTTGCATGTGTATGGTGTTCCATCATTTGCTAGCTAAGCTAAAACTGCCGAGAACTAAAATTGGAAAAGGAGACTTAAATTTTGCTAGTAGTCTATTCACCCCTACTCTAGACAGCTGTACGACATCGTCAGAGCTTCCCCCATAGCTTCCGCCTCCGGCCCGGCCCGGTCTTGCAGCCCACTCGCCGATCTCTAAACACTCTAGGTGGGTGTAGATTGATCTTGTTGGGTTTGAAGTCGTGGCCACGCGGTGGTTGTGTCTATTGCTGGTCATGACGCGGTCTGGATTTCGTGAGCCTCGTCTCCTTGCCTTCATTGGCCGGAGGCCGAGCTAGGCGGATTTAGCTGTGTTGTGTCCTCTATTCGGGTTGAGCATCTCTTATCTCTTTGCTCCGAACACTATGCTCGCGCCTTCTTGTGTTCGTGGCATGTGTTATATCACTTCTTACACTTATTCTTTTTTTTCTATCAATGGAAAAATAAACAAGCTTTGCATATTCGCGAAAAAATTAAAATAAACTCCCACTTTTCCCAACAAAATGCTGAGATATCCATGAGAGCACATAATTCTTAGCTTTCCGCTCGTGGCCCACGTGATGATTGCCGCATGGTCGTTGGTCTCAGCTTATCAGCAAAGCATATGTACCAGAAGACATGACACGTCGGATATGGTTTCTGTCTTCTTCCTTATTATGGCGTTATCATGCACTAGCATACAGAAGGTTTTCTCTGAAAACGGTTCAGGAGGTGCAGGTGCTTTGGTGCGCAATGACAAGGGGGAGGCGATCGCGGGTGCATGCTGCCGGTTGCAGAATCTCCATGACGCGGCAACTGCTGAAGCTACGGCTCTCTTGCAAGGATTATGTTTAATTGAGACTCTTGGTTGTGCCCCAATTATCATCGAATCTGACTCGTTGGAGCTTGTGGAAGCTTTCAAGGGAATTATCCAGGCCTGGTCCCCGTATTCGGCGATTCTTGCAGATTGTCTCCAGGCAGCCTACAGGATTGGCTCCATTTCAATTCAACACTCCTTCAGGGAGGCAAATTTCGTGGCGCATAATTTAGCTAGACATGCTTTTGTTTCTAATTCTGCTGTTTTTTGGGATGATGATCCCCCTAGTTTCATTATCCCGGCTGTAATGAACGATGTATCTTTGTTTGAATTGCAATAAAGCGCGTCATGAAGGCTTTCCCTCAAAAAAAAAAAAGCATACAGAAGGTTTTCCCTAACTCGCACGCATTCCGCGGCTGGACCACGGGGTTTCTTTCACCGCGCACACGGGGCTAGGGAAAGCAGTTCGCAGAGTGAGAGAACGGTCCGGGGAAACGATGGGTCCAGCTTGTAGCGTGTGAGATAGCAGTAGGCAAATGTTTTGCCGCTAAACGGACGGTGATCACTGCACGCGGGACCACGGGATCTGCACCAGGTATGCATTGTCTGTACTACCTTGGCCCTCGCCGCCCTCGCCGCAACGAGTAAATGAGAGTGTCTGCTGACGGTGGGAAGTAGGAGTACATGCCATTCCTTTGAAAGCAAGTTTTAGCTACCGAATACCGATCGAGGCCCTGTGCGAGTAGATGCATGCGGTTTTCTAGCGCCAGGGATATCCAAAAAGAGACAAAGATGATAGGGTAGGCAATCTCACCTCATGCATTGCTACGATTCAAAGTTCGGTTTTTCCGTCTAAAAAAGCTTCATTTTTTCCTCGATTATGGAGACACCACCTTACATCTGTTCAACATGGCATCGTCGCACACTTTTTTTTTTTAAGCACGGTACAGACGCTCATACACATACACATACTCACACCTATAAACTAAGGAATAGCAAAGAAAAGCCTGAAATAAATTCAGAAGAATGTGAGCACCATGACAAGCCTAGAACTTGAACCCGGGTAGATAGATTTCATCACAAGGAACCTAGTCATCTGAGTTATACTCAGTTTGCGCACACGGTCATCTGCTACAAAGTCTCAAACATTTGTAGGTAGAAAAGTAGCAAGCCGCACATAATAAAAACTAAGGTATTAAATATATTGCTAAACCGTCACCTAAATTTAAACACACTGAATAATAACTTGCTCCAATTTGTTATTGCCACCATGGTATTTGATATCTCTCAATTTGCGAAAAGAGTGACATTTTAGACGTTCACACGACATCAAAATGTAAATTCTACCACTAATATACTCCCTTTGTTTCCTTTGTACTCCATGTATCAAATTTACCTTAAGTCAAACTTTCTAAAGTTTGACCAAATATATATTTTTTGAACCTTAAGACAATGAGAGAGGCTCCCACTGACATAACATTAATAAAGATGATTACATATTTAAAAGCGACCGAGAGATAGAGGGTGAGAGAGGGGAGGGGGGGGGGGGGGGGGGGGGGGGAGGGGCGCAGTCAAACCCTCGGTTAAAAACATAAAAGAAGAGATGAGTGAACAACTATAAAGGGAGAAGTAGAATAAAGAGTTCACAAAAAACATAAATAAAAGGCTTTAGAGTTTGCTTAGTTTGTGTTCCGGAAGGGAGAAGTCCTCTTTGAATCTTCTAATATACTAAGCTCCCTAGATTTGAAAAAGCGTCCTGGTGAGTCGGGGGTGTGGGGTCCATATAGACACAACCTACAAGGGTGTGTGTCGTTGGTTGAGAGTAACACACACCTAGCCGCAATGGGTTGACCGGATTTCCAGGTTTTGAGAACGATATTGACTGTTTGTTTACTCTTTCTTTTCTATTTTTTCACTTTTTATAAATAGTTTCCTTTTTTTCTTGTTTGTTTTTATAAATTTTATAAATCTTCTATTTAATTTTCCATTTCACTTTTTCACATTTTAATTCATGAATAAGCATTCTAAATTTGGAGCCTCCTACTGAGTGGGGGTTGTGGGAGTCACTATGGGCCTCGCCTGTAAGAGTGTGTATCGCTCGCTGAGAGTAACACACACCTAGCCGTAATGGGCCAGCTGAATTTCTCCTGTTTTAAGAAGGTATTGCTTGGTTTTTGTTCTTTCTTTTCTATGTTATTCTATTTTCTTTAATAGTTTTATTTTTCTTTTCCATTTTTTCTTTTTTCGTAGATTTGAAGTATCCTGGTGCATCGGGGTCTGTGGGGTCCATATAACTCCGCGTTTAAGGTGGGCGTGTGCGTGCGTGCGTGCGTGCGTGCGTGCGTGTGTGTTGTTGTTTAGGAGTAACACACACTAGCCATAATGGACGGGCCGGTTTTCCATTCTTGAGAAGATATTGTCTGGTTTTTGTTTTTCTTTCTTTTCTATTTTTTAAGTTAAAATATTTTTTCTATTGTTTTTCCTTTTTTGTTATTTCTTCTCTTTTTATTTTTCCATTTCATTTTTCACATTTTAATTCATGAATAAGCTTTCTAAATGTGGAGCCTCATGGTGGGTAGGGGGTATGTGGGCATCTCTATGGGCCCCTCCTGTTAGAGTGTGTGTTGCTGGTTGAGAGTAAAACACACCTAGCTGTAATGGGCCAACCATTTTTCAAGTATTGAGTAGGTATTGCTTGGTTTTTTGTTTTTCTTTCTTTTCTGTGTCTTTCTATTGATTCCAATAGGTTTTTTCTAGTTTCTTTTTCAACTCTTTTAATTTTTATATTTTAATTCATGAATATTTATTAAAACTCATGAACATTTTTAAATACGTGAATAATTTTTAAAATCCAGAAATAGGTTTTGAAATTCATAAACACTTTTAAATAAACTAATATTTATAAATTCATGACCATTGTCACAGTCTAGGAAAACTCTTAAATTGGCAAATTATTTTTCAAATTCACGAACACTATTTGAAATTCACGAATATTTTTTTAACTGCGTGATTTTTTAAAATTCATGGTTTTTTAATTCGGACCATTTTAAAAAACCAAAGATTATTAAAATCTATGGACATCTTTTTGTGTAATGAACTTTTTGAAATAAAGATACAATAGTCGGTTTCTTCTGATCTTGCAGTGGAGTGAGCGGGAAAAAACTAAGCGAGCGAGTGGAGTAGGAAGCCAAACTAAGCGAGCGAGAGCTTCATTGACCGGCCTGTGTGAGTGTTATAGCAGCAATTCCATAGTTTTAACATGGAATAAAAGTTCCCAAGAGACTCACATAACCACCACCGCCTGACATCGATGTCGAAATTTGCAAGGACACCAGAACCACACACCAAACAAGCTTGTTATCCTCTCAGAATAAATGCAGCCTCCAACAACATCCCAACACGTTATATGAACGATAAAAATGCCGACAAAATATAATTAAAACACAAGCCAACGTAGATAAAACCAAAACGTAATAAACAAATGCAATAACCCGCTAGAGAAAAAAGTTTGAGGGGAGCCGAGGCCGCATGTGGGATTTTGGGGAATTTTGGACACCGTACACACGCATGTACTTATATGTGTCTAGCGACCACGAGAGACCCCCGCTAGTAATGGTGGGTAATATTGGGAGCCAGCCACGGATAGTTCTTCTTACAAATTTGTATTTTTTTATGGTTTTCTTTTTTATGGAGAAATTTATAGTTCCATTTTGTGGGGTTGATTTTACTTCATTACAGGAGTCATGTGAAACTGTTGTCACTTTTTGGATTGATTTGCTATTTTTAAAGCAGTAATGATTTTCTAGATATTAAAATGAGCTAAATGATTTTTTCGTTAAACAAAGATGTAAAGTAGGTATGAAAAATATGAAAGTTGGCATGGTGTCATCATATGACCACTATAGGGTGTGGTAAAAATTTGAGGGGGTTATGGAAAAAACTTGATGCACTTCGAGAAGTATTAGGGTTTCAAAGAAAACCGTCGGGTTTTAAAGGGAACTCACTTTTTTCATCATTTACCCTTGATTTTTTTTCTATGTTTAATACACATATATTGACTATTTTGGGTTAATACGGTCTATTTAGGCAATTAACGCATTTCCAGTTATTTAATTGACATAAATCAAATTTAAACTACATGTGCATTAAAAAATGTCCAAATATTGGTGAAAAAAAAATATAATTTAAGTTCTTAAGTATGTATTTAGTCCATATATGATAGTAACAACTACACGTTCATCAATTGGGTATGCGACATGCGTGCCTCGAGGCCGTCTTCAGTTTGTAAAAAATCTACATCGTAGTCTTTTTCAAATATTCCGTAATTTTTTAACCACATACTCTACATCTCATGTAATGACACCATGAAAAGTTTCATAGGTTTAAGATAACATTAAGAAACAGTTTTACATAATTGTAATTAAATCGTGTGTTTCAGTTTTGACATATACATATTTCAAAGTAGCAATTTTTGTTTCATTAAACCTAAATACCTTATTTATGATATTTGTTCCAATCTTTTGAAATTAATTTTAAATGTATAGTTGCATTCAAATTTTAAGTATATTTAATTAAATAAAAACTATTAATAAAATGTCTAAAATACCATAAATAATGAAAACTACAAAGTTCAAACCATTTTTCATACAATACCAAGGTCATAAAAAACAACACACTAAAATCTAAAAAAAATACAGGAAATTAAACAGAATACCTACATCTTTGATTAGTGGCGGGAAAAGGATGGCGCCCGCCATTTGTATACCCTCCCCCCCCCCCAACGGCTAACATGGGCCAAATCAGTGGCCAAAATACTGATGGTGGGCCTCTAGCATGGAGCTCGACTGCTGATCTAACTACCAGTGGCATGCTAACATTCGGCACCCGCCACTGGTACTATTAGCCCATGACTAACCTAGGCCCAACAAGTCAGTGGTGGGCAGGGATTTGTGCCCACCATTGGTAACTTAACACCAGCGGCAGACATCTTTTTTCACCTGTCACTGGTATCTGGCCAAAATAGTAGTGGCAGGGCCCTCAGCCAACCCGCCACTAATATGACCCCACCTATAAGCAGTTTCCTAGTAGTGTTACGTCGGTCACTTGACGAATTTGAGCTCGAGGACTTTGAACGAGAGGATTTCTTGGAGTCATCTTTCAAATTCTTCTAGAAGCGGCCACAAGTCTTGAAGCGATTGAACTTCTTCAGAAGCAACATGAGGTCTTCGCAAATTATTTATGACCATTGGATTCACTAGAGGGTACTTCTTCTTCTTTAGATGAAGATTCAACAATAGCCTTCAAAGTATGACTACAGGACATCTGTAGCAGTGAGTGTTATGTAGTCCCATCAATTTTTGGTCATGACGACCAGAGTATCAAATGATTAATCGATGGATCTTAGCAACTTTTTCATCAGATCATGATTAGTGATATCATTTACACCGGGAATTTAAAGTTCATTTGTGAAGGTAACAAGTCTCGAGTGAGTATCTTGAACACTCTGACCATCATTTCTCTTGAAGATATCCAAACGGCTTCCAAGAATATCCTTTCTTGTTTCACGCTGAGAGGAAAATACCTTCATTGATCTTGAAGAATATTCCATATTTGCTTCACAGTTTCAACATTGCCAACACTGTAGGGGAACGCAACAGAAAACAAAAAAATTCGGTAGAGCGAGCACGCCCAGGACCACTATGGAGACTGCATACAGGGTTTGATCTGATCATTACCGACTCGTAGCGCAGCGGAAGTAGAGTCAATGTAGATCGTCGGTGCAGATCCCCGCAGCTAGGATTTACAACCTCCCAACCGCGAGGATGTACTCCCTCGTCGGACAGCCCTTCGGGAGGCAGTCAGACAGTCCCTCGAACGATGTCACGGACAGCCCTTCGGGAGGACCCTCGAAGCTCGAACGGTAACTCGGACAGCCCTTCGGGAGGACCCTCGAACAGCCCCTCGGGCAAAATATCGAACCTACGACCTCTCTACGGGGTTGCACACATACGGTGTCAGCTATCCGGCAGGGCTACGCCGTCCAGAACTAGTTCCTGCTGGAACCCAGACAGCCTTTCGGCTCTACGAAACTATTTCGTGGGAGGGAGAGAGGAAACCAGACAAAGCATGGCATGTGTATAAGAGCAAGGGATGAGTGTCGAGAGCTCCTCTCCACCTCTATTTATAGGAAAGCCAAGGGGAAGGGTGCCTCCAAAAAAATACCAAAACACCCATGCATTAGGTCACATGTGATTGGTATTATGGGCATAATGGGAGCCCATGTGGAGCTCCAAGGAGGAGCACCACCCTTGGCCGGCCACCCCTTGGGGGCCCCCCCAAATGGGGTTCCTTCCCTTGCAAGCCTCTTCCTTCTAGAACTTTGACACAAGTCCAAAAAGGTGGCTATCCAAAATAGTAACCCAAAAAGTACTTTCACTATTCATGAAGACATTTTTCTGCGACCGATAAATCCGAAAATATTTCTGTAGTCTTGGAATAATTCCAGTACCCACTAAAACAATTCTGGACGCAGTTTGAAACATTTCCGGATCAATGTTTTTCTTCAGCGAAAAGCAACCAAAGCGGTTCCGGCAGCTCCGGAACATTTCCGGTTTTTATCCCGGAAAAATCCCAGAAGTTTCCAGAATAATTCTGGCACACTCCAAGAATTTCCAGGCGTGTGCCGAAACCAATTTGACTTAATGGTATAGCCCCAAACAACTTTTCCGTTTCACCGAAACTATTCCGGTGTTCTCTCCGGAACGTTTCTGTTGTCTCCGAAACTTTTCCGGTGACTTTCTCTCAGACTCCATGTCTAGTATTCAGCAGATAGATGACCCTTAAGCGTGTGACCCTATAGGTTCGGTGAAGCATAGACATGACCCGAAACACTTTCCAATCAATGATCAACATCGGAGCCGTGGACACCCATATTGACCCCTATACCCACACGAATAAATATTCGAGTGAACCTCCAGTTGCCGTGTGCTATTCCTGTTGCTTCGTGATATGTTACAAACACCGGAGGTGAGATTTTCTGCATCCCCGTGGATCAACAACTTGTCCACTATGCCAGTTACCTCGTTACCGGTTTTGTTCTCTTTTCTCGTTTCCGTGTTCCGGCATCCCAGTGATCAAATCACCCTTTGTCTGGCCAGACGATGATGGATACCGTAACACCGAGAGGGCCCGAAAATATCTCTCCATCGTCGGAGGAGCAAATCCCAATCTTGATCTATCTCATTTCTTGTCATACTTTTCCGTGAACCCGTAAGCCGCCGTAATAGCCACCCAGTTACGGATGACGTTTAACAAACCCCAAAGTTCACGAAGCAAGTATGAAGGAACTCGATACTCTCATGGTCTAAGGAATTTTACAAACATTAACTATCTCTGTGTTATTAACCATTAACTTGTGCCGAATGTATCTCATAGCATAACATCAATTCGGGTCGATTCAACACAAGTGTTCTACTAACATTGTGCCCTCAAAATTGCCGGCATAGACATGCCCATGATCAGGAAAACAGGATCATCATGCAATACTTGAGCCAGTCTTAGAGGCATGACCAGGAATACATTTTACCGTTTATTATACCACACGTGCACATGAGTTTCCCTCCAAGCCTCGTGGATATTGCAGACTCGAGAATCATTGCAGTTATAGCATGGAACATAAACATTCATTACAAACTCGGAGATACAAAATAACTGTTATTGCTACCTCTAGGGCATATCTCTTACAGACTCCCACTTGCACTAGAGTTATAATCCAGTTACATGGCTTCCCTAACACCAATGGCTATCCGGTGCTGCTCATGCTTTGCTCGTGGTAGAGGCTTTGTCATCGGGTCTGACACGTTCCAATCCGTGTGAACTTTGCGTAGTTTCACTAAACCCGCTTCGACATGATGTCGAATGAGTTTATATTTGCGTTCAATATGTCTTGTCTTATGGTGCAAACTTGGCTCCCTTGCCTGAGCCACGGCGCCAGTATTATCACAATAGATCTCCACCGGGTCCAGAGCACTTGGAACCACACCAAGGTCTTCAAGAAATTGCTTGATCCATACCGCCTCCTTGAAGGCTTCTGAAGCTGCAACATATTCCGCCTCCATCGTAGAATCCACCACAGTCTTTTGTTTGGAACTTTTCCAATCAACTGCGCCGCCGTTCAATATGAAAACATAGCCTGATTGAGATTTGAAGTCATCTGGGTCAGTCATGAAGCATGCATCAGTGTAACAACTTACAATGAGCTCTTCATCACCTCCGTACACAAGGAGTAAATCCTTGGTCCTTCTAAGTTACTTAAGAATACCCTTGACTGCGGCCCAGTGTTCCAATCCTGGATCACTTTGGTACCGGCTGCTAACACTTAGCTCATAGGAAACGTCCGGTCTTGTACATAGCATGGCATACATAATAGAACCAACTGCCGAAGCATATGGAACATCATTCATCTGTACTCGCTCATCGAGAGTCCGAGGACACTGATTCTTGCAAAGCACTGTGCCAGGTGACATGGGGAGTAGGCCTTTCTTGCAGTTCTCCATGTTGAACCTTTTCAACACCTTGTCAATGTACGTGCTTTGGCTAAGCGCTATCAGGCGTTTTGATCTATCTCTATAGATTCTGATGCCCAATACATATGCCGCTTCGCCTAAGTCTTTCATTGAAAAACTTTTCTTCAATGAGTCTTTTATTTCGCTAAGAAAATTCACG
Organism: Elymus sibiricus; assembly: GCA_039707655.1. NCBI lineage: Eukaryota > Viridiplantae > Streptophyta > Magnoliopsida > Poales > Poaceae > Elymus > Elymus sibiricus. The sequence goes on along the minus strand of CM077668.1, from coordinate 251,197,882 downwards.
TCATTTCCAATCAATAATATGTCATCCACATACAAGATTAGAAATGCTTTTGCGCTCCCACTAAACTTCTTGTAAACACAAGATTCTTCGTCATTCCTGATGAAGCCAAACTGTTTAACAACTTCATCAAAACGAATGTTCCAGCTCCTTGATGCTTGCTTCAGACCATAAATGGCTTTCTGAAGTTTGCATACCTTTCTAGCATCCTTATGAACGACAAAACCTTCAGGCTGTATCATGTATACATCTTCTTTGAGATTTCCATTTAGGAAAGCCGTTTTGACGTCCATCTGCCATATTTCATAATCGAAATAAGCAGCAATTGCTAGTAATATCCGAATAGACCTAAGCATAGCTACGGGCGAGAAAGTCTCTTCGTAGTCCACTCCTGGAACTTGCATGAACCCTTTCGCGACAAGTCTAGCTTTGTGGATAGTAATGTTACCATCTGTGTCCGTCTTTCTTTTGAAAATCCATTTACAACCAATGGGCTTTACGCCTTCTGGAAGTTCTTCCAAGTTCCAAACTTGGTTTTCGTACATGGATTCCATTTCGGATTTCATGGCTTTGTGCCATTCCCTTGAGCTGGGCCCCGCCATCGCTTCCTTGTAGTGCGCAGGTTCATCGTCTTCAAGAATGAAGATTTCGTTATGAAACCACTCAGGTGGCTGGATAGCCCTACCTGATCTGCGCGGTTCAGTTACAACATTGTCTGAAGTTTCCGCATCACATGCGACAACTTCCGGCTCGGTTGTAGGGATAATTAGCGGAATTTCTTCCGGTTCCTTAGCCATATCAACGGTTGCCGAAGATTCACTAATCTCATCAAGTTGTACTCACCTCCCACTCACTTCTTTAGCGAGAAACTCTTTCTCAAGAAATTGTCCATTTCTAGCAACAAAAACTTTGTTATCGGACGGGTGGTAGAAGGAATACCCAATTGTTTCCTTGAAATAACCTACACAGTAACATTTGTCTGATCTGGGATCGAGTTTGGTAGGTTGTAAACATTTTACGTATACCCCACAACCCCAAATCCTGAGATGCGACAAACCGGGTTTCTTCCCGTTCCATAACTCATATGGTGTCGTCTCAACAGACTTAGACGGTGCTCTGTTAAGTGTGTGAGTGGCAGTTTCTAGTGCGTGACCCAAAAAGATATCGGCAGATCTTAAGAGACATCATCGACCTTACCATGTCTAACAGGGTTCGGTTACGTCTTTCCGAGACTCCGTTTCACTGTGGAGTTCCGGGAGCTGTAAGCTGTGAAACGATTCCACGATCACTCAGATGTTGGCTAAACTCATGACTAAGATATTCGCCCCCGCGATCAGACAGCAGAAACTTAATCCTTTTGTTACGATGATTTTCTACCTCATTCTGAAATTCTTTCAACTTTTCAAAGGTTTCCGACTTATGCTTCATCAACTAGATATATCCATACCTACTCAAATCATCAGTAAAAGTCACAAAGTAGAAATACCCACCCCGTGCGATTGTGCTCATTGGACCACATACATCACTATGTATTATTTCCAACAATTCACTCGCCCGTTCAGGATGACCCGTGAACGGCGTCTTGGTCATTTTCCCCATCAAGCAAGCTTCACATGTGTCAAATGATTCAAAATCAAAGGACGGTAAAACTCCATCTTTATGGAGTCTTTGCATGTGTTTCTTTCCGATGTGGCCAAGACGACAGTGCCACATGAAAGTGGTGGTGGTATCAGCCTTCTTATGGCGTTTAGCATTCACGTTAAAGACATCATTTCCACATTCAAGATTTAGTATGAAAAGGCCCCCAACAATAGGTGCGAATCCATAAAACATATCCTTACAATAAAGTGAACAACCATTGTTCTCAGACTTGTACGAATACCCATCGTGTACTAAACATGATCCGGAGATAATGTTTCTACACAATAGTGGAACAAAATAACAGTTACTTAGTTCTAAGATAAATCCTGAAGGGAGACGTAGAGGCATAATGCCGACGGCTTGAGCGGCGATCCCAGCGCCGTTCCCGACGCGCATCACGACTTCATTCTTTGCTAGCTTGCGCACCTTCTGCAGGCCCTGTATCGAGTTGCAAATGTGAGCAACCGATCCGGTATCAAATACCCAAGACTTAGAATTTTTGCTAGCAAGCAAAACGTCAATGACATTACTTTGTATAACAATTATAACTTTTCCGGTTTTCCCGGACTTCTTATCTTCCAGATACTTCTTGCAGTTTCTCTTCCAGTGTCCTGTGCCCTTGCAGTAGCAGCACTTAGTTTCATTCTTGGCTCCGCCCTTAGAGTTGCTTTGGGTGCCGGCCTTACCGGCGCCCTTGCCCTTCTTTGGCTTGCCTTTCTTTTTGAAACTAGCGGTATTATTCACAAGCAACACTTGCTTGCGATTTTTCCGCAGTCCTCCTTCCGCAATTTTCAGGATGGCGAGCACCTCTTCCGGTGTCTTCTTCATCCCACTCATGTTGTAGTTCATGGTAAAACCGTCGTAAGACGGGGGGAGTGAAGCAAGCAACATGTCCATCATATGGGCTGGTGGAATTGGAAATTCCAGGGTTTTAAGCCTTTCAGCGTAGCCAATCATTTTGACCATGTGTTCGCCAACTGAACTGCCCTCAGCCATCCTGCAATCCATCACGGCCTTCATGATATCAAATCGTTCAGACCGTGCGGTTTCCTTGTACAGAGCATCCAATTCCCAGATCATATCGCGGGCATTATGGAATTCAAAACATTTTTGAAGCTCTGGACTCATGCAAGCTAGCATGAGGCACTGCACTAAGTTGTAATCATCATCCTTAGTGGCCCAGACATTTTGTTCATCTTCCGGGGCAGTTGTCGCCGGTCTAGCTGGAAGAGAATTTTCAAGCACATACATTCTCTTAGCGCTCCTGAGGACAATCCTCAGGTTACGGACCCAGTCCGCATAGTTGTTTCCAGTCGCAGCTAACTTCTCTTTGTCTAACATCGGGCCTAAGTTGAACGCGGCATTGCGAGCCATTTGATCTACAACGGTAAACACAAGTTTCACTTAGACTTTGTTCATAATTATTTTTTCACTAGTGAATAAACAATTTTATTCTAAAGTGTGCTCCCACTCAAATCAATATCTCTCATAATTGATTGTGAGTGATTCAAGATCCGCATTTCAATTCGACGCCATTGACGGGTTCATCACTGATGACACGAATTTCAATCGGTAGGCCAACTTGCCAATCACATCTCTATGTGACTCTTGTCCATCTTTCGATGCGCGTGTTCTGAGCTCAGGACTGTCCTGCCTGAACGTCAAGACAACCAAGTGATCACGCAGTGAGGTCTGACCTTCACCCGCCTTACACCTCTCTAATCGTTCGTGCTCATGTGTACATGGTGCACCCCGAAAAGATACGTGTTGTAGACGGTGCTACACTTGGGAGAACACTAACTACTTGATATTTAAGGTGAGAGATCACCCTAATAAAAAGCGACTACCGCGCAATCAAAAGGGTGCATCATAAGGGATAAACATCTCAGGCAATTCATAATAGCATGATATGGTATAGCCCTTTCTGACGGAGAAGTCTTTAATTTCTTCGTCTTCGGCATTTGCGTCGGTGTTCACCTTCGCGAAGATTGCCACCACCTTGTCGATGCACCAGATAAGATTGCTATCTCTATAGCTAATAAAATAAGTGCATTACTTAAGGTTGACACGCAGGTCATTAAAGTGACAATCATATGGCTCCAGCCATCATGCCGAATCATGACACGCAGGTCATGTTTAGTAAATTTACATCATATAGTCATCTCATACATAATCGAATTAATATGAGCACTTCTATACCACATCACATGCACATCCTGCAAAACCAAGTTAGACGCCTCTAAACGGTTTATGCAAAATTTTATTTTACGTGGCTTCTAAGGTATTGACTTAAACCGCAGCTACCAACGTTTATCATCAAGTATGATTATTCAAGTCGCTAGATTAACATCGCGGGGTGTATGAAACACGAGATAATAAAATCTCGAGCCCCATACTAAACTTCGTCATACGCATGACCCCCGTGCAGATTGTATCTGCATTGCCCTTTTGTCTGCAAAATTTCATCTTTCTTTTGACTATGGTGGAACCCAAAGAACTGATAGCACTTCGTTGATCAATCAGGATCGCGGATTGCCAGAACTTTGTCAAATTCCACCATGCTGTCTCGAGATCAGAAATACGCAAATTCTAGGGAAGCAACAAGAACATCGGGTAACAGATTTCATCTGCTACCCGCATAAATAATTTTCAGCAATAGATCTCATCTACTCCAAAATTATATTATGCAATACCCATACATCTCCATGTATTATAGATCGTAACCTGCATCTACGCATAGCACGGCTCTTGATGCCGCTGTAGGGGAACGCGACAGAAAACAAAAAAATCGGTACATTGAGCACGCCCAGGACCACTATGGAGACTGCATACAGGGTTTGATCTGATCATTACCGACTCGTAGCGCAGCGGAAGTAGAGTCGATGTAGATCGTCGGTGCAGATCCCCGCAGCTAGGATTTACAACCTCCCAACCGCGAGGATGTACTCCCTCGTCGGACAGCCCTTCGGGAGGCGGTCGGACAGTCCCTCGGACGATGTCACGGACAGCCCTTCGGGAGGACCCTCGAAGCTCGAACGGTAACTCGGACAGCCCTTCGGGAGGACCCTCGAACAGCCCCTCGGGCAAAATATCGAACCTACGACCTCTCTACGGGGTTGCACACATACGGTGTCAGCTATCCAGCAGGGCTTCGCCGTCTAGAACTAGTTCCTGCCGGAACCCAGACAACCTTTCGGCTCTACGAAACTATTTCGTGGGAGGGAGAGAGAAAACCAAACAAAGCATGGCATGTGTATGAAAGCAAGGGATGAGTGTGGAGAGCTCCTCTCTACCTCTATTTATAGGAAAGCCCAGGAGAAGGGTGCCTCCAAAAAATACCAAAACACCCCTGCATTAGGTCACATATGATGGGTATTATGGGCATAATGGGAGCCCATGTGGAGCTCCAAGGCAGAGCACCACCCTTGGCCGACCACCCCTTGGGGGCCCCCCTAAATGGGGTTCCTTCCCTTGCAAGCCTCATCCTTCTAGAACTTTGACTCAAGTCCAAAAAGGTGGCTATCCAAAATAGTAACCCAAAAAGTACTTTCACTATTCACGAAGACATTTTTCTGCGACCGATAAATCCGAAAATATTTTTGTGAGTCTTAGAATAATTCCAGTACCCACTAAAACAATTCTGGACGCAGTTTGGAACATTTCCGGATCAATGTTTTTCTTCAGCGAAAAGCAACCAAAGCGGTTCCGGCAGCTCCGGAACATTTCCGGTTTTTATCCCGGAAAAATCCCAGAAGTTTCCAGAATAATTCTGGCACCCTCCAAGAATTTCCAGGCATGTGCCGAAACCAATTTGACTTAATGGTATACCCCGAAACAACTTTTCAGTTTCACCGAAACTATTCCGGTGTTCTCTTCGGAACGTTTCCGTTTTCTCCGAAACTTTTCCGGTGACTTTCTCTCAGACTCCCTGTCTAGTATTCAGCAGATAGATGACCCTTATGCGTGTGACCCTATAGGTTCAGTGAAGCATAGACATGACCCGGAACACTTTCCGATCAATGATCAACATCGGAGCCGTGGACACCCATATTGACCCCTATACCCACACAAATAAATATTGGAGTGAACCTCCAGTTGCCGTGTGCTATTCCTGTTGCTTCGCGATATGTTACAAACACCCGAGGTGAGATTTTCTGCATCCCCGTGGATCAACAACTTGTCCACTATGCCAGTTACCTCGTTACCGGTTTTGTTCTCTTTTCTCGTTTCCGTGTTCCGGCATCCCAGTGATCAAATCACCCTTTGTCTGGCCAGACGATGATGGATACCATAAAACCGAGAGGGCCCGAAAATATCTCTCCATCGTCGGAGGAGCAAATCCCAATCTTGAGCTATCTCATTTCTTGTCATACTTTTCCGTGAACCCGTAAGCCGCCGTAATAGCCACCCAGTTACGGATGACATTTAACAAACCCAAAGTTCACGAAGCAAGTACGAAGGAACTCGATACTCTCATGGTCTAAGGAATTATGCAAACATTAACTATCTCTGTGTTACTAACCATTAACTTGTGACGAATGTATCTCATAGCATAACATCAATTCGGGTCGATTCAACACAAGTGTTCTACTAACATTGTGCCCTCAAAATTGCCGGCATAGACATGCCCATGATCAGGAAAACAGGATCATCATGCAATACTTGAGCCAGTCTTAGAGGCATGACCAGGAATACATTTTACCGTTTATTATACCACACGTGTACATGAGTTTCCCTCCAAGCCTCGTGGATATTGCAGACTCGAGAATCATTGCAGTTATATCATGGAACATAAACATTCATTACAAACTCAGAGATACAAAATAACTGTTATTACTGCCTCTAGGGCATATCTCCTACAAACACGACCAAATTTCTCTTTTTTTGTGGCAATCGTGGATGATGTCTTGAGCTTGAGCGTAGAGCTGAAGATTTCTTCGGTGTTCATGAGTAACTTCTCCAGGTTCGGGTGTGTGAAAACCCTCAGACACAATTCTCCACGACTTAGAGTCGACATCTTTGATGTGAAGCCACATACTATTCTTCCAGTATGGATACTCATTTCCATCGAACACAGGCTTCCTAGTGTATCCTCGATAATTTTCACTGATCGACATAACTCAAACTCCAGGTGGTTAAACCAAAACACCCAGAGACAAGGGAGAATATTGCTCTGATACCAATTGTAGGATCAGATATCGGCCAGAGGAGGTGAGTGGGAGATTTGATGACGAGTGGATGTAACCTGGTGTAGTTTTCTATTGTAAAGTGCAAATTTATTGTTAATTACTATATGTTACTTCCCCTGGTCTGCTATTGGGCCGAACGTACCACATGTCGTTAACGGTCCAAAAGAACCACGGGACACAAATGGTCTGAAAGCATCACGGGTCGCAAATGGGATGAAAGCACCACATGCTGCAAATGGGCCTAAAGCAGAATTGTCTGCAAATGGGCCCAAAGAACCGTAGGCCAAAAATGGGGTGAAAGACATTACGAGCCATAAATGGGCCGAAAGACAACATACACTGTAAATGGGCCGAAATACACCACGGGCCACATATGGGCTAAGACACCATCGGCCACATATGGGCTAAGACACCCGAACCACATATGGGCCGAAAGTATCGACATGTCGTACTCATGTCGAAAGACCCATGGGTCAGTCACATGCTAAATTTACTTAGGTCGTTAATGGGCCGTATGGTCCCAGGCCATAATGCGGTATCCGCACGCATGCCGTTAGCGGGCCTATAATGGGCTAGAGCCACTAAGGTTTGACCAAGACTCGTGTGGGCCTTTACCATGCCTTAGACTTGACCGACCTTTTTAACTAAATGGGCCTAAATTTGGGTCGTGACACGAGTCGAATCAGGAACGATGCCCGGTGGACCATTGTGTGTGCGACACATGTTCCAATGGGTAACCGACGCGTGGCTCCCTCCGGCCAATAGGATACAGTCATGGATGTACATCGATGGAAACAGATTGGACCTTCTATGACAAACATGTATCAACATGGATGCATCCTTTTTTGTAGTGTAAACACAAGGGATATGATGGATCGTTGCCATTCGAAACTTGACTCTGCTTTAATTTGTACCATCTACTCGGGCATCGTTAGAGAAACTAGAGATCACTTGTTTTTTAATTGTACTTTTGTGGAAAGATGTCGGAGGCATGACGGGATTACTTGAACTAATTGTGACGACATGATGCAATTGTTCTGGAGGGCTAAGATTGGCTTCAATTGAACAAGTTTCCTCAAGGTTCCAACATCTGGATTCTGTAATATTAGGAAATAGATAAATGGGTTGATATTTGAGATAAGTAGACCCTCCATTGCTACCTGGCTTATTATTTTTAACGACGATTTGGCACTTGTTATTCAAAGAGTTAAGGACATTGACAAAGATCCCTCTCTGCCGGGATTAACACACTAGTCTGAGTCACTCCCTCTCTTGTACTTCATCCTAGCTAGCCCTTGTTTTCCTTTTACCTTTACCCCCACCCCCTCTAGCCCTTCTTTGTAATTGTTTCTCCTTCTATATAGATGTAACATCTCCTTGTTACTACAAAAACTATTGTAGGGGTATCCCCTACTACTCAATTGTCAAAAACAAGTTAACCGCAACAGGATCAACATCTTTAACATGCATCATGTCGCAAAGCCCATTAAATGTTCGCGAATTCATACTTGCATCCTCGGGACAAGAAGCTCTAAATTGGTTGTGTTGAACCATAGTGAGTAGATTAGGCTTGATTTTATATTTTCGAGCTGCAACGTCGGGTTGTGCAATAGGTGCACGCGTATAACCATCATTAGGAATAATAAACTCCTCAGGCATCTTGTTTGGCATACTACTACTTTTTGGATTTTCTTCAACTACGAAATATAATTAACAACAAAAACAAATTAAAACAAAAACAAAAATAAATGACAAGGATTACTAGGGTAGCAAAATACTTCCCCGACTACTGTGTAAGAAAAAGGGTTTCTTGCCTTCGATTCAGTTTCGGATGTAGTAATAGCCTCCTTTCCTAAAGACCTAGGAATCCAGGAAGTGATTATGCTTAGCAAGAAAATTCCTACAAGTATTTATTATATCAAATCGTTTCCATTCCCTGGACCAACAAATAATCACAGCGGGTGTTACAATAAAAGAAATAGGTGAGAGAAAATGTTTCACCTTCAGTCGTGTATACGTGCTTGTGATAACGATAGATCGATAATGCATCGGTAAGTAATAAGATATATAATTTGTAAAGAAGTAATTAAGCGGGGATGCGTTCTTGTGACGCCACGATGGACTGCCACCGCATCGAGTATTGGAATGTAGCTTGGCCCTATTTTGTCTCGCGGGTTGTGTTGATTATTAAGGACAAACTAGACTACTGCATTAGTGTTCCATGACTGCTTCGTTGTCTCCCCCAAGGAATTTTTATAGCTACTATGATGGCCTTACTATCACCAGTCTTGGCGTAGGCTTCCACTCTCCCATGCTCATTACCTCTCCTTGTACCAATCTTCGGATCCCGGGTAGCGGCGAGCCCTAGGATCGAGGTAGAGACAAGAGACAAATAGTTGCACACAAATATAAATTAAACCATACCGCCAATCCCATATTTCGCACACACGGCTCTGTGAGGCTACGCCTTGGCCCTTAGCCCGAGTGGATCACACGTACATCACGGTCAAATAACAAAGCAAATGCCATTGTATAAATAGGTACTTGAAGATGAATCATTGATAGTATTACAGTGTGTGAGATGGTGGCTATGGAAAAGCCCCCCTCCCCCGTGTCGCCCCTCCTGTGGCGGCCCGGGGGCTGAAACCCTAGCGCGCCGCCGGCCATCCACGCGACTCCCTCGCTGCCGCCGGCCTCGGCCGCGGTGGCGGCGGGCCCCGCTCCCAAAGGGACGGGGGTCCTCCGGCCGTTTCCAACGCGTACGGCGGAGATCGGGAAGCTGGGCGGCGGCCTGGTGCGATCTGCGGTGGCGGCGGCCGGCCGTGGCCATGAGGGTGGTGCGGCGGTCGGATGTGGTGACGGGGGACCCTGTATCCCGGCGTCTCCTTCCCGCGGCGGCCAGATCTGGAACCCTGACGACGCTCGTCCTCGCCGCTCCTGGCGGCACTCCGGCCTCGCGGTCGCGCCGATGCGGAGGCAGGTGAGGAAGGGGAGGCCGGCGTGCTGCAGCCCGGTTTTGTTTGTGGCAGGCCTGGAGTCGGCGTGGCAGCGCTCGCTACGGGCGTGGGCGTTCCCAGGTGGCCTACGGAGGGGCACGGTTTGCTACTGCTGCTGCCGGCGTGGTGCTGGGAGGAGTTGCGAGTGCTGCTCTGGATGCATATCTGCGTGGTGCAGGGCGCGTCGAGGGCGGGTTGGCGGGGCTGCTGCTGATCCAAATCCTAGTGGCCGGGTGGTGCTGGGCGTGGTGGTACAGACGGGACAGCCGGAATCGAGGGATGGGGATGGTGCAGCTGCTGGCGAAAGCTTGCTCTGACTTCGGTCGGTGCTGTCGACGGCGACGCCCACAGGGGCCGCTACCTTGCTGAAGGCGTCGTGAGGTGCAATCTCGCCTCCCCTTTCCAGAGGCTCGGGGGAAACCCTTGATCTAGGTTTTACCGGATCGGACGATGGCGACACTTTGTGTCGTGTGCCCTCTTGAGGTCATTGTCTTAGAGCAAGATCCGGCTGTGGGGAGCAGTGGTTGTGTTGGTGGCGCTGGTTGCTTCCTTCTCCTTTGGTGTTCTCCTGTTTATTGGTGTTGTCTTCCGATGAGGTTGGTGATGTGGTCTCAGTGTGCGAGCTTCTAAGGAGGGGTGGAGATTCCTTTCCGAAGCCGGCTAATGGCGAGTGTGCGTGCCTACGAAGCTATCCGGGTGTGGACTCGGCTCCATGATGCCCTTCGATATCGCCGGCGGCACCGCTGCTGTGTTGTAGCCTCGGCGGCGTGCGGCTCTTCGTCCAGGTGTGGACTCGGCTACGCGTTGCCCTTCGGCTGCGCCGGTAGGCTTGAGGTGTCATGGTTTGGTCTCGGCGGATTGAAGCTTTTCGTCAACAACGGTGGAGCTTCTCGTGCATTGTGCCTCTTGTTGGTTGGTTGACGAAGGAAGCTGAAGGCCCTCCCCGAGGAGATTGTATCGTTGAGTCTTAGATTGCTGACCTTTGTCTCTCCTTTTTTGTTGTTTCTTCTGTAATCCTCTTGTCTCTTGTCTTTGTAATCTCTGTAATTTCCTGGCTCTGTCAGTTCCTCTTAATGAATGAAACGTAGCGCTGGCTACTTTTCGTCAAAAAAAAAGATGGTGGCTATGGAGATGAGGTAGGTGTTTTTTGTGTCCTAATTTATCAATGATGTCGGGTCGTTTACTCAAAAGAAAATATATTTTCATCCGAATTTTAAAAGCAGTAGGCCTATATGCTCCAAAAACCCGCAAATGACCAATAGAGGATGGGCTCGAGGGAGCCCGTCTAAAAAAACATTCCTTGGTGCAAAAAAATTGAATTTTTTTTATACATACAGAAATACATGTATAACACGTTCGAGAAAAGTTTTATAACAATATACTCCCTCCATCCATATATATAAGGCCTAATGCGTTTTTCGAGACTGCCTTTGACTTTTGATAAGATTAATACTATATATGATGTATAATATGAAAATTATATCATTGGAAGCTCCCTTCACGTACGAATTTGACGGTATGCTTTGTGTAACTTGCATGTCATATATTATTGCTCTAACATGTGGTCAAAGTTAGTCTCGAAAAATGCATTATGCCTTATACATATGGATAGAGGGAGTACTTTCAAACGTGGTGTATAAAGAAGACAAATACGTACATGAAAATGGGCCATTTTTTTTGTTACTGGGTCTTTTTTTCCAGCTTGCAAATCATAATATTTTGAACGAAAATTTTCAGATCCGCCAAAAGTATTTATAAGTTTTCACATGATTATTTTCGATTATTTTTGACTCAGAAATATCATTTTTGAAGATTTTGATAAAACGGGCTCCAAGGAGCCCGTCCTCAAAAAATTCGCACTCTCAAAACACCATTTGCTATCTAAAAGACAGAGAGGACTAATTAGCAGCCATGTAAAAGCGGACAAATTGAATGCAATTAATTGTCCAGAGTTAACGCATGAGACGACCACGATGTCGATCGACCAATAAATACCCATCTCAGATCCGTCAACGTGGAGGCGCCACACATACTTACGCGTTGCCAGCTCCTCCGATGTATTGCTGCGTACGGATACACATCCATACTGTACTGGCGCCTACACGTACACACCCATGCTCTACAGATCCACTCCATGTCAAAAGCATCCAAAAGGAAATCGGTGTAAGGGCGACCCGCAAATTCCCTCTGCCATCCGTCCGCGGACACGGACCAGTTCACGGACATGGATGCGGGAGGCCGTCATCCAATGCTATCGTGTATATGTTCACCAGTAAATGGCAATTTGAAATTCAAATTTAGTCCGACCACAAAGCGCATCGGATCACACCAACGACAGATCGCAACCATAAAGAGACAAGTATGCTTAGTTTTTACAAGTCTGAATCCAAAAACAAATCAGTCCGGCAGTCCGTGCAATTTTCTGCCCTGCTGGACCGGCAATCCCGACCATATGCTCCCCGATCAAGGTGTCGTCGCTGCCACGTAGACAGCCTCCGCCTCCGCCGCGTCCTCATTGTCCGCCGCTATCAACTCATCTTTCTGCCGCTTCAACATCTGGTAGCGGACAGATTGCACGATCATTTTTGCGTCGGCATCCAAAGAGGCCACATTCAAGGACAACATCTTGGCGTCCTCCGCATTGTCGGCGATTTTCAACTTCTTTTCCTCGAGCTCGACCTTCCTCTCTTCGATCATGGCCTTCCTCTCTTGAGCAACAAAACTAAGCATATCCGGCTAATGAGCAACAAAACTATGCATATCCGGCTAGTGAGCAACAAAACTAAGCATATCCGGCTAGTGATCAACAAAACTAAGCATATCCGGCTAGTGATCAAGTTGCTCGGTGATTTGTGCACCGCTAGGCCACCGTGCGATGAGATGCTTCAAGTGCCCGCAATACTTGGACACGGCCTCTTGGATGGTGTACCATCGATGGTTGAGGGACTTCGATTCACGGTTGCGGATGACCGCGTCCGAGTAGGGGGCGAAATGCTTGTGTTCATGGAACCAAATGTGAATGTTGTTCCAAAATGTTGTGACCTTTTGCTCCATGCCATGGATCGGATCGAGGCTAGTGGCCAACCATGCATCGCACACCATCTCGTCCTCCCACATGTTAAAGCTTTCTTCTCTATCCTTCTTCTTCAGATCGCCGGCTGTATCATCCGGATCATCGTCCTCGCCGTCCTCCCCCTCCTCCTGCTGCTGTCCGGCGGCCCAATGCTGCTGTTATTGTGTGCCATCACTGGTCTGGGTGTAGGACTGCTGCGTGCCCGTCTAGGTGTAGGACTGCTGCTACTGGTAGTTGCCGGACTGGGTGGGATCCGAGTCTTCCACGTGCACGTCCTCATAGCCCCCTCCTCCTCCTTCGCCTTCGTCGTGGATAATGTCGAGCATCTCCCTGTCCGGGTCGTCGTACGCCGTCTCCCCTGCTCTAGGCATTGCAGCAAACAACATGCGGGCACCCGTCTGCTCCCCGCCCGGATGAGCTGCGACGAAGAATACTCAGAGAAGAGCGGCGCCACGTTAATGTCGACGATGTAAGGCACCGTACCGGCGGGGGTTCCGAGCTGCTTGGTGGCGTAGTAGTACGGAGGCTTGTAATGCTCCGGCCACGGCGCCGTCTGTACTGTGGGCGCACCGGTCTGACGGTGTCTGCCACGACCGCCATGACCGCCACGACCACCACGCCCAACGCCACCACCAGGCCCACCGACGATCATCCGCTTCTTGAGCTTCTCCTCCTTTGCGGCCCTCACTTTGACGCGGCGAGTTTGCGTGGCCGAGCTGATCTTCCAGGCGAGCGTGATGCTCGGATCCTCCGCCACCTCCGACAGGTTCTCCAACGTTTTCATGCGTCCGCGGCAGAAGAAATGAGAGGGTGGGAGAAAAGGGCGGGAATTGGGTGGAGAGCGGCGGGGGATGGAAGAAGAGTGTGGGGGATTTTGGTGCGGAAACAGTACGAGTTGATACAAAAGCGCGGACTTCAAAGTTCCTTTTGGGTGGGCCAGGGGTGAGAGAGCGACGTTTCTCGTGTCCGGACTCCCGCAAAACCCCACATTTGGTTCCGATTTACGGAAAAATCATGGTCGAGACCGCGCCGCGGACCGGTACAAAACCGCGTTGAATGACTTTGGTGGTCTGGACAGCTAAGTCCGGATGGATGTGGGCGGCTTGAGAGTCGGCGTTGAAGATTCCCTAAAGCATTTAACCGGCCTGCATGTAAGTACGATCTGGGTAAAATCATGGCGCTGGCAAGCACGTCTTCTTTTCACACGGCTACTGTGCCTACATACTGCTCGGTCTGTGTCTGGTCTGAAGACCACTGTGCGACTCGACCTAGACTCATTGCTTGGTTCTACTCCTATAATTTTTTTCTCAAAAAGAAGGTCGAAACCTTCAGCCAAGCTTTATCGTGATGCATATAATCAATTATAAATTATTAAACATGTATAAAAAAAGACAATCACGACCGAATCATTATAAAGGAGTGAATAAAATAGGGACAAATGCATTTTTGCCCCTAGTTGGAACCTACCTACGGGGTTTTTGCCCTTACTTTTCGACTCTGCTTAGTTTTGCCCTTAGATTTGTCTCCGAGGTCGTACGAATGCCCTTTGACCATTTGACCAATACTTTGAATATTCGTAACAAATTCATACGAACTCAGAAAAATGCAAATAAGATATTAAAATGTTCAGATAAACATTACCTTTATGTGCATGTCATTTGCATTCAGGACAAAAGTACCGTTTAAACTACCCGAGGTTATTAATGTTATTAACATTATTAAAAATAAAAAGGTATAAAAAATACTTTTTCATGAATAAAAATTACTTGCAAATGTAGGTGATGTTTTCTGAACATCCTGATATCTTATTTGCATTTTTTGAGTTCATATCAACTTGTTATGAAGTTTCAAAATAATGGTCAAACTCGTTTGAACATTCATAACAAGTTGATATGAACTCAGAAAAGTATAAAAAAGATATCAGGATGTAAAGAAAACATCACCTACATTTGCATGTAATTTTTATTCATGAAAAAAGTATTGTTTATACATTTTTATTTTTAATAATGTTAATAACATTAATAACCTCGGGTAGTTTAAATGGTTCTTTTGTCCCGAATGCAAATGATATGCACATAAAGGTAATGTTTATCTGAACATTTTGATATATTATTTGCATTTTTCTGAGTTCATATGAATTTGTTATGAATTTTCAATGTATTGGTCAAACGGTCAAAGGGCATTCGGGCGACCTCGGGGGCAAATTTAAGGGCAAAACTGAGCAGAGTGGAAAAGTAAGGGCAAACCCCATGGGTAGGTTCCAACTAGGGGCAAAAATGCAATTGTCCTAATAAAATACTGCCAATGACTTGAGTTCTTCCGCACCAATATCGGGAGAGGATTTGAGGCACGCAGGTGCAGGGGCATCGAGTCCCTCACGCGTGTTTTTTCTTTTGCCTTTCGATTTTCAAATTTTCATATCTTTTAAATAAAAGTCTAAATTAAATTTTGTTTTCATATTCGTATTTTTTGTGACAAGGACTTTCATATAAAATCCATTTTAAATACGTTTTGATGAATTCTTTTTGGTTAAGTTTCAACTCTTGAAACTTAGTGCGAGCGACCAATAAAATCATGACTTTAGTATCTGTGACCGACAAAAAAATCGCTTAAAGTTTCAACTCTGAAACTTGATACTCACGGTCGAGAAAATCATAATTTTCAGATGCAAAATCATAAGTTTCAATGATTAAAACTTAAAACTTATTATGCCCTCGTGTGGGATCCAACTATTTCACGAGTCGCGAGGCAATCGAGCGACCCAGCAGGGCTTGGCACCTGCGTGCTCCTGCGAATTTCCGCATGACTACCTTCAGAAAAGGCTACACTATCTTGTGCCGCCGTCGCCATGTTAGGCTATAGGTATTAGACCCAGAGGATCTTGGCAAGCAAGGAGGAAGCCTGATTGATTGGCAAACGGATGGTGTCGCTCATGAATTTGGACATGACCATTCGTACGATGACACTACCTGTCGGTAGACCGATCCGAAGGGGATATCGGTGATCGTGCACACCAGTAGATTTAACTCTAGTGTCCATTGGATCGTGGTCCCGCAACACGAAAAAATTTCCACACGCAGTGTCGTTTCCATCCTTTCGCATAGCCCAGCCTAGGTCGGCTATTCGGCTCGCAGCGCCACCCATCGTGCTCAGGGCATCTCCAACGGCGACCCACAAATTTCCTCCCACATCCGTCCGCGGACAGGGGGGGGCAGTCCGCGGACACGGATGCGGGAGGCCGCCAACCAACGCTAGCCGCATACATTTCAAACACTCTTTCAACAAACCGGATTAAATTCATGCAAACACGGCCGAATTTCATATAAACATGACGGATTTCATACAAACATGTCGGATTTCATATAACCGGACGGAAACGTTTACATTTTGGACACATTTTTTAAACTAAAAACGATACCAGACTAAAGAATAAACTAATCTACGGCCGGCGCCGGCGGGTATCCAACCGATGACATGGATACCCTTACTAGTCTATCGCCGACCGCGGCGGATCTCCATTGTCGTCCCCATGTCCGGCAGCCATGAGGCCCGGAGGTATATGCTTCAGCGCAAAGGGCGGCTCGCTTCCCCACCACTCATCGGAGTGGAACCGCCGGCTGATGCTTCAGTCGGAGGGGAAGGGTCCCTACACTGCACGGACCAGGGTTGGTTCTTGGGTAGGGGGACGACGGTGGCCTGCGAGAGGGCAAGACACCGGCTGTGTACGCCGGCATCGCCTCGGCGGTGGCCTTCATGGGACTCAAGAGGCTTTGGCCCCCCGTGTTCTACTACTCCTCGATGATGGCGGCCGGCGCGGACGTGCTGGCCACTGACTCGTCGATCTCCGTGCAGACGGCTTCCTTCTCTGCCGCCAGGGCGCGGCTACGCGCGCGTCGACAGCGGATGGCGCGGTCGCAAGCACGGGAGGCGCGGTATGACGCGACGTCGTCCACTGCAGCGACAATGCCCGTGCTGCCGTGCTCCCCCCATGTGCCAGCCTGGAGCAACTCTCCACTCCTCCGCGAGCTGGCTTGGAGCGGCGACTTGCAGAAGCACGCGCCGGCTTGGGGCGGCAACTTGCTCTATCAGGCTTGGCGAGGGAGGTGGAGCAGGGGCCTGCCTCACTCATATCCAGCGGGCTCAGCGGGCCACCCAGCCGGCTTTTATTCCGGAGAACTGCTCTTCCTGCTCGTCGGATGGCATCGAAAGGGTGGAGAAAATGGTGGAAGGATGAGATGGGGAGCGGTGAAGTGGTGCGATTCTTGCCCGGCGTCTGGCCTCCTTTAAATAGCGGGCGGATGGGAGGAGCTTGCCCGACGTTGTGTTTAATGCCGGCCCGCTCGCGAACGGACATGTGGCCGGAGTAGGTTTCTCGGCTTCCATGCGGGTTTAATGGAGGCATCTTGAACACGACGAGGAGGCGTGTTCAGCCGGAGGTGCAGCGGGTGGCGCCCTCGGCCGGCGCGCTGCTTCAATGGCGGAGGCAGTGAGAGGTCGCGTCCGCCCTGAGCCGTCTTCAATGTGTAGCGGAGCAATCTATAGTATCATGAATGCGAGCAGCTGGCGCCAGGCGGGAAGCGCGCACGGGAGGGAGGAGGGTGTTTGGGTGGGCCAGGGCGGTCAGAAGCGGGCGTTTCGCGTGTCCGGACTCCCACAAAGCCCCCCCCCCCCGTTTGTCTTCGGTTTGCGAGAGAAAACGCGTCCGGACCGCCCTGCGGACCGATACAGGCCCACGTTGGATGGCTTCCGCGGTTCGGATGGATGCAGGAGGTTTGAGGGTAGGCGTTGGAGATGCGCTCACAGCTGGTGACGCCCACCGCCGGACCGGTAGATACCGTTCGCATCACAAAACGGTCGTCGTAGGACCTTCCACCCGCACGCACATGCCCGTACGGTCTCACGCAAAAACCTCAGTGTTGGAATCGTTCTGCCGTGAGCTACAGACGCCATGGTTGCCATCGAGGAAGACACCATTCACAACAACGCGCTTCGTCGCATGCAGCAACACCGTGTGCATCACCGGCACTTATCGCACAGGCTCACAACACTGTCACGAGGCCTTGGAGCACCGTCAGCGACGGTTGGAGCACCGCCGTCTCTGGTGAAGCTCCGTCGTCAATGGTTGAACAACTGTCGACGGTCGCAACTCGTTTGCCGCTGGTTACCGCTCTTGCCATCGACGGTCACGACATCACCTTCACTAGTTGCAACTCTCGCCATCGATAGTCTAAGCAATGCCTTTGCTAGCTGTAGCTTGCGCTGCCTACGGTTGCAGCACAGCCGTCGATGGTCGTAGCTCCACCGGTCTTGGCTTGCAGCTCCACCAGTCGCCGCTTGCAGCTCTAGCACTTGCCACTCATAGCATAGCCATTGGCATTGTCGTTGCGCGTGTGCAGAGCACACGTGAGACACCAAGGACAGAAGGTGTCCCTTTGTCGATCCGTAGCTTGGGGCACAAAATCTGGACCATGACAACAAAGAAAAACATAGAACACGCATGATCTACCCAGGTTCTGGCTGCATGGTTGCGTAATACCATACTCATGCCTTGTGTTTTTGTTTATATGGTGGACTATGAGCTACAAACCTTTCCCGGGAAGGGAAAATGTTGCTTTGAAACTACTAGCTATAATCTACCAAGTGTCCAACCCTTTAGTATGTATGAAAAAAAATTCCTCTCCACCGTAGCCAGGCTCTCCTTTTACCACAGTAGCTACGGTGGGCTATGTCATACCCTGACGAGGTAGGTGAATGCATTAAATGCTCGATGATGTGTCGCCGTCTTCTGTTACCCGGGAATGAACGCCCGTCCCATCACACCGCTTACAGTGCCATCCTGGTGTTAGCACGACGCATGCTAACACAGGTGTCCATCACATGCCAACTGGTGTGGTGAATCAACGCTTGCACCCCTGTAAATACCCTGGCACGCCTGCACACCCGACACGCGTCGCAAAAGGCCCGCCTGAGCAGAACTAGTGCACCACATGTTGGGTGTGGTGGCTTGCTGTTCCCGCTTGCCGGATGCGAGCCAGGGGTATAGCATTGTTGGAGATTGTAGTTGTTCTCGGGTGTCGGCTGCCCCAGCTTGTTGCCGGGTGTCTTGAGTCATCCTCCTTCCACGTTGCTAGTTTTCGCAGGAGAATGTAGCTGACCTTAATGAAGATCTGCATACCACCATGGAGCCTAGGCTCCTTCGGGATATTGTAGTCAGTGTCTTCATAAAGATTTGCATGCCACTACGGAGTAGTTGTAGTGAGTCGGTTGCCGGAGTGCTTCTCCAGCTGCCTGCCTCGGCAAGGAGGCTATTGTGGCCCGTTTGCAGTTGGATTTGTGAACCCATTAGTCACCGTACCGACAGAAGCCCCCGGGCCTGGGCCGGACGATGTGCCACATATGTTGTCAGGGTCAAGACCTTTTCAGCGCATGGGCCACACCTATCATGAGTTTCTCTATTTAGTCAAATCTGGAAAAATGTAGACGGAAATGGAGAGCTAGCCCCTGTGCCTGCTGTGTAAATGCCAGTGAAGGGCTAGGATCAATCTTAGTTGTCCATAATTGCTGTTGGATTTGATCTCTGTATTAGTGAAGTTCGCGACGCGTGGTGTTTCCTTCCCATCAGTGGAAGGAATCAGATTGATGCCACTTTCCATTAAATCCTCCTAAAAGGATGGGACTGGATGTCGCTTGAGGTTGCCTAGGGAACCCAAATGTTTATCGGTATAACCGATTATCTTCAGGAACAAGGGGTTGGTCCATCGCTGCCCTTGGCCTATAATTGTTGGTTACAGCCTCGTTGCTCCTCGCCGGCCTCCAGCTAACTCCCATCTATTCTTCTTACCTCGCCTCTTGCGCCATTTCCTTCTCCAGTCCTCCATGGCCGCCCAAGCGATCACTGAGTTTGAAGTGAAGCGCTGACAGAGGAGGTCCAGGCCCAGAGGATGGAGCTTCAGGCCAAGGACGTGGAGCTTTGGATCAGGGATGCAGAGCTTGGTGACCTCAGGAAGAAGATGGGTGATATGCTCCTTCGCCATCATGAGGAGAGCGCAGAGCTTCAGACGTGGCTAGAATCCACGACCGAGTAGCTCTGTGCGGCGGAGGCGACCATGAAAGTGGTGACAGAGTGGCTTAGTAGGGAGGTTGCCGAGATGGCAAGCCGGCTGGAGCGTGAGCGGGCCAACAGAGATGCGATCGAGGACCGCCTCGGCCGAGCACTGATAGACGTCGACGCGCAGGTGGAGCGGTTGCGCAGCGCTTATCGTCGAGCCAGCGTGATAATGTCCGCCATTGGTCTGAACCAGTTCGAGCACCACGTTGACTTTAATGAGCGGCGCCTGACGGACTTGGTTTCTTTCTTCGACTTCCTCCCCAAGGAGCTGGGCCGCCACCGCGTTGCCCTGATGACGTCGCAAGACAAGGAAGGAGTAAGAGCCGCCATCGTTGTCTCTGCGCACATCCTCTCCACGCTTCACTACCGAGATCCCTTCTTGCCGATGAGTGCCATCTTGGACAAATTGGCTCCTGCTGTCTGAGAGTGGGAGTGATAACCCACAAGTATAGGGGATCAATTGTAGCTTTTTCGATAAATAAGAGTGTCAAACCCAACGAGGAGCTAAAGGTAGAATTAATATTCCCTTCAAGTTCTATCGACCACTGATACAACTCTACGCACACTTAACGTTCGCTTTACCCAAAAAAAGAATAAAACTACTTTGTAGGTGTAAGGATAAGTTTGCAAGAATAAAACTAGAAGTACTTAGTAGGAATAAAACTACGAGTAATTTGCAAGATAATAAAAGTTAGTTGTTTAGTAGAGAGCTTTTTGTAGAACGATGAGAAAGATTGTCCATAGGAAATTCAATATGACATGTGTGATACTTATTATATGCAATGAGGGAGAGGCATACGCTAACATACTTTCCGTACTTGGATCATATGAACTTATGATTGGAACCCTAGCAAGCATCCGCAACTACTAAATATCATTAAGGTAAAACCCAACCATAGCATTAAGTAACAAGTCCCCTTTACTCCCATACACAACAACCCCCTTACTCGGGTGTAAGCTTATGTCACTCTAGCCACCCACTATAAGCGAATCATGAACGTATTGCAAAACCCTACAGCGGTAATCCCACACGCTTGCGCGACACGGAAGGCACCATAGGATAGCACCATATTAACATACAACTCATATCTATCACACCATACCACAATTAACCCGTAGGACAAAAGAAATCTACTCAAACATCATAGGATGGCCATACATCATTGGGTAATAATATATAGCATGAAGCACCATGTTTAAGTAGAGATTACAATGGGGAGAAGAGGTGTTACACCACTGCATAGAGGGGGAGGGAGTTGGTGTAGATCGCCGTCACGATGGTTCCCTCGGCGGCGCTCCGGCGCCACCGGAAGAGAGGGGGAGAGAGCCCCCCTCCTTCTTCTTCTTGCTTGGCCTCCCCCCTAGATGGGAGAAGAGTTTCCCCTCTGGTCCATGGCTGCCATGGCTCCCAGAGAGCAGGAGCCCCTCCGAGATTGGATCTATCTCTCTCTCTCTGTTTCTCTTCTGTTTCGCGCTCCTGTTTTCTGGCCCTTCACCGTTTCTTATATTCCTGGAGATCCATACCTCCGATTGGGCTAAAATTTTGAGGCGACTTTTATCCGGAAATTATCTTTCTTGTGGCGAAAGAAGGGCCCCAACCGCCTTACGGGGTAGCCACAAGCCTGCTGGGCGAGACCAGGGTAGGGGCCCGCGCCCTCTGAGCTTGTGCGACCCTCGGGATCGTCTCGCATTGATTCTTTTTCCCAAAAATCACATATATTCCAAAATAAATCTTCGTAAATTTTTATCACGTTTGGACTTCGTTTGATATGGATTTTCTACGAATCAAAAAACATGCAACAAACAGGAACTGGCACTGGGCACTGGATCAATATGTTAGTCCAAGAAAATCATATAAATTGTTGCCAAGAGTATGTAAAAGTTGTAAAATATTGGCATGAAACAATCAAAAATTATAGATACGACGGAGACGTATCAGCATCCCCAAGCTTAATTCCTGCTCGTTCTCGAGTAGGTAAATGATAAAAAGATAATTTTTGATGTGGAATGCTACCTAGCATAATATTGATCATATAATCTAATCATGCCATGGATATTAAAATCCGAGTGATTCAAGGCAATAGTCTATCAATTTGATATTGAAAGAATAATACAAAACATGCATGTAATTCATCATTGCCTTTCATAATAATGGAGCTAAAGGAAACAACCTCTATACACTTAGTTGTGGTAAGCATGACACGCTCGTTCTTCCCTGCATAAACATATCAAATCAAGAGTACCCCGGTGCCAAACCAAGCAATTGGATCATATTTTTTAACGCGCTTCAGCATTTTCAACTTCACTCAATACATGAGTGTGAGCCATGGACATAGCACTATGGGTGGAATAGAATGCGGTGGTAGAGATCAATAGGAGAAGTCAAAAAGAGAAGATAGTCTCGCATCGATGCGGCTAATCAACGGGCTATGGAGATGCCCATCGATTGATATCAATGCGAGGAGTAGGGATTGCCATGCAACGGATGCACTAAGAGGTATAAGTGTATGAAAGCTCAACGGAAACTAAGTGGGTGTGCATCCAACTTGCTTGCTCATGAAGACCTCGGGCATTTGAGGAAGCCCATCATCGGAATATACAAGCCAAGTTCTATAATGAAAAATTCCCACTAGTATATGAAAAATTCCCACTCTGGAGACTCTCTATATGAAGAACATGGTGCTACTCGGAAGCACAAGTGTGGTAAAAGGATAGTAACATTGCCCCTTCTTTTTTTCTCTCATTTTTTTCTTTTCATTTTTTTCTCTTTTCATTTTTTTCGCTTTTCATTTTTTTTCTCTTTTTTTTCTTTCATTTTTCCCTTTTTTTGATGGGCTCTTTTTGGCCTCTTTTTTTTTCCTTTTTTTATTTTTCGTCCGGAGTCTCATCCCGACTTGTGGGGGAATCATGGTCTCCATCATCCTTTCCTCACTGGGACAATGCTTTAATAATGATGATCATCACACTTTTATTTACTTACAACTCGATAAAAACTATACAAGATGACTCTATATGAATGCCTCTGGCAGTGTACCAGGATGTGCAATGATCTAGCGTAGCAAAGATATCAAAAAACGGACAAGCCATGAAAATATCATGCTAGCTATCTTAGGATCATGCAAAGCAATATAACAATGAATGCTCAAGTCATGTATATGATGATGATGGAAGTTGCATGGCAATATATCTTGGAATGGCTATGGAAATGCCATGATAGGTAGGTATGGTGGCTGTTTTGAGGAAGATATAAGGAGGTTTATGTGTGATAGAGCGTATCATATCACGGGGTTTGAATGCACCGGCGAAGTTTGCACCAACTCTCGAGGTGAGAAAGGGCAATGCACGGTACCGAAGAGGCTAACAAATTGTGGAAGGGTGAGAGTGCGTATAATCCATGGACTCACATTAGTCATAAAGAACTCACATACTTAGTGCAAAGCCTACCAGCCCTCAAAGCAAAGTACTACTCGCATGCCCCTAGGAGGGAGGTTGGGAGGAGTTAACCATCGTGAGCCCCCGATCCGAACAACACAAAGACTCAATCAACGATAAATCATGCTCCGACCTCACTGCTAATGTCAGCGGCCACCACTTTACATGCGTGAGGATTTACTTGCGTAAAGACTTACTTCCCTTAACACCATTATTAATACTCAACTCTAATTCTTTTACTAGCATGCCCCAATATTACCACCTCAATATCGCAAAACAATTGCAAGGAATCAAACATATCATATTCAGTGATCTACAAGTTTTATGTAGGATTTTATGACTAACCATGTGAATGACCAATTCATGTTAACTCTCTAAATAGATATAAGTGAAGCATGAGAGTTTAATTCTTTCTACAAAATACCACACTCTAATAAATATAAGTGAAGCAAAAGAGCATTCTATAAATAACGGTTTTCCAAATGTAGAGAAACAGGCATCCAAACTTCAAATAATATAAGTGAAGCACATGAAGCATTCTATAAAGCCATACTCAAAAGATATAAGTGAAGTGCATGAAGCATTCTATAAATAAACCAAGGACTATCTCATACCAGCATGGTGCATAAAATAAAAAGGAAAAATAAACACAAAAGACGCTCCAAGAATTTACGCATATCATGTGAACAAAACAAAAACCGAGACATACCGATAATTGTTGAAGAAAGATGGGATGCCTTTCGGGGCATCCCCAAGCTTAGACGCTTGAGTCTCCTTGAATATTTACTTGGGGGTGCCTTTGGCATCCCCAAGCTTGAACTCTTGCCTCTCCTTATTCTCCTCATATCGATACCTCCTCGATCTTCGAAGACTTCATCCACACAAAACTTAACCGAACTTTTTATTAGAGGGGTTAGTACATATAACATCAAAGCCCATCATGTCCTGCAGTAACATTATTGTATAATTATAATAAAAAAATTACCCACTCTATGCTATCACAATTCTATGGCTCGCAAGTCAATGGGGCTCAAGAAGATTTCAAACATACGCAAATAAAGAAACTATAACAGCAATCCGTGAAAACAAGACAGTCTCTAAAGATGCAGATGAAACATATACTTCTGCAACTCCAAAAATTCTGAAAAATTAGGACGTAATAATTTTTTTGCCTAGAAGTACTTTGTACAAATTTCAGAATTTTTGCACGCTCCAGTAAAATATGTAAATTCAAATACTACAGCAAAAGTTTCTGTTTTTGCACTGCACACACCAAACAAGCAATTTAAACATCCTAAAGGTAAATCTTGGCACATTATTTTTATAATACAATGTATTTCTACAAGGGGATAATTATTTTTGTTTAAAAGTTTCTTTAATTCAAGATTCACAAAGTTTCCATGGGCATGAACAAAGTTCAAGGATATCCCCCACTTCCAGGGTGCTCGTCTTTCTCACTTTCACTTTTCTTTTGAAAAAGTTTTAGGTTCCCCTATATATTTGTTTTTAAACTTTTTAAAAGCACACAACAGAATAAAACGACTCTATAAAACTTTTGGGTTGTCTCCCAGACAGCGCTTTCTTTAAAGCCATTAAACTAGGCATATAGTGCTCAAGTAATCGATCCACCCGGATCCCAAGGTATATCGAAGCCAATTTTAATTAAGAATGATTTATAATTTATTAGTGAGCACAAAGCAACATATATCATGCAATGACGAAGTCTAACTCTCTTCCTATGCATCGGCATGTCATAAAAGAACAATTCATGCACACATAATAAAGGCCGATACATAGCGTAAGTAGTTTCTTGCAATTTTATCGTATTGGAAACATAGAGAGGTGGAGATGTAGTTCCTCTGTCATAATAATTGCAATTAGGAGCAGCAAGCACAGGCATATTATTACCATCAAAATCATCATGTGCAACGGTAAAATGCAACCCATCAATATAATCCTTAATAAGAGCAAACTTCTCCGATATAGTGTAGTTGGGAGAATTCAAAAAGATAATAGGACTATCATGTATGGGTGCAATAACAACAATTTCATGTTTAACATAAGGAACTATAGCAAGTTCATCTCCATAAGTATCATTCATATTGGCATCATGGCCACAAGCATAGCAAGCATCAAGTTCATCAAAAAGGGATATTTCAAACGAATCCAAGGGATCATAGCAATTATCCTAGCATTCATCCTTCGGTAAGCACGAAGGGAAATTAAACAATGTATGAGTTGAAGAGTTACTCTCATTACAAGGTGGGCACGGGTAGCTAATCCGCTCTTCCTCCTTTTGTTGTTCGCTCTCCTTCTCATCTTTTTCATCTAATGAGCTTACAGTTTCAGCAATTTCTTCTTCCATAGACTCCAGCAAAATGTTAGTCTCCTCTTGGACAGCGGGGACTTCCTCAATATATTCTCTAACATAAGCATTAGAAGAATAGTTTTCATAGCAATATTTAAGTATGGCAAATTTTTTAGATTTGTAAAGGGTAGCATCATACTTTTCAATCAAAGAAGCAATTTCATAGGCACCCTTAAAGGAAACAAATTCTTCAATTTGTTCAATATCATAGTAACTATAAACACCTTTGGCATAAGAAGAAAAGATTCCATTATCATCAAACTCACATTGGTAGGGAAGGTGTTTTTTTAGGGTCTTCTGAACAACAAGTAAAATCATATATTTCGCATAAATTCCAAGCATAGCATTGCAAACAATTAATTTGATACCTTAAGAGTTTCCCTTTTTGAGACAAGCAGTGTCGCACAAAATAAGTATGCTCATCTAATGATTTTCCCTCAACTAAGCTAGTTGGGTTTTCAGCATGAGCACAAAGGGATCGAAGATGATCCGAGTAGAAAGCTTCAGCAGTACGAAAGATTTTGGGTGGTTCTTCAACCATTGGGTTAGCAAGCACAACTAATTTTTTTGGTATTTTGTGTTTTCTACCCATAACTAAAGATAGAAAACAAGAGCACAAAATAAAAAACTACTTAGAGATAAAGCAAACAAGCACACATGAGAATATCAACCCCCCTCTATTGCTCCCCGGCAACGGCGCCAAAAAATGTCTTGATAACCCACAAGTATAGGGGATCAATTATAGTTTTTCGATAAATAAGAGTGTCGAACCCAACGAGGAGCTAAAGGTAGAATTAATATTCCCTTCAAGTTCTATCGACCACCGATACAACTCTACGCACACTTAACATTCGCTTTACCCAAAACAAGAATAAAACTACTTTGTAGGTGTAAGGATAAGTTTGCAAGAATAAAACTAGAAGTACTTAGTAGGAATAAAATTAGGAGTAATTTGCAAGATAATAAAAGTTATTTTTTTAGTAGAGAGCTTTTTGTAGAACGATGAGAAAGATTGTCCATAGAAAATTCAATATGACATGTGTTATACTTATTATATGCAATGAGGGAGAGGCATACGCTAACATACTTTCCGTACTTGGATCATATGAACTTATGATTGGAACTCTAGCAAGCATCCGCAACTACTAAAGATCATTAAGGTAAAACCCAACCATAGCATTAAGTAACAAGTCCCCTTTACTCTCATACGCAACAACCCCCTTACTCGGGTGTAAGCTTCTGTCACTCTAGCCACCCACTATAAGCGAATCATGAACGTATTGCAAAACCCTACAGCGGTAATCCCACACACTTGTGCGACACGGAGGGCACCATAGGACAACACCATATTAACATACAACTCATATCAATCACACCATACCACAATTAACCCGTAGGACAAAAGAAATCTACTCAAACATCATAGGATGGCCATACATCATTGGGTAATAATATATAGCATGAAGCACCATGTTTAAGTAGAGATTACAGCGGAGAGAAGAGGTGTTACACCGTTGCATAGAGGGGGAGGGAGTTGGTGATGACGGCGGCGAAGTTGTTGGTGTAGATCGCCATCACGATGGTTCCCCCAGCGGCGCTCCGGCGCCAATGGAAGAGAGCCCCCTCCTTCTTCTTGCTTGGCCTCCCCCCTAGATGGGAGGAGAGTTTCCCCTCTGGTCCATGGCTGCCATGGCTCCCGGAGGGCAGGAGCCCCTCCGAGATTGGATCTCCATCTCCGTTTCTCTTCTGTTTCGCGCTCCTGTTTTCTGGCCCTTCACCGTTTCTTATATTCCCGGAGATCCGTAACTCCGATTGGGCTGAAATTTTGAGGGGATTTTTATCCGGAAATTATCTTTCTTGCGGCGAAAGAAGGGCCCCAACTGCCTTACGGGGTAGCCACAAGCCTGCTGGGCGTGGCCAGGGTAGGGGGCCGCGCCCTCTGAGCTTGTGGGCCCCTCGGGCATCGTCTCGCGTTCATTTTTTTCCCAAAAATCACATATATTTCAGAATAAATCTCCGTAAATTTTTATCGCGTTTGGACTACGTTTGATATGGATTTTCTGTGAAACAAAAAACGTGCAACAAACAAGATCTGGCACTGGGCACTGGATCAATATGTTAGTCCAAGAAAATCATATAAATTGTTGGCAAAAGTATGTAAACATTGTAAAATATTGGCATGAAACTATCAAAAATTATAGATACGACGGAGACGTATCGGGGAGCTACGGGCGGTAGCGCCCCTCAATGCTGCAGTCTTCCTCTTGGAGAAAGAAAGGGACTTCGACGCCATGTAAGCTGATACGTCTCCAACGTATCTATAATTTATGAAGTATTCATGCAATACTTACCTAAGTTTTACATGGTTTTGGTGCACTTTTATATGATTTGAATTAAACTAACTCGGACTGACGCTGTTTTCAGCAGAACTACCATGGTGTTACTTTTGTGCAGAAATAAAATTCTCGGAAAATTTACGGTGATTTTTTATGGACCAAAAGAGACCCACGAAGTGCCGGAGGTGGACCAGAGGGTGGCCAGGGGAGCCACAAGCCTGGGGGGCGCGCCCCTGAGCTTGTGGGACCCTCGGGACTCCCACTGGTGTGATTCCAACGCTGAAAAATCCTATAAATCCATAAACCCCCAGAAAGAAACCGAGAACTCCCACACCGCCGCCACAAGCCTCTGTTCCGAAGCTATCTCATTCAGAGCCCTGTTCCGGCACCCTGCCGGAGGAGGAAATCATCACCGGAGGCCATCTTCATCATCCCGGCAGTCTCCATGACGAGGAGAGAGTAGTTCACCCTGGGGCTGAGGGTATGTACTAGTAGCTATGTGTTTGATCTCTCTCTCTCGTGTTCTTGATTTGACACGATCTTGATGTACCGCGAGCTTTGTTAATATAGTTGGATCAAATGGAGTTCTTCCCTCTCTATCTTGTTGTGATGAATTGAGTCTTTCCCTTTGAGGTTTCATTGTTATCGGATTGAATATTTTGGATTTGAGAACACTTGATGTATGTCTTGCATGTGGATACCCGCGGTGACAATGGGGTATTCTATTGAGTCACTTGATGTATGTTTTGGTAATCAACTTGCAGATTCCCGAGGTGACATTGGGGTAATCTAGTCATAGGGGTTGATGCACGTTTTCTTCCTACTTTCTCCGATAGAAACTTTGGGGTGCTCTTTGAGTTCTTTGTGTTGGATTGAATATTATGAATCTGAAATTGCTTGATGCATATCGAATAATTGACTCACGGATACTTGTGGTGACATTGGAGTATCTAGGTGACATTAGAGTTGGTGTTATTTTAGTACGAACTCTAGGGTTGTTTGTGACACTTATAGGGATGGCTCAATATATTGATCGGAAAGGATAACTTTGAAGTGGTTCTGCTACCTACAACAATTTCTTCTTATGTTCTCCTTTTTCTAGGAACTTTGGTGTGATTCTTTGCCGCACGTTAAGGGATTGTTATATGATTCAATTATGTTAGCATTATTGAGAGATTGCACTAGTGAAAGTATGAACCCTAGGCCTTGTTTCCAAGCATTGCAATACCGTTTGTGCTCACTTTTGTTATAGGTACCTTGCTGTTTTTATTATTTCAGATTACAAAAACCTATATCTACTATCCATACTACACTTGTATCACCATCTCTTCCCCGAACTAGTGCACCTATACAATTTACCATTGTATTGGGTGTGTTGGGGACACAAGAGATTGCTTGTATTTGATTGCAGGGTTGTTTGAGAGAGACCATCTTCATCCTACACCTCCCACGGATTGATAAACCTTAGGTCATCCCCTTGAGGAAAATTTGCTGTTGTCCTACAAAACTCTGCGCTTGGAGGCTGTAACGCCCCGGACACACCCGCCGGTGGTCATTACTCCTGGCGAGATCTAGATTGGCCTCACAGATCAATACTAGTCTTTCCTACGCACTTTGTCCTCACTCGTGCGCACCGGAGAGCAACTTCCCCGTCGGTGACCCATCCTGAAATTACTCCAAGTTGAGCACGCTTAACTTTAGAGTTCTTTCCGAATGGGCTCTCGGAAAAGAAGGAATCTATTATATTATTAAAACAAGAGACAAATAAGCCATCACGTTCGTCCACATCTGCTAATATTATTTGCACTGTTTGATTAGAAAAATAGTGGCTAAGATTTAATGTTTTTACGTAACATTTTTTTTAGGGGAACATGTACATAACAACATATTGAACCTGTCACGTTGTCACGCAAAACATATGTACGGAAAGACACACAATACATATACGGAATGACAAGCAATGATTTGAGGCTAGGCTAGCGACAGTAATGACCAGGTACATGATATAGGGATTGGACACGTCTAGCTGGCGCCCGGGCGCCTGGAAGGGTTACCGAGCGACTGACGTAAAAGGAAAGAGCTGGTCGGGGCGGTTGGTCAAAAAGGAAAGTCTCCAATCCCACGGGCGCGCGAAACATCATCTACCAACCACGGTACCCGCACTCGACACCTGGCCTTGGGGATCACGTGCAACCAACCACCCGCCCCCGTCTTCCCCCTCCACACCCGAATCTTCCCCTATAACTACCCCCACGCCATCTACTTCTTCCCCACGAAAGAAGGATCACCATGGTGAAACCTCCATTGCCAGGAAAATCCATGGCGGCTCCAAAAAAATAAGAACAGAAGAGGGGAAGAGAGGGAGAAACGGGAAAAGAACCAGGAAAACATCAAAAAAAGCCAAACAAAAAGGAGCAAAGAAGAAACTTACCAGGAGGAAAGAACACCAGGTGAGAATCCCCCTTCCGCTGCTTTGATTCCTCCGTTCACATGACTTGCAGACTTGTCCTCTAGCTGGTTTTCTTGAACGAACCTTTGATGTTCATGAATTTGGTAGACAGAAAATCACATGGATTGTGAAGGGGGCTGGCACAAAATCTGTGCAACCAATATGCTTCTTTCGTGCAACTAATCAAGTTACAATAGCCAACTGTAGCCACACTGCGTGCCAAAAAAAAGTAAACAAGTTGGTGCAACTATATACTGCTTTCGTGCAACTAAACAAGTTGCAGCAGCCACCTGTAGGCACACAGCATGCACAAAAGATTGTTCACACCAACATCCGATGAAAATAGATACATAAGAGGTCTTAATAGGTAAAAGTTCCGGGTTCACACACGGGTATAAGAAAAACACAAAAGAGAAATAAATGTTCCTGTAACTATGCAACCTAACAGATAGCTATACAAATAAGGACAAATAAAACTGACAACTGCTTTTGCTTTCATCATCTTTTTGATGTAGCAGCAGACCTTGCTTGTAGTATGTTCATCTTGAATTGATCTGCCATAGCATGTCCTCCCCACCCTGTAAGACCTGCACATGGTACAAAACACCTGAGAAACCAAAAAAGAGTGCTTATTGGCCATAAAACTTATTTGTGCAAGTTTTATGGGACTTATGTGCAACTTGTGTACATCCTGCGTGCAACCAACATGCCTACTATGTGCAACTGAGGAGTTAGTTGGTTTTTCCTACCAATCTGTTTGAATGTAACCACCTGACTGCCTACCCAATGTTATTACTACTTGTAGAAACTGAAAATTGTGTGCAATTGGAGCATTTTATGGCCAAGTTGGTGGTGCTGTACAAGTTTCTTATCCCCCCTGTGTGCAACTTAGAGAAGAAAAAATGTGCAAAAGGAAGAGTGATTGCTTGCAACTGGTGCAACTTTTTATAGTACTTCTGTGCATCTTGTGTACATCTTGTGTGCAACCAACATGCTTACTCTGTGCAACTGGGAGGTTACCTGTGTGCAACCAACTTCCTACCAATCTATGTGACTGTAAGCACTTGACTGCCTGCCATGGGGTATTACTACTACTGGGGGATTACTACTACTTTGTGCAAAGGTTGCAACTTATAGCAACTAACAAATGTGTGCAACTTGCAGCATTGTATTTTCAATTAGATGGTGCTGTGCAACTTTCTTGTCCTCCCCTGTGTGCAACTTAAAAGAAGAAAAAGATGATCGAAAGAAGTTACTACTTGCAAATGTCAGAACTAAAATTGAGAACATCGATGTTGATCCATCGTTAATTTTACTTGCATCTATATTGTTGATTTTGTTGAAAAAAAAAGTTCTGAATGAAGTGCCCATGAGTTGATGTTTTTGTTGATGTTTTTGTTGTTTCCCTACTTTTGATGAAAAAATGCAGGTTGCCATCATCGTGTAAAAAAGATGACAGATCTCAATGAGTTGTCTCCCGACCTCAACGAGTTGCCTGGTGATAATGCTGAGTTTGTGCAGCCACGGTCTTCCACGCAGCAGAATCCAGAAGATATTCCAATGGATGATGTTGGAGTTACTATGCAATCAGAGAGTCATACTCTAGAAGAAACAAGCAACACCGTAGCTGGACCTACCGAAATAGAATTCAATGCAGGGGGTGTTGCTCGTGATCAGAATGGTGCAGAAGAAGATGAAGCTGGATCCCAGCCAATGGGGCCATATGTTGGGATGAGATTTGACAGCCTAAAATATGCTAGGGATCATTACAACTCCTATGCCCTGAGAATGGGTTTCTCTATTAAGATGAACACTTCAAGGAGGTCTACTTACACAAATGAATTGGAGAAACAGCAATTTGCTTGCAACAAGTTTAGGAAGCCAAAAGATGATGATGGTGGTGCTGAGTTACCACCTGTGCTAGATCCTATACCAGATCCGAAACCAATGTGTGAAGATGGTGAAATGGATGACGTGCCAATATTCCATGGAGAAGAGATTGACAAGAAGAAGAAGAAGAAGAGGAAAAGAGAAAGAATAAAGCAAACAGAATGTAAGGCAAAAATGTTGCTTAAGTTGAAGGATGGTAGGTGGGATACCTCCAGAAGAAAAAAAGTTTCTAGAGATCCTATACAATTGTAACCTGACTTCGGGTGTGTTCTCTTTAGCCTTCTATAAACAACACTACATCTTTGTTCTACTTTCTTTTCTGTGCATCTAAAAAAAGGAAACTATGGAAAAACTACTGCCCTATATCTGCAACTGTGGTGTACGACAACAAGTTAATAAGTGAAAAAGTGTAATTAGAAAACTGTCATGCAACTCCAGTCTTTTAGTTGTGCAACTACTGTCCCTATATCTGCAACTGTGATGTCTCACTGTGCAACTACTTGATTATGTGTCATTTTCTGATATGGTGAAACTATTTTCACCAGTAAAAAAAAATGTGCAAATACATCTCTGTGATGTGCAAACAACTTCTGTGTGTATGGCAAAACATGTTGAAGAGTGAAAAAGATTATTTGGAAAACTGGTATGCAATTCCAGAGTGTTGTGCAACTACTGTCCCCTATTTGTGCAAGTGTTAACGTCCAGTGTGCAATTACCTAGTTATGTTGTACAGAAAGTAACAAGAACCTTTGTTGATATAGTAAAAGACATGAAACAAATGTGCAACTACTGTACCTATATCTGCAACTGTAATGTTTCCAATGTGCGACTGCCAAGTTATGTTTCTGACTTTTCTGTATTGTGCAGGCCGTATGATGCATGTCATTGCAGAGTTTAATGGCTCGAAGCTAAATGTTCCATACGGGCCGAAGGCAATAACCAACCTCTGCGCAGGGTTCCGCAAAGACTCAACAAAGGAGGGCGACATTATTGAGACGATTGCTCATTTTAAAGATTTGCAGAAGGATGACCCAGATTTCTTCTATAAGATAAAATATGATGTGGAAGGTAGGGCAGAAAACATATTTTGGGTGGATGGCTTGGCACGGAAGGCTTATGCCGATGCATATCATGATTGCGTCTCTTTTGACACCACTTACATGACCAATATGTACAACATGCCTTTTGCTCCGTTCATTGGAATCAATCATCATGGGCAATCTTTCATGCTGGGGTGCGCGTTTGTCAGGCAAGAATTGGAAACCAGCTTTGATAGGGTGTTTGGGACTTTTCTAGAGGCTATGAATGGAAGGGCACCGGATAACATCATAACAGACCAGGATGTGGCTATGAAAGAGTCCATAAAGAACATATTTCCCACAACCGCGCACCGATGTTGCCGATGGCACATTATGAAAAAAGCTCAAGAGAAAGTTGGCAGGCTGCTAGGATGGAACCTGGGCTTGTCTGACGATTTCAACCTATGTGTTGATTTCAGCTTCACACCAGAAGAGCTTGAGCAGAACTGGGCTGCATTGATGATGAAGTATGAGGCAATTACGGACACACACTTTGAGAAGCTTTATGAATACCGGGCCACTTGGGTCCCATGCTACTTCAAGCATAGGTTCTTCCCCTTCCTCCAGTCAACCCAACAAAGTGAGGGGTTTAATGCAGTCCTAAAGAGATATGTGAACCCGCACAACTCGATCCTCAACTTTGTGAAACAATACGAGAAAATACAAACACACATCCTTGTCAAGGAAGGTTGCAATGACTACAGGACAGAACATCTTGAGGTTGACATGTGGTCACCATTCCCAATAGAGAAGCAGGCCTATAGGACGTACACTAGAGACCTTTACTGCAAGTTCCGCGATGAGTTTGAGATGATTGGACGCTATAATGCATTCCAGATTGGCGCGGAGTTGTTTGAGCTGAGGCCAAATCAGGATTGGGTTGCCAAGTATGGGGCCAGGAACTACTTGGTGATGGCAAATGTTACTGAGGGATCCTATTCGTGCGAATGCTACAAAATGTACAGGGATGGCATCCTTTGCTGCCATATACTAAAAGTGTTCACACACATTGGCCTTGATGTCATACCGGAGCAATACATATTGCAGCGTTGGACACCAGCTGTTGTCCCATCTGTACCCACTACCACTAGCCTACAGCCTGATGCCATGCCTCCTCAATCTCTAAAAGAAATACAGAATCATAACATGACTGCAGATTTCCAAAAACTTGCAAAGTTTGCTAGTGGATCTAATGCAACAAAAGACATTGCTGATAAGCACATGAGGGCAGCAAGGACAGAGATTGTGCAACTGAATAAGTCCAGAAGAAAGAAAAAAATTGCTAGAGGTGCAGGTCCGTCCGGTGGTGGCAATAACGAAGATCCTCCCACGCCACCTGCACCCACAGGCCCTACTCCACCACCTGCCCCTATGGGTCTCCACCTCCTCCTCCAATGGGTCATGCTGGTCATGCTCCGCCAGCTCATCGCATGGGTCGTGCTCCCCCACATCCTCCTGTGGGACATGCTGCACCGCCTCCTACCATGGGTCATGCTGCACCGCCTCCTACCATGGGTCATGATGCACCACCTACTTCAATGGATCATGCTCCACCGGCTACTCCTATGCGTCGTGCTCCACCGGCTACTCCTATGCGTTCTGCTCAGCAACCTGACATAACAGGCCATTCTACCCGAACTGAGGAAACATCTGGTGGCAACTACCACACTGATGATGTTAATCCTATGCTTCCACCCAAGTCAACTACGAAAGGAAGGGCGAGGAGTAAACAATTTCATTCAGCTCTTGAGCTACATCCAAAGAGAAAAAACAGGTGCATTTTCTGCAGCTCAGATAAGCACAACGCTGCTAGCTGCTTGCAAAGGTTGGCGTGACAAGTTGATGAGATACAAAACAAAGAGGAGAGATAGAAGAAAATTGAAATGCTCTTCTTGGGTGATTGGGATGCAAAGAAAATGAAGAACAAGGAACAAACAAAATCGCAATGGCAGCTTCTTATTTTATCTTTCATTGTTCTTGTTATGCAGACCTTTTATATATTCAAAAAAGACTATCATTTTGTTATGTGTAAAAGTTCCTACTTATGCCACTCTTGGGACATTTTGAACATTGTTGTGTGCTGGTTGAACAATTCATTATGCATCCTGGCCCCACATGATTTGATTTTTGTTGCAACTAAATTAGATTTAGTGTGCATCTGCTTTGCACCCCAGATGTGCAACTAGTACCATCAAAAGAACAAACCTAAAAACCCAGGTAGCAATAAAATAAAAATATTGTGCTTAAATGTTAGTAATAAGGAAAAATTGTCCCCTTGATAGAATTGTCTATTACATAAAATGAACTTCTGTACAAACTATACAAGGCACAAAATGTGCAACTGAAGAGTACCAATTCTGCAACCAACAGTACCAATTGTGCAAATTACTAATAGCAACTATGCAAATATAATGAGCTCATAAAAAAAAGAATAAAACAATGGTGGGAAATAGAAATAAGGGAAACTAACCTAGTCTTTGTATTTTAGAACCTCCTTCCACTTGGCTTTGTTGTGTTCATTATCAACATGTTTGTGAGTCAAAATCCTTCTCATGTTTAAGCACTGTTTTGGTTCGTAATTAGGCAGTTGTCTCCCATTCTAGATGGTAGCATTGAAAACCATGAACACTCCACATTCATTGCTGCAGAAAAAAAAAGTGTTGATAAAAATAATAAAAAACAAATACATACTATTGGTTAGTGCAAATCTTGGTAAACTGTAGCTACAAATGATGCAACTGAAGCTATAAAATGGTGAAAGTACTTGCCCTGCTAGTGCAAACAATGTTCCTTACAATGCAAACTTGCCAGCGACTTCCCTTGATTAGATACCAAAATGAAAATACGCGGCCGAAATGATGTGGGTATGCATTACAGATAAGATGATACAGACCAGTGTGCAAAAAACAAAAGTGTGTGATCTAGATGATGCAACTTGGTGGCATCCTTTGTGCAAACCATGATGCACATGGTGCAACTGTGAGCAATTCTGACAAGGGCAGATGCATATAAAAATAAATAAAAAGTGTAGGGGAACGCGACAGAAAACAAAAAATATTGGTACAACGAGCACGCCCAGGATCACTATGGAGATGGCATAAAAGGTTTGATCTGATCATTATCGACTCATAGCGCAGCGGAAGTAGAGTCGATGTAGATCATCGGTGCAGATCCCCGCAGCTAGGATTTACAACCTCCCAACCGCGAGGATGTACTCCCTCGTCGGACAGCCCTTCGGGAGGCGGTTGGACAGTCCCCTGGACGATGTCACGGACAGCCCTTCGGGAGGACCCTCGAAGCTCGAACGGTAACTCGGACAGCCCTTCGGGAGGACCCTCGAACAGCCCCTCGGGCAAAATATTGAACCTACGACCTCTCTATGGGGTTGCACACATACGGTGTCAGCTATCCGGCAGGGCTTCGCCGTCCAGAACTAGTTCCTGCGGAACCCAAACAGCCTTTCGGCTCTACGAAACTATTTCGGTGGGAGGGAGAGAGAAGGCCAGATCATGCATGGCATTTGTATGAGAGTAAGGAGTGAGTGTGAAGAGTGCCTCTCCACCTCTATTTATAGGAAAACCCAAGGGGTAGGGTGGCACTTGAAATACCCAAAAAAAACACCATGTGGAATTTCCAAAGGGCATAATGGGAAGGCTAGAGGAGCTCCCCTTGTGGCCGGCCACACCAAGTGGGCCCCCCATGAGGGGCTCTCATCCATCCATGTCATCCCCAAGATATTTTGGGACAAATCCCAAAAAGGTGGCTTTCCATAAAGTAACCAAAATGTGCTTTTTCACTATTAATGAATCCATTTTTCCGCGACCGATAAATCCAAAAATATTTCTGTTGGTCTTAGAATAATTCCAGTACCCACTAAAATAATTCTGGATGCATTCTGAAACATTTTCAGATCAATGATTTTCATCAGCGAAAAGCAACGAAAGCGGTTCCGGCAGCTCCGGAACATTTCCGGTTTTTTCCCCGGAAAAATCCCAGAAGTTCCTAGAACAATTCTGGCACCCTCCAAGAATTTCCAGCCATGTGCTGAAACCAATTTGACTTAATGGTACACTCCGAAACAACTTTTCAGTTTTACCGAAACTCTTCCGGTGTTCTCTCTTCGGAACTCTTCCGTTGTCTCCGAAACTTTTCCGGTGACTTTCTCTCAGACTCCCTGTCTAGTATTCAGCAGATAGATGACCCTTAAATGTGTGACCCTATAGGTTCGGTGAAGAATAGACATGACCGGAACACTTTCCGATCAATTATCAACATCGGAGCCATGGACACCAATATTGACCCCTATACCCACACGAATAAATATTCGAGTGAACCTCCAGTTGCCGTGTGCTATTCCTGTTGCTTGATATGTCTCCAACATATCTATAATTTATGAAGTATTCATGCCATGTTTACAACAATTTTATATGGTTTTGGTTTGATTTGATTAGAACTAACCCGGACTGACGCTGTTTTCAGTAGAACTACCGTGGTGTTGTTTTTTGTGCAGAAATAAAAGTTCTCGGAATTGGACGAAACTTTTTGATTATTTTTTTGGACCAAAAGATACCCCCGAAGCTTTGTGGAAGGACCAGAAGCCTTACGAGGTGCTCACAAGCCACCACCGGGTGCCAGGGGGGGTATGGCGTGGTGATGCCTCGTGGGCCCATCTTCGCGTGATTCCAACGCCAAAAATTCTTATAAATAGAGAAACCCCCAGAAATAACCCTAGAACTTTGACTCCGCCGCCGCAAGCCTCTGTACCTCCACGATCTCATCTACAACCCTTTTCCGGCACCCTGCCGGAGGGGGAAATCATCACCGGAGGCCATCTTCATCATCCCGGCGGTCTCCATGACGAGGAGGGAGTAGTTCACCCTCGAGGCTAGGGGTATGTACAAGTAGCTATGTGTTTGATCTCTCTCTCTCTCATGTTCTTGATTTGACACGATCTTGATGTACCGCGAGCTTTGTTAATATAGTTGGATCATATGGTGTTTCTCCCTCTCTATCTTGTTGTGATGAATTGAGTTTTTACCTTTGAGGTTTCACTATTATCGGAT
Organism: Elymus sibiricus; assembly: GCA_039707655.1. Taxonomy (NCBI): domain Eukaryota; kingdom Viridiplantae; phylum Streptophyta; class Magnoliopsida; order Poales; family Poaceae; genus Elymus; species Elymus sibiricus. Next base: position 251,159,261 of record CM077668.1, on the reverse strand, counting down.
TGAATACTTTTATGGATTTGAGAACACTTGATGTATGTCTTGCATATGAATACGCATGGTGACAATGGGGTATTATATTGATTCACTTGATGTATGTTTTGGCACTCAACTCGCGGATTCCCGAGGTGACATTGGGGTAATCTATGCATAGGGGTTGATGCATGTTTTTGTCCTAGTTTCTCTGGTAGAAATCTTGGCGCACTCTTTGAAGTTCTTTGTGTTGGATTGAATATTATGAATCTGAAGTTGATTGATGCATATCGAATAATCAACTCACGGATACTTGTGGTGACACTTGAGTATCTAGGTGAGATTAGAGTTGGTTGATGTGTATCATATGGTGTTATTTAAGTACGAACTCTAGGGCTGTTTGTGACACTTATAGGAATAGCCCAATAGATTGATCGGAAAGAATAACTTTGAGGTGGTTTCGTACCCTACAAACAATTTCATCTTATGTTCTCCGCTTGATAAGAACTTTGGAGTGATTCTCTGTCGCATGTTGAGGGATGGTTATATGATTCAATTATGTTAGCACTGTTGAGAGATTGCACTAGTGAAAGTATGAACCCTAGGCCTTGTTTCTAAGCATTGCAATACCGTTTGTGCTCCGTTTTATCAGTTGCTACCTTGCTATTTTTTTATTTTCAGATTACAAAAACCTATATCTACTATCCATACTACACTTGTATCACCATCTCTTCGCCGAACTAGTGCACCTATACAATTTTCCATTGTATTGGGTGTGTTGGGGACACAAGAGATTTCTTGTATTTGGTTGCAGGGTTGTTTGAGAGATACCATCTTCATCCTATGCCTCCCACGGATTGATAAACCTTAGGTCATCCACTTGAGGGAAAATTGCTACTGTCCTACAAAACTCTGCGCTTGGAGGTCCAACACGAGTCTACAAGAATAAGTTGTGTAGTAGACATCAAGCTCTTTTCTGGCGCCGTTGCCGGGGAGGTGAGTGCTTGAAGGTATATCTTTAGATCTTGCAATCGAATCTTTTAGTTTCTTGTTTTATCACTAGTTTGGTTTATAAAAGAAAACTACAAAAAAATGGAATTGAGGTTGCCTCACATTATTCATCTTTATAATGTCTTTCTTGAAAATGATGGATCGGAAAATTGTTCTCAATTGATAGAAGAAGAATTCAATAAAATGTTTGGCATAAAATCTTTGAATGATGAGCATGATTGCAATGTTGTTAGTATGAATTCTTTGAATATCCATGATGCTAATGATATGCAAAGCCATAAGCTTGGGGATGCTATTTTTGATGAAGATGATATTTTTAGTCCCCCAAGTTTTGATGTGCAAATTTGTTATGATGATTGAATGCCTCCTGAAAGTGGATTTGGAGAGGTCATGAATTTATTTAGTGATGATTCCACTATTTTGGAAGAGGTTTCAATTGACTATGATAACAAAGTTGCTATCTATGATGATTATTGTGATGCCATGTATGCTATAAAGAATAATGATAACCATGAAACTTGTCATCATGATTTTAATTTTCAATTGGATTATGCCAATCAAGTATCACATGATAGTTATTTTGTTGAGTTCGCTCCCACTACTATTGTTGAGAATAAATTTGCTTATGTGGAGAGTAATAAAATTTCTATGCTTGTAGATCATGAAAAGAATGCTTTATGTGATAGCTATATTGTTGAATTAATTCATGATGCTACTGAAAATTATTGAGAGAGGATCATATGCTTGTAGGTGTTGCAATAATATCAAGTTTCCTCTCTATGTGTTGAAAGTTTTGAAGTTATGCTTGTTTTGCCTTCCTATGCTAGTTGATTCTTGCTCCCATAAATTATTTTCTCCCAAAATCACTATGCATAGGAAGTGGGTTAGGCTTAAATGTGCTTGCCATATGTTTCATCATGCTCCCATTGTGTTTCAACTCTTTACTTTTATGTGAGCATCATTGAAATCATCATGCCTAGCTAAAAGGGCATTAAAGAAAAGCGCTTGTAGGGAGACAACCCAATATTTATACCTACTATTTTTCTTGTGTTCACATGATTAAGATACTGTAGTAATCATGTTTCATATGTTTTCTTTCAATAATGTGCCAAGTAAAGCCTTTGGGATAGTGTGGATGCTTGTTGATTTGATTCTGTGCAAAAACAGAAACTTTTGCGTCCAGTGCTGGAATTTCTATTCTGCACTAGTGCGTGAGAAAATTCGGAAATTTTTACATAGTATTGGGCTACAAATTATTTACGTTTTCCTATTTTTTCAGAGTTTTTGGAGGTACATAAGTATGGTTTTTAAATCGACCACTACATGCTGTTCTGTTTTTCACAGATTCTGTTTTCGATACATAGTTTGCTTGTTTTAGTGTTTCCATAGCTTAGATTGAGTAATATAAATTGTGGAAATGATAGACTACAGTATGAATTATGTGAGAACAATTATGAATCTTGTATTGACAGTACCTAAGTGGATGATTTATTTTTATCATACTAACCTATCTCACCAAGTTCCGTTAAGTTTTGTGTGATTGAAGTTTTCAAGTTTTGGGTGAGATATCGATATGAGGAGAATAAGGAGCGGCAAGACCCTAAGCTTGGGGATTCCCAAGGCACCCCAAGGTAATACTCAAGGAATACTCAAGCGTCTAAGCTTGGGGATGCCCCGGAAGGCATCCCCTCTTTCGTCTTCAACATTATCGGTAACCTTACTTGGAGCTATATTTTTATTCGTCACATGATATGTATTTTGCTTGGAGCGTCATTTTATTTTGTTGATATTTGCTTGCTGTTATCAATAATCATGTTTTGTATCTTTTAGTTCAATAAAATGCCAATTATAGCCTTTACCATGCTCAGTTTGCAAGTTTATGTGTTGCTGTTTGAAAACAGAAAGTTTTCTGTTATGTCCAGAATTTATGTGGATTTTCAGAACATGATAAAAATCTGAAATTTTTACACGGTAAGAATGCATGACTTCTATGTCACATGGAAACTTTCCATAATTTTTGGAGTTAGGGAAGTATGAATCCTTATTCACCCTTTACAGACTGTTCTGTTTTGGCAGATTTCGGTTATAGTTGCATTGTTTGCATATGTTGCTTGTTTAATATTTCTATTTGTGGATAGGAGTATTAAATATGCAGAGGCATTTAGTATGCAATGTTTAATTATAATTTTATTGATTTTTTACAGTAGAGAATGTTAAGGTTTTGAGTTGATTTATACTAACTTATCTCACGAGTTCTTGTTGAGTTTTGTGTGGATGAAGTTCTTAAGATTTAATGAAACCGTGATATGAGAGGAATTAAGGAGACACAAGAGCTCAAGATTGGTGATGCCCAAGGAATCCCAAATTAATATTCCAAGAAGTCTCAAGCATCTAAGCTTGGGGATGCCCCAATAGGCATCCCACCTTTCTTCTTCAACAACTATCGGTCAGTTTTGGTTGAGCCTAAGTTTTTGCTTCTTCACATGATATGTGCTATTCTTGGAATGTAATTTTATTTTGTTTTATTTTCTGTTTGAATAAAATACTTAAGATCTGAAATTTTTAAATGAGAGAGAGTCCTTAGATAGATACCTATTTACTTAACTACTCATTTGATCTTCACTTATATCTTTTTGGAGTAGTTTGTCATTTACGTCTCGTTCTTCACTTATATCCTAAGAGTAAATTGTTGAATGAATTGAATATCATAAAGTTAAAATTACATGTGCTTCATATACTAGTCTCATATCTAGTAGTAGCATCACATTGGGTTTATAAAGCAAAATCTATTAAAGTTTGACAATCACAATATTAGTCATACAAGCAATTCATGAATGATTAGTATAAGGAAGAGAACATTCACATATAAATATATTATCTTGGACATCTTTTATGATTGTGAATACCCATTAATTATTTTCAAACTTGAGCAAATTAGTTGAAGTTGGACAAGGAATACAACGTAATGAGTTATGTTTGGGTATATTTGCATAGAAGTTATATTGCTATGGATCCTCCAACATGTGGTGCTTGCTTAGGATCTTTTGCTAGCCAAAAATTCGTACTAAGTAGAGATACTACTTGTGCATCCAAAAACCCTTAAACCCAGTTTCTTCCCATGAGTGTCCACCATATCTACCTATGGATTGAATAAGATCCTTCAAGTAAGTTGTCATCGGTGCAAAAAGCAATAAAAATTGGTCCTAAAATATGTATGATATTTTATTGCAAGGGAAAATAAGCGTTGTACGAACTTGTGATGGTAAAGAAATAAAAGCGACGGACTGCATAATAAAGGTTGCTATCACAAGGGGCAATGTAAAGTGACGTTCCTTTGCATTAAGGGCTTGCACATCCAAAAATAAAAAACGCATGACAACCTCTGCTTCCCTCTACGAAGGGCCTATCTTTTACTTTATGTATTTACTTTTATGCAAGAGTCAATAGTATTACTTCTCATTTCAACCTTAATTATTCTCTAGTTGGCAAGCATCATGTGGTGGGGAAAGATCCAGGCACATATGGCCAGTCAAATATATTTGATCATGAATTATTATTTGTGACGCCCCCGACTTAATCGTGCACTAATAATACACGAAAATGCACACGATCAAGCCTAAGGACTCACTTGAAGATATCACAACACAACTCTAAACACAAATAAAGGTCATAAAAGCTTTATATTACAAGCTAGGGGCCTCGAGGGCTCGAATACATAAGCTTGAGTCATACAAGCATTAGCGGAAGCATCAGATATCTGAGTACAGACATAAAAATTAAATAGATAAGCCTTAAGAAGGCGGGGCAAAACAACGACACTGGATCGAAAGGCGCAGGCCTCCTGCCTGGGTGCCTCCTATCTACTCCTGGTTGTCGGCGGTCTCCACGTAGTAGTACTCTCCACCAGAGGGGTAGTAGAAGTCATCGGCTGGGGCCGCAGGCTCCGGAGCTCCGTCATCTGGTCGCAGCAATCGGGTATGGAAAAAAAGAAGCAAAGCAACCGTGAGTACTCATCCAAAGTACTCGCAAGACTTACATTGGACCTATTCTATTTATGCATCGGTATCAAGGAAAGGGCTGTTTCAGTGGATTGAACTGCAGCAATGCCAGAATAGAGAGAAAGGCCTAGCCTATCGAAGACTAGCATCTTCAGCGACTTGCAGCATTAGAAGAGTGCAGATTAGTACATAAGTATAGTAGTAACAACAAGTAGCAACAACGCCCAGAGATCCTTCCTCGACTCCCTGCGAGAAAGCGATCCCGGAGCCATCATATCCATAGCATCTCAAGTAACTATTTCTAGTTGTATAAGATCGGGATATTTTCCGAGCGTCCTGTTACCGTGGACACGGTTATTCGAATAGATATACTTCCTTGCAGGGGTGCACCAACTTACCAAACACGCTCGATTAACTCTGGCCGGACACACTTGCTCGGTCCATGCCCGGCCTCGGTTGATCGACACGTCGTAGCCCTACCTAGGTTCAACAGAGAGGCCAGCACGCCGGTCTATGTCCTAAGTGCTCAGGGGTCTTGGGCATATCGCCCTTTGCACTCCTGCGCGTTGCGTGGGCGGCCGGGAGTAGACCTAGCCCCCTTAATACAAGCGCGGGCGTTCCCAGTCCAACCCGGCGCGCGCCGCTCAATCGCTGACGTCTGAAGAACTTCGGCTGATACATACGACGCCGAGTGCCCATACTATTCCCGCGTGGTGGTTAGTGCGAAAAGGCCAGAGGCCTACTCAGATCACATATCCTAACCCATTAGTGTGTTGGGAGCTCGCGGAAATGAGCAGAGACTCACGATCATGTGACCCTGTCGCCCCGTCTCGTGGGCTTACGGCAAGGGCTAAGAATGCCCGGCCGTGCCACGTAATCATCTCGCGGGTACCCTCATGGTCAACCCGACTCCACATTACTCGCGGGTACCCCTCGGGGTCCACCCGACTTTATTCGGTGACTGAAATAATTAAGTGGTAACTGTGTGTCCAATCACATCAAGGAGGAATCCGACGAATCACCCTCGTTGGATTCCCACTCAATGTATCCATCAAGGTGGACCGGGAGGAATCGCCCTCGATGGGTTCACACCCGAGGGGTTGTACGACAGAGGCATCGTCGGAGGTGGTGAAAGAGGAATCACCCTAGGTAACTCACAATCGACTAGATGTACTACAGAGGCAACAACGGGAGTGAGATAAGAGGTATCACCCTCGACACTCATTGGTAACTCTGTAGAGTCGTACAACTTAGGGGTGTGCGGTGAAGGGTCGGTCTCAGCCCTATCGATCACATCGATCGGGGCACTGGTACTAAAGCGGGGCAACTAGGACAAGTAAGAGGGGCCACAGATGGTTCACTACCAACCTACACTAAGCATTTAGGATTGCAGGTAAGGTATCAATAGCAGTTTACAAAAATAGGCTATGCATCAGAATAGGTATGTCAGGACAACAGTTGTAGCAATTCTAATGCAAGCAAGAGGGAGAAAGAATAGGTGATATAGGCATGTTCAAGGGAGGTTTGCTTGCCTGGAAGCTCTATCGCAAAAAAGGGGTCGTCGGAGGTGAAGCAGTCCTCAGGGGCTACGTCGGTGCCGGAATCTACCGGAGAGAAGAGGGGGAGGAAACAGATAAATACACAGCATACAAATGCAACACAGAGCATGACATGGCAAAATGCAGTGCAGGGATGACCTAATGCATCTCTAAACCATTTTAGTTATTTTAGGAATTAAGTTGGAATTATTAGCCGGTATGCATGCACTATTCATCTGCTAGAAACAGACGAAAAATTACGGGTTCTCCTACGTGGAGGGTCCCGACATGAATGCAGATGACACGATCGGATTCGTTGGATTTTTCTGAGCAACTTACATGTATAAAGTTTTTCCATCCGAGCTACGGATGAATTTCTACGAATTTTCGAAGATTTAAACAATATTCAGAAATTCCCTGGAATTATTTATTCAAAAATAACCCAGAAATCCTTTTTACACCCAGTGGCTGTCTAGCCACAGAGGCTGACTAGTAGGCCCAATCAACACCCAGTCAGCAGTCAACTGGGCTGACCACTGACTGGTCAAACTGATAGGTGGGGCCCACCTGTCATACTCAGGGACTTAACTGAATTTACTAACAATGTTAATTAGACATGTGGGACCCAGTGTCAGTGGCTGTTAGCAAAGTAATTAGTGCCTAAACTAAACGCTACAGTGCCAGGGCCCACTGTCAGTGACTGCGGAGCCCAGTCAGCCGGTTGACCAAAGTCAACGCGGTCAAACGGGGCAAGGGGACCCACTGGCAGTGGCCCAGGTGGGCCCCAAGCCACGCCACGTCGGCGGTGGCCGGCGGCTAGCCGCCGGTGACCTCCAAACGCGGCAGAGGCACGGGAACACGGCGGGTTTCGGCTGCAGGGGGTCTCCGGACCCGTGGCTAGGCGCGTTGGACGCGGCTCGACGTCGCGCGCACGATGGTGCTCTTGGCTGGCGCCGGAGATGACCGGAACGACGCCGGCGTCGAGGTTAGGCGGCGGTGGCTTTCGGGTGAACACGGCCGCGCGGCTACGGTGAGCTAACGAACTAACGGAGCTCACCGGCGAGCTCTACGGGGCACCCGGATCACGGCTGACATCGTGTGATGGCTTGAGCAGCTCTACTTGGAGCAGTACACCGGCAATGGCGCCGCCGAGCTCGGGCTAAACGGGAATGGCAACGGAGTGGCCAGCAGAGCGAAAGAGAAGGGGGAGTCGTCGCGGTCGCTCACCGTGCGGCTCAAGGAGGCCGGCGAGTGGCTTAGTAGCTGCAGGGGAGGTCGCAGACGCCGGTGGTCGCCGGTGGCTGAGGCGAAAGGGGGTGGCTCGATCCGCTCGCTGCAGCGTCGCCCGGCTCGAATGAGAACCCGTAGAGGAAGTAGCCGAGGCGGGCGCGTCTCCCAGACACGACGAGGCGGCGAGGTCAGCACGGTGGCGGCGGTGGATCAGTGGCGCGGCGACGGCAGCGCTCGGGGATGGAGAAGCGAGAGCGAGTGCGCGAGAAAGAGAGGGGGAAAATGGCGGAGGGCGTCCAGGGGGGAGGGATGGCCTCAGCCTTATCCTCTCCGAGGGCCTGCGGCGGCAGGTGGCGGCCAGCCGCCGGAGCGAGCGCGCGCGTCCACGGCCGTGCTGACACGCGCAGAGAGAGAGCGGGAGGAGGAAGAGAGAGAGAGAGGTGGGCTGGGCCGTGCACTGTGCACTTAGGCCCAGTCCACAGTAGATTTTATTCTTTTCCCATTTATTTTTCTGTTTTTCTTTTTCCAGTAGCCTTTTGCATTTTCCTTTAGCCAACAAATGACTTTTCAGAAATGTGCAACTGGTAGGAACAAATACTAGGGAATATTGTGTACGTCCACAAAAAATTTGGAGGCCATTTGAATTCATTTGAATTTTCCTCAACTAAAATGGCATTTTAAAATGCTGGAATTGCACTGTTTTAATTGCTACTGTCCATCATAGCTTGGATGTGATGTTGTTTTCCTTAACAAATATTAGTTAGGGAATATATGCTAAATGATGAACATTATTGCAGCAATTTTTGAGCAACTTCAAATTTCACTTGCATTTGAATTTGAATTCAGTGGAGGAATTTGAAATGAGATATGATTTCACTGTGATCATTCTTTGCAAAACAAATTAGCTTAGCACTAATTTGAAGATCACTGTGGCTCATTACTCAGGGGTGTTACAATTCTCCTCCACTACAAGAAATCTCGTCACGAGATTTAAAGGGTAGAGTAAGGAGTATCTTCGGGAGAACGGACCTTTGCAAGGTCGATTATCTGGGGGACAACTCAGGGGATGTGGCAGGAAGTATCTCTCGAATTGAAACTTAAGTAAAACATCGAGAGCAAAGTAAGAGGATTCAATAGGAAGTTTCAAGCGGATAGACACCCGTTCGATGCCTGAAACAGAGTGTGAGAGGGGTTCAGAGCAACGGAAAAAAAATGCATCTGTTACCAGAATAGATCCTCTCTCAGAAGGTGGATCATGATTTACACACGAAGCCAAGTGCAACGGATACTTCGGAATCAAGGATGTATAGGGGAGTCAGGTTTCGATCCTGTGGAACAGCGGTGAGTGTGGTTTAAGAGTAGGGGGAACGGTGACATCTTGCACGGTCACGATAGCAAGGCATGTCAGAGGACAATCTGTCAGCTATGTCGGCAACAACGTCGGTACCAAGGGCGAGGGACGAAGAGAACCATTTTCCTGCTCGTTAAGATGAGGCGGACCAATAGGCAGAGTTCTCGTCCATCGGTGGTTACCGGAATGTCATCAACAATAGTAACAGGGTCATACTGACAGAGTTGTACACCGAGATGTTTGCATAAGCAGGAAATTATCACTTCTCAGATAATATAGATCACAAGAAAGGTTAATAGACGAATGGAAAGGAAAATGTGTTTATCAGATTAAACAGACCAATGGAAAGGAAAATGTGTTTATCCACAAGTATTAGGAGTATATCCTTCCCAAGGGAAAGCAGGGTGTGATATCCATGACAGGATAGCAAGTGGATCACCATTTAGGTAAAAGGAAGTATTACGAATTAAATTCATAATTTGGGATAAGTCAAAGATGTTGACAATGATCACAACACAATTTATCGAAAGGTTTCAGGAAGATGTAATTGTTGGGTTACGTTGCATGGGAAACAAAATTTTTCCTACGCACACGCAAGATCTATCCATGGTGATGAGCATCTACGAGAGGGAGAGTGAATCTACATACCCTTGTAGATCGCTAAGAGGAAGCATTAAGAAACGCGGTTGATGTAGTTGAACGTCTCCGCGATCCAAATCGCAAGTCGTCCCTCCATCCGATCACGAACTAGTGCCGAACGGACGGCACCTCCGCGTTCAACACACGTACGGCTTGATGACGCCTTCACCTCCTCGATCCAGCGAGCGATGATGAAGTAGTAGATGAGTTCGGGCAGCACGACGGCGTGGTGATGGTGGTGAGGAACAATCTCTGCAGGGCTTCGCCAAGCACTACGGAGATTATGACGGGAGAACTAGAGGGTTAGGGTTGCCGACACACGGCTTGGGAAATCTTGATGTGTCCCGTGTGCTAGCCCTGCCCCTCTATTTATATGTTGAGCCCTCGGGTCTAAACTTGGAGAGAAAACCTCCACAAGGTCGGTTTTGCCCGCACAAGGTCGGTTTGGCCCGCACGGAAAGAGTCCAACTCGGATTCCAGCAGTATCGCGTACAAGCGGTAGTACCGCTCACGAGCGGTAGTACCGCTTCACACAAGCGGTAGTACCGCTTACGCGGCAGTACTGCCTTACCAGCGGTAGTACCGCTTAAGGCAGCAGCAAAACTTCCTTTTGCACTTTCCAATACCTCGTGGGCTTTACCCCTTTGGCCCATATAAAGTGTTGCTGCACCCGAACACTTCGGTAAACATCCGGAACCCCTTCGGTGAATTCCAGAACCCTTCCGGAGATCAAAACACTATTATCACATATATCAATCTTTACCTCCGGACTCTTCCGGAGATCCTCGTCATGTCCGGGATCTTATCCGGGACTCCGAACAACCTTCGGTCACCAACAAAATAACTCAACTATACTAATCGTCACCAAACGTTAAGTGTGTAGACCCTGCGGGTTCGAGAACTATGTAGACATGACTGAGACACCTCTACGATCAATAACCAATAGCGGGACCTGGATGCCCATATTGGCTCCTACATATTCTACGAAGATCTTTATCGGTCGAACCGCTATGTCAAGGATTCAGTTAATCCCGTATGCTGTTCCCTTTGTTCTTCGGTATGTTACTTGCCCGAGATTCGATCGTCGGTATCTCTATACCTAGTTCAATCTCGTTACCGGCAAGTCTCTTTACTCGTTCCGTAATACAATATCTCGTGGATAACACTTTAGTCACATTGCTTGCAAGGCTCATTGTGATGTTGTATTACTGAGTGGGCCCTGAGATACCTCTCCGTCACACGGAGTAACAAATCCCAGTCTTGATCCATGCCAACCCAATAGACACCCTCAGAGATACCTGTAGAGCATCTTTATAGTCACCCAGTTATGTTGCGACGTTTGATACACACAAAGTACTCCTCCGATGTCAGGGAGTTGCCTGATCTCATGGTCATAGGAACAGATACTTGACATGCAGAAAACAATAGCAATAAACTGACACGATCATATGCTACGTTTATAGTTTGGGTCTTGTCCATCACATCATTCTCCTAATGATGTGATCCCATTATCAAATGACATCTCATGTCTATGGCTAGGAAACCTTAACCATCTTTGATCAACGAGCTAGTTAACTAGAGGCATACTAGGGACACAGTGTTGTCTATGTACCCACACATGTATTTGAGTTTCCAATCAATACAATTATAGCATGGACAATAAACGATTATCACGAACAAGGAAATATAATAATAACCAATTTATTATTGCCTCTAGGGAATATTTCCAACAGTAATTGATCAATAACACGATCAAACAGAAGAAATGGGGAAGCAGAAGGCCAATGTGTTATAGGGTGGATTTGATTCACTTATCGGTGTTCTCGGTTGACATCAAACTAGAACTCGTGGAATTACTATGATGGGGAAAGGTATCACCTTATCAAATCTTCATAAGATGTAGTGTAATGGTACGATATCCTTGAGATACCATAGGGTAATACTCGAAGGTAGAACAGAATAGAAGCTGAACTAGATCGTTGTTCTGCGGATGGCAGGTGCTTTAATCTTGTTGAAAAATAGACGAGGCACGGGAATGGAGTTATCAAATGAGGTCAGCATGGTCAGAACCATTACTGCATGGAATCAAGTTAAGGAAACTAGAAGAATTATTCAAATGATTAAATATTTTACAAGAAGCTTCTATGACGGTCTACATCGTTCCCATGGGCATGAACACAAAGTTCAAGGTCGACTCCCACTTCTTCAATGCATAACCTTTAATTCACTTCTCGCTTCGATGAAGTCGTGGTGTTGAAATTTTATCTGAAGTAACACTAGAGTAAAACCCGTAGGAGTTTCCGGGTTCACTCAGATGGCAGAAGCATAGATACCACCCATCAGGGCATTTTAGGAACCTATACCACAAATTCCAGGAGTAAATAACACAAACTCGGAAGCAGGGCATGGTTGAAAAAAACAGAGGATACAATTTACCAAAGGCATTATACATCAGGGGAAGGACTCACAAGGTTATTGAATATGAAGGACACTATCGAATAACAGCCCAACAAAGGATCTGGCGGTCCACAAAAGAGCTGATGTGAGTATCGGTACTCAACCAGAAGAAGAAAGAATGCAAAGGCATCAGATCATAGAAACATATGAACAATTCGAGGCTTAACTACAAAGGAATTAAGATTTCCAAATCGAGGGATCAGAAGCAGACGCTCTGATCAAAGATAAGTAAGTTGAATAGACTTAGAGGCACAATCGATCAAAATTTGATCGATCAAGATCTAGCTCATATCCAGAATGACGTCTGAGCTGGAAGGATAATTTATAGGGAATCAACTGATGATTGCGAGTATTCACACACTTGTTGAATCAATAGGATCAGAATGACAATGACAAAAGATGTCAATGATGATTGCCGAACACCTGAAGTTAACCACAAGGGTAAGTAGGCGACAAGGAATTTCAACAGCAGCAGGAAACATAGGATTCTCGGAAAGTCAGAGAGTATTTCAGGGCATCTTGTAATAGCAAGAGCAATTGGGGATGAATATGAATGACAAGCGTAGGGAGTTATCCATAAGGACTTATCGGTGGTAGAGAATTGCAAAGGCGGTGGGCACAAGGGTCTCGGGAAACATCGACGAGTTTCTTCAGAATCTTCCGGTGAAGCAAGCGATCATCTGGAATGAGGGGCTCTCTGGGAGGAAGTGGTTACGAGAACCTAATGTTAGAGTTAGCAAAGTCTTTAACCCGAAAAGAAGAGAGATGAGAGTCCCAGAGTAAAGAAGAGGAATAAAAGATCCTAATACCACCCATTGGCGACGTGGGCCCGTAAGCCACACAGCCATGTTAGTAAAACAGTTTTTCAAAGACTAGACTCAACTTCGGCCAAGGAGTTGGAAAGGGGGTTCCTACAGGCAGTCGACTCTGATACCAACTTGTGACGCCCCTGACTTAATCGTGCACTAATCATACACGCAAATGCACACGATCAAGCCTAAGGACTCACTTGAAGATATCACAACACAACTCTAAACACAAAAAAGGTCATACAAGCTTTATATTACAAGCCAGGGGCCTCGAGGGCTCGAATACATAAGCTTGAGTCATACAAGCATCAGCGGAAGCATCAGATATCTGAGTACAGACATAAAAGTTAAATAGATAAGCCTTAAGAAGGCGGGGCAAAACAACGACACTGGATCGAAAGACGCAGGCCTCCTGGCTGGGTGCCTCCTATCTACTCCTGGTTGTCGGCGGTCTCCACGTAGTAGTACTCTCCACCAGAGGGGTAATAGAAGTCGTCGGCTGGGGCCGCTGGCTCCGGGGCTCCGTCATCTGGTCGCAGCAATCGGGTATGGAAAAAAAGAAGCAAAGCAACCGTGAGTACTCATCCAAAGTACTCGCAAGACTTACATCAGAGATATTCTATTTATGCATCGGTATCAAGGAAAGGGCTGTTTCAGTGGACTGAACTGCAGCAATGCCAGAATAGAAAGAAAGGCCTAGCCTATCGAAGACTAGCATCTTCAACATCTTGCAGCATTAGAAGAGTGCAGATTAGTACATAAGTATAGTAGTAACAACAAGTAGCAACAACGCCCAGAGATCCTTCCTCGACTCCGTGCGAGAAAGCAAACTCGGAGCCATCATATCCATAGCATCTCAAGTAACCATTTCTAGTTGTATAAGATCGGGATATTTTCCGAGCGTCCTGTTACCGTGGACACGGTTATTCGAATAGATATACTTCCCTGCAGGGGTGCACCAACTTACCCAACACGCTCGATTAACTCTGGCCGGACACACTTGCTCGGTCCATGCCCGGCCTCGGCTGATCGACACGTCGTAGCCCTACCTAGGTTCAACAGAGAGGCCAGCACGCCGGTCTACGTCCTAAGTGCTCAGGGGTCTTGGGCCCATCGCCCTTTGCACTCCTGCGTGTTGCATGGGCGGCCGACGGCAGACCTAGCCCCCTTAATACAAGCGCGGGCATTCCCAGTCCAACCCGGCACGCGTCGCTCAATCGCTGATATCTGAAGAACTTCGGCTGATACATACGACGCCGAGTGCCCATACTATTCCCGCATGGTGGTTAGTGCGAAAAGGCCAGAGGCCTACTCAGATCACATATCCTAACCCATTAGTGTGTTGGGAGCTCACGGAAACGAGCAGAGACTCACGATCATGTGACCCCGTCGCCCCGTCTCGTGGGCTTACGGCAAGGGCTAAGAATGCCCGGCCGTGCCACGTAATCATCTCGCGGGTACCCTCACGGTCAACCCGACTCCACATACTCGCGGGTACCCCTCGGGGTCCACCCGACTTTATTCGGTGACTGAAATAATTAAGTGGTAACCGTGTGTCCAATCACATCAAGGAGGAATCCGAGGAATCACCCTCGTTGGATTCCCACTCAATCTATCCATCATAGTGGACCCGGAGGAATCACCCTCGATGGGTTCACACCTTAGGGGTTGTACGGCAGAGGCGTCGTCGGAGGTGGTGAAAGAGGAATCACCCTCGGTAACTCACAATCGACTAGCTGTACTACAGAGGCAACAACGGGAGTGAGATAAGAGGTATCAGCATGAATACTTCATAAATTATAGATACGTTGGAGACGTATCAGCATCCCCAAGCTTAATTCATGCTCGTCCTCGAGTAGGTAAATGATAAAAGAAATAATTTATGAAGTGTGAATGCTAGCATAGTGCATAAGTTTGATCAATGATAATTTCAATCACTTTTCCTAGCATCATAACAACAAATTTTTCTCATAAAACTCATCATGATAAATAAGCAATCAATTCACATGTTATGGTTCAAACAATGCATTCTCTTGAAACTTAACAACCTATGTTCTTAGTCACCAAACAATTGCAATTCAACTTAATTTCAACAAAGTCTAAGTAAGAGCTCCACATACTCAATTATCATATAGTCTTCTATGATTGCTAGTACTCAAAGCATATTTTTAGAACAAATGACATTCATCGAACACAGAGAAAGATAGGTACTTAATGTTTCGCCTCCCAACTTATTTATCATAAAGATAATTGTCAACAATAATAATTCATGATCAAATATATTTGACTGGCCATATATGCCTGGATCTTTCCCCACCACATGATGCTTGCCAACTAGAGAATAATTGAGGTTGAAATGCGAATGAATACTTATTGACTCTTGCATAAAGGTAAATTCATAAAAGTAAATACATAAAAGTAAAAGATAGGCCCTTCGCAGAGGGAAGCAGAGGTTGTCATGCGCTTTTTATTTTTGGATACACAAGCCCATAATGCAAAGGAACGTCACGTTATATTGCCCCTTGTGATTGCAACCTTTATTATGCAGTCCGTCGCTTTTATTTCTTTACCATCACAAGTTCGTACAACACTTATTCTCCCTTGCAATAAAAGATCATACATATTTTAGGAGCATTTTTTATTGCTTTTTGCACCGATGACAACTTACTTGAAGGATCTTATTCAATCCATAGGTAGATATGGTGGACACTCATGGGAATAAACTGTGTTTAAGGATTTTTGGATGCACAAGTAGTATCTCTACTTAGTACGAATTTTGGCTAGCAAAAGATCCTAAGCAAGCACCACATGTTGGAGGATCCATAACAATATAACTTCTATGCAAATATACCCAAACATAACTCATTACGTTGTCTTCCTTGTCCAACTTCAACTAATTTGCTCAAGTTTGAAAATAATTAATGGGTATTCACAATCATAAAAGATGTCCAAGATAATATATTTATATGTGAAAGTCCTCTTCCTTATACTAATCATTCATGAATTGCTTGTATGACCAATATTGTGATTGTCAAGCTTCAATAGAATTCACTTTCTAACCCAAAGTGAAACTACTACTAGACATGATACAAGCATATGAAGCACATATAATTTCAACTTTATGATATTCAATTTATTCAACAATTTACTCATAGGATATAAGTGAAGAACAAGAGTAAATGACAAACTACTCCAAAAAGATATATGTGAAGACCAAATGAGTAGTTAAGTAAATAGTTAGCTATGTGAGGACTCTCTCTCATTTAACAATTTCAGATCTTAAGTATTTTATTCAAAAAGCAAGGAAAACAAAATAAAATGGCATTCCAAGAATAGCACATATCATGTGAAGAAGCAAAAACTTAGGCTCAACCAAAACTGACCGATAGTTGTTGATGAAGAAAGGTGGGATGCCTACCGGGGCATCCCCAAGCTTAGATGCTTGAGAATTCTTGAAATATTTTATTTGGATGCCTTGGGCATCCCCAAGCTTGAGATTTTGTGTCTCCTTAATTCCTCTCATATTACGGTTTACCTAAATCTTAAATACTTCATCCACACAAAACTCAACAAGAACTCGTGAGATAAGTTAGTATAAATCAACTTAAAACCTTAACATTCTCTACTGTAGCAAATTACTAAAATTATAATTACACATTGCATACTAAATGTCTCTGCATATTTAATACTCCTATCCTCAAATAGAATCATTAAACAAGCAAACATATGCAAACAATGCAACTATAACAGCAATCTGCCAAAACAGAACAATCTGTAAAGGGGGATTTAAAAATCATACTTCCCTCACTCCTAAAATTCTGAAAAATTACCACGTGACAGAGAACTGATGCATGATTGCTGTGTAAAAATTTCATATTTTTATCATGTTTTGACTATTCAGGAATATTCTGGACATAACAGAAAACTTTCTGTTTTTAAACAGCAACACATAGACTTGCAAACTGGGCATGGTAAAGGCTATAATTGGCATTTTATTGAACTAAAAGATACAAAACATGATTATTAATAACAGCAAGCAAATCTCAACAAAATGAAATGACGCTCCAAGCAACACTCATATTATGTGACGAATAATAATATAGCTCCGAGTGAGGTTACCGATAATGTTGAAGACGAAAGAGGGGTGCTACTTGTAGCTTGCGTTGGTAATTCCCTGAAGAGGAAGGGAGATGCAGTACAATAGAGATAAGTATTTCCCTCAGTTATGAAACCAAGGTTATCAATCCAGTAGGAGAATCACGCAACACCTCGTTAGCAGTACCTGCACACAAACAACAAATCCTTGCACCCAACGCAAACGAGGGGTTGTCAATCCCTCGACGGTAAGTTGCAAGATTAAATTGTATGTGATAGATAGATAGTTGGAAAAAAATACAAAATAAAATAGATAAAGAAAAAAGTGCAGCAAAGTATTTTTAGGATTTTTAATATATGATTTAGATAGACCCGGGGGCCATAGTTTTCACTAGAGGCTTCTCTCAAGAAAATAGCATACGGTGGGTAGACAAATTACTGTTGGGCAATTGATAGAAAAGCAAATAATCATGACGATATCCAAGGAAATGATCATGTATATAGGCATCACGTCCGAGACAAGTAGACCGACTCCTGCCTGCATCTACTACTATTACTCCACACATCGACGGCTATCCAGCATGCATGTATTAAGTCCATAAAGAACGGAGTAACGCCTTAAGCAAGATGACATGATGTAGACAAAGTAAACTGACGCATGAATAAATCCCCATCTTTTTACCCTTAATAGCAACGATACATACGTGTCATGTTGTTAGGACCGAGAGTTTATCGACCAGAGGGGGGGTGAATGGGAGATTCAAAAATTCTTGCGAAGGTTTTGAACCATTCCCAAACACAGCAGCGGAATGATATGGTTCGGTAGAGTAACACTTGAAAGAGCTCGCTATAGAATGATAAATATGTCGAAGTATAAATCAGTTATCATTCAATCACAAGTTCAATAGATGTTAATAAAATATACGAGCAGAACCAGCGGCACGAGGAAAAACAATGTAATGACAATGAAGGAAATGTACAGAGACATGATAAGGATTCGGTAGGGAAAGTAATTACGCAGGCTTACAGATATACGAGGAGAATTAAACTAGCCTGAGACGATGGAAAAAACTAGGAATGATGGGAATGAGATTGACAGTTGATAAACTGTGATTGATCAGATACAACTATCGACACTGAGCACGAAGGTAAACTGCTGAATGAAATGCAGTAATGTAAAGCGAACCAGTGGTGCTCGATGGCGACAGGAGAATTTGGTAGACCAGTTCGCCCTTCTGCCAAAGGACTACATCTGGTTGGAGGGGTTGTGATTTAACACAGAGGATAAACTCTCCTCGCCCTATTCTCCTTCAACTCGGAGCTGATCAGACTCCAGTTGATTTCACTCGTGGTAGATACTTGTCGGCGATCTCCAAACCTTCGACAGACTTCTTCGCGAACCACAATGACTCTTGGTTGCTGAAGATCTTGCTCGGTGAAGACAATTACTCTTCGACACTCGAGCCGACACCTATCCGTCTAGAGAGTGTGCAACCCTCAAGAGTAATAGGTACAAGAACTCTAACTCAGAACTATTGTGATGCTCAACCACTGTCTAAGTTTCGGCTCTTGATTTTTCTCTCGGTGGATCTTAAACTCAAATCACTCGGAGAGGGGTTGCTCAATCAATCTTCTCAAAAAACTTAAGCGGAGCAGCCAACGGGCAACGTTGGAGCAGGGTGGCTATTTATAGTCGCAGCCTTCCCTGATGGGAAATGACCAATTTGGACATGTGGAGCAGCCAATGGCCGAACGACACGAGTCCAATGGTCAGATTTGAGCACAACGGTAACATTACGTGCGGAGCAAGTAATGCTAACTCCTCAGTTCGAAAGATATCTCCTACAGCGAAGAAGAACAACGTCTCTTGCTGGTAGGTAATCATTCGAAGCATAAAGAGATTTCTCTCGGTCTCGCATAGGTTTGGGCTAAGCATCACAGCGGATCTAAGCTTCGAGAACCTATACCCCTCTTAATAGTACGGAGGTCCTATGACTCAAATGAATGAAAGAGGAACAACGAAAATAATGCTACGTCTTCACTTCGTCTTCATCTTTCATCGCTGCAGTCAATTTCTTCGGACAGGATCACCGAACCAATTGCTTCGCGTCAGCAATGAAATTTTCGAGGGGTCAACTCCTTCACTTCATTTTGCTCGTCTACAAGTCTTCACAGGATGTAGCTCGTACTTCTCTGCATCGCAGATATTCTTCGGTGAAGTTCCTCGAACTGTACACCGGAGACAGCATTCTCTTCGGTACTGCATGGACTATTTCTCTATGTGTGCACTAGCAAACAAATCAGTCCATGCCTGTTTCTGTCAACAATCTCCAAAACATACGAGGGCAAGTATTGCACCAACACATGTCCCTTTCTGTCACTGGGATTGAGCACCGCAAGATCGAACCCATTACAAAGCACCTCTTCCCATGGCAAGATAAATTAATCTAGTTGGCCAAACCAAATCAATAAATCGGAGAAGAAATACGAAGCTATAATAATCATGCATAAAAGAGATCAGAGACGACTCAAATAATATTCATGGATAATCTGATCATAAACTCACAATTCATCGGATCCCAACAAACACACCGCAAAAAGTGATTACATCGGATAGAACTCCAAGAACATCGAGGAGAACATTGTATTGAAGATCAAACAGAGAGAAGAAGCCATCTAGCTACTAACTATGGACCCGAAGGTCTGTGGCAAACTACTCACACATCATCGGAAGGGCAGCAAGGTTGATGTAGAGCCCCTCCGTGATCGATTCCCCCTCCGGTGGAGTGTCGGAAAAGGCCCCCAGATGGGATCTCTCGAGAACAGAAACTTGTGGCAGCGGAAAAAGTATTTCATGGACTCCCCTGATGGTTTCCCGATTTTTGGGAATTTATAGTGGTGGAATTAGGTCAAAAGAGGCAGAGGTGGGCCCACGAGGCACCAGGGCGTGCCTGGCGGGGCAGGCGCACCCTGGTGGCTCGTGGACACCTCCTGGGGCTTCTGGCCTTCTCCCGAAGCTTCTAGTGTTGGTTATGTCCAGAAAAAAATCTCCAAAAAGTTTCATGGCATTTGGACTTCGTTTGGTATTGATATTCTGTAAAACCAAAAACAGGCAGAAAACAGCAACTGGCACTGGGCACTAAGTTAATTGGTTAGTCCCAAAAAATGATATATAATTGTTGTAAATGCATATAAAGACATCCAAGATTGATAATATAACAGCATGGAACAATCAAAAATTATAGATACGTTGGAGACGTATCAGCATCCCCAAGCTTAATTCCTGCTCGTCCTCGAGTAGGTAAATGATAAAAACAGAATTTTTGATGTGGAATGTTGCCTATCATATTCATCATGTTCTTTTCTTTTGTAGCATGGACATTGGACTTGAATGATTCAAAGCAGTAGTCTATAATTTGACATGAAGATATAAATACTCAAGCATACTAACAAGCAACCATGCTTTGCAAAATATCAACGGTAAAGAAAGTTATCCCTAGCCCATTATGCTCAATCATTGATCCATTCATGAAACACACTCCATATTAGCTACATCCAATGCACAAGTATGACAATAGTGCTCTCTAGTTGGTGCTTTATAAGAGAGGGGTGGTTCCCAAACAGAAAGTAAAGTTTATTTCCTTTCCACCATTCTTTCACAATCCATGGCTAGCCGTATCCACGGGTGCCCTCCATACCAACACTTTCCAAGGAATTTTGTTGTTATTAATTTTTGATTCATTGTGGGACTGGGCATCCCTATTACCAGCCACTCTCTCGTGCAATGACAAGTGAATAAACACTCATTGTGAGAATAACACACCTAGCATGGAAAATATTGGCCACCCCCTGCCGCTTCATGAGCGGTACGGGAACACAAAACGGAAAAATTATTTTGAAAATTAGAGTTGGCACACGCAAATTTACTTGGAACGGCATGGGAATACCGCATATAGGTAGATATGGTGGACTCATTTGTCACAACTTGGGTTTAAGGAGTTTGGATGCACAAGCAGTATTCCCGCTTAGTACAAATGAAGGCTAGCAAATAGATTGAGAAGCAACCAACCAAAAAACGAAAACGGTCATAAACATGCATTGAACATAACTAACACCGAATAATGCACCATAAGTAGGATATAATTTCTTTGCATAACTATTGACTTGATGTGCATGCATAGGGAATCACAAACCCTAACACGAATATTCTTACTAAATCACAATTACTCACTAACATGACTCACATATTATCATCTCCATATCGCAAAACTATTGCAAGGAATCACACTTATCATATCCAATGATCTATATGAAAGTTTTTATCATATCCCTCTTGAATATTCATCACTTTGGGACCAAATTCATATCTTGTGCAAATTACCATTACTATTATCAACTCTCAAAAAGACATAAGTGAAGCATGAGAGTGCATATATTTCTTCAAAATTTTCATCTTATCAACTCTCAAAATAATATAAGTGAAGCATGAGAGTTTATTTCTTCAAAATATAGCCACCGCCGTGCTCGAAAAGATTTAAGTGAAGCACTAGAGCAACTGCCTAGCTCAGAAAATTTAAGTGAAGCACATAGAGTATTCTAACAAATTATGATGAACGTGTGGCTCTCTCAAATTGGTGTGTCCAGCAAACATGATTGTGACAAACTAAAAAGCAAACAAAGCAAATACTCATATAATACACGACGCTCCAAGCAAAACTCATATCATGTGACGAATAAAAATATAGCTCCAAGTAAAATTACCGATGGTTGGTAGAAGAAAGAGGGGATGCCTTCCGGGGCATCCCCAAGCTTAGACGCTTGAGTCTTCCTTGAATATTACCTTGGGGTGCCTCGGGCATCCCCAATCTTAGGCTCTTGCTACTCCTTATTCCTTCATCCATCGTGATCTCACCCAAAACTTCAAAACTTCAATCACACAAAACTCAACAAAACCTTCGTGAGATCCGTTAGTATAACAAAACAAATCACTACTTTAAGTACTGTTGTAAACCCATTCATATTTTATTTTTGCATTATACCTACTGTGTTCTAACTTCTCCATGGCTTATACCCCCCGATACAATCCATAGTTTCATCAAAACAAGCAAGTAGTGCATCAAAAACAGAATCTGTCAAAAACAGAACAGTCTGTAGAAATATCTTTAAAAGCCATACTTATGTAACTCCAAAAATTCTGAAAAATTAGGAAAACGTGGGAAATTCATATACCAATACTTTGTAAAAATTTCATATTTTTCTGACGCTCCAGTACAGAACCAAAATTCCAGCACTGGACGCAAAACTTTCTGTTTTCCAAACAGCATCAATTATACTATCTTCCAAATCATCCTAAAGGATTTACTTGGCACAAACACTAAATAAAAATACAAAAACTCAACCTTAACAGTAGCATAATTGTGAAAACACACAAGAACAGAAACAAAAGGTAAAAATTTATTTTATTCATTAGGTTGCCTCCCAACGAGCGCTATTGTTTTATGCCCCTAGCTAGGCATAATGCATTGTTTCAAGTAATATCATCTTTCAAGTTCTTCGTATTCAAAGATGTATTTTCATCAAAGGGTTTTTCAAAGGTAATATGAAACACATCATCCATAGAAATTTTAGCATTAGCAAGTTGTCCATCTGTAAATCCCTCTTGATTACCGTCTACAATCCAAGAATATTGTCTATTAACACTATTGAAAACTTGTTGGATTACATTCAAAGGAGGAACTTCTTTTTTAATATTCTCATCAAAGATGTGGTCATTGCGGAACAAATACCTCAACAAGTAATCATTATTATAAAGGATCTCATCTATTACCGGTTTTTCACGGTTCATACCATAAAAATCAAATATTTCCCTAGCTTCTCGCACTATGTGATCTAATTCATTCATGAGAACAAGGGTAGCTATTTTCTTAGCTGTAGGATCTTTTATAACCGGTAACTCATAAAACAATTTTTGCAAAGTGGGATGGGTGCGAATAAATCTTCTTTCAAGTTTAAGAACAAGTGCGGAAATAGCATCGGCATAATTTTTGGTTTCTTTAAGTATAGGAGCATCATCACAAGCCAATGTCCCAATGCAATTAAAGAATTCTTTGATGACACTTTTTCCTATAACATTCCCATGTCCTAACACAAAAGTTTTAGCATAAAGATTGGTAGAACTTTAAATTTTAGGAGTTCTACCATCATCAGTTTCTGCCATGCCAAAATCACTCATGATAACAATCTTCAAGCAAGCGAGTAAGCAAACAAAAAAAAGGCAAACGGAAAATATTTTTGTATTTTTGTAAAAACTTTTTAGAAGTGGGGGAGATGAAAATGAGAGGCAAATAAAATAAATGCAAGGAGATGAGAGTTTATGCAAAGGTACTTGATAGATGTTGATGATGTCTCCCCGGCAACGGTGCGAGAAATTCTTCCTGCTACTTGTAGCTTGCGTTGGTAATTCCCTGAAGAGGAAGGGAGATGCAGTACAGTAGAGATAAGTATTTCCCTCAGTTATGAAACCAAGGTTATCAATCCAGTAGGAGAATCATGCAACACCTCGTTAGCAGTACCTGCACACAAACAACAAATCCTTGCACCCAACGCAAACGAGGGGTTGTCAATCCCTCGCGGTAAGTTGCAAGATTAAATTGTATGTGATAGATAGATAGATTGAAACAAAAATACAAAATAAAATAAATAAATAAAAAGTGCAGCAAAGTATTTTTAGGATTTTTAATATATGATTTAGATAGACCCGGGGGCCATAAATTTCACTAGAGGCTTCTCTCAAGAAAATAGCATACGGTGGGTAGACAAATTACTGTTCGGCAATTGATAGAAAAGCAAATAATCATGACGATATCCAAGGCAATGATGATGTATATAGGCATCACGTCCGAGACAAGTAGACCGACTCCTGCCTGCATCTACTACTATTACTCCACACATCGACCGCTATCCAGCATGCATCTAGTGTATTAAGTCCATAAAAAACGGAGTAACGCCTTAAGCAAGATGACATGATGTAGGCAAAGTAAACTCACGCATGAATAAACCCCATCTTTTTACCCTTAATAGCAACGATACATACGTGTCATGTCCCTTTCTGTCACTGGGATTGAGCACCGCAAGATCGAACCCATTACAAAGCACCTCTTCCCATGGCAAGATAAATCAATCTAGTTGGCCAAACCAAATCAATAGATTGGAGAAGAAATACGAAGCTATAATAATCATACATAAAAGAGATCAGAGAAGACTCAAATAATATTCATGGATAATCTGATCATAAACTCACAATTCATCGGATCCCAACAAACACACCGCAAAAAGTGATTACATCGGATAGAACTCCAAGAACATCGAGGAGAACATTGTATTGAAGATCAAAAAGAGAGAAGAAGCCATCTAGCTACTAACTATGGACCCGAAGGTCTGTGGTAAACTACTCACGCATCATCGAAAGGGCAGCAAGGTTGATGTAGAGCCCCTCCGTGATCGATTCCCTCTCCGGCGGAGTGCCGGAAAAGGCCCCCAGATGGGATCTCTCGAGAACAGAAACTTGCGATGACGGAAATAGTATTTCGTGGACTCCCCTGATGGTTTCCCGGTTTTTGGGAATTTATAGTGGTGGAATTAGGTCAAAAGAGGCAGAGGTGGGCCCACGAGGCACCAGGGCGCGCCTCCCCCAGGCGCGCCCTGGTGGCTCGTGGCCACCTCCTGGGGCTTCTGCCCTTCTCCCGAAGCTTCTAGTGTTGGTTATGTCCAGAAAAAAATCTCCAAAAAGTTTCGTGGCATTTGGACTTCGTTTGGTATTGATATTCTGTAAAACCAAAAACAGGCAGAAAACAGCAACTGGCACTGGGCACTAAGCTAATAGGTTAGTCCCAAAAAATGATATATAATTGATGTAAATGCATATAAAAACATCCAAGATTGATAATATACCAGTATGGAACAATCAAAAATTATAGATACGTTGGAGACGTATCAAGGGGATGCCTTCCGGGGCATCCCCAAGCTTAGACGCTTGAGTCTTCCTTGAATTACCTTGGGGTGCCTTGGGCATCCCCAAGCTTAGGGTCTTGCCGCTCCTTATTCTCCTCATATCGTTATCTCACCCAAAACTTGAAAACTTCAATCACATAAAACTTAACGGATCTTGTGAGATAGGTTAGTATGATAGAAATAAATCATCCACTTAGGTATTGTCAAGACAAGTTTCATAATTGTTCTCACATAATTCCTACTGTATTCTATCATTTTCACAATTTATATTACTCAATATAAGCTATGGAAACAATAAAACAAGCAAACTATGAATCGAAAACAGAATCTGTCAAAAACAGAACAGCATGTAGTGAGCGATTTGAAAACCATACTTATGTAACTCCAAAAATTCTGAAAAATTAGGAAAACGTAAAATGTTTGTAACCCAATACTGTGTAAAAATTTCAGAATTTTTTCACGCTCCAGTACAGAATAGAAATTCCAGGACTGGATGCAAAAGTTTCTGTTTTTGCACAGAATCAAATCAACAAGCATCCACACTATCCCAAAGGCATTACTTGGCACATTATTGAAAGAAAAAATATAAAACATGATTAATACAGTAGCTTAATCATGTGAACACACAAAAACAGAAGGTATAAGTATTGGGTTGTCTCCCAACAAGCATTTTTTTAAATGCCTTTTTAGCTAGGCATGATGATTTCAATGATGCTCACATAAAAGTAAAGAATTGAAACATAATGGGAGCATCATGAAGCATATGACAAGCACATTTAAGCCTAACCCACTTCCTATGCATAGGGATTTTGTGAGCAAATAGTTTATGGGAGCAAGAATCAACTAGCAGAGGAAGTCAAAACAAGCATAACTTCAAAACTTTGAACATAAAGAGAGGAAACTTGATATTATTGAGAAGCCTACAAGCATATGTTCCTCTCTCATAGTAATTTTTAGTAGCATCATGAAGAAATTCAACAATATATCCATCACACAAATCATTCTTTTAATGATCTACAAGCATAGAAATTTTATTACTCTCCACATAAGCAAAATTATTCTCATGAATAGTAGTGGGAGCAAACTCAACAAAATAGCTATCATGTGATACTTGATTGGCATAATCCAATTGAAAATTAAAATCATGATGACAAGTTTCATGGTTATCATTGTTCTTTATAGCATACATGTCATCACAATAGATAGGAGGCATGCAATCATCATAATAAATTTTCTCATCAAAACTTGGGGGACTAAAAATATCATCTTCATCAAACATAGCATCCCCAAGCTTGTGGCTTTGCATATCATTAGCATCGTGGATACTCATAGAATTCATATTAACAACATTGCAATCATGCGCATCATTCAAAGATTTTATGCCAAACATTTTATTGAATTATTCTTCTATCAATTGAGCACAATTTTCTGCTCCATCATTTTCAAGAAAGACATTATAAAGATGAATAATATGAGGCAACCTCAATTCCATTTTTTTTTGTAGTTTTCTTTTATAAACCAAACTAGTGATAAAACAAGAAACTAAAAGATTCGATTGCAAGA
This sequence comes from Elymus sibiricus, assembly GCA_039707655.1. Lineage (NCBI taxonomy): Eukaryota > Viridiplantae > Streptophyta > Magnoliopsida > Poales > Poaceae > Elymus > Elymus sibiricus. The sequence goes on along the minus strand of CM077668.1, from coordinate 251,132,590 downwards.
TCTAAAGATATACCTTCAAGCACTCACCTCCCCGGCAACGACGCCAGAAAAGAGCTTGATGTCTACTACACAACTTATTCTTGTAGACTCGTGTTGGGCCTCCAAGCGCAGAGTTTTGTAGGACAGTAGCAATTTTCCCTCAAGTGGATGACCTAAGGTTTATCAATCCATGGGAGGCGTAGGATGAAGATGGTCTCTCTCAAACAACCCTGCAACCAAATAACAAAGAGTCTCTTGTGTCCCCAACACACCCAATACAATGGTAAATTGTATAGGTGCACTAGTTTGGCGAAGAGATGGTGATACAAGTGTAGTCTGGATAGTAGATATAGGTTTTTGTAGTGCGAACAATAAAAAACAGCAAGGTAGCAAGTAACAAAAGTGAGCATAAATGGTATTGCAATGCTTAGAAACAAGGCCTAGGGTTCATACTTTCGCTAGTGCAATCCCTCAACAATGCTAACATAATTGGATCATATAACCATCCCTCAACGCGCGATAAAGAATCACTCCCAAGTTCCTATTAGCAGAGAACATAAGATAGAAATTTTTGTAGGGTACGAAACCACCTCAAAGTTATCCTTTCCGATCGATCTATTGAGCTATTCCTATAAGTGTCACAAACAGCCCTAGAGTTCGTACTAAAATAACACCATATGATACACACCAACCAACTCTAATGTCACCTAGATACTCCAATGTCACCACAAGTATCCGTGAATTGATTATACTATATGCATCAAACAACTTCATAATCATAATATTCAATCCACACAAAGAACTCCAAGGAGCACCCCAAAGTTTCTATCGGAGAAAAGATAATGAAAACGTGCATCAACCCCTATGCATAGATTACCCCAATGTCACCTCGGGAATCCGTGAGTTGAGTGACAAAACATATATCAAGTGAATCAATATAATACCCCATTGTCACCACGGGTATTCATATGCAAGACATACAAGTGTTCTCAAATCTGAAATATTCAATCCGACAATAACGAAACCTCAAAGGGAAAGACTCAATTCATCACAAGAAGATAGAGAGGGAAGAAACACCATATGATCCAACTATATTAACAAATCTCGCGGTACATCAAGATCGTGCCAAATCAAGAACACGAGAGAGAGAGAGAGAGAGAGAGAGAGAGAGAGAAAAAAACACATAGCTACTGGTACAAACCCTCAGCCCCGAGGGTGAACTACTCCTTCCTCGTCATGGAGACCGCCGGGATGATGAAGATGGCCTCCGAAGATGATTCCCCCCCCCCGGCAGGGTGCCGGAAAAGGGCTGTAGATGAGATCGTGGAGTACAGAGGCTTGCGGTGGCGTAAAAACTCATCTAGGTTAACTTTCTGGGGTTTATGAATATATATGATTTTTCAGCGTTGGAATCACGCAAAGAGGTGCCACACGGGGCCCACGAGGCACCAGGGCGTGCCTGGGGGGTGGCGTGCCCTGGTGGCTTGTGGGGCCCCTGTGGATCTTCTGCTGCTCCCCCAAAGCTTCCTGGGTCTGTTTCCTTCCAGAAAAAATCGTCAAAATGTTTCGCTGCATTTGGACTTCATTTGATATGGATTTTCTGGAAAACCAAAAACAAGCAGAAAACAGCAACTGGCACTGGGCACTAGATCAATATGTTAGTCCATAAAAATCATATAAAAGCCATATAAAAGTGCACCAAAATCATACAAAACTATAATAAACATGGCATGAATACTTCATAAATTATAGATACGTTGGAGACGTATCAAATAATCAACTCACGGATACTTGTGGTGACATTGGAGTATCTAGGTGACATTAGAGTTGGTTGATGTGTATCATATGGTGTTATTTTAGTACGAACTCTAGGGCTGTTTGTGACACTTATAGGAATAGCCCAATATATTGATCGGAAAGAATAACTTTGAGGTGGTTTCGTACCCTACAAACAATTTCATCTTATGTTCTCCGTTTGATAAGAACTTTGGAGTGATTCTTTGTCGCACGTTGAGGGATGGTTATATGATTCAATTATGTTAGCACTGTTGAGAGATTGCACTAGTGAAAGTATGAACCCTAGGCCTTGTTTCTAAGCATTGCAATACCGTTTGTGCTCCGTTTTATCACTTGCTACCTTGTTGTTTTTTATTTTCAGATTACAAAAACCTATATCTACTATCCATACTACACTTGTATCACCATCTCTTCGCCGAACTAGTGCACCTATACAATTTGCCATTGTATTGGGTGTGTTGGGGACACAAGAGATTTCTTGTATTTGGTTGCAGGGTTGTTTGAGAGATACCATCTTCATCCTATGCCTCCCGCGGATTGATAAACCTTAGGTCATCCACTTGAGGGAAAATTGCTACTGTCCTACAAAACTCTGCGCTTGGAGGCCCAACACGAGTCTACAAGAATAAGTTGTGTAGTAGACATCATTGCTTCACGATATGTTAGAAACACCCGAGGTGAGATTTATCTGCATCCCCGTGGATCAACAACTTGTCCACTATGCCAGTTACCTCATTACCGGTTTTGTTCTCTTTTCTCGTTTCCGTGTTCCGGCATCCCTGTGATCAAATCACATTGTGTCTGGCCAGACGATGATGGATACTGTAACACCAAGAGGGCCCGAGAATATCTCTCCATCGTCGAAGGAGCAAATCCCAATCTTGAGCTATCTCGTTCCTTGTCATGCTTTTCCGTGAACCCGTAAGCCGCCGTAATAGCCACCCAGTTACGGATGACGTTTAACAAACCCCAAAGTCCACGAAGCAAGAATGAAGGAACTCGACACTCTCATGGTCTAAGGAATTATGCAAACATTAACTTTCTCTGTGTTATAAACCATTAACTTGTGACGAATGTATCTCATAGCATAACATCAATTTGGGTCGATTCAACACAAGTGTTCTTCTAACATTGTGAACTCAAAATTGTCGGCATAGTCATGCCCATGATCAGGAAAACAGGATCATCATGCAATACTTGAGCCAGTCTTAGAGGCATGACTAGGAATACATTTTAACGTTTATTATTTCACACGTGCACATGAGTTTCCCTCCGAGCCTCGTGGATATTGTAGACTCGAGAATCACTGCAGTTATAGCATGGAACATAAACATTCATTACAAACTTGGAGATACAAAATAACTGATATTATTGCCTCTAGGGCATATCTCCTACACACTCCCACTTGCACTAGAGTCATAATCTAGTTGCATGGCTTCCCTAACACCAATGGCTATCCGGTGCTGCTCATGCTTTGCTCGTGGTAGAGGCTTTGTCATCGGGTCTGACACGTTCAGATCCATGTGAACTTTGCGTACTTTCACTAAACCCGCTTCGACATGATGTCGAATGAGTTTATATTTGCGTTCAATATGTCTTGTCTTATGGTGCGAAGATGGCTCCCTAGCCGTAGCCACGGCGCCACTATTATCACAATAGATCTCCACCAGGTCCAGCGCACTTGGAACCACACCAAGGTCTTCAAGAAACTGCTTGATCCAGACCGCCTCCTTGGAGGCTTCTGAAGCTGTAACATATTCCGCCTCCGTCGTAGAATCCACCACAGTCTTTTGTTTGGAACTTTTCCAATCAACTGCGCCACCGTTCAATATGAAAACATAGCCTGATTTGGATTTGAAGTCATCTGGGTCAGTCATGAAGCCTGCATCAGTGTAACCACTTACAATGAGCTCTTCATCACCTCTGTACACAAGGAGTAAATCCTTGGTCCTTCTGAGGTACTTAAGAATATTTTTGACTGCGGCCCAGTGTTCCAATCCTGGATCACTTTGGTACCGGCTGCTAACACTTAGCGCATAGGAAACATCCGGTCTTGTACATAGCATGGCATACATAATAGAACCAACTGCCGAAGCATATGGAACATCATTCATTTGTACTCGCTCATCGAGAGTCCAAGGACACTGATTCTTGCAAAGCACTGTGCCAGGTGACATGGGGAGTAGGCCTTTCTTGGAGTTCTCCATGTTGAACCTTTTCAACACCTTGTCAATGTACGTGCTTTGGCTAAGCGCTATCAGGCGTTTTGATCTATCTCTATAGATTCTGATGCCCAATACATATGCCGCTTCGCCTAAGTCTTTCATTGAAAAACTCTTCTTCAATGAGTCTTTTATTTCGCTAAGAAAATTCACGTCATTTCCAATCAACAATATGTCATCCACATACAAGATTAGAAATGCTTTTGCGCTCCCACTAAACTTCTTGTAAACACAAGATTCTTCGTCATTCCTGATGAAGCCAAACTCTTTGACTACTTCATCAAAACGAATGTTCCAGCTCCTTGACGCTTGCTTCAGACCATAAATGGCCTTCTAAAGTTTGCATACCTTTCCAGCATCCTTATGAACGACAAAACCTTCAGGCTGTATCATGTATACATCTTCTTTGAGATTTCCATTTAGGAAAGCCGTTTTGACGTCCATCTGCCATATTTCATAATCGAAATAAGCAGCAATTGCTAGTAATATCCGAACAGACTTAAGCATAGCTACGGGCGAGAAAGTCTCGTCGTAGTCCACTCCTGGAACTTGCGTGAACCCTTTCGCGACAAGTCTAGTTTTATGGATAGTAATGTTTCCATCCGCGTCTGTCTTTCTTTTAAAAATCCATTTACAACCAATGGGCTTTGCGCCTTCTGGAAGTTCTACCAAGTTCCAAACTTGATTTTCGTACATGGATTCCATTTCGGATTTCATGGCCTTGTGCCATTCCCTTAAGCTGGGCCCCGCCATCGCTTCCTTGTAGTGCACAGGTTCATCGTCTTCAAGGATGAAGATTTCGTTATGAAACCACTCAGGTGGCTGGATAGCCCTACCTGATCTGTGAGGTTCAGTTACAACATTGTTTGAAGTTTCCGCATCACATGCGACAACTTCCGGCTCGGTTGTAGGGATAATTTGCGGAATTTCTTCCGGTTCCTTAGCCATAACAACGGTTGCCGAAGATTCACTAATCTCATCAAGCTGTACTGTCCGCCCACTTAATTCTTTAGCGAGAAACTCTTTGTCGAGAAAGACTCCGTTTTTAGCGACAAAAACTTTGCACTCGGAGGGTTGGTAGAAAGAATACCCAACTGTATCTTTTGGATAACTTACAAAGTAACATTTGTCTGATCTGGGATCGAGTTTGCTTGGTTGTAAACATTTTACATAAGTTTCACAACCCCAGATTTTGAGATGTGACAAATTGGGTTTCTTCCCATGCCATAACTCGTATGGTGTCGTCTCAACAGACTTAGACGGTGCTCTGTTTAATGTATAAGCAGCAGTGAGTAGTGCGTGACCCCAAAAAATATTGGCAGATCTGTAAGAGACATCATCGACCTTACCACGTTTAACAGGGTTCGGTTACATCGTTCTGACACTCCGTTTCACTGTGGAGTTCCGGGAGGCGTAAGCTGTGAAACGATTCCATAGTCACTTAGATGTTGGCTAAACTCATGACTATGATATTCGCCCCCGCGATCTGATCGCAGAAACTTAATCCTTTTGTTACGATGATTTTCTACCTCATTCTGAAATTCTTTGAACTTTTCAAAAGTTTCCGACTTATGCTTCAACAAGTAGATATATCCATACCTACTTAAATCGTCAGTAAAAGTCACGAAGTAGAAATACCCACCCCGTGCGGTTGTGCTCATCGGACCACATACATCACTATGTATTATTTCCAATAATTCACCCGCCCGTTCAGGATGACCCATGAACGGCGTCTTGGTCATCTTCCCCATCAGGCAAGCTTCACATGTGTCAAATGATTCAAAATCAAAAGACGGTAAAACTCCATCTTTATGGAGTCTTTGCATGCGTTTCTTTCCGATGTGGCCAAGGCGACAATGCCACAAGAATGTGGTGGTGGTATCAGCCTTCTTAAGGCGTTTAGCATTCACGTTAAAGACATCATTTCCACATTCAAGATTTAGTATGAAAAGGCCCCCAACAATGGGTGCAAATCCATAAAACATATCCTTACAATAAAGTGAACAACCATTGTTCTCAGACTTGTAAGAGTACCCATCGTGTACTAAACATGATCCAGAGATAATGTTTCTACACAATGCCGGAACAAAATAATAGTTACTTAGTTCTAAGGAAAATCCTGAAGGGAGACGTAGAGGCATAATGCCGACGGCTTGAGCGGTGATCCCAGCGCCGTTCCCGATGCGCATCACAACTTCATTCTTTGCCAGCTTGCGCACCTTCTGAAGCCCCTGTATTGAGTTGCAAATGTGAGCAACTGATCCGGTATCAAATACCCAAGACTTAGAATTTTCGCTAGCAAGCAAAACGTCAATGACATTAACCTGTATAACAGTTATACCTTTTTCGGTTTTCCCGGACTTCTTATCTTCCAGATACTTCTTGCAGTTTCTCTTCCAGTGTCATGTGCCCTTGCAGTAGAAGCACTCAGTTTCATTCTTGGCTCCGCCCTTAGAGTTGCTTCGGGTGCCGGTCTTACCGGCGCCCTTGCCCTTCTTGGACTTGCCTTTCTTTTTGAAACCGGCAGTTTTATTCACAAGCAACACTTGCTTGCGATTTTTCCGCAGTCCTCCTTCCGTAGTTTTCAGCATGGCGAGCACCTCATTTGGTGTCTTCTCCATCCCACTCATGTTGTAGTTCATGATAAAACTGTCGTAAGACGGGGGGGTGAAGAAAGCAACATGTCCATCATATGGGCTGGTGGAATTGGAAGTTCCAGGGTTTTAAGCCTTTCAGCGTAGCCAATCATTTTGACCACGTATTCGCCAACTGAACTGCCCTCAGCCATCTTGCAATCCATCACGGTCTTCATAATATCAAAACGTTCAGACCGTGTGGTTTCCTTGTACAGAGCATCCAATTCCCGGATCATATCACGGGCGTTATGGAATTCAAAACGTTTTTGAAGCTCGGGACTCATGCAAGCTAGCATGAGGCACTGCACTAAGTTGTAATCATCATCCTTAGTGGCCCAGACATTTTGTTCATCTTCCGGGGCAGTTTCCACCGGTTTAGCTGGAAGAGGAGTTTCAAACACATACATTCTCTTAGCGCTCCTGAGGACAACCCTCAGGTTACGGACCCAGTCCGCATAGTTGTTTCCAATCGCAGCTAACTTCTCTTTCTCTAACATTGGGCCTAAGTTGAACGCAGTGTTGCGAGCCATTTGATCTACAATGGTAAACACAAGTTTCACTTAGACTTTGTTCATAATTAATTTGCACTAGTGAATAACCAATTTTATTCTAAGGTGCGCTCCCACTCAAATCAATATCTCTCAAAATTGATTATGAGTGATACAAGACCCGCATTTCAATTCAACGCCATTGATGTGGACATCACTGATGACAAGAATTTCAATCGGTAGGCAAACTTGCCGATCACATCTCTATGTGACTCTTGTTCATCTTTCGATGGGTGTGTTCCGAGCTCAGGACTATCCTGCCTGAACGTCAAAGACAACCAAGTGATCTTCCTGCGAGGTCTGACCTCACCCGCCTCATTCCTCTCGATTCGTTCGTACCCATGTGGACATGGCGCACCCCAAAAAGATACGAATTTCAGACGGTGCTACACTTGGGTGAACACTAACTACTTTGATATTTTAAATGAGAGATCACCCTAATAAAAAGGAACTACCGTGCAATCAAAAGGGTGCATCATAAGGGATAAACATCTTAGGCAATTCATAATAGCATGATATGGTATAGCCCTTTCTGACGGAGAAGTCTTTAATTTCTTCGTCTTTGACATTTGCGTCGGTGTTCACCTTCGCGAAGATTGCCACCACCTTGTCGATGCACCAGATAATATTGCTATCTCTATAGCTAATAAAATAAGTGCATTACTTAAGGTTGACACGCAGGTCATTAAAGTGACAATCATATGGCTCCAGCCATCATGCCGAATCATGACACGCAGGTCATGTTAGTAAATTTACATCATATAGTCATCTCATACAAAATCGAATTAATATGAGAACTGCTATACCACATCACATGCACATCCTGCAAAACCAAGTTAGACGCCTCTAATCGGTTTATGCAAAAATTTATTTTACGTGGCTTCTAAGGTTTTGACTTAAACCGCAGCTACCAACGTTTATCATCAAGTATGATTATTCAAGTCGCTAGATTAACTTTGTGGGGTGTATGAAACACGAGATAATAAAATCTCGAGCCCCATACTGAACTTTGTCATACGCATGACCCCCATGCAGATCATATCTGCATTGCCCTTTCGTCTGCGAAATTTCATCTTTCTTTTAACTATGGTGGAACCCAAAGAACTGATAGCACTTCGTTGATCAATCAGGATCGCGGATTGCCAGAACTTTGTGAAATTCCACCATGCCATTTCAAGATTAGAAATACGCAAATTCTAATGAAGCAACAAGAACATCGGGTAACAGATTTCATCTGCCACCGCATAAATAATTTTCAGCAATAGATCTCATCTACTACAAAATTATATTATGCAATACCCATACATCTCTATGTATTCTAGATCGTAACCTGCATCTACACATAGCAAGGCTCTTGATGCCACTGTAGGGGAACGCGACAGAAAACAAAAAAATTCGGTACAGCGAGCACGCCCAGGATCACTATGGAGATGGCATACAAGGTTTAATCTGATCATCACCGACTCGTAGCGCAGCGGAAGTAGAGTCGATGTAGATCGTCGGTGCAGATCCCCGCAGCTAGGATTTACAACCTCCCAACCACGAGGATGTACTCCCTCGTAGGACAGCCCTTCGGGAGGTGGTTGGATAGTCCCCCGAATGATGTCACGGACAGCCCTTCGGGAGGACCCTCGAAGCTCGAACGGTAACTCGGACAGCCCTTCGGGAGGACCCTCGAACAGCCCCTCGGGCAAAAGATCGAACCTATGACCTCTCTACGGGGTTGCACACATACGGGGTCAGCTATCCGGCAGGGCTTCGCCGTCCAGAACTAGTTCCTGCCAGAACCCAGACAGCCTTTCGGCTCTACGAAACTATTTCGGTGGGAGGGAGAGAGAAGGCCAGATCATGCATGGCATTTGTATGAGAGTAAGGAGTGAGTGTGGAGAGTGCCTCTCCACCTCTATTTATAGGAAAACCCAAGGGGTAGGGTGGCACTTGAAATACCCAAAAAACCCATCATATGGAATTTCTAAAGGGCATAATGGGAAGGCTAGAGGAGCTCCATGGAGGAGCTCCCCTTGTGGCCGGCCACACCAAGTGGGCCCCCCATGAGGGCTCTCATCCATCCATGTCATCCCCAAGATATTTTGGGACAAAGCCCAAAAAGGTGGCTTTCCATAAAGTAACCATAAAGTGATTTTCACTATTCATGAACCCATTTTTCCGCGGCCGATAAATCCAAAAATATTTTTGTGGGTCTTAGAATAATTTCAGTACCCACTAAAATAATTATGGACGCGTTCCGAAACATTTCTGGTTTTTTCCCCGGAAAAATCCCAGAAGTTCCCAGAACAATTCTGGCACCCTCCAAGAATTTCCAGGCGTGTGCTGAAACCAATTTGACTTAATGGTATACTCCGAAAGAACTTTTTAGTTTTACCGAAACTCTTCTGGTGTTCTCTCTCCGGAACTCTTCCGTTGTCTCCGAAACTTTTCCGATGACTTTCTCTCAGACTCCCTGTCTAGTATTCAGCAGATAGATGACCCTTAAGCGTGTGACCCTATAGGTTCGGTGAAATATAGACATGACCGGAACACTTTCCGATCAATGATCAACATCGGAGCCGTGGACACCCATATTGACCCCTATACCCACACGAATAAATATTCGAGTAAACCTCCGGTTGCCGTGTGCTATTCCTGTTGCTTCGCGATATGTTACAAACACCCGAGCTGAGATTTATCTGCATCCCCTTGGATCAACAACTTGTCCACTATGCTAGTTACCTCGTTACCGGTTTTGTTCTCTTTTCTCGTTTCCGTGTTCCAGCATCCCTGTGATCAAATCACATTGTGTCTGGCCAGACGATGATGGATACCGTAACACCGAGAGGGCCCGAGAATATCTCTCCATCGTCGGAGGAGCAAATCCCAATCTTGAGCTATCTCGTTCCTTGTCATGCTTTTCCGTGAACCCGTAGGCCGCCGTAATAGCCACCCAGTTACGGATGACGTTTAACAAACCCCAAAGTCCATGAAGCAAGAATGAAGGAACTCGACACTCTCATGGTCTAAGGAATTATGCAAACATTAACTTTCTCTATGTTATAAACCATTAACTTGTGACGAATGTATCTCATAGCATAACATCAATTTGGGTCGATTCAACACAAGTGTTCTTCTAACATTGTGCCCTCAAAATTGTCGGCATAGTCATGCCCATGATCAGGAAAACAGGATCATCATGCAATACTTGAGCCAGTCTTAGAGGCATGACTAGGAATACATTTTACCGTTTATTATACCACACGTGCACATGAGTTTCCCTCCGAGCCTCGTGGATATTGTAGACTCGAGAATCATTGCGGTTATAGCATGGAACATAAACATTCATTACAAACTTGGAGATACAAAATAACGGTTATTACTGCCTCTAGGGCATATCTCCTAAAAAAAGATGAGCATACTACAAAACTAAGAAACACTATGTTTCCATTACTTACTTCCCCAACTGTTTTGGTACATCAATGTCAATGACTTCATAGTGGCTAATATTATGCTTTGGGTAATGCTGCTTCCATAACATGCGTACTGCTCCCGCTATGGTAGAAGCACAGTTCATCAAGTCAGGGTCGTCAAGCTTCCTCCAAGAATCAAGCACCTCAAAACGTTGATCTCTTATGTTGATATTGAATAGCCAATAGTGTTTGCCTCCATTTGAGTCATTGGGATCGGCAAATTCTAAAACAGGGATCATCACCTGCACATGAATAAAACATGAACATATTTGTTATGAGTTGTCCAAGTTTATGCAACTAAAAATCAAAAAGATTATGCAAAAACAACAAAAAAGGTCAATGGTCTAAAAGAAATGACCATATCTTGACGGTCTAGTCGTTTTGACTTCTGAAATTTAGAGTGTATCTCAGCAACATTATAGATGCCTTGCTACAAACGTGCCTGCATTGGAAAAAAGCAATGAAGATTTCAAAAGCAAAAATAAAAACGCTATATACCAGAAAAGGAGCAAGAATATCTTCAACTAACCGCAACTCTCAATGGCATGATGGTCTTCTTGGAGTCATTAGGAAGGGTTTTTATGATCTGTAAGAGTGCAGCTTCGACAACCGTGTTTGACAGCCATTGGGTGGGCCTCATTGAATCAGCAAGCTCCTTTAGAGTTACAAAAAATCCATCGTATTCAATGATATCAGGGCTGTTTATCAAAAAAAAATACACACACAAAAAAAGTATTAGTGCTAGGGAAAAATACAAAAATACAAAAACAGAAAACTACATAAGAAATCTTAAAGCAACAAATGGATAGGTGTTTGTGCAACTGTGTGCCTGCTGGTGTGCAAGTTCTAACAAAAAAAATGCAAGTAGATAGTCTGTGTGTGGGGGGTGGGGGGGCTAAGTAAACACTTGATTAATGTGCAACCTAGTCCATAAGGAAAAGATAGTGACCACTTAATGACCCTTGTTGTGCAACTGGATGTGACCCCCTGTGCAACTCAATGTTCCCTGATGTGCAACTAGGTGTGTTACTATGCAACTAGGTCAGGGATGAAGAAAAATGAAGAAAAATGTACTTTACTCCCCATGTAGCATTTTACCTGGTTTCTGATTTGTTGGCTCCAGGTGTGTTCCTTACGTAGTAGAGGACTGAAGCATAGAGCTTGTTCACTTGTTCACCACAAGCAAATGTCTTCGTTCTATTGTAGTTAACATAGGGGGACCTCTGAACAGCAGCTGGCTTAATTATCCTCCTCCTGCGTTTTTGAACTGGTGGTCCAGAAGTAGTTGTGCCAGATCCACTTGCCCCACCTACAGCCACTATGGGGATCGGGGTGTGGAACTCGTCCGGTGAAGCCGATGGAGAGGTTTTAAATGGTGCCTTCCCAGTATCAGCCATATCTACAGCAGCACAAGCTGACGATTCCAAATCACCCTGCTCTGTGACTTTTAAAGAGTCTAGTTGAAGAGGTGACACTTGTGATTTGTTCGGCCCATCAGATGCAACAACTGGGTAGTCATCATCAAAATCTAAACCCAAGTCAAAAAGAGGAGCATCACAATTACCATCACCATGATATGACCTTGCTGAAGATGCTCTCCAGATGGGATGCACGCTGGTGCTGGATCCTTGCAAAAACTTGGATGCATCATCTGCTGATTTGGTTCGTGGAATTATGCTTGGCGGCGCTCTTGGGGGGATGCACTTGCTAACAAGATTGTATACTTCCTCCTGAGTAAGTGTTTGATGATGAGCAAGAGCTTGAGATGCTGGCAACAGATGCCCTGCAGTTGGCACAGTTTGACCTTCGGATGGCACATTGGCTACTGGGCGTGGCACATCTGGAGTTACAGTTGCCTCACTTGATGTTGTACTTGGCACAGTGAGTACTGGAGTTGGCACAGATGGAAGTGTTTTTCCCTCACTAGTTGCTGGTGTTGGCCCATCAGATGATGCATTATGCATGTGTTGACCTACAGCTGGCTCACTTGGTGTTGGAGTTGCCACAGTAGGTGCTCGGGTTGCCGATTTCGTACATGCAATGCTGACATGTTGAGATGGCACTAAATCAGGATTGGTTGGCACTTTGTCCTCCTTACTTGCCAAGATGACAGAAGGGAATTGCACCACTGGATTTGAGACTAATCCACTTTGTACTGTCTCCTGTTCGATGTTTGATGGGATCTTGAGCGCATGGCTTGCCGCTTTTCTTCCCATTTCTCTGAACTTTGTGTCCTCGGCAAAACTAACGGTTTTCTTGATCTTGATATCACGGAGCTTGTGCGTGGGGGAGGGGATCTTCACCTTAAACTGTCCAGCTGTTGGCTCCTGTTGAACAGAACCTGGCTCCCTGGGCAATACAGTTGGCGCCTGCTTTCTCTCTAATTTCCTTTCTTCCTTCATGCTCTTCACCACCAGACTTGCAATTTTATCTTTTGCTTCACCAAGCACCAAGTTCTTTCCCAATGGCACCGTCTTCTTACGCTTTGGCACGGGTGGTGGGAGCGGTGGAGATGCTGCCTGCCTCTTGCTACATCCTGAACCTGAATGTGCAGCATCTTCAAATGCGGGCAGTTGCGCCATTAACTTCTGTAGCATTGGTTTTAAGCCAATGAAATCCAGACCCTCTGCTGCATCTTTCATCTGTTGCTCACTCTTTTCAAGCTCAATCTCCACGATGTCATTGTACTTGGTGTTGCGATCATCCACTTCAAAAATCACATGGGTTTCAAGCAAAGGGATTTCGAAGGTCTTGGGACGCGCTGGCTCTAAATTGCACAAATCAAAAAGAGATATACTCTTATCAGGAACTGCTGTATTTTTTCCATCTGGTTTTGGATCTTTATCTTTGAAACGCAATTCCTTGTTGATGTAAAACTGAAGAGTGGCATCATCATCGACTGAGCTGCTGCTGGTACCTCCATGTACAGGACTATTAACCCCCTTTGAACCGTTGCCGCCCACATCAGCATCGTCGTCGTCGTCCTTGCCGCTGTCATTGCCTCCATCAAAACCATCCCCCTGGTAATCATCCTCGGTCTCCTCACTGTCATCACTATCCTCATCATCTTTCTCTTCAGCATCGACAACTTTGTCAGTGTCCTCCTCTGCTCCTTTGTCTTTTCCATCATCCTCCTCCTGTTCCTCATCATCAACTCTGGCTTCTCCTGTAATTTCATCCCCGTCATCATCATCATCATCATCCCCGTCATCATCATCATCCCCGTCGTCATCATCTTGTTCGTTCCCTTCCTCTTCAACGTCATCATCATCTTCACCCTCATCAGAATCTTCATCCTCATCATCCTCTTCAATCTCAGCAACCTCTTCCTCTGACTCAGAGTTTTCATCAAACTCAGCTTCTTCGCCGTCCTCTTTCTCTTCTGTTTGCTTGGCAGCACCTTTACGCTTAGGGCGACCGCTACGCGAGCTCTGACCCTTTCTTTGCGGCCTCTTGGGAGGACTTAACTCTGGTTCTTCTTCATCAAGCTTGGCAAAATCTTAGATGAACTTGCCAAGCTGTTCTGTTACTCCTTTGCATAGATCATGCACCATGGTTGCTAGCTTGAACTTTTTCTGCAAAAAAATTTAAAAAGTTGAAAATTGAATTAATAGAGAGAAAAAAGTTAGTTTGCAACTGAAAATCAGACTCTGGTGCAACTGACAATCCCTACATGGTGCAACTAAAAACACTAATTGCTACAACAAAAGCTACAGAAAAAACTTGCATGTGTGTGACTTCAGAAAAACAGGAGTAAAAACCACTGATTTGCATCATAAAAGGGACATGGACTCACATGTGGGTTATAACTGATCGGAACTTTTGAAGCCACGAATGCTTCTGCCTGCAATAATCCTCCAAAAATTGTTGATTGGTCTGCTCCTCTGTATTGCTCCTTGAGCTGATGTACAAACAAAAGCATACATAAAACACACAGGGAAAAATGATTTGACTGCAACTAAATCATACAGCAAAGTGTGCAACTATCATATGGCTGCGTGCGACTACCATGCAGATATGTGCAAAAACTCCAAATGAGTTCTTGACAACCTAAACACAGTAAAGTGTGCAACTATCATATGGCTGTGTGCAACTACCATGTAGATGTGTGCAAAAAAATCCAAATGAGTTATTGTGACAACCTAAACACAGCAAGTGTGCAACTATCATATGACTGTGTGCAACAACCATGTAACTACATACAACTAAAAAAATCAGGAGAATGAAAACTCACTTGTAGCTTGCCGAACACACCAGGAGAAATCCGGTCCTTCTTGATGATCTTGCTGATCAAATTCCTATCAAAAGCATTGGCACGGATATGACATGCACTTATTCGCACGTCAACATCGAGCGCATCAAGATAAAGGATCTGTCACACACCATCACCAACACACACAAAAAAAGAACAATGTGAGCAAAAAATGAATGGTTAAATGGCAGCAAGTCTAAAAAAATACGCATATCCGAAAACCATGTTTTAACTTTACTAACCATTAAATGGTACAGGCAACAACAGACTGTTTGTTTGTCCTCGCCCATGCTGCGGAATGCTTCGTTTATGTGTTCAGCAACGAACAAACAAACATTACTCTTCAGCAGCACTCCAGGTTCCAGCACAACCCCGTAGCTGCGCGGGCTAAGACAAAGACTGGTGGTAGGAGCTAGGAAAGTGCTGAAAGCAAGTGCAAGCCACCCGGTTAGGAACTTGTCATCAGTTGCGCCCTTCATATCTTTCATGGTTTTGCAAAAGGAGGTGACCATGGGGTGTTTAGTTGGTCCGGTGTAGCTGAACATCTCATTAAATCTCTTCACCGACTCCTTTTCAACGATATACTTCAGGCGTGGCCCCCTGTCTGGTAAACCAAAATTTCTGTGCACACTGGAAGCGTCAACTGGGATCGTGCCCCTTCCTGGAAAGACCATAGCAGAATTGTCTGTGTCATAAGACTGGATCAGGAACTTAGTCAAATTCGATGGCAGCGTGTCAGCTAAGTTCAATAAGCCCCCCAACATCTTCTCGTAGAGGAAGGTCCTTTGAACGGGTGCCAAATCCATATTCATCTTAACAAACCTCCCTGGTGAGGCCCTTATCCTCCCAGCCCGTGAACGTCGATGGGGTTCATTTCCTTCCTCTCCACCTTCACTCTGCTGAGAAAAAAAAATGATATGCATTGTGAAACAACATCATGTTCTCTTAACAGTAAGATAACAGTTAGGTGCCAACTAAAATAATGTTCAACTACAATCATATGGGTGCCAACTAAAAAATAATATTCATGTGCAACTGCAAAGGTAATGGGTGCAACTCATACATCTACAAATGCCAACTGGATACACCTCAATTGCAATTATGCAGAAAAAAAAGCCAAAACCCCGAAATCGAAAAGGTGGATCAACCGCATCACACTAAAGAGCATCTAGTTGCACACACACATATGGACAAGAAAGAACAAGTGAGCCAACTGCATCTTGTTTTGGTGCAACTCATACATCTACAAATGCCAACTGGATACACCTCAATTGCAATTATGCAGAAAAAAAAGCCAAAACCCCGAAATCGAAAAGGTGGAACAACCGCATCTACGGATTTATCGAAAACACATCAAATTGGGGATCGAAATGTCTAGGGTTGGGGTGGAACCGCGAAATCAACCTGAAAATCAACCTAAAGTGTGGCGCCGAACCATAATGGCCAAAAACAGCACGGGAAATTCCTCCCCGTACCAACATGATGTGCATGGGCCTGTCTGAGACGGGATCTAAACTACCAAAAATCACGGGAAAAATCGCCGAGACAGCGCTGCAGTAGAACTACAAAATTCAGGGCAAACTACTGGTCGTCGCCGCTGTAGACACCGCGGTAAGCGCTACTTCCCCGCCGACAAGCACCAGCAAACTGAGCGCCCCCGACATGATAAACGACGAGGGGGAGAGATTCACGAGAGCGGCGACCGTACCTGCCGGCGACGAGCAGGGGATGCAGCACGCGCTACGCCTTCGCCTTCCTGCGCCCAGACTCCGGCTGCAGTTCCGGCGGCTGGTGAGAGAGAGGAGATGCGAGAGGATGGGGGAGAAATGGAGGATGCAGAAGAAGAGGGGGGTGTTAGTGGCACGAAATTCAAAAACCGCCGATGGCCACTACTCTGTCGTCGCTCACCAGTGAATGGCGCTACAGGGTCAATGACAACGGGGGCCCACATGGTGTGCGGGCGACGCGGCGCTAAACGATGCAACCGGACCATGTGTGCGGGCGGCGCGCGGAGACCAAATCCGACCAGGGGACAGCTGGGACCGCAGCCGCACGATGAAGCCAGATCGAGCGGTCCGTGGCCGGCCACTCGTTTCGACGAATAGGCGCACGCGCACTATTTATAGGTACTTACGATAGGGATTCACGGTTTCACAGGGTAAAACATCATCTTTTCTATCACGCTACCTTTTCTCTTGCATAAATAAACAAGAAGTCAACCGGAGATAGAGTTAGGAAACGTAAAAATCGTGGTAAGGTAGACAAGGAAATAGAAACGTAATGGAAGGCTGGAAGCAATCACGTCTTCTCTTATATCAAGCCACTGATAAAGGATAAAAAAGTTGACCTCTTCTCTCACGTGCTCCTTCTCTTCTTATCTCAAGCAGGCTTCAAGTTCCTTACCACGCACGTGAAGTGCCAGCTGAAGCGCTCGAGCAGCCTAGGAGAACGAGAGGAGCTCAGGTCCAAAGCTCCAGGAGGGAGGACACGAACGAGAGGAGCTCAGGTCCAAAGCTCCAGGAGGGAGGACACGGCCAACTACGGTTGAGATATCGATGAGCAGGACGCAGCGATGGGGAGGCAAAGACGACTTCTTTGTCCTTCGTCCGCTTCTTTGCCTTGCTCATGCATATCTCCCTGGGACGTTGCCTCCAATCCAAGTGAGGATGCATGGAACCACGGATCAGCGACAACAACTTCGGTCTGAGACACATCCGCCTACATGCCACCATAGCATGTCCGTGATGCTCCAGCTCTGACTCATCTTTGGCTCATCAGTTCTCAGGTTTGTTCATCTTCCTATCTCAATTTAAGGGCATCTCCAATGGTCGTATGATCATCGTTGGTAAAATTGCCACATAGACGGTTTTGATGACATGGCACGTAATAAAAGAAGAGAGAGAGGAAAGCTGTATGTAGATTAACCAACAGCTCTTGCACAAGCTCCAAGGCTATGTAGAGAGCAATTGCATTTATTCTCTCTTCTCCTATTGGATAGTATAGATGCAACCATTGGAGTAGTTGTATGATCCTTTGTTGGTTGATGACATGGACAATTTTACCAACAAGACTACATACAAACTATTGGAGATGCTCTAATGGTTGCTAAAACTGTGAGTCCAACACGCCATCCAAGAGAATCGAAGACAGCCGGTACGAGGACCACGCGGCGTGTAACTCAATGCCTGACCAAGCCACCTGCAAGCGCTTCAGGCAACACCCAACTTGACATCGACGAAGTCCTTCCCAACCGCTTCCCACCTGTATCATCAAGTTTGGCAATTATTCCGTACCAAAACTTACTAGGTAATTGATCAATTGAAAACTATTTTTTATTCCCTTTCAAGGCACAAAAATGGCTTACACCTAATTTATCAACACACCGTTTCAAAAAAAAAATTATCCACACAGGCTTAGATATGATCTTGATGGATGAAAAAGGTATATTCTTTATGTATGTAATAAGTGCAAATTGTTCTATCTTTTAAAAAACAACTAGCAAAAAGGCCCGTGCGTTGCAACGGGTACAAATAAATAAATTTATGCTTTAAAACCTTGGAAGTAATTTACCACTCAAATAGTTTCAATTAGCAAACAATTTTCTTTTGATTTGAGCAAAACAAACATGGCAATCACTAAGCTGCCTTATAATCAGAGGTTGTATCACTAAGCTGCCCCTTCTGAGTAATAATGGTAGCAGTTGCATGCAAATGCAAGGTCAGAAAGCTTAACTTTCAGATGAGCATACATGATGGATGATGGTGTAAACAATAGCCTTGTTATTGTACCTGACGATATATAGGTGACCGAAACTTAAAATCCACTAAGAAGTAATGTTCACAAGTTCCACAACGTCAATCAGGTACCACGCTTTCATCCTAGACTGACAATATACAGTATTTATTAGAAGAAAGTTAAAGAAGCTACCACGCTTGTTCTAGAAAGCTAGAAGTTTCCACATTAATTGGAAAAAAGACAGGCAGATCTACGTACAGAGTTCCTCATACTCTCGTACGCATGCAGAACTCTGCGTTGGGTATTTGAGCACAAGCTAGTTTGTACCCTACATCAAAACTAACGCAACCTGTAATCTGCCTTCGTTGCACCTCCTCTTGAAGCTTTGAACCTCACAATCTGTGGGCATCCACTTGCTATCGTATACTGCCCATGCCGTTGATACTGTGCGGGATCCACCAGGTAATCGCCGTGAGCGTAAGCCATGCCACCGTAGCCGCAGTACATGGAAGGGTCGGCCGACCACCTGCATCCCACCAAGAAAAGGATCGTAGCATCCTGAGGCAAACATGTCTAGCGCGATCTTCCGCCGTACGTGTCCTTCATGTCCTGCCCCTTTCCTGGCTTGTGCGCCGCTGGAGCCGGCGTCGACTTTTCCGTCGCTGTGCTACTCCCAGGCCGTGCCCTTCTTGGAAGACACGTACGTGGCTGCTGTCGCTCTCCTGCACGGCGGCTGGTCCACTCGGAGCGCTGCTGGCCCTGGCGGTGAGGATGTTGGAGATGGTGGTGCGCAGCGTCGGATTGGGATCATGTTGTCCGCCTCGATGACGCCAAGATGATATCGCAGCGGCGGCGGCAGTAGCTGCACCCGCAGAGTAGCGGCCGACATGCGTGACACGGCGCTAGGTGTTCATTGAAGAGAGGCTCCCGAACGCTCCGCAGGAGGGGCGATGGTTTCGGCGTACGGCTCATCGTCCGCTGCTCCTCCGCCTTCGCGGGATCCACCCCTCCTATTTCTCATCTGAACCAATATTTATGGGAGGGGCAAAGGCAGCGAGGAAGGTGGAGTTTGACTCCAACTCAGGTCTACCTGTCACGGACGAAACACAAAATTAGTACGGGCAAAGGCGTGTCTCGTCCTTTGATTATGGCCTTGTGGGTTAAGTAAAGACAACAGGCAAGATGTGCACGTTAGGGACTCCTTTTCCAAAGAAAACGTAAACATGAAGGAAACATGTCAAGACGTGACTTATGGGCCGGCTCGTTTGCGCGTACGTGTAGCGTTTGCATGTATTAAAACCAAAGGATACTATCGAAGTTGTTCTCGTATTGGAGTTGTTCTCGCACGCGCACGAGAACCAGCCGTACGTAATGCAATTGTACGTGAGCAAAATTAGGACGGTCGGACGCGGACCGTGACAAAAAAAAAAATCTAACGCGGGACGAAACCAAGAATATCACCTTGCTTTATTAGTAGGTATAGATATAGATTACCAAGTATATTTCATTGTATACATAGCGTCAAAAATTCATTCTACTATCTGCAAGAATCTGATGACTTTCAGAGGATCAATCAGCAATCTATTTATGCATGTAGCAATTAAGGTTGTGGAATCTACAAAATAACGGCCAATGGGCAATGGCGCTATTATTACTTTTGCATATATACAATACAAAGGTAAAGGTTAAAGGATCTCCAGAATTTTTTCCAGATTATTACTTTGGGTTTGCTACCAAGGACAAACTATAAGAACGGGCAAAAATAATAATGCTCAGGTATGTTATAGTTACAATTAATATTTTCAACTAACTAATATTTCTAACTGTTATAAAATTAATCTCCATATTTACATATACAATTGGATTAAGGATCAATGAGCAATGTATTTATGCATGTAGCAATTAAGGTTGTGGAATCTACAAAATAACGGCCAATGGGCAATGGCGCTATTATTTTTTTTTGCATATATACAATACAAAGGTAAAGGAGGTTAAAGGATCTCCAGAATTTTTTCCAGATTATTACTTGGGTTTGCTACCAAGGACAAACTATAAGAACGGGCAAAAATAATAATGCTCAGGTATGTTATAGTTACAATTAATATTTTCAACTAACTAATATTTCTAACTGTTATAAAATTAATCTCCATATTTACATATACAATTGGATTAAGGATCAATGAGCAATGTATTTATGCATGTAGCAATTAAGGTTGTGGAATCTACAAAATAACGGCCAATGGGCAATGGCGCTATTATTATTTTTTGCATATATACAATACAAAGGTAAAGGAGGTTAAAGGATCTCCAGAATTTTTTCCAGATTATTACTTGGGTTTGCTACCAAGGACAAACTATAAGAACGGGCAAAAATAATAATGCTCAGGTATGTTATAGTTGCAATTAATATTTTCAAGTAACTAATATTTCTAACTGTTATAAAATTAATCTCCATATTTACAGATACAGTATTGGATTACAGGCACAAATGAAGCCGTTGGAAACGAGAATAGGAAGAAAGAACTTACAACCCTCATATATCCATGAATTTGAAATTCTAATACCAAAGTAACTGCATAATGCATATGCATGCCTTAACTTTTAATCTAACCTCCTCCATGTGGTTAGCACTGTGTATTCAAATTAAACACTTCAAGGATGATAAAATCAAAATCACGTTATGTGAAAGGTTTGCTTATTGTTCAACCATGGATGTGATTGGCAACCAAACTATCCTTATTGTGACATCAACAAATGTCCAGAAATTCAAATGTAAGTCCGATAATCTTACAAGCACTTCTATTATTTACAAAGAAAACAAATAACTAGAGACATACATTGTTGATTAGATAGGTTTGTGCCTAAAGTCAGCAAGTGCTTCAAGAATATATACAGATCTGGATATACGCGAAACACATGAACTTCTTGACAGGTATGAAACATTGATAATTTGACTCATGAATAGTGACTCACGTTTAATCACTAATGTAAACAAAAATAATTCTTATTTACTCCATATATTTCCAGGCACTCAGCGGAAGAAATCTTTACCAAAAATTATTAGGATGGACAGAAGTACTCGCGGCGCATTAGAAGAACACATGTTTTGCAGGAGGAGAACATTACAAGAACTTAATAGAGCGAGGCACAAAAAACAACCAAACCAGGTAATGCATCAAAGTTCTGATATATGATATCATAACTCTTTCCTCATAACCAGTCTCTAAGAAGTGCAATGTCAATTGATTCAATATTAGCAGCCAAAACAGAATGTAAATGTTAGCACTACGTCATTAGTTCAAAACAGAATGAATACTTTCTTCATACAGTTATGGTTTATGTACATGATATTTTGAGATCAAAGATCAATGAGCAGTCTATTTACGCATTAGTAATTTTGAAGTTGTGGAATCCACGAGTGCAATATATTTGCATTTACCAAGTAAGAGACTTGGTAATGTCTGAATGTTAGCACTATGTCCTTAAGCCAAAAAATATACGTTCTAAATATATTCAGCTCAGATATACTTATAGACCAGAGTTCTACATATTACACTTCACTTCACAATTTGAAGAAACTATGTTTTTCCTAATCTGTATTATGGAAGCACAATAGAAAGGAACATACCGAGTGCGGGCTTTTAGCGGGCAACCTCCATGGAGGTAGTTATTTTGAAAAATTAGATAATCACATTTTGGAGTTTCAAAAAATTCTGAAAAAAATTCTACACGTTCATATGGATGTATTCAACATGTGTATAAAATATGACAATGAAATACATTGTGGTGAGAGCTACACAAAAAAGAGAAAATCCTGCATTTCTAATAGCGAACAGTGTTTTTTACTGTTCATCAGTTTGAAAATCGCAATTTGTCTTTTTTGTGTAGCTCCCACCATAATTTATTTCATCTTCAAAATTTACACATTTGTAGAATACATCCATGTAAACAAGTATGATTTTTTTCAGAATTTTTTGAAACTTTAAAATATGTTTTTCGATAATTTAAAAAAAAAACGACCTCCATGGAGGTCGCCCGCCATTGTCATTTAGCGGGAACATACCTTGCTTCATAAGCTTAAATAGGAAAACATGAAATAAGCCGATCAGTAGGCTCTCCAGTGTTCCACATACGGCTAGATTTGTCCAGTGTTGCCATTTTGACTATAAACAATGTTCCCACATTTAGAATTAGCAGCAAAGCAAATCCACAAACTAATCACATTACTTCCAAGTAAGTACAATCATCCATCAAACTAATCTTCACACCAGGTTGATTAACATCATAAATAGCGTGAAATCACATGGATACAAGACTAGCAAAAGGAAGTCATATTCTAATGTTTTCTGAAATACATTCATAGATGAACTATTGTCACTTAATTGTTTTTGGTAACAAAACTTCTATTCTCATACGACCTTTTCTGTTTAAGAAACCATGAGAAAAATCTTCAATGTCATTCGCAGCACAGAACATGTTAATGAAACCCTTCATAACAACTATGTACTAGAATATTTTCTAGATTAAAGTTACAAGCAGATACTTAATGCTTCATTGTAAAAACAGATGCTTAAGAAAAAAAAACTTAAGAATTATCACGTCACTTCTAAATAAATTTTAGTGTGAAACTAAATAAATGAACTTATACGTACATATGTACTTCTAAGCAAGAGGAGAATATACAGAATGATGAGAGAAAAGGAAGGGATTCATAGTTTCATACCATTTTTTTTCTCGAATAATACCTATCTTTTTTTTTGACAGTGGAATAATACCTATCTCTCCAGCAGCGGCTGAGCGAACAGGAGAACCATAACGCCAAGCAGACCATAGCCCCGGTGCCACCCGCTGTCCCGTGCTTAGATCCAACCATTCTCCATCGCAAGTTCGCCCGGAAAATTCACGAATCGGTGCGCCCTTCTCCGTGATCTCCATCACCGCATCCTCCGACCCGCCAACATCCAGCACATCAGCTACGGCCGCTAGCCGCCGGCCTTGATTAGGTTGAGCATCACGTCGACTTCTCCCTTACGAATTAGTTTCCTGATGGCACCAGCGTCATCTTCCTTCACCGAGAGCAAATCGGGAGAAATGGCGTATGTGGATGAGGGGTCTGGTGGGGATCGAACGAGATTGAGAGCTGGTGGGGAACGAACGAGATGAGAAGAGACCTGTACGGGCTGATTTACTTAGAGAAAAAAATGGTGCGGTAATTATCTAAACTTCTCTGATGGGCCTGTGTCAAATCCGATGGGCATGTTACATATGGGCTTGATACGTGCGCTATGCAAAAGTCAGTTCAGATTTGTTTTCCTATATTTCTTCAAAAAGAAAAATCCATATACGGTAATCATACGAATGACATTCTTTCTCGGCATAGAATGCTGCAAAATGCACTGATACTCCGATATGAGAAAAAAAGATGAATGGTCGAAATGCATACTGAAGGGTACGTCGAATGAAGCTAGAAAGATTAGCTACGGAGGTGTTGTATGCAAAAAAAATCAAAAGAAAGATCAATGGCAGGTCAAATAATATTATAACCTTCATTTAGTAATGAAAATATGTATACAAATCTGGAACCGATCTTAGTAAAGAACCTGATTAGATGGACATAAACCATATAGTTGAAAAATAATAAGTGAGTAAAAAAGATTTTTGCCCAAATACACATAAGATGAAATACCTTCAAACTCACAGAGCATTTTTTTTTCAAATGTGTCTTACATAAAAAAGAATGTAGAATTTCAAATAAACGTAATAGAAGTTCGAAGCAATAAAAATGTCAAAACAAAATCTATCGATGAAAAATCAACTATGTATTCTATATACACTAAGCAAAATTTTGTATAAAGTTTTTTTATTTGAATTTTTAACACACTAGGTCTGTTTGGTATAGATTAGGTATTAGTCTGATAAATTAGAACCATGTAGTGGATATGCATGATAGGAAAAAAAATATTCGGAAACCTGAAATAATAGATGAAGATAACTAAAACTAAAAGATGTGTATGAAGCTAGAAAAACGCATACAAAGGAGTTTAGTACCAAATCAAATTAAACTTCAGGAAAAAAAACAAGTATAACCATGCAAATGCGAACGTGCACCTAAGAGAGTAGACAAAGATAACTAAAGCTCAAAGAACCATAGAGGATTATGAAAAATGCAAACAGACGAGTTCAATATATAAATGAAATTCAAATGTGCAAAAATAAATTGAAGTCTAGCCGCGCAAATGCGCGGGTGCACACGCTAGTTTGCATGATTTGAATGGAACTACCCCGGACTGACGCTGTTTTCAGCAGAATTGCCATGGTGTTATTTTTGTGCAGAAATAAAAGTTCTCGGATTGACCTGAAAATTTACGGAGAATTATTTCAGAATATATAAAAAATACTGGCGAAAAGATCTACTGGAGGGGAGCCACCCAGGGGCCACAAGCCCCGGGGGCGCGCCTACCTCCCCCCCTAGGGCGCGCCTTCCAGGCTTGTGGGCCCCTGGAAACTCCGTTTGACCTAATTCCAACGCTATATATACCTCTTCATGGAGAAAAAAATCAGAGAGAAAGAATCATCGCGTTTTACGATACGGAGCCGCCGCCACCACCTGTTCTTCATCGGGAGGGCTGATCTGGAGTCCGTTTGGGGCTCCGGAGAGGGGGATTCGACGCCGTCGTCATCATCAACCATCCTCCATCACCAATTTCGTGATGCTCACCACCGTGTGTGAGTAATTTCTTCGTAGGCTTGCTGGACGGTGATGGGTTGGATAAGATTTATCATGTAATCGAGTCAATTTTGTTAGGGCTTGATCCCTAGTATCCACTATGTTCTGAGATTGATGTTGATATGACTTTGCTATGCTTAATGCTTGTCACTAGGGCCTGAGTGCCATGATTTCAGATCTGAACCCTTTATGTTTTCATGAATATATTTGTGTTCTTGATCCTATCTTGCAATTTGTATGCACCTATTACGTGTTATGATCCGCATACCCCAAGGTGACAATAATTGGGATTCTTTCCGGTGATTACCGTAGTTTGAGGAGTTCATGTATTCACTAAGTGCTAATGCTTTGTTCTGGTTCTCTATTAAAAGGAGGCCTTAATATCCCTTAGTTTCCTTAAGGACCCTGCTGCCACGGGAGGGTAGGACAAAAGATGTCATGCAAGATCTTACTATAAGCACGTATGACTATATACGGAATACATGCCAACATTACATTGATGAATTGGAGCTATTGTGTATCGCTCTAGGTTGTGACTGTTATATGATGAATGTCATCCAACATAATTATCTATCACCGATCCAATGCCTACGCTTTTCTCATATTGATCTTCGCTAAGTTACTTTCACTGCTGCTGCTGCTGTTACAATCACTATAAAACTGCTATTGTTACTGTCTTTGTTACTACTGCTACTGTTACTGCTGTTCTCAAAACTATCATACTATTGTGCTACTAAACACTTTGCTGCAGATATTTAGTTCTCCAGGTGTGGTTGAATTGACAACTCAACTGCTAATACTCACAAATATTCTTTGGCTCCCCTTGTGTCGAATCAATAAATTTGGGTGAAATACTACCCTCGAAGACTGTTGCGATCCCCTATACTTATGGGTTATCAAGACATTTTTCTGGCGCCGTTGCCGAGGAGCATAGCTCTATTTTTTGAGTCACTTGGGATTTATATATGTTGATCACTATGAAGAATCTGAAAGACGCTAAGACCAAGATCGTTCTCTCTAAGACGAGGCGAGGTAAGGAACTGCCATCACACTCTGCACTTGATTCACCTTCTGTTTTGAGTAGGCCTGCGACACCACCACCTGCTTTTCATTCTGATATGTCGCAAGTAATTGATGATACTACTTCTGCTATGAATGACACTTATGATGATGCTAGTTCCTTATTGATATGAGTAGTCTATGATCCCTATTAAGCCAGGCTATCACATACACCCCCACTCAGAGGAACCGACGTCCTCGTCGGGCATAGGAACGTTTTCTCTTGGCACATATGTCTGTGCGAGCAGTCCGGCACATGTGCCACGACGGGTCACAAACGTCATGCACAACATGATCGCGCACCTGACCCGCAAACATCTATGTAACCGCAAGGGTCGGCTCTGATACCAACTTGTAACGCCTCGGACACACCCGCCGGTGGTCGTTACTCCTGGCGAGATCTAGACTGGCCTCACAGATCAATACTAGTCTTTCCTGCGCACTTTGTCCTCACTCGTGCACACCCGGGAGCAACTTCCCGGTCGGTGACCCATCCTGAAAGTACTCCAAGCTGAGCACACTTAACTTTGGAGTTCTTTCTGAATTGGCTCCCGGAAAAGAAGGAATTCCTTATTGATATGAGTAGTCTATGATCCCTATTAAGCCAGGCTATCACAGAGGCCCAACAGAGTCTACAAGAATAAAGTTGTGTAGTAGACATCAAGCCCTTTTCTGGCGCTGTTGCCAGGGAGCTGAGTGCCTGAAGGTATATCTTTAGATCTTGCAATTGAATCTTTTAGTTTCTTGTTTTATCACTAGTTTGGTTTTATAAAAGAAAACTACAAAAAATGGAATTGAGGTTGCCTCAAATACTTCATCTATACAAAGTCTTCCTTCAAAATGATGGATCGGAGAATTGTGCTAATATTGTAGAAGAAGAATTTAATAAAATGTTCAGTGTGAGTCCTTTGAATGATAAGCATGATTGCAATGTTGCTAGTATGAATTCTTCGAATATCCACGATGCTAATGATATGCAAAGCCATAAGCTTGGGGATGCTATGTTTGATGAAGATGATCTTTTTAGTCCCCCTACTTTTGATGATCAAATTTATTATGATGATAGCATGCCTCCTACTTATGATGATTATATTGATGAAAGTGGGTCTGGAAGAGTGTCAACTCTAGGTACTAGTGATCCCACTATTTTGGAGGGTGTTGAATCTTATGGCCATAATTATGAAAGTGGATTTCGAGAGGTCACAACTTTATTTAATGATGATTCCAATATTTTGGAAGAGGTTTCAATTGAGTATGAAAACCAAGTTGCTATCTATGATGATTATTATGATGACATGTATGATATAAAGAGTAATGATTACCATGAAACTTGTCATCGTGATTTTAACGAATTGGGTCCTATCAATCAAGTATCACATGATAGTTATTTCATTGAATTTCCTCCCACTATTATGAATGAGAAGAAATTTGCTTATCTGGAGAGTAATAAAATTTCTATGCTTGTAGATCATGAAAAGAATGTTTTGTGTGATAGCTATATTGTTGAATTCATTCATGATGCTACTGAAAATTATTATGAGAGAGGGACATATGCTTATAGATATATCAATAATATCAAGTTTCCTCGCTGCGTGTTGAAACTCTTAAAGTTGTGCTTGTTTTGCCTTCCTATGCTAGTTGATTCCTGGTCCAATAAATTGTTTGCTTACAAGATCCCTATGCATAGGAAGTAGGTTAGGCTTAAATGTGTTTTACATATGATTCATGATGCTCTCTTATATGTTGCAATTCCTATTCTTATGTGAGCATCCTTAAAATCATCATGCCTAGCTAAAAAGGCATTAAAGAAAAGCGCTTGTTGGGAGACAACCCAATATTTATACCTACTATGTTTGTGTGTCCACATGATTAATCTACTGTAGTAATCATGTTTTATTTTATTCATCACCACTCGGAAGAAAAGCGCTTGTTGGGAGACAACCCGGAAGGCATCCCCTCTTTCGTCTACAATCTATCGGTAACTCACTTGGAGCTATATTTTTATTCATCACATGATATGTGTTTTACTTGGAGCGTCTTGTTAAATAGTTTGTTTGCTTTTTAGTTTGTCACAATCATCTTTGCTGAACACACCTTTTTGAGAGGGACACACATTATTCGTGATTTGTTAGAATACTCTATGTGCTTCACTTATATCTTTTGAGCCAGGCAGTTGCTCTAGTGCTTCACTTATATCTTTTAGAGCACGGCGGTGATGTTATTTTAAATAAATAGTTGCACTCTCATGCTTCACTTATATCTTTTTGAGAGTCTCATGATAGCAATGGTAATATGCACGGGTTATGAATTTGGTCCTGATATGATAGGTATTCAAGAGGGATATAATAAAAACTTTCATGTAGATCACTGAATATGATAAATTTGATTCCTTGCAATAGTTTTGCGATATTAAGATGGTAATATGGGGGAGGTATTAGTAGATAATTGTGGTTTAGTAAGAATAATTGTGTTAAGGTTTGTGATTCCCGAAGCATGCACGTATGATCTGTCGTTATGCTAAGAAGTTGGAGCATGATTTATTTTTTGATTGTCTACCTTATGAGTGGCGGTCGGGGACGAGCGATGGACCTTGTCCTACCAATCTATCCCTCTCGAGGCATGCGTAGTAGTACTTTGCTTCGAGGGCTAATAGACTTTCGCAATAAGTATGTGAGTTCTTTATGACTAATGTGATTCCATGGATTATACGCACTCTCACCCTTCCACAATTTGCTAGCCTCTTCGGTACCGTGCATTGCCCTTTCTCACATTGAGAGTTGGTGCAAACTTCGCCGGTGCATCCAAACCCCATGATATGATACGCTCTGTCACACATAAGCCTCCTTATATCTTCCTCAAAACAGCCACTATACCTACCTATCATGGCATTTCCATAACCATTCCGAGATATATTGCCATGCAACTTCCACCGTTCCGTTTTTATGACATACATCATCATTGTCATATTGCTTTGCATGATCATATAGCTGACATAGTATTTGTGGCTCAGCCACCGTTCATCATTGTTATACATGTTACGCTAGCATCATTGCACATCCTGGTACACTGCCAGAGGCATTCATATAGAGTCATATTTTGTTCTAGTATCGAGTTGTAATGTTGAGTTGTAAGTAAATAGAGGTGAGATGATCATCATTATTAGAGCATTGTCCCAGTGAGGTAAGAATGATGGAGACTAATGAGTCCTCAAAAAAGTGGGGATGAGGTCCATGAGATCGTTCTAAAAAAAGGAAGAAAAAAAAAGAGGGTGAAAAAGAGCCATAAAAATTGAGAGAAAAAGAGAGAAGGGGCAATGTTACTATCCTTTTCCACACTTGTGCTTCAGAGTAGCACCATGTTTTTATATAGAGAGTCTCCTATTTTGTCACTTTCATATACTAGTGGGAATTTTTCATTATAGAACTTGGCTTGTATATTCCTATGATGGGTTTCCTGAAATGCCCGAGGTCTTCATGAGCAAGCAAGTTGGATGCACGCCCACTTAGTTTTCATGTTGAGCTTTCATACACTTATAGCTCTTAGTGCATCCGTTGCATGGCAATCCCTACTCCTCGCATTGACATCAATTGATGGGCATCTCCATAGCCCGTTGATAAGTCTCGTTGATGTGAGACTTTCTCCATTTTTTGACTTCTCCTATTTATCTCTACCACCATACTCTATTCCACCCATAGTGCTATATCCATGGCTTGCGCTCATGTATTGAGTGGGAGTTGAAAAGGCTGAAGCGCGTTAAAAAGTATGAACCAATTGCTCGGCTTGTCATCGGGGTAGTGCATGATAAATACTTTGTGTGAAGAAGATGGAGCATGACAGGATTATATGATTTTGTAGGGATAACGTTCTTTAGCATTTTTATTTTGAAAGACATGATTGTTTATTAGTATGCCTGAGTATTGATGTCTTTATATCAAATTATAGACAATTGCTTTGAATCATTTGGATCTTATTATTCATACCATAAGAGAAAGATTACATGATGAAACATGATAGGTAGCATTCCACATCAAAAATCCTATTTTTATCCTTTACCTACTCGAGGACGAGCAGGAATTAAGCTTGGGGATGCTTGATACGTCTCCAACGTATCTATAATTTTTGATTGTTCCATGCTATTATAGTATCAATCTTGGATGTTTTTATATGCAATTATATATCATTTTTTGGGACTAACCTATTAACCTAGTGCCCAGTGCCAGTTGCTGTTTTCTGCTTGTTTTTGGCTTTTTAGAGAAACGGTACCAAATGAAGTCCAAATGCCACGAAACTTCTTGGAGATTTTTTTCTGGACAAAAGAAACCATGGAAGCTTCGGGAGGAGGCCAGAAGCCTCACGGAGGCTTCACAAGGCAACAGGGCGCACCCCGGGGGGGGCGCCGTGTTGCCTTGTGGGGCCCACGTGACTCCGTTTGACCTAATTCCACTTCTATAAATTCACAAATATTGGGAAACCCCCAGAGAGCCAGAAGAAAAAACCTTTCCACCGCTGCAAGCCTCTGTTCTTTTGCGATCCCATCTGGAGGCCTTTTCCGGTACTCTGCCGGAGGGGGAATCGATCACGGAGGGCTTCTACATCAACCTTGCTGCCCTTCCGATGATGT
This sequence comes from Elymus sibiricus, assembly GCA_039707655.1. Classification (NCBI taxonomy): domain Eukaryota; kingdom Viridiplantae; phylum Streptophyta; class Magnoliopsida; order Poales; family Poaceae; genus Elymus; species Elymus sibiricus. The sequence goes on along the minus strand of CM077668.1, from coordinate 251,101,553 downwards.
GTGAGTAGTTTACCATAGACCTACGGGTCCATAGCTAGTAGCTAGATGGCTTCTTCTCTCTCTTTGATCTTCAATACAATGTTCTCCTCGATGTTCTTGGAGTTCTATCTGATGTAATCTTCTTTTGCGGTGTGTTTGTTGGGATCCGATGAATTGTGAGTTTATGATCAGAGTATTCATGAGAAATATTTGAGTCTTCTCTGAACTCTTTTATGCATGATTGTTATAGCTTTGTATTTCTCTCCGATCTATCGATTTGGTTTGGCCTACTAGATTGATTTATCTTGCAATGGGAGAGGTGCTTTGTGATGGGTTCAATCTTGCGGTGCTCAATCCCAGTGACAGAAGGGGACATGACACGTATTTGTATTGTTGCCATTAAGGATAAAAAGATGGGGTTTATTCATATTGCTTGAATTTGCTTCTCTACATCATGTCATCTTGCTTAAGGTGTTACTCTGTTTTTATTAACTTAATACTCTAGATGCATGCTGGATAGCGATCGATGAGTGGAGTAATAGTAGTAGATGCAGGCAGGAGTCGGTCTACTTGTCTCGGACGTGATGCCTATATACATGATCATTGCCATGAATCCATCATAATTATTTGCTTTTCTATCAATTGCCCAACAATAATTTGTTTACCCACCGTATGTTTCTGTGCTCGAGAGAGAAGCCTCTAGTGAAAACTATGGTCGCCGGGTCTATCTTTTTCATATAAAAAACCTAAAAATACCTTGCTGCAATTTATTTACTTTTATTTTAATTAGTGTTTTAGTTTATCTATTAACCTCGATAAGATTTAATCCTTGCAAATAACCGCTAAGAGGATTGACAACCCTCTTATTTGCGTTGGGTGCAAGTGTTTGCTCTTGTGTGTGCAGGTGCGCTTAACGGAATTTTGCTTGGTTCTCCTACTGGATTGATAACCTTGGTTCTTAACTGAGGGAAATACTTATCTCTACTGTACTGCATCATCCTCTCCTCTTCGGGGAAATACCAACGCAGACTACAAGTAGCAGACAACATAATGAGTTATGTTTGGGCTATATTTGCATAGAAGTTATATTGTTATGGATCCTCCAACATGTGGTGCTTGTTTATAATCTTTTGCTAGCCAAAATTTCTGTACTAAGAGGGAATACTGCTTGTGCATCCAAAATCCTTGAGCCAAGTTTCTTCCATGATGTCCACCATATCTACCTATATACGGTATTACCCTGCCGTTCCAAGTAAATTTGCATGTGCCATCTCTAAAATCTTCAAATAAACATCTGTTTTGTGTGCCCGTACCGCTCATGGAGCGACGGGGCGGTCATTATCTTCCATGCTAAGCGGGTTATTCTCATGATGGGTGTTTATTCACTTGTCCTTGCATGAGAGAGGCTGGTAATTGGGATGCCCAGTCCCGTTAAACAAAAAATAAATAAATAAAGATATAATAAAACAAACTCCCCCTGGAAAGTTGATTGTTTGGAGGGCACCCGTGAATTCGGCTAGCCATGGCTTGTGTTTGTATGGTTGAGGGGGGCTAAACTTTTCATTTCCGCATGGGAACCGCCAATAATGTGTTTAGCATGGAAGATATTGAAATCCTTTGTCGTGTCCTTGACAGGAAAAGTACACCACTCAAAATGTATTCATCTCTATTTTAAGCAATGAGCTCTGGCACATAAGCAAATCCCTGCTTCCCTCTGCGAAGGGCATATCTTTTACTTTTTCTGCTAATTTTATTTTTGTTCAGTCAACTTCTTATTTCAACCTCAATTATTCTCCACTTGGCAAGCATCATGTGATGGGGAAAGATCCAGACACATATATCTGTCAAATATATTTGATCATGAATTATTATTGTTGACAATTATCTCTATGATAAATGAGTTGGGAGGCGAAACATTAAGCCCCTATCTTCCTCTGTGTTCGATGGATGTTAATTGTTCTAAAAATATGCTTTGAGTACGAGCAATCATAGAAGACTATATGATAATTGAGTATGTGGAGCTCTTACTTAGGCTTTGTTGAAAATAAGATGCATTGAAATTGTTTGGTGACTAAAGAACACAGGTTGTTAAGTTTCAAGAGAATGCATTGTTTGAACCATAACATGTGAATTGATTGCTACTTTATCATGATGAGTTTTATGAGAAAGAGTTGCTGTTTATGATGCTAGGAAAAGTGATTGAAATTATCATTGATCAAACTTATGCACTATGTAGCATTCACACTTCATAAATTATTTCTTTTATCATTTACCTACTCGAGGACGAGCAGGAATTAAGCTTGGGGATGCTGATATGTCTCCGACGTATCTATAATTTATGAAGTATTCATGCAATATTTACCTAAGTTTTACATGGTTTTGGTGCACTTTTATATGTTTTAAATGAAACTAACCCGGACTGACGCTGTTTTCAGCAGAACTATCATGGTGTTATTTGTGTGCAGAAATAAAAGTTCTCGGATTGGGCTGAAAATTTACGGTGATTTTTTATGGACCAAAAGAGACCCACGAAGTGCCGGAGGTGGACCAAAGGGTGGCCAGGGAGCCACAAGCCTGGGGGTGCCACCCCCCTAGGGCGCGCCCCCTGGGCTTATGGGACCCCCGGGACTCCCCCTGGCGTGATTCCAACGCTGAAAAATCCTATAAATCCATAAACCCCCAGAAAGAAACCGAGAACTCCCACGCCACCGCCGCAAGCCTTTGTTCCGAAGCGATCTCATACGGAGCCCTATTCCGGCACCCTGCCGGAAGAGGAAATCATCACCGGAGGCCATCTTCATCATCCCGGCGGTCTCCATGACGAGGAGGGAGTAGTTCACCCTCGGGGCTGAGGGTGTGTACCAGTAGCTATGTGTTTGATCTCTCTCTCTCTCTCTCTCTCTCTCTCTCTCTCTCGTGTTCTTGATTTGGCACGATATTGATGTACCGCGAGCTTTGTTAATATAGTTGGATCATATGGAGTTCTTCCCTCTCTATCTTGTTGTGATGAATTGAGTCTTTCCCTTTGAGGTTTCAATGTTATCGGATTGAATATTTTGGATTTGAGAACACTTGATGTATGTCTTGCATGTGGATACCCGCGGTGACAATGGGGTATTCTATTGAGTCACTTGATGTATGTTTTGGTAATCAACTTGCAGATTCCCGAGGTGACATTGGGGTAATCTAGGCATAGGGGTTGATGCACATTCTCTTCCTACTTTCTCCGATAAAAACTTTGGGGTACTCTTTGAGTTCTTTGTGTTGGATTGAATATTATGAATCTGAAATTGCTTGATGCATATCGAATAATTGACTCACGGATACTTGTGGTGACATTGGAGTATCTAGGTGACATTAGAGTTGATTGATGCGTATCATATGATGTTATTTTAGTACGAACTCTAGGGCAGTTTGTGACACTTATAGGGATGGCTCAATAGATTGATCGGAAATGATAACTTTGAGGTGGTTTTTCTACCTACAACAATTTCTTCTTATGTTCTCCGTTTGCTAGGAACTTTGGAGTGATTCTTTGTCGCACGTTGAGGGATTGTTATATGATTAAATTATGTTAGCATTGTTGAGAGATTGCACTAGTGAAAGTATGAACCCTAGGCCTTGTTTCCAAGCATTGCAATACCATTTGTGCTCACTTTTGTTACTAGCTACCTTGCTGTTTTTATTATTTCAGATTACAAAAACCTATATTTACTATCCATACTACACTTGTATCACCATCTCTTCGCTGAACTAGTGCACCTATACAATTTACCATTGTATTGGGTGTGTTGGGGACACAAGAGATTGCTTGTATTTGATTGCAGGGTTGTTTGAGAGAGACCATCTTCATCCTACACCTCCCATGGATTGATAAACCTTAGGTCATCCACTTGAGGGAAATTTGCTGCTGTCCTACAAAACTCTGCGCTTGGAGGCCCAACAGAGTCTACGAGAATAAAGTTGTGTAGTAGACATCATAAGCGCCTTTCCAAGCAGCTGCACCTTCTTTCCTTATGCTGGTAGTCGTTGCCTTTTGCCTGGTGAACAAAAGAATACAAATGGCGTGGAGCGCCAGTAGATGTAAGTGGGATGCAACAAGTTGTAAGTATCGCCCTCTTTTGTAAACGAAGCAATGGAGGAAAACAACGGTACAGGGTACCATCCACTTTTCCTGGTATGAAATGTTATGTTCGGACATCTCAAACAGTCTTGCTTCTGTACTTGTATGCTTTCTCTCGCTTAGAACGTTTCCGGTTGCGTCGTTCTGGCGAGGGTGCTTCAGGATTAGGTCCTGTATAACAGTCAACAGAACAACACCATCCTGGGCACTTAGCATCCCGGGAACATGTGCAACCTTATCTTGTTGTCGGGCCTCCAGCAACAAAACAAGGGTGCGTATTACTCTGAGTGTGCTTCTTAATGATCAGGCTAAGTACGAAATTTCTGTTTTTAAGTTGCTCACGAATCATGCGACACGGCTTATTGGAGATGTACAACTTAGCTCTTAGGTTCTTCTCCTGTTGGCACTTCCTGGACACCATTAGGCCCTGGCGCTTCCCCCCTTTCTCTGGAGCCCAGTGGTAGAGGAGATCTTGGGTGCCTCATGTAAAAACACACACAAGCTTCGATCATTTCATGCGTCCACGACACGATCATTAGTCGATAAAAACTATCAATTTCATATAAGTGTACTACAGCAGTAACAACAGCATCATGGTCTATGACGGCATAAGGATTGTATAAAGTTGTAGCATACTGATGCGTCCCAAACGTATCTACTTTTCCAAACACTTTTGCTCTGGTTTTGGACTCTAATTTGCATGATTTGAATGGAACTAACCTGGACTGACGATGTTTTCAGCAGAATTGCCATGGTGTTATTTTTGTGCAGAAATAAAAGTTCTCGGATGGACCTGAAAATTTACGGAGAATATTTTCAGAATATATAAAAAATACTGGCAAAGAGAATTACCAGAGGGGGCCACCCAGGCACCACAAGCCCAGGGGGCGCTCCCACCCCCCCCCCCAGGGCGCGCCTGGCAGGCTTGTGGGCCCCTGGCATCTCCGACAACCCTAACTCCAACGCTATAAGTACCTATTCGTCCAGAAAAAAATCAGAGAGAAAGAATCATCGCGTTTTATGATATGGAGCCGCCGCCACCTCCTGTTCTTCATCGGGAGGGCTGATCTGGAGTCCGTTCGGGGCTCCGGAGAGGGGGATTCGACGCCATCGTCATCATCAACCATCCTCCATCACCAATTTCATGATGCTCACCACCGGGCATGAGTAATTTCTTCGTAGTCTTGCTAGACGGTGATGGGTTGGATGAGATTTATCATGTAATCGAGTTAGTTTTGTTAGGGCATGATCCCTAGTATCCACTATGTTCTGAGATTGATGTTGCTATGACTTTGCTATGCTTAATGCTTGTCACTAGGGCCCGAGTGCCATGATTTCAGATCTGAACCCTTTATATTTTCATGAATATATTTGTGTTCTTGATCCTATCTTGCAAGTTATATGCACCTATTACGTGTTATGATCCGCATACCCCAAGGTGACAATAATTGTGATTCTTTCCGGTGATTACTGTAGTTTGAGAAGTTCATGTATTCACTATGTGTTAATGCTTTGTTCCGGTTCTCTATTAAAAGGAGGCCTTAATATGCCTTAGATTTCCTTATGGACCCCGCTGCCACGGGAGGGTAGGACAAAAGATGTCATGCAAGTTCTTACTATAATCACGTATGACTATATACGTAATACATGCCTACATTACATTGATGAATTGAAGCTATTGTGTATCACCCTAGGTTATGACTGTTACATGATGAATGTCATCCAACATAATTATCCATCACTGATCCAATGCCTACGCTTTTCGCATATTGATCTTTGCTAAGTTACTTTCGTTGCTGCTGTTGTTACAATTACTACAAAACTACTATTGTTACCGTTACTGTTACTGTTGCTACCGTTACTACTGCTATCAAAACTATCATACTACTGTGCTACTAAATACTTTCCTGCAGATATTTGTTCTCCAGGTGTGGTTGAATTGACAACTCAACTGCTAATACTCACAAATATTCTTTGGCTCCCCTTGTGTCGAATCAATAAATTTGGGTGAAATACTATCCTCGAAAACTGTTGCGATCCCCTATACTTGTGGGTTATCAAGACCTTTTTCTGGCGCCATTGCCAGGGAGCATAGCTCTATCTGTTGAGTCACTTGGGATTTATATTTGTTGATCACTATGAAGAATCTGAAAGACGCTAAGACCAAGATCGTCCCCTCTATGACTAGAGGAGGTAAGGAACTGCAGTCACACTCTGCACTTGATTCACCTTCTATTTTGAGTAGGTTTGCTACACCACCACCTGCTATTCATTCTAATATGTCACAAGTGATTGATGATACTACTTCCGCTATAAATGATACTCATGATGATGCTAGTACTATGCTTGATAATTCTGTGCCACTAGGTGAATATATTGATGAATAACTTGCTAAAGCTAAAGAAATTGAGAATGCTAAAATTGATGAAACTCTTGAAAATTATGATTCACCTATTATGCCTAGTCCTCTTACTAGAATTGAAATGCCTAAGATACCTGATGGTTATGTTTTCGATGGAGAGACTGCTAGGGCGATTCTTGCTTGTAATGATAGAGATGATGTTAGAAAGTTGCTTGCTAAGTTGAAAGAAAAATCTATGAGGGAGAGAATGAAATATCATCCTAAGTTTGCTACCTCTCCTATCTTTGTTCCTGATAGGGATTATGAATTCTCTGTCGATCCTGAGTTAATTACTTTGGTTGAATCTGATCCTTTTCATGGTTATGAATCTGAAACTGTTGTGGCACACCTTACTAAATTGAATAATATAGCCACCCTATTCACTCCTGAGGAAAAATTTCGCTATTACTATATCCTTAAGTTGTTTCCTTTCTCATTAAAGGGTGATGGTAAGAAATGGTTTAATACTCTTGCTCCTGGTTGTGTGCGTAGTCCCCAGGATATGATTTATTACTTCTCTAAGAAATATTTTCCTGCTCATAAGAAACAAGCTGCCTTACAGGAAATATTTAACTTTGTGCAAGTTGAAGCACAGAATCTCCCTCAAGCTTGGGGGAGGCTTCTCCAATTACTTAATGCTTTGTCGGTCATCCTCTTAAGAAAAATGAAATACTTGATATCTTTTATAATGGACTAACCGATGCTTCTAGGGACTACCTAGATAGTTGTGCTGGTTCTGTTTTCAGGGAACAAACTGTTGGACAAGCTGAAGAGCTATTGAATAATATGTTGAGAAATGCCGATGATTGGACACTTCCTGAACCATCACCTAAGCCAACCCCGAAGAAAAAAGGTATTATATTCCTCAGTCCTGAAGATATGCAAGAAGCTAAGAAATCTATGAAGGAAAAAGGGTATTAAATCTAAAGATGTTAAGAATTTACCACCTATTGAAGAAATACATGGGCTCGACTCCCCGACATAGGTAGTAGAGGTAAATTCTCTTCGTAGATTCGATGAAGGTGATATTCCTTATAATAAATCTGCTAGCCAATGCTTGGATGAATTTTATAACTACATTGTTAAGCAAGAGAACTTCAATATATATGTTAGCAATCAATTAAAACGAAATGCCATCATGATTGATCGCTTGAGTGATTTGATGTTTATAACTGCTAATGATGTTAAAGGCTTAATTAAACATGCTTCTATGGTTCAGACTCAGTTAGAACAAATAGCTAAGTCACAAAATGATCTGCTTGATGAGATGAATAATAAAATGAATGATCGTACTGTTAGAGTTGTTACTAGAGGAGGTAGTATGACTCAGGAGCCTCTGTATCCTGAAGGTCATCTTAAAAGAATTGAACAAGATTCTCAAAGAATTAATACTGATGCACCTAGTCCATCTAAGAAGAAAAAGAAAAAGAAGAATGATAAAAATTTGCCTGCTTCTAGTGAACCTGTGATAGAAAAACCTTCTGAGGATCCTAATGAGGTTTCTATTTCTGATGCTGAGACACAATTTGGTAATGAACACCTACCTAGTGATAATGATAATGATGTTCATGTTGATGCTCAACCAAATAATGATGTAGAAATAAAACCTGGTGTTGATCTTCATAACCCACCTCCTAAGAATAAAAGATATGATAAAAGAGACTTCGTTGCTAGAAAATATAGAAAACAAAGAGAACCATGGGTTCAGAAACCCATGCCTTTTCCCACCAAACCATCTAAAAATAAAGATGAGGAAGAGTTTGAGCGCTTTGTTGAAATGCTTGTCTTTTTGCGCACTCGCTTGATTGATATGTTGAAAATGCCTCCTTATGCTAAATATATGAAAGATATTGTCACGAATAAAAGAAAGATACCTGAAGCTGAAATTTCCACCATGCTTGCAAATTATTCTTTTAAGGGTGGAGTACCTAAGAAGTTAGGAGATCCAGGAATACCCACTATACCATGCTCCATTAAAAGAAGTTATGTTAAAACTGCTTTATGTGATTTAGGGGCCGATGTTAGTGTTATGCCTTTCTCTTTGTATAGAAGACTTGATTTGAATAAGCTCACACCTACTGAAATATCTTTGCAAATGGCTGATAAATCAACTGCTATACCTATTGAAATTTGTGAGGATGTTCCCGTTGTAGTTGCAAATGTTACTATCTTAACAGACTTTGTTATTCTTGACATGCCTGAGGACGACAACATGTCGATTATCCTTGGTAGACCCTTTTTGAATATTGCAGGGGTTGTTATTGATTGCAACAAAAGCAAGGTTACTTTTCATGTCAATGGTAATGAGCATACGGTTTATTTCCCGAAGAAACAAAGTTCGGTGAATGGTATCAATTGTATTGAAAAAGTTTCGACAATCACTATTGGAGGTTTCAAATTTCCTCTTCCTACTGTCAAAAAGAAATATGAAATTCTTATTGTTGGGGAAATGCATATCCCCGTTGAGGTAACTTAGTGCTATACGAAAATCCTTCGGTTTCATGTCACTCAGAAATAGTTTGTTAATAAGACTTGATCAACCTTATTAATGGATTCTTTTTGAGGGGCATGTGGTCGATGAATTTAGTAAGCACAACTTTCTGTACCCACCTTTTGCTCTCTGTTATTTGTAGTTTAATAAAGTAGAAATGCCATGATTATCCTGTTTTCTGAATTTTCCGTGCAATAAAAAATGGCCCAAAAATAAAAGTTCTCGGAATGTCTTTAAAATTTAGTATGATTTTTTATGCAATATTTAAGAATTTTTGGCACTGAACACACCCCATGGGGGTGCACCTGTGAGCCACAAGCTCACAGGGCGCACCCACCCCACAGGGCGCGCCCAGCAGGCTTGTGGGTCCCACAGGGACCCACTCACTTATCCCAGCCACCCACACCCTTCTCCTTCCTCCAGAAAAAAATCATCCTTGCTCTCAAGCCCGTGTTCTTGCTCATTTTGCTGTGATTTTTGATCTCCTTTCTCGGAACTCCGTTTTCAAAACTGTTTTTGAGGAATTACTCCTTGGTATGTGACTCCTCCAATGCTCCAATTAGTTTTTGTTCTAGTGCTTTATACTTTGCAAATTTTTGCTGCTGTTGTGACCGTGTTTATGAGCTTGCATGTTGAATTTGTATGGTCCAAAGTAGTTTTGATGCATGATATAGCCTCTAGATACTTGTGGGAGTAGTTGCTATCAATTTTGTTGAGTTTCGTTCACTATTATTTTGAGTCACTAAAAATTTCAGAAATTTTCAGAAAAATAAAATGCTCAAGTGGAGGTTGAGAGGTTCCTCGAGCCAGAGTCCTAAGGAGACTCCGAAGCCCAAGTACCATCTTCCTCGTGCGGCCGAGGTGCGGCCATGCGAATGGCCATGTGACACGTTTTTGAGGGATGCGGGAATTTACGATGATTTCTACTATTTGGCCAACAATGTCGGCATCATCCCGTTCCTCGAAGATAAGTGTGATCAGTATCTTCTCCTCACAAATACTTTCGTGCAAAGTTTTCGCTTTCATTCTAGGAGAGATATACCCATGGTGTCATTTAACCTATATGATATTCCTAAAGAGATGACACTTGAGGATTTTTGCCAAGTGTGCAAACTTCCTAATGAGGGCAGCCCAGTAGAGCCACATCCTAGGGATGTCTCGGAGTTCATCTCTGAGGTGACCGTAGGGGAGTCGGGAGTAGTTTCTGAGGCTAGGGTTGCTAGCTTACATTTCCATGTTTTGCGCTATTACTCATTATTTGCCGGGAGGTGTTTGACTGGTCGTTGGGAGAGTGGCAGGCTCAGTTCGCCTGACCTTACTATTTTGCGCCATGCTCTTTATGGTGATAGAACTTTCAGTTTGGGTGCGATGGTCGCCTGGCGGTTACACACCAACCGTTCGAAGGGCGTTATTTATGGCGGTATTTATGCTTCCCGTCTCGCTGAACACTTTGAAATTCCTATCAGGCACGACGAGAGGGAAGAGAGACTTTTACCCATTATGTATCTTGATTACGACAGCATGGTTGGACACAACTTTATTGATTCTAGAGACGTTCGTTTTAGATATAACTTGGTATTCAGTCAGGGTACTCGGGAGATTATTACTTTGCTTGCACCTACTTTGTTTGACATTCACTGGGGCCGATATACCATCATGCCTGAGGATATTTATGCTTATTGGGGTTTGGCACAGCCCCAAGCACCAGAGACAGCACCTGAGCCAGAGCCGTATCAGGAGCCCGTTTATCAGTGGGACCCTCAGCAGCGACTGTGGGATCCTCAGTAGCCCAGTATTATCCTGGAGGGGCAGACTTCGACCCGTGGCCATAGACCAACTTAGGCCAAAAGCCTAAGTTTGGGGGAGTACGTATTTCTCACAGACATTACATTCATGTATCACACATTCATTCCAGTTGTCGGTGTTCATCCTTTTTCATTTTATATCCATGTTAGTTTTATTTTTGCTTTCTTCTTGTGTGTTTAGAAAAACTTTTGAAAATCCAAAAAAATTAGTTGTGGTTTCTTTCTTGTTTAGTTAATTTGTAGCATTAAAAGAAAACCCAAAAAAGATTTCTCGTTTCTTCTTTTACTTGTTGGGAGCTTTCCCGTGTAAATAGTTTTTCTCGTTTTTGCTTTTCCTTCGTTAATTTGCTTTCTTCAGGAAAACTCAAAAACTCCAAAAATATTTCAGTGTGTTTCTCTGAATTTTTTCTCTTTTCGTTGAGTCATCGTAAGGAGAAGACCACGATGAAAATGTTGAGTGGCTCCCATATGTTTTATTGTTGATCTAACAAAGATCCACCATTACCTTGTCTTCTCCTTTGAATAAATGTTTGCAGATTCCAGCTTAGTCCTCGGCACTCTTGCACTATTATTATTTTCATATCATTCGGTCGTGCAAGTGAAATGCAATAATGACGATATTTGATGAAATGATTGCGATGAAGAAAAGCTGGTATGAACTCTTCTTGTTTTTTGTCTTTGTAAATATGTTTAGCTCAATATTCATGATTCAGCATTATTATGAGTAAACATGTTTGTGATGACAATTAGAGATTATAGTTAGTCATGCCATGCTTAAATAGCTAGGAGTGGATAATGATTTATCTTGAGTGTCAACATGCATTAAAATGATTGTGATGTAGTATGTTAGCATGGTATCCTCCTCTGAGTAATTCGAGTGGCTTGACTTGGCACATGTTCACACATGTAGTTGAATCAAAACTAACATAGCCTCCATGATATTTATGTCAGGGTGTTGATATTTATGTTCAATGTTAATTATTCGCAATGCATGTCTATGACCGTTTTCGCTCTCTAGCTGGTCGCTTCTCAATCTATTTGCTAGCTATCGCCTGTACTAAGCGGGAATACTGCTTGTGCATCCAAAATCCTTAAACCAAAGTTGTTTCAGACGAGTCCACTATATCTACCTATATGCGGTATTACTCTGCCGTTCCAAGTAAATTTGCATGTGCCACCTCTAAACATTCAAACGAACATCTGTTTTGTGTGCCCGTACCGCTCATGGAGCGAGAGGGGGCGTTCATTATCTTCCATGCTAAGCGGGTTATTCTCAGATGAGTGTTTATTCACTTGTCATTGCACGAGAGAGGCTGGTATCTGGGATGCCCAGTCCTGTGATCAAAATCGAATTATATAATGCAACAAACTCCCCTGAAAAGTTGTTGGTATGGAGGGCACCCGTGAATTTGGCTAGCCATGGCTTGTGTTGGTATGGTAGAGGGGGAGTAAACTTTATCTTTCCGCTTGGGAACCGCCTATAATGTGTTTAGCATGGAAGATATTGAAAATTCTCGGTCGTAACTTTGACAGGAAAAGCATACCTCTCAAAATTGTTTTAATCTCTGATTTAAACCTCGAGTTCTGGCACCGCTGCAAATCCATGCTTCCCTCTGCGAAGGGCCTATCCATTTACTTTTATGTTATTTTACTTTTATTATTGAGTCATCACCCTCTCATTTAAGCACCAGTTGGAGAGCACTATTGTCATTTTTATGCATTGAGTATACTTAATGTTGGGTGTGACCATGACTGGATATCCTCTACCCTGAATTACAATGTTTAGTCGCTGCTTGAACCTCAGAGGTGCTCTGCATTTATGTTTTGCGGTCTCAGAAAGGGCTAGCGAGATACCATGTTATCATATTATATCATGATTGTTTTGACAAAGTGTTGGCATCCGAGATATCTTATTATTGCTCGCTAGTTGGTTATGTTATTGCCATGAGTAAATGTGAGACCTAAGTGTTATCATACATGTGGTTAGTTCATAATCTTTGCTGAAAACTTGGATGCTAGTTAAGTATATATACAGACAACAAGAACAAAAGAGTTTGTAAAAGTTTTTTCTTTGTCACTTTCATTTTGTCAAATGAATTGCTTGAGGACAAGTAATGAGTTAAGCTTGGGGGAGTTGATACGTCCCAAACGTATCTACTTTTCCAAACACTTTTGCTCTGATTTTGGACTCTAATTTGCATGATTTGAATGGAACTAACCCGGACTGACGCTATTTTCAGCAGAATTGTCATGGTGTTATTTTTGTGCAGAAATAAAAGTTCTCGGATGGACCTGAAAATTTACGGAGAATATTTTCAGAATATGTAAAAAAACTGGCGAAAAGAATTACCAGAGGGGGGCCACCCAGGCGCCACAAGCCCAGGGGGCGCGCCCACCCCCTAGGGCGCGCCTGGCTGGCTTGTGGGCCCCTGGTAGCTCCGGCAACCCTAACTCCAACGCTATAAGTACCTATTCGTCCAAAAAAAAACAGAGAGAAAGAATCATCGTGTTTTACGATACAGAGCCGTTGTCACCTCCTGTTCTTCATCGGGAGGACTGATCTGGAGTCCGTTCGGGGCTCCGGAGAGGGGGATTCGACGCCGTCGTCATCATCAACCATCCTCCATCACCAATTTCATGATGCTCATCACCGGGCGTGAGTAATTTCTTCGTAGGCTTGCTGGACGGTGATGGGTTGGATGAGATTTATCATGTAATCGAGTTAGTTTTGTTAGGGCTTGATCCCTAGTATCCACTATGTTCTGAGATTGATGTTACTATGACTTTGTTATGCTTAATGATTGTCATTAGGGCCCGAGTGCCATGATTTCAGATCTGAACCCTTTATGTTTTCATGAATATATTTGTGTTCTTGATCCTATCTTGCAAGTTATATGCATCTATTACGTGTTATGATCCGCATACCCCAAGGTGACAGTAATTGAGATTCTTTCCGGTGATTACTGTAGTTTGAGAAGTTCATGTATTCACTATGTGTTAATGCTTTGTTCCGGTTCTCTATTAAAAGGAGGCCTTAATATGCCTTAGATTTCCTTATGGACCGCGTTGTCACGGGAGGGTAGGACAAAAGATGTCATGCAAGTTCTTACTATAAACACGTATGACTATATACGGAATACATGCCTACATTACATTGATGAATTAGACCTATTGTGTATCGCTCTAAGTTGTGACTGTTACATGATGAATGTCATCCAACATAATTATCCATCACTGATGCAATGCCTACGCTTTTCGCATATTGATCTTTGCTAAATTATTTTCGTTGCTGCTGCTGTTACAATGACTACAAAACTGATATTGTTACACGAGCAGCTCCCCCGCAAAATAATAATAATAATAATTATTATTATTATTTGACGGTAAAAAGTTCAGAAAAACAGCTTACATTTTGGATAAGAGGCAGTATTATATTTTGTAAAAAGCCTATCAACTATCTTAGACAAAATAAATAAATAAATCATCACAACGCAAGGTTACCCTCCTCGTGGTCGTGCAACACCCAGTGTCCAGTGGCGTTCTTGACCATTCCCTTGTTATTCTCCGCCCACCACATCGCCGGCACGGGGTACTCGTCTCTGAGCGCGTCCTCCTCTTTGTTGACGAGCGCCAAGTCGCGGTCCACCTCCAGGCTGAACCCCGCGCCGTCGCCGGCGCCGTGCGTGCCCGCGACGGCGTGCAGGTAGCCCTCGGGGTTGTGCCACTGGGCAGGGCCCGCCTTGTCCTTGAGGTACGGCGACTTGCGCGTGTCCACGAGCAGCTCCACGCCGACGTCGCTGTAGATCACGGGCGGCAGGATGGTCGGCACGATGTCCGGGACGTTGCGGACCCGGAGCAGGCTTAGGCCGGCCATCGAGTGGAAAGCCTTCTTGAACTGCTCGTCGCCGACGCGGGGGGCGCCGAAGTGGATGGCCGTGATGGGCGCAGGGGACCGGGACGGACCGCGGACGTTGAACCCATTGGCGACCAGATCGATGGCGTTGAGCGTGGACAGTGCGCCTCCGAGGCTGTGGCCGGTTATGCTGATGCTGCAGTCCTCGTTCTTGTACGTGTCGAGCAGTCCTCTTACTTCAGTCAGCACCTGTGTAGAATTTGGAGCATGTGATGCATATATTTTTTTTCAATTTTTTTTGAAGTGTATGAAATGCAGATGTTCCAAAATGCAAACAGATTCCGTGCCTCTCCTACTCTGCTACTCTAGAGAAAAACAACAACCACCTCAATTAACAACACCATGTGATGTTCAGAAAGAAAGGTTGTCGGATTGTACGTGAATTCAGCAGAACGAGTGTGAATCCTGCTGCTTTGCACACTGCAATTTCCTTGGTCTTTAATGAGGAGCGTTGGCCGCTATCTAACTTCAGTCAGATATTCGGATGACACGACGAGATGTCCCAGTCCCCATGCAGAAGTGGGAACGAATTTATGCGCAACAGCACAACAGCGAACTAGTTGGGACTGCCAGCACAAAAAAATATTCCAAGTCTAGGAGAGTACGGATTAGAGCATTATGGGGAACTGTTTATGCCGGTGGATTTACGCGCTACCGCAGATCATCGACCTAGTCCAGTTGGGACTACGAGCACGATAATGTTCCAATTCTTTTTTTAGTTGGATATAATATTCCAATTCTAGCAGAGTGCAGATTAGAGAAGTAATTAAGACTGTTAATAACACCCTCAAAATAGTAACTCCTCAAAATAGAACTAATCTAAGACTGTTAACCAGAAATGTCGCAACTAATTTACCTGTTCGCGCGCGCTTCGTTTGTTGAACCGCGACGTGGAATTCTTGGACGTGTACACGGACAGAAACCCCCTGTGCACGTACGGCTGCGACCAGCCGCGCCCCGGTCCGACGATGCCGGCCGCCGGCACCAGCGCGAAGTCCAGGTCGCTGGCCCACTCCGTCGCCCGCTTCGTCGCGCGCCAAGCCACCACAATGTCCCGCCTCCCGAGCGCCGCCGCGCCGCGGTCCGTGGCCACCGCGATGTACCCCATCCAGTTGGACTCCGTGCTCCACGCGCCCGCCGGCACCGACCTCGCCATGAACCCGTCAGGTAGCCGGGCGCTCGACGTCGCGTAGATGAACCTTGTGACGCGGTACGCACCCGGGTCGGACGCCTGAACCTTGTTGAAGAACGAGGCCGGGCTGTAGCGACAAGCCCCGGCGTACGGCGACGCGGGGTCCGTGATGAAGGCGTCCGACGTCGCCTGCGCCAGCTCGCCGTAGCGGATGACCTCGCGCCGGACGTCGATGTCGAGGGGGTCTAGGAGGCCGCTCCATTGGTTGCTGCCGCTGATCTCCCTCCATCTTTGAGCAATTGCTACGTCGGAGAGAATGGTGATCAGCAATACAGAGAGTTGCAGATAGTGATACATCTGGGAAACTCTGTGTGCATGCAACTGGAAGAATCGGAGGAGAGCTTGACGGTACAAGGCTGCAATTCAGATAAATACGGATGCCACTGCCACAGTGCCACCAGCTCTCCCACAGGCCAACAACGTGCAGAGAGTGGCCGAAAGCAAAAGGATGGAGGAAAGAAATGGAGTAACTTGTAGAGGGAAGAGAAAGAATCAAGGAAGGAATATATACACACCCAAGAAGGGTCTGCCCTGCTTTTTTGGAAAAAATAGGCCACTGCTACGAATCAGCCGGATGATTTCTCTAAGAAATCATCCGGCTAGGCGGCCGTCCGATTAGCGCTCTGGTGGCCGTTGGATTACAGCAATGCCACGACAGTATTAGGTGCGCACGTAGCGCTGCTGCACCCGACAGAAGCTCCACTGCAGCTCTCATGGCGTACCACCGGCGTCCAGCGAAGCTCCAACGCAGCACCAACGACGTCCGGTGGAGCTCCAACGCAACACCAACGCGTCCGGCGAAGCTCCATTGCAGCGCCGGCGGAGCTCCAACGCAGCACCGACGCGTCCGTCGAAGCTCCATTGCAACTCCGACGAGGCTTCATTGCAGCTCCGGCTATGCTTCCGGCGGCCCGGCGTTGCTCCATTGCAACACCGACGATGCTCCCAATAGTTACAAGGCAACATCGCCGGAGTTCCAGCGCCCCTCGTCGGCCACTCGCCACGGTCACCATCGCAGTGCCGCGCCGCTCCATTGCAGCTCAGGCTCAAAATCGCAGCTCGGATGCCATGCGCAGATGCTCCCCATCGCAGCAGCAACGGCTCCGACGCCATGCGCAGATGCTCCCCGTTGCAGTAGCAACGGCTCCGACGGCCATGGCAGGAGGTGGTCGGCGTCGAAGCTTCTGCCGATTCGACGCAGCGCGGCGGTGCCCCTTGCAGCAGTAACAACTCCGCCATGGAAGAGAAGGGTCAGCGCGGCCATGGAAGTGGGCAGCAAGAGAGACCGCGGCCATCGAGTGGGCAGCAGAAGAAAGAAGGGATCTGCAGATTGCGAGTCAAAGACGACGATGCGGTAGACAAAACGAGTGGTTGTGGGGCTTAGCGAGGGGACGCGTGTCGGTCGATGGAGGAGGCTTGCGTTTCGTTCTTTTCATCCGGCTTAAAACAAACGTTTTCCGAAAAAATAACACTTCTGGTGAACAGCCCTCCGATCCGAAATATAAGACGTCAAGGACCAGTTGTTTCGGGGGATTCGGCGAGTGGCAAATAAAACAAAATTGTATTTGCTATTTCTTAGTCATTTGATAGATTGTTATTTGAGTTAATTCCATTTCTTTACCCCCAAGATTGATCCTTGTGACAGAAATTACCCCCAAATCGACATTTGATCACATTTTTACCCCTAATTTAAAGATTCCTTTCACATTTTGCCTCCCCCGACGCAAATTACCCACAATTTTGTTGTTCATTCCAATTTGGTGCTGATTTGGCATGCCATGTACTCGTTTTTTTTGTTGGTTTTGTTTCTGGGTTATTTTTATCGTGAACCGGTTAAACTTTGGTGCACCGAATCGGGCCCGGTGACCGCGCCCACGAGGTCAGCTGGTCTGGCCACACCACGTCGCCGCGCCCTCCTCATGTGGTGGAGAAAGAGTCACGACTGGCCATTTTTTCTTCCCGCCCCCTTCTCTTTCCTCCCACCAGGCTGATGGAAATATGCCCTAGAGGCAATAATAAAGTTGTTATTATTTTATATTTCCTTGTTCATGATAAAGGTTTATTATTCATGCTAGAATTGTATTGACCGGAAACTTAAATACATGTGTGAATACATAAACAAATACCGTGTCCCTAGTGAGCCTCTACTAGACTAGCTCGTTGATCAAAGATGGTTAAGGTTTCCTAACCATAGACATGAGTTGTCATTTGATAACGGGATCACATCATTAGGAGAATGATGTGATGGACAAGACCCATCCGTTAGCTTAGCATATGATCGTTCTGTTTATTCCTACTGCTTTCTTGAATGTCAAATACATGTTCCTCAGACCATGAGATCATGCAACTCCCGGATACCGGAGGAATACCTTGTGTGCTATCAAACATCACAACGTAACTGGGTGATCATAAAGATGCTCTACAGATATCTCCGAAGGTGTCCGTTGAGTTGGCATGGATCGAGACTGGGATTTGTCACTCCGTGTTTCGGAGAGGTATCTCTGGGCCCTCTCGGTAATGCACATCATAAGAAGCTTGCAAGCAAAGTGACTAAGGAGTTAGTTACGGGATGATGTATTACGGAACGAGTAAAGAGACTTGTCAGTAACGAGATTGAACTAGGTATGGAGATACCGACGATCGAATCTCGGGCAAGTAACAAACCGACGGACAAAGGGAATTACGTATGTTGTCATTGCGGTTCGACCGATAAGATTTTCGTGGAATATGTAGGAACCAATATGGGCATCCAGGTTCCGCTATTGATTATTGACCGGAGAGGCGTCTCAGTCATGTCTACATCATTCCCGAACCTGTAGGGTCCGCACGCTTAACGTTCGTTGACGATATAGTGTTATATGAGTTATGTGAATTGGTAACCGAATATTGTTCGGAGTCCCGGATGAGATCCCGGACGTCACGAGGAGTCTCGGAATGGTCGAGAGGTAAAGATTTATATATGGGAAGTCATATTTTGGGTTTCGGAAAAAGGTGCAATATTTTCGGTATTGTACCGGGAAGCTTCCAGAAGGTTCCGGAGGATTCCGGAGGGGTCCGGAAGTCCACAAATGGGTCCACCACGTCCCAAGGGCTGGCATGGGCTAAGGGGAGGCACCCTGGCCTTATTGGGCCAAGCGCACCAAGTCCTCAAAAGCCCACGCAGCTAGGGAAGGAAAAAAGAAGAGTCCTAGTAGGAATAGGATTGGACTTTTGAGTCCAAGTCCACGTATGTACTATTCACGTGCTACTGTTCATGTGGTACTATTCACGTGGTACTGTTCACGTTGCACTATTCCTTCTACTCCAAGCCCCTACACATATATAAATAGAGGAGAGGGGGCGCCCCAAACAAGCCACAACATTGTCTTAGCCGTGTGCGGCGCCCCCCTCCACAGTTCCGTCCCTCGGTCATATTTTCGCAGTGCTTGGGCGAAGCCCTGCGGAGATAGCATCACCATCACCGTCACCACGCCGTCGTGCTGCCGGAACTCATCCACTACCTCGCCATCTTGCTGGATCAAGAAGTCGAGGACGTCACCGAGCTGAACGTGTGCTGAACGCGGAGGTGCCGTACGTTCGGTACTCGGTCGGTTGGATCGTGAAGTTGTTCGACGACATCAACCACGTTGTTCTAACGCTTCCGCTTACGGTCTACGAGGGTATGTAGACACACTCCCCCTCTCGTAGCTATGCATCTCCATGGATAGATCTTGCGTGTGCGTAGAAATTTTTTGTTTTCCATGCAACGTTCCCCAACAGTGGCATCATGAGCCAGGTCTATGCGTAGATGATATGCACGAGTAGAACACAAAGAGTTGTGGGCGGTGATCGTCATACTGCTTACCACCAACGTCTTATTTTGATTCGGCGGTATTGTAAGATGAAGCGGCCCGGACCAACCTTACATGTCCACGTACATGAGACCGGTTCCACCGATAGACATGCAACTTGTTTTGCATAAAGGTGGCTGGCGGGTGTCTGTTTCTCCTACTTTAGTTGAATCAAATTTGACTGCGGCCAGTCCTTGTTGAAGGTTAAAACAGCAAACTTGATAAATCACCGTTGTGGTTTTGTGCCGTAGGTAAGAACGGTTCTTGCTAGAAGCCCGTAGCAGCCACGTAAAACTTGCAACAACAAAGTAGAGGACGTCTAACTTGTTTTTGCAGGGTATGCTGTGATGTGATATGGTCAAGACATGATGTGATATACGTTATTGTATGAGATAATCATGTTTTGTAATTTATCGACAACCGGCAGGAGCCTTATGGTTGTCTCTTTATTGTATGAAATGCAAGCGCCATGTAATTGCTTTACTTTATCGCTATGCGTTAGCAATAGTTGTAGAAGCAATAGTTGGCGAGACGACCACGAGGCAACGATGGAGATCAAGGTGTCGAGCCGGTGACGATGGAGATCATGACGATGCTTTGGAGATGGAGATCAAAAGCACAAGATGATGATGGCCATATCATGTCACATATTTTGATTGCATGTGATGTTTATCCTTTATGCATCTTATTTTGCTTAGAACGACGGTAGCATTATAAGATGATCCCTTCACTAAATTTCAAGATAAAAGTGTTCTCCCCGAGTATGCACCGTTGCTAAAGTTCGTCGTTTCGAAGCACCTCGTGATGATCGGGTGTGATAGATTCTACGTTCACATACAACGGGTGTAAGCCAGTTTTACACAAGCAGAATACTTGGGTTAAACTTGACGAGCCTAGCATGTACAGACATGGTCTCGGAACACTGGAGACCGAAAGGTCGAACATGAGTCATATAGTAAATATGATCAACATGGAGATGTTCACCGTTGATGACTATCCCATCTCACGTGATGATCGGACATGGGCTAGTTGATTTGGATCATGTATCACTTAGTTAACTTGAGGGATGTTAATTTAAGTGGGAGTTCATTAGTAATTTGATTAATTGAACTTAATTTATCATGAAATTAGTCCTGATAGTCTTTGCAAATTATGTTGTAGATCAATAGCTCGTGTTCTAGCTCCCCTGTTTTTTATACGTTCCTAGAGAAAGCTTAGTTGAAAGATGATGGTAGCAATTACACGGACTGGGTCCGTAACTTGAGGATTATCCTCATTGCTGCACAGAAGGATTATGTCCTTGATGCACCGCTAGGTGATGGACCTGCTGCAGGAGCTGCTGCAGACGTTGTGAACGCCTGGCAGGCTCGATCTGATGACTACTCGATAGTTCAGTGTGCCATGCTCTACGGCTTAGAACCAGGACTACAAAAGTGTTTTGAACGCCATGGAGCATATGAGATGTTCCAGGAGCTAAAATTGATATTTCAAGCTAATGCCCGGGTTGAGAGATATGAAGTCTCCAACAAGTTCTTCAGCTGTAAGATGGAGGAGAACAGTTCTGTCAGTGAACACATACTCAGAATGTCTGGATACCACAACCACTTGACTCAGCTGGGAATTGATCTTCCAGTTGAGAGTGTTATTGACAGAGTTCTTCAGTCACTGCCACCAAGCTATAAAGGCTTCGTGATGAACTATAATATGCAAGGGATGGAGAAGACAATTCCCGAGCTCTTCGCGATGCTGAAATCAGTGGAGGTAGAAATCAAGAAGGAGCATCAAGTGTTGATGGTTAACAAGACCACTAGTTTCAAGAAAAAGGGCAAGGGAAAGAAGGGGAACTTCAAGAAGAACGGCAAGCAAGCTGCCGCTCCCACGAAGAAACCCAAAGTTGGACCCAAGCCTGAAACTGAGTGCTTCTACTGCAAAGGAACTGGTCACTAGAAGCGGAACTGCCCCAAGTATTTGGCGGATAAGAAGGATGGCAAAGTGAACAAAGGTATATTTGATATACATGTTATTGATATGTACCTCACTAGTGCTCGTAGCAGTGTCTGGGTATTTGATACCGATTCAGTTGCTAATATTAGTAACTTGAAGCAGGAGCTGCAGAGTAACGGAGACTAGCTGAGGGCGAGGTGACGATATGTGTTGGAAGTGTCTCCAAGATTGATATGATCAATATCGACACGCTCGTAATACCTTCGGGATTAGTATTAAACCTAAATAATGGTTATTTGGTGCTTGCGTTCACATAAAACATTATATCTGGATATTGTTTACTGCAAGACGGTTATTCATTTAAGTCAGAGAATAATGGTTATTCTGTTTATATGAATAATATCCCTCGTGATCATGCACCCTTATGAATGGTTTATTCTTGTTGAATCTCGATCGTAGTGATACACATATTCATAATATTGATGCCAAAAGATGCAAAGTTGATAATGATAGTGCAACATACTTGTGGCACTGCCGTTTAGGTCATATTGGTGTAAAGCGCATGAAGAAGCTCCATGCTGATGGACTTTTGGAATCTCTTGATTATGAATCATTTGATACTTGCGAACCATGCCTCATGGGCAAGATGACTAAAACTTCGTTCTCCGGAACAATGCAGCGAGCTACTGATTTGTTGGAAATAATACATACCGATGTATGCGGTCCGATGAATGTTGAAGCACGCGGCGGGTATCGTTATTTTCTAACCTTCACAGATGATTTGAGTAGGTATGGGTATATCTACTTGATGAAACACAAGTCTGAAACATTTGAAAAGTTCAAAGAATTTCAGAGTGAAGTAGAGAATCATCGTAACAAGAAAATAAAGTTTCTACGATCCGATCGCGGAGGCGAATATTTGAGTTACGAGTTTGGCCTTCATTTAAGAGAATGTGGAATTGTTTCACAACTCACGCCACCTGGAACACCACAGCGCAATGGTGTGTCTGAACGTCGTAACCGTACTTTATTGGATATGGTGCGTTCTATGATGTCTCTTACCAATTTGCCACTATCGTTTTGGGGTTATGCATTAGAGACAGCTGCATTCACGTTAAATGGGGCACCGTCTAAATCCGTTGAGACGACACCGTATGAACTGTGGTTTGGCAAGAAACCTAAGCTGTCGTTTTTTAAAGTTTGGAGATGCGATGCTTATGTGAAAAAGCTTCAACCTGATAAGCTCGAACCCAAAGCGGAGAAGTGCGTCTTCATAGGATACCCTAAAGAAACAATTGGGTACACCTTCTACCACAGATCCGAAGGCAAGGTCTTTGTTGCCAAGAATGGATCCTTTCTAGAGAAGGAGTTTCTCTCGAAAGAAGTGAGTGGGAGGAAAGTAGAACTTGATGAGGTAATTGTACCTTCTCTCGAATTGGAAAGTAGCTCATCAGAGAAAACCGTTCCCGTGATGCCTACACCAATAAGAGAGGAAGATAATGGTGAAGATCATGAAACTTCAGATCAAGTTACTACTGAACCTCGTAGGTCGACCAGAGTACGTTCCGCACCAGAGTGGTACGGTAATCCTGTTCTGGAAGTCATGTTGTTAGACAACGGTGAACCTATGAACTATGAAGAAGCTATGATGAGCCCAAATTCCGACAAATGGCTTGAGGCCATGAAATCTGAGATAGGATCCATGTATGAGAACAAAGTATGGACTTTGGTGGACTTGCCCGATGATCGACAAGCCATTGAGAATAAATGGATTTTTAAGAGGAAGACAAACGCTGATGGTAATATCACTGTCTACAAAGCTCGACTTGTCGCAAAAGGTTTTCGACAAGTTTAAGGGGTTGACTACGATGAGACTTTCTCACCCGTAGCGATGCTTAAGTCTGTCCGAATCATGTTAGCAATTGCCGCATTTTATGATCTGGCAAATGGATGTCAAAACTGCATTCCTTAATGGTTTTCTCAAAGAAGAGTTGTATATGATGCAACCAGAAGGTTTTGTCGATCCTAAGGGTGCTAACAAAGTGTGCAAGCTCCAGCGATCCATCTATGGACTGGTGCAAGCATCTCAGAGTTGGAATATACGCTTTGATGAGGTGATCAAAGCATATGGTTTTGTACAGACTTACGGTGAAGCCTGTATTTACAAGAAAGTGAGTGGGAGCTCTGTAGCATTTCTAATATTATATGTGGATGACATATTGTTGATTGGAAATGATATAGAATTTCTGGATGGCATAAAAGGATACTTGAATGAAAGACCTCGGTGAAGCTGCTTATATATTGGGCATCAAGATCTATAGAGATAGATCAAGACGCTTGATAAGACTTTCAATGAGTACATACCTTGACAAGATTTTGAAGGAGTTCAAAATGGATCAGTCAAAGAAGGAGTTCTTGCCTGTATTGTAAGGTGTAAAGTTGAGTAAGACTCAAAGCTCGACCACGGCAGAAGATAGAGAGAGAATGAAAGTCATTCCCTATGCCTTAGCCATAGGTTCTATAATGTATGCCATGCTGTGTACCACACCTAATGTGTGCCTTGCCACGTGTCTGGCAAAGGGGGTACAAGAGTGATCCAGGAGTGGATCACTGGACAGCGGTCAAAATTATCCTTAGTAACTAAAGGACTAAAGAAATGTTTCTCGATTATGGAGGTGATAAAGAGTTCGTCGTAAAGGGTTACGTCGATGCAAACTTTGACACCAATCTGGATATCTCTGAGTAGCAAACCGGATACATATAATGGAGCAGTCATTTGGAATAGCTCCAAGTAAAGCGTGATAGCAGCATCTACAGTATGACATAAGGATTTGCAAAGTACACATGGGTCTGAATATTGCAGACCCATTGACTAAAATTCTCTCTCACGAGCAAAACATGATCACACCTTAGAACTCTTTGAGTGTTAATCACATGGTGATGTGAACTAGATTATTGACTCTAGTGAACTCTTGGGTGTTAATCGCATGGCGATGTGAACTAGATTATTGACTCTAGTGCAAGTGGGAGACTGATGGAAATATGCCCTAGAAACAATAATAAAGTTGTTATTATTTTATATTTCCCTGTTCATGATAAAGGTTTATTATTCATGCTAGAATTGTATTGACCGGAAACTTAAATACATGTGTGAATACATAAACAAATACTGTGTCCCTAGTGAGCCTCTACTAGACTAGCTCGTTGATCAAAGATGGTTAAGGTTTCCTAACCATAGACATGAGTTGTCATTTGATAACGGGATCACATCATTAGGAGAATGATGTGATGGACAAGACCCATCCGTTAGCTTAGCATATGATCGTTCTGTTTATTGCTACTGCTTTCTTGAATGTCAAATACATGTTCCTCAGACCATGAGATCATGCAACTCCCGGATACCGGAGGAATACCTTGTGTGCTATCAAACGTCACAACGTAACTGGGTGATCATAAAAATGCTCTACAGGTATCTCCGAAGGTGTCTGTTAAGTTGGCATGGATCGAGACTGGGATTTGTCACTCCGTGTTTCGGAGAGGTATCTCTGGGCCCTCTCGGTAATGCACATCATAAGAAGCTTGCAAGCAAAGTGACTAAGGAGTTAGTTACGGGATGATGTATTACGGAACGAGTAAAGAGACTTGCCGGTAACGAGATTGAACTAGGTATGGAGATACTGACGATCGAATCTCGGGCAAGTAACATACCGACGGACAAAGGGAATTACGTATGTTGTCATTGCGGTTCGACCGATAAGATTTTCGTGGAATATGTAGGAATCAATATGGGCATCCAGGTTCCGCTATTGATTATTGATCGGAGAGGCGTCTCAGTCATGTCTACATCATTCCCGAACCCGTAGGGTCCGCACGCTTAACGTTCGTTGACGATATAGTGTTATATGAGTTATGTGAATTGGTAACCGAATATTGTTCGGAGTCCCGGATGAGATCCCGGACGTCACGAGGAGTCTCAGAATGGTCGAGAGGTAAAGATTTATATATGGGAAGTCATATTTTGGGTTCCGGAAAAAGGTGCAGTTTTTTTCGGTATTGTACCGGGAAGCTTCCAGAAGGTTCCGGAGGATTCCGGAGGGGTCCGGAAGTCCACAAGTGGGTCCACCATGTCCCAAGGGCTGGCATGGGCTAAGGGGAGGTGCCCTGGACTTATTGGGCCAAGCGCACCAAGTCTTCAAAAGCCCACGCAACTAGGGAAGGAAAAAATGAGAGTCCTAGTAGGAATAGGATTGGACTTTGGAGTCCAAGTCCACGTATGTACTATTCACGTGGTACTATTCACGTGGTATTGTTCACGTGGCACTATTCCTTCTACTCCAAGCCCCTACACATATATAAATAGAGGAGAGGGGGCGCCCCAAACAAGCCACAACATTGTCTTAGCCGTGTGCGGCGCCCCCCTCCACAGTTCCGTCCCTCGGTCATATTTTCGCAGTGCTTGGGCGAAGCCCTGCGGAGATAGCATCACCATCACCGTCACCACGCCGTCGTGCTGCCGGAACTCATCCACTACCTCACTGTCTTGCTGGATCAAGAAGTCGAGGACGTCACCAAGCTGAACGTGTGCTGAACGCGGAGGTGCCGTACGTTCGGTACTCGGTCGGTTGGATCGTGAAGTTGTTCGACGACATCAACCGCGTTGTTCTAACGCTTCTGCTTACGGTCTACGAGGGTAAGTAGACACACTCCCCCTCTCGTAGCTATGCATCTCCATGGATAGATCTTGCGTGTGCGTAGAAATTTTTTGTTTTCCATGCAACGTTCCCCAACACAGGCCCGCTTCTTTCCTTTCTCAGCGATGTTGGTGCCAAGGCGATCACGGCGACAGTGCACTGGACGGAGCCGGCGTCACCGCGTTCAAGAGGTAAACTCTCCTACTTCTTCTCCATGTACATGTCCATGTCCATCTCCAGAGGTAAGCTCTGCCTCGTCTCTGTTTCTTGTAGTCCATCTTCATGTCTTGGCACAGCTCCATGTCAATCTGCTGGCTATGCTCTGTAGGTTGTCCTAGATGGCTTTATGTATGGTGCCATCGTCCAGAAGTTTGTTTCAAAAAAAGAATGATCTTTTTTTGAATTTAGGGCTTAAGTAGAGATAAAGGCATGCTTTTGAAGAGTTAGGGTTTATGATTGTTGGCACAAACCGAAGGATTTGGATTATATAGAAAGTTAGGGTTAAGGATTGTAGCACTAAACTTACAATTACTTTCAAAGTTCAGTTAAGGTGTCATAAAAGTTCAGTTATTTATGTGAAAGTTCGGTTATAGGTGTTAAAAAATCAGTTACTAAGGTACTGTTGATTTTCTTTTCAGATGCATCAGTGGTGGTTGGTTAGGTTCGTTGTACACATTCAATCTGCTGTTCAACCTCGTCCCGGGCCTTGGCATCTAGACTCAATTACTTTTGAAAACTTGAAGGATGAGTTAGTGCAGCTAGGGTTAAGCAGAAATGATTTTCTTTTCTATAGAAGCATCTTAAACATGTTGAACCCAATTGGTAGGAGGATGAGCATAATTGAACTGACAGATCAAACTACAATTCACGGCAAAGTGTTGAATTGCATTGTTACAAGAGGCCTAAACTGGTTTACTGAACTAGCTCAAGTTGATGCTGACCATGGAGCAGTTCTTGTTGAGCATGGAGTAGTTGCTGATGTCCAAGCTCAAATGGATGTTGCCCCTGCTCCAATTAATGTTGCCTTTGCTCCAGTTGTTGATCCTGCTCCAGTTGCTTTTGCACCTCCTCCTGATGTTGCTGGTTCTGCTCATAAGAATGATGATGCTGGTTCTAGTAATGTGCATGTGCGGGTGGTGGCTAGTCAGGATTACCATTCAAGGTTTGCTGACAATCCATACGGAGAGGAAGAAATTCAGTTAACACAAGTGAATGGTCAAGATCAGTGCCATTTGCTGTCAGATGAAGAGTACAGTGATGCTGGTGAAAAAATCCAGCAGATATACAATGAGCATCTTGCCTATAACTCAAGTAATTATGAGGATGACGAAATGAAAAGTCGTCAGTACCCTCAGTAGGGTACCTCGTGTGGCCGAAAGTACCAGGACGGATCCCGCACGCACAATTTATTTACCTAGATTCAGGCCTCCATGAGGAGTAATACCCTACGTCCTGCTTGTTGTTGTTTATTGATGGTGGGAATACCTCTTGCGAGGGATTACAATGGAGTAGAGATGGCTACCGAGAGTTCTTCCCACGAGAGTAGGAGGGATCTAAGAGCCCCCCTTGCCTCCCCTTATATACATAGTGGAGGCTAGGGTTTTACATAGAGAGGGAGATATGATTTATGCCACCGCCAAGGTAGACTTGGAGGCCAAGATGGTCTCAAGGGTGCTCGTGGGCCGCCCGGGACCTCCTTCTGTCCTCATCTCCTTAGTGGGGTTCATGGGTCCCTCGCCAGGTCGGTTGCTGGGGTCCCTTGGGGAGGTCACCCCCGGTGCGTAGCACCGTGAGTAGCCCCCGAGTCTATCTGGAGCTTGAGATATTCGAGAGCCCGGGCGGGCTCATTGTCTTGCCGTCTAGCCAATAGGTAGCTCGGCATAGTCACGTCGCCGAATTTCTTTCCGTCGCAAGGGCCACTTGTGTCACGTAAAACCTTTTTCGTCACGGAAAATGTCCTGGTGACGTTTTCCGGCCGTCACCCCACCGTCATTGAAGCGCCGTTATAAAAAATAAAATCTTGACAGTACCACTTCCTCCGTCATGCAAGACCGTGTCTTAGGTGACGAGCCCAAAATTGTCACTGATGGCCGTTTTCGGTGAGTGCCCAGAATGTCACCGATAAAGAGTTTCCAATAACACTTACCTATACATCTTTAGTCGTGGCCGGATCTGCATCTTTTTGTTCACTTTCAGTGCCACATTCGATTAGTTCTTCATGGTGTGGACATCTATGTGAAGGACCACAAGCTCGTAGATTTGACAAAGATGGGTAATCTATCATATGACGGGAATACCAAGCTAGTAAGTCATAGACATAGAGTGAAGTACACATAGGATGATGTCCATGAAAGCATTGAATACCTTGTCCCTTGTCTTACCAACAAGAGGGTTTGTGACTACATGAAATAGTGCATGATGTTGAAGTTGTTTGCATAAGTTCTTGCCATAAATGAATACGAGTGAAGTTTGTTGGTGGAGTCACCCTCAAGAACTATCTAGTTCTTCTTCTTGGGGACCCACATCAACTTTATGGGAATCCTTGGAATTGTAGTTGTACTTGATGAAGTGGAACTTGAAGTAGTCTTGGGAACCCATTTGACCAAAGCTTGAGGTGGTTCTTCATATGAGTCAATCTCCTCTTGAAGCTTGTCCTTGCCTTTTAGCTTGTGTTCTTTTGCTGGAAGATCATCTTGGGCTTGTGTTCCCTTGAAAGAAGTAGGGTCGTACTTCTCCTTTTGGGGAACGAAATTCATCTTGGGGTATTGATCTTCTTCCCACTCAACTCCATTGGCATTGAACTTTCGTTCAAAACCAACACATTGGTTCTTCCAGTGCCATCCTTGCTTGTGCAAAATTTCATCAAATTTCTTACTCCCGGCAATGTTCTTGTAGACACCTTTTTCTATAGTTCCTTTCAATAAATCGTTTTCTTGCTCAAGTGTAACTTAGCTAAGAGAATCATTAGTGGAATCAATAGAACTACTAGAAGCAACATCATGAGATTTAACATTTTTATTGTTGCTACTAGAAATAGGACCTTTCTTGCTCTTGCTACTAGATTGCTTAGATTTAACTTGTGGCATACAAGTAGACAAGAGGTGGCAATGTAAGCGGAACTCTTCTTTCGAAGATCGTCATTGATAGGTTTTAGAAACTCATGCTTTTGCTCTAAATTTAGCTTTTCGAAGCGTAGCTTCTCATGAGTTCTTAGGAGCTCTCTATGATCATCTTGTTGAGTTTCATGAGCTAAATTAAGAGTGTTTAGTTCTTTAGTCAAGCACTCAATTTCCCTCATTGCATTAACAACCGTCTCATCTTGACTATCATGATTACTGGCAAGTACATTATAGCTAACATCACTAGTTTTATTATTGAGCAAGTCATCATCACCAAGTAAATCATCCTCATCACTATTAAAGTCAATGAATTCGGGGTATGAGACCTTGGGGCCTTTAGCCATGAAGCATCTTCCAATTCCTGCATTTGGTGAATCAAATAAGTCATAGGAGTTGGAGGATACAAGAGCTAGTCCGGCAACACCTTCATCTTGACTATAGTCGGAGTCGGAGTGATAGCTTCTCTCGGATTGGTTGTCGGAGTTGGAGTCGGATATCCATTCACCAACATGAGCTTGGGGTGTTCTTCTTGAGTAGCTCTTGGTGGACTTGTCTTTCCTCTCCGAATCCTTGCTTCTCCGAGAAGGTCTTTGTTCATATTGATCTTCTCTACTCCTTCTCTCTCTTCGAGGTGATTCATCTCTTCTACTCCTTGTTATCGGTGACTCGTCTCTTTTCTTGGGAGGTGTCATACACTCATTTGAGAAATGTCCGGGTCTTCCACAATTTTAGCAATTTCGGTCATGACTTGAAGATAATTTCTCATAATGTCTTGAGTTGGAGCTTCTCTCTTTGCCTCTATTCTTGTAGAATTTGTTGAAGTTCTTGACCATTAGGCTTATCTCTTCATTGGACACAAGCTTGTCACTTGATGTTGTGGGAGCATCACTTGAAGCTTTGTAAGCACCACTAGACTTGTTGTGGAGCTCCTCTCTGTCCTTGAGTGACATCTCATGAGCGACAATCCTTCCAATGACTTCCGTGGGCTTGAGATCTTTGTAATTTGGCATCATTTGGATCAATGTGCACACGGTATCATACTTTCCATCCAAGTCTCTAAGGATCTTCTTGATGATGAATTTGTCGGTCATCTCTTCACTTCCTAAGCCGGCAATCTCATTTGTGATGAGAGCGAGCCTATAGTACATTTCCGCGACTCCTTCACCATCCTTCATCTTCAACTTTTCAAGTTGACTTTGAAGCACATCCAACTTGGATTCCTTGACGGACTCGGTACCTTCGTGCATATCAACCAAAGTATCCCAAATTTCCTTTGCATTCTCGAGGTGGCTAATCTTGTTGAACTCCTTGGGAAACAAACCGTTGGAGAATGTCACATGCTTGAGCATTGACTTGCAACATCTTCATTTCTTCCGCGGTTGCTTCATGTTCTGGTTCTTTTCCATCCTCAAAGAATTTACCTTGCAAGCCAACACGAACAACAACCCAAACAGCGGGGTTAGGACCAAGAATATGCATTTTCATTTTATGCTTCCAACTAGCAAAGTTTGTACCATCAAAATATGGACCTCTACGGTGGAAATTTCCCTCACTAGATGCCATACTCTCCTTGGTGATTAAACCAATGCAATGGATACCAAAGCTCTGATACCACTTGTAGTATCGCAAGTAGGCCTAGAGGGGGCCTGATTAGACTACTTGACCAAATAAAAATGTAACCTTTTCCCAATTTTAGTTCTTGGAAAGTTTTAGCAATTCACACAAGTCAAGTAACACCCTACACATGGAAGTATAGATAGTAGGCAACAGAAAGTAAAGACTTTGCATATGAACGTAAAGGAGGGATCGGAGAAATCAAACGCAATGAAGACACGAAGATTTTTCCCGTGGTTCCGACAGGTGGTGCTATCGTACATCCACGTTGATGGAGCCTTCAACCCACGAAGGTTAACGGCTGCATGAGTCCACAGAGGGCTCCACCCACGAAGGGCCCACGAAGAGGCAACCTTGTCTATGCCATCATGGCTTCCGCCCATGAAGGACTAGCCTCACTCGGGGTAGATCTTCACGAACTAGGCGATCTCCTTGCCCTTACAAACTCTTGGTTCAACTCCACAAGATTTGGAGGCTCCCAAGTGACACCTAACCAATCTAGGAGACACCACTCTCCAAAAGGTAATATATATTGTTGTTGGTGATGAACTCCTTGCTCTTGTGTTTCAAAAGATAGTCTCCTTAACACTCAATCACTGATACGTCTCCAACGTATCTATAATTTTTGATTGTTCCATGCTATTATAGTATCAATCTTGGATGTTTTTATATGCAATTATATATCATTTTTGGGACTAACCTATTAACCTAGTGCCCAGTGCCAGTTGCTGTTTTCTGCTTGTTTTTGGCTTTTCAGAGAAATAGTACCAAATGAAGTCCAAATGCCACGAAACCTTTTGGAGATTTTTTTCTGGACAAAAGAAACCTTGGAAGCTTCGGGAGGAGGCCAGAAGCCTCATGGAGGCTTGACAAGGCAACAGGGCGCGCCCTAGGGGGGCGTGCCGTGTTACCTTGTGGGGCCCACGTGACTCCGTTTGACCTAATTCCACTTCTATAAATTCACAAATATTGGGAAACCCCCAGAGAGCCAGAAGAGAAAACCTTTCCGCCGCCACAAGCCTCTGTTCTTCCGCAATCCCATCTGGAGG
The DNA here is from genome assembly GCA_039707655.1 of Elymus sibiricus. Taxonomy (NCBI): domain Eukaryota; kingdom Viridiplantae; phylum Streptophyta; class Magnoliopsida; order Poales; family Poaceae; genus Elymus; species Elymus sibiricus. The sequence goes on along the minus strand of CM077668.1, from coordinate 251,069,402 downwards.
CCTTTTCTGGTACTCTGCCGGAGGGGGAATCGATCACGGAGGGCTTCTACATCAACCTTGCTGCCCTTCCGATGATGTGTGAGTAGTTTACCACAGACCTACGGGTCCATAGCTAGTAGCTAGATGGCTTCTTCTTTCTCTTTGATCTTCAATACAATGTTCTCCTCGATGTTCTTGGAGTTCTATCCGATGTAATCTTCTTTTGCGGTGTGTTTGTTGGGATCCGATGAATTGTGAGTTTATGATCAGATTATTCATGAGAAATATTTGAGTCTTCTCTGAACTCTTTTATGCATGATTGTTATAGCTTTGTATTTCTCTCCGATCTATCGATTTGGTTTGGCCTACTAGATTGATTTATCTTGCAATGGGAGAGGTGCTTTGTGATGGGTTCAATCTTGCGGTGCTCAATCCTAGTGACAGAAGGGGACATGACACATATTTGTATTGTTGCCATTAAGGATAAAAAGATGGGGTTTATTCATATTGCTTGAATTTGCTTCTCTACATCATGTCATCTTGCTTAAGGCGTTAATCTGTTTTTATTAACTAATACTCTAGATGTATGCTGGATAGCGATCGATGAGTGGAGTAATAGTAGTAGATGCAGGCAGGAGTCAGTCTACTTGTCTCGGACGTGATGCCTATGTACATGATCATTGCCATGAATCCGTCATAATTATTGGGTTTTCTATCAATTGCCCAATAGTAATTTGTTTACCCACCGTATGTTTCTGTGCTCGAGAGAGAAGCCTCTAGTGAAAACTATGGTCCCCGGGTCTATCATTATCATATAAAAAACCTAAAAATACCTTGCTATGATTTATTTACTTTTATTTTAATTAGTGTTTTAGTTTATATATTTACCTCGATAAGATTTAATCCTTGCAAATAACCGCTAAGAGGATTGACAACCCTCTTATTTGCGTTGGGTGCAAGTGTTTGCTCTTGTGTGTGCAGGTGCGCTTAACGGAATTTTGCTTGGTTCTCCTACTGGATTGATAACCTTGGTTCTTAACTGAGGGAAATACTTATCTCTACTGTACTGCATCATCCTCTCCTCTTTCGGGGAAATACCAACGCAGACTACAAGTAGCAATCACTCTCTCACAGATTTGGCATGGTAGAAGGAGAAGGATTGGAGTGGAAAGCAACTTGAGGGGGCTAGAAATCAAGTATCAAATGGTTGGAGTGGAATCTCTTGATCTCAACACAAGTGTAGGTGGTTCTCTATCATAAAATGGATATGGGAAGTGGTGGCTTCGTCCTAGTTGCTCTCTCTACGAGTAGGTGGTATGGGTGGGGTATATATAGCCTTCACCAAAAATTTAGCCGTTACACACCTTTATGCACAGCTTGGAGGGACTGGGTGAAAAACTCGGTGAGACCGATTAGTGCAAAAGGTTTGAACTTCAGACGTTTTGGTGAGATCGGATGAATCCACTCGGTGGGACCGATTTGAGATAACCTAAGCACTTTCCTCACTTCGGTAATTCCGATTGGTTTCACTCAGTAATTCCGAGATGAAAACAGTGGGTTACAGAAGGTTGGCACGCGCACTTCGGTGGGACCGAATGTCATCTCGGTGAGACCGTGTTTCTAGGGTTTAAGTAGTGGCTCTGTCAAGTGTATCTCAGTGGGTCCAGATGAATGTGTATTGGTGGGTCCGAGATGAACTTTAGGATTTTGGACAGATTGGGATGTGAGGGTGTGCCTGAGGGTTTTGAAGCAATATCTTCAAGAACTTGAGCAAATGACTCATGATCAAAACCTCATCCCCTTTTAATAGTATTGGCTTTCCTACGGACTCAATGTGATCTTGGATCACTTAACCAATGATGTAGAGTCTTGAAGCTTTTGCCAATGCTTGTTCCTTGTAGCTTGAGGCGTCCACAATCACAGTACCTTGTTGTACCTTCATTGAACTTTCCTGAAATAATCTTTGAATAGGCATTAGTTCAATGATGTATATGTTGTTATGAATTACAAAAAACTACTCGGGGATTAGTTGCACTTTCACCGTGGAGAAAAAATGGTCAAAATTATGGCAAAGGTCGGGTGGGTATAAGTAGTGCAGCGGCCCGAGTGGGGCACCAGGGGTGCCCTAGGGTGCCTGGGGGCCCCATGAAGTCATGCACGGGCCCAGGGACCCTAGGAACCATGGGCCTTCCATGGCCTTTGGCTGCAGTGTTCCCTCGGGCATCCTAAGATCCTCTGAATTTTTCCCCATATTTTTTGGGGTTTCGTAAATATTTTTTCCTTGAAATACAAAGACAAAAAAAATAGACACTTGGTACTAAATTAATAGGTTAGTTCCAGAAAAATCTTTTAAAATAGTCCATAATTGAATGATTATAGGCATGAAACATACAAAAATTATAGATTTGTTGGCGAAAGAATCATGCCTTCTCTGCCTCAAACCTAATCATGCAAAGATACAACGACTCAGACACTATAAATTTATTTTCATTTAAATTGTTAAACTCAGATAAGAGATAATTCACCTGTTGTTCCAGTAGATTCCCACATGCCCTTGTAATATATCCAATTTATAAGCCATTACATTTATCTTGTACGAAAACTTGATCATTATTAGTAACAGTACTACTTGATCATTACTAGTAATAGGAGAAGAAGGTAAAGACTTAGGGGTGTAGGGGAACGCGGCAGAAAACAAAAAAATTCGGTACAGCGAGCACGCCCAGGAACATTATGGAGACTGCATACAAGGTTTTATCTGATCATTACCGACTCGTAGCGCAGCGGAAGTAGAGTCGATGTAGATCGTCGGTGCATATCCCCGCAGCTAGGATTTACAACCTCCCAACCGCGAGGATGTACTCCCTCGTCTGACAGCCCTTCAGGAGGCGGTCGAATAGTCCCCCGGACGATGTCACGGACAGCCCTTCGGGAGGACCCTCAAAGCTCAAACGGTAACTCGGGCAGCCCTTCGGGAGGACCCTCGAACAGCCCCTCGGGCAAAAGATCGAACCTACAACCTCTCTACGGGGTTGCACGCATACGGTGTCAGCTATCCGGCAGGGCTTCGCCGTCCAGAACTAGTTCCTGCAGGAACCCAGACAACCTTTCGGCTCTACGAAACTATTTTGCGGGGAGGGAGAGAGAATGCCAGATCATGCATGGCATTTGTATGTGAGAAAGAGTGAGTGTGGAGAGTGCCTCTCCACCTCTATTTATAGGAAAACCCAAGGGGTAGGGTGGCACTTGAAATACCCAAAAAACCCATCACATGGAGTTTCAAGAAGGGCATAATGGGAAGGCTAGAGGAGCTCCATGGAGGAGCTCCTCCCTTGGCCGGCCACCACAAGTGGGACCCCCATGAGGGTCTCTCATCCATCCATGTCATCCCTAAGATATTTTGGGACAAAGCCCAAAAAGGTGGCTTTCCATAAAGTAACCATAAAGTGCTTTTTCACTATTCATGAACCCATTTTTCCGTGACCGATAAATCCAAAAATATTTCTGTGGGTCTTAGAATAATTCCAGTACTCACTAAAATAATTCTGGACGCGTTCCGAAACATTTTCAGATCAATGATTTTCATCAGCAAAAACAACCAAAGCGGTTCCGGCAGCTCTGGAACATTTCCGGTTTTTTTCTTAGAAAAATCCCAGAAGTTCCCAGAACAATTCTGGCACCCTCCAAGAATTTCCAGGCGTGTGCCAAAACCAATTTGACTTAATGGTATACTCCGAAACAACTTTTCAGTTTTACCAAAACTCTTCCGGTGTTCTCTCTCCGGAACTCTTCCGCTGTCTCCGAATCTTTTCCGGTGACTTTCTCTCAGACTCCCTGTCTAGTATTCAGTAGATGGATGACCCTTAAGCGTGTGACCCTATAGGTTCGGTGAAGTATAGACATGACCGGAACACTTTTCGATCAATGATCAACATCGGAGCCTGGACACCCATATTGACCCCTATACCCACACGAATAAATATTCGAGTGAACCTCCAGTTGCCGTGTGCTATTCCTATTGCTTCATGATATATTACAAACACCCGAGGTGAGATTTATCTGCATCCCCGTGGATCAACAACTTGTCCACTATGCCAGTTACCTCGTTACCAGTTTTGTTTTCTTTTCTCGTTTCCGTGTTCCGGCATCCCTGTGATCAAATCACATTGTGTCTGGCCAGACGATGATGGATACCGTAACACTGAGAGGGCCCGAGAATATCTCTCCATCGTCGTAGGAGCAAATCACAATCTCGAGCTATCTCGTTCCTTGTCATACTTTTCCGTGAACCCGTAAGCCGTCGTAATAGCCACCCAGTTATGGATGACGTTTAACAAACCCCAAAGTTCACGAAGCAAGAATGAAGGAACTCGACACTCTCATGGTCTAAGGATTCATGCAAACATTAACATTCTCTGTGTTATAAACCATTAAATTATGACAAATGTATCTCATAGCACACTACAAGAAATATGTCAACTTGTGACCTTCTGTCAGTGACCCTGGAAGAAATAGTCATACTTCTACGACCATTTAGACCCAGTTGGTCGTAAGCTAATTGGGAGGGCCAAAACCCTTAACCATAACGACCATACTGGTAAAGAAGGTCGTAATTGCCTTACACGAAATGGTCGTAAAGCAAACAGCACTGTCTGACGGCCTTATTTCTATCTGCTTATGACCAATATAGATGGTCATAGCCTTGTAAATTGTGGTGCATTGCTATGACTTGGCGCCACCTCATCAGTTTTGCCTATGTGTCATGTCCATGTGTGAAGGAATAACCCTAGGTTGTGAAGCAACCTATATTTCTGTCATCCCCAAAATTCCCCCAAATTTCTCATAAATTCTTTGGATCATATCTTTCACAAATATGTCAAATCCCTTCCTTGCCTAGTTCAAAAATAATTCAAGAATATTCATTTTCCTATTCTGTCCAGAATAGCACTTTGTGAAGGAAGTGCTATTTATATTTTCCTAATTGCCCTCGAACTTTTTGGGCACTCTTCCATATCCAAATAATTGCCACATGCCAATATTCAGCTCTATTTGCCTAGTAAATCTTCCTCAGCAAATTTCCAAAGTTTTTATCCAGAGCGAAGCTTTGTGAAGGAAGTACTAGCTAGGCTTATCCAAATTATCTGAGATTTTTCCAAATCTTTCATATGCTCAAATCACCACTCTTCACAAAATTTGAGCTCTATCCAGCAATCCATGTGAGCTCATCATCCAATCTTTTATTCCGGTCATATTTTCAGTTTGTGAAGCAACTATATTTTATATTGCTTCATTATTGCTGAAAATTTACTAGGGCATGATCCTACCTATATAACTTCCCTCCACCAAATTTGAGCTCATTTCTTTTAGCCAATTTCTCTCAATAATTTTCCCAAGTTTCTGTCCAGAGAAGAGCATTGTCAAGGAAGTACCACTTTGGCATGTCCAAATGGTATCAAATTTTTACAGTGCTTTCCTATGCCCAAATGACCATCCTCCACCAAATTTGAGGTCAATCCATTCATTCATTTGAGCCCAGCTTCAACATTCATATTTCTGTCTAGTGTGGTACTTTGCAAAGCAAGTGCCACCTAGGCTCCTCCATTTGAACTGCAAATTTGCCAAGACAGTCTCCTTAGTAGATGATCATCCTCAGCCAAAACTCAGGCCCATTGGCCATGTGCATTTCCCCCACCACTAATCAAACACTTGGCTGCTAGTTCATGTTTGAGCTTAGTTCAGTCTCCTCATGAGATTCTTCTATTGTCTTCTTCTTCCTAACACCTATCGGGGGAGTGCCCAACCCACCAGACATGCCTAGGCCACCCAGAACGTGTGGCAACGCCACGGTCACACGGTGACCACGCGGCTGGCATGCCAGTTTACGCGCTCTAGAGTTGGGGCCCTCGGCCACCCTCCCAACCACGACGTCTCGCCACCACACCATGTATCTCTGAATAAATAGATACTTTTGTACCTAAAAATGTTTTTTGGAAAAAATAAAGAGCAAACTATGAGTCAGCTGTAGTTCAAATTTGACCCACTTCCTACTGAATCGGCGGAAATTTGTCTTTTTCACGAGAGGTGGATCAAAAGCTTTTGACACCCAACAATTTGGTCAATTGTACATTAAATATGGCCTAATATTTTAGAAAATTGATTTGGTCCAATTTTGCAACAAATATATAGTAGGTTCTTCACAAAAAAACTCATTTTGGGCACTCAAAAAATGGAAAATGAAATTTTCGTCCAAAGAAAATAAAAAATTCCTTAGGCAACATTGTTTGTCATTCCAAGATGCAAACTTGTGCAAAATATGATGTCATTTGAACAAACGATGCCATGAATGCTGCCATAACATTGGCCATTTGCCTTGAAAGTCATGGATCTTCATAAATGATAGCTCGTTTCTGAGAACACTTTTTTAAGACATTTGCCGTAGTCCAAGCTTGTTATTTTTACTGGAAAATAGGTCACATATAATGACACAATGCGAAGGTTTTCATTTTTTTTTGATTTTTTTGAATTTCTTATGCCCGTTTCAAAATGCGGTCAAAACGACGGGCATGACCGTTCGTAGCTAGGCGTTGAATCTTGCAAAAAAATTTGGAGTTTCTCTGATTAAATAGATACTTATGTACCTAGAAATGAATTTTGGAAAAAATAAAGAGCAAACTATGAGGAAACTGTAGTTCAAATTTGACCCACTTCCTACTGAATCGGCGAAAATTTGTCTTTTTCATGAGAGGTGGATAAAAAGCTTTTGACACCCAACCATTTGGTCAATTGTTCATTAAATATGGCCTAATATTTTATAAAATTGATTTGGTCCAATTTTGCAACAAATATTTGCTAGGTTCTTCACAAAAAAAACTCATTTTGGGCACTCGAAAAATGGAAAATGAAATTTTGGTGCAAAGAAAGTGAAAACTTTCTTAGGCAACATTGTTTGTCATTTCAAGATGCAAACTTGTGCAAAATATGAGATCATTTGAACAAACTATGCCATGAATGTTGCCATAACATTGGCCATTTGCCTTGAAAGCCATGGATCTTCATAAATGATAGCTCGTTTCTGAGAACACTTTTTTAAGACATTTGCCGTACTCCAAGTTTGTTATTTTTCCTGGAAACTAGGTCACATATAATGACACAATGCGAAGGTTTTCAATTTTTTTGATTTTTTTTTAATTTCTAATGCCCGTTTCAAGATGTGGTCAAAACGACGGGCATGACCGTTCGTAGCTAGGTGTTGAATCTTGCAAAAATTTTGGAGTTCCTCTGATTAAATAGATACTTATGTACCTAGAAATGAATTTTGGAAAAAATAAAGAGCAAACTATGAGGCAGCTGTAGTTCAAATTTGACCCGCTTCCTGCTGAATCGGCGGAAATTTGTCTTTTTCACGAGAGGTGGATCAAAATCTTTTGACACCCAACCATTTGGTAAATTGTACATTAAATATGGCCTAATATTTTAGAAAATTGATTTGGTCCAATTTTGCAACAAATATTTGCTAGGTTCTTCACAAAAAAAACTCATTTTGGGCACTCGAAAAATGAAAAATGAAATTTTGGTGCAAAGAAAGTGAAAACTTCCTTAGGCAACATTGTTTGTCATTCCAAGATGCAAACTTGTGCAAAATATGAGATCATTTGAACAAACTATGCCATGAATGTTGCCATAACATTGGCCATTTGCCTTGAAAGCCATGGATCATCATACATGATAGCTCGTTTCTGAGAACACTTTTTTAAGACATTTGCCGTAGTCCAAGTTTGTTATTTTTCCTGGAAACTAGGTCACATATAATGACACAATGCGAAGGTTTTCAATTTTTTTGATTTTTTTTTGAATTTCTAATGCCCGTTTCAAAATGTGGTCAAAACGACGGGCATGACCGTTCGTAGCTAGGTTTTGAATCTTGCAAAAAAATTGGAGTTCCTCTGATTAAATAGATACTTATGTACCTAGAAATGAATTTTGGAAAAAATAAAGAGCAAACTATGAGGCATCTGTAGTTCAAATTTGACCCGCTTCCTGCTGAATCGGCGGAAATTTGTCTTTTTCACGAGAGGTGGATCAAAAGCTTTTGACACCCAACCATTTGGTCAATTGTACATTAAATATGGCCTAATATTTTAGAAAATTGATTTGGTCCAATTTTGCAACAAATATTTGCTAGGTTCTTCACAAAAAAAACTCATTTTGGGCACTCGAAAAATGGAAAATGAAATTTTGGTGCAAAGAAAGTGAAAACTTCCTTAGGCAACATTGTTTGTCATTCCAAGATTCAAACTTGTGCAAAATATGAGATCATTTGAACAAACTATGCCATGAATGTTGCCATAACATTGGCCATTTGCCTTGAAAGCCATGGATCTTTATACATGATAGTTCGTTTCTGAGAACACTTTTTAAGACATTTGCGTAGTCAAAGTTTGTTATTTTTCCTGGAAACTAGGTCACATATAATGACACAATGCGAAGGTTTTCAATTTTTTCAATTTTTTTTGAATTTCTTATCCCCATTTCAAAATGTGATCAAAACGACGGGCATGACCGTTCGTAGCTAGGTGTTGAATCTTGCAAATTTTTTGGAGTTTATCTGATTAAATAGATACTTATGTACCTAGAAATGAATTTTGGAAAAAATAAATAGCAAACTATGAGGCAACTGTAGTTCAAATTTGACCGCTTCCTGCTGAATTGGCGGAAATTTGTCTTTTTCACGAGAGGTGGATCAAAAACTTTTGACACCCAACCATTTGGTCAATTGTAGTTTAAATATGGTCTAATATTTTAGAAAATTGATGTGATCCAATTTTGCAACAAATATTTGGTAGGTCATTAAAAAAAACTCATTTGGGCACTCGAAAAATGAAAAATGTTTGTTTTACTACATCTTATTTATAATCAACTACGACCAATTTAGATGGTCATAACATAATCAATATGTATACCGTGTTCTGATTGGTCTACAAACGTGTCACGCGGATCATGCATCAAACACCGTCGGATACTCCGGATCCAACGGCAGCACTCATCCCCCTCACCCTCTCACCTCTCGTCCCTCTCCCACCAACCCACCCTCCCTCCCTCGCCCGCTCGTCTCGCCCTCTCCCCTGCACCACTCCTCGTCGCCACCTACGGCGCCCGATCCCGCCCAATTCTGGCACCCTCCGGCGGCGCCCAGCCTACCCACAGCTTCCTCTCGCTACGCTCTTTCTTCTCCACCACGTCGATTTGATTTACCCCATCTCATGTGGTCACCCGCATCACTTCCTCTGGCTAGGGTTTTGGTGGTGGGGTGGACCTTTTCGCCGGTCTCCTGCTCGGGCTCGTGGCGGTGGTGGCGGCACGCGTGAGATCCTCCTCCCCGACAAGGTCGCAGCTGGATCCCCTCCTCTCCACTACAGGATCCGCTCCTCTCCTACAAGGCCGCCACCAAATCCCCTCCTCTCCGATAGCAACGCCTACGGATCCGCTCATCCTCAACAATAGCAAGTACTACAGCGCCAACTTCGCGGTGGCTGGCGCGATGACCATCGAGCATGACTTCTTCGCCAAGAACAACCTCAACATGGACACCACGCCGCAGTCCGTCATGACGGAGCTCGGTTGGTTCGATGCGCACCTCAGGCGCGGGGCTGCCGCCAAGAAGGACGTGGGCGAGGCGCCTTCTTCATCTTCATGTACATCCCGTCCTCTCCCTCCCCTTGCTTCCTTCGTCAGATTCTATTTTTCCGTTGCTGTTTCCCCATGGTTCCTGGGCGGCCCTTGTTCTGAACCTGCTGTTTGTTGGTTGGTTGCCATCAGGGGCGAGTTCCGCGAGGAGTTCAAGCAGAAGCACCCCAAGAACAAGTCCGTCGCCGCCGTAAGTTTCTTACAAAGACTAAATCCCACTCCCGATTTGCTTTCTATACCAGCATGTACGCAGTAGAAATTAATCTTCCAGGTGATATAGATTGGATCATAATGGCCGAGCTGATTAGTTGCTTCCGCTGTAATTTTTTATCCAGGTCGGCAAAGCAGCCGGTGAGAGGTGGAAGAGCTTGAGCGAGTCGGTAAGCGCTTGTTCATTCCTTCTCGTGGCAGATTCTAATTAATCCAAGCTTGTTAGGTCTGAGTATTACGCTGCCGGTTTGTTGAAGCTTGCCTGACACGTGTTTGCTGGATTGCTTTGCAGGAGAAGGCCCCCTATGTCGCCAAGGCCAACAAGCTCAAGGGCGAGTACAACAAGGCCATTGCTGCCTACAACAAGGGCGAGGTAGTGACTCGCTGACCTAATGATTTAACCTTGCTGTTTTGTCAGATTGACGTTCTGGGTACTAATCTTTGGTCTATGATTTGTTTTTTTAGAGCATTGCTGCTGCTGCCCCAAAGAAGGCTGCGGCCAAGGAGGTAGAGGAGGAAGATGAGGAGGAATCCGACAAGTCCAAGTCAGAGATCAATGACGATGATGATGATGAGGGTAGGGACGAGGTATAATAATACATCACATCCTGTATACTTTCTCTTGAAGTGGTTTATCATGGAACCTGCTAGGCATGCTTGTTGCTTCACCAGAATGCTACATTATTCTTTAGCTGTTGATTGTCTGTGTAGATTGACTATATCGAGTTGAGGGCTTGAGGCAGGCTGTAGGCGATTAGGACAACCACCTGTTAAGTAAGATCTGGTGTAGTGTATGCTCTGAACATAAGCTTGTGCTGCTGCCATTGCAGGACGAGGACAATGACGAGTGAAGAAGAAGCATCTTGTCGAGGTTGCTCCGGCGGACCTGCTGTGCGAGGTGAGGATATCTGATCTCTCCCATGTTGATGTTCTTCCATTGGTGCTAAACGCATCCTCATTGTGTAGATTAGTACCATGTCGCTGAAATGCACTGTAATGGTGGTTAATGATTTCCAGGTATATGTCTATGCCCGACCTCAAGGTTTAGTAGCTATTGTGCAAAATTGTTAGTGATTCTGTTGGTGAACATATAGGGTAAATATGTCTGTCAGTAGTAAATCTGTAAAATAGCTTCTTTATATGTTTGTCTCAGCATGTTCAATGCTGTGTGTCTGGTTTGTTCATAGAGCCACTTTTGTGGAATGAGATGAGAATAACAATTGCACTTCTGTAATGATTGAGGACGACCTAGATGTCCTTATGAAATACCTGATATGATAGCACGACCTGAATTAGGACTATTACCTGCTCATCGGCTACACCGGTGCATTTCTGTTTTGAATGTTCTGTACTTGTTCTTGCATGATAGATACATATATGTGTCAGCAATTGGTCGTTGGATATTGCGGGAAACTAGCTATGTCACATCAATTTCTTGGTTGTCTAGTTTGTTATGTCACATCAATTGTATGCTTTTTTGGCTTTATAAACTAGCTATCTTTGATCTTAATTACTAGAATAAATACATCATTGGCCTGCCTAGCACAACATCAGTTCTGGCATTACTGAAATAATGCAGCCCTTACTTCATATGTATTAAGATTAAATAAGCTTTCTTGTGCAATACTTCATATGTATTAAGATTAAATAAGCTTTCTTGTGCAATATATCAACTCGTTCTCTGTTTAAAGGACTTCTTATTGTTGTTACTGAATGTTATGGATTGTTGCTGTGATCGAATTTTGTTTCACTCACAGAGATTAGCTCCTTTACTTGCTCTGGTTTGGTTAAGACTGATGATGCCATGGATAAGAACACAGTTTAAAAGGTCTGTTGAAACAAGGTGGAAGCATGTTCTTTCTTGCAAATGTTCTGTTAGCTAATATGAAGATAGCATTGAGTTTAATCTAGTACTGATGATTGTCGTTGTTTGTCTTTGAGCAATGCTTGTGTTTTAGCTACTGCCACTTTGAGCAATGTTCTGTTAGCTAATATTGGTGGTTGGCTAATGGATTGAATTGGAAATAAATATGTTGTTCTTCATTGCCTAATGCTTTTGGTTGGTGACAACAGGACCTATAGTTAGTAAACCTGTAATTAGCAAGTTATTTTTTTAAGGTGTATCATGCTGAAATAGAGAAAATGCTTTGTGTCACATGCTCAACAGCCTTTGAACTATATACCTGGTTTGGTTTGAGAGAAAAATGCACCTAGTTGTTTAACACACTTACTGAACTAATCAGCCTACCAACTCAAACTACCATCAGTATCCACCAAACGACTGTGGAAAAAACTTTTGCCGATAATCCTTTGTTTTAAACAAGTACTAATATTTTGGCAGGACAAGAAGTTGCAAATTCTTATGCTGCTGGAGAGATGCCCTTAGCAAACTGGAAGGGCTGCAACCAAATCCAATCGACAGCATGGCAGTGGTCTCCAAATATCTAAGCTAGTGATAATCTTTTTAGCGATTCCTTTTCTGTTTGGCCTTCTTGTAGGTTTGCACATAAGCGGATGTTGTGGTGTATATTAGCAGTCGCTGGAGCTATGATGATGATCTTTTTTGTTGCCAAGGTTATTTGAGCCTGGCTGTCGTTTGTTATCGATGACAATCTTTTAGTTGCTGCGTCTTATGTATAGATGATGTGATGAAGATGTAACTGCAACAAATGATGTATGATTGTACGGTGAAACAAATGTTGCTTTGATAGAAAAATTGGAAAAAAAACTCAACTGTTTCTCTGTCGTCCAGTCCTTTGAATTAGTGGGCTGAAAATATTGATGGGCTGGAAGAGGCCTTGGCCCAAACAATGCTGGACAAAAAATGCAACGAAAAAAGTCTTAAAAAATTAAAAAAAGAAATGGACAACAAAAAGGCTGAGGCCCAGAAAAAAGGCCGAATTGTTTGGGCTAGGCCCATGTAGCTAACCAAAATTAATAGGAAAAAAATATGTTAAAACGGCTGAATTATTGGGCTCGGCCCATATAGATGGCTGAATTGGACCGGGCTGATTCTAATTTATGACCAATTCATTTGGTCAAAATTTTGCCATGTCAGCTTGCCACGTTGGATCTGACGTGGTGTGGGCTGGTTGCCAGTGACCAAAACAATTGGTCGTAAAATCTACGACCTTTTATTTTGGTCGTAACCGTCCATGACCATTCCACAAAGAAGGTCGTTAAGTTTCATTAAAGACGACCAGCTTTTGACCAACTGTTTTTGGTCACAAAAAGGTCACAAATGGAAAACAATGACCATTCAGTGACCAATATTGATGGCCGCAAGTTAACATATTTCTTGTAGTGGCATAACATCAATTCGGGTCGATTCAACACAAGTGTTCTTCTAACATTGTGCCCTCAAAATTGCCGGCATAGTCATGCCCATGATCAGGAAAACAGGATCATCATGCAATACTTGAGCCAGTCTTAGAGGCATGACTAGGAATACATTTTACCGTTTATTATACCACACGTGCACATGAGTTTCCCTCCAAGCCTCATGGATATTGTAGACTCGAGAATCATTGCAATTATAGCATGGAACATAAACATTCATTACAAACTTGGAGATACAAAATAACTGTTATTACTGCCTCTAGGGCATATCTCCTACAGACTCCCACTTGCACGAGTCATAATCTAATTACATGGCTTCCCTAACACCAATGGCTATCCGGTGCTGCTCATGCTTTGCTCGTGGTAGAGGCTTTGTCATCGGGTCTGACATGTTCAGATCCGTGTGAACTTTGCGTACTTTCACTAAACCCGCTTCGACATGATGTCGAATGAGTTTATATTTGCGTTCAATATGTCTTGTCTTATGGTGCAAAGATGGTTCCCTAGCCTGAGGCACGGCGCCACTATTATCACAATATATCTCCACCGGGTCCAGCGCACTTGGAACCACACCAAGGTCTTCAAGAAACTGCTTGATCCAGACTGCCTCCTTGGAGGCTTCTGAAGCTGCAACATATTCCGCCTCCGTCGTAGAATCCACCACAGTCTTTTGTTTGGAACTTTTCCAATCAACTGCGCCACCGTTCAATATGAAAACATAGCCTGATTGAGATTTGACGTCATCTGGGTCAGTCATGAAGCCTGCATCAGTGTAACCACTTACAATGAGCTCTTCATCACCTCCGTACACAAGGAGTAAATCCTTGGTCCTTCTGAGGTACTTAAGAATATTTTTGACTGCGGCCCAGTGTTCCAATCCTGGATCACTTTGGTACCGGCTGCTAACACTTAGCGCATAGGAAACATCCGGTCTTGTACATAGCATGGCATACATAATAGAACCAACTGCCGAGGCATATGGAACATCATTCATTTGTACTCGCTCATCGAGAGTCCGAGGACACTGATTCTTGCAAAGCACTGTGCCAGGTAACATGGGGAGTAGGCCTTTCTTGGAGTTCTCCATGTTGAACCTTTTCAACACCTTGTCAATGTACGTGCTTTGGCTAAGCGCTATCAGGCGTTTTGATCTATCTCTATAGATTCTGATGCCCAATACATATGCCGCTTCGCCTAAGTCTTTCATTGAAGAACTCTTCTTCAATGAGTCTTTTATTTCGCTAAGAAAATTTGCGTCATTTCCAATCAACAATATGTCATCCACATACAAGATTAGAAATGCTTTTGCGCTCCCACTAAACTTCTTGTAAACACAAGATTCTTCGTCATTCCTGATGAAGCCAAACTCTTTGACTACTTCATCAAAATGAATGTTCCAGCTCCTTGACGCTTGCTTCAGACCATAAATGGCCTTCTGAAGTTTGCATACCTTTTCAGCATCCTTATGAACGACAAAACCTTCAGGCTGTATCATGTATACATCTTCTTTGAGATTTCCATTTAGGAAAGCCATTTTGACGTCTATCTGCCATATTTCATAATCGAAATAAGCAGCAATTGCTAGTAATATCCGTACAAACTTAAGCATAGCTACAGGCGAGAAAGTCTCGTCGTAGTCCACTCCTGGAACTTGCGTGAGCCCTTTTGCGACAAGTCTAGCTTTATGGATAGTAATGTTACCATCCGCGTCTGTCTTTCTTTTGAAAATCCATTTACAACCAATGGGCTTTACACCTTCTGGAAGTTCTACCAAGTTCCAAACTTGATTTTCGTACATGGATTCCATTTCGGATTTCATGGCCTTGTGCCATTCCCTTGAGCTGGGCCCCGCCATCGCTTCCTTGTAGTGTGTAGGTTCATCGTCTTCAAGGATGAAGATTTCGTTATGAAGCCACTCAGGTGGCTGGATAGCCCTACCTGATCTGCGCGGTTCAGTTACAACATTGTCTGAAGTTTCCGCATCACATGCGACAACTTCCGGCTCGGTTGTAGGGATAATTTGCGGAATTACTTCCGGTTCCTTAGCCATATCAACGGTCGCCGAAGATTCACTAATCTCATTAAGTTGTACTGTCCTCCCACTTAATTCTTTAGCGAGAAATTCTTTCTCGAGAAAGTGTCCAACTCTTGCGACAAACACTTTGCCCTCGGGCTGGTGGTAGAAGGAATACCCAATGGTGTCTTTGGGATAACCTACAAAGTAACATTTGTCTGATCTGGGATCGAGTTTGCTTGGTTGTAAATGTTTTACATAAGCTTCACAACCCCAAACCTTGAGATGTGACACATTGGATTTCTCCCCATACGAGAATTCAAATGGCGTCGTCTCAACAGACTTAGACGGTGCTCTGTTTAATGTATAACTGGCAGTGAGTAGTGCGTGACCCCAAAAAGATATTGGCAGATCTGTAAGAGACATCATCGACCTTACCATGTCTAACAGGGTTCGGTTACGTCGTTCCGACACTCCGTTTCGCCGTGGAGTTCCGGGAGGCGTAAGCTGTGAAACGATTCCACGGTCACTCAGATGTTGGCTAAACTCATGACTAAGGTATTCGCCCCTACGATCTGATCGCAGAAACTTAATTCTTTTGTTACGATGATTTTCTACTTTATTCTGAAATTCTTTGAACTTTTCAAAGGTTTCCGACTTATGCTTCATTAAGTAGATATAGCCATACCGACTCAAATCATCAGTAAAAGTCACGAAGTAGAAATACCCACCCCGTGCGGCTGTGCTCATCGGACCACATACATCACTATGTATTATTTCCAATAATTCACCCACCCGTTCAGGATGACCCGTGAATGGCGTCTTGGTCATTTTCCCCATCAGACAAGCTTCACATGTGTCAAATGATTCAAAATCAAAAGACGGTAAAACTCCATCTTTATGGAGTCTTTGCATGCGTTTCTTTCCGATGTGGCCAAGCCGACAGTGCCACAAGTAAGTGGTGGTGGTATCAGCCTTCTGAAGGCTTTTAGCATTCATGTTAAAGACATCATTTCCACATTCAAGATTTAGTATGAAAAGGCCCCCAACAATGGGTGCAAATCCATAAAACATATCCTTACAATAAAGTGAACAACCATTGTTCTCAGACTTGTAAGAGTACCCATCGTGTACTAAACATGATCCAGAGTTAATGTTTCTACACAATGCCAGAACAAAATAACAGTTACTTAGTTCTAAGGTAAATCCTGAAGGGAGACGTAGAGGCATATGCCGACGGCTTGAGCGGCGATCCCAGCGCCGTTCCCGACACGCATCACGACTTCATTCTTTCCCAGCTTGCGCACCTTCTGAAGCCCCTGTATCGAGTGGCAAATGTGAGCAACCGATCTGGTATCAAATACCCAAGACTTAGAATTTTCGCTAGCAAGCAAAACGTCAATGACATTAACTTGTACAACAATTATACCTTTTCCGGTTTTCCCGGACTTCTTATCTTCCAGATACTTCTTGCAGTTTCTCTTCCAGTGTCCTGTGCCCTTGCAATAGAAGCACTCAGTTTCATTCTTGGCTCTGCCCTTAGAGTTGCTTTGGGAGCCGGTCTTATCGGCGCCCTTGCCCTTCTTGGACTTCCCTTTCTTTTTGAAACTGGCAGTTTCATTCACAAGCAACACTTGCTTGCGATTTTTCCGCAGTCCTCCTTCCGCAGTTTTCAGCATGGCGAGCACCTCATTTGGTGTCTTCTCCATCCCACTCATGTTGTAGTTCATGATAAAACCGTCGTAAGATGAGGGGAGTGAAGAAAGCAACATGTCCATCATATGGGCTGGTGGAATTGGAAATTTCAGGGTTTTAAGCCTTTCAGCGTAGCCAATCATTTTGACCATGTGTTTGCCAACTGAACTACCCTCAGCCATCTTGCAATCCATCACGGTCTTCATAATATCAAAATGTTCAGACCGTGCGGTTTCCTTGTACAGAGCATCCAATTCCCGGATCATATCGCGGGCATTATGGAATTCAAAACATTTTTGAAGCTCTGGACTCATGCAAGCTAGCATGAGGCACTGCACTAAGTTGTGATCATCATCCTTAGTGGCCCAGACATTTTGTTCATCTTCCGGGACAGTTTCCGCCGGTTTAGCTGGAAGAGGAGTTTCAAGAACATACATTCTCTTAGCACTCCTGAGGACAATCCTCAGGTTACGGACCCAGTCCGCATAGTTGTTTCCAGTCGCAGCTAACTTCTCTTTCTCTAACATCGGGCCTAAGTTGAACGCGGTGTTGCGAGCCATTTGATCTACAACGGTAAACACAAGTTTCACTTAGACTTTGTTCATAATTAATTTGCACTAGTGAATAAACAATTTTATTCTAAAGTGCGCTCCCACTCAAATCAATATCTCTCAAAATAGATTATGAGTGATTCAAGACCCGCATTTCCATTCAACGCCACGGTTCGAGATGAACACAAATGGCGTGAACTTCAATCGGTAGGCAAACTTGCCGATCACATCTCTATGTGATTCTTGTTCATCTTTCGATGCGTGTGTTCCGAGCTCAGGACTGTCCTGCCTGAATGTCAAGTCAACCAAGTGATCTTACTGCGAGGTCTCAACTCACCCGCCTCACACTTCTCTAATCGTTCGCATCCATGGAGATCATGTGATGCCCCGAAGAGATCGGTGCCGTGACGGTGCGACACTTGGGAGAACACTAACTACTTGATATTTTAAGTGAGAGATCACCTTAATAAAAAGCGACTACCGCGCAATCAAAAGGGTGCATCATAAGGGATAAACATCTCAGGAAATTCATAATAGCATGATATGGTATAGCCCTTTCTGACGGAGAAGTCTTTAATTTCTTCGTCTTCAGCATTTGCGTCGGTGTTCACCTTCGCGAAGATTGCCACCACCTTGTCGATGCACCAGATAATATTGCTATCTTTATAGCTAATAAAATAAGTGCATTACTTAAGGTTGACACGCAGGTCATTAAAGTGACAATCATATGGCTCCAGCCATCATGCCGAATCATGACACGCAGGTCATGTTAGTAATTTACATCATATAGTCATCTCATACATAATCAAATTAATATGATAACTGCTATACCACATCACATGCACATCCTGCAAAACCAAGTTAGACGCCTCTAATCGGTTTATGCAAAAATTTATTTTATGTGGCTTCTTAGGTTTTGACTTAAACCGCAGCTACCAACGTTTATCATCAAGTATGATTATTCAAGTCGCTAGATTAACTCTGCGGGGTGTATGAAACACGAGATAATAAAATCTCGAGCCCATACTGAACTTCGTCATATGCATGACCCCCGTGCAGATGATATCTGCATTGCCCTTTCGTCTGCGAAATTTCATCTTTCTTTTAACTATGGTGGAACCAAAAGAACTGATAGCACTTCGTTGATCAATCAGGATGGCGGATTGCCAGAACTTTGTGAAATTCCACCATTCCGTTTCAAGATCAGAAATACGCAAATTCTAGGGAAGCAACAAGAACATCGGGTAACAGATTTCATCTGCCACCCGCATAAATAATTTTCAGCAATAGATCGCATCTACTACAAAATTATATTATGCAATACCCATACATCTCTTTGCATTCTAGATCATAACCTGCATCTACGCATAGCAAGGCTCTTGATGCCACTGTAGGGGAACGCGACAGAAAACAAAAAAAATTGGTACAGCGAGCATGCCCAGGAACACTATGGAGACTGCATACAAGGTTTGATCTGATCATTACCGACTCGTAGCGCAGCAGAAGTAGAGTCGATGTAGATCATCAGTGCAGATCCCCACAGCTAGGATTTACAACCTCCCAACCGCGAGGATGTACTCCCTCGTCGGACAGCCCTTCGGGAGGCGGTCGGACAGTCCCCCGGACGATGTCACGGACAGCCCTTCGGGAAGACCCTCGAAGCTCAAACGGTAACTCGGACAGCCCTTCGGGAGGACCCTCGAACAGCCCCTCGGGCAAAAGATCGAACCTACGACCTCTCTATGGGGTTGCACACATACGGTGTCAGCTACCGGCAGGGCTTCGTCGTCCAGAACTAGTTCCTGCCGGAATCCAGACAACCTTTCGGCTCTACGAAACTATTTCGCGGGGAGGGAGAGAGAAGGCCAGATCATGCATGGCATTTGTATGTGAGAAAGAGTGAGTGTGGAGAGTGCCTCTCCACCTCTATTTATAGGAAAACCCAAGGGGTAGGGTGGCACTTGAAATACCCAAAAAACCCATCACATGGAGTTTCAAGAAGGGCATAATGGGAAGGCTAGAGGAGCTCCATGGAGGAGCTCCTCCCTTGGTCGGCCACCACAAGTGGCCCCCCCATGAGGGGCTCTCATCCATCCATGTCATCCCTAAGATATTTTGGGACAAAGCCCAAAAAGGTGGCTTTCCATAAAGTAACCATAAAGTGCTTTTTCACTATTCATGAACCCATTTTTCCGCAACCGATAAATCCGAAAATATTTTTGTGGGTCTTAGAATAATTCCAGTACCCACTAAAATAATTCTGGAAGCGTTCCGAAACATTTTCAGATCAATGATTTTCATCAGCGAAAAGCAACCAAAGCGGTTCCGGCAGCTCTGGAACATTTTCGGTTTTTTTCTCGGAAAAATCCCAGAAGTTCCCAGAACAATTCTGGCACCCTCCAAGAATTTCCAGGCGTGTGCCGAAACCAATTTGACTTAATGGTATACTCCGAAACAACTTTTCAGTTTTACCGAAACTCTTCCGGTGTTCTCTCTCCGGAACTCTTCTGTTGTCTCCGAAACTTTTCCGGTGACTTTCTCTCAGACTCCCTGTCTAGTATTCAACAGATAGATGACCCTTAAGCGTGTGACCCTATAGGTTCGGTGAAGTATAGACATGACCGTAACACTTTCCGATCAATGATCAACATCGGAGCCGTGGACACCCATATTGACCCCTATACCCACACGAATAAATATTCGAGTGAACCTCCAGTTGTCGTGTGCTATTCCTGTTGCTCCATGATATATTACAAATACCCGAGGTGAGATTTATCTGCATCCCCATTGTCGGTACCAAAACCGGCAGATCTCGGGTAGGGGGTCCGAACTGTGGATCTAGGAATCAATGAGTAACAGGGAACGTGGAGACAGCGATTTACCCAGGTTCGGGCCCTCTCGAAGAGGTAAAACCCTATGTTCTACTGGATTGTATTGATGCGATTGTATGAAGGTTACAGAGTTGATCTACCTCGAGATTGGATGGGCTAAACCCTGGGTGGTTATGATGATTCTCTACCTCTACGGACTAAACTCCCTGGTTTATATAGACACCAGAGGGACATAGGGTTACACATGGTCGGTTGCCATCAGGGGATAAACATGCCGGTTATGCTAAATATTTCTTGGAGGAGACGCCAAGTCTTCGGAGGTTTCCTTCTGGTGCACGGGGTCGCCCACTGTCTGGCCTTCCTTTGATGAGTAAAGGGCGGCCCACTAGTCCGGCCTACGAGAGATAGGCCGGCAGCCCGAGTACCCCATAGTCCGGTACACCCTCAGTAGCCCCCGAACTAGCCTCCAATGCCGAGGTTGAAAGTCTTCGGCAGCTCCATGCTCCAAGGGTCTTTGGCTTGGGCGGCGAGTTCCTTCCATCACCTGTGTTTGGTTTGACAACAGTCGGCCACCAATAGTTTGGTCGCCGAAGAATCCTCCGATTGGCGAGGCATCGTGGGGCCCGCCATACCGCTTTTCTTTGCCTAGAATTAAATGACGACCCTCGATTCCTGCGCATCCAGGGAATGCGAGTGGCCCGATGGGTTTTTACAAAAATGCCCCTCTTTGGGGGGAGATAATGCCCTTTTAATAGGCGAAGGGCGTGGAGGCTAACGCACCCCACCCCCTGCCATTTTTCCTCACATCCCCGCGAGGTCACAGCCAGCAAACAATGGCGAGCGTTCCAGGCTCTTCCTCACGCCCTCACGGCCCCCGTCAAGGTGATTGGGCAAGCTGCTCTGTATCCCGCATCCGATTGCGCAGGCTCGAGACGCAGGGGTATCTCCCCGCTTCAGATCTCGCGTCCACCTGCCCCGGATTAACTTCCGCAAACGGGGAGGCCCTCGCAGAGAACTTTCCTTCCCCCCATGGGGAGGAGAGGGTGTGCTTTGTACC
This sequence comes from Elymus sibiricus, assembly GCA_039707655.1. Lineage (NCBI taxonomy): Eukaryota > Viridiplantae > Streptophyta > Magnoliopsida > Poales > Poaceae > Elymus > Elymus sibiricus. The sequence continues at coordinate 251,048,042 of CM077668.1, read as the reverse complement.
CTTTCTCTTGCGAGGCCTAGGTTTCCCCATTCATCCCTTCTTGAGGGGTCTACTAGAGTTTTACGGGATCCAACTCCACCACCTTACCCCAGGATCAATTCTTCATATCTCGGGCTTCGTCGCTCTTTGCGAGATGTTCCTGGGCTGTGAGGCTCATTTCGAGTTGTGGAGGAAATTCTTCTGTCTTGTCCCCCGCACCCGAGGAGGGATAATTTACGAGGTTGGCGGGGCCGAGGTATGGCGCATCGCCGGAACGGGATACCCCGTAGGGACTCCCAAGAAAGATGCCGAGGAGTGGACTTTTGAATGGTTTTATATCGAAGACGTCCCCCTATTCGATCCAGTTCGGAGGGGGTTGCCCGAATTCTCATCGGCTTCCCCGAAGAAGCGGTTCAACTGGCGCCCGAAGAGTTCTTCCCAAGAGGAAAGCGCCGATGTAACTCGGCTGGCCGTTCAAGTGAGGTGGCTAGCCCACAACGGGCTAACCATCATCGACGTGATGGCCGCAGCCATTGCTCGGTGCGTCCAACCTCTTCAACAGAGAATACACCCGCTATGGTGCTACAACGGGGAGGATGATGCAACCCGATACACATGGATGGGACCTGCCGATCAGGCGGCGATGGCAGCCATACTGGCTGACCTTTTCAAGGGAGAAGAGCAAGAATTTGCTCGGTTAAGGCCCAAGGAAGGCTTCTCGAGCTATAAACCCATCGAAATGGTGAGTCCAACCACGCTTTATAGCTCGGAGGGCACCCCAAATTTTTCTTAATCAGATTTTTATCCTGTCCGAAAAGAACTGGAGGCGCTGGATCGAGACAGTGAGCTGCCCTGCTCCTCAACCGGAGAATTATTCTTGTGACGACGATCCTGGGTTCCACGATGACCCCGAAACATCGATCGATTTCGAGGAGGGGGTCTTCTACCAGGAGAGCCTCGATGGCTCTAAGGTGGCCCTTTTGGCCGATCACCCCGGGCGCTTCCCTCCTCCGCTGTAAGTGACCAACGGGTTTCTTCTCGAAAGAGACACTCAGCTGCTACTGCTCCGAATACACTGACTTCTACTCCCAAGGGCCGCCGTACGACGCGCCGGGGAGCCGCAAGAGCGGCACCAGCGGCCCCAGCGGCAAGTGGTCGTGGGGTGACTAAACATGCGGCCCCAACGGGAGTTACATCATCCGCGCCCCGCCCGAAGAGGTAACGCGTCCGTCGTACCGTCATAGCCTTTATCTTCAACATCCACCAAGAATGCCAATAATTCTCTCCGCGGTGTCCTGTAGGCGATATGTAGAACCGCCTTCAGCCGAGGATGTTGAAGAGGTGCCGAGGGGTGACTCGAACCCAAGGACGCCAGTTGTAGCCGGAGTTACTCCGGAGGTCCCTGCCGAGGACCAACATCCCGAGGACTCAGGGGGCATCTCGGTCACCAACTCCGAGGTTGAAAGTGTGATGAATCACCGGCGGCGCAAGGCATCGCTTCGGCACTCCACGTTTTCCGATCAGGAGTTTAATGCTCTTAGTTCGGTAGAGGCGTACCTCGGAGCTGCCCGAACGGGACTCGAGGGGGCAGTGAAGCTCATGTCTACTAATGTGCAGGTATACCATTGGTTTTGACAACTAGTACCTAACCCAGTAGCCCCCGAGCCTTAATTTGAGCGGAACGGCCAAGTTAAGGGTCTGATGTTTATAATGCCATGCTATTGTGCAGACTGTTCGGGAGCGAAACAAAAAGCTATCCGAGGACCTCAGGCTGGCGCAAACGCAGTTAGAATCTGTGAAATCCGAGTTAGAGGGGGTAAAGAAATTTACCAGAGAGGCACATGGTAAGTGCCGAACTTAAATTTGTATAAGAAAAATTTGATGGAACACCTATTCTAATGAAAGATGATTCCATAGCAGCCGAGTCTATAAATCAGCTGCAGAAGGATCTGGATACTGCCAGAGAAGCTCAAAGGTATGCGGAGTCACAACAAGAGGCTGGCTACCGCGTGGTTACCCGAAGTCATGAGGAGAGGGATAAGCTCAAGGCGGAAGGTCAACAACAGGCCTAAGAAATCAAAAGCTTGAAAGCTCAACTGGCCCTATCCCAAGAGGAGAACCAGAGACTGAAAGCTGGCATGTTCGGTGAGTACAACCTATTTTTTCAGTTCATAAACTATATGTATTAGACTGCAATATGAACAACGCCACGTCTCATTGTAGTTCTTCTGACCGGACGCCCCAAAGAGGAGGCCGGATCTTTCGGACGGGACCTGCTGAAGAAGGTATCCGCCGTACATGAGCGGGCCCGAAAAGCCATGAAAAGCATGTTCAAAGCATTGTGGCCTGGCGAGGTGGCTCCAGAAGGGATGGCCGAACTCATGAATCGATTCAAAGGAGCTCGGCGCCGCTTTGAGTTATGGAAGATGTCATCTTGTCGGGAGGGAGCACGGGAAGCTTGGGTGATGATCAAGACCCGTTTCACCAAGCTGGAACCGGAGCATTTAGCTAGAGTTGGGCCAGTAGGGCCAGATGGGCAGGAAGTGCCCGTTCATCTGGTATATGACCAGGTTATGCCCGCAGCTCGGCTGTCCCAAGCAGATTGTGCTCTGGAGACCATAATAGATGGTCTTGATCAAGATTGACATTGTGATTCTATGTATCTATGTACTTAACATCAAATAGTCTCCAAACCGTGCTTGAAACGTTGTCGTAACCGGCCATCGGCTTCAGCCCCCTCAGTCAAGGGCCGAGGGGTGTTTCCTCCTATGCGGTCCGAGAACATCAGAAAAACGCTTCGGAGAACCAGGCAATCCGGCCATGTGGTGCAAACAGACAAAAAACACGCTCGGGGAGTTATGTTATATTACTGTTTAATGTAAGAAACATCTTCCGACAAAAATAGTTCCTCTACGGGTTCCTTTCTTCGGGTTGCCATGTTGATCATGGACGTATAACCGAATACCCGAAATAGACGGGGATGGTTAATTTGGGAAAATAACCCCAGAATCTTGGCAATAGCTACCAATTATTTTCACTTCCCCCGTGGCTGACCAATTATGTTCTTAAGAATGCTAGCTTTTGGCTTCACCCGTCTGAGGTACGCACCCGGGTAATCCGGACGTAACAATCGTAGAGGTGCTCCCTTTACTCCCTAGCCGAACAATCGGGAACGTAGGGAGTAAACACAGGAGCGAGGCAACCTAGCTTGGCAAAATCTTAAGTCAAATTGATGCATATGATGGCTTTAGAACGATACTAGAAGGTTGCAAGCATGTAAAAACTGATGGTTGCACAAATAATGTATGATCGGCTCCGTAAAGGAAGCCCCCAGGTAACAGCGTTTGGTACATTCGAGGATGCTTGCCGAAGAAAAACTTAACGTAGTTCGGCTTAACCGAACACAACCCGGGAAAGACTAGTTACTCGAAAAATATAAATCCGAGAAGGATAAACCGAACAAGGTAAGGACGCTGAGTTAGCCGTAGAAACGTCATAGCCGAGCTGCGTTCCATGGGTTTGGTTCGAGGCGGTCGTCCTTTGGGTCGCGGAGACGATATGCTCCGCCCGCGAGTACCTAATCGATTATGAAGGCCCCCTCCCATTTGGGCGACAGCTTATGCTTCTGCTACTCCGGGAGGCGCAGGACGAGGTCGCCTATGTTATAGGCTTTTGCCCGTACTTTCCTGCTCTGATAGCGTCTGGCCTGCTGCTGATAAAAGGAAGAGCGAGCCCAAGCTATGTCGCGCTCGCCCTCCAGGGCGTCCAGGTCATCTTGTCGATCCAGCTCGGCCTCCTTTTCTTCATACATACGTACCCGAGGTGCGTCGTGAATAAGATCGCTGGGGAGGACGGCTTCTGCCCCATACACCATGAAGAACGATGTGTAGCCCGTGGATCGATTGGGGGTGGTGCGCAGGCCCCACAATACAGAGTCGAGCTCCTCAACCCAGTGGCAGTCAGATTCTTTTAAAGAGCGGACCAAACGGGGCTTAATGCCGCTCAAAATCAGTCCATTAGCTCGCTCGACCTGTCCATTGGACTGTGGGTGGTACACCGAGGCATAGTCGAGCTTGATACATAAATTGGCGCACCGGTCTTTGACTTCCTGGGCAGTAAAATTGGATCCATTGTCCGTTATTATGCTATGTGGGACACCGTAACGGTGCACGACGCCGGATATAAAATCAATGACCGGCTTGGACTTGGCTGAGGTCACTGGTTTTGCCTCAATCCATTTAGTGAATTTGTCTACCATGACGAGTAGATATTTCTTTTTCTTGGTCCCCCCTTTAAGTGGTCCGACCATGTCCAGCCCCCAGACCGCGAAAGGCCAAGTAATCGGTATCGTCCGAAGAGACGTGGGGGGCATATGACTCTGATTTGCAAAGAGCTAGCATCCAACGCAATGTTGGACCAATGTTTGGGCGTCTGTTCGGGCAGTGGGCCAGAAGAACCCTGCTCGGAAGGCCTTGCTGACCAGGGCCCGAGCTGCTGCGTGGTGACCACCCATGCCAGCGTGGATCTCGGCCAAGAGCTGCCTTCCCTCCTCCTCGGATATACATCTTTGGAGGACGCCGGTAGTGCTTTTCTTATATAGTTCGCCCTCGTGGACTTTATAGGCTTTAGATCGCCGAATAATGTGCCTTGCCTCAGTCTGGTCATCGGGTAGCTCTTGGCGGAGGAGATAGGTGAGGAAGGGCTTGGTCCATGGCGCGATTACCGCCATGACTTCATGAGCCGAAGACGTCGTTTCGACGACCGAGCCCCCGATAATTCCTTCGTCTGGTTCGATAGGCGGAGGGACGAGCTCTCCTGAGGTCTTGGTTTCCGAGTCCTTGGCATCCTCCTGCCACACCATGGACGGCTTGAAGAGTCGTTCCAAAAAGGTGTTCTCAGGAACACGGTTGCGCTTGGCGCCCATCCGAGCAAGAATATCGGCAGCTTGATTGATGTCTCTAGGTACATGGTGAAACTCCAGTCCTTCAAAACGGGCTGAGATTTTTAGGACGGCGTTGCGATATGCTGTCATTTTTGGGTCTTTTGCGTCAAATTCGCCGTTGACTTGAGAGATGGCGAGATTAGAATATCCCCGTACCTCGAGCCGATGTACGCCCATTGACACCGCAATCTGAAGTCCATGCAACAAAGCTTAGTATTCGGCCGCGTTGTTGGAGTCGGTGTACATGATCTGGAGTATGTACCGAATATTGTCGCCAGTGGGGGATGTGAGGACCAATCCAGCCCCCAGCCCGACGAGCATTTTGGAGCCGTCGAAGTACATCATCCAATGCGAGTATGTACTGTACTGCCTAGGGAGTTCGGCTTCCGTCCATTCCGCTACGAAATCTGCCAACACCTGAGATTTAATAGCTCGGCGTGGTCGATATATGATTTCGAAGGGAAGGAGTTCTATAACCCATTTGGATATACGGCCAGTGGCGTCTCGATTGTTGATTATGTCATTCAGTGGTACCTCGGATGCCACCGTGACCGAGCACTCTTGAAAATTGTGGCGGAGTTTTCGAGACGCCATAAAAACTGCGTAGGCGATCTTCTGATAATGCGGGTACCTCGTTTTACATGGGGTAAGCACTTCGGATACGTAGTACGCTGGTTTCTGCACCTGGAGCTTGTGACCCTCTGTCTCTCGTTCGACGACGAGAACCGTGCTGACCACCTGATTCATGGTCAAAATGTATAGCAGCATTGGCTCGCCCAGGCTGGGTGCTGTCAAGATCGGGCTGCTAGCCAGTAGGGTTTTAATTTTCTCAAGTGTTGCCGCCGCTTCACTGGTCCACTCGAAGTTCTTCGTCCATTTGAGCAATTTATAGAGCGGTAAGGCCTTTTCTCCAAGGCGTGAGATGAAGCGACTTAAGGCTGCAACGCAGCCGGCCAGTTTCTGGACGTGCTTTAGCTCAGTAGGAACCGCCAGCTGGGACAGTAGCCTCTATTCCTCTATGGGAAACAATGAATCCGAGCAGCTTACCGGCTGGCACTCCGAAGACGCACTTTTCCAGATTGAGGCATATATCGAAAGTCCATACACTGTCGAAGGTTTGCCGGAGATCGTTCACCAGCTGACTAACGTGTTTGGTTTTGACAACCACGTCATCCACATATGCCTCGACCGTTTTGCCGATCTGCTTTTCCAACATGTTTGGATCATGCGCTGGTATGTAGCTCATGTGTTCTTTAATCCGAAGGGCATTGTGTTGAAACAGAATGGTCCATAGGGGGTGATGAATGTTGTGGCTGCTTGGTCGAACTCGTTCATTTTAATTTGATGGTATCCGGAGTAAGCGTCAAGGAAACACAGCGAGTCATGCCTGGCAGTGGCGTCTATGATCTGGTCTATGCGGGGCAGGGGGAAAGGATCCTTGGGGCAGGCCTTGTTTAAATCCTTGAAATCGACACACAACCGCCAGGATTTATCCTTCTTGGGTACCATGACCAGGTTGGCCAACCACTCCGGATGTTTGATGTCTCGGATGAATCCGGCTTCGAACAACTTTGCCAGTTCCTCGCCCAAAGCTTGACGCTTGGGTTCAGAAAACCGACGTAGAGTCTGTTTGACTGGCTTGAAACCTTTAGTTATGTTCAGGCTGTGCTCGGCTAATCTACGCGGGATCCCTGGCATGTCTGACGGGTGCCAGGCGAAGATATCCCAGTTCACGCGCAAAAATTTGCGCAACTCTTCATCGACCGTGGGGTCCAGCTGAGCTCCAATGGATGCCGTCTTGTTGGGATCTGTTGGGTGCACTTGGAATTTGATGATTTCATCCGCTGGTTTGAAGGACGTAGATTTGGGCCTTTTGTCGAGGATTACGTCATCCTTATCCACCGTTGAGCGAAGCGCGGTCAGTTCTTCAGCTGCGAGGGCTTCGGACAACGCTTTGAGGGCGAGCGATGCTGTTTTATTCTCGGCCCGAAGAGCTCTGTCCGGATCACTTATTACTGTGATCACGCCATTTGGTGCTGGCATCTTAAGTTTCATGTACCCGTAATGTGGGATGGTATGGAATCGTGTGAAGGCATCGCGCCCTAATAAGGCGTGGTAGCCACTGCGGAAGGGCACAATGTGGAAAAGCAGTTCTTCGGATCGGTAGTTCTCGGGGGTTCCGAAGACCACATCGAGAGCAACTCAGCCACTACAACGTGCCTCCTTTCCGGGGATGATCCCTCGAAAGGTGGTGTGACTTTTCTCGATGCGAGATCTGTCAAACTGCATTTTGTCCAAGGTGTCCTCGTAAATGAGGTTTAGCCCACCGCCGCCGTCCATTAGCACTTTTTGGAGTCAAAATCCATCCACTATGGGATCAAGGACAAGGGCGGCAGCAGCTCGGGTAGGACGGAGCCTCGGTTGATCTTGTTCGCTAAAAGTGATAGGTGTGTCTGTCCATGAGTCTGTCGCTGCCACATGGTGAATTTGAGCGAGCTCTCGAAGGACTCTCTTCCTCTGATTCTTTGAGGAATACGTCTCGTAGATTGTTAGAATCTCGGCGTCATCATCAAGGGGCGTTGCTGGACGTTTATTTGAGTACGGGCCTCCGAGGATGACTTTGCCACCCTTGGCGACTTGCCTGACCACCCAGCAAGCTCGAAGGCTGTGGGTTGGGTTTGTGATGAGAAGGACGGAGTGTATGGGGCATGGTTTGTCCAGTAGTTCGTCAAGGACCATTCTGGATCTTTTCAGGGGTTTCATCCTTTTCTCAGACGGCTCGTATTGAGGTGTCTGGCGAGGGTGTGCGCGTTTTGCCCGAGCTCGGTTTGATCTCTCTGTACGGATTGACTCCGTTTGCTCGAGCTGAGCCTGCCAAGCATACTCCATGGCACAGTATTTGGACACCAGGTCCGATAACTCAGAGAAGTTTTGGATGTGGCGGCGGGCGAGGGCATTTAAGATGCCTTCATCTCGGCAGTTCTGTCGGAAAGCCTCCAGAATTTCCTTGCTGCAACCGTCCGTCATCTTGTTTTTGACGAGAAGGAATCTGGCCCAGAAGTGTCGAACTGTCTCTCCGGGCTGTTGCTTTACGTACATTAGGTCCCATATGTTGGGCCGTCCTGAGTTACTTGGACAGTACTCGATGTGGGGGGTGGGTGGGATAAAAAAATTGATCCCAGCGGGGTGTAAGTCCGGGGTTTTGGCGGCTGCGTCCTGGATTGACATGGAATTTGACGTGTCGAGCTCTAGATCCGGATAGTTGGCCAGGCGCGGATGTGTAAATTCGAGGTTGCGTGCTGAATCAGACTTCGGCTCAGAACCCTCTCCGGGGCGGAGTTCGGCTGCCGAGCTGGAGGATGAAGCTTGCTGATTGGAAACTTGCACCCCATGCGCTTTTGGTTCCGGGGGGGAGCCCTCGGTTGAGCCCTCGATAGTGGCGACCAAGTGGGCGGTCGGAGGGGCATGAGTTTCCCTGTCATCGGTTTTAAGCCCGATCCGGTCGTAGACCGAGGACTGGCCATCGGTGATTCCCATGGCTTGGATCCGATCTAGTATCCCGTTTAGTAGTGAGAGATCCGTCGGATCCAAGTTCTGGCAGTTTACGGGGTCAACCCGCGGTATGGCCGTGACGGGAGCGTTTTACTTCGCCCCGCAGTCATGTTCGGCCGAGGCCGATTTTCGGCAGTCGGGCGCGGAGATTAGATCCGGGCTCGAGGCTGGATCCGGAGTGGCGGCCGTCCCGATAGTGGGGCTGGCTGTACCCGAAGTCAAACCTTCAGGATTTGCGGGTCCTTCAGGCGAGGCTGAGGACCCCATAAGGATAAGATCTCCCCGGGAATCGGCGACGAACTCTAAGTTTCCGAACCTGATCTCCTGATCAGGGGTAAAGCTGTCGATCCGGCCGAGGTGATCGGCCGGATCGGCGTGTAGCATGATGCTGCCGAACGCAAAGAGCTGGCCAGGAACGAAGGTGTCCCCGCGGCTAGCACTGTTGCTAATGACTAAGCGAGCCATTGATCCTTGATGACCCTACATCGGAGCTCTCAATGAAAGCACCAATGTCGGTACCAAAACCGGCAGATCTCGGGTAGGGGGTCCGAACTGTGGATCTAGGAATCAATGAGTAACAGGGAACGTGGAGACAACGATTTACCCAGGTTCGGGCCCTCTCGAAGAGGTAAAACCCTACGTCCTGCTGGATTGTATTGATGTGATTGTATGAAGGTTACAGAGTTGATCTACCTCAAGATCGGATGGGCTAAACCCTGGGTGGTTATGATGATTCTCTACCTCTATGGACTAAACCCCCTGGTTTATATAGACAACAGAGGGACCTAGGGTTACACATGGTCGGTTGCCATCAGGGGATAAACATGCCGGTTATGCTAAATATTTCTTGGAGGAGACGCTGTCGGTACCAAAACCGGCAGATCTTGGGTAGGGGTTCCGAACTATGGGTCTAGGAATCAATGGGTAACAGAGAACGTATAGACGTTGATTTACCCAGGTTCGGGCCCTCTCGAAGAGGTAATACCCTATGTCCTGCTAGATTGTATTGATGTGATTGTGTGAAGGTTACAGAGTTGATATACCTCGAGATCGGATGGGCTAAACCCTAGGCAATGGATATGATGATCGTCTCCGGACTAAGCCTTCTGGTTTATATAGACACCGGAAGGTCCTAGGGTTACATATGGTTGGGTACCATCAGGGGATAAACATGCCGGTCACGCCAAGTATTCCTTGGAGGAGATGCCAAGTCTTCGGAGGTTTTCTTCTGATACACGGGGTCGCCCAAAATCCGGCCTTCCATCGACGTGTAGAGAGCGGCCCACCAGCCCGGCCTACGAGAGATAGGCCGGCAGCCTGAGTACCCCCTAGTCCGGGACACCCTCAGTAGCCCCCGTACTAGTCTTCGAAGCCGAGGTAGACGCCGAACACCATCGGCTTTGTGGACCAGTTCCCTTCCTTCTATGATATCGATGACCGGCCTGTATCTCCTCTGAGTCGAGTCTTTAAGTGTTGCATGGCTGCACACGCCCCGAAATACACTTCGGTCACCGAGGGGTATCGATAACTTAGCCCCGAAGGCTAGTCACCTCAGTATGAACAGTACCCCCATCTGACAACTTTTTACTGAAGGGTCACCACGCGCCACGACCGCAAGTCGGTTTATGAAAAACTTGATTCGCGGTTCGAGGCGGGGTTTTTTCCGCTGGCACGTCCCATTGACATGTAGATCGTGTCCTGTTTTCAAGGGATATGATCAATAATCCACCTCATCCCATGCGCGCATAATGGCACGGTTACATGGGGAAATGGCGAGGACTGCGGCGCAGTAGAAGGACCGTGGGTTTTACAGCCCATAAAAAGGGGAGCGATCTCCATCTCCTTTACACGCTCTCACTCCTGCCCTCGCCGCTGCCTTCTCCATCTTCGAGCTCCAGTGCCCAGATCCGCTCTCCCTTCCAAGAACTTCTCTAGCCACCCGTTCGACCTAGCAATGGCAGGCTCCGGGTCCAAAGGCAAGTGGGAGGCGTCCGTCGTCACTGAAAGCGCCATTTTGGAGCTGAAGAGCGCGGGCTATCTTCCAGACCACGTCGCCCACCGCACTCCGGAGGCCGGCCAGATCGTCCCCATGCCGCGGCAAGGTGAGTGGGTGGTGTTCCTCCCCCACTTCATTCGAGGTTTGGGCTTCCCCCTCCACCCCTTCGTTAGGGGCCTCATGTTCTTCTACGGGCTTGACTTCCACGATCTCGCACCAAACTCCTTCCTCCACATCTCGGCGTTCATCATCATCTGCGAAGCCTTTCTTCGGATCCGGCCACACTTCGGCCTGTGGCTGAAGATCTTCAATATCAAGCCGAAGATTGTCGATGGCTAGCAGGCGGACTATGGGGGCGCGATGGTCAGTAAGCTCCCCCGAGTGGAGTGGCCAGAGGGCACCTTTATCGAGACCGTCAAGGTCTGGCAGAAGGAATGGTTCTACATCACAGAGCCAAGGAGCGCGGACTGGGGGGCGATTCCGGCCTTCCGATCCGGACCCCCCACGAGGCTGGTCTCATGGACCAAGAAAGGCCTCGACTGGGGGCGAACAAGGAGGTGGCGCAGCTGTAGAGCCGGATCGCCAAGATGATAGAGCACGGCGTCGAGCTGCCCAACGTGATCCAGATCATGCTCAGCCGCCGAATCCTCCCGTTCCAGGACAGGGCTTCCCCCATGTGGGCCTACAAGCCTGAAGACCCGGCCACCGTGTGCAGCTTCTTCCGCACCTCCCATGCTCAGCTGTGGAGGGCGCTGTTCAAGCCGCAGAAGGACTGGTCGGCCGAAGAGGAAGACATCGGCCTCGACGCCGCAAACCCCCCACGGGAGGTATGACTAATTTTACTCTTATATCCGAACTGTTCCCTTTTGATAAGGTACTTAGCTGTTGTAGGGGAACGCGACAGAAAACAAAAAATTTCGGTATAGCGAGCACGCCCAGGATCACTATGGAGACTGCATACAAGGTTTGATATGATTCGTACCGACTCGAAGCGTAGCGGAAGAAGAGTCGGTGTAGATCGTCGGTGCAGATCCCTGCAGCTAGGATTTACAACCTCCCAACCGCAAGGATGTACTCCCTTGCCGAACAGCCTTTCGGGAGGCGGTCGGACAGTCCCTCAGACGATGTCGCGTACAGCCCTTCGGGAGGACCCTCGAAACCCGAACAGTAACTCGGACAGCCCTTCGGGAGGATACCCGAAAAGCGAACGGAAACTCAGACAGCCCTTCGGGAGGACACTCAAACAGCCCCTCAGGCAAAATATCAAAACTACAATCTCTCTACGGGGTTGCACACCTACGATGTCAGCTATTCGGCAGGGCTTCGCCGTCCAAAACTAGTTCCTGCCGGAACCCAAACAGCCTTTCGGCTCTACGAAACTATTTCGCTGGGAGGGAGAGAGAAGCCAGACAAGTCAAATGGCATGTGTATGAGAGCAAGGATGATCTTTGGGGCTGCCCCTCACCTCTATTTATAGGATAGCCAAGGGGTAAAAATGGCATACAAAAAATACCAAAGTACCCCCACTTTATGCCTTTTCACAAAAGAATAAAGCTAAAAGGAGTGCCATGTGGAGCTCCAAGGAGCTCCACCATGCTTGGCCGGCCACATTGAGGGCCCCCCCCACATGGGGGTGCCTTGGCTCCCAAGTCCTTCTAGAAACCTTTTGGGAAATATCCCAAAAGGTGCTTTCCAAAAAATATCCAAAAAGCACTTTCACTATTCACGAAGACATTTTTCTGCGTCCGTTAAATCCCAAATTATTTCTGTGTGCCTAGAATAATTCCAGTACCCACCAAAATAATTTTGAACGCATTCCGAAACAATTTCGGAACAATGTTTCTTCAGCGAAAAGCAACCAAAGCGGTTCCGGCTGCTCCGGAACATTTCCGGTTTTTGTCCCGAAAAATTCCCAGAAGTTTCCAGAACACTTCTGGCATCCTCCAAGAATTTCCAGGCGTGTGCCGGAACCAATTTGACTTAATGGAATACCCTGAAACAAATTTTCAGTTTCATCGAAACTATTCCAGTGTTCTCTCCGGAACATTTCCGTTTCGTCCGAAACTTTTTCGGTGATTTTCTCTCAGACTCCCCGTCTAGTATTCAGCAGATAGATGACCCTTAAGCGTGTGACCCTATAGGTTCGGTGAAGTATAGACATGACCCGGAACACTTTCCGATCAATGATAAACATCGGAGCCGTGGACACCCATATTGACCCCTATACCCACACGAATGAATATTCGAGTGAACCTCCAGTTGCCGTGTGCTATTCCTGTTGCTTCACGATATATTACAAATACCCGAAGTGAGATTTATTGCATCCCCGTGGATCAACAACTTGTCCACTATGCAAGTTACCTCGTTACCGGTTTTGTTCTCTTTACTCGTTTCCGTGTTCCAGCATCGCAGTGATCAAATCACAATGTGTCTGGCCAGACGATGATGGATACCGTAACACCGAGAGGGCCCGAGAATATCTCTCCATCGTCGGAGGAGCAAATCCCAATCTTGAGCTATCTTGTTACTTGCCATACTTTTCCGTGAACCCGTAAGCCGCCGTAATAGCCACCCATTTACGGATGACGTTTAACAAACCCCAAAGTTCACGAAGCAAGTACGAAGGAACTCGATACTCTCATGGTCTAAGGAATTATGCAAACATTAACTATCTCTGTGTTATTAACCATTAACTTGTGACGAATGAATCTCATAGCATAACATCAATTCGGGTCGATTCAACACAAGTGTTCTACCAACATTGTGCCCTCAAAATTGCCGGCATTGACATGCCCATGATCAGGAAAACAGGATCATCATGCAATACTTGAGCCAGTCTTAGAGGCAAGACTAGGAATACATTTTACCGTTTATTATACCACACGTGCACATGAGTTTCCCTCCGAGCCTCGTGGTTATTGTAGACTCGAGAATCATTGCAGTTATAGCATGGAACATAAACATTCATTACAAACTCGGAGATACAAAGTAACTGTTATTACTGCGTCTAGGGCATATCTCCTACAGACTCCCACTTGCACTAGAGTCATAATCTAGTTACATGGCTTCCCTAACACCAATGGCAATCCGGTGCTGCTCATGCTTTGCTCATGGTAGAGGCTTTGTCATCGGGTCTGACACGTTCAGATCCGTGTGAACTTTGCGTACTTTCACTAAACCCGCTTCGACATGATGTCGAATGAGTTTATATTTGCGTTCAATATGTCTTGTCTTATGGTGCGAACTTGGCTCCCTTGCCTGAGCTACGGCGCCACTATTATCACAATAGATCTCCACCGGGTCCAGAGCACTTGAACCACACCAAGGTCTTCAAGAAATTGCTTGATCCATACTGCCTCCTTGGAGGCTTCTGAAGCAGCAACATATTCCGCCTCCGTCGTAGAATCCGCTACAGTCCTATGTTTCGAACTTTTCCAATCAACTGCGCCGTCGTTCAATATGAAAACATAGCCTGATTGAGATTTGAAGTCATCTGGGTCAGTCATGAAGCCTGCATCAGTGTAACCATTCACAATGAGCTCTTCATCACCTCCGTACACAAGGAGTAAATCCTTGGTTCTTCTGAGGTACTTAAGAATACCCTTGACTGCGGCCCAGTGTTCCAATCCTGGATCACTTTGGTACCGGCTACTAATACTTAGCGCATAGGAAACGTCCGGTCTTGTACATAGCATGGCATACATAATAGAACCAACTGCCGAGGCATATGGAACATCATTCATTTGTACTCGCTCATCGAGAGTCCGAGGACACTGATTCTTGCAAAGCACTGTGCCAGGTGACATGGGGAGTAGGCCTTTCTTGGAGTTCTCCATGTTGAACCTTTTCAACACCTTGTCAATGTACGTGCTTTGGCTAAGCGCTATTAGGCGTCTTGATCTATCTCTATAGATTCTGATGCCCAATACATATGCCGCTTCGCCTAAGTCTTTCATTGAAAAAGTCTTTTTCAATGAGCCTTTTATTTCGTTAAGAAAATTCACGTCATTTCCAATCAATAATATGTCATCCACATACAAGATTAAAATGCTTTTGCGCTCCCACTAAACTTCTTGTAAACACAAGATTCTTCGTCATTCCTGATGAAGCCAAACTGTTTGACCACTTCATCAAAGCGAATGTTCCAGCTCCTTGACGCTTGCTTCAGACCATAAATGGCTTTCTGAAGTTTGCATACCTTTCCAGCATCCTTATGGACGACAAAACCTTCTGGCTGTATCATGTATACATCCTCTTTGAGGTTTCCATTTAGGAAAGTCGTTTTGACATCCATCTGCCATATTTCATAATCGAAATAAGCAGCAATTGCTAGTAATATCCATACAGACCTAAGCATAGCTACGGGCGATAAAGTCTCGTCGTAGTCCACTCCTGGAACTTGCGTGAACCCTTTTGTGACAAGTCTAGCTTTGTGGATAGTAATGTTACCATCCGCGTCCATCTTTCTTTTGAAAATCCATTTACAACCAATGGGCTTTACGCCTTCTGGAAGTTCTTCCAAGTTCCAAACTTGGTTTTCATACATGGATTCCATCTCGGATTTCATGGCCTTGTGCCATTCCTTTGAGCTGGGCCCCGCCATCGCTTCCTTGTAGTGTGCAGGTTCATCGTCTTCAAGAATGAAGATTTCGTTATGAAACCATTCAGGTGGCTGGATAGCCCTACCTGATCTGCGCGGTTCAGTTACAACATTGTCTGAAGTCTCCGCATCACATGCGACAACTTCCGGCTCGGTCGTAGGGATAATTAGCGGAATTTCTTCCGGTTCCTTAGCCATATCAACTGTCGCTGAAGATTCACTAATCTCATTAAGTTGTACTGTCCTTCCACTTGGTTCTTTAGCGAGAAATTCTTTCTCGAGAAAGTGTCCAAGTTTTGCGACAAACACTTTGCTCTCGGACTGGTTGTAGAAGGAATACCCAATGGTGTTATTGGGATAACCTACAAAGTAACATTTGTCTGATCTGGGATCGAGTTTGCTTGGCTGTAAACGCTTTACGTATGCCTCACAACCCCAAATTTTAAGATGCGACACACTAGGAATCTTCCCATGCCACATCTCATGTGGTGTCGTCTTAACAGACTTAGACGGTGCTCTGTTTAATGTATAAGCGGCAGTGAGTAGTGCGTGACCCCAAAAAGATATCGGCAGATCTGTAAGAGACATCATCGACCTTACCATGTCTAACAGGGTTCGGTTACGTCTTTCCGACACTCCGTTTCGCTATGGAGTTCCGGGAGGCGTAAGCTGTGAAACGATTCCACGATCACTCAGATGTTGGCCAAACTCATGACTAAGGTATTCGCCTCCGCGATCAGACCGCAGAAACTTAATCTTTTTGTCACGATGATTTTCTACCACATTCTGAAATTCTTTGAACTTTTCAAAGGTTTCCGACTTATGCTTCATTAAGTAGATATAGCCATACCGACTTAAATCATCAGTAAAAGTCACGAAGTAGAAATACCCACCCCGTGCGGCTGTGTTCATTGGACCACATACATCACTATGTATTATTTCCAATAATTCACCCGCCCGTTCAGGATGACCCGTGAACGGCGTCTTGGTCATTTTCCCCATCAAGCAAGCTTCACATGTGTCAAATGATTCAAAATCAAGTGACGGTAAAACTCCATCTTTATGGAGTCTTTGCATGCGTTTCTTTCCGATGTGGCCAAGCCGACAGTGCCACATGAAAGTGGTGGTGGTATCAGCCTTTTTAAAGCGTTTAGCATTCACGTTAAAGACATCATTTCCACATTCAAGATTTAGAATGAAAAGTCCCCCAACAATGGGTGCAAATCCATAAACATATCCTTACAATAAAGTGAACAACCATTGTTCTCAGACTTGTACGAATACCCATCGTGTACTAAACATGATCCGGAGATAATGTTTCTACACAACAGTGGAACAAAATAACAGTTATTTAGTTCTAAGATAAATCCAGAAGGGAGACGTAGAGGCATAATGCCGACGGCTTGAGCGGCGATCCCAGCGCCGTTCCCGACGCGCATCACGACTTCATTCTTTGCTAGCTTGCGCACCTTCTGAAGTCCCTGTATCGAGTTGCAAATGTGAGCAACCGATCCGGTATCAAATACCCAAGACTTAGAATTTTCGCTAGCAAGCAAAACGTCAATGACATTAACTTGTATAACAATTATACCTTTTCCGGTTTTCCCGGACTTCTTATCTTCCAGATACTTCTTGCAGTTTCTCTTCCAGTGTCCTGTGCCCTTGCAGTAGAAGCACTCAGTTTCATTCTTGGCTCCGCCCTTAGAGTTGCTTTGGGAGCCGGTCTTACCGGTGCCCTTGCCCTTCTTTGGCTTGCCTTTCTTTTTGAAACTGGCGGTTTTATTCGCAAGCAACACTTGCTTGCGATTTTTCCGCAGCCCTCCTTTCGTAGTTTTTAGCATGGCGAGCACCTCTTCCGGTGTCTTCTCCATCCCACTCATGTTGTAGTTCATGATAAAACCGTCGTAACACGGGGGAGTGAAGAAAGCAGCATGTCCATCATATGGTCAGGTGGAAGTGGAAACTCCAGGGTTTTAAGCCTTTCAGCATAGCCAATCATTTTGACTACGTGTTCGCCAACTGAACTACCCTCAGCCATCTTGCATTCCATCAAGGCCTTCATGACATCAAATCGTTCAGACCTTGCGGTTTCCTTGTACAGGGCATCCAAATCCCGGATCATATCGCGGGGTTTATGGAATTCAAATCGTTTTTGAAGCCCTGCACTCATGCAAGCTAGCATGAGGCACTGCACTAAGTTGTGATCATCATCCTTAGTGGCCCAGACATTTTGTTCATCTTCCGGGGCATCAGCCGCCGGTTTAGCTGGAAGAGCATTTTCAAGCACATACATTTTCTTAGCGCTCCTGAGGACAATCCTCAGGTTACGGACCCAGTCTGCATAGTTGTTTCCAGTTGCAGCTAACTTCTCTTTCTCTAACATCAGGCCTAAGTTGAACGCGGTGATTCGAGCCATTTGATCTACAACGGAAAACACAAGTTTCACTTAGACTTTGTTTATAATGATATTGGCACTAGTGAATAAACAATTTTATTCTAAAGTGCGCTCCCACTCAAATCAATATCTCTCAAAATTGATTATGAGTGATTCAAGATCCAAATTGCAATTCAACGCCAAGGATGTATCCATCTCAAGTGACGAGAATTTCAATTGGTAGGCCAACTTGCCAATCACATCTCTATGTGAATCTTGTTCATCTTTCGATGCGTGTGTTCCGAGCTCATGACTTTCATGCCTGAACGTCAAGACAACCAAGTGATCTCGCTGCGAGGTCTCAACTCACCTGCCTCACACTTCACTAATCGTTCGTACCCATGTATCCATGTGGTACCCCGAAAAGATAGGTGCCGTGACGGTGCTACACTTGGGAGAACACTAACTACTTGATATTTTTAAGTGAGAGATCACCCTAATAAAAAGAGACTACCGCGCAATCAAGAAGGGTGCATCATAAGGGATAAACATCTCAGGCAATTCATAATAGCATGATATGGTATAGCCCTTTCTGACGGAGAAGTCAAGTATTTCTTCGTCTTTGGCATTTGCGTCGGAGTTCACCTTCGCGAAGATTGCCACCACCTTGTCGATGCACCAGATAATATTTGCTATCTCTATAGCTAATAAAATAAGTGCATTACTTAAGGTTGACACACAGGTCATTAAAGTGACAATCATATGGCTCCAGCCATCATGCCGAATCTTGACACGCAGGTCATGTTAACAAATTTACATCATATAGTCATCTCATACATAATCGAATTAATATGAGCTTTGCTATACCACATCACATGCACATCCTGCAAAACCAAGTTAGACGCCTCTAATCGGTTTATGCAAAATTTTATTTTACGTGGCTTCTAAGGTTTTGACTTAAATCGCAGCTACCAACGTATTATCATCAAGTATGATTATTCAAGTCGCTGGATTAACATCTTGGGGTGTATGAAACACGAGATAATTAAATCTCGAGCCCCATACTAAACTTCGTCATACGCAGGACCCCCGTGCAGATCATATCTGCAATGCCCTTTCATCTGCGAATTTCATCTTTCTTTTGACTATGGTGGAACCCAAAGAACTGTTAGCACTTCATTGATCAACCAGGATCGCGGATTGCCAGAACTTTGTGAAATTCCACCATGCTGTCTTGAGATCAGAAATACGCAAATTCTAGGGAAGCAACAAGAACATCGGGTAACAGATTTCATCTGTCACACGCATAAATAATTTTCAGCAATAGATCTCATCTACTCCAAAATTATATTATGCAATACCCATACATCTGCATGTATTCTAGATCGTAACCTGCATCTACGCATAGCATGGCTCATGATGCCACTGTAGGGGAACGCGACAGAAAACAAAAAATTTCGGTACAGCGAGCACGCCCAGGATCACTATGGAGACTGCATACAAGGTTTGATCTGATCCGTACCGACTCGGAGCGCAGCGGAAGAAGAGTCGGTGTAGATCGTCGGTGCAGATCCCTGCAGCTAGGATTTACATCCTCCCAACCGCAAGGATGTACTCCCTTGCCGGACAGCCCTTTGGGAGGCGGTCGGACAGTCCCTCGGACGATGTCGCGGACAGCCCTTCGGGAGGTCCCTCGAAACCCGAACGGTAACTCGGACAGCCCTTCGGGAGGACACCCAAAAACCGAACGGAAACTCGGACAGCCCTTCGGGAGGACACTCAAACAGACCCTCGGGCAAAAGATCAAAACTACAATCTCTCTACGGGGTTGCACACATACGGTGTCAGCTATCCGGCTGGGCTTCGCCGTCCAGAACTAGTTCCCGCCGGAACCTAGACAGCCTTTCGGCTCTACGAAACTATTTCGCTGGGAGGGAGAGAGAAGCCAGACAAGTCAAATGGCATGTGTATGAGAGCAAGGATGATCTTTGGGGCTGCCCCCTCACCTCTATTTATAGGATAGCCAAGGGGTAAAAATGGCATACAAAAAATACCAAAGTACCCCCACTTTATGCCTTTTCACAAAAGAATAAAGCTAAAAGGAGTGCCATGTGGAGCTCCAAGGAGCTCCACCATGCTTGGCCGGCCACATTGAGGACCCCCCCCACATGGGGGTGCCTTGGCTCCGAAGTCCTTCTAGAAACCTTTTGGGAAATATCCCAAAAGGTGCTTTCCAAAAAGTATCCAAAAAGCACTTTCACTATTCACGAAGACATTTTTCTGCGTCTGTTAAATCCCAAATTATTTCTGTGTGCCTAGAATAATTCTAGTGCCCACCAAAATAATTTTGAACGCATTCCAAAACAATTTTGGAACAATGTTTCTTCAGCGAAAAGCAACCAAAGCGGTTCCGGCTGCTCCGGAACATTTCCGGTTTTTGTCCCGGAAAATTCCCAGAAGTTTCCAGAACGCTTCTGGCATCCTCCAAGAATTTCCAGGTGTGTGCCGGAACCAATTTGACTTAATGGAATACCCTGAAACAAATTTTCAGTTTCACCGAAACTATTCCGGTGTTCTCTCCGGAACATTTCCGTTTCGTCCGAAACTTTTTCGGTGATTTTCTCTCAGACTCCCCCTCTAGTATTCAGCAGATAGATGACCCTTAAGCGTGTGTCCCTATAGGTTCGGTGAAGTATAGACATGACCCGGAACACTTTCCGATCAATGATCAACATCGGAGCCGTGGACACCCATATTGACCCCTATACCCACACGAATGAATATTCGTGTGAACCTCCAGTTGCCGTGTGCTATTCCTGTTGCTTCACGATATAATACAAATACCCGAGGTGAGATTTATTGCATCCCCGTGGATCAACAACTTGTCCACTATGCAAGTTACCTCGTTACCGGTTTTGTTCTCTTTACTCGTTTCCGTGTTCCAGCATCCCAGTGATCAAATCACAATGTGTCTGGCCAGACGATGATGGATACTGTAACACCGAGAGGGCCCGAGAATATCTCTCCATCGTCGGAGGAGCAAATCCCAATCTTGAGCTATCTTGTTACTTGCCATACTTTTCCGTGAACCCGTAAGCCGCCGTAATAGCCACCCATTTACGGATGACGTTTAACAAACCCCAAAGTTCACGAAGCAAGTACGAAGGAACTCGATACTCTCATGGTCTAAGGAATTATGCAAACATTAACTATCTCTGTGTTATTAACCATTAACTTGTGATCTATGAATCTCATAGCATAACATCAATTCGGGTCGATTCAACACAAGTGTTCTACCAACATTGTGCCCTCAAAATTGCCGACATTGACATGCCCATGATCAGGAAAACAGGATCATCATGCAATACTTGAGCCAGTCTTAGAGGCAAGACTAGGAATACATTTTACCGTTTATTATACCACACGTGCACATGAGTTTCCCTCCGAGCCTCATGGTTATTGTAGACTCGAGAATCATTGCAGTTATAGCATGGAACATAAACATTCATTACAAACTCGGAGATACAAAGTAACTGTTATTACTGCCTCTAGGGCATATCTCCTACAGTTGTTTCACTTCCCGTCCACAGAACTGGCTGAAGAAGGCTGAGCGGATCGAGAGTCCGGCGCCGCTGCCAGAGGGGCCCAGGACGCCTGTGCTGACGGCCATGTTGGCCGTGGAGCCATACGAGGCGCCGGAGAGGAAAGAGAAGAAGAAGGACAAGAAGAGGGGGGCCAGAGAGGGCCTCCGCTCCCGAGGACCCCCGGACAGTGGATCCGGGGACACCCACGCTCCCTCCGCACAAGAGGAGGAGAAGGAGCAGGGAGGAGAAGGGGAGGAAGACAATTCCTCCCGAATAGGAAAAAGGGCGGCGTCCGAAGACGTCGAGGAGGAGCCGCTTCGCCCCTCCCTCAAGAGAGCATGCAGGGCCAAGGTGGCCCTGTCCGACAATAGCTCGGCTGCTGCCGAGGACTCCGAGGCCTCCGAAGAGGTTCCTCGGAGGATCCCTAGGGCCAAACCGCAGGCCCAAAGGTACGCATTCCAGTATCCGCGTAAGTGTTTTCGGCCGAACTGAGCTCAGTATCGATCACTTTTTGCTTTTAACATCGCAACCCACCGCGCGACCTCCCCACCGACCGAGTCTTGGAGGGGGACTCTCCACCAGCCGCGCTGTCGGAGAGCGGGACTGAATCGCGCGCCTCGCCTCCCCCAATCATCGAGGAGGCCGAGGAGGTCCTGTCGAGGAGGACCCTCCCGTGCCGCACACCAGGGGAGGAGGCGACACCGTCATGGTCGAGGTGAATACCTCGGCCGCTGAAGACCAGGAGGGGAGGGCCCCTCTGGTAGACAAAGAGGAGGAGCCCGGACGACCCGAGCTCTTCCCGGGGGCGGCTCCGGAGTCGTCAAGGCATCCGGAGCCGGGCACTCCGGCCTCCGAGAGCGAAGCAACCGAGGTACCCCCGCCACCCCCGCCCGCCCCGGAGCGGGCGTCGACTGGGTGGCCGGATGAGATGGAGGATGCTCTAACCAGTTCCTCCATCGCCGAAGAGCACCGTGCCCTTATGGGCGCGGTGTTGCAAAGTCTTCGGTCCGTCGATAGCGGACTGAAGGAGGCTTTCAATGGCCTTCTCACAGGCTTCAAGGTGAGCCAAGTAATGTTTTCCCTTAAAGAATTTCTTTTGTACAAATGTATAGCCTCATGCACAGTAGCCCCCGAGACTCTGACTGGCTTGATCAAAGCCGGTCAGAGGATCAAAAATCAATATCTCGGATACTAATGTGCGTAGAGTGATGCACATGCGTCGTCTTCGGAAGCAGCCGCCAACGCTGAGGAGTTGGCCGAGCTGAATCGGAAGCTCAAAAGCTCCGAGGACGACCTCGGCCTGGTGAACAAGAGGTTCGACGAGGCGCAAGGCAAGTCCGAACTGCAGTATTTACTACAGCCGTTGCATTTTTGTTAAGTAAGTTTTAAAGTAGTCTAAACAGAATCATTGGATGTGACTACAGCTGCCGCCGCAGAGGTTGAGAACCTCAAGGCCACGCTGAGGACGGCTCAGCTAGAAGCGGCGGAGCAGAGGTCGGCAGCCAAACAATCAGTAGCCGAACTGGCTACGGTGAAAACCGCTAGTCAGAAGCACGAAGCCAGAGTGGCTGAAGTGCAACAGGAGCTCGTGGATGCCGTCACAAAGTGTGAGGCCCTCGAGCAGAAGAATAAAGAGCAGGCCGCCGAGCTAACCTCATTGGGGTCGGTGGCCAAGGAAGCGCGGACAGAGGCGCGCGGCTACCAGGAAGAACTCCGCCAAGTGAAGCTCATTGCGGATGGTAAGCCGTATTTGCTGCAAAGTGTCTTTGGTGGTAACAGGTTCGCTTTGCTCACGCGGATGTGGCGTTCCGCAGACGCCTTTGCGGACCTCCCGAAGAGTGCGGCTGATGCGGCGAAGTTCTTCGCCGCCCAGAAGGGTCGGGCCGAGTAGAGGTTATTCTGGGCGCAATTTCAAGCGCCCGAACACCCTCCCCTCCTCAACAACCAAATGAAGCAGCTGATGGAGCTGCATCGGATGGCGGAGCCGGTGATGAAGGACCTTTGCGTCAAGCTATGGCCGTCGGAGCCGTTGCCGAGCAGCTACTTCGGTCTGGTGCAGAGGCTGTACGACGCCACTTCCCGGATCGACGCCTGGAAGCGCTCCACATGCATTGAGGGGGCGTGGATGGCCTTCGGCAAAACAATGGTACATTGGCCGAAGATAAATCCAGCCGAGATGGCCACCAGACCTCCGCCGCCAGGGAAGGAGCATAGGCGCCCCGAGCAATATTTTCCCATCGTGATGGATGGTGCTCGGGCAGTAGAGGCCCAATGCTCAAAAGATGTAATTTATGAGTAGATTAGTTTTCCTTGTATCCGAGAAGTGTAAAACTTTCTGCCTTGCTTGGAATGCAATGTGTTGGCTGTACATATAATGTCTGCTATGTTAATTTTGACTCCTGTGCGGTTGTTTCTTTACTGAAAGTTACCAGTCGTCGGCTTCAGCCCCCGGTGCAAATACTGCATGGGGTGTTTCCTCGCCATACCCTAACCCTTAGCCGACGTCTCGGTGCCCGGAGGTGGTTGTATGTCCGAAAAACAAGGCAATCAGACTATGCGGTTTTAGTGCTTTCACTTAGCCATAGGAGCTTGACGGCAGGGGCTAGTGACTAGCCCCCAGTGTATGTGATATCCGGGTAAGCCGAGGTTGATACCATCATCACTTGGCTCCTGTAACAGAGAACCCTTCGTTTAACACGGACTAACCTCCAACGATTTTTGGTTTGACACAAGTCATCGGATCGCCGACCAGTTCTCGCTTATTGCGACAGTCAGTTTTCGGCTTTCTCTACTGAGGTACTTAACCAGGCGAGCTAGAAGTACAATCGCATTGGTTCTCCCTCTACCCTCTTAGCCGAACAGTGCGGAACGTAAGAGGGTAAACACAGGAGCCGGGCAACCCAACTATTGACCAAAGATGCAATTCGGAACCGATTCATATAGTGCAATATCCATGACACCGAGCACATAAAATAAAAGTTGGTTCCGGAATAAAGTTTAAGGCAAGATTTATATTCGAGCCCCCGGTCTATTAGCCGGTTACTAAAAAATTGACGTATCGTAATAGTTTACTTCGGCCTAAAAAAGCGGAAAGGAATATGCAACGGGAATGACTGCACAATTACCAGAGAAAAATTGGTCTTTATTTCCTTTGAATATGTGACGTCCAACCGTACAATCCGGATTGCCGAAGTAACTTTGATAGATACTTTTGAAGAAATAAATACATTAGAGTAAAGGTTTACACATGGCCTTCATGAGTGGTTTGACGTCCCTACTACGCCCTGCTGCACGTCTGCGCCTTTGCTCGTTAAGAAGCTTCCATGTGAGCGGAGCTGTCGACCGTATGTTCGGCGGAAGTAGTAATGTTCGGCAGACGAGCCCTTGGGGTATATCAGTTTGATGCTAATCAGGCCCTAGATGGTGCCCGTTGTCGATGTTGATTCGAAGACATCTGTTGGCCATTGCTCGGACGAACCGAGCTATCGACCTTTGTTTCATGTGTCCCCACAACTGCCCATGAAATTTTGAGCACGAACTTGTGCACTCGAGGTACGTATTTCGCGACTAGGTGGGCCGTGCTGTGGGGCGCGTACCCCTATTTGGAGTGAGTATGGGAGTGCTCCAGGACCGAGGCTGCAGCTCAGGAGCGCTTGCGTGCGTCCAGTGTCTTGGCAGTAGACTGGGCTTGCGACGCCTCTTCGGCGGCTTGGACTTCGGCGGCTAGAGCCGCCGTGTGTTCCTCTGTTCGGAGCGAGCACTCGGTATTACCGTTGATGGTAATAACGCCCTTTGGTCCTGGCATCTTGAGCTTCAGGTATGCATAGTGCGGGATGGCGTTGAAGCGGGCGAACGCAGTCCGGCCGAGGAGTGCGTGATAACCGCTGTGGAAGGGGACAATATCGAAGATCAAGTCCTCGCCGCGGAAGTTATCGGGCGAGCCGAAGACAGCTTCCAATGTCACGGATCCCGAGCAGCATGCCTCGACACCTGGGATTACACCTTTAAAGGTGGTGTTGCTGGGTTTGATCCTTGACGGGTCGATCCCCATTTTCCTCACTGTATCTGAGTAAATCAAGTTGAGGCTGCTACCTCCGTCCATAAGGACCCTAGTGAGGTGTAATCCGTCCACGATGGGGTCGAGCACCAGAGCCGCCGTTCCTCCATGGCGTATACTGGTCGGATGGTCTCAACGGTCGAAAGTGATCGGGCAAGCCGACCACGGGTTGAATTTCGGGGCTACCGGCTCTAAGGCGTAGACATCCCGAAGTGCGCGTTTCCGCTCCTTCTTCGGTATATGCGTGACGTAGATCATGTTCACGGTTTTGACTTCTGGAGGGAACTGCTTTTGGCCTCCGTTGTTCGGCCTGCGAGGTTCATCGTCATCCTCGCTGCGGGGGCCCTTGCCCTGTTCTTCGGCTGTGACCTTGCCGGCCTGTTTGATTACCCAACAGTTACGGTTGGTGTGGTTAGCGGGCTTGTCGGGGGTGCCGTGAATCTGGCAGGGCCTATCCAATATTCTATCCAGCGCAGACAGGCCGTCCCGATTCCCTTTAGAGGGTTTTTTCCGCGGTCCCGATTTCGAGCCGCTGAATCCAGCATTTACTGCTGCGTCATCGGCTTCACCGCTGCTGTTTGAGTGCCGGCGCTTATTGTTCCTATTGCGCCGGGGTTTCCCGTTCCCGTCCCGGGCCTCTAAAGTGCCGGGGTCTTCGGGGTGGTTGCTTCGACGAGCTAACCAGCTATCCTCACCCGCACAAAAGCGGGTCATTAGGGAGGTAAGGGCCGACATTGTTCTCGGCTTGTCCTGGCCGAGCTGGCGGGCGAGCCACTCGTCCCGAATGCTGTGTTTGAATGCCGCAATCGCTTCGGCATCCGGACAGTAGATGATCTGGTTCTTCTTGGTCAAGAACCGGTTCCAGAATGGCTCAGGTCATCGGCGTTCGGTGGCCGAACATAGGTGCCTTGAAAGTTAGCTCGGAAAGCATCCTCGAGCTCTTCCCAGCTCCCGATGGAGTTTTCGGGTAGGCTGTTCAACCAATGCCTTGCTGGTTGATACGTCTCCAACGTATCTATAATTTATGAAGTATTCATGCCATATTTATAACAATTCTATATGGTTTTGGTATGATTTGATTAGAACTAACCCGGACTGACGCTGTTTTCAGCAGAACTACCGTGGTGTTGTTTTTTGTGCAGAAATGAAAGTTTTCCAAATGAGCTGAAACTTTTTGGAGATTTTTTATTGGACAAATAAAAAATATTGGCACCAAGACCCACTGGAGGGGGGCCACCCAGTGCCCACGAGGCATCAGGGCGCGTCACCCCCCTAGTCGCGCCCTGGTACCTCATGGGGCCCACGTGGTTCCGTTTCGCGTGATTCCAACGCTGAAAATCATATATATTCAGAAACCACCGAAAGTTAACCTAGATGAGTTTTTACGCCGCCGCAAGCCTCTGTACCAGAGAGATCCCATCTACAACCCTTTTCCGGCACCTTGTCGGAGGGGGGAAAGCATCACCGGAGGCCATCTTCATCATCCCGGCGGTCTCCATGATGAGGAGGGAGTAGTTCACCCTCGGGGCTGAGGGTTTGTACTAGTAGCTATGTGTTTGATCTCTCTCTCTCTCTGGTGTTCTTGAGATGGCACGATCTTGATGTATCGCGAGCTTTGTTGATATAGATGAATCATATGGAGTTTTCCCCTCTCTATCTTCTTGTGATGAATTGAGTTTTCCCTTTGAAGTTTTCTTATCGGATTGAGTCTTTATGGATTTGAGAACACTTGATGTATGTCTTGCATATGGATATCTGTGGTGACAATGGGATATTCACTTGAGTCACTTGATGTATGTTTTGGTGATCAACTTGCGGGTTCCGTGACCTTGGGGATTTATGCATAAGGGTTGGCACACGTTTTCGTCTTGACTTTCCGGTAGAAACTTTGGGGCACTCTTTGAAGTTCTTTGTGTTGGTTTGAATAGATGAATCTGAGATTGTGTGATGCATATCGTATAATCAAACCCGTGGGTACTCGTGGTGACATTGGAGTGCCTAGGTGACATTAGGGTTTTGGTTGATGTGTATCTTAAGGTGTTATTTTAGTACGATCTCTAGGGCTTTTCGTGACAATTAATGGGGATGGCTCATAAGATGGATCGGGAAGGATAACTTTGAGGTGGTTTCGTACCCTACAACAATTTCTTCGTTTGTTCTCCGCTATTTGTGACTTTGGAGTGAACTCTTTGTTGCACGTGAGGGATTTACATATGATTCAACT
This sequence comes from Elymus sibiricus, assembly GCA_039707655.1. Lineage (NCBI taxonomy): Eukaryota > Viridiplantae > Streptophyta > Magnoliopsida > Poales > Poaceae > Elymus > Elymus sibiricus. Next base: position 251,020,734 of record CM077668.1, on the reverse strand, counting down.
ATGTCAACAATGTTGAGAGATTGCACTAGTGAAAGTATGAACCCTAGGCCTTGTTTCTAAGCATTGCAATACCGTTTTTATGCCCATTTACTATTTGCTACCTTGCTGTTTTTATATTTTCAGATTACAAAAACCTATATCTACTATCCATACTACACTTTTATCATCATCTCTTCGCCGAACTAGTGCACCTATACAATTTACCATTGTATTGGGTGTGTTGGGGACACAAGAGATTTCTTGTATTTGGTTGCAGGGTTGTTTGAGAGATACCATCTTCAACCTACGCCTCCCACGGATTGATAAACCTTAGGTCATCCACTTGAGGGAAAATTGCTACTGTCCTACAAAACTCTGCGCTTGGAGGCCCAACACGAGTCTACAAAACTCTGCACTTGGAGGCCCAACATGATAAAAATCTGAAATTTTTACACAGTAAGCATGAATAAGTTCTCTGTCACGTGGTAATTTTTCAGAATTTTTGGAGTTAGGGAAGTATGGATTCTTATTCACCTTTTACAGACTATCCTGTTTAGGCAGATTGCTGTTATGTTTGCATTGTTTGCATATGTTGGCTTGTTTAATGATTCTATTTGAGGATAGGAGTATTAAATATGCAGAGGCATTTAGTATTCAATGTTTAATTATAATTTTTGTGATTTGCTACAGTATAGAATGTTATGGTTTTGAGTTGATCCATACTAACTTACCTCACGAGTTCTTGTTGAGTTTTGTGTGGATGAAGTTTTTAAGATTTATAGAAACCGTGATATGATAGGAATTAAGGAGACACAAAAGCTCAAGCTTGGGGATGCCCAAGGCATCCCAATATAATATTTCAAGAAGTCTCAAGCATCTAAGCTTGGGGATGCCCCGGTAGGCATCCCACCTTTCTTCATCAACAATTATCGGTCAGTTTCGGTTAAGCCTAAGTTTTTGCTTCTTCACATGATATGAGCTATTCTTGGAATGTCATTTTATTTTGTTTTCTTTGCTGTTTCAATAAAATATCAAGATCTGAAACTTTTTAAATGAGAGAGAGTCCTTACATAGCTACTTAATGGTTTCACTACTCATTGATCTTCACTTATATATTTTGGAGTAGTTTGTCATTAATTCTCATGCTTCACTTATATCTTTTTGAGAGATAATAATAGTAATGGTAATTTCCACAAGATATGAATTTGGTCCCAAGATGAATATTCGAGAGGGATATAATAAAAACTTTCATCTAGATCATTTGATATGATGAGTATGATTCCTTGCAATGAAAATAATGAAAGAGATCATATGCTAATCTTATGGAAAGTAATGACATTACATAAAGAAAAGTATAAGTGGTAAAATTTATTGGAGGTTAACAAGCATAGCATTAGTCAAGTATGCAATTCATGAAAAAGTTAATAAGGGAAGAGAAGATTCACATGCAAATATACTATCTTGGACATATTTTATGATTGTGAGCCCCCATTAAGTATTTTATGTCAAATTGTTGACGTTGGACAAGGAAGACAACGTAATGAATTATGTTTGTTCATATTCACATAGAAGTTATATTGTTATAGATCCTCCAACATGTGGTGCTTGCCCAATATCTTTGCTAGTCAAAAATTCGTACTAAGTAGAGATACTACTTGTGCATCCAAAAACCCTTAAACCCAGTTTCTTGACATGAGTGTCCACTATATTACCTATGGATTGAATAAGATCCTTCAAGTAAGTTGTCATCGGTGCAAAAAGCAATAAAAACTGCTCCTAAAATATGTATGATCTTTTATTGTAAGGGAAATAAGCGTTGTACGAACTTGTGATGGTAAAGAAATAAAAGCGACGGACTGCATAATAAAGGTTGCTATCACAAGGGGCTATATAACGTGACGTTCCTTTGCATTAAGGGCTTGTGCATCCAAAAATAAAAAGCACATGACAACCTCTGCTTCCCTCTGCGAAGGGCCTATCTTTTACTTTTATGAATTTATTTTTTATGCAAGAGTCAATAGTGTTCTCCTCTACTTCTTTTTTATTTTTCTATTTTGCAAGCATCATGTGGTGGGGAAAGATCTAGGCACATATATCCAGTTGGATATGAGTGATCATGAGTTATTATTGTTGACATCACCCTTGAGGTGAATAAGTTGGGAGGCGAAATCACAAGCCCCTATCTTTCTATGTGTCTGGCTGAAACTTTTGCTCCATATATATGTCGTGAGTGTTAGCAATCATAGAAGACTAAATGATGGTTGAGTATGTGGACTTGCTAAAAAGCTCCTACATGAGACCCTTCCTGAAAATATGATGAATTGCAATTGCATTGTTGACTAGAATAGTTTGTTAGTTTCCAAGAAAGTTTATGCCTTATACTTCATTGTTGTGATGAATTGTTACTTGCTCATGAGAAGTTTTATGATAATAAATATTGCTGTTATAATAATGATCTTGCTTTGAATCATTCAAGTCCAATGTCCATGCTATAAAAGAAAAGATTATATGATGATTATGATAGGTAGCATTCCACATCAAAATTTCTGTTTTTAATTGCTACTTTATCATGATGACTTTTATGAGAGAAAGTTGCTGTTATGATGCTAGGAAAAGTGATTGAAATTATCATTGATCAAACTTATGCACTATGCTAGCATTCACACTTCATAAATTATTTCTTTTATCATTTACCTACTCGAGGACGAGTAGGAATTAAGCTTGGGGATGCTGATACGTCTCCAACGTATCTATAATTTATGAAGTATTCATGCCATATTTATAACAATTCTATATGGTTTTGGTATGATTTGATTAGAACTAACCCGGACTGACGCTGTTTTCAGCAGAACTACCGTGGTGTTGTTTTTTTGTGCAGAAATGAAAGTTTTCCAAATGAGCTGAAACTTTTTGGAGATTTTTTATTGGACAAATAAAAAATATTGGCACCAAGACCCACTGGAGGGGGGCCACCCAGTGCCCACGAGGCATCAGGGCGCGTCACCCCCCCAGTCGCGCCCTGGTACCTCATGGGGCCCACGTGGTTCCGTTTCGCGTGATTCCATCGCTGAAAATCATATATATTCAGAAACCACCGAAAGTTAACCTAGATGAGTTTTTACGCCGCCGCAAGCCTCTGTACCAGAGAGATCCCATCTACAACCCTTTTCCGGCACCCTGTCGGAGGGGGGAAAGCATCACCGGAGGCCATCTTCATCATCCCGGCGGTCTCCATGATGAGGAGGGAGTAGTTCACCCTCGGGGCTGAGGGTTTGTACTAGTAGCTATGTGTTTGATCTCTCTCTCTCTCTGGTGTTCTTGAGATGGCACGATCTTGATGTATCGCGAGCTTTGTTGATATAGATGAATCATATGGAGTTTTCCCCTCTCTATCTTCTTGTGATGAATTGAGTTTTCCCTTTGAAGTTTTCTTATCGGATTGAGTCTTTATGGATTTGAGAACACTTGATGTATGTCTTGCATATGGATATCTGTGGTGACAATGGGATATTCACTTGAGTCACTTGATGTATGTTTTGGTGATCAACTTGCGGGTTCCGTGACCTTGGGGATTTATGCATAAGGGTTGGTACACGTTTTCGTCTTGACTTTCCAGTAGAAACTTTGGGGCACTCTTTGAAGTTCTTTGTGTTGGTTTGAATAGATGAATCTGAGATTGTGTGATGCATATCGTATAATCAAACCCGTGGGTACTCGTGGTGACATTGGAGTGCCTAGGTGACATTAGGGTTTTGGTTGATGTGTATCTTAAGGTGTTATTTTAGTACGATCTCTAGGGCTGTTCATGACAATTAATGGGGATGGCTCATAAGATTGATCGGGAAGGATAACTTTGAGGTGGTTTCGTACCCTACAACAATTTCTTTGTTTGTTCTCCGCTATTTGTGACTTTGGAGTGAACTCTTTGTTGCACGTGAGGGATTTACATATGATTCAACTATGTCAACAATGTTGAGAGATTGCACTAGTGAAAGTATGAACCCTAGGCCTTGTTTCTAAGCATTGCAATACCGTTTTTATGCCCATTTACTATTTGCTACCTTGCTGTTTTTATATTTTCAGATTACAAAAACCTATATCTACTATCCATACTACACTTTTATCATCATCTCTTCACCGAACTAGTGCACCTATACAATTTACCATTGTATTGGGTGTGTTGGGGACACAAGAGATTTCTTGTATTTGGTTGCAGGGTTGTTTGAGAGATACCATCTTCAACCTACGCCTCCCACGGATTGATAAACCTTAGGTCATCCACTTGAGGGAAAATTGCTACTGTCCTACAAAACTCTGCGCTTGGAGGCCCAACACGAGTCTACAAGAATAAGTTGTGTAGTAGACATCACTGGTCCCTTGAGTTTCAACAGTAAGTACTAAATAGCGTGGAGATCATCTCCTCAGGCCATATGAATGTGGAGAAGAAAATCCTCAATCCACACGGCTGGGTCAGTCGTCCCATCGTAGGATTCTATATTGACGGGTTTGAACCCCTCAGGGAACTGATGCTGCATCACCTCATCAGTGAAACACATTGGGTGTGCGGCGCCCCTTGCTCGGGCCACATCGCGCCGGAGATCGGTTATCATCCGGGCATGGTGCTGCTCCCGAGCTCTGTCGTTCCTATCGCGCCAGGCTTGGTATCCGTCCCGTCCGGCGGGTGCGTATCCTGTGGATCCATAGATGGATCTCGATTGGATCCCTCTGGCGTTCAGGTTGTGGTGCAGATCGTATTGGTCGTCCAGTTGAACCGGGTCTTTGTCTGCTCGGCGAGGAGGAGCGGGTGGGTATTCGGCTTCCCCGGCCGCCCTATCCCGTCCTCGAGGGGGCGCGGGTGGGAGTTCGGTTTCCACAGCCGGCCTATCCCGTCCTCGAGGGGGGCGGTCGGGCTGGTTTGCGTAAGCTCGTCTGGGAGGCATGGGATCAAGGGCCTCATCCTCAAATTCTGGGAGTAGGCGCCGCCGTGGGTAACTCTTGTATTGACCATGACGTTGATCGTCAAGGCCTTCTTCGGCAGCTAAGACCATCGTCCATCTGTCGTTGAGCGTATCCTGTTCGGATTTTAGCTGTTGTTGTTTCCTCTTCAAGCTTCGGGCAGTGGCGATGAGTTGCCGCTTGAATTTCTCTTGCTCCAGGGGATCCTCTGGGATGATAAAGTCTTCGGGGCCGAGGCTATCTTCCTCTTCGGATGGAAGGAGGTAATTGCTGTCCTCGGAATCCTCGAGGTCCTCGGGGTCACCCTGGTCCTCATGCCCTTCAGGGGCGTCGGGGCGCTGCTCGGGTGTGTTGTCGCCGAGCTCCCCCAAGTTGTCCGGAGTCTCGTTATCTCCGGTGCTGTTCGTGTCTGTGTGATTTTCCTTGCCCTTTCCTCGCCCTCTGGCTCGCCGTCGTCGGCGTCTGGGCGGTTCTTCGGCGGGATCGTCGCCGTCCTTTTTGGTCGTGTCGCCGTCCTTCATGGGGGTGTCGACCATGTAAACGTCATAGGTGGAGGTGGCGGTCCACTTTCTGGTGTTGGAGGTGGCAAGGGAGGGAGCCATGTTGGGCGGGACGTCGATATCCTCGTCCATGTCGTCAGCCTCCTCGGAGGCGTAGTCCAGCATGTCGGTTAAATCTTCAACAGTGGCTACCAAGTGGGTGGTGGGTGGGACGCAAAATTCCCCGCGGCTGGCCTCCTGTCCGACCTGCTCCTGGTCCGAGGACGGGCCATCCGCGATATTCATCCTCTGGATCCGATCTAACATCTCGCTTAAAAACGAGGGGTCAACCGGATTCATGTTCGGGCATCCGTCGGAGTTGAGCTCCGGCGCGCCAATACTGTGAATGTGTTCGGCCAAGGGTGACCCTTGGTTTTCTGGCGCTGGGGTTGGATCTGAACTCAAGACCAGATCCGAACTAAGGCCCGGCCCAGGGACATGGACGGGGAGGGAATCCGAGGTCAGGGCCTCGGGATTGGTAGGCTCCTCGGGTAAAGCCGAGAACCCAGTAAAGACCAGATCGCCTCGAGCATCGACAATGTACTCAAGGCCGCCGAACCTGATTTCCTGCTCAGGGGCGAAGCTACCGAACTGGTCAAGGTGACCGGTCGGATCGGCGTGCAGCACAATGCTGCCGAACGCGAAGAGTTGTCCGGGGATGAAGATGTCCCCGCCGCGGATTCCATCGCTGATGAGAAGGCGAGCCATTGGTCCTTGGTGACCCACGGCAGAACTCTCAATGAAAGCACCAATGTCGGTACCAAAACCGGCAGATCTCGGGTAGGGGACCCAAACTATGGGTCTAGGAATCAATGGGTAACAGAGAACGTACAGACGGTGAATTACCCAGGTTCGGGCCCTCTCGAAGAGGTAATACCCTACGTCCTGCTAGATTGTATTGATGTGATTGTATGAAGGTTACAGAGTTGATCTACCTCGAGATCGGATGGGCTAAACCCTAGGCAATGGATATGAAGATCCTCTACGGACTAAGCCTTCTGGTTTATATAGACACCAGAAGGTCCTAGGGTTACATATGGTCGGTTACCATCAAGGGATAAACATGCCGGTCACGCAAATTATTCCTTGGAGGAGACGCCAAGTCTTCGGAGGTTTTCTTCTGATACACGGGGTCGCCCAAAATCCGGCCTTCCATCGACGTGTAGAGAGCGGCCCACCAGCCCGGCCTACGAGAGATAGGCCGGCAGCCCGAGTACCCCCTAGTCCGGGACACCCTCAGTAGCCCCCGAACTAGTCTTCGAAGCCTAGGTAGACGCCGAACACCATCGGCTTTGTGGACCAGTTCCCTTCCTTCTGTGATATCGATGACCAGCCTGTATCTCCCCTAAGTCGAGTCTTTAAGTGTTGCCTGGCTGCACACGCCCCGAAATACACTTCGGTCACCGAGGGGTATCGATAACTTAGCCCCGAAGGCTAGTCACCTTAGTATGAACAGTACCCCCATCTGACAACTTTTTACCGAAGGGTCACCACGCGCCACGACTGCAAGTCGGTTTATGAAAAACTCGATTCACGGTTTGAGGCAGTTTTTTTTTCGCTGACACGTCCCATCGACATGGAGATCGTGTCCTGTTTTCAAGGGATATGATCAATAATCCACCTCATCCCACGCGCGCATAATGGCACGGTTACATGGGGAAATGGCGAGGACTGCGGCGCAGTAGAAGGACCATGGGTTTTACAGCCCATAAAAAGTACGGCTGGATGACGCCCGCCAGCCATCTTTATGCAACGAAGTTACATGTCAGTTGATGGAACCGGTCTCTCGTAAGCGTACGAGTAATGTTGGTCCGAACCGCTTCATCCCACAATACCGCCGAAACAAGAAAAGACCAAGGGAGGAAGCAATCTGAATATCAACGCCCACCAACTCTTTGTTCTACTCAAGATCTCATCTACACATAGACCTGGCTCTGATACCACTGTTGGGGAACGTCGCATGGGAAACAAAAAATTTCCTACACACACGCAAGATCTATCCATGGTGATGAGCATCTACGAGAGGGAGAGTGAATCTACATACCCTTGTAGATCGCTAAGCGGAAGCGTTAAGAAACGCGGTTGATGTAGTCGAACGTCTTCGCGATCCAAATCGCAAGTCGTCCCTCGATCCAAACACGATCTAGCGCCGAACGGACGGCACCTCCGCGTTCCACACACGTACGGCTTGATGACGCCTTCACCTCCTCGATCCAGCGAGCGATGGTGAAGTAGTGGATGAGTTCCGGCAGCACGACGGCGTGGTGATGGTGGTGAGGAACAATCTCTGCAGGGCTTCGCCAAGCACTACGGAGATTATGACGGGAGGAACTAGAGGGTTAGGGTTGCCAGCACACGGCTTGGGAAATCTTGATGTATCCCGTGTGCTAGCCCTGCCCCTCTATTTATATGTTGAGCCCTGGGGTCTAAACTTGGAGGGAAAGCCTCCACAAGGTCGGTTTTGCCCGCACAAGGTCGGTTTCGCCCACACGGAAAGAGTCCCACTCGGATTCCAGCAGTACCGCGTACAAGCGGTAGTACCGCTTCACACAAGCGGTAGTACCGCTTACGCGGTAGTACTGCCTTACCAGCGGTAGTACCGCTTAAGGCAGCAGCAAAACTTCCTTTTGCACTTTCCAATACCTCGTGGGCTTTACCCCTTTGGTCCATATAAAGTGTTGCTGCACCCGAACACTTCGGTAAACATCCGGAACCCCTTCCGGTGAATTCCGGAACCCTTCCGGAGATCAAAACACTATTATCACATATATCAATCTTTACCTCCGGACTCTTCCGGAGATCCTCGTCATGTCCGGGATTTTATCCGAGACTCCGAACAACCTTCGGTCACCAACACAATAACTCAACTATACTAATCGTCACCAAACGTTAAGTGTGTAGACCCTGCGGGTTCGAGAACTATGTAGACATGACCGAGACACCTCTACGGTCAATAACCAATAGCAGGACCTGGATGCCCATATTGGTTCCTACATATTCTACGAAGATCTATATCGGTCGAACCTCTATGTCAAGGATTCAGTTAATCCCGTATGTTGTTCCCTTTGTTCTTCGGTATATTACTTGCCCGAGATTCAATCGTCGGTATCTCTATAACTAGTTCAATCTCGTTATCGGCAAGTCTCTTTACTCGGTCTGTAATACAAGATCTCGTGGCTAACACTTTAGTCACATTGCTTGCAAGGCTCATTGTGATGTTGTATTACCGAGTGGGCCCTGAGATACCTCTCCGTCACACGGAGTAACAAATCCCAGTCTTGATCCATGCCAACCCAACAGACACCCTCGGAGATACCTGTAGAGCATCTTTATAGTCACCCAGTAACGTTGCGACGTTTGATACACACAAGGTATTCCTCCGGTGTCAGTGAGTTGCATGATCTCATGGTCATAGGAATAGATACTTGACATGCAGAAAACTATAGCAATAAACTGACACGATCATATGCTACGTTTATAGTTTGGGTCTTGTCCATCACATCATTCTACTAATGATGTGATCCCGTTATCAAATGACATCTCATGTCCATGGCTAGGAAACCTTCACCATCTTTTGATCAATGAGCTAGTTAACTAGAGGCTTACTAGGGACACAGTGTTGTCTATGTACCCACACATGTATTTGAGTTTCCAATCAATACAATTATAGCATGGATAATAAACGATTATCATGAACAAGGAAATATAATAATAACCAATTTATTATTGCCTCTAGGGCATATTTCCAACAGTCTCCCACTTGCACTAGAGTCAATAATCTAGTTCACATCACTATGTGATTTACATTGTAATGAATCGAACACCCATGCAGTTCTGGTGTTGTTCATGTTTAGCCCTTGGAAGAGGTTTAGTCATCGGATCTGCAACATTCAGATCCGTGTGTACTTTGCAAATATTTATGTCGTCCTCCTTGATGTAATCGCGGATGGAAGTGAAACGTCGCTTTATGTGTCTGGTCCTCTTGTGAGATATTGGTTCCTTGGCTAGAGCAATGGCACCAGTATTATCACAAAACAGAGTCATTAGATTAAGCGCACTAGGCACTACTCCAAGATCTGTCATGAACTCCTTCATCCAGACACCTTCCTTCGCCGCCTCCGAGGCAGCGATGTACTCCGCTTCGCATGTAGAATCAGCTACCACGCTTTGCTTGAAACTGCACCAGCTAACCGCACCCCCATTAAGAATAAATACTTATCCGGTTTGCGACTTAGAGTCATCCGGATCAGTGTCAAAGCTTGCATCGACGTAACCCTTTACGACGAGCTCTTGATCACCTCCATAAATGAGAAACATGTCCTTAGTCCTTTTCAGGTACTTCAGGATATTCTTGACCGCCGTCCAGTGTTCCATTCCTGGATCACTTTGAAACCTTCCGACCATACTTATGGCAAGGCTGACATCGGGTCTTGTGCACAGCATTGCATACATGATAGAGCCTATGGCTGAAGCATAGGAGATGACACTCATCTTTTCTCTATCTTCTGCAGTCACTGGGCATTCAGTCTTACTCAACTTCACACCTTGCAAAACAGGCAAGAACCCCTTCTTGGACTGATCCATTTTGAACTTCTTCAAAATCTTATCAAGGTATGTGCTTTGTGAAAGTCCTATTAAACGTCTTGATCTATCTCTATAGATCTTGATGCCTAATATGAAAGCAGCTTCTCCTAGGTCCTTCATTGAAAAACTCTTGTTCAAATATTCCTTCACGCTTTCCAACATTTCTATATTGTTTCCAATCAGTAATATGTCATCCACATATAATATTAGAAACGCTATAGAGCTCCCACTCACTTTCTTGTAAATACAAGCTTCTCCGTAAACTTGTATAAACTCGAACGCTTTGATCACCTCATCAAAGCGAAGATTCCAACTCCGAGATGCTTGCACCAGTCCATAAATGGATCGCTGGAGTTTGCAAACTTTGTCAGCATTCTCTGGATCGACAAAACCTTCTGGTTGCATCATATACAACTCTTCCTTAAGGAAACCGTTAAGGAACGTTGTTTTGACATCCATCTGCCAAAGTTCATAATCGAAAAAGGCAGCTATTGCTAACATGATTCTGACGGACTTAAGCATCGCTACGGGTGAGAAGGTCTCATCGTAGTCAACTCCTTGAACTTGTGAAAAACCCTTTGCCACAAGTCGAGCTTTATAGACGGTGAAATTACCGTCCGCGTCCCTCTTCCTCTTAAAGATCCATTTGTTCTGAATGGCCTTACGCCCTTCAGGTAATACTTCCAAAGTCCACACTTTGTTTTCATACATGGATCCCATCTCGGATTTCATGGCCTCTAACCACTTCTCGGAATCCGGGCCCATCATCGCTTCTCCATAGCTCGTAGGTTCATCGTTGTCCAACAACATGACCTCTAAGACAGGGTTGCCGTACCACTCAGGAGCAGTACGCGTCCTTGTCGACCTACGAGGTTCGATAGCAACTTGATCTGAAGCTTTATGATCATCATCAACTTCCTCTTCAGCTGATGTAGGCTCTACAGAAACATCTTTCTGCGCTGCGCTACTCTCAGGTTGAAGTAAAGGTTCAACAACCTCATCAAGTTCTATCTTCCTCCCACTCAATTCTTTCGAGAGAAACTCTTTCTCAAGAAATGTTCCGTTTTTAGCGACAAACACTTTGCCTTCGGATCTGAGGTAGAAGGTATACCCAACTGTCTCTTTTGGGTATCCTATGAAGACGCATTTCTCCGCTTTGGGTTCCAGCTTTTCAGGCTGAAGCTTTTTGACATAAGCATCACATCCCCAAACTTTAAGAAACGACAGCTTTGGCTTCTTGCCAAACCAAAGTTCATATGGCATTGTCTCAACGGATTTCGATGGTGCCCTATTTAAAGTGAATGCAGCTGTCTCTAATGCATAACCCCAAAACGATAGTGGCAAATCGACAAGAGACATCATAGATCGCACCATATCCAATAAGGTTCGATTACGACGTTCGGACACACCATTACGCTGTGGTGTTCCAGGCGGTGTCAGTTGTGAAACAATTCCACATTGTCTTAAGTGACTGCCAAACTCATAACTCAGATATTCTCCTCCTCGATCAGATCGTAGGAATTTAATCTTCTTGTTACAATGATTCTCAACTTCACTCTGAAATTGTTTGAACTTTTCAAACGTTTCAGACTTGTGTTTCATTAAGTAAATATACCCATATCTACTTAAGTCATCAGTGAAGGTGAGAAAGTAACGATAACCACCGCGCGCCTCAATACTCATCGGACCGCACACATCAGTATGTATGATTTCCAACAAGTCACTTGCCCGTTCCATTGTTCCAGAGAACGGCGTTTTAGTCATCTTGCCCATGAGGCATGGCTCGCATGTGTTAAGTGATTCAAAATCAAGTGACTCCAAAAGTCCATCAGCATGGAGCTTCCTCATGCGTTTTACGCCAATATGACCTAAACGGCAGTGCCACAAGAAAGTGGTATTATCATTATCAATTCTACATCTTTTGGCATCAATGTTATGAACATGTGTATCATTACTATCGAGATTCAATAAGAATAAACCCCTCACTTCGGGTGCATGACCATAAAAGATATTATTCATATAAATAGAACAACCATTATTCTCTGATTTAAATGAGTAACCGTCTCGCAATAAACAAGATCCAGATATAATGTTCATGCTTAACGCAGGCACTAAATAACAATTATTCAGGTTCATCACTAATCCCGATGGTAATTGAAGAGCGAGCGTGCCGACGGCGATCACATCAACCTTGGAACCATTTCCCACGCGCATCGTCACTTCATCCTTTGCTAGCCTCCGTCTATTCCGCAGTTCCTGTTTAGAGTTGCAAATGTGAGCAACCGCACCGGTATCAAATACTCAGGCACTACAACGAGAGTTGGTAAGGTACACATCAATAACATGTATATCATATATACCTTGTTTGTTGTTGGCCGCCTTCTTGGCAGCCAAATACTTGGGGCAGTTCTGCTTCCAGTGTCCAGTTCCCTTGCAATGAAAGCACACAGTTTCTGGTTTGGGTCCAGCCTTGGGTTTCTTCACGGGAGGAGCAACTGCTTTGCCACTCTTCTTGGAGTTACCCTTCTTACCCTTGCCATTTTTCTTGAAACTAGTGGTTTTATTGACCATCAACACTTGATGCTCCTTCTGAATTTCAGACTCAGCGACTTTCAGCATCGCAAACAGCTCGACGACTGACTTGTTCATCCCGTGCATGTTATAGTTCAACACGAAGCTCTTGTAGCTAGGTGGCAATGATTGAAGAACTCTGTCAGTGATAGCCTCTGGCGGAAGGGGCATCCCTAATTCAGCCAGACGGGTGGAGTACCCAGACATTCTGAGTATCTGATCACTAACAGACCCGTTCTCCTCCATCTTGCAAGTATAGAACTTATCGGAGGTCTCATACCTCTCGATCCGGGCATTCTTCTGAAAGATAAACCTCAACTCCTGGAACATCTTATATGCTCCATGACGTTCAAAACGTCTTTGAAGTCCCGGTTCTAAGCCATACAAAATTGCACATTGAACTATTGAGTAATCATCAGAGCGAGCCTGCTAGGCGTTCACAACGTCTAGAGACTCAACTGGAGCAGGTGGATCACCAAGCGGTGCATCAAGGACATAAGCCTTCTGGGAAGCCGTAAGGATAATCCTTAGATTACGGGCCCAGTCCACAAAGTTACTTCCATCATCTTTCAACTTAGCTTTCTCTAGGAACGCATTAAAATTCAGGGGTGCTACTGCGCGAGCCATGATCTACAACATAAATATAGCAAAGACAACTTAGACTATTGTTCAAGATAATGAGTTTAGTTAATCATATTACTTAAAAAACTCCCACTCAAATTGACATCCCTCCGGTCATTCGAGTGTCACATGATCCAAATCCACCAACTCAAGTCCGATCATCACATGAGTTGAGGTGGTTTCAATGGTGAACATCTTCATGTTGATCATATCTACTATATGACTCATGTTCGACCTTTCGGTCTCTTGTGTTCCGAGGCCATGTCTGTACATGCTAGGCTCGTCAAGTTTAACCCGAGTGTTCTGCATGTGCAAGACTGGCTTGCACCCGTTGTATGCGAACGTAGAGTCTATCACACCCGATCATCACGTGGTGTCTCGAAACGACGAACTTTCGCAACGGTGCACACTCGGGGAGAACACAATTTTATCTTGAAATTTAAGTGAGGGATCACCTTATAATGCTACCGTCGTCCTAAGCAAAATAAGATGCATAAAAGGATTAACATCACATGCAAATCATAAGTGACATGATATGGCCATGAACTTGTGCTTTTGATCTCCATCTCCAAAGCACCGGCATGATCTCCATCGTCACCGGCATGACACCATGATCTCCATCATCTTGATCTCCATCAACGTGTCGCCATGAGGTTGTCGCGCTGACTGTTGCTTCCATGACTATTGCTAACTCATAGCGATAAAGTAAAGCAAAACGGCGAAAATAATTAAAGACAACTCTATGGCTCTATACAACACATGATCATCTCATACATCACATATATCTCATCATGTAATTGGCCATATCACATCACAACATACCCTGCAAAAACAAGTTAGACGTCCTCTAATTGTTGTTGCAAGTTTTACGTGGCTGCTACGGGTATCTAGCAAGAACAATTCTTACCTACGCAAAAACCACAACGGTGATACAAAAATTGCTTTTCAACCTTCTCAAGGACCGCCTTTGACAAATCCGATCCGACTAAAGTAGGAGAGACAGACACCCGCCAGCCATCTTTATGCAACGAAGTTACATGTCAGTTGATGGAACCGGTCTCTCGTAAGCGTACGAGTAATGTTGGTCCGAACCGCTTCATCCCACAATACCGCCGAAATAAGAAAATACCAAGGGAGGAAGCAGTCTGAATATCAACGCCCACAAACTCCTTTGTGTTCTACTCGAGATCTCATCTACACATAGACCTGGCTCTGATACCACTGTTGGGGAACGTCGCATGGGAAACAAAAATTTTCCTACGCACACGCAAGATCTATCCATGGTGATGAGCATCTACGAGAGGGAGAGTGAATCTACATACCCTTGTAGATCGCTAAGCGGAAGCGTTAAGAAACGCGGTTGATGTAGTCGAACGTCTTCGCGATCCAAATCGCAAGTCGTCCCTCGATCCAAACACGATCTAGCGCCGAACGGACGGCACCTCCGCGTTCAACACACGTACGGCTTGATGACGCCTTCACCTCCTCGATCCAGCGAGCGATGGTGAAGTAGTGGATGAGTTCCGGCAGCACGACGGCGTGGTGATGGTGGTGAGGAACAATCTCTGCAGGGCTTCGCCAAGCACTACGGAGATTATGACGGGAGGAACTAGAGGGTTAGGGTTGCCAGCACACGGCTTGGGAAATCTTGATGTATCCCGTGTGCTAGCCCTGCCCCTCTATTTATATGTTGAGCCCTGGGGTCTAAACTTGGAGAGAAAGCCTCCACAAGGTCGGTTTTGCCCGCACAAGGTCGGTTTCGCCCGCACGGAAAGAGTCCCACTCGGATTCCAGCAGTACCGCGTACAAGCGGTAGTACCGCTCATGAGCGGTAGTACCGCTTCACACAAGCGGTAGTACCGCTTACGCGGTAGTACTGCCTTACCAGCGGTAGTACCGCTTAAGGCAGCAGCAAAACTTCCTTTTGCACTTTCCAATACCTCGTGGGCTTTACCCCTTTATTCCATATAAAGTGTTGCTGCACCCGAACACTTCGGTAAACATCCGGAACCCCTTCCGGTGAATTCCGGAACCCTTCCGGAGATCAAAACACTATTATCACATATATCAATCTTTACCTCCGGACTCCTCCGGAGATCCTCGTCATGTCCGGGATTTTATCCGGGACTCCGAACAACCTTCGGTCACCAACACAATGACTCAACTATACTAATTGTCACCAAACGTTAAGTGTGTAGACCCTGCGGGTTCGAGAACTATGTAGACATGACCGAGACACCTCTACGGTCAATAACCAATAGCGGGACCTGGATGCCCATATTGGTTCCTACATGTTCTACGAAGATCTATATCGGTCGAACCTCTATGTCAAGGATTCAGTTAATCCCGTATGATGTTCCCTTTGTTCTTCGGTATGTTACTTGCCCGAGATTCGATCGTCGGTATCTCTATACCTAGTTCAATCTCGTTATCGGCAAGTCTCTTTACTCGGTCCGTAATACAAGATCTCGTGTCTAACACTTTAGTCACATTGCTTGCAAGGCTCATTGTGATGTTGTATTACCGAGTGGGCCCTGAGATACCTCTCCGTCACACAGAGTAACAAATCCCAGTCTTGATCCATGCCAACCCAACAGACACCCTCGGAGATACCTGTAGAGCATCTTTATAGTCACCCAGTAACGTTGCGACGTTTGATACACACAAGGTATTCCTCCGGTGTCAGTGAGTTGCATGATCTCATGGTCATAGGAACAGATACTTGACATGCAGAAAACTATAGCAATAAACTGACACGATCATATGCTACGTTTATAGTTTGGGTCTTGTCCATCACATCATTCTCCTAATGATGTGATCCCGTTATCAAATGACATCTCATGTCCATGGCTAGGAAACCTTCACCATCTTTTGATCAACGAGCTAGTTAACTAGAGGCTTACTAGGGACACAGTGTTGTCTATGTACCCACACATGTATTTGAGTTTCCAATCAATACAATTATAGCATGGATAATAAACGATTATCATGAACAAGGAAATATAATAATAACCAATTTATTATTGCCTCTAGGGCATATTTCCAACAAGGACAAGGTCCATCGCTCGTCCCCGACCGCCACTCATAAGGTAGACAATCAATAATAAATCATGCTCCAACTTCTTAGCATAATGACAGATCATACGTGCATGCTTCGGGAATCACAAACCTTAACACAATTACTCTTACTAAACCACAATTATCTACTAATACCTCCCCCATATTACCATCTTAATATCGCAAAACTATTGCAAGGAATCAAATTTATCATATTCAGTGATCTACATGAATTTTTTATTATATCCCTCTTGAATACCTATCATATCAGGACCAAATTCATAACCCGTGCATATTACCATTGCTATCATGAGACTCTCAAAAAGATATAAGTGAAGCATGAGAGTGCAACTATTTCTTTAAAATATCATCACCGCCGTGCTCTAAAAGATATAAGTAAAGCACTAGAGCAACTGCCTGGCTCAAAAGATATAAATGAAGCACATAGAGTATTCTAACAAATCACGAATAATGTGTGTCCCTCTCAAAAAGGTGTGTTCAGAAAAGATGATTGTGACAAACTAAAAAGCAAACAAAAGCAAACAAACTATTTAACAAGACGCTCCAAGTAAAACACATATCATGTGATGAATAAAAATATAGCTCCAAGTGAGTTACCGATAGATTGTAGACGAAAGAGGGGATGCCTTCCGGGGCATCCCCAAGATTAGACGCTTGAGTCTTCCTTGAATGTTGCCTTGGGGTGACTTGGTCATACCCAAGCTTAGGCTCTTGCCGCTCCTTATTCCTTTATCCATCGTAGTCTCACCCAAAACTTGAAAACTCCAGCACACAAAACTCAACAGAAACCTCGTGAGATCCGTTAGTATAACAAACAAATCTTAAACTTTAGGTACTGTTGTAAATTGATTCATATTTAATATTGGCATAATGCTACTGTACTCCAACTTCTCCATGACTCATACCCCCGATACGATCCATAGATTCATCAAAATAAGCAAACTATGCAACAAAAAACAGAATCTGTCTGAAACAAAACAGTCTGTAAAGATCTATGTAAAAGCCATACTTATATAACTCCAAAAATTCTGAAAAATTAGGACAACATAAACAATTTATATACCAATACTTTGTAAAAATTTCAGATTTTTCTGACGCCCCAATACAGAACTAAAATTCCAGCACTGGACGCAAAACTTTCTGTTTTCCAAACAGCATCAATTATACTATCATCAACATCATCCCAAAGGCATTACTTGGCACAAACACTAATTAAAAGATAAAAACACAATCATAACAGAGGCTATAATTGTGTAAACACACAAGAACAGAAAGTAAAAAACAAAATTTTATTTTATTCATTGGGTTGCCTCCCAACAAGCGCTATTGTTTTATGCCCCTAGCTAGGCATAATGCATGGTTTCAAGTGTTGTCATCCTTCAAGTTAATTCCATAGGTGGCCCTCATAATAGATTCATAAGGTGCTTTAATTCTCTTTCTAGGGAAGTGTTCCATCCCTTTCTTTAATGGAAATTGAAATCTTATATTACCTTCTTTCGTATCAATAATAGCACCAATTGTTCGTAGAAAAGGCCTTCCAAGTATTATGGGGCAAGAAGGATTGCATTCAATATCAAGAACAATAAAGTCCATGGGCACATAATTTCTATTTGCAAGAATAAGCACATCATTAATTCTACCCAATGGCTTTTTAATAGTGGAATCAGCAAGATGCAAATTAAGGGAACACGGATCCATGTCAGTGAGACCTAGCACATCACACAAAGACTTTGGTATAGTGGAAACGCTAGCACCAAAATCAAAAGGGCATTAAATTCATAATCTTTAATTTTGACTTTAATAGTAGGTTCCCATTCATCTTGTAATTTTCTAGGAATTGAAACTTCTGCTACTTGTAGTCTGCATTGGTATTTCCCCGAAGAGGAGAGGATAATGTAGTACAGTAGAGATAAGTATTTTCCTTAGTTAAGAACCAAGGTTATCAATCCAGTAGGAGAACCAAGCAAAATTCCATTAAGCACACCTGCACACACAAGAGCAAACACTTGCACCCAACGCAAATAAGAGGGTTGTCAATCCTCTTAGCGGTTATTTGCAAGGATTAAACTTATAGAGGTAAATAGATAAACTAAAATACTAACTAAAATAAAAGTAAATAAATTGTAGCAAGGTATTTTTGGGTTTTTTATATATGATAAAGTAGACCCGGGGGCCATAGTTTTCACTAGAGGTTTCTCTCTCGAACACATAGCATACGGTGGGTAAACAAATTACTGTTGGGCAATTGATAGAAAAGCAAATAATTATGAAGGATTCATTGCAATGATCATGTATATAGGCATCACATCCGAGACAAGTAGACCGACTCCTGCCTGCATCTACTACTATTACTCCACCCATCGACCGCTATCCAGCATGCATCTAGGGTATTAAGTATGAAACAGAGTAACGCCTTAAGCAAGATGACATGATGTAGACAAAGTAAATTCAAGCAATATGATTAAACCCCATCTTTTTATCCTTAATGGCAAAAATACAAATACGTGTCATGTCCCCTTCTGTCACTGGGATTGAGCACCACAAGATTGAACCCATCACAAAGCACCTCTCCCATTGCAAGACAAATCAATCTAGTAGGCCAAACTAAATCGATAGATCGGAGAGAAATACAAAGCTATAATAATCATGCATAAAAGAGTTCAGAGAAGACTCAAATATTTCTCATGAATAATCTGATCATAAAATCACAATTCATCGGATCCCAACAAACACACAGCAAAAGAAGATTACATCGGATAGAACTCCAAGAACATCGAGGAGAACATGGTATTGAAGATCAAAGAGAGAGAAGAAGCCATCTAGCTACTAGCTATGGACCCGTAGGTCTGTGGTAAACTACTCACACATCATCAGAAGGGCAACAAGGTTGATGAAGAAGCCCTCCGTGATCGATTCCCCCTCCGGCAGAGTACTGGAAAAGGCCTCCAGATGGGATCGCGGAAGAACAGAGGCTTGCGGCGGCGGAAAGGTTTTCTCTTCTGTCTTTTTGGTATATGGGGAATATTTGAGAATTTATAGCGTTGGAATTAGGCCAGGAGGTGCCACAAGGGGCCCACAAGCCTGGGGGGCGCACCCTCCAGGCTTGTCGCCTCCTCGTGGCTCTTCCGGTCTTCTCCCGAAGCTTCGTGGGTCTCTTCTGGTCCAGAAAAAAATTAATCCAAAGTTTTTTTTCTCGTTTGGACACTTTTTGATAATGATTTTTTGAAAAGGCAAAAACAAGCAGAAAACATCAACTGGCACTGGGCACTGGGTTAATAGGTTAGTCCCAAAAAATGATATATAATGGCATATAATTGCATATAAAACATCCAAGATTAATACTATAATAGCATGGAACAATCAAAAATTATAGATACGTTGGAGACGTATCAACTTCCAACTCAAGTTTTTCTTCATGCGCTTTCATCATGGCTTCTACAATATGTTTAGTGAAAGTTTTATTTTGTTCATATGCATTTGGTGAATTAATCATGGATTGCAACAAGGATATACACTCAATTAAAGAACAGCTATCATAATTAAAGTCCTTGTAATCCAAAGTAGTGGGTGCATTACTATTTAAAGTTTTGACCTCTTCAAACCCACTTTTTTAAAAAAAATTCATTAAGATTATCACCCTCCAAGTAATTGGGACTCCTTCTATCTAAAGTTGACTCTTCTTCAGTCCCTTTTTCATCAAGTTTTATGTTACTAAATAATGATTCAATAGGAGTGACACCAATCATTTTAATATCTTCATCATTACTATGATAGAAACCGGGTGGAATCGCTTTTTCTAGGAATTCTCGCTTAGCTCTCAACCTAGCGGTCCTTTCTTTACTTTCATTAATGGAGACATAGATAGCCTTAATAGACTCATTTATATCATGCTTGGGTGGAAAAATTTTAGTTTTGAGATTTTCCACATCATGAGCAATTCTATCCATGTTCCTAGCCAATTCATCAACTCTATTCAAATTTACTTCTATCATAGCATTGAAATTCTTTTGCGAATTAATAAATTCTTTAATATTACTTTCAAGATCAGAGGGCATCCTATTATTATTATTATAAGAATTACCATAGGGATTGCCATAGTTATTAGGGGAATTTCCAGGAAACGGTCTAGGATTGAAATTACTCCTATAAGCATTGTTGTTGAAATTATTTCTAGAGACGAAATTCACATCAACAGCATCATTATTTTGCTCAATCAAAGTAGACAATGTCACATCATGAGGATCAATTTGAGCATTTTTACTAGCAACCAATTTTAATAAAGCATCCATCTTATCACTCAAAGTATTAATTTCTTCGACAGAATTTACCTTCTTACCAGTTGGAGTTCGTTCAGTGTGCCATTGAGAATAATTTGTCATAATGTTGTCAAGAAGTTTTGTAACTTCTCCCAATGTAAATTCCATAAAAGTACCACCTGCGGCAGAGTCTAGCAAATTTCCAGAAACAAAGTTTAGTCCCGCATAATTTTTTTATATGATCATCCATAAATTTAAGCCATGAGTTGGGCAATTTCTTATCATTAATTTCATTCTCTCCCAAGATTGTGCAACATGTTCATGCTCAAGTTTCTTAAAATTCATAATTTGATTTCTTAAAGAAATAATCTTAGCGGGAGGAAAATACTTAGTAATAAAAGCATCCTTATACTTATCTAGGCAAGGATGACAACCAAGTTTTAGCACGATCTCATAGTGAGAACGGAAATAATTTTAATTTGAAAATATCATTATCCACATATTTTTTCTTTTGCATATCACAAAGCTCAACGAAAGTATTTTGATGGGATGCAGCATCTTCATTAGGACTAACAGAAAATTGTTCTTTCATAACAAGATTAAGCAAAGCAGCATTAATGTCACACGACTCTGCACTAGTGGTGGGAGGAGCAATAGGAGTACTAATAAAATCATTATTATTAGTATTGGAAAATTCACATAATTTTGTATTTTCTTGAGACATCGCGACGAAGCAAGCAATCTAGCAAACAAGCAAATAAAAATATTTTGTGTTTTTGTAAAATAAAATTAGAAGTGGGGGAGATGAAAACTAGAGCCAAATGCAAATAAAAAGGCAAATAAAATAAATGCAAGTGGATGATAGTTTGTGCGCAGGTACTTGGTAATTTTGATTATGTCTCCCCAACAACAGTGTCAGAAATTCTTCCTGCTACTTGTAAACTGCGTTGGTATTTCCCCGAAGAGGAGAGGACGATGCAGTATAGTAGAGATAAGTATTTCCCTCAGTTAAGAACCAAGGTTATCAATCCAGTAGGAGAACCAAGCAAAATTTCGTTAAGCGCACCTGCACATATAAAAGCAAACACTTGCACCCAACGCAAATAAGAGGGTTGTCAATCCTCTTAGCGGTTATTTGCAAGGATTAATTCTGATAGTGGTAAATAGATAAACTAAAATACTAAATAAAATAAAGGTAAATAAATTGCAGCAAGGTATTTTTAGGTTTTTTTATATATGATAAAGTAGACCCGGGGGCCATAGTTTTCACTAGAGGCTTCTCTCTCGAACACATAGCATACGGTGGGTAAACAAATTACTGTTGGGCAATTGATAGAAAAGCAAATAATTATGACGGATTCATGGCAATGATCATGTATATAGGCATCACGTCCGAGACAAGTAGACCGACTCCTGCCTGCATCTACTACTATTACTCCACCGATCGACCGCTATCTAGCATGCATCTAGGGTATTAAGTATGAAACAAACTAACGCCTTAAGCAAGATGACATAATGTAGATAAAGTAAAATCAAGAAATATGATTAAACCCCATCTTTTTATCCTTAATGGCAATAATACAAATACGTGTCATGTCACCTTCTGTCACTGGGATTGAGCACCGCAAGATTGAACCCATCACAAAGGACCTCTCCCATTGCAAGAGAAATCAATCTATTAGGCCAAACCAAATCGATAGATCGGAGAGAAATACAAAGCCATAATAATCATGCATAAAAGAGTTCAGAAAAGACTCAAATATTTCTAATGAATAATCTGATCATAAACTCACAATTCATCGGATCCCAACAAACACACCATAAAAGAAGATTACATCGGATAGAACTCCAAGAACATCGAGGAGAACATGGCATTGAAGATCAAAGAGAGAGAAGAAGTCATCTAGCTACTAGCTATGGACCCGTAGGTCTGTGGTAAACTACTCACACATCATCGGAAGGGCAGCAAGGTTGATGAAGGAGCCCTCCGTGATCGATTCCCCCTCCGGCAGAGTACCGGAAAAGGCCTCCAGATGGGATCGCGGAAGAACAGAGGCTTGCGGCGGCGGAAAGGTTTTCTCTTCTGTCTCACTAGTATATTGGGAATATTTAGAAATTTATAGCGCTGCAATTAGGTCAGGAGGAGCTACGAGGGACCCACAAGCCTGGGGGGCGCGCCCTACCCCCCTGGGCGCGCCCTCCAGGCTTGTCGCCTCCTCGTGACTCTTCTGGTCTTCTCCCGAAGCTTCGTGGGTCTCTTCTGTTCTAGAAAAAATTAATCTAAAGTTTTTTTTCCTCGTTTGGACACTTTTTGATAATGATTTTCTGAAAAGGCAAAAACAAGCAGAAAACAGCAACTGGCACTGGGCACTGGGTTAATAGGTTAGTCTAAAAAAGGATATATAATGGCATATAAAACATCCAAGATTAATACTATAATAGCATGAAACAATAAAAAAATATAGATACGTTGGAGACGTATCAGTGCCCTTGCAAGGTGCTAGCTATGAGGGCTCCTACGGAACAAGGAGGCAAGCTCGCAGCTGCTATCCGACAGGGCAGCTTTGTCCGTTAGCTCCCTTCGACGGTTACGGCAGTGAGGTGAACGGATGACAACGACTTGAAAATCCTATGTGTGGCATTTTGCGACAGATTGTCGATGCTTCGCACACGATCGATCGCACGTAACGAGTAAATGGGCCGGCCAATTTAGCGTTAGGAAGATGTTTCTGCTTGCGGTTTTGGGAACCTTCCCAGTCGGTTTTTACTAGTTTTGGAAACCTTCTAGAAGGTTCCTGAACATATTTTTCTATTACAATTTTATTTTTATTTTCAAGAAATGTTCAGGAATTTGAAATATTTGTTTGAAATATTTTAAAAAAATTGCGTTTCTGAAAAAAATCAGAAATTCAAAAAAATGTCCTTGTTGTTAAAAAATGATCACGTTTTCAAATATTGTTCATAAATTCAAAAAATATTCACGTTTCCGTAAAATACCCGGGAACTAAAAAATGTTCGCGTCTTCGAAAAATTGTTTGAAATTTCAAAAAATATTCCCATTTAAAAATTGTATTCACAAAATTTAAAATTGGTTCTATTTTTCAAAAAATGATCGCAAATTTGAAAAAAACGTGTTCCAAAAAGTTCAATTTGTTTTTTTTAAGTTTATGTTTTCAAAAAAAATTCACGATTTAAAAAAATGTTCACAAGTTTTGAAAAAATTCAAAAAACTCTGCTAAAGTAACCCGGTGCTAAAGTCTTCCCATTTTTTCCTAAACCTGAATGAAAAAAAAAAGACACTAAAAAACCGGACCACTGCAATTCTGAACCGCTACAGTTGCCCGCTCAGTTTTTTTTTTCTTTTGCGAGAGCAGTTGCCCGCTCGTTGACAGGGGACCTCCTAGGAAATCCCTATTTGCCGCGGGTTGCGGCAAAGCATCGCACAGAAAGGGGCACTAGCGAAGCGACTGGGCCAGCCCATTTAACCAGTTCGTTCGTTCCTGTTATGGAACATTTTTTTTTTCTCCCATTTATAATTTTTCTTTTTTCCTGTTTCTTTTTTTCATTTCTTTTCCGTTTTCATTTCCTTTTTTCGTCTTCAAGTTTATTTTACTTTTTTCTAAAGATATTTGAAATTTTCGAAAAAGTTGGAATTCAAAAAGTTATTCCTGTTTTTCAAATTATGTTTAAAATTTAAAAAATGTTCGCTAATTTGAAAAAAAAATGGAATTAAAATATTGTTTGTGGTTTTCGAATAATATTCGGGCTTCTCAAAAAAGTTCAAATTTTTTAAAAATGTTCCCATTTTCAAGATTTGTTCACAAATTAAAAAATGTTCCCATTCTCAATATTTGTTCATAAATTAAAAAATGTCCCCGTTTTAAAAATATGCTTACAAATTCAAAAATTGTTCACATTTTTTCAAAACTTGTTAGGAATTTAAAAAAATTGTTTGGAATTTTAAAAAAATGTTCCCTTTTTCAAGATCTGTTCACAAATACAACAAATGTTCCTATTTTTGAAAATTTGTTCACATTTTTTTTTGAAAATTTGTTCTTGATTGTCAATATTTGTTCAGAATTTTAAAAAATGTTCACGTTTTTCAATATTTGTTCACAGTTTTTAAAAAATCTAATTTTTTAATTTGTTTCAGAAATTATAAATTGTTCACAATTTTTAAAAACTTGTTCGTGTTTATCTAAATTGGTCGGAATTTTAAAAATGTGTTTCTATTTTCCAAATTTTGTTCGCAATTTAAAAACTTGTTCCGGTTTTGAATATTTGGTTAGAAATTCGAAAACTTATCACAATTTTTCAAAACTCATTCGTTTTTTTTAAAACATTCGGATTTTTTAGAATAATATTCATAATTTTCAAGAAATGATTAAAAAAATCCGATGTGCCCATGCAGCTAGTTCTAAACCATTCGCGTCGCCTATTTACCAGGAACACCAATCAGCTGCAGTGGCCAGCAACCTCTTTACTATAGCTGGATCGTGAGTTCGAATCCTAGCTTTCGCTTCGCGTTTTTCTAATTTTTTACACCGCACGTAGCTCCCACGTGTGTCGGCCCAGTCGGATGACTACCTGTGAGAAGCCCCGACATTTTGTCGCAGAATGCGGTAGATAGGAGCTCCCGACCTTCAGCGCCGGTTAGGAGATCGGGCGCCCACATCAACGCAGCAGGCCGCGGCCCATTTAAGCATCGCTTCCCTCGCTCGCTCCCGCTTCTTTTCCATCGCTCGCTAGAAGAACTCGCATTTTTTGTTCGGCTGTGATGTGCTGCTGGTTCGGGAAAAAGACCGGCCTCCATTTTTTTGTGATTTTGAATATGTTCATGAAATAAATAAAATATTCATGAATTATATTAACATGTTCGTGGGTTTAAAAAAGTTCACAAAATAAAAAAAACAAATTAGACAAATAAAAATATCACAAATTATGAAAAAGTTCATCATTTTTTTTAAAAAATCATCGATTTTGAAAAAAGTTCATCCAATTTTGAAAAAAGTTTATCAATTTTGAAAAACAAATCATCGATTTTGAAAAAAGATCACGGATTTTTAAAAAAAATTACGAATTGGACAAAAATTTCATCGATTTAGAAAAAAAAATCTTCGTATTTGAAAAAAAGTTCAACAAATTTGAAAAAAGTTCGTCGAATTTGAAAAAAAAATCATCTAATTTAAAAAGTTCATTTTTAGAAAAAAGGTTCACGAATTGAAAAAAAAAAACGCGGATTAAAGATAACAAAAAAAAGAAGAAACAGAAAAGGATAAGAAAAAAAAAGAACAAACCAAGCTGAAGAACGAAAAAAAAAACGTAGTATGTTATCCCATTGGGGCGATGGCCTGGTGGTTAGAGCGGTGCCGGCGCAACGAAGGGGTCGCGGGTTCGAACCCCTGTGGCCGCACCTTTTTTACGTTGCGATCGCACACGCGTGGAGCAAGTCGGGTGTGTGTTCACTCGGCCTTCTTGGCCCTACGAAGAGAGAAAACCCCAAAGATCCAGCTTAACCCACATTTCTACCAATTCTCTTGTATCTTCAAAGGTACATTGCTCGCTTTAATTCTACTCCCTTTGTACCATAATATAAAACGACATATATTATGGTACGGAGGGAGTAGCTTTTTCGTAAATCGGCTTAAGCGTCAACAGTTTTTTTTTGTAAATAAGCTTTAGCCAACAGAGACAGTCCATGGAGAAACACAATGAAGTATGAGTAGTTTTCATCCTCTTATAAACACATAATAAACACAACCCCTAGCAACTTCTCTAGCACCACGGTCTACGGAAACACATGAGATAGTTATTTGGACCAATAGGAAGAGGGTACATTTCCAGCCAGAAATAAAGAAGAGTACGCATTCAATTCATGTTCAATCTCCGCAATGTTGGTCGTGCCCTCACTAACAACAATACTGAACCTTTGCGATCGCACTCGCGTGGAGCAACTCGGGTGTGTGTTCACTCGGCCTTCTTGGCCCTACGAAGAGAGAAAACCCCAAAGATCCAGCTTAACCCACATTTCTACCAATTCTCTTGTATCTTCAAAGGTACATTGCTCGCTTTAATGCTACTCCCATTGTACCATAATATAAAACGACATATACTATGGTACGGAGGGAGTAGCTTTTTCCGTAAATCGGCTTAAGCATCAACAGAGTTTTTTTTTTTGTAAATAAGCTTTAGCCAACAGAGGCAGTCCACGGAGATAAACACAATGAAGTATGAGTAGTTTTCATCCTCTTATAAACACATAATAAACACACCCCCTAGCAACTTCTGTAGCACCACGGTCTACAGATAGTTATTTGGACCAATAGAAAGAGGGTACATTTCCAGCCAGAAATAAAGAAGAGTACACATTCAATTCATGTTCAATCTCCATAATGTTGGTCGAGCCCTCACTAACAATAATACTGAACCTTTGCGATCGCACACGCGTGGAGCAACTCGGGTGTGTGTTCACTCAGCCTTCTTGGCCCTACGAAGAGAGAAAACCCAAAGATCCAGCTTAACCCACATTTCTACCAATTCTCTTGTTCAAAGGTACATTGCTCGCTTTAATTCTACTCCCTTTGTATCATAATATAAAACGACATATATTATGGTACGGAGGGAGTAACTTTTTCGTAAATCGGCTTAAGCACCAACAGTGTTCTTTTTTTTTGTAAATAAATAAGCTTTAGCCAACAGAGGCAGTCCACGGAGATAAACACAATGAAGTATGAGTAGTTTTCATCCTCTTATAAACACATAATAAACATAACCCCTAGCAACTTCTCTAGCACCACGGTCTACGGAAACACATGAGATAGTTATTTGGACCAATAGGAAGAGGGTACATTTCCAGCCAGAAATAAAAAACAGTACACGTTCAATTCATGTTCAATCTCCATAATGTTGGTCGAGCCCTCACTAACAACAATACTGAACCTTTGCGATCGCACGCGCGTGGAGCAACTCGGGTGTGTGTTCACTGAGCCTTCTTGGCCCTACGAAGAGAGAAAACCCCAAAGATCCAGCTTAACCCACATTTCTACCAATTCTCTTGTATCTTCAAAGGTATATTGCTCGCTTTAATTCTACTCCCTTTGTATCATAATATAAAACGACATATATTATGGTATGGAGGGAGTAGCTTTTTCGTAAATCGGCTTAAGCACCAACAATGTTCTTTTTTTGTGTAAATAAATAAGCTTTAGCCAACAGAGGCAGTCCACGGAGATAGACACAATGAAGTATGAGTAGTTTCCATCCTCTTATAAACACATAATAAACATAACCCCTAGCAACTTCTCTAGCACCACGGTCTACGGAAACACATGAGATAGTTATTTGGACCAATAGGAAGAGGGTACATTTCCAGCCAGAAATAAAGAACAGTACACGTTCACTTTATGTTCAATCTCCGTAATGTTGGTCGAGCCCTCACTAACAACAATACTGAAGCTTTCCTTAACTTGTTTAGCAGAAGTAGAATCAGGAAGGTAGAAGAAACCGAAACCAAGGCTAGGGGATTGAAAACCGCACATAGCGGCCACAGATTCCCTAGTATAGTAAGAAAAGCCCGACAGTCTGCATATATAGATCAGAGCTAATTATCCTGACAGCTGAATGTTACGTACTCTTCTGTCTCTAACTCGAACCAGCCCCAAATAGACGGACGATGAGACGCTTAGCCACGGCCCTAACCAACTCCAACGCCGCGGCGGCCTCCTGAATCATACGCACGTCTATGCCGGCTCTGATGAACGGCCCGAAGAAGAGCTCCGATATGGTGACGACCATAAAGGCGGTGCCAACAAGGTACGCCGCCGCCTTGGGCGGTCGCCACAGCCCGGCCACCCTCGCCCACCGCTCGGCGACGTGGAAAGCGGCCTGGAGCGTGAAGAAGAGCAGCATCTCGCCCGTAGGCGGCTCCAGCGTCATGTACCAGTAGAGCAGCTCGTGGAGGACCCCCGACATGAGGAACGCGGCCAGCACGCCGGCGTCCCGGCCCCACCGGGCTCGCACCGGCTTGTACGCCGACGCGCGGAGGAGGTCCACCGCCATCAGGTTCCACTGCCGGCCCCAGAAGTCGTTAACCGACGCGACGACCAGCGGCGCTCTGAACTGCCTCTCCATGGCCGAGCCCAGCACGGCAGCGGCGACGAGGCCGACAGAAGAGAAGACGAGATCGAGCGTGAGAAAGATTTGTGCGCAGTAGAGGTAGTGGACGACGTAGAGAGGGAGCGAACCAGTGTGTGGAAAGAGCAGGGCGAGGCCGGTGAGGAAGAGAACGCTGCGGCCGCAGGGGACAAGGAAATCGGCGACGGGCGATCCCGGTGACGCAGAATGGCTGGTAGGCTGCGGACCGTCGCGGAGCCTGATAGGGAGGCCGGCGCAGAGGAGGAACGGGAGGAGGGGGAGGGATGGGCGGAGCGGGCCGAGGTCGAACGCGAGGAGGACGAGCTTGTTGGCGGCGAGCCAGGTGTGGAAGAAGGTTGAGAAGAGGCGGAGGTGGAAGGAGTTGAACAAGCACGGCAGGTAGATGAAGACGGGGAACGTCGGGAGGAGTGCGGCGAGGCGGGGCCAGCCCGGACGGAGGCGGCGGCAGGCGGAGCGCGCGTAGACCGCGCACAACGGAACAAGGAGCGTCGTCCAGGCGAGCGCCCTCAGTTCCGACGCAGAGGTGGGCTGCCCGAGGGCTTGCATGGCGCCAGCGGTACGCGGTGCGGGACGAGCCGGCGGGTGGCACGGAGTCGATCAATGAGAAGCCCGTCTATGTTCGTGTGGGGATCAGGCTGATCAACAGAATGAAGCGCTATATACGCGCGGCCAAGGCAGGAAGGCGTACGTGCGGCGTGCGGCACGGGTCATGTGGATTGTGGCACAGCAGTCGTTGCGCCCGCATAACCACGATATACGCTCGTACAACATCAATTACGGAGCTCACGAAAACACGGTGACTTCTGCACTGCACAGACCACGAGGAACGACGCAAACGTAAGGGCAACTCCAACCTGAAGACCCAAACGGACACGAAATATGTCGGTTTTTTGTCTGTTTGAAACGCCTCGTGGATGGGTGGACACGCGTGTCCGGCCGGTGCACCCAACGGTGCTACCCATTTGGACACGGACACGGGCGGACACGGAGCACGACGCCTACGGAGGAGCGCCGTGATCTCCTCGAGGTAGCATGTGTCCATGGCGGCTGCAGCTGCTGCGGCGGCGGCGGCGGCGCGGCCTGTGGCAGAGGCAGGCTGACAGACTTGAGGTCGAGGCACCACTCCCGCTGCTCCTGCTTGTGGGCAGCGACGAGACCGGGTGCGGGGGCTGGACAGCGAAGAGGATGACCCTGAGCCTGGGCGTGGACTCACCTCGCGACGAGCCGCCAGATCCTGACGCGGCACGGAAGAGGTGGAGTCGGTGCGCCGTGAAGTCGGGGAAGCGGAGGGGCCGCTCGATGGAGAAGCACGTTCACCAATGGTTGTGCAAATTTGTACATCCAAGTGAGGAGAGGGAGACACTACATTGCATCCGTACACAAAACCTGTATGGAAGTAAGCTCGCCTACATTCTGAACCGACGCTCTGTTACCATATTCCACGCATGCATGATATTAGATGATCAGACAATTGTTTACATAATAACGAAAATAATGACTATGTTTTCACGAATCAGCAAACCGAGGGGAGGTTTCCTCAGTTGGGAGGGCAAGTCTTGGCCAGAGGAAAAGGGGACGAGTGTGGGCCGTGTAGCACACCATCAGCGATCACCTTGTACACTGCCTCCGTCGGGTGCGTCCCGTCCCACGAGCCGTATGTGGATGGGTCGTCGCATACAGTGCACCCAGGTCTACCGCACGGCACGGTCTGGTTGCCGCAACACGAGAGCAGAGCGTTTGTGATTCCTGCAGTCACAACATATATATGAGAGCATTAGTTTTTTTTCCCATTTTTGCGGGAATATATGCATTAGTTATGATGCCTATTGTCCTTGAATCCCGAGATTCAAAAAATTCGAGGAGGGTGAAAAGCCCAGGGAGCAACCTCCCGCGCCGCAACTCCCCCGACGCTCCACAGCCGCCACCACTCTCCACGTCCCGGCGACGGATTCGAGAACCGCCGGCTTCCCTGCGCTGCCACGTGCTGAGCAGAGCGGAGGAGGATTGCGTGTTGCCACGTGCTGCCTCCTGAGCCAGGCTTGCTAGTCGGCAAGCTTTGGACCATCGGCATCGTCTTCTCCCATGGGCAGCGCCGACTCATGAACCGTGTGCTGGTTCAGAGTTTGAAGATGCTCCATGTGGGATCCATAGATAAGTGAGAGAGATAAAGAGCGGGAACCAGAGTGAAAAAATTGGGTAGATGTGGTGGGACCCAAACTTGTCAGTTTGAGTGAAAGAAAACCACTCCATGTCAGCAGGAAACCACCCAAAGTGGTACAAGGGGCTGAACTTATCCAAGTTTGAAAGTTGAGGGACTAAGTTTGCTGGTTTTGAAGTTGAGGTACCATTTCTATACTTTTGGGAGAGTCGAGGGATGAAAAATATACTTTTCCCTATTAAAAACAGTAAAACCGAGCAACCTACGGCCTCGCACAATGATGTGAACTCGCTAGCCTTTCAATTCCACAAGCGTATGTACCAGATTGCATCGCCGTCCCACTGGAGCCTCAGGGCCATTTTTCACTTGTCATGCAGCGTGTCATGGCCAAGCCAACAACTCTGGGTTGCCGCTCTAGAGACATAACAGGGCATCCCGTCGTTGACCGGGCGAATTTAACAACCGGTGTTCCATTCCTCTTGTCTTTCTCCCCAGCCCGACATTCCTAGAAAGTCCGCCTCAGGCTCGGTGGCCTCTCATTTTTTGTTAGACCATCTCCGCCCTACCGTCCCTCCCACCCACGTCGCAACACCTTCTCTCCACTTTCCCATGACCATGCGCATGTCCTCGCCACAGGGTGCTCCTCCATCATCCACCTCTTTGTTTGCCCCTTTTGAGCATCACTCTCTCCCGTTGTCGCTTCACCACCTTCGTTCGCCATGGGCTTCGCTCACTGTTGGGATGCCGGTAGGGACAATGTCAACGGTGATTGGAACGCCACTCTGTTAACCTACCTCTATGTTGTTGACCATCGCCAACACCCCATCTCGCCCTGGTCACCCGCGCACTATCGCAGCCTAGCTCGAGCAATGTCACACGGATCGTCACGAGGCAACATGATGCCTTTGCGCGGACACCTCCCGTGGCTCATTGAACCCATTGAAGCTGACACTGGTGACACGCCAAGTCCAAATCCGAACAAGTGACACATAAAATATACTCCATGCAACTGTTTGAGCTCGATCAGGGGAAACCATGCTTTGGAATTCCGACTATGTAGTTTAGTAAATCTTGTATGACGGCGCGGCGGCGGCTTGGGCGTGTGCTTGCGGCGCAGCGGCTTCCTTGCGTGCTGGATCTGGCGGCATGCATGTTTGATTCCTGTCGGGTCCTAGGTACACCATCACGTAGCATGATTTATTCTAATATCATTATCTGAGTCATTTTCTTTGGGCGGGTGCTAGGCGTCGGCCTGCTGGCCCAAATTTTGGCCGGTCGACTAGCAGCCATCCGATTTGAGCGAGATGGGTCGCATGATCTATTATTTCTCCTTCCTCCCGCACGGGTCAAAATCCCATCACGTCCCTCCCTTTCCCGCGGTGAGCTCACCCGTGCCCCCTCTGCACCCCGGGCCACCACCCCTGCTCGCCGCGCTTGCCATGGTGACCGTCACGCTCCCCGCGGTCACCTGTTCCGGCCAAAAAAGGAGTCGTGACTGTAGCTCCCCGGGCTCTAGGTTGTAGCACCGCATGGTCGCCGCCGCGCCTTGCCGGTCGAGGTTGCAGCTCGCCGGCGATCAGTTGCAGCATCCGCCCCTGGCCCCATGCTGGATCTCGTCGCTGGGATTCACAACAACCCACCACCGACATCTCGTCGTCGTGAAAGAATGGATGTAGGAAAAACCGTCGTCGGTAGTAGCAAAAACCCACATGGTTGCAACAAAAAACGTCGTCTCACCGCCGTCGCCACCGCCTCGTGAAGAATGGACGTAGCAAAAAATCCTTCGGTAGTAGCAAAAGACGACGATGGTTGCAACAAAACGACTTTGCCGCCGTCGCGGGGGTCGCGGCTACCATGAAGGATTGCAGCAAAAAAAGTTGCCGGTAGTAGCTTCATTCATCGCCGGTTGCAACATCCATATTCGCTGGTTCAAGTTTTACGTCGCGGACGTCGACCTCGCGTTCCAGCAATAGCAATATCTATAGACGGTTCCAACAAATGGCGTTGCTGGTTCCAGCAAAACAAGATGTCGGTGGCAACATGCGGCCCGCAGTTGTTGCAGCTCGTCAACAAAAAAAATCATGGCCTCCTCCCTGAACAAGAGCTCGCAGCCATGGCCATGGATGCAGCACGCAGCCACGCGAGTTTCAGCGACGAGCACGTCGGTTGCAGCATTTGTGGACTGGTGGAAAAAAGCTCGCTGGCCGTGCCCATGGGGGGAGGGGTGGTGGAGGAGGAGGCCATGGCGGCGAGCATTAGGAAAGTGGAGGAGAGTGCGCGGCCATGGCGACGAGCATCGGGGAGAGAGGAGGAGGAGCGCGGCCATGGCGACACGCATCGGGGGAAAGGAGTCGCGAGAGGAAGAAAAGATACGAAGGGGAGAAGCGATATGCATGGGCCCGCAAAGACGTGTGGCGCCCTGGCGTTGGTGGGTGTGCGTGGTGCGTGGGAGCGAGCGACGCGACCAGCCGAAGCTTTGGCCGGTCGGTCGTAGGGAAACGTTCCTTTTCTTTGGTACTAGAAATTTATGTAGTGATGGCCGTTTCTGGGTTCTGTGCTTCGAAAAGGATGGTAGAAACTTTATGCGCGTTGGAGCGCTCGATGTTTTTTTTTTTTTTTTGTGCGGGGGCGCTTGATGTTGTTACTTTATATTGTTGTATTTTCTGCACAAATATTTACGTGCACCCAAATTCTGGTTTTAGCTATTTCTATGTTGACATTTTCATAATTGCTCAAGTATGCAAATCATTGAACACGTTTTCATACACCACTCATGTTTTAGAACGTAGAGTCATTACACCGACTACCAAGTGCTTGTTATGAGCTACTACCTCCATACCAAAATATATGGAGGCAGTATTTGTGATGCCATTATTTGTTATGGTCTATCATGTAATGCACACCCCATTTTCAGATGGGAAAAGTATATTTTTCGTCCCCGAACTCTCTCGAAAGTATAGAGATGGCCCCTCAACTTCAAAACCGGTAAAACTTAGTCCCTCAATTTTTCAAACCGGATTAGGTTAGTCCCTCGACTCAACAAAAGCGGTTTTCGTGCTGACTTGGCATGTTTTTTGACCAGTTGTCGCCCACGTCGCCATCTTCTTCTTCCTTCCCATTTTAACTTAGCTGGGCATTTCACCGAGCAGTTATTGTGCGCAGAGCAACACGAAATGGATGTAGGCATGCAGATTGTGTGGTTCGCGGCGAGCACGCAGTGGGGTGCAGGCGGCCTGGAAGCTGCGGCAATACGAGGCTCGCGGGACCGGCAGGCAGGGTCAAGGTGGGACTGTGCTCATGGCAAGCAGCACAGGACACACGTCTGCTTGGCCTCAGCATAGGCGAGCTCGCGGCTAGCAGGCAGCAGCACGGAACAGTGCAACAAGCCAACAACTAACGGCAAGGGACGTGAGCGAGCAGCGAGAGCGGTCAAGGTTCAGGTAGCTGCGAAGCGCGGCGCACTTCATGTCCTCCACGCCGCGTTCGTACTCCCGAGCTCCCACTCCGCCAACGCCCGCTTGTACTCCCTGCTCGACCCCCCTGCTAGCGTCGCTGTGGTCTCGGCGAGCTCGACCTCCTGCGCCTCGTCCGCCTATAGCACCAACACGTAGCTTGAGGCGGCGATGTCGGCTGGCTTGGACGCGGCAAGCTTGCGCTGCCGCGTTGGCGTCACGGTGCCCTGCAACAGCAGCCTCTCTGCCTTCTTGTCTCCCTCGCGGTGCTGCTACACGTCGCCGTCCTCGCCATGTGCTGATGTGCCCTCTCCACGAGCCACTGCGTGGCGGAGGCATAACTTCAAGGCGTCCTCGTCCCTCTCGTCGTCCTCATGCTCGGGACGCGACGCAGGCAACTTGAGTTGTGCTCGGCACCATGAGCATGCAAAACTTCCGTTTGTTGAGCGTGCCTTCACTGTGCTGTAGCTCCCCGGACGCATGCACCCTCTGCATGATGCTCCGCCGCAAGCCACACAAGCTCCATGCTTAGGTCCTTCCCCTGTTGCTCGGTGCGTGCCAACTGCTCGACGAAATGCCCAGCTAAGTTAAAATGGGAAGGAAGAAGAAGATTGCCACGTGGGCGACAACTGGTCAAAACCATGCCAAGTCAGCACGAAAACCGTTTTTGTTGAGTCAAGGGACTAAACTAATCCGGTTTGAGAAATTGAGGGACTAAGTTTTACCGGTTTTAAAGTTGAGGGACCATCTCTATATTTTCGAAAGAGTTTGGGAACGAAAAATATACTTTCCCTTTTCAGATTGATGGTCTCACAAATTCAAAGTTTACTATCTGTAATATCTATAAATATCTCATCCTATAGCTAAAGGTTTGAACTATGCCCAACTACATACATAGTACACTATACAAATTATTTATTGTGTATTAGATATCTGACTGTTCTGATTTTCTCAAATATATACATCAACATGGATGACCGCGGCAACACACTCTTTTCATGATTTAGTTTTTTTTTTGACAAGATGATCTAGTTCTTTTGACAGTACTCCCTCCGTTCACAAATATATGTTGTTCTAATTTTTTTACCCAAAAAGGCCTTCGCCCCGTTTTATATATAAAGCAAAGATCATCAGCAACCCGGTACAACGCACGCCACCAGAACACACTCACACACCCAAGGCAGGATACATAGGCGCTGAGCGCAGTAACACCACCCCTAGCACTACATGAGCAACCGGGGGCCTCAACCGTGAACACGCCACCGCGAAGAGATGAAGCTACATACGACGAACCGTGGGCTCCAAGGCGGTGCCTTCGGGAAGGTTACGACACCGAAGCGCCGCCACCGCCCGACCCAAGGATCAGAGTTTCCCCTGGAGCAACACGACGGGCAGTGAGAGCCGCGGCGACGCCTTCAAGAAGGGAACGAGCTTCGCCGCCGCCGGTCCGTCCGAAGATAGAACATGTTTTCACCCCGGCCAATATTCACCGCCACCGAACGTCACACCCTGGCTACCACGCCGCCCACACGGCCATGGCCACCAGGCAGCACCAAGCCACGGGCTCTGCCCATGAGCACCACGACACCACCACCAGGGCCGCCGCCCCGGCATCCAGGACCTTGACGCCACCTCACCCGCCACCCACCGCTACCCCAACCAAAGAGACGAGTGGAAAGGTACCGCCTTTCGCACCCCTGAGCTGCCCCCAGCGTCGAGACCCAATAGGCCGGCCAAAACTGGCCTCCATCGACCCGTCCTGCCGCCGGGCGCGAGACGAGCTCGGTCCTGCAGCCGGGCACGAGACGATCTCGGTCCTGCTGCCGGGCGCGAGACGAGCGATGGGCCGCAGCTGGGAGAGGGCCAACCCTCCGATGAAGGTAGCGCCCGAACGACGGGGAGAGGAATCGAAGGTCGTCAAGGGCGCTCACCGACAGGCCGACGCCGAAGAAGTCCAGCCGCCGCCGTGAAACGACCCAGACCACCGCCATGGGCCACCACCACGCCGTGGCAGCCCACATCCACGCCGGGACCCCGAGGGGCAGCCCCGAGCCAGCGCCACCACCCTCGCCGCCAACGGCCGCCGCACGCAAGGTCGACCGAAGCCCACACCGCCGCCAGCGCCACCACCAGCACGAACCACCACCACAACCACCGCGCTGCCACTCCACCGACCACCGCAGAGACGGCCGACTGCGGCCCAAGCTGCCCACAAAGCACCCAGCCCGCGCCGCCCGCCAGATCTGGCCGCCGCTGCAACAGCCGCCGCCAGCACATGGCCGGGCACGCCCCGCCCCAGCGTAGCCCACCGCGCCGCCAGCAGGGCCCCAAGCCTCCGCCACGCCGACCAGCCACCGCGCCGCCGCGTCCCGCGCACCGCAGCGCCCAGGCCCAGCGACGCCGGCCCGCGCCAGCCCCTGTCGAGCGAGGGGGTGAGAAGTCCCCGCCGCCGCCACCGGCCAGGCTTCGCCCGGCCGCGCCCTCTGGGGGAGGAGGTGAGGGGAAGGGAGAGGCGGACGGCGGCTAGGGTTCCTCCCCTGCCGCCCGTGGGAGCGCCAGAGGAGGAGGGGAACAGAGGTCTGTTCGTTCTAATTTTTTTGTGAATCAAATGTATATGTACACGTTTTATTGTATTTGTTCACTCATTTCAGTAAGTATGCAGTTCATATTAAAATATTCAAAACATGTTATATTTATGAGCGGAGGTAGTAGTAATGAGCTCTTATTTTTGTATATGGTCTTCCCAAATAAAAGAAGACAAAAAAAAAAGGCGGGCCAGACTCTCAGTGCAAGCGAATCAAGCACTACTACGAGATGTTGTTAGCTGGACTCTTGCCAAAGCTAAGGCCCAACTATTATTAGCAAACTGGGCACCACACGACGTGTGCTTGTTGCTGTTGCTGCTGCCTTATCTGGCCACAGCCGCATATAGCTCTATGTGCTCGTCCCTGTGTCACTCTGTGCTCGTCCCACAGTGCCAAACGAACAACTATAGCCGTAGCCGTGATCGGTGCAATGTCGCCATCACAACGCAACGAGCCAAAACGGAGAGGTAAACAAGAAGAAGAAGAAGAGGCGGTCGCGCGCACACGTACCTAGCCTTTCGGGGGACTGGAAGATGCTCATCATGGCGCCGTACCAGTCGGCGTAGACGATGGTGACGTCCGGGTGGCGGAGCCGGAGCGTGTCGAGCCGCGCCGTGAGGACCCGGTTGTGGTACTCGGCGAACCTGTTGAACCACGCGAGGCACCCCGTCCGCGCGTCGTAGTCCCCGGCGCTGGCGCTCCGGAACCGGCGCAGGTACAGCGGCGCGCACCCGAAGGGCACGTTCCCGGGCACCATGAACGCCCTCGCGCCCATCCCGATCAGCTCCTCCACCGCCACCGCCAGCTTCTCGACGACGGCCGGCACGAACGCCCGCACCCTGTCGCGCGGCATGCCGCTCGAGAAGGCGAAGTTGTAGTCGTTGCCCCCGATCTCGCCCAGCGCCACCAGCGCGTCGGCCAGCACGTTGACGCCGGCTGGGAAATGCCGCGTACGAACGGGGTGTCAGAGATTGACTGATTCACTCGGTGAAGATTGTGGTGCAGCAGGGTGTCTACTAGATTTAAGACTTACTGTTCTGCTGCGCGAGCTGCTGCATGTGGGCCCTGAACCAGATCATCTGCGTGTCGAGCGAGAAGGGGGTGATGTCCATCCCCTTGCCGGCGAAGAAGGAGCCGTTGTTGGCGGTGGCCGAGATGATGGCGAAGTTGGCGCCGTGCTCGAAGTCCGCCGGGGCCGTGCTCGTCTGGATGGCCGTCACATTGGCCAGCCCAAGCTCCTGCGCTGCAACGAATGAACGCCAAGCAATACTCGGTCGTAAGTGGTAGTGGTACAGTACATTGTGCATGATTGTACCGTAGGATAGTTAAGGCAGGTACGTAAACCGTTGAAGAAGGTTCGCGGGTTCCCTTTCGATCGGGAACGTGTAGGTAAGCGACGGGTCCATGCATGACTGACAGTATCGTGCAAGTTCTTTTCAGTATCGTGCACAGTTTAATTGGCAAGCAGTCGGCGCCAAACGTGAACAGTTTAGAGGGCCATAGCCCTGTATATATCCTAATTAAGAGGGTAAGTGGGTAACTGTACTCGTATAAGCACGTACATACTCCTACAAGCCCTGTGCATGAGAAGGGTCTTAGGGCATCTCCAAAAGCGGTACCTTAAAACGGACACAGTAAATGACGTATCTGCGGACATTAATAGGGAAGCCGACCATCCAACTGTATGCATAAAAAAGACATCAAATTCGGATAACGAACCTAAAGCAAAAAATCACATGGGCAGTGAGGACATGTGATCCAACTGACAGTGGACCAGGCAAACAGTCCGGACTTCCCACAAGCTCCCCAAGGTTTGGTCCACATTTGTGGGTATTCGGATATGCGGTCAGGGGCGGCGCCAGGGGTATTCTTGGGTATTCGGCTGAATACCTAAGATTTTGACAAACCATTGAAATTTTATATAAAACATGCGATTTTTTTTTTTGCAAAACAGTGATGATTTTGGCAAAATGAATACCCTCCTCCAAAATGAATACACACCCTCTAAAACCTGGCGCCGCCACTGTATGCGGACTGGTCCGTGGACCTATGATGCACGACATTGTAGGTCAAAAAGTGTCCGGGCAACACGTTCAGACATTTAGGGGCGTTCTGATCGACCGCATTAGAGATGCCCTTACACTTTCTAACATGGTATATGCATCACAACGCTGGAGGACATGTAATATGTTCTGTTACTAGGGATCAGTTCTAAGAGAGAGAAAAACCTGATGAAGTTGAATCTCTACGCTGGCTTGTGGTGTTCCACGCTGGCCTTTTGGATCTACGAATCTTTCGGTTACGTTAGCTTCTCTCGGCAAGGTAATCTGGTAGGACTGCTATCTTGATGATTTTCCGTCAAGGATTTAGGCTGGCTCCTACGTTGCAGCGGCATGTCATCGGCCCATTCGAGAAGAAGACAGATGGCTGAGTGGACTTTAATGTAATTTCTTTAATTTTTAGGGTTGTTTTTACTATTGGTAAAATGATCTAGTGCTTTCTGGCCAAATTTTTTTAATGAATACTTGACTATTCTCTGTTGCTTTCAGTTTTGATGCATTTTTCTATTTTGAACAAAAAACCATAAAGCAAGATATAATTTGTAGACAAAAAAAATACGAGAGTGTATAGGTATCTCTCGGTGGACAATTGGTAGCCATCTCATCAAGATCTTTTCATTTCTTTGTACTTGCTCGAATATAGTGTTAAAGTCAGTTAGTTCTTAATGGTGATTTAGCAATAGTTATTTCGTTGTTGTCTGAGAAATAGGGAGCTGGAAAAAATATGTGCACCTCTTGTGTTCCTATAGTGGGCATTACTAGTCAAAACCCTAGCTATCAATACCCCCTATTCCTCACCACAAATGTTTTGGTCATTGCAACAAATGGTCCTTTTCCCCCACAGATCTTCTATCGACATCTTCGAGGAAGTCCTTTGCTTGCACAATGTTCTTTGGCATTCTGGAGGGACTAATAGGATCCATTCTATTTATGTATCGATGGTAGAGGCCAACATAGATAGGGAGGTGGCTACACAAAGTAGTGGCTTCCTACTTCCTAGTTTGGTCTAGATCAGTTGATGGCAGCCTAGGCTGGCACAGAAGCCATCGATCGGGCGAGCGTGAGTCACCAACGGTGGATTGTAGTGGTGGAGATCATGACAAGTAGGGGGGCTATGGCACTGGACATCATCCCTTCTTCTTTTGACGTGTGGTGCTCGGTCTAGATAAACAAGGCATATAAATCCTTTAGAAGAATCGATTCAGCTTCTGCAGATTTGTGCACGCAAACATGTTGTGATGACACAATGATGTCGACAAGGACTCGTCTATGATATATATCTATCATTGGTTGGATCCTAACTATCAAGTTGTGTTTGTGGTGATATCATTAGAGTTAAAAACATTGAACCAACATTCGTTGGTTAGTCAGGAAATCATGTCAACCCTAGCGGCATTAAATTCTTGAAGGCATTGTCTTGTAGAATTGAAACATGTTTTCTAGTTAAAACCATTTGACCATACTTGGTTAGGTTGGACAACGATGGTGCTTGATCGGATTTAGGCTATGGGTAGCATGATAATTTGTTTCTAATGTTCTTTCTTTTTGTGTTGGTTGCTTATCGAATTCTTCCTTGGTTTTGGATGTAAGAGACGTGTGGTTGTGTGCATCATTAGTTGGTTAAGAGGCCAAGAGTAAATCTATGATATACATGGAGTATGATATTTATAGTAGAGACCTCTAATTTTGGCAACAAAAAAATGCACATGGTACTTGAGGCATTGTACCTTTCCTATTTGTATTAACTTCATTCATGTCGTTTTCCTGTGGAAAATATATCTTTTGGTATATCAACTAACTGAGTTTACTTTTGTTATCAAAACTATAATAACAGATTTGTTTTACGATCTTTAATTCCAGAGATTTTGACTCTTAACTTTTAGCACGAAAAAGTTCTTGTTCCTGTGAGTAGTCAAAATGTATGGCAACCTACTAACATGGAAAAAAAAGTAAACATCAGAAATTTCCATGGGGAAATAGGAAAAGTGAAATACAAATCAGATTTTTTCTCACAAGTGTAACAAAATGGTTGGACAAATTAGCTATATTACATTACAAGAAATTCAAAACCAGGAATTCCTTGGGTGCGGGGGAATCGGAGATTTAAAAATACATATCGAAATAGCTTTGTCAAGTTCCCTAGTTTTACTAGTGATTTTTTCTTGTTGACTATTTAAAAGTTCCCGGATTATTTGGTACTCCCTCTGTAAATTATTATAAGAGCGTTTAGATCTCTTATAATACTTTACAGAGGGAGTAAATTTCCTGGAATATTATTTTTTATCCAACATCTCCTGTTTGTTTTCATCCAATTTCTGTTTTTTCATGTACTCTTCCTATCTCTTGTTGAAAAAGTTAGATATTTGCGAAAAGAATCTAACATGTCAGTTTCTGTTTAATTCAATGTCACCTCATCAAAATTGCCTAGTTGACGTGCATGATACTAGCTATGATACTCATATTACGGGCAGCCTTAAAAAAAATTAAGGCAGTGAAAGAAAACATGCTGACTCGTTGGACAGGAAGATCATTTACAGCACGTAATTAATCCTAAAAGTCCCGTTTGTTTATATTTTTCTCACCTTGTTTATATATCTCTCTCTTTTTTAAGCATTTTCTATGTCTCACTCCCGGAGTTGACACCACCGTGTTCGAGGCAACGGAAAAGATGGAAGATACACGTTGCGGAACGCACACTAGCGCCGTCAAGGCGCCAGCACGCACACACACAAATACAGGTAGCTGAGAAGCTCCTAAGCAAACGCCGAAAAAAATTAAGGAAATGCAGACGCAAGCAGTTTGTTCACCGATGAAGTCGATGACGAGGCGGCCGTCGCTCGCCCGGCCGGTTGGATGGCCAAAGAACGTCGTCCCGTAGGGCGGCGCTCCGTACGGGCTCGGGTTCTTCGCCGTCAGGCGCACATAGTTGCCGGTGTCGGTGAGGGAGTCGCCGAAGCTGAAGATGCGCGAGTAGCAGCTGAGCGCCGAGCTGCCGCTCCCAAGGCCCAGGACCAGGAGAGCATGCGACACGGCGAGCGCCAGCGAGAAATGGCCTCCTAGGAACCACATAGGATGGCACTGGTATTTGCCGGAGTGAGCCGTGAGCGTGGCCGCAGAAGCAGAGAGGGAAATGAGAAGAGCATGAGCTAGCTTGGCTTGGCCAAGTGGCAAGTGGGCAGGGCAGCCGGTGTTTCTTGTTGAGCGTTCGCGGAGAGCTCGGGAAGCCGTTATGAAGGCATGTATGCCTGAAAGCGTCCTCGTATGCGCCTTCTAGCGTACGTTATACAAGGGTCGATCGGCCCCATGTAATTTCTCTACCTTCTGCAATGGTTCTGCAATGGAATGATACGCATCGTGCGTATTCGCGAAAAAGAAGGCATATACGCGTGTGCAGGGGATGGATGGATGACAGGTTGCCGTCCAAGGATTGCAAGGGCCCAAGGACACGATCAGCAAGGATGTAGACAACACTGCCATGGATGGATACCGGCATAAATACGTACAGGCATGCCTGTGGAACCCCAAAGTAACCGAGCAATTAGATCTGTTTTTTACCTCCCATGTCGACAAGCATGCATGGCCAACGGTCGTGACTAACGAGTAAGCACAACACATTTCACCATCTCATTTTCATGGGTGAATCGAGGAGGACATGGAGCAGCCAGATAGCGTGATGCAGATCGGGTTGTCCAAGGGCGATTGATTGTCTGTGGACTCTACCTCTTTGCTCGGTCTTTCTATCTTGTTTGTTTCCCGGCAGAGGTTCACAAAATGGTGGCCCGTGTGGCCCAGGTCCAGGAATGTGTGGGTCTTAACGAAATTGGCAGGCGCTCAGTTGTCATTTTGTTCGCTTCCGTGATTTGAACGGCATGTGCGCAGTCGATTTCAGCAAAAGGTAGATTGGCTGCGTTTGAGCAAGGTGAGCAGCAGTTCGTGGACGATGGAACTTGGCTGGAGAGTGCTAGCAACCGGCTGCCAATTCACTCGATTCGACATTGATACACGGTACGAAATAAATTATAGTGGGTAACTCAGAGGAAGGTGTGTATGAATATATGATCAATTTTTCATCAAGTTTAATCCATAAAACCAATAGACAAAAGATGATGTGGGTACAGGACATGATAATCAGATCAAAAAAGTAGCACTGTGTAAGCTAGACATGAAAATCAGCAGATAAAAGAAACATAACATGTCCATCTCGATTATCCCGGTGTGTATTGATGCAAAGGCTAGAGGTCTGACGATATAGTAGTACCGAGGGTGGCCTGGGGAAGCCGGTAGGCCGACCTCAGGGCCCAACGGGCCAAGAGACGGCTCGGGCACTAGGTGCACGGGAGGCCACCTTTCACAAGCTTGTCGGGCTTGATGGACAAGTCAAGAACTCCGAATCTGAGTAGGACTCGAGAGGTCGGTTAAGAAAACGTGTAACCCTAGGCCTCGTCCACTTTTCTATGGCAAGGCCCAGGGGTAGCTCAAGACATCTTACAATCTCAACCTTAGTCTCGATGCCTTACAAATCAACTCTATTGTAAGCCCCTCATACGAGGCAATCCATCCATCAATCAAATCAAAAGTAGGAGTAGAGTTTTACCTCCACGATGAGGACCCGAACCTTGGTAAATGCTTCGTGTGCGAATCCTTCTGCTACTTCCGGTCACACACACCCCCTTAT
The DNA here is from genome assembly GCA_039707655.1 of Elymus sibiricus. NCBI lineage: Eukaryota > Viridiplantae > Streptophyta > Magnoliopsida > Poales > Poaceae > Elymus > Elymus sibiricus. Next base: position 250,977,066 of record CM077668.1, on the reverse strand, counting down.
CGAAACTATTGAAGGTTTTCTATACCATCAGTTGACGCGCTAGGCAAGGGCTACGCCGGCTGGAAACTCAATCCAGATCAGATCTCAGGCCTGATCTGACATATATTCGCCAAGCCAGGGGTTCACATTTTGCTCCTTCAGCTTCATCGCAAACGTGGCGGGACGGCTCAACATCGACTCGCCTCCCACCGTGTAGCCCGAGCTCTCTTCTTTAGGAGCCTGGAGTTCATCATCGACTGTTACAACAACAACCACCATCTTCGCACCTCGGCACCAGGCCGAGCATTAGAGGCGGCTTCCAGATTCTCTTCGAAACTGTGCCCGCAATGCGACTGCTCGCTTCGGCTCCACAGCTGGAGGAAGCGAAGGGGTCTTCATCAACCCACTAGCAGTGTCAAATTGATAAACTAAACATGGTCTTAACCTTCATTAGTCACGGGTCTTACTCCAACAAGCATTGTTTACACTACAAGAATTTGTTTAAAGAAGGAAATGACTCAACATAAAAGTTAAGGATAATTCCTTCACAGAGGGAGGCAGGGATTGCCATGCGGGCTTTTTAATGCTTATAAATTTAATGTTTTCAAACAATAATTTCCCATTGCCCCATGACATGGTGCCGGCTATTTTTGTTTTGTCTTTCCGGTCCCCCATCACAATTAATTGAAAATTACAATTTCCACACAATAAAAACTTAACAAAAAATCAGCTGGCAATTTGGGGTTTCCTGCGATGATGACAATTTACTTGACATGACCTTTCTCAATCATGTAGGAATGTATGATGGACACTTGTGGGATTGACTTGGTCTCAAGGAAGGGAAGCACAAGCATAATTCATACTTAGTACAAAAGTTTTTTCTAGAAAGGCTCCAAAGTAGACAATGCTTACTAGAGGACCCATGAGTAATGAATTAATTAAGTTCACATATACATGGCTACCTAGTTATCTTTCATGCCTAGTTACAATAAATTGTTCAAGTTTTTGAAACAACTTAAGGTTATCAAATTGATCCAAAGAGTTTGGAGATAGTATGTTTGCACATGCACTTCCTTTGTTGTATACCAAGTTTCATTATTCCGTTAAATAACTAGACATCATTTTAGTAAGCATCTTAATAGCATCAATTTATAAATCCCTAGCATTGGTGAAGTCATGACCTCCCACATCACGTAATCCATAAGACAATAGTTATGTCAGAGCATGTAATAATGAAAGCAAATGAAAATTCTCATACCACCTCTTTATTATATAGCCTCACATCACGAGATACATTGATAATATTACTCTGAAGGAGTAAAAGTACATTTTGCTAAGATGATAATGATATAGCTAATGCAAAACGTAAGATAAATATGATGCAAGGTACCCGGTAACCTCCCCCCAAGCTACAAACGAAGCAAGGATAGATATAAGCCTATTACCACTTTTTATTATGCATGATCCTTTGGTGATGGAGGTTTGTCGTTGTTGCTCTTTCGAATCTCCTAGACTTCATTCTCCAAATTTCTGACGCTTTCAAGAATCAAACGCGTTGTAGCAGAGAGGTGGGTGATAGCTCTCAAGATGTCATCAATAGTAGGACCATAGTTGTCACTTCGGTAGCTCCTTTATAATTGCACTTCTTGGACAGGTGGTGATCTCAAGGTTCAGGCATGTAAACCCTAGGATTGTTCTACACCAAAGTTATGGATCCTCACAAAAACTCACTAAGGATCTAGATGCAAGTTGGTGCCTAGGAGGTTTTCCTCCTGTAGACATCCTTGTAGTCTGCTTCATGATCTTCTTGGGGCACTGAATAACCCGTATGCTTCATGATCTTCTTAGACTCCCCTTTACAGCTGAAATGGTGTGTCAAGATTGGCATGAGCCCAGATCTCGTGCAAGTCCGATTCATTTCCGTGGTGATACAACTCTTCCAGCTTCACTATGTCTTCTTCAGTTTTGCAGCTTCATTCAAGGGATTATGTATCATGTGTGTCAGTGTCCTAGGTGACAACAGGTATCAAGTAAAGCTCGGTCTGTGTGATGGGAGTTGTCCTGTAACACCCCATGTAATTAAGCTACAGTGATCACCTTTTGATAATGCCAAGTCACCATGCTTAATAGTGCTTGATCATCATTTGCACCATATCTCATTTCAAATTCCAATTCAAATTGAAATTCAAATTTAAAGTGAAATTAAAAGTTGTTCCAATTTGGAAACAAAAATGTTCATTAATTAGCAAGTACTCCATAACTAATTTTGTTAAGAAAAACAACATCACCTAAAACCCCTAGATGAGTCTAACATCCTAAAACAGTACCAAACAGCAATATTTAATCCCATTTTATATTATAAAAGTTGCAACTGAAATCATATTATCTCCAAACCAATTTCTGGTAGTAGTTAATATTGCACTGTAATTATTGAGCTAAGTCACATATTTTACAAAACTCAAATTGGGGCCAAACATTTAGCAAAACAGAAAACAGAAAAAGGAAAAAGGAAAACGGTAAAGACTTACTGTGCAACTGGGCTTTGAGTAGCACAGTGCAGCCTGGCCCGGCCCAGCTCGGCCTTTCCCTAACCTCGCGCGCGCGCGCTCCCGACGACTGGCTCGCCGTGCCAGCCGCACCCGGCCAGCCACCGTGTCGCTACAGGGCGGCGGGGTGGATAAGACCACCACCACGGCAACCCTAGCCGCCCCCATATCTTTTCCCCCCTCTCTCTCTCTCATTCGCTCTCTCTCTCCCGCACCCGAGAGCTCCCTCCGCCGTCGCCGTCGATCTCGCGGTCCCCGTCGTCTCCTCGCCTCGTCACCGTGCCAGGTCAATCCGCCGTCCTCGACTAAGCCGTCTCCGACCACGAACGCGGGCAGGGAGCCACCGCATCGAGCACGGCGTCCTCTTCTTCCTCTTCGGTCGCCGTTGCTGTCGCCGTCGATTCGCCGCCGTCATGCCTCCCCGAGCTCACTTTTGCACCTCTGCAGAACCGCGGTGAGCAGCCGCGTCGAACCCCTCTCTCCCCTGCTTTTCCTCGAGCCTGTAGCCGCCGCATTTGAGATGGCCGAACCCAACGCCGCCGACGAGCTCGCCGTCATGGCCACCATCACCGCAGCTCGCCCCCGAGCTCGTAGTCGAGCTCCTGGAGCTCGTAGCATCCCAACGCGCCCAACCCCACAGCTTGTCGTGCCCTACATCACCGGATCCGCCATCGCCCGATTCCGGCGTCCGCCGAGCAGCTCGCCGTCGTCGATATAGGCCACCCCAGCCGATGCCACCGCCACCGTTCGACGCGCCGTCGACGGCACGTTCGAACGCGCCCTTCCCCGCTCGATTTGACGCTCTGTGGACGAAACTCGAGCTCCTCCCGAGCCGCGCCGCCGCAAAATTGGTCGCCGGAGCAACTCCGGCGACGCCGCCGACGACGCCGACGTGGCCGCGCCCTGTGCCGTTGACCGCTGGGCCCTGCGGGCCCAGTTGACTGGGTTGACCCAGTCAACTGTTGACTGGGCACCCGTGGGCCACTGACATGCGAGCCCCACCCCCGTTTAAATGTTTTTAAATAAATAAAATGCTAATTAAAATGTAAATTAATCTGTTAGTTAATTAGTTAAAATAAACAGTCACTGACAGTGGGTCCCACAGGTTAATTAGTTAAATTAGTTAGTTTAATCTACTGTTTAATTAGTCTAGTCTATGACAGATGGGCCCCACCTGTCAGGTTGACCAGTCAACCGGCTGGGTTGACTGCTGACGTCATCATGACGTTCTGCTGACGTCACCAAATACTGTTTCGGATAATTCGAATTAAATAATTTCAGAAATTCCAGAAAATGATTAAAACTTTGAAAAATCATATAAAATAAGCCGTAACTCGGATGAAAATAATTTATATATGAAAAACAATCAGAAAAATATGACGAATCCGAATATCCTACCCACATACCTGCCACACCCCTCTAACATACTGAACATGGAACTTTTTGCCCGTATTCGATAGATGAATAGTGCATAACCTTGATAAAATAAATCCAAATAAACTCCTAATTCCTCTAAAATATTTAGATAGGCAATATATCACCTCTGCATATCATTTAGGCATGTCATGCATCGTAGTTGCATTGTTGCCGTGAACTTATTGTTTCTTCCCCCTCCTTCTCTCCCGATAGACGCCGAGACCGCCGCCGACGCAGCTGAGTACGACTACGCTCTAGACGAGCAGCCTTCAGATGACCAGCCCCTCTCAGCAGAGCTTCCAGGCAAGAAAAACCCCCTTGATCATCCAGATATCGCCCACTCCTTCTCTCTTATGCTTGCATTAGAATTGCTTCTGTTGTTATTCCGATAGCTCCTATTCTGATGCATAGCCTGTTTTCGTCGCCTACTGTTGATACCTACCTGCTGTCCCATGATGCTTAGTTAGCTATGCTATTCATTCATCTGTGGCCTTTCACCCTTGTCCGTATGCCATGCTTGTTACCGGGCCGTGATCACTCTGGGTGATGATCACGGAAATGTTTACTTATTGCAATACTTTGAACTGTTAAAGTCGGGCTGGCCCCAAGGGTGCCCGCGAGAGAATAATATTAAAGACGGGTCGGCTCCAAGAGCACCCGCGAGCCGTGTGTTATCAAGTCGGAGCGACAGGAACCCTGTTCGTCTCTGCGAGTTACTAAATACGCCTAACGGATTTGGGTATTTGATCTGAGTAGGCCGCTGGCCTTATACGCACTACCACCACGTGGGATAATGGTTTAATGGGGCCCTCTACGTCGTATGTATCAGCCGAAAGCTCTTCAGACGTCACAACTCAGAGATTCGGGCTGATTGCTGCGGTGGGCTGGTTACGTTACTTGTGTATACAGTGTCGCGCCTGGGCCCCGGCCAGTCACGCAACGTGCAGGAGTGCAAAGGGCGATGGCCCAAGACCCCTTCGCACTTAGTATTTAGACCGGCGTGTTGACCTCTCTGCTGAGCCTAGGTAGGACTGCATCGTGTCGATCACCCGAGGCCGAGCATTACCCAGCAAGTGTGTCCGGCCAGATGTAATCGAGCGTGTTGGGTAACAGTAGTGCACCCCTGTAGGGAAGTTATCTATTCGAATAGCCGTGTCCACTGTAACAGGACGCTGGGAGTTGTATCCTGATCTGCTACAACTACAAATGGATACTGATACAATGATAAACTGTTACTACTGCTCTCGGGATCACTTTCTCGCAGGGTAGTCGAGGAAGGATCTCAGGGCATTACTAAAATATAACTGCTATTATGTGTTACTATACTCTACTCTCTTGTGATGTTGCAAGATTGCTTCAAGATGCTAGTCTTCGATAGGCTAGGCCTCTCCCCCTCTGTTCTGGCATTTCTGCAGTTCAGTCCAAAGATATAGCCCCATTCCTTTGATATCGATGCATAATTAGTATAGATCTGATGTCAGTCTTGCGAGTACTTTGGATGAGTACTCACGGTTGCTTTGCTATCTTTTCCCCCATACTCGGTTGATGCGATCAGACGACGGAGCCCAGGAGCTGGAAATCCCCGGAGGCCACTACTACTACGTTGAGCCCGCCGACCAGGAGTTGTTCGGAGGCCCTAGGTAGGAGGCCTTCGCCTTTTCGATCAGTGTCGCTGTTTGTGCTAGCCTTCTTAAGGCAAACTTGATTAACTATGTCTGTACCCAGATATTATTTGTGTGTATGACTTATGTATTTGGGTCCTCGTGACCCCTGGTTTGTAATATGAAGATTTATGTTTAAATTTGAGTTTAGAGTTGTGTTGTGATATCTTCCCGTGAGTCTCTGATCTCGAGCGTGCACGTTTGCGTGTATGATTAGTGCATGGTCGAGCAGGGGCGTCACAAGTTGGTATCAGAGCCGACTACCTGTAGGAAGCCCCCTTCCAATTCCTTGGTCGAAGTTGAGTCTAGTCTTTGAATAACTGTTTTACTAACATGGCTGTGTGGCTTACGGGCCCACGTCGCCAATGGGTGGTATTAGGATCTTTTATTCCTCTTCTATACTCTGGGATTCTACTCTCTCTTCTATTCGGGTTAAAATTTTACTAACTCTGACTCTAGGTTCTCGTGATCACGTCCACCCGGAGCTTTGATTATCTGCAAATTACTTTCTTGAATGCACGATGCAGGAATTCACTCACTGTCATTTGACAATCTTGAATTTCCTCTGTTTCAGATGGACCGCTTGTTTCCGCCGCGTCCTGCGACGCAGCTTGTACTTCGCACTTGGGCTCGTGATGTGACTGGTTTTCCTGCTATCCTGATCGCCCTCCTGACCAGACTGGGCTACCGTTGGTACCCCGAGTACATGGTTTACGAGGATTTCCGCGAGTTCAACCAGGAGCAGTATCATGCCGATGTTCGTATCTTTGATCAGCGGAACGACTCTGTCACTGAGTTGCACACTTTTCATGGTATCGGCGTGACGATTGATATGGTAGTCCATGACGCTACCCATTCTGTTGCCGCACGTCTTCGTGGCAAGCATAGTCGCTTGGATGACTCCGAGTTCCGATACATCCCGTATGCCCCTGCTGGAGATGATACCGGATACTACACAGTTGTCTGTGCCCCTTACGAGCGACATCGATACGACCCGCAGGTTTTGATTCAGTGCACTCAGGCTCTGGATCGCACTGCCCGGGCTCTTGTCGTTGAGTTGTTTGCCACTCGAGCACGTCTCTACGATGCTATGACACAGTTACTGCCAGCTGTTCGTGCAGGGATACATCCAGAGTACATCCTTTATCCGCGCAGGACTCAGATGCCTTCAGGTATTGATTGGCCTGCTGTTGGAGGTCACACCCCCGCATGTGGACCTCTTCTTCCAGTTCGAGATCGGGTTCTGCATCAGAGTGCTCACGGAGCGCAGGACCTTCCTGCCATGGACACTCATCGTCCGCACCTGCAGTTACCTGGTTTCAGTGGTTTTCCCCGACGTTGATGTAGCCTTTGCTATGTCTCGTTGTTGTACTCCTCACCACGTGCCTGCGCGCCGCCTAGTATGTCTAGCTGTTTAATTTCCGAACTTATGCTGTCCGTGTGTAATCGACTTTGTGTATGGATCTGTATGTCTTAATTGACTATTGATATGTATCTATTGCACTACTTATTCATTGTCGTGTTACATCATGTTGTCTCTAAACACTTGCAGTTGTTTTTACTAAACTACCCCATGTTAAATCTTTAGCAGGATGGTTAGACCAGGTGGTCGTGGTCGTGGCCGTGCTCCCGAGCAGCCACCACCGCCAGACTATATGGCAGCTATGATGCGGCAATTCGAGCTGAACCGCCAGTTCATGGTTGGGATCATGGCTCAGTTCCCACACCAGAATCAGAATGCTCAGAATCAGCAACCCGCCGCAATAACTCTGCAGGAGTTTGTGCGTCTTAACCCTACTGTGTTCCGCAACTCTGAACAGCCACTGGATGCTGATGACTGGCTTCGCGACATCACCTACGAGATGGAGTCTGCAAATGTCGCCCCCACCAATCTTGTCACCTTCGCGTCCTACTTCTTGAAGGGTGCCGCTGCTCAATGGTGGCACACCCATAGGAGTTCACTACCTGCTGGTACAGTCGTTACCTGGATCGAGTTTCAGACTGCTTTCCGTGCCCGTTACATTGCTCAGGGAATCATGGACCAGAAGAAAAGAGAGTTTCGCAACCTCACCCAGGGCAGTAAGACTGTCGAAGCTTATCAGCGGGAATTCCTTAACCTGTCCCGCTATGCTGAAGAAGACATTGCCACAGATGCACGCAGACAGGAGAAATTCCGTGATGGACTCCACCCAGACCTCAAGCTTGCACTTGCTGTTCATGACTTCGCCGACTTCGCCACCCTGGTGAACAAGGCTATCCAGGTTGAGACCGCTCAGATGGAACATAGGGAATCACTCAAGCGCAATCGTGACATTGGCTCATCTTCGAGCTCAGGACAAAGGCGTAAAATCTGGATTCCCAACAGCATGTATCGTCCAACTGCCCCTGCGCTGAGGCCTTCCTATGCTGCACCCCATCTGCCTCCTCCACCGCCGAGGCAACCAAGAGCTCAAGCTGCTCCACCACGTGCTGCTCCTCTTCGTCCTGAAGATGGTCTGTGTTTCAAGTGTCGCTGCCCAGGTCACCTTGCCAAGGACTGCCGTCAGAATCAGACTCAGTTGGCACTTCCTCCTACTGGCCATGGAAATGGCCGTGGCAACAACCAGACCCGCAACTATAATACTGGGTCTTCTGCTTATGTTCGTGGACAGGCTTACCACGTCGATATTGAAGAAGTTCAGGATCAACCTGAAACTGTGATGGGTACCCTGCTCATTAACTCAGTACCCACTTCTGTTTTATTTGATTTAGGAGCATCGCATTCATTCATGACAGAAGCATTTGCATTAGCACATGACATTGCATTTGAAAAGATGAATCTACCAATAGTTGTCCGCACCCCTGGAGGCCATTGTCACACCTCCATGATGGCACACAATGTCAAATCGAAGGACTCGAATTCCTTGTTTCACCTATCATCTTGAAATCTTCCACGATAGACCTCATTCTGGGAATTGATTGGTTGAAAGCTCACATTGCTTCGATCAATTGTGCCACCAAAGTCGTCCAACTCCTTCACCCCTCCGACGAGATAGTGAACTACACCGCCCGAGTGACCCGGAATGCCGAAGCTCAGATATATGCTCTGAATGCTTTGAACGCTTCACCTCTTGAGGGAATTGAGAACGTTCCAGTCGTTCGCGATTTTCCGGACGTCTTTCCAGAAGAACTTCCAGGAATACCCCCTGTTAGAGCCGTTGAATTTGTCATCGACTTGAAACCGGGCACCACTCCTATTGCTAAACGTCCCTATAAGATGCCGCCGCATGAACTCCTTGAACTTAAGGAGGAAATCGACAAGTCACTTAAAAAGGGTTTCATCCGCCCCAGTTCTTCTGCTTGGGGAGCACCTTCTCTCTTTGTTAAGAAGAAGGATGGAACGAACCGACTAGTCCAGGACTATCGGCCTATTAACCAAGCAACAATCCAGAACAAATACCCACTTCCCCAGATTAACGATCTTTATGATCAACTTGCTGGATCCTCTGTGTTCTCTAAACTCGACTTAAGGTCGGGTTATCATCATATCCGAGTTCGTAAAGAGGATATTCCGAAGACCGCTTTCGTTACTCGTTATGGTTCATATGAGTATACCGTCATGTCCTTCGGATTAACTAATGCTCCAGCAACCTTCTCTCGATTGATGAACTATATCTTCATGGAATACCTTGACAAATTCGTCGTGGTTTATTTGGATGATATCCTTATATTTTCCAAGAATAAAGAAGAACACGCCGAACATCTTCGGCTTGTATTGGAGAAACTTCGAGAACACCAGCTGTATGCCAAGTTTTCCAAATATGAATTCTGGTTATCTGAGGTGACCTATCTTGGTCATGTGATTTCCAAAGATGGCATTGCTGTTAACCAAGAACGAGTTCAGGCTATTCTTGACTAGACTCCTCCGCAAACTGTTAAGCAAGTCAGAAGTTTTCTCGGTCTCGCCAGCTATTGCCGCCGTTTTGTCGAGAACTTCTCCAAGATTGCTAAGCCACTAACTGATTTACTCCACAAAGGCAAGAAGTTTGAGTGGACGGAAAAATGTCAGGAAAGTTTTCAGACACTTAAAGATAAGTTGACATCTGCCCTAGTGCTAGCCCCCCTGATTCCCGCAAGGACTTTGTGATATATTGCGACGCATCCCGTCAAGGATTAGGCTGTGTCCTAATGCAAGAGCGCAAAGTGATTGCTTATGGCTCTCGTCAGTTGCGTCCTCACGAAGATAAGTATCCAACAGATGATCTTGAGTTAGCAGCAGTTATCTATGCTCTGAAGCTGTGGCGACATTACCTTCTCGGTAATCGTTGCGAGATATACACGGACCACCAAAGTCTGAAGTATCTGTATACTCAACCAGATTTGAACCTCCGTCAACAGAGATGGCTCGAGACAATAGCCGATTATGACATGGATATCTCTTATACCCCTCGCAAGGCTAATGCAATGGCCGATGCTTTGAGTTGCAAGTCTTATTGCAACAACCTCACGGTTCAGCAAGCACAACCCCTTCTTTATGAAGAACTTCGCAAGTTGAACCTTCATATTGTTCCTCAAGGTTATCTCAATACCCTAGTTGTTGAACCGGACCTCGATTGCAACATCAAGACGAGGCAGAAATATGACTCTGAAGTCGAGAAGATTAAGAAATACCTCTCCAAGGGAAATTCTTCGTTCTTCCATGCTGATGATGATGGTGTCTTGTTCTTCAAAGGCCGCCTAGTGGTCCCCAGAAAGCATAATCTGGACTCTCGTTCGGATGTCATGAAAGAAGCACATGATACACCTTTGTCAATTCACCCCGGTAGCACCAAGATGTACCAAGACATTCGTCAACGGTACTGGTGGCTCGATATGAAGCATGGCATTGCTCGTTATGTGGCTGAGTGTGACGTTTGCCGTCGCATCAAGGCAGAACATCAAAGGCCTGCTGGAACTTTGCAACCACTTACTATTCCTGAATGGAAATGGGACAAAGTCGAAATGGATTTCATTACTGGTTTTCCCAGATCGCAGAAGGGTCATGATGCTATTTTTGTCGTCATTGACCGATTCTCAAAGGTTGCTCACTTTCTGCCAGTCAAGGAGACAATCACCGCTAGTCAGTTAGCAGACTTGTATGTTTCCAGAATTGTGTCACTCCACGGTGTTCCGTTGGAGATCAGTTCAGATCGTGGCAGCCTCTTTACCTCAAGATTTTGGAACAGTTTCCAAGAAGCTATGGGAACTCATCTGTCCTTCAGCACCGCTTTTCACCCCCAGTCCCAGGGACAAGTTGAACGAGTCAATCAAGTGCTTGAAGATATGCTTCGAGCTTGTGTCATCTCATTTGGTAAGAAATGGGAGGAATCTCTCCCGTATGCCGAATTCTCTTACAACAATAGCTATCAAGCTAGTCTGAAGATGGCACCATTTGAAGTTCTCTATGGACGTAAGTGCCGAACCCCTCTGAATTGGTCAGAAACTGGGGAACGGTCACTCGTTGGCCCGGACATTATTCAACAAGCTGAAGAGCAAGTCCGCATTGTCCGTGATCATTTGAAAGCTGCTCAGTCTCGTCAGAAGAGCAACTATGATCGAAAACACCAGGTAATGGTCTATCAACCTGGCGAACAAGCTTACCTTCGTGTCACTTCGATGAAGGGCACTCACCGATTTGGGATCAAGGGCAAGTTAGCTCCTCGCTATATTGGCCCGTTCCGTATTCTCGCAAGACGAGGAGAAGTGGCATATCAATTGGAATTGCCGCCAAACCTCTCCCAAGTTCATGATGTCTTCCATGTGTCACAACTCCGTCGCTGCTTCAAGGATCCTATCCGAGCAGTGGATCATGAAATGCTTGAATTGCAAGAGGATCTTTCTTATCAAGATTATCCGATCCGCATTCTTGATCAAGCTGAACGTCGAACCCGTCAGAAGGCAATCAAGTTCCTTAAGGTTCAGTGGTCAAATCATTCTCAAGATGAAGCCACTTGCGAACGCGAAGATCGTCTTCGTGAAGAATACACCGCTCTCTTTCAGCCTACCTCTTAATTCTCGAGACGAGAATTTCTTTTAGAGGAGGAGAATTGTAACACCCCATGTAATTAAGCTATAGTGATCACCTTTTGATAATGCCAAGTCACCATGCTTAATAGTGCTTGATCATCACTTGCACCATATCTCATTTCAAATTCCAATTCAAATTGAAATTCAAATTTAAAGTGAAATTAAAAGTTGTTCCAATTTGGAAACAAAAATGTTCCTTAATTAGCAAGTAATCCATAACTAATTATGTTAAGAAAAACAACATCACCTAAAACCCCTAGATGAGTCTAACATCCTAAAACAGTACCAAACAGCAATATTTAATCCCATTTTATATTATAAAAGTTGCAACTGAAATCATATTATCTCCAAACCAATTTCTGGTAGTAGTTAATATTGCACTGTAATTATTGAGCTAAGTCACATATTTTACAAAACTCAAATTGGGGCCAAACATTTAGCAAAACAGAAAACAGAAAAATGAAAAAGGAAAACGGTAAAGACTTACTGTGCAACTGGGCTTTGAGTAGCACAGTGCAGCCTGGCCCGGCCCAGCTCGGCCTTTCCCTAACCTCGCGCGCGTGCTCCCGACGACCGGCTCGCCGTGCGAGCCGCACCCGGCCAGCCACCGCGTCGCTACAGGGCGGCGGGGTGGATAAGACCACCACCGCGGCAACCCTAGCCGCCCCCAGATCTTTTTCCCACCTCTCTCTCTCTCTCTCAAACGCTCCCTCTCTCCCGCACCCGAGAGCTCCCTCTGCCGTCGACGTCGATTTCGCGGTCCCCGTCGTCTCCTCGCCTCGTCACCGTGCCAGGTCGATCCGCCGTCCTCGACTACGCCGTCTCCGATCACGAACACGGGCAGGGAGCCACCGCATCGAGCACGGCGTCCACTTCTCCCTCTTCGGTCGCCGTTGCTGTCGCCGTCGATTCGTCGCCGTCATGCCTCCCCGAGCTCACTTTTGCACCTCTGCAGAACCGCGGTGAGCAGCCGCATCGAACCCCTCTCTCCCCTGCTTTTCCTCGAGCCTGTAGCCGCCGCATTTGAGATGGCCGAACCCAACATTGTCGACGAGCTCGCCGTCGTGGCCACCATCACCGCAGCTCGCCCCCGAGCTCATACTCGAGCTCCTGGAGCTCGTAGCATCCCAACGCGCCCAACCCCACCGCTTGTCGTGCCCTACATAACCAGATCCGCCATCGCCCGATTCCGGCGTCCGCCGAGCAGCTTGCCGTCGTCAATATAGGCCACCCCAGCCGATGCCACCGCCACCGTTCGACGCGCCGTCAACGACACGTTCGAACGCGCCCTTCCCCGCTCGATTTGACGCTCTGTGGACGAAACCCGAGCTCCTCCCGAGCCGCGCCGCCGCAAAATTGGTCGCCGGAGCAACTCCGGCGACGGCGCTGACGACGCCGACGTGGCCGTGCCCTGTGCCGCTGACCGCTGGGCCCTGCGGGCCCCAGTTGACTGGGTTGACCCAGTCAACTGCTGACTCGGCACCCGTGGGCCACTGACATGCGGGCCCCACCCCCGTTTAAATGTTTTTAAATAAATAAAATGCTAATTAAAATGTAAATTAATCTGTTAGTTAATTAGTTAAAATAAACAGTCACTGACAGTGGGTCCCACAGGTTAATTAGTTAAATTAGTTAGTTTAATCTACTTTTTAATTAGTCTAGTTTATGACAGATGGGCCCCACCTGTCAGGTTGACCAGTCAACCGGCTGGGTGGACTGCTGACGTCATCATGACGTTCTGCTGACGTCACCAAATACTGTTTCGGATAATTCGAATTAAATATATTCAGAAATTCCAGAAAATGGTTAAAACTTTAAAAAATCATATAAAATAAACCGTAACTCGGATGAAAATAATTTATATATGAAAAACGATCAGAAAAATATGACGAATCCGAATATCCTACACACATACCTGCCACACCCCTCTAACATACTGAACATGGAACTTTTTGCCCGTATTCGATAGATGAATAGTGCATAACCTTGATAAAATAAATCCAAATAAATTCCTAATTCCTCTAAAATATTTAGATAGGCAATATATCACCTCTGCATATCATTTAGGCATGTCATGCATCGCTGTTGCATTGTTGCCGTGAATTTATTATTTCTTCCCCCTCCTTCTCTCCCGATAGACGCCGAGACCGCCGCCGACGCAGCTGAGTACGACTACGCTCCAGACGAGCAGCCTTCAGACGACCAGCCCCTCTCAGCAGAGCTTCCAGGCAAGTAAAACCCCCTTGATCATCCAGATATCGCCCACTCATTCTCTCTTATGCTTGCATTAGAATTGCTTCTGTTGTTATTCCGATAGCTCCTATTCTGATGCATAGCCCGTTTTCGTCGCCTACTATTGATACCTACCTGTTGTCCCATGATGCTTAGTTAGCTATGCTATTCATTCATCTGTGGCCTTTCACCCTTGTCCATATGCCATGCTTGTTACCGGGCCGTGATCACTCTGGGTGATGATCACGGAAATGTTTACTTATTGCAATATTTTGAACTGTTAAAGTCGAGCTGGCCCCAAGGGTGCCCGCGAGAGAATAATATTAAAGACGGGTCGGCTCCAAGAGCACCCGCGAGCCGTGTGTTATCAAGTCGGAGGGACAGGAACCCTGTTCGTCTCTGCGAGTTACTAAATACGCCTAACGGATTTGGGTATTTGATCTGAGTAAGCCGTTGGCCTTATACGCACTACCACCACGTGGGATAATGGTTTAATGGGGCCCTCTACGTCGTATGTATCAGCCGAAAGCTCTTCAGACGTCACAGCTCAGAGATGCGGGTTGATTGCTGCGGTGGGCTGGTTACGTCACTTGTGTATACAGTGTCGCCCCTGGGCCCGGCCAGTCATGCAACGTGCAGGAGTGCAAAGGGCGATGGCCCAAGACCCCTTCGCACTTAGGATTTAGACCGGCGTGTTGACCTCTCTGCTGAGCCTAGGTAGGACTGCGTCGTGTCGATCACCCGAGGCTGGGCATTACCCAGCAAGTGTGTCCGGCCAGATGTAATCGAGCGTGTTGGGTAACAGTAGTGCACCCCTGTTGGGAAGTTATCTATTAGAATAGCCGTGTCCAGGGTAACAGGACGCTCGGAGTTGTATCCTGATCTGCTACAACTACAAATGGATACTGATACAATGATAAACTGTTACCACTGCTCTCGGTATCACTTTCTCGCAGGGTAGTCGAGGAAGGATCTCAGGGCATTACTAAAATATAACTGCTATTATGTGTTACTATACTCTACTCTCTTCTGATGCTGCAAGATTGCTTCAAGATTCTAGTCTTCGATAGGCTAGGCCTCTCCCCCTCTGTTCTGGCATTTCTGCAGTTTAGTCCAAAGATATAGCCCCATTCCTTTGATACCGATGCATAATTAGTATAGATCTGATGTCAGTCTTGCGAGTACTTTGGATGAGTACTCACGGTTGCTTTGCTATCTTTTTCCCCATACTCGGTTGATGCGATCAGACGACGGAGCCCAGGAGCAGGAGATCCCCGGAGGCCACTACTACTACGTTGAGCCCGCCGACCAGGAGTAGTTTGGAGGCCCTAGGCAGGAGGCCTTCGCCTTTTCGATCAGTGTCGTTGTTTGTGCTAGCCTTCTTAAGGCAAACTTGACTAACTATGTATGTACCCAGATATTATTTGTGTAGGAGATATGACCTAGAGGCAATAACAAATGTTATTATTTATCTCCATGATCATAATTATGTTTATGTTCCATGCTATAACTGCTATGGTTCTCGAGTCTGCAATAACCACGAGGCTTGAAGGAAGACTCATATGCACGTGTGGAATAATAAACGGTAAAATGTATTCCTAGTCTGGCCTCTAAGACTAGCTCAAGTGTTGCATGATGGTTCTGTTTTCCTGATCATGGGCATGACTATGCCGGCAACTTTGAGGGCACAATGTTAGTAGAACACTTGTGTTGAATCGACCCGATTGATGTTATGCTATGAGATTCATTCGTCATAAGTTAATGGTTAATAACACAGAGAAGTTAATGTTTGCATAATTCCTTAGACCATGAGAGTGTTGAGTTTCTTCATACTTGCTTCATGAACTTTGGGGTTTGTTAAACGTCATCCGTAAATGGGTGGCTATTACGGCGGCTTACGGGTTCATAGAAAAGTGTGTTAAGTAACTTGATAGCTCAAGATTGGGATTTGCTCCTCCGACGATGGAGAGATATTCTCGGGCCCTCTCGGTGTTATGGTATCCATCATCGTCTGGCCAGACACAAGTGTGATTTGATCACAGGGATGCCGGAACACGGAAACGAGAAAAGAGAACAAAAACCGGCAACGAGGTAACTGGCATTGTGGACAAGTGTTGATCCACGAGGATGCCGATGTTTCTCACCTCGGGTATTTGTAACATATCGCGAAGCAACAGTAATAGCACACGGCAACTGGAGGTTCACTCGAATATTCATTCGTGTGGGTATAGGGGTCAATATGGGTGTCCACGGCTCCGATGTTGATCATTGATCGGAAAGAGTTCCGGTCATGTCTATACTTCACCGAACCTATAGGGTCACACGCTTAAGGGTCATCTATCTGCTGAATACTAGACGGGGAGTCTGAGAGAAAATCACCGAAAAAGTTTCGGACGAAACGGAAACGTTCCGGAGAGAACACCGGAATAGTTCCGGTGAAACTGAAAAGTTGTTTCAGGGTATTCCATTAAGTCAAATTGGTTCTGGCACACACCTGGAAATTCTTGGAGGATGCCAGAAGTGTTCTGGAAACTTCTGGGAATTTTCCGGGACAAAAACCGGAAATGTTCCGGAGCAGCCGGAACCACTTTGGTTGCTTTTCGCTGAAGAAACATTGTTCCGAAATTGTTTCGGAATGCGTTCAAAATTGTTTTGGTGGGTGCTAGAAATATTCTAGGCACACAGAAATAATTTGGGTTTTAACGGACGCAGAAAAATGTGTTCGTGAATAGTGAAAAGCACTTTTTGGGCTGATTTGCAAATGGGGTTTTTCTTCTAGAAGAAAACCACTTTTGGTGTGTGAAAGGGAGGTGGAGCTCCCCAAGAAGGCTGCAAATTTCGGCCATGGCATGGGGGGGCCCTCCTTGAGGTGTCCTTCCACCTCATGGTGGATATCTTCTACACACCCTTATGTGGCATGTGGTGGAAAGATCCTAGGAAGGTCCTTTTGGTCTTTCCTCTACCCCTTGCTCCTCCTATAAATAGAGGTGGAGAGAGCTCTCCAAAATCAGATCATGCTTGCTCTCATACACATGCCATAGACTTGTCTGGCTTCTCTCTCCCTCCCAGCGAAATAGTTTCGTAGAGCCGAAAGGCTGTCTGGGTTCCGGTGGGAACTAGTTCTGGACGACGAAGCCCTGCCGGATAGATGACACCGTATGTGTGCAACTCTGTAGAGAGATCGTAGTTTCGGTCTTAGTTCGAGAGTGCCTCCCAAAGGGCTGTCCGAGTGATCGTCCGAGTTTCGAGGGTCCTCCCGAAGGGCTATCCGAGGATCCGTCCGGTGGGACTATCCGAGGGACTGTCCCGATGCCTCCCGAAGGGCTGCCCGGAGATCCGTCCGGTGAGCTGGCGTGGGAGTACATCCTCGCGGTTGGGAGGTTGTAAATCCTAGCTGCGGGGATCTGCACCACCGATCGTCATCGACTCTACTTCCGCTGCGCTACGAGTCGGTAACGAAAAAGATCAAACCTTGTATGCAGTCTCCATAGTGATCCTGGGCTGGTACGTAGGTCGGAAATTTTTTGTTTTTTGCTGCGTTCCCCTTCAGTGGCATCATGAGCCGTGCTATGCGTAGATGCAGGTTGCGATCTAGAATACATGAGATGTATGGGTGTTGCACAATATAATTAGGTAGTAGATGAGTTCTATTGCTGAAAATTATTTGTGCGGGTAGCAGATGAAATCTGTTACCCGATGTTCTTGTTGCTTCCCTGAAATTTTCATATTTCTGATCTTGATAACGGTATGGTGGAGTTTCAAAGTTCTGGCAATCCGCGATCCTGATTGATCAACGAAGTGCTAACAGTTCTTTGAATTCCACCGTAGTTAAAAAGAAAGATGAAATTTCGCAGACGAAAGGGCAATGCAGATGTGATCTGCACGGGGGTCATGCGTATGACGAAGTTTAGTATGGGGCTCGGGATTTAATTATCTCATGTTTCATACACCCCGCGATGTTAATCTAGCGACTTGAATTATCATACTTGATGATAAAACGTTGGTAGCTGCGGTTTGTTCGAAACCTTAGAAGCCACGTAAAATGAAAATTTGCATAAACCGATTAGAGGCGTCTAAACTTGGTTTTGCAGGATGGTTTGCATGTGCATGTGATGTGGTATAGCAATGCTCATATTAATTTGATTATGTATGAGATGTCTATATGATGTAAATTAATTAACATGACCTGCGTGTCATGATTCGGCATGATGGCTGGAGCCATATGATTGTCACTTTAATGACCTGCGTGTCAACCTTAAGTAATGCACTTATTTTATTAGCTATAGAGATAGCAATATTATCTGGTGCATCGACAAGGTGGTGGCAAACTTCGCAAAGTTGAACACCGACGCGAATGCCGAAGACGAAGAAATACTTGACTTCTCCGTCAGAAAGGGCTATACCATATCATGCTATTATGAATTGCCTGAGATGTTTATCCCTTTGATGCACCCTTCTTGATTGCGCGGTAGTCGCTTTTTATTAGGGTGATCTCTCACAAAAATATCAAGTAGTTAGTGTTCTCCCAAGTGTAGCACCGTCACGGCACCTAACTTCTCGGAGTGCGCCGTGTCACACGGGTACAAACGATTAGCGAAGTGTGAGGCGGGTGAGTTGAGACCTCGCAGCAAGATCACTTGGTTGTCTTGACGTTCAGGCATGACCGTCATGAGCTCGGAACACGTGCATCGAAAGATGAACAAGAACCGCATAGAGATGTGATTGGCATGTTGGCCTACCGGTTGAGATTTTCGTCATCAGTGGTGTTACACCAATGGCGAACAATTGAAATGCGGGTCTTGTATCACTCACAATCAATTTTGAGAGATATTGATTTGAGTGGGAGCACACTTTAGAATTAATTCTTTTAATTCTTAGTGCAATTAATTATGAACTTTGTCTAAGTGAAAATTGCATAATAGTTATAGAAGAATGGCTCGCGTTTCCACCTTCCCTATTAAAATTGAATAGCTGTTAAATATCTGGTTAAAACTTTACGGTTGGTAACGTAATGTGAGGATTGTCCTCAAGAGTGCCGAGAAGGACTTTTGTCCTATCGCATGCTTTTAGTATTCTCCCGCTAATGCTATGGATAATGTGACTCTCGTCCTTCGATCCAAAAGCTAGAATTCCGTTACGGTCAAGTGCAATATGTTTGCTTCCATGAGACCCGGACTTTAAAACTTTGGGATAGCTATGTGATATTCATGGAACTGAAAATCATTTTTCAGACACAAACAAAGGCTAAAAGATATGGGATATCCAAAGCAATGTTTGTTTTGCAAACTGTTAGTAAAAGGTGTTTACTATGCATTTGACTAATGACAGAGGGATCCAGTAGAACGCCTGTCATATGATGATGATGGTGAATAAAACAACAACTCAAAGAGGAAGGAAATGTCCGAAGGGTGTTAGTGAGACTTTCACGCCTAGGAAGTCCGGTGCTAACGCCACTCTTAAGTTGAGTGCTTCTTCTGAGAGTAGGAGAAATACTAAAAGTTAAACTGTTAGAAGTATAAAGGCAAAAAGAGAAAAGACTGGAATATCCAGCTCATGTATGAAAGTCATACAAGTTATTGATGTATAGAAGGCTGGTCAAAGAAATAGTTCTTGAGAATTATGATTAAATTGTTAATCACTGATTCTTGGGTATTGTGAGTTTATCACAGAGATACCCGCTCGATTGCACTCTGTTGCGACTCGATGCAAGAACTACTATGGCCTGAAAGACTAGCCAGGAATGAGGTTTAAATACATGTTGGGAACTTAGTAAAAGTTACTATACCTTCCATCGGTGTATTACCTATGTATTTATTTTTCATAATTCATTATAGAGTTTTACACACTCTAGCCCATTGCATAAGGTATCTTGCAAGAAGGTTATTCATAAGAGAACTTTTGATGTTCGGTGTTATGAATAACATAAGGGCCATACTTTCATTATGAATGAGATGTATGTTATGAATATTGATAATAATACTTTACCTCTGTATTTACTTTCATAAATCATTTTAGAGTTTTATACACTCTAGCCCATTTGCATAATGTTTGTTGCAAGAGTGTTGTTCATGAAAGAACAATTGTTGTTCGGAATCATGAATAACATAAGGGCCATACTTCCATCAACGATGGAACGTATGTTATGAATATTGATGGTAATATGATACATCCATAACACTGACGCTAAATGTCGCAAGACTAAAAGAATACCACACAAGTGTGGCACTGCATTTGGTCACATTGGAGAAACCCGCATGGAAAAATTCCATTATGATGGATTTTGAAGTCATTTGATTTTGAATCATCTGACACTTGCAACTTTCCTCCGAAAAGTGAAGTGACTGAAATACCGTTCATAAGCCATAAGGAACGAGCAACGAACTTATTGGTAATCATACATTTTGATGTGTGTAGTCCGATAAATGTTGTTGAAAACAGTGGATTTGTCTATCTTCAAAAATGACTCAAGTAGATATATGGATATTTACTTGATGAGACGTAAGTCTGGATCTTTTGAAATCATTCGAAAGGTTTTCAACATGAAGTAGGAATTATTGTAACAAGAAAGATTATGTTTCTGCAAACTAGATTGCAGAAAGGAATATCTGAGTTGCAAGTTTAGCGAATGTCTGATGAGTTGTGAAAGGAGTTTCATAACTTACACCTCCCGGAACACCACTGTGTGTGGAATGTCTGTGAAGATGTAATCAAACCATTTTCGACATGGTAAGATCAAAGATGACATAAATCAATTTGCCATTATCCCTTTTAAAGTAATGCTTTAGAGA
Source organism: Elymus sibiricus (assembly GCA_039707655.1). Lineage (NCBI taxonomy): Eukaryota > Viridiplantae > Streptophyta > Magnoliopsida > Poales > Poaceae > Elymus > Elymus sibiricus. Next base: position 250,956,399 of record CM077668.1, on the reverse strand, counting down.
CTGCGGCTTTTACACTGAAAAGAGCACCATCAGGTCTGTTGAAATGACGCCATGGTATGGTACGCCCAACCATGCTTGGTCTTTCCTTAACATTTGGAATATGGGACTTGTGTAAAAGGTTACAAACCTATTCCAAATCAGACAAGAGATACTTTGTAGGTTATCCCAAGTAATTGGAAATTCCTCCACCACTATACCGAGGCAAAAGGTTTGCCACCGAGAACGGTATGCTTTTAAAGAGAATAGTTCTTGCAAAAGGGTGAGTGGGAGAATAGTGCAACTCGACGAGATAAGCAGTATCTTCGTCATCAGATCAAAGGAAAGGAACCTTGGAAGTGATTCCAGAGTTTCCTACTGCGACTGATACGGAAGTCTCTACAATAAAATGTATGGACTTCAGTCGAACTTGCAGCTGAACCGCGTAGGCAAAACTCGTGCAAACCTCTCAGGTGCGCAAGCGAGATATTGTTGTTAGACAACAGTATACCTACGATAGACAAGGAAGCGTTGATGGGCCCTGACTCCGGAATTGGCTAAATGCCAATACAATCTGAGATAGTTTCCATATAAGTGATTCAAGATTAAAATCTTATTACACCTTTTCGGAAGACTTAGAGTCTAACGAATATTTATGTAACTATAAACTGATGTGGATAAAAGGTTTTATCCATAAAGCTCGACTTGTTGCAATAACAAGTTCAAGGAGTTGACTACGATGAGATTGTCTCACCGTAGCGATGCTAAAGGTCGGTTCGGATTGAACTAGCAATTAATACATATTTCAACATGAGATATGAAACATGGATGCCAAAAGGATTTCCATATGATGGAAATACAACCTAGGACTTGTATGAGATACAGTCCAAAGTATTTTGTCGATCCAGAGGATGCTAGTAAGTATGCAAACTTCAGAGTTCCAGCGATGGACAGAAGAGAGCAAAATGGAGTTGGAATCTTCGTTTTTGATGAAATAATTTGATTTCATCAATGGATAACGAAGATGCTTGTGGTTTCAAGAAAGTAAGTGGGAGCATAATAATATTTCTAAAAACTTTGTGTGCTTGACACATTGTTGATTGGAAATTTCTTGACACGAATTAGTACTTCATTAAAAATAGTTTTTCGATGAAGTGCTTGGGCTAAATAGCCTTGACATTAGGCATATTTATCTACGAGATAGAATTGCCTAATAGGCTAAAGCCAAAAATACATATTCACAAGATGCTAAAACCTTTTAGCATTAAAACGCCAAGGAGTGATTCTTGCCGAAGTCACATGGAAAGAGTTTTTGCAAGACTCGGTGTCCCAAAACACTGATGAGCGAAATACATGATGGAGATTCCACACACTTTCATGTTTGGATTAATCATGTATTCCATGGTATGTAAAACAACCAGATATGTCCAATACTCCAAGCTGTTGCGAGTATAGATACCAAAGTGATCAAAGTACTGATCATGGGACAACAGTGAAAAATGTCATTAAGTACTAAAGTAGCACTGATGACATGTTTTCTCGCAAGCAGAGATTATGAAGTGCTCGTTGTAAGTGATTACATCGATACAGTCTTCATCAATGCTCCATGCGATTTTCGATTTAAATTAAGGGTTTTCTGTAACACACAATATGGTGGCACGGTGTTTGGAAATCGTTTCCAAACAGGTTACTGTGGCGAATTCTATAACTAAGGCTAAGTATGTTGCCGCTTTCGAAGCAACATAGAAGATGTTGAATCATACAGTTCGTTCATGAACTTAGTATGATTCCAAGATGGCTTTGGTCAATGGAACACTATTGAAGATAGTTACTCCATAGCTCAGTCTGAGGAATCAAGGTTTGACCAGTGATTCACATATATACAAAGCCAAGTCCACACAAAATATGAATTTTGTGAAAGCGTGAAAACGCGAGGACATGCAAAGATACACACGGAACTGAAGTTGTCAGATCCGTTGGACATCAGGCTATACCACATGCGAAGCATTTTTACACCAGTGTGCCACAGGTGTAATGTGCATTAGCATTGACTAGATTATTGACTCTAGTGCAAGTGGGAGTCTGTAGGAGATATGCCCTAGAGGCAATAACAAATGTTATTATTTATCTCCATGATCATAATTATGTTTATGTTCCATGCTATAACTGCTATGGTTCTCGAGTCTGCAATAACCACGAGGCTTGAAGGAAGACTCATATGCACGTGTGGAATAATAAACGGTAAAATGTATTCCTAGTCTGGCCTCTAAGACTAGCTCAAGTGTTGCATGATGGTTCTGTTTTCCTGATCATGGGCATGACTATGCCGGCAACTTTGAGGGCACAATGTTAGTAGAACACTTGTGTTGAATCGACCCGATTGATGTTATGCTATGAGATTCATTCGTCATAAGTTAATGGTTAATAACACAGAGAAGTTAATGTTTGCATAATTCCTTAGACCATGAGAGTGTTGAGTTTCTTCATACTTGCTTCATGAACTTTGGGGTTTGTTAAACGTCATCCGTAAATGGGTGGCTATTACGGCGGCTTACGGGTTCATGGAAAAGTGTGTTAAGTAACTTGATAGCTCAAGATTGGGATTTGCTCCTCCGACGATGGAGAGATATTCTCGGGCCCTCTCGGTGTTATGGTATACATCATCGTCTGGCCAGACACAAGTGTGATTTGATCACAGGGATGCCGGAACACGGAAACGAGAAAAGAGAACAAAAACCGGCAACGAGGTAACTGGCATTGTGGACAAGTGTTGATCCACGAGGATGCCGATGTTTCTCACCTCGGGTATTTGTAACATATCGCGAAGCAACAGTAATAGCACACGGCAACTGGAGGTTCACTCGAATATTCATTCGTGTGGGTATAGGGGTCAATATGGGTGTCCACGGCTCCGATGTTGATCATTGATCGGAAAGAGTTCCGGTCATGTCTATACTTCACCGAACCTATAGGGTCACACGCTTAAGGGTCATCTATCTGCTGAATACTAGACGGGGAGTCTGAGAGAAAATCACCGAAAAAGTTTCGGACGAAACGGAAACGTTCCGGAGAGAACACCGGAATAGTTCCGGTGAAACTGAAAAATTGTTTCAGGGTATTCCATTAAGTCAAATTGGTTCTGGCACACGCCTGGAAATTCTTGGAGGATGCCAGAAGTGTTCTGGAAACTTCTGGGAATTTTCCGGGACAAAAACCGGAAATGTTCCGGAGCAGCCGGAACCACTTTGGTTGCTTTTCGCTGAAGAAACATTGTTCCGAAATTGTTTCGGAATGCGTTCAAAATTGTTTTGGTGGGTTCTAGAAATATTCTAGGCACACAGAAATAATTTGGGTTTTAACGGACGCAGAAAAATGTGTTCGTGAATAGTGAAAAGCACTTTTTGAGCTGATTTGCAAATGGGGTTTTTCTTCTAGAAGAAAACCACTTTTGGTGTGTGAAAGGGAGGTGGAGCTCCCCAAGGGGGCTGCAAATTTCGGCCATGGCATGGGGGGGCCCTCCTTGAGGTGTCCTTCCACCTCATGGTGGATATCTTCTACACACCCTTATGTGGCATGTGGTGGAAAGATCCTAGGAAGGTCCTTTTGGTCTTTCCTCTACCCCTTGCTCCTCCTATAAATAGAGGTGGAGAGAGCTCTCCAAAATCAGATCATGCTTGCTCTCATACACATGCCATAGACTTGTCTGTCTTCTCTCTCCCCCCCAGCGAAATAGTTTCGTAGAGCCGAAAGGCTGTCTGGGTTCCGGTGGGAACTAGTTCTGGACGGCGAAGCCCTGCCGGATAGATGACACCGTATGTGTGCAACTCTGTAGAGAGATCGTAGTTTCGGTCTTAGTTCGAGAGTGCCTCCCGAAGGGCTGTCCGAGTGATCGTCCGAGTTTCGAGGGTCCTCCCGAAGGGCTATCCGAGGATCCGTCCGGTGGGACTATCCGAGGGACTGTCCCGATGCCTCCCGAAGGGCTGCCCGGAGATCCGTCCGGTGAGCTGGCGTGGGAGTACATCCTCGCGGTTGGGAGGTTGTAAATCCTAGCTGCGGGGATCTGCACCACCGATCGTCATCGACTCTACTTCCGCTGCGCTACGAGTCGGTAACGATAAAGATCAAACCTTGTATGCAGTCTCCATAGTGATCCAGGGCTGGTACATAGGTCGGAAATTTTTTGTTTTCTGCTGCGTTCCCCTTCAATTTGTGTGTATGACTTATGTATTCGGGTCCTCGTGACCCCTGGTTTGTAATATGAAGATTTATGTTTAAATTTGAGTTTAGAGTTGTGTTGTGATATCTTCCCGTGAGTCTCTGATCTCGAGCGTGCACATTTGCGTGTATGATTAGTGCACGGTCGAGCAGGGGCGTCACATGTCCCCTACCCAAGCAACATGGTCGCCGATGGCTCAACTGAGTTCTAGGATGAACCTCTGTGTGTGTCGATTGTGCGATGCCTTGAGCCAGGACGAGAAGGCAGGGGTCCTATTCGGCGATGGAAATGGATGGCTAGAGGCTCAAGTGCGTCTAATCGACGAGGACAAGATCTCGTCACTAGTATAGTGGTGCCTCCCCCAAGGTCAGTGTGGCTTCTTTTGTGTTGTTGTGGCGGTGGACGTCAGCGTTGGCGTTGCAAGCTGTGTTTCATTTCTGTTATTATTCTGCTTGTTTAGCCAAGGCATGTGAGCTGTTTGTAACCACTATGTATTTGTTCTTTTTTCTATAAGCTGTTGGTCATTGTAATTCATGGTCGGTTCATGATTTTGTTAATTCAAAGTCTGGCTTGTCTTGAGCCTTCGTTCAAAAAAACCCGCTCGTCATCGTGGTTGCAAAAATTGAACTTGCTACTCTTCGCTCTATATCAGCTTCTATGATTTCAAACTTGCATGTTTCAAATATGCGCGTCAATAAGATCGAGTGGTAACTAATGTGCGAAGTCGGTACATATAGGGCCCTTTGAGTTGAAGCCAGATGATTCCTTGACCACCACTATCTGGAATAACTAATCACCAAATCGTCGTCGCATCTTCTTGTGACTTGGAATCTATTCACATCCGCTCATTGGTTCCGTGGGGTAATTGCAGATTTTGATGGATGCCCTCCATCGCAACCTTGCAAGATTCGTTTACTAAGAGTGGGAAATCTTGACATCTCAATTAGCCTCCTATCTGTAATAATGTACTCCCTCTGATCCGAATTAATTGACGCGGCCTCTATACAAATTGTATAGAGGATTGTATGGAGGTTGCGTCAATTAATTTGGATCGGAGGGAGTACATGATTTTTTTGGTCTTTTAGCTTTTGCCTTTGCATTCTTGTAAGAATTTGGGTTCAATAAAATGCTCGGTACAAGCTAGCTTTTGCCTTTTGTAGTCCCCTTCAAAAAGAAAATTAATCCCACAACAATTAACAGTTTAACACCATCTCAATCCAGCTCTCCAAAGGTTTCGAACTTGGGTATCTAGTCTATAGCGAGATATAGCCTGGCATCGCCTCTGCAGGCAGCGGCCGTCGGCCGACCCGTTACTGCAGCAATTTTTTTTTGTTTTCCATTATTTTGCTGAGGGTTTTTTCAGGTTTTCTTCGGTTTTTCCCAGTTTTCTTCAGTTTTGCTTGTTTCTTTTCCGGTTTTCATTAGTTTTTTCATTTCATTTTTTTTATTTTTGCTTTTTTCGGCTTTCTTTGCTTCTTTCTTTTTTTTTTCTTTTTTCAACACATGTCTACTTTTCCCCACACACAATTTACATTTTTTGTATACACTAAGAACACTTTTTATACACATTTAAGATTTCTCCAAATATATGATTAACATTTTTAAAACTTTTTTCAAATAGACATTGGAACATTTTTTAATGTTACAAAAACTGAACTATGCAAACATTTTTTTTAGATTGTACAAACATCTTTTGAAATGTCACAAACATATTTTTGAAACTCATCAATACTTTTTTAAATGTAATGTTCAATATTTTAATTGCTTAAACATTTTTAAAATGTCACGTACATTTTATTAAATGTCACAAACATTTTTCGTGCACATGATTATCATTTTGTGTGCACATGATTAACATTTTTCTACTTTTTTGCCTCACATTGTACATTTCCGTATACATCATAAACAATTTTCTATACACCTTTACATTTTCAAATGCATGATTAACATTTTCAAAATTTTATATAAATTGTTTTCAATATTTATATTTAGTATATTTCGAAATATAAACAATACTAAAAAATAAGGCAAAAAACGAAAACAAAAATGTGAAGAAAAAACGGAAAAACATGCATGACGTCAGCATGACGCACCCATGTGGTTACTAGGCCGGCCCAGCAATGGCTCAGGCAACCTTATGGTAGGAGTCACAGCAGGCGACATATAGCCGCGCCCAAGAACTAGTGCTATTGTACAACGGGAGCAACTAATTAACGAGCGCTTCTTTGGGAGCCTCCCAACGATCACTTGGGGTGGGCTGAGTGGCGCGCTCTCAGCCACCGCCACGTGTCGTGCTCTGGGCACTCCCTCCGGATTTTTTTTTATTTTTTTTTCGCACACGTTTTTGACATTTTAGACGGGTTTTTTCCTGGTTTTTTCGGCCTTTTGGTTTTCTACCGGTCTTTCTTAGCTTTTGGACTAAAAATTTTATGATTTTTTTTTGCATGAAAAACACGTTTTTTTTTTTGCTTCCGCGAGAGGCACAACCGTACCTCTCGGAAACGGAAAAAAACGTGTTTTTTTCCTTCCGCGAAAGACACGTTTTTGCTTCTGCGAGAGGCATGTTTTTTGCTTTTGCGAGAGGCACGGCCTTGCCTCTCGGAAATGAAAAAAAAAATGTGTTTTCTTTTTTTTCTTCCGTCAGAGGCACAGTTTTGCTTTCGCTAGAGGCACGGCCGTGCCTCTTTCGGAAAGGAAAAAAAAGTGCTCCCGGTTCGGGTTTTTTGTCCGGTTTTTTCTTGAAAAAAAGGTTCGTCAAAACCTATCAACATGCGATCTAGTTTTGAAGATCTCGACGCGAGGAATCCAATGGTGAAAACGGTTCGAGATTTGGACGCACGGTTTAAAAGATAAAACGTTTTGGATAAACGGATCTACGAAAAAGGGAAAACTCTCAGATTGCGACAAGTGACGCACGTGAAAGTGATCTTTAGAATGAGTACTCCTCAATTAGTGATTTCGTAGTACAACTTGGGGAATTGAAAACACATTCTAAGTGGGCCACATGGGTCTGGCCTTTCACCTCATTTTTTTCCCGGCAAGCTTCCACCATAGGCCCAGTTCTTTTGGCCGATTCATCCAGAATATTGAGAATCGACCCTTCACCCAGCTTCTCCCAGAATATTGAATCCATACTTTTTTTTACAATCCTAGCTGTTTACATCTTAACTAGCAAGGATTGTAAAAAAAATATGGGTTCAAGATTCTGTGAGAAGCTGGGTGAAGGGTCGGTTTTCAAGATTCTGTGAGAATCGGCCAAAAGAACTGAGCCATAGTCCCATTCAAAAGAAACTTAAACCCATTAAAAAATAGCACTAGTTCAATCAAGTAAAACTGTCAGTGTCACAGCTAGATGACTAGAGGGCAAGAAATGAAATTGGGCCAAATACTAAAAAATCAATAAAATAAAGAAAAAGAACACACGTTATCACGATCCTCAAGGTAGCAACAGAGATGCGATGGCATGGAGCGGCAAAACAGCATCCAACGTCCAAATCATGCTTTTCCCCTAGCCTCCTACAAGTTGTCACCGCCATCTTCGTAGTCAGATTCATGATCCTCCAAGACCCACCTCCCGTCGGGCCCCTTCACCATGTTCTTGTTGTGGTGCACCTTCCAGCCCACCGGCACGGGGTGCTCGTCGGTGAGGCAGTCATCGAACTTGTTCACCAGCGCGATGTCCCGGTCGACCACCAGCTCGAACTCCCCGTGCTCCCCCTGCCACCCGGCGATGCCGTGCAGGTGGCACTCGAGGTCGTGCGACTGCGACTCGTTGCCGTGGGGCTTGAGGAACGGCGAGCGGCGCGTGTCGATCAGCAGCTCCACGCCGACGTCGGCGTAACCCACGGGCGGGTACAGCGGGATGCGGTCCGGCAGGTTCCGGACGCGGAGCATCCGGAGATCTGGGAGGCGGTGGAAGATGTCACGGAAGTCGCGGTCACCGGTGCGAGGGCTGCCGAAGACGACGGCGGTGACCGGCGCCCTGCTCTCGGCCGTGCAGAGGGCGGATTTGTTGTAGTAATTTGCGGCAATGTCGACGGCGTTGAGCGTGGCCAGAGTGGCGCCCAGGCTGTGGCCGACCACTGTGATGCTCGTCTGCTCGTCCTTGTATTTGTCCATCAGCCTTGCAATCTCTGTCAATACCTGTCCAGCCAGTTTACTACGGTACTGAACTGCATACGGATATATACGTACTTGTCGAGAAAGAAGCTGAGCAGACGTACCTGCATTCTGGCGTTCTGCTTGCTCAGCTCCGAGCCTTCGTCCGCGGACGTGTACAGCGACAGGTACCCGCGGTGCACCGACGGTTCGGACCCGTCGGCGCCCTCCGCCCCGAGGATCCCGGCCGCCGAGGCGAACGCGAGCTTGAGGTCGGCCACCCACTCCAGCGCCCGCTGCGTGCCGCGCCACGCCACCACGATGTCCCGACGCCCGAGCGCGGCCGCGCCCTCGTCCGTGGCCACGGCCACGTACCCCATCCAGTTGCTCTCCCTTGCGCGCCCGTTCCGGCACAGCGGCCGGAGCAGCACCTTGCCGTGCACGTCGGCGCTGGCCGTGGCGTAGATGTACCGGGTCACCGCGTACTAGCCCGGGTGGGACACCTCCACGCGCCGGAAGAGGTTGGCGCGCCGGTACCGGCACATGCCGGCGTTCGGGGACCTGCGCTCGGCGATGAACGCCTCGTACGTGGCCATGATCATCTCGCCGTAGGTGATGAGGCAGCGCCGGAGGTCGACGTCGAGCGGGTCGAGCAGGCCATCCCAGTGGTCGCTGCCGTGCAGCTCCCTCCACCGGTCAGCCATGTCGCCGGAGAACATCGCCAGGGCGTGCTGATCTTTGTGGTTCATCTGAACTGAAAACTCTGGTTCGGCCTTGTGCGGTTGTGTTGTGCCTCCGTCGTGCCAACCTGTTTGCTTTAGTAGTTTACCTGGTAAGGTAAGGTACAAGTGGATGGCATTTTGACGCACATGCTACATGACAGACTGACCTCCTTTGGTTCATAGGAAAACTGAAGAAAACACATATAATGAAGGGAATTTTCTTTTGGTCAGTTTCAGAGAAAAACACAGAAATTTCCCAAGACTATTGTTCTTTACATGTTGTTAATGTAGTGTTGGCTTGTACTTGTTTTCTTCGTAAACTATAACGGTGAATGAAAACATCGAAATATAGAATTTCACTACGTGAACATCTTAGAAAACAATACTTATACTTCTGGAGGGAGCAAAATATCCGACAATGATAATTTAGTGACGGTCACATTGCTAGCCTCAAGCGGTCGATTCTAACCACCTCGTTCTTCCTACTTTAGCGCTGGCAGAGGCTATCACCTTGGTAACCATCCGGAAGAGGAAAGCCTAGCGTCGCTCGCCCCCTCTCCTTCACGCTATCACTCCTACTCTTCTTCGCTATCTCCACCGTGGTCTTCCCCTCCACGACGTACCCACCAGCACTAACCCCACCACCAACTTTACCTATCCGTGGTCGGCATCGTTGTGGCACCACCTCACCACCCGTCTCCAGGACATTATTCTAAGCCCCCTCCATCGCAGCCTCGCCTCCACCGTTCGCGGCACAATTGGTTGCATCATCTCTGGCTCCGGCTCATTCCTAGCTCGCTTGTGTCGGCGGCGGCGGCTTAGGCTCAAACATGGGTCGCCTACACATCGCAATTTCCGTCTTCGTGCAGTGCCACTATGGAGATGATATCGAGAGGAGAAATAAATGAGTGACAAGACAAGGAAAAGAGATGAGGGAAGAGAGAGAGAGAGAGAGAGAGAGAGAGAGAGAGAGAGAGAGAGAGAGAGAGAGAGAGAGAGAGAGAGAGAGAGGGGTCAAATCAGAAAATATTATGAGACAACTATAAGACATGTGGCTATTTTTTCAAGAAAAACACACAGTTGAATGCGATTTGGATATAGCGCAGTCATTCTCTTCGTTTTTCTTCCTTTGTTTCTGCATACACTCACCAACCCCCTTATTAATACGAAGAAGAAATAATTATTTTACTAAACTACCACATAAACAACAAGTACACTTGTAAAAAGAAAGAGTGTAGTTAACACTAGAAAATGTCAATTCTGCGTGCAAAAAGTGCAATCATGAAAAATAGTGTAATTGCAAAAAAATATGCCTAATAAATAAGAACAAAATTAAAAAAAACATATCGGTAACAAAAAAGACTTTGCAAATAGCAATTGTATAAAAAAAATGTGAAATTGCCCAAGAGGAGAGTGAAATAGCAAAACAAAAAAAGAGTGTAATTGCACGAAGTACAGTGTGTTAAAAAGGCGATGTTGTACATGCATGTAAATTTTCAAGTTCAAATTAAAATAAATTTCCATTGCAAAAAAAGAGAAATTCATTCGAGAGATACAAAAGAATTCATGAGGGAACAGTGATAAAAAGCACAACATCATTATTCACGCTTTTTTTTTTTGCCTGCCAAATGAATATTGGTTTGAACATTAAATTTTGGACCGCAAGACTTGTCATGATCGACATTGAAAATTACCATGTAGCGCACACAAAAAAATTTTGCCATTGATCTTTAATTCTTTTTGCCATCCGCGTGATCTGGATCAAATGACTGCGGGGGCGTTCCCTGGGACCTCCTAACTTCCCAAATTACCATTTCTCTAAATTTTACATGTTCATATAACATCACCTTTGTAACTATTATATGAAAGGTGGTGTTATATGAATCGGAGCCCTCCCACCGGCAAGGGTCGAGATCCACTCCACCTCCATGGCCCTAAGGCCACCGGAGACGGGGCGGACCGGCGACGGCGCCGGCAGGAGGCAGAGGAACCCTAGCTTTTTGGGAGGCGACGGTTTTTCATAGTTACAAAGGTGATGTTATATGAACATGGGTTTGTGTCTTGCTCAGGAAGGCGAGACGGCGGCGGCTCCCTGAAGATGGAATAAAGGTCTCCCGCCTAGCCCCCTTTCCGGTGATGCGTCTAGCATCGTCGGTGGGCGTGTGGAGATGTGTCTCCGGCGGATCTGTCTTTGGTGGATTTGCTCGGATCTGTTCGTCGTTCGTCTATGTTCGTGTGTCTTCAGGTTGGATCCTTCTGATCTACACTCTTCATTGGCGGCGGTTGCTGTTTTGGCGCGTTGGTTCTATGGGGCCTTAGCACGACGACTTCCCACCTTGGTCTTCCTCCTGCCTTTTCAAGTTAAGAACTTTTCTGGTCTCATCTCAAACAAAAGAACAACTTATCGCCCTAAAAAAACAACTTTTCATTGTCCAAGAAAAAATATTAACTACTTTTCCGAAAGCCATCTGTCGTGGGTGCAAGTCTGACAGTAGTGTGTAGGGGTACGGATGAGAGGACAGAGCCTAGCTACGGCGCAGGTGTTACACTCGGATTTATGAGTTCAGGCCCCTCAGCGGTGGAGGTAACAGCCCTACGTCTCGGTGCTCTGGAGCTTGATTGCTTGAGTGTATGAGTTACAAATGGATTGTGAACCCTTGGAATGGACCTGGGGTGGCTTATATAGCGTTCGCCAGCCCTCCCATGAATGCCGCCATTACCAGGGGTTAAGAGGGGGTTTAAGGGCGCCAGGTAACGGGCGCATTGATTACAGTTAATACGAGCGAGCGCACGTCCTGACCGTTGCGCTCCTGGAGCCTCTTGTTCTTCTCTGGTCGAGTGACTGTCATGTACTCCGAGTGAAATAGCTGGTCGAGTGGACTCCTGCTTCCCGAGTGATTCATTGAACTCCGAGTGAATGTCAGTTTGCAGAACTCTTGGTCGCTGATCTGACCCTGGGGCCCAGTATAAGGCGTGAGGAGTCCTAGGGTAGGGTCCGTAGGTCAGGCCTGTTACCCTATCCCTAGTACATGCCCTCGTCATTAGCCCCCGAATCGGTCGAGGTTAGGCAGGTCGAGTCAAGGCGAATCCCTAGGCGAGTTGAGTGCTACGGAGGCGCTCAAGAACTCCCGCTGGTCTTTAGACGGCCTTGTCTTCGCGTGGCACCTTGACGGATTCCGGACCGTGTGTCGTCCGAGTGAAATGAGTAGTCTCCATCCGAATGAAGTGAGTAGTCACATGCCGTGTGTCAGAGCGGATCCGAGCGTACGTGGTACGTCTTCAGAGTGAGAGCAATCGGGTTGCTGGACTCCGGATTTTGCGGGATTTGAACCATATTAGCGCACGGAACTGTTGCAGCGCCACGAGTAGGGAAAGCGGGGCGTGACGCCTCGATTTTCGCCCCACTTTTCGCCACGTACCGCTGGATTTCCGACGGCGCGATTTGAGGGATCTGCGGGCCCACGATTCAGCGGCGTGGATTGGGGAGCGGGCGACGATATATAGAGCCACCGCGTCGGAGAGGAAGAGAGGACCAGATCCCCTTTTCTCCACTTCCCCCATTCCGCCCAACCTCTTCTCCAGAGACCCACTCCGCACGAACCTTCCTCAGAGCTGAAGAGCCCGGCGGCGATGGCGAAAGACAAGACGGCGAAGCTTGAGAGGGCGAAGAAGGCGGCGAAGGGCAGGAAGGCGTCGAGCTCCCGAGCCGCGCCTCCGCGCGGGTGGATCCAAGGTGACTGGCTTCCGCCGACCGCCACGGTCGACGACGTCCGCGGGCTCGTCGAGGACGGGCTGATCCGCGACGGGACGTGGAGGCTGCCGGAGGAAGGGGAGATCAAGCCCGCGCCGCGCCCCGGAGAGCGAGTGCTCCTCACCACGCACGTGGAGCGAGGTTTCTCCATGCCACCCCACCCCTTTTTCCGCAGTTTCTGGAACTTCTTCGGCGCTCAGCTCCACCATTTGCCTCCGAACGCCATAGTGTACCTCGCTGCTTTCATTTCTTTGCGTGAAAATTTCCTGGGTTGCCCGCCGCACTGGGGCTTATTCAAGCACATCTTCACCTGCCGTTCTCAGTCGGTCAAAAAGGCCAACCCCGAGGGGGAGAGAACCCATGTGACCCAACTGTGCGGCGGCTTGGGTATTCAGATGCGGGGTAGGAGCGCTTTTCCTGCGATGACTTTTCCCGACTCAGTTAGGGGTTGGCAGCCGACATGGTTTTACTGCAACGACGTCCCTTGTGCCGGCTCGTCGACTGGTCTCCCCCCTTATACATCCGAGAGAGTCAATGTGCCTCCATCTCTGACGGTTGACAAGGAGGAGAAGACCGACGTGGGAATCCTGGTCACCGCGGTAGTCAGCCTGATCCAGGGTGGGTTAACAGGTCTGGATCTGCTGGAGGTCTTCCTTAGTCAACGAATCCAGCTGCTGCAGGAGCGAGCTCACCCGATGTGGCAGTATACTGGCACTGAGGACAAGACTCGAGTGCACCCGGAGGAGCTCGACGAGAAGTTCGTGAAGGAGTGGCTCAAGTGCATCACCGGCGCGCGCGACAATCCGCGGGGGTCGAGACGGATCCCGCCCTATGACGCCAATAACTTGCCGTTGGAGGTACAACACGTATCTCCGAGTGAATTTATCTTCCTCAAATTATCCGAGTGAATTTAGTAATCCGAGTGAACTGACTGGACTGGCTGTTTATGCTCTTCGTGTCTTGCAGGAGTTCCAGAAGATGGTTTCGCCCGTGCCGAATGGCGAACACCTCGCAGGGGGCATGGAGAGTGAACATGGCAGCGCTGACGACAGTTATGTGGAAGATAGCTTGAATGAAAGCGACGAATCGGGAGGGAGTGACGAGGACGAGTCTTCCCTGTCTCCAGAGTTGGGCTCTGAGCGCCGCTCCAAACAGACCCACGATCCGAGTGTTGACTCGGGGAAGGCGGCGGCTTTGAGTACGAAGGCTCCAAAGCGCACTCGGACGCCGACACCGGACCCGGCGGAGAAGGCCGCCAAGCAGCTCAAGATTGCTTCTCCCAAGCCTCGGAAGGCTCTGCCGAGGATAAAGGTCACCGTGCCCGTCGCCTCATCGTAAGCGCCAAGCATTTCCTTTCTGTCTTTGTCGACTTTCGGGATTCTTCTGACCGAGTGAATCTTATGAACCAGTGCCGCAACCTCGACGACGTCTCCCATGCAGATTGATGGGGACCGCACCGAAGCCGAGTCAGCAGACGCGGCCACTTCTCGTAGAGGTAACAATGACTTCATTTTTACTTCAACTTGCCATTCGACTGAAATGTCTTCACCCGATTGAATTGTGTATTGCGACTGATTGCGTCGAGTGAACGTAGTGCTTGCAGAGGTCATCCACATCGGAGATGACGATGAAGAGCCACCGCGGAAGGACACTAAGAAGGGGACCCCAGTTCCAACTGCTCCTCAGGCCACCACACGGAAGACGCCGCCGACCGAAGCGCCTCAAGTTCCTCCTGCACCTGCCGTGACCGTGCCTCCGGGGCAGGGTTCTTCTCAGGCTGGGGCTGGTTCTGCCGCGGCTCCGTCGACTGCCCTGGCTTTGGTTCCAACTCCTCCCGTCAATATCTTCAGTCTATACAAGGTGCCGGAGGACCAAACTGGGGCCAGCAAGGAGGCGATGATCCAGGCGGAACTGATGACCCAAAGGCTCAAGGAGGTGTGCGCAGCTAGCAAGCTGGCATACGATGCCAGTGCTGCCCTCCAGGAGAACGTTCGAGTAAGTACCCTTGTAAGTTGACTTCCAAGTCATTTTTCTTCAGTAGGAATTTCAGTTGGAAAATATCCGGTACACCCACTGGGTGTTTTTTTTAGTTTTTGGCCATCACTCGAATCGGGCGGACCGTTCCGAGTGGATACCGCTCCAGTGGGGGCACGCTGAGTGCACCCACTAGGTGTAGTCCCCGAGACTGTCGTCGACTGCAGGCAGTCGGCGGGAGTCTTAGAGCTTAGAACCTGTTCTGTTGTTATTGCCGTTGTTTTTTTTTGTTTGGCCGTCACTCGGAATGGGCGGACCGTTCCGAGTGGATACCGCTCCGGTGGGGGCACGCTGAGTGCACCCACTGGGTGTAGTCCCCGAGACTGCCGTCGGGCGTGGGCGGTCGGCGGGAGTCTTAGAACCTTTTGTCTTCTTTTTTTTGTTTTTGGCCATCACTCGGATCGGGCGGACCGTTCCGAGTGGATACCATTCCAGTGGGGGCACGCTGAGTGCACCCACTGGGTGTAGTCCCCGAGACTGCCGTCGACTGCGGGCAGTCGGCGGAAGTCTTAGAACTTAGAAATTGCCTTAGAGGGTACTTCAGGATCTGGTACTGGTCAAGCTTGTTCCTCCCTGACCAAGGCTACTTCAGGATCTGACATTGTCCAAGCTTGTTCCTCCCCGACCAAGGGTACTTTAGGATCTGACACTGGTCAAGCTTGTTCCTTCCAGGAGCACTGGTCTTTAGGCACTCGGAATATTTCTTAACGTTAACTAACTTGCCCTTTCTTGTGTTTCAGAAAACTTGCGAGCTTGGGACTCAGTACGTGGCACTGGAGAAGGAGACGGCCCAGCTCCGACTGGATTTGGAGGTGGAGAGGAGGAACACAACGCGCGCTCAAGCGGAACTCAAGACCATGGGAGGTAAGCTTTGATTACTAAGCATTTTGCTTTCATCTCTTTCCATTCTTTGAACCGAGTGACTTCACTCGAGCAGATGCGCGTAGTGAAAACCATCGACTCCAAGTGCGGCTCAGAACCTCTGTTTCTTTAGAAACTATGAAGCAGGCACTAGAGAATAAAGACAACGAGCTGGCAGGAGCGCAGCAAGTGGCGAAGGAAAAGACCAAGGCTGCCGAAGAGAAGCTGGCCTCACTCGGGAAGCTTGAAGCAGAGAACACATCGCTGAAGAAAGAGGTACTCGAGCTCAAGAGGCAGCAAACCGAGTGGGAGAGCAAGCTCAAGGCCCAGGCGGAAGTCTACGAGAAAGAGAAGAAGACTCTGAATGAGAATATCGCCCAGCTGATCGAGAAGAAGAACGCTTTGGAGAGATACATAGAAGAGTTCACGGAGGAAATGTACACCAAGCTTGCAGGTAACCTGTAACATCCGAGTGAACTTTTATCCGAGTGAACTTCATGCATGCTGACTTTCAACTCTCCTCTTTTCTTGTCTGTAGAGTACTGCCGAGACTTCGAGCTGGAAACTGACAGAATCGAGAGGGATCTGGATCCTTTCAGGTCACTCGTTGGTGACAAGGCTGCTCTAGGTGTCCTGCGGGTGGAATCTCGCATCGAAGACGTCCAAGGTTACATCATTCGTCTGCGGGGTGCACTCGGCAGAATCGACAAGGAGCTATGGTCCGAAGACACCTTCGACACCGACCTGGAAGCCATGATGACTCGTTTCAACGACATTCCCAGCCGAGTGCAAGCGTGGAAGAAGTCGGCTGCTCGCTGCGGGGCCGACGTGGCGCTCTCCCTGGTCCGAGTGCATTGCAAGGAGGCCAAGGAGGACAAACTGAAGACTCTCCAAGTTGCCAACACAAAGAAACTCAAGTTTGAGGACTTCATGGCCACTCGGATCTTGGACGGCATCGACTTGGATTCCTTCATTGAGCCAGCCAGCCCTACAGGGGCGTGAGAAAACTTTAAGTCCTACCCATTAGCCTCGGTATGCCGAGTGAAATTGTACTCGTTAAACTCTTTCGGGCTTCGGGCCCACGTACTCGTATTCGCTTTTGAACTGCTGAAGTTATCTGAATGCTTTCTTTCGGGTCTTTCGAATCTTTGAAATGGGTTTTAACTTAGGCGAAAGCTGGTTCGCAGCTAAGCCTCCGAGTGAGAGGGACACTCTTCACTCGGAGAAGCGTCTTAACTTGGGCGAAAGCTGGTTCGCAGCCAAGCCTCCGAGTGGGAGGGTCGCTCTTCACTCGGAGTAGTATTTTAATCTTGGGAGAAAGCTGGTTCGCAGCCAAGCCCCCGAGTGAGAGGGTCGCTCTTCACTCGGAGTAGTATTTTAACTTGGGCGAAAGCTGGTTCGCAGCCAAGTCCCCGAGTGAGAGGGATGCTCTTCGCTCGGAGTAGTATTTTAACTTGGGCGAAAGCTGGTTCGCGGCCAAGCCCCGAGTGAGAGGGATGCTCCTCACTCGGAGTAGCGTGTTTAACTTGGGCCAAACCTGGTTCGCAGCCAAGCCCCCGAGTGAGAGGGATGCTCTTCACTCGGAGTAGCGTTTTTAACTTGGGCGAAAGCTGGTTCGCAGCCAAGCCCCTGAGTGAGAGGGATGCTCTTCACTCGGAGTAGCATTTTTAACTTGGGCGAAAGCTGGTTCGCAGCCAAGCCCCTGAGTGAGAGGGATGCTCTTCACTCGGAGTAGTATTTCAACTTGAGCGAAAGCTGGTTCGTAGCCAAGCCCCCGAGTGAGAGGGATGCTCTTCACTCGGAGTGGTATTTCAACTTGAGCGAAAGCTGGTTCGCAGCTAAGCCCCCCGAGTGAGAGGGATGCTCTTCACTCGGAGTAGTATTTTAATTTGGGCGAAAGCTGGTTCGCAGCCAAGCCCCCGAGTGAGAGGGATGCTCCTCACTCGGAGTAGCGTATTTAACTTGGGCGAAAACTGGTTCGCAGCCAAGCCCCCGAGTGAGAGGGATGCTCTTCACTCGAAGTGGCGTTTTTAACTTGGGCGAAAGCTGGTTCACAGCCAAGCCCCCGAGTGAGAGGGATGCTTTTCACTCGGAGTAGCGTATTTAACTTGGGCGAAAACTGGTTCGCAGCCAAGTCCCCGAGTGAGAGGGATGCTCTTCACTCGGAGTAGTATTTTAACTTGGGCGAAAGCTGGTTCGCAGCCAAGCCCCCGAGTGAGAGGGATGCTCTTCACTCGAAGTAGCATTTTTAACTTGGGCGAAAGCTGGTTCGCAGCCAAGCCCCCGAGTGAGAGGGATGCTCTTCACTCGGAGTAGCATATTTAACTTGGGCGAAAACTGGTTCGCAGCCAAGTCCAAGAGTGAGAGGAATGCTCTTCACTCGGAGTAGTATTTTAACTTGGGCGAAAGCTGGTTCGCAGCCAAGTCCCCGAGTGAGAGGGATGCTCTTCACTCGGAGTAGTATTTTAACTTGGGCGAAAGCTGGTTCGCAGCCAAGCCCCCGAGTGAGAGGGATGCTCTTCACTCGAAGTAGCATTTTTAACTTGGGCGAAAGCTGGTTCGCAGCCAAGCCCCCGAGTGAGAGGGATGCTCTTCACTCGGAGTAGCATATTTAACTTGGGCGAAAACTGGTTCGCAGCCAAGTCCAAGAGTGAGAGGAATGCTCTTCACTCGGAGTAGTATTTTAACTTGGGCGAAAGCTGGTTCGCAGCCAAGTCCCCGAGTGAGAGGGATGCTCTTCACTTGGAGTAGCGTATTTAACTTGGGCGAAAACTAGTTCGCAGCCAAGCCCCCGAGTGAGAGGGATGCTCTTCACTCGGAGTAGCATTTTTGACTTAGGCAAAAACTGGTTTGCAGCTAAGTTGAACGGCGTACACCCACTGGGGGTTGTAAGCCAGAAAATGCGTACGATTGAACCCAGTGTGGAACTGGAAAAGTCATGCTTTTATTCACCAAATATCACTCGAGTACTTTTATTACATCTCGTGATCAAGTATAAAATCGTCGCAGCAAATCCACATTCCAAGCACGGGGCTCGTCTGCTTGCTTCTGAAGGTTGTACAGGTGGTATGCTCCGTTGTGCAGAACCTTTGACACGATAAAGGGACCTTCCCACGCGGGGGCAAGCTTGTGAGGTCGCTGCTGATCCACTCGGAGCACAAGATCTCCTTCCTGAAAGGTCCGACTTCTGACATGCCTGCTGTGAAAATGTCTTAGATCTTGCTGATAAGTGGCCGATCGGATCAGAGCCATCTCCCTTTCCTCCTCCAAGAGATCAACAGCGTCTTGCCGTGCTTGCTCTGCTTCAGCTTCAGAGTATAGTTCCACTCGGGGTGAATTATGGAGCAGGTCACTCGGCAGGACGGCTTCAGCTCCGTACACCATGAAGAAGGGAGTGCGATTGGTAGACCGATTGGGGGTCGTCCTCAAGCCCCAAAGAACTGACGGCAACTCGGTGACCCAAGCTCCAGCTGCGTGCTCCAAATCGCGCATGAGTCGTGGCTTTAACCCCTGCAGAATCAGTCCGTTTGCTCTCTCAGCTTGTCCATTCGACTGCGGGTGCGCCACAGACGCATAGTCGACTCGGGTGCCTTGGGCGGCACAGAACGCCCTGAATTCTTCCGAGTCGAAGTTTGAACTGTTATCAGTGATAATGCTGTGGGGCACGCCGTATCTGAAGACTATCTCCTTCATGAACTTGATCGTTGTACGAGAGTCTAGCTTCTTGATGGGTTTGGCTTCGATCCACTTAGTGAACTTGTCGACTGCAACCAGCAAGTGGGTGAATCCACTCTCCCCTATCCGGAGGGGTCCCACCATGTCGAGTCCCCAGACCGCAAATGGCCAAACGAGTGGAATCGTCTTCAGAGCAGACGCAGGCTTGTGCGATAAGTTTGCATAGAACTGGCATCCGGCGCAGTGTTGGACTATCTCCTGCGCAGCTTCATTGGCACGTGGCCAGAAGAAACCGGCTCGGTAAGCTTTAGCCACGATTGTCCGAGAGGACGTGTGGTGTCCACAAGTTCCCGAGTGAATCTCCTCCAGGATCAATCGACCTTCCTCCGAAGCAATGCAGCGCTGAGTCACACCGGTGACGCTTTTTCTGTATAACTGATTGCCCATCACTGTAAAGGCTTTGGACCTGCGAACGATCTGGAGGGCTTCAGCTTCATCTTCTGGAAGTTCCTGCCTGAGCAGGTATGCAATGTAAGGCACCGTCCACTCGGGTGTGATTGCTAGGACCTCCATGACCAAATCAATGACTGCCGGGACCTTGACCTCAGTCGGATCAGAAGGACTGACCGCTTGCGGGGGCTCTTCCGTGAAGGGATCTTCTTTTACCGTCGGAGAACGTAAATGCTCGAGGCACACATTGCTGGGTATGGATTTCCGAGTGGACCCGATCTTTGCCAGATCGTCTGCCTCGTGATTCTTGGCTCGGGGAACGTGATGCAGCTCCAGACCTTCAAATTTCCTCTCCAAATTTCTCACTGCGTTGCAGTATCCTGTCATAGCGGGGCATCTGATATCCCACTCCTTCATCACTTGGTTCACAACTAGATCCGAATCTCCGTAGACCATCAGGCGCCGGACGCCGAGTGAGATGGCCATACGTAGACCATAAAGGAGAGCCTCGTACTCGGCTTCATTGTTGGAGGAATCGAAGTGAATCTGTAGAACATATCTGAGACGATCGCCCTTCGGAGATACTAACACAACTCCAGCTCCTGAACCATTCAGCATCTTGGAACCGTCAAAGAACATGGTCCAGTGTTCCGGGTGGCTCTGAGTCGATTGCTGCTGTTCAGTCCACTCGGCTAGGAAATCGGCTAATGCTTGGGACTTGATCGCCTTCTTCGCCTCAAACTTGATGTCCAGGGGCAGGAGCTCGATAGCCCACTTCGCCACTCGATCAGTCGCATCCCGATTGTTCATGATCTCAGACAGTGGGGCGTCGCTGACGACTGACACAGTGTGCTCTTGGAAGTAATGGGCTACTTTCTTCGCAGTCAGGTAGATGCCATAGACGAGCTTCTGATAATGAGGATACCTCTGCTTGGAAGGAGTCAGAACTTCAGAGATGTAATAGACTGGGCGCTGAACTTTGTAAGTCTTGCCCTGTTCTTCTCGCTCGACTGTGAGGACAGTGCTGACCACTTGACCAGTGGCCACAATGTACAAGAGCAACGACTCGTTGCTGTTCGGAGCGGCAAGCACCGGCTGGGTGGAAAGCAGGGCTTTGAGCTCAACAAACGATGCTTGTGCTTCAGAGTCCACTCGAACGAATCAGATTTCTTCATCAATCGGTACAGGGGCAGTGCCTTCTCACTGAGACGGGAGATGAATTGGCTCAGAGCTGCGAGGCAACCTGTGAGCTTCTGTACATCATGAAGACGTTCTGGACGTTTCATTCGTACAATCGCCCCTATCTTCTCAGGATTGGCATCTATCCCTCGTTCGGAAACGAGGAAACCGAGTAACTTGCCCCCAGGAACTCCGAAAGTGCACTTTGCTGGATTCAGCTTGATATCATACTTCCGCAAATTTGCGAAAGTTTCAACTAAGTCAGCCAGTAGGTCGGAACCTTTTCTGGACTTGATCACTATGTCATCCATGTATGCCTCGATGTTCCGACTGATCTGTTTTTGCAAACACTTCTGCACCATGCGCATGAAAGTGGCACCAGCGTTTTTAAGACCGAAAGGCATGGTGATATAGCAGAAACACCCGAATAGGGTGATAAAGGCTGTTTTTATTTCATCTGGCCCATACAGTCGGATCTGGTGGTACCCGGAGTACACATCCAGAAAAGACAGTCGCTCACAACCCGCGGTGGAATCTACGATTTGATCTATGCGGGGGGGGGGGGAATGATACTTGGGGCAGACCCGATTGATGTACTTAAAATCAATGCACATTCGGAGAGACTTGTCCTTCTTAGGGACCATGACGACGTTGGCGAGCCACTCGGAATGGTACACCTCACGGATGAACTCGGCTGCCAGGAGCCGAGCAACTTCTTCGCCAATGGCCTTCCTCTTCTGTGTAGCAGAGCGACGGAGATGCTCCTTCACAGGTTTCGCTTTTGGGTCGACTCGCAAACGGTGCTCAGCCAGCTCCCTGGGTACACCCGGCATGTCGGATGGTTTCCATGCGAAGATGTCCTAGTTCTCACGGAGGAACTGGATGAGCGCTTCTTCCTATTTGCTGTCGAGTGTTGTTGATATGTTGGTGGGAGCAGCGTTAGGATCTTTCGGGTGGATGTGCACAGGCTTCGTGTCGCCGGCCGACTGAAACGCAGATTCTGCTGCCGGCTTCTTGGAGCGTAGCAGATCACTCGGATAGGCATTTTTCTTGTATTCCTCCAGTTCCACCATGGCCATCTGCTCATCAGCTATCTTGGACCCTTGCTGCAAACACTCCTCCGCGCGTTGTCGACTGCCAGTGACTGTGATCACACCTTTGGGGTCGGGCATCTTCAGCTTGAGAACACATAACATGGACGGGCCATGAAACGTGCGTAAGCCGGCCGACCAAGGATGGCATGGTAGGCGCTGCGGAAGTCGACCACTTCGAAGGTCAGCCTTTCCTTCCGGAAGTTCTTGTCGTCTCCAAAGACCACATCCAGGGCGATCTGTCCGAGTGACTTTGCTTTCTTGCCGGGGATCACTCCGTGGAACTGCATGCTGCTCTCGCTGAGTCGGGACATCGGAATGCCCATCGCTTGCAGAGTATCCGCGTACAACATGTTCAGTCCGCTTCCACCGTCCATGAGGACCTTGCGCAATTGGACGCCTCCCACGACTGGATCGACCACCAGCGCCTGCCGCCCAGGGGTGGCAATGTAGGCTGGGTGGTCCGACTGATCAAAGGTGATCGGAGTCTTCAACCAGTTCAGAAACTTTGTCGTCGCCGGCATGGCCATGTTCACTTCTCGGTTGATAACTTTCAACCGGCTCCTGCTCTCTACATTTGCAAAGATCATCAGGGTTGCGTTGACACTGGGAAAAGGTTCATCTTTGTCTCCATCATCAGCGTCTTCCGGGCTCTTCTCACTCGACGGTCCCTCTCGGAACTGCTGAATCAACAGTCTGCACTGTCGAGTGGTATGCTTGGGCAATATCAGATTGCCCTCTTCATCCTTTCTGGTGTGGATGCGACACGGCAAATCGAGGACATCTTGGCCCGACTGATCTCTCTTTTTCTTCGGGATCCATTTTTCCTTAGCCTTCCCCTTGTTCTTGGCTTGACCGGCCAGAGCGGCAGCCTCGGCCTGAGCCGAACCATCAGCCTTGCGCTTCGGCTTCCGATTGGGATTACTGTTTCCGGGGTTGGGTTCGCTGGTTTTCCCTTTGCCGTTACGGAGACGGTCTTCCTCTTCTCCGTTTGCGTACCGAGTGGCAATCTCCATCATTCGGCTCATGGTCAAAGATCCTGACCGACCAAATTTTAGGATGAGCTCCCGATATCGGACTCCTGCCTTGAAAGCGCAGACAGCTTGATGCTCTGTGACGTTCTCCACCACGTGATGCAAGGTTGTCCACCGCTGGATGTACTCCCTCAATGTTTCATTCGGTTTCTGCACGCAGTGCTGCAACTCAGTCAATCCAGCCGGGCGTTTGCACGTGCCCTCGAATGTTTTGATGAACACTCGGGCCAAATCTTCCCAGCAGTATATGCTGGCTGGAGTGAGCTGGTTGAGCCAGGCACGGGCGGACCCTTCCAGCATCAAAGGCAAATGCTTCATAGCCACATAGTCATTTCCTCCACCAATCTGCACAGCCACTCGGTAATCCTCTAACCAAGTTTCTGGCTTGGACTCACCGGTGAACTTGCTTACTCCAGCTGCCAATCTGAAGTTAGGCGGGATCTCAGCGGCCCGGATGGCCCTGCTGAAACACTCGGGCCCGGAGATGAATGCTCCACTTCCACTCGGACGATCTCTGTCCAAGTTCTCTCTCAGAGCTCTGCCTCTGTCGACCAGGTTCTGAGCGAGAACGGATCTCGCGTTGAACTGCGGGTCGCGGTAGTCGACTGGCTCTCTCTGGCGATAACCGTCACCATGACGGGGAGGGCTGGCCCTCCGATCATTGCCGTAAGGACGCCTGGCGTCGTACGGCCGGGGCGCGTACGAGCCATCCCGCGGAGGGGGCGACTGCATGCGGCGACGATCATCTTGACGCCGCGGAAGCGTATTCCGACTGCGGCCCTGCCCCGAGTGCTGGTCTCGGTGGCGGTCTTGGTCGTTTTGCCGCGGAGGCGAGTGTCTGTTTCTCCTTGGGGACACTGGACTGTGGGCCGACTGAACGGTGTTAGCCCTAACGGATCTGCTGTGAATCCGGTTGCGCGACTGGGATACTGCCGAATTTTGCTCCTCTGCCGCCTTGAGCAGGGCCCGGATCTGCCGAAGACCCTCCCCCGCCTCGGATCGGGACGGCTCAATGGAATTTGCTATCCGAGTGGCCGCCGCCAGATTCTGGATGGGAGTGCGGAATACCTGGAAAGTGTGCTGCTGGTCATTCGAGAACAACTGCCGCTGCTGCCGACTGGAACTGGACTGACGCTGCCTGCGGGCGCGATCGTCGAGTGACTTCTGGAGCGCTTCCAGACGATTGCGCTCAGCCAAGTTGGCCTGGCGCACGGCCTCCAAAGCCTGAGCCTCGGAGGTCGTCCCAAGGATGGGCGTCTGGAGGGCCTGCTCGGTCCTGCGCTGCTGTTCCTCCCTCTGCTGCCGAGTGAGAGGTCGGGGGACGTACTCGTCGTCATGTCGGTCCCTGCCGCCGCCAAGATCAGGGCGCGACGGGTCACCGTTCTCCGCGCCGCCGCGGCCGTACCCAGGCAGACTAGGCGGGGAATCGGCCATCAGCACCTCCGCAGCGGGATCGCTGCTCTCGCACTCGGATAAGCTTTCCGAGTGCTCATGCACGGAGGCGAATAGATCGAAGACGGGTTCATCGGGTTCGATTGCCGCGATCTGCGGGGTTGCAGCCTGAAGGGCCACCGCGTGCCTGATCCACCGCTGAAGCCGCGAGCGTCCAGAGCGCTTGCGACGACGGCTGGTGGAGAGCGAAGAGGTCGACTGATAAGGAGTCGACGGTTGCCGAAGAAGGACGCCGAAGGTACTCGCGTGGAAGTGCGCCGCGCCGCGGACGGGCAACGCCTCGACATCCAGCGGGGCTTCCTGGAGCCACGCCGAATCGTCGGCGATGAAGCTGAGGACGCCGAAACGGATCTCGCCGCCCAGAGTCAGTCCGCCACCGGAAACCATGGTGATGGTGGAAAAAATGCAACTACGCCGGAAGTCGCTAGACGCCTGCCCCACGGTGGGTGCCAACTGTCATGGGTGCAAGTCTGACAGTAGTGTGTAGGGTACGGATGAGAGGGCAGAGCCTAGCTACGGCGCAGGTGTTACACTCGGGTTTACGAGTTCAGGCCCCTCAGCGGTGGAGGTAACAGCCCTACGTCTCGGTGCTCTGGAGCTTGATTGCTTGAGTGTATGAGTTACAAATGGATTGCGAACCCTTGGAATGGAGCTGGGGGTGGCTTATATAGCGTTTGCCAGCCCTCCCATGAATGCCGCCATTACCAGGGATTAAGAGGGGGTTTAAGGGCGCCAGGTAACGGGCGCATTGATTACAGTTAATACGAGCGAGCGCACGTCCTGACCGTTGTGCTCCTGGAGCCTCCTGGTCTTCTTTGGTCGAGTGACTGTCATGTACTCCGAGTGAAATAGTTGGTCGAGTGGACTCCTGCTTCCCGAGTGATTCATTGAACTCCGAGTGAATGTCAGTCTGCAGAACTCTTGGTCGCTGATCTGACCCTGGGGCCCAGTATAAGGCGTGAGGAGTCCTAGGATAGGATCCGTAGGTCAGGCCTGTTACCCTATCCCTAGTACATGCCCTCGTCACCATCTTCTGGAATAAAAATAAAAACGTCTTTTCCAAAAGCCAGGATGAGAAAGTGGTTCTGGATCTATGACGCCAACTCAAGCAACGGGAAAGATATAATGAAATGGAAGCAATAAGCTATATCTTGAGGCGAAGCACATCAGCACCTTTGATTTTGTAACCTTCCTTAGCGCCTGCGATTGGAGGACAAGGTACGGTGGCCTATCAAACTGACTGTTCGTGTCGCGTGCAACTGGTGGCAATATTAGATCGACGAAGGTGGAGAAAGAAATGCAACACGAGAGATATGGACAGGGGACGGGGAAGCCAAGTGGACGGGATACATAAACGGCATATTTACTGGGTGATTAAGAAACAAATCTCAGCGTATCCTATAGGGTTTTTCTACTTTGAACTATTTTTTTAGGGAACACTTTGAATTGTTTCCAAGTGGGTTTGGTGGCTCTTGTTTTGTGTTTTCTTTGGAGATGCACTATGGAACAGAGCTGGGCATGGTTGTTGTTTTCTTTCAATGAGGAAAATGGTCCAAGTTTTTCTATCTCTTTACCCCAAGATTTGATACAAGGAACGAGACATCATAACATGGGTCTGATACCAATGGTTGATCCAAAGTTGAGAAAGATTACCTTGCAAACATTATTTATTTTCTTTGAAGAATTTCTAGTATTGGAGAAATTAACTTATGAGGTTTGCTTATAAAAAAAATGGAGTTAGCTTTTTGATGAAGGCCAATCATGTGGAGTCAAGTCCCGTGAGTAAGACCCCGTGCACTAATCTCTCCTAAAACATTCATTCCTTTCGTCCTTCCTCCTCACCCCACCGCCGTTTTCGGTTTTCGGTTTTGCCGATTTTTTCCAACGGTTTCACTTATTGGCTTACCAATTTTTTTTTTCGAAACGGAGGCAAAAGATTTGCCTCATCGATTAAATTAGGGGAGAATAGAGTTTTGCAGTGTTACACAAGGCCGATGGACGGCATGACAACTACTCGCGCGATACAATTTTCCCTAACTGCTTTGCCCCCGCAGTAACCCAAAGGTTGGCCTCATCTACAATAAGCTTTAAGAGGATTGGCGGCGGCGTATCCTTGTGGCGGAAGACCCTAGCGTTCCTCTCGTTCCATATTGTCCAGGACACAAGCATGGTAAGAGAGGCCATGGCTCGCCGATCCGGGATGCTCGAATTAGTGCGCTTGTCCCACCACGCAAGCAGGGATTCCTCAAGGTGCCAGCTAGCAGGGTCCATGTGCGCTAGGCCATACTTGTCAATGAGCATCCGCCAAAGCCTAGTAGTGAAGCGGCATTTGACGAAGAGGTGGATGCCCGTCTCCTGCACTTGCTTGCAGAGGGGGCAGAGGCCGCAGTTATCCCAACCACGCCGTTCGAGTCTGTCGGCGGTCCAAATCCGATCATGCAAGGCCAACCAAGAGAAGAATTTGACCTTCGGGGGCGCCCACATTTTCCAGACCATGGAATCCATGGGGGATAGTGTCAACCCAAGAAATTGCGCCTTGTACGCAGTCGACGCCGAATATGAACCATCCGTAGAGTGCTTCCAAATAATGTCATCCTCGGAGTGCACGTCGAGGTGTAGGTCGTGGATGAGCATCCAGAGGGTAAAAAATTCTCGTACGTGGTGGCCAGTGATGACGGTGTCTCGTCTGATCATGAGCATCCAAGCATTCTCCTTGATAGATTCCCGCACCTTCCAGTTCTTTCTCCTCGAGGCCTCGAAAATGAGTGGCGCAATGTCCTTTGGTTTGCGGCCAAGCAACCAAGGGGAGTCCCAAAAAGGCATTTTGGCTCCATTGCCCACGATGATAGTAGTGGAGGCGTAGAAGAAATCATGGTCCTCCTCAGTGCATGGGTTGCACAGACCCACCCAGAGCTTGGACGGCTCTTTCCATTCATACCAAAGCCATCTCAGCCGCAATGCACGAGCAAACTTGTCGGTGTTAAGTACACCCAGTCCTCCATAGCTAGTGGGACGACAAACCATGTCCCAGTTGACTTTGCATTTTGCACCTGTAGTCTTGTCCGAGGCGGACCAGAGAAAAGCCCGCTCAATCTTGTTGAGGTTGTCAAGGGAGCCCTGGGGGACAATGAGGGGTGTGATGGAGTACACAACCTGGGAGGTGATGACAGAGCGAACAAGGGCCGTGCGCCCAATGGTGGTGATGTTCTTCCCATCCCAGGTGACCAGTTTTCCGGCCGCCTTATCCTCAAGGTATTGGAAGTCAACTTTCCTCAGCCTTCACACAGAGAGCGGAAGGCCCAAATATTTGATAGGGAATGACGCCCTGGCTGCCGGTATGCTGCTCAGAATACTCACAAGATCAAGGTTGGCGCATCGAATGGGCACGACAGAGCTTTTATGGAAGTTGGTGCAAAGCCCCGTGACGTTACCAAAACCCTTTAAGATGATTGCAAGGTTGTCGATATCTCTCTTAATTGGTGTCATAAAAACTGCCGCGTCATCTGCGTAGAGGGAGGTTCTGACCATTGCACCTCGTCCTCGAATCTTATGGATAATGCCCTTGCGCGTTGCCAGGTCGAGGATCTTGTGCAACGGGTCAATTGCGAGGACAAATAGCAGCGGCGATATAGGATCCCCTTGGCGAAACCCGCGTCCATGCCTGATGGGGGGGCCAGGCAGACCGTTGAGGAGGAAGCGCGAGGATGAAGATGATAGCAGCGCAGCAATCCAATTCCGGAATTTATCCGGAAACCCCATGCGTTGCATTAGGTCCAAAACATACTCCCATCTGACAGAGTCAAATGCCTTTTTGATGTCTAGCTTGAATAACAGGGCTGGTGTCTTGCACTTGTGTAGCCGGCGAGCAAAGTTGCGAACGTACATGAAATTATCATGAATGCTCCTTTTCTTTATGAATGCACTCTGTGCATTGGAAACCAGGGTGTCCATGTGCGGTGCAAGGCGTATGGACAAAATCTTGGCAATGATTTTGACGACGGCGTGGATGAGACTAATTGGCCTATAGTCGGAGATCCCCTAGGCACCCTCCTTCTTGGGCAATAAGACCACATTGGCAGCTATGTCCATTTTCGACATATTCATTCATACTAAAATGACAGGTAAATCACGGTGATTATGTACAAAATATTTGTGGCCCCATTGCAACGCACGGCAATTATCTAGTGGACTATTAAATAATGAGTAAAGCACCTTGGATACTGGGAAAATTGATACACCTAACATGCGAATATGTGCTTGTTACTTGTTATTAGGAAATAATCAAATACTAATACACAAAGCTGACAAATTCTTAACATTGTTCATGTGGGAAAATGTAACACAGACACAGCTAAATAAATTTGAGACTATTACAGCAAGATCCATCATAGTTATTTAACTCACTGGTCTCAAAAGCAAATAACATTTCACTGAAAAATATGAGTTGGAACATAACAGGATGCATTTCTTCACTCTGAAACAGTTAAAAGAAGACATGAAGAATATTTCCCATGTTTTAAAGGAAAGCTCGTTAGTTGCAACTTGTTGCCCAGCTGTCGCACTGATAATTGCATCACGTAAAGTAAAAGGATCAGTCATCATCATCCTCATGGTCGGCCAGATGCCACCGGCCATCCTTGCCTTTCACCATACCTTTGTTCTGAACCACCCACCAAGACGACGGAATCGAATACTCCTTCTTCAGTGCATCTTCGTGTTTATTCACTAATGCGATGTCCCGATCAACCTCCAACTCAAACCCTCCGTTGCTCCCCTGCGTCCCGGCAACCCCATGCATGTAACACTCCATATCATGCCATGTTAAGGGGTTCCCAGGGCTCTTGATGTAGGGTGATTCTCCTGTGTCGATCATGAGCTCTGTGCCGGCATCGCTGTATCCCAGCTTTGGCCAGTTTGGGACCACGTCAGGGGAGTTCCGGACATGGAGCAACCTCAGATCTTCTGCGCTGTCAAATGCTTTCTGGAAGTCGGAGTTGCCCACTCTGGGGCTACCAAACACGAAGGCCGAGACCGGGCATGTCTTGTTGTAGCCGTTGGAGACAATGTCAGTGGCACTAATGGTCGCAAGAGCGGCCCCAAGGCTGTGGCCTGTTATGGTGATGCTGGTCTCCTCTTGCTTGTACAGATCCTGTAGCCTTTCGACTTCATCCAACACCTGATGCAAGCTTGTTAATTAGTTTGATCAAAGGATCATTTCCCCGTGACGAGCAAAACTAAAAAGCCAAGTCGAATATGCATGACTAGTAAGAGGCAGGGATGCATGCAAGGACTACACAATTCAACATCTACTTGGTTAAACAAATACCATGGCCCCAACAATCCAAACTGTCTTAAAGTGCACGTTGTGCTGTGCCATGATTGTCTTTATGCAAGCTAAACTTTAGATGGATAATAAGTGGAATCACTCCCCGCCTAAAAACAATCATGATGTTTCCGTAGTGCAGTAAGGTTGAACACAGAAACACCAACGACTCGCTGGTGGAAAACAGGAAGCAAAACTTGCTTTCCCGACAGACTAATATGCATGGACAAGCATAAGCAAACAACTGATATACTCTTTTGTTTCCTTTTCTTTTGCTTCACTTCAAATGGAAGAAAACCGAAACTTCAAGCACATGCATCATTACAAACTATACACTTATTAGATCATGGGGTTTAACACGCACAAAGATCAACTATATCCTAATTTAGAGGTTTGTGCTTCAGAATATGAGGCAATCTATAATATTGATTCTGATGATATACTAATGCTGAATCAAGAATAACAAGAATTACCTGATATCGTGCACTCTGTTTATTGTACCGAGACCCTGGGTCAGTACTCGTGTAGACGGACAACCATCCTCCATGAACACGGGGGTCATTGGCTCTGCCTGGTCGTACTATTTCTGAAGCAGGCGCCAAGGAAATATCAAGGTCATCCATCCACTCTAGCATCCGTATTGTCCCACGCCATGCCACCACCACATCCCGCCTCCCGAGCACTTCCTTACCCTCGTCGGTGGCCACAGCAACAAACCCCATCCAATTTGACTGCTTGCTCCATGCGGCCTTTGACAGCGGCTTTATCATGAAATCATCCGGCAAGCTCACCGTACACATTGCATATATAAACTTCGTAATCTCATACAGATTAGGGTTTGATACATCTACCCTGCTGAGGAAGTCCTTGCGTCTGAAGAGGCAAGACCCAGCGTACCTTGACCTTCTCTCTCTGTTGAGCCCAGTGTATGCTGCCTGTGAGAGCTCACCGTAGTTGATGATATTCTTCCGGAGGTCGACGTCAAGAGGATCAAGTAGCCCCTTCCAGTAATTCGCACCATTGAGTTCTCTCCATCTTCTGGCGATATTTCCAAACCCTCTTAGATAACTCATGTTTGACAGGAAATGCTTCTGTTTGTGTTGCTTACAAGAGCCCACAACTTAACCCTTTTGCATATATATAGGACATGCTAGGCTGCTGGCTTCTCCATGAAACCTGCAGTTTGATATGCGTGTTGGAGATGAGCTCCCCTGTCATTCTCTAAACCTACCAAATCTCTCACCCGACTTGGCAACCATTCATCCTGTATTTCAAAGCATAGAGAAGCTTGCAAGGATCAACTAAGGACCCAAAGATAATTCTATCATTGTATTCATACCAACTGGCACTAGCCTGAACAAGTAGGGAAGACAAATAACGTGCAACACACCATATCTTTGTGTGGTTTAAAAGAGGGGTTCACCAATCATCATTTGGGACCAGCAATGAACAGTGTCTTTTGCACAAGATTTTACTGTGACCAATGACACCAGTGATTGTGTACACAATCAGAGTCTGCAAGACATTTCCAAACGAGATGCATCCATCAAATCATGCCAACTAACCAAAAGATTCGATTAAAACCCATACTACCCATGATTAATAAATATGATACCTAGTTCCTTTACAGAAGAATTACAGATAGTGACACTGGCCATACAATAATTGAAACTTATGTTTAGAAAGACATAACCACAAGTGTAGGATCCAACCATCATTTCCCTGTTATTGAGAGCATGCTTCCCGGAAAGTTGCTGTATGAAAAAGATGGCAAACCACATTAATCAGGTAAGAAAATTGCAAAAATAAGGTGAGCTTAGCAGTAACTCCATTCCACATAAAGATTCCCTCCATTTTAGGTTAAGACAGGTCTAGATGGCTCAAGGTTTTTCAATTATAGAAGTTTTCTTATCTGTATACAGCCCAGCATCTGCCTATCACTTCGAAAGTACAATCTATTAAGGTAGTCAGAACTTACTACCAAGTCTTGGCCTACTAATTCCCAGCAGGCAATAGCAACATTTAATCACGTATAAGTTCACATTATGTAACAGATATGTAAATAAAGCAATTAATAATTTCTTAACTTGATCAAACTAAGTTTTGGTCCTATGATCAGACAAGGAACATGATTTAGCAACTCATAAAGAATAAATTCAAATTTACTGAGGAAATAGGATCAATAGAGCATCATAAAGCATTTTATATAGTAGCCCCCCCCCCCCCCCCCCCCCCTCCCTCCCCTACTGTTTTTCAGTTAAAAAGGTATATCATTCCAGAGTGTTAGATATGATTATATCATGACAACGTAAAAAACTTCTACTCTACCATGCTGCATCACTTTCGTTGGATCACTCAAACTAGTCCAAAGAAAACTTTTAGGTAGCTTGTTAAATACCTCAGTCATTCTTCTGTGCAGAAGGAAGTAGCGTCAAATCATTGAACTGAGGTTGACCATAAGGATATCCTGTTGAAGGACCTGTCTCACAGGAGCATGTCTAAGCCCAGCAGTTTCAGTATACAGATACAGGTGACAACATCCAATCCAAAGGAATCAATCTTTTGCAGTTTCGCTAAAACTGGAGAAGCAGTTCTTTTAGGACTTGCAGGGCATTGGAATGAAAGTGTACATACTAAATGCAGATTATCAGACAAGCCCAAGAAAAAGGCATACATACACACATGGATCTGCCAAAGCATGAAGCGGTCGATTTCACAACAGTGGAGAGATATGCACAATACTGTGTTTAGTGGCCCATTTTGATCTTCTCCCGGATAAAATGGAATAAACAAGCGCAACTAAATGTTCGATCGCTCTGCGAGGGGCTATGGTTACACTCATGTGAAAGAAATATGCACCACAGTATGATGCCATAACTCATAAGATGATATCATGAGTTCTTCTCTAACTATTCTACAAAAAATGATATGTTCCAGTGGATCCATGGTACATTGTATGAATACTGCAAATAAGAAGGCCACAGAATCATGTTGACTCTGAATATAGAGCAGCATTATGTGGCCATCTTCCATATCCAAGAATTGTTTCATCCTAAGTGACCAGACTATTGCAAAATTTCCAAGCAGCCCTAAAATTGAATCCATCACCTCACTATTATGCCAAAATAAACTTTATGACTCGTATCAGCTTCTGAGTTCACATAGATCCATTTATCAAAGAAATGTACTTGAAGTGAAAGACCCAATCGATGAATCCATGTGAGCCAAACTGCCCAATAAGGGCAATAGGAAAGAGAATTGTGTAGATCACCAGAAATCCCCACAAGAGCACAACCCATCTTCAAACCGGTGGAATCGACGGTTATCCCTGAGAACCACAACTCTTCCTGTACACTTACTGAGATACTTAACTGCATTGTGACAATCATCACACACTCTTAAGTTCTTCATAACTCGGATTGGCACACCTTCCGGAACAATCAAGAACCCTAACCCTATTGCTAGCCTTTCGCTGTGATACCCCAGCGATGCGCATTTCTCATCTCTGTCCACATCCTTAACCACTGCACTAGTGTCTGCCACATAACCAGCTGCCGCCATTTTCTTACCAACTTTCTCCAGCACATTATAAATTTCGTTGCTTCTTGGATGTCTCCTGCAATTTGAAACAAAGGTATGCACCTCCCCTGCAGCCTCAAGCCAGCTAAGACCAGTCTCTTTCCGTATACCTGCATCACGCATTGCCTTCCTTGCAAGTGCTGCATCGACATGCCTTCCTGCAGCTGCATACGTGCTTGACAAGAGCATGTGTGCACCAGAGCTGCGAGACCCTGTCTCAAACAGTCTCTTTGCAGCAATTGCCGCAGTGTCTGCGTCCTTGAACATGCGACATGCCATTAGGAGTGCACCCCAAACAGAGTCAGGTGGTTCCATGGGCATTGACTCAATAAGGTCCAGTGCTTCAGTTATACGTCCTACACGACCAAGTAGGTCAACCATTGCAGCATAATGTTCAACCTGCGGTTCAATTCTATATTCTTTCATGAGGGAAAAATATCGCTTCCCCTCATCGACAAGACCAGCGTGGCTACATGCTGTGAGTAAACACAGGAAGGTAATGAAGTTAGGACGGAACCCGGCATTCTGCATCTTTGTGAAACGTTCAAATGCTGTGGAAGTATGGCCATGCTGTGCAGATGCAATGAGCACTGCGTTCCAAATCCCAAGGTTTCTCTCAGGTGCTGCACTAAACACCCGGTAAGCACAATCCACAAGGCCACACTTCGAGTACAGAGAAACAAGCGAGCTGCCCACAAACGGCGATGCATCAAGTGATGTCTTTATAGACCGGGCATGCACCTGAGCCCCAAGCTCAAAGAGTGTGGCTGCAGCACACACACGAACAATGCACGAAACTGTGAAGTCATTGACCTGCACAGCCTCCTCAAGTGCCGAGCAGAAGATCCACAGTGCTGCAGGATGCATCCCAGCATCCGCGTAGCCACCAATGAGGGCAGACCACGAGACAACATTCCGCTCCGGCATTTCATCGAACACCCGGCGGGCGTCCGCAAGGTTCCCGCACTTGGCATACATGTCAAGAACCGCCGACCCCACAAACACGTCGCCCGCGAACGGCGTCTTGGAGGCAAGGCCATGGAGGGCGTGCGGGGCAAGCGGAGGGCGCGAGGAGTCTGCGGCAGCTGCGACGGCCTTGGCGGCGGGGGGGATGGAGCGGTCGGTGGCGGGGACCCCGGCCGCGAGCATGCGGCGGAAGGCGTCAAAGGCTGCGGCGGGGAGGCCGTTCTGGGCGAAGGAGGATATGAGGGAGGACCATGCGGCGGGGGAGGGGGGAGCGGGCAGGTCGAGGAAGGCGCGGAGGGAAAGTTCGGGGAGCGAGCAGCGGGCGTAGAAGGTGAGGAGGTGGTGGGCGAGCAGCGCATGCGAGGAGGCGACGGCGGGGAGATGGCCGCCCTTGAGAAGGTGGCCATGGAGCTGCTGGCCCTTGGGGAGCGCGCGGGCGGCTGAGAGCGCAACTAGGAGGTCGGCCAGCGTGCGCGCGCAGGCGGGAGCCGCGGCGAGCGGCGGCAACGGCGGGGTCATATGGCTCGAGTTCGCTTTGACTGCCGCCGCTTGAACCTTTTGTGTAGGCTGCGTGGACGGAAAGGGTAGTGCCGGCATGATTGTTACTCCCTCCGTCCGGTCCGGTGAAAAGTGTACATATATAAATTTTAGGACAAATTATAGAGTGAAGTAAAAAATCATTGAAAAGGTGCAAGCCACCATCTCTCTCATCTTTAATTACCCAACCCACAATGAGCTAAGTGCATGTAGAAATTAAGGAGACCATGTGTAGAATGTTATTGGTCTTGATTACCGTGCAATGAGAGAGAAGCATTTTTTGCTACTTTAAAGTGCATTGGGAAAATAGATGTACACTCTTTTATGGACAAATTTTAAAGCCAAACGTACACTCTTCACCGGACGGAGGGAGTACTCTTTTTTTTTCGAGGGACGGCATTGTCATTGTTTACAAAAAATATTAACTGATGATTCTAATGATATTGATTTGGTATTGGGGACTTAATAATTTTTTATGGGTGCCGACGGATCTTTCTAAAAGATCCGCCGCCTCGACAATTGTTTGATCTGACCCTATTCAACAGTCCAATCCTTCCATCACCATTGCAACAAAGACACTGCTGCAGAACTCTTGCAACATACCTCATGTTGCAGAAACATTTGCAATAGAGTTTCTCTTGCAGAATTTTTTTCCGTCTTAACTTTTCTGCAATATGGGTGTTGTTGCGGAAGGACTTCTGCAACACAGTTGATGTTGCAAAAAATTCCCAAGGTCACAAAGGCACGCGTACAGTGGTGGAGAGGAGACCAAGGGAGGGAGGAAGGAGCCAGGGGCGGTGGAGGTCCCCAGCAACGGTGGGCGGCTGGGCTCGCCCCGCGGTGGTCAAAAGAGTAGGCCGACCATGGCAGCGACTGGCGTCCATGGTTGGCTGTGAACGGAGGAGAAAAAGAGGTGGGGGAGGAAGGGAATGTGGTGCGGTGGCGGGGCAAGGCTCGCCGGCGGTAGCGCTCCGGCGACCAGCCAGACGGTGCAGCGGCGCATGGTTGAATTGGGCAAGGTGGTTGGCGCAGCTCCCGATCTGATCAGGACAGAAGACTCACAGATTTTACAACACCTAGCGTGTTGCAATTTGGAGTTTTGCAACAACTAGCGTGTTGCACTAAGATGTATGTTGTGTGTGTCCGATCGAACTTGGATCTAACGGTTGTGCGGCCGGCGGAACTCTACGCGTGATCGGCCGGTTGATTCTAATCGTTTCCCATTTTTTATATAAACTATATCAAAGTTTACAAAGTTTGACTTAATACAAAACTAATATGCAAAGTAAATAAAACCGAAGGAGTACATACAAACAGTCTAAAATAAAACAGTTACACTTGAGCATACCTGGCCATCTGGGCCGGCATGGCCCGGCCCACCCTCAAACGTGCCTGGCAGGACACATTTATAAAGGGGCCATGCCGTGCTGGCACGCGTGCCTCGTCTAAAGGCTCAGGCACGTCGGCGCTAGCGACATAGCGTGCACCCCCCACCTCCAGCTCCCCGATCGACTATATGGGTCGGCCCATTTGGGGTTGAATCGGTTTTTTCTTTTTTTGTTTTCTACCGTTTTTTTCTTTTACTTTTCATTTTTTCTTTTTCATTTATTTTTCCTTTTTATTTCTTTTCTTACTCTTTCTTTCTTTTTTCTTTTTATTTTTAATTTTCACAAGCACCTTTCAAATGTTGGATTTTTTTAAAATATGAACATTTTTTTGCTATCATAAACATTTTTAAGTTCGTGAACATTTTTTTAAAATAAGCGAACATTTTTTTAATTCACAATATTTTTTAGAAATTCTTTATTTATTTTTTGAAATTGTGAATATTTTTTAAACTCATGAAGATTTTTTGAATTGACGAACATTTTTTTAATTTGGAAACAATTTTTGAAATTCACAAACATTTTTTGTGTGACGAACATTTTTTGAATTCATGAACAGTTTTTGAATCAGCGAACAATTATTTGGCTGATGATTTTCTTTTCAAATTTGGGAACAATTTTTGAAATTCGTGAACATTTTTTTTTCTGAATGGTTTTTAAAAATTCATGAACATGATTTGAATTCACAAAATTTTGTTCAAATTGAGGAATTTTGTTTTAATACATGAACATTTATTGATAATCGTGAATGTTTTTGAGTGATCGAACAATTTTTAAAAATCACGAACATTTTACGATTTCTTGAACATTTTTTGAAATTTGTGAAACTTTTTTTTTGAATTCATGATCATTTTTATGATTTCTTGATATTTTTTTTCAAAATTAGTATTTATTTAGATATTTGGAACTTTGTTAGAGCCCGAATTATTTTAAAAAATAAAAATAAAAAATAAAAAGCTAAAAGAACAAAATAAAAAAAGGAGACGTCCTGCCCCACACATGGGTGGAGCGAGGGGTGCGCGCTGCGTCTGCCCCCAGCGCCGAGAGCAGCTAATTAACGAGCGCTCCTTCCGGAGCCTCCCAAGGGTCACATGGGGTGGGCTGAAAGTGCGCCACTTGGCGCGCTCTCAGCCGCCGCCACGTGTCGCTCTCTGGGCGCTTCTTCGATTTTTATTTTTTTATTTTCCACACGCGTTTCCGGCTTTTTAGATGGTTTTTTTCGGGGGTTTTCGGCTTTTCGGTTTTCCACCGGTCTTTCTTTGCTTTTGCACAATAAAACATGTTTTCTTTTTTTTTCCTTTCGCGAGAGGCACGGATTTGCTTCCGCGACAAGCACGGCCGTGCCTCCCGGAAACGGAAAAAAATGTGTTTTTTTTTCTTTCCGTTTTTTCCTTCCGCGAGAGGCACAGATTTGCTTCCACGAAACGGAAAGAAAAAACGTGTTTTCTTTTTTTTTTCCTTCCTCGAGAGGGACGGGTTTGCTTCCGCGTGAGGCACGGATTTTTTTCCGCGACAGGCACGGTCATGCCTCTTTCAAAAAGGAAAAAAAATGCTCTCGGTTCGGTTTTTTGTCCGGTTTTTTTCTGAAAAAAAGTTCATCAAAACATATCAACATGGGATCTAGTTTTGAATATCTCGATGCGAGAAATCCAACTGTGAAAACAGTTCAAGATTTGGACGCACGATTTAAGAGATAAAACGTTTTGAATAAACAGATTTACGAGAAAAGGAAAACTATCCGGTTGCGACAAGTGGCGCATATGCAGCGTGCCACTTGTCGCAACCTGGGAAGGTGAAAGTGATCGTTGGAAGGAGTACTCCTCAATTAGTGATTTTGCCCTGCGCCCTGTGCGCTGCATAGGAGCTCCCGGGCACGTCAACATGAAGTATACGGATGCACATCTCGCTTATAGAGCAAGATGTAGTATCTGTCTGGCCTAAAATGTGCGCGCATATGGGTCGGCCCATTAGCTATATTCGTTTGTGTGGCTGTAATTCACTCTGCTCTGCTTTCCTTTGGGTCTTTTTTGTTTTCTTTTTTTTCCACCAATTTTATTTGTTCTTTCTCATTTTTCACTGTATTTTTTCTTTTCTTTCTTTTCTTCCTTCGTTGTTTTCTTTGTTTCTTTTTCCTTTTTCACTGGTTTTCTTGTTTTATTTGTTTCTTTTTTTCACTGGTTTTCTCCAGTTTTCTTGTTTTCTTTTTCTCTTTGTTTTCTTTGTTTATATCTTTGTTTTTCTTTCTTTCCTTTTTTTACACATGTCTATATTTTTCTTACACATTATACACTTTTCGTATATGTCAACAACATTTTTTAATACACATTTAATTTTGTAAATACATGATTAACATTTTTGTCAAATATACTTTTTGATGTCTGTTGTTTTTGTACACGTTGTACATTTTTTTATACATCTAAAACATTTTTTAATACAAGCTTAACATTTAGCATATACATGATTAACATTTTTAAAAAATATATGTTTTTATGTCTACTTTTTCCGTACACATCTAACATTTTTTATACATCCAAAATAATTTTATATACATGTTTATCATTTTTAGTACATGTTTAACATTTTTAAGTACATTTTACCATTTTTTCAAATATATGTTTTGATGTTTATTGTATTTATACACATGGTATATTTTTTGTATACATCTTAAATATATTTTATACATGTTTACCATTTTTTATATACATGATTAATAATATTTTTCAAATACATGTTTTGATGTCTATTTTTTAGCACACATCATACATTTTTCTTATACATGTGAAACTTTTTTATACATGTTTAATATTTTTGTTGAATAATTTGTATACATCGAAAACATTTTCTATACACGCTCAACACTTTTTAAATGCATGTTTAACATTTTTCTAAATTTTATGTAAAGTATTTTTAATATATCTTTTGAATTATTCAAAGTATAAATAAAAGGAAAAAAAGAAAGTAAGAAAATGAAAACAAAAATTTGAAAAGGAAAAAAAATGCTTTAAGGCCTGCAGCCTCCAGCACGCTGGGGCGACCCATTGTCTCACTCGCTTGAGGCGAGAGGTTATTGTGTCTCGCATCAAGCGAGACATAGTCATCCCCCATGAAGTAAACGTGTCGGCCCGTTGCATGTTTAGTATCTAATGGGCGGTTCGACACATTATTCCTTTTCTAGCCTAATTACTTCAAAAAAATAGAAAAATCTAAAGAGTTTATAAAAATACAGAAAAACAGAAAAATGAAGCAAACTGTCATATGGGATAAATCTTGACCTTTATTAGTGGCTGCCTCATTAAAACCTTTCATCCCTGGGAAGAAAAAAAAGTACAAAGCCACGCTCTGAATTAGAAAAGGAAAAGAAAATTACAAAAAAAAGTACAAAGCCACGCTCTGAATTACAAAATAGAAAGAAAAAAAATACAAAGATTGCAACTATTCTTCCGTTTTTCTTCGTGATCAGCAAGATTTTGGAATGAGGATTGCAATGTGTTTGGGCTCACGGTAATTAGTGTTTCCACCATGTCGAGGGTGAGACTAGTTTTTCTCTCCTCAAGTATTCTTCCAGCTAGACTGAAAGAATACTCCGATGATACCATTGAGACGGGTACTGATAACACATCCCGTGCTAATATGGAAAGCACCGAATATGTAAGCTTGTGGTCATGCCATCAGTGTAGTATGTTGAACTCCTCCTCCTCATCATCAGTAAAGCTGATTTTGTCGTTGTTGAGGTACTTCGCTAACTCCCTGCCACCTCTAAGCACAGGCGTTGTTGTGGCTATGGAAGAGCTCGATGCAGAGGAGGAAGAACCAAATATCTTGCTTCACGCTCCTTTCTTTTTTTTCCTGCAGTTGGTGCTGGTGGAGGCCGTTGCATCCAGACTCCGGCATACTTTTGTTCATACTTACCATAAACCTCAGAAAGCTTATCACGAACATCAGTGAAATAAGAAGAATAGTCTACACTTACAGCCGCAAATAGCACAACAAGGGCGTTACCTAACCCCTCAAGTTTAGCCCTAGGATCCAAAAAATTCAAATGCATACAACACAGGAATATTTTTCCAATATTTAAGTTTTATGTGCTCAACAACTACACATGAAATTTCGTAATTTCCGTATGCTTTCAAGTGAGTAGCAATCTCTAAAATATTATGCAGCATTAAAGGAGATGTGGGATAATAAACATAGTCAATACGTGAGCAACACGCCAATTTTAGCAGCGATTAGCTGTGATTCATAATTCCCGTTAACAAAT
The DNA here is from genome assembly GCA_039707655.1 of Elymus sibiricus. Taxonomy (NCBI): domain Eukaryota; kingdom Viridiplantae; phylum Streptophyta; class Magnoliopsida; order Poales; family Poaceae; genus Elymus; species Elymus sibiricus. Next base: position 250,915,812 of record CM077668.1, on the reverse strand, counting down.
CCCCCGAAAGCATCTTTGTTAGGGAGAAGTGACTTAAGCATCATATATGTAAAGTTCCATCTAGCAGGCATGTCTAAATTATACTTATGAGGAGTTGCTCCTATAGCAATGCAATATCTCGCTTAGTTTGCAAGTCGTTGATTAGAAGCACCAAGAAAAGGTATTGCAGTTGCACAAAGTGTTAATGTGTGTTTCACATCTCTCTAAAACACATTTAGCAATAAGATTAATCATATGTCAAGCACAATGTTGATGCAGTAAAAAGATGCAACATATACGAAAAATAGAGGACATTCATTGCACAGTATTTGCCGAAGCACTATCCCAAGTTACTGCAAAAATCTTGTTGGTGAGACAAAATTATTCACAGCTTTAATTACAGCTTCAACAATGTTCTCACCAGTATCTGCTACATCAATTAATTCAAATCATATGATTCTTTTTTGTAGTTCCGACTTTTCGAAAACATAATGAGCGACCATACTAATGTACTCTTGCTTTGCTCGACTACTCTAGATATCAAATGTTAAAGAGAGTGAAAATTTGCATGTAGTAAAGTCTTCTTTTGTTTTCATAAGAACACCTTTTGCATAACTTTTTCATATCCCTAGTTGTAGTTTGTCTAGAAACTAGTTTGAAATTAGGAGTATGAGCAGTTTGAATATATTCAGCAAAAGCGCTAGACCCATCAAAACCTAATGGTAAATCATTAACAACAATTAAACGACAAAGAGCTTCTCTTAGAAAATTAGCATCATAGCTAAAATTACGTACCGAACCGTCGGGGTTGAACTTGAGTGTGCTCTATCTCGCCACAGACTCTCCATCCTTCTTGGTGTGGGCATCGATGTGCCCCTTCAGGTGACCGGTTCCTCCTTTACCCCCCCCCCCCCTGTGTGGATACACGTCGTCGAAGCTTTTGCACTTAGCTCTAATCCGGCAGACACCATTCACTTCAATTACTTCTTCATCGAAGTGCCCCCACACCTCAGAGGTTTTGTGATGACCATTTTTTGCACTGGTGGTGGTGGAGGAAGTGCTGGCACTAATGGAATGGGCACCAGATTGTGAAGGTGGTGTATTATTATCGAGAGGAGAATAAGTAGTATTGTGGGGATTGGGATCGATAAACTCGGGTATGTCAATCTCAAAATCACTTGCTTGGAAGGTATCAAACTGTTGATTAGCCATGTTTGAGTGTGGGAAATGAGAGGGTTGGGAAACCCTATTTATAGCAAAACATTGGCAAATTAGACCAATTTACCTCTCCAACGACTAAAAAATCTGCTTAAACGGGCCAAAACTGCCCATAAACACCCAACCTAAATGTGCCATGCTCCCCCTCTCCGCTCCCCAACGGTTCAAATCACCCTCTCCTCCCCGTGTGCCCTGTGTCCCCGCCCCTCTAACGGCTCGCACAGGTGGTGGCTTGCCTGGTGGGTCATGTTGGCCATGTTATTCACGGGACGACCCACCTACTAATCGTGTCGTGCCGGGACGGCACACGTGCCTCGCCTCGTGGCCTAGGCACGACTCCAGGCGTGCTGCATGCAGGGTTGACCACGTGTCATATCGGGCACGCGTGCTTCTGGGCTGGCCCACAAAGCATGACCCTTTTGGCAAAGTTTGCACCGGTGTATCTACAAGTCAATTATCTTCATCCTCTAGGGGAGATGATCGTAGCCGCATGCCGCTTCATTGTCAGAACGTTGTTGATCGTGGATGGGAAGTCACTAAGGCCATGATCCTGTCGGATTAGCGCCCTGGAGAAGATATCATGACCACACATTTAGTATGGACTCTTTGCGAAGGGCCCCATGACGGGCTAAGTGGTGTGTCATTTCGGTTATGGCGCCCAATTAATTGAAGACATGAAAAATGCATGATGATTGCTTCCCAACAAACTTTTGATCAAAGATTGCCTGGACGACGAGACCATTTGCACTCAAGTGCATGTTTGATGTGAGGTTCTGGCCCCTGAACTTCAGTGGATCTCATGGATGCTGGGACACGCTCCAATCGATGCAACTATAGTATGCTTCTAGCGTGCCGCTAGCCAAGAACCGAGTCATTCGGGTCCAGTACTACCAACTAAGGGTCCTGATGGTTGACTCCCGGAGGACGAGTCGACTCAGATACACCCGAGTGATGGGAGGTTGCGATGCGCCTCTAGCAGGCCACTAGTCGCTTGTCGAACCACTCGGGACCAAAGCATCATAGTTTATGTTCTGTTCTAACACAAATCCTGAGTGTACTCCCCAGAGGGACACCAGCTGGACCAGAGCCACTTAGGAAACCAAGTACTAATATTTCTCAAACGTATCTATAAATCTTTTATGCCCATGCTATAATTATTATTTATACATAGTTTTGGTATAATTTCTATGGTTTTATTGGACTAACAAATCAATCCAGTGACAAGCAGGTTGTTGTTTTTGTATGACATAAATAAATATTTCCGGGGAGAAAACCAATAAAGTAAAGTATGCACTCGAAGGAATCACTGGGAGATCATCCTGGCCAAAAATGGGCCAGAGGGGCTGGCCAGGCCACATCACATGGCCACATGGGACCCACAGTGCATTGCCCTGGTAGCTCCGCCCTGATGCCTTTAGATATACCCCCTAACCCTGAACATATTTACTGAGAAATTTTACACCGCGGCTTCATCCCAATCCAAGGCGATCCAATCTTTGGTCTTTATCCGGTAATCTGCCTGAGAGGAAAATTGAAGTCAGAGCCTTCTTCATCAACTCTGTTGCTCCATTGATCATATGTGATTCGTACTATGGGTCCATAACAATGTATGTGTGTCATCTGCTCTCTCCCATTCTTCAATATAAAGATCACATGAGCTGACTAATATGACTGCGATCAATCTGAACTCTGGAGTAATTCTCAATGTGTTTGTTGCGGTGTGATGAATTGTCACTTTATGATCAGATCATATATGGTTTTTTATTTGGTTTGTTTTGGTTCTTTCATGCATGATTTATATATGTACACACTCCCTGATCTATTAGTATTGCACCGACCATGTTTAGATGAATGATCTCCAAGATGGAGTTATGTATGTTGGTTGGGTTTAACCCTTTTACGTAATCTATTTTAGCGAAAAAGAGAAAAAAAAGGCTTGTATTGTGTTATTGCCACTAAGGATAAAAAGATAGTTGCCTAGTTGTCTTGGTGATGAACCGTAGGTAAAGGGATTAACTATCAACATTATGTTACCTTGCTTAATGCAGAGCTCTGTTTTATTACTTAATACTTTGGGATGCATGATGAATATCGGTATTGAAGTGGAGTATTAGCTATAGATGCAGTTGGATAACGTTCTATGGATATAAGGACGTGATGCCTATTTGCAATCATGATATATATGATCAAACATAAAAACTATAATTTAATCAATACATAATAGTAATTTCTTTACCATGCCTATGCTATTTGGAAAGATTTCACTCGTGATATTATGGATCACGGTCCTTTATCACAAATACAACCTTGTTTTATCGTTCTACAGTCCTTTAACATTCTGAATTTTATTTTATTTGCATAAAAAATCAATTCCAAACACTTGATACGCTAATCCTTGCAACTACCAAAGCTAGTGAGATTGACTACCTCACTACAAGTGTTAGATATCATGTAAAAGCTTCTTAGTTGAGTACAGAGTTGATCATTAGCTTGTAGGAGAATTTCGCGGATTCGATACCTTGGTAGGAAAACTTTCTTCTTGCTACAAACTCTTACTCTTGGAGGCCCAACAGGATTCCCGTTGGAACTTAAGTAAAAGAAACATCTGCAACATCTACCACTCGGGAATTCTTTTGAGATTCATGGTATTCCCCACGCCGGGTCACTTGCTAGACTCCTTCTGCTGGAAACTAGTTCTATGAGTCCATCGCAATCAACCTGCAAGCAATAAGACGACGCGCTCATGCGAGTACCACTCTGGAAACTTTCCCAATGGATAAGGCTGAAGCACTCGGCTCAGTCGGGGACACCACGAGGATAAGCAACAATCGGATCATGAAGGACCCGGGGATACAGAAGATTACATAGCAACACGAGAATAGTCATGGAGGAGAAAAGTCATCCCGATGACCTGAGGGTGACCTCATGGTGGGCAGGACATACGACTCGTAGCCTACTTCGTACAGAGGGGTGTATGATCATCTTGGAGTACAAGGCAACAAGAAAGCACACCTGACACACTAGGGTCCGACTGGACCTGGATGGAGAACCAATTTGTAAACCGACCCAAGCCATGTAAGGTGGGCTAGGGGCCACTTGGTCGGGGATCGGTCAATGAATCTCCACTTTCTCTAGCGGGATTCAGGGTTCGTCATCTAACCCTTCATCTCCCACCTCTTTGCCGCCACCACGACTATATTTTGTAACCAAGAACCCTAGCTTGTGATCGCTCTAATCTCAAGCCGCATTTGAGCAATACAACTCACAATATCAGGAGTAGGGTGTTACCTCTCTCAAGAGGGCCCAAAACTGGGTAGAATCTCGTGTCTCGTGTGCAACCATCCAGATTTGCTCCTAAATCAGAGCTCCCACAACTATTGTCGAATAAAAGTAGTACCTTGAATCTTTATTATTCCCAAGTTGTTGCACAACATTGGTCGAGCGAAAGACCCTGCTAAATCCTACTAATCGGGTCACGAGAAGGGAAAAGGCGTAAACACATTATTCGCTACCACCCAAACTCACGGTCGCAAGCTCTATCCAACATTTACCTCTACCATGGTCCCAACTCGAGTAAGCTCATGGAGTGACTCGGGACATGTCCCATGTTATCCAGGGGGAACGACCCTAGAAGAGTTGATGCTCCCATTGTGTCAAAAGATAGATGGAATAAGACTCAGAGAGGACAATGTTGGACGCTACTCCCCCAACTCCATCTCTTTTGAGTAAAACCGCAACTTCATTTCAGATATTACCATGGGCTTTTCACCGTGTATTGGTGTACATAGGCAGGGGTATACCCTATCGGCGTGCATGGATCAAGTCCACCTACAAATGTCTATGGGCCACAGGATCCGCACCCAGTCATGCTTGAGTAGGCACTCGAAAGGACGAGGATGTGCACGCGAAGTCTAGGACTCTGACTGTTATAGGTGCTACGTTCTCGTAACCGTGGTAGCAACAGACCGCATTGTCTCTCCCCGAAGCTAGCTACCTAATAACGGGCACATGTCAACCTAAAAATAGGGCAGAAGGTCTCCAGGATAAAACCACTGTTTCATTATCATCGCCGATGAGATCTCTACATGCACTACCATTCCCTCTACAGTCTTCGACGATCTCTAGTAAATCGTAAGATCGAGATGCATTAGTCGTCGACACCAATGATTATATAGCCCAAACTTTTGGGTGAGACATTGAGATAAGTTGTGAAAATTGTCAGAGTCTTAGCATGACAAATAAAGAGTATCATTTCATCTGCAAAAAAAAAAATAGAGTATCATTTACAATGTAAACGCTAGACCTGTCTCATGCTCAATGTTCTGGTGTATGGCTGTGCGCATCACTTTGATGAGACCGAGGGCCTCCTTTTCAAAAAGAAAATGTTGATGTTTGGGTGTTTCAAAAGTTACGTATACTGTATTTATGCGTGTATGTGTGCGCTTAGAAGTTGTACTGTGTTTAGGCAAATATGACGATTAGCTTAAATAGTGCTCCCTCCGTCTCATGATATAAAACGTCTTAAGACGGAGGGAGTAGTATGACAAATCCGCATTGAGCAAGACAAACTACTATACTGTTTAGTTGACTATTTTATTTCTTTCATTCAGTTCACAGGCCGATGCAAGTACGGGAACAAAGCGAGCAATCAACAACTCTAGCAAGAATGCAACAGCGGCGGGTTGGCGTACGGCCCATGCAACACCCCATCGGCGATGACGTTGTAGGCCTTCTCAGTCATGTGGATGCCGTCCCAGTTGGCGCAATTAGCCGGGGAACCCATAATAGCGGAGTGCTTGTCGCATGTCCTGACGTGGTACCGGCCACCGCCGCCGCAGCATGCCACCAGAGGATCACCGATACCTGCATGCCCAAACGCAAAACGATCGAGCAATGAGCGCGGCGCATGGACCAAATACATATGTAGTCCGGTTGCATTAGGAGAAGAAATGCGATCGAGCGTGGGTTACTGACCAAATCTGTGTGGGTTCCTGAAGATTTCCATGGCGGCGCCGAAGTAGTCGGCGTAGATGAGCTTCACCCATGGATGCTGCGCCCTGAGCCCGTTGACCTCGTTGGACAGCGCCGTGTTGTGCCTCATGGAGAAGTCGTTGTACCACCTGAGGCAGCCGAACTGGTCGTAGTCTGCACGGTTGCCCGTCTGGTGATCGTTCAGGTACTTGGGCACGCACCCGATGGGGAAGTTCCCCGGGATCATGATCGTCTTGGCGCCGAGGCCGATGAGCTCCTGCATGCATACGATGACAAATGAAACCACCTACGATACATGGATGTATGCATGATTTGTTTGTACAGGCTAATTGATGGCGTGTAAGCACCTGGGCAATACTGATGATGCGGTTGACAACGTCTGGGATGAACTGGTAGGCTGTTTCACGAGTATGATTATTATTACCGAGCAACAAGAAGTTGTAGTCGTTGCCACCGATCTCGCCCAATATGATGACTGACTCTCCCAGAAGTCTCCTCGCACCTGGCAGATCATCGTAGCCCAATTAATAAAGCAGTACTTATCAGGTACAGGGCCGGTCCTAAGATTTCGGGGGCCCGGGGCGAAACGACAACTTGAGGCCTCGAATATAAACACGAAAACAATAATTTTCAACTCTAAAAAGCTTCTCCTGGCATAAAATATGTGCAAGTTTTTTTTCTTGTACAAGATAATACATAAACAAAATATGCTGCGGGAATCAATAATATTTTCTATAAGAAAATTGTTAGGACACGACCATCCATTGATCCGTAAATCCATCTCCATTCGTTTACAACATCATCTTCTTACTTTTTATGGTCCTAATTAACCCAGCAAAATTAACCACAAACTTTGCACTAATATTTAGTTATATAGTAAATTAAGCAATTGTTTCACATCTCATTGACGGCTTCTTGAAAGATAAATTGGAAGTAATTTCACATTGCAAGAACACACAGCCACTATCTTTCATTAGACAATTTAATTAATTCAGCCAAGAGACGGAAAGCAAAATTATATGGAACTTGCTTGTCTTAAGAGTTCTATACCTGGATGCAGACATGTAGCACTCAGTCCTCGTACGGCCATGCATACAGAGCTATCCACAGGCTTCCGGGACTGAGGGGATGCACAAGGGGCAACGACGACCACCTGTTCTCAGTTTTCAGTTTTCACCGAGAGGTTGGTGATGAGCTTGTGGTAGATCTGCAGCGTGGTTCGAGTAGCCGCCGTGATACCTGACTGCAGCCAACGAACACATCTGGCGCCATAGGTATGGATCACAAATCCGGGAACGCAGCTGCAGCCGCAGCCGATGGAAAATTAAGGAGATCGAGCTATCAATCCACGCATTCACAGGCGAAGGTTTCGGTGTCGTTTAGGTTATGCGCTGGCCTAGATAGTGGAGTCAAGAACCAGCGTGGTGTGCGTGGACTTTTGGTGAGGCCTATTACAGAACACAGATCGCATCCGGGGCCCCTCGGCTTTGGGGCCCGGGGCGGCCGCCCCGCTCGCCCCCCCCTCAGGGCCGGGCCTGCAGGTACTAGTAGCTACTCCCTCCGTCTTATAATATAAGAGCGCTTTTGACACTACTCCAGTAACTAAAACTGATACGCGTGGTTAATTTGATTACCGGGCCCTGGTGCTATCCGTTGCACTACTTCTTTGAACCAGCCCATCTGCATGCCCAGGTTGGCAGACCCGGGAATAGTAAGGCCCCATCTTCTGAAGTACTCCGGGGGAAGCGCCGTGGCAGCAAACACTGCGAAGTTGGCACCGAATGTGCACTGTCCCGAGCTCTGCTCGGGCAAGCTTGGCTGTACCAGCGGCAGACCCAGCGCTTGCGCTGCAACACGTACGGACACAGTTGTCAACACGACCGGACACTATTGTGAGCACAAAGAGGTAGCTAGATTCATGTGCTGTGCACTGCACTCACCGTAGAAATCAAGGAGGACGCGCCCGTCACAGACGCGGCCTGTGGGGTGGTGGAAGAAGGTCATCCCATATGGGAACTCCTTCAACGCGTTTGGAGCGCTGCCGGTCGAATACACGAAGTTGCCGGTGTCGATGATGGAGTCGCCGAAGGCGGAGATGCGCTTGTAGCAACTAGCAGATGACCCGGGAGCGCTGAGCAGCAGGACGACCGCGACGAGGAGGATGCACGAGGAAATGGAACGGTGTCCTTGACGCTCCGAGGCCATCGAGACACTGCTGTTGCTACAACGTTTGCAGCCTGATACGGTGACTGGTTTGTGATCCGAAGGAGTTCATTTGCCCTCCTTTTTATAGCATTTTCAGGCCGAATTCTACTAGCAGGGGTAAATACAATGGCAGTGGGTATAGTGACATCGTGGAGATACATTTCTTGCATTTCTCTTTTTTTTTAATGTATCTAAAGGATAGATTTATATCCTCTATATAATTTTTTGAGATTTATAAGTTTGACGAATAATTTCTTCGCGACACTGGCCCATAATCTTAATAATGCAGTACAATAATCCAAGATACTCACTCCGTCCAATAATATAAGAACTTATTATATTCAATATGTGAGTATAGTGACATCGTGGAGATACATTTCTTGCATTTCTCTTTTGTTATGTATCTAAAGGATATATTTATATCCTTTATATAATTTTTTGAGATTTATATCCTCTGTATATAAAGTTTGACAAATAATTTCTTCGCGACGCCGGCCCATAAGCTTAACAAGGCAATACAATAATCCAAGATACACCCTCCGTTCCATAATATAAGATCTTATTACATTCAATATGTGAGTATATTGGATGTAATAAGATTATGGGACGGAGGGAGTATATGATGTCAAATCGCATGAGGGCGCATACATTAATTGCACCATGGCATATGCATTAATATGCACATATATCTATCATGATGACATAATATTACTGTGAAAAAGATATTCTTCATATATATCCGCTGGTTGACTCTAGAAACTGACGAACTGGCCCGCTGGTTATCTTTGTACAAAAAACCCTACAAATGTTCTAAATTAAGAAGCTGCAATGTATTTTCCAACACTTCTATAAATAGATGCCACTAGCTAACATGTGGTAGGTTTCAGGAATGGATTTTAATAACAGGTTAGAACATATTTGAAAGAAAATCCAATTGCAATGAGGGCAATTATCAAGACAATTGTGGAAAACAAAATAAGGACGATAGGTATACATTTGTTTTTGAAAAAAAAATGCATATTTTTCACAATCGATTCTCAATAAACCAAGCTTATAAATCTTGGCCGATACGATCGATATATAGGCTGATATATCACTTTTGGGGCTCTGCTGATATAAACATAACATATCATTTTGTGAATATCATTTTCAAACATATCATCCGATATGGACCGAAATATCGACCGATATGGCCGATATCTAGCCCAATGTGTCCACCGATATAGAACGATAACGTAGATGACAACAATTATTTATTAGAATGCACTGAAATAAGATTATGCATTTACAATTTAATTATATATTATCAAAGTCATGCACAATGTTTCATACAAATGCATATATATCGTATTGTTTTTAATCGTAGAGTAAGGATTTTGTGAATCTTTCCTTAATAGTTTCTTAATCAACAAGTTAATAAACTAGGAATCTAAAAGTGGCATGTTAAAGCATTGACATCATACATTTGTTTTACTAAAAATAAATGTTTTGAAAAAGAATAATGAAAAAAAAACTAGACACGTTTTCTCCGATATATCTACATATCGTCCGATATATCACCTGATATCCAACATCCGATATGTCAAAGCCAAACCGATACGAACCCGATATTCGATATTTTGAAGCTTGCAATAAACTAAAAAAACTTATTTGGGACGACAAAAATACAGACTTTGGTTGAAAATAAAATCAAGATGAACTTGATATCAAATGGAAATGCAAATTCTGGACAAGAATAGAGTAGAAGAGAGCCCAAATTCGGTGTAATTTCAAAAGAAAATATAGTAATTTCACCAGGAGATATTATATGATATCCAAATGCACCAGGGCATATACATTAATTTCAAAAGATATATCTTCATATATCTATTATAGTGACATAATATTGCTAAGAAAAAAAACATCCTTCATATCCATTGGTTGACTCTAGAAACTAGCGAACTGGTTCACTTGTTATATTTTGTAGAAAAGACCCTACGAACTTTCCAAATTAAGAAGCTACAATCTTTTTCTAACACTTCTATAAATGGACGCCACTAGCCAAAAGATGTGCGTCCAATAGAATTCGTACACATTGTTATCTATATATATCTTATATAGACAAACCCCACTACAAGTCATTAATTGCTATTTTCCTGCGCATACATGCTTCCACATCATCCAAGTTTTCATAACCATTGAGTTTGCTGGCTTGGTCAACTAACATTCGTCTGTTTCGAACATGAGAGTCTCTCTACCTTTGCAACATGAATAGATTATTTTAAATGCCATCACATTTAATTTATGACACACTCAACTTTTTATACTGTTTTTTTATATTTCTGCATAGCAGAGCTTAAATCTTGAGGACGAATTCATGTTGTATACAATATTCAGAAATCAACTATCTAATCATCGTGGCAACGCACAGGGGATCGTCTAGTAAATGTTAACATGCGGTGTCAGGAATGGATTTTTAATAAAAGTTAGGGACATATTTGGAACGAAATCGAATTACAATGAAAGAAATTAAGAGAAATGTTGATTCACATCCATGTGTATCAAGACAATTGTGGAAAGCAAAATCAAAACCACGGATTACATTTGTTTCTGAAAAGGGTTATGCCGATTTTTCTAAATCTAGTTGCAGTAAAGTGAACAGAAACTTACTTGGGATAGAAAATATAGATATGATGAAAAGAAATTGAGATCAAATGCAAATGCAAAACAAAGATAGGATAGTAAGCTTAATCAGGACAAATTTACAGTAGAAGATAACCCAAATTCAGCATACTATTGGAATAAAAATTAAATCTAAATGCAACAAAAAGATTAATCCAATATGTGACAAGAAAGTCAAAAAAAATTATGGGAAAGTAATTTCCAAATTAATTTCTGGGAGGACAACAACATACATGAATGCAAATCCAGAGCGGTCCGGGATTTTATGTTGTAGTCTTGCCCTTGCCATCATCGAGGCTAGAGGCACCGCACACCAACCTACAACAGATATGAATGCAAAAATTGTTGTCATGGCACCTTCATATCCTTACTATTATCATCATCTTGAACTCCGACCGCCGATGGATCCACCTCGATCACCTTTCCTCTCCCGATCCACCTAGCATCAGGAACCCCCTCCGCTGCCTCCAGCGGGCCAGGAAAGGGTGTGCGGGTGGGCGACAACGAATGATGAGACCTAATGTGAAAAAAAAAACAGTAGACCCATATAATCTTTCATCAGATAAGAGATCTCATGGAGGAAAAATGAAGCTAGTTCACCATCGAGGAAGTACTTTAGCCGGTGGTGTCTACCATTGCGGAGGAGGAGGATGTGAGGGAGGGCGGCGGCACTATTTTGCACAAACAAACTATGAAAAGTGAATATAACTACCCCCCCCCCTCACCCTCCCCCATTAGGGCGCGGGGCGAGGGGGGTGTGCCCCCGTTTCGCATGACAATGGATATAGTATCGTTGGGTTCTCATTTGGAAAACTTTATTTGCACATTCCGAAAAAATGAGAAAAATTATACATGCATAATGTGCAAAACTATGTGTCCTAAAATATGCTCATTTTATGGGCCACGTAAAATGTTGTGCTCGCATAGGTGCTACAGTAGTCATTTTTCTCTTCTACTTTTGTATAGTTCATAGATCGGAATAGTTAGCACAAATTTTGCACTAACTCTTGTTGTGCTCTCCTTCTGTGTAGTCTCTATAAAAGTTTAGCTCTTTGCATTTGAACATCTATTCAAATATCCCTTTGAAAGTTCAAGAGATTGAGCCAAAAAGGGACATTTCTTTCTGAAATGGAGGCAAAGCTCTCCCTCGATCCAATAAATAACAGGGAAAGATCGGTTTATGTCGCTACCGAATTTGGATATTTGATGACTGCCACTGAAACTTCACGAATTTAGTATGTGCTACTATTGCTTACGTATAAATTAGCTGCATGCCCCTGCGCGTTGTCTACGTGAATTCCCGTCTTTTTTGACCTGTTTCCTCCTCTCTGGACCCACCACTTCGCCACGTAAATCGCGACGACGAGGAGACTCATTTGACCATTCCAGATGTGGGACCCGCCACTTCAACCACAGCGAAAAGGAGACTCGTTTGACCGTTCCTCCCTATGTGGGGGCCCATCATTGACTGGACAACACGGACATAATTTATATTTTGCTTGATTCACACGCCACGCCGACGTATGCATGTAGCCTTCATGCACTGAATTCTAGCGACCGTCGTGTTTTCCACATGCATTATTACTCGACATACCAACCTCCTATAACACTACAAAAAATGACACATCCGTGATGATACGTGTTTGTCACAGTGGGTCAAGTTTTCTGTCAGCCATGTACATCTGTAACAGTTTTATGACAGAATCAAGATAGTCATATATGTGATGTCGGAGATGTGTTTCATGACAATAATCATTTTATCATCATGGAAGTGTCCACTTCCATGATAATAAATGGCGTATCATGGAAGTGTTTTCGTCAAGGGTAATCGACACGTGGAAGCCACCGTAACGGGTTGCCGTTAAGCTATCGGGTGCGGGTTCCGGATCCGATGCCCATTAACAGCCTCGATCAATGACGATGTTCTACATGTCGGCTTCTCTTTCGCCAAAGAATCCACGCGTCAGCTCTTCCTTGTGACAAGTGTTGCCCATCCAACGGACGATATGCGTCTATGAAACGACGATATGTGGCACGACCCAACAGTGGCTCGTTTAGTTAAAAAGGTCGGCCCAGTCAAAGGCATGCTTAAGGCCCACTTGACTTAGTGGCGGGTTGACCCATTATAGGCCTGTTAACGACCTGTTTGCATATAGCCCATTTATGGCCCGAGTTCGCATGTCCCGTTAGGACTTGTCTGAATTCATCCCATTAGGGGCATATGGGCCATCTAATATGGTTCCAACCCGTTGATACTTTGGGACCATGTGTTGCCCGTGACATCTTTCGACCCATATGTGGCCAGTTGTATCTCTCGGCATTTAACGGCCCGTGGTGCTTCTGGCATCTAGAACCCGTAATGACTTTCGACCCATTAATGACCCATACTCTGTTTTGGCCATTTTCGGCCCGTGGTATCTTTCGGCCCGTTAAGAGCATGTGTCTTGTTGGGCCCATTCCCGACCCTTGAGAACTTTCGGTCCAGTAACGGCCTATTCTGCCACTGGGCATTTTCATCCTGTGGTTCTATTCGTCCCATTAAAGTCCCGTGAAGCCTTTGGGTCGTTTCATGCACGTAGTGATTTTCGGCCCGTTATGCCTATGGTTTGTATTAATCCTGTGATGTCTTTCGGCCTGTTATGTGTTTGGGCCCATTAACGGGCCATTATGCTTTTAGCCCGTTTGTGGCCCATGTTGTGTTTTGGGCCTTTTGATGTACGAGGCTATTCGACCCATTTGTGGCCCATGTTGTGTTTTGACCCATTTGCGTCCCAAGGTTATTATGGCCCGTATCTGGCCCATGGTTACTATGGCGCAGATGTGGCATATGGTTACTATGATCCGTATATGGCCCATGGTTATTGCGGCCCGTTAACAGCTGACGGGACGTTCGATCCATTAGCGGACCATGGAAATCAAACTGTAGTAAATAAACAAACAAATAAACAAGCACTCTATGCTAGGCTATTATGGTTATTACACAGCTTACATCCACTGGACATCACAGTTTGCCACTAGTGCAAATAAACGCAAGAACAAAACGGCAGATTACATACACTAGACATCAAAGTTGGCCACCAGTGCAAATAAATGCGACAACAAAACAAGTTCAGAACTGAAACCAATTCAACACAGCTTAAGAAACGTTATTCCGGGTATCCACCATGCCGGCAATCAGCTTAGCAAGATGATTAATTTTCACTTGTTTGGTGCTAAAATCCTCCAACGCTTGTTGTTGCACCAGAAAGTATGCATTTGATTTCCCAGGGCCTTCCTCAGTGATTCACCTTCTCGTCAGAGCAGAACTGAACGATGTCTTTCATCTTGGAGTTGAGACTCAAGAAGTCGAACTGATTCAGGCGGCGAGTTCATAGAGCTTGTGCTAGCGGTAGTGGCCAGTATCTCGATCACTACATCACGACATTACTTTGGGGTTGTATCACTATTTTCAAGATAGTTTTCCTTATCTACAGTATCAGCTTTATTGTTGAAAAATGGGGTTGTCTCACTATCTTGAACCGTATCTACATTATTTGCTTTACCATTGCATAATGGGGTAGTCTTCTTAAATATTCTATCAGCATTCTAAAAGAGAAACAAGTAGACAGATAACATGTTTAACATGTATATGAAACTCATTTTGGTAACCAGTTTAGTAGTAAGGTGGACAAGATTATAATAACATGTCTTTTATTGCAAAATATATAATAACAGCATGAAACAAACATATATCCATGTACTATGATCACTGCATTATCTATTACCTCCCATTTTATGTGAGAGATTATACAAGGCCTTTCTGTGAGAAATTAACACTTTCCAACAACCACTTTATAGCAATGAAGTTTTTATTGATGCTCAAATTAGCTGCAGGTTGATATCCAACAACAAATCTTGCAATGCTCAAATTGATATTTAGGATCTTAAAAAGCAACTTGAACAAAGCAAGATCGAGAGGCATCACAAAGAGGAGCATGAAGCGATCAGATAGCTGACTTCTTGCAGCCTCCATGGTCAGAATCCAAGATGTTTGGTTTTGAGAAGGAGGTGGCTAATTTGGAGGCTAAGAATGTAGCATGTACAAGGACGTTAGAGCTTAGGAAGAAGCAGTATGCTCATCTGCTACACCATTGGTGCCTACATGTGTAGGTTGGATTTCTTTAAAAATCGAGCACCCACGTTGACATACTGATTATTGAGTGTTTACCTTCATCTATTGGAGAACAAATAAATAATAGTGGCCAAGGGTTGATTTTCACCCATTATATCTCTGCTTCAAGATGATTTGCAAGATGCAGATTCTCATGATTAGGCTGTACTACTTCGATTTACAGAAGAACGTAGATTGCTGCGCCGCATATTTTTTGCGTGATGGTTTGTGCTCGATTCTAGACATATCTAATCTTAGTGTTGCACTTCATATTGATTTTCATTTTTATCATTACTAAATTTGCATCATTACTTATGCTTTAGACATTCATTTACGATTTATTTTGCACTTGTACTTGATGATAACGCACTAATTTGCTGCAAATATATTCAAATCCCTTCTTCATACCAACTGATATGTAAATTAACTTCTTGTGCAGTGTCATATTTACAGACATTCTTATCATTCTATTGAAAAAAATGGATGGGCACAACAACGCGCGCTATCATGGTCTAGTAGTAACAATGATGGAGCAACTGTTTGGGTGTAGGTACAGTGGGTCGGGCATTTGGTACTTCAACTACATTGAAGTTGGATGGAGAGCTTCGTGCAATTTATAGTTCATTTTGTATTGCCACATGCATGAACAAAACATATCCATCCAGCAAATCCAAAATGAAAGTTATACACCCGATTCATCTTCTTGAAAAATCATATAGTAATGCATAAATAGATTTGTAGGCCGTGTGTCGTATGAGTACAATATGTGTATGTGCTCATTGTAATCTAATGGACTATAACCTTTTGGCGTGGCGACATCTTACCATTAGCCAAATTTCATAATGTAGAATCGTCATATTTCACCCGCAAAAAACTCGTCATATTAAACCATACATAGTTACAGAATTACAAGGGAAGAAACAAGCTCAGTGGTTTGTGGACATGAATTGGTGGTGGAAATTGGAGGCTGAGTATATGAACCTCTTAGCATGCCATTGGCAATGCCTTTGTATGTAGCTTCTGTGGGATGGAAGCCATCCCATGATGCATATTTTTGTGGTTCATCGCATACCTTGTAGTCTCCATGCCCACATCCTGCAATTGCGGACACACCGTAAGGCCCTCCTCCACCGCAACAAGCCACCAAAGGATCTTCTATCCCTGAACAATAGTTAATGCAATGTGGAATGGGGGATCAGCAAAGAAAAAAATGTTACACTTGATGGGTCTATATGTTTTTCTAGGAGCTGTAAAGAATTTTGTCATTTACCAACTGGCTTGTTAAATGGCCAATCGAAGCGGCAACATACACTATGGACACATATGGAATATGTTCTCTTTACGAAGACACCAGAGACTGGTATGTTAGTTAGCAAGTATTTTTCTTGTATCATACGAAGTGTTCTCATAGTAATAAAAATAGAGGCTTTGAACTCACCAAATTGTTCGGGAGAAGAGAAGATCTCCATAGCAGCTCCATAGTAATCAGCATAGATGATAACCACTCCAGGACGAAGCTTTCGCAAATTTTCCAACTCATCCACAAGAAGTTTGTTGTGGTACTGTGAGAACTCGTTCATCCAACGGATGCAACCCGTCTCTGGTTCAGAATCTTCCATCTTGTCACTCTTGTATGTCGTGAGGTAGGCTGGGACGCACCCAATTGGAAGGTTGCCAGGAACTAGCAACGTTTTGGCACCTAGCTCAACCAGTTCCTGCAAACTCAATTCATTGTGCATTATTATCTATGTACGCCTGCACTATTTCTCGAGTTGGAACTCAATAGTAGCACCGGCGATAACGACAACAGCAGCACAAGCAGTTGGGAATGACTCACGGTGATGGTAGAAGAGATTTTGGCAATGATACTTGGTGTGAAGGTGCGAATCTTCTCAAAGGGCACCCCATAGAAAAGAGGTAGGTTGTAATCATTGCCCCCAATTTCACCAACCAGGAAGAGAGATTTGCTCATTATGTCCACGCAATCTATTTCATTTGTAAATGTGGTATTGAATCAGTATGTAAATACATCTAGTTTAAAAATAGTGTTCAGGAAGTACCAAAAAACAATATTCTACAGCATTGAAGACAACGTACTTCGCAAGAACAATTCTGACAAAGTGTCGAACACTTAAGTAAGTATTCTACAATAGTGCAACAGTATAAAGGCTCAAATCAAGTTTGCCACTAATAATTTTTTAGCACATTAGAGTGCAATTTGGAAGTTTAATCATGGATAGCAAATTGATTTATTTCTAGTGTTATTGTATCACCACCTGGGTTTCACAAATCAAGTCACAGGAAATATTTCATATTTTCCAACTTCTACCCGCAAAGCTATATCTCCTTTGGAACAAACACAATGTTGTCATAATTTTGGTGGGGAAAAAATCAAGCAACGTAAAGTTTTGTGGTGTCTCTGCTGAAATTTCTACTTTGTGGCTACAACTCAATAGGCATGTTCTATAATGACTGAAATACGGAGATATGGAATGTGTGGCTACTTGCATTCAACTGAAACCATCAGTTGATCATCGCGAGAACATGGATACAACATATGCTTCTTACCGATGAATTACTGTCCCTATATCACCGTTCATTTGTACATTTTCTCTTTTGAAGAATAATTTTGTTCTATTTTGTCATGGAGCAAGTAAGAACATATGACCCTTCATTGGTTATGGTCTCTTCGCTTCTTTCTTCCAAGCAATTTGAGTACTCCCTCCATCAGGGTCTAAAAATAACTTGTGTGCGCTTTTAGATCATCAATTTGACTAACCGAATATGTGTTATAAGTCATCAAATATGTGTTACACGAATAAAGTTTTTAAACATATACTTTTGGTTACATATAACACATATCTGGTTAGTCAAATTGACGACCTAGAAGCATGTGCACACCCAATAATCTTGAACATAGGGAGTATTCCCCTTCCAACATTCTTGCAACAACAACACCTTTGCAACATTTTTGCAAGAATTCCCTTTTCTAGATCAACAAACACGTAGTTAAGAACTTTAATAGATTGTCACCACTTTCGCCCTAAGTTATGAACTATCGTTTAGAGAAAAATTATTCTTCCCTCTATATATAAAGTTTTAAGTAAACGATTTGCTAAATCTAAACGATCTTATATTTCTTTACAAAGGGAGTATTTCCTAGTCGGCATGCAACCGTTAAATCTTACATGGAAATTCATGCATGTTTTTGTGTGTTTTTAGGAAGAATAAGTATTGTGTGAGTGTTGGATTCTAACCCACAACTTGGTACTCAGTTTCTTGATTTTTGTTGTTGTTGTTTTATCAGCATGTTGTTGCACTGAAAACGTATCCACTACACCATTGTTGTTGTGCAACCACAGCATCCAATATGGAAAACACGCGTTAGAGGTTACCAAACAATCTGAAAATAAATTACCAAATAGGTATATGCACCGGATACGTCCACTTGTTGCACTTTGTTCTCCTAACGGCCTTCTTGGCAACTTATTATTATCTTGTTGCACATTTTTTTCTGCAATTGTTGTTCACACATGACAGGTTGTTAGAAATTTTTACCTATTTCGTTTACTCGGTGCATTTCATTGTTTTTGTTAACTTAATATTCAATTATTTAATTTTTTGGTCATTGATTAACTTTTAAAAATATTATATCTAGTTACATATATATCAAACATTCCCTTTTTTGGTGCAACTTGGGTAGTGGTTAGCATCAACAAGGCAATGTCAATGGCGAAAAATCGAGCCAACGGCCAGTCTATAGGTTAGGTTCCGTGAGGTGAAGTCGATAGTGGTGTTGAGCGAGGACAGAGATGTAGTGAGCCAACGTACAAAGTGGTATTGTGGGCCTGGGTCAACGAGAGATGTAGTGAGCCAACGTACAAAGTGGTATTGTGGGCCTGGGTCAACGAGGCAAAGTTGATGGTGACGCGAAGCGTCCAAAGATATACTCCCTCCATCCAAATATATAGAGGTTAATACATTTTTCGAGGTTGTCTTTGACCATTGATAAGATTAATAATATATGAGATGTATATGATACAAAAATTATATCATTAGAAACTCCTTTCATGTACGAATTTGACGGTATACTTTGTTTAACATGCATGCCATATATTATTGCTCTAATCCGTGGTCAAAGGTAACATCAAAAAAAGTATTAAGCCATTTGGATGGAGTGAGTACTAGAGTTGCACAGTTGAATAATAAGTTTTAAAATAAAATGTCCAATTAGAGCTTTTAGAGAAGAAAAATGAAAAGTCACCCAGAAGCACTTGCTCCAGGTTCAAAAGTAATTCTCTGAATATATTTTCGGGAGTACATTCTCTGAATATATTAGGAAAAGAGAAGGGGGTGAATTATCATACCGGCGGCGACGTCGCCGGGGCAGAGCAGGCCGAGGAGGTCACGGAACCACTCCATTTCCATGTCAAGGTGCACCGTGTCAGCCCGAAACGCGGGCACCCCATTCTCCCAGAAGAAGTCCGGGCTCAGCGCCGTGGCGCCGCCCACGGCGAAGTTAGCCCCGCCGGCGAAGTCCTCCGCGCTCCGCCCGCTCAGGTACGGCGGCACGAACGGCAACCCCAGCGCCTCCGCTGCGGCGCACGCGCCCACGCAGATTTCAAGTTAGCACTATAGTCTTGCTACCAAGCTGGCTGGCCGATGGATCTAGCGAGGCGGGCGGTTGTGCCGTACCGATGAAGTCGATGATGAGGCGGCCGTTGGAGGATCGGCCGGTGGCTTTGTGGAAGTAGGTCTCGCCGTAGGGCAGCCTGGTCGCGGCCTCGTAGGAGTCGTTGCCGTAGAGGCAGAGCAAGTTTCCCGTGTCCGCCAGCGAGTCCCCGAAGCTGAACACCCGCGGGTAGCACGCCGGATCCGCCCGCGCCTGCGCCGCCGCCAGTAGCAGGAACGCCGCCGCCATCGCCGTCATGGAGGCAGAGGAAGGCATAACCTTTTTCTCCCCGGTGGCCCGTGAGAATGTGGGAGTGGACGCAGAATGGCTCCACGGGGGCGCCAAGGGAAATAAGAGGACGCGACGTTTTCACCAACCAAACTCGCTTTCGCGGGGCCATCTACGATCTTCACCGGCCACTGACAGATGATGCGGACAGCGCTGAAAATTATCAGTGCACCTCAAATGATTTCGGGTTAGGACGGTAGGTAGGGCCTGGCTGAAGTCAATGGCTTCTGTGTCATCCATGGAGTGATTTTTTGGGGGAACATCATCCACTTTTTTATACGAGAGAGAGGATGGATAATGAGCACCACAATAAAGAACCCCCACGCTTCGCTCGTTCCTGAAATTTTTATATGAGGTCATATGAGAAGCCGGGCACACGGGACGGGCAGATATGAGACAGGTGCACATGGTCTTCAACTTTATCACACTGGGCGGGAAAATTTTACTCTATAGTTTTTTTTTAAATCGGACTCATGTGAGCTCGTGCCAAAAAGCGGAACTGCCACTTTATGTCTGGGAATTTTCGATCCCATGTAATTCCATATACTCCGGATGCGTTTATCTGGCGAACATTCATTGGGGGCAAATTGCCAACGAACACCTCACTTGCCATGTCGAAATAACTAAAATTGCCATGCGTTTTTTAGGGAAATGCCATGTACGAAAGGTGAAATTGTCATGTATAGAAAAGAATTGCCAGCGATTATTTAAAAAAATTGTCATCCACGTGATCTGGATCCAATGATTGTGGAGGCGTTCGCTGGGACTGCAATCTCAGCGAACGTTCGCCCATTAGCATTTCTGTATACTTAAGCTTATAACTGGTTTTTGCCTCACATGCAATGAAGTCCGCTGCTTTGGCATTTTCCTTAACAGTGAACATTTTTATCAAATTTGGGTAATAAATGTCCATATTGTTGAACCTAATGAATAATTACAAAGATTACTCTCAGTACAGGCCTGTTACTTGTATAGTTGTACCCTTTTCTTTTCGCTGAAAGACATCTTGTGAAGTAGAGTTGCCGAAGTTCCTCTAACTCAGCCAGATATTCCCCTTGCCCCTGCTAGACTTTCCTAACAGCAGAATCGATAGGTATTACCACGGCGGTACCTAACAACCTTCATTTATCGGAAAACACTAGGGCTAGAGCCAGAAACTCAAGATGGATTGGAGGGTGGCAAAACATGTCCTGTAATGTCAAGAGGGGTCAAACCATCTAATCTAACAAAAATCTCTCATATATGGAGAATTATTAAGCAAATAGACATGCATTTTGGAGGAAAACTGGTGGATTGCAATCCCATGTAAAAATCTCTCATATAAACCTCATGGGAGAATTCTTTCCAAAGTTTCAATGTATCTTGCGTCTTTCACTCTCCCTTCTCTCTTTGATCAGGCAACACCTGAAATTACTAGTACATTTTTATCCGTAGTATCCAAAGGATTCTCCTCAACAAATCGTCCGTTTTTCTTGGATTTGCGATACCATGACATTTCGGTCATGTGTTGTAACTAATTCTACGTTTTGACAATCGCCCTTAGTTTCTGTGAAGTTGTAAATCCCTTGTTTTTGTGAACACAACTCAACACAAAGGTATGAGATGAATCTGCGAAGCTGTTTTCAAGTATTTGTTACCACCTGGTACTGGAAGAATGTGATGTGAGATCAGGGATGATCGCTATATAGAAGATCAGGAATCATCGCTAAATAGTGTGACAAAGTAATAACATGAGTTACCAAAGCAGCAATAGAAGAACCAATATTTCAGCCGCACCAGCCAAGCAGCCAAGATGAGCAATCGATGTGTTTACTCCTCTTAAACAGCAGGGGGGGGGGGGGAGGGGGGGGGCTACGAAGTTAGAACCAAATAATTGTAGGAAATAAAATATTTATTTAAATGAGGGCGAATCAACAGAACAACAATGTATAAAACCTGTGCTATAAAAAGTGAACGAAAAATAAAAGCCAGCCAATCACTTGAGCAACAACCGTGAGGTGTAGAACAGTACCGCAGTTCTGTAATTAGGCAAAATGTCACAATCTGTACATCTCTAAGTAAACATATTTCTATAATTAATTAATAGTAACAAAAAATTAAGTTACAGAGTTACAAGTCATAGAGGACCTTGTATTCAACGGAAGAGCCGAGTTCAGTAAGTTGTGGGCATGAACTGATGGTGGTAGAAATTGAAGGCTGTGTGTATGTTCCTCTTAGAAGGCCAATTGCGACGCCCTTATATGCAGCTTCTGAGGGATGGAAACCATCCCATGATCCATACTTTTGTGGATCATCACACACCTTGTATTCTCCATATCCACATCTTGCAGTCATGGACACACCATAGGGTCCTCCTCCACCGCAGCATGCTGCTAAAGGATGATCGATCCCTGAGTAATAGATGTATTAATGTTAAGCATGGTATCAACTAGGAAAACATGTTCTTGTCGATGAATATATGTGTTTTGGAGCACTAAAGCATTTAATCTAGTTCTCGAATACATATGGATAATGGTAAAATCTGGAAACAGATTGCAGATGCTAAATATAGGACCCAAAGTCCCAACATCTTTGCTAGTTCTTCTATTGGTGTGTCCCCCTTTTGGAAAGGGATTTTGTGGGCTGCCAAAGCCACTAAATTTGGATACTCCTGGAAGGTTGGCAATGGTTTGAGGACTAGATTCTGGGAAGATCAGTGGATAGGTTCCTCTACCTTAGCTACTCAATTTTGGGACCTTTATGTCATTGCTAATGATCACAATGTTTCTATTAGCAAAGTCTGGGATGGCTTACACCTGAAAGTCACTTTTAGAAGATATTTTTCTCCAGATATGATGAAGGCTTGGAATGCTCTTTTCAATATTGTGAAAGATCTAAAGCTTAATGACGGTGAAGATTCCATTGTCTGGAATTATGACTCCAAGGGCATTTATACTGTCAAATCCCTTTACAGTATCATTAATTTTAGGGGGGTTCTTCACCCCCCCCCCCCCCCCCCCAGAGTTCAGATTTTTCTCTGGCTGATAGCTAAAAATAAAGTCCTGACCAGGGATAACCTACAGAAAAGACAGAACATCCCTGAACCCTGATGCTTCTTGCCCTATTTTGTACTGAATCTGAAAACTGTCATCATCTATTTTTTGACTGTGCTGTTTCGATTGAATTCTGGAGAGTGCTTTCAGATATCACTGGGTATGCCAATGATCTAGATTTGGTATCACTCATGAACTGGTGGTCTGTAAATAACACTAAAACTGCTGATATTATGCGTCATGCAGCAGCTCTTTGGGCCCTCTGGAAATATCAAAATGACATGTGTTTCAATCGTGTGTTGTGGTCTGGCATGCAGGCTATTTGGAGAAAAACTGCGTCCACCTTGTCTACCTGGGAGGTTCTGTGCTCAGGCCCTGCCAGGAAGAGAGTGGTGACTCTGGTGAAGAAGCTGGAACAGCTAGCGAGAGACCCTCCGCTGCTGCTGTGGCCAGACCCCGGCTAGCACTGTCTCGCTGTGCTAGCATTGGTGCCACTTTCCTCTGAAGCTGGGAAATCTTCATGAGCTTCTGGGTCTTCTGCGGCAGATGGCTACTCGAAGTCCCCACTGGCGCTCGTGTGTGAGTTGGGGGAGAGTTTGGTCAGAGCTGTAGTTCTTGTATTGATCAGAATTCCTTGTTTTCGGAACTGTTTAAATTTGGTCCTTTCCCTGTTTGCTGAGGCAGCGTGTTTGCTGTTTTCCTCAGCGGGCTTGTATTTCACTAAACCTTGTGTACCGGATATTTTGGTTTCATTGTCAATACAATGGAGCCGGGGCGGTGAGCCCTTTTCCTCTAAAAAAAACTATTATAAATGTCTATTTCTTGTATCCTACTCCCTCCGATCCATATTAATTGTCACTGATTTGGTACAAAGTTGTACTAAATCAGCGACAATTAATATGGATCGGAGAGGGTACAAGTTAATTTATAAACTATAAAGTAGAAGGGACTCACCAAATTGTTCGGGGGAACGGTAGATCTCCATAGCAGCTCCATAGTAATCGGCATAGATTATTGACACGCCAGGATGAAGCTTGCGCAACTTTTCCAACTCATCGATGAGAAGTCTGTTGTGGTACTTCGAGAATTCGTTCATCCACCGTAGGCAACCAGTCTCTGGCTCATAATCTTCCTTCTTGTCACTCTTGAATATCATCAGGTAGTTTGGAACGCACCCGATGGGGAGGTTACCAGGAACTACCAATGTTTTGGCTCCCAGACCAATCAACTCCTGTAAATGAACTCATGTGCATTACTAACTATGTACTCCTTTAC
Source organism: Elymus sibiricus (assembly GCA_039707655.1). NCBI lineage: Eukaryota > Viridiplantae > Streptophyta > Magnoliopsida > Poales > Poaceae > Elymus > Elymus sibiricus. The sequence goes on along the minus strand of CM077668.1, from coordinate 250,891,340 downwards.
AATTTCTTGAGTTGTGATTGGCGACAACAATTGTAGCAGCAGTAAATGACTCACAGTGACTGTAGAAGAAATTTTGGCAACAACACTTGGAGTGAACGTGCGAATCTTCTCAAAGGGAACGCTAGAGAGAAGAGGTATGTTGTAATCATTGCCCCCAATTTCTCCAACCAAGAAGAGAGATTGATTCATCATGCCCGTGCAATCTGTTCAAGAAACAGTGTTGTTAGCATAAAATTTCTCCAAACAATGGAAATAGTTTAAAAACTATCAAGAAAGTACCATACTTATGCGCTCTACAGTTGAACATCCACGCGCTCACATAAAACTTACAGATATTCATTTCTGGTAGAGCTGTAAAATATTCCCCAAAGCAAAGTTGCTACAAGTTTTGCTACAGTACTATTTATTTCCAGTCCATCATAATGCAGAATTACAAATAATATTTCCCCTTGCAGAGTATTTGATTTCTGAAATTAATGTATCATATCTGTTCCAGTGATTAGTTGTACCATATCTGTTCCAGGGACTTAATAATCATCTCATGTAAATCTCTTAATGGGGACCAAATATACTACTCCCTTCGATCCATATTATTGTCGCTGATTTAGTACAAAAGTTGTACTAGTCGTACTAAATCAGCTACAATTAATATCATATTAATGTCGCTGATTTAGTACAAAAGTTGTACTAAATCAGCGACATTAATATGGATTGGAGGGAGTATATTTCTAATTTTTACATATAATGTGATGGTGATTTGTTTTGAAAAACTGAAGCAGTACAAATTTCAACATCTTCTGCAAATATTACTACTCCCAGCAGCAGCCTCACCCCTGTACAAAGCACCGGCTGTGAATCGAACGTCTTTAGTTGGGATTCTACTTAATTTCATCGCCTACCTACCATTAGAATTCTTCTCTCCCTAATAGTAGCAGAAAAGGTCAGGTCAAAAGACTTGCGTGGACAAGGAGAAAGAGAAGGAAGTAAAATTTGGGATTACCAGCCCGGTCGCCGGGGCAGAGCAGATCGAGCAGGTCGTGGAACCATTTCATCTCGACGCCGAGGTGCATGCGGTCGCCCATGGGCACCCCTCTCCCCCGAAAGAAGTCCGGGCCCAGCGCCATGGCGCCCCCGACCGCGAAGTTGGCCCCGGACGCGAAATCCTCCGCGGTTCGCCCGCTCAGGTACGGCCGCACGAATGGCAGCCCCATCGTGTCCGCTGCGGCACGCCCACGCGAGTTTCAGAATTCAAATTAGTACTGCGCGTGCGCGGCTGTCGAGCGATCGATGGAGGCGGTGTGGTGGTGCGCGGCTTACCGATGAAGTCGACGATGAGGCGGCCGTCGGAGAAGCGGCCGGTGGCGCGGCGGAAGAATGTCTCCCCGTAGGGCGTCCTGAGCGCGGGCTCGCGGGAGTCGTTGCCGTAGAGGAAGGGGAAGTTGCCCGTGTCCGCCAGCGAGTCCCCGAAGCTGAACACCCGCGGAACGCACGGCGCCGCGGGAGCCCCCTGCGCCTGGGCCACCGCCACCGCTAGTAGCACCGCCGCAACCGCCGCGGCCGGCGAGAGGAAGCCTCCTCCTCTCCCGGAGACGGGGGCAGAGGAAGCCATGTCAGTTTCTGTTCGAGGAGGCGTGCAAGGGTGCGACTTTCTGCCTTTTATAAACTTGGGGACTGCCGTCTCCACTCCAGACAAATGGTCAAGGATCCTGAGATAGAACACGGGGCCCATAAGTCAGCGGGTCGGGTCGGCGGCCACTTGTCGCCTTCCCAGTTCGTGCGCGTACACCATGATCCTCCCTTAAAATAAGAGCATAGGAGCAGGGGCGGAGCCAGGATGAAAAACGAGAGGGGGCAAAGATGTATACGTATTTTTTTTCCAGAAGCATATATCAAACTAATGGCTAAATTCGTTGCAAAAAAAAAAAAAAAAATATGGCTAAATAATTAAAAGAACAACCACACAAGCATGCATATAGTGCGTAAGGAGCAAAATCACACACTTCCTTATAAATAATGTCATCACACACATAACTAATTAATTATGATAAGTTCATTGTCAAAGCAAAAGTAAACTAACCACTTAAGGCACAATAACTTGAATATGTCGTCCTTTTTGTTGGTATGTCCCTGATTTCTAGCCTTCAAGCTGCAGGAAGAAGAAACATGTTTGAATATAGAGAGCATATAAACATTGACAGATAAACATCTCTCCATTAGCTTTCTTGTCAATGCCAAATAGTTAACGCTAAATAAACTGAGACCGTGAAGGCAGAATATTACTATAGATTTTATTTTACTCCCATGTGCTCAAACTTATTCATATGGCATTATTACGGGAACCTAGATTCAATCAACCTAATTACATTATAATATATACACATGGATACTTGATACAATTCACTACCTTTTTGACATGGAAATCAGAATAAAATAATAATGGGGAAATTAGAAAGAAAAAAAGAGAGCTAAACCTAGGGCTTACCTTGATTGAATGATAGATCAGTACGGCTTCTTCCTTGGGGATGGCGGGCCGGCCGGCTGGCGTGCGAAGTGCAGATCGAGGCTGATCGCCAGAGGGGCGAGGTGTATGTGCAGCGTAGAGCCGCAGGCGGCGGCGCGGCGGTTTCGGCTCGTCAAGTCGTCACGCGAGCACAGGCGACGAACACATCTGAAACTCCGAAAGACCTCACTACGTTTCTAGCGAATCGAGGACCATCGTATGCATGAGGCCAGATCGTATTCTTTCTGGATGGGCTCCTGGACTAATAACCTATCTAATTTTCATAGACGGGCTTTAAACATAAAGCAGGAAAAAAAAGGAAGTGGGGGCAAATACCTTGGGCTGAGTGGGGGCAGCGCTGTATATTCTGGGCCTGGTACCCGTAAGCTGAAAAACCGAGTGGGGACATTCGCCCCCACAACCTTGTACTCCCTCCGTCCGGAAATACTTGTCACCGCCCCTGCATAGGAGTACTTTCTTCTCTCTTGAGTGGACACCAAATCCTAGGTACAGCATGGGCACGGACCTCGTGGATCTGGAAACGTGGCGTGATCCTAAGAAAATATGTATTCTGGAGCCAATATATTGTTCCGTATATTGAAGGCTTTGGGCGAAGAGGCTATGAAATCAGTGAGGTGAACTCGGCTCCACGATTAGCGACGGGGCAGGAGGACCATCGAGCAGCATTCCCTAGTTTAATTTTAGATTGTGCAATGTTCCTGACCTCTCCAGTTGATGCTGCACTATGAGCTCTCCCTGTCGCTAAGCGATGTATACCTGTCATACTGGAAACTAGAAAATCGTACTAGTATGTCAGATGCGTCTGCACATTGGAAAAAGAAAACAAGTTGTCAAATATCTGACAGTTCTGCGTGCGCATTGTTGGCTAAATGTGAACCAGCAAATTGTACCCAAAAAAAAGACTGTCAATTGTTTGCCATAATTTTAGTCCAGTTGACTGTTAATGCAAGGTGGTCGACAAATGCGACATAAATAATCCTATCCATGGGCCGACATGAGAATCTCTTCACACAAAAGGAAAAAAGGCGATTGAACAAAAATACTTTTGCTTCCGTAGAGTGGCGAATCAAATGCCCACAATTGATTAGGAGTACTAGAGCACAAAGGTATTATGGCCACTTTCAGAACGATGCAGCATCACATCACAAGAGATTATCTTGGCAAGTATAAAAATTCCTGGAACTAACTGAAAGCACAACAAAAGTCATCAACATTCAACAGACTTGCAAGCAGACCGGTTGAACAACAAGTGACTTTCCACGCATCAGCAATTGTTCATTATCAGTTCAAAGCTCGACACAAAACTAGCTTCCTCTCGTACAAGTTATGTTATGTGTGGCATTACGCCGCCGGAAATTTTATTGTAAAGCTCAAATCTTCCATGCCCATGATGGGCAGAAAAAAAGCACTGGACCAAACCAACAGACCACTCAACAAGACCTGGGTTTGCTATAATCTGCAAAATGGCCTAACTAACTTGCATTTGCGAACGCGACGCCCTTCTCAATTGAAGATTTGAGCTCACCCTTGAGAGCTTCCAACCCTTCCTTCTCAAACTCCGTCAGCTGACCCAACCCGAGCACTTCCTCGACTCCATTCTTCCCAAGCCTCACCTGTGTTACATCAGTGGATCATGAAATTCCATTCTATGACCAGCGTCAACAGTTTGTAAAGTGAACCAACAACAGCAAGACCACAAAGCGTACAGTAAGTCGATCACATTGCCTTAGGCAATAAGCATCACACAAAGGATAAGTTCACTTGACCATAATTCAGCGGTCTGAATACTCTAGCAGATTCAATGCACAGTAGTAAGAATACTTGAGCAGATGCTTGCAGGGCCTCATTTCAAAGAGTTTCTGTCTCGATCAAAATACAACATGGCAAATATAGCAAGTTGATCACTGTGCAAGGGGGGAAATGGACTAATTGAGTATGGCCTAATACATAAGAAGCGTGTCAAAGGCTAGTTTTTTGCAGCAGTACTTGCAATCGATTCTAAGGTAATATCCGAACTAGGCAGAGAAAAAATATGTCAAAGATAACAATGCCATAGAAGTCCAACAGAAATTACCATTAAATACATCACAAACACCAAACGATCAAAAAGGATTTAACAACCCAGCCAAGTCAGAAAACAACGCTTAACCACCCTATTTTCAACATGCATAACATCATAAACGATAAAATTGTATGCATGAAAAGCAACCACTGCACATATCTAGAGAAAAATGTTTTTGATACTAAATCAAATTTGGAACCATCTAGATTGACAACATGAAATCATATAGATAACAACTGCAGTAAACAACACACATAGCAAAATAAACATGTACCTTGGAAGCAAAGAATGGCAGCTCGGTGACAGTCGATTGCACGTAGGAGCATTCAACAATGTCAGGAACTCCGTTCAGACCCTTCAAGCATGCATCTCCAAAAACTGCACCAGCATACCTACAAAGGTGGACCCAATTTATTAGCAGAAGAAGTAAAAACATGGCACCAAGTTGCTAAAGAAGTGGCACAACCCTCAGTTTGCATCGTTTTTTCATATTTTACTTACGCCATGGACAAGGTTGCAGATCCCTTTCCAGCCTTTGCCTCAACGACTTCTGTCCCACCCTCCTGTGTCCTCTTGGTGAGAGCCTTGATTTCTTCAGGAGACAATGCATTAGTTGAAGGAGTTGCCTGTCAAAAAAGAGTTTCCTTCAGTTGAGGTATTAAGGTTAGGGTGATAGCACCAATGTACACTATTCAACTACTTCACAGTTACTAATAATAACCAGAAAGATAAACCTAGATAGACCATATTCACTTCCATAATTTTGGTAAATATGTTGTTTGCATTACACAAAACTAGCTACACACTCATATGTCCAGTTGTCCACACAAATGCTTTCACTACTGAGCACAAGAAGAATAGAATATGTTTGATCTTTTGTTTTAGACATGATCACTTCACATTTCAAGTAGATGAACATTACCTGAGCAGAGAAACTTAATTTCTTTACTCGGCATGATTTGACTATGAAAGTCCTAGCATAATGCAGTGAATAAGAATCTAATGAACATCCCAGTTCGGCTCCCCATTTCTGGTTTTATGCCCTATAATGTGGAATACTGTTGACAATGGTGCCGAATCATTTTTTACGTGACAAAAGTCAATACCTGTGAGAACAGTGGCAAGATGGTGATACCAGCATGACCACCAATAACAGGAACGTCCACAGCTGCCAAAAAAACACTCCAGTTAAAGGACAAAAATACAGCAACCATACTCTTCTTTCATTCTCTACCAGTCAACTAGATCATATAGTGTTACCACTTACTATTAACATCTACATTAGCCTTCCCAGCATAGAAAGTCCTGGCACGGACAACATCAAGAGTGGTCACACCAAACAATCTCTTCTCATCATAGGTTCCAGCCTTCTTGAAAACTTCAGCAGCAATTGGAACAGTTGAATTCACAGGGTTGCTGATCATGTTGACAAGAGCCTACAATACAAAAACACATCAAATTCACAGAAAGATGCATACAAACAAAATTAAGTAACGAAGGAGGAACTTCAGTTTTAAAATGTATCATATACCGATTTCCCAACACAACATACCCTGAAAATGGATACATTATGTATTGAAGCTAACAGCCTGGTTAGAAAATTTGAAGGAATGGGCAATATGGCTCCTCAGACAACAGGTTTATCGAATGGGCATACAAATATAGAGAATACAATAATAACTGACAAGCATGTAGGACAAATGTATGTATATTAAGACAATAAATATCTGAATATATACATATACACTGAAGAGTTATAAACACAAGAAAATGTAACTTTCAAGAGAAAACAGCGAGGCAATCCAGAGTAACACTGACCTACTGTTCATTTGTCCAGGCTAATACACAAAAACATTCGAATGCAAGTAGCATTGCAACAGACAAAATGAATGGATCAAGGAACCACACTATCCAACAGGAGATACAAAACAGCAAGCGCCTAGAAAAGACACACGTGATAGATAAGTATTGGTCTTCGCGCTGATAACCAAACCATGTCCGCTTACAATTTCTACACATCGAATCATAATTACGCAATGTCCACGCCTCGAATAGGAACTAGATAGATCTGTAGCGAGACCACGCACCCACAGTAGCCAGAACAATCAACCATGCGAGCAACAGATCTAAATTCGAAGAGAGTTGAGAATCTTACATTCGGACAGTACTTGGCGATGGCGGTGCAGAGGTTCTTAACGATGCCGGCGTTAATGTTGAAGAGGTCGTCCCTGGTCATGCCGGGCTTCCTCGGGACGCCGGCCGGGATGATCACCAGGTCGGCCCCATCCAACGCCTCCGCGAGCTGATCGTCCGCCATGAAACCCTTGACCTGCGAAAGCCCAAACCATGCGTTAGATCCGACCGAACTGAGCGGCGCGAGGAGGAAGATAACGGGCGTGGGGTACCAGGGCAGGGGAGTTGATGTGGGAAACGTCGGCAGCGACGCCCGGGGTGGCTGCGATATCGTAGAGGGAGAGGGAGGAGACGAGGGGGTTCAGCTTCATGAGGAGAGACAGCGGCTGCCCGATGCCGCCGGCCGCGCCGAGGATGGCCACCTTCCGCGCCTGCAGCCCAGACGCGGAGGAGTAGTTGCGACGGCGGAGAAGCTGGGAGGCGGATCTCATCACCGAGGGCCTCATCGTCGCTGGCTTGGGCGGCGCGTGAGATCTGGGTCGATGAATGTGAAGGGAGAGATGTGGACGGGCGGTGGGTGCTGATGTGTTGCTATTGTATAGACGGAGCCAGCAAAGTGGTGGATGGATGGGATGATCTGAACAATAAAAGTTGTTAGGAAAAAGGGTTTGGAAGTTCCGAGATAACCATTTCCGAGCCAACTTTTCCGGGATTTTTCTTTCCTATGAGTATACCTTTTAAAAACTAGTATGTACTAGTAAAAGAAGATTCTCAAAAAAAAAAAAACTAGTAAAACAAACATGTGTGTGCAATGAACCTTGTGATATTAGGTGATGTAAAAAAAAACTTGTGATATTAGGGCATGTCCAACGCTGACCCTCAAACCATCCGGACGTCTTTTGCCATCCAACGGTCCTGCATCAGTCCGCAAACCGGTCCGGACATGCTTTTTCCCGCGAAACAAAGACAAAGTGGAGGGTTTGCGGGCATCCGGGCCGCTACCACACCCGCTCCTAACTACCCTGGCCCACCATAAACCCTCCACCCGCCCCAGCGTGCGTTCCTGCCCGGCGCCAGATGCCCACATTCAAGTCGCTGTAGAGCGGCCGCTCCGCATTGACGCCCGCCCAAAACGGATGCGACTTCTCACTGTCGGCATTGAAGTGGCGCGCCAGCCGAGAGAGGGCCGCCCGCTGCACGCCCGGCTGACACACGCCTCCTCGCTGCATTCAAACGGCTACAGACTGTCCGCCTTCCTCCATTAAACTCGCGCGTGTGCCGAGAAACCTACTCCGTCCACACGTCCATTCGTGCTACTTGTGAGCTACGTGGGATTTTCCCCGAAGAGAAAGGGTGAAGCAATATATTAGCGGATAGCATTTCCCTCAGTGAAAATCAAGGTTATCGAACCAATAGGAGAACCAAGCAAATCCTAGTCAAGCAGTACCTACACACAAGAGAGCAAATACTTGCACCCAACGCGGGCAAGAGGGTTGTCAATCCCCTTGAACTCGTTACTTGCAAGGATCAAATCTGATAATGATAGATATATATATAAATTGAAAAGTAAATAAAAAGTAAAATAATTGCAGCAAGGTAATTTAGGTTTTTCTAATATAATTAAAATAGACCCGGGGGCCATAATTTTCACTAGAGGCTTCTCTCTCGAAACATAGCATACGATGGGTAAACAAATTACTGTTGGGCAATTGATAGAAAAGCGCATAGTTATGATGTTATTCATAGCAATGATCATGTATATAGGCATCACGTTCGTGACAAGTAGACCGACTCCTGCCTGCATCTACTACTATTACTCCACCAATCGACCGCTATCCAGCATGCATCTATGGTATTAAGTTCATAACAAACAGAGTAACGCTTTAAGCAAGATGACATGATGTAGACAGAATAAACTCAAGCAATATGAATAAACCCCGTTGTTTTACCCTTAATGGCAACAATACAGATACGTGCCTCGCTACCCCTTCTGTCACTGGGTGAGGAGACCGCAAGATTGAACCCATCACAAAGCACATCTCCCACTAAAGATAAATCAATCTAGTTGGCCAAACCAAACGGATAGATCGGAGAGAAATATAAAGCTATAATAATCATGCATAATAAAGTTCAGAAAAGACTTAATTATTTTCAATGAATAATCTGATCATAAACCCACAATTCATCGGATCTCAACAAACACACCGCAAAAGAAGATTACATAGGATAGAACTCCATGGAGATCATGAAGAACTTTGTATTGGAGATCAAAGAGAAAGAAGAAGCCATCTAGCTACTGGTTATGGACCCGTAGGTCTGTGGTAAACTACTCACACATCATCGGAAGGGCAGCAAGGTTGATGTAGAAGCCCTCTGTGATCGATTCCCCCTCCGGCAGATCACCGAAAAAGGCCTCCAGATGGGATCACGGGAGAACAGAAGCTTGCGGCGGCGGAAAAGTTATTTCGGGTGGCTCTCTGTTGGTTTTGGGATTTATGGGAATTTATAGAAGTGGAATTAGGTCAAACGGAGCTGCGTGGGACCCACGAGCTCAGGTAGCGCCCCCCCGGGGTGCGCTAGGTGAGCTCGTGGCTCTCCCGTAGGGCTTCTGGCCTCCTCCCGAACCTTCTAGGGTCCCTTCTGGTCCAGGAAAAAATTGTCGTAAAGTTTTATTCCGTTTGGACTTCGTTTGGTACTGATTTCCTAAAAAACCAAAAACAAGCAAAGAAAACAACAACTGACATTGGGCACTGGGTTAATAGGTTAGTTCCCAAAAATGATATAAATTGCATATAAAGCATATAAAGTATCCAAGATTGATAATATAATAGCATGAAACAATCAAAAAATTATAGATACGTTGGAGATGTATCAGCATCTCCAAGCTTAATTCCTGCTCGTCCTCGAGTAGGTAAATGATAAAAACAGAATTTTTGATGTTGAATGCTACCTAGCATGTTTATCATGTAATCTCTCTTATGGTGTAAATATTGAGAAACGATGAAATAATTGATATCAACATAATAATATCCATGAATACAAGAACATAATCATTAATTTTTTAAAATATACGATGCTCAACGAGTGTTATCCCTACTCATTGAATTATGTAAGCATGGCATGACTCCGCCTTCACCGCATAAATATAAATCTTGAGCACCCCGGTGTCAAATCAGGCAATTGTATCATACTTTTTAATGCGCTTCAGCATTTTCAACTCCACTCAATACATGAGCGTGAGACATGGACATTAGCACTACTAGTAGAATGCCCGTGCGTTGCCACGGGCATTTTTAAATCTTGCTGGTTCATCATGATCATGTTCTACTAAAAGAATATGAGGTTTATGGATATATGATATTCCTCATTCCAATTAATGTCACTAAATATATGAGGTTTATGGATATATGATATTCCTCATTCCAATCAAACCATGGGTAAGTGCAAAAGTGAATGAATCTGAGTTGAGTGAAACAAGGAAGGATCAAATGAATGAACGGATGAATCACGCACATGTCGTTCATCAGTTCTTCTCCACCTGAAAATGGAACCCAATATGTTGTTGTTGCAACATTGCATTGGTCCACGGGAACCTATCAGCCTCCTCGCTAGCGTTGAGGAACCCCATTTGGCCATTTCTTTCGCCGGCAGCCTCAACATCACCCGTGACATCTCTCCGCTAGCTCGGTCACGAAGCCATGTCCACCATGTTTCACTTCATCTTACAGTACTCCTCACGTAATGTAAGTACTACTATTGAAGCATGCATATCAGTAAAATATAGGAATGGATCTCTAGTACAGCAATATCTACACAACAAAATTTGTTTTGCCAAGGAACTTATATGCTTGCCTTCTCGAAACCAATTAACCAATCTGCCACATGCTGATCGAACCCTTTGGTCTATACACAAATTATAGTAATTCTGCTCTCAAATGGAGAATTGCAAAGATATAGTATATAATTCAGTTGGCTGCAACACGATGAACCATCCCTTTGTTTTTCTCAAATGTACATGTGAAAAATGATGGTGCAAAACAAGATATGGCTCCAGTCCAATGAGTTGACTTTGTAGGAGAGAAATAATTTCCAGTACAATTGTTTCTCCACCGATTAGCACATGTTTTGAGGGAATTTGATAATTATTTTAACTAACATACATAGAAAGCGGAAAGTTGTTCAGCTACAAAACGCAGAAAACCCAGGATGAAAGGAATAAGCCTCCTCTTAAGAAAAAAGAACTTCATGCCAACCTTTGGCATTCTTTCATCATTATGATATGTCCCATTGCTGGTTGCACCATCTTGCACATCATGTATGTATTAGCCTTCAGTTTTGTTAGTGCACAAATGCATAGGAGACTTGCTGGAATCAAACGAGATAACCTGATCTGGTGCACTCAGAACTGTAGCTATCTCGCAAATGGTTGGATGCATCATGTCTGGCGGCTAGGCTAGAGGCAATCTCTTCACCAAGTCTAAAAAACCAAAGAACTAAGTCTGATATGTTATGTTCGACACCTAGCTAGGCTACATACAATGTTGTGCAACGATGGGCGATTACTCTGTACTTCGATGTTGGTGGGTACCTGCACCTAAACTGAACCAAAATAAGTAAGTTCATATGTCAAAGTTCATTGCTTAGAAATTACAAGAAGAGTTAAACCATCAGCTCAAGATACTGGTTTGAACACAAAAACAATGTATGTTTCACTACAACAAGCAATGGATTTTGTGATTTGAGGTAAAAGAAAGAGAATTACCTCGTGGAAGGGGTTGAACTTGTGAACTGCAGTCTCATGACATTGCATTAAAATTAAAGTTGAATGATCAATGTAATGATACATCAGTTAACACTCCGGAATTTTAAGAAGCAACAGTGACTCACTAACTTAAAACTGATAAAAAAAGACATATCTGAGATTAACTCGAAATAAGTCACTTGCTTACTTTCTGACAGAAAAAATGAAAGAGGCATGTCTGGCATATAAACCTTCAAAAATTTCACCTAGATTCTTATCATGCTTGCTCAGCGGGCTACAAAAAAATCGAGCATAAGCATATGTCATTGTAAAAGTAAAATGAGCTTGTGCCTTGTGATTAAATTGTATACTCTCCTTCCCTCAAAACATAAATCAGTATACTCTCCTACATATCTTCACCCAGGCTCACATGAGCTAGGGATTAGAACAACATTTTCGGACAAAGTACTACAGAAATAATCCAAGCAATCCTACTATAATATCGAGGGACACATATAAGCGGTTATTCTCATGCAAACTGAAGTAGTATATATATCCACTTCACCGGCTACTATATTAAGATGGACAAGCCTTTGTTAATCAAATGAACATGATCCAGGCAAGGAGGACATTAGCTAAGAAATGTTGTAGCAAAGATTAGTCAGATGAACATGCAAAATTTGATGTAGAAAACAAGGATACTCTTACGTGAACCTCTTGCGATGACGGCACCTTGGCAGAGATGATATAGAAAATCTCGGTTGGGGTGTATTCCTCGATAGGGGTGCCGTCTGGTAGCGGCGGCGTGCACGGCTGCAGCAGAGTGTGACCCAGCACCGCGGGCTTAGGCGTCACAGATTGGCGCGCACAAGTGGAGGCCGACGAAGGCGTTGGCATGCCTGCACGAGACATGCGCAAAATTATCAAATCAGCATTGAATGTAGCATAGATGGATCTCTCCAAATATCCTCTCATCTATCAATTCTTTTTCAGAAAATAAATGAAGTGGCTGGACCAATCTTAGCTTTGCTTGTATGTTGCTGCTCTAAAATCTTCCTCGAACTAGAGATTGACGGTCATATACTATGCATTAACTCTAACGCATAAACTTATTATCATCTTCAAAATAAACTCATGTGTAAGAAGATATCCATGAGAAGAAACAACAAAGTAACAATGCTGCCGAAACAAACGGATCTAGGAATTAAAGCGTGGATGAAAGAGTGGGCGATGGATCGAGCAAGATAAGTTGGGTGTGGGGCGTGTGCGTACCATGATGTGAGCGGAGAGGCATACATGATCGAGCCGAAGATGATGCACAGGATGCCGACAATCATGGAGCGCTTCTCGTGGGTGTGGGCGCCGACGAGCACGCCGGCCACCATGGCCACCATGAAAGCCACTTCGATGGCGAGCACGCTGAGCATCTTCAACTGCACATGCGCACGGGCATGCATGGGTTAGCTAGGGGCAGATCTTCTATACATACGTAAACTACCGCCGAAAAGAGATAGTACGCACCCGTGTGTTTTTCGTCGCCTAGATGAAGAATCTGATGAGGTAGGCGCTCTCGATGACGAGCCCGATCCCGTTGATGGTGACGACGAGGATGCTGTTGGGGTGGATGAGGGGGAGGTCGTAGAAGACCCAGAGTATGCAGTTGAGCAGCGTCGCCAGGTAGGGGTCCGGCTTGAACTCCTCCATGTCCTTGGCCTTGAAGATCCGCAGCAACAAAACAAGCATCAGATTAGACGAGCGGAGGGCGGCGGCGGCGGCGGGATGAGCGGAGGGCGGTGGCGGGATGAGAGGAGGGCGGCGGCTTACACAGGGGAGAGGAAGAACCCGAAGGAGATGACATTGCCGATGATGCCGACGATGTTGTGAGCTGCATCGGCGGAAACCATCTTGCTATCTCGCTCGCCCGGAACACAACTCGACTTGAGAAAACGACTTGGGGGAGAAGAGGACGGGGGATGCAGTGGAGAAGGAGGGCCAGGGAGAAGATGACGACGGCTGCGGTGGCGGCTTGCCCTAGCAAATCGTGCGTGGAGGTCATAAGGAAGGAGGAGGAACGAGCGGCTTGGGGCTGGTTTTCTGGGGTTTTTTATGCGTGTTTTGGGAGAGAAAAATCGCTGGGTTGGGAGAGATCGTGGAGAGAAAAATCAGCGTGAGGGTGGTCCTCTCGTTGGAAGGGTAGGAAACGAGCGAACGAAAGAGCGAACGACGACCTACGAACTGAGACTTTAGGAGTAGAGATAGGTGGAATAGAATGCAGTGGTAGAGATATATAGGAGAAGTCAAAAAGGAAGAAAGGGTCGCATCAACTCGGCAGATCAATAGGCAATGGAGAAGCCATCAATCGATATCAATGCGAGGAGTAGGGATTGCCATGCAACGGATGCACTAAGTGCTATAAGTGTATGAAAATTCAATGGAAACAAGTGGGTGTGCATCCAACTTGCTTGCTCATGAAGACCTCGGGCATTTAAGGAAACCCATCACCGGGATATACAAGCCAAGTTCTATAATGAAAAATTCCCACTAGTATATGAAAGTGACAACTCAGGAGACTCTCTATATGAAGAATATGGTGCAACTTTGAAGCACACAAGTGTGGTAAAAGGATAATAGCATTGTCCCTTCTCTCTTTTTCTCTCCTTTTTAGAACAATCTCATGGACCTCATCCCCTCATTTTGGAGGACTCATCAGTCTCCATCATTCTTTTTCCTCACTGGTACAATGCTCTAATAATGTTGACAATCACACTTTTATTTACTTACAACTCGATAAACTGATACAAGATGACTCTATATGAATGCCTCTGGCAGCGTACCAGGATGTGCAATGATCTAGCGTAACATGCATAATAATGATGAACGGTGGCTTTGCCACAAATATCATGTCAGCTCTATATGATCATGCAAAGCAATATGATGATGAATACACATGTCATAAGACGGAACGGTGGAAGTTGCATGGCAATATATCCCGGAATGGCTATCATTGGTGCAGCGACCTGCTATACAAACGGTTTTTACCCCCTTTCCACGACAGAGTTTTAAACCGTCGCCTTGCCTGTGTGTGCGATAGGGGGGGTCCTTCCCACACGATCCAGAAATTGTCGGCGATAAGGCCTCCGGTCACACACGCGGGGCAAAAAGAGCTCGTGTGCGATCGGGCGAGCCATCGCAGACAATTATACAGGTCCAATCGTTTCTGTTCGTATGTACATCCACACGGTGAGTCCTAGACAAACATTTCTGTTTGTATGTAGATCCCATATAGTGAATCCCAGACAAACGTTTCCGTTCATATGTACATCGCACACAATTTTCCGTTCGTGTGCGATCGGGGCAGATAACGCAGACGCTTTTGTAGGACAAGCCGTGGGAGATCGTCTTGCCATCCCACACATATAATTATGGAACAAACATTTGTGTGGCATACCACATCACAGACGCTCTGCCTCGGTTAACCGTTTGCGTTGTTCAAGTATATCACACACGATTCGATGAAGAAAACTGTATGACATTGGGCTATCCATCACACACGCTTTTACTGCTAGAAACGTTTGTAAAATCCATGACCCATTTAGTGGGTTTATTAGTTTACTATTAATACCTCCTGTATTAAGCAAATTCCAATTTCATATCGAATAGTTGTTTACCACTTTCATATCAGGCACACAAATATATTTTAACATCACTGTACGATAGCTACGAGAATACAGCACAGTACAACATATAGCTAGTTCACCTTCATAAGCACAAAGTATGTTGAGCACAATATTAGAACAATATATTCATTTCCCTAATTGAATGATGCATGATCAGCCAAATTCTTCTTCTCCACCTCTGCTTTCAGTTCAGTAAGAACCTATTTTGCACTGACCAACTGGGAAAGTGCCTCCTCCTTCGCAAACACCATCTTAGCAAAGTATAATTTAAAAAATCTGAGCTCATTCTCCATATTCCTCTTTTTTTCCTGTATCTTGAAATATTCTTCAGCGTTGACAACATTTTCTTTAAGCCTATCTCTATGCTCTTCCTCATACATGCTCCATAGCTTTGCTAGGCACATCTTTAGAGACGTTGGCCACTCTTGATCAACCCACTCCAGGTAAGAACACTTACGTTCATCCTATAATATTAAAAACTAAATCAGTTACAATTATAGGGAAAATGGGTTTCTAGCAACATAGAAAATCACCACATACATATTTTGAAAAACTGAAGAAACACGTTAATTATGACATATCTTCTCAAAAAGATCAATGTACAAATGAATTACTTGCTACTGAGACAACAACCAAATTCAGGAACATCACAAGTTGTAATTAACTGCAACAACGCTAGAAGTTCTTAGTCATGTACTACAATAACAAATTGACCATTTTATGAGGAAGCTAAATATAACTACAACAACACAGCGTTAGTGTTTCAATGACATCAAATTAATACTAACAGGTATGTACATGCACAAATTTAATAACATAGAACTAATAGCACTAAGGCCCTCCACTATGTAGGCCAAAACCGGTGTCAAATCAACTGTTGCTACATTTGGCACCGGTGTCCTGCACTGCCGAGTCGATGCCAGAGGAAAAATTCAGGGAACCGGAGCACCTAGTTGCTCCGATGCTCAGTTCCTTCGTGTCATAAAGTATTAGTATTTTACTGCTTGGATGCTTGGATGTGTGGAGCAAAGTTGGGTGCACAAACTGCTGAAGCGGTGCCAAATAATTTTCTCAGGGTACCGCTGATGAGATGGCAACACTTTTAGATACTAGGTAGAAACTGTGACATTGTCTTAATCACATCCAAATTAACATAGCACAGTGACAGTGTCTGAATCACATCTAACAAATGATTTGTAACAACGAAAGTGGGGCTAACCTTCTCTGCACATGCCAGAAACTTCCTCCCACTGTCCACAGATTCAAAAGCCACTAACTTCATGCATGGAGATTGATGGTGACAACGAGCAGGCAGATCTTCAGCTACCCCGCTCCATTCCTTGCAAGTGATGGTCGTAGGGAGATACAAGAGGAACAAATGGCTCAAATCGGCCGCCGGGTTAAAATCCTTTATTACAAATCAGAACCCTAAGCATAGGGGGGTCGAGAGAGAGGAGAGAGGCATACCCGGCTGGTGACATAGTCGTCGTCGGAGGAGGAACCGCTGGAGAGGTCATTGAAGAAGACCATGGCATCCGCGGCGGTCGTATGCGAGACGGCGAGAGCGAGGAAGCAAGCGAGGAAGCGGCTATAGCTTATGAAGGAAGGAACGAATAAACAAGGGAAATGTGGCTCATGGTCGGGGAGAAAAGGGGGTGGGGAGGGGGGAGAGTTAGATATTTCGGCGGTAGGCAAAAAAATTCAAAAGTTGGAGGGAAACTTGGCGCGCAGTGTCATCGGACACCATTCACTTTGAACAAATGTGTGCGTCGCAAACGATTCTTCTGCTTTACGCGCATGCGATGAGTTTGAGCACTCAAATTTTGGTCAAAATTTCCCTGGGTACAATGCTCATCCACGTCATTGCATAATTTAACATGACTTGCTAATTTGGGTACGCAAATGAGCCTACAGCACACAGACCACACTTACTAAATCGAGCAATTTTAGTAATTAAACAGAGCCAGTTGACCTAAACATTGCTCTAACAAAAGACCAGCGTTATAAACAAAGGCTAAGTACGCATAATGTAAACAAAGCCGCCGACGCGCCACCCTATTCCTCACAGGTGTAAGATGAGGTGTCGATGACTTGTCCTGGCGACATGCCGCCTCTGGTGGACTCCGTGTCCCCCAGGCTGAAGTCGACTGCGTCGTCGTTGTCATCCTCGGTGCCGCCCTCAAGGTTGTAGTACTTGTAGTAGTGGCGGCGCCAGAGCTCGCGTTGGTACTCCACCGTCGATTCCTCGACGGACCGGCGCCTCTCTACCTCCTTAGCCACACGCAACTCCTCGTCCCGGCGCTCCTCGATCTTCCCCGCCTCCTGCATCTCCAGCTCCCGCTCGGCGATCTCATGAGGAAGCAGGGGCTCCATGGCCTCTGCCGCCGCATCGTCGAGAAGCATCTCCGCCGCCTTTTCGGACGTGGGGTGCATGCTGGATTCCGAGGAGGCCTGGAATATCTTGGCGTGGGCATCCTCGATCTGGGTGTGGATGGCCTCGACCCGGGCCAGGGCGACCTCCCCAGCACGGACGGCTGCTCGAGCGCTCTCGGCATTTGCAGCCGCCGTCGCAGCAGCTGCTGCAGCCGTCTCGGCTGCTGCAGCTACCCTGTCGGCTGCCGCAGACGCCCTCTCGGCGGAGGCGGAGCCGCTCGGGGCGGACCCGGCGACCGTACGGGCCCTCACGAAGCGTCTCCACGGCGTCATTCTTTGCAAGAAGGGGTTGGGGAATGGGTATCCGGGACTCGAGGATTCGGGGGTGAACGGCGCTTGAGCTGACGAATCCGGCGAAGCTTCTGGAGGAAGACATAAAAAGACCCACGAATTTTCATCGCAAACGGTTCCTATAACCAACTGTGTGTGATGTAGTCCATTGTTTAATTAGCTGCGAAAGTCTAATTTGGAGTACAGTGGCAACGGATGGTGATGGAAATTGTACGAATTTTTTTGTATCGTTAGCATGCACTAATACAACGGACATGTTAAGTTTTGGAAATTTTCAGGGTTCATTTGACCTTTTTAAGACATTAAGTGAGTTTCTAGCCATTTAATGGCCGTAATTCAAATTTGAACTACATGTACATGCAACAGCAAACCATCATGGGTTGGAAAATCATATTTGTGTCTTTGTGTGCAAGTTAATGCCCTGTGCAGTAAATTGGAAGGAATTTTCAAACATATTGGTGTCACAGCTTGGACACAAACATCAAGAACCATGGCTTTTAAATTCCAAAATATTCAAAAATGATTATAAATACATGAAACCTTGCTTGATTTCATGTCATGGCACCTGGATGATGTGGTAAAAGAATTGGCCACTTTGACGATAGTTTTGACACACACCTCTCACAAATCGGAGCATCTCACGAGAAGACACGTGGTTCCGAGAGAGAACGACAATGCATGTTTGATGACGAACCGGCGCTCGCTTCCTCGTATGACCCTGATTTTTTTTATATCGTTAACATGCACTAATACAACGAACATGTTAAGTTTTGGAAATTTCAGGGTTCATTTGACCTTTTTAAAATATTAAGTGAGTTTCTAGCCATATAATGGTCGTAATTCAAATTTGAACTGCATGTACATGCAACAGCAAACCATCATGGGTTGGAAAATCATATTTGTGTACTTGTGTGCGAGTTAATGCCCTGTGCTGTAAATTGGAAGGAATTTTCAAACATATTGGTGTCACGACTTGGACACAAACATTGAGAACCATGGCTTTTAAATTCCAAAAAATTCAAAAATGATCAGAAATACATGAAACCTTGCTTGATGTCATGTCATGGCACCAAGATGCCGTGGTAAAAGAATTGGCCACTTTACACGCCCACGGTTCATCGTTGCAGAGAGACCGATCGACCAGTATGTATGTACACGTTCGTGACCAGACAGACAACGCTACGTACGCTTCGATCGGGTGGGTCCCAGCTGTCAGGGAGGATAAGGAGGCACTTCCTTGCGTGCGAAGATATAGCAGGTGGGTCCCAACTGTCAGGGGGATGGATAATTTTTTCCGGCGTAATAAGGAGGCACTTCCTTGCGTGTGAAGATGTAGCTGGTGGGTCCAGCTATCAGCCTCACCGCGTACAGACCTCTTCCGATGGCTGTCGTTCATTGACCATGTTGACTACGCCACGCCGAGAGTACCAAGGCGGTGGACGACGACGAGGCCTAGGAAGGGAACGGCGCGGAGTCGGGGAAGGCACGGCAGTGGATGCCCGCGCGGAGGGGAGTACGAGGGTTGACTGGTTCGGCTGCGGTGTGAGGCCGCTGTCGCCGGAGAATAATAGGGGATGTGGGTGCGTAGAGGGAAGGCCTGGCCAGCGGTGGGAGTAGGGTGGGGTGGTGAGGCCTGCGCGGCAGCACAACCGGCCACGGGAGGCAGGAGCAGGCGGTCCCGCCGGCGCTGGTTTGGGCGGCTGGAGCAAGAAGATCAGAGATTGAAGAAGCTACACGGCCGTTGGATGAACATCCAACGGTCACTGCTGCTAGAATCGTTTGTTGACTAGGTTGACAAAGCCCTGCGTACGCGTCAACTTAGTAGGCCCACAAGTCAGCCTCCAAATCTGGTGGGTCCCAGTTGTCATGGGGACGAATCGTTTTTTTCGCATAATAAGGAGGAACTTCCTTCCGTGCGAAGATATAGCTGGTGGGTCCCATCTGTCAGTGGGAGAAATCATTTATTTTTCGCGTAATAAGGAGGTACTTCCTTGCGTGCGAAGATGTAGCTGGTGGGTCCTGGATATCAGGGGGAGGAGTCATTTTTTTTGCGCGTAATAACGAGGCACTTCCTTGCGTGCGAAGATGTAGCTGGTGAGTCCCAGCTGTCAGGGGGAGGAAACTTGTTTTTTCGCATAATAAGGAGGCACTTTCCTTGCATGCGATCATGGACCTCGTGGGTCGCAGCTGTCAGCCTCTCCACGTACAATCGTCTTCCGATGACTCTCGTTTGTTAACCATGTTGAACACGCCACGCCAAGCGCACCAAGGCGGTGGACGACAGCGAGGCCCCACCGCCCCAGACGGGAACGACCCGGAGATGGGGAAGACGCGGCAGTTGAGTCGAAGATGAGTGCGAGACTTGACTGGTTTGGGTGCGGGGCGGGGCTACACTCGACGGAGAATAACAGGAGGTGCGGAGGAGTGGAGGGATGGCCTGGCCGTCGGTGGGGTAGCGTTTCACAGCGAGGCGTGCGAAGCAGCACTGCTGGACGCCGGAGGCTAGAGCAGGCGGTCCTGCCAGCGCTAGAGGAAGAAGACGAGAGATTGAAGAAGAATGCCGGCCGTTGGATGTACATCCAACAGATAAGGCTGTTAGAAACTTTTTTTTGACTAAGTTGTCAATGCCTTGCGTAGGCTTCGACCTATTGGTCCACATGTCAGCCAGTCCATTTGGTGGGCAGGGTGAAACAATAATGTAGTGTCTATGCAGCCCATTTATATATTTTGTTAGCATTTACAGCCTATTTGTATTATTTTTCAAAATACACGGTTTTGCTGGGCTGGGTGAAAATATCATTTTGGGCAGGTCGGAGAAATGTTATAAAAACATAAACCGGTGCTGGGCATTTTATTATTATAAAACTACATAATTTGCGGAGCATAAACACGTGATTGCACGTCTATTACTGCATTGGTCCGTAAAATCTTAGCAAGCTTATGTACGCAATCACCAGAAATTAACTTGCCAACTTATTGTTAAATAATATATTATTATTTGGTAAGAACTTATCGATTTACCAAATAAAATATTATTTATTTTGAAGAGTTAATAAGATACGGGGTATTATTATTTTTTAGGCTAGACGTGGGACAATTGAGTTGGTTTTAGGTAAAACATGTGGGATAAAAATTAGAGATAGGATTAATAAAAAACAAAAATAAAGGGAGTGGGAAGGTCTATACAAAGGTTGAACGAAGGACAGGTCAAACGGGAACCTTATGTTCTTCTAATATATGTACGGAGTATATGTAATAAAATAAAATATAAATATATATACTATTATAGAAGGGAAAACATAATTTGAGTTTGGCATTCTTATAGAAAAATAGAACTTCTTTTTTTGAGCAGTATAGAAAAATAGAACTGAGCTGTGAGTTGTCGAAGAAACAAACATAAGTTGGGCTGCTGATGTTATAAAACAAGCTAGACTGGGAGGCCCAGAGGCCAATTGATACCTGCTGGACCTCAAAAAGAAAGTTGAAACCTGCTGGATCAACTGTGTCAGCATGTCGTGGGCTGCGCATGTTAAACAACAAAACCTAGGCTGGGCAGGCCACAGCCCAGTTGTTACTTGTTTGACCTCTGAAAAAAATGATTACTTGCTAGGTCCCGGATGACAGCCACCTTGACTACGTTGACAATCTCACGGGCCCCACACGTCAACATACCATAAGGAGGAAGCATTTTTTGCAATATATAAGGAGGCACTTGTTTGCGTTCGGCCATGGACCTGGTGGGCTCGGACTGTGAGCCTCTCCACGTATAGTCATCTCCCAATTCCTCTTGTTTGTTGACCATGTTGAGAACAACAGACGACGGTGCCGCGGCGAGAGCACCAAGGCGGAGGACGACGTCGAGACCTCGGACCGGAACAAACCGGAGCCAGGGAAGACGCAGGCGGAGGGGAGTACGAGGGTTGACTGGTTCGGGTGCAGGGTCAGCCGGTGGAGTTGCCGCCGACGGAGAATAAAAGGAGATGTGGGGGAGTAGAGGGATGGCCTGGCCAGCGCCATGCATAGGCTAGGATGGGTCGTCGAGGTGTGCGCGGCAGCGCCGCCAGCCGCTGTAGGGAGAGGTCGAAAGATTGAACAAAATAAAGAAATACAAATGGATAGGTGGTTGATCCCAGATGTCTGTGTACGAGACCTGCTGGGTCCACCTGAGAAGGGGAATATGTTGGGAGGAAGGAGATTCAAAGCACGCCAGCCGTTGGATTTCAATTTAATGGCTGCCAGAAGGACTGACGGAAGTGGTACCAAACTTAACTTGTTCTCGTCGTTCGTGATCAAAGATGACCACCCTGAGTGAAGTTATCTGATAATCCAGGCAAAACGAACGATTGTGCAACCTACAGAAAACCGCACTCAGACTTAAAAAAACGCACAAAAAAATGATACAACTGCTGGATCCCCATAAGCATGTCGTGGGCCGTGGATGTCCTAAGAAAAGAAACCTGGGCTGGGCAGCCACAGCCCAGTTGATACCTACTCGACCTCAGTAAAAAAGGAAACACGGCAGCCCTGTGAATTAGTACTCTTATTACATACATAAGCAAACAAATTCATAGCCACTCGGGAAAAAAAGCAAACAGGTTCATGGGTTCTTAGACGAAATATTACGGATAAAACAGATAATTACGACACATAGGCTAATGCATGAAACACTCAGATGATAAAGGTACTTAAATAGACAAACTACACCATCTAGATCTTCCTGGCACGCTTGATCATGACGCTGCGGCTGTCCATGTACTCCTCGGTCACGGGAAGCAGACACGCCCTCATGTCCAAGATCCGCCTGTACATGTCGTAGCATGCGTATGCGTCCTTGACCGCGTAGGTGATGTAGGCCAGATTCAGAGGTACCTCCCACATGTTCAGGTCCTTCGTATCCACGTCTTCTTTCATGTTGGCGTAGCAGGGGTCGATGATGGCCGCGGCGAGGTCAACCACGGAGTCCTCCTCTTGCCCGTTGTCGTTGATCTTGTATTGCTTCTGGATGTCGACGAGCTTCTTGCACCAGATGGCCGAATCGTAAAGCACAATGGCGTTCTTCCTGCTCTCCACCGTAGCGAAGGTGCGGTCGGCGGTGCCGATGAAATGGGCGGATGCTCCAGAACCCTTGATGGCCCTACAGTAGTGGTAGACTAGAACCTCGTCCTGCACGCATACTTGGGCGACGGCGATCCGCTGGTCCCTGTCAGGAGACAGATGGATGGGCACGAGGTCTAGTCCCACGACCTTGTGCTTCTCATCCTGTAGGTACTGCTTGAACTTGGCGACGCAGAGCTTCACCGAGTCCGGATCGTTGGTGTACATCACATTCAACTTGGTGCTGCCATGGGTCTGAACGGCAAACTCAAAGGTGAACTCCTTGCTGGAGTCCATATCCAGCAGGCTCACCCCTCGGATAGCCATTGGAGTCTTTTCTCACGCAGAGTTGTTGTGGCGGTTCTTGTTTTGTGGGGATTGGGGGCAGGGGGAAGATGAAGACGATGGGGAGATATGGACAGCGGAGGGCTCCTTATTTACACTGGGATCGGTGTGTAGTGGGGTATGATACGTCTCCAACGTATCTATAATTTTTTATTGTTCCATGCTATTATAATATCAATCTTGGATGTTTTATATGCAATTATATGCCATTATATATCATTTTTTTTGGACTAACCAATTAACCCAGTGCCCAGTGCCAGTTGTTGTTTTCTGCTTGTTTTTGCCTTTTTAGAAAATCATTATCAAAAAGAGTCCAAACGAGAAAAAAAACTTTGGATTAATTTTTTCTGGACCAGAAGAGACCCACGAAGCTTCGGGAGAAGACCAGAAGAGCCACGAGGAGGCGACAAGCCTGGAGGGCGCGCCCCCCAGGCTTGTGGGCCCCTCGTAGCCCCTCCTGACCTAATTCCAGCGCCATAAATTCCCAAATATTCCCAATATACCAAAAAGACAGAAGAGAAAACCTTTCCGCCACCGCAAGCCTCTGTTCTTCCGCGATCCCATCTGGAGGCCTTTTCCGGTACTCTGCCAGAGGGGGAATCGATCACGGAGGGCTTCTTCATCAACCTTACTGCCCTTTCGATGATGTGTGAGTAGTTTACCACAGACCTACGGGTCCATAGCTAGTAGCTAGATTGCTTCTTCTCTCTCTTTGATCTTCAATACCATGTTCTCCTCGATGTTCTTGGAGTCCTATCCGACGTAATCTTCTTTTGCGGTGTGTTTGTTGGGATCCGATGAATTGTGAGTTTATGATCAGATTATTCATGAGAAATATTTGAGTCTTCTCTGAACTCTTTTATGCATGATTATTATAGCTTTGTATTTCTCTCCGATCTATCGATTTGGTTTGGCCTACTAGATTGATTTATCTTGCATGGGAGAGGTGCTTTGTGATGGGTTCAATCTTGCGGTGCTCAATCCCAGTGACAGAAGGGGACATGACACGTATTTGCATTGTTGCCATTAAGGATAAAAAGATGGGGTTTAATCATATTGCTTGAGTTTACTTTGTCTACATCATGTCATCTTGCTTAAGGCGTTACTCTGTTTCATACTTAATACCCTATATGCATGCTGGATAGCGGTCGATGGGTGGAGTAATAGTAGTAGATGCAGGCAGGAGTCGGTCTAGTTGTCTAGGATGTGATGCCTATATACATGATCATTGCCATGAATCCGTCATAATTATTTGCTTTTCTATCAATTGCCCAACAGTAATTTGTTTACCCACCGTATGCTATGTGTTCGAGAGAGAAGCCTCTAGTGAAAACTATGGCCCCCGGGTCTACTTTATCCTATATAAAAAACCTAAAAATACCTTGCTGCAATTTATTTACTTTTATTTTATTTAGTATTTTAGTTTATCTATCTATCACTATCAGAATTAATCCTTGCAAATAACCGCTAAGAGGATTGACAACCCTCTTATTTGCGTTGGGTGCAAGTGTTTACTTTTGTGTGTGCAGGTGCACTTAACGGGATTTTGCTTGGTTCTCCTACTGGATTGATAACCTTGGTTCTTAACTGAGGGAAATACTTATCTCTACTATACTGCATCATCCTCTCCTCTTCGGGGAAATACCAACGCAGTCTACAAGTAGCAGGAAGAATTTCTGGCGCCGCTGTCGAGGAGACATCATCAAAATTACCAAGTACCTTCGCACAAACTATCATCCAGTTGCATTTATTTTATTTGCCTTTTTATTTGCATTTGCCTCTAGTTTTCATCTCCCCCACTTCAATTTTTTTTTACAAAAACACAAAAATATTTTTATTTACTTGTTTGCTAGTTTGCTTGCTTCGTCGCGATGTCTCAAGAAAATACAAAATTGTGTGACTTTTCCAATACTAATAATAATGATTTTATTAGTACTCCTATTGCTCCTCCCGCCACTAGTGCGG
The DNA here is from genome assembly GCA_039707655.1 of Elymus sibiricus. NCBI lineage: Eukaryota > Viridiplantae > Streptophyta > Magnoliopsida > Poales > Poaceae > Elymus > Elymus sibiricus. The sequence goes on along the minus strand of CM077668.1, from coordinate 250,866,078 downwards.
AGTCGTGTGACATTAATGTTGCATTGCTTAATCTTGTTATGAAAGAACAATTTTCTGGTAGTCCTAATGAAGATGCAGTATCCCATCTAAATACTTTCGTTGAGCTTTGTGATATGCAAAAGAATAAAGATGTGGATAATGATATTGTCAAATTAAAATTATTTCCGTTCTCACTACGAGATCGTGCTAAAACTTGGTTTTCATCCTTGCCTAGAAATAGTATTGATTCTTGGGATAAGTGTAAGGATGCTTTTATTACCAAGTATTTTCCTCCCGCTAAGATTATTTCTTTAAGAAATCAAATTATGAATTTTAAGCAACTTGAGCATGAACATGTTGCACAATCTTGGGAGAGAATGAAATTAATGATAAGAAATTGCCCAACTCATGGCTTAAATCTATGGATGATCATACAATTTTTTTATGCGGAACTAAACTTTGTTTCTAGAAATTTGCTAGACTCTGCCGCAGGTGGTACTTTTATGGAAATTATATTGGGAGAAACTACAAAACTTCTTGACAATATCATGACAAATTAGTCTCAATGGCACACTGAACAAACTCCAACTGGTAAGAAGGTAAATTCTGTCAAAGAAATTAATACTTTGAGTGATAAGATGGATGCTCTTATGAAATTGGTTGCTAGTAAAAATTCTCAAATTTATCCTAATGATGTGCCTTGTCTACTTTGATTGAGCAAAATAATGATGCTATTGATGTGAATTTTGTCTCTAGAAATAATTTCAACAACAATGCATAGGGGTAATTTTAATCCTAGACCGTTTCCTGGAAATTCCTCTAATAATTATGGCAATCCCTATGGTAATTCTTCTAGTAATAATAATAGGATGACCTCTGATCTTGAAAGTAATATTAAATAATTTATCAATTCGCAAAAGAATTTCAATGCTATGATAGAAGAAAAATTGAATAGAGTTGATGAATTGGCTAGGAACATGGATAGAATTGCTGATGATGTGGAAAATCTCAAAACTAAAATTTTGCCACCCAAGCATGATATAAAGGAGTATATTAAAACTATCTATGTCTCCATTAATGAAAGTGAAGAAAGGACCGCTACGTTGAGAGCTAAGCGAGAATTCCTAGAAAAAGCGATTCCACCCGGTTTCTATCGTAGTAATGATGAAGATATTAAAATGATTGGTGTCAATCCTATTGAATCATTATTTAGTATCATAAAACTTGATGAAAGGGGACTGAAGAAGAGTCAACTTTAGATAGAAGGAGTCCCAATTTCTTGGAGGGTGATAATCTTAATGAAAAAAAAAATGCAAAAAGTGGGTTTGGAGAGGTCAAAACTTTAAATAGTAATGCACCCACTACTTTGGATTACAAGGACTTTAATTATGATAGTTGTTCTTTAATTGAGTGTATTTCTTTGTTGCAATCCATGATTAATTCACCAAATGCATATGAACAAAATAAAGCTTTCACTAAACATATTGTAGAAGCCATGATGAAAGCGCATGAAGAAAAACTTGAGTTGGAAGTTTCAATTCCTAGAAAATTACAAGATGAATGGGAACCTACTATTAAATTCAAAATTAAATATTATGAATGTAATGCCCTTTGTGATCTTGGTGCTTGCGTTTCCAGTATACCCAAGTCCTTGTGTGATGTGCTAGGTCTCACTGACATGGATCCTTGTTCCCTTAATTTACATCTTGCGGATTCCACTATTAAAAAGCCATTGGGTAGAATAAATGATGTGCTTATTCTTGAAAAATAGAAATTATGTGCCCGTGGACTTTATTTTTCTTGATATTGAATGCAATCCTTCTTGCCCCATAATACTTGGTAGACCTTTTCTACGAACAATAGGTGCTATTATTGATATGAAAGAAGGTAATATAAGATTTCAATTTCCATTAAAGAAAGGAATGGAACACTTCTCTAGAAAGATAATTAAGGCACCTTATGAATCTATTATGAGGGCCACTTATGTAATTAACTTGAATGATGACAACACTTGAAACTATGCATTATGTCTAGCTAGGGGCATAAAACAATAGCACTTGTTGGAAGGCAACCCAATGAATAAAATAATTGTTTGTTTTTACTTTCTGTTCTTGTGTGTTTACACAATTATAGCCTCTGTTATGGTTGTGTTTTTATCTTTTAATTAGTGTTTGTGCCAAGTAATGCCTTTGGGATGATATTGATGATAGTATAATTGATGTTGTTTGGAAAACAGAAAGTTTTGCGTCCAATGCTGGAATTTTAATTCTGTACTGGAGTGTCAGAAAAATCTTACATTTTTACAAAGTATTGGTATATGAATTTTTTACATTGTCCTAATTTTTAAGAATTTTTGGAGTTACCGAAGTATGGATTTTAAATAGATCTTTACAGAATGTTCTGTTTTAGACAGATTCTGTTTTTGTTGCATAGTTTGCTTATTTTGATGAATCTATGGATCGTATCGGGGGGTATGAGTCATGGAGAAGTTGGAGTACAGTAGCATTATACCAATATTAAATATGAATCAATTTTCAACAGTACCTAAAGTTTAAGATTGGTTTGTTTTACTAACGGATCTCACGAGGTTTCTGTTGAGTTTTCTGTGCTGAAGTTTTCAAGTTTTGGGTGAGACTACGATGGATAAAGGAATAAGGAGTGGCAAGAGCCTAAGCTTGGGGATGCCCAAGGCACCCCAAGGTAATATTCAAGGAAGACTCAAGCATCTAAGCTTGGGGATGCCCCGGAAGGCATCCCGTCTTTCGTCTACAATCTATCGGTAACTCACTTGGAGCTATATTTTTATTCATCACATGATATGTGTTTTGCTTGGAGCGTCTTGTGATATATTTTGTTTGCTTTTGTTTACTTTTTAGTTTGTCACAATCATCTTTGATGAACACACCTTTTTGAGGGTGACACACATTATTCGTGATTTGTTAGAATACTCTATGTGCTTCACTTATATCTTTTGAGCTAGGCAGTTGCTCTAGTGCTTCACTTATATCTTTTAGAGCACGGCGGTGGTTATATTTGAAAGAAATAGTTGCACTCTCATGCTTCACTTATATATTTTTGAGAGTCTAATGAATAGCAATGGTAATATACACGGGTTATGAATTTGGTCCTTATATGATAGTTATTCAAGAGGGATATAATAAAAACTTTCATGTAGATCACTGAATATGATAAGTTTGATTCCTTGCAATAGTTTTGTGATATTAAGATGGTAATATGTGGGATGTGCTAGTAGATAATTGTGGTTTAGTAAGAATATTGGTGTTAAGGTTTGTGATTCCCGAAGCATGCACGTATGATCTGTCGAAGTTGGAGCATGATTTATTCTTGATTGTCTACCTTATGAGTGGCGGTCGGGGATGAGCGATGGATTTTTTCCTACCAATCTATCCCCCTAGGGGCATGCGTAGTAGTACTTTGCTTCGAGGGATAATAAACTTTCGCAATAAGTATGTGAGTTCTTTATGACTAATGTGAGTCCATGGATTATACGCACTCTCACCTTTCCGCAATTTGCTAGCCTCTTCGGTACCGTGCATTGCCCTTTCTCACATCGAGAGTTGGTGCAAACTTCGCCGGTGCATCCAAACCCTGTGATATGATACGCTCTATCACACATAAGCCTCGTTATATCTTCCTCAAAACAACCACCATACCTACCTATCATGGCATTTCCATAGCCATTCCGAGATATATTGCCATGCAACTTCCATCGTTCCGTTTTTATGACACACATCGTCATTGTCATATTGCTTTGCATGATCATATAGCTGACATAGTATTTGTGGCTCGGCCACCGTTCATCATGTTACGCTAGCATCATTGCACATCCTGGTACACTGCCAGAGGCATTCATATAGAGTCATATATTTGTTCTAGTATCGAGTTGTAAGTAAATAAAAGTGTGATGATCATCATTATTAGAGCATTGTCCCAGTGAGGAAAGAATGGTGGAGACTAATGAGTCCTCGAAAAAGTGGGGATGAGGTCCATGAGATCGTTCTAAATAAATAAATAAATAAGTGGCCAAAAAGAGCCCACGAAAAAAATGAGAGAAAAAGAGAGAAGGGACAATGTTACTATCCTTTTTCCACACTTGTGCTTCAGAGTAGCACCATGTTTCTCATATACAGAGTCTCCTATTTTGTCACTTTCATATACTAGTGGGAATTTTTTATTATAGAACTTGGCTTGTATATACCGATGATGGGCTTCCTCAAATGCCCGAGGTCTTCATGAGCAAGCAAGTTGGATGCACACCCACTTAGTTTTCATGTTGAGCTTTCATATACTTATAGTTCACAGTGCATCCGTTGCATGGCAATCCCTACTCCTCGCATTGACATCAATTGATGGGCATCTCCATAGCCCGTTGATTAGCCTCGTCGATGTGAGACTATCTTCTTATTTTTGACTTCTCCTTATTAATCTCTACCACCATACTCTATTCCACCCATAGTGCTATATCCATGGCTTATGCTCATGTATTGCGTGGGGGTTGAAAAAGCTGAAGCGCGTTAAAAAGTATGAACCAATTGCTCGGCTTGTCATCGGGGTAGTGCATGATAAATATTTTGTGTTAAGAAGATGGAGCATGACAGGATTATATGGTTTTGTAGGGATAACGTTCTTTAGCATTTTTATTTTGAAAGACATGATTGTTTATTAGTATGCCTGAGTATTGATGTCTTTATATCAAACTATAGACTATTGCTTTGAATCATTCGGATCTTATTATTCATACCGTAAGAGAGATTACATGATGAAACATGATAGGTAGCATTCCACATAAAAAAATATGTTTTTATCATTTACCTACTCGAGGACGAGCAGGAATTAAGCTTGGGGATGCTTGATACGTCTCCAACGTATCTATAATTTTTGATTGTTCCATGCTATTATAGTATCAATCTTGGATGTTTTATATGCAATTATATTCCATTATATATCATTTTTTGGGACTAACCTATTAACCCAGTGCCCAGTGCCAGTTGCTGTTTTCATCTTGTTTTTGCCTTTTCAGAAAATCATTATCAAAAAGTGTCCAAACGAGAAAAAACTTTGGATTAATTTTTTCTGGACCAGAAGAGACCCACGAAGCTTCGGGAGAAGACCAGAAGAGCCACGGGGAGGCGACAAGCCTGGAGGGCGCGCCCAGGGGGGGTAGGCGCCCCCCCAGGCTTGTGGGCCCCTCGTAGCCCCTCCTGACCTAATTCCAGCGCTATAAATTCCCAAATATTCCCAATATACCAGAAAGACAGAAGAGAAAACCTTTCCGCCGCCGCAAGCCTCTGTTCTTCCGCAATCCCATTTGGAGGCCTTTTCCGGTACTCTGCCGGAGGGGGAATCGATCACGGAGGGCTTCTTCATCAACCTTGCTGCCCTTCCGATGATGTGTGAGTAGTTTACCACAGACCTACGGGTCCATAGCTAGTAGCTAGTGTAACACCCCTAGGTAATGCACTACAGTAATCCCTCATGATTAAGCCAAGTCACTTTGTTATGCAAAGCTTAATCATCTTTGATTCATATCTCATTTCAAATTCCACCACTGAATTCAATTCAAATTATAAGTGAAATTTGAAGTTGCACAAAAGTTGCTGAAAAATAGTTCATCATTTAGCAAATATTCCATAACATTTTTTTGTTAAGGAAAACAACATCACCACAATGCTAAATTGAGCTATAGCAATTAAAACAGTGCTATTTCAGCATTTTATAATGCCATTTCATTTGTGAAAAATTCAAATGAATTCAAACTTTGCCCAAACTTTTTGTGCCAGTGTCAAATATTGCAATGTATTTATGTGGCCTAGCTCCACATTTTACAAAAAACATTTAGCAGCTCAAAATATTGCAAAACCTTTCTGTAAAAAGAAAACCGAAAAGGGAAATGGAAAAAGGCCCTAACCTAATGTGCACTGGGCTCTAAGTCCACAGTGCACAGCCCAGCCCACCGCCACCGTCGTCTCCCTCTCTCTCCTGTGCGTGGCAGCGCGCCCGTGGCCAGCGCGTGGTGGCTCCGGCCGCTGCTCGACAGCTGCCGTCGCCGGGCGCCACTGGGTGGATAAGGGCGAACCACCCACTCCCCCTGGATGCCTCAGCCATTCATCCCCCCTCTGCCTCGCTCGCTCTCCTCTTCCCCGTCGAGCCCGAGCGCCGTCGTCGCCGTGCACCGCTTGATACCACGGCCACCGTGCCCTCCGCGTCACCTCGCCGTGTCCCACCGCTCGCCTCGACGCCGCGCGTCGTTTGCCCCAACCAGCGCGCCTCAGGGAGCCCTACAGCGACCGGATCGAGCTCGCCTGCGACCTCACTATCGCCGGTGATCTTCTTCCTCTCCGGCGAGTTTGCAGCTCCTAATCTGTCACCGGGCCTTCCTGTGCCTCCTCGGTGAGCCCCCAGCCATCTTCCCTCTCTCCCCGCGGTCGCACTCGAGCTCTAGCTAGCCTCACCGTCACACCCGAGCACTAGCCGCCGCCGCGCTTGTTGTCACCGTAGCCACCGCAGCCGCAGCTCGTGTCCGAGCGTGGCATCATGCTCAGCGCGCTCGCAGCAGCCCGTAGCAGCTCCTGGCCGAGCAAATGGAGCTCCCTAGCCTCGCGCCGATCAAACCCGAACTCCGGTCGCCGCCGCGAGCTCGTTTCCGGTGAGCACCGACCACCCCAGCTCGCGTGGCTGCCGCCGTTCGACGCGGCATGCTCCCCTCGTTCGAACACAGGACGCGGCGCTCGATTTGGCCCTCTGTAGCAAAAACCCGACGCTCGCCGGCGCGCTCTGCCGCGTTTCGGGCTCGCCGGAGCAACTCCAGCGCCGGGCGCCGACGTGGCATGGCCTGGGGCCCACCTGGGTCACTGCCAGTGGGCCCCCTGGCCCCGGTTGACTGTGCACGCTGACCCTGACATGTGGCCCCCACCCGCTAACTTAATCCAGTTTTTAAAAATTAAGTTAATCTGCTAATTAGTTTACTCACTGACAACTGGGGCCCACCGCTAATTAATCTCAGTTTATTTTTAATTAAGCGCTAATTAGCCCTGTGTCACTGACATGTGGGCCCAGCCCACTGTTCCAGTGGATAAGGCTGTCCAGTCAGCCTGCTGACTGGGCAGATGACTCAGTCAACTGGGCCCACTGGTCAGTCTCTCCGCTGACCAGCTGGGTACACCTTTGGGTACACTAAGCAATTATTGTTCTGGATAATTCGAATTTATTAATTAAAAAATTCCAGAAATTCCAGAAAATTGCTAAAACTTCGAAAATTCGTAGAAATTCAACCGTAACTCCGATGAAAAAGTTTTCTACATGAAAGTTGATCAGAAAAACGAGACGAATCTGAATATGCCCTCCATGTAGTTGTCACATGCCCATAACACTGCAAACATGGAACCTTCCCCTCCAGTTCATCTGTTTGACAGATGCCTAAAGCCGGGAAAATATTCCCAGATATTTTCTCGCTCCGCCAGTAACACTGAGCACTGCGTTAGATCGCCCCCAGCACAGCATATTGCCATGCCGTGCATCTATGTTGCTTTGATTGTCATGTATTTATTTGTTTCTTCCCCCTCTTTTCTCCGGTAGACCCCGAGACCGACGCTGCTGGCGAGTACGACTACGCCCCTGACGACCAGCCCCTTTCCGCAGAGCTTCCAGGCAAGCAAAACCCCCTTGATCATTCCTATATCGCCTATTCTTTATCTCCCATGCTTGCATTATATTTTGCTACCGTAATTGATTGCTCCTATTCTGATGCATAGCCTGCTTTTGTAACCTGCTGTTGATACTTTACCTGTTGTCCCATATGCCTATTATAGGTTGGTTAGTGATCCATCAGTGGCCCCGCACCCTTGTCCGTGTTGCCATGCTTGCTTCCGGATTACTCGAACCGTGTGATCGAAGTGCAAAGACCAACATAGCACCGCACACCCCCTTAGTTGTACGACTCTCCAGCTACTTCGAGTGCCGAGGGTGATACCTCCTACCTCACTCCTGATGATATCTCTGTAGCATAGCTAGCCGGTTGTGGGATAACGAGGGTGATTCCTCTTTCACCACCTCTGATGATGCCTCTGTCGTGCAACCCCTTAAGTGTGAATCCATCAAGGGTGATTCCTCCGGGTTCACCTTGACGATTACATCGAGTGGGAATCCATCGAGGGTGATTCCTCGGATTACCCTCTTGATGTTATGGCCACACGGTTACCTTAACTGTTGCCCCCCATGTACTATTACTACGGGAGTGAAGGGACATGCGGTACCACCCCGGTAGTGGTGGACCTGAGTTCCCGATAGTCTCTTGGGAAGTCGGGTTGACCTAGAAGGTACCCATGAGATAATTACGTGGCACGGCTGGGCATTCCTGGCCCTTGCCGTAAGTCCACGAGACGGGGCGATGGGACCACATATCATGGATCACTGATTGTCACCGCGAGCTCCCAACACACTAATGGGTTAGGATATGTGATCTGAGTAGGCCTCTGGCCTTTTCGCACTAACCAGCACGCGGGAATAGTATGCGCACTCGGCGTCGTATGTATCAGCCGAAGCTCTTATGACGTCAGCAACTGAGCGGCGCGCGCCCGGGTGGACCGCGAAAGCCTGCGTGTGTATACAGGGGCTAGGTCTGGTCCCGGCCGCGTACAGCAATGCGCAGGAGTGCAAAGGGCGATGGGCCCAAGACCCCTGAGTGCTTAGGGTGTAGACCGGCGTGCTGGCCTCTCTGCTGAGCCTAGGTAGGGCTACGGCATGTCGATCAGCCAAGGCCGGGCATGACCCGATAAAAGTGTGTCCGGCCAGAGTTAATCGAGCGTGTTGGGTAAGTTGGTGCACCTCTGCAGGGAAGTATATCTATTCGAATAGCCGTGTCCACGGTAACAGGACGCTCGGAAAGTATCCCGATCTGCTACAACTAGAACTGGATACTTATGAATTTAATGATATGTTAGCTCCGGGATTGCTTTTTCGCAGGGAGTCGAGGAAGGATCTCTGGGCATTACTGTTAAATAATTATTGCTTTATTATATTCTAATCTACACTCTTCTAATGCTGCAAGACGCTGCAAGTTGCTAGTCTTCGATAGGCTAGGCCTTTCTCTCTATTCTGGCATTTTTGCAGTCTAGTCCACAGATACAACGCCTTCATTTGAAACCAATGCATAAATAGAATAGATCTGATGTAAGTCTTGCGAGTACTTTGGATGAGTACTCACGGTTGCTTTGCTACCTCTTTTTCCCCATACCCGATTGCTACGATCAGATGGTGGAGTCCCGAAGATAGCTGATCCCGCTGACGACTGCTACTACCCCGATGGAGCCTACTGCTATGTGGAGACCGACGACCAGGAGTAGTTAGGAGGCTCCCAGGCAGGAGGCCTGCACCTTTTTGATCCAGTTGTCGTTGTTTTGCTAGCCTTCTTAAGGCACCCTTGTCTAATTACATCTGTACTCAGATGATGTTGCTTCCGCTAATGCTTGTGCTCAAGCTTATGTATTCGAGCCCTCGAGGCCCCTGGCTTGTAATATAAAGCTTGTATTATTTTATTTTGTGTCTAGAGTTGTGTTGTGATATCTTCCCGTGAGTCCCTGGGCTTGATCATGCACATTTGCGTGTATGATTAGTGCACGATTGAGTCGGGGCGTCACAAGTTGGTATCAGAGCTGACTGCCTGTAGGAAGCCTCTTTCCAACTCCTTGGCCGAAGTTGAGTCTAGTCTTTGAAAAAAATGTTTTACTAACATGGCTGTGTGGCTTACGGGCCCACGCCGCCAACAGATGGTTTAGGATCTTTTATTCCTCATCCTTACTCTGGGACTCTGATCTCTCTTCTATTCGGGTTAAAGATTTTGCTAACTCTAACATTAGGTTCTCGTGTTCACATTCACCCGGAGAGCTGGATTATCTGCAAATATTCCTTTCAAAGTTATCATATGCTTCTCACACTGTCATTTGACATCTTGCACTCCCTTGTTTCAGATGCGTCCCGCAAGACAGCTCGTACGCCAGACTATGGCTGTTGATGCGACTGGGTTCCCTGCCATTCTGGTCGACCTCATGACCAGGCTGGGATATCGCTGGTACCCCGAGTACACTGTTTACGAGGACTACCGTGAGTTCAACCAGGAGCAGTACCACGCTGTGGTTCGTATCTTTGATCGGCAGAGTAACTCCACCACTGAGTTGCACACCTTTCATGGTGTTAGAGTGACTGTTGACATGGCAGTCCATGATGCTGCCTATACTGCTATTGCTTTTCTCCGTGGAGAGCACACCCGCTTGGAGGAGACTGGATTCCGCTACATCCCGTATGCCCCCGCTGGGGATGAGAGTGGATACTACACTATTGTCTGTACCCCTTACGTGCGACGTCGTTATGACCCGCAGGTTTTGGTTCAGTACACCGAGGCTCTGGATCGCACTGCCCGAGCTCTTGCTGTCTAGTTGTACGCCACTCGTGCTCGTCTTTACGACGCTCTGACACAGTTGCTGCCAGCAGTCAGTGCAGGGATACATCCTCAGTGCATCCTTTACCCGCGCAGGACAGAGATGCCACCAGGTCTTGAGTGGCCTGCTGTTGGAGGTTATACTCCCCCACGTGGCCCTCTTCTTCCAGTTCGGGACCAGGTTCTGCACCAGAGTGTTCACGGAGCGCAGGATCCTCGTGTCGAGGGCACCCTGCGTCGTCACTTGCAGTTGCCTGGCTCCAGTGGTTCTTTCCGACGATGATGTAGCTATCGCTATGTCCCATTGTTGTATCCCTCCACCGCGTGCCTGCGTGCCGCCTAGTGTGTCTAGCTTTTCCTTTCCGAACTTGTACCGCTGGCTTGTAACTGACTCTATGTATGGATCTGTATGTCATGTTTGACTATTGTGTTGTATCTATTGCACTACCTTTGTGGTGCGTGTTACTTCATGAATGAATCCATACACCTGCAATTGCTCGTTGCTAAACTACCCCCTGTACATTTTAGTAGGATGGTTAGACCCGCAGGTCGTGGCCGTGGTGCCAACAATCCACCACCGCCCGACTATATGGCTGCAATGATGCAACAGTTTGAACTGAACCGTCAACTCATGCAAGGGATAATGGATCAGTTTCCACGTCCGAACATGAATCAACAGCCATTTCCAATAACCTTGCAAGACTTTGTTCGCCTCAACCCTGCTGTCTTCCGCAACTCGGTTCAGCCGCTTGATGCTGATGACTGGCTTCGTGACATCACTTATGAGATGGAGTCAACCAATGTTGCCCCTGCCAGCTATGTCACCTTTGCATCCTACTTCCTAAAGGGCCCCGCTGCTCAATGGTGGGACAGCCACAGACGCACTCTGCCTGTTGGAACCATCATTACTTGGTTGGAGTTCCAAGCTGCTTTCCGTGCCCGCTACATTCCTCAGGGAATCATGGACCGAAAGAAACGTGAGTTCCGCAACCCTCACTCAGGGCAGTAAGACTGTCGATGTTTATCAGCGAGAGTTCCTTGACCTATCTCGCTATGCTGAGGAGGATATCGCTACTGATGCTCGTAGACAGGAGAAGTTCTGTGAAGGGCTCAACCCTGATATCAAGCTTGCAATCCTTGTCCAAGACTTCGCTGACTTCGCCACCCTGGTGAATAAGGCCATTCAAGTTGAGACTGGACTGAAGGAACACAAGGACGCTCTTAAGCGCACCCATGATGCGGGCTCATCTTTGGGCTCGTCATCACAGAAGCGCTGTATCTGGATTCCTCACAGCATGTACCATCCAGCTGCACCTCCTCCACCGCCGGGGCAGCCAAGACCTCAGGCTCCACTGCTTCGAGCTCCTGCTCCCCGTCCCAATGATGGGCTCTGCTTCAAGTGTGGCTGTCCAGGTCATCGTGCCAGAGAATGTCCTCAGAATCAGAATCAGCTTGCACTTCCCTCTGCTAGCCGTGGTAATGGCCGTGGAAGCAACCAGCCCCGCAACAACAATGCCAGACCTTCTTATGGTTGTGGTCAAGCTTACCATGTTGATCTGAATGAAGCTCAAGGTAAGCCAACTACTTTGAAGGGTACTCTTCTTGTTCACTCAGTACCACCTCCTGTTTTAAATTGATCCAGGAGCACCGCATTCTTGATAACCCACAAGTATAGGGGATCGCAACAGTTTTCGAGGGTAGAGTATTCAACCCAAATTTATTGATTCGACACAAGGGGAGCCAAAGAGTATTTGCAAGTATTAGCAGTTGAGTTGACAATTCAACCACACCTAGAAACTAAATATCTATAGCAGAGTGATCAGTAGCACAGTAGTATGATAGTTTGATAGCAGTAGCAATAATAGTAACAGTAGCAGTAACGACAGCAGCAATAGTTTGGTAGCAATTGTGACAGTAGTAACTTAGCAAAGAACAATATGTGAAAAACTCGTAGGCATTGGATCGGTGATTATATTGGATAACTTTCATCATGTACCAGTCATAACCTAGGGCGACACAGAAATAGCTCCAATTCATCAATGTAATGTAGGCATGTATTCCGTATATAGTCATACGTGCTTGCGATAAGAACTTGCATGACATCTTTTGTCCTACCCTCCCGTGGCAGCGGTTCCATAAGGAAACTAAGGGATATTAAGGCCTCCTTTTAATAGAGAACCGGAACAAAGCATTAACACATAGTGAATACATGAACTCCTCAAACTATGGCAATCACCGGAAAGAATCCCAATTATTGTCACCTTGGGGTATGCGGATCATAACACATAGCAGGTGCGTATAACTTGCAAGATCGGATCAAGAACACAAATATATTCATGAAAACATAAAGGGTTCAGATCTGGAATCATGGCACTCGGGCCCTAGTGACAAGCATTAAGCACGGCAAAGTCATAGCAACATCAATCTCAGAACATAGTGGATACTAGGGATCAAGCCCTAACAAAACTAACTCGATTACATGATAAATTTCATCCAACTCATCACCGTCCAGCAAGCCTACGAAGGAATTACTCACTCCCGGCGGTGAGCATCATGAAATTGGTGATGAAGGATGGTTGATGATGACGATGCCGGAAGATCCCCCTCTCCGGAGCCCCAAACGGACTCCAGATCTGGCCTCCCGATGAAGAACAGGAGGTGGCGGCGGCTCCATATCGTGAAATGCAATAAAACTTCCTCTCCTATTTTTTTCTCTGGAATTGTGAATTTATAGCGTTGGAATTAGGTCAGACGGAGCCACGTGGGCCCCACGAGGTACCAGGGCGCGCCTGGGGGGTGGCGCGTCCTGGTGCCTCGTGGGCACTGGGTGGCCCCCCTCCAGTGGGTCTTGGTTCCAGTATTTTTTATTTATTACATAAAAAATCTCCAAAAAGTTTCATCCAATTCCAAGAACTTTTATTTCTGCACAAAAAACAACACCATGGTAATTCTGCTGAAAACAACGCCAGTCCGGGTTAGTTCCATTCAAATCATGCAAATTAGGGGCCAAAACAAGAGCAAAAGTGTTTGGAAAAGTAGATACGATGGAGACATATCAACTCCCCCAAGATTAACTCATTGCTTGTCCTCAAGCAATTCAGTTGACAAACTGAAAGTGATAAAGAAAAACTTTTACAAACTCTTTTGTTCTTGTATCTATATATATGCTTAAATAGTACCCAAGTTTTCAACAAAGATTATAACTAACCATGCAAATGATAACTCTTAGAAATTATATTCACTCATATCAATGGCATAATCAACTAGCGAGCAATAATAAGATATTTCAAATGCCAACACTTTGTCAAAACGATCATGATATAATATGACAACATGGTATCTCGCTAGCCCTTTCTGAGACCGCAAAACATAAATGCAGAGCACCTCCAAAGTTCAAGCAGTGACTAAACATTGTAATTCATGGTAGAAGAGATCCAGTCATGATGCACACAACATTAACTATTCACAACGCATGAGAATGACAATAGTGCTCTCAGGACTGGTGCTTATTTGAGAAGGTGATGACTCAACAATAAAAGTAAAATAACAAAAAAAAGTAAATAGATTGGCCCTTCGCAGAGGGAAGCATGGATTTGCAGAGGTGCCAGAGCTCGAAGCTTAAATCAGAGATAAATTAAATTTTGGGAGGTATGCCTTTCCTGTCAACGTCATGACCGAGAGTTTTCAATATCTTCCATGCTAAACACATTAGCGGCGGTTCCCAAGCGGTAAAGTAAAGTTTACTCCCCCTCCACAAACAATCACAAGCCATGGCTAGCCGAATCCTCGGGTGCCCTCCATACCAACAACTTTTCGGGGGAGTTTGTTTTATTATTTTACAATTTTAATAATGGGTCTGGGCATGCCGATTACCAGCCCCTCTCGTGCAAGGACAAGTGAATAAACACTCATCATGAGAATAACCCGCTTAGCATGGAAGATACTGACCGTCCCCTGTCGCTCCATGAGCGGTACGGGCACACAAAACAGATGTTCATTTGAATATTTAGAGGTGGCACATGCAAATTTACTTAGAACGGCAGAGTAATACCGCATATAGGTAGATATAGTGGACTCATCTGGAATAACTTTAGGTTTTAAGGGTTTTGATGCACAAGCAGCATTCCCGCTTAGTACAGGCGAAGGCTAGCAAATAGGTTGAGAAGCAACCAGCTAGAGAGCGAAAACGGTCATAATCATGCACTATGAATAATCAACATTGAATACTAGCATGAGTAGGATATAAACACCATGAACATAAATATCGTGAAGGCTATGTTGGTTTTGAATCAACTAAATGCGTGAATATGTGCCAAGTCAAGCCACTTGAAACATTCAGAGGAGGATACCATATCATCATACTACATCACAATCATTTTAATGCATATTGACACTCAAGATAAGTCATTATCCACTCCTAGCTACTTAAACATGGCATGAGCAACTATAATCTCTAATTGTCATCATAAACATGTTTAATCATAACATGCTGAATCATGGATACTGAATTAAACATATTTACAAAAACAAAGAACAAGTTGAGTTCATACCCGCTTTTCCTTGCCACAGTCACTTCATCAAATCATCGTCATTATTGCCTTTCACTTGCACGACCGAATGATATGAAAATAACAATAGTGCAAGAGTGTCGTGGACTAAGCTGGAATCTGCAAGCATTTTATTCAAAGGAGAAGACAAGGTAAAATGGGCTCTTTGTTAGATCAACAATAATGCATATGAGAGTCACTCAACATTTTCATCGTGGTCTTCTCCTTACAATGACTCAACAAAAGAAAAGAATTTCAGAGAAACACACTGAAATATTTTTGGAGTTTTTAGTTTTTCTAAAGAAAACGAAATAACAAAGAAAAATGAAAAACGAGAAAAACTATTTACACGGGAAAGCTCCCAACAAGTAAAAGAAGAAACGGGAAATCTTTTTGGGTTTTCTTTTACTACTACGAAACTACAACTGATTAAACTAGAAAGAAAAACCGAAAAGAAGCGAGAAATGTTTTTGGATTTTCTCTAGTTTTTCGAACACACTAGCAGAAAGCGAGAAAATAAAACTAGCATGGATTATACAATGAAAAAGTATGAACACCGACAACTTGGAATGAAAAGTGTGAGCATGAATGTAATGTCGGTGAGAGATACGTACTCCCCCAAGCTTAGGATTTTGCCTAGCTTGGTCTACGGCCATGGCTGTCCTGGATAATAAACAAAATGGTAGCTCATAGAGGCGTTCTGAGCCGCCTCCTCAGCCAGACGAGCAGCCTCGACAGCCGCATTGTACTCGTGCACCTCACTCTCATGAAGAAAATATCTCTGTTTGTTCTGAAAATCAAAGAGGGCAGGAGCAGGCAAAGCCACATACACAGAGTGATATTTATTAAAAACTAAGTTATATTCATAACCCTGTGCGTTGCGTTTTAAAAATCTATGTTCTCGCATTGTTTCGAAATTCAAATATTTATAAGGCAAGAGGGGATCATTGAACTTGGGCGACACCCCCAACTTTGCAGCTAAGCGGGAGGCATAAATTCCTCCATACAAATCACCATTACCCGCATTACGCTGCAGCCTACGTGCAACAATAGCCCCAAGATTATAAAGCTTGCTACTAGTCAAAGCTGTATGAATAAGACTCAGATCAGGGGCACAAAGTGCACTACAATCTTGCTTACCAACAACGCATTTACCATTAAAAAGCGCAAAATACCGAATAGCGGGAAAGTGAATGCTAATTATTCTAGTCTGCGTGATTCCCATATCCTCACCGTTGCAAAGGCTATTAAGAAACAACTCATAATCAGATCTTGGTGGTTCATCTAACCAACCCCAATATGGAATTTTGCATGCATCAGAATTCTTCTAGAGACATATTATAGGATTTGTCATAGAGGTGAAATAAAACTCTAGAAGTGCGCGGGTGATAATCAAAGTTTTGAGTGAAGGAATGAGTGAGGTTGTAATGCTGTGGTGGCTTTGTTGGTGCAATAATTTGCCTCCTTATGTTTTGGAGATTGTTGACAAACAGTGAGGGACTGATGTGTTTGCTAGTGCACACAGAGTAACAGGTCCCTGGAATCAAGAGGAGTTTGGTTTCAAACTCCGAAGAATATTCCCTGTGTAGTAGTGAAGGTTATCACCGAAGATTATGACGACAAGAGTGACCCCTCAAAAATTGCTGACGTGAAGCAATTGGTTCGGTGCCTTTCCGAAGGAAGTGACTGAGTCCGAGAATATTGAAGACGAAGTGAAGACAAAGCATTCATTTCGTTGTTTCTTTTCTCTTATTGAGTCATAGGACCACCGTACTATTAAGAGGGGTGTAGCGTTTGAAGATTTGATTCGCTGATGCTAAACCCAAATCCTATGAAAGCTGCGAGAGAAATCTCCTTGTGTTCCGAGCAAATACTTGCCAGCAAGAGACTGTGATCTTCTTCGCTGCGAGAGATTTGTCTCTGACCGAGGAGTTAGCATTACTTGCTCTTCAAGAAATGTTACTGTTGCTCCCAAAATCCGACCGTTGTGAACGTGTCGGTTGGCCATTGGCTGGACCACGTGTCCAAAATGGTCATTTCCCATCAGGGAAGGCTGCGGCTATAAATAGCCACCCCGCACCGGCGTTGTCCGGGGGCTGCTCCGTTTGATTCTGAGAAGATTGTTGAGCAGCTCCCTCTCCGATTGATTTGAGTTTAAAATCCACCGAGAGAAAACCCCAGAGCCGAAAAATTAGATAGTGGTTCAGCATCACTCGAATCTAAGTCCAGTACGCTCCACCTATTACTTTTGAGAGCTGCGAACTCTCTAGACGGTTAGGTGTCAATTTCTTCAGAGACCAAGAGTAATTGTGGTTCTCGAAGAAGAAGTCTGTAAAGGTTCGGAGATCGCCTCAAGCATCTACCACGAGTAATCGGCATTGGTTGACAAACCAATTGTCGAGGAGAATAGGGCGAAGAGAGTTTATCTTTTGTGTTAAATCACAACCCCTCCAACCAGACGTAGTCCTTTTGCAGAAGGGCGAACTGGTCTACCAAATACCTTGTCGCCATCGAGCATCACTGGTCATCTCTGCTACTCTCCTTTACATTCAAACGATGCCATGTGATATGTTCCAATTATGTGATTTACCTCGATGCATGTTTTTAGTTTCCATTCGGTAGTTTACGTTCGCTCACTGTTCACTGTTTTCATTCATTCCGCTGCTGGGTTCTGAGATTTTTTATATTTCCGAAGAAAATTTAAAACTCCCATTCACCCCCCCCCCCTCTGGTAGACATACTTCGTTCCTATAATTGGTATCAGAGCAAGGTACTCCTTGACTCTGCTCATTTTGGTCTAACCACCTTGGAGTTTAAGTATGTTTTCAGTGAGCTACAAGTCGCACCTCAAGATTCCCATCTTTGATGGGACGGACTATCCCTTCTGGAAGGAGAAGATGAAGATCCGTCTCCGAGCTATTGATTATGATATGTGGAATGTGGTGCAGAATGGATTCACGGTTGAAGTGCCCCAGGTCCCCACTGACCACGAGAAGAAACTCATTCAGATGGATGCTCAAGCCAAAGATGAAATTGGTGGTCATCTCTCTCATGCTCAATTACTTCGCTATCGTCAGTGTGAAACTGCAAAGGAATTGTGGGACATTCTCGAAAAGATTAACGAGGGTGTTTCAACCCAGAAAGAAGCTTGCATTGATACTCTTCGGGCCAAGTTCAATCGGTTCAAGCGAATTGGAAATGAAAGCTGCCAGCAAACCTTCGATCGTCTGAGTGACATCGCAAACGAGCTACAAGGTCTCGGCCCCAAAGACATCACTGATCACGAAGTTGTGAAGAAACTGCTCCGATCCCTTGACAGTTCGTTTGACACTCTAGTTCTGATGATTCGGGAATGAGCTGATTTCAAAGTTCTCGACTCTGCTGATATCATGGAAAGGCTAAACACTCACGAAGAACAAGAAGAAGAAAAGAGAGATCTCTATGGATCAAATCACCGAAAAAGTCATGCTCTCAAGGCTACGGCTGATTCTTCCTCAGAAGGAAACGCCGATGAAGATTCAGATGACCCAGAAAGGATCTGCAAGGACCTCGCATTGATCACGAAAAGATTCCAACTCTTTCAGAAGAAAAACCAGTTTCAGAAGAAAGGATCCAGCAACTCTGGCGGCTCCAAATCTTCATCAAAACCTACTGGAGATTACACCTGCTTCAAGTGCAAAAAGTCAGGACATTTCATCTCGGACTGCCCTCTCTGGGAAGCTGAAATTCGTGCCAGTGGAAGATTTGATTCAGGACACAACCATGGCAAAGGCAAGAGCAAAAGCTATGACTCCGATGATGAAAAGAAAACGAAGAAGTTCTTCAAGAAGAAGGATAGCTCCTCCAAGTCCTCGTCAAGATCTTCCTCAAGGAATCCCTCCAAGTCCTCATCCAACCGCAAGAACACTTCTCGCAAGGCCAAGGCGTACATCGGAAAGGACATGGATTCCAATGAAGAAGCGTCATCTGACTCCGAAGAAGTTGATGAATCTGATGAGGATTCTGATTCCGGCATGGCTGGCATAGCGTGTGCTTCTACTCTTGCATCGAACTTCTTCGAGAATCATTCGAGCGACAACGAGTCCCCTGCGTACTGCTTCATGGCCAAAGCTTCGAAAGAAAAGGTATCCTCTAAACATCACAAGGTTCACTGCAGTGATCAATATTCTTCTGATGAGGATGACCATGCTAAACTGATTAAAATTGCTAATATGCAACAAAATTCTCTCGAGAAAATTGAGAAAACCCTTAGGAAATCTGAAGGGTTGTTGGTTGAGGAGATGGTGAAAAATCAATCGTTGACCGAAGAGCATTCCGCCCTCGGGTCTTGAATGAAAGAACTATCAGATCGTCATGATTTTCTCTCATCTGACCACGAAAGATTGACTTATGATTACCTGAAACGGAAACAGGAACTCGAGTCGCTAAGAGAGGCTCATGATGACTTGATCAGAGAAAATTCTCTTCTCACCCAACAACTCAAAGAGAAACCTGAAGTGTTTGTACCTCCTTGCTTAAAATGCCTTGAACGCGGTAACGCTGAATCAAATGCTGAATCTTCTGTGAATACTAACCCCTCGGTCGAGGAAAATGGTTCTATTTCTGATGAAAATGCCAGGTTGAAGGATCTTCTTCAGACAGCAATGTTTAAGTCTCTCAAGGGGCATCAAACCCTGTGCGATGTTCTGAAGAAATCCATTCTTCACAAAAATCCCAGAAAGGAAGGTGTCGGTTTCGAAAGGAAACTGAATGAGAATGGCTCCTACTGGGAACCTGATCAATATCCTCGCACTGTGTGGGTACCTGCTAAGAGCAAAACGCTCGATCCAGCTTTACTTTCGGGATATGAGTCCCCTATCCCTGAATACTCATATGATGATTCTTTGGACAACTATAAGTTGTACAAAAACCAACGTGGTGAGGCTGTTGCTCGCTATGTTGGACCAAACAGCAGGAATGCCCCCCCGAAGGAATCTATCTGGGTGCCCAGGAAAACTATCGAAGCATTACCTGTTACTAGACTACTAACCATGCAGGAAGAAAATGCTCGATATATCCTTGAAAAGATTCGACAGAATGAGTACATACTTGCCTCACCCAACCGCTATACTCATTCGTCTGGAAGGAATTTCAATGCATACTCTTTTGATTATGCTCATACTCGTTCAAGTTTCAATTCGCATAATTATCGAAAGAAATCATATCCTGCTCTCTCATATGTTTTGAAGCCACCTACAATGATGTGGGTGGTTAAGAAAGCCTAATTTCTCTGCAGGACTATGTCTCCGGGTGTACAGAATGGATAATGGATAGTGGATGCACTAGTCATATGACCGGAGACAAGTCGTTGTTTGTCGACCGCAACTTAACGACTTCATCTGAGAAGTACATTACTTTCGGCGACAACAACAAAGGAAGGTAATTGGGTTAGGTAAAATTGCTATATCCAAGGACAAGAACATTGATGATGTTTTACTTGTTCAGTCTCTTGGATTCAATCTCATGTCAGTTGGCAAGCTTTGTGATCTAGGCATGCTTGTTCTATTTTCTAAATGCAAATGCATCGTCTTTATGGCCACTGACAATTCCTTCGTTTTCGAGGGAAATAGAAAAGGTGATTTATATATTGTGGATTTCTCTAAGGGTCCCTCAGTCCGAACTTGTTTGCTTGCAAAAGCAACCGAAGGATGGCTATGGCACCGAAGACTTGGTCATGCAGGTATGAGAAATTTGCAGACTCTCGTGAAGAAAAATCATCTCCGTGGTATTCCTGATGTGAAATTCGACAAGGATCGTCTCTGTGCTGCGTGTGAAGCCGGTAAATTGGCAAAGAAGCACCATTCATCAAAAACAGTCATGACCACAACAAGACCACTGGAAATTCTTCATATAGATTTATTCGGGCCTCAAAACTATGCAAGCTTCGGAGGCAGTCATTATGATCTGGTTATTGTTGATGATTTCTCTCGATACACTTGGGTATTCTTTCTCGAAGACAAAACCTGCACCCAAGACATCTTCAAAAGATTCGCTAAGAAGGCTCAGAATGAATATGATGTGCGAATTAATCACGTCAGAAGCGACAATGGCACTGAGTTCAAAAATACTCATATCGAAGATTTTCTCGATGAAAATGGTATCACTCATGAATTCTCTGCCGCATACACTCCCCAACAGAATGGAGGTGTTGAGCGAAAGAATAGAACTCTCATTGAAATGGCGAGAACAATGCTCAGTGAGTATAAAACTCCCATTCGTTTCTGGGCTGATGCTATTAACACTGCTTGCCATGTTGTGAATCGTGTTTATCTTCATAAATTCCTTAAGAAAACTTCATATGAGCTTATCACTGGCAAGAAACCGAATGTTTCTTATCTACGTGTTTTTGGTGCACCTTGCTATATTCGTGACATGAATCATAATTCTAAGTTTGCACCCAAAGCACATGAAGGTTTTCTTCTTGGTTATGGCTCGAACTCGCATACTTATCATGTCTATAACTCTCACCACGGGAAAGTTATGGAAACGGTAAATGTGCGGTTTGATGAATCTAACGGCTCTCAAAAGGAGCACCTGCCTAATGTGATAGATGAACCTCCGATTTCGGATGCTATTCGGCAAATGGCTATTGGGGACGTCAGGCCGGTCGAAGGAAATTCACCAGACTCTTCCGATGATGATGCTCCCATTGCTCGACGCACACGCCAATCTACTGCCGAAGAAAATGCCGCACCGAACACAAATGGCAACCCCAATGCAAATGCCGGTCAAAATGGCAATCAACATGAAAATGGCGATACTAATGCCAATCCGGATGCTGATACTGAGGAAAATGAAATTGATCATCAAGAAGGAAATCCTCTCCCACGAGTGGCAAATCGAGTTGACCCTGCATTAATCCTCGAAGATCTCGAGAATCCAGGTTATAGACCCACAACTCGCTCTCGCACTCGATTGGCTAACTACTGTGGAAGTTTCTCTTTTGTCTCATTGACAGAACCTACCAAGTAGGAAGAAGCTATGAACGATCCCGATTGGATGAATGCCATGCAAGAAGAGTTGGTGCAATTCGAATTAAATGATGTGTGGGAATTGGTTGACAAACCGAATCCTAAGAAGCACAGTATCATCGGCACAAAATGGATTTTCTGGAACAAGCAAGATGAAAATGGCATTGTTGTGAGAAACAAAGCACGTCTTGTCGCTCAAGGGTATACACAGGTAGAAGGTATTGATTTCGGTGAAACATATGCTCATGTTGCTCGCCTTGAGGCAATTCGTATTCTTCTCACGTATGCAAATTACAATGATATTCTGTGAAAAGTGCTTTCCTCAATGGTGAAATTGATGAGGAAGTATATGTTAGTGTCGGTGTATAAAACATGGGTATTTTATACCCTGACTTATGCACAGACAGTAGCAGCCTCCTTGCCGGAAGAGGCCTTGCCGGGAACTGCCAAGACCAAGACTCCAAGACCAGCCGAAGAAGCTACCAAGGAGAAGCTCAAGGCTCGACACTCAACTAACACCAAGGGTGAAGACAATCCCTCGCCGGCAAGCATAAACCGGCAAGATGAAGACCCGACAAGCTTATGCCAGCTCTCCAGCGCTCCACCTCGCCGCACAGGTATTCGCTGATGCGTGAGGTGTCGACCGCACAGGTTGGTTGGTGAGGCTTGTCGGGCACGTGTCAGCTCGCTCGGACAAGATTTGCCTCTAATGACACCCGTCCAGGAGGCGTGTCAAGATAATACGACGTAGCTGGGCAAGCGGTGCAGAAACCTTGCCGGGACTGCCTCTCCGCATGACACCTAACGACGCATTTAATGCCTTTGTCCTAAACTGGCAGAGTTAGGTATGATAGCACTGTTCACTATCTAGTCACACTGTAATTACTGTTTTGCCACTGTGGTAACCCCTTAAGCTATAAAAGGAGGGCCAAGGCAATAGTTTAGAGGATTCAGACTCCTTTTCAAACACAGGCACCTCTCGTGTAGCTGCTCTCTCCGTACCTTGCTGGGAGAAGCGCTCCTTGTACCGTGCTTCCACACCACTAATACACCAAAAGCAGGAGTAGGGTTTTACACTTCTCAGCGGCCCGAACCTGGGTAAAATCCCTCGCGTTCCATTGTTCATGCTCTTTGTGCACGCCGATCCTCCCCACCGAACCACAAAGGGGTTGCATGGCCCCATAGATGGTCGTACCCCGACATCTTTGGCGCGCCAGGTAGGGGCGGAGAGGCGTTTGTGCGAACCTTGATCAGCGGACCGTGCGTCTTCTTCATCTTCATCGTCAACTTCTTCACCGTCCTCCTCGTCATCGATGGCGCCCAAGAAGAAGGGCATCACGATGACGGCCACCTCGCACGCATCCGCAGGCGGCGCGGGCGGCGCAGCCATTGCGGGCGGCGCGGGCACCGCAGTCGGCGCGACCAGCGTGGGCGGCGCGGTCATTACGCCCACCGCGACCGGCACAAGGGACGAGCACGACAGAACCGGTCGACCTCCTCGGTCCTCTGGTGAACGGAGCCGCGACGGCGCAGGCGGAGCGGGTGGACCCCTTCCTCCTCCTCCTCCTCCTCGCCGCGACGACGAACGCAGCCGCCGGGGCGGCAACGCCCGGGCTGGCGTGAGCCGAGACCCCGCTGCAGCGACGTCCAAGGACGCTGCTTCAGGACGAACGCCGCACCCCTCACACGATGGGCACGGTACGACCCCGAGCGGCGCCAACAACTCCGGGCAGCGGCGCCCCCACGGCAAGACACGCATGGACCAAGCCCCAGACCCTCAGGCACCGCCTCCGCCACGGCGACCCGCTGCTGATCATGTGCCACGGCAGCAGAGCCGCGATGGCGCTCCTACTGGCTCTGCCAGGAGTAGAGCGACATCGCGCTCTTCGCTCCCGGCCATGCCAGCCACAGCGGTGGAGGCAATTGCGCGGGCTTAGATGTTGCTGAACTTCCCTCCGGCAGTGGAGAAGATGGACGAGTGGAGAGTCACCATCTAGAGCTTGATCGGATTTGCCGAAGCCAGTAAATCATAGCAAGCGGAACCCTCGCGGCGTCCGCGACCGGAGCCGGCATCCCCAGCTGGTGGCCGCGCTGACGGAACTACGCTAATGGTGCAGTCTCCGCCGTGGCAACAGCTTCAATAGCAACAACGCCAACAACCGCGACAAGCCCAGCAATCTTTTGGGCCCGATGAGATGTCGATCGCGTCTTCTTATCCACGAGGGCGGCGAGATCAGCGACAAGTACTGCAAGACAGGCAAGCTGAAGACGCCCGCACCACCATCGAATGGCATCGAAAGGCACGACGTCAATCCGACGCGTGTAACGGCCCCGTCGCTGATGAGCCTGCGCCAGGGGTCGGCGGATACCTACCTTACGAGGTTGGGTGTCCTGCCTTCACTCGTGAGCTGCGGCAAGTCCGGTGGCCGTCCATTCGAGCCTTCAAGCCGGAAGTACCGGAAAAATACGATGACAAGCTAAACCCGGCAGAGTTCCTGGGCATCTATACGATCGCCGTACAAGCTGCCGGGGGAAGAGATGAGAAAATCCTCACCAACTACTTTCCGTTGGCGTTGAAACCCAACGTAAGGTCTTGGCTGATGAACTTGCCGGAGAACTCCATCTCTTCGTGGTCAGACCTCTGCAACGAGTTCGTTGGTGCCTTTACCGGGGGCCACAAGACTCCTGGACAGCCCAGTGATCTGCAGGTGATCCCACAAAGAGACGATGAAACCTTGCGCAAGTACATCTAGAGATTCAGCCGTGTACACCGCAGCATTCTAGACGTCCACCCCGCAGCCGTGATTGTCGCCTTTCACACAAATGTGCGCAATCGGAGGATGCGGGAGAAAATGAACGTCAAGTTGCCCAAGACCGTCAATGAACTCTACACGCTGGCGGACAAGTGTGCACGTGCCGAGGAAGGAAGAAGGCTCCCCGGAGAGGACGCTGGCGCCGAAGTGGATTCTGAGGACGATGATGCTGCCACCCCGGGGAAGAAGGGCCGAAAGCGCAACATAAAGCGCAAGGGCAAGACTGTGATGGCCGTCGAAGGTTCCGGCAACTCTGAGCCCGCCAAGAAAGCCAAAACAGAGAGTCTCGACAAGGAGGCAGCTGCATGCGCCGCTTGTCGGGAGGCGGCGGCAAATGAGAAGGCCGACAAATCCGATGGGCCGTACTGCAAGATCCACCGCACCAAGGGCCATGATCTCCAAGAGTGCCGGCAGGTCGAGCACCTTGTCGAGAAACAAAAGGCTGAATACGAGAAGCGTGACAAAGAAAAAGGTCAAGATGGTGCTAGTGGGTCCGGCAAGAAAGGCCGCGGTGGTCGAGGGGGCCGCCGCGGCAAGGCCAAGCAGCAAAAGGAGAAGCCTGCTAGGGGCCGCGAAAAGAAAGAGGGGGATGATGGAAGTGGAGAAGAAGAAGATGACGATGAGACCAGCGAACAAGAATTCCAGAAGGCGACTGACGCCATGTGCGTTGACGGAGGCGCATCTTTGCACTCATCCCACCGGCAACTTAAGCAGTGGGCTCGTGAAGTTAACGCGGCAGAGCTGGCAATGGGCTCTCAAAAACCACTCAAATGGTCGCACACGCCTATCATCTTTGATGCTGAGGACCACCCTGATCGCATAACCGCGGTCGGGTGCTTGCCGTTGTTGGTCTTGCCAACGATTCGCAACCTCCAAGTAACAAAGATGTTAGTTGACGATGGGGCCAGCCTGAACCTGATCTCTCCGGAAGTTATCAAGAGGCTGCAGATCCCCGATGAGGAACTCGAGAAAACGGGCACGTTTCAGGGAGTGAACCCGGGAAGAAGCCAGCCCAAGGGAAAGATCACGTTGCCGGTGACGTTTGGCGGGGAACTGAATTACAGGACGGAAAAGATTATCTTTGACGTCGTCAAGACCCCCCTGCCGTATAATGGAATTCTTGGCCGCCCAGCCTTGGCAAAGTTCATGGCGGCATCTCACTACGCTTATAACTCATTGAAGATGCCGGGGCCGATGGGTGTCATTTCCATCAACTCCGACAAGAAAGATGCAGTCATTTGCGTCGACAAGATGTACAGAGACGCGGTTGCAGCAGAGGCGGCCAAGGCGCCAGCTCCCGCCAAGAAGAAGGAAAAGAAGAACTCCGGCAAGACCTCCAGCAAGGATTCCGGGAAGCGCACCTCTTCGGAGTGCTGCACACCCGTTGAAGACTTGCCGGAATGCTCTGCCGGTAAGAGATCCAAGGCCACTGCACCGGCAACCAAGAAGGTGCTGGCGAAGGAGGACGACGCCGACGGTACCTTCACCATCAGCGCCACCCTTGACAGCAAATACGAAAGCGCGCTCGTTACCTTCCTGCGGGCGAATGTCGATGTGTTCGCATGGCGACCGTCTGACATCCCCGGCGTTCCCAGGGAGGTAATTGAGCACCACCTTGCCGTTTGTCCCCACGCTCGGCCCGTCAAACAGAAAGTCTGGAAGCAAGCTTTGGAGCGGCAGCAGTTCATTGCTGAAGAAATCAAGAAACTCGAAGCAGCAGGCCTGGTCAGAGGAGTGTTACATCCCACGTGGTTGGCGAATCCAGTGGTGGTGTGCAAGGCGAACGGGAAGTGGAGACTTTGTATAGACTACACTGATATCAACAAAGCTTGTCCAAAAGATCCTTTCCCATTACCGCGCTTCAATCAAATTGTGGACTCCACCTCTGGCTACGATCTGCTCTCCTTCCTTGATGCATATTCAGGATACCATGAGATATTCATGGCCAAGGAGGACGAGGAGAAAACCGCATTCATTACTCCATGTGGCACGTACTGCTTCGTGCGTATGCCTTTCGGATTAAAGAGTGCCGGTTCCACGTTTGCAAGGGCAGTCCAGATTGGTTTTGAGCCCCAACTGCATAGGAATGTAGAAGCCTACATGGATGATATAGTGGTCAAAACCAAGGACAAATCAACCCTCATTCAGGACTTGGAGGAGACCTTTGCAAACCTGCGCAAGATTAATCTGAAGCTCAACCCTGAGAAGTGTGTATTTGGCGTCCCGTCCGGCAAGCTTCTCGGGTTCTTTGTATCCCAGTGGGGAATTGAGGCAAATCCCGACAAGATCAAGGCAATTGAGCAGATTCAAGCACCGAAAAGCGTCAAGGATGTGCAGCGTCTTGCCGGTTGTGTTGCTGCTTTGAGTAGGTTCATTTCAAGATCTGCCGAGCGCGCCTTGCCATTTTTCAAAATTTTGAAAAAGGCAGGTCCAATGAAATGGACTCCAGAAGCGGAGGTCGCACTGCAAGACTTGAAAAGATACCTCTCCTTTGCGCCGACACTAGTTGCGCCTAGACCACAAGAGCCGTTACTGCTATACATAGCGGCAACGAACCAAGTGGCCAGTGCTGCATTAGTGGCACAGAGGGAAATCAATGACGAAGAAGCAATCACGGCAAGCCCATCCGGCGACAAACCGGAATCCTCACCGGCAAGGTCTGGCGCCGACAAGACAGATACAGCGCAAGCAAATGAAGCTGGTCAGCAAGTGCTGCCGAAGAAGAAAATGGTGCAGCGTCCGGTGTATTTCGTTAGTTCCCTCCTGCAGGGGGCTAGATCGAGATACTCTGGAGTGCAGAAGTTGCTTTTTAGCCTCCTTATGGCCTCGAGAAAGCTGCGTCACTACTTCCAAGCACACGAGATCACTGTTGTCACTCGCTTCCTGCTGCAACGCATCTTGAGAAATCCAGAGGCAACCGGCAGGGTAGTGGAGTGGGCGTTGGAATTGTCAAGCTTTGCACTCAAGTTTGAAAGCACTTCAACAATCCAGAGCAGAGCCCTGGCAGAGTTCATTGCTGAATGGACACCAACGCAAGATGAAGAGATTCAAGAAACGGCTCTCCCCGGCAAGGAAACATCAAGAGAATGGGTTATGTACTTCGATGGTGCCTTTTCGCTGCAAGGCGCCGGTGCCGGAGTGCTGCTTGTCGCACCCACCGGGGAGCACCTCAAGTACATGGTCCAAATGCACTTTCCCAGGGAGCAAGCTACAAACAACACTACTGAGTACGAAGGGCTCCTTGCCGGTCTTCGGATCGCGGTAGACCTTGGAATCAAGAAATTGATCATCCGCGGTGACTCGCAGCTTGTTGTGAAGCAAGTGAATAAGGATTACTAGAGCCCATTGATGAGAGCATATGTGGAAGAAGTGAGGAAATTGGAGGAACACTTTGACGGACTGCTAACAGAGCACGTCCCTCATGCGGAAAACAGCATTGCTGATAGCCTATCAAAGTGTGCCGCACAAAAGCTTCCCGTGGAACCGGGAACCTTTGTGCTCCATTTGAATCAACCCACAGTTACTCCATCAACGCAGGCCAGTAAGAGAAGAAAGTTAAGTACCGGCAAGTACTTTTCGGCAGAGCTCCCAGCAGCTACTGGCAACGATGCTGCCGGGAACGACGACGCGGTTGGCGGTGAGCAGCGGTTTAGCGCAGAACCACAGGTTCTTACCGCGGAAGCAAGCGCTCCCATGGCCGAAGAGAAGCCTTTAGTCCTTGTCGTCGAGCCACAGGCTCCGGCATGGGCCCAGCAGATAGTCCGTTTCCTTCAAACAGGAGAACTCCCCGACGAGCAAGAGGAAGCTGAGAAAGTAGCCCGCCAGTCAAGTATGTATCAGTTTGTGGATAGCATCCTGTACAGAAAACGACCGAACGGTGTGAAATTGAAGTGTATCTGCCGGGAAGACGGACTAGAGCTGTTGGCAGAGATACATGGAGGCATATGTGGTTCTCACATAGGATCAAGAGCACTTGCCGGCAAGGCTTCTATTGGCCCACCACCCTCCATGATGCGACTGAGCTAGTAACCAGGTGTGAAGCGTGCCAGTTCCATTCAAAGAATGTACATCAACCAGCTCAGGCTCTCCAAACGATCCCTCTCTCCTGGCCCTTTTCGGTCTGGGGGCTCGATATCTTGGGCCCCTTCCCCCGCGCTGTCGGGGGCTTCGAGTACTTGTACGTCGCCATCGACAAGTTCACGAAGTGGCCAGAAGTGGAGCCGGTGAGGAATGTGATAGCGCAATCAGCCGTCAAGTTCTTCAAAGGATTAGCTTGCCGTTTCGGGGTTCCTAACAGGATCATCACCGACAACGGCACGCAATTCACGAGCCGCACCTTCATGCAGTACATTCAAGACCTTGGCAGCAAAATCTGTTTTGCGTCTGTCGCTCACCCGAGAAGCAACGGCCAAGCAGAAAGGATGAATGTTGAAGTGCTGCGTGGTCTCAAGACAAGAACTTTCGACAAGCTGCGCAAGTGCGGAAAGCGCTGGGTTGATGAGTTGCCGGCGGTTCTTTGGTCAGTCAGGATGACACCAAATCGAGCTACCGGCCAGACACCCTTCTCCCTAATCTATGGTGCAGAGGCGGTGCTCCCCACGGAACTCAAATACGGGTCACCTCGAGTACTCGCTTATGATGAAGCTGAGCAAGGCAACTGCGGCAAGCCGATGCGTTCCTCCTTGAGGAAGATCGTCTTCAGGCGGCTGTGCGAGCTGCACGCTACCAGCATGCCTTGCGCTGCTATCATAGCCGCAAAGTGCACTCCCGAAGCCTTGAGGAAGGCGACCTTGTTCTTCGGCGTGTTCAGTCCGCCAAGGGATCAAACAAGTTGACGCCAAAGTGGGAAGGCCCTTACTGGGTAGTACGAGTCACCAGGCCTAGCGCAGTCCGGCTGGAGACCGAAGATGGCACCCCGGTGCAAAACTCATGGAATATTGTGCATCTTCGCAAGTTCTACCCGTGAGGCGCGGTTGCCGGGACATCTCCCGGCAACCCCTTTTGTACGAGCCTTGTCAGCTAGACATGTAACCCTTTGTACAAAGCCAGGCGCAGATCCTGTGCATAATAAAGCTAAGTGTTTCGCAACTCCTCATACATATTCATTTATATGTCGATGTAATGTTGTGATTTACACTTTAGTTTGTATGAAATGTCTAATGAACCGTCAAGGTTCCCAAAACTCTCTTTTCTCTTCTTTCTTTTTCTTAAAAAGGACAAGGGAATCCCTCGCGCGCGAGTTTCCCGGGGGAGTGGAGATGGGTACCAGTTCCAAATGACGTTCAAGTGATCATTTCATGCAGCAAGAAAAACGACGCAGAGAAAAGCTAAGTTGGAAGATTTAAAAAATTTCCTTAGTTACTTTCGCGTTCTCCCTTGAACGATTTTGCACTTTGTATGAGAAACCTGCACGCGAGAGGAACCTTGTCGCGAACGGTCTGCGCTCTAGCTTGCCTCGAGTCCGCTCGGCAAGCCTAGCAGCTGCGTTCTGTCCCGGCAAGTTGCCTTGCCGGCAGCGGCACTTCTAGCAGGCTGCTAAGGACCCGTTCCTCAAAAGCGCTCGCGGCAAGTGTGTGCACCGACAAGTCTCCAAACAAGCGTAGGGAACACGATCATGCAAAGACAAATGAAACGAGGGAAACGGCGCGCATACATTCAGGTAGCACAAGTTATATTACACCATAGAAATAGTGCAGGGCTAACAAAAGATTAAACGTATCTTGTACATGGCAGCTCAGTGGTAGATATGGCGGCAAGCTCAGTCTCGGCGATTGCCTTGAACCCTGGGGAATTGGAGAACCTTGTCGGCAAGAGGGGCGGCAATCCTGTCGGCAGCAGTGACGTCCGCGCTATCTGGCAACCTCCTGAAGACCCCGGAGAGATCAAGGCCAGGATTGCGATGAGCAAGCTTAAGCAGCACCCTGTACACGACCTCGCGCGCAAATTTCCGGGATTCATCGGCGAAGGAAGCAGATCTGTCTTCATGATGCGTCTTCAAGGCGTCGATGAGGCCCTCGAAGAACTTGGTCAGGCGGACGCTGGTGGCCTCCTTGTCGTTAACAGTGAAGCCCCAGCTCTTCATGTCCATCATGGTCATCTGGGAGCTGATGCGCTCGGCGGCGTCAACAAGCCTACCGGTCCAAAGGGAGAGGTTCTCATGCAGTTGGGCGTAGCTGTTTTCAGCCTCCTTCTTCGAGGCCTCCTCCTTCTCCAGCTTCTCCGTCAAGACCCTCTCCCTCTCCTTGGCGGATTCCGAAGCTGCTACCACAGTGGCCAGTTGGGATTTTAGATCTTCGATCGCCTTGACAGCGGCGTCGAGTTCTTGGTTCTTGGATGATAGTTGCGCTTGCAAATCTCCTAAAATACGGGTTGCCTTCAGCGCTTCATCCTTGAGAGCCTCGACCTCTTTGCCACTGCCGACGAGATCCTCCCTCAGTTTGGCCACCTGGGATTCCAGTTCTGCCTTGGCGGAGTTAGCAGCAGCAGTTTTGTCAACAGCCTCCTTGAGCTTAGCGGCATTCTCCAAAGCCTGGGCTTCGATGGATTTCTTGTGCCCGTCTTCCAGCTCTTGGGTCCGCTGCTTAAGGAGCGCTTCAATTTCGTCATCCTTGCCGCGAAGAGTGGCGGCAAGGGCTCCTTCCCGTGCGGCAAGATCTTTTTCCTTGGCGTTGAGCCGCGTTTCGCGCTCCGTCAGCTTGCCGTCGCGGATCGCCGTTGCTTCGGCGACAGCGTTGAGGTTGTGGGCCTGCTGATTGTACCACGTGCGCAGCTCGTTCGCCTTCCCCCTCAGCTTCCGGTCGACCAAATCCGCAGCTTTGCGCTCCTCATGCACCTTGTCCCATCGCCGGCTGTACCGCTCCTGGACGCCCTTAAACCCGACAGCCATGATTTCCATGAAGGCGAGGTCTTCGACGTTGTCGGCCGCGTCAGTGGACTCGTCATTTCATTGGGCTAAGGGGAGCAAGATCCGAGCTATCTCTTCATCAAAATTTGGTCCCGCGGTGCTGGAAGAACTGGGGGCTCCAGACCCGTGCTGGGGAACGACCAGCGCCAAGTCACTTGGCGGAGCTTGCAGGGTCAACACCACCAATTGGTTGCCGGAGAACGGCACATCGGTATTGGCGGGTGTCTTCTCCGCATCCACCCTGACGGGGTCAGGCCGGCCTTCTTCAGTGGCGACCTTGGCGGCCTCCTCAGCAGCGTCCCTTGCAATGTCAGCCACCTCCACAAGGACTTCACCTTCGTCGGGAGAGGCTCGAGCTGTGGATTGAGGCGGAGGCAAGGGCAAGATAGGATTCAGAATCACGAGTCAAGTTCAAGAAAAAAAAAGAGAGGGAGAAAATGGAAAAAGGAAGAAGTGTTCCATGGAAAGTGCCCAAGGACAAGAGGATTACCCGTTAGCGTCTATTCAAGAGGGGCATCCCCCCCGGTGGCTTGCGTCGCCGGCGTGCGGTCGTCTCCAGCCCCGCTTGTCAGGATGATCTCCGCATGGACAGGCTCATCGGTGGAGGCCCTTGTCGGAGAGGCACTCTCCGGGACGCTGGTTGACGGGGGGGACCACAACAGAGTCCACCTCCTGGCGGTCTCCTTCTTGACAGGGCTCCCCTGCTTCTTTGTCAAGCTCAAGGGGAGGAACTTCAGTACCGGCGCCGGTAGGCGGGATTTGCTCCACATCCTCACGCCGGGGGCTAGGCTGGGGGCTGATGACGATGGTTTCGGCCGTCGCAACCCCCTGCTCGACGCTCACCGCGGGGTCTTGTGTTGCTACGGGCCTGGCCCGCTTCGACCGAGGCGCGAGCAGCTCTGGGTCCCTGTCAAGACGGAAGAAATCAAGTTAGAACGACAGCAGGATGGAATTGGAGCTTGCCAGAGATGAGCTGAATCACTTACTCCTCCTCCTCGGACGCGCCGAAGATGTCAAAGTCATACATCACTGGCGGAGGCGACTCCCTTGCCCTCTTGAGCGCCGGGGGAGGAGAACCTGTCGGCTTGGCGGGCTCGACTTCCTCGGCAACCTCTTGCCGGAGAGGCGAGGGCTGAGTTCGGGGGCGCCGGGACGATTGCCGCCGAACCTCTTCCTGGCGGCCGGCCTTGGTGGTCGTCTTCTTCACCGTAGGGCCGGCCACCGGCGAAGGGGGGCGCACCGGCTCTTGGCTAGCCGCTCTCCGAAGGTGGCGCCTCCTCTTCGGGGCTCGAGGACCTTCCTCGTCTTCGGGCTCTTCGACGCCCTCAGATCCGGCAGCCGCGGGCCCGGCAACGTCGGTCCCGACAACCACGGCCTCAGCGGCCTCATCCTCGACGGGCTCCTCTTCTTGTCCCTCGGCGGCCTCTTCCTCGGAGTGCTCATCCTCCTCGTCCTCGGTTGCCGTGGCTCCAGAACCACTCGCCGCGTTGATCCTCGCGATCTCCTCGGCCTTGCTGGTGATGTACGCCAGCTCCTCTGCAGTGGTAGCCTGGATAAGGTCCGTCTCCTTCTGGGAAGCTACTTCCGTCAAGTTGGAGGCCCACTCCATTTCGAACTCCAAGGGGGGGAGAACCCAGTCTGCTTTTACTCCATGAGCGTTGCAGTCCGGCATCGCCGCCAAGATGGAGTCCTTGGCGGAATTGATATGCAGCGGGACGATTTTGTCCGGCAAGTGGAACGTGCCGGTTCTCCGGAACAACGCTTCACAGAGGCTGGCGTGCTCCATAACCGACAAGTTATTGCCGCGACCGGGGTACAATCTCATGATGTCGGCGGCGTTCTGGTACTCCCAGGCGAACCTTCCCCTCTTCTGCGCTATGCGTCGCCGGAGGAAATCGGCGCCAACCATCTCTATGGTCAACTTAGCGGCCCTGAGGCGGGCGATCCTATTCAGTGCCGGGCGGAGCTTGGCGTCTGTGGCACCTATGCTGCTCCAGTTCTTGCTGCGCCCAACCTTCACGGTGCGCGGTATGCAGAATTGGGGAAAGTCCTTCTCCTGGATCCAGCACCACTCGGCCCTCCACTCTTCCCACTTGAGGTGAAGCTTCCTGGGAAGGTACTCGCCCTTCATCTTTGAAAGCACATTTGCTCCCTTGGTGGTTTTGGTAATTTATGCCAACATACATGTTGTTGGACTAATACTTTTATCTAGTGAATTTTAGACAAGTTCAACAATGGCGTGGCGTGGACAAGAGGACGTGGAACCCTTTCAAAATGCTAAGGACAAGAATTGGCAAAGATCAAGACTCTACATTTTTGGTTTAGTGATCCAAGATCACATTGAGTCCATAGGAAAGCCAATACTATTAAAAGGGGATGAGGTGTTGCTTAATGGTCCTTTTGCTCAAGTGCTTAGTGACAGTATTCCTAAACCCTCAACCACTCTCTCTATCCAAATATGTCCTAAACCTAAAGTCCAACTCGGCCCCACCGAAATTTCCAATCCGGTCCCACCGAGTTGATTCAAGACTTAGCCACTGCCAAACCCTAACAAATCGGATCCACCGAAATGGATCTCGGTCTCACCGAGGTGGCCTTTCCAACTCTCTGTAATCGTTTGCATTTACTTCGGTCTCACCGAGTTTGCAAATCGGTCTCACCAAGATGGCTTGCCAACTCTCTGTTGCCTTATTACTTCACTTCGGTCCTACCGAGTTGATGCAATCGGTGCCACCGAGATGAGGATTGCCCTAAGCCATTGCACTTCGGTCCATCCGAGTTGTTCGTATCGGTCCCACCGAGATTCCTAAAGTTCATATCTTTTACACAGTTCGGTGCTACCGAGATGATCGTTTCGGTGCCACCGAGTTGGGTCAAAAGTGTGTAACGGTTGGATTTTGTGTGGAGGCTATATATACCCCTCCACCCCATCCTTCTCAGTAAGGAGAGCCATCGGAACGTGCCTACACTTCCACCATTCATTTTCTGAGAGAGAACCACCTACTCATGTGTTGAGATCAAGATATTCCACTCCTACCATTTGAACCTTGATCTCTAGCCTTTCCCAAGTTGCTTTCCACTCAAATCCTTCTTCCACCATTGCCAAATCTGTGAGGAGTGATTGAGTGCTGGGAAGACTATCATTTGAAGCACAAGAGCAAGGAGTTCATCAACAACACACCGTATATTACCTTTTGGAGAGTGGTGTCTCCTAGATTGGTTAGGTGTCACTTGGGAGCCTCCAATAAGATGTGGAGTTGAACCAAGGAGTTTGTAAGGGCAAGGAGATCGCCTAATTCATGAAGATCTACCCCGAGTGTGGCTAGTCCTTCGTGGACGTAAGCCATGGTGGAATAGACAAGGTTGCTTCTTCGTGGACCCTTCGTGGGTGGAGCCCTCCGTGGACTCGCGCAGCCGTTACCCTTCGTGGTTTGAAGTCTCCATCAACGTGGACGTACGATAGCACCACCTATCGGAACCACACCAAAAACCACCGTGTCTTCATTGCGTTTGATCTTCCATACTCTACCCCTTTACTTTCCGTACTATTGCATGCTTTACTATTTCCGCTGCTCAATCTCTAGATATGCATGTGTAGAAAGTATTGGAGTGATCTTAGCTTGTGCCAAAATCTGGCTAAATTCCAAGAGAAATTAAAAACTGCTAATTTGGCTGGTTAGGAGTCTATTCACCCCCCTCTAGACCTATCTCCTCGATTCTACAATTGGTATCAGAGCAATATTCTCCATTGCTTTGGTTTCATCACCATTGGAGGGAGATGGATATGTCTACGTTCGGGAGGATTAGACGTAGAGTGCCTATTCTCAATGGGGAGTATTACAACTTTTGGAGGGATGAAATGCTTGATATCTTTGATGAGTTTAACTTGAGCAAGTATATTCATAATACTTATGTGCCCCCTATTGATCCCTTGCATCCTACTCATGAAGTAAAGGAGAGTACCTCGTCTATTCAAGTGGAAGCCCCAACTTCACATCAAGGTGAACGACAAGTTGATATGGAGGCATCCACAAGTGGAACACGTCAAGACGATGGGAATGAGGAAGTGCAACAAGATGATCCACCTCAACCTCCTTCTCCACCTCCACAAGCAAACAACGACAACATCAACGAAGAAGAAGAAGATTATGATGATGAGGAAGCCTCACCACAACCCAAGAAAAAGCTACCTCGAGTTAGAGCAAGAATCGACAAGGATCATCCCGTCGAACAAATACTTGGAGATATCCAAACCGGGAGAATTACTCGCTCTAAATCTCGTTTAGCTAACTTTTGTGAGCATTACTCTTTTATCTCTAGTGTTGAACCCTTGAAGGTAGAAGATGCTCTCAAGGACCCCGATTGGGTGAATGCAATGCACGAAGAGCTACACAACTTTGAGAGGAACCAAGTGTGGACATTGGTTGAGAAGCCTAAGGAAGAGCAAAACATCATTGGAACCAAATGGGTGTTTCGGAATAAGCAAGATGAAGATGGACAAGTTGTACGCAACAAGGCTCGTCTCGTAGCACAAGGTTACACACAAGTCGAAGGTATGGACTATGGTGAGACCTATGCCCCCGTTGCAAGACTTGAGTCCATTCGTATTTTACTTGCTTATGCTAATCACCATGATATCACTCTTTATCAAATGGATATTAAAAGTGCTTTCTTAAATGGTGAAATGAGGAGGAAGTATATGTTAAACAACCTCCCGGCTTTGAGAATCCCAAGAAACCTAATCATGTGTACAAACTTCGTAAAGCTCTTTATGGTCTTAAACAAGCCCCTAGAGCTTGGTACAAATGCTTGACAAATTTCTTCTTGAAAAAGGTTTTGAAATTGGGAAGATTGATTCAA
Source organism: Elymus sibiricus (assembly GCA_039707655.1). Taxonomy (NCBI): domain Eukaryota; kingdom Viridiplantae; phylum Streptophyta; class Magnoliopsida; order Poales; family Poaceae; genus Elymus; species Elymus sibiricus. Next base: position 250,829,512 of record CM077668.1, on the reverse strand, counting down.
CTTTGTTCACTAAGAGGGTTAATGGAGAATTATTTGTATGCCAAATTTATGTTGATGATATTATCTTTGGATCTACTAACCCCTCTTTCAGTGAAAAGTTTGGAAGGCTGATGTCGGAAAAGTTTGAGATGTCTATGATGAGTGAACTCAAATTCTTTCTTGGTTTGCAAATCAAGCAAACTAGGGAAGGTACCTTTGTCTCTCAAACAAAGTATACCAAGGACTTATTCAAAAAGTTCAACATGCAAGAGAGTAATGGTATGAAAACTCCCATGCCCACGAGTGGACATCTTGACTTGACCAAGGATGGCAAACCAGTTGATCAAAAGGTTTATCAATCTATGATTGGTTCATTATTATATCTATGTGCCTCTCGACCCGACATTATGCTAAGTGTGTGCATGTGTGCACGATACCAAGCGGCACCAAAAGAGTGTCACCTTAAGGCGGTGAAAAGAATTGTGAGATACTTGATACATACACCAAACTTTGGCATATGGTATCCCAAAGGATCTTCTTTCAATCTTGTTGGCTACTCCGATTCGGACTATGCCGGAGACAAGGTTGACAGAAAATCCACTTCGGGTACATGTCAATTTCTTGGTAGATCTCTTGTGTCTTGGTCCTCCAAGAAACAAAATTCCGTATCTCTATCTACTGCCGAAGCGGAATACATTGCCGCGGGATCATGTTATGCTCAATTACTATGGATGACACAAACTCTTAAAGATTATGATGTGCATGAGAGACATGTACCATTACTTTGTGACAATGAGAGTGCTATTAAGATAGCACACAATCCCATGCAACATTCTCGAACTAAGCATATTGAGGTTCGTCACCATTTCATTCGAGATCATGTTGAGAAAGGTGATATTGACCTTAAACATGTTCGTACTGACAAACAATTGGCGGACATCTTTACCAAACCACTTGATGAGAAAGTGTTTTGTCACTTGAGAAGTGAATTGAACATCATTGATGCTTCAAACGTGAACTAGAGGTTCATGTGGATGCATACAAGGGCATGAGCATTCTTGACTAATCCATGATATCTTTCATGATCATTTTATATCTTGGACATTTTGCTCCCTTGTATGGTATCTAACCTTTTGTAGGTACTTGGACAAGCTTCATGTCACAAGATTGCATCACACTCTTATCTTGAGCAATCTTGTATAACCCAAGTATCAACAATTGATGGAGTAACAAAGAACAAGACAACCTAAACATATCCTTTGACAACATTTGAGTTATGCATCATTCTTGTCATTTTGGATACACATGTTGTTCCTTGCAAGGCTAACCCATGTAGGAAGATGAACCACAAATGATAGGATAGCTCCAAACTTCAATTCATGAGCATCCACTTCAAGTTCAACTACATGATGGACTTCACCACCAAATACCAATGTAAGTTCTCACATCTTAGAGAAGCTTTACTCAAAGACATGAGCTAAAGCAACTCAACAAGATGTGAATACATCAAAAGCTTAAAGGAAAAATTACAGCCCCATTTTGAGCTTAACGACGAGTATGACCTATGATCAAGTGTTTTTACTTGACTCCTAAGTCAAAATACTCTAACATAGGTGACCTAGTCGCCGACCCATCTAGATGAAGTTCTCTAGTGTTTCTTCTGCTTGTTCTCTTCTTGCTAGAGTGTTTCTTTTCAAAAAAAAAAACTTCATCTAGACGTTTCTTTGCTTCTTTTCTGTTTCTTCTCTTTTAGCTTGATTCGCAGTTAATTCATTGCAAATCCTTGTGAGATTTCCTTGCCTAGTGAGCTGAGTTGACAAAATATTCCATTGCATCAAACTCGGTTCCACCGAATTGTCTCAACTCGGTGTCACCGATTTTGACTGCTCTAAGGAATTTTCTGTCAAATTTTCCCTGAGTTTTTCTGCTCCAGCTCCACTCGATGATTCTTATCCTCTACATGCATCTGGCTGTATTTCTCAAGGACCAAACTCACTTAATCAATAACCTTGAAGTCCCTTCTTGGAAATTGATGTCAAAGGGGGAGAGAGGAATACATCAAAGCTTAAGCTTATCTATTCAAACCAAAATATGCACCTTACAAGAGGAGAGAATGTTACATGTTTCTTTAAGGGGGAGAGAAACATGATTAGTGATTAGTTTGTTCTTTGGCCGTTCTAGTTTTCTCACCCTACCTACTCCCAATATCCATGTCAGATTCAGGGGGAGAGGAAGTTCTTTAAGGGGAGACAACTATTTCTTTTGGGGACATGTCTGCTTCAAAGAAGTATTCACCTAGTGATACTCTCTTCTACATGTCATCCCAATCTTGGTTTCTTGTTGATCTTGTGTCTTTTTATTGAAGAAATTATCTTGTGTTATCTAACCCTGTTTTCTCAAGTGTATTTCTTCAGGTACTTGATCAAGAACTTCAAGGTAAGTATATGCATCACACTCATGTACATGGTTGACCTCTTGCTAAGTATATATTGTTTGCAAGGAGAAAATCTTGTACATGTGGATACCCTAATGTCACATATATATATATATATATATATATATATATATATATATATATATATTGCTCTGATGCATATAGCCAAGATACATGTTGCATGTATATTTTCCCATGAGATATCATCATGTTATGCACATCTTCAGGGGGAGTTCAAGGGAGCTCATACATGTTACATGCTTCCTTCAAAGCTTTCATACATACCTCTGCTAAATCTTTATTTAAAGCTTTGATGTATGTTGTTATCAATTACCAAAAAGGGGGAGATTGAAAGCACATTTGCTCCCTTGGTGGTTTTGGTAATTTATGCCAACATACATGTTGTTGGACTAATACTTTTATCTAGTGAATTTTAGACAAGTTCAACAATGGCGTGGCGTGGACAAGAGGACGTGGAACCCCTTCAAAATGCTAAGGACAAGAATTGGCAAAGATCAAGACTCTACATTTTTGGTTTAGTGATCCAAGATCACATTGAGTCCATAGGAAAGCCAATACTATTAAAAGGGGATGAGGTGTTGCTTAATGGTCCTTTTGCTCAAGTGCTTAGTGACAGTATTCCTAAACCCTCAACCACTCTCTCTACCCAAATATGTCCTAAACCTAAAGTCCAACTCGGCCCCACCGAAATTTCCAATCCGGCCCCACTGAGTTGATTCAAGACTTAGCCACTGCCAAACCCTAACAAATCGGATCCACCGAAATGGATCTCGGTCTCACCGAGATGGCCTTGCCAACTCTCTGTAATCGTTTGCATTTACTTCGGTCTCACCGAGTTTGCAAATCGGTCTCACCAAGATGGCTTGCCAACTCCCTGTTGCCTTATTGCTTCACTTTGGTCCTACCGAGTTGATGCAATCGGTGCCACCGAGATGAGGATTGCCCTAAGCCATTGCACTTCGGTCCATCCGAGTTGTTCGTATCGGTCCCACCGAGATTCCTAAAGTTCATATCTTTTACACAGTTCGGTGCTACCGAGATGATCGTTTCGGTGCCACCGAGTTGGGTCAAAAGTGTGTACCGGTTGGATTTTGTGTGGAGGCTATATATACCCCTCCACCCCATCCTTCTCAGTAAGGAGAGCCATCAGAATGTGCCTACACTTCCACCATTCATTTTCTGAGAGAGAACCACCTACTCATGTGTTGAGATCAAGATATTCCACTCCTACCATTTGAACCTTGATCTCTAGCCTTTCCCAAGTTGCTTTCCACTCAAATCCTTCTTCCACCATTGCCAAATCTGTGAGGAGTGATTGAGTGCTGGGAAGACTATCATTTGAAGCACAAGAGCAAGGAGTTCATCAACAACACACCGTCAAATACCTTTTGGAGAGTGGTGTCTCCTAGATTGGTTAGGTGTCACTTGGGAGCCTCCAACAAGATGTGGAGTTGAACCAAGGAGTTTGTAAGGGCAAGGAGATCTACCCCGAGTGAGGCTAGACCTTCGTGGACGTAAGCCATGGTGGAATAGACAAGGTTGCTTCTTCGTGGACCCTTCATGGGTGGAGCCCTCCGTGGACTCGCGCAGCCGTTACCCTTCGTGGGTTGAAGTCTCCATCAACGTCGACGTACGATAGCACCACCTATCGGAACCACGCCAAAAACCACCGTGTCTTCATTGCGTTTGATCTTCCATACTCTACCCCTTTACTTTCCGTACTATTGCATGCTTTACTATTTCCACTACTCAATCTCGAGATATGCATGTGTAGAAAGTATTGGAGTGATCTTAACTTGTGCCAAAATCTGCCTAAATTCCAAGAGAAATTAAAAACTGCTAATTTGGCTAGTTAGGAGTCTATTCACCCCCCCTCTAGACCTATCTCCTCGATCCTACAGTCTTTGCCCTGGGGATCCAACCAATGCTGCCGGAAAGAGATTTATCTTCCATCCGGGGAATGAAACAATGCCAGAACAAATCCACATTGGGCGCCACTCCGACGAAATTCTCGCACAGATGGGCGAAGACCGCCATGCAGGTCATCGCATTCGGAGTGAAGTCCAGCAGCCTGAATCCGTAGCTGAACATCATGGCGCTGAAGAAATCTGAGAATGGAGGAACCAGGCCGCAGTAAAAGTATGCGCAGAAGAACAGATAAGAATCTGCGGGGTCTTTGTTGCCTTCAGGGAGCACTACGGGCGCCTTGCGATCCTTGGTGTCTCTCCCCCACATATACGCGTACCTCCTGATCAGCTCGTTGGCATCCAAGCAGCACGGCGAGAAGATTGCATTTTCCCTCCGCCGCTTCTCCAACTCCTCCAGCGCCTTCTTCTTCTCCTCCGCCTTGGGATCGAGCGGCTTGGCGGGCTTTTTCTTCCCCGCCGCGTCGGCTCTCTTGGGCACCATCAGGGATCGAAGAGGAAGAAGGTGGTCGATTGGGGATGCGAGGCGGCGGCGGCGGCGGCGGCGGGAGCAGTTCTGGCCTGAGGAGGAAGATGAAGCAGAGGAATACAGGGGCGAATGAGCCGCGCCTCCTTGTGCTTGCCTTTTTATGGGGAAGGCGCGGGGGGAGGCCGGCCCTTCACTGTTTTAGCCCCAGCCACGTTCTTTCACAGGTGCACTACCGCAAAATAACCGCAACAGTCCAAGTCCCCACGACTCGCATTTAATGCGTGGATTGGACGTGCGTCAGGATAACCATCATGACCAAAAATTATAACGACGGTTTCCCGCCGCGTGTCCGTGCATTACTTGGGCCTATCCCAATGACGCTTCGGACGCGCGTATGGCCCAGGCCTGGGGGCTCCTGTCGGTGTATAAAACATGGGTATTTTATACCCTGACTTATGCACAGACAGTAGCAGCCTCCTTGCCGGACGAGGCCTTGCCGGGAACTACCAAGACCAATACTCCAAGACCAGCCGAAGAAGCTACCAAGGAGAAGCTCAAGGCTCGACACTCAACTAACACCAAGGGTGAAGACAATCCCTCGCTGGCAAGCATAAACCGACAAGATGAAGACCCAGCAAGCTCCATGCCGGCAAGCTTATGCCAGCTCTCCAGCGCTCCACCTCGCCGCACAGGTGTTTGCTGATGCGTGAGGTGTTGACCGCGCAGGTTGGTTGGTGAGGCTTGTCGGGCACGTGTCAGCTCGCTGGGACAAGATTTGCCTCTAATGACACCCGTCCAGGAGGCGTGTCAAGATAATACGATGTAGCTGGGCAAGCGGTGCAGAAACCTTGCCGGGACTGCCTCTCCGCATGACACCTAACGACGCATTTAATGCCTTTGTCCTAAACTGGCAGAGTTAGGTATGATAGCACTGTTTACTATCTAGTCACACTGTAATTACTGTTTTGTCACTGTGGTAACCCCTTAAGCTATAAAAGGAGGGCCAAGGCAACAGTTTAGAGGATTCGGACTCCTTTTCAAACACAGGCACCTCTCGTGTAGCTGCTCTCTCCGCACCTTGCCGGGAGAAGCGCTCCTTGTACCGTGCTTCCACACCACTAATACACCAAAAGCAGGAGTAGGGTTTTACGCTTCTCAACGGCCCGAACCTGGGTAAAATCCCTCGCGTTCCATTGTTCAAGCTCTTTGTGCACGCTGATCCTCCCCGCCGAACCACAAAGGGGCTGCATGGCCCCATAGATGGTCGTACCCCGACAGTTAGGCAGCCACCTGGCTTTGAAAACCCTCAGTTTCCTAACAAAGTTGTCAGGTTGAAAAAGGCGCTATATGGGCTAAAGCAAGCCCCTCGAGCTTGGTATGACACTCTGAAGAGGTTTTTGCTTGACAAAGGGTACAAGCCAGGATCCACTGATTCCACTCTTTTTACTCGTGCTATTGGTGGCGATCTATTCGTGTGTCAAATTTATGTTGATGATATTATTTTCGGCTGTACTAACAATACTTGCAGCATGGAATTCGGGCGAATGATGTCTGAGAAGTATCAAATGTCCATGATGGGTGAACTTAAGTTCTTTCTCGGACTACAATTCGTCAACAGGACAATGGAATTTTCATATCTCAGGAGAAATATCTAAGAGACTGTCTTAAGAAGTTCAAAATGCAAGATTGCAAACAGAAGGTTACAAAACTCCCATGCCAACAAATGGCCTGCTGGACGCAGACGTGTACTGTAAAGATTATGATCAGAAAGCTTATTGTTCGATGATTGGTTCTTTGCTTTACCTATGTGCATCCAGACCTGATATTATGTTGAGTGTTTGTATGTGTGCTCGTTTTCAAGCTGCACCGAAAGAATCGCATCACCAAGCGGTCAAGCGTATTCTGAGATATTTGGCTCACACCCCCACCTTAGGTTTATGGTATCCTAAGGGAGCACAGTTTGACCTTGTTGGATATTCAGACTCAGATTATGCAGGTGACCGGGTTGACAGGAAATCTACTTCGGGGACATGCCATTTCCTCGGTAGATCATTGGTATGTTGGTCGTTAAGGAAGCAGAATTGTGTCTCACTCTCTACGGCTGAGGCCGAATATATTGCTGCTGGCGCCTGTTGTACTCAGTTATTATGGATGAAGCAGACTCTGAAGGATTATGGCATCAAGGTCAAGAAAATCCCTCTATTGTGTGACAATGAGAGTGCAATCAAAATTGCTCACAATCCTGTGCAGCACTCTCGCACCAAGCATATTGAGATCAGACATCATTTCCTACGCGATCATGTTGCTCGAGAGGATATTGTTACCAGTCACGTTAATACCGAAGAGAATCTCGCCGATATCTTCACCAAGCCTCTCGATGAGAAAAGATTCTGTGCGTTACGGTGTGAGCTAAATATCCTAGATTCCGCAAACGTGCAGTAAGCTGGACTCGGCACCCGTACCAACACTTCCACATCTTAGAAGGAATGGGTGCATAACACTCGAAGAGCATGAAAATTTCGACAAAGTGAAATTTTCTTTCCAAGAGTGAATACATTAACGAAGAACTAGACTAACCGGGTGCCACGATAATTGTGCAACGCTCGGGGTCATACAGTTCTTATACGGTGGGTAACGCCACCACAATTTTTCGTCGTTGTGTTGCATTTGAAGCTTTTGTGTTTGTCCGAATGTATTTCACTCATAACTTTCTTTTCGGGTGTTTCTGTTTCTTCGTCTGAGTGAAATACCTAGGAACCTGTTATTCCCTCCATTCTATCTCTTCCAGTCTATGCTGTTCTGTTATGAATGCACAAATTTCATCTGGGAACGAAACTTCATCTGGTATCCTTGACCACGTTAAAGTTTCGGTCCGAACTTAATCAATTTTGGCGAAAGCCGTCCAAAATTTGGGACTTCCCGCCCAAGTCTGGACCACGTTCTTTGGTGACGGTTGCCACGTGCTCTTTATCAACTGCCAGCTTATCTGATCCGTTGAATCGCAATAGTCCATTGACTCTGGCCGTCCGATCAGATTCACCGGGGTGCGGTTATTTCCTCCTCGCATATAAATGCTGAGCCGCCACCCTCCTCGTTTCACTTCGCATCTTCTCCATCGCCACCTTTCGAAGCCCTACCGCACTGCTCCTCCTCGAGCTCAACGACGTCGACCATCCTCGCCGCTTCACTGCCGGAAAGAGGTCGCCGGAGTCATTCCTCGCCGCCGCGGATCATCTTCCTCTCCGCGCCGCCGTAGTTGCTGCACATCACCAAGTTAGGGTATGTGTAGTGCGAACTCGTTCTTCCTCTCTTCCTGTTCGAGTTCGTCCGCGGTAAAAATTGAGTAATTTTTACTGTATTTCTCAGATCCTTACTGATAGGTAACTTGTGCAGATGTGGTTTGTAGTTGTCCCTCGCATCTGAAAAATTTCAGATCTAGCGTTTGTGTTATGTCTCGAACGAACGGAATGCTTAGCACGTTTACTAGTATTTTCTTCGAACCTACTAGTTCGTTCTATACATTTCTTTCGCTCGAAATGTTTCTCAAAGTCTGCATCTACTTCTTCATCAAAAACGAGTTCTTTTTCAAAATCTTCGCCGTGTGCATTCGTAACCCTGTTCCCATTTTCCCTCGCATCTATCTATGTTCACAGGAAAATGCAGTCAGTTGAGGATTCAGCTAACCCAGTAAGTCGGGCTGACAGAGATGATGTTATTCTGGGTACTGCTGATGAATCCAAAGCTCCGAATGCTAAGGGCCCAACGGTAGGCCCATCAACTAGCAAGAGAAAAAGGACCGATCAAAATGCCGACGAGCAAGAAGAGACTGCTCTGAAGAAGAAGCGGGGTGGCAGACAGGCATACACCAACACCGCCGAGTACATATCTCATGATCGCTATGACACTGTTCCAGGAGAAACCAAACATCAGAGAGATACCCGTCAACAATGGATTCGCCGCCACTGGGTGCGCAAGTGGTTCAACTATGAATTTGTTCATCCTCGGTTTGCTCAGAACTTTGCATTTCATCCACCATGGGGTGACTGCCGTGAAATTTCTCTCATCAAGGCAAACGGTCCCCAAGAAAGACCACCTCCTCCGTCCAATGCTCATGAGTCTTCCCTTCGAACTCCTGCATCATATCCCGATGAGCTTGCTAAGCGTCAGCGCAATGCCATCAAGCGAGCCCAAAGGGCCGAAAATAAAAAGGCTCGGGAACAGGAAAACCTTCGCCCCCTCAAAGATGATGTGGAGAAGAAAAAGGCAGAAGGAAAACCTGAAAGTAATTCTAAGCGCAAGCATGATCCCAGTGTTGCTGCGAAGAGAAAGAGCGCACCAAAGAGGAAAAAGGCTGACCCTACCGATGCTTTTCAAATGCATGATTCTTCAGCTGATGATGATGATCCTCCGCTCACCAAGGAAGAAGTAGCTGCTACTCTCAGTGAGGAAGTAAACATTACCACCTCAACTGTGCTGCCTGATCTTCGGGTCAACTTGGTTCCAGTAGCACCACCGAAGAAGATACCAGCTAGAAAGACCCCTGCTACCACTGTCACGATGAAAAAGCATGTGAACACAACTCCTCATCCAGATGCTATCAATTTGAAGGATTTGGTAGTTGACGCTCCTATGAGTTTTGCGAAGCCAGGCGAAAATATTCCCAAACCTGACTTGAAGAAAATCAAGGCGCCTTCCGAGAAAGTTGCTCCGCAGGCTACTACTCCGAAGGAGAAGGTTGCTAAATTTGCGCCTACCTTGACTCATCCTTTGGCCTCAAAGCCTCCTTCCGAGCAAGTTCATGTCCAGACTGCTCCCTCTGTCAAGTCTGATGCGCCTCATTACTATGATCACATATTCATCATGGAACAGCTTGATAAATTTGTGGACAATCCTTTCGATGGAGAAGTGGCTTCGCTACCTATTCCTGCCGAAGTCATCACTCAAGCCACTTCCGTAGTTCAAGAACTGAGAGAAGATGCAGTTGAGATCAACTCTCTCTCTACCGAGCTAATGGACATTGATGCATGCATGAAAACTGCCTCTTCCAAATTTGTCATTAAAGCACTCGAAGACTCCTACAAGGATATCAATCATGCCATGACTCTTCTTCGCCACCGAAGGTTACGCTTTCACACGGATCTAGATGAAATTGTTCGGAAGATCTGTGATGCACATCAAACCAAAGTCACTGGATACAATGATCTGGTCAAGGGCCACATTGATCAAGTTGCTCAGCAAAAGAAAAAGCAACGAAAGCGAATGGCGAAGAAAAATGTGCCTCCTGCTCCGAAGGAACCGTCGCCTGTTCCCCAAGGTTCTCAGTCTCCTGCTCCGCAAGAAAAATCTCCTGAGCCAGCAATTCCTTTGCCACCCCCTGTTAAGGACTCGGATGCTCCTCCCTTGCCAAGGCCAACTGAATCAGTGCCTGTGGCCTCCCCTGCTCGAGCTGATATACCCTCGCAAGAATTTGTCTCTGAGGAAGGTGAAATCCCTCGCTCCGAGCCCCAAGCCTCTCCGGCTCATGAAGCTCCAACGGTCTCGGTCTCTCCTATAGTCGAGCAACAACAGATTCCAGTCGAGCAACAACCTTCAGTAAATGACTCGGCTTCAGTGCCTCCGGTGATTGAACCTGCTCTGCTGCCTTCTACCTCGGCACCTCCAACAGTTGCAACACCTGCTCCGTCTCCACTCAAGTTATCCATCGACACAGCTATTCGAATACCAGATGTTGGTCCCTCCGAACGGAAATCTGTCTCTGCTCGCCGCACTGACTCAGTTGTCTATGGTGATGAATATCTTTCTCCTGAAGAAGAACTTAAATATCCATACCCTCGTGAAGAACTGCCTTTGTTCTCGTCAGGCGCAGGCGCAAAAGGTCCTCTTTTCAATCGGAATGCGCATCCCAAATTCTTTCAGGCCAGTCCGTATAATGGGTCGCGCACTTCAGAATCGCCTCGTTTTTGGACGAAGGAACAGGCCATCTATTACTCTCGGGTCCTCTATGAGAGCAGAAAGATATTTCCTCACGAATATCTGGACATCCCTGCTATGCGCAACATTGGCGGTTTCAATCAATTGCTTCAGGATCTCGATGATTTCTGCCTCACCAAAGTCTTTGAGTTCGAGCACCCTTGGAACAGAGAGATTATTCTTCAATTCTATGCTACCCTATATATCTCCGACGATGAATCTGATAGCTCCAAATGGGTTATGGAATGGATGACCGAAGGAAAACACATCAAATGCACTTCAACGGATTTTGTCTCGCACTTCCATTTCCCTCGCTTTGAGCATGGTAGCACTGAAATTCGGGTCCATAATATTGATGTTATATCAGATGAAATCTTTCGATGCACAATGGATCATGAAAAGATTTGTGACTACACTGGTCCTCCTCGTCCTGAGCATTTAACTTTCGACAATCAGACGCTATTCCACATGCTCTCCTATACCATTTGCCCTTTGGCTGGTATGAATCCAGACAAGTCCATCTCAGATGTTCTTCGCAATGCTATATATGCCATCTCTGAGCGTTACATTTTCGATGTGGAAGACATGTTCCTACGCATTCTGAAGGATTCTGCTCAATATCCCTTCTGCATCAAAGTGTTTGCACCTTGGATCCAGAAAGTTGTTGATCATGCAATGCGCACAGTGTATCTTGCGAAGGAAAGCCATAAGAGCTTCATTCCTCCTGTTCGCGATACTTTGAAAGTCATGGATGATATCTCTTCAGGCAAATCGCCCGCATCAAGCTCCCAAGTCTATCACCAGCAATTTGATGGACCCCGTCTGCCTCAGCGCGACCGAAAGATTTCGCCACACCCTCCATCGCAACTCGAAGTTAGTTTGCGTACACAACAGCTGCTACTGCAACATATAGCTGAGGATCATCGCGAGGAAGAACATCTCGCCTCCGAACTGAATGCACTTAACAATCGCACGAGGATAATGCATCTGATAGCTGATGAAAACAAGAAGAGACTCTGGAAATTGCTTCGCAAGTTCTTCACCGAGAAACAATTACTGAATGTCAATCTCCAAGAGCTTTATGACTATATTGACAAAGGCTTCACTGTCGAAGATTTTCAAGATCGGAGTACTCCTCTGCCTGCTCGTGAGCCTACAACAGATCTTCTTCATCTCAAGCTTCGCAAACTGCTTGACGAATCTGAAGCCACCTCACCGACTGAGAAACCTGCCGAAGGCAATATGCATTCCCGTGTTCCTCCTGTGGCCACTCCAGCTATTCCCTCGTCTGCTCAGCCCCAAGCTATTATTCCTGAAGGAAAATCTATTGCTGCTGAAGACGAAGACAATCCTATCACTTCCGAAGAAGAACTAACCTCGGATAGCTCGTCTGGAGATGCCACTGATTGAGCCAAGCTCTGTGTTTCTTTACTCCTGTTATTCCTCACCTTTTTGACACTTGTTGACAAAAAGGGGGAGAATTACATCGAGTCTCGATAGAATTGCTTTTGGTGTTTCGTTTGATTTTGGTTTCGTGTGAGTTTGCAACTTCTGTTTTACACTTATCCGTAATATGTTGTAAAACTCGATAACTTCTGTGCTGTAATGCTCATTACCCCTGCTGCTGCACTATTTCTCTCGAAGCATTTCTCTTGCAGGTGGAATTATTATCAGAAGTCATATTTGATTGCACTACGATCTCGATGGATTATATCTCATCAGTGCGAATCAATGTCTCGAATGATTGAAATTTCCTCCTTATACTTCAATTCTTGCAGGAGAATTTATCTCATATCTCTCTTCCCTTCATACATTTAGGGGGAGTATATTTCATCATCGAGCAAAGTAACACTTACTCACTCTTGTTGGAATTGCTTTTTACTTATCTATCTTCACTTCGATGATTACCTGTTTTGTCATCAATCGTCCAAAAAGGGGGAGATTGTTGGTGCAATAATTTGCCTCCTTATGTTTTGGAGATTGTTGACAAACAGTGAGGGACTGATGTGTTTGCTAGTGCACACAGAGTAACATGTCCCTGGAATCAAGAGGAGTTTGGTTTCAAACTCCGAAGAATATTCCCTGCGTAGCAGTGAAGGTTATCACCGAAGATTATGATGACAAGAGTGACCCCTCAAAAATTGCTGACGTGAAGCAATTGGTTCGGTGCCTTTCCGAAGGAAGTGACCGAGTCCGAGAATATTGAAGACGAAGTGAAGACGAAGCATTCATTTCGTTGTTTCTTTTCTCTTATTGAGTCATAGGACCACCATACTATTAAGAGGGGTGTAGCGTTCGAAGATTTGATTCGCTGATGCTAAACCCAAATCCTATGAAAGCTGCGAGAGAAATCTCCTTGTGTTCCGAGCAAATACTTGCCAGCAAGAGACTGTGATCTTCTTCGCTGCGAGAGATTTGTCTCTGATCGAGGAGGTAGCATTACTTGCTCTTCAAGAAATGTTACCGTTGCTCCCAAAATCCGACCGTTGTGAACGTGTCGGTTGGCCATTGGCTGGACCGCGTGTCCAAAATGGTCATTTCCCATCAGGGAAGGCTGCGGCTATAAATAGCCACCCCGCACCGGCGTTGTCCGGGGGCTGCTCCGTTTGATTCTGAGAAGATTGTTGAGCAACCCCCTCTCCGATTGATTTGAGTTTAAAATCCACCGAGGGAAAACCGCTGAGCCAAAAAATTAGAGAGTGGTTCAGCATCACTCGAATCTAAGTCCAGTACGCTCCGCCTATTACTCTTGAGAGCTGCGAACTCTCTAGACGGTTAGGTGTCAAGTTCTTCAGAGACCAAGAGTAATTGTGGTTCTCGAAGAAGAAGTCTGTAAAGGTTCGGAGATCGCCTCAAGCATCTACCACGAGTAATCGGCATTGGTTGACGAACCAATTGTCGAGGAGAATAGGGCGAAGAGAGTTTATCTTCGTATAACACTAGGTTACCTCAACGGGGATATGCATCTCCCCGATAATAAGAGTTTCATATTTCTTTTTAACAGTAGGAAGGGGGAGTTGAAAACTTCCAATAGTAATTGTCAGAGTCTTTTCAATAATATGAATACCATTTACTTGAAATTGTTTCTTCGGAAAGTGCACCGTATGTTCATTACCATTGATATGAAAAGTGACCTTGCTTTTGTTGCAATCAATAACAACCCCTACAGTATTCAAGAAGGGTCTACCAAGGATAATCGACATGTTGTCATCCTCGGGCATATCAAGTATAACAAAGTCTGTTAGGATAGTAACATTTGCAACTACAACAGGCACATCCTCACAAACACCGATAGGTATGGCAGTTAATTTGTCAGCCATTTGCAATGAAATTTTAGTGGGAGTGAGTTTATTCAAATCAAGTCTTTTATATAAAGAGAAAGGCATAACACTAACATCGGCTCCTAAATCACACAAAGCAGTTTTGACATAATTTCTTTTAATGGAACATGGTATAGTTGGTATTCCTGGATCTCCTAGTTTCTTAGGTACTCCATCCTTAAAAGAATAATTTGCAAGCATGGTAGAAATTTCAGCTTCAGGTATCTTTCTTTTATTTGTGACAATGTCTTTCATGTATTTAGCATAAGGAGGCATCTTTATAATATCAGTTAAACGAGTACGCAAAAATACTGGCCTAAGCATTTCAGCAAAGCGTTCAAATTCTTCCTCATCCTTTTTCTTAGATGGTTTAGGAGGAAAGGGCATAGGTTTTTGAACCCATGGTTCTCTTTCTTTACCATGGTTTCTAGCAACGAAGTCTCTTTTATCATAACGTTTATTTTTAGAAGGTGGGTTATCAAGATCAACAACAGGTTCTATTTCAACATCATTATCAGGTTCTTTATCATTATCTGGTTGGGTATCCATATGAGCATCATCATTATTATTATCATCGGGTGGTTGTTCATTACCAGATTGTGTTTAAGCATCAGAAATAGAAACATCATTACTATCCTCCAAGGGTTTTTCAACCTCGGGTTCACTAGAAGTATGCAAAGTCCTATCATTTTTCTTTTTCTTTTTAGATGGACTAGGTGCATCAACATTAATTCTTTGAGAATCTTGTTCAATTCTTTTTGGGTGACCTTCAGGATAAAGTGGCTCCTGAGTCATTCTACCTCCTCTAGTCATTACTCTAACAGGATGATCATTCATATTGTTATTCATTTCATTGAGCAATTCACTTTGAGATTTAGCAACTTGTTCCAATTGAGTTGGAACCATAGATGCATGTTTACTTACACCCTTAACATCATTAGCAATTCTAAATAACAAGTCACTCAAGCGATCAATCATGTAGGCATTTCGTTTCAATTGTTTCATAACATTTGCATTGAAGTGATCTTGCTTAATAATATAGTTGTCAAATTCATACAAGCATTGGCTAGGAGGTTTGTTATAGGGAATATCACTTTCATCAAATTTTATAAGAGAATTTACCTCTACTACCTGTGGCGATGTGTCAAGACCATGTATTTCTTCAATAGGTGGTAGATTCTTAACATCTTCAGCTTTAATACCTTTTTCCTTCATACATTTCTTTGCTTCTTGCATATCTTTAGGGCTGAGATATAAAATACCCCTCTTCTTTGGAGTGGGTTTGGGCGGTGGTTCAGGAAGTGTCCAATAATTATCATTCTTCAATATATTATTCAATAATTCCTCAGGTTGTTCAATAGTCCGTTCCCTGAAAACACAACTTGCACAACTATCTAGGTAGTCCCTAGAAGCATCGGTTAGTCCATTATAGAAGATATCAAGTATTTCATTTTTCTTAAGAGGATGATCAGGCAAAGCATTAAGTAATTGGAGAATCCTCCCCCAAGCTTGAGGGAAATTCTCTTCTTCAATTTGCACAAAGTTAAATATTTCCTGTAAAGCAGCTTGTTTCTTATGGGCAGGAAAATATTTTTCAGAGAAGTAATAAATCATATCCTGGGGACTACGCACACATCTAGGAGCAAGAGTATTATACCATTCCTTAGCATCACCCTTTAATGAGAAAGAAAACAACTTAAGAATATAGTAGTAGCGAATTTTCTCCTCATGAGCAAATAGGGTGGCTATATCATTTAATTTAATGAGATGTGCCACAACGGTTTCAGTTTCATAACCATGGAAAGGATCAGATTCAACCAAAGTAATTAACTCAGGATCGACAGAGAATTCATAATCCTTATCAGTAACAAATATGGGAGAGGTAGCAAACTTAGGATCATATTTCATTCTCTCCCTCATAGATTTTTCTTTCATTTCAGCAAGCAACTTTATAACTTCATCTCTATCATTACAAGCAAGAATGGCTCTAGCCGTCTCCCTATCAAAGCATTGTTCATCAGGTGTTTCAACTCTAGTAGGAGAGCTAGGCATAATAGGTGAATCATAATTCTCAAGAGTTTTAGCATTTTCAATTTCTTTAGCTTTAGCAATTTGTTCACTAAGAAATTCACCAAGTGGCACAACATTATCAAGCATAGTACTAGCATCATCCTGAGTATCATTCATAGCAGAAGTAGTATCATCTATAACTTGCAACATATCAGAATTAATAGCATGTGGTGGTGTTGCAAGTTTACTCAAAACAGAAGGTGAATCAAGTGTAGAGCTAGATGGCAGTTCCTTACCTCCCCTCGTCTTAGAGGGAACGATCTTGGTCTTAGCATCTTTCAGATTCTTCATAGTGATCAAAAGATATAAATCCCAAGTGACTTAGCAAATAAAGCTATGCTCCCCGGCAACGGCGCCAGAAAAAGGTCTTGATAACCCACAAGTATAGGGGATCACAACAGTTTTTGAGGGTAGAGTATTCAACCCAAATTTATTGATTCAACACAAGGGGAGCCAAGGAGTATTTGAAAATATTAGCAGTTGAGTTGTCAATTCAACCACACCTAGAAACTAAATATCTGCAGCAGAGTGATCAGTAGCACAGTAGTATGATAGTTTGATAGCAGTAGCAATAATAGTAACAGTAGCAGTAATGGTAGCAGCAATAGTTTGGTAGCAATTGTGAAAGTAGTAACTTAGCAAAGAACAATATGTGAAAAACTTGTAGGCATTGGATCGGTGATTATATTGGATAACATTCATCATGTAACAGTCATAACCTAGGGCGACACAGAACTAGCTCCAATTCATCAATGTAATGTAGGCATGCATTCCGTATATAGTCATACGTGCTTGCGATAAGAACTTGCATGACATCTTTTGTCCTACCCTCCCGTGGCAGCGGGCTCCATAAGGAAACTAAGGGATATTAAGGCCTCCTTTTAATGGAGAACCGGAACAAAGCATTAACACATAGTGAATACACGAACTCCTCAAACTATGGCAATCACTGGAAAGAATCCCAATTATTGTCACCTTGGGGTATGCGGATCATAACACATAGCAGGTGCATATAACTTGCAAGATCGGATCAAGAACACAAATATATTCATGAAAACATAAAGGGTTCAGATCTGGAATCATGGCACTCAGGCCCTAGTGACAAGCATTAAGCATGGAAAAGTCATAGCAACATCAATCTCAGAACATAGTGGATACTAGGGATCAAGCCCTAACAAAACTAACTCGATTACATGATAAATCTCATCCAACTCATCACCGTCCAGCAAGCCTACGAAGGAATTACTCACTCCCAGCGGTGAGCATCATTAAATTGGTGATGAAGGATGGTTGATGATGACGATGCCGGAAGATCCCCCTCTCCGGAGCCCCAAACGGACTCCAGATCTGGCCTCCCGATGAAGAACAGGAGGTGGCGGCGGCTCCGTATCGTGAAACGCAATAAAACTTCCTCTCCTATTTTTTTCTCTAGAATTGTGAATTTATAGCATTGGAATTAGGTCAGACGGAGCCACGTGGGCCCCACGAGGTACTAGGGCGCCTGGGGGGGGGGGCTGGCGCGCCCTGGTGCCTCGTGGGCACTAGGTGGCCCCCCTCCAATGGGTCTTGGTTCCAGTATTTTTTATTTATTCCATAAAAAATCTCCAAAAAGTTTCATCCAATTCCAAGAACTTTTATTTCTGCACAAAAAACAACACCATGGTAATTCTGCTGAAAACAGCGTCAGCCCGGGTTAGTTCCATTCAAATCATGCAAATTAGGGGCCAAAACAAGACCAAAAGTGTTTGGAAAAGTAGATACGACGGAGACGTATCACGCATTCATTTCTGCTAAAAGTTTTTGCATACATGCATGGCATTAAATTTGAGGAATTGAATACGTTCCAGTCGTTCACGACTTCTAAGAGGTACTTCCAGAAGAACTTCCAGGAATACCCCGATCTTTTCTCTTCTACCTCCTGAATTCTCGGGACGAGAATTTCTTTTAGAGGAGGAGAATTGTAACACCCCTAGGTAATGCACTACAGTAATCCCTCATGATTAAGCCAAGTCACTTTGTTATGCAAAGCTTAATCATCTTTGATTCATATCTCATTTCAAATTCCACCACTGAATTCAATTCAAATTATAAGTGAAATTTGAAGTTACACAAAAGTTGCTGAAAAATAGTTCATCATTTAGCAAAAATTTCATAACATTTATTTGTTAAGGAAAACAACATCACCACAATGCTAAATTGAGCTATAGCAATTAAAACAGTGCTATTTCAGCATTTTATAATGCCATTTCATTTGTGAAAAATTCAAATGAATTCAAACTCTGCCCAAACTTTTTGTGCCAGTGTCAAATATTGCAATGTATTTATGTGGCCTAGCTATACATTTTACAAAAAACATTTGGCAGCTCAAAATATTGCAAAACCTTTCTGTAAAAAGAAAACAGAAAAGAGAAATGGAAAAAGGCCCTAACCTACTGTGCACTGGGCTCTAAGTCCACAGTGCACAGCCCAGCCCACAGACACCGTCGTCTCCCTCTCTCTCCTGTGTGTGGCAGCGCACCCATGGCCAGCGCGCGGTGGCTCCGGCCGCTGCTCGACAGCTGCCGTCGCCGGGCGCCAGTGGGTGGATAAGGGCGAACCATCCACTCCCCCTGGACGCCTCAGCCATTCATCCCCCCTCTGCCTCGCTCGCTCTCCTCTTCCCCGTCGAGCCCGAGCGCCGTCGTCGCCATGCACCGCTCGATACCACGGCCACCGTGCCCTCTGCGTCGCCTCGCCGTGTCCCACTGCTCCGCCTCGACGCCGCGCGTCGTTTGCCCCAACCAGCGCGCCTCGGGGAGCCCTACAGCGACCGGATCGAGCTCGCCTGCTACCTCACTGTCACCGGTGATCTTCTTCCTCTCCGGCTCCTAATCTGTCACCGGGCCTTCCTGTGCCTCCTCGGTGAGCCCCCAGCCATCTCCCCTCTCTCCCCGCGGTCGCACTCGAGCTCTAGCTAGCCTCACCGTCGCACCCGAGCACTAGCCGCCGCCGCGCTTGTCGTCATCGTAGCCACCGCAGCCGCAGCTCGTGTCCGAGCATGGCATCGTGCTCAGCACACTCGCAGCAGCCCGTAGCAGCTCCTAGCCGAGCAAATAGAGCTCCCTAGCCTCGCGCCGTTCAAACCCGAACTCCGGTGGCCGCCGCGAGCTCGTTTCCGGCGAGCACCGACCACCCCAGCTCGCGTGGCTGCCGCCGTTGGACGCGGCATGCTCCCCTCGTTCGAACGCAGGACGCAGCGCTCAATTTGGCCCTCTGTAGCGAAAACCCGACGCTCGCCGGCGAGCTCCGCCGCATTTCGGGCTCGCCGGAGCAACTCCGGCGCCGGCCGCCGACGTTGCATGGCCTGGGGCCCACCTGGGTCACTGCCATTGGGCCCCCTGGCCCCGGTTGACCATGTTGACCGTGGTCAACGTGTTGACTGTGCACGCTGACCCTGACATGTGGCCCCCACCCGCTAACTTAATCCAGTTTTTTAAAATTAAGTTAATCTGCTAATTAGTTTACTCACTGACAACTGGAGCCCACCGCTAATTAATCTCAGTTTATTTTTAAATAAGCTCTAATTAGCCCTGTGTCACTGACATGTGGGCCCAGCCCACTGTTCTAGTGGATAAGGCTGTCCAGTCAGCCTGCTGACTGGGCAGCTGGCCCACCAGTCAGCCTCTGCTGACTGGGCAGTTGACTCAGTCAACTGGGCCCACTGGTCAGCCTCTCTGCTGACCAGCTGGGTACACTTAGCAATTACTATTCTGGATAATTCGAATTTAATAATTAAAATAATTCCAGAAAATTGCTCAAACTTCGAAAATTGGTAGAAATTCAACCGTAACTCCGATGAAAAACTTTTCTACATGAAAGTTGATCAGAAAAACGAGACGAATCCGAATATGCCCTCCATGTAGCTGTCACATGCCCATAACACTGCAAACATGGAACCTTCCCCTCTGGTTCATCTGTCTGAAAGATGCCTAAGGTCGGGAAAATATTCCCAGATATTTTCCCGCTCCGCCAGTAACACTTAGCACTGCGTTAGATCACCCCCAGCACAGCATATTGCCATGCCGTGCATCTGTGTTACTTTGATTGCCATGTATTTATTTGTTTCTTCCCCTTCTTTTCTCCGGTAGACCCTGAGACCGACGCTGCTGGCGAGTATGACTACGCCCCTGATGACCAGCCCCTTTCCGCAGAGCTTCCAGGCAAGCAAAACCCCCTTGGTCATTCCTATATTGCTTATTCTTTCTCTCCCATGCTTGCATTAGATTTTGCTACCGTAATTGATTGCTCCTATTCTGATGCATAGCCTGCTTTTGTAACCTGCTGTTGATACTTTACCTGTTGTCCCATATGCCTAGTATAGGTTTGTTAGTGATCCATCAGTGGCCCCGCACCCTTGTCCGTGTTGCCATGCTTGCTTCCGGATGACTCGATCCATGTGATCGAAGTGCAAAGACCAACACAGCACCGCATACCCCCTTAGTTGTACGACTCTGCAGAGCTACTATCGAGTGCCGAGGGTGATACCTCCTACCTCACTCCATATGATATCTCTGTAGCGTAGCTAGCCGGTTGTGGGATAACGAGGGTGATTCCTCTTTCACCACCTCCGATGATGCCTCTGTCGTGCAACCCCTTAAGTGTGAATCCATCGAGGGTGATTCCTCCGAGTTCACCTTGACAATTACATCGAGTGGGAATCCATCGAGGGTGATTCCTCGGATTACCCTCTTGATGTTACGGCCACACGGTTACCTTAACTGTTGCCCCCCCATGTACTGTTACTGCGGGACTGAAGGGACAGGCGGTACCACCCCGGTAGTGGTGGACCTGAGTTCCCGACAGTCTCTTGGGAAGTCGGGTTGACCTGGAGGGTACCCGCAAGATAATTACGTGGCACGACCGGGCATTCCTGGCCCTTGCCGTAAGTCCACGAGACGGAGCAACGGGACCAAAGATCGTGGATCACTGATTGTCATCGCGAGCTCCCAACACACTAATGGGTTAGGATATGTGATCTGAGTAGGCCTCTGACCTTTTCGCACTAACCAGCACGCGGGAATAGTATGGGCACTCGGTGTCATATGTATCAGCCGAAGCTCTTCAGACGCCAGCAACTGAGTGGCGCGCGCCCGGGTGGACCGCGAAAGCCTGCGTGTGTATACATGGGCTAGGTTTGGTCCCGGCCGCATACGCAACGCACAGGAGTGCAAAGGGCGATGGGCCCAAGACCCCTGAGCGCTTAGGGTGTAGACCAGCGTGCTGGCCTCTCTGCTGGGCCTAGGTAGGGCTATGGCATGTCGATCAGCCGAGGCCGGGCATGACCCGATAAAAGTGTGTCCAGCCAGAGTTAATCGAGCGTGTTGAGTAAGTTGGTGCACCCCTGCAGGGAAGTATATCTATTCGAATAGCCGTGTCCACGATAACAGTACGCTCGGAAAGTATCCCGATCTGCTACAACTAGAACTGGATACTTATGAATTTAATGATATGTTAGCTCCGGGATTGCTTTTTTGCAGGGAGTCGAGGAAGGATCTCTGGGCATTACTGTTAAATAATTATTGCTTTATTATATGCTAATCTACACTCTTCTAATGCTGCAAGATGCTGCAAGTTGCTAGTCTTCGATAGGCTAGGCCTTTCTCTCTATTCTGGCATTTCTGCAGTCTAGTCCACAGATACAACCCCTTCATTTGAAATCGATGCATAAATAGAATAGATCTGATGTAAGTCTTGCGAGTACTTTGGATGAGTACTCACGGTTGCTTTGCTACCTCTTTTTCCCCATACCCGATTGCTACGATCAGATGATGGAGTCCTGAAGACAGCTGATCCCGCCGACGACTGCTACTACCCCGATGGAGCCTGCTGCTACGTGGAGAGCGACGACCAGGAGTAGTTAGGAGGCTCCCAGGCAGGAGGCCTGCGCCTTTTCGATCTAGTTGTCGTTGTTTTGCTAGCCTTCTTAAGGCACCCTTGTCTAATTATGTCTGTACTCAGATGATGTTGCTTCCGCTAACGCTTGTGCTCAAGCTTATGTATTCGAGCCCTCGAGGCCCCTGGTTTGTAAAATAAAGCTTGTATTATTTTATTTTGTGTCTAGAGTTGTGTTGTGATATCTTCCCATGAGTCCCTGGGCTTGATCGTGCGCATTTGCGTGTATGATTACTGCACGATTGAGTCGGGGCATCACAACTAGATGGATTCTTCTCTCTCTTTGTTCTTCAATACCATGTTCTCCTCGATGTTCTTGGAGTCCTATCCGATGTAATCTTCTTTTGCGGTGTGTTTGTTGGGATCCGATGAATTGTGAGTTTATGATCAGATTATTCATGAGAAATATTTGAGTTTTCTCTGAACTCTTTTATGCATGATTATTATAGCTTTGTATTTCTCTCCGATCTATCGATTTGGTTTGGCCTACTAGATTGATTTATCTTGCAATGGGAGAGGTGCTTTGTGATGGGTTCAATCTTGCGGTGCTCAATCCCAGTGATAGAAGGGGACATGACACGTATTTGTATTGTTGCCATTAAGGATAAAAAGATGGAGTTTAATCATATTGCTTGAGTTTACTTTGTCTACATCATGTCATCTTGCTTAAGGCGTTACTCGGTTTCATACTTAATACCCTAGATGCATGCTGGATAGCGGTCGATGGGTGGAGTAATAGTAGTAGATGCAGGCAGGAGTCGGTCTACTTGTCTAGGACGTGATGCCTATATACATGATCATTGCCATGAATCCATCATAATTATTTGCTTTTCTATCAATTGCCCAACAGTAATTTGTTTACCCACCGTATGCTATGTGTTCGAGAGAGAAGCCTCTAGTGAAAACTATGGCCCCCGGGTCTACTTTATCCTATATAAAAAACCTAAAAATACCTTGCTGCAATTTATTTACTTTTATTTTAATTAGTATTTTAGTTTATCTATCTATCACTATCAGAATTAATCCTTGCAAATAACCGCTAAGAGGATTGCAACCCTCTTATTTGCGTTGGGTGCAAGTGTTTGCTTTTGTGTGTGCAGGTGCGCTTAACGGGATTTTGCTTGGTTCTCCTACTGGATTGATAACCTTGGTTCTTAACTGAGGGAAATACTTATCTCTACTATACTGCATCATCCTCTCCTCTTTGGGGAAATACGAACGCAGTCTACAAGTAGCAGGGTACTGGGGGGCGGCAGCAGCAGTTCGTTTTTCCAATCTTGGGGAACTGTCGCCAGTGAACGTAGGGGGTAGGTGGCGGCAGTAGTTCGTTTTTCCACTCTTGGGGAACTGCAATCGCCGGTGAACGTAATGGGTACAGGCAGCAGCAGTTACTACCCCCTTCTCCCTCCCCCTCCCTCGCCCGCTGCACGCCCCCTCGACCCATTCAAACGCCTCCATTAAACCCGCGTGGAAGCCGAGAAACCTATTCCGTCCACACGTCCGTTCACGAGAGGGTCGGCATTGGCACTGTAATAGCGAGTGTTAGTGTGGTCGCTTTACTTAAGTTTTATTCTTAAAACAAGCAAAGCATTGGCTCGTTCTATCAATGCCATAAAATCAACATGCAAAACAATTAGAATTATTATTCTCAGGACACACGCAAACAACTCATTTGCCGCGCTTTCGGACAGACAATACTGCCAAGTTTGAACAGATTGTTAGGGTTGCTGTCCTCTGCATCATCATGCCGTGTTTCACATCTTGCAAGATTCACAACCAACTCATAAGATTCAAATAATAAGTACAACAAAGATGCCTACGCATCTCAATGATTCACGGATCAGAGCCAATAGTTACTATTTAACTAAAACGTTGTGATAATGTTAACAAATAAATAAAATTGATCGATGCTTCATGTAAGCAATTTGATTCAAGGATTTGCTGAAACATTGAAACCAGTCCCGTTTACGGCCAGGCATGTCAAACATTGGCAGATGAACATTTTCTGGATATGGACCAGGCTCATGAGATACAGTGCATCGCTAAGGAGCTGAAGCTCCTGAAGTGTGAGTTACCGGACAAGTTTGTCGCGGGTTGCATTATTGCAAAACTCCCTCCTTCATGGAGGAACTTTGCTACTTCTCTCAAGCACTTGAGGCGTGAATTCTCTGTTGAGGATGTCATCGGTCATCTAAGTGTTGAGCATAACTCGAGAGCAAAGGATTCACACGTGAAAGGGGCAGAGGGTTCTTCTAGCGCCAATGTGGTGTAGAAGAATTTCCATAAGTTCAAGGGAAAGAACAGTGTCCAGCACCAAGAACTTGGCGAATGCTTTGACCATCCCAACATCTGCAGCTGAGTATTCCTGTTTGCACAGATAATGAAAAAGCATGATTACTATAATAGTGGCACTAGCTGTAGCAACTTTATTTTCTTAATGGGAAAAAATATTGCGATACAATAGCTTTATATAAAAAAATACAACGCTAGCACAGTATGACAAAGCATGATCATGTGCATGAAGGACGGTACTGACCAGTGTGAGATGATTTTGTGAGATCAAGTTGTTCCTCAGGTCCCCATATCTTGCCATGATGGCGATTCGTTGACATCTATCAACAACTTCAGTGTGGCAGTAGAAGGAGGGGCCTTGAGTCATTCCAATCTCTTTTTTTGTGCAGTTCAACTAAAATTACGGCGCTCGCCATGCTGTGAGGGAGAGAGGGGCCCACGCCACCTCGACGGTATGCCTCATGGACTCAACTAGTTCAGTGCACATGCTATGTGGTTGATGCAGTGCAAATGGACTCAATTCTCCCGGATACGCCTTCAGCAAGTTATCTACATTGGAAATGAGATGATAGTTAAGACAGTAGCTCTATTATAACTGTATTATTACTTCATTTTATCAGTGGCACTAGCGGTGCCAAAACATTGCCTCAAATTATTAGTGGCATTACATTAAGATGCAAAAACAATATCATTATTGCTTTCTCATAGCAGTGCAGAAACAGTAGCACAAGATCACTAGCTGAATGCAGAGTCAAAATCAACCAAAAAGGAACATACACGGTCATGGGAACCATAAATGCAGTCAACGCCATTGTAGACGGGTTGACACCAGTCACCAACATGGATGATTCAATTCATGCGACCTTTTTGTGCAGTTCACCTAAAATGAAGCAATGTTTGCATCATGCAGCTAGCAAGATGTACTTGGTCCCATGAGCTGGCAGCTTCTCCTTCATTAGTTGCACTAAAATTTGAGCAACGTCAAGGTTGGCTGTCATGCTCATGGAAGGCGCAACTATAATTTGCTTATCCTTTTGTGTCGTTCCACTAAAATCAAGTGCCATTGTGGTGACGGTGACGGCTAATCTTGCAAAGGTTAATAAACTGTTGCACGAGATTACCTGCAGAGTTAGATGAAGAGGTTAGGAACTCCAATCACCCTTTGTGCAGTTCCACTAAAATCAAGAGACATTGCCCATGTGACATTTTAGTAGAACTGCACAAGACACTCTTTCAAAAAAAAACAAAGTGTTTTGTGCAGTTCACCAAAAGGTCACAATAGCAACGAGGTGAAATGGATATCCCTATCGGCACAAAAAGATAGAAAGAAAACAGTTACTGGTCAATAACAAGATATGAAACATACACGAAATGAAAAGAAGCATCCATCTTCATGGCAATCATGCAAGGACAGTAGAAATTTTAAAACGGCAGCATTGCTTCATATTACTCGAAGCATCATGATCAACAATGACATCAGTCAAATATGCCATTACATTAATGGTGGCATTGCTTCGTTTTACCAGCTATATTTGATTAACAGCAGCTAAATAGTTGGTATAAGCGCATGGGACAGTGGGGACACCAGGACATTCACCAGCGTAAAGAAGCAACTTACTTATCATAATGGGAAATCTAGCAGGAGAGTAGCATTTGTAAAACAGTTTAATTGCATCATATTACTGGAGGCATTAGATTAGCAACAACATTGGTTAGACATATCCTTACTTTAACAGTGTGATTGCTTCATTTTACAAGCGCCATTACATTAACAACAGCAAAAAGTTGGTACAAGGGCATGCAGACAGTGGACGCATCAGCACCATGTACCTACAAGTAGGCATAATGTGGTGAGGCCGAGTTTGTTGCCCCGAGCAACAAACATCCAACCAGGATCTGGGATGGTCCCAAATTTAGTTCTCTTTAGGCACCTTTTACTACATGAGGACAACAAATCTAATCCTGGACATACTCTGTTGACTTGTCCCCCAGCTACCACTTTCTTTCCTTCTTCCACCAATAATAGATCTGTTCCTTATCCAGTTTGTACTGCGTTTTCCCTTTATTTCCCTTTTGAACCAAGAGACCGGTTGGGTAGCTAGTCTCTACAACTTCCCCCCCCCTTCTATTTCCTCTTTGAATCAAGTCCTAGATTCATGCTACACCTTTCCACCCTTTATTCCCTATTTGAACCAAGTCCTAGATTCGACTGCATGAAGTAGCTTTACCTATAATAATAGTAAAAATTAAGGTGGCTTTCGAACAGATGATGGAAGTAGAAAAAGATCCACATGCAGCAACGTGGGGAGCTGGGGTAGTAGAGGAATGCCGTTTTCGAAGGAAGTTATACCTGAGAGTCGTCGGGATGTGGCTAGGAGGGCGGCCGGAGCCCGGATCTGGCCACAATGTGGCATGGAGGAAGAAGGGGTCGGAGGCCCTCCCGAGCCGGCGCTGTGTCGGAGAGAACGGCATGGGCAGCCGATCGGGACGCGCCGGCAGTTGTGGGTCTCCTCCCTAGCTGCCGACGACCGCGTGAACGATGCACCTACTCCCCTACCCCGGCCGAGGGGATCCGGCCGGATCTGTGACCAGCGGTGAGCAGAGAGAGAGTGTGTGGCCACGGCTGTCTTGTTTAGATCTTGAGAGGGTGAGAGAGTGGAGAGAGCAACCCTGGTAAAGCAAGCGCTGAGGCTCCTGCCCGTATATATAGTGGAGTGATTTTCTTTTTCTCTCCACAACAATCGTTTCAATTTGTGTACGTGACATTAAAGAAAAGAAACTCTCTATTTAACGTGCTACAGTGAACAAAACTCCACGGCGTCTAGGAGTACTAGTAGTATTGTTCACTTGTGGACCCCGGCCCTCCATTCATTGAACAACCACACGGGTGAATATATATATTGAGAGAACAAACAAGCTGGAACTCTTTTGGCTTTGAGATATCGATGGTACCGTTTGACCACACTGCATCAATGGAGTCAGTACTTTGAAGTTGTCGTAATGCGTGGCTTTTGCGGTTCCCATCTAAATGGGGGAATACCATACATTTTGTTTGATATACGTATAAACACATGCACGGTTTACATTCCGAATCGCTAGCTAGAACTTGAACTGTATTTGTTTTCAACATAAAGTGGAATCAAATGTTTGAACTCATGATCTTAGCGTTTGCAGAGAAAATGTAAAGGGCCATCGATCTTTGTTCTGCTTTTGATCATACTACAACATATGCAACCCTTTTGTGAAAATGACCATATATGTTATAAAAAGTTCACCATGAGTACTACAAAGCATCTCAAACATAATAAAAATTACATCGAGATTCCGAGACCACCGAACGACCTACTACCGTCACAACGAGCCGCCGACGCACCGCTGTTGCCGCCATCCTACCTGAGCCGGCTTGACCTCGTCGATGATAGCCGGGAAGTGTTTGTGCACTTGCCCCTAAGGAGCGGCGACCCGAAACCATAGTAGTCATAATTAATGTGAAGCACCTAATTCATATAACACAAAATTTCGCCACACAAGAAACCGTAGCCTTACCGTCCCAAGGAGACGACATGAATCTATGTTGGAGCTCCATCGACTATGCCCTGACGAGGGTCAGAGCTCGAAAGACACACTCATACAAGATGTGTCGATCGATATCGCCGTTATCCTACCGGAGTCGGCTTGACCTTTTTGAACGATAAACGGTAAGTCTTCGTGCAGATGCCCATAAGGACTAGAGCCGTAGAGCCGTATTGTGTGTTTGGTTGCATTCTCATCTCAGCATAGTTGTTCCCTCTTTGTGCATGCTCATCTCAGCATCTCTCTTCATGCATGCTCCTAGTGTATTTGTGTTTAGCTAGCGTGGACTCATGCACCCTTCATACACTCTACCAAACACCCAAAAGTGGGTCGAGAAGGGAACTTTTGCTCTCATGCCCCCTTCATACACCCTACCAAACACCCAAAAGTGGGTCGAGAATGGAACTTTTGCTCTCGTGCACCCTTCATACACCCTACCAAAACACACCCTTCTCATCGTTGAACCCTTGTAATTATCCGAAGCACTTGATGTTGGGGAACGTTGCATGGGAAACAAAAATTTTCCTACGCTCACCAAGATCGATCTAGGAGATGAACATCTACGAGAGGAGAGATTGCATCTACATACCCTTGTAGATCGCTAAGCGGAAGCGTTAAGAAACACGGTTGACGTAGTCGAATGTCTTCGCGATCCAATCACGATCCGTCCCACGAACTCCCGATCAAGTGCCGAACGGACGGCACCTCTGAGTTTAGCACACGTGCGGCTCGGCGGCGTCCTCTCCGTCTTGATCCAGCAAGCGAGAAAGAGGGGGTAGATGAGATCGGGACCAACACGACGGTATGGTGGTGGTGGTGGCAGCGGAATTCCGGCAGGGCTTCGCCAAGCGCATACCGGTGAAACGTGGGAGGAGTTGGGAGAGGTAACGGGCAAGGGTCCAAGGGGTGGCTGCCCCCAACGCCTCCCCACCTTTATATAGGCGTGGAGGGGGCTGGTGGCTTGCCCTGCAAGGCCCTAGGGTCGTTGGCCAAAGGGGGAGGAAGGAAATCCCTCATTTCCTTCCCCACCGATCGCTATCCCCCCTTTTTAGGGATCCTGATCTTATCCCTTTGGGATATGATACTATTCCTTTTAAGGGAGGATCTTGGTGCGCCTAGACCAGGGTTGTGGGGACTTTCCCCACTACCCACGTTCATGTGGGTCCCCCATGCAGGTGGGCCCCACTCCGGAACCTTCTAGAACCTTCCCGGTACAATACCGAAAAAACTCGAACTTTTTTCCGGAACCCCGATAACAACTTTCCATATATGAATATTTACCTCCAAACTATTCCGGAGCTCCTCGTGATGTCCCGGATCCCATCCGGGACTCCGAACAACCTTCGGATTTTCCACTATTAATATCTCAATACTACCCTAGCGCTACCGAACGTTAAGCGTGCGACCCTACGGGTTCGGGAATATGCAGACATGACCGAGACTCCTCTCCGGTCAATAACCAATAGCGGGACCTGGATGCCCATATTGGTTCCTACATATTCAACGAAGATCTTTATCGGTCGAACCTCGATGTCAAGGATTCAGTCAATCCCGTATGCAATTCCCTTTGTCCGGCGATATGTTACTTGCCCGAGATTCGATCGTCGGTATCTCCATACCTAGTTCAATCTCGTTACCGGCAAGTCTCTTTACTCGTTCCGTAATAAAAGATCCCGTGGCTAACTCTTTAGTCACATTGCTTGCAAGCTCATTGTGATGCTGTATTACCGAGTGGGCCCTGAGATACCTTTCCGTCATACGGAGTGACAAATTCCCAGTCTTGATCCATGCCAACCCAACAGACACCCTCGGAGATACCTGTAGAGCATCTTTATAGTCACCCAGTTACATTGCGACGTTTGATACACACAAGGTACTCCTCCGGTGTCAGTGAGTTGCATGATCTCATGGTCATAGGAACAGATACTTGACATGCTAAAACGATAGCAATAAACCTGACACGATCATATGCTACGTTCATAGTTTGGGTCTTGTCCATCACATCATTCTCCTAATGATGTGATCCCGTTATCAAATGACAACTCATGTCTATGACCAGGAAACCATGGCCATCTTTGATCAACGAGCTAGTCCGGTAGAGGCTCACTAGGGACATGTTGTTGTCTACGTATCCACACATGTATTTGTGTTTCCAACCAATACAATTATAGCATGGATAATAAACGATTATCATGAACAAGGAAATATAATAATAACCATTTTATTATTGCGTCTAGGGCATATTTCCAACACTTGACACCTAATCTCGCCACATGACAATACGCTCATGTTCCATCCACCATGTCTAGATAGACGAACTCGAGGAGGATCGGAGCCTGAAGGACAAACTCAATGGAGAAGTGCCCCCATCCGAGTGAGGGTTGTGCGTGCGTGGACTAAAAAACCCTAATGTAAACTACTAACTGGAGCGGAGGCACCTGCATTCCCCTCCCCGCCACCAGTGGCCCAGCGGTGGGAAGAGGGGATGGGCGAATCCACGGGATCACCGGTGAAGCGTGGAGCGGGGAGGTTGCCCTAGCTGCCTAGGGTGGGGGGAGTAGATTTGTATTCATACCGAAATAAATTCAAATTTTATTGGTATTGTACAGTACTATATAGCCGGTGTCTCGACCTTTTTTTCGATTTCTCAACATACAGCCCGTATGTTACTATCGCTCGTCTCTCTTTTCTACTGTACTGTAGTATTTAGTAGTAACTTGGCCTGCCCAAAAAAAAGTAACTCAGCCGTATGTTACCATCGTTGCTCTCTCTTTTAGTACTGTAGTAGTAGTAACGCGAAGCACGTTCCATTCGGTGAGCGGCGTGACGAACCGACCGTGGGGGTGCGACGCGAACGTGACGGGCATGCTATGTACATGTACCACCTTTAAAAGTCGAGGGCGGGGCTTTTCCCGTGCGGTACGCGTGGTAGTTTCGCCTAGTCGGTTTGACAGAGAGGCGAGGAGGATGAGCGAGTACTCTAGAGGATTCAACTTACTGCTGGAAGAGTGGGACTGTGTGATTTGATGGTTCACTACTGCAGGAAAGGTGGGGCCTTGTGTTATGACTGCTCATTTATAGTCATTATTACTGCGGCGCTACGACCGGGTGAGGCTCCGCTTCCGTTCCCCACTCTAATCTGGTGCATGACACGTTGACCCGGATGCTGGCTGTCCCACATGTCAACGAAAGGAAGAATAATTCTTGTCGACGATGTAATAAGGAGCAAAGAACCGTGCGGTATACTCTAGTTTAGCACTGGAGTACTAGTATACATCAGAGGAGTGCGAAACACGGTAGCCCAGTGAACCAGCAGGTGATATGGCGATAAAAAATAATGTACTACAGTCCAGCCTTAGCATGTAAAAACACGCCACCGCTTCGTCCTCCCCCTCTCGGTTTATCGCCATCAGCGGAGCAAGAGCGTCGTCGCAGCTTAGCTAGTAGTACTCCTACTCCTCTCCAACCTTTTTTTTACAATTCCTTTGTTTTTCCTGTGGCATTGAACACTCTTTGCTAATCCTATTGGATTTAGCACTCCAGTCCCATACTTTCCCCATTCCTATATTTTTAGTATCCTGGGAATCAAAGAGGCCCTTAGACTGGTTTAGGGCCGGTCGTTTTTTTTCAATGAAATATGTCCAAAATGTAATGAATGTGCTCTGGTTTCTATGAAAATCATCCGGTTTGCATGTAGTAATTCATTTATTTATTCTTTTGCGGGGGGTTTGCATGTAATTCGTTCGGTTTGAAATGTACTCGTACGCCGGCATGGTTGGATGGCCCGCTGCCGCATTACTGTCCGAGGACTCGTCCCTACCGGTTGGCGCTCAACATTGGAGATGCCCCGAGTGCTTGCAGGTGGACCCAGATGCTCTATGTCCCACATGTCGGCGAAAGGAAGCACGTAGAAATATTTCCGACGACCGCGGAGCCGAGCAGTGCATCTCAGCAAGTAGGAAAAATGCGTGAAAAAATATGAAGTATGAAGTGTAGCTGCAAAGCGATGACAGGTATAGGTCGCACGCACCCAATGAGTGGTCGTAGTACGTACGAGTACAAACGAGCACGTGGTACTCCTTCTCTATCAACACGAGTCCCATTGGACAACGGCGTCCGTGCTACATCAAGCTCATCTCCCTCCTCGTTTCTCTCTTCTCTGTATCGTTCCAATTTTATCGGATGTCCCCGAAGGGACTCCTTGTTTTTCTCTCATCCGTGCTACAGCAAACTCAGCCGACGCGCAGCAGGCGGGGTGGGGATTTGCCGATAGTCGGTTTGCTCAACTGCGGTCCCACATGACAGTGAAAATGCTAGACAACATAACGACAGTGTGGGGTGCGACACGAACGGGACAGGTGTGATGTACTTGTTCCACTTTATCATTTTGAACTTGTGACGTATAACGCTTAGTTTTGAATTTATAAGTTTGGTTGTCGCGCCCATATATATACTATAGTTTGGTAGGTTGGATCATGCATCGTACGTAAATTACGAAGTTGATGCAATAGGTAAGTACTACCTCTGTCCTGGTTTGTTGGTCCCCTTTGTGCCAAATTTTGACCATAGAATTAACTAACAAAATATTAATGCATGTCACCAAAAAATATATCGTTGGATTCGTATTTGAACATACTCCCTCCTTTCCGGTTTAGGGTTTCGAGGTACATTAAATCACCCAATGCAAGTATCAAGAGAAAACTCACCAATGCATGTAGAAGTTCATGGACATTTAGTGGTCATGCACGCATGCGTTGGAATTAATGCATTGGTAAACATAACTTTATGAGGAAAATGAGCGTACTAATTAAGTACTTATGCAAACTACAAAATTTATTCCACCACTCACCATCTACCTTGGTTCAAGAGATTTTGAAATTGAGCACTATAAACCGGAAAGGAGGGAGTAGTTTCCAACGATATTGTTTTTTGTGACATGCATTAACTTATTGTTAGTTAAATCTGAAGTCAAAATTTGGCACAAAACACGAAGGTGACCAATAAAACAGGGCGAAGATAGTGATACATATAATTAATGCCAAATGAGAGCAAGGGATCACACATGTCATTTACGACTGGAATGATAATGCGATACAGTACGCGATGCAGTGTTGGTTACAGGAGGCAAGAAGAAAGATGCATCCATCGATGACCTCCTCCTCCTCGACTCAGGGCGTCGGCCCACCGAACGGCGGCTGAGGAGCTGCGGCTTTCGTGGCGAGCTCAACATGCTTCTGAACAATGGCGTCCAAGGCTTCCAGCCGGTCGAAGAAGGCTAACGTCTTAGCATCGTCCCTGGCCCTGTAGTGGCCTATGCAGACGATTTCCTCGTAGATATGGATGTGTAGTTCGACGGTTTCTTGCTCGGCGAGGCACTACGCGGCGAGCGTGGCCTCGAGGTGGACATTATTCGTCGCGACATCGGGCAGCTGTAGGGCCACCAGTGCGTCAAAGAGGTTGTCACCATGGAGGCCGATGAGGGTGGCAGGCAACGAGGAGCCTGGGCGCGCGGGCTGGAGGAGTATGGCAAGGTCGTCCGCGCGCTTCTTGACGGCGGTGAACTTGCAGATGGAGCAGACCATCATCTCGCCCATGTGAGAGGCGAAGCCGTCGTTGCCGAGGGCTATGACGCCGGCGGTCGCCAACACCGTCTGGAGACACTGCTCTGTGCCGGGCCGTAGGCCGGCGTCGTGGATCATCTGGCACAGCCGCCTGCCGCTCGCGTCCATCGCCTCCATGGGTGGTTGTGGCTTCTGGTCACTTGGTCTTGGATTGGAGTGAGCAGTGTTGCGTAGACTAGGTGCGTAGTACTAGTAGGTGCGTACAATTCGGTAGATGGATTTGAGTGGACGGGCGCCTTATACTATGAGAGTGTAAACTGCGTTGCATTCATATCGTGCTGGCTCCATTCTACTTCTCCAATTAATTCCCTCTGCATGCTTCCCTCCATTCCACAATGTAGTGCGCCCGCGC
This sequence comes from Elymus sibiricus, assembly GCA_039707655.1. Taxonomy (NCBI): domain Eukaryota; kingdom Viridiplantae; phylum Streptophyta; class Magnoliopsida; order Poales; family Poaceae; genus Elymus; species Elymus sibiricus. The sequence goes on along the minus strand of CM077668.1, from coordinate 250,795,555 downwards.
TTCCCGAGATCTAAGTTTGACCATAAATTTGACCCGAATTTCAGTGGTATAATTTTTGCTCCCGCCGCAGTCGGTCTCGTTGGTTAAATTTATGGTCAAACTTAGATCTCGGGAAGCGCAAAATTGAATGAAGATGCATCATTGAGCGTTCAACGTTTCAGGAACCGCTCCCCTCTTCCTCGTTGGCATTCAAGCCGTATCAATGTAAATGCGTGTCAAAAAGAGACTAGTTTTCGCAAAAAAAAGAGACTAGTCAACAGTTCGCCACGAGCCTATAACTAGCGATTGCCACAATAACCGTAAGATCTGCATCCGACAGTGGCACCTATTGGACGCAAACAGCAATAAAAAAACAAATGCCATGGCATTTTACAAAACTACCACACCACGCCCCTCCCCTACACATGAGAGACTTCCACGTGAGCGTTCACAACTGCCACTTTCGGGTTACGCTTGGCTTTCCGCCTCTTCGGGAAGTCGTACTACTACAATAATACTAGTACTATATGCTTCTGGCAATCTGTCACCGAATAAACTGCTGCATGTCCATCGCGTGGGGAGGGAGAGCGTGTTGTAAGCAAAAGCTTCTCCTTGTTGTACAAGTTGACGCGACACATCAAAGTAGTACACTCGATTTTCTCAAGAAGTTGTGTTTACCGATGCATAAATTACAATGCATGCATGCATGCCGTGAGTTTCCTTTTGATCCTTTCATGTCTTGATTTAATGCACCTTGAAGTATGAACAAGTGATGGTAAAACTTTCTAATAATGCCCCGACCCTAAAGCGAGAGATGGTGGTGCACGAGGAGAGCGAGATCAGGCCGACGGAACAAGACCCGATGATGGATGTCTTTATGGACCTAACCATGCTCCACTGCCCCTTGAAGCCTTCGGTGTACGAGGTTTGAATACATCTCGTCTGTTCAGCTGATCAAGCAAGGCGCAGTTTTCTTGATTGATGTGGTGTTCGATTGATTTGTGCAGTGCAAGGGAGGGCACCTGGCCTGCGCGGACTGCCGCAGTGAGTGGCCCGGGAACTAGCGGCAGTGCCAGAAGTGCGAGCGCGGTGGCGGCTTCAACGTGTGCAACACGGCGATGGACGCCGTCCTCTCCTCGGCGAGGGTGGAGTGCCCGCACGAAGGCTTTGGGCTCTATGTCACTTACCACAAGCTCCACGATCACCAGAGCACGTGTGCGCTCGCGCCGTGCAAGTGCCCCGTGCCCGGTTGCGGCTACGAAGGCCCGCCGCCGGCGCTCCCCAACCACCTCATCACCGTGCACCCCATGCCCGTGCACAGGATCTAGTATGGCAAGGTGTTCCAGCTGCAGGTGCCGGTGTTGGAACTGCGGCGCTTGCTGTTCGCGGAGGAGGATGGCCGCACGTTTTTCGTGGTCGGCGGCACGCTCGGCATCGGCACGCCTATCGCCGTGTCGGTCGTCTGCATCAGAGCGGGGGCGTCCCCACCGCCGCACTACGCGGCCAAGGTGTGGGCGAACGGGCCGCCGAGGGCGCCCAACGGCAGGACCGACGTCGTCAAGGTGGAAATCGAGGTGACAAGCAGCAAGGAGCCCGGCGCCGTCGCCGTGGAGGAGCTAACCTTCTTGATAGTGCCGCCCAAGCTGCTGGTCGTGGCTGGGTCATCGAGGACGGTGTCCCTTCACATTTGGATTGACAAGCTCACCTCCTAAATGATTCCACAATACCTTCTAGTTATCTTAGTAATATGCTAATGTAGGGTTTAGTTTGGTCTACTTTACCTTAGTAATATGCAGTTGAAGTAATTCCCAACAGTCCAAGGGATATTTTGTGTCTGTTGGATATAAGATCTTTTGGGTAAGAAATAAACCTAAATATAAGCTGCGTATACTATGTTTGTTTGTTAAGGAAGTGTTGCATACTTCTGCGAGTTGATGCGACACATCAAAGTAGTACTACTAGTACTCACCCGACTGCGCACCAGGCAAACCAATCTCATGTATCTTTCATTTTGGTTATCCGCATAGTATAATTACAGATAATGGCACCAATCTTTCCAAGGGAGTCATGAAGGAGTTCTGTCAGCAAGAGCATATCCGGCTTGATCTAACATCAGTTGCGCATCCTCAGTCTAATGGGCAGGCAGAAAGAGCCAATCAGGAATTGCTGTGTGGTATCAAACCCCGGCTCATGGTACCTTTACAGTGCACGCCGGGTTGCTGGGAAGAGGAATTACCTGCGGTGCTTTGGAGCATACGGACTACTCCCAACAGGTGAACAGGCTATACGCCGTTTTTCCTGGTCTATGATGCAGAAGCTGTACTTCCAAGCGATATCCGTCATGACTCGCCTCGCGTAACGGCTTATGTGGAATCCAAAGTTTTTTTCCCGTTTGGACTCTTTTTGATAATGATTTCTGAAAAGGCAAAAACAAGAATAAAACATCAACTAGCACTGAGCACTGGGTTAATAGGTTAGTCCCAAAAAATGATATATAATGGCATATAATTGCATATAAAACATCCAATATTGATACTATAATAGCATGGAACAATCAAAAATTATAGATATGTTGGAGACGTATCAAGGGGCGTGGTGTGGTAGTTTTGTAAAATGACATGGCATTTCTTTTTTTACTGCTGTTTTTGTCCAATAACTGGCACCGTCAGATGCAGATCTTACGGTTACTGGGGCGTTCGCCAGGAATCGCCTAGCGGCAAACTATTGACTTTTTTTTTCACACGCATTACATCGACACATATCATCTGTCTCCCTCTTTCCCACACACACACCTACGCTCACGAGTCTCTCGGGACTTCTCGCACACACCATCTCTAGCTCTCTAGGTTGATGCCACACACATACACTTGTATTCTAGGTTTAGTACGTCGTACATGGAGAGAAGTGGTGCACGCACGCACTCGTCCTCTCTCACACACGCATCTGTAGCTACGAATCGTAGTGTTCTCAACCATCCGATTCGCTCTATCTAAGGTTCACGTTGCTCCTTGGCCTTCAAATTCAAAGGTTCAAAATGCGGAGGCTCAGCTGGAGGCGCGAGGTTTTGCTTAATGTGGGTACCACACACGGCACCAACATTCAACTTTTTCAGAAACTTGACTGCTGTAGCAGCATCACAACGGCTGACCGGCTCTGCCTCGACCCACTTGGTAAACTTGTCCACAGCCACCAGTAGGTGCGTATGCTTGTTCTTAGAACGTTTGAAGGGTCCAACCACGTCAAGCCCCCAGACCGCAAAACGCCAAGTTATCAGGATCATCCTCAACTCTTGAGCCGGCACATGAGCCTGGCGAGCATATTTCTGGCAACCATCACACTTGCATACAATGTCCTCTGCATCAACATGAGCTGTGAGCCAGTAAAAACCGTGCCGGAAAGCCTTCGCGACCAGTGATCGTGAGCCAGCATGGTGTCCACAGTCACCAGAATGAATCTCATTGAGAATTGTGCGGCCTTCTTCAGGCGAAACACAACGTTGAAAAACACCGGTGATGCTCCGTCGGTGCAACTCACCATTGACGATAGTCATAGTCTTGGATCGTCTGATGATCTGTTGGGCAATGATTTCCTCTGTTGGCAGTTCTCCCCGGCTTAAATAAGCCAAGTAGGGGACCGTCCAATCAGGTATAGCGTGGACAGCAGCCACTAAAGCCGCCTCCGGGTCAGGAATAGCCAAGTCCTCCTCTGTTGGTAACTTGACAGACGGGTTGTGTAAAACATCCAGGAAAACATTGGGTGGCACCGGCTTGCGTTGAGAACCCAATCGAGAGAGTGCATCTACCGCCTCGTTCTGCTGGCGATCAATATGATCGACTTGATAACCTTTGAAGTGTCCAGCAATATTAGTGACCGCATGCCGATAAGCCGCCATAAGGGGATCCTTGGAATCCCACGTACCGGAAACTTGTTGGGCCACCAAGTCTGAGTCGCCTAGACACCTGACCCGGCTTAGGTTCATCTCCTTAGCCATCCGAAGTCCGTGAAGCAAGGCCTCATATTCTGATGCATTGTTAGTACAGGGAAACATGAGTCTCAAAACATAACAGAACTTATCTCCTCGGGGGGAAGTAATCACAACTCCAGCCCCCGAGCCTTCGAGCTGCCTTGAGCCGTCAAAGTGTATGGACCAGTATGTTGTGTCAGGCTTCTCTTCAGGAGCCTGTAATTCTGTCCAATCATTAATGAAATCCACCAATGCCTGAGACTTGATTGCTGTGCGGGGCACGTATTTGAGATGATGCGGACCAAGCTCGATGGCCCACTTAGCAACCCGGTCTGTCGCCTCCCGGTTCTGGATTATATCCCCAAGAGGCGCTGAGCTGACCACAGTGAGTGGATGCTCGTGGAAGTAATGCTTCAGCTTGCGGCTAGCCATAAATACTCCATCGACCAATTTCTGCCAATGTGGATATCGCTGCTTGGACTCGGTTAACACCTCACTGATATAATACACGGGGTGCTGGACTGGATATTCCTTTCCGTCCTCCTTGCGTTCTACAACGGCTGCCACGCTCACAGCCTTGTTATTGGCTGCGATATATAGCAACATTGGCTCCTTCTCCCGAGGGGCAGCAAGGACCGGCGGCTCAGACAACTGCTTCTTGAGGGCCTCAAAAGCTTGGTCCGTAGCGTCACTCCACATGAAGTTATCTGATTTCTTAAGCAACTGATATAGCAGAATCATCTTCTCACCAAGCCGACTTATAAATCGACTCAGCACCGCAACCCGCCTGGCCAGCTTTTGCACGACATTCAGGTTGGCCGGCTTAGCCAGGGTCGTGATTGCTTTGATCTTTTCCAGGTTAGCTTCAATGCCACGGTCGGAAACAAGAAATCCCAGAAGCTTTCCAGCAGGGACCCCAAAAACACACTTCTCCGGGTTAAGCTTCATCTGGTAGACACGGAGATTGTCAAATGTTTCCTTGAGATCTTCCAACAGAGTTTCCTTCTTCCGAGACTTAACCACAATATCATCAACATAAGCATGCATGTTCCGCCCAATCTGTTTGTGAAAGCAGCTTTGGACACAACGCTGGTAAGTCGCCTGTGCACACTTCAGACCAAATGGCATGGTTGTATAACAGAAAGCCCCAAAAGGTGTGATGAAAGCCGTCTTTTCCTGGTCTTCCAGCTTCATTTTGATCTGATGATAGCCAGAGTAAGCATCTAGGAAGCATAAACTCTCGCAGCCAGCCGTAGCATCGATGATCTGGTCAATACGGGGCAAGGCAAAAGGGTCACTAGGACAAGCCTTATTCAGATTTGTGTAATCAACACACATCCGCCAAGTCCTGTTTTTCTTCAGAACAAGCACCGGGTTGGCCAGCCATTCAGGATGGAAGACTTCAATGATGAACCCGGCAGCTAGGAGCCGGGCCACCTCTTCACCAATAGCTTTCCGCCTTTCCTCATTAAAGCGACGGAGATACTGGCGAACTGGTTTAAATTTGGGATCCACATTGAGGGAGTGCTCAGCGAGTTCTCTCGGTACACCTGGCATGTCAGAAGGTTTCCATGCAAAGATGTCCCGGTTCTCACGGATGAACTCGATGAGCGCGCTTTCCTATTTAGGATCCATGTTTGCCCCGATGGTGAACTGCTCTGACGAATTGCCCGGGGTGAAATCGACTTGCTTTGTGTCTCTGGCCGACTTGAACTTGAGTAGAGGGTCTGACTCCGTCGTGGGCTTCTTCAGGGAGGTCCTGTCAGACGGGTCAACATTGTCCTTATAATACCGCAACTCCTCTGCGGCGCAAGCCGTCTTGGCATATGCTGCGTCTCCTTCCTCGCACTCGAGTGCAATCTTCCGGTTGCCTTCCACTGTGATGGTTCCCCTTGGTCCTGGCATCTTCATTTTCAGGTAAACGTAGCACGGCCGTGCCATGAACCGCGCATAAGTCGGCCGGCCAAATAAGGCGTGGTATGGGCTCTTAAGCTTAACCACCTCAAAGGACAGAAACTCAGAACGCCAGTTATCCTGTGAGCCAAAGGCCACCTCTAGGGAGATTCTTCCCATGGGATAGGCTGACTTGCCAGGAACAATGCCGTGGAAGACCGTAGAGGATGGAGTTAACTACTTATCGGACAGATTCATCCGCCTGAACGTGTCGTAGTATAGAATATTGATGCTGCTTCCTCCGTCCATGAGCACCTTAGTCAGTGTATAACCGCCGACTTGTGGCGCAACCACCAAAGCCAGGTGCCCAGGGTGATCGAGGAGGACAGGATGATCCGCCCTGCTCCAGGTAACCGGCTGTTCAGACCAGTTGAGGTAATAAGGAGTTGCCGGCTCAACCGCATGGGCGGCTCGTCGTTGCACCTTCCGATCCCGTTTGCAGGTACTGGTGGTGAAAACATGATACTGTCCACTATTCAACTATTTCGGGTTACTCTGAAACCCTATCGCACCAGCTTGGTGCTGATTTCCCTGGTTGTGTCGCTGATTGCCACCTCCAGTATTACTAGCCCCCTGAAACCCGCCGCCTTGGCCACTATTCCCTTGGAAACCGGGTCCTGTGAAGGCCCCCTGTGAGCCGGGTCCTTGGTGGGCGGGTTGTCCGCCGTTGCCGCCCCCGTTATGATGATTCTGGAAGATCCGCTTGGCAAAGTCTTGCATCACATAGCAATTTTCCCAGGAGTGGCTGGATGGCTTACCATTGTAACTGTGTTTCGGACAAGGAGCCTTGAGAGCTTCCTCGTAACTGAGAGGGCGATTACCAGAGGACTGCCTCCTAGAACCCTCGTTCTGACCCTGACCTTTGTTCTTTGTGTTTGTATTCGCCACCAGATCGGAACTGCCATCGTAACCTTTGCGTTTACCACCGTTGTTGTTCTGACTATTACTGTTGTTCTGCTGCTGACCCTTACTGCCAGCTTTCTTCCCCTTATCAGAATTCTCTTCGTCCGATAACGGATCCTTGCTGTGATCTGACTCCGCATACCGAGTTAAGACGTCCATGAGGTCACCCATATCTTGGACCTTTCGCTTGAGTCGCCCTAGCTTCTGGACCAGGGGCTGAAACTTGCATGTTCGTTCCAGAACGAGCACTGCCTGAGCCGCCGAGATGCTGTCAGAACTGTGTATAACCTTTGCAACCTGGCGAGCCCAATGGTGCGCCGACTCATCCTCGCGCTAAACACATCGTTCCAGATCAACAATGGTGGTTGGCCTTTTACAGGTTCCCTGGAAGTTCTTGATAAATCGCTCCTTCAGCTCCTGCCACGTGTTGATAGAATTCACCGGTAAGTTTTTCATCCAGGTGCGAGCGGGGCCTTCCAACATGAGAGGCAGATAACGTGCACACTACCTCACTTGCGCCCAATAAGTCCATAGCCAATTCGTAACTCTCGATCCACTCAGTGGGCTCCAGATTCGCTATGTAATTAGGAACCTTGCAAGGACCTTTGAAATCTGGGGGTATGCGCGCTTCTCACAATGCTGGTACCAAACAAGGAGTTCCGATCATGCGACTTGATAAGCCCCCGAGTTGGCCGGCTGTCTGGGTTGTGGTGGGCGGGACAGGTGTTACTGGCGGGTTGACGGGCGCCGGCTGATTGATGCGCGCCGGCGGGTTGTGCCCTGCACGCGCGTTTTCTTCCTCCCACTCTCGTAGGGCTCGAGTGACGTCCACAATGTCTTGCGGGATCCTGGGCTGGTGCCGCTCCGCCAGCGGCTGGGCGGCTCTCCTGTGATGTGCACTGCTGGAGACCGCTGGTGACTCCAGACGCTGGCTCCTGGTACGGCTCTGGTGAGGGGTTGAGTGAAGACGGTGCTGGCTATGCGAGTAGTTGGCCTGCTGCACTACTACTGTCTTGATCATCGCAATAGCGTTCCTGGCCTCTGTCTGAATTGGGCCGTCCCCCTCAATCGGAATAGCCGCCAAGTTGTGGGTCGCTGCCAACACGTTATCAACCAGGTTAGAGTAGTGTCCAATTGGGGTCTGGAACCGGTGAGACAGCGGCTGCTGTTGCTGATCTGGCGTGCGGTGCTGGGCCGGCTCCCCGTGCTGAGCCGGCTGCCGTAGAGGCGGTCCTCCCGGGGGAACAACTCCAGCCCCCGGATTTGCCGGAGCCGGTGGTGTGGTGAACAGTTGAGTCGGCTCAAGATCGACCGGAAGCCGGCTTTGATGACGCCTCCGGTGGACAAGTTCTGACTCGGCCTGCCGGCAGCTTAGGTAATTCGCCTCCTCATCCAGACGTTGCTGCTCTTCGGCAAGCCGGGCCTGCACCTGAGCCATGCGTGTGCTCTCTGCATTGATATCCTCTTGGATCTTGGCCATCTGATCGCGACATTTTGTGATCTCCGTGTTGCGCGCTGCCGCGTTCTCCGCCGTGACCGGCTCGGCCAACTGGGCTGCCAGTGTGTTCATCAAGTCCGCGAGCGCCTGCACCCCGGTTTTCTATGAGCCAGCGGCCGACGCGCCGGCTCCTCCTGAGCCAGCAAGGGTAAGATTCTGCCCGGCCGCGGGATCGGCCGGGTCACGCACCGGGTCCTGCCTTCCCGCCATGTACACCGCCGCAAAACGAGGCAGATCTGGGATCTCTGGAAAGATGTCGCCCGCGTATCCGAGCCTTCCATCGTACAGAGGACGGATCGACTCGGTTTCTCCTGTGGAGGACTCGCCGTCAGACTGGACGAGCGTATCATCTCCAGATAGGGAGTTCTCCGACAAGGCCACCCCTTGGGTGAACCCTACGAAGGCATGGTTTCGGCCGGCTCGAGTGGGGCCGGGTCTTGCCTGGCTCAAATTAGCATGACACGCCGGCTCGACACCGACGATGTTCTCCAACCCGGCGGCCGACTCGCCGACCACGCCGATGAAAGTATGGATCTTGCCAAAGGGGACCCGGTACCCGTACTGGATTGAGTCGGCGTCGGGGCCCCAGTATGAATCGTCGATGTAGAGCTTTCCGCGTCGGCTCTTTGTCATCATGCCAACCGCGTACTTCCCGAACCCTTGGAGAGATCCCGCTAAGAACTCAACTCCACCGTGCGTAGGCCCCACGGTGGGCGCCAACTGTCATGGTTTTGTCACGGCAGATGCCCTTAAGAAAGGACTTGGAGATGAGGCCATCGCACAAGTGTGGAAGCTTAACGGTGTTGATCGGGAACAGGAAAACGCCGGGTTACCCAGGTTCGGCCCCTCACGGTGGAGGTAAAAGCCTACGTCCTGCTTGATTATATTGCTGTGATTCTCGATTACAAGGATGCGGATCCGCTAACCTAGCTTTCGATAGATTGCAACTTAGTCCTTTCGTATAGGTGCTCCCCTTTATATACACAAGTGGAACCCCAGAATTACATGAGAGTCCGGGTCGTCATAGTAACCCGGCTTCTACTCTTTCCTACTTGTTCTCTAAGACGGCGTTAAGCCGCTCATCTTCTTCCAGAGCCGACCCATATCCTGAGCCGGCCTCTCTTATCAGGCCTCCATCAAGCCGCCCAACAGTCATCTTGGACACCGCAGTGGGATGACTCGCTGAGCCTGCTCTAAGGCTGGGTTATCACCCTGCCGGGTCTATATGCTGGTAAATATCCCTAACAGCGCGGGAATGGAGATGATCCGTGGCGGCGAGGAATGACTCCGGCGACCTCTTTCCGGAAGCAAAGCGGCGAAGATGATCGACGTCGTCGAGATCGAGGTGGAGCAGTACGGTAGGGCTTCGGAAAGTGACGGTGGCGGAGATGCAAAGTGAATTGAGGGAGGTTGGCGGCATAGAATGTATATGCGAGGAGGAAATAACCGCACCCGGTGAATCTGATCGGACGGCCACAGTCAGAGGACTATTGCGATTCAACGGACCAGATAAACTGGCAGTTGATGAAGAGCACATGGCAACCATCACTAAAGAACGTGGTCCTGACTTGGGCGGGAAACCCCAAATTTTGGACGACTTTCGCCAAAACTGATTAAGCTCGGACCGAACCTTTAACGTGGTTAAGGACACCAGATAAAGTTTCATTACCAGATGAAGTTTGTGCATTCATAACGGAACAACATAGACTGGAAGAGATAGAATAGAGAGAAAAACAGGGTCCTAGGTATTTCACTCAGACGAAGAAACATAAGCACCCGAAAGAGAAGCTATGAGTGAAATACATTCGGACTAATTTTTTTTTCAACCGAAAGACAACTCAACGAAGAGAAATTGTGGTGGTGTTCCCCACCGTATAAGAGCTGTATGACCCCGAGCATCGCACAATTATCGTGGCACCCGGTTAGTCTAGTTCGTTAATGTATTCACTCTCAGAAAGAAAATTTTACTTTGTCAAAATTTTCAAACTCTTCAAGTGTTGTGCACCCATTCCTTCTAAGATGTGGAAGTGATGGTACGGGTGCCGAGTCCAGCTTACTGCACGTTTGCGGAATCTAGGATATTTAGCTCACACCGTAACGCACAAAATCTTTTCTCATCGAGAGGCTTGGTGAAGATATCGGCAAGATTTTCTTTGGTATTGACGTGACTGATAACAATATCCTCTCGAGCAACATGATCGCGTAGGAAATGTTGTTTGATCTCAATATGCTTGGTGCGAGAGTGTTGCACTGGATTGTGTGCAATTTTGATCGCACTGTCATTATCGCACAATAGAGGGATCTTCTTGACCTTGATGCCATAATCCTTCAGGGTTTGCTTCATCCATAATAACTGAGTGCAACACGCGCCAGCAGCAATATATTCGGCCTCAGCCGTAGAGAGCGAGACACAATTCTGCTTCCTTGACGACCAACACACCAAAGATCTACCTAGGAAATGGCATGTCCCCGAAGTAGATTTCCTGTCAACCCAGTCACCTGCATAATCTGAGTCTGAATATCCAACGAGGTCAAACTGTGCTCCCTTAGGATACCATAAACCTAAGGTGGGGGTGTGAGCCAAATATCTTAGAATACGCTTGACCGCTTGGTGATGCGATTCTTTTGGTGCAGCTTGGAAATGAGCACACATACAAACACTCAACATAATATCGGGTCTGGATGCACATAAGTAGAGCAAAGAACCAATCATCGAACGATAAGCTTTCTGATCGTAATCTTTACCGTACACATCTGCGTCCAGCTGGCCATTCGTGGGCATGGGAGTTTTGTAGCCCTTCTGTTTGCAATCTAGCATTTTAAACTTCTTCAGACAGTCTCTCAGATATTTCTCCTGAGATATGAAAATTCCGTTGTCCTGTTGACGAATTTGCAGTCCAAAAAAGAACTTGAGTTCACCCATCATAGACATTTGATATTTCTCGGACATCATTCGCTCGAATTCCATGCTGCATGCATTGTTAGTACAGCCGAAAATAATATCATCCACATAAATTTGACACACGAAAAGATCACCATCAATAGCACGAGTGAAAAGAGTGGAGTCAGTGGATGCTGGCTTGAACCCTTTGTCGAGCAGAAACCTCTTCAGAGTGTCATACCAAGCTCGAGGGGCTTGCTTCAGCCCATACAGAGCCTTTTTCAACCTAAAAACTTTGTTAGGAAACTGAGGGTTTTCAAAGCCAGGTGGCTGCCTAACATATACTTCCTCATCAATTTCACCATTGAGGAAATCACTTTTCACATCCATTTGATAAAGCAGAATATCATTGTAGTTTGCTTAAGCAAGAAGAATACGAATTGCCTCTAGGCGAGCAACAGGAGCATATGTTTCACCAAAATCAATACCTTCTACCTGTGTATACCCTTGAGCGACAAGACGCGCTTTGTTTCTCACAACAATGCCATTTTCATCTTGCTTGTTTCGGAAAATCCATTTTGTGCCGATGATATTGTGCTTCTTAGGATTCGGTTTGTCAACCAATTCCCACACATCATTTAATTCGAATTGCACCAACTCTTCTTGCATGGCATTCATCCAATCAGGATCATTCATGGCTTCCTCATACTTGGTAGGTTCTGTCAATGAGACAAAGGAGAAACTGCCACAGTAGTTAGCCAAACGAGTGCGAGAGCGAGTTGTGGGTCGGTAACCTGGATTCTCGAGATCTTCGAGAATTAATGCAGGGTCAACTCGATTTGCCACTCGTGGGAGAGGATTTCCTTCTTGATGATCATTTTCATTTTCCTCAGTATCAGCATTAGGATGGGCATTTGTATCGTGGGATTGCCGTTTTGATTTGCACTTCCATTTGGGTTGCCATTTGTGTTCGGTGCGGATTGTTCTTCTGCAGTAGATTGGCGTGTTCTTCTTCGAGCTATGGGGGCATCTTCATCGGAAGAGTCAGGTGTATTTCCTTCGACTGGCCTGACGTCCCCAATGGCCATTTGCCGAATAGCATCTGAGATCGGAGGTTCGTCTATCACATTAGGCAGGTGCTCCTTTTGAGAGCCGTTAGATTCATCAAACCGCACATTTACCGTTTCCATAACTTTCCCGTGGTGAGAGTTATAGACACAATAAGTATGCGAGTTCGAGCCATAACCAAGAAGAAAACCTTCATGTGCCTTAGGTGCAAACTTGGAATTATGATTCATGTCACGAATATAGCAAGGTGCACCGAAAACACATAAATAAGAAACATTCGGTTTCTTGCCAGTGATAAGCTCATATGAGGTTTTCTTAAGGAATTTGTGAAGATAAACACGATTGACAACATGACAAGCAGTGTTAATAGCATCAGCCCAGAAACGAATGGGAGTTTTATACTCACTGAACATTGTTCTCGCCATTTCGATGAGAGTTCTATTCTTTCGCTCAACAACTCCATTCTGTTGGGGAGTGTATGCGGTAGAGAACTCATTCAGTACCATTGTCGCTTCTGACGTGCTTAATTCGCACATCATATTCATTCTGAGCCTTCTTGGCGAATCTTTTGAAGATGTCTTGGGTGCAGGTTTTGTCTTTGAGAAAGAATACCCAAGTGTATCGAGAGAAATCATCAACAATAACCAGACCATAATGACTGCCTCCGAAACTTGCATAGTTTTGAGGTCCGAATAAATCCATATGAAGAATTTCCAGTGGTCTTGTTGTGGTCATGACAGTTTTTGATGAGTGGTGCTTCTTGGCCAATTTGCCGGCTTCACACGCACCACAGAGACGATCCTTGTCGAATTTCACATCAGGAATGCCACGAAGATGATTTTTCTTCACAAGAGTCTGCAAATTTCTCATACCTGCATGACCAAGTCTTCGGTGCCACAGCCATCCTTCGGTTGCTTTTGCAAGCAAACAAGTTTGGACGGAGGGACCCTTAGAGAAATCCACAATATATAAATCACCCTTTCTATTTCCCTCGAAGACGAAGGAATTATCAGAGGCCATAAAGACGATGCATTTGGATGATGAAAATAGAACTAGCATGCCTAGATCACAAAGCTTGCCAACTGACATGAGATTGAATCCAAGAGACTGAACAAGTAAAACATCATCAATGTTCTTGTCCTTGGATATAGCAATTTTACCTAACCCAATTACCTTTCCTTTGTTGTTGTCGCCGAAAGTAATATACTTCTGAGATGAAGCAGTTAAGTTCGGGTCGACAAACAACGACTTGTCTCCGGTCATATGACAAGTGCATCCACTATCCATTATCCATTTGGTACACCCGGAGACATAGTCCTGCAGAGAAATCATGCTTTCTTAACCACCCACATCTTTGTAGGTGGCTTCGAAACATATGAGTGAGCAGGATATGATTTCTTTCGATAGTCATACGAATTGTGACTTGAGTGAGCACGAGCATAATCGAAAGAGTATGCATTGAAATTCTTCCCAGACGAATGAGTATAGTGGTTAGATGAGGTATGCATGTACTCATTCTGTCGAACCTTTTCTAGGAAGTATCGAGCATTTTCAGCCTGCATGGTTAGTAACATAGTAATAGGCAATGCTTCGATAGTTTTCCAAGGCACCCAGATAGCTTTCTTTGGGGGGCCGTTCCTGCTGTTTGGTCCAACATAGCGAGCAACAGCCTCACCACATTGGTTTTTGAACAACTTATAGTTGTCCAGAGAATCATCATATGAGTATTCAGGGATAGGACAGCCATATCCCAAAAGTAAAGCTGGATCGAGCGTTTTTCTCTTGGCCGGCACCCACACAGTGCGAGGATATTGATCAGGTTCCCAGTAGGAGCCATTTTCATTCAGTTTCCTTTTGAAACCGATACCTACTTTCCTGGGATTTTTGTGAAGAATGGATTTCTTTAGAACATCACACAGGGTTTGATGCCCTTTGAGAGACTTGAACATTCCTGTCTAAAGAAGATCCTTCAACCTAGCATTTTCATTAGATATAGAACCATTTTCCTAGACAGAGGGGTTAGCATTCATAGAAGATTCAGCATTTGATTTAGAGTTACTGCGTTGAAGGCATTTTAGGCAGGGTGGTACAAACACTTTAGGTTTCTCTTTGAGTTGTTGGGTGAGAAGAGAATTTTCTCTAATCAAGTCATCATGAACCTCTCTCAGCAACTCGAGTTCTTGTTTCCTTTTCAGGTAATCATAAGTCAATCTCTCGTGGTCGGCCGAGAGAAAATCATGACGATTTGATAGTTCTTCCATTCGAGACTCAAGAGCGGAATGCTCTTCTGTCAACGACTGATTTTTCTCCATCTCCTCAACCAACAACCCTTCAGATTTCCTGAGGGTTTTCTCAATTTTCTCGAGAGAGTTTTGTTGCATATTAGCAATTTTGATCAGTTTAGCATGGTCATCCTCATCCAAAGAGTATTGATCACTGGAGTAAACCTTGTGATGTTTGGAGGATACCTTTTCTTTCAAAGCTTTAGCCATGAAGCAGTAGGAAGGAGATTCGTTGTCGCTCGAATGATTCTTGAAGAAGTTCAATGCAGGAGTAGAGGCACATGCTATGCCAGCCATGCCGGAATCAGAATCCTCATTGAATTCATCAACTTCTTCGGAGTCAGATGACTCTTCTTCATCGGAATCCATCTCCTTGCCGATGTACGCCTTAGCCTTGCGAGAGGTGTTCTTGCGGTTGGATGAGGACTTGGAAGGATTCCTTGAGGAAGATCTTGACGAGGACTTGGAGGAGGAGTTGTCCTTCTTCTTGAAGAACTTCTTCATTTTCTTCTCATCATCGGAGTCGTTGCTCTTGCTCTTGTCTTTGCCATGGTTGTTTCCTGAATCATATCTTCTACTGGCACGGATTTCAGCTTCCCAGAGAGGGCAGTCTGAAATGAAATGTCCTGCCTTTTTGCACTTGAAGCAGGTGTAATCTCCAGTAGGTTTTGATGAAGATTTGGAGCCGCCAGAGTTGCTGGATCCTTTCTTCTGAAACTGATTTTTCCTTTGAAGGCGCTGGAATCTTTTCGTGATTAATGCGAGATCCTTGCTGATCCTTTCTGGGTCATCTGAATCTTCTTCGGCATTTCCTTCTGAGGAAGATTCAGCCACAGCCTTGAGAGCATGACTTTTTCGGTGACTTGAGCCATAGAGATCTTTCTTTTCTTCTTCTTGTTCCTTATGGGTGTTTAGCCTTTCCATGATATCAGCTGAGTTGAGAACTTTGAAATCAGCTCATTCCCGAATCATCAGAACTAGAGTGTCGAACGAACTATCAAGGGATCGGAGCAGTTTCTTCTCAACTTCGTGATCAGTGATGTCTTTGGCGCCGAGACCTTGCAGCTCGTTTGCAATGTCACTCAGACGATCGAAGGTTTGCTGGCAGCTTTCATTTCCGATTCGCTTGAACCGATTGAACTTCGCCCGAAGAGTATCAATGCGAGCCTCTTTCTGAGTTGAAACACCCTCATTTATCTTTTCAAGAATGTCCCACAATTCCTTTGCAGTTTCACACTGACGATAGCGAAGAAATTGAGCACGAGAGAGATGGCCACCAATTTCATCTTTGGCTTGAGCATCCATCTGAATAAGTTTCTTCTCGCAGTCAGTGGGGACCTGGGGCACTTCAACCATGAATCCATTCTGCACCACGTTCCACATATCATCATCATTAGCTCGGAGACGGATCTTTATCTTCTCCTTCCAGAAGGGATAGTCCGTCCCATCGAAGATGGGGATCTTGAGGTGTGACTTATAGCTCACTGAAGACATACTTAAACTCCAAGGTGGTTAGACCAAAATGAACAGAGTCAAGGAGTACCTTGCTCTGATACCAATTGTAGGAATGAAGTATGTCTACCAGAGGGGGGGTGAATGGGAGTTTTAAATTTTCTTCGGAAATATCAAAACTCTCGGAACCCAGCAGCGGAGCGAATGAAAACCCTGTATAGTGAGCGAATACAAACTAACGAATGGAAACTAAAAGCATGCATTGAGACAAATCACATGATTGAAATATGTCATACAGCACAGTTCGAATGTAAAGGGGAGAAGCAGAGGTGACCAGTGATGCTCGATGGCAACAAGGAATTTGGTAGACCAGTTCGCCCTTCTGCAAAAGGACTACGTCTGGTTGGAGGGGTTGTGATTTAACACAGAAGATAAACTCTTCGCCCTATTCGCCTCGACAATTGGTTCGTCAACCAATGCCGATCACTCGTGGTAGATGCTTGAGGCGATCTCCAAACCTCTACAGACTTCTTCTTCGAGAACCACAATTACTCTTGGTCTCTGAAGAAATTGACACCTAACCGTCTAGAGAGTTCGCAGCTCTCAAGAGTAATAGGCGGAGCATACTGGACTTAGATTCAAGTGATGCTGAACCACTATCTAATTTTTCGGCTCTGGGGTTTTCTCTCGGTGGATTTTAAACTCAAATCACTTAGGAGAGGGGGTTGCTCAACAATCTTCTCAGAATCACACGGAGCAGCCACCGGACAACGCCGGTGCGGGGTGGCTATTTATAGCCGCAGCCTTCCCTGGTGGGAAATGACCATTTTGGACACGCGGTCCAGCCAATGGCCAACCGACACGTTCACAACGGTCGAATTTTAAGAGCAACGGTAACATTACTTGAGGAACAAGTAATGCTAACTCCTCGGTCAGAGACAAATTTCTCGCAGTGAAGAAGATCACAGTCTCTTGATGGCAAGTATTTGCTCGGAACACAAAGAGATTTCTCTCGCAACTTTCATAGGATTTGGGTTTAGCATCAGAGAATCAAAGCTTCGAACACTACACCCCTCTTAGTAGTACAGTGCTCCTATGACTCAATAAAGAGAAGAGAAACAACGAAATAAATGCTACGTCTTCACTTCGTCTTCAATCTTCTCGGCCGCAGTCACTTTCTTCGGACGAACACCGAACCAATTGATTTGCATCAGCAATTTTTGAGGGGTCACTCTTGTCATCATAATCTTTGGTGATAACCTTCACTGCCACGCAGGGGATTTTCTTCAGAGTTTGAACCAAACTCCTCTTGACTCCAGGGACCTGTTACTGTGTGTGCACTAGCAAACACATCAGTCCCTTACTATTTATGTCAACAATCTCCAAAACATAAGGAGGCAAATTATTGCACCAACAGAGAGCTAAGCGAAAATTCCTAGAAAAAGCGATTCCACCCGGTTTCTATCATAGTAATGATGAAGATATTAAAATGATTGGTGTCAATCCTGTTGAATCATTATTTAGTAACATAAAACTTGATGAAAAAGGGACTGAAGAAGAGTCAACTTTAGATAGAAGGAGTCCCAATTGCTTGGAGGGTGATAATCTTAATGAAAAAAATGAAAAAAGTGGGTTTGGAGAGGTCAAAACTTTAAATAGTAATGCACCCACTACTTTGGATTACAAGGACTTTAATTATGATAGTTGTTCTTTAATTGAGTGTATTTCCTTGTTGCAATCCATGATTAATTCACCAAATGCATATGAACAAAATAAAACTTTCACTAAACATATTGTAGAAGCCATGATGAAAGCGCATGAAGAAAAACTTGAGTTGAAAGTTTCAATTCCTAGAAAATTACAAGATGAATGGGACCTACTATTAAAGTCAAAATTAAAGATTATGAATGTAATGCCCTTTGTGATCTTGGTGCTAGCGTTTGCACTATACCCAAGTCCTTGTGTGATGTGCTAGGTCTCACCGACATGGATCCTTGTTCCCTTAATTTACATCTTGCGGATTCCACTATTAAAAAGCCATTGGGTAGAATAAATGATGTGCTTATTCTTGCAAATAGAAATTATGTGCCCGTGGACTTTATTGTTCTTGATATTGAATGCAATCCTTCTTGCCCCATAATGCTTGGTAGACCTTTTCTACGAACAATAGGTGCTATTATTGATATGAAAGAAGGTAATATAAGATTTCAATTTCCATTAAAGAAAGGGATGGAACACTTCCCTAGAAATAGAATTAAGGCACCTTATGAATCTATTATGAGGGCCACTTATGGAATTAACTCGAGGGATGACAACACTTGAAACTATGCATTATTCCTAGCTAGGGGCATAAAACAATAGCGCTTGTTGGGAGGCAACCCAATGAATAAAATAATTTTTTGTTTTTACTTTCTGTTCTTGTGTGTTTACACAATTATAGCCTCGGTTATGGTTGTGTTTTTATCTTTTAATTAGTGTTTGTGCCAAGTAATGCCTTTGGGATGATGTTGATGATAGTATAATTGATGATGTTTGGAAAACAGAAAGTTTTGCGTCCAGTGCTGGAATTTTAATTTTCTACTGGAGTGTCAGAAAAATCTTAAATTTTTACACAGTATTGGTATATGAATTGTTTGCATTTTCCTAATTTTTCAGAATGTTTGGAGTTACAGAAGTATGGATTTTAAACAGATATTTACAGACTGTTCTGTTTTAGACAGATTCTGTTTTTTGTTCCATAGTTTGCTTATTTTCATGAATCTATGGATCGTATCGGGGGGTATGAGTCATGGAGAAGTTGGAGTACAGTAGCATTATGCCAATATTAAATATGAATCAATTTGCAACATTACCTAAAGTTTAAGATTTGTTTGTTATACTAACGGATCTCACGAGGTTTCTGTTGAGTTTTGTGTGCTGAAGTTTACAAGTTTTGAGTGAGACTACGATGGATAAAGGAATAAGGAGCGGCAAGAGCCTAAGCTTGGGGATGCCCAAGGCACCCCAAGGTAGTATTCAATGAAGACTCAAGCGTCTAAGCTTGGGGATGCCCCGGAAGGCATCCCCTCTTTCGTCTACAATCTATCGGTAACTCACTTGGAGCTATATTTTTATTCATCACATGATATGTGTTTTACTTGGAGCGTCTTGTGATATAGTTTGTTTGCTTTTGTTTACTTTTTAGTTTTTCACAATCATCTTTGCCGAACCCACCTTTTTGAGGGTGACACACATTATTCGTGATTTGTTAGAATACTCTATGTGCTTCACTTATATCTTTTGAGCTAGGCAGTTGCTCTAGTGCTTCACTTATATCTTTTAGAGCACGGCAGTGGTTATATTTTAAAGAAATAGTTGCACTCTCATGCTTCACTTATATATTTTTGAGAGTCTATTGAATAGCAATGGTAATATGCACGGGTTATGAATTTGGTCCTGATATGACAGGTATTCAAGAGGGATATAATAAAAATTTCATGTAGATCACTGAATATGATAAGTTTGATTCCTTGCAATAGTTTTGCGATATTAAGATGGTAATACGTGGGATGTGCTAGTAGATAATTGTGGTTTAGTAAGAATATTGGTGTTAAGGTTTGTGATTCCCGAAGCATGCACGTATGATCTGTCGTTATGCTAAGAAGTTGGAGCATGATTTATTCTTGATTGTCTACCTTATGAGTGGCGGTCGGGGACGAGCGATGGATTTTTCCTACCAATCTATCCCCCTAGGGGCATGCGTAGTAGTACTTTGCTTCGAGGGCTAATAAACTTTCGCAATAAGTATGTGAATTCTTTATGACTAATGTGAGTCCATGGATTATACGCACTCTCTCCTTTCCGCAATTTGCTAGCCTCTTCGGTACCATGCATTGCCCTTTCTCACATCGAGAGTTGGTGCAAACTTCGCCGGTGCATCCAAACCCCGTGATATGATACGCTCTATCACACATAAGCCTCCTTATATCTTCCTCAAAACAGCCACCATACCTACCTATCATGGCATTTCCATAGCCATTCCGAGATATATTGCCATGCAACTTCCACCGTTCTGTTTTTATGACACACATCGTCATTGTCATATTGCTTTGCATGATCATATAGCAGACATAGTATTTGCGGCTCAGCCACCGTTCATCATTTTTATACATGTTACACTAGCATCATTGCACATCCTGGTACACTGCCAGAGGCATTCATATAGAGTCATATATTTGTTCTGGTATCGAGTTGTAATATTGAGTTGTAAGTAAAAAAAAGTGTGATGATCATCATTATTAGAGCATTGTCCCAGTGAGGAAATAATGGTGGAGACTAATGAGTCCTCAAAAAAGTGAGAATGAGGTCCATGAGACCGTTCTAAAAAAAGGCCAAAAAGAGCCCACGAAAAAAAATTGAAAATGAGAGAAAAAGAGAGAAGGGGCAATGTTACTATCCTTTTTCCACACTTGTGCTTCAGAGTAGCACCATGTTTTTCATATAGAGAGTCTCCTATTTTGTCACTTTCATATACTAGTGGGAATTTTTCATTATAGAACTTGGCTTGTATATTCCGATGATTGGCTTCCTCAAATGCCCGAGGTCTTCATGAGCAAGCAAGTTGGATGCACACCCACTTAGTTTTCATGTTGAGCTTTCATATACTTATAGCTCTTAGTGCATCCGTTGCATGGCAATCCCTACTCCTCGCATTGACATCAATTGATGGGCATCTCCATAGCCCATTGATTAGCCTCGTCGATGTGAGACTATCTTCTTATTCTTGACTTCTCCTTATTAATCTCTACCACCATACTCTATTCCACCCATAGTGCTATATCTATGGCTTACGCTCATGTATTGTGTGGGGGTTGAAAAAGCTAAAGCGCGTTAAAAAGTATGAACCAATTGCTCGGCTTGTCATCGGGGTAGTGCATGATAAATATTTTGTGCTAAGAAGATGGTGCATGACAGGATTATATGATTTTGTAGGGATAACGTTCTTTAGCAATTTTATTTTGAAAGACATGATTGTTTATTAGTATGCCTGAGTATTGATGTCTTTATATCAAACTATAGACTATTGCTTTGAATCATTCGGATCTTATTATTCATACCGTAAGAGAGATTACATGATGAAACATGATAGGTAGCATTCCACATCAAAAAATCTGTTTTTATCATTTACCTACTCGAGGACGAGCATGAATTAAGCTTGGGGATGCTTGATACGTCTCCAACGTATCTATAATTTTTTATTGTTCCATGCTATTATAGTATCAATCTTGGATGTTTTATATGCAATTATATGACTCGGACTAACCTATTAACCCAGTGCCTAGTGCCAGTTGCTGTTTTCTGCTTGTTTTTGCCTTTTTAGGAAATCATTATCAAAAAGAGTCCAAACAAGAAAAATACTTTGGATTAATTTTTTCTGGACCAGAAGAGACCCACGAAGCTTCGGGAGAAGAACAGAAGAGCCACGGGGAGGCGACAAGCCTGGAGGGCACGCCCAGGGGGGGTAGGCGCGCCCCCCAGGCTTGTGGGCCCCTCGTAGCCCCTCTTGACCTAATTCCAGCGCTATAAATTCCCAAATATTCCCAATATACCAGAGAGACAGAAGAGAAAACCTTTCCGCCGCCGCAAGCCTCTGTTCTTCCTTGATCCCATCTGGAGGCCTTTTCCGGTACTCTGCCGGAGGGGGAATCGATCACGGAGGGCTTCTTCATCAACCTTGCTGCCCTTCCGATGATGTGTGAGTAGTTTACCACAGACCTACGGGTCCATAGCTAGTAACTAGATGGCTTCTTCTCTCTCTTTGATCTTCAATACCATGTTCTCCTCGAGGTTCTTGGAGTTCTATCCGATGTAATCTTCTTTTGCGTTGTGTTTGTTGGGATCCGATGAATTGTGAGTTTATGATCAAATTATTCATGAGAAATATTTGAGTCTTCTCTGAACTCTTTTATGCATGATTATTATAGCTTTGTATTTCTCTCCGATCTATCGATTTGGTTTGGCCTACTAGATTGATTTATCTTGCAATGGGAGAGGTGCTTTGTGATGGGTTCAATCTTGCGGTGCTCAATCCCAGTGACAGAAGGGGACATGACACGTATTTGTATTGTTGCCATTAAAGATAAAAAGATGGGGTTTAATCATATTGCTTGAGTTTACTTTGTCTACATCATGTCATCTTGCTTAAGGAGTTACTCTGTTTCATACTTAATACCCTAGATGCATGCTGGATAGCGGTCGATGGGTCGAGTAAGAGTAGTAGATGCAGGCAGGAGTCGGTCTACTTGTCTAGGACGTGATTCCTATATGCATGATCATTGCCATGAATCCGTCATAATTATTTGCTTTTCTATCAATTACCCAACAGTAATTTGTGTACCCACTGTATGCTATGTGTTCGAGAGAGAAGCCTCTAGTGAAAACTATGGCCCCCGGGTCTACTTTATCATATATAAAAAACCTAAAAATACATTGCTGCAATTTATTTACTTTTAATTTATTTATTATTTTAGTTTATCTATCTATCACTATCAGAATTAATCCTTGCAAATAACCGCTAAGAGGATTGACAACCCTCTTATTTGCGTTGGGTGCAAGTGTTTACATTTGTGTGTGCAGGTGCGCTTAACAGGATTTTGCTTGGTTCTCCTACTAGATTGATAACCTTGGTTCTTAACTGAGGGAAATACTTATCTCTACTATACTGCATCATCCTCTCCTCTTCGAGGAAATACCAACGTAGTCTACAAGTAGCACCCCTCCCCACACATGAAACTGCCACGCGAGCGTTCGCAACTGAGGGAGCCATAGCCATGGTCTACTCCTTGGTGCGTTCTATAGAATTATTAAAAAGGCCGGGCTTTTGGCGCGCGGTAAGCGGGGGATCTTGGCCTGTCCATTTGCTACTCCTCACATGCGGTCGTACATGTCAGTGATGTATTAAGCCGATGCGTGTCGAGCGGCGGGCCGGACCGACCGTCTGTTCGTGCTACTGCTCACATGCGGTTGCACATGTCAGTGACGCACCAAGCCGATGCGCGTCCCTTCGGTGAGCGGCGGGCCGGACCGACCGTGTGTTGGTGCGACGCAAACACGACAGGCTGTAAAGTTTACCGCCTAACTTAATACTATGTAAAGTGTAACACTTGCTTTCCCTCCTTAACAAGATCGGTCGATAGAAATCCCCATTAGAAAGGCGAGGGTGGTGTTTTTCCAGCGCGGGAAGCAAGGGAGTTTTTTTTACTAGAGCGGAGGCGTGGGAGTTTGGCCGACAGTTTGCATACGTTTCTCGGACGCGTACGTGGGCCTGCGCTCTCGGAGGCCATCGTGGCGGAGCCAGACGCCCACAACCTCTCAGACCAAAAAAAGAGGAGCCCGCTGCTGGCTATTTCTATAATTAGTTTTGAAATTCTCAATAGTTCACGTGTGACGTCATATCAGCCGTTCATTGATGTTGATCCAACGGTCTAGGTGTTTCGGATTCGCGTCTACAGTAACCTAAGTGTACCCACCCTAAAAAAGCGTCTACGTTCTTCTAGAACCATCGGCACGTCATTGTGATCAAATCCACACAGGAAGCTGGCAAACAACACCTCCACATGTGCCACGTGGCTTCATTGATGGCCCCCCACATCATTTTATTCATAAATGTATTGACTGAAAAAGAGAGACATCACCCTAAACAAGATCTTCCTCCTATTTTGTTTCCTATGAAGTAGTGCCATGCTATTGGAAATCCAACTTGGTTGATTTGCATGTATCTGAAGTACTAGTGCCACATCATCTAAAAAGCCTTTCTACACGCGTCAAATTATCAATCATGTGGGCTGCCTCTTCTTATAGAAATGTGCTCCACCATGTAACCGTGTGTCTATATGAGGGAAGGAGTGAGTGCGTGCGTGCACCTCTTCTCCTCGTACTCCACCTAGTGGGTGTGTCAGAGAGAGAGAGAGATAGAGAGAGAGATGGTTTGTGCGACATGCCTCTATATGTTTGTGTCAAAGAGAGGCCTACATACATAGTATATGTATGTGCAGGGGGCGATATACGAGAAGAGAGGGGAAGGATATCGTTTACGCCAGATATCGATAGAGACGGATAGAGGGAAGAACTTTACGAGCGTACAAGCGCTAGGACAGAGGAGGATGCTTGAAGATGGTGCGAGAGGACAGGTAGACGAAGACAAGGAAGGAGTACAAGTGCGATATCAATAATTAAAGAGAGGGGACGAGAACATGCGTGGGGCGCGCGCGTCTGATTGATAGATAAAGCGGAAGGCATGGATGATGAGATGGGAGGGATAATTAATGTGTGTGTGGTAGGCGGTCCTATCGAGAGAGGTCATAGTTCCGTCGATGTGTGTACGTGGGAAAAGAGGGGGAGACCTAACTAGAGATATAGATCGGTCGGTTTGTGTGGGAAAGTAGTGAGAGAGACCTGGCTACACATAGAGGGAAATCGTTTGGTGCACATGCATGCATGTGTCACAGTGTTAGAGATAAAGAACTCCTAGAGTGACGAAGAGAGGTAGAGGTGTTTGTGTGGGGAGGGATGCAGCTAGCTAGCTACCTAGCTACCTAGGAGATGGTGCGAGAGGCCTATTAGTTAGTTAGCTTGAGACCGTGTACGAGTGCGAGATGTATAACAACAGAGGGGGCGACAGTGCGCGCGTTCCTCAGAGTTAGGGCGGGAGGCATGGATGGTGAGAGGAGGGTAGGACCATATGTGTACATGTTTGTGTGTGGTAGCTAGGCAGACCTACCTAGAGGGGTATATCGATTGGTGTGTGTGGGAAAGAGGCAGATGGAGAGACCTAGAGAGATCGTGGGAGACCGACCTAGAGAACGAGAACGTGTGTGTGCGCGATGTAGAGGATGCCGAGTGGGGAGTGTGTGTGCATATATATATGCATGCACGATAGGAAAGTTAGTGGTATGTATCCACAAAGAGAGGAGGAGTGCGTGATGTTGGAAATATGCCCTAGAGGCAATTAATAAAGTGTTTATTATCATATTTCTCCGTTCATGATAATGGTTTATTATTCATGCTAGAATTGTATTGACCGGCAACTTAATACATGTGTGGATAATAGACAAATACTGAGTCCCTAGTAAGCCTCTACTAGACTAGCTCGTTGATCAAAAGATGGTCAAGATTTCCTGACCATGGACATGAGTTGTCATTTGATAACGAGATCACATCATTAGGAGAATGATGTGATGGACTTGACCCAACCGTTAGCATAGCAAATGATCGTTCAGTTTATTGCTATTGCTTTCACTATGTCAAATACACGTTCCTCTGACCATGAGATCATGCAACTCCCGGATACCGTAGGAATACTTTGGGTGTATCAAACGTCACAACGTAACTGGGTGATTATAAAGGTGCACTACAGGTATCTCCGAAAGTGTTTGTTGAGTTGGCATGGATCGAGATTGGGATTTGTCACTCCGACTATCGGAGAGGTATCTCGGGGCCCTCTCGGTAATACAGCATCACAGAAGCCTTGCAAGCACCGTGACTAAAGAGTTAGTTGCAAGTTAATGTATTACGGAACGAGTAAAGAGACTTGCCGGTAACGAGATTGAACTAGGTATTGGATACCGACGATCGAATCTCGGGCAAGTAACATACCGCCGGACAAAGGGAACAACGTATGTTGTCATATGAGGTTTGACCGATAAAGATCTTCGTGGAATATGTAGGAACCAATATGAGCATCCAGGTTCCGCTGTTGGTTATTGACCGGAGAGCCGTCTCGGTCATGTCTACATCATTCCCGAACCCGTAGGGTCCGCACGCTTAAGGTTCGATGACGATTTAGTATTATATGAGTTATGTGATTGGTGACCGAAGTTTGTTCGGAGTCCCGGATGAGATCACGGACATGACGAGGAGTCTCGAAATGGTCGAGAGGTAAAGATTCATATATTGGAAGGCTATATTCGGACGTCGGAAAGGTTCCGAGTGATTCGGGTATTTTTCGGAGTACCGGGGAGTTACGGGAATTCACCGGGAGAAGTAATGGGCCTTATTGGGCCATACGGGAAAAGGAGAGGCAGGCCACGTGAGGAGGCGCGCGCCCCCCCTTGCCCAAACCGAATTGGACTAGGGGAGGGGGCGCAGCCCCCTTTTTCCTTTCCCTCTCCCTTCCCCCTTTCCTACTCCGTATGGGAGGTGGAATCCTACTAGGACTAAGGAGTCCTAGTAGGACTCCCAACACTTGGCGCACCCCTAGGGGGCCGGCCTCCTCCCTCTCATCCTTTATATACGGGGGCAAGGGGGCACCCCAAAGAACACGATTCATTGTTAGCCGTGTGCGGCGCCCCCCTCCACCGTTTACACCCTCGGTCATATTTTCGGAGAGCTTAGGCGAAGCCCTGCCGAGATTACTTCACCGTCACCGTCGCCACACCGTCGTGCTGACGGAGCTCATCTACTTCCTCGACGTCTTGCTGGATCAAGAAGGCGAGGAACGTCACCGAGCTGCACGTGTGTAGAACTCGGAGGTGCCGTACGTTCGGTACTCGATCGGTGGAGCTCGAAGGATTGTTCGACTACATCAACCGCGTTGTAAGACGCTTCCGCTAAACGGTCTACGAGGGTACATAGACACACTCTCCCCTCTCATAGCGATGCATCTCCATGGATAGATCTTGTGTGAGCGTAGGAATTTTTTTGAAATTCATGCTCCGTTCCCCAACAGTGGTATCAGAGCCAGGTTTATGCGTATATGTGATTTGCACGAGTAGAACACAAGTGAGTTGTGGGCGTGGGTGTATACATATTGCTTGCCGTTACTAGTTGTTACTTGATTTGGCGGTATTGTGAGATGAAGCGGCCCGGACCGACATTACGCGTACGCTTACGCGAGACAGGTTTCACCGCTACGTGCACTCGTTGCATAAAGGTGACTGGCGGGTGTCTATCTCTCTCACTTTAGTTGAATCGGTTTCAATGAAGAGGGTTCTTTTAGAAGATCAAAAAGCAATCACTACACCACGTTGTGGTTTTGCGTAGGTAAGAACGGTTCTTGCAAACCCGTAGCAGCCACGTAAAACTTGCAACAACAAAGTAGAGGACGTCTAACTTGTTTTTGCAGGGTATGCTGGTGATGTGATATGGTCAAGACATGATGTGATATAAGTTGTTGTATGAGATGATCATGTTTTGTAAGTTATCAGGCAACCGGCAGGAGCCTTATGGTTGTCTCTTTATTGTATGCAATGCCAACGCTATGTAATTGCTTTTCTTTACCGCTATGAGTTAGCAGTAGTAGTAGTAGCAATAGCCGGCGAGACGACCACGACGCTGCGATGGAGATCAAGGTGTCACGACGCTACGATGGAGATCAAGGTGTCAACCCGGTGACGATGGAGATCATGACGGTGCTTTGCTGATGGAGATCAAAAGCACAAGACGATGATGGCCATATCATGTCACATATATTGAATTGCATGTGATGTTAATCCTGTTATGCATCTTATCTTGCTTAGGACGATGGTAGCATTATAAGATGATCCCTTCACTAAATTTCAAGATAAGTGTTCTCCCCTAGTATGCACCGTTGCGAAGGTTCGACGCTTCTAAGCACCACGTGATGATCGGGTGTGATGGATTCTTTCGTTCGCATACAACGGGTGTAAGCCAGTTTTACACACGCAGAATACTTGGGTTAAACTTGACGAGCCTAGCATGTACAGACATGGCCTCGGAACACAAGAGACCGAAAGGTCGAACATGAGTCATATAGTAGATATGATCAACATGAAAGATGTTCACCATTGATAACTAATCCACCTCACGTGATGATCGGACGTGGTTTAGTTGATGTTGATCATGTTACACTTAGACAACTTGAGGGATGTTAATCTAAGTGGGAGTTCTTAAGTAATTTGATTAATTGAACTTCAATTGTCATGAACATAGTCTTACTTGTCTTAGCAAATTTATGTTGTAGATCAATAGACTGCGCTGTAGTTCCCCTGTTTTTATTATGTTCCTAGAGAAAACGAAGTTCAAAGTTGATGGAAGCAACTATGCGGACTAGGTCCGTGATCTGAGGATTGTCCTCACTGCTGCACAGAAGGCTTATGTCCTTAATGCACCGCTCAGTGAAATACCCCTACGGCTTCGTCTGAGGACGTTATGAACGTCTGGCAGACAAGAAAAGTTGACTACTCGATAGTTCAGTGCGCCATACTTTACGGCTTAGAACCGGAGCTCCAAATATGTTTTGAGCAACACGGAGCATATGAGATGTTCCAAGATCTGAAAATTTGTTTTTCAAGCTCACACCCGGGTCGAGAGGTATGACACCTTCGACAAGTTCTATAGCTACAAGATGGAGGAGAACAGCTCCGTTAGTGAGCATGTACTCAGAATGTCTGAGTACTTCAATCACTTGAATTAAGTGGGAGTTAGACTTCCAAATAAAGTGGTGATTGATAGAGTTCTCTAGTCACTATCACTAAGCTACTGGATCTTCGTGATGAACTATAAACATGCAAGGGATAGAAGATCCTTAAGCTATTCGCGATGCTACAATCTGCGGATGTAGAAATCAAAAAAAAGGGGAGCATCAAGTGTTGATGGTTAATAAGACCACTAGTTTCAAGAAGGGCAAGGGAAAGAAAAGGGAACTTCAAGAAGAACGGTAAAACAGTTGCCGCTCACGCGAAGAAACCCAAGGCTGAACCAAACCCGAGACTTAGTGCTCCTATTGCAAAGGGAAATGTCACAGGGAGCGGAACTTCCCCAAAGTAACTGGCAGATAATAAGACTGGCAATGTCAACAAAGATATTTGATATACATGTTATTGATATGTACCTTACTAGTACTCGTAGGAGCACCTGGGTATTTGATACTTGTTCAGTTGCTTACAACTTGAAACATGGAGCTTCGGAATAAACGAGGGCTAGCTAAGAACGAGGTGACGATGTGCATTGGAAGTGTCTCCAAGGTTGATATGATCACCATCGCCACGCTCTTTCTACCTTCAGGATTAGTGATGAACCTAAATAATTGTTATTTGGTGCTTGCGTTAAGCATGAACATTATATCTGATAGTGTTTATTGCAAGACGATTATTCAATTTCAGAGAATAATTGTTATTCTATTTATTTGGATAATATCATTGATGATCATGCACTTAAAATGAAAGGTTTATTGAATCTTGATCGTAGTAATACATATGTTCATAACACGAATGCCAAAAGATAATGATAGTACCACATATTTGTGGCACAGCCGCTTAGGTCATATCAGTGTTAAACGCATGAAGAAACTCCATGCAGATGGACTTTTGGAATCAATTGATTATGAATCATTTGAGACATGCGAACCATGCCTCATGGGCAAGATGACTAAGACTCCGTTCTCCGGAACAATGGAGCGAGCAACAGACTTATTGGAAATAATACATACCGATGTATGCGGTCCGATGAGTGTTGAGGCGCGCGGTGGATATCGTTATGTTCTCACGTTCACAGATGATTTGAGTAGATATGGCTATGTCTACTTGATGAAGCGTAAGTCTGAAACATTTGAAAAGTTCAAAGAATTTCAGAGTGAAGTAGAGAATCATTGTAACAAGAAAATAAAGTTCTTACGATTTGATCGAAGAAGAGAATATTTGAGTTACAAGTTTGGCATATACTTAAGACAATGTGAAACTATTTCACAATTCACGCCACCAGGAACACCACAGCGTAATGGTGTGTCCGAACGTCGTAATCGTACTCTATTGGATATGGTGCGCTCTATGATATCTCTTACCGATTTGCCACTTTGGGGTTATGCATTAGAGACAGCTGCATTCACTTTAAACAAGGCACCGTCTAAATCCGTTGAGACGACACCGTATGAACTGTGGTTTGGCAAGAAACCTAAGCTGTCGTTTCTGAAAGTTTGGGGCTGCGATGCTTATGTCAAAAAGGCTTCAGCCTGATAAGCTCGAACCCAAAGCGGATAAGTGCATCTTCATAGGATACCCAAAAGAGACTGTTGGGTACACCTTCTACCACAGATCCGAAGGCAAAGCTTTCATTGCTAAGAATGGATCCTTTCTAGAGAAGGAGTTTTCTCTCGAAATAAGTGAGTGGGAGGAAAGTAGAAACTTGATGAGGTAATTGTACCTCCTCTGGATAGTAGTATGCCACAGAAAGAAATTTTTGTGACACCGACACAGACCAGAGAAGAAGTTAATGATGATGATCATGAAACTTCGGATCAAGTTGTTACTGAACTTCGAAGGTCAACCAGGACACGTTCCGCACCGGAGTGGTACGGAAATCCAGTCTTGGAGGTCATGTTGCTAGACAACGATGAACCTTCGAACTATGAAGAAGCGATGGCAAGCCCGGATTCCGAGAAATGGCTTGAAGCCATGAAATCCGAGATAGGATCCATGTATGAGAACAAAGTATGGACTTTGGTAGACTTGCCCGATGAATGGCGAGCTATTGAAAATAAATGGATCTTTAAGAAGAAGACGGACGCTGATGGTAATGTCATCGTCTATAAAGCTCGACTTGTTGCTAAAGGTTATCACCAAGTTCAAGGAGTTGACTACGATGAGACTTTCTCACCCGTAGCGATGCTAAAGTCTGTCAAAATTATGTTAGCAATTGCCGTATTTTATGATTATGAAATCCGGCAAATGGACGTCAAAACGGCATTCCTTAATGGTTTCCTTAAGGAAGAATTGTATATGATGCAACCGGAAGGTTTTGTCGATCCTAAAGGTGCTAACAAAGTATGCAAGCTCCGGCGATCCATCTATGGACTGGTGCAAGCATCTCGGAGCTGGAATACTCGCTTTGATGAAGTGATCAAAGCGTTTGGGTTTATGCAAGTTTATGGAGAAACTTGTATTTACAACAAAGTGAGTGGGAGCTCTATAACATTTCTAATAAGTATATGTGATTGGAAATGATGTAGAATTTCTGGAAAGCATAAAGAATTAATTGAAAGGAGTTTTTCAATAAAAACCTGTTTTTGAGTTATCCACAGTTTGGGCATCGAGATCTATAGAGATAGATCAAGACACCTAATAAAAGATTTTCACACACCTTGATGAGATTTTGAAGAAGTTCAAAATGGATCAAGTCAAAAGAAATAAGTTCTTGGCTGGTGTGAAGGGGAGTAAGACTTGAAGATCTAGGTAAAGGTTGTTTACATGTTAGGCATCAAAATCTATAGAGATAGATTGAGACGCCTCATATGACTTTCACAAAACATATACCTTGACAAGATTTTGAAGAAGTTCAAAATGGATCAGTCAAAGAAGGAGTTCTTGACTGTGGTGAAAGGTGTGAAGTTGAGTAAGACTCAAATCTCGACCACGGCAAAATAAATAAAATGGATGAAGGTTATCCCTTATGCCTCGGCCATAGGTTCTATAAAGTATGCCAAGCTGTGTGCCTTGCCATGTGTCTGGCAAAAGAGGTACCAAAGTGATCCAGGAGTAGATCACTGGACAGCAGTCAAATTATCCTTAAGATGACTAAGGAAGAATTTCTCGGGAATAGAGATGATAAAGAGTTCGTCGTAAGGGGTTACGTCGATGCAAGCTTTAAACACTGATCCGAAAGACTATGAGTCTCAGACCGGATAAGTATAGTGGGGAAATTTTTTGGAGTAGCTCCAAACAGAGTGTGGTAGCAGCATCTACATATAACATAGAGATTTGCCAAGAACACACGGATCTGAATATTGCAGACCCGTTGACTAAAACCTCTCTCACAAGCAAAACATGATCAGCCCTAGAACTGATTGGATGTTAATTACATGGAGATGTAAACTAGATTATTGACTCTAGTGCAAGTGGGAGACTGTTGGAAATATGCCCTAGAGGCAATTAATAAAGTGTTTATTATCATATTTCTCCGTTCATGATAATGGTTTATTATTCATGCTAGAATTGTATTGACCGGAAACTTAATACACGTGTGGATAATAGACAAATACTGAGTCCCTAGTAAGCCTCTACTAGACTAGCTCGTTGATCAAAAGATGGTCAAGATTTCCTGACCATGGACATGAGTTGTCATTTGATAACGGGATCACATCATTAGGAGAATGATGTGATGGACTTGACCCAACCGTTAGCATAGCAAATGATCGTTCAGTTTATTGCTATTGCTTTCACTATGTCAAATACACGTTCCTCTGACCATGAGATCATGCAACTCCCGGATACCGTAGGAATACTTTGGGTGTATCAAACGTCACAACGTAACTGGGTGATTATAAAGGTGCACTACAGGTATCTCCGAAAGTGTTTGTTGAGTTGGCATGGATCGAGATTGGGATTTGTCACTCCGACTATCGGAGAGGTATCTCGGGGCCCTCTCGGTAATACAGCATCACAGAAGCCTTGCAAGCACCGTGACTAAAGAGTTAGTTGCAAGATGATGTATTACGGAACGAGTAAAGAGACTTGCCGGTAACGAGATTGAACTAGGTATTGGATACCGACGATCGAATCTCGGGCAAGTAACATACCGCCGGACAAAGGGAACAACGTATGTTGTCATATGAGGTTTGACCGATAAAGATCTTCGTGGAATATGTAGGAACCAATATGAGCATCCAGGTTCCGCTGTTGGTTATTGACCGGAGATCCGTCTCGGTCATGTCTACATCATTCCCGAACCCGTAGGGTCCGCACGCTTAAGGTTCGATGACGATTTAGTATTATATGAGTTATGTGATTGGTGACCGAAGTTTGTTCGGAGTCCCGGATGAGATCACGGACATGACAAGGAGTCTCGAAATGGTCGAGAGGTAAAGATTCATATATTGGAAGGCTATATTCGGACGTCGGAAAGGTTCCGAGTGATTCGGGTATTTTTCGGAGTACCGGGGAGTTACGGAAATTCACCGGGAGAAGTAATGGGCCTTATTGGGCCATACGGGAAAAGGAGAGGCAGGCCACGTGAGGAGGCGCGCGCCCCCCCTTGCCCAAACCGAATTGGACTAGGGGAGGGGGCGCAGCCCCCTTTTTCCTTTCCCTCTCCCTTCCCCCTTTCCTACTCCGTATGGGAGGTGGAATCCTACTAGGACTAAGGAGTCCTAGTAGGACTCCCAACACTTGGCGCACCCCTAGGGGGCCGGCCTCCTCCCTCTCATCCTTTATATACGGGGGCAAGGGGGCACCCCAAAGAACACGATTCATTGTTAGCCGTGTGCGGCGCCCCCCTCCACCGTTTACACCCTCGGTCATATTGTCGGAGAGCTTAGGCGAAGCCCTGCCGAGATTACTTCACCGTCACCGTCGCCACGCCGTCGTGCTGACGGAACTCATCTACTTCCTCAACGTCTTGCTGGATCAAGAAGGCGAGGAACGTCACCGAGCTGCACGTGTGTAGAACTCGGAGGTGCCGTACGTTCGGTACTCGATCGGTGGAGCTCGAAGGATTGTTCGACTACATCAACCGTGTTGTAAGACGCTTCCGCTAAACGGTCTACGAGGGTACGTAGACACACTCTCCCCTCTCGTAGCGATGCATCTCCATGGATAGATCTTGTGTGAGCGTAGGAATTTTTTTGAAATTCATGCTCCGTTCCCCCAACACGTGAGTGGCTGTAAAAGACTCACATAGATGATAATCAATATAAAAGTGGATTCAAATATTTGAATAAGAGATCATGATGTTTGTAACCCATGCATGCATGAATATAATGGAGATATGCGTGTGGTTTTGAATTGAACATGCTATACTATATACACGTCGAACAAGCCAAAATTGATTTGAATTTGAGACACGGATGGCAGGCATCGTTTGACCATATTGCATCCATGCATGGACATAACTATTCGAATTTGAGATAATGTGTGGTTTTCGCAGCTAACATCTAAATGTTGTGTGTGGGGGGGGGGGGCATGCATTGTGTGTGTTAAACATATTATACATATGAAAACATGGTTTAGATCATTCCGAACGTCTAGCTAGAGCATTAAATGTATTGTGATTTGAATTCAACATAAAATGGATACAAATATTTGAATTGGAGATCGTATGGTACACGTAGTTCATAATTAAATAGGATTACTACTACATGCATGTATTGTGTTATCAAGATAATATTTAAATGATGGTATAACTTGACAACAATCGTATAAAAATAGGGAAAATTGATTCAAATTGAGTCAATATGGTAAACGACAGTGTTTTGATTTGAATTTTTTTTCGGGAGGTGTTTTGATTTGTTTTTTTGTTGTTGTTAATGTTGTTGATGGAAGTGCGAATTGATTTGGTACTGTACACGCTAAGATTGTTCTACCGAATTTGTTAGTTATTTGTTGTTGGCTTTGAATGGCATTTGTAGTAATATTGTGAAACGGGACATGAAGATTGTCTTTTGTTTTGTTTTTTTTGTACACGTTAAGCTTGTTCTCCCGAAATTCGAAGCAGCGCTTTGTTATCCCAAAAAATTTCAAGCTAGAGTATCTCTTTGTCTCTTGTGGTGCAAAACTCCCGCCTCTTCAACCCGCGCCTTGTTATCCCGAAATTTCAACGCGCGCGAAAACTCCCTCCTCATCCGAAATCGGTCGCGCCGCCCAACACGCGAAATCCCCCTTCTACCCCTCAGCCGGAAATACCGCCTCAACGTCCCATGGATAAAATGGGTGGGGGTACTGTCGTAACTTACCCCAAATTTCGGACAAGCACGTCCCTAAGCCATGGCTCCCCCCTCTCTTCCCCTGCGTTACCCCCATTCGTACACCGAGGCTGCCAAAACCTGCGAAACCCCACCCTCCTCCGTCCGCCAGCCGACCGCCGCCTAGCGGAAGCCTCTTCCCGGATGACGTCGTCCACAGCAACAGCTCGACGTCCCTCATCCACCTCTCCAGATGAGGATCCGTCATCGATCTCGTCATCCCGTCGGTTCAGCTGCCCCGTCCTCCACCTCCAAGGAGCTGCCCCGATGTTCGCCTCGTCTAACGCGCCACCTCCATTCCCACAGCGCCGTCTTCACCTGCCCCACCAGAACCGTAGCACCCTCTGCAATTCCTCTGATGAAGCTGAAGACTACTCGGCGCCACCAAGGAGGTTCTACACTCATCGCTGCATTTTCTCTTTTATTCGATCTCACGGGGCTGCCGGTGCTCGATCCCGAGCCACCATGGCGCGTCTCCATCAACGGTGGCAACGCCGGCCACTTCCTCCATGGCGTCTCACCCCCATGGCGTTGCTCCCTCAGCGGCGACGTCCACACCAGCAGGAGCTGCTGCTGCTCCGGCTCTCACTCACGCTGCTTCTCTGCTCTTGTTGTTGGTCGCGCTGCTGCTCTGCTCTTGCTCTCGTTCCTGCTGTTGATGTACTCTGCTCTTGCTCTCGCTCGCGCTGCTGCTGCTACACGACCTGCTGCAGCTACACGAGTTGCTGCTTTAGCTCTCGCTCGCGCTGCTGCTCCGGGCGCAGCTGCACGAGCTGCTCTTTGCTAGTGCATTCACTGCTCGAGCGGCTGCTGATTTAGATCACTACTTCGGGAGCTACTAGTGCTCGAGCGGCCTAAACTTCTATTGCAGTGCTCTGCAACTAGTGCAAACAGTTTCGACAGTAAAATTCAGTTTTGACTATACAATTTAGTTTCTTCAGTTAAGTTCAGAGTCAACAGTTTTTACATCATCTGTTGGAGCAACCGCAGCGCGGCTGATGCATTTTACATCTAGCACTGTTTGCTGATGTATTTTACATCATCTATTGCAGATGCTATTAGAATCCTACTTTAGATTAATGTTGTCTGTCTTGTCCTGCTTCAGCCTCGCCATCGTACACCTCATCGGAGCTGCTCCAATGATGGAACCATCCATCACAGCGGAGCAGTACCCTCGGCGTCGTCTCTAGATGCCTCAGATCTTCTTCCCCGCCTTCGACAGTCACACCAGCCGTACCATCCTCCACGACCAACCCAATGATGCCGAGGTCGACATGGCTATGCCAAAGAGGTTGTACACTCGTCACATCACTTTTTTACTCTACATTCACGTCGATCCCTTAGGGATCCTTTGGTTCAAAGCAGTTGCAAATCTGGAAAGAAATGGAGGGTGGTCTCAAAGTTAACAGGGAGAAAACTAAATGCTCTTTTGAACCACAATTTGAATCGGTTTAGCAAGATAACCATTATCTCATAATCATGTGGACCAAATAAACTCACAAAATTTCAGATTACAACGGGAACATGTACTATTACTGAATTTTTTTTAGATATAATTTTTTAACCAGAATAATGGACCTACTTATGTTTTCCATATAAGCTCAAATTTATTCAGAGTACAACAGAGCACATGTAGTATATATTGAAAAACTTTAGGTTTCTTTTCGAAAAATATCAGTTCATGCAGGTAAGAACACCCACTGAGAACACGTAGTAACGAGAAATACGAATAGTTTCTCCCATATGACAAGCAGTGAGGTAGTAGGCAAGTTAGTAGCTATCCGTGTTGGACTCTCTCGGAAGCGATCATTTTTTATTTCTGCGTGTTGGAGCCGTGCATGTGTAGATGGGCCTAGGAGTTGAGCTAGTAGGTTGTGTCCAAAATAGTAGTAGTACAAAAATATTATTCGAGGGCAGGCTTCAGCCTGTTGAAGACCGCCTACTAGAATCGCCACTGGTTCAAAGAAAAAGTGAAGGAAAACATAGGACTTGGAGGATTTTTTTTCCTTTGGTACTACTATTCATGCATTTGGTTAGAAGGAATGGAGCAAAGCAAAACTGGAGGATTTTTTTTCCTTTGGTGTCTCTCTCAAAGAAAAAACTTAGGAATTTTAATATCCACTTGGACGTCCTTTACAAATTCCTATGCATGAAGAACAAGACTAAGTGCATTAGTGGCATAATAAGATTCTACTTAACATTTTCATGTGGTTTGACTTTAATTTGACCATGTTTCTCTGCATTCCTGTGTTCTTCCAATTCCTGTGAACCAAACACCCAGTTTGACAGAAATCCTGTGTTTGCAAATGCTCTGTTTTGCACGTGCATTCCTATCCTATTCATGTGTTTTTCCAGTCCATGCGTTTTTACAATCCTCCAGTTCAAAGGAGCCCTTACAGATTTACTTCATTTACATATAGGTGTCAAAGAAAACTCTGTGTGGTTTTTCCCGCTCCTGCCATGCCATCATCCACCCCACCTGATCTGCTCCATCGACGGAAGCATCCACCGCAGCAGAGATCCCCACTCCAGACCTTCTTTTGCCGCCTCAGATCTTCGTCCCCACTGCCGGCAGCCACACCAACTGCATTACCATCATCGACTGAGCAGATGAACATGTCAACTAAACAGTTCCAAAAGAGAGGTCGCACTCTTTCGTGTCTGCTTACGTCATACATCGATTAATATTACCTGCTACTTTATCGTCCTGTTCACCTCTTAGACTCTGAGTCAGGTCCAAACTAATGTTCAGACTTGAGTTTTAAAATGCTTGTGGGGCACATATCGAGGCAGCAACGAATAGTATCTCTGTCTACTATCTGGTTCATCTCGGGTCTTCTATGTGGTTCATGTTGGGTGGGCAACAAATAGTAGAGGAGCCATCATCTGTCTTTTTTAACTGAAGCTATCATCTGCCTGCTACCATTAGTTTTGGATCTATCCACTGGTTGCTACCATCAGTCTGGATTTCTGCATGCACCCCTTAGGCCTTACATAATCTGACTATGTTTTTTTATTATGCATGTCGGTTATTGTACACAATCGTACAGAACATGTACAGAAAAAGAGAAGAGCGTTGCGTGGGAATATAATGTCATGCAGATGTCGCTCCATGGTGGGCGCAGTGGCAGCCCCCTCCCCCCATTCCAGATTGTAATCCAGAGGAAGATAACTATTCAGAGGGGGATTCAGAGGGAGCAGACCACTCCTATTTACCCCCTGAGGTGTTTGCTCTAACTTGGCATGCTGATGTTGGTCATATCATGCATATGGCGCCTTGCATTGCTTACTTTATACATCGTATATGTCATCAGCTTAGTTTAGACATGCTTTGTGTGAACGCCACCTGTTTGGTTTCTATATCATATATGTGAATGATGCAGTGTCATCTTGTTTAGCCAGGCATCATATTTGTGAATCATGCAATGCCATCCTGTTTAGCCAATCATCGTATATGTGAATTATATCATGCCATACTATTTTTTTCATCATGTATTCCATTTGTCGACAATGTTTGTACATTCATCTACTCTTCCTGTGCATCAACCATTTGAGTCGGTGATGGAAAAATCTGGAGTGAAAACAAGGTCTTCAGAGCAGTCAGTGCTACCTGTCGAAGCAGATATCTTGTTGGTTACAGATAGCTCCTCAGAGGAGGATTCAGAGATAGATGACCAGTCCTATTCCCCCCCCCAAGGTTTATGCTTTAGCTTGGCAGGGTTATATTGCTCATATCATGCATATGGTGTCTTGCATTGCTATGTCATCTGCTTAGATTAGACCTGCTTTGTGTGAATGCCACCTGTTTAGTTTCTACTCCCTCCATTCCTAAATATAAGTCTTTGTAGAGATTCCACTATGGACTACATACAGAGCAAAATGAGTGAATCTACACTTTAAAATGCATCTATATACATCCGTATGTGGTCTATAGTGAAATCTATACAAAGACTTATATTTAGAAATGGAGGGAGTATATCATATATGTGAATTATGCAATGCCATCTTTTTTAGCAAGGCATCATATATGTGAATTATGCAATGCCATCCTGTGTAGCCAGGCATCATATATGTGAATTATGTCATGCCATCCTTTTTTTCATTACGTATTCCATTTGCCAACAATGTTTGTATATTGAACTACTCTTCCTGTGCATCAGCCATTTGAGTCGGTTGTGGAAAAATCTAGAGTGAAAACAAGGTCTTCAGAGCAGACAATGCTACCTGTTGAAGCAGATATCTAGCTAGTACAGGTAGCTCCTCAGAGGAGGATTCAGAGATAGATGACCAGTCCTATATCCCCCCTGAGGTGTATGCTCTAACTTGCGACGGTTATATTTCTCATATCATGCATATGGTGTCTTGCATTGCTTAGTTTAGACATCATATACACAATATTCAATGCCATCTACTTAGTTTAGAGATCATATATGTGAGTGCCAGCTGCTTAGTATATCAATCATATAGGTGAATTATATCATGCCATCCTGTATACTTAGACAACATGTATGTGAATTATTTCATGCCAAACTATTTTATAAAGGCATCATATAGTTATGTCATGTCATCCTATTTAGATAGTCATCAGATGTTGAATTATGTCATTCTATCCTGTTTAGTTATCCATCATATATCTGAAATTGTGTCATGCTATCCTGTTTAGTTAGCCTTAGCCATCATATATGTGAAATTGTGTCATGCTGTCCTGTTTGGTTACACAACATATACGTGAATTACCGCATCTGTCTATCATACAATGTCTGTACATTCAATTTCTTTTCTTGTTTATCAGGCATTTGAATTGGAGGGGGTGATGGCAGTATCTAAGGGAGTAAAAACACGGTCTTCACAAAAGACGGTGCTACCCGTCGATGCAGATAGAACCACGGTTGTACTTGCCCAAGAGCCAGCCCCACCACACATAACCGACACTCTTGCATATTGTACCCCTACCCCGTTGGCCAGAGAACTAGCTACACCCCATCTAACCCCAACCCCAGCAGATAGTAACCAACTTCCAGTTGACACAACACCATCTCCACCACAGAGCACCCACACACAAGCAGTTAGTAAGGCAACTGCAGTGCCCAAAGCACGAGGACCACCACAGCGAACCCAAACTCCATGCTTAAAGCAGAAGAACGACCATTCTCAGGTCAGATTCCGTAGCTATGGTGCATTCTCCTTTGCTCTTGCATCACTATATTTACTCATACCAACTAATTTCTAATTTGAAGGATCCAATTGAAACTCCAATGGTGCAAAAGGTATGTTTTAAACCTGTTTCTTTTACTGGTTTGCTATTGTAACTTCTTGCTCTATGTTGATTTTAGTTTCAATTGTATAAATAGTTATGTTCTCATGTCATGCACATTACAAGTGTTGTTAGTGCTGTGTAGTTTCCCACACTTATATTCTGTCTATGCTGCTTTGTCTTAAATAGATATGATTTGAACTGTGTCTCTATCTTGATTTGGCAACATAAACTAGGATGATATAGACAATACAGTGACCATAGTACATAGATATATGTTTGTTTCATTCTGTTATTATGTACTACCTTGCAATAGAAGACAAGTTAGTATAATCCTATCAACCTTACTACTGAACTGGTTTACCAAAATGAGTTTCATATACACTAGTACAGCGAGCTGCTATACAAGAGGTTTTTACCCCCTTTCAGTGATAGAGTTTTAAACCATCGCCTTGCCTATCTGTGCGATAGGGTGGTCCTTTCCACACGACCCAGAAACCGTCCGCGATAGGGCCTCTGGTCACACGCGCGGGGCAAAAAGAGCTCGTGTGCGATCGGGTGAGCCATCACAGACAATTATAATGGCCCAATCGTTTCCGTTCGTATGTACATCCTGTTGGAAATATGCCCTAGAGGCAATAATAAATAGGTTATTATTATATTTCCTTGTTCATGATAATCGTTTATTATCCATGCTATAATTGTATTGATTGGAAACTCAAATACATGTGTGGGTACATAGACAAACACTGTGTCCCTAGTAAGCCTCTAGATGACTAGCTCGTTGATCAAAGATGGTTAAGGTTTCCTAGCCATTGACATGAGATGTCATTTGATAACGGAATCACATCATTAGGAGAATGATGTGATGGACAAGACCCAAACTACGAACGTAGCATATGATCGTGTCAGTTTATTGCTATTGTTTTCTGCATGTCAAGTATCTGTTCCTATGACCATGAGATCATTCAACTCCCTGACATCGGAGGAGTACCTTGTGTGTATCAAACGTCGCAACGTAACTGGGTGACTATAAAGGTGCTCTACAGGTATCTCCGAGGGTGTCTGTTGGGTTGGCATGGATCAAGACTGGGATTTGTTACTCCGTATGACGGAGAGGTATCTCAGGTCCCACTCGGTAATACAACATCACAATGAGCCTTGCAAGCAATGTGACTAAAGTGTTAGGCACGAGATCTTGTATTACGGAACGAGTAAAGAGACTTGCCGGTAACGAGATTGAACTAGGTATAGAGATACCGACGATCGAATCTCGGGCAAGTAACATACCGAAGAACAAAGGGAACAGCATACGGGATTAACTGAATCCTTGACATAGAGGTTCGACCGATAAAAGATCTTCGTAGAATATGTAGGAGCCAATATGGGCATCCAGGTCCCGCTATTGGTTATTGGCCGTAGAGGTGTCTCGGTCATGTCTACATAGTTCTCGAACCCGCAGGGTCTACACACTTAACGTTTGGTGACGATTAGTATAGTTGAGTTATTTTGTTGGTGACCGAAAGTTGTTCGGAGTCCCGGATAAGATCCCGGACATGACGAGGATCTCCGGAATAGTCCGGAGGTAAAGATTGATATATGTGATAATAGTGTTTTGATCTCCGGAAGGGTTCCGGAATTCACCGGAAGTGGTTCTGGATGTTTACCGAAGTGTTCGGGGTGCAAGAACACTTTATATGGGCCAAGGGATAAAAGCCCACGAGGTATTGGAAGTGCAAAAGTAGTTTTGCTGCCGCGTAAGCGGTACTACCGCTTGGTGAAGCGGTACTACCGCCCGAGCGGTACTACCGCTTGTGTGAAGCGGTACTACCGCCCAAGCGGTACTACCGCTTGTGTGAAGCGGTACTACCGCTTGTGTGCGGCTGTGCACGGTTCGGCAGGGATCCGAGTTGGACTCTTTCCCTGCGGGCCAAACCGACCTTGTGCGGGCAAAACCGACCTGGAGGAGGCTTTTACTCCAAGTTTAGACCCCAAGGCTCAACATATAAATAGAGGGGCAGGGCTAGCACACGGGATACATCAAGATTTCCCCAAGCCGTGTGCGGCAACCCTAACCCTCTAGTTCCTCCGTCATAATCTCCGTAGCGCTTGGCGAAGCCCTGCAGAGATTGTTCCTCACCACCATCACCACGCCGTCGTGCTGCTGGAACTCAACCACTACTTCACCATCGCTCGCTGGATCGAGGAGGTGAAGGCGTCATCAAGCTGTACGTGTGTTGAACGCGGAGGTGCCGTCCGTTCGGCGCTAGTTCGTGATCGGATCGAGGGACGACTTGCGATTTGGATCGCGGAGACGTTTGACTACATCAACCGCGTTTCTTAAACGCTTCCGCTTAGCGATCTACAAGGGTATGTAGATTCACTCTCCCTCTCGTAGATGCTCATCACCATGGATAGATCTTGTGTGTGCGTAGGAAAATTTTTGTTTCCCATGCAACGTTCCCTAACAGTGGCATCTGAGCTAGGTCTATGC
This sequence comes from Elymus sibiricus, assembly GCA_039707655.1. NCBI lineage: Eukaryota > Viridiplantae > Streptophyta > Magnoliopsida > Poales > Poaceae > Elymus > Elymus sibiricus. The sequence continues at coordinate 250,753,160 of CM077668.1, read as the reverse complement.
GTAGATGAGATCTCGAGTAGAACACAAACGAGTTGTGGGCGTGGGTGTATACATATTGCTTGCCGTTACTAGTTGATATTTGATTCGGCGGTACTGTGAGATGAAGCGGCCCGGGCCGACATTACGTGTACACTTACGCGAGACAGGTTCCTTCAACTGACATGTAACTTCGTTGCATAAAGATGGCTAGCGGGTGTCTGTCTCTCTCACTTTAGTTGAATCGATTTCAATGAAGAGGGTTCTTTTAGAAGATCAAAAAGCAATCACTACACCACGTTGTGGTTTTGCGTAGGTAAGAACGGTTCTTCCAAACCCGTAGCAGCCACGTAAAATTTGCAACAACAATTAGAGGACGTCTAACTTGTTTTTGCAGGGTATGTTGTGATGTGATATGGCCAATTACATGATGAGATATATGTGATGTATGAGATGATCATGTGTTGTATAGAATATCACGACTTGCATGTCGATGAGTACGGCAACTGGCAGGAGCCATAGAGTTGTCTTTAATTATTGTATGACCTGCGTGTCAATCATTAAGCGCTATGTAATGCTTTACTTTATCGCTAAACGTTAGCAATAGTCGTGGAAGCAACAGTCGGCGCGACAACCTCATGGCGACACGTTGATAGAGATCAAGATGATGGAGATCATGGTGTCATGCCGGTGACGATGGAGATCATGCCGGTGCTTTGGAGATGGAGATCAAAAGCACAAGTTCATGGCCATATCATGTCACTTATGATTTGCATGTGATGTTAATCCTTTTATGCATCTTATTTTGCTTAGGACGACGGTAGCATTATAAGGTGATCCCTCACTTAAATTTCAAGATAAATTGTGTTCTCCCCGAGTGTGCACCGTTGCGAAAGTTCGTCGTTTCGAGACACGCCGTGATGATCGGGTGTGATAGACTCCACGTTCACATACAACGGGTGCAAGCCATGTTGCACACGCGGAACACTCGGGTTAAACTTGACGAGCCTAGCATGTACAGACATGGCCTCGGAACACAAGAGACCGAAAGGTCGAACATGAGTCATATAGTAGATATGATCAACATGAAGATGTTCACCATTGAAACCACCTCAACTCACGTGATGATCGGACTTGAGTTGGTGGATTTGGATCATGTTACACTCGAATGACCGGAGGGATGTCAATTTGAGTGGGAGTTTTTAAGTAATATGATTAACTAAACTCATTATCTAGAACAATAGTCTAAGTTGTCTTTGCTATATTTATGTTGTAGATCATGGCTCGCGCAGCAGCACCCCTGAATTTTAATGCGTTCCTAGAGAAAGCTAAGTTGAAAGATGATGGAAGTAACTTTGTGGACTGGACCCGTAATCTAAGGATTATCCTTACGGCTTCCCAGAAAGCTTATGTCCTTGATGCACCGCTTGGTGATCCACCCGCTCCAGTTGAGTCTCTAGACGTTGTGAACGCCTGGCAGGCTCGTTCTGATGATTACTCAATAGTTCAATGTGCAATGTTGTATGGCTTAGAACCGGGACTTCAAAGACGTTTTGAACGTCATGGAGCATATGAGATGTTCCAGGAGTTGAAGTTTATCTTTCAGAAGAATGCCCGGATCGAGAGATATGAGATCTCCGATAAGTTCTATGCTTGCAAGATGGAGGAGAACGGGTCTATCAGTGATCACGTGCTCAGAATGTCTGGGTACTCCACCCGTCTGGCTGAATTGGGGATGCCCCTTCCGCCAGAGGCTATCACTGACAGAGTTCTTCAATCATTGCCACCTAGCTACAAGAGCTTCGTGTTGAACTATAACATGCACGGGATGAACAAGTCAGTCGCCGAGCTGTTTGCGATGCTGAAAGCCGCTGAGTCTGAAATTCAGAAGGAGCATCAAGTGTTGATGGTCAATAAAACCACTAGTTTCAAGAAAAATGGCAAGGGTAAGAAGGGTAACTCCAAGAAGGGTGGCAAAACAGTTGCTCCTCTCGTGAAGAAACCCAAGGCTGGACCCAAACCAGAAACTGTGTGTTTTCATTGCAAGGGAACTGGACACTGGAAGCGGAACTGCCCCAAGTATTTGGCTGACAAGAAGGCGGCCAACAACAAACAAGGTATATATGATATACATGTTATTGATGTGTACCTTACCAACCCTCGTTGTAGTGCCTGGGTATTTGATACCGGTGCGGTTGCTCATATTTGCAACTCTAAACAGGAACTGCGGAATAGACGGAGGCTGGCAAAGGACGAAGTGACGATGCGCGTGGGAAATGGTTCCAAGGTTGATGTGATCGCCGTCGGCACACTCGCTCTTCGATTACCGTCGGGATTAGTGATGAACCTAAATAAGTGTTATTTGGTGCCTGCGTTAAGCATGAACATTATATCTGGATCTTGTTTATTGCGAGACGGTTACTCATTTAAATCAGAGAATAATGGTTGTTCTATTTATATGAGTAATATCTTTTATGGTCATGCACCCAATGTGAGGGGTTTATTCTTATTGAATCTCGATAGTAATGATACACATGTTCATAACATTGATGCCAAAAGATGTAGAATTGATAATGATAATACCACTTTCTTGTGGCACTGCCGTTTAGGTCATATTGGCGTAAAACGCATGAAGAAGCTCCATGCTGATGGACTTTTGGAGTCACTTGATTTTGAATCACTTGACACATGTGAGCCATGCCTCATGGGCAAGATGACTAAAACGCCGTTCTCTGGAACAATGGAACGGGCAAGTGACTTATTGGAAATCATACATACTGATGTGTGTGGTCCGATGAGTATTGAGGCGCGCGGTGGTTATCGTTACTTTCTCACCTTCACTGATGACTTAAGTAGATATGGGTATATTTACTTAATGAAACATAAGTCTGAAACATTTGAAACGTTCAAACAATTTCAGAGTGAAGTTGAGAATCATCGTAACAAGAAGATTAAATTCCTACGATCTGATCGAGGAGGAGAATATCTGAGTTATGAGTTTGGCAGTCACTTAAGACAGTGTGGAATTGTTTCACAATTGACACCGCCTGGAACACCACAGCGTAATGGTGTGTCCGAACGTCGTAATCGAACCTTATTGGATATGGTGCGATCTATGATGTCTCTTGCCGATTTGCCACTATCGTTTTGGGGTTATGCATTAGAGACAGCTGCATTCACTTTAAATAGGGCACCATCGAAATCCGTTGAGACAACGCCATATGAACTTTGGTTTGGCAAGAAGCCAAAGCTGTCGTTTCTTAAAGTTTGGGGATGTGATGCTTATGTCAAAAAGCTTCAGCCTGAAAAGCTGGAACCCAAAGCGGAGAAATGCGTCTTCATAGGATACCCAAAAGAGACAATTGGGTATACCTTCTACCTCAGATCCGAGGGCAAAGTGTTTGTCGCTAAAAACGGAACATTTCTTGAGAAAGAGTTTCTCTCGAAAGAATTGAGTGGGAGGAAGATAGAACTTGATGAGGTTATTGAACCTTTACTTCAACCTGAGAGTAGCGCAGCGCAGAAAGTTGTTTCTGTGGAGCCTACATTAGCTGAAGAGGAAGTTAATGATGATGATCATGAAACTTTGGATCAAGTTGCTATCGAACCTCGTAGGTCGACAAGGACGCGTACTGCTCCCGAGTGGTACGGCAACCCTGTCTTAGAGGTCATGTTGTTAGACAACGATGAACCTACGAGCTATGGAGAAGCGATGATGGGCCCGGATTCCGAGAAGTGGTTAGAGGCCATGAAATCCGAGATGGGATCCATGTATGAAAACAAAGTATGGACTTTGGAAGTATTACCTGAAGGGCGTAAGGCCATTCAGAACAAATGGATCTTTAAGAGGAAGACGGACGCGGACGGTAATGTCACCGTCTATAAAGCTCGACTTGTGGCAAAGGGTTTTTCACAAGTTCAAGGAGTTGACTACGATGAGACCTTCTCACTCGTAGCGATGCTTAAGTCCGTCAGAATCATGTTAGCAATAGCTGCCTTTTTCGATTATGAAATTTGGCAGATGGATGTCAAAACAGCGTTCCTTAACGGTTACCTTAAGGAAGAGTTGTATATGATGCAACCAGAAGGTTTTGTCGATCCAGAGAATGCTGACAAAGTTTGCAAACTCCAGCGATCCATTTATGGACTGGTGCAAGCATCTCGGAGTTGGAATCTTCGTTTTGATGAGGTGATCAAAGCGTTCGAGTTTATACAAGTTTACGGAGAAGCTTGTATTTACAAGAAAGTGAGTGGGAGCTCTATAGCGTTTCTAATATTATATGTGGATGACATATTACTGATTGGAAACAATATAGAAATGCTGGAAAGCATGAAGGAATATTTGAACAAGAGTTTTTCAATGAAGGACCTAGGAGAAGCTGCTTTCATATTAGGCATCAAGATCTATAGAGATAGATCGAGACGCTTAATAGGACTTTCACAAAGCACATACCTTGACAAAGTTTTGAAGAAGTTCAAAATGGATCAGTCCAAGAAGGGGTTCTTGCCTGTATTGCAAGGTGTGAAGTTGAGTAAGACTCAATGCCCAGTGACTGCAGAAGATAGAGAAAAGATGAGTGTCATCCCCTATGCTTCGGCCATAGGCTCTATCATGTATGCAATGCTGTGCACAAGACCCGATGTCAGCCTTGCCATAAGTATGGTCGGAAGGTTTCAAAGTGATCCAGGAATGGAACACTGGACGGCGGTCAAGAATATCCTGAAGTACCTGAAAAGGACTAAGGACATGTTTCTCGTTTATGGAAGTGATCAAGAGCTCGTCGTAAAGGGTTACGTCGATGCAAGCTTTGACACTGATCCGGATGACTCTAAGTCGCAAACCGGATACGTATTTATTCTTAATGGGGGTGCGGTTAGCTGGTGCAGTTCCAAGCAAAGCGTGGTAGCAGATTCTACATGCGAAGCGGAGTACATCGCAGCCTCGGAGGCGGCGAAGGAAGGTGTCTGGATGAAGGAGTTCATGACAGATCTTGGAGTAGTGCCTAGTGCGCTTAACCCAATGACTCTGTTTTGTGATAATACTGGTGCCATTGCTCTAGCCAAGGAACCAAGATTTCACAAGAGGACCAGACACATAAAGCGACGTTTCAATTCCATCCGCGATTACATCAAGGAGGACGACATAAATATTTGCAAAGTACACACGGATCTGAATGTTGCAGATCCGATGACTAAACCTCTTCCAAGGGCTAAACATGAACAACACCAGAACTGCATGGGTGTTCGATTCATTACAATGTAAATCACATAGTGATGTGAACTAGATTATTGACTCTAGTGCAAGTGGGAGACTGTTGGAAATATGCCCTAGAGGCAATAATAAATAGGTTATTATTATATTTCCTTGTTCATGATAATCGTTTATTATCCATGCTATAATTGTATTGATTGGAAACTCAAATACATGTGTGGGTACATAGACAAACACTGTGTCCCTAGTAAGCCTCTAGATGACTAGCTCGTTGATCAAAGATGGTTAAGGTTTCCTAGCCATTGACATGAGATGTCATTTGATAACGGGATCACATCATTAGGAGAATGATGTGATGGACAAGACCCAAACTACGAACGTAGCATATGATCGTGTCAGTTTATTGCTATTGTTTTCTGCATGTCAAGTATCTGTTCCTATGACCATGAGATCATGCAACTCCCTGACATCGGAGGAGTACCTTGTGTGTATCAAACGTCGCAACGTAACTGGGTGACTATAAAGGTGCTCTACAGGTATCTCCGAGGGTGTCTGTTGGGTTGGCATGGATCAAGACTGGGATTTGTTACTCCGTATGACGGAGAGGTATCTCAGGGCCCACTCGGTAATACAACATCACAATGAGCCTTGCAAGCAATGTGACTAAAGTGTTAGCCACGAGATGTTGTATTACGGAACGAGTAAAGAGACTTGCCGGTAACGAGATTGAACTAGGTATAGAGATACCGACGATCGAATCTCGGGCAAGTAACATACCGAAGAACAAAGGGAACAGCATACGGGATTAACTGAATCCTTGACATAGAGGTTCGACCGATAAAAGATCTTCGTAGAATACGTAGGAGCCAATATGGGCATCCAGGTCCCGCTATTGGTTATTGGCCGTAGAGGTGTCTCGGTCATGTCTACATAGTTCTCGAACCCGCAGGGTCTACACACTTAACGTTTGGTGACGATTAGTATAGTTGAGTTATTTTGTTGGTGACCGAAAGTTGTTCGGAGTCCCGGATAAGATCCCGGACATGACGAGGATCTCCGGAATAGTCCGGAGGTAAAGATTGATATATGTGATAATAGTGTTTTGATCTCCGGAAGGGTTCCGGAATTCACCGGAAGTGGTTCTGGATGTTTACCGAAGTGTTCGGGGTGCAAGAACACTTTATATGGGCCAAGGGATAAAAGCCCACGAGGTATTGGAAGTGCAAAAGTAGTTTTGCTGCCGCGTAAGCGGTACTACCGCTTGGTGAAGCGGTACTACCGCCCGAGCGGTACTACCGCTTGTGTGAAGCGGTACTACCGCCCAAGCGGTACTACCGCTTGTGTGAAGCGGTACTACCGCTTGTGTGCGGCTGTGCACGGTTCGGCAGGGATCCGAGTTGGACTCTTTCCCTGCGGGCCAAACCGACCTTGTGCGGGCAAAACCGACCTGGAGGAGGCTTTTACTCCAAGTTTAGACCCCAAGGCTCAACATATAAATAGAGGGGCAGGGCTAGCACACGGGATACATCAAGATTTCCCCAAGCCGTGTGCGGCAACCCTAACCCTCTAGTTCCTCCGTCATAATCTCCGTAGCGCTTGGCGAAGCCCTGCAGAGATTGTTCCTCACCACCATCACCACGCCGTCGTGCTGTTGGAACTCAACCACTACTTCACCATCGCTCGCTGGATCGAGGAGGTGAAGGCGTCATCAAGCCGTACGTGTGTTGAACGCGGAGGTGCCGTCCGTTCGGCACTAGTTCGTGATCGGATCGAGGGACGACTTGCGATTTGGATCGCGGAGACGTTCGACTACATCAACCGCGTTTCTTAAACGCTTCCGCTTAGCGATCTACAAGGGTATGTAGATTCACTCTCCCTCTCGTAGATGCTCATCACCATGGATAGATCTTGTGTGTGCGTAGGAAATTTTTTGTTTCCCATGCAACGTTCCCTAACACATCCCACACAGTGAATCCAAGATAAACGTTTCCATTCGTATATACATCCCACACAGTGAATCTCAGACAAACGTTTCCGTTCGTATATACAAAGTACACAGTTTTCCGCATCACATCGTTTGTGATAGTGTTGCCATTGCAGACGATAGTAATAATTTTATCGTTTGTGTTATTGAATGCATCACGCACGGTGTCTAGAAGAATCTGTGTGGCATAGGCTGTCCATCACACACACTTTTTATGTTGAAAACATTTGTGTAAGGTGGCCTAACGCAAACAGTTGTCCAGAGGAAGTCGTGTGTGATTGTTCATTGATCCAACACGTTTACTTCCTATAAACTGTGTGGGTTGTCTGAGATCATCACCCACGGTGTTGTCTCAATAACCGTTTGCACTAGAAAAACCCAATAAGCAGGCTAATTGGCCTATTATTATTAATCCATTTATTAATCAAATTTACATTTCATAATAAACACACAATATATTTCATTTTCGTATTACGGAACCAGGATTTCATAATTGAAATACATCAGAGTACAACATCATATAGCTTCAGCACTCACTCACACCATATAGGCATATAGCTAGCTACCTCATTACACAACAGCACCAAGTTTCACATGCAACATCTAAAACCTTTGGAAATTAGCATCATAGACGGTAGATAGACAGATGAATCTCATCTGGAAAACTGCTGAAGCGGAAGGCGAATATTGAGCCTTCAATGATGTTGAATGTCCTTGCAACTTTAGGCCAGTGCCTGTGGATGATTGACCGCCCATCCTTCGTCCTCTTGAGGAAGACTTCAATATTGTACCATGGGTGTTGTATGAACACCTTCCTCGCCTCTTGACCTTACAGGTATTTTGAGAGGTAATCATCTGTGAACTGCTTTGGAAAGGCTTGAAAACAAAGATATGCATAAATATCTTCTCTGAATTTTGAAATGGCGCAAAGGAATAAAAAAACAAGGTACTCCCTCTGGTCCTTTTTACTCCGCGCATTAGATTTGTATCAAGTCAAACTTTGTAAAGTTTCACCAAATTTATTTTAAAAAATATCAACATCCACGATACCAAATATGTAAACTATAAAATTGTATTTCATAATGCATCTAAAAATAATGATTTTGCAGTTTGAATGTTGATGCCTTTTTCTATAACTTTGGTCAAAGTAGAGATACTTTAACTTCGGACAAAACTTATATGCAGACTAAAAAGGACCGGAGGGAGTATAAGAGTTAGTACCATCCTGTAGTTCACTGATGTCTTCTTCATTGTGCAGACAAAGATCTTGTTGTTTTTCGTCGCTAGTTTCTTTATCCTCACAATCTTTCTGAGTTTCTTGACTTGACTGATATTCATGGACATCTCATTTCCCCATATGCAAAATGGGTCAAACAATGAGTCAAAACCTCTGACAGCAGGACCTACATGTGCAAGACCAAATTGTTAAAAACCTAACTACTAGAATGGTTCCTGCAATTGCACAATAATGTGCTATTAGACAAAGGACCATGCATGTGCGAACCTCGATGGTAAACCTCAGTGCCTCCCATTGTTTCCCTGCAACACATATAAGGTAGTTATTGATCAGGCTAAGTGAGGGTTGGCATACTATCAGTAAAATATGTTGATGAAAAATAAACACATTGCAGATTTAGCAGATTAATTCGAGCCACATGGAAAAGCCATTTATCCAAACCAAGCATGCTTAAGAACCAGGAAATATAGCAATTGTATATGTTTCTCACGTATTTAGTACATCCGAATTCGATTTATTTCTCATGTGTATAACAATGCAAAATTGTACCCACGATAATTGAACATCGCATTGCAGAATTGAACCAAACAGTTAACTAAGCACCGTAACAAATGAACCAAACAGTTAACTGAGCAGCACATTGCACAAGAGAACATACTACAAGATCAGACAGTTAACCAAACCTAGTATGCTTAATAACTTGGAAATATAGCAATTGTATTTGTATCTCATGTATTTTGTATAGCCAAATTCGATTATTTCTCACATGCAAGAGAATACAAAATTGCACCCACAAGGATTGAGCTTCACCTTGCAGAATTGAACTAAACAGTAAACTGAACATGACAAAAACATAAGGGATAATTAATTTTATGCCCCTAGTTGGGTCCCACTCGTCTGTTTTACCCCTAACTTCAGAACTCACCTGTTCTGCACAAGCCACTTTGCAATTCTTATGCTTTTGCCCTTTGACCCTTTGACCTTCACTTTGAAAAAATCATACAAATTCATACTAACTCAGAAAAATGCAAATAAGATATAAAAATGTTCACAAAAACATCACCTATATGTGCATGTCATTTTCATTCTTTACAAAAGTGTTGGAAAGTCCTCATCTCAGTTTTAGCTCATATGACCTTAGCATGAACAGTACAATCTAAAAAAATCAAAAAATTCTAAATTTTTTTGGTGGCAAACATTGACCAATGTTTTGAGTGCTTGCCAAGTTTCATGACAGAATGACATTCGTGGAAGTCGTGGCAAAAAAACAAAATTTTGAAGCATTGATATTTTTTTGCCACGACTTCCTCGAATGTCATTCTGTTATGAAACTTGGCAAGCACTCAAAACATTGGTCAATGTGTTCCACCAAAAAAAATTAGAATTTTTTGATTTTTTTTAGATTGTACTGTTCATGCTAAGGTCATATGAGCTAAAACTGAGATGAGGACTTTCCAACACTTTTGTCAAGAATGAAAATGACATGCACATATAGGTGATGTTTTTGTGAACATTTTGGTATCTTATTTGCATTTTTCTGAGTTAGCATGAATTTGTTATGATTTTTTCAAACTGATGGTCAAAGGGTCAAAGGGCAAAAGCATAAGAATTGCAAAGTGGCTTGTACAGAACAGGTGAGTTTCTGAAGTTAGGGGTAAAATAGACGAGTGGGACCCAACTAGGGGCATAAATCTAATTATCCCAAAACATAACCAAACAGTTAACTCAGCACCACATTGCACAATATATAGAACATATATACTAGAGGATCAGATTGCATAGTAAGAGTACATAAGACAATTCACTAGAATTTGTAAAGGAAAGGCAGGAGAAGCACATGCAAAAGGTAAACCGAACATGCTTAACTGGTGTAGCTAGCTAGCTGAACATAGGTCCTTATCGTGAGCTAAAAAGACAAGCTACTCCTCATCGTCGGAGATATCGATGACGATGGGCTCCTTAGACTTGGAAGAGGATGAGGCCTCCACATCGTGGGTGCCCTCCTCGTACTGGTGAGTTGCCTGAGCCGCTCCGGGCACCAACCTGCTGGCTCTGGAGTTGAGGTAAGCATGGGCACGCTGAGAAAACACCTCGTAGTCTTCGTCGAAGGCACCGACGGTGGCCTCGAGAAAACGCCATGAACTATCATTTAAAGCAGCCAACCGCGTGGCGGCGTCCGCGCGCGATGCGTCGACAGTGGCCTCGACGGCGAGGTGCTCCTCTAAGATCTGGGGGTCGGCACGCATGGCCGCCATCGCGACCTCATCCACGTGTGCGGCCGTGATTTGCTTCTCCGCTGCCAGATGCTCCTTGAGCTCCTGGCTATACTGCGTGCACCATGGCTTAGGGCGGCGCTTATTTGGAGGATGGGTCGGTGATTTGGGTGGAAGGTGTCGCGCCGGCGGTCGGGGCATGTGGGATGTAGAAGGAGGTGGAGGATGGGGGTCGGGTGTGGATTACCTACCTAGATCGACGAGGCCGAGCAGTAGGATGGCGCATCGCCGGTGAGGCGGCGGCACTGCAAGCAAGCAGTGAAGGTTTGAACTTGGAATGGAAGGCGGAAACAGGGGAAATGTGGCTTTCGGTAAGGAGGAGGGGGTCATGGGAGGTAGATATTTCTGCGGATGCCGAAATTTTTCACTCCGTGCAGCGAAAAACTGGCTCGCGAAGTGTCATCAGACACGGTCCCTTATTCAGCACCGTGTACGATATCTGAACATCACAAATGATTCATATGGCTTACCCCGTGTGTGATGAGTTTGAATGTGCAAATTTTGGTTCGAATTTCCCTGGTTACAGGGGTCATCCACGTCATTGCATAATTTGGGTACACAAAAGAGCCTACAGCACACCCACACTTCTTAATCGAGCAAGTTCAGCAATTAAGCAGAGCTAGCTGACCTAAACATTACTCTAACAAAAGACCGGTGCTCTAAACAAAGACTACTACTCCGCCTGGCGCTCGTCGATCTCCGCCGCCTGCTCCATGTCCAGCTCGCGCCCGACGATCTCCTGGGGAAGGGGCTCCATGGCATCCATCGCACCATACTCGGCAAGCATCTCGCCATCCGCGTCCGCCATCTCTTTGGAAAAGGCTGCCATGAGCTGGGCGTGGGCGGCCGCGGTCTGGGCTTGGACGGGCTCCATCGCGGCAATGTATGCCGCGAACGAACGGACGGCTGCTCGAACGCTCTCGGCGATTGCCAACTCTTCGGGCGTGGGTTGCCGACCATTGTCGGAGAAGCTTCGTGTGATTTGTGCGATGACCGTCAGGAGCTGGGCGCGGGCGGCCTCGACATGGGCGCGGGCGGCCTCCATCGGGGCTAAGGCAGCCTCCGCGGAACGAATAGCTACTGTCCCGCTCTCGCCATTTGCTATCCCTGTCGCAGATGTTGCTGCCGCCATCTCAGCTGCAGTAGCGGCCGTGTTGACTGCCGCAGCCGCCCGATCGCAGATTGCGGCCGCGCTCAAGTAGGTTGTGAGCATGCTCATGGAGGCTGCGGCCGCGCTCTCACCGGAGTTGGCCGCCGAAGTTGCCCTCACGACGCGGGTCCATGTCCCCATCTTTGACCGACGATGATTGAACAGTGATATGATATTTGGGGGGCTAGTTTACTTGACGTGCCGACTATGAACTGTAGCCGACGAACCTTCACGCGTAAGCCATATATGACGGTGCACCAAGATATTTTGTACTGCATCTCACACGGTTGGTGATAATAAACTGTGTGTGATGTACTTGATTTTTCGTCTTGATTTGAAATACGGAATGGGGTCATAGCGGCAAAGGACGGTGTTTGAATTGCTAGAACATTTGTCTGCAGTGAACATAAAACTATACAAGTGTCGTGTTAAAATTTGGAATTATTCGGGGTTCATTTGGACATTTTTATACATTAACTGAGTTTTCTAGGCATTTTATGTGCACAATTCAAATTTGAACTACATGCACATGCTCCGGTGAACCAAAATGGGTTGAAAAATCATATGTGTGTCCTTGGGTGCATGCTTAGTGAAAGATCGTGGATGTCGCCTAGAGGGGGGGGGTGAATAGGCGCTTTAAAATAATCGTGGATCGTGGATGTCCTAGCGGTTAATTTGTCAAGCACAAAACCTACAACAACTAGGCCCATCTAAGTGCGCCAACAACTTATGCTAAGAAAGATAAACAACTAAGTGATAGCAAGATATATAACATGAAACACTATGGCTATCACAAAGTAAAGTGCACAGGTACAGGGCTCGGGTAAGAGATAACCGAGGCACGCGGAGACAAACGATGTATCCCAAAGTTCACACCCTTGCGGATGCTAATCTCCGTTTGGAGCGGTGTGGAGGCACAATGCTCCCCAAGAAGCCACTAGGGCCACCGTAATCTCCTCACGCCCTTGCACAATGCAAGATGTCGTGATTCCACTAAGAGACCCTTGATGGCGGTCACCGAACCCGTACAAATGGCAACCCTTGGGGGCGGTCACCGAACCCGTACACTTTGGCAACCCTTGGGGGCGGTCACCGGTACCCGTCAAATTGCTCGAGGCGATCTCCACAACCTAATTGGAGACCCCGACGCTTGCCCGGAGCTTTACAACACAATGATTGAGCTCTGAGGCACCACCAACTTCTAGGGCGCCCAAGCACCCAAGAGGAACAAGCTCTAGGGTACCAAGCACCCAAGAGTAAAAAGCTTCTCAAACTTCACTTCCACGTATCACCGTGGAGAACTCAAACCGATGCACCAAATGCAATGGCAAGGGCACACGGAGTGCCCAAGTCCCTCACTCTCAAATCCCACCAAAGCAACGAAAGCTATGGAGGAATATGAGAGGAAGAACAAGAAGGAGAACACCAAGAACTCCAAGATCTAGATCCAAGGGGTTCCCCTCACATAGAGGAGAAAGTGATTGGTGGAAACATAGATCTAGATCTCCTCTCTTTTCCCTCAAGAACTAGCAAGAATCATTGGAGGGATTGAGAGTTAGCAAGCTCGAAGAAGGTCAACAATGGGGCAAAAACTCGAGCTAAAAGGATAAGGTTCAAGGGGGAAGAAGACCCCCTTTTATAGGAGGGGAAAAATCTAACCGTTACCTTGCTCTCAGCCCGCACAGAGCGGTACTACCGCTCCACAGAGCGGTACTACTGCTCGGGAGGTAGTAACCCAAAAGCAGTGCAATGGCACGAAGCCACGAGGCGGTAGTGCAGCCGGAGCGGTACTACCGCTCGCCCCAGCGGTACTACCGCTGGGGTTGCAGCTCGGGGTTACTCAGAAGCAGAGCAGGAACAGGGGAGAAGCAGTAGAACTGCTACAGCGGTACTACCGCCCACCTGAGCAGTACTACCGCTTATAGGCAGTAGTGCTGCTCTCCATTGCCGCTTCACTTCCGCTGAGAGTGCATCTAGACCTGGAGGGACCGGTAGTGCAGCGGTAGTAGAGGGCGGTACTACCACTTATAGGCGGTACTACCACTTCGCACTACCATTGCACTTCCGCGCAAACCCGACACGAAAGTTGAGTTCCCAGAAGCAGCGGTAGTAGCCGCGGAAATGGACATCGGTACTACCGTTAATAAGCCGTACTACCACTTACCAGAGCGGTACTACCGCTTGTGGCCTCCAGCTCACAAGCACAGCAACAGATGGCTACAAGAAAACCAAAACTGCCATAACTTCTGCAAATGAGCTCCGAAAAGAGCAAACTCAAGCTTGTTGGATAGAGGACGATGAGTACTATCCAACAACAGTGACTGGAAATAATAAGAAGTGGCAGTAGAGATATGCCTATGATATAGGGATGTGAAACCTCTATCAATGATGATCCGGCATAAAACCCAACATCGAGAACATACTAGGAGAAGCAAACGAAATCCGTTCTCGATGAACTTGAGCTTGTCATGAAGGTGACCAAAAGCTCAAAGACTCCCAAAGCAAAAAGGCCAAACAAGAACCAAGAAAGATGATGCAAGAATGCAATGGTTTGAGCTCTCTACGAAAGATACGATTAAGCTACTCATCCGAGAGCCCCCCTTGATAGTACGGCTATCGATCCTATAACCCGGTCTCCCAACTACCACCATGAGACCGGTAAAATAGAAAACCTATCAAGGGCAAACATTTGCCTTGCACATAGTCCACTTGACCTAGATGATGACAATCTTGACTCCCTCAAGTTGGAACACCTTTCTTGATTGCGTTGGCTTGATGAAGACTAGTTGATTGCTCCCCCATACTCCACTATGGGTGAGCCACTCTTCGGTACATCTTCACAAGTCCATTATCACCACAATGGACGGCAAGCTTCAAGCATGATCTCTTCGTGATGCTCCACTTGAACTTGCACACCGCAACCTTGATGACGATCACCACTTGACGTCATCCTCCATGGGACATATGAGACCTTCCTTTTGATGAACGCCCATGGAAACAAACCTAACCCCACAACGAACACTTACGTAGACAATGGGTTAGTACACAAAGCGCAATGGACAATGCTTACCATACCATGAGATCACTTGATCCCACCCGGTACATCTTCTACGCTTTGTGTGTTGATCAACTTGAATCACTCTTTGTACTTAGTCTTGATCAACCTTGAATCTTTCCAACTCTCTTCATTAGGATGATGTCTTGAATGTAAACATGAATGTTCACACAATCTTCTTCTTCAAGACATGCTTGC
The DNA here is from genome assembly GCA_039707655.1 of Elymus sibiricus. Classification (NCBI taxonomy): domain Eukaryota; kingdom Viridiplantae; phylum Streptophyta; class Magnoliopsida; order Poales; family Poaceae; genus Elymus; species Elymus sibiricus. The sequence continues at coordinate 250,738,075 of CM077668.1, read as the reverse complement.
AATAGGCTCAACTCTCACATGACCAATCTTTGGATAAATCCTTGAATAGCACCTTGGTCATCACATAATCTCCTTGAAACCAACAAATGGACTTCAAGAAATGCCTATGGACAAACCCTTCAATATAACTCATGGCAACCATTAGTCCATAGAGATTGTCATCAATTACCAAAACCAAACATGGGGGCACCACATGTTCTTTCACTTAGGTCCCATGCAAGAAATGGGAATGAATTTCAAACACCTCGGCATCGTGGCTCGGCCGCAAACGCTGAGATACTTGGTTTTGAAATTCTAGTAAATCCAAAACTCGTCTGAAATTCATGAAACTTGGCATGCTGTCATGGAATGGCACCAACATGCTGTGGTAATTTTTTTGTCCCATTTGGGGCAGGTTTTGGTATAAGCTTCTCACAAACCAGAGCTTCTCACAAGCCTCATGGTTCCGGTAGGGAACGTGTCACCTTTGTGGACGAAATGACATTCGTTGCCTCTTCTTGCCTTGATTTTTTTCTAGAGGTAACATAGACCAATAGGAGTGTCATGTTAAATTTTGGAATTATTCGGGGTTCGTTTGGACATTTTTATACATTAACTGAGTATTCTAGGCATTTTATGTGCATAATTCAAATTTGAACTACAGGCACATGCTCCGGTGCACCAAAATGGGTTGAAAAATCATATATGTGTCCTTGGGTGCAGGCTTAGGTCCCATGCAAGAAATGGGAATGAATTTCAGACACCTCGGCATCGTGGCTCCACCACAAACGTTGAGATACTTGGTTTTGAAATTCTCGTAAATCCAAAACTCGTCAGAAATTCATGAAACTTGGCATGCTATCATGGAATGGCACCAGCATGTTGTGGTAAAAAAATTGTCCCATTTGGGGCATGTTTTGGTATAAGCTTCTCACAAACCAGAGCTTCTCACAAGAAGCCTCATGGTTCCGATGGGGAACGTGTCACCTTTGTGGACGAAACGACATTCGTTGCCTCTTCTTGCCTTCATTTTTTTCTAGAGGCAACATAGACCAATAGGAGTGTCGTGTTAAAATTCGGAATTATTCAGGGTTCGTTTGGACATTTGTATACATTAACTGGGTTTTCTAGGCATTTTATGTGCATAATTCAAATTTGAACTGCATGCACATGCTCCGGTGCACCAAAATGGGTTGAAAATCATATGTGTGTCCTTGGGTGCATGCTTAGGTCCCATGCAACAAATGGGAATAAATATCAAACACCTCGGCATCGTGGTTCGGCCGCAAACACTGAGATACTTGGTTTTGAAATTCTAGTAAATCCAAAACTCGTCTGAAATTCATGAAACTTGGCATGCTATCATGGAATGGCACCAACATGCTGTGGTAATTTTTTTGTCCCATTTGGGGTAGGTTTTGGTATAAGCTTCTCACAAACCAGAGCTTCTCACAAGAAGACTCGTGGTTCCGGTAGGGAACGTGTCACCTTTGTGGACGAAACGACATTCGTTGCCTCTTCTTGCGTTGATTTTTTTTCTAGAGGTAACATAGACCAATAGGAGTGTCGTGTTAAATTTTGGAATTATTCGTGGTTTGTTTGGACATTTTTATACTTTAACTGAGTTTTCTAGGCATTTTATGTGCATAATTCAAATTTGAACTGCATGCACATGCTCTTGTGCACCCAAATGGGTTGAAAAATTATATATGTGTCCTTGGTTGCATGTTTAGGTCCCATGCAAGAAATGGGAATGAATTTCAAACACCTAGGCTCTTCGTGGCTCGGCCGCAAACTTGAGAACTTGGTTTTGAAATTCTAGTAAATCCAAAACTCATCTGAAATTCATGAGACTTGACATGGTGTCATGGAATGGCACCAACATGTTGTGGTAAAAAAATTGTCCAATATGAGAGAAGGCGCACAAATTAACAGCCAACAAATAGATGTCACGTTATCACCACAAACGGTTGTACAATATTATTTCAATCGTGGGCGTTCTACTGACCATTTACGTGCGGCCACGCGTCCCACTTTTTTAATGGCAAGGAGGTGCTGGCCGGGCAGCTGTTTGAGTAGACGGGAGGCGTGCGAGCGAAGTCCACGGCGCAGGCTGACCGGGAGGCGTGCGACCAGTCCTGCACTGCGCAGGCTGACCGGGAGGTGTGCGACCAGTCCTCCGCTACGCAGGCTCACCGGGAGGTGTGCAAGCAGTATGCTACGCAGGCTCACCGGGAAACGAGCCCTTTGACCTCCATCGCCGCCCGCCTCGATCTCAACTTCTCCATTAATGGCACCCGAGCCGCTATTTAATAGGTGGCCTTACTGATCTCTCTTCACCTCCCATTCCCCTCTCGCCCGAATCCTATCTTCCAGAGCTCCACCTACTCCATGGCGCACAAGAATCATCTGCCACTAGTCTTCTGGTTTGGTGAAGTCGACTCCGAGCCAGAGGAGATAGAAAATAAGGAGGAATGGGACCTCAGGGACATGGCCCTGAACGAGCTGGCCGCGACGGATGCTGCCCCCGCGCCCGTCCCAGCTCCCATCCCCGCGCCCGCGCCAGCGACCATCCTCGTGGCATTGATGGGCTAGTCGCCAAGCACCATCGTAGAGCTGGAAGCCGCGGGCATCAGCGAGGTCCCCGCGGACCCACGCGAGCTCGTGTACGTACTAGCGCCAGTGCCCCCGCCTGTGTTCGTGCGCGCCCCAGCACCCACCGCGGCACCGGTCTCCATGCGCTTTCCTGCACCAGCCACGCCTGTGCCCGTGCACGCACCTACACCCGCCGCACCCCCCCTCAGCGTCATGGGATGCTGCCGTCGACCGCTACCTCGCAGCGCCGCGAGTCGCCATCCCCCCGCACCTCGCCCGTCGACCGCGCGACGAACGGCTCTTGCATTTGGAAGTCCATAACATTCTGGGATGAAGACTTGAACAACGGCGTCCCGGACGACGACAACATCGGCGCAGCACGCCGCCGCCGCCGCCGCCACTGCAATTAGTTTTTTTGTTTAATATTGTATCCCGATCATATGAATGTAAAACCAGAGTGTCATTGAATAAAATCTATGGTTTTGATCAACTTAGCATTTTCTCTCTGAATATACAGACTTACCAAAGTAAAAAAAAACATCAACGTCTTTCTTTGAATAAAACACTCATCGCAAACGTTTTCAGACTAAACACCCGTATGCAAAGCGAGAGCTGGGTTCCTTCACAGCTAAGCTAAGGGAAAAATGTGGCGTGCAGGTTTTGTACATCTCTTCATCGCAAACGTTTCAGACTGAACACCCGTATGCAAAGCGAGAGCTGGGTTCCTTCGCAGCTAAGCCAAAGGAAAATGTGGCGCGCAGGTTTTGTGCATCTCTTCATCGCAAACGATTTTGCATGATGACCCATGTGCAACGACGTACAAACAATGTGGTAAGATTTGCATCTGTCATATTGGAAAAATTGGCATTTGTCAATCTAGTAACATTGCCATTTGTCAATCTAGTAACATTGCCATTTGTCAACCTAGTAACACTGCCATTTGTGATCCTCAGAAAAAAACACTGCCATTTGTCAAATTTTGCTGCTAAAAATCACTAGTACTATAATTTTTGCAAATGAAATTCAGTAAGCATAGATTTCATTCATAGATTAAGCAGTCATTCTTTATACAAACAGTTCAACTCGACAGCTGAACTAAACAAACTTTTACCCAATTGTTGCCAACCACGTACTGAAATAGCTAGTTCAACTATATATACTAGCTAAATTTAAGTACGTAGTACAGTTCAACCATATCTATAGTTAGATGAACTGAACAAAATAGCCCCTAAATACTACTACTACGGAGGGGCTTTGTACTACTTCCAGTAGCTTCTCCTCTGCCGAGGGCACTCAGTAAGACGCCGAGGAGGAGGAGCCTACCGACGAGCTGGAGAAGCAGAATCCGATGCCTGCCGCTGCTGCACCTTCAGCGACTCCCAGCTCGAACACCCTCTGCTGCTCCAGACGATCCCCCTCAAAGCGGCGGGACTCCTCGTATATCTCCGCATTCCGCGCCACTGCGGCGGCTTCTCCTGCGGCCACGGCGGTGGTAAGATGCTTTGCGTGCTCGACCAGGCGCTCCTCCTCCTCCCGCAGGAACTCGATGTAGCGTGCGGCAAGGTCGCTGATGCTCGTGTGGGCCTCCACATCCCGCCTTCGGGACGTGGTGGCGGAGCGGATGATGACCCCGGCGGTCGACGGTGGGGAGGCGGCCATGGCGGCCGACGGTGGGGTGGCGGCCACCACCCGCCTTCGGGCCGCGGTGGCGGAGCGGGCGATAGCCCTGGCGGGCTTTGGTGGTGTGGCGGCCACGGCTGCTGACGGTGGGGTGGCGGCAACGGCTGCCGGCAACAGCTGCCGTCGGACGGCGATGGCGGAGCATGTGGCGGGTGTTGTGCGCACAACCAACAGGGATGCCACGGGCAGTACACGCCGCCGGGGACTGCGCCGCCGCCGCAGTGTAGCCTCCCAGCTGGAGCTGTCCTCAGACGACAACGGAGTGGCTGAGCGACGACGACAGGCCGGTGCCATTGGTGATGGTGGGAGAAGCAGACGAGATAAGATAAGGGGAGGGAGGGGAAAATGCGATGCCGACTCGCCGGCCGTGACTGTTTATAAAGAAGGCCGGTAAGCACTAGTTTTTTTGGGATTTCGCCGAGTTGGGTGGGAAGCTTGCGCGGGAACCTGCGCGGTTGCGTGGGAATGGGCTCACCGACGATTCATTGGCGCCTCTTCGAGCTAATGTTTGGCCAAAAGAACGCCTGTGCGGTGCTCAAGCTTGCGCTCTAAGCCTTCTGCGGCAACGCGGTGACAAGACGTGCAAGAGGAGGACGAAATGACACGTACACAAACGGTTAATAAAAAAATGTTTGCGATTTAATTACCTAGCACACGGCCGCTCTCTACGCAGCGTCGCGAACGATTGTTCGCCCACTGTGTGATGTGGAACGCGATGTAGTTTCACATCACACCGCCGGCTCGCAACTGCCGACCCGCTTGTAGACAGCCATTCCCTGCGTGTTCAACTGCTCTATGCGTGTGGTTGCCTGCGGTTGAGGCGGCCACGGCGCGCTCTGCTCGCGTCCCGCCGCACGCGCTCTGCCCGCGTCCCTCCGCGCGATCACTTACGTTCGGGGTGCCTTATGCATGCGATTACGCCGGACGTGGCGCCACGACGCAGTTACGTGCGGCAAAAACTGCCTTGCGGACGTGCCGAGAATCCCGGCCGCCCGGCCCTCATTTATTCCCGCGGCCATTTACCTTCATCTCTCGCGCCCCACGACACAATAAGCACACCCACGACGACACATACAGAGAGGATATCCAGCGGCTCCAATGGTGCACCCGGCTCCAATGGCGCTCCCAACGGCTGACGACGACGACGGGCGGCAGTTCACCACTCCTCATGTAGTGGACACCCACGTGAGGAGGAAGGACCTCTCGGTGGTGTACACCAACAAGCCGGTCTTGGTGGAGAGCTCCATCCACACTATGGAGCAGTTCCTTGCTGAGGACGAGTACCAAGTGTTCGGCTTCGACCTCGAGTTCACCGGCGGTCATGCCGGGTATGATCAGAAGGTTGCCGTCGCCCAGTTGTGTGTGCGCCATCACGTCCTCGTCTACCACTACTCTCTGGCCACAAGGCCTTGCGAGCGTTTCGCCAGGTTTATCAACAGCCCCGACTACAGGTTCGCTATGGTGGACACCTTCAACGATCTAAAGGTGCTTGAGACTACGGGCTTGGCCTGCCAGAATCTTGTTGACATCCAAGGCTAGTACAGGGTCTGGGGAAAAAAAGGCGAAGGACTCCTTGGTTGACCTAGCCATGGCCATCATCGACCCCTACTACAGAGGCATGAAGGATGAGTGCAAAAAGAACAAGGATGCCTGGCATGAGGCCTGGGTGCGGAGACTGGATGAAGAACACGTCAAGTACACGACCAAGGAAGCGTACACAAGCTACGAGATGTACAGGCGGATCATTGACATGAGGGAGTGCCTCCTTCCCGTGGACGACGTGGGATCGAGCCACAAGTAGAGTAGTGGCGGCAGCGTCACAAGAAGTAGATGATTAGATGATCATTTCTCCTAGTTTAGAATGCATGTAATTGTTTATTGAGGTGTGTGTGCGAATGTTTTGTATAGTCACCTATGTAATTGGTTGTTTAATTTGGTTATATATGTTGTTCTTCTGTAGACTGAGCAAATCACATCGCCCACGGGCTAATCTAGGGAACCCGTCGGTGATGATTTCATCAGCTGACAATTGTATACCAGCAAGCGTTTGCCCACAACACACATGGGTTATTAGCAGGAATCGTCCGTGTTGTTATCTGTCTTCCCACACATTTCATATTACTGACCTGTTTGCCGTGTATCACACACATCTTGTTAAGTTGAATCGTTTCTGTTGTGCTGGGTAATCGCAAACAGTTCATCCGAGTGAACCGCATGCCGTATATCGCACACACCTTGATCTGCCTGCCCGTTTCTTTTGTGTTGCGTAATCAGAAACAGTTCATCCGAGTGAACTGTATGTCGTATATGGCACACACCTCGATTTGGCTGTCCATTTTTGTTGTTCTGGCTCATCGCAAATAGTTCGTATGGATCAACTATATGCCACGTATCGCACACGCAGCTCTAATCTGAATCGTGCTTGATATCTCCGCTATCGCACATAGTTCGTCTTATTGGTGACGGTTTTATTACGATACCGTTTGCGATTCATGCATCGCACACAGTTTGGTCGCGGGGTCTCTGATTCATGTGTCGCGTTAGCGGTCGCCTGCAGTAGTGATACATGCTAAACCTATGATGTGTCTGCTTGTTCCTCTTTTAGAATGCCCGCAGAATAGTGGAGAAGAGTACCCCATTATGCAATGGTAAAGGAAGTAATGTAGATAAGGTCCAAGATAGTCAGACAACCCTGTTGTTCTCCAAGAAAGCTGATAAAAACTATCTTGAAGACAGTAAGACAACCCCAAAGTCCTGCCTTGATGCAGTGTTCGAGTTACTAGCCACTACCGCTAACTCGCTGCCTGAATCAGTTCGGCTTCTTGAGTCTCAACTACAAGCTGAAAGACAACGATCAGCTATGCTACAACAAGAAACCGAAGGACTGAGGAAGTCCTTGCAGAATTCAGATGCATACTTTCTGGAGAAACAGCAAGAGTTGGAGGATTTTAGCGCCAAACAAGGGAAAGCTAATAAGCTTGGTAAGCTTCTTGCCAGCATGGTGGGTGCCCAGCATATCGTTTCTTGAGCTCTTCTGAAGTGGTTTCAGTTCTGGACTTGTTTTGCGGCCGCGTTTATTTGCAATGGTGGCCATTTAGACGCCTAGTGTATGTAATATGCTGCTTCGTTGTTCCCTAATATTTGCACTGGTAGCGAACTTTGATGCCCAGTGGATGTAATCTGTGTAATCGCTGTAATAGCCTAGCGTTAGTTGCTTTCTTATTTATTTACTTATAGTCTTTTGTTTATTTGTTTGCTTGTAGTCACTGCAGTCCTTTTTCCTCGGTTTGCTAGTGGCCGCAATAACCATGGGCCACATACGGGCCATGGTAACGATGGGCATCCTACGGGCCGTAGGATCCATGGGCCTCCAATGGGCCGTAGGATCCATGGGCCGTATTGTTCGTGGGCCAAAACCGGACTGCAACATGGACTGTAAACGGGCCAAAATCGGAACCGTCCGTTTATGGGCCCAGACCATAATGGGCCGTTAATAGGCCGGAAGACAACACAGGCTTAATTCTATCAAGAGGCATGACGGGTCGTTAATGGGCCGGATTACAGGACTGGATGAAAACGGCCCAACGGGTTAACGGGCCACAAACGGACCGAATGTTACCACGGGCTGAATTTGGCCCATTAGCATAACAGGCCAGTAACGGACCGTAAGTAATCGAGGGCTGGAAATGAGCCCAAGAATGTATGGGCCCCTAAAAGGCCGAAAGGGAGCACGGGCTTGAAACGGCCCACCTGAATCATGGGCCGTTAATGGGCTCAAAGCAGTTTACTGTTCATGATGGGCCTGATTCACCACGGGCCGTCAATGGGCCCAGAGATGCAAAAGGCCTCATATGGGCTGAAAGACTTCACGGGCCATAGATGGGCCAAAACTGACAACGGGCTGGAATCATATGGGACAGCCCACATGATGCTACTGGGCCGAATATTGAAAGGCCATAATGGGCCGTGAGTACCCGGGCCGTAGATGGGATGTATGTGAACAGGCCGTTAACAGGATTTCCATGGGCCGGCCTGCTAACTTTTGACCAAGTCAAACGGGCCGGCCTTTTTAACCTAAATGGGCCACTATTGGGCCATGCCATGTGTCGACGTATCATAGGCGTCTCTCGTCCAATGAATGGATGACATCTGTCGCAACGCCGAGCTGACACGTGGATCGGCCGGCGAATGAGAAATTTACACGTGGAAAATCGTCATTGGTCAGGGCTGTTAACGGGTTATCGGATCCAAAACCGGACCCGATAGCTTAATGGTGACCCGTTACGGTGGAAGCCACATGTCAGTCACCCTTGACGAAAACACTTCCATGACACGACATTTATCGTCATGGAAGTGGACACTTCCGTGATGATAATTTCAGTATTGTCATGGAACACTTCTACGACAGCACAGGTATGACTATCTTGATTCTGTCATAAAATTGTCACAGATGTACATGCATGACAGAAAACTTGACCTACTGTGACAAAGATGTATCATCACGGAAGTGTTTTTTTTGTAGTGCGAGCTCCAAGTTGGCTATTTCATCGGAGATCACCAGCTCGAGGATGCGATGGCCATGTTCCTCTACTGCGCCTAGGCGGACACCTAGGCCAAGGAGGCGCTCGAGCCTAGCGACCAGTGCGTTGGCATCTAGCGGACCGCGGACAAGGCGAACGGCGCGGCCGGCGTCCGGTGCAAGGACGGCGCGGCCGGCCTCTGGTGCAAGTACGGCGCAGACAACCTCTGCCCACTCCTGGCGAGGAATGGGGCTACTGACGGGACGTGTACCCAGCTGAAACACCCTGTCGACAGCAGGCAAGCGCCGATGGAACCGCTCTTGCTGTGCGGAGCGCCACGCCTCTCACTCTGTGGCGCTCCATCGGTCTCGTTGTGCGTCGCACCACAGCCTGTCGGCGCGGACGCGCCTATCTCGCTCTGCAGTGCACCACCGATCATGTTGTGCGGCGAGCTGTAGCCTCTCGGCGCTGACGCGGCTATCTTGATCCACGGCGCGGGCGCGCCCTGCGCCAAGGGTCTGCTCAACCCTGGCGATGAGTCGCAACACGGCGTCGTCCATCGCTTTGCCGAGGACGCCCTCGGCCTCGACTGGCCGTGGCGCCTGCTCGTTTTCCTCGTCGAGGAGGTTGATGGTAGAGGCGGCGGTTCGGTGGGTTGGCATGCTTGGTAAAGGTAGGGAGGCTTCAGGCTGTGCTTGTGCCTCGGTGTGTTGCGCGTCGCCTAGACTTATGCGCATGCGCTGGGTGACGGCGGGAAACCGATGTGGAAGTGGCGGGAAACGATTGCGTGTTCATGAAACGCCATCAATTAATGTAAAGTTAGCATACAAGGAAGCGCGATCTAGCACGACGCGTGCGCGCACATTTGCTCGCCCACGGGTGTGATTCATATACTCGTGTGCCAGCCCAACAGAGCACACTATTCACACTAAAGAATATTGTTCTGTACACAGAGAGCGTAGACGTTGTGCAGACTGAGCAAATCACATGGCAAGCGTTAGCCCAGAATACACAGAGCTTATTAGCAGGAATCGTCTATGTTGTTATTTGTCTTCCCACACATTTCTGATTACTGACCTGTTTGTCGCGAATCACACACATCTTGTTAAGTTTAACCGTTTCTGTTGTTTTCTCTCAACACAAACAGTTCATCCGAGTGAACTGTATGCCGTATATCACACACACCTTGATCTGGCTGACCGTTTCTATTGTGTTGGCTAATCACAAACAGTTCATCCGAGCGAACCACATGCCATATATCGCACACACCTTGATCTGGCTGACCATTTCTGTTGTGTTGGGTAATCGCAAACAGTTCATCCGAGTGAACTGTATGTCGTATATGGCACACACCTCGATTTGGCTGTCCATTTTTGTTGTTCTGGCTCATCGCAAATAGTTCGTATGGATCAACTATATGCCACGTATCGCACACGCAGCTCTAATCTGAATCGTGCTTGATATCTCCGCTATCGCACATAGTTCGTCTTATTGGTGACGGTTTTGTTACGATACCGTTTGCGATTCATGCATCGCACACAGTTTGGTCGGGGGGTCTCTGATTCATGTGTCGCGTTAGCAGTCGCCTGCAGTAGTGTATGGAAATGCCATGATAGGTAGGTACGGTGGCTGTTTTGAGGAAGATATAAGGAGGCTTATGTGTGATAGAGCGTATCATATCATGGGGTTTGGATGCACTGGCAAAGTTTGCACCGACTCTCGAGGTGAGAAAGGGCAATGCACGGTGCCGAAGAGGCTAGCAAATTACGGAAAGGTGGGAGTGCGTAATTGTCCATTGATGCGTCTGCAACGTATCTATAATTTATGAAGTATTCATACCATGTTTATTATAGTTTTGTATGATTTTGGTGCACTTTTATATGGCTTTTATATGATTTTTATGGACTAACATATTGACCTAGTGCCCAGTGCCTGTTGTTGTTTTCTGCTTGTTTTTGGTTTTCCAGAAAATCCATATCAAATGAAGTCCAAATGCAGCGAAACCTTTTGACAATTTTTTCTGGAAGGAAACAGACCCAGGAAGCTTAGGGGAGCAGCAGAAGACCCACAGGGGCCCCACAAGCCACCAGGGCGCGCCACCCCCCCAGGCACGCCCTGGTGCCTAGTGGGCCCCCTACGGCACCTCTTTGCGTGATTCCAACGCTGAAAAATCATATATATTCAGAAACCCCCAAAAGTTAACCTAGATGAGTTTTTACGCCGCCGCAAGCCTCTGTTCCGAAGCGATCTCATCTGGAGCTCCATTCCGGCACCCTGCCGGAGGGGGGAATCATCACCGGAGGCCATCTTCATCATCCTGGCGGTCTCCATGACGAGGAGGGAGTAGTTCACCCTCGGGGCTGAGGGTATGTACTAGTAGCTATGTGTTTGATCTCTCTCTCTCTCTTGTATTCTTGATTTGGCACGATCTTGATGTACCGCGAGCTTTGTTAATATAGTTGGATCATATGGTGTTTCTCCCTCTCTATCTTGTTGTGATGAATTGAGTTTTTACCTTTGAGGTTTCACTATTATCGGATTGAATATTTTTATGGATTTGAGAACACTTGGTGTATGTCTTGCATATGAATACCCATGGTAACAATGGGGTATTATATTGATTCACTTGATATATGTTTTGGCACTCAACTCGCGGATTCCCGAGGTGACATTGGGGTAATCTATGCATAGGGGTTGATGCACATTTTCGTCCTACTTTCTCCGGTAGAAAACTTGGGCCACTCTTTGAAGTTCTTTGTGTGGATTGAATATTATGATTATGAAGTTGTTTGATGCATATCGTATAATCAACTCACGGATACTTGTGGTGACATTGGAGTATCTAGGTGACATTAGGGTTTGTTGATGTGTATCATATGGTGTTATTTTAGTACGAACTCTAGGGTTGTTCATGACACTTATAGGGATGGCTCAATAGATTGATCGGAAAAGATAACTTTGAGGTGGTTTCGTACCCTACAACAATTTCTATCTTATGTTCTCCGCGAATAGGAACTTTGGAGTGATTCTTTATCGCACGTTGATGGATTGTTATATGATCCAATTATGTTAGCATTGTTGAGAGATTGCACTAGTGAAAGTATGAACCCTAGGCCTTGTTTTCAAGCATTGCAATACCGTTTTTACTCACTTTTGTTACTTGCTACCTTGCTGTTTTTTATTTTTAGATTACAAAAACCTTTATCTACTATCCATAATACACTTGTATCACCATCTCTTCGCCGAACTAGTGCACCTATACAATTTGCCATTGTATTGGGTGTGTTGGGGACACAAGAGATTTCTTGTATTTGATTGCAGGGTTGTTTGAGAGAGACCATCTTCATCCCATACCTCCCACGGATTGATAAACCTTAGGTCATCCACTTGAGGGAAAATTGCTACTGCCCTACAAAACTCTGCGCTTGGAGGCCCAACACGAGTCTACAAGAATAAGTTGTGTAGTAGACATCAAGCTCTTTTCTGGCGCCGTTGCCGGGGAGCTGAGTGCTTGAAGGTATATCTTTAGATCTTACAATTGAATCTTTTAGTTTTTTGTTTATCACTAGTTTGGCTTATAAAAGAAAACTACAAAAAAAATGGAATTGAGGTTGCCTCATATTATTCATCTTTATAATGTCTTTCGTGAAAATGATGGAGCGGAAAATTGTGATCAATTGATAGAAGAAGAATTCAATAAAATGTTTGGCATAAAATCTTTGAATGATGAGCATGATTGCAATGTTGTTAGTATTAATTCTATGAATATCCAAAATACTAAAGATGATTGCACTAGTCATGACAAAAATGTTTCTTATAAGCATGTCAATTTTTGTGGAGTGCATAAAGTTTGTGAAGACATGTCTTATAGGGATGGTAGATTTTGTAAGAAGCATAAACATGATGAACCAATTTTTTTCTCAAAGTGATAGATGAATTTGCTACAAAATTATGTTCTCTTTATCCTATTACTTGTGAACTTTGTAATAAGGTTGGTCACCTTAATTTTCAATGCATACTTTTTCATGATCGAATCATGGCTAAATATTGTAATGACTTGACCGCCCTTGAACTATATAATGAGCTTTATCTATTTTTGGGGTGTGAGGAATTGTCACATAAAAATAGTTGGTTTGAAGTATTCATTCTCACGGATGACATTGAAACTAATCTAAAGGAAATCTATACGTTTTGTGTGGTAAATTGCAATGAGAATGCTTATATTGCCAACTATAGAAAAACGGGAAAACAAATAGAATATAAAATAAATACTAATGGAAGGGTAAAGATTCCCCCTTTCCCTCCTATTTTCTCTCATGATGAAACAGGTAACGAGGAGGAGCTTCCTATCCAACTAATCTCTTCAATAAGAAGCTTGGAAGAATTAAATAAACCCACACATAATGTGGTAAAGAAAAAGAAAAGAAGGAAAAGTAGAGGTAAAGAGGTATCTCTCCCAAATAATGTTGCTCCTATTATTGTTATACCTCATGAGAATGAATCAAAAATAATTGTGGATGATGATACACTTGATGATGATTTTGTTATGCCTCTTGCTATGTTTGATTGGAATGATATGTTTGAGAATTTATTTGCTGCAAATAACATTTTCCCTAAGCTTGGGGATGCTATGCTTAATGAAAATGATCTTTTTATTCCCCCTACTTTTGATGAGCAAATTTATTATGATGATGACATGCCTCCTATCTATGATGATTATTGTGATGATGCTTATGTTATGAAAAATAGTGATAATTATTATTATAATACTTGTTACAATTATGAAAATCCTTTTACTGAACATCACACTTTTAATGTGGAAATAGTTTATAGTATTCGAGTTTCATATGATACTCCCACTATTACTAATGAGAAGAAATTTGCTTGTGTGGAGAGTAATAAAATTTCTATGCTTGTGGATCATGAAAAGAATGCTTTATGTGATAGCTATATTGATGAATCCATTCATGATGCTACTTAAAATTATTATGAGAGAGGAACATATGATTCATGATGCTCCCGTTATGTTTCAATTCTTTACTTTTATGCGAGCATCATTGAAATCATCATGCCTAGCTAAAAGGCATTAAAGAAAAGCGCTTGTTGGGAGACAACCCAATATTTCTACCAACTGTTTTTGTGTTCTCACATGATTAAGCTACTGTATTAATCATGTTTTATATGTTTTCTTTCAATAATGTGCCAAGTAAAGCCTTTGGGATAGTGTGGATACTTGTTGATTTGATTCTGTGCAAAAACAGAAACTTTTGCGTCCAGTGCTAGAATTTCTATTCTGTACTGGAGCGTGATAAAATTATGAAATTTTTACACAGTGTTGGGTTACAAATGTTTTACATTTTCCTAATTTTTCAGAATTTTTGGACATACATAAGTATGGTTTTTAAATCGCTTACTACATGCTGTTCTGTTTTTGACAGATTCTGTTTTTAGTGCATAGTTTGCTTGTTTTAGTGTTTCCATAGCTTATATTGAGTAATATAAATTGTGTAAATGATATAATACAGTAGGAATTATGTGATAACAATTATGAATCTTGTCTTGACAGTACCTAAGTGGATGATTTATTTTTATCATACTAACCTATCTCACAAGTTCCGTTAAGTTTTGGGTGATTGAAGTTTTCAAGTTTTGGGTGAGATATCGGTATGAGGAGAATAAGGAGTGGCAAGACCCTAAGCTTGGGGATGCCCAAGGCACCCCAAGTTAATATTCAAGTAAGACTCAACCGTCTAAGCTTGGGGATGCCCCGGAAGGCATCCCCTCTTTCGTCTTCAACACTATCGGTAACCTCACTCGGAGCTATATTTTTATTCGTCACCTAATATGAGTTTTGCTTGGAGCATCATTTTATTTTGTTGATATTTGCTTGATGTTATCAATAATCATGTTTTGTATCTTTTAGTTCAATAAAATGCCAATTATAAGCCTTTACCATGCTCAGTTTGCAAGTTTATGTGTTGCTGTTTGAAAACAGAAAGTTTTCTGTTATGTTCAGAATATTCCTGAATAGTCAGAACATGATAAAAATCTGAAATTTTTACACAGTAAGAATGCATGAGTTCTCTGTCACTTGGTAATTTTTCAGAAATTTTGGAGTTAGGTAAGTATGGATTCTTATTCCCCTTTTACAGACTGTTCAGTTTTGGCATATTGCTGTTATAGTTGCATTGTTTGCATATGTTTGTGTGTTTAATGTTTCTATTTGTGGATAGGAGTATTAAATATGAAGAGGCATTTAGTATGTAATGTTTAATTATAATTTTTGTGATTTTCTATAGTAGAGAATGTTAGGGTTTTGAGTTGATTTATACTAACTTATCTCACGAGTTCTTGTTGAGTTTTGTGTGGATGAAGTTTTTAAGATTTAGGAGAAGCCATGATATGAGAGGAATTAATGAGACACAAGAGCTCAAGCTTGGGGATGACCAAGGCATCCCAAGTTAATATTTCAAGAAGTCTCAAGCAACTAAGCTTGGGGATGCCCCGGTTGGCATCCCACCTTTCTTCACCAACACCTATTGGTTAGCTTAAGTTTTTGCTTCTTCACATGAGATGTGCTATTCTTGGAATGTCATTTTATTTTGTTTTCTTTGCTGTTTGAATGAAATACTTAAGATCTAAAAAATTTAAATGAGAGATAATCCTCACATAGCTACCTATTCACTTAACTACTCATTTGGTCTTCACTTATATCTTTTTGGAGTAGTTTCTCGTTTACTCTTGTTCTTCACTTATATCCTATGAGTAAATTATTGAATAACTTGAATATCATGAAGTTGAAATAATATGAGCTTCATATGCTTGTATCATGTCTAGTAGTAGTTTCACATTTGGGTCAGAAAGTGAAATTCTATTGAAGCTTGACAATCACAATATTGGTCATACAAGCAATTCTTGAATGATTAGTATAAGGAAGAGAACTTTCACATATAAATATATTATCTTGGACATCTTTTATGATTGTGAATACCCATTAATTATTTTCAAACTTGAGCAAATTAGTTGAAGTCGGACAAGGAAGACAACGTAATGAGTTATGTTTGGGTATATTTGCATAGAAGTTATATTGTTATGGATCCTCCAACATGTGGTGCTTGCTTAGGATCTTTTGCTAGCCAAAAATTCATACTAAGTAGAGATACTACTTGTGCATCCAAAAACCATTAAACCGAGTTTCTTGCCATGAGTGTCCACCATATCTACCTATGGATTGAATAAGATCCTTCAAGTAAGTTGTCATCGGTGCAAAAAGCAATAAAAATTGCTCCTAAAATATGTATGATCTTTTATTGCAATTGAAAATAAGAGTTGTACGAACTTGTGATGGTAAAGAAATAAACGCGATGGACTGCATAATAAAGGTTGCTATCACAAGGGGCAACATAACGTGACGTTCCTTTGCATTAAGGGCTTGTGCATCCAAAAATAAAAAGTGCATGACAACCTCTGCTTCCCTCTACGAAGGGCCTATCGTTTACTTTTATATATTTACTTTTATGTATTTACTTTTATGCAAGAGTCAATAAGTATTCATTCACATTTCAATCTCAATTATTCTCTAGTTGGCAAGCATCATGTGGTGGGGAAAGATCCAGGTACATATGGCCAGTCAAATATATTTGATCATGAATTATTATTGTTGACAATTATCTCTATGATAAATGTGTTGGGAGGCGAAACATTAAGCCCCTATCTTTCTCTGTGTTCGATGGATGCCATTTGTTCTAAAAATATGCTTTGAGTACTAGCAATCATAGAAGACTATATGATAATTGAGTATGTGGAGCTCTTACTTAGACTTTGTTGAAATTAAGTTGAATTGCAATTGTTTGGTGACTAAGAACATAGGTTGTTAAGTTTCAAGAGAATGCATTGTTTGAACCATAACATGTGAATTGATTGCTACTTTATCATGATGAGTTTTATGAGAAAGGGTTGCTGTTATGATGCTAGGAAAAGTGATTGAAATCATCATTGATCAAACTTATGCACTATGCTAGCATTCACACTTCATAAATTATTTATTTTATCATTTACCTACTCGAGGACGAGCAAGAATTAAGCTTGGGGATGCTGATACGTCTCCAACGTATCTATAATTTATGAAGTATTCATGCCATATTTATTATAGTTTTGTATGATTTTGGTGCACTTTTATATGATTTTTATGGACTAACATATTGACCTAGTGCCCAGTGCCAGTTGCTGTTTTCTGCTTGTTTTTGGTTTTCCAGAAAATCCATATCAAATGAAGTCCAAATGCAGCGAAACTTTTTGACGATTTTTTCTGGAAGGAAACAGACCCAGGAAGCTTCGGGGGAGCAGCAGAAGACCCACAGGGGACCCACAAGCCACCAGGGCGCGCCACCACCCCCAGGCGTGCCCTGGTGCCTCGTGGGCCCCCTGTGGCACTGTCGGGGCCGGATTTCCGGGACATGATATCCCAGAAAATTAACCCCTCGTGTCGTCACCAGCCTAGGATTACTGTTACTGGTGGACACGTCCTTGTTACAGATTACCAAGCAATTACAAGAATTGGATACAAGACCATAAAGGTCTAATGATACAACAATGATTTCTAGTGAGGATGACGGAAGCGACTCGTGGTTTTCCAACGTCGATGGGGCTCCATTCCCACAGGAACGGCTGACCAGGTTAATTCCTATCCCGCGTGGCTGCTATCCTAGGCCCCGCATGGACGTCGTGGTAATACTCCTTGTCGAAATCCTGACCTGGCCAATTAAACAGCCAGGGACAAGCCAGTGAGTACGTTGGAATGTACTCGCAAACATAATGAACAAAAGATATATCGAATGCATATGCTCATGCTGGATTAAATGAGATGCATATGTTGGCTGAAATTAAATTATGGCATGATAAATATTAGCATGTACAGAAGTATGAGTAAATAAAATGTTAGTGACAAACCAAGAAAGTTAAAAGTGGATAATCGGGCGAGACAGGACCGCCCGAGAATCCAAAAGAAAATATAAAGTGGAGAATCGGGCGAGACAAGACCGCCCGAGTATCCAAGAGAAATGCCAAGCGGGTGTCTAAAAGAGAATCAGGCGAGACATGACCGCCCGAGAACTCAAGCGACGCCACGAGAGGTCTTGAAAAGAAATGCCAAACGGGTCGGGCGAGACAGGACCGCCCGAGAACTCAAGCGACTCCACGAGAGGTCTTGAAAAGAAATGCCAAACGGGTGTCTAAAAGAGAATCGGGCGAGGCAGGACCGCCCGAGAACTCAAGCGACGCCACGAGAGGTCTTGAAAAGAAATAAAACCGAGTGTCCAGGGTAGTCCAGCCAGCCCCTGAGACACTCAGGAAATAAAATAAGAGAAACGGGTTAGTCCACAATAATATGCATGACATCAGTAATATTCATGTTAACAATAATATTCACAATAGCATCAGTGGTGACAATAATTATCCTACAAAAATGAATCATGCTCAAATTAATTATTTCCTCCGGAGACCGACACTAAGACCGACACTTGACCAACCCAGACTGTAGTCCTTAACCATGGACACGGCTATTCGAATAGGTTTTAAAACTCTGCAGAGGGTGTACTCTTTGCCCACAAGTAAAGGATTTCTTTAGTCAACACCGAGACGCTAACTAATTCCCATTACGGTCTTTGGGTTGAAAACACACCTAACTAGCACACACCAGCTTAACTCACCAAAGCCAGGAATCACCCAAGGCAATGATAAAGTAAAACTCTAAGTGGGAAGGCCTCATTCAACGGCCTCCAATAGCATGGGATCACAATATTTATAACGGCGCGCAAACAGGGGTGCTACCCCTCTCCGGCTACAACCGGAGACACCCACGCCCCCGGACCCAGTGACATGCCTACCAGTGATCAGATGGTATCTTTCACTATGGCCTCTCTGTACGGTGTGTGCAGGAAAGGGGTTAACAACTTACTGAACCATACCCTACCCGCGGCAGGGACATGTGGTAGCACGGTTCAAGTATGGGGGTTACCGGAACAAGACTCGATCTACGGTCGACTCAGGAGGTTAAGTTTTCCTGCAGTGGTTAGCACAATATATTTCCTTGGTAGTATCCAACAGGGTCACCACCTAGCATGTCCCAACATGCCCTCACTGATCAATCTCGTCACAATGAGATTTCAGTCTCACGGTCACTTTTCTCGTGACTGATTCTTTCCTGCAGATTAGTCCAGACCAACATAGGCATATGTGACATGTGGAAATAACCATGCTCACTCATGCTTCATGTTTAAATGAAGATAGAATATTTCCAAGGGATCATGCATGCATATCTAGCACTATGCAAATTTTATATGAATTCAACATATTCATAACTCAATTATTCTTGCAAACAAACTACCATGCATTCACCATATCAAGTGTTCAAGATGCTTGCCTTGAGCATGCAGAAGTATTGGGTGCACTCCAAGACTTTGAAAATTTTCATCTTCCCTCCATTTTCCTATTTTCAAAATATTGCAAATATCACCTAATTTGAAAATAGTAACAAAAAGTTGTTTGGAAAATTTTGAAATAAATACTAAAACAAACTAGATGAAAAATTAGGAATTTCAGAAAAAGAATCAAATCATTTGGAGTCCAGATGATATTTCTAGGGATTTTCTAAGCTGAAATAATTAAAGAAATGGATTATTTAAAAGATCCAGTAGAGACAAAGCTTAGTAAAAATGTTCACCCTAGCTGGATTAATAGATAATGATTTTTGGAGTATTTAGAAATTAGAATCATCAGATTTGGATTTGAAATGGCTACTGTGGGATTATTTGAGATCCTCTGGAAAAGAAAAAGAGAAAAGAGCAGAGGTGCGCCCTGAGCGCTGCTTAGCCTCCTGTCGCCACTGGGCCTGGCCCAGCTATTCGGCTGCGCGGGAGAGCGGCTGACGTCGAAGACGTAATCAAGGGAATACGTCTTCCCTGCGCGAAGACGGCTTCGGTGAGCCCGTCTCCACTTACGACAATGTGGCGTGACCCGGGAGTCGCTGACAGTGGGCCCCACCTGGCCCACGGGTCAGGTTTGACCCGGGTCGCCCGCGTTCTCTCTCTCCTGCCCGAACGGTGGTGCAGCTCCGGTGGCTGTCACCGGCGAACGGCGGCACCACTCGAGGTGTCGAGCTCATGCGCGTGCTCCCCTCATCGAGGCGAGTCCAGAGAGCTGCGTCTCGACCATCGGAGACCATCGAGTCACCGGCGGTGAGCTCCGTAGCGGACGGCGGCGTCGGCCAAGTTGGGGCTTTTGCCCACGGAGTTCCTCCGGTGGAATTGGAGCGCGGGATGGATCCACGGGTCCATGTGGAAGTCACTGGTGAAGAAATCAAAGGAGTAGGAGCTCCGAAGCCATGGAGTTTATCGAGGAAATGGCGGCGGCCGTGGGTATCGGAGGCGGGGAAGAAGGCCATCTACGGTCGGTTGGATGCACTGGGGAGCTTCCAGAGGAGTGAGGGGAGATGCCGATGACGAGAGAGAGCTTGGGGAGGGATTTTATAGCGTAGGCGAGGCGGTTCGCGGGTTCCAGTGGATAACCATGGCGGGAGTCTCCATTACTGCGCTGAAGAGGTGGTTGCGGGCGGTGGCCGAGGTCGGTGGGGAGGCCGGTGCAATGGATTAGCTCGGGTAGGTGGTGGTTAAGGCTGGGGACGAGCTGGCGGCGTCGGATAGGTCCAGGTGCAGCGGCGGTGCCGTGCCCGTGTCGACGACGGTGGCGGCGACTCTGGACGGTGATGGTCGGCGCTAGTGGCCAAGGAGAGATGTCGGCGAGGCTCAGGGGTGATCAGGTGGTCTAAGGGAAGACCAAGACGAGCAAGGGCAGCAGCAGAGGAGCAGCAGCAGATCGATGCCAGAGCCTGCACAATGAGCACTCTGCTCGTGCTCTGAACGTGCACGCTAGGTGTTCGACCGAATGCCAGGGTGCCCTAGGTAGCTCTAATGCAAGTGAGTCTTAACAGAGTCATTGACTAGGGTGTGTGTGAGCTACTAGACATGTTGGTTTGGCCAGAGGAGCTAGTATGCAATGCAAGTTAGATAGATGCAAAGTTTCGGCCATGCACACAATCTGTTTGACAAAATGATAGAGCTAGCTAGGGAACTTTGTTGGAAATGATACTTGGCAGGATGGTGCCTCTTTAGATGATAGAGCTAATGGTGGGGTTGGTTTGGCAAACAGAAAGACTTGATAGTGCAAGTTTTACCAGAATTCAGTTCTGGACAGAAACTGCAGGGAATAATTTGGTGAAGTAAAATGATGAGATTGGGTTTGAGCTCCTGGACTTAAGGGTTTGGTTGGAAGGCCTATAAGTGTGAATAATTGCAGAATTGTTTGAGCAACAAAAAATTGGGTTTAGTTCAAAGCTGAATCTGGACCAGAAATGAAAGGAGGATGTTTTGCTCAAATTTTTCAAAAGACCAAGTTGGGTTTTTGCATAAAAGTGATCTATAGGCATCACATGACCCCTCATAATTTTTGTGGAATTTTTAAAGAATTATTTAAAATAATTATAGTGCAACAGAGGCAATTGAAGAATTGAACATGCTATAAAAAAGATTATCTTGGGCAAAATTTTATTATGAAAATATTTCCTACTGTTATTAAAATATAATTAAAATGATTTAAGAAAACTACCAAAGCCCACAATATTTTACCAAAATTTCTATATGGAGGGAAGAATTTTGGAAAACAGAAAACAGAAAAGACTCCGAAAATAATAAAAGACCCAATATAAATCAAAATTTTATTTCTGGCCAAATTTTATTTAATAAAAATATGGTTAAATTTTTGGGGTGTTACAGGCACCTCTTTGCGTGATTCCAACGCTGAAAAGTCATATATATTTAGAAACCCCCAAAAGTTAACCTAGATGAGTTTTTACGCTGCCGCAAGCCTCTGTTCCGGAGCGATCTCATCTGGAGCTCCGTTCCGGCACCCTGCCGGAGGGGGGAATCATCACCAGAGGCCATGTTCATCATCCCGGTGGTCTCCATGACGAGGAGGGAGTAGTTCACCCTCGGGGCTGAGGGTATGTACTAGTAGCTATGTGTTTGATCTCTCTCTCTCGTGTTCTTGATTTGGCAAGATCTTGATATACCGCGAGCTTTGTTAATATAGTTGGATCATATGGTGTTTCTCCCTGTCTATCTTGTTGTGATGAATTGAGTTTTTACCTTTGAGGTTTCACTATTATCGGATTGAATATTTTTATGGATTTGAGAACACTCGATGTATGTCTTGCATATGAATACCCGTGGTGACAATGGGGTATTATATTGATTCACTTGATATATGTTTTGGCACTCAACTCGCAGATTCCCGAGGTGACAATGGGGTAATCAATGCATAGGGGTTGATGCACGTTTTCGTCCTACTTTCTCCGGTAGAAATCTTGGGGCACTCTTTGAAGTTCTTTGTGTGCATTGAATATTATGATTATGAAGTTGTTTGATGCATATCGTATAATCAACTCATGGATACTTGTGGTGCCATTGGAGTATCTAGGTGACATTAGGGTTTGTTGATGTGTATCATATGGTGTTATTTTAGTACGAACTCTAGGGCTGTTCGTGACACTTATAGGCATGGCTCAATAGATTGATCGGAAAAGATAACTTTGAGGTGGTTTCGTACCCTACAACAATTTATATCTTATGTTCTCCGCGAATAGGAATTTGGAGTGATTCTTTATCACACGTTGAGGGATTGTTATATGATCCAATTATGTTAGCATTGTTGAGAGATTGCACTAGTGAAAGTATGAACCCTAGGCCTTGTTTTCAAGCATTGCAATACCGTTTTTACTCACTTTTGTTACTTGCTACCTTTCTGTTTTTTTATTTTCAGATTACAAAAACCTATATCTACTATCCATACTACACTTGTATCACCATCTCTTCGCCGAACTAGTGCACCTATACAACTTGCCATTGTATTGGGTGTGTTGGGGACACAAGAGATTTCTTGTATTTGATTGCAGGGTTGTTTGAGAGAGACCATCTTCATCCTACGCCTCCCACGGATTGATAAACCTTAGGTCATCCACTTGAGGGAAAATTGCTACTGTCCTACAAAACTCTGCGCTTGGAGGCCCAACACGAGTCTACAAGAATAAGTTGTGTAGTAGACATCATCCATGAACTCACATTAGTCATAAAGAACTCATATACTTATTGTGAAAAATTTATTAACCCTCAAAGCAAAGTACTACTCGCATGCCCCTAGGGAGGAGGTTGGTAGGAGTTAACCATCGTGCACTCCCGATTATGACAGCACTCAAGGATTTCAATCAGACATAAAAATGCTCAAACATCCCCACCATGCCATGTCGGACACTTAAATGAGTAGTGCATAACAAGCTTTAATATCAATATTTCTAGTAATCAATGATCATGAACTAATACCCTTTCATATTACGACATCAATATAATTAAAACAAACGTTTCATATTTAGTGATCTACATGAAAGTTTTTATTATACCACTCTTGAATACCTATCCTTTTTGGTCTAATCTCATAACTCATGCACATTACCACTTCCTATTTAAGACTCTCAAAAATATTTAAGTGAAGCATGAGAGTGCAATCATTTCTATAAAATATAACCACCGCCGTGCTCTAACAAGTATAAGTGAAGCACAAGAGCAACTCCCTAGCTCAAAAGATATAAGTGAAGCATATAGAGTATTCTAACAAATCACGATAAATGTGTGTCCCTCTCAAAAGGTGTGTCCGGCAAACAATGATTGTGGCAAACTAAAAGCAAAACAAAACTATGGCACAAGATGATCCAAGTAAAACTCATATCATGTGATGAATAAAAATATAGCTCCAAGTAACATACCGATAGATCGTAGACAAAAAAGGGGATGCCATCCGGGGCATCCTCAAGCTTAGATGCTTGGGTATTCCTTGAATATTACCTTGGGGTGCCTTGGGCATCCCCAAGCTTAGGGTCTTGCCGCTCCTTATTCCTTCATACATCGTGATCTCACCCAAAACATGAAAACTTCAGCACACAAAACTCAACAGAAACTTCGTGAGATCCGTTAGTATAATAAATCAATCATCCACTTTAGGTACTGTTAAAAACTCATTCATAATTTTTCATGCATAATACCTACTGTATTCTAACTTCCCATGACTTATACCCCCGATATAATCCATAGTTTCATTAAAACAAGCACACTATGCAATAAAAACAAAATATGTCTAAAACAGAACATTACGCAATGACAGAATATTTATCCATACTTCTGTAACTCCAAAAATTCTGTAAAAGTAGAACAACATAAACAATTTGTACCCCAATACTGTGTAAAAAATTTAGATTTTTCTGACGTTCCAGTAATAAATGAAAAATCAAATACTGGGCGCAAAACTTTCTGTTTTCAAACAACATCGATTATACTATCATTTAAATCATCCCAAAGGCATTACTTGGCACAAACACTAATTAAAAGATAAAAAAACAATCATTACAGTAGCAATAATTATGTGACTCAATTAAATAAAAATTGCAATAAAAATAAATATTGGGTTGTCTCCCAACAAGCTCTTCCTTTATAGCCATTAAGATAGGCTTCGAGATTTTAATGATGCCCACATGAAAGATAAGAATTGAAGCACAAAGGGAGCATCATATAACATGCACAAACTCATTTAAGTCTAACATACTTCCTATGCATAGGCATTTTATAATTAAACAAATTATCAAACCAAGCAATGTCTAGCATATGCAAATAGGAAGAATGAAGCATTTATAATTTCAACATCCAAAGAGGTAATTGAGTAACATGAAAATTTCTATAACCATGTTTTCCTCTCTTGTAATAATTACATGTAGGATCATAATCAAATTCAATAATATAGCTATCATACAAAATATTCTCTTCATGATCCACATGCATAAAAGTTTTATAACCTTCCAAGATAGTGGGATTAACATCAACTAAAGTCATGACCTCTCCAAACCCACTTTCATCAAAAATTTCATAAGATTGATTGTTATCCAAAATAGTGGGATCTTCTAAAGTTGACACTCTTCCAAACCCACTTTTAATAGAATTATGATCGTCACCCCAATCATGATCATTATAATAAGTATTAGGCATAACAAAATCATCATGGATAATGGTAAAACACAACCCATCAATATAATCCTTAATAAGTGCAAACTTCTCTGGTATAGTGTTGTTGGGAGAATTCAGAAAGATAATAGGACTATCAAGCGTGGGTGCAATAGCAATAATTTCATTTTTAACATAAGGAACTATAGCAAGTTCATCTCCATAAGCATTGTTAATATTGGCATCATGGCCATAAGCATAGCAAGCATCACATTCATCAAGAGGGGATATTTCAATCGAATCAACAGGATCATAACAATCATCTATAGATTCCTGCAAAGTATTAGTCTCTTCTTGGACAGCGGAGATTTTATTATTAAAATCTTTAATATAAGCATTAGAATCATAGTTTTCATAGCAATTTTTAAGTATGGCAAAATTCTCAGATTTGTAAAGAGTACCATCATACTTTTCAAGCAAAGAAGCAATTTCATAGGCACCCTTATAAGCAACAAATTCTTCAATTTGTTCAATATCATAATAACTATAAACACCCCTGACAGAAGAAGATAAGATTTCATTATCATTCAACTCACATTGGTAGGGAAGATGTTTTTTAGGGTCCTTAGAGCAACAAGTAAAATCATGTATTTCACATAAATTCCAAGTATAGCATTCCAAACGAGATATTTGATCCCATAAGTGTATCCCTTTTTGAGACAAGCGGTGACGCACAAAATAAGCATGCTCAGCTAATGTTTTTCCCTCAACTAAGCTAGTTGGGGTTTCAGCATGAGCACAAATGGATCAAAGATGACCCAAGTAGAAAACTTTAAGGTGATCCATATTTTAGCAAGCGAAGATGCAAGCACATAGGAGGCACATGTCAACATAAGAACACAAGATACTTTTTTTTGTATTTTTGTATTTTTTAATGAGACTAATAAAAGCAAATAAAGGCAAATAAAAAGTAGAACAAGTAAATGATAATTTGTGTGAAGGAACCTGTAGGTATTTGATGATGTCTCCCCGGCAACGGCGCCAGAAATTCTTTCTGCTACTTGTGAGCTGCGTTGGGATTTTCCCCAAAGAGGAAGGGTGAAGTGATACGTCTCCAACGTATCTATAATTTTTTATTGTTTCATGCTATTATATTGTCAATCTTGGATACTTTATATGCTTTATATTGCAATTTCATATCATTTTTGGGAACTAACCTATTAACCCAGTGCCTAGTGCAGTTGCTGTTTTTTGCCTGTTTTTGGTTTTCCAGGAAATCAGTACCAAACGGAGTCCAAACGCTACAAAACTTTTTGGCGATTTTTTCGGGACATAATGGACCCTAGAAGCTTCGGGAGAATACCAGACGGCAAACGAGGAGATGGCAAGGCAACTGGGCGTGCCCTGAGGGGTAGGCGCGCCATGTTACCTTGTGGGCCCCACATGGCTCCGTCTGACCTAATTCCACTTCTATAAATTCTCAAATATTGGGAAATCTCCAGAGAGCCACCCGAAACAATTTTTCCGCCGCCGCAAGTCTCTTTTCTTCCGCAATACCATCTGGAGGGCTTTTCCGGTACTCTGCCGGAGGGGGAATCGATCACGGATGGCTTCTACATCAACCTTGATGCCCTTTCGATGATGTGTGAGTAGTTCACCATAGACCTACGAGTCCATAGCTAGTAGCTAGATGGCTTCTTCTCTCTCTTTGATCTTCAATACAATGTTCTCCATGATCTCCATGGAGTTCTATCCGATGTAATCTTCTTTTGCGGTGTGTTTGTTGGGATCCAATGAATTGTGGGTTTATGATCAAATTATTCATTGAAAGTAATTGAGTCTTTTCTGAACTTTATTATGCATGATTATGATAGCTTTGTATTTCTCTCTGATCTATCCATTTGGTTTGGCCAACTAGATTGATTTATCTTCAGTGGGAGAGGTGCTTTGTAGTGGGTTCAATCTTACGGTGTCCTCACCTCGTGATAGAAGGGGTAGCGAGGCACGTATTGTATTGTTGCTACTAAGGATAAAATGATGGGGTTTATTCATATTGCTTGAGTTTACTTTGTCTAATCATGTCATCTTGCTTAAGGCGTTACTCTGTTTGTTATGAACTTAATACCATAGATGCATGCTGGATAGCGGTCGATTGGTGGAGTAATAGTAGTGGATGCAGGCAGGAGTCGGTCTACTTGTCACAGACGTGATGCCTATATATGTGATCATTGCCATGAATAACGTCATAACTATGCGCTTTTGTATCAATTACCCAACAGTAATTTGTTTACCCACCGTACGCTATTGTTTCGAGAGAGAAGCCTCTAGTGAAAACTATGGCCCCCGGGTCTACTTTAATCACGTTACTAAAACTAAAAATACCTTGCTGCAATTTTATACTTTTTATTTTACTTTTCTTTTTATATATCTATCACTATCAGAATTAATCCTTGCAAGTAACGAGTTCATGGGGATTGACAACCCTCTTGCCCGCGTTGGGTGCAAGTGTTTGCTTTTGTGTGTGTAGGTGCTAATGACGGGAATTTGTGTGGTTCTCCTATTGGTTCGATAACCATGGTTCTTACTGAGGGAAATGCTTATCCGCTACTATATTGCTTCACCCTTCCTCCTCGGGGAAAATCCCAACGCAGCTCACAAGTAGCATGAAGCAATATAGTAGCGGATAGTATTTCCCTCAGTGAGAACCAAGGTTATCGAACCAATAGGAGAACCAAGCAAATCCTAGTCAAGCAGTACCTACACACAAGAGAGCAAATACTTGCACCCAATGCGGGCAAGAGGGTTGTCAATCCCCTTGAACTCGTTACTTGCAAGGATCAAATCTGATAGTGATAGATATATAAATTGAAAAGTAAATAAAAAGTAAAATAATTGCAGCAAGGTAATTTAGGATTTTCTAATATAATTAATGTAGACCCGGGGCCATAGTTTTCACTAGAGGATGATGAGTCCAAATTTTGTGATTATTTTGTTAGTATTTTTTGTGCCTACTCGGTAGGCTTCATGGAATTTTACCGCGTTCGCGCACTTCTTTTTGTCGTTTTCCTCAGATGAAGCTTTTTGGACCAAATATTATTATATAGAAGAAATCTACTAAAATGGTAGTAGAATCACGCAATTAAGGTGATAATCACCTACCAGGAGAGGAAGAAGTAAATTGGGCAAAGAAGCAGTCGCCACAGGAGGTCCAGAGCAAAAGACGGCATTCCATACAACCGCGCCCGCCCGTATGAGCGGTCGTATGGAGTGCCATCACCGCAGCCGGATCAACTATATTCACCCCGTGAAGACGGATCATGGATTGGAGACCCAAAGATCTCAGAGACTCGTCTAGGACAGGAACCCTAGCCGCCGGAGTGATCCGGAGGGAGGAACCGACAATAGGAGGTTGCCGCCGTACCATTTTCACCAAGAGGGCTTCAACATCAGCACCACCACCATCATCATCATCCTCGTTCACCTTTACCTATTGTAATATCAAAGGATCCTAGAGGAGTAACTTGTGTATTACATGTGTGATTCATTCATGTTTTCCATCTTCGGTGGTATGATGTTCGTTGCTTACATGTGTGAGTAATCCCCTTAGTTCTCAGGGATATGGATGAACCCTAGTGTGTGATAGATCGATTGATACTAGGATTTGATATCCTCTTTGCATCTTTATGTTAATAATCTTCTTGATGTTGGGTGAAATCGACCATCCAATGCATGCCAACTTTGGACGAAAGGTTATTACTGTTGGCGAACCCTGTGGTTGGTGGGTGGGTGAGTGACAGACCCCATTTCCCTTCGTAGCGGATCATTGCAACAAGGGGTTAAACATAGACCACCTTGGCTATGTTCATGGGGACATCTTTCCCCTTAATTACCGTTTGATAACCGGAGTGGGGAACAACGGTAGTGGCGTATGTGATACGGAGCTGCCGCGTGTATGCACATATCTGAAAGGGCTCTGCCCACAAAAACAAACATGTAAAGTGGCTTAGGAATTCAAAGTAGCATTGTGTTTAGGCACCGCTATAGACGCACACTAGAGGGGATTCCGAACTCCCTGGGAACGCCTTAATCCTATTTGTCCTAGACCTTTAAATTACTGTTCAGTTATTCGTTTTTACTTATTTATTTACCTTGCATCTTCAACATTATCTTTCCATCATGATACTACTGCTTTGGAGAACTAACAACTCACAGGGACTTTATTCAAATCATTCAAGAGATGAAAAGATTGATTCCTGTGCTCCCTGTGGAATCAATGCTCTTACTTCGAAGAAGCTACAACTAAACCCTGTGCACTTGCAGGCCATCAAGCTTTTTCTGGCGCCGTTGCCGGGGAGCTGAGCGCTTTTGATATTCATCTTCATTTTGGTTTGAGTTTTGTGAACTAAGTTCTTTGCATATCTGGAGCTGCCATGGCTGAGTTTGGACATCACTATCAGCTACCAGCCATGCGTCTTACGGGACCACCTTTGCAAGAAATGTTCACATTGCTGGGTCCTAACCCTGTCGGTGTTGCTTATGAGGTGAACCCAAGTGTCGGTGTAAAAACCGGCAGACCTCGGGGTAGGGGGTCCCGAGCTGTGGATCTAGGACAGATGGTAACAGGAATAGGGAGACAATGTTTACCCAGGTTCGGGCCCTCTTGATGGAGGTAAAACCTTACGTCCTGCTCTTGTTTATATTGATGGAGTAGTATCAAGTATAGAGTTGATCTACCTCGAGATCGTATGATCTAGTCCTAAGGCTAGGTGAATGAGATTGTGTTGAGGTCCCCTCTACGGGCTAAACCCTTCAGTTTATATACACGCTGAGCAGGGTACCTAGGGTTACAAGGTCGGTATCTAGGCATGGAGGCGGCAGGAGAAGTCTTGGAGTACGCGCCAAGCCTTCGGTAGATGCGGTCTTGTTCTTCCGGAGTCCATCTCGATAATAATGAGGGCCCACCGGCCCCCGAGGAATATGGGCCGACTTGATTGGTACCCCCTAGTCCAAGACACCGTCAGTAGCCCCCGAACTGGTCTTCTACGCCGAGGACGATCTCTTCAACGGTGGCAACTTTGGATCCGAAGTCCTTGGCTTGATAGACGAGTTCCCCTTTGAAATTCCGGATCTCTTAACCGCCCTTCCAAGGAGTGGTGTCTTGTAGACGAGATTTAGCCGGGTCCTCTCCCCATCCGGAGTCAGGAGTTAACTTAGCCTCGAAGGCTAGCTACCCAGGTGTGAATAGTACCTCATAGTCTGACAATTTTATCGAAGCGGCGCTACCCACGACGGGTCAGGCAGTTACTGCTTATCTCAAATCGTGGTTCGAGACTGCCTTTCTACTGGCACATCCCATCAAGGTGGGGATCGTGCCCGTATTTCCAGGGATATCATCAAGAGTTTGTTTCTCCCTATGCATGTAACGGCATCTTCGGAGGAGGAGAGTGGCGTTTTTATCGGCGCAGCAAGGGGGACTCTTGGCCTTTCAACAGCCTATAAGAGTAAAAAGTAAACAGATCCTGTAGCCACGCTCCCATTTCCCCCATCTTCTGCTTCCTCGAGCTCCAGCACCCAGATCTAATCTTGCCTCCTCCCTCCTCTGCGCATCCAAGCTTTCCCACCGAGCCATGGCCGACACCCTCAAAGGGCACTGGGGGGCTCCATCATGATGGAGAGCATGCTCCGGGAGCTGCGGAGTGCGGGGTATATCCCCGCCAACGCCGCCGCCCGCGCTCCCGATGCCGACCAGCAGGTGCCCGGCCCCAACCCGGGGGAGCGGGTAGTCTTCGTCCCTCACCTCATCAGAGGCTTGGGGTTCCTGCTGCACCCATTCGTGCGCGGGGTGATGTTCTACTACGGCCTCGACTTTCACCACATGGCCCCGAATTCCATCCTCCACCTTGCCTCCTTCATCACGGTGTGCGAGGCCTTCCTCCGCATCGAGCCGCACTTCGGCCTATGGCTGAAGACCTTCGGCATTAAGCCAAAGTCCAGTGGCTCTGAGCTGGTGGAGTGTGGGGGTGCCATGGTCAGCAAGAACCAGGGGGCGCCTGGTTCGACGGCACCTTCATTGAGATGGTCAAGGAATGGCAGTGGGAGTGGTTCTATATCACAGAGCTGCTTGCCGCTAGCCAGACCGAGGTCCCAGCCTTCTCGGCTGGGCCTCCAAAGAAGCTCAAGTCCTGGAAGGAGAAGGGCATCCTCTGGGGAAACCCCGAGGAGGTGGAGACGCTAATCAAGAGGATCCAATGGTGGTCCCTCAAGAAGAAACTCCACCTGCCCGACGTGGTCAACGTCATGCTCCATCGCCGCATCCTCCCGCTCCAACTCCGGTCCACCCCAATGTGGGAGCACAAATCTGGGGATGACGGACCCGTCCTCAGCTTCTTCCGCTCCTCCCTGGCCGGGATGTGGACGCGACTCTTCAAGCTGGCCAAGGACAAGATTCCTGAGGAGGGGAAGGACCTCGGCTTCGAGGTCGGCTACGCCGCCACCCCGGTAAGCGTTCAATAGATATACGTTCATATTCTTTTCCTATTAAGTGAGACGAATTTCGATGAATCGATCCATTTCGTATTTGCAGAATTGGGTGACAAAGGTGCAGCAGATGTCGTGCCCAGCACCACTCCCGGAGGGGGAGAAGTCCCTGCTGCTCACCGCGCTCCTGACCGAGGAGCCACACGTGGTGATCCCCAGCGCGGCGAAGCCCCAGAAGGGCAGGATGGGTCTTCGGGGGCGGGAGACCTCGGTCACCCGGTCCGAGGAGACCCACGCCTCCTCCACCCACGAAAGTGACGGGGGGGAGGGCGAGGATAACCTTCCCCCAAAGGGGAAAAGGGTGGCGCCAGAAGACGCCGAGGCCAAGGCTCAGCCCTCAGGCCAAAAGAGGTTGAAACAAACCTCGGCTGGGGCGGCTGATGAGCCCCAGCCGTCGGAGAAGAACGTGTTCTCCGATGAGTCCGAAGACGACCCCCTCGCACTGGGGAGGAAGAAGCCGGCGCCTCTAAGGTACGCCGCTGTCTTTTGTACTTGTCTTCACAGTTAAATTCTTTGGCAAGGCTAATGCCATGTAAATGTTTTTCCACAGCCCGCCTAGGGCACGCCTAAGCGACTCGTCCAGCGGGACGCCGGACCGCACTGCCCCAGCTCCAGAAGGGCTGGACGAGGTGACGTCGACCCCGGCCCCTCAAGCTGACGCAGCGGGGGTCGAAGAGATGGTCATGGCCGAGGTTGATACCTCGGCCCCGCAAGGCCAAGGGGACGAGGTCCCCGAGGTCGTCCAGGAAGGGCTGGGCCAAGCAACGGCCCAGCCAGAGTCCACTCTGGCTCCACCACCGCAGCCGGAGACCCACGAACCCAGCACCCAGGTGCTGGGGCCCGAGGTCGTTTCGCCCTCACCTCCCACTCCAGGGCAGGCTAGCACGGGGTGGACCAAAGAGATGGAGGCAGCCTTGACAGGCTCCTCCTTCAAGGATGAACACCGCGCGCTGATTGGCGCGGCGCTGCAGGGATTCCGGTCCGCAGAGGCCGGAATGCATGAGGTATTCAAGGGCCTCCTGACGAGCTTCGAGGTAACCCTCTGCCTTTTAAAAAGGGATCTTCTCTGTTTAGATTTATCGGCCTTTGTAATTGTCCGAGGGCATATGTAATCGATCATTTTAGACAGCATGCCTAGTGAGTAGCCCCCGAACCCAGGGCCAGTTTAAAAAAACTAGGGTTGGGGTCAAAATATAGGCTCAGAGGAAGAAGTAGCCCCTAGGACTTGATGAAACAGGATGTATGTCCGAAGTGTCCTTAAATTGATTATGGGGCTCATTAGGAATTGTTTATGCAGGTGTCAATCTCGGCTCCGAGCTCCGCCTCCGAAGAGATCGCGGAGATGAGCCGAAAGCTCGAGAGGTCTGAGAAGGACCTCGACCTGATGAACAAGCAGGTTGAGCAGTCTCAAGGTAAGCGACCGCTGCGTCGTGTTTTTTGTTTCTCTGAACTTTGATTTTGAGCAAGGATAACATGTTGTTTGAAAAACTGATGCCGAACTGTCTTGATAACAGCGGCGTTGGCCGAGCCTGAGGGGCTCAAGGCCGAGCTCTTGACGGCTCGGCAAGAGGTCGAGCAGTAGAAGGCTGCTACGGCCAAAGCAGAGAAAGACCTAGCCACCGAGAAGGTGGCTAGGGAGAAGAACCAGGCGCGGGTCCTAGAGGTTGAGGAGACACTCAAGGGCGTGTATCTCGAACGCGATGCCCTTGAGAAGAAGGAGAAGGAGACGGGTGAGCAGCTGCGAAAGCTACGCCTGTCTCATGCTGAGCTCCAGACCCGGGACCGGGCCGACCACCACGTGATCCAGCAAGTGGAGCGAATAACCGCGGGTAAGCCATATTTACTGCAATGTGTATTTGGCAGCAAGGGGGTCGTCGAGGTCACCCAGCTATGGCGATCCGCAGAGATCTTCGCCGATCTCCCGAAGAGTGCGGCGGACGTCGGCCTTCATTTCGGCCAACTGGAGGGCCATGAGGCGGAGAAGGCATTCTGGAATCAGTTCCGGGAGCCCTCGCAATCGCAGTTGCCCAATCATCGGATGAAGCAGCTAGCGGAGCTTCTTCGGATGGTGAGGCCGGCGCTCCAAGACCTCTGCATCAATCTGTGGCCCACGGAGACGTTGCCGGCCAGCTTCTTCGGGCTCCTGGTGCGGCTGCAAGAAGCCGTCCCACAAGTCAACCGCTGGAAGCGATCTGCGTGTCTGGAAGGGGCGCGGAGGGCGTATGCCTGCATGAAAACGCACTTCCGGAAAGTGGAGGAGGAGGTTGTTGCTGCGGGGCCCCCCGAAGGGAAGGCGCGCATCGCGGAGCAGTTCTTCGCCGACGTGGAGGAGGGCGCTCGTCTTACCGAGGCCTTGTGCCCTAAGGCCAATTTGTATTTCTAGGTGGCACTTCGGAATACCGAAGTGCGTGTGATGTATAAAGATTTCAAGTTATTTAATGAGTATGCTTGAATTTCCTCTCATATATTCATGTTTTGTTCTTAATATTCCTCCTGTTTGACCGTGTTGAACTGAAAGCGGCCAGTCGTCGGCTTCGACCCCTTTGTATAATATACAAAGGGTGCCCCTTTTAAGTGTTCATGACCCGTAGCCGACGTCTCAGTTCCCGGGGGAGGTCTGTACACATAGGGACTAGGCAATCGGACTATAGTGGTTTTATGACTTTCACTTAGTCGTAGGAGTTTGACGGTGGGGACTGATGACGAGCCCCCGGTGTGTGAAGTGGTCGGCCTTATGAGCCAGGGTTTATACCCTGCCCACCTTGGCAAATTCGAGAAAGGAGCCCTTCGTTTAACACGGGTGATCTCTAACGACACGTCGCTTAACGCGGTCTTCGGATGTCCGACCAGTTTTCGCTTACCTAGATAGTCAGTCTTCGGCTTTCTCCACTGAGGCACTCTGCCAGTTAAACTAGCGGCACTATCGCAGTGGTTCTCCCATTACACTTAGCCGAATTTATCGGGAACGTATGGGGTACACGTAGGATCCGGGTAACCCGACTATTGAGCAAAATCTAGGTTCAAAACTAATGCATATAGCGCAACATCCGAGACGCCGAGTACTTCGGACTTTTGTTTTAGGGTGCAAAATCGAAACCCTTTAGCAATTGTATCTTAAAGATGTGGGCAATGCTTGTAAGAAAATGCGTTTGAAGACCTTTATGGGTACGATTTCTTTATTTCAGATGGCCAAGCTTTACATGTCGAACTCTTTGATGAAGGGGACTAAACAGGATACAATGCGTGTAAAGATAATGAGGGAGAAACTAAAAGAAAACAGGGCGGATCATGTCATCGGGTCTATGAGCCGGGGCCGCTTCCTGCCGCACGTCTGCGTCTCCGTGCTGTTCACCAGCTTGTCCTCGTTGATAGCGGGGGTTGGCATTGTGCAGCTTCGACCAAGCGTGCGCTTGATGCGTCCATTGGTCGATCCCTTCGAAGAGGTCTGCGGCCGTTAGTTGCATGGTTGAAGCCACATGGGTATGCTAATATGGGCTAGCTCTTTGACAGAACCCTGCCAATGTGCGGGCTCAAGGCATCGTCGTTGCTCGGTCTAGCCGAGCCGACGTCTCCATTGTAGTGGCTCCTCGGCGACCCAGGGAATTTTCAGTGCGAAGTTGTGCACCCTGGGGACATAGTGCCCCTTCCAAGGGAGGCGCGCGAGGAGCCCGTACCCCTACTTGGGGTTTGGAGGTGCCTGTCCGAGGTCACCTGGCGCAGCCCGCGTACACTTTGAAGAGCTGGGGGTGCATTTACCGCCATGGGCGGCCTCCTCGGATGCCTGTACCTCAACTGCGAAAGCCGTGGTCTGCTCTTCCGTCCGGAGAGAGCGTTCGGTGTTACCATTTACTATGATAACGCCGTTGGGTCCCGACATCTTGAGCTTAAGATAAGCGTAATGCGGGACTGCATTAAAGCGGGCGAATGCGGTGCGTCCTAGGAGCGCATGGTATCCGTTGCGAAATGGTACGATGTCGAAGATTAACTCTTCGCTCCTGAAGTTCTCGGGCGATCCGAATACCACCTCTAGAGACACGGTTCCTGTGCAGCGAGCCTCGACCCCTGGTATTACACCTTTGAAGGTGGTGCTGCTAGGCTTGATCCGAGATGAGTCAATCCCCATCTTCCGTACCGTGTCCTCATAGATCAAGTTGAGGCTGCTTCCTCCGTCCATAAGGATGCGCGTCAGGTGAAAACCATCGACGATCGGGTCCAGGACGAGCGCGGCCGACCCGCCATGCCTGATGCTCGTCGGGTGGTCGTGCTTGTCAAATGTGATCGGGTAAGCCGACCATGGATTGTACTTCGGGGCCACAGGCTCTAACGCGTAGATGTCCCGAAGTACATGTTTCCTCTCCCTCTTGGGGATGTGGGTGACGTAAATCATGTTTACTTCTGTTACCTCATTAGGAAACTTCTTTTGGCCTCCATTGTTTGGCCGCCGAGGTTCATCCTCGTCTTTGCTGCGATTTTGGGTTTTATGCTGACCCTCTGTCGCTATCTTGCTGGCGTGCTTGAAGACCCAGCAATTCCTGTTGGTGTGGGTTGCTGGTTTTTCTTGGGTGCCATGAATTTGGCACGGTCGATCCAGGATCTTGTCAAGCTGGCTCGGTCCATCCTTGTTCCCTTAAAGGGCTTTCTTTTCTGTCCGGATCGAGGTCCGGTGAAGCCAGCATTGACTGCTGCGTCTTCTGTGTCGCTTCCACCATTTCTGTGCCTGTGCTTATTTTTGTTGCGCTTAGGCTTGCCGTTGGCGTTGCGGGTCTCCAAGGTCCCCGCCTCACCGTCATGTGTGCTGCGGGCCAACCAATTGTCCTCTCCCGCGCAAAAGCGGGTCATGGGCGAGGTTAAGGCTGCCATGCTCCTCGGCTTATCCTGGCTGAGCTGGCGGGCGAGCCACTCATCTCGAATGTTGTTCTTGAATGCAGCGATGGCCTCGGCGTCTGAGCAGTCTATGATCTGGTTCTTTTTAGTAAGAAACCGGTTCCAGAATTTCTGAGCTGATTCGCCAGGCTGCTGAGTGACACGACTGAGATCATCGGCGTCCGGAGGTCGGATGTAGGTTCCTTGGAAATTTACCCGGGAGGCATCTTCAAGAGCTTCCCAGCTTCCGATGGAATGGGGCGGCAGGCTATTCAGCCAGTGCCTTGCCGGCCCCTTTAGTTTGAGCGGCAGGTACTTGATGGCATGGAGGTCATCTCCATTGGCCATGTGTATATGGAGAAGAAAGTATTCAATCCATACGGCTGGGTCCGTGGTGCCATCGTATGATTCTATGTTGATGGGTTTAAACCCATCTGGGAACTGGTGTTCCATTACCCTATCTGTAAAACAGATCGGGTGGGCTGGTCCTCGGAACCGAGCGCTGTTGTACCGGGCTTCGGGAGAGAACCTTCTTTGAGTTTGATCTCGCGCGCGGCCGTTCCTGTCCAACCAAGCGTCATAGCCGTCGTGCCCAGCCGGAGCGTGTCCTCTTGATCCATAAATGGACCGGGGTGGCGCCCGGTTTGCCTCTATCCGACGTCGAACGTCCTGAGGCTCAAGATAGTCCACAGGGTCCTTGCCATAATGGCGTGGAGCTGGTTGAGTGTGGAAATCCTCCCGCGCGGGCCTGTCACGTCCTCGAGGGGGCGGTCAGGTGCCTTGACGGTTAGTTCATCATCGAATTCAGGCAGTAAACGCCTACGTGGATGAGATTTGGGCGCACTGCGGCGCCGTTCCTCGAGGTCCTGCTCGGCCGAAAGTATTTCGACCCACTTGTTGTTGAGTGCATCCTCGTTAGCCTGTAGCTGCTGCTGCTTGCGCTTCATGCTTCGGGTGGTGGCGACTAGGCACCGCCGAAAGCGTTCCTGCCCAAGAGGGTCTTCGGGGACTATGAAGTCCTCGGTGCCGAGGCTTACGTCCTCCTCGGATTCCGGCATGTAATTGTCATCGGCCCCTTCAAAGAGGTCATCGGGATCCGAGTCCCTGGGGATGCCTTCGGGGTCGACGGGGCGTTTCGGGGAGGCTTGAAGGTTCTCCCCTTGGTCTTCGGCCTCGTTGGCCGCCGTATCGGCGGTAAGGTTGTTCCCGCTGGGCTCCCCGTTAGTACCCCTTCTGCGTCTTCGCCTACACCTTGGAGGGGAGTTGGGGGTGTTGAACATGTACACATCGTATGTAGATGTTGCTTTCCACCTGCCGGTATTGGTAGTTGTCAAGGTGTTGTCCGTAGGGCTGCCGACATCTTCATCCATGTCGGTTGCCTCGTCATAGTCTAGCACGTCGGTTAAATCATCGACAGTGGCGACTAGATGGGTGGTGGGTGGGATGTAAATTTCCCGATCATCGGCTTTAAGTCCGATCTTGTCATAAACCGAGGAGTTCGAGATTGACAAACTTTGGATCCGGTCAAGCATCTCATTAAGGTGAGATAGCTCCTCAGGGTTCATGGTTTGGCCATAAGCTGGATCGACTCGCAGCGGCACGCCTGACGCGTTTTCTGTCGTACGAGGAAGCGGGGTGGATTCAAGATCCGCCACCGGGATCGGTTCTAAGCCCGATTTGGTGCTCCCGACCGAACTCTGATCCACGTTGGAGTCAGGTACCGTGACAGGGTCATCCGAGGAGGGGGAGGGAAGTTCCTCCATAGCCCCCGGCTGTGTTGGGGGGCATGATTCGTGGTCTTCAGCGGAGATCCGTTCCGAGGTCAAACCTCTGGAGTTTGCCAGATCCGGAATCCGGCCAGGGGTCCAGCCTGATAAGACAAGCTCGCCGCGGGAGTCCGCGGTGTACTCCAGACCTTCGAAGGTTACAATCTGATCGGGAGCGTAGTTCTCGACAGTGGCCAGGTGGCCTGTCGAGTCAGCGCAGAAGGTCATGCTGCCGAACACAAAGAGTTGGCCGGGGACGTAGGTGTCCCCACAGCCATTGTCGCAGTTGATCTGCAGATGAGCCATCGACCTTTTGTGATCACACAGCGGAACTCTCAATGAAAGCACCAGTGTCGGTGTAAAAACTGGCAGACCTCGGGGTAGGGGGTCCCGAGCTGTGGATCTAGGACAGATGGTAACAGGAATAGGGAGAAGATGTTTACCCAGGTTCTGGCCCTCTTGATGGAGGTAAAACCCTACGTCATGCTCTTGTTTATATTGATGGAGTAGTATCAAGTACAGAGTTGATCTACCTCAAGATCGTATGATCTAGTCCTAAGGCTAGGTGAATGAGATTGTGTTGAGGTCCCCTCTACGGGCTAAACCATTCGGCTTATATACACGCCGGGCAGGGTACCTAGGGTTACAAGGTCGGTATCTAGGCATGGAGGCGGCAGGAGGAGTCTTGGAGTACGCGCCAAGCCTTCGATAGATGCGGTCGTGTTCTTCCGGAGTCCATCTCAATAATAATGAGGGCCCACTGGCCCAGCCCGAGGAATATGGGCCGACTTGATTGGTACCCCCTAGTCTAGGACACCGTCACCAAGCATCCTCGAATTATTGCGTGGTAAGCAATTCAAAGGTGAGGAAAATGAAGATCCTTATCAACGTCTACAGTTTTTCGAGGATGTATGTGGGACATTCAAATTAAACGCTTTTAGCCCTGATGATATGAAATTAAAATTGTTTCCCCATACTGTGGCTAATAAGGCGAAGGAATGGTTAGTGTCTCACCCTGCAGGTACCTTTGACACCTGGGATAAATTAGCAGAGACCTTCTTATCAGATTTTTATCCAGAAATGAAATCCAATGAGGTGAAGAGGAGAATTCTAAACTTCGGACAGAGGCCTAGAGAAAGTCTGGTAAAAGCATATCAAAGATACAAAATTTTACTAAATGATTGCCCTCATCATAAACTCCCAGAATGGCTAGTTTTAAATCTCTTTTATGGAGGACTGCAGTATGATTCAAAGGAAGAACTAGACTTAGCTTCTGCAGGTTCCTTTATTACTAGCAAAATTCCTAAAGCGCAAGAACTATTAGAAGGTAAACTTGCTAATTATGAAGCTTGGGGGAGTGATGAAGAAGAAGAAGAAGAAGAAGAGGGTAAAGTAGAAATAAATTTCGATTGCATTAAAGCCTATTTAAAATCGGGGAGAGTTGATCATGTTAGTAATGAATTATATCTTGACCCTGACATTGTTTTGAGGTTTGTTCAAAGTTATACAGAACATATGGAATTCCCAAGAAGGAAGTGGGAAAGCTACGCTGATGAGGACCCTGAGGAAGAGGTCGTAATTGAGACCTTGGAGGTGGAAACATCAGTGGTTCCCAAAGAAGATGACTATGAACCAGAACCAGTATTGCCTTACCCAGTAAGGAAAGCGCAACTTGAATATTTAAACAAAGACCATTCCGAAGAAGTGAAGAAGAGTATAAGCAATATTCAGGTAAAACCTCAGAAGGGGAGCAAACAAGAAAGGCCGATTGAAACAATGGAGGAAGAGGTAACTCATTTCGTTAAAGGTTGTATCAAAGCAGCCGACACCGGTAAACCTGTAGTGCCTTGTTCTTTCGGGAGCACGTCTTATTTCGGTTTTGCGATATAGGCTCCTCAATTAATGTAATACCTTATACTCTCTACACTAAGCTTCATAATGAAATTTATGCTTGTGAGTTGCAGCCCACGTGGACATAAAACTAGTTGATGGTACTTCGAGGAGACCATATGGAGTGGTGCCTATTGTTTATGTCATTCTAGGAACTTTCACTTATCCAGTTGATTTTGTTGTTATGGAAATTCCGGAAGATGACTTTTGTCCCATAATTTTTGGTAGACCCTTTCTTAATACTGCAGGTGCAAGCATTGATTGTAAGAGAAAAGTTGTCTCTCTCAAACTTGGGGATCAGGTAAGAGAGTTTCACTTCTCCAGGTTTAAAAACCGACCCCAACTGCTAGAACTTGATAACCATGCAGAGAAACCCATAGCACAATTTTCTGCTATATACTTTGGGACCCTTGAAGATGATCTGGAAAGGAGTTTAACCGACTACGAGAAGAGTTCGGAGGACCCGGCCAAAGAAGAAATAGATAAACACTTGAATAAGGCACCGGTCCAAGACCCGGTGACCAATGAACATTTTGAAGTGCCAGAAAAGAGAGGGGATGAGGAACCCCCACCGCCAGAGCTTAAACCTTTACCGAAAGAATTGAGGTATGAGTTTTTAGATGAAACAAATAAGTATCCTATTATTATCAGTGCTAACCTTTCTGACGAAGAGAAAAGAAGATTGATGAATACTTTGAGGAGGCATAGAAAAGTCTTTGGATATTCAATGGATGACCTAAAGGGCATCAGCCCCTCTATATGCACTCACCGTATCTTCATGGAGGAAGGAGCTGAACCAGTTCAAGAGTATCAAAGGAAGTTGACCCCCGAAATAAAAGAAGTGGTAAGAAAAGAAATTGTTCGTCTACTTGACGCAGGTATAATATATCCAGTTTTTGAAAGTAAGTGGGTAAGTCCAGTCCATTGTGTACCGAAAAAGGGTGGATTTACAGTAGTTCCTAATAAACATAATGAACTAGTCCCCACTAGAACAATAGTTGGGTATAGGATGTGCATTGATTTCAGGCCATTAAATAAGGAAATTCGAAAGGATCATTACCCTTTACCATTTATTGATCAAATACTTGAAAGGTTAGCCAAGCATACTCACTTCTGTTATCTGGATGGATACTCGGGTTTCTCGCAAATAGCGGTACACCCAGAAGATCAGGAGAACATGACTTTCAATTGCCCCTTTGGTATGTATTCGTATCGCCGTATGCCTTTTAGTTTGTGTAATGCACTAGCTACATTTCAAAGATCTATGAATGCTATCTTTACTGACTTTGTTGAGGAAATTATGGAAGTTTTTATGGATGATTTTTCCGTGTATGAAACTTCTTTTGATGATTGCCTTCACAATGTCGATAAAGTTTTGCAGAGATGTGAAGACACTAATCTTGTCTTGAATTGGGAGAAATGCCATTTCATGGTCAACGAAGGTATTGTCTTGGGACATAACATATCTGGTAAAGGTATAGAAGTTGACAGGGCAAAGATAGATGCGATAGAGAAGCTTCCTTATCCTCGAGATATAAAAGGAATAAGGAGCTTTCTCGGTCATGCCGGCTTCTATAGACGTTTTATCAAGAATTTTTCTAGCATATCCAAACCCTTGACTAACCTGTTGCAGAAGG
This sequence comes from Elymus sibiricus, assembly GCA_039707655.1. Classification (NCBI taxonomy): domain Eukaryota; kingdom Viridiplantae; phylum Streptophyta; class Magnoliopsida; order Poales; family Poaceae; genus Elymus; species Elymus sibiricus. Next base: position 250,696,514 of record CM077668.1, on the reverse strand, counting down.
ATGTTCCCTTCATATTCAATGATGAGTGTAAAGTTGCCTTTGAAGAGCTCAAACATGCTCTGCTGAATGCCCCTGTCATTACACCTCCAAATTGGGATATACCATTTGAAGTGATATGTGAAGCAGATGACAATGCAGTAAGTGCCGTCGTGGGTCAGCAAGTGGGTAAGAAATTCAATGTTATTTACTATGCAAGTCATACTCTTACTGACACTCGAAGAAATTATGCTCAGAATGATAAGGAACTTTATGCGGTGATCTTTGATTGTGAAAAATTCAGGCCTTATATCACAGATACAAAGGTCATATTCTATACTAACCGTCAAGCGATAAAAGAGGTCCTTGACATTAAAGAGACTAAACCTCGCTGGATGAGGTGGTCTCTTCTTTTGCAGGAGTTTGACAGCAAAATTTTAGACCGTGAGAAAGTGGAAGATGTCCTCACGAACATCTCCGTTGTAAGAGAAGCACAAAAATATAGCACTTCTGGAATATGTATTCCATACGGAACAGTGGTGGCCCTGGATAGAGCAACCACACGTACTTTTGGAGATACAGAACCGCCATTCATTGGACCCGAAGAACCTCTCGCAAAATTAAGGGTAAGGGAAGAAAGTGATTTATTCTATTACACTAACTCCTTGCATCCTAGTAAGCTGCGGAGGATTTCGACACCTCCCCATCCACGAAGGAAGAAGAAGCCTGGGACGAAAACGCATGCTAAGAACAAGGAATGGGCAATGCAAGGAAATACAAGTAGATTCACCTCTTAACCTTAAGTGTTCATTTTATTCGTCTTTATTTTGTCTTTCTGTACAGAATTTTGTGTTTTTGGGAGTTAAACGGGCGCTCATACGACCAGCAGCGGTCGTATGATACGCCGTCTTTCTCATTGATTGCTTAAGTGCGCAGGCGACGTGATCAAACGGACGATCAAACGACCAGTAGCGGTCGTTTGGAAGGCCGTCGAATACTCTGACCTCTGCGATGTTAGATAAAATGGAGAAGAATGAATGGGCGTAGAAACGGGCGGGCACGATCGTCTGGAAGGCCGTCAAACCATCTGTTGGGAAAGGACTCCCTGAAGAGATCCCATACGACCGCCCAAACGACCGGGCACGGTCGTATGAAAGGCCGTCAATCATGATATCTTTCCAATTCTCAACAGAATTTTGCCTGATCTTGCCCGGTTTATTTCTGATTCTTTCTAACTTCCTTATCTCGTTAAACCTTGCGTCCCTAACCTCTTATATACAGAACCATAGCCTCTTCCGCTAATGAAACTAATAAACCAATCTAGTCCAAGCTCTCGTGAGTTTTTGGGTGCAGGAAAAGATGGCTCGTTCATGGGACGACTAGCAAACCTGCTCCCAAGAGGAGGAGGATCTGGAGCAAGGAGGCTACTCACCGGCAAGCATAAAGGAGAGGCTCTGACGCTCGCGTGATTGGTCCTCCTCAGAGGAAGATCCGGAGGAACCCAACTTTCAGAGTAGCAAAGAAGATGAAGGTGAAGAGAAGGGGAAGAAACCGACGACCATCCCCATCAACGCAATCAAGGTTGTCACCAATGAGAACAACGTCGACTTCATCGAAGATACTTCAATCATCATGGGGAAGTGTGGTTTTAGTAACTGCACCATCCATGATCCTCTGGGAGAATCGGAGGAGATCGATCCAAGGGCACGCAAGATGCACACCATTGGTGCTCGCATGCAAGTGGGACCTCCAAGGAAGAGGCGTGCCACAACCCCTGCTCAGCCTGAGGTACATGTTAATAATTTTTCAGATGAAACTAGAGCTATGACTGGAAAGATCAGGGAGATGGAGGTGGCCCTGGCTGTCAAGACCCATGAGGCTCTTGACACGAGCCTGAGAATCACCGCCAACCAAGATGCAACGCTCCGCATGTACCGCTCTCGTACCAAGGACCTGGAGATTGCCAATAAACTCATGATTGACGTCCTCACCGGCGTCACCCCTGCACCTTCAGAGGAGAAACTGGTATCAATAAAAAGGAGACTAAATGAATCCAGCCGGGTTAGCATGTTAAGCTTGGGGGGATTTTGAGGCCCTTTTGTACCCCCTGTTATTATTATTTTTCCGTTAAACTTCATTTGAAAGTTTTTCATTTAGTCTGAATAAGTAAGGACAATTATCCATTGAGTCAGGGATGGTTTAATGTGTGATCAATTATGATCTTTATGGATTTTCCTAGTATGATTTTGCATCTTCATGTGCTAGATATTTTTTTTAGACGATGACTATAAGTCTTCCACATCTTTAGTATCAATCAGGAATGAGAAGTTGACAACTTGATGTAATGAATCGACCTTCATTTCAGTTTATTTCATGATCACTTGGCGAAGTCTTTAAACTACTGAGTCAGGTATGAAAAAAAGGACAAGTTTTCTTTACAAAAAAAAATTCTAAAGATTGAAATGACTTTTGTAATTCCTAGTAATCAAACATGGGCAACCAAGCATACCATTCATATCACATCTCAAAGAGAGAAAAAGAAAAATAAAATTTCAATGATATGGGGTAGGCTTGGTAACTCAAGAAATAAAAGGGAAGAAGGAAAAATAATTTGGGTAAAAGCAATAAACCATATATAAGAGCTTGTCCAACTGAAGGAAGGGAACCGTTATCATTCAGAGTTGCTGGACATCTTTTTAATGATTGATAGTAAGATGTGGAAGCCTTCATACTCATCCAAAGAAAACCGAGATGTTATGGTGCATGGTAGAGCCCATTATATGATGCAAATTCTGAAGTTATGATGGACTCATTCATTTTCGATTTATCCGCATCTCATAACTAAGATGACCTCTTTCTTACAAGCTGTGGCATTTGCTCGGGGACGAGCAAACCTTTAAGCTTGGGGGAGTTGATGAGTCCAAATTATGTGATTATTTTGTTAGTATTTTTGTGCCTACTCGGTAGGCTTTGTGGAATTTTACCGCGTTCGCGCACTTCTTTTTGTCGTTTTCCTCAGATGAAGCTTTTTGGACCAAATATTATTATATAGAAGAAATCTCCTAAAATGGTAGTGGAATCACGCAATTAAGGTGATAATCACCTACCATGAGAGGAAGAAGTAAATTGGGCAAAGAAGCAGTCGCCATAGGAGGTCCAGAGCGAAAGACGGCATTCCATATGACCGCGCCCGCCCGTATGAGCGGTCCTATGGAGTGCCATCGCCGCCGCCGGATCAACTATATTTACCCTGTGAAGACGGATCATGGATTGGAGACCCAGAGATCTCAGAAACTCGTCCAGGACAGGAACCCTAGCCACCGGAGTGATCCGGAGGAAGGAACCGGCAATAGGAGGTTGCCGCCGTACCATTTTCACCAAGAGGGCTTCAATATCAGCACCACCACCACCATCATCATCCTCATTCAGCTTTACCTATTGTAACATCAAGGATCCTAGAGGAGTAACTTGTGTATTACATGTGTGATTCATTCATGTTTTCCATCTTCGGTGGTATGATGTTCGTTGCTTACATGTGTGAATAATCCCCTTAGTTCTCGGGGATATGGATGAACCCTAGTGTGTGATAGATCGATTGATACTAGGATTTGATATCCTCTTTGCATGTTTATGTTAATAATCTTCTTGACGTTGGGTGAAGTTGACCATCCAATGCATGCCAACTTTGGACAGAAGGTTATTACTGTTGGCGAGCCGTGTGGTTGGTGAGGTGGGTGAGTGACAAACCCCATTTCCCTTCGTAGCGGATCGTTGCAACAGGGGGTAAAATAGAGACCACCTTGGCTACATTCATGGGGACATCTTTCCCCTTAATTACCGTTTGATAATCGGAGTGGGGAAGAACGGTAGTGGCGTATGTGATACGGAGTTGCCACGTGTCTGCACGTATCTGAACCGGCTCTGTCCACAAAAAGAAACATGTAAAGTGGCTTAGGAATTCGAAGTAGCATTGTGTTTAGGCACCGCTATAGACGCACACTAGAGGGGATTCCAGACTCCCTAGGAACGCCTTAATCCTATTTCTCCCAGACCTTTAAATTACTATTCAGTTATTCGTTTTTACTTATTTATTTACCTTGCATCTTCAACATTATCTTTCCATCACGATACTACTGCTTTGGAGAACTAACAACTCACAGGCACTTTATTCAAATCATTCAAGAGATGAAAAGATTGATTCCTGTGCTCCCTGTGGGATCGATACTCTTACTTCGAAGAAGCTACAACTAAACCCTGTGCACTTGCATGCCATCAGAGGCTTCTCTCTCGAAACATAGCATACGGTGGGTAAACAAATTACTGTTGGGCAATTGATAGAAAAGCGCATAGTTATGATGTTATTCATGGCAATGATCATGTATATAGGCATCACGTCCATGACAAGTAGACCGGCTCCTGCCTGCATCTACTACTATTACTCCACCAAACGACCGCTATCCAGCATGCATCTATGGTATTAAGTTCATAACAAACAGAGTAACGCTTTAAGCAAGATGGCATGATGTTGAAAGAATAAACTCAAGCAATATGAATAAACCCCGTTGTTTTACCCTTAATGGCAACAATACAAATACGTGCCTTGCTACCCCTTCTGTCACTGGGCGAGGACACCGCAAGATTGAACCCATCACAAAGCACCTCTCCCACTGAAGATAAATCAATCTAGTTGGCCAAGCCAAACGGATAGATCGGAGAGAAATACAAAGCTATAACAATCATGCATAATAAAGTTCAGAAAAGACTCAGTTACTTTCAATGAATAATCTGATCATAAACCCACAATCTTCATCGGATCCCAACAAACACACCGCAAAAGAAGATTACATTGGATAGAACTCCATGGAGATCATGGAGAACTTTGTATTGGAGATCAAAGAGAGAGAAGAAGACATCCAGCTACTGGCTATGGACCCGTAGGTCTGTGGTAAACTACTCACACATCATCGGAAGGGCAGCAAGGTTGATGTAGAAGCCCTTCGTGATCGATTCCCCTTCCGGCAGATCACCGAAAAAGGCCTCCAGATGGGATCGCGAGAGAACAAAAGCTTGTGGCGGCGGAAAAGTTATTTCGGGTGGCTCTCTATTGGTTTTGGGATTTATGGTAATTTATAGAAGTGGAATTAGGTCAAACGGAGCTGCGTGGGACCCACAAGCTCAGGTGGCGCCCCCCCAGGGGCGCGCCAGGTGAACTCGTAGCTCTCCCATAGGGCTTCTGGCCTCCTCCCGAACCTTCTAGGGTCCCTTCTGGTCCAGAAAAAATCATCGTAAAGTTTTATTCCGTTTGGACTTCGTTTGGTACTGATTTCCTAAAAAACTAAAAACAAGCAAAAAAACAACTGGCTCTGGGCACTGGGTTAATAGGTTAGTTCCCAAAAATGATATAAAATTGCATATAAAGCATATAAAGTGTCCAAGATTGATAATATAATAGCATGAAACAATCAAAATTATAGATACGTTGGAGACGTATCAGTTCGCGAGCCGCCCGTCATTAAACACAACGCTGGTTTGCTCCGGGCGTCCGCCCACTATTTAAACGATGCCAGACATCGGGCAAAAATTGCACCACACCTCCGCTCCCATCTTCTCCTTGCACCAGTTTCTCGACTCTCCATGGCATCCGATGAGCACGAAGAGGAGTTCTCCAGCATAAAAGCCGGCTGGGTGGCCCATCGAGCCCGCCGGATACAAGCCAGGCAACTATCCACCCCACCTCCCTCGGCGCTCCAGGCCATAGCAGGCCAGCTCGCGGAGGCGGAAGCTCCAAGCCGGCGTGTGGTTCAGCAACTCGCCGCTCCAAGCCAGCTTGCTGAGGAGTGGCGAGTTGCTCCAGGCCGACACGCGGGGGAGCACGGCAGCACGGGCATCGTGGCTGCCGTGGACGAGGCTGTTTCGTACCGCTCCTCCCGTGCCTGCGACCGCGCCATCTGCCGTCAACGTTCATGGAATCGCGCCTTGCCGGCGGAGAAAGAAGCCGGCCTCGCGGAGATCGACGAGGCGGCGGCGAGCACGTCCGCGCACGCCGCCATCATCCAGGAAAAGTAGAACATGGGAGGTCGCCACCGCTTGGGTCCCAGGAAGGCCACTACCGAGGCATCGTCGGCGTACACAGCCGGTGTCTTGCCTGCTTCGCAGGCCACTGTCCCCCCCCCCCAAAAAAAACCAACCTTGATCCGTGCTTCACGAAAGCGGAGGGCACCCTTCCCCTCCGGCTGAAGCATATCCCTCCAGTGCCACTCCGATGAGCAGCGCAGCCGAACATGGGGAAGCGGAGGCTATACTCTTGCCCTTTTTGCTGAAGCATATACCTCCAGGGCTCACGGCAGTCTGATGAGTGGGCTGCCGGACATGGGGAAGACAATGGAGATCCGCCGTGGTCGGCCGTAGACTAGTCAAGGGTATCCGTGTCATGGGAATGGAGGCGTCGGCGATAGACTAGTTTTACCTTAGTCTGGTATAGTTTTTAGTTAAAATATGTCTAAAATGTAAATGTTCTCGTCCGGTTTGTATGAATATCATCCAGTTTGCATGAAGTTCGTCCGGTTTGTTGAAACAATGTTTGAATTGTATACGGGTAGCGTTGGATGGCCAGCTCCCGTATCCGTGTCCGCGGACGGATGCGGGAGCAAATTTGTGGGTCAGCGTTGGAGATGACCTTAGGTTGCATACCATTGTTTCGGGCTTCTAAGCCCGACTCCTCGCTTTTGAGCCCCAACGCTATCGGCCACTCCGATCCTCGTGTCCACAGTCTCCCTCGCTGGCTGCCACTTCGGCACCGGCGCCCCCTTCTCCTTGGCCATGGTTGGCCCTTCCCGTCCGCACTGTTAGGAATAGCAACTTAGTATTATCTGGGGGCCAAAGCCAAAATATATACAAGTACAGGAGGGAGGCCAAATGCCAAAATACAGAAAGCTAAAGGGCATCATAAATATAACTCTAACACCCCCCCCCCCCCCCTCAAACTCATGGTGGATCCACAACACTGAGTTTGGAGAGGTAAAATCCATGTTGTGCTCTAGTCTGGGCCTTCGTGAAGAAGTCCGCCAGCTGTAACTCGGAAGGCACATACTGAAGAGCAATAACATGGTCCTGCACACCAGCGCGCACAAAGAAAGCATCAACACCAATATGCTTGGTAAGCTCATGCTTCACGGGGTCCCGCGCAATACTGATAGCACCTATACTATCTGACAAGAGTGTAGTAGGTGTAGTAAAAGAAACACCAAAATCCTCGAGTAACCAGCCTAACCAAGTCACCTCTGCCGTGAGAAGAGCCATAGCTCGCAACTCAGCCTCTGCACTCGAACGGGAAACTACAGTCTGTTTCTTCGTCTTCCAGGCAATGGGAGAACCACCAAGAAAGACACAGTAAGTAGAAAGTGAATGGCGATCCGAAGGATCACTAGCCCAGGTAGCGTCTGAATATGCTTGGAGCTGTAACAAGCTGGAACGAGGAAAGAAGAGACGGTGAGAGATTGTGCCACGAAGATATCGTAGAACACGAAGAAGGTGACTATAGTGTAGCAAAGTGGGAGAAGAAACAAACTGACTCAGGATATGGACATGATAGGAGATATCCGGACGAGTGACAACAAGATGGACAAGGCTCCCAACAAGATGACGATAACGAGTAGGATCAGACAAGGGCTCACCATCAGAAGCACGAAGGTGAACATTAAGCTCCATAGGAGTCTCAACAGTGCGCTCATCACTAAGAGCCGCACAAGCAAGAAGATCCTGGATATACTTTTCTTGGGAAATAAAAAAGCCATCAGAGGTGGAGGAAACCTCAATCCCAAGAAAGTAACGAAGAGGACCAAGATTAGACATAAGAAACTGCTCATTGAGACGGGCGTTGACAAAGGCAATGTACTCAAGATCATCGCTAGTGATGATCATGTCATCAACATATAGAAGAAGAAGAGTGTGACCACGAGCGGAAAGGTGGACAAACAGCGCTGGATCATGAGCATTGGGAGAAAAACCAGTTGCAGTCACCACAGAGGCGAAACGCTCAAACCAAGCGCGGGGGGGCTTGCTTAAGACCATAGAGAGAACGACAAAGACAACAAACCATGCCATCAGGAACAGAATACCCAGGTGGTGGCTGCATATAAACCTCCTCACGCAACTCACCATTAAGAAATGCATTCTTAACATCAAGCTAAGACACAGACCAATGACGAACAGAGGCCATAACGAGAAGTGTGCGGACAGTGGTCATATGGGCCACAGGAGCAAATGCCTCATCGTAATCACGACCATGCTCCTACTGAAAGCCACGAGCCACAAGACGAGCTTTATAGCGCTCAAGAGAACCATCAGAGCGAGTCTTAATCTTATAGACCGACTTACAAGTGATGGGACGAACACGGGGAGGAAGAAAAACCAGATCCCATGTGCCAGTGGGCTCAAGTGCAGCAATCTCCTCTGCCGTCGCAAACTGCCATTCAGGATGAACAACAGCATCGCAATAAGAGGTAGGCTCAAGTACAGCCGAAAGACCATATTTGGAGGAGGACAAGGCCGAGCCCAAAGACCATAAGTTGGCTGAGAAGAGGAAGACGGCACACCAGAAGTAGATGGTGCATCAGTGGACGCATCCACAACATGTGGACGACGAGTGTAATGGAAAGGAAAAGAGAGATGAGTAGGAATCAACGGAGATGGAGATGGGGAAGACATCGGTGCTGACGGGGAAGGCATCGTTGATGAAGGTGGAGACGGGGAATGTATCGGGGATGAAGGTGGAGAATTATGCGACAAGGGAGGAGAAGAAACTAGGGGAGAGGATGGCGCCATATCCGCAACAACGGGGGGAGGAGGGGTAGGAATATGGGGCACAGAGGGGGGTGTATCGGGAAATGTAAGAAAAGAGATGTCCTCCACAGAAAAGGTCGAGGAGGATGGACGCGGGTAGAAAGGACGAGACTCGTCAAAGGTCACATCCCGAGAAATACGCATTCGTCGACCGACAGGATCCCAACATCGATAACCCTTATGCTCATCGTTGTATCCTAGAAAGAGACACTCAACAGACTGAGCGGTCAGTTTGGTGCGTTCACGTGGAGGAAGAAGAACATAGCAAACATAACCAAACAAACGAAGCGCCGAATAATCAGGAGAACGATCAAAAAGACGCTTGAAAGGAATACCACTCTGCAGAGCAGCAGATGGCTGGATGTTGATGAGATAGGTGGAAGTGGAAATAGCCTCAGCCCAAAAATGAGGCGGAAGAGAGGCAGCGATCATCATCGCGCGCGTCGTCTCAAGAAGGTGACGGTGCTTGCGTTCAGCCACACCATTTTGAGCATGAGCACCAGGACAAGAGAACTGGGCAAGAGTACCCTGTTCAGCAAGAAATCATCGCAAAGCACGAGAGATATACTCACCAGCAGAATCTGCGCGAAAAACATGAATAGGAGTGGAGAACTGGGTATGAACCATGGCAGCAAATTTTTTGTATATAGATAAGACCTCACTACGAGAAGACATGAAATAGATCCAAGTGTAGCGAGTAAAATCATCTATAAAGAGAATATAGTAGCGATGACCCCCTTTCGAAGCGAAGGGAGCCAAACCCCAAACATCTGAGTGAACGAGATCAAAAGGACGCTCGGACACTGACTCACTATGAGGATAGGGTAGCTGAATTTGCTTACCAAGCCTACAACCCAGACAATCCAACGAAGCGTTACCGGAGACAGGCCCAAGAACACCACGATGAACTAAAGATGAGGGACGAGAACCACATAAATGGCCAAGACGATGATGCCACTGCTGAAAAGAGCTAACAGATGCAGCAATAGGGCCCGCGAGACTGGCGGTGGTGGCATCGGAGGGAAGACGAAGCCAGTCAAGCTCCCAGAGACCATCATGGCATCGGGGGCTAGCACCAAGCAGAGCGCCTATGTGACGATCCTGAACAGAACATGAATCAAAGTCGAGATTGACCCTACAACTAGAGTCAACAATCTGACTACCTGAAAAGAGATGCATGCTAAGTTGAGGAACATGAGCAACAGAGGGAATATGAAAGGAAGATGTGCTAAGAGTGCCTCGACTAGCAACAGGGAGGGGAGTACCATCAGCAGTCAAAACATGAATAGGAGACTCAACTGGTTGAATGGAGGTCAAAGGAGAAGAATCATAAGTCATATGAAAAGAAGCTCCAGCATCAAGAATCCATGAGGATGTACCTGAATGAGTAGAAAGTGGTCTCTCAGTGCCAGAAAACTCAGGCGCAGAACCTGCAGAACCTGTCGGTGAAGAATCCCAAGCAGCAAGAAGGCATCGTAGTTGCGCAATCTCATGCGCAGACAGGGACATAGTGGTAGAGGTCGAGGTAGAACCACCTGCCGGTGAAAAGCGGTCACCATCACCCCTGGAGGCCGTGTGGTGAGTCGACGTAGAACGAGTCAACGTGAAGCGGCAACAACCGTGGGTACAAGCCACGGCAGAAGTCGACATAGAGCGGTCACCACCGCGTGTAGAACCCGTAAAGGGAGTCGACGTAGAGCGACAATCAACAGGTGCGGAAGTCGTGGCAAGAGTCACTGAAGAACGACCAACATAGCCGGCAGAACACGTCAAGAGAGTCGACGTAGAACGACCAACGCCATGCAGAGAAACGGCTAGAGGAGGCGGTGTAGCTGCCGAAGGAGCCGATGTAGAGCGGCCAGCAGCACCGGTGGAAGTCGCAAAAGGTGACGAAGCAACCACCACCTCCAAGCAGGCGAGCACCAAACATCGAGGAAAGGCGCATGTGCGAGACGGGATCGATGTACGGAACACCGTCAAACAACACCAGGCAGCGAGGGAGTGGCGTACCCAACGAAAGCATTGTTCTTTTTTTTTACTCTCTCAGTTTTTTTTAGGAATAGCAATCAGTCAATCCAGCGGAACCCAGGCCCAAGGCAGCAGCCGAGGCCCAAAACGAAGCAGCCGAACGGGCTGAAGCTGCCAATGATCGGCGGGAGACCAATCCGCAGCTGGATCGACTCGATCCAGAGGAGTGGACGAGGGCGGGCGACTCGATCCTGGAAGCGAGATGAGCGAGAGCAGCGGGCGGCCTGGAAGACAGCAGCGTACGGGAGGGCGCCGGCGGGAGGTGGGAATCGGAGCCGACGGCGGCACGGCGGCGGCCGGCGAAGAAGTCGCGGGGCCGCGGCCGGGAGGAGGCGACGGCCGGCGGAGAAGTCTGGGGCCACGGGCCGGGAGGGAGGCGGCGACCGACAGAGAAAACGCGAGGCCGCGGCCAGTCGGCTGACGAACGAGCGCACGCTGTCTCGTTCCGTGCGATCGGGATGAGGCAGAGAAGCTTCAGCGGAGGGGCGGCCCGATCTGGGATGGCGGCTTGAGCGGGAAAGCACCCAGCAACCGGACGGCCCGATCTTGGATGAGGCGGGCGGACAAGGCGGAGATGGGTAGCATCAGCAGTGCGTGGACGACAGGTGGAGTTGACAAGCGGGGCTGGATCCGTAGAACAGAGAGGAGCATCGACGCAGGATTTGAAGCAGCAGTCGGCCGGAGAAAGAAGCAGCGGCGACCGACGGAGTTGGATCGGAAGAGCACGAGTTTCGGCGTGCGAAAAAAAATCCTATAGCTCTAATACCATGTTAGGCAACTTAGTATTATCTGGGAGCTAAAGCCGAAATATATACGGACGTGTTTGGTTACATTCTCAGGGCCTGGCTGAGAGGACAAAAACGAGACAGGCTGAGCAGGGCCTGGTTTCGAGAAAATGAGGCAAAAAACGATGTTATCAAGTTGTTTGGTTGCCTGCATATGAGGTCATATGAGGTCTCTGTATCACGAAAGCAATTTTGACCCGATATTTGGTTGCCTGCATGCATGGTGATTAGGAGTTAACGACTATACTTAAACCAGAGAACCTCGACAAGCGGCGTACGGTGACAGTGCTGCGACTGCCTGTGCTCCCTCGCCGAGCGACGCCTGCGGTGTGGCAGCGCGGCCTCGAGCGGCACCAACGCAGCCCACACGCGCTCGCTGGCGTGCTCGTCGAAGCTGCAGCAGCTGGGCACGGATGCGCTCGCCGGCGTGCTCGTCGAAGCTGTAGCAGCCGAGCACGGTTGCGCTCGCCCGCGCGCTTGATCCAGCTGGAGCGCCGCATCGCCCGAGCTCGCATCTGCGCATGCTGCTCTCTGGTCCTGCTCCATCGAAGAGCAGTGCGGCGTGGGGGCGCGTCCGTCCGCGGGGACAAGGGCAGGCTCTACGCAACCCACCGGCGGCAGCGTGGCGCGGCTCCCCGGAGACTTGGTCCCCGCCCGCGGCTTGGCTCCACCAGGGGCGCGGTGCTGCGGCGTCCCCTGGGTCGAGGTGGCTCCGGTCAGCCTTGGTTCCGCCCCCACGGCGCGGCCACGGCGGCTTGGCACAGCCATGCCCCGGCACGGTCACCACGGCGACTAGTGCAGGAGTGACCGACGCATCGGCTCGGGGATAGCACAGCCCCCACGGTGCCCCCACGGCGGTTTGGCACAGCCATGCCCCGGCGCGGCCACCCTTAGCAACGTCGCGGCTCAGCGTGTCTCCTGGCGACCCGGGTCTGGGGAGGGACACGGGGAGCAGGAGGCGTCGATGGAGCAAGAAAATCGGGGACGACGGCGGCCGTGGAGTCGGCGACGGCGTCGTGGACGCCCGCGGCACGAAGGACGGGCGCGAAGCCGGGGTCGGCGGCCGCTGCGGCGGAGGCCGGAGAGGCGCTCGCGGAGGCAGGCGGCGGCGGCGGCTCCATCTGCAGCGTTACGATCAGGGATAGGTGATTAGAAACTGCTGATTCGGACGTTTCCAGCGACCCAGGCCGAGAGGTGCTTTAAGAACCACGACATACAGGCCCAACAGTGTATGCGCGTAACCAAACAGCCCAACACGAAAAAGATGTTGTATCCCGCACGCCTGGTTGAACCTAATGCAGGCAACCAAACACGTCCTACGAGTACATGAGGAAGGTTAAAGGCCAAAATACAGAAAACCAAAGAGCATCGTACATATAACTACACGCACCACCGCTCCTTCTAGCCCAGAGTCGGTTTCTTCCTCGCGCCAGCAGAGCCCTGCGAGGACCATGGCCTATCCTCGCCCTCCAACCAATCGGGCTCTTCGGCCACCGCCGCGGTTAACGTCAAAGCGACCTCAGCTCCCTCGCCGGATCCGAAGGTGGATGGGGCGAGGTGCCTTGGGTGCAACCCTAGCTCTCTCGGAAGGGCAAGTGGTGTCGCCGGCGGCGGCTACGCTTGGAGCAACAGAAGCTTGCCCAACAACCGCCGTCACCGCCCATGCCCTGCACGGTGTATGGACGCTGCTTCAATTGCATGGAGGAAGGCCACCACAAGAATGATTGCACCAACGAGACGATGTGCATCAGATGTGGCTTGATTGAGCACCGCTCCAAAGACTGCAAGTGGCCTCGCAACCCGTCGTAGGAGGATCCGCCAGGCGGTTTTGGCGAGCTGGGGCGTCGTGACCGCCCCCGTCTGCTGCGCTGCAAGCTTTCTGACGAGGACATCTCTACCAAGTTACATCCATAGCCCATGCTACTACACATATTAAACAAATTACTAGAGCTTATGCACGCTAATTAAATTATCAGGTACACATTATTCGTTGTCCCTGTTGTCCCACTCGATGCCAGAACCCTCACATCACTCTCATGCTCAAGGTCGCTCCAATCAATGTCGTCTTCGGACGACTCGACGTTGACCACCACCTTCGAAGAGGAAGGTCCTGCCTCGTCGTCGTTCTTCTTCTTTTTCTTCTTCTTCTCTACGTCCCTCATCCGGTCGGAGGAAGAAAAAAGCAACAATTTTGTCAACTTCCCCCGGATGCAGTTGTTCAATGACTGCATAGCGGACCTCGGCCTTCGAGAACTAGATAGGGTGGGTGCCAGGTTTACCTGGACCAATCGCCAGGCTGACCCACCCGCTCCGTCCTAGACCGGGTCCTTGTTTCCCCTGAGTGGGAGCTCCGTTGCCCCCTGGCTTCGTTGCGGGCGATCACCCGGATTGGGTCGGACCACGTGCCCCTCCTCCTCTCCTCCGAAAATGACCGCCCCCCGCAACCTCCTCGGTTCCGCTTTGAGCTCTTTTGGCTTAACCAGAATGGGTTTGTCGAGGCCGTCCGCGACAAATGGCGTGCGGCACGGCTCGCCCCTCACCGCGCCCTTTCCGCGGTCGACTCCTGGCACTTCTGCGCGAAGCGGTCGCGCCAATTCATGAAGGGCTGGGGCGCGAACCTCGGCCGGGACCTGTGGGAACGGAAACAATCCCTCCTCGCTTCCATCCAGACTCTCGATCTCCGGGCAGATACTGCAGGACTCTCTTCCGAGGAATGGCTTCTTCGCTACGACCTAGAGGACCAACTCACTGTCATTTATACAGACGAGGAGGCTTATTGGCGGTTGAGAGGGACCCAAAATTGGGTCCTCAAGGGGGACGCCAATACGGCCTACTTCCAGGCTATCGCCAATGGCCGGCGTCGCCGGAACTCCATCCCTTTGCTCTGGGACGGCGAGACTCTATTGCAGCGCCCGGAAGACATTCGAGCCCATGTTGATGGCTTTTACAAAGCCCTTTTTTCCGCCTCCCCTCGGGGAGGGGCTACCCTGGCCCCTGACGTTTGGCCGGCGCACCGGCGCGTATCCGAGGAGGATAATGTGGCTCTCACGGCTCCGTTCTCGGAGGAGGAGATCTGGGTGGCCATTAAGGGCATGAACCCGACCTCCGCCCCGGGACCCGATGGCCTCCCGCTGAAGTTCTTCCAGACCTTCTGGAATGTCATCAAGCCGGAGGTCATGGCCCTCTTCGAGGAGTTTTTTGTAGGCTCTATTGACCTCGCTCGCCTCAACTACGGGATCATCACCCTTATTCCCAAAATACCTGGGGCCTCTGACATTCGCCAATTCCGCCCGATCACGGTGATCAACGTCATCTTCCGCATCCTGGCAAAGGGGTACGCCAATAGGGTGGCCCCTCTTGCGGATCGGATTACCCATCCGGACCAGTCGGCCTTTATTCAGGGCCGCTACATCCTGGATGGCGTCCTAGTCTTCCATGAAACCCTACATGAGGTCCGCTCCAAACACCTCAGGGCAGTTTTCCTGAAGCTGGACTTCCACAAGGCGTATGACACGGTCAGCTGGGCCTTCCTTCGGGAAGTCTTACTCCGGAAAG
The DNA here is from genome assembly GCA_039707655.1 of Elymus sibiricus. NCBI lineage: Eukaryota > Viridiplantae > Streptophyta > Magnoliopsida > Poales > Poaceae > Elymus > Elymus sibiricus. The sequence goes on along the minus strand of CM077668.1, from coordinate 250,681,329 downwards.
GTTTCGACGATCGTTGGGTGACCCGGGTCATGCAGATGGTCTCTTCGGGCCGCACCGCGGTCAACATCAACGGGGAAATCGGACCCTACTTCCCCACCCTATGTGGGGTCCGTCAGGGTGATCTGTTTTCCTCGTTCCTATTCAACATGGTGGTTGATGCGCTCGCCTCCATCCTGGATAAGGCCAGGGAGGCGGGGCACATTCGCGATATCGTTCCGCACCTTGTGGGAGGGAATGGCATATCCCTCCTGCAATATGCGGACGATACCATCATCATGGTTGAAGGCTCCGAAAATGACATCTCGAACCTGAAGTTCCTCCTTCTTTGCTTCCAACAAATGTCGGGCCTCAAGATCAACTTCGACAAGAGCGCGGTTATGGTTTTGGGCTACTCCCCTACCGAGGCCCAGAGCATCGCGGACCGCCTCAACTGTCAGCTGGGCTCCTTCCCCACGACCTACCTGGGGATACCCATCAGTGACTCGCGCCTAACGGTGGCTGAGCTGCGGCCTACGGTCAACAAGCTCCAACACCGTATTGAGCCGTGGCAGGGGAGATGGCTGTCTAAGGCAGCCCGGACTGTCCTCATTAACTCTTCCCTGTCCAGCCTGCTCCTCTTCCTAATGAGCTTCTATAGCCTGCCCGAGACGCTCCATCATGAGATTGCCAAAGTCCAGGCGCGATTCTTCTGGGCAGGCGAGGGCGATAAGCAGAAATACCACATGGTCCGATGGACTGAGATCTGCAAGCCTCGGGATCAGGGCGGACTCGGGATCATGTCCTCCAAACGCATGAATATTGCACTGCTAACCCGCTGGTTGTGGCGGATTGCGAATGGGGAAGGTGGCCTCTGGCTGCGCATCATTCAGAATAAGTACCTGCACGGCCAGCCCCTCGCCTTTTGTCAGCGGTCCGGAGGCTCCCAGTTCTGGCAGTCCGTCATCCAGCTGCTCCCGGTCCTCCGCATCGGGACTTCTATTTCGGTCGGTTCTGGGTCGTCCACCATGTTCTGGTTCGACCGCTGGGCCGGCGAGCACCCCTTTGCGGCTCGTTTTCCGGATTTGTTCGCCATTGAGGTCGACCCTCGGATCTCGGTTGAGGTGGCCCTTACTGACTTAGGCACCTCGCCTTCCGGCGGCCGTTTGGGCCTCTGGAAGCTCTCGCATGGCAGGACCTCCTGGATTGCATTGCCCTGCATGAGCCCGACTTGGAGCAGCCGATCGACCAGCTCTCATGGCGGCTAGAGCCGTCAGGTCGCTTCTCCACGAAATCTCTCTACCAGGCCATCGTGATGACACCCGGACCAGAACCGCTAGCGGCGATTTGGTCGATTCGGCTCCCTCTGAAGATTCGGATCTTTCTGTGGCAATGGATCCGCGGCCGCGTTCCCTCTGGTGTTGAGGTGCTCAAACGGAATGGCCCAGGGGATGGGCTATGTCCGCTCTGTGGGACGGAGGAAGACTCGAACCACATCTTCTTCTCCTGCGTGTCCGCGCAATTCCTTTGGAGTTGCTTCCGCGAAGCGGTGGGCGGTAGTTGGTGCCACAACAACTTCCCCGACCTCTTCGCCGAACTCCAGGCTCTACCGCCAGCTGTCCGCCACATTAGGTGGCTGACTGTTGGGGTACTAGCCTGGACGCTGTGGACGGTTCGGAATAAGCTTGTGATTCAACGTTTACCTCTGCGACGTGCTACTGACGCTGTGTTCAAATGGTGTGGTTATTTGCAGCTTTGGCGGCCGCTTAGCCGTCCGCGGGACCGAGACGCCATCAACACCATCATTGCCCATCTTCGCGCGATGGCTCTTCGCTTGGCGCCGCCGCTCCCTCCACCACCACCAGAGCCGGATTAGTTTCCTCACCGCTTGTGCGCCGCCGCCTGTCCCTTGTTTTTTCGTTTCTTTGGGCTTGTTGAGCTGTGCCCTCAGCAGAACCTGTGTACCTTGTGTTGTGCTACTTTGCGTGCGGCGTGTGTGGGTGTGTTGGCGTTGTGTCTATTGTTGGACGTTGTGCTTTGATGGTTTGCTTTATATATAAAGCGGGGCGAAAGCCTTTTTCGGTAATACCACTCCTACTCGTACTGGACGTACTTCGGGTGCTCCTGCGCGAACCTCGCCATCATCTCCTCATCGCTCTTCTCGGCGACAACGTCGGTCTTCGGCTTCGTCTTCGTCGGGTGGGTCACAATGGTGACCTTCCACCCGACGAGCTCCGTTGTCGCCAACGAATCGATCTTCGGGAAGTTGAGTCTGTCCGTCGGCAGACCGAGCCGCCACACCACGATGTCATACGCGCGGGCGCAAGGTCCTCGCTCCGGAAGGTGCCCAGCCAATACCGATGGTCGGCATGCTGGAACTCCATGTCGTACCAGCTGAAGGACCACAGCCGCACTCCCCTGAAGCCGGTCTTCAACTTCGGTTGCATGGCGACTACGTGGCAGCGACGAGGAAGCGTGGAGGACGGAGGAGGCGCGACGGAGCTGCCGGATGCGGGCGGAGCGGCGGTCTACGACAGCGGTGGGATGAGATTCCATGGCGGCGGCGATTTAGTTGGTCCCGCGGCCAGCGGCGAGGTGGAATGAGTAGATCCGGTGGCGACAAGTGCAGTGATCGGCGGATCTACAGGCTACGGCAACGCCAGGGGGGAGGGGGGGAGATTGCGTGTGGGGGGGGGGGGGGGGCTTTTGTTTACTTCAGCCCCTCTCGCGCCGTATATTTGCAGCCCGAGGAGCCCTCTTTTTGGGCTGCCAAAAAAACTTTTTACAAAAAAAATATGATAAGCCCCCCCCCCCCCCCCCCCCCAAAAAAAAAAACCCAAAAACAACTACTGCCCTATTTTAGGACTGCTATTGGAGATGCTCTAAGGTGCAAAAAATTAGAGTAACAATTCCTCAAAAAATAAATTAGAGCAACAATGAAAGGGATCTCAAGAGCATCAATGATGCCAAGGAGGAGCCGAAACAGGTTCCACGAACCACTTACAAAGGAACTAGGGTAGACAGGAAACTAAATTGAACTGTCCCACATGTAATTTTCATGAAATGCGCATATTATGCTAGATGTAAAAAAACATATTATGACAAGTGTGTAAATTGTCATCTCGCAAATGAAATGCCATTTCAAATGCTTGCAGATATTTGAGAGTGTTTGTGCTAGATAACACGATGCTTAATATAGTACAAGCCTAGCTGGGTTTTCCATGAAAATCTGAGGCTCTCAAAACTTTATCCAACAACATATAGCAGCCTCGTATACACCATGAGCTTTCGAGCTCCTACCGTTTACAAATGATTTTTTTAGCAAGACCCGAAAAGGATGATTGAGAGCTCAGTCCTAGAAGAGTCTACAGGTCAGTCGCTCATAATACTCTCTCACTTCCATCTGAATGCTTTAAGGCATCAGTAACATCGCCGAGCTCTTCACTCTCCCCATCGGTTTCCATAGCATCGATGTCAGATTCTTCGTCCTCTGTGTCCTTGTCCTCGTAGATAATCGGTGTGGCCGCCTCTTCCTCGTCAGTTTCTTCATCAGCAATCTGGAAAATCTTTAAATTATTTGCAATGCCAACAACAATATCGCTTTTCTTACAGGAAGGAAACTTTTACCTCACTGAAACGGTAATCAAGGGTGGTAGAGAGTTGAAGTGCTGATTTGAAGGTCGACGTTCTTGCATCAATAAGCTGAGAAAAAAAGGCACTCAGTACAATAGTACCCAACAAACAAACGAAAATGTGGTAATCTTGATGAAAGATTCTTAATCAAATACATATTTGTTCGATATACTGTTAGGCAGCTGATACGATTACTAACCTGATAGAGCGAATTGAGCAACAGCAGAGAAGACTCCTGCGACACGATGCTGCTCATGTGCCGGCTAAGTAAAGTTTGTAGCCACGGGAGCAAACAAACCAGCTTTGCACCCCTGTGGAGAATAAATATCCCTAAATAAGAACTTTTTGTAAAGCTGTCATATGTGTATGCATGCATGCAAAATAAAAAATCGCCAAATAATAGGAGAAGTTACTAGAAGAGGCTAAGCACATTTTGGAAGCCGTACATTCTAGTCATTCCCAAAAAAGATTGGATCCGAAATATACTAAGACCTAACAATCCAACGTATACATGGATACATACAGTTAAAGGTGTCTGACTGAAGATAGTATCATGGTCAATGGACTGATGTCCTCTAGTTAAATATTAGATGCACTACATAGTTTGTCCCGAACAATGAAGAGACAAAATGCCTTGGAAGCTTTCCTACCTAGATTGTATTGACGACACGAAGAACTTGAGAAGCTTCAGGGCATCTCCTGGTGTTAGGAATGATACTGACTTTACAATGACCTGCATGTAACGCAACAGTAAATTATCAGACAAGAGAAAATGTTGCATCAAATCGCAATAAGAATAAATAACATGGCAAATGCTGACTTTGGCAGCTGCTAATAACTGAAAGGTTAGACTATTAGGTTTGTTATGGACCTAAAAGCAGGCCAGTCCTTAGCCTAAGGGTGTGTTTGGTTTGGGAAACAAGTGGAGTGGAATGTCATGGTTCCATTCCACAGGAATGGGTCGATTCCAGTCTTGCGTTTGGTTGGGTTGATTACGTTCCTATGTTTGGTTGAAGAAATGGAATGGGAAAAAATTGATTTAGAGATTTGCAACTCTTTGCATTTTCATGAAATCTGATTTTAGTCATTCCACTCGTATACATATGTATAGTCATTCCACTCTTTGCATAAATAGGTTGAGCACCGCACAAGGTAAATACATGTTGGATAAAATACTAACATAAAAATTCCAATCTGCTCAGCTCGCTGCTTTCCTCTTCCCGTACTCTCCTACCTTGCTCACTGGCCTAGCATCCCGTAGCCCCTCCACGTTGTTTCAGGCTTGCAGCCCTTCCTCTTCCCTGCAGCGGGTGCCTCCTCTTTCCCTGTCGGATGCAGCCCGGCAGCTATCACGGGTGAGCTCAGCGACGCCCACCGCTGCAACTCCAGCCACCTGCAGCACCCGTCTGCCACGGCAAATCAGACCAAACACACCTTTTCTGCTCCTCTGCCAGTCGCTACAGCCCCGTTTTTCTTCTCGGACCGCCGCCTGGCTCGCCTTCAACCACCGTCGCCGCTCCGCCACACTGCACGCTGACTAGCAGGTCCCCGTTTTCCCCCTTCCGGCGCGGCCGCCTGCACTCACCTCCTACCGGGCTAATGGTCTTGCATGTGCCGCCGCCACCGGATGTGAGAGGGGGTGGTTTCACGGTGATAGTTGCAAGCCACAACGCGATTCTAGTGAGGAACCGCGTGATTCCACCAATTTGGTGTTGTGAGTTGGTTCGGCATATGGGAGGAATATTCCTCTACGAGGAACCACTGTATTCCGTTCCGCTTTTCAACCAAACACGAGGATGGCTCGTAAGTGCGGAACCGACCCATTACGTTCCACTCTGCTCCCTGAACCAAACACACCCTAACAGACTACTTCTAGCAAGGATTGTTCATAAAGCCTCCCAACTTGACTTAATAAGACTAGAGGTGTATAGTGCATTGGTCAAGACCAGGAATAACTTTGTTTCTTCTCCGTTATCAATAACATCACTGGTAGTAACTCCGGGTTACATATAATTTATCCTCTCTTTTTCTGTGCACCTTTACCTACTATGAGGATATTCATTAAACATGGAGCTAATAAGAAAAAGAAAACCAGACACTAGATTTGCATCACCAAATTTAGCTTCAACACTACTAAAAAATGTTGAGTCAATCAAGTGTGGTTGATCATGAGAACTTGAGCATGTCTCTAGTGTTTTGTAATTATAACATAGAGAAACTCTATGAACCAGGAAATAGAACATACGAGGTGAAAAGTTGCACCAAGGGGGCAACGTGTATCTGTAACATCATTGACTAAACTTGTGTGACAGAAGTATGCTAAATTGTATGACCCATTGCTTCAAAGTAGAATTTCTTTCAGTGTGACCAAGACAAGCGGCAACAAAGTATTTGACCAAACATTGCACACGAAAGAGAGGAGAGCCATACCTTTTCATCTCTGTTGTACATGCATTTCAGCAATTCAGCGTGATCATCAGCACGCAAAGCTTGCTTCAGCAAAATATAGACTGAATCTGCACTCGGCGGCGCCAGAGAGGCTGATTGCTCTTCAAGGAATTCAGACTTATTGAGCAAATTTAGACTCTCGAGTTTCTGCTCCATAGTTGGTTCATCTAGATTATACTCTGGATTCCCCTCCTTGACTCTGTCTAAACTTTCCAGCAAAATAGAGAAGTTAGTTATCAGGAATGTAGAAAAGGAAGGACACCTTAAATTTGTTTTTTCATGGTATACACTCAATGCGTATTACAGCATCAGGTCTGGATGTACTTCAAATTAACAGGGCTAATTGGTTTTTTTTTTTGCGGGTGCACAGGGCTAGGGGCTAATTGTTACCAGTGATAGAATCCAAAACAGACGCTGTCCTTTTGTTTGGTCTTCCTTGACGAGTGAGGTTTGTATTCTCCTGTCGATCTTGTTCATCATCCATCTTGTTATTTACTGGTGCCATAAAGAAACAAGTAAACAGTTAAGATCAACGGTAGGCATTTAACAAAGTACACAATCTCTAACTTTAATAGCATACATAGTCGTAAGAAAATATGGAGACAAAGTATAAATCTTGTGATCAGTTTAAAAGGTACCGAGACCCAATGAAAATGCCATTAGCGTCAAAACATGCATGCTGTAACCACAGGAAATCACCTCTCTCATGTGTTGCTTTGTTATTCTATTATTGTTGACTACTGTATTATATCTAATCTGGCACACAAAGTACTGCCTATTTTCTGCTTCCTATGATGTTGGTATCTCGCTTCCTTCAGCTGTAAATTAGCATCTGAGAGCCCTGTGTAACCATCACCTATAATAGAACAACAAAATAACACAATGGTTCATTGTGCCAGACCATCATGTTTATAAACAGGAGTCAAAAGTGGCTTATCATCGAATTAAGCCATTTATCACAAAATAATAATAATTAAGCCACTAACAACTTGACATAGAATATAGAAATTAGAGTGGTGCTTCCATGATTTCCAAAATGCTAATTGCAGAAAACTAAAGCGGTGCAGTTACTATGTGTATTGATGATTGCAAATTACATCCTCGTTTTGCTTTTAAAAGTGTGCTTTTTCGCTTATCTGAAAAGCGCTGAAGCACTTCATCAGGTCATAAATTATGATAAAACATTCCAGTTAATTATAATAGGTGTGATTTATATTTCATTATCATGCAGCTACAAGCCACATAACATGCCACAAGTGTTTGGCTAAGTGCACCACCTTTTCATCAACAGAATATGACTACTTACATGTTCTGTCTACTTCCAAATTGGCCATACGTTAGTTAATTATAGGCTAGCTGCTATCTAAGCAACTCGTTTTATCTGGAAATGAGAAGTACTTGCCACTGTAGAGAAACCTTCAAAACGGACCACAAACAGACACAGGGACTTGTAAGAATTGTGAAAATATACAATAATGCTAATAGGATAGGCTAAGCCAAAGTTGTGGCTTACAAGATATGAATGCTCACATTATATCCTGATGAACAACTGAAACATTTTTAACACCATAGAATTTATTGCAGATACTAGACACTTCCAACAGTAAAAGCACATCTTCCCATGGCAACAAACTCGCAAAAGCAAAATCAAATCACAAGAAAAGAGGGAGAACAGTCTCTGCGGTTATACAACCATGAACATCTGTCAAAATTAACTTTCAGTACTATGAAGATAATTCCCTATGCATGTTCATTGACTTTACTGTGCTAATAATGATGGTTGGACAGCAACAGCGATTTGAACAAACCTTTTGCATCTTGCTCTTCTGAAGCTAATGCATCAGATTCGGCAACCAAGTTGATGTCCTCACAATTCTCACCCAATACAACAATCTTGAACTGTAAACAATCTAGTGATCCAAACACAACATGAACCTTAATTGTGTTGTCTTCTTCGGCATCACATAACTTCGCTAAAATAATTGGGACACGGCCCTTTTTATCAAGTGATTTTTTTACTGAGATTTTCGTGGGCAGTACTTCATCTTGGGAAAGGGTCTGCAAATCCCACACATAAGCCGCACCTTTCTTCGATACTGCAAGAACAATTCCCCCGGCTTCATATGATGCGCTCCTTTTACACTCTACTGTCTTTGGCTGAGTATGCATGGCAAGGGAGACTGTAGAAACGACAGTGCAATTTTGGTGATCACAAGACCAGACTTTGACTTCTTTATTATTGTCAGTATAAGAAACTAATGTGTGTGCTTCATCAGACACAGACATCAGCTGGATAGGGCCCTGCAATCACAATGGCACCGATAAAAGTTAAGGCCTCTTTCATTACGTGACACAACCGCGAGAGAGAGGGGGGTCGGGGGGTGGGGGCAAGTACGGAACAAGAGTCAGAATAACATACATCATCAGAAGGAATCTTCAGAATCTCTTTTTTGTCCTCCATACTATATAATTTTGTCGTCTTACCTGAGACAACCATAAACTTCTCGTCTGCAAAGTGCAGGGCTACAATGTAAGTCCAGAAAACACACAAAGTTGACAAGATAATATGCAAAGCAAGATCTAAACAATAATGATCTAAGGTGCTATATTCACGAAAGACAGGAAGTTAGACAAATATTTGTTCCAATACACTCGATGAACTAAATATATTTGAGCACTAAAGTTGCAAACATATACAATATAGTACTTCCACCTGAGTTTGTTCCTGGCAGGGTGGCACCCGCAGTTTGTGTTATTTCAAGAAAAAAATACGTTTTACTGGCAATCCTCATACATGCTCTAAAGGCTAGTACTTGGGCTAAAGAGGTCGCCCAGCACCAGCCACATAACCATTAGGAGAGTTAGTTAATTAGGGAAAGAGTAATAGAATTAGGCAATATCAGTTTGCTTCAGTTTACTTAGGAAGATCAGAGATAGAGTCCGTGTCCTGTGGGACAAGTCTCCTCCCATGTCAAGTTTGGTCTAACCCGACCTCTCTTGACATTATCAGCATGCTTTAGCCGTCCGCTATGTACTGGAGCTTCTAGAGGCCTGTGCTGAATATGCCCAAACCATCTCAGACGATGTTGGACAAGCTTCTCTTCAATCGGTGCTACCCCAATTCTATCCCGTATATCATCATTCCGGACCCGATCCTTCCTTGTGTGGCCACACATCCATCTCAACATGCGCATCTCCGCTACACCTAACTATTGAACATGTCGCCTTTTAGTTGGCCAACACTCAGCACCATACAACATTGCGGGTCGAATCGCCGTCCTATAGAACCTGCCTTTTAGCTTTTGTGGCACTCTCTTGTCACAAAGAACGCCAGAAGCTTGGCGCCACTTCATCCATCTGGCTTTGATTCAATGGCTCACATCTTCATCGATATCACCATCCTTCTACAGCATTGACCCCAAATATATCGAAAGGTGTCCTTCTGAGGTACCACGTGCCCATCAAGGCTAACCTCAACCTCATGCCTAGTAGTACTGAAACCGCACCTCATGTACTCGGCTTTAGTTCTACTAAGCCTAAAACCTTTCGATTCCAAGGTTTGTCTCCATAGCTCTAACTTTCTATTAACCCCCGTCCGACTATCATCGACTAGCACCACATCATCCGCAAAGAGCATGCACCATGGGATATCTCCTTGTATATCCCTTGTGACCTCATCCATCACCAAAGCAAAAAGATAAGGGCTCAAAGCTGACCCTTGGTGCAGTCCTATTTTAATCGGGAAGTCATCAGTGTCGCCATCACTTGTTCGAACACTCGTCACAACATTATCGCCTTGATGAGGGTAATGTACTTTGTTGGGACTTTGTGCTTCTCCAAGGCTCACCACATGACATTCCGCGGTATCTTATCGTAGGTCTTCTCCAAGTCAATGAACACCATATGCAGGTCCTACCTTTGCTCCCTATATCTCTCCATAAGTTGTCGTACCAAGAAGATGGCTTCCATGGTTGACCTTCCAGGCATGAAACCAAACTGATTTTTGGTCACGCTTGTCATTCTTCTTAAGCGGTGCTCAATAAATCTCTCCCATAGCTTCATTGTATCATCAGCTTAATTCAACAGTAATTAGTACAACGTTGAACATCCCCCTTGTTCTTGAAGATTGGTACTAATATACTCCGCCTCCATTCTTCTGGCATCTTGTTAGCCCGAAAAATGAGGTTGAAAAGCTTAATTAGTCATATTATTGCTATGCCTTCGAGGCCTCTCCACACCTCAATGGGGATACAATCAGGGCTCATCGCCTTGCCTTCTTTCATCCTTTTTAAAGCCTCCCTGACCTCAAACTCCTGGATTTGCTGCACAAAACGCCTGCTAGTATCATCAAAGGAGTCGTCCAGTTCAATGGTAGAGCTCTCATTCTCTCCATTGAACAGCTTGTCGAAGTACTCCCGCCATCTATGCTTAATCTCCTCGTCCTTCACCAGGAGCTGATCTGCTCCATCCTTGATGCATTTGACTTGGTCGACATCCCTCGTCTTCCTCTCTCGGATCTTGCCCATCTTATAGATGTCCCTTTCGCCTTCCTTTGTGTGTAAGTGCTAGTAGAGGTCCTCATACGCCTGACCCTTTGCTTCACTCACAGCTCACATTGCGGCCTTCTTTGCCACCTTGTATTTCTCTACGTTGTCAGCACTCCCAAGCCAGGTGTAGTCGTCTGAAACAATCCTTCTTCTCCTTCCACCACCATGTATCTTTAGCTTCGCTTCTACTTCCTCTGGACACTCCAAACTCCTCTGAAGCCACCTTACGATTGCAAGTCGCCATCTTCATCCACATATTGTCTGCATCACCTCCTTCCTCCCAAGGGCCCTCCTTAATGACCCTCTCTTTGAAAGCCTGAGTTACCTTCCCCTTGAGCTTCCACCACTTCATTCTAGAGACTTTGGCGCGCTTATCCCGCTGGACACGAATCCGAAAGCAGAAGTCAGCCACCACAAGCTTATGCCGAGGGACAACACTCTCTCCAGGTATCACCACAAGCTTACGCATGTCTTCTCTTCTCGAGAGGATGAAACCAATCTGGCCAGAGTGTTGACCACTACTAGAAGTCACTAGATACGATTCTCTCTTATTAAAGAGGGTGTTAGCTACGATCATGTCGTAGGCTAGAGCAAAGCTCAAGACATCTCCTCCTTGATTCCTGATGCCATAGCCAAAGCCCCCATGCACCCCTTCAAAACCTGTGTTAGATGTACCCACGTGGCCATTGAGGTCTCCTCCTATGAAGAGCTTCTCGCCAATAGGTACACTCCTAACCATGTCCTCCAGGCCTTCCCAGAACTCCCTTTTGGTGTTCTCATTGTGGCCTACTTGCGGGGCATACGCGCTAATAACATTGAGAACTAAGTCCCCAACTACAATAACCCAGTCCCCACGCCTCTCGACTCTACCACTCCATACTTGAGGCACTTGTTGATGAAGATGCCTACTTCATTTCTGTTTACAGTTGTCTCCGTGTACCACAGCTTTAAGCCAGTATCCTCCACCTCCTTCGCCTTCTGTCCCCTCCATTTGGTTTCTTGGACGCAAAGGATATCAACACCTCTCCTCACCGTTGTATCAACTAGCTCCCGTAGCTTACCTGTCAGGGACTCTACATTCCAGCTACCTAAGTGGATCCTCCTAGGTTGGGCTAGCTTCCTTACCCTTCACACTCGTCAAGTCAAATGCTAAGACCCTTGCTCATTTTTCACTACACCCAGGCGTCGATGTAGTGCGCCACTAAGGATGTGACAACCCGATCCTTGCTCAATTGTCACCGTATCCAGATCAAGATTTGGCACGCCACCAAGGGGGTGACAGCCCAGCCCTTGCCCATTTGACAGCACACCCGGGTTCCGATATGGCGCGTCGTTAAGAGGGTTACGCCTCAACGATGTTCTTTTGGGTTTCATCTCCATAAGAGTGGCTGAGTTTTGACGTTGGCCCGCCAAGCCTATCACAACCCTTCTCCTTTACCCGGGCTTGGGACTGGCTATGTTGAGACAACATAGGAGCAATAAAATAAACAAAATTTTACAGGCCTCGGAGCTTCCACGTCAGGGATCAGCGCTCTACCCTTGTTGAGGGTGAGTGCCATGTCCCTGGTCTTCAGGTCCTCTGCCCAATATATATTGTTGTGGATCAAGGTCCATAACAAGCCCACATGATGATGAACAAATATTTAAGGAAATCAAATGAGATCCTTCCTAATGTAATTCACACTGCTTCACACATAACCCAAACATGTTAGTGAAGACCCTACCATGAATACAACAAACACGTGAAACTTTAATATAAAGAGATCTTGTTAAGCATGCATAAAGTAAGAACACATGGAGACAAAGGTTGCACTTACCATGAGAAACTGTCAAAGAATTAATTGACTTTTTCGAAGCTTTTAATGTGTCTTTGGATTTTCCAGTCCAAGTATCCAATTCACATATAACTCCATCCCTGCTAGCAGTAATAAGAACACGCCCTTGTTTCGAAAAGTGAAGAGAAATGACCTTGCTAGTAGGAAGAGAAAGGCATGTTAGTAGGCGTCAATGTTTTTACAGTGAAGGCATTCTAAAGATATCTTGAACTAGCTGATGTTTTCTTACAGAATGCAGTTTATATCAGGGTTTCTTTGGAACCACATAAGTCAGCTTATGACCTAAAAAAACTAAAGTGGCTTAAAAGCATATAGGCTATAGCCTTGATTGTCGCAACGGAATTAAGCTGATGTTGCATGTGTAAGTATGACCAACTTAACCTTCTCATTATTGAGTTCAAAAGAACAAAAAATAATAATTGAAGAACAGATTCATCCATGCTTGGACAGTTGGACTTAGGTGAGAAACTGAGCTTCAGCATCTCAGAATGAAGAAGGAAACAGAAACTTATGAATAGGCCAAAAGAATATGTGGTTAGAAGATAGTGTATAGCCCTTCAGGAATTGCCACTATTTAATTTCAACTACCAACGAGGTGCAAGGATTAGAATATGTGGTTAGAAGATAGTGTATAGCCCTTTCTTTCTAAGCATCTACAGCATCAACCATAATCAACATGGTAGTCCTACAAACAAATCAACATGGTGTTTATCAAAGAAATATGAGGGCCCTTTTATTGCAGAAGACACCAACTACAAGGAACCAGCATGTGTGTTCATCAAGGCAAAGATGGATGCCAGACGATTTTAGACTTATTAAAATGAGTTCAGAGGGGAAAGTACTCAACGAAAGTTCAGTATCTGGTATGGTTCCTATTTTACATGACAGAAGAATAGAAACAGCGCAGAAGAAGCCTCGTGTAGAGTTACAAAATCAACAATACCAAGTTCGTAATAAGGTTTCACATACCCAGTGTGACAAGCACTTTTCCATATAACACCAGTAGAATCAAGAGCTAAAACTCCACCATTTGCAGTGCCAACAGCAACAACAATAAGGTCGCCATCCTTTTTGTGCTGTAAAAAGACCAACAATCAAAACCTGAAATAATACAACAGTACAGGAGATACCACCTAAGCTCAACACAAAGTACCTTCTTCTGAACAGAGCTGCAGGCAATGCAACTGTATGAATCATCTTGGGCTGCTATTGGATCAGTCCATCCTGCTATCTTTTGTCCTCCTCTTGTACTCCATACCTTCCCAATTAATAATTTCAAGTGAAGAAAATAGAATATGTCGGCATATACCGTAACTACGTTCTCACATACTTCCATTCAAGTTCACAATGGAAAAAGATGAGAAATGCAGTGTATCAAAAAGGCAGAAAATAGAAATACTACCAAAAGATATTGTTTCCAATAGTGCCCTACTATAATATTGCTAGCTAGATGGGACACCCCAATAAACAGAAATATTTAATTCTAACAATCCTAACTTCCCAAGCATGAATCGACTGATACCATATAAAGTTAAATGTTTCATTTTCTCTCATAGATGGATGAACGAGCAGAAACTGCAAAAAGCTTGCATGAGGTGCTAAATACTGGCAGCTATGTAACCCAGTAAACATCACTTGACGCTTTCAAGTAAATTCCAACAAGAAAACCCATGTAAGCATCAATTTTCAACCATTTTTGCTTACAAGGAGGCTTGTACCTCAAATCCCTACCTCTTTAGAACAGTATAAGCAGCAATCATACTAAAACTCACAACACGGAACTCTTTATTTAGAACACTCTTTATAAACGGCTGATAACAAATTGCTTACATGGCTTCACAGCTAGTTACTTACAAAGAAATGGATCAAAGTGTCATAGCCCCGGTTCCACAATTTTATTGAAAGGAGAAACCACGTCGATTAGTTACTAGGAAATGACAAGGTGCTTAAGTAGATACCACGGCGATTAGCGAGCGATGTGTGGCCTTTAATTTCTCCCTTTAACCTTTAGATTTTTATGCTGTCGATTTAATGCCGATGTGTGCAACCGGTTAATGTGATTCCAATCGACTTTACTCCTCCTTTAATTATGCCTTTAATTGTTTTTCTCACGATCCTTCAATTTAAATCAGCCGCATCCGTTTAGATATTTTATCGCGCCGCATTCTCTCTGATCTAGGAAATGACATTAAGTAGATACCACAAAAATATAAAATAAAAGAGTACTATACCACAGAAATATTTACCACCACTACAAGCAACACATAACACACCAGAAACTAGCTTCGGCCGGTAGCAACTATCAATCGCCATGATAAAATGAACATGGGAGGTAATTAGCAACTTGCTGGCATGTAACGCTACATTTCAACCACGGGACATCTCGCAGGGATTAACAATCCAGATCAGAGAGTTCCCCAATTCACGACAGATTAGAGAGCTAGCCAGCTCGTAAGAATGGGGTTTAGGCGGGGGCACAGAGGCGAAGCGAGTACCTGGATTCGCCGATTGGAGACGGCCGCGAAGAGCTCTCCGTCAGAAGAGAAGGCGAAGGCGTCGGGCGGCGGCGGGGTTGCGGCCATGACTTGGCGGTAACGGCGTAGGGGGGCGGACAGTGGAGGGCGGAGGCGAGGGGTTTTTTTTTTTTATGAGAGAGAGAGAGAGAACGGAGGACGGAGGCTAGGGTTTTGGTTAGAGGGTGTCCCGGAGTTTTTCTTGAGCCGTCCAAAATCACTAGTTAGGGCATCTTAAACCGTCCGCAACCATTGGGATGTTTTGTCATTCAACACAGTCTTGTATCGTTCAAGAAACAAATTAGAAGCTTTGTGGGAGTTTGGACACCAACCACGTAGGACTCTGATACCCTAAGCCCATTCAAAACCCTTCCCGAACCCCGCATCTCCATCCTTCTCTCTTTCTTTGCATTCGTTCTCTCTCGTCGTCGTCGCCGCAACACCTCCCAGGCCGCCTGTCAAACCCTTTCCGGAGCTCCGTGACCTCCCGACCTCCATCACTACACCATGACTCCTACGCCGCCCACCCAAAACCCCTCCCGGAGCCCGCATCTCCATCCTTCCCTTCTTTCTCTGCATTTGTTTTCTCTCTCGCTGATGCCGTCGAACACCTCCCAGGCCGCCTGTCAAACCCTTCCCGGAGCTCCGTGACCTCCACCGCTACACACCGGCTCCCACACCTCTTTTCCTCCGCCGCCGGTCCATGATAACCCACAAGTATAGGGGATCGCAACAGTCTTCGAGGGTAGTATTTCATCCAAATTTATTGATTCGACACAAGGGGAGCCAAAGAATATTTGCGAGTATTAGCAGTTGAGTTGTCAATTCAACCACACCTGGAGAACTAAATATCTGCAATAAAGTGTTTAGTGGCACAGTAGTAACAGTAGCAATATGAATAGAAACAGTAACAGTAGCAGTTTTTTAGGAATTGTAACAACAGCAGCAACGAAAGTAACTTAACAACGATCAATATGCGAAAAGCGTAGGCATTGGATCAGTGATGGATAATTATGTTGGATGACATTCATCATGTAACAGTCACAACCTAGAGCGATACACAATAGCTCCAATTCATCAATGTAATGTAGGCATGTATTCTGTATATAGTCATACATGCTTATAGTAAGAACTTGCATGACATCTTTTGTCCTACCCTCCCGTGGCAGCGAGGTCCATAAGAAAACTAAGGGATATTAAGGCCTCCTTTTAACAGAGAACTGAAACAAAGCATTAACATATGGTGAATACATGAACTCCTCGAATTACAGTCATCCCGGAGAGTATCCCAAACAATTGTCACTATGGGGTCTACGGATCAGAACAATAACAAATGCATATGACAAGCGGGTAGGATCAAGAACTCAAGTATATTCATGAAAACATAAAGGGTTCAGATCTGAAATCATGACACTCGGGCCCTAGTGACAAGCATTAAGCATATCAAAGTCATAGCAACATCAATTTCAGAACATAGTGGATATTAGGGATCAAGCCCTAACAAATTGACTCGATTACATGATAAATCTCATCCAACCCATCACCGTCCAGCAAGCCTACGGAGAAATTACTCACACCCGATGGTGAGCATCATGAAATTGGTGATGGAGGATGGTTGATGATGATGATGGCGACGAATCCCCCTCTTCGGAGCCCCGAACGGACTCCAGATCAGCCCTCCTAATGAAGAACAAGAGGTGGCGGCGGCTCCGTATCGTAAAACGCGATGAAACTTCTTCTCCTATTTTTCTCTCGGGGAAAGAGATTTTATAGCGTTGGAATTAGGTCAGAAGGACCTCTGTGGGCCCCACAAGGTATCACGGCGCACCACCGGGGGGTCGCGCCCTGTTGCCTTGTGAGCAATAGGGGTCCCCTCTCTAGTTGATTCTTGCGCCAATATTTTTTATATATTCCATAAAAAATCTCCAAAAAGTTTCGTCCAATTCCGAAAACTTTGATTTCTGCACAAAAACAACACCATGGTAGTTCTGCTGGAAACAGCGTCAGTCCGGGTTAGTTTCATTCAAATCATGCAAATTAGAGTCCAAAACAAGAGCAGAAGTGTTTGGAAAAGTAGATATGACGGAGACGTATCAACTCCCCCAAGCTTAACTCATTGCTTGTCCTCAAGCAATTCAGTTGACAAACTGAAAGTGATAAAGAAAAACTTTTACGAACTCTTTTGTTCTTGTATTCGTATATAAGCTTAAATAGCACCCAAGTTTTCAGCAAAGATTATGAACTAACCATGCAAATGATAACACTTAGAATTCACATTTACTCATATCAATGGCATAATCAACTAGCGAGCAATAATAATATATCTCAAATGCCAACAATTTGTCAAAACAATCATGATATAATATGATAACATGGTATCTCGCTAGCCCTTTCTGAGACCGCAAAACATAAATGCAGAGCACCTCCAAAGTTCAAGAAGCGACTAAACATTGTAATTCAGGGTAGAAGAGAACCAGTCATGATGCACACAACATTAACTAAACTTAATGCATAAGAACGACAATAGTGCTCTCAGGATTGGTGCTTAAAATGAGAAGGTGATGACTCAACAATAAAAGGAAAATAACATAAAAGTAAATGGATAGGCCCTTCGCAGAGGGAAGCAGAGATTTGCAGAGGTGCCAGAGTTCGAAGCTTAAATCAGAGATGAAAACAATTTTGAGAGGTGTACTTTTCCTGTCAACGTCACGACCGAGGATTTTCAATATCTTCCATGCTAAACACATTATCGGCGGTTCCCAAGCAGAAAGGTAAAGTTTACTCCCCCTCCACCATACAGACACAAGCCATGGCTAGCCGAATTCACGGGTGCCCTCCAAACGATCAAATTTCCGGGGAAGTTTGTTTTATTATATTTTTCTTTATTTTGATTATAGGACTGGTCATCCCAATTACCAGCCTCTCTCGTGCAATGACAAGTGAATAAACACTCATCTTGAGAATAACCCGCTTAGCATGGAAGATATTGACCACCCCCTGTCGCTCCATGAGCGGTACGGGCACACAAAACAGATGTTTATTTGAATGATTAGAGGTGGCACATGCAAATTTACTTGGAACGGCAGAGTAATACCCCATATAGGTAGATATAGTGGACTCATCTTGAACAACTTTGGTTTAAGGATTTTGGATGCACAAGCAGTATTCCCGCTTAGTACAGGCAAAGGCTAGCAAATAGATTGAGAAGCGACCAACTAGAGAGCGACAACGGTCATAATCATGCATTGAGAATAATTAACATTGAATACTTGCATGAGTAGGATATAAACACCCTGAACATAAATATCGTGAAGGCTGCATTGGTTTTGAATCAACTACATGTGTGAACATGTGCCAAGTCAAGTCACTTGAAACATTCAGAGTAGGATACCATACTAACATACTACATCATAACCATTTTAATGCATGTTAACATCCAAGACAAATCATTATCCACTCCTAGCTACTTAAGCATGGCATGAGCAACTATAATCTCTAATTGTCATCACAAACATGTTTATTAATAATATGTTGAATCATGGATACTGAGTTAAACATATTTACAAAAACAAAAACAAAAAGAGTTCATACCAGCTTTTCCTTGCCACAGTCACTTCATCAAATCATCGTCATTATTGCCTTTCACTTGCACAACCGAATGATGTGAAAAAAATAAATAGTGCAAGAGTGTCGTGGACTAACCTGGAATCTGTGAGCAATTTATTCAAAGGAGAAGACAAGGTAATGTTGGCTCTTTGTTAGATCAACCATAAAGCATATGAGAGCCACTCAACATTTTCATCGTGGTCTTTGCTACTTATGAGCTGCGTTGGGATTTCCCCGAAGATGAGGGGATGATGCAGTACAGTAGAGATAAGTATTTCCCTCAGTTATGAAACCAAGGTTATCAATCCAGTAGGAGAATCATACAACAACTCGTTAGCAGCACCTGCACACAAAATAACAAATCCTCGCACCCAACGCGAACAAGGGGTTGTCAATCCCTTGGCGGTTAATTGCAAGATTAAATTGTATGATGGTAGATAGATAGATCGAACAAAAATACAAAATAAAATAAATAAAGTAAAATTGCAGCAAGGTATTTTTAGGATTTTCAATATATGATAAAGGTAGACCCGGGGGCCATAGTTTTCACTAGAGGCTTCTCTCTTGAAAATAGCATACGGTGGGTGAACAAATTATTGTTGGGTAATTGATAGAAAAGCAAATAATCATGATGATATCCAAGGCAATGATCATGTATATAGGCATCACGTCCGAGACAAGTAGACCGAAACAATTCTGCATCTACTACTATTACTCCACACATCGACCGCTATCCAGCATGCATCTAGAGTATTAAGTTCATAAAGAACGGAGTAACGCCTTAAGCAAGATGACATGATGTAGACAAAGTAAACTCACGCATGAATAAACCCCATCTTTTTACCCTTAATAGCAACGATACATATGTGTCATGTCCCTTTCTGTCACTGGGATTGAGCATCGCAAGATCGGACCCATTACAAAGCACCTCTCCCATTGCAAGATAAATCAATCTAGTTGGCCAAACCAAATCAATAGATCGGAGAGAAATACGAAGCTATAACAATCATGCATAAAAGAGTTCAGAGAAAACTCAAATAATATTCATGGATAATCTGATCATGAACTCACAATTCATCGGATCCCAACAAACACACCGCAAAAAGTGATTACATCGGATAGAACTCCAAGAACATCGAGGAGAACATTGTATTGAAGATCAAAAAGAGAGAAGAAGTCATCTAGCTACTAACTATGGACCCGAAGGTCTGTGGTAAACTACTCACGCATCAGCGGAAGGGCAGCAAGGTTGATGTAGAGCCCCTCTGTGATCGAATCCCCCTCCGGCAGAGTGCCGGAAAAGGCCTCCAGATGGGATCTCTCGAGAACAGGAACTTGCGGCGGTGGAAAAAGTATTTCGTGGACTCCCCTTTTGGTTTCTCGATTTTAGAGTATTTATAGAGGTGGAATTAGGTCAAACGGAGCAGAGGTGGGCCCACGAGGCACTAGGGCGCGCCCTGGTGGCTCGTGGCCACCTCCTCTGTCTTCTGGCCCTCTCCCGAAGCTTCTAGTATCTCTTATGTCCAGAAAAAAATCTTCAAAAAGTTTCGTAGCATTTGGACTTCGTTTGGTACTGATATTCTGAAAAACCAAAAATAGGCAAAAAACAGCAACTGGCACTGGGCATTAAGTTAATAGGTTAGTCCCAAAAAATGATATATAATTGCTTGTAAGTGTATATAAAACATCCAAGATTGATACTATAATAGCATGGAACAATCAAAAATTATAGATACATTGGAGACGTATCATTCTTCTCCCTACGACTACTGAACGAAAAGAAAAGAAATTCAGAGAAACACACTGAAATGTTTTTTTGAGTTTTTAGTTTTTCTGAAGAAAGCAAATTAAAGAAGAAAAACAAAAAGCGGGAAAAACTATTTACACGGGAGAACTCCCAACAAACAAGAAAAGAAGAAATGAGAAATCTTTTTGGGTTTTCTTTTAATACTACGAACTAACTAAAGGGAAAGAAAAACCGAAAAGAAGCGAGAAATATTTTTGAATTTTCGAAGTTTTTCAAACACACAAGAAGAAAGTGAAAATACAACTAACATGAATATACAATGAAAAAGGATAAACACCGACAACTGGAATGAATGTGTGAACATGAATGTAATGTCGGTGAGAAATACGTACTCCCCCAAGCTTAGGCTTTTGGCCTAACTTGGTCTACTGCCATCCATAAAATCCATCAGGCCCGGTAGGGAAGTGGTTAGGCGGAGGCACTCGAGCGTCCCAAGGCTGGGCCTCGTTCTCCGCCACGCCGGCTCGTTCTTGTAAGCAATGAGGTCCGGTGGTAGGATGGTATATCCGTGCCTGGCATGAGAATCAAACGAAGAAGGTGCAGGCAAAGAAATAATCTCTCGAGTCCTCTCGTTGAATACCAAGTTATAAAGAACGTAGTGAGGTGGCTCGGGATCATCAATAAAGTGGTGATCGATCATGCACTGTTGGTCTAAATAAATATTAGGCAATAAATAATCATTATGGCAGATAGCAACATTAAAGCGTTTCACAAGACGCGAAGCATAAATACCGCCATGAATTTTACCCCTAGTCCTGTTAGTGTGCAAGCGGCGTGCAATGATGGAACCCAAACTAAAAGTGTTATCGCCGTGAATAGCACGGCGTAGGATGGCAAGGTCAGGGGCACTGAGCGTACCACCTTCCTCCCTGGCAGTCAAGCATTTCCCTATGAATAAAGCAAAGTAGTGCACAGCAGGAAAATGCAAGCTAGTGACTCGGGCTTTCGACACGCCCCTAAATTCTCCCACGATCAAAGTGAGAAGGAAGTCCTCGAACTCCTCAGGTCGAGGTTCCCTCACATCCCCATCAGAAGGGATCAGACATATCTCACAAAACTCAGCAAGCGTTATCTCATGATGTTCAGCATATAAATCAAAATGCGCCATGGGGATATCGAGCCTAGGCAGAAAATAAAATTTTTGCACAAAGGAATTTGTAAGGATGTGGTACTGGTCCCACTCATCTGCGAGGAAGTCGGTCAGCCCGGCGCTCGCGGCAAATTGCGCAAACTCTTGGCGGAACCCGGCTTCGTTCATGAAGGCATTGTGTGGCCATTCGCACGGTCGGACCTCCGTCCTACATGGAATGTTGAGGTCACGGTCAGGGGCATTCCCAAGGACACCCTTGGAGCTCCGGCTCGAAGAACCTCTCCGGAGGAAGTTCATTTTCCTAAGGACAAATTTTTGAAATTTTTTGGACCACAAAAAGATGTTAACAAAACTTCACAAGGTTGGTAGCAACTACTCATACAAGTTCCTAGAGGCTATATCAAGCATTCAAACTACTTAGAACTCAAAGAATTCAACATACAAGCTCATTTTCAGTAGCACCAATAGCAGCAATTTATGCAAAATATAATCCACTAAAGCAAAAACTAATTGGAGCAATGGAGGAGTCACATACCAAGGAGCAATCCCTCAAAACAGTTTCGGAAACGGAGCTCCGGGCAAAGAGATCGAAAATCTCAGGGTTGTGAGCAAGAACACGAGAGAGAGAGCTACAAAGATTATTTTTTCTGGAGGTAGAAGATGAAGTGGACTGAAGAGATAAGTGAGTGGGTCCCTGTGGGACCCACAAGGCATCTTGGCGCGCCCCCAGGGGGGTCATGCCCTGTTGCCTTGTGAGCAACAGGGGCACCTCCCTGGGTTGCTTTCAGTGCCAAAAATTCTTAAATATTTCAGAAAAAATCATGTTAAAATTTCACAGCATTTGATACGTCCATTTTGCATCATGTTTTCCTACTGTTATTTATAGTGTTTTTAATCAATATAACACTTTGTGGAGCAATTCTAATGCCTTTTCTCTCTTAATATGCAAGATTTACATAAGGAGGGAGATTGCCGGCAGCTGGAATTCTGGACCTGAAAAAGCTATGTCAGAGATACCTATTCTGCACATCTCCAAATGAGCTAAAATTTCATGGAGATTTATTTTGGAATAAAAATTTTTGGAAGAAAGAAGTACCAGAGGGGGGCCACCCAGGTGCCCACGAGGCACCAGGGCGCGGCACCCCCCCCCCCAGGCGCGCCCTGGTGGCTTGTGGGGCCCCTGGCCAGCCTCCGGTGCCCATTTTCTGGTATATAAGCCCATTTGCCCTAGAAAAAATAAGGAGAAAACTTTTGGGACAGAGCGCCGCCATCTCGAGGCGGAACTTGGGCAGGAGCACTTTTGCTCTCCGGCGGAGCGATTCCGCCGGAGATACGTCCCTCCGGGAGGGGGAAATCGAAGCCATCGACATCACCAATGATCCTCTCATCATGGGAGGACCAATCTTCATCAACATCTTCATCAGCACCATCTCATCTCAAACCCTAATTCATCTCTTGTATTCAATCTTTGTCTCAAAACCTCAGATTGGTACCTGTGGGTTGCTAGTAGTGTTGATTACATCTTGTAGTTGATGCTATTTGGTTTAATTGGTGGAAGATTATATGTTCAGATCCATTATGCTATTCAATACCCCTCTGATCTTAGACATGAATATGATGTGTGAGTAGTTACTTTTGTTCTTGAGGACATGGGAGAAGTCTTGTCATAAGTAATCATGTGAATTTGGTATTCATTCGATATTTTGATGATATGTATGTTGTTGATTCTCTTAGTGGTGTCATGTGAACGTCGACTACATGACACTTTACCATCTTTGGGCCTAAGGGAATGCATTATGGAGTAGTAATTAGATGATGGGTTGCTAGAGTGACAGAAGCTTAAACCCTTGTTTATGCGCTATTCCGTAAGGGACTGATTTGGATCCATATGTTTAATGCTATGGTTAGATTTATCTTAATTCTTCTTTCGTAGTTGTGGATGCTTGCGAGAGGGGTTAATCATAAGTGGGAGGCTTGTTCAAGTAAGAACAGCACACAAGCACCGATCCACCCACATATCAAATTATCAAAGTAGCGAATGCGAATCAAACAAACATGATGAAAGTGACTAGATGAAATTCCCATGTGTCCTCGAGAACGCTTTGCTTATTATAAGAGATTTTTTTGGCATGTCCTTTGCTACAAAAGGATTGGGCTACCTTGCTGCACCTTAGTTACTATTGCTACTTGTCACTTGTTACAAATTATCTTGCTATCAAACTACTCGTTACCGATAATTTCAGTGCTTGCGGAAAATACCTTGTTGAAAACCGCTTGTCATTTCCTTCTGCTCCTCGTTGGGTTCGACACTCTTACTTATTGAAAGGACTATGATTGATCCCCTATACTTGTGGGTCATCAGCATTCTGAGCACTTTAATTTTTGGGTCATTTTTTATTGCACGGATAATTCAAAAAACAGGATAATCATGGCATTTTACTTTATTAAACTATAAATAACAGAGAGCAAACTATGATTATAGAAGGTTGTGCTTACTAAATTCATCGACCACATGCCCCTCAAAAAGAATCCATTAATAAGGTTGATCAAGTCTTATTAACAAACTGTTTTCGAGTAACATGAAATCGAAGAACTTTCGTATAACACTAAGTTACCTCAACGGGGATATGCATCTCCCCAACAATAAGAATTTCATATTTCTTTTTAATAGTAGGAAGAGGAAATTTAAAACCTCCAATAATGATTGTTGAAACTTTTTCAATACAATTAATACCATTCACTGAATTTTGTTTCCTCGGAAAATAAACCGTATGCTAATTACCATTGACATGAAAAGTGACTTTGCTTTTGTTGCAATCAATAACAACCCCTACAGTATTCAAAAAGGGTCTTCCAAGGATACTCGACATGTTGTCGTCCTCGGGCATATCAAGTATAACAAAGTCTGTTAAGATAGTAACATTTGCAACAATAACGGGCACATCCTCGCAAATTCCAATTGGTATAGCAGTTGATTTATCAGCCATTTGCAAAGATATTTCAGTAGGTGTCAACTTATTCAAATCAAGTCTTCTATATAAGAGAAAGGCATAACACTAACACCGGCTCCTAGATCACATAAAGCAGTTTTAACATAACTTCTTTTAATGGAGCATGGTATAGAAGGTATTCCCGGATCTCCTAACTTTTTAGGTACTCCACCTTTAAAAGAATAATTTGCAAGCATGGTGAAAATTTCAGCCTCGGGTATCTTTCTTTTATTAGTGACAATATCTTTCATGTATTTAGCATATGGAGGCATTTTCAAAATATCAGTCAAGCGGGTGCGCAAAAAGACAGGTCTAAGCATTTCAACAAAGCGCTCAAAGTCTTCCTCGTCTTTATTTCTAGATGGTTTAGTAGGGAAAGGAATAGGTTTTTGAACCCATGGTTCTTTTTCCTTTCCATGGTTTCTAGTAGAGAAATCACTTTTATCATATCTTTTATTCTTAGGAGGTGGGTTATCAAGATCAACAGCAGGTTCTATTTCTACATCATTATCTGGTTGAGCATCAACATGAACATCATTGTCATTATCATTATCATTAGGTTGAGCATCAATAGAAACATCATTATGATTATCAGGAGGTTTTTCTATCTCAAGTTCACTAGAAGCATGCAAAGTCTTATCATTTTTCCTTTTCTTTTTCTTCTTAGATGAACTAGGCACATCAATATTATTTCTTTTAGAATCCTGTTCAACTCTTTTAGGATGACCTTCAGGATACAGAGGCTCCTGAGTCATTCTACCTCCTCTAGTAACAACTCTAACAACATGATCATTTATTTTATTATTCATCTCATTAAGCAAATCATTTTGGGACTTAGCAATTTGTTCTAGCTAAGTATGAACCATAGAAGCATGTTTACTTAAGCCTTTAATATCATTAGCAGTTCTAAACATCAAATCACTCAAACGATCTATCATGAAGGCATTGCCTTTTAATTGATTGCTAACATACAAATTGAAGTGTTCTTGCTTAATGATGTAATTATCAAACTCATACAGGCATTGACTAGCAGATTTATTATAAGGAATATCACCTTCATTGAATTTAATAAGAGAATTTACCTCTACTACCTGTGTCGGGATGTCGAGCCCATATATTTCTTCAATAGGTGGTAAATTCTTAACATCTTCAGATTTAATACCTTTTTCTTTCATAGATTTCTTTGCCTCTTGCATATCTTCAGGACTGAGGAATAGAATACCTCTCTTCTTTGGAGTTGGTTTAGGCGGTGGTTCAGGAAGTGTCCAATCATTGGCATTCTTTAATATATTATTCAAGAGTTCTTCAGCCTATCCAACAGTTCTTTCCATGAAAACACAATCAGCACAATTATCTAGGTAGTCCCTAGAAGCATCGGTTAGTCCATTATAAAAGATATCGAGTATTTCATTTTTCTTAAGAGGATGATCAGGCAAAGCATTAAGTAATTGGAGAAGCCTCCCCCAAGCTTGAGGGAGATTCTCTTCTTCAATTTGCACAAAGTTAAATATTTCTTGTAAAGCAGCTTGTTTCTTATGAGCAGGAAAATATTTTTCAGAGAAGTAATATATCATATCCTGGGGACTACGCACACAACCAGGAGCAAGAGTATTAAACCATTTCTTAGCATCACCCTTTAATGAGAAAGGAAACAACATAAGAATGTAGTAGTAACGAATTTTTTCCTCATGAGCAAATAGGGTGGCTATATCATTCAATTTAGTAAGGTGTGCCACAACAGTTTCAGTTTCATAACCATGAAAAGGATCAGATTCAACCAAAGTAATTAACTCTAGATCGATAGAGAATTCATAATCCTTGTCGGTAACAAAGATAGGAGAGGTAGCAAACTTAGGATCATATTTCATTCTCTCCATCATAGACTTTTCTTTAAGCTTAACCAGTAATTTTCTAACATCATCTCTATCATTACAAGCAAGAATTTCCCTAGCTGTCTCTCCATCTATAACATAACCATCAGGTATCCTAGGCATTTCAACTCTAGTAGGAGAGCTAGGCATAATAGGTGAATCATAATTTTCATTAGTTCTAGCATTCTCAATTTCTTTAGCTTTAGCAATTTGTTCATCAAGAAATTCACCTAGTGGCACAGTATTATCAAGCATAGTACTAGCATCATCATAAGTATCATTTATAGCAGAAGTAGTATCATCAATTACTTGCGACATATCAGAATGAATAGCAGGTGGTGGTGTCGCAAGCCTACTCAAAACAGAAGGTGAATCAAGTGCGAATCTAGATGGCAGTTCCTTACCTCCCCTCATCTTAGAGGGCACGATCTTGGTCTTAGCGTCTTTCAGATTCTTCATAGTGATCAACAAATATAAATCCCAAGTGACTTAACAAATAGAGCTATGCTCCCCGGCAACGGTGCCAGAAAAGAGTCTTGATAACCCACAAATATAGGGGATCGCAATAGTCTTCGAGGGTAGTATTTCACCCAAATTTATTGATTCGACACAAGGGGAGCCAAAGAATATTTGCGAGTATTAGCAGTTGAGTTGTCAATTCAACCACACCTGGAGAACTAAATATGTGCAGCAAAGTGTTTAGTAGCACAATAGTAACAGTAGCAATAGGAACAGAAACAGTAATAGTAGCAGTTTTGTAGGAATTGTAACAGCAGCAACAACGAAAGTAATTTAGCAAAGATTAATATGCGAAAAGCGTAGGCATTGGATCAGTGATGGATAATTATGTTGGATGACATTCATCATGTAACAGTCACAACCTAGAGCGATACACAATAGCTCCAATTCATCAATGTAATGTAGGCATGTATTCCGTATATAGTCATACGTGCTTATAGTAAGAACTTGCATGACATCTTTTGTCCTACCCTCCCGTGGCAGCGGGGTCCATAAGGAAACTAAGGGATATTAAGGCCTCCTTTTAACAGAGAACTGGAACAAAATATTAACACATGGTGAATACATGAACTCCTTGAATTACAGTCATCCCCGGAGAGTATCCCAAACAATTGTCACTATGGGGTCTACGGATCAGAACAATAACAAGTGCATATGACAAGCGGATAGGATCAAGAACTCAAGTATATTCATGAAAACATAAAGGGTTCAGATCTGAAATCATGGCACTCGGGCCCTAGTGACAAGCATTAAGCATAGCAACATCAATCTCAGAACATAGTGGATACTAGGGATCAAGCCCTAACAAATTGACTCGATTACATGATAAATCTCATCCAACCCATCACCGTCCAGCAAGCCTACTGAGAAATTACTCACACCCGGTGGTGAGCATCATGAAATTGGTGATGGAGGATGGTTGATGATGACGATGGCGATGAATCCCCCTTTTCGGAGACCCGAACGGACTCCAGATCAGCCCTCCCGATGAAGAACAAGAGGTGGTGGCAGCTCCGTATCGTAAAAGGCGATGAAACTTCTTCTCCTATTTTTTTCTCGGGGAAAGAGAATTTATATCGTTGGAATTAGGTCAGAAAGACCTCTGTGGGCCCCACAAGGTATCATGGCGCGCCCCCAGGGGGGTCACGCCATGTTGCCTTGTGAGCAACAGGGGCCCCCTCTGCAGTTGATTCTTGTGCCAATATTTTTTATATATTCCATAAAAAAACTCCAAAAAGTTTCGTCCAATTCCGAGAACTTTGATTTCTGCACAAAAACAACACCATGGTAGTTCTGCTGAACACGGCGTCAGTCTGGGTTAGTTTCATTCAAATCATGCAAATTAGAGTCCAAAACAAGAGCAAAAGTGTTTGGAAAAGTAGATACGACGGAGACGTATCAGTTCACGCCTCTCCTCCTCCGTCCCGCCGCGCAGGTATCATCCGCTCCTATGGTACTCGGCACGTCCGGTAAGTGTTTGGTGAAATGCATGTGCTAATTTTTTGGCCCTTCTTCTTTGAAGTAATGGAGATATGGAGTACATATGTGAGCACTAAATTGAGTCGTCTGACGAGGAGGACTACGCGGATGAGATGACGATGATGCAGGCGGTCCTTGCAGATGTGGAGCGTGCGGAAGAGCATGTTCTAACTTTCAAGGGATCGACCTAGGGTCATCGAGTGCTCAATCGAAGGAGGGCACGCGACCATTTGACGCTGATGGACGACTACTTTGCCCCCAATGCTCTATCCGCTGACAATTTTAGCTGGCGCTTTCGGATGGGAAAAAAATTTCTTTGATCGTTGATACGTCTCCGTCGTATCTATAATTGTTGATTGTTTCATGCCAATATTCTACAACTTTCACATACTTTTGGTAACATTTTATATTATTTTTGGGACTAACATATTGATCCAATGCCCAGTGTCAGTTCCTGTTTTCTGCTTGTTTTTTGTTTCACAGAAAATCCATATCAAACGAAGTCCAAACGCGATAAAATTTTACGGAGAATTATTTTGGAATATATGTGATTTTTAGGAAGAAGAATCAACGCAAGATGGTTCCCGAGGTGGCCAAGAGGCAACAGGGCACGACCTAGGGGTGGGGGTCACGCTTTGTTGCCTTGTGACTCCCTCGAACGTCCATTGGGCCCTTCTTTTGCCGCAAGAAAGATAATTTCCGGAGAAAAATCCCCTCAAAATTTCATCCCAATCGGAGTTACGGATCTCCGGGAATATATGAAACGGTTTTCGGCCAGAAACAGAACGCGAAACAGAAGAGAAACAGAGAGAGAGATCCAATCTCGGAGGGGCTCCTGCCCTCCGGGAGCCATGGCGGCCATGGACCAGAGGGAAAACTCTCCTCCCATCTAGGGGGGAGGCCAAGCAAGAAGAAGAAGGAGGGGTGGCTCTCTCCCCCTCTCTTCTGGCGGCGCCGGAGCGCCGCCGGGGGAACCATCGTGACGGCGATCTACACCAACAACTTCGCCGCCGTCATAACCAACTCTCTCCCCCTCTATGCAGCGGTCTAACCTTTCTATTCCCGCTGTAATTCTCTACTTGAACATGGTGCTTAATGCTACATATTATTATCCAATGATGTGTTGCCATCGTATGATGTTTGAGTAGATTCTTTTTGTCCTACGGGTTAATTGTGGTATGATGTGATTGATATGAGTTTTATGTTAATATGGTGCTGTCCTATGGTGCCCTCCGTGTCGCGCAAGCGTGAGGGATTCCCGCTGTAGGGTTTTGCAATACGTTCATGATTCGCTTATAGTGGGTGGCTAGAGTGATAGAAGCTTACACCCGAGTAAGGGTGTTGTTGCATATGGGAGTAAAGGGGACTTGTTACTCAATGCTATGGTTGGGTTTTACCTTAATGATCTTTAGTAGTTGCGGATGCTTGCTAGAGTTCCAATCATAAGTGCATATGATCCAAGTACGGAAAGTATGTTAGCGTATGCCTCTCCCTCATTGCATATAATAATTATCACACATGTCATATTCAATTGCCTATGGACAATCTTTCTCTTTGTGTTACAAAAAGCTCTCTACTAAACAACTAACTTTTATTATCTTGCAAGTTACTCCTAGTTTTATTCCCGCTAAGTACTTCTAGTTCTATTCTTGCAAACTTATCCTTACACCTACAAAGTAGTTTTATTCTTGTTCTAGGTAAAGCGAACATTAAGTGTGCGTAGAGTTGTATCAGTGGTCGATAGAACTTGAAGGGAATATTAATTCTACCTTTAGCTCCTCGTTGGGTTCGACACTCTTATTTATCGAAAAAGCTACAATTGATCCCCTATACTTGTGGGTTATCAAGAGCTTTTTCTGGCGCCATTGCCGGGGAGCAATAGCGTGGAGTTGATATTCTCGTGTGTGCTTGTTTGCTTTATCACTAAGTAGATTTTATTTTGTGCTCTTGTTTTCTATCTTTAGTTATGGGTAGGAAACGTAAAATACCAAAAAAATTAGTTGTACTTGCTAACCCAATGGTTGAAGAACCACCCAAAATCTTTCATACTGCTGAAGCTTTCTACTTGGATCATCTTCGATCCCTTTGTGCTCGTGCTGAAAACCCAACTAGCTTAGTTGAGGGAAAATCATTAGATCAGCATGCTTATTTTGTGCGACACCGCTTGTCTCAAAAAGGGAAACTATTAAGGTATCAAATTAATTGTTTGCAATGCTATGCTTGGAATTTATGCGAAATATATGATTTTACTTGTTGTTCTGAAGACCCTAAAAAACACCTTCCCTACCAATGTGAGTTTAAGGATAATGGAATCTTATCTTCTTATGCCAAAGGTGTTTATAGTTACTATGATATTGAACAAATTGAAGAATTTGTTTCTTTTAAGGGTGCCTATGAAATTGCTTCTTTGATTGAAAAGTGTGATGCTACTCTTTACAAATCTGAAAATTTTGCCATACTTAAATATTGATATGAAAACTATGCTTCTAATGCTTATGTTAAAGAATATATTGAGGAAGTCCCCGCTATCCAAGAGGAGACTAACATTTTGCAGGAGTCTATGGAAGAAGAAATTGCTGAAACTGTGAGCTCATTAGATGAAAAAGATGAGGAGGAGAGCGAAGAACAAAAGGAGGAAGAGCGGATTAGCTACCCGTGCCCACCTTCTAATGAGAGTAACTCTTCAACTCATACATTGTTTAATTTCCCTTCGTGCTGAGCGAAGGATCAATGCTATGATAATTGCTATGATCCCTTGGATTCGTTTGAAATATCCCTTTTTGATGAAATTGATGCTTGCTATGCTTGTGGCCATGATGCCAATTTGAATTATGCTTATGGAGATGAACTTGCTATAGTTCCTTATGTTAAGAATGAAATTGTTGCTGTTGCACCCACACATGATAGTCCTATTATCTTTTTGAATTCTCCCAACTACACTATATTGGAGAAGTTTGCACTTATTAAGGATTATATTGATGGGTTGCGTTTTACTATTACACATGATGATTTTGATGGATATAATATGCATGTGCTTGCTGCTCCTAATTGCAATTATTATGAGATAGGAACTACATCTCCACCTCTCTATGTTTCCAATATGATAAAATTGCAAGATACTACTTATGCTATGGATTGGCCTTTACTTGATGTGCACGAATTGTTCTTTTATGACATGCCGATGCATAGGGAGAGAGTTAGACTTCGCCATTGCATGATATATGTTGCTTTGTGCTCACTACTAAATTACAAATCATTGTTAATTAAAATTGGCTTTGATATACCTTGGGATCCGGGTGGATCGATTACTTGAGCACTATATGCCTAGCTTAATGGCTTTAAAGAAAGCGCTGCCTGGGAGACAACCCAAAAGTTTTAGAGAGTCATTTTATTCTGTTGTGTGCTTTTAAAAAGTTTAAAAACAAAAAAATATATAGAGGGGAACCTAAAACTTTTTTAAAAAGAAAAGTGAAAGTGAGAAAGACGAGCACCGTTGAAGTGGGGGATATCCTTGAACTTTGTTCATGCCCATGGAAACTTTGTGAATCTTGAATTACAGAAACTTTTCAACAAAAATAATTATCCCCTTGTACAAATCCATTGTATTATAAAAATAATGTGCCAAGATTTACCTTTAGGGTGTTTAAATTGCTTGTTTGGTGTGTGAAGTGCAAAAACAGAAACTTTTGCTGTAGTGTTTGAATTTACATATTTTACTGGAGCATTGAAAAATTCTGAAATTTTTACACAGTACTTATATTCAAATTTTTTATTATGTCCTAATTGTTCAGAATTTTTGGAGTTACAAAAGTATATGTTTCATCTGCATCTTTACAGACTATCCTGTTTTCACAGATTGCTGTTATAGTTTCTTTATTTGCGTATGTTTGAAATCTTGTTGAGCCCCATTGACTTGGGAGCCATAGAATGGTGATAGCATATAGTGGGTAAAGTTTGATTATAATTATACAATAATGTTACAGCAGGACATGATGGGATTTGATGTTATATGTACTAACGCCTCTAATAAAAAGTTCGGTTAAGTTTTGTGTGGATGAAGTGTTCGAAGATCGAGGAGGTATCGATATGAGGAGAATAAGGAGAGGCAAGAGTTCAAGCTTGGGGATGCCCAAGGCAACCCAAGTAAATATTCAAGGAGACTCAAGCGTCTAAGCTTGGGGAAGCCCCGGAAGGCATCCCATCTTTCTTCTTCAACAATTATCGGTATGTCTCGGTTTTTGTTTTGTTCACATGATATGCGTAAATTCTTGGAGCGTCTTTTGTGTTTATTTTTTCCCTTTTATTTTATGCACCATGCTGGTATGAGATAGTCCTTGGTTGATTTATATAATGCTCTTTGCACTTCACTTATATCTTTTGAGTATGACTTTATAGAATGCTTCATGTGCTTCACTTATATCATTTGAAGTTTGGATGCATGTTTCTCTACATTTGGAAAACCGTTATTTATAGAATGCTCTTTTGCTTCACTTATATTTATTAGAGTGTGGTCTTTTGTAGAAAGAAATTAACTCTCGTGCTTCACTTATATCTATTTAGAGAGTTAACAGGAATTGGTCATTCACATGGTTAGTCATAAAATCCTACATAAAACTTGTATATCACTGAATATGATATGTTTGATTCCTTGCAATAGTTTTGCGATAGTGAGGTGGTAATATTGGGGCATGCTAGTAAAAGAATTAAAGTTGAGTATTAATAATGTTGTTAAGGGAAGTAAGTCTTTACGCAAGTAAATCCTCACGCATGTAAAGTGGTGGCCGCTGACATTAGCGGTGAGGTCGGGGCATGATTTATCATTGATTGCGTCTTTGTGTTGTTCAGATCGGGGGCGCGCGATGGTTAACTCCTCCCAACCTCCCCCATAGGGGCATGCGAGTAGTACTTTGCTTCGAGGGCTAATAGGCTTTGCAATAAGTATGTGAGTTTTTTATGACTAACGTGAGTCCATGGATTATATGCACTCTCACCCTTCCGCAATTTGCTAGCCTCTTCAATACCGTGCATTGCCCTTTCTCACCTCGAGAATTGGTGCAAACTTTGCCGGTGCATCCAAACCCCGTGATATGATACGCTCTATCACACATAAGCCTCCTTATATCTTCCTCAAAACAGCCACCATACCTACCTATCATGGCATTTCCATAGACATTCCGAGATATATTGCCATGCAACTTCCATCATCATCATATACATGACTTGAGCATTCATTATCATATTGCTTTGCATGATCGTAAGATAGCTAGCATGATATTTTCATGGCTTGTCCATTTTTTGATATCTTTGCTACGCTAGATCATTGCACATCCTGGTACACTGCCAGAGGCATTCATATAGAGTCATCTTGTATTTTTATCGAGTTGTAAGTAAATAAAAGTGTGATGATCATCATTATTAGAGCATTGTCTCGGTGAGGAAAGGATGATGGAGACCATGATTCCCCCACAAGTCGGGATGAGACTCCAGACGAAAAAAAGAGGCCAAAAAGAGCACATCATAAAAAGAGAAAAAAAGAAAAAAAAATGAAAAAAATGAAAACAAAAGAAAATGAGAGAAAAAGAGAGAAGGGGCAATGTTACTATCCTTTTACCACACTTGTGCTTCAGAGTAGCACCATGTTCTTCATATAGAGAGTCTACAGAGTTGTCACTTTCATATACTAGTGGGAATTTTCATTATAAAACTTGCCTATAAGTATCTATTCGTGGAGAAAAAATCAGAGAGAAAGAATCATCGTGTCTTACGAGACGGAGCCGCCGCCACCTCCTGTTCTTCATCGGGAGGGCTGATCTGGAGTCCGTTCGGGGCTCCCAAGAGGGGGATTCGACGCCGTTGTCATCAACAACCATCCTCCATCACCAATTTCATGATGCTCACCGCCGTGTGTGAGTAATTTCTTCGTAGGCTTGCTAGACGGTGATGGGTTGGATGAGATTTACCATGTAATCGAGTCAATTTGTTAGGGCTTTGATCCCTAGTATCCACTATGTTCTGAGATTGATGTTGCTATGACTTTGCTATGCTTAATGCTTGTCACTAGGGCCCGAGTGCCATGATTTCAGATCTAAACCTTTGTAACATCCCCATGTATTAAGCTACAGTGATCACCCTTTTGATAATGCCAAATCACCATGATTAACAGTGCTTGATCATCATTTGGATCATATCTCATTTCAAATTCCAATTCAAATTGAGAATTCAAATTTAAAGTGAATTTAAAAGTTGTTCAAATCTAGGAACTAAATAGTTCATAATATTGCGAATATTCCCAGAGCAATTATAAAAATAAGATCAATGTTAATTGGATTATTTAAATGACTCTAACATCATGAAACAGTACCAAAACAACACCCTTTTATCCATTTCATTTAATCCAAAAATTCAAATGAAATCCATTTACCTCCAAACCTTTTTCTGGTAGAGAGATATATTGCCTAGTATTTAAATGGACAAGACTCATATTTTACAAAATTGAATTAGTGCTAAAAGAATTACAAAACAGAAATAAAAACAGAAAACAGAAAAGAAAGAAAAGAGAAAAGGAAAAAGGCCCACAGTAACTGGGCCTAAGTCAAACCAGACGCGGCCCAGCCCACCCCCACCGTCTTCCTCCTACTGCTCACCCGCACGCGCGCGCGCGCCCGAGCCGGCTCGCCGTCGCAGCCGCGCCCGCTCGCCCTCGCATCGCTACAGGCGTTGCGGGGAGGATAAGACCGCCACCGCGGCAACCCTAGCCGCCCCAAGATCTTTTCCCCCCTCGCTCCCCTCACCTCGCCCGACGCGGCCATGGCTGCGCCTTCGCTCGATCCCGCGGCCACCCACTAGCTCACGCCTCGCCGTCGTGTCTGTTCGCACCGCCGTCGACCGCTGCATTGCCTGGTGCCCTCCATTCGGGCCGGGAGCCACCGCATCGAGCCCGACGTCCTCTCCTTCCTCCTACGGCCGCCGTCGACTCGCCGCCGATTCCGGCGACCTCGAGCCCTCCCCGAGCCCGCTAAGCACCACTACCGGCTCCCCGTGAGCACCGCTACCTCTCCCCTCTCCTCTCTCCCTCTCGGTCATCCTCTGCCGCCCGATTCCATCGGCGACCGAACGCTCCACCGCCCACACTCGTCGCCGGCGTTGCCACGGTGACCATTGGGTCCCGTGCGTGCCACCATCGCGCTCGCCGCGTCGCGTAGAGGCCCCCTGGCCGCATAGTTTGCTCGCTAACGCGCCGCTTCACCGTTTCCTCTCGCGCCCGACTCCGGCCGTCCGCCGATGAGCTCGCCGCCGTCACCACACGCCATCCCCGGCCGAGCCAGTACCACCACTTGACGCGGCTCTCCGCGCTCGTTCGATCCCGCCCTTCCGCGCTCGATTTGGTGGCCGGAGTGCAAAATCCGAGCCCCTCCGCCGTTTCCGTAGTCGCCGGAGCCTCGCCACCGGCGCGCCGCCGTCCAAACGCCGACGCCGACGTGGCGGCCTCCCTGTGACGCTGACTGCTGGCTCCCGCGGGCCCAGTTGACCGAGTTGACTTGGTCAACTCGGCTGACTGGGCTGCCCGTGTCACTGACATGCGGGCCCCGCATGTAATTAAAACTAATTTGAATTTAAATTAATCTATTAATTAATTTAATTACTAAAAAGTCACTGACTACTGGGTCCCATCTGTTAATTAACTTAATTAGTTAAAATAAACCCCTGTTTAATTAATCGGTCACTGACCAGTGGGACCCACTGGTCAGGTTTGACCTGGCCCAGCCGGGTTTGACTGCTGACGTCACACTGACGTCATGATGACGTCACACCTTACTGTTTCGGATAATTCGAATTAAATAATTCCAGAAATTCCAGAAAATGTTTAAAACTTTGAAAAATCATATAAAATAAACCGTAACTCGGATGAAAATAAATTATATATGAAAAACAATCAGAAAAATATGACGAATCCGAATATCCTACCCACATACCTGCCACACCCCTCTAACATACTGAACATGGAACCGCCCCCTCCGGTTCAGTGTACCGATAATCACCCGGAGCTGGGAGAACACTCCCGGATAATTTCCTTCTTCGACTAACTTGCGTAGTGCTGCATTAGAACACCCCTAGCACAGCATGTAGACATGTCATGCATCCCTGTTGCATTGTTTGCCGTGTATTTATTGTTTCTTCCCCCTCCTTCTCTCCCGATAGACCCCGAGACTGCCGACGACACTGCAGAGTATGACTACGTCGTCGACGACCAGACCCGTTCAGCTGAGCTTCCAGGCAAGCAAACCCCCGTGATCATCCAGATATCACCTATTCTTTCTTTCTTATGCTTGCATTAGAATTGCTTCTGTGGTTGCTCCGATAGCTCCTATTCTGATGCATAGCCTGATTTCGTCGCCTACTGTTGATACCTACCTGCTGTCCCATGATGCTTAGTTAGCTATGCTATTGATCCATCTGTGGCCTTTCACCTTGTCCGTATGCCATGCTTGTTATCGGGCCGTGATCACTCTGGGTGATGATCATGGAAATGTTTACATTCTGCAATACTTTAAACTGTTAAAGTCAGGCCGGCTCCAAGAGTGCCCGCGAGAGAATAATATTAAAGACGGGTCGGATCCAAGAGCACCCGTGAGTGATATTGTGGCAGAACGACAGGGCAGGCGGAGACCACCTAGGCGAGAGGTGGGCCTGGTCCTTGATCGTGGTCCGTGGATTACCAAGTCGGAGCGACATGCATCCTGTTCGTCTTCGCGAGTTACTAAACACGCCTAACGGATTTGGGTATTTGATCTGAGTTGGCTACGTGCCTATACGCACTACCACCACATGGGATAAGGGTTATGGGACCCTCTACGTCGTATGTATCAGCCAAAAGTTCTTCAGATGTCACAGCTCAGAGATGCGGGCTGATTGTTGGGGTGGGCTGGTTACGTCACTTGTGTATACAGTGTCGCGCCTGGGCCCCGACCACCCACGCAACGTGCAGGAGTGCAAAGGGCGATGGCCCAAGACCCCTTCGCACTTAGGATTTAGACCGGCGTGCTGACCTCTCTGCTGAGCCTAGGTAGGACTGCGTCATGTCGATTGCCCGAGGCCGGGCATTACCCAGCAAGTGTGTCCGGCCAGATGTGATCGAGCATGTTGGGTAACAGTAGTGCACCCCTGCAGGGAAGTGATCTATTCGAATAGCCGTGTCCACGGTAACAGGACGCTCGGAGTTGTATCCTGATCTACTACAACTACAAATGGATACTATTACACTGTTAAACTGATACTACTGCTCTCGGGATCACTTTCTCGCAGGGTAGACGAGGAAGGATCCCAGGGCATTACTATAATATGATTGATATATATTATCTTGTTCTACTCTCTTCTGATGCTGCAAGATTTGCTTCAAGATGCTAGTCTTCGATAGGCTAGGCCTCTCCCCCTCTATTCTGGCATTTCTGCAGTTTAGTCCAAAGATATAGCCCCATTCCTTTGATACCGATGCATAATTAGTATAGTTCTGATGTCATTCTTGCGAGTACTTTGGATGAGTACTCACGGTTGCTTTGCTACTTATTTTCCCCATACCCGGTTGCTGCGATCAGACGACGGAGCCCAGGAGCAGGAGTACCCCAGAGGCACCTACTACTACGTTGAGCCCGCCGACCAGGAGTAGTTTGGAGGCCCTAGGCAGGAGGCCTTCGCCTTTTCGATCAGTGTCGTTGTTTGTGCTAGCCTTCTTAAGGCAAACTTGACTGACTATGTCTGTACCCAGATATTATTGTTTGTATGACTTATGTATTCGGGTCCTCATGACCCCTGGTTTGTAATATGAAGATTTATGTTTAAATTTGAGTTTAGAGTTGTGTTGTGATATCTTCCCGTGAGTCTCTGATCTCGAGCGTGCACGTTTGCGTGTATGATTAGTGCACAGTCGAGTAGAGGGCGTCACAAGTTGGTATCAGAGCCGACTGCCTGTAGGAAGCCCCCTTCCGATTCCTTGGTCGAAGTTGAGTCTAGTCTATGAAAAACTATTTTGCTAACAATGCTGTGTGGCTTACGGGCCCACGTTGCAGATGGATGGGATTAGGATCTTTTATTCCTCTTCCTTACTCTAGGATTCTACTCTCTCTTCTATTCGGGTTAAAAAATTTACTAACTCTGACTCTAGGTTCTTGTGATCATGTCCACCCGGAGCTTTGATTATCTGCAAGTTACTTTCTTGAATGCACGATGCAAGAATTCACTCACTGTCATTTGACAATCTTGAAATTTCCTCTGTTTCAGATGGATCGCTTGTTTCCGCCGCGCCCTGCAACGCAGCTTGTACTTCGGACTTGGGCTCGTGATGCGCCTGGTTTTCCAGCTATCCTGATCACCCTCCTGACCAGATTGGGCTACCGCTGGTACCCCGAGTACATGGTTTACGAGGATTTCCGTGAGTTCAACCAGGAGCAGTATCATGCCGATGTTCGTATCTTTGATCAGCGGAACGACTCCGTCACTAAGTTGCACACTTTTCACGGTATCGGTGTGACGATTGATATGGCAGTCCATGACGCCGCCCATTCTGCTGTCGCACGTC
Source organism: Elymus sibiricus (assembly GCA_039707655.1). NCBI lineage: Eukaryota > Viridiplantae > Streptophyta > Magnoliopsida > Poales > Poaceae > Elymus > Elymus sibiricus. The sequence goes on along the minus strand of CM077668.1, from coordinate 250,642,442 downwards.
TTCGTGGTGAGCATAGTCGCTTGGATGACTCCGAGTTCCGATACATCCCGTATGCCCCTACTGGAGATGATACCGGATACTACACAGCTGTCTATGCCCCTTACGAGCGACGTCGATATGACCCGCATGTTTTGATTCAGTGCACTCAGGCTCTAGATCGCACTGCCCGGGCTCTTGCCGTCGAGTTGTTTGCCACTCGAGCACGTCTCTACGAGGCTATGACACAGTTCCTACCAGCTGTTCGGGCAGGGATACATCCAGAGTACATCCTTTACCCGTGCAGGACTCAGATGCCTGCAGGTATCGTTTGGCCTGCTGCTGGAGGTCACACACCCGCACGTGGACCTCTCCTCCCAGTTCGAGATCGGGTTCTGCGTCCGAGTGCTCACGGAGCGCAGGACGTTTCTGCCATGGACACTCATCGTCTGCACCTGCAGTTACCTGGTTTCAGTGGTTTTCCCCAACGTTGATGTAGCCTTTGCTATGTCCCGTTGTTGTATTCCTCACCGCGTGCCTACGCGCCGTCTAGTATGTCTAGCTGTTTAATTTCCGAACTTATGCTGTCCGCGTGTAACCGACTATGTGTATGGATCTGTATGTCTTAATTGACTACTGTTATGTATCTATTGCACTACTTATTCATTGTCGTGTTACATCATGTTTGTCTCTAAACACTTGCAGTTGTTTTTACTAAACTACCCCCCTGTTAAATCTTTAGCAGGATGGTTAGACCAGGTGGTCGTGGCCGTGCTCCCGAACAACCACCACCGCCAGACTATATGGCAGCTATGATGCACCAATTCGAGCTGAATCGCCAGTTCATGGTTGGAATCATGGCTCAGTTTCCACAACAGAACCAGGATGCTCAGAATCAGCAACCTGCCCCAATAACTCTGCAGGAGTTTGTGCATCTCAACCCTACTATTTTCCGCAACTCTGAACAGCCACTGGATGTTGATGACTGGCTTCGCGACATCACCTACGAGATGGAGTCTGCCAATGTCGCCCCCGCCAACCTTGTCACCTTCGCGTCCTACTTCTTGAAGGGTGCCGCTGCTCAATGGTGGCACACCCACAGGAGTTCACTACCTGCTGGGACAGTCGTTACTTGGATCGAGTTTCAGACTGCTTTCCATGCCCATTACATTCCTCGGGGAATCATGGACCGGAAGAAAAGGGAGTTTTGCAACCTCACTCAGGGCAATAGGACTGTCGAAGCTTATCAGCGGGAGTTCCTTAACCTGTCCCGCTATGCTGAAGAAGACATAGCTACTGATGCTCGCAGACAGGAGAAATTCCGCGACGGGCTCCACCCAGACCTCAAGCTTGCACTTGATGTTCATGACTTCGCCGACTTCGCCACCCTGGTGAACAAGGCTATCCAGGTTGAGACCGCTCAGATGGAGCACAAGGAGTCACAGAAGCGCAATCGTGACGTTGGCTCATCTTCGAGCTCAGGACAAAGGCGTAAAATCTGGATTCCCAACAGCATGTATCGTCTAGCTGCTCCTACGCTAAGGCCATCTTATGCTACACCCCGTCTGCCTCCTCCACCACTGAGGCAGCCAAGAGCTCAAGCTGCTCCACCACGTGCTGCTCCTCTTCGTCCTGAAGATGGTCTATGTTTCAAGTGTCGCCGCCCAGGTCACCTTGCCAAGGACTGCCGCCAGAATCAGAATCAGTTGGCACTTCCTCATACTGGCCGTGGCAATGGTCGTGGTAACAATCAGACCCGCAACTATAATACTGGGTCTTCTGCTTATGGTCGTGGACAGGCTTACCACATCGATATTGAAGAAGTTCAGGATCAACCTGAAACTGTGATGGGTACCCTTCTCGTTAACTCAGTACCCGCTTCTATTTTATTTGATTCAGGAGCATCGCATTCATTCATGTCAGAAGCATTTGCATTATCACATGACATTGCATTTGAAAAGATGAACATACCAATAGTTGTTCGCACCCCTGGAGGCCGTTGTCAAACCTCCATGATGGCACACAATGTCACTGTCGAAATCGAAGGATTGAAATTCCTTGTTTCACCCATCATTTTGAATTCTTCCAATATAGACCTCATTCTGGGGATGGATTGGTTGAAAGCTCACATTGCTTCAATCAATTGTGCCACCAAAGTCGTCCAACTCCTTCACCCCTCCGACGAGATAGTGAACTATACCGCCCGTGTTACCCGGAATGCCGAAGCTCAGATATATGCTCTGAATGCTTTGAACGCTTCACCTCTTGAGGGAATTGAGAACATTCCAGTCGTTCGCGATTTTCCGGACATCTTTCCAGAAGAACTTCCTGGAATACCCCCTGTTAGAGCCGTTGAATTTGTCATCGACTTGAAACCAGGCACCACCCCTATTGCTAAGCGCCCCTACAAGATGCCGCCGCATGAACTCCTTGAGCTTAAGGAGGAAATCGACAAATCACTTCGTAAAGGCTTCATTCGTCCAAGTTCCTCTGCCTGGGGAGCACCTTCTCTCTTTGTTAAGAAAAAGGATGGAACAAACCGATTGGTGCAGGACTATCGGCCTATTAACCAAGCAACAATCCAGAACAAATATCCACTTCCCCGGATCAACGATCTTTATGATCAACTTGCTGGATCCTCTATGTTCTCTAAACTCGACTTAAGGTTGGGTTACCATCAGATCCGAGTTCGTAAAGAGGATATTCCGAAGACCGCCTTCGTTACCCGTTATGGATCATACGAGTACACCGTCATGTCCTTCGGATTAACTAATGCTCCAGCAACCTTCTCTCGATTGATGAACTATATCTTCATGGACTACCTCGACAAATTCGTCGTGGTTTATTTGGATGATATCCTTATATTTTCCAAGAATGAAGAAGAACACGCCGAACATCTTCGGCTTGTATTGGAGAGACTTCGAGAACATCAACTGTATGCCAAATTTTCCAAGTGCGAATTCTGGTTATCTAAGGTGACCTATCTTGGTCATGTGATTTCCAAAGATGGCATTGCTGTTAACCCAGAATGGGTTCAGGCTATTCTTGACTGGACTCCCCCGAAGAATGTTAAGCAAGTCAGAAGTTTTCTCGGTCTTGCTAGCTATTGCCGCCGTTTCGTCTAGAACTTCTCCAAATTTGCTAAGCCACTGACTGATTTGCTTCACAAAGGCAAGAAGTTTGAGTGGACAGAAAAGTGCCAAGAAAGTTTTCAGACAATCAAGGATAAGTTGACCTCTGCCCCAGTGCTAGCTCCCCCTGATTCCCGCAAGGACTTTGTGATATATTGCGACGCATCCCGTCAAGGATTAGGCTGTGTCCTAATGCAAGAGCGCAAAGTGATTTCTTATGGCTCTCGTCAGTTGCGTCCTCACGAAGATAAGTATCCAACACATGATCTCGAGTTAGCAGCAGTTATCTATGCTCTAAAGCTGTGGCGACATTACCTTCTCGGTAATCGTTGCGAGATGTACACGGACCACCAAAGTCTGAAGTATCTGTATACTCAACCAGATTTGAACCTCCGTCAACAAAGATGGCTCGATACAATAGCTGACTATGACATGGATATTTCCTATACCCCTGGCAAGGCTAATGTAATGGCTGATGCTTTGAGTCGCAAGTCTTATTGCAACAACCTCACGGTTCAGCAAGCACAACCCCTTCTCCATGAAGAACTTCGCAAGTTGAACCTTCACATTGTCCCACAGGGTCATCTCAATACCCTGGTTGTTGTACCGGACCTCGAGTGCAACATCAAGACAAGGCAGAAATATGACTCTGAAGTCGACAAGATTAAGAAATACCTCTCCAAGGGAAATTCTTCGTTCTACCATGTTGATGATGATGGTGCCTTGTTCTTCAAAGGCCGCCTAGTGGTCCCCAGAAAACACAATCTGGACTCTCGTTCGGATGTTATGAAAGAAGCACATGATACACCTTTGTTAATTCACCCCGGTAGCACCAAGATGTACCAAGACATTCGACAGAGATACTGGTGGCCTGATATGAAGCGAGACATTGCTCGCTATGTTGCTGAGTATGACGTTTGCCGTCGCATCAAAGCAGAACATCAAAGGCCTGCTGGAACTCTGCAACCACTTGCTATTCCTGAATGGAAATGGGACAAAGTCGAAATGGATTTCATTACTGGTTTTCCCAGATCGCAAAAGGGTCATGATGCTATTTTTGTCGTCATTGACCGGTTCTCCAAGGTTGCTCACTTTCTGCGAGTCAAGGAGACAATCACTGCTAGTCAGTTAGCAGACTTGTATGTTTCCAGAATTGTGTCACTCCACAGTGTTCTGTTGGAGATCAGTTCAGACCGTGGCAGCCTCTTTACATCAAGATTTTGGAACAGTTTCCAAGAAGCTATGGGAACTCATCTGTCCTTCAGCACCGCTTTTCACCCCCAGTCCCAGGGACAAGTTGAACGATTCAATCAAGCGCTTGAAGATATGCTTCGAGCTTGTGTCATCTCATTCGGTAAGAAATGGGAGGAATCTCTCCCGTATGCTGAATTCTCATACAACAATAGCTATCAGGCTAGTTTGAAGATGGCACCCTTTGAAGTTCTCTATGGACGTAAGTGCCGAACCCCTCTGAATTGGTCAGAAACTGGGGAACGGCCACTCTTCGGTCCAGACATTATCCAACAAGCTGAAGAACAAGTCCGCATTGTCCGTGAACATTTGAAAACTGCTCAGTCTCGTCAGAAAAGCAATTATTACCGCAAACACCAGGTAATGGTCTATCAGCCTGGCGAACAAGCTTACCTTCGTGTTACTCCGATGAAGGGCACTCATCGATTTAGAATCAAGGGCAAGTTAGCTCCTCGCTACATTGGCCCGTTCCGTATCCTCGCCAGACGTGGAGAAGTGGCATATCAATTGGAATTGCCGTCGAACCTTTCACAAGTTCATGATGTCTTTCATGTGTCACAACTCCGTCGCTGCTTCAAGGATCCTATCCGAGCAGTGGATCATGAAATGCTTGAGCTACAAGAGGATCTTTCTTATCAAGAGTATCGGATCCGCATTCTTGATCAAGCTGAACGTCGAACCCGTCAGAAGGCAATCAAGTTCCTTAAACTTCAGTGGTCAAATCATTCTGAAGATGAAGCCACTTGGGAACGCGAGGATCATCTTCGTGAAGAATACCCCGCTCTCTTTCAGCCTACCACTTAATTCTCAGGGATGAGAATTTCTTTTAGAGGAGGAGAATTGTAACATCCCCATGTATTAAGTTACAGTGATCACACTTTTGATAATGCCAAGTCACCATGATTAACAGTGCTTGATCATCATTTGGATCATATCTCAATTCAAATTCCAATTCAAATTGAGAATTAAAATTTAAAGTGAATTTAAAAGTTGTTCAAATCCAGGAACTAAATAGTTCATAATATTGCGAATATTCCCAAAGCAATTATAAAAATAAGATCAACATTAATTGGATTATTTAAATGACTCTAACATCATAAAACAGTACCAAAACAACAACCTTTTATCCATTTCATTTAATCCAAAAATTCAAATGAAATCCATTTACCTCCAAACATTTTTCTGGCAGTGAGATATATTGCCTAGTATTTAAATGGACAAGACTCATATCTTACAAAATTGAATTAGTGCTAAAAGAATTACAAAACGGAAATAAAAATAGAAAACAAAAAAGAAAGAAAAGAGAAAAGGAAAAAGGCCCACAGTAACTGGGCCTAAGTCAAACCAGACGCGGCCCAGCCCACCCCCACCGTCTTCCTCCTACTGCTCACCCGCACGCGCGCGCGCCCGAGCCGGCTTGCCGTCGCAGCCGCGCCCGCTCGCCCTCGCGTCGCTACAGGCGTTGCGGGGAGGATAAGACCGCCACCGCGGCAACCCTAGTCGCCCCCAGATCTTTTCCTCCCTCTCTCCCTCGCTCCCCTCACCTCGCCCGACGCGGCCATGGCTGCGCCTTCGCTCGATCCCGCGGCCACCCACTAGCTCACGCCTCACCGTCGTGTCCGTTCGCACCGCCGTCGACCGCTGCATCGCCTGGTGCCCTCCATTCGGGCCGAGAGCCACCGCATCGGGCCCGACGTCCTCTCCTTCCTCCTACGGCCGCCGTCGACTCGCCACCGATTCCGGCGACCTCGAGCCCTCCCCGAGCCCGCTAAGCACCACTACCGGATCCCTGTGAGCACCGTTACATTTCCCCTCTCCTCTCTCCCTCTCGGTCATCCTCTGCCGCCCGATTCCATCGGTGACCGAACGCTCCACCGCCCGTGCTCATCGCCGGCGTTGCCACGGTGACCATTGGGTCTCGTGCGTGCCACCATCGCGATCGCCGCGTCGCGTAGAGGCCCCCTGGCCGCATAGTTTGCTCGCTAACGCGCCGCTTCGCCGTTTCCTCTTGCACCCGACTCCGGCCGTCCGCCGATGAGCTCGTCGCCGTCACCACACGCCGTCCTCGGCCGAGCCAGTACCACCACTAGACGCGGCTCTCCGCGCTCGTTCGATCCCGCCCTTCCGCGCTCGATTTGATGGCCGGAGTGCAAAATCCGAGCCCCTCCGCCGTTTCCGTAGTCGCCGGAGCCTCGCCACCGGCGCGCCGCCGTCCAAACGCCGACGCCGACGTGGCGGGCCCCCTGTGACGCTGACTGCTGGCTCCCGCGGGCCCAGTTGATCGAGTTGACTTGGTCAACTCGGCTGACTAGGCTGCCCGTGTCACTGACATGCGGGCCTCGCATGTAATTAAAACTAATTTGAATTTAAATTAATCTATTAATTAATAAACAGTCACTGACTATTGGGTCCCATCAGTTAATTAACTTAATTAGTTAAAATAAACCCCTGTTTAATTAATCAGTCACTGACCAGTGGGACCCACTGGTCAGGTTTGACCTGGCCCAGCCGGGTTTGACTGCTGATGTCACACTGACGTCATGATGATGTCACACCTTACTATTTCGGATAATTCGAATTAAATAATTCCAGAAATTCCAGAAAATGTTTAAAACTTTGAAAAATTATATAAAATAAACCGTAACTCGGATGAAAATAAATTATATATGAAAAACAATCAGAAAAATATGACGAATCCGAATATCCTACCCACATACCTGCCACACCCCTCTAACATACTGAACATGGAACCGCCCCCTCCGGTTCAGTGTACCGATAATCACCCGGAGCTGGGAGAACACTCCCGGATAATTTCCTTCTTCGACTAACTTGCGTAGTGCTGCATTAGAACACCCCTAGCACATCATGTAGACATGTCATGCATCCCTGTTGCATTGTTTGTCGTGTATTTATTGTTTCTTCCCCCTCCTTCTCTCCCGATAGACCCCGAGACCGCCGACGACACTACAGAGTATGACTACGTCGTCGACGACCAGACCCCTTCAGCTGAGCTTCCAGGCAAGCAAACCCCCTTGATCATCTAGATATCACCTATTCTTTCTTTCTTATGCTTGCATTAGAATTGCTTCTGTGGTTGCTCCGATAGCTCCTATTCTGATGCATAGCCTGATTTTGTCGCCTACTGTTGATACCTACCTGCTGTCCCATGATGCTTAGTTAGCTATGTTGTTGATCCATCTGTGGCCTTTCACCTTGTCCGTATGCCATGCTTGTTATCGGGTCGTGATCACTCTGGGTGATGATCACGGAAATGTTTACATTCTGCAATACTTTAAACTGTTAAAGTCAGGCCGGCTCCAAAAGTGTCCGCGAGAGAATAATATTAAAGACGGGTCGGCTCCAAGAGCACCCGTGAGTGATATTGTGGCGGAACGACAGGGCAGGCGGAGACCACCTAGGCGAGAGGTGGGCCTAGTCCTTGATCGTGGTCCGTGGATTACCAAGTCGGAGCGACAGGGATCCTGTTCGTCTTCGCGAGTTACTAAACACGCCTAACGGATTTGGGTATTTGATCTGAGTTGGCTACGTGCCTATACGCACTACCACCACATGAGATAATGGTTATGGGACCCTCTACGTCGTATGTATCAGCCGGAAGTTCTTCACTTGTCACAGCTCAGTGATGCGGACTGATTGTTGGGGTGGGCTGGTTACGTCACTTGTGTATACAGTGTCGCGCCTGGGCCCCGACCACCCACGCAACGTGCAGGAGTGCAAAGGGCGATGGCCCAAGACCCTTTCGCACTTAGGATTTAGACCGGCGTGTTGACCTCTTTGCTGAGCCTAGGTAGGACTACGTCGTGTCGATTGCCCGAGGCCGGGCATTACCCAGCAAGTGTGTCCGGCCAGATGTGATCGAGCGTGTTGGGTAACAGTAGTGCACCCCTGCAGGGAAGTGATCTATTCGAATAGCCGTGTCCACGGTAACAGGACGCTCGGAGTTGTATCCTGATTTGCTACAACTACAAATGGATACTATTACACTGTTAAACTGATACTACCGCTCTCGGGATCACTTTCTCGCAGGGTAGACGAGGAAGGATCCCAGGGCATTACTATAATATGATTGATATATCTTATCTTGTTCTACTCTCTTCTGATGCTGCAAGATTTGCTTCAAGATGCTAGTCTTCGATAGGCTAGGCCTCTTCCCCTCTATTCTGGCATTTCTGCAGTTTAGTCCAAAGATATAGCCCCATTCCTTTGATACCGATGCATAATTAGTATAGTTATGATGTCAGTCTTGCGAGTACTTTGGATGAGTACTCACGGTTGCTTTGCTACTTCTTTTTCCCCATACCCGGTTGCTGCGATCAGATGACGGAGCCCAGGAGCAGGAGTACCCCGGAGGCACCTACTACTACGTTGAGCCCACCGACTAGGAGTAGTTCGGAGGCCCTAGGCAGGAGGCCTTCACCTTTTCGATCAGTGTCGCTGTTTGTGCTAGCCTTCTTAAGGCAAACTTGACTAACTATGTCTGTACCCAGATATTATTGTTTGTATGACTTATGTATTCGGGTCCTCGTGACCCCTGGTTTGTAATATGAAAATTTATGTTTAAATTTGAGTTTAGAGTTGTGTTGTGATATCTTCCCGTGAGTCTCTGATCTCGAGCGTGCACGTTTGCGTGTATGATTAGTGCACGGTCGAGCAGAGGGCGTCACAAACTTTATATTTTCATGAATATATTTGAGTTCTTGATCCTATCTTGCAAGTTATATGCACCTGTTACGTGTCATGATCCGCATACCCCAAGGTGACAATAATTGTGAATATTTCCGGTGATTGCCGTAATTTGAGGAGTTCATGTATTCACTATGTGCTAATGCTTTATTCCGGTTCTCTATTAAAAGGAGGCCTTAATATCCCTTAGTTTCCTTAAGGACCACGCTGCCACGGGTGGGTAGGACAAAAGATGTCATGCAAGTTCTTACTATAAGCACGTATGACTATATACGGAATACATGCCTATATTACATTGATGAATTGGAGCTATTGTGTATCGCTCTAGGTTGCGACTGATACATGATGAACGTCATCCAACATAATTATCCATCACTGATCCAATGCCTACGCTTTTCGCATATTGAACTTTGCTAAGTTACTTTCGTTGCTGCTGCTGTTACAATCATTACAAAACTGCTACTGTTACTGTTACTACTGTTACTATTGCTCTTGAAACTATCATACTACTGTGCTACTAAACACTTTGCTGCAGATATTTAGTTCTCCAGGTGTGGTTGAATTGACAACTCAACTGCTAATACTCGCAAATATTCTTTGGCTCCCCTTGTGTCGAATCAATAAATCTGGGTGAAATACTACCCGCGAAAACTGTTGCGATCCCCTATACTTGTGGGTTATCAAGACCTTTTTCTGGTGCCGTTGCCGGGGAGCATAGCTCTATTTGTTGAGTCACTTGGGATTTATATCCGTTGATCACTATGAAGAATCTGAAAGACGCTAAAACCAAGATCGTCCCCTCTATGACTAGAGGAGGTAAGGAAGTGCCATCACACTCTGCACTTGATTCACCTTCTGTTTTGAGTAGACTTGCGACACCGCCACCTGTTATTCATTCTGATATGTTGCAAGTTATTGATGATACTACTTCTGCTATGAATGATACTTATGATGATGCTAGTACTATGCTTTATAATACTGTGCCACTTGGTGAATTTCTTGATGAACAAATTGCTAAAGCTAAAGAAACTGAAAATGTTGAAACTCTTGAAAATTATGATTCACCTATTATGCCTAGCTCTCCTACTAGAGTTGAAATGCCTAAAACTTCTGATGGTCATGTTTTTGATAGGGAGACAGCTAGAGCTATTCTTGCTTGTAATGATAGAGAAGAGGTTATAAAATTGCTTGCTGAAATGAAAGAAAAAACTATCAGGGAGAGAATGAAATATGATCCTAAGTTTGCTACCTCTCCCATATTTGTTACTGATAAGGATTGTGAATTCTCTGTTGATCCTGAGTTAATTGCTTTGGTTGAATCTGATCCTTTTCATGCTTATGAAACTGAAACTGTTGTGGCACACCTTACTAAATTGAATGATATTGCCACCCTATTTGCTCATGAGGAAAAAATTCGCTATTATTGTATTCTTAAGTTGTTTCCTTTCTCATTAAAGGGTGATGCTAAGAAATGGTTTAATACTCTTGCTCTTTGTTGTGTGCGTAGTCCCCAGGATATGATATATTACTTCTCTGAAAAATATTTTCCTACTCATAAGAAACAAGCTGCCTTACAGGAAATATTTAACTTTGTGCAAATTAAAGAAGAGAATCTCCCTCAAGCTTGGGGGAGGCTTCTCCAACTACTTAATGCATTGCCTGATCATCCTCTTGAGAAGAATGAAATACTTGATATCTTTTATAATGGACTAACCGATGCTTCTAGGGACTACCTAGATAGTTGTGCTAGTTGTGTTTTCAGGCAACGAACTGTTGGACAGGCTAAAGTACTATTGGATAATATATTGAGAAATGCCGATGATTGGACACTTCCTGAACCACCACCTAAGCCAACTCCGAAGAAGAGAGGTATTCTATTCCTCAGTCCAGAAGATATGCAAGAAGCTAAGAAATCTATGAAGGAAAAAGGTATTAAAGCTGAAGATGTTAAGAATTTACCACCTATTGAAGAAATACATGGGCTTGACATCCCGACACAGGTAGTGGAGGTAAATTCTCTCACTAGATTTGATGAAGGTGGTATTCCGTATAATAAATCTGCTAGTCAATGCATGTATGAATTTGATAATTACATTATTAAACATGAACACTTTAATATGTATGTTAGCAATCAACTAAAACATAATGCCATCATGATTGAATACTTGAGTGATTTGATGTTTAGAACTGCTAATGATGTTAAATGCTTGAGTAAACATGCTTCTATGGTTCAAACTCAGCTAGAACAAATTGCTAAGTCACAAAATGATTTGCTTGATGAAATGAATAATAAAAAGAATGACCATGCTGTTAGAGTTGTTACTAGAGGAGGTAGCATGACTCAGGATCCTCTATATCTTGAAGGTCATCCTAAAAGAATTGAACAAGATTCTCAAAGAAATAATATTGATGCACCTAGTCCATCTAAGAAGAAAAATAAAAATAAAAATGATAGGACTTTGCATGCTAGTGAACCTGAGATAGAAAAACCTCCTGAGAATCATAATGATGCTTCTATTTCCGATGCTGAGACACAATCTGGTAATGAACATACACCTAGTGATAATGATAATGATAAGGATAATGATAGTGATAATGAAGATGTTCATGTTGATGCTTAACCAGATAATGATGTAGAAATAGAACCTGCTGTTGATCTTGATAACCCACCTCCTAAGAATAAAAGATATGATAAAAGAGACATTGTTGCAAGAAAACATGGAAAGGAGAGAGAACCATGGGTTCAAAAACCTGTGCCTTTCCCTACTAAACCATCCAAAAACAAGGATGATGAAGATTTTGAGCACTTTGTTGAAATGCTTAGACCTGTCTTTTTGCGCATTCGCTTGATTGATATGTTGAAAATGTCTCCTTATGCTAAATACATGAAAGATATTCTCACAAATAAAAGAAAGATACCTGAAGCTAAAATTTCCACCATGCTTGCAAATTATTCTTTTAAGGGTGGAATACCTAAGAAGCTAGGAGATCCGGGAATACCTACTATACCATGCTCCATTAAAAGAAGTTATGTTAAAACTGCTCTATGTGATTTGGGAGCCGGTGTTAGTGTTATGCCTTTCTCTTTATATAGAAGACTTGATTTGAATAAGCTTACACCTACTGAAATATCTTTGCAAATGGCTGGTAAATCCACTGCTATACCTATTGGAATTTGCGTGGATGTTCCCGTTGTAGTTGCAAATGTTACTATCTTGACAGACTTTGTTATACTTGATATGCCCGAGGACGACAACATGTCGATTATCCTTGGTAGACCCTTTTTGAATACTGTAGGGGCTGTTATTGATTGCAACAAAAGCAAGGTTACTTTTCATGTCAATGGTAATGAGCATACGGTTTATTTTCTACAAAATTCGGTGAATGGTATCAATTGTATTGAAAAGGTTTCGACAATCATTATTGGGGGATTCAAATTTCCTCTTCCTACTGTCAAAAAGAAATATGAAATTCTTATTGTTGGGGAGATGCATATCCCCATTGAGGTAACTTAGTGTTATACGAAAATTCTTCGGTTTCATGCCATTCGGAAATAGTTTGTTAATAAGACTTGATCAACCTTATTAATGGATTCTTTTTGAGGGGCATGCGGTCGATGAATTTAGTAAGCACAACTTTCTGTACCCACCTTTTGCTCTCTGTTATTTTTAGTAGAATAACATAAAATGCCATGATTATCCTGTTTTCTGAATTTTTCGTGCAATAAAAAAATGTCCCAAAAATAAAAGTTCTCAGAATGCCATGAAAATTTAGTATGATTTTTTCTAGATTATTTAAGAATTTTTGGCACTAAACACACCCCAGGGGGTGCACACCCACCCCCCTGGGCGCGGCCAGCAGGCTTGTGGGTCCCACAGGGACCCACTCACTTATGCCAGCCTCCCATCTCCTTCTTCTTCCTCTAGAAAAAATCAAACTTGCTCCCAAGCCCGTGTTCTTGCTCATTTTGCTGTGATTTTCAATCTCCTTGCTCGGAACTCCGTTTCCAAAACTGTTTTGAGGAATTATTCCTTGGTATGTGACTCCTCCAATGCTCCAATTAGTTTTTGTTCTAGCGCTTTATACTTTGCAAATTTTTGCTGCTGTGGTGACCATGTTTATGAGCTCGCATGTTGAATTTGTATGGTCCAAAGTAGTTTTGATGCATGATATAGCTTCTAGATACATGTGGGAGTACTTGGTATCAATTTTGTTGAGTTTCATTCACTTTTATTTTGAGCCACTAAAAATTTCAGAAAAATTCAGAAAAAGAAAATGCTCAAGTGGAGGTTGAGCGGTTCTTCGAGCCGGAACCCCAAGGAGGCTCCTAAGCCCAAGTATACACTTCCTCGTGCGGCCGAGGTGCGGCTGTGCGAATGGCCGTGCGACAAGTTCTTGAGGGATGCGGGGATTTACGACGATTTCTATCATTTGGCGAACAATGCCAGCATTATCCCATTCCTCGAAGATAAGTGTGACCAATATCTTCTCCTCACTAATACTTTCGTGCAAAGCTTTCATTTTCATGCTAGAAGAGATACACCCACAGTGACATTTAATTTATATGATGTTCCCAAAGAGATGACACTTGAGGATTTTTGCAAGGTATGCAAACTTCCCAACGAGGGCAGCCCATTAGAGCCACATCCCCGGGATGTCTCAAAGTTCATCTCTGAGGTTACCGTGGGGGAGTCGAGGGGAGTTTCTGTGGCTAGGGTTGCTAGTTTACATTTCCCTGTTTTGCGCTATTATTCATTATTTCCTGGGAGGTGTTTGACTGGTCGGTGGGAGAGTGGCACACTCAGTTCGCCTGACCTTGCTATTTTGCGCCACACACTTTATGCTGATAGGACATTTAGTTTGGGTGCCATGGTTGCCCGGCGGTTGCACACCAACCGTTCGAGGGGCGCTATTTATGGTGGTATTTATGCTTCCTGTCTCGCTAAACATTTTGAGATTCCTATTAGGCACGACGAAAGGGAAGAGAGGCTTTTACCCATTATGCATCTTGATTACGACAGTATGGTTGGGCATGACTTCATTGATGAGGGCCCCGTTCGTTTTAGATATAACTTAGTGTTCAGCCAGGGCACTCGTGAGGCTATTATTCTGCCTGCACCTACTTTGTTTGATATTCACAGGGGCAGATACACCATCATGCCTAAGGACATTTATGCTTATTGGGGCTTGGACCAGCCCCAAGCACCTGAGCCAGCACCAGCACCAGAGCCGTACCAGGAGCCCATCTATCAGTGGGAGCCTCAGGAGGCCATTTACCAGTGGGATCCTCAGCAGCCTCCGCACTATCTGGGAGGTGCTGATTTCGACCCGTGGCCGTAGACCAACTTAGGCCAAAAGCCTAAGCTTGGGGGAGTATGTATTTCTCACCGACATTACATTCATGTTCACACATTCATTCCAGTTGTTGGTGTTCATCCTTTTTCATTGTATTATCCATGTTAGTTTTATTCTCGCTATCTTTTGTGTGTTTGAAAAACTTTCAAAAATCCAAAAAAATTAGTTGTAGTTTCTTTCCTGTTTAGTTAATTTGTAGTAGTAAAAGAAAACCCAAAAAGATTTCTCGCTTCTTCTTTTACTTGTTGGGAGCTTTCCCATGTAAATATTTTTCTCGTTTTTCGTTTTTCCTTCGTTAATTTGCTTCCTTCAGAAAAACCAAAAACTCCAAAAAATATTTCAATGTGTTTCTCTGAATTTCTTTTTCTTTTCATTGAGTCATCGCAAGGAGAAGACCACGATGAAAATACTGAGTGGCTCCCATATGCTTTATTGTTGATCTAACAACGAGCCACTATTACTTTGTCTTCTCCTTTGAATAAATGTTTGTAGATTCCAGCTTAGTCCACGGCACTCTTGCACTATTATTATTATCACATCATTCGGTCGTGCAAGTGAAAGGCAATAATGACGATATTTGATGAAGTGATTGTGGTGAAGAAAAACTGGTATGAACTCTTCTTGTTCTTGTCTTTGTAAATATGTTTAGCTCAGTATTCATGATTCCGCATTATTATGAGTAAACATATTTGTGATGACAATTAGAGATTATAGTTGCTCATGCCATGCTTAAATAGCTAGAAGTGGATAATGATTTATCTTCAGTGTCAACATGCATTAAAATGGTTGTGATTGTAGGAACGAAGCATGTCTACCAAAGGGGGGGGGGGTGAATGGAAGTTTTAAATTTTCTTCGGAAATATCAAAACTCTCGGAACCCAGCAGCGGAATGAATGAAAACAGTAAATAGTGAGCAAAAATAAACTACCGAATGGAAACTTAAAACATGCATTGAGGTAAATCACATAACTGAAACAGATCACATGGCATCGTTCGAATGTAAAGGAGAGTAGCAGAGATGACCAGTGATGCTCGATGGCGACAAGGTATTTGGTAGACCAGTTCGCCCTTCTGCAAAAGGACTACGTCTGGTTGGAGGGGTTGTGATTTAACACAGAAGATAAACTCTCTTCGCCCTATTCTCCTCGACAATTGGTTCGTCAACCAATGCCGATTACTCGTGGTAGATGCTTGAGGCGATCTCCGAACCTTTACAGACTTCTTCTTCGAGAACCACAATTACTCTTGGTCTCTGAAGAAATTGACACCTAACCGTCTAGAGAGTTCGCAGCTCTCAAGAGTAATAGGCAGAGCGTACTGGACTTAGATTCGAGTGATGCTGAACCACTATCTAATTTTTCGGCTCTGGGTTTTCTCTCGGTGGATTTTAAACTCAAATCAATCGGAAAGGGGGTTGCTCAACAATCTTCTCAGAATCAAACGGAGCAGCCACCGAACAACGCTGATGCGGGGTGGCTATTTATAGCCGCAGCCTTCCCTGATGGGAAATGACCATTTTGGACACGCGGTCCAGCCAATGGCCAACCGACATGTTCACAACGGTCGGATTTGGGAGCAACGGTAACATTACTTGAAGAGCAAGTAATGCTAACAACTCGGTCAGAGACAAATCTCTCGCAGCGAAGAAGATCACAGTCTCTTGCTGGCAAGTATTTGCTCGGAACACAAAGAGATTTCTCTCGCATCTTTCATAGGATTTGGGTTTAGCATCAGCGAATCAAATCTTCGAACGCTACACCCCTCTTAATAGTACGGTGGTCCTATGACTCAATAAGAGAAAAGAAACAACGAAAAGAATGCTTCGTCTTCTTCTTCGTTTTCAATCTTCTCGACAGCAGTCACTTCCTTCGGAACGGCACCGAACCAATTGCTTCACGTCAGCAATTTTTGAGGGGTCACTCTCGTCGTCATAATCTTCGGTGATAACCTTCACTGCTACGAAGGGGATATTCTTCGGAGTTTGAAACCAAACTCCTCTTGACTCCAGGGATCTGTTACTCTGTGTGCACTAGCAAACACATCAGTCCCTCACTGTTTGTCAACAATCTCCAAAACATAAGGAGGCAAATTATTGCACCAACAGTGATGTAGTATGTTAGCATGGTATCCTCCTCTGAGTAATTCGAGTGTCTTGACTTGGCACATGTTCATACATGTAGTTGAATCAAAACCAACATAGCCTCCATGATATTTATGTTCAGGGTGTTGATATCCTACTCATGCTCGTGTTCAATGTTAATTATTCGCAATGCATGTCTATGACCATTTTCGCTCTCTAGCTGGCCGCTTCTTAATCTATTTGCTAGCCTTCGCCTGTACTAAGCGGGAATACTGCTTGTGCATCCAAATCCCTAAACCAAAGTTGTTCTAGATGAGTCCACTATATCTACCTATATGCGGTATTACTCTGCCGTTCCAAGTAAATTTGCAAGTGCCACCTCTAAATATTCAAATGAACATCTGTTTTGTATGCCCGTACCGCTCATGGAGCGACAGGGGGCGGTCAGTATCTTCCATGCTAAGCGGGTTACTCTCAGATGAGTGTTTATTCACTTGTCATTGCACGAGAGAGGATGGTAATTGGGATGCCCAGTCCTATGCTCAAATCGTTATATAATGCAAACAAACTCCCCCGAAAAGTTGTTGGTATGGAGGGCACCCGTGAATTCGGCTAGCCATGGCTTGTGTTGGTACGGTGGAGGGGGAGTAAACTTTACCTTTCTGCTTGGGAACCGCCTATAATTTGTTTATCATGGAAGATATTGAAAACTCTCAGTCGTGACGTTGACAGGAAAAGCATACCTACCATAATTAATTTCATCTCTAATTTAAGCTTCGAGCTCTGGCACCGCTGCAAATCAATGCTTCCCCCTACGAAGGGCCTATCCATTTACTTTTATGTTCTTTTATTTTTATTGTTGAGTCATCACCCTCTCATTTAAGCACCAGTTAGAGAGCACTATTGTCATTTTTATGCATTGAGTATAATTAATGTTGGGTGTGACCATGAATGGATATCCTCTACCCTGAATTACAATGTTTAGTCATTGCTTGAATCTCAGAGGTGCTCTGTATTTATGTTTTGCGGTCTCAGAAAGGGCTAGCGAGATACCATGTTATCATATTATATCATGATTGTTTTGACGAATTGTTGGCATCCGAGATATCTTATTATTGCTTGCTAGTTGGTTATGTTATTGCCATGAGTAAATGTGAGACCTAAGTGTTATCATCAATATGGTTAGTCCATAATCTTTGCTGAAAACTTGGATGCTAGTTAAGTATATATACACACAACAAGAACAAAAGAGTTTGTAAAAGTTTTTCTTTGTCACTTTCAGTTTTTCAACTGAATTGCTTGAGGACAAGCAATGAGTTATGCTTGGGGGAGTTGATACGTCCCAAACGTATCTACTTTTCCAAACACTTTTGCTCTAGTTTGGACTCTAATTTGCATGATTTGAATGGAACTAACCCGGACTGACGTTGTTTTCAGCAGAATTGCCATGGTGTTGTTTTTGTGCAGAAATAAAAGTTCTTGGATGGACCTGAAAATTTACGGAGAATTATTTCAGAATATATAAAAAATACTGGCGCAAAGATGCACCAAAGGGGGGGCCCACAGGCGCCACAAGCCTGGGGGGCGCGGCCACCCCCCAGGGCGCGCCTAGCAGGCTTGTGCGCCCCTGGCAGCTCCGTTTGACCTAACTCCAACGCAATAAGTACCTATTCGTGGAGAGAAAAATCAGAGAGAAAGAATCATCATGTTTTACGAGACAGAGTCGCCGCCACCTCCTGTTCTTCATCGGGAGGGCTAATCTGGAGTCCGTTCGGGGCTCCGGAGAGGGGGATTCGACGCCGTCGTCATCATCAATCATCCTCCATCACCAATTTCATGATGCTCACCGCCGTGTGTGAGTAATTTCTTCGTAGGCTTGCTGGACGGTGATGGGTTGGATCAGATTTACCATGTAATCGACTCAATTTGTTAGGGCTTTGATCCCTAGTATCCACTATGTTCTGAGATTGATGTTGCTATGACTTTGCTATGCTTAATGCTTGTCACTAGGGCCCGAGTGCCATGATTTCTGTTGGTGCAATATTTTCCCCCTTGTGTTTTGGAGATTGTTGACAAAAACAGGCATGGACTGATTTGTTTGCTAGTGCACAGAGAGAGAAATAGTCCATGCAGTACCGAAGAGAATGCTGTCTCCGGTGTCCAGTTCGAGGAACTTCACCGAAGAATATCTACACAACAGAGAAGAATGTTGTAGGATCGAAAGTATGTCTAGAGGGGGGGGGGTGATTAGACTACTTGACCAAATAAAACTTAACCTTTTCCCAGATTTTAGTTGTAGACAGATTTTAGCAATAGTACATGTCAAGCATCACCCTACACATGCAATTCTAAGAGTATAGCAGCGGAAAGTAAGCAATTGCATATGTATGTAGAGAGGGGATAGGAGATTTCAAACGCAATGAAGACACGGCGGTTTTTTGCGTGGTTCCGATAGGTGGTGCTATCGTACGTCCACGTTGATGGAGGCTTCAACCCACGAAGGGTAACGGCTGCGCAAGTCCACGGAGGGCTCCACCCACGAAGGGTCCACGAAGAAGCAACCTTGCCTATTCCACCATGGCTTACTTCCACGAAGGACTAGCCTCACTCGGGGTAGATCTTCACGAAGTAGGCGATCTCCTTGCCCTTACAAACTTCTTGGTTCAACTCCACATCTGGTTGGAGGCTCCCAAGCGACACCTAACCAATCTAGGAGACACCACTCTCCAAAAGGTAATAGACGGTGTGTTGTTGATGAACACCTTGCTCTTGTGCTTCAAATGATAGTCTTCCCAGCACTCAATCACTCCTCACAGATTTGGCTATGGTGGAAGAAGGATTTGAGTGGAAAGCAACTTGGGAAAGGCTAGAGATCAAGGTTCAAATGGTAGGAATGGAATATCTTGATCTCAACACATGAGTAGGTGGTTCTCTCTCAGAAAATGTATGGTGGAAGTGTAGGCACGTTCTGATGGCTCTCCTTACTGAGAAGGATGGGGTGGAGGGGTATATATAGCCTCCACACAAAATCCAACCGTTACACACTTTTGACCCAACTCGGTGGCACCGAAACGATCATCTCGGTAGCACCGAACTGTGTAAAAGATATGAACTTTAGGAATCTCGGTGGGACCGATACGAACAACTCGGATGGACCAAAGTGCAATGGCTTAGGGCAATCCTCATCTCGGTAGCACCGATTGCATCAACTCGGTAGGACCGAAGTGAAGCAATAAGGCAACAGAGACTTGGCAAGCCATCTTGGTGAGACCGATTTGCAAACTCGGTGAGACCGAAGTAAATGCAAACGATTACAAAGAGTTGGCAAGGCCATCTCGGTGGGACCGAGATCCATTTCGGTGGATCTGATTTGTTAGGGTTTGGCAGTGGCTAAGTCTTGAATGAACTCGGTGGGGCCGGATTGGAATTTCGGTGGGGCCGAGTTGGACTTTAGGTTTAGGACATATTTGGGTAGAGATAGTGGTTGAGGGTTTAGGAATACTGTCACTAAGCACTTGAGCAAAAAGACCATTAAGCAACACCTCATCCCCTTTTAATAGTATTGGCTTTCCTATGGACTCAATGTGATCTTGGAAGATTACAGGCAGTCCAATCATGCATTGAATCGAAAAGGAAAGCACGAAAGGGATCGAAACTCACCCTAACTCGGTGGAGTTCCTCTACGGCGGCAACGGCGGTGGAGATTACCGTTGACGGCGACGGAGTCCTGCGGCGAGAGCGCACAGGCAACGACGGCAACGATCCGGAGACCAAAGGGGCGGCAGCAATGGGGCGCGGGCGCGTAACGTTTGAAGAAATTTTCAACCGCACGAGCCGCTGGATATATATACCCATTAGCTGTCGGTGGCACCGAGTGGAACAAATCGGTAGCACCGAGACGTGCAACTGCTGGCAGTTACAGCAACTCGGTCCGACCGAGTTGGTCTAATCGGTAGCACCGAGATGAAAACCTAGATCAGTCTAAGTGCTTTCGGTTCGACCGAGTTTGAGTGGGTTGGTCTGACCGAAATCAATTAGAAGGTTTTGGAGGTTCAGCCCTTTCAGATCGGTGGCTCCGAGTGCTCCTCACCCGGAGGGTCCGAAAATGACTTGTTCAATTTTTGTGATGCAGCAAGAATAGAATTTGAGACAAGAAAGCATAGATAGCTAGAGAAGGTTCTTAGGCATTCTTGTACATCCACTTGGCCAGAAAAACCAAGACAATCAAAACAACAAATGGATGTCCTCGAATGATGAAAACATGGAAATCAGCATGCTCACACAATAAGATTGCAAATGAAATATGTGTCAAACATGCACAACCAATTCTAGCATCTATCAAGCAATGGCGATGACTAGGTCATCTATATATGAGTATATTGACTTAGGAGCCAAATGAGAACATTTGATCATAGGTCATACTCATCATTTAAGCACAAGTGGGGTTACCACTTTTACATAAAGCATTAATGTGTTCACACCATTAGAGTTGCTTTAGCTCAATTGTTTAGAGCAAAGCTCCCCCTAGATGTGATATCCCCCCTAAGAGGGTTGAACTAACCTTGGGTTTTGTCGATGATGACTTCATGTAGATGTTGAAGATGTGGATGCTCAATGTTGATGTAGACCATCAAGAGTTGGGAGCAATCCTTTGGAGTTTTGTGCTTTCAATACCTACATGGGTTAGTCCCACACAAGGAACATACAAGGATATCCATAGACATAGAGTGAAATACACATATGATGATGTCCATGAATGCATTGATTACCTTGTCCCTTGCCTTACCAACAAGAGGGTTTGTGACTCCATGAACTAGTGCAAAATGTGAAAGTTGGTTGCACAAGTCCTTGCCATAAAGAATATGAGTGAAGTTTGTTGGCGGAGTCACCCTCAAGAACTCTCTAGTTCTTCTTCTTTTGGACCCACATCAACTTGATGGGAATCCTTGGAGTTGTAGTAGCACTTGATGAAGTAGAACTTGATGAAGTCTTGGGAACCCACTTGACCATGGCTTGAGGAGCTTCTTCATATGATTCAATCTCTTCTTGAAGCTTGTCCTTGCCTTTTAGCTTGTGGTCTTGTGGTGGAAGGTCTTCTTGAGCTTGTGTTCCCTTGAAGGAAGTAGAATTATACTTCTCTTGTTGAGGAACAAACTTCGTCTTGGGGTATTGACCTTCTTCCCACTCAACTCCATCGGCATTGAACTTTCATTCAAAACCAACACCTTGGTTCTTCCGATGCCTTCCTTGCTTGCGTACAATTTCCTCAAATTGTTTACTCCCGGCAAGGCTCTTGTAGACACCTTTTTCTATAATTCCTTTCAATAGCATATTTTCTTGCTCAAGTGTAACTTGGCTAAGAGTATCATTAGTGGAATTAATAGAACTACTAGAAGCAACAATATTGGATTTAGCATTGTGATTGTTACTACTAGAGGTAGAACCATTTTTACCCTTGTTACTAGTTTGCTTAGGTTTAACTTGTGGCATAAAGGTAGACAAGAGTAAACGTTTGGCAAGATATGAAGAACTCTTCTTTCGAAGATCATCATTGATAGCTTTAAGAAACTCATGCTCTTGCTCTAAATTTAGCTTCTCGAAGCGTAGCTTCTCATGAGTTCTTAGAAGTTCTCTATGATCCTCTTGAATTATTTCATGAGCTAACTTAAGAGCATTTAGTTCTTTAGTTAGACGCTCAATCTCCTTCATAGCATTGTCACTCGTTTCCTCTTGACTATCATGATTACTAGCATTTTCATTATAGCTCACATCACTAGCCCTATCAATAAGTAAATCATCATCACCAAGCAAATCATCTTCATCACTATTAAAATCAAGATACTCGGGGTGTGATACCTTAGGGCCTTTTGCCAGGAAGCATCTTCCAATTCCTTCATTTGGTGAGTCAAATAGATCGTAGGAGTTGGATGACACAAGTGCAAGTCCTGCAACACCTTCATCTTGGCTATAGTCGGAGTTGGAGTGATAACTTCTCTCGGAGTGGTTGTCGGAGTCGGAGCCGGAAACCCATTCACCAACATGAGCTTGATGTCTTCTTCTTGTGTAGCTCCTTGATGACTTGTCCTTCCTCTCCGAATCCTTGCTTCTTCGAGAGTGTCTTCGTTCATAATAATCATCTCTACTCCTTCTCTCTTTACGAGGTGATTCATCTCTTCTATGTCTTCCTCTTGGTGATTCGTCTCTTTTCTTGTAGGGAGCCGTACACTCATTTGAGTAGTGTCTGGGCTTCCCACAATTGTAGCAATTACGGTCACGACTTGATGATCTTCTCTCATAATGTCTTGAGCTAGAGCTTCTTTCTTTTCCTTTGTTCTTGTAGAACTTGTTGAACCTTTTCACCATTAGGCTTATCTCTTCATTGGATACTAGCTGGTCACTTGAAGTTGTTGGAGCATCGGTTGAGGCTTTGTAAGCACCACTTGACTTGTTGTGCAGCTCCTCTTTGTCCTTGAGTGACATTTCATGAGCGACAATCCTTCCAATGACTTCCGTGGGCTTGAGATCTTTGTAATTTGGCATCATTTGGATCAATGTGCAGACGGTATCATACTTTCCATCCAAGGCTCTAAGTATCTTCTTAATGATGAATTTTTCGGTCATCTCTTCACTTCCTAAGCCGGCAATCTCATTTGTGATGAGAGCAAGCCTAGAGTACATCTCTGCGACTCCTTCACCATCCTTCATCTTGAACTTGTCAAGTTGACTTTGAAGCACATCCAACTTAGATTCCTTGACGGACTCGGTACCCTCATGCATATCAACCAAAGTATCCCAAATTTCCTTTGCATTCTCGAGGCGGCTGATTTTGTTGAATTCTTTGGGACATAGACCGTTGAATAGAATATCACAGGCTTGAGCATTGTATTGCAACATCTTCAATTCTTCCGCGGTTGCCTCACGATCTGGTTCCTTGCCATCCTCAAAGAAGTCACCTTGCAAGCCAACACGAACAACAGCCCAAACGGCAAGGTTATGACCAAGAATATGCATTTTCATCTTATGTTTCCAACTAGCAAAGTTTGTACCATCAAAATATGGACCTTTACGGTGATAGTTACCCTCACTAGACGCCATACTCTCCTAGGTTGTGAAACCAAGGCTATGATACCCAAAGCTATGAGAATCAAGGATTACGGAGACCAAAGCTCTGATACCACTTGTAGGATCGAAAGTATGTCTAGAGGGGGGGGGTGATTAGACTACTTGACCAAATAAAACTTAACCTTTTCCCAGATTTTAGTTGTAGGCAGATTTTAGCAATAGTACATGTCAAGCATCACCGCAATTCTAAGAGTATAGCAGCGGAAAGTAAGCAATTGCATATGTATGTAGAGAGGGGATAGGAGATTTCAAACGCAATGAAGACACGGCGGTTTTTGGCATGGTTCCGATAGGTGGTGCTATCGTACGTCCACGTTGATGGAGGCTTCAACCCACGAAGGGTAACGGCTGCGCGAGTCCACGGAGGGCTCCACCCACGAAGGGTCCACGAAGAAGCAACCTTGCCTATTCCACCATGGCTTACGTCCACGAAGGACTAGCCTCACTCGGGGTAGATCTTCACGAAGTAGGCGATCTCCTTGCCCTTACAAACTTCTTGGTTCAACTCCACATCTGGTTGGAGGCTCCCAAGCGACACCTAACCAATCTAGGAGACACCACTCTCCAAAAGGTAATAGACGGTGTGTTGTTGATGAACTCCTTGCTCTTGTGCTTCAAATGATAGTCTTCCCAGCACTCAATCACTCCTCATAGATTTGGCTATGGTGGAAGAAGGATTTGAGTGGAAAGCAACTTGGGAAAGGCTAGAGATCAAGGTTCAAATGGTAGGAATGGAATATCTTGATCTCAACACATGAGTAGGTGGTTCTCTCTCAGAAAATGTATGGTGGAAGTGTAGGCACGTTCTGATGGCTCTCCTTACTGAGAAGGATGGGGTGGAGGGGTATATATAGCCTCCACACAAAATCCAACCGTTACACACTTTTGACCCAACTCGGTGGCACCGAAACGATCATCTCGGTAGCACCGAACTGTGTAAAAGATATGAACTTTAGGAATCTCGGTGGGACCGATACGAACAACTCGGATGGACCAAAGTGCAATGGCTTAGGGCAATCCTCAT
Organism: Elymus sibiricus; assembly: GCA_039707655.1. Lineage (NCBI taxonomy): Eukaryota > Viridiplantae > Streptophyta > Magnoliopsida > Poales > Poaceae > Elymus > Elymus sibiricus. The sequence continues at coordinate 250,617,799 of CM077668.1, read as the reverse complement.
CTCGGTAGCACCGATTGCATCAACTCGGTAGGACCGAAGTGAAGCAATAAGACAACAGAGACTTGGCAAGCCATCTCGGTGAGACCAATTTGCAAACTCGGTGAGACCGAAGTAAATTCAAATGATTACAAAGAGTTGGCAAGGCCATCTCGGTGGGACCGAGATCCATTTCGGTGGATCCGATTTGTTAGGGTTTGGCAGTGGCTAAGTCTTGGATGAACTCGGTGGGGCCGGATTGGAATTTCGGTGGGGCCGAGTTGGACTTTAGGTTTAGGACATATTTGGGTAGAGATAGTGGTTGAGGGTTTAGGAATACTGTCACTAAGCACTTGAGCAAAAAGACCATTAAGCAACACCTCATCCCCTTTTAATAGTATTGGCTTTCCTATGGACTCAATGTGATCTTGGATCACTAAACCAAAAATGTAGAGTCTTGATCTTTGCCAATCCTTGTCCTTAGCATTTTGAGGGGTCCACATCACTAGTCCATGCCATGCCAATCATTGAACATCCTGAAATCTTAATCTTGAATGGATATTAGTTCAATGAGATATATGTTGTTATGAATTACCAAAACCACCAAGGGAGCAAATGTGCTTTCAAATGTGCTACATCCTTTGAAGCCTTGTAGACGATAAGAATGACGTGAAGGAGTTGACCCCTCGAGAATTACTGCTGACGCGAAGCAATTGGTTCGGTGATTCGGTGCGAAGAAAATTGATTGCAGCGATGGAAGACGAAGACGAACTGAAGACGTAGCATTCCTTTCGCTATTCTTCTTCCATTTATTTGAGTCATAGGACCTCCGTACTATTAAGAGGGGTATAGGTTCTCGAAGCTTAGATCCGCTGTGATGCTTAGCCCAAAACTATGCGAGACTGAGAGAAATCTCTTTACGTTTCAAATGATTACCTGCCAGCAGAAGACGTTGTTCTTCGGTGCTGCAGGAGATATCTTTTGAACTGAAGAGTTAGCATTACTTGCTCCGCACGTAATGTTACCGTTGTGCTCAATTCCGACCGTTGGACTCGTGTCGTTCGACCGTTGGCTGCTACACATGTCCAATTTGGTCTTTTCCCTTTAGGGAAGGCTGCGGCTATAAATAGCCACCCCGCTCCAACGTTGCCCGTTGGCTGCTCCGCTTAAGATTTCTGAGAAGATTGATTGAGCATCCCCTCTCCGAGTGATTTGAGTTTAAGATCCACCGAGAGAAAAATCAAGAGCCCAAACTTAGACAGTGGTTGAGCATCACAATAGTTTTGAGTTAGATTCTTGTACCTATTACTCTTGAGAGCTGCGCACTCTCTAGACGGATAGGTGTCGGCTCGAGTGTCGAAGAGTAATTGTCTTCACCAAGCAAGATCTTCAGCAACCAAGAGTCATTGTGGTTTGCGAAGAAGTCTGTCAAAGGTTTGGAGATTGCCGACAAGTATCTACCACGAGTGAAATCAACTGGAGTCTGATCAACTCCGAGTTGAAGGAGAATAGGGCGAAGAGAGTTTATCTTCTGTGTTAAATCACAACCCCTCCAACCAGACGTAGTCCTTTGGCAGAAGGGTGAACTGGTCTACAAATTCTTCTGTCGCCATCGAGCACCACTGGTTCATTCTATTTTACTGCATCTCTTTCAGCAGTTTACCTTCGTGCTCTGTGTCGATAGTTTATCTGATCAATCATAGTTCGTCACTTATCCTTCACATTCTCTTCATTCATTTCCATCGTCCCAGTTCAAATTTATTATCGTACCTCTGTATGTTAGCGTGATTTCATTCTGTTCTGAATCCATTCACCGTGTCACCATTTCCCGTGCATTTCCATCGCAGTTCATATCTAGTTTTTCCTCGTGCTATTGAATTTGTTCATATATTGCTTTACCATCATACCAGTCAATCTTGTGATATTCTTCGCTCGATCAATTACTACTTTCTTCTTCGATAGATTTGCTCCTCTGTTGCATGCTTGTTTAAATACTTGTCTACCGAACCTTATTTCCGCTGCTGTGTTTGGGATCAGTTCAAAACATTCGCAAGAATTTTTGAATCTCCCATTCATCCCCCCTCTGGTCGATATACTCTCGGTCCTAACAATTGGTATCAGAGCAGGTACTCCCTGTCTCTGTTTATTAAAGGTCTAACAACCTTGGAGTTTTGAGTATGTCGTTTGCAGGTAGATCCTCGCAGTCTGAAAGGTTTCCTATCTTCGATGGAAATGACTATGTCTACTGGAAAGAGCGAATGAAAATCAGACTTCAAGCCATCAACATTGAACTTTGGCAGATTGTCGAAAATGGATACACTGTTCAAAACCCTGATGATCCTACCTCCGATGACAAAGCTAGAATGCGATTGAATGCTCAAGCAAAAGATATTATCTGTGATAGCATCTCAAAAGACATTTTCATTCGGTTCCAAAAGCTTGACTCGGCAAAGCAACTCTGGGATGCCATCAAGGATGTTCATGAAGAATCCATTACCAGAACAGATCAACACACAGATATGCTTCGTGCCATGTTTGCAGGTTTCAGGAGTCTTCGTAGCGAAAGTGCTATGGAACTCACCGATCGGTTGACAAATATTGTTGAAAGACTTCATCAATGAGGAGTAACAGATATCACCGATAGAGATGTGGTCAACAAACTACTGAGTGCTCTTTACCGTCAGTCCACTCTTTGCCGTCTGCTAGCGGACGGCACAGATGGTCTTTGCCGTCCGCTTCCATAAAGCAGACGGCAAAGAAAGGCCTCATAGCAAAGATGGTTTTTGCCGTCAGTCCATTCTTTGTCATGGGCTAGCGGACGGCAAAGAGCCAAAAAAGTGGACGACAAAGGCAGGCGGACGGCAACTAGCAAAATCGCAGACGCCAAAGAGCCCATCTGGGCCCCACTGGAGCGCGACGCTGGTTAGGTCAAACGGACGGCCTAGATGCCGTCCGCTAGCGGACGGCAAAGAGCAGCAGACGGCAAAGAAAAATTTCACTAACATTTGTAAGGGCCGCCGCGCGCGCCTCTCTCTCTCTCTCTCTCTCTCTCTCTCTCTCTCGCCGTGACCCTCTCTCTCTCTCTCTCGCCGCGCCCCTCCACTCCCCTCTCTCTATCTCTCTCTCTCTCGCCGCCGCGCCCGTCGCCGCCGACGACCCACCGCCCCACCCCGCCCGTCGCCGCCGCCGACCCACCGCCCCACCGTGCCCGTCGCTGCCGATGACCCGACGCCCCACCGCCCCATCGGGCCCTGGTGCAGATCCACCGCCCCGCCGCCACCCCGCCGTCCCGCCGCTCCACTCTGCCACCGCCGCCCCGCCAGCACGCCGTCCGCGGCTCCGCCGCCCCCGACGCCACTCACCCCCGACGCCCCCCTCCGGTGAGTCCTCCCCTTATTCTCTGTTTTTTTCTTTTTTTTCATTTAATTGCTACTGTTAGTGCTATATTACTCATATTTAGTTAGGTTAGTGCTAGGTTAGGTTAGAAAAGAACTAGGAGAAGAAGATTTTAGGTTAGTCAAAATTAGAAGAAGAAGAAGAAGATGATGAAAAAAAAGAATAAGTAGAAGAAGAGGAAAAAGGAAAAGAAGGAAGAAGAAGAAGAAGAAGAAGAAGAGGAGAAGAGGAGAAGAGAAATAGAAGAAGAAGAAGAAGAAGAAGAAGAAGAGGAGGAGAAGAAGAGGAAAAAGGAAAAGAAGGAAGAAGAAGAAGAAGAAGAAGAAGAAGAAGAAGAAGAGGAGGAGGAGGAGGAGGAGGAGGAGAAAAGAAGAAGAAGAAGAAGAAGAAGAAGAAGAAGAAGAAGAAGAAGAAAAAGAGGAGAAGAGGAGAAGAAGAGGAAAAACAGGAGAAGAAGAAGAAAAAGAGGAGAAGAAGAAGAAATAGAGATTTTTTATATAGAGAGAGATTTTTTATATATAGAGATTTTTTATCGGGATTGAATATTCGTGTTGATCGGGTGGATTTAAATGTGCAGTTGTTTCGTCGCTGCGAGGGTCTGGTGTTCGACGACCTCCCCATGCGTTCGACGAGCTCCCCTGCGTTCGTGGGTGAGCACAAATGACATCTCCTCCTCCCCCCTTCATTTGCTCTGTTCCGGTCTTCGTGCCGATGATACCTGCTAGCTATAGGTAGATTCAATCATCAGTATGCGTGACCAGTATGCGTCTCCCGTTCGAAAGGGTTATAGTTATAAATATGCATGCATTTGCATATTTATAACCATGATTCTTTCGAATTGTCCAACGCTATCCATGGACAGCCCGAGTATGTGTAGATTGGGTTCGTTTTCCCATGCTCTGCTCCGGATCCGATGCAGAATTTCGTCAGTGCCTCCCTGTTGTTCTCCGGGTACACATCCTCTCTGTTTATTGCCGAGACGTGTATCAGGAGAACAGCGGGGAGGTGCTGCCGAAATTTTGCGTCGGATCCGGAGCAGAGAATGGGAAAACGAACCCAATCTACACATACTCGGGTGGGATTAGGACCTATCTTTACCTATCAGCGTGTAGGTTACATGGACGTAATAAAATTGACAAACTTGATTAACTGATGAATATATATGCTGAATTATATATATATTTCTTGTGTGTTTAGTAGGTAGGCAAGATGAGTGATCGTGCGTGGATGTACACCGGTCACACTAGTCAGAAAGACACAACCAATGAATGGTTAACAAAAACCAAGGGGTTTGTGAAAGCCGCATTTGCAAATGGCCAGAGAAAAACCTGGTGCCCCTGTGTTAGGTGCGACAACTTTTCACAGAGGACAGAGGGTGAAATGGGTAAACACCTGCAGAAGTGGGGTTTTACGCCTGATTATACGGTGTGGACATTTCATGGTGAGTTTGCCCAACGTACCAGAGCTGAGGTGGTTCGTCGTTGCACCGACGAGCATGGTACCGGGATCGAAGACATGGTGCAAGACTTTGATGATGCTCGGGATTCGGACGATGAGATGGAGGAATCTGCAAAGGCCTTCAATGAAATGTTGGAGTCTTCAAAACATCCTCTCCACGAGCACACTGAGCTTTGTCAGCTGGATGCCATTGCACAAGTAATGGCTCTGAAGGCTCAATTCAACTTGGGCAGAGAATGCTATGACGCGATGATGACACTATTTGAACGCTTTCTACCCAAAGGCCATGTAATGCTTGCAAACCTGTACCAGTCGGACAAAATCCTCCGTGTACTTAAGATGCCCTATGAGAAGATAGATGCCTGTGAGAAAGGATGTGCCTTATTTAGGCTTGAGTATGCGGGCTTGAACTATTGTCCCATTTGCAAGTCTTCCAGGTATGTTGTGGTAGACAACGGTATGGGTGAGAAGAGGCAGACCAAAATCCCCGTTAATGTTCTTCGGTATCTGCCAATCGTACCAAGACTTCAACGTCTTTTCATGGTCGAAGAGATGGCCAGACAGATGACATGGCACAAATTGGGCAAAAGAATAGAACTAGATGCAGATGGGAATCAGATGTTGGTACACACATCGGATGCTTTTGCGTGGAAGCACTTCGATGCATTACATAAGGATAAAGCGGCAGATCCAAGGCATCCTCGAGTCTGCATCGGCACGGATGGGTTCAATCCGTTTGGTATGATGGCAACCCAATACAGTTGTTGGCCTGTATTTGTCATTCCACTCAATCTCCCCCCCCCGGACAGATTATGCAAAGAAAGAACATTTTCCTGACGTTGATAATTCCAAGGCCCAACTATCCGGGGAAGAATATGAATGTGTACATGCAACCGCTTAAGGATGAATTGCAAGAAGCTTGGGATAATGGGTTCAAGACATACAACGCCGCTAGAAAACAAAACTTCACAATGCATGTCTGGTACATGTACTCGATGCATGACTTGCCGGCGTATGCGCTATTCGTTGGCTGGTGTGTGCATGGAAGGTTCCCGTGCCCCACATGCAAGGCAGCTCTTCAGTTTCGTTGGCTGGAGGCGGGTCGCAAGTATTCTTGCTTCGACTTGCATAGACCGTTCCTGGATCCTCGCCATAAGTTCAGAAAAGACAAGAAGAACTTCATCAAAGGTAGAGTTGTCAAAAACTCTGCACCACCTGCGTTGACAGGCCAACAGATCCTGGATCAGTTAAACGCTCTCGAGCCTGATCCAGAGCGTCCAGGGTATTTCAAGGGGTATAATTCGGAACACGCCTGGACTCACAAGACATGCTTGTGGGATCTGCCTTACTTCAAAGACCTCCTTCTTCCACACAACATCGACGTGATGCACACTGAAAAGAATATCGGCGAGGCCCTTTTTGGTACATTGTTCGGCATAGAGGGGAAGTCAAAGGATAATCCTAAGGCTAGAGTCGATCAGCAGACTCTATGTGATAGACCGTTACAAAACATGCGACAACCGAAAGGAAAGAAGAACTGGTCGAAGCCAAAGGCCTGGTTCAATCTTGGAAGGAGAGCTACGAGGGAAATTATCTTGTGGGTGAAAATGCAGTTGATGTTCCCCGATGGGTATGCAGCGAATCTAAAGAGGGGAGCGAGTCTTGAAAAATTGAAAATATTTGGTCTCAAGAGTCATGATTGGCACATATGGCTTGAGCGGGTAATGCCGGTGATGTTGCGTGGCTTTATCCCTGAGGATGAATGGCTAGTACTGGCAGAGCTGAGCTATTTCTTCCGTGTTCTTTGTGTGAAAGAACTATCGCCTGGTGTGCTAGATGACATGGAAAAGTTGGCGCCGGAGTTGCTCTGCAAGTTAGAGAAGATCTTTCCACCGGGCTTCTTTAATCCAATGCAGCATTTGATTTTACATCTCCCGACCGAGGCAAGATTGGGGGGGCCCGTGCAAAATCGTTGGTGCTATGCAACTGAGAGGATGCAGAAGACGCTTCGAGCAAAATGTAAAAATAAACATAGAATTGAAGCATCGATGGCCGAGGCATTCATTACTGAGGAGGCGGCAAACTTCGTGACAGCACACTACGAAGCCAAAAATCGTCATTTGCATAATCCGAAGCCTCGGTACAATGCTGGCGACCCTAAAAAAGGTGGATCCAACCTCAGCCTATTCAAAGGGAAGCTCGCACCAGCCGGTGCATCGAAACCAATACCGTTGGATGTCGAAGAATGGTGGATCATTTCGTTGTATATCTTCAACAACCTAACAGAAGTGCGGCCGTACATCGAGTAAGTTCTCGGTACATTGTTTCGCAACTTCTAATTCCTTTGAACTGCTCTTATTCCCGGATATTTGATACAGTCGATACGTCGCCAAATTCTCGGATGGAGCGGTGATCCAAAAGGATTCCATCGAAGAGTATGAGCTTCTGGCAAAGCATGGAGGCGGCTATCCCGGTTTCATCTCTTGGTTCAAACAAACGGTAATTACCATTAATAGACCATTTCATTTCTTCGTCTAATTTGCGGCTAATGCAACAATCCTTTCGTATTAAACTTGTAGGCTAATTCAGAGTCTATGGACGCCGAATTGAGACAAGCCACTAATGGTTTTGACTATAAGGTCCGTTCATTTGAGAAATACGACATCAACGGGTATCGCTTTCGTACCTTTGGCAAAGAGCTATCTATGGCCGACCGAAAATCTACAAATTGTGGTGTCTCTGCTATCGGCGAAGGAGGTACCGAGTATTATGGAAGAGTTGAAGCAATTTATGAACTTCTATTCTATGGTGAAAACCCACCGAACGTCGTAGTCTTCAAATGTTATTGGTTCCAGCTGAAGGAGACTAGAAGGACTCATGAACATATAGGGCTAGTCGAAATCAAACAAAGCACCCATTTAGATGTTCCCGATGTCTATATTACGGCTCAACAGGCGACCCAAGTTTTCTATCTACCGTGGGCCTGCCAAACTAATACAAATCTGAATGGTTGGGATGTCGTTTATGAAGTGCCGCCACGTGCTAGACCACCTCCCCCCAATGAAGAGGATTATGAACCTCACATTAACCCAGACACATATGAAGGAGAATTCTTCCAAGAAACACGTCTTTCCAAAAAACGTTTCAAGAACCGCTCTACTTCACCCCAGAACATGGAAGTAGACAGCGACAGTGAATCCGACTTCACCCCTGAGCCGGAACAAGAAGATCCGGAACAAGAAGAGGTTACTGCTGCGGATGACCTGTCAATGCTTGACCGATTACAGAAAGGCCTTCCACATGTTGAAGCCGCTGAACCCGATGAGCACGTCATTCATGACGACACGCATGATAGTGATGATGATGATGCATTTAATGATCCAGACGATCCAGACTATTATTAGTTTGTATGCATCCCAACTTAAATTATATACATATTATTATTCATGTCAGGTATTCAATTTTTTTATGTTGTACTAATTTCGTTTACTCTTTGTCATGGCAGGTGTTGAAAGATGGTGGGCGCGGGTCGAGAGCGCTCCGCGGGTACTTCTTCGGCGGCGGCCCGCGGGAGGGCTACTTCCATTCCACCCCTACCTCTCCGGAGAGCGTTGATAGAGAGTATGGGGACACCGGCGGGTGCTTCTTCATCGGTGTCGTTGCCCACCGGGAGAGGAGGTCGGGGAGGAAAGAAGAGAGGTGGAGGACGTGGCCGCGGGAGAGGTAGGCAGACTGCTACGCCTTCCTCGCCACCACCCCCAGCTCATTCACCCGAGCACAGGACTGCTAGGGTGGACCCGTCTGAGGTGGAGGCTACGGGGACTCCGGACCACGAGCCTCCGGTCGACGGGCCTTCGGCCCACGAGACTCCGGTCCCAGAGGCTTCGGCCCACGAGACTTCGGCCCACGAGACTCCGGACCAAGACGGGGATCGAGCTACGTCCCAGGAGACGTCCGGATGGGGTACCTGGCCGGATCCGTCTCAGGGGCCGAGTGGCCATGCTGATGGCGGTGGGGATCAGTTTAATGATAGTGAGGGCGAGGTGGTTGAGGGGGTCACCGTGTACCAGCGTGGTAGTACACGGCTCCCGCCCCTGCCGGCGACCCGCGAGCAGAGGCCGGTGATTAGGCCTGATGGGGAGAAGTAAGTGCATTTACTCTTTTTGTACCTTTTGCCTTCACGTTTCTTCAAATATCTAATGCGTTGGCCTTGTCATACTACAGGGGTTGGGTACACGCCAGTGGAGTCCGCAGGCCCAACAGCGTCCTTGGTGTGCTTGGCCGGCAAAATTTCCCGGGGTTTGTCACGTTGCCCGGTGAGGGTCCGCTTCCACAGCTAGGATTGAGCTGGGAGCACTACTTGGCTGCCCAGGCCCCGCCGGAGGAGATGATCGACGGTGTCTTGTGCCACACGAGGGCCGAGATGGTGATCAGAAGCTTTTGGGTAATTTCTCCTTTACACAATTAAAAATTAACAATAGCTAGTTATTGTACTAATCAGTGTTGTCTCATTTGATTGCAGACCTTCTACAGGTGTGAGGAGGGATACGAGGAGGACGCGGCAAAAGTTATCGATACCGAGTGCAAGCGCCTATTACAAAACTTATGGCACGAGGCTCGGCCGCAGGCTGTTCGAGACTACTACGCCACGCGTGGTATTAAGAAGGACAAGCCGTCGTGCTGCGAAAAGTTTCTGAAGAAGCATCAGTACATGAAGGTAATTACCTATTCTTAAGGCCTTGTACTTAGTTTCCTTGATTTGATTCGTAGGCGTAGCGCTCAAATTTCTCTTTACTAACTTAGGAGCCCCCGAGATGGTGTGCGGATAAGATGGATTGCTGGGAGGCGTTGGTGGATGAGTGGTGCACGGACCACTGGCGAGCCGTCCACAACAATGCCAAGGACCGGCGTGCCCAAATGGTTGGTGTGCCACACCATCAAGGCAGCGCCAACTTATTTCAGTACGGGCGGAACTGGGTATGTGGTTTGCTTCCTGATTCATGCAATTCATTCTTCATGCTAGCTTGAGCCCTTTACTAATACTTTGTTCCTCTCTTTTAGGCGCAACACAATAAGACGAAGGTGCCAGAGGTGTACAACCTCTATGCCATGGCCCATACTGCCTCGTACAAGAAGGCCAAGGCATTCTCTGAGTCTGACCTCGATCATCCAGAAAAGTTCACCAACATCTCCTCCCACCACAAGCTCGTGATGTACAACAAGGAGGCGAAGGCGAGGAAAGGGGAGGACTATAACCCGAGCCAGAATCCTATTGATCCAGAGCTGGTGATGATAGCTGGTCGCGGGAGGCCCCATGGCTCGATAGCCATTGGAGATGGACTGATACGTTGTCCTCTCACTCTCCCGGAGATCAAGGCGCGCCAAACGAGCTCATCGCCTGAGATAAGGACTCGTCCACGGCCAGTCGATCTTGCCATCGAGGTTAGTTATACGGACTCAGATATCTTTCCTCCATCACATTGTGTGTGCGGCCATCGATGATTACAATGCTAACGAGGAGTGGTGTTGCAGGCTGCTCTTCAGAAAGAGAGAGTGACAACCCAGGCGCTTCTGGAGGAGAGGGACCGGGTGGCAGCGAAGAAGGAACTGCTTTTGGCGGAGAAGACAGCTAGGTTGTTGGAGGAGGAGAGGGCACGGAATGAGGCGGCTCACCGGGCCATGTACGAGCTCCTCGTGGTAAGTTTCTTCTGCATATTAGCCAAATCATGCACGTAATGTTCGTTTCATTACTAACTAATATGACTGACTCGTCAAAACCAAATGTGCAGTCTATGTGCGAGAAGACCGGTCAGACCCCTCCGCCGATGCCAGTCATTACTCCAGTGGGAACGGTGAGTTTCATTTGAATGGTCATTAGTTACTAGTCTTAACATTTGAGTGTCATCATGCTAACGAGACATTGCAAATGATCTTTGGTGCAACATAACTCCCGAGCCGCATCGCACAACCCTTCTGAAGGGCAACCTTCTCCAGGTGAAACCGGCCCGAGAAACCCCGGTGCTTGACCTCCGTGATGACGACGACGGTAAGTTTTCTCTAGTGTTTTGCTTAACAAATGCATGCTTAGCTTCGTACATGCTAGTTAGCCCTAATATGCCACATACTTAGCTTATTTTCCCCAAAAAGACATACTTAGCTAATTATCCTCCAAAATGACATAATTAGCTTATTTAGTTCATTTATGACATAATTAGCTTAGTTAGGTCAAAAATGGCATAATAACCTTGGTTTTTTTTTTGAACGTGCAAGACGGTAGGAAAGGCTCCTACTGACATCTTTCTCATTAATATTGGGTTACATGTTACAAATGGTAGCCCCCCACCACCATCAACTAATCAGGTTAACCCCATCAGGGGTGGCTAACTCATCACAGTTTTCGGTAGGGAGGTTGGTTGGCGGGGAGTACAGTCGGGATTTACACTAGGGAATTACAAAAGGTGGTTACAAAGTCAGTCACGGAGGGTTTAACCCTATGAATTAGAAGGGCAAAGTCAGTCTTGAATCTATCTTTCCAGGACGCATGGGATGGAGGCATCCCTTGAAAAACTTTGCCATTACGCTCTTTCCAAATGCTCCAAGCCGACGTCATGAAAATTTCCATGAACATTTTACGTGTCCACCTCTGTCTGCATGAGTGGATCATATTGAGGCGGTTTCCTCCATCCATCCAACTGACACCCAGCGAAACCCAACATGCACGACTGAACGGGCAGGTGAAGAATAGGTGCTCAACAGTTTCTTCTTCTCCTGAGCCACATAGTACACAGTTAACTCCATCTGACACGTTATAATGTCTTCTCTTGATCATATTTTTTGTGTTGATTCTGTCGGCTAGCAGGAGCCAAGCGAACATCTTGATTTTCATCGTGCACCTGGATCTCCAAATCCATATGAAAGACTCATCAGCGACCACATCCTTGAAATAAAACTTGTAGAATTTCACAGAAGAAAAGCCACCCCCAGACGCATGTCCAGGTGTCATGCACACTGGTGTCGATTACAGTTGATTCGGTTAGTCGTTGGAGGGCGCGCACCTCCTCTCTGGCTTGCTGCGACAACGGCAAATGAAATCCATTGTTCAGCTCTGTCATACCCAGAAAAGTTGCAACCGAAGCATCCTCAATTTTTGTGTATGAGAAGGCACAGGGGTGTGAGTTTTCAAGAACCTGCCCTTGCCATAAATCCTTCCAGAACAACACAGTTGAGCCGTCTCCAACATTCACATGTGTGACTCCTCTGTAGGCATCACTCAATTGCATGACATCTCGCCACCAAAATGATCCACACGCATCCGCCGCATGCGGAATTCTGTTTTCATAGTATGTGGACTAGACAAGGTTGCACCACGGGACATCCTTTTTGTTGTAGAAATTGTGCAGAAATTTCATAAGCAGACCGGTATTCTGAACCTTGATATTCAGTATCCCAAGCCCCCCACGACTTTTGGGGCGACAGACTAAATCCCACGCGGCCAGGGAGTTACAGGTCTCCCCCTGCTCGGTTTTCTTTTGCCATAGGCAGCGCCTACGAATTTTGCAAGATGTTCGATTAACTTTGGCGGGAACTTGATGGTGCACATAGGATACAGTGCAAGCGAGGTGATGAGTGAGTTCAGCAAAGTGAGTTTGCTCCCTTGGTCCAACATGCATAACGAGGAGGATAGTTTGCGTTCCGCTTTCTCGATCACTGGCATGAGGTCTGTCACCGAGGGTCTCGTTGTTCCCATCGGTAGGCCGAGGTAGGTGAACGGCATCTTCCCGACTGAGCATTGCCAAGTATTTGCGAGTTGAGCAACCAGGCTGTCATCCACGTTTAAGGGTATGAGCATAGACTTATGAAAGTTGATTTTGAGACCAATGGAATCGGCGTAGTCAATTAGCAATTGTTTCATCCTCGTCGCTTGCACCACACATGCCGGCATGATTAATATTGTGTCGTCGGCGTACTGTACGACGGGATAGTCTTTCGATCCATGTGCTGGTATGGGCAACTCAATCAGGTGACGGCGGAAAGCATCGTTGATCGCTGATTGGAGTAGGTCCGCCGCAAGGACAAAGATGAGGGGGGAGAGCGGGTCTCCCTGACGCACCCCACGACGGCAGAGGAATTGTCGGCCCGGGATGCCATTCAATAGGACCGACGACGTGCCTGTCCCAAAAATGTTTTTGATCCATCCAAGCCATCTCTCATCAAATCCCATTTGCTTCATAATTTCTAACATTGACGAGTGCTCGATCGTGTCAAATGCCTTTGCGAAATCTAATTTAAGCAGAACGACCGGTCGTGCGGATGCTTGACATTGGTGTATGTACTCGAACGTCCAGGCAAGGCAATCTTGTATTGTTCTTGTGCGGAGGAATCCATATTGATTTCGATGGACAATATCAAGGATGAAGCGTTGTAGCCTGTTAGCTAGGATTTTTGTGATAATCTTCAGGCAACAGTTGAGCAGTGTAATGGGTCTGAAGTCGTTTGCAGTCTCGGGCGAGCCAATCTTTGGGATTAGAGTGATAAATCCTGAATTGATGCTGGTCAGGTCTAGATCTCCATTGTAAAAATCCTCGCACAGTTTGTAGAACTCAGGTTTGATCAGGTGCCAACAGGTTTTTAGGAATGTCCCGCTAAAACCATCTGGGCCGGGGGCTCTGTCAGCGGGCATAGTTCTGACAACCTCATCGATCTCGGCATGTATGAACGGACCGGATAGTGCTCCAAGCCCATCCACCTTTTTGATAATCGACGGCAAGTCAAATTTCATGGATGGGGGAGAGGACTCACCAAGCCACTGTTTGTAGGCGTTGAACAAAACTGCCTCCTTAGAATTATGGTCATGCACCACTGTGTCATCAGGTAACTTGAGCGAGGCTATGGTGTTATTTCTGAATCTTTCCGTAGCAAGAGCACGGAACAACTTTGTATTTTCTTGTCCAAACTTAATATATCTGATGGTGCAGCGTTTTCTCCAGTATTGGTTCTGATAATTCAGTAATTGCATCAGATGAGCCTTTAAGATTTTTCTGAAGTTTGCTTCTGGTGTGGTTAGTCTCCTAATTTCTTCCAGTCCATCAAGTTCTGCTAGAGCCCAGTTGCAATTTTGGATCAAGATAGATAGGCGGGAAATCCCTTTGCTCCAAGACTTAAGGTCATATCTCAGTGTCTTGAGCTTCTTGCATATCAGCGCCGCACTGTTGCTTGCATAACAATGTTTGCCCCAAGAACTTGCAACAACATCTAGGAAACCAGGGTGGTGGACCCAGTAGTTCTCAAATCGAAATATTCTGCTCTTTGGTATGCTGGTTTCAATATTGACCACGCTTGGTGAATGATCTGAAATTGGTTTACCGAGAGTGGTCACAATAGTGTTTGGGTATGTTTGCGTCCAGTGGCAGGAGGAAAAGAACCAGTCGATCTTCTCTAGGAGTGGATCCTCTTGCATATTGCTCCACGTAAAGGAGCGGCCTTTAAGCGGGATTTCAACCAAGGCTTGTGAACGGATTATATCATTGAAGAGTAGAATATCGCTCACATTTCCACCCGGTTTATTGCGATTATCCGAGGAATGGATAAAATTGTAGTCACCAACTAAAAGCCAGTCTTCATCATCCGGGATATTTAAATCATACAACCATTCAGCAAACATCACACGATCATCCCCACTGCAGGGTCCATAAATGTTATATAAAACCCAGGACATGCCAGATAATTTGGATGTTAGAGAAATACCAAGTGCAAAGAAATCCGAGAAGACCATAGTACCATCAAACGCAGAACTGTTCCATATCGTGATAATCCCACCTGAGGCCCCTCGCGACGGCACAAAAGCAAAACGATCAAATCGCCGGGGACAAAAGGACCTGATGAAGTTTTGATCGAAATTCATGCGTTTAGTCTCTTGCAAGCATATCACATTACAACCACATGCATCAATCGCATTTTTAATAGCTAATTGTTTATTCTCTGAATTTATTCCACGGATGTTCCATACTAGGATGTTCCACTGTTGCTTGGGAGGCATATCGAAGGGGTTTTTAAGTTGAGCTAGTTGAGGGGCCCTCCTGATCTGCCATAAGCTTGGAAGGGGAGAGTTCAGAGGCAGGGACGCCGCATTTCACTGTACCAATGTGCTGCAAGCAAGCGATTGAGGTTGGCGGTGGAACCTTGTTGTTAGCTGCAGAAGTGGTGTTGGGTTGGTTTGGTGCAGCAGGGATCAGGCGCGGTTTAACTTTGCTTTTGGTGACACGCCCCTCAGCCATGGATGGTGCTTTAAAGCCATCATACCTCGTTGCATGGGTGTTGCGGCGGAGAAAGGCATTGTCGATCACAGGACCTTGTTTCTTCCTCTTGTCTTTGTGTGTCTTTGGACAGTTCAGATCATGGCCAGAGATATCCAGCAGGGGTTCAGGGAGATCCAGAAGTTCAGCTTCCTGGTGAGCACCTTCCTCCAAATTGAGCTCAGGAGCAGGACATGAGATCAGGGGAGCGAATGCAGTTGTCCAGTCTCTCTTATCGACATGAATCACCCGTGGAGCAGACTAAAAAAAAGAGGCCTAGGTGGCCTTCAGAGCATAGACAATAAAAACGTACTGTAGATTCTTGCAGAAGAGCAAGGTGTCTTGTTATGGTTGAGAGCTATCTAGGATCATGCGGGGCATTGGCTTATAAATATAGGTTGTGAAGAACGCCAATAAGTTTCTGAATCAGAGCACTCTGAGGTCCACACCCTCCGACTGAATTCTGACAAAGCTGAACCTGCTGCTGCGCGCACTCAGAGTTGTGTCATCTACTGCAGTTTCGACCTCTTCAACATGAGAATGCAGAGCGTCATCCCCAACAGGGAAGTGGCGCACGTCCGGGGTCAGGATGGGAATTGTATCATGCAAATCGCTAACCGTATCAGCCGAACACTTGACTCGCCAGATTGTTTTCCCCAAGTTACGGGCCTACCCACCAGAAAAGATATCCTCCTTCTTTTTAATTCTCCAAATCCATTTAACCTTCTTGACTTTCCTTATATGCGAAATCGGAGGCCGTATAACCTTGACAGTGTCCAATTTAGATTTCCAAAAGAAACTCGAATCACGTGCATATCCACACTTCCAAGAATTATGGCCCAAAAAAGAACATTGTGAACACTTCAGTCGAGCCGAACATAAGGTTGATTCATGGGCCAGAGAGTTACAAATAATGCAGCGAGTCCCAACTGAATCCTTATTCGCTAAAACACATAAGCAGGTTCTAAGGAGACATTTGCACTTATCACAGATCTCAGCAGAGCATTTAGAGGCATCATGACCAAGTGCTAAACAACGTGTACATCGACCCAATTTTTCATGAATGAAGTCCAAGGGTGGCATGTCTCTAATATTTAGAGTACTCATAATAGTCATGTCAGAATATCCAGCATGCCGAAGGTCAAGTATATGAAATAATACCTCTGAGGGAATAGAATCCCATAAATGTTGCCTGTGATTCTTACCCCAAAAAATATCAGTCTTCTTTAATTGCATGGCCGAGGAAATAGGGAAACCCAAACAACCAAATCTCAAAATATGCTGCTCTGAATGCGCCGGAAATTCCGGATCCACGAGCTGAGCCCGTAACTGCTGGAGAGGTTGCATCGGTGAGGTTAGATAATAACCTTGGTTAGCTCATAAATGTCATATACTTAGCTTATTTTCCTCCAAAATGACATAATAAGCTAAGTTAGCTCAATAATGACCTATACTTACCTAAGTTAGCTCAATAATGACCTATACTTAGCTTTGTTTCCTCCAAAATGACATAATAAGCTTAGTTAGCTCAAAAATGGCATAATTACCTAGGTTAGCTCAGTAATGACCTATACTTACCTTATTTTCCTCCAAAATGATATAATAAGCTTAGTTAGCTCCAAAATGACATAATTACCTAAGTTAGCTCAATAATGACCTATACTTAACTTCTTTTCCTCCAAAATGACATAATAAGCTTAGTTAGCTCAAAAATGGCATAATTACCTAAGTTAACTCAATAATGACCTATACTTACCTTATTTTCCTCCAAAATGACATATTAAGCTTAGTTAGCTCCAAAATGGCATAATTACCTATGTTAGCTCAATAATGACCTATACTTACCTTCTTTTCCTCCAAAATGTCATAATAAGCTTAGTTAGCTCAAAAATGGCATAATTACCTAAGTTAGCACAAAAATGACCTATACTTACCTTATTTTCCTCCAAATTGACATAATAAGCTTAGTTAGCTCAAAAATGGCATAATTACCTAAGTTAGCTCAATAATGACCTATACTTACCTTATTTTCCTCCAAAATGACATAATATGCTTAGTTAGCTCTAAAATGGCATAATTACCTAAGTTAGCTCTAAAATGACACAAATAAGGAATAAGAAGAAGAAAAACAAGGAAGAGGAGAAAAGGAAAGAATAGAAGAAGAAAAAGAAAGAATAAAAGAAGAAGAATGAGAGGGAAAAGGATAAAAAGATAGAAGAGAGAAGAAGAAGAAAATATATTCTTATTCTTCCTTTTTCTCTTCTTTCTTTTTCTCCATCTTCTACTCCTTCTTCTTCTTCTTATTCTTCTTGTTTCTTCTTCTTCTTTCTTTCTTCTTATTATTTGTCTTCTCTTTCTTCTTCTTCTTCTTCTTCTTCTAACTTTCTTATTCCCATTTTGCAGATTTGATTCACTTCATGGAAGCTGGCATTGATGGACTGCTAGTGTTTAGTTTTTGTTTTGATTTGTATTGATGAACAATGTGAAACTATGTATGTATGTATATATGGATGAACAGTGTGAAACTATGTATGTATTGGTTCTTTTAATAGCCTATGTGTTCTCTTGTTCAATATTTTCACGATGATGTTGGATAGTACATACTATTTGTTGGAATACATGGCCTATGCTTCAGCTTGAAACTATATATATCATATATGTGTTGTGAAAATGCAGGGAAATAACAGAAAACAGATAAAAAAGTGGTAATACAGGCACTTTGCCGTCTGCCAGCGGACGGCAAATCCCTTTGCCGTTGGTAGGCTGACGGCAAAGGTGCCACGTGGCAGCAACCTGTGCAACCTGGGAGCACCATGCCTGACCCATTTGGTCATTCTGCCGTCAGCTGGCAGACGACAAAGACCACACTGGCAGACGGCAAAGACAAAGCAGGACTAACGTGCAGCCACAGGCCTGCTGACGTCACTCGGCAGACGGCAAAGGCAAGTGTTTGTTTGCCGTCCGCAGGCAGACGGCAAAGTCTACCGTTAGCCACCTGACGGGGCTAACAGCTACACTTTGCCGTCCAGGACCTTTGCCGTCAGCTGTGCCAGGAAGGCGGACGGTAAAAGTCTTTGCCGTCCGCGGCGCTTCTGCAGACGGCAAAGACGCTGATTACCGTGACTTTCAGTGCTGAAAGTTGTGCCATCAGCCAGCAGACGGCAAAGATGTTTGCCGTCCGTGGTCTGGTCCTTTGACGGCAAAGGACCTGATTCCTGTAGTGATTCTTCTTCTATTTATTTGAGTCATAGGACCTCCGTATTATTAAGAGGGGTATAGGTTCTCGAAGCTTAGATCCGCTGTGATGCTTAGCCCAAACCTATGCGAGACTGAGAGAAATCTCTTTATGTTTCGAATGATTACCTGCCAGCAGAAGACGTTGTTCTTCGGTGCTGCAGGAGATATCTTTCGAACTGAGGAGTTAGCATTACTTGCTCCGCACGTAATGTTACCGTTGTGCTCAATTCCGACCGTTGGACTCATGTCGTTCGGCCGTTGGCTGCTCCACATGTCCAATTTGGTCTTTTCCCTTCAGGGAAGGCTGCGGCTATAAATAGCCACCCCGCTCCAACGTTGCCCGTTGGCTGCTCCGCTTAAGATTTCTGAGAAGATTGATTGAGCATCCCCTCTCCGAGTGATTTGAGTTTAAGATCCACCGAGAGAAAATCAAGAGCCCAAACTTAGACAGTGGTTGAGCATCACAGTAGTTCTGAGTTAGAGTTCTTGTACCTATTACTCTTGAGAGTTGCGCACTCTCTAGACGGATAGGTGTCGGCTCGAGTGTCGAAGAGTAATTGTCTTCACCGAGCAAGATCTTCAGCAACCAAGAGTCATTGTGGTTTGCGAAGAAGTCTGTCGAAGGTTTGGAGATCGCCGACAAGTATCTACCACGAGTGAAATCAACTGGAGTCTGATCAACTCCGAGTTGAAGGAGAATAGGGCGAAGAGAGTTTATCTTCTGTGTTAAATCACAACCCCTCCAACTAGACGTAGTCCTTTGGCAGAAGGGCGAACTGGTCTACCAAATTCTTCTGTCGCCATCGAGCACCACTGGTTCATTCTATTTTACTGCATCTCTTTCAGCAGTTTACCTTCGTGCTCTATGTCGATAGTTTATCTGATCAATCATAGTTCGTCACTTATCCTTCACATTCTCTTCATTCATTTCCATCGTCCCAGTTCAAATTTATTATCGTACCTCTATATGTTAGCGTGATTTCATTCTGTTCTGAATCCATTCACCGTGTCACCATTTCCCGTGCATTTCCATCGCAGTTCATATCTAGTTTTTCCTCGTGCTATTGCATCTGTTCATATATTGCTTTACCATCATACCAGTCAATCTTGTGATATTCTTCGCTCGATTAATTACTACTTTCTTCTTCGATAGATTTGCTCCTCTGTTGCATGCTTGTTTAAATACTTGTCTACCGAACCTTATTTCCGCTGCTGTGTTTGGGATCAGTTCAAAACATTCGCAAGAATTTTTGAATCTCCCATTCACCCCCCCTCTGGTCGATATACTCTCGGTCCTAACAATTGGTATCAGAGCAGGTACTCCCTGTCTCTTTTTATTAAAGGTCTAACAACCTTGGAGTTTTGAGTATGTCGTTTGCAGGTAGATCCTCACACTCTGAAAGGTTTCCTATCTTCGATGGAAATGACTATGTCTACTGGAAAGAGCGAATGAAAATCAGACTTCAAGCCATCAACATTGAACTTTGGCAGATTGTGGAAAATGGATACACTGTTCAGCACCCTGATGATCCTACCTCCGATGACAAAGCTAGAATGCGATTGAATGCTCAAGCAAAAGATATTATCTGTGACAGCATCTCAAAAGACATTTTCATTTGGTTCCGAAAGCTTGACTTGGCAAAGCAACTCTGGGATGCCATCAAGGATGTTCATGAAGAATCCATTACCAAAACAGATCAACACACAGATATGCTTCGTGCCATGTTTGCAGGTTTCAGGAGTCTTCGTAGGGAAAGTGCTATGGAACTCACCGATCGGTTGACAAAATATTGTTGAAAGACTTCATCAACGAGGAGTAACAGATATCACCGATAGAGATGTGGTCAACAAACTACTGAGTGCTCTTGATGCAACCTTTGATCCAATCGTGGCTGAAATCAAGCAAAGACCAGACTTTGAAGAACTTCACTATGTCGAGGTCATGACGCTGTTGTCTATTCACGAAGAAAAGATGGAACTTGAAAATGGGCATCAAGAATCTTCTTCGGAAAGCGAAGGGGAAATTATTTCACACTATGGCAGTTCACAAGAAGAAGATGTTGAGAATCAACACTCTATCACACGAGAACTCGAAATGCTCACAGAAAGACTTGGTGATCTCAGAAGACAAAATTTGAGTCTCACAAATGATGACGAAGTTGACCTGCCTGAATCTTCAAGAAGATTACCTCCGAAAAAAATTAAGTGCTTCAAATGCAAACAATTCGGCCACTACATCACAGACTGTCCTTGCTGGGAGCAAGATGAAAAACCTAGCAGCAGATGGATTTATCTTCACTGCTCTGCATTCACTCGAGTAGATCGTCACACTAAGATCTCGAAGAAAAATGAATCTGTCATTGTTTCTTCGACGAGACCAGTCACTGACATGCAAACCAGAGCGACCATTGAATCTAATATGAAGAGAATATCGCAGCTGACTAGAGTGTGTGCTGAAATGAATATGGAATCTGAAGATGAAACATCCGAATCAGAATCGGAAGACGAAGAGCTTTACAGAAGACAAGGAAGAGGCAATGCATTCGTCGCTTATGAATCATCTGAGAAGTCTCTCGAATCAGACACTGATGATAATGCTTCAAGTGATGATGAACCAATCGCACTCTGTCTCACGGCAAAAACCTCAAAGGATCAGGTATCAGCAAAACACCAAAAATCAATGACTGAATATTCCTCTGAATACATTGCCTATGCTAAACTTGTTAAGATTGCAAAATCTCAACAAGATGAGCTTGAAAAACTTGAGATGAATCTCAGGAAAACCGAAGGATTACTGGTCGAAGAGATGGAGAAGAATCAAGAGTTGACTGAAAAGCATGATGCTTTTTCTTCAACGACTGATGATCTTTCTAAACGATATGATTCTCTTGCAGTTGACTACGAGAGTTTATCAGATGAACTCCTTAGCAGGAATCAAGAACTCGAGTCACTAAAAGAGTCTTATGACGTGCTTGTGAAAGAAAAAGCTTCTCTCTTCGCCGAGCAATCTAACAACCTTCCTGAAGATTTTGTGCCTACTTGCTCAAAATGCCTAGAACGTAGCAATGCTGATTCGAATGCTGAAACATCCAATCCTGTCATCGAGATTATTGCAACTACTACGAATGATATCTCTAACCCCTCTTCCGAGGAATTTGTGGCTATCTCTGATGAAAATTGCAGGCTAAAGAACTTGCTTGAGACAGGAATGCTAAAGAGCCTCAAAGGACATCAAACACTCTGTGATGTGCTCAAGAAGTCAATACTGCACAAAAATCCCCAAAAGGAAGGATTGGGTTTTGAAAGGAAACTCAATGTTGATGGAACTTACTGGACTCCCGAGCAATATCCTCGAACGAGTTGGGTTCTTGCTAAAAGCAAAACTCTCGAACCTGCACTCCTGTCTGGATATGACACTCCCATTCCTGTTATTTCTGACGAGCCTAATGACTCAAACTACAAATTTTTCAAACAACAGAATGGTAAGGTTTTCGCTCGGTATGTTGGGACTAACTCCAGGTCTGGTTCACCCAAGAAGCAAATCTGGGTGAAGAAGTGCATCATTGAAAATTTATCTGTCACTGCTAACCTGAATATGAAGAGCAACTCTCCTTGAGGAAATGACAATCACTCACAGATTGACGCTGAAACTTCCTCAAATGAATCTCGATTAAACATTCGACAAAAGGAGTACATGCGTATCTCCTCGAATCATTACTCATGTGTCTGGGAACAATTTCAATGCTTACTCATATGATTACTCTCAAAGTGCACAGGTGAACCACAGAAATCAACGACGGAACATCCCTACTCAGACAAGACAAATGAGGTCTGCGCCATCCACACAAGTGTGGGTTGCGAGAAAGAACTAACTCTTCTTGCAGGAACGCTCTCTCAGGGATTTCATTCGATTATCTTTAGCCCTGAGATCTATCTTGTTGGTGCCGGTTCTTCATGTTAATTAGTTCTCAGTTTGTTGTTTGTCTTCGAATTGCCATGTTTGTGTTTCGTCCGATGAACAACTCACTCATAGCTCCTCATTTGGTGTTTCCTTTATCTTCTGACTGAGTGTTTTGTTTCAGACCCTTTTATCCCTCCATTCTATCTCAACCAAATCTATGATGTCCGTCATGAGCATGCAATTTGATCTGAAGATCTCTCTCCGACGTCCTTGGTTGCGAAAGAACTCAACTTCAAACTTTATCCATTTTTGTCTCGAAGCCCTTCTTCAAATCTTTCGGTCTCCCGCTCTCTTCCCGAGTTTCTCGCAGAAAACGGTTGCCATGTGCCCACAATCTCCACAATCGTGATCATGTCCGTCGAATGCGGAACGTCCCGCAACTGTGGGCCATAGATTTCGGAGCAGAAGTTCTGCTCTCCAGCTATATATATATATCCCTCATCACGTCACGTCTTCTTATTCAATTCCACAAACCCTTGTCCACCTCCACCCGAGCCCGAGCTCGAAGCAACTCCGGCGAGAAGCTACGCCGTGCAACTCCGGTGAAGTCTCGTCGCAGCTGGTCACGTCGGTGCGGTAATCTTCCCTCCCGCATTGCCGTAGTCGATCTAAGTTGCCAAGTTAGGGCGCTTGGATCTAGAACTGCTCCTCTCCAACTCTCTGTTCTTAGGGCAGTTCTTACCGATGCTATTTTCTACGATTTATCTCACCATAGTAGATCTTTAGGAATCACTAGGATTTGACTGGTACGGTTTGTAGATCTTCCTCGTACTGGTTTTCTTCATCTAGGGTTCATGTGTAATTATCCGAAAGATTAGATAGCTATCAACCTGCCTAGAATTTTTCTGTGGCTAGCTCGTAAAATCTATCGATGATATCTTTCTATTTTACCACGTGTTCCTTGTTGGACTCCCTCAAAAATCATTTTCGTACAAAATATTTCTGTGCATGCTTATGACCCTACCCTTTTTCCCTCGCATCTATTTCTATTTCACAGGTTGGTCATGTCACAGAATTCGCAAGAGTATTCATCTAACGAAGAATTGCCTCAGTTTCCATCAAGGTCTGAACGAACAAGAATGACTGGAGGTGGAAAGTCTTCGAATCCACCCAAGGCCCCGAAGAATAAACACGAGTCTGAACACGAAGAAGATTATGAGGAAATCCCCTCTGCTCAAAGTCAGCCCGAGGATGAATTGGTCACAGACGCCCTAACCATCTTCTCTGATGGAAATCCTAAAAAGGGTGGACGCGGCAGAGAAAAGAACACCACTGCTGAGATGTCTGATCCTGACAGCTACAGAACTCCACCTGAGGGTGAATCAACGAGAGATCGCAACAACAGGCTTCAAAGAATTCGCCGCCACTGGGCTGGCAAATGGTACAGATATGAAAATGTTCGCAAGAAGTACCAGATTTTGTTTGCTTTCACACCACCGTGGAATGACTGCATTGTCGAAAACTGCATTGGCCCCGATGACGAAAAAGTCAGACCACCACAGCCTCAAAATGCTCACCCTGACTCCCTCAAAACCATCGCTGATTTTCCCGATGAAGTGGCTAAAAGGGCGAAGGCCAAAGCCAAGCGTGAAGCTAGAGAAGCAAAGAAAAACCAAATTGAAGCCAAAAACGTCACGTTGACCCAGCAAGACGTACAGAAGAAGAAGGAACGAGCATCAGCTTCGAAGGAAAGCAAATCTGGGAAATCTGTTTCCCCTCGTGCACCACGAAAGAAAACTCTCGCCAAGAGAATCAAGAAGGCAGCTCCTGACTCGTCTGATGAGTCATCCAGAGAAGATACCCCTGATGAAATTCCATTGTATGATCATCCCGCCATTCTCAACAAGCCATCCAAGAGCCCCTCTCCAGTGAAAGTTTTACCCTCTCCAAGGAAGTCACCCAGGCATGCACCAATTTCATCTATTGACAAACCTTCGGGTTCTGCAGCTCCGAGAACTTTGACGAGCACTGCAGCGAAGAGAAAGCTGCAGTCTGAGGAAAATGCTGATGTGGCTGCCAAGAAGACCAGGGTCACTGTTCCTGCTTCCACAGAGGAACAGAAGTATGATTTCAAGTTCATGATCGATGTGATTGACAGTGCTGCATATGATGCAAAAGCTGATGAGGTAAGCGGTCTGGGACTGCCTGATGATGTTACCGAAATGGTGACGAAGCATTTCAGGGAGCTAAGGAAAATCTCCAAGAAGCTGAATAAAGCTGTGAAAGACAAGCAAGCTGTCGAGAGAATGAGGAATGAGGCTAAGACTGAATCCGAAAGGAAAAAGATGAACAAAGAAATTGTTGAACTCACCAAGGCCCTCAGTGTCTTGCGCAATGAGAAAATTGAGTGGCACTCGCGTCTGCACATGGAGGTCCCCACAACCCTGGTCTAGGCACACCAAGATCCTCCCTTAAAAGGAATAGTATCATATCCCAAGGGGATAAGATCAGGATCCCTAAAAAGGGGGGATAGCGATCGGTGGGGAAGGAAAGTTGGGATTTCCTTCCTCCCCCTTTGGCCAACGACCCTAGGGCCTTGGAGGGCAAGACACCAGCCCCCTCCACACCTATATAAAGGTGGGGAGGCATTGGGGGCAGCGACCCTTCGACCCTTGCCCGTTACCTCTCCCAACTCCTCCCACGTTTCACCGGTACGCGCTTGGCGAAGACCTGCCGGAATTCCGCTGCCACCACCACCACCATACCGTCGTGTTGGTCCCGATCTCATCTACCCCCTCTCTCTCGCTTGCTGGATCAAGAAGGAGAGGACACCGCCGAGCCGCACGTGTGCTAAACTCGGAGGTGCCGTCCGTTCGGCACTTGATCGGGAGTTTGTGGACGGATCGTGATTGGATCGCGAAGACGTTCGACTACATCAACCGCGTTTCTTAACGCTTCCGCTTAGCGATCTACAAGGGTATGTAGATGCAATATCTCCTCTCGTAGATGTTCATCTCCTAGATCGATCTTGGTGAGCGTAGGAATTTTTTTGTTTCCCATGCAAGTTCCCCAACAGTGGTATCAGAGCTAGGTCTTTGCGTAGATGACATCACGAGTAGAACACAAAGGAGTTTGTGGGCGTTGATATTCAGATTGCTTCCTTCCTTGGTCTTTTCTTGATTCAGCGGTATTGTGGGATGAAGCGGCCCGGACCAACTTTACATGTCCACGTACATGAGACCGGTTCCATCGACT
This sequence comes from Elymus sibiricus, assembly GCA_039707655.1. Classification (NCBI taxonomy): domain Eukaryota; kingdom Viridiplantae; phylum Streptophyta; class Magnoliopsida; order Poales; family Poaceae; genus Elymus; species Elymus sibiricus. The sequence continues at coordinate 250,592,284 of CM077668.1, read as the reverse complement.
GACATGCGACTTTGTTGCATAAGATGGCTGGCGGGTGTCTGTCTCTCCCACCTTAGTTGAATCGGATTCGATGAAGGCGGTCCTTGTAGAAGGTTAAATAGCAACTTGCATATCACCGTTGTGGTTTTGCGTAGGTAAGAATCGTTCTTGCTAGATACCCATAGCAGCCACGTAAAACATGCAACAACAAATTAGAGGACGTCTAACTGGTTTTTGCAGGGTATGTTGTGATATGATATGGCCAAAGACATGGTGAAATATATTTGATGTATGAGATGATCATGTTTTGTAATAGTTTATCTCGACTTGCATGTCGATGAATACGGCAACCGGCAGGAGCCATAGGGTTGTCTTTAATTATTGTATGACCTGCGTGTCAATCATTAAGCGCTATGTAATGCTTTACTTTATCGCTAAATGGTAGCAATAGTAGTAGAAGCATGGTTGGCGTGACAACCCCGATGGTGACACGATGATGGAGATCATGGTGTCATGCCGGTGACGATGGAGATCATGCCGGTGCTTTGGAGATGGAGATCAAAAGCACAAGATGATGGCCATATCATGTCACTTATGATTTGCATGTGATGTTAATCCTTTTATGCATCTTATTTTGCTTAGGACGACGGTAGCATTATAAGGTGATCCCTCACTAAAATTTCAAGATAAAATTGTGTTCTCCCCAACTGTGCACCGTTGCGAACGTTCGTCGTTTCGAAGCACCACGTGATGATCGGGTGTGATAGACTCTACATTCACATACAACGGGTGCAAGCCAGTTTTGCACATGCGGAAAACTTGGGTTAAACTTGACGAGCCTAGCATGTACAGACATGGCCTCGGAACACAAGAGCCCGAAAGGTCGAACATGAGTCATATAGTAGATATGATCAACATGGAGATGTTCACCATTGAAGCCACCTCATCTCACGTGATGATCAAACTTGGGTTGGTGAATTTGGATCATGTTACACTCGGACGACCGGAGGGATGTCGATTTGAGTGGGAGTTTTTAAGTAATATGATTAACTAAACTCATTATCTTGAACAATAGTCTAAGTTGTCTTTGCAAACTTATGTTGTAGATCAATGGCTCGCGCAGTAGCTTCCCTGAATTTCAATGCGTTCCTAGAGAAAGCCAAGCTGAAAGATGATGGAAGTAACTTTGTAGACAGGGCCCGTAATCTGAGGATTATCCTCACGGCTGCCCAAAAGGCTTATGTCCTTGATGCACCGCTTGGTGAGCAACCCCCTCCGGCGTCTGTGGACGTTATGAACGCCTGGCAGGCACGTGTTGATGACTACTCAATAGTTCAGTGCGCCATGTTGTATGGCTTAGAACCGGGACTTCAAAGGCGTTTTGAACGTCATGGAGCATATGAGATGTTCCAGGAGTTGAAGTTTATTTTTGAGAAGAATGCCCGGATCGAGAGGTGTGAGACCTCCGATAAGTTCTATGCTTGCAAGATGGAGGAGAACGGGTCTGTCAGTGAACACATACTCAGAATGTCTGGGTATTACAACCGTCTGGCTGAGTTGGGAGTTGTGCTCCCGCCAGAGGCGGTCACTGACAGAGTTCTTCAATCGCTACCATCTAGCTACAAGAGCTTTGTGTTGAACTATAACATGCAAGGGATGAACAAGTCAGTCGCCGAGCTGTTTGCGATGCTAAAAGTCGCTGAGTCGGACATCCAGAAGGAGCATCAAGTGTTGATGGTCAATAAAACCACTAGTTTCAAGAAGAATGGCAAGGGCAAGAAGGGAAACTGCAGGAAGAGTGGCAAAGTAGTTTCCCCTCCCGTGAAGAAACCCAAGGCTGGACCCAAGCCGGAAACTGAGTGCTTCTATTGCAAGGGAACTGGCCACTGGAAGCGGAATTGCCCCAAGTATCTGGCCGACAAGAAGGGGGCCAACGCCAAACAAGGTATATATGATATACATGTTATTGATGTGTACCTTACCAACTCTCGTTGTAGTGCCTGGGTATTTGATACCGGTGCGGTTGCTCACATTTGCAACTCAAAGCAGGAACTGCGGAATAGACGGAGGTTGGCGAAGGACAAAGTGACGATGCGCGTGGGAAATGGTTCCAAGGTTGATGTGATCGCCGTCGGCACGCTCGCTCTTCGATTACCATCGGGATTAGTGATGAACCTGAATAATTGTTATTTAGTGCCTGCGTTGAGCATGAACATTATATCTGGATCTTGTTTAATGCGAGACGGTTACTCATTTAAATCAGAGAATAATGGTTGTTATATTTATATGGGTAATATCTTTTATGGTCATGCACCCATTGTGAGGGGTTTATTCTTATTGAATCTCGATAGTGATGATACACATGTTCATAACATTGATGCCAAAAGATGTAGAGTTGATAATGATAGTACCACTTTCTTGTGGCACTGCCGCTTAGGTCATATTGGTGTAAAACGCATGAAGAAACTCCATGCTGATGGAATTTTGGAGTCACTTGATTTTGAATCACTTGACACATGCGAACCATGCCTCATGGGCAAGATGACTAAGACCCCGTTCTCCGGAACAATGGAACGGGCAAGGATTTGTTGGAAATCATACATACTGATGTGTGCGGTCCAATGAGCATTGAGGCGCGCGGTGGATATCGTTACTTTCTCACCTTCACCGACGATTTGATAGATATGGGTATGTTTACTTAATGAAACACAAGTCTGAAACGTTTGAAAAGTTCAAGCAATTTCAGAGTGAAGTTGAGAATCATCGTAACAAGAAGATCAAATTCCTACGATCTGATCGAGGGGGAGAATATCTGAGTTATGAGTTTGGCAGTCACTTAAGACAATGTGGAATTGTTTCACAGTTGACGCCACCTGGAACACCACAGTGTAATGGTGTGTCCGAACGTCGTAATCGAACCTTATTGGATATGGTGCGTTCTATGATGTCTCTTGCCGATCTGCCACTATCATTTTGGGGTTATGCGTTAGAGACAGCTGCATTCACTTTAAATAGGGCACCATCTAAGTCCGTTGAGACGACGTCGTATGAACTGTGGTTTGGCAAGAAACCAAAGTTGTCGTTTCTTAAAGTTTGGGGATGCGATGCTTATGTCAAAAAGCTTCAGCCAGAAAAGCTGGAACCCAAAGCGGACAAATGCGTCTTCATAGGATACCCAAAAGAGACGGTTGGGTATACCTTCTATCTCAGATCCGAAGGCAAAGTGTTTGTCGCTAAGAACGGGTCCTTTCTCGAGAAAGAGTTTCTCTTGAAAGAATTGAGTGGAAGGAAGATAGAACTTGATGAGGTTGTTGAACCTTTACTTCAACCAGAGAGTAGCACTACGCAGAAAGATGTTTATGTGGAACCTACGTCAGTTGAAGAGGAAGCTGATGATGGTGATCATGAAGCTTCGGATCAAGTTACTATCGAACCTCGTAGGTCGACAAGGATACGTACTGCTCCTGAGTGGTACGGTAACCCTGTCTTAAAGGTCATGTTGTTGGACAACGATGAACCTACGAGCTATGGAGAAGCGATGGTGGGCCCAGACTCCGACAGATGGTTAGAGGCCATGAAATCCGAGATGGGATCCATGTATGAAAACAAAGTATGGACTTTGGAAGTATTACCTGAAGGGCGAAAGGCCATTCAGAATAAATGGATCTTCAAGAAGAAGACGTACGCGGACGGTAATGTCACCGTCTATAAAGCTCGACTTGTGGCAAAGGGTTTTTCACAAGTTCAAGGAATTACCTACGATGAGACTTTCTCACTCGTAGCGATGCTTAAGTCCGTCAGAATCATGTTAGCAATAGCTGCATTTTTCGATTATGAAATTTGGCAGATGGATGTCAAAACAGCGTTCCTTAACGGTTTTCTTAAGGAAGAGTTGTATATGATGCAACCAGAAGGTTTTGTCGATCCAGAGAATCCTGACAAAGTTTGCAAACTCCAGTGATCCATTTATGGACTGGTGCAAGCGTCTCGGAGTTGGAATCTTCGCTTTGATGAGTTGATCAAAGCGTTTGGGTTTATACAAGTTTACGGAGAAGCTTGTATTTACAAGAAAGTGAGTGGGAGCTCTATAGCGTTTCTGATATTATATGTGGATGACATATTGCTGATTGGAAACAATATAGAACTTTTGGAAAGCGTGAAGGAATATTTGAACAAGAGTTTTTCAATGAAGGACCTAGGAGAAGCTGCTTTCATATTAGGCATCAAGATCTATAGAGATAGATCGAGACGCTTAATAGGACTTTCACAGAGCACATACCTTGATAAAGTTTTGAAGAAGTTCAAAATGGATCAGTCCAAGAAGGGGTTCTTGCCTGTTTTGCAAGGTGTGAAGTTGAGTAAGACTCAATGCCCAGCGACTATAGAGGATAGAGAAAAGATGAGTGTCATCCCCTATGCTTCTGCCATAGGCTCTATCATGTATGCGATGCTGTGCACAAGACCAGATGTCAGCCTTGCCATAAGTATGGCCGGAAGGTTTCAAAGTGATCCAGGAGTGGAACACTGGACAGCGGTCAAGAATATCCTTAAGTACCTGAAAAGGACTAAGGACGTATATATTCTAAATGGGGGAGCGGTAAGGTGGTGCAGTTCCAAGCAAAGCGTGGTAGCTGATTCTACATGTGAAGCGGAGTACATAGCTACCTCGGAGGCGGCGAAGGAAGGTGTCTGGATGAAGCAGTTCATGATAGATCTTGGAGTTGTGCCCAGTGCACTGGACCCGATGACTCTGTTCTGTGACAACACTGGTGCCATTGCTCTAGCCAAGGAACCAAGGTTTGACAAGAGGACCAGACACATAAAGCAACGCTTCAATTCCATCCGCGATGCGATCAAGGAGGAGGACATAAACATTTGCAAAGTGCACACGGATCTGAATGTTGCAGATCCGTTGACTAAACCTCTTCCACGGGCAAAACATGATCAACACCAGAACTCTATGGGTGTTAGATTCATAACCATGTAATGCTAGATTATTGACTCTAGTGCAAGTGGGAGCCTGTTGGAAATATGCCCTAGAGGCAATAATAAAATGGTTATTATTATATTTCCTTGTTCATGATAATCGTTAATTATCCATGCTATAATTGTATTGGTTGGAAACACAAATACATGTGTGGATACGTAGACAACAACATGTCCCTAGTGAGCCTCTACCGGACTAGCTCATTGATCAAAGATGACCATGGTTTCCTGGTCATAGACAGGAGTTGTCATTTGATAACGGGATCACATCATTAGGAGAATGATGAGATGTACAAGACCCAAACTATGAACGTAGCATATGATCGTGTCAAGTTTATTGCTATCGTTTTCGCATGTCAAGTATCTGTTCCTATGACCATGAGATCATGCAACTCACTGACACCGGAGGAGTACCTTGTGTGTATCAAACGTCGCAACGTAACTGGGTGATTATAAAGATGCTCTACAGGTATCTCCGAGGGTATCTGTTGAGTTGGCATGGATCAAGACTGGGAATTTGTCACTCCGTATGACGGAAAGGTATCTCAGGGCCCACTCGGTAATACAGCATCACAATGAGCTTGCAAGCAATGTGACTAAAGAGTTAGCCACGATACCTTGTATTACGGAACGAGTAAAGAGACTTGCCGGTAACGAGATTGAACTAGGTATGGAGATACCGACGATCGAATCTCGGGCAAGTAACATATCGCCGGACGAAGGGAATTGCATACGGGATTGACTGAATCCTTGACATCGTGGTTCAACCGATAAAGATTTTCGTTGAATATGTAGGAACCAATATGGGCACCAGGTCCCGCTATTGGTTATTGACCGGAGAGGAGTCTCGGTCATGTCTGCATATTCCCGAACCCGTAGGGTCGCACGCTTAACGTTCGGTATCGCTAGGGTAGTATTGAGATATTAATAGTGGAAAGTCCGAAGGTTGTTCGGAGTCCCGGATGGGATCCGGGACATCACGAGGAGCTCCGGAATAGTCCGGAGGTAAAGATTCATATATGGAAAGTTGTTATCGGGTTCCAGAGAAAGTTTGAGTTTTTCGGTATTGTACCGGGAAGGTTCTAGAAGGTTCCGGAGTGGGGCCCACCTGCATGGGGACCCACATGAACGTGGGTAGTGGGGAAAGTCCCCACAACCCTGGTCTAGGCGCACCAAGATCCTCCCTTAAAAGGAATAGTATCATATCCCAAGGGGATAAGATCAGGATCCCTAAAAAGGGGGGATAGCGATCGGTGGGGAAGGAAAGGTGGGATTTCCTTCCTCCCCCTTTGGCCAACGACCCTAGGGCCTTGGAGGGCAAGCCACCAGCCCCCTCCACGCCTATATAAAGGTAGGGAGGCATTGGGGGCAGCGACCCTTCGACCCTTGCCCGTTACCTCTCCCAACTCCTCCCACGTTTCACCGGTACGCGCTTGGCGAAGACCTGCCGGAATTCCGCTGCCACCACCAGCACCATACCGTCGTGTTGGTCCCGATCTCATCTACCCTCTCTCTCTCTCGCTTGCTGGATCAAGAAGGAGAGGACACCGCCGAGCCGCACGTGTGCTAAACTCGGAGGTGCCGTCCGTTTGGCACTTGATCGGGAGTTCGTGGACGGATCGTGATTGGATCGCGAAGACGTTTGACTACATCAACCGCATTTCTTAATGCTTCCGCTTAGCGATCTACAAGGGTATTTAGATGCAATCTCTCCTCTCGTAGATGTTCATCTCCTAGATCGATCTTGGTGAGCGTAGGAAATTTTTTGTTTCCCATGCAACGTTCCCCAACACGTGCACCACTGGTTCATTCTATTTTACTGCATCTCTTTCAGCAGTTTACCTTCGTGCTCTGTGTCGATAGTTTATCTGATCAATCATAGTTCGTCACTTATCCTTCACATTCTCTTCATTCATTTCCATTGTCCCAGTTCAAATTTATTATCGTACCTCTGTATGTTAGCGTGATTTCATTCTGTTCTGAATCCATTCACCGTGTCACCATTTCCCGTGCATTTCCATCGCATTTCATATCTAGTTTTTCCTCGTGCTATTGCATCTGTTCATATATTGCTTTACCATCATACCAGTCAATCTTGTGATATTCTTCGCTCGATCAATTACTACTTTCTTCTTCGATAGATTTGCTCCTCTGTTGCATGCTTGTTTAAATACTTGTCTACCGAACCTTATTTCCGCTGCTGTGTTTGGGATCAGTTCAAAACATTCGCAAGAATTTTTGAATCTCCCATTCACCCCCCTTCTGGTCGATATACTCTCGGTCCTAACAATTTCAGATCTGAACCTTTATGTTTTCATGAATATATTTGAGTTCTTGATCCTATCTTGCAAGTTATATGCACCTGTTACATGTCATGATCTGCATACCCCAAGGTGACAATAATTGGGATGCTTTCCGGTGATTGCCGTAGTTTGAGGAGTTCATGTATTCACTATGTGCTAATGATTTGTTCCGGTTCTCTATTAAAAGGAGGCCTTAATATCCCTTAGTTTCCTTAAGGACCCCGCTGTCACGGGAGGGTAGGACAAAAGATGTCATGCAAGTTCTTACTATAAGCACGTATGACTATATACGGAATACATGCCTACATTACATTGATGAATTGCAACTATTGTGTATCGCCCTAGGTTGTGATTGTTACATGATGAATGTCATCCAACATAATTATCCATCACTGATCCAATGCCTACGCTTTTCGCATATTGATCTTTGCTAAGTTACTTTCGTTGCTGCTGCTGTTACAATCATTACAAAACTGCTACTGTTACTGTTGCTACTGTTACTATTGCTCTTGAAACTATCATACTACTGTGCTACTAAACACTTTGCTGCAGATATTTAGTTCTCCAGGTGTGGTTGAATTGACAACTCAACTGCTAATACTCGCAAATATTCTTTGGCTCCCCTTGTGTCGAATCAATAAATCTGGGTGAAATACTACCCGCAAAAACTGTTGCGATCCCCTATACTTGTGGGTTATCAGCTTCCTCAAATGCCCAAGGTTTTCATGAGCAAGCAAGTTGGATGCACACCCACTTAGTTTCAGCAGTGAGCTTTCATATACTTATAGCTCTTAGTGCATCCGTTGCATGGCAATCCCTACTCCTCGCACTGATATCGATTGATGGACATCTCCATAGTCCATTGATCCACCGAGTTGATGCGAGATTTTATTCCTTTTTGACTTCTCCTATTGATCTCTACCACCGCATTCTATTCCACCCATATTGTTATGTCCATGGCTCACGCTCATGTATTGAGTGAAGTTGAAAATGCTGAAGCGCGTTAAAAAGTATGATCCAATTGCTTGGTTTGGCACTGGGGTACTCTTGATTTGATATGTCTATACAGGGAAGAACGAGCGTGTCATGCTTACCACAACTAAGTGTATAGAGGTTGTTTCCTTTAGCTCCATTATTAAGAAAGGCAATGATGAAATACATGCATGTTTTGTATTATTTTTTCAATATCAAATTGATAGACTATTGCCTTGAACCACTCGTATCTTAATATTCATGCCATGATTAGATTATTTGATCAAGATTATGCTAGGTAGCATTCCACATCAAAAATTATCTTTTTATCATTTACCTACTCGAGGACGAGCAGGAATTAAACTTGGGGATGCTGATACATCTCTGTCGTATCTATAATTTTTGATTATTTCATGCCAATATTCTACAACTTTCACATACTTTTGGCCACATTTTATATTATTTTTGGGACTAACATATTGATCCAGTGCCCATGGCTAGTTCCTGTTTTTTGTTTTTTTTTATTTCGCAGAAAATCCATATCAAACGAAGTCCAAAGGCGATAAAATTTTATGGAGAATTATTTTGGAATATATGTGATTTTTAGGAAGAAGAATCAATGCAAGACGGTGCCCGAGGTGGCCACAAGGCAACAAGGCGCGACCCAGGGGGTCACGCCATGTTGCCTTGTGACTCCCTCGAACGTCCGTTGGGGCCCTTCTTTCTCCGCAAGAAAGATAATTTCCGGAGAAGAATCCCCTCAAAATTTCAGCCCAATCAGAGTTACGGATATCCGGGAATATAAGAAACAGTTTTCGGCCAGAAACAGAACGCGAAACAGAAGAGAAACAGAGAGAGAGAGATCCAATCTCGGAGGGGCTCCTGCCCTCCGGGAGCCATGGCGGCCATGGACCAGAGGGGAAACTCTCCTCCCATCTAGGGGGGAGGCCAAGCAAGAAGAAGAAGGAGGGGGGCTCGACCCCCTCTCTTCCGGTGGTGCTATGGTTGGGTTTTACCTTAATGATCTTTAGTAGTTGCGGATGCTTGCTAGAGTTCCAATCATAAGTGCATATGATCCAAGTACGGAAAATATGTTAGCGTATGCCTCTCCCTCATTGTATATAATAATGATCACACATGTCATATTCAATTGCCTATGGACAATATTTCTCTTTGTGTTACAAAAAGCTCTCTACTAAACAACTAACTTTTATTATCTTGCAAGTTACTCCTAGTTTTATTCCCGCTAAGTACTTCTAGTTTTATTCTTGCAAACTTATCCTTACACCTACAAAGTAGTTTTATTCTTGTTCTAGGTAAAGCGAACGTTAAGTGTGCGTAGAGTTGTATCGGTGGTCGATAGAACTTGAAGGGAATATTAATTCTACCTTTAGCTTCTCGTTGGGTTCAACACTCTTATTTATCGAAAAAGCTACAATTGATCCCCTATACTTGTGGGTTATCAATCGTCTCTACCATGGCGTCCAGTCCTTTGATGACTACTTCATCTTGAGGAAGGATGTCGTGCGAATGATTGGATTCTCTGGATACCAGAAGTGCACGACCGCATTGCGGATGCTTGCATATGGCACGACCGCTGATTCGTGGGACGAATACCTACGGATGTCTGAGAGCATATGTGGAGACGCCATGGTCAGATTTGCTACTGTCATGGTCTCAGTGTTTGAACCTTAGTACTTGAGAAAACCAATTGTCACAGACACCGAGAGAAACTTGGCAATATCAGCGTCATGTTAAGAAGCCCACCATCATTCTTGAAGCAGTTGCATCACATGGTCTCTGGATTTGGCATGCTTTCTTTGGCATGCCCGATCTCCATTGTTTGCTGACTAAAGGGAAATCTCCTCCATGCAACTATACTGTCAATGACCATGAATACAACATTGGCTACTACCTAGTTGACAGTATCTATCCTAATCGGACTACCTTTGTCAAGACCATCTCTGAGCCACTTGGTCAGAAAAAGTCTCATTTTGCGCAAAGACAAGAAGTAGCTAGAAAGGATGTTGAGAGGGCATTTGGAGTTCTTCAAGCCCATTTTGCAGTTGTTTGTGGACCTGCTAAACAATAGGATCCGGAGACCTTGTGGGAGGTGATGACATATTGTGTGGTCACGCACAACATGATCGTGGAGGATGAGGGTGAGGATGCAGCCTCATCTCTTGAATTTGAGAACATGGGTGATCGTATCGAACTTCCAGAGCAGAATCCGACGACATTTGATAAGTTTGTTCAAATGCATCAACAATTTCAGCATCGAGCAACTCATGAGCAACTGAAGAAAGATTTGATTGAGCATCTCTAGGCGGTTAAAGGGGACAACTAGTAGATATGTGCTAGTTGAATTCAAGTTTGAACTACTTTAATTTGAAAAATTTATTGGATTGTAATATTTAAATTAGAACTATTGCCGCATTTGATTTTTTTTAGATAAACTAGGATTTCATATGCCGTTATTTAGAGCTTGCGGGCTTTAAAAAAAGAGGCGGGTGTTTGCGGCTAGCTTTGGACGTCTGGCTCCCGCATCAGTGTCCGTGGACTGATCCCCATCGGTCCGTAGACGAATGCGGTGTCCGGTTTGGGGGTCAGCGTTGGAGATGCCCTTACTACTTACCTCTTGCAAATGTTACCTCCAATAAATAAAAAAGAAGATGTTTTTTAAAGGAATCAAATCTATTATAAAAGTTCACCAGAAGTAGAAAGTATCTCAAACGTAATAAAAATTACATCGATATATTCAAGATCACCAACGACCAGTACTACTGCCAGAACGAGTCGCCGCTCCCCTAACGGAGCCGGCTTGACCTTGATGATGACTGCCCAGAAGTCTTCGTGCACGTGCTCTAGGGACCATCGCTCTGGAGCCACAATCGTCGTCGTTGAACCCTTGCATAGGCCTGAAGCACCTGACACCAAATCTCGCCACATGACCATATATCATAACCTCACCGCCCCAAAAAGATGGTAGGAATATACATTGGAGCTTTGTCGACTATGTCCAAACGGACGAACTAGAGGGGATCGAAGCCCAGAAGACAAACTCGAAGAAGAAGTGCCACCAACCACCCGAGCGCGCGTGTGACACCCCCGACTTAATCGTGCACTAATCATACACGCAAATGCACACGATCAAGCCTAAGGACTCACAGGAAGATATCACAACACAACTCTAAACACAAATAGAAGTCATACAAGCTTTATATTACAAGCCAGGGGCCTCGAGGGCTCGAATACATAAGCTCGCGAACAAGCGTTAGCGGAAGCAACACAATATCTGGGTACAGACATTAAGTTAAACAAGTCTGCCTTAAGAAGCCTGAGCAAAACAACGACATCTGATCGAAAAGGCGCATGCCTCCTGCCTGGGCGCCTCTTATCTACTCCTGGTCCTCGGTCTCCACGTAGTAGTAAGCTCCACCAGTGGGGTAGTAGTAGTCGTCGACGGGGGCAGCTGGCTCTGGGGCTCCATCATCTGGTCGCAGCATTCGGGTATGGGGAAAAAGAGGTAGCAAAGCAACCGTGAGTACTCATCCAAAGTACTCGCAAGACTTACATCAGAACTATTCTACTTATGCATCAATATCAATTGAAGGGTTTGTATCTGTGGACTAGACTGCAGAAATGCCAGAATAGAGAGAGGGCCTAGCCTATCGAAGACTAGCATCTTCAGCGTCTTGCAGCATTAGAAGAGTGCAGATTAGCATATAATAAAATAGTAATTTATAATAGCAATGCCCAGAGATCCTTCCTCGACTCCCTGTGAGAAAGCGATCCCGGAGCTAACATATTAATTAAATTCACAAGTATCCAGTTCTAGTTGTAGTAGATCGGGATACTTTCCGAGCGTCCTGTTACCGTGGACACGGCTATTCGAATAGATATACTTCCCTACAGGGGTGCACTGTTGGGGAACGTTGCATGGGAAACAAAAATTTTCCTACGCACATACAAGATCTATCCATGGTGATGAGCATCTACGAGAGGGAGAGTGAATCTACATACCCTTGTAGATCGCTAAGCGGAAGCGTTAAGAAACGCGATTGATGTAGTCGAACGTCTCCGCGATCCAAATCGCAAGTCGTCCCTCGATCCGATCACGAACTAGTGCCGAACGGACGGCACCTCCGCGTTCAACACACGTACGGCTTGATGACGCCTTCACCTCCTCGATCCAGCGAGCGATGATGAAGTAGTAGATGAGTTCCGGCAGCACGACGGCGTGGTGATGGTGGTGAGGAACAATCTCTGCAGGGCTTCGCCAAGCACTACGGAGATTATGACGTGAGGAACTAGAGGGTTAGGGTTGTCGGCACACGGCTTGGGAAATCTTTATGTGTCCCGTGTGCTAGCCCTGCCCCTCTATTTATATGTTGAGCCTTGGGGTCTAAACTTGGAGTAAAAGCCTCCTCCAGGTCGGTTTTGCCCGCACAAGGTCGGTTTGGCCCGCAGGGAAAGAGTCCAACTCGGATCCCAGCAGTCCCGCGCACAAGCGGTAGTACCGCTCACGAGCGGTAGTACCGCTTCACCCAAGCGGTAGTACCGCTTATGCGGTAGTACCGCTTCACACAAGCGGTAGTACCGCTTACGCGGTAGTACTGCCTTACCAGCGGTAGTACCGCTTAAGGCAGCAGCAAAACTTCCTTTTGCACTTTCCAATACCTCGTGGGCTTTACCCCTTTGGCTCATATAAAGTGTTGCTGCATCCGAACACTTCGGTAAACATCCGGAACCTCTTCCGGTGAATTCCGGAACCCTTCCGAAGATCACAACACTATTATCACATATATTAATCTTTACTTCCGGACTCTTCCGGAGACCCTCGTCATGTCCGGGATCTTATCCGGGACTCCGAACAACCTTCGGTCACCAACAAAATAACTCAACTATACTAATCGTCACCAAACGTTAAGTGTGTAGACCCTGCGGGTTCGAGAACTATGTAGACATGACCGAGACACCTCTACGATCAATAACCAATAGCGGGACCTGGATGCCCATATTGGCTCCTACATATTCTACGAAGATCTTTATCGGTCGAACCTCTATGTCAAGGATTCAGTTAATCCCGTATACTGTTCCCTTTGTTCTTCGGTATGTTACTTGCCCGAGATTCGATCGTCGGTATCTCTATACCTAGTTCAATCTCATTACCGGCAAGTCTCTTTACTCGTTCCGTAATACAAGATCTCGTGGCTAACATTTTAGTCACATTGCTTGCAAGGCTCATTGTGATGTTGTATTACCGAGTGGGCCCTGAGATACCTCTCCGTCACACGGAGTAACAAATCCCAGTCTTGATCCATGCCAACCCAACAGACACCCTCGGAGATACCTGTAGAGCACCTTTATAGTCACCCAGTTACGTTGCGACGTTTGATACACACAAGGTACTCCTCCGATGTCAGGGAGTTGCATGATCTCATGGTCATAGGAACATATACTTGACATGCAGAAAACAATAGCAATAAACTGACACGATCATATGCTACATTCGTAGTTTGGGTCTTGTCCATCACATCATTCTCCTAATGATGTGATCCCGTTATCAAATGACATCTCATGTCAATGGCTAGGAAACCTTAACCATCTTTGATCAACGAGCTAGTCAACTAGAGGCTTACTAGGGACACAGTGTTGTCTATGTACCCACACATGTATTTGAGTTTCCAATCAATACAATTATAGCATGGATAATAAACGATTATCATGAACAAGGAAATATAATAATAACCAATTTATTATTGCCTCTAGGGCATATTTCCAACAGCACCAACTTACCCAACACACTCGATTAACTCTGGCCGGACACACTTGCTTGGGTCCATGCCCGGCCTCGGCTGATCGACACGTCGTAGCCCTACCTAGGTTCAATAGAGAGGCCAGCACGCCGGTCTACACCCTAAGCGCTCAGGGGTCTTGGGCCCATCGCCCTTTGCACTCCTGCGCGTTGCGAGGACGGCCGGGACCAGACCTAGCCCCTGTATACACACGCAGGCTTTCGCAGTCCACCCGGGCGCGTGCCGCTCAACTGCTGACGTCTGAAGAACTTCGGCTGATACATACGATGCCGAGTGCCCATACTATTCCCGCGTGGTGGTTAGTGCGAAAAGGCCAGAGGCCTACTCAGATCACATATCCTAACCCATTAGTGTGTTGGGAGCTCGCGGTGACAATCAGCGATCCACGATCTGTGGTCCCGTCGCCCCGTCTCGAGGACTTGCGGCAAGGGCCAGGCCCAATTCCTCTCCTCCCTCTCCTGAGGCAATCTGCCTACCCGACCACGCCTCGTAATTGTCTCACGGGTACCCTCACGGTCAACCCGATCTCTCATTTCTCGCGGGTACCCCTCGGGGCCGACCCAACTTTAATCAGGGACTGAAATAAATACATGGTATCCGTGTGTCCATAACATCAAGGAGGAATCCGAGGAATCACCCTCGTTGGATTCCCACTCGATGTATACGTCAAGGTGAACCCGAAGGAATCACCCTCGATGGATTCACACTTGAGGGGTTGCACGACAGAAGCTCCATCGGAGGTGGTGAAAGAGGAATCACCCTCGGTCACCCACGACCGACTAGCTATACTACAGAGACAACATCATGAGTGAGGTAAGAGGTATCACCCTCGGCACTCGATGGTAGCTCTGCAAAGTCGTACAACCTAGGGGGTGTGCGGTGGTGTGTCGGTCTCAGCCCATCGATCACATCGATCGGGGCACCAGTACTAAAGCGGGGCAACTGGGACAAGGATGAGGGGCCACAGATGGTTTACTGACCAACCTATACTAAGCATTTAGGATAGCAGGTATGGTATCAACAGCAGTTACAAAAACAGGCTATGCATCAGAATAGGTATTTTCGGAACAACAACTGTAGCAATTCTAATGCAAGCATAAGAGAGAAGGAATGGGTGATATAGGCATGTTCAAGGGGGTTTGCTTGCCTGGAAGCTCTGTGGGGAAAGAGGGGTCGTCGACGATGTAGTCGTACTCCGGAGCTGCGTCGGTCTCGGGGTCTACCGGAGAGAAGAGGGGGAAGAAACAATAAATGCAAAGCAAACAAATGCAACACAATGCATGGCATGGCAAAATGCTGTGCTGGGGGTGACCTATCGCAGTGCTACACGTTAGAGACGGAGCGGGAAAATATCTGGGAATATTTTCCCGGCTTTAGACATCTGTCAGACAGATGAACCGGAGGGGAAGGTTCCATGTTTGCAGTGTTGTGAGCATGTGACAGCTACATGGAGGGCATATTCGGATTCGTCTCGTTTTTCTGATCAACTTTCATGTAGAAAACTTTTCGATCCAAGCTACGGTTTATTTTCTATGATTTTTCAAAGATTTAAACCATTTTCTGAAATTCCTGGAATTAAATCTAATTCGAAAATAACAGAAAAGGCTTTATTGCATCAACATGATGTCAGGGTGACGTCAGCGGTCAACATCAGCTGGTCCAGGTCAAACCTGACCACTGGGTCCCACATGTCAGTGTCATAGTAGCTAAACAGAGGTTAATTTAAACTAATTAGGTTAATTAGCACGTGGGGCCCCACTGTCAGTGACTAATTAGTTATTAGGTTAATTTTAATTTATAAAACTAATTAAATTAGCAGTGGGGCCCGCCTGTCAGTGACTGGGGTTGCCCAGTCAGCACGTTGACTGGTCAACCCAGTCAACTGGGGCCCCTGGGCCCACTGGTCAGTGACCCAGGGAGGCCCACGTGGCGGCCAGGTCAGCGGCGCCGTCGTTTAAACGCCGGCGACCTCGTTTCACGGCGGAGGCGCATGGGCGCGCGTCGGATTTGGTCCACAGGGGGCCATTTGGCGCGCGGTTGGCGGCGTTCGAACGAGCGCTTGACGTTGCGTCGATTGGCGGCGGTGGCGTCGGCCGGGGTGGCCGGAAACGACGACGGCGAGCAGCGCGGGCGGCGGCCGGAGTCGGGCGACAGCGAAAATGGCGAGGCAGCGCGCAGCAGCTCGAACTAAAGGGGTAGGTGTGCTCTACGCGTGCGTGCGAGGACGATGGCCACGGGCCCGTGACCATTTGGTCACCGGAGACACGCCGGCGACGAGCTTGCGCGGCGGCGAGCTCGGTTGCGATGGGGATGACGCCTACGCATGCGGAAATGGCAGGGAGACAGAGGGGAAAGAGGCGAGGCTCACCGAGGAGCACACGGGGGCTCGTTGGGGGGTTTAGTAGCAGCTGACGGCGACGAGATCGACGGCAAACGGCAGCGGCGATCTGAGGAAGAAGATGGAGGCGATCCGGCGATGGAGACGCTCCCGGCTCGAACGAGTGGTAGGGGAGGAGGTAGTCGACGACGGCGGAGAAGAGGGACACGGTAGCGAGGCGAAGCGAGGTCAGTGGCCGCGGTGGCGAGGCAGCGCGGCGACGGCGGCGTTCGATTGTGGCGGAGAACGAGCGAGAGAGGGCGAGAGAGGAGGGGGCGAATGGATGAGGGCGGTGACGGGGCCGAGGGCGTCGCCCTTATCCTCTCCCCGTCGCTGTAGCGTCGCCGTGTCGTGCCCTGGCCAACGAGCGCGCGCGCGGCCACGACCATGTCGACACGGGGAGGAGAGAGGCGGGAGGTGGGAGAGAGAGAGAGAGCGAGGTGGGCTGGGCCGGTGCACTGTGCACTTAGGACCAGCTCACAGTAGAGTAGGGCCTTTTTCCATTTTTATTTTCTGTTTCTTTTTACAGAAATGGTTTTGCAACAATTTGAGCTGCCAAATGCTTTTAGTAAAATGTGAAACTTGTCCACAAAATTACATTGCATTATTCTGCACCGCCACAAAAAGTTTGGGCAAAGTTTGAATCCATTTGATTTTTTCATAAATGGAATGGCATTATAAAATGCTGTTTTAGCATTGTTTTAAATGCTCTAGCCCATTTTAGCAAATAGGTGATGTTGTTTTTCTGAACAAGAATTTGTTTTGGAATATTGGCTAAATGATGAACTATTTTTCAATAATTTTTGTGCAACTTCAAAATTCACTTACAATTTGAATTGGATTCAGTGGTGGAATTTGAAATGAGATATTAATCCAATATGATCAAGCATTGCAAATCAAGGTGACTTAGCATAATCATTATGGGTCACTGTTTCTCATTACATAGGGGTGTTACAGCGCGCCTGCGAGGACTAAAAAACCCTAATCTAAACTACTAACTGGAGCGGAGGCATCGGGATTCCCCTTCCCCTCCGGCGGCCGATGGAAGGTAAATCCACAGGCTCGCCCACGAAGTCTGGAGGGGGAAGTTTGCCCTAACCGCCTAGGGTTGAGGGAAGAAACGAGAGGAAGTCGGCTACAAGACGTGTTGGTGCCCTGTAAAAAAGGATTGCCATAGCACATCCACCACTTGTCGCAATTAGAGAGTTTGATGAGGTTTTTCTCACAGGTGAAATAAAAAAACCAAAGAACTGAAAAAGACGAGTAAAAATACAAAAACTTGACAAAACAAAAAAAGAAGAAGAAAAAACAGGAAAAAATATATCCCGTGAGGGAGCACATTTTGCGAGCGCATAACACTCGTTGGCGCGTTCCTCTTCCAAGCTACCATGCCTCAGCTTACAAGTGCCCGTCACTGACTCATCTGCCACTCGACGTATCAGATGTTAGCGATGACAGAAATGCAGCGGGAAGACTGGCCCGAGATCTCTTTACAAAGAAATCTTTAGATGCACACCTAGATGGGGCTTCATGGGGACATGGAAAGCCAGAATTCTGGCAAAGATAAAAAAAATCTTATGGCAAGTGGCCAAAAACCGATTACCTAGTCGGGATCAGGTTCAAAAGAGACACGGACCATGAGATGGCAAAATGTGTTTGGTGTGGTGAAGATGAGGCTTGTGACCATATCCTTTTCCGATGCATTACTGCATGATTCGTGTGGAGCACCGTGTTGGAAGCCACTGGGTGCGCTTGGAACCTGGCCGGTTTTCTATGAGTTACATACTCTCAAGGGACTAGAAGTAGGGATCGACATCTTGTGTGTGTGGGGTTCGTTGCGTTGGCTTGGTCACTTTGGACGGCTCGTAACAAAGCCCTAATGGAAGGGCGGGAGTTCAAGCATTCGACAGATCTCAATATACAAACATGTCGTTATGTTGCAGCTATGGAAGTTACTAGCGAGGCACAATAATTGACCACTGCTTGACAGCTACACTAACAAGCTTCGCGTCAAATGCATACTTCTTTGGGAGGCGTGTCGACGAGGCTACCACATGCTATGGGCCTATGTCCTTTCGTCTTGTCGTTGGAGGGCTTCAAGGCTTGGGAGCTACCTGGATGCGGGTTCCTGTCGTTGGCATGCGCTGCGTCGCTTGTTGCCATTCTTGGCATGTATCACTTATTTCCCATATTTTTGCGTTCCCACGCCCTTGTTTATTTTCGAACCTCTTCTTCTCGTTTGAACCGTTGTTTGTAAATGCAAGGGCCTCATTCTTAAGGCCGGACAAACGCCTATTATGTAAAAAGCATAAAATGAAGCATGAAGGGTAGTTCCCGCAAAAAAATTGCAAGGACAAGATTGTTCTGACTACTTACTCACACATGTGCTTTGCTCCTACCATTGCAGTGATAGGGTGCTTCAACCATCACAAAATTATGTTTCTAAATACAACAATATTTGCTTCCTCCAATATCGGGATTAATTGTTGTTATCTAGAGTATCTATTCAAAGATGTGTGATCACATAAAATTATATCTTTTTTTAAACAATCAATACCATGATATATTTATAGTAGCAAATAGTACATGGTAGAGATACACGAGCTGACTACAATTATTACAAAATGAAGTCTAAAAGACATGAGCAAGATCTTCAAACTCTTTCTTCTTTCATGACACAATCTTGTATTTTTTTGAAGGCAGTCGTAGGAAAATAACAAAGATATCAAACCAAAAATCTGTAAACACCAACAAGGATTCTCCCATAATTTTAGTTTGAGCCGCAATGCCAAGGCCACGATGCACGCGCACATACATTAAAGTAATCAACCAACATCGGCAAGAGTACCAACACCGGTATTCCAGGAAAAACAACTGAACAACCTAGTCGACGTCGCTGGGAGCCGAGAGTACGAATCACCATTGTCGAGGGCGTAGCATTCGGGACAGATATTGCAAGGACAAACTTCCTCGCGGCGACCATGAGAGAAAAAATAAATCCAAAATCGATCTGGCGAAGCAATATTTGAAGGACCATTCCAAGACAAATTTAATCTTCCAACAATACCATTGACGTCGGGAAGGAGATCTCGTCGTCGTCGAACGAATGGCCGAAGATTACTTATTTTAGACGATGCCATTTCTAAAGATGAAGAAGATGACTACCAAAACCCTAACCCAATCTAATGAAAACACTACTATTATTAAGAATTCCACTCACAGATCGGGTTTTCCACCCCTTGCGACACCGGCGAGGCTGGCCGGAGGAGCAGGAACCGACCTATGGTGGAGGCGGAGGTGGCGGCGGCGGCTAGGTTTTCAGGAGGAGTTCTGTATGAGACGAAGCACAGAAAATTAGATCTAAAGTAATTATGGGGAGCACATTTGGAAGCATTGGTGATTAAAGGATGTTTAGTTTGGAAACCCAAAGAAGATGGGTGGTAATTTGAGAAAGTAAATCTAAGAGCATCTACAGCCGGGCACCCCAAACACTCCTCAAACGCTCGGGCGGGCCGCTCGGTCACTGACCGGTCACGAAAATCTGACCCAGACGGGCGCCTCAAACGGGCCTCAAACGCCCGGGCTGACCGGCACCCCCCATATCCAGCCCAAATATGGGGCGGATATGGGGGCGCCCGGGCGCGCCCGCCACGTTGGCCTGGCCCGCGCTGGCCCGCCCCGACCCCACATATATTCCTCCCCATCCGCGCGCCGGATCAAACCCTAGCCACTTCACTCCACTCTCCTCCGCCACCCAAGCTTTCTGCACCGATCTTCGGCCATCTCCGGCATGGCGGGCAGCGGATCCGAGTCCTTCACCTCCAGATCCATCGACCCCGAGCTCATCCCACGCGGCCCCGAGGAGGAGATGGCCGTCCGGCTTGCGCTCTGCTGCTCCCGGGACGAGGCCCGTGCGAGGCAACGTGCGGACTCCTTCCGTCGGGAATCCATTGCATCTGCCCAAATGGCGCATGGATCCGGCGCTCGGTGTGCCCTCGCTGCCTCACCGGAGGCGGCGCGGTCCGCCTGGCGTCCGAACGCGGTGGCGGACGCGCAACCCCTCCGTTGGCGCGCGGAGCAGCAGGACGCGCCATGGTTGTCGTCCGACGCAAACATGGTGCGGCGTGCCTGCCGTGCAAGGGAGCGGGCGCGGGAGGCGGCGGCAGCCCTCGCTGCGGCGGATGTCGGCGAGGCGGAGTCGCATTCTCCGGCGCCCTGTATGGTGCACCAGTCCGGGCGCCGCAACCGCGTCGTGGTGGAAGTCGCCGGCTCGTCGCAGGACGGATCCATCATCGACCTGACGTCCACCGGCACCGTCCGGGTTACGGGCTCCGACGAGGAAGAGTAGGGCATGGGAGACGGCGGTGCCTTGAGTCCCGTGAGCCCGCTCGTGTCCCATGCCCTACTCTACCTTGCCGGCGACCGGACCAACACTCTGGGGAGCGCAGCCGGCCGCCGGACATGGCCACGGCGGAAGCGGGCGAGCTCCGCTTAGATTAGGTTTCACGTTGCATGTAATAATATGGATTTGAAGTATCCGGATGTGGAATGCATTATTTAAGGCGTGACCGGGCAGTATCCGCGGGGCGTGTCCGCCGGCGTTTGAGAGGCCGGATTTGTAAAGTCCGGCTGTAGATGCTCTAACGCTCCACAATAACTTGACCCACGGGCCATGCACTGCTCTGATGGAATGCTAGGAATCTAGGATCAGTAGTCTCATTCGGTGCCCATAGAAGGGTATGGCATCCGGCCGGATTCGTGGTTTTGAAACTGACCCAAATTGACTCCCACCCAAATCCTCTCGGCCGGCCCTATGCCGTCCCAAAGCAGCCCGCCCGTAGCGCCGCCCGGTTTCCCCAAGAAACCTATGTACTACCTTCCCGCCGCCGCTCTTCCCCGCGCCCTCGAACGCTGCCGCAGGCTGCTGGACAAGCTGCTGCAACATGAGGACGGGTGGGTGTTCGCCAAGCCGGTGGATACTCACAGCCTCGAACTCCGCGACTACCTCTCCGTCATTGCCGAACCCATGGATCTAGGCACCGTCAGCCGCCGCCTTGAATTGCGTCGCTACCCGAACCTGCTCTGCTTTGCCAAGGATGTCCGGCGTACCTTCAGCAACGCCATGACCTACAACAACAAGGGAGATGATGTGTATGAGAGTGCTGCTAAGCTCTCTCGCATCTTCGAGTCAGGGTGGGCCTCCATTTTGGCGGCGCTCCCGTCGCCGCCGCCGGTCGCCGTGCGTAGGGCAAGGCTCAAGGATGAGCTGCCGCGGCTGCCGGTGGACTTGCAGGGGAAAGCGGTCGTCATTATGAAGGACATAGGCGGGTGGATCCAGGAGGTGGATGGGAGGGTTGAGGTGGATTTCGACAAGGCCGACGAGGCGACTCTTGACAAGCTCAAGTGGCTGCTCGCTGTCGCCACCATGAGGCAGGTAATTATCGTGTCCATTTGGAGTCCTCATGGTTCTGATCTGGGCAGCATAATTTTGAAATGCTTGGTAGCAATGTTGTCCAAAGCGACCATCTTTATTGGAATGCTGTTTAGCGATCTTGTCCAAACGTGCTCGTGTAGGCTGTGTTAAAGATGGAAACCTATTTTTGATGATATAATAAGTCCAGGGTGTCAGGTTGTACCAACGTGACCCTAAAAAAAAAAGGCTGTACCAATGTGAAGAAATTCCCATTTTGGGGACAGAAAGGTGCATATTTTCGTCATTTTGGAATTGGTAGTGATATTGTCACAATGCCTTTCTGGGAGGGTGAATTGCATTGTTGATACAAGAAGTTGTCCAAGAAGTTCAGTTTCATACATTAAGTATCAAAATTTACACTTGGGTACATGATGCTCCATAAATGGTACAAAACAGCCCGACCCACTCACGCGACGCCGACGTGGAATGCCACTTTGATCTGGAGTGTTTGGGCGGCGGTATTTTTCGTGCTTGAGCGACACGTGAGTGGGAGGGGAAGGGATGTGTGCAGCCGGAATTAGTTGTGGTTGTGGCCTGTAGTTTTTTGTGTTCTTTGCAGTTCGTTCTAGCTATTTCAATTAGGGTTTTCATGCTCTTGATTAATCTCTGTAATTGGTAGTTAGTGGCACAAATTCGTAGTAGATTTGCGAATGTTGTACGGTAGTAAGTGGTAAATGTATCAGTAGTTTACTGTTTTGATAGATTGCTCTGTTAGGATTACAATGCCCTTTTTTCACATATGTTCATGCAAATACTTAGAATCTTGCAATGTAAGCAATGATGTTCATCAGTTCACTCTGGAAATACATCACCATGGTTTTTTTCGGGCAAGACGTGCACTTCACCAATGCCATGTGCAGCGCCGTCCTCTGGCTTCGCCCTCTGCCTCGCTGTTCGGCCTTTGCGTCGTCCCTGGGTTGAGTGAGTGGGACAGGGGACATGTGAGAGAGGGGTGGCATGAGTGCCGCCGCTGGATTTGGGGACGAGAGGAACGGCGATTAAGCTAGGGATTGACCTCAATTTGAGAATTTAGGGACAGTGGCTATGCTGAAGATTAAATGATCAAGGAGGACCAAACTAATAAGTTGTAACTGCAAGTTTTCAAAAAACTACATGGCGTGCCACGTTGGCCTCGTGTGGTTGGGCTGAGCTGTTTTGTGCAACCTCTGTTCATTAATATAAGACGTTTTTTAGACTTATGGTAAGTCTAAAAAATGTTTTATATTAATGAACAGAGGGAGTACCATTTATGCAACATCATGTACCCAAGTGTAACATTTGATACTTGATGTCTGGAACTGAACTTCCTGGACAACTTCTTGTATTAATAGTGCAATTCACTCTTTTTGGGATTTCACTTATTAGATTTCGTGTGGACGAACCAGATTGACTGCAGTTCATCCCTTGGATCAGAAATTGAACATTCTCATCAAGGAGTTGTTTGTTTTGATTGTTGGAGTTTGTGCTTTGTGATTCTTCCCTCATGTAGCTAATTGGACGGTGCAGGCCCCCTACAGTCCCACTGCTGCTGTTGAGGTGTACACCATAGAAATATTGTCCACTGTATAATAAATGTAACATATGGCGCACCACCCTTTTTTTTCTGATCAAAGCTGTGGGATGGAGGTTTTCGTTGTTTTCTGTGGCATGCATTAGTGATAATGTTAGATTGGCGTGGAAAAGTTACTCCAAAGAATTTATGAGCTATCTAGAGAGACGCAGTAAAATATGTTATTCCAGGCTTTAGAATGCCATGTGATACTTTGTTTTTTCCAGACCATGCTATGTTATGCTCCGAGGAACATACACAGGATGATTGTTCAAGATCCTCCTAAAGCTGTGAGAATTGAGAAGTAGGCATATTGTTTTTGGATTATTCACCGTGTACTGTGAGATGTGAAATACCTGAATGTTTTGGATCTTGTTAGCATAATCCTTGTGTCCTGTAGCATAGTACTATAGGTCTGGTCTGGTAGTTTTCCTTAGCTATTAAAAGATAAGCTTGCTGCCTGACAACTAGTAGCAGCAGCCAACTTTGTTTTGTCTGGAGAGGGAATTGAATGCTGAGAGATGATGAGACTTTCATTTTCATTGAAGTATGATGATTTCAAGTTTTCAACCATAGTCACTGGGACCTGAAGCCACTACCTCTGGTACTCATCAGAAAGCTCCCAAATATACTTGGATTAGAATGAAATTGTTATCTAACTTAAGAATAAAGAGCTTTATTGCTGGGTCATTGACCTGGATTAACCGGCTTTGCAAATTGCAACCACATCCCGAAGAACACCAAGTCTCTAACCATCTCATCAACCCACAACTTTAGCCGACCGTGAATCTGTCACAACTTCCAATGGTTGTACATTGTGAACAAAGGGAGCTTTTGACATAATGTTTCACTTCAAAATACTAATATTGCTGAGTATAGTCTGTTAGATTTTGAACTGAGAGCTTGTGGATCTCTACCTTGTTACTGACTTGTTTTGAGTAGTTATGACTACTACTCTAGTTGATTTGGCGTTTTGAGCTTGAAAAACTGCTCTTTTTTTTGGTACGCACTGATGGAAAGGAAATCTACCACAAATACTAGTTTGTAGTCATATTATTCACGGGGAGTTGCTGCATGTCTGCTACTCGCATTTACAACTGCTGTTAGAATGCTTTGAAGCATTAATCATAGTAATTTTTGTACTTGAGATTGTGATGAGGAATAATAGATGAGGAAAAAGAAAAAGGAAACCATATCTCAGACATGTTTGGCTACTTCTAGATACTTCCACTCTAGTGTAGTATTTCTTTTCTTTTCTTTACCTTACCTACTGTTTTCTAGAGTCCTCTAGTTATGAGTAGCTGTGAGTAGAATGGTGAGTCTTATATAATGTTTTCTAGAGTGTTCTAGCTATAAGTAGATATGAGTAGAAGTGAGATGTGAAGGCTTCCCAAAGCCCTATAAATAGAGGTCCTCACCTCTAGTTTGTACCCAGACTATGTACCCCACTATCTATAATAGAACTTGGTGTTCTTATCTAAGATCTTGGAGTAGATCTTGTGCTCTAGGAGTTCTGGATTGAACTCCTGCTGCCATATTGGTCTTCATTCGCCTCTAGAGCGATATCTAGCGCAACACGTTGAAGTAGTTCCTTCAACTCTAATGCTGTACACTTTGTAGCAGCAAGGCGGAGTTGCTCCTCCACAACCTTGTGCTGCTTCAGATTGTGAATCTTATGCCTAGATTTCTTTGTTTTCCTTATTTTGTTTAGTGTTTTCCTGATAGTTGACACTTGACATGACCATATCTTTCCTTCTAGTTGTAATGTTTTCCTGGACATCACACCTACAACTATTGCTAGGATGTTTTGAAGGAGTATAAATGCAGACACTTTTGACATGATCATATCTTTGCTTCTAGTTGTAATATTTTGTTTTGCCTTGGATCACGATGTTGCCCTTTTTGGTTGCAGGAGGCAGGAGCGCTGGATAATCAAATGTGATGTGGCGCTGCATGATTTTACCACCATCAATTGTTTCTCGGTTCCAGAAAGGTCCTTTGCGTTTTCTTGAAAAAAAAAGAACGCTGCTGGCTTAAGCATGGCTTCCCTCTTTTGCGAATGAGTATCAGCATGATTTCTAAGTGGCTGTAACATTGTTAGCCTAGATATCCCTACTCTGGATTTGTATGAATAACCCAGTGTCAGTGTGGTTGTAATTTTGGGGTTTGCATTGATGGTGGGTTATTCTGTCTGTTGGTATGTTGGAATTAGACTTTAGACTTGTGATGATACTGAAGAACTGCAAGGATGTGTGGAAGTCATGTTGTTCGATTGTTCATTAAGTATATGATTTCGTGGGTGGATTTTCTGCCATCAATTGCACTGCTCAAAAGATTGGTGACAATGCAATCGAAGTATCTGGATTTGGAGGGAAAATGTAACATGGACCACTGGACTGTAACTTCAGAAAGTCTTTGTTCTAGTGATCTTTTATTTCACTTCCTAAATTTAGTACTCCCTCTGTATATTTCTTTAGAGGGAGTACCTGGGAAGAGGATCACTGAAGCTCTTTTGTTTTCTCCGCGAGGAGGAGGAAAGGTCTCTACATTTTGTTTTTCATTTTTTCTTTCTGTTCTGATTCGGGTGCTCCAGAGATGATTTGTGTGTGAAGTTCTTTGGGTGATTGATCTGTTCTTCCGTGTTCCACCAACGATTCGGGTGGCTCCACTGAGTATTTTCTTCTTGTTTGGATGGAGCAGAGCTCTCTGTGCGCACGCCCTTGATTTTGGAGAGCTCTTTTCTTGGTGAGGTTCTTCCGCACTTTGATTGATTTCGTGTTCTTGCGTTCCGCGTGTGCTTGCTCCTACAGTCCTACTGTCTTTGCCTCTGCAGTTGGTCTGCGTGTTGGGTTTTCCAAAGAAAAGAGGGGGGGCGGGGGGAGACTAACGAACACCAAGACTCGATCCTGTTCATCTCTCTTTGGATTGCAACCCACCTCATCGCCATGCTCGCCGTCCACCTGCGCCACATGAGTTCTCTCCAGCAACGTAGCTCAGATTCAGTCCATTGCATCTCGTGGTTGCAATCCACCTCACCACCATGCACCCCATATTTGATCCCCTCCACTCCTCCTCGATGCGGCTATGGTGCCAACGATTGTGCCTCCTTGACGTTCTCCAGTGATCCACCTCCAACACCAAATACCACATTTACCAGTGCTACCGCAACGCCATCGCCGACGTAGGCAGTCGCGGTACCCTTCACCATGGGCAAAATGGAACATCAACGACGTTGGGGATGATGATTGCAACAGGGATTTCGTTGCTGATCCTGCCTCACCATCACGCGACCCCCCTGCAGAGCCGCTTCAATAATCTTAGCAGCACTCCTGGAAGACTATCCTCCCATACGGTTTTTGAATGCATGTAACATAAGTGCTTCATTAGCGTAGATGGAAAGCTTTGGTATTTTGCACACCAAGCTATCTGGTGCATACATGTGTGCTTCCATTGGCTTAAGTGCTTCAATATTATATGCGTTGTGCTTTGAACACAAACACAATATATTTCCTAATACCTATGTGTGTGCATCAGTATAAGATATGTCATGCTTCAAACTCACACACAATATGCTCCTAGTACATATATGTGTGCTTCATTCCTTGGACTATGATGAAAAATATTTTGGTACTATACTTTTCATGCTTCAACTTTCATAAAAATCCAATTCCGAATCCAACCATGCATGCTTCATAGCAGAAAATATAACTTTACATCCAAATCGAACATACATGCTTCAAAGCACAAATGAAGCATGAACGAAGCATGAAGGGTAGTCCCGCAAAAAAAAAAAATGCAGGATTACATTGTTCTGACTACGTACTCACACATGTGCTTCGCTCCTACATTACAAATTTACAATGATTGGGTACGTTCATGCTTCAACCATCACAAAATTTATGTTTCTAAATACAACAATACTTGCTTCCTCCAAATCAGGATTAATTGTCGTTATCTAGAGTATTTATTGAAAGATGCGTGATCAAAGAAAATTATATCTAATCCTAGAGTAATTATGGGGAACACACTTGAAAGCATCGATGGTTAAAGGATGTTTATAGTTTGAAAAACCCCAAGAAGATGGGTGGTAATTTGAGGAAGTAAATCCGACGCTCCACGATAACTTGATCCAAGGGCCATGCACCGGTCTCATTCCTAGCGGTGTCCTATAAAAGGGTACGGCATCCGGATTCGTGGTTTTGAAACTGACCCAAATTGACTCCCACCCAAATCCTCTCCCCCGGCCGGCCCTATGCCGTCCCAAAGCAGCCCGCCCGGAGCGCCGCCCGGTTTCCCTAAACCTATGAACTACCTTGCCGCCGCGGATCTTCCCCGTGCCCTCGAACGCTGCCGCATGCTGCTGGACAAGCTGCTGCAACACGAGGACGGGTGGGTGTTCGCCAAGCCGGTGGATACATACGAACTCGAACTCCGCGACTACCACTCCGTCATCGCCGAACCCATGGATCTCGGCACCGTCAGCCGCCGCCTTGAATTGCGTCGCTACCAGAACCCGCTCTTCTTTGCCAAGGATGTCCGGCGTACCTTCCACAACGCCATGACCTACAACTACAAGGGAGATGATGTGTATAAGAGTGCTGATGTGCTCTCTCGCATCTTTGAGTCAGAGTGGGCCTCCATTTTTGCGACGCTCCAGTCGCCGCCGCCGGTCGCCGAGCGTAGGGCAAGGCTCAAGGATGAGCTGCCGCGGCTGCCGGTGGACTTGCAGGAGAAAGCGGCCATCATTATGAAGGACATAGGCGGGTGGATCCAGGAGGTGGATGGGAGGGTTGAGGTGGATTTTGACAAGGCGGACGAGGCGACTCTTGACAAGCTCGAGTGGCTGCTCGCGATCTCTCGACCATGCGGCAGGTAATTATTTTTGACCATTTGGAGTCCTTATGTTTCTGATTTGGGCGGCATAATTTTGCGATGCTTGGTAGCAATCTTGTCCATCTTTATTGCAATGTTGTTTAGCGATCTTGTCTAAACTTGCTCGTGTAGGCTGTGTTAAAGATGGAATTTCGTGGGGTATGCTTGCATTACCTGTTTTTAGATGATCTAATCATTGTGAAGAAATTCCCATTTTGGGGACAGAAGGGTGAATATTTTCGTCATTTTGGAATTGGTAGTGATATTGTTTTCTGGAATACGCACGAGTGTGCGTATCATCTATTAAAGAAGGGAAAGGGGTGTAAGAAACCCCTCCACAAAGTAGCGTTACACACAATTACATGTATACACTACTCCACCCGGCCACAACCGGCCACACTCCTAGCCGTTGCTCATACTCACCCACCTAGATAGCTCCACTAAGAAATGCCCCAGGTCGTCCTTGAGCAGTCCCGTTTGTTGCCAGCTCCTACTCTCCCTCTCTGTCGCTGCGATTACTTTGCCCAAGGATGGTGTTGCCCCATCGAAAACGATTGCGTTCCGATGCTTCCATAGAGTCCACATACCGAGCGTGATGATCGTCTTGATATCCTTAGCCGAGTGCCGGTTGCTTGTCTTCTTGATGCGCCATTCCGTGAGTACATCCTCATTTGTGGGCGTCCACCCTGGCGAGTCCATAGCTGTGCCTATAAGTGTCCACATTTGCCTAACAAAAACGCACTGAAGGAGGATGTGGTTGATCGTCTCATCCTGTTGGTCACATTGCACAATTCGTGCAATTTTTGTAACTAACAAACGTTGTCTTCCCTCTCTCGTATTCAATGAAAAGCTGCACAGCAGCATTTTCGTCAAAAAAAATAACGGGCACTTGCCTTGATGCGGTAGTCCCCTTCTTGCCAGGCGGTCGGACGTCCAGCATCTATTCTTGATGGCTAGCCAGGTGAAGAACTTACATTGGAGGGGCGCGGTAGTGATATTGTCACCATGCCTTTGTGGGAGAGTGAATTGCATTGTTGATACAAGAAGTTCAGTTTCATACATCAAGTATCAAATTTTACACTTGGGTACATGATGCTGCATAAATGGTACTGTACAAAACAGCCCGACCCACTCACGCGACGCCGACGTGGAATGCCACTTTGATCTGGAGCGTTTGGGCGGTATTTTTTGCACGTGAGCGGCACGTGAGGGGGAGGGGAAGGACGTGTGCAGCCGGAATTAGTTGTGGTTGTGGCCTGTAGTTTTTTGTGCTCTTTGCAGTTCGTTCTGTCAATTTCAACTAGGGTTTTCATGCTCTTGATTAATCTCTCTGTAGCTGGTAGTTAATGGCACAAATTTGTACTGCCTCCGTCTCAAAATATAAGACGTTTTTGTAGGCCCTCAAAATATAAGACGGTTTTGTAGCCTAAACTAGCCTGCCAAAACGTCTTATATTTTGAGACGGGGTAGTAGCAGTTTTGTGAATGTTGTATGGTATCAAGTCGTAAATGTATCAGTAGTTTACTGTTTTGATAGATTGCTCTGCTAGGATTTCAATGCCCTTTTTTCACATTGTTCATGCAAATACTTAGAAAGTTGACATCTTCCAATTGAATCTTGCAATGTAAGCAATGATGTTCATCAGTTCACTTTGGAAATACATCACCATGGTTTTTTCTGGCAAGACGTGCACTTCACCAACAGCATGTGCGGCGCCGTCCTCTGGCTACGCCCTCCGCCTCGCCATTTGGCCATGGCGTCGTCCCTGGGTTGAGTGAGTGGGACAGGGGACTTGTGAGAGAGGGGTGGCATGAGTGCCGCCACTGGATTTGGGACGAGAGGAACGGCGATTGAACTAGGGATTTGACGCTCGATTTGAGAATTTAGGGCCAATTGCTATTTTGAAGACTAAATGATCAAGGAGGACCAAAGTAATAAGTTGTAACCTGCCAATAGCTGGCGCGCTAATATATTGGCGAGGGAATCCACCGTCAGCGTTTCGCCTGCTCGTGGGCGTAAAAATTGAACTGCCCAATATTTTGGCGTGGCTCCCAAAATTTGGCGTCCATCCAAGCGGCCGCCCGTCCTAGCAGTTAACGCCAATTTTTTGGCGCGGCAGCTCGGGGCTATAATCCAAACGGCCCCATGGAGTGCTACGTTGGCCTCGCGTGGTTGGGCTGAGCTGTTTTGTACCATTTATGCAACATCATGTACCCAAGTGTAAAATTTGATACTTGATGTATGGAACTGAACTTCCTGGACAACTTCTTGTATTCATAGCGCAATTCGCTTCTGGGATTTCACCTATTAGATTTCGTGTGGACGAACCAGATTGGCTGCAGTTCATCCTGCCCATAGTCCTTAGATCAGAAATTGAACACTCTCATCAAGGAGTTGTTTGTTTTGATTGTTGGAGTTCGTGCTTTGTGATTCTTCCCTCATGTAGCTAATTGGACGGTGCAAGCCCCCTACAGTCCCACTGCTGCTGTTGAGGTGTACACCATAGAGATATTGTCCACTGTAAATGTAACATATGGCTACCACCTTTTTTTTCTGATCAAAGTTGTGGGATGGAGGTTTTCGTTGTTTTCTGTGCCTTGCATTAGTGATAATGTTAGATTGGCGTGGAAAAGTTACCCCAAAGAATTTATGAGCTATCTAGAATATGTTACAGTAAAATATGTTATTCCAGGCTTTAGAATGCCATGTGATACTTTGGTTTTCCCAGACCATGCTATGTTATGCTGCGAGGAACTGAGAAGTAGGCATATTGTGTGTACAGTGAGATGTGAAATACCTGAATGTTTTGGATCTTGTTAGCATAATCCTTGTGTCCTGTAGCATAGTAGTATAGGTCTGGTCTGGTAGTTTTCCTTGGCTATTAAGATAAGCTTGCTGCCTGACAACTAGTAGGTTGTTTTGTCTGGAGAGGGAATTGAATGCTGAGAGATGATGAGACTTTCATTTTCATTTAAGTATGATGATTTCAAGTTTTCAACCAGAGTCACCGGGACCTGAAGCCACTACCTCTGGTACTCATCAGAGAGCTCCCAAATATATACTTGGATTAGAATAAATAAATCATCTAACTTAAGAATAAAGAGCTTTATTGCTGGGTCATTGACCTGGATTAACCGGCTTTGCAACCACATCCCGAAGAACACTAAGTCTCTAACCATCTCATCAACCCACATTTTTAGCCGACCGTGATTCTGTCACAACTTCCAATGGTTGTACATTTGTGAACAAAGGGAGCTTTTGACATAATGTTTCAGAATACTAATATTGTTGAATATGGTCTGTTGGATTTTGAACTGAGTTTGTGGATCTCTACCTTGTTAGTGACTTGTGTTTTGAGTAGTCATGATCACTACTCTAGTTGATTTGGCATTTTGAGGCTTGAAAATTTGCTTCTTTTTTTGTGTGCACTGATGGAAAGGAAATCTACCACAAATACTAGTTTGTAGTCCATATTATTCACGTGGAGTAGCTGCATGTCTGCTACTCGCATTTACAAGTGCTGTCAGGATGCTTTGAAGCATGAGACAATCATAGTAATGTTTTGTACTTGACATTGTAAATTTTATACCTAGATTTCTTTGTTTTCCTTCTTTTGTGAACTGTTCTCCTGATACTTGACACTGATGTAAATGTGCACATCACAGCTACAAGTATTGCTAGGATTTTTTGAAGGAGTATAAATGCAGACACTTTTGACATGATCATATCTTTGCTACTAGTTGTAATATTTTGTTTTGCCTTGGATCACAATGTTGCCCTTTTTGGTTGCAGGAGGCAGGAGTGCTGGATAATCAAACTCGATGTGGCGCCGCATGATTTTACCGCCATCAATTGTCTCTCAGTTCCAGAACGCTGTTGACTTAAACATGGCTTCCCTCTTTTGCGAATGAGCATCAGCATGATTTCTAAGAGGATGTAACATGGATTTGTATGAATACCCCAGTGTCTGTTGTTGTAATTTTGGGGTTTGTATTGATGTGGTATTCTGTTTGTTGGTATGTTGGAATTAGACTTTAGACTTGTGATGATACTGAAGAACTGCAAGGATGTGTGGAACTCATGTTGTTGGATTGTTCATTAAGTATATGATTTCGTGGTGGATTTTCTGCTGTCAATTGCACTGCTCAAAAGATTGGTGATAATGCAATCAAAGTACCTGGATTTGGAGGGGAAAATGTAACATGGACCACTGGACCGTAACTTCAGAAAGTCTTTGTTCTAGTGATCTTTGTCTTATTTCACTTCCTAAATTCAGTACCTGGGAGGAGGATCACAGACAGCAACCAAAGCAGGAAGAGCAGAAGCTCTTTTGTTTTACCAGATCAAGTCGAATGCCTTGATGTCCAATGGCCAGCATTGCCTGCTGGGCTGTTGCTTCGGGTTTTGATACTGATTTATGCCCTAATAACATTTGGCAATTCTAATTGCTTGGTGCTATGCTTTCTTCCCAGAAGGGGAAGCTTTTTATACTATCGGTTTAGCTGCTGTTTGCTGGGCTATATGGAACTGCCGTAATAGGACGACGTTCGAGTTTAAGTTTCCTAAATCTCCATTTGAAATTGTCTTTGCTTCCTGTGCTTCTTTATTATACTGGGCAGGGATGCAGAAACATGGCGACGGGGACGATCTGAGGAGAGGAGCCATGATGCTGAAGGACAACGCCAACAAGATGACGAGGATCTGTGCAGCAGCACAACAGCGTTCAGGCTAGGCTGATGACAGGATGTGCAACTGATTCTGTTGCTGGTGATGGTCTTATTTTGTTTCAGTAGGTGATCTTTTGTTCCTGGGTTTAATCCTGATACCTGTGAATGGCCTTGCCACTGTGTGGGTGTTTTGCCTTGTGGTGCTCCTGCGTGGGCGTTTAAAATTGTTCTTAGGATAGATGGATTTTGGTGTCGTCGGGTTTTCGTCCCCATAGCTGGTGTTTCAATGACGAGCACCTGTGGTGGGTTTCCCAGCGATGCGTTGAACTTGCTTCCCCTTTCCCGCCCACTCTAACTATGGTTTGGATGGCTTGTATTTCTGTTATTCATTTAATGAAAAGCAGTTATGCCCGGTTAGAAAGAAAAAAAAAAGTCGAACGCCTTGACATCGTGACCAGAGAATTAGGATCTGGACCCCCACCCCCTTCCTCACGAATAGCGCTGCCACAAAATGAAGCTCAAGAAATCTTCAGCATTCACAAACTAACTTATGAAATCAGCAACATTGCGGCAATCAACATCCGGCTGAATTAATAAGGACTCGAGCACCACCTTATGGGAGGATAATGCAAAGTCGCACTCTTATTATTACTGATGAGATGATAATCAGTACAGTAGAAGACAACAAGTGCGCTTGCTTGGTAAAAGTGAGCGTTCTTTGATCTGAATCGCCTAATACATACACTGGGTTTGCTCGGCCAACTGAAGCTGCACTGTCTATTCTCGTCCACTTCAGCTGTCCGACTCATCAGAGTCGCTCCGATCAGCCTCGGCTTCTTCGCCATTTGCAGCAGGCTCTTGAACGTCAGGCTTGGGTGCAGGAGCTGGTGCAGCCTTCTTGCGATCACCACCTTCACCGCCTCCAGCTACACCCGCATTCTGGTCTATAAACAAGTTAAAGAACTTTATACGTAGACAGATTTGCATATAAACGGTGAGGTTTCCTTTTATGATGGTTTGACCCATGGACGCAATGCAGTCGTGATACAAAACACCTTTCGACAACGCATTCCAAGTTTTGAAGGTTAGGTTTGGAAACCTCTATAGGCAATCACTATAATGACATGCTTAAGAGATTCTCAGCATTATCCTTATCAACAAGGGAACTACATATAGACATCATGGCTTCTAAAGTAAAGGGCAAGCAGTTTATTCATCAGGAAGTTGATGAGCCAATGGAAGTGCAAAACTACCAACTAAACAGTACAGAACAAAACAAATTACTAGCCATTTGTTCTATTGCAATAAGGCGATGCATTTGGCAAATCACATGGACCAAAAGGATACTGACAGGCACTCCTTGCATAATACTTATAAGATCCTTCTCAACTCGGTGAACAAGCTCTGCCTGCAGAAATGAGTGCATGCAATCTTTAGCGTCCTGATTAACAGTGTGTTTTCATCAACATGGGAACCAAATATGGCTGAAGGGTAGTCAATTTCATATACACTCAAGTCAGGCTCTCTGCGAAAACGTCGCCTGCGTGCATCCCTCATTGGAGGAGTAAGTCCATGCTTGTATTCAACCCCTTCTGGAGCAGGATCATCTTCTTCTCTTACCATTACCATCTGTTCCAGTTTAAAATGATTATGAGGCCTACGAATTAACAAGATATATACACAAATCTTCACTTTACCTGACCAATATCAGCAGTTTTAACTAAAAAGGAGTCATCATATGTCTTATATGACTCCACAACGGTTGGGAGATCCAAGAGAGATGCAGGAAACCTCTGGTTACCAATCATAAATGTGCCACTCCTTCCATCCTCTGTAGGAGGAAAATTGCCATCAATCAGAAGGCAATAAGGATTAAGTAAAGTTCAGTTCCTGATAACAATGAAGACTACTGTATTGTATTCTTTAAAATCAAGAGTGACCATTGCATTTTATTATTAGTGGAAACAAGTGCATAAACTGACTGCACATAGACAGTGTTACATCGGAAGTTTGGTAATCAGCATTTGAAGGTTATAACTGCAAAGGTTGTCTAGTATGAGCCTGACATGCCACGATGAAAGGCCTAAGCTCTTCAGAGTAAGATATTTACTGAATCCAAGTTTCCTTTTTATAACCAATACTGACTGGTTTCATGGTTTTGTACAGATAAGATAAGTTAAGCATATCTGAGCCAAGAGATGCAATCGCAGTAACTTGCAAAGGGGAATATGAACACAAACAACAACTAAGTGAGAACCCAGAATTTAACAACTGTTAAGCTACAAAGAAATTACGCAGGCGTAAAGTTTTGTGTTACAGTGATACTTCGGTTCTCTATTAATCTGCATCAGCAAGCAAGCTAATTTGCATATTTTTAACGAGACAGTTACAACTGACAATTCTGCTATCAGCATATTCGAACCTACTCATCACTGCAAATTTAGGGCATCGATAAGTACAACAGCCTTAATCACAGATCCGCAGTTCTACTGCTCTACACCAATTTCCCGCGGAAACAGGAAGTAGAATTCGCGGGGCGAGGAGGAAGAGAGGCGGAGGGCACCTGAGAAGGAGAGGTCGAGGGAGGCGTCGTCGGGGTTGGAGGATGAGCCCGCGGCAGATTCGTTCATAAGACGCTCGATCTGCTCCGCCACGGATGGGGGCACGCGGAGGATGAACTGCTCGTCCATGGCAATTGCACCGCCGGGAATCGAACTCTGTAGTACAAGATTCCAACACAAGGCGACTTCGAAGGATAGCTACCCCTACCCTTTGTCTGTTTGTCCCGGAGAGTTCCCCTCGTCCGCTTCATTTGCTTTGCCGGCTCTGGTGGATAGGACGCTGAACGGTAGGTCTGGTGGACTTAGGGTGTGTTTGGTTTCGGTAATGGACTGGAATGGAACGGGTTCAACCTGTTCCTCGGCCTCGTTCGTGCGTTTGGTAGATAACTGGAACCGGAACGGACTCGTGCTCGCAAACCGAATATTCGGCCCAGATCCGGAATCCACTCGTACCTCCAAATCGGAGGAACGACGCGGAACGGCCTCGCTAGCTTCTCTCGCTCTCGACCCCTATCCTCTTTGCGGCTCTTCTCCCTCGTCTCTCCCCCGCCCGCGATGTGCGCCGCCGGCACTCCTCCTCCGGTCTGTGCCGCCGGCCATCTTCCTTTGATCTGCAACGCCTTCCTCTCCAAGCCAGTGGCGGTCTTGCCGCGGGGCAACAATGGCGGCACACGCCGGGAAGCGCCGAGCCGCCGCGCTTGACGGAGCAGCCGCTCCAAACGCCGGCCGTTGACCGCGCCGCTGGGAGTCGCGGTGGCGCGTGGGGACGCCAAGGCCAAACCTCGCATCCAGCCGGCCGCCACGCTCAGCTTTCGCATTCTTTTCTTGTAGCTAATGTTTATCTTGTGCTTGAGTCAGATTATTGTAGCTCACACCGTTGTTCGTTGCATGGATTCGATTCGTCAATGCTCAAAAGAATAGCTGTTGAGTATAATGTTTATTTAGGATAACGTAGGATTTATTTTACCTTGCCTTGTACTTCAAGATGATCATGTACTCCTATATATATGCCCACGAGTCTCAAGCAATAAACAACGATTCCACCAAATCATCTATATCTCTTCTAACATGGTATCAGCCTAACCGATCCAACCCTAGCCGCCGCCCGCCGCTTCCGCCCCGTGCGCCGCCCCCGGGGCGGTCAACCTCCATGACCGCCGCCGGGGGCCGTGCCGCCCGTACCTAGGGTTCGTCCGCTGGTCGTGTTGACCGGCTGCCCTAGAGAGTCTTTTTCTCGATCTCTTGATCCGGGTTTTTCTCCCTTGCTGGTCGTCTTGATCGGCGTTTCTTTTTGGTTTTCCGATCTCAGATCGGTTTGCGTCGCCCGCCGCCGCCGTCGACCCCACGCCTCTACTCCGACACCAACGCGACCACTCGGCCTCTTCATCGACAAGGCGACCTCGCGCGACGCGTCGGCCCGACGGCCATCGTCCGCGCATCCGTCCGCCCGTCGTCGCCCGCTCCGACCGGGACCTACAACCAACCCCCGCCTCCGTCTGGATATACATCCGGTCCATGCAGACTTCAACACCAAGCCAGCAACCATGCCACAAGCCTTCACGATGCAGGTTAATCCAAATCATCTTCGTACGATGCATGCACGAGCCAACATATGCGTGCGCGCTGGTCGCTGTGTGCTGATTTGCAGGTTGCTGCGGCCTTCATCCGCGGCAGCCACGTGACCTTCAGCCTCATGCACCGATGCGGCGCGGCCCTGGATCGCTCTGCTGCTTCGCTGGTCTGCGGTCATCTACCATCGTCTGCACCTCCTCCGACCTCACGCGCTATCGGATTGATCACCCGCCTGCCCGCGATCCGCCTCATCTACGCCGTGCGACCGATCTGACCCGTCGGTTGCGCGCGCCTCCGCAGGTCCCGTGAAGACCGTCCAGAGTACAACACGCCCCTACACCGATCGAGCATCAGGCTGCCGCTGCATCGCCCCGTCGGGCCGCAGCGCCGCCGCCCCGTGGTTCTTCCTGTGGCTGCACCGATCCGCGCCGCTGCTGTGTCGCCCCTTCGGGCCGTAGCGCCGCGGCACGTGGTCCCCGCCGCCACCCTGAGGCCGTCCCCGTGGTTGCACCATCCCGCGCGCTGCCGCTGCGTCGCCCCTTCGGGCCGTAGTGCCGCGGCCCGCGGTCAACCGCCGCCCCGAGGCCGTCCGCTCCAGGCCGTCCCCGAGGCTGCACCGACCCTCGCGCTGCCGCTACGTCACCCCGTCGGGCCGTAGCGAGCGTGGCACGCGGTCCCTGCAACCGTCCCGAGGTCTTCCCGCCGTCGCCCCGACGGCCGTAGCGCCGCGGCCCGCGGTCCACTCCGCCGTCACCGCGCGTCGACTTTCCGTGGTATGCGCCGCGCCACCTCCATCGGCGCGGGAACGCCACCGTCCGCGCCGGTCTTCGTCACGCTGTCGGGTTCATCGTCTACTTCGAGCACCGCCGCCGCGCTCCTAACCAAGCCGCCGCTGTCGCCATCAGGCCGCAGCCGCCGCTCTTCTTCGGCCGCCGCCGCTGCTACCCCCGTAGCCGCCGCCGCCGTCTGTCCACCTCCTTCGTCTTAGTCTAGCACCAGCTCATCGCCAACGTCGCCGTCATCTTCCCCGACCACTTCGTCTACTCCGACCACCGTTGGCGACATCGGCCCCGCGCCGATTGGCGCCGCAACCGTCGTCGAGTCCTTCTCTGCTGGCCCTTCCGACTCCTCGACGCGGCGTACAGCTCGTGCAGGTCCCTCGCCTACGCATGCCCGGTGCTGGCAACACCGATGCGTGCCTTCGTCCACGACGTGTACCCGGGCCTGGCAAGCCTGGTGCAACGCTTCGTCAACTTCGTTTTCGTCCGTCTACGCATGCCCGGTGTTGGCAACACCGGTGCGTGCCTTCGTCTACGATGTGTACCCGGGCTTGGCAACCCCGGCGCGACGCGTCGTCAACATCGTCTTCTCCTCGGCGCACCACTACTTCGACACCACTGCGCCCATGACTAACTCGGCGCCTCCTTGCGCCCGCGGCTCCACGGCGACTTCCTCGACACCGGCCACCCCGACTGGACATCGACCACGGCGTTCTTCGCACGGCTACCTCGACCACGACTCCACCACCCTACGCTCTCGGCTACCTCGACAACGGCACAAAGGGCTACCGCCTTGCTTGAGCAACCTCGTCGGTTTCCACTCCAGCCACGACTTCC
Organism: Elymus sibiricus; assembly: GCA_039707655.1. Taxonomy (NCBI): domain Eukaryota; kingdom Viridiplantae; phylum Streptophyta; class Magnoliopsida; order Poales; family Poaceae; genus Elymus; species Elymus sibiricus. Next base: position 250,553,538 of record CM077668.1, on the reverse strand, counting down.
GCGATGCATCGACCGTTACGACTGTGGGGGGTGTCCATCGGCTTACCTTCGGATTCTTCTCCAGTCTCACCGTCTACGTCGCTACCGTTGTGACTGCGGGGAGATGTTGAGTATAATGTTTATTTAGGAAACATAGGATAGCGTAGGATTTATTCTACCTTGCCTTGTACTCCAAGATGACCATGTACTCCTATATATATGCCCACGAGGCTCAAGCAATAAACAACGATTCCACCAAATCATCTCTATCCCTTCTAACAATAGCTTCAATCCGATTCGTTGATGCTCAAACCCCTGTTTTGAAATCCAATTCAATGTTTACCTGGCTTTGTTGCATAGATGGATTGGTGATCACTTACAAATCCATTCCATTCCATCTGTCAAACCAAACACCAAAATGTAACCATTCCATTCCTTCAAATTACCCACACCAAACACAAGGACGGAACCAACCCATTACACTGGAATGGAACCATGACATTCCATTACACTTCGTTCCCGAACCAAACACACCCAACATCCTATATTTTTAAAGGACTGTACTAACTAACGAACGTTCGGCTTTTAGGGGTATCGCTGAGCGATCCGCCAATTGTTTGATTGCCATCGACGAACGCGATCACCTAAACAATACGTGCCTCAAAAAATAATTGTGCGTGGGTGTACGATACATATGTCGCGAAAATGATAGGTGTTCCAGGTTTTAAACCCACACTTCCTAAGTTTTGAACGTGGTCCAACAAACAACTCACCCCTGTAGAAACTGATGTCTAGTAAAGAAAAAATTAACGGGGCTGGTGAGCGCCAGATCAGGGAACCGGCGTACAAGCGCTGGATAGGCGCTCTCCTGGGAGGAGGGGGAAAGAAGAGCGGAGAAAAACAGATGGGCTAGGCCCATGCGATTGGAGAAAGGAAAAACGGTGGGCTGAACCCAGATACCTCCTCTTCGGCGCCTTAGGCGCCGAAATGACGCTATGGCGCACAAGATTCACCCGACATGGGCCAGCCCAGTTACTCACATGCTAGGTCGCACTTCACCGCGGTCGCTGGTTATATTTTTTTCACTCGTTCTAAGGAAGCTGCTGGTCAACTGTGTGAGGAGAAAAAACAGGTATAGTTTCAAAATATTGGTGAAATCAAAAAATGTTCGCGGGTTTGAAAAAAAATCTGGAAAAGGTTCGTGATTTTTTCAAAAAATCATGAATTTGGAAAAAGTTCACAAAGATCATGGATTTGAAAAAAGTCCACGAATCTGAAAAAGTTTGCGAATTTGAAAAAGTCCATGATTCTGAAAAATGTTCATGAATTTGAAAAAGGTTGTGAATTTTTAAAAAGTTCACAAATTTAATGGAAGCTTCCCAAAACTATGGACCAAATTTCCACTCGAATAACTCTTAATGGGTCGACCCGCATAAAATCGATCGAATGGGAGGGTGTGCGTTGTGTACGGAATAGCCTATAAGTGGATCTATGAGCGTCGAATAAGAATTGGCATGAACCCAACAAAGGGAGAGGGAGGTATCGGGCCTGGAAATTCGGCCTAGAGCCTGAGACAGAAAAATAAATTCATAAATTGAAGGCTCGATAAAAATCAAAACGAACTTACAAAGACCAAATAAAATTCAGAGGCGCATATGCTGAAGACGAGAAAAATAAAACTCAACTAAAAGAAAACGACAACATTCAAAGTTTAAAGTTAGGTTGGCATTAGTCCAAACTAAATCCTCCAACTTTATTAATACTCATATTAAGTTTTTATTCATCAATAAAACAACGAATTTTTCTAGCCCTACTTTTTAGAAAACCTTTTTCTTAAACATTCCCAAACTCGGGATGTTACTACACCGCACAACCAGGCTAGTTGGTCGTAAACCCGAGAATTGATTGTAGCAGAGGTACATGATTTAAAATTTCTCTAAAGCCTCCACTCGAATCTAGCGTCCAAGCCCATATAGAGCCCAGTGAATAATTAGGCAATAAAGGCCCCCTGGATTGTAGCATGTTAGAGAGCTTCAATCTGACACTCGTTGCGTCAAATACTTATCGTCAAATAGTCCAGCAAACATCCACAACACCTTTTCAGAAGCAAAAGTATCTCTTTATTCATTTGTATACATCATTTATTAAAAGAGATACAATTGAGGGTGGTGGTGCTTATATCCAAGAAGTAGCTTCATTAAACTTCGCTAGCTAGGAAGCTCATGAGCAATAGAATTCACCTCCTGATAATCATGCTCAAACATCACTTCGACAAACTCTAAAGACATGAAATAGCAATCATTGTGCACTATTGCTACACTATCAATTGCGTGCATATCATTATTCATGGCTTCGATGACTTCGTCTAAGCTAATAATACTCCCTCCATTTTTGTATACAAGGCCACTTCGTTTTTCGTGTTAAACTTTGAATTATAATTTTAGTCATCAAAATATAGATTAAATGTCATTACAAATATATCATCGGAAAGTTCTTTCAAATGGGTATCCAGTGGCATACTTTTTGTGACATATAACTCACATTTTGTTGGTAAAATTAATGATCAATGTTAAACTTAAAAATATGAAGTGGCCTTTGTGTACAAAAATAGAGGGAGTAAATCTATTCATCCAATTGAGTCAGCAAGCAACAATCCATCCTCCAGGGCCATCACTTTTGTAGAAATGACATCACATGCCCTTGACAATTTGGATAGCAACAACAAATTGACCCTTACTATCCCTGATTTTGACACCTATAATCCTAGAGATTGTCCTCATCAAAGAAGCATCAACGTTGACATCTTTAGGTGGAGGAGCCCACCTACCTTTTCTTAATTTCGGCCAAGGGTTAGACATTTCCATGTAATTTGTTGTAATTGTTAGGATTGCCATTGCAGATCGTTCTGGTGTCTGAACATTCTCATCATTGCAATGTTGTCTCCTTTCCCACCTTAGGTACCAAAAAATAACAACCATTAACTCGGGAGTAAACCAAAAACCAATATTAGGATCAAGGCTACTTTTCCCAGATAACATATACTCAAAAATTTGTTGGCCCTCAAAGTACCTCGAGCGAGCGCCGCCTAGCCATCTTGTTAAGCATAGCTCTTTCCACACCTTCCTCTCCCTCAGGCATCTAAATAAAACATGTTTATTATCCTCTGCACCACTAGCACAACATCCACAACACCTTACTAGTAAGGTACATTTGCATTGCATGTAATTTAGATAACGAAGGAATGAATTTTGATCGACATGACACATTATATAAGTTCAATATGTAATTTGGAGTCATACATTCATGACGTGAATGTATATTTAATTCTCGTAGTTCATCCTATTAAAAATCAAATTATAGCTACCAAATATGTAAAGACTACATGGCATAATACAACACGAAACTCATGTGAAAGATATCCAACACATTTGTCTTCTGGCATCTTGTATTGCAATTTTAAGTAGCTAGTCTTGCATCTTCAAAGATAAATATAATTTATGAACATGTTGCCATAAGCCTTGAACAAAAATACATCATAAAGTAAAAGTGAATGACAATTATTTCAAAAGAAAAAAACTCTGGCAGAAATAAAGTATGGAAGAGCCTAGAACAAATGTGAGGTGTCTATGATGCAAGGTTTATGCATGTTTTGCATTGTAAACCATAAAGTAAAAAAGGAATGGGAATTCATTTAGAAGATTATTTTGGATAATAAAGTACGGAATATTCTAGAACAAAGAAAGGTGATTGTGTTTTGAGGTTTGTGCATATTATGCATTATAAATCATAAAGTGAAACAGAATGGTGATTCATGTAGAATAAAAGAGTTCAGATAATTTAAAGTATGGGAGGTTCTAAAACAAGTGGAAGTGCTTGTGTTTTGAGGCTTGTATAAATTGTGCATTGTAGATCATAAAATATAAAAAAGTGGTAACTCATGTAGAATTAAAAAGTTTGGATAGTTAAAATATGAAAGATTCTAGAACAGTGGAGAAGTGCTTGTGTTTTGAGATTTGTGCCATGTGCTTAAGTTCAACCACGGAATCTTCTAGATAGCACATATGGCAGAATCTGGTGGAGTGAAGATGATATTCAACGTCCAACAGTGCTTGGATTTGCCACCTCTGCACCATCAGATTAGCTTCATCCAACGACCAATATCCCGGCGCGCCAATCTATGTCCCCATTTTCTTTTTGCTTCCAAAAAATGATGTTGATTAACATGTTGAAAAAATGTGTCAAAAAGGAAAATATTACCAAAAAAATAAAAAAAAGTGTATGCACATATAAATGTTAGTATGTATGAAATAAAATGTTCATATCAATTTTGAAAAATGGAAACATATACAAAGAAATCTATTCATACATAAAATAAGTTCATGCTCTTTAAAGAAGAAAGTCATAGATTTTCAAAAAATGTGTATGCATGTGTTGGTTTATGTTCATGTACCATAAGAAAAAGTGTTAAAAGGTCTATATAAAAACATGAATAAAAAATAACTAAAAAAGCACTAAAAGCTTAAAAAGAAAAGGAAAATAATTGAATAGAAAAATATAAAAGAAAAAGAGTAACAAAAATAAAGAAAATATAAAAAGATAAAAAAGCCAAAAGTAGGCCATGAGCTGGTGCAGGACAAGTGCAACAACTACATTTTCACGACAACACGAGGCAACGAGCGTCCAATTGAATTTCGTGACTGGATCAATGCTTTTAGATTGTTTATTGCTCTCATGTTGTTCATGGGCCTCAGATCTAATTGGGCTTAAGAAGCAGGTGCGTCGTAGTATCTATAATGATAAGCTTTTTCTTTTCATTTTTGATAGATCATATGAGCTATAGTTTTTAAATTTCTTCGATCAAAGATACAAATTGAAATTTGCTAAGAAACTAGAAATTTGAAATGAGCTTCCATGATTTATTTTTATATAGACCTAAGTGTTGGAAATATGCCCTAGAGGCAATAATATTGTATTATTATATTTCCATATTCATAATTAAGTGTTTATATCTCATGCTATAACTGCTATGATCCTGGAATATGCGATTCAGTGAAAAACTCATATGCACGTGTGAAATGATAAACGGATAAAATAAAGGTTCATAGTCTCGCCTCTAAGACTAGCTCAAGTGTGTTTGGTGATCATGTTTTTCGGATCTTAGGATATCGTTAAGTGTAACGATAGTCCCAAAACGACATTGAGATTATGACGTTGGAAGAACGATCATATTGAATCGACCCAAACTTGTCTGTTATGAATTGAGTTAATATCGTCTGTAATCAATTGTAATAACACGGAGTGTTAACGTGTGATTTTGCTCCTTAGACCATGAGAGTATCGTAGTCACTTCTTACCGTACGGTGGACTTTGGGGTTGCTCAAACGTCACCTGTAACACGGTGATCATAACGACAACTTACAGGCTCATCGGAAAGTTTGACAAGGGACTAGATAGCTCGAGAGTGGGATTTGCTCCTCCGACGATGGAGAGATATTGTTAGGGCTCTCTCGGTGTGACGACATCCATCATCGTCTGGCCAGATACAGGTGACTTTGTCACGGGGATGCCGGAACACGATAACGAGAAAGAAGAACAAAACTGGTAACGAGGATAACGGTATAATGAGCATGTGATGACTCAGGAGGATACTGACACATCCCGGGTTTTGTAAAGTATCGCGAAGCAAAGGGAACATCACATGATAACCAAAGATTCACTCGAATTTCATTCGTGTGCTCATAGGGATCGATATGGACGTCCACGGTTCCGCTATCGGTCACTAAACGAACGGTTTCGTTCATGTCTATGAGTTACCGAACCTACGGGGTCACAAGCTTAAGGCAATCATGATCTGCTGAGTATTAGTAGGACGGGAGTGATGAGAATATATTTGTGGAATTGTTTCATAAACATTCGAAATAGTTTCAAGAGGATCCGAAAGCGTTTCGAGGTCACCGGAAGTGTTTCAGAGAGTATCGGGTAATCCCGGGTATTACCGATAAATAATATATAGGTGGAAAATGTTTTTGGGGCTGTTAAATTATATATAAAAGGGTCTAGTATTTATTATAAGGCTTTTATATTTAATTTAATATCAACGGGCCTTAAAAGGCCAAGTGGTGGAAGACCACTTGGGCCACTTGAGCCCAATTGGGGTGGCGCCCCTTCTCCCCATGGAAAGTGGAGAGGGAGGCCGAATTGGAGGGGGATTCCTCCTCCTCCTTGGCCTGCCAAGGGAGGGGACTTTCCCTTCCCTTTGTGGCGCCCCCTCCTCTCCTCCTAACCTATATATACTTGAGGTATTGGCCTTTTCTATACACAAGTTTTGGAGCCTCCTCTAGTTCTTCTACTTCTAGTTCTAGTTGGTCCTAGTTGACTAATTAGAGCTAGGTCTAGTTCCTCTAATCCTCACAATTAGAAGCCCAGTGTGGTTCTAATCTCCTCACTCTAATTCTCCGGCGACGATTAGCTCTGGACGGTGAAGCGTGATAACCAACAAGTATAGGGGATCGATTCTAGCTTTTTCGATAAATAAGAGTGTCGAACCCAACGAGGAGCTAAAGGTAGAATTAATATTCCCTTCAAGTTCCATTGACTACCGATACAACTCTACACGCACTTAATGTTCGCTTTACCTAGAACAAGTATGAAACTATTTTGCGGGTGTAAGGATAAGGCTAGAAGTACTTAACGAGAATAAAACTAGGAGTAATTTGCGAGATAATAAAACTACGAGTAAATTGCAAGATAACAAAAGTTAGTTGTTTAGTAGAAAGTTTTTGTAACACAAGAGAATGATTTGTCCATAGGCAATCGATAACTAGACCGGTAATCATTATTGCAATTTTATATGAGGGAGAGGCATGAGCTAACATACTTTCCGTACTTGGATCATATGCACTTATGATTGGAACTCTAGCAAGCATCCGCAACTACCAAAGATCATTAAGGTAAAACCCAACCATAGCATTAAGTACAAGTCCTCTTTACTCCCATACGCAACAACCCCCTTACTCGGGTGTAAGCTTCTGTCACTCTAGCCGCCCACTATAAGAGAATTATGAACGTATTGCAAACCCTACAGCGGGAATCCTTCACACTTGCGGGACACGGAGGGCACCATAGGACAGCACCAAAATAAAACATACAACTCAAACCAATTACGATCATCAATCAACCCATAGGATAAAACGAATCTACTCAAACATCATAGGATGGCAACACATCATTGGATAATAATATGTAGCATTAAGCACCATGTTTAAGTAGAGATTACAGCGGGGAGAAGAGGTGTTACACCGCTGCATAGAGGGGGAGAGAGAGTTGGTGGTGACGGCAGCGAAGTTGTTGGTGTAGATCGCCGTCACGATGATTGCCCCGGCGGCGTTCTGGCGCCATCGGGAGAGAGGGGGAGAGAGCCCCCCTCCTTCTTCTTCTTACTTGGCCTCCCCCCTAGATGGGAGGAGGTTTTCCCCTCTGGTCCTTGGCCTCCATGGCACCCGGAGGGGCGGGAGCCCCTCCGAGATTGGATCTCTCTCTCTGTTCTCTTCTGTTTCGCGTTCCTGTTTTTTGACCTTTCACCGTTTCTTAAATTCCCGGAGATCCGTAACTCCGATCGGGCTGAAATTTTAACACGATTTTTTTCCCGATATTATCTTTCTTGCGACGAAAGAAGAGCCCCAACCGACTTACGGTGTGCCCACGAGGCACCACCGCGCTGCCAGGGGGCGGCGCGCCAAGGTGGCTTGTGGAGGCTGTGGGCCTCCTTTTGCGTTGATTCCACCTCCCAAAAAATCACATATATTCCAAAATAATTCTCCGTAAAATTTTATTGCATTTGAACTTTGTTTGATATGGATTTTCTGCGAAACAAAAAACATGCAACAAACAGGAACTGGCACTGGATCAATATGTTAGTCCCAAAAATAATATAAAATGTTGCCAAAAATATGTGAAAGTTGTAGAATATTGGCATGAAACAATAAAAAATTATAGATACGACGAAGACGTATCAACATCCCCAAGCTTAATTCCTACTCGTCCTCGAGTAGGTAAATGATAAAAAGATAATTTTTGATGTGGAATGCTACCTAACATAATCTTGATCATATAATCTAATCATGGCATGAATATTAAGACACGAGTGATTCAAAGCAATAGTCTATAATTTGATATAAAGACATCAATACTCAGGCATCCCAACAAACAATCATGCCTTTCAGAATAAAAATGCTAAAGAACACTATCCCTACAAAATCATATAGCCTTGTCATGCTCCATCTTCTTAACACAAAATATATATCATGCACAACCCCATTGTCAGCCAAGCAATTGGTTCATACTTTTTAACGCGCTTCAGCTTTTTCAACCCCCACGCAATACATGAGCGCAAGCCATGGATATAGCACTATGGATGGAATAGAATACAGTGGTAGAGATAATATGGAGAAGACAAAAAAAAGGAGAAAGTCTCACATCGACACGGCTAATCAACGGGCTATGGAGATGCCCATCAATTGATGTCAATGCAAGGAGTAGGGATTGCCATGCAACGGATGCATTAAGAGCTATAAGTGTATGAAAGCTCAAACTGAAAACTAAGTGGGTGTGCATCCAACTTGCTTGCTCAAGACCTCGGGCAATTGAGGAAGCCCATCATCGGAATATACAAGCCAAGTTCTATAATGAAAAATTCCCACTAGTATACGAAAGTGACAACATAGGAGACTCTCTATATGAAAAACATGGTGCTACTCTGAAGCACAAGTGTGGTAAAAGGATAGTAACATTGCCCCTTCTCTATTTTTCTCTCATTTTTTTGTTTTCTCTTTTTTTTTCTTTTTTTCTTTTTTTTGTTGGGCTCTTTTTGGCCTCCTTTTTTTTTCTCCCTTTTTTTTCGTCCGGAGTCTCATCCCGACTTATGGGGGAATCATGGTCTCCATCATCCTTTCCTCACTGGGACAATGCTCTAATAATGGATATGATGATCATCACACTTCTATTTACTTACATCTCAAAATTACAACTCGATACTAGAACAAAGTATGACTCTATATGAATGCCTCTGGCGGTGTACCAGGATGTGCAATGATCTAGCGTAACATGTATAAAAAATGATGAACGGTGGCTGAGCCACAAATACTATGTTAGCTATATGTTCATGCAAAGCAATATGACAATGAATGCTCAAGTCATGTATATGATGATGATGGAAGTTGCATGGCAATATATCTCGGAATGACTATGGAAATACCATAATAGGTAGGTATGGTGGCTGTTTTGAGGAAGATATAAAGAGGCTTTTGTGTGATAGAGTGTATCATATCACGGGGTTTGGATGCACCGGCGAAGTTTGCACCGACTCTCGAGGTGAGAAAGGGCAATGCACGGCACCGAAGAGGCTAGCAAATTGCGGAAAGGTAAGAGTGCGTATAATCCATGGACTCACATTAGTCATAAAGAACTCACATACTTATTGAGAAAGTTTATTAGCCCTCGAAGCAAAGTACTACTACTCATGCCCCTAGGGGGGAGGTTGGTAGGAGTTAACCATCGCGCGCCCCCGACCTCCACGCAAAGGAAGACAATCAATAATAAATCATGCTCCAACTTCTTAGCATAACGAGAGACTATACGTGCATGCTTTGGGAATCACAAACCTTAACACCAATATTCCTACTAAACCACAATCATTCACTAGTACCTCCCACATATTACCATCTCTATATCGCAAAACTATTGCAAGGAATCAAACATATTATATTCAATGACCTACAAGTTTTATATAGGATTTTATGACTAACCATGTGAATGGCCAATTCCTGTTGACTCTCTAAACAGATATAAGTGAAGCATGAGAGTTTAATTCTTTCTACAAAAGACTTGCCCACGCTCTAACAAATATAAGTGAAGCAAAAGAGCATTCTACAAATAACGGTTTTCCTATGTGTAGAGAAACAGGCATCCAAACTTCAAATGATATAAGTGAAGCACATGAAGCATTCTATAAAGCCATACTCAAAAGATATAAGTGAAGTGCAAAGAGCATACTATAAATCAACCAAGGACTATCTCATACCAGCATGGTGCATAAAAGAAAAGGGAAAAATAAACACAAAATTCGCTCCAAGAATTTACGCATATCATGTGAACAAAACAAAAACCGAGACATACCGATAATTGTCGAATAAAGATGGGATGCCTTCCGGGGCATCCCCAAGCTTAGACGCTTGAGTCTCCTTGAATATTTACTTGGGGTGCCTTGGGCATCCCCAAGCTTGAGCTCTTGCCTCTCCTCATTCTTCTCATATCAATACCTCCTCGATCTTCGAACACTTCATCCACACAAAACTTAACCGAACTTTTTATTAGAAGGGTTAGTACATATAACATCAAATCCCATCATGTCCTGCTCTAACATTATTGTATAATTATAATCAAAAATTACTCACTATATGCTATCACAATTCTATGGCTCCCAAGTCAATGGGGCTCAACAAGATTTCAAACATAAGCAAATAACGAAACTATAACAGCAATATGTGAAAACAGGACAGTCTGTAAAGATGCAAGATGGTACATATACTTCTGTAACTCAAAAAATTCTGACAAATTAGGAAAAAATAAATAATTTAAATAACAGTACCGTGTAAAAATTTCAGAATTTTTACATGTTCCAGTAAAAAATGTAAATTCACGCACTACAGCAAAAGTTTCTGTTTTTGCACTGCACATACCAAACAAGCAGTTTAAACATCCTAACGATAAATCTTGGCACATTATTTTTATAATACAATGGATTTGTACAAGGGGATAATTATTTTTGTTGAAAATTTTCTGTAATTCAAGATTCACAAAGTTTCCATGGGCATGAACAAAGTTCAAGGCATGCTCCCGCTTCCACGGTGCTCGTCATTCTTACTTTCACTTTTCTTTTTGTAAAGTTTTTAGGATCCCCTCTATATTTTTTTGTTTTTAAACTTTTTAAAATCACACAACAGAAATAAATGACTCTATAAAACTTCCGGGTTGTCTCCCTGGCAGCGCTTTCTTTAAAGCCATTAAGCTAGGCATAAAGTGCTCAAGTAATTGATCCACCCGGATCCCAAGGTATATCAAAGCCAATTTTAATTAACAATGATTTGTATTTTAGTAGTGAGCACAAAGCGACATATATCATGTAATGACAAAGTCTAACTCTCTTCCTATGCATCGGCATGTCATAAAAGAACAATTCATGCACATCAAGTAAAGGCCAATGCATAGTATAAACAGTTTCTTGCAATTTTATCGTATTGGAAACATAGAGAGGCGGAGATGTAGTTCCCCTCTCATAATAATTGCAATTAGGAGCAGCAAGCACATGCATATTATATCCATCAAAATCATCATGTGCAATGGTAAAACGCAACCCATCAATATAATCCTTAATAAGCGCAAACTTCTCCGATATAGTGTAGTTGAGAGAATTCAAAAAGATAATACGACTATCATGTGTGGGTGCAATAGTAACAATTTCATGTTTAACATAAGGAACTATAGCAAGTTCATCTCCATAAGCATCATTCAAATTGGCATCATGGCCACAAGCATCAATTTCATCAAAAAGGGATATTTCAAACGAATCCAAGGGATCATAGCAATTATCATAGTATTCATCCTTCGGTAAGCACGAAGGGAAATTAAACAATGTATGAGTTGTAGAGTTACTCTCATTAGAAGGTGAGCACGGGTAGCTAATCCGCTCTTCCCCCTTTTGTTCTTCGCTCTCCTCCTCATCTTTTTCATCTAATGAGCTCATAGTTTCAGCAATTTCTTCTTCCATAGTTTCCTGCAAAATATTAGTCTCCTCTTGGACAGCGAAGGAGTCCTCAATATATCCTTTAACATAAGCATTAGAAGCATAGTTTTCATAGCAATATTTAAGTATGGCAAAATTTTCAGATTTGTAAAGAGTAGCATCATACTTTACAATCAAAGAAGCAATTTCATAAGCACCCTTAAAAGCAACAAATTCTTTAATTTGTTCAATATCATAGTAACTATAAACACCTTTAGCATAAGAAGATACGATTCCATTATCACTAAACTCACATTGGTAGGGAAGGTGTTTCTTAGGGTCTTCAGAACAACAAGTAAAATCATGTATTTTGCATAAATTCCAAGCATAGCAATGCATAGTATTAATATGATGCCATAAAAGTTTCCCTTTTTGAGATAAGAGGTGTCGCACAAAATGAGCATGCTCATCTAATGATTTTTGCTCAACTAAGCTAGTTGGGTTTTCAGCCCGAGCACATAGGGATCGAAGATGATCCAAGTAGAAAGCTTCAGCAGTATGATAGATTTTGGGTGGTTCTTCAACCATTGGTTTAGCAAGTACAACTAATTTTTTTTGGTATTTTATGTTTCCTACCCATAACTAAAGATAGAAAACAAGAGCACAAAATAAAATCTACTCAGTGATAAAGCAAACAAGCACACACGAGAATATCAACCCCACGCTATTGCTCCCCGGCAACGGCGCCAGAAAAAGGTCTTGATAACCCACAAGTATAGGGGATCAATTGTAGCTTTTTCGATAAATAAGAGTGTCAAACCCAACGAGGAGCTAAAGGTAGAATTAATATTCCCTTCAAGTTCTATCGACCACTGATACAACTCTACGCACACTTAACGTTCGCTTTACCTAGAACAAGAATAAAACTACTTTGTAGGTGTAAGGATAAGTTTGCAAGAATAGAACTAGAAGTACTTAGCGGGAATAAAACTAGGAGTAACTTGCAAGATAATAAAAGTTAGTTGTTTAGTAGAGAGCTTTTTGTAACACAAAAAGCTCTCTACTAAACAACTAACTTTTATTATCTTGCAAGTTACTCCTAGTTTTATTCCCGCTAAGTACTTACACAAAGAGAAAGATTGTCCATTGGCAATTGAATATGACATGTGTGATAATTATTATATGCAATGAGGGAGAGGCATACGCTAACATACTTTCCGTACTTGGATCATATGCACTTATGATTGGAACTCTAGCAAGCATCCGCAGCTACCAAAGATCATATAAATAAGAGTGTCGAACCCAACGAGGAGCTAAAGGTAGAACTAATATTCCCTTCAAGTTCTATCGACCACCGTTACAACTCTACGCGCACTTAACGTTCGCTTTACCTAGAACAAGTATGAAACTATTTTGCGGGTGTAAGGATAAGACTAGAAGTACTTAACGAGAATAAAACTAGGAGTAATTTGCGAGATAATAAAACTACGAGTAAATTGCAAGATAACAAAAGTTAGTTGTTTAGTAGAAAGTTTTTGTAACACAAGAGAATGATTTGTCCATAGGCAATCAATAACTAGACCGGTAATCATTATTGCAATTTTATATGAGGGAGAGGCATGAGCTAACATACTTTCCGTACTTGGATCATATGCACTTATGATTGGAACTCTAGCAAGCATCCGCAACTACCAAAGATCATTAAGGTATAACCCGACCATAGCATTAAGTAACAAGTCCTCTTTACTCCCATACGCAACAACCCCCTTACTCGGGTGTAAGCTTCTGTCACTCTAGCCGCCCACTATAAGAGAATTATGAACGTATTGCAAACCCTACAGCGGGAATCCCTCATGCTTGCGTGACACGGAGGGCACCATAGGACAACACCAAAACAAAACATACAACTCAAACCAATCACGATCATCAATCAACCCATAGGACAAAACGAATCTACTCAAACATCATAGGATGGCAACACATCATTGGATAACAATATGTAGCATTAAGCATCATGTTTAAGTAGAGATTACAGCGGGGAGAAGAGGTGTTACACCGCTGCATAGAGGGGGAGAGAGTTGGTGGTGACAGCGGCGAAGTTATTGGTGTAGATCGCCGTCACGATGATTGCCCCGGCGGCGTTCCGGCGCCACCGGGAGAGAGGGGGAGAGAGCCCCCCTCCTTCTTCTTCTTCTTGCTTGGCCTCCCCCTAGATGGGAGGAGGTTTTCCCCTCTGGTCCTTGGCCTCCATGGCACCCGGAGGGGCGAGAGCCCCTCCGAGATTGGATCTCTCTCTTTGTTCTCTTCTGTTTCGCGTTCCTGTTTTCTGGCCTTTCACCGTTTCTTAAATTCCCAGAGATTCGTAACTCTGATTGGGCTGAAATTTTAACACGATTTTTTCCCGATATTATCTTTCTTGCGGCAAAAGAAGAGCCCCAACCGACTTACGGTGTGCCCACGAGGCACCACCGCGCGGCCAGGGGGGCGGCGCGCCAAGGTGGCTTGTGGAGGCTGTGGGCCTCCGTTTGCGTTGATTCCACCTCCCAAAAATCACATATATTCCAAAATAATTCTCCATAAAATTTTATTGCATTTGGACTTCGTTTGATATGGATTTTTTGTGAAACAAAAAACATGCAACAAACAGGAACTGGCACTGGGCACTGGATTAATATGTTAGTCCCAAAAATAATATAAAATGTTGCCAAAAATATGTGAAAGTTGTAGAATATTGGCATGAAACAATCAAAAATTATAGATACGACGGAGACGTATCAAAGCGCTGCCAGATCGTGAAGGCTGCACGCTTGCAACCAAGTAGAGAGGCCATGCTTTCGGTCTTTGGTTCGAGGGACTGTTCGTGGGCGATTCGCGGGATCGTTCATCGACGGCTCGAGGGACTCCAAGTACGATCTACACCGACACGTTCTGCTTCCACTGCAACTCGGTGAAGGTAACGATCGTGATCCCAACCCGTAATGCATCTTCATATTGATCTTGGGTGTGCGTAGGTGCGAATTTTTTGTTTTCTACTATGTTTCCAATAGTGGCATCATGAGCAGTTATATGAGTAGGTGCAGGTTGCGATCTAGATCACATGTGGATGTGAGGGTTGATGTTCTTGCTATGCTTGCCTCGAATGTTGCTTCAGTTCAGTTCATCGATAGTATGATGTAGCTTGGTTACAAGGTTCTGACAATCGATCGGCTCTGGCTGTCGACGATTTGCTAACAGTTCCTTGGGCTTCATCATAGTCGAGAATAGTGAACCGGCGCATACACAAGAGGGTGTTGAAGATGGATGATCTTCTAGGGGGTCACGCGTATTTAATGAAGTTTAGTGTGGGGCTAGAGATTTTAATTAAGTCTCTTGTTTCACACACCCTGAAACTTAATCTAGCATCAAGAATCATCGCCTATGTTGTGGATGTAGGTAGTTAGTATTATTTGTTAAAACTGGTTAACCGCGTAACTAAAATTTGCTAAAACCGATTAGAGGACGTCTAACTTGGTTTTGCAGAGTATGCATATGATGTGGTATAGCCTTCGTCATAATAATGAGTTTATGTATGAGATGGTTATATGTTGTAATTAAGTGGCATGCGCGTCACGGCATGATGGCTGGAGCCACGAGATTGCCACGTTAATGTAAATATCGTAGAGATAGTCTACAGGTTACAAGTGACGGTGGCAAGTGTACACGGAGGACCCCGACGTGGAGAAGGTGTACTAGGCGCGGGACGAGGAGCTATAATTTCGTGCCACGGCGAAATTTCTGAATTTGGTGCCACGACAACATTTTCTGAAATGGTCGCCATGGCAACGTTTTCAGAAATTGCCGTCACGACAACGTTTTTGAAACGGTTGCCATGGCAACGAAATATTGGCCGTCACGACGATGCTTCAACTGAAGATTGAAGATGACCATGAAGGATTCCCAGCACCCAGGGCTATACCATATCATGCTTTTATGAATTGCCTAAGATGTTTATCCTTTTGTTGTTTGCACCCTTTGATTGCGCAGTAGTCAATTATTAGGGTGATCTCTCACAGTAAATATCAAGCTAAAAGGTGCTCTTACGAGTGTTGCAACTGTCTATAACATGTAGCGTTCTGGAGTGCGTCATGTCCACATGAGTACAAACGGATCGTGAAGTGTAAGGCGGGCGAGGTCAGACCGAGCAAGCAGATAGCACTCGGTTGTCTTGAAGTTCTGGCAGAATCATTCTAAGCTCGGAGTACAAAGCATCGAAAGATGAACAAGAGTCATATGGAGATATGATCGGCAAAAGTTTGCCTACCAGTTGAAGTTCACGTCATTAGTGATGTCCACATCAATGGCTGTGAACTAGATCAGGATCTTGAATCACTTAAAATCAATTATGAGAGATATTGATTTGAGTGGGAGCACAATTATGTATTAATTTAGTTTAATCACTAGTGCAAATTAATTATGAACTATGTCTATGTGTAGTTTGCATTATAGTTGTAGAATTATGGCTCACAGTTCCACCTTTTGAAATTGATTGACTGTTATTTATCTAGTTGAATCTTTTACGATGGAGAGGATTGTCCTCTAAGAGTGCCAAGAAGGATTTTGTCCTACTTCATGCTTGCAATGCTCTCCTGCTAAAGCTATGGATGACGAGACTTACATTTTTCAATCCAAAAGACTAAGAATTACATTACGGTCTACTTGCTTCTGAGAAACCCGAACTTCAAAATGTATGGGATAGTTATGTGATATTCTTGGAACTGAAAATTGTTTTCAGAAACAAACAAAGGTTAAAAGATATATGATATCTAAAGAAGTGTTTTGTTTGCAAGTTCTAGTGAAGCGTTAAACTATGTTTGATACTAAAATGTGTAAGATCCGGAAGAACACTAGTCATGAGTTGATGGTGAGAACTTAAAGAGAAAGAACAAAACCTAAGGATGTAATGAGACTTACATGACCTAGGGAAGTTTGTGGCTCACGCCACTCTTAAAAGTTAGATGATTCTTCTGTTGAGTGGGAGAAATATTGAAAGTAAAACTATAAGAAGTTTAGAGGCGGAAACAAAAGAAGACTGGAATGTCCAGCTCAGGTATGAATGTCATATAAGTTATAATATGTAGAGAAAGTCGGTCAAGTAAAGTGTGATTCTTGAGAATTATGATTAAATTGTCAAACACTAAATTCTTCGGGAATTGTGGTTAAAAGTTGATCACAAGGATACCGACTCGATTGCATGTTGTTGCAAATCGATGCAAGAATTACTACAGCCTAATGACCAACAAATTAATGAGGTTAAAGTATGTGTTGAAAATTTTGTAAAAGTTATGATACTTTTTCATCAACATATTACCTCTGAATTTATTATTATAATTCATTTTAGAGTTTTGTACACTCTAGCCCATTGCATAGAAGTTGCAAAGAGGTTGTTCATAAGAGAACAATAGTTGTTCGGTGTAATGAACAAGAGGGCCATACTCCTATTGTGAATAGGATGTAAGTTATGAATATTGACGATAGAATTGAACATCCATAACACTGACGTTAAATGTCGCAAGACTAAAAGAATACTACATATGTGTTGCACTGCATTTAGTCACATTGGAGAAACCCGCATGGAGAAATTCCATAGTGATGGATTTTGGAGTCATATGATTGCGAATCATCTGACACTGGCAACTTTCATCCAAATAGTGAAGTAAACTAAAATACCGTTCACAGGCCATAAAGAACGAGCAACAAAATAATTGGAAATATGCATATTGATGTATGTAGTCCAATAAGTGTTGTTGCAAGCAGTGGATTTATCTATCTTCAAGGATGACTCAAGTAGATATTTATATTTACTAATTGAGACATAAATCTGGATCTTTTCAAATGTTTCAAAAGATTTTCAGAATGAAGTAGAAATTATTGTAACAAGAAAATTATGTTTCTACAATTAGATTGCAGAAAAGAATATTTGAGTTACAATTTAGCGAATGTCTGATGAGCTATGAAAAATATTTTATAGCTTGCACCTCCTAGAAACACTACTAAGTGTAGAGTGTTTTGAGTAGATGTAGTCAAGCTATGTATGACATGGTGCAATCAAAGATGACATTAATTATTTCGCCAATATACTTTTTAATGTGATGCTTTAGAGACTGTGGCTTTTACACTAAAAGAGCGCCATCAAATTTATTGAAATATGTGCTACTTTGTAGGTTATCCCAAATGGTTGGGTATTCCTCTATCACTACGCCAAGGCAAAGTGTTTTGCTAGAGAGTGCGAAATTTTTGAAGAAAATGTTTTCTGCAAAAGAGTGAGTGGGAGGACAGTGCAACTCGACAAGCTTGCAGAATCTTCGTGATCAGGTCAAAGAAAAGAAACGGTAGAAGTGTTTCTAGAACTTCCTACCACGACTGATACGAAAGACTCTACATGAGATATAGAGACTTCAGTCGAACTTGCAGCTGAACCATATAGGTTGGGAAAATTCATGCAGACCTTCATGGTATGCATACGAAATATTTTTGAAACAAACAATGAACCTATAATACACAGAGAAGCGTTGATGGGCCCTGACACCGGAATTGGCTATACGCCAAAATAATCCGAGATAGTATCCATACACATAATTCAAGTTTAGAATTTGATGGACCCTCTGAAAGACTTAAGTCTAAAGTGTAGTGATGGATCTATAGATTGAAAAAGATAAAAATGTTTTATAATGCTTGACTTGTTGCAAATAGTTTATGACAAGATCAAGGAGTTGATTATGACGAGATTGTCTCATCATAATAATACTTAAAGTCAGTTCGGATTAAACTAGCAATTACTAAATATTTCAGTTATGAGATATAACAGATGGATGTAAAAATGATTCCCATGAGATGGAAATAGAACCAAGGTTGTATATTTGATACGGTCCAAGGTAATTATGTCGATCCAAAGGATGCTAGTAAGTGTGCAAATCTGAAGCAAGCATAGTGGAGTTGGAATCTTCGTCCTGATGAAATGGTCAAATAATTTGATTTCGTCAAGGAAAGCGAAGATGCTTGTATTTACAAGAAAGTAAGTGGGAGCATGATAATATTTCTAAACACTATATGTGCATGATATATTGTTGATTGGAAATTTCTTGATACAGATTAAGACTATATTGAAACTAGTTTTTTAGTAAAGTAATTAGGCAATATATAGTCCTGGTATTAGGCATAATGATCCATGGAGATAGTAGTGTCTAATCAGGCTTAACCAAAATACATATTGACAGAATACTAAAGCAGTTTAGTAAGAAAAAGTCACATGGAAAGAGTTTTAAGCAAGAGTCAGTATTCTGAAATACTAATGAGAGAAATACATGATTTCAATCACAGTTGTATTAATTATATTCCATGGTATGTAAACAACCATATATATCCAGTACTCCAAGTAAGTTGTGAGTAAAGTTACCAGAATGATCAAATTGTTGATCATAGACAATAGTAAAATGTTGTTAGATACTAATAACATGTGTCTCGCATACGGAGAAGATGAAGAGATTGTTGTAAGGAGTTACATCAATACATGCTCGTTGTAAGTAGTACTTGGATAAAAACTTCATTGATGCTCCAAGCGATTTTCGATTTCAATTTATGGTGGCACAGTAAGTGGAATTGGTCCAAAAGATTACTATGGTGAATTCTACAACAGAAGGCTCAATATATTGTCACTTTAGAAGTAACAATAGAGGGTGATGAATCAAAAGTTCATTTATGAGCTTGGTATGATTTCTAGATGATTGTGCAAATGGAACACTGTTCTTAATAGTGGTTTTCTACTTGTGAGCTGCGTTGGGATTTTCCCCAAAGAGGAGAGGAGATGTAGTACAGTAGAGATAAGTATTTCCCTCAGTGAGAACCAAGGTTATCGAACCAGTAGGAGAATCACGCAAAGTCTCGTGAACAACACCTGCACACACACAAAAGCAAATACTTGCACCCAACACGGGCAAGAGGGTTGTCAATCCCCTTGAACTCGTTACTTGCAAGGATTAAATCTTGTAGTGGTGGATAGATAAATTGCAAAACAAAATAAAAGTAAATAAATTGCAGCAAGTATATTTTAGTTTTCTTTTTATATTTAAAGTAGACCCGGGGGGCATAGTTTTCACTAGAGGCTTCTCTCTCGAACACATAGCATACGGTGGGTAGACAAATTACCGTTGGGCAATTGATAGAAAAGCGCATAGTTATGACGATATTCAAGGAAATGATCATGTATATAGGCATCACGTCCGAGACAAGTGGACCGACTCCTGTCTGCATCTACTACTATTACTCCACCCATCGACCGCTATCCAGCATGCATCTAGGGTATTAAGTTAATAAAACCAGAGTGACGCCTTAAGCAAGATGACATGATGTAGACAAAGTAAACCCAATTAATATGAATAAACCCCATCGTTTACCCTTAATGGCAACAATACAAATACGTGTCTTGTCCCCTACTTTGTCACTGGGATATAGAGCACCGCAAGATTGAACCCATTATAAAGCACCTCTCCCGCTGAAGATAAATCAATCTAGTTGGCCAAACCAAATGGATAGATCGGAGAGAAATACAAAGCTATAACAATCACGCATAATAAAGTTCAGAAAAGACTAAATTACTTCTCATGAATATTCAGATCGTAAACCCACGATTCATCGGATCCCAACAAACACACCGCAAAAGAAGATTACATCAAATAAAACTCCAAGAAGATCGAGGAGAACATTGTATTGAAAATCAAAGAGAGAGAAGACTCCATCTAGCTACTAGCTATGGACCCGTAGGTCAGTGGTGAACTACTCACGCATCTTCGGTAGGGCAGCAAGGTTGATGTAGAAGCCCTCCGTGATCGATTCCCCTCCGGCAGAGTACTGGAAAAGGCCTCCAGATGGGATCGCGGAAGAACAGAAGCTTGTGGCGGAGGGAAAGTTATTTTGGGTGGCTCTCTGTTGGTTTCCCAATATTTGAGAATTTATAGAAGTGGAATTAGGTCAAAAGGAGCCACATGGGGCCCACAAGGTAACAGGGCGCGCCCTGTTGCCTTGTCGTCTCCTCGTAGGTCTTCTGGTCCTCCCCCGAAGCTTCTAGGGTCTCTTTTGTCCAGAAAAAAATTGTCAAAAAGTTTCGTAGCATTTGGACTCCGTTTGGTACCGATTTTCTGGAAAACCAAAAACAAGCAGAAAAGAGAAACTGGCACTAGGCACTGGGTTAATAGGTTAGTCCTAAAAAATGATATAAAATAGCATATAAATGCATATAAAACATCCAAGATTGATAATATAATAGCACGAAACAATCAAAAATTATAGATACATTGGAGACGTATCATGGTTCCATAGCTAAGTTTAAGGAATCATAGGTCTTGCCAGTGATTCAATATATACAAAGCAAGTTTAACACAAAATATGAATTTTTGTGAAAGCATGACAGATGCATTGAAATGCAAATGATACACACGGATCTGAAAATTGTCAGATTCGATAGGACGAAGTCTATACCACAAGCAAAGCATGGACTGACACCGGATTACCATTGGTGTAAAAGTTAAAAGTGCTAACTAGATTATTGACTCTAGTGCAAGTGGGAGACTGTTGGAAATATGCCCTAGAGGCAATAATATTGTATTATTATATTTCCATATTCATAATTAAGTGTTTATATTTCATGCTATAACTGCTATGATCCTAGAATATGCGATTCAATGGAAAACTCACATGCACGTGTGAAATGGTAAATGGATAAAATAAAGGTTCATAGTCTCGCCTCTAAGACTAGCTCAAGTGTTTTTGGTGATCACGTTTTCCGGATCTTAGGATATCGTTAAGTGTAATGATAGTCCTAAAACAACATTGAGATTATGACGTTGGAAAACGATCATATTGAATCGACCCAAACTTGTCTGTTATGAATTGAGTTAGTATCATTTGTAATCAATTGTAATAACACGGAGTGTTAACGTGTGATTTTGCTCCTTAGACCATGAGAGTATCGTAGTCACTTCTTACCGTACGGTGGACTTTGGGGTTGCTCAACCGTCACATGTAACACGGTGATCATAACGACAACTTACAGGCTCATCGGAAAGTTTGACAAGGGACTAGATAGATCGAGAGTGGGATTTGCTCCTCCGACGATGGAGAGGTATTCTTAGGGCCCTCTCGGTGGGACGGCATCCATCATCATTTGGCCAGACACAGGTGACTTCGTCACGGGGATGCCGGAACACGATAACGAGAAAGAAGAACAAAACCGGTAACGAGAATAACGGTATAATGAGCATGTGATGACTCAGGAGGATACCGACACATCCCGGGTTTTGTAAAGTATCGCGAAGCAAAGGGACATGACATGATAACCAAAGGTTCACTCGAATTTCATTCGTGTGCTCATAGGGATCGATATGGACGTCCACGGTTCCGCTATCGGTCACTGAACGAACGGTTTCGTTCATGTCTATGAGTTACCGAACCTACGGGGTCATAAGCTTAAGGCAATCATGATCTGCTGAGTATTAGTGGAATTGTTTCATAAACATTCGAAATAGTTTCGAGAGGATCCGGAAGCGTTTCGGGGTCACCGAAAGGGTTTCGGAGAGTATCTGGTAATACCAGGTATTATCGATAAATAATATATAGGTGGAAAATGTTTCTGGGGCTGTTAAATTATATATGAAATGGGTCTAATGTTTATTAGATGGCTTTTATATTTAATTTAATATCAACGGGCCTTAAAAGGCCAAGTGGTGGAAGACCACTTGGGCCACTTGGGCCCAATTGGGGTGGCGCCCCCTTCTCCCCATGGAAAGGGGAGAGGGAGGCCGAATTGGAGGGGGAGAACTCCTCCTCCTTGGCCGTCCAAGGGAGGGGACTTTCCCTCCCCTTTGTGACGCCCCTCCTCTCCTCCTAACCTATATATACTTGAGGTATTGGCCCTTTTCTATACACAAGTTTTGGAGCCTCCTCTAGTTCTTCTAGTTCTAGTTCTAGTTCTAGTTGGTCCTAGTTGACTAATTAGAGCTAGGTCTAGTTCCTCTAATCCTCATAATTAGAAGCCCAGTGTGGTTCTAATCTCTTCCCTCTAATTCTCCGGCGACGATTAGCTCTGGACGGCGAAGCGCTGCCGGATCGTGAAGGCTGCACGCTTGCAACCAAGTAGAGAGGTCGTGCTTTCGGTCTTTGGTTCGGGGGACTGTTCGCGGGATCGTTCATCGACGGTTCGAGGGACTCCAAGTACGATCTATACCGACACGTTCTGCTTCCACTGCAACTCGGTGACGATAACGATCGTGATCCCAACCCATAATGCATCTTCATATTGATCTTGGGTGTGCGTAGGTGCGATTTTTTTTGTTTTCTACTATGTTTCCCAACACTAAGTGGCCTTTCATGTCTCATTTGTATAGACCAAATGTTTAGTTGTGATGGTAAATATAATTTGAATCACCTCTACAAAAGCAACAACATAGTCATGGGTTAGAGGGTTCCCCATGCACTGGCTAACCTCCCATCGCGCCTGGTGGTGACACATGGAGCAATGCATGCTCAACATGTGTCATTACTGGACTATTTTTAGCTTCTATTTTGAATTGAAATATCTTTTTAATCAAGCGTTCCAATAACGTATCGTTTTCACCATTGCATTTCTCACATTGACATCTACGAAACCAGATCTCATATTAATAGGTTTCAATTAACTTGTTTTACACGATGTGTACTTCCCATAGTAGTATACTTGTACTTCCCGTATTAGTGTGTACTTTCCATGGTAGCACGTGTTTTATGTTTTCTATGTGTACTTCTCGTATTTATGTGTGTACTTTCCACATTAGTGTGCTGCTTGTACTTCCTATCTTAATGTGTGTCCACTTCCCATGATAGTATGTGTTTGTGTTTCATGTCTTCATATGTTTGTACTCCTAATATAATGTGTGTGTACTTCACATGTGTTTGTTGTGTGTACTTTCCCACATTAATTGATATGTTCCGCTTGTATACACTAATGTGTATCACCCAAATATATCGATGTATACTTTTGACTTCAAACTCTCTGCAAGGGCCTTTAAATTAGTGACACCCCAGGAAAAAAAGCAAAAACTAGAGAAAGACATAATTGTAATTAAGAATCTAAAAAAGAAACATAAAAAATAAGACAAAACAAGTCCAGCAAAAAAAACAAGTCAGAAAGAATTTTTTTTCTCGTTTGGAGAATACTCGCTGGCTCAAGACCGATTTCTGGTTTAGAGCATCTCTAGCAGATCCCACAAACCGGGCCATCCGGCAAAATAACCGCCGGTTTGCGGGACGGAGGGGGTTTGGCCGGCCCGAATAGATCCTGCAAATTCGGCCGTCCCGGATTTTTGTTGTGGGATCCCGAATCCGCGGGCTCATTTCCTTCATATCTACGGGATTTCACTCGGTTTTGCCAGCTCCCCTTTCCTTTGGCACGAACGCATTTTCGCTCGCTTTTGTTCGCGCCTCCACTCCCCGCCGCCGCCGCCGCACATCCCCGCCCGTTCTTGCTGCCCCCGGCTGCCCCGCGCCGCATCCATTCCACCAAGTTTCAGCGCGGAGCGTGCCCATTTGTGTCCGGGGGCTCGCGGCCGGCGCCGGCGCCATGGATCTGCCCCGGAGCTTGGCGCGCGGCCTTGTAGTAGGCGGATCCGGTTGGTTCCGGCGCCGGTGAGCCTCGGAATCGGCGGGGCTCGCCCGCACATGTCGAAGGAAGGGGGCAGCGCTGCTTTGCTTCGGCCGGCGGGGAGAAGAAAGTGGCAGCGCGGATTTGTTTCGGCTGGCGGGGGAGAAGAAAGGGGCGGCGCGACTTTGCTTCGGTCAGCGGCGCGGCGTTGCTTCGACGGCCGGCTTCGGGTGAGGTATGTCCAACACCCGCGGATTTGTGCTCGAGTTGGCTCGGTTGAGGTTCGGGTGAAATTCACGGGCGATTCATGTGCATTTTGTAGATGGATTGGAGTTCGTCCTTGTCGCCTTCGTCCGACGATTCGTACATAGAAGAAATGATCCTCGATGACGATGTCGACAACCTAGTGTTGTTGCATCTCGTGGAGGAATTTGAGGCAGGGCCGAAGAAATAGCGGCGTGGATCCACGGTCGGCCGACTATGCATTCCCCGCAACCGAGCTCTCGGCGACAAGATGCTCATGAAGTACTACTTCACCGAGGTACCGACATATCCGGCTCACCTCTTTCGTAGTCGATATCGAATGCGTAGGTCCCTATTCGTGCGCATCGTTGAAGCTTGCGAGCAAAATTGTCATTTTTTTTCACTCGGCGTAGGAATGCCGCCGGTTTGATTGGCTTTAGTGCATATCAAAAAATATCGATGGAGATGAGAGGGATTGCATATGGTGTTCCCGCCGACTACGCGGACAAATATCTTCGCATTGGAGAAGATACCACCATCAAATGCGTCCATGTCTTTGCCAAGACAATGATTCAGCTTTTTGGCCCGGAGTACCTTCGTGATCCAAACGAAGAAGACACAAAGAGGCTCATGGCAATGAACGAAGAAAGGGGATGGCCGGGCATGCTAGGTAGTATTGATTGCATTCATTGGAGGTGGAAGAACTGCCCGGTGGCTTGGGCAGGGCAATACACCGGCCACAAATGAAAACCCACCATTGTGCTCGAAGCCGTGGCTTCACATGATTTATGCATTTGGCATTGTTTCTTTGGTTTGCCGGGGTCTCTCAATGATATCAATGTTCTGCAACGGTCTCATCTATCTGCTCAGCTAGCTAGTGGCAAAGCTCCGGCTTGCAACTATACCGTCAATGGCCATGAGTATAACATGGGGTACTATCTTGCCGACGGTATTTGCCCTTCCTGGTCAACATTTGTGAAGACCATTAGTGACCCCAAAATCAAGGAACACAATTTTTTTTGCCGAAGCACAAGAAGCTTGCCGAAAGGATATTGAGAGCGCATTTGGTGTCTTGCAAGCTCGGTGTGCCATTGTTCGAGGTCCTGCTCGCTTCTGGGATAAAAAATCCCTTAGAAACATCATGACTGCTTGTGTAATTTTACACAACATGATCGTCCAGGATGAGAGAGATTTGGATTTGGAGTACAATTATGATAATGTTGGTAGCCGTGTGAAGCCTACAAGGGACGCAGATGAGATCACTGCATTTCTTGAGACCTACCGAAAGATCGAGAACCGTGATTCACACAACCAACTCAAGCATGATCTTATTGAGCATCGTTGGCAACTCTACGGGGGATAGATTTCCCCTTTTTATTCATTTGTATTTGTGTGTGAATTGAACAATTTGATGTTGTAATAATAATTCGAATTCGAACATTTGTTGTAATGAGACGGATTGTTGTATTGTGAATTGCTTTTCGGACCATTTATATTCATTTGTTTAATTTATATTATGATTCCATTCGGTTGTCTTTGTTGAAATCACTAATTTATGAAGTTATGCATAGTTTGAGGGGCCGCGAACCCTCCGGCATAGAACAGATTCCGTAAACACGTCCCGCAAATGTTTTGCGGGACGAGTTTACGGGATCTGTTCCGCCGAAGGATTCGCGGTACCGTAAAAAGGTTTTGCGGGCGCACTTAAACGAGCTTTGCGGGCCGGCCGGTTGCGCGATCTGCTTGAGAAGCGCCAGTCTTGCCGCACCAGCAGCCCCGCGCGTTACTCCCGCAGGGGTCCCACCCCATACCGGATAGTGCTCCCAAGCTACAAAGTGGAAACTCGAATTTGCTTTACAACAGTAAAACCTTCAAGACAACTTCCGCAATGTAAAGTCGGCTTTCATGTTTTAATTTTTCATGTTTTGGCAGTTTAAATCTGAATCTCCTCAACAAAAGCTACAACCTCAAATTGGCCGCTGAAGAAGCTAGAAATCTTTTTTTTTGCAACATCGGTAATAATAGAAACGTGCCATATTGCTATATTATTTTGATAAAAAATATGTAAAATAATCCGCTGTATGTATTTTATGTAATAAATTCAGAAAAATATCATAAATGTTGATACGGTCGCCGGAAAAAGACACTCAAAATCTTTGTAGCAGCATGGGTCTATCCATGGACGACCCCACGAGCACCAAAGTCTTCCCCAGATGCAAGGCCAACGAATCGGATCGCCAGCAACTGGATAGAGCGGAATGGCAAAGACAAAGCCCTTGTGACGACCGACTGTCGAGTGTTCTCCTCTAGATCCACACAGACGTTGTCCCATGCTCCATGCGATCATGACGAGACGCGGACGCCCCACACAGAGACATAAACAGTTATGTGACTTCAATGCGATGGTTAGGTGCTGCCGTCCAGCCCTTAATTGTGCCCGGTCACTTATTTCTAGTCAGCAATAGAGTAGACTGTGGACGCCAACGTGCGCTTCCCCGCGAACAGACACATTTGGTATGGTCGCTGGCTACTCGGGAACTGGAATGCCAAGTTGACTGCACCCCAGTTCTAACCATGGCCACCATGTTCATAATTGATTTATTTTCTTATTTTTCTTGTTATAAGTTGACATTCATACAGTGAAAATGACACGCGAAGAAATAATGTAGGTAAAAAAATGGCGTTATGTTTGCCATCAGGTTGCCAAAGCCAATCCTGACCCGCATGCACCGCTTGGTCGGCCATTTTAGTCAATTGCCCTCCTTTTCTTCCTTTTCTGGCGATGAAGTCAACTGGAGTAAACAAGCTCAATTATTTCTCATAAACAAAAGGATTCAATCGTACACGTACACATGATGGTGCTATTTTCTTTTCCGGCATCAAGCTATCCATTTTTTTGACAGGAGCCGTCTGTTTAACTCATTAATTAAAGTCAACCTTCTCAGTTTTTTTTTTGCAAAAAGGGTCAGTCTATTATAAAGTTCACCGAAAGTATAAAATATCTCAAACATAGTAAAAATTACATCAATATTCTGAGACAATTGAACGACCACTACTGCCGCCAGAACGAGCCGCCGATGCTTCGCTGTCGCTTCTCCCCTACCGGAGTCGGCTTGACCTTGTAGATGACAACCGAGAAATCTTCGTGCACGTGCCCCCAAGGACCAGCGGCCTGGAGCCGCAGTCTTCGCTATTGAACCCTTGCATAGATCTGAAGCGCCTGACACCAAATCTCGCCACATGACGAGAAACCCTAGCCTCACTGCCCCAAGGAGATGACAGGAATCTACGTCGAAGCTCTGTCGACTACGTCCAGACGGACGAACTCGAAGAGGATCGGAGCTCGAAAGACAAACTTGAAGAAGAAGCGCCGCCATCCGCCCGAGCGCCGCACCTGCGTGTACTAAAAAACCCTAACCTGAACTACTAACTGGAGCGATGGCACCGGGATTCCCCTCCCCACCGCCGGAGCGGTAGCCAGAGAGGAGGTGAATCCACGGGCTCGCCGATGAAGTCTAGAGGGGAGAGTTTGCCCTAGCCGCCTAAGGTTAGGGAAGGGAACAGTTCGTCCTAATTTAACGTCCAACCATCTCATTATTAACTCTGATAATTCGAAGGCCATTGACACTATGAAGAATGGAGACAATCTACAAGTGCAACGGCGGTAGATTTCAAAGACTGTTATCATTTGGCTTGTGATTTTTCTATTTCTAGGTTCGAGCATCGTAATAGAGTTGCAAATAAGGTTGCTCATGAGTTTGCTAGGTTGGCTAGATTTTCTATGACTTTTGATTGGTTCGAGGAGCCTCCAAATGATATTGTACCCTTCCTCATAAACGATGTACTGTTATTTTAAATGAATAAAGTTTGAACTTGTTTTTCAAAAACCTCACTAATTAAAGTCAACTCCCTTTATTACGTAGGCTACTTGTAGTGGGGAATATTGTATGATGCATTTGATACTACCGTATGATACTTCGTAGTGCATGGTATTATAAACTACTTCATTTTAGATTACCTCATTTTTGTTTTTCACGATACATAGCAGCACATCATTTAATTATACCTCAGCCAATTTGCCTATAGTTGACAAATAGTATCATAGATCACTCTTTCTTCATTTAATGGCGTGTCACCTCAGCCATTTTACCTAATTGACATGTATTATACTTTCACTACAGAAGGTCATGTGTCTAGCACAGTGTTACTCCACGGCTAGGACTTAGCTCTCACGGCAAGGGCATCTCTAACGCTGACCCTTAAACCGGACACCGCATCGGTCCGCGGAGCGGGGGGACTAGTCCACAGACACTGATGCGGGAGGCGGCTGTCGTGGTTTTGTCACGGCAGATGTCCTCATGAAAGAACTTAGTGGTGAGGCCATCGCAACTAGGTGGTAGCTTGAACGGGGTTGATCGGAATCAAGAGACGCAAGTTTTACCCAGGTTTGGCCCCTCACGGTGGAGGTAAAAGCCTACATCCTGCTTGATTGATATTGATGATCATAGTCACGATTACAAGGGTGCTGTTTCCCTGGCTCTGTCTCGAGAGCTATCAAAACGTCTGTCTTGAGACATGCTAAAACATCTGTCTCTAGACTTATCTGTCTATCTAGACCTCTAAAAACCTGTCCCTCTTGGGGTGCCCCGCCCCTCCTTATATAAGTTGAAGGGGCGGGTTACATGTAGAGTCCTAGTAGGATTATGACTTAGCCTATTCTGACTTCCCATCACGGGCTTCTTATCACGGGCTTCTCACCGTGGGCTTCTTAACGCCTGGGCTTCTTATCTCCAGGCGGCTCATTTTCATGGCTAAGTACTTGCCGGGTTACAATCTGCCGGGTCACAATCTGTCTGCCGGGTTACAACTGTCTGCCGGCTTACAACTGTCTGCCGGGTTGGAAACTATCTGCCGGCTTACAACTGTCTGCCGGGTTAGAAACTGTCTGCCGGCTTACAACTGTCTGCGGGGTTAGAAACTATCTGCCGGCTTACAGCTGTCTGCCGGGTTAGAAACTGTCTGCCGGCTTACAACTGTCTGCCGGGTTAGAAACTATCTGCCGGCTTACAACTGTCTGCCGGGTCAGGATCTGTCGGGTTAAATCCAGAAATGACTTAACGTCAGGGCGACTTAAGCCCAGAGATGACTTAACGTCATGGTGACTTAAGCCCAGAGATGACTTAATCTTCAGGGCGGCTTATCCCTATGAGCCGGGTCTTGGTCGTGGGGAATATCCCCAACATTAGCCCCCAGTTTAGCTTTGAATTTATTCATGCTAAACTCTTGAAATAAGAGTATGTAAAGGGACCGGCTCACTCAAAAAGACCAGTTTTAGTTCATTGACCAACTCCTGAAAAGTCTGAATCTCTGTCATATCAATATGCTGACGCTGGTTCCTTGCAGAAAAAAAAATAACCCTTATGATATCTTGAACTGTCTTCAAAAATGCCTTGGCTTGATAAAAAGAATATTGCGTCTGATGTTGTACCAACTTTCAATGCTTCAGACTTGTCTGAATAGCTTAGAGCAAATAATCTTTGCAAATTTCTTCATCAAAAAATATGAGACCTGGTTTGCTCAAGACTGAAAATTTTGAAGGTGTTCTACTTATATCCATATTACCTGTAGCCCCCAAGTCTTAAGAGGGGAATGTAGTGATAGCTTAAGACTTGCTCCAATATGAATGTTGCAAGCTTGGAGAAATCCGGGTTGTTCATCTAAGTCACCAGTCATAAGTTGAATGTTCCACATATGTAGCCCCCAAGTACCGGGTTGTCTTTGCCTGCAGCAACATGGGACTTGTAATTGCCTTATGCTCATAAAACTTCAACCAGTGTAGCCCCCAAGGGCCGGGTCATTATGCAATAATGAGCAGGGACTTTTGCAGATCTGATTATATAGACTTGAGGAGTTTGTGTAGCCCCCAAGGGCCGGGTCATCAGTATGTGATGGGCCGGGTCTTCCAATTTGGACCTTATGACTTTGGCAAAGAACTGAATGCTGCAACCCTCAAGGGCCGGCTCAGTAATATATACTGAGCTGGGACTTAGAAACTGACGGGAGGCTGGCTCATCTACCTGAAATAAGCGAGTCTGTTGACAATGTGATGATTTGAAAAGCAGCTTGCATTAGCCCCCAAGTGTCGTGGTGCATGCTTGCAGTGACACGGGACTTGAATACTTGATGTAATCTTGATTTGAATAATGTAGCCCCCAAGTGCCGGGTCGTATGCCTGCAGCGACTCGGGACTATTCCTTCCATTGTAGAATAAAATCATATTCACTGTCTGGATGATGTTACTAAATGCTTTGCATATCAATATTGAACCATGCTCCTTGCTGTAAGCTGGTATTTTTGGATGAAGAAATAATAGCCATATTTTCTGAAGCGGCTTTTGAAAACCTCAATCATCCAATACTGGTTATGATAACCATAATGAAAATCCGGCCATGTTGGCTATTAAAGATTTGAATAATATAACTCGGTTTGAAAACCGGCTCCTGCAATATAAACCAGGATATCCATGCATATATGAAGCATGGTATGATGACGCAATGATGATGCAATATATGATGCAATGCATGATGATGTATGATAACAGAGTATAAAAACGCCGGCTTTCAAGGCACGGCATAAGACCGGCTTTCAAGATTCGAGTCTTAGTTTCGCTTCCTGTGGAAGCAGGCTTTTTGGCCTCTTTTGGTTTGTCCTATCTCTCTGAAAGCCGGCTGTCACACAACCAATCGAGCGTTTTAACTCTGATGAATTCAGGGTCACCTTTGTGATTGACTCATCAGGCGTACGCCGGGTCGCTTTTTAGGGAGTAGCATCCTGCTAACAGGCAGGTTTAACCAAGTATAGTTTGGCATTTCGCCGGGTTAAAGGGTTTTGTAAGCTAAACACGATGAGTTGGAAGCCCCCAAGTAACCATATGATCATGGAAAAGCTCAGCATAGGATATACATGAGACAATGCTACTACTGCAAAACATCTGGGGTCCAGATAAGCCGGCATTCCTTTGATCATTATTGAGCAGGCCGGGCCATCCTTGAGGCGAGGTCCTATAACAGACCGAGTCATCCTTGAGACCAGGTCCTGTAGCAGGTTGGGTCTTGATTGCGGATAATTCCCCTGACAATACCGATGTTTAGACTGCGCATCATGGCAACTAGTCCTCTTTGGTAACCCTTCTTTTTCGCCAATAAGGCAGCAGCCCCCGGGCACCGGGTTGTCTTCCCTGTAACGACCCGGGGTTTTTGTATTTGTGAAGACCGACCAGATCTGACGAGGCATGTCTGTGTAGCCCCCAAGTCTTAAGACGACTCGAGGAGTCGGCTTGAGATTCTTCATATTTTGACTGTGGCATAAGCCGGCATATAGTTGTCAGCTGAGAGCTGAATTTTATTGAAACCAGAAGCGTGTTGCTAGTTGATGATCTTCGCGATGCTTGTTGTATGTCCTTTGGCGTTGATAACGCGATGTGAATCCGCGAAAGGTTGAGGTCAACCGTGGCGGGTCATAGATGATCCCGTATAAGTCGTGTCAGTAATTCGGCCGATGGTTTGTCCCGGCTGTTTGTTGAAGGTAACCAAACCGCAGCGGCAGTAACTTGTGCGCCTGTCCATTGAGCCATCCGGTGCCGGCAGAGGCTGATAATATGTTTTTATTTGCTTCAAAGTTGTTGGAGTAGACCGGGTCACGGAGCGGCGGCGGCCGTTTGAGCAGTTCATGCAAACGGGCACGGATCCGGTGTGTTGATGTAGATATGAGAGTCAGCCGGTCACCCAGCGCGGATCCGGGGGTCGCCCATGGTGTTGTAAGCGCGGACGCGCGCATCGGCCGCGGTTTGTAAATCGGCGCGGCCAGGCGAGTCGGCCGCGGGCGTGGACAGATGAATCGGCCGCGGCGTGAGCAGATGAGTCGGCCGCATGTTGATGTAGACCGACCCGCATAGTCGGCGGTTTGCACACACGTTCATTGAGCAGTAAGGCACGGTCGGATGCTGGCGCATGATAACGTTGGCGCGAGCGTGATATCCGTGGCACGACGATTGCCCCTGCAGTGATCAATTGTCCTGCATAAAAAATATCACAAGCCAGAGTAATTGTTCTCGAAAAAATAAAAATGGATCAAGAAAAATCTATTGGATGGATTTCACCTGATTTGTTCGGACGACAGATGATCCGTATACAGTGTCCGCTGGTAATTTTTCAATACTGTTGTCCTCATGCAGATATGCCTTAATCCCCTCGAGGGCTTTGCCAGATGGTGTCCTTTTTTTTTTGCAGCCGGCTTTCACAGTGGCACCTGGCCACTTTTCTCTCTTGCTTTTTATCGTTTCTTCAGGCGCCCGGCCGCAGCGGTTGGGGAGCGGGCAGACCCGGAGGGCTGGGCGGCTCAGAGGGCTCGACGCGCGGGAGAGCCGGGGTGCGCGCGAGACGGAGGCGGAGTCCGGCGGCGGCTGTGGCCGGCGGCTTGGCGGAGGCGGCGAGAGGCGATTCGGAGGCGGGGCCACGCGGCGAAGTAGCTCGGTCGTCGGAGGCGGCGGCTGACGGCGGCGCGTGGCGGAGGCGGACCGAGGCGACTCGGAGGCGAGGCCGGCCTGGCACGACCGCGGCCGAGGAGGAGAGGTGCGCGGGAGCGGCTTGGCGCGGCTGCGGCTGAGGCGGCAGGCGGGTGACTCGGCGCAAGGCAGGTCGACGAGGCGGTGAGGCCGTGGCCGGAGAGGTGGGCCACAGCGGAGGCTCGGCGGTGGCGGCCGGCTCGCAGGTGAAGGCGGCTCGAGGAGTCGCGCGATGGCGAGGTGCGGCCGGGACGGCGGCTTGGCAAGGAGGCGGAAGTCCCCGGTGAGGAGAGGCACGGTGGCTTGGCGGGCCCGAAGCGGCAACTTGGTGCGCCGGCGAGGTGGAGGCGAGGTGGAAGCGAGGCGGCGCGAGGTGGGCCGCGGCAGAGGCGGGTGAGGCGGATTGACTCGAGGCGAGGCCGGCTCAAGGTGAGGCCGCAGTCGGCGAGGCAAGCCCCGGCGGCGGAGGCGGCGGCTCAGGGTGGCGGCGGAAGCGGAGCGAGGTGAGGCAAGCCCTGGCGGCGGAGGCGGCGGCTTAGGGTGGCGGCCGAAGCGGCGCGAGGTGACCCGGCGAGGCGAAGGCGGGGCGAGGCGAGGCTGGCTCGCAGCAGCTCAAAGGCAGCACGGGGGCGGTCGGCGGCTCGGCGACTAACTTGGTCACGGCGGCTGACGCGGTGAATCCGGGTCGTGGTTGGTTTGACCCCCCCCCTTTTTTTTGCCTGCTCCTGCACTTAGATGCGTCGAACAGGGCCAGCTAGCTCCAATACTTTAGACGCGCCGAATAGGTTTAGCGAGCGCAGGTCTCGATGCTGCAACGTCCAGGTCTCCGCCCGAGTGTCTGTTGCTGCAGTTTTCTGTTGGTCTCAGCTGTAGCAGACATCGATCCGTCTTTGGACAGATCCCCTCAGACATGTGCGACGACGCATACAACGAAGCCCTAACTTCCCTTGAACTCAATCTTGTGTCTCCTGCTTTTACTACTTGTTGATGATGTAAATCCTTCCGCGCTGGCTTTTCTTGAATCAGTTAATCACGAGTCTCTCGATCCCTGTGGAGTTCCCTCCAAGAACACAACAACACCGTGCTCTGGCCCCACGGTGGGCGCCAACTGTCGTGGTTTTGTCACGGCAGATGTCCTCGTGAAAGGACTTAGTGGTGAGGCCATCACAACTAGGTGGTAGCTTGAATGGGGTTGATCGGAATCGAGAGACACGAGTTTTACCCAGGTTCGGCCCCTCACGGTGGAGGTAAAAGCCTACATCCTGCTTGATTGATATTGATGATCATAGTCACGATTACAAGGGTGCTGTTTCCCTGGCTCTGTCTCGAGAGCTATCAAAACGTCTGTCTTGAGACCTGCTAAAACATCTGTCTCCAGACTTATCTGTCTATCTAGACCTCTAAAAACCTGTCCCTCTTGGGGTGCCCCGCCCCTCCTTATATAAGTTGAAGGGGCGGGTTACATGTAGAGTCCTAGTAGGATTAGGACTTAGCCTATTCTGACTTCCCATCACGGGCTTCTTATCACGGGCTTCTCACCGTGGGCTTCTTAACGCCTGGGCTTCTTATCTCCAGGCGGCTCATTTTCATGGCTAAGTACTTGCCGGGTTACAATCTGCCGGGTCACAATCTGTCTGCCGGGTTACAACTGTCTGCCGGCTTATAACTATCTGCCGGGTTAGAAACTATGTGCCGGCTTACAACTGTCTGCCGGGTTAGAAACTATGTGCCGGCTTACAACTGTCTGCCGGGTTAGAAACTGTCTGCCGGCTTACAACTGTCTGCCGGGTTAGAAACTATCTGCCGGCTTACAGCTGTCTGCCGGGTTAGAAACTGTCTGCCGGCTTACAGCTATCTATCGGGTTAGAAACTGTCTGCCGGCTTACAACTGTCTGCCGGGTCAGGATCTGCCGGGTTAAATCCAGAAATGACTTAACGTCAGGGCGACTTAAGCCCAGAGATGACTTAACGTCATGGTGACTTAAGCCCAGAGATGACTTAATCTTCAGGGCGGCTTATCCCTATGAGCCGGGTCTTGGTCGTGGGGAATATCCCCAACAGCGGCCATCCAACCATAGTCGCATACATCCGCCTCTTTGTTTCAAAGCCCGGAAGCTCTAAATATCCGAATATCAAATCCTAGTTTATCTAAAAATGTTCTAATATGGCAGTAGTTCTAATTTAAATATTACAATCCAACAAAGTTTTCAAATTAAAGTAGTTAAAACTTGAATTCAAATAGCACATACGTACTAATTGACAAAGGTAGCCCTAGGAGGATAGATACCGTCAACCAGATAGTAGCCCATGTTGTATTCATGGCCACTGACAGTATAGTTGCAAAGAGGAGCTTTCCCTTCAGTCAGCCTAGCAAACAATGGAGATCGATGCAGCACATTGATATCATTGTGAAAGCCGGGCATGCCAAAGAAAGCATGCCAAGTCCAGAGATCATGTGATGCAACTGCTTCAAGAATGATGGCGGACTTCTTAACATGACCGTGATATTGCCCTCGTAGAGCATTTGGGCAGTTCTTCCATCTCCAATGCATCCCGAGCGTGGTGAGTACCGTAGGGGCGGATGGTACCTGCGCGACGGACGCAGGAGGAGAGGTGTGGATCGGCAATGGAGGGAAAAGCGACGTGGGAGCCGAAGTGTAGCGGTGAAGGTGGCGGAGGTCACTGAGCTCTGGGAAGGGTTTGGCAGGCGGCCTGGGAGGTGTTGCGGTGGCGACGGCGAGAGAGAAAACAGATGCATAGAAAGAGGGAAGGATGGAGGGAGAGGTGGGGTCCGGGAGGGGCTTTAGGTGGGCCGGGGGTGTCGTAGTCCTACGTGGCGGTTGTCCAGACTCCCGCAAAGCTCCCCTAGTTTGATTCGGGTTTGCGGGAAAAAGGATGTCCGGACCTGCCAACGAACGAATACAGGACCGCTTTGGATGACAAAACACGTCTGGACCGCGTGGTTCGAACGATTGCGGGCGGTATGAGGGTCCGTTTTGGAGATGCCATAAGGGGACAAAGTAATTTCTGTATTGTGAGAAACCAATGTCTGACTACAATAGCTGCACTAAGTTTGGCCACAGGGCTTTTACAAAATTGTACTACTTCCTCCTATCCATATTATATGTCGCACACTTAGTATAACTTTGTACTAAGGTTGTACTAAGTGTCCGGCAATTAATATGGAACGGAGTGAGTATTAATATAAAATTCCAATGCAAGAATAATGGATACTCCAGTTTTTAAATACCGCATTTCCCCCCACTCCAGTTTAGGAAAAAAGAAGTCGAGACATCTTCCTCAAATACTACAAATAAAATACGACATTACAGATACCTGGTCTATAAAACAACAGTACTTTTTTTGCGGGAATATAAACAGTAGTACTTATTGATGACAAATGGCTCAAAGTTATTGAAACTGTGATTCCTAAAAAAATCGTAGTATTGTCCAAATACTAAAAAAATGAACTTCCAAATCATGTTATGAAAGCTTATGCGAGATTATCCTTACATCGGGATAATGCAAGCTATCTGGGCTTTTTTTTAATAGTTTGAATTGCTTACCACATGTGTTGACGAGGACATGTATTGGGGATAGGGTAACATGCCTGACCTAAAGACCCTACCCATGGACACCATACACTTTGTACTGGGCCCCTGGGCCAGATCGCCGTTTAGATGTACTGCAACTTGAAAGTCACTCGGGCGGCAACAACAACTCGGAGCATGGCACTCCACTCGACGAACTTATTTCACTCGGAGTACCTAATTTCACTCGGACAGAGAAGCCCAGGAGGCTCCCCGGGACGGCAACGGTCAGGACGTGCATCCACCCTCATTAAGTGTAATTAGTACAACTGTTACCAGTAGCTGGCGTCCTTAAAACCTCTCTTTAACCCTTGGTTATGGCGGCATTCATGAGGGGTCTGGCGGACTCTATATAAGCCACCCCCAGCTCCATAACAGGGGTTCGCATCTTCTGTAATCCATACACTCAATCAATAGCTCCAGAGCACCGAGATGTAGGGCTATTACCTCCACCGCGAGGGGCCTGAACTCGTAAATCCGAGTGTAAAAACTGCATCGTAGCTAGGCTTTGCCCTCTAATCCGTACCCCTATACACTACTGTCAGACTTATACCCACGACAGTTGGCGCCCACCTTGAGGCGTCGTCTAGCGACTTCCGGCGTAGTTGCGATTCTCCCACCATCATCATGGTTTCCGGCGGCGGACTAACTCTTGGCGGCGAGATCCGTTTCGGCGTCCTCAGTTTCGTCGTTGACGATTCAGCGTGGTTTCAGGAAGCCCCGCTGGATGTCGAGGCGTTGCCCATCCGCGGCGCAGCGCACTTCCGCGCGAGTACCTTCGGCGTTCTTCTTCGACAACCTTCAACACCGTACCAGTCGGCGCCTCCTTGCTTCACCAGCCGCCGTCGCAAGCGTTCCGAACGTTCACGGCTTCAGCGGTGGATCAAGCACGCGGTGGCCCTTCAGGTTGCGGCCCCGCAAGTCACGGCAATCGAGCCCGATGGGCCCATCCTCGATTTGTTCGCCTCCGTGCATGAGGACTCGGAAAGCTTATCCGAGTGCGAGAGCAGCGACCCCGCTGCAGAGGTGCCGATGGTCGATTCCCCGCACAGTCCGCCTGGGTATGCCCGCGGTGGTGCGGGAGTCGGCGGCCCATCGCATGCCAACCTTGACGGTGGCGGAGACCGTCACGCCGACGAGTACTACCCCCAACCTCTCACTCAGCAGCAGAGGGAGGAACTGCAGCGCAGAAACGAGCAGGCCCTCCGGACGCCCATCATTGGGACGACTCCCGAGGCTCAAGCTTTGGAGGCTACGCGCCAGGCCAATTTGGCTGAGCGCAATCGTCTGGAGGCGCTCCAGAAATCACTCGACGATCGTGCCCACCGACAGCATCAGCCCAGTTCCAGTTGTCGGCAGTGGCGGCTGTTCTCGAATGACCCGCAATAGAATTACCAGGTATTTCGCACTCCCGTTCAGAATTTGGCGGCGGCCACTCGGATAGCAGATTCATCCAGCCGTCACAATCCGAGGCTGGAGAGGGCCTACGGCAGATCCGGGCCTTACTCAAGGCGGTTGAAGAGCAGAATTCAGCAGTGTCCTAGTCGTGCAACAGGATTCATAGCAGATCCGTCAGGGCTGACACCGTCCAGTCGGCCCACAGCCCGGTGACCCCGAGAAGAAACAGACACTCGCCTCCGTGGCGAAATGACCAAGGCCACCACCGAGATCAGTACTCGGAGCAGGGTCGCGGTCGATATACGCCACCGCGGCGTCAGGATGATCGTCGCCGTATGCCGACGCCCCCTCCGCGTGATGGCTCGTACGCGCCCCGGCCGTACGATGTCAGACGTCCTTACGGCAATGATCGGAGGGTCAGCCCTCCTTGCCATGGTGACGGTTATCGCCAGGGAGAACCAGTCGACCTCCGCGACCCACAGTTCAACGCGAGATTCATACTCACTCAGAACCTGGTCGACAGAGGCAGAGCTCACAGAGAGAGCTTGGACAGAGATCGTCCGAGTGGAAGTGGAGTCTTCGTCTCTGGACCCGAGTGTTTCAGCAGAGCAATCAGGGCCGCAGAGATCCCACCTAACTTCAGATTGGCGACTGGAGTGAGTAAATTCACCGGTGAGTCCAAGCCGGAGATGTGGCTAGAAGATTACCGAGTGGTTGTTCAGATTGGAGGGGGTAACGATTATGTGGCTCAACCAACTCACTCCGGCTAGCATCTACTGCTGGGAAGATCTGGCTCGAGTGTTCATCAAAAGATTCGAAGGCACGTGCAAACGCCCTGCCGGATTGACTTAGTTGCAACATTGTGGGCAGAAGCCGAATGAAACCTTGAGGGAGTACATTCAGCGTTGGACAGCCTTGCATCATGTGGTTGAGAACGTCACTGAACACCAAGCCGTCTGCGCCTTCAAGGCAGGAGTCAGATATCGAGAGCTCATCCTGAAATTCGGTCGGTCGGGATCTTTGACCATGAGCCGAATGATGGAGATCGCCACTCGGTATGCGAACGGAGAAGAGGAAGACCGTCTCCGTAACGGTAAGGGAAATGCTAGTGAGCCCAGCCCTGCAAACAACAACCCCAGTCGGAAGCTGAAGCGCAAAGCTAACGGATCAGCTCAGGCTGAGGCCGCCGCTCTGGCCGGACAAGCCAAAAACAAAGGGAAAGCTAAAGAAAAGTGGATCTAGAGGAAAAAGAAAGATCAGTCGGGCCAGGATGTCCTCGATTTGCCGTGCCACATTCATACCAAAAAATATGAAGAGGGCAATTTGATATTGCCCAAGCATACCACTCGACAGTGCAGATTGCTGATACAACAGTTCCGGGAGAGTCAGTCGAGTGATAAAAGTCCAGACGATGTCGATGATGAAGACAAAAATGAAGCTTATCCTAGTGTCAATGCTACTCTGATGATCTTTGCGGATGTTGAGAGCAAGAGCCGACTGAAGGTCATCAACCGGGAAGTAAACACGGCCGTACCGACGACAACAAAATTTCTGAACTGGTCGAAGACTCCGATCAGCTTTGATCAGTCGGACCACCCGGCCTACATTGCCACCCCTGGGCGGCAGGCGCTGGTGGTCGATCCTGTCGTGGGAGGCGTTCGGTTGCGTAAGGTCCTCATGGATGGTGGAAGCGGCCTGAACATACTCTACGCTGAGACCCTGAAGGGGATGGGCATCCGGATGTCCCGTCTCAGCGAGAGCAGTATGCAGTTCCACGGAGTGATCCCCGGCAAGAAAGCAAAGTCACTCGGGCAGATCGCCCTGGATGTGGTCTTTGTTGACGAAAAGAACTTCAGG
The DNA here is from genome assembly GCA_039707655.1 of Elymus sibiricus. Lineage (NCBI taxonomy): Eukaryota > Viridiplantae > Streptophyta > Magnoliopsida > Poales > Poaceae > Elymus > Elymus sibiricus. Next base: position 250,513,483 of record CM077668.1, on the reverse strand, counting down.
AAGGAAAGGCTAACCTTCAAAGTGGTCGACTTCCGCAGCGCCTACCATGCCATCCTTGGTCGGCCGGCCTACGCACGCTTCATGGCCCGCCCATGCTATGTGTATCTTAAGCTGAAGATGCCTGGCCCCAAAGACATGATCACAGTCACTGGCAATAGGCAGCGCGCGGAAGAGTGTTTGCAGCAAGGGTCCAAGATTGCTGATGAACAGATGGCTATGGTGGAGTTGGAAGAATACAAGAAGAACGTCGATCCGAGTGATTTGCTACGCTCCAAGAAACCAGCTACGGAGTCTGCATTCCAGTCAGCCGGTGAGACGAAGCCCGTGCACGTTCATCCGGAGGATCCCAATGCTGCACCCACCAACATATCGACAACACTCGACAGCAAATAGGAAGCCGCGTTCATCCAGTTCCTCCGTGAGAACTGGGACATCTTCGCATGGAAGCCATCCGACATGCCGGGTGTACCCAGGGAACTGGCTGAGCACCGTTTGCGAGTCGACCCTAAAGCAAAACCTGTGAAGGAACATCTTCGTCGTTCTGCTACACAGAAGAGGAAAGCCATTGGCGAAGAAGTTGCTCGGCTCCTGGCAGCCGAGTTCATCCATGAGGTGTACCACTCCGAGTGGCTCGCCAACGTCGTCATGGTTCCTAAGAAAGATAAGTCTCTCTGGATGTGCATCGATTTTAAGCACATCAATCGGGTCTGTCCCAAGCATCATTTCCCACTCCCCCGTATAGATCAGATCGTAGATTCCACCGCAGGGTGTGAGCGACTGTCTTTCCCGGATGCATACTCCGGGTACCACCAGATCCGACTGTATGGGCCAGACGAAATAAAAACAACTTTTATCACCCCATTCGGGTGCTTCTGCTATATCACCATGCCATTCGGTCTCAAGAATGCCGGTGCCACTTTCATGCGCATGGTCCAAAAGTGTTTACATACGCAGATCAGTTGGAACATCGAGGCATACATGGACGACATAGTGGTCAAGTTCAGAAAAGGTTCCGACCTGCTGGCTGACCTAGCTGAGACTTGTGCAAATCTGCGGAGGTATGATATTAAGCTGAATCCAGTAAAATGCACTTTCGGGGTGCCAGGAGGCAAGTTACTCGGATTCCTCGTTTCCGAATGAGGGATAGATGCCAATCCTGAGAAGATCGGTGCAATAGTACGAATGAAACGTCCAGAACGGCTTCATGATGTACAGAAGCGCACGGGTTGCCTCGCAGCTCTGAGCCGATTCATCTCCCGCCTCGGTGAGAAGGCACTGCCCCTTTACCGATTGATGAAGAAGTCTGATTCGTTTGAGTGGACTAATGAAGCACAAGCAGCGTTTGTTGAGGTCAAAGCCCTGCTTTCCACCCAGCCGGTGCTCGCCGCTCCGAACAGCAACGATCCGTTGCTCTTGTACATTGCGGCCACTGGTCAAGTTGTCAGCACCGTCCTCATCGTTGAGCGAGAAGAAGAGGGCAAAGCTTACAAAGTTCAGCGCCCAGTCTATTACATTTCTGAAGTTCTGACTCCGTCCAAGCAGAGGTATCCTCATTATCAGAAGCTCGTCTATGGCATCTACCTGACTGCGAAGAAAGTAGCCCATTACTTCCAAGAGCACACCATGTCAGTCGTCAGCGACGCCCCGCTGTCTGAGATCATGAACAATCGGGATGCGACTGGTCGAGTGACGAAGTGGGCTATCGAGCTCCTGCCCCTGGACATCAAGTTTGAGGCGAAAAAAGCGATCAAGTCCCAAGCATTAGCTGATTTCTTAGCCGAAAGGACAGAACAGCAACAGCCGACTCAGAGTCACCCGGAACACTGGACCATGTTCTTCGACGGTTCCAAGATGCTGAATGGTTCAGGAGCCGGAGTAGTGTTGGTGTCTCCGAAGGGCGATCGACTCAGTTATGTTCTGCAGATCCACTTCAATTCCTCCAACAATGAGGCCGAGTATGAAGCGCTCCTTTATGGTCTACTGTAACACCCCTGTGTAATGAGCAACAGTGATCCATCATGATTATGCTAAGCTACTGTGATTTGCAATGTTTAATCAATGTGGATTAATATCTCATTTCAAATTCCTCCACTGAATTCAATTCAAATTCAAATTGAAATTCGAAGTTACTCAAAAATTGCTGGAAAATAGTTCATGTTGTAGCAAATATTCCAAAACAAATTATTGTTCAGGAAAACAACATCACCTATTTGCTAAATGTGGATTAGGGCAATTAAACAATGCCAAAACAGCAATTTTAATGCCTTTCCATTTTTGAAAAAATTCAAATGGATTCAAAAATTGCTCAATCTTTTTGTGGCAGTGCATCAATTTCCCTAGTATTTGTTTCTACCAGTTGCACATTTTTGCAAAGTCATTTGGTGGCTAAAAGAAAATGCAAAAGCTACTTGAAAAAGAAAAACAGAAAATCAAAAGGGAAAAAGGAAAAAGCTACTGTGGACTGGGCCTAAGTCCACAGTGTGGCCCAGCCCACAGCGCACCGTCTCCCTCCTCTCTCTCCTCGCGCGTGTCGGCTCGCCCGTGGCCGCGCCGGCGCACACCGGCGAACGGCCGACACGGCGACGCCCCAGCCCGGGCGAGGGGATAAGGATGGCCCCCTCGGCCTCCCCGTCGTCCAGATCCACTCGCCTCCCCCTCTCCTCGCTCCGCTCGCCCCCTCCCACCGACGCCCGAGCACGTCCGTCGCCGCTCCCCGTCGTAGCCGCGGCCATCGGCCTCGCCTCGCCTCCTCTCCGTGTCCTTTGTCCTCGCCGTCGTCGACCACGTCGTCCACGCCCTCGAACGCGAGCCGGGGAGCTCTCCATTGCCGGATCCGCGTCGTCCTCCCCGTCTTCGATCGCCGCCGTTCTTCTCCGATTCCGGCCGCCGTGCTGCGCTACTAAACTTCCAACGGCCACCGTGCGCCTCACGGTGAGCTCCTCTTCCTCCCCACCTCTCCGTTTACTCGTGCGCGCCTCCTAGCTAGCTCGCTCGCCGTGCCCGTACCCGCTGCCGCCGATGAGCTCGCCGCCGTGGCCCTAGTTGCTGTCATGCGCGGCCGAGCCTTGCATCGAGCTCCTAGAGCTCGTGCGAGTCCAATGCCACCGTTAGCTAGCTCCGCCATGTCCCGCATCGCCGAATCCGCCGTGGCCCGATTCCGGCCGCCGCCTCCGCCGCTCGCCATCGCCGTTTCCGGCCAACTCCGGCCAAGCCACGGCCACCATTCGACGCAGCGCTGAGCGCTCGTTCGAATGGTGCCCTCCGCGCGCCAAATGGACACCGGACGGCGAGATCCGCCGCTGTCCCGTGCGCCTCCACCGCGTTTGGCGTCGCCGGCGGTGAGCCGCCAGCCACCGCCGACGTGGCCGCCACGTGTGACCCCCCTGGGTCACTAACAGTGGGCCCAGGGGCCCTAGTTGATCGAGTTGACTTGGTCAACTCGGCTGACTGGGCACACAGTGCCACTGACACGCGGGCCCCACACGCCTAATTAGCTAATTAGATAATTTAGTTAATCTGTTAATTAGTTTAGCCGCTGACAGATGGGGCCCACCCTCTAATTAACCTAATTAGATTAATTTAACTCTGTTTAGTCCACTGTGTCACTGACTGGTGGGACCCAGCTGTCAGGTTTGACCTGGAACAGGTGGGGTTGACCACTGGCGTCATGCTGACGTCAGGCTGACGTTACACGTGCACTGTTCTGGATAATGCGAATTTATTAATTAAAATAATTCCAGAATTTCAGAAAAAGGTTTAAAACTTTGAAAATTCGTAGAAATTCAACCGTAGCTCGGATCGAAAAGTTTTCAACATGAAAGTTGATCAGAAAAACGAGACGAATCCGAATATGTGGCCAAAATGCTGGACCATCACTCCTAACTATCTGAACATGGAACCTTCCCCTCCGGTTCAGTATACCAATAACTGCCTAAGGCCGGAAAAATATCCCAGATATTTTCCCGCTTCGTCTGCAATGTGTAGCCTTGCATTAGGTCACCACCAGCACTGCATTTTGCCATGCCTTGCATTGTGTTGCATTTGCTTGCTTTTATTTATTGTTTCTTCCCCCTCTTCTTCTCCGGTAGATCCCGACACTGACGTGGCCTCTGAGGACTACTTCATCACCGACAACTCTTCTTTTCCGGCAAAGCTTCCAGGCAAGCAACCCCCCTTGAACATGCCTATATCACCTATTCTTTCTCCCTCATGCTTGCATTAGAACTGCTACCGTTATTGTTCCTAATACCTATTCTGATGCATAGCCTGTTTTTGTAAACTGCTATTGATACTTTACCTGATATCCTAAATGCTTAGTATAGGTTGGTTGGTAAACCATCTGTGGCCCTCTTCCTTGTCCTAGTTGCCCCGCTTAGTTACCAGTGCCCTGATCGATGTGATCGACGGGCTGAGACCAGCACATCACCGCACACCCCTAAGTTGTACGACTCTACAGAGTTACCAACGAGTGTCAAGGGTGATACCTCTTATCTCACTCCTGATGTTCTCCCTGTAGTACAGCTAGTCGGTTGTGGGTTACCGAGGGTGATTCCTCTTTCACCACCTCCGATGAAGCTTGTGTCATGCAACCCCGCAAGTGTGAATACTAACGAGGGTGATTCCTCTGGGTTCACCTTGACGGGTACATCGAGTGGGAATCCAACGAGGGTGATTCCTCGGATTCCTTCTTGATGTTATGGACACACGGTTACTTTGACTTTACTACAGATACTTGTTAAAGTTGGGTCGGCCCCGAGGGGTACCCGCGAGAGATGTGGAGTCAAGTTGACCATGACGGTACCCGTGTGATGATTACGTGGCACGGTCGGGCATTCCTAGCCCTTGCCGTAAGTCCATGAGACGGGGCGACGGGGTCACATGATCGTGAGTCTCTGCTTGTCACCGCGAGCTCCCAACGCACTAATGGGTTAGGATATGTAATCTGAGTAGGCCTCTGGCCTTATCGCACTAACCACCACACGGGAATAGTATGGGCACTCGGCGTCGTATGTATCAGCCGAAGCTCTTCAGACGTCAGCAGTTGAGCGGCGTGCGCCGGGTTGGACTGGGAAAGCCTGCGCTTGTATTAAGGGGGCTAGGTCTGCTCACCGGCCGCGTACGCAACGTGCAGGAGTGCAAAGGGTGATGGGCCCAAGACCCCTGAGTGCTTAGGATGTAGACCGGCGTGCTGGCCTCTCTGTTGAGCCTAGGTAGGGCTACGATGTGTCGATCAGCCGAGGACGGGCATGGACCGAGCAAGTGTGTCCGGCCAGAGTTAATCGAGCGTGTTGGGTAAGTTGGTGCACCCCTGCAGGGAAGTATATCTATTCGAATAGCCGTGTCCATGGTAACAGGACACTCAGAAAATATCCTGATCTTCTACAACTAGAAATGGTTTGAATATGTTAGCTCCGGGATTGCTTTCTCGCAGGGAGTCGAGGAAGGATCTCTGGGCATGGCTGCTGTTATACTTGTTGTTACCACTATATTTATGTACTAATCTACACTCTTCTAATGCTGCAAGACGCTGAAGATGCTAGTCTTCGATAGGCTAGGCCTTTCTCTCTATTCTGGCATTTCTGCAGTCCAGTCCACAGATACAGCCCCCTCTTTTGATACCGATGCATACATAGAATAGATCTGATGTAAGTCTTGCGAGTACTTTGGATGAGTACTCACGGTTGCTTTGCTTCCCTTTTCCCCCCATACCCAATTGCTGCGACCAGATGACGGAGCCCCGGGGCCAGCTGCCCCAGTCGACGACTACTACTACTACCCCTCCGGTGGAGAGTACTACTACGTGGAGACCACCGACGACCAGGAGTAGATAGGAGGCACCCAGGCAGGAGGCCTACGCCTTTCGATCCAGAGTCGTTGTTTTGCCCCGCCTTCTTAAGGCATATCTGTTTAACTTTTATGTCTGTACTCAGATATCTAATGCTTTCGCTGATGCTTGTATGACTCAGGCTTATGTATTCGAACCCTCGAGGCCCCTGGCTTGTAATATAAAGCTTGTATGACTTTTAGTTGTGTGTAGAGTTGTGTTGTGATATCTTCCCGTGAGTCCTTAGGCTTGATCATGTGCATTTGCGTGTATGATTAGTGCACGATTAAGTCGGGGGCGTCACATCTACGTATGGCCATCTCACTCGGCGTCCGACGTCTGATGGTCTACGGAGACTCGGATCTAGTTGTGAATCAAGTAATGAAGGAGTGGGACATCAGGAGCCCTGCTATGACAGGATATTAATACGCGGTGAGAAAGCTGGAGAAGAAATTTGAGGGACTGGAGCTCCATCACATCCCCCAAGCCAAGAATCAAGCGGCAGATGATCTGGCAAAGATCGGGTCCACTCGGAAACTTATACCCAACAATGTGTTCCTTGAGCATTTGCGTTTCCCGACGGTGAAAGAAGGTCCCTTCACTGAAGAGCCCCCGCAAGTGGTCGGTCCCTCCGATTCAACTGAAATTGAGGTCCCAGCAGTCATTGACTTGGTCATGGAGGTCCTGGCAATCATGCCCGACTGGACGGTACCGTACATTGTGTACCTGCTCGGACAAGAGCTTCCGGAGGATGAAGTCGAGGCCCGCCAGATTGTTCGCAGGTCCAAGGCCTTTACTGTGATGGGCGACCAGCTGTATAGAAAGAGCGTCACTGGTGTGACTCAGGGCTGCATCTCTCCAGAGGAAGGTCGATTGATCTTGGAGGAGATTCACTTGGGAACTTGTGGACACCACGCGTCCTCTCGGATGATCGTGGCTAAAGCTTACCGAGCCGGTTTCTTCTGGCCACGTGCCAATGAAGCTGCCCAGGAGATAGTCCAACACTGCACCGGTTGTCAGTTCTATGCAAACTTATCATGCAAGCCCGCGTCTACTCTGAAGACGATCCCACTCGTCTGGCTGTTTGCAGTCTGGGGACTCGACATGGTGGGGCCCCTCCGAACAGGGGCGAGTGGATTCACCCACTTGCTGGTTGCAGTTGACAAGTTCACTAAGTGGATTGAAGCCAAACCCATCAAGAAGCTAGACTCTCATACGACGATCAAGTTTATGAAAGAGATAGTCTTCAGATATGGCGTGCCCCACAGCATCATTACCGACAACAGCTCAAACTTCGACTCCGAAGAGTTCAGAGCGTTCTGTGCCACCCAAGGCACTCGGGTCGACTATGCATCCGTGGCTCACCCATAGTCGAATGGACAAGCTGAGAGAGCGAATGGACTGATCCTTCAAGGGTTAAAGCCACGACTCATGCGTGATTTGGAGCATGCAGCCAGAGCCTGGGTCACTGAATTGCCGTCAGTTCTGTGGGGCCTGAGGACGACCCCCAATCGGTCTACCAATCGCACTCCCTTCTTCATGGTGTACGGAGCTGAAGCTGTCCTGCCGAGTGACCTGCTCCACAATTCACCCTGAGTGGAACTATACTCCGAAGCTGAAGCAGAGAAGCACGGCAAGATGCCGTTGATCTCTTGGAAGAGGAGAAGGAGATGGCTCTTATCCGTTCAGCCACCTATCAGCAGGACCTACGACGTTTTCACGACAGACACATCAGGGGTCGGGCCTTTCAGGAAGGCGATCTTGTGCTCCGAGTGGATCAGCAGCGACCTCACAAGCTTGCTCCTGCGTGGGAAGGTCCTTTTATCGTGTCAAAGGTTCTGCATAATGGGGCATACCGCCTATACAACCTTCTGAAGCAAGTAGACGAGCCCCGCGCGTGGAATGCCGACTTGCTTCGACGATTTTATACTTGATATTGAGATGTAATAAAAGCACTCGAGTGATGTTCGATGAATAAAAGCATGACTTTTTCAGTACTACATTGAGTTCGCTCATACGCATTCTCTGGCTTACGACCTCCAGTGGGTGTATGCCCTTCAACTTAGTTGCGAACCAGCTTTCGCCTAAGTTAAAAACAACTCCAAGTGATGAGCATTCCTCTCACTCGGAGGCTTAGCTGCGAACCAGCTTGTGCCTAAGTTAAAAACGACTCCGAGTGATGAGCATTCCTCTCACTCGGAGGCTTAGCTGTGAACTAGCTTTCGCCTAAGTTAAAAACGACTCCGAGTGACGAGCGTCCCTCTCACTCGGGGGCTTAGCTGCGAACCAGCTTTCGCCTAAGTTAAAAACGACTCCGAGTGACGAGTGTCCCTCTCACTCGGGGGCTTAGCTGCGAACCAGCTTTCGCCTAAGTTAAGAACGACTCCGAGTGACGAGCGTCCCTCTCACTCGGGGGCTTAGCTGCGAGCCAGCTTTTGCCTAAGTTAAAAACGACTCCGAGTGATGAGCATTCCTCTCACTCGGAGGCTTAGCTACGAACCAGCTTTCGCCTAAGTTAAGAACGACTCTGAGTGACGAGCGTCCCTCTCACTCGGGGGCTTAGCTGCGAACCAGCTTTCGCCTAAGTTAAAAATGACTCCGAGTGATGAACATTCTTCTCACTCGGAGGCTTAGCTGCGAACCAGCTTTTGCCTAAGTTAAGAACGACTCCGAGTAACGAGCGTCCTTCTCACTCGGGGGCTTAGCTGCGAACCAGCTTTCTCCTAAGTTAAAAACGACTCCGAGTGACGAGCGTCCCTCCCACTCGGGGGCGTAGCTGCGAACCAGCTTTCGCCTAAGTTAAAAACGACTCCGAGTGACGAGTGTTCCTCTCACTCGGGGGCTTAGCTGCGAACCAGCTTTCGCCTAAGTTGCACACATCCAAAGACTCGAAAGAAAGCATTCGAATAACTTCAGGAGTTCAAAAGTAAATGCGAGTACTCGGGCCCGAAGCCCGAAAGAGTTTAACGGATACAAATCCACTCGGCATACCGAGGCAAATGAGTAAAGCTTAAAGTTTTTCTCACGCTCCAGAGGGGCTGGCCGGCTTGACGAAGGAGTCCAGGTCGATGCCATGTGCAATCCGAGTGGCTGCCTCTATGAACGTCTCCATGAAGTCTTCAAACTTGAGCTTCTTCATGTTGGCGACCTGGAGAGACTTCAACTTCTCTTCCTTTGCATCCTTGCAATGTACACGGACAAGAGAGAGTGCCACATCGGCCCTGCAGCGGGCAGCTGACTTCTTCCATGCTTGCACTCGGCTAGGGATCTGATTGAGACAAGTCATCATCGCTTCCAGATCAGTCTCGAGCGTGTCTTCTGGCCACAATTCCTTGTCGATCCTTCCGAATGCGCCCCGCAGTCGGATGATGTACCCCAGGGTGTCGTCGAGGCGAGATTCGAGTCGCAGGATGCCTAGGGCGGCCTTGTCACCGATGAGTGACCTGGTGGGATTCAGGTCCCTCTCGATTCTATCAGTCTCCAGCTCGAAGTCACGGCAATACTCTGTGAACAAAGAAAGGGGAGAGACGAGTATCAGCATGCATGAAGTTCACTCGGAAATAAGTCAAAACTCGCTCGGACGATATAAGTTACCTGCAAGCTTTGGTGTACATCTCCTCCGTGAAGTCTTCTATATACTTTTCCAGAGAATCCTTCTTTTGGGTAAGCTGGGTGATCTTCTCTCTCAAATTTTTCTTCTCTTGCTCGTAAGCATTTGCATGAGTCTTGAACTTGCCGTCCCACTCGGTTTGCTGCTTCGTGAGCTCGGCCACTTCCTTCTTCGCCTCCTCAACGACAGTCCTCAGTGACTTGTTTTCCCCTTCGAGCTTCTCGAACGAAGCCGACTTCTCTTCGGCGGCCTTGGTCTTCTTCCTTGCCACCTTCTGTGCCCCTGCCAGCTCATTGTCCTTGTTGACGAGTGCCTGCTTCATAGTTTCTAAAGAAATAGAAGTCCTGAGCCACACTTGGAGTCGATGGTTTTCACTACGCACATTTGTTCGAGTGAAGTCACTCGGTTCAAAGAATGGAGAAAAGTGAAAGCAGAACGCTCGGTAGCTGGGGCTTACCTCCCATGGTCTTCAGCTCCGCTTGGACGTGAGCTACGTTCCTCTTTTCCACCTCCAAGTCCAGTCGGAGCTGGTTCGTCTCCTTCTCCAGCGACACATACTGAGCCCCAAGTTCACAGGTTCTCTGAAACACAAGAGAAAGCAGACCATTTAATGATAAGAAGTACTTCGAGTGCCCAGAGACCAGTGCTCCCGAGAGGAACAAGCTTGACCAGTACCAAATTCTAAAGTGCCCTTTGACACAAGCTACTAATACAATTCACTCGACCAATTGAATGAGGTTCGGTTCTATCAGACTCCCGCCGACCGCCTGTAGTCGACGACAGTCACGGGGACTACACCCAGTGGGTGCACTCAGCGTGCCCCCACTGGAAAGTGACTCGTGTTGATGAGATATAGAATTTTTTTCTCATGTATGCTCTATAAGAATCCCGCCGATTGCCCGCAATCGACCGCAGTCTCGGGGACTACACCCAGTGGGTGCACTCAGCGTGCCCCCACTGAAATGGTATCCACTCGGAACGGTCCGCCCGATCCGAGTGACGGCCAAACAAAAAAAGAGACAAGTTCTAAGACTCCCGCTGACTGCCTGCAGTCGACGACATTCTCGGGGACTACACCCAGTGGGTGCACTCAGCGTGCTCCCACCGGATGACACACCCAGTGGGTGTACCGAACATTTACCGACTAGAACTCTATCGACTGGAACTCCTACAGAAGAAAAATGAATTGGAGATCAACTTACACGAGCACTTACTCGAACATTCACCTGGAGAGCAGCACTGGCATCATACGTGTGGCACCCCGGCTCAGAGAGACCGGAACACCCCGTATTCCAGCCCAGAGATCAAGTCTTCTGGAATACGGCACTGCTTGGCATAGAACAAATCAACTCTTTATTACGAATAAACGGGGTACAAGGGTTCGATATTACAAAGGTTACAGGGGCACGGCGACACTTCGCCTGCTAAGGTAGTTCTATGTTAGCAGCGGAACAACTCGAAGCGGAATAACTTCTAGCAGCGGAACAAGGACGACAGTGATGAACTCCACTCCGCAGGGACTTTGACTGGGACGCATCCTAGAGCGCAACCTCGGAATCCTTGACAAACAAGCAATCACGGCATCACCTGCAATCTGGCATGACACGCCAGGTGAGTACTTTGAATGTACTCGCAAGCTCACAACAACCAAAGCAATCAAGACATACAACGGCATGGCATTTACAGGTTAAACATCAATGATGAATACGATACTACTAGAACAACATGAGCATGGGAACAACATGAGCATGGCAACATCATGAGCATGGCATGTACATATAATTCATGATATGAACAGGATGATACTAGCACTAGCATGCAAGGAGGTCGACATTTAGGGTCTCATGGACCAACTTACTCTGCTCGGAGATGATCTCGTAACCACAAACTTACCATCGTGATCATCACACGATCACCTCAGGATCAACCAAGCTCGGTATCAACTATACCACCGTGATCATCACATGACCACACGGAGCTTGATCTCTACCTGTGATCATCGCATGACCACATAAAGATCAACCAACTTCTTTCCTCATCGAACCGGGGTTATTATTATTCAGGTTATTATTTCTGTTGACCCATAGTGTGACCTACTACGAACTATGTCCATGACCGAGGACGCGGCTATCGATAGATTATACACTCTGCAGAGGTTAGTACACTGTACCCACACTACGGAACTCATGGCCTCGTGCTCCCATTCGGGTGGACCAACGACATTCCGACAAAACCAATCTATTGCATGACACTCTCCCGGCCACTCCCGACAAACTCCCCTTTGGGCTATGTCCTGGGTCGCCCTGATGTCAACTCGTGACATCCGCCACCTTCGTGGCCAAAACAAACTCGTCCCAAACGGGGACACCCGTGTACAACACAACTTGGGCACAAGGCTTATGGCCGCCTACCTGATCAGGGTAGCGCGCGCACATAACCTTCCCTAGTTGGAGGCACCGGCGAGAGGCATGGCAATAGACCGCATTAGGGCCTCCCCATCTAGGCAAGTGTGGTTGCACTGGTGAGCTCGATTCGGTGGCACCATGACTCAGCCAACAGATTTGTTCAAGTTCGATTAATGTCAGGTTTAACTTGAATGGTGATGAGCTGAGTCATAACAACATAATGAAGTAACAATGCATATGAGCATGATATCAGTGTAACCATGGATGGGCAACATAACCATTTAACAACATAGCATCAAAATGATAACTCATTTATTCTACGGGATGCAAATGAGCATGGCATAATGACAGTCATGAATATAACAAGTATTTTCATAATAAACCCTAACTATTCAAATGAGCATATTGTTATCACTAGCATCGGAAAATAAATCTGAGAACTAACATGATAATAATAATACTAGCAAATAATCATTTAACTTACTAGATACAAATGAACAAAGCATAAGAACGAGCATGGATTCACAAGCATATATTATTCACAAAATAATTAAATGGGCAAACAATCATTTAAATATTCAAGTGGAAACCATGGCTACTGCAATGCCATCATGCAAGTGGCTGTTGTGGCTTGCCTGGGGTTGATGGATTCACCGGGAGGAAGTGCGAGACACTCGCGGACAGAATCGCCGGAAAAGTTTCCCTCCCGGCGGAGCTGTTTTAAGGGCAAGGGAAAAATGGTCATTTTCACAGTGTGACAACCTCATGAAAATGATACCATCGGAACGGGCTCGACGAACTGAGATCGTGGGCTTTGGAATCACCTGATTCGGAGTAACGGTCGCGGAGATACGGCCGTTCGTTCGTTAGGCAGAAAAAGAATTAAAAACTGTCCATCTCTGGCCTTAACGGACGAACGTCCGTTAATTAACAGATTCGGCCGGCGGCTGGAAATAGAAGGCGTACTTTGATAAATACGTTTTCGTTAACTGAAAATGTATTTTCAGAAAACCGTCTCCAGTTATCCCGCGCGGGCCCGAGGCTGGGGGAATGACGGGTGGGGTCCGCGGGAAGTGGGGCCCGCCTGGCCAGCTGGCGAGGTCGTCGTCGCCTTCCTCTTGCCCGCCCGTGGCCGAGACAGAGGCGGGCTCCGGGTGGTCCTCTGGTGGTGGCAGCAAGGAGAGGGAGGGCTTGGTTCGCTCGAATTTGAGCGGACACCGGCGGTGAGGCTTTGGCCAATGGAGGGCAGAGGAGCTTCTAGAGCTCAAATGAGAGGGCAGGGGAGGTGATAGGAGGGAGGAGAGGAGCTTGGTGTGGTCGGGGGTGCTCGGGGACGGCCTTAAATAGGCAGGGGAGGCGATGCCGCACTCGGGTGCCGCCAAGGGCGCACGGCAGATTCTCCCGGCGAGGCCGGGCACGCGCGGGCCCTTGAGGCGACGGGAGAGGCAGAAGAGATGCTGGGCGGCGCCAGGGACGCACGGGCGCGGATGGGCGAGCACAGGGGCGGTCGGCCACTCGGGCGGACGGCGCGCTCGCGTGCAGAGGCTGTTGGGGCCGGCGGCAGGCGATGCAGGAGGGGGAGAGGGGTCCAGCGAGCTACGTGGGTGAAGGAGGAGGGAAATGGCACTAGAGGGCGCGAGGGAACGGCGGGCAAAGGAGTCCCGAGGCTAAACGGTGAGCCGAGCGCGTCCAGCGCTTGCCAACAACGCGGTCACCGCGTGGCATGGCGCTCTGAGCGCACCAATGAGTTATCCCTCCATCCAATAGTCCCATAGATGTGATGGATCGATAAAAAGAGCTTTGGGTTGATGGGAAGGTTCAGCTAAAGTTTGCTGTAGCAAACTTTGACCAATAGCTGTGGTAAAATGGTTTGGTTAAGTGGTCAAATAAGATGTCACACAGGTTTAGGGTAGGAAGGACTATGATCCTGGGGATTTTGAAGAGATTTGGATCAAAATTTAGCATAGTTGCTTCACAACTGCCAAATCTGGTCCAGAAGCTAAATCAGGAAGTAGCACTCACATGGTTGCTTGGATTGGGATGAAAATTGGCAGAGCGTGATGATTTGGGCATATTAAAATTCCATAAAAATTTCATCCTATTTGGATACACCAAAATGGTACTTCCTTCACAATGATCCACACCGGTCAGAGACTTGGGGGAATTTTGTGGAGAAAATGGCTTGGAAAAATAATGTGAGTTTTGTCATGCTCACATTATTTAGGGATATTTAGGTCCTGGATTAATTTCAGAATTTTCGAAGCAATATAAAATATAGTTGCTTCACAAACTGAAATTCTGACCAGAAACCAAGATTTGAAGGTGTGCTCACATAGTTAGTTTGATGGATATGAAATTTGGTGGAGAGCCATGATTTGACCATATAAATGATCTCCCAAAATTTCAACTCATTTGGATAAGCCTAGCTAGTCCTTCCTTCACAAAGCTTCTCTCTAGACAGAAACTTTGGAAATTTCCTGAGGAAGATTTACTAGGCAAATGAAGTTGAATTTTGGCATGTTGTAATTATTTGGATAAGATAGAGTGCCCAAATTTTTTGAGGGAAATCAAGAAAATATAAATAGCACTTCCTTCACAAAGTGCCAATCTGGACAGAATAGGAAATGAATATTCCTGAATTATTTTTGAACTAGGCAAGGATGGATTTTGGCATATTTGTGGAAGATATGATCCAAAGAATTTATGAGAATTTTGTGGGAATTTTGTGGAAGGCAGAAATATAGGTTGCTTCACAACCTAGGGAAACAGGGTTATTCCTTTAACAGAAAAAAAAAATATTCCCAAGAAATAAATATTGGGGTTGGGCTAAGATGGAAATGACATGGCCTTGGGATAGATTTGAGAATGACAAGCCACTAGAAAGTGGCAGGGGAGAAGATTTTCCCAGGTTTCAAGACCACATAGCCACGGAAAAAGAACTCCAAATAAAAAAAATTCGAAGAAATCCAAAAGAAAAAGAAAGGGCCAAAAATTGGGGTCTTACAATACGCCAACTTGCTAGCTTCACACATCTCCTTCAGACGCTGGGTCATCAGGTCCGCCTGGATCATCGCCTCCTTGCTGGCTCCAGTTTGGTCCTCTGGCACTCTATGCAAATTGAATATATTGACGGGAGGAGTCAGAGCCGGGGCCAGGGCAGTCGACGAGGCTGCGACAGGGTCAGCACCGGCCTGGGAAGAACCTTGCCCCAGAGGCGCGGTCACATTAGGCGCAGGGAGAACTTGAGGTGCTTTGCTTGGTGGTGTCTTCTGTGCGGTGGTCTGAGAGGCAGTCGGGGCTGCGGTCCCCTTCTCGGTGTCCCTCCGTGGCAGTCCTTCATCGTCGTCCGCGACGTGGATGATCTCTGCAAGCGCTACGTCCACTCGACACAATCAGTCACGACGCACAGTTCAGTCAGATCACAGATCGAAGTAAAAAATGAAATCATCGCTACCTTTTTGAGAGGTGGCCACGTCCGCTGACTCGGCTTCGACACGGTCTCCGTCGATCTGCGTGGGCGACGTCGTCGAGGTAGCAGCTCTGGTTCATAAGTTCCACCCGGTCAAAAAGGCCCAGAAGTTCACAGAGACAGAAGGGAAAGACGCGGCACTCACGTTGAGGTGACAGGCATGGTAACCTTGATCCTGGGTAGAGCCTTCCGAGGTTTGGGTGAGGCGACCTTGAGCTGCTTGGCGGCCTTCTCCGTCGGCTCCGGCGTCGATGTCCGAGTGCGCTTCGGGTTCTTAGCACTTGAGGCCACCGTCTTCCCCGTGCCAGCACTCGGATCTTGAGTCTGCTTGGAGCAGCGCTCAACGTGCATCACTGGGGACGGAGAAGACTCGACGTCGTCGCTTCCCTCCTCGCTATCCTCCGTGTAGCTGTCCCTGACACTACCATGGTCGCTCTCCATGTCCCCGGCAAGGTATCCTCCATTTGGCACACGCGAGAGCATCTTCTGGAAATCCCATAAGACACGAAGAATAGAGACAGTCAGATCATTCAGCTCACTTGGATAATTCGCGCGTAAATAATTCACTCGGAAATGCGTGTCACACCTCTGTCGGTTGGTGCACGGCGTCGTAGGGTGGGATCCGTCTCAACCCTCGCGGATTGCCGCGCGCTCCAGTGATGCATCTGAGCCACTGCTCCACCGTCTCCTCATCAACGTCCTCCGGATGCACTCGGGTGAAGTCGTTGGCCCCGACGTACCGCCACATGGGATGAGCCTGCTCCTGCACCGGCTGGATCCGCCGACTGAGGAAGACCTCCAGAGGATCCAGGCCCGTCACTCCACCCTGAATCAAACCAACTACAGCGGTCACCAAGACCCCCACTTCTGTCTTTTCCTCCTTGTCCACCGTCAGCGATGGAGGAGTGCTGACCTCTCGGACGTGTAAGGAGGAAGGCCAGTCGATGATCCGGCACAGGGAATATCGTCACAATAAAACCAGGTCGACTACCAACCCCTAACCGACTCGGGAAAAGTCATAGTGGGGAACGCACTCCTACCCCTCATTTGGATACCTAAACTGCCGCACATCTGGGTAACATGAGTTCTTTCCCCTTCCGGGTTAGCCTTTTTGACCGACTGAGAACGACATGTGAAGATATGCTTGAACAGCCCCAGTGCGGCTAGCAGCCTAAGAAGTTTTCGCACATGGAAATAAACGCGGCAAGGTACACTATGGCATTCGGGGGAAGATGATGGAGTTGAGCACCGAAAAAGTTCAAGAAGCCGCGAAGGAAAGGATGAGGTGGCATAGAGAAACCTCTCTCCACGTGAGTAACGAGGAGCACGCGCTCCCCAGGGCGTGGCGCAGGCTCGGTCTCCCCCTCCTCCGGCAGTCTCCAACTCCCGTCGCGTACCAGCCCATCGACGACGAGCCCGCCGATGTCATCCGCCGTGGTGGTCGGCGGGAGCCAGTCGCCTTGGGTCCACCCGGGCGGAGGCGCGACCCTGGAGCTCGATGCTTTCTTCGCCTTCTTCGCCCTCTTCGCTCGCTCCAACTTTGCCGTGTTGTCCTTCACCATCGCAGCAGAGAACTCTGGCACCGAGCGGATTTGCGTAGAGTGAGAGGCGGAGAAATGGATTGGAAGGCTGAAGGGAATGGAGAAAAGGGGATCTGGTTCTCTCCCCCTCTCCGTCGTGGTGGCCTTTTATATCGCCGGACCCTCCGCCCGCAGATCCACAACGTTGGTTTCCAGGCCCGCAGATCTCCCCGAATCTCGCTGGCGGAGATCCTGCGGTACGTGGTGGAAAGGGGGGGCGAAAATCGAGGCGTCACACCCCACTTTCCCCACTCACCGCGTCGCAACCGTTTGCGCGCGCACGTCCCTGATTTTGAATCCCGCAAAATCCGGGATCCAGCAACCCGATAGCTTGACCTTTAAAACCCTTCCAAAAACGCTCGGGTCTGCTCCGCCACCCGACGCGCGAAGGGCTCATTTCTATCGGACACCATGTAGTCCGGAATCCGTCAAGGCAACACGCGGAGATAAGACCGCCGGATGACCAGAGGGAGTTCATGAGCGCCTCCGTAGCACTCGACTCATCTAGGAATTCACCTCGACTCGACCTGCTCAACCTCGACCGATTCGGGGGCTAATGACGAGGACATGTATTGGGGATAGGGTAACAGGCCTGACCTAAAGACCCTACCCATGGACACCATACACTTTGTACTGGGCCCCTGGGCCAGATCGCCATTTAGATGTACTGCAACTTGAAAGTCACTCGGGCGGCAACAACCACTCGGAGCATGGCACTCCACTCGACGAACTCATTTCACTCGGAGTACCTGATTTCACTCGGACAGAGAAGCCCAGGAGGCTCCCCAGGACGGCAACGGTCAGGATGTGCGTCCACCCTCATTAAGTGTAATTAGTACAGCCGTTACCAGTACCTGGCGTCCTTAAAACCTTTCTTTAACCCTTGGTTATGGCGGCATTCATGAGGGGTCTGGCGGACTCTATATAAGCCACCCCCAGCTCCATAACAGGGTTTCGCATCTTCTGTAATCCATACACTCAATCAACAGCTCCAGAGCACCGAGACGTAGGGCTATTATCTGTAGGGGAACGCAGCAGAAAACAAAAATTTTCTGACCTACGGACCAGCCCAGGACCACTATGAAGACTGCATACAAGGTTTTGATCTGATCGTTACCGACTCGTAGCGCAGCGGAAGTAGAGTCGATGTAGATCGTTGGTGTAGATCCCCACAGCTAGGATTTACAACCTCCCAACCGCGAGGATGTACTCCCTCGACTGCCCCTCGGACAGCCCTCCGGGAGGCGGTCGGACAGTCCCTCGGACGGTGTCGCGGACAGCCCTTCGGGAGGACCCTCAAAACTCGGATGGTCACTCGGACAGCCCTTCGGGAGGCACATACGAACAGCCCCTTGGGCAAAAAGATCGAACCTACGACCTCTCTACGGGGTTGCACACATACGGTGTCATCTATCCGGTAGGGCTTCGCCGTCCAGAACTAGTTCCCACCGGAACCCAGACAGCCTTTCGGGTCTACGAAACTCTTTTCGTGGGAGGGAGAGAAGAAGCCAGATCATTGCATGGCAATGTGTGAGAGAGTTGGAGTGAGTGTGGAGAGCCCCTCTCCACCTCTATTTATAGGGAAATGCAAGGGGTTGGGTGGCTCACAAAAACCCAAAATGCCCATGTAAAATGAATCACATAAAGGGCATAATGGGGAGGGAAGTGGAGCTCCACCCATGTGGCCGGCCACCCCCATTGTGGGCCCCCCAAAGGGGTTTCCTTAGCCCCCAAGTCCTTCTAGAAGCCTTTTGGAAAAAGCCCTAAAAGGTGGCTTTCCATAAAGTAGCCCAAAAAGCACTTTCACTATTCACGGAAACATTTTTCCGCGACCGTTAAATCCGAAAATATTTCTGTGGGTCTTAGAACAATTCCAGTACCCACTAAAATGATTTTGGACGCGTTCCGAAACAATTCCGGATTAGTGATTTTCATCTGCGAAAAGCAACCAAACCGGTTCCGGCAGCTCCGGAACATTTCCGGTTTTTATCCCGAAAAAATCCCAGAAGTTTCCAGAACAATTCTGGCACCCTCCAAGAATTTCCAGGCGTGTGCTGAAACCAATTTGACTTAATGGTATACTCCGAAACAACTTTTCGGTTTTACCATAATTATTCCGGTGTTCTCTCTCCGGCACTTTTCCGTTGTCTCTGAAACTTTTCCGGTGACTTTCTCTCAGACTCCCTGTCTAGTATTCAGCAGATAGATGACCCTTAAGCATGTGACCCTATAGGTTTGGTGATGTATAGACATGACCGGAACTCTTTCCGATCAATGATCAACATCGGAGACGAGGACACCCATATTGACCCCTATACCCACACAAATAAATATTCGAGTGAACCTCCTGTTGCCGTGTGCTATTCTTGTTGCTTCGCGATATGTTACAAATACCTGAGGTGAGACTTATCGGCATCCCCGTGGATCAACAACTTGTCCACTATGCCAGTTACCTCGTTACCGGTTTTGTTCTCTTTTCTCGTTCCCGTGTTCCGGCATCCCTGTGATCAAATCACATTGTGTCTGGCCAGACGATGGTAGATACCGTAACACCGAGAGGGCCCAGAGATACCTCTCCATCGTCGGAGGAGCAAGTCCCAATCTTGAGCTATCAAGTTACTTGACATACTTTCCCATGAACCCGTAAGCCGCCGTAATAGCCACTCAGTTACGGATGACGTTTAACAAACCCCAAAGTTCATGAATCAAGCATGAAGAAACTCGATACTCTCATGGTCTAAGGAATTATGCAAACGTAAACTTTCTCTGTGTTATTGACCATTAACTTGTGACGAATGTATCTCATAGCATAACATCAATTCGGGTCGATTCAACCACAAGGTTCTACTAACATTGTGCCCCCAAAATTGCCGGCATAGTCATGCCCATGATCAGGAAAACAGAACCATCATGCAACACTTGAGCTAGTCTTAGAGGCCAGACTAGGAATACATTTTACCGTTTATTATTCCACACATGCATATGAGTCTTCCTCCGAGCCTCGTGGTTATTGTAGACTCGAGAACCATAGCAGTTATAGCACGGAATATAAACTTAATTACGAACATGGGGATAAATAATAACATTTATTATTGCCTCTAGGGCATATCTCCTACAGACTCCCACTTGCACTAGAGTCAATAATCTAGTCAATGCTAAAACACTTTACACCTATGGCATACCGGTGTAAAATATGCTTCGCTTGTGGTATAGCCTGATGTCCAACGGATCTGACAACTTCAGTTCCGTGTGTATCTTTGCATCTCCTCGCGTTTTCACGCTTTCACAAAATTCATATTTTGTGTGGACTTGTCTTTGTATATATGTGAATCGCAGGTCAAACCTTGATTCCTCAGACTGAGCTATGGAGCAACTATCTGCAATAGTGTCCCATTGACCAAAGCCTTCTTGGAACCATACTAAGTTCATGAATGAACTATACGATTCAACATCTTCTTTGTCGCTTCTAAAGCATCAACATACTTAGCCTTTGTTATAGAAATCGCCACAGTAACTTGTTTGGAACAATTTCCAACTACTGTGCCACTATATCGTGTATTACACAAAACCCTTAACTTAAATCGAAAATCGCATGGAGCATTGAAGACTGTATCGATGTAATTACTTACAACGAGCACTTCATAATCTCTACTTGCGAGAAAACATGTCATCAGTGCTACTTTAGTACTTAATGACATTTTTCACTGTTGTCCCATGATCAGTACTTTGATCACTTTGGTATCTATACTCGCAACAACTTTGGGAGTATCGGACATATCTGGTTGTTTTACATACCATGGAATACATGATTAATCCAAACACAAGAGTGTGTGGAATCTCCATCATGTATTTTGCTCATCGGTGTTTTGGGACACCGAGTCTTGCAAAAACCCTTTCCATGTGACTTTGGCAAGAATCACTCCTTGGCGTTTTAATGCTAAACTGTTTTAGCATCTTGTCAATATGTATTTTTTGGCTTTAGCTCTATCAGGCAATTTTATCTCGTAGATAATTATGCCTAATACCGAGGCTACCTAGCCTAAGCATTTCATCGAAAACTATTTTCAATGAAGTCCTAATTCGTGTCAAGAAATTTATATTATTTCCAATCAACAATGTGTCAAGCACACAAGGTTTTTAGAAATATTATTATGCTCCCACTTACTTTCTTGAAACCACAGGCATCTTCGTTATCCATTGATGAAAACAAACTCTTTTGACTATTTCATCAAAAACGAAGATTCCAACTCCATTTTGCTCTCTTCTGTCCGTTGCTGGAACTCTAAAGTTTGCATACTTACTAGCATCCTCTGGATCGACAAAACACTTCGAACTGTATCACATACAAGTCCTAGTTTGTATTTCCATTTCATGGAAATCCTTTTGGCATCCATGTATCATATCTCAAGATTGAAATATGTATTAATTGCTAGTTTAACCCGATCTGACTTTTAGCATCGCTACGGTGAGACAATCTCATCGTAGTCAACTCCTTGAATTTGTTATTGCAACAAGTCGAGTTTTATGGATAAAACATTTTTATCCACATCAGTTTATAGTTCCATTAATGTTCGTTAGACTCTAAGTCTTCCGAAGGGTTTATCAAGATATAATCTTGAATCGTTTATATGGAAACTATCTCGGATTATATTGGCATTTAGCCAATTTCGGAGTCAGGGCCCATCAACGCTTCTTTATGTATCGTAGGTACACTGTTGTCTAACAACAATATCTCGCTTGCGCACCCGAGAGGTTTGCACGAGTTTTGCCTACATGGTTCAGTTGCAAGTTCGACCGAAGTCCATACATCTCATGTAGAGGCTTCCGTATCAGTCGCAGTAGGAAACTCTGGAATTACTTCCAAGGTTTGTTTTCTTTGAACTGATGATGAAGATACTATTATCTCGTCGAATTGCACTGTCCTCCCACTCACCTTTTTGTAAGAACCATTTTCTACAAAATCATACCGTTCTTTGTGGCAAAACTTTTTGCCTCGGTATAGTGAGGGAGGAATACCCAATAATTTGGGACAACCTACAAAGTAGCACTTGTCTGATTTGGAATAGGTTTGTAAATATTTTAAACAAGCCCCATATTCCAAATGTTAAGAAAAGACATAACATGGTTGGGGTTACCATACCATGGCGTCATTTCAACAGATCTGATGGTGCTCTTTTCAGTGTAAAAGCCGCAGTCTCTAAAGCATTACTTTTAAAAGGGATAATGGCAAATTGATTTATGTCATCTTTGATCTTACCATGTCATAAATGGTTTGATTACATCTTCACGGATATTCAACTCACAGTGTGTGACGCCCCCGGCCCGACCGTGCACTAATCATACACGCAAATGCGCACGATCAAGCCCAGGGACTCACGGGAAGATATCATAGCACAACTCTAGACACCAAATAAAATAAAACAAGCTTTATATTACAAGCCAAGGGCCTCGAGGGCTCGAATACATAAGCTCAAATACAAGCGTTAGCGGAAGCAACAACAGTATCTAAGTACAGACACAAAGTTAAACGGCTCTGATTGAAAGAGGCAAGGCCTCCTGCCTGGGAGCCTCCTAAACTACTCCTGGTCGTCATTCTCCACGTAGCAGTAGGCTCCACCGGTGGGGAAGTAGTAGTCGACGACGGGATCAGCTGGCTCCAGGGCTCCGATATCTGATCGCAGCAATCGGGTTTGGGGAAAAAGAGGTAGCAAAGCAACCGTGAGTACTCATCCAAAGTACTCACACGACTTACATCAGATCTATGCTAAGTATGCATCGGTATCAAATGAAGGGGGCTGTATTTATGGACTGGACTGCAGAAATGCCAGAATAGAGAGAAGGCCTAGCCTATCGAAGACTAGCATATTCAGCGTCTTGCAGCATTAGAAGAGTGCAGATTAGTAGCATTTAATAAAGCAACAAGCATGTAGTGGCAAAGCGTAGAGATCCTTCCTCGACTCCCTGCGAGAAAGCAATCCCGGAGCTTACATATTAATTAACATGTATCCAGTTCAAGTTGTAGTAGATTGGGATACAACACTGAGCGTCCTGTTACCGTGGACACGGCTATTCGAATAGATAACTTCCCTGCAGGGGTGCACTACTGTTACCCAACACGCTCGATTAACTCTGGCCGGACACACTTTTCTCGGTCATGCCCGGCCTCTGCTGATCGACACGACGTAGTCCTACCTAGGCTCAGTAGAGAGGTCCCCGCCGGCCTACATCCTAAGTGCTCAGGGGTCTTGGGCCCATCGCCCTTTGCATTCTGGGTCGTTGCGAGCTGGGTGAATACCAGCACCATCCCTCTCCTGGATGGCACGATCCGACCGTGCCACAATGCTGAACTGGACATCTGACAGAGCTTTCGGCTAATACATACGGCGCCGAGGGCCCCATTAAACCATTATCCCGCGTGGTGGTAGTGCGTATAGGCCAGTGGCCAACTCAGATCAATACCCAAACCCGTTAGTGTGTTGGGAGCTCGCAGTGACGATCAGTGCTCCTGTCGCCCCGTCTCGAGGAAGTGCAACAAGGGTCAGGCCCATCCCTCTCTAGGGCGGTCTCTGCCTGCCCGGCCGCGCCTCGTAATTATCTCGCGGGTACCCTCCAGGTCAACCCGACTCTCAAGAGACTGTCGGGAACTCAGGTCCACCTCTACCGGGGTGGTACCGCCTGTTCCTTCAGTCCCGCAGTAACAGTACATGGGGGCAACAGTTAAAGGTAACTGTGTGTCCGTAACATTAAGAGGGAAATCCAAGGAATCACCCTCGTTGGATTCCTACTCGGTGTATCCGTCAAGGTGAACTCAGAGGAATCACCCTCGATGGGTTCACACTTGAGGAGTTGCACGACAGAGGCATCATCGGAGGTGGTGAAAGAGGAATCACCCTCGGAAACCCACAATCGACTAGTTATGCTATAGAGATATCATCAGGAGTGAGGTAGGAGGTATCACCCTCGGCACTCGATAGTAGCTCTGTAGAGTCGTACAACGAAGGGGGTGTGCAGTGCTGTGTCGGTCTCGGCACGTCGATCACACCGATCGAGTCTCCGGTGGTAAAGCATGGCAACACGAACAAGGGTGTGGGGCCATTGATGGATGACTAGCCAGCCTATACTAAGCATTTAGGTCAACAGGTAAAGTATCAACAGCAGGTTACAAAATCAGGCTATGCATCAGAATAGGAGCAATCAATTACAGTAGCAAAATCTAATGCAAGCAGGGGGAGAAAGAAATGGGCGATATTGAAATGATCAAGGGGGTTTTGCTTGCCTAGAAGCTCTGCTGAAAAGGAAGAAGGGTCGTCGGTGACGTAGTCGATCACAGGGGAGGGTCGGTCTCGGAGTCTACCGGAGAGAAGAGGGGGAGGAAACAGTAAATATAAAGCACACAGATGCAACACAGATGCACGACATGCCGGTAGGTTATGCTAGGGGTGTCCTAACGCAGTACTAAGTATTTTAAACGGAGCGGGAAAATATCCAGGAATATTTTCCCAGTTCCGAACACTATTCATTTAGCGGTTTCGGTAGCAAATGTTCAACGTTCAATATGTTAGAGGCTTGTGACAGGTATGTGGAGGGCATATTCGGATTCTTCATATTTTTCTGATCATTTTTCATATATAAATTATTTTCATTCGAGCTACGGTTTATTTTATATGATTTTTCAAAGTTTTAATTATTTTCTGGAATTTAATTTAATTTCGAAATTAAAATAGTTAAATTGCTACGGGTACACAGAAGTGTACCTAGCAATGTGCTTATTAGACAGACAGGTGGGTCCCAGTTGACTGCCCAGTCAGCAGTCAACTGTGACCGTTGACTGGTCAACTGGACCAGTGGGTCCCACCTGTCATTTACTAGGGGCAATCCCAGTCAGCTTTGACTGGTCAAATGGGTCCCGTGGGACCCAGAGGTCAGTCACAGTTAGTTTAATAGGGTTTTAAACTAATCTAATTAGTTAATTAGCGGGGTGGGGCCCGGATGTCAGTGACTATACTAATTAACACCGATAGTTAGCTTAATTAAGCCGCTACAGTAGCGGGCCCCCACGTCAGTGGGACAACGGTGGTGGTTAGTGGCTAATCCCGTGGGGTCCACCTGACGGTGGCCCACGTCGGTCAAAACACGGCGGCGCGCCGGCGGCGAGCCAAAACAACGGCGGAGGCGCGCGGGATTTGGCCACGGGCGACCAAACGGGTGGCGGAGCGGCGCGTTCGAACGAGTGCGGCGAGCCGCGTCGCGTGGTGGTGATGGTTCGCTCGGGGATGGCCGGAAATGGTGCCGGCGACGAGCTGAGGCGGCGACGGCGCTCGGACTAGTAAGGGAGACGGCAACCGGCGATCGAACCAGAGGGGAAAAGGGACGGGAGGAAGCGCAGCTCACCGCGGAGCTCGGTGACGCGCTCGGGGAGGTCGGGGAAGGTCAAGGTCGAGCGGAACGAGCGGCGAGGTGCGGCGGCCGTGGCAGAGGAAGACGGGTCGATGGCGGCGTTTGACAGCTTCCCGGCTCAAACCTGAGGGCGGAGACGACGTAGGTGAAGGCGGCGGCTCTCCTGGACATCCAGTCGACGCTCGGGGACGGCGGTGGCCACGGGTACGAGCGGCGCACGGCGGTGGTGGCGCTCGGGTGAGGTGAGGGAGAGGGGGAACGGCGCGAGGGAAAGGGATAAGTGGCCGGGACGGTCCGCGGGTCGAGCGGGCGTGGCCCTTATCCACCATGGCGAGCGGCAGGGCCGCTGTCGAGCAGGGGGAAGGGGGGGCCCGGCGCGGGTGTGCGCGCGCGGCGACAGAGAGGAGAGAGAGTGCGGGAGGAGGGAGACGAGTGGGGGAGTGGGCTGGGCCGGTGCTGTGGGGGATGGGCTCTAGTGCGCAGTAGAACTAGGCCCTTTTCTTTTATTCTTTTCTGTTTTCTAATTTAGCTACTATTTTCTATTAATTTTAACTACCAAATGAATTTTGTAAAATGTTAAACTAGTGTCAATAAGTACTCTGCAATATTCTGCACTGCCACAGTGAGTTTGGAATTTAAATGAATTTATTTGAATTTTGCATAAATGTAAATGGATTAAATGGGGCTATTTTGGGTACTGTTTTGGTTATTAGGGCCAATTTGGGAATTTAAATAATGCTGGTTTTATTTTTATAATTGCTTTGGGATTATTTGAAATATTATGAACTATTTTGTTTTGCTGTTTGGATAATTCTCATTTTTGACTTTATTTTAAATTTGAATTTGAAGTTCAATTATTCTTAATTGCATTTCTTAGGATATAATGATGATGACTTGGCATCATTAGTGTGAGGTCACTGTAGCATGACACTAGGGGTGTTACAAATCTCCCCCACTACAAGAAATCTCGTCCCGAGATTTAAGAGGTGGAGGTAAGGGGTACCTTCGGGATCAAGGATGTACAGGGGAGTCAGGCTTCGATCCTGTGGAACTGTGGTTAGTGTGGGTTAAAAGTGGGAAGGCAGTGACATCTTGCAAGGTCACGACAGCAAGGCAAGTCAGAGGACAATCATTTGGGGGTGTTGGCTTAAGCAGGGAATTATCACTGCTCAGATAACAGCTAGATTACAAGAAAGGTTAAACAGACCAATGGAAAGGAAAATGTGATCATCAGATTAAACTGACCAATGGAAAGGAATAATTACGGACAATCCAGCTCTCCGGGTGGATGTGATTACGAGAACCTAACGTTAGAGTTAGCAAATTCTTTTAACCCGAATAAAGGAGAGATCAGAATCCCAGAGTAAAGAAGAGGATTAAAAGATCCTAATCCCACCCATTGGCTAAGTGGGCCCGTAAGCCACACAGCCATGTTAGTAAAATAGTTTTTCAAAGACTAGACTCAACTTCGGCCAAGGAGTTGGAAAGGGGCTTCCTACATGCAGTCGGCTCTGATACCAGCTTGTGACGCCCTCGGCCCGACCGTGCACTAATCATACACGCAAATGCGCACGATCAAGCACAGGGACTCACGGGAAGATATCACAGCACAACTCTAGACACCAAATAAAATAAAACAAGCTTTATATTACAAGCCAGGGGCCTCGAGGGATTGAATACATAAGCTCGAATACAAGCGTTAGCGGAAGCAACAACAGTATCTGAGTACAGACACAAAGTTAAACAAATCTGCCTTAAGAAGGCGAAAACAAACAACGGCCCTGATCAAAAGAGGCAAGGCCTCCTGCCTGGGAGCCTCCTAAACTACTCCTGGTCGTCATTCTCCACGTAGCAGTAGGCTCCACCGGTGGGGAAGTAGTAGTCGATGGTGGGATCAGCTGGCTCGAGGGCTCCGACATCTGATCGCAGCAATCGGGTATGGGGAAAAAGAGGAAGCAAAGCAACCGTGAGCACTCATCCAAAGTACTCGCAAGACTTACATCAGATCTATGCTAAGTATGCATCGGTATCAAATGAAGGGGGCTGTATTTATGGACTGGACTGCAGAAATGCCAGAATAGAGAGAAGGTCTAGCCTATCGAAGACTAGCATCTTCAACGTCTTGCAGCATTAGAAGAGTGCAGATTAGTAGCATTTAATAAAGCAACAAGCATGTAGTAGCAAAGCCTAGAGATCCTTCCTCGACTCCCTGCGAGAAAGCAATCCCGGGGCTTACATATTAATTAACTTGTATCCAGTTCAAGTTGTAGTAGATCGGGATACAACACTGAGCGTCCTGTTACCGTGGACACGGCTATTCGAATAGATAACTTCCCTGCAGGGGTGCACTACTGTTACCCAACACGCTCGATTAACTCTGGCCGGACACACTTTTCTCGGTCATGCCCGCCTCGGCTGATCGACACAACGTAGTCCTTCCTAGGCTCAGCAGAGAGGTCCTCGCCGGTCTACATCCTAAGTGCTCAGGGGTCTTGGGCCCATCGCCCTTTGCACTCTGGGTCATTGCGAGCAGGGTGAATACCAGCACCATCCCTCTCCTGGATGGCACGATCCGACCGTGCCACAATGCTGAACTGGACATCTGACAGAGCTTTCGGCTAATACATACGGCGCCGAGGGCCCCATTAAACCATTATCCCGCGTGGTGGTAGTGCGAATAGGCCAGTGGCCAACTCAGATCAATACCCAAATCCGTTAGTGTGTTGGGAGCTCGCGGTGACGATCAGTGCTCCTGTCGCCCCGTCTCGAGGAAGTGCAACAAGGGTCAGGCCCATCCCTCTCTAGGGCGGTCTCTGCCTGCCCGGCTGCGCCTCGTAATTATCTCGCGGGTATCCTCCAGGTCAACCCGACTCTCAAGAGACTGTCGGGAACTCAGGTCCACCTCTACCGGGGTGGTACCGCCTGTCCCTTCAGTCCCGCAGTAACAGTACATGGGGGCAACAGTTAAAGGTAACCGTGTGTCCGTAACATCAAGAGGGAAATCCAAGGAATCACCCTCGTTGGATTCCTACTCGGTGTATCCGTCAAGGTGAACTCGGAGGAATCACCCTCGATGGGTTCACACTTGAGGAGTTGCACGACAGAGGCATCATCGGAGGTGGTGAAAGAGGAATCACCCTCGGAAACCCACAACCGACTAGTTATGCTACAGAGATATCATCAGGAGTGAGGTAGGAGGTATCACTCTCGGCACTCGATAGTAGCTCTGTAGAGTCGTACAACTAAGGGGGGGTGCAGTGCTGTGTCGGTATCGGCACGTCGATCACACCGATCGAGTCTCCGGTGGTAAAGCATGGCAACACGGACAATTGTGTGGGGCCATTGATGGATCACTAGCCAGCCTATACTAAGCATTTAGGTCAACAGGTAAAATATCAACAGCAGGTTACAAAATCAGGCTATGCATCAGAATAGGAGCAATCAATTACAGTAGCAAAATCTAATGCAAGCTGGGGGGAGAAAGAAATGGGCGATGTTGAAATGATCAAGGGGGTTTTTGCTTGCCTGGAAGCTCTGCTGAAAAGGAAGCAGGGTCGTCGGTGACGTAGTCGATCACAGGGGCAGCGTCGGTCTCGGAGTCTACCGAAGAGAAGAGGGGGAGGAAACAGTAAATATAAAGCACACAGATGCAACACAGATGCACGACATGCCAGTAGGTTATGCTAGGGGTGTCCTAACGCAGTACTAAGTATTTTAAACGGAGCGGGAAAATATCCAGGAATATTTTCCCAGCTCCGAACACTATTCATTTAGCGGTTTCGGTAGCAAATGTTCAACGCTCAGTATGTTAGAGGAATGTGACAGGTATGTGGAGGGCATATTCGGATTCTTCATATTTTTCTGATCATTTTTCATATACAAATTATTTTCATCCGAGCTACGGTTTATTTTATATGATTTTCAAAGTTTTAATTATTTTCTGGAATTTCTGGAATTTAATTTAATTTCGAAATTAAATAGTAAAATTGCTACGGGTACACAGAAGTGTACCCAGCAATGTGCTAATTAGACAAACAGGTGGGTCCCAATTGACTGCCCAGTCAGCAGTCAACTGTGACCGTTGACTGGTCAACTCGACCAGTGGGTCCCACCTGTCATTGACTAGTGGCAATCCTAGTCAGCTTTGACTGGTCAAATGGGTCCCGTGGGACCCAGAGGTCAGCCACAGTTAGTTTAACAGGGTTTTAAACTAATCTAATTAGTTAATTAGCGGGGTGGGGCCCGGATGTCAGTGAGTATACTAATTAACACCGTTAGTTAGCTTAATTAAGCCGCTACAGTAGCGGGCCCACACGTCATTGGCACAGCGGTGGTGGTTAGTGGCTAATCCCGTGGGGTCCACCTGACGGTGGCCCACGCCGGTCAAAACACGGCGGCGCGCCAGCGGCGAGCCAAAACAACGGCGGAGGCGCGCGGGATTTGGCCACAGGCGACCAAACGGGCGGCGGAGCGGCGCGTTCGAACGAGTGCGGCTAGCCGCATCGCGTGGTGGTGATGGTTCGCTCGGGGATGGCCGGAAACGGCGCCGACGACGAGTTTGGAATGGGCTGGGCCGGTGCTGTAGGGGATGGGCTCTAGTGCACAGTAGAACTAGGCCCTTTTCTTTTATTCTTTTCTGTTTTCTAATTTAGCTACTCTTTTCTATTAATTTTAACTACCAAATGAATTTTGTAAAATGTTAAACTAGTGTCAATAAATACTCTGCAATATTCTGCACTGCCACAATGAGTTTGGAATTTAAATGAATTCATTTGAATTTTGCATAAATGTAAATGGATTAAATGGGGCTGTTTTGGGTACTGTTTTGGTTATTTGGGTCAATTTGGGAATTTAAATAATGTTGGTTTTATATTTATAATTGCTTTGGGATTATATGAAATATTATAAACTATTTTGTTTTGCTGTTTGGATAATTATCATTTTTTACTTTATTTTAAATTTGAATTTGAAGTTGAATTATTCTTAATTGCATTTTTAGGATATAATGATGATGACTTGGCATCATTAGTGTGAGGTCACTGTAGCATGACACTGGGGGTGTTACACAGTGGTGCTCCGTGAGGTGTAAGTTATGAAACTCTTTTCACAACTCATTAGATATTTGCTAAACTTGTAACTCAAATATTCCTTTCCGCAATCAAATTATAGAAACATAATTTTCTTGTTATAGTAATTTCTACTTCATATTGAAAACCTTTCAAATGATTTCAAAAGATCCAGACTTATGTCTCATCAAGCAAATATCCATATATCTACTTGAGTCATATTTGAAGATAGACAAATCCACTGCTACCAATAACCTTTATCGGACTACATACATCAAAATGTATGATCACCAATAAGTTCGTTGCTCGTTCCTTATGGCCTGTGAACGGTATTTCAGTCACTTCACTTTTTGGAGGAAAGTTGCAAGTGTCAGATGATTCATAATCAAATGACTTAAAAATCCATCATAATGAAATTTCTCCATGCGGGTTTCTCCAATGTGACCAAATGCAGTGCCACACATATGTGGTATTCTTTTAGTCTTGCGACATTTAGCGTCAGTGTTATGGATGTATCATATTACCATCAATATTCATAACATACATCCCATCCACGATGGAAGCATGGCCCTTATGTTATTCATGATACTGAACAACAATTGTTCTTTTATGAACAACACTCTTGCAACAAACATTATGCAAATGGGCTAGAGTGTATAAAACTCTAAAATGAATTATGAAAGTAAATACAGAGGTAATGTATTATTATCAATATTCATAAAATACATTCAATCCATGATGGAAGCATGGCCCTTATGTTATTCATAACACCGAACATCAAAATTTCTCTTATGAATAACCTTCTTGCAAGATACTTTATGCAATGGGCTAGAGTGTATAAAAACTCTAAAATGAATTATGAAAATAAATACATTGGTAATACACCGATGGAAGGCATAGTAACATTTACTATGTTCACAACGCGTATCTAAACCTCACTCCGGCAAGCCTTTTAGGCCGTAGTAGTTCTTGCATCGAGTCGCAACAGAATGCAATCGAGCGGGTATCTTTGTGATCAACTCACAATACCCAAGAGTTACGGACTAACAGTTTAATCACAATTCCCAAGAACTATTTCTTTGACCAGCCTTCTATACATCAATAACTTGTATGACATTCATATATGAGCTGGATATTCCAATCTTCCCTCTTTTTGCCTTTATACTTATAACAGTTTAACTTTTAGTATTTCTCCTACTCTCAGAAGAAGCACCCAACTTAAGAGTGGCGTTAGCCCTGGACTTCCTAGGTGTGTAAGTCACACTAACACCCTTTGGACATTTCCTTTCTCTTTAAGTTGTTTGTTTTATTCACCTTTCATCATATGACAGGCGTTCTTCTGGATCCCTCTCTTATCAGTTAAATTCATAGTAGACACTTTACTAATAATTTGCAAAACAAACATTGCTTTGGATATCTCATATCTTCTAGCCTTTGTTTGTATCTGAAACTAATTTTTAGTTCCATGAATATCACATAGCTATCCCAAAGTTTTGAAGTTTGGGTCTCATGGAAGCAAACATATTGCACTTGACCGTAACGGAATTCTAGCTTTTGGATCGAAGGACGAGAGTCACATCATCCATAGCATTAGCGGGAGAATACCAAAAGCATGCGATAGGACAAAATCCTTCTCGGCACTCTTGAGGACAATCCTCACATTACGTTACCAACCGTAAAGTTTTAACCAGATAAATAACAGCTTATTCATTTTTAATAGGGAAGGTGAAAACGCGAGCCATTATTCTACAACTATTATGCAAATTTCACTTAGACAAAGTTTATAATTAATTGCACAGAGAATTAAACAAGTTAATTCTATAGTGCGCTACCACTCAAATCAATATCTCTCATAATTGATTGTGAGTGATACAAGACCCGCATTTCAATTCAACGCCATTGATGTGGACATCACTGATGACGAGAATTTCAATCGGTAGGCAAACTTGCCGATCACATCTCTATGTGACTCTTGTTCATCTTTCGATGCGTGCGTTCCGAGCTCAGGACGATCCTGCCATGAACGTCAAGACAACCAAGTGATCTAGCTGCGAGGTCTGACCTCACCCGCCTTACACCCGTACAATCGTTCATACCCATGTGGACATGACGCACCCCGAAAGGAAAGATGCTGTGACGGTGCTACACTTGGGAGAACACTAACTACTTGATATTTTAAGTGAGAGATCACCCTAATAAAAAGCGACAAAAGGGATAAACATCTCAGGCAATTCATAATAGCATGATATGGTGTAGCCCTTTCTGACGGAGAAGTCTTGTATTTCTTCGTCTTCGGCATTCGCGTCGGTGTTCACCTTTGTGAAGATTGCCACCACCTTGTTGATGCACCAGATAATATTGCTATCTCTATAGCTAATAAAATAAGTGCATTACTTAAGATTGACATGCAGGTCATTAAAGTGACAATCATATGGCTCCAGCCATCATGCCGAATCATGACACGCAGGTCATGTTAATTTTACATCATATAGTCATCTCATACATAATCAAATTAATATGAGAACCGCTATACCACATCACATGCACATCTTATGTCATCCTGCAAAACCAAGTTAGACGCCTCTAATCGGTTTATGCAAAATTTGTTTTACGTGGCTTCTAAGGTTTCGAAGCAAACCAAAGCTACCAACGTCCATCATCAAGTATGATCATTCAAGTCGCTAGATTAACTTTGCGGGGTGTATGAAACACGAGATAATAAAATCTCTAGCCCCATACTGAACTTCGTCATACGCATGACCCCCGTGCAGATCATATCTGCATTGCCCTTTCGTCTACGAAATTTCATCTTTCTTTTTAACTATGGTGGAATTCAATGAACTGTTAGCACTTCGTTGATCAATCAGGATCGCGGATTGCCAGAACTTTGAAACTCCACCATGCCGTTATCAAGATTAGAAATATGCAAATTCCAGGGAAGCAACAAGAACATCGGGTAACAAATTTCATTTGCTACCCGCACAAATAATTTTCAGCAATAGAACTCATCTACTACAAATTATATTGTGCAACACCCATACATCTCTATGTATTCTAGATCGTAACTTGCATCTACGCATAGCACGGCTCTTGATGCCACTGTAGGGGAACGCAGCAGAAAACAAAAATTTTCCGACCTACGCACCAGCCCAGGACCACTATGAAGACTGCATACAAGGTTTTGATCTGATTGTTACCGACTCGTAGCGCGGCGGAAGTAGAGTCGATGTAGATCGTTGGTGCAGATCCCCGCAGCTAGGATTTACAACCTCCCAACCATGAGGATGTACTCCCTCGACTGCCCCTCGGACAGCCCTCCGGGAGGCGGTCGGACAGTCTCTCGGACGGTGTCGCGGACAGCCCTTCGGGAGGCACTTACGAACAGCCCCTCGGGCAAAAAGATCGAACCTACGACCTCTCTACGGGGTTGCACACATACGGTGTCATCTATCCGGCAGGGCTTCGCCGTCCAGAACTAGTTCCCACCGGAACCCAGACAGCCTTTCGGCTCTATGAAACTCTTTTCGTGGGAGGGAGAGAAGAAGCCAGATCATTGCATGGCATTGTGTGAGAGAGTTGGAGTGAGTGTGGAGAGCCCCTCTCCACCCCTATTTATAGGGAAATGCAAGGGGTAGGGTGGCTCACAAAACCCCAAATGCCCATGTAAAATGAATCACATAAAGGGCATAATGGGGAGGGAAGTGGAGCTCCATGGAGCTCCACCCATGTGGCCGGCCACCCCCACTGTGGGCCCCCCAAAGGGGTTTCCTTAGCCCCCAAGTCCTTCTAGAAGCCTTTTGGAAAAAGCCCTAAAAGGTGGCTTTCCATAAAGTAGCCCAAAAAGCACTTTCACTATTCACGGAAACATTTCTCCGCGACCGTTAAATCCGAAAATATTCTGTGAATCTTAGAACAATTCCAGTACCCACTAAAATGATTTTGGACGCGTTCCGAAACAATTCCAAATTAGTGATTTTCATCTGCGAAAAGCAACCAAACCGGTTCCGACAGCTCCGGAACATTTCCGGTTTTTATCCCGGAAAAATCCCAGAAGTTTCCAGAACAATTCTGGCACCCTCCAAGAATTTCCAGGCATGTGCCGAAACCAATTTGACTTAATGGTATACTCCGAAACAACTTTTCGGTTTTACCGAAACTATTCCGGTGTTCTCTCTCCGGAACTTTTCCGTTGTCTCCGAAACTTTTTCGATGACTTTCTCTTAGACTCCCTGTCTAGTATTCAGCAGATAGATGATCCTTAAGCGTGTGACCCTATAGGTTCGGTGAAGTATAGACATGATCGGAACTCTTTCCGATCAACGATCAACATCGGAGCCGTGGACACCCATATTGACCCCTATACCCACACGAATAAATATTCGAGTGAACCTCCTGTTGCCGTGTGCTATTCCTGTTACTTCGCGATATGTTACAAATACCCGAGGTGAGACTTATCGGCATCCCCGTGGATCAACAACTTGTCCACTATGCCAGTTACCTCGTTACCAGTTTAGTTCTCTTTTCTTGTTCCCGTGTTCCGGCATCCCTGTGATCAAATCACATTGTGTCTGGCCAGACGATGGTGGATACCGTAACACCGAGAGGGCCCAGAGATATCTCTCCATCGTCGGAGGAGCAAATCCCAATTTTGAGCTATCAAGTTACTTGACATACTTTCCCATGAACCCGTAAGCCGCCGTAATAGCCACCCAGTTACAGATGACGTTTAACAAACCCCAAAGTTCAGGAATCAAGAATGAAGAAACTCGATACTCTCATGGTCTAAGGAATTATGCAAACGTAAACTTTCTCTGTGTTATTGACCATTAACTTGTGACGAATGTATCTCATAGCATAACATCAATTCGGGTCGATTCAATCACAAGGTTCTACTAACATTGTGCCCTCAAAATTGTCGGCATAGTCATGCCCATGATCAGGAAAACAGAATCGTCATGCAACACTTGAGCTAGTCTTAGAGGCCAGACTAGGAATACATTTTACCGTTTATTATTCCACACGTGCATATGAGTCTTCCTCCGAGCCTCGTGGTTATTGTAGACTCGAGAACCATAGCAGTTATAACACGGAATATAAACTTAATTACGAACATGGGGATAAATAATAACATTTATTATTGCCTCTAGGGCATATCTCCTACATTACCTCCACCGCGAGGGGCCTGAACTCATAAATCCGAGTGTAACAACTGCGTCGTAGCTAGGCTCTGCCCTCTAATCCATACCCCCATACACTATTGTCAGACTTATACCCACGACATGTGTCACGCGGTAATCTAGGCTATTTGGGTATCTATGATTTCTCTTGTTTTGTGGCAAACCCACCATCCCGTCGTCAGGACCTGCTAACTTCATAAAATACTATACCCATGTTTTTTTTTTGCAGGGCATCTTGGGTTTTGATATACTCATTTTATATAATTTAGCAAAAAATATTTCTAAGAAAAAAAAATCATGCACATAGCTATCAAGTTAAAATTTATTCATGTATTTTTTTTTGCGGTCAGTATAAAAATGAGAAAAATAAGGAGGGACAGTGATGACACGCGATAAACTGCTCACACGAGGGCTAGGGAAGAGCGGGACAGCGGCTGACGTAAGGGTGAGGCAGGCGGCAGAGAGGCGGTGAGGGCGCGCAAGGTGAAGGTGCCATCACGTCCCTTCAACGGTAGGCAACACACCGGATGAAACGGACAAACACATATGATCATTGTTGCAGTGGACATAACAAGTGATGGGTCCACAACGGAGAAAAGAGTTAAAAGAGACGGAGACGAGGGCTGACCTGACGGCAACTCGCGGAGAAGGCACGTGCAATCATTAGGAGCGTAAACACAATTTCATAAAATTTAGTGGCAGTCATACAATATCGGAACTGGATAGCGGCACATGCCTAATTTTTTCTATCTTTATTTGGATGTTTTAATGAAAAATATATTAGAAGATTCCATGGCGACGCGTAATATATTCTACTTGTAATGTGCAGTAATGGAAGAAGCCAAGGTGTCTGCCTCCCTTGCATACACGCTTGCTAATAGAAGTGCAGGTTCACATGCCTTTCCTTCGATATGATCGAGTCAGCCAATCACTTTATAGAGCTCAACTAGGTCGCGATCGATCGTTACATGTGCACCAATTGACCATGCATGCATCTTCTGTGAAGCCAGCAGCAAAAACTATTGGCGCTGGCTTTATTTCGTTTTCCTCAATCACTCCTAATTCGACACGCCTTCAAAATTCGTTCTCACGCCTGATTGTTAGATCTTTCTTCTGAACTCTCGTCTGGAATTGTTCTGGATTATCCAAAGCGATGCTAATTAACTGGTAGAAATTGCTCTAGAGAGGGCATAACTTGTGGATGTCGCAAGCTAAAGTAGGGCTTTCACTGCCATGCACGCCGGTGCTGCCTTATGCTCGTATAAAGTGTGAACATGTGATGCAAATATCAGCATCTGTATTCTATCATCATGAGGTACTCCTTGTAATTGGACAAGATAAGCAGCAAGGCAGGCACCAGTCATCCTCAGCTCACAGTGAAGAAATGAAGGCTCGAGATCCTTATTCCTGGCGAGAAGAAGAAAAAAAAGATGCATGGTTACCTTCCAATCATCAAGGAATGGTCCATGGAGATAGAGGTTGGTTTCATCGTGGTCCAAGAGAGACTTGGTGATTGCAAAGTTTATCATAAGTAGTAGTACCGTAGAACGCATGCTGATTCGATCTGCATCGCAGTGCGCACCTGTGGACCAACCAGATTGAGAAGGAAAATTGCGACATGTCTAGTTGACAAGTGGCGGTGTCAATATAACTGCGACGTGTGCAGAGGTATGACTTTGCCTATTCGAGAATGAGGAAGCGGACACATGCAAGAGACATGGGTGGCTGACTAGTGGGCACAACCAGGAAAGCAAAAACAAAAGGTGAAGATACGGAGATGGGCACTACAGTGGCAAAATCGGTGCTTGTGTGGCGTGTTTACCCCCGTTCGATCGGGTTTTTCCTTCACTCACCTCTCGACGGCCTCAGAGCTCCATGACTTCCAGTGGCGGATCCAGGACCCAGGCCGGGGGGCCTGGGCCTAGGGCGTGAAGAATAAACACAGTGCTCACTGTAGCATCTCGGGGGGGGGGGGGGGGGGGGGGGGGGGGTACTGTAGCGACACTGTTGCGGTACTGTAGCAGCATAGGCCCGGGGCTTGGCCCAATCCTAGCTCCGCCCCTGATGACCTCTATGGGTTGCGGGCGCTCTTGGGGCCACCTTTTTGTAGCGTTTATTCATTGCCCTTGCATGTACGTTTCCTGCGGTTGGTCGTTGTGGGCGTAGCCGTGCCTTACTTGATTGTTAGCCTATGCTGGGTCGGGTTATATTGGGTATCTCTCATGCGTTTTTGCTAGGATGGTGGACGATCTTAGTTTCCGGATGAGTTGTGCCGGCCACTCTTGGTGTGTTGTCGCTGGGCAGCAAGGAGGGGCACTGTGGAGGCTGGTTCTCGGTTTGTGTGAGCCGCCGTCGGGGTATTCGGTTTGTCTGGTGTGGTGTTGCTCCGGTGGCGTAGCTGTGCCTTACTCGGCTGTTAGCCTACACTGGGTCGGATTATGCTGGGTATCTCTCGTGTGTTGATGGGGTGGTGGTCGGTCTGTAGATTCTGGTTTTGGTGTGCCGGATACTTACTGTCAGTGTGTTGTCGATGGGCGGTGGGGATGTTGTGGAGGGTGGTTATCGGCCCGTGCTACCCAAGCTTTCAAATAGAGGATAGCGGAATAGTTGCGGATTGGGGTTGAGGTAGCGGGATGCGGATTGTGGGCGATATGTCCACATAGAAAATTCGTGAAAGCAGTCGTAAATTTGAGATTATTATGTATATTTCTAGATCATTTGCAACAAATCTGACATATAATTTGAACAGTCATTATTTTTATAGCATATAGACTATAACTGAACAATATTCACTCACGCAACCATGCATGCAAGACACAATTATAAAAATTGATTACAGAACATAATAATAAGCAACTATATAGCGGATGATATTGCGGATTATGGGCGATACTGCAGCCTGACAACCGATATTGCGCCCGAATCATGACTAATAGCGGCAGGGTTGCGCTACCTCTATTGCGGCCACAATAGCGGAGTTATCAATCGCTATTTAAAAGCTTGGTGCTACCTGTTGTCATGGTGCTCGGTTTGTCTAGTTTGGTGTTGCCCCGGTCGATCGCCCGTGCGTTGTTGCCGGGGTGGTGGACAGTCGGTAGTTTCCGATTGATGTGCGCCTGCTACTCTCAGTTTGTTGTCGGTGGGCGATGAGGATGTCGCCTTGGAAGCTGGTTCTAGGTCTGTGCGGCCCATCGTTGTTGTACTCGGTTTGGTGTTGTCAGGGTGGTCTTGCGCGGCATGCGTCAGGCTTGGGGAGGATACCATGTGTCGGCGGGAGCTGCTACTATAGGAGATATGCCCTAGAGGCAATAATAATATTTATTATTTATCTCAATGTTTGTAATTATGTTTATATTCCGTGTTATAACTGCAATGGTTCTCAAGTCTTAAATAACTACGAGGCTCGGAGGAAAACTCATGTGCACGTCTGGAATAATAAAAAGTAAAATAGATTCCTATTCATGCCTCTAAGACTAGCTCAAGTGTTGCATGATGGTTACATTTTCCTGATCGTGGGCATGGGAATGCCGACAACTTTGAGGACACAATGTTAGGAGAACATTTGTGTTGAACCGACCCAATTGTTGTTATGCTATGAGATCCATTCGTCACAAGTTAATGGTTTATAACGTAGAGAAAGTTAAACCTTTGCATAATTCCTTAGACCATGAGAGTATCGAGTTCCTTTATACTTGGTTCGTGAACTATGAGGTTTGTTAAATGTCATCTGTAACAGGGTGGCTATTACGACAGCTACGGGTTCACGAAAAAGTATGACAAGGGACAAGATCGCTCAAGATTGGGATTTGCTCCTCCGACGATGGAGAGATATTCTTGGGACCCTCTCGGTGTCACGGTATCCATCATCGTCTCGCCAGACACAGTGTGATTTGATCACAGGGATGTCGGAACACGGGAAGGGAAAGAGAACCAAACCGGTAGGAAACTAGCATAGTGAACAAGTTGTTGATTCATGGGGATGCCGATAAATCTCATCTCGGTTTTTTTTAACATATCGCGAAGCAACATGAATAGCACACGGTAACTAAAGGTTCACTCAAATATTCATTCGTGTGGGTATAGGCGTCAATATGGATGTCCATGGTTCCGCTATTGATCATTGATCGGAAAAAGTTCCATTCATGTCTATATTTTACCAAACCTACATGGTCACATGCTTAAGGGTCATCTATCTGTTGAGTAGTAGGTTAGGAGCCTGAGAGAAAGTCACTGAAAAAGTTTCGGAGACATTGAAAATGTTTCAGAGAGAAAACCGAAAGTGTTTCGGATAAACCAGAAATTGTTTCAGAGTAAACCATCAAGCCGGAAAAGTTTTGGAATGCGTCCGGAATTTTCGGAGGGGTGCCAAAAAAGTTCTGGGACCTCCCGAATTTTTTTGGAGGGGACGCTCACGCAAAAACACAATGTTCCCGCAAGAGGGACAAGACCCCCCCTTTCCGTGGGGAGCTGTTTTTGGGTGGGGCCCCCTTTTGGGGGGCAGCCCACAAATGGTGAAAGCTTGTTGGGGACCCCCTCCCCATGGTGGGGGCAGCCCCACATTTGGTGGAGAGATGTTGGGAAGGGGGGGCCCTTGGGGGAAGCCCCCTCCATGGGGTGCCATGGACAGGGGGGGCCCTTGTGGGCAAACTCCCCTCTTTTGTGGGCCAATGTTGGTGAGCCACCCCTCCCCTTTTGGGCAGCTATCTCCTTGCCTTCCCCAACCCTCCTCTCTTATAAATAGAGGAGGAGAGGATCTCTCACAACACACTTCAACTTGAGCCTTTGAGCTCTCACCAAATGGCATGCAATGATATGTCTTGTCTCTCTCTAGCTACTGCACGAAATAGTTTTGTAGCACCATAAGGCTGCCTAGTATCCGGTAGCGATTAGTTCTAGACGGTGAAGCGCCGCTGGATAGGTGACACCGTATGTGTGCAACCTAGTAGAGAGATCGTAGGTTCCATCTTCTGTTCGAGGGACTATCCGAGGTTCTGTCCGAGGGACTGTTCGAGGGACAAAATTCTCGCGGTTGGGAGGTTGTAAATCCTACCTGTGGGAATCTGTCCCAATGATCTTCACCAACTCTTCTTCCCCTGTGCTACGAATGGGTAACAATTAGATCAAACCTTGTATGCATCTTCATAGTGGTCCCGGGCTGGTGCGTAGGACAATTATTTTTGTTTTCTGCTGTGTTTCCCAACATGCACTCCTATTCTCTCTCACTGTATGTCGGTAGGTGCTCCTTCTGTGTTGCTTGTGCTTTTTATGTGCTACCTTCGCAATTTCCTGGTTTCCGCGTGACGTTACTCTTTGGCCAATGGATGTTCCTGGGCCCATGTTTTTCTGGTCCTGTGGGTTAGTGGCTCGTTGGTGTTGTTTTGGGTGTTTCTCATTGTTGCCTCTTGATGTCTCTATATTTTACGCATTATTAGAGCTCATTTGTTGCATGTTCTCTTCATATATTATGCTCGTTGAACCAAATATGTGTCCATTATGCATGATTACCGGTTTTTATACTTTTACTTGTGAGCATTGCACATTTAGTATTTTATTTGGTTTTTATTAGTTTTCCTTCTTTTCTTGTGTCTACAGGTATTTTGGAGCAACCTAGGACCAAGCACGATGAAAGGATCAAGAATGGGTCAATACGGAGTCACCCAGGGGCCAGGCTTTGCCATTCTGGAGGTCAGAAAAAGTAATTTATCTAAAGTGCTCCTAACCAAGATCTACGACTAGGAATGGATCGGCGTTGTTCATACGAATCCAACGAGCCCAAGAACGTCAAATTCTGAGTTCGTATGAAGAGATGGCGGCCGTTTTACCGGAGAAGGTCAGAACAAAAGACGGCGTTTCATGCGACCGCAGCCGGTCGTTTGGCTGGTCGTATGACCTGCACACAGCTCCGAAAGTTGCCTCTCCAGACGAGATTCTTCACCGATTCGTCCCCAATTGTTCCCACGGGATCCTTAGCTCATAAAGAAGAGATTGGGAGAGGATAAGACTCATCTTGAGCCCTTGGATGGAGGAGGAGGATCCACATCAATGGAGGAGACCGAAGAAGGCCTCTTATATAAACACCTCCAATCCTAGCTGCCATCTTAAGCCATTCACATCCACCACAACTCCGGGCAGCCGCCGGGAGGCTTTCCCCCATGGGGGAGGCCTCTCCCTCCACAGCTCCATCACCACGCCGCACAGGAGGAGAAGGCGGCGTCATCTCCATCACCACCACCATCACCAGGCGTCGGTCCTGGCTAGGTTGTGCGCGCCGGAGACATCTCCCTCCCCGTCTCCATCTTCAAACTTGTAATTTGTAAGATTGAACATGTTGATGACACCAATGAATCATTTCTCTTTCTGTGTCTATTCATCTATGTTTGAGTGATTGATCCGGGTCTAGGTTGAGGTATGATCTAGTATGAAAAATTAGTCTTTGTGGCATGATCTAGTATTTACTCGCGTTGCACATAATGTTGGGAGACGTCCTTTCTTGTGATCTTGTTATCACCTACATGTATACTTGTATTAGTCCACTGCCACTAAGATGCCCCTCTAGTACTAGGGAGGCCGAAGCCTAGACACCGCCATTCTCTCTATTCAATCCTACAGTTACAAACCCCCTTTTATTAACTTTGTTTATTTTTGCGTTCTAACTTGTAGTTTAGTTAAAAGCCTTTTATTCAAGCTTTCCTAGCAACCGATAGAATAGAATATTTCCAAACTACGATTTGGGTGTGAACGCGATACGCAGACAACGTAGTTGTGGGGTTGGTAGTGTCTTCCTATTCGCTCCCTGTGGGATTCGACACTTACTTATCA
Source organism: Elymus sibiricus (assembly GCA_039707655.1). Lineage (NCBI taxonomy): Eukaryota > Viridiplantae > Streptophyta > Magnoliopsida > Poales > Poaceae > Elymus > Elymus sibiricus. The sequence continues at coordinate 250,471,136 of CM077668.1, read as the reverse complement.
CGAAATGCAATAACCATGTTCTCTTGCAGGTCATCAAGCTTTTCTGGCGCCATTGCCGGGGAGCATAGTGCTAGTCATTGCCTTCCCACTGGCATATAGTTTGTTTTGTTGGTTGTTATTTATCTTTCAGTTTTTCTCTTTAAATCAAAAAGCAAAAAAACTGCTTATCATGTCTTTTGAGATGAGTACACAGGAAATATTGCAACAATGGAATGGAGACGATACAAGTCTATCATGTTTGGCTACTAATGAAGAAAAGGTTGTACACCAAGAAGAATCAACAGCCCCCAATATTTATGCTACGATGCAAGAATTGGTAAGACTACTTGAAATATGTAAACAACAAACTAACTTGCAGAAAAATGACGGGGACAACAAAGTACAACCTACCTTGGATGAACAAGTGTGCATAGAAGAAGAAGAGAGCAGTGAGGAGGAGGAAGAAGAGGAATGGATTGATCACCCGTCCAAATCTCCCACCTCTGACGGTAAATTTTTGCACACACTCAATCAATTTCTTGAAGAAGCAACCCTTAGAAAGGTATGATTGATTTGGATGCTAGAGAATTGCTAGACTTATTAAATTCATGTGAATATATGTTATGTTCTCTGTATCAAGTTTCATGCAAATATTGTTGGTCTCCGAAACATATTGATTTCCAATGCACAAAGACCTTTGATGAGGTGATATCATCTTGCAACAACAGTAGTAAGATTAATGCCACCGAGGATGTCATTCGGTATGTGTTGCGGACAAGTGCAGAGATGCTACTCCTGGAGATTGAAATGGTTCAAGTTTGCAGTAAGGGTAAATTACTTGATTGGATACACTGCAAGGTGGATTCAATAATTTATATTTGTCAAGAACATCTTTGCGATGAAGAAAAATCGCAAGATGATACTAATCTGCAGGAACAAGAGTATGATGATGACTCTAGTTTGGAGGAACTTGATGCTAATGAATCTTTCATGCAGGAAACTCACCCTCAAGTTGAGTATGATGAATATCATGTTAGTGTTAGTGATAATGACAAACTAGAGGAGGAAAATACTCTTGATTCATTTGTGCTGATGTCAGCTGTTATTTCTTGGACAAATTTGTTGAGCAGGGGAAACCATTAGGAAGTGTTGAATTATCCGCTCTGAACAAAGAATTTTTGAAGTGTTCCCCTACAAAGGTATCCAAGGTAAAACTTCAAATGATATATATAAGTCTCTAACTCTTTTGTTGCCGAAAAATAAGGAGACATGCTCACCCCACTTGGTGCATCGGTTCTCGCTTGAGTGTGAGGACATATTTACCTACATGATGCCGATGCACCTTAAGCGGGTACGACTCCAACCGGACTTTGCTATGAGGTGCTCCAAACCCCGGTAGGAGGTAAGACATACACTCGGGGTTAACATCCCTTGGGACCCCAGTGAGTGGCTTAGTGGAGCACCAAAGCCTATCTATATGGCTATAAAGAAAGCACTGCCTGGGAGGTAACCCGGAAGTCCATAGGTGTCTTTCTTAGCTTTGTGTCTTGAGTCTAGATGCATCCATGTTGCATTGGCACTTTTATTTTCATTTTGAGTAGTTGCTATTTGAGTTGGTTTTAGTTTTCGTTAGTAAATTTTATAGCATATCGGTAGCCTGTATTTTGTTGCATACCTCCTCTTATTTAATTGCAATATTTCTATGTGCTTAACGTGAGGAGGGAGCACCAAATTTTTTCTGAAGTTCTGCAGCTTCAGGAGAGAAGACAGTGTTCCGTACAACCGCCCCGGTTGTATAGGCGCTCGTACACGCGATCGTATCACCTGGAGACCACAAAAGAGCATCTCCACAGAACGAACGACACCGTACCTTACGACCACACCCGGTCGTATGTGCGCTCGTATGAGGGCAAAAACACCTCTATCTGATTCATTTTCGACGTCTGAGGTCGACGAGGTGTTTTCTAACCGATCATTTGCTTTCTAATTAGTACTAATTACCTCTGAAACTCCATAACCAACAATTCTATTTAGCAACTATATTTTCTTTTATTTTTGTTTGCCGGTTGGGATACAAACTCCGTTCGTATACCGAATCGATGTTTTTATTTGTGTGTTATTTTCGCAGGGGCTTGGACCTTTTGTGGTGATGTGTACGGTATGGTGCCAACCATATAAAAGATCCACACAAGCCACTTGGTTGCTTCATCATGACAAACTTCAACTACAAGTGCCCGGTATTGTCTTCCAATACGAACCTCGCTCAATGCTTAGTACGGAGTTTCTCACCTTAAGTGAGGATATCTATTTATAATTAGGCACTTAGGAGCTGCACACTAGTGTTTATATCTTTTCTCATGATACGTTTCCAACGTATCTATAATTTTTTTTATTGTTCCATGCTGTTATATTATCAATCTTGGATGTTTTTATATACATTTACATCAATTATATATCATTTTTTGGGACTAACCTATTAACTTAGTGCCCAGTGCTGTTTTCTGCCTGTTTTTGGTTTTACAGAAAATCAATACCAAACGAAGTCCAAATGCCACAAAACTTTTTGGAGATTTTTTTCTAGACAAGATAAACACTAGAAGCTTCGGGAGAAGACCAGACGCCAGAGGAGGTGGCCACGAGCCACCAGGGCGCGCCTGGGGGGGCAGGCGCGCCCTGGTACCTCGTGGGCCCACCTCAGCTCCGTTTGACCTAATTCCACCACTATAAATTCCCAAAAAATCAGAAACCCTCAAGGGAGTCCACGAAATACTTTTTCCGCCGCCGCAAGTTTCTGTTCTCAAGAGATCCCATCTGGAGGCCTTTTCCGGCACTCCGCCGGAGGGGGAATCGATCACGGAGGGGCTCTACATCAACCTTGCTGCCCTTCCGATGATGCGTGAGTAGTTTACCACAGACCTTCAGGTCCATAGTTAGTAGCTAGATGGCTTCTTCTCTCTTTTTGATCTTCAATACAATGTTCTCCTCGATGTTCTTGGAGTTCTATCCAATGTAATCACTTTTTGCGGTGTGTTTGTTGGGATCCGATGAATTGTGAGTTTATGATCAGATTATCCATGAATATTATTTGAGTCTTCTCTGATCTCTTTTATGCATGATTATTATAGCTTCGTATTTCTTCTCCGATCTATTGATTTGGTTTGGCCAACTAGATTGATTTATCTTGCCATGGGAAGAGGTGCTTTGTAATGGGTTCGATCTTGCGGTGCTCAATCCCAATGACAGAAAGGGACATGACACGTATGTATCGTTGCTATTAAGGGTAAAAAGGTGGGGTTTATTCATGCGTGAGTTTACTTTGTCTACATCATGTCATCTTGCTTAAGGCGTTACTCCGTTCTTATGGACTTAATACACTAGATGCATGCTGGATAGCGATCGATGTGTGGAGTAATAGTAGTAGATGCAGGCAGGAGTCGGTCTACTTGTCTCGGACGTGATGCCTATATACATGATCATTGCCTTGGATATCGTCATGATTATTTTCTTTTCTATCAATTGCCCAACAGTAATTTGTCTACCCACCGTATGCTATTTTCTTGAGAGAAGCCTCTAGTGAAAACTATGGCCCCCGGTCTATCTAAATCATATTACTAAAACTCTAAAAATATTGTTGCAATTTTATCTTATTTATTTTATTTTGTATTTTTTTTCAATCTATCTATCTATCACATACAATTTAATCTTGCAATTGACCGCCGAGGGATTGACAACCCCTCGTTTGCGTTGGGTGCAAGGATTTGTTGTTTGTGTGCAGGTAATGCTAACGAGGTGTTGCGTGATTCTCCTACTGGATTGATAACCTTGGTTTCATAACTGAGGGAAATACTTACCTCTACTGTGCTGCATCATCCCTTCCTCTTCGGGGAAAATACCAACGCAAGCTACATGTAGCATCTCACGCACACCTCATCTAAACCTAAGAGACTTTGAAGCTCTTAGACATAGTTTATTAACTTAAGCGTGGTGCTTAGGTTGATGAACCGATCATATTGAGGCAAATGTTTTTATCACTTGTGTTGGTAATCCTTTTGCTATTAAAAAAATGGAAAAGCACAAAAGCACAAAAATATTTTGTTTCGCTTTTAGTTTGTTTTCAGCAGGTTCTATCGGATGGCAGCCGCCGGACCACAATAAGGAGAACACATGAAGCAAGGTCCACGTCTATTAGAAGAGAGGTCATATGTGCCTCAACGGTAAAAGCGTCTAACCCTTTGCTTAATTAAGCTTAGGGAAGGTAACCACTGCTCAGCTCTCTTTTAATAACTGCATTTTCGTTTTACTTTCATAATTTTCCCTAGTTTAGTTCTAAGCGTAGGGATGTTACTTTTGCATGTGTAGTGTCTTGTGCAATGCTCTTTATCATAAGGTTTTCGTGCATTAGGGTGTCCCGCTATTTTGACATGCTTTCTTTGCACTTGTTTGACTTAGCACGTGGAAATCTTGTTATCCTTTGAAAAACATTGCCATGTTCTTTTATCAAAAACCAATAAAGGAGTCCTTTGAACTGTTGCCTTTCTTTCACCTAATAACATAAGTTGGGGACTCTAGTGGTGACTTGATTAGCGATTGAATGATTGTAGAGGATTTTTGCTGATGAACCCAGCATGTTTGGTTGATCCGGGACGCGTAACGGGGTTTATCCCCGCCAAAATATCCCCTCGGGGTACTTTGCTTTTGAGTCTTATGCAACATGACACCGCGATACTCTTGTGTAGTGTTTGAGTTCTTTAAGACTAAAACAAGTTCGAAGCCTTTGCACTTCTGTTCATCTTTTATTGCTAGCCTCTACGGTATCGTGCATTGCCCACTCTCACATTGAGACTTGGCGCATACTTCGCAGGTACATCCAAACCCATGGGAGGACTTTCCCTTGTTCTCCTACACATAAAACACCTCATCTCCACAAAACAACCACCATACCTACCTCCATGGCATTTTCATAGCCATTCCGAGCATATCGCCATGCACTACCATCATTTTACATTACATGATTAGAGACATGTTTTCATTTGCCTTGCATGATCATAGTATGACTTGCTCGATATTTCATGGCTAGTCCATTTTTTGATATCTATGCTACACCAGATCATTGCACATACTAGTACACTACCGGAGGCACTCATCATATAGAGTTTCTCTCATGTTTTCAGTTTTGAGTTATGATTGCATTCAATTGAAGCGAGTCATTGTAAATTTTATTGTTCATCCTTGTAAGGTGTTGTTCGTAAAAAAAGAGAGAGACAAAATAAAAGATGCACCACAGAGGTGCCATAAAAAAAGAGAAAGAAAGAAAGAAAAAGAAAAAGAAAAAGAAAAGAAAAAAGTGAGTAAGAGAGAAGGAGCAACACCATTATCCTTTATAGTATACACTTGTGCTTCAAAGTAGCACCATTTCATGCATTGTAAATTAGAAAGTTTCATGAGCTTCATGTTTCATACTAGTGGGGAACCTACGTTATAGAACTTGGCTTGTATATTCTGATGACGAGCATCCTCAAAAGCTCGAGGTCATCATGAGCAAGCAAGCTAGATGCACCCCCACTTAGTCCATTAGAGAGCTTTCACATATTCATAGCTCTATGTGCATTCTAGTTGCATGGCGATCACTACTCCTTGCGTTAACATCGATCATAAGGCCTTCTCCATTGTCTAATGGTCAACTGCGTTTATGCAAGACTTTCTATGTTTTTGACTTCTCAAAACCTCTAATAATTTTTCTATCTTTCTCTTAAAGTGCGAGGCATAGCCTTGTGCTCAGTGCTGCATAAGTAGTTGAGTGGTTTAATAACGCAGACAGAAGATCTTGCTATTGTACCTGGTATGCCTCTGGTTGGTGTTTTTGAAGCGATTGTCGTTGTCTAGAAACCAGACATTGGGTTGTGTGCGACAACCCTTTGTGAGTTCGGCCAAGGACTGAACATGTCTTCTTGCCTAGGTCATCGTCGTCGAAGATGAAGAAAAAGGAAAGGAAAGGAACACCAGAGTTACCCAGGTTCAGGCCACCATGATGGTGTAATACCCTACTGCTGCTCTTTGTTGATATATGCGTGTGTGTTTACAATGGTTGGAAGAGAAGTCCCCCTACCAGGTGGCTGCTCTCCCCTATTTATACCACTGCCCGTCCTCCTTCTGTTCTGGGAGGCTCCCATAGGTTGTGTATAGACAAGGACGATTGCCCAGCCAGTGCCGCCGTGATACGAACGATCGTGGCACGCCTGCCCGAATCAACATGATCACGCTCGACACCGTAGTTTGCTCGATGGATAAATGGGCGCATGCCAACCCACACTGTGCAGGCGCTCGTCGGACACTCCCCCTGTAGCGACGTGCAGGGTAGGTAAACCGCCCTGTAGCCACTGTGGGTGACCTCATCCCAATGGGGGCCTTGCCGGAGCCCATGCACATCGACTGGTCATCTGCTTCCCAACACGCTGCTGACGTTGGTAGCAGTGGACGAGGAATGGGACTCCATCCAATCGTCTGACGTCAGGATTCTTGCCTCCTTGGCGGAACCTTTAGCGCACAGGAGAGGCTTCCCGGGAGGCTCCGCGAGGTGCTTCCTGGGGCTGGTTAGGATTTCTCACACCTCGAATCATCCCTTGATGGCTCTCGCAATAGTCCACTGGGGAGTGCAAAGTCTTTAGGAATTATCCTCCGGATGGAGCCAATTCATGGGACCACCGTCAAGGCCGAAGTCCCCAGGCCCGCGGTGCCCCAGTTTTTCTTGGGCCGATAGCGATCGTTGATGCATGATTTCTTTTGTCTATGATAGTCATTGCTGTGTTCCTAACATAATATTGACCTTCTCTCTAAACCTTTGGCAATGGTAATTTGGGCTCCACAAAAATATTTTCCTCTTTCTCAACCTCCATGGCAATGGAACTAAGGGGATAGCTTGTATTACTCCCTTTCTGGTTAATTTTTGCATGCTTCCACGATAAACATGTACATCACTTTTGGGGTTTGGTTCAATGTAAGCTTTAGAGTTGGTAGCATTGAACTTTTTGTAGTCAACCTTCTTACTCAAGGACGAGCAAGGTTTAAGCGTCGAGAGGTTGATGGCTCTATATTTTACGCATTTTTAGAGCTCATTTGTTGCATGTTCTCTTCATATATTATGTCCTGTTGAACCAAATATGTGTCCATTATGCATGATAACCGGTTTTTACACTTCTACTTGTGAACATTGCACATTTAGTATTTTATTAGTTTTCCTTCTTTTCTTGTGTCTACAGGTGTTTTGGAGCAACCTAGGACCAAGCACGATGAAAGGACCAAGGATGGGTTCAATACGGAGTCACCTAGGGGCCAGACTTAGCCATTCCGGAGGTCGGAAAAGTTATTTTTCCAAAGTGCTCCTACTCAAGATCTAGGACCAGGAATGGATCGGCGTCATTAATATGAATCCAACGAGCCCAAGATCATCAATTCCGAGTTCGTATGAAGAAATGGCAGCCATTTTACGGGAAAAGGTCAGAACAAAAGACGACGTTTCATGCGACCGCAGCCGGTCGTTTGGCTGGTCGTATGACCTGCAGACAGCTCGGAAAGTTGCCTCTCCAGTCGGGATTCTTCATCGATTTTGTCCCCAATTGTTCCCACGGGATCCTTGGCTCATAAAGAAGAGATTGGAAGAGGATAAGGCTCATCTTGAGCCCTTGGATGGAGGAACATGATCCACATCAACGGAGGAGACCCAAGAAGGCCTCTTATATAAACACCTCCAACCCTAGCCGCCATCTTAAGCCATTCACATCCGCCACAACTTCGGGCAGCCGCCGGGAGACTCTCCCCCTTGGGGGAGGCCTCTCCCTCCATAGCTCCATCACCACGCCGCGCAGGAGGAGAAGGTGGCGCCATCTCAATCTCCATCATCACCGGGCGCTGGTCCTGGCTAGGCCGTCCGCGCCGGAGACATCTCCCTCTCCATCTCCATCTTCACACTTGTAATTTTTAAGATTGAACATGTTGATGACATCAATGAATCATTCCTCTTTGTGTGTCTATTCATCTATGTTTGTGTGATTGATTCGATTCTAGGTTGAGGTATGATCTAGTATGCAAAATTAGTCTTTGTGGCATGATCTAGTATTTACTCGCGTTGCATGTAATGTTGGGAGACGTCCTTTCTTGTGATCTTGTTATCACCTACATGTATACTTGTATTAGTCCGCTGCCACTAAGATGCCCCTCTAGTACTAGTGAGACCAAAGCCTAGACACTGCCTTTCTCTCTATTCAATCCTATAGTTACAAACCCCCTTTTATGAACTTAGTTTATACAATTTATATATAATGCAATGAAGTGTGATGATCAAGTGCAAAACGCTACCACGACAACACTTATTTTTCCTTGGGTGAGCTTACCAGTGGAGGGTGGGGCGGACCGCTTGCCACTGTTTAGATACTAGACCAGTGGTGGGTGACAAAATCCTCCCGCTAGTTGTAAGATATAAACCAGTGGTGGGTGACAGAAGCTGCCTACCACTGGTAAGCCTTTTGCGCCTGCCACTGGTAGCCAGTTCTACAATAGTGATAGTGGTTTGAGATAATATTTCAATTTTCTCATCACTATCTCCTAAGGAATAATTTGCTCCCAATATAGATTCAATTAATGTCATTTTTGTTCTAATAATCTGAGACAAATATTACAGTCCTGCCATGGGATTAATAGATACTTCTAAATTTTTAATTATTCAATGACGCTATATTCGTGAATAATCATTTTCAAGTCCAATTTATCATTGGTTAGTGAGGGTGTCTTTATGGTTCGCAATTTTGGATCCTTAGGTACATAATGTCAGTTTTTGTTCTAATAATATGAGACAAATATTCGGTCCTCCCATGGGATTAATAGGTACTTCTAAATTTTGATCATTCAATGAGGCTATAATCTTGGGTAAACATTTGCAAGACCCATTTATCCTTGGTTGGTGAGGGTGTCTTTAATGTGCCCAATTTTGGATCCTTAGGTACATAAACCATTCTTTAAGGTGTTTTAGTCCTAGAAGATTCTCCTACTTCTTTTGTGGAAGAAAAAAATTTGTTTTGAGTGTTTATATCACCTCCTCCAATTTATCAATCATTTGTTTAGATGGGTCTCCCTTTTCATGTTAGGTGACTATCTTATTTTCTAATTTGTTGAGGTTTTTCATATCAATCCTAACTATGGATCCTAATTTATTAATACCAGTATTATCATATCCTACATACCTAAGTAGATGATCCCCACTACCTCAATTTATCTTGACATGCATCTATGCCACATGAGCAAGTCATGCATGTGGTCATAAGTTACATTTTTTGCATTAATCTATTCATGCAACTATGCCACCTTAACAATCATGCATGTTAGTCATAAGTTACATTTGCATTCGCCACTAACTCTATTTATCTTAACATGATGCCATGCCACCTTTGGAAGTCATGCATGTAGCCACAAGTTACTTTATTTGCACTAGTCTCATGCAACCATGCCATGTCAACAATTGTGATGAAAGTCATAAGTTAAATTTTACATTCCTTTTTGTATGATCATTGACAATATATGTATTGAACACTTGGAGAAAATATATGTTGCTAATGCCTCATGATTTCATTAACAACGACACTCCGTTAAGTTCAATCTAAAAGGTTTTGCTATTTTGACACAATATTTTGTGACATGCTTCATACGTTTTATTATTGTCAAAATATAAAACCATGATCACTCTTACATTTGCTTCTCTATTAGTTTTATTTGTGTTTATAGCACCTATATATAAATTTTCTTCAACAAGGATTCCCACAGCAATGTGTGGGGTATCATCTAGTTTATCCTATTTTTCAATACTCAGTTTTTTAGATTCTAGCTCCTCGATTCTTTTCATTATGTGCTCAAAAGTAATTTCATTGCTATCTTGCATTATAGGTGGAAACCCTACTAAATTTTCTATAGAATTTAAAGCATCAGAAGTATTGCTACTCATAAAGTTGGCCCAACTATATAGCACATAACTAAACCAAGCAGTCTTATAATTTTTTTAAGAAGCACACTAGAACGCTTTCAAATGGAACTATCTTGCAAATCATGAATCCTACACCAAACATCTTTCAATAGTCTCATCTATCCTTTGCTTAAAGTTTAGTGTTTCTATATCGGGAGTGAGGGTCGTAATATAAGAACTATCCGTAATAACTTAGTTAAAGGCAATGACTAGTTGTATCCATAGACCGCTATACAGCATACATCTATGGCTAATACTCCACCTTAGAACGATATCAGGCATGCATCCCGAGTATTAAGTAAATAAATAGAGTAGTGCATTAAGAAAATTGACATAACGTTGACAATTGGGTTCTCTAGACCACACCCATTCACGAGATAGCGGGGTTAACTATCCTTTTATCCTTAGTGGTAAGGATACAAACATATTTGCCCCAACTAATGTGTAACACCCCTGAGTAAATGAGCCACAGTGATCTTCATATTAATGCTAAGCTAAATTTGTTTTGCAAAAGAATGATCACAATGAAACCATATCTCATTTAAATTCCACCACTGAATTCAAATTCAATTAGCAAGTGAAATTTGAAGTTGCACAAAAATTCCTGCAAAATAGTTCACTATTTAGCAAATATTCCATAACAATTAATTTTTAAGGAAAACATCACCACTCATTTGCTAAAATGGACTATAGCAATTAAAACAGTGCCATTTCAGCATTTTAACATGCTATTTTATTTGTGAAAAATCCAAATGAATTCAGGTGCTTCTCAAAAATTCTGTGGCAGTGCCAAATAATACCAAGTAATTATGTGGACTAGTTCCACATTTTACAAAAATGTTTTGGTAGCCCTAAAAATTCCATTTCTATCTCTGTTTAATAAATAAATGGAAAAAACAGAAAATGGAAAAGTTCAGAGGCTTACCTGACTTACCTGGCCGCAAGGCCCAGCGCAGCCCAGCCCATCGCACCGTCTCCCACCTGCTCCCTCCCGCATGTCGGTGCGGCCATGGCCGAGCTCGCGCAGCTCCGGCCGCTGGCTACCACGGCGACGGGGCAGGTGAGCCGAGGGGATAAGGCCGTCCCCCTCGAGCTCTTGGGCGCCCCAGCCGCCCACTCTTCCCTCTCCCTCGCCGCTTCTCTCTTCCCCACCATCGCCCGAGCGTGTTCGTCGCCGCACTGTCGCACCACCGCGGCCACCGTGCCCTCCTCACTGCCTCGCCGTGTCCGACCGCCTCGACCTCCGGTGCATCCCGTTGGAGTCGAGGAACACCATAGCGCCGGATCGGGATCGTCCTCTTCCTTCAGATCCCGGAGCTCCGCCGCTGCGATTCGTCGGCGTACAGCGCTCCTAAGCTGTCACCGGCCCCCCTTGCGCCTCCCCGGTGAGCCTCCATTCCCCTCCCTCTCTTTCTGCCCGCGTGCGTGCCCGTAGCTAGCTGTCCACGCCGCGCGCCGTTGCCGTGCTCTGGCTGCCGCCATGGCCGTGAGCTCCGCGCTCCCAGAGCGGCTCGGCTCGAGCCAGTCCCCCTAGCGTGCCCTGATAACCCACAAGTATAGGGGATCGCAACAGTTTCGAGGGTAGAGTATTCAACCCAAATTTATTGATTCGACACAAGGGGAGCCAAATAATAATTGCAAGTATTAGCAGTTGAGTTGTCAATTCAACCACACCAGGAGACTAAATATCCGCAGTAGAGTGATCAGTAGCACAGTAGTATAATAGTTTGATAGCAGTAGCAATAAGAGTAACAGTAACGGTAACGGTAGCAGCAATAGTAGTAGCAGTTGTGACAGTAGTAGCAACAGTAGTAACTTAGCAAGAACAATATGTGAAAAGCTCGTAGGCATTGGATCGGTGATTTTGTTGGATAACATTCATCATTGACAGTCATAACCTAGGGCGACACAAAACTAGCTCGAATTCATCAATGTAATGTAGGCATGTATTCCGTATATAGTCATACGTGCTTGCGATAAGAACTTGCATGACATCTTTTGTCCTACCCTCCCGTGGCAGCGGGGTCCATAAGGAAACTAAGGGATATTAAGGCCTCCTTTTAATAGAGAACCGGAACAAAGCATTAACACATAGTGAATACATGAACTCCTCAAACTACGGCAATCACCGGAAAGAATCCCAATTATTATCACCTTGGGGTATGCGGATCATAACACGTAGCAGGTGCGTATAACTTGCAACATCGGATCAAGAACACAAATATATTCATGAAAACATAAAGGGTTCAGATCTGAAATCATGGCACTCGGGCCCTAGTGACAAGCATTAAGCACAGCAATGTCATAGCAACATCAACCTCAGAACATAGTGGATACTAGGATCAAGCCCTAACAAAACTAACTCGATTACATGATAAATCTCATCCAACTCATCACCGTCCAGCAAGCCTACGAAGGAATTACTCACTCCTGGCGGTGAGCATCATGAAATTGGTGATGGAGGATGGTTGATGATGACAATGACGGAAGATCCCCCTCTCTGGAGCCCCGAACGGACTCTAGATCTGGCCTCCCGATGAAGAACAGGAGGTGGCGGCAGCTCCGTATCGTGAAACGCAATAAAACTTCCTCTCTTTTTTTCTCTGGAATTGTGAATTTATAGGCCTGGGATTAGGGTCAGCGGAGCCACGTGGGCCCCACAAGCCACCAGGGTGCGCCAGTGGGGGGGGGGTGGGGTAGGGCGCCCTGGTGCCTCGTGGGCAGCAGGTGGCCCCCCTCTAGTAGGTCTTGGCTCCAATATTTTTTATATATTCCATAAAAATCTCCAAAAAGTTTCGTCCAATTCCAAGAACTTTTATTTCTGCACAAAAAAAAACACCATGGTAGTTCTGCTGAAAACAGCGTCAATCCGGGTTAGTTTCATTCAAATCATGCAAATTAGAGTCCAAAACAAGAGCAAAAGTGTTTGGAAAAGTAGATATGATGGAGACGTATCATGCCCCTGGTGAGCTGCTGCTCTGGCCTAGCTACTTCGCGCGCACAAGAACGACCCGTAGCCGTGTTTCTGATCACGTCTGAACCACGCCGCCGCCATGGCTCAACGCCGGCGCCTCTGCCGTCCACCCCAGCACCTGCAACCACCACCGTTGGATGCGCGAGATCGCCAGCAGCCCGTAGAGCCTCGCCGCGCTTCAAACCGACGCCCGTAGCATTTTTCCAGCCAACTCCGGCGAGGAGCCGCCGCGAAACGGCTCGCCGGAGGAGCTCCGGCGCCGGCTGCTGACCTGGCGGCCACGTGGCACCTCCTGTGTCACTGGCAGCTGGGTCCCGCGGGCCCAGTTGACCTAGTTAACTGGTCAACTATGCTGACTGGGCAGAGCCCAGTCACTGACCAGTGGGGCCTAGTTGACCAGTCAACTGGTCAACGGCTGACCCGCTGACTAGGCAGCCCTGGCCCACTGTCAGCCCGTCTGGTGCACTCTGGGTGCAGTGCACCGGGTGCACCTAGCAGTTTCTGTGCATTTTCGGATTTAATATAATTCTAGGATTTTTTAGAAATCGTTTAAAACTTCAGAAATTCATAGAAATTCATCCGTAGCTCGGAAGGAAAGTTTTCTACATCAAAGTTGATCAGAAAAATCCGACGAATCCGAATATGCCATCCTCATACCTGTCACATGCCCACAACACTCAACATGGAACCTTCCCCTCCGGTTCATCTGTCTGATAGATGCTTAACACCAGGAAAATATTCCCAGATATTTTCCCGCTCCGTCTGTAGCACTTAACATTGCATTAGGTCACCCCCCTGCACTGCATATTGCCATGTTTTGCTCCATGTTGCATTTATATGCCGTGTATTTATTTGTTTCTTCCCCCTCTTCTCTTCGGTAGACTCCGAGACGGACGCTGCTATCGAGTACGACTACGTTCCTAACATCCAGCCCCTTTCAGCAAAGCTTCCAGGCAAGCAAACCCCCTTGATCATGCCTATATCGCCTATTCTTTCGCTCTTATGCTTGCATTAGAATTGCTACAGTGGCTGCTCCGAAAGTGCCTATTCTGATGCATAGCCTGTTTTTGTAACTGCTGTTGATACTTTACCTGTTGTCCTAAGTGCTTAGTATTGGTTGGTTAGCGATCCATCAGTGGCCCCACACCCTTGTCCGTGTTGCCCTGCTTTGCTACCGAAACATTCGATCAAGGTGATCGATGTGCAGAGACCGACACATCACCGCACCACCACACCCCCTTATGTTGTATGACTCTGCAGAGCTACTATCGAGTGCTGAGGGTGATACCTCCTACCTCACTCCTGATGATATCTCTGTAGCGTAGCTAGTCGATTGTGGGTTACTGAGGGTGACTCCTCTTTCACCACCTCTGACGATGCCCCTGCTGTGCAACCCCTCAAGTGTGAACCCATCGAGGGTGATTCCTCCAACTTCACCTTGACGGATACATCGAGTGGGAGTCCCTCGAGGGTAATTCCTCGGACTTCCCCCTTGATGATAAAAACACATGGTTACCTTACCCCTGTTGCCCCTTTTTCCCCGGTAGAGGTGGACCGGAGTTCCCGACAGTCTCTTGGGAAGTCGGGTTGACCTGGAGAGTACCCGTGAGATAATTACGTGGCACGGCCGGGCAGGCAGACCGTCTAGGAGAGGGATGGGACTGGCCCTTGCCGTAAGTCCACGAGACGGGGCGACAGGGTCACATGATCGTGGTTCTCTGCTCGTCTCCGCGAGCTCCCAATACACTAATGGTTTGGATATGTTATCTGAGTAGGCCTCTGGCCTTTTCGCACTAACCACCTGTAGGATCGAAAGTATGTCTAGAGGGGGGGTGATTAGACTACTTGACCAAATAAAAACCTAACCTTTTCCCAATTTTAGATGTAGGCAGATTTTAGCAAGTATACAAGTCAAGCATCACCCTACACATGCAATTCTAAGAGTGTAGCAGCAGAAAGTAAACAATTGCATATGTAAGTAAAGGAGGGGATCGGAGATTTCAAACGCAATGAAGACACGGTGGTTTTTGGCGTGGTTCCGATAGGTGGTGCTATCGTACGTCCACATTGATGGAGACTTCAACCCACGGAGGGTAATGACTACGCGAGTCCACGGAGGGCTCCACCCACAAAGGGTCCACGAAGAAGCAACCTTGTCTATTCCACAATGGCTTACGTCCACGTAGGACTAGCCTCACTCGGGGAAGATCTCCACGAAGTAGGCGATCTCCTTGCACTTACAAACTTCTTGGTTCAACTCCACATCATGTCGGAGGCTCCCAAGTGACACCTAACCAATCTAGGAGACAACACTCTCCAAAAGGTAATAGACAGTGTGCTGTTGATGAACTCCTTGCTCTTGTGCTTCAAATGATAGTCTCCCCAACACTCAAACAACTCCTCACAGATTTGGCTATGGTGGAAGAAGGATTTGAGTGGAAAGCAACTTGGGAAAGGCTAGAAATCAAGGTTCAAATGGTTGGAATGGAATCTCTTAATCTCAACACATGAGTAGGTAGTTCTCTCTCAGAAAATGTATGGTGGAAGTGTAGGCACGTTCTGATGGCTCTCCTTAGTTAGAAGGAAGTGGTGGAGGCGTATATATAGCCTGCACACAGAATCCAACCGTTACACACTTTTGACCCAACTCGGTGGCACCGATCAAAAATCTCGGTGGCACCAAACTGTGTAAAAGATATGAATGTTAGGAATCTAGGTGGGACCGACTGGAACAACTCGGATGGACCGATGTGCAATGGTTAGGGCAAACCTCATCTCGGTGGCACCGATTGCATCAACTCGGTAGGACCGAAGTGAAGCAATAAGGCAACAGAGAGTTGGCAAGCCATCTCGGTGAGACCGATTTGCAAAACTCGGTGGGACGGAAGTAAGTTCAAACGATTACAGAGAGTTGGCAAGGCCATCTCGGTGGGACCGAGATCCATATCGGTGGATCCGATTTGTTAGGGTTTTGGCAGTAGCTAAGTCCAGATGAACTCGGTGGCTCCGGATAGAGAATTTCGGTGGGGCCGAGTTGGAATGTAGGTTTTGGACATATTTGGATGTAGAAAGTGGTTGAGGGTTTTGGAGTACTGTCACTAAGCACTTGAGCAAAAAGACCATTAAGCAACACCTCATCCCCTTTTAATAGTATTGGCTTTCCTATGGACTCAATGTGATCTTGGATCACTAAACCAAAAATGTAGAGTCTTGAGCTTTTGCCAATCCATGTCCTTAGCATTTTGAGGGGTCCACATCTCTAGTCCTTGCCATGCCAATCATTGAACATCCTGAAATCTTTAACTTGAATGGACATTAGTTCAATGAGATATATGTTGTTATGAATTACCAAAACCACCAAGGGAGCAAATGTGCTTTCACCACCACGCGGGATAAGTTATGGGCACTCTGCGTCGTACGATTCTCCCGAAAGCTCTATCAGACGTCCAGTTCAGCATTGTGGCACGGTCGGATCGCGCCATCCAGGAGAGAGGTGGCGCTGGTATCCACCCTGCGCACAACGACCCGAAGTGCAAAGGGCGATGGGCCCAAGACCCCTGAGCACTTAGGATGTAGACCGGCGGGGACCTCTCTGTGGAGCCTAGGTAGGAGTACGTCGTGTCGATCAACCGAGGCTGGGCATGGCCCGAGAAAGGGTGTCCGGCCAGAGTTGATCGAGCGTGTTGGGTAAGTTGGTGCACCCCTGCAGGGAAGTTATCTATTCGAATAGCCGTGTCCACGGTAACAGGACGCTCAGTGTTGTATCCCGATCTTCTACAACTAGAACTACATACCTGTGTACTTTAATTAATATGTTAGCTCCGGGATTACTTCCTCGCGGGGTAGTCGAGGAAGGATCTCTGGGCGTTAATAATATATATCCTTATTGCTTTATTATATGCTGCTAATCTGCACTCTTCTAATGCTGCAGGACGATGCAAGTTGCTAGTCTTCGATAGGCTAGGCTTTCCCCTCTATTCTGGCATTTCTGCAGTCTAGTCCACAGATACAGCCCCTTCATTTGATACCGATGCATAAATAGACTAGTTCTGATGTAAGTATTGCGAGTACTTTGGATGAGTACTCACGGTTGCTTTGCTACCTCTTTTTCCCCATACCTGATTGCTGCGATCAGATGACGGAGCCCCGGAGCTAGCTGATCCCACCGACGACTACTACTACCACGGTGGAGCCTCCACACCAACAACTTTTCGGGGGAGTTTGTTTTATTATTTAGCAATTTTAATAATGGGACTGGGCATCCCGATTACCAGCCCCTCTCTTGCAAGGACAAGTGAATAAACACTCATCATGAGAATAACCCGCTTAGCATGGAAGATACTGACCGCCCCCTGTCGCTCCATGAGCGGTACGGGCACACAAAACAGATGTTCATTTGAATATTTAAAGGTGGCACATGCAATTTACTTAGAACGACAGAGTAATACACATATAGGTAGATATAGTGGACTCATCTGCAATAACTTTGGTTTAAGAGTTTTGATGCACAAGCAGTATTCTCGCTTAGTACAGGCGAAGGTTAGCAAATAGGTTGAGAAGTGACCAGCTAGAGAGCGAAAACGGTCATAATCACGCATTATGAATAATCAACATTGAATACTAGCATGAGTAGGATATAAGCACCATGAACATAAATATCGTGGAGGCTATGTTGGTTTTGAATCAACTACATGTGTGAACATGTGCCAAGTCAAGCCACTCGAAATATTCAGAGGAGGATACCATATCATCATACTACATCATGAACATTTTAATGCATGTTGACATCCGAGATAAATCATTATCCACTCCTAGCTACTTAAGCATGGCTTGAGCAACTATAATCTCTAATTGTCATCATAAACATGTTTAATCATAATATGCTAAATCATGGATACTGAGTTAAACATATTTACAAAAACAAAGAACAAGTTGAGTTCATACCCGCTTTTCCTTGCGAGAGTCACTTCATCAAATCATCGTCATTATTGCCTTTCACTTGCATGACCGAATGATATGAAAATAGAAATAGTGCAAGTGTGCCGTGGACTAAGCTGGAATCTGCAAGCATTTTATTCAAAGGGGAAGACAAGGTAATATGGTCTCTTTGTTAGATCAACAATAATGCATACGAGAGCCACTCAACATTTTCATCATGGTCTTCTCCCTATGATGGCTCAACAAAATAAAAGAATTTCAGAGAAACACATTGAAATATTTCTGGAGTTTTTAGTTTTTCTGAAGAAAACAAAATAAAGAAGAAAAAACAAAAACGAGAAAAACTATTTACACGGGAAAGCTCCCAACAAGCAAAAGAAGAAACGAGAAATCTTTTTGGGTTTTCTTTTAATACAACTACTAATTAAGATAGTAAGAAAAACCGAAAAGAAACGAGAAATATTTTTGGATTTTCTCAAAGTTTTTCAAACACACAAGAAGAAAGCAAGAAAATAAAACTAACATGGATTATACAATGAAAAAGTATGAACACCGACAACTGGAATGAAATGTGTGGACATGAATGAAATGTCGGTGAGAAATACGTACTCCCCAAGCTTAGGCTTTTGCCTAGCTTGGTCATCGCCATCCCTGGTCTGGGTAATAATCAAAGTGGTAGCTCGTAGAGGCGTTCTGAGCCGCCTCCTCAGCCAGACGGGCTGCCTCGGTCGCCGCCTTGTACTCGTGCACCTCGCTCTCCAATAGATAATATCTCCGTTTGTTCTGAAAATCAAAGAGGGCAGGGGCAGGCAAAGCAACATACACAGATTGATATTTATTAAAAATTAAGTTATATTCATATTCGTGTGCGTCGCGTTTCAAAAACTTATGTTCTCGCATTGCTTCGTTATTTAAATATTTATCAGGTAAGAGGGGATCATTGGAATTGGGCGAGACCCCTAACCTCGCAGCTACACGGGAGGCATAAATTCCTCCATACAAATCACCAGTACCCGTTTTACACTGCAGCCTACGTGCGACAATAGCCCCAAGATTATAATAATTGCTGCCAGTCAAAGCTGTATGAATAAGACTCTGATCAGGGGCGCAAACCGCACTGCAGTCTTGCTTACCAACAATGCATTTACCATTAAAGAGTGCAAAATACCGAATAGAAGGAAAGTGGATGCTAACTATTCTGGCATGCGTAACTCCCCTATCCTCACCATTGCAAAGGCTATTAAGAAATGGCTCATAATCAGATTTTTGTGGTTCATCTAACGAAGCCCAATATGGAATTTTGCATGCATTACAGAATTCTTCTAGAGACATACTATAGGATTTGTCATAGAGGTGAAATAAAACTCTAGAAGTGCGCGGATGATATTCAAAGTTTTGAGTGAATGAATGAGTGAGGTAGTAATGCTATGGTGGTTTATCTGCGATGAAGGCGGAGAGCTCGGTGTTGTGAATATATTGGTCAAATTATTCCTTGATGCCTGCACCTAGCATGAACTCGTTGCGCAGCCATCTACATGATTTTGCTTCGGCACCTCGCACCGAACTTGCTCTTGGTTCAACGTAAGATTGACGTGCGGGGTCTTCACTAGATGATGCCTCGATGGACCTCCTCCTCGAAGAACTCCTTCGGAAGATATTCATTTTCCTAAGAACAATTTTCTGAAATTTTTTGGGTGACAAAATGATATCAATAAAACTTCACAAGATTGATAGCAACTACTCATATGGATGTCTAGAGGCTATATCAAGCATTCAAACTACTTGAAACTCAAAGAATTCAACATGCAAGCTCATTTTCAGTAGCACCAAGAGTAGCTAATTATGCAAAATATAATCCACTAAAGCAAAAACTAATTGCAGGAATGGAGGAGTCACATACCAAGGAGCAATCTCCCAAAACAGTTTTGGAAATGGAGCTCCGAGCAAAGAGATCAAAAATTTCAGGTTTGTGAGCAAGAACACAAGAGAGAGAGAGCTACCATGAATTTTTGCTAGAGGTAAGAGACGAAGTGGGCTGAAGGGATAAGTGAGGGGGTCCCTGTGGGGCCCACAAGCCACTAGGGCGCGCTAGGGGGGGTGGCGCGCCCTAGTGCCTCGTGGGCACCTGGGGCATCCCCCTGGTATGATTTTAGTGCCAAAAATTCTTAAATATTATATAAAAATTCATATCAAAATTTATTGCATTCTGAGCACTTTCATTTCTCGGCATTTTTTATTGCATGGATAATTCAGAAAATAGGGTAATCATGGCATTTTATTGCATTTAACTAAAAATAACAGAAAACAAAAGGTGGGTACAGAAGGTTGTGCTTACTAAATTCATCGACCACATGCCTCTCAAAAGAATCCATTAATAAGGTTGATCAAGTCTTATTAACAAACCATTTCCGAGTGACATGAAACCGAAGAATTTTCGTATAACACTAAGTTACCTCAACGGGGATATGCATCGCCCCAACAATAAGAGTTTCATATTTCTTTTTGACAGTAGGAAGCGGGAGTTGAAAACTTCCAATAGTAATTGTCGAAGTCTTTTCAATAACATGAATACCATTTACTTGAAATTGTTTCTTTGGAAAGTGCACCGTATGTTCATTATCATTGATATGAAAAGTGACCTTGCTTTTGTTGCAATCAATAACAGCCCCTGCAGTATTCAAAAAGGGTCTACCAAGGATAATCGACATGTTGTCATCCTCGGGCATATCAAGTATAACAAAGTCTGTTAGGATAGTAACATTTGCATCTACCACGGGCACATCCTCACAAACACCGATAGGTATGGCAGTTGATTTGTCAGCCATTTGCAAGGATATTTCAGTGGGAGTAAGTTTATTCAAATCAAGTCTTTTATATAAAGAGAAAGGCATAACACTAACACCGGCTCCTAAATCACACAAAGCAGTTTTGACATAATTTCTTTTAATGGAGCATGGTATAGTTGGTATTCCTGGATCTCCTAGTTTCTTAGGTACTCCATCCTTAAAAGAATAATTCGCAAGCATGGTAGAAATCTCAGCTTCAGGTATCTTTCTTTTATTTGTGACAATGTCTTTCATATATTTAGCATAAGGGGCCATCTTTAAAATATCAGTCAAACGAGTACGCAAAAAGACTGGCCTAAGCATTTTAGCAAAGCGTTCAAATTATTCCTCATCCTTTTTCTTAGATGGTTTAGGAGGAAAGGGCATGGGTTTTTGAACCCATGGTTCTCTTTCTTTACCATGTTTTCTAGCAACAAAGTCTCTTTTATCATAACATTTATTTTTAGAAGGTGGGTTATCAAGATCGACAGCAGGTTCTATTCAACATCATTATCAAGTTCTTTATCATTATCTGGTTGGGTATCCACATGAGCATCATCATTATTATTATCATCGGGTGAATGTTCATTACCAGATTGTGTTTCAGCATCAGAAATAGAAACATCATTACTATCCTCTAAGGGTTTTTCTACCTCAGGTTCATTAGAAGTATGCAAAGTCCTATCATTTTTCTTTTTCTTTTTAGATGGACTGGGTGCATCAACATTAATTCTTTGAGAGTCTTGTTCAATTCTGTTGGGGTGACCTTCAGGATAAAGTGGCTCCTGAGTCATTCTACCTCCTCTAGTCATTACTCTAACAGCATGATCATTCATATTGTTGTTCATTTCATTGAGCAATTCACTCTGAGATTTAGCAACTTGTTCTAATTGGGTTTGAACCATAGATGCATGTTTACTTACACCTTTAACATCATTAGCAATTCTAAAAAACAAGTCACTCAAGCGATCAATCATGTAGGCATTTCGTTTCAATTGTTTCATAATATTTGCATTGAAATGATCTTGCTTAATAATATAATTGTCAAATTCATACTAGCATTGACTAGGAGGTTTGTTATAAGGGATATCATTTTCATCAAACTTTATAAGAGAGTTTACCTCCACTACCTGTGGCGGTGTGTCAAGACCATGTATTTCTTCAATAGGTGGTAGATTCTTAACATCTTCAGCTTTAATACCTTTTTGCTTCATACATTTCTTTGCTTCTAGCATATCTTCAGGACTGAGAAATAAAATACCCCTCTTCTTTGGAGTGGGTTTAGGCGGTGGTTTGGGAAGTGTCCAATCATTATCATTCTTCAATATATTGTTCAATAATTCCTCCGCTTGTTCAATAGTCCGTTCCCTGAAAACACAACTCGCACAACTATCTAGGTAGTCCCTAGAAGCATCGGTTAGTCCATTATAAAAGATATCAAGTATTTCATTTTTCTTAAGAGGATGATCAGGCAAAGCATTAAGTAATTGGAGAAGCCTCCCCCAAGCTTGTGACACCCTGGTTTTTACCAACTTTTTTTTTCAAAAACCCATTTGAATTTCATTCAGAATTTGGTTTGGATTTTGTCTTGAATGGCTCTATGGACTTAAAACTTGGGAATATTTCTGATTTTCTTTCCCAAGTGAACCAAAGCTTCCAAAAACTTTCCTCAAGTCATGTCATTTCCCTTCTTGCCACATCTCAATTTTTCTTCCAATTAAATATTCCTTTTTCATTAAAGGAATAACCCTTTGAGCCCTAGGTTGTGAAGCAACCTATATTTCTGTTCTCCCAAAAATTCCAGGAAAATTCTCATAAATTCTTTGGACCATATAAACCTTGGATATGTGAAAATATTGAAGATTTATACTTCATGGTGAGCACAGCATCCAATCTTGGTTTCTGGTCATAATTCCAGTTTGTGAGGCAACTATATTTTGTATTGCTTCAAAAATTCTAAAATTAATCCAGGACATTCTCCTACCCATATGATCAGTCTCCACCAATTTCTAGCTCATTTCATTTAGCCATTTTCTCTGTAAAATTCCTCCAAGTTTCTGTCCAGTGGGAAGTGTTGTGAAGGGAGTACCATGTACACTTACCCAAATGGGCTGAAAATTGTATAGCAGCGTGGCACCACCAAATAACCCACATATACCAAGTTTCAGCTCCAGGAGCCCCTCTATGTGAGTACAACATCCTCTGCAATGTTTCTGGACGTGAGATGGGGTTGTAAAGCAACTACCCCCAAAACCTGTCCATTTGGTCTGAATTTTCTCCAGCATGGGCACCCTCCTACTATATTTCAGTGTGGCAAATCCTCTCTCTCAAAACCGTAGCCATCTCTCCCCAGCTTACTACTCAAGTTTCTATCCAGAAACTTGTCTGGAAGCTAGCCAGCTGTCCAGACCATATCTTGTCAAACCAAGGGCACAGGGAGGCCTCATGTTGAAGGGACTACCGCGTAGACACGACTGGTCTGGCCAGAGCGCACCGCGTGCGCCAGCGCACGCGGTGACCACGCGTCTGGCCGAGTCAAAGTCGTGCTCTGCACGCCGACCGCGTCGGACACGACCGCTCCGGCCATCCCGTACTACCTCTCCTTGTCCAAGCATGCCGACTGCGTCGCCGCCGTCCACCTGGCCCGTCTGGAACCCTCTCCCACCTCCGGCGAAGCTCGCCGCCGCACACGGCCAAGTGCACGCACGGGCCGAACAGTGCGCCGCGGTCGCCGCGGTTGTCCACACGTCCTTAATAGCTCCGCTTGCGTCCCGTCACTCCTGCGCGCTCAAGTCCACTCCAGTCGCGCCGCGACGGCCAGCGCAGCTGCCAGCTCGCCGTCCTTGCCGTGCCAGCGCATCGGTGGCGGCATTCGGCCACAGTGGTTCCGCCCGGCTATAAAAGCTGCACCCCAGCTCTCCCTCTTCTCACCCATCGCCCTCTCCCTCTCCTAATCGTCGCCCCGCAGCACCGGAGCAAGCCGGAGAGCTCTCCTGCTCCATCTCCGGCGAGGTGCTCCGCCGCACTGCCCCAGCTCCGTCCACTCATCTCCACCCACCCCAGCACCCACTGAGACCACCGCTGAGCTCGTGGCACTCCACTGACCTATCCCAGCTCTTCCTCCGTCAGAGAACTCATCGGAGTCGCCGGATCCATTGACCACCGTAGCTCGCCGCCGCCTGAGAAGAAGGGGCCGACGCCGTCCGGCCACCATTCGGGGAGCTACGGGTACGGGCGTGCTCGCCTTCGAGCACCCGATCCATCCCGACGATCTCCCGGCGCCGCCGCAGCCTCCTCGCCGGCCAGCCATCGCCGGTGAGCTGCCGCTCTCTGCTCTCTCTCTCTCTCCCTCCATTTAAATATGACAGGCAGGCCCTGCATGTCAGCGACCCAGCTACGCCCGAATCGGTACGTAAGTGGAGACGTACTACCACTTTACGCCTTCGACGTGGCCGGCTGTGGTTTTTCTAGAAATTCTGTTTAAATTCAATTCAAAACAGAATTTGACTGAACTTTGACCAGCTCTAACTTTTAAACCATAAGCCCAAATGAGTTCATTGTTTTTGCATTATTTTTCTTATGAGCTCCTCTACTTGCTGTAAAATTTTGGTATTTTTCTCTGCTGTCCAGAATTTCTGGACAGAATAAAATGCTTTATGTGATATTTGAAAATGTTTTCAAAAATGTTTTTCAGTGTGATTTGAGTAGTTGGTGAAGACCAGGAGTACTCCCACACTTCACTGGTGCAAGGCAAGCCACAACTCTCATTTGCAGAATTGCATTGCAATATCATGGTTTAAATAATTATTTTAATGTTGAATATGGATTATTTGTAGATAAGTTAATTCATGCACCCCTTTGGAATTTTGGGTAGATTACTGTCATGGTGATAATGAGATGATAGTCATTAGTAGATTTTGAGTTTGATGGTGATATGATACGGGTGGATTAAGAGATTACCGTCTATGATTATTTTGTGATTCCGCCCGGTACTTCATATATGGGATCAGTAGTGGTATTTGATCATATTGCTCATTGGATTTCTAGCTAGTTATTGCTGTAACTTGGATCATTGTAATACCGGAGTGTCAGTAATGACTATAGTTGCTTGGGGATAAATTCCTTCATTGTTGATCAAGTGCCACTGAACCGAACTTTCCAGTGCAGCCACACCTGCCGGAATGGGACGGCCTTGGCTTGTTCTAATCGCGTGCTCTTTTACCGGTACCACCAACGAGGGGAGGTTATGCGTGCGTGCTGCCCCGATCAGGTAGACGACGATAACCTTGTGAGCCCGGTTTGGTTATTGAGCTCAGGTCCCCGTTTGGGATAGTTTGTTTGGCCACGACGGTGGCAGGTGTTAGTAGTGACACAGGGGCCACCCAGGGCATGACCCGGTAAGGGGAGTGATTGTCAGTGGTACGGTGGAGGAGTCACTGGTTAGGCAAGTTTCATTGGAGCAGCACTGGTCCATCCGGAAGGGAAGTGTACCGTGGTACGGGAACAGCTGTTCCATAGTGTGGGTAAAGTGCGCAACCTCTGCAGAGCGTAAGAATCTATTCGAATAGCCGTGTCCACGGTATTGGACACAGTTCGTACTAAGTCACACTGTCTGATCAACACCGATGAGGGAATGACTTGTTAATGATGGAAGAACTCCTCTCAGTATTCGTCTAGTAAGGGATCGCTAGTGATCTTGGAAAAGGTCTTGAGTATGATCATCAGGTGGTAGTGAGGTGACAGTGAGTGGGTTACGAGCATGGTTGGTTTGACTGGTTAAACAGGAGTAAGGTGAGCTAGGTGACTCAGAGTATTAATAGCCCGGAGATAACATATTGATTATTTTCTTCCACCCTTTTTAATGGTAACTAATTCTGCTGCATAACCATAATTGCTATGGTGTTGTTGTGCTTTGATGCTTGTGTTTGTTGTGAGCTTGCGAGTACATTCAAAGTACTCACCTGGCTGGTCATGCCAGTTTGCAGGTGCTGCTCTGTTTGCATAGCAGAGGGGTTCGAGTTGCGAGCTAGGATGTGTCCCAGCCAGAGTCCCTGCGGAGTGGAGTCCATTACCGATGTTGTGGTTCCGCTGCTAGGAGGTCATGCCGCTGCTAGGATAGAACTACCTTAGCAGTAGTGGTATCAATGTAACCGTTTGTAACTCTCTGTAACCCTTGTACCTCAACTATTAGAAATAAAGAGCTGATTTGTTCTATGCCAAGCAGTGACGTATTCTAGAAGACTTGATCTCTGGGCTGGAATACGGGGTGCTCCGGTGACTCTGAGCCGGGGTGCCACAAAGCTTGAGGGAGATTCTCTTATTTAATTTGCACAAAGTTAAATATTTCCTGTAAAGGAGCTTGTTTCTTATGAGCAGGATTTTTTTTTCCAGAAAAGTAATAGATCATATCCTGGGGACTACGCACACATCCAGGAGCAAGAGTATTATACCATTCGTTAGCATCACCCTTTAATGAGAAAGGAAACAACTTAAGAATATAGTAATAGCGAATTTTTTCCTCATGAGCAAATAGAGTGGCTATATCATTTAATTTAGTGAGATGTACCACAACGGTTTCAGTTTCATAGCCATGGAAAGGATCAGATTCAACCAAAGTAATTAACTCAGGATCGACAGAGAATTCATAATCCTTATCAGTAACAAATATGGGAGAGGTAGCAAACTTAGGATCATATTTCATTCTCTCCCACATAGATTTTTCTTTCATTCCAGCAAGCAATTTTATAACTTCATTTCTATCATTACAAACAAGAATGGCTCTAGCCGTCTCCCTATCAAAGCAATGTTCATCAGGTGTTTCAACTCTAGTAGGAGAGCTAGGCATAATAGGTGAATCACAATTTTCAAGAGTTTCAACATTTTCAGTTTCTTTAGCTTTAGCAATTTGTTCAGCAAGAAATTCACCAAGTGGCACAACATTATCAAGCATAGTACTAGCATCATCAGAAGTATCATTCATGGCAGAAGTGGTATCATCAATAACTTGTGACATATCAGAATTAATAGCAGGTGGTGGTGTTGCAAGTTTACTCAAAACAGAAGGTGAATCAAGTGCAGAGCTAGATGGCAGTTCCTTACCTCTCCTCATCTTAGAGGGAACGATCTTGGTCTTAGCGTCTTTCAGATTCTTCATAGTGATCAACAGATATAAATCCCAAGTGACTCAACAAATAGAGCTATGTTCCCCGGCAACGGCGCCAGAAAAAGGTCTTGATAACCCACAAGTATAGGGGATCGCAACAGTTTTCGAGGGTAGAGTATTCAACCCAAATTTATTGATTCGACACAAGGGGAGCCAAAGAATATTTGCAAGTATTAGCAGTTGAGTTGTCAATTCAACCACACCTGGAGACTAAATATCTGCAGCAGAGTGATCAGTAGCACAGTAGTATGATAGTTTGATAGCAGTAGCAATAAGAGTAACAGTAACGGTAACGGTAGCAGCAATAGTAGTAGCAGTTGTGACAATAGTAGCAAAAGTAGTAACTTAGCAAGAAAAATATGTGAAAAGCTCGTAGGCATTGGATCAATGATTTTGTTGGATAACATTCATCATGTAACAGTCATAACTAGGGCGACACAGAACTAGCTCGAATTCATCAATGTAATGTAGGCATGTATTCCGTATATAGTCATACGTGCTTGCGATAAGAACTTGCATGACATCTTTTGTCCTACCCTCCCGTGGCAGCGGGGTCCATAAGGAAACTAAGGGATATTAAGGCCTCCTTTTAATAGAGAACCGGAACAAAGCATTAACACATAGTGAATACATGAACTCCTCAAACTACGGCAATCACCGGAAAGAATCCCAATTATTGTCACCTTGGGGTATGCGGATCATAACACGTAGCAGGTGCGTATAACTTGCAACATCGGATCAAGAACACAAATATATTCATGAAAACATAAAGGGTTCAGATCTGAAATCATGGCACTCGGGCCCTAGTGACAAGCATTAAGCACAGCAATGTCATAGCAACATCAACCTCAGAACATAGTGGATACTAGGATCAAGCCCTAACAAAACTAACTCGATTACATGATAAATCTCATCCAACTCATCACCGTCCAGCAAGCCTACGAAGGAATTACTCACTCCTGGCGGTGAGCATCATGAAATTGGTGATGGAGGATGGTTGATGATGACAATGACGGAAGATCCCCCTCTCTGGAGCCCCGAACGGACTCTAGATCTGGCCTCCCGATGAAGAACAGGAGGTGGCGGCAGCTCCGTATCGTGAAACGCAATAAAACTTCCTCTCTTTTTTTCTCTGGAATTGTGAATTTATAGGCCTGGGATTAGGGTCAGCGGAGCCACGTGGGCCCCACAAGCCACCAGGGTGCGCCAGTGGGGGGGGGTGGGCTAGGGCGCCCTGGTGCCTCGTGGGCAGCAGGTGGCCCCCCTCTAGTAGGTCTTGGCTCCAATATTTTTTATATATTCCATAAAAATCTCCAAAAAGTTTCGTCCAATTCCAAGAACTTTTATTTCTGCACAAAAAAAAACACCATGGTAGTTCTGCTGAAAACAGCGTCAATCCGGGTTAGTTTCATTCAAATCATGCAAATTAGAGTCCAAAACAAGAGCAAAAGTGTTTGGAAAAGTAGATATGATGGAGACGTATCATGCCCCTGGTGAGCTGCTGCTCTGGCCTAGCTACTTCGCGCGCACAAGAACGACCCGTAGCCGTGTTTCTGATCACGTCTGAACCACGCCGCCGCCATGGCTCAACGCCGGCGCCTCTGCCATCCACCCCAGCACCTGCAACCACCACTGTTGGATGCGCGAGATCGCCAGCAGCCCGTAGAGCCTCGCCGCGCTTCAAACCGACGCCCGTAGCATTTTTCCAGCCAACTCCGGCGAGGAGCCGCCGCGAAACGGCTCGCCGGAGGAGCTCCGGCGCCGGCTGCTGACCTGGCGGCCACGTGGCACCTCCTGTGTCACTGGCAGCTGGGTCCCGCGGGCCCAGTTGACCTAGTTAACTGGTCAACTATGCTGACTGGGCAGAGCCCAGTCACTGACCAGTGGGGCCTAGTTGACCAGTCAACTGGTCAACGGCTGACCCGCTGACTAGGCAGCCCTGGCCCACTGTCAGCCCGTCTGGTGCACTCTGGGTGCAGTGCACCGGGTGCACCTAGCAGTTTCTGTGCATTTTCGGATTTAATATAATTCTAGGATTTTTTAGAAATCGTTTAAAACTTCAGAAATTCATAGAAATTCATCCGTAGCTCGGAAGGAAAGTTTTCTACATCAAAGTTGATCAGAAAAATCCGACGAATCCGAATATGCCATCCTCATACCTGTCACATGCCCACAACACTCAACATGGAACCTTCCCCTCCGGTTCATCTGTCTGATAGATGCTTAACACCAGGAAAATATTCCCAGATATTTTCCCGCTCCGTCTGTAGCACTTAACATTGCATTAGGTCACCCCCCTGCACTGCATATTGCCATGTTTTGCTCCATGTTGCATTTATATGCCGTGTATTTATTTGTTTCTTCCCCCTCTTCTCTTCGGTAGACTCCGAGACGGACGCTGCTATCGAGTACGACTACGTTCCTAACATCCAGCCCCTTTCAGCAAAGCTTCCAGGCAAGCAAACCCCCTTGATCATGCCTATATCGCCTATTCTTTCGCTCTTATGCTTGCATTAGAATTGCTACAGTGGCTGCTCCGAAAGTGCCTATTCTGATGCATAGCCTGTTTTTGTAACTGCTGTTGATACTTTACCTGTTGTCCTAAGTGCTTAGTATTGGTTGGTTAGCGATCCATCAGTGGCCCCACACCCTTGTCCGTGTTGCCCTGCTTTGCTACCGAAACATTCGATCAAGGTGATCGATGTGCAGAGACCGACACATCACCGCACCACCACACCCCCTTATGTTGTATGACTCTGCAGAGCTACTATCGAGTGCTGAGGGTGATACCTCCTACCTCACTCCTGATGATATCTCTGTAGCGTAGCTAGTCGATTGTGGGTTACTGAGGGTGACTCCTCTTTCACCACCTCTGACGATGCCCCTGCTGTGCAACCCCTCAAGTGTGAACCCATCGAGGGTGATTCCTCCAACTTCACCTTGACGGATACATCGAGTGGGAGTCCCTCGAGGGTAATTCCTCGGACTTCCCCCTTGATGATAAAAACACATGGTTACCTTACCCCTGTTGCCCCTTTTTCCCCGGTAGAGGTGGACCGGAGTTCCCGACAGTCTCTTGGGAAGTCGGGTTGACCTGGAGAGTACCCGTGAGATAATTACGTGGCACGGCCGGGCAGGCAGACCGTCTAGGAGAGGGATGGGACTGGCCCTTGCCGTAAGTCCACGAGACGGGGCGACAGGGTCACATGATCGTGGTTCTCTGCTCGTCTCCGCGAGCTCCCAATACACTAATGGTTTGGATATGTTATCTGAGTAGGCCTCTGGCCTTTTCGCACTAACCACCTGTAGGATCGAAAGTATGTCTAGAGGGGGGGTGATTAGACTACTTGACCAAATAAAAACCTAACCTTTTCCCAATTTTAGATGTAGGCAGATTTTAGCAAGTATACAAGTCAAGCATCACCCTACACATGCAATTCTAAGAGTGTAGCAGCAGAAAGTAAACAATTGCATATGTAAGTAAAGGAGGGGATCGGAGATTTCAAACGCAATGAAGACACGGTGGTTTTTGGCGTGGTTCCGATAGGTGGTGCTATCGTACGTCCACATTGATGGAGACTTCAACCCACGGAGGGTAATGACTACGCGAGTCCACGGAGGGCTCCACCCACAAAGGGTCCACGAAGAAGCAACCTTGTCTATTCCACAATGGCTTACGTCCACGTAGGACTAGCCTCACTCGGGGAAGATCTCCACGAAGTAGGCGATCTCCTTGCACTTACAAACTTCTTGGTTCAACTCCACATCATGTCGGAGGCTCCCAAGTGACACCTAACCAATCTAGGAGACAACACTCTCCAAAAGGTAATAGACAGTGTGCTGTTGATGAACTCCTTGCTCTTGTGCTTCAAATGATAGTCTCCCCAACACTCAAACAACTCCTCACAGATTTGGCTATGGTGGAAGAAGGATTTGAGTGGAAAGCAACTTGGGAAAGGCTAGAAATCAAGGTTCAAATGGTTGGAATGGAATCTCTTAATCTCAACACATGAGTAGGTAGTTCTCTCTCAGAAAATGTATGGTGGAAGTGTAGGCACGTTCTGATGGCTCTCCTTAGTTAGAAGGAAGTGGTGGAGGGGTATATATAGCCTGCACACAGAATCCAACCGTTACACACTTTTGACCCAACTCGGTGGCACCGATCAAAAATCTCGGTGGCACCAAACTGTGTAAAAGATATGAATGTTAGGAATCTAGGTGGGACCGACTGGAACAACTCGGATGGACCGATGTGCAATGGTTAGGGCAAACCTCATCTCGGTGGCACCGATTGCATCAACTCGGTAGGACCGAAGTGAAGCAATAAGGCAACAGAGAGTTGGCAAGCCATCTCGGTGAGACCGATTTGCAAAACTCGGTGGGACGGAAGTAAGTTCAAACGATTACAGAGAGTTGGCAAGGCCATCTCGGTGGGACCGAGATCCATATCGGTGGATCCGATTTGTTAGGGTTTTGGCAGTAGCTAAGTCCAGATGAACTCGGTGGCTCCGGATAGAGAATTTCGGTGGGGCCGAGTTGGAATGTAGGTTTTGGACATATTTGGATGTAGAAAGTGGTTGAGGGTTTTGGAGTACTGTCACTAAGCACTTGAGCAAAAAGACCATTAAGCAACACCTCATCCCCTTTTAATAGTATTGGCTTTCCTATGGACTCAATGTGATCTTGGATCACTAAACCAAAAATGTAGAGTCTTGAGCTTTTGCCAATCCATGTCCTTAGCATTTTGAGGGGTCCACATCTCTAGTCCTTGCCATGCCAATCATTGAACATCCTGAAATCTTTAACTTGAATGGACATTAGTTCAATGAGATATATGTTGTTATGAATTACCAAAACCACCAAGGGAGCAAATGTGCTTTCACCACCACGCGGGATAAGTTATGGGCACTCTGCGTCGTACGATTCTCCCGAAAGCTCTATCAGACGTCCAGTTCAGCATTGTGGCACGGTCGGATCGCGCCATCCAGGAGAGAGGTGGCGCTGGTATCCACCCTGCGCACAACGACCCGAAGTGCAAAGGGCGATGGGCCCAAGACCCCTGAGCACTTAGGATGTAGACCGGCGGGGACCTCTCTGTGGAGCCTAGGTAGGAGTACGTCGTGTCGATCAACCGAGGCTGGGCATGGCCCGAGAAAGGGTGTCCGGCCAGAGTTGATCGAGCGTGTTGGGTAAGTTGGTGCACCCCTGCAGGGAAGTTATCTATTCGAATAGCCGTGTCCACGGTAACAGGACGCTCAGTGTTGTATCCCGATCTTCTACAACTAGAACTACATACCTGTGTACTTTAATTAATATGTTAGCTCCGGGATTACTTCCTCGCGGGGTAGTCGAGGAAGGATCTCTGGGCGTTAATAATATATATCCTTATTGCTTTATTATATGCTGCTAATCTGCACTCTTCTAATGCTGCAGGACGATGCAAGTTGCTAGTCTTCGATAGGCTAGGCTTTCCCCTCTATTCTGGCATTTCTGCAGTCTAGTCCACAGATACAGCCCCTTCATTTGATACCGATGCATAAATAGACTAGTTCTGATGTAAGTATTGCGAGTACTTTGGATGAGTACTCACGGTTGCTTTGCTACCTCTTTTTCCCCATACCTGATTGCTGCGATCAGATGACGGAGCCCCGGAGCTAGCTGATCCCACCGACGACTACTACTACCACGGTGGAGCCTACTACTACGTGGAGACCGGCGACCAGGAGTAGATAGGAGGCTCCCAGGCAGGAGGCCTGCGCCTTTTCGATCTAGTGTCGTTGTTTTGCTCAGCCTTCTTAAGGCACCTTTGTCTAATTATGTCTGTACTCAGATACTAATGCTTTCGCTGACGCTTGTGTAACCCGAGCTTATGTATTTGAGCCTCTCGAGGCCCCTGGCTTGTAATATAAAGCTTGCATTATTTTATTTTGTGTCTAGAGTTGTGTTGTGATATCTTCCCGTGAGTCCCTGGGCTTGATCGTGCGCATTTGCGTGTATGATTAGTGCACGATTGAGTCGAGGCGTCACATAATGCATACAACTCCCTCTAATAGCTCATTCATATAAACATAATCGATGAATAAATTAATAGATCCGAGAGCATATACATCTATAAATCATGCAACCAAACCCAAATCAAACCCAAAACAAATCCATATAGAATATGATCATGAAGTGGCAATTCATGACATTGCGAGAAACATACCCGATATTACTTCAGATTGATCTCAGTCATGTTAGGCAGCTCATGTGATATTTGTATTGAGGAACGGGGCATAGAAGATACCACATAGATACTGTTATGAACCCATAGTCCAAGGGAGGACTACTCAGACACCAGCATGGCAGAAGCAACATCAAGGAAAAAGACTTCAACGATGATTTCCACCTCTAGAATAGTACCCAAAAGGTTACTGAGTAGTTTGCACGATCGTGCGTGATCTCGTGTGCTAGACTTCGCACTACCGAAGCCGATCGATCGATGCTCATGCGTAATAGTTGGAGAGCTGGTATGCGCAATCGATTAGCGACCCCTACTGCAATCATGTGCAGTAGTTGGAGGCCTGCATATGCATGAGTAGCCAACTGATACTTCGCATTACACAACCCGATTGATTGATGCGAGACTCATTTTGATTGATGTGAGACTTGTTTCGATTGATGCGAGACTCGGGCTTGCTATAGCGATGTTGCGTACTTAGCGGTGGTGTCCGAGATAGTTGATAAGCCATATGCGCGAACCCTGTTGCGATCGTGTGCGGTAGTTGTTGGAGGCTGCCATGTATCCACGATAGTTAGCCGAAGAGGTGTGCATGATAGTTGGAGACCCCGTATGCGACCGGGTGTTGCCACTGTACAGGAGCCCGATGCTGATGACCCGTGTGTGATAGTAGTAGCTGACTCCCCAGCTGGTTGCGAGCCCCTCTTGATACATAGTACCCCGTTCCCTCGCGCGTGGTAGCTAGGTATTTGAGACCCCAGCAGAGTAGTTACGAGACCCCATCCCAGCCGGTTGCTTCTCAATGTATAGTACCCGTTGCTTCCTGTGATACCTCCACCCTAGCCGTTTGCCTTACGAGCACAGTTCCCCATTGCTGCCGTAGTGTGATACCCCAACCCCAGTAGGTTGGCTCATGATGCATAGTACAACGTTGTTCCATAGTGCTATACCCCCACCCCAGTTGGTTGACTCACGATGCACAATACCCCATTGCTCATAGCGCAATACCCCCACCCCAGTTGGCTGGTTGCCTCTCAATCAATGCAAAGTATGGTACCCTATTGTTGTGTACGTGGTGCGATTCCCTCATCCCATGCAGCCGTCGGAAATTACATCTCGATACATTTCCATGTTGATGCGTATGTCATGTGATATCCCCACCGTACTGTAGGAGATATGCCCTAGAGGCAGTAATAACGGTTATTTTGTATCTCCGAGTTTGTAATGAATGTTTATGTTCCATGCTATAACTGCAATGATTCTCGAGTCTACAATATCCACGAGGCTCGGAGGGAAACTCATGTGCACGTGAGGTATAATAAACAGTAAAAAGTATTCCTAGTCATGCCTCTAAGACTAGATCAAGTATTGCATGATGATCCTATTTTCCTGATCATGGGCATGACTATGCCGGCAATTTTGAGGGCACAATGTTAGTAGAACATTTGTGTTGAATCGACCCAAATTGATGTTATGCTATGAGATACATTTGTCACAAGTTAATGGTTAATAACACATAGATGGTTAATGTTTGCATAATTCCTTAGACCATGAGAGTATCGAGTTCCTTCGTGCTTGCTTTGTGAACTTTGGGGTTTGTTAAACGTCATCCGTAACTGGGTGGCTATTACGGCAGCTTACGGGTTCACGGAAAGGTATGACAAGGAACGAGATAGCTCAAGATTGGGATTTGCTCCTCCGACGATGGAGAGATATTCTTGGGCCCTCTCGGTGTTACGGTATCCATCATCGTCTGGTCAGACACATTGTGATTTGATCATTGGGATGCCGGAACGCGGAAACGAGAAAAGAGAACAAAACCAGTAACGAGGTAACTGGCATAGTGGACAAGAGTTGATCCACGGGGATGCCGATAAATCTCACCTTGGGTGTTTGTAACATATCGCGAAGCAACAGGAATAGCACACGGCAACCGGAGGTTCACTCGAATAATTATTCATGTGGGTATAGGGGTCAATATGGGTGTCCACGGCTCCGATGTTGATCATTGATCGGAAAGTGTTCCGGGTCATGTCCATACTTCACCGAACCTATAGAGTCACACGCTTAAGGGTCATCTATCTGCTGAATACTAGACAAGGAGTCTGAGAGAAAGTCACCGGAAAAGTTTCGGACACAACGGAAAAGTTCCGGAGAGAGAACAACGGAATAGTTTCGGTAAAACCGAAAAGTTGTTTCGGAGTATACCATTAAGTCAAATTGTTTTCAGCACATGCCTGGAAATTCTTGGAGGGTGCCAGAATTGTTCTGGAAACTTCTGGGATTTTTCTGGGATAAAAACTGGAAATGTTCCGGAGCTGCCGGAACCGGTTTGGTTTACTTTTCGCAGATGAAAATCACTAATCCGGAATTGTTTCGGAATGCGTCCAAAATCATTTTAGTGGGTACTGGATTTATTCTAAGACCCACAGAAATATTTTCGGATTTAACGGTCGCGGAAAAATGTTTCCGTGAATAGTGAAAGTGCTTTTGGGTTACTTTATGGAAAGCCACCTTTTAGGGCTTTTACCAAAAGGCTTCTAGAAGGGACAAGGAAACCCCTTTGGGGGGGGGGCACACATGGTGGCCGGCCAAGGAGGAGCCCATCCTTGGTGCTCCTCTAGCCTTCCCTTTTACCCTTGTGGAAAATCCATATGATGGGTTTTTTGGTATTTGGGGAGCCACCCTACCCCTTGGGTTTTCCTATAAATAGAGGAGGAGAGGCACTCTCCACACTCACTCCTTTCTCACATACACAAGCCATGCATGATCTGGCCTTCTCTCTCCCTCCCAGCGAAATAGTTTCGTAGAGCCGAAAGGCTGTCTGGGTTCCGGCAGGAACTACTTCTGGACGTCGAAGCCCTGCCGGATAGCGGACACCGTATGTGTGCAACCCCGTAGAGAGGTTGTAGTTTCGATCTTTTGCCCGAGGGGCTGTTCGAGGGTCCTCCCGAAGGGCTGTCCGAGTTACCGTTCGAGCTTCGAGGGTCCTCCCAAAGGGTTGTCCGTGACATCGTCCGAGGGACTGTCCGACCGCCTCCCGAAGGGCTTCCGACGAGGGAGTACATCCTCGCGGTTGGGAGGTTGTAAATCCTAGCTGCGGGGATCTACACCGACGATCTACATCGTCTCTACTTTCGCTGCGCTACGAGTCGGTAATGATCAGATCAAACCCTGTATGCAGTCTCCATAGTGGTCCTGGGCGTGCTCGCGGTGCCGATTTTTTTTGTTTTCTGTCGCGTTCCCCTACAGTGGCATCAAGAGCCTTGCTATGCGTAGATGCAGGTTATGATCTAGAATACATAAAAATGTATGGGTATTGCATAATATAATTTTGGAGTAGATGAGATCTATTGTTGAAAATTATTTATGCGGGTGGCAGATGAAATCTGTTACCCGATGTTCTTGTTGCTTCCCTAGAATTTGCGTATTTCTGATCTTGAAACGGCATGGTGGAATTTGACAAAGTTCTGGCAATCCGCGATCCTGATTGATCATCGAAGTGCTATCAGTTCTTTGGGTTCCACAATAGTTGAGAGAAAGATGAAATTTCGCAGACGAAAGGGAAATGTAGATATGATCTGCACGGGGGTCATGCGTATGACGAAGTTCAGTATGGGGCTCGAGATTTCATTATCTCGTGTTTCATACACCCCACGATGTTAATCTAGCGACTTGAATAATCATACTTGATGATAAACGTTGGTAGCTGCGGTTTAAGTCAAAACCTTAGAAGCCACGTAAAATATATTTTTGCATAAACCGATTAGAGGCATCTAACTTGGTTTTGCAGGATGTGCATGTGATGTGGTATAGCAGCTCTCATATTAATTCGATTATGTATGAGATGACTATATGATGTAAATTTATTAACATGACCTGCGTGTCATGATTCGGCATGATGGCTGGAGCCATATGATTGTCACTTTAATGACCTACGTGTCAACCTTAAGTAATGCACTTATTTTATTAGCTATAGAGATAGCAATATTATCTGGTGCATCGACAAGGTGGTGGCAATCTTCGCGAAGGTGAACACCGACGCAAATGCCGAAGACAAAGAAATTAAAGACTTCTCCGTCAGAAAGGGCTATACCATATCATGCTATTATGAATTGCCTGAGATGTTTATCCATCTTGATGCACCCTTTTTGATTGCGCGGTAGTCGCTTTTTATTAGGGTGATCTCTCACTTAAAAATATCAAGTAGTTAGTGTTCTCCCAAGTGTAGCACCGTCTGAAATTCATATCTTTTCGGGGTGTGCCATGTCCACATGGGTACGAATGTATCGAGAGGAATGAGGCGGGTGAGGTCAGACCTCACAGCAAGATCACTTGGTTGTCTTTGACGTTCAGGCAGGATAGTCCTGAGCTCGGAACACACCCATCGAAAGATGAACAAGAGTCACATAGAGATGTGATCGGCAAGTTTGCCTACCGATTGAAATTCTCGTCATCAGTGATGTCCACATCAATGGCGTTGAATTGAAATGTGGATCTTGAATCACTCATAATCAATTTTAAGAGATATTGATTTGAGTGGGAGCGCACTTTAGAATAAAATTGTTTATTCACTAGTGCAAATTAATTATGAACAAAGTCTAAGTGAAACTTGTGTTTACCGTTGTAGATCAAATGGCTCGCAACACCGCGTTCAACTTAGGCCCGATGTTAGAGAAAGAGAAGTTAGCTGCGACTGGAAACAACTATGCGGACTGGGTCCGTAACCTGAGAATTGTCCTCAGGAGCGCTAAGAGGATGTATGTGCTTGAATCTCCTCTTCCAGCTAAACCGGCGGCAACTGCCCCAGAAGATGAACAAAATGTCTGGGCTACTAAGGATGATGATTACAACTTAGTGCAGTGCCTTATGCTAGCTTGCATGAGTCCAGAGCTTCAAAAACGTTTTGAATTCCATAATGCCCGCGATATGATCCGGGAATTGGATGCTTTGTACAAGGTAACCGCATGGTCTGAACGGATTGATATCATGAAGGCCGTGATGGATTGCAAGATGGCTGAGGGCAGTTCAGTTGGCGAACACGTGGTCAAAATGGTTGGCTACGCTGAAAGGCTTGAAACCCTGGAATTTTCAATTCCACCAGCCCATATGATGGACATGTTGCTTTCTTCACTCCCCCCGTCTTACGATGGTTTTGTCATGAACTACAACATGAGTGGGATGGAGAAGACACCAAATGAGGTGCTCGCCATGCTGAAAACTGCGGAAGGAGGACTGCGGAAAAATCGCAAGCAAGTGTTGCTTGTGAATAAAACCGCCAGTTTCAAAAAGAAAGGCAAGCCCAAGAAGGGCAAGGGCGCCGGTAAGACCGGCTCCCAAAGCAACTCTAAGGGCGGATCCAAGAATGAAACTGAGTGCTTCTACTGCAAGGGCACAGGACACTGGAAGAGAAACTGCAAGAAGTATCTGGAAGATAAGAAATCCGGGAAAACCGGAAAATGTATAATTGTTATACAGGTTAATGTCATTGACGTTTTGCTTGCTAGCGAAAATTCTAAGTCTTGGGTATTTGATACTGGATAGGGTTGCTCACATTTGCAACTCGATACAGGGGCTTCAGAAGGTGCGTAAGCTGGCAAAGAATGAAGTCGTGATGCGTCTCAGGAACGGCGCTAGGATCGCCACTCAAGCCGTCAGCATTATGCCTCTACGTCTCCCTTCAGGATTTACCCTAGAACTAAGTAACTGTTATTTTGTTCCGGCATTGTGTAGAAACATTATCTCTAGATCATGTTTAGTACACGATGGGTATTCCTACAAGTCTAAGAACAATGGTTGTTCACTTTATTGTAAGGATATGGTTTATGGATTTGCACCCATTGTTGGGGGCCTTTTCATACTGAATCTTGAATGTGGAAATGATGTCTTTAACGTGAATGCTAAATGCCTTAAGAAGGATGATACCACCACCACTTTCATGTGGCACTGTCAGCTTGGCCACATTGGAAAGAAACGCATGCAAAGACTCCATAAAGATGGAGTTTTACCGTCCTTTGATTTTGAATCATTTGACACATGTGAAGCTTGCTTGATGGGGAAAATGACCAAGACGCCGTTCACGGATCATCCTGAATGGGTGGGTGAATTGTTGGAAATAATACATAGTGATGTATGTGGTCCGATGAGCATGGCCGCACGGAGTGGTTATTTCTACTTCGTGACTTTTACTAATGATTTAAGTAGGTATGGATATATCTATTTGATGAAGCATAAGTCGGAAACCTTTGAAAAGTTCAAAGAATTTCAGAATGAGGTAGAAAATCATCGTAACAAAAGGATTAAGTTTCTGCGATCAGATCGCGGGGGCGAATATCTTAGTCATGAGTTTAGCCAACATCTGAGTGATCGTGGAATCGTTTCACAGCTTACGCCTCCCGGAACTCCACAGCGAAACGGAGTGTCGGAACGACGTAACCGAACCTTGTTAGACGTGGGAAGGTCGATGATGTCTCTTACAAATCTACCGATATCTTTTTGGGGTCACGCACTACTCACTGCCGCTTATACATTAAACAGAGCACCATCTAAGTCTGTTGAGACAACACCATACGAGTTATGGCATGGGAAGAAACCCAATTTGTCACATCTCAAAATCTGGGGTTGTGAAACTTATGTAAAACGTTTACAACCAAGCAAACTCGATCCCAGATTAGACAAATGTTACTTTGTAGGTTATCCCAATGAAACAGTTGGGTATTCTTTCTACCAACGCTCCGAATGCAAAGTGTTTGTCGCTAAAAACGGAGTCTTTCTCGAGAAAGAGTTTCTCGCTAACGAATTAACTGGGAGGACAGTGCAACTTGATGAGATTAGTGAATCTTCAGCAACCGTTGATATGGCTAAGGAACCGGAAGAAATTCCGGTAATTATCCCTACAACCGAGCCGGAAGTTG
This sequence comes from Elymus sibiricus, assembly GCA_039707655.1. Taxonomy (NCBI): domain Eukaryota; kingdom Viridiplantae; phylum Streptophyta; class Magnoliopsida; order Poales; family Poaceae; genus Elymus; species Elymus sibiricus. The sequence continues at coordinate 250,431,117 of CM077668.1, read as the reverse complement.
TCGCACGTGATGCGGAAACTTCAGACAAGTTTGTATTTGAACCGCGCAAATCAGGTAGGGCTATCGAGCCACCTGAGTGGTTTCATAACAAAATCTTCATTCTTGAAGATGATGAACCTGCGCACTACAAGGAAGCGATGGCGGGGCCCAGCTGAAGGGAATGGCACAAAGCCATGAGATCCGAAATGGAATCCATGTACGAAAATCAAGTTTGGAACTTGGTAGAACTTCCAGAAGGCGTAAAGCCCATTGGTTGTAAATGGATTTTCTAAAGAAAGATGGACGCGGATGGTAACATTACTATCCATAAAGCTAGACTTGTCGCGAAAGGGTTCACGCAAGTTCCAGGAGTGGACTACGACGAGAATTTGTCGCCCGTAGCTATGCTTATGTCTCTTCGGATATTACTAGCAATTGTTGCTTATTTTGATTATGAAATATGGCAGATGGACGTCAAAACGGCTTTCCTAAATGGAAATCTCAAAGAAGATGTATACATGACAGCCTGAAGGTTTTGTCGTTCATGAGAATGCTGGAAAGGTATGCAAACTTCAGAAGGCCATTTATGGTCTGAAGCAAGCATCAAGGAGCTAGAACATTCGTTTTGATGAAGTAGTCAAAGAGTTTGGCTTCATCAGGAATGACGAAGAATCTTGTGTTTACAAGAAGTTTAGTGGGAGCGCAAAAGCATTTCTAATCTTGTATGTGGATGACATATTGTTGATTGGAAATGGCGTGAATTTTCTTAGTGAAATAAAAGACTCATTGAAGAATAGTTTTTCAATGAAAGACTTAGGCGAAGCCGCATATGTATTGGGCATCAAAATCTATAGAGATAGATCAAAACGCCTGATAGCGCTTAGCCAAAGTACATACATTGACAAGGTGTTGAAAATGTTCAACATGGAGAACTCCAAGAAAGGCCTACTCCCCATGTCACCTGGCACAGTGCTTTGCAAGAATCAGTGTCCTCGGACTCTCGATGAGCGAGTACAGATGAATGATGTTCCATATGCCTCGGCAGTTGGTTCTATTATGTATGCCATGCTATGTACAAGACCGGATGTTTCCTATGCGCTAAGTGTTAGCAGCCGATACCAAAGTGATCCAGGACAGGAACACTGGGCCGCAGTCAAAAGTATTCTTAAGTACCTCAGAAGGACCAAGGATTTACTCCTTGTGTACGGAGGTGATGAAGAGCTCATTGTAAGTGGTTACACTGATGCAGGCTTCATGACTGACCCAGATGACTTCAAATCTCAATCAGGCTATGTTTTCATATTGAACGGCGGCGCAGTTGATTGGAAAAGTTCCAAACAAAAGACTGTGGCGGATTCTATGACGGAGGCGGTATATGTTGCAGCTTCAGAAGCCTCCAAGGAGGCAGTCTGGATCAAGCAGTTTCTTGAAGACCTTGGTGTGGTTCCAAGTGCGCTGGACCCGGTGGAGATCTATTGTGATAATAGTGGCGTCGTGGCTCAGGCTAGGGAGCCATCTTCGCACCATAAGACAAGACATATTGAACGCAAATATAAACTCATTCGACATCATGTCGAAGCGGGTTTAGTGAAAGTACGCAAAGTTCACACGGATCTGAACGTGTCAGACCCGATGACAAAGCCTCTACCACGAGCAAAGCATGAGCAGCACCGGATAGCTATTGGTGTTAGGGAAGCCATGTAACTGGATTATGACTCTAGTGCAAGTGGGAGTCTGTAGGAGATATGCCCTAGAGGCAGTAATAACATTTATTCTGTATCTCCAAGTTTGTAATGAATGTTTATGTTCCATGCTATAACTGCAATGATTCTCGAGTCTACAATATCCATGAGGCTCGGAGGGAAAGTCATGTGCACATATGGTATAATAAACGGTAAAAAGTATTCCTAGTCATGCCTCTAAGACTATCTCAAGTATTGCATAATGATCCTGTTTTCCTGATCATGGGCATGACTATGCCGGCAATTTTGAGGGCATAATGTTAGTAGAACACTTGTGTTGAATCGACCCAAATTGATGTTATGCTATGAGATACATTCATCACAAGTTAACGGTTAATAACACAGAGATGGTTAATGTTTGCATAATTCCTTAGACCATGAGAGTATCGAGTTCCTTCGTGCTTGCTTCGTGAACTTTGGGGTTTGTTAAACGTCATCCGTAACTGGGTGGCTATTACGGCAGCTTACGGGTTCACGAAAAGGTATGACAAGGAACGAGATAGCTCAAGATTGGGATTTGCTCCTCCGACGATGGAGAGATATTCTCGGGCCCTTCGGTGTTACGGTATCCATCATCGTCTGGTCAGACACATTGTGATTTCATCACTGGGATGCCGGAACGCGGAAACGAGAAAAGAGAACAAAACCGGTAACGAGGTAACTGGCATAGTGGACAAGTGTTGATCCACGGGGATGTCGATAAATCTCACCTCGGGTGTTTGTAACATATCGTGAAGCAACAGGAATAGCACACGGCAACCGGAGGTTCACTCGAATATTTATTCGTGTGGGTATAGGGGTCAATATGGGTGTCCACGGCTCCGATGTTGATCATTGATCAGAAAGTGTTCCGGGTCATGTCTATACTTCACCGAACCTATAGGGTCACACGCTTAAGGGTCATCTATCTGTTGAATACTATACAAGGAGTCTGAGAGAAAGTCACCGGAAAAGTTTCGGAGACAACAGAAAAGTTTCGGAGAGAGAACACCGGAATAGTTTCGGTAAAACCGAAAAGTTGTTTCGGAGTATACCATTAAGTCAAATTGTTTTCGGCACACACCTAGAAATTCTTGGAGGGTGCCAGAATTGTTCTGGAAAGTTCTGGGATTTTTCCGGGATAAAAACCGGAAATGTTCCGGAGCTGCCGGAACCGGTTTGGTTGCTTTTCGCACATGAAAATCACTAATCCGGAATTGTTTCGGAACGCGTCCAAAATCAGTTTAGTGGGTACTGGATTTAGTCTAAGACCCACAGAAATATTTTCGGATTTAACGGCCGCGGAAAAATGTTTCCATGAATAGTGAAAGTGCTTTTTGGGTTACTTTATGGAAAGCCACCTTTTAGGGCCGGCCAAGGAGGAGCCCATCCTTGGTGCTCCTCTAGCCTTCCCATTTTACCCTTGTGGAAAATCCATATGATGGGTTTTTTGGTATTTTGGCAGCCACCCTACCCCTTGGGTTTTCCTATAAATAGAGGTGGAGAGGCACTCTCCACACTCACTCCTTTCTCACATACACAAGCCATGCATGATCTGGCCTTCTCTCTCCCTCCCCGCGAAATAGTTTCGTAGAGCCGAAAGGCTGTCTGGGTTCCAGCATGAACTAGTTCTGGACGGCAAAGCCCTGCCGGATAGCTGACACTGTATGTGTGCAACCCCGTAGAGAGGTCGTAGTTTTGATCTTTTGCCCGAGGGGCTGTTCGAGGGTCCTCCCGAAGGGCTGTCCGAGTTACCGTTCGAGCTTCGAGGGTCCTCCCAAAGGGCTGTCCGTGACATCGTCCGAGGGACTGTCCGACCGCCTCCTGAAGGGCTGTCCGACGAGGGAGTACATCCTCGCGGTTGGGAGGTTGTAAATCCTAGCTGCGGGGATCTGCACCGACGATCTACATGGACTCTACTTCCGCTACGCTATGAGTCGGTAATGATCAGATCAAGCCCTGTATGCAGTCTCCATAGAGGTCCTGGGCGTGCTCGCTGTACCGAATTTTTTTGTTTTCTGTCGCGTTCCCCTACACGTACCCTAGCCAACAGGCCATTTCTCTCCACAGGACGTTGCCTCTCCATGTACAGCAGCCCGATGCTGACGTAGCAACACGCAATATCCCCAAGCCGATGAGTACTTTGCACAATTTTTGGAGACACCGGCCGTATATACGCGAGTGTAGCCGACCAATACATGAACCAGCTGGTATGCACTGGGCCCGTATTTTTAGAGTGTGGCCATACGTGTACATGATTTAGACGGAACTTCCTCAGTCAAGGGCCAATTTTCTTAAACTAAACGTTGCCTTTGGCCCTATTATCATGGCCAGTTATTGAGTATGTGCCTATCCAAAAATGTTGCATTGTCCCTATTCTCATGGCCGGTTGCGGAACTAGCCTCGTACGTGCTTGTCGACGCCAAGATAGACTGTAAAAATGTGTTAGTAATCTCGATCTCTCTCAATTAGTTTGACTGTGTTAATTAGAAGTTGTGTGCATACTCTCTCCTTCTCTCTCTCTCTCTCTCTCTCTCTCTCTCTCTCTGGTGTATTGTTTTTACCCGAGTGTACATTGTTGCGTACTCTACCCGACCGCATATTCATGGTACTTCAACAATATGATTAGTATGATACGTAGCCGCTCCTTCCTCGGCCACAAATCAATGTTGGAGATCAGTTTGTATGTACATGATTGGGACCAAACAGATAATGCCATGCGTAGGATTCAACCTAGTGGGTCCTAGATGTTAGAATCCCATTAGGAGGAATAGGGGATAGTTGTTTGCATATAACCTTGAACCTGGTGGGTCCCTGCTGTCAGTGTCTCCATGTACAGTCCTCTTCAAATGGCTCTTGTTTGTTGACTATGTTGAGAATGGCTGGTGGCAGCGCCCGACGAGCGCACCAAGCAGGAGACAACGACGAGTCCTTGGATGGGAACAACCCAGAGTTGGGCAAGACACGAGAGTGGCGTACTAGGCGGAGGGGAGTATGAGGGTTGACTGGTGTGGGTGCGAGGTGGTGCTGACGTTGCCAGAGAATAACATGAGGTTTGAGGTGGCGAGGCGAGCGCAATAGTGTCGCCATCCGCGGGTAGCGGGAGTAGGCGGTTGACTGGCGCTCATTTGGGTGGCTTGAGGAACAAGACGGGAGATTGAAGAAGCATGACATCCGTTGGATATCAGTCCAACATCTACGACTCGCGGATTCGTTTGTTGACTACGTTGAAAACCCGTTGCATTGGCTTCAACCTCGTTGGCCGCAATGTTTTTGCCGGGAAACATGGGTCCCAAATATCAGCCTCCAAATATGTGGCGGACCTACAACCCCTTTACTCTTTTCTTAAGAATTTATAGTCCATTTTCTTGGCAGGCCAAGCTACAGAAAAAGACTAAAATTTCCTTCAAGGCCCAAATCCATTGCTCCTTTTGAAAGATTTGCAGCTGGGCAGGCGGAGGAAAAAAAGTTGGGTTCGCCGGGCATTCTTTTAAAAAACTAATGCTAATTGGGGTTTTTTATCAAAAAAATAAAAGCCGGGCTTGGTATGTTCTAAGAAGAAAACAAAACATGTGCCGAGCGGGCCTCAACTCCTACCCAACCCAACTGATACCTACTCGGCCTTAAAAAAGTTCATACCTTCTCGGTCCGAGATGCTAGTTTGGGGAACCCGTTGGGTCCACTTGACATGGGGAATATGTTGGACTAAAAAATTGGGGGAATATGGTAAGAACTTGGGTAGCTGAGAACTCGAACGAGAAGAAGAGATGGTGTGGAGGGTTAGAGGGATCATATGGGACGCACATCATAGGAGGGCGGTTGAAGGAGCACGCTAGCCATTGGATTCCAATCTAACGACAGCCAGGACGACTGGTGTGAGAAGGAGGCACTTGCTTGTGTACAACCATGTGAAACCTGCTGGGTCCCCGGTGCCAGCTTCTCCTTGTACCATTATCTCATTGATAACCTGGTGGGTCCCACAAGTCATCATTACAGTAGGAACCGACGCCTTTTGCGCTTTTGCTACTTACATGATGCCTGAACTGAACTTTTGTTTTTCACGTAAGTCGATTATGTGTTAGCGCCGAGGCCAAAACGGTGGGGCAAAGGGTAATAAGCACCCGTAATAATACACATATATAATTATGCAATCTCTGATGAAAAATATATATAAGCACAACCAATACACTTGTTCAGGCAAACCCATCATGTATCAACATACGTGCCTACGCATTATATATTAGATATGATAGTTGTCTCTAACATAAATGAAGATCGGAATTAGACCCTTCACCATATGGATATTCTCCTTTGGTTTGAAGTAGGTAGGTTGACTTGCCAGTTAGATCGTCAAAGCCAGCAATAGCATCATGCACATCCAAAAGAGCTTTCTGGAGCAAAGTGACATCTTCCGACTATCCTGGAGCTCCAGCGGTCGTAATGAGCCAATGGATTCGATCATAAACATTGCGTGCATCAGCCAGATAGTGTGCACAGTCTCTGCTCATGTATTTAATCTTCAAATCATGCTAATAGATTTACCTGCTTTTCTCGTCCAATAAACCGCGTAGGCGCAATATTTCCTTTTGAATTTCTCTATGCCCGGAGTAGCTGTGATCTACAAGCAACTTCTTTTAGGTTTCCATCTATCTGATTGTCTGCGTCGCCTCACTGTTCATCGCAGATCATCCATTTGGTGGCTTGACCACGACACCGCACTGATCAGATTCCTAGACAGGGAAAAAAACTCAACAATTTCCACACATACTTACCATTTTCAAGTTTGCGAACAAAGTATCGTGGCTGTGGAAGCCCAATCTTCTTGAACATAGTCTTCTGTAGGAGTTTTGTTGAAAAGTCGAGTATCTCCATGTGAGTTCGAATGTTCAAAAAGGACTATTATAATGTTGGCAACACTCATCATGACTCAAGCTAGAAAACAACATATGCTAAGATGAACGTTATAAAGGATCGATCGTACAAGACAACTGGCACATAAGAGTCCTTTCGTGCGCTTTATACGACCATCACAGATCGATCGTCGGCTCCCTAGCGATCTTGTCATCCCCCAAAGAGCAAGCAGAAGGAGGACCCAACATAAGTGATGACCGACAACCAAACATGTAAGAAAATAGCGAGACCTAGCCTAGCACACAGAGTCGAACCCATACGTGTTCCAAGAGATTTGGTTTCACTGGAATTAAGCTTTAGCCAAGAGTCCTGCTCAACGAACGACCCAACCAACGGCCCTTACACCCATACGTCTATTGCTTATGGCCAAGCCAATGGTGCAACGACCTTTCCACCAGGAAGAGGAACAATTAATGCCGGTCGTGCATTTCTCACCCGCTTCTGACCGACGCGCGCTGAAACCGCCCGTTCCTCACCGGGACTCCCACATTTACTGTTGTAATAAACTATTGCTCTCTTTCGAAGGCACCAACCAATCCCTTTCTTTACCCATCACCACACGAAGCAAATGTAACACCCCCAGGGGTTAACTACAGTGACCACAGGCTAATCATGCCATGTCATCTAATTTTACTAAACCAAAATGCCACTAGTCTCAAATCAAACTTAAATTTAAATTCAAATATAAGTCAAATTATTATTTCCTCAAACATGAAAAGTAAAGTGTTCATATTTTTGCAAATAATCAGTTGGTAATTGTCATGAAGGAACCAACATTAATTAAAATATTTAAGTGACCCTAATTAGCTAAAACAGTACCAAAACAGCTCCATTTAATCCATTTTTATTTAAATAAAATTCAAATGAAAACATCTGGACTCCAAACCTTTTTATGGTAGTGCAATATATTGCCTAGTATTTATGTGGCCAAGTCACATATTTTACAAAATTGATGTAGGGGAATCAACTAGTAGATCAGGAAAATCAAGAGGCACACGAGCAAATCACAGGAAGGAACTAGCTGGGCTGCTACGAGCTGACCCTCTCTAGTATTTCTCTGTACAAGGGGAAAGTAATTCTCCTAGTACTCTGTTCTAGAGAGCCCACTAGATAAGTATGCCACGCAGGGCCACTAGAAGTTGGGGGGGGGGAGAGAGAACACGGCTGGATAAAGCAAGACTAAAGAAAGAAAGAAAAAAGAAATAAAACCAAAAGCTCTGACTTTGACCATCCTTGACAAAATATCAGTTTAGTAATATAGTGATAGCCCTTTGTCTGCATCATCCACCCTGGGCTGGCAAGAACTCGTCCTCGAGTGTCAGCCTTCGTCTTCAGATGGCTCTCCATAATATGGCAAAAGATGTTTCACATTAAACACATCAGAAGTACGCAGATGGTTAGGTAATTCTATGCGAGAGGCATTATCATTGATCCTTTTCAGCACCTTGCATGGACCGATTTTTCTCTTGCTAAGCTTGTTGTACTCACCAGCAGGGAAACGCTCCTTAGTGAGGACAGCCCACACATAATCACCTTCTTTTAAAACAAGCCGGCGACGATGTTGATCAGCTGCAACCTTGTATTTAGCATTGCTCTCCTGTATCCTCTGTTGCACAAGCATATGAATGGAGTTAATCTCTGCTGTCATGTTGTCTGCTTTGCAACTTTTCCTCCCAACAGCAGGTATAGGTGCTAGCTCCAGAACTCCATTAGGAATTCGGCCATATATTATTTCAAATGGAGCCAACCCAGTAGAGCGATTTGGGGTACGATTGAAAGCAAATTCGGCATGTGGCAGAACCGTATCCCATTCTTCGGTTTGTCGCCCACAAGAGCTCGTAACATCTTCCCCAAGCTTCTATTTACCACTTCAGTTTGGCCATCCGTCTGTGGATGATAAGCCGTGCTAAAATTCAGATTTGTTCCCATTTGCCTCCACAAAGATCGCCAAAAATGAGACATGAATTTAGTATCCCGATCTGAAGTAATACTTCTTGGTATACAATGGAGTCGAACAACTTCCCGGAAGAACAGAACAGAAATTTGACTTGCATCCAATGTCTTTCGGCAAGCAATGAAATGAGCCATTTTGCTGAATCGGTCAACCACAACAAAGATAGAGTCGATGCGACGTTGTGTTCGCGGAAGGCCTAGTACAAAATCCATACTCACATCTATCCACGGACCCTCGGGTACTGGTAATGGCATATACAAACCTGCATTGGTAGCCGTACCTTTTGAAACTTGATAGATATAACATCTCTTCACGAACCTTTCCATATCTCGCCGAGCATGGGGCCAAAAATATTGTTCCAGTAATAGTTCCACTGATTTGTCCCGCCCTCGGTGGCCTTCATTGTGAATCTCCTTTATGATCAGATCACGTACAGAGCAATTTGGAATGCAGAGTTGAACCCCACGAAAAAGAAATCCCTCATGGATGGTATATTCAGCAGAGTTTCTTCCTTGAGCAGCCTCATAAATCTTGCTAAAAAATGGATCAGTAGCATAGAGTTCTGGGATACTGTTAAAACCAACAACTTGAACATTCATCGTGCTCAGGCATTGTGCTCTGCGACTCAGTGCATCAGCCACTCTGTTTTGTGCTCCAGACTTGTGCTTGAGCACAAAATTATACTCTTCTAGAAAGCTTGCCCAACGTGCATGCTTTCGGTTCAGGTTAGGCTGACTTCGGATGTATTTTAGTGTTTCATGATCACTATACAAGACAAACTCTTGATGTAGTAGGTAATGCCTCCAGTGTTGCAATGCCCGAACCACTACATACAACTCAGTTTCATAAGTTGAATAGTGTAGTTGTGCACCTGCCAGTTTTTCACTGAAGAAAGACACAGGACGGGATTCTTGACTAAGAACAGCACCAATTCCTTTTCCTGATGCATCACAATCCACTTCAAACAACTTGTTAAAATCCGGCAATGCTAGGCAATCTGTTGATGCCACTTTGGCTTTAATCTCCTCAAAAGCTTGCTTGGCTTCTTCTGTTAATACAAAAATCCCACGTCGCTTCATGCAATCAGTGAAAGGTGCCATGATTGTGCTGAAATTATGAATAAACCGTCTATAAAAGGAAGCAAGCCCATGGAAGCTACGAGCTTCAGTTAATGTGCGTGGAGCTGGCCAACTAAGAATTGTTTCCACCTTGCTTGGATCCACTTGCAAGCCTCTTTCAGACACAATAAAACCCAAGAAGTTGACTGAAGAGACCAACAATTCACACTTCTTTGGATTAGCATACAACTGCTCACGCTGTAAAGCAGATAACACTTCTCTCAAGTGTTGTAGGTGGTCTTCCATGCTACTGCTATATACTAGTATGTCATCAAAATATACGACAACAAACTTTCCGATAAAAGGTCGTAATACATGATTCATCAACCTCATAAATGTACTTGGAGCATTAGAAAGACCGAAAGGCATTACTAACCATTCATAAAGCCCATCTCCTGTCTTGAAAGCCGTCTTCCACTCATCGCCTGGACGGATCCTTAGTTGGTGGTACCCGCTCTTGAGATCAATCTTCGAAAACACCACTGCCCCTGCTAAATTATCCAACATATCCTCGAGTCGAGGAATAGGAAATCGATACTTAATGGTGACCTTATTGATTGCTCGAGAATCAGTACACATGCGCCATGAACCATTTTTTTTTGGTGTCAGGAGTGCAGGGACAGCACATGGGCTTAGGCTAGGCTGAATAAAACCTTTATCTAATAATTCTTGCACTTGACGATTTAGTTCCTCATACTCTTTAGGATTCATTCGATAAGCTGGATGGTTTGGCAAACTAGCTCCTAGTACTAAATCAATCTGATGTTGAATGTCTCGCATGGGAGGTAATACAGAAGGAAGCTCTTTTGGAAAGACGTCCGAAAATTCTTCCAATAAGTCATGTGCTTCCTTTGGCATGCCAACTTCACTCTTCTGCTCTGAAAGTAGTAGCAAATATACACCTCCTTCTATTGCTTCACGCATAAATTGCTTACAAGATATGAGACTTGTGGTGCGTGATGATTCAGAACTCCTGGATTTGACTAACTCATCCTCTTTCACTGGGTTAAACACAAATTTTTGTCCATCTTTTATGACAGTATATGTATGCTTATGGCCATCATGTACAGCATGGCGGTCATACTGCCAAGGTCTTCCCAGAATTAGGTGGCTAACATCCATATCAACAACATCACATTCTACCTCATCAAAGAATTTATTGCCAATGGAGAAAGACACCAAACACCGAAATTTTACCTTCGATACCTTGTCAGATTTGAACCAGCGCATGTTATAAGGACAAGGATGATTTTCCTTCTTAAGCCCAAGTTTATTTACTGCCTCCTCTGATATAGTGTTTTCTCAGCTGCCATTATCAATAATAACATGACATACTTTTCCACCTATAGTACAGCGTGTGTGGAACAAGCTCTGTCGTCGCCAATCTTCGTCTTTCTTTGGAGGTATCATCAAAGCTCGCTCCATTACTAACATGTCCCCTGTATCTCCATCCAACTCAACCTCTTCATTATCATCATAATCATCATATATAGGCTCACTTTGCTATTCTATCTCCTCTTCATGGTCACCCACTAATCCTTTACCTTCCCGACCACTGCTCCTTGGACAATCCCTTTGTAAATGTTGTGGAGACCCACACTTAAAACAAGTACCTCTTGTTGTTGACTTGGACATATCCTCGACACCTTTAGGCATGGGTGCAGACCTCGCTGGCCTCTGATTGTTGCTACTCGCTGCCGCTCTTGTTGGTGCAGAATTATTAGATCGTGACCGGAACGGAGTGCTATTTGTGCGCAATGGTCGCTGCTGCTGTTTTTCCACAGCGACAGCTCGCTGGTATGCCTCCGAAACTGTGAAATTCATATGCAAAGACAGCACATCTTGGATGGATTGACGTAACCCGCCAACGTACCTTGCCACCAACTGGCTCTTGGAATCACTCAAATTGTTGCGTGATACCAGTTGATAGAATTCATTTGTATACTCATCCACACTTTTGATGCCTTGTCGTAGATTTTGGAGCTGCTTGAACAACGATTCCTCATAATTAAAGGGAAGAAACTCTCTCTGCATCTTCTCCTTCATAGCAAACCAGGAATCAATCTTCTGCTTGCCACGAACTCTACGACTCTGCTCGAGATTTTTCCACCAAACAGATGCACGCCCTTTTAGTTGCATTGCCACTTCAGGAACGCGCTCCTTTTCCGGCACCTCTGCATATTCAAAGACGCGCTCAACTTCATCTACCCAATCAATAAAATCCTCAGGAGAGAGTCCTCCTGAGAACTCCGGCAAATTAACTCTAAAGCAGCGCCGCCTCTGGTGCTCGCGCTCAGCAGTAGCACGATTCCGTCCGTGTCGCTGCCGGGCACAAAAGGGGTTAACTTCAGGACGCCTCAGGGAGCTTGCTGAAGAGCCATCGCTGCCAAACGAAGCATCCTCACTACCCTGGTCTTCTGGCATATCCATCCGTTGCATAGTAACAACAATTTGGGCCATCTACGTCTCCATGGCTGCCATTTGCTGCACTAGGTCCTGAACTTGCCGTCTTAATTCTTGGTTCTGATCCCTCAAATCAGCATCGATGTCCCGCAGGTTCCGGTAGCTTGGATGAGCCCCGTCCCCGGACTCCTCGTCCAGCTCCGCGGCATCAACCCGAGCCGCCGCAGTCCGGCCAGCTTGACTCCGATTTCTCCGACCCCCGACCATGAACTCGAACCTCCGCTCTGATACCAACTGATGCAGGGGAATCATCTAGTAGATCAGGAAAATCAAGAGGCACACGAGCAAATCACAGGAAGGAACTAGCTGGGCTGCTACGGGCTGACCCTCTCTAGTATTTCTCTGTACAAGGGGAAAGTAGTTCTCCTAGGACTCTGTTCTAGAGAGCCCACTAGATAAGTATGCCACGCAGGGCCACTAGAAGTTGGGGGAGAGAGAGAGAGAGAACAAGGCCGGATAAAGCAAGACTAAAGAAAGAAAGAAAAGAAAAAAAACTAAAAGCTCTGACTTTGACCATCCTTGACAAAATATCAGTTTAGTAATATAGTGATAGCCCTTTGCCTGCATCAAAAATCCATTGGGGTAGCTCAAAATATTTCAACTCTTCTCTGTAAAAAGAAAAACACAAAAATGAAAAGAGAAAAAGAGAAAGGCTACTGTGCCCGGGCCTAAGTCAAACAGGTAGGCCCAGCCCACCACCTGTCCTCTCCCACCTCCCACGCTCTCTCTCTTCCCCGCTGTCGCCTCTGCCGCACGCGGCGCGCCCGCGCCTGGCCCCCCTCCGTCTGGTCGACAGCGCGACGTGCCTGGCCGGTTAAGGCCAGCGCCCTGCCCTCCCCTGGCTCCTCCCCCGCCTCATTCTCTCCCTCTCTCCCTCTCTGCCTCCTCTCCCGAGCGCCGCCATGACCGGACTCGGCTAGAGCTCGCGGCTACCGTTTCCCTCTCGTCGCCGCAGTCTGTCCCGCCGCTCCGCCGTGCTCGACTACTTCCCCTGCGTAGACGGACGCGACCCGGAGAGCCCTGCCTCGATGCCCTCAGCCTTCTCCTTCCTCTGCGGCCGCCGTGATCACTGTCGCTGCGCCACCCTCTCCGACGCCTCCCCGAGCACGCTGCCATCCCCTACCGCCTCGCAGTGAGCTTCTCCCCGTTTCCCCTCTCCTCTCGCCGTCAATTTCGACCCCTAGCACCGATCCCCAACGTGGCCGTACCTGCCACCGCTCGAGCTCGTCGCCGGCGAGCTTCCGGCGACCAAATGGCCCCGTGCCTGTGCCCGTTGAGCTCACCGCACCACGTAGGCCCTCCCTAGCCGCTTTGTTTGCTCGTTAGCACGTTGCATCGCCGATCCCGAGCTCTGCCCGAGAACGCCGCCGCCTGCCGTCGTCGTTACGCGCCATTCCGGCCACCCTCGCCCGCGAGACCGCCACCGTCGGACGCGGCGCTCGACGCCCGTTCGAACGGCACCGACCGCGTCCATTTTGGCCCCCCACAGACGAATCCCGAGCGTCGCCGGCGCGCTCCGCCGCGTTCAGGCTCGCCGGAGTAACTCCGGCAGCCGGCGCTGACGTAGACGCCTGGGGCCCACCCCCTGTGCCACTGACTGTGGGCCCGTGGAGCCCAGTTGACTGGGTTGACCCAGCCAACTCTGCTGACTGGGCAGCCCGTGTCACTGACATGCGGGCCCTACCTGTTTAAAATGTCTTTGAAAAATAAATAAAAAGATAAATAATCTGTTAATTAATCTAATTACTAATTAAGTCACTCATAGATGGGGCTCACCCCTCTAATTAATCTTTAATTAGTTTAATTAACCCCTAATTACCTCTCTGTGTATGACATGTGGGTCCCACTGGTCAGGTTTGACCCTGGTCAGCTGGGTTTGACCGCTAACGTCACCCTGACGTCATGATGACGTCACATATTACTGTTTTGGATAATTCCGATTTAATAATTAAAACAATTCCAGAATTCAACAAAACTTTGAAAAATCATATAAAATAAACCGTAACTCGGATGAAAATAATTTATATATGAAGAACGATCAGAAAAATGTGACGAATCCGAATATGCCATGCACATACCTGTCAGCCCTCTCTAACATGATGAACATGGAACTTTCCCCTCCGGTTCATCTGTCCGATAATTGCCCAGAGCTGGTAAAACACCTCCAGATGTTTCCCGCTCCGACTAACTTGCGTAGTACTGCATTAGGGCACTCCTCGAATAACATACTGCCATGTCAAGCATTTGTGTTGCATTGTTTGCCGAGTATTTATTGTTTCTTCCTCCTTCTCTACCGATAGACCCCGAGACTGCCGTCGACACTACTGAGTACGACTACGTCGTCGACGACCAGCCCCTTTCAGTAGAGCTTCCAGGCAAGCAAAACCCCCTTATTCATTCCTATATCGCCTATTCCTTCTCCCTCGTGCTTGCATTAGATTTTGCTACTGTAATTGAATGCTCCTATTCTGATGCATAGCCTGCTTTTGTAACCTGCTGTTGTTACTTTACCTGTCATCCTAAACTGCTTAGTATAGGTTGGTTAGTGATCCATCAGTGACCCCTCAACCTTGTCCCTGTTGCCCCGCTTTGTTACCAGTGCCTCGATCTTTGTGATCGATGTGCAGAGACCGTCACATCACCGCACACCCCCTTAGTTGTACGACTCGGCAGGGCTACTATCGAGTGCCGGGGGTGATACCTCGTACTGCATTCCTGATGATATCCCTGTAGTATAGCACATCGATGGTGATTGCAGAGGGTGATTCCTCGTTCTCCCCTTGCCGATGATGACTCTGTCGTGCAATCCCTCAAGTGGGGACCATCGAGGGTGATTCCTCCTGGTTCTCTTTAACGGATTACATCGAGTAGGAATCCATCGAGGGTGATTCCTCAGGTTCCCATTGATGTTTTGGACACACGGTTACCACGACTTTACCTCAGACCTTTATTACAGGCGGGTCGACCCCGAGGGGTACCCGCGGGAAATGTGGAGTCGGGTTGACCTGGAGGGTACCCGCGAGATAATTATGAGGTGCGGCTGGGCAGGCAGAGACCACCCTAGAGAGGGATGGGCCTGACCCTTGTTACACTTCCTAGACACGAGACGACAGGAGTACTGATCATCACCGCGAGCTCTAAACACGCCTAACGGATTTGGGTATTTGATCTGAGTAGGCCGCTGGCCTTAAATGCACTACCACCACATGGGATAATGGTTATGGGACCCTCTACGTCGTATGTATCAGCCGAAAGCTCTTCAGACGTCACAGCTTAGAGATGCGGGCTGATTACTGGGGTGGGCTGGTTACGTCACTTGTGTATACAGTGTCGCGCCTGGGCCCCGGCCAGTCTCGCAATGTGGAGGAGCGCAGAGGGCGATGGGCCCAAGACCCCTTCGCATTTAGGATTTAGACTGGCGTGTTGACCTCTCTGCTGAGCCTAGGTAGGACTGCGTCATGTCGATTACCCGAGGCCGGGTATTACCCAGCAAGTGTGTCCGGCCAGATGTAATCGAGCGTGCTGGGTAATAGTAGTGCACCCCTGCAGGGAAGTTATCTATTCGAATAGCCGTGTCCACGGTAACAGGACGCTCAGTGTTGTATCCCGATCTACTACAACTTGAACTGAATACATGTTACTTTAACTGTAAGCTCCGAGATCGCTTTCTTGCAGGGAGTCGAGGAAGGATCTCTGGGCTTTGCTTCTACATGCTTGTTACTTTACAATATGCTAATCTGCACTCTTCTAATGCTGCAAGACGCTGAAGATGCTAGTCTTCGATAGGCTAGGCCTTCCCCTCTATTCTGGCAGTTCTGCAGTTTAGTCCAAAGATATAACCCCATTCCTTTGATACCGATGCATACTTAGTATAGTTCCGATGTAAGTCTTGCGAGTACTTTAGATGAGTACTCACGGTTCCCCATACCCGTTTACTACTATCAGATGACGGAGCCCAGGAGTCAGCTTTTCCCGCCGACGACTGCTACTACACTTCCAGTGGAGCCTACTACTACGTGGATACCGACGACCAGGAGTAGATTCGGAGGCTCCCAGGCAGGAGGCTTGCGCCTTTTCGATCAGTGTCGTTGTTATGCTAGCCTTCTTAAGGCAAACTTGTTTCCCTTTTATGTCTGTACTCAGATATTGTGTTTGCTTCCGCTAACCCTTGATCGCGAGCTTATGTATTCGAGCCCTCGAGGCCCCTGGCTTGTAATATAAAGCTTGTATGACTTTTATTTCTGTTTAGAGTTGTGCTGTGATATCTTCCCGTGAGTCTCTGATCTCGATAGTGTGCATTTGCGTGTATGATTAGTGCACGGTCGAGCAAGGGCGTCACAGAAAAATACGACGAGAGAACCACCACAATCGTCCATGTTGCACCAACCACTCCCGTGCCAACCTTCCCCCCAGCGGGAGCAAGGAGGACCGCATAGAGAGAGGTAGGGAGAGAGAGAGTTATGGGAGAGGGCATGGGAACACTAAGAATGGGTCGAGGAGGACGCGTGCCGCAAGGCCGAATTAGTCGTCGTCCGTTCCTGATTTCTTGCTAGAATCAACTACTTTGAGATCGTGACGATGGCCACCTAGGCAGAAGTGGACGCCGCACTCACTCCGGAGTTCAAACAAAAAAATGTTACCAGGAATTTAATACATAAGGGCATGGCATGCATGTTTGTTGACACAGTTAAGAGTTTGGGAAGTTTGAATGGAGCCTAGCTAGCGTCAATAGAAACATCAGGAATTGACATGAACAACTAATGTATGTCGTCTCGTTGTTTCTTTAGGTGAGCATCATGTTCCTCTCCGTCTCTCTCGCATTGTATAATATCCTGTCCTCCCTGACGATGTGCTTGTTTATGATTGATGACCCACAAGTATAGGGGATCAATTGTAGTCCTTTCGATAAGTAAGAGTGTCGAACCCAACAAGGAGCAGAAGGAAATGACAAACGGTTTTCAACAAGGTATTCTCTGCAAGCACTGAAATTGTAGGTAACAAATAGTTTGGTAGCAAGATAATTCGTAACAAGTAACAAGTAGTAACGGTAACAAAGGTGTAGCAAGGTGGCCCAATCCTTTTTATAGCAAAGGACAAGCCGGAATGATCTCTTATAATACGCAAGGCGTTCTCGAGGACACACGGGAATTTCATCTAGTCACTTTCATCATGTTTATCTGATTTGCGTTCGCTACTTTGATAATTTGATATGTGGGTGGACCGGTGCTTGGGTGTTGTTCTTACTTGAACAAGCCTCCCACTTATGATTACCCCCTCTCGCAAGCATCCGCAACTACGAAAGAAGAATTAAGATAACTCTAACCATAGCATGAAACATATGGATCCAAATCAGCCCCTTACGGAATAGCGCATTAACTAGGGTTTACGCTTCTGTCACTCTAGCAACCCATCATCTAATTACTACTCCACAATGCCTTCCCATAGGCCCAAAGATGGTGAAGTGTCATGTAGTCGACGTTCACACGACACCACTAAAGGAAGCACAACATACATATCATCAAAATATCGAACGAATATCAAATTCACATGATTACTTATGACAAGACTTCTCCCATGTCCTCAAGAACAAAAGTAACTACTCACAAATCATATTCATGTTCAAGATCAGAGGGGTATTGAATAGCATTAAGGATCTGAACATATAATCTTCCACCAAATAAACCAACTAGCATCAACTACAAGATGTAATCAACACTACTAGCAACCCACAGGTACCAATCTGAGGTTTAGAGATAAAGATTGAATACAAGAGATGAACTAGGGTTTGAGACGAGATGGTGCTGGTGAAGATGTTGATGAAGATTGGTCCTCCCACGATGAGAGGATCGTTGGTGATGTCGATGGCTTCGATTTCCCTCTCCCGGAGGGAAGTATCCCCGGCGGAATCGCTCCGCTGGAGAGCAAAATAGCTCCTGCCCAGGTTCCGTCTCGAGACGGCGGCGCTTCGTCCCGAAAGTCTTCTCTATAATTTTTTTAGGGCAAAAGACCTTATATAGCAGAAGGAGGGGGCCAGAGGCCAGCCAGGGGCCCCACAAGGCATCAGGGCAAGCCCAGGGGGGCCGCGCCCTGTTGCCTTGTGGGCAACTGGTGGGTCCCCTCCATTATTTCTTCTTTCCAGTATTTTTTATATATTCAATAAAAAATCTCCGTTAAATTTCAAGTCAATTGGAGCTCTGTAGAATAGGTACCTCTGCTGTAGCTATTTCAGGTCCAGAATTCCAGCTGCCGGTATTCTCCCTCTTCATATAAATCTTGGAAATTAAGAGAGAAAAGGCATAAGAATTGCATCATAAAGTGAAATAACGATCAAATACATTATAAATAACAGTAGAAAATCATGATGCAAATTGGACGTATCAACTCCCCCAAGCTTAGACCTCGCTTGTCCTCAAGCGAAAACCGAAATCGATAATCATGACCACATGTTTAGAGAGACAGCTGTCGATAAAAATAAAATACGGACATGAAGGCATCATGATCTTTATTATAACAGCAATATATCACCATAGAACTTCTCATGAAAAAGTAACAATTCAATCACAAGTTAAAGTATGAACCATAAACCAAATTGAAAACTAACAAACTATGATCTCAGTCACTGAAGCAATTGCAATTCATCATATTATCAGAAAGTGTCTATGTAAGAGCTTCGTTTAGCAAGTTCACATACTCAACTATCATTTAGTTTTCTATGATTGCTGACACTCACAGCATACTTATGGAGCAAAAGTTTTAGTCAGACACATAGAAAGATAGGGGCTTATAGTTTTGCCTCCCAACGTATTTACCTCAAGGGTAATGTCAACAATAATAACTCATGATCACCTACATCCAACTGGATATATATGCCTAGATCAATCCCCACCACATGATGCTTGCCAAGAGAGAAAATAAAAACGGAATAGAGGAGAATACTATTGACTCTTGCATGAAAGTAAATACATAAATTAAAAGATAGGCCCTTCGCAGAGGGAAGCAGAGGGTGTCATGCGCTTTTTCTTTTTGGATGTGCAAACTCTTAATGTAAAGGAACGTCACTTTATATTGCCCCTTGTGATAGCGACCTTTATTATGCAGTCTGTTGCTTTTATTTCTTCACCATCACAAGATCATACAAAGCTTATTTTCCCTTGCAATAAACGTTCATACATATTTAGGAGCAATTTTTATTGCTTTTGCACCGATGAAAACTTACTTGAAGGATCTTATTCAATCCATAGGTAGATATAGTGGACTCTCATGGCATCAAACTAGGTTTAAGGGTTTTTCGATGCACAAGTAGTATCTTGATGTCTACTACGCAACTTTATTCTTGTAGGCGTTGTTGGGCCTCCAAGTGTAGAGATTTGTAGGACAGTAGCAAATTTCCGTCAAGTGGATGACCTAAGGTTTATCAATCTGTGGGAGGCGTAGGATGAAGATGGTCTCTCTCAAACAACCCTGCAATCAAATACAAGAAATCTCTTGCGTCCCCAACACACCCAATACAATGGTAAATTGTATAGGTGCACTAGTTCGGCGAAGAGATGGTGATACAAGTGTAGTAAGGATAGTAGATATAGGTTTTTGTAATCTGAAAATAAAAAAACAGCAAGGTAGCAAGTGATAAAACGGAGCACAAACGGTATTGCAATGCTTAGAAACAAGGCCTAGGGTTCATACTTTCACTAGTGGAATCTCTCAACAGTGCTAACATAATTGAATCATCTAACAATCCCTCAAAGTGCGACAAAGAATCACTCCAAAGTTCTTATCTAGCGGAGAACATAAGATGAAATTGTTGTTGGGTATGAAACCACCTCAAAGTTATCTTTTCCGATCAATCTATTGATCCATCCCTATAAGTGTCACAAACAGCCCTAGAGTTTGTACTAAAATAACACCATATGATACGCATCAACCAACTCTAATGTCACCTAGATACTCCAATGTCACCTCAAGTATCTGTGAGTCGATTATTTGATACGCATCAAACAACTTCAGATTCATAATATTCAATCCAACACAAAGAACTTCAAAGAGTGCCCCAAAAATTCTACCGAACAAAGTAGGACGAAAACGTGAATCAACCCCTATGCATAGATTACCCCAATGTCACCTTGGGAATCCGTGAGTTGAGTGCCAAAACATACATCAAGTGAATCAATATAATACCCCATTGTCACCACGGGTATTCATATGCAAGACATACATCAAGTGTTCTCAAATCCATAAAAGTATTCAATCCGATAATAGTGAAACCTCAAAGGTAAAAACTCAATTCATCACAACAAGATAGAGAGGGAGAAACACCATATGATCAAACAATATTAACAAAGCTCGAGGTACATCAAGATCGTGCCAAATCAAGAACACGAGAGAGAGATCAATCACATAGCTACTAGTACATACCCTCAGCCCCGAGGGTGAACTACTCCCTCCTCGTCATGGAGACCGCCGGGATGATGAAGATGACCTCCGGTGATGATTTCCCCCTCCGGCAGCGTGCCAGAAAAGGGCCTTAGATGAGATCGTGGAGGTACAGAGGCTTGCGGCGGCAGAGTCGAAGTGGTAGGGTTAGTTCTGGAGGTTTCTGAATATATAGGAATTTTTGGCGTTGGAATCACGCAAAGAGGGGCCACAGGGGGCCATGAAGCACCAGGGCTAGACCACCCCCCTGGGCGCGCCCTGGTGGCTTTTGGGGCCCCTGTGGGTCTTCTGGTACTCTCCCGAAGCTTCCTGGGTCCCTTTCCTTCCAGAAAAAATCGTCAAAAAGTTTCGCTGCATTTGGACTTCGTTTGATATGGATTTTCTGGAAAACCAAAAACAAGCAGAAAACAGCAACTGGCACTGGGCACTAGGTCAATATGTTAGTCCATGAAAATCATATAAAATCCATATAAAAGTGCACCAAAATCATACAAAACTATAATAAACATGGCATGGATACTTCATAAATTATAGATACGTTGGAGACGTATCAGCATCCCCAAGCTTAATTCCTGCTCGTCCTCGAGTAGGTAAATGATAAAAGAAATAATTTATGAAGTGTGAATGCTAGCATAGTGCATAAGTTTGATCAATGATAATTGCAATCACTTTTTCTAGCATCAATATATATCATAAACAGTAGCTCATCTCATAAAACTTCTCATGATAAAGTAGCAATCCATTCACATGTTATGGTTCAAACAATGTATTCTCTTGAAACTTAACAACCTATGTTCTTAGTCACCAAACAATTGCAATTCAACTTATCTTCAACAAAGTCTAAGTAAGAGCTCCACATACTCAATTATCATATAGTCTTCTATGATTGGTAGTAGTCAAAGCATATTTTTAGAACAAATGGCATCCATCGGATACCGAGAAAGATAGGGGCTTAATGTTTCGCCTCCCAACTTATTTATCATAGAGATTATTGTCAACAATAATAATTCATGATCAAATATATTTGAATGGCCATATGTGCCTGGATCTTTCCCCACCACATGATGCTTGCCAACTAAAGAATAATTTAGGTTGAAATGAGAATAAATACTTATTGACTCTTGCATAAAAGTAAATACATAAAGTAAAAGATAGACCCTTTGCAGTGGGAAGCAGAGGTTGTCGTGCGCTTTTTATTTTTGGATGTGCAAGCTCTTAATGCAAAGGAACGTCACGTTATATTGCCCCTTGTGATAGCAACCTTTATTATGCAGTCCGTCGCTTTTATTTCTTTACCATCACAAGTTCGTAGAAAGCTTATTTTCCCTTGCAATAAAAGATCATACATATTTTAGGAGCAATTTTTATTGCTTTTTGCACCGATGACAACTTACTTGAAGGATCTTATTCAATCCATAGGTATATATGGTGGACACTAATGGCAAGAAACTGGGTTTAATGGTTTTTGTATGCACAAGTAGTATCTCTACTTAGTACGAATTTTTGGCTAGCAAAAGATCCTAAGCAAGCACCACATGTTGGAGGATCCATAAAAATATAACTTCTATGCAAATATACCCAAACATAACTCATTACGTTGTCTTCCTTGTCCAACTTCAACTAATTTTCTCATGTTTGAAAATAATTAATGGGTATTCACAATCATAAAAGATGTCCAAGATAATATATTTATATGTGAAAGTTCTCTTCCTTATACTAATCATTCATGAATTGCTTGTATGACCAATATTGTGATTGTCAAGCCTCAATAGATTTTACCTTCTAAACCCAATGTGAAGCTACTACTAGGCATGATACAAGCATATGAAGCTCATATTATTTCAACTTCATGATATTCAATTTATTCAACAATTTACTCATAGGATATAAGTGAAGAACAAGAGTAAATGACAAACTACTCCAAAAAGATATAAGTGAAGACCAAATGAGTAGTTAAGTAAATAGGTAGCTATGTGAGGACTCTCTCTCATTTAAAAATTTCAGATCTTAAGTATTTTATTCAAATAGCAAAGAAAACAAAAATAAAATGACATTCCAAGAATAGCACATCTCATGTGAAGAAGCAAAAACTTAGGCTCAACCAAGACTAACCGATAATTGTTGATGAAGAAAGGTGGGATGCCTACCGGGGCATCCCCAAGCTTAGATGCTTGAGACTTCTTGAAATATTAACTTGGGATGCCTTGGGCATCCCCAAACTTGAGCTCTTGTGTCTCCTTAATTCCTCTCATATCACGGTTTCTCTAAATCTCAAAAACTTCATCCACATAAAACTCAACAAGAACTCGTTAGATAAGTTAGTATAAATCAATACAAAACCTTATCATTCTCTACTGTAGAAAATCACTAAAATTATAATTTAATATTGCATACTAAATGTTTCTGCATATTTAATACTCCTATCCTCAAAAAGAATCATTAAACAAGCAAACATATGCAAACAATGCAAACATAACAGCAATCTATCTAAACAGGATAGTCTGTAAAGGGGGATTTAAAATTCATACTTCCCTAACTTAAAAAATTCTGAAAAATTACCACGAGATAGAGAACTCATGCATGCTTACTGTGTAAAAATTTCAGATTTTTATCGTTTTCTGACTATTCAGGAATATTCTGGACATAACAGAAAACTTTCTGTTTTCAAACAGCAACACATAAACTTGCAAACAGAGCATGGTAAAGGCTATACTTGGCATTTTATTGAAATAAAAGATACAAAACATTATTCTAAATAATAGCAAGCAAATCCAACTAAAAGAAAATGACGCTCCAAGCAAAACACATATCATGTGACGAATAAAAATATAGCTCCAAGTAAGGTTACCGATAATGTTGAAGACGAAAGAGGGGATGCCTTCCGGGGCATCCCCAAGCTTAGTTGCTTGGGTCTTCCTTAAATATTACCTTGGGGTGTATTGGGCATCCCCAAGCTTAGGGTCTTGCCACTCCTTATTCTCCTCATATCGATATCTCACCCAAAACTTGAAAACTTCAATCACACAAAACTTAACGGAACTTGTGAGATAGGTTAGTGTGATAAAAAATAAATCATCCACTTAGGTACTGTCAATACAAGATTCATAATTTTTCTCACATAATGCCTACTGTAGTCTATCATTTCCACAATTTATATTGCTCAATATAAGCTATGGAAACACTAAAACAAGCAAACTATGCATCGAAAACAGAATCTGTCAAAAACAAAACAGCATGTTGTGAGCGGTTTAAAAACCATACTTCTGTACCTCCAAAAATTCTGAAAAATTAGGACAACGTAAAAAAATTGTAACCCAATTCTCTGTAAAAACTTCAGAATTTTCTCACGCCCCAATACAGAATAGAAATTGCAACACTGGATGCAAAAGTTTCTGGTTTTGCACAGAATCGAATCAACAAGTATCCATACTATCCCAAAGGATTTACTTGGCACATTATTGAAAGAAAACATATAAAACATGATTACCACAGTAGCTTAATCATGTGAACACACAAAAACAGAAGGTATAAGTATTGGGTTGTCTCCCAACAAGCGCTTTTTTAATGCCTTTTTAGCTAGGCATGATGATTTCAATGATGCCCACATAAAAGTAAAGAATTGAAACACAAAGAGAGCATCATGAAGCATATGACTAGCACATTTAAGCCTAACCCAATTCCTATGCATTGGGATTTTGTGAGCAAATAGTTTATGGGAGCAAGAATCAACTAGCATAGGAAGGCAAAACAAGCATAACTTTAAAACTTTCAACACATGGAGAGGAAACTTGATATTATTGCAACACCTACAAGCATATGATCCTCTCTCATAATAATTTTCAGTAGCATCATGAATAAATTCAACAATATATCCATCACACAAAGCATTCTTGTCATGATACATAAGCATAGAATTTTTATTACTCTCCACACAAGCAATTTTCTTCTCATTCATAATAGTGGGAGTATCGTATGAAACTCGAATACTATAAATTGTTTCCACATTAAAAGAGTGATGTTCAGTAAAAGGATTTTCATAATTATAACAAGTATTATAATAATAATCATCACTATTTTTCATAACATAAGTATCATCACAATAATCATCATAGATAGGAGGCATGTCATCATCATAATAAATTTGCTCATCAAAAGTAGGGGGAATAAAAAGATCATTTTCATTAAGCATAGCATCCCTAAGCTTAGGGCAAACGTTATTTGCAGCAAATAAATTCTCAAACATATCATTCCAATCAAACATAGCATCCCCAAGCTTGTTGGTTTGCATATCATTAGCATTATCACTATTATCATCAATAGTATGAATAGCACCAATAGTATAACAATTATTATCATATTCCTCCAAGTTGGTGCCATAAAGATTTTCAAGATCATAAGAAGTATCATTATCTTCCCAATCATAATCATCACAACAAGCAATCGGCATAACAAAATCATCATCAAGTGTATCATCTTCCACAATTATTTTTGATTCATTCTCATGAGGTACAACAATAATAGGAGCAACATTATTTGGGAGAGATACCTCTTCACCTCTACTTTTCCTTCTTTTCTTTTTCTTTACCACATTATGTGTAGGTTTATTTAATTCTTCCGAGCTTCTTATTGAAGAGATTCGTTGGATAGGAAGCTCCTTCTCGTTACATGTTTCATCATGAGAGAAAATAGGAGGGAAAGGGGGAATCTTTACCCTTCCATTAGTATTTATTTTATATTCTATTTGTTTTCCTGTTTTTCTATAGTTGGCAATATAAGCATTCTCATTGCAATTTACCATACAAAACATATAGATTTCTTTCAAATTAGTTTCAGCATAGTCTGTAAATATGAATGCTTCAAACCAACAATTTTTATGTGATAATTCCTCACACCCCAAAAATAAACAAAATTCATTATAAATTTCAAGGGTGATCAAGTTATTGCAATATTTGGACACGATTCGATCATGAAAAAGCATGCATTGGAAATTAAGGTGACCAACTTTATTACAAAGTTCACAAGTAATAGAATAAAGAGAACATAATTTGTAGCAAATTCATCTATCACTTTGAGCAAAAAATTGGTTCTATCATGTTTATGCTTCTTACAAAATCTATCATCCCTATAAGGCATGTCTTCACAAACTTTATGCACTCCACAAAAATTGACATGCTTATAAGAAACATTTTTGTCATGACTAGTGCAATCATCTTTAGTATTTTGGATATTCATAGAATTCATACTAACAACATTGCAATCATGCTCAACATTCATGGATTTTATGCCAAACATTTTATTGAATTCTTCTTCTATCAATTGAGCACAATTTTCCGATCCATCATTTTCAAGAAAGACATTATAAACACGAATAATATGAGGCAACCTCAATTCCATTTTTTTGTAGTTTTCTTTTATAAACCAAAGTAGTAATAAAAAAAGAAACTAAAAGATTCAATTGCAAGATCTAAAGATATACCTTGAAGCACTCACCTCCCCGGCAACGGCGCCAAAAAAGAGCTTGATGTCTACTATGCAACTTTATTCTTGTAGATGTTGTTGGGCCTCCAAGTGCAGAGTTTTGTAGGACAGTAGCAAATTTCCCTCAAGTGGATGACCTAAGGTTTATCAATCCGTGGGAGGCGTAGGATGAAGATGGTCTCTCTCAAACAACACTGCAATCAAATACAAGAAATCTCTTGTGTCCCCAACACACCCAATACAATGGTAAATTATATAGGTGCACTAGTTCGGCGAAGAGATGGTGATACAAGTGTAGTATGGATAGTAGATATAGGTTTTTGTAATCTGAAAAATAAAAAAACAGCAAGGTAGCAAGTGATAAAACGGAGCACAAACGGTATTGCAATGCTTAGAAACAAGGCCTAGGGTTCATACTTTCACTAGTGCAATCTCTCAACAGTGCTAACATAATTGAATCATATAACAATCCCTCAACGTGCGACAAAGAATCACTCCAAAGTTCTTATCTAGCGGAGAACATAAGATGAAATTGTTGTAGGGTACAAAACCACCTCAAAGTTATCTTTTCCGATCAATCTATTGAGCCATCCCTATAAGTGTCACAAACAGCCCTAGAGTTCGTACTAAAATAACACCATATGATACGCATCAACCAACTCTAATGTCACCTAGATACTCCAATGTCCCTACAAGTATCCGTGATTTGATTATTCAATATGCATCAAACAACTTCAGATTCATAATATTCAATCCAACACAAAGAACTTCAAAGAGTGCCCCAAGATTTCTACCGGAGAAAGTTGGACGAAAACATGCATCAACCCCTACGCATAGATTACCCCAATGTCACCTCAGGAATCCGTGAGTTGAGTGCCAAAACATACATCAAGTGAATCAATATAATACCCCATTGTCACCACGGGTATTCATATGCAAGACATACATCAAGTGTTCTCAAATCCATAAAAGTATTCAATCCGATAATAGTGAAACCTCAAAGGTAAAAACTCAATTCATCACAACATGATAGAGAGGGAGAAACACCATATGATCCAACTATATTAACAAAGCTCGCGGTACATCAAGATCATGCCAAATCAAGAACACGAGAGAGAGAGGGAGAGAGAGAGATCAAACACATAGTTACTAGTACATACCCTCAGCCCCGAGGGTGAACTACTTCCTCCTCATCATGGAGACCACCGGGATGATTAAGATGGCCTCCGGTGATGATTTCCCCCTCCGGCAGCGTGCCGGAAAAGGGCCTTAGATGAGATCGTGGAGGTACAGAGGCTTGCGGCGGCGGAGTCAAAGTTCTAGGTTTATTTCTGGAGGTTTCTGAATATATAGGAATTTTTGGTGTTGGAATCACGCAAAGAGGGGCCACAGGGGGCCCACGAGGCACCAGGGTGCGGCCACCCCCCTGGGCGCGCCCTGGTGGCTTGTGGGGCCCCTGTGGGTCTTCTTGTACTCCCCCGAAGCTTCCTGGGTCCCTTTCCTTCCAGAAAAAATCGTCAAAAAGTTTCGCTGCATTTGGACTTCGTTTGATATGGATTTTCTGGAAAACCAAAAACAAGCAGAAGACAACAACTGGCACTGGGCACTAGGTCAATATGTTAGTCCATGAAAATCATATAAAATCCATATAAAAGTGCACCAAAATCATACAAAACTATAATAAACATGGCATGGATAATTCATAAATTATAGATACATTAGAGACGTATCATATCTCTACTTAGTACAGAATTTTTGGCTAACAAAAGATAGGGGGCAAGCACCACATGTCAGAGGATCCAAAACAATATAACTTCTATGTGAATATAAGCAAACATAACTCATTACGTTATCTTCCTTGTCCAACGTCGACTAATTGACATAGAATATTTAATGGGGGCTCACAATCATAAAAAGATGTCCAAGATAGTGTATTTATATGTGAGACCTCTCTTCCCTTATTTTATTTTCATGAATTGCAACAATGACCAATACTATGTTTGTCAACTTCCAACAAGTTTTATCAACTATACTTCTTTTATGTGAAGTCATCACTCCCCATGGGATTAGCATATGATCTTACTTTTTATTCTCTTTATTTTATTTCCAAGATTGGATCAACAAAAGCAAAACACTCAACTCAAACTACTCTTTATTATATAACTTCCACACTCGATTACATAGACAGATAGACCACAAAGCAAGCACTCGAAACTAGATCATACTAAAACTTTATTCTTCTAAATCATGAAATAACTAAGGATCAAACTAAGATAGATAATGATGATAAAAAGTGATGGTGATACGATACCGGGGCACCTCCCCCAAGATTGGCACAAGCCAAGGGTGGTGCCCATACCCATGTACTCAAGTCTCCTTCTTCGGTGATGGTGGTGATGAAGTGATAGACTTGTCCTCCGTCTTCCAAGGCATAGGTCCTCCATCATAAAAGGACGAACGTGTTTTCGGAGTCCTAAAATTTGCAGCTAAACTCATGCCTTTGAGCTTGGCCTCATACTCAAAATTTTGATTTTGTAGATCATAGATTTGGGCCTAAAGATAGTCAATCCGGTCATTGAGCTTGAAGATGACGTCCCCAATATTCTTGTCATCCACCTTGTGTTCACGAATGAACTCTGTGATCATGGAGTGGCTAGCACTAAGTCCGCGCTCCACCATCCCCTGGCACTTGAAGATCTCCTGTTCCACCGCTTCCAGCCTGGCCTTCTCGCTCCCGGTCTTCTTAGGTCCTTGCACGTCCCGGATGTGGGGCACCCCCTCACACATTTCGATGGCCTGAGGGTGCTTCATCACCTCCGGTAGGTACGGGTTGATGACCTTCTCGTAGAACTTGTCCTTGGACGAGTTTGGAGACGCCATGGTGATCTAGATCTGTTAGAAAAACAGCCCAAAACAAGAACAGAGGGAAAACTTGCGATGCGGTGGTCAAAACACCCGTGAGTATATATAAAGAATTTTTATCTTGCAAAACAAGCATACGAGAGGAAAACGGAGTCGGGAGGGCACACAAGGGGCCCACAAGGCATCACAGCGCGCCCCGGGGGGGTCGCGCCATGTTGCCTTGTCGGTGACTCGTGGGTCCCCTCGGCTGTTTCTTATTTTTGTAATTTTTCTAATATTCCAAAACAGACAGAAATAATTTTTATGGAATTTTTGGAGTCGGTTTACTTACCGTATCACATACCTACCCCATTTCAGGTTGGAGCGTTCCGGAAGGACTCTTGGATGTGTTCCTCCGGTGTCATTGTCTAAATAATATTAGTTTCAACATTAATGGGAGTATCTAAACTATAGTGCTTAATTCTTTGCCCATTAACCACTCTCGGATTATTGCCTTCGGAGTTGTTTATTTTGATGGCTCCGGAGCAATAAACTTCTTCGATGATGTATGGCCCTTACCATTTAGAGAGAAGTTTTCCTGCAAAGAACCTTAAACGAGAATTGTATAATAGAACATGGTCACCTACTTTGAATTCCCGTTTTTGAATTCTCTTATCATGCCACCTTTTAACTTTTTCTTTAAACAACTTGGCATTTTCATAAGCTTGTGTTCTCCATTCATCTAAGGAGCTAATATCAAATAACCTCCTTTCACCGACAAGTTTAAAATCATAGTTAAGTTCTTTAATTGCCCAATATGCTTTATGTTCTAACTCAAGAGGTAAATGACATGCTTTTCCATAAACCATTTTATATGGATACATACCCATGGGATTTTTATAAGCAGTTCTGTAGGCCCATAGTGCATCATCAAGTTTCTTAGACCAATTCTTTCTAGATCTATTAACAGTCTTTTGCAAAATCAATTTTATTTCTATATTAGTTAATTCAACTTGACCACTAGACTGAGGATGATAAGGAGATGCAATTCTATGATTAAGTTCATATTTAGCAAGCAATTTACGGAAAGCACCATGAATGAAATGTGAACCTCCATCGGTCATCAAATATCTAGGGACTCCAAATCTCGGGAATATAACTTCTTTAAGCATTTTAATAGAAGTGTTATGATCAGCACTACTAGTTGGAATAGCTTATACCCACTTAGTAACGTAATCAACAGCAACTAAAATATGAGTGTACCCATTGGATTTAGGAAAAGGTCCCATATAATCAAAACTCCAAACATCAAAAGGCTCAATAACAAGTGAATAATTCACAGGCATTTCCTGACGTCTACCAACATTACCAATTCTTTGACATTACGTGCATCCTTGAAAAGAGTAGGCCAATAAAAACCAGATTGTAATACCTTGTGTGCAGTTCGGTCCCCCGCGTGGTGTCCTCCATATGCCTCGGAGTGACACTTCCGCAGGATTTGTTCCTGTTCATGCTCAGGTACACAACGTCTAATAATACCATCTACTCCTTCTTTATATAAATGTGGGTCATCCCAAAAGTAATGTCTTAAATCAAAGAAGAACTTTTTCTTTTGTTGGTATGTGAAACTAGGTGGTATATATTGCAACAATGTAATTAGCATAGTCTGCATACCAAGGAGTATTACGAGAAGCATTTATAACAGCTAATTGTTCATCAGGGAAATCATCATTAATAGGAAGTGGGTCATCAAGAACATTTTCCATTCTAGACAAATTATCAGCTACGGGATTCTTAGCTCCCTTTCTATCAACAATATGCAAATCAAATTCTTGTAGCAACAGAACCCACCTAATAAGTCTAGGTTTAGCATCTTTCTTTTTCATAAGATATTTAATAGCAGCATGATTAGTGTGAATAGTAACTTTGGAATCAACAATGTAAGATCTGAATTTATCACATGCAAACACAACTGCTAAAAATTCTTTCTCAGTAGTAGCATAAATTCTTTGAGCACTGTCTAGAGTTTTACTAGCATAATGAATAACATTCAATTTCTTATCAACTCTTTGTCCTAGAACAGCACCAACAGCACAATCACTAGCATCACACATAATTTCAAAGGGTAAGTTCCAATCAGGTGGTTTAACAATAGGTGCAGAAATTAAGGCTTTCTTAAGTATTTCAAAGGCTTCTACGCAATCATCATCAAAAACAAATGGCACATCTTTTTGCAAGAGATTAGTAAGAGGCCTAGAAATTTTAGAGAAGTCTTTTATAAACCTTATATAGAAACCAGTATGACCAAGGAAACTTCTTATACCATTGATATCTTTAGGACATGGCATTTTCTCAATTGCATCAATTTTGGCTTTATCAACTTCAATACCTCTTTCAGAAATTTTATGCCCGAGGACTACACCTTCATTCACCATAAAGTGGCACTTCTCCCAATTCAAGACAAGATTAGTTTCTTCACATCTTTGCAAAACTCGATCAAGGTTGCTCAAGCAATCATCAAAAGAAGTTCCATAAACGGAGAAATCATCGATGAAAACCTCAACAATCTTTTCATAAAAGTCAGAGAATATAGCAGTCATACATCTTTGAAAGGTAGCAGGTGCATTACATAAACCAAAAGACATACGATGATAAGCATAAGTTCCAAAAGGACAAGTAAATGTGGTCTTCTCTTGATCTTCAGGTGAAACAGGTATTTGAGAAAAAGCAGAATAACCATCTAGGAAGCAAAAGTGTGTATGCTTAGATAATCTTTCTAATATTTGATCAATAAAAGGCAAGGGGTAATGATCTTTCCTAGTAGCTTTATTCAATTTCCTAAAATCAATTACCATCCTATAACCAGTTACAATTCTTTGTGGAATAAATTCATTTTTATCATTAGGAACAACGTTAATACCTCCTTTCTTAGGAACACAATGAACAGGACTTACCCATCTACTATCAGCTATGGGATAAATTATACCTGCCTCAAGAAGCTTTAATATTTCAGTTCTTACCACATCCTTCATTCTAGGATTCAGCCTTCTTTGATGATCAACAACGGGTTTAGCGTCTGGCTCCATATGAATTTTATGCTGGCATAAAGTGGGACTAATGCCCTTGAGATCATCGAGAGTATATCCAATAGCAGCATGGTGCTTCTTCAGAGTTTTATGTAATCTCTTTTCTTCATACTCTGAAAGATTAGCACTAATAATAACAGGATATATCTTCTTTTCATCAAGATAAGCATATTTAAGTGTATCAGGTAATTGCTTTAATTCGAATACAGGATCACCCTTGGGTGGAGGTGGATCTCCCAAGGTTTCAACAGGCAAATTATGTTTAAGGATAGGTGCTTGTTTAAAGAACAACTCATCTATTTCATTTCTTTCATTCATATGCATATCATTCTCATGGTCTAGCTAATATTGTTCTAAGGGATCAGTAGGAGGCACAGCAATAGAAGCAAGACCAATAATTTCATCCTTATTAGGTAATTCTTTATCATGAGGTTGTCTAAGAAACTTAGAGAAATTAAACTCATGAGATACATCACCAAAATTAACACTGACAGTTTCTTTATTGCAATCAATCTTAGCATTAACTGTATTCAAGAAAGGTCTACCAAATATAATGGGACAAAAATCATCTTGTGGTGATCCAAGAACAAGAAAATTAGTAGAATATTTGATCTTACCACACAAGACTTCGACATCTCTAACAATCCCAAGTGGTGTAATAGTATCTCTATTTGCAAGTTTAATAGTAACATCAATATCTTCAATCTCAACAGGTGCAATATCATTCATGACTTCTTGATAGAGAGTAAACGGAATAGCACTCACACTAGCACCAATATCACATACACTACTAGGGAAAACCCTAGCAGTAGCGCGGGGTTTTGTCATAGCAGTAGCGCGGGTGGGCGCGCTACTGCTACGGCGCTACAGCTAACTCTTAGCAGTAGCCCTGTTCCACCCGCGCTACTGCTACCAGAGTTTAGCAGTAGCGCGTTTCGGGGAACCTCGCTACTGCTAATAGCTGCAACGCGCCTCTTGACCACGCGCTACTGCTAAGGCGGCGCTGCTGCTACACACATACCCCGCGCTACTGTTACTATTTTCTATAAAAAAAATCTGCAGCGTTTTTACTCTTTTTTTTAATAGGTTTTATACAATAGCCTCTGTCATATCATACACACAATAGTCTCATCATATCATACACATGCAAATAGTCTCATCAAATCATGTCATCATCATCCAACACAAATGATGTCTCTCATCATCATCGATCTCGAAATAGCGATACAAGTTATGATATGTCTCGAATACATGCAACTACATCGTCATCCCATACACATGTTTCATCATCCATCTAAACGATGATATAGAAGAGAAGAGCTATCACTATGAGTAAGAGCGGAATTATGCAGTACATGAGGCGCCGGTTCTGAATCCTCTCTCGCGCTAGCGTGAACCTCAAGTAACTAGCTTCTGCTTCTTGTTTGCTATCGAACCCTTTATGGTTGCCGCCAGAGAACCATGACACTTGGGCCTGACACTCGGGCCACTCGTCGTACACTACCGGAACCCTCCCTATGTACACAGCATAGCACGTCTTCGCCATCAAGGACCTATGTACCTGTTAGAGATGCATCTTCATCAAGCGAATTCAACAATAATATGCAACCTAATATATTTGAGCAACACAAAAAGAAAGAGTTAGCTAATAGATGCAACATATAGTAAACATAATTAATCAACGCAGTTGGTTCATCGTACCCAAACTAATTAACTAGATGTACGCAGGTCATCGTACCCAAACTAACAAACTAGCGTTACGCAAGTTCAGCAGGACCGTTGACATCACAAAGTTTCATCGCTACAGAAAGTACAATTTCAACTGACACATCATCATCAGCGTCGTCAATCACTCCATCCATCCATATCCGGGAGGATGCACCCTAGCTTCGTGAACGGCGTCAGGTCCTGGCGTTGCATGCCTATGCGAGTTCTGACGTCAGCTCGCGATATAGGGCCGTGGTGGAACATCCCATTCTCTTCGACGACTTCTTTCATGATGATCGTTGCAATGTCCTTCAGGATGCGAAAGAAGTCATCTTTGAGTTTATAATCCGGTTCGTCTCCTAAGGATTCTGCCCATTTGCGGATATGTTCATCGTTTCTTGTTGTCATGCGAAGCTGTTGGTGATCCCTTCTGAACTCCATCATGAGATGGAGGAGGTAGAATCCATCGTTCTTGCTTGTTGTCGGTTGATGGATGGAGTAGAAGGTAGTTTTATGCGAGAAACCCGGCTTGTTCTTCCTTTGTTTCTTGATCTGGATGTGGCCACCCCTCATGCTGAAGCCGTGGAGAGCATCATCCAGAATATCCATTATGTGGGTGTAGTCCTTCGTCTCGTAGTTTCTGGACGAGTCAAAATACACAGCGTGGGAGACTCACGGGAAAAGAACGATAAGGACGGCGCGCCCGTTGCTGCGGGAAAAATAACACCTCAAATTAGTCTCCATATGAGCGAAGGAATGATTGAAACGTACGAAAGGGTTGTCCGGCAATGACTTACATTGGATGATAAGGCAGGACAATCGTTTCCTTGTCCTTATTCGTTATCATGAAGTATGCGATGTAGTCCCTAGCAGCTTTATGTTCAAAGTCACCGAGACTCAAGAAGGACTCAAATTATGTAGTATGGATCCGCCACCGAGATTTGCAAGATTTGTTCTCTCCTGATGACGAAGTTCATATGTAGCGCAAAAAGGCGAACGATCGTAAAATCGAGCCGCCTCGTGAGAAACATCTCAAAGATGTGATCAAACCGCAGGAAGAACACCTCCGCGGGCAGTGTGTCGACGTAGCACTTGGCCTGAGGCACACGAACCGCGTAAAGCGGATATCATGGATCCTCCGAGGCGAGAAGGCTTTTCTCAGTCGATAGCACATGGTCGTGCAGTCTCCTGAGATCCCCTGATATGCCCTCTAGCGGTTTCGGCGGTAGGATCGGCTTGCCCGGGACATGGTACATCGCTGCACCTTTGACCGGTACACGGTCTGCAAAATCGGTCGGCTGGCTGCTAGAAGCTTTGGCAGCTTTGGCAGCAGCAGAGCCTCTCCTCGGCGGACTCTTCCTCTCCTTTTTCTTGGGTTAACCGTCTAGACCCTTCCTTACCCCCGCCACCAGTGTTGTCAAGCTAAGCACTTTACGACCCTCGGCTAGTTGACCCTGCGCTGAGGCGGCATCTGGAGGCGTGTCCTGTGAGGATTGTATGAAGAGAGACTTCTTGCAATCAACCCTAGGACGTTCTTGCCCGGGCACATCATCCATCTCCTCATCCACATGCTCATAGCTTGAGTCATATGGCTGACTCATCATTTGTCCGTCGTCATAGGCGCCGGTATTGAGGAACCGGAGAGGGTCCTCCTCCTCCATCTCATCATCCATTCCTTGTTCCACGGGGGCGACTACATCATCCACTATTGGATCCCCTTCCTCGCGTCGTCCGCCGCTCTCACTCGGCATGAGAGGCGCTGGTAATTGAGTAGGCGGGGTGGTGGTGTTCATACCTTGCTGATGTGTGGTCATTGGTGTGCTCTCGGCCGCCTCCAGACGAAGAAGATTCTTCGGCCACAGCAGCATCCAACCCTTGCATTCTCCAAGCCGCATCGGGGTCTCATCCTCCTCTCCCCCGAGCCGTACTGGAGGAGTCAAATCCTCATGGCCCGCTTTCACACTCGACAAGGTAACCCTGAAGGTGCCAACGAGGACCGGCTGGCCGTGGAACGTGAGTTCCAAGGGCTTCGTTATCACTGCCTTTCCCACGTCCACCTTCTGGCCGTTGATCATGTAGAGTACGGTGCACGGGGTTTCGTCAGCCTGCGAAGACATGTCTGTGGCGTAAGACATCCGGAAGGCAACGAAAAACAAAAGATTATAGATATGTTGGTGCGATGTGTAATTACCGTGAGGGCGTCGAGGTCAGCCAAAGACGAAGGCCCGCCTAGCATGCTAGAGAAAGAGGACGGGCTGCTATGAGCGGGTGCGGGACCTTGTGCGGTAGCGGCAGCAGGTGGTGGTGGTGCGATGTTCACCGAGTTACTCCCGACGAAGCTGGGCATGGGAAAATCCTATGCCGTCTTGTCTGGATTTTGCTTCGTCCAGTCGATAATAGCTGGAATCAAGTTAGTAGCGAAATCATTTCTGCAGGCAACTAAAGCTGCATTGACTGCCTACTGGACCAACTCATTTCTGGTCGCTTATGCGGCCTCAGCTGGTTTTTTCTCGGCCCCGGCTGCATTTTTCTCGACTGCAAGCTTCACCTTCTCGTCGATGTTCAACTGACTGAACTTCTTTTCTTGTTTTTGGCCTCCGGGCCCTCGTCGTAGTAGTACTTCCACGTGGCGCCGTCTCCGACGTCGTGCACACGTCCATATTGCGGCCGCTGGTCCAAAGGGAGTCCCTTCAGTTGGTTCAAGGCCCGGTTGAGAGGGGTGTCCCACTTGGGCCTCATCGACGACTGAGACGACGAGTCGCTTTCGGCCGCAAGCATGTGTTGCTCCTTCTGCAAAAGGAATGTGAACCGTTATACGAATGTTACTACAATGTGTAGTCAGGTGGTAAAAGAATAATTATCAGTAATCTAATCAATTTCCTCGTGATCGGGTCCGTGTACCAAACCTTCTTTTCCTTGTCCCACTTGTACCGGGCCCTGATGAAGTCACCCTCCTGCGGGTCAGTGAACTCTGCGTAGGGGTCTGGGATCCCCGCGGCTTCACGTTCCGCGTCCTCCTTATCCCTTATGGGCCTCTTGCCAATGTAGCCACGGCTTCCGAGGCATTGGTTCCCCATGTTCCTTTGCTGAAGCCCCATGTATTTCTCAGACATAAGCTTGGCTGCCTCGGTAGCGGAAGTGTCCTTGAACTTTTCGAACTCCTCTTCCGTAAGTGTCGGATTGTCCGCCAAAATCTTGGACAGGGGTTCGTTAGCATCAATCGCTCGTTTCACCCTCCCTTTCCAGATGGCCAAATCATTGCTGAACATGCCCATGGCGTGGTTATTGATACTTTTCATGGCAGCATCATCCCACGGGTTTTCTATGCGGTCATCCCGGCCGGGGTACTAGAATCTCTTGTGCAGCTTCGTTAGGAGCAAGTGCTCCATATGTGGTTTCTTCCTTAAGTCATTGTCGTTGATGCTCGCGGTTTCCCGTAGGATGCATCCGACTTGGTTGCCGTAGCACTTGAAAGCTTCATCCGGCGCTACTGGCTCGAATTTGCCGGGGTGCATCTCTGTGACCAGGATTCTTCCGATGCCGAGTTTGTTAGGGCGTCGTGTCCTCTGCTTCTTCTGCTTCTTCTTTTCGTTACCGGCTTCGGCGCCGGAACCTTCCGTGCCGGTCTCGGCGCCGCCATCGGTGCCGGTGCCATCGGTGTCGATGTCGGTGCCAGTACCATCGTCCGCTATGACCAGGGCGCCCTGCAAACCTTGTGTTTGCTGACTAGACAAAAAGTCAAGGAAATCATGTTCACGGTCATATTGTATGTCGTCGGCAGTGTGGTCAGAAGCCCCGGTTTCGTCGTTGTTCGACATGTTTCCTACGATTAAGTCTGCTCGTTTAATTCTTAAACTATAATAAAATGAGTAATGACATGAAAAAAAGGCCTATGGTTTGCCGGAATGCTGTTTCATTCCCCTCCCAGCAAATCTCGGGCACTCGATATGCCTACTTTCTAGCACAAGTCATGCCAAAATTCACGGGAAATTTCGGCATGACCTTTGCTAAAAAGTGGACATATCGAGCACCTGAAATTCGCCGGAACGGAAATGAATCAACATTCCGGCAAAACATAGGCCACTCGGATCATTTTCCCTGCAAAGATATACGAGAAAGATACATCTGTATCACCACATAAACATCAAACCACTTGCTTTGACATCCCACACATGATACCAATGGCACTAAATTTATAAAACAGAATAACATCAACCTATGGCACTGAATTTATAAAACAGAAAAGAGAGAAAATTTGATACGACTCAAAATTCCTAGAATACAATTTATGTCCTAATTTGAAACCTAGCTAAATTACTAGAATAAAATTTCTGTCCTAATTTGAAACCTAGCTAAATTTCTTTCCTAATTTATGTCCTAATTTGATACCGAGCTAAATACC
Source organism: Elymus sibiricus (assembly GCA_039707655.1). NCBI lineage: Eukaryota > Viridiplantae > Streptophyta > Magnoliopsida > Poales > Poaceae > Elymus > Elymus sibiricus. The sequence goes on along the minus strand of CM077668.1, from coordinate 250,393,027 downwards.
AATAAAAATTCATAGAATAAAATTTCTGTCCTAATTTGAAACCTAGCTAAATTTCTGTCCTAATTTATGTCCTAATTTGATACCTAGCTAAATACCAATAAAAATTCCTAGAATAAAATTTATGTCCAAATTTGATACCTAGCTAAATTCCTAGAATAAAATTTCTATACACTTAGGGTTGCTTGAAGCAAAATTCCTAGAATAAAAGTTTTTGTCCTAATTTGATACCTAGCTAAATACCAATAAAAATTCCTAGAATAAAATTTCTGTCCAAATTTGATACCTAGCTAAGTACCAATCAAACTCTTAGTGTTAATTCTAGGGTTCATACCAAAACCTAGCTACCTAGGGTTCATACTAAAACCTAGGGTTCATACTAAAACCTAGGGTTCATACTAAAACCTAGGGCAGACGGGGAGGAGAGGAGAGAGGAGGGGCGGGGGACTTACGGGGGGGGGGGGTTGTCGGGGGAGACGCCTGCGATGAGGTGGAGGTCGGGGGAGACGGGCGCGGGTGGAGGAGGGGGCGCCGACGATGTGGACGGCGACGGAGGGCGCGCGGAGGGCGACGGATGGGCCGACGACGGAGGGTGAGCGGCGGAGGGCAAAGGAGGGCGCGCGGCCGAGGGCGACGGACGGGCGGGCGACGGACGGCGACGGAGGGCGCGTGGAGGGCGACGGATGGAGACAGAGGAGGAGAGGGAATGGGGATGGGGAATTGAGGGAGGCCCGCGCGCGCGCGGGGTTAATTCAAATTTAGCAGTAGCGCGTGTCTGGACACACGCTATAGCTAACTTATCTGTAGCGCGGGCTACGCATACCCCGCGCTACTGCTAAGTTAGCTATAGCGCGTGTCCAGACCCGCGCTACTGCTACTCCTTTCATTTTTCTTCTCATTTTATTTTTCTTTTCATTTTCATTTTCTTTTTTCCTTTCTCCTTTTTATTTTTCTTTTCTATTCCTTGTATTTTTCTTTTCATTTTATTTTTCTTTTCATTTTCATTTTCTTTTTTCCTTTCTCCTTTTTCTTTTTCTTTTCATTTTCTTTTCTATTCCTTGTATTTTTCTTCTCATTTTATTTTTCTTTTCATTTTCATTTTCTTTTTTCCTTTCTCCTTTTTCTTTTTTCTTTTCTATTCCTTGTATTTTTATTTTCATTTTCTTTTTCTTTTCATTTTCTTCTTTCCTTTCTCATTTTTCTTTTTCTTTTCTTTTCCGACAGACGACCGAGCTGGAACCATGCATATATATTACACATCATTTGACCGATAACGATTAAGTGCGTACACAAAATAAATACATATATATAAATGATGGTTTCTCAGCGTCGACGTTTTCGTTTTTGAGTGAGCTTCTTTCCCTTCTTGTTCGCTGTCGAATAATTGAGCCCCTCGTTGTGACTTTTCCTTTTCCATGGAGTACGATCTTTCTTAGGTAATGTAGTATTGATTCTTCTTTTGACGTATGATTCATCGTCATCGTCATCTTCCCTCATCGGGTTGCCGTACTGGTCGTAGTCTTCCTCGTTGGCGACTCCATCCATTCCGATGATGTTCCTTTTGCCTCTCCTCACGACAACACGGCTGGGATTGCTCGGGTCGGTTATGAAGAAGCATTGTGTCACGTGCTTAGCGTGTACCCATGGCTCGTTTTTTGTGATGGCGTTCATGGTAGCGCTCTTGGCGTCGGGTATAGACATGGTAGTGAAATACCGGTTTTCTCTTTCGACGTTCTTAGCCCATCTGACACGGAACATCGTTGCATCGTGCAGTCCAGAGTAGTCAAGCTCCCAGATCTCTTCGACCCTTCCGTAGAATCTTTCAGTTGCGGCGTTGTCGCTGGTCATGCATTCCATCATCACCCCTGAGTTCTGAAAATCACTGTTTATATCTTTGGCCTCCGTGTAGAACGTGTATCCGTTGATATCGTATGCCTGATAGGTCGCGAGGTTGGCCGCGGGGCCATGTGCTAAGGCGTATATGAGCAATCCGTCCGTAGAGCCCTCTTCTGGGGGATTAGCAAGAACATGCTCTTTGAACCAAGGCAGGAAAGTGGAGTTGTGCTATCTAATAACTTCGGCGTTCGTCTTGCATAGCCCCTGGTCACGGTACTTCTTTGCGATGGTTTCTTTGTGCAGTGTCGCGAAAGGATCTACCACGTCTAGGTTTTGTAGCACTACTAAGTTTGCTCTGTCAAAGTCATTGCGTCGACCCGAGTGGTCCACATGCAGTTCCCTCCGGCCGTTGGTGTGACCTTCTCCTCCGAGCCTCCCAAGGTGCTTGTTAACGGGTAAACCAACAACAGGGTATCCGCCATATAGATAATTCTCGCAGAAAGAGGTGCACTCTTGGGTCAGATAGCCCTGGATGATGCTTCCATCCGGACGGGACATGTTACGAACGAATCCTTTGATGACCCCATTCATCCTCTCGAACGGCATCATGTTGTGCAGGAATGTCGGCCCGAGTTCTATGATATCGTCCACAATGTGGACACATAGATGCACCATGACGTCAAAGAACGCTGGCGGGAAGTACATCTGAAGGTCATTTAGTATCACAATGATCTCTTCCTGTAGCCTTCGGAGCTGCTTCACACTGATCGACTTTCGAGAGATAACGTCGAAAAAGTTGCAGAGACCAATAAGCGTGTCACGGACGTGCTTGTCCATTATCCCTCTAAGGGCAACAGGAAGTATCTGCGTCATCATCACATGACAGTCATGAGACTTCATCCCGCTGAACCTTTTCGTCTTGGTGTCTAGAAATCTGCTTATCTTCCCACAGTAACCGGAACTAACTTTGATTCCGGTAAGGCACTTGAAGAATTGATCGATCTCCTTCGGACTTAAGGTAAAGCAAGAAGGGGGGCAATAATTCTCTTCCTTCTTGTTGACTTTTTTGCCCTTGTCCCACGCCTCCGTCGCCATCTCCATCTCCGTCTCCTCCCATTTTTTACGGGGCGGCATGTGGAGATCTGCCCTGATGTTCAAATCTTCCAAGTCTCTTCTTGCCTTCGGCCCATCCTTGGTCTTATCTGGCATGTTCATCAGTGTTGCAAGCAAGCTCTCAAGGACATTCTTCGTGATATGCATTTGATCAAGGCAATGAGGCGTGTCGAGTTTGGGCCAGTACTCCAAGTCCGAGAAAACAGACTTCGTTTTCCATACCTTCAGCAGCGGCTCCGGCGCCTTTTTCATCTTTCCTGGCACGGGGCACTGTTCCCAGTTTTTCAATAGCTCATCGATTTTGGCGCCGCTCCTCTTACGTGGAGGTCCTCGATGCTCAGCCTCACCATTGAATAGATCTCCACGGTTTCTCCACGGGTCGTCCTTTGTGAGCCATCTTCGATGCCCCATGTACATGATTTTCCCAGACTCGCCATCTTTCGTTAGCTGCTGAGACGTTGTATCATCCACGCACCGCGTGCATCCGCAATATCCGTGGCACACCTGGCCTGCACATATCCGTAACCGAGATAGTCGTGCACCGTCGTCATCAGCGCGGCTCTCATATAGAAATACTCGCCTTTGCTGGCGTCCCATGTCTTGGCCGGTGTTTTCCATAACGTGTCTAACTCCTCTTGAAGTAGCCCCAGATACAGATTAATATTATTTCCTGGTTGTTTCGGCCCTTGAATCAGCATGCTCATGCGTATGTACTTTGACTTCATGCACAACCAGGGGGGAGGTTGTACATCCATACAAACATGAGCCATGTGCTATGGTTGGTGTTCATGTTGCCAAACGGATTCATGCCATCGGTACTCGCGCCAAGCACGATGTTCCTTGCATCACCTGTGAAATATCGATATTCAGCGTTGAATGCTCTACACTGGCTTGCATCCATGAGGTGTCTCAGCTTCGGATCATCTCCATCGTCGGGCTTCACCCTCTCCGAGTGCCAGCGCATGAGCTTTGCTTCCTTAGGATCTACGAAATAACGCTGCAGACGGGGAGTGATCGGTAGGTACCATACAACTTTCTGAGAAGATTTATTTCTTTCCTTCTTGTATCGAGAAGCATTGCACACCGGACAGTTGGTTTTTTCCGCGTGCTCCTTCCGATAAATGATGCAATCATTGATGCATGCATGGTATCTAATGTGCGGCAGATCAAGAGGGCACACGATCTTCTTGGCCTCATCGACACTAGTAGGACACAGGTTCCCCGCGGGAAGAACCTTCTTTAGATACTTGAGAAGCTCATCGAGGCTTCTGTCGGTCCATTTGTTTTTAGCCTTCGTCTTTAGAAGTTCGAGCGTGAAACTCAAGCGGATCACCTCGGGATCACAACCATCATACAATGGAGTCTGCGAGTCTACCTCCAGTTGCTCCAGCTTGGCCTCCTCTCTAGAAGCAGCTATGTCGCTACTCGTCTTCTTGCGAAGCAGGTCTCGAACATGAGGGTCCCGCACGATTGAACTTAGTAGCGACGAAGGCTGCGGCGTGTTCGCGTCTTCTCTGGCGCCATTTCCGGCCTCTTCTCCCCCGCCATTTCCGGCCTCTTCTCCGCCGCCACCATGTCCGGCCCCTTCTCCGCCGCCATGTCCGGCCTTCTCTCCGCCGCCATTATTGGTCATCTCTTCGTCTGGCCCCATGTCGTCATTGGCTGCCCCGTCGGCGTCCTCATCCTCATCATCTTCACTTATCCACCGAGTATAGCCATCCATGGAACCAATCATGAGCAGGTGCGTCTTCAAATGACCATCCTTATAGGGGTCGAGCCAAACTCCTCCTTTGCATCTCGACACGGACATAAAATCTCTGTCCGGTTATTTTCATACATGTCCTGCACCGCCGATCACAACCACCTTTCCACCATCGTTCCACTCACCATCATGATCGCTTGCGCGGTAATAATAAGCAAAATGATTATAAAAATGCATGCATGCATCAAAGTCATACAAAAATTCGGCATGACCTTCCCTAAAAATAGGACATATAGAGTTTGCCCGAAATTCGCCGAAACGGAAATAAATCGACATTTCGGCAAAACATAAGCAACTCTCATGTCACACACAATTCGGCAAATAAACATATAGGCGGCAACTCATGCCACACGCACAATTTCCATTATATCGCCCGATTCGGTCATATCGCACACATATTTTCCATTAATTCTTCCAAAGCACAATTTTTTACTCACCTAGCTATCTCGAGAGAGAAGCACGGTGACTACATGGCTCTACTTCATTAAAGAATAGATCTATTTGGGGAGTTGATAGGTTCCACTTACTAAATGGATAGATCTATAGCTAGTAGGGGAAGGAGATGGCTCTAAAGTGAGGAAGCTAAGAGAGAAAAGGGGTGCATTAATGGAGATGGTGGAGGGGGCATTAAAGTAGAGAGAAGAGAGGTAGGAGAAGGAAGAGAGAAGAAAGCTAGCTAATGGGGAAAGCAAGTGAGGGAGAAGAAGTGAATGAGAGAGGAGGGGGAGGGGGGCTGGTGAAAAGGTGGCAGCTGCGGCTTAGCAGTAGCGCGGTTTGGCTCCGCCGCTACTGCTAAGAACAATATCAGTAGCGCCGGTACACGCACCACGCTACTGCAAAGTGGGGTCCACCATGTGGGTCAGTGCAGCCGTAGTTGCAGCGTGGGGTACGTGACCCACGCTACTGCTAATAGCAATAGCAGTAGCGCTTGTTACTGAGCCCGCACTGCTACTATTAGTTGCCTGGTGGGTAAGGTGGGGCTCACTTAGCAGCAGCGATGTCAAGTACGCCCGCGCTACTAATAATTTTATACCAGTAGCGCCTTTTCTTGGCCCGCGCTACTGCTAATTACCAATAGCACATCTAATTGACCCACGCTACTGTTAAGCCTCCACCTATAAGGTTTTCTCTAGTAGTGATAAACCATGATAGTAATGATCTCCAATTTTAACAGAAATAATAGGCATGCCAATTACAGGTTTGTTCTTATCTTTAGTGTCTGGCTTAGCAATTCTAGTTGCTTCATCACAGAAATATATGACATGTCCATCAATGTTATCAACCAAAAGATCTTTAACCATTGCAATATTAGGTTCAACTTTAATTTGTTCAAAAGGTCTAGGTGTTCTTATATTACTTTTTTTACCACAGTTGAGGCTTTAGCATGTTCCTTAATCCAGACACGGAAAGGAGGTTTCTCAATATAAGCAATAGGCACAACTGGATCAGCATTGTAAACAATTGTTTCTTCTTTAACACTGCTACTTGTGATCTGCGTTGGTTTTTCCCCGAAGAGGAGGGGATGATGCAGTACAGTAGAGATAAGTATTTTCCTCAATTATGAAACCAAGGTTATCAATCCAGTAGGAGAATCACGCAATAACTCGTTAGCAGTACCTGCACACAAAACAACAAATCCTTGCACCCAACGCAAACAAGGGGTTGTCAATCCCTTGGCGGTTAATTGCAAGATTAAATTGTATGGTGATAGATAAATAGATTGAACAAAACTACAAAATAAAATGAATAAAGTAAAAGCGCAGCAAGGTATTTTTATGATTTTTAATATATGATTAAGATAGACCCGGGGGCCATAGTTTTCACTAGAGGCTTCTCTCATGAAAATAGCATACGGTGGGTGAACAAATTACTGTTGGGCAATTGATAGAAAAGCAAATAATCATGACGATATCCAAGGCAATGATCATGTATATAGGCATCACGTCCGAGACAAGTAGACCGACTCCTGCGTGCGAACCTAACAAGAGATGCTGCCTGCATCTACTACTATTACTCCACACATCGACCGCTATCCAGCATGCATCTAGTGTATTAAGTCCATAAAGAAAGGAGTAACGCCTTAAGCAAGATGACATGATGTAGACAAAGTAAACTCACGCATAAATAAACCCCATCTTTTTCCGCTTAATAGCAACGATACATACGTGTCATGTCCCTTTCTGTCACTGGGATTGAGCACCGTTACAAAGCACCTCTCCCATTGCAAGATAAATCAATCTAGTTGGCCAAACCAAATCAATAGATCGGAGAGAAATACGAAGCTATAATAATCATGCATAAAAGAGTTCAGAAAAGACTCAAATAATATTCATGGATATTCTGATCATAAACTCACAATTCATCGGATCCCAACAAACACACCGCAAAAAGTGATTACATCGGATAGAACTCCAAGAACATCGAGGAGAACATTGTATTGAAGATCAAAAAGAGAGAAGAAGCCATCTAGCTACTAACTATGGACTCGAAGGTCTGTGGTAAACTACTCACGCATCATCGGAAGGGTAGCAAGGGTGATGTAGAGCCCCTCCGTGCTCGAATCCCCCTCCGGCGGAGTACCGGAAAAGGCCTCCAGATGGGATCTCTTGAGAACAGAAGCTTGCGGCGGCGGAAAAAGTATTTCGTGGACTCCTCTGTTGGTTTCCTGATTTTTGAGAATTTATAGAGGTGGAATTAGGTCAAACGGAGCTGTGTGGGCCCCATGAGCCACCAGGGCGCGCCCCCCTGGGGCGCGCTGTGGTGCCTCGTGGGCCACTGCTTCATCATCTCATCCCCTCCCGAAGCTTCTATTGTTTGTTATGTCCAGAAAAAAATCTCCAAAAAGTTTCGTGGCATTTGGACTTCGTTTGGTACTGATATTCTGGAAAACCAAAAACAGGCAAAAAACAGCAACTGGCACTGGGCACTAAGTTAATAGGTTAGTCCCAAAAAAGATATATAACTGCTGTAAATGTATATAAAAACATCCAAGATTGATACTATAATAGAATGGAACAATCAAAAATTATAGATACCTTGGATACGTATCAAGCATCCCCAAGCTTAATTCCTGCTCGTCCTCGAGTAGGTAAATGATAAAAACAGTATTTTTGATGTGGAATGTTACCTATCATATTCATCATATATTCGTTTCTTTATAGCATGGACATTTGGACTTGAATGATTCAAAGCAATAGTCTATAGTTTGACATGAAGACATAAATACTCAAGCATACTAACAAGCAACCATGTCTTTCAAAATATCAACGCTAAAGAAAGTTATCCCTAGCCCATTATGCTCAATCATTGATCCATTCATGAAACACACTCAATATTAGCTACACACAATGCACAAGTATGACAATAGTGCTCTCTAGTGGGTGCTTTGTAAGAGAAGATGGAGACTCAAAATAAAAATAAAAATTGCATAAAAGTAAATAGATAGGCCCTTCGCAGAGGAAAGCAGAGATTTGCAAATGTGCCAGAGCTCAAAGCTTAAATTAGAGAGATAAAATTATTTTGAGAGGCATGCTTTTCCTGTCATTGAAAACGATCGAGAATTCCCAATATTTTCCATGCTAGACACATCATAGGCGGTTACCAAACAGAAAATAAAGTTTATTTCCTTTCCACCATTCTTTCACAATCCATGGCTAGCTATATCCACGGGTGCCCTCCATACCAACACTTTCCAAGGAATTTTGTTATTATTATTTTTGATTCATTGTGGGACTGGGCATCCCTATTACCGGCCACTCTCTCATGCAATGACAAGTGAATAAACACTCATCGTGAGAATAACACACCTAGCATGGAAAATATTGGCCATCCCCTGCCGCTTCATGAGCGGTACGGGCACACAAAACGGAAAATTATTTTGAAAAATTAGAGTTGGCACATGCAAATTTACATGGAACGGCATGGAAATACCGCATATAGGTAGATATGGTGGACTCATTTGGCACAACTTGGGTTTAAGGAGTTGGATGCACAAGCAGTATTCCCGCTTACTACAAATGAAGGCTTGCAAATAGATTGAGAAGCAACCAACCACAAAGCGAAAACGGTCATAAACATGCATTGAACATAACTAACACCGAATAATGCACCATAAGTAGGATATAATTTCATTGCATAACTATTGAATTAACGTGCATGCATAGGGAATCACAAACCTTAACACTAATATTCTTACTAAATCACAATTACTCACTAACATGACTCACATATTATCATCTCCATATCGCAAAACTATTGCAAGGAATCAAACTTATAATATCCAATGATCTTCCATGAAAGTTTTTATTATATCCCTCTTGAATATTCATCACTTTGGGATCAAATTCATATCTTGTGCAAATTACCATTACTATCATCAACTCTCAAAAAGATATAAGTGAAGCATGAGAGTTCAAATATTTCTTCAAAATTTTATCTTATCAACTCCCAAAATAATATAATTGAAGCATGAGAGTTTAAATATTTCTTCAAAATATAGCCACCGTCGTGCTCAAAAATATTTAAGTGAAGCACTAGAGCAACTGCCTAGCTCAAAAAATTTAAGTGAAGCACATATAGTATTCTAACAAATCATGATAAACGTGTGGCTCTCTCAAATAGGTGTGTCCAGCAAAGATGATTGTGACAAAATAAAAAGCAAACAAATCAAAGACTCATATAATACAAGACGCTCCAAGTAAAACACATATCATGTGATGAATAAAAATATAGCTCCAAGTAAAATTACCGATAGTTGGTAGAAGAAAGAGGGGATGTCTTCCGGGCCATCCCCAAGCTTAGACGCTTGAGTCTTCCTTGAATATTACCTTGGGGTGCCTTGGGCATCCCCAAGCTTAGGCTCTTGCCACTCCTTATTCCTTCATCTATCGTGATCTCACCCAAAACATGAAAACTTCAATCACACAAAACTCAACAAAACCTTCGTGAGATCCGTTAGTATAACAAATAAATCTTTAACTCTAATTACTGTAGTAAATTGATTCATATTAAATATTGGCATAATGCTACTGTACTCCAAATTCTCCATGACTCATACCCCCCGATACAATCCATAGATTCATCAAAATAAGCAAACTATGCAACAAAAACAGAATCTGTCTAAAACAGAATAGTCTATAAAGATCTATTTAAAATCTATACTTCTGTAACTCCAAAAATTCTGAAAAATTAGGAAAACGTGGGAAATTTATATACCAATACTGTGTAAAAATTTCAGATTTTTCTGACTCTCCAGTACAGAATCAAAATTCCAGCACTGGAAGCAAAACTTTCTGTTTTCCAAATAGCATCAATTATACTATCTTCCAAATCATCCCAAAGGCATTACTTGGAACAAACACTAATTAAAACACAAAAACACAATCATAACAGTAGCATAATTGTGCAAACACACAAGAACAGAAACAAAAAGTAAAAATTTATTTTATTCATTGGGTGTCGGTGTATAAAACATGGGTATTTTATACCCTGACTTATGTACAGACGGTAGCAGTCTCCTTGCCGGCCAAGGCTTGCCGGAACTTGCCAAATAACCAGATTCAAGACCCAGTTGCAGAAGCTACTGGAGAGAAGCTCAAGACAAAGCATCGACAAGCACTCAACTAGTGATGAGGGTGAAGACATTCCTTGCCGGCAAGGCCGAACCGGCAAGGCGAAAGCCCGGCAAGCTCCGTGCCGGCGAGCTTTAGCCAGCTTTCCAGTGCTCCACCTCACCGGACAGCTAGTCGCTGATCGGTGAGGTGTCGATCGCTCAGGCTGGTTGGTGAGGTTTGTCGGGCACGTGTCAGCACGCAGGGATAAGGTTTGCCTTTAATGGCACCCGTCCAGAAGGCGTGTCAAAATAATACGAGGTAGTTGGGCGAGCAGTGCAGAAACCTTGCCGGGGCTACCTCTCCACATGACACCTAACGGAGCATTTAATGGTTTTGTCCTAAACTGGCAGAGTTAGGTATGATAGCACTGTTTGCTATCTAATCGACTTGTAATTACTGTTTTTCCACTGTGGTAATCCCTTGGACTATAAAAGGAGGACCGGGGCAACGTTTACAGAGGTCGCGCAATCAGAACCCTAGCACGACCTGCATGCGTAGCTGCTCCTCCCACACCTTGCCGGAGAAAGCGCTCCTTGTACTTGTGCTCATACCCATCCAATACATCCAAGCAGGAGTAGGGTTTTACACCTCACGGTGGCCCTAACCTGGGTAAAATCCCTTGCGCCCTCCATTGATTCCGCTCTTTGTGCTTGTGCATCTCCCTAGCCGAACCACAAAGGCGCTAGATGGTCCCATAGATGGTCGTACCCATGACATATTTGGCGCGCCAGGTAGGGGGGTCACTTGCGCGAACCCGAATCAGTGGATTGTGCGTCAGCTTCATCAACTTCGTCACCGTCCTCCTCGTCGTCGATGGCCCCCAAGAAGAAGGGCATCACGATGACGGCCCCTTCGCACGTATCCGCAGGCGGCACAGGCAGCGCAGCCAATGCGGGTGGTGTGGATACCGTGATTGGCACGACCAACGCAGGTGGCGCGATCGCCATGCCCACCGTGGTCGGTGCAGGAGACGAGCGTTGTAGAGGCGGTCGACTTCCTCGACCCTTTGGTGAACAAAGCCGAGACGGCGCGGGCGGAGCGAACGAACATCCTCCTCCTCCTCCTCCTCGCCACGCCAACGAACGCAGCCACCAAAGCAGCAATGCCCGGGACGGCGCGAGCCAAGATCCCGCCGCAGCGGCGTCCAAAGATGCTGCTTCAGGACAGACGCCGCGCCCCTCGCACAATGGGCGTAACGCAACTCCGAGCGGCGCCAACAACTCCGGGCGGCGACGGCCGCACGGCAAGACCCCTGTCGATCAAGTTCCGGATCCCCAGGCTTCACCTCCGCCACGGCAACCCGTTGCTGATCATGCGACGCGGTAGCAAGACCGCAATGGCGCTCCTGCTGTCTCTGCCAGGAGTAGAGCGATGTCGCACTCTTCGCTTCCGGCCATGCCAGCCAGAGCAGCAGAGGCGATGGCGCGAGCCCAGATGCTGCTAGACTTCCCTCCGGCAGTAGAGAAGATGGATGAGTGGAGAGCCACCTTCCAAAGTTTGATTGGGTTTGCCGAAGTCAGCAAGTCACAGCAAGCGGAGCCCTCTCAGCATCCGCAAACAGCACCAGTAGCTCCAATTGGTGGCCGCGTTGACGGTGCTGCGCTAACGGTGCAATCACCTCCGCGGCAACAGTCTCAACAGCAGAAACGCCAACAACCACGGCAAGCTCAACGATCTTTTGAACCCGATGAGATGTCGATGGCCTCTTCAGATCCGCGAGCGCGGCAAGATCAGCGGCAAGTGCTGCGAGACAGGCGGGTAGAGGACGCCCGCACCACCATTGAACGGCGCTGGGAGGCGCGCCGTCAATCCGACGCACGCAACGGCCCCATCGTTGATGAACCTACGCCAGGGGTTGGCGGATATCTGCCTTACGAGGTTGGATGTCCTGCCTTCACCCGTGAGCTACGGCAAGTCCGATGGCCGTCCGTCCGGACCTTCAAGCCAGAAGTACCAGAAAAGTACGACGGCACCCGGCAGAGTTTCTGGGCATCTACACGATTGTCGTGCAAGCTGCCGGAGGAAGAGATGAGAAAATCCTCGCCAACTACTTTCCGTTGGTGCTGAAGCCCAACGTGAGATCTTGGCTGATGAACTTGCCGGAGAACTCCATTTCTTCGTGGGCAGATCTCTGTAATGAGTGTGTTGGTGCCTTTACCGGAGGCCACAAGGCCCCTGGATAGCCCAGCGACCTGCAAGTGATTCCACAAAGAGATGGTGAAACTTTGCACAAGTACATCCAGAGGTTCAGCCGTGTACACCGCAACATTCCAGATGTGCACCCCGCAGCCGTCATTGCCGCCTTTCACATGAATGTGCGCAATCGGAGGATGCGGGTGAAGATGAACGTCAAGCTGCCCAAAACCGTCAACGGGCTCTATACATTGGCGGATAAGTGCGCACGCGCTGAGGAAGGAAGAAGGCTTCCCGGGGTGGACGCTGGTGCCGAGGTAGATTCTGAGGACGACGATGCTGCCAACCCAAGGAAGAAGGGCCGAAAGTGCAACAGGAAGCGCAAAGGCAAAACTGTTATGGCCGTTGAGGGCTCCGGCAACTCTGAGTCCGCCAAGAAGGCTAAGACTGAGAACTCCGGCACGGAGGCTGCCGTATGCGCCGCTTGTCAGGAGGCGGCGGCAAACGAGAAGGCCGGCAAGTCTGATGGGCCGTACTGCAAGATTCACCGCACCAAGGGCCACGATCTCCAAGAGTGCCGACAAGTCGAGCACCTTGTTGAAAAACAGAAGGCTGAATATGAAAAATGCGACAAAGAGAAGGGTCAAGATGGTGCCGGTGGATCTGGCAAAAAGGGCCGTGGTGGTCGAGAAGGCCGTCGCGGCAAGGCCAAGCAGCAGAAGGAAAAACCTGCTAGGGGCCGCGAAAAGAAAGAGGAAGATGGTGGAAGTGAAGAGGAAGAGGACGATGGAGAGTCCAGTGAACAGGAATTCCAGAAGGCAACTGAGGCCATGTGCGTTGACGGAGGTGCATCTTTGCACTCCTCTCACCGCCAGCTTAAGCAGTGGGCACGTGAAGTTAACACGGCAGAACCGGCAATAGGCTCTCAAAAGCCACTCAAGTGGTCACACACGCCTATCATTTTCGATGCCGAGGATCACCCTGATCGCACAACCGCGGCCGGGTGTTTGCCGTTGTTGGTTTCGCCAACAATTCACAACCTCCAAGTCACGAAAATGTTAGTTGATGGTGGGGCCAGCCTAAACTTGATTTCTCCAGAAGTAATCAAGAGGCTGCAGATTCCCGACGAGGAGCTCAAGAAAACAGGCACGTTTCAAGGAGTAAACCCGGGAAGAAGCCAGCCCAAGGGAAAGATCACATTGCCGGTAACGTTTGGCGGGGAATTGAACTACAGAACATAAAAGATTGTGTTTGATGTTGTCAAGATCCCCTTACCGTATAATGGAATTCTTGGCTACCCAGCCTTGGCAAAATTCATGGCAGCATCTCACTATGCTTACAATACGTTGAAGATGCCAGGACTGATGGGTGTCATTTCCATCAACTCCGACAAGAAAGATGCGGTTATTTGCGTCGATAAGATGTACAGAGACGCGGTTGCAGCAGAAGCCACCAAGACACCAGCTCCCGCCAAGAAGGAAAGCAAGAAGTCCGACAAGACCTCTGGCAAGGATTCCGGGAAGCGCACCTCTTCGGAGTGCTGCGCGCCTGTTGAAGACTTGCCGGAGTTCTCTGCCGGTAAGAAATCCAAAGCTACTTCACCAGCAACCAAAAAGGTGCCGGCGAGGGAGGACGGCACTGATGGTACCTTCACCATCAGTGCCACCCTTGATAGCAAATAGGAAAGCGTGCTCATTGCCTTCCTGCGGGCGAATGTCGATGTGTTTGCATGGCGACCATCTGACATCCCCGGTGTTCCCAGGGAGGTAATTGAGCACCACCTTGCTGTCTGTCCCCACGCCCGGCCCGTCAAGCAGAAAATCAGGAAGCAAGCTTTGGAGCGGCAACAGTTCATTGTCGAGGAAAGCAAGAAGCTTGAAGCGGCAGGTTTGGTTAGAGGTGTACTACATCCAACTTGGTTGGCAAATCCAGTTGTGGTGCGCAAAGCAAACGGAGAGTGGAGACTTTGTATCGACTACACTGATATCAACAAAGCATGTCCAAAGGATCCTTTCCCTTTGCCGTGCATCGATCAAATTGTAGACTCTACTTCCGGCTGTGATTTACTCTCCTTCCTTGATGCATATTCTGGGTACCATCAGATATTCATGGCCAAGGAGGACGAGGAGAAAACCACATTCATTACTCCATGTGGCACATACTGCTTCGTGCGTATGCCTTTCGGGTTAAAGAGTGCTGGTTCAACATTTGCAAGAGCAGTCCAGATTGGTTTTAAGCCCCAGCTGCACAGGAATGTGGAAGCATATATGGATGATAAAGTGGTCAAAACCAAGGACAAATCAACCCTCATTCAAGATTTAAAAGAAACATTTGCAAACTTACACAAGATCAATTTGAAGCTCAACCCCGAGAAGTGTGTGTTTGGCGTTCCATCCGGCAAACTTCTTGGATTCTTTGTATCTCAGCGTGGAATTGAAGCAAATCCCGACAAAATCAAAGCAATTGAGCAGATTCAAGCACCCAAAAGCATCAAGGATGTACGGCGTCTTGCCGGCTGTGTTGCTGCCTTGAGTAGGTTCATTTCAAGATCTGCTGAGCGCGCCCTGTCGTTTTTCAAGATTTTGAAAAAGGCAGGTCCGATGAAATGGACTCCGGAAGTGGAGGCCGCGCTGCAGGACTTGAAAAGATACCTCTCCTCTGCGCCAACACTAGTTGCACCTAAACCACAAGAGCCGTTGCTGCTATATGTAGCGGTAACAAATCAAGTGGCTAGTCCTTCATTAGTGGCGCAGAGGGAATTCGATGACGAGGAAGCAGCCGCGGCAAGCCCATCCAGCGACAAACCGGAATCTTCTCCGGCAAAGTCAGCACAGGCAAATGAAGCTAATCAACAAGTGGTGCTGAAGAAGAAAGTAGTGCAGTGGCCAGTGTATTTTGTTAGTTTCCTTTTGCAGGGGGATAGATCGAGATACTCTGGGGTACAGAAGCTACTTTTCGGCCTTCTTATGTCCTCGAGAAAGCTGCGCCACTACTTCCAAGCACATGAGATCACCGTCATCACTCGCTTTTCGTTGCAGCGCATCTTGAGAAATCCAGAGGCAACTGGCAGGATAGTGGAGTGGACGCTAGAATTGTCAAGCTTTGCACTTAAGTTTGAAAGCACCTCAACCATTCAGAGCAGGGCCTTGGCGGAGTTCATTGCAGAATGGACACCAACGCAAGACAAAGAAATTCAAGAAACAGCTCTCCCCGGCAAAGAGACAGCCAAAGAATGGATCATGTACTTTGACGGTGCCTTCTCGCTGCAAGGCGCCGGTGCCGGGGTGTTGCTTGTCGCACCCACCGGAGAGCACCTCAAGTATGTGGTTCAAATGCACTTTCTCGGGGAGCAAGCTACAAACAACACTGCTGAGTACGAAGGGCTCCTTGCCGGTCTTAGGATCGCAGTGGACCTTGGGATCGGAAAATTGATCGTCCGCGGTGACTCGCAGCTTGTTGTGAAGCAAGTAAACAAAGATTACCAGAGCCCGTTGATGGAAGCGTATGTGGAAGAAGTGAGGAAATTGGAGGAACACTTTGACGGGTTGCAAACAAAGCACGTTCCTCGTGCGGAAAACAGTATTGCTGATCACCTGTCAAAGTGTGCCGCTCAAAAGCTACCTGTGGAACCGGGAACTTTTGTGCTCCATTTTAATCAACCAACAGTCACTCCATCAACGCAGGCCAGTAAGAGAAGGAAGTTGAATACCGGCAACGACTTTCCGGCAGAGCTCCCTGAAGTCGCTCGTAAGAAGGTTGCCGGGGACAACGACACGGTCGTCGGTGAGCAACGGCTTCGCGCAGAACCTCAGGTTCTTGCCGCTGAGGCAAGCACTCCCGCGGCCGAAGAAATGCCTTTAGTCCTTGTCACCGAGCCGCAGGCTCCGGCATGGGCGCAGCAGATAGTCCGTTTCCTTCAAACAGAAGAACTTCCCGATGAGCAAGAAGAAGCTGAGAAAGTAGCCCGTCAGTCAAGTATGTATCTGTTTGTGGATAGCATTCTATACAGAAAGCGACCAAATGGTGTGAAATTGAAGTGTATTTGCCGGGAAGACGGACTGAAGCTGTTGGCGGAGATACATGGAGGCATATGTGGCTCTCACATAGGATCAAGGGCACTTGCAGGCAAAGCTTTTCGGCAAGGCTTCTATTGGCCGACTGCCCTCCAGGATGCAACTGAGCTAGTAACCAAATGTAAAGCATGCCAGTTCCATTCAAAGAACATACATCAGCCAGCTCAAGCTCTTCAAACAATCCCTCTCTCATGGCCCTTTTTGGTCTGGGGGCTCGATATCTTGGGCCCCTTCCCCCGTGCTACCGGGGGCTTTGAGTTCTTGTACGTCGCCATCGACAAGTTCACAAAGTGGCCTGAAGTGAAGCCAGTGAGGAAGGTGACAATGCAATCAGCCGTCAAGTTCCTCAAAGGATTAGTTTGCCATTTTGGGGTTCCTAACAGAATCATCACCGACAACGGCACACAATTCATGAGCCGCACCTTCATGCAGTATATCCAGGACCTTGGCGGCAAAATCTGTTTTGCATCTGTTGCTCACCCGAGAAGCAACGGCCAAGCGGAAAGGGTGAACGCTGAAGTGCTGCGGGGCCTCAAGACAAGAACCTTTGACAGGCTGCGCAAATGTGGAAGACGCTGGATTGATGAGATGCAGGCGGTTCTTTGGTCACTCAGGACGACACCAAATCGAGCTACCGACCAAACACCCTTCTCCCTAGTCTATGGTGCAGAAGCGGTGCTCCCCACGGAACTCATATACGGGTCACCTCGAGTGCTCGCTTATGATGAAGCTTAAGAGCAGTTGCGGCAAGATGACGCAACGCTCCTTGAGGAGGATCGTCTTCGGGCGGCTGTGCGAGCTGCACGCTACCAGCAAGCCTTGCGCCGCTATCATTGCCGTAAAGTGCACGCCCGAAGCCTTGAGGAAGGCGACCTTGTTCTTCGGTGCGTTCAGTCCGCCAAGAGATCAAACAAGTTGACGCCGAAGTGGGAAGGCCTTTATCGGGTAATACGAGTCACCAGACCTGGCGCAGTCCATCTGGAGACCGAAGATGGCATTCAAATGCAAAACTCATGGAATATTGAGCATCTTCACAAGTTCTACCCATAAGGCGCGGATTGCCGGGTCCCCCGGCAACCCCTTTTGTACAAGCTTTGTCGGCAAGACTTGTGACCCTTTGTACAAAGCCAGGCGCAGATCCTGTGCATAATAAAGCTAAGTGTTTTGCAACTCTTCGTACATACTCATTTATATATGGGTGCATGTGATGTTGTGATTACACTTTAGTTTGTATGGAATGGCTAATGAACCATCAAGGTTCCCAAACCACTCTTTTCTCTTCTTTCTTTTTCTTAAAGGACAGAAGGATCCCTCGCGTGCAAGTTTCCCGGGGGGAGTGATGATGGGATACCATTTTAATGACATTCAAGTGATCATTTTGTACGGCGAGGAAAACAGTGCAACGAAAAGCTAAGTTGAAAAACTTTGAAACTTTTTCCTTGTTACGTTTGCAGCTTCCCTTGAAAGATTCTGTGTTTGTATGAAAATCCTGCACGCGAAGGAACCTTGTCGCGATCAGTCCGCGCTCTAGTTTGCCTCGAGTCTGCTCGGCAAGCCTAGCAGCTGCGTTCTGGAGAAGGTAGGAGGTAGAAGAAGGATGCGGAGGGAGGAGGTAGAAGAAGGAGGCGACAGTTGCTGAAGATTGGAGTGAAAGGAGATGGATGAGCATCGCATCCCGCTGCCCCCTCTTTATAGGGAGAGCGCGGGGAGCTGGCTCTTCACTGTCTTCGGGCGGCCGCCCAGATTCGCCAATCCTGTGCCCTACGCTTCTGGCCGGGCGCATTACTCCAGCAACCGTCGAAGTTCGCCAATCCCATGCTCTGCGCCCTCGACCAGGCGTGTCACTTCAATGACCACCCTTCTTCGTCAATCCGTTGCGTTGTATGCATGCAAACACGCGTGATGGAAGGGCGCAGAAAAAGGAAAAGTAAAGACATATATGGCAGTTATCCTTTGCCACGCGTAGCCGTGCGCCGGTTCAGTTTGAACCAACGACGCCCCACATATGAGTGTATTCCTGGTCTGAGCACGCTTAGCGGCTGTCCGTCCGATGGCAAGGTTTGCCGGAAGATGACCAAGAACGCACTCGAGTCCAGATTAATGAAGAAGCAAAGAAGATCTCAAGAGGCGAAAACCATCATGACGAAAATTACAGCGGCAGTTTTCCCGCCACGTGTCTGTGCATTGTTTGGGCCTAGCCCAACGACGCTTTAGACGCGTATGGCCCAGGCCCGGGGGCTCCTGTCGGTGTATAAAACATGGGTATTTTATACCCTGACTTATGCACAGACGGTAGCAGCCTCCTTGCCGGCCAAGGCTTGCCGGAACTTGCCAAATAACCAGATTCAAGACCCAGTTGCAGAAGCTACTGGAGAGAAGCTCAAGACAAAGCATCGACAAGCACTCAACTAGTGATGAGGGTGAAGACATTCCTTGCCGGCAAGGCCGAACCGGCAAGGCGAAAGCCCGGCAAGCTCCGTGCCGACAAGCTTTAGCCAGCTTTCCAGCGCTCCACCTCACCGGACAGCTAGTCGCTGATCGGTGAGGTGTCGACCGCGCAGGCTGGTTGGTGAGGTTTGTCGGGCACGTGTCAGCACGCAGGGATAAGGTTTGCCTTTAATGACACCCGTCCAGGAGGCGTGTCAAAATAATACGAGGTAGTTGGGCGAGCAGTGCAGAAACCTTGCCGGGGCTACCTCTCCACATGACACCTAACGGAGCATTTAATGCTTTTGTCCTAAACTAGCAGAGTTAGGTATGATAGCACTGTTTGCTATCTAATCGACTTGTAATTACTATTTTGCCACTGTGGTAACCCCTTGGACTATAAAAGGAGGACCAGGGCAACGTTTACAGAGGTCGCGCGATCAGAACCCTAGCACGACCTGCATGCGTAGCTGCTCCTCCCACACCTTGCCGGAGAAAGCGCTCCTTGTACTTGTGCTCATACCCATCCAATACATCCAAGCAGGAGTAGGGTTTTACACCTCACGGTGGCCCGAACCTGGGTGAAATCCCTTGCGCCCTCCATTGATTCCGCTCTTTGTGCTTGTGCATCTCCCTAGCCGAACCACAAAGGGGCTAGATGGCCCCATAGATGGTCGTACCCACGACATTGGGTTGCCTCCCAACAAGCGCTATTGTTTTATGCCCCTAGCTAGGCATAATGCATAGTTTCAAGTATTATCATCCTTCAAGTTGATTCCATAAGTGGCCCTCATAATTGATTCATATGGTGCTTTAATTCTTTTCCTAGGGAAGTGTTCCATCCCTTTCTTTAGTGGAAATTGAAATCTTATATTACCTTCTTTCATATCAATAATAGCACCAATAGTTCGTAAGAACGGTCTACCAAGTATTATGGGGCAAGACGGATTGCATTCAATGTCTAGTATGATAAAATCAACGGGCACATAATTTCTATTTGCAAGAATAAGCACATCATTAATTCTACCCAATGGCTTTTTAATAGTAGAATTCGCCAAGTGCAAATTAAGAGAACATTCATCTATATTGGTAAAACCTAGCAATTCACATACAGATTTTGGAATTGTGGAAACGCTAGCACCCAAATCACATAAAGCATTGCACTCATAATTTTTAATTTTAACTTTAATGGTGGGTTCCCACTCATCATATAATTTTCTAGGGATTGAAATTTCTAGTTCAAGCTTTTCTTCTAACGCTTTCATCATTGCTTCTACGATGTGTTTAGTAAAAGCCTTATTTTTTTCATAAGCGTTGGGGGAATTTAGCATGGATTAAAACAAATAAATACACTCAATCAAAGAACAACTATCATAATTAAAGTCTTTGTAATCCAAGAGAGTGGGCACATCGCTAGTTAAAGTTTTTACCTCTCCAGACCCACTTTTATCAATTTTTTCATCAAGATTTTCACCCTCCAAATTATGGGGACGCTTCCTAGCTAAAGTTGACTCTTCTTCAGTCCCCTTTTCATCAAGTTTTATATTGCTAAACAAGGGATCAATAGATGAAACACCAATCATTTTCATATCCTCATCATTACTACGATAGAAACCGGGAGGAATCGCTTTTTCTAAAAATTCTCGTTTAGCTTTTAGCATGGCGGTTCTTTTCTTACTCTCATCCATGGAGACATATAAAGTTTTAATTGATTCATTAATATCAATTTTGGGTGGCAAAATTTTAGTCTTGAGACTTTTCACATCATGAATAATTCTATCAATGCTCCTAGACATATCATCAAGTTTACTTAATTTTTGTTTTATCGTAGTGTTGAAAACTTTTTGAGAATTTATAAATTCTTTAATATTACTTTCAAGATCAGAGGGAATCCTATTATTATTATAAGAATTACCATAGGAATTGCCATAATTATTAGAGGAATTTCCAGGAAACGGCCTACGATTAAAATTACCTCTATAAGCATTATTATTAAAATTGTTTCGCGAGACAAAATTCACATCTATGGGATCATTATTTTGCTCAATCAAGGTGGATACAGGCACATCATTAGGATCAATAGGAGTATTTTTTTCTAGCAACCAATTTCATAAGCGCATCAACTTTATCACTCAAAGTACTAATTTCTTCAACAGAATTCACTTTTTTACTAGTAGGAACTCTTTCAGTATGTCATTGTGAATAATTTGCCATAATATTATCAAGCAATTTAGTAGCTTCCCCCAATGTAATCTCCATAAAGTACCACCCGCGGCGGAATCTAAAAGATTTCTAGAAACAAAATTTAATCTCGCATAAAAAATTTGTATGATCATCCACAAATTTAAACCATGAGTAGGGCAATTTCTTATCATTAATTTCATCCTTTCCCAAGATTTAGCAACATGTTCATGATCAAGTTGCTTGAAATTCATAATTTGGTTTCTAAGGGAAATAATTTTTGCGGGAGGAAAATACTTGGCAATAAAAGCATCTTTACACCTATCCCAAGAATCGATACTATTTCGTGGTAAAGATGAAAACCAAATTTTTGCACGATACCGCAATGAGAATGGGAATAATTTTAATTTCACAATATCATTATCCACATCTTTTTTCTTTTACATATCACACAATTCTATGAAAGTGTTAAGATGGGATGCAACATCTTATTTGGGACTACCAGAAAATTGTTCTTTCATGACAAGATTTAGCAAAGCGGCATTAATATCACAAGTCTCTGCACTAGCGGCGGGAGGAGCAATCGGAGTACTAATAAAATCATTATTATTAGTATTAGAAAAATCACACAATTTTGTATTTTCTTGAGACATCGTGGCTACACAAACAAGATAACAAGCAAGCAAATAAGCAAACAAGAAAAAGGCAAACGGAAAATATTTTTGTATTTTTGTAAAAACTTTTTAGAAGTGGGGGAGATGAAAACGAGAGGCAAAGGTAAATAAAATAAATTCAAGGAGATGTAGGTTTTGTGCGTAGGTACTTGGTAGATGTTGATGATGTCTCCCCGGCAACGGCGCCAGAAATTCCTCCTGCTACTTGTGATCTGCGTTGGTTTTTCCCCGAAGAGGAGGGGATGATGCAGTACAGTAGAGATAAGTATTTCTCTTAGTTATGAAACCAAGGTTATCAATCCAATAGGAGAATCACGCAACAACTCATTAGCAGTACCTGCACACAAAACAACAAATCCTTGCACCCAACGCAAACAAGGGGTTGTCAATCCCTTGGCGGTTAATTGCAAGATTAAATTGTATGGTGATAGATAAATAGATCAAACAAAAATACAAAATAAAATAAATAAAGTAAAAGTGCAGCAAGGTATTTTTATGATTTTTAATATATGATTAAGATAGACCCGGGGGGGTATAGTTTTCACTAGAGGCTTCTCTCATGAAAATAGCATACGGTGGGTGAACAAATTACTGTTGGGCAATTGATAGAAAAGCAAATAATCATGACGATATCCAAGGCAATGATCATGTATATAGGCATCACGTCCGAGACAAGTAGACGGACTCCTGCCTGCATCTACTACTATTACTCCACACATCGACCGCTATCCAGCATGCATCTAGTGTATTAAGTCCATAAAGAACGGAGTAACGCCTTAAGCAAGATGACATGATGTAGACAAAGTAAACTCATGCATGAATAACCCCCATCTTTTTCCCCTTAATAGCAACGATACATACGTGTCATGTCCCTTTCTGTCACTGGGATTGAGCACCGCAAGATCGAACCCATTACAAAGCACCTCTCTCATTGCAAGATAAATCAATCTAGTTGGCCAAACCAAATCAATAGATCGGAGAGAAATACGAAGCTACAATAATCATGCATAAAAGAGTTCAGAAAAGACTCAAATAATATTCATGGATAATCTGATCATAAACTCACAATTCATCGGATCCCAACAAACACACCGCAAAAGGTGATTACATCGGATAGAACTCCAAGAACATCGAGGAGAACATTGTATTGAAGATCAAAATGAGAGAAGAAGCCATCTAGCTACTAACTATGGACCCGAAGGTCTGTGGTAAACTACTCACGCATCATCGGAAGGGCAGCAAGGGTGATGTAGAGCCCCTACGTGATCGAATCCCCCTCCGGCGGAGTACCGGAAAAGGCCTCCAGATGGGATCTCTCGAGAACAGAAGCTTGCGGCGGCAGAAAAAGTATTTCGTGGACTCCTCTATTGGTTTCCTGATTTTTGAGAATTTATAGAGGTGGAATTAGGTCAAACGGAGCTATGTGGGCCCCACGAGCCACCAGGGCGCCCCCCTGGGGCGCGCCGTGGTGCCTCGTGGGTCACTGCTTCATTTTCTCGTCCCCTCCCGAAGCTTCTAGTGTTTGTTATGTCCAGAAAAAAAAATTCCAAAAAGTTTCATGGCATTTGGACTTCGTTTAGTACTGATATTCTGGAAAACTAAAAACAGGCAAAAAAACAGCAACTGGCACTGGGCACTAAGTTAATAGGTTAGTCCCAAAAAATGATATATAATTGCTGTAAATGTATATAAAAACATCCAAGATTAATACTATAATAGCATGGAACAATCAAAAAGTATAGATACGTTGGAGACGTATCAAACACTACCAGGTTCTTCATTTAGTTCAATAGGTGGGTGATATTTAAACCATTTCTCTTTAGGGAGATCAACATGAGCAACAAAAGATTCACAAAAGGTAGCTACTATCTCAAAGTCAAGTCCATATTTAGTACTAAACTTATGAAAAGCATCAGTTTCCATAAAATATTTAACACAATCAAACTCAAGATTTATACCTGACACTTTACCTTTGTCGATTTCCCAATCTTCAGAGTTACGTTCAATTCTTTCCAGAAGATCCCATCTGAATTCAATAGTTCTCTTCATAAAGGAACTAGCAGAAGAAGTATCGAGTATGGATTGATCATTATGAGAAAGCCGAGCATAAAAGTTTTGAATAATTATTTCTCTTGAGAGCTCATGATTGGGGCATGTATGCAACATATACTTAAGCCAGCCCCCAAGATTGAGCGATACTTTCTCCTTCACGGGGCCAAAAATTATATATATAATTCCGATAACGATGAACCAAATGCATAGGATAAAATTCCTGTTGGAATTCCAGCTTCAACTGGTTCCAATCCCATCTTTCAGTATCATCACATAGCCTATACCATGTCAATGCCTTTCCTTCCAAAGATAAAGGGAATAATTTCTTCTTAACTCCATCTTTAGATAAACCTGCAAGCTTAAACAATCCACAAATTTCATCCACATATATCAAGTGCATGTCAGGATGTACCGTTCCATCTCCTGCATAAGGATTAGCTAGCAGTTTCTCTATCATACCCGAAGGGATTTCATAATAAATATTTCCAGTAGGTTCAGTAGCTTGAGGAGCAACTCTCAATGCTTCCGGTCGAGGTGAAGATACCCCGAACAAGCCCCTCAAAGGACTACTTTCCATAGTGACAAGTAACAGTAAATTTCAGCACGTAATATAAATGTTTTCTTACCAAATTCCACTCACCAAAGGCGCTTCACCCCCCGGCAACGGCGCCAGAAAAGAGTCTTGATGACCCACAAGTATAGGGGATCAATCGTGGTCCTTTCGATAAGTAAGAGTGTCGAACCCAACAAGGAGCAGAAGGAAATGACAAACGGTTTTCAGCAAGGTATTCTCTGCAAGCACTGAAATTGTAGGTAACAAATAGTTTGGTAGCAAGATAATTCGGAACCAGTAACAAGTAGTAACGGTAACAAAGGTGCAGCAAGGTGGCCCAATCCCTTTTATAGCAAAGGACAAGCCGGAACGATCTCTTATAATACGCAAGGCGTTCTCGAGGACACACGGGAATTTCATCTAGTCACTTTCATCATGTTTGTTTGATTTGCGTTCGCTACTTTGATAATTTGATATGTGAGTGGACCGGTGCTTGGGTGTTGTTCTTACTTGAACAAGCCTCCCACTTATGATTACCCCCTCTCGCAAGCATCCGCAACTACGAAAGAAGAATTAAGATAACTCTAACCATAGCATGAAACATATGGATCCAAATCAGCCCCTTACGGAATAGCGCATAAACTAGGGTTTACGCTTCTGTCACTCTAGCAACCCATCATCTAATTACTACTCCACAATGCCTTCCCTTAGGCCCAAAGATAGTGAAGTGTCATGTAGTCGACGTTCACACGACACCACTAAAGGAAGCACAACATACATATCATCAAAATATCGAACGAATACCAAATTCACATGATTACTTATGACAAGACTTCTCCCATGTCCTCAAGAACAAAAGTAACTTCTCACAAATCATATTCATGTTCAAGATCAGAGGGGTATTGAATAGCATTAAAGATCTGAACATATAATCTTCCACCAAATAAACCAACTAGCATCAACTACAAGATGTAATCAATACTACTAGCAACCCACAGGTACCAATCTGAGGTTTTGAGACAAAGATTGAATACAAGAGAGGGTTTGAGACGAGATGGTGCTGGTGAATATGTTGATGAAGATTGGTCCTCCCACGATGAGAGGATCGTTGGTGATGTCGATGGCTTCCATTTCCCCCTCCCGGAGGGAAGTATCCCCGGCGGAATCGCTCCACCGGAGAGCAAAATAGCTCCTACCCAGGTCCCGCCTCGAGACGGCGGCGCTTCATCCTGAAATTCTTCTTTATAATTTTTTTACGGCAAAAGACCTTATATAGCAGAAGGAGGGGGCCAGAGGCCAGCCAGGGGCCCCACAAGGCATCAGGGTGCGCCCAGGGGGGCGCCCTGTTACCTTGTGGGCAACTGGTGGGTCCCCTCCATTATTTCTTCTTTCCAGTATTTTTTATATATTCAACAAAAAATCTCCGTGAAATTTCAAGTCAATTGGAGCTCTGTAGAATAGGTATCTCTGCTGTAGCTATTTCAGGTCCAAAATTCCAGCTGCCGGTATTCTCCCTCTTCATATAAATCTTGCAAATTAAGAGAGAAAAGGCATAAGAATTGCATCATAAAGTAAAATAACGATCAAATACATTATAAATAATAGTAGGAAATCATGATGCAAATTGGACGTATCAATGATCCCCACCATCACGATCTGCAAGCATGCAATGTCTCTTGCAAAGCTATCTTCCCCACACTCGAGCTCTACAGACCACTTTTTCAAGGATCCTAGACTTTTGAATAGTGATTCAGAGCATACATAGTCAGTAATGAGAACATTCATAGTAGCCAGACCTCGACCCATCATGTGGTTCTTCCCTACAACAGAAGCTTGTGTGGTACCCGAACTTCTTATGCGGTGTGGAGCTTCCTCCGGAGTGATAATACCTGGAGACAGTACGATCCAGAACGGCCTTTAGTGGGCCCCATTACCTTTTAATTTTTTCTTTGAATCAAAGAAATAAGCATGGCCTTACACTGACAATAGTAAGATTAAGATCCGGTATTTGGAACTTTGCAATGAATCGAACAAACTAATATGAGATCAACCCACAAAGTTCGGTATATGTGCAAGCATAAAGGAGTGAAGGACTTACATGGCAAGGTAGGGCAAGAATATGTTTCTCTGGTCCGCGTTTGCAAGCATGCCTTAATGGAGGTAGTTCACCATGATGTCCTTGCATGTTTGGATCGCACATTATTCACGTGCATGTGATAAGGATCGTAGACAAGGGCGACAGTGGAGTGGTGAAAGAGGGTTGCGGTACTCGATGGGGGCTAGGGCGACACTTGATGGGGACGACAGTATGGCTAGGGATTTGAGATATGGGAGCATGGGAATTTTTGGCTAAGTCTCGCACACACGAAGAGGTAAGCGGAAAGATTACTATTGGCGGATGCCCGCGCTCGCCCGCCACTAGTAACACAAGTTACCAGTGGCAGGTGTTTCCTCCCGCCCGCCACTACTAATTTATTAAGTTTTTTTGTGCTTTCTTGAAGCTGTTGTGTTTTAGGATAAGAGTGATGGTCCAATTATTTAATAGGATTTATGGCACACCATTAAAAGATTCACGTGAAATGTAGTCACTTTTTGGGTTGATTTGCTATTTTTAGTAGATTAAATGAATTTCTAGCTATTAAAAGGAGGTAAATGCCTTTCTACTTAAAATATGATGTAAAAGAAGTCTGAAAAAGATGAAACTTGGAATCTTATCTTGATATGACCCCTAGAGGGTGTGGTAAAATTTGACAGAGTTACGGAATTTATTTGATGTGCTTCGCATAGAAACTTATGAGAATCGAGGGAAGAATATATGCTTTGAAGGGGAACTCTATTTTTTCATCATTTCCCCTTGAAGCTGTTTATATGTTGAATATACACTATTGCAAGTAGACTATTCCAGGTTAATATGATATATTTAGGGTATTTAATGCATTTATAGTTATTTAATGGACATACATCAAATTTGAACTACATGTACATAAAAAAGCCCAAAAATTCGTGATGAAAATACCATTTAACTTCTTGAGTATGTACTTAGGTCATATATGCAAGTAACAACTACATGTTCACTGATTTAATATGCAACGCATATGCCTCGAGGTCGTCTTCAGTTTCTAGACAACCTACATCATAGTATTTTCAAATATTTTTTAAAATTTTAATCACATACTCTGCATGTCATATAATATAACCATGCAAAGTTTCATGGTTTTCAGACAACATTCAATTTACTAAAAAATTAAAAATTAATTTTACATAATTAAAATCAAATTCGTGTGTTTGAATTTTCACATATACATATTTGAAAGTACCAAACTATTGTTTTATAAGAACTAAGTATATGCTAACTAGCTTATTTATGATATTTCTTCCATGTTTTTCGAAAAAAATCTAAAATGTAGGTCTAAATTTGAATTATATCGTGCGTCCTTAGAGGTTGGTTGTATGCGTGAGCCTTTAAGCAAAAAATTCTAGCGTGCACCCTGAGCCTAGAGGCTGCCTCCACATTTTTCTATGAATAAAATAATCTGGGTGGCCTACTTGTTATTGGAGGGGATATTGCTGGCCATGCAAGGGAATGAGAAAGATTTGGTTGGGGAAATAGTTGTACTCCCTCCAATCCAATAAATAAGGCACACACACATCCTAAAATTCAACTTTGACCATAAATTAGACTAACAAAATGTGGGTTATATGTTATTAAAAAGTACCGTTGAATTTGTATGAAAAGAAGTTTTCAATGGTATAATTTTGATGTCAATAAAAATCATATTATCGATGTAAGTTACGGTCAAAGTTGAATTTTAGGAATGGAGGGAGTATATTTAACATGGGTTCACCTTAGGCTGCCCACAGTGGAAGTATCATGCATGCCAACTAAGAAGTTTAGATGAGGTGATATACAATTAAATGAAAGAGGATTGAGTGTGAAGCCAGTGAGAAGGAATAGAACTACTACCGCCTTCTGGATTTATTAGGCCCATTGTGTTTTGGGTTAAACTTTGAACGTAGATTTGAGTTGAAAAATATAAGTGATATGTCATAAGAATTATATTGTTGGATTTGTATTCGAATGAAGTTTTCATTGAGTCCATTTTTGTACATATAACTTGTATTCTATTATGCAAATTCATAGTCAAACTTTGACTCAAAATGTGACGGGGCCTAATAAACGCGAACGAAAGGAGTAACAATATGAGATGATTTGGGACCAAACCAATCAATGGTTCTTATGAAACGCCGTACGTACATAGTTGCAAAATTCGTCACCGTTGTGTTATTTTTTTCCTTCCGATTTGAATAGGTTTATTCTTGTTTTCCTTCCATGTTTGTTATTTCTACTTATTTTGTTTTTAAATTTATTTTTTCACATTTCAATTCATGAATATTTATTATAATTCATGAACATCTAAAAAAATTGTGGACATTTTTAAAAATTAATGATTTTTTTTCAAATTCAAGAACCTTTTTTAAATTTATGAATATAAGTTCACGAGAATTTTTTAAGTCTGTGATTTTTAAAATTTTGTGAACATTTTTTTATTCACCAACATTGTTAGCAATTCATAAATATTTTTTAAATCCACGAACATTTTTGTAAATTCATGCTTGACCCAAGATTTTTATTAATCTTGTTAATGAACTTTTTTCAAATGAGAAACACGATAGCCAGCTTTTTTTGCAACGAAGCAAGCGTATGAAAAGCTAAGCGAGCGACTAAAGCACGGAGCCGAGCTGGGAGTGCTAGAGCTTGATAGGCCGCCCATGTAAATATTATGGCAACTATATTTTTACCGTGAAATAAGAGCTCCCAGGGGGCTCACACAACCACCGTCAGCTAGCACCAAAGCCTAATTATGTAAGGACATGACAATCACGCACCGAACAACTGTACTCTCCTCTCATACCAAATACCATCTCCAACAACGGCCCAACACGCTATACTAATGAGAAAAACATCACAATAACATAATTAAAACCCAAGTCAACGTAGATAAAACCAAATGAAACAGCCGACCGCAATAACCTGCTAGAGAAAAAAGTTAATCCTACGAGTGAAAAACAGCACGGCGAAGCGCATATTAGCCTCTAATAGAACATGATGCAAATAGAGGAGGCAATAACGAGGAGCGTATTTGCATAAATCATACAGTAGTTGTAAAGTGCCTGTTTCCATGTCAGCATGTCATGTGTGCTCTTCCTTTTGCCAGACTAATGGTGCACCAGTTTTGAGTTAAATGTTTTGTAAACTGTCAGATTTAACTGAACAAACGTGTCGATGGCAAAGTTAACCAGTACTCCGCCTGTCCTGTATATATAACAGTGACCACGCAGAGCAGGAAGGAGTCCGTGGTCCCGTCGACGTCAAGAAGCTTCAGCGCGCGGGTCGCGTCGGTCCGATCGATTTCACGCATGTGTCGACCTGCTCCTGGCGGGCTTGGCCGGCCGTTGAAAGCCACAGATTTTCGTCAGCCACCCAAGCAGACGAGAAGTATATCGAAGAACGAGACGGACATCAAAAGCACCAACCCACTGACCGACTGCATCCTAGTGCCATTTAAGTGCAAATCTAGGCCCTAGCTAATAACCGACCGCGAACCAACCTGTGGTTGGATGGTTAGAGGGACTGTGGTATCCTCAGCCCATCAGGGTTCAAATCCTGATGCTCGCATTTATTTCTGGATTTATTTCAGTATTTCCGGCGATGCGCATTCAGTGGGAAGAGACGTTCCCGTCGACGACAAGGTGCCTATGGTTACTTCGTAAATTTCAAGATGATATGCCAGCTCAGTCTGTCGAAGGTGCTCATAGGGGTAGGGTGTGCGTATGTACGTTCATAGGGGTGAGTGTATGCGCATGTATATGAGCGCTTGTGTCTGTACTGTGTTAAAAAAAAAAAAAAAAAAAAGCTAATAACCGACCATGTGGCGAGCCTACCCGTGGCTGCCCGAAGATCCGCTCACGACCCACGAGCATTATTGCCTGTGCGAAGTCTGCGCGGTGCCCACGGGCATGTGTACATATGCTGCATTATTGCCGTTGATAGCTAGGTTGCTCCCTTCGTTGAGGTCACGCACCTAACCATCCAACGTTTTTCCTCGGCCTGTTTCTGTTGGTAGCATGTAGTGGAACCTACAAGATGTCACCAAGGCCGCGAGATCTTGATCTCTGGCAGAGCAAGTGATCGGGTTGCAGCAGAGCGGAAGTGGCCGATCGTCGCCATGATAGTTGCAAGAGAAGAAATGTAATGAGCTGGGGCCTTGCTCGTCCATTAGTTTCACGAGTCAACTTGGGCTCTTGCAACTATACAGAGGGGAAATATTATGATAAACAATTACCCTTATCAAACTGTAATATTATGATAACCAATTACTCCATCTATTCACAAATATAAGATGTTTTCTATATCACTATAGACTACATACGGATTGAAATAAATAAACAAACACACTAAAACTTGGCTGTATAAGTCTGAATCAGGAAAAAAAAATAGAACATATTATGTTTGTGAACGTGGAGAGTGGTGTTTAGTAAACAAAATACCCCTACAACATTAGCAAAATAAACTGGATACGTTCGGTTCTTTTTAAAGAAAAGGAGCATTAACTATCGGTATCT
Source organism: Elymus sibiricus (assembly GCA_039707655.1). Lineage (NCBI taxonomy): Eukaryota > Viridiplantae > Streptophyta > Magnoliopsida > Poales > Poaceae > Elymus > Elymus sibiricus. Next base: position 250,361,990 of record CM077668.1, on the reverse strand, counting down.
GCATCGATTGATTCACATAACCATATATTATTAATTCTTCAACAATGCCACATAAAACCAAGCATTGATAACAAATAGATAGGCTAAAAAATAAAGAAAACGCAAGGTCATTTAAAATAGATATGTCTCACAACAGTATTTTCACAATCATACCACAAACTATAAGGCATGTCACCGAGCAGCGGGGTACGTTCACTTGGTCCTAACCATACCATGATGGCTCCATATGCAACTAGGCATAAGACAAGTTCACACACACTGTTTGTGGCTTCACAATGGTGCTACCGATGATGATGTGGACTTAAACATTATTCGACTCTCACTTATGTATTTGTTGTGTATTGAGTGTATATCACACAACTAAAATGACATAACTAAGTCCATCAAGATTTGTATCTGGGCACTAGGGTTGCGATATGACTCATTACATGATCTCGTGTACACTAGACTAATTTTACAGTCTTGTGCTCGCTACAACAGCAATTGTGAAATACTCACATGCCCAACGAGATGGAGCAAACAGGGACATGTAAATGACCGTGAACCCTATTCTCCTGAAATACAGATTCTTTTTTCTAAAATTTAACCATGAGCTTTATTATAACACGGGGTCGGGCAAATTTCCCATTAGAAACTCAATGACATGTGCGGGAACTTCAAACTCGGAACACAAGGGAATTACCAGGTGTACACTTCGCACCAATTTGAGACGGCTCATGCACAACATGGTATGCACCATGCTTACATGCAATGATACTACACGTGGAGAACCATGTTCGACATTTCATGTCATCTCCTTCATGACTGAGAGTGTCGGGGGCGTGTTCGCCTTCCTCCTATTAAGAGCTTACATATCGAGTTGTGCATACGGCTAAATCGGCAATGTGAATGGCTCCCAAAGGAGTAGTATAGACGGGTTAATGGCCTCCTCAACCGCGCATAGCTCTGCCACGAACACTTCACCAATAAATGCAATCTGGTCTGCTTTAAGTTCCACCACCGCACCACCTAAAAGACTAGTTGATAGGATGTTCTAAAAAACCAAGCAAAAATGGCATCCTAATCGCCTAAGTGGATTGTGGTAATTAATGTCAGCATACATCAAGGGACTAATGATTGTCAAGTATATTTTAGATTAAATCCCAAAAGATGAAACATCGGAAATAAATAACGGCCCGTAATTTCTACAACAAGTGTTGGCCAAGCCAATGACTTATATTTTCATTTTAATGAACCAAGATCACATTAAGTATATAGGTATAACGTTACTATCAAAAGGAGATCAAGATTGAGAAGGTGAGTTTATTTCTCCATGTGCGTAAAGATCAAACACCAAAGCCCACAAAATTCTTTCAGTTTTCCCACTATCTCTTTGCTTTAATAATGCTCGGATCCCCCAAACATTTTCCTTTCTGATCCCCCAAACTATTCCTTGAGATAGTCGTTGCAAAACCCTAGTAAGTGGGAGCTCCCGAACTCCCTCCCTTTGGAACCTCCAGAGCACTCCGCTCATACTTATTGAACTGCTCGGACACTCCAAACACTTTTGGTTGGAATTTTTGAACGGATTCCAGAAGCTTGCACAAGTTTGTAGTTGGTCAGTTGGAGCCTCCGAACAACTTCTGGTCAGCCATTCTAACCTATTTAGAAGTTGCCACCATTAGTTTTGTTCAGCGATTCCTAGGTGATCATGCAGAGCTTTTGAGTTGTACTTAAAAGTGTATAATGGTCAGATTCTTGGTCCAATTTATATATATCCTGAACTATCCCATCTGTTCACTCAAAGCAACACACATTGAAATCACATTTTCTGAGAGGGAACTTCATCTTCTTGTGCTAAGTTCAAAGGGTTTTCGACTGACTACCTGATGGAGTCTATTCCAGCAGATCTCGGGTAGGGGGTCCTGAACTGGTAGTCTTGGCACGATGGTAACAGGGGACACAGGGATTTACCCAGGTTCGGGCTCTCTCAAAGAGATAATACCCTACGTCCTACTTGATTGTATTGATTTGGAGGGAGTACAAGTTACAGGTTGATCTACCATGAGATCGTGTGTGTATGAGAGTTGTCGTCTATAGCCCTCACCCCTCGGTTTATATAGATACCGGGGTTGCCTAGGGTTTACACATAGGTCAGTTACATATAGTGGTAATCGTGATGAAGATGACCTTTAAGTCTTGTAGTATGCGCCAAGTCTTTGGAACCTTCCATCTTGGCTCTCCTTGGCCCGTCGAGCGTGGCCCAATAGTTGATAATCTTGGGGGTCCTCGTCCCAGCCCATATGGTTGGGAGCCGACGTGGCAAGCACCCCCTAGTCTAGGACACCATCAGTAGCTCCTGAACCGGTCTTCAAGTAGAGGACATTCCTCGGTCCTTCCGAGCTTTTCTTTGTATCCGGTCATTGGTCTTGCAAGCTGGTTCAACAAGTCTTCCATCTGATTTTCCGAAATGGTCAAGCTTTGAACGATAAGTTTTATACCTCGGGTATCCGAGGAGTCCTCCAAATTTTCCAAAAACCCTTTGACAGGAACCTTTAACGTTTTCGTGGAGACCCAAGGATGTTGACTCGTGCGCCACTGCCTTAAGGGCGAGGCAATTCCCTACTTGGGGTCGGTCGACGGCCCGGCCCCACCTTGACAACTTTGAACGCCTCTACTTCTCCGGGTGTGTTCTTATATCAGGGGTCTTCGTGGCGTGTGCGCGTGGCTCAGGGACCCACCATTGAGACGTCCAATCGAACAAGTTGTAACGTTCCCCAAGACACGTAAAGCAGCATTATTAACCATCCCCTCGATCTTCATGCGTGCTCATCGCACGACGCCTGGGGAACATGTGGATTTACCATCGCAGGGATCAAGCGTCCCATCACCGTACGGCAAGGAATCGTCATAAAAAGCCATAGCTGCAGCGCAGAGAGATTTCACACCCCCCATTACCTACCCTGCTCTGGTCCCGCGCGTTCTCCTCTTTCTTTGTCTATCTCGAGCGATTAGCTCAATCCGCCACTGCACGAGAGAGCCTGCTGCTATGGATTCTGCCGCTGCTTCATCTTCGCACTCCACCGGGCTCCTCGAGGGAGACTAGAAAAGCTGCTCCGTGACCCAAGGTCAACTGGACCGGCTTGCTGCATTAGGATATTTGCCTCAGCAAGAGATCGTGTTTGCCTGCCCTCGATTAGTCGCCCTTGGCGGCAATTTCCTTCAAGATCCCTACCCTAAGCCTCAGGCGCACGAGCGGGTATGCTTCATTCCTTTCCTTCTCAGGGGTCTAGGCTTCCCAATTCATCCTTTCTTGAGGGGTCTATTACAATTCTACGACCTTCAGCTCCACCACCTGTCACCCAACTCGATCCTCCATATAGCCTGTTTTGTCACTTTATGAACCCTTCCTCAGATACCAACCACACTTCGAATTGTGGCACAAATACTTTTGCATAGTTCCACGAGCCCAAAGAGGCTCGGTATTTTAGTGTGGCGAAGCCGAGGTTTGTAGGGTAGCTGGGTTCGGTTATCTCGTCGGTACCCCAAAAGAGGCGAATGAGAACTGGCAGGAGGAATGGTTCTACCTCCCCAACGTGCTTCTTGAAGATCCTCCTCAGCAGGGCCTTACCCCCTTCGTGCCTATACCTCCACGGGAGCGTTACAGATGGCGTCTGAGGACCCAAGCTCGGGAGGGGACCTCTCCTAAGATCAGACTGGCTGCGCAGGTGGCATGTCTACGTCACCATGGGTTGAACCTTTTCAATGTCATGGCGGTGGCGCTTATCTGAGGAATTCAACCGTTACAACAACGCACCCATCCCATGTGGGAATACAACGGGATCAACGATTCAAATCACGCCCTCCGAGGAGAATTTTACAATCGTCAAACACTCGCAAAGATGCTAGCATCAATGTTGAAAGGCGAGAAGGTAGATTTCCTCAAGGAGCCCCTGCGCGATGGCTTCTCCTCTCACAAGCCCATCCTTGCAGTAAGTTTTTACAACTAACCCTTTTCTTTACCGAGCAGGGTATATAACTGGCTAATTAGCTTTTCAATGCGTCCGAGCAGGATTGTAAATAGTGGACCGCCACGCTAGACTCCCCGAATCCTCAACCGGAGATCCGAGATTGCGATTGTGAGCTCAAACTGGCTGAGGATACTCACATCGACATTATCTATCGCAATGGCATCTTTTACTAAGAGGGCATCGATTGGCGAGGAAGTTGCCATCATAATTGATCGTTTTGGTGCGTCCCTATCCCCGGGCACCGGGGGTATCTAGGGTTACACATGGTCGGTTACCATCTAAGAGGCCACACGTCGCTGGCTGGAGTAGTTCTTGAAGTACACGCCAAATCTTCGATAGAGTCCGTCTTGATCACGCCAGGGTTTAAGGCTTCCGGAGTCCTTCCTTGTGGGATCGGTGGGCCATAAGCTCGGCCCATGGACGGTGGGCCAACTAGGTTGGTACCCCTTAGTCCAGGACACCGTCAATAGCCCCTTAACTTGTCTTCAGAGCCGGAGTTAGCGATCTTCCTTGGATCAGTGTCTTCGGCTTTAGATCTTCGTCTTCGACAAGCGAGTTCCTTCCAGTTCCCAAGCTTGCATATCTTCGGCCCATATTCATTGGGAGATCGAAGTCCGCACATTCTGAACACCTTTCTAGTGACCAAGTCGTGCGTCCCACCATGTGTGGTCCCCCTTAATTAAAATAACATCCTCTCAATTCTCGAGCCACCTGGGGAACTGATTGCTTTAAGGCCAGGCATCGAAGCGTCGCCCTTGCTTTATTGGTATACGACCCAAAGTCGCGGCGAAAACACGCATTCCAGTTCTCCACATGAAATCCTCCATTAGAAGTTTTAGCTTCGAAAGCTTCAGCCATGGCGAACGACGCGGGTCCGTCGACACGCCCCCACGGCCCCCTCAAAGGAGACTGGGGGAGCTGCTCCGTCACTCGTCCCCAACTGGACCGGCTCGCCACTCAAGGTTACTTGCCGGATTCAGATCTAACTTCCACCCACCCTGGCCTAATATCCGTAAACGGGCAAGCACATGCAGATAGCCATCCTATCTTGCACGGGGAGGAGAGGGTTTGCTTCGTCCCCTTCTTGCTGCGGGGTCTTGGATTTCCCATCCATCCCTTCCTCCGGGGCTTACTCGAGTTCTACGGGATCCAACTCCACCACCTCACGCCCAACTCCATCTTACATATTGCGGGATTCGTCGCCCTCTACGAGATGTACCTCGGATGTGAGGCACACTTTAGGCTATGGAGGAAGTACTTTTGCCTGATGCCTTGCTCCCAAGGAGGGACGCTTTATGAGGTGGGTGCAGCCGAGGTGTGCCGTATTGTTGGGACTGGCTATCCAACGGGTACCCCGAGAGAGGACACCGACACGTGGGTCACCAAGTGGTTCTATATGGCTGATGTCCCGCTGCACGATCCAGCTCGACCCGGGCTCCCGAACTTCTCTCCCGATCCCCCGAAGAAGCATTTTAACTGGAGGCCGAGGATTCCCTACAAAAGGACGACTCCAACGTGGCTCACCTAGCTGCTCAGGTGTGGTGCTTGACGCACAACGGTCTTACCATCATTGACGTGATGGCGACTGCAATTGACCGAAAAGTCCAACCTCTTTGGCAACGCATGCACCCACTGTGGAAATACAACGGGACCAACGATGCCACCTGATCTATTCAGGGGGGCTTTAAGGACCAAGCAGCCTTTGGCGCTGCTCTTGCTGGTATGTACAAGGGGGAGCCAGTGGATTTCGCCAAGCAGAAGTTTATGGACGGCTTCTCCTATTTCAGACCCGTTGAGGCGGTAAGTCTTCTTCAAGCTACCTTGTCCATCCGAGCAGCACCTTTATTCTTGTGAACAGATGTTCAACATATCCCAACAGGGGTGGAAACGCTGGGTCGAGGCTCTAAGCAGTCCAGCGCCTGAACCGGGGGTGTATTCTCGTGACGACGACTCGGCTTCCATGAGGACGAGGAGCTGTCCATTCTTTTCGTGGAGGGTTTTTTTATCAAGAGAGCCTCGATGGCTCTAAAGTGGCCATTGTTCCCGACAAGCCAGGGGCCCTGCCGTCTACCACGGTAAAGTCTCCTCCATCTCCTCGGAAAATATCCTCTACCCGGAAGGCCCCGAGCACCCTGACTCCTCTTCCTAAGGGTCATCGCTCAAAACGCAAGCGAACTGGTCCGGCCCCTCAAGAGGGCCAGCCAGCGGGCGTCCGAGGTGTCGTTCCACCAGCGGCCGCTGCAGAGGCGGGGCGTGTCGCTCCTCCCTCGGACGGGTAAATTTTATTAACGTTAGACTTTGCAAATTGCTATAGCGCCGTGTACTTAACGCCTGAGCTTTTTTAATATAGGCAACCGGCTCGCGCGCCTCCACCCGAGGAAACAGGAGTCATGGGTGCTTCAAAGCCGAGGACCACCGCCGAGTCGATGCCTACTCTAGGGGATATTCCTGATGTACCTCAATCGGAAGTTTTGGAAACTTGTTTCGCCACAAACTCTGTGGTTGAGAGTGTGATGAATCATCGACGAAGAAAGGTATGTTTAAGGAATCCTATCTTCTCCAGCCAAGAATTCAATGCCCTCAATTCGGCGGACGCCTACCTCGGCCTGGCCCGATCTCATTTCGAAGAGACGGTGGATGTTTTATCCAAGAGTTTGCAGGACCCGTGGTTACTTTTAATAGTACATCAGCAGTCCTCAAAATGAATTGATACAGAAACAAACCACCTCCTCTCGGGAAAATTTAATATTTCTGAGAACTTTAAAGAGGTAAAGGTCTTCCGTATATGGTGGTAGCCCCCAAGGCACTTGTCGGATGGATAATCCGACGAGTGGATTCATAGTGAGGTTCGACCGTGATTAAACGTGAAACCCCATAGCCCCCGAGCCTTGATGTGGACATGGGTGGCCATATTAAGGGTCGAATGTATGTCTAATTTTGCAGGCCGCTCGGGAGGAAAATCGTAGCCTTTCCGAGGTGCTAACCCAAACCAAGGCGAAGCTGGACGCCGCGCAGGCAAAAGGTGGAGCATATCAAGAAATTTACCAGAGTAGCACACGGTAAGTGTATCTAGGCATATGGTTTTATTTCCTAGAACTTGAGGCCTTCCTTGATGGGGCTTATGTTCGTAGCAGCGGAAACCATTGGTCAGCTGGAGAAGGATCTAGAGTAGGCCCGAAAGGACCTGCGGTATGCCGAGTCTCAAGAACAGGCCGGCCATCGCGTGTTGTCCCAAAGTAAGGACGAAAACAACAAACTCCAGGCCGAGAATGAGCGCAAGCCCAAGAAATTGAGAGGCTAAAGGCTCAATTTGCTGCCGTCGAGGAGACAAACCGGAGAATGAATGGGACCATAGCTGGTAAGCATGTTCGACCATTGAATGGCGGTTATTGTGCTCAACTATTGGTTGCAATCTAACCTTCGCGTTTCGTAGTTCTCCTGACTGGTCGGCCACAGGAAACCACCTGTCCTTCATCTGAAGATGCCCTGACGGAGCTGACCGAGATACATGAGAGATCCCGGAGAGTGATGAAAAGTGTCTTTATGGCTTTATGGCCTGAGGAGACTGTTCCCGAAGGAATGGCTGAACTCGCCGAACGCTTAAAAGGAGCTCGGTGTCGAGTACAGGCGTGGAAGATATCCGCCTGTTGGGAGGGAGCGCGGGAGGCATGGGCAATGATTAAAACCCGTTTCACTGGTGAGGACATGGAGCACCTTGCCGAAGTTGGCCCTGTAGGGGCTGACGGAAAGGAAGTGCCAACGCGCCTAGTCTATGATAATGTAATGCCAGCTGCTCGGCTCTCGCAGCGAGACTGCGCCCTTGACTCTTTGATAGATGGGCTTGGGGAAATGTAAAAATATTTAAATGTAGTGATTCTATGTACCGAAGTAGTTTACATCACTAAGCTCGTATCCGCTGTTAAAGCTTTGTTAACCAGCCATCGGTTTCTACCCCCTCGTCCAGTGGCCGAGGAGTGTTTCCTACTCTTAGCCGGAATATCCAGGTTAGGCTATTCGGAGAACAAGGCAATCCGGCCATAGGGTTTGACAAAACAAAAGTGAAGCAGAGAGTTATGTTATATTACTGTTTAACATAAGAAACATCTTCTGAGAAAAATAGTATTTCTAACTGTTCCTTTTGTCAGGGCGTCATGTTAACCATGTGCGTCCGTGGATGTGTGACCTCGGGGGTAAAGCCCCTAGTCAAGGTTTTGAAGAACCTGTTGGTTTCACTTCCATCGTGGCCGATGATTATTTTCTTAAGAATGCTAGCTTTCGGCTTCACCCATCTGAGGTACTGACCCGGATGACCCGGAAGTAACAATCACAGTGGTGCCCCCTTTACCCCTTAGCCGAACAATCAGGAACGTAAGGGGTAAGCACATGGGCCAGGCAACCCAGCTTGGCCAAATCTTAAGTCAAATCGATGCATATTGTGGCTTGAAGACGATTTTATTGGAAGGGAGCACATATAACGAATATAGATGCTGGGTATGTTTTTGTGGGCTTTATTACGTAAAGCCCCCAGGACAGTATGAGTAGTACATTCAACGATGCTTCCGAAGTATCTGGATGTACTTTGGATGGACCGAATAGTTTACCAAAAATAAAGGTTTGAGAACCTAAAGAAAGGAGTGCCGAAAAGGCAAGAGTTGCTTGATGCTAAATAAAATAAACTACAGCTAAATGCGAAGCAAAGGTAATGGGAGGGTGCTTCGGTTAACCATAAAAGTGTCAAAGCCGTGCGGCGTTCCATGGGTTTGGCTCTAGACGGCCGTCCTCGGGATCTCGGAGTCGATATGCTCCCCCGGTGAGTACTTGGTCAATTATGAATGGCCCTTCCCACTTGGCAGAAAGTTTATGCTTCTGCTTTTCTGGATGGTTCCGCATGACTAGGTCTCCGACGTTGAATGCCCTTGCTCGGACCTCCCTGCTTTGATAGCACCTCGCCTGCTACAGATAAAACATGGATCGAGCCCGAGCTACGTCACGCTCTTCCTCCAGGGCGTCTAAGTCGTCCTGTCTGCTCGGCCTCCCGCTCCTCGTACATGCGTACTTGAGGTGCGTCATGGAGGAGGTCGCATGCGAGGACGGCCTCGGCTCCATAAACCATGAAGAAGGGTGTGTAGCCCGTGGATCGATTAGGGGTGGTACGCAAACCCCATAGTACGAAATCGAGTTCCTCTACCCATTGGCAATCCGCCTCCTTTAAGGAGCGAACTAATCGTGGCTTAATGCCACTGATGATTAGTCCGTTGGCATGCTCAACCTGCCCATTGGACTGTGGGTGATAAACGGAGGCACAATCGAGCTTGATGCCCATTTTCTACACTAGGCTTTCACTTCCTTGGCCATAAAGTTGGACCCATTGTCTGTTATAATGTTGTGAGGGACACCATAACAGTGTACTGCTCCGGAGATAAAGTCGAGCACCGGTCCTACTTTGGCCGAGGTAACTAGCTTTGCCTCAATCCATTTTGTAAATTTATCTACCATGACGAGCAGATACTTCTTTTTATTTGACCCACCTCGAAGTGGACCAACCATGTCCAGCCCCCAGACCCAGAAAGGCCAGGTGATCGGAATAGTCCAAAGAGTTGTTGAGGGCATGTGGCTTTGGTTAGCTAAAACTTGACATCCAGCGCAGCATTGGACAAGTGCTTTTGCATCTGCTCTGGCGGTTGGCAAGTAAAACCCAACTCAGAAGGCCTTGCTGACCAAGGCCCGAGCTACGGCGTGATGACCGCCCATGTCAGAATGTATCTCCGCAAGGAGTTGCATCCCTTCCTCCTCGGATATACATCGTTGGAGGATGCCTGTGATGCTTTGCTTATAGAGCTCTCCTTCATGGACCTTGTATGCCTTGGATCGTCGAACGATCCGTCGTGCTCCTGTTTGGTCCTCAAGTAGCTCTTTGCGGAGTAGCTATGTGAGGAAGGTCCATGGGACGATGACTGCCATTATCTCATGTGCCAAGGATGTTTCCTGGATAGCCGAGTCCCCAATTAGATCCTCGTCTTCTTCGGCTGCGTGGGAGGTGACCTTTCTGGTGTTTTTTAACTCCGATGAGGTATTCTCATCTTGCCAGACCATGGAGGGCTTGAAGAGTCACTCGAGGAAGGTGTTCTCTGGGACCTTGTCGCGTTTAGCGCCCATTCTGGCAACATCGGCAGCTTGATTGCTGTCCCTTGGGATGTAGTGGAACTCTAGCCCTTCAAACCGAGCTCAGATCGTTAATACAGCGTCCCGATATGCTGTCATCTTCGGGTCTTTGGCGTTGAACTCGCCATTGACTTGAGAGATGGCAAGGTTAGAGTCTCCTCGGACCTCGAGACGGCGGACTCCCATAGAGACCGCGATCCGAAGTCCGTGTAGAAGAGCCTCGTATTCGACCGCGTTGTTGGAGTTGGTGTACATTATTTGTAGTACATACCGAATATTGTCGCCGGTTGGTGATGTGAGAACCACTCCGGCTCCCAATCCGACGAGCATTTTGGAGCCGTCAAAGTACATTGTCCAATGTGAATATGTACTGTGCTCTCTAGGGAGCTCGGCTTCCGTCCATTCTTCCATGAATCTTCCAGCACCTGAGATTTAAAAGCTCGGCATGGACGGTAGGTGATTTCGAAGGGGAGGAGTTCAATTGCCCACTTGGCAATGCGTCCTGTAGCGTCCCTGTTATTGATTATATCGCCGAGGGGCACTTCGGATGCGACCGTGATTGAGCATTCTTGAAAGTAGTGGCGTAGCTTTCGAGATGCCATAAAGACTACGTAAGCTATCTTCTGGTAGTGAGGATACCTCGTTTTACATGGGGAAAGTACTTTGGAAACGTAGTAAACAGGCCTTTGAACCTGGAGCTTGTGGCCGTCCATGTCACGCTCAACAACAAGGACAACGTTGACCACCTGATTCGTGGCTGAGATGTAAAGTAACATCAGTTCAGCTGCTCCAGGTGCTGCTAGTATGGGGTTAGTATCGAGGAGAGTTTTAGTTTCCTCTAAAGCGGCTCCAGCCTCGCAAGTCCACTGATGTCTACTACACAACTTATTCTTGTAGACTCGTGTTGGGCCTCCAAGCGCGGAGTTTTGTAGGACAGTAGCAATTTTCCCTCAAGTGGACGACCTAAGGTTTATCAATCCGTGGGAGGCGTAGGATGAAGATGGTCTCTCTCAAACAACCCTGCAATCAAATACAAGAAATCTCTTGTGTCCCCAACACACCCAATACAATGGTAAATAGTATAGGTGCACTAGTTCGGCGAAGAGATGGTGATACAAGTGTAGTATGGATAGTAGATATAGGTTTTTGTAATCTGAAAATAAAAAAACAGCAAGGTAGCAAGTAACAAAAGTGAGCACAAACGGTATTGCAATGCTTGAAAACAAGGCCTAGGGTTCATACTTTTCACTAGTGCAATCTCTCAACATAGCTAACATAGTTGAATCATATAACAATCCCTCAACGTGCGACAAAGAATCACTCCAAAGTTCCTATTAGCGGAGAACATAAGAAAGAAATTGTTGTAGGGTACGAAACCACCTCAAAGTTATCCTTTCCGATCAATCTATTGAGCCGTTCCTATAAGTGTCACAAACAGCCCTAGAGTTCGTACTAAAATAACACCATATGATACGCATCAACCAACTCTAATGTCACCTAGATACTCCAATGTCACCACAAGTATCCGTGAGTTGATTATTCGATATGCATCAAACAACTTCAAATTCATAATATTCAATCCACACAAAGAACTTCAAAGAGTACCCCAAAGTTTCTCATCGGAGAAAAGATAATGAAAACGTGCAACCAACCCCTATGCCTAGATCACCCCTAGGTCACGGGAATCCGCGAGTTGATCACCAAAACATACATCAAGTGAACCAATAGAATACCCCATTGTCACCACGGGTATCCACATGCAAGACATAGATCAAGTGTTCTCAAATCTGAAATATTCAATCCGACAATAACGAAACCTCAAAGGGAAAGACTCAATTCATCACAACAAGATAGAGAGGGAAGAAACACCATATGATCCAACTATATTAACAAAGCTCACGATACATCAAGATCGTGCCAAATCAAGAACACGAGAGAGAGAGATCAAACACATAGCTACTAGTACATACCCTCAGCCCCGAGGGTGAACTACTCCCTCCTTGTCATGGAGACCGCCGGGATAATGAAGATGGCCTCCGGTGATGATCCCCCCTCCAGCCGGGTGCCGAAACAGGGCTCTAGATGGTATTTCTTCGGTACAGAGGCTTGCGGCGGCGGCAGCAAAGTTCTAGGTTTATTTCTGGGGGTTTTTCTATTTATAGGATTTTTCAGCGTTGGAATCACGCGAAAAGGAGCTACGAGGGCCCCACAAGGCAGCACGGCGCGACCCCCCCTCCCAGGCCACGCCGTGGTGCCTTGTGAGCACCTCGTGAGGCTTCTGGTCCTTCCACGAAGCTTCGGGGGTCTCTTTTGGTCCAAAACAAATCGTCAAAAAGTTTCGTCCAATTCCGAGAACTTGTATTTCTGCACAAAAAACAACACCACGGTAGTTCTGCTGAAAACAGCGTCAGTCCGGGTTTGTTCTAATCAAATCATACCAAAACCAAATAAAATTGTTATAAACATGGCATGAATACTTGATAAATTATAGATACGTTGGAGACGTATCAGCATCCCCAAGCTTAATTCCTGCTCGTCCTCGAGTAGGTAAATGATAAAAGAAATAATTTATGAAGTATGAATGCTAGCATAGTGCATAAGTTTGATCAATGATAATTTCAGTCACTTTTCTAGCATCATTATATATCATAGACGGTAGCTCATCTCATAAAACTTCTCATGATCAAGTAGCAAGCTATTCACATGTTAAAGTATAGACCATAAACTTTCTTGAAAAGTAACAAACTATGTTTTCAGTCATCAAACAATTGCAATTCATCTTATTTTCAGGAAGGGTTTATGTAAGAGCTTTGATTTAGCAAATTCCACATACTCAACTATCATATAGTCTTCCATGATTACGGACACTCAAAGCATATTTTTAGAACAAATCGTTTCAGTTAAACACATTGGAAGATAGGGGCTTAATGTTTTGCCTCCCAACTTATTTATCTTAGGGATAAAGTCAATAATAATAACTCATGATCACCTATATTCAACGGGATATATATGCCTGGATCAATCCCCACCACATGATGCTTGCCAAGAGAGAAAATAAAAACGGAATAGAGAAGAACACTATTGACTCTTGCATAAAAGTAAATACATAAAGTAAAAGATAGGCCCTTCGCAGAGGGAAGCAAAGGTTGTCATGCGCTCTTTGTTTTTGGATGTGCAAGCTCTTAATGTAAAGGAACGTCACTTTATATTGCCCCTTGTGATAGCGACCTTTATTATGCAGTCTGTTGCTTTTATTACTCCACCATCACAAGATCGTACAAAGCTTATTTTCCCTTACAATAAAAGTTCATACATGTTTAGGAGCAATTTTTATTGCTTTGCACCAATGACAACTTACTTGAAGGATCTTATTCAATCCATAGGTAGATATAGTGGACTCTCATGACATGAAACTGGGTTTAAGGGGTTTTGGATGCACAAGTAGTATCTCTACTTAGTGCGGATTTTTGGCTACCAAGGATAGGGGGCAAGCACCACATGTTAGAGGATCCATGACAATATAACAGAATATAAACTAACATAACCCATTACATTGTCTTCCTTGTCCAACATCAACTACTTGATCAAGTTTGAAAATAATTAATGGGGGCTGACAATCATAGAAGATGTCCAAGATAGTATATTTATATGTGAAATCTCTCTTCCTTCAATATTCTTTCATGAATTGTTCAAGTGACCAATGCTATGTTTGCTAACTTTCAATAAATTTTACAACTTATACTTTGTATATGTGAAGTAACTACTCCCCATGGGACAAGCATATGAAGCACATATAATTTCAACTTTATGATATTCAATACATTCAACAATTTACTCTTAGGATATAAGTGAAGCACGAAAGTAAACGAGAAACTACTCCAAAAGATATAAGTGAAGATCAATGAGTTGTTAAACAATTAAGTAGCTATGTGAAGACTCTCTCCAAATAAAGATTTCAGATCTTGATAATTTTATTCAAACAGCAAACAAAATGAAAATAAAAGGACACTCCAAGAATAGCACATATCATGTGAACAAGTAAAAACTTAGGCTAACCGATAGGTGTTGATGAAGAAAGGTGGGATGCCTACCGGGGCATCCCCAAGCTTAGTTGATTGAGACTTCTTGGAATGTTAACTTGGGGTGCCTTGGGCATCCCCAATATTGAGCTCTTGTGTCTCCTTAATTCCTCTCATATCATGGCTTCTCCTAAATCTTAAAAACTTCAGCCACACAAAACTCAACAAGAACTCGTGAGATAAGTTAGTATAAATCAACTCAAAATCTTAATATTCTCTACTGTACCAAATCACTAAAATTATAATTAAACATTGCATACTAAATGCCTCTGCACATTTAATACTCCTATCCTCAAATAGAATCATTAAACAAGCAAACATATGCAAACAATGCAACCATAACCGAAATCTGCCAAAACAGAACAGTCTGTAAAGGGAGATTTAAAATTCATACTTCCGTAACTCCAAAAATTCTGAAAAATTACCACGTGACAGAGAACTCATGCATTCTTACTGTGTTAAAATTTCAGATTTTTATCATGTTCTGACTATTCAGGAATATTCTGGACATAACAGAAAACTTTCTGTTTTCAAACAGCAACACATAAACTTGCAAACTGAGCATGGTAAAGGCTATAATTGACATTTTATTGAACTAAACGATACAAAACATTATTATTTATAACACCAAGAAAATATCAACAGAAGAAAATGACGCTCCAAGCAAAACTCATATTATGTGACGAATAAAAATATAGCTCCAAGTGACGTTACCGATAGTGTTGAAGACGAAAGAGGGGGTGCCTTCCGGGGCATCCCCAAGCTTAGACGCTTGAGTATTCCTTGGGTATTACCTTGGGGTGCCTTGGTCATCCCCAAGCTTAGGGTCTTTCCACTCCTTATTCTCCTCATATCGATATCTCACCCAAAACTTGAAAACTTCAATCACACAAAACTAAACGGAACTTGTGAGATAGGTTAGTATGATAAAAATAAATCATCCACTTAGGTACTGTCAATACAAGATTCATAATTGTTCTCACATAATTCCTAATGTATTCTATCATTTCCACAATTTATATTACTCAATATAAGCTATGGAAACACTAAAACAAGCAAACTATGCACCGAAAACAGAATCTGTCAAAAACAGAACAGCGTGTAGTGAGTGATTTAAAAACCATACTTCTATACCTCCAAAAATTCTGAAAAATTATTAAAACATAAATAATTTGTTACCAAAAAATGTGTAAAAATTTCCGAATTTTCTCACGCTTCAGTATAGAATATAAAATCCAGCACTGGACGCAAAAAATTCTGTTTTTGCACAGAATCAAATCAACAAGTGTCCACACTATCCCAAAGGATTTACTTGGCACATTATTGAAAGAAAACATATAAAACATGATTACTACAGTATCTTAATCATGTGGACACACAAAAACAGTAGGTACAAATATTGGGTTGTCTCCCAACAAGCGCTTTTCTTTAATGCCTTTTAGCTAGGCATGATGATTTCAATGATGCTCGCATAAGAATAAAGAATTGGAACATAAAGAGAGCATCATGAATCATATGACAAGCAAATTTAAGCCTAACCCACTTCCTATGCTTAGGGATTTTGTGAGCAAATAATTTATGGGAGCAAGAATCAACTAGCATAGGAAGGCAAAACAAGTATAACTTCAAAACTTTCAACACATAGAGAAGAAACTTGATATTGTTGCAACACCTACAAGCATCTGATCCTCTCTCATAATAATTTTCAGTAGGATCATGAATGAATTCAACAACATAGCTATCACATACATCATTCTTTTCCTGACCTACAAGCGTAGGATTTTTATTACTCTCCACATAAGCAATTTTCTTCTCATTTATAATAGTGGGAGCAAACTCAACAAAATAACTATCATGAGATACTTTCGGGACAAAGCGCCGCCGTCTCGAGGCGGAACCTGGGCAGGAGCACTTTTACTCTCCGGCGAAGCGATTCCGCCGGGGATACTTCCCTCCGGGAGGGGGAAATCGAAGCCATCGACATCACCAACGATCCTCTCATCGTGGGAGGACCAATCTTTATGAACATCGTCACCAGCACCATCTCCTCTCAAACCCTAGTTCATATCTTGTATTCAATCTTTGTCTCAAAACCTCAGATTGGTACCTGTGGGTTGCTAGTAGTGTTGATTACATCTCGTAGTTGATGCTAGTTGGTCTACTTGGTGGAAGATTATATGTTCAGATCCTTAAGCATACTCAATACACCTCTGATCTTGAACATGAATATGATTTGTGAGTATTTACTTTTGTTCTTGAGGACATGGGAGAAGTCTTGTTATAAGTAATCATGTGAAGTTGGTGTTCGTTCGATATTTTGATGATATGTATGTTGTTCTTCCTTTAGTGGTATCAGGTGAACGTCGAATACATGACACTTCACCATACTTGGGCCTAAGGGAAGGCATTGGGGAGTAATAAGTAGATGATGGGTTGCGAGAGTGACAGAAGCCTAAACCCTAGTTTATGCGTTATTCCGCAAGGGGCTGATTTGGATCCATATGTTTCATCCTATGGTTAGATTTATCTTAATTCTTCTTACATAGTTGCGGATGCTTGCGAGAGGGGGTAATCATAAGAGGGTTGCTTGTTAAAGTAAAAACAGCACCCTAGCACAGGTCCACCCACATATCAAATTATCAAAGTAGCGAACGCGAATCAACTAAACATGATGAACGTGACTAGACGACAATTTCCATGTGTCCTCGAGTACGCTTTGCTTATTATAAAAGAATGTTCCGGCTTGTCCTTTGCTATAAAAAGGATTGGGCTAACTTGCTGCACCTTTGTTAATATTGTCACTTGCTACTTGTTACGAATTACCTTGCTACAAAACTATCTGTTACCGCTACTTTCAGTACTTGCAGAGAATACCTTGCTGAAAACTGCTTATCATATCCTTCTGCTCCTCGTTGGGTTTGACACTCTTACTTATCGAAAGGACTATGATTGATACCCTATAATTTTGGGTCATCAAGACTCTTTTCTGGTACCATTGTCGGGGAGTGAAGCACCTTTGGTAAGTGGTATTTGGTAAGGAAACATTTTTATTATGTGCTGAAATTTACTGTCACTTGTCACTATGGAAAATAATCCTTTGAGGGGCTTGTTCGGGGTATCTTCACCTCGACCGGAAGAAATAAGATTTATCCCTCAACCTACTGAACCTACTGAAAATATTTATTATGAAATTCCTTCGGGTATGTTAGAGAAACTACTAGCTAATCCTTATGCAGGAGATGGAACGGTACATCCTGATATGCACTTGATCTATATAGATGAAATTTGTGGATTGTTTAAGCTTGCAGGTTTATCCAAGGATGGAGTCAAGAAGAAAGTATTCCCTTTATCTTCGGGGGGAACAACATTGACATGGTATAGGCTATTGGATGATACTGGAACATGAGATTGGAACTGGTTGAAGCTGGAATTTCACCAGAAATTTTA
Source organism: Elymus sibiricus (assembly GCA_039707655.1). NCBI lineage: Eukaryota > Viridiplantae > Streptophyta > Magnoliopsida > Poales > Poaceae > Elymus > Elymus sibiricus. The sequence continues at coordinate 250,344,292 of CM077668.1, read as the reverse complement.
TCCTATGCATTTGGTTCATCGTGATCGGAATTTTATATATATATATATATATATATATATATATATATATATATATAATTTTTGGCCTCGTGAAGGAGAAAGTATCGCTCAAGCTTGGGGGAGGCTTAAATATATGATGCACACATGCCCCAATCATGAGCTCTCAAGAGAAATAATTATACAAAAAATTTATGCTCGGCTTTCTCATAATGATAAATCCATGCTCGATACTTCTTCTACTAGTTCCTTTATGAAGAAAACTATTGAATTCAAATGGGATCTTCCGGAAAGAATTAAATGTAACTCTGAAGATTGGGAAATCGACAAAGGTAAAGAGTCAGGTATAAATCTTGAGTTTGATTGTGTTAAATCTTTTATGGAAACTGATGCTTTTCATAAGTTTAGTACTAAATATGGACTTGACTCTAAGATAGTAGCTACCTTGTGTGAATCATTTGTTGCTCATGTTGATCGCCCTAAGGAGAAGTGGTTTAAACTTCATCCACCTATTGAAGAAAATTGTGAGGAACTTGTTAGAGTTAAAGATGAAACAATCATTTATAATGTTGATCCAGTTGTGCCTACTGCTTATATTGACAAACCTCCTTTCCCTGTTAGGATTAAGGAACATGCTAAAGCTTCAACTGTGCTTAATAAGAGTAATATTAAAAAACTTAAACCCTCTGAACAAATTAGGATGGAACCCAATGTTGCAATGATTAAAGATCTTTTGATTGATAACATTGATGGACATGTCATATACTTTTGTGAGGAACCAACTAGGATTGCTAAACAAGATACATCAGGTAAAAATAAACCTATTGTTGGCATGCCTGTTGTTTCTGTTAAAATTGGAGATCATTGTTATCATGGTTTATGTGATATGGGTGCTAGTGTAAGAGCTATTCCCTTTTCTCTTTATCAAGAAGTAATGAATGACATTGCACCTATTGAGATAGAATATATTGATGTTACTATTAAGCTTGCAAACAGAGATACTATTTCACCACTTGGGATTGTTAGAGATGTTGAAGTCTTGTGTGGTAAGATCAAATACCCTACTGATTTTCTAGTTCTTGGATCACCACAAGATGATTTCTGTCACAATATATTTAGTAGACCCTTCTTGAATATTGTTAATGCTAAGATTGATTGTACTAGGGAAATGGCCAGTGTAAATTTTGGGGATGTATCGCATGAGTTTAATTTCTCTAAGTTTCGTAGACAACCTCATGATAAAGAATTGCCTAATAAAGATGAAATAATTGGTCTTGCTTCTATTGTTGTTCCTCCTACCGATCATTTAGAACAATATCTGCTAGACCATGAAAATGATATGCATATGAATGAAAGAAATGAAATAGATGAAATATTCTTTAGACAAGCACCTATCCTTAAACATAATTTGCCTGTTGAAACCTTGGGAGATCCTCTCCCACTTCTAAGAGTGACCCTGTGTTTGAATTAAAGAAACTGCCTGATACACTGAAATATGCTTATCTTGATGAAAAGAAGATATATCTTGTTATTATCAATGCTAACCTTTCAGAGCATGAAGAAAAGAGATTACTTAAAACTCTGAGAAAGCACCGTGCTGCTATTGGATATACTCTTGATGATCTTAAGGGCATTAGTCCCACTTTATGCCAGCACAAGATTAATATGGAGCCTGATGCTAAGCCAGTCGTTGATCATCAACGACGTTTGAATCCTAAGATGCAGGATGTGGTAAGAACTGAAATATTAAATCTTCTGGAGGCAGGTATAATTTATCCTATAGCTGATAGTAGATGGGTAAGTCATGTTCATTGTGTTCCTAAGAAAGGAGGCATTACTGTTGTTCCTAATGATACAAATAAACTTATCCCACAGAGAATTGTAACTGGTTATAGGATGGTAATCGATTTCAGGAAATTAAATAAAGCTACTAGCAAAGATCATTACCCCTTGCCTTTTATTGATCAAATGTTAGAAAGATTATCTAAGCATACACATTTTTGCTTCCCTGATGGTTATTCTGGTTTTTCTCAAATACCTGTGTCACAAGAAGATCAAGAGAAAACCACCGTTACTTGTCCTTTTGGAACTTATGCTTATAGATGTATGCCTTTTGGTTTATGCAATGCACCTGCTACCTTTCAAAGATGCATGACTACTATATTCTCTGATTTTTGTGAAAATATTGTTGAGGTATGGATGATTTCTCCGTTTACGGAACCTCTTTTGATGATTGCTTAAGCAACCTTGACCGAGTTTTGTAGAGATGTGAAGAGACTGATCTTGTCTTGAACTGGGAGAAGTGCCACTTTATGGTGAATGAAGGTATAGTCCTTGGGCATAAAATTTCTGAAAGAGGTATTGAGGTAGATAAAGCTAAAGTTGATGCAATTGAGAAAATGCCATGTCCTAAAGATATCAAAGGTATAAGAAGTTTCCTTGGTCATGCTGGTCTCTATAGAAGGTTCGTAAAAGACTTATCTAAAATTTCTAGGCCTCTTACTAATCTTTTGCAAAAAAGATGTTTCATTTGTTTTTGATGATGATTGCGTAGAAGCCTTTGAAATACTTAAGAAAGCCTTAATTTCTGCACCTATTGTTCAACCACCTGATTGGGACCTACCCTTTGAAATTATGTGTGATGCTAGTGATTATGCTATTGGTGTTATTCTAGATCAAAGAGTTGATAAGAAATTGAATGTTATTCATTATGCTAGCAAGACCTTGGATAGTGCTCGGAGAAATTATGCTACTACTGAGAAAGAATTTTTAGCAGTTGTGTTCGCATGTGATAAATTCAGACCTTACATTGTTGATTCTAAAGTTACCATTCACACTGATCATGATGCTATTAAATATCTTATGGAAAAGAAAGATGCTAAACCTAGACTGATTAGGTGGGTTCTTTTATTGCAAGAGTTTGATTTGCATATTGTTGATAGGAAGGGAGTTGAAAACCATGTAGCAGATAATTTGTCTAGGATGGAAAATGTTCTTGATGACCCACTTCCTATTGATGATAGTTTTCCTGATGAGCAATTAGCTGTTGTAAATGCTTCTACTTCTCGTAATAATCCTTGGTATGCGGATTATGCTAATTACATTGTTGCTAAATATATACCACCTAGTTTTACATACCAACAAAAGAAAAAGTTCTTCTTTGATTTAAGACATTACTTTTGGGATGACCCACATTTATATAAAGAAGGAGTAGATGGTGTTATTAGACGTTGTGTACCTGAGCATGAACAGGAACAAATCCTACAGAAGTGTCATTCTGAGGCATATGGAGGACACCATGCGGGAGACAGAACTGCACATAAGGTACTACAATCTGGTATTTATTGGCCTACTCTCTTCAAGTATGCATGTAAGTTTGTCCTTTCTTGTGATGCATGTCAAAGAATTGGTAATATTGGTTGACGTCAGGAAATGCCCATGAACTATTCACTTGTTATTGAACCATTTGATGTTTTGGGCTTTGATTATATGGGACCTTTTCCTAAATCTAATGGATACACTCATATTCTAGTTGTTGTTGATTATGTTACTAAGTGGGTAGAAGCTATTCCAACTAGTAGTGCTGATCACAACACATCTATTAAAATGCTTAAATAAGTTATTTTTCCGAGGTTTGGAGTCCCTAGATATTTGATGACTGATGGTGGTATTTTATTCATGGTGCATTTCGTAAACTCCTATCTAAATATGATGTCAACCATAGAATTGCATCACCTTATCATCCTCAGTCTAGTGGTCAAGTTGAATTGAGCAATAGGGAAATAAAAATAATTCTACAAAAGACTGTCAATAGATCCTGGAAGAATTGGTCTAAGAAACTTGATGATGCATTATGGGCTTATAGAACTGCTTATAAAAATCCTATGGGCATGTCTCCATATAAAATGGTCTATGGAAAGGCATGTAATTTACCTCTTGAGTTAGAACATAAAGCTTATTGGGCAATTAAAGAACTTAATTATGATTTCAAACTTGTCGGTGAAAAGAGGTTATTTGATATTAGTTCTCTAGATGAATGGAGGACACAAGGTTACGAAAATGCCAAGTTCTTTAAGGAAAAAGTTAAAAGATGGCATGACAAAAGGATCATAAAATAGAATTTAAAGTAGGTGATCAAGTTCTATTATACAATTCTCGTTTCTGATTCTTTGCAGGAAAACTTCTCTCTAAATGGGAAGGACCATATATCGTCGAAGAAGTTTATCGCTCCGGAGCTATCAAAATCAACAACGCCAAAGGCACTAATCTGAGAGTGGTTAATGGGCAAAGAATTAAACATTATATCTCAGGTACGCCCATTAATGTTGAAACTAATATTATTCAAACCATGACACCGGAGGAACATATAAAAGAGACCTTCGGGAATGCTCCGGAACCCTAAAAAGTAGTAGGTATGTAATACGGTAAGTAAACCGACTCCAAAAGTTCCATAAAAGTATTTTTTTCGTTTCGGAATATATAAAAAATTAGAAAAATAATAAACAATCAGGAAAGTGCACGAGGGAGCGACGAGCTCAGGGGGCGTGCCCCACCCCCTAGGACGCGCCGTGTGAGCTCATGACTCCCCGTGGACTTTCCCGACTCCGTTTTCTCTAAGAATACTTGTTTTGCATGAGAAAAATTCATTATATATACTCCTCGCTATTTTGACCACCGTATCGCAAGTTTCTCCTTTGTTCTTGTTTCGGGCTATTTTTCTGACAGGACTTGGTCGTCAAGCTTCCCATGGCTCCCCGAAGGCTCCGTACCAAGCACCGGATGGTGCAACCTTCGCCGGGCAAACGCCCTTTTAGTGAGGTCTATTATGAGTGGTCGTCCGGAGAGGAGAACACCGTCGAGCAGGAGGAAACTAAAGAGATCACAGGCAACCGGATCCATGAAGAAGGAAATCAATCCATACCCCCAGTGGAGGCTACAGAAAAGGGAGACATATTGCAAACTCTCCATCATAATCTTTCTTTATCTAAAATTGATGCATTAAGGAGCAGAACCGTACTCTTCGAAGGATCAATGGTAATTTGCGGTTCTTGCTTTTGAAGGACAAGCCTACCAATTCATCACCATCATCACCGAAGAAAGACACTTGAGTACACGGGTATGGGCACCACCCTTGGCTTGTTCCAAGCTTGGGGGAGGTGCCCCAGTATCGTATCACCATCACTTTTACCATCATTATGTATCTTAGTTCGATGCCTAGTTATTTCGTGATTTAGAAGAATAAAGTTTTAGTATGATCTAGTTTCGAGTGCTTGTTTCATGATCTATCCATCTATGTAATCGAGTGTGAGAGTTATATAATAAAGAGTAGTTTGAGTTTGGTTGCTTTACCTTCTTGCTTAAATCTTAGCAATAAAAAGAATGAAAAGATCATATGCTAATCCCATGGGGAGTGATGTCTTCACACAAAAAGAAGTATAATTGATGAAATTTGTTGGAGGTTAACAAACATAGCATTGGTCATTGATGCAATTCATGAAAAAGTAATAAACAAAGAGAGGTCTCACATATAAATATACTATCTTGGACATCTTTTATGATTGTGAGCCCCCGTCAAATATTCTATGCTTGATCAAATAGTTGACGTTGGACAAGGAAGACAACGTAATGGGTTATGTTTGCTTATATTCACATGGAAGTTATATTGTCATAGATCCTCTAACATGTGGTGCTTGCTCATAATCTTTTGCTAGCCAAAAATTCGTACTAAGTAGAGATACTACTTGTGCATCCAAAAACCCTTGAACCCAGTTTCTTGCCATGAGAGTCCACCATATCTACCTATGGATTGAATAAGATCCTTCAAGTAAGTTGTCATCGGTGCATAAAGCAATAAAAATTGCTCCTAAATATGTATGATCTTTTATTGTAAGGGAAAATAAGCTTTGTACGAACTTGTGATGGTAAAGAAATAAAAGCGATGGATTGCATAATAAAGTTTGCCATCACAAGGGGCAATATAAAGTGACGTTCCTTTCCATTAAGAGCTTGCACATCCTAAAATAAAAAGCGCATGACAACCTCTGCTTCCCTCTGCGAAGGGCCTATCTTTTACTTTCGGTATTTACTTTTATGCAAGAGTCAAATAATGTTCATCCCTATTATGTTCTTATTTATTCTCCACATTGGCAAGCATCATGTGGTAGGGAAAGATCCAGGCACATATATCCAATTGGATATAGGTGATCATGAGTTATTATTGTTGACATTATCCTCGAGATAAATTAGTTGGGAGGTGAAAACTATAAACCCCCATCTTCCTATGTGTTTGACTGGAACTTTTGCTCCATAAATATACCGTGAGTGTTGGCAATCATGGAAGACTAAATGATAGTTGAGTATGTGAACTTGCTAAACAAAGCTCTTCCATAGACTCTTTCTGGAAATATGATAAACTGCAATTATTTCAATGACTGAGATCATAGTTTGTTAGTTTTCAATGAAGTTTATGGTTCATACTTTAGCTTGTGAAGGAATTGTTACTTGATCATGAGAAGTTTTATCATGATATATTGCTGCTATGATAATGATTATGATGCTTTCATGCATGTATTTTTTTTATTGACACCTCTCTCTCTAAACATGTGGTCATGATTATTGATTTCGGTTTTTCGCTTGAGGACAAGCGAGGTCTAAGCTTGGGGGAGTTGATACGTCCATTTTGCATCATGTTTTCCTACTGTTATTTATTATGTTTTGGGTCATTATTTCACTTTATGATGCAATCCTAATGCCTTTCTCTCTTATTTTGCAAGTTTCACATGAAGAGGGAGATTGCCGGCAGCTGGAATTCTGGACCTGAAAAGGCTACAGTAGAGATAGATATTCTCCACAACTCCAAATGTCCTGAAAATTTATGGAGAATCATTTTGGAATATATAAAAAAATATTGGCAGAAGAAATACCAGGAGGGGACCCACCAGGGAGCCACGAGCTCAGGGGCGCGCCCTACCCCCTAGGGTGCGCCTGGTGAGCTCGTGGGCCCTCCAGCAGGTCTCCGCGGCCCATCTTCTCCTATAAGATGCTATTTGCCCTAGAAAAAAGTAGAAGACCACTTTCAGGACGAAGCGCCGCCATCTCGAGGCGGAACCTGAGCAGGAGCACTTTTGCTCTCCGGCGGAGCGATTCCGCCGGGGATACTTCCCTCCGAGAGGGGGAAATCAAAGCCATCGACATCACCAGCGATCCTCTCATCGTGGGAGGACCAATCTTCATCAACATCTTCACCAGCTACATCTCCTCTCAAACCGTAGTTCATCTCTGGTATTCAATCTTTGTCTCAAAACCTCAGATTGGTACCTGTGAGTTGCTAGTAGTGTTGATTACATCTCGTAGTTAATGCTAGTTGGTTTACTTGGTGGAGGATTATATGTTCAGATCCTTAAGCATATTCAATACACCTGTGATCTTGAACATGAATATGATTTGTGAGTAGTTACTTTTGTTCTTGAGGACATGGGAGATATCTTTTTATAAGTAATCATGTGAAGTTGGTATTTGTTCGATATTTTGATGATATGCACTACAAAAAAAAGACACATCCGTGACATTATGGCCCGAACGAAAACTTTTTCTGTGATGGTTGTGACACTTCTATGACAATAATTGTGACAAAAACACGTATCATCATAGATGTGGTGGGCTCCTACTTCTATGACAAAAAATTATAACAAAAAATGGGCTTTTCGTCCTGGGCGGGCCGGAGACGCACCCGCATGACATTCTTTGGGCCGTCCTTGACATAAAAAATCGTGGTAGAAGTGAGGGCGAGGAAATTTTCGGGGAGTTCCCGGTTACGGTGGGTGGTTGGGGCCGAGCGATGCAGTGTGGTTTGCGCGTTTCTCTCGTACGCGTGTGCGTGTGTGAGGCATTCGCTAACTGAACCTGAGCGAGGCGTTCGCTTACTGAACCCGAGCGATCAATCGATCCCTCACACTACTACAAGTACTGAACCCGAGCGATCGATCCCACTGCGTACTGAAGCCGAGCGATCCCTTCGCTGCTAACTGAACCCGAGCGATCCCTTCGCTGCTAACTAAACCCGAGCGATCCCTTCGCTGCTAACTGAACCTGATCGATCCCTCTCGCTGCTTACTAAAGCCAATCGAGCCCCCGTGCGAGACGTAGCCAGCCAGTGTTGGGTTGCCTCTCGATGAACAGTGCCCGTTGCTACCGCGCACGCGATGCACGTAGACACGAGTCGAGACGCATCGATCGAGCCGGCTGGTTGGCTGTAGATGAACAGTTCCCGTAGCTGCCGCCTGCTCATACGCCCCACCCCAGCCGGTGGGTTGGCTGTGGATGAACAGTACCCTGGCCATGTGAAGGTGGTTGCGCTGGATGAACAGGACCCCGAGGAGGCCAGCCGGTTGGGGGTGGATGAACAGGACCCCATGCAGGCTGGATGAACAGTAGCCGGTGGAGGCTCTGGAGGAAGTTGACGGTGGATGAACAGTAGCTGGTGGAGGCTGGAGGGAGGTCGACCATGGATGAACAGTAGCTCGCGGAGTCCCATTTTGCGGTGCGCCACACCCCTCCCAATGAACAGGACCCCTGTTTCGACCGTAGGCAGTTGGGGAGAAGTCCGTTTCCTCCGTTTTGCGGTACGCCAGAGCCCTCCCGATCAACAGGACACCGTTTTGACCGTAGGCGCTCGAACAGAAGTCCGTTTCCTCCATTTTGCGGTATGCCAGACCCCCTGCCGATGAACATGACCCCGTTTCGACCGTAGGCGCTCGAACAGAAGGCCGTTTCCTCCGTTTTGCGGTACGCCAGACCCAGAGTCGATGAACAGGACGCCGTTTCGGCTGTTCCGTCCAAGCCGGTTGGCTCCCGATGAACAAGACGCGTTCCGACCCAGTCGCTTGGCTCCCGATGAACACGACGTTGTTTCCTCCGTTCTGACCCAGCCGGTTGGCTGCCGATGAACACAACGCCGTTGCTGCCGTCCGTTGCCTCTCCATGTACACCAGCCCTGGCCGTACGTATGCGCGAGTACGCGTTCGAGACCCCGCCCGTATGTACGTACGTGCCCGTATTTTTTGCAGCGTGGTTGTACATACGTGTACATGATTTAGACGGGGCTGCCTGAACTGCTACGTCGGGGGCTCTACTACGACACGTGCCGCTCCTTACACGCCCATGGTTCATCGTCGCAGAGAGACCGATCGACCAGTATGTACGTACACGTTCGCGACCAGACAGACAACGCTACGTACGCTTCGACCGGGTGGGTCCCAGCTGTCAGGGAGGATAAGGAGGCACTTCCTTACATGCGAAGATATAGCAGGTGGGTCCCAGCTGTCAGGGGGATGGATAATTTTTTTCCTGCGTAATAAGGAGGCACTTTCTTGCGTGCGAAGATGTAGCTGGTGGGTCCAGCTGTCAGCCTCACCGCGTACAGTCCTCTTCCGATGGCTGTCGTTCATTGACCACGTTGACTACGCCACGCCGAGAGTACCAAGGCGGTGGACGACGGTGAGGCCTGGGAAGGGAACGACGGGGAGCCGGGGAAGACGCGATAGTGGATGCCCACGCGGAGGGGAGTACGAGGGTTGGCTGGTTCGGCTACGGTGTGAGGCCGTCGTCGCGGGAGAATAATAGGGGATGTGGGTGCGTAGAGGGAAGGCTTGGCCAGCAGTAGGAGTAGGGTGGGCAGTGAGGCCTGCGTGGCAGCACAGCCGGCCACGGGAGGCAGGAGCAGGCGGTCCCGCTGGCGCTGGTTTGGGCGGCTGGAGCAAGAAGATCAGAGATTGAAGAAGCTGCACGGCCGTTGGATGAACATCCAACGGTCACTGCTGCTAGAATCGTTTGTTGACTAAGTTGACAAAGCCCTGCGTACGCGTCAACTTAGTAGGCCCACAAGTCAGCCTCCAAATCTGGTGGGTCCCAGTTGTCATGGGGACGAATCATTTTTTTTGTGTATTAAGGAGGAACTTCCTTCCGTGCGAAGATATAGCTGGTGGGTCCCAGCTGTCAGGGGGAGGAATCATTTATTTTTCACGTAATAAGGAGGTAATTCCTTGCGTGCGAAGATGTAGCAGGTGGGTCCCGGATGTCAGGGGGAGGAGTCATTTTTTTTGCGCGTAATAACGAGGCACTTCCTTGCGTGCAAAGATGTAGCTGGTGAGTCCCAGCTGTCAGGGGGAGGAAACTTTTTTTTTCGCGTAATAAGGAGGCACTTTCCTTGCGTGCGACCATGGACCTCGTGGGTCACAGCTGTCAGCCTCTCCACGTATAGTCGTCTTCCGATGACTCTCGTTTGTTGACAATGTTAAACACGTCGCGCCAAGCGCACCAAGGCGGTGGACGATGGCGAGGCCCCATCGCCCCAGACGGGAACGACCCGGAGATGGGGAAGACGCGGGAGTTGAGTCGCAAACGGAGATGAGTGCGAGACTTGACTGGTTCGGGTGCGGGGTGGGGCTACACTCGGCGGAGAATAATAGGAGGTGCGGAGGAGTGGAGGGATGGCCTGGCCGTCAGTGGGATAGCGTCTCGTAGCGAGGCGCGCGAAGCAGCGCTGCTGGACGCCGGAGACTGGAGCAGGCGGTCCCGCCAGCGCTGGAGGAAGAAGACGAGAGATTGAAGAAGAATGCCGGCCGTTGGATGTACATCCAACAGATAAGGCTGTCAGAAACTTTTTTGACTAAGTTGACAACGCCTTGCATAGGCTTCGACCTATTGGTCCACATGTCAGCCAGTCTATTTGGTGGGCTGGGTGAAACAATAATGTAGTGTCTATGCAGCCCATTTATATATTTTGTTAGCATTTACAGCCTATTTGTATTATTTTTTAAAATACACGGTTTTGCTGGGCTGGGTGAAAATATCATTTTGGGCAGGTCGGAGAAATGTTATAAAAACATAAACCAGTGCTGGACATTTTATTATTATAAAACTACATAATTTGCGGAGCATAAACACGTGATTGCACCTCTATTACTGCATTGGTCTGTAAAATCTTAGCAAGCTTATGTACGCAATCATAGATATTAACTTGCCAACTTATTGTTAAATAATAATTATTATTTGGTAAGAACTTATCGATTTACCAAATAAAATATTATTTATTTTGAAGAGTTAATAAGATGTGGGGTATTATTATTTTTTAGGCTAGACGTGGGACAATTGAGTTGGTTTTAGGTAAAATCCGTGGGAGAAAAATCAGAGATAGGATTAATAAAAAACAAAAATAAAGGAAGTGGGAAGGTCTATACAAAGGTTGGACGAAGGACATGTCAAACGGGAACCTTATGTTCTTCTAATATATGTACGGAGTATATGTAATAAAATAAAATATAAATATATATACAGTTATAGAAGGGAAAACATAATTTGAGTTTGGCATTCTTATAGAAAAATAGAACTTCTTTTTTTGAGCAGTATAGAAAAATAGAACTGAGCTGTGAGTTGTCAAAGAAACAAACATAAGTTGGGCTGCTGATGTTATAAAACAAGCTAGGTTGGGAGGCCCAGTGGCCGATTGATACCTGCTGGACCTCAAAAAAAAGTTGAAACCTACTGGATCAACTGTGTCAGCATGTCGTGGGCTGCGCATGTTAAACAACAAAACCTAGGTTGGGCAGGCCACATCCCAGTTGTTACTTGTTCGACCTCTGAAAAAAATGATTACTTGCTAGGTCCCGGATGACAGCCTCCTTGACTACGGTGACAATCTCGCGGGCCCCACACGTCAACATACCATAAGGAGGAAGCATTTTTTTGCAATATATAAGGAGGCACTTGTTTGCGTACGGCCATGGACCTGGTGGGCCCGAACTGTGAGCCTCTCCACGTACAGTCATCTCCCGATTCCTCTCGTTTGTTGACCATGTTGAGAACGACAGACGGCGGCGCCGCGGCGAGAGCACCAAGGCGGAGGACGACGTCGAGACCTCGGACCGGGACGAACCGAAGCCGGGGAAGACGCAGGCGGAGGGGAGTACGAGGATTGACTGGTTCGAGTGCAGGGTCGGCCGGTGGAGCTGCCGCCGCCGGAGAATAAAAGGAGATGTGGGGGAGTAGAGGGATGGCCTGGCCAGCGCCATGCATAGGCTAGGATGGGTCGTCGAGGCGTGCGCGGCAGAGCCGCCAGCCGCTGTAGGGAGAGGACAAAAGATTGAATAAAATAAAGAAATACAAATGGATAGGTGGTTGGTCCCAGATGTCTGTGTATGAGACCTGCTGGGTCCACCTGAGAAGGGGAATATGTTGGGAGGAAGGAGATTCAAAGCACGCCAGCCGTTGGATTTCAATCTAATGGCTGCCAGAAGGACTGATGGAGGAGGTATCAAACTTAACTTGTTCTCGTCGTTCATGATCAAAGATGACCACCCTGAGTGAAGTTATCTGATAATCTAGGCAAAACGAATGACTATGCAACCTACAGAAAACCACACTCAGACTTCAAAAAAACGCACAAAAAAATGATACAACTGCTGGATCCCCATAAGCATGTCGTGGGCCGTGGATGTCCTAAGAAAAGAAACCTGGGCTGGGCAGCCACAGCCCAGTTGATACCTACTCGACCTCAAAAAAAAGGAAACACGGCAGCCCTGTGAACTAGTACTCTTATTACATACATAAGCAAACAGATTCATAGCTACTCGGAAAAAAAGCAAAAAGGTTCATGGGTTCTTAGACGAAATATTACGGATAAAACAGATAATTACGACACATAGGCTAATGCATGAAACACTCAGATGATAAAGGTGCTTAAACAGACAAACTACACCATCTAGATCTTCCTGGCACGCTTGATCATGACGCTGCGGCTGTCCGTGTACTCCTCGGTCACGGGAAGCAGACACGCCCTCATGTCCAAGATCCGCCTGTACATGTCATAGCATGCGTATGCGTCCTTGGCCGCGTAGGCGATGTAGGCTAGATTCAGAGGTACCTCCCACGTGTTCAGGTCCTTCGTATCCACGTCTTCTTTCATGTTAGCGTAGCAGGGGTCGATGATGGCCGCGGTGAGGTCAACCACGGAGTCCTCCTCTTGCCCATTGCCGATGATCTTGTATTGCTTCTGGATGTCGACGAGCTTCTTGCACCAGATGGCTGAATCGTAAAGCACAGTGGCGTTCTTCCTGCTCTCCACCATAGCGAAGGTGCAGTCGGCGGTGCCGATGAAATGGGCGAATGCTCCAGAACCCCTGATGGCCCTACAGTAGTGGTAGACTAGAACCTCATCCCGCAAGCATACCTGGGCGATGGCGATCCGCTGGTCCCTGTCAGGAGATGGATGGATGGGCACAAGGTCTAGTCCCACGACCTTGTGCTTCTCGTCCTGTAGGTACTGCTTGAACTTGGCGATGCAGAGCTTCGCCGAGTCCGAATCGTTGGTGTACATCACATTCAACTTGGTGCTGCCATGGGTCTGAACGGCAAACTCAAAGGTGAACTCCTTGCTGGAGTCCATATCCAGTAGGCTCACCCCTCGGATCGCCATTGGAGTCTCTTCTCACGCAGAGTTGTTGTGGCGGTTCTCGTTTTGTGGGGATTGGGGGTAGGGGGAAGATGAATACGATGGGTAGATATGGACAGCGGAGGGCTCCTTATTTACACTTGGGATCGGTGTGTAGTGGGGTACTAGGGGGCGGCAGCAACAGTTCGTTTTTCCAATCTTGGGGAACTGTCGCCAGTGAACGTAGGGGGTAGGCGGCGGCAGCAGTTCGTTTTTCCACTCTTGGGGAACTGCAATCGCCAGTGAATGTAATGGGTATAGGCGGCAGCAGTTACTACCCCCTCCTCCCTCGCCCGCTGCACGCCCCCTTGGCCCATTCAAATGCCTCCATTAAACCAGCGTGGAAGTCGAGAAACCTATTCCGTCCACACGTCCGTTCACGAGAGGGTCAACATTGGCACTGTAATAGCGAGTGTTCGTGTGGTCGCTTTACTTAAATTTTATTCTTAAAACAAGCAAAGCATTGGCTTGTTCTATCAGTGCCATAAAATCAACATGCAAAACAATTAGAATTATTATTCTCAGGATGCACGCAAACAGCTCATTTGCCACGCTTTCAGACAGACAATACTACCAAGTTTGAACAGATTGTTAGGGTTGCTGTCCTCTGCATAATCATGCCGTGTTTCACATCTTGCAAGATTCACAATCAACTCATAAGATTCAAATAATAAGTACAACAAAGGTGCCTACGCATCTCAATGATTCACAGATCGGAGCCAATAGTTACTGTTTAACTAAAACGTTGTGAGAATGTTAACAAATAAATAAAATCGATCGATGCTTCATGTAAGCAATTTGATTCAAGGATTTGCTGAAATTGAAACCAGTCCCGTTTACGGCCACGCATGTCAAACATTGGCTGATGAACATTTTCTGGATATGGACCAGGCTCATGAGATACAGTGCATCGCTAAGGAGCTGGAGCTCCTGAAGTGTGAGTTGCCGGACAAGTTTGTCGTGGGTTGCATTATTGCAAAACTCCCTCCTTCATGGAGGAACTTTGCTACTTCTCTCAAGCACTTGAGGCGTGAATTCTCTGTTGAGGATGTCATTGGTCATCTAAGTGTTGAGCAGAACTCGAGAGCAAAGGACTCACACGCGAAAGGGGCATAGGGTTCTTCTAGCGCCAATGTGGTGCAGAAGAATTTCCACAAGTTCAAGGGAAAGAACACTGTCCAGCACCAAGAACTTGGCGAATGCTTTGGCCATCCCAACATCTGTAGCAGAGTATTCCTGTTTGCACAGATAATGAAAAAGCATGATTACTATAATAGTGGCACTAGTTGTAGCAACTTTATTTTCTTAATGGGAAAAAAGATTGTGATACAATAGCTTTATATAAAAAAAAATACAACGCTAGCACAGTATGACAAAGCATGATCATATGGATGAAGGACAGTACTGACCAGTGTGAGATGACTTTGTGAGATCAAGTTGTTCTTCAGGTCCCCGCATCTTGCCTTGATGGCGATTCATTGACATCTATCAACAACTTCAGTGTGGCAGTAGAAGGAGGGGCCTTGAGTCATTCCAATCTCTTTTTTTGTGCAGTTCAACTAAAATTACGGCGCTCGCCATGCTGCGAGGGAGAGAGGGGGCCCGCGCCACCTCGACGGTTTGCCTCATGGACTCAACTAGTTCAGTGCACATGCTATGTGGTTGATGCAGTGCAAATGGACTCAATTCTCCCGGATACGCCTTCAGCAAGTTATCTACATTGGAAATGAGATGATAGTTAAGACAGTAGCTCTATTATAATTGTATTATTACTTCATTTTATCAGTGGCACTAGCGGTACCAAAACATTGCCTCAAATTATTAGTGGCATTACATTAAGATGCAAAAACAATATCATTATTGCTTTCTCATAGC
This sequence comes from Elymus sibiricus, assembly GCA_039707655.1. NCBI lineage: Eukaryota > Viridiplantae > Streptophyta > Magnoliopsida > Poales > Poaceae > Elymus > Elymus sibiricus. The sequence continues at coordinate 250,328,934 of CM077668.1, read as the reverse complement.
AGTGCAAAAACAGTAGCACAAGATCACTAGCTGAATGCAGAGTCAAAATCAACCAAAAAGGAACATACTCGGTCATGGGAACCATAACTGCAATCAACGCCATTACGGGTTGACACCAATCACCAACATGGATGATTCAATTCATGCGACCTTTTTGTGCAGTTCACCTAAAATGAAGCAATGTTTGCAACATGCAGCTAGCAAGACGTGCTTGGTCCAATGAGTTGGCAGCTTCTCCTTCATTAGTTGCACTAAAATTTGAGCAACGTCAAGGTTGGTTGTCATGCTCATGGAAGGTGCAACTATAATTTGCTTATCCTTTTGTGCAGTTCCACTAAAACCAAGTGCCATTGTGGTAACGGTGACGGCTAATCTTGCAAAGGTTAATAAACTGTTGCACGAGATTACCAGCAGAGTTAGACGAAGAGGTTAGGAACTCCAATCACCCTTTGTGCAGTTCCACTAAAATCGAGAGACATTGCCCATGTGACATTTTAGTAGAACTGCACAAGACACTCTTTAAAAAAAACAAAGTGTTTTGTGCAGTTCACCAAAAGGTCACAATAGCAACGAGGTGAAATGGATATCCCTATCTGCACAAAAAGATAGAAAGAAAACAGTTACTGGTCAATAACAAGATATGAAACATACACGAAATGAAAAGAGGCATCTATCTTCATGGCAATCATGCAAGGACAGTAGAAATTTTAAAACGGCAGCATTGCTTCATATTACTCGAAGCATTATGATCAATAATGACATCGGTCAAATATGTCATTACATTAATGGTGGCATTGCTTCGTTTTACCAGCTACATTTGATTAACAGCAGCTAAATAGTTGGTATAAGCGCATGGGACAGTGGGGACACCAGGACATTCACCAGCGTAAAGAAGCAACTTACTTATCATAATGGGAAATCTAGCAGGAGGGTAGCATTTGTAAAACAGTTTAATTGCATCATATTACTGGAGGCATTAGATTAACAACAACATTGGTTAGACATGTCCTTACTTTAACAGTGCGCTTGCTTCATTTTACAAGCGCCATTACATTAACAACAACAAAAGGTTGGTACAAGGGCATGCAGACAGTGGACGCATCAGCACCATGTACCTACAAGGAGGCATAATGTGGTGAGGCCGAGTTTGTTGCCCCGAGCAACAAATAAACCAACCAAGATCTGGGATGGTTCCAAATTTAGTTCTCTTTAGGCACCTTTTACTATGTGAGGACAGCAAATCTAATCCTGGACATACTCTGTTGACTTGTCCCCCAGCTACCACTTTCTTTCCTTCTTTCACCAATAATAGATTTGTTCCTTATCCAGTTTGTACTGTGTTTTCCCTTTATTTCCCTTTTGAACCAAGAGACCGGTTGGGTAGCCAGTCTCTACAACTTTCCCCCCTTCTATTTCCTCTTTGAATCAAGTCCTAGATTCATGCTACACCTTTCCCCCCTTTATTCCCTGTTTGAACCAAGTCCTCGATTCGACTACATGAAGTAGCTTTACCTCTAATAATAGTAAAAATTAAGGTGGCTTTGGAATAGCTGATGAAAGTAGAAAAAGATCCACATGCATCCACATGGGGAGCTGGGGCAGTAGAGCAAGGCCGTTTTCGAAGGAAGTTATACCTGAGGGTCGTCGGGATGTGGCTAGGAGCCCGGATCTGGCCACAATACGGCATGGAGGAAGAAGGGGTCGGAGGCCCCCCGAGCCGGTGCTGTGTCGGAGAGAACGGCACGGACAGCCGATCGGGGCGCACCGGCAGCTGTGGGTCTCCTCCCTAGCCGCCGACGACCGCGTGAACGATGCACCTACTCCCCTACCCCGGCCAAGGGGATCCGGCCGAATCTGTGACCAGCGCGACCAGCGCTGAGCAGAGAGAGTGTGGCCACTGCTGTCTTGTTTAGATCTAGAGAGGGTGAGAGAGTGGAGAGAGCAACCCTGGTAAAGCAAGAGCTGAGGCTCCTGCCCGTATATATAGTGGAGTGATTTTCTTTTTCTCTCCACAACAATCGTTTCAATTTGTGTACGTGACATTAAAGAAAAGAAACTCTCTATTTAATGTGCTAAAGTGAACAAAACTCCACGGCGTCCAGGAGTACTAGTAGTATTGTTCACTTGTGGACCCCGGCCCTCCATTCATTGAACAACCACACGGGTGAATATATATAGAGAGAGAACAAACAAGATGGAACTCTTTTGGCTTTGAGATATCGATGGTACCGTTCGACCACACTGCATCAATGGAGTCAATACTTTAAAGTTGCCGTAATGCGTGGCTTTTGCAGTTCCCATCTAATACATTTTGTTTGATATACGTATAAACACATGCACGGTTTACATTCCGAATCGCTAGCTAGAACTTGAATTGTATTTGTTTTCAACATAAAGTGGAATCAAATGTTTGAACTCATGATCTTAGCGTTTGCAGAGAAAAAGTAAAGGGCCATCGATCTTTATTCTACTTTTGAACATACTACAACATATGCAACCCTTTTGTGAAAATGACCAGATATGTTATAAAAAGTTCACCATGAGTACTACAAAGCATCTCAAACATAATAAAAATTACATCGAGATTCTGACACCACCGAATGACCTACTACCGTCACAACGAGCCGCCGACGCACTGCTGTTGCCGCCATCCTACCTGAGCTGGCTTGACCTCGTCGATGACAGCCGGGAAGTGTTTGTGCACTTACCCCTAAGCAGCGGCGACCCAAAGCCATAGTAGTCGTAATTAATGTGAAGCACCTAATTAATATAACACAAAATTTTGCCACACAAGAAACCCTAGCCTTACCGCCCCAAGGAGACGACATGAATCTACGTTGGAGCTCCATCGACTATGCCCCGACGAGGATCAGAGCTCGAAAGACAAACTCATACAAGATGTGTCGATCGATATCGCCACTGTCCTACCAGAGTCGGCTTGACCTTTTTGAACGAAAAATGGGAAGTCTTCGTGTAGATGCCCATAAGGACCAGAGCCGTAGAGCCATATTGTGTGTTTGGTTGCATTCTCATCTCAGCATAGTTGTTCCCTCTTTCTGCATGCTCATCTCAGCATCCCTCTTCATGCATGCTCCTAGTGTATTTGTGTTAAGCTAGCATGGACTCATGCACCCTTCATACACTCTACCAAAGACCCAAAAGTGGGTCGAGAAGGAAACTTTTGCTCTCATGCACCCTTCATACACCCTACCAAACACCCAAAAGTGGGTCGAGAACAGAACTTTTGCTCTCGTGCACCCTTCATACACCCTACCAAAACAAACCCTTCTCGTCGTTGAACCCTTGTAATTATCCAAAGCACTTGACACCTAATCTCGCCACATGACAATACGCTCATGTTCCATCCACCATGTCTAGACGGACGAACTCGAGGAGGATCGGATCCTGAAAGAGAAACTCAAAGAAGAAGTGCCCCCATCCGAGTGAGGGATGCACGTGCGTGGACTAAAAAACCCTAATGTAAACTACTAACTGGAGCGGAGGCCCCTGGATTTCCCTCCCCGCCACCAGTGGCCAAGCAGTGGGAAGAGGGGAGGGCGAATCCACGGGATCACCAGTGAAGCGTGGAGCGGGGAGGTTGCCCTAGCTGCCTAGGGTGGGGGAGTAGATTTGTATTCATACCGAAATAGAGTCGAATTTTATTGGTACTGTACAGTACTCCCTCCGTCCGAAAAAGCTTGTCCCAAGCTTGTCCCTCAAATGGATGTATCTAGCACCTTTTTTCGATTTCTCAACATATCTACGGCCCATATGTTACTATCGCTCGTCTCTCTTTTCTACTGTACTGTAGTACTTAGTAGTAACTTAGCCTGCCTAAAAAAAGTAACTCAGCCGTATGTTACCATCGCTCGTCTCTCATTTAGTACTGTAGTAGTAGTAACGCGACGCGCATTCCATTCGGGAGCGGCGTGCCGGACCGACCGTGGGGGTGCGACGCGAACGCGACGGGCGTGCTATGTACATGTACCACCTTTTTCTTTTGGTTTTGCTCCATGCCGCAATCCATCGATACAAAATTATATTTAAAAGTCGAGGGCGGGGCTTTTCCCGCGCTGTACGCCCGGCAGTTTCGCCTAGTCGGTTTGACAGAGAGGCGAGGAGGATGAGCGAGTACTCTAGCGGATTCAACTTACTGCTGGAAGAGTGGGACTGTGTGATTTGATGGCTCATTACTGCAGGAAAGATGGGGCCTTGTGATATGACTGCTCATTTATAGTCATTATTACTGCGGCGCTACGACTGGGTGAGGCTCCCCTTCCGTTCCCCACTCTAATTTGGTGCATGACACGTCGACCCGGATGATGGCTGTCCCACATGTCGGCGAAAGGAAGAATAATTGTTGCCGACGACGTAATAAGGAGCAAAGAACCGTGCGGTATACTCTAGTTTAGCACTGGAGTACTAGTATACGTCGGAGGAGTGCGAAACACGGCAGCCCAGTGAACCAGCAGGCGATATGGCGATAAAAACAATGTACTACAGTCCAGCCTTAGCATGTAAAAACACGCCACCGCTTCCTCCTCCCCCTCTGGGTTTATCGCCATCAGCGGAGCAAGAGCGTCATCGCAGCTTAGCTAGTAGTACTCCTACTCCTCTCCAACCTTTTTTTTACAATTCCTTTGTTTTTCCTGTGGCGTTGAACACTCTTTGCTAATCCTATTGGATTTAGCACTCCAGTCCCATACTTTCCCCATTCCTATATTTTCAGTATCCTGGGAATCAAAGAGGCCCTTAGACCGGTTTAGGGCCGGTCGTTTTTTTTCAATGAAATATGTCCAAAATGTAATGAATGTGCTCTGGTTTCTATGAAAATCATCCGGTTTGCATGTAGTAATTCATTTATTTATTCTTTTGCGGGGGCTTTGCATGTAATTCGTCCGGTTTGAAATGTACTCGTACACCGGCATGGTTGGATGGCCCGCTGCCGCATTAATGTCCGAGGACTCGTCCCTCATGGTTGGCGCTCAGCGTTGGAGATGCCCCGAGTGCTTGCAGGTGGACCCGGATGCTCTATGTCCCACATGTCAGCGAAAGGAAGCACGTAAAAATATTTCCGACGACCGCGGAGCCGAGCAGTACATCTCAGCAAGTAGGAAAAATGCGTGAAAAAATATGTAGTATGAAGCGTAGCTGCAAAGTGACGACAGGTATAGGTCACACGCACCCAACGAGTGGTCGTAGTACGTAAGAGTACAATCAAGTACGGGGTACTCCTACTCTATCAACACAAGTCCCATCAGACAACGGCGTCCATGCTACAGCAAGCTCTTCTCCCTCCTCGTTTCTCTCTTCTAATTCTAACTCAGCCGACGCGCAGCGGGCGGGGTGGGGATTTGCCAATAGTCGGTTTGCTCAACTGCGGTCCCACATGACAGTGAAAATGCTAGACAACGTAACGACAGTGTGGGGTGCGACACGAACGGGATAGGCGTGCTGTACTTGTTCCACTTTCTCGTTTTGAACTTGTGACGTATAACGCTTAGTTTTGAATTTATAAGTTTGGTTGTCGCGCCCATATATATACCATAGAATTAACTAACAAAATATTAATGCATGTCACCAAAAAAAATCGTTGGATTCGTATTTGAACATACTCCCTCCTTTCCGGTTTAGGGTTTCGAGGTACATTAAATCACCCAATGCAAGTATCAAGAGAAAACTCACCAATGCATGTAGAAGTGCATGGACATTTAGTGGTCATGCATGCATGCATTGTAATTAATGCATCGGTAAACATAACTTTATGAGGAAAACGAGCGTACTAATTAAGTACTTATGCAAACTACGAAATTTATTCCACCACTCACCATCTACCTTGGTTGAAGAGATTTTGAAATTGAGCCCTATAAACCGGAAAGGAGGGAGTAGTTCCCAACGATATTGTTTCTTGTGACATGCATTAACTTATTGTTAGTTAAATCTGAAGTCAAAATTTGGCACAAAACACGAAGGTGACCAATAAAACAGGGTGAAGACAGTGATACATATAATTAATGCCAAATGAGAGCAAGGGATCACACATGTCATTTACGACTGGAATGATAATGTGATACAGTACGCAATGCAGTGCTGGTTACAGGAGGCAAGAAGAAAGATGCATCCATCGACGACCTCCTCCTCCTCGACTCAGGGCGCCAGCCCACCGAACGGCGGCTGAGGAGCAGCGGCTTTCGTGGCGAGGTCAACGTGCTTCTGAACAATGGCATCCAAGGCTTCCAGCCGGTCGAAGAAGGCCAACGTCTTAGCGTCGTCCCTAGCCCTGTAGTGGCCTATATAGACAATTTCCTCATAGATATGGATGTGTAGGTCGACGATTTCTTCCTCGGCGAGGCGCTGCATGGCGAGTGCGGCCGCGAGGTGGACATTCTTCGTCGCGACATCGGGCAGCTGCAGGGCCACCAGTGCGTCAAAGAGGTTGTCACCATGGAGGCCGATGAGGGTGGCAGGCAACAAGGAGCCTGGGCGCATGGGCTGGAGGAGTACGGCAAGGTCATGTGAGAGGCGAACTTGCAGATGGAGCGGACCATCATCTCGCCCATGTGAGAGGCGAAGCCGTCGTTGCTGAGGGCTATGACGCCGGTGGTCGCTAGCACCGTCTAGAGACGCTGCTCGGTGCCGGGCCGCAGGCCGGCGTCATGGATCATCTGGAACAGCCACCTGCTGCTCGCGTCCATCGCCTCCATGGGTGGTTGTGGCTTCTGGTCACTTGGTCTTGGATTGGAATGAGCAGTGTTGCGCAGACTAGGTGCATACGATTCGGTAGATGGATTGGAGTGGAGGGGTGCCTTATACTATGAGAGTGTAAACGGCGTTGCATTCATATCGTGCTGGCTCCATTCTGCTTCTCCAATTAATTCCCTCTGCATGCTTCCCACCATTCCACAATGTAGTGCGCCCACGCTTCCCGAGATCTAAGTTTGACCATAAATTTGACCCGAATTTCAGTGGTATAATTTTTGCTCCCGCCGCAGTCGGTCTCGTTGGTTAAATTTATGGTCAAAGTTAGATCTCAGGAAGGGCAAAATTGAATGACGATGCATCATTGACCGTTCAACGTTTCGGGAACCGCTACCCTCTCCCTCGTTGGCATTCAAGCCATATCAATGTAAATGCGTGTCAAAAAGAGACTAGTTTTCGCAAAAAAAAGAGACTAGTCAACAGTTCGCCATGAGCGTATAACTAGTGATCGCCACAATAACCGTAAGATCTGCATCCGACGGTGGCACCTATTGGACGCAAATAGCAATACAAAACAAATGCCATGGCATTTTACAAAACTGCCACACCACGCCCCTCCCCTACACATGAGAGACTGCCACGCGAGCGTTCACAACTGCCACTTTCGGGTTGCGCTTGGCTCTTCGCCTCTTCGGGAAGTCGTACTACTACAATAATACTACTAGTACTATATGCTTCTGGCAATCTGTCACCGAATGAACTACTGCATGTCCACCATGTGGGGGAGGGAGAGTGTGTTGTAAGCAAAAGCTTCTCCTTGTTGTACGAGTTGACGCGACACATCAAAGCAGTACACTCGATTTTCTCAAGAAATTGTGTTTACCGATGCATAAATTGCAATGCATGCATGCATGCCGTGAGTTTCCTTTTGATCCTTTCATGTCTTGATTTAATGCACCTTGAAGTATGAACATGTGATGGTAAAACTTTTTAATAATGCCCCGGCCCTAAAGCGAGAGATGGTGGTGCACGAGGAGAGCGAGATCATGCCGACGGAACAGGACCCGACGATGGACGTCTTTATGGACCTCACCATGCTCCACTGCCCCTTCTGCCTCCGCCCCTTGAAGCCTCCGGTGTACGAGGTTCGAATACATCCCGTCCGTTCGGCTGATCGAGCAAGGCGCAATTTTCTTAATTGATGTGGTGTTCGATTGATTTGTGTAGTGCAAGGGAGGGCACCTGGCCTGCACGGACTGCCGCGGTGAGCGGCCCGGGAACCAGCGGTAGTGCTAGAAGTGCGAGCGCAGTGGCGGCTTCGACGTGCGCAACACGGCGATGGATGCCGTCTTCTCCTCAGCGAGGGTGGAGTGCCTGCACGACAGCTGTGGGCTCTACGTCACTTACCACAAGCTCCACGATCACCAGAGCGCGTGTCCGCTCGCGCCATGCAAGTGCCCCGTGCCCGGCTGCGGCTACGAAGGCCCGCCACCGGCGCTCCCCAACCACCCCATCACCGTGCACCCCATGCCCGTGCACAAGATCCAGTACGGCAAGGTCCTCCAGTTGCAGGTGCCGGTGTTGGAACCGCGGTGCTTGCTATTCGCGGAGGAGGACAGCCGCGCGTTTTTCGTGGTCGGCGGCGCGCTCGGCATCGGCGCGCCTATCACCGTGTCGGTCGTCTGCATCAGAGCGGGGGCGCCCCACCACCGCCCTACGCGGCCAAGGTGTGGGCGAACGGGCCGCCGGGGGTGCCCAACGGCAGGACCGACGCCCTCAAGGTGGAAATCGAGGTGACAAGCAGCAAGGAGCCCGGCGCCGTTGCCCTGGATGAGCTGACCTTCTTGATAGTGCCGCCCAAGCTGCTGGCTAGGGCTGGGTCGTCGAGGACGGTGTCCCTCCACATTCGGATTGACAAGCTCACCTCCTAAATGATTCCACAATGCCTTCTAGTTATCTTAGTAATATGCTAATGTAGGGTTTAGTTTGGTCTACTTTACCTTAGTAATATGCAGTTGAAGTAATTTCCAACAGTCCAAGGGATATTTTGTGTCTGTTGGATATAAGATCTTTTGGGTAAGAAATAAACCTAAATATAAGCTGCTTATATGTTTGTTTGTTAAGGAAGTGTTGCATACTTCTGCGAGTTGACGCGACACATCAAAGTAGTACTACTAGTATTCACTCGACTGCGCACCTGGCAGACCAATCTCGTGTCGTGTTGGTGCCATGTGTGGGACCCACATTAAGCAAAACCTCGCGCCTCCAGCTGAGCCTCCGCGTTTTGAACCTTTGAATCTGAAGGCCAAGGAGCAACGTGAACCTTAGACAGAGCGAATCGGATGGTTGAGAACACTATGATTCGTAGATACCGATGCGTGTGTGACAGAGGACGAGTGCGTGCGTGTACCTCTTCTCTCCGTGTACGACGTACTAAACCTAGAGTACAAGTGTATGTGTGTGGCATCGACCTAGAGAGCTAGAGATGGTGTGTGCGAGAAGTCCCGAGAGACTCGTGAGCGTAGGTGTGCGCGTGGGAAAGAGGAAGAGAGATGATATGTGTCGATGTAATGCGTGTGAAAAAAATAGTCAATAGTTCGTCGCTAGGCTATTCCAGGCGAACGCCCCAGTAACCGTAAGATCTGCATCTGACGGTGCCAGTTATTGGACGAAAACAACAGTAAAAAAAGAAATGCCATGGCATTTTACAAAACTACCACACCACGCCCCTCCCCACACATGAAACTGCCATGCGAGCATTCGCAACTGAGGGAGCCATAGCCATGGTCTGCTCCTTGGTGCGATCTATAGAATTATTAAAAAGACCGTGTCTTGGTGCGACGCGAACGCGACGGGCTGTAAAGTTTACCGCCTAACTTAATACTATGTAATGTAAAGTGTAACACTTGCTTTCACTCCTTAACGAGATCGGTCGATAGAAATCCCTAATAGAAAGACGAGGGCGGTGTTTTTCCAGCGCGGGAAGCGAGGGAGTTTTTTTTTACTGGTGGGGAGGCGTGGGAGTTTGGCCGACGGTTTGCATATGTTTCTCGGACGCGTACGTGGGCCTGCGCTCTCGGAGGCCATCGTGGCGGAGCCAGACGCCCGCAACCTCTCAGAACAAAAAAAGAGGAGCCCGCTGCTGGCTATTTCTATAATTAGTTTTGAAATTCTCAATCATTCACGTGTGACATCATATCAGCCGTTCATTGATGTTGATCCAACGGTCTAGGTGTTTCGGATTCGCGTCTACAGTAACCTAAGTGTACCCACCCTCAAAAAAAAAGTGTCTACGTTCTTCTAGAACCATCGGCACGTCAGTGTGATCAAATCCACACAGGAAGCTAGCAAACAACACCTCCACATGTGCCACGTGGCTTCATTGATGCCCCCCCACATCATTTTATTCATAAATGTATTGACTAAAAAAGAGAGACATCACCCTAAACAAGATCTTCCTCGTATTTTGTTTCCTATGAAGTAGTGCCATGCTATTGGAAATCCAACTTGGTTGCGTTGCACGTACTGGAAGTACTAGTGCCACATCATCTAAAAAGCCTTTCTACACGCGTCAAATTATCAATCATGTGGGCTGCCTCTTCTTATAGAAATGTGCTCCACCGTGTACCCGTGTGTCTGTAAGAGGGAAGGAGTGAGTGCGTGCGTGCACCTCTTCCCTTCGTATACATGTACTCCACCTAGTGGGTGTGTCAGAGAGAAAGAGAGAGAGAGAGAGAGATGGTTTGTGCGACATGCCTCTATACATATGTTTGTGTCAAAGAGAGGCCTACATATATAGTATATGTATGTGCAGGGGGCGATATACGAGAAGAGAGGGGAAGGATATCGTTTACGCCAGATATCGATAGAGACGGATAGAGGGAAGAACTTTACGAGCATACAAGCGCTAGGACAGAGGGGGGTGCTTGAAGATGGTGCGAGAGGCCAGGTAGGCGAAGACAAGGAAGTAGTACAAGTGCGATATCGATAATTAAAGAGAGGGGACGAGAATGTGCGTGGGCGTGCACGTCTGATTGATATATAAAGCGTAAGGCATGGATGATGAGATGGGAGGGACAATTAATGTGTGTGTGGTAGGCGGTCCTATCGAGAGAGGTCATAGTTCCGTCGATGTGTGTACGTGGGAAAAGAGGGGGAGACCTAACTAGATATATAGATCGGTCGGTTTGTGTGGGAAATAGCGAGAGAGACATGGGTACACATAGAGGGAAATCGATTGGTGCACATGCATGCATGTGTCAGAGATAAAGAACTCCCAGAGTGAAGAAGAGAGGGAGAGGTGTGTGTGGGGGGAGGGATGCAGCTAGTTAGCTAGCTAGCTAGCTACCTAGGATATGGTGCGAGAGGCCTATTAGTTAGTTAGCTTGAGACAGTGTACGAATGCGAGATGGATAACAATAGAGGGGGCGACAGTGCGTGCGTTCCTCAGAGTTAGGGCGGGAGGCATGGATGGTGAAAGGAGGGTAGGACCATATGTGTACATGTTTGTGTGTGGTAGCTAGGCAGACCTAGCTAGAGGGGTATATCGATTGGTGTGTGTGGGAAAGAGGCAGATGGAGAGACCTAGAGAGATCGTGGAAGACCGACCTAGAGAACGAGAACGTGTGTGTGCGTGATGTAGAGGATGTCGAGTGGGGAGTGTGTGTGCATATATATATATGCATCCACGATAGAAAAGTTAGTGGTATATATCCACAAAGAGAGGAGGAGTGTGTGACTGGGTGTAAAAGACTCACATAGATGATAATCAATATAAAAGTGGATTTAAATATTTGAATAAGAGATCATGATGTTTGTAACCCATGCATGCATGAATATAATGCAGATATGCGTGTGGTTTTTGAATCGAACATGCAATACTATATACACGTCGAACAAGCCAAAATTGATTTGAATTTGAGACACCGATGGCAGGCATCGTTTGACCACATTGCATCCATGCATGGACATAACTATTCGAATTTGAGATAATGTGTGGTTTTCGCAGCTAACATCTAAATGTTGTGTATGTGGGGGGGGCATGCATTGTGTGTGTTAAACACATTATACATATGAAAACATGGTTTAGATCATTCCGAACGTCTAGCTAGAGCATTAAATGTATTGTGATTTGAATTCAACATAAAATGGATACACATATTTGAATTGGAGATCGTATGGTACATGTAAGTCATAATTAATTAAATAGGATTACTACTACATGCATGTATTGTGTTATCAAGATAATATTTAAATGACGGTATAACTTGACAACAATCATATTCAAATAGGGAAAATTGATTCAAATTGAGTCAATATGGTAAACGACGGTGTTTTGATTTGATTTTTTTTGCGGGAGGTGTTTTGATTTATTTTTTGTTGTTGTTGATTTGTTGTTGAGGGAAATGCGAATTGATTTGGTACTGTACACGCTAAGCTTGTTCTACCGAATTTGTTAGTTATTTGTTGTTGGCTTTGAATGGCATTTGTAGTAATATTGTAAAATGGGACACGACTCTCTCTTGTCTTGTACGAATTGTCTTTTGTTTTGTTTTTTTTGTACACGTTAAGCTTGTTCTTCCAAAATTCGAAGCCGCGCGTTGTTATCCCAAAATTTTCAAACTAGAGTATCTCTTAGTCTCTCGTGGTGCGAAACTCCTGCCTCTTCAACCCGCGCCTTGTTATCCCGAAATTTCAACGCACGCGAAAAGTCCCTCCTCATCCGAAATCGGTCGCGCCGCCCAACACGCGAAATCCCCCTTCTACCCCTCAGCCGGAAATACCGCCTCGACGTCCCATGGATAAAACGGGTGGGGGTACTTTCGTACCTTAACCCAAATTTCGGACGAGCGCGTCCCTAAGCCATGGCTCCCCCCTCTCTTCCCCTGCGTTACCCCCATTCGTACACCGAGGCCGCCAAAACCCGCAAAACCCCACCCTCCTCCGTCCGCCAGCCGACCGACGCCCAGCCAAAGCCTCTTCCCCGATGACGTTGTCCACAACAACAGCTCGACGTCCCTCATCCACCTCTCTGGATGAGGATTTGTCGCCGATCTCGTCGTCCCGCCTGTTCAGCCGCCCCGTCCTCCACCTCCAAGGAGCTGCCCTGACGTTCTCCTCGTTTAATGCGCCACCTCCATTCCCACAGCGCCGTCTTCACCTGCCCCACCGGAACCGCAGCACCCTCTGCAATTCCTCCGATGAAGTTGAAGCCTACTCGGTGCCACCAAGGAGGTTCTACACTCATCGCTGCATTTTCTCTTTTATTCGATCTCACGGGGCTGCCGGTGCTTGATCCCGAGCCACCATGGCACGTCTCCATCGACGGCGGCGTCGCCTGCCACTTCCTCCATGGCGTCTCTCCCCCATGGCGTTGCTCCCTCGGCGGTGACGTCCACACCAGCAGGAGCTGCTGCTGCTCCGGCTCTCGCTCACGCTGTTGTTGCTGCTCTGGCTCTCACTCGCGCTACTTCTCTGCTCTTGCTGTTGGTCGTGCTGCTGCTCTGCTCTTGCTCTCGTTCCTGCTGCTGCTGTGCTCTGCTCTTGCTCTCGCTGCTGCTGCTACACGACCTGCTGCAGCTACATGAGTTGCTACTTTAGCTCTCGCTCATGCTGCTGCTCCGGGCGTAGCTGCTGCAGCTGCACGAGCTGCTCTCTGCTAGTGTGTTCACTGCTCGAGCGGCTGCTGATTTAGATCATTGCTTCGGGAGCTACTAGTGCTCGACCGGCCTAAACTTCTATTGCAGTGCTCTGCAACTAGTGCAAACAGTTTCGACAGTAAATTCAATTTCATCAGTAAAATTCAGTTTTGACTGTACAATTTAGTTTCTTCAGTTAAGTTCAGAGTCAACAGTTTTTACATCATCTATTGGAGCAACCGCGGCGCGGCTGATGCATTTTACATCTAGCACTATTTGCTGATGTATTTTACATCATCTATTGCAGATGCTATTAGAATCCCACTTCAGATTAACGTTGTCTGTCTTGTCCTGCTTCAGCCTCGCCGTCGTACACCTCACCGGAGCTGCTCCAACGATGGAACCGTCCATCACAGTGGAGCAGTACCCTCGGCGCTGTCTCCATATGCCTCAGATCTTCTTCCCCGCCTCTGACAGTCACACCAGCCGCACCATCCTCCACGACCAACCCAATGATGCTGAGGTCGACAAGGCTATGCCAAAGAGGTTGTACACTCGTCACATCACTTTTTTACTCTACATTCATGTCGATCCCTTAGGGATCCTTTGGTTCAAAGCAGTTGCAAATCTAGAAAGAAATGGAGGGTGGTCTCAAAGTTAACAGGGAGAAAACTAAATGCTCTTTTGAACCACAATTTGAATCGGTTTAGCAAGATAGCCATTATCTCATAATCATGTGGACAAATAAACTCGCAAAATTTCAGATTACAATGGGGACATGTACTATTACTAAATTGTTTATTTTAAGATATTAATTTTTTAACCAGAATAATGGACCTACTTATGTTGTCCATATAAGCTCAAATTTATTCAGAGTACAACAGAGCACATGTAGTATATATTGAAAAACTTTAGGTTTCTTTTCGAAAAATATCCGGTTCATGCACGCAAGAACACCCACTGAGAACACGTAGTAACGAGAAATACGAATAGTTTCTTCCATATGACAAGTAGTGAGGTAGTAGGCAAGTTAGTAGCTATCCGTGTTGGACTCTCTCGGAAGCGATCATTTTTTATTTCTGTGTGTTGGAGTTGTGCATGTGTAGATGGGCCTGGGAGTTGAGCTAGTTGGTTGTGTCCAAAATAGTAGTAGTACAAAAACATTATTCGAGGGCAGGCTTCAGCCTGTTAAATACTGCCTACTAGAATCACCACTGGTTCAAAGAAAAAGTGAAGGAAAACATAGGACTTGGAAAGTTTCCTATGGTACTACTATTCATGCATTTGGTTAGAAGGAATGGAGCAAAGCAAACTGGAGGATTTTTTTTCCTTTGGTGTCTCTCTCAAAGAAAAAACGTAGGAATTTTAATATCCACTTGGACGTCCTTTACAAATTCCTATGCATGAAGAACAAGACTAAGTGCATTAGTGGCATAATAAGATTCTAACTTAACATTTTCATGTGGTTTGACTTTAATTTGACCATGTTTCTCTGCATTCCTGTGTTCTTCCAATTCCTGTGAACCAAACACCCAGTTTGACAGAAATCCTGTGTTTGCAAATGCTCTGTTTTGCACATGCATTCCTACCCTATTCATGTGTTTTTCCAGTCCATGCATTTTTAGAATCCTCCGGTTCAAAGGAGCCCTTACAGATTTACTTCATTTACAGATAGGTGTCAAAGAAAACTCTGTGTGGTTTGTCCCGCTCCTGCTGTGCCGTCGTCCACCCCACCTGAGCTGCTCCATCAACGGAAGAGTCCACCGCAGCAGAGATCCCCACTCCAGACCTTCTTTTGCCGCCTCAGATCTTCTTCCCCGCTGCCGTCAGCCACACCAACTGCATTACCATCATCCACTGAGCAGATGAACGTGTCGACTAAACAGTTCCGGAAGAGAGGTCGCACTCTTTCGTGTCTGCTTACGTCATACATCGATTAATATTACCTTCTACTTTATCGTCATGTTCACCTCTTAGACTCTGAGTCAGGTCCAAACTAATGTTCATACTTGAGTTTTAAAATGCTTGTGGGGCACATATCGAGGCAGTAATGAATAGTATCTCTGTCTATTATCTGGTTCATCTCGGGTCTTCTATGTGGTTCATGTTGGGTGGGCAACAAACAGTAGAGGAGCCATCATCTGTCTTTTTTAACTGAAGCTATCATCTGCCTCCTGGCATTAGTTTTGGATCTATCCACTGGTTGCTACCATCAGTCTTGATTTCTGCATGCACCCCTTAGGCCTTACATAATCTGACTATGTTTTTTTTATTATGCATGTCAGTTATTGTACACAATCGTACAGAACATGTAGAGAAAAAGAGAAGAGCGTTGCGTGGGAATATAATGTCATGCAGACATCGCTCCATGGTGGGCGCAGTGGCAGCCCCCCTCCCCCCATTCCAGATTGTATTCCAGAGGAAGATAACTGTTCAGAGGGGGATTCAGAGGGAGCAGACCACTCCTATTTACCCCCTGAGGTGTTTGCTCTAACTTGGCATGCTGATGTTGGTCATATCATGCATATGGCGCCTTGCATTGCTTACTTTATACATCGTATATGTCATCAGCTTAGTTTAGACATGCTTTGTGTGAATGCCACATGTTTGGTTTCTATATCATATATGTGAATTATGCAGTGCCATCTTGTTTAGCCAGGCATCATATTTGTGAATCATGCAATGCCATCCTATTTAGCCAGTCATCGTATATGTGAATTATATCATGCCATAGTATTTTTTTCATCATGTATTCCATTTGTCGACAATGTTTGTACATTCATCTACTCTTCCTGTGCATCAGCCATTTGAGTCGGTGATGGAAAAATCTGGAGTGAACACAAGGTCTTCAGAGCAGCCAGTGCTACCTGTCGAAGTAGATATCTTGCTGGTTATAGATAGCTCCTCAGAGGAGGATTCAGAGACAGATGACCAGTCCTATTCCCACCCACCCCCTGAGGTTTATGCTCTAGCTTGGCAGGGTTATATTGCTCATATCATGCATATGGTGTCTTGCATTGCTATGTCATCTTCTTAGATTAGACCTGCTTTGTGTGAATGCCACCTGTTTAGTTTCTACTCCCTCTGTTCCTAAATATAAGTCTTTGTAGAGATTCCACTATGGACTACATACAGAGCAAAATGAGTGAATCTACACTCTAAAATGCATCTATATACATCTGTATATGGTCTATAGTGAAATCTCTACAAAGACTTATATTTAGAAACGGATGGAGTATATCATATATGTGAATTATGCAATGCCATCTTTTTTAGCAAGGCATCATATATGTGAATTATGCAATTCCATCCTGTGTAGCCAGGCATCATATATGTGAATTATGCCATGCCATCCTTTTTTCATTACGTATTCCATTTGCCGACAATGTTTGTATATTGAACTACTCTTCCTGTGCATCAGCCATTTGAGTCGGTTATGGAAAAATCTAGAGTGAAAACAAGGTCTCCAAAGCAGACAATGCTACCTGTTGAAGCAGATAGCTCGCTGGTTACAGGTAGCTCCTCAGAGGAGGATTCAGAGACAGATGACCAGTCCTATATCCCCCCTGAGGTGTATGCTCTAACTTGTGACGGTTATATTTCTCATATCATGCATATGGTGTCTTGCATTGCTTAGTTTAGACATTATATACACAATATTCAATGCCATCTGCTTAGTTTAGAGATCATATATGCGAGTGCCAGCTGCTTAGTATATCAATCATATAGGTGAATTATATCATGCCATCATGTATACTTAGACAACATGTATTTGAATTATTTCATGCCAACCTATTTTATAAAGACATCATATAGATATGTCATGTCATCCTGTTTAGATAGTCATCATATGTTGAATTATGTCATTCTATCCTATTTAGTTATCCATCATATATCTGAAATTGTGTCATGCTATCCTGTTTAGTTAGCCTTAGCCATGATATATGTGAAATTGTGTCATGTTGTCCTGTTTGGTTAGACAACATATACGTGAATTACTGCATCTGTCTATCATACAATGTCTGTACCTTCAATTTCTTTTCTTGTTTATCAGCCATTTGAATTGGAGGGGGTGATGGCAGTATCTAAGGGAGTAAAAACACGGTCTTCATAAAAGACGATGCTACCCGTCGATGCAGATAGAACCACGGTTGTACTTGCCCAAGAGCCAGCCCCACCACACATAACCGACACTCTTGCAGATTGTACCCCTACCCCGTTGGCCAGAGAACCAGCTACACCCCATCTAACCCCAACCCCAGCAGATAGTAATCCACTTCCAGTTGACACAGCACCATCTCCACCACAGAGCACCCACACACGAGCAGTTAGTAAGGCAACTGCAGTGCCCAAAGCACGGGGACCACCACAGCGAACCCAAACTCCACGCTTAAAGCAGAAGAACAACTGTTCTCAGGTCAGATTCTGTAGCTATGGTGCATTCTCCTTTGCTCTTGCATCACCGTATTTACTCATACCAACTAATTTCTAATTTGAAGGATCCAATTGAAACTCCAATGGTGCAAAAGGTATGTTTTAAACCTGTTTCTTTAACTGGTTTGCTGTTATAACTTTTTGCTCTATGTTGATTTCAGTTTCAATTGTATAAACAGTTATGTTCTCATGTCATGCACATTACAAGTGTTGTTAGTGTTGTGTAGTTTCCCACACTTATATTCTGTCTATGCTGCTTTGTCTTAAACAGATATGATTTGAACTGTGTCTCTATCTTGATTTGGCAACATAAACTAGGATGATACAGACAATACAGTGACCATAGTACATAGATATATGTTTGTTTCATTCTGTTATTATGTACTACCTTGCAATAGAAGAAAAGTTAGTATAATGCTATCAACCTTACTACTGAACTGGTTTACCAAAATGAGTTCCATATACATGCTAAACCTGTGATGTGTCTGCTTGTTCCTCTTTTAGAATGCCGACAGAATAGTGGAGAAGAGTACCCCATTATGCAATGGTAAAGGAAGTAATGCAGATAAGGTCCAAGATAATCAGACAACCCTGTTGTTCTCCAAGAAAGCTGATAAAAACTATCTTGAAGACAGTGAGACAACCCCAAAGTCCTGCCTTGATGTAGTGTTCGAGTTACTAGCCACTACCACTGGCACAAGCCCTTCAAACTCGCTACCTGAATCAGTTCGGCTTCTTGAGTCTCAACTACAAGCTGAAAGACAACGATCAGTTGTGCTGCGACAAGAAGCCGAAGGACTGAGGAAGTCCCTGCAGAATTCAGATGCATACTTTCTGGAGAAACAGCAAGAGTTGGAGGATTTTAGCGCCAAACAAGAGAAAGCTAATAAGCTTGCTAAGCTTCTTGCCAGCATGGTGGGTGCCCAGGATATCGTTTCTTGAGCTCTTCTGAAGTGGTTTCAGTTCTGGACTTGTTTTGCTGCCGCGTTTATTTGCACTGGTGGCCAATTTAGACGCCCAGTGTATGTAATATGCTGCTTTGTTGTTCCCTAATATTTGCACTGGTAGCGAACTTTGATGCCCAGTGGATGTAATCTGTGTAATCGCCGTAATAGCCAAGCGTTAGTTGCTTTCTTATTTATTTACTTATAGTCTTTTGTTTATTTGTTTGCTTGTAGTCACATCAGTTCTTTTTCCTTGATTTGCTAGTGGCCACAATAATCATGGGCCACATAAGGGCCGTGGTAATGATGGGCATCCTACGGGCCGTAGGATCCATGGGCCTCCTATGGGCCGTAGGATCCATGGGTCGTACTGTTCGTGGGCCAAAACCGGACCGCAATATGGACCGTAAACGGGCCAAAATCGGAACCGTCTGTTTATGGGCCCAGACCATAACAGGCCGTTAACAGGCCGGAAGAGAGCACATGCTTAATTCTATCAAGAGGCATGATGGGTCATTAATGGGCCGGATTACAGGACAGGATGAAAACGGCCCAACGGGTTAACGGGCCACAAACGGACCGAATGTTACCACGGGCTGAATTTGGCCCATTAGCATAACAGGCCAGTAACGGACCGTAAGTAATCGAGGGCTGGAAATGAGCCCAAGAATGTATGGGCCCTTAGAAGGCCGACGGGGAGCACGGGCTTGAAATGGCCCAACTGAATCATGGGCGTTAATGGGCTCAAAGCAGTTACTGTTCATGATGGGCCTGATTCACCACGGGCCGTCAATGGGCCCACAGATGCAAAAGGCCTCATATGGGCCGAAAGACTTCACGGGCCATAGATGGGCCGAAAGTGACAACGGGCTGGAATCATATGGGACGGCCCATATGACGCTACTGGGCCGAATATTGAAAGGCCATAACGGGCCGTGAGTACCCGGGCCGTAGATGGGCTGTATGCGAACAGGCCGTTAACAGGCTTTCCATGGGCCGGTCTGCTAACTTTTGACCAAGTCAAACGGACCAACCTTTTTAACCTAAATGGGCCACTGTTGGGCCGTGCCACATGTCGACGTATCATAGGTGTCTCTCGTCCAATGAATGGATGACATCTGTCGCAATGCCGAGCCGACACGTGGATCGGCCGGCGAATGAGAAATTTACACGTGGAAAATCGCCATTGGTCAGGGCTGTTAACGGGTTATCGGATCCAAAACCGGACCCGATAGCTTAACGGCGACCTGTTACGGTGGAAGCCACGTGTCGGTCACCCTTGACGAAAACACTTCCATGACACGACATTTATCGTCATGGAAGTGGACACTTCCGTGATGATAATTTCAGTATTGTCATGGAACACTTCTACGACAGCACAGGTATGACTATCTTGATTCTGTCATAAAATTGTCACGGATGTACATGCATGACAGAAAACTTGACCTACTGTGACAAAGACGTATCATCACGGAAGTGTTTTTTTGTAGTGATGTATGTTGTTCTTCCTTTAGTGGTGTCATGTGAACGTCGACTACATGACACTTCACCATACTTGGGCCTAAGGGAAGGCATTGGGGAGTAATAAGTAGATGATGGGTTGCGAGAGTGACAGAATCTTAAACACTAGTTTATGCGTTATTCTGTAAGGGGCTAATTTGGATCCATATGTTTCATGCTATGGTTAGATTTATCTTAATTCTTCTTTCATAGTTGCGGATGCTTACGAGAGGGGGTACTCATAAGAGGGTTGCTTGTTCAAGTAAGAACAGCACCCTAGCACCAGTCCACCCACATATCAAATTATCAAAGTAGCGAACGCGAATCAACTAAACATGATGAACGTGACTAGACGACAATTCCCATGTGTCCTCAAGAATGCTTTGCTTATTATAAGAGAACGTTCCGGCTTGTCCTTTGCTATAAAAAGGATTGGGCCACCTTGCTACGCCTTTGTTACTATTGTCACTTGTTACTTGTTATGAATTACCTTGCTACAAAACTATCTGTTACCGCCACTTTCAGTACTTGCAGAGAATACCTTGCTGAAAACTGCTTATCATTTCCTTCTGCTCCTCGTTGGGTTCAACACCCTTAATTATCGAAAGGACTACAATTGATCCCCTATACTTGTGGGTCATCAGAGTGCCCTGTCAGGGTTGCTTGATATGGTAATCACTCCATTGGGGCCCGTCATCTTGAGCTTCATGTACCGATAATGTGGGATGGCATGGAATTTTGAGAAGGCATCACACCCTAACAAGTCATGGTAACCACTTTGGAAGGGTACGATGTGGAAGGTCAACTCCTCGGATCGATAGATTTCAAGAGTTCCGAAGACCACGTCAAGGACGATTTTTCCGCTACACCGCGCCTCCTTTCCGGGGATTATTCCCTTAAAAGTGGTGTAACTTTGTGCGATGCGTGATTTGTCGATTTGCATCTTATCCAAAGTATCTTCGTAAATGAGGTTTAGGCTACTGCAGACGTCCATTAGAACCTTCTGAAGTCGACAACTGCTCACGATAGGGTCGAGGACCAAGGCGACCGGACAGTGGATTGGGCCGCACTTCGGCCGATCCTATTGTTCGAAGGTGATTGGCATGTCTAACCACGTATCCGATGTCATGACGTGTTGGACGTGGCTTAGCTCCCGAAGGGCCCTTTTCCTCTGATTTCTTGACGTGTAGGTTTCGTAGATCATCAAGATCTCGTCTTCATCCGAAGATGTTGGTGGGTGCTTGTGCACGTGCTTGTTTCCAAGGAGGGTTTCTTCTCCCTTGGCCACCTGCTTCACTACCCAGCAATCTCGAAGACTGTGAGTTGGGCTGGCATTTAGCAGAATAGAGTGCATTGGGCACAACATATCTAGGAAATTATCCAGTGCAGTTTTAGGCCCAGTGGCAGGCTTTCTCCTTTTCCGTGATGGCTCGGCTGACCGAGACGATGGGAGTTCTCCCTTCGGTGTGTCTGCCTGTCACATTTTAATCTCTCAGCGTAGATCGAATCCGCTTGCTCTTTTTGGGCCAACCAAGCATCCTCCATGGTGCAAAATTTTGACACTAGATCTGATAATTCGGTGAAGGTTTCAACTCGGCATCGAGCGAGGGCATTTAAGATGCCTTCGTCCTTGCAGTTATGCCGAAAAGTTGCTAATAGATCTGAATCACGGCAATCTAGTATCTTGTTTTTGATGAACAGGAATCTTGTCCAGAATTGCCGGACTGTCTCATCAGCTTGCTGCTTTACGTAAATTAGGTCGCAGACATCGGGAGGCCCTGAATTACTTGGGCAGTATTCGATGTGGGGGTGGGTGGGAGCAAAAATTTGACCCCAGTCGCTTGTGGGCTCGAGGCCCCTGCGAGTTTGTTCCCAGAAGGGTGGGCTGACGATGAGCCCACAGAATTAGTTTTGGGATCCGAGTCCTCGGCTCCTCCTAACTGGATGACACTTCGGTCATCGGTTTGCTGATACTTTAGCCCTTGGATCTCTTCCGTATAGAGACCTCCAGCTGAAGTGGAAGAAAGCGAGCGAGGCTCGGGTGTTGATTCATGCTTATCACGCCCCGACTCTTGAAGGGGGAGGTGCAATCCATTGACATGAGATTCGGGCGTGGAAACCGCACCATGAAGGTTTTGGTCATTGACCGATGCTTCCATTGATCCACCTTGACCACACAGCGGGACCTGCATGGGCCACCAATGTCGGTACTGAAACCGGCGGATTTCGGGTAGGGTGTCCCAAGCTGTGGATCTAGGATCGATGGTGAACAGGAAACAATGGGTACGGTTTTTACCCAAGTTCGGGCCCTCTCGAAGAGGTAAAACCCTACGTCATGCTTGATTATATTGACGATGAAGTATTGAGTACAGGTTGATCTACCTCGAGATCGTATGTTGTGTACTAAACCCTAATGAAGGTGATTGTACTTGTGCCTCTACGGACTAACCCCATCGTTTATATAGGCGCCGGGGGTATCTATCTAAGAGGCCGCACGTCGCTGGCCGGAGTAGTTCTTGAAGTACACGCCAAGTCTTCGATAGAGTCCGTCTTGATCACGCCAGGGTTTAAGGCTTCCGGAGTCCTTCCTTGTGGGATCGGTGGACCATAAGCTCGACCCATGGACGGTGGGCCAACTAGGTTGGTATCCCTTAGTCCAGGACACCGTCACTCGTGCCGACCATTTTCGTGTGTTGTGACAGCTAGCTTTCGCTTCTCCCACCTGAGGTACTTAACTAGGATAACTCCAGAAGTAACAATCGCAGAGGTGCTCCCGTTACACCCTTAGCTGGACATGCAGAAACATAAGGGGTCGACATAGGAGCCATGTAGCCCGGCTTGGCAAAAAGTCACAAGTCGAAATCGATGCATATTATGGCTTAAAACGAATTGGAAGGGCCAGCATCGGCCGAGCAGGTAGCATGCCACGAGTGCTTCCGCATACTTTTATATATCTGATAGGTTGTGGCTGAGGTGCTATAACAATGATGTCTACTACACAACTTATTCTTGTAGACTCGTGTTGGGCCTCCAAGCGCAGAGTTTTGTAGGATAGTAGCAATTTCCCCTCAAGTGGATGACCTAAGGTTTATCAATCCGTGGGAGGCGTAGGATGAAGATGGTCTCTCTCAAACAACCCTGCAACCAAATACAAGAAATCTCTTGTGTCCCCAACACACCCAATACAATGGTAAATTGTATAGGTGCACTAGTTCGGCGAAGAGATGGTGATACAAGTGTAGTATGGATAGTAGATATAGGTTTTTGTAATCTGAAAATAAAAAAACAGCAAGGTAGCAAATGATAAAACGGAGCACAAACGGTATTGCAATGCTTAGAAACGAGGCCTAGGGTTCATACTTTTACTAGTGCAATCTCTCAACAATGCTAACATAATTGAATCATATAACAATCCCTCAACGTGCGACAAAGAATCACTCTAAAGTTCCTATTAGCGGAGAACATAAGATAGAAATTGTTGTAGGGTACGAAACCACCTCAAAGTTACTCTTTCCGATCAATCTATTGAGCTCTTCCTATAAGTGTCACAAACAGCCCTAGAGTTCGTACTAAAATAACACCATATGATACGCATCAACCAACTCTAATGTCACCTAGATACTCCAATGTCACCACAAGTATCCGTGAGTTGATTATACGATATGCATCAAACAACTTCAGATTCATAATATTCAATCCAACACAAAGAACTTCAAAGAGTGCCCCAAGATTTCTACCGGAGAAAGTAGGACGAAAACGTGCATCAACCCCTATGCATAGATTACCCCAATGTCACCTCGGGAATCCGCGAGTTGAGTGCCAAAACATATATCAAGTGAATCAATATAATACCCCATTGTCCCCACGGGTATTCATATGCAAGACATACATCAAGTGTTCTCAAATCCATAAAAGTATTCAATTCGATAATAGTGAAACCTCAAAGGTAAAAACTAAATTCATCACAACAAGATAGAGAGGGAGAAACACCATATGATCCAACTGTATTAACAAACTCGCGGTACATCAAGATCGTGCCAAATCAAGAACACGAGAGAGAGATCAAACACATAGCTACTTGTACATACCCCTAGCCTCGAGGGTGAACTACTCCCTCCTCATCATGGAGACCGCTGGGATGATGAAGATGGCCTCCGGTGATGATTTTCCCCTCCGGCAGGGTGCCGGAACAGGGCTCTAGATGGTATTTCAAAGGTACAGAGGCTTGCGGCGGCGTAGTCCAAGTTCTAGGTTAATTTCTGGGGGTTTCTCTATTTATAGGATTTTTGACGTTGGAATCACGCGAAGATGGGCCCACGAGGCACCACGGCGCCATAAGCCCCCCCCCTAGCGCGCCCTGGTGCCTCCTGGGCACCTCGTGGCTCTTCTGGTCCTCCCACAAAGTTTGGAGAACTTTTATTTCTGCACAAAAAACAACACCACGGTAGTTCTGCTGAAAACAGCGTCAGTCCGGGTTAGTTCTAATCAAATCATACCAAAACCATATAGAATTGTTATAAACATGGCATGAATACTTCATAAATTATAGATACGTTGGAGACATATCAAACAGCCCCCAACAAAATTTATGGCGCGTGATGTGTGGCCATGAGCCATATCATTATTGCGAAAAATGATCTAAAAGCTAGGGAAAAAACAAAGGTTAATAAAGGACACAATATTGAGTCTAACTTTGCTTGTGAATAATCCTAAATAGTTCTAATGACTGACCGGAAAATAAAAGAGAAGATGTAAATTGGGTAGCCACAGAAATGACGCAGTAGGGCAGCATTCCAGGGGTTCGGCTCCAGGCATCTCGGATCCGGTATGGTCCTCCAGTGAGCACCTTGATGATGATGAACGGGCCATCCCAAGGTGTGGACAGTTTATGTTGATGGGTTTATCTAGGTGGCGTCATAAGACTTGGTCACCGATGTTGAACGCCTTCGCCCGGACCTCGCCCTCTTGGTATCGTCGTACCTACTGTTGGTAGAAGGAGGAACATGCCTTAGCTACATCGCGCTCCTCGTCCAGGGCGTCTAGATCGTCCTGCCAACTGTGCTCAGCTTCCCATTCCTCGTACATAAGTACTCAAGGTGCATCGTGTATGATGTCACTAGGAATAATGGCTTCAGCATCGTACACAATAAAAAATGGTGTATAGCCAGTGGAATTGTTCCGAGTTGTACGTAAGCTCCATAGCACAGAGTCGAGCTCCTCGACCCATTTGTTATCAGCTTCCTCGAGACATCGAATCAGCCGAGGTTTGATGCCGCTTAGGATTAATCCATTAGCACGTTATACATGCCCGTTTGTTTGTGGGTGGTAGTCGGAGGCGTAATCAAGCTTAATATTTTGCTTGGCGCACCATGCTTTTACCTCCTCAGCCGTGAAGTTCGATACATTGTCCGTGATGATGTTGTGAGGCATCCCATAACGGTGCACCACACTGGAGATGAAGTTTATCACTGGATGGGCTTTTGCCGTAGCCACAGGTTTTGCCTCTATCTGTTTTGTGAACTTGTCGACCATTACCAGCAGCTATTTCATACTGGATTTACCTTTACAGACTGGTCCGACCATGTCCAGCCCCCAGACCGCAAACGACCAGGTTATCGGGATTGTTTTCAAGGCTGTGGCTGACAGGTGGCTTCTTTTAGCAAAGATCTGGCATCCGACACACTTATCGACTAGGTCTCGTGCATCGGTTCGTGTTGTGGGCCAATAGAACCCCGCTCGGAATGCCTTGCTTACCAAGGTGCGAGGAGCTGCATGATGCCCACAGGCAAGGTAGTCAGAATCCCGACTCGACTCTAGAATCCTACGACTTCACGACCCTACGGAAGCATGTTGATCCAAGTCCCACTATGAATCCGGATCAGGTAGAATCCATGTTGGGTCGCGATCCAAATCATAGAATCCTGTACAAAACTGCAGAATCCCGACTATGCTATGGACTATGTCCGATTCTACTAATTTATCTAAGCCATTTGTTTAGTTGTAGCAGAATAGTATGCCATCATCCAAACCCTTTTTCACATGCCTCATGGCCCTTTATTCCCCTCCCAAGCCCAAAAGCTCAGCTGCCGACATCTTTGATCTGGCTCTCAGATACCCTAGATCGAAACTGGGGATCAGCCTTGTCGACGGATGGAATTGGCGTGAGAAAGAGGATGCTCAAGATTGATCGGAGAAGGAGAGCAAGACCATTCAAGGTTCAGCACTGCGGGTTAGCTATACAAGTGATCGGCTATTCACGAACTCTAAAAAACCTCCTAAGTAAATTTCGTGCGTTGAAGATTTAAATGTTCTATATATTTTCCTCTCATATGTGTTCCATACATGCAAGGTAGATATTAGGTTAGCCATGAAAAGAAGTGGAATACAACTACAATTGATGTGTATGGTTTTTGCTCTATATTTAGTGTAAAATCTATAGAACACATATAAATTTCTGGCGTGGATACAAAATATCTTATTTGAGTAAATCTAGTAGAATCATCGATTCCACGACTCGATCTACGACTCGATTCTGTGTAAGGAAAATCGATCCGACTCCGAATCCCGACTCTGACTACCTTGCCCACAGGTGACGGAGTGAATCTCTGATAAGAGTTGTTGCCCTTCCTCCTCGGAGATGCCGCGCTGGAGTACACCGGAAACACTACGTTTGTAGAGCTCTCCCTCATAGATGGTATAGGCGGCCGATCATCAAACAATGCGTTGTGCATCCGTCTGATCTTCGGGTAATTCCTTGCGTATCAAGTATGCAAGGAGTGGCCCAGTCCACGGCGCAATAACTGCCATAATTTCATGGGCCGAGGAGGTTTCTTTTAGCGTTGAGCCCCCAATTGTTTCCTCGTTTGGCTCTGTGGCAGGCGGGGTGATCAAATCAGCCGAGGGTTCATTGGTTTGCTTGGTTGGATTGTTATCACCTTGCCACTTGACGGATGGTTTGAACAATCGCTTAAGGAAGGTATTTTGGGGCACTGGCTCCCGCCGTGCTCCCATCCTAGCCAGGATATCAGCAGCTTGATTGCTATCACGCTGAATGTGGTGGAACTCTAGGCCATCGAATCGAGCCGACATAGTTATAACCGCATTTCGATATGTTGTCATTTTTGGGTCTTTGGTGTCGAAGTCACCGTTAATCTAGGAATTCATGAGGTTAGAATCACCTCGGACCTCTAGACGATGAATTCCCATGGAGACGGCCATCCGAAGTCCATGAACTAGTGCCTCGTATTCCGCCGCATTGTTGGAGTCGGTATA
Organism: Elymus sibiricus; assembly: GCA_039707655.1. Taxonomy (NCBI): domain Eukaryota; kingdom Viridiplantae; phylum Streptophyta; class Magnoliopsida; order Poales; family Poaceae; genus Elymus; species Elymus sibiricus. The sequence goes on along the minus strand of CM077668.1, from coordinate 250,301,447 downwards.
CATGATTTGAAGTACGTACTTCATGGTATCGCCGGTGGGTGAGATGAGAATGCCGGCCATGGAGGCCTTGGCGTAGGGCGACATCGCCAATGTTGTCGAGGTAAGGGTCCTCCCAAGAGTCACCGGCCATCCCCGCCAAACAGCCTTGTCGTTTGCAATGACAACAACCCGTTGTTTTGGCAAAGGGCGGCACATCTGCTTGGTGGAGCCGCGCAGGTTCATTGATGATGGATGTGCAGGGGGCTGGTAAGGCTCAACGCGGCGATAGGGGGTAGGGGTCTCAATGGCGGTTTCGGCGGGCCGTCGCTTTTGTCAACGATGATGCTCTCCCAAATCCAGAGTAGGGGTGGCGCGTTTGGTTATCGAGGTGGAGGTGGAGGCAGAGGTGATGGTGATGCTAGGATTCGATCAGGGAAGAGAAGGAATGGGAAGGAGTTTATTTTTTTTTAAAGGGGGGGGGGGAGTTTAGAATGAGGGAAAGAGAGGGAAAAAATGCCACTCTTTGTAGTTATTAACTTACCATGCGTGTGGCCTAGAGTTTTCAGATACGGTTTTTTTAGAAACACGGTACAGACGCAGACGCTCACAAGCACACACATTCACCCCTAAGAACATATCTTAAGATAGACGAAGTCGTGATAGACTCCTCGTAGTTGACGGGCAAGCCGTACCGCTACAAGAATAGCGACGGAGAGCCTAGAATAAATTTAGAAAAATATGACCACCTGTGTCAAATCTGAGACTTGAGGCCGGGTGAGCAGGTTCCACCACAAAGAACCTAGTACAACAAGTTTCTTTATAAGGACCTACTCCATGAATTTTAGAGGCGGTTTCATTTATTAACCATCCAAGTTAGATTCAAGAAAGCCCGCGTTCGTTAGGTTATTCAAGGCGGCTGAAAAAAAATCGTGAATAAAAGGTGTATCCGTTGACCAACTATAATGCTCTGTTTTGTACTAGTATTCATACGCAGGAGCATTGTTTACCCACACACGACTCACTCCCTCTTGTCGCCTATATAACTCCTCCGTGTTACCGATTATGTTGTTGAGTAATTTCAGTATGGTACCAAGGGAGCCAGGACACATCACGATTAAACGAACGAGGCGCCAGGTAGGTATGTGATCCCTTCAGGGTGTCCTCTGTACTCCATCCCACCGGTCCTCCACCGAGAACAACGAAACAACATGAAACCAGTTCATCATCCAGTCCTGCAATTCAAGAACAAGAACAACAGGGACAAGAAAACTGGAGAAATTTGTGACAAAGACAGGAGCATTTCTTTTCGGTACAAGGTGAAGGACAAGGACAAGCAAATGTCCCCCGCCCAATATATTTAAAACTTGGCACTAACCTCATCATTACCTCTACAATATCGCCTTCGATCATGCAAAGCATGTACACTGTGAGTTTCTTGCAACCTGTGTGCACGCCAGACGCCACATTTAGAAATTGCCACAGCCTCTCAGCATCCCCTTTGGGTTATCGCCAGGGTCATGCAAATACTTACGAGTTTCCTACCCGCTCCATGGTTGACAATTTTCTTATGACGCTGGAAGGAGTGTTGGATAACGACATACGCATACTCCATGGATCCACTTCTCATGGACCATTGTTAGGGTGAGTGAGAGCTTTTGAAGGCCGAGCTCCATAGAGCTCGTTTTGGAAATACGAATTTTCACAGCGTGAAAAAATTTGAACTTTTTTGTATACACCCTCACACATGTGTACTGCGTATGTGCAAAAATTCGTAACCATATACTTTCACACGTGGCGTACAGAAAAAAGACAAAAACGTATTTCCAAAATGGGCCGATCTTTTTTGTTGTCGGGCCAGAATTTTGTTTTTTTTTTGTACAGCCTACAAATCACAAAAATTTCAAATGATTTTTTCACACGTGCGTGCGAAAAGCATATAAGTTTTCTTGGGAAAAAATCGTTTTTTTTTTACTTTGAAATATAACTTTTGATTTTTTTTTCCAAAATACCGAGCACCCTGGAGCTCGGCTTTCGTTGGCATTTTCCATTGATATATGCCACTATAAAGTTCACGGTTTTCAGAAATGTCATTACTGTTCTCAGAATCCGAAAAATGCGGCTATGACTTTTTCGCCAAGCGTTTTCTCCCCTTCCCCTCGGCGGCCAGGGCAAACTCTCCCCTCTAGGCTTCGCCGGCGAGCCCGTGGATTCACCTCCCCTCTGCATGTCGCTCCGGCGGCCGACGACGGGAGGAAAATCCTGGTGCCTTTGCTCCGGCCAGTAATTTAGGTTAGGGCTTTTTAGTCCTCGCAGGTGTGGCGCTCGGACGGATGATGGCGCTTCTTCTTCAAGTTTGTCTTCCAGGCTCCGATCCTCCCCGAGTTTGCCCATATGTAGATGACGGAGCTCCAGCATAGATTCATGCCATCTCCATTGGGCGGCGAGGTTAGGGTTTCTCGTTGTGCGTGCACGACGACGAAATTAAGTATGCATCTCGAGCTATTAAGTTCATAATAAACAAAGCATTGCAATAAGCATGATGACATAATATAGACAATACAACTATCATCCAAGTGTGACAAAGAAACTACTGTTTTATCCTTAATAGCAACAATACAATACATGTTTGGTCCCTTTCTGTCACTGGGATAGAACAATGCAAGATTGAACCCATTATCATACACAACTCCTTCTGAAGATCTAAGCATCAAACTTGGCCAAAAGACAACACATAGATCGGAAAGCATGTATGACTACTAATTATGCAGCAAAGAACCACAAGAAATTCAAGATGAATCATGAATAAATCTGATCATAAAATGACAATGCATCATATCCCAACAAACACAACACCGATTACATCAAATTAATCCCGATCATGTGAGGCAGCTCACGGGAACTTTGTATTGAAGCACAAGGGAGAGAGGATGCCATCTAGTTACAGCTATGGACACGTGGTCCAAAGGAAACCACTCACTCATGGTCATAGTGGCAGCAAAGTTGATGAAGATGGCTCCGGAGATCGATTCCCCCTCCGACAGAATGTCGGAACATGCCTCCAGAATGGATCTTCGCGGAACAGGAACTTGCGGCAGCGGAAAAAAAATGGTACGAAGGGTTTCGGAATATTTGAAATTTATAGAGCCTCAGGGGGAGGTAAGGCGGTGCCCGAGGGCTCCACGCGGTAGGTCGGCGCGGCCCACCTGGCCGCGCGAGGCCCCTGGGAGGCCCCCCGGCAGGTTCCGGTGCTTTCTGGATTCTTCGTCCTCAAAAAAAATAGTCAAAAATCCCCTTGACGTTTGAAGGTCCGAAAATAATGATTTTATGTAAAGTATAAAGAAACATGAAAACAACAACTAGCTCTGGACGCTGAATCAATAGGTTAGTCAAAAATAGTATACATTGCTACAAAAAGTATATAAAAGTGGTATGATATTAGCATAAAACAATCAAAAATTATCAATACGTTTGCGACGTATCACCTCCTCCTCGGCCAAGTCGTATTCCTCATCCGACGAGGTGTCATCTGAAAGACAGGACTCACATGAGCTCATCTACAATACGTAAATCTCTATCAAACCACGTCTTCGTGCACAACAACAAAAAGAAAAAGGTTAACAAAATTTTACCTTGTACAAATTTCGTCGAACACCTTGTGCGCGAGGAGGAGGAAACCGGCTCGCGCTCGTCGGAGCGTAGACGGTAGCCACACTGGTGCCGAAATACCTAGAAGGCCTCCTTGACGCTTGTCAGTCAAGTGTTTGACCGGGTGACGCCCCGCGCTGGCGGCGTCGACCGAAGCAGCGGCCGCTCGGCTCGGTGGCGGCAGTGGCCCGGCTGCCCGCGGAGCTCCGGCATCCACTAGTCCAGCTATAGACAACGGTGGCAAGTTGCGGGAGGGGGGAGGTATCACGGGCTGCGACACTCTAACCGACATCCGCATCGGCTGAAACTCGCCGTTGTGGCGAATCCCAAATCGGTGGTCGGCAAGGACCTCAGCGATCCTCCGGAGTGACGTGTTGGAAATATGCCCTAGAGGCAATAATAAAATGGTTATTATCATATTTCCCATTCATGATAAATGTTTATTATTTATGCTAGAATTGTATTGACCAGAAACTTAAATACATGTGTGAATACATAAACTACACCGTGTCCCTAGTAAGCCTCTACTAGACTAGCTCATTGATCAAACATGGTTATGGTTTTTTGACCATATACATGAGTTGTCATTTGATAATGGTATCACATCATTAGGAGAATGATGTGATGGACAGACCCAACCGTAAGCTTAGTATCAGATCGTTTAGTTATTTGCTACAGCTTTCTTCATGTCAACTATCAGTTCCTTAGACCATGAGATCATGTCACTCCCAGATACCGGAGGAATACTTTGTGTGCTATCAAACGTCACATCGTAACTGGGTGATCATAAAGGTGCTCTACAGGTATCTCCGAAGGTGTTTGTTGGGTTGCATGGATCGAGACTGGGATTTGTCGCTCCGTGTGACGGAGAGATATCTCTGGGCCCTCTCGGTAATACAACATCACAAGAAGCTTGCAAGCATGTGACTAATGAGTTTAGTCACGGGATCTTGTATTACGGAACGAGTAAAGAGACTTGCCAGTAACGAGATTGAACTAGGTATGGAGATACCGACGATCGAATCTCGGGCAAGTAACATATCGCCAGACAAAGGGAATTGCATACGGGATTAACTGAATCCTTGACATCGTGGTTCAACCGATGAAGATCTTCGTTGAATATGTGGGAACCAATATGGGCATCCAGGTCCCGCTATTGGTTATTGACTGGAGAGGAGTCTCGGTCATGTCTACATGGTTCTCGAACCCGTAGGGTCGCACGCTTAACGTTCGGTAGCGCTAGGGTAGAAATGAGATATTAATATGGTGAAGTCCGAAGGTTGTTCGGAGTCCCGGATGGGATCCGAGACATCACGAGGAGCTCCGGAATGGTCCGGAGGTAAAGATTTATATATGGGAAGTCATAGTTTGGGTTCCGGAAAAAGTTCAGTTTTTTCGGTATTGTACCGGGAAGGTTCTAGAAGGTTCCAAAGTGGGGCCCACCTGCATGGGGGGACCCACATGAACGTGGGTAGTGGGGAAAGGCCCCACACCCCTGGTCTAGGTGCACCAAGATCCCCCTCTAAAAGGAATAGGATCATATCCCGAAGGGATAAGATCAAGATCCCTAAAAAGGGGGGATAGCGATCGATGGGGAAGGAAAGGAGGGACTTCCTTCCTCCCCCCTTGGCCAACGGCTCTAGGGGCTTGGAGGGCAAGCCACCAGCCCCCTCCATGCCTATATAAAGGTGGGGAGGCGTTGGGGGCAGCCACCCTTCGACCCTTGCCCGTCTCCCTCCCGTTACACCTCGTCCACCTCGCGCAGACGCTTGGCGAAGCCCTGCTGCAGTTTCGCTGCTGCCACCACCACCACACCGTCATGTTGGTTCCGATCTCATCTACCTCCTCCTCTTTTCTTTCTGGATCAAGAAGGAGAGGACGTCGTCGAGCTGAACGTGTGCTAATCTCAGAGGTGTCGTCCGTTCGGCACTAGATCGGATTGGATCGTGATTGGATCGCGACGAGTACGACTACATCAACCGCGTTACGTACGCTAATGCTTTCGGTCTACAAGGGTACATAGACGATTCCCCTCTCGTTGCTATGCATCTCCTAGATTAGATCTTGGGTGTTCGTAGGAATTTTTTTGATTTTCATGCAATGTTCCCCATCAGTGGCATCATGAGTTAGGTCTATGCGTAGATGTATTTGCACGAGTAGAACACAAAGTAGTTGTGGGCGTTGATGTTCAAATTGCTTACTTCATTTGTCTTATTTGGATTCGGCGGTATTGTGGGATGAAGCGGCTCGGACCAACCTTACTTGTACACTTTTGAGTAATTTAAAGTCAGTGGGGGGTTGCCCCACTGTCCTAGTTCTCAAAAAAAAAACCTTACTTGTACACGCACAAGAGACCGGTTCCACTGACTAACATGCAACTTGTATTGCATAAAAGTGGCTTTGCGGGTGTCTGTCTCTCCCACTTTAGTTGAATCTGATTTGACGAGCGCGGTCCTTGTAGAAGGTTAAAAGGCAACTTGTATATCACCGTTGTGGCTTTGCGTAGGTAAGAACGGTTCTTGCTAGTTGCCCATAGCAGCCACGTAAAATTTGCAACAACAAAGTAGAGGACGTCTAACTTGTTTTTGCAGGGCATATTGTGATGTGGTATGGACAAAACGTGATGTGATATATGTTGATGTATGAGATGATCATGTTTTGTAATAGGTTCACGACTTGCATGTCGATGAGTACGGCAACCGGCAGGAGCCATAGGGTTGTCTTTAATTTACTGTATGACCTGCGTGTCAATCATTAAACGCCATGTAATTGCTTTACTTTATCGCTATGCGTTAGCAATAGTTGTAGAAGCAATAGTTGGTGAGGCAACCACGTGACGACACGATGATGGAGATCATGGTGTCATGCCGGTGACGATGGAGATCATGCCGGTGTTTTGGAGATGGAGATCAAAAGCACAAAGATGATGATGGCCATATCATGTCACATATTGATTGCATGTGATGTTTATCTTTTTATACTTCTTATTTTGCTTAGGACGACGGTAGCATTATAAGATGATCCCTTCACTTAATTTCAAGATAAAAATGTTCTCCCTAAGTATGCACCGTTGCGAAAGTTCATCGCTTCGAAGCACCACGTGATGATCGGGTGTGATAGACTCTACGTTCACATACAACGGGTGTAAGCCAGTTTTACACATGCAGAATACTTGGGTTAAACTTGACGAGCCTAGCATGTACAGACATGGCCTCAGAGCACGAGAGACCGAAAGGTCGAACATGAGTCATATAGTAGATATGATCAACATGGAGATGTTCACCATTGCTGACTGCCCCATCTCACGTGATGATCGGACATGGGTCAGTTGATGTGGATCATGTAACACTGAGACAATTTGAGGGATGTTGATTTAAGTGGGAGTTCCTTAGTAATTTGATTAACAGAACCAATTATCATGAACATAGTCTAAATGTCTTTGCAAATTAATGTTGTAGATCAATGGCTCGCGTTGTAGCTCCCCTGAATTTTAATGCGTTCCTAGAGAAAGAAAAGTTGAAAGATGATGGAAGCAACTATGCGGACTGGGTTCGTAATCTGAGGATTATCCTCACTGCTGCACAGAAAGTTTATGTCCTTGATGCACCGCTAGGTGAACCACCCGCTCCCGCAAAACTGGACGCTATGAACCTCTGGCAGACAAGAAATGATGACTACACGATAGTTTAGTGCGCCATGCTTTACGGCTTAGAACCAGGGATCCAAAGACGTTTTGAGCACCACGGAGCATATGAGATGTTCCAGGAGCTAAAATTGGTATTTCAGGCTCATGCCCGGGTTGAGAGGTATGACACCTCCGACAAGTTCTTTAGCTATAAGATGGAGGAGAACAACTCCGTTAGTGAGCACGTACTCAAAATGTCTGGGTACTATAATCGCTTGAATCAGTTGGGAGTTAATCTTTCGGATGAAATAGCGATTGACAGAGTTCTCCAGTCACTGCCACCGAGCTACAAAGGCTTCGTGATGAACTATAATATGCAAGGGATGGAGAAACGACCCCTGAGCTCTTCGCGATGCTTAAGGCCGTGGAGGTAGAAATCAAGAAAGAGCATCAAGTGTTGATGGTCAACAAGACCACCAGTTTCAAGAAGAAAGGCAAGGGAAAGAAAGGGAACTTCAAGAAGAATGGCAAGCCAGTTGCCGCTCCCGAGAAAAACCCAAGGCTGGACCCAAACCTGAGACTGAGTGCTTCTATTGCAAGGGGAATGGTCACTGGAAGCGGAACTGCCCCAAGCACTTGGCAGATAAGAAGGCTGGCAGCATCAACAAAGGTATATTTGATATACATGTTATTGATGTGTACCTTACTAGTGCTCGTAGTAGCGCCTGGGTATTTGATACTGGTTCGGTTGCTAATATTTGTAACTCGAAACAGGAGCTGCGGAATAAACGAAGACTAGCTAAGGACGAGGTGACAGTGCGCGTCGGAAATGGTTCCAAGGTTGATGTGATCGCCTTCGGCACGCTCCCTCTACGTTTACCTTCGGGATTAGTTTTTGAACCTGAATAATTGTTATTTGGTGCCTGCGTTAAGCATGAACATTATATCTGGATCTTGTTTATTGTGAGACGGTTATTCATTTAAGTCAGAGAATAATGGTTGTTCTATTTATATGGATAATATCTTTTATGGTCATGCACCCTTGGTGAATGGTTTATTTCTATTGAATCTCGATCGTAGTGATACACATATTCATAATATCGATGCCAAAAGATGCAAAGTTAATGATGATAGTACCACATACTTGTGGCACTGGCGCTTAGGTCATATTGGTGTAAAGCGCATGAAGAAACTCCATGCTGATGGACTTTTGGAATCTCTTGATTATGAATCATTTGATACATGTGAACCATGCCTCATGGGCAAGATGACTAAGACCCCGTTTTCCGGATCAATGGAGCGGACAAGTGACTTGTTGGAAATAATACATACCGATGTATGCGGTCCGATGAGTGTTGAAGCACACGGTAGATATCGTTATTTTCTTACCTTCACGGATGATTTGAGTAGATATGGATATATTTACTTAATGAAACACAAGTTTGAGACATTTGAAAAGTTCAAGGAGTTTCAGAGTGAAGTGGAGAATCATCGTAATAAGAAAATTAAAATTTCTACGATCTGATCGTGGAGGTGAATAGTTGAGTTACGAGTTTGGTATGCATTTAAGACAATGTGTAATTGTTTCACAACTCACGCCACCTGGAACACCATAGCATAATGGTGTGTCCGAACGTCGTAATCGTACTCTATTGGATATGGTGCGTTCTATGATGTCTCTTACCGATTTGCCACTATCGTTTTGGGGCTATGCATTAGAGACAGCCGCATTCACTTTAAATAGGGCACTGTCTAAATCCGTTGAGATGACACCGTATGAATTATGGTTTGGCAAGAAACCTAAGTTGTCGTTTCTTAAAGTTTGGGGATGAGATGCTTATGTCAAGAGGCTTCAGCCTGATAAGCTCGAACCCAAAGCGGAAAAGTGCGTCTTCATAGGTTACCCTAAAGAGACTATTGGGTACACCTTCTACCACAGATCCGAGGGCAAGGTCTTGTTGCCAAGAATGAATCCTTTCTAGAGAAGGAGTTTCTCTCAAAAGAAGTGAGTGGGAGGAAAGTAGAACTTGATGAGGTAATTGTACCTTCTCTCGAATTGAAAAGCAGCACATCACAGAAAGAAGTTTCCGTGATGTCTGCACCAGCCAGAGAGGAAGCTAATGATGATGATCATGAAACTTTGGATCAAGTTACTATTGAACTTCGTAGGTCAACCAGGGTACGTTCCGCACTAGAGTGGTACAGTAATCCCGTCCTGGAAATCATGTTGTTAGACAACGGCGAACCTACGAACTATGAAGAGGCAATGATGAGCCCGGATTCCGACAAATGGCTTGAGGCCATGAAATCCGAGATAGGATCCATGTATGAGAACAAAGTATGGACTTTGGTGGACTTGCCCGATGACTGGCAGGCCATTGAGAATAAATGGATCTTTAAGAAGAAGATAGACGTTGATGGTAATGTCACCGTCTATAAAGCTCGACTTGTCGCAAAGGGTTTCCGACAAGTTCAAGGGGTTGACTATGATGAGACTTTCTCACCCGTAGCGATGCTTAAGTCCGTTAGAATTATGTTAGCAATTGCCACATTTTATGATTATGAAATCTGGCAGATGGACGTCAAAACGGCATTCCTTAACGGGTTTCTTAAGGAAGAGTTGTATATGATGCAACCGGAAGGTTTTGTCGATCCTAAGGATGCTAACAAGGTGTGCAAGCTCCAGCGATCCATCTATGGACTGGTGCAGGCATCTCGGAGTTGGCATATACGCTTTGATGAGGTGATCAAAGCTTTTGGTTTTATACAAACTTACGGAGAAGCTTGTATTTACAACAAAATGAGTGGGAGCTCTGTAGCATTTCTAATATTATATGTGGATGACATATTGTTGATTGGAAATGATATAGAATTTCTGGAAAGCATACAAGGTTATTTGAACAAGAGTTTTTCAATGAAAGACCTGGGTGAAACTGCTTACATATTAGGCATTAAAATCTATAGAGATAGATCAAGATGCCTAATAGGACTTTCACAAAGCACATACCTTGACAAGATTTTGAAGAAGTTAAAAATGGACCAGCCAAAGAAAGGGTTCTTGCCTGTGTTGCAAGGTGTGAAGTTGAGTAAGACTCAAAGCACGACCACGGCAGAAGAAAGAGAAAGGATGAAAGTCGTCCCCTATGCCTCAGACATAGGCTCTATAATGTATGCCATGCTGTGTACCAGACCTGATGTGTGCCTTGCCATATGTTTGGCAAGTAGGTACCAAAGTGATCCAGGAGTAGATCACTGGACAGCGGTCAAAAAATATCCTTAAGTACCTAAAGAGGACTACGGAAATGTTTCTCATTAATGGAGGTGAAGATAAGCTCGTCGTAAAGGGTTACGTCGATGCTAGCTTTGACACTGATCCGGATGACTAAAAGTCTCAATCCGGATATGTATTAAATGGTGGAGTAGTTAGCTAGAGTAGCTCCAAGCAGAGCGTTGTAGACATAGAGATTTGCAAAGAACATACGGATCTGAATGTGGCAGACCCGTTGACTAAACCTCTTCCACGAACAAAACATGATCAGCACCAGGACTCCATGGGTGTTAGATTCATAACTATGTAAACTAGATTATTGACTCTAGTGCAAGTGGGAGACTGTTGGAAATATGCCCTAGAGGCAATAATAAAATGGTTATTATCATATTTCTCATTCATGATAAATGTTTATTATTCATGCTAGAATTGTATTGATCGGAAACTTAAATACATGTGTGAATACATAAACTACACCGTGTCCCTAGTAAGCCTCTACTAGACTAGCTCGTTGATCAAAGATGGTTATGGTTTCCTGACCATAGACATGAGTTGTCATTTGATAACGGGATCACATCATTAGGAGAATGATGTGATGGACAGACCCAACCGTAAGCTTAGCATCAGATCGTTTAGTTATTGCTACAACTTTCTTCATGTCAAGTATCAGTTCCTTAGACCATGAGATCATGTCACTCCCAGATACCGGAGGAATACTTTGTGTGCTATCAAATGTCACCTCATAACTGGGTGATCATAAAGGTGCTCTACAGGTATCTCCGAAGGTGTTTGTGATGGAAATATGCCCTAGAGGCAATAATAAAGTTGTTATTATTTTATATTTCCTTGTTCATGATAAAGGTTTATTATTCATGCTAGAATTGTATTGACCGGAAACTTAAATACATGTGTGAATACATAAACAAATACCGTGTCCCTAGTGAGCCTCTACTAGACTAGCTCGTTGATCAAAGATGGTTAAGGTTTCCTAACCATAGACATGAGTTGTCATTTGATAACGGGATCACATCATTAGGAGAATGATGTGATGGACAAGACCCATCCGTTAGCTTAGCATATGATCGTTCTGTTTATTGCTACTGCTTTCTTGAATGTCAAATACATGTTCCTCAGACCATGAGATCATGCAACTCCCGGATACCGGAGGAATACCTTGTGTGCTATCAAACGTCACAACGTAACTGGGTGATCATAAAGATGCTCTACAGGTATCTCCGAAGGTGTCTGTTGAGTTGGCATGGATCGAGACTGGGATTTGTCACTCCGTGTTTCGGAGAGGTATCTCTGGGCCCTCTCGGTAATGCACATCATAAGAAGCTTGCAAGCAAAGTGACTAAGGAGTTAGTTACGGGATGATGTATTACGGAACGAGTAAAGAGACTTGCCGGTAACGAGATTGAACTAGGTATGGAGATACCGACGATCGAATCTCGGGCAAGTAACATACCGACGGACAAAGGGAATTACGTATGTTGTCATTGCGATTCGACCGATAAGATCTTCGTGGAATATGTAGGAACCAATATGAGCATCCAGGTTCCGCTATTGGTTATTGACCGGAGAGGCGTCTCAGTCATGTCTACATCATTCCCGAACCCGTAGGGTCCGCACGCTTAACGTTCGTTGACGATATAGTGTTATATGAGTTATGTGAATTGGTAACCGAATATTGTTCGGAGTCCCGGATGAGATCCCGGACGTCACGAGGAGTCTCGGAATGGTCGAGAGGTAAAGATTTATATATGGGAAGTCATATTTTGGGTTCCGGAAAAAGGTGCAGTTTTTTTCGGTATTGTACCGGGAAGCTTCCAGAAGGTTCCGGAGGATTCCGGAGGGGTCCGGAAGTCCACAAGTGGGTCCACCACGTCCCAAGGGCTGGCATGGGCTAAGGGGAGGCGCCCTGGCCTTATTGGGCCAGGCGCACCAAGTCCTCAAAAGCCCACGCAGCTAGGGAAGAAAAAAGGGAGAGTCCTAGTAGGAATAGGATTGGACTTTGGAGTCCAAGTCCACGTGTGTACTATTCACGGTTACTGTTCATGTAGCACTATTCCTTCTACTCCAAGCCCCTACACATATATAAATAGAGGAGAAGGGGGCGCCCCAAAAGGTGACACAACATTGTCTTAGCCGTGTGCGGCGCCCCCCTCCACAGTTCCGTCCCTCGGTCATATTTTCGCAGTGCTTGAGCGAAGCCCTGCGGAGATAGCATCACCATCACCGTCACCACGCCGTCGTGCTGCCGGAACTCATCCACTACCTCGCCGTCTTGCTGGATCAAGAAGTCGAGGACGTCACCGAGCTGAACGTGTGCTGAACGCGGAGGTGTCGTACGTTCGGTACTCGGTCGGTTGGATCGTGAAGTTGTTCGACGACATCAACCGCGTTGTTCTAACGCTTCCGCTTACGGTCTACGAGGGTACGTAGACACACTCCCCATCTCGTAGCTATGCATCTCCATGGATAGATCTTGCGTGTGCATAGAAATTTTTTTGTTTTCCATGCAACGTTCCCCAACAGTTTATTGGGTTGCATGGATCGAGACTGGGATTTGTCGCTCCGTGTGACAGAGAGATATCTCTGGCCCCTCTCGGTAATACAACATCACAAGAAGCTTTCAAGCATGTGACTAATGAGTTTAGTCACGGGATCTTGTATTACGGAACGAGTAAAGAGACTTGCCAGTAACGAGATTGAACTAGGTATGGAGATACCGACGATCGAATCTCGGGCAAGTAACATATCGCAATACGGGATTAACTGAATCCTTGACGTCGTGGTTCAACCGATAAAGATCTTCGTTGAATATGTGGGAACCAATATGGACATCCAGGTCCCGCTATTGGTTATTGACTGGAGAGGAGTCTCGGTCATGTCTACATGGTTCTCGAACCCGTAGGGTCGCACGCTTAACGTTCGGTAGCGCTAGGGTAGAAATGAGATATTAATATGGCGAAGTCCGAAGGTTGTTCGGAGTCCCGGATGTGATCCGGGACATCACGACGAGCTCCGGAATGGTCCGGAGGTAAAGATTTATATATGGGAAGTCATATTTTGGGTTCCGGAAAAAGTTCAGTTTTTTCGGTATTGTACCGGGAAGGTTCTAGAGTGGGGCCCACCTACATGGGGGGACCCACATGAACGTGGGTAGTGGGGAAAGGCCCCACACCCCTAGTCTAGACGCACCAAGATCCCCCTCTAAAAGGAATAGGATCATATCCCGAAGGGATAAGATCAAGATCCCTAAAAAGGGGGAATAGCGATCGGTGGGGAAGGAAAGGAGGGATTTCCTTCCTCCCCCTTGGCCAATGACCCTAAGGGCTTGGTGTAGGAGATATGACCTAGAGGCAATAATAAATGTTATTGTTTATCTCCATGTTCATAATTATGTTTATATTTCGTGCTATAACTGTTATGGTTCTCGAGTCTACAATAACCACGAGGCTCGGAGGAAGACTCATATGCATGTGTGGAATAATAAACGGTAAAATGTATTCCTAGTCTAGCCTCTAAGACTGGCTCAAGTGTTGCATGATGGTTCTGTTTTCCTGATCATGGGCATGACTATGCCGGCAACTTTGAGGGCACAATGTTAGGAGAACACTTGTGTTGAATTGACCCGAATTGATGTTATGCTATGAGATACATTCGTCACAAGTTAATGGTAAATAACACAGAGAAAGTTAATGTTTGCATAATTCCTTAGACCATGAGAGTATCGAGTTTCTTCATGCTTTCTTCATGAACTTTGGGATTTGTTAAACGTCATTCGTAAATGGGTGGCTATTACGGCGGCTTACGGGTTCATGGAAAAGTATGTCAAGGGACTTGATAGCTCAAGATTGGGATTTGCTCCTCCGACGATGGAGAGATATCTCTGGGCCCTCTCGGTGTTATGGTATCCATCATCGTCTGGCCAGACACAATGTGATTTGATCACAGGGATGCCGGAACACGGGAATGAGAAAAGAGAATAAAACCGGTAACGAGGTAACTAGCATAGTGGACAAGTTGTTGATCCACGGGGATGCCGATAAATCTCACCTCGGGTATTTGTAACATATCGTGAAGGGACAGTAATAGCACATGGCAACTGGAGGTTCACTCGAATATTTATTCGTGTGGGTATAGGGGTCAATATGGGTGTCCACGGCTCCGATGTTGATCATTGATCGGAAAGTGTTCCGGTCATGTCTATACTTCACCGAACCTATAGGGTCACACGCTTAAGGGTCATCTATCTGCTGAATACTAGACAGGGAGTCTGAGAGAAAGTCACCGGAAAAGTTTCGGAGACAGCGGAAAAGTTCCAGAGAGAGAACACCGGAATAGTTTCGGTAAAACTGAAAAGTTGTTTCAGGGTATACCATTGAGTCAAATTGGTTTCGGCACACGTCTGGAAATTCTTGGAGGGTGCCAGAATTGTTCTGGAAACTTCTGGGATTTTCCGGGATAAAAACCGGAAATGTTCCGGAGCTGCCGGAACCGGTTTGGTTGCTTTTCGCAGATGAAAATCACTAATCCGGAATTGTTTCGAAACACATCCAAAATCATTTTAGTGGGTACTGGAATTATTCTAAGACCCACAGAAATATTTTCGGATTTAACGGTCGCGGAAAAATGTTTCCATGAATAGTGAAAGTGCTTTTTGGGTGGCTTCTTGGAGAAGCCACCTTGAGGGCCTTTTGGTATTTTCCCCCTTGGCTTCTTGGAGAAGCCACCCTTGGGCTTGGCCTATAAATAGGGGTGGAGGGGGCTGCCTAAAGGCTCACTCTTTCTCACCTACACATGCCATTGCAATGATCTGGCTTCTTCTCTCCCTCCCCGCGAAATAGTTTCGTAGAGCCGAAAGGCTGTCTGGGTTCCGGTGGGAACTAGTTCTGGACGGCGAAGCCCTGCCGGATAGATGACACCGTATGTGTGCAACCCCGTAGAGAGGTCGTAGGTTCGATCTTTTTGCCCGAGGGGCTGTTCGAGAGTGCCTCCCGAAGGGCTGTCCGAGTGACCGTCCGAGTTTGAGGGTCCTCCCGAAGGGCTGTCCGTGACACCGTCCGAGGGACTGTCCGACTGCCTCCCGGAGGGCTGTTCGAGGGGCAGACGAGAGAGAACATCCTCGCGGTTGGGAGGTTGTAAAATCCTAGCTGCGGGGATCTGCACTGCCGATCGTCATCGACTCTACTTCCGCTGCTCTACGAGTCGGTAACGAAAAGATCAAACCTTGTATGCAGTCTCCATAGTGGTCCTAGGCTGGTGCGTAGGTCGGAAATTTTTTGTTTTCTGCTGCATTCCCCTACAGTGGTATCAGAGCCAGGTTATGCGTAGATGCAGGTTACGATCTAGAATACATAGAGATGTATGGGTGTTGCACAATATAATTTGTAGTATATGAGTTCTATTGCTGAAAATTATTTGTGCGGGTAGCAGATGAAATCTGTTACCTGATGTTCTTGATGCTTCCCTGGAATTTACATATTTCTGATCTTGATAACGGCATGGTGGATTTTCAACGTTCTGGCAATCCGCGATCCTGATTGATCAACGAAGTGCTAACAGTTCGTTGAATTCCACCATAGTTAAAAAGAAAGATGAAATTTCGCAGACGAAAGGGCAATGCAGATATGATCTGCACGGGGGTCATGTGTATGACGAAGTTCAGTATGGGGCTCGAGATTTTGTTATCTCGTGTTTCATACACCCCGCAAAGTTAATCTAGCGACTTGAATAATCATGCTTGATGATAAACGTTGGTAGCTGCGGTTTGGTTGAAACCATAGAAGCCACGTAAAATAAAATTTTGCATAAACCGATTAGAGGCGTCTAACTTGGTTTTGCAGGATGTGCATGTGATGTGGTATAGCGGTTCTCATATTAATTTGATTATGTATGAGATGACTATACAATGTAAATTAACATGACCTACGTGTCATGATTCGGCATGATGGCTGGAGCCATATGATTGTCACTTTAATCACCTGCGTGTCAACCTTAAGTAATGCACTTATTTTATTAGCTATAGAGATAGCAATATTATCTGGTGCATCGACAAGGTGGTGGCAATCTTCGCAAATGTGAACACCGACGCGAATGCCGAAGACGAAGAAAATAAAGACTTCTCCGTCAGAAAGGGCTATACCATATCATGCTATTGTGAATTTCCTGAGATGTTTATCCCTTATGATGCACCCTTTTGATTGCGCGGTAATCGCTTTTTATTAGGGTGATCTCTCACTTAAAATATCAAGTAGTTAGTGTTCTCCCAAGTGTAGCACCGTCACAGCATCTTTCCTTTCGGGGTGTGCCATGATCTACATGGGTACAAACGATTGTATGGGTGTAAGGCGGGTGAGGTCAGACCTCGCAGCAAGATCACTTGGTTGTCTTGACGTTCATGGCAGGATCGTCCTGAGCTTGGAACACACGCATCGAAAGATGAACAAGAGTCACATAGAGATGTGATCGGCAAGTTTGCCTACCGATTGAAGTTGGCGCCATCAGTGTTCATCTCGAACAATGGCGTTGAATGGAAATGCGGGTCTTGGATCACTCACAATCAATTATGAGAGATATTGATTTGAGTGGGAACGCACTGTAGAATTAACTTGTTTAATTCTCCGTGCAATTAATTATGAACTTTGTCTAAGTGAAATTTGCATAATAGTTGTAGAATAATGGCTCGCATTTCCACCTTCCCTATTAAAATTGAATAGCTGTTATATATCTGGTTAAAACTTTACGATTGGTAACGTAATATGAGGATTGTCCTCAAGAGTGCTGAGAAGGATTTTGTCCTATCGCATGCTTTCGGTATCCTCCCGCTAATGCTATGGATGATGTGACTCTCGTCCTTCGATCCAAAAGCTAGAATTCCATTACGGTCAAGTGCAATATGTTTGCTTCCATGAGACCCGAACTTCAAAAGTTTGGGATAGCTATGTGATATTCATGGAACTGAAAATTAGTTTCAGATACAAACAAAGGCTAAAAGATATGAGATATCCAAAGAAATGTTTGTTTGCAAACTATTAGTAAAAGTGTTTACTATGCATTTGACTAATACGAGAGGGATCCAAAAGAACGTCTGTCATATGATGAAAGGTGAATAAAACAACAAATTAAAGAGAAAGGAAATGTCCAAAGGGTGTTAGTGTGACTTACACACCTAGGAAGTCCGGGGCTAACGCCACTCTTAAGTTGAGTGCTTCTTCTGAGAGTAGGAGAAATACTGAAAGTCAAACTGTTAGAAGTATAAAGGCAAAAAGAGTGAAGACTGGAATGTCCAGCTCATGTATGAAAGTCATACAAGCTATTGATGTATAGAAGGCTGGCCAAAGAAATAGTTCTTGGGAATTGTGATTAAATTATTAGTCACTAATTCTTGGGTATTGTGAGTTGATCACAAAAGATACCCGCTCGATTGCATTATGTTGTGACTCGATGCAAGAACTACTACGGCCTAAAAGACTTGCCGGAGTGAGGTTTAGATATGCGCTGGGAACATAGTAAAAGTTGCTATACTCGGTACATTACCTATGTATTTATTTTCATAATTCATTTAGAGTTTTTATACACTCTAGCCCATTGCATAAAGTATCTTGCAAGAAGGTTGTTCATAAGAGAACTTTTGAATGTCGGTGTTATGAATAACATAAGGGCCATGCTTCCATCATGGATGGGATGTATGTTATGAATATTGATAATAATATATTACCTCTGTATTTACTTTCATAATTCATTTTAGAGTGTTTACACACTCTAGCCCATTGCATAATGTTTGTTGCAAAAGGGTTGTTCATAAAAGAACAATTGTTGTTCGGTGTTATGAATAACATAAGGGCCATACTTCCATCATGAATGGGATGTATGTTATGAATATTGATGGTAATATGATACATCCATAACACTGACGCTAAATGTCGCAAGACTAAGAGAATACCACACATGTGTGGCACTGCATTTGGTCACATTGGAGAAACCCCATGGAGAAATTCCATAATGATGGATTTTGAAGTCATTTGATTATGAATCATCTGACACTTGCAACTTTCCTCCGAAAAGTGAAGTGACTGAAATACCGTTCATAGGCCATAAGGAACGAGCAACGAACTTATTGGTGATCATACATTTTGATGTATGTAGTCCGATAAATGTTGTTGCTAGAAGTGGATTTATCTATCTTCAGAAATGACTCAAGTAGATATATGGATATTTACTTGATGAGACGTAAGTCTGGATCTTTTGAAATCATTCATAAGGTTTTCAAAAATGAAGTAGAAATTATTGTAATAATAAAATTATGTTTCTGCAAACTAGATTGTCGAAAGGAATATTTGAGTTACAAGTTTAGCGAATGTCTGATGAGTTGTGAAAAGAGTTTCATAACTTACACCTCACGGAGCACCACTGTGAGTGGAATATCCGTGAAGATGTAATCAAACCATTTATGACATGGTAAGATCAAAGATGACATAAATCAATTTGCTATTATCCCTTTTAAAAGTAATGCTTTAGAGACTGCGGCTTTTATACTGAAAAGAGCGCCATCAGATCTGTTGAAACGACTCCATGGTATGGTACACCCAACCATGTTATGTCTTTTCTTAACATTTGGAATATGGGGCTTGTGTAAAATATTTACAAACCTATTCCAAATCATACAAATACTACTTTGTAGGTTATCCCAAGTTATTGGGTATTCCCCCACCACTGTACCGAGGCAAAATGTTTTGCCACAAAGAACGGTATGCTTTTGAAGAAAATGGTTCTTGCAAAAAGGTGAGTGGGAGGACAGTGCGACTCGACGAGATAACAGTATCTTCGTCATTAGATCAAAGAAAAGAAACCTTGGAAGTAATTCCAGAGTTTTCTACTGCGACTGATACGGAAGCCTCTACATGAGATGTATGGACTTCGGTCGAACTTGCAACTGAACCACGTAGGCAAAACTCGTGCAAACCTCTCAGGTGCGCAAGCAAGATATTGTTGTTAGACAACAGTATACCTACGATACACAAGGAAGCGTTGATGGGCCCTGACTCCAGAATTGGCTAAATGCCAATATAATCCGAGATAGTTTCCATATAAATGATTCAAGATTATATCTTGATAAACCCTTCAGAAGACTTAGAGTCTAACGAACATTAATGGAACTATAAACTCATGTGGATAAAATGTTTTATCTATAAAGCTCGACTTGTTGCAATAACAAATTCAAGGAGTTGACTACGATGAGATTGTCTCACCGTAGCGATGCTTAAAGTCAGATCGGGTTAAACTAGCAATTAATACATATTTCAATCTTGAGATATGATACATGGATGCCAAAAGGATTTCCATGTGATGGAAATGCAACCTAGGACTTGCATGTGATACAGTCCGAAGTATTTTGTCAATCCAGAGGATGCTAGTAAGTATGCAAACTTCAGAGTTCCAGCAATGGACAGAAGAGAGCAAAATGAAGTTGGAATCTTCGTTTTGATGAAATAGTCAAAAGAGTTTGATTTCATCAATGGATAACGAAGATGCTTGTGGTTACAAGAAAGTAAGTGGGAGCATAATAATATTTCTAAAAACTTTGTGTGCTTGACACATTGTTGATTGGAAATAATATAAATTTCTTGACACGAATTAGGACTTCATTAAAAATAGTTTTTCGATGAAGTGCTTGGGCTAAATAGCCTTGATATTAGGCATATTTATCTACGAGATAGAATTGCCTAATAGGCTAAGCCAAAAATACATATTGATAAGATGCTAAAACAGTTTAGCATAAGAACGCTAAGGAGTGATTCTTGCCGAAGTCACATGAAAAGAGTTTTGCAAGACTCGGTGTCCCAAAACACTGATGAGCAAAATACATGATGGAGATCCCACACACTCTTGTGTTTGCATTAATCATATATTCCATGGTATGTAAAACAACCAGATATGTCCGATACTCCCAAGTTGTTGCGAGTATAGATACCAAAGTGATCAAAGTACTGATCATGGGACAACAGTGAAAAATGTCATTAAGTACTAAAGTAACACTGATGACATGTTTTCTCGCAAACGGAGATCATGAAGAGTTCGTTGTAAAAGGTTACATCGATACAGTCTTCATCAATGCTCCAAGCGATTTTCGATTTAAATTAAGGGTTTTTGTGTAATACACGATATGGTGGCACGGTAAGTTGGAAATTGTTCCAAACAGGTTACTGTGGCGAATTCTATAACAAATGGCTAAGTATGTTGACGCTTTGGAAGCGACAACGAAGATGTTGAATCATATAGTTCATTCATGAACTTAGTATGGTTCCAAAATGGCTTTGGTCAATGGGACACTATTGCAGATAGTTGCTCCATAGCTCGGTCTGAGGAATCAAGGTTTGACCTGTGATTCACATATATACAAAGCCAAGTCCACACAAAATATGAATTTTGTGAAAGCGTGAAAACGCGAGGAGATGCAAAGATACACACGGAAATGAAGTTGTCAGATCCGTTGGACATCAGGCTATACCACAAGCGAAGCAATTTTTACACCGGTATGCCATAGGTGTAAAGTGCATTAGCATTGACTAGATTATTGACTCTAGTGCAAGTGGGAGTCTGTAGGAAATATGCCCTAGAGGCAATAATGAATGTTATTGTTTATCTCCATGTTCATAATTATGTTTATATTCCGTGCTATAACTGCTATGGTTCTCAAGTCTACAATAACCACGAGGCTCGGAGGAAGACTCATATGCACGTGTGGAATAATAAACGGTAAAATGTATTCCTAGTCAGGCCTCTAAGACTGGCTCAAGTGTTGCATGATGGTTCTGTTTTCCTGATCATGGGCATAACTATGCCGGCAACTTTGAGGGCACAATGTTAGGAGAACACTTGTGTTGAATCGACCCGAATTGATGTTATGCTATGAGATACATTCGTCACAAGTTAATGGTAAATAACACAGATAAAGTTAATGTTTGCATAATTCCTTAGACCATGAGAGTATCGAGTTTCTTCATGCTTTCTTCATGAACTTTGGGGTTTGTTAAACGTCATCCGTAAATGGGTGGCTATTACGGCGGCTTACGGGTTCATGGAAAAGTATGTCAAGGGACTTGATAGCTCAAGATTGGGATTTGCTCCTCCGACGATGGAGAGATATCTCTGGGCCCTCTCGGTGTTATGGTATCCATCATCGTCTGGCCAGACACAATGTGATTTGATCACAGGGATGCCGGAACACGGGAACGAGAAAAGAGAACAAAACCGGTAACGAGGTAACTAGCATAGTGGACAAGTTGTTGATCCACGGGGATGCCGATAAATCTCACCTCGGGTATTTGTAACATATCGCGAAGCAACAGGAATAGCACACGGCTACTGGAGGTTCACTCGAATATTTATTCGTGTGGGTATAGGGGTCAATATGGGTGTCCACGGCTCCGATGTTGATCATTGATCGGAAAGTGTTCCGGTCATGTCTATACTTCACCGAACCTATAGGGTCACACGCTTAAGGGTCATCTATTTGCTGAATACTAGACAGGGAGTCTGAGAGAAAGTCACCGGAAAAGTTTCGGAGACAGCGGAAAAGTTCCGGAGAGAGAACACCGGAATAGTTTCGGTAAAACTGAAAAGTTGTTTCAGGGTATACCATTGAGTCAAATTGGTTTCGGCACACGTCTGGAAATTCTTGGAGGGTGCCAGAATTGTTCTGGAAACTTCTGGGATTTTTCAGGGATAAAAACCGGAAATGTTCCGGAGCTCCCGGAACCGGTTTGGTTGCTTTTCGCAGATGAAAATCACTAATCCGGAATTGTTTCGGAACGCGTCCAAAATCATTTTAGTGGGTACTAGAATTATTATAAGACCCACAGAAATATTTTCGGATTTAACGGTCGCGGAAAAATGTTTACGTGAATAGTGAAAGTGCTTTTTGGGTGGCTTCTTGGAGAAGCCACCTTGAGGGCCTTTTGGTATTTTCCCCTTGGCTTCTTGGAGAAGCCACCCTTGGGCTTGGCCTATAAATAGGGGTGGAGGGGGCTGCCTAAAGACTCACTCTTTCTCACATACACATGCCATTGCAATGATCTGGCTTCTTCTCTCCCTCCCCGCGAAATAGTTTCGTAGAGCCGAAAGGCTGTCTGGGTTCCGGTGGGAACTAGTTCTGGACGGCGAAGCCCTGCCGGATAGATGACACCGTATGTGTGCAACCCCGTAGAGAGGTCGTAGGTTCGATCTTTTTGCCCGAGGGGCTGTTCGAGAGTGCCTCCCGAAGGGCTGTTCGAGTGACCGTCCGAGTTTTGAGGGTCCTCCCGAAGGGCTGTCCGTGACACCGTCCGAGGGACTGTCCGACTGCCTCCCGGAGGGCTGTCCGAGGGGCAGACAAGAGAGAACATCCTCGCGGTTGGGAGGTTGTAAAATCCTAGCTGCGGGGATCTGCACCGCCGATCGTCATCGACTCTACTTCCGCTGCGCTACGAGTCGGTAACGAAAAGATCAAACCTTGTATGCAGTCTGCATAGTGGTCCTGGGCTGGTGCGTAGGTCAGAAATTTTTTGTTTTCTGTTGCGTTCCCCTACACTTGGAGGGCAAGCCACCAGCCCCCTCCATGCCTATATAAAGGTGGGGAGGCGTTGGGGGCAGCCACCCTTCGACCCTTGCCCGTCTCCCTCCCGTTACACCTCGTCCACCTAGCGCAGACGCTTGGCGAAGCCCTGCTGCAGTTCCGCTGCTGCCACCACCACCACACCGTCGTGTTGGTTCCGATCTCATCTACCTCCTCCCCCTCTCTTTCTGGATCAAGAAGGAGAGGACGCCATCGAGCTGAACGTGTGCTAATCTCGGAGGTGCCGTCCGTTCGGCACTAGATCGGATTGGATCGTGATTGGATCGCGACGAGTACGACTACATCAACTGCGTTACGTACGCTAACGCTTTCGGTCTACAAGGGTACGTAGACGATTCCCCTCTTGTTGCTATGCATCTCCTAGATTAGATCTTGGGTGTTCGTAGGAAATTTTTTAATTTTCATGCAACGTTCCCCATCATGACGGGGTAGTGCAGCGGCGTCGCGGTGGAGTTTGGGGAGGGCGGACGAGCTGCAGCCGTGGTCTTCGCGGCCGAAATCTCCATCAGCGGTGGTCGGTGGAGGTGTGGGCGCGGCGCGGGAAGTTTCAGCACGATGGTTGGCGGCTCGTGCACGATGCGATTTGTTTTGCGGCAGCCGCCCAAATGTTGCAAAATTGCATCACTTGGTGCTGTATTTTGCAGCTGCCCTAAATTGGGAGTAAAAATATTTATAAATAAGGCACCTATTGGAGCATCGTTGTGCCCATGGTGATGTAAAAAGCGGTTATACCCTATTAGTAGGGCACCACCTATTGGAGATGCTCTAGCGAGGCTAAGTAATTTCCATATCCAAATTCTGGAATATGGTCAGTCTAAATGAATTCAGAAGGAATCAATGGTGCGGACCATATATATACACACAATATAGAAAGAGCAAAGAGAAGTAGTACAGCGAAAGAGGAGGACGTAAGGAAAAGAGGTGCTTATACTATAGTACTAGTAGTAGTATAATAAGTTGAACATTAACAACTCACAGGAGACGCAGGAACGAAAACGCAGGTATTCGGATTCAGTGTCCAACACGAATGCTCGTGTTCATTCATCCGAAAGGCGAGAACACGGATGTCACGCTAAAAGGTGGTTGGGGTAAAAACTAGGGGGGCGTAGCGTTGGAGCTCGGAGCCCACCCGCACGTGTGCGACTCCTTTTATTTACCTTTAGCCAAGCTAGCGGCGAAGCCACGCCGGTGTACCACGTAAACGGCGCGACAAAAGGCAGAGGAGGAGGCAGCAAACCTAACATCTCGCCGGAGGCGAAATAACTTATGATTGGATGGTTAGAAGGATAGTGCTATTTCAGCCAATCAGGGTATAAGTTTTAGATTTGACATTGGTGCTCGTATTATTTCTAGGGGGCTGTTTGGATCATATCCATGACGCGCCCGACCAAATATATGGTCGTTGACCAGAGCGATGGTGTGCGTTTGGTTCAGATCCGATAAATTGGCTCGCCCCAGCTGCGTCCGCCCTTCCCTTCTATTACACGGCCAATTATTTGGCAAGGCACGGGCGGCCGTTTCCTCCGCCAAAATTTTGGCGTGTCATTGATTGGCAGGGCGACCGCAAGCATAATCCAAACAGCTCCTAGATTTATTTCAGACTTCCGGCGATGTTCGTTCAGTGGGAGGACACGTTCCTGTCGACTGCGAGGCACTTACGGTGACTTTATAAAATCTCAAGATGTCATGCAGTCTTTTGGAGGTGCTTATAGTGATAGAATGTGCATGCTCGTGTATGTAAGCGACTTCGATTGTACCGTGTTAAAAAAACGCGGGACCGGCAGCACACAAGCCGACGCGCGGAGGCCCTCTTCATAAAACCCACCTTCCGGGCGCGCGTGATCTCAAGCCCAACTGCCCCCTGGCCCGGAGTCGTCTCCCTCCATCCAACCCTCCGCTCGCCCGCCCAGCCAGGGCCGTCGCCGCCCGCGGCACGACACTCCCAACGTCTCCTGCGCCGCGCTGAGCTTCCCAAGAAAACAAACCCAAACCAGCAACGCAAGTAGGGAAAGAATCCGACCCAGACTTATATATATAGGACTACTAGTAGTAATTACAACACGCCGCGCCGCAAGATTCCGTGGCCCGCCGTCCGTTAAACCCGCCCGGCCCGGCTGCGGTCCGGCGGGTTGGTGTGCTGAGCGAGGCGCCGCAATGTCGTCGAGGTCCGGGGCCGCCAGGATGCGGGCGTGCGGGCCGTGGGGCGAGGGCGGCAGCGGCGTCGTCGGGGACGCGCACGCGCTCGAGAGGGAGATGTCGCGGGACGGCAGCCACTACAGCCTCTCCAGCGGCATCCTGCCGTCCCTCGGCGCGCGGAGCAACCGCCGTGTCAAGCTCCGCCGCTTCATCATCTCGCCCTACGACCGCCGATACAGGTAACAACACACTGCCACGCTCGCCGCCTCCTCGTTGCTCTCCACAATTTTCCTTCCTCATCATTACTCCTCTTCTGTCGCCACGCCATCTCTCTATCTCTCCGCAGCGCTTGGTTTCAAAATTTGTTCTCTTGTGCATTGGTCGTTTCCGGTTCCTTCATCCTTAGGCCTTAGCTACTTAGCTATGTCAGCTATACTTTAACAGATTGATTGATGAATGGTCCGCGTACAGCTGCTGTCAAGTAGAGGCTTTGCAATTTTTGCTCTGTCTTGTCCTCTTTTTTCTTACAAATATATTTGCTGTTAGCTTTAACACCGTATTATCATGCAGGTTGTGAATTTCAGTTCAGTTTATGTGTGTTCTTCTCTTTTTAGTACTTTGCTATGCTCTAAGATCTTCTTCTTCTTGGATCACAACTTCAGAGCCTCTTATCTGTTGTTATTTTGTGGAACACGGAATCCAAAGCTTCGTTGGATTAAAAATAAATATACCATAGCTTCGATTTCTTTATGTTTCTCTAGGTTTGACTTAAACTGAATAATTGATTTGTTTGTGCTTTTATATACGGAGTAATCGTCCTGTCTGGCTCTCTGATTTATTTTGTTTACCACTTTGGACGGCTCTGGTCTCTTTACGACTGCTTTAGTCCTTGCTTTTTCTAAGGCAGACAAGGAAATCGTGATTTTGATGCCAACATTTCTTGCGCTCTCGTCTTGCCCTTCTTTTTTCAGTGCTTCCTTCTCCAAATAAAGGATTCATTCACGGAATTCACATCCAAAACTTTTGTTCATTATTTATTTCTTGGGTTTATTATTTGAGGGGACCGACTTAATTACTTGTTTACGGCTTTTGTTACCGTCGGTGGTTTGCTGCCTTTTGCATCATTTACTAAGTTTTGCAAGTTTGAATTATTATTTTGTCGCTATATTTATTGCTTGCAAGTCTGATTTTTTAACTCCTTAGTTCTCACACAGCGTTAACTGTTACCTTTTTTGAGGGAGGGGGGGGATGTTACCTGATTTAACAAGATTTCCTCTTTTCGACATGAACCTGTGCTTAATCCAGGACTACTCACATGCAAGGCACGTCTCGACCAATGAAAAAAATTAAATGCAGTTCTGATTATAATTAGCCACAAATTTAACAAATTTGTTATAAGGTATGGAGTAATTTCCATTGGTCCAGCTTAATTCGTGGACCGAATGATCAGACTGAAGTGAATGGTCAAGATTATTTAGATTCCACCCCAGTGAGACTTCATAATAGATCGGACAGATACAGCAGATACAGATGTATCCCATTTAACAAACTATCCTCAGCCTGATAGGACGACCCCACATGTCATCATAGGCAGCCCTCACTCGAAGGCTACATGGATGCCATGTCACCAAGTATTAAAAATTAATTATAGAAATTCTCCAAAAACTTGAAATATAGTATCTCATTCATCTTAACTTCAAATTATGTGGTACTTGTTCGAGTATAAACTCACTTTCAAATTCCAAACAAACGGAAAAATACCTTAAATTTAGATTATAAATATACATGAAAAACAGAATGGCTGCAACCAAATTTGGAGTTAAAATTTGAAATATATGATTTATTTCCCTAGATTTTGGAGACTTCTTACAAGTATTTCCCAATATTTTGGGATGTGAAGTCCATGTCAGTTGCCACATTGGTCTTACATGTGTGTTCAGATGTCAGGTTGGCCAAAAATTTCTCAATGGGGTTAAACCATGAAGAAGGCACGAGTGCGAGGTAAAAGGATTAAAAAAGAAAAACAATCGAGCAACTGTTGATACTCTGTGAGACTGCAATAACTAGGGATAAAAACTAGAAATTCTCTCGCCTAAACGCGTCTCGTTTTGTATTAGAAGAGATAACAAGAAGGCGTGAAGCATGCACAAGGCCAAGCAACCAAAAACAGAAAGGAAAACAAAGCAACCGAAAACAAAACAGAGCAAAGCAAAGCAAAGCAAAACAGAGCCACAAATTGCTCTTGTCTTAGTGAGGGTTAAATGTTCTTCTTAATTTAATTGCTAATATACGAAAAAACATGTCGCGTTACATGCCCGTGCAGGGTGGAAACTGCACGTACAAATGTAAAAATCTCAAAACAATACATACATTTGTATGTGATATTCTGGGTCCATGTAAAATCCTAATGTCAATCTCAGTAGCATTTTGTGAAGATATAGTATGCAAATTTCATATTGCTATTTACCAGTCATCGCTATTCATTTGGATGTTTATCAGTATGATAGTATCTTCCCAGCTTCATTAAGTTTGAGCTCTAAATTTGGTACTTAATTCAATATCATGTCCCGTACATTTAATATTTCTTCTAGAGTTTAATAAAACTTCTTCACACGGTTTCATGATGTTTCGTGAAAGGGTGTTTTCCATGTGATTTTTCGTGCTGAAAAAGACTAGGCACTGCCAACGCACTATAGAAAAAAGGCATATATACAAGACGTTCCATGTGATATTTGTCTTTACATGAATCATCGGTCTTTCTTTTCTCTCAGGTGTCTCTCTTTTTTCATAATTATTAGTGGGTAACTTCAGTGTGGTACGTCCAGACTCTCACCCCGAGTTTTCGATAAGAGGAAGGTGGGATTCATACCCAGGTGCTTGGTACCATATGTGCCAACTTTTGAGCTGCCGTGTGAAAGCCAAGTACTACACTTTTAAGCATGCAATAATGCTAAACAAACTCGACATAAATAATAAATATATTTACACTTTTAAGCGGGCGCATTTGGTCTCTATTGTAGAGAAATAAGACAATTTTACAATAGCTGCAAGAATCAATTCTGATATCTTGTAATTAACATTATGCAGATTGTGGGAGACTTTCCTCATAGTTCTTGTGGTCTACTCTGCGTGGGTCTCCCCATTCGAATTTGGCTTCATTCGAATTCCTACGGGAGGCCTAGCTGCGACGGACAATGTCGTGAATGCAATCTTCGCAGTTGACATCATCCTGACCTTCTTTGTAGCTTACTTGGACAGACTGACCTATTTGCTGGAAGATGATCCAAAGAGGATTGCTTGGCGTTATACTACCAGCTGGTTGGTTCTTGACGTTGCCTCCACCATCCCATCAGAAATTGCTCGCAGGATGCTACCTTCAAAGCTCAGATCATATGGATTCTTCAACATGCTTCGCCTATGGCGTCTCCGGAGAGTCAGCTCTCTCTTTGCTAGGTACGTTTGCAGTAATGCATGAATTTACAAAATTATGTTTTGTTTGCTGTTCTGAGGTCCTGAACTAGTATCTAAGTCTGATCGTGTACTGTTAAAACTTGTTGATTGACCTCTGTTTCTTCATTTACTAGATTGGAGAAGGATAGACACTTTAATTACTTCTGGGTTCGATGTGCAAAGCTCATTTGTGTAAGTGGTTTCAACATTTGAGTATCTCCTGTAACTTCAATATTCTGGATGAATGATGATATCCTATTTCCTTACATTTTATCTTGTAGGTCACACTTTTTGCCGTGCACTGTGCAGCATGCTTCTACTATCTCCTTGCTGATAGGTACCCGGACCCAAAGGAAACGTGGATTGGCAATACCATGCCAGATTTTCATTCCAAGGGCTTGTGGATTCGCTACGTAACATCAGTTTATTGGTCAATCACCACACTTACCACTGTGGGTTATGGGGATTATCATGCGGAAAACATACGGGAGATGATTTTCAACATTTTCTACATGTTCTTTAACCTTGGACTGACTGCTTATTTGATTGGCAACATGACCAACTTGGTTGTCCATGGCACCAGCCGTACTCGAAAATATGTGAGTTTCGTTTGACTTTGACTAACCTTTGGTTCATTGGATAGTTATTTTAATACTCGACTCTGAGATCTTTTTTATTTTTTATTTTCTCTTTTCGACTAAAGCGGGATACAATTCAAGCAGCAACCAGCTTTGCACTGAGGAATCAGCTACCACCTCGGTTGCAAGATCAGATGATATCACATCTTAGCTTAAAGTTCAGGACAGATTCTGAAGGCCTTCAACAACAAGAGACACTTGATGCGCTGCCTAAGGCTATTAGATCTAGCATTTCACAATATCTGTTTCTCAATCTGGTTCAAAACATTTACTTGTTTCAAGGAGTATCTAATGATCTGATTTTTCAACTGGTGAGGCCGTGGTAATTCTTTACTCTTTCCTTTACGTAGTTACTCCCTGAACTTTTGCTTATGTTGTCATTTTGCATGGTTCCTTTTGAAGGTTTCGGAGATGAAAGCCGAATATTTTCCACCTAGGGAGGACGTCATTTTGCAGAATGAAGCACCCACTGACTTCTACATTTTAGTTTCTGGTAGTGTGGTAAGGATATATCCTTTTTATTACCTACTCCCTCCGATCCATAATAAGTTAATAAGTGAACTAAAACCACGACACTTATTATGGATCGGAGGGAGTAGTCAATATAGTTATGTATGAGAAGAGTACAGATAAAAAAAAGGTAGTTATACTGATAGTAGTTTTATAACACCCAAAAAAAGTGTATATGTCATTTTAACAATCAATAAACATGTCGCCTTTTCAGGAATTAGTAGAGGTTCCAAATGGTGCGGAACATGGTGCAGAACAGGTAAGTCCTTTGTTGCTTTGGTGCTTAACTTGAAGTAAATTTATGCATCAAATGGTCCTTAAAATGATATGCTGGTATTTGGTAATCTCCAGGTGGTTGGAGTGGCCAAGTCAGGAGAGGTTATTGGAGAAATTGGGGTTCTTTGCTATAGGCCTCAACTATTCACAGTCCGGACAAGATCCTTATGTCAGCTTCTACGGATGAATCGTACTGCCTTTCTCAGCATTGTTCAATCCAATGTTGGAGATGGAACTATCATAATGAACAACCTTATTCAGGTTACTGTACATATTACTCTTCACAATTATCTTCTCTCCTATCAAAATTGCACATTACGGACTCTGTTAGATGTTTCTTGTTAAGATCGTGAGCAACACTACTAGAACCTGCATCAACAATATGTGAAACTGAAACTTCAATCCTCAAATTATCGCTAGCTCACCTAAGATCCTTAAGTTGCATTATGGGGTCTATCTCAGGTTAATTTCCTCTGATGCTCCCAGCCATAACCAACGACGATGACAATGCTTTACAAATGTTCTTTGCTTAAGAACAACTGTAATACCATCAAGGATTGTTCTAGGACTTATTAAGATCCCCTTTTTGGTGCAGTTACTAAAAGAGCAGACAGACGGCGTAATGGTAGGTGTTCTGAAGGAGATCGAGAGCATGCTAGCTCGAGGTCGTCTGGATTTGCCAATTACACTCTGCTTTGCAGTGACTAGAGGAGACGACCATTTGTTGCATCAACTACTTAAGCGTAATTTGGATCCAAATGAGTCAGATCAAGATGGGCGTACAGCACTGGTTAGTAAGCTCATCATAACTGTATTCTTTATTCTGTAGATTTTTGTTAAGCAGGAAAGTGACAGCGTTCATTTTGATGATCAACAGCACATAGCTGCTTCCAAAGGAAATGAGCAATGTGTCAAGCTTCTATTAGAGTATGGAGCTGATCCAAATGCCAGGGGTATGCCTAATCATGATAGTCCCTTCTTGTATATATATAAATATATCATCATAATAATGAAGCAAAACTACCATCTGCATAATTCCTCTGAAATTTATTACTCCCTCCCTCCCAGAATAAGTGTCTCAACTTTATATTTATATAAAGTTGAGACACTTATTATAAAGTTGAGACACTTGTTTTGGGACGGAGGGAGTAGCATTTATCACTTCAGGAAAATTTTATTCTTCGCTAGTACAAGAGTGCCTTATTAATTCTGGATACCAGTCCCGAAGAGTTTTGAAGGTTCGATCATACCCTTAGCTAACTATGCCTTTAATTATTCCAATATCCAGATTCGGAAGGAAAGGTTCCGCTATGGGAAGCTGTGTATGCGAAACATGATACGGTTGTGCAGCTGTTAGTCAAGGGCGGTGCAGAACTATCATCAGGGGATACGAGCTTATATGCTTGCACCGCAGTCGAGCAAAACAATATAGAACTGCTCAAGCAGATACTCAAGCATGTCATCGATGTAAACAGGCCATCCAAAGACGGAAACATTCCGCTGCACCGTGCTGTCTGCGACGGGAACGTTGAGATGGTTGAGCTGTTACTGAGACACGGAGCGGACATCGACAAGCAGGACAGCAACGGCTGGACCCCAAGAGCTCTAGCTGAGCAACAAGGCCATGAAGAAATACAGAACATATTTAGATCAGTGATAGCACCAAGGAAGTACACATCAAATGGTAGGGTGACGCCTATGCTGCTAGGCAGGTTCAGTAGTGATCCCTCGATGCAAAAAGTGATCCGTGAAGATGCTGAGCAGCAACCCAGCAAAGTTCTTCCGCAAAGAAGGAAAGTCAGCTTCCACAACTCTCTTTTTGGTGTCATCTCTTCGTCTCATCCGCGCCGAGAGACTGACCATCTACTCTCAAGAGGTCTTGCGGCAACAGGCGGTCCGAGTTATCCTCAGGCCCATCACAACCCACTCACCAGGGTGACAATCAGCTGCCCCGAGAAGGGGAACACAGCTGGGAAGCTTGTGATCTTACCGGGGTCGATGAGGGAGCTTCTTCAACTAGGTGCAAAAAAGTTTGACATGATGCCCACTAAGGTCCTGACAATTGAGGGCGCAGAGGTTGACGAGATTGAGCTCATCAGAGATGGTGATCATCTTGTTCTTGCCAGTGATGACTGGGTACCAGATGATACGCAAATAGGAGGTAAAAATTAGGCATAGAATTGCATTTTCCGGTTTACTATAATTTGGGTAAAGGGGGAATGTTGAACCACGCTTGTAACGAAAAAGGCAATGGTGAAAAAATAACTGGAAATCACCAATGGCTACTCCACGACACGTCTCCACCGTGAAAAAGATGGTGAAATAGGGTTATGTCCAGCAGGTGAAATTAATAATCATTTTGAAGTGGTATAGGGTATATACCTTGTATAGAAATTCTTGTCTGCTGGGCATGCAGAATTTTCACAGGCTCTCTTTTTTGTTGTAAAGGCTATCCAAAAAAATTATTAAGGTTATCTAGCTTCATTTTATTATGGCCATTATTATCACTCTCAAATTCTTTATGTTTGCTTGTGAATTCGGCCTTCCTATGGAATTAATGGTGCTGACCACTTGAATCTGTGCGACACTTGAAGAATGATGCCAGCAACCTGCTAAGTTTCAGTGCTTCCTAGTAATGGAAAGGCCGGGTGATACTCTTAATGCTCTGTATCCGCTTGATGCTACATTTTAAGATAATAAAAGCGCCCTTTATTGAAAAAAAAGTTTCAGTGCTTCCTATAAAACAGAGACTGTATTGCTGATTTATTACTCTCTCATGTCTGCCGTCTCAGAGGTCCGAAACTTAAGAGTACATACCATATTCATATTTTCGGATAGATAGTCTCTGAACTTTTATGTATCTGGGATAGAGAAGGACTAACCATCAAATAGCACACCAAAAGGAGCTATATGAGACTCTAGATGTTTACTTTATTTTTGTTCGAAGGCAGCAGTGTGCAAATTAAATTGTAATTACTAAATTTATGGTGTAAAAGGTCACACAGGAACACAGCCTCAGAGAGTAATTTCTGTTGCAACACAAGCCACGTGAGGCTGATCCTGGGACATCTTTGTTTACACGCCTCACCAACCACCAGTTCACAGCTCAGGCAAGTAATGTTGGCATGTCATGTGCACCCCCTTTGCAACCATCATTGGGACAAAATATTCAATGGAAACCTACATTAGGTGAATACTAGGCAGAAACTACATGTGTAAAGTTGCGTAAAATTCTCAAAATGTCACAATTGAGAAGGCTTCGAAACGCAATTGAGTTTGAACTTGAAATTTGACAAGCTCACCTACTGATATTGTCTCCGGATGTTCCACGGCGAAGTAAAAACTAACACATTGTAGTTCAGGTTTCTGGGACGCAGCTGTCCTGCCCGCGTGCTCATGTGAGCACGTTTGAACAGTAAAATCGAAAAAAATAGTAAAACATTTCAAAAAAATCTGAATTTTTTTTGTGAGAAACTTTGATGTTTTTCCCACATGCTTGCAAAATTTGATCACTAGATGACATTCGTGGAAAATGTGGCAAAAAAAACAAAAACGATGTTCCAAAAAGTCTGTTTTTTTAGCATTTTGGAGCATCGATTTTGTTTTTTTTGCTGCATTTTCCACGAAAGTCATATGGTGATGAAAATTTGCACGCATGTGGGAAAAACATCAATGTTTCTCACAAAAAAAATTCAGATTTTTTTGAAATGTTTTATTATTATTTTCGATTTTACTGTTCAAACGTGCTCACATGAGCACGTGGGCAGAAGAGCACTTTCGAGGTTTCTGTTACTATTAAATTTTAGCTCCGTTGGAATTATTCAAGAAATAATTCTATTACTCCTATTATTTTTCCCGTGCATGATAATGAAATGAAGCAGCTGGAGCTGGGGTAGACGTGAACTGGAACACTGCAAGCATGTGCTGTACAGATTCAACTTGCTTAATTGAACAGATCGGGAACAGAAATACATATGACCAAAAAATAAATTAGGGGAGCTCTAGGACCCTTGAGATTTTGGGTCAGGCTCCACTACTTTGCAACTAACATGGGCTCACACCAACTCGCAACAGCTAGAGGTCATCTACTCAATGTAGAGGGCACAGAAGAGAGCAAAATTCAAAAGGAAAGATGGACAGGTGTATGCTACAATCTTTGCAATGAATCATCTGATGATACCAATTTTGAGATGAATGGAGAAAGAGCTGAGAGCAATGCATTGGCACATTCTTCGTGTGGCAGATGACCACATCCTGATATAGTTACTAGCCTCTGCACAACAACAACAAGAAGCAAGCAAAACACAGATTTATTTAGATATGCAAAGCAAGCTAGAATTTACGTCATATATTATGGAAGAAATATAGACCACTCTGACTGCACAAGATGAAGTGGACAAGTGGGTAGATAACTTACAGAATTTACAAGTTTTGAAGCCATGGTTTGTGCTGATTTCAGAGAAACAAGAGCATCCTCAGAGCCTGCTACCACCAAAACAGGGAGGTCTTCCACTGATCTTAGTAGTTCCGTTGCTCTTTTTGATGATAGGACGGTGGAAAATGAAAGACGGCCTACTTCATGGAGTGCTTCGTCCCAGCCCTCGACATATAGTGGAGCCTGAACGCAAAAGCTCATTAGGCCAGTTAATAGTTAAATGTGCGCAAAATGAAAAGAAAAAAAAAAGCATGTGTGTTTGAAATTGTAATTCTTCTATATACAAGGATTTGACTTTCACAGTAGATTAAAAGGTAAATGTAAACTAATGCAAGTCGTTACCTTGTAAAGATTAAGAACATCTGTTGTCAATTTGGTAGCATCAAACCATGCTCGTCGATTGATCACCTGAGTGATTTCAGTACGTAGAAGTGGACCCACCATGTGCTTTTTCCTCAGAGGAGTATGCAGTAGTATACGAGCAAATGCAGGAATCACTTCTCTTGATAAGCTTACGCCTATAAGAACAACTCCCTTCACTTCGACCTGGGAACACACAGGGGAGCATTTAATTTATTATGATCAATACAACAACCACAAACTTCCATCCAAAAATTATGGTAGGTCGCCGATTTACAATGGACGAAGAAAGGTCACCATATTGTACCTTCCTAGAATCTCCAGAAGCACGTAACTTTTCTGCGGTCCTCATGGACAGCAAGCCACCATCATCATGACCAACTAAAATGACCGAGCCCAAGCCCATGTCTGAGCAAAATGAAATCAGAAGATCAACCTGCACAAGGGCATCATACAAAATGGTGTTTTTAAAACATGATCACGCTGTTTGAAATACAGAGGAAAAAGTTTCGTAGTTCAAACTGAATTTATTCAGAGTTGCAGCGACAATACAAACTCTCAATGACATAGAATATTTTCAAGATAAACTATCTCTCTGAGGGTGGAAACTAAAAGGATTCAGGCAATAGCACTTACTATAAAGTTAATTATCACAAAGAATACTTTGGAAAAGAAAACATTTCACCTAGTTAGCCATAATTTGTTATGGGGAGAGGTATTTAAAAAAAAATCACTTGAGTGAAAATAAATAAATAAAATTGCTCTGCAACTGTGGGTAAATGCTGTTGGTGTTGGTACTTCTAGACTTTATTGAGGAGTTCTTGTGACATAATTCAACCCTACGAATAGATCATGACCTAATCTATGAATAGATGGTAAGATGGATCACCTGTGACTCAAGCTCGTACGGGTTTGGCAAATTCTTGTCTTCCCAGTCCTTTCTGCGAGGTCGAGATGTTAATCCCCATCCAGGGCGATCAAAGGCCAGCACAGTGCAACCCACTTGTCGAGCAAGCAAATTACTAACATGTCTCCATGCAAATACTCCCCCTCCAAACCCATGGACCAAAACAACGGCAAATTTCCCGTGCTCTCCAGCCTCAAGATCAAAACCCATAGGTTTCAGACACACCTGTAAGCTGCCGTCGTCGAGACTGAGATGGGGGATGCCATCTGACACCGTTGGAGAGGCCAGTGGTTCTACCAACAATGGTGCATATAACGATGTTTGGTGATACTGATGACTAAAGCTCCTATTCAAAAGACGACGGGTACTCGAGGAAGCTGTGGGTGGGCTCTCATGCCTCTGTCTTCTAGGAGAAATGCTTGACGAAACAGCATCATGATTAGTTTCTGGAAATAATTCAGGAGCTGGAGATATACAACTTGATGGATCAGACATTTTGTAATGTACAGTGATCCCCTGGCAAGCAATGAACATGCTATCACTATCAGCAAGAAAACTGATTGGAATATCCCTGTCATCGTGCACAAGAGTTTTTCTCTTTGTCTCGCTCTCGCTCCTTGAATAAAGTTTCCCACTGTGTGGAGTGGGCGACCGAGGAACCTTGTAGCATCCAGGAAATGCATTCTTGTAAGCCAGAATCTGAAAAGGAACAGAAGAGGCCATAAATACCAATAGAAACAGCGATCCATCATGTGCAGTGAGATTCAAGCGAACAAGCCATACCGATTCAGGGTCAATGCGATGGATAAGCAGTTTTCGTCGAGCCCTGCAGCTCGTTCTGTAAGCAACAACAAAATGGCCGAGAGCAAAGATCAAGGATGACAGGAAAAGCGCAGGCATTCCCCATAGCTTCTTCATATTTAGCTTGTGATCCGCCAATGACGGTGAGAGCTCAGGCCCAATGTCCTGAGCTGGACTGTAAACGCAGGCCTTCATGAGCAAGATGAGCAGCGAAGCCAAGGAACAGAAGGTTGTGGTTCCAAGGTACGGGCTATGAGAGAGACCAGAAGTATCACACACAAGGTATACACCTGCACAAGTACATTAGCAGGTTAGTCGAATCTGATGATGACTGGTGTGGACTGTAACTGTTCCGGAAATTTTCAATTGTCTTTCAAGTTTCAAGCTGTCCACTTAAGCAAACGACGCGGTTTAATAACTAAACTAAATTGGTATACTAGAATTGAAGAGTAACAAGCGCTTATACTTCAACTAATACTAAAAGTTTCATCGTCTCGCCCAAACGAAAGAAGACAAGCACAGATGTAGCTTTCGGATCACCAAATCCTCATACATGAATGCAAAAAATATGGAGAATCCTATGCAAAGCGCTCAAGTCCCAAAAATAGGCTCTAAGGACAAACGAAACTTCATTCATTATCCAAAGAAAAGAAAAGAAAAAGGCTCGGGGGATGGGGAAACAAGCAAAGCCGACCCAGGCAGACATAGATTTTCCAAGATTGTTAGCGCCTGCTGCGTTTCGCGCAGTAAAACAGCATTAAGGAGGCAATGCGAGCAGCTTACAGGTGATGACGAGGGACCGGAGGACGGAGAGGAGCGGTATGTCCACGAGCGAGCTCCGGAAGGCGTACCGCTGGAGGTGGTCCCGGAGGCCGCGGCAGCGCGGGCAGCCGAGCCGCGCCTCGAGCCAGAGCGTGACGGCCACGTCGCCGGCGGCCACCACGACGGGCGCCGACGCGGCGAGCAGCGACGCTACCATGACCACCATGAACCACGCCGTCTTCACCCCGCGGCTCGCCGTCTCCGGCCAGCCCTTCCCGCCCGCCCCCATCTCCCCGCGGCACGGGAACTCGACGCCCTCCCCAACTCCGGCGATCGCCGGCGACCCAGGCTGCTAGGAAGCAGCGGGCATGCGACAGGCGGAGGCCGCGCCGCCGCTGCTTCTGCGTGGGTTTAGGGTTCGGGCGTTCGGGGGGTAGTGGGTGTGGGTGGGGAGGGGGCGTGAGGAGGAAGAGGCCGGTGAAGGGGAGAGGAAGAAGAAGAGAGAGAGAGGAGAAACGGGGGAGAGGAGCGGAGGGGTATTTATGGCACAGTGCGCTTGTGGAGTAATAAACGGCAGGGCAGGGGAGGGGAAGGGAGGGGAGGAGCCAGTCTGCTTTTGTTTGTTTGTATGCCAAAGCAAAGGTTTTTCCTGTGTCATCTCAAAGAGAAGAAACAAAAAAGGTTTTACCTTACCTGCGCTCTTTTCGTGTTTCATTTTGCCTTCGTGTTTGTGCTCTTGTCCTTGACAGCGGCACGGTCCTGCGATGGACAGATGGTGGTGGGTTTTCCCCATTTATAGGCTGTTGCTTTGCAGCAAAGAAATCAGTCAGATGTTTTGTCTTTTCTTGATAAAACACATGACTCTCGTGAGAATACAGGTAAATCAGTCGGTGAATACAGGTAAACAATTTGTGTGTTTGGTCCTGTCACAGGGTGTAATATTCATGTGTAAACTAGCAGCAAACAACTGCTTCCTCCGTTCGAAATTAACTGTCGCTAAAAATGAGTGGATCTATAAAAAAATAAGTTTACATCTTGGGACGTAGTAGTTTGCTCTTTCCTTGGTTTATCTATCTCTATCTAATAATAAAGAAGTGTGCTTCTGGTGGTCCGTCATGCAATTTTGCAGAAAACCCCATGCATTTTTTGTGAATTAACCCGCATTACATCCTTAAGTCACAGCCGAACCGTTATTTTACAATTTTTCGGAAACCCCTCTGACTTTTTAGGTAATTCACCCGCGGATCATATTCAAGTCAAACAAATGTTTTTTTAAATTATCCATATCTTTTAAACCGTAACTCCGATTTTAACATGTTATATATGAGATTTGATTACAAAAATATATAGAATCTGAATATGATGTTATTTTAACCTGTTAAATATTTTTTAAATATTATTTTGGCAGATATTTAAGTCAAACAAATACTTTTCTAAATTATCCATATTTTTTAAACCGTAACTCCGATTTTAAGATATTATATATGAAATTTGATTAGAAAAATATATAGAATCTGAATATGATGTTATTTTTTACCTGTTAAATATTTTTTACATATTATTTTGAAAGCAAACTTATAATCTATAGCGCAAGGTCCGTTTTTCTTTCGTACCGGCGGCGATCCGGATTGCAAATAAACACCCACTAAAATCGTATAGAGATGAAAGAAAACATCAATAACCACACATGCATACCTCTGAATAATCTCACAGGGGAAAACAACATATTTCTCATTGCGAGAGCGAGCGAGCGAGCGAGAGAGAGAGAGAGACGCCTTAGGAATAACCACATTCAAACACGTTTTGGTTTGTAAGAACACTGAGGCCACCGCCGGCGAGGGTGAGAAGGAGGATAAGCGGCAACACAAATGTGATGCCTCGCTAAAATAAAGGATGTGGACCTATTGTGGTCTTGAGTGATGGTTACTGGGTTAAGAGTGTATGTTGTTTTTTCTCCCGTTGCAACACACGGGCTCTTTTGCTAGTACCTACTAATAAATAGGATTACTGCTTCTGCCCATGCGTCATGCATTTTCACAGAAAACCCCTTTACGTTTCGAAGAATTAACCCGCAGTCCTACTTTAAGTGACGAACCAATTCGTTTTTCACGTTTTTACAGAAAACACCATGTCTTTTATGGTAATTAACCGGCAGTCTACCTAGAACTAATTTTTTTTTTAAATATCCATATCTTTTAAAGCATAACTTCAATTTTAGCATGTTATATATGAAATTTGATTAGAAAAAGTGTAGAATCCTATTATTTTACCTCTTAATCATTTTTAAAATGCTATTTGGAGTGCAACTTTGATCAAATAGCGCACAA
Organism: Elymus sibiricus; assembly: GCA_039707655.1. Lineage (NCBI taxonomy): Eukaryota > Viridiplantae > Streptophyta > Magnoliopsida > Poales > Poaceae > Elymus > Elymus sibiricus. The sequence continues at coordinate 250,261,706 of CM077668.1, read as the reverse complement.
TCCGTGTTTCTTTCGTACCAGCACCAGTCTGAATTGCAAAAATAAACACCTCGATAAACAAAATTGAAGACGAAAGAAAACATCGATACGCATTGGCAAAACCTAGGAAGGAAAAAAATCTCACCTTATGCCGAGAGAGAGACAGCTTAGGATTGACCACATTCAAACGCGTTGTGGTTCTCTACGCACAATGATCACCGTATGAGAGAATGGGACGGAGGACAAATGGCAACACAGATGGGATGTCATGTTGAAATAAAGAACATAGACCTATTGGGGTCTTGACTCATGATTATTGGGTAACAGGCAAGTGGTATTTTTCCTCCCGTTGCAACGCACGGGCTCTTTTGCTAGTTAGTGTAAAGTGTCCACGTCTTTTCATCTGTTAATTTCGTATGTAGAAAAGCATGTGTCGTAGACAAGCTGAATGAGCTGTATTCTTCAAGCAAGGCAATACAACATATCGTCTTTCACCTTGTAAAATCTAAATGTGGGAGCTGTTCATTCAACGTGTATCTCAAATATTTCAACATATTTCAGGCTGAATTTGAACAAACCGAACGATTCTCATTTATACCGGACCAAATACATTGCATTTAGAACATATTTCAACTAAACAAAGCAGATGACACTTTTTTAGCCAAGCTAAATCTTCGCCGGATGTGGCGGCGTCCGTGTTCCACGTCATGTCTTCCCCATGTCCGGCAAGCTTAACGATCGGAGCTCTAGGAAGTGAAGATGCGGGAGGTGAAGAATAGGACATGGGACACGGCCCACATGGGACACATGGTGTGCCTACATCCCATGTCCTACTCTTCCTCGCCGAAGTCCGTCATGTGGACGGTGCCGGATGTGGACGGTGCCGACCTCGTAGTCATTGCGGTGGGACACGAACAGCGGTGGTGGCCTGACCGACGCGGTGTTGGCGATGTCCGCGGTCACCTGTGCCTCCTCTTCGTCCGCCTTCACGTCGATCTCCGCGAACAGGGCGTCCCTCTCCGCCCACAGGATGTGCAGCCGTCATCGCTCGTGGTGAATTTCACGGGCGCGACGCATGGACTGGTACATCACCAGCTGCTCATCCGGGTAGCCAAGATCCTCCGCGGCCATGGCCGCGACGGCACCGCCGTTCGCCTGCTCGCCGGTGATTTGTCCCTCCGCGAACTGGTGCTCGTCGAGGATCGGAGGTTTGTAGCATTGGTCCTCCTGTTCTTGCCGAAAAGCCGACACCGACTGCGTCAGCTGCACTTCCGCCATGGTGAAGCCAGCATGGACCGGTGCGGGCCAAGGCGTCAGTTCGTCGTCGAACGCATCCTCCATCGTCGGGTCGTCCTCGCCCACCTCCGGAAAGCTAGTCGGCAAGCTGACATGTATCCATTGCGCACGATGGGCCTGCCAATCGGTTGCAAGGGCGGCTAGCTCGTGCTCCTGCTTCGTCGAGAGGCTCTCCCATGTCGATGTAAAGCTCGCGATCATGGCAGAGGTGGTGCACGGAGGAGCAAAGGAATCAGACGTGTGATACGTCTCCAACGTATCTATAATTTTTGATTGTTCCATGTATTATAGTATCAATCTTGGATGTTTTATATGCAATTATATGCCATTATATATCATTTTTTGGGACTAACCTATTAACCCAGTGCCCAGTGCCAGTTGTTGTTTTCTGCTTGTTTTTGCCTTTTCAGAAAATCATTATCAAAAAGTGTCCAAACGAGAAAAAAACTTTGGATTAATTTTTCCTGGACCAGAAGAGACCCACGAAGCTTCGGGAGAAGATCAAAAGAGCCACGAGGAGGCGACAAGCCTGGAGGGCGCGCCCAGGGGGGTAGGGCGCTCCCCCCAGGCTTGTGGGCCCCTCGTTGCCCCTCCTGACCTAATTCCAGCGCTATAAATTCTAAAATATTCCCAATATACCAGAGAGACAGAAGAGAAAACTTTTCCGCCGCCGCAAGCCTCTCTTCTTCCGCGATCCCATCTGGAGGCCTTTTCCGGTACTCTGCCGGAGGGGGAATCGATCACGGAAGGCTTCTTTATCAACTTTGCTGCCCTTCCGATGATGTGTGAGTAGTTTACCACAGACCTACGGGTCCATAGCTAGTAGCTAGATGGCTTCTTCTCTCTCTTTGATCTTCAATACCATGTTCTCCTCGATGTTTTTAGAGTTCTATCCGATGTAATCTTCTTTTGCGGTGTGTTTGTTGGGATCTGATGAATTGTGAGTTTATGATCAGATTATTCGTGAGAAATATTTGAGTCTTCTCTGAACTCTTTTATGCATGATTACTATAGCTTTGTATTTCTCTCCGATCTATCGATTTGGTTTGGCCTACTAGATTGATTTGTCTTGCAATGGGAGAGGTGCTTTGTGATGGGTTCAATCTTGCGGTGCTCAATCCCAGTGACAGAAAAGGACATGACACGTATTTGTATTGTTGCCATTAAGGATAAAAAGATGGGGTTTAATCATATTGCTTGAGTTTACTTTGTCTACATCATGTCATCTTGCTTAAGGCGTTACTCTGTTTCATACTTAATACCCTAGATGCATGCTGGATAGCGGTCGATGGGTGGAGTAATAGTAGTAGATGCAGGCAGGAGTCGGTCTACTTGTCTCGGACGTGATGCCTATATACATAATCATTGCCATGAATCCGTCATAATTATTTGCTTTTTTATCAATTGCCCAATAGTAATTTGTCTACCCACCGTATGCTATGTGTTCGAGAGAGAAGCCTCTAGTGAAAACTATGGCCCCCGGGTCTACTATATCATATATAAAAAACCTAAAAATACCTTGCTGCAATTTATTTACTTTTATTTTAATTAGTATTTTAGTTTATCTATTTACCTCTATAAGATTTAATCCTTGCAAATAACCACTAAGAGGATTGACAGCCCTCTTATTTGCGTTGGGTGCAAGTGTTTGCTTTTGTGTGTGCAGGTGCGCTTAACGGAATTTTGCTTGGTTCTCCTACTGGATTGATAACCTTGGTTCTTAACTGAGGGAAATACTTATCTCTACTATACTGCATCATCCTCTCCTCTTCGGGGAAATACCAACGCAGTCTACAAGTAGCAACGTGGTGCTCTGCGGATGGTGTCCTACATAGGGGGATGATAACCACGTTGGCTCCGCGGGATGGGCTGGGCCGAGGACCCCGAGACAATCAACCAGTGGGCCACATTCGTCAGGCCCCATGGAGTAATCAAGGTGGACTCCTCCGAAGACTTGGCGTACACTTCAAGGCATGAATGCAATCCTCGGCATGTTTATCTCCAGATGTAACCGACTTAGGTGTAGCCCTAGGTACCCCCGGTGTCTATATAAGCCGAGGGGTTTAGACCGTAGAGGTAGATTCATTCTCACATCTGATCTCGAGGTAGATCAACATGTACTTTGTACCCCCATCCTTAATCAATACAACAAAGGAGGACGTAGGGTTTTACCTCTTCGACAAGGCGCGGACCTGGGTAAATAATGTATCCCTTCTTCGCCCTGTTACCATTGTGCCAAGATCACTAGATCAGGAACCCCTACCCGAGATCTGCCGGATTTAGCTCCGTCACACGTAGAAATAGCGGGCGTCAGCGAGGCCAGGCGGCGGGGTGTGTCAATGTGGGCGCTAGAGTAGGTTTCTCGGTCGTCGCGCATGTTTAATGCTGGCAGGTGGATGGATGGGGTCTCTCTGGCATTGAACAGGCAAGGAGACCGAGAAGCGGGCGTGAGCAGCGCTCTCTACAGACGTGCCACTTCAATGTCGGCTTTAGTGACTAGTCGCGCCTGCTCTGGACTGGCATGCATGCGGCGCTCTAGGCCGGCATGAATGTGGCACGGAGAGCGCAGGTACATTGGCGCGGGAGCGGGCGCGGGCACGAGAGATGATTTTGGGTGTGACCGGAGGGTTGGGCGCGTACATAGCGGGAGTTTGGACGCCCGAAAAGCCCCCTGGTTTGCTTCCGGTTTGCAGGGTCACTAACATGCAGATTGGTCCACGGACAAATGAGGTACCACGTTGGACGGCAAAGTGCGTCGAACAGCTTGAACCGGACGTTTGCGGGCGACTTCAAGGTCCACGTTGAGGATGCCCTTAGTGTCACAAAAGGACATCTTTGTTGTCTTATTATGCAATGTTGAGTAAACTTTTATTCCATATTAGTGTCTGCTAGAGGTGGTCTACTTTCAGTAATATCAAATTTGTTGTTCCCTCTAGAGGAAAGCCTCGACATCTCAAACAAAAAACCACTTCTTTGTTGGTTATGATGACTGGTGGTTAGTCATGTCACAATGCCTCTTATTTACATAAACGCTTCATGCAAGAGGGTCGAGGCGAGCGACTGAAACCCTATCCATCACCCTGTCTTCTCCCACTCGCCTAGCAAAGTCGGGCGGTGTCGGCGCAGACGGGGAGGTTGCTGCTCGTGGGGGGTGTCGCGGAGGAGTTGGTGTGCTATTGCGGGTCGAAGACGGAGATGAGTTGTCGAGGTGCGGTCTTTGGTAGGCTATGCCCAATGGGGGCGCCGGTGATTCAGCGCGACGATCTTCAACTGTTGCCCGACCTGGCTAGGTCACCGAAGAAGAGGGAGTCGATGAATGGTCTGAGCGGTGACGACTTGGACATCAGACCCAGATCCAACATAAAGCATCATAGGTGATTTGTCTCGGGTTTTCTTTAGGGGGTCTTCTTGTCTGGTTTGGGGCGACGAGGTGGCGACGGTGTCCACAATGTGTCCCTCGCCCTTTCCATGTTCCGGTGGTGTGCTTATCGCCGCCGACGGGGGGCGTGTAGAGTTGTGTCTCCGGTGGGTCTTTCGGGATCCAGTCGATTTTGGTTTTCGGTGGATCTGTCTGGATTTGGTCGGTTTTCGGGGTCTTGGGAGTTTGTACAAGCCCTTTTCGTTGTTTTCTTTTCCCGTGCGGTGATTTGCTTCGAGGATTGCCGCCACAGCCGTCTCCTTGTTTGCATCGATGACTTTCTCCGGAGCTACTTTTACAAGCTCATGGGTTTAACGCAGTTTGCTCCACTGAGGCAGAAGTCCAGAGGCGGCATCGAGCTACGACGGTGGATGCAGGAGGAAGAGGCTTTTGGCACCCCTAAGAATTTTAATATAACATTATTTTTTATAAGACCGTGTTTGTAAGAACATGTGATACTTAATATATGGCCTTAGGCCTGGTTTTAAGAATAAACAATATTCCCGATAGTGTGTGTTAGAAAAGGAGAAAGCACCGGGGCAAGTGCACAACGGAGCATTTCCAACAATTTCTCTAAAAAATTCACTGTAAAAATGGTTTTACGGTGTGTCCATATAAGATTCCGTAAAAACTTTCCCTAATTTTTTTAACACAATACAGTTGAAGTCGCTTACATACACAAGCATACACTTATCCCTCTGAACGCACGCACGCACACCCTGCCCGTATGAGCAGCTCCGAGAGACTGAGCCAGCATAGCATCTTGAGATTTTACGAAGTCATCACAACGTCTCGCGGTCGACGGGAACGTCTCCTCCCACTGAACGAACATCGCCGGAAATCTGGAATAAATGCAGTAATAATGCGAGCATCAATGTTAAATTTAGGACTTGAACCCTAGTGGACAGGAGATACCACTATCCAACTAACCATCCAACCACAAGTTGATTCACAACTTTCCTTAAAATTCTGGCGGTGGCATGGTGGCAGCAGGCGGGTGGGTGAGCGGCGTGGCTCGGCGGCGCAATGCTTATGATTGCGACGCGCTGGCGTGACACTTTCATGAAAAGGTTTATGGGAAATGTCATCTTCCCCTAAATTACCAGAAGTTTTTTAGATTATACGGGATCTGTAAAATAATTGCGTTGGCGAAATTTATTGGAGCACTTTTTTTTACCCAGCTTTCCCTAAACCAGAGATTTTTTTACGAATACAAAAACTGTTGGAAATGCTTAAAGAGCGAGAAATAAAAACTCGATCGAACTATGCGCCGGGAAAACCTCCCGCCCCACCTACAGATACAAAAACTGTTGGAAATGCTTAAAAACCGTCCGCTGCTCCGCGCTCCGCCGTCCCTCCCCTCCCGGAGGCCGGAGCGCTCCCTTTCCCTGGAGATACGGCGCGGGCCCCGCTCCAGCGTAGAGTCGGCCCATCCGCAGCACATGCGCCCCCGCGGCCAGCGTGGAGGGATTCACGCGTGGGTCTTTTGCTTGTCCATTTCTTTTCTCTTATCTCTCCCTCTCTCTTTTTTGGTTTGCTGCGTTGTGGAACAGAGCAGGCTAGTTTAGTCGGGAGATTTGTGGAGACTGGCCTGGCTTCAAACAATGCTTGGACTGGATGCATCAGCTAACCACTGTGCCACGACAGCAAGGCAGTGCCTTCATGATTAACAATAATTCTCCCTCTCTTTTTTGCGAATTAAAAATAATTCTTCCTTGTGATAGTTTACGTATGGGGGTCTGATTATCTAACTTGTGCCACCACAGCTAGAAGGAAGAATGATTATCTTTGGAAGGGAATCTTCATATCTTGATGAAGAAGGTCAATATTCTAAGTCATGATTGGTATCCAACAATAATGAGGATTCCGAAAAGAAAAACTAACACTTTACAGGGGAACCAAGATAGCTACTGTTTGATTTAAGAGATCACCATTCCTTAAGACCTTATGTAGAAGTGCATGCTTTAGCCAATGCAACCAAAAGACCGATCTGATGGAAGAGACTAGGCAATCTAGGCAATACATTTATACGTCAACACTCCCCCTCACGTGTGACTCTCTCAGGCCTAAACGTGGACCGAAAGTGGGCTGCAATTTAATTGCGCCAGCCGGGTCTTCAACTCAAGACCTCTTGGCCCTGATACCATGTAGAAGTGCATGATCTAACCAATGCAATCAAAAGACCGATATGATGAAAAAGACTAGGCAATACATTTATACGTCAACACCTTCAAAAACAATTAGCATCTCAATGTAGTAAAAGTGCATCCACAATTACATTCATGTATTAACAGTAAGAAACATCGAGCTATTTTTGGAACTACAACATGAAGGGTCTCCCTTCTAGAGCATATAAGGGCATCTCCAAGGGAGACCCGCAAAACTCCGGTACATGTCTGACCGGACACTTTTGTTCACTTTTGCAATCTAACGCGGCCCTGCATCGGTCCACGAAGTGGTCCGGACGTCCGTTTTCCGGCAAATTGGAGACAAACATGGGGGAGCTATACCGGAGTCCGGACATCCACTTGACCAACCAAAAGACTCCACGTGGTCCTCCTCTCTTTTCTCTCTCTTCACATGCATGGCCCCCCTCTCCTCTCTCTCCTCCCAACCGGACACCACACCACAAATAGTCCACCACATGCATGGTCCCCACCTACTTTTTCTCCTCCCAGACGAATACTTTGTAATTAGCGTTGGATGGCTCCCTCCCATATCATGTTTGCGGACCACCTCCGGACATAAAAACAGACATATACCGGAGGAATTTGCGGGTCGGCGTTGGAGATGCCCTAACACCATAGCAAGGCACCACCTAAATTTCGACCCAGTGTGACCGGTTTTAAGAAGAATATGATGCAATGGTACACAAATACCAAAATTACGTCTAGGTGGTAAAAAATATCTTCCCGTGTGCTCATTCATGCCACTAGGAGATACACAACATAGCAATAGCATGACGGTGAAAATTTTGATTTCCCTTATTTAACTTTGCACTTTAGCGCATTATCAACCCATGGCTATATTAATAGCATTGTATAGGGATGCTACTAGTGATTATGATGTGGTACTAGTGATTTCTAGCAAACATTAGTCGTTGCTTTTTTTTAAGGGAGTCGTTAGCTATTGCTTGAAGAAATTAGTTCTTCGACAGACTCCAAGAGCCATACTGCCAATGAAATGATTCCAGTTTTTTATATCAAATGTCCCCAAAGGGACTGAAATGATTCCAATTTCTTTCCTAGTATAATCGCTCATGAGTAATATGCGGCCAACACACCTAAAAGCAACTATATTCATCAATAGTCATGCATGAGTTGATTTCTCCATTCATTTTCCCTCGTATCGAAGTGTCATCTTGGATGGCATGAAAAAAAGTGTAAAAATGGAAGTGGTGTTTGAGGTGGGATACAATTACTTATGGATTATTTTATAGTGTCATCTATTTTATATATGGACTTTTTCCATGGTATAATAAATATATTTTTTGCATGATATAAGAGATAGATTTCATTTATTTGATATCCTAATGCCATTCTCACCTCTCATGTTTGGCTGTCCAAATAGTATTTTAACACTTATTCTCCTTTCAGGTAGTTCCGGTAACTCGTGAAAAACAACTACTAAGACATTTTAGCTGTTGCATGCATCCCAGTTATTTCATAGCCTTACAAACTATGCCATCAGCGGTAATGCAAAAGCCTCTTCTTCAATCGAGTTATGCTTCTTCCGGAAAAAAGAGTTATGATTGAGGTTGGCATTTTTTAATTAGTCATCATATCTTGAAGCAGGCAAGAATAAAGGATTCATGAATGAAATTTCATTACTAGAATACTCCTAGTTATTGCTACAACTTGTAATCCATAAAAAGAATCCACCAAAAGTTAGTGCTCGCGTAGATAAAACCTTTGTCCTCCATGATATTCAAGCATGGACATGCACAAACAGACCATATATATGGTGAGCGTGACCCTAGTAATTCACATAGGAAAAGAAGGTCGAATCAATATATATTTTTTTCACCGGAAAAAGCAATACACTTATTAATATGCACACATGTGTCAGTAGGCAGGGAATTGCTATTTTTCAGTATGCAAACATGCCTAAAAATTTCATCGGAGAGTATGTTTGTATTCACTCCATTTTTATTTACTCCGCGTATTAGCTTTGACCTAAGTCAAACTTTATAAAGTTTGACCAAGTTTGTAGAAAATAATCTAAACTTTCACAATAAAAAAAATTATATATGGTATGAAAATATATTGAATTATGATTCTAATGGTATTGATTTTGTATTGTGGATGTTATTTTTTTATATATAAACTTGGTCAAAGTTTAATTTTTTTGACCCGGGACAAAGCTAATATGAGAAGTATGAAAACGGAGAGAGTAAGATTCAGATTTCAAGTAGTCCTTGACAGAAATATCTCGACAGAAAAAGAAAAACTGGTATATACTGTCAAGTAGCCGTGTAGGGCATATCCGAGAGTTCACGTGTACAAGACGGTGAATCAAGCTATGAGCCGGTGGGTTGACGGGTCGAATCGCGGTCGGATCGGAGCCCATGGGCGGCTCTGCTTTTCATGGGCCACAACTTGTGCTACGGCGCACTCGGCTCGCTTCCATGTGGGCCATGAGTCTCTGTACCACGAGTCAGTGACAGGCGAGTGACCACCCTCTTCGGAAGTGGAACGCGGCCGAAAGGTGTTCATCGGGAGGAGCAAAAGCGTAATGGTAACGGCCAAAAGGGCGCATCAGTTCCGAGGGCTCTGGGACGGCCGAGGCTGACATACTGGACCCATGACTGATTCCCTTCCGCACAAGTCAAGTCACCCGCTGAGAAATTAACGACGTCCTTTCGTACTGGAGGCCGTTGCACATGGGCGACCTTTGAAGGACAGGGGCGGGGCGAAGCGACTCGCGTGGTAGACTGGTAAGTAGTGCTGCTCTGGACGGTAGATTCGCCTTAGCCTGACGCGCGGGGACCACCGCCAGTGGACCAGGTTGTCATTGCCAGTATATGCGGTAAAACGGGTGGGCGCGAGAGAAGAAAGGTCACGGGCTGACGGGCCCGCGCTGCGCATGGGTAGAAAGTGAAAAAAGCTGGCGCGGAAGAGGGGTCAGTGCCCTGACAGCGCCAGGACCCTGCGTAACTTTCGCATAGGGATCCTCACCAGTGGTGAAAGCATCAAAACTTGTTGGAAAGAAAGCGAAAGCAATTCCCCTACTCCAGTGGCACTCTTTACCGATGGTGAGTACTATCGCGTTGCTCGGCCGATGAGACAGACCCGAGCTAGTGTGGCTTGCATGTGCGATTCTACCGAGCTGGTACAACTTTGGGAACCGCACAACACACAACATGCAACGCAACGCACGACATGTAGGAGTATCTCAGATACAGCGGCCCAACACACAGGCCAACATGACCGTTGATTGAGGATGCACATGCCGGTCAATGCCCGCATGAGATCCAGACCAGATCATTCTCCTCCCTCCCTCCCGGCCGCTCAAAATACTAGTACTACATCAATTCAAACTCAAAAAAAGGGAATCCAATGACGATAGATAGATCGATCGCCATGATTACCCAGGAGGTTTAAGCAAGTCCCGGGCGTGCCAAGTAAGTACGGTTTAGGTTATCATAAAGCCCAATGGTCAAGGGGACACTGTATCTATCTATCAACCTACGCGTCGGACATATGGACGTGGCATGCGTACACTTGCGAGTACCCACGGACATGTGCCGTAGCAGCTGCAGCAGCACAATAATGGAGGAGAGCGGCGACGCCACCTACGTACATACGCTGGACAGATAATTGCGATTTTGCGGCTGGTTTTGCGGGGGGTCGCTGTCCTGCCCGGCCGAGACCGTCCGTCCGTCCGATCCATCGCGGGACAGCGCATCCGCGATGGACAGACAGATCGGCTGTGCCGTGTATGTGCTACGTGCTGGTACTGCTACTGTGCCGTCAGTAGTAGATGCCCGGACGGGACCCAACCAACTCGAATTGAAACGCCATATGTATGTATGTAATGCACGCTGCTGCCTGGCTTCATTGTCTGACCACATTTGTTTGGGTGTGCATTAATGTTGCATCTACTGGAGTATGCAAACAAAATTCGAAGTTTCATTTTTGTGAATGAATGCAGATGTTAACGCAGCAGATGATTTATTTAAGAGACCAAAAAGCTACTGCATTCTGTATTTTAGGCTGCATGTAGTATGTGTGTTCATTTCGATAGAAAGGCTCTTTTTTTTCCAGGTGAATAAGTCAGATAATTTGGTACTCCCTCCGGTCCTTTTTACTCCGCGTATTAGATTTATGTCAAGTCAAACTTTGCAAAGTTTGACCAAATTTATATTAAAAATTATCAACATTTACAATACCAAATATATTACTATGAAACTACATTTCATAATGAATCTAACGATATTGATTTGGCATTGTGATTATTGATACTTTTTTCTACAAGTTTGGTCAAAGTAGAGATACTTTGATTTCGGATAAAACTTAAATGCAGACTAAAAAGGACCGAAGGGAGTACCTAAACACCCAACCGGTGCCTAAACTCAGATTATGTGCTTGCCAAATAAGCGCCTTGCTGGACAGACTATCATAAACCTGCCCTAAAGCTGCTATATGCTAAACTTACGCTACTTGCATAAAACTTTCACCGTGTGAGTTGGATCACCGTGTGAGTTGGATCACCGATCCTACTGGCTATTTGCATAAAACTTTCACCGTGTGAGTTGGATCATGGCCTCTGGCAACGAAATTCGTGCTAAAGAAATGATGCATCGGTGGATCTGTGACTAGTGCAGAGCTTTTTCGAGCCATGAGCCCGGCACCAATGGGCTTGCGGATTTTGACGGGTCATGCTTTGCAGTACCCCTCGATGGACAGAAGGCGGTGTGTTGATGGCTTGACGCTGGATAATCAGTAGAAGATTTGAGATTGCACACAGGCACAGCAACCTCTCTTTCGGAGTGACATCAACAGCGACGGCCAACGAGATTTGTCTACACATTTTCTAGGTGAAAAGCACGGTTTACAATAGTTGATTTTCCGTCGGAAAGATCGTCTATATCTGTTGATCTGCGACGTTTGCTACATGTTTTCGCCTGTACTAAATCGAGGGATGCTGCACTGCTGCTGGGTGCATCCATCCATCCATCCATCCATCATAGTCCAATGATCTGCAGATTTCCGTTTCGAAAAAAAGAACCAGAATGAAATCATCTACTGCCCTGCTCTGATAGACGAGAAGCTTAGGACGCCGCTGAGATGGTCCTGCGGCCGTTTGTTTATCTTCAGTGTCGCCGTTCCCTGAACATGTTTTGTTACATGCGTGTGCGGCGGGGGGTACATATGAATCTCCACATGTCGCCAACACAGGCGATTACGCTAATCTCCACATGCCGTGATACCTTCGAAATTGTACTTACATTAGTTGCTTCGAAATTAACAATTCTCATCTGCTACACGTATCCGTCGAATTCCTCCGCCGCAAGTGTGCAGTGCAAAGCTACCATTCCAAGAGCATGAGCATAACCGATTGGTGTGGTAGGTTGGATTTTATTAAGGCGAGGTAGGGTGGCTACCTTCCAGGCTTCCACATGGCCCTCGTACTACATTATGCTGTTTGGGTACTCTCGACGGAAGGACACAAGCTTTATGCCACAGTTTTGGCCGCATCCATCCACATGGGCCGGTGGCTAGCCGTGGGAGATTTCCCAGGAAAGAGCCGGGTCTGTTTTGTTCCCAACCCATGATGATCATTATTTCCACAAGTACAACTTTGAGCCTAGATAAGTGAAGGAGAGTTTGTTTGACCATATTGCTAGAGTGTTCTTGAGAATGGAGCTTCTTGTGTGCGGTGCAAAATGTCAATTGGGACAAGCTCAGAAAACACTCCAATTGTCAGTAGTGCTGGATCATTAGCCTTTGCCGATCTTGCTAATGTCAAGCAAATCATCTACTATGGTGAAAAAATAAGAAGGCTGAATAATACTATGGCAGGTTCCGTGCACATATTCACACTCTGACATTTAAGCTGGCTGCTCAATTGGTCGTTTGGTGAATGCGGCCAATCTAATCCGCGGCAGCAACCAGGAAGATGGATAGCAACATCACTTTTTTTTATTGATGCAGATGAACAATCATCAACGTCCATAACACACAAAACCCGGGTGTTTTCTAGTGTACCGCTGGTGTCTGGATCCACTGTTGGCCCCTAGTATTCGCATACGAACAAAACTGCTCGAACAGCAGCCTGGTGCAACTGCAACTCATTGCCAATGATGGAGGAAAATTAGAATATGCATCCTCGACTTTCTTTAAGTTCCCAGCAACCTACGTATGCAGTTTTGATTTCTTCTTGTCTGTTGAAGACACAGATGATTGCAAAGATTTCAGCAAGTTTGTCCGGCAGAGCAGCCTCGCATTTTCGCTATAAAGATCCTACTAGCAGGCAGAGGCAGTTGAGGTTTGGGGCCATATAGCCTGCTCACCATTTTCAGTGAAGGGTCCAATGCTGAGCAGGAATAGGTTGCATTTGGTTTCCTCCCGAAATTCTGCGTTGTAGCAAAATGAGCAGTTCCGATTTGAATGGATCTAAGAGGCGGATAGTCTGTGGTTTATTATTTATATATTCGTGGCCCTTAATGTGTGTATAAAAAATGATCCTAACATCCAGCGATCGTCAGATATGGGGATGTCTACAATGTACGATTTCGTCCCAACTCCTATTTGGCGCCTTAAGCGCGCTAGATAAGGTGCATTCTGCACCGGCGCACACCCCTAAACAACATTGGTATCAAAATGGGCCGGCCCATGTAGTTTGTTTCCTTTTTTATTTTCTTTTTCATTTTTCTTTTGTGTTTTAAGTTTTATTTTTTATTTTGTTATCAAATTCGTGAACTCTTCACAATTTCGTGAATTTTGTTTCAAATTTGAAACATTTTCAGATTTTCTGAACTTTTTATTTTCAAATCTGTGAACCTTTTTTCAGATTCGTAAACTTTCTCCAAATTTCGTGAACTTTTTTCAAATTCATTTTTTTATTTTTTAAACCTTTTCTAAATTATAAACTTTCCACGTCTTGATTTTTAAAATTCATGAACTTTTCTCAAATTTGCAAACTTTTTTCATAATTATTGATTTTTTTCAAATTTCATGAACTATTTTCAAATCTGTTGAATATTTTTTCAAACATTTGTTTTTTTTTCATTTTTGCGAACCTTTTCCCTTTTTTGACAAGAGAACGGTTAACTCTCCATGATCAAAGGTCAACGGCCGCCGGTAGACCGGTCAATAGTCAACGGTCAACAGTTGTAGGTCTTAACCAATTTTTAAAATAATATAACGGGACCGGCCCATATACTTCGTCCGAGAGTACGAGTTATCCTACTTGCAGGCTAGTTTTAAGTTAGATTTTCGCTTTTGCAGGAACCCTTAATATTTGGGTTAACCAACCCGCAATACATATCAAATGCTTTCAAAAATATTCATATCTTTTAAATCATAACTTCAAATATAACGTGTTATACATGAAATTTGATTAGAAAAATATGTAGAATCTGAATATGATGTTATATCACCTATTAACCATTTTAAAAATGCTATTTAGGGTGCAACCTTAATCACTAGCGCATGATCCATCTTTCATTCATATTTGTGCTGATCCGAATTAGAAATGAACACCTGATGTAACATCCCAAAATTCTAAATTTTGGAATGTTATATTAATTAAATAAATATGATTGATTGTTTGATTGAAAGTGAGTGAAATTTGAATTTTTTTTGAAATTTTAATGAGAGGGAATGAAATGACTTTCCCAAAACTTTCACTTTGCATTTTTGAACTCAGTGAATTTAAATTCATTTCAATACAAAATCCTAGAGTGAAGATGACATGACTTCTTCCATTTAAATGAAGAGGGTTTTGAAAGAATTAGAATTCCATTTGAAAATATTTCAAATTCAGAAACTTTATGCAACTCAATGATTTTCATGAGAGAGGATAAAATGACTTCTTCAAATTATATGAAATATGAGTTGGAAGTTTGAAAGAAGGATTTGAAAATGGTTTGAAATTCAAATTCAAACCCAATATGGAGTTATTTGGTTTTTATTCAAATTATTTTTCTCCAAGAATAAAATATATGGAAAATAGGGTTAAATGATTCCCTTCAAATTAAAAATTGGGAGAAAATAAATTTGAAATCATTTTGGTATTTTAAAATGATGTTATTTGAATTTTTATTGCAACAGTAGCACTGCTTGCATTATTTAAATTTGTGTGAATTTTATTTGACTTTGAAAAATAGTTCATGTTTTAGTATTTATTTTTCTGATCATTTTGGTATATTATATGCCTATGTTATTTTCTATTTTTATTTCTTTATAATTTATTTTCCTCCTCTGTCTTTATTTAAAAGAAAACGGTTTTTTTAAAGGAAAGCCCAGCCGCCAGGCGCTAGCCACCGGCCCAACGTGGCTTCTCGGCCCATAGCCGCGCTCGTGATGCGAAAACCCTTTCGCTTCGGTCGCCCGCACCCAGCCCCCTCTCCCGCGGTCGCTGACGCGCGGGACCCACCTTGTCATCCTCAACCTGGCGCCGTGTTCTTCCTGGAGACCGAACCCGATCCCCAAATCTCGCATGATTCGGTCCGATTCTTTGCCCCTCGCGCACGCCCGCCTCCCTATAAATAATGCCCTCTCTTTCCTCGTCTGGTTTTCGCAAAAATCGTGGTCTCTCGATCCCGTTTCACCTCTGATCCGATCTCGCCGGAGTTCACCGCCGCCTGAAGCTTTTGCTGGATGATTCCGCCGCCACCGAAGGTTCCCTAAGTACCTCCTCTCCTCTGTTCGCTCTATCTCGATGCGCTGCATCTCCCTGACATTTTCCCTCTCGCAGAACCACAAGAGATCGAGCTCCCCGACCTCTCCTGAAGCGCGACGGCGTCGCCCGCTGCTCCAGCCGCCCTCTGTCGTCTCCACAGGCCGTCCCCGAAGCCGTGAAGGCCGCCCTCGTGATCCCCTCATCGCGCTGGACCCCGTCGTGTTCTTCCCCGACGCAGAGGAACACCCGAGCCGTCGCCCGCTTCGACCCCGAGCCACTTCGCCGTCGTTCTCTTCACCTCCAACGCCGCGCCCGATCGCTGTAAGCACCGGCGAGCACCCAACCGTTCGATCTACTTTCTACGCTCTAGATTAGATCGAATGATTTTTTTTCTATTCTGAAACGGTATCAATTATATAGCGAACGTTCGTTAGATTACTTTAGTAGCGGACGCCCTCCGTCCAATCACAAAGAGCCACGTGGCCACGGGAATTTATTTATTTTTAGCCGCTGCCGCCAAATCCTCTAAGCCCCGGACATCCGCCGATTTCTTCCACAGCGGACGCCCCCTCGGCCAACCGCAGATCGCCACGTAGCCCACTGACCGGCCCATAGTGTTTTTCTTTTTCTGTTCCTGTTTTCTTTTTCAGAAAAGTTTCTGTTTTAGATCTTTAATACCTTTTAGAATATTTAGTGTTTTTGAGTGATTCTTTTTGCATTAGTTTTATAATTTCTTGCAGTTTATGTAGGATCCACTAGTTTTCGAATTTGAATATTTTAAATTTGAGTTTGCATGAATTTTCTTCGAACCTTGATTTGTGAATATTTTGAGTTTAAAAATAGCTATTTAGTTAATTCTTTTTGCTAGTGATCACTTGATCTTTTGTCTAAACAGTAGGCTTGTGCAAATTAGTTTTTGTTTATTTTAAATTAGGGTTTTAGGCGAAACAGTACTATTTTACATAGTTTAGTGTTATTTTCTTTTCCCTTAGTATTTAATTGTTTTTAACTAAAACCTTTATGTTTTTTTTTGACAAATTTAGTTTTGTTTCTGTTAGTTAACAGTAGACAATTTTATTTTTATTTTAAAAATTTATTTTCTTCGGTTTTGTTGTAAAACTTTGTTTGGTCATAAATAGGGTTTTATGAAAGCTTTTTATTTGTTTCTTTTTGCTAGTAAAATTTTACGAAAAACACTTTATGTTAACTTAGTTATTTTATATTCTCTTTTCTGTTAATTTATTAGTTTAGAGCTTTATTTTTCTCTTAAGTTTTATGTAGGATAAACTTATTTTTATTGTTTGTAGTAAAGTCTTAGAATTTTCCTTAGTAGTTTTTCTCTAGTTTTCCTTGAAGTTTCTTTGGATTTTATTTGGGTTTTATTATTTGATTTCTTTGTTGTTTTAATTGTTTATTGATAATTATGATTGCTAGAAATTGCTTGCTAGAATGATTGCTTATGTGAATGCACTGTTTGACTATATAGATTTTCTCGGAGAGACGAATAGTTCTACCAAGTCTTTTTCTGAGAGCGTTATAAAACTTCATCAACTTACCAGGCAAGTTCACTTTGACCATTTTATTCATACCTATGCGTTTATTGCATTTAGTGTCACCATTCAACAATCCTTCCAGTAGTGTTATTGACTTCTTGTAGTTGAGTAGAATGCATGAGGTAGGAACCCATCTCCCTGTTATCAAGCCCCGGGACGTTATATAGTTTTAATGCTACGCTATAGTAGACGGGGTTTGGTATGAGTGCCCGGGAGTGGTGTGAGAAGGAGGACTCTACGTCAGTGACGACAACTTCATGATGGCATCTTCAAGGCCTGCATCTTCAAGACGTCAAGACTTCAAGATTTCAAGACTCGAGACAAGACTTCAATACACACTACTGGGTGGACTGGTTGTGAGGCACCCTGGAGTACCCAGTGGATGCCTAGTGAGCTGGAGTAGGCCAGTACTCATGAGGAAAGTTTCACCCAGACTCAAAGAGACGGAAGAATACTTCATGCCCGGAAGCTTACCTGTGCAGCCGCAAGTCATTATGGGCTCTGGCTTGGTTGACCTTAGTTGTGACTCTGGCTGGGACGGTGCTAGCAGATGTAGAACTACGGTAGGATTGGATGAGCACCGGACAGTGGTCAGAGGAACTCTTCGGAAGACCATGTTTCGGTCGTCTTGTTCTCAAACACCCTAAAGTGCAAGAACGTAAAAAAGAGGGATTGAATCTTGTGGGTAAAGTGCACAACACTCTGCAGAGTTAAAACCTAATCGATTAGCCGTGTCCCCGGTTACGGACAATTTGAGCCTCTGGACTTGGATCTATCTCGGAACTCTCAACACTGGATTGATAACTAATTGTGGGCCACTTATAATGATTTGGGCTATGAGACATCGGTTGGCGGAACCATGTCATAGTAGATAACTCTGTAGTAAAGACTCCTGTTATTCCTTTGATGTAGGGAAAATAAAACCAGCTTTTACGCAAAAACTCAGACACAGAGCCACAAAGCCATATTGCATATAGAATAGTTTCATCATCTGCTTTTCTTATTGTGATCTTGCCGGTACATTCAATGTACTGACCTACACGGCTGCAACGTCTCATGTTGCAGATACGTCTACGACGAGTAAGGGTTACGATACAGGGTTACGGTCTACACTCAACTTCCCGATGGCGTTGATGGGACTCCACACCCATTTGATTGTTTTCGCTGAGACTTATGAGGTATATATCATTTTTACGTTATTTATACATGTGATTGCACTTTGATATATACATTGATGTACTGTGTGTGCCAGCATACTGATCCAAGGATGGCATAGATACACAGAGGCTTGACCGTTTGAGGTCGGGTTATTTGTGGCTGTTGGAAAAACACACACAAATGACAGCTCACAATTCATCACATCTAACGTGAGTATACAACAGGGGTTTGGTCTTCTAAAGGTCATAATAATATTGGGATTCTTCAGCGTCTTCAAATTCTTCGGGTCTTCGGAGTCTTCAACCATTGTAGCTTCAATCCTTGTACTCTGAGGTGGTCCTCAGTTGCTCCTCCGTGTGATCAAAAGAGAAAGGGGTATATTCTAACTACTTGAGGTAAAACTCAGAAAAGGGTGAGAAGTAGAGGATTTTTTTGAAGAGAATTTTTTTCGAGGTATCCTGTCCTAGGGCTTTCCAGTTTCTAGGGTCACGTCCTGCAGTCAACATGTGCTCTGATACCATCTCATCCGGAAACCTTATGATAGTAAGATGAAGAAACCTGGTGCATGTAAGATTTTCGGAGAAAAAGGACACACCCAGGAAGAA
Source organism: Elymus sibiricus (assembly GCA_039707655.1). Lineage (NCBI taxonomy): Eukaryota > Viridiplantae > Streptophyta > Magnoliopsida > Poales > Poaceae > Elymus > Elymus sibiricus. The sequence continues at coordinate 250,242,849 of CM077668.1, read as the reverse complement.
CACAAGGATGGATGCCCACATTGTGAAGAAAATCACCCGGATGAAGAATGCCAACTAGGCTGGTGGCATGTTTCTTGCGTGAAGGAACTACTCACTACCCGGCTCAATGCCAAATGTACCCCAAGGTACAAGAATTCATCAAGCAGCAGAAGGAAGCCATGAAAGAAGCCTTCAGAGAAAATTTAGGAGAACCTGTGATGAAGGAAGATGTTGAAGACCCTGATGGAGAAGGCCTAACCAGATTTTACTCCAATGCCTGCTATTCATGTGGAGAAGAAGGACGTTTCTCACATGATTGTACGAAGGAAAGAAGAGAGTATCTGAGAAACTTCCTGATGGAAGAAGTGGAGTTCGATCCACAGGAAATAGAAGGATTGATCGGAACAAAGAAGCACAGGAAGAGAAAACAAAGACCTCCCCAGAACAACCCATTTTCTGCAGAAAAGGACCTGAGTCATATCATATGTTTCAAGTGCAAGAAGTCAGGTCACTATTTCGATAGATGTCCAGAAAAGAAGCTAAAAATCCAAGGAGCCTACACAATCACCAAGAAGCCCCGAGACTTGTCGGAAATCGTTTGTTTTCACTGCAAGGAAGCAGGACATTTTGCTACTAAATGTCCAGTTAAGAAGAAAGCTAAATATGAGTAGATGAATATTGGAAGAATAAGTGTAATAGGAAATACTCTTGTTTTCTTAAGGATGTTGATTTGAATTATGTAATGGAAGTCTCGGAGATTGTAATAATCCATGAATCAATATAGTTGATATGTCATATGCTGAAATGACTGTATGAATTTGTTATTTTGGAAATGATTATGTGGGTAAACATGGATAAAAATGAGTTGTTGATGCATAAACTGGGATTTTGATAAAGTACAAGGGTACAATAGAATATGGTCAATGGATAACCCAATACATTTTGTTTTAAGGATGGCAATACCCTGTAAGATGTTGGGAATTGAATTTGAAGTTTTGTATTTGTACTTGTTCATTCAATAACCTGGTTGGGATGCATTTGATTGAAGAACACCCCACATCCAGACATAAGATCCTGGTAGACATCAGCGTAGCCGACAACGTTGCCGCCCCGAAACCTCATGACGCCACCCACGCGTGTCCCCTAGCTACAGCCGCCCTGTCACCTAGCGCGCCGAAGCATGCACCCTCAGGCTACCGCACCTTGTGGTCTTGCCACTCTAGGGAGAGGATGAGAGGGACACTCTTAGGGAGAGAGAAGAGAGAGGGTCCTACCCGATCCACCGCCGTCGCAACGATGCCTTTGCCCACCGCTGACGTCCCGAAAGAGGAACGAGAATATTAGGAGGGGTATTTTTTTGTCGATCAAAAGGGGTGGAGGTGCGATTGTCTGCACTGCCTCGACATCCTTCTCCGGCTCCCCATAGGCGTCATTAGCAGCATCGGGAGCTGTCCAGAGCCGGCGGCGCCGAAAACCTAGAGCTGGGTTGGAGAGGACAAGACCCCTGCAATGGAGGCGACCGACGCTGCCGCGGGCTTCAAGACGTTGTACCGTATGGCGACAAATTTGACCGAGCTCTAGGAATCTATTTTACCGTTTATATTTGTACACATGGATATGAGTTTTCCTCTAAGCCTCTTGGTTATCGCAGAATCTGAGACATAGTAATTATAGCATAGAACATAAACATTTAATCATAAACTTGAAAATAAATAATACACTTATTATTGCCTCTAAGGCATATTTCCAACACTTCGTTATAGTCTAGTGATCATGGTAGTTTTGTGAGAAAAAAATTAATCTCTTTCTTTTGGCGGTGCCATGAAGGAAGAGAGTTTTGCGTACTCGCAGGTCTGATTTTTCGGATTGATGAGTTTATGTAGTGTGTCAAGCTTTTTTTGTTAGTTTGATTGTTTGTGAGGGTGAAATCTTTCATCGACAACATGGTGAAGATATCGTGATTCGACGACTTGCACTTCTAAAGGATCAACCCGGCCCAAGTGCGTTCATCGCTCAAGGATTCCCATATTTTTGGATGAGCGACTCAAGGTGCTTTCAAAAACCTTTATCGGTAATGTTTGTGCTGGGTGAAAGAGTGACATCACCAGTCCAATTGTATCCTATTTACCGAAGTCTTGGGAGTATTTTCTTCTAGCAATGGTTGATACCACGAAGAAGGTGTTTCGAAGAGATTTCATTATAATTCTTAGTCATTGAAGTTATCTTGTATTTTCTTGGATCTTAGACCCAAATCAGCGTACCAGTAATTGTTATGATTATGATTAAAATTACTGGTGTTTCTAAAAAAAGTGTGCCGCTAGGATTTGTGTAATACTCCCTCCGTTCCTTTATATTAGGTGTATTTGTTTTTTGATAAAATTTCACAATGTAAGGTGCATTGTTCTAATTCCTCGTAATTCCGTTCTTGGCCCTCGAGAAAAAGGAAATTATCTCTCATCTGATTACATGTATCTCTACTTGTAAAGAAAAAAAGAAAGCATCTCTCTCCCGATTACGTGTATCTCTTTCTTTCCTATCCTAAATGATTTACTTGCCGCTAATCAACAAATTAGACAAGGGTAATTTTGTCCTAAATTGTCTAAAATTATGTGCCTTGGTCACCGTGCCAAAAATTATACACCTTACATAAAGGAATGGGGGGAGTATTAGATACCTGCTCTACAACGTCTTAAGCGCCATATTGTAGGTAAAGCGCACAGGGTGCGCGCATGGGCTGAGACCCGGTTCGCCCGCACATGCGCTCCAACTGGTCGCTCGTTGTATTTTTTGCTGTTGCTTGCCTGTTCTCTTAGGAGAAAATGTTTTTTTTGTCTGAATTTTGAAAAATTCGGTGAAATCGAAAGATATTTGCGAGTTTAAAAAATGTCCATGAATTCAAGAAGTTAACAGATTCAAACAATGTTCATGGAATTGAAAAAAATCATGTATTCAAAAAATGTTCATGAATTTAGAAAAAGTTGATAGATTTGAAAAATAATCATGAATTAAAAAAACATGTATTTAAAAAAAATCATGAATTAAAAAATGGTTCAGAATTTTTTTTAAATGTCCGTGCGTTGCCACAGGCTAATAAATGAACCTATCATGCACCCCTAGGCTTCAAGTTCAACAAATTGTCGATACCCCTAATCCACGGACAGACAAATTAATCCATCACGAGGCCCTCGATCGCCTTCAGCTCTTTAGTCATTACATTGCCGCTATGCTACATTGTCAACGTGCTCCAAACCCACTATGTCTTTTCACTGAGCTCTGCTATAGTCATTCCCATCATCCATAACTTCGGATGGCTTGTAGCATTCGGATGGATGGCTTGTAGCATTCGCCATCCCATCCTTCCCTAGAGTTTTGATAGATCCAACATTTCCTCAAAGGAAAACGATAGGGATCGGCGACCGATCCATCGCTTCATCGGCCGCTTCCCCCTAGTTAATTGTTGCTCACAATCCCTAGTTAATTGCATACAAAAATGGTTTCGCTGTCCCATAAATAAGACCAACAAAATTAAGCATCTTCATGGGAAAATACACTTATATTTCTGGGGTTTCGTACAAAGATAATCCTCTATCAAAAACTGCATAATTTTGACTTGGACTCCAAACATAATTTGGAGATCAATCACAAAAAAAAGAGATAAGTCTCAAGCTTTCTATAGACTATCTATTTGCACTATTTTGATATACAGTTTAAAAGCATCAATCCAATTTATTTCCACAGTCCAAAAATTAATCTTTCTGTCATTCTGTGTACAATAACCTTGTATGCGGACTTAGACCTTGTTACTGTTTGAATTAAACTATGCGTTCAACTTGAAAGGTGTAGATATCTTTAGTGGTATCTTTTGCTATGTTTGGGTGAGTAGAACTAAATAAACAAAATTAACGGTGAGGAAATCAGAAGTTGAGCAACTAAAAATACATGGACAGACTCACTAAATATTAAAGAGACCAGTCAGGCTAGTTTTCCCTAGGTTCTGAAACTGCTGCATGCACTCTAACCTTATGCAGGTTTGGCTCTTGTGCAGATACAGTTAGCTTTTATACTAAAATAATATTAACAAAACATATGTTTCCTACATAGTACATAGAGCTAGCCAATATCACCGTCAAATCATCAGTGACCTGCCTGAAGTTCCTATTTGCTGAAGATGTAACACCAGGGTTGTCTGACCTTCCACTGGGCAATGTGTAGAAAACCAGCTTCATTTCCTCAATCACCTTATCAGCATCCTTGTTGAACTGAAGAATACACAAAGATGGAATATAGTTGGTGGAATGCTAATCATTTTATTCTGATGACAACACAACACCAAATCATAGAAACCAACGTGGAGATAAATATTTTAAAGAAAGATTGTAAGAACAAACACATTGGAACGGATCCGACCCCCGCAATACAATTCATGCGGATGTCTGATAAACATTTTGTACAGCATCTAGTAAACAAACAAAAAACAAATACAACGAATGTTACTTGTATGGATTGCAGACGGAAATATTGCAGTAGAAAAAGGTCTACTGGAAACTGCTACTATCTTTGCTGATTTGCAGACACAACAAGTTCTATAGGACAGTGTAAAATCACAACATGATGATTATCAACAGGACTTCGTGATCATCATCTCGCTGATCAGACCAATACTCTGCTAAATTAACCACTGGCTAAAAGGAGAAAATACAGATTTTTTAATCAAACAAACATGAAATTTCTCATAATCATATACTTGTAATCTACAATAGCATACGAAGTTAACACTGCAAAGCATACAACAAGATAGCATTAATTTTTTGTGGCAAAACTGGACCAAGTAGTACCTTCAATCGGCCAGAAGAGGAACACTTGAATCTCCTTGAAAATTTATAATCGACCAGAGGAGGAGGACAACCTGCAGCAAAGTGATGGGGTGAGGGTAATTTGGAGAGAGATGCAGTGGTGGGGCTCAGGCAGAGGAGGTTGGCCTCCATTGGAGTGGAGCTGCTACGCGCGCGTCCATCACAGGTCTTGCGAGAGGGGATATGTGCGGGAGACGGGGAGGTGTCAGGCGGGCGACGCTGATCAGTCCGCCACAGACGCCAATTTGCGGGGCGGCGGGCGGGGAGGGGGAGGGGAAAGTGGAGGAGGCGAAGGAGAAGAAGAGAGGAGGCGGCGGGGAAGGGAGGAAAAGGAGCGTACCAACGGCTCTGTACATCGGAGAAGAGGCCTGTGAAGGTCATCGGAGGCGAGGTCCTGCTCGGGAGGGGATCTCGTGGTCGCCGTCCTTCTCCGGGAGGCGGTCGAGCTCGGGGAGTGGATCCAGCCGAAGGAGGGGAGCACGGGTCAGCATGCCTGAATCCGGACTACAGGAGCTGACATTGCAGGTGATGAGGGAATATATTGATTGTTAGGATTTCGAATTGATTGTTAGGATTTGGAATTAATTGTCAGGAGTATATACAGTATCTAAAAAAACAAGTAAGTTTCTTTTTGCTGCATATATTAGAGATTTGGTTGTTAAGAAAGGTACGGATTGATGCATTAGGAAAGTTACGATTTGAAGTTGATTGTCAGGAAAATGTCGTTTCATTGTTTGGAAACTATGATTTGGTTTTCTAGTGAAAGGAAGAAAAATCCAGCATGAGGGGATGGTGGGAGGTGAGGCGAAAATAAACCAGACGGAATCTTTACTCTTAAAGACAAAAATAAACCAGACGAAAAAAAACAGACGAAAAAAAACCGTGAAACGGAGACTACCAACTCCTCCTTTAGGAGTAGAGATATAGCTCTCGTGCTAATTGCCAGTGAATGATTTCGTTCGCCGGTAGCCACCTGGCGCGGAAATCCCTATTTGACGCATTTTGCATCAAATTGTCGAGCAATCGCACAGAAGGGGCGACTGAGTGAGCGATTGGGCCGACCCATTTGTGTTCCCAGCGGTTTTTATCGGTTTTAGGTTCCTGGACGGGTTTTCTATTTTCCTTTTCCTTTTCCTTTTTTTCTCTGTTTCTATTTTTTCTTTTCCTTTTTCTGTTGCTATATCTTTTTCTTTTTCGTTTTAATTTTTTCTTTTTCTTTTTCTTTTTCCTGTTTCTGTTGTTTGAAATTTTCATATTTGTTCAGAATTCCAAAAAATGTTCTCTTGTTCAAAAATTTTGGTTCACAATTTTTTAAAAATGTCCGTGTTTCAAAAAATGTACAGGAATTTTGAAAACTGTTCATGCTTTCAAAATTTGTTCACTATTTTCAACAAATGTTAGTGTTTCAAATGTTGTTCTTGTTTTCAAAATTTGTTCATGATTTCAAAATATATTCATTTTTCAAAAATTGTTCAGGCATTTAAAAATAGTTCTTGTTATCAAAAAATTTATATAAATATTTGTATTCCAAAAAATGTTCAGGAATTTCAAAAAATGTTCTAGTTTTCAAATTTTGTTCACAATTTAAGAAAAATGTTTGTGTTTCAATTTTTTTTAGGAATTTTAAAAAATGTTCGCATTTTCAATATTTTGTTCGAAATTTCAATAAATGTCCCCATGTTTAAAAAAAATCGAATTTTTTCAAAAAAAAATAGAATTTAAAAAACATTTCTTAATTTGTTCTTTTTTCTTTCTGGTAGAAACTGCAAAAAGTGTGCGTAGCGGGGAGCCGGATTCGAAGTCAGGACCTCACCCTTCACATCGCAGTGCACCAACCACTACGCCATCGAACGTCCTGTGATTACACAAATCGTTTGCTCTCTTTTATTCTTTCTCCAGCTCGCAAATACCCAGGTGTGGGAAGCTTCCCAAACCATTTTTTTTCTTTTTTCTCTTTTTCTGTAACGGTTTTGTTCGCCATTTTACTTTCCTTTTTTTTTCTAAATGCGTGCAGTTTTCTAAAAAAATCAAAGAATTTTTTTTTCAAAAATGCACAAACTTTTTTCAAATTTGAAAAAAATTCATTGGTGTTTTTTAAAAAAGTTCATCAAATTTGAAGAAAGTTCATCGAATCTAAAAAAAAGTTTATCCAATTTGAGAAAAGTTCATCATAATTGGAAAAAGTTTTTTTGTGTATTTTTCGAATTATTGAACAGTTTATGAAATCCCGAGCATTTTTCGAATTCATGATATTTTTTTAATTCATGGGCATTTTTCAAAATTATGAACATTTTTGGAAATTAAGAACTCTTTTTGAAATCCTGACCATTTTTTTTGAATATGAGATTCATGAACAGTTCTCAAAGTAAAATAAAACTAAAAACAGAAGGAACAAAAAACACTGAAAGAAGAAAAATGGAAATAAAAAGGGGTGCCACACGCCCACAAATGGGCCGGGCTAAATCGTGCGCGGAGGAGGGAGGGGGCTGCGCGCTCGCTGAATATCCAGCGCGCAGGTTGCTGAATAGGGGCTCCCTGCATACAGAGCCTTTTGCTAGCCTCCTGGCCCAAACACAATTCCCCTTGTACACAAAAAAACATGATGTATAAAATTGCCATCAACAAAAAAAAAAATAGATAATTTGTGATAGAGAAAAAGCAATACATAGAAAACATAATTTACAAAACTCAAAACGAAAAGAATGCCATGGCAGCGTACCAAAAAAAACCTACATGACAAATTTGCATGTTAATTAAAAAAATGCAGAAGGAATTTTCCGTGCTTTTATATTTTCATTTTCAAAAAACACATAGAAAGCACACACTGGAAGTTGCCATGTTCAAATAAATAAATTAATTGACATGCACTTAATAATAAAATAGTCACGATTTTAATAAAAAAATTCTAAAATTTGCCATGTTTACAAAACAAACTTGACATGTGAAACATTACAAACAAATGTTTTAAATATTGCCATGTGACCATTTTAAAAATTTATAAATCTGCCATGTACATTTTTTTAAATGCCATGTACCAAAGCAATTTTTGTTTGCACATTTTTGCCACCTAGAAAAAAAATAAAAAATAAAATAAAAGGAGGAGCTAACATTCCATCCTAGGTCTGCCAAGTGGAGGCTGTACGCGCAACTTTTTCAAATCTGATTGGTTAGGATAGTGTTCACACAACTTTTGTTCCCCAACCAACGAGTTTTCAAATCTGACGTGGCGAGTCAGCTTGCTTCGAGATCCGTGAAAACGATTGAAGGGTTGCTGGGCGTTTGCTTGGACCTCATCCCCAGCGAACGTTCGCGAGTTATCATTTCTGTGAAAATAAGAGGGAATCCTCACGCCCGCCGGGCAGATGGCGACGGGGCCTCTTTTTGTATGTCCGCATGTGGTGGTGGTGGTGGTGGTGGTGTGTGTGTGTGGGGGGGGGGTGTGTGCTTTCTATTTAATTTTTAAACATGAATGTAGGCAATCAACCAAGTATGCCCATGGTGTGGCAACAACAGGGTAGGTGCGTCCCACCAGGTGGTTCTCACTTGCAATGAAATCTGCGTAGATCTTCAGGAGGACTTTGTGGAGAGGACGATACGTTTTAATTAAACTTGTGTTCTGGCTGATGAGTTGCTCACGTATATAATGTTGCGTCTAAAAATATCTAATTGTTGTTTTCTTTCAATTATGCTTAGTGCATCCCTTCTTGGGGAAGGGCCGACTTCATGAGTAGGGCGAACCTGCCAATGGAGGTGGAGGGCATGTTTGAGCTCAAGATCACCATGTTAAAAAAGGCACATCCTTGACCCTTATGGTCATCAACGAGGCACATCGAACGTATTTCGGTAGTCCTCGTTGGATACACATTGCAACAGAATTAGGGATGGAAGCTGGGAAGACGTTCATGCCATTTCATGGTGTAGTAGATGATAACAATGACAACATCTATCTGTGGTATAACGCTCCCAGTCACCTTGGCAGTTTCGGTGTTTATCTCGATTTCGTACGTGTACTTCTATCATACTAGCACTTCATTGAACATATATGTTGTATGCAGTTATTATAGTGTTATAGGTGTAAGTGTTAAATATTAGAGATTTTTTAAACTAAAGTTTGTTTTTAAACTGTGGTGCATATGACTCTACGATACTATTATTACTGTAAAACTGTAAAAGCTGCCACGCCAACCAAAAATATTGCCATGGCAACACTTTTTCTTCTGGCCTTACAAAATATATCACTGGCAGACGCCAGTCAGTGCCCGCCACAGGTACAAACATCACCAGGCGACACGCCCCCCACTGATGACAAGTTAGCAGTGACGGGAGGTCAGTGGCGGGCGGCCCTGGAAGCCTCGCCCGTCACTGATGTACTTTTGGCGCTCACCACTGCTAGGCAGTTATGCAGTAGTAAAGCCCCCCTCCCAGCTGGTCCATGTAACACCCCAATTTTTGGTCCTTTCTTTTTATTTTGGATTTCTTTGGTTTTTGCTCCGTTTTTCTTTTGGAGTGGCTCTGTGGACTTGAAACCTGGGAAGATCATCCTTTTTTTCTTCTCTCAAGTGGTTCATCATTCTCAAATCTTTCCCAAGACCTTGTCATTTCCATTCTAGCCTAACCCCAATCTTTATTTCTTGGGAATATTCCTTTTTCTATTAAAGGAATAACCCTGTTTGACCCAGGTTGTGAAGCAACCTATATTTCTGCCTTGTCATTAATTCCCACAAAATTCTCATAAATTCTTTGGATCACATCTTCCACAAATATGTCAAAACCCTTCCTTGCCTAGTTCAAAAATAATTCAGGAATATTCATTTCCTATTCTGTCCAGTATGGCACTTTGTGAAGGAAGTGCTATTTATCTTTTCTTGATTGCCCTCAAACATTTTGAGCACTCTTTCATATCCAAATAATTGCCACATGCCAAAAATTCAGCTCCATTTGCCTAGCCAATTTTCCTCAGCAAATTCCCAAAGATTCTGTCTAGAGAGGACCACTGTGAAGGAAGTACCATTTTGGCATGTCCAAATGGCATGAAATTTTTACAGTGTCTTCTTATGTCTAAATCATCATGCTCTACCAAATTTCAGCCCAATCCAACACTCTATGTGAGTGCATAATCCAATTCCATTTTCTGAACCAGATTGTCAGTTGTGAAGCAACTATATTCAATGCTTGTCGTAATGATCTCAAATTTCTCCAGCATATAGTCCTTCCTACCCTAAACACCTTTGACAACATTCTTAGCCCATTGCTCAAGTAATTTGACCACAGCTTCATGCCCAAGTTTGCTACAGCAAACTTTAGCTGAGGCATCCCATCAACCTAAAGTCGCTTTAGTCGTTCCATTCCATCAGGAGGGTCCCAGGACGAGTGGACTACACCCTGGACATGGTGCACGTGTAGGTGCACGCGGTCTGGCATGCCAAACGCGTGCTCTGCTCGCTTTGGCCGCGCCCCGAGTGTCGTTTTGCTTCGGGCCTTTTCCCTCAGCCCGTTCCCTCGCGTCCCTCGTGCCGTCCAGCCCTCTCCTCCTCCCACGTAGCTCGCTGGACCCCTCCCTCCCTCCCTCCAGAAGCGCCCTTGCCGGCGCCAGCCGGCGCGCCGCGGGTGCACCGAGCGCCGCGTGGCCGGCCGCACCTGCGCTCGCCCTGTCCGCGCCCGCGCGTCTCTGGTGTCGTGTGCGCATCTCCTCTGCTCTCTCCCGTCGACTCAAGGGCCCCACAGCGCACCCAGCCCCTCGCCGGAGCTTGCCCGCGCGCCCATGGTGGCATCCGTCTCGGCATCTCCTCCCCTGCTTATTTAAGCCGACCCCGGCTTCACAGCTCCTCACCACTCGCCCTTCCCCTCTCTCAATCGACGCCCGACACCACCTCACCAAGCCCACGGGGCCTTCTTCTTCCACTCCGGCCAAGTGCTCCGCCGCTCGGCCCTCTCTTCTTCCAGCACACTCCGGGCAACCTCTGCTCCAACCACCACCACCAACGACCTCCTAGCGTTCCTATTATCCTCTCCAGGCTCTCTGTTGCCCGAATGCTCGCCGGAATCGCCGGACTCGCCGACGGCCGAAGCTCACCGCCGCTGGAGAGCTCGATTCCGTAGCCGCCCGGCCATCTCCCGTTGAGCCACGGGTACGAGCAGCTCCGCCTCGGTCCTCCCGTTTGATAACCCACAAGTATAGGGGATCGCAACAGTTTTCGAGGGTAGAGTATTCAACACAAATTTATTAATTCGACACAAGGGGAGCCAAAGAATATTTGCAAGTATTAGCAGTTGAGTTGTCAATTCAACCACACCTGGAGACTAAATATCTGCAGCAGAGTGATCAGTAGCACAATAGTATGATAGTTTGATAGTACTAGCAATTGGAGTAACAGTAATAGTACGGTAGCAGCAATAGTAGTAGCAATTGTGACAGCAGTAGCAACAATAGTAACTTAGCAAAGAACAATATGTGAAAAGCTCGTAGGCATTGGATCGGTGATTATGTTGGATAACATTCATCATGTAACAGTCATAACCTAGGGCGACACAGAACTAGCTCCAATTCATTAATGTAATGTAGGCATGTATTCCGTATATAGTCATACGTGCTTGCGATAAGAACTTGCATGACATCTTTTGTCCTACCCTCCCGTGGCAGCGGGGTCCATAAGGAAACTAAGGGATATTAAGGCCTCCTTTTAATAGAGAACCGGAACAAAGCATTAACACATAGTGAATACATGAACTCCTCAAACTACGGTAATCACTGGAAAGAATCCTAATTATTGTCACCTTGGGGTATGCGGATCATAACACGTAGCAGGTGCATATAACTTGCAAGATCGGATCAAGAACACAAATATATTCATGAAAACATAAAGGGTTCAGATCTGAAATCATGGCATTCGGGCCCTAGTGACAAGCATTAAGCATAGCCAAGTCATAGCAACATCAATCTCAGAACAGAGTGGATACTAGGGATCAAGCCCTAACAAAACTAACTCGATTACATGATAAATCTCATCCAACTCATTACCGTCCAGCAAGCCTACGAAGGAATTACTCACTCCCGGCGGTGAGCATCATGAAATTGGTGATGAAGGATGGTTGATGATGACTATGCCGGAAGATCCCGCTCTCCGGAGCCCCAAACGGACTCCAGATCTGGCTTCCCGATGAAGAACAAGAGGTGGCGGCGGCTCCGTATCGTGAAACGCAATAAAATTTACTCTCCTATTTTTTTTCTGGAATTGTGAATTTATAGGCCTGAGATTAGGGTCAGCGGAGCCACGTGGGCCCCACGAGCAATAATAAGATATCTCAAATGCCATAATCAACTAGTGAGCAATAATAAGATATCTCAAATGCCAACACTTTGTCAAAACAATCATGATATAATATGATAACATGGTATCTCGCTAGCCCTTTCTGAGACCGCAAAACATAAATGCAGAGCACCTCCAAAGTTCAAGCAGCGACTAAACATTGTAATTCATGGTAGAAGAGATCCAGTCATGATGCACACAACATTAACTATACACAATGCATGAGAATGACAATAGTGCTCTCAGGACTGGTGCTTATTTGAGAAGGTGGTGACTCAACAATAAAAGTAAAATAACATAAAAGTAAATAGATAGGCCCTTCGCAGAGGGAAGCATGGATTTGCAGAGGTGCCAGAGCTCGAAGCTTAAATCAGAGATAAATGTAATTTTGGGAGGTATGCCTTTCCTGTCAACATCACGACCGAGAGTTTTCAATATCTTCCATGCTAAACACATTAGCGGCGGTTCCCAAGCGGTAAAGTAAAGTTTACTCCCCCTCCACCAACAAACACAAGCCATGGCTAGCCGAATCCTCGGGTGCCCTCCATACCAACAACTTTCCGGGGGAGTTTGTTTTATTATTTTGCAATTTTAATTATGGGACTGGGCATCCCGATTACCAGCCCCTCTCGTGCAAGGACAAGTGAATAAACACTCGTCATGAGAATAACCCGCTTAGCATGGAAGATACTGACTGCCCCCTGTCGCTCCATGAGCGGTACGGGCACACAAAACAGATGTTCATTTGAATATTTAGAGGTGGCACATGCAAATTTACTTAGAACGGTAGAGTAATACCGCATATAGGTAGATATAGTGGACTCATCTGGAATAACTTTGGTTTAGGGGTTTTGATGCACAAGCAGTATTCCCGCTTAGTACAGGCGAAGGCTAGCAAATAGGTTGAGAAGCGACCAGCTAGAGAGCGAAGACAGTCATAATCATGCATTATGAATAATCAACATTGAATACTAGCATGAGTAGGATATAAGCACCATGAACATAAATATCGTGGAGGCTACGTTGGTTTTGAATCAACTACATGCGTGAACATGTGCCAAGTCAAGCCACTCAAAACATTCAGAGGAGGATACCATATCATCATACTACATCATGAACATTTTAATGCATGTTGACACCCAAGATAAATCATTATCCACTCCTAGCTACTTAAGCATGGCATGAGCAACTATAATCTCTAATTGTCATCATAAACATGTTTAATCATAATATGCTGAATCATGGATACCGAGTTAAACATATTTACAAAAACAAAAACAAGTTGAGTTCATACCCGCTTTTCCTTGCCACAGTCACTTCATCAAATCATCGTCATTATTGCCTTTCACTTGCACGACCGAATGATATGAAAATAAAAATAGTGCAAGTGTGCCATGGACTAAGCTGGAATCTATAAGCATTTTATTCAAAGGAGAAGACAAGGTAATATGGGCTCTTTGTTAGATCAACAATAATGCATACGAGAGCCACTCAACATTTTCATCGTGGTCTTCTCCTTACAATGACTCAACAAAAGAAAAGAATTTCAGAGAAACACACTGAAATATTTTTGGAGTTTTTAGTTTTTTTTTCTTAAAGGGAGCAAATTGAAGAAGACAAAACAATAACAAGAAAAACTATTTACACGAGAGTGCTCCCAACAAGCAAAAGAAGAAACGGGAAATATTTTTTGGTTTTCTTTTAATACTAATACTAATTAAGCTAGAAAGAAAAACCGAAAAGAAACGAGAAATGTTTTTGGATTTTCTCAAAGTTTTTCAAACACACAAGAAGAAAGCGAGAAAATAAAACTAACATGGATTATACAATGAAAAAGTATGAACACCGGCAATTGAAATGAAATGTGTGGACATGAATGTAATGTCGGTGAGAGATACGTACTCCCCCAAGCTTAGGCTTTTGGCCTAGCTTGGTCATCGCCATCCCTGGTCTGGGTAATAATCAAAGTGGTAGCTCGTAGAGGCGTTCTGAGCCGCCTCCTCAGCCAGACGGGTAGCCTCGACCGCCGCCTTGTACTCGTGCACCTCGCTCTCCAATAGAAAATATCTCTTTTTGTTCTGAAAATCAAAGAGGGCAGGGGCAGGCAAAGCAACATACACAGATCGATATTTATTAAAAACTAAATTATATTCATATCTGTGTGCGTCGCATTTCAAAAACTTATGTTCTCGCTGTAGGAGATATGCCCTAGAGGCAATAATAAATGTTATTATTTATCTCCATGTTCATAATTATGTTTATGTTCCATGCTATAACTGCTATGGTTCTCGAGTCTACAATAACCATGAGGCTCGGAGGAAGACTCATATGCACGTGTGGAATAATAAACGGTAAAATGTATTCCTAGTCTGTCCTCTAAGACTAGCTCAAGTGTTGCATGATGGTTCTGTTTTCCTGATCATAGGCATGACTATGCCGGCAACTTTGAGGGCACAATGTTAGGAGAACACTTGTGTTGAATCGACCCGATTGATGTTATGCTATGAGATACATTCGTCACAATTTAAATGGTTAATAACACAGAGAAAGTTAATGTTTGCATAATTCCTTAGACCATGAGAGTATCGAGTTTCTTCATGCTTGCTTCATGAACTTTGGGGTTTGTTAAACGTCATCCGTAAATGGGTGGCTATTACGGCGGCTTACGGGTTCATGGGAAAGTATGTCAAGTAACTTGATAGCTCAAGATTTGGATTTGCTCCTCCGACGATGGAGAGATATCTCTGGGCCCTCTCGGTGTTACGGTATCCATCATCGTCTGGCCAGACACAATGTGATTTGATCATAGGGATGCCGGAACACGGGAACGAGAAAAGAGAACAAAACCGGTAACGAGGTAACTGGCATAGTGAACAAGTTGTTGATCCACGTGGATGCCAATAAATCACACCTCGGGTGTTTGTAACATATCGCGAAGCAACAGGAATAGCACACGGCAACTGGAGGTTCACTCGAATATTCATTCGTGTGGGTATGGGGGTCAATATGGCTGTCCACGACTCCGATGTTGCTCATTGATCGGAAAGAGTTCCGGTCATGTCTATACTTCACCAAAACTATAGGGTCACACGCTTAAGGGTCATCTATCTGCTGAATACTAGACAGGGAGTCTGAGAGAAAGTCACCGGAAAAGTTTCGGAGACAGCGGAAAAGTTCCGGAGAGAGAGCACCGGAATAGTTTCGGTAAAACCGAAAAGTTGTTTCGGAGTATACCATTAAGTCAAAATGGTTTCGGCACACGCCTGGAAATTATTGGAGGGTGCCAGAATTGGTCTGGGAACTTCTGGGATTTTTTGGAGAAAAAAACCGGAAATGTTCCGGAGCTGCCGGAACCGCTTTGTTTGCTTTTCGCAGATGAAAATCACTAATCCGAAATTGTTTTGGAACGCGTCCAAAATCATTTGTGTGGGTACTGGAATTATTCTAAGACCCACAGAAATATTTTCGGATTTAACGGTCGCGGAAAAATGGTTCCATGAATAGTGAAAGTGCTTTTTGGGTGTCTTCTTGGAGAAGCTACCTTGAGGGCCTTTTGGTACTTTTCCCCTTAGCTTCTTGGAGAAGCTACCCTTGGGCTTGGCCTATAAATAGGGGTGGAGGGGGCTGCCTAAAGACACACTCTTTCTCAACATACACAAGCCATGCATGATCTGGCCATCTTCTCTCCCTCCCCGCGAAATAGTTTCGTAGAGCCGAAAGGCTGTCTGGGTTCCGGTGGGAACTAGTTCTGGACGGCGAAGCCCTGCCAGATAGATGACACCGTATGTGTGCAACCCCGTAGAGAGGTCGTAGGTTCGATCTTTTTGCCCGAGGGGCTGTTCGAGGGTCCTCCCGAAGGGCTGTCCGAGTTTCGGGGGTCCTCCCGAAGGGCTGTCCGAGTGACCCGCCCGAAGGGCTATCCGGGAGGCCTCCAGGAGGGCTGTCCGAGGATCCGTCTGGTGGGACTATCCGAAGGACTGTCCAGAGGCCTCCCGGAGGGCTGTCCGAGGATCCGTCCGGTGGGACTATCCGAGGGACTGTCCAGAGGCCTCCCGAAGGGCTGTCCGAGGATCCGTCCGGTGGGACTATCCGAGGGACTGTCTCGAGGCCTCCCGAAGGGCTGCCCGGAGATCCGTCCGGTGAGCTGACGAGGGAGTACATCCTCGTGGTTGGGAGGTTGTAAAATCCTAGCTGCGGGGATCTGCACCACCGATCGTCATCGACTCTACTTCTGCCGCGCTACGAGTCGGTAACGAAAAGATCAAACCTTGTATGCAGTCTCCATAGTGGTCCTGGGCTGGTGCGTAGGTCGGAAATTTTTTGTTTTCTGCTGCGTTCCCCTACAGTGGCATCATGAGCTGTGCTATGCGTAGATGCAGGTTACGATCTAGAATACATAGAGATGTATGGGTATTGCACAATATAATTTGTAGTAGATGAGTTCTATTACTGAAAATATTTGTGCGGGTAGCAGATGAAATCTGTTACCCGATGTTCTTGTTGCTTCCCTGGAATTTGCATATTTCTGATCTTGATAACAGCATGGTGGAGTTTCAAAGTTCTGGCAATCCACGATCCTGATTGATCAACGAAGTGCTAACAGTTCATTGAATTCCACCATAGTTAGAGAGAAAGATGAAATTTCGCAGACTAAAGGGCAGTGCAAATATGATCTGCACGGGGGTCATGCGTATGACAAAGTTCAGTATGGGGCTCGAGATTTTATTATCTCGTGTTTCATACACCCCGTAAAGTTAATCTAGTGACTTGAATAATCATACTTGACGATGGACGTTGGTAGCTTCGGTTTGTTTCGAAACCTTAGAAGCCACGTAAAATGAAATTTTGCATAAACTGATTAGAGGCGTCTAACTTGGTTTTGCAGGATGTGCATGTGATGTGGTATAGCAGTTCTCATATTAATTCGATTATGTATGAGATGACTATACAATGTAAATTAACATGGCCTACGTGTCATGATTCGGCATGATGGCTGGAGCCATATGATTGTCACTTTAATGACCTGCGTGTCAACCTTAAAGTAATGCACTTATTTTATTAGCTATAGAGATAGCAATATTATCTGGTGCATCGACAAGGTGGTGGCAAACTTCGCGAAGGTGAACACCGACGCGAATGCCGAAGACGAAGAAATATAAGACTTCTCCGTCAGAAAGGGCTATACCATATCATGCTATTATGAATTGCCTGAGATGTTTATCCCTTATGATGCACCCTTCTTGATTGCGCGGTAGTCGCTTTTTATTAGGGTGATCTCTCACAAAAATATCAAGTAGTTAGTGTTCTCCCAAGTGTAGCACCGTCACGGCACCTATCTCTTCGGGGCATCACATGATCTCCATGGGTGCGAACGATTAGAGAAGTGTGAGGCGGGTGAGTTGAGACCTCGCAGCAAGATCACTTGGTTGTCTTGACGTTCAGGCAGGACAGTCCTGAGCTCGGAACACACGCATCGAAAGATGAACAAGAATCACATAGAGATGTGATCGGCAAGTTTGCCTACCGATTGAAGTTTGCGCCATTTGAGTTCATCTCGAACCGTGGCGTTGAATGGAAATGCGGGTCTTGTATCACTCACAATCAATTATGAGAGATATTGATTTGAGTGGGAGCGCACTTTAGAATTAAACTTCTTTAATTCTTAGTGCAATTAATTATGGACTTTGTCTAAGTGAAAATTTGCATAATAGTTGTAGAATAATGGCTCGCGTTTCCACCTTCCCTGTTAAAATTGAATAAGCTGTTAAATATCTGGTTAAAACTTTACGGTTGGTAACGTAATGTGAGGATTGTCCTCAAAAGTGCCAAGAAGGATTTTGTCCTATCGCATGCTTTTGGTATTCTCCCGCTAATGCTATGGATAATGTGACTCCCGTCCTTCGATCCAAAAGCTAGAACTCCGTTACGGTCAAGTGCAATATGTTTTCTTCCATGAGACCCAAACTTCAAAAGTTTAGGGATAGCTATGTGATATTCATGGAACTGGAAATCATTTTCAGACACAAACAAAGGCTAAAAGATATGGGATATCCAAAGCAATGTTTGTTTTGCAAACTATTAGTAAAAGTGTTTACTATGCATTTGACTAATAACAGAGGGATCCAGTAGAACGCCTGTCATATGATGAAGGTGAATAAAACAACAACTTAAAGGAAATGTCCAAAGGGTGTTAGTGTGACTTACACGCCTAGGAATTCCGGGGCTAACGCCACTCTTAAGTTGGGTGCTTCTTCTGAGAGTAGGAGAAATACTAAAAGTTAAACTGTTAGAAGTATAAAGGCAAAAAGAGTGAAGACTGGAAAATCCAGCTCTTGTATGAATGTCATACGAGTTATAGATGTATGGAAGGCTGGTCAAAGAAATAGTTCTTGGGAATTATGATTAAACATGTTAGTCACTAATTCTTGGGTATTGTGAGTTGATCACAAAAGATACCCGCTCGATTGCATTCTGCTGCGACTCGAGGCAAGGACTACTACGGCCTAAAAGACTTGCCGGAGTGAGGTTTAGTTATGCGTTGGGAACATAGTAAAAGTTGCTATACTTGGTACATTACCTATGTATTTATTTTCATAATTCATTTTAGAGTTTTTATACACTCTAGCCCATTGCATAAAGTACCTTGCAAGAAGGTTGTTCATAAGAGAACTTTTGATGTTCGGTGTTATGAATAACATAAGGGCCATGCTTCCATCATGGATGGGATGTATGTTATGAATATTGATAATAATATATTACCTCCGAATTTACTTTCATAATTCATTTTAGAGTTTTTACACACTCTAGCCCATTGCATAATGTTTGTTGCAAAAGGGTTGTTCATAAAAGAACAATTGTTGTTCAGTGTTATGAATAACATAAGGGCCATGCTTCCATCGTGGATGGGATGTATGTTATGAATATTGATGGTAATATGATACATCCATAACACTGACGCTAAATGTCGCAAGACTAAAAGAATACCACACATGTGTGGCACTGCATTTGGTCACATTGGAGAAACCTGCATGGAGAAATTCCATAATGATGGATTTTGAAGTCGTTTGATTATAAATCATCTGACACTTGCAACTTTCCTCCGAAAAGTGAAGTGACTGAAATACCATTCATAGGCCATAAGGAACGAGCAACGAACTTATTGGTGATCATACATTTTGATGTATGTAGTCCGATAAATGTTGTTGCCAGCAGTGGATTTGTCTATCTTCAGAAATGACTCAAGTAGATATATGGATATTTACTTGATGAGACGTAAGTCTGGATCTTTTGAAATCATTCATAAGGTTTTCAAAAATGAAGTAGAAATTATTGTAACAAGAAAAATATGTTTCTGCAAACTAGATTGTCGAAAGGAATATTTGAGTTACAAGCTTAGCGAATGTCTGATGAGTTGTGAAAAAGGTTTCATAACTTACACCTCCCGGAACTCCACTGTGAGTGGTACGTCCGTGAAGATGTATTCAAACCATTTGTGACATGGTAAGATCAAAGATGACATAAATCAATTTGCCATTATCCCTTTTAAAGGTAATGCTTTAGAGACTGCGGCTTTTACACTGAAAAGAGCGCCATCAGGTCTGTTGAAATGACGCCATGGTATGGTACGCCCAACCATGCTTTGTCTTTTCTTAACATTTGGAATATGGGGCTTGTGTAAAATATTTACAAACCTATTCCAAATCAGACAAGTACTACTTTGTAGGTTATCTCAAGTAATTGGGAATTCCTCCACCACTATACCGAGGCAAAAAGGTTTGCCACCAAGAACGGTATGCTTTTAAAGAGAATGGTTCTTGCAAAAAGGTGAGTGGGAGAACAGTGCAACTCGATGAGATAATAGTATCTTCGTCATCAGATTAAAGGAAAGAAACCTTGGAAGTAATTCCAGAGTTTCCTACTGCGACTGATACGGAAACCTCTACATGAGATGTATGGACTTCGGTCGAACTTGCAACTGAACCACGTAGGCAAAACTCGTGCAAACCACTCAGGTGCGCAAGCGAGATATTGTTGTTAGACAACAGTATACCTACGATACACAAGGAAGCGTTGATGGGCCCTGACTCCGGAATTGGCTAAATACCAATATAATCCGAGATAGTTTCCATAAATGATTCAAGATTATATCTTGATAAACCCTTCGGAAGACTTAGAGTCTAACGAACATTAATGGAACTATAAACTGATGTGGATAAAATGTTTTATCCATAAAGCTCGACTTGTTGCAATAACAAGTTCAAGGAGTTGACTATGATGAGGTTGTCTCACCATAGCGATGCTTAAAGTCAGATCGGGTTAAACTAGCAATTAATACATATTTCAATCTTGAGATATGGTACATGGATGCCAAAAGGATTTCCATGTGATGGTAATGCAACCTAGGACTTGCATGTGGCACAGTCCGAAGTATTTTGTCAATCCAGAGGATGCTAGTAAGTATGCAAACTTCAGAGTTCCAGCAATGGATAGAAGAGAGCAAAATGGAGTTGGAATCTTCGTTTTTGATGAAATAGTCAAAAGAGTTTGTTTTCATCAATGGGTAACGAAGATGCTTGTGGTTACAAGAAAGTTAGTGGGAGCATAATAATATTTCTTAAAAACCTTGTGCGCTTGACACATTGTTGATTGGAAATAATATAAAATTCTTGACATGAATTAGGACTTCATTGAAAATAGTTTTCGATGAAGTGCTTGGGCTAAATAGCCTTGACATTAGACATATTTATCTGCGAGATAGAATTGCCTAATAGGCTAAAGCCAAAAAATACATATTGACAAGATGCTAGAACAGTTTAGCATTAAAACGCCAAGGAGTGATTCTTGCCGAAGTCACATGGAAAGGGTTTTTGCAAGACTCGGTGTCCCAAAACACTGATGAGCAAAATACACGATGGAGATTCCACACACTTTCGTGTTTGGATGAATCATGTATTCCATGGTATGTAAAACAACCAGATATGTCCAGTACTCCCAAGGAGTTGCGAGTATAGATACCAAAGTGATCAAAGTACTGATCATGGGACAACAGTGAAAAATGTCATTGAGTACTGGAGTAGCACTGATGACATGTTTTCTCGCAAGCAGAGATTATGAAGTGCTCGTTGTAAGTAATTGCATCGATACAGTCTTCATCAATACCCCATGCAATTTTCGATTTAAGTTAAGGGTTTTGTGTAATACACGATATGGTGGCATGGTGTTTGGAAATCGTTCCAAACAGGTTACTGTGGCGAATTCTATAACTAAGGCTAAGTATGTTGCCGCTTTCAAAGCGACATAGAAGATGTTGAATCATACAGTTCGTTCATGAACTTAGTATGGTTCCAAGATGGCTTTGGTCAATGGAACACTATTGAAGATAGTTGCTCCATAGCTCAGTTTGAGGAATCAAGGTTTAACCAGTGATTCACATATATACGAAGCCAATTCCACACAAAATATGAATTTTGTGAAAGCGTGAAAACGCGAGGATATGCAGAGATACACACGGAACTGAAGTTGTCAGATCCGTTGGACATCAGGCTATACCACAAGCGAAGCATATTTTACACCGGTATGCCATAGGTGTAAAGTGTTTTAGCATTGACTAGATTATTGGCTCTAGTGCAAGTGGGAGTCTGTAGGAGATATGCCCTAGAGGCAATAATAAATGTTATTGTTTATCTCCATGTTCATAATTATGTTTATGTTCCATGCTATAACTGCTATGGTTCTCGAGTCTACAATAACCACGAGGCTCGGAGGAAGACTCATATGCATGTGTGGAATAATAAACGGTAAAATGTATTCCTAGTCTGGCCTCTAAGACTAGATCAAGTGTTGCATGATGGTTCTGTTTTCCTGATCATAGGCATGACTATGCCGGCAACTTTGAGGGCACAATGTTAGGAGAACACTTGTGTTGAATCGACCCGATTGATGTTATGCTATGAGATACATTCGTCACAAGTTAAATGGTTAATAACACAAAGAAAGTTAATGTTTGCATAATTCCTTAGACCATGAGAGTATCGAGTTTCTTCATGCTTGCTTCATGAACTTTGGGGTTTGTTAAACGTCATCCGTAAATGGGTGGCTATTACGGCGGCTTACGGGTTCATGGGAAAGTATGTCAAGTAACTTGATAGCTCGAGATTGGGATTTGCTCCTCCGACGATGGAGAGATATCTTTGGGCCCTCTCGGTGTTACGGTATCCATCATCGTCTGGCCAGACACAATGTGATTTGATCATAGGGATGCCGGAACACGGGAACGAGAAAATAGAACAAAACCGGTAACGAGGTAACTGGCATAGTGGACAAGTTGTTGATCCATGGGGATGCCAATAAATCTCACCTCGGGTGTTTGTAACATATCGCGAAGCAACAGGAATAGCACACGGCAACTGGAGGTTCACTCGAATATTCATTCGTGTGGGTATGGGGGTCAATATGGGTGTCCACGGCTGCGATGTTGGTCATTGATCGGAAAGAGTTCCAGTCCTGTCTATACTTCACCGAACCTATAGGGTCACACGCTTAAGGGTCATCTATCTACTGAATACTAGACAGGGAGTCTGAGAGAAAGTCACCGGAAAAGTTTCGGAGACAGCGGAAAAGTTTCGGAGAGAGAGCACCGGAATAGTTTTGGTAAAACCGAAAAGTTGTTTCGGAGTATACCATTAAGTCAAAATGGTTTCGGCACACGCCTGGAAATTCTTGGAGGGTGCCAGAATTGGTCTGGGAACTTCTGGGATTTTTCGGAGAAAAAAACCGGAAATGTTCCGGAGCTGCCGAAACCGCTTTGTTTGCTTTTCGCAGATGAAAATCACTAATCCGAAATTGTTTCGGAATGCGTCCAAAATCATTTGTGTGGGTACTGGAATTCTTCTAAGACCCACAGAAATATTTTCGGATTTAACGGTCGCGAAAAAATGGTTCCGTGAATAGTGAAAGTGCCTTTTGGGTGTCTTCTTGGAGAAGCTACCTTGAGGGCCTTTTGGTACTTTTCCCCTTAGCTTCTTGGAGAAGCTACCCTTGGGCTTGGCCTATAAATAGGGGTGGCGGGGGCTGCCTAAAGACACACTCTTTCTCAACATACACAAGCCATGCATGATCTGGCCATCTTCTCTCCCTCCCCGCGAAATAGTTTCGTTGAGCCGAAAGGCTGTATGGGTTCCGGTGGGAACTAGTTCTGGACGGCGAAGCCCTGCCGGATAGATGACACCGTATGTGTGCAACCCCGTAGAGAGGTCGTAGGTTCTATCTTTTTGCCCGAGGGGCTGTTCGAGGGTCCTCCCGAAGGGCTGTCCGAGTTACTGTCCGAGTTTCGGGGGTCCTCCCGAAGGGCTGTCCGAGTGACCCGCCCGAAGGGCTGTCCGTGAGGCCTCCCGGAGGGCTGTCCGAGGATCCGTCCGGTGGGACTATCCGAAGGACTATCCAGAGGCCTCCCGGAGGGCTGTCCGAGGATCTGTCCGGTGGGACTATCCGAGGGACTGTCCAGAGGCCTCCCGAAGGGCTGTCCGAGGATCCGTCCGGTGGGACTATCCGAGGGACTGTCTCGAGGCCTCCCGAAGGGCTGCCCAGAGATCCATCCGGTGAGCTGACGAGGGAGTACATCCTCGCGGTTGGGAGGTTGTAAAATCCTAGCTGCGGGGATCTGCACCGCCAATCGTCATCGACTCTACTTCCGCTGCGCTACGAGTCGGTAACGAAAATATCAAACCTTGTATGCAGTCTCCATAGTGGTCCTGGGCTGGTGCGTAGGTCGGAATTTTTTTGTTTTCTGCTGCGTTCCCCTACACTCGCATTGTTTCAAAATTTAAATATTTATCAGGTAAAAGGGGATCATTAGAATTGGGCGAGACCCCTAACTTTGCAGCTACGCGGGAGGCATAAATTCCTCCATACAAATCACCATTACCCGCGTTACGCTGCAGCCTATGTGCGACAATTGCCCCAAGATTATAATACTTGCTGCTAGTCAAAGCTGTATGAATAAGACTCAGATCAGGGGCACAAAGCGCTCTGCAGTCTTGCTTACCAACAATGCGTTTACCATTAAAAAGTGCAAAATACCGAATAGCTGGAAAGTGGATGCTAACTATTCTGGCCTGCATAACTCCCCTATCCTCACCGTTGCAAAGGCTATTAAGAAATGACTCATAATCAGATTTTTGTGGTTCATCTAACGAACCCCAATATGGAATTTTGCATGCATCACAAAATTCTTCTAGAGACATACTATAGGATTTGTCATAGAGGTGAAATAAAACTCTAGAAGTGCGCGGATGATATTCAAAGTTCTGAGTGAATGAATGAGTGAGGTAGTAATGCCGTGGTGGCTTATCTGCGATGAAGGCGGAGAGCTCAGTGTTGTGAATATATTGGTCAAATTCTTCCTTGATGCCTGCACCTAGCATGAACTCGTTGCACGGCCATCTACATGATTTTGCTTCGGCACCTCACACCGAACTTGCCCTTGGTTCAACGTAAGATTGACGTGCGGGGTCTTCGCTAGATGATGCCTCGGCGGACCTCCTCCTCGAAGAACTCCTCCGGAAGAAATTCATTTTCCTAAGAACAAATTTCTGAAAATTTTTGGGCCACAAAATGATATCAATAAAACTTCACAAGATTGATAGCAACTGCTCATATGGATGTCTAGAGGCTATATCAAGCATTCAAACTACTTGGAACTCAAAGAATTCAACATGCAAGCTCATTTTCAGTAGCACCAAGAGCAGCTAATTATGCAAAATATAATCCACTAGAGCAAGAACTAATTGGAGCAATGGAGGAGTCACATACCAAGTAGCAATCCCCCAAAACAGTTTCGGAAATGGAGCTCCGAGCAAAGAGATCGAAAATCTCAGGTTTGGGAGCAAGAACACGAGAGAGAGAGAGAGCTACCATGAATTTTTGCTAGAGGTAAGAGACGAAGTGAGCTGAGGGAATAAGTGAGGGGGTCCCTGTGGGGCCCACAAGCCACCAGGGCGCGCCAGGGGGGGGGGGGGTGGCATGCCCTGGTGCCTCGTGGGCACCTGGGGCACCCCACTGGTACGTTTTTAGTGCCAAAAATTCTTAAATATTCTATAAAAATTCATATCAAAATTTTATTGCATTATGAGCACTTTCATTTTTGGGCATTTTTTTATTGCACGGATAATTCTGAAAACAGGGTAATCATGGCATTGTATTTTATTAAACTATGATTAACAGAAAACAAAAAGTGGGTACAGAAGGTTGTGCTTACTAAATTCATCGACCACATGCCTCTTAAAAAGAATCCATTAATAAGGTTGATCAAGTCTTATTAACAAACCATTTCCGAGTAACATGAAATCGAGGAACTTTCGTATAACACTAAGTTACCTCAACGGGGATATGTATTTCCCCAATAATAAGAGTTTCATATTTCTTTTTGACAGTAGGAAGCGGGAGTTGAAAACTTCCAATAGTAATTGTCGGAGTCTTTTCAATAACATGAATACCATTTACTTGAAATTGCTTCTTCGGAAAGTGCACCGTATGCTCATTACCATTGATATGAAAAGTGACCTTACTTTTGTTGCAATCAATAACAGCCCCTGCAGTCTTCAAAAAGGGTCTACCAAGGATAATCAACATATTGTCGTCCTCGGGCATATCAAGTATAACAAAGTCTGTTAGGATAGTAACATTTGCAACTACAACGGGCACATCCTCACAAACACCGATAGGTATGGCGGTTGATTTGTCAGCCATTTGTAATGATATTTTAGTGGGAGTGAGTTTATTCAAATCAAGTCTTTTATATAAAGAGAAAGGCATAACACTAACACCGGCTCCTAAATCACACAAAGCAGTTTTGACATAGTTTCTTTTAATGGAGCATGGTATAGTTGGTATTCCTGGATCTCCTAGTTTCTTAGGTACTCCATCCTTAAAAGAATAATTTGCAAGCATGGTAGAAATTTCAGCTTCAGTTATCTTTCTTTTATTTGTGACAATGTCTTTCATATATTTAGCATAAGGGGCCAAACGAGTATGCAAAAAGACTGGCCTAAGCATTTCATCAAAGCATTCAAATTCTTCCTCATCTCTTTTCTTAGATGGTTTAGGAGGAAAGGGCATGGGTTTTTGAACCCATGGTTCTCTTTCTTTACCATGTTTTCTAGCAACGAAGTCTCTTTTATCATAACGTTTGTTTTTAAGAGGTGGGTTATCAAGAGCAACAACAGGTTCTATTTTAACATCATTATCCGGTTCTTTATCATTATCTGGTTGGGTATCCACATGAGCATCATCATTATTATTATCATCAGGTGCATGCTCATTACCAGATTGTGTTTCAGCATCAGAAATAGAAACATCATTGCTATCCTCCAAGGGGTTTTCTACCTCGGGTTCACTAGAAGTATGCAAAGTCCTATCATTTTTCTTTTTCTTTTTCTTTTTAGATGGACTAGGTGCATCAACATTAATTCTCTGAGAGTCTTGTTCAATTCTTTTAGGGTGACCTTCAGGATAAAGTGGCTCCTGAGTCATTCTGCCTCCTCTAGTCATTACTCTAACAGCATGATCATTCATATTTTTATTCATTTCATTGAGCAATTCACTTTGAGATTTAGCGACTTGTTCTAATTGGGTTTGAACCATAGATGCATGTTTACTTACACCTTTGACATTATTAGCAATTCTAAATAACAAGTCACTCAAGCGATCAATCATGTAGGCATTTCGTTTCAATTGTTTCATAACATTTGCATTGAAGTGATCTTGCTTAATAATATAATTGTCAAATTCATACAAGCATTGACTAGGAGGTTTGTTATAAGGAATATTACTTTCATCAAACATTATAAGAGAATTTACCTCTACTACCTATGGCGGTGTGTCAAGACCATGTATTTCTTCAATAGGTGGTAGATTCTTAACATCTTCAGCTTTAATACCTTTTTCCTTCATACATTTCTTTGCCGCTTGCATATCTTCAGGACTGAGAAATAAAATACCCCTCTTCTTCGGAGTGGGTTTAGGCGGTGGTTCAGGAAGTGTCCAATCATTATCATTCTTCAATATATTATTCAATAGTTCCTCAGCTTGTTCAATAGTCCGTTCCCTAAAAACACAACTCGCACAACTATCTAGGTAGTCCCTAGAAGCATCGGTTAGTCCATTATAGAAGATATCAAGTATTTCATTTTTCTTAAGAGGATGATCAGGCAAAGCATTAAGTAATTGGAGAAGCCTCCCCCAAGCTTGAGGGAGATTCTCTTCTTTAATTTGCACAAAGTTAAATATTTCCTGTAAAGCAGCTTGTTTCTTATGAGCAGGAAAATATTTTTCAAAGAAGTAATAAATCATATCCTGGGGACTACGCACACAACCAGGAGCGAGAGTATTATACCATTCCTTAGCATCACCCTTTAATGAGAAAGGAAATAACTTAAGAATATAGTAATAGCGAATTTTTTCCTCATGAGCAAATAGGGTGGCTATATCATTTAATTTAGTAAGATGTGCCACAACGGTTTCAGTTTCATAGCCATGGAAAGGATCAGATTCAACCAAAGTAATTAACTCAGGATCGACAGAGAATTCATAATCCTTATCAATAACAAATATGGGAGAGGTAGCAAACTTAGGATCATATTTCATTCTCTCCCTCATAGATTTTTCTTTCATTTCAGCAAGCAATTTTATAACTTCATCTCTATCATTACAAGCAAGGATGGCTCTGGCCGTCTCCCTATCAAAGCAATGTTCATCAGGTGTTTCAACTCTAGTAGGAGAGCTAGGCATAATAGGTGAATCATAATTCTCAAGAGTTTCAACATTTTCAATTTCTTTAGCCTTAGCAAGTTGTTCATTAAGAAATTCACTAAGTGGCACAACATTATCAAGCATAGTACTAGCATCATCATGAGTATCATTTATAGCAGAAGTAGTATCATCAATAACTTGCGACATATCAGAATTAATAGCAGGTGGTGGTGTTGCAAGTTTACTCAAAACAGAAGGTGAATCAAGTGCAGAGCTAGATGGCAGTTCCTTACCTCCCCTCGTCTTAGAGGGACCGATCTTGGTCTTAGCGTCTTTCAGATTCTTCATAGTGATCAACAGATATAAATCCCAAGTGACTCAACAAATAGAGCTATGCTCCCCGGCAACGGCGCCAGAAAAAGGTCTTGATAACCCACAAGTATAGGGGATCGCAACAATTTTCGAGGGTAGAGTATTCAACCCAAATTTATTGATTCGACACAAGGGGAGCCAAAGAATATCTGCAAGTATTAGCAGTTGAGTTGTCAATTCAACCACACCTGGAGACTAAATATCTGTAGTAGAGTGATCAGTAGCACAGTAGTATGATAGTTTGATAGTAGTAGCAATTGGAGTAACAGTAATAGTATGGTAGCAGCAATAGTAGTAGCAATTGTGACAGCAGTAGCAACAATAGTAACTTAGCAAAGAACAATATGTGAAAAGCTCTTAGGCATTGGATCGGTGATTATGTTGGATAACATTCATCATGTAACAGTCATAACCTAGGGCGACACAGAACTAGCTCCAATTCATTAATGTAATGTAGGCATGTATTCCGTATATACTCATACGTGCTTGCGATAAGAACTTGCATGACATCTTTTGTCCTACCCTCCCGTGGCAGCGGGGTCCATAAGGAAACTAAGGGATATTAAGGCCTCCTTTTAATAGAGAACCGAAACAAAGCATTAACACATAGTGAATACAAGAACTCCTCAAACTATGGTAATCACTGGAAAGAATCCCAATTATTGTCACCTTGGGGTATGCGGATCATAACACGTAGCAGGTGCATATAACTTGCAAGATCGGATCAAGAACACAAATATATTCATGAAAACATAAAGGGTTCAGATCTGAAATCATGGCACTCGGGCCCTAGTGACAAGCATTAAGCATAGCCAAGTCATAGCAACATCAATCTCAGAACATAGTGGATACTAGGGATCAAGCCCTAACAAAACTAACTCGATTACATGATAAATCTCATCCAACTCATCACCGTCCAGCAAGCCTATGAAGGAATTACCCACTCCCGGCGGTGAGCATCATGAAATTGGTAATGAAGGATGGTTGATGATGACGATGTCGGAAGATCCCCCTCTCCGGAGCCCCAAACAGACTCCAGATCTGGCCTCCAGATGAAGAATAGGACGTGGCGGCGTCTCCGTATTGTGAAACGCAATAAAACTTCCTCTCCTATTTTTTTCTCTGGAATTGTGAATTTATAGGTCTGAGATTAGGGTCAGCGGATCCACGTCGGCCCCATGAGCCACCAGGGCACGCCTGGGGGGGGGGGGGGGGTGGCGCGCCCTGGTGCCTCGTGGGCAGTAGGTGGCCCCCCTCTAGTGGGTCTTGGCTCCAGTATTTTTGATTTATTCCATAAAAAATCTCCAAAAAGTTTCGTCCAATTCCAAGAACTTTTATTTCTGCACAAAAAACAACACCAAGGTAGTTCTGCTGAAAACAGCGTCAGTCCGGGTTAGCTTCATTCAAATCATGCAAATTAGAGTCCAAAACAAGAGCAAAAGTGTTTTAAAAAGTAGATACGATGGAGACGTATCACCGTTCCATAACCGCCGACACCCAGCCCTTCCTTGGTCTCCTCGCCGGCGAACGGCCGCCGATACGCCCGCCGTCCCTCTGTCACTCTCCCTCTCTTTTAAAACTGATGCGACGACCCCACCTGTCAGCCACAGCGAGGCCGCCCGAATCATTTTCTGAGTGGAGGCGTATTTGGATTTTACGCCTTCGAAGTGGCCCTCTGTGGGATTTTCTGGAAATTCATAATTAATCCATTTTAATTCCAGATTTGACCCAACTTTGACCACTCATATCTCCTAATCTACAAGTCCAAATGAGCTGATTCTTTTTGCAGTATTTTTATTTTGAGCTCCTTTATTTTCTGGTAGAAGTTGACATTTTTCCCTGCTGTCTAGATTTTCTGGACAAAGAAAAATGCTTTATGTGATTATTTCATTTGCTTGTTTATGTTGTTTTCAGAATGTTTGATGTGTGTGTGTGAAGACTAGGAGTATTCCAACCCTCTATTGGAGCAAGGCAAGCCACACCCTCCATTTGCATGATTGCAATGCAATGCCATGGTTTTATTTAATAAACTTGCTTAAAATTTGCATTAGCTAAATATGATTTATTCATGGCAATTCTTGGAGTATTATTGGACTTGCTACAATCATGATTATGATTGGATTGAATATATCTAGTATCTTGCAAGATTGATATTGCCATGATCTCTTTGGATTACTAGGATCAATGGTTATGTTTCATTATGATCATATTTAATATTTTATCTATGGAGTTGATAATAATGATTTGGTTATATTATTCTTTGGATTATTGGATGGATATTGCTATGATTTGAATCACAGGTTGATATATGATATTGGAGTAGCAATTATGACAGATATACCTTGGGGACAAATTCCGTCATTTCGTTGATCTGGTGCCACCGAATCGAGCTCACTAGTGCAACCACACTTGCCTGGATGGGGAGGCCCTAATTCGGTCTATTGTCATGCCTCTCGCCGGTGCCTCCAACTTGGGAAGGTTATGCGCTTGTGCTACCCAGGCCTGGTAGGCAGGCATAACCTTGTGTGCCCAAGTTGTATGGTACCATTGTCCCCGTTTGGGACCATTTGCTTTGTTTTGCCACGACGGTGGCTGATGACCCACAAGTATAGGGGATCAATCGTAGTCCTTTCAATAAGTAAGAGTGTCGAACCCAACGAGGAGCAGAAGGAAATGACAAGTGGTTTTCAGCAAGGTATTTTCTGCAAGCACTGAAATTATCGGTAACGAGTAGTTTGATAGCAAGATAATTTGTAACAAGTGACAAGTAGCAATAGTAACTAAGGTGCAGCAAGGTAGCCCAATCCTTTTGTTGCAAAGGACACGCCGGAAGAATCTCTTATAATAAGCTAAACGTTCTCGAGGACACATGGGAATTTCATCTAGTCATTTTCATCATGTTTGTTTGATTCGCGTTCGCTACTTTGATAATTTGATATGTGGGTGGACCGGTGCTTGGGTGATGTTCTTACTTGAACAAGCCTCCCACTTATGATTAACCCCTCTCGCATGCATCCGCAACTACGAAAGAAGAATTAAGATAAATCTAACCATAGCATTAAACATATGGATCCAAATCAGCCCCTTACGAAATAGCGCATAAACTAGGGTTTAAGCTTCTGTCACTCTAGCAACCCATCATCTAATTACTACCCCACAATGCATTCCCTTAGGCCCAAAGATGGTGAAGTGTCATGTAGTCGACGTTCACATGACACCACTAAGAGAATCAACAACATACATATCATCAAAATATTGAACGAATACCAAATTCACATGATTACTTATGACAAGACTTCTCCCATGTCCTCAAGAACAAAAGTAACTACTCACACATCATATTCATGTCCAAGATCAGAGGGGTATTGAATAGTGCTACTTGTCAGCTGCGTTGGTAATTCCCTGAAGAGGAAGGGAGATGCAGTACAGTAGAGATAAGTATTTCCCTCAGTTATGAAACCAAGATTATCAATCTAGTAGGAGAATCACGCAACACCTTGTTAGCAACACCTGCACACAAAACAACAAATCCTTGCACCCAACGCAAACAAGGGGTTGTCAATCCCTCGGCGGTAAGTTGCAAGATTAAATTGTATGTGATAGATAGATAGATTGAAACAAAAATACAAAATAAAATAAATAAAGAAAAAATGCAGCAAGTATTTTTAGGGTTTTAGTATATGATCTAGATATACCCGGGGGCCATAGTTTTCACTAGAGGCTTCTCTCAAGAAAATAGCATACGGTGGGTAGACAAATTACTGTTGGGCAATTGATAGAAAAGCAAATAATCATGATGATATCCAAAGCAATGATCATGTATATAGGCATCACATCCAAGACAAGTAGACCGACTCCTGCCTGCATCTACTACTATTACTCCACACATCGACCGCTATCCAGCAT
Source organism: Elymus sibiricus (assembly GCA_039707655.1). Taxonomy (NCBI): domain Eukaryota; kingdom Viridiplantae; phylum Streptophyta; class Magnoliopsida; order Poales; family Poaceae; genus Elymus; species Elymus sibiricus. The sequence continues at coordinate 250,210,685 of CM077668.1, read as the reverse complement.
GCATCTAGTGTATTAAGTCCGTAAAGAACGGAGTAACGCCTTAAGCAAGATGACACGATGTAGACAAAGTAAACTCACGCATGACTAAACCCCATCTTTTTACCCTTAATAGCAATGATACATACGTGTCATGTCCCTTTCTGTCACTGGGATTGAGCACCGCAAAATCAAACCCATTACAAAGCACCTCTTCCCATGGCAAGATAAATCAATCTAGTTGGCCAAACCAAATCAATAGATCGGAGAAGAAATACGAAGCTATAATAATCATGCATAAAAGAGATCAGAGAAGACTCAAAATAATATTCATGGATAATCTGATCATAAACTCACAATTCATCGGATCCCAACAAACACACCGCAAAAAGTGATTACATCGGATAGAACTCCAAGAACATCGAGGAGAACATTGTATTGAAGATCAAAAAGAGAGAAGAAGCCATCTAGCTACTAACTATTGACCCGAAGGTCTGTGGTAAACTACTCATGCATCATCGGAAGGGCAGCAAGGTTGATGTAGAGCCCCTCCGTGATCGATTCCCCCTCCGGCAGAGTACCGGAAAAGGCCTCCAGATGGGATCTCTCGAGAACAGAAGCTTGCGGCGGCGGAAAAAGTATTTCATGGACTCGCCTGGTGGTTTCCAGATTTATGGGAATTTATAGTGGTGGAATTAGGTCAAACGGAGCTGAGGTGGGCCCATGAGGCACCAGGGCGCACCTGCCCCCCCAAGCGCGCCCTGGTGGCTCGTGGCCACCTTCTCTGGCGTCTGGTCTTCTCCCAAAGCTTCTAGTGTTGGTATTGTCCAGAAAAAAATCTCCAAAAAGTTTCGTGGCATTTGGACTTCGTTTGGTATTGATATTCTATAAAACAAAAAACAGGCAGAAAAGATCAACTGGCACTGGGCACTAAGTTAATAGGTTAGTCCAAAAAAATGATATATAATTGCTGTAAATGCATATAAAAGCATCCAAGATTGATAATATAACAGCATGGAACAATAAAAAATTATAGATACGTTGGAGACGTATCAGCATCCCCAAGCTTAATTCCTGCTCGTCCTCGAGTAGGTAAATGATAAAAACAGAATTTTTGATGTGGAATGCTGCCTATCATATTCATCATATATTCTTTTCTTTTGTAGCATGGACATTGGACTTGAATGATTCAAAGCAATAGTCTATAATTTGACATGAAGATATAAATACTCAAGCATGCTAACAAGCAACCATGTCTTTCAAAATATCAATGCTAAAGAAAGTTATCCCTAGCCCATTATGCTCAATCATTGATCCATTCATGAAACACACTCAAATATTAGCTACACACAATGCACAAGTATGACAATAGTGCTCTCTAGTTGGTGCTTTATAAGAGAAGATGGAGACTCAAAGTAAAAATAAAAATTGCATAAAGTAAATAGATAGGCCCTTCGCAGAGGGAAGCAGAGATTTGCTAATGTGCCAGAGCTCAAAGCTTAAATTAGAGAGATAAAAAATATTTTGAGAGGCATGCTTTTCCTGTCAACGAAAACGACCGAGAATTCCCAATATCTTCCATGCTAGACACATCATAGGCGGTTCCCAAACAGAAAGTAAAGTTTATTTCCTTTCCACCATTCTTTCACAATCCATGGCTAGCCGTATCCACGGGTGCCCTCCATACCAATCACTTTCCAAGGGATTTTGTTGTTATTAATTTTTGATTTCATTGTGGGACTGGGCATCCCTATTACCAGCCACTCTCTCGTGCAATGACAAGTGAATAAACACTCATCGTGAGAATAACACACCTAGCATGGAAAATATTGGCCACCCCCTGCCGCTTCATGAGCGGTATGGGCACACAAAACGGAAAAATTATTTTGAAAATTAGAGTTGGCACACGCAAATTTACTTGGAACGACATGGAAATACCGCATATAGGTAGATATGGTGGACTCATTTGGCACAACTTGGGTTTAAGGAGTTTGGATGCACAAGCAGTATTTCCGCTTAGTACAAATGAAGGCTAGCAAATAGATTGAGAAGCAACCAACCAAAAAGCGAAAACGGTCATAAACATGCATTGAATATAACTAACACCGAATAATGCACCATAAGTCGGATATAATTTCGTTGCATAACTATTGACTTAACGTGCATGCATAGGGAATCACAAACCTTAACACTAATATTCTTACTAAATCACAATTACTCACTAATATGACTCGCATATTATCATTTCCATATCGCAAAACTATTGCAAGGAATCACACTTATCATATCCAATGATCTATATGAAAGTTTTTATTATATCCCTCTTGAATATTCATCACTTTGGGACCAAATTCATATCTTGTGCAAATTACCATTACTATTATTAACTCTCAAAAAGATATAAGTGAAGCATGAGAGTGCAAATATTTCTTCAAAATTTTAGTTTTATCAACTCTCAAAATAATATAAGTGAAGCATGAGAGTTTATTTCTTCAAAATTTTAATCTTATCAACTCTCAAAATAATATAAGTGAAGCATGAGAGTTTATTTCTTCAAAATATATCCACCGCCGTGCTCAAAAAGATTTAAGTGAAGCACTAGAGCAACTGCCTAGCTCAAAAAATTTAAGTGAAGCACATAGAGTATTCTAACAAATTATGATGAACGTGTGGCTCTCTCAAATTGGTGTGTCCAGCAAGGATGATTGTGACAAACTAAAAAGCATACATAGCAAAGACTCATATAATACACGACGCTCGCAAAACACATATCATGTGACGAATAAAAATATAGCTCCAAGTAAAATTACCGATGGTTGGTAGAAGAAAGAGGGGATGCCTTTCGGGGCATCCCCAAGCTTAGACGCTTGAGTCTTCCTTGAATATTACCTTGGGGTGCCTCGGGCATCCCCAAGCTTAGGCTCTTGCCACTCCTTATTCCTTCATCCATCGTGATCTCACCCAAAACTTGAAAACTTCAATCACACAAAACTCAACGAAACCTTCGTGAGATCCGTTAGTATAACAAAACAAATCACCGCTTTAAGTACTGTTGCAAACCCATTCATATTTTATTTTTGCATTATACCTACTGTATTCTAACTTCTCCATGGATTATACCCCCCGATACAATCCATAGTTTCATCAAAACAAGCAAGCAAAGCATCAAAAACAGAATCTGTCAAAAACAGAATAGTCTGTAGCAATCTATTTAGAAGCCATACTTATGTAACTCCAAAAATTCTGAAAAATTAGGAAAACGTGGGAAATTCATATACCAATACTGTGTAAAAATTTCAGATTTTTCTGACGCTCCAGTACAGAACCAAAATTCTAGCACTGGACGCAAAACTTTCTGTTTTCCAAACAGCATCAATTATACTATCTTCCAAATCATCCCAAAGGCTTTACTTGGCACAAACACTAATTAAAAACACAAAAAAATCAATAATAATAGTAGCATAAATATGAAAACACACCATAACAGAAACAAAAAGAAATATTTATTTTATTCATTGGGTTGCCTCCCAACAAGCGCTATTGTTTTATGCCCCTAGCTAGGCATAATGCATAGTTTCAAGTATTGTCATCTTTGGTTTCCAACTCCTCAATCACACATCCATTTTTTCTAATAGATTTAACATAGGTGTTTCTCATCATCACACTTCTAGGCACCAAATCAAGAATTTTACTTTTGTGAATAGGTTCCTTAATTATATCAATGAAATTGGGGTGCACGCTAATCATTTTATGATCCTCATTTCCCTTACTAGAAGTAGCACAATTGGTTTTAGGAACATATATGAACTTGCAATTTTTATTGGGAGGAGTTCTATCAATATTCTTAACGGAGGAAAAAGCCGACCCCAAATTATTAATAATTTCTTCTATCTTATCGATTCTAGCGGGGCTTTGTTCTATTCTTTCATTAACTACCGGTTCTTTTTTTCCTTTAAGGTTTTCAATGCGATTCCTACCTTAGAACCAAATTGAGTGATATGATTATGATTTTTTATTATCTAAATTCTCAAGATGTTCAATAGTAGGCATTTTACTTTCAATAGCTTCTAACCTTTGCATAACATGTTCCAAAGTCAAAGTTGTTTCATTAATAGTGATAGGTGGTGATCCCACCAAATTTCCCATAGCATTGAAAGCATCCATAGAGGGACACATCAAGAAATTCCCTTCGGTAAGAGTATCAAGTACGAATCTATACCAAGTAGTAATACCCACATAAAAATTGCGAAGAAGGATAGTGGTGGATTGTTTACGGGTTGATCTATTATGAGCATCACAAATCCTATACCAAGCATCTTTTAAATTCTTTCCTCCCCTTTGTTTAAAATTGAGTACTTCATTTTCAGGGGTAAAAGTAACGAGCGAAGAACTAGCCATAGTGATAAAACGAGCAAGCAATCAAGCAAACAAGAAAAAGGCAAATGATTTTTTTTGTATTTTTGTAAAAACTTTTTAGAAGTGGGAGAGATGAAAACGAGAGGCAAATGCAAATAAAGTAAATGCAAGGAGATGAGAGTTTTATGCGTAGGTACCTGATAGATGTTGATGATGTCTCCCCGGCAACGGCGCCAGAAATTCTTCCTGCTACTTGTGAGCTGCGTTGGTAATTCCCTGAAGAGGAAGGGAGATGCAGTACAGTAGAGATAAGTATTTCCCTCAGTTATGAAACCAAGTTTATCAATCCAGTAGGAGAATCACGCAACACCTCGTTAGCAGCACCTGCACACAAAACAACAAATCCTTGCACCCAACGCAAACAAGGGGTTGTCAATCCCTCGGCGGTAAGTTGCAAGATTAAATTGTATGTGATAGATAGATAGATTGAAACAAAAATACAAAATAAAATAAATAAAGAAAAAGTGCAGCAAGTATTTTTAGGGTTTTAGTATATGATTTAGATAGACCCGGGGGCCATAGTTTTCACTAGAGGCTTCTCTTAAGAAAATAACATACGGTGGGTAGACAAATTACTGTTGGGCAATTGATAGAAAAGCAAATAATCATGACGATATCCAAAGCAATGATCATGTATATAGGCATCACGTCCGAGACAAGTAGACCGACTCCTGCCTGCATCTACTACTATTACTCCACACATCGACCGCTATCCAGCATGCATCTAGTGTATTAAGTCCATAAAGAACGGAGTAATGCCTTAAGCAAGATGACATGATGTAGACAAAGTAAACTCACGCATGAATAAACCCCATATTTTTACCCTTAATAGCAACGATACATACGTGTCATGTCCCTTTCTGTCACTGGGATTGAGCACCGCAAGATCGAACCCATTACAAAGCACCTCTTCCCATGGCAAGATAAATCTATCTAGTTGGCCAAACCAAATCAATAGATCGGAGAAGAAATACGAATCTATAATAATCATGCATAAAAGAGATCAGAGAAGACTCAAATAATATTCATGGATAACCTGATCATAAACGCACAATTCATCAGATCCCAACAAACACACCGCAAAAAGTGATTACATCGGATAGAACTCGAAGAACATCGAGGAGAACATTGCATTGAAGATCAAAAAGTGAGAAGAAGCCATCTAGCTACTAACTATGAACCCGAAGGTCTGTGGTAAACTACTCACGCATCATCGGAAGGGCAGCAAGGTTGATGTAGAGCCCCTCCGTGATCGATTCCCCCTCCGGCAGAGTACCGGAAAAGGCCTCCAGATGGGATCTCTCGAGAATAGAAGCTTGCGGCGGCGGAAAAAGTATTTCATGGACTCGCCTGGTGGTTTCCAGATTTATGGGAATTTATAGTGGTGGAATTAGGTCAAACGGAGCTGAGGTGGGCCCACAAGGCACCAGGGCGTGCCTGCCCCCCCAGGCGCGCCCTGGTGGCTCGTGGCCACCTCCTCTGGCGTCTGGTCTTCTCCCGAAGCTTCTAGTGTTGGTATTGTCCAGAAAAAAATCTCCAAAAAGTTTCGTGGCATTTGGACTTCGTTTGGTATTGATATTCTGTAAAACAAAAAACAGGCAGAAAACAACAACTGGCACTGGGCACTAAGTTAATAGGTTAGTCCCAAAAAATGATATATAATTGCTGTAAATGCATATAAAAACATCCAAGATTGATAATATAACATCATGGTACAATCAAAAATTATAGATACGTTGGAGACGTATCAAATAGCATAATGGATCTGAACATATAATCTTCCACCAAATAAACCAACTAGCATCAACTACGAGATGTAATCAACACTACTAGCAACCCACAGGTACCAATCTGAGGTTTTGACACAAAGATTGAATACAAGAGATGAACTAGGGTTTGAGATGAGATGGTGCTGGTGAAGATGATGAAGATTGGTCCTCCCACGATGAGAGGATCGTTGGTGATGTCGATGGCTTCGATTTCCCCCTCCCGGAGGGAAGTATCCCCGGCGGAATCGCTCCGCCGGAGAGCAAAAGTGCTCCTGCCCAAGTTCCGCCTCGAGACGGCGACGCTCCATCCCAAAAGTCTTCTCCTTATTTTTTCTAGGGCAAATGGGCTTATATACCAGAAAATGGGCAGCGGAGGCTGGCCAGGGGCCCCACGAGCCACCAGGGCGCGCCTGGGGGGGGGGGGGGGGTGGCGTGCCCTGGTGCCTCATGGGCACCTGGGTGGCCCCCTATGGTACTTCTTTTCTCCATTATTTTTTATTTATTCCAAAATAAATCTCCGTGAAATTTTAGCTCATTTGAAGATGTGTAGAATAGGTATCTCTGACATAGCTTTTTCAGGTCCAGAATTCCAGCTGCCGGCAATCTCCCTCCTTATGTAAATCTTGCATATTAAGAGAGAAAAGGCATTAGAATTACTCCACAAAGTGTTATATTGATTAAAAACACTATAAATAACTGTAGGAAAACATGATGCAAAATGGACGTATCAACTCCCCCAAGCTTAGACCTCGCTTGTCCTCAAGCGAAAGCCGATATCGATAATCATGTCGACATGTTTAGAGAGAGAGAGGTGTCGATGAAAACAAAATACGGACATAGTAGCATCATGATCATTATTGTAACAACAATATTCATTATCATAGAACTTCTCATGAGCAAGTAACAATTCATCACAACAACGAAGTATAAGACATAAACTTTCTTGAAAACTAACAAACTATGTTCTCAGTCAACAATGCAATTGCAATTCATCATATTTTCAGGAAGGGTCTCATATAGGAGCTTTTTAGCAAGTCCACATACTCAACCATCATTTAGTCTTCTATGATTGCTAACACTCACAACATATATATGGAGCAAAAAGTTTCAGCTAGACACATAGAAAGATAGGGGCTTATAATTTCGCCTCCCAACTTATTCACCTCAAGGGTGATGTCAACAATAATAACTCATGATCACTCATATCTAACTGGATATATGTGCCTAGATCTTTCCCCACCACATGATACTTGCAAAAGAGAAAAATAAAAAGGAATAGAGAAGAACACTATTGACTCTTGCATAAAAAGTAAATACATGAAAGTAAAAGATAGGCCCTTCGCAGAGGGAAGCAGAGGTTGTCATGCGCTTTTTGTTGTTGGATGCACAAGCTCTTAATGCAAAGGAACGTCACTTTATATTGCCCCTTGTGATAGCAACCTTTATTATGCAGTCCGTCGCTTTTATTTCTTTACCATCACAAGTTCGTACAAAGCTTATTTTCCCTTACAATAAAAGTTCATATATATATTTAGAGGCAATTTTTATTGCTTTTGCACCGATGACAACTTACTTGAAGGATCTTATTCAATCCATAGGTAGATATAGTGGACTCTCATGACATGAAACTGGGTTTAAGGGTTTTGGATGCACAAGTAGTATCTCTACTTGGTGCGGATTTTTGGCTAGCAAATATATTGAGCAAGCACCACATGTTGGAGGATCTATGACAATATAACTTCTATGTGAATATAAGCAAACATAATTCATTACGTTGTCTTCCTTGTCCAATGTCAACAATTTGACATAAAATACTTAATGGGGGCTCACAATCATAAAAGATGTCCAAGATAGTGTATTTGCATGTGAATCTTCTCTTCCCTTATTAATTTTTTCATGAATTGCATCATTGACTAATGCTATGCTTGTTAACTTTCAATAAATTTTACCACTTATACTTTTCTTTATGTAATGTCATTACTTTCCATAAGATTAGCATATGATCTTTTTCATTTTTTTCATTGCTATGATTGAAACATAAAAGTAAAGAAGCAAAAACTCAAACTACTCGTTATTATATAACTCTCAACTCAATTACATAGATAGATAGATCATGAAACTAGCACTCGAAAATAGATCATACTAAACTTTTATTCAACTAGATCATGAAATAACTAAGGATCGAACTAAAAATAGGTAAAGATAATAAAAGTGATGGTGATACGATACCAGGACACCTCCCCCAAGCTTGGCACAAGCCAAGGGGAATGCCCATACCCATGTACTCAAGTTTCTTTCTTCAGTGATGATGGTGATGATGAAGCGGTGGGCTTGTCCTTCATGACATTAATTAGGATCTCCTTTAGGCTCTGGATTTCCCGGAGCACATGCCATATCATCTCTGTATTCTTTTGGACTTCGGCCATAATATGCTTATTCTCTGGCCCCCAAGCATTCTTTCCTGCATCACTTTCACTTGGACGAGAGATGTCCCAATTGGAGGGTATGTGCATATGAGGAGTATTTTCAACCCCGTAATTGTGGACCAAGTTATGAAAGTTGTTACGATGTAACCTATGTAAGGGCCTCCGAGGAGGGAGCCCTCCTTGTACCTCTGAATTCCCATGGCTCGTAGTGCTTCTCCGGGCTTGATGAGGATTTGGAATCGTGGAGATGTCGTCAAGGGTACACCTCTCGGAAGCCGGAGGGTGGACCTCAAGCGAATCTCCATCATATTCTTCCATGGTAACCTCTCCTTCCTCTCCCCTCCTGAGCTCCATCTGCATCAACCAAGCGTCGTCTCCCACATTGTTGGAGGAAGAGGAAGACATGATGCCTGGCCTCGAAATCTGACAGAAAACAGCACGAAACAAGAACAGAGGATATTTCTGTGATACGGTGGTCAAAACGTCCGAGAGTATATATAAAGAATTTTTATCTTGCAAAACAAGTATTCCAGAAGAAAACGGAGTCGGGAAGGCTCACGAGGGGTCCACGAGCCACCAGGGCGCGCCTGGGGGTGGGGGTGGCGTGCCCTGGTGCCTCATGTGCACCTCATGGGTCCCCTAGGCTGTTTCTTATTTTTGTATTTTTTCTAATATTCCAAAACTGACAGAAAGTATTTTTATGGAATTTTTGGAGTCGGTTTACTTACCGTATCACGTACCTCTTCCTTTTCAGGGTTCTGGAGTGTTCTGGAAGGTCTCTCTTATGTATTCCTCTGGTGTCATAGTTTGAATAATGTTAGTCTCAACATTAATAGGCGTACCTGAGATGTAATGCTTAATTCTTTACCCATTGACCACCTTTGGATTAGTGCCTTTGGCGTTATTGATCTTAATAGCTCCATAGAGATAAACTTCCTTGATAATATACTGTCCTTCCCATTTAGGGAGAAGTTTTCCTGCAAAAAATCTAAAACGAGAATTGTACAATAGAACATACTCACCCACTTTGAATTCCCGTTTTTGAATTCTTCTATCATGCCATCTTTTAACCTTTTCTTTAAACAATTTGGCATTTTCATAAGCTTGGGTTCTCCATTCATCTAGCGAGCTAATATCAAATAACCTCTTTTCACCAGCAAGTTTAAAATCATAATTGAGTTCTTTAATTGCCCAATATGCTTTATGTTCTAACTCAAGAGGTAAATGACATGCTTTTCCATAAACCATTTTATAAGGAGACATACCCATAGGATTTTTATAAGCAGTTCTATAAGCCCATAATGCATTGTCAAGTTTCTTAGACCAATTCTTTCTAGATCTATTGACGGTCTTTTGCAAAATTAACTTTATTTCTCTATTGCTCAGTTCAACTTGATCACTAGATTGAGGGTGATAGGGAGATGCAATTCTATGGTTGACATCATATTTAGCAAGCAGTTTACAGAATGCACCATGAATAAAATGTGAACCACCATCAGTCATTAAATATCTAGGGACTCTGAACCTCGGGAAAATAACTTCTTTAAGCATTTTAATAGAAGTGTTATGATCAACACTACTAGTTGGAATAGCTTCTACCCACTTAGTAACGTAATCAACAACAACTAAAATATGTGTATACCCATTAGAGGAAGGAAAAGGTCCCATATAATCAAATCCCCAAACATCAAATGGTTCAATAACAAGTGAATAATTCATAGGCATTTCCTGACGTCTACTAATATTACCAATTCTTTGACATTCATCACAAGATAAGACAAACTTACGAGCATCCTTGAAAAGAGTAGGCCAATAAAAACCGGATTGTAGTACCTTATGTGCAGTTCTGTCTCTCGCATGGTGTCCTCCGTAAGCCTCAGAATGACACTTCCGTAGGATTTGTTCCTGTTCATGCTCAGGTATACAACGTCTAATAATACCATCTACTCCTTCTTTATAAAGATGTGGGTCATCCCAGAAGTAATGTCTTAAATCAAAGAAGAACTTTTTCTTTTGTTGGTATGTGAAACTAGGTGGTATAAATTTAGCAACAATATAATTAGCATAGTCTGCATACCAAGGAGTATTACGAGAAGCATTTATGACAGCTAATTGCTCATCAGGAAAACTATCATCAATAGGCAGTGGGTCATCAAGAATATTTGCCAACCTAGACAAGTTATCAGCTACGGGGTTCTCAGCTCCCTTCCTATCAGTAATATGCAAGTCAAATTCTTGTAGCAATAGAACCCACCTAATGAGTCTAGGTTTAGCATCTTTCTTTTCCATAAGGTATTTAATAGCAGCATGATCGGTGTGAACAATTACTTTAGAATCAACTATGTAAGATCTGAATTTATCACATGCAAACACAACTGCTAGAAATTCTTTCTCAGTAGTAGCATAATTTCTTTGAGCACTGTCTAGAGTTTTACTGGCATAATCGATAACATTTAATTTCTTATCAACTCTCTGCCCTAGAACAGCACCAACAGCATAATCACTAGCATCACACATAATTTCAAAACGCAAGTTCTAATCAGGTGGTTGAACAATAGGTGCAGAGGTTAAGGCTTTCTTAAGTGTTTCAAAGGCTTCTACACAATCATCATAAAAAACAAATGGAACATCTTTTTGCAAGAGATTAGTAAGAGGCCTAGAAATTTTAGAGAAGTCTTTAATAAACCTTCTATAGAAACCAGCATGACCAAGGAAACTTCTTATACCTTTAATATCTTTAGCACATGGAATTTTCTCAAAAGCATCAACCTTAGCTTTATCAACTTCAATACCTCTTTCAGAAATTTTATGCCCAAGGACTATACCTTCATTAACCATAAAGTGACACTTCTCCCAATTCAAGGCAGGATTAGTTTCTTCACATCTCTGCAAAACTCGATCAATGTTGCTTAAGCAATCATCAAAAGAAGTTCCGTAAACGGAAAAATCATCCATGAAAACCTCGACAATCTTTTCACAAAAGTCAGAGAATATAGTAGTCATACATCTTTGAAAGGTAGCAGGTGCATTACATAAACCAAAAGGCATACGACGATAAGCATAAGTTCCAAAAGGACAAGTAAAGGTGGTTTTCTCTTGATCTTCAGGTGATACATGTATTTGAGAGAAACCAGAATAACCATCTAAGAAACAAAAATGTGTATGCTTAGACAATCTTTCTAACATTTGATCAATAAAAGGCAAGGGGTAATGATCTTTTCTAGTGGCTTTATTTAATTTCCTGAAGTCCATTACCATCCTATAACCAGTTACAATTCTTTGTGGGATGAGTTCATTTTTATCATTGGGAACAACGGTAATACCTCCCTTTTTAGGGACACAATGAACATGACTTACCCATCTACTATCAGTTATGGGATAAATTATACCTGCTTCCAGAAGCTTTAATATTTCAGTTCTTACCACATCCTTCATTTTAGGATTTAATCGTCGTTGGTGGTCGACAACTGGTTTAGCATCAGGCTCCATATTAATTTTGTGCTGACATAGAGTGGGACTAATGCCCTTAAGATCATCAAGAGTATATCCAATAGCAGCACGGTGCTTCCTCAGAGTTTTTAGTAATCTCTTCTCTTCATGCTCTGAAAGGTTAGCACTAATAATAACAGGATATATCTTCTTTTCATCTAGATAAGCATATTTCAATGTATCCGGCAATTGCTTCAATTCACATACAGGGTCACCCTTAGGTGGAGGAGGACCTCCAAGAGTTTCAACAGGCAAATTGTGTTTAAGGATAGGTGGTTGATCGAAGAACATCCTATCTATTTCATTTCTTTCATTCATGTGCATATCATTTTCATGGTCTAGCAAATATTGTTCTAACGGATCAGTAGGAGGTATGGAAATAGAAGCAAGACCAATAATTTCATCTTTACTAGGCAATTCTTTATCATGAGATTGTCTACGAAACTTGGAGAAATTAAACTCATGAGATATACCACCAAAATTAATACTAACAGTTTCTTTAGCGCAATCAATCTTGGCATTAACAGTGTTCAAGAAAGGTCTACCAAATATAATGGGAGAAAAATTATCTTGTGGAGAACCGAGGACAACCGAGGACTAGAAAATTAGTAGGGTATTTTATTTTTCCACACAAGACTTCAACATCTCTAACGATCCCAAGCGGCGTAATGGTATCTCTGTTTGCAAGCTTAATGGTAACATCAATGTCCTCTATTTCAATAGGTGCAATATCATTCATAATTTCTTGATATAAGGTAAACGGAATAGCACTCACACTAGCACCCAAATCACATAAGCCATGATAACAATGATCTCCTATTTTAACAGAGATAACAGGCATGCCTACTACAGGTCTGTTTTTATCTTTAGGATCTGGTTTAGCAATTCTGGCTGCTTCATCACAGAAGTAAATAACATGCCCATCTATATTATCGACCAAGAGATCTTTAACCATAGCAACATTAGGTTCAACTTTAATTTGTTCAGAGGGTCTAGGTGCTCTAATATTACTTTTGTTAACCATAGTTGAAACTTTAGTATGTTCCTTAATCCTAACAGGGAAAGGTGGTTTCTCAATATAAGCAGTAGGCACAACTGGATCAACATGGTAAACAATTGTTTCTTCTTTAACACTAACGGGTTCCTCAATCTTTTCTTTAACAGGGGATGATATTTAAACCACTTCTCCTTAGGGAGATCAACATGAGTAGCAAATGATTCACAAAAGGAGGCTACTATCTCAGAGTCAAGTCCATATTTAGTGCTAAACTTATGAAAAGCATCGGTATTCATAAAAGATTTAACACAATCAAACTCAAGTGTTATACCTGACTCATTACCTTTGTCGAGTTCCCAATCTTCAGAGTTGCGTTTAATCCTTTCCAGAAGGTCCCATCTGAATTCAATAGTTTTCTTCATAAAGAAGCTAGTCGAAGAAGAATCGAGCATGGTTTGATCATCATGAGAAAGCCGAGCATAAAAATTCTGTAAGATAATTTCTCTTGAGAGCTCATGATTGGGGCATGTGTACATCATGTACTTAAGCCCCCCCCCCAAGCTTGAGCGATGCTTTCTCCTTCACGAGGCCAAAAATTATATATATAATTCCGATCAAGATGAACTAGATGCATAGGATAAAACTTTTGATGAAATTCCAATTTCAATCAATTCCAATCCCACGTTCCAATATCATCACATAGCCTATACCATGTCAATGCCTTTCCCTTCAAAGATAAAGGAAAAACCTTCTTCTTAACTTCATCTCCGGGTAAACCTGCAAGCTTAAATAATCCACAAACTTCATCCACATAGATTAGGTGCATATGAGGGTGTATTGTTCCATCTCCTGCATAAGGATTAGCTAGCAGTTTCTCTATCATACCCGAAGGAATCTCATAATAAATATTTTCAGTAGGTGCAGTAGGTTGAGGAGCAACTCTTTGTGCTTCCGGTCGAGGTGAAGATACCCCGAACAAACCCCTCAAAGGATTACTTTCCATAGTGACAAGTGACAATAAATTTCAGCACGTAATATAAATTTTTCCTTACCAAATTCCACTCACCAAAGGCGCTTCACTCCCCGGCAACGGCGCCAGAAAAGAGTCTTGATGACCCACAAGTATAGGGGATCAATCGTAGTCCTTTCGATAAGTAAGAGTGTCGAACCCAACGAGGAGCAGAAGGAAATGACAAGTGGTTTTCAGCAAGGTATTTTCTGCAAGCACTGAAATTATTGGTAACGTGTAGTTTGATAGCAAGATAATTTGTAACAAGTGACAAGTAGCAATAGTAACTAAGGTGCAGCAAGGTAGCCCAATCCTTTTGTTGCAAAGGACAGGCTGGAACAATCTCTTATAATAAGCTAAACGTTCTCGAGGACACATGGGAATTTCATCTAGTCACTTTCATCATGTTTGTTTGATAAGCGTTCGCTACTTTGATAATTTGATATGTGGGTGGACCGGTGCTTGGGTGCTGTTCTTACTTGAACAAGACTCCCACTTATGATTAACCCCTCTCGCAAGCATCCGCAACTACGAAAGAAGAATTAAGATAAATCTAACCATAGCATTAAACATATGGATCCAAATCAGCCCCTTACGGAATAGCGCATAAACTAGGGTTTAAGCTTCTGTCACTCTAGCAACCCATCATCTAATTACTACTCCACAATGCATTCCCTTAGGCCCAAAGATGGTGAAGTGTCATGTAGTCGACGTTCACATGACACCACTAAGAGAATCAACAACATACATATCATCAAAATATCGAACGAATACCAAATTCACATGATTACTTATGACAAGACTTCTCCCATGTCCTCAAGAACAAAAGTAACTACTCACACATCATATTCATGTCCAAGATCAGAGGGGTATTAAATAGCATAATGGATCTGAACATATAATCTTCCACCAAATAAACCAACTAGCATCAACTACGAGATGTAATCAACACTATTAGCAACCCACAGGTACCAATATGAGGTTTTGAGACAAAGATTGAATACAAGAGATGAACTAGGGTTTGAGATGAGATGGTGCTAGTGAAGATGTTGATGAAGATTGGTCCTCCCACGATGAGAGGATCATTGGTGATGTCGATGGCTTCGATTTCCCCCTCCCGGAGGGAAGTATCCCCGGCGGAATCGCTCCGCCGGAGAGCAAAAGTGCTCCTGCCCAAGTTCCGCCTCGAGACGGTGACGCTCCGTCCCAAAAGTCTTCTCCTTATTTTTTCTAGGGCAAATGGGCTTATATAGCAGAAAATGGGCACCGGAGGCTGGCCAGGGGCCCCACGAGCCACCAGGGCGTGCCTGGGGGGGGGGGGGATGGCGCGCCCTGGTGCCTCGTGGGCACCTGGGTGGCCCCCTCTTGTTCTTCTTTTCTCCAGTATTTTTTATTTATTCCAAAATAAATCTCCGTGAAATTTTAGCTCATTTGGAGATGTGCAGAATAGGTATCTCTGACATAGCTTTTTCAGGTCCAGAATTCAAGCTGCCGGCAATGTCCCTCCTTATGTAAATCTTGCATATTAAGAGATAAAAGACAGTAGAATTACTCCACAAAGTGTTATATTGATTAAAAACACTATAAATAACAGTAGAAAAACATGATGCAAAATGGACGTATCAGTGGCCGGCCACGAAGGTGGCAGATGTCAAGAGTTGGCATCGGGGCCACCCATGACTTAGCCCAAAGGGGAGTTTGTCGGAGTGGCCGGGAGAGTGTCATGCAATAGATTGGTTTTGTCAGAATGTCGTTGGTCCACACGAATGGGAGCACGAGGCCATGAGTTCCGTGGTGTGGGTACAGTGTACTAACCTCTGCGGATTGTATAATCTATCGATAGTCGCGTCCTCGGTTATGGACACAGTTCGTTGTAGGTCACACCGTTCGATCAACACTCACGATGACAGAATGACTTATAAAATGACTTATATTTGTATGTGAGCAAGTAACAGTTTGGCAGGAAGCCGATGATGATATTGGGATGATCTTGAGGATGATCATCGGGTTGTGATGTGATCACGCGGTGATCTTGAGGATATATTGATCACGAGGTGATCGAGATGATATATTGCTTGGCTGGGTAGCCAGGAGTGAGATGGTTCATGTGACCCAGGATGAGGGTTCATCAGTAATTCTAGCATTACCATGTCATGATTAATAGTTACCTCCACATCATAGTAGTTGTACATAACTTAACCTGTTAATGTTATATTGTTGTCTTGCCTTGATGCTTTTGGTTGTTGTGAGCTTGCGAGTACATTCAATGTACTCACCTGGCGTGTCATGCCAGATTGCAGGTGATGCCGTGATTGATTGCTTATCGAGGATCCCGAGTCTGCGAGCTAGGCCGTGTCCCAGCCAGAGTCCCTGCGGAGTGGAGTCCATCACCGTCGTCGTTGTTCCGCTGCTAGAAGTTATTCCGCTGCTACGAGTTGTTCCGCTGCTAGCATAGAGCTACCTTAGCAGGCGTAGTGTCGCCGTGCCGATGTAATCCTTGTAATATCCAAACCCTTGTACTCGTATTATTTGTTTTTTTAAAGGAGGAAGACCCCCGGCCTCTGCATCAGAATGATGCATGCGGCCATACTCGTATTATTTGTAATAAGAGTTGATTTGTTCTATGTCAAGCAGTGCCGTATTCCAGAAGACTTGATCTCTGGGCTAGAATACGGGGTGTTTCGGTTCCTCTGAGCCGGGGTGCCACAGTCCATGATTTGGGTTCAGCGAGGAGTAGGGGTACAGCGCTCCGGTTAGAATTCAAAGTGATCGGGCAATGAGTGCGGCGTGGCGTGACCCTCGGTTCATCGGTTGTGGCTAGGCACGCGCGGGCAGGTAGGCGAGCATGCACATTCACACTGGGCTTCGTGATACCGTGGACGTAAGGGTGAGTTAGGGGTGCCATGGCGGACATGTTGGTGAGGGCAAGTGGCGGAGGGGCGGTGAGGACTTGTCAGGAGAGGGGCATGGTGAAGGTGCGGACTCTGGCGCACGCTGGAGGGGGGAGGACATATATTATAGTAGAATGATGAGCGGTGTCGTGGAAATATCATGATAGTTTTGAAAACGCAATTATCGCTGGACTTCAATACATCATCATGCATACATAGGCCGGCGTGGCGTGTGACGCATGCATTGAATACTATACAAATGGTAGTACAGCTACCTATCTTCAGTCTGCTAAGAAAAGATGATTCTTGCCCATTTCAGCATTTTCAGAATTTCAAATAGAAGATACCATGGTTGTCTTGGACGCCATATATGTGTCTGTGCTCTGCCTCCCATCGAAGGCCGCATCAACTTGCTCAGACAAAGCATGCCCGCTTAGCGCGTGGGTCACAATGGCGACACCATTACACCCAACATTCTCAAAAGAGAAAAATGGCGACATCAGACCAAATCACAAAAGTATGTGATCCCTATACGACTTCAATTCGAATATCTTTCTCTATCGTTATACATATATGTTGTGGTGTGGCAGTGGACTTCTGTCAACTAGAACAAGAAGAATACTCCAACGACGACGAGGAAATATTACCATAGTCTATAGTACACCACTTGGTTCGTACTGTCGTACTTACAAAGGTACAGTACATAGCTAGGTACCCGTAACACATCAAAGTCACCTTGGTGCACTGGTGGGCACCTAATAAAAGTTTTTTTTTGCGGGAATAAAAGTTATTCATTGGAAAGACAAAAAGTTCAGTTTACTTTTCAACGTTTGCATCAACAACCACTTGTATTTCTTTGTGCGTATCGGACAGTAAAACGTCCGATGTGAATCAATTTCGAATCACATTTTAGCACGATCATTTGTAGGTGCGCATGTTCTAAACTGCTGCATTACCTGGATGTATTGAGAATTTCTCAAGATGTACAAGTACCTAAGAGCATCTACAACCGGACCCATACCTACCCCAAACGTCCGGGCGGGCTGCCTGGTCAGTGTTTGGACGAAAAAACGCCACCCAACCGAGAGCCCCATTTCCGGCCCAAATGCCCGGACTGACTGGCACTCCCCATATCCTGTCCAAATCTGAGGCGGATATGGGACGCCTGAACGCGCCCGCCACGTCGGACTGACCGCTAGGGCCTGCGCCAATTCGCTCATATCTGCATCCCCCTCCTTGCCCGAGCAGCCCTCTCCTCTTTTCTGTTCACCCTCTTTCACACAGCCGCCACCGGAGTTCCGCCGCTGCCGGTGCTCCGCTGCCATCCCCAACCTAGGGCTTCGCTACCGGACGCCCCAACCCACACCACCGCCGACCAGGCCGACAGCGAACAAGGTCGCCGCCACTGGACGCCGCCCCGGTACGTCAAACTCCTCCATATTTTCATCTCGCACTCTACGTGTTCGATGAAATGTCCGAGCCGGTTTTTTATTCTTTTGGTCATTACCTGTAGGTCACCACTGGATTCGTCGTGGAATCATGGCTATGAAAATGATGAGCTTGACGATTCCATATCCTATATACTTAAGAAGTTCATCCGCACTACCATATTTATCTCAACATGCACACATGCCACATCATCAACTCCACTACTTTTATTTCTTTTAACATGCATGCATGAAAATGCTACCTATACTAATTCCCTCAACATGCCCACATCCTACTTTATCAACTCCACTACTTTTATTTCTCTCAACATGCATGAGAGATACTACATAATACTTATTTTATAATTACATATAGTCAAATTGAATTTTTTTTAATCTTTAGTCTCATATTCAAATTCAAGCCAACCAAATCTCATTAAAATAATATATTGCAACCAATTCTCGTATGTTCCCGCCGCAACGCGCGGGGTATCCAAACAGTTAGATTGGTTTTTTACGTCGACTCATTGGAGTTCGGCATATCCAAACACCTCGGTAAAATCACTCGCACGGCCCGTCTCTGATCATGTTCCGTGCTTATTTTCTGTTCAATCAAATTTTCGAACGACCAAACTGTTTAGATTTGAAAACTTCTGGGTTTCGCACCAGGGGTTTAAAGAGGTTGTTCTCAATGCTTGGGCACTTCCTTCTCAAGCTACCAATCCTGCTAGGAGACTGTGTGATAAACTCAAAATTCTATGTCGGGCGTTGCGATAGTGGAGTAAAGTCCTCTCCCGCCTTTCTATGCTGCTTGAAAAGTCTGATAAGATTCTGAAACTTATAGACTGTCTCGAGAAAAAAAGGCAGCTGTTCATCCAGGAGTGGAACTTCAGAAATATTTTAAAGGCCCATATTGTTCGTCTACAAGCCTACAAGCAGCAGTATTGGCGTAAGAGATGCACTATACGCTATATTAAATATGGGGATGAAAACACAAAGTTTTTTCAGAGAATGGCCACGGAAAGACACAGGTCCAATGCTATTGCCTCGTTGATGCTTCCGAGTGGAGTTATATTGGATGACCATGACAGTAAAGCCGTTGCCTTATTTCATGCATTCAGAGATAGGCTTGGGGTGTCGGTTCCTCTAGAAATGAAGTTCAATCTAGATATGTTGTTCTCGGCTAACCATGATCTCGGCGGGCTTTCAGCCCCATTCACGCATAAAGAGATTGATGAAGCAGTTCGTAAACTCCCAATGGATAAAGCTCCGGGCCCGGATGGCTTCAACGACTGTTTTTTAAAATCATGTTGGGATATTATCAAGGATGATTTTTACAATTTGTGTCAGAGTTTTTGGGAAGGTACTATCTCTCTGGACTATCTTAATGCGTCCCTAATTACTCTTATCCCAAAAAAGCTAAATCCTTCCACGGTTAATGATTATCGTCCTATCTCTCTGCTTAATTGCTGTCTCAAATTATTAACCAAGCTTTTAGCGGACTGTCTACAGAAGGTCATCTTAAATGTCATTCAAAAAATCAATACAGGTTTATTAAAGGCAGGTCCATCCAGGACTGTCTAGCTTGGGCTTTCGAGTTCATCTATCAATGTGAACACTCTGGTAGGGAAATTGTCCTCCTAAAACTCAATTTCGAAAAGGCTTTGATCTGGTTGAACATGAGCTCATTCTTGCAATGATGAAAAAGCTGGGCTTCGATGACAAGTGGATTCATTGGATCATAGTTTTATTGGCCTCTGGTCACTCCTCGGTCTTGTTGAATGCTATACCAGGTAAATTTTTCCATTGCAAAAGAGGTGTCCGTCAAGGTGATCCTTTATCGCGTTTGTTGTTTGTCCTTGCGGTTGAACTCCTTAAATATGTGATCAACAATGATTTTGCTCAAGGAAAGTTGAGTTTGCCAATCCCGAGGCAAGGTAATTTCCCTATAATTCAGTATGCGGACGACACAATTATCCTCCTCCCGGCATGCAGTCAACAATTATTGCATCTCAAAGGGGTCTTGCAAGATTTTGCTATGTCTTCAGGACTTAAAATAAACTTTCAAAAATCAATCTTGGTGCCCATAAATGTTGATCCAGTTAAAGCAATTGATCTCGCTGCTGTGTTTGGTTGTGAAGTTGGCAAAATTCCCTTCACATATTTGGGTCTCCCCCTCGGCACTACTAAACCCTCAATGACAGATCTTATGCCCCTTGTTGACAGAGATGAAAGAAAACTCTCTAGCACATGCTCACTGCTTTGCCATGCATCAAGGATTACTTTGGTCAATTCTCTTGCAACGTCCATGATAAACTATGCAATGTGCACTGTACAGTTGAATTCAAAGTTCATTCAATATTTTGACAAACTGAGGAGAAGATGTGTTTGGACCAAAAAATCAGAACAAGGAGAATCTTGTAACTCTTTGGTTGCTTGGAAGAGGGTGTGCTGTCCCAAGGCTAATGGTGGTCTTGGTGTTATCAATCTGAAAGTTCAAAACCAGGCTTTACTTCTCAAATTTCTTGATAAATTCTATAACAGAGCAGATCTCCCTTAGGTCCACCTCATTTGGGACTCCTACTACCTCACTACCATCCCACATGCCACCCCGATTTGTGGCTCATTCTGGTGGAAACAAATCTGCAAACTTATGCCAGTTTTCAGAGGTATATCTTCTGCTATGGTTGGAAATGGTCATGACATTGCCATGTGGCATGACAACTGGCATGGAACTCCGCTCTAAGTATGTTTCACATGCCTCTTTTCGTATACCATTAATGAGGACTGCTCTGTTGCAGAATTCTTTGCAACTTCCAACTGGGCCAGCTTGTTTCATGTTCCACTATCCCCAGAAGCGTTCTCCGAGCTCCAAATAGTAAGAACTCTCAAACCTGCCGAGCTTGATCACACTGGTTTGTTTGATTCATGGATTTATGAGTGGGGCCCTGCATACTCATCCAAGAAATTCTATGCGCACTGCCACAAGGATATAATCGCCCCACCCCCGTTTGCTTGGATCTAAAAATCCAAACTTCACATGAAGCTCAAAGTTTTTATGTGGTTCCTATTGGCCGATCGGCTGAATACCCGCAACATGCTCAAACGAAGGCACTTTAACATTGATGATGTTTTTGATTGTGTCCTTTGTGACTCTGGAACTGAAGAGACTATTGATCACCTGATCTTCTCATGTTCATTTAGTGCGGCCTGCTGAATGAAAGTTGGCATCTCTTGGAATTCGAACCATTCACGGATTGAGGCCATTCAAGCTGCCAAAAATGCCTTTTCAAGAGACTTATTCTTCGAGATTGTGGGTATTGTGTCCTGGAATATATGGAAGGAGCGAAACAATTTCATTTTCAGACATATAAGCCCCACTTTGGCAGCTTGGAGAGAAAGGACCAAGTCAGACCTTCTCTGGCTAAAATATAGAGTGGACAAAGGTTATTGGGACTACATTACCCTATTAGCTCTATCCTTGTAACTATTGTATCCCCCTTGATCATCTCATAGGTCTCTTTTAGACTCCTCCTCCTACACTTAGTACCTATCTGGTTAGTAGCTTCTTCTCCTTGAGGTCCCCTCCTCAAGGACATGTATATCATGTAAGATTACGTTGTTTTTAATATAACACAGTAGGAGCCTCTTCTACTGTTTCTCGGTCAAAAAAAAACATGCGGGGTATCATCTAGTTCAATGAGTTCATCGCTTCGTCGGATTTGGACGATGAGGATGCTGAAATGATGATGATGATGAGCATCCAAGAGGAGTTGGAGAAGGCAGAGGAGCATGTCCTCAACTTCAGGGTTCCATCAAGGGCCGTTGAGTTATTCCTCATGATAGGATTGCCGGTGCACGCCTTCTGTACACGGACTTGTTGGTGCGATAGTTTCCCCCCATGTGTTTTGGAGATTGTTGTCAGAAACACGCATGGGCTGATTTGTTTGCTAGTGCACAAAGAGACAAATAGTCCATGCAAGCCCGAGGAGAATGCTGTATTTAGTGTGAAGTTCGAAGAACTTCATCGAAGATTATCTGCGTAGCAGAGAAGGCTGAGCTACATTTCTGAAGACGTGAAAGCGAGAAGATTGTATCGAAGGAATTGACCCCTTAAAATTATTGTTGACGTAAAGCAATATTTGTTTGGTTCGTCCGAGGAAGAATGACTGCAGTCGAGAAAATTGAAGGCGAAATGAAGACGTAGCATTTCTTTGGTTCTTCTTCTTTCTCTTATTTGAGTCATAGGACCTCCATACTATTAAGAGGGTATAGGTTCTCGAAACCTAGGTTTGCTATGATGCTTAGCTGAAACCTATGAAAGACTGAGAGAAATATCTTTGTGTTCCGAATGATTACCCGTCAGCTGAAGACATTGTTCTTCGGAGCTGTAGGAGATATCTTCCAGACCGAGGAGTTAGCATTTCTTGCTCCGCAAGAAATGTTACCGTTGAGCTCAAAATCCGACTGTTGGAAACGTGTCGTTCGGTCATTGGCTGATCCGCGTGTCCAATTTGGTCATTTCCCATCACGGAAGGCTGCGGCTATAAATAGCCACCCCGCTCCAGTGTTGTCCATTGGCTGCTCTGCTTAAGATTTTTGAGAAGATTGATTGAGCATCCCCTCTCGAGAGATTTGAGTTTAAGATCCAGCGAGAGAAAATCAAGAGCCAAAACTTAGACAGTGGTTGAGCATCACAGTAGTTCTGATTTATAGTTCTTGTACCTATTACTCTTGAGAGATGCGCACTCTCTAGACAGATAGGTGTTAGCTTGAGTGACGAAGAGTAATTGTCTTCACCAAGCAAAGTCTTCAGGAACCAAGAGTAATTGTGATTCGCGAAGAAGTCTGTCGAAGGTTTGGAGATCACCGACAAGTATCTACCATGAGTAAAATCAACCAAAGTCTGATCAGATTCGAGTTGAAGGAGAATAGGACGGAGAGAGGTTTGCTCCTGTGTTCAATCACAAGTCCCTCCAACCAGACATAGTCCTTTGGCAGAAGGGCGAACTGGTCTACCAAATCCTTCTGTCGCCATCGAGCACCATCGGTTCATTCTACTCTACTACATTTCCTTCAGCAGTTTACTTTCGGTGCTTTGTATCGATAGATATCTATGATCTAGTGTATTTGTCTTCCATTGCATCTGTATCATCTATGTTGTTTAGTATCTTTCAGTTGGTTGTTCTCAAAGTTGTATGTTTGTATGTGCGTCTCCTTGTTCTGTGGTGTTACTTAGTCATTCAACTGAGTCATACGCTTAGTAACATTTCACAATAGTTTGTTCTCGCCTGATAATGCATTTAGTTTATCTTGCCTGCATCTCTGTCTGCTCGTCCATTGTCTTTAGTATTTCCTTCTCTAGCAATAATTCTAGTTCTTTTCTTTCGCTCTCACATGCTGCTTTATCTGTTAGCTTATAGCATTACCATCGCGATTGTCAAAACAGTGAGCTACTATACTCGGACGCTTATAGCATCTTTCCTCGAAAGATTTGCTTAGCTCTGCTCTCATCGTCTGTACTTGTTCTACCGAACTTATTCCGCTGCTGTGATTGGGTTCGGTTCAAACTTTCGCAAGAAATTTTGAATCTCCCCCCTCTGGTCGATATACTCTCGGTCCTAACAATTGGTATCAAAGCAAGGTCTCCTTGTCTCTGTTTATTAAAGGTCTAACCGCCTTGGAGTTTTGAGTATGTCATATGCAGGTAGATCCACACACTCTGAAAGGTTTCCTGTCTTCGATGAAAATGACTATCTCTACTGGCAAGGCAGAATGAGAATTAGACTTCAAGCTGTCAGTGAGAACTATGGCAGATTGTGGAAAATGGATATACCATTAAGCACCCAGAGACTCCTACTCCTAAAGATGAAGCAAACATTCGGTTAAATGCTCAAGCGAAGGATATCATCTGTGATAGCATCTCCAGAGATATTTTCATTCGATTCAGAAACCTGGAAACTGCCAAGCAAATCTGGGATGCTATCAAAAACATTCATGCATGAAGGCTTTATGGCCAGGACTAATGCACACACAGATATGCTTCCTGCCATGTTTGCTCACTTTCGAAGTCTTAGAAGAGAAAGTGTCATGGAGCTCACTGGTCGCCTAAGTAGCATTGTTGAAAGATTACATCAATGTGGAGTTGAAGATATCATCGATCAAGATGTGATCAACAAGCTATTCAGTGCTCTTGATGCATCCTTTGATCCTATTGTTGCTGAGATCAAGGAAAGACCTGACTATGAAGAACTTCACTCTGTTGAAATCATGAAGCTATTGACCATACATGAAGAAAAGATGGAGATGGAAAATGAGTAACCAGAATCTTCTTCAGAAGAAGGAGAAATCCTTTCTGACTATGACAGTGGCCATGAAGAAGAAGATGTCGAAAATCAACACTCCATCACAAGAGAACGTGAAGTGCTCGCAGAACATCTTAGAAACCTCAGGAGACAGAATTTAAGTCTAACAAATGTACCCGAAGAAGAACTATCAGAATCCTCGAGAATATTACCTCCTATGGATATGAAATGCTTCAAGTGCAAACTCTTCGGTCACTTCATCGCCGATTGTCCTAACTGGGAATTGGATGTTGGGCCTAGCAGAAGATGGCGTGCTCTTCACTGCTCTGGATTCATGCGCACAAATCGTCACACTAAGCTCACAAAGAAGAAAGAACCGTCTGCATCTTCTTCAAAGAGACCAGTCACTGACGCTCATGCCAAAGCCATGATCGAATCCAACATGAAGAGGATATCTCAGCTGGCTAGTGTATATGCTGGAATGACCATGGATTCCGAAGATGAAATATCTGAGTCCGAATCAGATGAACAAGACTTCTACAGAAGCCTATGCAGAGGAAATGCTTTCGTAGCATATGAGTCACATGAATCAAATCACTCAGAATTCAATGAAAATACATCAAGTGACGTTGAGCCAACTGTACTATGTCTCATGGCAAAAGCTTCAAGAGGTCAGGTATCATCAAGACATCAAAAGTCCATCAATGAATTCTCCCTGGAAAACATTACCTATGCTAAGCTTGTTAAGATAGCTAAATCCCAACAAGATGCTCTTGAAATACTTGAGAAAAACCTCAGGAAATCTGAAGGCTTGCTGGTCGAAGAGATGGAGAAAAATCAAGACTTGACCGAAGAGCATGATGCTCTTTCTTCAACCCTCGATGATCTGTCAAATCATTATAATTCTCTTTCGGTTGATTACCACTGGTGCAGCGACCTGCTATACAAACGGTTTTTACCCCCTTTCCGCGACAGAGTTTTAAACCGTCACCTTGCCTGTGTGTGCGATAGGGGGGGTCCTTCCCACACGACCCAGAAACCGTCGGCGATAGGGCCTCCGGTCACACACACGGGGCAAAAAGAGCTCGTGTGCGATCGGGTGAGCGATCACAAACAATTATACTGGCCCAATCGTTTCTGTTCGTATGTACATCTCACACAGTGAATCCCAGACAAACGGTTCCGTTCGTATGTAGATCCCACACAGTGAATCCCAGACAAACGTTTCCGTTCATATGTACATCGCACACAATTTTTCCGTTCGTGTGCGTTTGGGGGAGATAACATAGACGCTTTCGTAGGACATGCCGTGGGAGATCGTCTTGCCATCCCACATAGTAATTATGGAACAAACATTTGCGTTGTTCAAGTATATCACACACGATTCAATGAAGAAAACTGTATGCCATTGGGCTATCCATCACACACGCTTTACTAAAATCCATGGCCCATTTAGCAGGTTTATTAGTTTTCTATTAATACCTCCAGTATTAAACAAATTCCAATTTCATATCGAACAGCTGTTTACCACTTTCATATCAGGCACACAAATATATTTTAACATCACTGTACGATAGCTACGAGAATACAACACAGTATAACATATAACTAGTTCACCTTCATAAGCACAAAGTATGTTGAGCACAATATTAGAACAATATATTCATTTCCCTAATCGACTGATGCATGATCAGCCAAATTAGTCTTCTCCACCTCTGCTTTCAGTTCAGTAAGAACCTGTTTTGCACTGACCAACTGGGAAAGTGCCTCCTCCTTCGCAAACACCATCTTAGCAAAGTCTAATTTAAAAAATTTGAGCTCATTCTCCATCTTCCTCTTTTTTTTCCAGTACCTTAAAATATTCTTCAGCGTTGACAACATTTTCTCTAAGCCTATCTCTATTCTCTTCATCAAACATGCTCCAGAGCTTTGCTAGGCACATCTTCAAAGACGGTGGCCACTCTTCATCAACCCACTCCAGGTAAGAACACTTCCGTTCATCCTATAATATTTAAAACTAAATCAGTTACAGTTGTAGGGAAAATGGGTTTCTAGCAACATAGAAAATCACCACATACATATTTTGAAAAAGTGAAGAAACACGTTTATTATGACATATCTTCTCAAAAAGTTCAATGTGCAAATGAATTAATTGCTACTGAGACAACAACCAAATTTAGGAACATCACAAGCTATAATTAAGTTCTTAGTCAGGTACTATAATAACAAATTGACCATTTTATGAGGAAGCTAAATATAACTGCAACAACACAGCGACAGTGTTTCAATGCCATCAAATTAATACTAACAGGTATGTACATGCACAAATTTAATAACATAGAACTAATACCAATAAAGGTCCTCCACTGTGTAGGCCAAAACCGGTGTCAAATCAACTGTTGCTACATTTGGCACCGGTGCCCTGCACTGCCAAGTCATTGCCAGAGGAAAAATTCAGGGAACCGGAGCACCTAGTTGCTCCGATGCCCAGTTCCTTCGTGCCATAAAGTATTAGTATTTTACTTCTTGGCTGCTCGGATGTGTGGAGCAAAGTTGGGTGCATAAACTGCTGAAGCGGTGCCAAATAGTTTTCTCAGGGCACCGCTGATGAGATGGCAACATTTTTAGATACTAGGTAAAAACTTTGACATTGTCTTAATCACATCCATATTAACATAGCACAGTGACAGTGTCTGAATCACATCTAACGAATGATTTGTAACAACGAAAGTGGGGCTAACCTTCTCTACACATGCCAGAAACTTCCTCCCACTATCCACAGATTCAAAAGCCACTAACTTCATGCATGGATATTGATGATGACAACGAGCAGGCAGATCTTCAGCTACCCCGCTCCATTCCTTGCAAGTGATGGTCCTAGGGAGCTACAAGAGGAACAAATGGCTCAAATCGGCCTCCGGGTTAAAATCCTTTATTACAAATCAGAACCCTAAGCCTAGGGGGGCGAGAGAGAGGAGAGAGGCATACCTGGCTGGTGACATAGTTGTCGTCGGAGGAGGAACCGCTGGAGAGGTCAAAGAAGACCATGGCGTCCGCGGCGGTCGGATGCGAGACAGCGAGAGCGAGGAAAGCAAGCGAGGAAGAGGCTATAGCTTGGGAAGGAAGGAAGGAGTAAACAGGAGAAATGTGGCTCATGGTCGGTGAGAAAAGGGGGTGGGGAGGGGGGGGGAAGAGTTAGATATTTTGGCGGTAGGCAAAAAAATTCGAAAGGTGGGGGGGGGGGAACTTGGTGCGCAATGTCATCAGACACCATTCACTTTGAACAAATGTGTGCATCACAAACGATTCTTCTGCTTTACGTGCATGCGATGAGTTTGAGCACTCAAATTTTGGTGGAAATTTCCCTGGGTACAGTGCTCATCCACGTCATTGCATATTTAACATCACTTGCTAATTTGGGGGGGGGGGGGGGGTACACAAAAGAGCCTACAACACACGGACCACACTTATTGAATCAAGCAATTTTAGTAATTAAACAGAGCCAGTTGACCTAAACATTACTCTAACAAAAGACCAGTGTTATAAGTAAAGGCTAAGTACGCATAATTTAAACAAAGCCACCGACGCGCCGCCGCCCTATGCCTCACCGGTGTAAGATGAGATGTCGATGACTTGTCCTGGCGACATGCCGCCGCTGGTGGACTCCGCATACCCCAGGCTGAAGTCAACCGCGTCGTCGTCCTCGTCCTCGTCCTCGGCGCCGCCCACAAGGTTGTAGTGGCGGCGCCAGAGCTCGCGTTGGTACTCCACCACCGATTCCTCGACGGATAGGCTGCTCTCTACCTCCTCCTTAGCCACACGCAACTCCTCCTCCTCCCGGCGCTCCTCGATCTCCGCCGCCTCCTGCATCTCCAGCTCCCACTCGGCGATCTCATGAGGAAGCAGGGGCTCCATGGCCTCCACCGTCGCATCGTCTGTGACGCCCCCGACTCGACCGTGCACTAATCATACACGTAAATGCGCACGATCAAGCCCAGGGACTCACGAGAAGATATCACAACACAACTCTAGACACAAAAATAAAAAAATTCAAGCTTTATATTACAAGCCAGGGGCCTCGAGGGCTCGAATACATAAGCTTGATTACACAAGAGTCAGCGAAAGCATCAGTATCTGAGTACAGACATAGTTAGACAAGGTTGCCTTAAGAAGGCTGAGCAAAACAACGACAACTAGATCGAAAAGGCGCAGGCCTCCTGCCTAGGAGCCTCCGAAACTACTCCTGGTTGTCGGTCTCCACGTAGTAGTAGGCTCCGTCAGGGTAGTAGTAGTCATCGACGAGGTCAGCTGGCTCCGGGGCTCCGTCATCTGATCGCAGCAATCGGGTATGGGAAAAAAGGTAGCAAAGCAACCATGAGTACTCATCCAAAGTACTCGCAAGACTTACATCAGATCTATGCTAAGTATGAATCAGTATCAAAGGGAAGGGGCTGTATCTGTGGACTAAACTGCAGAAATGCCAAAATAGAGGGGAAGGCCTAGCCTATCGAAGACTAGCATCTTGCAGCGTCTTGCAGCAACAGAAGAGAGTAGAATAACATAACATGTAGTAACAAATATATATTAGTAACGCCCAGAGATCCTTCCTCGTCTACGCCGCAGGGAAGCGATCCCGGAGCCATCATATCAGTTTGGCATCAGAAGTATCCAGTTCTAGTTGTAGTAGATCGGGATACAACTCCGAGCGTCCTGTTACCGTGGACACGGCTATTTGAATAGATAACTTCCCTACAGGGGTGCACCAACTTACCCAACACGCTTGATTAACTCTGGCTGGACACACTTTTCCTGGTCATGCCCGGCCTCGGCTCATCGACACACCGTAGTCCTACCTAGGCTCCGTAGAGAGGTCCCCGCTGGTCTACATCCTAAGTGCTCAGGGGTCTTGGGCCCATCGCCCTTTGCACTCCGGGTCGTTGTGCGCAGGGTGGATACCAGTGCCATCTCTCTCCTGGATGGCGCGATCCGACCGTGCCACAATGCTGAACTGGATGTCTGACAGAGCTTTCGGAAGAAACGTACGACGCCGAGTGCCCATAACTTATCCCGCGTGGTGGTTAGTGCGAAAAGGCCAGAGGCCTACTCAGATCATATATCCAAACCGTTAGTGTATTGGGAGCTCACGGTGACGATCAGTGCTCCTGTCGCCCCGTCTCGCGGACTTACGGCAAGGGCCAGGCCCATCCCTCTCTAGGGCGGTCTCTGCCTGCCCGGTCGTGCCGCGTAATTATCTCGCGGGTACCCTCTAGGTCAACCCGACTTCTCAAGAGACTGTCGGGAACTCAGGTCCACCTCTACCGGGTTGGTACCGCCTGTCCCTTCAGTCCCGCAGAAACAGTAAACGGGGAACAGGTGAAGGTAACAGTGTGTCCGTAACATCAAGGGGGAAATCTGAGGAATCACCCTCGCTGGATTCCCACTCGATGTATCCGTCAAGGTGAACTTAGAGGAATCACCCTCGATGGGTTCACACTTGAGGGGCTGCACGACAGAGGCATCATCGGAGGTGGTGAAAGAGGAATCACCCTCGGTAACCCACAACCGACTGGCTACGCTACAGAGATATCATCAGGAGTGAGGTAGGAGGTATCACCCTCGGCACTCGATAGTAACTCTGCAGAGTCGTACAACTAAGGGGGTGTGCGGTGATGTGTCGGTCTCTGCATGTCGACCACACTGATCGAGCATCCGGTAGTAAAGCCTGGCAACACGGACAAGGGTGTAGGGCCTCTGATGGATCACTATCCAGCCTATACTAAGCATATAGGACAACAGGTAAAGTATCAACAGGAGGTTACAAAATCAGGCTATGCATCAGAATAGGAGTCATCGAATAACAGTAGCAAAATCTAATGCAAGCACGGGAGAGAAAGAATGGGCGATATCGGAATGATCAAGGGGGTTTTGCTTGCCTTGGAAGCTCTGCTGAAAGAGGCTGGGCGTCAGGGGCGTAGTCGTACTCAGAAGTAGCGTCAGTCTCGGAGTCTACCAGAGAGAAGAGGGGGAAGAAACAATAAATACAAAGCAAACAAATGCAACATAGATGCATGGCATGGCAATATGCTGCGCTGGGGGTGACCTAATGCGGTGCTAAGCGTTACAGACGGAGCGGGAAAATATCTGGGAATATTTTCCCGGCTCTGGGCAGTTATCGGACAGGCGATCCGGAGGGGAAGGTTCCATGTTTGCAGTGTTGGAGGCATGTGACGGGTATGTGGATGGCGTATTCGGATTCGTCTTATTTTTTTTTTGATCATTTTTAATATATAAATTATTTTCATCCGAGTTACGGATTATTTTATATGATTTTTCAAAGTTTTCATGATTTTCTGGAATTACTGGATTTATTTTAATTACGAAAATCATTTAAAGGTAATTGCTATGGGTACACAGAAGTGTACCCAGCTAGTGCACACATGGGCTGACTGGTGGGCCTAGTTGACTGCCCAGTCAGCAGTCAACTATGGACTTTGACTCGTCAAACTGACAGGGGGACCCA
This sequence comes from Elymus sibiricus, assembly GCA_039707655.1. NCBI lineage: Eukaryota > Viridiplantae > Streptophyta > Magnoliopsida > Poales > Poaceae > Elymus > Elymus sibiricus. The sequence continues at coordinate 250,179,460 of CM077668.1, read as the reverse complement.
CCTGTCATTGACTGTGTAGTTTAACAGATGTTTAATTTAACTAATTATGTTAATTAACTAGTGGGTCCCATATGTGAGTGTCACATTAGTTAATTTTAGTTTGCATTTTAGTTAATTACCATGGTGGGGCCTACACATCAGTGACTGGGACTAGCCTAGTCAGCACGTTGACTTGGTCAACGGGGTCAACTGGGCCCGTGGGACCCAGCTGCCAGTGACCTAGAGGGCCCAGTGGCAGGGCCACGTCGGCGCCGGCGCCAGAGCAAGCTCCGGCGACCAAATTCGCGGCGGCGTGCCTCGGACACTCGTCGGGATTCGTCCACAGCGGGCCAAATGCAGCTCGGCTGGGCTCGTTCGAACGGGCGCTGCCTCGCGTGTGTCATGGTGGCAGTGGCGTGGCCGGAGGTGGCTTGTGGTGATGGCGGCGAGCGCTTTGGCGGCGGCCGGAGCTCGGGCTGGTGCGGACTAGGCGATGCAGCATGCGAGCGAGCAAAACAAAGTGGCTGCGAGGCTCTACGCGATGTGGCAAAGAAGATGGACACCAGGGGGTGACCATTTGGTCACCGGAGCAACGCCGGCGACCAAGGGAGGCGGCGGCGAGCTACGGCAAGTGCAAAGCTTCGGCTACGGCGAAGGAAATGCGTGAAAGAGCGAGAGGGGAGATGCGGAGCTCACCTAGTGGCACAAGAAGGCCGTCGGGGGGATTAGTAGCCGCAGGGGGACGGCGAATCCAGGCGACAGAGCTCCGGTGCCCCGAGGTTGAAGACGACGGCTTTGCGGCGATGCAGGGGCTCCCGACACGAATGGGTGGTCGCAGGCGATGCAGTGGACGACGGCGGAGCTGACGGACACGGTATCAGGGCACGGGGCGACGGTGGGCACGCAAATGAAGGCGTTCATGGCGGCGGTGGTTCGGGTGCGTCCAGATCGAGGAGGGGGAGTGAGGAGAAGGGCGAATGGGGGATCTAGGGTTCGGTAGGGGGGTGCGGGGCGACCTTATCCGCCGGAGGAGCCGCGGGATGGCTGGCACGTGGCGATCCAGGGCGCGGACGCGTGCGCGGCATCCACCCAGCCTCTGGTGAACAGAGGTAGAGGACGACCGCTTGTTGGGCTGGGCTGTGCACTGTGCACTTGCGGCCCAGTCCAACAGTGAGTCTTTGCACTTTTCTTTTTCTGTTTTCTGTTTCTTTATTTCTTTTCTATTTTGCATTTATTTGATCTGCCAAATGAATTTTGTAAAATAGGGGACTTGCCACATAATTTACATTACATTATTTGGCACTGCCACAAAAAGTTTGGGAGGTATTTGAATTTGTTTGAGTTTTTCATAATTGGAAAAGCATTTAAATATGCTGATTTGGCACTGTTTTAATTGCTATAGCCCATTTTAGCATTGTGGTGATGTTGTTTTCCTTAACAAATAATTGTTATGGAATATTTGCTAAATGATGAACTATTTTGCGACAACTTTTGTGCAACTTCAAATTTCACTTGCAATTTGAATTGATTTCAGTGGTGGAATTTGAAATGAGATATGATTCCAGAGGTGATCAAGCATTGCTAACCAAAATGATTTAGCTTAATCAAGAGGGTCACTGTAGCTCATTACATAGGGGTGTTACAATTCTCCACCTCTAAAAGAAATTCTCGTCCCAAGAATTTAGGAGGTAGAAGGGAAAAGGTCGGGGTATTCTTCTCGAAGGTGATCCTCACGTTCCCAAGTGGCTTCATCTTCAGTATGATTCGACCACTGCACTTTAAGGAATTTGATTACCTTTTGACGGGTCCGACGTTCAGCTTGATCCAAAATACGGATCGGATGCTCTTTATAAGATAGATCATCTTGCAATTCGAGCATCTCATGATCCACTGCACGGTGCGGATCCTTGAAGCAACGACGAAGTTGTGACACATGGAAGACATCATGGATGTGAGAAAACTGCGGTGGCAATAGCTGGCGAGTCCGAGAAAACTCTTGACTTGCTTAACGTTCTTCGGGGGAGTCCAGTCAAGAATAGCCTGAACTCGTTCTGGGTTGATAGCAATACCATCCTTGGAAATCACATGACCAAGATAGGTCACTTCGGATAACCAGAATTCACACTTGGAATATTTGGCATATAGCTGATGCCCTCGAAGCTTTTCCAGTACAAGACAAAGATGTTCAGCAAGTCCTTCTTTATTCTTGGAATATACCAGGATATCATCCAGATAAACCACGACAAACTTATCGAGATAATCCATGAAGATATAATTCATCAAGCGAGAGAACGTTGCTGGAGCATTGGTTAAGCTGAAAGAGATGACGGTGTACTCGTATGAGCCATATCGAATAACGAAAGTGGTCTTTGGAATATCATCTTCACGAACTCGGATCTGGTGGTAACCCAACCTCAGATCGAGTTTAGAGAATACTGAGGAACCAGCTAGTTGATCATACAGATCGTTGACCCGCGGAAGCGGATACTTGTTTTGAATGGTTGCCTGGTTAATGGGTCGGTAATCTTGGACCAACCGGTTTGTACCATCTTTCTTCTTTACAAAGAGAGAAGGTGCTCCCCAAGCAGAGGAATTTGGATGAATGAAACCATGCGGAGTGATTTATCGATTTCCTCCTTAAGCTCAAGGAGTTCAAACATGTCAAAAGACAATATGTGTATGATGTGTCAGAAATTTAATGAAATAGTTGCAGGTAATCCAGCTCTCCGGGTGGATGCGAACATGAGAACCTAATGTTAGAGTTAGCAAAATCTTTAGCCCGAATAGAAGAGAGATCAGAGTCCCAGAGTAAAGAAGAGGAATAAAAGATCCTAATCCCATCCATTTGCGATGTGGGCCTGTAAGCCACACAACATAGTTAGTAAAATAGTTTTCCAAAGACTAGACTCAACTTTGGCCAAGGAGTTGGAAAGGGGCTTCCTACAGGCAGTCGGCTTTGATACCAACTTGTGACGCCCCCGACTCGACCGTGCACTAATCATACACGCAAATGCGCACGATCAAGCCCAAGGACTCACGAGAAGATATCACAACACAACTCTAGACACAAAAATAAAATAATTCAAGATTTATATTACAAGCCAGGGGCCTCGAGGGCTCGAATACATAAGCTTGATTACACAAGAGTCAGCGAAAGCATCAGTATCTGAGTACAGACATAATTAGACAAGGTTGCCTTAAGAAGGCTGAGCAAAACAACGACAACTAGATCGAAAAGGCGCAGACCTCCTGCCTGGGAGCCTCCGAAACTACTCCTGGTCGTCGGTCTCCACGTAGTAGTAGGCTCCGTCAGGGTAGTAGTAGTCATCGACGGGGTCAGCTGGCTCCGGGGCTCCGTCATCTGATCGCAGCAATCGGGTATGGGAAAAAGGTAGCAAAGCAACCATGAGTACTCATCCAAAGTACTCGCAAGACTTACATCAGATCTATGCTAAGTATGCATCGGTATCAAAGGGAAGGGGCTGTATCTATGCACTAAACTGCAGAAATGCCAGAATAGAGGGGAAGGCCTAGCCTATCGAAGACTAGCATCTTGCAGCGTCTTGCAGCAACAAAAGAGAGTAGAATAACATAACATGTAGTAACAAATATATATTAGTAACGCCCAGAGATCCTTCCTCGTCTACCCCGCGGGGAAGCGATCCCGGAGCCATCATATCAGTTTGGCATAAGAAGTATCCAGTTCTAGTTGTTGTAGATCGGGATACAACTCCGAGCGTCCTGTTACCGTGGACACGGCTATTCGAATAGATAACTTCCCTGCAGGGGTGCACCAACTTACCTGATGTCTACTACACAACTTATTCTTGTAGACTCGTGTTGGGCCTCCAAGCGCAGAGTTTTGTAGGACAGTAGCAATTTTCCCTCAAGTGGATGACCTAAGGTTTATCAATCCGTGGGAGGCATAGGATGAAGATGGTCTCTCTCAAACAACCCTGCAATCAAATACAAGAAATCTCTTGTGTCACCAACACACCCAATACAATGGTAAATTGTATAGGTGCACAAGTTCGGCGAAGAGATGGTGATACAAGTGTAGTATGGATAGTAGATATAGGTTTTTGTAATCTGAAAATATAAAAACAGCAAGGTAGCAAGTGATAAAACGGAGCACAAATGGTATTGCAATGCTTAGAAACAAGGCCTAGGGTTCATACTTTCACTAGTGCAATCTCTCAACAATGCTAACATACTTGGATCATATAACAATCCCTCAACGTGCGGCAAAGAATCACTCCCAAGTTCCTATTAGCGGAGAACATAAGATAGAAATTGTTTGTAGGGTACGAAACCACCTCAAAGTTATCCTTTCCAATCAATCTATTGAGCTATTCCTATAAGTGTCACAAACAGCCCTAGAGTTCGTACTAAAATAACACCATATGATACACATCAACCAACTCTAATGTCACCTAGATACTCCAATGTCACCACAAGTATCCGTGAGTTGATTATACAATATGCATCAAACAACTTCATAATCATAATATTCAATGCACACAAAGAACTTCAAGGAGCACCGCAAAGTTTCTATCGGAGAAAAGATAATGAAAACGTGCATCAACCCCTATGCATAGATTACCCCAATGTCACCTCGGGAATCCGCGAGTTGAGTGCCAAAACATACATCAAGTGAATCAATATAATACCCCATTGTCACCACGGGTATCCATATGCAAGACGTACATCAAGTGTTCTCCAATCTGAAATATTCAATCCGACAATAACGAAACCTCAAAGGGAAAAGATTCGATTCATCACAACAAAGATAGAGAGGGAAGAAACACCATATGATCCAACTATATTAACAAAGCTCGCGGTACATCAAGATCGTGCCAAATCAAGAACACGAGAGAGAGATCAAACACATAGCTACTAGTGCATACCCTCAGCCCCGAGGGTGAACTACTCCCTCCTCGTCATGGAGACTGCCGGGATGATGAAGATGGCCTCCGGTGATGATTTCCCCCTCCGGCAGGGTGCCGGAAAAGGGTTGTAGATGGTACTTCGAAGGTACAGAGGCTTGTGGCGGCGGAGTGCAAGTTCTAGGTTAATTTCTGGGGGTTTTGGTATTTATAGGATTTTTTGGCATTGGAATCACGCGAAGATGGGCTAAGATGGGCCCACGAGGCACCACGACACACCACCCCCCTGGCACGCCGTGGTGGCTTCTGAGCACCTCGTGAGGCTTCTGGTCCTTCCACGAAGCTTTGGGGGTCTCTTTTGGTCCAAAAAAAATCGTCAAAAAGTTTCAGCTCATTTGGAGAACTTTTATTTCTGCACAAAAAACAACACCATGGTAGTTCTGCTGAAAACAGCGTCAGTCCGGGTTAGTTCTAATCAAATCATACCAAAACCATATAGAATTGTTATAAACATGGCATGAATACTTCATAAATTATAGATACGTTGGAGACATATCAGCATCCCCAAGCTTAATTCCTGCTCGTCCTCGAGTAGGTAAATGATAAAAGAAATAATTTATGAAGTGTGAATGCTAGCATAGTGCATACGTTTGATCAATGATAATTTCAATCACTTTTCCTAGCATCATAACAACAACTTTTCCTCATAAAACTCATCATGATAAAGTAGCAATCCATTCACATGTTATGGTTCAAACAATGCATTCTCTTGAAACTTAACAACCTATGTTCTTAGTCACCAAACAATTGCAATTCAACTTAATTTCAACAAAGTCTAAGTAAGAGCTCCACATACTCAATTATCATATAGTCTTCTATGATTGCTAGTACTCAAAGCATATTTTTAGCACAAATGGCATCCATCGAACACAGAGAAAGATAGGGGCATAATTTTTTCCTCCCAACTCATTTATCATAGAGATAATTGTCAACAATAATAATTCATGATCAAATATATTTGACTGGCCATATGTGCCTGGATCTTTCCCCACCACATGATGCTTACCAACTAGAGAATAATTGAGGTTGAAATGAGAAGTAATACTATTGACTCTTGCATAAAAGTAAATACATAAAGTAAAAGATAGGCCCTTCACAGAGGGAAGCAGAGGTTGTCATGCGCTTTTGAGTTTTGGATGTGCAAGCTCTTAATGCAAAGGAACGTCACATTATATTGCCTCTTGTGATGGCAACCTTTATTATGCAGTCCGTCGCTTTTATTTCTTTACCATCACAAGTTCGTACAACGCTTATTTTCCCTTGCAATAAAAGATCATACATATTTTAGGAGCAATTTTTATTGCTTTTTGCACCGATGACAACTTACTTGAAGGATCTTATTCAACCCATATGTAGATATGGTGGACACTCATGACACGAAACTGGGTTTAAGGGTTTTTGGATGCACAAGTAGTATCTCTACTTAGTACGAATTTTTGTCTAGCAAAAGATCCTAAGCAAGCACCACATATTAGAGGATCCATAACAATATAACTTCTATGCAAATATACCCAAACATAACTCATTAAGTTGTCTTCCTTGTCCAACTTCAACTAATTTTCTCAAGTTTGAAAATAATTAATGGGTATTCACAATCATAAAAGATGTCCAAGATAATATATTTTTATGTGAAAGTTCTCTTCCTTATACTAATCATTCATGAATTGTTTGTATGACCAATATTGTGATTGCCAAGCTTCAATAGATTTCACTTTCTAACCCAAATGTGAAAATACTACTAGACATGATACAAGCATATGAAGCACATATAATTTCAACTTTATGATATTCAATTCATTCAATAATTTACTCTTAGGATATAAGTGAAGCACAAGAGTAAATGACAAACTACTCCAAAAAGCTATAAGTGAAGACCAAATGAGTAGTTAAGTAAATAGGTAGCTATGTGAGGACTCTCTCTCATTTAAAAATTTCAGATCTTAAGTATTTTATTCAAACAGCAAAGAAAACATAATAAAATGACATTCCAAGAATAGCACATCTCATGTGGAGAAGCAAAAACTTAGGCTCAACCATGACTAACCGATAATTGTTGATGAAGAAAGGTGGGATACCTACCGAGGCATTCCCAAGCTTAGATGCTTGAGACTTCTTGAAATGTTAACTTGGGATGCCTTGGGCATCCCCAAGATTGAGCTCTTGTGTCTCCTTAATTCCTCTCATATCGCGGTTTCTCTAAATCTTAAAAACTTCATCCACACAAAACTCAACAAGAACTCGTGAGATAAGTTAGTATAAATCGACTCAAAACCTTAACATTCTCTACTGTAACAAATCACAAAAATTATAATTAAACATTGAATACTAAATGCCTCTGCATATTTAATACTCCTATCCACAAATAGAAACATTAAACAAGCAAACATATGCAAACAATGCAACTATAACAGCAATCTGCCAAAACAGAACAGTCTGTAAAGGGTGAATAAGAATTCATATTTCCCTAACTCCAAAAATTCTGAAAAATTACCACGTGACAAATATATCACGAATTATTACTGTGTAAAAATTTAAGATTTTTATCATGTTCTGACTATTCAGGAATATTCTGGACATAACAGAAAACTTTCTGTTTTCAAACAGCAACACATGAACTTGCAAACTGAGCATGGTAAAGGCTATAATTGGCATTTTATTGAACTAAAAGATACAAAACATGATTATTGATAACAGCAAGAAAATATCAACAAGAAAAAATGACGCTCCAAGCAAAACTCATATTATGTGACGAATAAAAATATAGCTCCGAGTGAGGTTACCGATAGTGTTGAAGATGAAAGAGGGGATGCCTTCCGGGGCATCCCCAAGCTTAGACGCTTGAGTCTTCCTTGAATATTACCTTGGGGTGCCTTGTGCATCCCCAAGCTTAGGGTCTTGCCACTCCTTATTCTCCTTATATTGATATCTCACCCAAAACTTCAAAACTTCAATCACACAAAACTTAACGAAACTTCGTGAGATAGGTTAGTATGATAAAAATAAATCATCCACTTAGGTACTGTCAAGACAAGATTCATAATTGTTCTCACATAATTCCTACTGTAGTATATCATTTCCACAATTTATATTGCTCAATATAAGCTATGGAAACACTAAAACAAGCAAACTATGCATCGAAAACAGAATCTGTCAAAAACAGAACAACATGTAGTGAGCGATTTAAAAACCATACTTCTGTACCTCCAAAAATTCTGAAAAATTAGGACAACGTAAAAATTTTGTAAACCAATGCTTTTTAAAAAATTTAGAATTTTCTCATGCTCCATTACAGAATAGAAATTCCAGCACTAGACGCAAAAGTTTCTGTTTTTGCACAGAATCGAATCAACAAGTATCCACACTATCCCAAAGGCTTTACTTGGCACATTATTGAAAGAAAACATATAAACATGATTACCACAGTAGGTTAATCATGTGAACACATGAAAACAGAAGGTATAAGTATTGGGTTGTCTCCCAACAAGCGTTTTTAATGCCTTTTTAGCTAGGCATGACGATTTCAATGATGCTCACATAAAAGTAGAGAATTGAAACACAAAGAGAGCATCATGAAGCATATGATTATAACATTTAAGCCTAACCCACTTCCTATGCATAGGGATTTTGCAAGCAAACAATTTATGGGAGCAAGAATCAACTAGCATAGGGAGGCAAAGCAAGCATAACTTTAAAACTTTCAACACATAGAGAGGAAACTTGATATTATTGCAACACCTACAAGCATATGATCCTCTCTCATAATAATTTTCAGTAGCATCATGAATCAATTCAACAATATAGCTATCACATAAAGCATTCTTTTCATGGTCCACAAGCATAGAAATTTTGTTACTCTCCACATAAGTTAATTTCTTCTCATTCATAATAGTGGGAGCAAACTCAACAAAATAACTATCATGAGATACTTGATTGGCATAATCCAATTGAAAATTAAAATCATGATGACAAGTTTCATATTTATCGTTAATCGTTATAGCATAAATGCCATCACAATCATCATAGATAGGAGGCATGCAATCATCATAATAAATTTTCTCATCAAAACTTGGGGGACTAAAAATATCATCTTCATCAAACATAGCATCCCCAAGCTTGTGGCTTTGCATATCATTAGCATCATGGATACTCATACTAACAACATTGCAATCATGCTCATCATTCAAATATTTTATGCCAAACATTTTATTGAATTCTTCTTCTATCAATTGAGCACAATTTTCCGCTCCATCATTTTCAAGAAAAACATTATAAAGATGAATAATATGAGGCAACCTCAATTCCATATTTTTTGTAGTTTTCTTTTATAAACCAAACTAGTGATAAAACAAGAAACTAAAAAAATTTGATTACAAGATCTAAAGATATACCTTCAAGCACTCACCTCCCCAGCAACGGCGCCAGAAAAGAGCTTGATGTCTACTACACAACTTATTCTTGTAGACTCGTGTTGGGCTTCCAAGCATCGAGTTTTGTAGGACAGTAGCAATTTTCCCTCAAGTGGATGACCTAAGGTTTATCAATCCGTGGGAGGCGTAGGATGAAGATGGTCTCTCTCAAACAACCCTGCAATCAAATACAAGAAATCTCTTGTGTCCCCAACACACCCAATACAATGGTAGATTGTATAGGTGCACTAGTTCGGCGAAGAGATGGTGATACAAGTGTAGTATGGATAGTAGATATAGGTTTTTGTAATCTGAAAACATAAAAACAGCAAGGTAGCAAGTGATAAAACGGAGCACAAACGGTATTGCAATGCTTAGAAACAAGGCCTAGGGTTCATACTTTCACTATTGCAACCTCTCAACAATGCTAACATAATTGGATCATATAACAATCCCTCAACGTGCAACAAAGAATCACTCCCAAGTTCCTATTAGCGGAGAACATAAGACAGAAATTGTTTGTAGGGTACGAAACCACCTCAAAGTTATCCTTTCCGATCAATCTATTGAGCTATTCCTATAAGTGTCACAAACAGCCTTAGAGTTCGTACTAAAATAACACCATATGATACACATCAACCAACTCTAATGTCACCTAGATACTCCAATGTCACCCCAAGTATCCGTAAGTTGATTATACGATATGCATCAAACAACTTCATAATCATAATATTCAATGCACACAAAGAACTTCAAGGAGCACCCCAAAGTTTCTATCGGAGAAAAGATAATGAAAACGTGCATCAACCCCTATGCATAGATTACCCCAATGTCACCTCAGGAATCCGTGAGTTGAGTGCCAAAACATACATAGTGTGAATCAATATAATACCCCATTGTCACCACGGGTATCCATATGCAAGATGTACATCAAGTGTTCTCAAATCTGAAATATTCAATCCGACAATAACGAAACCTCAAAGGGAAAAGATTCGATTCATCACAACAAAGATAGAGAGGGAAGAAACACCATATGATCCAACTATATTAACAAAGCTCGCGGTACATCAAGATTGTGCCAAATCAAGAACATGAGAGAGAGATCAAACACATAGCTACTAGTACATACCCTCAGCCCCGAGGGTGAACTACTCCCTCCTCGTCATGGAGACCGCCGGGATGATGAAGATGGCCTCCGGTGATGATTTCCCCCTCTAGCAGGGTGCCGGAAAAGGGTTGTAGATGGTATTTCGAAGGTACAGAGGCTTGCGGTGGCGGAGTCCAAGTTCTAGGTTAATTTTTGGGGGTTGGGTATTTATAGGATTTTTTGGCGTTGAAATCACGCGAAGATGGGCTAAGATGGGCCCACGAGGCACCACGGCATGCCACCCCCCTTGGTGCGCCGTGGTGGCTTGTGAGCACCTCGTGAGGCTTCTGGTCCTTCCACGAAGCTTCGGGGGTCTCTTTTGGTCCAAAAAATATCATCAAAAAGTTTCAGCTCATTTGGAGAACTTTTATTTCTGCACAAAAAACAACACCATGATAGTTCTGCTGAAAACAGCGTCAGTCCGGGTTATTTCTAATCAAATCAAACCAAAACCATATAGAATTGTTATAAGCATGGCATGAATACTTCATAAATTATAGATACGTTGGAGACGTATCATTACCCAACACGCTCGATTAACTCTGGCCGGACACACTTTTCCTGGTCATGCCCGGCCTCGGCTGATCGACACACCGTAGTCCTACCTAGGCTCCGTAGAGAGGTCCCCGCCGGTCTACATCCTAAGTACTCAGGGGTCTTCGGCCCATCGCCCTTTGCACTCCGGGTCGTTGTGCGCAGGGTGGATACCAGCGCCACCTCTCTCCTGGATGGCGCGATCCGACCGTGCCACAATGCTGAACTGGACGTCTGACAGAGCTTTCGGAAGAAACGTACGACACCGAGTGCCCATAACTTATCCCGCGTGGTGGTTAGTGCGAAATGGCCAGAGGCCTACTTAGATCATATATCCAAACCGTTAGTGTATTGGGAGCTCGCGGTGACGATCAGTGCTCCTGTCGCCCCGTCTCGCAGACTTACGGCAAGGGCCAGGCCCATCCCTCTGTAGGGCGGTCTCTGCCTGCCCGGCTGTGCCGCATAATTATCTCGTGGGTACCCTCCAGGTCAACCCGACTTCTCAAGAGACTGTCGGGAACTCAGGTCCACCTCTACCGGGGTGGTACCGCTTGTCCCTTCAGTCCCGCAGAAATAGTAAATGGGGAACAGGTAAATGTAGCAGTGTGTCCGTAACATCAAGGGGGACATCCGAGGAATCACCCTCGATGGATTCCCACTCGATGTATCCGTTAAGGTGAACTTAGAGGAATCACCCTCGATGGGTTCACACTTGAGGGGCTGCACGACAGAGGCATCATCGAAGGTGGTGAAAGAGGAATCACACTCGGTAACCCACAACCGACTGGCTACGCTACAGAGATTTCATCAGGAGTGAGGTAGGAGGTATCACCCTCGGCACTCGATAGTAACTCTGCATGTCGACCATACTGATCGAGCATCCGATTGTAAAGCCTGGCGACACAGACAAGAGTGTAGGGCCTCTGATGGATTACTATCTAGCCTATACTAAGCATATAGGACATCAGGTAAAGTATCAACAGTAGGTTACAAAATCAGGCTATGCATCAGAATAGGAGTCATCGAATAACAGTAGCAAAATCTAATGTAAGCACGGGAGAGAAAGAATGGGCGATATCGGAATGATCAAGGGGGTTTTGCTTGCCTTGGAAGCTCTGCTGAAAGAGGCTGGGCGTCAGGGGCGTAGTCGTACTCGGGAGCAGCGTCAGTCTCGGAGTCTACCGGAGAGAAGAGGGGGAAGAAACAATAAATACAAAGCAAACAAATGCAACACAAATGCATGACATGGCAATTTGCTGCGCTGGGGTGACCTACTGCGGTGCTAAGCGTTACAGACGGAGCGGGAAAATATCTGGGAATATTTTCCCGGCTCTAGGCAGTTATCGGACAGGCGATCCGGAGGGGGAGGTTCCATGTTTGCAGTGTTGGAGGCATGTGACGGGTATGTGGATGGCGTATTCGGATTCGTCTTATTTTTCTGATCATTTTTCATATATAAATTATTTTCATCCGAGTTACGGATTATTTTATTTGATTTTTCAAAGTTTTAATGATTTTCTGCAGTTACTGGATTTATTTTAATTACAAAAATCATTTAAAGGTAATTGCTATGGGTACACAGAAGTGTACCCAGCCAGTGCACACAGGGCCTGACTGGTGGACCCAGTTGACTGCCCAGTCAGCAGTCAACTGTGGACTTTGACTGGTCAAACTGACAGGAGGACCCACCTGTCATTGACTGTGTAGTTTAACAGAGGTTTAATTTAACTAATTATGTTAATTAACTAGTGGGTCCCATATGTCAGTGTCACATTAGTTAATTTTAGTTTGCATTTTAGTTAATTACCACGATGGGGCCTACACGTCAGTGACTGGGACTAGCCCATTCAGCACGTTGACTTGGTCAACGGGGTCAACTGGGCCCACGGGACCCTGCTGCCAGTGACCCAGAGGGCCCAGTGCCAGGGCCACGTCGGCGCCGGCGTCGGCGACCAAATTCACGGCGGCGTGCCTCGGACGCTCATCGAGATTCATCCACAGCGGACCAAATGCAGCTCGGCTGGGCTCGTTCGAATGGGCGCTGCCTCGCGCGTCTCATGGTGGCGGTGGCGTGGCCGGAGGTGGCTTGTGGCGATGGCGGCGAGCACTTTGGCGGCGTCCGGATCTCGGGCTGGTGCGGGCTAGGCGATGCAGCACGCGAGCGAGCAAAACAAAGTGTCTGCGAGGCTCTACGCGATGTGGCGAAGAAGATGGACACCAGGGGGTGACCATTTGGTCACCGAAGCAACATCGGCGACCAAGGGAGGCGGCGGTGAGCTACGGCAAGCGCAAAGCTTCGGCTACGGCGAAGGAAATGCGTGAAAGGGCAAGAGGGGAGACGCGGAGCTAACCTAGAGGCACAAGAAGGCCGTTGGGGGGATTAGTAGCCGCAGGAGGATGGCGAATCGAGGAGACGGAGCTCCGGTGCCCCGAGGTTGAAGACGACGGCTTTGCGGCGATGCAGGGGCTCCCAACACGAATGGGTGGTCGCAGGCGATGTGGTGGACGACGGCGGAGCTGACGGACACGGCATCAGGGCACGGTGGCGACGGTGGGCACGCAAAAGATGGCGTTCATGGCGGCGATGGTTTGGGTGCGTCCAGATCGAGGAGGGGGGCGAGGAGAAGGGCGAATGGGGGATCTAGGGTTCGGCAGGGGGCGCGGGGCGACCTTATCCACCGGAGGAGCCGCGAGATGGCCGGCACATGGCGATCCAGGGCGCGGACGCGCGCGCGGCGTCCACTCAGCCTCTAGTGAACAGAGGTAGAGGACGACCGCTTGTTGGGCTGGGCTGTGCACTGTGCACTTCTGGCCCAGTCCAACAGTGAGTCTTTGCACTTTTCTTTTTTTGTTTTTTGTTTCTTTATTTCTTTTCTGTTTTGCATTTATTTGAGCTGCCAAATGAATTTTGTAAAATAGGGGACTTGCCACATAATTTACATTGCATTATTTGGCACTGCCACAAAAAGTTTGGGAGGTATTTGAATTTGTTTGAGTTTTTCATAATTGGAAAAGCATTTAAATATGCTGATTTGGCACTGGTTTAATTGCTATAGCCCATTTTAGCATTGTGGTGATGTTGTTTTCCTTATCAAATAATTGTTATGGAATATTTGCTAAATGATGAACTATTTTGCGATAACTTTTGTGCAACTTCAAATTTCACTTGCAATTTGAATTGATTTCAGTGGTGGAATTTGAAATGAGATATGATTCCAAAGGTGATCAAGCATTGCTAACCAAAATGATTTAGCTTAATCAGGAGGTTCACTGTAGCTCATTACATAGGGGTGTTACATCGTCGACAAGCATCTCCGCCGCCGTTTCGGACATGGGGTGCATGCCGGATTCCGAGGAGGCCTGGAATATCTTGGCGTGGGCGTCCTCGACCTGGGCGTGGATGGCCTCGACCCGGGCCAGGGCGACCTCCGCAGCACAGACGGCTGCTCGAGCACTATCGGCGTTTGCAGCCGCCGTTGCAGTAGCTGCTGCAGCCGTCTCGGCTGCTGCAGCTGCCCTCTCGGCTGCCACAGACGCCCTCTCGGAGGATGCGGCCGTGCTCTCAGCGTAGGCGGAGCCGCTCGGGGAGGACCCGGCGACCGTACGGGCCCTCACAAAGCGTTTCCACAGCGTCATTCTTTGCAAGAAGGGGATGGGGTATGGGTATCAGAGACTCGAGGATTCGGGGGTGAACGGTGCTTGAGCAGACGAATCCGACGAAGCTTATGGAGGAAGACATAAAAAGACCCAGGAATTTTCATCGCAAACGGTTCCTATAACCAACTGTGTGCGATGTAGTCCATTTTTTAATTACCCGCGACAGACTAATTTGGAGTACACTGGCAACGGATGGTGATGGAAATTGTTCGAATTTTTTTGTACCGTTAACATGCACTGATACAACTGTCATGTTAAAATTTGGAATTTTTCAGGGTTCATCTGACCTTTTTAAGACATTGAGTTTCTAGCCATATAATGGCCGTAATTCAAATTTGAACTACATGTACATGCAGCAACAAACCATCATGTATTGGAAAATCATATTTGTGTCCTTGTGTGCAAGTTAATGCCATGTGCAGTAAATTGGAAGGATCTTTCAAACATATTGGTGTCACGGCTTGGACACAAACATTGAGAACCATGGCTTTTAAATTCCAAAAAATTCAAAAATGATCAGAAATACATGAAACCTTGCTTGATGTCATGTCATGGCACCAAGATGCAGTGGTAAAATAATTGGCCACTTTGACAAAAGTTGTGACACACATCTCTCACAAATCGGAGCATCTCACGAGAAGACACGTGGTTCCGAGAGGGAACAATATGCATGTTTGACGACGAACCGGCGCTCGCTTCCTTGTATGACCCTGAATTTTTTACTGTTAACAAGCACTAATACAACGGAGAAGTTAAATTTTTGAAATTTTCAAGGTTGGTTTGACCTTTTTAAGACATTAAGTGAGTTTCTAGCCATATATAATGGCCGTAATTCAAATTTGAACTGCATGTACATGCAACGGCAAACCATCATGGGTTGGAAAATCATATTTGTGTCCTTGTGTGAGAGTTAATGCCCTGTGCAGTAAATTGGAAGGAATTTTCAAACATATTGGTGTCACGGCTTGGACACAAACAGTGAGAACCATGGCTTTTAAATTCCAAAAAATTCAAAAATTATCAGAAATACATGAAACCTGGCTTGATGTCATGAAATGGCACCAAGATGCTATGGTAAAAGAATTGGCCACTTTGACGAAAGTTTTGGCACACACCTCTCACAAATCGGAGCATCTCACGAGAAGACACGTGGTTCCGAGAGGGAACAATGCATGTTTGATGACGAACCGGCGCTCGCTTCCTCATATGACCCTGAATTTTTTTCTACCATTAACATGCACTAATGCAATGGTCATGTTAAATTTTTGAAATTTTCGGTATTCATTTGACCTTTTTAAGACATTAAGTGAGTTTCTAGCCATATAATGGCCGTAATTCAAATTTGAACTGCATGTACATGCAACGGCAAACCATCATGGGTTGGAAAATTATATTTGTGTCCTTGTGTGCGAGTTAATGCCCTGTGCAGTAAATTGGAAGAAATTTTCAAACATATTGGTGTCAAGGCTTGGACACAAACAGTGAGAACCATGGCTTTTAAATTCCAAAAAATTCAAAAATTATCAGAAATACATGAAACCTTGCTTGATGTCATGAAATGGCACCAAGATGCTGTGGTAAAAGAATTGGCCACTTTGACGAAAGCTTTGGCACACACCTCTCACAAATCGTAGCATCTCACGAGAAGACACGTGGTTTTGAGAGGGAACAATATGCATGTTTGATGACGAACCGGCGCTCGCTTCCTCATATGACCCTGATTTTTTTCTACCGTTAACATGCACTAATGCAACGGTCATGTTAATTTTTTGAAATTTTTGGTGTTCATTTGACCTTTTTAAGACATTAAGTGAGTTTCTAGCCATATAATGGCCGTAATTCAAGTTTGAACTACATGTACAAGCAACGACAAACCATCATGGGTTGGAAAATCATATTTGTGTCCTTGTGTGCGAGTTAATGCCCTGTGCAGTAAACTGGAAGGAATTTTCAAACATATTGGTGTCATGGCTTGGACACAAACATTAAGAACCATGGCTTTTAAAATCCAAGAAATTATAAAATGATCAGAAATACATGAAACCTTGCTTGATGTCATGAAATGGTACCAAGATGCCGTGGTAAAAAAATGGCATGTTTGTTGAAAGTTTTGGCACACACCTCTCACAAATCGGAGCATCTCACGAGAAGACTCGTGGTTCCGAGAGGGAAGAATATGCACAAGTGATGACGAACCGATAGTCGCTTCCTCTTATGGCTTGGCATTTTTTTCTACCGTCAACATGCACGAATACAACTTTCATGTTAAAATTTGGAAATTTTCAGGGGTTATTTGACATTTTTAAGACATTAAGTGAGTTTCTAACCATTTAATTTAAATTTGAACTACATATACATGCAACAAAATATCATCATGGGTTGGAAAAATCATTTATGTAATACATTTTCCAACAATATCATGGTAACACGAAATAAGCATTCATGCAAAACATTTGGAAAGAAAATGTAAATATCTGGCAAGACAACTGGGCCCCACATGATTGGCACTCTGTTTCGCACCGCGAGGTTTGGAAGGTGAGTGGCGTGGGTTATTAATCAGACACGGTTCAGTCCTGGGAACCGTCAGCGATTTATTTCACATACAGATTTTGCTGCAGGAATCGTGCGTAATTCAAGCTATAATACTCATAAATTCCAGCCACCGGCGCTTCTACTGCTCTCGTCGATCTAGATTCCGGCCGCCAATAAATACTACCCCGCCCACGTCGTCCCGCCTGCATTCTGATCTACATTCTCTCCTCGCTTGCCCCCTCTCTCTCACAAAACTCGGCCATGGCACCGATGATCTGCCCACCCGTCAAGGAGGCGCCGCCCCGCGAGGACTACCAGATGCAGAGCAGCGACGAGGAGGACCCCTACGCGCCACCAGATGAGGTTGCGTCGGAACCCCCAACTTTGGAATGGTTTTGGGACCAGCACAATCTTTGTCTGTGGAAAGCGCTACCACCGGCTGAGAAAGCTAGGCAAGTGGCGTTCAAGAAGGAGTTGGCGGAGGAGCGCGCCAGGTACCAGGCAGCATGTGAAGCTCGTGAGGCCGCCTGGGAAAAGGAGAAGCTGGAGCTTTGGCGGCGGGCGCGTCGACGTGCGGACGAGGTGTACGAAGACGGCCGGTACTTTACCAGGAAGGCCAAAGGTGCTAGGCGCCTCATCGCTGCGTGGAGGTGGGCCGATAAGCTCCAGCGTGCTACCGACGAAGATCTCCGGTGGGCGCCTAACGAAATGGCAAGATCGTTCGCGTGTGTCCGCCAGCAAGAGGCAGATCGGCACGTCAAGCGCTGCGAGGCGGAGGAAGCGGAGAACTCCCTCCGCGCTGGGAAGCCGCCGCGCACCAGGGAGCTGCTAGCGAGGGGCTGCTAGAATACTGGCCCCATAAGGAGGGATTATTAGTTTTAGTATTGTTCGTTTTCAATTTTATGCATTGTACTTAGTAGTTAAGTATGGGATCCCAGTTAAGTATCATCACGTATTGTTCGTTTTCGTACTAATTTCTATCTAGCTGTTTACCATCCACATGTACAGAATGGAAAACATACACATTGAAACAAAACAATATATAAGAACGGAAAACAGAGTACACACATTGAAATAGAGCAATAAACAGAGCAATATTATGATTGTTGGGAATACGTAGCGATCAACGTCGAAACGACTCAACAAAATAAAACGCGTCCATGACCACCACCCCTGCCTACGGTAGCTCTTGCCTCTGCCTGAACTCATGCAGGCGTTCGTCCAAGAGGTTGACACACTCGCGGTACATCTGGAGCGCGATCTCGAGCTCCAAGTTGGCTATTTCATCGGAGATCACCAGCTCGAGGATGCGACGGCCATGTTCCTCTACTGCGCCTATGTGGACACATGGGCCAAGGAGGCGCTCGAGCCTAGAGACCAGCATGTTGGCATCGAGCGGGCCGCGGATAAGGCGAATGGCGCGACCCATGTGAATGGCACGGCGGTGTCCGGTGCAAGCACGGCGCGGCCGGCCTCTGGTGCTAGTACGGCGCAGACAACCTCTGCCCACTCCTAGCGAGGAATGGGGCTACTGATGGGCCGTGTACCCAGCTGCAACGCCCTGTCGACAGCAGGCAAGCGCCGATGGAATTGCTCTTGCTGTGCGGCGCGCCACGCCTCTCGCTCTACGGCGGTCCATCGGTCTCGCTGTGTGGCGAGCCGCAGCCTATCGGCACGGACGCGCCTATCTTGCCCTGCGGCGCACCACCGATCATGTTGTGCGTCGAGCTGCAGCCTCTTGGCGCTGAGTTACCTATCTTGATCCGCCGCGCTGAAGCGCCGTCCGCCAAGGGTCTGCTCAACCCTGGCGATGACGCGCACCACGGCGTCGTCCATCGCGTTGCCGGGGACGCCCTTGGCCTCGACGGGCCGTGGCACCTACTCGTTTACCTCGCCGAGGAGGTTGATGGCAGAGGCGGCGCTTCGGTGGGTTGGCATGCTTGGAAAAGGTAGCTAGAGGGGATATAGGCTGCGCTTGTGCCTTGGTGTGTCACGCGCCGCCTAGGCTTATGCGCAATCGCTGGGTGGCAGTGGGAAACCGATGGGGGAAATGGCGGGAAACGGTGGCGTGTTCATAAAACGCCATCAATTAATGGAAACTTAGCATAGAAGGAAGCACGAGCTAGCACGACACGTGCGCGCACATTGCTTGCCCACGGGTGTGATCCATATATCTCGTGTGCTCAACAGAGCACACTATTCACACAAAATAATATTGTTCTGTACACAGAGAGCGTAGATGTTGGGCAGACTGAGCAAATCACATCGCACACGGATTAAACTATGGAACCCGTCGGTGATGATTTCATCAATCGCTGACAATTGTTTACCAACAAGCGTTTTCCTAAAACACACACGACTTATTTGGAGCAATCGTCTGTGTTATTATTGGTCTTCCCACACATTTCGGATTACTGACCTGTTTGCCATGTATCACACACATCTTGTTAAGTTGAATTGTTTCTGTTGTGTTGGGTAATCGCAAACAGTTCATCCGAGTGAACCGCATGCCGTATATCGCACACACCTTGATCTGGCTGACCGTTTCTGTTGTGTTGGGTAATCGCAAACAGTTCATCCGAGTGAACTGTATGTCGTGTATCGCACACACCTCGAACTGGCTGCCCGTTTCTGTTGTTCTGGCTTATCGCAAACAGTTCATATGGATCAACTGTATGCCACGTATCGCACACGCGTCTCTAATCTGAATCGTGCTTGATGTCTCCGCCATCGCACACAATTCGTCTTATTGGCGACGGTTTTATTACGACATCGTTTGCGATTCGTGCATCGCACATAGTTTGGTCGCGGGGTCTCTGAGTCATGTGTCGCGTTAGCGGTCGCCTGCAGTAGTGTACAAGAGTCTATCAGATAATCTCCCAACCAGGAATCAAGAACTCGAATCACTGAGAGATTCTTATGATGAGCTTGCGAAAGATAAGGCCTCTCTCTTTGCCGAGCAAACTAAAAAACATCCTGATGATCTTGTGCCTCCATGCCTGAAATGTTTAGAGCGTAGCAATGCTGATTCCACTGCTGAAACATCAAGTGTTACTGTTGAGATACGTGCAACTGTTTTGAAGGATAACTCTGAAACATCTCCAACGTATCTATAATTTATGAAGTATTCATGCCATGTTTATAACAATTTTATATGGTTTTGGTATGATTTGATTAGAACTAACCCGGACTGATGTTGTTTTCAGCAGAACTACCGTGGTGTTGCTTTTTGTGCAGAAATAAAAGTTCTCGAAATTGGACGAAACTTTTTGTCAATTTTTTTGGACCAAAAGAGACCCCCGAAGCTTCGTGGAAGGACCAAAAGCCTCACGAGGAGGCCACAAGGCAACACGGCGCGCCCTGGGGGGGGTCGTGTGTTGTTGCCTTGTGGGGCCCTCGTAGCTCCTTTTCGCATGATTCCAACGCTGAAAAATCCTATAAATAGAGAAACCCCTAGAAATTAACCTAGAACTTTGCCGCCACCACCGCAAGCCTCTGCACCAAAGAAATACCATCTGGAGCCCTGTTCCGGCACCCTGACGGAGGGGGGAATCATCACCGGAGGCCATCTTCATCATCCCGGCGGTCACCATGACAAGGAGGGAGTAGTTCACCCTCGGGGCTGAGGGTATGCACTAGTAGCTATGTGTTTGATCTCTCTCTTTCTCTTGTGTTCTTGATTTGGCACGATCTTGATGTATTCTGAGCGTTGTTAATATAGTTGGATCATATGGTGTTTCTTCCCTCTCTATCTTCTTGTGATGAATTGAGTCTTTCCCTCTGAGGTTTCATTATTGTCGGATTGAATATTTCAGATTTGAGAACACTTGATGTATGTCTTGCATGTGGATACCCGTGGTGACAATGGGGTATTCTATTGAGTCACTTGATGTATGTTTTGGTGATCAACTCGCGGATTCCTGTGACCTTGGGGTGATCTAGGCATAGGGGTTGGTTGCACGTTTTCATCTTCTTTTCTCCGATAGAAACTTTGGGGCACTCTTTGAAGTTCTTTGTATGGATTGAATATTATGAATCTGAAGTTGTTTGATGCATATCCAATAATCAACTCATGGATACTTGTGGTGACATTGGGGTATCTAGGTGACATTAGAGTTGGTTGATGCGTATCATATGGTGTTATTTTAGTACGAACTCTAGGGCTGTTTGTGACACTTATAGGGATGGCTCAATAGATTGATCGGAAAGGATAACTTTGAGGTGGTTTCATACCCTACAACAATTTCATCTTATGTTCTCCGCTAATAGGAACTTTGGAGTGATTCTTTATCGCACGTTGAGGGATTGTTATATGATTCAATTATGTTAGCACTGTTGAGAGATTGCACTAGTGAAAGTATGAATCCTAGGCCTTGTTTCTAAGCATCGCAATACCGTTTGTGCTTGTGGCACCCCGGCTCAGAGAGACCGGAACACCCCGTATTCCAGCCCAGAGATCAAGTCCTCTGGAATACGGCACTGCTTAGCATAGAACAAATCAGCTCTTTATTATAAATACTCAGGGTACAAGGGTTCTGAAGGCACAAAGGTTACAAAGGCACATGGATGCTATGCCTCCTCAGCTAGCTCTATGCTAGCAGCGGAATAACTCATAGCAAAATAACTTCTAGCAGCGGAACAGCGACAACGGTGATGGACTCCACTCCACAGGGACTCTGGTTGGGACACACCTAGAGCGCAACCTCGGGATCCTCGACAAACAAGCAATCACGGCATCACCTGTAATCTGGCATGACACGCCAGGTGAGTACTTTGAATGTACTTGCAAGCTCACAGCAACCAAAGCAATCAAGACATACAACAGCATGGCATTTACAGGTTAATCATCAATGAAGAACACAATACTACTAGGACAACATGAGCATGACATGTACATAGAAGTCATGATGATGCTAGTACTAGCATGCAAGGGGGGTCGAAGTTTAAGGTCTCATGGACCAACTTACTCTGCTCGGAGGTCATCTCGTAGCCACCAACTTACCATCGTGATCATCACACGATCACCTCAGGATCAACCAAGCTCGGTATCAACTATACCATCGTGATCATCACATGACCACACGGAGCTTGATCTCTACCTGTGCTCATCGCATGACCACATAAAGATCAACCAACTTCTTTTCTCATAGAACCAGGGTTGTTAATTATCCAGATTATTATTTCTGTTGACCCATAGTGTGACCTACTATGAACTGTGTCCATGACCGAGGACGCGGT
Source organism: Elymus sibiricus (assembly GCA_039707655.1). NCBI lineage: Eukaryota > Viridiplantae > Streptophyta > Magnoliopsida > Poales > Poaceae > Elymus > Elymus sibiricus. The sequence continues at coordinate 250,157,021 of CM077668.1, read as the reverse complement.
TATCGATAGATTATACACTCTGCAGAGGTTAGTACACTGTACCCACACTACGGAACTCATGGCCTCGTGCTCCCATTCGGGTGGACCAACGACATTCCGACAAAACCAATCTATTGCATGACACTCTCCCGGCCACTCCGACAAACTCCCCTTTGGGCCATGTCCTGGGTGGCCCCGATGCCAACTCGTGACACCCGCCACCTCTGTGGCTGCCACCGTCGTGGCCAAAACAAAACATCGTCCCAAACGGGGACCTCGGATATCCATACAACTCGGGCACACAAGGCTTATGGTCGCCTACCTGATCAGGGTAGCGCGCACCCATAACCTTCCCTAGTAGGAGGCACCGGCGAGAGGCATGGCAATAGACCGCATTAGGGCCTCCCCATCCAGGCAAGTGTGGCTGCACTGGTGAGCTCGATTTGGTGCCACCATGACTCAGCCAACAGATTTGTTCAAGTTCGATTAATGTCAGGTTCAACTTGAATGGTGATGAGCTGGGTCATAATGAAATAACAATGCATATGAGCATGATATCAGTGTAACCATGGATGGGCAACATAACCATTAAACATCATTACATCAACAATGATAAATCATTTATTCTACAGGATGCAAATGAGCATAGCATCATGATGATCACGAATATCACAAGTAGTTTCATATCAAACCGTAACTACTCATGTGAGCATATCATTATCACTAGCATCGGAAAAGATTACAAGAATAAAGCATGATAATAATAACAATAGCACTAATAATGGAGAGGAAGCATATATACACAAGAACATAGCATGGATTCACGAGCATATTCGAGGCATTAGCAAAATCATTAAATGAGCAAACAATTATTTAAATATTCAAGTGGAAACCATGGCTACTACAATGCCATCATGCAAGTGGCTGTTGTGGCTTGCCTAGGGATGAAGGATTCACCGGGAAGAAGTGCGATGAGCTCGCGGAAAATTTTGTCGGAAATGATTCCCTCTCGGAGGGGGCTGAATAAGGTCAGGGGCAAAATGGTCATTTTTAGAATGTTACAACATGGTGGAAATGATACTATCGGAATGGGCTCGACGAACTGAGAATGTGGGCTTTGGAATCACCTGAATCAGAGTCACGGTCGCGGAGATACGACCGTTCGTTCGTTAGGCAGAAAATTAAATAAAAATATTCATTTCTGCGCTTAACTGATTAATGTCCGCTAAGTAAGGTTTTCGGTGGCTGGGCTGAAAAACTGAAAGCTCATTTCAGTGAATACGCTTCCTCTGCGGGGAAAGCGCATTTTGCTCCGAAACTGCTCTAGAATACGCTTTCAGAAGGAGAAAACGTATTCGATAAAAGGCGCCTCCACTTATCCTAGTCAGCAGCCGGGTCCACGCCTGTTAGGCCGAAAGGTGGGGCCACTGGGTGGTGGGGCCCGCCCGGGCAGGTCGTCTTCCTCCTCCTCGCGTGCCCGCGCTCGGCCAGGAGAGCAGAGAGCTCCGACGGCGATTGCCGGCGGCTCTGGCCACCGTTCACGACGCTTTGCCCACCGATGTGCTCAGGAGAGCGAGGCGGGCCTGCTCGTGCGTGGCACTGCCGCCGGGGAGCTCAGGCTCGAGGAGTACTACGGCCGCGGCGGACGGCGACCTCGGGCGACAATGGGTTCGACGCTACGGTGGCGGGGAGAAGAAGGGAAGGTGCGGGAGGGCTTCGCCAGGTCTTGGTGGTTCACCTGGTGCAGAAATGGGGAGGGGAGGGGCTCGGACGTGCTCGAATTTGAGCGGCCAGAGGCGGCGGCCATGGCGGCCATGAGAGGGAATGAGAACCCCTCGACCTCGAATGGGAGGCCAGGGGGTTGCTAGGAGGAAGAGAGAGAGGTTGGTGAGGTCGGAGAGGCTAAGGGAGGGCTATATGTAGCCACGGCAAGATGCCCGTGCTCGGGTGCCGCCAAGGGCGGGTGGGCACTGCTCTGACGCGTCCGCATACGCGTGCGCACGCGCGGAGGGGGAGAGAGACCAGGGGGTTCATTCGGTGCGGAGATGCCACTGGGAGGAAGAAGACAGGAGCCAGGCGACGACGGCCATGGGCATGCGGTGCGGCGTGGCTCGCCGGAGAGGAAAGAGGAGGGGGAGAGGGGTCCAAAGGGGACGCGTGGACACAGGAGAGTGAGGGCAACGCTGTGGACATGCTGCGGTGGCGCGAGGACGGCGTTTGGGCAGCGGCCGAGGCCCCCAAAGTCCAGAGCACACTTTTGGCACGCCAGGCCATGTGGTCACCGCGTGCACAGTCGCACGCGGTGCGTTCTGGCCAGCAACAGGATGTCTAGCGTGTAGTCCATGAATCCTGGGACCCTCCTGAGGTGATGGCTCAACAAAAGGACCTTTCGGTTGATTGGATAGCTCAGAGAAAGTTTTCTGTTGCAAACTTAGGCATGAAATTGTGGTCAAATGGGATGAGATAAGAGCTAACCAGGATGTCACAGAGGTTTAGGATAGGAGGGACTATGATCCTGTGGATTATGAAAGGATTTGGACCAGGATTTAACCTAGTTGCTTTACAACTACAAAAACTGGTCCAGAAACTACATAATGAAGCAGCACTCACGTAGAGTGTTGGATTGGGCTGAAATTCGGTGGATTATGATCATTTGGGCATATGACGGCACTGCAAAGATTTCATACCATTTGGATACACCAACATGGTACTTCCTTCACAATGCTTTCTACTGGACAGAAACTTGGGGGAATTTTGTGGAGAAAATGACTTGGCAAAATGATGTAAATTTTGGCATGACCAATGTATATAGGGATATTTAGGGCCTGGATTAATTTCAGATTTTATGAAGCAATATAAAATATAGTTGCTTCACAAACTGAAATTGTGACCAGAAACCAAGATTTGAAGGTGTGCTCACATATTTTGTTGGATTGATCTCAAATTTTGTGGAGAGTAATTATTTGATCATATGAATGACCTACCAAAATTTCAACTCATTTAGATAAGTCTAGATAGTACTTCCTTCACAAAGCTTCTCTCTGGTCAGAAACTTTGGAAATTTGCTGAGGAAGATTTACTAGGAAAATGAAGTTTAATTTTGGCATGTGATAATTATTTGGACATGATAGAGTGCCCAAATTTTTTGAAGGCAATCAAGAAAATATAAATAGCACTTCCTTCACACAGTGCCATACTGGACAGAACAGGAAATGAATATTCCTGAATTATTTTTGAACTAGGCAAGGATGGGTTTTGACATATTTGTGGAAGATATGATCCAAATAATTTATGAGAATTTTGTGGGAATTTTTGGAAAGACAGAAATATAGGTTGCTTCACAACCTAGGGCAAACAGGGTTATTCCTTTAATAGAAAAAGGAATATTCCCAAGAAATAAAAATTGGGGTTGCGCTAAGATGGAAATGACATGGCCTTCGGATAGATTTGAGAATGACAAGCCACTTGGAAGTGTCAGGAGAGAAGATCTTCCCAGGTTTCAAGACCACAGAGCCACCGAAAAGGAACTCCAAATAAAAATTCGAAGAAATCCAAAAGAAAAAGAAAGGGCCAAAAATCGGGGTGTTACAGTGCTCACTTTTTCTACTTGATACCTTGCTATTTTTATATTTTCAGATTACAAAAACCTATATCTACTATCCATACTGCACTTGTATCACCATCTCTTCGCCGAACTAGTGCACCTATACAGTTTACCATTGTATTGGGTGTGTTGGGGACACACGAGATTTCTTGTATTTGATTGCAGGGTTGTTTGAGAGAGACCATCTTCATCCTACGCCTCCCATAGATTGATAAACCTTAGGTCATCCACTTGAGGGAAATTTGCTACTGTCCTACAAAACTCTGCACTTGGAGGCCCAACAACGTCTACAAGAATAAAAGTTGCGTAGTAGACATCAAGCTCTTTTCTGGCGCCGTTGCCGGGGAGGTGAGTGCTTGAAGGTATATCTTTAGATCTTGTAATTGAATCTTTTAGTTTCTTGTTTTATCACCAGTTTGGTTTTATAAAAGAAAACTAAAAAAATGGAATTGAGGTTGCCACAAATGCTTCATCTTTATAATGTCTTTCTTGAAAATATGGATTCCGATAATTGTGCTCAATTGTTAGAGGAAGAATTTAATAAAATGTTTAATGTGAGTCCTTTGAATGGTGATCTTGATTGCAATGTTGTTAGTATGCTTTCTATGAATATCCATGATGCTAATGATATGCAAAGCCATAAGCTTGGGGATGCTACGTCTGATGAATATGATCTTTTTAGGCCCCCAAGTTTTGATGAGAAAATTTATTATGATGATAGCATCCTCCTATTTATGATGATTATATTGATGAAAGTGGGTTTGGAAGAGTGTCAACTCTAGTTACTAGTGATCCCACTATTTTGGAGGATGTTGAATCTTATGGCCATAATTATGAAAGTGGATTTGGAGAGTTCATGACTTTATTTAATGATGATTCCACTATTTTGGAAGAGGTTTCAATTGACTATGATAACAATGTTGCTATCTATGATGATTATTGTGATGACATGTATGCTATAAAGAATAATGATAACTATGAAACTTGTCATCATGATTTTAATTTTCAATTGTATTATGCCAATCAAGTGTCATATGATAGTTATTTCATTGAATTTGCTCCCACTATTATTGATGAGAACAAATTTGCTTATGTGGAGAGTAATAAAAATTCTATGCTTGTAGGTCATGAAAAGAATGCTTTATGTGATAGCTATATTGTTGAATTCATTCATGATGCTACTGAAAATTATTATGAGAGAGGATCATATGCTTGTAGGTGTGGCAATAATATCAAGTGTCCTCTCTATGTGTTTAAAGTTTCAAAGTTATACTTGTTTTGCCTTCCTATGCTAGTTGATTATTGCTCCCATAAATTGTTTGCTCGCAAAATCCCTATCCATAGGAAGTGGGTTAGGCTTAAATGTTCTTGCCATATGTTTCCTGATGCTCTCTTTGTGTTTCAATTCTTTACTTTTATGCGAGCATCATTGAAATCATCATGCCTAGCTAAAAGGCATTAAAGAAAAGCGCTTGTTAGGAGACAAGCCAATATTTATACCTACTGTTTTTGTGTGTCCGCATGATTAAGCTACTGTGGTAATCATGTTTTATATATTTTCTTTCAATAATGTGCCAAGTAAAGCCTTTTGGATAGTGTGGATACTTGTTGATTTGATTCTGTGCAAAAACAGAAACTTTTGTGTCCAGTGCTGTACTGGAGAGTGAGAAAATTCTGAAATTTTTACACAGTATTGGGTTACAAAATTTTTAGGTTGTCCTAATTTTTTACAATTTTTGGAGGTACAGAAGTATGTCTTTTAATCCGCTCACTACATGCTGTTCTGTTTTTGACAGATTCTGTTTTTATTGCATAGTTTACTTGTTTCAGTGTTTCCATAGCTTATATTATGAGATATAAATTGTGGAAATGATAGAATACAGTAGGTATTATGTGAGAACAACTATGCATCTTGTATTGACAGTACCAAAGTGAATGATTTATTTTCATACTAACCTATCTCACGGAGTTTTGTTAAGTTTTATGTGATTGAAGTTTCAAGTTTTGGGTGAGATATCGATATGAGGAAAATAAGGAGTGGAAATACCCTAAGATTGGGGATGCCCAAGTCACCACAAGGTAATATTCAAGGAAGACTCAAGCGTCTAAGCTTGGGGATGCCCGGAAGGCATCCCCTCTTTCGTCTTCAACATTATCGGTAACCTCACTTGGAGCTATATTTTTATTCGTCACATGATATGAGTTTTCTTGGAACATTATTTTATTTTGTTGAGATTTTCTTGATTTTATGAATAATCATGTTTTGTATCTTTTAGTTCAATAAAATGCCAATTATAGCCTTTACCATGCTCAGTTTGCAAGTTTATGTGTTGCTGTTTGAAAACAGAAAGTTTTCTGTTATGTCCTGAATTGACGTGAATTTTGAGAACATGATAAAAATCTGAAATTTTTACATAGTAAGAATGCATTAGTTCTCTGTCATGTGGTAATTTTTCAGAATTTTTGGAGTTAGGGAAGTATGAATTTTTATTTCCCCTTTACAGACTGTTCTGTTTTGGCAGATTGCTGTTATAGTTGCATTGTTTGCATATGTTTGCCTATTTAATATTTCTACTTGTGGATATGAGTGTTAAATATGCAGAGGCATTTAGTATGCAATGTTTAATTATAATTTTAGTGATTTTCTACAGTAGAGAATGTTAAGGTTTTGAGTTGATTTATACTAACTTATCTCACGAGTTCTTGTTGAGTTTTGTGTGGATGAAGTTCTTAAGATTTAGAGAAACCATGATATGAGGTGAATTAAGGAGACACAAGAGCTCAAGATAAAATTCCAAGAAGTCTCAAGCAACTAAGCTTGGGGATGCCCCGGTGGGCATCCCACCTTTCTTCATCAACACCTATCGTTTAGCCTAAGTTTTCACTTGTTCACATGATGTGTGCTATTCTTGGAGTGTCCTTTTATTTTTATTTTGTTTGCTATTTGAATAAAATTATTAGATATAATATCTTTATTTGGAGAGAGTCTTCACATAACTACTTAATTGTTTGACTACTCATTGATCTTCACTTATATCATTGGGAGTAGTTTGTCATTCATTCTTGTGTTTCACTTATATCCTAAGAATGAATTGTTGAATGAATTAAATATCATAAATCTGAAATTATATATGTTCCATATGCTTAGTAATATTTCACATTGGGTTTAGAAAGTAAAATCTATTGAAATTTGACAATCACAATATTGGTCATACAAGCAATTCATGAATGATTAGTATATGGAAGAGAAATTTCACATACAAATATATTATCTTGGACATCTTTTATGATTGTGAATATCCATTAATTATTTTCAAACTTGAGAAAATTAGTTGAAGTTGGACAAGGAAGATAACGTAATGAGTTGTGTTTGGGTATATTTGCATCGAAGTTATATTGTTATGGATCCTCCAACAGGTGGTGCTTGTTTAGAATCTTTTGCTAGCCAAAATTTCTGTACTAAGAGGGAATACTGCTTGTGCATCCAAAATCCTTGAGCCAAGTTTCTTCCATGAGTGTCCACCATACCTACCTATATACGGTATTACTCTACCGTTCCAAGTAAATTTGCATGTGCCACCTCTAATCATTCAAATAAGCATCTGTTTTGTGTGCCTGTACCGCTCATGAAGCGGCATGGGGTGGTCAGTATCTTCCATGTTAAGCGGGTTATTCTCATGATGGGTGTTTATTCACTTGTCATTGCACAAGAGAGGGTGGTAATTGGGATACCCAGTCCCGCAAAACAAAAAAATATAATTAAACAAACTCCCCCGGAAAGTTGATTGTTTGGAGGGCTGATACGTCTCCGTCGTATCTACTTTTCCAAACACTTTTGCTCTTGTTTTGGATGATTTGAATGAAACTAACCCTGACTGACGCTGTTTTCACCCGAACTAATATGGTGTTGTTTTTTGTGTAGAAATAAAAGTTCTTGGAATTGGACGAAACTTTTTGGATGTTTTTTATGGATTAAATAAAAAATACTGGACCCAAGATCCACTGGAGGGGGCCACCTGCTGCCCATGAGGCACCAGGGCGCGCCACCCCCCCTGGCGCGCCCTGGTGGCTTGTGGGGCCCACGTGGCTCCGCTGATCCTAATCTCAAGCCTATAAATTCACAATTCCAGAGAAAAAAATAGGAGAGGAAGTTTCATCGCGTTCTACGATACGGAGCTGCCGCCACCTCCTGTTCTTCATCGGGAGGCCAGATCAAGAGTCCTTTCGGGGCTCCGGAGAGGGGGATCTTCTGTCATCGTCATCATCAACCATCCTCCATCACCAATTTCATGATGCTCACCACTGGGAGTGAGTAATTCCTTCGTAGGCTTGCTGGACGGTGATGGGTTGGATGAGATTTATCATGTAATCGAGTTAGTTTTGTTAGGGCTTGATCCCTAGTATCCACTATGTTCTGAGATTGATCTTGCTATGACTTTGCTAAGCTTAATGCTTGTCACTGGGGCCCGAGTGCCATGATTTCAGATCTGAACCCTTTATGTTTTCATGAATATATTTGTGTTCTTGATCCGATGTTGCAAGTTATATGCACCTGCTATGTGTTATGATCCGCATACCCCAAGGTGACAATAATTGGGATTCTTTCCGGTGATTACCGTAGTTTGAGGAGTTCATGTTTTCACTATGTGTTAATGCTTTGTTCCGGTTCTCTATTAAAAGGAGGCCTTAATATCCCTTAGTTTCCTTATGGACCCCGCTGCCACGGGAGGGTAGGACAAAAGGTGTCATGCAAGTTCTTATTGCAAGCACGTATGACTATATACGGAATACATGCCTACATTACATTGATGGATTGGAGCTAGTTCTGTGTCGCCCTAGGTTATGACTATTACATGATGAATGTTATCCAAAATAATCACCGATCCAATGCCTACGAGCTTTTCACATATTGTTCTTTGCTAAGTTACTATTGTTGCTACTACTGTCACAATTGCTACAAAACTATTGCTGCTATCGTTACTGCTACTGTTACTATTATTGCTATTACTATCAAACTCCCATACTACTGTGCTACTGATCACTCTGCTGCAGATATTTAGTCTCCAGGTGTGGTTGAATTGACAACTCAACTGCTAATACTTGCAAATATTCTTTGGCTCCCCTTGTGTCGAATCAATAAATTTGGCTTGAATACTCTATCCTCGAAAACTATTGCGATCCCCTATACTTGTGGGTTATCAAGATCTTTTTTTGGCGCCGTTGCCGGGGAGCATAGCTCTATTTGTTGAGTCACTTGGGATTTATATCTGTTGATCACTATGAAGAATCTAAAAGACGCTAAGACCAAGATCGTTCCCTCTAAGACGAGGGGAGGTAAGGAACTGCCATCTAGCTCCGCACTTGACTCACCTTCTGTTTTGAGTAGACTTGTGACACCACCACCTATTATGCATTCTGATATGTCGCAAGTTATTGATGATACTGCTTCTGCTATGAATGATACTTATGATGATGCTAGTACTATGCTCGATAATGCTGTGCCACTTGGTGAATTTCTTGATGAACAACTTGCTAAAGCTAAAGAAATTGAAAATGTTGAAACTCTTGAGAATTATGATTCACCTATTATGCCTAGGTCTCCTACTAGAGTTGAATCACCTGATGAACATGTCTTTGATAGGGAGACGGCTAGAGCCATTCTTTCTTGTAATGATAGAGATGAAGTTATAAAATTCCTTACTGAAATGAAAGAAAAATCTATGAGGGAGAGAATGAAATATGATCCTAAGTTTGCCACCTCTCCCATATTTGTTACTGACATGGATTATGAATTCTCTATCGATCCTGAGTTAATAATTTTGGTTGAACCTGATCCTTTCCATGGCTATGAAACTGAAACCGTTGTGGCACATGTTACTAAATTAAATGATATAGCCACCCTATTCGCTCATGAGGAAAAAAATCGCTATTACTATATTCTTAAGTTGTTTCCTTTCTCATTAAAGGGTGATGCTAAGAAATGGTTTAATACTCTTGCTCCTGGTTGTGTGCGTAGTCCCCAGGATATGATATATTACTTCTCCGAAAAATATTTTCCTGCTCATAAGAAACAAGCTGCTTTACAGGAAATATTTAACTTTGTGCAAATTGAAGAAGGGAATCTCCCTCAAGCTTGGGGGAGGCTTCTCCAATTACTTAATGCTTTGCCTGATCATCCTCTTAAGAAGAATGAAATACTTGATATCTTTTATAATGGACTAACCGATGCCTCTAGGGACTACCTAGATAGTTGTGCTGGTTGTGTTTTCAGGGAACGAACTGTTGGGCAGGCTGAAGAACTATTGAATAATATATTGAAGAATGATAATGATTGGACACTTCCTGAACCACCGCCTAAGCCCACTCCGAAGAAGAGGGGTATTTTATTTCTCAGTCCTGAAGATATGCAAGAAGCAAAGAAATGTATGAAGGAAAAAGGTATTAAAGCTGAAGATGTTAAGAATTTGCCACCTATTGAAGAAATACATGGTCTTGACACACCGCCACAGGTAGTAGAGGTAAATTCTCTTATAAAGTTTGATGAAGGTGATATTCCTTATAACAAACCTCCTAGTCAATGTTTGTATGAATTTGACAATTATATTATTAAGCAAGATCATTTCAATGCAAATGTTATGAAACAATTGAAACAGAATGCCTACATGATTGATCGCTTGAGTGACTTGTTATTTAGAATTGCTAATGATGTCAAAGGTGTAGGTAAACATGCATCTATGGTTCAAACCCAATTAGAACAAGTTGCTAAATCTCAAAGTGAATTGCTCAATGAAATGAATAACAATATGAATGATCATGCTGTTAGAGTAACGGCTAGAGGAGGTAGAATGACTCAGGAGCCACTTTATCCTGAAGGTCACCCTAAAAGAATTGAACAAGACTCTCAAAGAATTAATGTTGATGCACCTAGTCCATCTAAAAAGAAAAAGAAAAAGAAAAATGATAGGACTTTGCATACTTCTAGTGAACCTGAGGTAGAAAAACCCTTAGAGGATAATAATGATGTTTCTATTTCCGATGCTGAAACACAATCTGGTAATGAACATTCACCTGATGATAAGAATAATGATGATGCTCATGTGGATGCCCAACCAGATAATGATAAAGAACTTGATAATGATGTTAAAATAGAACCTGCTATTGATCTTGATAACCCACCTCCTAAAAAAAACGTTATGATAAAAGAGACTTCGTTGCTAAAAAACATGGTAAAGAAAGAGAACCATGGGTTCAAAAACCCATGCCCTTTCCTCCTAAACCATCTAAGAATAAGGATGAGGAAGAATTTGAACGCTTTGCTGAAATGCTTAGGCCAGTCTTTTTGCGTACTTGTTTGACTGATATTTTAAAGATGCCTCCTTATGCTAAATATATGAAAGACATTGTCACAAATAAAAGAAAGATACCTGAAGCTGAAATTTCTACCATGCTTGCAAATTATTCTTTTAAGGATGGAGTACCTAAGAAACTTGGAGATCCAGGACTACCAACTATACCATGCTCCATTAAAAGGAATTATGTCAAAACTGCTTTGTGTGATTTAGGAGCCGGTGTTAGTGTTATGCCTTTCTCTTTATATAAAAGACTTGATTTGAATAAACTCACTCCCACTGAAATATCATTGCAAATGGCTGACAAATCAACCGCCATACCTATCGGTGTTTGTGAGGATGTGCCCGTTGTAGTTGCAAATGTTACTATCCTAACAGACTTTGTTATACTTGATATGCCCGAGGACGACAATATGTCGATTATCCTTGGTAGACCATTTTTGAAGACTGCAGGGGCTGTTATTGATTGCAACAAAAGTAAGGTCACTTTTCATATCAATGGTAATGAACATACGGTGCACTTTTCATATCAAGGGGGAAATCCGAGGAATCACCCTCGATGGATTCCCACTCGATGTATCCGTCAAGGTGAACTCGGAGGAATCACCCTCGATGGGTTCACACTTGAGGGGTTGCACGACAGAGGCTTCGTCGGATGTGGTGAAAGAGGAATCACCCTCGATAACCCACAACCGACTAGCTACACTACAGAGATATCATCAGGACTGAGGTAGGACGTATCACCCTCGGCACTCGATAGTAGCTCTGCAGAGTCGTACAACTAAGGGGGTGTGCGGTGCTGTGTCAGTCTTTGTACATCGATCACATTGATCGGGGCACCGGTAAGAAAGCGGGGCAACAAGGACAAGGGTGAGGGGTCACTGATGGATCACTAACCTTCCTAAACTAAGCATTTAGGATAGCAGGTAAGGTATCAACAACAGTTACAAAATCAGGCTATGCATCAGAATGGGAGCAATCAAATACATTAGCAAATCCTAATGCAAGTATGAGGGAGAAAGAGTGGGCAATATAGGAATGATCAAGGGAGTTTTGCTTGCCTGGAAGCTCTGCGGTAAAAGAGGGGTCGTCGGGGATGTAGCAGTCCTCAGGGGAAGCGTCGGTCACGGGGTCTACCGGAGAGAAAAGGGGAAGAAACAATAAATACAAAGCAAACAAATGCAACACAATGCATGCCATGGCAAAATGCTATTCTGGGGGTGACCTAATGCAGTGCTACACGTTACAGACGGAGCGGGAAAATATCTGGGAATATTTTCCTGATTTTCGGCATCTGTCAAACAGATGAACCGGAGGGGAAGGTTCCATGTTTGCAGTGTTGTGGGCATGTGACAGCTACATGGAGGGCATATTCGGATTCGTCTCGTTTTTCTGATCAACTTTCATGTAGAAAACTTTTTCATCCGAGCTACGGATTATTTTCTATGATTTTTCAAAGTTTTAACCATTTTCTGAAATTCCTGGCATTAATTTTAATTCGAAAATAACTTTATTGCATCAGCAGTACGTCAGGGTGATGTCAGCATTCAACCCAGCCGGTCCAGGTCAAACCTGACCGCTGGGACCCACATGTCAGTGACTGAGTTGATTAACACAGGTTAATTTTAACTAATTAGGTTAATTAGCTAGTGGGACCCATCTGTCAGTGACTAATTAGATTAACAGATTAGTTCAATTTATAAAAAGGGTTAATTAGAGAGTGGGGCCCGCCTGTCAGTGACTGGGGGTGCCCAGTCAGCATAGTTGACCAAGTCAACTTGGTCAACTGGGCCCCTGGGACCCACTGACAGCGACCCAAGGGTGGGCCCCAGGCCAGCCAGGTCAGCGGCGGCCGGCGTTTAAACGCCGGCGACCGGAAAACACGGTAGCGCGGCTCGGGACTCGTCGGAAAACGCGTACAGGGGGCCATTTTGAGCGCGACCGGTCGCGTTCGAACGTGCGCTCGATGGCGCGTCCAATGGTGGTCGTGGCGTGGGCTAGGGTGGACCGTAGCGATGACGGCAACCACCGTGGCGGACGCCGGCGTTCGGGCGAGGGCGGATCTGGGGCTAGCGGGCATGGCAAGACGAGCGGGCGGTGGCGTTGGGCTCCTACGCGTGCGCTGAGCACGTCTACATGCTCATTTGAGCTCGACGTCGACGGCATCGATGGCGACGAGCATGGCGGCGGAGACGAGCTACGACCACGGCGGCAGCTACGGCTGCAGGGCAATCCAGAGCAGCTCAAGGGCAGGGGAGGTGTGCGGCTCACCTAGCAGGCACACGAAGGCCCTTTGGGAGAACAGGAGCACCGTGGCGACGGCAGTGAGCTTCGGGATCCGAGGAAGAAGACGAAGACGGGGGCGACAATGCAGCGGCTCCCGGCTCGTTCTCGCGGGCGTAGCCGACGTAGCGGACGATGGCGAGGTGCGTGGACACGGCGGTGAGGCTAGGCGTCGATGGTGGCTACGCGGACGCGGCGGCGCAGCCACGGCAGCGCTCGGGTGAGCTCGAGCGCGGGCGAGAGAGGGCGAGAGAGGAGGGGGAAAGTGGGTGAGGATGACGAGGAGGCCGAGGGGCGCGTCCTTATCCCCTTGGCGGCCCCTGTAGCGGCGCTGTGTCGCCGTCCCGCCGGCGCGCGCGTGCGGCCACGGGCGCGCCGACACGGCAGAGGAGAGAGGCGGGAGGTGAGAGAGAGAGAGAGAGGTGGGCTGGGCCACGGGCACTGTGCACTTAGGCCCATATGCGCAGTAGTGTTAGGGCCTTTTCCCTTTTCTTTTCTGTTTTTCTTTTCCCGCAACTGTTTGCATTTATTTTTAGCCATCAAATGACTTTGCAAAAATATGGAGCTGGTCAAAACAAATACTAGGGAATATTGTGCACTTCCACAAAAAGTTTGGGAGAGGTTTGAATCCATTTAAATTTTTCATAATTGGAGAAGCAAAATGCTTCTTTTGACACTGTTTTAATTGCCATAGCTCATTTTAGCAAATAGGTGATGTTGTTTTCCTGAACAAATATTTGTTTTGAAATATTTGCTAAATGATGAACTATTTTGCAGCAACTTTTGTGCAACTTCAAATTTCACTTGCAATTTGAATTGAATTTAGTGGTGGAATTTGAAATGAGATATTAATCCAATGTGATCAAGCATTGCAAATCAAAATGATTTAGCATAATCATGAGGATCACTGTAGCTCATTACTAAGGGGTGTTACAATTCTCCTCCTCTAAAAGAAATTCTCGTCCCGAGAATTCAGGAGGTAGAAGGGAAAAGATCAGGGTATTCTTGGAAGTTCTTCTGGAAGTACCTCTTAGAAGTCGCGAACGACTGTAACATTTCCAATTCCTCAAATTTTAATGACATGCATGTATGCAAAAGCTTCGGATATAACGAATGCGATACTCCTGAATCAAATAGAACAGAAGCTGGTACTGAATTAACAATAAGAGTACCCTTCAAAGTAGCTGGCTGACCTTGAGCTTCATTCGATCAACATGGTAAGCTTGACCACGACCATAAGAAGGTCTGGCATTGTTGTTGCGGGGCTGGTTGCTTCCACGGCCATTACCACGGCCAGCAGAGGGAAGTGCAAGCTGATTCTGGTTCTGAGGGCATTCTCTGGCTCGATGACCTGGACGGCCACACTTGAAGAAGAGCCCATCATTGGGATGGGGAGCAGGAGCTCGAAGTAGTGGAGCCTGAGGTCTTGGCTGCCCCGGCAGTGGAGGAGGTGCAGCCGGATGGTACATGATGTGAGGAATCCAGATACGGCGCTTCTGCGATGACGAGCCCGAAGATGAGCCCGCGTCTCGGGTGCGCTTAAGAGCGTCCTTGTGTTCCTTCAGTCCAGTCTCAACTTGAATGGCCTTGTTCACCAGGGTGGCGAAGTCGGTGAAGTCTTGGACAAGGAGTGCAAGCTTGATATCAGGGTTGAGCCCTTCACGGAACTTCTCCTATCTGCGAGCATCAGTAGCGATGTCTTCCTCAGCATAGCGAGATAAGTCAAGGAAGTCCCGCTGGTAAACCTCGACAGTCTTGCTGCCCTGGGTAAGGTTGCGGAACTCACGCTACTTCCGGTCCATGACTCCCTAGGAATGTAGCGGGCACGGAAAGGAGCTTGGAACTCCAAACAAGTAATGATGGTTCCAACAGGTAGAGTGCGTCTGTCGCTATCCCACCATTGAGCAGCGGGACCTTTCAAGAAGTAGGATGCAAAGGTGACATAGCTGGCAGGGGCAACATTGGTTGACTCCATCTCATAAGTGATGTCACGAAGCCAGTCATCAACATCAAGCGGCTGAACTGAGTTGCGGAAGACAACCGGGTTGAGGCGAACAAAGTCTTGCAAGGTTATTGGAAATGGCTGCTGATTCATGTTCGGATGTGGAAACTGATCCATTATCCCTTGCATGAATTGACGGTTCAGTTCAAATTGTTGCATCATTGCAGCCATATAGTCGGGCGGTGGTGGATTGTTGGCACCACGGCCACGACCTGCGGGTCTAACCATCCTGTTAAATTTTAACAGGGGTAATTTAGTAACAAGGAATTGCAGATGTATGTAATCATTCTTGAGGTAACATGCACAACTAAGGAAGTGCAATAGGTACATCATCATAGTCAAACATGACATGCAGATCCATACATAGAGTCGGTTACAAACCAGCGGTACAAGTTCGGAAAGGAAAAACTAGACACACTAGGCGACACGCAGGTACGCGGTGGAGGGATACAACAACGGCACATAGCGATAGCTACATCAACGTCGGAAAGAACCACTGGAGCCAGGCAGCTGCAAGTGACGACATAGGGTGCCCTCGACACGAGGATCCTGTGCTCCGTGAAAACTCTGGTGCAGAACCTGGTCCCGAACTGGAAGAAGAGGACCACGTGGAGGAGTAAAACCTCCAACAGTAGGCCACTCAAGACCTGGTGGCATCTCCGTCTGGCGCGGGTAAAGGATATACCGAGGATGTATCCCTGCACTGACTGCTGGCAGCAACTGTGTCAGAGCATTGTAAAGACGAGCACGAGTGGCGTACAACTCGATAGCAAGAGCTCGGGCAGTGCGATCCAAAACCTCAGTGTACTGAACCAAAACCTGCGGGTCATAACGACGTCGCACGTAAGGGGTACAGACAGCAGTGTAGTATCCACTCTCATCCCCAGCGGGGGCATACGGGATATATCTGAAAGCAGTCTCCTCCAAGCGGTTGTGCTCTCCACGAAGACGGGCAACATCAGTATAGGCGGCATCATGGACTGCCATGTCAACAGTCACTCCAACACCATGAAAGGTGTGCAACTTAGTGGTGGAGTTATTCTGCCGATCAAACATACGAACCACAGCGTGGTACTGCTCCTGGTTGAACTCGCGGTAGTCCTCGTAAACAGTGTACTCGGGGTACCTGCGATATCCCAACCTGGTCAAGAGGTCGACCAGAATAGCAGGGAATCCATTCGCATCAACAGTTATAGTCTGGCGTACGAGCTATCTTGCGGGACGCATCTGAAACAAGGGAGTGCAAGATGTCAAATGACAGTGTGAGAAGCATAAGATAACTTTGAAAGGATTAATTGCAGATAATCCAGCTCTTCGGTTTAATGTGATTACGAGAACCTAGCGTTAGAGTTAGCAAAATCTTTAACCCGAATAGAAGAGAGATCAGAATCCCAGAGTAAAGGAGAGGAATAAAAGATCCTAAACCCATTCACTGGCAACGTGGGCCTATAAGCCACACAGCCATGTTAGTAAAATCGTTTTTCAAAGACTAGACTCAACTTCGGCAAAGGAGTTGGAAAGGGGCTTCCTACAGGCAGTCGGCTCTGATACCAACTTGTGACGCCCCCGACTCAATCGTGCACTAATCATACACGCAAATGCGCACGATCAAGCCCAGGGACTCACGGGAAGATATCACAACACAACTCTAGACACAAAATAAAATAATACAAGCTTTATATTACAAGCCAGGGGCCTCGAGGGCTCGAATACATAAGCTCGAGTACAAGCGTTAGCGGAAGCAACAAAATCTGAGTACAGACATAAAGAGTAAACAAGTTTGCCTTAAGAAGGCTGAGCAAAACAACGACACTAGATCGAAAAGGCGCAGGCCTCCTGCCTGGGAGCCTCCTATCTATGCCTGGTTGTCGGTCTCCACGTAGTAGTAGGCTCCGTCGGAGGGGTAGTAGTAGTCGTCGGCGGGATCAGCTGACTCTGGGGCTCCGCCATCTGATCGCAGCAATCGGGTATGGGGAAAAAGGGTAGTAAAGCAACCGTGAGTACTCATCCAAAGTACTCCCAAGACTTACATCAGAACTATTCTATTTATTCATCGGTATCAAATGAAGGGGTTGTATCTGTGGACTAGACAGCAGAAATGCCAGAATAGAGAGAGGGCCTAGCCTATCGAAGACTAGCATCTTGCAGTGTCTTGCAGCATTAGAAGAGTGCAGATTAGTATATAATAAAGTAATCAAGTAATAGTAGCAATGCCCAGAGATCCTTCCTCGACTCCCTACGAGAAAGCGATCCCAGAGCTAACATGTTAATTTTGTATCACAAGTATCCAGTTCTAGTTGTAGTAGATCGGGATACTATACTGAGCGTCTTGTTACCGTGGACACGGCTATTCGAATAGATAACTTCCCTGCAGGGGTGCACCAACTTACCCAACATGCTCGATTAACTCTGGCCGGACACACTTTTCCGGGTCTTGCCTGGCCTCGGCTGATCGACACGACGTAGTCCTACCTAGGCTCCGCAGAGAGGTCCCCGCCGGTCTACATCCTAAGCGCTCAGGGGTCTTGGGCCCATCGCCCTTTGCACTCCGGGTTGTTGCACGCAAGGCGAATCCAGGCACCACGTCTTTCCTGGATGGCGCCGGCCCAGCCGTGCCGCAATGCTGAACTGGACGTCTGACAGAGCTTTTGGGAGAATCGTACGGCGTCGGGTGCTAACCCGCGTGGTGGTTAGTGCGAAAAGGCCAGAGGCCTACTCAGATCACATATCCAAACCGTTAGTGTATTGGAAGCTTGCGGAGACGATCAGTGATCCACGATCATGTGACCTCGTCGCCCCGTCTCGTGGACTTATGGCAAGGGTCAGGCCCATCCCTCTCCTGGGGCGGTCTGCCTGCCCGGCCGTGCCACATAATTATCTCGCGGGTACCCTCACGGTCAACCCGACTTCATATCTCTCGCGGGTACCCCTCGGGGTCGACCCGACTTTAACAGGGGCCTGAGGTAAATTCAAAGTATCCGTGTGTCCGAAACATCAAGGGGGAAATCCGAGGAATCACCCTCGATGGATTCCCACTCGATGTATCCGTCAAGGTGAACTCTGAGGAATCACCCTCGATGGGTTCACACTTGAGGGGTTGCACGACAGAGGCTTCATCGGAGGTGGTGAAAGAGGAATCACCCTCGATAACCCACAACCGACTAGCTACGCTACAGAGATATCATCAGGAGTGAGGTAGGAGGTATCACCCTCGGCACTCGATAGTAGCTCTGCAGAGTCGTACAACTACGGGGGTGTGCGGTGCTCTGTCGGTCTCTGTACATCGATCACATTGATCGGGGCACCGGTAACAAAGCGAGGCAACAAGGACAAGGGTGAGGGGTCACTGATGGATCACTAACCTTCCTAAACTAAGCATTTAGGATAGCAAGTAAGGTATCAACAGTAGTTACAAAATCAGGCTATGCATCAGAATGGGAGCAATCAAATACAGTAGCAAATCCTAATGCAAGCATGAGGGAGAAAGAGTGGGAGATATAGGAATGATCAAGGGAGTTTTGCTTGCCTGGAAGCTCTGCGGTAAAAGAGGGGTCGTCGGGGATGTAGCAGTCCTCAGGGGAAGCGTCGGTCACGGGGTCTACCGGAGAGAAGAGGGGGAAGAAACAATAAATACAAAGCAAACAAATGCAACACAATGCATGCCATGGCAAAATGCTGTGCTGGGGGTGACCTAACGCACTGCTACACGTTATAGACGGAGCGGGAAAATATCTGGGAATATTTTCCTGGTTTTTGGCATCTGTTAGACAGATGAACCAGACGGGAAGGTTCCATGTTTGCAATGCTGTGGGCATGTGACAGCTATATATATTCGGATTCGTCTCGTTTTTTCTGATCAACTTTCATGTAGAAAACTTTTTCATCCGAGCTACGGATTATTTTCTATGATTTTTCAAAGTTTTAACCATTTTCTGAAATTCCTGGCATTAATTTTAATTCATAAATAACTTTATTGCATCAGCAGTACGTCAGGGTGACGTCAGCAGTCAACCCAGCCGGTCCAGGTCAAACCTGACCGCTGGGACCCACATGTCAGTGACTGAGTTGATTAACAGAGGTTAATTTTAACTAATTAGGTTAATTAGCTAGTGGGACCCATCTGTCAGTGACTAATTAGATTAACAGATTAGTTTAATTTATAAAAACAGTTAATTAGAGAGTGGGGCCCGCCTGTTAGTGACTGGGGGTGCCCAGTCAGCATAGTTGACCAAGTCAACTTGGTCAACTGGGCCCCTGGGACCCACTGGCAGCGACCTAGGGGTGTGCCCCAGGCCAGCCAGGTCAGCGGCGGCCGGCATTTAAACGCCAGCGACCGGAAAACATGGCGGCGCGGCTCGGGACTCGCCGGAAAACGCGTACAAGGGGCCGTTTCGAGCGCGACCGGTCGCGTTCGAACGTGCGCTCGACGGCGCATCGAATGGTGGCGGTGGCGTGAGCTGGGGTGGACCGTAGCGACGACGGCGACCACCGTGGCGGACGCCGGCGTTCGGGCGAGGGTGGATCCGGGGCTAGCGGCCACGGCAAGACGAGCGGGCGGTGGCGTTGGGCTCCTACGCGTGCGCTGAGCACGTCTACGTGCTCGGTTGAGCTCGACGGCGACGTCATCGATGGCGACGAGCATGGCGGCGGAGACGAGCTACGGCTGCGGTGCAATCTAGAGTAGCTCAAGGGCAGGGGAGGTGTGCGGCTCACCTAGCAGGCACACGGAGGCCCTTTGGGTGAACGGGAGCGCCGTGTCGACGGCGAATCGACGGCGGTGAGCTTCGGGATCCGAGGAAGAAGACGAAGACGGGGGCGATGATGCAGCGGCTCCCGGCTCGTTCTTGTGGGTGTAGCCGACGTAGCGGACGACGGCGAGGTGCGTGGACATGGCGGTGAGGCTAGGCGTTGACGGTGGCTACACGGGCGCGGCGGCGCAGCCACGGTAGCGCTCGGATGAGCTCGAGCGCGGGCGAGAGAGGGCGAGAGAGGAGGGGGAAAGTGGGTGAGGACGACGAGGAGGCCGAGGGGTGCGTCCTTATCCCCTCGGCGGCCCCTGTAGCGGCGCCATGTCGCCGTCTCGCCGGCGCGCACGCGCGCGGCAACGGGCACGCCGACACGGCAGAGGAGAGAGGCGGTAGGTGGGAGAGACACGCCACGGGCACTATGCACTTAGGCCCATATGCGCAGTAGTTTTTGGGCCTTTTCCCTTTTCTTTTCTGTTTTTCTTTTCCAGCAACTGTTTGCATTTATTTTTAGCAATCAAATGACTTTGTAAAAATATGGAGCTGGTCAAAACAAATACTAGGGAATATTGTGCACTACCACAAAAAGTTTGGGAGAGGTTTGAATCCATTTGAATTTTTCATAATTGGAGAAGCATTTAAAATGCTTCTTTTGGCACTGTTTTAATTGCCATAGCTCATTTTAGCAAATAGGTGATGTTGTTTTCCTGAACAAATATTTGTTTTGAAATATTTGATAAATGATGAACTATTTTGCAACAACTTTTGTGCAACTTCAAATTTCACTTGCAATTTGAATTGAATTTAGTGGTGGAATTTGAAATGAGATATTAATCCAATGTGATCAAGCATTGCAAATCAAAATGACTTAGCATAATCATGAGGATCACTATAGCTCATTACTTAAGGGTGTTACACATTACAACCTCACTCATTCATTCACTCAAAACTTTGAATATCATCCGCGCACTTCTAGAGTTTTATTTCACCTCTATGACAGATCTTATGCTATGTCTCTAGAAGAGTTTTGTGATGCATGCAAAATTCCTTATTGGGGTTCTTTAGATGAACCACTAAAATCTGATTATGAGTCGTTTCTTAATAGTCTTTGCAACGGTGAGGATAGGGGAGTTACGCAGGCCAGAATAATTAGCATTCACTTTCCCGCTATTCGGTATTTTGCACTTTTTAATGGTAAATGCATTGTTGGTAAGCAAGACTGTAGTGCGCTTTGCGCCCCTGATCTCAGTCTTGTTCATACAGCTTTGACTGGCATCAAGCATTATAATCTTGGGGCTATTGTTGCACGTAGACTGCAGCGTAGCGCGGGTAATGGTGATTTGTATGGAGGAATTTATGCCTCCCGCTTAGCTGCAAAGTTAGGGGTCTCGCCCAATTTCAATGATCCCCTCTTACCTTATAAATATTTGTATTTTGAAGCAATGCGAGAACATAAGTTTTTAAAACGCGACGCACACGGATATGAATATAACTTAGTCTTTGATAAATATCATTCTGTGTATGTTGCTTTGCCTGCTCCTGCTCTCTTTGATTACCAGAACAAACATAGATATTTCCTCCATGAGTATGAAGTGCAGGAGTACAACATGGCAGCAGAAGCTGCTCGTTTGGCTGAGGAGGCGGCCCAGAACGCCTCTACGAGCTAGAACTTCGATTATTATCCGGGACAGCCGTGGCCATAGACCAAGCTAGGCAAATGCCTAAGCTTGAGGGAGTACGTATTTCTCACCGACATTACATTCATGATCACACATTTCATTCCAGTTGTCAGTGTTCATACTTTTTGATTGTATAATCCATGTTAGTTTTATTTTTTCGCTTTCTTCTTGTGTGTTTGAAAAACTTTGAGAAAATCCAAAAACATTTCTCTCTTCTTTTCGGTGTTTCTTTCTAGCTTAATTAGTTGTAGTATTAAAAGAAAAACCAAAAAGATTTCCCGTTTCTTCTTTTGCTTGTTGGGAGCTTTCCCAAGTAAATAGTTTTTCTCGTTTTTGTTTTGTTTTCTTTAAATTGCTTTCTTCAGAAAAACTAAAAACTCCAAAAATATTTCAGTGTGTTTCTCTGAATTCCTTTTCTTTTTGTTGAGTTGTCATAGGGAGAAGACCACGATGAAAAATGATGAGTGGTTCTCATATGCTTTATTGTTAATCTAACAAAGAGCCCATATTACCTTGTCTTCTCCTTTGAATAAAATGTTTGCAAATTCCAGCTTAGTTCATAGCACTCTTGCACTATTATTATTTTCATATCATTCAGTTGTGCAAGCGAAAGGCAATAATGACGATAATTTGATGAAGTGACTGTGGCAAGGAAAAGCGGGTATGAACTCAACTTGTTTTTGTTTTTGTAAATATGTTTAACTCAGTATCCATGATTCAGCATATTATGATTAAACATGTTTATGATGACAATTAGAGATTATAGTTGCTCATGCCATGCTTAAGTAGCTAGGAGTGGATAATGATTTATCTTTGGTGTCAACATGCATTAAAATGATTGTGATGTAGTATGATGATATGGTATCCTCCTCTGAATGTTTCAAGTGGCTTGACTTGGCACATGTTCACGCATGTAGTTGATTCAAAACCAACATAGCCTCCACGATATTTATGTTCATGGTGCTTATATCCTACTCATGCTAGTATTCAATGTTGATTATTCATAATGCATGATTATGACCATTTTCGCTCTCTAGCTGGTCGCTTCTCAACCTATTTGCCAGCCTTCGCCTGTACTAAGCGGGAATACTTCTTGTGCATCAAAATCCTTAAACCAAAGTTATTCCAGATAAGTACACTATATCTACCTATATGCGGTATTACTCTGCCGTCCTAAGTAAATTTGCATGTGCCACCTCTAAATATTCAAATGAACATCTGTTTTGTGTGCCCGTACCACTCATGGAGTGACAGAGGGCGGTCAGTATCTTCCATGCTAAGCGGGTTATTCTCATGATGAGTGTTTTTCACTTGTCCTTGCACGAGAGGGGCTTGTAATCGGATGCCCAGTCCCATGATTAAATTGAAAATAATAAAACAAACTCCCTCGGAAAGTTGTTGGTATGGAGGGCACCCGAGGATTCGGCTAGCCATGGCTTGTTATTGTTGGTGGAGGGGAAGTAAACTTTACTTTACCGCTTGGGAACCGCCGCTAATGTGTTTAGCATGGAAGATATTGAAAACTCTCAGTCATGACGTTGACAGGAAAGGCATACCTCCCAAAATTATTTATCTCTGATTTAAGCTTTCAGCTCTGGCACCTCTGCAAATCCCTGCTTCCCTCTGCGAAGGGTACATCTATTTACTTTTATGTTATTTTATTTTTATTGTTGAGTCACCATCTTCTCAAATAAGCACCAGTCCTGAGAGCACTACTGTCATTCTCATGCATTGTGTATAATTAATGTTGTGTGCATCATGACTGGATCTCTTTTACCATGAATTACAATGTTTAGTCGCTACTTGAACTTTGGAGGTGCTCTGCATTTATGTATTGCGGTCTCAGATAGGGCTAGCGAGATACCATGTTATCATATTATATCATGATTGTTTTGACAAAGTGTTGGCATTTGAGATATCTTATTATTGCTCACTAGTTGATTATGCCATTGATATGAGTGAATATAATTTCTAAGAGTTATCATTTGCATGGTTAGTTATTATCTTTGCTGAAACCCTGGGTATTATTTAAGCATATATATAGATACAAGAACAAAAGAGTTTGTAAAAGTTTTTCTTTATCACTTTTAGTTTGTCAACTGAATTGCTTGACGACAAGCAATGAGTTAAGCTTGGGGGAGTTGATACGTCTCCGTCGTATCTACTTTTCCAAACACTTTTGCTCTTGTTTTGGACTCTAATTTGCATGATTTGAATGAAACTAACCCAGACTGACGCTATTTTCAGCAGAACTACCATGGTGTTGTTTTTTGTGCAGAAATAAAAGTTCTTGGAATTGGACGAAACTTTTTGGAGATTTTTTATGGATTAAATAAAAAATACTGGAGCCAAGATCCACTGGAGGGGGGCCACCTGCTGCCCACGAGGCACCAGGGCACACCACCCCCCTGGCGCGCCCTGGTGGCTTGTGGGGCCCACATGGCTCTGCTAACCCTAATCTCAGGCCTATAAATTCACAATTCCAGAGAAAAAAATAGGAGAGGAAGTTTCATCGCGTTCTACGATACGGAGCCGCCGCCACCTCCTGTTCTTCATCGGGAGGCCAGATCTGGAGTCCGTTCGGGGCTCCGGAGAGGGGGATCTTCCGTCATCGTCATCATCAACCATCCTCCATCACCAATTTCATGATGCTCACCACCGGGAGTGAGTAATTCCTTCGTAGGCTTGCTGGACGGTGATGGGTTGGATGAGATTTATCATGTAATCGAGTTAGTTTTGTTAGGGCTTGATCCCTAATATCCACTATGTTCTGAGATTGATGTTGCTATGACTTTGCTATGCTTAATGCTTGTCACTATGGCCCGAGTGCCATGATTTCAGATCTGAACCCTTTATGTTTTCATGAATATATTTGTGTTCTTGATCCGATCTTGCAAGTTATACGCACCTGCTACGTGTTATGATCCACATACCCCAAGGTGACAATAATTGGGATTCTTTCCGGTGATTACCGTAGTTTGAGGAGTTCATGTATTCACTATGTGTTAATGCTTTGTTCCGGTTCTCTATTAAAAGGAGGCCTTAATATCCCTTAGTTTCCTTATGGACCCTGCTGCCACGGGAGGGTAGGACAAAAGATGTCATGCAAGTTCTTATTGCTAGCACGTATGACTATATACGGAATACATGCCTACATTACATTGATGAATTGGAGCTATTTCTGTGTCACCCTAGGTTATTACTGTTACATGATGAATGTTATCCAAAATAATCACCGATCCAATGCCTACGAGCTTCTCACATATTGTTCTTTGCTAAGTTACTACTGTTGTTACTACTGTCACAATTGCTACAAAACTATTGCTGCTATCGTTACTGCTACTGTTACTATTATTGCTATTACTATCAAACTCCCATACTACTGTGCTACTAATCACTCTGCTGCAGATATTTAGTTTCCAGGTGTGGTTGAATTGACAACTCAACTGCTAATACTTGCAAATATTCTTTGGCTCCCCTTGTGTCGAATCAATAAATTTGGGTTGAATACTCTACCCTCGAAAACTGTTGCGATCCCCTATACTTGTGGGTTATCAAGGGCACCCGAGGATTCGGCTAGCCATGGCTTGTGTTTGAATGGTTGAGGGGGAGTAAACTTAACCTTTCTGCTTGGGAACCGCCTATAATGTTTTTAGCATGGAAGATATTGAGAATCCTCGGTCGTGATGTTGACAGGAAAAGTACACCACTCAAAATGTATTAATCTCTATTTTAAGCTATGAGCTCTGGCACCTCTGCAAATCCCTGCTTCCCTCTGCGAAGGGACATTCTATTTACTTTTATGATATTTACTTTCATGTTATTTATTTTTGTTGAGTCAACTTCTTATTCCAACCTATTCTCTAGTTGGCAAGCATCATGTGGTGGGGATAGATCCAGGCACATATACCCATTCAAATATATTTGATCATGAATTATTATTGTTGACAATTATCTTTATGATAAATGAGTTGGGAGGCGAAACATTAAGCCCCTATCTTTCTCCGTGTTCGATGGATGCTATTTGTTCTAAAAATATGCTTTGAGTACTAGCAATCATAGAATACTAAATGATAGTTGAGTATGTGGAATTTGCTAAAAAAAAGCTCTTACATAGACCCTTCCTGAAAATAAGATGAATTGTAATTGTTTGATGACTGAAAACATAGTTTGTTAGTTTTCAAGAAAGTTTATGGTTTATACTTTAACATGTCAACAGCTTGCTACTTGATCATGAGAAGTTTTATGAGAAAGAGCTACTGTTTATGATATATATTGATGCTAGAAAAAGTGATTGAAATTATCATTGATCAAACCTATGAACTATGCTAGCATTCACACTTCATAAATTATTTCTTTTATCATTTACCTACTCGAGGACGAGCAGGAATTAAGCTTGGGGATGCTGATACGTCTCCAACGTATCTATAATTTATGAAGTATTCATGCCATGTTTATAACAATTTTATATGGTTTTCGTATGATTTGTTTAGAACTAACCCGGACTGACGCTATTTTCAGCAGAACTACCGTGGTGTTGTTTTTTGTGCAGAAATAAAAGTTCTCGGAATTGGATGAAACTTTTTGATGATTTTTTTGGACCAAAAGAGACCCCCGAAGCTTCAGGGAAGGACCAGAAGCCTCACGAGGAGGCCACAAGGCAACACGGCGCGCCCTGGGGGGGTCGTGTGCTGTTGCCTTGTGGGGCCCTCGTAGCTCCTTTTCGCGTGATTCCAACGCTAAAAAATCCTATAAATAGAGAAACCCCCAGAAATAAACCTAGAACTTCGACGCTGCCGCCGCAAGCCTCTGTACCGAAGAAATACCATCTGGAGCCCTGTTCCGGCACCCTGCTGCAACTTGTGAGCTGCGTTGGTAATTCCCTGAAGAGGAAGGGAGATGCAGTACAATAGAGATAAGTATTTCCCTCAATTATGAAACCAAGGTTATCAATCCAGTAGGAGAATCACGCAACACCTCGTTAGCAGTACCTGCACACAAAACAACAAATACTTGCACCCAACGCAAACAAGGGGTTGTCAATCCCTCGGCGGTTAATTGCAAGATTAAATTGTATGGTGGTAGATAGATAGAACTAAAATATAAAATAAAATAAATAAAGTAAAAGTGCAGCAAGGTATTTTTAGGGTTTTTAATATATGATTTAGATAGACCCGGGGGCCATAGTTTTCACTAGAGGCTTCTCTCATAAAAATAGCATACGGTGGGTGAACAAATTACTGTTGGGCAATTGATAGAAAAGCAAATAATCAAGACGATATCCAAGGCAATGATCATGTATATAGGTATCACGTCCGAGACAAGTAGACCGACTCCTGCCTGCATCTACTACTATTACTCCACACATCGACCGCTATCCAGCATACATCTAGTGTATTAAGTCCATAAAGAAGGGAGTAACGCCTTAAGCAAGATGACATGATGTAGACAAAGTAAACTCACACATGAATAAACCCCATCTTTTTACCCTTAATAGCAATGATACATACGTGTCATGTCCCTTTCTGTCACTGGGATTGAGCACCGCAAGATCGAACCCATTACAAAGCACCTCTCCCATTGCAAGATAAATCAATCTAGTTGGCCAAACCAAATCAATAGATCGGAGAGAAATACGAAGCTATAATAATCATGCATAAAAGAGTTCAGAGAAGACTCAAATAATATTCATGGATAATCTGATCATAAACTCACAATTCATCGGATCCCAACAAACACACCGCAAAAAGTGATTACATCGGATAGAACTCCAAGAACATCGAGGAGAACATTGTATTGAAGATCAAAAAGAGAGAATAAGCCATCTAGCTACTAACTATGGACCCGAAGGTCTATGGTAAACTACTCACGCATCATCGGAAGGGCAGCATGGTTGATGTAGAGCCCCTCTGTGATCGATTCCCCCTCCGGCGGAGTACCGAAAAAGGCCCCCAGATGGGATCTCTCGAGAACAGAAGCTTGCGGCGGCGGAAAAAGTATTTCGTGGACTCCTCTGTTGGTTTCCCGATTTTAGAGAATTTATAGTAGGGGAATTAGGTCAAACGGAGCTGTGTGGGCCCCACGAGCCACCAGGGCGCGCCCCCCCTGGGGCGCGCCGTGGTGCCTCGTGGGCCATTGCTTCATCTTCTGGCCCTCTCCCGAAGCTTCCAGTACTTGTTATGTCCAGAAAAAAATCTCCAAAAAGTTTCGTGGCATTTGGACTTCGTTTGGTACTGGTATTCTGGAAAACCAAAAACAGGCAAAAAACAGCAACTGACACTGGGCACTAAGTTAATAGGTTAGTCCCAAAATGATATATAATTGCCGCAAATGTATATAAAAAAAATCCAAGATTGATAATATAATTGAATGGAACTATCAAAATTTATAGATGTGTTGGAGACGTATCAGCATCCCCAAGCTTAATTTCTGCTCGTCCTCGAGTAGGTAAATGGTAAAAACAGAATTTTTGATGTGGAATGCTACCTATCATATTCATCATATAGTCTTTTCTTTTATAGCATGGACATTTGGACTTGAATGATTCAAAGTAATAGTCTATAGTTTGAAATGAAGATATAAATACTCAAGCATACTAACAAGCAACCATGTCTTTCAAAATATCAATGCTAAAGAAAGTTATCCCTAGCACATTATGCTCAATCATTGATCCATTCATGAAACACACTCAATATTAGCTACACACAATGCACAAGTATGACAATAGTGCTCTGTAGTTGGTGCTTTGTAAGAGAAGATGGGGACTCAATAAAAATAAAAATTGCATAAAAGTAAATAGATAGGCCCTTCGCAGAGGGAAGCAGAGATTTGCAAATGTGCCAGAGCTCAAAGCTTAAATTAGAGAGATAAAAAATATTTTGAGAGGCATGCTTTTCCTGTCAACGAAAACAACCAAAAATTCCCAATATCTTCCATGCTAGACACATCATAGGCGGTTCCCAAACAGAAAATAAAGTTTATTTCCTTTCCACCTTCTTTCACAATCCATGGCTAGCCGTATCCACGGGTGCCCTCCATACCAACACTTTCCAAGGAATTTTGTTGTTATTAATTTTTGATTCATTGTGGGACTGGGCATCCCTATTACCTGCCACTCTCTCGTGCAATGACAAGTGAATAAACACTCATTGTGAGAATAACACACCTAGCATGGAAAATATTGGCCACCCCCTGCCGCTTCATGAGCGGTACGGGCACACAAAACGGAAAAATTATTTTGAAAATTAGAGTTGGCACACGCAAATTTACTTGAATGGCATGGAAACACCGCATATAGGTAGATATGGTGGACTCATTTGGCACAACTTGGGTTTAAGGAGTTTGGATGCACAAGCGGTATTCCCGCTTAGTACAAATGAAGGCTAGCAAATAGATTGAGAAGCAACCAACCAAAAAGCGAAAACGGTCATAAACATGCATTGAACATAACTAACACCGAATAATGCACAATAAGTAGGATATAATTTCTTTGCATAACTATTGACTTAATGTGCATGCATAGGGAATCACAAACCTTAACACTAATATTCTTACTAAATCACAATTACTCACTAACATGACTCACATATTATCATCTCCATATCGCAAAACTATTGCAAGGAATCAAACTTATCATATCCAATGATCTTTCATGAAAGTTTTTATTATATCCCTCTTGAATATTCATCACTTTGGGACCAAATTCATATCTTGTGCAAATTACCATTACTATTATCAACTCTCAAAAAGATATAAGTGAACCATGAGAGTGCAAATATTTCTTCAAAGTTTTAATCTTATCAACTCTCAAAATAATATAAGTGAAGCATGAGAGAGCAAATACTTCTTCAAAATTTTAATCTTATCAACTCTCAAAATAATATAAGTGAAGCATGAGAGTTTAAATATTTCTTTAAAATATAGCCACCGCCGTGCTCAAAAAGATTTAAGTGAAGCACTAGAGCAACTGCCTAGCTCAAAAAATTTAAGTGAAGCACATAGAGTATTCTAACAAATTATGATGAACGTGTGGCTCTCTCAAATAGGTGTGTCCAGAAAATATGATTGTGACAAACTAAAAAGCAAACAAAGAAAAGACTCATATAATACATGACGCTCCAAGCAAAACACATATCATGTGCGAATAAAAATATATCTCCAAGTAAAATTACCGATGGTTGGTAGAAGAAAGAGGGGATGCCTTCCGGGGCATCCCCAAGCTTAGACGATTGAGTCTTCCTTGAATATTACCTTGGGGTGCCTTGGGGATCCCCAAGCTTAGGCTCTTGCCACTCCTTATTCCTTCATACATCGTGATCTCACCCAAAACTTGAAAACTTCAATCACACAAAACTCAACAAAACCTTCGTGAGATCCGTTAGTATAACAAAATAAATCACTACTTTAAGTACTGTTGCAAACCCATTTATATTTCATTTTTTCATTATACCTACTGTATTCTAACTTCTCCATGGCTTATACTCCCCGATACAATCCATAGTTCCATCAAAACAAGCAAGCAATGCATCAAAAAACAGAATCTGTCAAAAACAGAACATCCTATAGAGATCTATTTAAAATCCATACTTCTGTAACTCCAAAAATTCTGAAAAGTTAAGAAAACGTGGGCAATTCATATACCAACGCTGTGTAAAAATTTCAGATTTTTCTGATGCTCGAGTACAGAACTAAAATTCCAGCACTGGACGCAAAACTTTCTGATTTCCAAACAGCATACATTATACTATCTTCCAAATCATCCCAAAGGCTTTACTTGGCACAAACACTAACTAAAACATAAAAACACAATCATAACAGTAGCATAAATGTGAAAAATCACAATAACAGAAACAAAAAGTAAAAATTTATTTTATTCATTGGGTTGCCTCCCAACAAGCGCTATTGTTTTATGCCCCTAGCTAGGCATAATGCATAGTTTCAAGTGTTATCATCTTTGGTTTTAGCCCTCGCAACTCCTATTTCACTTTCTTTGCCATTATCAATAATGTGCACTAGATGATCAAGCTTAGTGCAAAGGGTTTTTATTTCTTTCAAAACACAAAGACAGATCTTTTGATCTAAGGCATCAACCCTCCTATTTTGTGAAACTGCATTGCTATTTATTTTAGAGGCAAGCTTGAATATTCCTCAAAAGTTAGAATCCATACTAGCCTTTATTTCCTTTATTTGCTCAGTTTGACGAAAGCACTCTAGAGTAGTAGGTTCAATAGTTTCAGCTTTTGGTTGTCCAAATATACTTTTCATCTTTTCGTAGGTTTCAAAGGCATCACTCCCAAGAAAATCGTTTTCAAATATAGAATCCAAGACACGTCTATGAGCAAGGGGTAGACCAACATAAAAAGCTTTAAGGAACAATTTAAGGTGAAATTGATGCCTAGCACTTACTTGTATTTTTAATAATCTATCCCATGCTTCTTTTAAAGATTCGTCACTCAAATATTTAAAGTTTAAAATTCCTGGATTGTCTCCTAAATACGGAGGGAAAGGCATAACGGGAATAGAACTAGCCATAACGATAAAACGAGCAAACAATCAAGCAAAGAAGAAAAAGGCAAGCGAAAAATATTTTTGTATTTTAGTAAAAACTTTTTAGAAGTGGGGGAGATGAAAACGAGAGGCAAAGGCAAATAAAGTAAATGCAAGGAGATGAAAGTTTATGTGTAGGTACTTGATAGATGTTGATGATGTCTCCCCGGCAACGGCGCCAGAAATTCTTCCTAGCACTTGTGAGCTGCGTTGGTAATTCCCTGAAGAGGAAGGGAGATGCAGTACAGTAGAGATAACTATTTCCCTCAGTTATAAAACCAAGGTTATCAATCCAGTAGGAGAATCATGCAACACCTCGTTAGCAGCACCTGCACACAAAACAACAAATCCTTGCACCCAACGCAAACAAGGGGTTGTCAATCCCTCGGCAGTTAATTACAAGATTAAATTGTATGGTGATAGATAGATAGATTGAACTAAAATATAAAATAAAATAAATAAAGTAAAAGTGCAGCAAGGTATTTTTAGGGTTTTTAATATATGATTTAGATAGACCCGGGGGCCATAGTTTTCACTAGAGGCTTCTCTCATAAAAATAGCATACGGTGGGTGCACAAATTACGGTTGGGCAATTGATAGAAAAGCAAATAATCATGACGATATCCAAGGCAATGATCATGTATATAGGCATCACGTCCGAGACAAGTAGACTGACTCCTGCCTGCATCTACTACTATTACTCCACACATCGACCGCTATCCAGCATGCATCTAGTGTATTAAGTCCATAAAGAACGGAGTAACGCCTTAAGCAAGATGACATGATGTAGACAAAGTAAACTCACACATGAATAAACCCCATCTTTTTACCCTTAATAGCAACGACACATACGTGTCATGTCCCTTTCTGTCACTGGGATTGAGCACCGCAAGATCGAACCCATTACAAAGCACCTCTCCCATTGCAAGATAAATCAATCTAGTTGGCCAAACCAAATCAATAGATCGGAGAGAAATACAAAGCTATAATAATCATGCATAAAAGAGTTCAGAGAAGACTCAAATAATATTCATGGATAATCTGATCATAAACTCACAATTCATCGGATCCCAACAAACACACCGTAAAAAGTGATTACATCGGATAGAACTCCAAGAACATCGAGGAGAACATTGTATTGAAGATCAAAAAGATAGAAGAAGCCATCTAGCTACTAACTATGGACCCGAAGGTTTGTGGTAAACTATTCACGCATCATCAGAAGGACAGCAAGGTTGATGTAGAGGCCCTCCGTGATCGATTCCCCCTCCGGCGGAGTACAGGAAAAGGCCCCCAGATGGGATCTCTCAAGAACAGAAGCATGCGGCGGCGGAAAAAGTATTTCGTGAACTCCTCTGTTGGTTTCCCGATTTTAGAGAATTTATAGTCGGGGAATTAGGTCAAACAGAGCTGTGTGGGCCCCACGAGCCACCAGGGCGCCCCCCCCCCCCCGGGGCACGCCGTGGTGCCTCGTGGGCCACTGCTTCATCTTCTGGCCCTCTCCCAAAGCTTCCAGTACTTTTTATGTCCATAAAAAATCTCCAAAAAGTTTCGTGGCATTTGGACTTCGTTTGGTACTGGTATTCTGGAAAACCAAAAACAGGCAAAAAACAGCAACTGGCACTGGGCACTAAGTTAATAGGTTAGTCCCAAAAAATGATATATAATTGATGTAAATGTATATAAAAACATCCAAGATTGATAATATAATAGCATGGAACACTCAAAAATTATAGATACGTTGGAGACGTATCACCTGCCGGAGGGGGGAATCATCACCGGAGGCCATCTTCATCATCCCGGCGGTCTCCATGACGAGGAGGGAGTAGTTCACCCTCGGGGCTGAGGGTATGTACTAGTAGCTATGTGTTTGATCTCTCTCTATCTCTCTCGTGTTCTTGATTTGGCACGATCTTGATGTATCGCGAGCTTTGTTAATATAGTTGGATCAGATGGTGTTTCTTCCCTCTCTATCTTCTTGTGATGAATTGAGTCTTCCCCTTTGAGGTTTCATTATTGTCGGATTGAATATTTCAGATTTGAGAACACTTGATGTATGTCTTGCATGTGGATACCCGTGGTGACAATGGGGTATTCTATTGAGTCACTTGATGTATGTTTTGGTGATCAACTCGCGGATTCCCGTGACCTTGGGGTGATCTAGGCATAGGGGTTGGTTGCACATTTTCATCTTCTTTTCTCCGATAGAAACTTTGGGGCACTCTTTGAAGTTCTTTGTATGGATTGAATATTATGAATCTGAAGTTGTTTGATGCATATCCAATAATCAACTCACGGATACTTGTGGTGACATTGGAGTATCTAGGTGACATTAGAGTTGGTTGATGCGTATCATATGGTGTTATTTTAGTACGAACTCTAGGACTGTTTGTGACACTTATAGGGATGGCTCAATAGATTGATCGGAAAGGATAACTTTGAGGTGGTTTCGTACCCTACAACAATTTCATCTTATGTTCTCCTCTAATAGGAACTTTGGAGTGATTCTTTATCGCACGTTGAGGGATTGTTATATGATTCAATTATGTTAGCACTGTAGAGAGATTGCACTAGTGAAAGTATGAACCCTAGGCCTTGTTTCCAAGCATTGCAATACCCTTTGTGCTCACTTTTACTACTTGCTACCTTGCTGTTTTTATATTTTCAGATTACAAAAACCTATATCTACTATCCATACTACACTTGTATCACCATCTCTTCGCCGAACTAGTGCACCTATACAATTTACCATTGTATTGGGTGTGTTGGGGACACAAGAGATTTCTTGTATTTGATTGCAGGGTTGTTTGAGAGAGACCATCTTCATCCTAAGCCTCCCATGGATTGATAAACCTTAGGTCATCCACTTGAGGGAAATTTGCTACTGTCCTACAAAACTCTGCACTTGGAGGCCCAACAACGTCTACAAGAATAAAAGTTGCGTAGTAGACATCAAACTCTAACCCCTCCACCGAGGAATTTGTTGCTATCTCTGATGAAAATTCCAGGTTAAAGCACTTGATTGAGACAGGCATGCTAAAAAGCCTAAAGGGACATCAAACACTATGTGATGTGCTCAAGAAGTCAATACTGCACAAAAATCCCAGGAAAGAAGGATTGGGTTTCGAAAGGAAACTCAATGTAGACGGAACATACTGGACCCCCGAGCAATATCCTCGAATAAGTTGGGTTCTTGCTAAAGCAAAACTCTCAAACCCGTTTTACTATCTGGATATGACTGTCCTATTCCTGTTGATGTTAATGAGTCTGATGACTCAAACTACAAACTCTTCAAACAACGGAATGGTAAGGTATTTGCTCGGTATGTTGGGACTAACTGCAAGACATGTCCACCCAAGAAGCAAATTTGGGTGAATAAATGCATGATTGAAAATCTACCTGTCTCTGTTAACCTGACCATGCAAGGTAATTCACTTCGGAGTGATGAATACTACTCGCAGAATAATGCTGCAGTTCCTTCAATAGGAAACTGGTTGAACTCTCGTCAGAAGGAGTACAGTGTACTTCTTCGAATCACTATGTACATGTCTCTAGAAACAACTTCAACGCATATTCATATGATTACACTTGTAGTACACAGGTGAACTCCAGAGGACAACGAAGGAAAACGTTCCCTGCGCGATCGAGACAAATGAGGTCTCCACTTCCCACACAAGTGTGGGTGGTGAAATCTAACTAATCTTTCTTGCAGGAACTGTCTCAGGGATACCTATCGTCTATGCTTAGCCCCCAGACATAATTTTTGGTGCTAGTTCTTTGTTTGTTTTGTTTCCCCTGTGCGTTTTGTTTCGCTTGTGTTCTTGTTCGTCTGTTTCTCTTTGTGTTGTTTGTGGTGTTTGTGTTTCGTCCGATGAACAACTCACTCAGAGCTATTTGTCTCGTGTTTGTCTTCTGGCTGAGTGATTTTATTTTGGACCCTGTTTCCTCTCTATTCTATCTCGTTTCAATCTATGTTGTCTGTCATAAGCATGCAATTTGATCTGAAGGTCATTCTCCTTCCGACGTCCTTGGTCGCGAATGAAATGCACTTCAAACGTTTATCTGTTTTTGGCGCTAGCCCATTCAAACCTTTCGGTCTCTCGCTCCATTCCTGAGTTTTTCGCAGGAAACGGTTGCCACGTGCCCCACGATCTCCACGATCGGGATCATGCTCGTTGAATGCGGACCGTCCAGTTACCGAGGACCGTCGATTTCGATGAGGTGGTTCAGCGCCCCCGCTACAAATACCCCTCCCTCATCGTCCTCCTTCAGTTACCATCCACCATTTCCTTTGACTCCGCCTCCCACTCAATAGTTCGAGCCCGCGCTTGAAGCAAGTCCGGCGAGGAGCTCCACCGTGCTACTCCGGCAGGAACCCTTCACATTTGATCCACACCGGTGCGGTAATCTCACTCACTACATCGCCGTAGTTGATCCCTATTGCGGAGTTAGGGCGTACAGATCTGAACATACCCTCTTCCTTCCGCCATTCTTAGGGTTGTTCATACCAGCGCTATTTCTCGCTCATTTATTTTGCAGCGGTAGATCATTAGGATTCACTAGGATTAACATTGTACGGTTTGTAGACTTACCTCATGCAAATTTCTCAGATCTAGGGTTCCCGAGTAGTTCTTCGAAGATTAGATAGATCTTGATTTAGCGAAAATTTATTCTTGCTAGATTAATACCTATCGAGCATATCATCATTAACTATTGTGGATCTATTTCCTTCGAAAAACGTTCTTTCTTCAAAATCTCTGTGCATGTTTATGACCCTACCTTTTCTTCCCTCGCATCTATTCTTCTTCACAGGTGGCTCATGGCATCTAGATCGAGAGATCATTTTGAGTCTGAGGAAGAACTACCGCAGATTTCGCCAGATGCTAGGCGAAAGAAAATGAGAGGTTCTGCAAATCCTTCGAAGCCACCCAGGGCTCCGAAGAAGAAATCAATTGAGTCAGAAGAAATTGCAGAAGATGTTCCTACAGCGGCCAGTCAGCCCGAGGAAGAAGTGGATACCGATGCCCAAGGCCTGTTCTCTGATGGAAAACCCAGAAAGGGTGGTCGTGGCCGAGAGCAAAACACCACGGCTGAGATATCTGTCCCTGAGCCTTACAGAACTCCACCTGGTCATGAATCCACAACTGATCGAAACACCAGACTGCAAAAGATCAGAAGACATTGGGCAGACAAATGGTTCAGATATGAAAATGTTCGGGATAAGTATCGGATTCTATTCGCATTCACACCTCCATGGAATGTCTGCATTGCAGAGGGCTGCATAAATGAAGGACATGAGAGGGTGAGGCTACCATAGCCTCAGAACGCTCACCCAGATTCTCTAAAGACAATCGCCAATTTCCCTCAGGAAGTAGCTAAGAGGGCAAAGGCAAAAGCCAAGTGCGAAGCTAAAGAATCCAAGGCCAAGCAAGTTGAGGCTGAGAACATTGTTCTGACCAAGCAAGACATGCAGAAGAAAAAGGAGCTAGCCTCTACTTCAAAAGCAAGCCGCTCAAAGAAGGCTGAACCTTCGAATGCTGCAAAGCCATGAAGGAAAACCATCACCAAGAGAGCCAAGAAGGCTGCATCTGATTCATCCGATGGCTCGCCTAGCAATGAAGAAGTTGCTGATGAAATGCAGTATGACAAGCTGGCCATCCTGGACAAACCTTCTCAAAGTCCTTCTCCAGCGAAAGTTTTGCCATCTTCAAGAAGATCTCCAAGACATGCATTGGAGTCAGCTGTTGTTAAACCTTCAAGCTCTGCTCCTCTGAAGAGCGTGACTAAAATTACTGCAAAAAGAAAGCTACAGGCTGCCGAAGGAGATAAAGCTGAAGCCAAGAAGGTCAAATCCAATGTTCCTGCTACCACAGAGGAACCAAAGAAATATGATTTCAAACTCTTCAGCGACATTATTGACAGCGCAACCTATGATGCTAAGTCTGAAGATCTGAGTAGTTTGGGTCTAACGGAAGATGTTATTGAGCTGGTAGCCAAACACTTTGCTGAGCTGAAGAAAATTTCAAAGGAGCTCAACAAGGCAATGAAAGACAAACAAGTTCTGGAGAAAATGAAGAAAGAGGCCAAGACTGAATATGAGTAGAAGGGCCTGAACAAAGAAATTGTGGACATTACAAAAGCTCTGAGTGTCATTCGGAACAACAAGGTTGACTGGCATTCCTGGATGCAGATGGATATCTCTCAGCTATGTGACAGAAGAAATGACGAGATCGAGCATAATGCTTATCTTGCCCGAAGAAGAATTGCTGAAGAGAAGCGTCAGAAGGCAAAGGCGAGGGTGAGTAAGCCGAAAGAAAATAAAGATCACCACCTGATGACTATCGCTACTGATGATGTGCCCCTGAGCCAAAGTGCTCCGCCGCAACAAGTTCCACCATCTCCACCTTACGAGGAAGAAACTCAGCAGCAAGTTGGTACTGAGGAAGTCATCATTCCGGTGTCTTAGGCTCATTATCAAAGACTTGAAGACTTTGAGGTCTTCCTAGAGAAGTCAGATGATGGAAATGCATCACCCAAGCAGCAAGCTCTAGAAGAAGAAACCGATGAAGAGATTGAGGTTGAGAAAGTAGACCCGTCACCTCCGAAGTCTGTGCCAGTTTTGCCCTCCGGAACAAGCAAGGAGGAGAAAGATAAGTTTGAGGGGGGGCAAAATGCCTCCCGATAGAAAACACCATCGGTCACATCCTCTGAAGTTCCTACTCGGATGGATGTTGATCCTGCTCCTCGTTCCGCTGCATTCCAGTCGGAAGAGGAAGAAAAGAATCAAGATGAGCCGATGTCTCAAGATGTTACTACACCAGTTGTTTCCCGCCGCTCCGAGCAAGAGGTCATTGTGCCTCCATCTGATGAAAAGAAAGTGAAAGAAAAGGCCCTAGAGCCAGATAACCAGAAAGTTGTTGAAGGAGTTCCAGCGAGCAAACATGATGGCACATCCAGCTCATCAAAGCCATCAGTGAAAGGTAAATCAAGGAAGGCAGGTGCCCCACTAAAGCCTATTGATGAAGAAGTAGTTGAACCAGATGATGTTCGCACTCGGCGCATGGATGAAGGAGAATTTCTGCCGAATCCTTTGGAAACTTTCCCTCTGTTCTCAGTCGAGACCGGCCCGAATGGACCAACCTTCAATGAGCAGTTTCACCATTCGAGACTTGCATTCTTCGGAACCAGTCCATATGAAGGGGAAAGAACTTGTTTGTCACCAAGGTTCTAGACTCAGGAACATGCCGTTTATTATGCTCGCATCTTGTACTTTCAGAAACGCATATTCATCCACAAGATTCTCGATTTCGCGGAACTTGAAGGATTGCCCTGCTTCCACCTTACCATTGAACAGATTGAGCAAGTTTTTCTGAAGGGATTCATGCGCTTCAACCATGGCTGGAACCAAGAAGTTATTCTTCAGTTCTATGCCACCTTATATATCTCAGGAAACTTGGATGACTGCATCACTTGGATCATTGAATGGATGACCGAGGAAGAAAAGATCACATGCTCTGCCGATCAGTTCACAGCTCTGCTGAATTTCCCTCGCTTCGAATTTGATGAAGCTCCTGAACACCGCTTGCATTTCTGGGAGGTCACAGAAGCTCAAATACATCTGCCGATGGATCCTGAGCTTGTTGGAGATGCATGCACTGAGGCAAATCCGAAGAATTTGGCCTATGAAAACAAAGTGTTATTCTACATCCTGTGCAATTCCATCACCCCAACAAATAGACCCGAAACCATTGGTGGCATTGTGGCTAATGCTCTTCATGCTATATCTCTTGGCATCTGATTTGATTTGCCTGACCTTTTCATTCAGAATCTAGCTTATGCAACTGATAATGCTCAGGCTCTGAAGCCATATGCTCCATGGGTAATGCATGCCATCGAGCAAATCATAGGAAAGAAATTCTTTTGCCTGAATGTGCCGAAAGTTTTCACTCCACCCGTCTGCGATACTCTTTGGATTGTCAAAGACATCGGCAAAGGAAAGACACCTGTTGATGCTACTGCAACTGCTTCAGTGAAAATACCGAAGGTTAAGAAGGCCACAGTTGAAATTCCTAAGGAAGAGAATCATTCGATATATGAGATTTTCCTTCGCACTCAGCAGGCTCTTGAGCGTCACATCAAGCTTGACAGAAAAGAAAAAGTGCAGATGATGACTGAGATCAATGTGCTTCACAATTATGCTCGCCAAGCTCTCTTGATGGAAAAGGAACAGAAGAAGCATTCCTGGACTCTATTGCGCAATCACTATTCTCGCAATCAACTTAAGGCCAAGGGTATTGAAAAGGATTATGATTATCTGGAGATGTTTGAGGTTCCTCGCATCCGAAGGCAAACTCCTGTGCTGCCACAAAGATCTGATTCTACCGATCTGTTATTTGTCGAGCCTGACGATGAAATCGAAGACACTGCATGCACACTGGTTTACAAGCCTGATGCTCCTCGCTCTGAAGATCTAGAAGCCGCCTTCGAAGCAAGATCTGGAAGCCCTGCTGCTTCTCAAGCCTCGGCCTCCACCATCGCTCATTCTGGTTCGCCGAACAGTTTGAGCTCTAAGGATTCTTCGGAGGAGTAGTTCCTCGTGTGCTCTCTTTTCTTTTTGCCACTTGTTGACAAAAAGGGGGAGAAGAACATCGAGAGGTTAGATGTGCGGTTCATTCGCAGGGGATTTCCATTCGCCATTTGCTTTTCCTCAAACAATTTGGTTTTCCGCAGTTGTTGAACTCTTTGCTTTCTAGTGGTCATTGAACTTTAAATAGCACCGCATGTGGTGTTGGTGAACTTCGTCGTCATGTAACATTAATAACCTGTGCAATGTTATTTGCTCTCATATCTATGTTTGCAGGTGGTACCAAAAATTTATTCTCCTGCCATGCTTATATTTGCTTATCTAACATGCAGGAGAAGAGAAACTCTGTAAAAAGAGAATTGAAAATCTTCATTTCTCTGTAGAGAAACTGTCGGGGGAATTACCCGCGGTCAAGACCCGGCCTGGTACAGGATCTAGCCTCAAGGATGACCCGGCCTGCTATAGGACCTGTCCTCAAGGATGACCCGGTCTGCTACAGGGCCTGGCCTCAAGGATGACCCGGCCTGCTACAGGGCCTGGCCTCAAGGATGACCCGGCCTGCTACAGGGCCTGGCCTCAAGGATGACCCGGCCTGCTACAGGACCCGGTCTGCTACATGACCTGGACTTAGACGAAATTCCACCAAGGAGTCCAAATGACGGAGACCCCAAACTTGGAAGACACGAAGGACTTAGAGGACTTAGAGTAGGATTTCGACTACGGGTATAACCCGGAGTCTCTTGTAACCCCAAAGACTCAGCTATTATATAAAGCGAGTCCCTGGGTCATCAGAAGGGGAGGTTTTTAGACAAACAAGTCTTGAGACAGATGTTTTGATAGCTCTCGAGACAGAGGTAGCGAAATAGCGCCCTT
The DNA here is from genome assembly GCA_039707655.1 of Elymus sibiricus. Taxonomy (NCBI): domain Eukaryota; kingdom Viridiplantae; phylum Streptophyta; class Magnoliopsida; order Poales; family Poaceae; genus Elymus; species Elymus sibiricus. The sequence continues at coordinate 250,116,377 of CM077668.1, read as the reverse complement.
GTAATCGATACCGCCATAATCAATAGCAATCAAGCAGGATGTAGACTTTTACCTCCACTGTGAGGGGCCGAACCTGAGTAAACTCGTGTCTTCTCGTTTCCGATCAACCCCAACCAAGCTTCCACCGAGCAGCGATGGCCTCAAAACTTAGTCTTCTCACAAAGACATCTACCGTGACAAAACCACGACAGTTGGCGCCCACCGTGGGGCCTGCGCACAAAGGTGTTGTGTTCTTGGAGGGAGCTCTCCCTGGGATCGAGAAAATTCGCGATCGGCCGGATGATAAAAATCCTGCTCTCAGAAAAATTTGGCTCAAAAAAAATCCAGCTCAAGAAAAATCTAGCTCAAGAGAAATCCGGCTCAAGAAAAATCTGGCTCAAGAGAAATCCGGCTAAGAGAAGTCACAGTTAGCGCCCACGGGTTTTTTTAAGTTTGAAACGTTTTCTCAGATTAAAAGAAGATTGTTGGTTAAATACTAAAAACACAGGGACGTTTTTGTAAAAACGCCGCGACGGTGACCCCGACAGAAACGATGCGTGCTTTATTAGTAGGTAAAGATAAAGAAGTTAGCCCCTAGTTTGGTTTCCAGCCACACTTAGGCATATATGGAAAAAATGTGTGACAAATGTTGATAAACTTCATTAGTATATGAACCAAACAAACCCTTAGTACATTAATCAAGCATATCCTAAATGGAACCCAAGTGTATTAGTTCACAAATATATATAAATACAACCCAAAAAAGATAAAGTAAATTATACACCTTGTTATTAGGCGTGTCCCATGTCATGATATAAATAAACAGTGTTTGGTAGAAGTACAAACCAAATCAAGACCCTGACCATCGTATTAATAATCAGCACCACGTGCGACCCTGCCGTTTTCGGCAACAACAGATCAACCATGAATCCATGATCAATCTACCAACCTAATCGTCTTTGTTTATACCGCTCGTGAGGCGGCGCAGATTAACATTGATGGCCGGAGGAAGAAGCAGGCGCAACGCATGCAGTCGACAGAATATATATCCGCACCGAATTGTGATAAAAGCGCGAAATATCACCCGAGATGCCATCGATTAAGACTCCCGGCCTGCACTAGTCTACTGATCTCTGTCGACGATGCTAGCTTTTTCGTCCGCTGGCTGCCAGGTGGTCCTGAAGGCCTCTCCATCCTCCTCCTCGCGATTCCCAACTCCACGTCGGCCGACCCGGGGCACCCGGTGCCGCAGCCGCGGCACCCACTGGCATGTAGACCGCGCGGGTCGCGGGCGCTCACCTGTCAGCGGCATGGTGGTCTCGGCGAGACTCCCCGGCTGCTGACTGTGCCGCGCCGCGCCCGTGCCGCGCCCTAGCCATGCACGCAGCGGCATGACCGATGCACGCTCCCAGCGCTCCCCGCCGCGTGCCGCCACATTTCCCCACCTCCCGCCGTCCTATAAAACCCACACCACACGCGGCTATACTCTGCAGATATCAGACACCAACACAGCTAGCATTAGCGCCACCAGCACCACCCATCAGCCCCATCACCACTGCCAGTACCAGCTAGCTAGCTTAAGCTTGCAGCTACTGCTTGCGCCTAGACTTCAAGCTTGTGATTTGCCTGCATACTCAAGCTAAGCTTCTCATGGCGCCGGCGTCAAAGGTCATGAGCCACATCGTCCAAGACGGCGGCATTGCCACCTACGCCGTTTACGCCGCGCCGTGTGACGCCTGGTGCGGCGGGCGGCATAGGAAGGCCGAGACGGACGGCGACGATGACGATGACGACTATGACTGCGCGCCTGCCGCCTGAAGTGTACGTAAGTTCGTACCCGGTCGCCGGCGAAACCGATCTGGAACCTGCCCGCCAAGAGCTAGTATATATACTGCGAACTGATCGCTGCTGCTGTGTATGCTAATACGATGTCAAGTACGTAGGTACGTATATGCGTCTGTTTACAGCTACTTATGAATGTATCCCCCCTAGTATATGAGGCAGTGAGGTGTGCTTTTTGTAACCGGGAAGTAGAGTTCGTGCCGCTTAATTAACCCACCGTGCTGGCTAAATATGCTTGATTTAGCTATGCTTAGTTACCTACTCGTATAGATATTGAAAGTACCCTTGTGTTTTTGATCGACTTGTTACTGCAATAAAACGGATATCTTGTTCAGTACATCACTACCTTACTGTTTATGTATTTGTTGTTGCTCTGCCGATCATTTCATGCTCCTATATACTATGTTGACATATAGACTTTTGGTGCTAGCTTCACTTGTTTAATTTGCATCTGGGAGGAGTCAACAGGCTATCCAATTTCATGCTCCTATATACTGTGTTGACATAAACTTTTGGTGCTCGCTTCACTTGTTTAATTTGCATCTGGGAAGAGTCAACATGCTATCCAATTTCAGAATTCTTTTTCTTCCACAAACCTTCTCTCAGCAGATCAGGCTAGTATAACCATTGTTTTTCTTTCTTTCTGGGAGATACGATCTCTTTGTAATTTCAATGTTTTATTATCCAACTTGCTACCTAGTAGCCTAGTAAGATTCTAGATATGATGGATGCCATTCTTTTGAGCTTATTTATGCATTCGGTTATATGGTATTCATGCTACGATTTGCATATAGGCATATGCTCCACATAATATATATACATCTGCCCGCATCCATACTTCTGCATGCCGAACTTGAATATGTAGCTCCTGGAAAAAGAAAGATGAAAACTGAGCACACCCCAGGCAACTCATAAACATATTATTCTTTTAGTGAATGTAGATGCATCGATCATTGGATATATTCATGGCTATTATACAGATGAAAATAAGTGCCAAAGGCAGCAATGGTTGGGATGTTTATGGGTACACATGTAGTGTGCGACTCCGCTTAAGTTATAAGGAGTTGGGACACACTGAGATTATGTATGTACTAGCCAATTGCCCATGCGTTGCAACCGAACATACATATTTTTTTTTTGAACACAGTACAGACGCAAGCGCTCATACATACGCGCATACACTCACCCCTATGAACGCACACGCACACCCTACCCCTATGAGCACCTTTGAGAGACTGAGCCGGCATATCATCTTGAGATTTACGAAGTCACCGTAGGCGCCTCGTCGTCGACGGGAACGTCTCCTCCCACTGAAAGCGCATCGCCGAAAATCCTGAAATAAATCCAGGAATAATGCGAGCACTAGGACTTGAACCCTGGTGGGCTGGGGATACCACTGTCCCTCTAACCATCCAACCACAGGTTGGTTCGCGGAATATACATATTCTAGTGGTTCAACATCAATCGTGTCCGACATATACCTTACACCCATTATATTCTAGTTTTTCGTAAGATTTAATTTGATTTGAGTATGGGTAGGGGAAGGAAATGAAAATTTTGACTTAATTCAGATTTTGGTAAGATTTGATTTCATTCGAGTATGGGTAGAAAAAGGCAGGGAAAGTTTTGATTTAGTTAAGATTTTGATATGATTTGATTTGATTGAGTTAATGCAGGACGTGGTTTTTGAGAATGTGCTGATTTGGTTTAGAGTATTTCAAGTTACTCTATTTACATTGCTTTTAATTTTGTGCGGCATCGGTTAGAGTACAAACAATTAACAGAAAACCAAAGGGGGGAAAGAGGGTCGTGGAGAGGAAATACTCGGGGGAAAAAGTGAAACAAACCTACCAACTCTTTTTTAATAATAGAGACATGTTGCTCTTTTGGTCACGCGGAATGGTCAGCTATGCAATAGCTCGATCATCGCATGCTTCTTTGTTGCCATTTTCGTATCCATCATTATGTATACTTTTGACTGACGAAGAGTCAAAGGGTAATCCAGTCAGTGCATGTTAACTAAAACATTTGGAAAAAAATATGTTTTGAAAATAGTAAGCTACTGTAGCTCTTACATGCCTGACTGCTCCCAAATGGTCAGCTTGAGTATTTTACTTTCGAGCTGTAGATTATGATATCATCCTTTGTAGATAACTTAATTACTTATCTGTTATAGGTTACATTGTTCTAATGCTATGTTAGAACATGAGCATATGCCACACTACTCTACTTCCCATGCATACAGCATGTTGATTGCTGAACGCCTGGTGCTTGGATATATATAGCTCCCGGAGAAAATATGAGGGAAACCAGTACCACAGGAATCGTAATACATAGTTCATACTAGTCAACTTATACAGTTGGTGCATAAATTTGGGGTATTCAGTTTTCTAGCAATGTTTGGGATTATACGGTACCACTGAATGTTTAAATTGACTTGATACACGCGTATCCAAAATGGCAGGGCCATGATTTGTTCAATTTCTTTTTCCTCTTTTTGCGGAAAAGGTGAATCTTGAATGATAGATGTATTTTCTTATATATTTCAGCAATCATAGAAAATTTTCAGATTTCCTTTCATATTGTAGTCATTACTTCCTAATATTTTTGTCCAGCAACCTCAAAAGTAATGATATATATGCGGAAATGATAAATGGAGGCCGAGCTCCATGGAGCCCTTTATTTTGAAAATTTTAAAAATCTCATTTTAAACTTAAAAAAAATCTAAAAAAAATCACACGCGTTCATACGGATGTACAGTACATGTGTGTACAAATTGAAGATGATATACATTATGGTGAGAGCTACACAAAAAAGAGAAAATTGTGATTTTGAAATGATGAACAGTATGTGCACTGTTCACGATAAAAAAATGCACGAATTTGTCCTTTTTGTTTAGCTCTCACCATAATGCATATCATCTTCAATTTTTATACATATGTACTATACATCCGTATGAACGTGTGTGAATTTTTTATTTTTTAAAAAAAACTTTAAAATGAGATTTTTAAAATTTTCAAAATAAAGGGCTCCATGGAGCTCGGCCTCCAAAATGCCCTACTCATACGTAACTATGTAAGGTCGTTGTATAATTTGTAGCATAAGTACAGTTATAAGGTCTGCCCATCTGTAAAAGAAAGTATGCTTTTACTCAAATACCTTCCGCAAGCTCCATGAATGTATACAACTAATTAAGTATATGTTGCATATTCTTTATGCACCAAACTACAGTAGGTTTCATTGTGCAAAAAAGTGCTTTTTTTTTTTGCCAAAAACAACTTGTATTACTCAACCAGAAGGTTTACAATCAGCGATGCATCTGTCCTCAATATGGACAGGACCATGGCATAACCAAACTGCTATACGCCCACCATGTCAAGCACAGTTGGCTAAGAAATGGCTTAATAGAGTTTTGGTTGCGACTAATATGAGTAACACAAGTCCGACGAGATTTCAGTAAGATTTCCTCAACCATGGTCATATGTGCAGTTAGATCAGTAGTACTTGACGAGTAATTTTAGAGAACACACACACACACACGCGCACGCACGCACACACACATTGATTTGCCATTTCCAGAAACTGAATGGAATATACAACTTGTTGATTGCGTGTAGATCTACTTATTTAGAGTATTAGCCAAAAATCCAGAAGAGCAATAGCAATTGAATTTAGTGCATTTAATCAGCATGGGGCTTCCTTTCTATTGTGGGGATGGCCGTTTTTTTTTTACCTATCTATTATCTGTTCGCCATCTATGGCAGGCTTCACTTGACATCATGAAATAATCAATAATACATGGGTGTATGCATCAATCTTCTATATCTAAATAGCTAGCTCCCACTAACTATTTCTCTCAACATGCAAGCATGCAACATCATCGCACAACATGCATGAGAAAAAGCCCATCTCCAATACCATATGTCTCTCAACATACAAGCATGCCATTTCATCATGAAACATGCGTGGAAAAAAGACTCATCCCAACATGCAAACATACATGAGAATTTTCGTTCTATTATGTTATTTATATTTAATAAATATTTTACAACTATATAGTAATCAAACATAAGAAATTATATGTATTTTCAATTTTAGTTTTTTATATTATTATTTCAAATATTCATGTTTCATACAACGAAACACATTAAAATATATTGCAAAATATTCCCACAACAACGTGCGGAGTATCATCTAGTTCATGCCGAAGCCGGGGATGTTATCCTCCTTTTAATTATTATTTGTTCTAGTGTGTACATACGTACAAACATTGGCTTCCTTCTCCTAGATTAATACAGTTTTCTGAAAGTAATTACACTGTTTCGTTTAAGGACAATAGTGTATTCATGAGCCTAAGGTATTTGTTGGGTAAATATTGTGCTTGCATATGTTGCAATTATACAATATACTTTTGTATTGTCATTTTTAGTTCTGTTTGACTTTGACAGTAAGCTATTGCTAGTTTCCTTGATATCTTGAAGTAGGTTAGATAACAAAGTAGCTTATGTTTAGCCCTTAGCATTTTCATACTTATCATTAGCTAGCAGATATAACATATGCGGATTTGTTTCTATTTTCTATTGTATATGTGACCTCAGTGAAATTAACCATATATTTATATATATAGCTAGATACTTACCAGTAGCTAGTAGATATGATTTGTTCACATGTTCTTTTTTGCTTCCATCATCTTGTAAGTTCATCCCATGAGCATTCACGAATGTCACTATTCAGAGTGACAATATACATTTAAGTTAGTGGAACATGTGCATTGATTTAATTCTACAAGCATTGTGGTTATCCTGTTTTTGAAATGGTGGTGCAAATGATCATGAGAAAAATCCAGTATTAGTTTTGAAATATCATGGAAAGTCAATATACCTAAATTGCACATAATCTAAAAATGGACTAATTCCACATAACAATTCATTCTCACATTGACCGAAATAAATAAATACCATTTTAAAAAGAAGTCCAAATAAATAGAATACGGGGAATATCTCCGGGGTATTGCTCCTTTTATGGGGGTCATAGTGGATTTGTTCGCTACTTTATTATCTATCATTTCAGAAATTTATAATTCTTCTATTTTATTAGATGGAATTTTCACTAGTACACAAGGGGGCTATTCACACGGTTCAGACCCCAATCGCATACAGTTTCCAGAACCGTGTGCTTGAGTGCGTTGGCGATAGGGGGAGGGAGGTCCATCATTGACCACGGGAAAAACATCTGCGATGATAAAACCGGCCCACATGATTTTTGGAACAACAATCGTCTGCGATTACGGAGGCAATCACCGATAAGTCCTTTAGTTCAATTGTGTGCAATGGAGTAACTATGACTAACAGTTTCTTCCCGTATATCGTTTGCGATGATACTAGTCATCGCACACGTTACATGCCAGATGAAATGTATGCGTTAAACTGTCTATAGCACACATAATATTTCAAAAAATCGTTTGTATTGTGGTTGTGTATTACACATGTTACCTGCCAAAACATGTGCTTTAATATGTCCATAGCACATCAATCTTTTACTAAATCGTTTGTATTGTAGTTTAGCATCGCACACGGCGTGTCTTACAAAACTGTGTCCATTGGTATGAATAGCACAACAGTTCTATGCTTTAATTTAATATAATACAAATCACATCAATTTAAATTTAATACATGTAATTCAAAGACAGACAACACAATTCATATCAGCAAACATAACATACACATCTTGTCCATTATTAATTGTTGCAGACATCACTACAAACATATATATGCATTCAATATTATTAATTATTGCAACACTACAACATATTTTATTTGGCTTTCTCTTGAGGGTGTATGTATGTGGAAATAAGGAATACTGATCGATGTGCTCGAAAGAGACAATTGACGGTGCAGAAACCGGCAGATTCTTGCATAGGGTTGCTCATGGGGCGGAGCGCGCATAGCGAGGATCAGAATAGGGTACACACGGGACACAATTTTATCCAGGTTCAGGCCCTCGTGGTGAGGTAATACCCTACATCCTGCATTGGATTGATTGTGTTTGTCTTGTATGGGAGGTTGGATCTGTTGGATGCCGACTTGGGAGGCCCCTACCTCCCCTTATAACCTCCCCTTATATGGGTGGAGGAAGGGTAGGGTTACATGGCTCCAAGTCGGTTTACATGGCTTGTTGCCTAAGTTGTCTACTAGAGTACATGTCTTGTAGTACAAGTAATGATATATCCTTCTAGAGGAGGCGTGCTAGCAGGGTGATGGGCCTAGGCTATAGCTAGGCTCCGAGGCTGGCCTGGTGTCCAAGTACACCGGAGGTCGGGTACCTGATACGTCTCCAATGTATCAATAATTTATGAATTATTCATGCCATGTTAGCAATAATTTTATATGGTTTTGGTGCACTTTTATATGACTTTTATATGATTTTCATGGACTAACATATTAACCTAGTGCCCAGTGCCAGTCACTGTTTTTTGCTTGTTTTTGGTTTTCCATAAAATCCATACCAAACGAAGTCCAAACGCGATGAAACTTTTTGAAGATTTTTTTTGGAACATAAGAGACCCCCGAAGCTTCGAGGGAGTACCAGAAGACCCACAAGAGTCTGGATAAAGGAAGGTGTCTGGATGAAGGAGTTCATGACAGATCTTGGAGTAGTGCCTAGTGCGCTTAACCCAATGACTCTGTTTTGTGATAATACTGGTGCCATTGCTCTAGCCAAGGAACCAAGATTTTACAAGAGGACCAGACACATAAAGCGACGTTTCAATTCCATCCGCGATTACATCAAAGAGGACGACATAAATATTTGCAAAGTACACACGGATCTGAATGTTGCAGATCCGATGACTAAACCTCTTCCAAGGGCTAAACATGAACAACACCAGAACTGCATGGGTGTTCGATTCATTACAATGTAAATCACATAGTGATGTGAACTAGATTATTGACTCTAGTGCAAGTGGGAGACTGTTGGAAATATGCCCTAGAGGCAATAATAAATTGGTTATTATTATATTTCCTTGTTCGTGATAATCGTTTATTATCCATGCTATAATTGTATTGATTGGAAACTCAAATACATGTGTGGGTACATAGACAACACTGTGTCCCTAGTATGCCTCTAGTTAACTAGCTCGTTGATCAAAGATGGTTAAGGTTTCCTAGCCATGGACATGAGATGTCATTTGATAATGGGATCACATCATTAGGAGAATGATGTGATGGACAAGACCCAAACTACAAATGTAGCATATGATCGTGTCAGTTTATTGCTATTGTTTTCTGCATGTCAAGTATCTGTTCCTATGACCATGAGATCATGCAACTCACTGACACCGGAGGAATACCTTGTGTGTATCAAACGTCGCAACGTAACTGGGTGACTATAAAGATGCTCTACAGGTATCTCCGAGGGTGTCTGTTGGGTTGGCATGGATCAAGACTGGGATTTGTTACTCCGTATGACGGAGAGGTATCTCAGGGCCCACTCGGTAATACAACATCACAATGAGCCTTGCAAGCAATGTGGCTAAAGTGTTAGCCACGAGATCTTGTATTACGGAACGAGTAAAGAGACTTGCCGATAACGAGATTGAACTAGGTATAGAGATACCGACGATCGAATCTCGGGCAAGTAACATACCGAAGAACAAAGGGAACAGCATACGGGATTAACTGAATCCTTGACATAGAGGTTCGACCGATATAGATCTTCGTAGAATATGTAGGAACCAATATGGGCATCCAGGTCCCGCTATTGGTTATTGACCGTAGAGGTGTCTCGGTCATATCTACATAGTTCTCGAACCCGCAGGGTCTACACACTTAACGTTTGGTGACGATTAGTATAGTTGAGTTATTGTGTTGGTGACCGAAGGTTGTTCGGAGTCCCGGATAAGATCCCGGGCATGACAAGGATCTCCGGAAGAGTCCGGAGGTAAAGATTGATATATGTGATAATAGTTTTTGATCTCCGGAAGGGTTCCGGAATTCACCGGAAGGGGTTCCGGGTGTTTACCGAAGTGTTCGGGTGCAGCAACACTTTATATGGGCCAAAGGGGTAAAGCCCACGAGGTATTGGAAAGTGCAAAAGGAAGTTTTGCTGCTGCCTTAAGCGGTACTACCACTGGTAAGGCAGTACTACCGCGTAAGCGGTACTACCGCTTGTGTGAAGCGGTACTACCGCTTGTGTGAGGCGGTACTACCGCTCGTGAGCGGTACTACCGCTTGTACGCGGTACTACCGCTTGTACGCGGTACTGCTGGAATCCGAGTGGGACTCTTTCCGTGCGGGCCAAACCGACCTTGTGCGGGCAAAACCGACCTTGTGGAGGCTTTCTCTCCAAGTTTAGACCCCAGGGCTCAACATATAAATAGAGGGGCAGGGCTAGCACACGGGATACATCAAGATTTCCCAAGCCGTGTGCCGGCAACCCTAACCCTCTAGTTCCTCCCGTCATAATCTCCGTAGTGCTTGGCGAATCCCTGCAGAGATTGTTCCTCACCACCATCACCACGCCGTCGTGCTGTCGGAACTCATCTACTACTTCACCATCGCTCGCTGGATCGAGGAGGTGAAGGCGTCATCAAGCCGTACGTGTGTTGAACGCGGAGGTGCCGTCCGTTCGGCGCTAGATCGTGTTTGGATCGAGGGACGACTTGCGATTTGGATCGCGAAGACGTTCGACTACATCAACCGCGTTTCTTAACGCTTCCGCTTAGCGATCTACAAGGGTATGTAGATTCACTCTCCCTCTCGTAGATGCTCATCACCATGGATAGATCTTGCGTGTGCGTAGGAAAATTTTTGTTTCCCATGCGATGTTCCCCAATAGTGGTATCAGAGCTAGGTCTATGCGTAGATGAGATCTCGAGCAGAACACAAAAGGGTTTTGTGGGCGTTGATATTCAGATCGCTTCCTCCCTTGGTCTTTTCTTGTTTCGGCGGTATTGTGGGATGAAGCGGCTCGGACCAACATTACTCGTACGCTTACGAGAGACCGGTTCCTTCAACTGACATGTAACTTCGTTGCATAAAGATGGCTAGCGGGTGTCTGTTTCTCCCACTTTAGTCAGATCGGATTTGACAAAGGCGGTCCTTGAGAAGGTTGAAAAGCAATTTTTATATCACCGTTGTGGTTTTTGCGTAGGTAAGAATCGTTCTTGCTAGATACCCGTAGCAGCCACGTAAAACTTGCAACAACAATTAGAGGACGTCTAACTTGTTTTTGCAGGGTATGTTGTGATGTGATATGGCCAATTACATGATGAGATATATGTGATGTATGAGATGATCATGTGTTGTATAGAATATCACGACTTGCATGTCGATGAGTACGGCAACTGGCAGGAGCCATAGAGTTGTCTTTAATTATTTTCGCCGTTTTGCTTTACTTTATCGCTATGAGTTAGCAATAGTCGTGGAAGCAACAGTCAGCGCAACAACCTCATGGCGACACGTTGATGGAGATCAAGATGATGGAGATCATGGTGTCATGCCGGTGACGATGGAGATCATGTCGGTGCTTTGGAGATGGAGATCAAAAGCACAAGTTCATGGCCATATCATGTCACTTATGATTTGCATGTGATGTTAATCCTTTTATGCATCTTGTTTTGCTTAGGACGACGGTAGCATTATAAGGTGATCCCTCACTTAAATTTCAAGATAAATTGTGTTCTCCCCGAGTGTGCACCGTTGCGAAAGTTCATCGTTTTGAGACACCACGTGATGATCGGGTGTGATAGACTCTACGTTCACATACAACGGGTGCAAGCCAGTGTTGCACATGCGGAACACTCGGGTTAAACTTGATGAGCTTAGCATGTACAGACATGGCCTCGAAACACAAGAGACCGAAAGGTCGAACATGAGTCATATAGTAGATATGATCAACATGAAGATGTTCACCATTGAAACCACCTCAACTCACGTGATGATCGGACTTGAGTTGGTGGATTTGGATCATGTTACACTCGAATGACCGGAGGGATGTCAATCTGAGTGGGAGTTTTAAGTAATATGATTAACTAAACTCATTATCTTGAACAATAGTCTAAATTGTCTTTGCAATATTTATGTTGTAGATCATGGCTTGCGCAGTAGCACCCCTGAATTTTAATGCGTTCGTAGAGAAAGCTAAGTTGAAAGATGATGGAAGTAACTTTGTGGACTGGGCCCGTAATCTAAGGATTATCCTTACGGCTTCCCAGAAGGCTTATGTCCTTGATGCACCGCTTGGTGATCCACCCGCTCCAGTTGAGTCTCTAGACGTTGTGAACGCCTGGCAGGCTCGCTTTGATGATTACTCAATAGTTCAATGTGCAATTTTGTATGGCTTAGAACCGGGACTTCAAAGACGTTTTGAACGTCATGGAGCATATGAGATGTTCCAGGAGTTGAGGTTTATCTTTCAGAAGAATGCCCGGATCGAGAGGTATGAGACCTCCGATAAGTTCTATGCTTGCAAGATGGAGGAGAACGGGTCTGTTAGTGATCACATACTCAGAATGTCTGGGTACTCCACCCGTCTGGCTGAATTGGGGATGCCCCTTCCGCCAGAGGCTATCACTGACAGAGTTCTTCAATCATTGCCACCTAGCTACAAGAGCTTCGTGTTGAACTATAACATGCACAGGATGAACAAGTCAGTCGCTGAGCTGCTTGCGATGCTGAAAGTCGCCGAGTCTGAGAGTCAGAAGGAGCATCAAGTGTTGATGGTCAATAAAACCACTAGTTTCAAGAAGAATGGCAAGGGTAAGAAGGGTAACTCCAAGAAGAGTGGCAAAGCAGTTGCTCCTCCCGTGAAGAAACCCAAGTCTGGACCCAATCCAGAAACTGTGTGCTTTCATTGCAAGGGAACTGGACACTGGAAGCGGAATTGCCCCAAGTATTTGGCTGACAAGAGGGCGGCCAACAACAAACAAGGTATATATGATATACATGTTATTGATGTGTACCTTACCAACTCTCGTTGTAGTGCCTGGGTATTTGATACCGGTGCGGTTGCTCATATTTGCAACTCAAAACAGGAACTGCGGAATAGGCGGAGGCTGGCAAAGGACGAAGTGACGATGCGCGTGGGAAATGGTTCCAAGGTTGATGTGATCGCCGTCGGCACGCTCGCTCTTCGATTACCATCGGGATTAGTGATGAACCTGAATAAATGTTATTTGGTGCCTGCGTTAAGCATGAACATTATATCTGGATCTTGTTTATTGCGAGACGTTTACTCATTTAAATCAGAGAATAATGGTTGTTCTATTTATATGAGTAATATCTTTTATGGTCATGCACCCGAAGTGAGGGGTTTATTCTTATTGAATCTCGATAGTAATGATACACATGTTCATAACATTGATGCCAAAAGATGTAGAATTGATAATGATAATACCACTTTCTTGTGGCACTGCCGTTTAGGTCATATTGGCGTAAAACGCATGAGGAAGCTCCATGCTGATGGACTTTTGGAGTCACTTGATTTTGAATCACTTGACACATGTGAGCCATGTCTCATGGGCAAGATGACTAAAACGCCGTTCTCTGGAACAATGGAACGGGCAAGTGACTTGTTGGAAATCATACATACTGATGTGTGCGGTCCGATGAGCATTGAGGCGCGCGGTGGTTATCGTTACTTTCTCACCTTCACTGATGACTTAAGTAGATATGGGTATATTTACTTAATGAAACACAAGTCTGAAACGTTTGAAAAGTTCAAACAATTTCAGAGTGAAGTTGAGAATCATCGTAACAAGAAGATTAAATTCCTACGATCTGATCGAGGAGGAGAATATCTGAGTTATGAGTTTGGCAGTCACTTAAGACAATGTGGAATTGTTTCACAACTGACACCGCCTGGAACACCACAGCGTAATGGTGTGTCCGAACGTCGTAATCGAACCTTATTGGATATGGTGCGATCTATGATGTCTGTTGCCGATTTGCCACTATCGTTTTGGAGTTATGCATTAGAGACAGTTGCATTCACTTTAAATAGGGCACCATCGAAATCCGTTGAGACAACGCCATATGAACTTTGGTTTGGCAAGAAGCCAAAGCTGTCGTTTCTTAAAGTTTGGGGATGTGATGCTTATGTCAAAAAGCTTCAGCCTGAAAAGCTGGAACCCAAAGCGGAGAAATGCGTCTTCATAGGATACCCAAAAGAGACAGTTGGGTATACCTTGTACCTCAGATCCGAAGGCAAAGTGTTTGTCTCTAAAAACGGAACATTTCTTGAGAAAGAGTTTCTCTCGAAAGAATTGAGTGGGAGGAAGATAGAACTTGATGAGGTTGTTGAACCTTTACTTCAACCTGAGAGTAGCGCAGCGCAGAAAGATGTTTCTGTAGAGCCTACATCAGCTGAAGAGGAAGTTGATGATGATCATAAAGCTTCGGATCAAGTTGCTATCAAACCTCGTAGGTCGACAAGGACGCGTACTGCTCCTGAGTGGTACGGCAACCCTGTCTTAGAGGTCATGTTGTTGGACAACGATGAACCTACGAGCTATGGAGAAGCGATGATGGGCCCGGATTCCGAGAAGTGGTTAGAGGCCATGAAATCCGAGATGGGATCCATGTATGAAAACAAAGTATGGACTTTGGAAGTATTACCTGAAGGGCGTAAGGCCATTCAGAACAAATGGATTTTTAAGAGGAAGACGGACGCAGACGGTAATGTCACCGTCTATAAAGCTCGACTTGTGGAAAAAGGTTTTTCACAAGTTCAAGGAGTTGACTACGATGAGACCTTCTCACCCGTAGCGATGCTTAAGTCCGTCAGAATCATGTTAGCAATAGCTGCCTTTTTCGATTATGAAATTTGGCAGATGGATGTCAAAACAGCGTTCCTTAACAGTTTCCTTAAGGAAGAGTTGTATATGATGCAACTAGAAGGTTTTATCGATCCAGAGAATGCTGACAAAGTTTGCAAACTCCAGCGATCCATTTATGGACTGGTGCAAGCATCTCGGAGTTGGAATCTTCGCTTTGATGAGGTGATCAAAGCGTTCGAGTTTATACAAGTTTACGGAGAAGCTTGTATTTACAAGAAAGTGAGTGGGAGCTCTATAGCATTTCTAATATTATATGAGGATGACATATTGCTGATTGGAAACAATATAGAAATGTTGGAAAGCATAAAGGAATATTTGAACAAGAGTTTTTCAATGAAGGACCTAGGAGAAGCTGCTTTCATATTAGGCATCAAGATCTATAGAGATAGATCAAGACGTTTAATAGAACTTTCACAAAGCACATACCTTGATAAGATTTTGAAGAAGTTCAAAATGGATCAGTCCAAGAAGGGGTTCTTGCCTGTTTTGCAAGGTGTGAAGTTGAGTAAAACTCAATGCCCAGTGACTGCAGAAGATAGAGAAAAGATGAGTGTCATCCCCTATGCTTCAGCCATAGGCTCTATCATGTATGCAATGTTGTGCACAAGACCCGATGTCAGCCTTGCCATAAGTATGGTCGGAAGGTTTCAAAGTGATCCAGGAATGGAACACTGGACGGCGGTCAAGAATATCCTGAAGTACTAGAAAAGGACTAAGGACATGTTTCTCGTTTATGGAGGTGATCAAGAGCTCGTCGTAAAGGGTTACGTCGATGCAAGCTTTGACACTGATCCGGATGACTCTAAGTCGCAAACCAGATACGTATTTATTCTTAATGGGGGTGCGGTTAGCTGGTGCAGTTCCAAGCAAAGCGTGGTAGCTGATTCTACATGCGAAGCGGAGTACATCGCTGCCTCGGAGGCGGCGAAGGAAGGTGTCTGGATGAAGGAGTTCATGACAGATCTTGGAGTAGTGCCTAGTGCGCTTAACCCAATGACTCTGTTTTGTGATAATACTGGTGCCATTGCTCTAGCCAAGGAACCAAGATTTCACAAGAGGACCAGACACATAAAGCGACGTTTCAATTCCATCCGCGATTACATCAAAGAGGACGACATAAATATTTGCAAAGTACACACGGATCTGAATGTTGCAGATCCGATGACTAAACCTCTTCCAAGGGCTAAACATGAACAACACCAGAACTGCATGGGTGTTCGATTCATTACAATGTAAATCACATAGTGATGTGAACTAGATTATTGACTCTAGTGCAAGTGGGAGACTGTTGGAAATATGCCCTAGAGGCAATAATAAATTGGTTATTATTATATTTCCTTGTTCGTGATAATCGTTTATTATCCATGCTATAATTGTATTGATTGGAAACTCAAATACATGTGTGGGTACATAGACAACACTGTGTCCCTAGTATGCCTCTAGTTAACTAGCTCATTGATCAAAGATGGTTAAGGTTTCCTAGCCATGGACATGAGATGTCATTTGATAATGGGATCACATCATTAGGAGAATGATATGATGGACAAGACCCAAACTATAAACGTAGCATATGATCGTGTCAGTTTATTGCTATTGTTTTCTGCATGTCAAGTATTTGTTCCTATGACCATGAGATCATGCAACTCACTGACACCGGAGGAATACCTTGTGTGTATCAAACGTCGCAACGTAACTGGGTGACTATAAAGATGCTCTACAGGTATCTCCGAGGGTGTCTGTTGGGTTGGCATGGATCAAGACTGGGATTTGTTACTCCGTATGACGGAGAGGTATCTCAGGGCCCACTCGGTAATACAACATCACAATGAGCCTTGCAAGCAATGTGACTAAAGTGTTAGCCACGAGATCTTGTATTACGGAACGAGTAAAGAGACTTGCCGATAACGAGATTGAACTAGGTATAGAGATACCGACGATCGAATCTCGGGCAAGTAACATACCGAAGAACAAAGGGAACAGCATACGAGATTAACTGAATCCTTGACATAGAGGTTCGACCGATATAGATCTTCGTAGAATATGTAGGAACCAATATGGGCATCCAGGTCCCGCTATTGGTTATTGACCGTAGAGGTGTCTCGGTCATATCTACATAGTTCTCGAACCCGCAGGGTCTACACACTTAACGTTTGGTGACGATTAGTATAGTTGAGTTATTGTGTTGGTTACCGAAGGTTGTTCGGAGTCCCGAATAAGATCCCGGGCATGACAAGGATCTCCAGAAGAGTCCGGAGGTAAAGATTGATATATGTGATAATAGTGTTTTGATCTCCGGAAGGGTTCCGGAATTCACCGGAAGGGGTTCCGGGTGTTTACCGAAGTGTTCGGGTGCAGCAACACTTTATATTGGCCAAAGGGGTAAAGCCCACGAGGTATTGAAAAGTGCAAAAGGAAGTTTTGCTGCTGCCTTAAGCGGTACTACCGCTGGTAAGGCAGTACTACCGCGTAAGCGGTACTACCGCTTGTGTGAGGCGGTACTACCGCTCGTGAGCGGTACTACCGCTTGTACGCGGTACTGCTGGAATCCGAGTGGGACTCTTTCCGTGCGGGCCAAACCGACCTTGTGCGGGCAAAACCGACCTTGTGGAGGCTTTCTCTCCAAGTTTAGACCCCAGGTCTCAACATATAAATAGAGGGGCAGGGCTAGCACACGGGATACATCAAGATTTCCCAAGCCGTGTGCCGGCAACCCTAACCCTCTAGTTCCTCCCGTCATAATCTCCGTAGTGCTTGGCGAAGCCCTGCAGAGATTGTTCCTCACCACCATCACCACGCCGTCGTGCTGCCGGAACTCATCTACTACTTCACCATCGCTCGCTGGATCGAGGAGGTGAAGGCGTCATCAAGCCGTACGTGTGTTGAACGCGGAGGTGTCGTCCGTTTGGCGCTAGATCATGTTTGGATCGAGGGACGACTTGCAATTTGGATCGCGAAGACGTTCGACTACATCAACCGCGTTTCTTAACGCTTCCGCTTAGCGATCTACAAGGGTATGTAGATTCACTCTCCCTCTCGTAGATGCTCATCACCATGGATAGATCTTGCGTGTGCGTAGGAAAAATTTTGTTTCCCATGCGACGTTCCCCAACAAGTAGTTCACCCTCGGGGCTGACAGTATGTACCAGTAGCTATGTGTTTGATCTCTCCCTCTCATGTTCTTGATATGGCACGATCTTGATGTACCTCGAGCTTTGTTAATATAGTTGGATCATTGTAGCGACCCGACCTCAAACGGTCAAGCCTCTGTGTATCTGTGCCATCCCTGGATCAGTATGCTGGCACACACAGTACATCAACGTATATATCAAAGTGCAATCACATGTATAAATAACATAATATTGATATATACCTCATAAGTCTCAACGGAAACAAACAAACGGGTGTGGTGTCCCATCAACGCCATCGGCAAGTTGAGTGTAGACCGTAACCCTACAACGAAACTCACTCGTCGTGGAAAAAATCCTGCAACATGATACATTGCAGCCGTGTAGGTCAGTACATTGAATGTACCGGCAAGATCACAATAAGAAAAACAGATGATGAAACTATTCTATATGCAATATGGCTTTGTGGCTCTGTGTCTGAGTTTTTGCGTAAAAGCTGGTTTTATTTTCCCTACATCAAAGGAATAACATGAGTCTTTACTACAGAGTTTTCTACTATGACATGGTTCCGCCAACCGATGTCTCATAACCAAGTATCATAAGTTGCCCACAATTAGTTATCAGTCCGGTGTTGAGAATTCAGAGATAGATCCAAGTCCAGAGGCTCAAATTGTCTGTAACCGGGGACACGGCTAATCGATTAGGTTTTAACTCTGCAGAGTGTTGTGCACTTTACCCACAAGATTCGATCCCTCTTTTTCACGTTCTCACACTTCAGGGTGTTTGAGAACAAGACGACCAAAACATGGTCTTCCGAAGAGTTCCTCTGACCACTGTCCGGTGCTCATCCAATCCTACCGTACTTCAACATCTGCTAGCACCGTCCCAGCCAGAGTCACAACTAAGGTCAACCAAGCCAGAGCCCATATTGACTTGTGGCTGCACAGGTAAGCTTCCGGGCATGAAGTATTCTTCCGTCTCTTTGAGCCTGGGTGGAGCTTTCCGCATGATATCACGGCGCTTCTTCGGAATCACTGAGTACAGGACGCACCATATGTACCCTTCTTAACCATTCTCCACCCAGAGGTATATTGAATTCTTGTCTCGAGTCTTGAAGTCTTGAGGTCTTGTAGATGCAGGCCTTAAAGATGCCATCTTTGAAGTTGTCGTCATTGACGTAGAGTCCTTCTTCTCACACCACTCACGAACTCTCATACCAATCCCCGTCTACTGAAGCGTACCATTAAAATAAATGACGTTCCCGGGCTTGGTAACAGGGGTGTGGGTTCCTACCTCATGCTTCTACTCAACTACAAGATTCAATATACTACTGGAGGAAATGGTGAAATGGTGACACTAAATGCAATAAAAACATAGGTATGAAAATATGGTCAAAGTGAACTTGCCTGGTAAGTTGATGAAGATTGTAAGGCTCTCAGAAAATGACTGTAGAACTATTCGTCACTCCATTGAAAATCTATATTAAACAGACATGGCAATCATATAAGTAAACATTCTAGCAAGCAATTCTAGCACTCAAAATTAACAGTTCATCAAATAAAATCAATAAAGAAAATCAACAAAAAAAACCAAACAAAAGTCCAAAGACAAAACTTCAAAGAAAACTAATAGTAAAACTATAAAGAACCTACTAGGAAAATCTTTTGACTTAACTACAAAAATAGTTTTGTTCTAAGTGAAACTTAACAACAAAGAAAATACTAAACTAATAAATTAACAGAAAAGAAAAGGTAAAACAACTAATTTTAACAGATAGTATTTTTCATAAACTTTTACTAGCAAAATGAAACAAAATAAAAAGCTTTTATAAAACCCTATTTATAACCTATGCGAGTTTTACTACAAAACTAAAGAAACAAAATAATAAAATTTATTTTAACTACAAATAAAAATGACTACTGTTCCTAAAAGAAACAAAGTAAAACTTGTCAAAAGTTGCAAAAAGAAATAATTAAAAACAAATAAAAAACTAAAGAATTAACGATAAAACAAAACTATAAGTAAAACGGTACTGTTTTGCTAAAACCCTAATTTAAAATAATCTAAAAAATAAAGCACTAAATTCTACTGGATAAATAAAACAATAACAAAACAGTAGCAAAAAGAATTAATCAAAAATATATTTTAAAACTCAAGATATTCACAAAACAAATTTTGAAGCAATTTCATGCAAATTCTAATTTAAACTATTCAAATTTGAAAACTATTGGTTCAAGCATAAACTACATAAAATTTGTGACACAGAGCAATTGGAATCACTCAAAAACGTTAAAAATCCTAAAAGATATTAAAGATCTAAGATCAGAACTATTTCTGTAAACAGAATAAAAACAGAGAAAGAAAAATGCTAATTGTCGGTTGACCGTGGCTGAGGAGCCACGTGGCGCACTGTGTGTGGTTGCGGTCGGCCGCTGCGGGCGGATGCTCGGTACTTAACGAAAATGATTCGGTGAGTAAAAGAAAAAAAAACAGATCTAACCTAGACGGTTAGATCTAGATCGGACGGCTACGGGGAGTTCACTGCTAGGTTTAAACGACGGACGCCCGCTATTTAACAAAAACCGGTTCGGCCAAAAAAAAAGGAATACGATCTAATCTACGCCCTACGTTTTGGATCGAACGGAGTGGGTTCCCCGGTGCTTACCGCGATGGGGACGACATCAGCAGAGAAGAAGACGGCGGCGAGGCGGCGGCTCCGCCGATCGTCGGCGGTGTCAGAGAAGTCGAGGCAATGAGGCACTCGAAGGGGGTTCCGGTGGTGGTTTTGGTGGAGGCCGGGGCGACGGACGGTGGCGGGACGAGCTCAGAGAGCTTCGGGTGGACTGCGGCTCCGGCGGCGGACGTGCGAGCTCGAGCTCGTCTTTGTGGTCTGAGAAAAAGGCAGAGACCATGTCAAAAAGATGCACGACGGCAAGATAAGTCGATGGACAGAGGGAGGGTTTACGGGGAGGCTCACTGGCGTGGAAAAACGACGACGAACTACGTTGGCTCCGGCGAGATGCGACGCGAGCTCGTGCGCGATAGAGGTGGCTTTGGGCGATGGTTGGAGGGGGAATAGAGGGAGGGGTCCGAGGGGGTTATATAAGACATGAACTTGGGGAAGGGGGCGAATCGGGATTGCGATCCCGAGATCTCCGGGATTCGGCGCGGCGCCGACGCGCTCTCGCATGGCAAGGTGCGGGCGAGGGGAAGAAGAAAGGGGCGAGGCCCGCGCGTCAGTGGGAGAGGGCAAGCGAGAGGGGAACGGGCGACCGAGGCTTTGCGCTCTTGGCGCTGGGCAAGCCGTAAGGCCATTTTGGCTAGCTGGGCCGGCGGCTAGCACCTGGCCCGGCGCTGGGCTCTTTTTTTTAACAGAGAAATGAAAAGATAAAACAAAATAAAACAAAAAGTTCTATACACATATTATATATCAAAATGATCAGAAAAATAAATCCAAAAACATGGACTATTTTCCAGAGGCAAAATAAACTACTAAAAAATTTATTTTTGCAATAACTTCAAAATGGATTTGAATTTGATTTTCAAATCTTTTCCAAATAGTTTCTGTCTTCTTTCTTCAAATACTTTTCAAATCTTTCTCTGAATTTTGAAGTGTCATGTTCCTTCACTCTTTATTTCTTTTATCAGAGGATTTTTGAAAAGATTTAAACCCAAAATTAAATAGAGATTCAAATGGGAAAAAAATTGAAAAGCTTCATATGGAAAAGTTGAAAGTGCTTGAAAGTGCTTCCCATATATTCTGAAAATACTTCCCACTCTATTTCATCTGAAGTTGAAGAAGTCATTTTATCTTCTCTCATGAAGGTCCTTGAGTGGCATGAAGTTTGAATTACTTTCAAATGAAATTTCAAATCATATCAAATAGGAATACTTTTGGGAAAGTCCTTTTATTCCCTCTCATTAAACTTTCAAAAAGTTTCAAATTTCACTCACTTTCAATCAATCAATCAAACAAACAATCATAATTATTTATTTATTATTACATTTCAAAATTTAGAATTTTGGGATGTTACAAACCTACCACACTTAAAATGAATCTCGTCCTCGAGATTCGGAGAGGCTAGCATGAAAAGGTTAGAGTTTGGGGGTCTTCCAGCAAATCCATTGACCGGAATGGTCTGGGGTGCTACCACACTTAAAATCAAAGTCATGGGTCCATCAAACTCCGGTATTCCACCTTTAGGGTTGACAATGTCAGCCTTCTCATATCTTCGGGATAACTCCTTCATTGATGCTTTTATGATAAGGGTTTAACCTTTTTTTTCTCATAATCCTGTGTCCTTTCATAAAAATAAGGTTGTTCCCAAGACTGGGTCTTCTTAGCTGACAGGTTTGTCGCCAAATCTAAACAACTATCGAAAATCTCATGGTGGTCAACAATTTCTAGTTTTCCTGCAGGAAAAAGGGTCTGGGTTGAATCTCACCGTATAACCTACGTTTGGCAATGGTTGCCTGTACGGGGTTCCATCGTTCTACCATTCTAAGGTTTTTGGCTTGTCGTGTCGACACTCTTCTAGGGTTTTTAAGGCTCTCTGATTTTCCATCAACATATGATAGTCCATGATAAAAGTCTCCGGTATGGGGGCCAATCCATCCCGTACTTGAATCATTACTTCATACGCAGTGAATCACGTATTCTAACACTTGGGCATGCTCACAAGCATTGCAGCAATTATCTTGTCCTCGAACTGGGTTCGGTAAATCCATTGATTTCTGCAAGCCATCAAAACATCTATCGTTTCTTCACAGCTCTCGGGTTTTCGTATCCTCCTATGTAACGTCTGCTGATGAAATCACAGCTTCTTCCAGAATTCTTCCTTCAACAAGATTGTGCTTGTACCTTGATCATATCCTGGGCCTGCGGGTTATGGGTCCACTTCAGCACTTGTAAATTATTAACTCATCCGTGGAGTTACAACTGTTCCATATTCCACCATTACACTTCCTCTAAATCCAATAGTACTTCATTATGTCATACTCTTGGGGTAACCAACCAATCAAACTTATTTCGTCCAAACTCCACTTAGTGGAATACATTTTCCTTTCCATTGGTCTGGTGTTCACACAGAGAAATATCACCATGAAATGCACAAAGTCATCCATAAACCGTATTCTTTTCATATCAAATCCTTTATTACATCATTAATCATTTCTCAAAACTCCAATCAAAAGTACTTTATTACAAATGCTACCATCCACATAGTTGGTATGGTCAAGCATTACTTCCAACTTTATTTATGGGTCCTCTTGAGGATTATTTAGTCCCACTGGAATTGAGCGATGTGCTCCTTGAAATCATCCACTTTTTGTTTCATCATGGTGGCCATGAGCTTCATCTCCATCATCTCTGCATGTACCTCTCTCAGGTATTCCTGAGTGTGACGGAGCCTTGCTTCCAGTATTTCTCCAATCTGACGTATGGCTTCCATGGCAGCTTCACGAACAGAGTCGAAGAAAGTTGCTCGGGGTACACGTGAGATGTAAAAGTATTGACTCATCGTCTTTGGACAAACTCCTTTCACCCGATGGAGGTGTACTTCCACGTACCAAAGTTCCACTCCATTTTCCATGAAAGGATAGCCTTTGTAAACTGCATCTCCTTCAAGGTGAATATGCTTCATCATGTCCTTCAGGATCTTTGGGTAATCATGATCACTAGCCAGGGTCATGATGGTTTCCGGGACCTTGAGGAAAGACTCATAAAGGGTTGTCATCTGCAGTTGTAAGATAGAAGGGGTATTCAGAATAATGTATGTATCTCCTTGGGTAAGCATTCATATCATCCAAACAAAACTTCAAATCCAATTCCCAACATCTTACAGGGTATTGTCATCCTTAAAACAAAATGTACTGGGTTATCCATTAACCATATTCTATTGTATCCTTATACTTTATCAAAATCCCAGTTTATGCATCAACAACTCATTTTCATCCATGTTTACCCACATAATCAGTTCCAAGATAAATGTTAACAACATAACAACTTCATAAAGCCTTTCAGCATATGACATATCAACTTTATTGGTTCATGAATTATTACAATCTCCGAGACTTCCATTACATAACTCAACTCATCGTACTTATGAAAATAAAATTGCTTCCTACTACACTTATTACCAATATCAAAATCTCAACTACTTAGCTCCAGCTTTCTTCTGATCTAAACATTCCCTGGCAAAATGTCATGCCTTCTTGCAGCGAAAACAAATTACTTCCGACATGTCTCGGGGCTTCTTTGTGATTATGTAGGCTCCTTGGATTTTTAGCTTCTTTTCTGGACATCTATCGAAATAGTGACCTGACTTCTTGCACTTGAAACATATGATATGACTCAGGTCCTTTTCTGCAGAAAATGGGCTGTTCTGGGGAGGTCTTTGTTTCCTCTTCTTGGTCTTCTTCGTACCAATCAGATCCTCTATTTCCCATGGGTCATACTCCACTTCTGATGTCGGGAACTCACCTAGATACTCAGTTCCCTTCTTCGTGCAATACTGAGATATGTGTCCTTCTCCACATGCATAGCATGACTTTGTGCAAACTTTGATTGGGTTTCCTCCATTAGGGTCCATCACAACATCCTTCACCATAGGTACTTTCATACCTTCTCGGAGGGCTTCTTTCATTCCTTCTTTCTGCTTCCGGACAGTTTGTTGCACCATGGGGTAAATGTGACACTAAGCCGGATAGTGGTCAGTTTCTTCACACAAGAAACAAGTCACCTGCCCAGTTGGGCATTCCCCAGCTGGGTGATTTTCTTCACAAAGAGGGCATCCATCCTGGTGCTCTTCATGGGTGTGTCCTATTTCTCCGCAAACCTTGCATGCACCGGGTTTCTTCATCTTACTATCATAAGGTTTCCGGATGAGACAGGATCTTAACAGAGTCTCCTTGAATTCCTCCCAAGTTTTTGCTCCGTTACTTCCTTGTATGGCTTGATGCATTTTCCACCATGTTGCAGCACTTTTTGTAAAGTACTGAAGAGCGTATTGAACCTCATACTTCCTTGCAACCAAGTTGTTTTCGAGATGATTCTCCATGTTCTGAACCCATAGCTCTGCCTCCGGCTGTGTCATCAGTCCAGAGAATACAAGTCCATCTTCATTCATCATCTATTGGGTCCAAGGGTTTTGGGATGAGATACAAGAGAGGGATAGAGGGAGATTCACACAATACAAACAATAGTTTTGAAAATAGGTTTTATTTTGTGGCTGTCGGAAAAACACAAACAATGACAGTTCACAAATCATCGCATCTAACGTAAGTATATAACAGGGGTTTGGTCTTCTAAAGGTCAAATAAATCTTCAGAGACTTCAAATTCTTCAAGTCTTTGGAGTCTTTAACTGTTGCGGCTCCAATTCTTCTAATGCATGGTGAAATTTTCTTTACTCCGAAGTGGCCATCAGTTGTCCGATATCTGGTCCTTCTTGGAGTGGCTTCAGTTGATCCTCCGTGTGGTCAAAAGGGGAACGGATATATTCTAACTAATTGAGGTAAGAGGGACCATTTGATAAAATCAGAAAAGATGAGAAGTAAAGGTCTTTTTAAAATAAAGTTTTAGAGATATCCTGTCCTAGGGGCTTTCCGATTTCTAAGGTCACGTCCTATAGTCAACATGTGCTCTGATACCATCTCTGTAGCGACCCGACCTCAAACGGTCAAGCCTCAGTGTATTCGTGCCATCCCTGCATCAGTATGCTGGCACACACAGTACATCAACATATATATCAAAGTGCAATCACATGTATAAATAACGTAATACTGATATATACCTCATAAGTCTCAGCGAAAAAAACAAACGGGTGTGGAGTCCCATCAACGCCATCGGCAAGTTGAGTGTAGACCGTAACCCTACAACGAAACTCACTCATCGTGGAAAAAATCCTGCAACATGATACGTTGCAGCCGTGTAGGTCAGTACATTGAATGTACCGGTAAGATCACACTAAGAAAAACAGATGATGAAACTATTCTATATGCAATATGGCTTTGTGGCTCTGTGTCTGAGTTTTTGCGTAAAAGCTGGTTTTATTTTCCCTACATCAAAGTAATAACAGGAGTCTTTACTATAGAGTTATCTACTATGACATGGTTCCGCCAACCGATGTCTCATAACCAAGTATCATAAGTTGCCCACAATTAGTTATCAGTCCGGTGTTGAGAGTTCAGAGATAGATCCAAGTCTAGAGGCTCAAATTGTCCGTAACCGGGGACACGGCTAATCGATTAGGTTTTAACTCTGCAGAGTGTTGTGCACTTTACCCACAAGATTTGATCCCTCTTTTTTACGTTCTCTCACTTCAGGGTGTTTGAGAACAAGACGACCGAAACATGGTCTTCCGAAGAGTTCCTCTGACCACTGTCCGGTGCTCATCCAATCCTATCATAGTTCTACATCTGCTAGCACCGTCCCAGCCAGAGTCACAACTAAGGTCAACCAAGCCAGAGCCCATATTGACTTGTGGCTGCATAGGTAAGCTTCCAGGCATGAAGTATTCTTCCGTCTCTTTGAGCCTGGGTGGAGCTTTCCGCATGATATCACGGCGCTTCTCCGGAATCACTGAGTACTGGACGCACCATATGTACACTTCTTAACCATTCTCCACCCAGAGGTATATTGAATTCTTGTCTCGAGTCTTGAAGTCTTGAGGTCTTGTAGATGCAGGCCTTGAAGATGCCATCTTTGAAGTTGTCGTCATTGACGTAGAGTCCTTCTTCTCACACCACTCACGAACTCTCATACCAATCCCCGTCTACTGAAGCGTACCATTAAAATAAATGACGTTCCCGGGCTTGGTAACAGGGGTGTGGGTTCCTACCTCATGCTTCTACTCAACTACAAGATTCAATATACTACTGGAGGAAATGGTGAAATGGTGACACTAAATGCAATAAAAACATAGGTATGAAAATATGGTCAAAGTGAACTTGCCAGGTAAGTTGATGAAGATTATAAGGCTCTCAGAAAATGACTGTAGAACTATTCATCACTCCATTGAAAATCTATATTAAACAGACATGGCAATCATATAAGCAAACATTCTTGCAAGCAATTCTAGCACTCAAAATTAACAGTTCATCAAATAAAATCAAAAAAGAAAATCAATAAGAAAAATCAAACAAAAGTCCAAAGAGAAAACTTCAAAGAAAACTAATAGTAAAACTATAAAGAACCTACTAGGAAAACCTTTTGACTTAACTACAAAAATAGTTTTGTTCTAAGTGAAACTTAACAACAAAGAAAATACTAAACTAATAAATTAACAGAAAAGAAAAGGTAAAACAACTAATTTTAACAGAAAGTATTTTTCATGAACTTTTACTAACAAAATGAAACAAAATAAAAAGCTTTTATAAAACCCTATTTATAACCTATGCGAGTTTTACTACAAAACTAAAGAAACAAAATAATAAAATTTATTTTAACTACAAATAAAAGTGACTACTGTTCCTAACAGAAACAAAGTAAAACTTGTCAAAAGTTGCAAGAAGAAATAATTAAAAACGAATAAACAACTAAAGAATTAAGGATAAAACAAAACTATAAGTAAAACGGTACTGTTTTGCTAAAACCCTAATTTAAAATAATCTAAGAAATAAAGCACTAAATGCTACTGGATAAATAAAACAATAACAAAACAGTAGCAAAAAGAATCAATCAAAAATATATTTTAAAACTCAAGATATTCACAAAACAAGGTTTGAAGCAATTTCATGCAAATTCTAATTTAAACTATTCAAATTTGAAAACTATTGGCACAAACAGAAACTACATAAAATTTGTGACACAGAACAATTGGAATCACTCAAAAACATTAAAAAACCTAAAAGATATTAAAGATCTAAAATCAGAACTATTTCTGTAAACAGAATAAAAACAGAAAAGAAAAATGCTAATTGTCGGTTGACCGTGGCTGAGGAGCCACGTGGCGCACTGTGTGTGGTTGCGGTCGGCCGCTGCGGGCGGACGCCCGGTACTTAACAAAAACGATTCGGTGAGTAAAAGAAAAAAAACAGATCTAACCTAGACGGTTAGATCTAGATCAGACGGCTATGGGGAGTTCACTGCTAGGTTTAAACGACGGACGCCCGCTATTTAACAAAAGCTGGTTCGGCCAAAAAAAACAATACGATCTAATCTACGCCCTACGTTTTGGATCAAAGGGAGTGGGTTCGCCGGTGCTTACCGCGACGGGGACGGCGTCGGCAGAGAAGAAGACGACGGCGAGGCGGCGGCTCCGCCGATCGTCGGCTGTGTCGGAGAAGTCGAGGCGATGAGGCGCTCGAAGGGGGTTCCGGCGGTGGTTTCGGTGGAGGCCGGGGCGACGGACGGCGGCGGGACGAGCTCAGAGAGCTTCGGGTGGACTGCGGCTCCAGCGGCGGACGTGCGAGCTCGAGCTCGTCTCTGTGGTCCGAGAAAAAGACAGAGATCATGTCAAAAAGATGCACGACGGCGAGATAAGTCGATGGACAGAGGAAGGGATTACGGTGAGGCTCACCGGCGTGGAAAAACGACGACGAACTACGTCGGTTCCGGCGAGATGCGACGCGAGCTCATGCGCGATAGAGGTGGCTTTGGGCGATGGTTGGAGGGGGAATGGAGGGAGGGGTCCGAGGGGGTTATATAAGACATGAACTTGGGAAGGGGGTGAATCGGGATCGCGATCCCGAGATCTCCGGGATTCGGCGCGGCGCCGACGCGCTCTCGCATGGCAAGGTGCGGGCGAGGGGAAGAAGAAAGGGGCGGGGCCCGCGCGTCAGTGGGAGAGGGCAAGCTAGAGGGGAACGGGTGACCGAGGCTTAGCGCTCTCGGTGCTGGGCAGGCCGTAAGGCCGTTTTGGCTAGCTGGGCCAGCGGCTAGCGCTTGGCCCGGCGCTGGGCTCTTTTTTTTAACAGAGAAATGAAAAGATAAAACAAAATAAAACAAAAAGTTCTATACACATATTATATATCAAAATGATCAGAAAAATAAATCCCAAAACATGGACTATTTTTCAGAGGCAAAATAAACTACTAAAAAATTTATTTTTGCAATAACTTCAAAATGGATTTGAATTTGATTTTCAAATCTTTTCCAAATAGTTTCTGTCTTATTTCTTCAAATACTTTTCAAATATTTCTCTGAATTCTGAAGTGTCATGTTCCTTCACTCTTTATTTCTTTTATCCGAGGATTTTTGAAAAGATTTAAACCCAAAATTAAATAGAGATTCAAATGGGAAAAAAATTGAAAAGCTTCATGTGGAAAACTTGAAAGTGCTTGAAGGTGCTTCCCATATATTCTGAAAATACTTCCCACTCTATTTCATCTAAAGTTGAAGAAGTCATTTTATCTTCTCTCATGAAGGTCCTTGAGTGGCATGAAGTTTGAATTACTTTCAAATGAAATTTCAAATCATATCAAATAGGAATACTTTTG
This sequence comes from Elymus sibiricus, assembly GCA_039707655.1. Taxonomy (NCBI): domain Eukaryota; kingdom Viridiplantae; phylum Streptophyta; class Magnoliopsida; order Poales; family Poaceae; genus Elymus; species Elymus sibiricus. The sequence continues at coordinate 250,087,158 of CM077668.1, read as the reverse complement.
GGAAAGTCCTTTTATTCCCTCTCATTAAACTTTCAAAAAGTTTCAAATTTCACTCACTTTCAATCAATCAATCAAACAAACAATCATAATTATTTATTTATTATAACATTCCAAAATTTACAATTTTGGGATGTTACAATCATATGGTGTTTCTTCTCTCTCTATCTTCTTGTGATGAATTGAGTCTTTCCCTTTGAGGTTTTGTTATTGTCGGATTGAATACTTTGGATTGGAGAACACTTGATGTATGTATTGCATGTGGATACCCGTGGTGACAATGGGGTATTCTATGGAGTCACTTGATGTATGTTTTGGTGATCAACTCACGTATTCCCGTGACCTTGGGGTAATCAAGGCATAGGGGTTGATTGCACGTTTTCATCCTACTTTCTCCGATAGAAACTTTGGGGTACTCTTTGAAGTTCTTTGTGTGGATTGAATATTTTTAATCTGAAGTTGTTTGATGCATATCGAATAATCAACTCACGGATACTCGTGGTGACATTGGAGTATCTAGGTGACATTAGAGTTGGTTGATGCGTATCATATGGTGTTATTTTAGTACAAACTCTAGGGCTGTTTGTGACACTTATAGGGATGGCTCAATAGATTGATCGGAAAGGATAATTTTGAGGTGGTTTCGTACCCTACAACAATTTCTACTTATGTTCTCCGCTAGATAAGAACTTTGGAGTGATTCTTGTCGCACGTTGAGGGTTTGTTATATGATTCAATTATATTAGCACTGTTGAGAGATTGCACTAGTGAAAGTATGAACCCTAGGCCTTGTTTCCAAGCCTTGCAATACTATTTGTGCTCACATTTTTTACTTGCTACCTTGCTGTTTTTATTTATTTGGATTACAAAAACCAATATCTACTATCCATACTAAACTTGTATCACCATCTATTCGCCGAACTAGTGCACCTATACAATTTGCCATTGTATTGGGTGTGTTGGGGACCAAGAGATTTCTTGTATTTGATTGCAGGGTTGGTTGAGAGAGACCATATTCATCCTACACCTCCCATGGATTGATAAACCTTAGGTCATCCACTTGAGGGAAATTTTCTGCTGTCCTACAAAACTCTGCGCTTGGAGGCCCAACAGAGTCTACAAGAATAAAGTTGTGTAGTAGACATCAAGCTCTTTTCTGGCGCCGTTGCCAGGGAGGTGAGTGCTTGAAGGTATATCTTTAGATCTTGCAATTGAATCTTTTAGTTTCTTGTTTTATCACTAGTTTGGTCTATAAAAGAAAACTACCAAAAAATGGAATTGAAGTTGCATCAAGTTCTTTATCTTTATGATGTGTTTCTTGAAAATGATGGTTCGGAAAATTGTGCTAATGTGTTAGAAGAAGAATTCAATAAAATGTTTGGCATAAAATATTTGAATGATAAGCATGATTGCAATGTTGTTAGTATGAATTCTTTGAATATCCATAATGCTAATGATGATTGCACTAGTCGTGATAAAACTGTTTCTTATAAGCATGCCAATTTTTGTGGAGTGCATAAACTTTGTGAAGACATGCCATATAGGGATGATAGATTTTGTAAGAGGCATAAACATGACAAAACTAAATGGTGGCTCAAAGTGATAGATGATTTTGCTAAAAAATTATGTTCTCTTTATCCCATTACTTTTGAACTTTGCAATAAAGTTGGTCATCTCAATTTCCAATGCATGCTTTTTCATGATCGAATAGTGACCAAATATTGTAATAACTTGATCACCCTTGAACTTTATAATGAACTTTGTCTATTTTTGGGGTGTGAAGAATTGTCACATAGAAATAGTTGGTTTGAAGCATTCATATTTACGGACCATGTAATCTAAGAGAAATCTATATGTTTTGTGTGGTAAATTGCAATGAGAATGCTTATATAGCCAACTATAGAAAGACGGGGAAAACCAATAGAATATAAAAGGAATACTAATGGAAGGGTAAAGATTCCCCCTTGCCCTCCTATTTTCTCTCATGATGAAACAGGTAATGAGGATGAGCTTCCTATCCGACCAATCTTTTCAATAAGAAGCTCGGAAGAATTAAATAAAACCACACATAATGTGGAGAAGAAGAAGAAAAGAAGAAAAAATAAAGGTAAAAAGGTATCCCTCCCAAATGATGTTGCTCCTATTGTAGTGCCCCATGAGTATGAATTAAAAATAATTGTGGAAGAAGATACACTTGATGATATTGTTTCTTGTTCTTATGATACAATGTCCGAAGGAATTATTGAAGATGATTTTATTATGCCTATTAGTTGTTGTGATAATTATGATTGGGAAGATAATGATACTTCTTATAATCTTGAAAATCTTTATGTCACCAACTTGGAGGAATATGCTAATAATAATTGTTATACTATTAGTGCTATTCATACTATTGATGATAAGAGTGATTATGCTAATGATATGCAAACCCACAAGCTTGGGGATGCTATGTTTGATGAGAATGACATGTTTGAGAATTTATTTGCTGCAAATAATGTTTATCCTAAGCTTGGGGATGCTATGTTTCATGAAGATGATCTTTTTATTCCCCCTACTTTTGATGAGCAAATTTATTATGATGATAGTATGCCTCCTATCTATGATGATTGCAATAATAATGAAAGTGGGTTTGGAAGAGTGTCAACTTTAGGTAATAATTATCCCACTATTTTGGAGGGTGTTCAATCTTATTATAATGATAAAATTGGATTTGGAGAGGTCATGACTTTATTTAATGTTGAATCCACTACTTTGGAAGAGGTTTCAATTGATTTTGATGAGAACAAAGTTGCTACTTATGATGATTATTGTGATGATACTTATGTTATAAAAAGTAGTGATGATTATTATTATAAAACTTGTCATAAATATGAATACCCTTTAACTAAACATTACTCTTTTAATGTGGAAACGATTTATAGTATTCGAGTTTCATATGATATTCCCACTATTATGAATGAGAAGAAAATTGCTTATGTGGAGAGTAATAAAAATTCTATGCTTGTGGGTCATGAAAAGAATGCTTTATGTGATATTTATATTGTTGAATTTGTTCATGATGCTACTGAAAATTATTATGAGAGAGGAACATATGCTTGTAGGTGTTACAATAATATCAAGTTTCCTCTCTATGTGTTGAAAGTTTTGAAGTTATACTTGTTTTGCCTTCCTATGCTAGTTGATTCTTGCTCCCATAAATTGTTTGCTAGCAAAATCCCTATGCATAGTAAATGGGTTATACTTAAATGTGCTTGTCATATGCTTCATGATGCTCCCATTATGTTTCAATTCTTCACTTTTATGTGAGCATCATTAGAATCATCATGTCTAGCTACAAAGGCGTTAAAGAAAAGCGCCTGTTGGGAGACAACCCAATATTTATCCTTACTGTTTTTGTGAGTCCACATGATTAAGATACTGTATTAATCATGTTTTATATGTTTTCTCTTAATAAAGTACCAAGTAAGACCTTTGGGATAGTGTGGATGCTTGTTTATTTGGTTCTGTGCAAAAACAGAAAGTTTAGCGTCCAGTGCACGATTTTACATTCTGAACACGAGCGTGAGAAAATTCTGAAATTTTTACACAGTACTGATATTCAAATTTTTTATGTTTTCCTAATTTTTAAGAATTTTTCGAGGTACATAATTAGGCCTTTGAATTCGCGCACTAGATGTTATTCTGTTTTTTTTTACAGATTCTATTTTTATTGCATAGTTTGATTGTTTTAGTGTTTCCATAGTTTATATTGTGTAATATAAATTGTGGAAATGATAGAATACAGTAGAAATTATGTGAGAACAATTATGAATTTTGTTTTGACAGTACCTAAGTGGATGATTTATTTTTATCATACTAACCTATCTCATAAGTTCTGTTAAGTTTTGTGTGATTGAAGTTTTCAAGTTTTGGATGAGACAACGATATGAGGAGAATAAGGAGCAGCAAGACCCTAAGCTTGGGGATGCCCAAGGCACCCCAAGGTAATATTTGAGGAATACTCAAGCGTCTAAGCTTGGGGATGCCCCTGAAGGCATCCCCTCTTTCGTTTTCAACACTATCGGTACACCTCACTCGGAACTATACTTTTATTCGTCACATAGTATGTGGAGCGTCATTTTATTTTAGTTTGCTTTGCTTGCTGTTATTTAGAATCATGTTTTGTATCTTTTATTTCAATAAAAGTGTCAAGTATAGCCTTTACCATGCTTAGTTTGCACGTTCACGAGTTGCTGTTTCAAAACAGAAAGTTTTCTGTTATTGCTTGAATTCTATAGAAAAGTCAGAATGTGATAAAATCTTGAAATTTTGACACAGTAAGCTATTATAAATTTTCTACGGTGTGATAAATTTTCATTTTTGGAGTTAAATAAGTATGAATTTTGCTTCATCCTTTACACACTGTTCTGTTTAGACAGATTGCTGTTATGCTTGCATTGTTTGCATATGTTTGCTTGTTTAATGATTCTATTTGAGGATATGAGTATTAAATATGCTGAGGCATTTAGTATGCAATATTTAATTATAATTTTAGTAATTTTTTACAGTAGAGAATGATAAGGCTTTGAGTTGATTTATACTAACTTATCTCATGAGTTCTCGTCAAGTTTTGTGTGGATGAAGTTTTGAAGATTTAGGGAAACTGTGATATGAGAGGAATTAAGGAGGCACAAGAGCTCAAGCTTGGGGATTCCCAAGGCATCCCAAGTTAATATTCCAAGAAGTCTCAAGCATCTAAGCTTGGGGATGCCCCGGTAGGCACCCCACCTTTCTTCATCAACAACTATCGGTTAGTCTCGGTTGAGCCTAAGTTTTTTGCTTCTTCGCAAGAGATGTGCTATTCTTGGAATGTCATTTTATTTTGTTTTATTTGCTGTTTTAATAAAATACTTAGATCTTAAATCTTTATTTGGAGAGAGTCTTCACATAGCTACTTAATTATTTGACTACTCATTGATCTTCACTTTTATCTTTTGGAGTAGTTTGTCATTTACTCTTGTTCTTCACTTATATCCTAAGAGTAAATTGTTGAAAGATTTGAATATCATAAAATTGAAATTATATGTGCTTCATATGCTTGTCCCATGGGGAGTAATGACTTCACATCTAAGAAGTATAATTGGTAAAATTCATTGAAAGTTAGCAAACACAGCATTGGTCACTTGAACAATTCATGAAAGAATATTAAAGGAAGAGAAATTTCACATATAAATATACTGTCTTGGACATCTTCTATGATTGTGAGCCCCCATAATTATTTTCAAGCTTGATCAAGTAGTTGACATTGGACAAGGAAGACAACGTAATGGGTTATGTTTGTTTATATTCACACAGAAGTTATATTGTCATGGATCCTCTAATATGTGGTGCTTGCTTAGGATCTTTTGCTAGCCAAAAATTCGTACTAAGTAGAGATACTACTTGTGCAGCCAAAAACCCTTAAACCCAGTTTCTTGTCATGAGAGTCCACCATATCTACCTATGGATTGAATAAGATCCTTCAAGTACGTTGTCATCGGTGCAAAAAGCAATAAAATTGCTCCTAAATATGTATGATCTTTTATTGGAAGGGAAAATAAGCTTTGTACGAACTTGTGATGGTGAAGAAATAAAAGCGACGGGCTGCATAATAAAGGTTGCTATCACAAGGGGCAATATAAAGTGACGTTCCTTTCCACTAAGAGCTTGCACATCCAAAAATAAAAAGCACATGACAACCTCTGCTTCCCTCTATAAATGGCCTATCTTTTACTTTTCTGTATTTACTTTTATGCAAGAGTCAGTAATGTTCATCCCTATTCCGCTCTATTTATTCTCTAGTGGGAAAGCATCATGTGGTAGGGAATGATCCAGGCACATATATCCAATTGAATATAGGTGATCATGAGTTATTATTGTTGACATTATCCCCGAGATAAATAAGTTGGGAGGCGAAACATTAAGCCCCTATCTTCCTGTGTGTTTGACTGAAACGGTTTGTTCTAAAAATATGCTTTGAGTGTCAGCAATCATGAAAGACTAAATGATAGTTGAGTATGTGGGATTTGCTAAATCAAAGCTCTTACCTAGACCCTTCCTGAAAATAAGATGAATTGTAATTGTTTGATGACTGAAAACATAGTTTGTTAGTTTTCAAGAAAGTTTATGGTCTATACTTTAACATGTGAATAGCTTGCTACTTGATCATGAGAAGTTTTATAAGATGAGCTACTGTTTATGATATATAATGATGCTATAAAAAGTGATTGAAATTATCATTGATCAAACTTATGCACTATGCTAGCATTCACACTTCATAAATTATTTCTTTTATCATTTACCTACTTGAGGACGAGCATGAATTAAGCTTGGGGATGCTGATACGTCTCCAACATATCAATAATTTATGAAGTATTCATGCCATGTTAGCAATAATTTTATATGGTTTTGGTGCACTTTTATATGATTTTTATGGACTAACATATTAACCTAGTGCCCAGTGCTAGTTGCTGTTTTCTGCTTGTTTTTGGTTTTCCAGAAAATCCATACCAAACGAAGTCCAAACGCGACAAAACTTTTTGACAATTTTTTTTGGAACATAAGAGACCTCCAAAGCTTCGAGGGAGTACCAGAAGACCGACAGGGGCCCCACAAGGTAGCAGGGCGCGCCCAGGGGGGTGGCCGCGCCCTGATGCCTTGTGGCCCCCCTGTGGCTCCTCTTCGCGTGATTCCAACGCTGAAAATTCTTATATATTCGGAAACCGCCAAAAGTTAACCTAGAACTTTGACTCTGCCGCCGCAACCCTCTGTTCCGAAGAGATTCCATTTGGAGGCCTTTTCCGGCACCCTGCCGGAGGGGGAAATCATCACCAGAGGCTATCTTCATCATCCCGGCGGTCTCCATGACAAGGAGGGAGTAGTTCACCCTCGGGGCTGAGGTTATGTACCATTAGCTATGTGTTTGATCTCTCTCTCTCTCTCTCTTGTTCTTGATTTGGCATGATCTTGATGTACCGCGAGCTTTGTTAATATAGTTGGATCATATGGTGTTTCTTCCCTCTCTATTTTCTTCTCATGAATTGAGTCTTTCCCTTTGAGGTTTTGCTCTTGTCGAATTGAATACTTTGGATTTGAGAACACTTGATGTATGTCTTGCATGTGGATACCCGTGGTGACAATGGGGTATTCTATTGAGTCACTTGATGTATGTTTTGGTGATCAACTCGCGGATTCCCGTGACCTTGGGGTAATCTAGGCATAGGGGTTGATTGCATGTTTTCATCCTACTTTCCCCCTCTGTTCCAGCATTTCTGCAGTTTAGTCCAAAGATATAGCCCCATTTCTTTGATACCGATGCATACTTAGTATAGTTCTGATGTCAGTCTTGCGAGTACTTTGGATGAGTACTCACGGTTGCTTTGCTTCCCTTTTTCCCCATACCCGATTGCTGCGACCAGATGACGGATCCCAGGAGTCAGCTGCTACCGCTGGTGACTGCTACCACACTTCCGGTGGAGCCTACTACTACGTGGAGACCGCTGACGACCAGGAGTAGATAGGAGGCTCCCAGGCAGGAGGCCTTGCCTCTTTCGATCAGAGTCGTTGTTTGTTTTCGCCTTCTTAAGGCATCTTTGATTAACTTTGTGTCTGTACTCAGATACTGTTGCTTCCGCTGATGTTTGTATGTCTCGAGCTTATATATTCGAGCCCTCGAGGCCCCTGGCTTGTAATATAAGCTTGTATTATTTTATTTGTGTCTAGAGTTGTGTTGTGATATCGTCAAGTGAGTCCCTAGGCTTGATCGTGTGCATTTACGTGTATGATTAGTGCACGATTAAGTCGGGGGCGTCACAAGTTGGTATCAGAGCCAACTGCCTGTAGGAAACCCCCTTTCCAACTCCTTGGCCGAAGTTGAGTCTAGTCTTTGAAAAACTGTTTTACTAACATGGCTGTGTGGCTTATGGGCCCACGTCGCCAATGGGTGGTATTAGGATCTTTTATTTCTCATCTTTACTCTGATATTCTGATCTCTCCTCTTTTCGGGTTAACGATTTTGCTAACACTAACATTAGGTTCTCGTGATCACATTCAACTGGAGAGCTGGATTGTCTACAATCATTCCTTTCCATTGGTCTGTTTAATCTGATCATCACATTTTCCTTTCCATTGGTTTGTTTAACCTTTCTTGTAATCTAGCTTTTATCTGAGCAGTGATAATTCCCTGCTTAAGTCCACACCCCCAAATAAAACCTTGACACTAATTGTTGATGGCATTTCGGTAACCACCGATGGACGAGAACCTTGCCTATTGGTCCGCCTCATTTTAACGAGCAGGAAAATGGTTCTCTTCGTTCTCGCCCTTGGTACCGACGTTGTTGCCGACATAGCTGACAGACTTTTCTCTGGCATGTCTTATTGTCGTGACCGTGCAAGATGTCACTACCTTCCTACTTTTAACCACACTACCCACAGTTCCACAGGATCGAAACCTGACTCTCCTATACATCCTGGATCCCGAAAATACCCCGGCCTTCTCCTTTCTACCTCTTAATTCTCGGGACGAGAATTTCTTTTAGAGGAGGAGAATTGTAACATCCCCATGTAATAGCTACAGTAATCATCAATGAAAATGCCAGGTCACCATGTTTTGGAAAGGCTTAATGATCACTTCAATTCAAAACTCATTTCAAATTCCATTTGAATCCAATTCAAATTGTGGCAGAAATAAAACTTTCTCAAATAATAAAACTAAAATGTTCATAATTTAGGAAATAATCCCTAATAAATATTGGTGAATAAAAAAACATCACCATAATTCCAAAATTTCCCCTATCTAATTAAAACAGTGGCTGAACAGCCCTATTTAAATCATTTAAATGCTAGGAAATATCTACACTGTTCAGACCAGCCCCAAACTGTTTTTGTACCTCCACAATATTGCAAACTATTTTATGGGACAAGTCTCATATTTTGCACAAGTCAAATGGTCGCCCAAATAATTGGAAAACAGTAGCTAAAGAAAAACAGAAAATGAAAAATAGAAAAAGGGGAAAGCTCACCTGCTCACCTGGGCCGACGCAGCACAGGTGAAGGCCCAGCCCAGCCACGGCCTATATGGCCCCCAATCCCCCGAAACCCTAACCCTCTCTTCCTCTCCCTCGCTCGCTGTCTTCTTCCCGTGCGAAGCCGCCGCCGTCGTCGCGCTGTCGCCGCTGCCGCGGCCGTCGTCCTCCCCGAGCCGCGCGGGCAGGTCCAGGAGCTGCACCGCGCACCTCCACGTCGTCTCCGCCCTCGAGCCCGAGCCGGGAAGCCGTCAAGCGCCGCCATCGGCCGTTCCCCTCCGCTTGCCCGTCGTCGTCGATCCACTCGTCTCCGACCTCCCCGAGCCCATCGAGCCTCCTCTGCATGCGCTGTGAGCCGCCGCACCGGATGCGCCTCTCCTCTCTCTCCCTAGCCTCGGTTTCGAGCAGCGCCGCCCGTCACCGCCGCTGTTGAGCTCGCCGCCGTCGCCCTCGTCCTCCCCGCGTCGAGCTGTTGCTTGTAACGTGCTCTGGAGGACCCTGCAAAGCCGATGCACCGCTTAGTTCGATCGCTCGCGAGCTGTGGCCTCGATCCCGTGGAGTTCGTACTCCGGCCGCCGCCGTTGATGTCACCGCCGTCGCTGCAGACCTCCCCCGCTCGAACCGATGCCACATGACGACGCGCGCCGCAATGCTCGTTCGAAAACACCAGGCCGCGTCCCGAATGGACGTCTGCGCCGCGATTCCGGCCAACTCCGGCGTAGCTCCGCCGCAGTTTGTGGTCGCCGGCGACTTCTCCGGCGAATCTGACGTGGCTGCGCGATTAGGCGCTAATTACTCCCTCTGTTAGACTGACATGTGGGCCCGCGTACTGTAGCTGTTAGATTAGGCTAACTAACGCTGCTAATTAACCCACTAACTACAGAGTCACTGACAGCCTGGGCCCACTACTTAATTAAGTTAATTAAATAAACTAAATCTCTGTTAGACTAAACAGAGGCTGACAGCTGGGCCCCCACTGACTAATTAGCTAATTTCATTAAACCTAATGACCTACTGACACTGACATGTGGGCCCTATCTGCTAATTAAATGTTTTTATAAAATATGTGTCACTGACAGAGTGGCCCCACCAGTTAGTTTGACTGGTCAAATCTTGACCTAGTCAATGCTGACTGGCTGCTGACTCAGCCCCTGGCCCCACACGTCATTGACTGTGGCTGGCTGACTCTGAGTATAAAAAGTAAATGCACTGTTTATAATTCGAATTTAATAATTAAAACAATTCCAGAAAATGAATAAAACTTTGAAAAATCATATAAAATAAACCGTAACTCGGATTAAAATAAATTATATATGAAAAACGATCAGAAAAATATGAAGAATCCGAATATGCCACCCACATACCTGCCAGCCCTCTCTAACATGATAAACATGGAACCTTTCCCCCCTGTTTCATTTGTCCGATAAATGCTCGGAGCTGGTAAAACACCTCCAGATGTTTCCCGCTCCGACTAACTTGCGTAGTACTGCGATAGGTCACCCGCTCGAATAACGTGCTACCATGCCTGGCATCTGTGATTGCATTTGTTGCTTGTATTTATTGTTTCTTTCCCCTCCTTCTCTCCGGTAGACCCCGAGACTGACGCTGCTGCCGTTGCCCCTGTGATCGACTACGTCCCCGAAGACCCTTCCTCCTTTTCAGCAGAGCTTCCAGGCAAGCAAACCCCCTTGATCATTCCTATATCACCTATTCCTTCTCCCCCGTGCTTGCATTAGAATTTGCTACTGTATTTGTTTGATCCTATTCTGATGCATAGCCTAATTTTGTAAACTGCTATTGATACCTTACCTGTTATCCTAAATGCTTAGTATAGGTTGGATGAATACCATCTGTGGCCCCACTACTTTGTCCTAGTTGCCCCGCTTAGTTACTAGTGCCCCGATCGAAGTGATCGACGGACTGAGACTAGCACATCACCACACATTCCCCCAAGTTGCTCGACTCCGCAGAGCTAATATCGAGTGCCGAGGGTGACACCTCTTATCTCACTCCTGATGTTGCCTCTGTGGCACAGCTAGTTGTCGTGGGTTACGAGGGTGAATCCTCTTTCACCACCTCCGACGAAGCTTCTGTCGTGCAACCCCTCAAGTGTGGGCCATCGAGGGTGATTCCTACGGATTCACCTTGACGGATTACATCGAGTAGGAATTCCAACGAGGGTGATTCCTCGGATTCCCCCTTGATGTGATGAACACACGGATACCCTACTTTTACTACAGTTACTGGGTAAAGTCGGGTCCACCCCGAGGGGTACCCGCGAGAGATGTGAAGTCGGGTTGACCGTGAGGGTACCCGCGAGATAATTACGAGGCGCAGCCGGGCAGGCAGAGACCGCCCTAGAGAGGGATGGGCCTGGCCCTTGTTGCACTTCCTCGAGACGGGACGACAGGAGTACTGTTCGTCATCGCGAGCTCCTAATAATGCGATAACGGATTTGGGTATTGATCTGAGTTGGCCACTGGCCTATACGCACTACCACCACGTGGGATAATGGTTTAATGGGCCCCTCTACGCCGTATGTATCAGCCGAAAGCTCTGTCAGACGTCCAGTTCAGCATTGCGGCCGGGCGACAGCAGATATCCACAGGCACATCGTGGTGAGGCTGATCCTGCACGCAACGACCCGGAGTGCACAGGGCGATGGCCCAAGACCCCTGAGCACTTAGGATGTAGACCGGCGGGGACCTCTTTGCTGAGCTCTAGGTAGGACTACGTCATGTCGATCAGCCGAGGCCGGGCATGACCCGATAAAAGTGTGTCCGGCCAGAGTTAATCGAGCGTGTTGGGTAACAGTAGTGCACCCCTGCAGGGAAGATTATCTATTCGAATAGCCGTGTCCACGGTAACAGGACGCTCAGTGTTGTATCCCGATCTATTACTACTTGAACTGGATACTTTTAAATAATTGGAAGCTCCGGGATTGCTTTCTAGCAGGGAGTCGAGAAAGGATCCCTAGGCTTCGCTGCCACATGCTTGTTACTTTAATTATGTACTAATCTGCACTCATCCTATGATGCAAGACGCTGAAGATGCTAGTCTTCGATAGGCTAGGCTTTTCCATCTCTGTTCCGGCATTTCTGCAGTTTAGTCCAAAGATATAGCCCCATTTCTTTGATACCGATGCATACTTAGTATAGTTCTGATGTCAGTATTGCGAGTACTTTGGATGAGTACTCACGGTTGCTTTGCTTCCCGTTTTCCCCATACCCGATTGCTGCGACCAGATGACGGATCCCAGGAGTCAGCTGCTACCGCTGGTGACTGCTACCACACTTCCGGTGGAGCCTACTACTACGTGGAGACCGCTGACGACCAGGAGTAGATAGGAGGCTCCCAGGCAGGAGGCCTTGCCTCTTTCGATCAGAGTCGTTGTTTGTTTTCGCCTTCTTAAGGCATCTTTGATTAACTTTGTGTCTGTACTCAGATACTGTTGCTTCCGCTGATGTTTGTATGTCTCGAGCTTATGTATTCGAGCCCTCGAGGCCCCTGGCTTGTAATATAAGCTTGTATTATTTTATTTGTGTCTAGAGTTGTGTTGTGATATCGTCAAGTGAGTCCCTAGGCTTGATCGTGTGCATTTGCATGTATGATTAGTGCACGATTAAGTCGGGGGCGTCACACTTACAGGGATGGCTCAATAGATTGATCGGAAAGGATAACTTTGAGGTGGTTTCGTACCCTACAACAATTTGCCATTGTATTGGGTGTGTTGGGGACACAAGAAATTTCTTGTATTTGATTGCAAGGTTGTTTGAGAGAGATCATCTTCATCCTATACCTCTCATGGATTTATAAACCTTAGGTCGTCCTCGGGAGGGAAATTTGCTGTTGTCCTACAAAACTCTGCGCTTGGAGGCCCAACAGAGTCTACAAGAATAAAGTTGTGTAGTAGACATCAGTACCCTCCTCGCGTCGTCCCCGCGGGCGGCCAGGGGGAGCCTAGATCTGCCGCCCCTCGCCCCTCCTCCCTCCTCCGCCCCTCCTCGCCGCCGCCGGCGCAGGTCGCCGGGCAAAGCCCGCTCGGCCTAGGCGGCGGCGGGGCCTTCTTCTCCTCCTGCCCGAGGATGGCGGCGCGGGATGCTTTCTTCTAGTGGCGGCGCGGCGCGGGCGTGGGGCGCGGCGGCGCGACGGCACGGGCTGGCGGCGGTGGCTGCTGGGCGTACGTGGCGTCGTCCTCTCCTGGGCCGGTGGCGGGGTCTGGTGTAGGGCTCTCCGGTGGCGCAGCTGGGGCTTGCGGACGGTCCTGCTGCTCGCGCGGCGCGGCTGCTGGCTGGTCAGGCGACGGCGGCCTGGATCCTACTTCCAGTCCCCGGTAGAGATGGCGGCGATCCGTACACAAGACTTGATGGAGGTTCTTCGAACAGATCTGGATGAAAACCTTGCGCTCGGCTACATGCCAAGGCCGGCGATGGCGACGCTCTTCTGTGTCGTTCTCTTCTTGAAGACATCGCCGTGGAGAAGTTTCAGACCTCTATCTGTTACCTCCGGGGGAAACCCTAGATCGGTAGATTGGATGACGACGGCGCTCTTGCGTCGTTTCCCCCTTGGGGGCGTCAGTCTTGGAGGCGTGCATGGGCTCGAGGGACCAGCGGACATCATCTTTGGTGGAACGGTGTTTCATCTTACGCATCGACGACTGTGGATCTCGGCGGCGTGGCGCAGTGGAGTCTCGGCGTTCGATGTGTGTCGACGGACTCGCGCAGGAGGATGGCGTTGTGGTGGCGTCGATGGCAGGCCTGGCAAGGTCGTGGAGTCAGTATCTGCTCTGAAGATGGATCGGTGGAAGACGGCGGCGGCGGCCTCTGAGAGTGCGCCGGACTGGTGTGTGCCCCAGACCAGGTATATGGCTTGGCTGGGGCCTCCGGTTTTAGATGTTAGGCTTAGGTGCGAGGTCTGTTTGGTATTAGGCTCGGACTATCGGCACCCCTTCGTCAAGTGGATAGGAGTAGCGACAAATGTTGCTAAGATGGTGGCTCCAGACTTACTGATGTACTACTTTGTAAGGTCTTTGTGAATAATTAATAAAGTGGCTGCATGCATCGTCCAGATGCAGAGGCCGGGGGTCTTCCTCCTTTTCAAAAAAAAAGACATCAGTACCCTTGATGTATTGTACCATCAATAGCCCACAAGCGTGTGTAGAGTTAGAGTCTTTTGTCTTCAGGAATGAGAACCTAGGTGGCCTCTTGTTGTTTTGGCGATAGTCGTGGCATGTCTTCATGAATCCGACCTCGGAAATACTCGGGCTTGCCAGGCATGCGGCCTCCTGGGCACCCTCAGCGTATTGTTTCGTTAATAGCTTGGCTGCATCAAGGTTGATATCGAACCGAATGTGTCATCTTGGACTGCTTTGGCGAGGTCTTGAGGTAGTTCTTGGAATGAAAATTATCTTGTGTCAGCTGCCCTGAAAAGGTTGGAGATGACACGATCCATCGAGCTCGTTGCCCCTAGGAGTAAGTCGAGGGCAACCATGCATGGTGAGCAGGAAATCTGACCTCCTGTCTTCCTTGTTGTTGGAGACATCCAGCTTCATAGTAGACTGGCTTTTGAAATGGTGATCAGTGATGACCCACAAGTATAGGGGATCGCAACAGTCTTCGAGGATAGTATTTCACCCAAATTTATTGATTCGACACAAGGGGAGCCAAAGAATATTTATAAGCCTTAGCAGTTGAGTTGTCAATTCAACCACACCCGAGAGATAACTTTTCTACCAACAATTTATTACTAGCATAGTAATATGATAGCAGTGATAGCAATAGTGATAAAGTAACAGTAGCAGCAGCAATAGTAACAAGTTTGTAACAAGCAGAGCAGTAGTAATTGTAGCGTGAACAATAGCAGTGAAGTGTAGGCATGGATAGCGATGGATATTCAAATGAAATTAAATATGTAACTATCACAACCTAGAGCGATACACACTAGCTCCAATTCATCAGTCGTATGTAGGCATCTATTCTGTATATAGTCATACACGTGCTTGCGGTAAGAACTTGCATGCCACCTTTTGTCCTACCCTCCCGTGGCAGTGGGGTCCAAATGGAAACTAATGGTAATTGTAACACCCTGATTTTTGTCTCCTGCTAACTTAGAGCTGATAGTGTTGTTTGGATCCTTAATTGTGTCTGAGTGAAATTTAGCTTCTTATTTAAATGTTTCTCTCTCTGTTTGAATTTTTGAATGTTGTTCCTTGCTTCCATAAAAGTGCTCTATGACTTAGGAAAAATCCTATGATCAGTCCACTCCAGTACTGATTCCCAACTTCCTACCACTGATCATGACATGGGAATAGGTCATAAAAATAATTATTTTATAAAATGTTTTGGCCGACAGATATTTTCTAAATTTAGGTTCTTAAAAACACCTAAATCATGGCTTGAACTACAAGTCATTGATTTAGGTGGAATAAAAACTTTACAAAATTATATTTTGATCCTATTAGTCATAGGACATCCCACAACCACAAAAATATTATTTTAAAAATTATAAAAGTATTTTAATTGAAGGCTTTTTCTTAAGGCCAGAAATGGTCTTCAATAGGGAAAAATTATTTTATGTTTCCAAATTATTTGAGAAAAATTAGGGAAGCTCAGGAGACATATAGTTTCCATATATATGAGTTTTAACCCATGGTCTTGTTCAAATATTTGACTAGATCTACAAAATTTAGTTCTGCCCATTTATAGGGTTTGAAACTTTTACACAGGGATTTTTCTCCAAAATATCCCAAATAATTCATGGAAGCGTTAATGTTGTCAAATATCCACCATACCAAACCAGATCATCCAGTTCATCCATTTGACATGAAATTCTTCCACTTTCCCATTTCATGCACAAACTTGTTTTGAAACTTTCCTGAAACAAAGTTTCTCAGAATCCCCTCAAATTTTTACCATAGCTTGGTGTTACAATGAGAAACATCTAGTGCAAGTTAGATAAGTCAATTTGACCCATAAATGTCCAAATGGACTTGCCTAACCTTCTAGACAAGGGGCAGTTCTTGTCTTACTCCCCCCCCCAACTCTCCTCTTGCCACCTAGTTCATCTCAGTCGACCCTGGTCACTCAAAATCATCGTGGCAAGCTCCTAGACAACATTTCCCACTCCCCGGCACACTGGCCTGACCAGGTCAGCTCCAAATAGTGCACTAAATGGCACTGTTGGGCTCCTGCAAGCTCCAGTGCACTCCTGCCCGAAGTTTCATGTCCACAGCATCGCTTGTGACTCCGTTCAACCTTTCGACTCAGCCCCATCCCTCCAACAAGCCTACGGAGTGCGAGACACGTCTGTGGCTAAAGCCCAGAGCTCCAGCCGTGTGTAACCCCAGCTATCGCTCTATCCTCGATCCAATACAATGTAGAGACCCCTGGCTAACCCCTAAACCCCCCAGACATCCCAAGTGCCTCTCTAGCTCACTCACTTGCCCGCAAACACCTTAGCCAACACTCGAGCACGCTCCGGAGCGTTGTTTTGAATGACAAGATCAAAACTTACTCTAGGGCGAACCCCGAGCCCCACTAGCCATCCCATACGCCCCACCTACCTCACAATCATCGGGCTGTCCCAAAAGCCCTTTGAATGGACACCGGGATGCTCGGATTCAAGCAGCTGGCCGCCGCTTCGGGTCGCCATCAATTCCGGCAGTACAGGTCACCATTCTTCTCTGTTTCTTCTCCCCTAGTCGTCTCTTGTCAACGAGAAGCTCATTCGATGGTTTACCACAGGTTTCTATGCCCAAAGCGTCGTTTTCACCATTGCCCGTCACTATCGTCGCCGCGCCTGAAGCTTCTCCCCTTCCCAAGCTCCTCCGCAGGCATAAAGCACATGGGCAGGCCCGTCTCATCGCACTGAGCTCGACAGTGTGAAGAACGCCGCTGGGGACCACCCGGGTTGTCGACACGAGGTGCTAACGAGCCCTCTGCCTTCCTCGACCGTCACTTGCACGAGGTTGAAGATGGCCGCCTCGTCAGCCGGTGTGGCCTCCTGTAAGCGGCAGCGGTGGCCAAGCAGGGCCCGCTTGTCGGATTAAGTGGAAACGGCTTCGCTGACCCCGTTTCCCCACGACGAAGGCACATCCAGAGAGGTATGCCTTCGATGTCGGCAGCCCTCCCGCGTGGCCGAGCGACTGGACCAGGCCCAGTGGCGCTGTGCGGCTAAATCATGCCCACTACACGCTTCTACCTCCCAGATCCGGTCGTTTGATGACCATCAGGTTGATTCTTGTTCTTCTTCTATTACCAGTAGAGTTCACATATTTCCCTAGGGTCCATTCCAAATCCAAATGAGTTGATTAAAATTCCAATATTCTTATTAAATCATTCTTTATTTATTAGGCAATAGTGAACATTTTTCCTTTTCCTAGTTCCTGTCTAATCTACTAAATAAGCCATTTCTTCATATGTGTCTACTTTGAAAAGTCCTAGAATATTCATTTGAAATCCAACTCTAGTGAAACCAATTTCTAAATGTTCCTAAAATCATGCTTTATTTAATGAGTACCTTCACTCATTTTACAAAAGGCATTCTTTGAAGTTCTTGCAAGTCCAATAACCCCTAGTTTCCACTAGATTGAGATGTTCAGAAATTCCAGTAGCTCTAAAAACAACATACGCACTTTGGTTATTCTTCATATAACCAGAGAAGTGCTCGAAAAGTGAAGTTCCTATTTTTTAGAGCACTTTTATTTTCTGTCTTTTTGTTTGCTTATTGTGATTGTTTCGACGTTAGTTGACGAAGTAGACAAAGTATTTGAAGACTTTGCTGAGACAGGCAAGCAACCTCTTGACCATGTTGATTCACCCAAGTTTTTGGTCATGATGTAGTTTATTTTCATGCATCAAAACCGTGCTATGCATTGCTAGTAGAGATGATCCTATTTGCATGACATAGGTGCTAACCTAGATGCCGTTACTACCCTGAGCTTGATAACTCGGGAAAACACAATGGGCATAGCTTATTGCTTTGGTAGTTGCTTAGCCATGCTATGTGGGTGAGAACTGTAGGTTGGACACAAAAAAGAAACTTATTCGAAAAAGTTGTGAGTACCTGAATGGGTGACTCGATTGATGTGAGGATATGTGATGAAAGGTTTCCGAAAGGATTGGAATAAGATCGTGACCGTCAACCCAACCTACAATGCAACCACAATACCCTGGTAACAGGGCTTGACTTGAACCTTGATGTGATGCCGGAGTAGATCCTCTCGCCGGTGGTCCCCTTCATGGTGACATGAGGGCCAGGTGGTCAGGAAGTTGGCCCTCCTCATGGTCACGTGAGGGCCAGGTGGTCATCGGGTGTGGCTCTACATCAGGGTCAGTCTTGGGAATGGTCATGACCAAGTACTACACTCAGATACTTGAGGTATCGCGAGGCGTGGGTGAACACTGATAGTACGTTGGATGTTGCGGGTAAAGTGTGCAACCTCTGCAGAGCATAAAACTATTCGAATAGCTGATGTTTGCGGTTAAGGACAACTGGGATGACCATACTTAAACCAAGTCCGTGTGATGATGAGAATGATGATGGTGACGTTATGAGGAAGTGATGATGAGAATGAAGGGTACTAGGTGCCCTGGCTTGATGATGAGAATGAAGAGTACTAGGTACCCATGCTTGATGATGAGATGATTAAGTTGGTGTTAAACTTAATCTGTTTATGTTGATATCTGTAACCTGAGGGACCGTGGTTCTTCGGACCACGAAACCTCGCAGTTTTTCAAAAGTAGGTCATGTGCATTTGAAAACTAGCTTTCCGCAATTGCAAGAACCTAGTCACTACTGGAATCAGGGACTTTGCCATCTGCCAGCTCTTTGCCGTCTGCTGGCAGATGGCAAAGAGGATATTTGCCGTCTGCTTTTATAAAGCAGACGGCAAAGAACATACTGATGGCAAAGAGGCTCTTTGCCATCTGCACTTCTTTGCCGTCTGCTGGCAGATGGCAAAGAGTTCTTTGCCGTCTGCCAGCAGACGGCAAAGACCAAAGTGGGGCCCACGGGGTACTGCGTTGGCTAGGTCACACGGGCCACTTCTTTACCGTCTGCTGGCAGACGGCAAAGAACTCTTTGCCGTCTGCCAGCAGACGGCAAAGAGGTGAGGGGCCCCACAGTGTAACGGCGGGGACGGGCTAACGGTCACCGTCTTTGCCGTCTGCTGGCAGACGGCAAAGAGGGGGGCTTAATTTTCGCCCCCCGCGCCCAAACCCCCTCTCTCTCTCTGTCTCTGCGCGCCGCCGCCGCCCCCTCCCCGCCGACCCCCTCCTCCCCGCCGACCCCCGCCGCCCCCCTCCTCCCCGCCGCCGCCCCCTCCCCTCCTCCACAGCGCCGCCGCCGCCCCCTCCCCTCCTTCACAGTGCCGCCGCCGTCCCCTTCCCTCCTCCACAGCGCCGCCGCCGCCCCCTCCCCGCCGACCCCCTCCTCCCCGCCGATCCCCGCCGACCCCCTCCTCCCCGCCGACCGCCGCCGCCCCCCTCCTCCCCGCCGACCGCCGCCGCCCCCCTCCTCCCCAGCGACACCGCCTCGACCACCCTCCGGTGAGCTCCACCATTCCCCCCCTTTTTTGTTTTTTTCCTATTTTTTTCTGTTTTTATTAGTTCATTTAGTTAGTTTATATTAGTTAGTTATTAGTTCATATTAGTTAGTTTTTATTAGGTAGAAAAAACTTAGATAGAAAAGAAGAAAAGAAAAAACCTAGAAGAAAAAAAAGAAGAAAAGAAGAAGAAAAAAAGGAAAAAGAAAAAAGAAAAAGAACAAAAAATAATAATAAGAAGAAGAAACAGAAGAAGAGGAGGAGGAGAAGAAAAAAGAAGAAGAAGAAGAAGAAGAAAAAAAGAGGAGAGGAGGAGAAGAAGAAGAGGAAAAAAGGAAAGGAAGAAGAAGAAGAGGAGGAGGAGAAGAAAAAAGAAGAAGAGGAAGAAGAAGAAGAAAAAAGAGGAGAGGAGGAGAAGAAGAAGAGGAAAAAGGAAAGGAGGAAGAAGAAGAAGAAGAAGGAAAAAAAAGGAAGAAAAGGAAGAAAAGAAAGGAGAGGAAGAAGAGGAAGAAGAAGAAAAGAAAAAAAGAGGAAAAACCCCGACCCCGACACGGCACCTCGACCCCGACCCCAACCCGACAACGACCCGACACCCCGACCCCGACACCCCGACCTCGATCCCGACCCCGACACGGCACCCCGACCCCGACCCGACACCCCGACACCGACACGGCACCCCGACCCCGACACGACACCCCGACCCCGACACCCCGACACCCCTAACACCCCGACACCACGACACCCAGACACGACACCCCCCGACACCCCGACACCGACACGACACCCCGACCCCGACACCCCGACACCCCTGACACCCCGACACCACGACACCCAGACACGACACCCCCCGACACCCCGACCCCGACACGACACCCCGACACCACGACACCCCGACACCACGCCACCCAGACACGACAGCCCTGACCCCCGACAGATCTTCGGCCTCCTGTTGACCGAAAAGGTGCTCTTCGGCCTTCCAGAGGCCGACGGGGTCATATATTTGTGAATTATGAGTTAGGAAGTATATTTCCCGATTTTGTTAAGAAAAACATCATATATATTTGTGTTGATCAGGTGGATTTAAATGTGCAGTTCTTTCGGGGCTGCGAGGGTCTGGTGTTCGACGACCTCCCCGTGCGTTCGACGAGCTCCGCCCCTGCGTTCGTGGGTGAGCACAAATGACATCTCCTCCTCCCCCCTTCATTTGCTTTGTTCCGGTCTTCGTGCCGATGAAACTTGCTAGCTATAGGTGTCAATCATCAGTATGCGTGACCACTATGCGTCTCCCGTTCGAAAGGGTTACATCTATAAATATGCATGCATTTGCATATTTATAACCGTGATTCTTTCGAATTGTCCAACGTTATCCATGGACAGCCCGAGTATGTGTAGATTGGGTTCGTTTTCCCATATGCTCTGCTCCGGATCCGATGCAGAATTTCGTCAGTGCCTCCCTGTTGTTCTCCGGGTACACATCCTCTCTGCTTATTGCCGAGACGTGTATCAGGAGAACAGCGGGGAGGTGCTGCCAAAATTTTGCGTCGGATCCGGAGCAGAGCATGGGAAAACGAACCCAATCTACACATACTCGGGTGGGATTAGGACCTATCTTTACCTACTAGCGTCTAGGTTGCATGGACGTAATAAAACTGACAAACTCTATTAACTGATGAATATGGTTTGCTGAATTATGTATATATTTCTTGTGTGTCCAGTAGCTAGGCAAGATGAGTGATCGTGCGTGGATGTACACCGGTCACACTAGTCAGAAAGACATGACCCATGAATGGCTAAGAAAAACCAAGGGGTTTGTGAGAGCCGCATTTGCAAATGGACAGGAAACAAACTGGTGCCCCTGTGTCGACTGCGACAACTTTCATAAGAAGTCCGAGTTTGAAATGATCAAACACCTGCAGAAGTTGGGTTTTACGCCTGATTATACGGTCTGGACATTTCATGGTGAGTCTGCCCAACGTGCCAGAGCTGAGGAGGGTCGTCGTCGCACCGACGAGCATGGTACCGGGATGGAAGACATGGTGGAAGACTTTGATGATGCTCGGGATTCGGACGATGAGATGGAGGAATCTGCAAAGGCCTTCAATGATATGTTGGAGTCTTCAAAACGTCCTCTCCACGAGCACACTGAGCTTTGTCAGCTGGATGCCATCGCACAAGTAATGGCTCTGAAGGCTCAATTCAACTTGGGCAGAGAATGCTACGACGCGATGATGACACTATTTGGACGCTTTCTACCCAAAGGCCATGTAATGCCTGCAAACCTGTACCAGTCGGACAAAATCCTCCGTGCACTTAAGATGCCCTATGAGAAGATAGATGCCTGTGAGAAAGGATGTGCCTTATTTAGGCTTGAGTATGCGGACTTGAAGTATTGTCCCGTTTGCCAGTCTTCCAGGTATGTTGAGGTAGACAACGGTATGGGTGAGGAGAGTCAGACAAAAATCCCAGTTAATGTTCTTCGGTATATGCCAATCATACCAAGACTTCAACGTCTTTTCATGGTCGAAGAGACGGCCAGACAGATGACATGGCACAAATTGGGCAAAAGAACCGAACTAGATGCAGATGGGGAGCCGATGTTGGTACACACATCGGACGCTTTTGCGTGGAAGCGCTTCGATGCAATACATCATGCTAAAGCGGCAGATCCAAGGCATCCTCGAATCGCCATAAGCACGGATGGGTTCAATGTGTTTGGTATGATGGCAGCTCAATACAGTTGTTGGCCTGTATTTGTCATTCCACTCAATCTCTCCCCCGGACAGATTATGCAAAGAAAGAACATTTTCCTGACGTTGATAATTCCGGGGCCCAACTATCCGGGGAAGAATATGAATGTGTACATGCAGCCGCTTAAGGATGAACTGCAAGAAGCTTGGGATAATGGGATCAAGACATACGACGCCGCTACAAAAAAAAACTTCCTAATGCGTGCGTGGTACATGTACTCGATGCATGACTTGCCGGCGTATGCGCTATTCGTTGGCTGGTGTGTGCATGGAAGGTTCCCGTGCCCCACATGCAAGGCAGCTCTTGAGTTTCGTCGGCTGCAGGCGGGTGGCAAGTTTTCTTGCTTCGACATGCATAGACAGTTCCTGGATCCTCGCCATAAGTTCAGAAAAGACAAGAAGAACTTCATCAAAGGTAGAGTTGTCAAAAACTCTGCACCACCTGCGTTGACAGGCCAATAGACCCTGGATCAGTTCAACTCTCTCGAGCCGGATCCGGAGCGTCCAGGGTATTTCAAGGGGTATAATTCCGAACACGCCTGGACTCACAAGACATGCTTGTGGGATCTGCCTTACTTCAAAGACCTCCTTTGCCCACACAACATCGACGTGATGCACACTGAAAAGAATGTCGGCGAGGCCCTCTTTGGTACATTGTTCGGCATAGAGGGGAAAACAAAGGATAATCCTAAGGCTAGAGTTGATCAGGAGGCTCTATGTGATAGACCGCTACAAAATATGCGACAACTGAAAGGAAAGCAGAACTGGACGAAGCCAAAGGCATGGTTCAATCTTGGAAGGCCAGCTATGAGGGAAATTATCCTGTGGGTGAAAAAGGAGTTGATGTTCCCCGATGGGTATGCAGCGAATCTAAAGAGGGGAGCGAGCCTTGAAAAATTGAAAATATTTGGTCTCAAGAGTCATGATTGGCACATATGGCTTGAGCGGGTAATGCCGGTGATGTTGCGTGGCTTTATCCCTGAGGATGAATGGCTAGTACTGGCAGAGCTGAGCTATTTCTTCCGTGTTCTTTGTGCGAAAGAACTATCGCCTGGCTTGCTAGAAGAACTGGAAGAGTTGGCGCCGGAGTTGATCTGCAAGTTAGAGAAGATCTTTCCACCGGGCTTCTTTAATCCAATGCAGCATTTGATTTTGCATCTCCCGACCGAGGCACGATTGGGGGGGCCCGTGCAGAATCGTTGGTGCTACGCAACTGAGAGGATGCAGAAGACGCTTCGAGAAAAATGTAAAAATAAACGTCGAATTGAAGCATCGATGGCCGAGGCATTCATTACTGAGGAGGCAGAAAACTTCGTGACAGCACACTACGAAGCCAAAAATCGTCATTTGCATAATCCGAAGCCTCGGTACAATGCTGGCGACCCTAAAAAGGGTGGATCCAACCTCAGCCTATTCAAAGGGAAGCTCGCACCAGCCGGTGCTTATACTTCCTTATCGCTGGATGTCGACGAATGGCGGACCATTACGTTGTATATCTTGAACAACCTAACAGAAGTGCGGCCGTACATCGAGTAAGTTCTCGGTACATTGTTTCGCAACCTCTAATTCCTTTGAACTGCTCTTATTCCCGGATATTTGATACAGTCGATACGTCGCCAAATTCTCGTATGGAGCGGTGATCCAAAAGGATTCCGTCGAAGAGTATGAGCTTCTGGCAATGCATGGAGGCAGCTATCCCGGTTTCATCTCTTGGTTCAAACAAACGGTAATTTCCATTAGACCATTTCATTTCTTCGTCTAATTTCCGGCTAATGCAACAATCCTTTCGTATTAAACTTGTAGGCTAGTTCAGAGTCTATGGACGCCGAATTGAGACAAGTCGCTAATGGTTTTGACTATAAGGTCCGTTCATTTGACAAATACGACATCAACGGGTATCGCTTTCGTACCTATGGCAAAGAGCTATCTATGGCCGACCGAAAGTCTACAAATTGTTGTGTCTCTGCTATCGGCGAAGGAGGTACCGAGTATTATGGAAGAGTTGAAGTAATTTATGAACTTCTATTCTATGGTGCAAACCCACCGAAAGTCGTAGTCTTCAAATGTTATTGGTTCCAGCTGAAGGAGACTAGAAGGACTCATGAACATCTAGGGCTAGTCGAAATCAAACAAAGCACCCATTTGGATGTTCCCGATGTCTATATTACGGCTCAACAGGCAACCCAAGTTTTCTATCTACCGTGGGCCTGCCAAAGTGATCCAAATCTCAAAGGTTGGGATGTCGTTTATGAAGTGCCGCCACATGTTAGACCACCTCCCCCCAATGAAGAGGATTATGAACCTCACATTAACCCAGACACATATGAAGGAGAATTCTTCCAAGAAACACGTCTTTCCAAAAAATGTTTCAAGAACCGCTCTACTTCACCTCAGAACATTAAAGTAGACAGCGGCAGTGAATCCGAGCCTGAACCGGAACAAGAAGAGCCGGAACAAGAAGAGGTTACTGCTGCGGATGACATGTCAATGCTTGACCGATTACGTACAGGAGGCCTTCCACATGTTGATGCATTTATTGATGATGATGATGAGCACGTCATTACTGATAGTGATGATGATGATGCATTTATTGACCCCGAAGCATATATAGACGATGATGATGCATTTATTAATGATGACGATGAAGATTAATATTATAGTTCATGTCAGGTATTCAATTATTATTATGTACATATATATTATTAATTGGTTCATGTTAGGTATTCAATTTTTTATTATGTTCATGATGATGATACACTTAAATTATATTCATGTCAGGTATTCATTTTTTTAATGTTGTACTAACTTCGTTTACTCTTTGTCATTGCAGGTGTTGACAGATGGTGGGCGCGGGTCGAGAGCGCTCCGAGGCTCCTTCCTCGGCGCGTGGTGGGAGGGGTACTTCCATCCCACCCCACCACCTCCGAAGAGCGCTGGATCTCAGTAT